>CM060935.1:119691384-129691384 GCA_030765085.1 Allium cepa
TGGACCGAATTAAGGTAGTGGGCGACTCATATGGTAACCGACTCATAGAGGCAGCGACTTATAGGTATGGTCGAGTTAGTATGTGGCCGAGTTAAGGGGTTGACCGACTCATAGGGGTGACCGACCTAAGAGGATAGTGAGATAAGAAGTGTGGCCGAGTCAACGAGTTACGACTCATAGGGTTTGCCGAGTTAAGGAGTTAACGAGTTAAGGGTGTAACGACTTAAGGTTTTGACCTACCCAAGGGGATAGGTCGTTATATCGCGTGTGGATTAGGTCGCGCGCCCGGTTGAGTCGTAGCTTGTAAGGTCGTATGCCATTGGGTTTGAGTTTAAGGTCGGCAAGGAGTTGAGTCGGTGGGTGTTGAGTCGGCAGAGGTTGTTGAGTCGTATGCAGTTGAGTCGGCTAGGGCTTAGGTCGGCCATAAGACTAAGTCGTTAGGTCGGTAGGTACCCAGTATGGCTTAGTGTGGTTGAGTCGGCATGTTAGTTGAGTCGCCATACGACTTAAGACTTAGGAAAATACGGCAGTGTCTTATGTCGTAAGCCATTGAGTCGTTAGCATGCTGTGCCGTATTTGGTTAGGTCGGTAGGTCGTGTGACCCTTCGTGTGTGTTGTGTTAGTTAGGTCGTATGAGTCGTACACGGGTTAAGGTTGTTAGGTCGTTAGAGGCGTTGAGTCGTGTCTGGGATAAGTCGCGTATGAGTTAAGACATGAGGCCCTGTGTTGTGTTGAGTCGGCAAGTGGCATGGGCGACTCAGGGAGATGAGTCGGCAACGACTTAAGAGCGGCCGAGTCAGGGAGAAATCAGCCTATAAATAGAGGGGTTTGGCTCACTTTTTGGCACCGATTTTTGAAGCGACGAAGTGCTGCTATTTTGAGAGCTCGACTACAACATTTCTTCATCTCCTTTTCTCCATTTCAATCTAGTTCTAACATCCATCCAAGATCGAAGATCCAAGAGCCCAAGTTGAAGATCTTCATCCAACCAAGCTAGATTTCATCGTTTCAAGCGGGGTTTCGACGAATCAAGCTTGAATCCTTGCTGTCCAGATCTGAAATTGTTAGTTTTTGAAGTGTTTGGGTGATTCGGTGAGTGGTGGTTATCTCTCACGCGGACCCAAAGGAGTATATTGGATTGGTGGTTTGTTGAAGTGTTGTAGATAGTGATTTTATGCATATTTCTTTAGATCCAAGTGTAGATCCATTACTTATGAAGATGTTTACTTATGCAAGTTCATTTATCAAGTTGTAGAGACAAAACCCATGATTTATATTTGTTAGATCTATGCTAAAAACCCTTGATTCATGTATGATAGGTCCTTGACTCGAGTGGTTATTTCTTTTCCTTAATTGTATGCTATGTTATACTTGCTTCTCCTTAGTGTGAGTCTGGGGGCTATCACTGTAGAAAGAGGTGGAGTGGGATGGTTTGGTTCCTATTCCTTTTATCCCTTATGCTCTTTTGGTATGTTTGGTAGATAATTTACTGCTCACTAAGACTTTGTCTGACTCAAGGTTTTATGTCTCCTCTTATTACCTTGGGCTGTTCATCCGTGTTGGGATGGGCAGACTAGGTAGCAGGTGGCAGGTGCTGTGCTTAGAGTTCTCCGATGATGATGACGAAGACGAGCAGGAGGCTTTGCATATTAGTTTTCTTACTATGTGTACTGGGTGTTCCGCTGTTGTATCTGACTGAGTGTTGTAGTGAGGCTTTGATGTATGGATGAATCTTATGTTTGTATAAAACTACTATGATGCTTATATGATGATTTTCTATTATGGAGCTTCACTATATATTTCTCTATTGTATTTTATCCCTGCGCTGTGAGTTGATGCGATAGAGTTTCTGTTTTTATTTTACCCTGACTATCGTCCATGGCTACCTGGCACGCCTTTCAGCGCACTATTTCCTTGTCTTAGTGCGGGACTCATGGGCGGTCGTCACATTTGGTATCAGAGCTTTGGTTAATCGATTTTAGCCAACGCTCGCTGACGCAACTACGTATGAGAGGCGTAATTGTATTTTGATGGATGATTACTATATATAATATAGTAGTTTAGAAGGATTTGAACTCCTTATGCAGTTGTTACTTAAGGTGTTCTAATCATTCTTATTACAGATATTAAGGATGAGTCGAAGAGGGAGACCAGCTGCAAGGGAAAGCCGTGCTACTGAAGGAGCTGTTGATTATGGGACTATGTTCGAAGCGATGATGACTTCGACCATGAGAAGGATACCAGCTCCAGGGTCATCAGTAGATGTGGGAGTTCAAGTCCAAGCTCCAAGACCGGTGGATTTTGCTAAGCTTTGCAAGGATTATACTTCTCTTGGAGGAAAAGCTTTCTTGGGGACAGAGTCGACCATTGAAGTGCAAAGATGGATTAATGCTTGCCGAAGAATCTTTGGTGACTTGGGGATTGAGGATGCAACTAAGAGGAAGCTTGCATCGAGACAGCTTCAGGGAAGAGCTGCTGATTGGTGGAATTCTATCACCATTGGTACTCCAGAAGAAGAGATCACTTGGGAGCAATTCCAAGTCAGATTTGAAGCTAAGTTCATCTCTACGGCTCAGAAGTCTGTTTTGTTCAAGAGGTTTGTGGAGCTCAAGCAAGGTGGGAGGCCTGTACTTGAGTATATTTCTGAGTTCGAAGCCTTGTCCAAATATGCCAGATCGTATATTAATTCTCCCTATCAGAAGAACGAGAAGTTTGTGACTGGTCTGGATGCTTATCTTGGGAGGCAGTTAGTGGATCATTTGGACGATCCATTTGAGAAGCTTGTGGAGAAAGCTCTCAGGCATGAGAGTTTGTTTCCTAAGGAAGTGTCTGTTGTTGCTGTAACCAAGGAAAGATCTAAACCACAGCAGAATGGAAACAGAAAGAGGAGGCAGCAGCAACAGAGGGGTAAGGATGGTCAGAAAAAGTCGAAGGGCGAAGTGACCTGCTACAACTGCCAGCAGAAGGGCCATCTTTCTAGAGATTGTAAGAATCCCAAGGTACCGGGGAAGTGTTACAATTGTTATAAGCTGGGACATATCAAGAGGGATTGCCCGGAACCCAGGAAAGACAGGCAGATTGTGAAAGCTTATGCTTTGGGAGCTGTGCCGTCGTCTTCGAAAGCTCCTACTGCTGAAGAGAAGGGGAAGAGTGTGGTGGTTCAAGGTACTCTTTCTATTTGTGGTATTCCAGTTAGAGTGTTGTTTGATACTGGAGCGTCGCATTCTTTTGTTTGTAATGATTTGGTAGACCGGTTAGGTTTGAGACCAGATATTGTTGATAGACCATTGGTTGTAACTAATCCAGTTGGGGGTTCGTCATGTTTGTGTATGATATGCCGTGGTCTAGTTGTGTCAAGTCATGATTGCTCGTTTGTTTGTGATTGCTTTGTTCTGAACTTTGCGGGGTTCGGAATTATTTTGGGTATGGACTGGCTTAGGAAGTATGCGGCTAGGATTGATTGTGAGAGGCTGGAGGTGACTGTCGGGAATGTGGAAAGGCGAAAGGTTGTGATACGATGTAAGCATGAGGAAGGCGTCTTCATGAGCTTCATGTATTCGCTGGTTGTTCCACGGGATGGACTGTCATCGGTGCCAATTGTGAATGGATTTGAGGACGTCTTTGACGAAGTCAAAGGGTTACCGCCGCATAGGGAGATCGAGTTTCGTATCGATCTAGTCGAGGGAGCCAGACCTGTTGTGATGCCTCTTAGGCGGATGGCGCCTAGGGAGCAGCTAGAGTTGAGGGTGCAGGTTGATGACCTTTTGCAGAAAGGATTCATTCGGAGAAGTGTGTCCGAATGGGGTGCACCTGTTGTGTTCGCAACCAAAGCGGATGGGTCGTTGAGGTTGTGCGTGGATTATCGTGAGCTGAATAAGTTGACTAGGAAAAACAAGTATCCATTGCCGAGAATAGATGACTTGTTTGACCAGCTTCACGAGGCTAAGGTGTTTTCTCAGATGGATTTGGCAACGGGATTTCACCAGTTGAGAGTGGCGAAGGATAGTGTGCCGAAGACTGCTTTTAGAACACCATCCGGGTTTTATGAGTGGCTGGTAATGCCGTTTGGTTTGACTAACGCACCAGCATATTTTGTGGATCTTATGAATAGAGTATTTAGAGATCAGTTGAACAAGTTCGTACTTGTGTTCGTGGATGATATTCTGATTTATTCCAGAGCTGAAGAAGAGCACAAGATGCACTTGCGTATTGTCTTGGAAATCTTACGGAAACATCAGCTGAAGGCTAAGTTTTCGAAGTGTCACTTCTGGAAGAGTGAAGTGAGATTCTTAGGCCATGTTATCTCTGGAAATGGAATAGCGGTTGATCCCGCTAAGGTGGCAGCGATCCAGGATTGGATTAGACCTAAGAATGCATCTGATGTGAGAAGTTTTCTTGGATTAGCAGGATATTATCGTCGGTTTATCAAGGACTTTTCCAAGATAGCTGCACCGTTAACAGGATTGACGAAAAAGAACCAAGTGTTCAGATGGGATGATAAGTGTGAGCAAGCTTTCGTAATCCTGAAAGAGCGACTGACAAGTACTCCTGTTTTGACTATTCCAAGTGGGAATGATGAGATGGTGGTTTACACCGATGCATGTGGTACTGGACTTGGAGCAGTGCTGATGCAGAAGGATAAAGTTGTTGCGTATGCTAGTCGACAACTGAAGCCGCATGAAAGGAATTATCCGACTCATGATTTGGAGTTAGCGGCAATTGTGTTTGCTTTGAAGATGTGGAGACATTATCTATTGGGAGTTAGATTCGAGTTGTTTACAGATCATAAGTCGTTGAAGTATCTGTTCTCCCAAAAGGATTTGAATCTTCGACAGCAACGGTGGCTAGAGTTTCTAGCATCTTATGATTTTGGTATAGCCTATACTCCGGGAAAAGGTAACGCAGTGGCTGATGCGTTAAGTCGAAGACATGCAGGATTGGGAGCCATGTTTTCGGAATGGAAGAGTCTCGAGTATTTGGCTGGATTTGATTTCAGGCCCAGATGTGAATTGGAACCTGAGATGTTGGCAAACTTATCGATAAGACCTACTCTTGTGGAAAGAATTGGCGAGAGCCAAAAGCGAGACGATAAGCTTGTCAAGATCATCCGAGATTTGGAATCTGGATTGGACCCAGAGAAGGATAAGGGATTCGAGGTCGATCGAGAGGGTTGGCTTCGGAAGCAAGGACGATTGGTTGTTCCCGATGTAGATGGATTGAGAGATGAAGTTCTGAAGGAAGGTCATCACTCGAAGTTGACAATTCATCCAGGTGGAAATAAGATGTATCGGGATATGAAGAGAACTTACTACTGGGAAGGCATGAAGAAGGATGTTGGAAATTTTATTTCCAAGTGTATGAACTGTCAGTTAGTGAAAGCTGAGCAGAAGAAGCCCAGTGGATTACTTCAGCCATTAGAAGTTCCTACATGGAAGTGGGAGCAATTGTCGATGGACTTTATCGATGGTCTACCTAGGACAAGAGCAGGAAATGAAGGAATTTGGGTCATAGTAGATCGTTTGACCAAGAGTGCAAGGTTCATTCCTGTTCGATCAACTAGGACTGCATCGAAGTTGGCTGAGTTGTATGTTAAGTGGATAGTTCGATTCCATGGTATTCCGAAGAGTATAGTGAGCGATCGAGACCCATTGTTCACTGGTGGATTTTGGAAGAGCTTCCAGGAAGTTTTGGAAACCAAGTTGTGTTTGAGTACAGCTTATCACCCTCAAACAGATGGTCAGACTGAAAGAGTCAACCGAGTTTTGGAAGATCTTCTCAGAGCTTGTGTTTTGGACTTCAGAGGATCATGGGAAGATCATCTTCATTTGGTGGAATTTGCATATAATAACAGTTATCAGTCGAGTATTGGTATGGCACCATATGAGGCATTATATGGAAGACCGTGTAACTCTCCGACATGTTGGTTGGAAACTGGAGAAAAGCTGATACTTGGGCCAGAGATGATTCGACAGACTTCAGATTGTATAGAGATCATTCGGCAACGAATGAAAGCAGCCCAAGATCGTCAGAAAAGTTATGCCGATAATCGTCGCAAGGATTTGGCATTCGACATAGGTGAGATGGTTTTTGTGAAGATTTCTCCGTTAAAGAGTGTTATTAGATTCGGGAAGAAAGGAAAGTTAACTCCGAGATTTATTGGACCATTCCCGATTATCGAGCGAATTGGAAAGCTCGCTTATAGATTGAAGTTACCGGAAAAGATGGCGGGTGTGCACAATGTTTTTCATGTATCTTATCTACGGAAGTATGTGCATGACCCAACTACGGTGGTTTCTGCTGATAGCTGTGAAGACTTAGAGGTTGATCCAGTGGTTACGAGACCTCGTAAGCCGCTTCGTATTGTTGAAACCGATACGAAACAGCTTAGGAAGAAGACGATTACGTTGCTCAAGGTACAATGGAGTGATGATGTTAACGACTGTACGTGGGAGGAGGAAGAGAGGATGAAGGCAGCTCATCCCGAACTCTTCGAGGTATGGCCCTAAGGTGTCGTGACATCTCATGAATTTGTAGCTTGTTCTAAGTCTTAGAATTCTGCATGCTAGGCTAGAATTGGATGCATGGTTTGTTATTGCTATAGATGGTAGGCATGCGGAATATCTTTGATTGCTGTTGTTTGCTTGGAATTTCGGGGACGAAATTCTTAAGGGGGAGAGAATGTAACGACCCGTATTTTACGTGTCGATAAATCGTAGAATTTGCAGGTCATTGGTATTGTTTATGTTGTTTCTAGCCTGAGTCGTTTAGAAAGTTAACTCATGTGTTTAGTGATGAGTTTGAGTTCTCAAGTTTTGAGTCGTTAACGAGTCAACATGTTGAGGGTTGAGTTTGGACCGAGTTAAGGTAGGCAGCGACTCATGGTCTTGGACGAGTCAGTGGGTTAGCCTGTTAGAGTTTGGACCGAATTAAGGTAGTGGGCGACTCATATGGTAACCGACTCATAGAGGCAGCGACTTATAGGTATGGTCGAGTTAGTATGTGGCCGAGTTAAGGGGTTGACCGACTCATAGGGGTGACCGACCTAAGAGGATAGTGAGATAAGAAGTGTGGCCGAGTCAACGAGTTACGACTCATAGGGTTTGCCGAGTTAAGGAGTTAACGAGTTAAGGGTGTAACGACTTAAGGTTTTGATCGACCCAAGGTGATAGGTCGTTATATCGCGTGTGGATTAGGTCGCGCGCCCGGTTGAGTCGTAGCTTGTAAGGTCGTATGCCATTGGGTTTGAGTTTAAGGTCGGCAAGGAGTTGAGTCGGTGGGTGTTGAGTCGGCAGAGGTTGTTGAGTCGTATGCAGTTGAGTCGGCTAGGGCTTAGGTCGGCCATAAGACTAAGTCGTTAGGTCGCTAGGTACCCAGTATGGCTTAGTGTGGTTGAGTCGGCATGTTAGTTGAGTCGCCATACGACTTAAGACTTAGGAAAATACGGCAGTGTCTTATGTCGTAAGCCATTGAGTCGTTAGCATGCTGTGCCGTATTTGGTTAGGTCGGTAGGTCGTGTGACCCTTCGTGTGTGTTGTGTTAGTTAGGTCGTATGAGTCGTACACGGGTTAAGGTTGTTAGGTCGTTAGAGGCGTTGAGTCGTGTCTGGGATAAGTCGCGTATGAGTTAAGACATGAGGCCCTGTGTTGTGTTGAGTCGGCAAGTGGCATGGGCGACTCAGGGAGATGAGTCGGCAACGACTTAAGAGCGGCCGAGTCAGGGAGAAATCAGCCTATAAATAGAGGGGTTTGGCTCACTTTTTGGCACCGATTTTTGAAGCGACGAAGTGCTGCTATTTTGAGAGCTCGACTACAACATTTCTTCATCTCCTTTTCTCCATTTCAATCTAGTTCTAACATCCATCCAAGATCGAAGATCCAAGAGCCCAAGTTGAAGATCTTCATCCAACCAAGCTAGATTTCATCGTTTCAAGCGGGGTTTCGACGAATCAAGCTTGAATCCTTGCTGTCCAGATCTGAAATTGTTAGTTTTTGAAGTGTTTGGGTGATTCGGTGAGTGGTGGTTATCTCTCACGCGGACCCAAAGGAGTATATTGGATTGGTGGTTTGTTGAAGTGTTGTAGATAGTGATTTTATGCATATTTCTTTAGATCCAAGTGTAGATCCATTACTTATGAAGATGTTTACTTATGCAAGTTCATTTATCAAGTTGTAGAGACAAAACCCATGATTTATATTTGTTAGATCTATGCTAAAAACCCTTGATTCATGTATGATAGGTCCTTGACTCGAGTGGTTATTTCTTTTCCTTAATTGTATGCTATGTTATACTTGCTTCTCCTTAGTGTGAGTCTGGGGGCTATCACTGTAGAAAGAGGTGGAGTGGGATGGTTTGGTTCCTATTCCTTTTATCCCTTATGCTCTTTTGGTATGTTTGGTAGATAATTTACTGCTCACTAAGACTTTGTCTGACTCAAGGTTTTATGTCTCCTCTTATTACCTTGGGCTGTTCATCCGTGTTGGGATGGGCAGACTAGGTAGCAGGTGGCAGGTGCTGTGCTTAGAGTTCTCCGATGATGATGACGAAGACGAGCAGGAGGCTTTGCATATTAGTTTTCTTACTATGTGTACTGGGTGTTCCGCTGTTGTATCTGACTGAGTGTTGTAGTGAGGCTTTGATGTATGGATGAATCTTATGTTTGTATAAAACTACTATGATGCTTATATGATGATTTTCTATTATGGAGCTTCACTATATATTTCTCTATTGTATTTTATCCCTACGCTGTGAGTTGATGCGATAGAGTTTCTGTTTTTATTTTACCCTGACTATCGTCCATGGCTACCTGGCACGCCTTTCAGCGCACTATTTCCTTGTCTTGGTGCGGGACTCATGGGCGGTCGTCACAATATTTATTAAGTTAATGTTTTAAAAGTGCAAATTTATAGTAATAAACAATTTAAAACAGGAAAATCAAGCATCATAATTTCCATTTTTGCTTATATATTCTGATTCGTGGTAGGAAATGATGAATTTAGGTAGTAGTTTCATGATTTTAAAACTTAGGAACAAGGAGGAATTTAGAGTTGGTCAGAATTGGCTTACTCGCCATTTTCCTACGAACGGTGATGGTTTGAGGGTCGGGCTTGGGGTCGAAGGAGACTTGGAGGTTAGCGAACCTAGGAAAAATGCTAGATGATTTTTTTTAAAATACTATGGTGACTGATCATCGATAGATTAGGGTTTTGGGGATGGATTTATTCGTCAGGGTTTGCGGGGAAAATTCGTCACCGTGTATGAGTTGTCATACCGATCGGACTTGGAGGACTTAGTGCATCATCGTGTGGCGAGGTTGTGAATAGGGTGATTCGTTTTTAGATAATCGAAGTTGGCATGGCGAGACAGTTTTTGGCGAACTGTGTTGTTCCAGGAAGAGGTTGATAAGCTATTCTTTGATTCTCTAGTGATCTTGTATAGTTGGGTGTTCAGATTGTTAAGGAAGGAGATTGTCGATACGCCGGTAATTGCATCGACGGTAGAAGTCGTCGCGATCTGTTGTGCAGGTGCATGGGGTGTCACGAATGTCTAGTGTGTTGAAACTTTTGGGGAAGATGAAGTTGCTTTCGGGTTTTTGTTCGTGATGAATGGTGTTTGACTCGAAGAAAAGAATGGCAGAGGGAACTCGAAGTAGGGATCGAGAGAGATACGGGTTGAACCCAAAGCAAGGAAATGAACAGTTTTAAAAGTTAAAAGTTAAAAGTTAAAAGAAAAGCAAGTTTTTAAATTTAGAATAAATTAATTTCAAATCTATTTCTTAGAATTTATCCCTTATAAAATAAATGTTTTCGGAAGTTATGTATAAATTTGTTGAGTTGAAATTCTTTTTAAGCTATCTTTGAAACTTAATTTAGAAAATATAATTAAGTGTTAAATGATAAGATAAAATGTTTTTTAAATGTATATGCTATTAAAATTAAATAATTAATAGAAATAAATGGTTTATCTCAATAATATTTTGATTATTAATTAACTTCAAGGTTTTAAAATTAAATTTTTTGTTAATAATGTTTACTTTATTTAATAAGGTTTAAAAATATAATTAAATGATTAAATAAGAATAATTACTTTGTGTAATTAAAGTAAAGTTAACACTTTGGGTAATTACCTATAAGGATAAATAATTAATATGATTAATTAATTAATATAATTTGAGGTTAATTTGTTAATGTTATTAATTTATTAAAGGTCGATTAATTTATGATAAGTAATTAAAGGGAATTAATTACTTAAAGATAATCACTTAATTAAAAGTAATTTATTAATAATTAAAGTGGATCAATCAAGTGATTCAAGGATAATTACTCAATGTAATTAACTTATTTTTAAGCGATTAGGGATAATCACTTATTGTAATTAATTAAGGATAATTAATTTAATGGTAATTAATTAAGTGTTAATTAATTTATTGATTAATTAATTAAGAATAATTAATTAATTAAAGGATAATCATTTAATGATTAAAGGTTGATTAATTAATAATTAAAGTATAATTAATTTAATATTAATGGTTAATTAATAATTGATTAAAGAATAGTTAATCAAATGTTTGTAATAGATTAATATTAGTTAACCAAAATTAGTAAATTTATTTATAAGCAATTAATCTGATCTCAATTTATCAAATGATTAATTAACCTTGCTTACGGATATTTGGATTGCATTGAATGCTTTGAAATTGTTTGATATCTCTACTGTGTGATGCTTTGTCATATGAATTGAGCTGTGACTAATGTAATTCATTTATTTATCTGTGATGAATTTATATTTTTTATCTATGATTCTTTGAATGAAGATAAACGTTATAGATTATACCGCTTATCGATATTGATATGATTGAATCTATGATGATTGATGATGTTGCACTATTGTGTAAAACCCCTGGACTACACCATACACACATGAATATGGATTGCACGAGGAAATTGGTTAAGTCACAGATATTTGAATTTAATGAAATGATTTTAAAATTTTGAATTTTGAAATAGAATTAGGTTAAATATGAAAAGCTTTTGAAATAGTGTTTTGAAGATAAAAGTTATTTTGAATAACTTAATAAAATTTTGAAATTTAAATAATTTGATTTGAATTTAAATTCAAGATTTGAAATTAAATTCTATATTCGGGAATTATGGTTTAAAAAGGTAATATATATGGATTATAAACCATCTTTAAACCATTTTAAAAGTATTATTTTGGGAGTTTGAATTTAACCCAAGTTTTATACTTGAAGGGCGTTAACTTGTGCAAATGTAATCGGATTTTTTTTTCGAAACGAAAAGGATTGTTTTTCAAATAATAATAGCTTTCATATAAAGAAAGGATTTCCAATTTGTGTTGAAATATTTCAAGTTTGAAATGAATTGTTTTGAAAGTTATGAATAAATATTTGTAAAAGATTGTTGAACCTTGTTTTGAAATTGAAGAGGATTTTAAACGGTATATCTTTTATATATAAAGATTTGAAATGGGGATTGTTTTGAAAGTCATGAATGAATCTTTGGAAAGGGTTTTGAAAGCTATAAATTGAGTCTTTGATTTAATGATTGGATGAGTCAATCCAATTTGAAAGGGAAATTGTTTAAATATGGTAAATGAATCTTTATAAAAGATTGGTGAACATTGTGAAGTAAATCTTTTTGTTTAAAAGATTTGAAAATGGTAATTTGTTTTAAACCATTTGAAAGAAAAGTTTTGGGTAATAAGTTGCGACTTAGATGAAATCCCAATATCCATATGTTTTTAAAAATTGCACTCATTATTCGGTTTAGCCGGGAGAGGGCCTTTGTATCACATAACCCATTCTGAATAATGATACGACGTTATGGATAACAATTGAAGACCGGTGGTGAAGACCGAATATTTTCGAAAGTGAAAGGATGACCTGTCGAATGTCTCTACACCGAATGACCCCGGTATAGAGATTTGATCACCCATTATGATGGGGAGTCCGGACGTGATTAGGGTTTATCAAGATTTTCAAAGGCTTCTTTGTGAAGTGCCTTCGGTTCTGTTTGAACCCGGAATAGACTTGTATGGATGTGTGTCTGACATTACACTTTGAGATGTAAAACTGGTTTCTATGAAATACATTTCTGTTTGGTGGCGGACAGTTTATTCTCTTAGCTTAACACCCTTCTCTAAGACGTATGAGCTCAGAGGTTATGTAGTTGATGGTTACTAGTGATACATTCCCAATTTGGTAATGTGGCATACGAAGTGCTGCTGATCATTTGTTGATCAAAGCATGGCTTTGTGAAAAGTGTAGCTTTGTGGACGAGACTTCGTCAAGCCTCACAACCCGGTAATGGTCAAAACAGGAACCGTGGCAGCAAGGTTATTTGGGGGTAGCGCTCCCTGAAGGTATGTCCATTTTCTTTTGGATTATAAGTGGTATCATGGTATGCAGCCCATATACTTAACTTTGTGGTTGCTACAAAACTTATTGCTTTGTGGTTGTTGGTTGATAGGCGCCTCGGATAAAGGTTGGTAACGACCGGAGGTGGCATACTCGTGTCAGTAGTTACCTAGTTACAGGGGTAACCCGGCCTTGTGTAGCAGTGATCCGGTTAGGTTCTCGGGGAAGTCCCTCCAGAGGCATTCCATTTTGTGTAGGAAGTTCCTTTGCCTGACCATTTGTTGGAAACCCAATCATACAATACGCGCCTTGTACGGTTTTAGTTGTATAACCTGCCATTTACTTATGGTGGTCACCAATGTTTAGATGGTAGCTATAGTAGGCATAGTTCGAAATGTCTATGCTGGCTAAGATGAATATTATACTTTCGAAAGATTTTCTGCGTATCAAGCATGTTTGACAATCATAAGGAGAAATCTCCCCCAATTCTGCGTTTGCATTGGGTGTGCGGTGTGAGGCCTTATGGTAGTTTCATTTTCCAAAAAGCATTGAGAATTTCAATTTTAAATTCTTTTGTTGTTTGTTTTAAAGATAAACTATTTTTGTTTGCTCCTACCAGTCCCGTGACTGACCTGGAGTTTATTGTTCCCTATCTAAACTCTAGGTTTCCACAACTTTCCTCATGGCAGCCTAGAGTTAGATTTTCGGATAGTCAGCTAGTAGATATAGAGTCGATAGCATCCAGCCTTTGGTTTTCGCAATCGCATCGAGATTGCGTTTGTTTCACTTCAACTTGATGGTGGTTTGAGCTCATAGTTTGGAGTTTTGGAATGGAGTTTCTGATATTGGCTTATTTCTTTCTCTCTTTGAGATCAAGATGGAGATTTTCTTTCTGCTGTTATTTTTGTCTCTGATAGTGATACTCAATTGTATCATTGTTGTAAATATATTGTATCAACCATTGTTCATTCTGTTTCCGCTGTATTGTTATACTTAATGTGTTATAAGCTTCGGCACGAGTCGAATTTCAACAGTTGAATCTGCGGCATTCGAGTACAGGGGAAGTACGGGTGTCGATTTTCGAACGCTGAAATTCAGACCGTGACATTGGTATCAAAGATGAAGGTAGAACTTTAGCTTAGGGGTATAACCCATTAGGTAACTCATTAGAGATAGGGAGAAGTATACCCTAGAATGAGTATATCCCTAAGATATCAGTCTGTGTGCCTCAGTAAATTCTCTTGCTATCCACTGATAGTAAGTATGAATGCAAAAAGAGGACGAGATAGGGGACGAGGGAGTACAACTACAAATGGTCGATACCCTACAAGAACAAAAATAACTTTCTCTATTATTCTCTTTGATCATCATCGGATATCAATTCCTTGATAACTTCGTGGCAGCTCAAGGGAGAAGCTTCGGTGTAGTGGTGGCCCTACAAAAATCGTTCTAGATAAGTTTCTATCTCGTATTCTCTTCATAAAATTTCTATCGGCTTTTCGTTTTTAAACTTTAACGAAATTGAAATTTTAAAATTGAAATAAATTGGTTAATAAAAGATGAAGTTAAAATATGAAGATTTGTAATGATAAATGATTTCGATTAAAACCAAATTTGAAATTCTATTGTAATTTCTTGTGTGAATCAAAGTCCACAAGTTAGTGTAAATTTGGGGTATTCCGAATTGAGTTTGGAATCCATATCTAATGTTTGAGGATTATGGAAGACTGAATCCATTAATTTGTTCTTTGGGGTCCCGATATGTTCTATGAATGGTTAGTTATCCCTTCGGACTAATCAATGCCCCTGTATATTCGTAGACCAGGTGACTTGAATATCTTGTGTACGAATGAGTTATTCTCATGATCATTGGTGATATTCTGATGTGGTAAGCCAAATACAGAATAGATGATCAGCTTGATTGATGAGTCGATTCTCTATCTTTGTGTATCCATTCTTTGTGGTCTCCCTGTATAGCAAATTTCGAGGACAAAATTTTCTTAAGCGGGGAATCTATAACATTCATGTTTTTAAATCAATTTTAAATTGGAAATTAATTTAATTTTTGAAATTAAATTATGAATTAATTTGTTATTTTCCAAATTAAATAGATGTTTGTTTGTTTATTAATATAAATGAATATAGATGTGACTTTTAAATAAAATTTCTAATTAGAAATTCAGAAATAGATACTTTGAATAATATATTAAATATAAATTTAATTGTGAATGAATTTGAAAATACGGGAATAAAAAATATACATAAGATTTTAAATAAAGGATCTGATTTGGAAATCTAATGATTTTATAAATTGGTTATGGATTGGAATTTGAATACAAAATTCAAATATATATATGTTGAAAATAAATATTTGAATAATATGTATAGATTGTGAAAGAATAGAATACATATTTATAAAAGATATTTTTTTATATTTATAAATTTATTTTAGTTTAAATCTTGGAATTGAAATTCAAAATTAAAAAATCTTATAAATATGTTGGGTTTGAAAACATTATATTTTCAATTAATAAAGATCTGTTTTCCAAAGTACCCTAAATAGAAATTTTGATTTGGAAGTTATGATTTAAAGTTAATAAGTTATAAATATAGTTAAGGATATAAACATCTAAGAAAAACATGTTTTATAATTTAAAATAAGATTTATGAAATTTTTTATATGCTTTCTTTTTAAAATTGCTGAGTTAAATTTAGTTTGTATATATATAAAAATATACATATGAAAATATATTACATAATTTATAATTATTTAAAAGATTTAAACCATAATGTATAAATATGATTTGTACAATATTTCAACGTTAAAATACATATTTGAACATTTGTAATCAAATTAGCATGAAAAGAAAACAAGCATTTAGGGTTTAAAATATGTAGAGACAAGTGGCAAAGATGTTTTCTTTTGAAAAGAAATAATGTAAATACAAATCAAATTGTTTAAACAAGGCTTTGCTTCTCAAGTCTTGTTGTCTTCTCAAAAACTTAAAAACTGAAATAAAATCAGAGAAGAAAATTCAAATTATCAAAGCAAGCATAGATTCAGCAAAAGTAAAGTAAAGATTCAAACCAAACAGCTTCATTTGAAAATCTATGAGCTAAAAAGAAAATTTAAAACCAGAGAAAGAATCAAAGCAAAATCTGAAAAACAAACTGCAAACTCAACTTGAAGCAAACCAGAATGAAATCAAAGAGCTCTGTAAAAATCAAAATTGCATGCAAGAATCAAGCATCAAAGAACCAAAACCTAGAATCAAATTCTAGAATCTAGCATCAGATCCAGGATTCCAATTCAAACAGATCAATTCGTACTGCAACAAACAATCAAGTTCAAACTCATCTAAAACAAAGTTGCAGATCAACATCAGGGTTTCCAGTTTTCAAATTTACAACAATTTCAGGTTCTCTGCTTTAAACAGGTGAGTAAACTCCACTTTTATGCCCAAATCTTTTATAGTGATCTGTGTTACGATGGATGAAATTAATGTTGTTGTTGAATATGTTGTATAGATGTAAATATGTTTATATATATACATATATGAATATGACTGTGTATAGGCATATACTCTACTATACACTGCAGGGTTGAAAACTATTAGAAAATTCAAATTATCATACCTAATGGATTTTAGGATTCGATCTTTAAATGAAAGGTGATTAAAATGATGTAATACTAATTTTAAAATGATTATAAGTATATTTATTAAGTAAATATTTTAAACTTGAAAATTTACAGTAATAAACAATTTAAAACAGGAAAATCAAGCATCATAATTTCCAGTTTTCTTTATATATTCTGATTCGTGGTAGGAAATGATGAATTTAGGTAGTAGTTTCATGATTTTAAAACTTGGGAACAAAGAGGAATTTAGAGTTGGTCAGAATTGGCTTATTCGCCATTTTCTAACGAACGGTGATGGTTTGAGAGTCGAGCTTGGGGTCGAAGGGGTCTTGGAGGCTAGCGAACCTAGGAAAAAATGCTAGGTTATTTTTTTTAAAACACTGTGGTGGCCGATCATCGATATATTAGGGTTTTGGGGATGGATACATTCGTTGGGGTTTGCGGGGCAAATTCGTCACCGTGGATGAGTTACCGTCGATCGAACCTGGAGGAATCAGTGCATCATCGTATGGCGAAGTTGTGAACGGGGTGGTTCGTTTTCAGATGATCGGAGTTGGCATGGCGAGACAGTTTTTGGCGAACTATGTTGATCCAGGAAGAGGTTGATAAGCTCACTTTGATTCTATGGTGATTTTGTACACTTGGGTGTTCAGATTGTTAAGGAAGGAGATTGTCAATATGCCGATGATGGCATCGACGGTTGGAGTCGCTGCGATCTGTTGTGCAAGTGCATGGGGTGTCATGAATGTCTGGTGTGTTGAAACTTTGGGGAAGACGATGTTGCTCTCGGGTTTTTGTTCGTGATGAATAGTGTTTGACTCAAAGAAAAGAATGGTGGGGGGCTCGAAGTAAGGATCGATAGAGATACGGGTGGAACCCGAAGCAAGGACATGAACAGTTTTAAAAGCTAAAAGCTAAAAGAAAAGCAAGTTTTTAAATTTAGAGTAAATTAATTTTAAATCTATTTCTTAGAATTTATCCCTTATAAAATAAATGTTTTCAGAAGTTATGTAACTCGTTTAATTTTAAATTTGATGAGTTGAAATTCTTTTTAAGCTATCTTTGAAACTTAATTTAGAAAATATAATTAAGTGTTAAATGAGGAGAAAAAATGTTTTTAAATGTATATGCTGATTAAAATTAAGTAATTAATAGAAATAAATGGTTTATCTCAATAATATTTTGATTATTAATTAATTTAAAGGTTTTAAAATTAAATTTTTTGTTAATGATGATCTACTTTATTTAATAAGGTTTAAAAATATAATTAAGTGATTAAATAAGAATAATTACTTTGCATAATTAAAGTAAAGTTAACACTTTGTGTAATTACCTATAAGGATAATTAGTTAATATTACTAATTAATTAATATAATTTGAGGTTAATTTATTAATGTTATTAATTTATTAAAGGTTGATTAATTTATTATAAGTAATTAAAGGGAATTAACTACTTAAAGATAATCACTTAAGTAAAAGTAATTGATTAATAATTAAAGTGGATTAATCAAGTGTTCAAGGATAATTACACAGTGTAATTAATTTATGATTAAGTAATTAGAGATAATCACTTATTGTAATTAATTAATAATAATTAATTTAAAGGAAATTAATTAAGGGTTAATTAATTTATTGATTAATTAATTAAGAATAATTAATTGAAGGATAATAAATTAATTAAAGGATAATCATTTAATGATTAAAGGTTGATTAATTAATAATTAAAGTATAATTAATTTATTATTAATGGTTAATTAATAAATGATTAAAGAATAATTAATCAAATGATTTGTAATAGATTAATATTAGTTCACCAAAATCAGTAAATATATTCATAAGCAATTAATCTGATTTCAATTTATCAGCTGATTAATTAACCTTACTTATGGATATTTGGACTGCATTGAATGCTTTGAAATTGTTTGATATCTCTGCTGTGTGATGCTTTGTGATATGAATTGAGTTGTGACGAATGTAATTCATTTATTTATTTGTGATGAATTTATATTTTCTATCTATGATTCCATGAATGAAGATAAGCGTTATAGATTATACCGCTTATCGATATTGATATGATTGAATCTGTGATGACGGATGATGTTGCACTATTGTGTAAAACCCCTGGACTAAACCATACACACACAAATATGGACTGCACAAGAAAATTGGTTAAGTCATAAATATTTGAATTTAATGAAATGATTTTAAAAAGTTGAATTTTGAAATGGAATTGGATGAAATATGAAAAGCTTTTGAAATGGAGTTTTGAAGATAAAAGTTATTTTGAATAACTTGATAAAGTTTTGAAATTTAAATAATTTGATTTGAATTTAAATTCAAGATTTGAAATTAAATTCTATAATCGGGAATTATGGTTTAAAAAGGTAATACAAGTTATATAATATAACATATATGAGTTATAAACCATCTTTAAACCATTTTAAAAGTATTGTTTTGGGAATTTAAATTTAACCCAAGTTTTATACTTGAAGGGCTTGAGCTTATGCAAATGTAATCGAATTTTTTTTCTGAAATGAAAGGGATTGTTTTTCAAATAATAATAGAATTCATATAAAGAAAGGATTTCTAATTTTTGTTGAAAGATTTCAAGTTTTAAATGAATTTTTTTGAAAACTATGAATAAATATTTGTAAAAGATTGTTGAACCTTGTTTTGAAATTGAAGAGGATTTTAACTGGTATATCTTTTATATATAAAGATTTGAAATGGGGATAGTTTTGAAAGCTATGAATGAATCTTTGGAAAGGGTTTTGAAAGCTATAAATTGAGTCTTTGGTTTAATGATTGGATGAGTTAATATAATTTGAAAGGGAAATTGTTTAAATATGATGAATGAATCTTTGTGAAAGATTGGTGAACTTTGTGAAGTAAATCTTTTTGTTTAAAAGATTTGAAAGTGGTAATTTGTTTTAAACCATTTGAAATAAATTTTTTGGGTATTAAGTTGTGACTTAACTGAAATCCCAATATCCATATGTTTTTAAATATTGTGCTCATTATTCGGTTTAGCCGGAAGAGGACCTTTGTGTCATATAACCCATTCCGAATAATGATACGACGTTATGGATAGCAATTGAAGACCGGTGGTGGGATATTTTTGAAAGCGAAAGGATGACCTGTCGAATGTCTCTACACCGAATGGCCCCGGTATAGAGATTTGATCACCCATTGTGATGGGGAGTTCGAACGTGATTAGGGATTATCCGGATTTGTAAGGGCTTCTTTGTGAAGTGCCTTCGGTTCTGTTCGAACCCGGAATAGACTTATATGGATGTGTGTCTGAAATTACACTTTGAGATGTAAAGCTGATTTCTATCAAATACATTTCTGTTTGGTGGTAGAGAATTTATTCTCTTAGCTTAACACCCTTCTCTGAGACATACGAGCTCAGAGGTTATGTAGTTTATGGTTACTAGTGATACATTCCCAATTTGGTAATGTGGCATATAAAGTGCCGCTGATCATTTGTTGATCAAAGCATGGCTTTGTGAAAAGTGTAGCTTTGTGGACGAGACTTCGTCGAGTCTCACAACCCGGTAATGGTCGAAACAGGAATCGTGGCAGCAAGGTTATTTGGGGATAGCGCCCTCTAAGGGTATCTCCATTGCTTCTGGATTATAAGTGGTATCATGGTATGGAGCCTAGATACTTAACTTTGTGGTTGCTGCAAAACTTATTGCTTTGTGGTTGTTGGTTGATAGGCGCCTCGGATAAAGGTTGGTAATGACCGAGGCGTGGCATACTTGTGTCAATAGTTAACTAGGTACAGAGGTAACCCGGCCTTGTGTAGCAGAGATCCGGTTAGGTTCTCGGGGATGTCCCTCCAAAAGCGTTCCGTTTTGTGTAGGAAGTTCCTTTGCCTGACCATTTGTTGGAAACCCAATCATCCAATACGCGCCTTGTATGGTTTTAGTTGTATAGCCTGCCATTTACTTATCGTGGTCACCACTGTTTAGATGGTAGCTATAGTAGGCATAGTTCGAAATGTCTATGCTAGCTAAGATTAATATTATACTTTCGAAAGGTTTTCTGCACTATGCACTAATAATAATATAAAAAGGATTTTGCATATCAAGCATGTATGACTATCATAAGGAGAAATCTCATCCCATTCTGCGTTTGCATTGTGTGTGTGGTGGGAGGCCATATGGTAGTTTCATTTTCCAAAAAGCTTTGCGGATTTCAATTTTAAATTCTTTTGTTGTTTGTTTTAAAGATAAACTATTTTTGTTTGCTCATACCAGTCCCATGGCTGACCTGGAGTTTATTGTTCCCTATCTAAACTCTGGGTGTCCATAATTTTCCACACGGGCAGTCTAGAGTTAGATTTTCAGATAGTTAGCTAGTAGATATAGAGTCGATAGCATCCAGCCTTTGGTATTGGAAATCGCATCGAGATTGCATTTGTCTCACTTCAACTTGATGGTGGTTCGAGCTCATAGTTTGGAGTTTTGGAATGGAGTTTCTGATATTGGCATATTTCTTTCTCTCTTTGAGATCAAGATGGAGATTTTCTTTCCACCGTTATTTTTTGCTCTGATAATGATATTCAAATTGTATCATTGTTGTAAAGATATTGTATCAACTATTGTTCATTCTTTTTTCGCTATGTTGTTATACTTAATGTGTTATAAGATCGGGCAAGAGTTGAATTTCAATGGTTGAATCTGCGGCATTCGAGTACATGGGAAGTACGAGTGTTGATTTTTGAACGCTGAAATTCAGACCGTGACAACTGAGAAGATAAATTCTCTATGTGATAGTGTTTCACTTCCTATGCTTTAACTCAGACCCAACTATAGTCACTCGATGGTCGTCATGCCATAATTTAACTATAATTAAAGTGGAGTATCTACTTAGAAGTTCCATAGAATTCTCAAGTCAAGAAAATCCTATAATATTGGCACATTGAGATTTAATGTTTGACCTATTTTATATTAAACAATAGGATATCGGGTGATTCATTTCTTAGTTATCTAATAACTATGAGTACGTAACTCCTTGATTCCCCCAACAGCCATGAGTAAAAAACTACTTAACATTTGGATAACATTATGTACCTTATGTAGGATCGATTTCACCCTAGAGGGGGGGGGTGAATAGGTTGATGGTATAAATTATTAAAATTAATCGCGGAAGCTTATCAATTAATTTCAATTCAGATCACAGAATAGCAGCACAGATATCACAGAATATAAATAACAGAATAAAACAGAACAACACAAAATTTACCTAGCTTCGGCAAAAACCTGCCTACGTGCTGCCCCCAAGGTTTCTACTAGAAATTAGATAGTCCCTCGCTTACACACGTAAACTCGCTATACCCGCTATTGACTAATCTAACTCTACGCTCAAAACCCTGCCACAACTCAACTACCGAGTTGCGAATTCTCAAGCTACGCCACGTAGCTTGTCCCCTAGTCACACGACTAGAAATTTAAACGGTTTAAAATTTAAAAACAAATTTAAACAGAAAATAAAAAAACCCTAATTAAAATAAGCTATAGCCTTTACAAACAAGGCCTCATTTATAAAAACACGCCGGCCCAATTTTTTTTCTTTAACCCGAATCTCTTTTATTTTCTTTGTGATAATGTCGGCTTGTTCTTCCTTCTGAGATTAGGGCTTCGGCTCTTGTTTGTTCCTCTTCCTTCAATAAATTAGGGCTGGAATCGAAGATGCCGATATTATATTAATCGATCGAATTTGTGATTTTCATCCTTCTGCCCTGTCGATCGACTGCCTCCTTATACCATGCTTCGGCTACTTCGATTGATCGAGTTCGATTACAATTTTGGTGAGTACTTTTATTCCTTTTGCTTTCTGATTGAATGCTTGAACTCGATAATAGATTGCCTGTGATGATTAGGGTTCTTATAGGATTTGATATCCTAGAATTGCGTTCGTATATGTTGATTTGAATTTGTCAAATTCTTCATCTCGGCCACTTTATTATTCTTGAACGATTGAGATTGATTCTGACTTGTTCAATATGAATATGCTTTCGGTGATTTATTTCGTGATGACCACGGTGTTGATTTCTACTGCTTCGGCCTTGACTCGTTCATCTTGAAATTGTTTTGATTTCTGGATAAAGTCACGGCTTTGACTTTCTCAAAGATGCGTACTTGATACACTGTCATGAATTCAAATTTTTTGTACTGTTAAACTTCGTTCATTTGTACTTTGTTTCTTTATAATGCACGAACTTGTTCATGTGATTCATGCTTTATTTTGACCCGATCTTGTAGTTGTACACTTTGTAGTCTGCATTTCATATGCTTGCAACCTTGCTACTGTATTCATGAGTTTTGATGCATATTGCAACTTGGACATGGTTTCATGCTTGTTGTCATTTGCAACTGGTCTCTGTGCATTTCTCTGCTTGACTTCGACTTGGTTTTTGACTTGTTCAACATTGATTTCACTGCCACTTCGACCTTGACAGTGACTGTTTTCTTCGCGGCCATGAATTTGTTGCTGATACTTGTATACTGCTGTGTCCTTTACTTGGTGTTGTAGCAGTTTGTATTTGCTGTATCTTGTAGTTGCACTTCTAGTTGGATATGTTGTACATCTGAGTCACTGTTGCCTTGTTGCTGTGTCATACTCGATGTGTTTGCACTGCTGTGTTATGTAGTAATTGACTTGTTCATGCTGTACTTGGATATTTGCAGTTCCACTACTTTGTGCCCGAGCTTGCATGCTGTTTTCATTTGTTCAACATGTAGTTGTTCACTTGGTCTTTGCTTGTGACATCCATGTGCATCTGATATATGTTTGAGACTGAGCTTGCATTTTTATTTGGTCGACACTTGCATCATTATCTGTTGTGACATCCATGTTCCCTGTTGAGTCTTTGGTGATGCTTCACCTGTTATGTCTGCAACTTGTAGCTGGACTTGTGCACCTTGTTTCATGTTTAAGACTTGAGTCTTTGTGGTCTGGTTGCATGTTCACTATTTGTATCTGCAGTGGTATTGTTTTGTTTGCATATATCACTGGTTCATTCCATTGTTTCATGCATGTGACATTGGTGCATTGTCGTGAGTAGTTTGTAGTTGCTTCTGTGCCTTCGGTCATGTTGCCTTGTGTTGAATCCAGTTTCAAAACTCGGATTTGACCTTGTGCTTGTGTCGTGATTTTTAATGTTATTGCACGTGAGTTGAACCCGGTTTTTCATTTGGGTTTGACCTGTGCGTACCTGTCCCTGTAAAACAATCAAGTGTATATATCGGCGTGCACGGCCTTGTGGCATATACAGTAATACACTGTGTATGTCACAAGTTGTTCGTGTATGATGAGTTCAAATTTAAATTACGACGAACAACCCAAATAACTGAGGCAAATCATATTTTCAAAAATTATCTTTTATTTTTGAATTGCAAAAATATTTCTTTTTCAATTTTACTGCGTTAGTTTATATTTTTGCAGATTGCCCAGATGCTGGACTCAAACTGGAATGCAGTTGAAGATAAATACGAGTGTGAGTGATATGTAGTGAGGTGCTGATGTAAAATAGTGATGTAATTGAATTTGTATCATAGTTGTATAGTGAATAGTGAGAGCTTGAAATTGTACTATTCAAAGATGTAATAAATATTTGTTTGAATAAAATATTCGTTTGAATTCAAATTCCGTGTTATTTATTTTATTCAGCAAATATTTATTTAATCTGTGAAAAATAAAATAGTATATTATCAAATACATTTAAACGAATGTATATATGTTTATTATCATCAAACAAAAATCATATAAGCGCATATTCAACACCTTAGTCTCAACGGATGTGTCGATATCCTTTTAAAAAATATCTTAACCAGGATTATTTAAAACAATATGTTATTCTATGTTGTGGTAATTTTCTCATTATCATACTTGTTTGTAATTAATTATTATCGCTATAACATCTTGTTTAAGGATTTTTTATTAATATACTTTAATTAATTATGTCACAGTATAACAAAGTATAAAAAAATAAACACCGTCATTACAAAAAAAATTGATTGTAGTGTTAGGTAATTTACAATAAATTACATTATTCCCCATAGGGAATATTCTAACTCTCTCAAAATCAACATTCCATACTAATATGAGTTATATATCTATGCTAGATTTGTAAGATAAATGTCTATTTGTTAATATATGATTGGATATTCAAGTGAAAATCTTTGTATGTATTCCATAATTATTTAGCATAAATAGGTAAATGTAAATTCATATCCTACATGCTATGGTACAAATACAAATTCATATGCAGAGATTTTGCTAGTAGAAAATTTTGTGCAGTTGTAGTTAAAAGAAATGAGAGATGCATATATGAGTTTATATACGACTTTAACTAGTGAATCAAGATTTAAATGATTTAAGTGTGCAAATATAACTTTTAGGTGCATATATCATGACATTAAATGTGATAAATGAAATCATCAGTATATGTTGATATTACATGCTATTTTTTTATTTTACATGATTAAATAAGTTATGAGATAATTGGTTATCTTATTTGCACATATATTGTTTTATGAATATTTGAGCATGAAGGTAGATGAATATAAGTGGTGATATATGTTATGTCACATGTTAAACCCCTTAGTGACATCGATTTATCAACAATTATGTGGAATTACTATCAAACACACACACACATTTGAAATGTGATATAACGTTAAGTAACCCTTAATGGCATCGGGTTCACGGTTGTTAGGTGAGATTACTATCATATTATGATGTGAATATGTTAAATCCCTTATTGACTTTTAGTTAGCGGTAATTAGGTGGGATTACAATCGTGCGAGTGTATATATGCTTGTCTTATATATATATAGTGTCTTACACACACGTGAAACATGTTAAATATAATAAATTGATCAAAAGTATTATATCAAAGAGAGCTAATATCCATCCTAGTTGGATTGACTCAAGGTAGCACTCTAAGCGTGGCTACTTGCCCCAATGTCACTACTACAACGATCTATTGTACAAGCATAGAGTGTTTGTGGGTACATGATTAAGATGTGATAATGGATAAATGAGCGTTATCATGTAGGCTAGGATAGACTAGTGGGGGCATGTACAATGTTGTAGATCATGTGTATGCACCCCTAATGTTGTTTCATAGGTGGTGGTTGCATCATTAGGTATAGATTTGGTTTTTATATATCTGAGTTATATGTGATGATGGAATCATTAGTTGTCGATTTAGTTTTGTATGATCGATCTATTTATTATTTATATTTTTACTGATTTATTATGATTAAATATGATATTATTTAATTATGGATAGGGAGAATCATAATTGAGTAAATCTGCAATTTTGATCACATTAAATTGAGACAGAACACATGGGATATTGCTTATATATGATACCTACATGGGGTAATTGGGTATTTTACGCATTTATATAATATAACTTTTTATTTCTTTTCTTTATTACTGTTTTGCATTTGAGTTTGTTCACAACTAGCTTTTTGCCTAACCTAGGTTGTTATTAGTTTTGAAAATCTATAGGTCAGAGTAAAGTTATTTATTCCAGGATGTACTATTACTATAAGCTTTTAGTTATGGGTTATGTTATGAAGATAGAAATTAGTGTCGAGATAGTGATTTGCATCACACATTTTATGGTCCTAGCCTTGGAAGATGAGATATATTATGGAAGACTCTATGTGTTCCTTAAGGTGATTTAGTATGTTGTTTTAGTAATGGTGGTGATGTACATCAGTTTATATCATTTTTGGAGCTGTTAGTGACACAGGATGTACAGGTACATTTTTGGGGAAAGTGGCCATGACAAATAAATCTAATGTATTATATATGTGACATTTTGATCACTTTTTTGTTGATTTTTTATTTATATATACTATCAACTTATTATTCTACCTAGGAAACTCATGTATACTGCTTTGTACCAAGAAGAGATATGTGTTGGTTAGTGATTCAGGAATTTGATTATCATGTATTCGTGCTGACACAAGAGAGTATATGTAAAGATCGCTCCTATTAAGTCCTTTACTATGTGCTTTCAAACGGTAACCTTCCTCTAATAATATGGATACTGGAACCGTGCATCACACGAAGCTCTATTAAGCAATATTAGTCCAATAACATCTACCAATTTGATTTGAATTCTAGCCATAAACGTTGAGAGACTATTGAAAGAGTATAACTCATCTGCTAGCTTCAATATGCTTGTTATCTTTGCTATAACCCAAACAAAACTAGTTAACACATTTCATAAAACATATATCTACAATAGAAAGATTCAATCGTAAGCAAAATTAAATAATAGATAAAGGTGGAAAATAAATTAATGTATGATAAATAGTTTCAATAAAATAATTGCAAACACTCTAGGAAATATATGAAAATATTGATGGTAGCATAAACCAATGTAATGTAACAATGGTTTAGTCAGGAACAAGTTGATAATACTGGAAATTAGGGTTTGTACCTCAAAAATTTCAAATATTGACAATCAAATTATATGTTCAAATAAAAAAATCTTCAACAACAACAACTATAGAAGGAGAGAACATTGCTAGCCTATAGTTAGGAAACCTCTCTTGTAGTTTTCTTAGTCCCTGCCAACTAATTCTTTGAGCTTTCTTGCAAATGGTAAGAGCTTCATGGTCTATATTAATTCTTTCTTCCATTACCAACCCTTGCACTTATAAACATGGTAAATATTGATGTTATCATATTTAATTAATCAGTAAGCTAGGAATATAATATAATATTACAAAAAAGCTACAGGGTATACTTGGAAAGTTCTTATATGAGAAAATAGCTTAGATTTTAAAAGTACTTTGTAATATTTTGTACGTTCATTAAATATTAATTTTATGAGACACAAGTTGTAATTTAAGTTATAGATTATTGCATGAGGCTATACACACATATACAAACACATGTGAGTGTATATGCTTATGGCTGTAAATGAACCATTGCTTTTTATTCAAGATGAGAAAAATAATATTAACATTCATAAGGAAATGCTAATTTTGTGGACAAAATTTTATGAAAGGCCTGTGACTAGGCCCATTCAACAAGTTTAATGGTCATTGGGAGATAATATTCAAAAAAAAATTGATCTATGCCTTTGGGAAGGAACAAAGAAGAACATCAACATTTGTTATTAAGTGTTGAACTTAACTTTCTAGTAAAATTCATCTAGTGGACGCTTAAATACATGTCCATTTTAAAGCAAAGTATAGGTATAAAAGCTTGCATTTTTTATTATTACTAGTAAGAAAGGGTAAAAAGTAACAATTATTTAGTGGTCAAATAGGGCTGGCAATTAGTACCGAGAACTGTAAACTCGAACTGAAGCAACCCTTAAAAGACCTAAACCCAGACCGAACCTGATAGGTCTTGGATCGGGTCGGGTTTGGGTAATGAAAAATACCATGACGACCCAATCAAACCCAATTCGAACAGACTAGAACCAAAAGACCCTGTAATGCTCAATAAAAATTAGTAAGAAATTAATTAGTAAATAAATTAATGATAAGGCTAAAATAGAAATTCCGAAGTGTCAGAATTTGGTCATGAAATTTATGTCGTTGCATTTGTTGCGATTTTTCTGATTAATTTCGGTACATAAAGTTCTGACATTTGAGCTCAAACGAAAAAGATATTAACGTTTGAAGTTTTTGAATTTAAAATAATTCAAGTAGGGTTCAAAATCAAATTGTAATTAATATCAAGTTTTGAAACTCAAAAACTAACAATAGTTAGATAGTTGGGGTTTAAGTAAGCGTTAGAAGAAATGTTAATGTTAAATATAAATAAGAATTAAATAATAATTAAATGGTTGAAATAAATATGTTATATTTAAGCAACCAGTCCAGCTAACTAGGGTCGGTCGACTACTAGCAGCCGACCGCCTAGGTAAGAGCTTTCGACTGGTATATGTTATGGTGGCTAGGGTTATTTAGGCCAGGAACAGCCTGGATTTTATTATTTTAAATCAACTTAAATCTGACGGTTCTGGTGACTTCTAACCATTATAATTAAGGCCTAACCCTCTCACTTTCATTCATAAATTATATGGAAACGTAAGTGGAGCTCTATCGGTTTCTTTCTTCCACATGATTCAAAATTTTCTTATGATCTTCAGGTAAGAGATTTTAGATATTTATATTCGATTTCTGGTTCTATTCTCCTCTAATCCGTGAAATCATGAATCTAATTAATATATAATCCAATTATTGGATATTTTAAAAGGATGAGATCTGAGAGAAGATTAAAAAGCACGCATGTCCAAATTGAAAGGAGAAAGCTAGGAATTATTTATGAGTGGAAATCTTAGTTTTTCTCAATTCCTTAATTGAATAGCATGGGTTGGATTTGATATATTCCTTAGGGAATTTAGGTTCACGAAAACTTCAAATCTAAACCTCCAAAGTGAAATGCCAATTCTTATTTTATTGGAATCTCGATTATTCTATATTAAAGCAGTAGAATTGTTATAGCTATTGCAATTTTAATATTTTACATTCTATTCCACTTTTCATTTTTCTTATTTAATATGATTAAAGGTTCTAAAAGTTAGGAAATGGTGTGTAAAATACAGATTCTCCTCTTCACAGTTTGCATTACCTATTTCCATAATCTAAATATGAATCCCTTTTCCATTTTGTATGGGGAAGTTGAATATAGTGTAAATGGATTGAATTGCAAATTCTATTGATGTTAATTCTACTATTTTAATATAAAGTAAGTTTGGTAATTGATTCTAGTTTCTTATACAAGTTTATTATTAGGCTAAGGATATTAGCTAATTTATATGTTATAGTATGAAATTAGACTTGTATAAATTGGAAGATTTGACCTTTAACAATTAGTATAGGGTGTAATATTGGAACTCCTGGGAATATTTTTGTTACGTATTCATAAATATATATTAGCATATGAATAACATATAATTAACATGTTTAAATTGCATAATAAATAGGTTTGTAATTAGCAATAAACCCTATAGGATGCAACTTATAGAAGATTATGATTAGTAGTGGAATAAAGGATCTTTCTTTATAGCCTTAGTAGATTGCGGTGAGCTATGTGGTAATATGGTTAGGGGAGTATAAATATGACTAGATTATAGGGATGTGAGATCCGTCAGAAGTAATGAAAGTCTGCCCAGCTAGTCAGGCTACCATTAATGTGACTTTAAGGCTGATGTGAGACACCGCCTATAATAAGTACTATGGAGGACACGAGGTTAATCCCAATTCTATAGGGCAAGTCTAACCAGTTAATCTAGCTACCAGTGCCTATGAATGGTCGGACTAATGTGAGATGTCACGATTGGGTTGTTGATCAAAATATGTAGGTCCTGCTTCGAGGATTAAGGGCAGTAAGTGGTTGTTGTAGGGTCCACCTCCTCCCTAATTAGGAAGAATTAAATGGTCTTGGATAGTGTTTAGGCACAGTAATCTCGAAAAGGGTTTGCTTCGGGTTTGAGATATTACATGGCTATTGAGGGTCCACCTCTTCCAAAAAGAAGTGTTAAGTGGCCAGATAGGATTCTATGTGATGTCAACTAGATTGTATCAGAGAGGGGTCTGCCTTAGATTAGGTATTAAATCATGGGAACCTGCTTAAGATATAGGTATTAAGTGGTCAGGGTCTTTCTAATTCCCATTGAAAAGGTATTAAGTGATCTGGGTACTTTCTTTCACGTTGTTAGGACATGACTGACGATAGATGTGTGGGACTGAGAATGGTCTTGGGTCTACAGTAGAAAGTAAGTTATAGAAATTGGTTAGAAAAGTATGAGTTATATAATTGGACTGGGAAAGCCTTTGGGCTTAAAGTTGAAGGTGATTATAAGAAATATAGTAGGATATGTAAGATATATTCTTATTTGAATTATACTGCTTAAGTACTATTATGGAAAGACTCGAGATTTTATTCACCAAACATTGTTGTTCTGACTCTCTCTTCTTTACAACACGGTTAGGGAAGACGATGCAGATCTAGGAGATGAAGGAGGATACGGTCTTGTGGAAATTATCTATCTACTTATGTTTTTGTATATATTTTGATGTGCATATTCAGACATGATGTTATTGTATTTTGAGATGTTGTACCACGGATATTGAGATGTTATGTTCTGTTTAGAAAATTGAATTTTTACAAACTGATCACTGTTTCGGATATTATATTTTATCTTTTTCATTGTGATATTCTTATAGCATTAGTAGATAGCTCTATGTATTATTTTTACCAACCAACAACCAGCTTTGGAATGTATTTAATGTTTGATGGGCTTTCCTGGGTCGAAAATTAGGCCTATTTTGAGGCAGGTTGTTACATATGGTATTAGAACTTAGGTTGCCTAATCAATGGGTAAAGATATATATGAGTGAATGCTTGTTATTTTTGGAAATATTTTTCCAAAGCCCTACTATAGACATGCGCGCACACACACACACACACACTCTTATTTTGGATATTCACAAATACACTAGGAAAATCTTTTATTTCACCATATAATACTATCTTAGGAAATTGTAACTCTAATTTAAACCTCTAGATAGTTGATAATGGTTGAGAATCATTCTTCTGAGACTGGAAACCCCTCTTCCCAAGACATACTCACTACTCGAGGGATTCCTGAATGGTTCAAGCAATACTTGAGGCATGTATGGAAAGTTTCCATTCCTCAACAAGCTACACCAGTGGCATCCATTGCCTCGCCTACTGAAGCAGCACCCCGTCCTATAGACATTCCCAAGATGTTCAAGGACTTCCAAAGTGTGGGTGGAAAGGTGTATACAGGAGTAGAAGGTTCTATGGAGAAGAAGACTTGGATTAACGATTGTGAGTGTATCTTTTGGGAGCTTGGATGGGAGGATTGGACTAAGAGGAGAATGATGGCGTGTTATCTTAAAGAAGAGGCTATAGATTGGAATACAGTTATGGTTGAGGAGAACACTAAGAGATTTGTCAGTAGGGCCGAGTTCAGAAATTTCTTTGAGTCACAATTTATGCCTAGAGCCGAGGTGAATTTGCAACTGGAAAGATTTATACAACTTAGGCAGGGAGATTCCACTTTGAATCAATATATCAATAGGTTCACAAAACTAGCTAAGTTTTAAATGAGTTTGATCGATATCCAATAAATAAGGTCGTGAAGTTTCTGAAAGACCTGAATTACCCACTTAGAGAGAGTCTTCTGACCCAAGTATCCACTGGCGCTACTTATGAGACAATGCTTGAGATGGCTTTTCTTTAAACAGTTGGCTCTATGGAGAAGGAGAAGAAGAAGGAGAGAGTAGGGTCGGCATAAAACCAAGGTGGAACTAAGAAGGCAAAAGGAAAGTTCAAAAAGGAAAGGATAACTGTCGAAGATGCCAAAAGAAAGGACATGTCACTAGGGATTGTAAAGTAAGTTTCATGACAGAAGAATTTAAGGGGAAGTGCTATCATTGCCACGAAGAAGGGCACTTCAAGACCCAACGTCTGAAGCTTGTGAAGGAAAGGCATAGTAGCCAAGCCTATGCCATTGAAGCTGTTCCTATCTTAAGTAGACGTCCCTTTAGTGATTAAGGAATGGCTACAATGGAAGGTACAACTATTATTTCTTGGTATACCATTCGTTCCCTATTTGACTCAAGAGCATCACATTCATTTGTAGATAAAAATGCAGTTAACTCTTTGAGTCTAAAAATTCAAGTCATCACCAACCCAATAGTTGTATCTAATTGGGGATTGGCACATCTTTTCTTCATTTGCAAAGACCTAGTTGTGGACATGCAACATTGATTTTTTTATGTAATACATATGTTCTTAATTTTGAGTAGTATGGACTTATCCTAGAGATGGATTAGTTATCTTACTATGAGGCTATTTTAGGTTCCAATAGGAGAATTTTAAGGTTAAGGAGTTGTAAGCAGTGAGATATAGATGCTTGTTGTACACCCTAAAACTCAATCGAGATAAGCTACCTGTATTCACTAAGTTTGTCACGAGATGAGCTCTCATATGTACCTATAGTTCGAGAATTTCCTGACATATTTTGAGAAGTATTGGGTCACCTACCCCAAAGGGAGATCGATTTTAAAATTTATTCGGAGAAAGATGTTAAACCTTTTGCCATGCAATTAAGACACATGTCCCCCAAAGAAAGGCGAGAGTTGGATATAGAGATTTCAAAGCTATTGTAGAAAGGATTCTTTCGTTGAAGTACTTCTAAATGGGAGCACCTATTTTCTTTAGCACTAAGACGGATGGCCTATTAGGGCTATGCATCGAGTATAGAGAACTTAACAAGCTGATTAAGATGAATAGGTATCCCTTATCAAGAATATATGACTTATTTGATCTGCTTGTTAAAGCAAAAATCTTTTTCCAATCAGACCAAGCCATTGTGTTTCATCAACTAAGGATAGCTGAGGATAGCAAGCTAAGACCACATTTTACACTCGGGATGGATCATATGAATGGAAAGTGATGCATTTTGGATTGACGAATGCCCATGCATACTTGTAGATTTGATGAGTATATATTTTTAGGGGACTTTTGAATAAATTTATCATAGTGTTTTGGATGATATCTTAGTATTCTCCAAGAGTGAAGGTGAGCATGAAAATCACTTAAGGGATGTGCTAGGGACATTTGAGAAGGCATCAACTTAAAGCTAACTTCTAAGGAGGTGAGATTTCTTGGACATATTGTTTCTGAGAAGGGATTGTCTACGGACCTTATGAAGGTGGAAACTATTCAAGATTGGAAGATTCCAAAGAATGCCTTTGAGGTTAGAAGTTTTTCAAGGTTGGTGGGTTACTATAGGAAATTCATAAAGGACCTTGTGAAGTTAGTAGTCCTACTACTTCGCTTAACTAAGAAGAATCTAGTTTCTGTATTGGATGAGAAGTGCACGAAAGCATTTAAAACGTTGAAGGAGTTATTGACAAGTGCACCTATGTTAACTATTCTTGATAGGACGGAGCCTTTCATAGTTTACACCGATGCATGTGGTACAGGATTATGAGCTATTTTGATGCAAGAATGAAGGGTGATAATTTACGCCGGTAGGCAATTAAAGGACCATAAGAAGAGAGACTCGACTAATGACTTGATGTTAACAGCCATCATTTTTGCCTTAAAGATGTCAGGGAACTATTTTTTAAGGGAAAGTTTGAGTTGTATACTGCCCACAAATCACTCAAATGCTTATTTTACCAAAAATATTTGTATCTTAGATAGTGGTGGTGAATGAATTTTATGGCATCATATGACTTTGGCATACATTATACCGCTGGAAATGGGAATGTTGTAGCCGACGCCCTTAGCTGGAGGCACATTACCCAAGGTTCATTGTATGGGTAAAGGCAATTGGAGTTCCTTTTGAATTTCGATTTTCAACCACTAACAGAAACCTCTGAAGGATATTTGGTAGCAATGGAGGTTAGGCCAACATTGATGGATCGCATTGGATTAGAGTGGAAGGAGGATGAGTTAGCATTGGATATTTTAGGTAAGTTAATGAGAGGGGAACACTTTCCCTATAGCAATAGGTACATGATTGATGAAAGAGGATGCATAAGGAGAGATGGATGCCTTTTTGTTTCAATGGTTGATGATGTTTTAGAGGAAGTGCTTGAGGAGTGTCACCATTCAAAGATGATCATTCATCCTAGAGGAGATAAAATGTATAGGGATATGAAGAGAATTTTATATTTGCCAAGGATGTAAAACAAGGTAGTAGAATTTTTCGCTAGATATCTGACTTGCCAAAGGATAAAGGTAGAACAAGGAAATCTCATAGAATTGTTGTTGCCAACTTGAAATGAGGAACATATATAAATTGAATTTATTGCTGGGTTTCCTAGGAGTCAAAGAAGCAATAGCTATTTGGGTTATAGGGGATAGACTTGCTAAAAGTGCCCATTTTATTCCGACGAGGAGTAATAGGACCATAGAATCTTTAGTGCAAATTAATATTAAGGAGGTAGTTTGACTTCATGGAATCCTAGTTAGCATTGTTAGTGATAGGGACCCCATATTTACTAGTGAATTTTTGAGGAGTTTGTAGTTAGCTTTAGACATTTCATTAAATCTAAGCACTGCTTACCACCCATGGACCGATAGTCAAACTGAAAGGGTAAATAGGTTTTTGGAAGACTTATTAAGAGCATGCTTTCATGGACTTTAGAGGACAATAAGAGAAATACTTACCTTTATTAGAATTTTTTTACAATAATAGTTATCAAGCAACGATTGGCATAACCGCCTTTGAAGAATTATACGGAAGGCCATGCAAATCGCCTACTGTTGGTGGGAAACCATAGGCAAAATTTTACTTGGAGTAGATTTGATTCATGAGGCTTCAGGAAAGGTAGAGTTGATTAAGAAGTCTATGAAGGCCGTACAGGATCATAAGAAAGTCCTACATAGACAAGGGAGAAAGGGATTGGAGTTTGAGGTAGGAGAAATGGTGTTTATTAAATATTCCCCTCTCAGGAAGGTTATGAAATTTGTTAAGTCGGGGAAGTTAGCAATAAGGTTTGTTGGGCCTTTTGATCTCTGAAAGAATAGGGAAACTTGCATATCGAATAGAGTTACCAGATAAGTTGGCAGGACTCCACGACGTATTCACGTTTTGCACTTAAGGAAATGCCTTCATAGCACCACTACTATAGTAAAGCCTAATCAATAAGTAGACATTGAGGTAGAGCCAATAACACCTGTGCCACTTCACACATTATGGAATATAGGGCTAGAAATATCCACAACAAAGAAATTAGTCTAGTTCGAGTACAGTGGGGTGATAATCTGACAAAAAGCACATGGAAAACCGAAGAGAAGATGATGACTTCTTCTCCTGAGTTTTTTTGGATAAACTTCCTCTCTTCAAAATTAGGATTTGGTTGCATCCTAATTGCTAGATTGGGTGATAGGGAATAACTGCCACACTTTTAACTATCATTTTTACATTTACAATAGAATTTTTTCCATATTTAGGATGCTTGCATACATGCCTATATGTCTCGACCTTGCATACATGCTAGGATTGAGCTCACCTATATTATATTTGAATACATAATCACATTACACTTTTTGGTTGAGTAGATGGTTGTGTAGATAACTTGGTTGCATAATATCGATGCTTAGAGTGTGTTACACGGTCTTTCCCTTAAGGATTTAGAGGGATGAAATCCTTTTTAGGTGAGGAGAATGTAACGCTACGTAAAAAATAATAAGAAACTAATTAAATAAATAAATAATAAGGCAAAAAATGAAAATTTTGAAGATGTTGGAATTTGGCCACGAAAGTTATGCAGTTGTGTTCGTGGTGATTTTCTGAGCAATTCTAATACATATAGTTTTGAAATCAAAGCTCAAATGGAAAAGTTATTGACGTTTGAAGTTTTCAAATTTAAAATAATTCAAATGGAATTCAAATCCAAATTAAATTAATATTAAAATTTGAAATTCAAAAATTAATGGCAATTAGATAGTTGGGGTTGAAGTAAACGTTAATAGAAATGTTAACGTTAAATATAAATAAGGAATTTAATAATAATTAAGCGGTAGAAATAAATACGTTCCCATATTTAGGCAATCGATCGACCGCCTACCTAGGGTCAAACAACCGCTAGCGACGACCATCTTTGTAGGAGTTGTAATAATCCGTATATTTTATGATTATATATCTAAATGTTTTATTCAAATATAGCATCATTAGTTGAATATAAAGTCCGAAATGTGACTTTTTGTAAAAAATCGAATCCGGACTAGAGACCACTTTCATTGAGTTCAAAAAGATGTTTACAACTTGTTTTGGTATAAACATCGATATGTTTGGAGTTGATTAGGATTTGGGTATTTTCAATTGAGCTTTAGGTTTTTCTCTTGCCCACCAACCCAACAAGATAACCCAAACTCCTCTACCAAATACCCTAACTCCACTCCTCTTCATTAATTTCCTAACACTCTCAAGCAAAAGGAAATATGGGGGAAAAGAAAGAAAATTAAAATTCCTAAGCCCTAGTTCCCTTAGAAAATTCAAGTTCTAGTTATAAAATCAAAGAGAAGCTTAGGTAAGCATCATCTTCATCTTCTCCATCTCGATCTCTCTTCAATTTTCAGAATTTTCTATAACATAGGAAAAACTTTGCCTTTGATAATAGATTGAAGATTCTAGAGGTATAGTGAAGAGGAATTGATCTTGCTTTTTTTAGAGTTTCTCATTCGTTGTTTTTGAGATTTAAAGGTGATTTCTTGAACTCACATCTATGTATATAGCTTTAATTATTGTTAGGTATGAATTCCTAACATTTATTTCATGTTCAATAGCTTTTGATTTGAATTGATTTGGTGAATTTTTCAATTTTAGTTTTGAAGTCAAAATCTTTAAAGATCCTATCTTGGATGTTTGGACTTGTTATTTGGGGTGTATCAAAGAGCCTACAGGACAGGCTTGTCGCTTCGCATAAATCCCTAGCATCCATCACTCATCTGATCGCTTCCGAATCGATTTGGCCATCAATGGCCTAGGCAAATTCTGCCCAGGTCTAGGCAACCAGACATCTGGTTAAAAAATCCAGACGTCTGGTAGGGGTCTCTGGAAATGATAAAAAAATAACAAATGCAGAATAAATGGCAGAGCCTAGGGTCAGACGTCCGGTCAAAACTAACCAGACATCTGGTCCTATGAAATTTTGCCTATTTGCCTATTTTTGAGTGGATTTCCAACTTTTACCGATTTTTGTTTGATTTGGTTTGTTGTTATCACTTATTATCGATTATGATGACTTCTTTTCTAGATTTTTGAGAATATCCATCTGATGGATTTGATATCCATTTTTATGGTTTGAATTCATATCGTCGAATGTGGATTTTTGGTGATAGATTGTTTTTACAATCATTTCTGTGATTTGTCACTTTAAAATCAAAGGTTTTTATACTAGTAGTAAATACTCAAACTCTTTCACAAAAATTATTTCAACATTACTTTTAATATAAAGCTCGTTTTTAAATCCATTTTCCAATCTATTAGTATATATAAACATTTACCTCATTCGTATGAGAAATCTAATTAAACGACTTAGCAAAACAAGTGGTATGAAATGCTTGCATTTACTTCGTCGGTTAAATCTTGGACTTGATCGATTGAAATCTTGTGACAATCTTCTAGTGAAAATCTACAATTTATTCATAAATATTTAAGTTAAGCCAGTGGTTATGGGACATGAAGATAAACTCATTTGTCTACTAGCTTAGTGTAATTTACACTTCTTTTTGATCAATGAATCGGTGCGTGGAGCGTATCTTTTTAGGTGCGTCGATGTTCGGCTCAATAAGTCTGTGCATGGGGCACATCTTTTTAGGTGCATCGATGTTCGACTGTGCATGGGCGTATCTTTTTAGGCGCGTCCGTGTTCGATTGTGCATGGGGCGTATCTTTTTAGGTGTGTCGATGTTCGATTCATTTTGTGGGTTATTGACCCGTGGGATAGCGCCTCGTTTTTGATAAGCGTGTTGATGAGTTTTGATGCTCCCGTTGTGATAGGCCTCTCCTTTTATGTTTTCTGAATTTCTAATTATTGATTACTAGAATTTGTGTTTTCCCAATTTTTGTGATTAGCATTGATATGTTTTGACAATATTTGAGGTTTGGTGAATAAGCTAAAGAATATGATATTCTTTTTTCTGGATATTTGAGGAGATTTGAGATACTATATGATTCTCGTTTTTATCAAATATATACTTGTCATAGTATGACATTATCATATATTTTTGTCATATCTCTTATCCTATTTCATCTTATATGATATTTATATCCAGACTGATCCGTTTATTATTTTTCTTCTTAAATAATACTGGGGTCAGACCGAGGTGTTTCAGGTGCTTCCACTAGACTTCTTAGCAGGGACTAGCTTCTGGCTTTTGGCTAACTACTGTAGCTTAGTAGTTTTTTATACGACTCCTTGATGTATACTTATACTTTTGTCTAGCACTGGTGCCTATTCTTTTGTGATGTAGTGGATCTTGTATGACCACTACTTTGATGTTCACTTCTATGGTTACATTCATATCTATCTCCGCCTTAGTGATTTGAATATCTATGATTGATTTTGTGTTATGCTTATTTTATATCTATTTCCGGAGGCCACATAGCCACTGTGTAGTAGCTTTGAGTTTGTATTTGGTATGTCAGATTTCCTCTTGAAATGAAATGCATGACCATCTATTTGGCATATCGGTACTGCACAAATCAATTACACAGATGATCGCTCCTCAATAGTCTTATTCTTCGTATTAACCAACGATATTACCCAGTAGTCTTCATGGTTAGTGTGAGTATAGAGGTGGGACATCACAGTTTGGTATTAGAGCCAAACTTCAGAACAATATAGAATATTAATGACAAGAATCATTGTCTTGAGTCTCTCTTAGGAATCGTGCCTTATGATTTAATCCGAGTCTTAGGACTCATTCTACCCTATTTTCTTTTATGATGATTTGTTTTACCAATCAAACTTATTTGAATTCATTTTGAGAATAACCTTTTTCTTCTTCGTTCTTTCTTTCTTTCTTAAAGAAGAAGAGATGGTTAGACCTGGCAGTCCTAGCGCTGGTCAATCCAGTGGTCCTCCTTTGGATGGCGAATTGATGTCTGACCAACAACTTTTGGATCTCGTAAAGAATCAAAGGTTTATCTATGATTTGAATAAGAACCCTAAAAATGTTTTACCTATGAAATTAGAAGTGCCTTTCGGCCAGCTTGTAGATATCACTCTTCGACTTAAATAGACCGATAAAGGAAGTGATAGTGATGTTGTAGGTGCCAAGAATAGCCTCAATAACAACAAGAAGAGGCATATTAGGTTCAAAAGCCCTAATCCTAATAAGAAAGGGAAGAAACAACTTTGGTAGCAAAGACTTCTACCCCTGAACGTGAAGCATGCTACAATTGTAGTTCTAAGGACCACTATGCAAATAAGTGTCCGAAGCCCCTTACTTGTCGCTATTGCAAAAGTTAAGGTCATCTCTTATCTTCATGTCCCAACTTCAAAGCAAGAAAGAAGGAAAGCTGAATATTGTGCAAGCCCCTAGTAACACTTCTCTTGATCAAGGTATTTCTCATTCTGTCCTTGATGGCATTAATATGTTTCGTGGTCATCTTATTCGAGTTCTTTTTGGTACAGGTGCATCTCACTCTTTTATATCAAAAGAACTTGTTGATAATTTTTCTTTAAATGTTATGGGCTTGATGGCTTCATTAATAATCGCGAAGCCGGTTGGTGGATCCGCAACACTCAGTTATTTTGTAAGAATGTTGAAATTATTCTATGTGATTATGCTTTCTGTGTTGATTTGCATGTTATGCGTTACTTAGGTTTCAGAATGATTTTGGGAATGGATTGGATTAATCATTATGAAGCCCACATCCTATGTCCCGGGAGGACTATCCGTCTTTGACATCCCCAATCTGTTAAGCAGATTTTTATTGTTCTTAAAGATTCAGATTCCAATTAGGTGGCCTCATTTTATTCTTTAAATCCACATGATAGGTAAGATGTTATTTCCCTCATTCAAGTAGTTTGAGAATTTCCCGATATCTTTGAGCATGTCTTAGGATTACCACCTAAGTGATCAATTAGGTGGTGCTAAGGTATTTTCAGCTCGACTTTGCAACCGTTTTCATTAACTTCTTATTGTAGACGATAGCGTTCCTTTGACATCGTTCCATACTCGTTATGGATCTTATTAATGGATCGTTATGTCATTCGGTTTGACGAACCCTCCAGCTTATTTCATCCATCTTATGAATCGAGTATTCTGCGAATATCTCGATGAGTCCATCCTTGTATTCATTGATTATCGGTGAAAACAGCAATTTAAAATTGCAAATCTTTCTAACAAGATATATTTTTAATACTAATTGGATTTCGTTCATAAAACGAGCAAAGAATATTCGGAAAAAATTTAAGAGACATGTTTATCATATAGAAGATGGTTTTGTGTTCTATTGCCCAATTAAGTGCTTTAAGAATTTTGGTCGATACGCCTGATCAACGTTATCGATATGAGTCACCTAAACGCTATGATGAGACAGTCAGACACAGTAAATTGACTTGTAATAAGTAGATCTTTGTAAAAAGATGATTACATAAAGTTAATTATAATTTTGAATGTCTTAGATTTTCGAGAAAGAGGATCATGAAATAAATAATTTAGCATCTGTGTTTCAAAAATTAAAAGAACTCCTTTCCGATGTTTCTATTCTTGTGATTCTTGAAGGGAACTAAGACTTCACTGTTTGTACCGATGCTAGTCATATTGGTTTGGATGTCGTTCTCATACAAAAAGGGAACATGTTATCACTTATGCTTCTTTAAAATTAAAGCCTGTCGGGACAAGATATGCAGCTCATGATCTAGTGCTTGCGGCCATTGTTTTCTCCCTTAGAATTTGGCGTCATTATCTTTTGGGAGAGAAATTTGTTCTCCACTCCGATCATAAATCTTTGAAATAATTATTTTCTCAAAAGGAACTTAATTTTCATCAACAAAGTTGGCTCGAATTCCTCGCATTTTATGATCTTGATATTCTCTATACTTCCAGAAAGGGAAATCATGTTGTCGATGCCCTTAGTCGTAAGCAACAAGTGGTTGTTTCCATAATGATATCCAAATGGAATGATCTCGAGATTTTTTCCACTTGTGAGATTCAAGATCATGAATCCGATTCATGTTCATCTCTTGTTTTATGTAGCATTGAGGCTCATCCATCTCTTTTAGACCGCATTCTTGAAGTTCAAAAGCATGATCCTGAATTGGCTCATCTTAGCCAAAGTTATAGGGATAGAAATATTGATGGTTTGAAAGACTTCGAAATCGATGCTCGTGGGGGCATTCGAAAATTTGGTAGACTTATTGTGCCAAATATTAGTGACCTTCGTAAAAACATTTTAGAAGATTTTTATCATTCTAAATTTACTATCCATCCCAGTAGTAGTAAAATGTATGTGGACATGAAACGATTTTATTATTGGGATGGAATGAATCTGATATTGCTAACTTTATTAAGTGTTGCATGACTTGCCAACTTGTAAAGGCCGAGCATCAAAGGCTCGATGGGTTATTACAACCTTAGACATTCCCTTTTGGAAGTGGGATCAAGTCTCCATGGACTTTATTAACGGTCTTCCCCTTTCCCGTTTGGGTCATGACAGTTTATGGGTGATTGTAGATGACTTACAAAATCCGTCTATTTTATTCCCATTCAGTCCAACCGAACTATACTTCTTTTGCTAAACTATATGTTAAAGAAATTGTGAAATTTCATGGAGTACCAACTTCTATTGTTAGCGACCGTGATCCATTATTTACTAGTGGATTTTGGAAAGGACTTCAAAAAGCTCTAGGAACAAAGCTTAATTTTAGCATCGCTTATAATCCTCAGTCCGATGGACAAATAGAGCGTGTGAATCAAACTCTTGAAGATCTTCTTTATGCATGTGTTCTTGATCTTGGTGGAAGTTGGAAAGATCATATTTCTCTTGTTGAGTTTTCTTACAATAATAGCTTCCAATCTAGTATTGGTATGGTGCCTTTCGAGTCACTCTATGGAAGCCTATGCCGATCTCCTTCGTGTTGGCTTGAAGCCGGTGAGAAGTTGATTTTAGGTCCAGATTTTATTCCCAATTCCATAGAAAAGATTGACCTTATTCGTCATAGGATGAGAGAATGTCAAAGTAGACAAAAATCCTATGCTGATAGACGAAGAAGGAAATTAGAATTTTCTGTAGGAGATTTGGTATTCATTCGTGTTTCACCCATGAAGGGTGTTGTGTGTTTCATTCAATTGGAAAGTTTTGCATCTCGATATATTGGCCCATTTTCCATCATCGAACGCATTGGTTACTTGGCTTATCGCCATATTACCGGCTCAATTTTCTGTTATCCATGACATATTCCATGTTTCTCAACTAGTAAATGCCTTAGAGATTCTATTCTCGAGCCTGGCGTTATTGAAGAAATTGAAGTTTTACCTAATTTGACTTATGAGCAACATCATATTTGTATGTTTGCTACAGAGGTTAAACGCCTTTGAAAGAAAAATGTTCCACTTGTGAAAGTTCAATGGTCCGCAAATCCTAAGGAATGCTCTTGGGAATCCAGAGAATTCATTGAGCGAACACATCTGGACTTACTCACTCGTGCTCCTTAAGGTGAACGTCTCACTTCAAATTTTTCTTTGTTGTTGTTATGCCTTAGAGTGGTTGTTATTTTTGTTTTCGTCTTAAATATTGCGATGATGCAATTTCTTTAAGGAGGGGAGTCTGTAACAACCCGCATATTTTACGATTATATATTTAAAGGTTTTATTTAAATATAGCATCTTTAGTTGAATTTAAAGTCCGAAATGTGACTTTTTGTAACCAGTCGAATCCGGACTCGAGACCACTTTCATTGAATGACATTTACAACTTGTTTGAGTATAAACATCGATATGTTTGGAGTTGATTAGGATTTTGATATTTTCAATTGGGCTTTGGGTTTGGTTCTAGCCTACAAACCCAACAAGATAACTCAAACTCCTCTACCAAATACCCTAACTCCACTCCTTTTCATTCATTCCTTTCATAATTTCCTAACACTCTCAAGCAAAAGGAAAAATGGTGGAAAAAAAGAAAATTAAAATTCCTAAGCACTAGTACTCTTAGGAAATTCAAGTTCTAGTTCTAAAATCAAAGAGAAGCTTAGCTAAGCATCATCTTCATCTTCTCCATCTTAATCTCTCTTCAATTATCAGAATTTCCTATAACCTAACTTAGTAAAAACTTTGCCTTTGATAATAGATTGAAGATTCTAGAGATGTAGCGAAGATGAATTGGTCTTGCTTTATTTTAGAGCTTCTCATTCATTGTTTTTGAGTTTTAAAAGTGAGTTCTTGAACTCACATCTATGTCTATAGCTTTCAGTGTTGTTAGGTATGAATTCCTAACATCTATTTCATGTTCAATTGCTTTTGATATGAATTGATTTGGTGATTTTTCCAATTTTGGTTTTGAAGTCAAAATCTTTAAAGATCCTATATTTGATGTTTGAACTTGTTATTTGGGGTGTATCGAAGAGCCTATAGGACTGCATTGTTGCTTAGCATAAATCCCAAGCATCCATCACTCGTTTGATCGCTTCTAAATCGATTTGGCCATCAATGGCCTAGGCAAATTCTACCCAGGTCCAAGCAACCGGACGTCTGGTTGAAAAATCCAAAAGTCTGGTTGAAAAATCCAGACGTCTGGTAGAAAAATCTGGAAAAGAGCAAAAAAAATTACAAATGTAGAAAAAAAATGGCAGAGCCTAAGATCAGAACCAACCAGGCGTCAGGTCCTGTGAAATTTTGCCTATTTGCCTATTTTTGAGTGGATTTTCAACTTTTATCGATTTTTGTTGATTCGGTTAATTGTTGTCATTTATTATCAACTTTGATGACTTCTTTTTTGGATTTATGGGAATATCCATTTGATGGATTTGATATCGATTTTTACGGTTTTAATTCACGTCGTCGAATGTGGATTTTTGTTAATAGAATGTTTTTTCTATCATTTCTTTTATTTGTCACTTTAAAATAAAAAGGTTTTTATACTAGTAGTAAATACTTAAACTCTTTCACAAAAATGATTTCAATATTACTTTTAATACAAAGCTCGTTTTTAAATCCATTTTCCAATCTATTAGTATAGACAATCCTTTACCTCATTCGTATGAGAAATCTAATTAAACGACATAGCAAAGCAAGTGGTATGAAACACTTGCATTTACTTCGTCAGTTAATTCTTGGACTTGTTCGATTGAAATCTCATGACAATCTTTGAATGAAAATCTATAATTTGTTCGTAAATATTTAAGTTAAACCAGCAGTTATGGAACATGAAGATAAACTCATTTATTTACTAGCTTAGTGTAACTTATACTTCTTTTTGATCAATGACGATCATTTTGTATTTTCGAGTGAAAATCTACAATTTGTTCGTAAATATTTAAGTTAAGCCAGTGGCTATGGGACATGAAGCTAAACTCATTTATTTACTAGCTTGGTGTAACTTACACTTATTTTATGGAGCTTTGGCTCAATTTGGTGGGGTAGCGACCCATGGTCTTTTGACCGTTCATGGAGCAATCGGCTCAATGAGTCGGTGCATGAGGCTTATCTTTTTAGGTGCAACAATGTTCGGCTCCATAAGTCTGTGCATGGGACGTATCTTTTTAGGTGCATCAATGCTCGACTATGCATGGGGCATATCTTTTTAGGTGTGTCGATGTTCGACTGTGCATGGGACGTATCTTTTTAGGTGCGTCGATGTTCGGTTCACTTTTTGGGTTAGCGGCCTATGAGATAGCGTCTCGTTTGTGATACACGTGTTGGTGAGTTTTCATGCTCCCATTTGTGATAGCCTCCACTTTTATGTCTTCTAGATTTCTAATTGTTGATTTCTAGAATGTGCGTTTCACCACTTTTTATGAATTACATTGATATGTTTTGACAATATTTGTGGTTTGGTGAATAAGATAAAGAATATGATATTCTTTTTTTTGGATATTTAAGGAGATTTGAGATATTGTATGATTTTCGTTGTTATCAAATATATACTTGTCACAATATGACATTATCGTTATCATATATTTTTGTCATATCTCTTATCATATCTCATCTTATATGATATTTATAGCTAGACTGATCCATTTATTATTTTTCTTCTAAAGTAATACTTGGATCAGACCGAGGTGTTTCAGGTACTTCCACTTGACTTCTTAGCAGGGACTAGCTTCTGACTTTTGGCCAACAACTTCAGCTTAGTAGTTTTTGTTTTTATACATTTAAGTGAGACATTCCTTGATGTATACATATTCTTTTGTCTAGCACTTGTACTTATTCTTTTGTGATGTAGTGGATCTTGTACCACCACTACTTTGATGTATACTTCTACGTGTTATATTCATATATGTTTCTGCCTTAGTGATATGAATATCTATGACTGATTTTGTATTATTCTTATTTTATATTTGTTTTCGAAGGCCACATAGCCACTGTGTTGTAGCTTTGAGTTTGTATTTGATGTGTCAGATTTCCTCTTGAAATGAAATGCATGACCTTCTATCCGGCATATCAATATTCACATAAATCAATTATACTGATGGTCGCTCCTCAACAACCTTATTCTTCGTACTAATTGACGGTATTACCCAATAGTGTCCATGGTTATTATGAGTATAGAGGTGGAGTGTCACAGGAGTGTTCGACCAACGCGTATTATGGGGGCTAGGGTTATTTAAGCCAGAAACACACATGGATTTTATTATGTTAAACCGACTTAAATCCGATGGTTTAGGTTACTTCTAACCACTATAAATATGAGCATAGCCCCTCACTTTCTTTCTCAAATTATTTTTAAACATAAGCTGAGCTGAGTTAGTTTCTTTCTTCCACACAATTTAAAATTTTCTTATGGTTTTCGGGTAAGGGATTTTTGATATTTATATTCAATTTCTAATTCTATTCTCCTTTAATCCCTGAAATTTTGAACCTAATTAATATACAATCTAACTATCATATATTTTAAAAGGAAGAGATCTAAGAGGAGATTAAAAGCCAGGCGTGTTCAAATCCAAAGGAGAAAGCTAGGAATTATCCGTGAGTGGAAATCTTAGTATTTCTCATTTTAGGAATTGTCTAGTATAAGTTGGATTTGATATATATCTTTGGAAATAATCGCTTTTGACCAAACTCCTAATTTTTATTCAAAACATTAAACTATATATATACATCCTCTGTACAAATTATACTTTACTTTGGGATTTTAAAACAAATCACTTCTGAAATATTCATTTGAAAATCTCAAAATACTACTATAAAATCATATCAAAGTATATGCAACCAAATCGGGAGGCTTCTTCCAATAAAAAGGTAAATGGGTCCCAGCCTTCATATAGTCAATAAATAAGTACATCCCTCTATCCAAGAGCAGACTATACCAAAAACATATGCCTACTTTTAAGTTACGAGTTTCCAAATCATTGGTAACATAAAAATCATTTTACATCTCGAAACGATAAATTATTTTCACTAATATTCACAAATACTTTCAATCATAGTATTTTCATTTCCTAAAACCTTTTGAAATCATTTTCAAACACTGAGTTTTTAGTCCCCAAAATTCTCTTATTTTATAAAACACTTATATAAACCATTCTTTATAACCCCTTAAAAAGATATATCTCCTTAAAATGTTTCTATTACTTTTTAAAAGAAATAATTTCAACGGAAAAGATAAAATATCTTTCCAAATCATAATAAGCATCTTTTATTATAATTCTTGCTTAACCAATATTTTTATCAAACACCTTATAGTCAAACTGTGAAATTCTAATCACAAGGTATTTGTATTTAATCATTCTCAATTTACTGTCTACTTAGCCCATGCATAAAAAAGGTAAACTACTCATAAATTGGTCGAGCCTAATTCAAACAAATCAATGAAATAAACACAACAATAAATGATAAATCAATGTTTCATTCTATCAAATATTTATAACACTTTATTATCTTACCTTGGGTTAAAACAGTTTAATGTTTATTTTCGAGCATCCGGGCTTCCCTTTCGACATGTTCCGTCCCTCGCCTAAGTCTTCTTGGATCTCACAGACGAAACATGTGAACTAGTCGTTTCCACATATCACATTAAGTATTTAACTTCTAAATTTAAAAATACATAATTAACCATCCAAACATAGTCAAACAAGAAAATAAGATCACTGTTTTAGCAAACAAAGCAAACAAGCATTCAACAAGCGTTTTTTAAACAACACTTAACACTTAAAAGTTTTTTTAACTTTGCAATGATGTTAATGAACTTAAAGAAAGAAATAAATCATTTTGGAGTCAAGGCTTGAGATGTAGGTTGGCCGAAAGCATAGAGAAGAAGTGGTGGAGCTTTTTCCTTGAATTCTAAAAGCTAGATTCGAAAAATAGGTCATTTTCTCTTTGGTTGTCGACCCTTTTACTCAAATTAGAAAAAGTTACTTATTAATTTTTTTTTAATTCTTTTCTCTTGAATTTAAAAAAATAATTACTTGATTTTGAGTGGTTTTGAGGGAGAAATGATTCAATGAAGAAGAGGTATTCTCAAATTCATAAAAAATGAAGTCCGAAAACGCACTGAAAAAATTGCTATTTTGACACAGCTAAGCTTAAAACTAAAAGAAGAGCTCAACAGAAAGTTGTAGCCACTGGAATTTCATATAATTTTTAAAAAAAAATCATATTTGGATCACTGTTGATGAAATTATGATTATAAGAAACAGAGTTATTGTTGGCCATAAAATCTTGGCCAAAAATGACTTTAAAAGAACAGAAATTTTGACGTAGTAACTCTTAAATGTTGAAGAACTAATATAAAGGAAAATTATAGCCAACTCAATTCTCTTGAGTATGAAAGAAAGAATTTTCCCATTAGTATTAGTTTTGAGGAAGTTATGACTATGAGAAGAAGAGGTAAAATACAAAAATAGTGAGTTTGGTTTTGAGGCGAATGGATATCGATTTCATTTTGTATACGTTGTATATATTTCGACATTATTTCTTTCTATTTTTTTTTCTATGGCATGAAAGCCATTAGAGAGGAGGGGAAGAAGCTTGGAAAAAAGTGAAGAAAAAGTGTAGAATGAGATGAGTAGAAAGTGGAGAAACGGTGGTGGTATTTATACATGAAGTTTATAGCAAAAAGATCTTACTATCATTAACCTAAAACTCATTTCAAACCATATAATTATTCCCCCATTCCAATGAAAGATTAGACCCTTGAGTACTAGAATTTAATGAGATGGAAAGTATGTGTAAGGAGGTGAAAGGTGATGGTAAGTTTGTTTTTTTTTGCTTAACACTTAAGTATTCTTATTTAATTATATTATGAAAATATCATAGATATTTATTTAGTTTTTTTGATGTAACTAACTGTGATGTTTTTTAAATATGTGTAAGCATGTGTACATATGTGTATCAAACAACGTTGCAATGATTCGAAATAACTTCCACTCGACGAATGGTCGAAAATCCAAAAATTGATCGTTCGGTCACATTTTCAGTTTTGAATCAAACTATTTATTTATGTAAACAAAAATTGAGAATTAATTTTTCATCCTCCTTAAATAATTAAAAAAAGTTCATTTAAGTCACAAAACCATATTAAATAATGTTAAAATCTAATTTTATCGAAAACTGGCTTTCGACAATTTTATGCCAAAACTTCAAAACCTCTATTCAATTCTAAAAAAAAGTTCACCATTCTTATTTATCACATAAAACATGATTATTTAAGTTTGTTAATCCAATATTTGAATATTTAAATAATTTAAATATTCCATTTTCAAAGCGATAAAATTACAGGTTGTTACATATAACGAAGCCAAACAATTTCGGCCTTCGGCCTCAAAATTCCAAGGCAGGAAAAATATAATGAAACCAAACAATTAAGTACACCTAAAAATAAGCATCACCCATCACCTCGATTGGAGCTATGGTGCCTTATCCTATCTATTTTTATTTATCAAATTAAGATAGTTTTCAATTTAAAATTCCTAGGTTAATTTTACTAACTTAAACAAATTTTACTTAGGCACCTAACTTAAGCTCTGATACCATCTGTAACGACCTGAGTTTTCATACTAGTCAAAATTTCCAAAAAAACCCATCCATTCTAAAACTACGAATGAAAACTACTAACTTAATACACAATATTTGATAAATATTCAACATTTTAAATGTATATGATAAAATTTCAATTATACAAGTTATCAGAGCAATCAATTTAACCTACTAGGTGTACTTTAATACATACCAAATACAAATACAAATAACTCTGCCACTGCGCAACTCAAATGAGAAAAACAAAAATAGTCATTCCTGCAAACTCAATAAACATGTAAACGCGAAATAAAATAGTAAGCAGGAAAAATACATCAATACATGTAAAGGAAATAAGAAACAGAAAAATGTTATGTTATTATTAGAGCTACATCACTACCACTTGTGACTGTCTACATACCTATATCTAATTAAGTACCCAATTAGATACAAGATCAAACCAACATAGTTCTCCTACCGCAAATAGAACTTATGGAGCCTACGACGCAACAAATAATATGCAATTCCCATAACTACCCATTTAGGCTTAATTTTCAAATTTAGAATTTTAAAATCTAATTAACTTTATTATTTTCAAAATATAATTCTTTTCGAAAATAATCTCTTTGGGCTAAACTCCCAATTTTTATTTCGAAACCTTTGAAATAATATATATACATCTTTTGTATCGAATTATACTTTAATTTGGAAATTTAAAACAAATCACTTATGAAATATGCATTTGGAAATCTCAAAATACTACTGTAAAAGTATATCAAAGCATATGTAACAAGATCGGGAGGTTTCTCCTAATAACAAGGCAATTGGGTCCCAACCTTCATATAGTCGATAAATGAGTACATCCTTCTGTTCCAAGAGTGGACTATACCAAAAATATATTCCCACTTTTTAGTTACGGGCTACCCGCATCACCGGTAACATAACAAATCATTTTATATCCCAAAGCGATAAATTATTTTCACTAATATTCACAAATACTTTCAATCGTAGTATTTTCGTTTCCAAAACCTTTCGAAATCATTTTCAAACATTGAATTTTTAGTACTCGAAATTCTCTTCGTACATAAAACACTTTTATAAACCATTCTTTGTAACCCCATCAAATAATATTTATTCTTAAGATATTTCTATTACTTTCCAAAAGAAATCATTTCAATTCAAAAGATAAAATATCTTTTATTTCAAGAATCATAATGTATAATTCTTACTTATCCAATATTTTTATCGAACACCTTATTTTCACACAGTGAAATTCTAATCACAAGATGTTCATACTTAATCATTCTCAATTTGTTGTCTACCCAGCCCACGCATATAAAAAGGTAAACTGTTCAGAAACTGGTCGAGCCTAATTCAAACAATCAATCAATGAAATAAACACAATAATAAATTATAAATCAATGCTTCATTTCATCAAATATTTATAACATTTTTTTAATTTTATCTTGGGTTAAAATGGTTTGATATTTATTTTGGAGCATCCGACCTTTCCCTTCGACATGTGTCGTCCCTTGCCCAAGTCTCCTTGGATCTCACGAACGAAACACGTGTACTAGTCATTTCCGCATACCCCATTAATATATAACTTTTAAATTTTAAAATACTTTATTAAGCATCAAACATGGTCAAATAAGAAAATCAAACCGTTGTTTTAGCAAACACATTAAACAAGCATTCAATAGGGGTTTTTTTAAACAACACTTAAAACTCCAAATTCCTTTAACTTCGCAAAGATTTTATTGAACTTAAAGGAAGAAACAATTCACTTTGGATTTCAGTTCATCAAACTTTAAGGCCAGGAGCATAAGACCTAACTCATACTTCCTACCATGCTTTGAAACTAAACCAAAATAAGCCTGAATTCCTCCTTCCTCCTAGATACTCGGCCAAGGCTTGAGATGGAGATTAGTCGAAAGTATAGAGAAGAAGTAGTGGAGCTTTGACCTTGAATTCTCAAAACTAGATCCCAAAAATAGGTCAAGTTCTCTCTGGTTTATGACTCCATTACTCTTATAATCTGAAAAGATGTCAACTGAAAAATTATTTTAAAATCTTTTGTTTTAAGTTTTAAAAAAAGAATCTCTTGATTTCAAGTTGTTTTGAGGGAGATATGATTGAATGAAGAAGAGGAATTCTCGAATTCACAAAAAATGAAGCCCGAAAATGCACTACAAAGAATTGTAATTTTGACATAGCTAAGGCTAAAAACTGAAAAAATTGCTCCATGAAAGTTGTAGCCATTGGAATTTCAAAAGAGCTGTAATAGATAATTTCTTTATTTGGATCATTTTTGAGGAAGTTATGATCATAGGAAACAGGGGTATTCTCGGCCATAAAATCTGGTTTGAAAATAATTTTGAAAGAATTGAAATTTTGACATAGTAACTCTTATATTTTGAAGAAACGATGCAAATGAAAATTGTAGCCATATCAATTCTCTTGAGTTTGGAAAAAATAATTTCCCTATTTGGATTATTTTTAAGGAAGTTATGGCCATAAAAAGAAGAGTTAAAATATCATAAATAATGAGTTTGGTTTTGAAGCGAATGGATATCGATTTCATTTTGTATATTTTGTATTTATTTCGAAATTATATTTTTCTAATTTTTTTCTATGCCATGGAAGCCATTGGAGAGGAGAGAAAGAAGATGAAGAAGATTGATAAAAAGAGAAGATGAATTATAGAAAGAGATGTGTAAAAAGTGGAGAAATGGTGGTGGTATTTATGCATGAAGTTTATAGAAAAATGACCTTACTACCCTTAACCTAAAACTCCTTTCTAACCACATATTTATTCCACCATTCCAACGCATGATTAGACCCTTAAGTACTAGCATTTAATGAGGTGGAAAGTATGCGTAAGGAGGTGAAAGGTGATGGTAAGTTTACTTTTATTACCTAACACTTAAGTATTGTTATATAATTATATTATGAAAATATCTTAGATATTTTCTTAGTTTTTTTATGTGAATAATTGTGATGTTTTATAATTGTGTGGATGCATATGTACATAAGTGTATCAAATAACATTGCAATGATTTGAAATAACTTCTATTCGACAAACGATTGAAAATCCCAAAAAAGATCGTCGGTCACATTTTCAGTTTTAAATCAAACTATTTATTTATGTAAACAAAACTTAAGAATTGATTTGTTATCCTCCTTAAATAATTAAACAAGTTCATTTAAGCTATAAAACTATATTAAATAATATTAAAATTCAATTTCATCGAAAACCAACTTTTGTCATTTATGTCGAAACTTCAAAACTTCTAGTTCTAAAAATAAGTTCACCATTCTTATTTATCACATGAAACATGCTTATTTAAGTTTGGTATTTCTATCTTTGGAAGTTTAAATAAATTAAATATTTCATTTTCAAAGTTGTAAAACTATAGGTCATTACATTGAACTTCCTCTTGTTTGGGTTGTTGCAATTGTTACTTGGTGATGCCGCCGACTTCTTCCTCTCAAGAGCTTCATAATACCAAGCCATATCCACTATGTCCACAAAAGATCCCTTCATAATGGCAGTTATCTTCTAATGAAATTCTTTACTTATACTAACTACAAGCATCTTATTCTTCTTAAGAGGAGTATTAATCAGTCCCAGACCGAATCGCGATAACTCATTGAATTTGGTTTTATATTCAACTACTAACAAACATCGTTGTTTAAGATTCAAAAAGCTTCGATACAACCTGGTCTTCCCCACACCCGGCATGTACTGGTCTTTATACGCATCCTTAAACCTATCCCAAGAAAAGTCATCCTCCGGGGCATTCGCTATAACTGAATCCCACCAAGCTACAGCCGCATCTTGTAACTGCCAAGATGCCATGAAACGCTTCTACTCATCTGAAATATTCAGCCCCTTGAAGATATTCTCACATTTTGAACTTCAATTATGCATTCTGTGCCCTTGAATGGCTTTCCCCCCATATTAGTATAGTCTTTGCACAAAGCTGCAAAGTTAACATGAGGCTGCACAAGTGTTGCCTCTTTAACCGCTCCAACTCTTTTAACATTCGAAGCTCGAACATTGGGGGTCATGGTGCTACCGGCTACTATCCTTTGTCTTCCTATATTAATCATTTTCACTACATGAATATAGTAAGATAACTTTAGAATACTTAGAAAAGATTATCTTAAGGAAAAGGGTACCAAATCAAACATATCAAAGCTGATTAAAATAACTCATACACACACATGAATAAAAATTACAAATATATGCTCTCATAGACTAAACTCATTCTATGGTATTAATAACTCTATCTCTAATAAGTTTTCCCCAACCAAGGCCTAGGCGTTCACTCAACCTAACCTCCGATACCATGTGTAACGATTTGCCTTTCTTACTCCTAAAGACGACACTTAATACATCCATGGTATTCGTGTATCGATCAACTAGGTATTTGAAAGAAAGGTCATTGGGATAAAATAAAATAAAAGATAAGAAGAAAGAAACACATAATCCTACTATGCAAAGGAATCGCATATAATAGAACATAAGATAGTACATATAGTCACTTACAAAATGAAACATCGGAGTTATAACATGTAATAACTTCAGTTAGGGATAGTTATAACTGTCTCCCACCACAGTGCTGATACATATTATACGCACATAACAGAAATAAAACAACTAGATAATGGTGAAGCCCATGCTCCATGCTCCTTCAAAATACATCCACAACAACCTGAACTACTTGGCTACTCAAAAATTAGAGTACCTAAGAGTTTAAAGGAAAGAAAAAAAATTGGTTCAGAAATGGATCTGCTGTAAGCAAACTCAAAACATATGAATTATTATATTTATAAAACCCTTCAAAAATAAAGGTATCTCGTAAGACCACGTTGCATATAAACACAGATGGGATTTTACCTTATGATAATCAAAACCTTTTTGTAAGAATTCTTATGATATTATAATAATGTCTTGGTTTAAAAATAAACATTCAATCATAGCCGAAATGATAACATTAATTATAATCCAGCATAATAGGTATACGACTAAGTCGATAAAGGTACGTATTGGAAAATGGATTCCATACAATGACAAGGCTACTTGGGTACCGCATATCACATTACATCACTAGAAAAAATGCATCGAGAGCCTCACCAAGTCCCCTCCAAATCAAAATTGGCCCACCCCTTACTGGATAGTACCTAATATGTTATCACCCCAGTTGCGATCAACAACCATATAAGGTCTTCTAGATTCATAATCTGAACATATCGATCTAGATCGTGTGATGACCATAAACTAATGGGTGAGACCCACATAGCCCTGAAGCATATCCCTTATTTTAGTCATTACTGGGTGTGAGGCTTGAGGCTACGTTTTACCTTTTTCTTTTGCAAATCTTATTTAGAATGCTAACACTGCCCTCCAAGCAAGAATGCAATGCCACCATTCATCCATACAAAGTTGTTTAAGATATGAACAAATTGAACTAGTTCTACTACATCCTTTTTGGAATTACCCATTGGATTAGTAGAAAGTAGCTCCTTCACTTCAAAGAACTCCATCTTCGATTGTATCATCTTCAGGATGTCTCTAATTCGAATGCTTACAGGTTTGAAGTGATTTTCAGATAACTCATGCTTATCCAATCCTGGTCTCTTCGAACCAACATTCGATAATTTTCGATAAACTCAACTCAAGTCCTTTTGAAAATAAATAGACAATACATAAAAGCGGAGATCACCTCCTAACTGATGAAGTAGATGGATTTTCTTATCATTTGTCCTAGAAGAACACAACAAGTTTATATGTACAATATAGCATCGTCGAAGATAACTATACCATATAATTCTCGTGTTTCTTTCAGATATTTCCAGAGATATTTTTGATCACACTATACCAAATACTGAGATTTGCAACTAACCATTCGCGCATTTGGCAACGGTTATTAACCGTTGCCATTTAGCAATGGTTAATCACCGTCTTGGTTCAGTTAGCAATGGTTTATTATCGTTGCTAATTGGGAACAGTTATTAACCGTAGATTCTTTGGAGACAAATGATGGCGGTGAATTTCATCCTTTCGAGCCATAATTTTTGGCGCGCTTCGTTCCAATTAGCAACGGTTTTCAACCGTGGCTAATTAGCAACGGTTTGTAACCGTCATAAATATTTTAGGCAGGGTCGGCCCAGGGGCAATCCCACCAAGCCCCTGGGATGGGGCAACCAACTGAGCCGGGCAACACCAAAAATCTGTTTTACTTCAAAGTTACAGCTCAAAAGCAATCTTCATGTTGGCGATGCTCGAACCCAAATAAACTAGGGTTTCAAAAATCAACGCTTTCCAAATAATCATCGCTGCATACTCGGCTATTCCATCAGCCATCGTCGGCTCATGCTTGCCTCCTACGCAATATTTTCTACTGCTGATTTGAAGTCCTGCTACAGTCTCTATACTGCCACTGCTAATTAAGTAAGCGAATTTCTTGTTTTGAGTTGTCTAATTTTCTAAAATTGAGTCGCCCTTTTACTGCTTTAGATTTCATTAACCTTGAAAATGCCTGAAGCTAATAACTTATTAGTATGTTGTTATAAACAACTAGTTTTCTGTAACTAATCGTTTAGGAATCGAAATTTGAAAGCTGAAGCTAAAAGACTAATAATTACTTAGGAACTGATACTTTCATTGATGTACTATTTTTCCTGCAGTGTGTGTATGTCTACCCGCAAACATTTAGGCAGAACCCAATGTGATTTGCCTGTACACTTAACTAGATACACTAGTTTGTAAACTTGATACATTTCGTTAAAAATTAAATACACTGTTTTGTAAACTATTTGAGACTATAAGTATTGCAGTCCACTTAATGTGGCAACTTTTGTATAAAAAGTTGGTACTTTGTTATGTTATAGTTTTATATGTGATTTTATGCTTATATATGAAAAAGAAAATAAAAAAAATTGACATGATATATAGTAAGGGGCAAAAAAATTCACATTGGGTTGGTCAACTGATTCTTTGGGCCGCCCTTGCTTTTAGGATTGATGTTTCATTAAGTTTTTGGGGATTGATTATAGTCAATATCTACTACTCTTTAACAGTTTGCCAAAGTAGAGATGCGCCTTCTAATCTGAACCATCAGAATACATATTTGATGTTTTAAGTGTACAGTGTTAGAGAACCAAGAAACAATTGGTTATGCAAGGGATGATCTTTTTACATTTATATATGATTTGTTTTACAAACTGTAATGTACTGTACTACACTGCATGCTAGTTAGACATAGCTTCTTATAGTGACTGCTAGGGTATAAGTTGATGCAATGAATTTTGTTTTACTAAATATGAGACCATATTTAGTAAGTAGATAAAATTGTTATTAATGGCGCAAGCCAAGTATCAGGAGAGGGGTAATGCATAGACATTACTCTGGTGCTACAAAATGGCGCCGTTGTAATGGCAATTTTTTTGGAAACAGTTTGATGCTAATGTTAAATTTCAAGTGAAATCAGAAGAATATACATCTGTTTAGTTAATATCAGAGTTGAACTTGGTGGAAAGCCATAAGATATTGTTACCCATGATTTCTTATTAGTTCTTGTTATTTTCTTTCAGTATGTCTTTTAGTATAGACAAACAATGGATGAATCAATCTAATCGAAGAAATACAGAATATGTGGAAGCCGTGAGAAATTTCGTTAAATTTGTTGCTGAAAACGGTGGCAATAAGGAAAAGTATTCGTGCCCTTGCACGCGGTGCAAAAACGAAGATACATTCAAATTAAATGACATTCATTTTCATTTGCTTAGATATGGTATTGTTCAATCATATACCGTGTGGTGTTTTCACGGGGAAAGAATACCGGAGAAGCCAAAACAACAACCGGTTAGTCATGCCACAAATACTGATGAGTCCGAACATATTAGGATGGAGGATTTGATAATGATGCAGATAGATTCCATCATTTTCAACCTACAAGTCAGTTGCATGATAATGCTAATATTGGTGAGCAGTTTACGGATAAATCATTTTTTGATAGTGCAACCGCAACAGAGCCATTGTATCCTTCTTGTCCAAAAGATATTACAAAGTTGTATGCCATTGTGAAACTGAATAGCTTGAAGACCCAGTACGGCTTTTCAGACAATGGTGTGACTGCACTACTCGAATTCATAAAGGAGTTACTCCCCGAAGGTAACACGCTACCGTCAAAGTACCCCGACGTGAAGAAGATCATTAAGCAAGTTGGGATGAATTACATAACTTATGATGCATGCATTAATGACTGCATCTTATACTGGAAAGATAATGCGAACAAAGTTTCATGTACAAATTGCAACGCACCAAGATATAAGACATCATTCGACGAAGAGAGAAAAGCTACCACAGTACCTCGAAAGACCTTAAGACATTTTCCTTTAATATCTAGATTGAGAAGACTGTATAATGTACCATGGATAGCAGAAGCAATGACCTGGCATGGTCGTGCCAAGTCCGGTACAACCGTAATGCGTCATCCGCGTGATACTTCTCAATGGAAAACTACAGATTCTTTTGATTCTTCGTTTGCTGCTGAACCACGAAATATCACGCTTGGAATAGCAACAGATGGTTTCTGTCCGAATGCTTCTTTAACTAACCCTTACAGCTGTTGGCCAGTAGTTGTAGTACCATATAACCTTCCTCCGTCTTTGTGCTTGAAAAGAGAGTTCTCAATGTTAACACTGTTGATTTCTGGGCCAAAACAACCGGGGAAGGATATTGATGTTTATTTAGAACCTTTTATAGACGAGTTAAAGCAGTTATGGGAAGGAGTCATTACATTTGATTCATTTAAGAAATCTGAGTTCATAATGAGAGCTAGAGTGTTATGGGCAATCCATGATCATCCCGCTCTTGGGACTTTATCGGGATGTACAACTCACGGCTACTTTGCATGTCCTATTTGTGGAGAAGAAACTACATTTGTTTATCTCCCTGAAAGTAAGAAGATTTGTTACATGGGACATCGCAGATTTCTTCCGTCTGGACACAAGTTTCGATACGATAAGACAAATTTCAACAACGAGCAAGAACTTAAGCGTCCTCCAAAACCACTGACTGGTTATCAAGTTGAAAAAAAGGTAGCAAATATAAAAATGAATGTTGGTAAAAACATACCGGAAATTGGTCGTAAACGGAAAATTTGTACATTAAGCAACGGTTTATACCCGTTGCCTATTGTCAAGTTTGCAACGGTTTATAACCGTTGCCTTTGGACGAATTTGCAACGGTTAATACCCTTGCCTTTGGCCCATTTTGCAACGGTTTGTACCCGTTGCCTTTTGGAAATAAAGCAACGGTTTCTTTCCGTCGCTAAATTCAACCACTCCTGTATTAAAGACGGTTTTTACCCGTTGCTTTTGGACTTAACAACGGTTTTTACCCGTTGTTAATAGCTTAAAATGGTGTAGTATCAAGTTATCGATTGTGGACAAACCACTATCTGAGTGTAAGTTTAGTTTGCATATGTGAAATAAGGCATCCTATACTTATCACCTCTTTCCGATACCAAACAATATTATCCGTCGATTAACAATGAAGCCAGACAAGTTAGAAAACTATTCTTGCCTCAACATACATTTTTACTTCTCAAGATAAAGATGAGTTTCTATACCTCGAAATTTGGTGTCAAGTATACGATGAAGTACCTTCCTTATACTTAATTAATCATAACCCATTTATCAAAATGAATCATTTTATACATATCATGTTTTCGATATTTCGACTTCCCTATCCCTTACCTAGAAACTCTGGTTCTAAATCTCATAGATAGAGGAAAGTCCACTCATCGACTTTTAGTGCTAAATACAAGATGACTTACTTTTCACAAATGTGTCGACATTTTAACACAATTTATCTCATTTGTTACATATTACTTAATGGCACAGACAAATAAATCCCTTGTATTTAAAACAGCCTTTTAAAAGATAGTTGCTTTAAAACAAAACTCGAACCTTTGAAATAAAGCGGTTAAATTCAAACCCCTTGTTTAAATAAGTAAATAAATTTTGAATATATATTTAATATTTCTAACTTCCTTTCTGATACTTATAAAAACATTTAAAAGACTTTTCAAAATATCAAAAGTAGGTAACTCTTTTTATTTGATACAAAAATCATTGATTCACAAACTGCATCCATAACGACTATCGCTATATAAACCATAACTTATGATCTTATTCTGTAAAGAAAAAATCACTTCTAAACCCTTTCTTTCTATATTTTGAACCACTTTGATAACTTTGTAAAAATATTTGAATACAAAAGTTAAGTTCGAAAGAAGAAAATATATGTCAAAAGATTTGATAACTGCATCCCAAGCAACAGTCAACGTTTATGTAGATAGGCGAATATATAAAAAAAAATCACAAAAAAGAGGAACTCTTTTGAGTCCATCTTCACAAAATCTCATGTAAAACCTTTCATATGCATTTCGAAGTGTGTTGTAGCGACCTATTCAATATGGACACTTCACTTCATGTCTCCTGCAAACATCCTATATGCCATCCACCTTCAGACGAGAACCAAAAAAACGATAATCACTTTCATAAACTTATAAACATAAGCAACAAACTAAAGTTATTATCATAAAATAATAACCTATTAGACTTGTTTTAAAGTGAGTTTTACTCACCTAAACCAACACACCTTTCAACCAAACTACCGCAACATTTTAAATAACACACCGACCTAGCTTCCTTTCTACAAATTTGCATTTTAGGTCCCAAGGGAGGTTAAATGGGCTCAGCCTAGGTTAGGAGAGGGCTTGGTAAAAAAATAATAATAAGGTTTTCAGTTTTATTTTTTATTTTTATTTATTTAATTTATTTTAAGAAGGCATGGAAGAAGAAGAGAAGAGAGTGGAAAGGACGAAGAAAGAAATGGGAAAAAGAAATGAAATGAAGTATATAAAGTGAAAACGGAACGAGTGGAGTTGTTTTTATAGAAAATAGAAATATATAATTAACAAACTATCCTTAGCCCATACCCTCCACAAAATGATGACACATTAACCTCCCTTCATTATGATGCACATGCCACCCCCTCACTCCATGGAATCACATATCCTCTTTTCTAATGTACTAATACCTTAGATTTTGTGTTACTTTTCTTTTTAAATTATAAAAGAAAATTCCACTTTCTTTTCATTAACTTAAGTATATATTTAAACATGTTTAACCTGATTAGTATATGTTATTCTTATATATGTATACATATATACACTAGTGTGTATTACACATTTTAACAACTTTTAAACGATAAAAAGTCGAAAATATGAAAAATGATTTTCAGTCACATTTTCAATTTTTCTCCAAACTAATTGTTTTTTTAACCAAATTTCAAAACAATTTACCATTGTTAGTTATTACCTTAAAGTGGTTTATTTGAGTTATAAAATCCATTATTTAATTATTAAAAAATATATTAAATATTCATTTTTAAAATGGTGAAATTAGGAGTCATTGCAAAAATTATCCAAAAAATTGCTACGAATGCAATGGTGCAAATTTCATACTCAAATTCGAACATTTATGAAAATTATTTTAACAACCCAAAATTTTATCGTTTTGATTTTGAACATTTAATTAATTTTAAATATTGAAATAGTTGGTTTTTAATGTCCAATAACTTGAATTCAAATATAGAAATTATTTTTTAAAGAGAAATGAGTGATCCTCCATGGAAGAACATTCATGTAATTTTATTCAACGCTTAAAAAGAAGCTACCAATAAGCCCGGTAGGTAACACTACCCCATGTTCCTGTACAAATAAAAATAGAAAAAAAAATCCCAAATAAGAAACTTAATAAAAATCTAAAAAGGATGTAAAGAAGTAAACAAATCAAATGATGCCCATATGAAAATGAGAACACACCATCGCCCCATACCATCCCATGCATTGAAAACCACATCTCAACCATGATCAATATCCAAGTCCTCTCAAACAACTTAAGACTCAGTAATCAACAATTAAAAGAAGGAACATAACCGCAGATCATCTGTAGTTAAGCAAGCACGCCTACTAAAGCAGAGAAGACTTTGGAAATCTGCTTAAAAATATGCCTAAACCTACCTATCAACCATGTATAGTGCACACAGTATATGTACAAGGTGCCCGATAAATCTATGTAAACGAAATAATGCATAAGGAAAACCGTAAGAAAATATTTGTTTTATCTCAAGCAACAATTACATAACACGCTTAAACCATCAAAATACTTTTAGTCCTAGAGTCTGAAGCTACTGAAATATATATCACCTACCGAGGAAACAGACAGCAACACTCCACCACACTACCAAAATACTTAAGAGAACAAGACTGCTACTAATTAATCAGCACTTGTACTTGTGAACAGTAACCCAATAATATATGAAATTACAGAACATTACCTGGGTCTACAAATATCGAAAGATATAATACCAACTCTGAAAATACTATTTCCATAGCAAATACCACCTCCAATATGCATAGATTATTTATGAACCCATGCCTTGAACTTCTGAAAGTCTAGGGATTCTTCTAATTGTATTACCGGAATTGCAATTATGAATCCTTCTTTTATGATGAATAAGAGGAAGTCTAAAACCTCTTAAAGATGCAAAACAACAATATAGAATGAACTTTACAGGTTCAATGTAATAATAGACTACACCACTCTTTTCTGTCTTAACTTCAGAAACAACAACTGAATTACTATCCAAATCTATAAACACCACTCCACTGTGTAATATTAACCAAACCTTCTCAACAACCACACCCTCTTTTTCATTAAGCCCTGTTGAAACCCTATTACTCGATATCTTATCTGACATCACCATATCCCTTAGCCTCATCGATAAAAACATCATCAACATTTGACCCTAGATAGCCAACCAGCACACAGAGTCCATCAAATCTAACCGAGGACATTTATTAAACCAGTTGTGCATATCATGCATGCACAACCCCCCTAGTGCACACATACAGATTTAAAGCCAACTCTCCTATGTCCAAGCTTATCATCCCATTACTACTGTCATAATCAATACAAGCACCATTAATCAATCTCTCATCCAAAAAATTGGTTAACTTATAATCATTTTCTTCAAATTTAGATCTACTCTTGGATATATCCATTGGATTAGCATGATTTACTAATGTTGTAAAATGCTTGAGGAGCATTCTTCGTTATTTCTATTTTCTAACTCGGTTTTCTCTATATCTACATTTTAGAAGTTTGAATAGCTATCCATTGTTTCAGTTTCGATCACACTGCTTTGTTTATGACTAAACTGGGATTGCATATCATCCAAGATCTCTGGTATTTGAAACCTGACCCCAATTTCAGATGTTTCTATTGGATTCCTATGAGCATGAAGTACACCACTATGCCTACCTAAAGGAATCATGTCTTTATCCTTTTCAGTTGCTTACAACCACTCCTTATCACAACTAAGAGGAGTTCCCTCTAAAACATTACTACTTCTTTTACAATTCAAAGAACCAGTATCTACTACAATCATATCAACAACAGAAACCAATAACCATTACCAATATTCTCGTTACTTATAGAAACAACACTGCTCTCCATATTTTGTCCACCACTACCCGAGTTCTTTACAACCTTCACTACACATTAACATCCATCGTAGATAGAGCCTCCAAACTATTTGACAAGATTAACTTTGAATCTGAATTCATTTACTTTTTTGACTTTAACCGATTCTTGACGTTATCAAGTACAATACACACTTCATCGTGAACATCTTCTTCAAAAGCAGCCATATTAACACTCAATTCAAACAAAACAGTCAAACAAGAAGATTGCCTATCTTTGTCTAAATTCAACACTGAGGGATCCAAAAGCATGCAATCAGATAACAGAGTCTTAGAAGCCTCATCAACCATGGACTCCCTTATCAAAATCAGTGAAGTCTTCTGATAGCAAACTAACATCAGAACAATTCACTGGCAATACACTAACTCTGAAACAAACTTATTGTATTTAGAAAAACCCAAACCATTATCTTTTATATCATTCAACTTATTTGAATCACCAAATTTATTCTTATAATTCATTCCTTATTCACTGAATTAATGGCATAAATATGTCTAAACAATTCTTCCAAGAAATTAATACCCTCTCCTCTTTGAACCTACAAATGATCTAATAAAATTCTTTTCAATTTCATAACCTGTAATACAAATTTCACTACAAAACAAAGCGGCTTTAGCGACGGCAAAAACGCGTTGTCGGCCATAGCTAAAAGCTGTCGCTAAATAACCTGCCGCCATACAGCAAAACGAAGGCTTTAGTGAAGGCTCCATCACCAATATAGTGACGGCTGGTGACGCCATGCTGAACACGTGGCAAAGTAGTTAACACTAGGCTGGCGCCTTATGTCGACGCTAACCGTCGCTAACTCGAACCAACAGGCCATTGCTAATCTAGGCCAATAGGTCATCATGGGCCGTCGCTAATCTGAACCATTTTCATATCTAATTGTGCTCTTCGATTCATCTAGCATAACCAATTTCATATCTCTTTCCAACATGTATACATTCAATTTCACAACTAATACCACTTCATCCATCATATAATCTCACGTAATAACAAATAATCATATATATATATATATATATATATATATATATAATGCAACATATAAATTTACATAAACATTTCGTCACCACCTTATAAATATATCATACAAATCAAACAAAACATTCCACATCCATCAAACAACTTAACCGTACGTACAAATACCATCTATCAATCAAAACGTCCAAATGTCATGTTCCAAATCCATCAAACACCATAACCAACGATCAAGTATCAAATATATACATAAATGTCAGATAACTACAAACCAAAATGGTGAAAATCCAACAAAAACACAAGCATACCGACTCATCATCATCCCCTGACTCATTCTCTCCTGGCATCGTCTCATGTTGTGACAAGTATGCTGTGATATGCTCTTCTAGCTAGTGCGCCAATGTGCTTCTTCCTCCAATCTTTGATCTCCTCCAACTTTTTTTTCAGTTGAGCTATCTCCTCCTCGACTTGAAATCTCCTATAAGCCCTCTGGGATATTTTCGTCTGTAAAATAGTTAATATCTAGTTATAATTTTTGAACATTATAAATAGTATGGAAAAAAATGTTGATTAATTAAGCGGTTAATATTTATAATTAAATGTTACACATTGGTTGCAATTTATTTATTTCAATTATTCAGGTTCCTTATTTGATTTATAATTTGTTCACTTAAGTTTATATTCATTTGCGTGTGTAAATTTATATATAAGTAAATGAAGAAGTTTACCTCCTGACTTCCATAACTTTACCGCCTATTTCGCGAAGGCGGATCAATAATAGCATCACATACATGGTTTGACTACTTAAACGTTAACTCTGCTCATCTGATGGACTACGCTACTCGTGTCCACTCCACTTCATATCTCTTTTGTGATTACGTAAAATAGTTTGACATGATAAATATTCAATTTAAAGTTTATGAACTGTGAAATAAAGGAATATGAAATATTGTCATTAAGGATAAGCATGTTTACCATTACGGGTCTAGATTTATCGTCTGTCCACTCATACGAAACGTTACATTCCTCATCTTCCTGCTCAACAACATGTGTGGCCGTAAACACCTTAACCATTGTAGGCACGTGATTGTAACTTGCCGCCTGAAAATATACACAAATGAAGAAACAATGTTACAAATATGATTAACCAATATTTCAGATATTATTATAAATTTACCAACTCTCTCCTATGTTCTTGGATGGATTTTGAGCCGCCATGGTGCAAAGCAGGATTTTTATTTCTATTTGTATAGTTCCAGACAGATAATTCCTACAAATTTAGATGCACGATTAACTAAATTATTGCAACTAACATGAGAAATTTAATAAAATTATAACAACGATGCAAAAGTATATAACTTACTTTCACTTTAGTATTTTCGCAGAGCCGGAGATACTCAGCCCACACATCAGCGCCCATCCAATTGGGTTTTTTTCCTACACTCTTAGCCTTAGACAGAGTGTCCTTATAATTTTTCCCATCCTCTTATTCTAGTGATTAGTAAAAACATCCACATCCTCTGGATCTACACGTACGACGGCCTGCATATTGAAATTAGTTTGAATTACGTACACTATATTAATTTTCAACTGAAATATAAACTTATACTTACCGGTACATCAGCCAATATAGCATTCTTAATATGTGGTGGGATGTCATCCTAATGAGGCCAACAACCTGACATCCGACTCATAAATGACTTCCTAGATACATGTAAAATGAAATCCGAAGGCTCCACCTCGATGCCCCTGTATAAATTTTGATGTAGATATATAATAAATTTAAAAAAATTACTTTAAATAAATTTGATACTTACCCTACTCATTTTGGAACTACCTCCGCAAGTGGGCATAAATCCGGTGTTGTACCACTAGCACACGCACCGGAAGAAGGAGAAGGCTCAAATCACCGGTTATGTTTCCTGCCAAACATATCTACCACAGATAGATAACATCATAGAATGAAAAGACACAAATTTATTTGTACAAAGCATGTTTCAGTAATCATCACATAAAACTTCAACTATCATAATAAATGGGACAAGATCTCATGAATACATATATAGAAATTTCAAAACATAATAGTACATGGCACAGAACATAGTCATCATCATTTATCATTATTAATACATTGCTCAGAATACTACATTATACAACAAGCGATGCAAATACTCATAATTTTTAGTCTTCGCCGTTTTCTGATTCAAACTCGGTCTCATACTCTATCTCATTTTCTTTGGTACTTTCAAATGCATCTAATAAAACATTCGATTCATCATTCAATGGCCCTAAATCAATGTCATCGGTTATTATTATTTCTGTATTTGGTTCAAGATCCGCTTGATACACTGCTTCGTCTGGAATATTATTTCCGTTAAACGAAATTTTGGCTTTGTTTTAAAAACAGCCGATCAATACACTTTATCTCTTTTTAAGGATGCATACGAAGCAAAATAAACTTCTAATGCTTGCTTGGTTAATACGAAAGGATCATACTTATAGTAATATAAGGAATGCTTTATTTCAATAAGCTTATAATCTTTGTGCATGTTGATTCTAGAACTAGGAACGTTATTGAACCAATTGCATTTGAATAAAAAAAACTTTCTATAGGTTCTATATAACATGTCAACTCTAGAACCTGTGTTAAGACGCCATAAAAATCTTTTATATGCTCATCTGGATCATCACTACCTTTGACAAATATAACGCTGTTATATGTTAATTTTTTAGTCCCGTAATCTTTCATGTTGAACTTAAATCCATTGACGAAGAATATTGGATAAGTCTTCATATTTCTTTTTGGTTCGATCGCAAGATGTCAGAATTCTTCATCAACGACACAGTTTCTGGGATCATAAACGTAGTTCGAAAACTATTTAGCAAATTATTTACTGAGATTGCTTGATGGACGTTGTGATTTGTAGACACTGCAAAAATGTAATATGGTTTATAATTAATATGTACATATAAGTGAATTATATTTGAATTTATTATTACCTAACAAATGTTGCAACTTAGACACAATTTAGAAGAACATATGTGTGTGATACATAGTGATCTTTATCATCTAACCATATTTCTATACATTTTCCAACAGATCGGTCATGTTGTCCAAAAATAGATAACATTGTTTGAGAAAAATATTGTTTAACGGCTTCATAATTCTAAGGAACGCTTACAAATGACAAGTTCACATTGTCACTGAAGTAATGAGAGAAACAGAATGAAGCTTCTTCTTCAACATATGATTTGCAAATCGAACCATCAACTAGTGCTTTTTGTCTAACTTTTTTCTTCAGATGATTCAAATACCTTTAACAAAATAAATTTAATTTATATTTAGGTATAGAAATCTGAATTTTAAACTGACATAAATATTGAAGTTATTAAATATTACCTCTCAAATGGATACATTCATTCATATAGCACAGGACCTCGAAAAAGTGCTTCAGATGGAAGATGAACAGGTAAACGCCCTATTACATTAAAGAAACCTGGCGGTAATATTTTCTCCAGTTTATAGAGCAGTATAGGGATTTCTACTTCAATTTTACGTATACTATCTACATTTAATGCCGTCGAACAAAGCTATTTATAAAACAAACTTAATTCTGTTATAATACTCCATACTTTTACGGACAACGGTTCTTTGAAAGCCACGGGTGGTAAATATTCCATCATGATATGACAATCGTGACTTTTCATCCCACCCAATTTATCGTTTTTAAAGTCAACACATATATGAAGGTTAGAAGAAATCCATTTGGGAAATTAGTTCTTCCACCCACTTTAGCACGAGTTTTACTTGCTTGCTATCTAGCTCATAGCATGCTTTGGGTTTTTTATTGTCATTGGGCTTCATATGAAGTTCGGGGCGTTTACAATAGTTTGTTATATCAAGTTTTGAATTCAAATCATCTTAAGTTTTTCCCTTTACATTCAAAATTGTATTAAACACATTATCAAACACGTTTTTTTCGTTGTGCATCACTACAATATTATGTCGAAGTAAGAGTTTTTCCAATATGGTAACTCCCAAAATATACTTTATTTGCAACAATTATGAATGTCTGATTATCTTGGAATTTCAATCCGTACTCCAGTTTCATGTATCTTTAGATAGTCCTTTACAATTTCATATAAATCTTTGTTTGACCAAATCTTTGGTGGTTGCATATTATCTTCTTTGTTAGCTATAAAGTTTTTTCAGTCTCTTCTAAAAGTATGATTGGGATGGATAAAACACCGATGAAAATCAGATCAAGAAACTTTCTTCCCATACTGCAAAAAAAATGCTCGTGTTTCTTCCATGTAATAATGACAGGCTAGGCGACCGGCCGTACTCCAACCAGAAAGCATCTCATATGCAGGAAAATCACTAATAGTCCATAATAAAGAAACGAACATATTAAAAAATTCTCGAAATGTCATATGTTCCAACTCCTTCATTCCATAGTATTTTCAACTTTTCGATTAGTGGTTGTAAACAAACATCAATTCCTTGTGTTGGATCATGAGGGCTAAGGACAACAATAGTGAGAAACATATATGGTGTTTTCATACATCCATGAAGGTAAATTATACGGAGTAACGATAATTAGCAAGGATGAATATTTACTACCAAACTGAGAGAATGGTGAAAATCCGTCCGTACATAAACCGAGTCTGACATTACAGCTTTCTACAACAAATGCATGATAAGTCTTATCGAAATGTTCCATGTTTCTCCGTCAGACGGATGTATCAAAGTTCCTTCTTCTGCTGTTCTCATAATGTGCCATCGCATATGACATGCTGTAGCAGAAGATGCATATAACCTTTGAAGTCTTGGAGTGATGGGTAAATAATGCATTCTCTTGTACGGAACATCTTTTCCTTTCTTGATCTTTCTTAGTTTGTATTTTTCCTTGTTATATATTTTGCATTTTCTAAGGTCAATGTCATCTTTCCAATACAACATGCAATATTTTACACATGTATCCATCTTTTCGTATGGCAGACCGAAAGCGGACATCAGTTTTTTCACTTTATAACGACTATCGCATATCAAATTATTGGGCGGCATATGTCGTTTCACAGCTTGTACAACTATCGTAAATGCAGCTTCTGTAAGGTTGAATTTTGATTTTATAGTAATGTATTCAGCGATTACAGATATTCTGTTCCGCTTTAACAACCATCCCACAACGGTCTCTTAGCGGAATTCAATAAATTATATATTCTTTTAGCTCCACAGTCAGTTCTTCTTTGACATTTACGTCTTCATCGTCAGCTTAAATGGTATGAAACATTGATCTTGCTGCATCTTTCACCATATTTTCTATCGGATCCGTCATTATATTATCATCCTCCAACACTATATGATTAGGTGTAGGTTCAACAAGTTCTCCATGACGATTTTAGAAGTAATAATTCGGCATGAAACCATATTTATTCAAATGTACTTCAACTATATCTAGTTTCCAATGCTTCAAATATTAGCACTTACTATACGGGCAACGAATTTCTTCGTTATTTCGATTATTAGATTTAGCAAATCTAATAAATTCGTGTACACCATTATAGAAATGTCTCTTTATTGAACCTTTTCTACCAGTTCTGACTTCATACATCTAACTACAGTCGAGGAAATAATCGAACATTTTTCTTGATTTGAAAATATATGTTAGAAAGTTCAAGTGAACAATTCAACTATAGGAATAATTTTCAACATTTCATCATTGTAAACACTTCACCATCGTAGAAAATTCAAATAAGCGCTTCGCTTTATTTTTTAATTTTTTATTTATTGGTTTTTACTTTGATGGTCGGTCATCCTACGTCCCACTTAAACATAATAAAGTTATTGCATTTTATAGATCAATTCAGATTAAAGGATTCAATAAAATTTTGGCAGCACTTCCCTTCTGTTCCCTGTATCGTACACAAATGCGTGTACACAGAGAACGAGAAGGAAGTGCTATCAAAACTTTGTAAACCGTTTGAAATGAAGTAATTTATAAAATGTAATTACTTTATTATGTTTGTAACTTGTCCAATACAGGGACAAATCCAAAAAATATTATATTAGATGAATATAGATGTCCGTTCTGTTAAAAAACGAGTACCCATATAACATCAGATGGGGCCAAAAACTCTCTAAGGGATTAAAAAATAAAACACATTTTATAATTACATTTTTACCAACTACGAAAACTATTTTATAATTCATTCAACTATTTAAATATTTATTAAATAAATCTGAAATTTTAAAACGTATTATAATTCATTAAACTATTCTTATATTCATTTCTTAATTTCTTTTACAAAATCGATTTTAGCGGAATTTTTTTGTTGTTATATTCATTTCTAATTTTATTTACAAAATCAATTTTAGTACAATATTTATTCTTATTATATTAATTTCTTAACATTTAATAGAACCAATTTTAGAAGAATATTTGTTTTTGTTATATTCATTTCTTAATTTTACTACAAAATCGATTTCAATAGAATCATTTTTTTGTTATATTCATTGCTTAATTTTTTTTATAAAATCCATTTCACTAGAATATTTGTTGTTGTTATGCTCCTTTCAAAATTTAATAATTCATTCAACTATTTAAACATTTTATTTAATAAATTTGAAAATTTAAAACTTATTTCAAAATTCAGTTAACAATTTAAAATGTTAACTTAACTATTTTGTAAACTAAAATTTTAACTTATTATTTTATACTAACCACTAAAACTTATAATTAACACACACTTATTAAACATTGTACACTTATCAATAAGCATGTTAATCAACGATTACACACTAATTTTTGAGTTTTAAACCAATCCTAATTTTTATTTACAAATTAAATAATCAAACCACTCATTAACTTCCCTAAATCAACTAACATACCATTATCATCAACTAATACATAATAATCATCAATTTCAAATCCATAATCAACTAATTTTCTAAATAAGGGTTTTAATTTTATCTCCAAATCGACTAATAAACTATCACCATCATCTTATATCAATTATCTAACATATTCAAACTCATAATCAAATTATTTTCAGAAATTATGGTTTACAGATTATACCTAGAAATTGAGAAATCGAAGAGAATGGATGAAACACAGCAGCATCGGAGGGCGAAGATTGCTTTTGGAGGTGGTTGGAGGTGGGAGAGTGGAATTGGTGGCGGTAGATTTGAGGGAAAAGGGTAGAAAATGAATTTTTCTGCTCTTAGCTTCGTGGTATATCATCGCGTTTAGTGATGGCCAATGACGACTGCATTTTCTATCCGTCACTAACCGTTGCTAGCTTCTGTCACTAACCAAGCATGTTTTGCAGTGTTGAAACCCATGCTCAAACATACTTGGCTGCTTAAAGAATTCGACTCACTAGAATCCCTCCAACATCGATCTCTTTTATGCCCAAACTTTCCATATTTGAAATAACACAATTGTAACGACCCGGAATTTTGGGCAATATAAATTTAATAATGTATAAGTAATTTAACTGATTTGATAATTTTTCTTTATAATTTTAATTCAAACTGATAAATTAATTCTTTTTAAAGGTTAATAAATATTTAATCTGATAATTGTGATCAATATCTTTTTAACAATTTAAAATATTGATAAGATTTATTCTTCAAAGCTAATCAAATTTTATTCTATTTATAATATATACATTTGATATATATTGTGAATAGAAGATCTTTTGTTTTAAATTAAAGATGAAGTTCCAAATTGTAATATATATGTTTGTATATGTTATAATTTGAAATTTGTTTTAAATTTAATTTAATCTATTGATAATTTATAATGTAAGAATATTGTAGATTGAAGCTTTATTTTAAAAACAATGTTTTCAAAAGTTAATTTAAAGATTAATTCATTTATTTTAAAATATAAGATAAACAGTTTGTTTTTAAATAAGATAGTTTAAAAAGGTTTTAAACAAAGTTTTGTTTTGTCTTTCTTTTAAAGTATTTAAAATATGATAGTTTGAAAGGAATTTAAAACAAGCTTTGTTTTGTTTTCTTTTAAAAATGCTTATTATAAAATGGTTATAAATGATAAATATAAATGTTAGATTTTAAATAACATGTATAAGAATTATTTGCATTTTTATTAGTGTTAAAATATTTCTTTTAAAAATAAACTTATATTTATTTATAAAGTAAATTTAATAAGTAAGTTATATTCACCTTTAAATTAAGTAAAAATTAATTAAAAATACATAAGAACATGTGTAAGCATAATAGTCATTCTAACAACACATGTAAGTAAATTCAGCAAGTATAGAGACAAATGTAAGTTTAATTAACAAATGGCAACCATTTCATTTTAATTTTAATAAAATATTTTAAGAAGAAAACTAGTTTTCTCAAAAACATCTTTTCCTTTATCTTCATTTCTTTAAAAATTTAATGGCCACCAGAAATTTTTCTTCAACACTAAGATTTAAAACCAGAATCAAATCTGAATCTAATTAAGATCTGCAACTTCAAATCTCAACCTGCAAACAAAGTTAGTCACAACATTTCAAATCTGCAAAATCAACCTGCAACCTCCAAATCTTTTGTTAATCAAATGAAGTTCAACTCGGCAATTTCAACCTGTAATGCTAATGGAAATCAACAGCATAATTAAAAGCATGCATGGATTCATCTTCATCAGCAAAGCAAATCTGTAGGCACGCAGTAGATTTTCATTAGCAAATCACTTCAGATGTTCAAAGCCTGGAAATTTAAATCTGCTGTGATCTGCAAAATTTAACAGGTGAGTAAACCTTTTAAAAACAGTTTAAACTTGTAATGCATATGATTAGATTTGTGTGATAATATTAGTTGTATATGTTCTGATTGTAGATGCATGCTTGAATATTTGAAGTGCCTGTATATATATATGGAATTGCTTCTGTTATTTTACAGGATCTAAATAAACCTTTAAATTTCTTTATCTTCTCTTGTATTAAATTTCAGATCCTGATTTCTAAAAGAGAAATGTAGAAAGTGATGTGATGTTAATTATAAAAATGAACTTGGGAACTTTCATCCTGTTTTTATCTTAAAAATGTATAAGATACAGTGAAACACAATTGAATGTCAAAAATCAACAATCTTGTTTTCTGAATTGGATTTCATAATTGTGTTAAGGGCTAAAAATTAGGATTTTTAAAATACATATCATAATTTTTAATTGAGTAATTATGATGAATTTGGGGTTAATACAAAATTGGGGATTTTGTAGATTGTTGATTATCTGTACATTAATTTGGTTTGAGATTTGGATCATAGCTTGAGTATATATTGTTGGTTATAGGAAAAATGCAAAAGAATTTTTATATTTGTTGAATCGATGGGAATTGGCACGATTAGGATTTTAGAGTTGTTGGTTTCGGCCGAACTGTAGAAGCTTTTGCGTCTTGAATTTTTTATCGAGCTCGTTCGTTTTTGGGGTGGATGTTTTGCTTGGATGCGGGTTCGATGGTGAGTCTGGCGGAGTTCAATGGCGGCGAGATTGGTCGGCGACGGGTTTGGTTTGTACTTGAGTTTCTGCAGAATATTCGAGCTCGATACTCGAATTCGATTCGAGGTTGCTTTCTTCGATCTGGATTTATGGCGGTGTACGCATGTGATTTTGTGACCGTGGTGGGTCGTCGCGATGAACGATGGTGGCCGGCGGTGGAGGTGCATGTGCACCGTGTTAGTGGTGCACAGTTTTGGGTCTGGGAATTTTTGAGATGGGGAAGATGATAGAAACTCGGAGGGAAGTTCGTGTGTCACTTGGGGGCGACTCGAAGACAATGGGGTTTGGGTTGCTTCGGTGTTGTCTCGGGTGAAATCGTTGATTGCTTCGGGTTTTTAGCTGTTGTTTTGGTAGTTAGATATATTACTAAGTTGCAATATAAACTTGAGTTGAATAATTTAGGAATTAAGCATTTTGGAATAAACAAGTTTATAAGGTTAAACTTGTTGTTTAAAAGTGAAGGTAAACCAACGTTTAAAAGTAAAAATTTAATTTATATTTAAATTTAAAAATGTTTTAAGATGTTTGAAAAAAGAAAATATATATCTTAATTAAGTTTTAAAAAAATTCAAATTTAAAAGAGAATTTGAATTTAATTATTAAATCAAAGATTTAAGTTAAAGTTTGAAGTAATGTTTTAATAACAAATTTTCAATTTATATTGAAATAAATAAGTTTAAAACTTGATAATTTAAAGTGTTTTAAAAATAATTTATAAATGCTTTATCTTCAAGTAAGGTTATTATTATGATTGTTTGAACCAAGTTTAATAATTTGTCTTTTAATTAATAAGATTTAAATAATTCAAATAAATTATTTATGGAAATAAATAAGGTTAAATTATTTGGATAATCATCTTAATAATACTTATTTAATATGATTTGTTAATAAGTTGAGTTTGATTAAGATTTATGGTTTTCTTAATTTATTAAAGATTTTCTTTAATATTAGAAGTTAATTAATTAATTGTATAATTAATATTGAATAATTAGTTAATTGTTTATTTAATTTTAAATAAACACTTAATTATGAATTAATTAAGTGTAATTTACTTAATAAAGTAATTAATGGTTAATTATTGAATGTAATTAAGGAATTTAATTACTTACGAAAGTAATTAATGATAATTACTCGTAGGAGTAATTAGTTGAAGTGATTATTGGGTAATCATTTGTTGTTATCAATTAAGGAATTGATTAATATCATTGTTTTAAAGCTAATTAATTATGGAGTAATTAATTAATTTATGAATTAGGGATTGGTTTAATAATGGAATTATTTATTTATTAAGGTAATTAATTAAGAAAGTAATCAAGAGTTATTAATAAAGTAATTAGAGATAATTACTTGTTAAGTAATTAAGAGTTAATTACTTAATTATTTAGTTGATTAATTAATGTGATTAATTAATTACCAAGTATAATTAATTAAAATTGTAATTAATTAATAAAGTAATTAATTAATAAAGTAATTAATTAATAAAGTAATTAATTAAGGATTTATTTATTAATTTAATTGTTTAATAATTACTTAATGAAGTAATTAGGGATTAAGTAATTGGATTAATTAATCAAGGATTAATATAATTAATTAGAAGTTAATTAATTAAGGAGTTAATTAATTAAGATAAGTAATTACTGATTATGATTAATGGAATGATTAATTATAAGTTAATTATTTAATTAATTTAAAGTAATTATTAATTAATAAGGATCATTAATTAATGTAATTAATAATATTAATCAAGGTTGATTAATATTAGTGATTAATTTAAGTGTGATTAATTAATTGTAATTAATTAAGGTTTAATGTAATTAATTATAATTGATTAATTAATAAAGTAAATGTAGGATCATTAATTATTGTAATTAGTAATAGTAATTAAAGGTTAATTACTGAATATGGTTAAGGATAATTACTTGAATGTAATTAAAGTATAATTAATCAAGGAAGATTAATCGAGGAAGATCATTAGAGATGATAAATTTATTTATTTGAAATAAAGTAATGGAAAAGGATTTAGGTAATCCTATTGATTATGAGTTAATCAATTTTGTTTTGGATGATTGATTAATGTTGGTTGAAATTGGTTGATTGATTGATATTAGATGATCAATATTGAGTGATTGATATTGTGTGATTGATGGGTGATACTGGATATCTCTGTTATGTGATATGGTGCTTTGTGAGATGAATGTTGTTATGAATTATCTATTGTGATAATGTGATTCATCTATCTGTTTATATATCATCCTGAATATGAATTTAATTTGTTTAAATCCTTAAGTACAACTTGGACATTAAAATGGCGTTTGGTTTCGGTGAGACCGGGATCGGGTTTCCATATTTGCGATCCGAAAACCACATCGATTCCAATTAAACGTTAGGTCGTGAATCCATGTGGAGCTAGTGAAGACTCGAGGTGTAAGAACTATACGTCAGTATAACTCTGTGGGTGATTCCGTAATGAGTTTGATGGAATAGTACTTATAGGTTCGAGATGGTGATTTAGAGTGCAAGGGCTATGGTCGTTGACTCTGAGGGTGATTCCAAAATGAGTGCAACGAGATAGTGCCTTCGGTTTCATTCGAACCCGGAACGAACTTTATGCATTGAATGCTTTCAGAACATCGTCAGGTGGACGATGAGAATTCTAAGATAGATGTGTTCTATAAAGGTAATCGCAGCCTCAAGCCTCATCAACCGGGAATGGCTATAACAGGGGAGGTGCAGCAAGGCTTCGTGGGTAGCTCCTATAGGAGAGCAAGATTTAACCCTGTCTAGAAGTCCCTTTTTATTCGGCTGTGTGGGCAGTTGGCTCGCGGCCAACTCCGGGGTTGTCTTGTTCGGGGCTGTTCAGTAAGGAATGGTTCCGGCCTTGTGTTGCAGGGGAGTTAGGGTGGCTCCTCGGTACGTTGATCTAGGCCACATACTGTGACGGACGGTACCCCAGTAGCCCTGCCATTGATGGAAACCCATTCTTCCTACGAGACCCTACGGTTTTGTTTGTATTACCCACTTTTGTGGCTAGTAGCTGGAATTTAGTCATGTAACAATTTCGGCTATTTCTTATTTACTTGAAAACCCTAGACACTATTATAATATCACTGGATTTCCTATCAAATGTTTTGGTTAGCGTAAGATAAAACTTTTCCATGTTTATGTGTGGGAAGTCTTACGTGATACATTTTCTTTCAAAAGGTTTTTCTAAAGTTAAGCAATTGTAACCCGTTTACTCACACTAGACCCCTGTCTGACCCGAGTGTTTGTTTTCTGTTTTATTAAACTCTTGGGTACTCATATTATGTATGAGTAGTCAAGTGATTCAGGTTTGCTTGACGAATTTTGGAGGAGATATGGAGCAGGAGGCTTCCACGTGTATATATTATGGTTCCGCTGTGTTTGTTTGGTATCTGTTTCTGTTGTACTTGAGTTGTATAGTTAGACAGAAGTTTATAACTGTCTAATATGTATTGTTTAAGTTGTGTACTCTGATGTAATAGGATACTATGTAATATTTTATGTGATATATTATATTTAATTCGTTCCGCTGTGAGTTCTCTGATATTGTTGTTTCTTTCTTTCTCTTTCTTTTCTTCTTCTATCCCTTTCTTTCTTCAAGATGATGCGATTTCATGGTGATAGGAAGTCGGCTCGTCTCAGTTGGTATCAGAGCATTAGGTTGAGTGAATACCTAGGCTCTGAAGTTTGTCTTCCTTGAGAGAGCGTACTTGTAATTTATATATATATATATATATATATATGTATATATATATATATATCTACCTGATTTGTTGGGTTATCTGTTCGGATTTTCCAACATAATTTTAGAGGTAGATGGAGTAGTGGTGTGTGTGTAACACGACTACCACTATTGGAAGAGGTCCATATGTTAGGGGTTGGAAGTGAATTTTGTCGAGATTGTAGACCTGATACTGTCTCGAGTGAGATTTGTAGTTTGGAGTAAGGATTTCTCTGATATCTGAAGGAAATTCTTTTAAAGATTCGGAGTCTATCTTTGAAGTGAAAGTTTGGATCCGTCGGAGGTACTGAGATAAGTGATGATATCTTGATAACTGCGTGATGAGATGCAGTATCCTTGGATATATTTCAGAAGATGTTTTCTCTTGAAGCAGTTTTGGAAGTGGTTGAGGAGCAGTTTTACCTGCCGTAGGGAAGATTCGTCTGTGTAGAAGTTGTTTGGATTTCTAGCAAGGAGGTTGGCTGTTTTGGAATATGAGACTAAGGTCTATAAGTGTTTCGCTTTGGCATGGTCTCATTTGTTATTCCGTAAGGAAAGAGAGGTGTTGATGCTTGATTTGGAGCCCGAATTTCTTGAGAGATTGTTTGCCATCTCGGAGGTCTGTTGTGTGGTTTGTCGATAGTTTTAGGTTTGGAGAAGCCTTTGGATTAGAAGTCTTTAGTTTGCTGTGGTAGCAGTTTCAACTCGAAGTGTTCGGTGTGCTGACGAGAAGGTCTTTTAGCTTTGTAGTATCATCAAGGTAGAGTTTGGAAGCAACAGTGTGGTCTGTTTCTCCAATGGTTCGGGAATCTTGGTGGTTCTTCTATCAGCGGTCCGGGCAGTTGGTGAAGTTTTCTTGAAGAGTTAACTTTGTTTGGAAAAGCTTAAGGCTGTTCTAATTGGTAAAGAGAGGACAGTTTTCTTTGGAATCTGAATTAGGTTGGATCGCAAAAGTGACTTGCGATTAGTTTGGGAATTTTTCTTGGGCAACCTTTTGTTTGAGGCTAAGGATTCTCATATGGAAGTAGGAGCTAAAAAGGTAATAAGAAGGCTGTCTGCATCTGGAGTTGAGTTCCATATTGTTTTGGTTCCAGGAGTAATTTTGGTGGTTAGCCTAGAGGAAGAGTTGGTGTAGCTGCTCAGAAATTCTTTGGGATTTGGATTTGGTCGGATCTTGTTTTGATTTGGATTTCTGTTATAAGGTTGTGTGACTAAGTCAGATGCGTCACTCATATTTTTATGGATCTGATGAACAAAGTTTCCCGGATATATTGGATAAGTTTGTATTCGTGTTCATCAACAGTATTCTCATCTATTTCAGAATCAGAGTTGTGCAGCGGAAGCAAGGTAGCCGCTGTTGAAGGAAGGAAGCAAGTTCAGTTTGCTATTTGCTTTGGAGCAGAGCATGTGTTCTGGATTTCGACGGATTTTGGAAGACTTTTCTGTTGAATAGGATCCAGAAACTGGATTGCTTTGGCCTAGTTGTTTTTGGAAGTATCAGCATAGGTTGAGTTGATCGAAAGAAATTGGCAGTCCAGGATTATCTGTTGAGTTATGCAGATATGAGATAAGGAGTTTAGGAATTCGAAGTTGGAGACTTCATTGTTGTTGAGATTTCTCTGGTTAAGAGAATAGTAACTGGATGGGTAATTCTGAGGCATTTGAAGATTTCTTATCTGTATTTTGATTGGATAAGATTGAATTGTCAGTTTGGATAGCTGGAATTCATTGTATTTCACGTATCTCTGAGGGAGTACGTGTATGATTCATCGATTGGTTGTTAAATCTACAGTCCAGATGGATTTGGAAGTTGAGCTAGACTTGAGTACAGTCTGATGTTCTGTTCAGATTGATGGACCTAGAGATGAGAGGAGCTCTGGATTTTGGTAGTGTAGTTGGTTTGTTGGCTTTTGAAGAGCGAGTCTCCCGGTGATTTATACATGGGAAATTCGAGATAGTATTAGAGGTTTATTCTAATTTATGTCAGAATAACTAGTTAAGTTTGTTTGTTTGATTGATTACTATGGTTGTTAGTAACTGGTTGATAAGAATGCTTTGCTGTTTGAAATTAAAATCTTTGCTGGGTTATTAAATTACCTTTGCTTTTAAATTTCGGGGACGAAATTCATTTAAGGGGGGAGGATTGTAACGACCCGGAATTTTGGGCAATATAAATTTAATAATCTGTATAAATAATTTAACTGGTTTGATAATTTTTCTTTATAATTTTAATTCAAACTGATAAATTAATTCTTTTTAAAGGTTAATAAATATTTAATTTGATAATTGCGATTAATATCTTTTCAACAATTTAAAATATTGATAAGATTTATTTTTCAAAGCTAATCAAATTTTATTCTATTTATAATATATACATTTGATATATATTGTGAATAGAAGATCTTTTGTTTTAAATTAAAGATGAAGTTCCAAATTGTAATATATATGTTTGTATATGTTATAATTTGAAATTTGTTTTAAATTTAATTTAATCAATTGATAATTTATAATGTATGAATATTGTAGATTGAAGCTTTGTTTTAAAATTAGTGTTTTCAAAAGTAAATTTAAAGATTAATTCATTTGTTTTAAAATATAAGATAAACAGTTTGTTTCTAAATAAGATAGTTTAAAAAGGTTTTAAACAAAGTTTTGTTTTGTCTTTCTTTTAAAGTATTTAAAATATGATAGTTTGAAAGGAATTTAAAACAAACTTTGTTTTGTTTTCTTTTAAAAATGCTTATTATAAAATGGTTATAAATGATAAATATAAGTGTTAGATTTTAAATAACATGTATAAGAATTATTTGCATTTTTATTAGTGTTAGAATATTTCTTTTAAAAATAAACTTATATTTATTCATAAAGTAAATTTAATAAGTAAGTTATATTCACTTTTAAATTAAGTAAAAATTAATTAAAAATACATAAGAACATGTGTAAGCATAATAGTCATTCTAACAACACATGTAAGTAAATTAAGCAAGTAGAGAGACAAATGTAAGTTTAATTAACAAATGGCAACCATTTCATTTTAATTTTAATAAAATATTTTAAGAAGAAAACTAGTTTTCTCAAAAACACTTTTTCCTTTATCTTCATTTCTTTAAAATTTTAATGGCCACCAGAAAATTTTCTTCGACACTAAGATTTAAAACCAGAATCAAATCTGAATCTAATTAAGATCTGCAACTTCAAATCTCAACCTGCAAACAAAGTTAGTCACAACATTTCAAATTTGCAAAATCAACCTGCAACCTCCAAATCTTTTGTTAATCAAATGAAGTTCAACTCAGCAATTTCAACCTGTAATGCTAATGGAAATCAACAGCATAATTAAAAGCATGCATGGATTCATCTTCATCAGCAAAGCAAATCTGTAGGCATGCGGTAGATTTTCATTAGCAAATCACTTCAGATGTTCAAAGCCTGGAAATTTAAATCTGCTGTGATCTGCAAAATTTAAGAGGTGAGTAGACCTTTTAAAAAAAAAGTTTAAACTTGTGATGCATATGATTAGATTTATGTGATAATATTAGTTGTATATGTTCTGATTGTAGATGCATGCTTGAATATTTGAAGTGCCTGTATATATAAGGAATTGCTCCTGTTATTTTACAAGATCTAAATGAACCTTTAAATTTCTTTGTCTTCTCTTGTATTAAATTACAGATCCTGATTTCTAAAAGAGAAATGTAGAAAGTGATGTGATGTTAAGTATAAAAATGTACTTGGGAACTTTTATCATGTTTTTATCTTAAAAATGTATAAGATACAGTGAAACACAGTTGAATGTCAAAAATCAACAATCTAGTTTTCTGAATTGGATTTCATAATTGTGTTAAGGGCTAAAAATTAGGATTTTTAAAATACATATCATAATTTTTAATTGAGCAATTATAATGAATTTGGGGTTTATACGAAATTGGGGATTTTGTAGATTGTTGATTATCTATGCAATAATTTGGTTTGAGATTTGGATCATAGCTTGAGTACATGTTGTTGGTTATAGGAAAAATGCAAAAGAATTTTTATATTTGTTGAATCAATGGGAATTGACACGATTAGGGTTTTAGAGTTGTTGGTTTCGGCCGAACTGTAGAAGCTTTTGCGTCTTGAATTTTTTATCAAGCTCGTTCGTTTTTGGGGTGGATGTTGTGCTTGGATGTGGGGTTCGATGGTGAGTCTGGCGGAGTTCAACGGCGGCGAGAATGGTCGGCGATGGGTTTGGTTTGTGCTTGAGTTTCTACAGAATGTTCGAGCTCGATACTCGAATTCGATTCGAGGTTGCTTTCTTCGATCTGGGTTTATGTGTGGTGTTCGCATGTTGTAACGACCCAGAATTTTTAGTAATTAAAATTTGAATATTTAATTAATTTTAAACATTAATAAGTGAAATTTATAAGTCAAATAAATTTTTATTTGAATAGTTGGATTTAATTGGATAATTAAATCGATAATTTAATATGTGAAATTATGGAAATAATTGAAAATTGAGTTAAATATGATTAAAAATGATTTGTAAAATTTTATTTTATCATGTTGGAGTTAGAATGATATTTTAGAACTTTTAAAATCGAATTTTAATTTGTGAAAATTGAATATTTTAATATTTAATTATCGACTGAAAAATAGCCAATTTTTGAACAGTCTCAGAATTGGACGAAACTAGTTCCATTGGATGCATAATAGTTAGTTATTTTCGGATTTCAATTTTTGTAGCAATCGAAGTTATCGTTTGATCGTAGCAGCTCGAAACGCATCGAATTGTTTTTAATATTAATTTAGCGAGTTAAAATAGCCATTTTTCAAACTGTCTCGGATTTCGACGAAACTAGTTTCATCGGATCCGTAATGTAATATTATTGTAAGGTTTCAAATTTCGTGTCAATCGGATTTACCGTTTGTCCGGTACAAATTAAAACGCCTAGAAAATCGTTTAAATCGGTTTAATTTAAATTGAACGTTTATTGCCATAACTTGCACAGATGTCCGAATTAGCTTCCGAAACCTATTCCATTGTGTCCGGAACGTGGGGTAAACCTTAGAAACGCTGGTTACGGCGCGTGAATCGGAGTTCGGAAAATCCGGAATGAATAGTGTTTCGTTCGTTTTTCTATAAATAGCCCACATTCACAAGAAAATAAAAAAAAAATTAACCTAACCCTAATTCTACAGCCGCCGCCTCCTATATTATGAACGGCCAGAAATCTCTAGTCTTCTTCCTCAAATCTCCTTCAATCCATGCATTAATACGAAAAGTTGTTAACTACAACATTGTAGAGGGCAAGGAGAGCTTCGAATCCATACGGGAGTGATCGTTTTTAGAGACTCGAGGGGGGAGATAAGTGGGGTCGACGCATGCAGGTTGCGCATGCGAATCGAGGCTCATATGGCAGCCGAGTTCAACGTGAGGAGGGCCGAATGAAGCTCTCGTCGAAGGCATTCAAATGGAACTCTCTGATCGAATTATCATCGAGCGAGGAAGTTGCAACATTAAACCCTAATTTGGAATGTATGGGTTTGTATGTGCGTTTGTTTCTGTAGATAGAACGTGAGTTTGGGGAAGGAGAAGACGCACGGTCATGATGAAGGAGGCAGTGAGATCCAGCGGCTCTGAATTTGCTTAGGTTTATAATTACAAAATTATGTTGTAAATTATAAGTATATAATTCGTGTAAACTTCAAAAATTCATAACTTTTTCATACGAGGTCGAAAACGCGCGAAACCAGCTGCGTTGGAATCGTATGGACGAGCACTACGCGATGCAATTGGATTGGAGTCGTTTGGAGTTAGTGAGAATTTTGGGTAAAATTAAACGTCCGTTTAATTTTATTTGAAATAAATTGCTAAAACGAAATTGAAATCAAGGTGAGAACTTCTCACTCAATCGAATCAGTTTCGATTTTAATTTTAAATAGTTAGATTTAAAATACTTGAATGCATGTTTGAATGATGATTGATATCTATTGATTGTTAAAATAGACATTATGCGCCGTTAGTAAGCGGATGTTATTTATTAAAAACATACACCGCGAATATTTCATAAACAGTGAAATTGGTATTATATATAATAGCAATATATATATATTGGCATATGTATATATTGCAGTTGTTGATTTCCCGCATTTTTTTTAGCGGATGAGACCCTATTGCGCCGTCTATTAAGCGGATAATATTATAAATCCCATATACCGCGATAATTCCGTACTGGAGCGGAATTGGTATTGTGCTAATGTTTGTGGATGCAGGAAAACAGGTTGGAGGGATCCAACTGGATTCCTCAACAGTATTTATTTGATTTCAGATATTTTGATATTTGATTGATTATCATATCGATATATGATGTCGTTGTAGTCGTGATTGACTATTTGGTGTGTAGCATCATTGAACCAAATTTTGGGATTTTAAAGTGATTTTTGAAAGTATACGTTTATAAAATATTTTTGGAGTTGATCCATTTAAAATAAATAAACGTTATAATTTTTAAAGTTATAAAAATTATGATTTTGAGAAATACGATTAAAGATTGATTTTTGAGAAATATGGGTTAATGTTTTTTTTATAAAATAATTAAATTGGATTTTTGAATTTATTATAAAAAGTTTAAAAATAGGATTTATAAAATTTGATTATTTTATAAATCAAGAGAATGGTGAAATTATAAAGGAGATTAAAGATGTTTTAAAATAATAGTATAAATTGATTTTATAAAGGATTTATAAATTGATATTTATAAATTAAAACATTTGAATTATAAAACGAGTTTTTATAAGTGTTTGAATGAAGTGAAAATGGATTGCATAAGTGAATGGAATTTATAAAAATTATAAATGGTGAAGTTATAAATGAAATTTATAAATAGTAAGATTTATAAATTTTGTGAAGTTATTAAAGAATATATTTGGATAAATAATTGAATCTTATAAGTTATAAGATTTATAATTATGAAGTTTAAAAGAACGATTTTGTAAAATAATTGTTTTATAAGCATTTAACTTATAATGTGAACTTTTGGTTTATAATTGAGTTATAAATCGAATAGGTTAATAAAGGAGATGTATAAAAAGGAAGTAGTTATAAAACAAAAAGAAATAGAATTTATAAACGTTGTTTTATAAATTCGCAGACGACTTATTTTGATAAGTTAATTTTTATAGCTTAATTATGGAGTTATATTCACGTTTTAGACAGTGAATAATCCTTTGAAATAAAATGAATAGAAGTGATGAAAGTTGTTAACGTAGTATATTCACGTTTTTGAATAGTGAATAATATGTTAAAGAAAATGTTTAGAATGTGATATTTTAAATAGAATTAAAACAATCTAATGATGTTTAAAAATGTGTTGAGATTCGAAACCCTAGATTTCAACATTTATTGTTGAAATAAACGTTTTCGAGAAATAAAAGGAAATGGTGGACTATAACACTGTTGTTATAGTAAATGATTTCCGAAAGGAAATGTTTTAGATAGTATTGGGATTTATATATCTATTTTAATTTCGAATCCCTATACTAGTGATTTTGGGACGTCGTAACGATGTTTTACGCAACATTCGTTTTGGTCCAAATAAATATGTTTAAGAGCATGATTTCCTTAAAGAATGAAATATATACTTAATTCGATTTAAGTATATTGAATATTTTCCAAAGGTTGAAAATAAATAAAATTTGTGAATTACTTATGAATAAATAAGTATGGAAATGTTTTCCAATATAAAGTGAATATTTTGAGAATTTATCTTTTTGAAGATAAATTGAAATGAATAATTGAAATCGTATATGCATGGATATTTTGGAATGAAAATTCACTATGGAATTTATGAATAAAAAGGGAAGTTGTTTAAAGATAAATATTGATTTATTTTTGAAGTATCGAAATTATATATCTTGTAAAGATATTTTGGAAAATAAATAATTTGGAAAATTATTTGGAAACTGGTGATGTGTGCGTATCCGTTGATAGTTCAATAACCGACTATCAATATTTCCCTTTGAATGGGTATTTGATGTGATTTGTTTGAATTTGAATTCCACACTTATTTTTGAATAAGCGCTCACTATTCGGGTTAACCGGGAAAGGACCATGGGGTCATATAACCCATTCCGAATATGTGATACGTCGTTATGAATTGCATTTAAAGACCGGTGTTGAAGACCGGATCTTTTTGAAAGCGAAAGGATAACTCGTCGATTGTCTTTGCACCGATTAGCTACGGTATAGAGACTCCATATGTGATGGGAAGTCCGGACGTGATTAGAGATTATCCGGATTGCAAGGACTTCTTTGTAAGTGCCTTCGGTTCTGTTCGAGCCCGAAACAGACTTGTATGGATTGTATGTCTGACATTACAAATTGAGATATAAAGCCGATTTCTTTCAAATATATTTCTATTGGTGGCGGAGAATTTATTCTCTTAGCTTAACACCCTTCTCTGAGACGTACGAGCTCAGAGGTTATGTAGTTGAAGGTTATCAGCGATATATTCCCAATTTGGTAATGTGACATGCTGAGTGTTGCTATGAAATGATCATTATGTTCATTATTTGTGATAGGATCATTTGTTTGATCGTCTATCTTGGTGATCATTTCTATGATCAGTTGTTGACCCAAAGCACGGCTTTTGTATAAAGTGTGTTTTTGTGGATGAGACTTCGTCGAGCCTCACAAACTGGTAATGGTCGAAACAGGAATTGTGCGGCAAGGTTTTCAGGGATCGCTTCCCTAGGGTATGACCATTCCTTCTGGAAAAGGGTAGTATCATGGTATGGAGCCCAGATATTTACTCATGTTGAAACACTTATTATTATGGTGTGATGTTGGTTAGAGAGCTCTCGTTTAAAGGTCCCAAAGGACCGGGGGTGGCATATCTGAGGGTTTGTAATATCCCTTGGGAAAAGGGGTTCCCGGTCTTGTTTGGCAGAGATCCAGTTGGGTTCTCGGGGCGTCCTTCCAGAGGCGTTTCCATGTGGCAATGGGAAGTTCCTTGGCCTGACCATTTGTTGGAAAATCCATTCTTCAAATACGAGCCTTGTACGGTATTAGTTGTATTACCTGCCATCTACTTATGGTGGCGCCCCACTGTTTGGATGGTAGCTATAGTAGGCATAGTTCGAAATGTCTATGTCGGCTAAGATTTATATCTTTATTTTCGAAATGAATTTTCTCTACACTATGCACTAGTAATAATATCAAATGTTCTTTTTAATGCGTATCAACCATTTTTGACTATCATAAGGAGAAATCTCCTTCGATTCTGCGTTTGCATTGTGTGTGTGTGCGGGAGGCCTTATGGTAGTCTCATTTTTAAAAGCATTGCGAATTGACTTTAAAAATATTTCTCTATTTTGATTTTAAAGATAAATAAACTGTTTTGAGTTCTCACACCAGTCACATGACTGACTCGGAGTTTATTGTTTTCCTTCCTAAACTCTGGGTGCCCACCAATTTCCACACGGGCAGTCAAGAGTTAGGTTTATCAGTATATTCTGGATATTCAGGAGTTGCTGGAGGCAAGATGGATGGCATGGCGTATTATTATGTATAGTATTTCTTTTCCGCTGTTTGTTGTTGTTGTTGTACACTCTGATGTGATGTAATGTAATGATGTAATGTAATAACTGATATAGTTCTTTGTTTAAAGATTATTCATTTATCTATTATATGTTGTTCCGCTGCGAATTATGCGATTCTGATATTGTTCTGTTATTTCTTTCAGTTCTATTTTCTATCTTTTCTCTCTTCTTCTACCTCTTTCCTTTTCTTAAACCATAACATTTCGGGTTTCCGGCCTTTGATTTCTCGACAGCCGATAAAGTGAGTATCGATGTTGAATTTTCGAAAGTCGAAAATTTTCGGATCGAGCCGCGCAAAGGAGACTATGGCGAATTTTTCTGGAAATTTAAGGCGTTAGAAAATTTTGAGAAAATTGGAAAATTTTGAAAACTATAACTTTGATTTTGGAATTGAAAGTTAAACAATAGTAGTTGTTTTTGAAAAGATAACTAAGTATGATTTGAAAACTTAGTAAAGATTTTGTAAGAAGTTTAACTATGAATTTTGGAAAATTAATAGATTCTGTAACTTTTCTTACTTGTTAATTTCGAGGACGAAATTCTTTTAAGGGGGGAAGATTGTAACGACCCAGAATTTTTAGTAATTAAAATTTGAATATTTAATTAATTTTAAATATTAATAAGTGAAATTTATAAGTCAAATAAATTTTTATTTGAATAGTTGGATTTAATTGGATAATTAAATCGATAATTTAATATGTGAAATTAAGGAAATAATTGAAAATTGAGTTAAATATGATTAAAAATGATTTGTAAAATTTTATTTTATCATGTTGGAGTTAGAATGATATTTTAGAACTTTTAAAATCGAATTAAAAGTTAATTTGTGAAAATTGAATATTTTAATATATAATTATCGACTGAAAAATAGCCAATTTTTGAACAGTCTCGGAATTGGACGAAACTAGTTCCATTGGATCCGTAATAGTTAGTTATTGTCGGATTTCAATTTTCATAGCAATCGGAGTTATCGTTTGATCGTAGCAGCTCGAAACGCATCGAATTGTTTTTAATATTAATTTAGCGAGTTAAAATAGCCATTTTTCAAACTGTCTCGGATTTCGACGAAACTAGTTTCATCGGATCCGTAATGTGATATTATTGTAAGGTTTCAAATTTCGTATCAATCGGATTTACCGTTTGTCCGGTACAAATTAAAACGCCTGGAAAATCGTTTAAATCGGTTTAATTTAAATTGAACGTTTATTGCCATAACTTGCACAGATGTCCGAATTAGCTTCCGAAACCTGTTCCATTGTGTCCGGAACGCGGGGTAAACCCTAGAAACGCTGGTTACGGCGCGTGAATCGGAGTTCGGAAAATCCGGAATGAATAGTGTTTCGTTCGTTTTTCTATAAATAGCCCACATTCACAAGAAAATAAAAAAAAAATTAACCTAACCCTAATTCTACAGCCGCCGCCTCCTATATTATGAACGGCCAGAAATCTCTAGTCTTCTTCCTCAAATCTCCTTCAATCCATGCATTAATACGAAAAGTTGTTAACTACAACATTGTAGAGGGCAAGGAGAGCTTCGAATCCATACGGGAGTGATCGTTTTTAGAGACTCGAGGGGGGAGATAAGTGAGGCCGACGCATGCAGGTTGCATACGCGAATCGAGGCTCATATGGCAGCCGAGTTCAACGTGAGGAGGGCCGAATGAAGCTCTCGTCGAAGGCATTCAAATGGAACTCTCTGATCGAATTATCATCGAGCGAGGAAGTTGCAACATTAAACCCTAATTTGGAATGTATGGGTTTGTATGTGCGTTTGTTTCTGTAGATAGAACGTGAGTTTGGGGAAGGAGAAGACGCACGGTCATGATGAAGGAGGCAGTGAGATCCAGCGGCTCTGAATTTGCTTAGGTTTATAATTACAAAATTATGTTGTAAATTATAAGTATATAATTCGTGTAAACTTCAAAAATTCATAACTTTTTCATACGAGGTCGAAAACGCGCGAAACCAGTTGCGTTGGAATCATATGGACGAGCACTACGCGATGCAATTGGAATGGAGTCGTTTGGAGTTAGTGAGAATTTTGGGTAAAATTAAACGTCCGTTTAATTTTATTCGAAATAAATTGCTAAAACGAAATTGAAATCAAGGTGAGAACTTCTCACTCAATCGAATCAGTTTCGATTTTAATTTTAAATAGTTAGATTTAAAATACTTGAATGCATGTTTGAATGATGATTGATATCTATTGATTGTTGAAATAGACATTATGCGCCGTTAGTAAGCGGATGTTATTTATTAAAAACATATACCGCGAATATTTCATAAACAGTGAAATTGGTATTATATATAATAGCAATATATATATATTGGCATATGTATATATTGCAGTTGTTGATTTCCCGCATTTTTTTTAGCGGATGAGACCCTATTGCGCCGTCTATTAAGCGGATAATATTATAAATCCCATATACCGCGATAATTCCGTACTGGAGCGGAATTGGTATTGTGCTAATGTTTGTGGATGCAGGAAAACAGGTTGGAGGGATCCAACTGGATTCCTCAACAGTATTTATTTGATTTCAGATATTTTGATATTTGATTGATTATCATATCGATATATGATGTCGTTGTAGTCGTGATTGACTATTTGGTGTGTAGCATCATTGAACCAAATTTTGGGATTTTAAAATGATTTTAAAGTGATTTTTGAAAGTATACGTTTATAAAATATTTTTGGAGTTGATCCATTTTAAATAAATAAACGTTATAATTTTTAAAGTTATAAAAATTATGATTTTGAGAAATACGATTAAAGATTGATTTTTGAGAAATATGGGTTAATGTTTTTTTTATAAAATAATTAAATTGGATTTTTGAATTTATTATAAAAAGTTTAAAAATAGGATTTATAAAATTTGATTATTTTATAAATCAAGAGAATGGTGAAATTATAAAGGAGATTAAAGATGTTTTAAAATAATAGTATAAATTGATTTTATAAAGGATTTATAAATTGATATTTATAAATTAAAACATTTGAATTATAAAACGAGTTTTTATAAGTGTTTGAATGAAGTGAAAATGGATTGCATAAGTGAATGGAATTTATAAAAATTATAAATGGTGAAGTTATAAATGAAATTTATAAATAGTAAGATTTATAAATTTTGTGAAGTTATTAAAGAATATATTTGGATAAATAATTGAATCTTATAAGTTATAAGATTTATAATTATGAAGTTTAAAAGAACGATTTTGTAAAATAATTGTTTTATAAGCATTTAACTTATAATTAGTTGAAGTGATTATTGGGTAATCATTTGTTGTTATCAATTAAGGAATTGATTAATATAATTGTTTTAAAGCTTATTAATTATGGAGTAATTAATTAATTTATGAATTAGGGATTGGTTTAATAATGGAATTAATTATTTGTTAAGGTAATTAATTAAGAAAGTAATCAAGAGTTATTGATAAAGTAATTAGAGATAATTACTTGTTAAGTAATTAAGAGTTAATTACTTAATTATTTAGTTAATTAATTAATGTGATTAATTAATTAATGAATGAGTTTAACTTAAGATTAATTACCAAGTATAATTAATTAAAATTGTAATTAATTAATAAAGTAATTAATTAAGGATTTATTTATTAATTTAATTGTTTAATAATTATTTAATGAAGTAATTAGGGATTAATTAATTGGATTAATTAATCAAGGATTAATATAATTAAATTAGAAGTTAATTAATTAAGAAGTTAATTAATTAAGGTAAGTAATTACTGATTATGATTAATGGAATGATTAATTATAAGTTAATTATTTAATTAATTTAAAGTAATTATTAATTAATAAGGATTATTAATTAATGTAATTAATAATATTAATCAAGGTTGATCAATATAAGTGATTAATTTAAGTGTGATTAATTAATTGTAATTAATTAAGGTTTAATGTAATTAATTATAATTGATTAATTAATAAAGTAAATGTAGGATCATTAATTATTGTAATTAATGATAGTAATTAAAGGTTAATTACTGAACATGGTTAAGGATAATTACTTGAATGTAATTAAAGTATAATTAATCTAGGAAGATTAATGGAGGAAGATCATTAGAGATGATAAATTTATTTATTTGAAATAAAGTAATGGAAGAGGATTCAGGTAATCCTATTGATTATGAGTTAATCAATTTTGTTTTGGATGATTGATTAATGTTGGTTGAAATTGGTTGATTGATTGATATTGGATGATCAATATTGAGTGATTGATATTGGGAGATTGATGGGTGATACTGGTTGATACTGGATATCTCTGTTATGTGATATGATGCTTTGTGAGATGAATGTTGTTATGAATTATCTATTGTGATAATGTGATTCATCTATCTATTTATATATCATCCTGAATATGAGTTTAATTAGTTTAAACCCTTAAGTACAACTTGGACATTAAAATAGCGTTTGGTTTCGGTGAGACCGGGATCGGGCTTCCATATTTAGGATCCGAAAACCACATCGATTCCAATTAAACGTTAGGTCGTGAATCCAAATGGAGCTAGTGAAGACTCGAGGTATAAGAACTATACGTCAGTATAACTCTTTGGGTGATTCTGTAATGAGTTTGACGGAATAGTACTTATTGGTTCGAGATGGTGATTTAGAGTGCAAGGGCTATGGTCGTTGACTCTGAGGGTGATTCCAAAATGAGTGCAACGAGATAGTGCCTTCGGTTTCATTCGAACCTGGAACGAACTTGTATGGCAGAACATCGTCAGGTGGACGATGAGAATTCTAAGATAGATGTGTTCTATAAAGGTAATCGCTGCCTCAAGCCTTATCAACAGGGAATGGCTATAACATGGGAGGTGCAGCAAGGCTTCGTGGGTAGCTTCCACTGGAGAGCAAGATTTTCCCCTGTTCAGAAGTCCCTTTTTATTCGGCTGTGTGGGCAGTTGGGTCGAGGCCAACTGCGGGGTTGTTTTGTTCGGGACTGTTCAGTAAGAAATGGTTCTGGCCTTGTGTTGCAGGGGAGTTAGGGTGGCTCCTTGGTACGTTGATCTAGGCCACATACTGTGACGGGCGGTACCCCAGTAGCCCTGCCATTGATGGAAACCCATTCTTCCTACGAGACCCTACGGTTTTGTTTGTATTACCCACTTTTGTGGCTAGTAGCTGGAATTTAATCATGTAACAATTTCGGCTATTTCTTATTTACTTGAAAACCCTAGACACTATTATAATATCACTGGATTTCCTATCAAATGTTTTGGTTAGCGTAAGATAAAACTTTTCCATGTTTATGTGTGGGAAGTCTTACGTGATACATTTTCTTTCAAAAGGTTTTTCTAAAGTTAAGCAATTGTAACCCGTTTACTCACACCAGACCCCTGTCTGACCCGAGTGTTTATTTTCTGTTTTATTAAACTCTTGGGTACTCATATTATGTTTGAGTAGTCAAGTGATTCAGGTTTGCTTGACGAATTTTGGAGGAGATATGGAGCAGGAGGCTTCCACGTGTATATATTATGGTTCCGCTGTGTTTGTTTGGTATCTGTTTCTGTTGTACTTGAGTTGTATAGTTAGACAGAAGTTTATAACTGTCTAATATGTATTTTTTAAGTTGTGTACTCTGATGTAATAGGATACTATGTAATATTTTATGTGATATATTATATTTCATTCGTTCCGCTGTGAGTTCTCTGATATTGTTGTTTCTTTCTTTCTCTTTCTTTTCTTCTTCTATCCCTTTCTTTCTTCAAGATGATGCGATTTCATGGTGATAGAAAGTCGGGTCGTCTCAGTTGGTATCAGAGCATTAGGTTGAGTGAATACCTAGGCTCTGAAGTTTGTCTTCCTTGAGAGAGCGTACTTGTAATTTATATATATATATATATATATATATATATATATATATATATATATATATACCTGATTTGTTGGGTTATCTGTTCGGATTTTCCAACATAATTTTAGAGGTAGATGGAGTAGTGGTGTGTGTGTAACACGACTACCACTATTGGAAGTGGTCCATATGTTAGGGGTTGGAAGTGAATTTTGTCGAGATTGTAGACCTGATACTGTCTCGAGTGAGATTTGTAGTTTGGAGTAAGGATTTCTCTGATATCTGAAGGAAATTCTTTTAAAGATTCGGAGTCTATCTTTGAAGTGAAAGTTTGGATCTGTCGGAGGTACTGAGGTAAGTGATGATATCTTGATAACTGCGTGATGAGATGCAGTATCCTTGGATATATTTCAGAAGATGTTTTCTCTTGAAGCAGTTTTGGAAGTGGTTGAGGAGCAGTTTTACCTGCCGTAGGGAAGATTCGTCTGTGTAGAAGTTGTTTGGTTCTCTAGCAAGGAGGTTGGCTGTTTTGGAATATGAGACTAACGTGTATAAGTGTTTCGCTTTGGCATGGTCTCATTTGTTATTCCTTAAGGAAAGCGAGGTGTTGATGCTTGATTTGAAGCCCGAATTTCTTGAGAGATTGTTTGCCATCTCGGAGGTCTGTTGTGTGGTTTGCTGATAGTTTTGGGTTTGGAGAAGCCTTTGGATTAGAAGTCTTTAGTTAGCTGTGGTAGCAGTTTCAGCTTGAAGTGTTCGGTGTGCTGACGAGAAGGTCTTTTAGCTTTGTAGTATCATCAAGGTAGAGTTTGGAAGAAGCAGTGTGGTCTGTTTCTCCGATGATTCGGGAATCTTGGTGGTTCTTCTATCAGCAGTCCAGGCAGTTGGTGAAGTTTTCTTAAAGAGTTAACTTTGTTTGGAAAAGCTTAAAGCTGTTCTAATTGGTAAAGAGAGGATGGTTTTCTTTGGAATCCGAATTAGGTTGGATCGCAAAAATGACTTGCGATTAGTTTGGGAATTTTCCTTGGGCAACCTTTTGTTTGAGGCTGAGGATTCTCATGTGGAAGTAGGAGCTACTAAGGTAATCAAAAGACTGTCTGCATATGGAGTTGAGTTCCATATTGTTTTGGTTCCAGGAGTAATTTTGGTGGTTAGCCTAGAGGAAGAGTTGGTGTAGCAGCTAAGAAATTCTTTGGGATTTGGATTTGGTCGGATCTTGTTTTGATTTGGATTTCTGTTATAAGGTTGTGTGACTAAGTCAGATGCGTCACACATATTTTTATGGATCTGATGAACAAAGTTTCTTGGATATATTGGATAAGTTTGTATTCGTGTTCATCAACAGTATTCTCATCTATTTCATAATCAGAGTTGTGCAGCGGAAGCAAGGTAGCCGCTGTTGAAGGAAGGAAGCAAGTTCAGTTTGCTATTTGCTTTGGAGCAGAGCATGTGTTCTAGATTTCGATGGATTTTGGAAGACTAATCTGTTGAATAGGATCCAGAAACTGGATTGCTTTGGCCTAGTTGTTTTTGGAAGTATCAGCATAGGTTGAGCTCATCGAAAGAAATTGGCAGTCCAGGATTAACTGTTGAGTTATGCAGATATGAGATAAGGAGTTTTGGAATTCGAAGTTGGAGACTTCATTGTTGTTGAGATTTCTCTGGTTAAGAGAATAGTAACTGGATGGGTAATTCTGAGGCATTTGAAGATTTCTTATCTGTGTTTTGATTGGATAAGATTGAATTGTCAGTTTGGATAGCTAGAATTCATTGTATTTCACGTATCTCTGAGGGAGTACGGGTATGATTCATCGATTGGTTGTTTAATCTGCAGTCCAGATGGATTTGGAAGTTGAGCTGGACTTGAGTATAGTCTGATGTTCTGTTCAGATTGATGGACCTAGAGATGAGAGGAGCTCTGGATTTTGGTAGTGTAGTTAGTTTGTTGGCTTTTGAAGAGCGAGTCTCCCGGTGATTTATACTTGGGAAATTCGAGATAGTATTAGAGATTTATTCTGATTTATGTCAGAATAATTAGTTAGGTTTGTTTGTTTAATTGATTACTATGGTTGTTAGTAACTGGTTGATAAGAATGCTTTGCTGTTTGAAATTAAAATCTTTGCTGGGTTATTAAATTACCTTTGCTTTTAAATTTCGGGGACGAAATTCTTTTAAGGAGGGAGGATTGTAACGACCCGGAATTTTGGGCAATATAAATTTAATAATTTGTATAAATTTAATAATCTGTATAAATAATTTAACTGGTTTGATAATTTTTCTTTATAATTTTAATTCAAACTGATAAATTAATTCTTTTTAAAGGTTAATAAATATTTAATCTGATAATTGTGATCAATATCTTTTTAACAATTTAAAATATTGATAAGATTTATTTTTCAAAGCTAATCAAATTTCATTCTATTTATAGTATATACATTTGATATATATTGGGAATAGAAGATCTTTTGTTTTAAATTAAAGATGAAGTTCCAAATTGTAATATATATGTTTGTATATGTTATAATTTGAAATTTGTTTTAAATTTAATTTAATCAATTGATAATTTATAATGTATGAATATTGTAGATTGAAGCTTTGTTTAAAAATCAGTGTTTTCAAAAGTTAATTTAAAGATTAATTCATTTGTTTTAAAATATAAGATAAACAGTTTGTTTTTAAATAAGATAGTTTAAAAAGGTTTTAAACAAAGTTTTGTTTTGTCTTTCTTTTAAAGTATTTAAAATATGATAGTTTGAAAGGAAGTTAAAACAAGCTTTGTTTTGTTTTCTTTTAAAAATGCTTATTATAAAATGGTTATAAATGATAAATATAAATGTTAGATTTTAAATAACATGTATAAGAACTATTTGCATTTTTATTAGTGTTAGAATATTTATTTTAAAAATAAACTTATATTTATTCATAAAGTAAATTTAATAAGTAAGTTATATTCACTTTTAAATTAAGTAAAAATTAATTAAAAAAACATAAGAACATGTGTAAGCATAATAGTCGTTCTAACAACACATGTAAGTAAATTAAGCAAGTAGAGAGACAAATGTAAGTTTAATTAACAAATGGCAACCATTTCATTTTAATTTTAATAAAATATTTTAAGAAGAAAACTAGTTTTCTCAAAAACACTTTTTCCTTTATCTTCATTTCTTTAAAAATTTAATGGCCACCTGAAATTTTTCTTCAACACTAAGATTTAAAACCAGAATCAAATCTGAATTTAATTAAGATCTGCAACTTCAAATCTCAACCTGCAAACAAAGTTAGTCACAACATTTCAAATCTGCAAAATCAACCTGCAACCTCCAAATCTTTTGTTAATCAAATGAAGTTCAACTCAACAATTTCAACCTGTAATGCTAATGGAAATCAACAGCATAATTAAAAGCATGCATGGATTCATCTTCATCAGCAAAGCAAATCTGTAGGCACACAGTAGATTTTGATTAGCAAATCACTTCAGATGTTCAAAGCCTGGAAATTTAAATCTGATGTGATCTGCAAAATTTAACAGGTGAGTAAACCTTTTAAAAACAGTTTAAACTTGTGACGCATATGATTGGATTTGTGTGATAATATTAGTTGTATATGTTCTGATTGTAGATGCATGCTTGAATATTTGAAGTGCCTGTATATATATATATATGGAATTGCTCCTGTTATTTTACAGGATCTAAATAAACCTTTAAATTTCTTTATCTTCTCTTGTATTAAATTTCAGATCCTGATTTTTAAAAGAGAAATGTAGAAAGTGATGTGATGTTACTTATAAAAATGAACTTGGTAACTTTTATCAGGTTTTTATCTTAAAAATGTATAAGATACGGTGAAACACAGTTGAATGTCAAAAATCAACAATCTTGTTTTCTGAATTGAATTTCATAATTGTGTTAAGGGCTAAAATTAGGATTTTTAAAATACATATCATAATTTTTAATTGAGTAATTATGATGAATTTGGGGTTTATACGAAATTGGGGATTTTGTAGATTGTTGATTATCTATACATTAATTTGGTTTGAGATTTGGATCATAGCTTGAGTATATATTGTTGGTTATAGGAAAAATGCAAAAGAATTTTTATATTTGTTGAATCGATGGGAATTGGCACGATTAGGGTTTTAGAGTTGTTGGTTTCGGCCGAACTGTAGAAGCTTTTGCGTCTTGAATTTTTTATCGAGCTTGTTCGTTTTTGGGGTGGATGTTGTGCTTGGATGTGGGGTTCGATGGTGAGTCTGGCGGAGTTCAACGGCGGCGAGAATGGTCGGTGATGGGTTCGGTTTGTGCTTGAGTTTCTGCAGAATGTTCGAGCTCGATACTCGAATTCGATTCGAGGTTGCTTTCTTCGATCTGGGTTTATGGTGGTGTTCGCATGTGATTTTGTGACCGTGGTGGGTCGTCGCGACAAACGATGGTGGCCGGCGGTGGAGGTGCATGTGCACCGTGTTAGTGGTGCACAGTTTTGGGTCTGGGAATTTTTGAGATGGGGAAGATGATAGAAACTCGGAGGGTAGTTCGCGTGTCGCTCGGAGGCGACTCGAAGACAATGGGGTTTGGGTTGCTTCGGTGTTGTCTCGGGTGAAATCACTGATTGCTTCGGGTTTTAGCTGTTGTTTTGGTAGTTAGATATATTACTAAGTTGCAATATAAACTTGAGTTAAATAATTTAGGAATTAAGCATTTTGGAATAAACAAGTTTATAAGGTTGAACTTGTTGTTTAAAAGTGAAGGTAAACAACGTTCAAAAGTAAAAATTTAATTTAAATTTAAATTTAAAAATGTTTTAAGATGTTTGAAAAAAGAAAATATTTATCTTAATTAAGTTTTAAAAAAATTCAAATTTAAAAGAGAATTTGAATTTAATTATTAAATCAAAGATTTAAGTTAAAGTTTTAAGTAATGTTTTGATAACAAATTTTCAATTTAAATTGAAATAAATTAGTGTGACGACCGCCCATGACTCCCGCACTAAAACAAGGGAATGGTGTGCTGAAAGGCGTGCCAGGCAGCCATGGACGATAGTCAGGGTAAGATAAAACAAAAAACTCTATCGTACAACTCACAGCGCATGGACAAAATACAATAGAGAAATATATGTATATAGTGAAGCTCATAACAGAATATCATCATATGGACTTCATAAAGGTTTGATACAAGCATCTGAACAATTAATACATCAAGCCTCACTACATAACACTCAAACATATACAAGCAGCGGAACATCCAGTACATATAGTAAGAAAACTAATATGCTAGCCTCCAGCTCGTCTTCGTCATCAACAGCGTTGGTAGCCAAGAACATCACCTGTCACCTGCTACCTAGTCTGCCCATCCCAACATGGATGAACAGCCCAAGGTAATAAGAGTTGAACATAAAACCTTGAGTCAGACAACAGTCTTAGTGAGCAGTAAATTAACTACCAAACATACCAAAAGAGCATAAAGGATAAAAGGAATAGGAACTCAACCATCCCACTCCACCTCATTCTACAGTGATAGCCCCCAGACCCACTAAGCATAAACAAGCATAGCAAAGCAGACAATTTAAGTAAAGTAATTATCACTCGAGTCAAGGTCGATGTTTTCCAAATACAAACCCCCAAGGCCTAAACCAAGATCAGATAAGCACCCAGAAAACACCTCTCTTGAGTCCGAATGACGATACAGCCAAACATCCATGACTCTGGCTATCACTGTTATCATTGCCTCGATTTCACCGTTAATTGAATGACCACCTGTCAAGGGCTAATGGTAACCCCGGTTCTAGATAAACTCTGCACGTCATCGTGACCCGTGCCTAGGACTTACCTACTCTGCCTAGAGTACTCGACCACCTACCTGTAGTCTTTTGGGTGTCCCGACCACCTACCTGTAGTCGTTTGGGCATCCCATGTACTCTTGCTTTGAATTTACTAGAACCTTCAACAACGATGAGATCCAAGCCTCCTAGTCATCCTCCTCGACGACTATTCTCATACTAGCCCAAGCTACTTTTCGAGCAATCCATTATCAACCAACTCGAACCATCCCTCGAGTTATCAACATGCTTGGAATGATCCCTGCTTGGATTATGCCAAGACTATATCACATCATGCTTCGCCTCATCTCATCAAAGCAAAGCTCCATCACAACATTGTCATCATATCCGTCCATATGAGCTTCATCATCCGCTACATATGCCACGAGCAGCTTTTCTCATCCCTTAGCCTCTCCCTTAGCTTTTTGAATCCTTTTCGACATACTTGTCTAGATCCAACCATAAATCAACTAACTCTAAAAAATCAATCAAGACAATCATTAATCCAAGCAATCAAACATTCAAACAAGGTTTAATAAGCAATTATACAAGGAAATGGCAATTTGGTAATTAAAGTGTCCAAATCTAATAAGCATGAATATTAGGCAAATGTCTCTACAACTTGATGAATAAACTTGCATAAGTTAACATGTAGTAAAATAGGTGTCAAAACTTCATAGGTGATAGATCTACATGCATACTTAGGGAAAATGCAAGAAATCACTATTTTTAACACATAAACAAGCCACCAATCCAATATACTCCCTTGGGTCCGTGTGAGAGATAACTACCACTCACCGAATCACCTAAACACCTTAAAAACAACCAAATCTAGATCTGGACAGCAAAGAAACAAGCTTGATCCGACAAGATTCCACTTCAAATGATGAAATCTCTCTTTGTTGGATGAAGATCTTCAACTTTGGCTCTTGGATCTTCGATCTTGATCTTCAATCTTGGATGGATGTTAGCACTAGATTAGAGTGGAGAAAAGGAGTGAAGAAGTGTTGTAGTCGAGCTCTCAAAATGGCAGCACTTCGTCGCTTCAAAATCCGGTGCCAAAAAGTGAGCCAAACCCCTCTATTTATAGGCTGAAACCCCCCCTGAGTCGCCCACGACCTAACCCATGAGTCGTCCTCGACTCAAGCCCCTAACGACTCAACGACATACTGTTCAACACACACACGACTCAACGGCTCACAGCCTATGCGCAACTTAACTCCTGCGCGCATCCCTTCCTAAACCCTAAGCCGTATGGACCTAACCCACGACTTACGACCTAACGACTCTGGCCTTCGAACAACATACGACTCATCGGAGAGGCCGACCCAACTACACTAAGCCATACTGGGTACTTACCGACCTAACGACCTACCATAAGTCGGCAGCGACTTACGACTTAACAGCTTAACCACCACGCGACCCAAAACACATGCCGACTCAACACTGGCACGACTCACGACTTAAGCCCTTAACGACCTAACCTATCTCCCTCTTAGGTCGTAACCCTTATACCGTTGGCTCCTAAGTCGCTAACTACTGGGTCATTGACTCGCTCAGCCGACCTAAGCCTTATCTCGTATGCCCCCCCTTAAGTCGGTCACGACTTAACTAAGCACACAGCCTAACTATAACACGACATAGCCACTAGGTCGCTACCTTCTCTAATACGCTAACCCGTAAGTCGTAGCCTTCTTAGGTCGTTACCTCGGTCTAACACACTAACTCGGCAACACCTTAAGTCGCTCACACGAGCAAACTTCCACACGACCTAAGCACTAAGTCGTTAACTTCTATAGGTCGCTCCTCTCGACCTAACTCTCACACGACATAAGCTTCACACGAGCTAACCCTTAACTCGTCCACGACTTAAGCACCACCTGAGCTAGTTATTACACGGCCTAACCCCTTAAGCCGTAAACCCTACAACTTAGGTTCAAAACGACTCAAGCAATACTAATGACTTGATGGCAACTGTTTTACGATATGTCGACACGTAAAATACGGGTCGTTACATTCTCTCCCCCTTAGGAATTTCGCCCCCGAAATTCCAAACAAACAAGAGCAATCAAAACTATTCTGCATGCCTACCATCCATAGCAATCAACAAACCATGCATCCAATTACTAGCCTAGCATGCAGAATTCTAAGACTTAGAACAAGCTACAAATTCATGAGATGTCACGACACCTTAGGGCCATACCTCGAAGAGTTCAGGATGAGCTGCCTTCATCCTCTCTTCCTCCTCCCATGTACAGTCCTCAACATCATCACTCCATTGTACCTTGAGCAACGTAATTGTCTTCCTCCTAAGCTGTTTCATGTCGGTTTCGACAACACGAAGCGGCTTACGAGGTCTCGTAACAACTGGATCAACCTCTAAATCTTCACAGCTATCAGCAGAAACCACTGTACTTGGGTCGTGCACATACTTCCGTAGATACGATATGTGAAAAACATTGTGCACACCCGACATCTTTTCCGGTAACTCCACTCTATAAGCGAGCTTTCCAATTCGCTCGATGATCAGGAATGGTCCAACAATTCTCGGAGTTAACTTTCCTTTCTTCCCGAATCGAATAACATTCTTCAGAGGAGAAATCTTCACAAAAACCATATCACCTACGTCGAATTCCAAATCCTTACGACGCTTATCGGCATAACTTTTCTGACGATCTTGGGCTGCCTTCATTCGCCGCCGAATGATCTCTATACAATCCGAAGTCTGTCGAATCATTTCTGGCCCAAGTATCAGCTTTTCTCCAGTTTCCAACCAACATGTCGGAGAGTTACACGGTCTTCCATACAAGGCTTCATACGGTGCCATACCAATGCTTGACTGGTAACTATTATTATACGCAAATTCTACCAAATGAAGGTGATCTTCCCATGATCCTCCGAAATCCAAAACACATGCCCTCAGGAGATCTTCCAAAACTCGGTTGACTCTCTCGGTCTGACCATCCGTTTGGGGGTGATAAGCTGTACTCAAACACAACTCGGTTCTCAAAACTTCCTGGAAGGTCTTCCAAAATCCACTAGTGAACAATGGGTCTCGATCGCTCACTATACTCTTCGGAATACCATGGAATCGAACTATCCACTTAACATGCAACTCAGCCAATTTCGATGCGATCCTAGTTGATCGAATAGGGATAAACCTTGCACTCTTAGTCAAACGATCTACGATGACCCAAATCCCTTCATTTCCTGCCCTGGTTCTAGGTAGACCATCGATAAAATCCATCGATATCTGCTCCCACTTCCATGTAGGAACCTCTAATGGCTGAAGCAATCCACTTGGCTTCTTCTGCTCGGCTTTTACCAACTGGCAGTTCATACGCTTGGAAATAAAATTTCCAACATCCTTTTTCATACCTTCCCAGTAATAGGTTCTCTTCATATCCCGATACATCTTATTTCCACCTGGATGAATCGTCAACTTCGAGTGATGATTTTCCTTAAGAACTTCATCTCTTAATCCATCTATATCGGGAACAACTAATCGTCCTTGTTTCTAAAGCCAACCCTCTCGATTGACTTCGAATCCCTTATCCTTTTCTGGGTTCAATCCAGATTTCAAATCATGGATAATCTTGACAAGCTTATCATCTCGCTTTTGGCCCTCGCCAATTCTTTCCACAAGAGTAGGTCTTATCGATAAGTTTGCCAACATCTCAGGTTCCAATTCACACCTAGGCCTGAAATCAAATCCAGCCAAATACTCAAGACTCTTCCATTCCGAAAACATGGCTCCCAATCCTGCATGTCTTCGACTTAACGCATCTGCCACTGCGTTACCTTTTCCCGGAGTATAGGCTATTCCAAAATCATATGATGCCAAAAACTCTAGCCACCTTTCATGCCGAAGATTCAAATCCTTTTGGGAGAACAGATACTTCAACGACTTATGATCCGTAAACAACTCGAATCGAACTCCTAATAAATAATGTCTCCACATCTTCAGAGCAAAAACAATCGCCGCTAACTCCAAATCATGAGTCGGGTAATTCCTTTCATGCGGCTTCAGTTGTCGACTTGCATACGCAACAACTTTATCCTCTTGCATTAGCACTGCCCCAAGTCCAGTACCACATGCATCGGTGTAAACCACCATCTCATCATTCCCACTTGGAATAGTCAAAACAGGAGCACTCGTCAGTCGCTCTTTCAGGATTACGAAAGCTTGCTCACACTTATCATCCCATATGAATACCTGATTCTTTTTCGTCAATCCTGTTAACGGTGCAGCTATCTTGGAAAAGCCTTTGATAAACCGACGATAATATCCTGCTAACCCAAGAAAACTTCTCACATCAGATGCATTCTTAGGTCTAACCTAATCCTGGATTGCTGCTACCTTAGCGGGATCAACCGCTACTCCATTTCCAGAGATAACATGGCCTAAGAACCTCACTTCACTCTTCCAGAAGTGACACTTCGAAAACGTAGCCTTCAGCTGGTGTTTCCGCAAGATTTCCAAAACAATACGCAAGTGTGTCTTGTGCTCTTCCTCGGTTCTGCAATAAATCAAAATATCATCCACGAACACAAGTACAAACTTGTTCAACTGATCTCTGAACACTCTATTCATAAGATCCACAAAATATGCTGGTGCGTTAGTCAAACCAAACGGCATTACCAGCCACTCATAAAAACCGGATGGTGTCCTAAAAGCAGTCTTCGGCACACTATCCTTAGCCACTCTCAACTGGTGAAATCTCGTTGCCAAATCCATCTGAGAAAACACCTTAGCTTCGTGAAGCTGATCAAACAAGTCATCTATTCTCGGCAATGGATACTTATTCTTCCTAGTCACTTTATTCAGCTCACGATAATCCACACACAACCTCAACGATCCATCCGCTTTGGTTGCGAACACAACTGGTGCACCCCATTCGGACACACTACGCCGAATGAATCCTTTCCGAAAAAGGTCATCAACCTGCACCTTCAGCTCTTGTTGTTCTCTATGCGCCATCCGTCTAAGAGGCATCACAACAGGTCTGGCTCTCTCAACTAGATCGATACGAAACTCGATCTCCCTATACGGCGGTAACCCTTTGACTTCATCAAAGACGTCCTTAAATCCATTCACAACCGGCATCGATGACAGTCCATCCCGTGGAACAACCAGCGAATACATGAAGCCCATGAAGACGCCTTCTTCATGCTTACATCGTATCACAACCTTTCGCCCTTCCACATTCCCGACTGTCACCTCCAGTTTCTCACAATCAACCTTTGCCGCATACTTCCTAAGCTAGTCCATACCCAAAATAATTCCGAACCCCGCAAAGTTTAGAACAAAACAATCACAAACAAAAGAGCAACCATGACTCGATACTACTAGACCACGGCATATCATACACAAACAAGACGAACCCCCAACTGGATTAGTCACAACCAATGGTCTATCAACAATTTTCGGTTCCAAACCCAACTGGCCTACAAGATCATCACAAACAAAAGAATGCGACGCTCCAGTATCAAACAAAACCCTAACTGGAACACCACAAATGGAAAGAGTACCTTGAACCACCATACTCTTCCCCTTCTCTTCCGCAGTAGGAGCTTTCGAAGATGATGGAACAGCCCCCAAAGCATAAGCTTGCACAATATGCTTATCTTTCCTCGGTTCTGGACAGTCCTTCTTGATATGTCCCAGCTTATCACAGTTGTAACACTTTCCCGGCACCTTGGGATTCCTATAATCTTTGGAGAGATGGCCCTTCTGCTGACAGTTGTAGCACGTCACTTCGCCCTTCGGCTTCTTCTGGCCATCCTTACCATTCTGTTGCTGCTGCTTCCTCCTCTTGTTTCCACCCTGCTGTGGCCTAGACCCTTCCTTGGTTACGGCAACAACAGATCCTTCCTTAGGAAACAAACTCTCATGCCTGAGAGCTTTCTCCACAAGCTTCTCAAATGGATGGTCCAAATGATCCACCAACTGTCTCCTAAGATAATAGTCCAAGCCTGTCACAAACTTCTCGTTCTTCTGGTAGGGAGATTCAATATACGATCTGGCATACTTGGACAAAGCTTCAAACTCCGAAACATACTCAAGGACTGGTCTCCCACCTTGCTTGAGCTCCACAAACTTCTTAAACAGAACAGATTTATGAGCCGTAGAAATGAACTTAGCTTCAAATCTAACTTGGAATTGCTCCCAAGTAATCTCTTCCTCCGGAGTATCAATAGTGATAGAACCCCACCAATCAGCAGCTCTTCCCTGAAGCTGTCTCGATGCAAGCTTCCTCTTAGTTGCATCCTCGATTCCCAAGTCACCAAAAATCCTTCTACAAGCATCAATCCATCTCTGAACTTCTATGGTTGATTATGTCCCCAAGAAAACTTTCCCTCCAAGAGCAGTATAGTCCTTACTCAACTTAGCAAAATCTACTGGTCTTGGAGCTTGAACTTGAACTCCAACATCTACTGACGATTCTGAAGTTGGTATCCTTCTCATGATCGAAGTCATCATAGCTTCGAACATTGCAGCATAGTCAGTAGCTCCCCCAACAGCACGGCTTTCCCTAGCAGCTTGTCTCTCACTTCGACTCATCCTTAATATCTACAAAAAGGAATGATTTAGAACACCTTGAGAAACAACTACATAAGGAGTTCAAATCCTTCTAAACTACTATATTATATATAGTAATCATCCATCAAAATTACAATTACGTCTTTCATACGTAGTTACGTCAGCGAGCGTTGGCTAAAATCGATTAACCAAAGCTCTGATACCAAATGTGACGACCGCCCATGACTCCCGCACTAAAACAAGGGAATGGTGTGCTGAAAGGCGTGCCAGGCAGCCATGGACGATAGTCAGGGTAAGATAAAATAGAAAACTCTATCGTACAACTCACAGCGCATGGACAAAATACAATAGAGAAATATATGTATATAGTGAACCTCATAACAGAATATCATCATATGGACTTCATAAAGGTTTGATACAAGCATCTGAACAATTAATACATCAAGCCTCACTACATAACACTCAAACATATACAAGCAGCGGAACATCCAGTACATATAGTAAGAAAACTAATATGCTAGCCTCCAGCTCGTCTTCGTCATCAACAGCGTTGGTAGCCAAGAACATCACCTGTCACCTGCTACCTAGTCTGCCCATCCCAACATGGATGAACAGCCCAAGGTAATAAGAGTTGAACATAAAACCTTGAGTCAGACAACAGTCTTAGTGAGCAGTAAATTAACTACCAAACATACCAAAAGAGCATAAAGGATAAAAGGAATAGGAACTCAACCATCCCACTCCACCTCATTCTACAGTGATAGCCCCCAGACCCACTAAGCATAAACAAGCATAGCAAAGCAGACAATTTAAGTAAAGTAATTATCACTCGAGTCAAGGTCGATGTTTTCCAAATACAAACCCCTAAGGCCTAAACCAAGATCAGATAAGCACCCAGAAAACACCTCTCTTGAGTCCGAATGATGATACAACCAAACATCCATGACTCTGGCTATCACTGTTATCATTGCCTCGATTTCACCGTTAATTGAATGACCACCTGTCAAGGGCTAATGGTAACCCCGGTTCTAGATAAACTCTGCACGTCATCGTGACCCGTGCCTAGGACTTACCTACTCTGCCCAGAGTACTCGACCACCTACCTGTAGTCTTTTGGGTGTCCCGACCACCTACCTATAGTCGTTTGGGCATCCCATGTACTCTTGCTTTGAATTTACTAGAACCTTCAACAAGGATGAGATCCAAGCCTCCTAGTCATCCTCCTCGACGACTATTCTCATATTAGCCCAAGCTACTTCTCGAGCAATCCATTATCAACCAACTCGAACCATCCCTCGAGTTATCAACATGCTTGGAATGATCCCTGCTTGGATTATGCCAAGACTATATCACATCATGCTTCGCCTCATCTCATCAAAGCAAAGCTCCATCACAACATTGTCATCATATCCGTCCATATGAGCTTCATCATCCGCTACATATGCCACGAGCAGCTTTTCTCATCCCTTAGCCTCTCCCTTAGCTTTTTGAATCCTTTTCGACATACTTGTCTAGATCCAATCATAAATCAACTAACTCTAAACAATCAATCAAGACAATCATTAATCCAAGCAATCAAACATTCAAACAAGGTTTAATAAGCAATTATACAAGGAAATGGCAATTTGGTAATTAAAGTGTCCAAATCTAATAAGCATGAATATTAGGCAAATGTCTCTACAACTTGATGAATAAACTTGCATAAGTTAACATGTAGTAAAATAGGTGTCAAAACTTCATAGGTGATAGATCTACATGCATACTTAGGGAAAATGCAAGAAATCACTATTTTTAACACATAAACAAGCCACCAATCCAATATACTCCCTTGGGTCCGTGTGAGAGATAACTACCACTCACCGAATCACCTAAACACCTTAAAAACAACCAACTCTAGATCTGGACAGCAAAGAAACAAGCTTGATCCGACAAGATTCCACTTCAAATGATGAAATCTCTCTTTGTTGGATGAAGATCTTCAACTTTGACTCTTGGATCTTCGATCTTGATCTTCAATCTTGGATGGATGTTAGCACTAGATTAGAGTGGAGAAAAGGAGTGAAGAAGTGTTGTAGTCGAGCTCTCAAAATGGCAGCACTTCGTCGCTTCAAAATCCGGTGCCAAAAAGTGAGCCAACCCCCTCTATTTATAGGCTGAAACCCCCCCTGAGTCGCCCACGACCTAACCCATGAGTCGTCCTCGACTCAAGCCCCTAACGACTCAACGACATACTGTTCAACACACACACGACTCAACGGCTCACAGCCTATGCGCGACTTAACTCCTGCGCACATCCCTTCCTAAACCCTAAGCCGTATGGACCTAACCCACGACTTACGACCTAACGACTCAGGCCTTCGAACAACATACGACTCATCGGAGAGGCCGACCCAACTACACTAAGCCATACTGGGTACTTACCGACCTAACGACCTACCATAAGTCGGCAGCGACTTACGACTTAACAGCTTAACCACCACGCGACCCAAAACACATGCCGACTCAACACTGGCACGACTCACGACTTAAGCCCTTAACGACCTAACCTATCTCCCTCTTAGGTCGTAACCCTTATACCGTTGGCTCCTAAGTCGCTAACTACTGGGTCATTGACTCGCTCAGCCGACCTAAGCCTTATTTCGTATGCCCCCCCTTAAGTCGGTCACGACTTAACTAAGCACACAGCCTAACTATAACACGACATAGCCACTAGGTCGCTACCTTCTCTAATACGCTAACCCGTAAGTCGTAGCCTTCTTAGGTCGTTACCTCGGTCTAACACACTAACTCGGCAACACCTAAGGTCGCTCACACGAGCAAACTTCCACATGACCTAAGCACTAAGTCGTTAACTTCTATAGGTCGCTCCTCTCGACCTAACTCTCACACGACATAAGCTTCACACGAGCTAACCCTTAACTCGTCCACGACTTAAGCACCACCCGAGCTAGTTATTACACGGCCTAACCCCTTAAGCCGTAAACCCTACAACTTAGGTTCAAAACGACTCAAGCAATACTAATGACTTGATGGCAACTGTTTTACGATATGTCGACACGTAAAATACGGGTCGTTACAATTAGTTTAAAACTTGATAATTTAAAGTGTTTTAAAAATAATTTATAAATGCTTTATCTTCAAGTAAGGTTATTATTATGATTGTTTGAACCAAGTTTAATAATTTGTCTTTGAATTAATAAGATTTAATTAATTTAAATAATTTATTTATGGAAATAAATAAGGTTAAACTATTTGGACAATCATCTTAATAATACTTATTTAATATGATTTGTTAATAAGTTAAGTTTGATTAAGATTTATGGTTTTCTTAATTTATTAAAGATTTTCTTTAATATTAGAAGTTAATAATTAATTGTTTAATTAATTTTAAATAATTAGTTAATTGTTTATTTAATTTTAAATAACCACTTAATTATGAATTAATTAAGTGTAATTACTTAATAAAGTAATTAATGGTTAAATGTTGAATGTAATTAAGGAAGTTAATTACTTATGAAAGTAATCAATGATAATTACTCGTAGGAGTAATTAGTTGAAGTGATTATTGGGTAAACATTTGTTGTTATCAATTAAGGAATTAATTAATATAATTGTTTTAAAGTTAATTAATTATGGAGTAATTAATTAATTTATGAATTAGGGATTGGTTTAATAATGGAATTAATTATTTGTTATGGTAATTAATTAAGAAAGTAATCAAGAGTTATTAATAAAGTAATTAGAGATAATTACTTGTTAAGTAACTAAGAGTTAATTACTTAATTATTTAGTTAATTAATTAATGTGATTAATTAATTAATTAATGAGTTTAACTTAAGATTAATTACTAAGTATAATTAATTAAAATTGTAATTAATTAATAAAGTAATTAATTAAGGATTTATTTATTAATTTAATTTATTAATAATTACTTAATGAAGTAATTAGGGATTAATTAATTGGATTAATTAATCAAGGATTAATATAATTAAATTCGAAGTTATTTAATTAAGAAGTTAATTAATTAAGATAAGTAATTACTGATTATGATTAATGGAATGATTAATTATAAGTTAATTATTTAATTAATTTAAAGTAATTATTAATTAATAAGGATCATTAATTAATGTAATTGATAATATTAATCAAGGTTGATTAATATAAGTGATTAATTTAAGTGTGATTAATTAATTGTAATTAATTAAGGTTTAATGTAATTAATTATAATTGACTAATTAATAAAGTAAATGTAGGATCATTAATTATTGTAATTAATGATAGTAATTAAAGGTTAATTACTGAATATGGTTAAGGATAATTACTTGAATGTAATTAAAGTATAATTAATCAAGGAAGATTAATTGAGGAAGATCATTATAGATGATAAATTTATTTATTTGAAATAAAGTAATGGAAAAGGATTTAGGTAATCCTATTGATTATGAGTTAATCAATTTTGTTTTGGATGATTGATTAATGTTGGTTAAAATTGGTTGATCGATTGGTATTGGATGATCAATATTGAGTGATTGATATTGGGTGATTGATGGGTGATACTGGTTGATACTGGATATCTCTGTTATGTGATATGATGCTTTGTGAGATGAATGTTGTTATGAATTATCTATTGTGATAATGTGATTCATCTATCTGTTTATATATCATCCTGAATATGAGTTTAATTTGTTTAAACCCTTAAGTACAACTTGGACATTAAAATGGCGTTTGGTTTCGGTGAGACCGGGATCGGGTTTCCATATTTGGGATCTGAAAACCACATCGATTCCAATTAAACGTTAGGTCGTGAATCCAAGTGGAGCTAATGAAGACTCGAGGTGTAAGAACTATACGTCAGTATAACTCTGTGGGTGATTCCGTAATGAGTTTGACGGAATAATACTTATAGGTTCGAGATGGTGATTTAGAGTGCAAGTGCTATGGTCGTTGACTCTGAGGGTGATTCCAAAATGAGTGCAACGAGATAGTGCCTTCGGTTTCGTTCGAACCCGGAACAAACTTGTATGGATTGAATGCTTTCAGAACATCGTCAGGTGGACGATGAGAATTCTAAGATAGATGTGTTCTATAAAGGTAATCGCAGCCTCAAGCCTCATCAACCGGGAATGGCTATAACAGGGGAGGTGCAGCAAGGCTTCGTGGGTAGCTCCTATAGGAGAGCAAGATTTAACCCTGTCTAGAAGTCCCTTTTTATTCGGCTGTGTGGGCAGTTGGCTCGCGGCCAACTGCGGGGTTGTCTTGTTCGGGACTGTTCAGTAAGGAATGGTTCCGGCCTTGTGTTGCAGGGGAGTTAGGGTGGCTCCTCGGTACGTTGATCTAGGCCACATACTGTGACGGGCGGTACCCCAGTGGCCCTGCCATTGATGGAAACCCATTCTTCCTACGAGACCCTACGGTTTTGCTTGTATTACCCACTTTTGTGGCTGGTAGCTGGAATTTAATCATGTAACAATTTCGGCCATTTCTTATTTACTTGAAAACCCTAGACACTATTATAATATCACTGGATTTCCTATCAAATGTTTTGGTAAGCGTAAGGTAAAAACTTTTCAATGTTTATGTGTGGGAAGTCTTACGTGATACCTTTTCTTTCAAAAGGTTTTTCTAAAGTTAAGCAATTGTAACCCGTTTACTCACACCAGACCCCTGTCTGACCCGATTGTTTATTTTCTGTTTTATTAAACTCTTGGGTATTCATATTATGTATGAGTAATCAAGTGATTCAGGTTTGCTTGACGAATTTTGGAGGAGATATGGAGCAAGAGGCTTCCACGTGTATATATTATGGTTCCGCTGTGTTTGTTTGGTATCTGTTTCTGTTGTATCTTGAGTTGTATAGTTAGACAGAAGTTTATAACTGTCTAATATGTATTGTTTAAGTTGTGTACTCTGATGTAATAGGATACTATGTAATATTTTATGTGATATATTATATTTCATTCGTTCCGCTGTGAGTTCTCTGATATTGTTGCTTCTTTCATTCTCTTTCTTTTCTTCTTCTATCTCTTTTTTTCTTCAAGATAATGCGATTTCATGGTGATAGGAAGTCGGGTCATCTCAGTTGGTATACCTAATGCTCTGTAGTGGTGTCTTTCTTGAGAGAGCGTACTTGTAATTTTTATATATGACTATATAAATATATATATATTTCTACCTATCTGTTGGGTTACCTATTCGGGTTTTCCAACATAAGTTATTAAGGTAGATGAGGTAGTGGTGTAACACAACTACCATTGGTTGGAGTTTGAATGTTTGAGATTGGAAGTGCATTTGTCGAGACTGTAGGCCTAATACCATCTCGAGTAATCTTTGCAGTTTGGTGTAAGATTTCATTTGATCTCTGAAGGAAACCTGTTAAGGTTCGGAGTTCATCTTTGAAGTGTAGGTTTGATCGCGCTCGTGTGAGTGGATTTTTGAGGATTTGGATTTGTCGGTTAGGTAGAAGCAAGTAATGGTATTTTGATACCTTAGGGAGTAGTAGCTGCGTGTTGAGATGCAGTGATTATGGATGTCTCCGAGGATGTTTTCTTTCGGAGCAAGTTTAAGGAAGTGTGTCTGCTTCGGAGTTGTAGCTAAGTTCAGCAGGATGTATGTGTTTAGTTGGAGGTCCGAGTTCCTCAAAGAACTCTGGGTAAGGAGTCTTTGGCATCTGTGCTAGCAGTGTAGCTCACGAGATATTCTGTGTTTCAGCAGGAAGATCTTTTTGGCTTAACATTTCCTAGAGGTGGAATTCAGAAGCAGCAGCGAGGATCTGTTTCTTCGATGGATTAGTTGCTCAAGGATAAACTGTTCTGATTAGTGGAAAGAGAACAGTATCTTGGATATTGGATTGGTTTGATCGCAAAAGTGACTTGCGATGGTTTGGTGATTATCTTAAATAATCTTTTTCTTGGATTTGTGGCATCTCTAGAGGATGTAGAAGTTGTGGAGTTATCGAAGATTTTTTGGATATATCTTTAGGGAAGTTAGAGATTTGCCCACATTGGAGTTTAAGTTCTGAATCGACTTGATCTCAGGGGTGATATCGGTGATACAGCTGGGTAGAAGGTTGTCTCCTAGGTTGATTGATTGGTGAAATAGCTCTGTATTTCTTGAAACTTCTGTTGAACCTTATTTCCGAGATGTGATGTTTCGTCTGTGCTTGCGTTCATTCGTCGGCATTTTCATCTGCTCCAAATCAGAGTTCTGCAGCGAAAGCAAGGTGGTTGTTGTTCTTGAGTAGAAGCAACTGGAAGTTGCAGTATTTTGGATTAGAGAGTTTCTATTGAATTTATTTTTCAGAACCTAAGCCAAGTTGGCGAGTGATTCTGTTCTGGATGGAAGAAGTGGTTTTCTTCTGTTGAAAGTTTGGTTTTTGATTTTGGATTGATCTTGTGAGGATCAGTTTGTGAGTTGATCTAGTTTGTTTGTAGAAGCATCAGCGAAGGTTGAGCTGATCAGGAAAAATCTGTAGGCAGCCCGGATCGTCCTGGAAGTTTTGAGGTTAAGAAACAGAAGAATTTGGAATTTGAAGTTGGAGACTTCGATGTTGTTAAGGTTTTCTCTGGTAAAGGAAGCAATAAGATTTGGAGAGCTTCAAGGTATATTGGATTCTTCTGAATTTTTGTAGAGATCAGTGCTTTGGTTTGAAGAGTTGAATTGTCATTTTGGAAGACTGGAATTCAAAATATTTCACGTGTCTCTGACGGAGTATGTATTTTGGTCCATCACTGGTTTTGAGACCAGTAGTTCTGTGAAGGTTTTATTGTTGATCAGTCTTGTCTGTGGTCCGGTATCTTGTGCAGATTATAGATCTAGCTGAGTGGAACTCAGTAGCTTAGCGGTATAGCTAGTTTGGATTTAGTAGAGTGAGTATCCCTGTGTCTGTACCTGGGAAACTCGAGATAATTTTAGGAAGTTTATCCGGATCTGTGTCCGGATAGCTAGTGTTATTTATTTGAATGGTTTGTTTGGATGGAATTGTTTGTTTGATTGATAGTGTATGGCTGTTTTGAATGTTTGAATTGGTTAAAATAAAATTAAACTTTGGATTATCTTTGTTTTAAATTTCGAGGACGAAATTCTTTTAAGGGGGGAGGATTGTAATATCCCGGAATTTCCAGAAGTTTAAAATGTTGATAATCTCTTATTTAAATTATTTGAAATCGATAAATTGTTATTTTCAAAGATAATTAACCAAGTAATAATAATATAATGTTTTAATTTTGGTTATAAATTGGTTTTAAATTAAAAATATTTATTTTGTTTGTGTAAAATAAATTTTTAATAGAATTATTGTTTTCAAAACTGATAAGTGTGTTTAAATGTTTATATCTGTGTATTTAAAATTGATTTTAAAATAGGATAAATTATTTTATATAATAATGAACTTATTTAAAGATAGATATTTATATTTATTTAAATTGATTTTAGATTTGGGTTTTTAAATTTGACTTTGAATTGAATATAAATTTAAATTCAAGGAATATATATACATACATATTAAAATATAATAATAATATAGTTTGGTTTTAAATTATATAGATAATGTTTTCAATTAAAAATAAGATTTGTTTTATTTTTATAGAAATTTATATATGGAAATTTGGATTTGTATTTATTTAATATAAATAAATGCAAGGCTTTTGAAATAGCATCTTTAAAATAAGTTTGCAATGTTGTATATAATTTTATTTAAATTATATTTGGTTTCATTTCTTTTTAAAGATTGTATTTTATATAAATTTAGCAAACATTTATAAATATTTAAATATATTTGTTTATTTGAATTTAAATAGAAAAGTATTTTTAAAACTAAGAAAAAACATATTTGTTTATTATGAAATTATTTAAAAGGGGCTTTTAAATTTCTTTTAGAACAAAATTAAATAAACTAGGACATGTGTTATATCCTAAATCACCTTGTCAACAAGTGTTAAAACATTTATGATTTTTAAGACAAGTGTCCATTGTTTTTTAATTTTCTTTTTAATGTAATAAATCTGAAAATTCATCCATATAAACACCATTTCTCTCCATCTTCTTTTTCTTTAAAATTTTTGTTCATTTCTAAAAAGAGAAACTTGAATATTCATGCACCTTCACTCAACATCCAAAACCAGAAAATCTGAACAATCCTCAAACAAAATCTGCATCATCTTCCTAGTGCAATCAAAGTCTGCAAATTTGTTAACCTGAAATATTTCTGTGATCAAAATCTGCATATGTTTTCAAAACAAAATCAATTCCTCAAATTCAAACATAAATCCCTATTTACCAAAACCTGAACTTCCTCCAAATCAAACTGCATGTCTGCAGTATGTTTTCAAAAATTTCTAGTGTTTGATAATTTTCAGTGCATGCAAGTTTTTAAGGGGCAATCTGAAGCAAAAGAATAAAGCATTTGCAAGTTTAAAAAAAAGAGCATACCTGAAAACATTTCCAGCTTCTATATGCATGCAAGTGAATCTAGTTCAAGGCTTCTCTGTTTAAAAAGAGGCTTCAGCATCAAGTCCAGATTTATTTCTGCAAACTTTCAAAATGCAAAATCTATTGAAATCAATTTAAAAGGGGTTGAGGGCATTTCAGTTTTTGAGAGCATTTTTGCAAGTACTCCAGTTTTTAAAGCTTCAAGTTCAAAGTCTTTTGCAAACTTCCAGTTCATCTTCAAAACCCCTACACTGCCTTTCTTTTAGATTGAGGTGAGTAAACATTCTTCAAAATTTAAGTAGCAATTATCTGTTGCATATAAGATGGTGATGATGTTTATTACATATATATAGTTTGTATCTGCAAAATATGTTGTAAGGCTTTAAATCTGTGCATGTTGTATTTTCTTCTCTGTTTCACCTGACTAAAAATCTAAGAAACGGTTAGAATTTCAAGTTATTTTATTAAAAAATTTGTTAAGTCTTAGATTTAAACAAAGTAAAATAGTTTAGGTATAAATTAAGAACTAAAGAAAGAACAAAGTCTCTGTTTTTTTGAAATTCTTCTGGAAACAAATAATGCCGTAACAAAATACCATCAATGTTTGAAACCAAGTATTTAATTTGGTTAAAATAATTATATAAACTAAAGTGTCATTGGAAATTATGAATTTTGAAAAGAAATTCACAAATTTTAAAACTGTATTAAGTGGGTATTTGGGTATTAACTGGAAATTGGATTTCTGCCCAATTCTGTTGATCTGTGCATCTGGGTTGCTTGAGATTGTTGATGGAGCTAGGTGAAGCATTGGAGAGTGTGGGAAAAATAGTTGAAGTATTTGAAACTCATTGTGGAATTTGGAATTGCTTGATTTTAATTTTAACCCTAGTTCTGTTGAACTTGGGAATTTTGGCTGCTGCATCTTCTTCTTTGCATCGAGTTGGATAAAATCTTAGATGAAGGAGGCGTGGTGGGTCGGTGATCCATGGCCGGAGTTGTGGCGTTTAACACTGATCGGAGGCGTAGGATTTTGGGATTTGCTGATGATGGTTTTTGGGTTCAGTTCAACCAGGGGTGCTCGATTTTGAATCGAGGAGGAGATGGTGATTTGTTGGTCGTGGATGCTTGTAGGATGAAAGGGTGATGTGTCGGTGAAGTCGGCGATGATCGGAGGTGGTTCCGGCAATGGTGCAGGTGCACAATTCGATGGTGTCAACGGGATTGGGTTTTGTTTAGGGTTTCCTTGTTTTTCTCGAAGTGGGTCTCGGGATTTAAGGAAGATGGCTTGGGGAAACTCGCGTGGTTTCTGGGGTCATTTATGTGCAGGAATAAACTGTTGAGTTTAACAGTTTTCAAAATTTTAATTAAAACAGTTTTTCTTAAATTTAAGTTAAATTTGTTTTAATAAAAAAATAAAAGAAGTTGTACCTTGTTTCTTGGATCCTTATACACATGGATTGAGCTCAAAATTGAAATGCTTAAACTGGTTTCATAATTTAAAATAAAGTAAGTTTTTTAACTTTAAATAATTAAGTTAAATTAAATTCTCGCAATCCTTTTCTTTGAATTGAATTGTTTTTATAAATAAATTTGTATGATGTTTGGAATGTCTTAAGTTAAAACCTTAATATTATTTTCAAAACTTATTTTAAAATTAAAAAAAAGTTATAAGGAAATGTTTTATTAATGAACAATGATTTATTAATTAACAATTAAGTTTTAAAATAATTGATTAACTAAGAAATTGTTAATTAATAATTAAAGGAAAGTAATTAATGATTTCTTTATATTTTAATTTAATTAATGAATTAAGCTAAGTAAAGATTTCAAGGTTAATTTAAGATAATGTTTTATCTTAAATAATAATAAAGTGTTAATGGATAATAATTAATTAGTTAATTAAGAATTTTAAGTTTAATTAATTAATTTAATTAATTATTTTAAAGGGTTAATTAAGTAATTAATTAAGCATGATTATTAATTTAATTAACTAATAATTATGATGATTTAATTAATGACTAATGATTAATTAAATTATAATTACTTATTAATTAAGTAATTAAAGGTTAATTAAAAAAGTAATTAATTAATACTTAATAAAGGTTTTATTAAGTAATAATTAGGGTTTTCTTAATTAATAATTAAAGAGTTATTAATCTATAATGCAAGTTAATTAGAAATTAATTAACTATTATTTAAGGTTAATTAATTATAATTAAGGATTGATTAATTATATTTATGGATTAATTAATTTGTAATTAAGGTTGTTAATTAATAATTAAGTTTTATTAATTAATGATTAAGAGATAATTAATTGACACAATGGTCCTCTATAATCCCGGAGAAACGCGAATTTCCCCTACATCTAAAGCATATAAATTTCTTCCTTCTAGAATCCAACTAATTCTTTAAAACCAATTTTGAAGAGCTGAATTATAGAGTTTTGTTTGAATCTTTGGTAACCTGGATAAAAGAACAAGAATGTTATTTGTGGAAATTAGGAAAGGCCATTGAAAATGGAGGAGGAGCAAAAGAATTACTCGGGAAGAAAGAATTAGAACTAGAATTAGAAAAGGCATATAATGGGAGATGGTCGCCATTTGGTTAAAAAAATTAATGGATTTATATTGCTATGTGTCAAATACAGGAATTATTTAAACATTTGAATTATGAATTAAATATTAATTTAATGGATTTAATAGCCTTATTTACTCCTTGTGGTTTATAAATAATAACGGTGAATCCATTTTGCAAATTTATTAGTAAATAATAAATGGTTCGAATAAATAACAAGTAAATAATAAATGGTATTTTGGAAATTTCATAGAATAAAGTAATTTGTGCATTTTATTGTTAATTTGTAATCGTGTCGCATTGTGGTGCATGATCATATTTTATTTTAGTCGTTCTAGTTCGTTCGTCGATGGAATATTAGATAGCGGAATACCACAAAAACCTACTTTCAAAATTTATAAATTCAAATAAAAATTCAAAATTTCAACTTTGATTTGCTTGATATGATAGGTTATTTGAAACTTTTGTTTTGTTTGCATAATTTAGGTTGCTTTAGCATCTTGTTTAACTTGTGATTTTTGTAAGGAATATTCTTTTATTTATAAAACTATTAAAAGGAAAAGTCAACACCTATTTTCATTTTTCAATCTTTCTTCATCTCTTTCATTCTTCATTCCCAGTAGAGCAAAATAATGGCCGAACATTCAAAAATTAATTTCTCAACCACACTTCACTAGAAATCATAAAATTAGTTTATGTTAGATCCTATTACAGATTTCTTCACTTCGTCATGAGTTTTGTGGCACGCGATAGTGTTTCACCGTGTTCGACTGTTGTCAGCGTCAGTAAGGGTTTGACTTCGGTGTGGTTTGAGGTGGAGTTAGGAGTGCGGTGTACGATCCTTCTTCTATTAGCGAGGGGCTTTAGTGGTGTTGATTTGGAGGGCTACAACTGCCAATGCAAATTATGTCGTGGGGGGATTGGAGGCTAGACCATCAGGTTGCTTTTGACCGTGGCGGTGCAATCGTGTTGAGTTTGGCACTGTCGCAAAGAGCACAGAGAGAGGGATGCGTTGGAGTTATCGGCTTATTGTATCGTTGAGCATGGAAGGGGAATTCGAGGAGAGTTGGTAGCATGTACATGTATCTATGTGCACGAGAGTTCTGGGAGGAAAATTGAATTATGATTCGGGGAAGGTGAGTTAATATTGATAATTAATTGCTAATGATGATAATTAATAAATTTAATTCATATCAAATCTTAAAAATTTAATAACTTTTTCATACGAGGTTTGGTTCGAAAGTGATCAGTTGTGTCGGACTCATAGGAATGTTTGCTTCGTGATGGAATTAGTTTTACTGAATCTGAAGCAAGTAAAATTTTGAACTAAAATCGAAAGTCGTTCGATTTTAGATCAAACCCAAATGTGAAAGTGTCAATTGGAATTTCATTGAGTTTACGCCCTATAAATAAAACTATATGATATATGTGTTGCTATAGAGTATTATTGAATGCTTAGTTGCTAGATTTAATGAAGTATAAGTTAATGATAAAATTTAATTACGCTTAACGTAGTCAAATTGATTATACTTGGTTTGAGATATCTATTTAGGAGAATAAAACTCCATTCTATTATAATTAAACTGAATGGATTATTTAGACATTTATCGAGTAGAATAAATCATTGTTTTGTGCTTGCAAACTAAAAAGATTATTATTATTTAACTGTTTGTTTGGAATTGAATTTCTACTTGATAGCGGATGACATAAATAACTACTTTGCTGCAGGGGACTTTTGTAGAGAGACCCAAAGGGGTTTCTCGCCATTATTTATTAATTGTTATCATCTTATATATATTCTTTTATTGCTTATATTGATGTTTAGTTGAAATATTTATGACATACGTTTTAAATTATGTAAGTGTCGTTTTAGCAATTTTTGCTATACCGTCACTTATGAAATATCATCTTTTTAAATCCTTGTATATGTTGACCTTTTCTTGTATTTTTACTAAATAAATGTTTGTTCATATTTTTGCGCTTTGAAAATGGTTTAAATTATATTTCCAAATATTGTGGGAATTATGAAAATACATGATAAGCATTGATTAAAATTTATAAAGGAGGTTATAAATTTGGATAATTGTGTTTTGGGTTAACTTAAATAGTTTAAATTATAAATGATTATAAATTTCATTAGTTTCCTTCAAAAAATTTAACATTGTTTAAAATTCATAAAAGATTGTAAGTTTGATTTATTTTTCTTCGTGATAGTTAATGAGTTTTAAATTCATAAATGATTATAAATTTGGTTCATTATCTCTCAAGATGATTATATTTTAAATTTATAAATGACAATAAATTTGATTTATTATTTTTGGGATAATTAATGATGTTTGAATATATAAAAAAACATTATAATTTGATTTATTGTCTTAATTAATGTGGTTCTTAAGTTTATAAATGACAGTTTATAAATGTGAAAATCTTTAAAAAGGAATGATTAAAAATAAAGTTAGGTGTAACTTTTTAATACACTTATAAATATAATTTGCCAGTTTAAAAGAATATTTTTGAAGAGTGTTTTTAAAGTGTTTTACAAATATTTATGATGTAAAAATCAAGCACAAGTAAGAATCAAATATTTTGAATCTTGATTCCTTTATTGGTGACAAGTGTATACGATCTAATTTGCATATACAATCATTCGTTTACTTTCGATGGTTGATTTCTTAACTATCGATTTTGATATCATTCTTTGTGCTTCATTGATTTAAGATGATTTTCGCTCATTTTATGCATCCACATCCAACATCACGGATAACTAAAACCAAAGAGCGAACGGGAACCAAGCCATGTGGGTAGCACCCATTAGGATATATTCACATTTATCTAGAAAGTTGGTGGTAGCATACATGTGTTGATGTGAGTATATTCGGATGCTCGTGTGAGGCGTGGTCCAGCTTGGAAGTTACCAAGAGTGATGCGTGTTTGGCGTGGGCTCTCAATTATATTTTGTCTAGAGATATACTTTCAGTATGGGGAGGGTGCACCTTCCTAATCATGTTGGATAAATTCATTTTCCTTGTTTCGATTCGAAGCTTGGAATTAATCTTTTCTTCCTTTTTGTTTCGTCAATCCAAGACGATTTCTCGCTCTATTAGGCATTGATATTCTTTATTGGAAATGACTAAAATCAAAAAACAAGTGGGGGCCAAGCTATATAGGGTTACTCCCATTAGGGTATCTTCACATCTACTCTAGATTAGATTCGGCTGTATGCTTACGGAGATATGAAATGCTCGGATCCTCGTTAAGGTTGGTAGGGTCGGGTATGGAGTTCTCGGGAGAGCCACAGAGAATATGACCCTCTCAAGTATATTGTCTAGAGAAATACTTTAGGTAACGGGGTGCGCCCTCCTAGTCATTATTGAAAAATTTTCCTTTCCCTTATTTGGTTCAAACCTTTGAATAATTTCCTTAATTGCATCAAGAAGTGTTTGGAGCTCTTCTCGACATTTAATAGTTTTTGTCCATTCATTAAGTTTGAATTTTGACCTTGTCTGTGTTCATCCTTTCTTGTTTGGATTGTGGTTATGATTTATTTTCCATTTTTTTCATATATGGAAGTTTCTCTTGTGAGGTAAAAACCCGTTCCGCATTTAGCGGTGGTGTCTCATAGAATTATTAAATGTTCACCACATTACTTGAGTTTTCTTATGCTAAAATTTCAAACTAATCCGTTTTTTTATAATGCTTGGTTCAGATCGAGTATTTTTCCAAGTTGTTCTTGGTCGAAAATGGAGCTTATGAAGTAAAGTCGATATTCACCTGCTGTAATATTTTTATATTCCGTTGTATTATATATACCTATAAATAATCGTAAGGTCAGAAATTTATAACTGACCAACTAATGGGGTTGTTTTAGCTCTGATGTACTTTCTATCTTGGACCGACGGTTTATGCTATCTTTATATTATATTATATAAATGTTGTCATTTCCGTTGTGAGATTTTGTTTCCTCTATTTTTTCTTTTTATTTTTTCCCAACAATCTACCTTTCTGGTGATTGGATATTCGACATCGGAATATCATGGATGTATTTGGGACCAACTTTCTATGGTTGAAAAGACGGGTCGTTACAATTACGTTTTAGCCCTTATTTTATTTAGATTTAATTTTCTTATTAAATTTTCTGCTAAATTTTCGGAGTGTTAGAAGTGCGAACCCATACTACATACATGGGTTCACCTTATAATTTATTTAATGATATATTTTTGGCAGTCATATGAAGATGAAAGCATATATTTGTAGATTGAATTTATTTAGATTAGTTTATTTCATTAACACTAATGGAAAACATTTGTCAACAAATTTGCTTATGTAATTTTAAAGGGTGTATAATATATCAATATTTTGGATAATAAAGGACTTATACAAAAAACATTAACATTAACTCTCAACTTCCTCACTTAGTAGATTATATCACTAAGCATGCTTATTAATTTAAACGATACATAAATTCAACATGGGTTCATCTTATATGGAATATAAATTCAAATATGGACACATTCGATATGATAATAGTGCCCCGTATATGAAATAAGGAAATCATCCTAAATGTGAAATAGTATTTCAAAATTTGTATAAATAAACAATTTTCTAACATTTGCATTAATACACTTATAGACACTAACTAATATTAATTGAACTAAAAAATATTTAGTGGCTTCAAAGGTTATATTCTTAATTGACATATCATATTATTACTTGAGAAATATAAATAAATGAAAAATATTATCTACTATACTATTTCTCAACACTAAGGTAAACTAGACAATTTCATAAACTTTTGTGCGAGTGCACCAGAGACCCTCTCCACTTTTTCCATTTAACAAATTGATTTAATATTCTCATTGTTTTAATCAATCCTTGCACATCTTCATTAGCTCTAATGCCATGATTGGATAAGCTACCACTCGGGAACATCGTAGTCTATTTTCTCGAACAACCAGATAGTTCCAGGATTTACTTCAAATAAACATACCATCATATAATGAATGAAAAAAAGCATAATACAAAGCAAGGTAATTGTCACCATATAAAATACTTATAGATACACATAAAAATACTTTAGATGACATTGCATTGAAAATAACTATAAGATCGAATAACATAAGAAAATATAATCAACAAGGCAAGCCATTAAAATATCATCTAGTTATATGTCATTATAAACACTTATAATATTATTGTTACATCCAACACCTATATAATATTTGTAACCCAATAAAATTGTTATGCCAGTAAGACAAAAATTATAATAGCATTTTAAAATATATTAAATAAATAATGTTTCATTTCCACTCTTTTCTATTTACGTTATTTGCCTCGAGCTCATCGCCAAATCTAGTCATGTTTTCGCTCCCTTCTATATGATCTATCTTAACTTTGCTTAGCATTTATCTGCCATGCTCCGCCTTCGCTCTAGACTTCCAGCAATGCTAAAACATTTGAGGAAGAGTTCGGCCACCTATTGGATGCTTTCTCACATGTGGGTTGAGGTTTGCTTTGCTGTGATTGCATTTGGTTGATTTTTGCAGTGAGATGGTGGTTGAGCTTATCGTTGGTGCTTGTGCATTGGTTTTGGAATTTGGCTAATTATCTAGCGTTTTGCTTGAGTACTGGTTCAAAAGAGATGGTGGCCTTGCTGTGCTATTCCAATGCCTGTGACGACCCGGAATTTTCAAGCATTCAAAATCAGAATATTTAATTGATTTTAAATATTCAATAGGGTAATTTTAACTTGAATTACGAATATCACAGTTTATTTGATAATTAAATTATTGAATTAAATAACTTGAAGTTGAGTAAAATGTTGAATCTGGGATTTTAAGCCTGTTAAAAATAATTTGAAGACTTATAAAATTTATATTGATAATACTGAAGACAATAGAAGTGTTAAAATTGAATTTAACAGTGATCTGTTCAGTTTTGAAATTTATATCGTTTAAATTGGATTTAAAAATATCCTTCCGAGGCACAGTCTCGGAATTCGACGAAACCAATTCAGTTGGATCTGTAATAGTTAATTATTATCGGATTTCAATCTTCGTAGCAATCGGAGTTGTCGTTTGACCCCGGCAGCTTAAAACGCTTATAAAATACCTTAATCGATTTAATTTAAAATTGATCATTTATTTCCGTAACTCGTGCATACGAGCAAAGTAGCCTCCGAAACACGTTCCATTGTATTCGTAACGTGGGTAAAACATTATAGGTGTCTGTCGACACGCGTTGTTTGGAGTTCGTTTGAAATGATCGTTAAAATTGAAAATAATATTAAATAATTTACTTATCTTATCTATATTCATAGGGTAGGGAAACCCTAGTTATATTTCGTGGCCGCCGTTTTACCCCTAAAATTTTAGACAAGAACGAGAAACCCTACTGCTCCTTACCTCTTCTCAACGGAATCTCCTCAAGCTAATTTCTTCGGAAAAAAGAGAGAGGGAACCGCCGATGTTGACGTGTCTGTTGCCGACTATCGTCGACACCTTGAGTGATAAGCACGGCTAGATCTGGAGCTGCTACTGCTTTTGAAGCCTGGATCAGTCATCCTATGACAAGTCGTGACGGCTGTAGGTGATGTCGCATGGATGACGAAGAACGCGCTGCCGCCGGTCATGAGCATTTCCTGTTTCTGAAGCCATGCTTGATGCTTCTTGTAGATCGATTCTCTGGTGTTGACAGTTGCCTGAGTATCGTGAGTTGGAGCTTGTTAAATCCGTGTTTGGTTGATAAGCTTCTAAAGCTGAAACCGAGATCCGGTGATGCATAATCCAGTTTGTTGAGGAGGGTTGAATTTGGTTGATGATGGGATGCGGCGCGACGTGGTGAGGCGAAGATTCAGGCATGGCCGAGTTGTTCGCGTCAATGATGGTCGCGATTTCTCTGGGGCGCGCGTGGTAGAGTAAGGTTGTGGGGCGGTGAGTGGTCGTTCGACAAGATGGCGGTCAATTTGGGAGCTTGCAACGAGGTATGAAATTTACCTTAAATTTTATTATTAAAAATAAAAATTTAATTAGTTAAATAGTAAAGTAAATTTGCTGCAGAAAGGTATATAAAAATAAAAATAAATATATAAGTAAACAAGAAGATATATATAGATAAGATTTTGAAATAGGAATTTTAAATGTTGAAAGGTTTATATATAAAACTCAGGTTTTTGAAATCTATGATTCATTTCTATAAGTATAAGTAGTTTAAATATATCTATATGTATAAATAACCATTTTTAAATTTACTATTTTATTTATCAAAACAAAAATAAAATAATGTATTACGGTTATTAACTCATTTAATAAACTTACTTAAATTTTAGCTACTAAGGATTGTTATTTATAAAAGGTATGAAATAGTGAAGAAACAAGTCGGATTTTGAAATGGGTTGCAAACGGGAACCAAAGATGAGTTAATCTCACTCAGTTAAATTTAAATTTAAATGATTAAATTTAAATAATTGTTTGAATGGTTGAAATTGATTGATGTGCTATAGTATGTTATATTCTGGAATTGGCATATTATTGTGCTGACATCTTTGGATGCAGGGAAAACAGGTTGGAGGGATCCAACTGGAACCCTCGAAATTATTTAGATTATTGAATATTCTGTGTTCTGAATAGTTGATATCCCGTGATGATTTTATGAATAATTGAAATATTGAATGGTATGATTGGATTGAATATCACGGTAAAATAAATTATAAAATCCCTAGAATTGTATTTTCGAAAGAAATAAAAGAGTAAATTTTTAAGTAAAATAATTCTGGTGAATTGGAATAAATTAATAATGAATTGAAAATAAAATAAAATAAAAGTGATTGCAAAGCTCTAACAAATTTGGAATAAGAGGAATTTGAATTATTAGGGGTAATAATAAATGGTAAAGCTTAAGTGATATTATTTGAATGAATAAAGAATTTATTTAAAATGAGATTTTGAAATTTTTAATCTGGGTTATCAGGTAAAATAAAATATCGGTGGATATTTTAAATATGAATTCAAAGTGGAAATTTATAAAGGAATGGAAATTTGTTTAAAAATAAATAGTGATTCATTTTAATGATGTAAAAGAGAAGAGTGTTTCACTGGATAGCCAAGTACGATTTTTAAGCAATTTTAAATGTAAGTTAAAGGTTTAATGTTGATTTAAAAAGCATATCTTAGAAAATTTATTATTTTTAAATGTTTAAATTCTAAAATAAATATTTTTCAAAACTATTATCGTAGTAATTATTAAATGACTTGGTATTTGTTTTTAAAGAAAATCTAGTTTTATATTTTAAATAAAAGTAGCCTTATTTATTAAATATTCCTTAAGCATATAATTTAATTAAGTATTAAAGTAGTTTTAAATTTTTAAGGCTATGGAGTATATTTTATAAATAAGTGCTTTTAAATTATTTTAAAGCTAAAAGTATTTTATACTTGGCGTTTCAGTGGAAATAAATATTGGGAAATTATTCCGGGAAAGAATATGTTTGAAACTGTTTTCAAACGGGGTTTGAAAGTGAAATTTATCTTGTAAAGATATTTTGAGATAAATAAGTAACTGGGGGAATTATTTATTGGTTGAAGGATGTTTATGCATATTAATTGATAGTTAAATCACCGACTATCAATATTAGACAAATGCGTTGATCGTTTCGAAGAGACCGGGATCGAGATTTATTTCTCGAAAACCACTTCGATTCGGTTTGTACGTTTCATGTAAACGATTTTGGATTCGCAGATGGAGCGGTGAAGTGCAAGGGCTAATCGCTACTAATCCTGAGGATATTTCCAAAATGGATGTAGTAGGAATAGTGCCTTCGGTTCCGTTCGAACCCGGGACGGACTTGTATAGATGAATGCTTGCGAAACATCGTCAGGTGGACGATGGACATTCTAAGGGATATGTTCTAAAAAGGTAACGCTTAGCCTCAAGCCTCATCAAATGGGAATGACTGAAAATCAGGGGTTATGCAGCAAGGCTAGGTGGGTAGCACCCAAGCAGGGTGAGGTCATTCCAGTCTAGACGTCCCTTTTTATTTTGGCTTAGTGGGCGGTTGCTGATCCCAACCGCGGGGTGACCTCACTCGGGATTATCCAGTAAGGGGTAGTCCCGGCCTTGTGTTGCAGGGGAGCGGGCGTACTCCTCGGTACGATGATCTAGGCCCCGTACTATGACAGGTGGTACCCCAGTGCCTAGTCATTGGTTGGAAATCCATTCTCCCTATGAGCCTTGTACGAGTTTTGTTTGTATTACCCACTCTGTGGCTAGTAGCTGGAATTCAATCATGTAACAATTTCGGCTATTTTATAAGTATTTGTATATAGACCCTATTATAATATCAGAGGATTTATATAAAAATTGTTTTAGCCATCGTAAGGTAAAAACCCGACATGTTTATTTGTGGCGTGGTCTTACGAGATGCTTTTGTTTTCAAAAGGATTTTTGAAACTTTAATAATCAATTGGGTGTGATTTTCTCACGCTGGTATTCCAGACAGACTCGGGTATTATTTAACCGTAATGCTCGGGTCAGACCGAGTATTATAGAGTACAGGATATGATGTTGTGGAGCTCAGGAGACGAGCAGGATGGCGATACGTATTCCCGTATTTGTATATTTATATTATTCCGCTGTGTTTGTGTTGTTGGGTATCTTAAGTTGTTGTGTATTCATTGTATGATATTGATGTTGAGCCGTGATTGATGTATTCTGATGATGTAATATATAAACCGAGATATTTGATTTGAGTAAAGATCATTTATTTTCTATTATATTTTATTCCGCTGCGATGGCTAGATTCTGATGTTATTTTCTATTTTCTTCTTCTACCTCTTCTTCTTTAACCCAAACGGTTCGTATTTCTGTACAACTTGAGTTGATTTAGGTAGAATTGTGTTAACTCAAGGGGTACGGGTTTGCGGGACGTTACACTTGGTATCAGAGCATAGGTTGGTGATAACCTTGTCTCTGGTGGGAATTACTCATTTAAATTAGAGTCTGTAGTACTCTATAATGAGTTTAAGCGTATTAATAGATATGAGCGCGTATTTGTTAGTGAATATAAATTGTTTTAATATCGCGTTGATTGATTTATTGAGTGGCATATGAACCTTCGTCGACACAGTCTGCGCAACTGTATCGAAGGGGTTTCTAAACACTTGAATAGAACAATTGACACGGTATTGTTTTAAATGCGGGTAAATGAAATAATTTTACCCAAAATATATTTTGATATAAAGGAAAGTTTTTGAAAACTATTTAGTTAATATGTGGTTGCTTGGATGTTAGAAATGATGATATTAAAGTTTTATCATTGTTAAGTGAAAAATTTAACTAGAAATTGTAAATATAATCAAAGATTGAGAAGATAAGTTCAATTATGAAATGAAATTTATAAATATGAATTATAAATGTAATTTATGAATTGAAATACAATTAAATGGAAATTTGTATAAGCATAAGACTGTGCAAATGAATTATAGTTAAAATTGATTTAAGATGGCTCTAGAAATTTAAATCCCGGAAATTTGGAAGTGTTTATGGAAGTATTTGAAGATAAATAATCGCATTATTGTTTTAGAGATATTTCTGAAAGGAATTTGTTTTAAATGAATTTTGGAAGTGAGATAACATTGAATTCACTTCAATCACTGGAAAATAACTTCGGTGATGACTACAGCATCATCGATGTTTATTTTCGAGTTTTTAAGTGATGAATTGCTGCCAAATTATTTGTTCAGGAAAACCTGTCTGTTTTTTAAATTTCAAAGGAAATTTGTTGGGAATAAAAGCAGGGTTGGTTTAATCTTTGAGAATTTTGATTTTGAGATGTTGGAGGTTTCAAAATGTTTGAAACCAATAACCGGGTGTTTGAAAAAAATCCTGATGAAATAGGTTATAAACTTATAAATTTGAAATGATTTTTAAATCATGAAAGAGACATAAGCTTTGAATAATAGAATTTATATTTAAAATGAAAATGAAGTTAATTTGGATTGGGGAATAAAATTTGACTGGATTGAAAATTAATTGAATAAGTTGAAAATAATATCCAGTTGTATTCGAATTAAGTTAAAAATCGGATTGAGTTAAATAAATATGAGTTAAAATAAAATTGAATTATTGAATGGAATTAGATTGAGTTAAATAAATTAGAATGACTTGTAAAAGAATTAAAATCCATGGAAATAAATAAAAAAAATATGCTTGGTTTATAAATAAGCATAAGGCTTGTGTTAAAATAAAAGAAGAATATATTCAAGCTTATGATGAATGGGATACAAAGCCCGAAATCAATATTTTGATGTATTGAAAAGTGAAAAGAAAATCCAAACTTGAATTATAAAATAAATTTGAACTTAAGAAAATTTAAATGAAGAGATGTTGAGATTAAAATCAAGTTTTGGATTACAAGTTGGGGAAAGACTATTTAGATAATAATTAGATAATGAAATATGTAATGATCAAGACGCAATGTAGTTAAATAAAAGCTGAATTGTGAGATAATAATGAAGTTTGGAAAATAAACTCAAGTTATAAATTGAATTCGACTTGCGTTGTCAATAAGTAAATGTAACTGAATTGTGAGATCGTGAAATTTGGTGGTAAATTGAAAATGGATGGTGGATTCAGAACTTGAGTTATTAATTAGAATTTAATGTGAGGTGTTAACAAATTAAGTACAATTGAAATGTATCGAATAAAAATGTAAATGGATTAAAATAGTAATGGTATGAATTGCAAATAAAAATCCAAATAAGTGAAGATAAATTGAAAATTGGCCATGTAATAAATTAGATGAACTGAATCTGGAAAGTTAAATTTTATAATAACTGATCAGATGAAACTGTAAATTTTAAAATGAGATTTAACTGAGATAGAATTAAGTTGAATGAAAGAGAAAGATTTACTCGTAAGATGAAACAAGTTTAAGTATAAAATTTGGAATAAATTGAAGTAAATTGACTTAAGCTAAATGAATGAAGAGGAGTTGAATTGAATTCAACTTAAACAAAGTTTAATAATATTGGATTGGTTTTAAATCAAGTGAAGGTGATTTTTAATCGAAATAAAATTCGGTGAGTTGTAAATAATGTTAGTGGAATGAAATTCTAGAATGAATAACTGTACCATTTAAAATTATTAAGGAATTGAAATAACTTGAGACAATAAGAAAGTAGAATGTTTCAAGTTTAATAGAATGGATTTAAATGAATGTGGATAAGAAATGAAGTATAAATGAGTGGACTGTGAATAAAATTTAATAGGTAATGAAGATGAACCTAAGTTGTTAATGGTTTTGAATAAACTAGTTTGGTTAATAAAATGAAATGCAAGTGAATGGATTCAAATCTGAAATGCAATGAAAATGAGAATATATGAATTGTGAATAAATTTTAAAAAGGGAATAGAATTGAGTTGAAATCCATTTAAAATGGTTATAAAACATAAATACTTATTTATTCACATAAATCTCGTCAAATTGCATAGAATTAATTGTCATTTGATGTAAATGGAAGTAATTAAAAATTCTATGGATTGATAGGAGTAAAATAAATTGATTTTGAAAGCAATTGAATTAAATATGAGTTTAGTTTGCTTAAGAATAAATTAAATGTAAGCGATTGAATTTTAAACCATTTAAATTGATGAAGTGGTATACGAATGGATTGAAAACCATTCAAATTGAATGAAAATGGTTTATAAATTAATTGAAATAGTTGAATTAGTATGAAAGTTGTAAAAATTGCTTACGGAAAATGTTGGATGTGCATTTCTTTAGAATCCATATGTTTTAACCATTGCAAATAAGTGATATACTGTTAAACTTCATATATTTGGCACTTACATGTTTAAATTGAGTAAGTACAGGTACCTGGAAGCCGTGTGGCTGGATTTGGTAGTGCTATTTGCTAAAAAAAAATAAGCCGCTTGCTTAAAATGCTAAATAAGGTACGCCTACGCAATACAAATAGGAAATATGAACTGTTTTTGGTTTTTCCGACCGTGTGGGTCGATGTATATATATTTATCTCTTTTGTCAAATTGCAAAAGCTCCTTCGTACAAAGGGGACTTTGCCAAAAAAATTCAGAAATTTTGGGAGTTAGAAAAACTTTGGAAAATTGTGTTAACGACAAGCGAATTCAAATTAGAAACTAAACTGAATTAGTAAATGAAACTAACTAAAATAATGACATAACTTAGTTTTAAATGACAAATAAAATTTATATATTCAAAGTCAAAGATAAATTAAATTCGTATGGAAATGAAAGAATCAATGTGAATAGAAATAGATATAAACTGAAGTGGTAAGATAGAAATAAATAAAGAAACATATAACATGTTTATGTTAACTTAAGTAAGGAGTGGTAAATTCTTAATTGGAAATTGGAAATTGAATATTGCAAACATATTCTAAGTTGAATTTGGATGAATATTGACATTTGGTAAGGAAGTCGATAAAATGTTTTGGGAATGTTGTGATTGGATATTAGTGCTAAGCAGGATATGCAGGTATTATAAAAGGAAAGAAAAATTGGTTTTGATTTCAGATGATAAAAATTGAATGGCCCGACCAAAAAGGTATGTGTTTAAATTTTTGTGAAATTTGATTGGGATTTTGATTGAGCCACTTGGCTTTTTGTTTTCTTTTTGGATTTGGGAGGCCGTAGAGTCATTTTGTAGTTGTACCGAGCTAGCCGCGCAAAGGAGACGCTGGCGATATTTTTTGGAAATTTAGAGAGTTAGAAAATTTTTGAGAAAATTTTGATGAATCAAAATTTGGTTTTAAATTGAAACTTGAATGACTGGGTAAATAGGATTGTTTGCAAACTAGGGAAAGGTTTGGAAAGTTAATAAGAATAATAATGGGTCTTTATAAAAGATAGTTGGTTAGATGTCGAATTGTTAGTTTTGAGAATAAGTAAGCGGGTTTTGGACCATTCTTCTTAACTAGTAATTTCGGGGACGAAATTCTTTTAAGGGGGGAGGAATGTGACGACCCGGAATTTTCAAGCATTCAAAATCAGAATATTTAATTGATTTTAAATATTCAATAGGGTAATTTAACTTGAATTACGAATATCACAGTTTATTTGATAACTAAATTATTGAATTAAATAACTTGAAGTTGAGTAAAATGTTGAATCTGGGATTTTAAGCCTGTTAAAAATAATTTGAAGGCGTATAAAATTTATATTGATAATACTGAAGACAATAGAAGTGTTAAAATTGAATTTAACAGTGATCTGTTCAGTTTTGAAATTTATATCGTTTAAATTGGATTTAAAAATAGCCTTCCGAGGCACAGTCTCGCAATTTGACGAAACCAGTTCCGTTGGATCCGTAATAGTTAATTATTATCGAATTTCAATCTTCGTAGCAATCAGAGTTGTCGTTTGACCCTGGCAGCTTAAAACGCTTATAAAATACCTTAATCGATTTAATTTAAAATTGATCATTTATTTCCGTAACTCGTGCATACGAGCAAAGTAGCCTCCGAAACACGTTCCATTGTATTCGTAACGTGGGTAAAACATTATAGGTGTCTGTCGACACGCGTTGTTTGGAGTTCGTTTGAAATGATCGTTAAAATTGAAAATAATATTAAATAATTTACTTATCTTATCTATATTCATAGGGTAGGGAAACCCTAGTTATATTTCGTGACCGCCGTTTTACCCCTAAAATTTTAGACAAGAACGAGAAACCCTACTGCTCCTTACCTCTTCTCAACGGAATCTCCTCAAGCTAATTTCTTCGGAAAAAAGAGAGAGGGAACCGTCGATGTTGACGTGTCTGTTGCCGACTATCGTCGACACCTTGAGTGATAAGCACGGCTAGATCTGGAGCTGCTACCGCTTTTGAAGCCTGGATCTGTCATCCTTTGACAAGTCGTGATGGCTGTAGGTGATGCCGCATGGATGACGAAGAACGCGCTGCCGCCGGTCTTGAGCATTTCCTATTTCTGAAGCCATGCTTGATGCTTCTTGTAGATCGATTCTCTGGTGTTGACAGTTTCCTGAGTACCGTGAGTTGGAGCTTGTTGAATCCGTGTTTGGTTGATAAGCTTCTAAAGCTGAAACCGAGATCCGGTGATGCATAATCCAGTTTGTTGAGGAGGGTTGAATTTGGTTGATGATGGGATGCGGCGCGACGTGGTGAGGCGAAGATTCAGGCATGGCCGAGCTGTTCACGTCAATGATGGTCGCGATTTCTCTGGGGCGCGCGTGGTAGAGTAAGGTTGTGGGGCGGTGAGTGGTCGTTCGACAAGATGGCGGTCGATTTGGGAGCTTGCAACGAGGTATGAAATTTACCTTAAATTTTATTATTAAAAATAAAAATTTAATAAGTTAAATAGTAAAGTAAATTTGCTGCAGAAAGGTATATAAAAATAAAAATAAATATATAAGTAAACAAGAAGATATATAGATAAGATTTTGAAATAGGAATTTTAAATGTTGAAAGGTTTATATATAAAACTCAGGTTTTTGAAATCTATGATTCATTTCTATAAGTATAAGTAGTTTAAATATATCTATATGTATAAATAACCATTTTTAAATTTACTATTTTATTTATCAAAATAAAAATAAAATGAAAATGATGTATTACGGTTATTAACTCATTTAATAAACTTACTTAAATTTTAGTTACTAAGGATTGTTATTTATATAAGGTATAAAATAGTGAAGAAACAAGCCGGATTTTGAAATGGGTTGCAAACGGGAACCAAAGGTGAGTTAATCTCACTCAGTTAAATTTAAATTTAAATGATTAAATTTAAATAATTGTTCGAATGGTTGAAATTGATTGATGTGCTATAGTATGTTATATTCTGGAATTGGCATATTATTGTGCTGACATCTTTGGATGCAGGGAAAACATGTTGGAGGGATCCAACTGGACCCCTCGAAATTATTTAGATTATTGAATATTCTGTGTTCTGAATAGTTGATATCCCGTGATGATTTTATGAATAATTAAAATATTGAATGGTATGGTTGGATTGAATATCACAGTAAAATAAATTGTAAAATCCCTAGAATTGTATTTTCGAAAGAAATAAAAGAGTAAATTTTTAAGTAAAATAATTATGGTGAATTGGAATAAATTAATAATGAATTGAAAATAAAATAAAATAAAAGTGATTGCAAAGCTCTAACAAATTTGGAATAAGAGGAATTTGAATTATTAGGGGTAATAATAAATGGTAAAGCTTAAGTGATATTATTTGAATGAATAAAGAATTTATTTAAAATGAGATTTTGAAATTTTTAAACTGGGTTATCAGGTAAAATAAAATATCGGTGGATATTTTAAATATGAATTCAAAGTGGAAATTTATAAAGGAATGGAAATTTGTTTAAAAATAAATAGTGATTCATTTTAATGATGTGAAAGAGAAGAGTGTTTCACTGGATAGCCAAATATGATTTTTAAGCAATTTTAAATGTAAGTTAAAGGTTTAATGTTGATTTAAAAAGCATATCTTAGAAAATTTATTATTTTTAAATGTTTAAATTCTAAAATAAATATTTTTCAAAACTATTATCGTAGTAATTATTAAATGACTTGGTATTTGTTTTTAAAGAAAATCTAGTTTTATATTTTAAATAAAAGTAGCCTTATTTATTAAATATTCCTTAAGCATATAATTTAATTAAGTATTAAAGTAGTTTTAAATTTTTACGGCTATGAAGTATATTTTATAAATAAGTGCTTTTAAATTATTTTAAAGCTAAAAGTATTTTATACTTGGCGTTTCAGTGGAAATAAATATTGGGAAATTATTCCGGGAAAGAATATGTTTGAAACTGTTTTCAAACGGGGTTTGAAAGTGAAATTTATCTTGTAAAGATATTTTGAGATAAATAAGTAATTGGGGGAATTATTTATTGGTTGATGGATGTTTATGCATATTAATTGATAGTTAAATCACCGACTATCAATATTGGACAAATGCGTTGATCGTTTCGAAGAGACCGGGATCGAGATTTATTTCTCGAAAACCACTTCGATTCGGTTTGTAAGTTTCGTGTAAACGATTTTGGATTCGAAGATGGAGCGGTGAAGTGTAAGGGCTAATCGCTACTAATCCTGAGGATATTTCCAAAATGGATGTAGTAGGAATAGTGCCTTCGGTTCCGTTCGAACCCGGGACGGACTTGTATAGATGAATGCTTGCGAAACATCGTCAGGTGGACGATGGGCATTCTAAGGGATATGTTCTAAAAAGGTAACGCTTAGCCTCAAGCCTCATCAAATGGGAATGACTGAAAATCAGGGGTTATGCAGCAAGGCTAGGTGGGTAGCACCCAAGCAGGGTGAGGTCATTCCAGTCTAGATGTCCCTTTTTATTTTGGCTTAGTGGGCGGTTGCTGATCCCAACCGCGGGGTGACCTCACTCGGGATTATCCAGTAAGGGGTAGTCCCGGCCTTGTGTTGTAGGGGAGCGGGCGTACTCCTCGGTACGGTGATCTAGGCCCCGTACTGTGACAGGTGGTACCCCAGTGCCTAGTCATTGGTTGGAAATCCATTCTCCCTACGAGCCTTGTACGAGTTTTGTTTGTACTACCCACTCTGTGGCTAGTAGCTGGAATTTAATCATGTAACAATTTCGGCTATTTTATAAGTATTTTTATATAGACCCTATTATAATATCAGAGGATTTCTATAAAAATTGTTTTAGCTATCGTAAGGTAAAAACCCGACATGTTTATTTGTGGCGTGGTCTTACGAGATGCTTTTGTTTTCAAAAGGATTTTTGAAACTTTAATAATCAATTGGGTGTGATTTTCTCACGCTGGTATTCCAGACTGACTCGGGTATTATTTAACGGTAATGCTCGGGTCAGACCGAGTATTATAGAATAGAGGATATGATGCTGTGGAGCTCAGGAGACGAGCAGGATGGCGATACGTATTCCCGTATTTGTATATTTATATTATTCTGCTGTGTTTGAGTTGTTGGGTATCTTGAGTTGTTGTGTATTCATTGTATGATATTGATGTTGAGCCGTGATTGATGTATTCTGATGATGTAATATATAAACCAAGATATTTGATTTGAGTAAAGATCATTTATTTTCTATTATATTTTATTCCGCTGCGATGGCTAGATTCTGATGTTGTTTTCTGTTTTCTTCTTCTACCTCTTCTTCTTTAACCCAAACGGTTCGTATTTCTGTACAACTTGAGTTGATTTAGGTAGAATAGTATTAACTCAAGGGGTACGGGTTTGCGGATGTTACAATGTCGATCTATCAATCTTATCAAAAAGAGTCTTCGACGGTTGCTTTACAGTAGAATGCTCTTTTCTTATTTTGATTGTCGGGCTTCCCTCTGGCACTTTGGATGGTTTCAGTTTCTGCTTCTCCCTCCTTTGTGGCATTCGGGATTCCTTGCGAGTGGCAGCATCAGTTTTGTTTAGCAATCTAATACAATTGTATCTTTGTATCTTCTCAAGGCTTGAACACAATTTCATGTTTCCTGGTTATGTTTTAGTCTTCCTTATGGGCGCTCTTGAAATAGTGTTTAGATTCATAATTTTTGGTCACAATTTCTGCTGGTGGTCAGTGAATTGTTGTAACTGTGTCTAGCTAGTTAGTGCGGGTATTGTGAATTATATGTTTACCATGGGCAACTGTTTGAGTGATTTTCTCTATAGGCGTATATGCCAAAGCTGTTGAGGTACTCTTTCTTAACCTATTAAAATTTGTCCTTAAAAGGTGGATGGACTACTGTGAAAATCAGTTTACCTTGTAAAAAAAATGTTTCACTTCAAACGTTAGCAAATATGTCAAAATTTTTGTGTTGCCCTCAAAACATAACCAAACATTACCTTAATGTTAGTTTGGTAGGTGTTTTGAAGAATATTATTTATAAAAATATTTAAATTTAAATTATTTAATTTTATACTACTCTTATTAAAGGAAAGTAAAGTATATAGGCAATAAGCGTTTAAGTTATTATATTTCTTTAATACACATATTTCTCACATCTAGGAAACAATGTTGCATTTAGAATAACTTCTTGTTTTTTCATTGTGTTATGCATCTGAAATGTGATTGATTGTCGATAGAAGGAAAAAAAATAAAAAGAGTTAATTGATTACATACTAATTCTATAATTGATAAAGTTAAAGAGATTTACCATGTAATTGATTCTCTCACTAAATTGAATTACAATGTAATTCACAAATTATTTTGAATACATATTAATCAAAATAAAAAACTATTATTTATTTATTTATTTATTGCATGCTGATAATATTTGATATTATCCTTAATATTTAAAATAGTGCACTTATGACCATATTATAATTCTTTATTTATGGAATACTTCATGCTACATGTTTCATGTAAAGGTTAATGATAAAAGGAAATAAATAAAAAGAATTAATTAATTACATATTAATTAAATAATTTATTGGCATTAAAGAGAATCAATATGTAATTTGTTTTGTCATTAATATGAATTAGAATTTAATTCTTAAAGTACTTTGAAGTCAAATTGATCAAAATTAAAAGCTGTTAATTTATATTATTTTTTGCATGATAATAAGATTTTGTATGATAATAGTTCACTTATAACCATTATGAATAATTATATTTCTAATTGGGGTTTTTAGGCTAAAGGAAAAAGTTAGAGAAAAATTTAGTTTCACGGGCAAGAAGTTTGTTTTTTAGCCTGAAGAACATTTTTAGTGTAAATCACAGAATGATAGTTGTAACTATCATTTTCAGTTTACATTAAAAAGTGTCCTTCAAACTAAAAAGCAAACTTGTTATCCCTGAGTCTGAATTTTTTTGCAACTTCTTCCTTGTGCCTATTTACCTGATTTCTAATTTGTAACAAATACTTCTAATGTGAAAAAAACAACATAAAACAAAACAAACTTTGCAAATAGTCCGAAATAATTATCTCACTCTTGCTTAAGATCTTCAAGAATTCGATGATAACCATAAACATATGTTGCCTTTGAAAATTGCATGGTATATTAAATAACCCAACAAAAAATATTAAACGTCTAGATTGATTAAAGAATGAAAATGTTAAATTTACCAAAAACATTCAAGTTGACTAAGACAACATAAAACATTTAAAAATAAATATGTTCTCCAAATACGTATTTAAAACTAAAATTTTAAAAATTATAATATTGTCTGCTAAAGAAAAACATATGTATTTCTTATACATTTATACTTTTTCCAAAAATAAAGGGTGAAGTTCATTATTTGAATCATCTTTTACTTCATATATAATTTTTTTTCCAACTTTTTTTATATATACATACTAATAATATAAAATGAAATAAAAATAGGATTCACCTTAGTTTTATTATACAAAAAACATATGAATGCTTGGTATATACGTATTAACAAACCAATAACTCGCTGCAGAATAAATGAAGGAACCCAAATTAATAATCAGATCAATAAAAAAAAATGGAAACAAAATTTGATATAAAATATAAGAAAGAAGAAATAGCTTACTTTATTTGTAATAGATTTTCTATAACAACATAAGCTTCTACATTTATTATGAACCTGAATGTTGTTGATATAAGAGGAAATAAATAATTGATTAATTGATCATATAATTAGCAATAAAGTTATGTAATTAATCTTATAAATTGAATTGAATTAATTCTCAAATTACCTTGAATTCAAATTAGTCAAAATCAAAACCAATAAAAATTTTATTTATTGCATGGTAAAATATTTGATATGATTATAACCATATAAATAACTATCTATAAATAAATCATAACATATGGTTGGAATAAGAGGGTTTGAGGTGCAGTAAAAATAAAGTGTATCATATCCTTGTCTTAATCATATAATCAGTAACCTTATTTATTATGTAATTAAACCTATAGTTGAATTTCAATTTAATTTCCAAATTATCTTAAATACTAACTAATCAAAATTAAAAGCATTTTATTTTATTTATTTATTGGATGGTAAAAATATTTGATATGACTATAACCATATGAATAACTATAGCTCTAATTAAATCAAAACACGTGGTTGGAATCGATGGGTTTGAGCTGCAGCAAAAATAAGGTATATCCGACCTTTGTCATATATATATATATATGTGTGTGTGTATGTGTGTATATATGTGTGTGTGTATATATATGTGTATGTGTGTATATATGTGTATATAAAACTTTGTCATACACACACATATATAAAATGTAACTAACAAAATCGATAAAACTTATTCCTCTCTAAAATCAAAATTTTACAGTTCACTTAACAAAAAATAAAAATGAAATAGACATAAGTATACTTATTAATTCCTTTGTCTTTGTAAACTCATCATACAAACTATCTTTTTTACTAATGTATTAAAATTAACTTTTTAACAACATCTAGCATCGTCCTATATGCATACTAGTTATAAGTAAGAGAGCAAAGCGAAGATGAAGATTAGAAAAACCAGAAAATTCAGTTGATTAATTAGTTAATGTATATCAAAATCGGGAATAAATGTAGAAGTAGGGGTGTAAACGGGTCGGATCAGACTTGACGAAGTCATGTGCTAATCTTGTCCTATAAGAATTTTGAACGGACACAGACCAGAGAAGCATTAAGCTCGGACATTGGTTGTACGAGCCGGACAACGGACGAACCATGTTCGGACAATAGAAAAATATTGGATATTTTCGGACGAACATATTTTCATACATTTTTTCTTTTCCTAGTTTGTATTTTAAATGAGAATCATACGGACATGATCTAACGACTTTCATTCTCGAACCAAGCAGGACGCTGGACCATTGTACAAAACTTACAGCCTTAAGTGGAAGCCATAATTTATGAATTGATTGGCTTCGTATATTGGATTGAAATCAGGACATTTTAATGATTGAGATTTTTACGTCAACAATTGAGTTAACAATTATTGTTTAAATAAGTTTATTAATAATTTTCTAGATGGAAAAATTTATTTAAACACAAAATGTGAGCACAATCGGTAATACAATGAATATTAATCATTAGAATAAACAGTTTAGATTTTCTGTATCTTTTATTTTGTATCCTAAGAATTTTAAATTTAAACATATTAAAACCGACTAGTGCTGAGTAGGCGTTACGATTTATTTACCCTTTTAGGGGTCTAATTAGGGAAACGGAAGAATACTAAACTGGCAAGTTAAATTTTGCGGAGGGTCAATTATCTTCATCTCCATCTTCTTCACCTTTACTCTTTCTGAATCCAAAATATTTCAAACCTGAATCGTTATGTACAAGTCGAAACTCTACGAATTTTGCCAGAAGAGAGCATGGTACCCCCCAATTTACAACATTAGTCATTACGGCCCCGGCCATAACTCAAGATTTCGTGCCAGTGTTGTCGTAAATGGTGTTCAGTTCAACGCCGACGATCTCTCCAGATCAACCAAAGAGGCGCAGAATAAAGTCAGTCAGGTGGCGTTAGAACGTCTTGCGTCGGCTCCCGCGGAATCTTTACCTCCGTCCATTGGTGAGTCTATTTTGCATATGAGCCCTTTATTAATATCTCGTTACTCGTTATCAATCTGGTTTTGTATCAATTAGTTTTCTGTATAAAAATACACTTTTTTATAGTATACTTCTATCATATTTTATGTGATAGCTAGGGGGAATCGTTCTTTTAAGAATAAGCTACGAAGTTATGCCCTAAAGAAATTTTCTGATCTACCAAAATACACACATACATGCGAAGGGCCTGGAAATGCTTTACGATATAAGGCAGAAGTTACGGTTGGTGGAAGAACATACCATAGCACGAAGTTTTTTAGTACAGTGAAAGAAGCTGAACATGATGCTGCCAATGCAGCCTTGACCCTTTTGACTGCTGATGAAACTAACAAGGCAAAGGATGATTCAGTTTCAGATAATATGACTCTTTTGAATGATTCTGCACGAAAAGAAGACATAAGTATGCCTAATTACAAGGCTAGAAGTAATGGTGTGGATGGTTTTTCTTCCAAAGTTGATGTTGGAAATAGTAGTTTCATTGATGATGTTGCAAAATCTGAAAGGCAAGCTAAGAATAACTTGGCTAAAGATATCCATTTGCCTGGTTCTCCAAAGCATGTTTCTTCGATTTCTCATCCAGCAGTTAATCAGAATTTGGAAGAATCACCTACTACTGAAAATGATAGGGAAGCATGTCTCGACGACAAAGGTAAGAATGATTCAAAGAAGGATAACGTTCAAAGAGTTTGGTCCTTGAAAGATGAGATAATACTTTTGAATTCCATTCTTGAATTTCGTTTGAAATGTGGCAAAGAAGTAGATTCTTCCTCTGTGGAATTATTTTGCCATTTCTTGAAAGGAAACCTGAGTTTCACAAAGGAACCTAAGCGTGGCCAAATATCAGAAAAGGTTAAGGCTTTGAAAAAGAAATACTCTGAAAATGAGATAGATTGTTTTACTACAGAACACGATTTTGAAATGAAGAAGATTGCTAGTCAGGTGTGGCCGCTAGATGCAAAGAGCGACTCTCGAAGAAGGAAGTGTCCTATGTTGGAGGAAGAGGTGCAGAAATTGAACATTTTTGATCCATGTAAGAAAATTAAATTTGGGGAAGAAGCTGAAGCTTTGGAAGAAAACCTTAGGAAACAGAAAACATTGGTTGCAAAGCTGCAGCACGAAAGAAAAACCCTAGAAAGGGAGACAATGGACCTTATTTTGAAGGGAAACAACAAGTTGGATAGCTATGCATTGCCCCAAATGAGCATTGGGTAGAACAGGTTATCCAACAGGCATTGCCTTGAAATAACATAACATAAATTTTTTTTAATGATTTTTGTCTAGAGATTATGGAATGAAATTTAGTCCTAATTTATCATGTGATTGCTATGCAACATAGATTTAGGATAAGTTTGCTTGGATGCAAATGCTGTATGGAGAGGATAGCAAGTGCAAATATACATTTGCTACAAGTTATATTTATTACCTGACTCGAGTTGCAATTATTTATTTGTTTATGCTTGCGACATGAATTGCTTCAGGAACTTGTACAGGAACAATACCATGATTTAAGCAAAAATACGGCTACAGTTTCAATGCTGAAGGCTTGACCAAGATGTTGCAAAGCAAATGCGATTGCAGGCTTAGTTCTAATGAGCTAATGTAAACTGCTGCAGCTAAGGAACTTCATACTGAAAAAACACAAAGGTCAATATGCTCCATATTAGTTGCTAGCCTTTGAATGGTATGACTTTACCAACATCGTGTTTTTGTTTAATTTGTTCAGCTTAGCATGCATGTTGAACCTTAAACCTGTAGCTTACATGCCAGGTTTTTATGTTTAGATATCGATATACATCAAGGTTTAAAATTTCGTTTTACGTTTCCGTTCCGATAAATGGTAATTTAAAAATTTCCGATTCTATTTCGGATGTTCCGTTTTAATTTCGATTTTTTAATTTTGATGCATTTTTCTGTTTAAATTGCTAAATACACTAATAAATATCTAATGGTATCATAAATTTATGGTATATTTTTTCACAGTGCATACGAAATACACGCTTTAAAGAAAAAAACATTGCTTAAGGTTCTGTTTTATCTATTTGAGATTTTAAAACTTTCGATCAATTTTGAAATTTTGATTTTTTTTATTATGATTCCGGTTTAAAATGACAAAAGTATAACAATTTTTATTTTCTTGTCCATCTATTTATTATCTCGTTGTATTTCGTTTTCTTTTATAATTTTTTCTATGTTAATTGTATTTTTTTTCCTCCAATTTTAAATATTTAAAGACAAAATCCAAAATTTTAACCGGATCAAATTTCATTTCGGTTATGATCGAAACCGGAATGGAGTAACCGAATTTCGTTGGAATTTTTAATATACATGGAATATTATTTTTATATGGAGCATATTTACCTTCTATCTTTTCTCACGCACAACGGTATTAAGATGCTGAGTGAAATGATCAGATCAATGATAACAATGGTAAGATAACCAAGTAAAGATATGTATATAATTGAGTGAAATGTCTTCCTTCTATACGGTTAATCAATTACTCGGTAGATTAGCTATACTTAAATGATCAAGTGGTATTGTTTTGTATGAACCTAACAAGATATATTTTTAGTAGTTGATTGCTGTTGTATACATGAGTTCTTTAAAATATGCAATGGATGGGGACCATGATTTATTATCGTTTATTTTATTATTATTATTATTATTACTCTCTTGGATGGAAAACGTATGATCATAGGAAGTTGAAGAACTGTGAGAAAAAACCTATGATCATGTTGCGTCTTAAATTGTAGTAGGTTTGATCTAATTTTCTTAAACTAGGGATATGTTCTTTATGTTATTGCAAGCTTTCTTCTGGAAATTACAGAAATTTTGTAAGTTTGATCCATTTTTCAAATGTTATAACAACGTTAGGTCATTTAACTCTTATAAAAGGATCTTGTTTGGAATAAAGTATGTTTTTGGTTTTATTTTCTTTTACATGCGTTGCTATATATAGATGTAAGTAATGTTATTAACACATTAAACATGTATAAGTACAAAATTCTTAGGAGAAGCATCGCAATCGATTGTAGTTGCAAATGTGTTCATAACCATGAGTATTAATAATGTTTAAATACAATTATTTCTTAAGTGTTTATTGTAAAGATGTATCGAGAAAGAAATATCGATACACTCGTTGAACTTATGTATGTAACGCTCTATATCAAATCGCTTATGATTGTTGGAGAAAAGAGGGGTTACGTCCTTGTGGTTGTTTGAAACAATTACAGAACGACACAACGAGAGTCGTCTATAGGATTGTACAACTAAGTTAAAATAGAAGATCTCATTGTAACGATGTGTAATAGTCTTCAAACTTGAGGGTACTGTCGATCTTAAATAGCTTGGCTGTACTTTGATTCCGATCAATCAGATGGCATGGCGATTATGCTACGACCATTATTGGGTACATGTTGAACTACTTGAAGTGAAATGCTACTAAAGTGAGGATTCATCTTCTTTATTGTAGGACGGTATCATCGTAATTAGTAGTGAACGTAAAGTTAAAATCTTTGACCAGTGTAACTCAATTAATCAATAAATGTTATAGGATTGATTCAATAGCTTTATATCAGTCAACGCAATAACTATTTATATTAATAGAGTTTTTGATTTTAGACCAAACTCTGGATATCTTTGCGGTACATTGATGAAGAAAAGGAAACTTTCACAAAATATCGTTACAAGGTAGAGTTTAATAAAGATTAGAAATTCAATTTCATCTAAGTGATCTATAAGTGATTGAGTTTGCATCTGATATTGTACTTCAGCAAAGTCTATACGAGCTTTGGTATTTAAATTGTTTAAATATTGATTAAGAAACGAGTTCATACTAAAGAGTCAACACAACCGTGTTGTTAGTTAATTTTCTAGTTCGATCAATTTAAAATTAACACAAACTTTTAAATTAATAATAAAAATTAACATAAATGTTGATTGAATTTGTATGGTATTTTAGTTATTTATTTGAAGCCTTACAATTAATTAAAACGATGTGTAATAGTTACATATTGATTTAACTAAGGTATGTGCTTAAATAAATTAAATAAATAATTGATTTAGTTGATAAATCAATTAGGCTTGAAGTTCAGAAGTGCAAACTATGGGCAACCGGCCATATCAACGAAAGAGACGGGTAAGAGACCTAGTCTCTCGATCTTGAGAAAAGAAAGCAAAATATTTGCCTTGTGGTTGGATATTAATAGCTATACTCTTTATGTTCCCTTTACGTAAGCGAACCATAGCCTCCATTGATAGAAAATCGACGATGCGTTGTAGGTGGAGTTACAACCCATAATCAAGGACATATAACCTAGAGTTCGGAGGAGGAGATCATTAACAATTAACGTGTCAGCAACCAACATGATCCAATATGGTATAAACCTTTATTTAAAGTCCAATTCATATATATGTGTGTGTGTGTGATTAGGTTCCCTCATATTATATTCGACCATATATTAAAATTAAAAACTTATGAAAAAGAAAACAATTTTAAAAATGAACAAATTAAAAAATTTGTTTAATATAAACACACATACACATATATAATTTAGGTTTTAAAAAAATTATTTTATTTACTCATAGCTTGGATTAATTTTATATATGTGTGTACACATACATATACATGCATAAATACACACATGTGTGTGTAATATAATTTTCGAATTAAATTAAAACCAAATTGTTTTCATTTTTTTTTTAAATATATTCCTATTTTTTTGGTTTAAAAAACATTGTTTGAGATCTAGATCACACACACACATATACACATATATACAACACATATATGAGAGCGTTTAATCGCACTCTAAATAGTGCAACACCCCTACAGCTCCCTGATATCCACCACATGTTTCTGTTTGTCTCCCTTCCCGCTAACTCCCTCTTCACTCACTCAATTATTTGAAATTGGGGTGTTCCCAAACAAGGGTGCCATAGAGAGCTCCTCAAACACACACACATTTACAAACTATTAAATTCTAACAAATATATTTTCTTTTTTTCTATATATATGTATAATATAATTAGTTAAACATATATCTAAATTCATTTTAAAACTAAATATTTTGTATATATAGTTTCGATTTTATAAGAAATTATTTTTAAACCTAAACATAAATACAAGATATATATATATATATATATATATATATATATATATATATTATAATAAATATAATATCATTTATATACACATTAAATTTATTTATCATCGACATAAGTTAAAATAAATTATTTAAATGTATACATCCTTACTAATATATATATATATATATATATATATATATATATATATATATATATATATAGAATACTCTGTTAAATTACTATTACCTTTGACACTATACTATATCAACCATAAATCTCAATGGTTAATTATGTACCTATTTCATTTTCATTATTTATACTATAGGTCAATATTCTGCTTTATTACAGAAGTAATATTTGTATTATGAATGCGAACAGATTATAAACTAAAATATTAAATTAAATTAAGACATGTATTATAATTAAATCATAACATATAATCTTATAAGTAACTATACAATAAAAGTAAAATCCTAAACTCTTTTATATATCACTACTAAGTATGATTTATTACGAAATGTTTATTTATATAAACCCAAAATACGATCTAGCATGAATTAAGACAATGATTTTCTTTTGAAATTCCACCTTTTACTCCGTTGTCAATGCATTTTATCCAACAATGGTATCAGAGCCCGTATTATGTTCACATGAATGATTAACCAACACACATGGCAGTTTCATGGAAAAATAAATTAGATGGGGTTAACGAAATGGTGTTTAACTAGGGAGAATACTATTTTAAGGAATGTTATTATGAATATAAAATTTCCCGACCTCCTATCACTTACCTGGCTTGTTGAAATGATCAGTTCCATTAGTATGCCCTTATGGAAGGCTCAAAAGTGTTTTGTGCTTAGGTTGATTCAATCAACTGTTTATCTGAATTTGAACTAAACTTTAAATTCATATTTTATAAGTTATAAAATATGAATTTAAAGTTTATTTAAAATTCTAAACTAAATTTATAAAGTTGTAATAAATTAATTTAAAATTGTTTTAAATTAAAAATAAAATTTATAAGGGTTACGAATATAATTTAAAATTATTTTAAATTTGTGTTCACAAAGGTTTGAATAACTAAATTTTTTTTTTAAATTACGTAAATATAAATATTATATTTAAATTAATTAGAAGGTTTATTTATTAAGTAATTACATACATACATATATATAATATATATGAATCAATGAATTGCAAATGTTAATAATAAATTTAAACATATATAAATATAAGACATATGCATAGATAAAATAGGAGGTTTAAATGAATTAAAATCCATTTAGATTTAAGAGAGTATGTACATAAGAAGTGGAAACATGACATCGATGTCATGAGATTGCACCCAAAGCCATTAGAATGCCAACTGTGCTAGTTAATATTATTTTAAATTATGAATTAAAAAAATATTACTCTCCATTATTTACAATATGAATGTAATACTATACACACCTATAGTTTTTGAGCACCCTTAAGCCAACAGGTAATCTATGGTAATGTTTGAACTATCTTTAGATTGGGAAAAATATTATGTAACTTTATTGAACAACCTCAAGGGCTACATAAGTACCCTTAGGCTATCGCTAAATGATGGCTCTAAAGTATTCAATGTACTTTATGGTTTGTTAAGCACCCTCTAGGTCATAAAGATGATTAGCAACAAGCGAAAATATTATTAGGAGTCATATATGAGATATTGTTAGTAAAGACTTACTTTTCTTTAATGGGGACTGCAATGTGTTGAGCACCCTCAAAACTATAGTAAGATGATAAACCGATACTAACGCCCACTGGAAGAATTTATGAAATTCTCTTATCTATTTAAGAGTTTTTGAGAGATGCAGAATTCAGTGGGAGCTTTATTAGATAAATATGATAAACCAATCTAATAAATATAAGAATATATGTGGTATTATAATAATCTACTTCAATAAACTTGAGTGACTAATATGTTTGATAAAATTGTTTATTAATTAAAATATACTAAATGAATTGAATTAAAAGTCAATGAGAAAATGTAAAATTTACTAACTAATAAATCTTTTGGCATATTGTCGCTTCAAGATGCATGCAAAAGCCAAATTATACAACCTTTATAAATGGGTCGCTTAACTAATAATATTCCTGAAACCGTGTATTGTCTTTTATGAATTTAAACTCTAAAGCAATACACGAGCATGAATAGTTGATCCATATTCGATTGCATATAAAAATTGTATAGTGAATAGCTGTGTTCGTATTATATGAAATCTCGGTAAAAAAAAATCCATTCGAAATGAGCAATAAACCATTATGCGAGATCTTGTGTTCAGTGTGATTATTTGCAAATGGATCCTGTTATCTAGACCAAGGACTACAAACAGACCTATAATTTGATTACCGAAATATCAGATTTAATTTGTGTAACAATCCAGTTGTTAATTACCTAACTAATTAAGTTTAATTATGGATAATTAATTCTAATTTGTAGTTTGTTAATTTAAATTAAATTTAGTATTTGAGAATAATTGATTTAATTTGTTTAAGAAATGAGTTTCATTTCTTAAAAAGGTTTTCAACTTAAATTTGAAATACTTTAAATCAATTATTTAAATTTGGCATTTAGGGTAAACTATTAATATTGAGATCTACTGTTTTAAAATGAGAATTTGCAATTGATAGTTTATTTTATTTTATAAAAAATAATAATGAGAATAACTTTTGTTTTCAAAGTTATATTTAATTGTATAAAATATTTCAATATTAATGAAAATGTGAATTTTAACTTATTGATTTGTTTCGGTAAAATCAAGAAATCGATCTATGATTATATAAAACATTATTTAGAGTAAAAGATAGTGTTTTAAAAGGGAAACAAAAAAGATTTGTAACATTACTCTTATTGGGTCTATGAAGCACAAGCTCATTTAACTAAGAAGAAATCCCTCTTATCCTTTCATTGTTCATTCATTTTCATTTAAAGTATATTGTAAATTAGAAAACCAAATACCCTCTTCCAATTGCAAACCTTAGAAACTAAAATAAAATCCCAAATCAAGTGCTTTGTTCTAAGACTTCTTCAAATAGGAATCAAGTTGGATCTGGATGCAAATTAATGAGTTAAACAAAGGAGTTTAAAGGCGAGTTAATCTCTCATATACACTATCTCTAATTATCTAATTGCATGCTTGATAAAATCATCTTTGTGGCTGCAAACTTGTATTACATCTCTTGTAGAATTCAATTACTGAATATCAGTTTCAACTCCCTTCTAGGTTTAGATTGCTTTAATCACTTGATCCTATAAATGCATGTTAGTTTCTGAGATCATATGACAGATATAAGTCGTCGGGACGGAATGGAGTCATGCCGGAACTGTTGATTGTCGTCGAAAGGTGGAAATGGCACTTGGAACTCACGTTCCAGGTCCGTAACCAGTGGACCGGTTGTGTATGACCGGTGCACCAGTCGTCGCCTGGAACGTGAGTTCCAAATGACCGCAACCCATCTTCGACCCGTCACATGTACCATGTTTTGCTTGCTTTGTTAATGCTATTATCTTATGTTCTACGTGATTATTTGTGGCCCTTTTGATATCCATTTTCCTCTACTTGCTAATTTATGAAATAAAATTGGAAATGATTTAGAGTAGAAACTATATGGACCAATTTGTTGTTATAATCGTGTGATGACCTAGTATTTTGTTGTAGTGAATTCTCCTTTTGTAACGATCCAGAATTTTAGTCATTTTAATTTGGGATGTTTAATTGATTTTAAATATTAAAAAGTTAATTTTATAAGTTAAATAACTTGAATTTCAAATATAATGGCTATCTGAATATTTGAAATTGTTTAAATAATTGAATCTTGAATTTAATATAAATAAAAATGATTTGAAAAGTTGATTTGTACTCTATTTGAATAAGAATGAAGAAAGTAAACTTTTGAATTCGAAATTAAAGTGACTAGAATTGTTTTTAAATAATAATTCGTTTTAATCAATGTGTGAAAATAGCCTTTCAGGGGACTATCTTGGATTTCAACGAAATCCGTACCATTAGATCCGCAATAGTAAATTATTATATGCCATTGAATTTCATGGCGATCAGACGTATCATTTAGTCGTGCGAGCTCGAAACACATGAAAATTAATTAAAGGAATTTAATTTAATATAATTCATCTTCGAAAGCTAACTTCTGTAGACGATCGAACTGGGTCCCAATATTAGTTACGTTGTGTTTGGAATAGGGGTATTACATATAAAATGCCAAGCGGTATTGGAGTTCAAAATATTTCGACATGAAAAGTGATTAGATATTTATTTCACTAGAAAAAGACCTCACCATCCTTCATTTTGCAAGACCCCAATCTAATTAACCCTAGCCGCCATCCCCATTAAGATTGGACGGCTACCATCCATCGCAACGACTACGCGCACTTTTCAAGCCTCGATCCCAAATAACAAAACGTAAAGCTCGACGAAACATTGAAGATCAATGGTGGAGATCATCAATGGAGAAGCATATCGTCGGCAATTCACCACGAACGATGGTCAACGTTTTAGGGATTTCTGGCGGTTGTAAGCGATTAGGAAGGGGTGTCGACGGTGTTAGTGACAGTGAGGTCGGAGTTTTCTTATCCGAAGTCGCGGTGATGATCAGTGAACTCGAGTGGCGGTTAAGTTCGATGATCAATGATGGGTTTCACGGCTTGGAAACGATGCTAAACGGAAGTGGACTAGAGAGGGTAAATGGTGATTAACGTGTTAATTATTGTAATTAAGTGAAATATTATTTTAATCAAATCGTGAACCTTATGAAATGTATGACTCTTTTATACAAGGTCCAAGTTGAACGCGACAAGTTGCATTGCGGCAGCGAATTCTACGGTATAGTATTGGATTGGATGAATTTAGAGCCAGTAGAAATTTAGGTTAAAATTGAATGCCTGTTTAATTTTGATTCAAACCAGAGCGTTTTGACGATTTCTAGAATTTCTGTGAGTTAACTCACCTCTCTGGCCCACTCATATTTCTATATAAGTATGGATAATTCTATTGTTGACTGTTTGTTAATTGTTTGAATGATTTACTATTTTATTAGTTGGTTTGGACATATTCCCGCCCTTAGAGCGGATGAGACCCTATTACGTTTCAGTGTACGAGCAGATGACCCTTTGTATACGATCCCTTCTCGAAGCGGTTGATTTATTTTTTATGATTATATTCTGTATGTGATGTAGAGGGACATGTTGGAGGGATCGAATAGGATTCTTCATACGTTGATTTGATTTTTCATATATTGTGATATAGGATGTTTTGGATGCTATATTTGATTACATTAATATGATTCCCTTATTTAGTGCTATAGTAGCACTGAGCCTTATTATTAGTATCATAGAAATACTATAAAATAATGATTTCGATTTAAAAGTGATTTTGAAAGCTTATATGTTTTAATAAAATTTTGAATTATAAAATGTAATTCATTTTAAATAAAAAAGTATGATTTTTGGTATTTTAAATTAACTGTTTTTGTGAAGTATGTTAATTAAAGATTTTTGGATGATTTATATAAAAGAATTTACAAAAGGTTATTTTATAAATAAAGTAATATATTTTAAACGGTGTTTTATAAATGAGATTTATAAAGGAATGGATTTATAAATGGATTTTAGAAATAAATTAGACTCATAAAGGAAAGGATTTATAAATGGGTTTTTATAATAAATGGGATCTAGGAAAGAGTGGAGTTAAAAAAAATATTTTATACATAAAGAAATTTTATAAATATAGAAGTTTTATAAAATAGAAAGAAGATTTATAAACATAGTTTTGTAAATATAGAAATGATTTATGTTGAGATTTTAAAATGTAATTTAATGGTTTTTAAAATGATAATCTTTTAAACGTAATGTCTCGAAAATAATAATTTTGAATGGAATTTAATGATTTTAAAAGTGATTTAAAATGTGTTAAGTGATGAAAACATAGATTTCAACATTTATTGTTGTAATAGACGTTTTCGGGAAAGTGAGGAAGGCATGGACTATAACGCTATTGTTATAATAAATGATTTTCGAAAGGAACCGTTTTATATAGTGCATGGGATACACATACACACATAATTTATTGAACCTCTATACTGCTATTTTTGGGTTGTCGTAACATTGTTTTATGCAACATTGTTTTGACCTTCCATTCTAAAATACACGAGTTGGTTCTTATGATCATACTAAAGGTTTGTGGTATAGGAAGCACTGCTTCTTATACTTAACACCTGTCCGAAGGCGTATGAACTCGGGAGTTATACGGTTATAGAAATCTATTTAGTATGTCTCCAAAATGGTAGTGTTATTAAATATACTTATACCATCGATATAAATATATGGAAATGTTTTCCATTATCGAATGGTTAAAATAGCTTTGAGAATATATCCTTTTAGTATAATTTGAGTAAATATTTGGAAATTAATTTAATTAATATAAGATTGATTAAATGGGCCTAGTGATTGCTTATGTGCTAGATTTTATTTGTTGCTTTGATAGTTAATAACCGACTATTAAATTTGGCCATTTTTGATTCCTTGACTTGATGTGAGAACTGATTAGTCATGCACTTGTATGGACGAATGTCTGGCGTTGTATTTTCTAATTACATTGATTGATCTCTATAAATGTATCATCTGTTTGGTGGTGGAGAAGGCAACTTCTCTTAACTTAACTCCCTTTTCTAAGACGTACGAGCTCAAGAGTTATACGTTTGTAGAAATCATTTGCGTAAACATGTAATTGCAATATGGAATTCAAAGTGGAATGTGCTATGTGAAAGGTAAACATTACCTTAAGCCTCACAGCCCGAAGATGATACGGCTAATGATGTGGTCTGACATATATTCTGGGTTATTGGTTTATGAGTGAATCAGAATGATTAGGCCTTGTTGCCTATGGACCAAAAGATGTTTGAACCCTTATATTGTATTGTATAGTGGTTTGTGAGTCCTTGCACGAGAAGCCACCGGATACATAGTAATGTAGCAATATAAATAGTATAGTGGTGCTTTGAGTCCTTGCATGAGAAGCCACTAGGTACCGTGGTAGCTATACGTAGAAATTCGCAAAGGAAGGAAAAGGCCACTAGTTCTCTATCATGTTGGAAATCCAAATTCCAATATGAGCTTTACGGTTTTGATCGTATGCCCAAAATAGCTGTAATGCCTAGCAAACATTTCAGCTACCCCTTTGGTATCATATATATCGTTTGACTTTGTCCATGTATTGGTACCTTCTTTATATATTTATTTGAAAAGTGTTTTCAAGACCAATATCATTAATAATATCGAATTTTTTAAGTATAAAGTATTTTGGTTATCGTAAGGTAAAACCCATCCGTGTTTATGTGCAGCGTGGTCCTATGAGATACCTTTATTTTAAAAGATTTTTATACCTTAAAAAATTAGTTGAAATGTGTTTTCTCACGCTGATTTACCAGATTGATCTGGACGTTCTTCCCTTTCAATGCTCAGGTTAGACCGAGCATACTTACAAATTTAGATTTGGATGCTTTGGAGTTCTAACCGACGAGCCGGAGGTCTTTAGGTCGTATTCACGTATATGTTATTTTCTGCTGCATTAGTTGTTTAAATTATCAGCATTTACGAGGCTAGGTTGTTATAACTGGCCAAGCTGATGATTAGGGATTTGTTGTTGTACTCTGATGGATGTATGTATATTATAGTTTCTCTTTTTTAAAGATTATTGATATTATATTATATGTTGTTCCACTGCGATTGTGAGCTTCTGTGTTGTTTTAGTTTCTTCTTCTCTTCTCTTCTTTTTTTCCTTTCTTTCTCATAACTATCCATCTTTCCATTCAATTTGTTAGACATGTGTGGTTTATTGTCAGCTTAAATTACACGGATTTGTGGGTAGTTACACTTGGCATCTGAGCTTAGGTTGTGCAAACACCTAGGCTTTGTGTGGGTACTCATTATGGATATAGTTTGTAATACCGTAGAATGAGTTTGAATGTATTACATATATAAGCATGTATTTGTTAGTGATTTAAAAAAAATTATATTGTGTTAATTTTTCTGTTGAGTAGCTTATGAATTCTGTTCGGTGCTTGGGGCACCATGACATCAATAGGGATTTCTAAACACTTAAATAAGGCAAACCATATAGTACTATTTTGAGAATTGGTAAATTAAATAATTTTACCTAAACTATATTTTATATATAAAGGAATAATTTTTCAGAAGATTATTATAGTTATATATGGTGTGTTTGGTTGTTAGTGAATGATAATATTTGATTATTATCATTTATTATTTTTTGTTGTGACGCCCCACCTTGAGATTCACACTAACAAAGAGTATTGCTAGGTATTATTGTCTGCTAGTGCAAAGAATGGGGTTGTTTAGGAGAAACCATCCATAGTTTTGTCTTAAACATGTATTGAATATGTTGATTGGGTGCTCAATTTTTTTTTCCATTTATCTTTCTCAAGCGGATCGACAAACTTGATATATGCTTAACATGAAATTACGGTGGCTAATGAATCTATCAGATCAAAATATAACAACAAATACATTAGATCGTAGAACAATAGTCAAACATATATACACATATACACACATACATCATTGTATAATACAATGTGATACAACACTAGCAGTACATAAACTACAATAAATACATCGAGTCAAAACGAATAAGTACAAATTAGAGTTTACACAATGACTACAAGAGTATAAAAAAGATAACAAGCAGATAATCCAATGTGGAAGCAGTAAAGAAGAAATCAACAGCAGGTAACTTACCTGAAATAACTCGGTCTGACCTGAGTATATAAAAATACACGGGTCAGTCTAGCTTAAATAAACTGATTAGTAGATGATATATGAAATGTAAGGATAAAGGGTAACATTTCTTCTTGAAAGAGAAGAAGTAACACAAATATGTGTCAAGTATCACACAAGAGATAATATCACTAAAATACTTTATATAGAAGTTTCTCGAAAGAGGCAAATTCAACAACAATATCAAATAGTCACAAATATTTGCCTCATATCATCGGCATGTACAAAATCCAGTATAATGGTTTTCATTAACTATAACTCCTAAATAAAAGATCACAAGTCAAAAAATCCGCCAAAGAATGGCAATCTCAAATAATTCCTAAAATAGGAAGTTACAAATCTTAGAAATACGCCAGAAGATGGCAATCACAAATAACTCAAGGAACTCAGTTAAGAGTTCAAAACTCAGAAATGAAATCACCATATATGTGTAAATTCTCATATAGCTCCAAGATATAAAATATATGAAATATCATCTAGAAATGGTGAAATCATAAATAAAACTAATAAATCGCAAAATTTCCCGGATTGGATCCAAATCCCCATTTGCAAGCTGAAGCTATGCTGCACGTGCAAATCTCATGTCCAGTACTATGTATAAGGTACCTATCTCGTAGAGTCGAAGGTCATAAATGTCTCGTGGTGACCGAAATCATATATGTCTCATGGTGACCGAAATTACATATATCCCATGATGACCCAAAGGTCTAATACTGACACTAACTCGTGAATGTACCACAAACTCTCAGATAAAAACTTGAAAAGTGGTAACGGTGCATCCCATACCGCACGTTCTTACTTAACGGTTTACTAACTGTTAGTCAATGTCACACAAGAAAACAAAATCATTTAAATCGAAAATCTCGGAAATCTCGTAACTCGTGGACTGGATTAAGACTTCAAAACTCATAAATCTCATAACTCGTGGAACTCAATTAAGGGTTCAAAACCCCAAAATGCAATCACCATGTGATAAACGACATGATAGCGCTCAGGCCATATAAATAATCCAACTGGGCAAACCATGGTGGAAACATTCACAAATCATTTAAAATCTAGAAATCAATGTAAAGAAATCTTGAAAAGAAACAATGTAAAGAATAAGACCCAAGAGTCCAAATACTGACAATAACAATATAAAGATCCATAGCTTCAAACAAACGAGTCCAAAATTAATCGACAAAGTAACGCATGTGTCTCATACCACATGTTACTAAATTGTTTAATTCTCTTTCTCATATATTCGAAGGGTGTAAAAATAGTGTATTTTATATAGGAAATAATTTGTTTTGAGAAAACTAATTTTAAAACAATTTTTGAGAAAGTATTGAGAATTTTTGGCTTTGAAATTCCCTTTATTATAGAGAATATAAATTTTTAATAGCTTTTAAAAATAATTATAAATACTATAAAATATTTAATTGGAAAGCCATTTTAATAAAAAAATCATTTCGAAATTGTTTTGGAAAATTCATGCTCGAAAACAACAAAATCATCGAAAATGCCATATAATAGGCATATGAATTCATCTCAAAAACTCATCAATTCAAAATACGAATCAACTATAATGTTGGCTTACCTATTGATAGGAGAGCCCCTCAAAAATGCTCGAAAACAACACAAGATTTGGTTATAAAGTCAATAGAACAAGAGAACTAGCAAAACTATTCAAAAGAATCAAGGCAGAACAATTCAACAGCACAGGTCGACCTATAGGTCGACCTTTTTGATGGCTATCAAATGGCTAGGTCGACCCTCATGGTTGTTTGGTCGACCTGCCATACGCGATTTCAACAGCAGTTTGTTTTGCCTCGAACGATCTAGTTCTTGAGAAAAGTTTTGATGCTGTTCCAAGATGAATTAGACAGTAAAATTTTGCATGCACAAGCTACTACACTCAAATAACAATCCAGATGAATTTTGACATGAATTCATGACAAAATCAGAGATTTGCGAACATACAAAGAAGCAACTAGAACATATTTGCATTGTAACTTTTCAAATAGCAAACTGTGTTTCATAGCAAGCAGAATTCAACGCTATTTAGCTTGAAAACTTGATTCAAGCTAGAGATTTTGTGTTTTAAATTCACCTTATATGTTTTTCAACGAACTAAACTTGCAGGCTTGGATCTTTCTGGTCCAAAGGAGCTTCTTCAGACCTGTAGAAACTTGAGAAAGAACATGCAGACAAAGGAAAAAGGAAATTGCAGACAACATCTTCTCAAACAGAAAATTGAAGAAATGGTTGTGTGATTTTGATATTGATTACCTGTTTTCCACTTTGATTTGCTAATTTTTCTCTTTGATTTCACTAAGTTGAAGCTAGTTTATGAAGATTTAAGTGGAGGCCATTCTTTTTCTTTTTCTCGGTTTTGTTCTAGAAGAAGAAGTAAAATGAGAAGGAGAAAGTACGTATAACGCATTTTCTCCTCTCAGATTTACTTAAGGAATGGGTTTGGGCTTGAACCCATTACCTAAATGCATATGTGAGATACTTAGCTAAAATAATCATGTTATTCTATGTTAACAATCTTATTTCATCACATTTTCACATATTCTCACTATTTAATCAAATTGATCATAGTACAAAAATGTTTTGTCAATACACAAAAATTAGCTTAACCATTTAAAATTATTTTCATCATTAAAATTCTTATTTTTAATTAAATGCTTCAATTACATTTTTAACTACATAAAACTCTATTTTTAACAACCAAAATTACACAAAAATAATTTTCTTGTCCAATCAAATGTAACAACCTTATTAACATCATTTTTACATTCAAAAACTATTTTAGAAAAAAATTCCACCTTCTTATTTATAAAATATATCATAATAAATTCAAGTGCTTCATTTAAAATTAATAAAAATCACATTTGGCAATAGTTTGCAAAATTATTGCATTTTCACAAATCAAAACCACACAATGTTCAATTTTATCACAACAACCCAAAATAAAGTTTTTAAAACCTTATTTTCAACATTTCATATTTAATTCAACAAATTGTCGTTGAACTGATTCTTTTATCTCACTTAATTAATTAATTAACCACCAAATTAACATATTTCTATTCGCCTAACTTAATTCCCACCCAAATCAACTTAACTCCATTTTGTTATTACAAAACCATTGTTTATTAAAATAAACAATTTAATAAATTTTATATCTTCAATTTATTTTTATTTCTCTATCATTAAATCATAACCACCATTATAATTTAATTTTACAAGTAATCACCAAAAAAGGGTCGTTACGTTTGTGTTCTAATGAAAGTTGTTATTATTACAATATAAAAAAAGATAAAAAAATTAAGAAATGGTTTTATATAACCAAAGTAAAATTATATATGAGGAAGATTTGTAAGTATGATTTGTAGCTGAGAATTTGAGAATTTAAATCTCGTTGATTTTTAAAAATTATTTTTCAAAGGTTTTGGAAGAATAATAATAGTATTATTTTGAAAATATTTTGATTAGAAATATTTTATAATGGGATTAAATGAAATAGAAAGTCTGAACTCATTTCAGTCGCTAGAAAATAATTTTGATGACGACTGTAATATCATCGGCGTTCATTTTCGAGTTTCTAAGTGATGGATTACTACCATTGGAGTTTTGTTTTAGTAAAAATAGTTTAACTTTAAAATTCATAAGTATGATTTGAATTACAAAGAAATTATCTATATTATTGTTTCAATAAGAATTGAAATAAGAACCGGGTGTTTAAATTCTTAAAACTTTTATCTAAGTGTTTTGTTGAAATTATAATAAATCAGTTTTTGTAACTTATAAATTAAGGAATAATAAGTTAAAAGAAAATTTTGAAGTTTTTGAATATAAATATTAAGAAAATTAAATTTGAAATTGAACAACGAAATGAAATTTAATTTAAGTTAAGTTAAATAAAATGAATTTTGAAAAGGAATTTGACTTAAGTAAAGATAAATGAAGTGAATTAATGAGATGAGTTAAATGAAATTGAATTTGATTTGTAATGAATTAATGAAATGGATATGAACTTAAGTTATAAATTGAAATTCAACTTAAGCAGTAAAATGAATTGAATATGTTTTGGAATCTTTTTGATAGAACTGAATATGAACTTAAATTATGAAGTGATAATAAACATAAGTGGTTGTATAAAATGTTTATAATAAACTTAAGTAATTTGATGGAATGGTTCTTAAGTGATATTAGTATTGAAAGAAATATACTAAGTAATAAATGAATGTGAATAAAGCAGTGTGAATAATGTTTATGAATAAATGAATGTAAATAAAAGAATTTGAATAAAAATTGAATGGGATATAATAAGAAACTAAGTGAAAGAAATACGTAAGTTGCATGTATATTATTTTATTTGCATAACTATTTGATCCAGATTCGAATATACGATTTCGAGATGATTTACATTGGTCCGAGTTAGAATTTTTCACTCGATTCTTAATGACGAACACTGATATAGATTTTTGATTGATTTGGGGATTCTTTGTAATAATATATAGTTATGCAAGAAGAATGGTGGTTTCTATTCATGGAACCAGATCTGAATCCGCATTAGAGTGGTCATGTAAATGATACTAGTTCGAAAGTGAAATTGTGCAAGCGAATGAGCGATCAGGTATGGTTTTGCGTAAGATGGTATATGTACACCGCATAAGCTTAACAAATTAAATGCTGATATTGGAAAATGCAAATTAAAATGGTTATGAATTAGTTGGATGGATATTATTTGTTGGATGATATCTCTGGTAACATTTATTACATTTGCATAGAGTTATTGTATTAGTACATATTATATATTAATATTACTTTCCCTATGCATATTCTTATTGGTTGTTGAGTGATTAGTAGGTGCGGATAGCGTATGTTTCGCATTTGGAGCTCGCTTTCATATTAAATTGGTTGTATATGCTTGCTAATACTAATAAAAGATACACATCTCGAATTACATATCGTATTTTTATATTTTTCCCTATGTGATGCCTCATCCTTGAAGATGAGATGTATATTTATGATTATATATATATATATATATATATATATATTGTAAATTTTTCTAATCAAACCGCGCAAAGAAGACGATGGCGAAATTTTCTGTAAATTTAAGGCGTTAGAATTTTTTTGAGAATTTTGAATTTTTTTGATAATTGTGATTTGATTTTGAGTTATAAGTTAGAATGAATGAATGGAAGGAAATTAGCTGGTACAGATGGGTGAGTTTAAAGATTTAGAAATTTTATAATCTATTTCAGCTAATTGATTTTGAAAAGTTAAATGCTTTAAAGAATGTTATAATCCATTTCAACTAATTGGTTTTGAAATATTAATGGGTTAGGGGTTTTTTCTTACTTGCTAATTTCGGGGGTGAAATTCTTTTAAGGGTGGATGTGTGTAATGATTTTGAATTTCATTCATTTGAATTTGGGATAATTAATTGACTTTAAATATTGAAAAGTTAATTTTAATAGTTAAATTACTTGAATTTCAAATATAATGGTTATTTGAATATTTGGAATTGTTTAAATAATTGAATCTTGAATTAACATGAATAAAAATGATTTCGAAAGTTGATTTAAATTCTATTTTGAATAAGAATGAAGATAATAAACTTTTGAATTTGAAACTAAAGTGATTAGAATTGGTTTTAAGTAATAATCCATTTTAACTAATATGTGTAAATAGTCTTCCGGGGCACTGCTGGGGCACTGTCTTGGGTTTCTATGAAGCCAGCGCCATTGGACTATAGTAAATTATTGTACGCCATAGTATTTCCTAGCGATCAGACGTATCATTTGGTCATGCGAGCTTGTAACACATAGAAATTAATCAAAGGAATTTAATTTAATATAGTTCAACTTTGAAAGCTAACTTCTATATATGATTGAAGTGGGTCATGATACTAGTTCTATTGTGTTAGGAATAGGGGTATTACATATAGAACGCCAGGCGGCACGCCTTATTTGAAATTCAAAATATTTCAACGTGAATAGTGATTAGATATGTATTTCACTATTAATGGACATCACCATCCTTCATTTTGCAAAACCCTAATCTAATTAACCCTAGCCGCCATCTTCCCATTCCATCCATCACAACCACTATGCCTACTTTCAAGCCTCGACCCCAACTAACAAAACGTCGAGCTCGACGAAATATAGAAGATCGACGGTGGAGATCATCAACGGAGAAGCGGCTCGTCGGTAATTCACCACAAACGGTGGTCGACGTTTTGGGAATTTCGGGCGGCAGTAGGCGATTGGAAGGGGGAAGGTTGGCGGCATTGGCGGCAGTGAGGTCGGGATTTTCTTGTTCGAAGTCGCGGTGATGAACGGTGAACTCAAGCGGCGATTATGTTCGATGATCGATGATGGGTTTTTATGGCCTGGAAGTGATGCTAAATGAAAGTGGACTAGAGATGGTAAACGGTGATTAACGTGTTAATTATTCTAATTAAGTGAAATTATTATTTGAATTAAAACGTGAATCTTATACAATGTATAACTCTTTCACAAAAGGTTCAAACTGAATGCGACAAGTTACATTGTGATCGTATCAGCGAATACTACGATTTATAGTTGGATTGGACGAATTCGGAGCTAGTAGAAATTTGGGTTAAAGTTGAACGCCTGCTCAATTTTCATTCTGACCGAAGCGCTTTGGTGATTTCTAGAATTTTTTTGACTTAACTCACGTCTCTGATCCACTTTTGTTTGGGTATAAGTGTGGATAATTCTATTGTTCATTCTTTGTTAACTGTTTGGATGATTTGCTATTTTATTAGTTTGTTAGGACATATTCCCACCTTTGGAGCAATGAGACCCTATTACCTTCCCACGTATGAGCGAATGACCCTTTATATACGATCCCATCTCGAAGCGGTTGATATATATTTTATGATTACATACTATATGAGATGTAGGGGAATAGGTTGGAGGGATCCAACAGTATTCCTCACACTATTGATTTGATTTTTCATATATTCTGATATATGATGTTTGGATGCCATATATTGTGATATATCTGTTTGGTGATGGAGAAAGCAATTTCTCTTAATTTCATACCCTTTTCTAAGACGTACGAGCTCAAGAGTTATACGTTTGTTGAAATCAGTTGTATGATCATGGAATGACAATATACAATTCAAAGTGGCATGTGCTATGTGAAAGGTAAACATTACCTTAAGCCTCACGCCCTGAAGATGATACAAGTAATGATGCAGTCTAACGTATATTTCGGGCTATTGGTTTATGAGCAGATCGTAATGATTAGGCATTGTTTCCTTATCAGCCTGAAGATGTCTAGACCATTATATTGTATGGTATAGTGGTGTATGAGTCCTTATGAGTTTTATGTTCACAAAGGAAGGAAAATGTCACTAGTTACATATTATGTTATGAATCCAAATTCCAGTACGAGCTTTACGTTTTGATCGTATTCCCAAAATAGTTGTAATGCCTTACGAACATTTCAGTTACCACTTTGGTATCATAAATACCATTTGACATTGTCCGATGTTGGTACCTGCTTTATATATTTATTTGAAAAGTGTTTTCAAAACTAATGTCAATAATAATTAGATCGAATTATTTAAGTACAAAGTACTTGGGTTATCGTAAGATAAAAACCCATTCGTCTTTATATGCGGCGTGGTCTTATGAGATATCGTTGTTTTAAAAGGTTTTTATAACTTAAAAGTTTAGTTGAGATGTGTTTCCTCCCGGTGGTTTACCAGGCTGATCCAAGCGTTTTTCCCTTTATATGCTCGAGTCAGACTACACATATTTACAGATTTAGATTTGGAGCTTTAGCAGACAAGCTGGAGGTCTTCAGGTCATATTCACATATATGTTATTTTTCATGCATTAGTTGTTTAAATTATCAGCATTTGTGAGGGCAGGTCGTTATATTTGTCCAGGTTGATGATGAGTGATTTGTTGTTGTACTCTGATGGATGTATGTATACTATAGTTTCTCTTTTGTAAAGATCATTGATATTATATTATATGTTATTCCACTGCAATTGTGAGATTCTATGTTGTTTTAGTTTCTTCTTCTCTTCTCTTCTTCTTTCTTCTTTTTTCTCATAACTATCCGTCTTTTTGTTCAATTTAGGTTGGACATGTGTGGTTTATTGTCATCTTGGATTGTGCGGATTGTGGGTCGTTACACTTGTACTCTATGGACTTTGAATCATTTTGATTCAATGGTTTGGAGTAGTATAAATTTATATCTATTTATTTTTCTAAATATAAATTTCATATTAGTGATTTTTATGAATCTCAAATTTGTTTCTAAATTGATCTGATTCCTATTATAAACGATTTTAATTAATTATATTATGTATTATTAGTAAAATGGATATGGAATTTGGAAATATGGTTTTAGAAACATAAAACTAATTTATTTCTAAATAAAATGGATTTATATCAAAGTGGATTCGGAAGAGTAATAAATATGTTTTATAGGATAAATGGACTCATATGTACATGGTTTTTTAAAACATGGTTTGTTAACTAAGTATGTTATATAGAATTTTGAGACAACTATGTACATATATATAAGTACAATTAAGGAACAATTCGGATTCATGGAAGATTTTATCAACTAGTGAATATTTATAATAAAGGATTTTTCGAAAATTAAAATGTTGCTTTTTAAACTATAAATTTAAAAGGGGAAAATGTATTGAGAACCTTTTGTCGTATAATATGAGGAGTACTAATAATCAGCTTAGTATTACCAATTGGTTTAAATGCTCTCGAGTAATGCTTCATCGAGTATAGTGCAACTCATTAAATAGAATGTTTGGGTGGTATTTACTAACCCATTAGCGAACATTCAAATTTCACTAGGTAGTTTAGGATGCCTTGGTTGAATTCTTGTGATTGCTATCAAAAAGTATTTAACACTTTAGAGTTGTATTCTCTTTTGATGTTTGGTGTGACCATAGATCCTTAAGAGAATATATTTCAGGTTTTTCGGTGGAATCTGTAACGAGTGAGATTTACCATCTTCTAGTAAGTACTTGAATTTCACATGGTGGTATGAGATGTTTTTGGTTAAATTCTAGTGATTACTAAAAGTGATAGTATTTGGCACTTTGGAGTATATCTTCTTTTTGTGTTTGGTGGGACTGATAAATCCTTAAGAGATATAACCATAGTTTCTTTATGATCATAAATATATAATAATAATTAATAATCTAGAAACTTCGAGTCATGGTTGCTATGATCCTTGAGATTGATTATGATTCTGTTTCAGGGAACGGTAAATCCTTAGTATTAGATTGGTGCGAGTGATACCACATTTGTTTGCCATGGCATGGACAATCGTTAAGATTGGTATGGACGATCAAGGTGATTGGTATGGAATTGGTTTCTTTGTGTTAAGAATATTGTGCTTTATTCTATAACTCTGCCTTTGATGACTAACCTGTACATAGGACCTAAATATATCACCCTGTGACTAGAGATAAATTTTGTGTTAAATTAATTCCGTGACTTGTTATACCTTAGACATCTGGATTTACTTATATGTCATATATCTTTATGTTATATCTTATTCTCACCCTTTTGGATATTATAGATAGTCTAACTCGGTGTTATTTTAGTGCTTCGGTCAGGCCGAGACTTTTAAAGTTACAAAATAGGTTGACCTTTGGATGGTTGTGCTAATAAGGAGATAAACTTTTTCGACTTTTAGTTTAGGTTCTTGTTTGTTTATGAGATGTATATCTGAGAAAGAGATTTGTACCAGATGTATATTATGTGATTCTCGTGTTATATTTGATAAACCCTCTCTTTTGTATATGCATATGATGTTTAATAGTCCGCTTTGATTTGTGACTATTATTTATATGATATATTGTTCTGATTCTGCGAAATTAGTGTGATTGTTACTTTGAACTGAGACTGCAAATGTCAAATTTTATTTTTGAGATTAAAATAGGCCGTAAATATGACGTATAAATGTTAGTTTAAAGGTATATTCACATTCAGTCACCCTTATCAAGTATTCTCTGTATTATTAGACGACATTATTTATAATATTTTTTAATAATATGTGTATCGCATTGGGATCATTATAATCTGTTTAGTTACATGCCACTTATTCGATATCCTTGAATGTTAAAAAAACTGAATGTATCTTTGTAAAGAAATCTTATGCAGTCTTGTAGTAAAGAGTTTCTCTTTTGAACGGTTCGACCTTTTAAAGGAGAAAATAAAGGTTTAAGAATGGTTATTATGTTGGCATAGTTAGGATGAAGAGAGCGGATGGTCATCTCTGCTTCATGAAGTTACATCGAAAATAGAATTGTTTAAAATAATAGTAGATGCTTAATAAATAGCAAGAAATATGATTTTTGTTCCAAATATATTTTTTTATAGAAAATTGTTCTCTTTAAGATCAATTTATTGATTTTGAGATACTTAATATGAAACTCTCGACTATAATTTAGTTATAGTAAAAGAAACAAACATCCTATGGTAAGTGGTTGAATGAAGTTTTGTATTTCAAGCATTGTTATTCAACTACGGAAATAGTGGGAGCATACCATATAATACATGCCAATGGGTGCATCAAGTTTGTAAAGAATACTTCATATATGAAAAATATTATCTGTAAAATAATAACTCTTTTTCGATTTTGATCGAACATAAACGTAGTTTTTTTTAATATGAATATTATGAATGTTCATTTTAAAATAAATTTATTTTAGCATTTCGATGATGGTATTTGTTTTCATAACAATAATGATGTGTTAACTACAGAAAATATAGAAGCATTTAAAACATTTTAACAATTAATTTTAAATTATTGACTAAGCCATATCTTTAAGAAACCATTTTTAATTATATGATTTGAATCATATGGTACTTGTGAATTTATCTTAAATGATTACGAGCAAAGCACCAGTTCAATGGGAGCGAGAAAGGAGTTAACTCTTTGGAGATAGATGTATGCAATATAAGGTCCAATGATACCAAAAGAAGATCCACTTACTTCATTAAATTCATTGATAAATTATCTTAAATATGAAAATGTGTATTTGATACACAAGTTATATATATATGGTAAATTTATAGAATATAAAATGGAAGTAGAAAATATAACATGCAATGGAAATAGAATATTTTGATTTGATCGAATGGGTGAATTTCTTGGATAAGAGTTTCAACAGTACCTAAAATATAATAAGATTCACTCTTAAAATCACTCCTCCTTATGCTACAAATTGATGTATCAATAAGGAATAATCAGACTATATTAGACAAATTATGATTGATAATGAGTGAAGTTGAGTTACTTCTTTCTATGAGGATATTTACTTATGAGTAAAAATATATGTCACGTTCCATTTCATCCAGCCAGAGATTTCAAATTCATATGAGAGATGAATGGGGAAGGAACTCCATTCTTCAATAGTTTAAGACATATGGTTGTCTAGTTTACGTTATGAGCGTAAGTTTCATGAACTCAAAACTTGATCTATTTTATGTATAGTGTATAAGTAATTCATAAAATGTGTCGAATGCCTATCCCATCCTACTAAGAAACAAATTTTTGCCTCAAGACGTACCCGTTTTTTGCTGAATGAATATCTTTCTCGAGAAATTAATACTGGGGTGATGGAATTGGTATGATCCAAGTTTATAACATAGTAACTAATTATAGATGAAGTTAATTTAAGTAAGCACAAAATGGACACAGCTAATATAGTGTCTAATATGAAATCTCAAACATTGAAGAGAAACTAGGAGTTTCTTATCAATGTCAAGAAATTGAATTGTTAGAAATAACAATTTCCTCAGTCATCGATAGACTATAGAGATGTAAACTCTGCCCACTTGGCGCAATGCTTTAAATCCAAAATGATTACCAAGTACATTGAGAATAAAGATTTTGGTAATTGTAACCTAAAGTATTTGATCCATAGGTAGCAAGTGAATCTTTAAGAAAAAGATCAATGTAGTTGGAAGATTAAAAGCAAGGTTAATGACAAATGACAATATAGATTTCAGATGTTTAGAATTAATAGAATAGTTTTGTTAGTCAACATGCTTAAGTCCATTCTAATTCTATTTGCAAATTATTACCCAATTTAATTTTGAGTTTTGGCACAATAATGTTGAAATAGAACTTGTAAATGATGATTAAGAGGAAACCATTTGCACACAACAATGGAAAATATGTTGAATTTAGTCGAAGCAATAACAAAGCTTGTGATTTTTTTGATATGACCAAAGAGTTGATAAAAAAATAGTATTGTGATGGTCACCTTACACCATCAGCATCTAATATACCTATGTAGTACACTGTAACGATACCCGACTAAAGTAGGAATGTAGTTAAGTGGTAAAATAAGTAAAAGAATCATATAATCTATCATATATCTCATATGGTGGGGATAATGTATATTTTAAATCACATATATAAAACAAGTGAGGTAGAAATATAACTAAATGAACCATTCGACACAAGTTTAATAAAGTTATAAAAAATAGCAGTGGAGTTTACACAATTAATAAATAAACCAAAAATATTTGTCTCTAAATAGAAGCCAAACATTGGCAAAGCTCTAGAGTGTCGTATAGTGAAAATAGTAAAAGCTCCAAAAATATAGTATACGTGAAAGCATAACCTTCTGCTAGTCCATCTGCACCACACAATGTGATACGCCTCATCTGCTATCTAGTCTACTCATTTAAGAGCACCAAAAATAATAAGAAGTGAAGCATAAATCCTTGAGTTAGACAAGAATCTGGTATGGATGATAAACATATCTCAAAATACTATGAAAGTAGATATACTATATATGACATATGATATAAAGAATCATACTTGATATTTTCTTGAATTCAAAGAATTAGCACATAACTCTGTATGCTAATCTAATATCATCATCATATTGGTGTACTACAAGTCTAAGCACGGAGTCAGATGTCTAAGTATCTAAATCCAATATACCTAGATCTTTTGACATCCCTAGAGTGATAAGTAAAATATATCAAATATAACCATCAAGCATCCTTATAATCGTTCGCGTGTGTTGGATATAAGGAAACTTGAACAGTCAATCCTCAATGAGATACTAATGAAAAAAATCTTGGTTTCTCAATGCTTGAGTCCATACTACTCCAAATTAGGAATTGGACCGCCATATCCATTAAGTTTAGGGTACACAGATCAGCATCAACGTTCTAAGATCTCGTATCCACATATCCCAACGAGCATCCTCATATACCCCTACTTTAAGAGCATGATTTGAAACACTCCAAGAATCAATGATCTCCTTGCATGTGTCATCATAGTCGAACATATCCTTTTTCTATTTCGATTCATATCCATAGTAGAACACATTCCTCCCGTTCTATCCAAAAGTTCATATCCATATCGAACTTCTCCGTACGGATCAACATCATGATTCCATCAACATCGAGTAGTCATCATCAAGAAACAACTCCATCAACATCGAGTTGACGTCATCAAAACATAACTCCATCACCATTCAGTCATCGCCATTGGAACACCCTCATACATCGATCATAGTCCACATCAAAGTTGTGAAGTTACAATGTCGAAGCGCTCTGTCCATTGCTTTGCCGTCAACCATCGTTCTTCTTCATGCCATAATGTCGAGATCGAATGTTGAATGAACAAAGAACACACATGACATGGTCCCTAAGGTATCACCCTTACTCTCAGGAGGTTTGGCCAAAATAGCTAACCTTGATTCACGTTTGTAACAAGGTTCAGCATGTTGGTGCTGACATGATTACTTAGCCAAATTTTGCCTAGGCTTTCATGTTCAAGCCAAGCCTGAAGTTTTACTTTCCTTGTCACAAAGCCATTGTGCCAAAATCCTCGAAGCTTATCAGGTCAGTGCAGACCTCTTCCTTAGCCAAAATTTTAAAAACCAAATCTACAAATCTCTTTATCCATATGGCCCGAAGATCCTTAAAAAGAAATTTTGAAGCACTCCCCTTCCAAGCACAATATCCTCGACATGATTACCCCGGACATGTTTTCACTCCCCTACCAAGTTGTTTCTAGCTTTACAAAAACACCACCAAATATTTACCAAAGCTCCATGCGACTTGTACAAGGGTCTCCCCAAGCTTCGAACAACAACGTACTATGGTCGTATTGCATTTCGAACATCTTTGCAATCGATTTGCACAAAACAAAGACCTATTTCTAACCATACTTAAACGACTTAAAAATAGATGAAATGATCACATAAATGCATCATACATCATCCAAACATCATATATAAGTAATCCAAATGCAATTTTAATGAATATTTTATCCTAGAACTAACTATTCACTAAAGACCTCTTCATTCACAATACATATTCATCCTAATGTCAATAATAGTTACTTCACATGCCTAACATCGTCAAGTAATCATCTCAAACATCAAATAGGAAACCATGCATCATAAGCAATCAAATAATACTTATGCATGCCCTAGCATGTAGAGTACTAAATTAACTTGTACAAAACATCAAAATGATATCAAATGCAAAAGCTAACAATAAAATGGAAATCTTATAAAGTAAAGAGCTGTGGATAAGTGGTTCTTATACTTTCCTCGATCTACAATGTGCAACCGCCTTCTTTATCGCACCATTGAACATTCACTAATTCTACTATCTTCTTCTTAAGTTGTTTCAAATCATATCCGAGATACGAATAAGCCCGGAAGGTCTCGAGACTCTAGTTTAACCTTAATATCATCTACCTGATTCAGTTCCACTACAACGCATGAGTCATGCATAAATTTCCGCTGAAGATAAACATGGAAACACCATGCATGCCTACTATCTTATAGGATAAGTCGACTCTACAAGCAAGGTTTTCAATCCTCTCAAGTATTGGAAAAGGACCGACGAATCTCGATGTCAACTTTCCCATAGTACCAAATCGAACTACATTCTTCAACGGAGAGATTTTAAGAAACACCATACAGCTGGTAGAGAACTCCAAATTTCTATTTCTCTTATCAACGTAGTACTTCTGTTGATCTCGAGCAACTTTCATCATTTGCCGAGTGGCCTCGATCTCCTCTAAGGTATCTTGAATCATATATAATAACCCGTCCTGAAATAGCCTAAATACCGACCCAAAAAGACCCATCGAAACTTAGACCAATTCCAAATCTAGCTGTTGGTTGCTAACAAGAATAGAGCTATTTAACTATTCATTCAAAACTCACCGCGGAAGGATAAAATATAATAACATAAACAGTACTCGTTTTATTTAAAATGTCACAAAACAAAACCTTAATATAATCTCAATAATAACCATCACATCATCCTATTCGAAATTACATTTTTAACTTCAAATGGGTACATCAGAAAATAACATGAATAGGTAATTAGACCACTGTCATAAGCTCCTTTTATCGTTATCTCCATCTTGATCATCGTCTCCTTCCCTAACATACGTTGCAATAAGGAGGGAGTCAGAACAACATTGCCCGATGAATAGAAAATTTCGACCCTTTCTATATCAGTACTTGTGCAGAATAATTTAGATAAGAATATGTCTTTTGCATTTAAAACTATATTCAAAACCATTTAATACTTTATATAAGGGAAAGAGGTGGGCCCTCAAACAACCACTTAATAGTTTCAGTCGCTGAAGCAGGTTTCCCCATAGTCAATAACATAGAATGATAGAACCCAAGCCATTTAATACCTTTAATGGAAAATAGGCGGACTTTGAACATAAACCTCAATTGAGGTAGACCACCATCATTTAGTACCTATTCCCAAGGCAGACTCTTCATAGGTACCTATCTAGCTAACATTGCACGAAAATCTCTTAGGACACTTAATACTTCAATTGAAGTGGACCTTTCAGAGATATCCATAATCGTGCCTAAATCCAATCCTGATCATTTAATACTTCAAAAAAGGGAAAGAGGCGGGCCATCAAACAACCACTTAATACCTTCAATTCCCCAAAGTAGTTTCTTCATATTATGACTCATACCCTACAGTGACGTCACACATTAGTCCGACCATTCTTAGAAACTGGTAACTAGATTGGCTGGAAAGATTTACCCTACAGAATTAGGACTAACTTCACGTCATCCATGGCAACTTATTATAGACAATGTCTCACATTAGTCCCAATATCACACTATTAGTAGCCAGATTAGCTGGGTAGACTTCTATATGCTTTTGACTAACCTTGCATCCCTATAACTTAGTCATATTTAATAACACTCTCTAAGTGCATTATCACGCATCTCACCGTACTAATTATTTTGGCCTTATAACAAATCCTTCTTATTTCGCCTAATTAACTACTTTCCTAAGGGAGACTTAAATGACAATTATTAACCTAATTAACTATGCAATTAATATGTTACAATTATATGTTATTTATGCTAGTTTATATACATATAGGTACATATTTATTAGACGTTTAGAGATTACGCCCTAAACCAACGTTCAAATGTCAAATCTTGTAACGACCTGCCTTTTTGGATGGTTTAAATCGACGATAAACCACACACGTCGGACTCAAACCATACAAAGGGACATATTGTATCTGGGGTAAATAAGAAAAGAAGAGAAAAGAAGGAATAACAAAATAGAATCTCGCAGTGGAACGACAAAATATAATAATTAAATAATAGTTCATGAAGCTGTTTACAAAACATTCGATTACACTTATACAACACTTAACAATGCAACAGAACAATATGAATGCAGTGAAATAATATAATAAATAATAATAGTACAAATCTTCATCTTCGTACTCCAGAAATAAGGTCTTCAAATCCTGAAATGCTCAGGCTGACTCGAGTGTAATGAAAAGACAAAACACTCGAGTCAGAACTAAAAGATCTTATGTAAGTTAAATCAACCGTAAATAAAATGAGCGCAATGGCTTTAGAGATGTTTATGGGGTTTGATATCTCATATCTAGTGTCAACGTGAGTGCAGTAACTTAAGAGATGTTTGGGATTACCATCTCCTAAGAATCCGTTAAACTATCTACCATGTAGTACAATACGCTATTATAATATGTCTACGGTAAAGTAAAAGTTTTAAAATAGCATTAAGGCGTTACCCATACCCTCCCTTAACACATTTTTATATATTCCCATTATCTATACAGTACCGTAATTCCTCCATAAACTGGAGGGCTATCAGAGGGCACTCCATAGGTATTGCACAAAACAAACTCGTAGAAAGCGCTTTAGGGCATGTGAACATGACACTCGAGGCAACGCTAGGGTAAATATACAAATTGCGGATCCGGACTAGTTGTAATGCATGACAGCTACTACCGCCCACCTCGGAACACACTCCCAAATCAAAATCAAGGGGTGGCCACCAAATCATCACAAAGTTATAATATGGTATCAAAGAAATGTGTCCGATCAGAGGTGCGACCTCACTTGGCCCAGCATGGCTCCTTTTTCAGTCACATCTAAGATGACTCGCGTGAGTCAGGGTCACATCATACCTCATACAGAAATCGTTCCCCAAACCATCCTACTTCATTTCTGGAATCTTCACCACGTACATAGTTGTTAAAGTAGTTTTCGGTATTGGCAGAGAATATGACAATATCTGATCCCGGTATCTTTAACAACCAGTCGCCTATTACACATCGGATGGTTCTTTTAAATTTTCAAAACCATTTCATAATTGCTATCATAATATCATATTCAGTTCAAACCATATCACTTCAAAATTATATTCACTGTGAAACCATATTCACGTTCGAAATCATATCATTTCCGAAATCATAATTTCTTCCAAAAATCATATTTCCAATTAGGTTAAATCCTTACTTCAAAATCATCATATTCAATTAATTATAACGTTTAAATTCCAACCTCGGTTATAACATTATTTAACCGTATTCTCTTTTAAATCAATGACTTTGGATATAAACACTTCCCCTCTAATTAGTTTGAAAATTTAGAAAATAGTTTAAATAGCTATAAATAGTTAAAATAGCTATAAATACTTAAATACTCTAAAATATTTTAATTATAGGTTAAAGATACTGTTGAATTGATTTAAGATAATTAAATAGATTTGAAATAGATTTAATATAATTAAAATATATTAAATAGCCTTAAAATAGATTAGTTAGATTTAATATAAGTTAAAATGGGTTAATTAGTTTTAAAATAAATTAAATGGTTTAGAATAGGTTAAAATGATTTAATATAGTTAATGTTGGTTAAAATAGTTTAATAATTTTAAAATCTTAAAATCTAGAATCCTTAAATAATATATTTTAAAACAGTTTATATTCAAACATGAATTTGAAGTTTATATCAATTTAAACTATTTATTTCATTCCGACACATTTGGACCTTTCCAATTTCCAAAAACCTTTTCATTTTCCAAATACCAAATTTCAAAATTTTCAATTCAAATTTTCAATAAAATATTTAATTCAATATCGCTTCCAATCCATGTTTGAAATATCAATTTAAATTAATCCAATTTCAATATATTTCGAAGTTATATTTTCAACAATTTTAATAACTCAAATTCGATAAAATTCACTTATACTTCAGATTCAACTTTAAAATTTCAATTTAATTTCTTTAAACAATTCCTTTAAACAATTCAAATTTTAACAAGAAACTCAAATTTCGATAATAATTCAATTTATTTGAATCAAATTTTATTTCAAAATATCATTTAACTAAGTTCAAAAATTAAAGACTTTAAAATCATTTAATTTAATCAAACCAGTGTCCCTATATAATTCTCTACTCTAGGGTCAAGTGATACGGATATTTATCATTTCAATCCGCAATTTAAAATCTTACGATTATATATCGTTTCAAACCGCAATATCAAAGTTAATATAAAAAATTCTTAAAATTGCTTGAGTCTATCATTTCAACCCATAACGATTTTTCCTAATCTACAGGTCGTTCGGATATGTATTATTTCAACCTATAAGGAACTTGCAGAGTGATAACAGTATATAAATCAAGCATATCATCCAATCATCCAATATTAACAATCAAACATCCATCATAATAACTATTCAATTCAATTCAATAAATATCAAAAATTAACTAATCATCAATAACAAGTATTTAACTGGCAATTTAAATTCAATAATAAATTAAATAACAATTTAATTCAAATAAATTCAAATTAATTGAGATGACGATTTAAAATATACCAAACAGCCATAAATAAATTTCTAATCACATCATAAATTTAATTAAACTAACATAAGAAATTTTAGAAGTTGTGAGTGGGTCAAAACACTCACCTTCGATTTTAAATCTAATAAAAATCCAATTTCGGATCCAAATTACAGCAGTCTTGGAATTCGTCCAAACCAATATTAAAATGTCTAAAATATCGATACAATCCTAGCGGATCAAACCGCATATAAATCGAACCTCATATGAAAAAGTTACGCATATTAGAACGACTCGAAATTTTGTATTTTAAATTAAAAAAAAAATAACTCATACCTTCCACGCCATCTCTGTTACCACTCCAGACTTCGTGAGAAACCTACATGCTACAGGAAACATCACTCAACCAAGAAACCACCACCATTCATCCCAAGCTCACCACCACTACGCCGTCTGCTACGCCACCAAATGGAGCCGACCTCGCCTCCTACCACGTCCACGGTCGTCGAACCGCCCACAACGCCGATCGAATCCCCTAGGTCAGCAGCCCCCGCCTTGATGTTTAACCCAAATCCAATTCTCGTTGACAATCTAGCTGCCCATTGACCAAAAGAAAAGTACATATGTACTCTACTCGTCCCCCTCCACGCGACGATATCGTCGATTCGATGATCTGTCGATGTCGATCACGACACAAAGGACGGTTGAGATTAAATCATCAAATTCCAACCACACAATAACCCATATCGAAAAACAAACTACGGATTTAACTTACGGTCTTCGAGAGCTTCAAATTGATATATAATTCGATATATTTTGAGGAGTTTAAATTTTTGAATTAAATTTGAAACTGAATTGAGGGCTTGGAATTTTTAGATATGTTCTGCCATTAGAAAGAGAAGATGAGAAAGAAATGTATGTACAGACAATAGAAAATAAAAAGGTTGCTAGGGTCTATAACGGGCTATTTATAGGCGAAGCTGAAAACCAAAAGAATGGCCCAGATTGATTTACACGTTGAACGATAAATGACCCGAAAAGCCCGTTGTGTCTCCGGAGCGAAAATGGTCATCCCGTATACCAAAATAGATGTTTTCGATAATTTTAAACTCAATGGAACAGGTTTCAAGTCCTAATTCCATCGTATGAAGAAGTCATGTTAAAATCAGCTTATTTCAAATTGATTTCAATTGATTTCAGTTAAATTGATTTCTAGACATTTCGAGTCTGTACGATCAAACGGCAAGTCCAATCTCTATGAAACTTAAAACTTTACAATAATTCAATGTTATGAGTCCGATGAAACTAGTTTCATTGAAATCCGAGACAGTGGTCATAATGGCTATTTTCATATTAATTAAATAAATTAATATTAAATTAATTAATTCACTTTTTAATTCAATATTTATTAACTAACAAATTTCATTATTTTTGATTACTTAGACATTTATAATAATTCAATACAAGTTTAATGATAAATTCAGTGTTTAAAATTTTACCAATCACAGTGTTCAATTTCAACTGTAAGTAAATCCAATTGATTATTTAATTCCAATAAATTGTTTTAATTCGATTTTAGACTTTATATTCAATCAATTATTACTCATATAACATAGTTAATATTTATTTGTCTTTCTTTACATTAATATCCTCCAATTTCCATCTTTATTTGTATTAACCACTATATTTCCATTTATATTGATTTTTTGTCTAATTTATACATTATTAAAATATAAGATCCCAATTGATTTATTTATCTTGATTCAAATCTTTTATTAAATCAATTATTTCCTTATGAATATAATTTACATTTATATTTTTTTTATTACATTCACATATTGTAGTTATTGTCTTAAACCACATCAATGTAACATTTAATTCCATTCAATTATAATTGATTTCTAATTTAACTTAACAGACTAAATAAATAGGTAACATATAATAGTTTGCCAACATTTACTTTTAGCCACATTAATAAGTTATTATTTACAACCAAATGTTACAATTACTTATCTAACACTGATTTTATTCAATTACTTAATTATATATTATTTCATTAATTGATTCAATGTTTATACATGTTTTCTTGCATTCAATTTATAACCAAGTATAACATTTAAATCATTCTAAATTAATTGAACCTTCATTAAAATGGTTAATAATTCACTTAAATTGACATTATTACGTTCCATTTGTTTCATTAATAATTCACAAATTTTTATTTCTCCCATTATTAACGTATAAAACTTCATTAAATTAACAACTTTTTTATTATCGAAAATTTCTCTCCCCCACTCAAAACTTTTCGTCCCCGAAAAGGAAAAAAGAGGAAAAAGGAGGAATTAAGTAATCAATATATCTTATTTAAAATATTAAATTTATAACAATTAAATTTACAAAATTAAATAATTCAAATAAAATACTACATAACAATAGTACATAACAAACAATCACTTGCAAACAATAGTACAAACAACATTTCAACGAAGAAAACAATCATCCATCCATTGCAACCAAAACAAATGGTTTGTTCGGGTTCAGTGCTTCTAATCATATAAAATGATAAATAAACCATGAAGTAAACCATACACTCAACAGTCGTACATAAAATTTATGGGTTATTTATACATCATACACAATAAAAGTATCCTTCCATAACCAATCCATAAGTTGAACAAACAATAAATTCAAGTAATATTTAAGTTTATTCAATAAAAAAAATTCACATCATTTATTGTTCATATCTTTCTTATTTTTCGTTTTATTTTTTCTTCTTTTTTTTCAATGTTTTTTCCTCAATTCACGTTCATTACTTACAAAGTTTTAAATTTTCATTTACTCATGTAAGGATTATTTCATTACTTTTCATTCTTTACTTATATAAGTTAAATCCCTTTCAATTTTTTGGATCATAAATGAATTCATTATTGAAGTATTGTGTACATTTTATTCTAGTTTACTTCACATTTACAATTTAGTTTGGTTTCCTTTTTTTCATCATTTACTTTCCTTTCTCATTCATATAATGTTTACTTTCATTGATTTATACAAAAGTTCATTTCTCCTTTATTCGTACAATGCCATTTTCATTTTATTTTATTACTTTACATTCATTGCTTAAATAAGTTATTTTTATTTCAATCATTAATTATACATTATTAGGTAAGTTTCTTTACAATTCCAATTTACCATTTATAGATACATTTCCCTTTCACATTCATTCTTCCATATATAGTATTATTGAATATTAACTCCATTTCTAAATCATTTCTAATGTTCTATGAAGTTATAATCATTCACTTTTTATATTACTCATTTTAATTATAGATGGTTTCAATGTAAATTCAAGTTCATAAATATGTACTTACATTATTCACCTTTTCCATTCAATCTGATTATAAATAGCTTAAAATGTTACCCTAAGTTTATAATCATTTTTCTTACATTATTCACTTTTATTACATTTACATAATAGCATTTTAAACTATTAACTTCAGTAGGCAATAATTTATAGCATTTGAATTCTTATTTATAAAAGTAAGTCCGTTGAATACTTTCATTTTCTGGAGTTTTTCTCAAATAATATTCTATCACATATCCTATTAAACATTACAACTTTTAATATTTTGGTAAGTTGCATATATATGTCTTTTAGAATGAAATAAAAGGTTACACAAGTTTTCATATTTATTTTAAATCAAAATGTTCAACAGTTACATTTCCTTATTTTTCATTTCCTTTTCTTTACACTTTTCAAAATTTCTTAACTATTTCATTAATCATTTTAACATCAAATTTCTTATTTTCATTTTAGAAGTTCCAATTATTAATATAGTAAAGATTCCGTTTATTAAAATGATTTCAATTTCTAATTCACAGAAAATTAAGAACCAAACAATCATCTTTCATTTCAATTATTTTAAAATAATAATATATTATCATATCTTTTATATATCAAATCATAATTGGAATCCAAAATTAAGATTAATTCATTACAAAAAATTGTGCAATAAAACTATTATGGCAGTCTTTCCACTTTGAAACTTGAAAATGAACGTCGATGATGCGTGCACTCATCACCGAAATTATTTTCCACCGATAGAGAGGGAAGTACAGAACTTATTTCCTTTAAAAGTCCCCTTTAAAACTTTCTTTCAAATTTTATTGAAATATTTATATCTGAAAATACTTCCAAATAATACTAATATTATATTCCTAAATCCTTTGAAAGAAATTTTAAAAATCCCGGAACTAAAGTTCTAAATTTCCAATTTATATTTATTTTATTCATAAGTCTTATCTTCAATCAATATTTATAAATTTCGCTACCTGCCAACAATATATTAGAACCAAATATATCAGTTATAAAATTTATTATTTTATATACAAAAATATATAATAGAAAAAATTACTTTATTTACCTATATTTCAGAATAAATATTGTGTCGTTCTGCCCTGTTAAGTGTTTAGAAATCCTTATCAATGTCATAGCGTCCTATGCGACGCTATGCACAAACCAGAATTTATAAATACAAAATGGAACAAGTTTAACACAGTATGAAAACCTTTTATAACACTAACAAATACACGCTCTCGTATATATACACTCAGCGACTCATTTCTAGGGTATTACTACCCTATTTCATGCGATTCAAACCCCACAAAGCTAAGGTTATCGGTAAACCGAAGCTCTGATACTAACTGTAATGACTTGCCTTTTTGGACGATTAAAATCGATGATAAACCAGACACATCAGACTCAAACCATATAATTAGGCATATTGTGATTGGGGTAAATAAGAAAATAAGAGAAAAGAATGAAAACAAAACAAAATCTTGCAGCGGAATGAAAAAATATGATAATCAAATAATAGTTCATGAAGCTGTTTACAAAATATATGATTATACTTATACGACACAAAATCAGAGTTACATACAACAGAGATAAATAACAATGCAGCGGAACAGTATGAATGTAGTAGAATAATATAATAAATAGTAATAGTACAAATCTTCGTCTTCGTCCTTCAGAAATAAGGTCATCAAATCCTGAAATGCTCAGGCTGACCCGAGCGTAATAAAAAGACAAAACACTCGAGTCAGAACTCAAAGATCTTATGTAAGTTAAATCAACCATAAATAAAATGAGTGTATTGGCTTTAGGGATGTTTACGGGATTTGACATCTCCTATCCAGTTTCAATGTGAGTGTAGTAACTTAAGAGATTTTCGAGATTCCCATCTCATAAGTATCCGTTAAACTATCTACTATGTAGTACAATACGCTATTATAATATGTCTACGGTAAAGTAAAAGTATTAAAATAGCGTTAAGGCGTTGCCCATATCCTCCTTAACACATATTTATATATATGCATAGTCTATACAGTATTGTAACTCCTCCATAAACTGGAGGGCTATCAGAGTGCACTTCATAGGTATGGTACAAAACAAACTCGTAGAAGGCGCTCTAGGGCATGTGAACACGGCACTCGAGGCAATGCCAGGGTAGATATCCCAATTGCGGATATGGACTGGTGGTAATGCATAGCAGCTACTACTGCCTACCTCGGAACATATTCCTGAATCAAAATCAAGCAATGGCCACCAATTCATCACAAAGTCATAATACGGTACCGAAGAAATGATTCCGATCGGAGGTGCGACCTCACTTGGTCCGGCATGGCTTTTATTTTAGTCACATCTAAGCTGACTCATGAGAGTTAGGGTCACGTTATACCTCATACAGAAATCGTTCTCCAAACCATCCTACTTCATTTCTGGAATTTTCACCACGTACATAGTTGTTAAAATGGTTTTGGATATTGGCAGAGAGTATGATAATATCTGATCCCGGTCTCTTTAACAATCAATCGCTTATTACATGCAAGATGGTTCTTTTAAATTTCCAAAACCATTTCATAATTGATATCAAAATATCATATTCAGTTCAAACCATATCACTTCGAAATTATATTCACTTTGAAATCATATCCACCTTTGAAATCGTATCATTTTTGAAATCATAATTTCTTTCAAAAATCATATTTCCAATTAGGTTAAATCCTTACTTAAAAATCATCATATTCAATTAATTATAACATTTAAATTCCAACCTAGGTTATAACATTATTTAACCGTATTCTCTTTCAAATCAATGACTTTGGATATAAACACTTCCCCTCTACTTAGTCTGAAAATTTAGAAAATAGTTTAAATAGATATAAATAGTTAAAATAGTTAAATATTCTAAAATAGTTTAATTACAGGTTAAAGATATTGTTGAATTGATTTAAGATAGTTAAAAAGATTAAAAATAGATTATATAAAATTAAAATAGACTAAATAGCTTTAAAATAGATTAATTAGATTTAAAATAAGTTAAAATGGGCTAATTAGTTTTTTAAAAAAATTGAATGGTTTAGAATAGGTTAAAATGATTTGATATAGTTAATATAGGTTACAATAGTTTAATAATTTGAAAATCCTAAAATTTAGAATCTTTCAAATAATATATTTTTAAAACAGTTTATATTAAAACATGAATTTGAAATTTATATCAATTTAAACTATTTATTTCATTCCAACACATTTGGACCTTTTCAATTTCCAAAGACCCAATTTAAAAAATTTCAATTCAAATTCTCAATAAAATATTTAATTCAATATCACTTCCAATCCATGTTTGAAATATCAATTTAAATTAATCCAATTTCAGTATATTTCAAAGTTATATTTGAAATAATTTTAATAACTCAATTTCGAAAAACTTTGCTTAGACTTCAAATTCAACTTTAAAATTTCCATTTAATTTCTTTAAATAATTCCTTTAAACAATTAAAATTTTAACATGAAACTCAAATTTAGATAATAATTCAATTTATTTGAATCAAATTTTATTTTAAATATCATTTAACTAAGTTCAAAAATTAAAGATTTTAAAATCGTTCAATTTAACCAATCCAGTGTCCGTATATAATTCTCTACCCTAGGGTTAAGAGATACGGATATTTAACATTTCAATCCACAATTTAAAATATTATGGTTATATATCATTTCAAACCGCAATTTTGAATTTAATATTAAAAATCCATAAAATCACTCGAGTCTATCATTTCAACCCTTAACCATTTTTTCTAATCTATAGGTCATTCGTGTATGTATCAATTCAACCCATTGGGAACTTGCAGAGTGATAACAGTATGTAAATCAAATATATCATGCAGTCATCCAATATTAACAACCAAACATCCATCGTAATCACTATTCAATTCAATTCTATAAATTTCAGAAATTAACTAATTAATAATAACAGGTATTTAACTGGTAGTTTAAATTCAATAATGAATTAAATAAGGGTTTAATTCAAATAAATTCAAATTAACTAAGATGACGATTTAAAATATACCAAATAGCCATAAATAAATTTCTAATCACATCATAAATTTAATTTAACTAACATAAGAAATTTTAGAAGTTGTGAGTAGGTCAAAACACCCACCTTCGATTTTAAATCGAATAAAAACCCAATTTATGGCCCAAATTCAAAGAGTCTTGAAATTCGTCCAAACCAGCGTCAAAATGTTTGGAATTTCGATACGATCCAAGCAGATCGAACCGCGTGAAAACCGGACCTCGTATGAAAAAGTTACGCATATTAAAAGGGCTTGAAAGTTTAGATTTTAAAAAAAAAATAAAAAATAAAACAACTCGTGCCTTCCACGTCATCTCTGTTACCACTCTAGACTTCATGCCAAAACTACAGGAAACGTCGCTCAACCAAGGAACCGCCATTGTTCATCGCAAGCTCGCCGCCACTGCGTCGTCTCCTACACCACCAGAGGGAGCTGACCTCGCCTCCTGCCACGTCCACGGTCGCCGAACCCCCAACAACGCCAATCGATTCCCCTAGTCAGTCGCTGCCTTGATATTTAACCCTAATCCAATTCTCACCAACGATCTAGCCGTCCATCGACCAAACCAACAGCACAGATGCACTCCATTCGTCCCCCTCCACGCAACTATATCGTCGATAACGATCTTTCGATGTCGACCAGGACACAAAGGACGACCTATATTAAATCATCCAATTCCGGCCACATAGCAACCTAGATTGTAAAACAAACTACAGATTTGACTTTCGCTCATTGAGAGCTTCAAATCGATATATAATTCGATATATTTTGAGGAATTTAAATTTTTGAATTGAAATTGAATTGAGGGTTTGTAATTTTTGGATATGTTCTGCCATTGGAAAGAGGAGATGAGAAAGAAATGTACATACAGACAATAGAAAATAGAACTGTTGCTAGGGTTTATAACGGGCTATTTATAGGCAAAGCTGAAAACTGAAAGAATGGCGCAGATTGATTTACACGTTGAACGATAAATGACCCGAAAAGCCTGTTTTGTCTGCGGAACGAATATGGGTCATCCCGTATATCCAAATAGATGTTTTCGATAATTTTAAACTCAATGGAATAGGTTTTAAGTCCTAATTCCATCGTATGAAGAAGTTATGTTAAAATCAACTTATTTCAAATTGATTTCAATTAAATTGGTTTCTAAGCGTTTCGGGTCAGTACGTTCAAACGACAAGTCAGATCACTATGAAACTTAAAACCTTACAATAATTCACTGTTGCGGATCCGATGAAACTAGTTTCGCCGAAATCCGAGACTGTGGCCAAAATGGTTATTTTCACATTAATTAAATAAATTAATGTTAAATTAATTAAGTCGCTTTTTAATTCAATATTTATTAACTAAAAAATTTCATCATTTTTGATTACTTAGACATTTATAATAATTCAAAACAAGTTTACACATCAATTCAGCGTTTAAATTTTTACTACTTACAGTGTTCAATTTCAACTGTAATTAAATCGAATCAATTATAATTTAATTCCAACAAATTTATTTAATTTGATTTTAGACTTTATATTCAATCAATTATTACCCAAATAATATAGTCAATATTTTTTTGTCTTTCATTTCTTAGTATCCTCCAATTTCTATCTTTATTTGTATTAACTACTATATTTCCATTTATATTGAATTTTTGCCAAATTTATACATTAATTAAAATTTAAGATCCCAATTGATTTATTTATCTTGATTCAAATCTTTTATTAAATCAATTACTTCCGTATGAATATAATTTACATTTATATATATTTTATTACATTCACATATTGCAATTATTGTCTTAAACCACATAAATGTAACATTTAATCCCATTCAATTATAATTGATTCCCAATTTAACTTAACAGACTAAATAAATAAGTAACATATAATAGTTTTCCACCATTTACTTTTAGTCATATTAATATGTTATTATTTACAACCAAATGTTACAATTCCTTACCTAACAATGATTTTATTCAATTACTATTAATCATATATTATTTCATTAATTGATTCAATATTTACACTTGTTTTCTTGTATTCAATTTATAACCAAATTTAAATCATTATAAATTAATTGAACCTTCATTAAAATGGTTAATAATTGACTTGAATCGACATTATTAACTTCCATTCTAGTTAATATTTCATTAATAATTCACAAATTTTTATTTCTTCCATTATTAACTTATAAAACTTTATTAAATTAACAATTTTTTAATTATCGAAAATTTACGAGTCGTTACAAATCTTCCAATATTATACAAGTCTTATTTCCACAATAGCATTAATATCATTTTTACCATAAATACAATATTCCAAAATCAAATCGGTAAGCTTGTATTTATAATCCTATTCCGACTTATTTTATATGAAAACAATTGAAAAAAATCATAGCCATAGAAATTACAATTTAATAGGTTTTATGCTCTATTCAACTCCTTTTACATTAATCAGACAAGGGAATTTTTATTTAATTTGTAGAATTAGGCACTATAAACTACGAGTAAGAATTCGTATCTTACACACCGTTTGTAAATCAAATCTATAGAAAAAGAATAGGAAGTAGAATAGAAGGTAAACATTTATATTGCAAAATCCATAAGAACTCTATTGTTTTAATACAAAACAATTAAGATCTCAACCTAAGAATTGACATTTCGCTTTGGAGGAATATTGAGGATTTTTATCATGATGTTTTTGAAATCCAAAACTCCCTAAGACATATATTAAATCAAAATTACACTATATAACAAACACACACACACACACACACACACACACACACACACATATAATACATCAAATCATACTCAAGGAATTTAAATCAGATTCATTTTTCCAAAACAAAAGTGTAGCAAAGCTATTAAGCGGTCTCTCCACTTCGAAACTCATAAATGAACGTCGATGATGCTGCAGTCATCACCGAAATTATTTTCCAGCGACAAAAGAGGGGAGTACAGTCTTACTTCTTTAAAATTACTTGGAAACAATTTCAATTCGAAAATATTTTCAAATAATATAATTTTTTCCAAAACTTTGAAAACCAAATTTTGAAAAGCACCCGAAATTTAATTCTCAAGTCCTTAATTTAAATTCATTTCACGTACAAATCAGATTTATAAACCATGTTTTAAAATTTCAACTCCTTATAACGTACAACAAAGTTAATGGTGTAGAAATGTTAACAAAAAATGATAATCTAGTATTATCATTTCTAACAATCTATTCATTTAACTATCTAATTTCAGAAAATTATAGTTATATAGAAAATTATTTCATTTACTAATTTCAAAAACAATACTGTGTCAATTTACTCTCTTTAAGTGTTTTGAAATTCCTATCGACATCATTGGCTAGACGAATCGATCGAAACCCAATATTCAACTTAGCAACTCAAATAACACAATAAAAAACATTTTTGTATTAATAACAAATATGCTCCAGGATGATTCAAGAATGGGTTCTAGAAAAGGATAAAGATTCAAATTTAGAGGGACCTTAATCAAAGAGAATCCTAACTAAGATAGATAGACTCGAAAGGAAGATTGAATTACAAAAGAGGAAAGATGGATAAACTTATATTAATCGCGGTGACTTTAACCGGGTCAACCGGGACTTAGAAAGATGAAAATATCATCAATGAAACCCAGGTCAAACTGATTGAGAACATCGTAGAGAACGCGATTCACAAGGTCAAAAACGAAGGCAGGAGCATCGGTTAATCCAAAAGGTATGCCTAACCATTTATAGAAACCATTCGGGGAGGACAACAGGTCGAGTTCCAGGAATAAGATCAATGTGGAATTCAATTTCTCGCTTGAGAGGAAGAGAAATGACTTCACCAAACATCAGGATTATCACTGACTATCGGGATGGAGTCGAGACCACTAGGCTGAGAATCAAATGAAAAGATAATATTGCCTGCATAATCCTGAGGTAATCAACATTCGATCATAAGAGAATTACCCTGGTTATCTACTAGAGAGGCGGTTCGGCTTGGCAAGAGATTACAACATCATAACTGAGGACTTAGAGATCTCCAGTGAATCGATGCCTGTTGTAAAGGAGTTTCACTCCTTTACAAATAACACAAGATTGGCGAGACCCCAATGGATTAGTCGCACAAAAGAATGAAGTTGCCAGTTGAGGTGGCAAGATGAGCTCGAATTTATTACAGAGATAAAAAAGAATAGAGCTATGGGGTGCTCCAGTATCAAGAAGAATATGAACAAAATAAGACAAGAATGGGTTTCAGAACAAAGGGCAGTTCAACCATTCAAAGGAAATTCGAATCAAAGAGGAAGAAATTCAAACTCGAACGAAGGTGATTCCGTAATCAAATTCTACCCCATATGCTACGTTTTGCCCAAACCAGAGGTCTGATACCACTTGTAACGCCCAGTTATTTCGAACTGTTCAAATCGACAATCATCTACTCATGTCAGACTTGAATTGCTCAAAACAACAGATTGTTAATTTATATTTGGTAAAACTTAGCATTTACAGTAAATAAATCAATTACAGACATAGAGTAATATAACAATAAGTACCGGAATAGATAAATAGTAGTTCATGAAGCTATTACATAAACATTAGAGTTTATAGCAAAATACAATACATATCTCGAATACTGAATAGTATCTAATACAGAAACAATTGACAAGTCTTAACTAATCAACTGGAAACAACTGAGAAGCTGAATAGATAAAGGCATATCTTCAAGCAAAGCTCCAAGCTTCAAAGGTGAGTCTCAAAATGCTGTGAAACTCTGTGAAGGCCCGAATTTCTGTACCCTTTGAATTGACAATAAACCACACATGTCCAACTCAAATTGCATGAATAAGCGGATCTTTAAGGGGTGAAAAAGAAAATAAAGACAGAACAGAATCTTACATGAATGGAATAATATATGATATTGAACAATATTTTTACGGTAGAAATTTTTTAAAGATACATATATCAGAGTCTAACCTAAATTCATCTTGGATAGTTATAAACATCTATTCTTACAATTGTTGACAAACACCAAACAACTGCGCAAAGTAGATAATAGAATACATCCATACGTAGATGAATATCTCCAGCTCTCCTTCTGAAACTACAATTGTCTTTACTAAACCTGAAACTACTCGGATCTGACCCGTTCGGATCAGGCTTGATAAACCAGCGTGAGAAACTCAAATATAAATGACAGTGTCATATATCCGCCTTGGAATAAAATCCTTTGAAAAGAAAGAGCATCTCTTTAGACCACGCCCAAACATAAACACAGACGGGTTTTTACTTTATGATAACTAAAACACTTTATATCAAAACATTTGATATTATTTCTAATAACATATCTTTGAAAACATTTGCAAATAAATTTATTAATCTTAGCCGAAATTACATTATTAAATTCCAGCATACTACCCTGTAATCCTAGGCTTTCTACATCCAAAATCTTAGAGGCGCTTATTGGAGATGAATTTCCATACAAATGACAAGGTAAGGGGACTATCTTCCGACAGTACACCTCTAGAGGGATGCGCCTAGGGTCCAGATACTGGATGCCTAAACCAACATAAAACCGGCATACCCCTCACGTTGGATAGTACCGAACATGTCATCACCTCGGTCATTACCGACCTTTAATGGGTACCCGATTCATACATTCATCACATACTTAGACATGTGTAGAGTAAATCTAAAAGGATGATGACATCTCCTAATTGGAAGCGACCCACTTAGCCTTGCTACTTCTACCCTGTTTCTGTCATTTTCGAGGGATGAGGCCTAAGGTAAACGATTACCTTTTCACATAGCACATCTTTTTTGAATTCCACATTGCCATTTCCGTTGACTACTAATTGTCTACCACAAAAATACAACCCTTAAGCTCGTATGTCTCAAGAAGGGTGTTGAGCTAAGAGAAGTTGTCTTCCCCGCCACCACAAATGTATGTTTGTAAAAACAAACGTATGTAATCTCAGAAAATGCACTGTCAAACATCCATCCATACAAATTCGTTTTGGAAATTAAAGAAACCGAAGGTGCTTTCCCCGGTCGTTACTAGGCGAGAAGCCCTTGTTTTTCTGAGGTTTTTCATAATAAAGAGACCACTGCTATAAAAAAATTAATCGAGATTTTATCCCCAATTAATCAACAAGTAGTCACTCATTATTATTCGTCTCAATATCTCCATCTTCAAACATCTTCAATCTTCTAACACATAAATTGGTTCGAATTTTTTTCCAGATAGGAATCATCCAAATCCGACCCCGGTTCCTTCGAAGCCAATCATTGCTTTAAAAGATGTTAATTTCATATGTGGATATTAATCATCAATCAATTACTTCATATTTTATTTTTAAAAAAATATCTTTCTTAGATATATTCTCTTCAATTTATTCAATTTTCTTTTCAAGAGTATATGAAATCATTAAGGCTCATTTCTTAAATCATTTGAATTTATTTAAACCTTTCTAAAAATCCTGCAATAATTTCAAATCATTTTCTTTTTTACTTTGGAAAATCTTTTCAAATCATTCATTAAATCTTAATCAAAGATTTGTTGTATTCAAGCTATAACTTTTAACTTAGGGAAAATATTCCCAACTCATTCATTAAATCTAAATCAAAGATTTCTTTCATTCAAGTTATAACTTTTAACTTAGGGACAATATTCTCAAATCATTCATTAAATCTAAATCAAAGATTTCTTTCTTAACTTTAAATCATATTCTTGCAAATCAAAGATTTTCATAATAGAGCACTACTGCCACCTCAAATATAGTAAATTTCACCTTCAGGAACTAATGGCAAGTAATCCTATATCATGCAGATCTTTTTTTTATTGGAAAAACTTTAAATATGATTTTTTAGAGCATCCGGACTTTTCTTTCGATCTGTTCCACCCCTCGTCTAAAAGATAAAGCAAAGGTCAGGTAAGTTTAGGGCACTGCTTGCTCCATTCCTAACTTTAGTTACACACTTTGTTTTACTGTTTAACTCTCACAAGTGGGACAAATGTACTAGTCGTTTCCGCATACTCAGTTTATTATTATATTCAATATTCTTCAATTATTGTTTAAGTGTTATAAACAATTCCTCTTAACCATTTATTCAAACTCTTATTAAAATTTCCAAATCATCTTTGAATGACTTAATTATTCTTTTAAAATCATTTACAAAAGATTTAGGAAAGAATTGTTAAGTTTAAAACTACGTTTCAAAATTTATTAAAAACTGTTGCGAAAAGTGCAAAAAGTGTTGCAAATATATTTTAAAAGTTATATTCTTCAAAACGACTTTTATATCATTTAGAAATCAATATTTTCAACTTAAATATATTTTAAAACATTTCAAAAGATTTTTTAGAATTTATTTCATAATTATAAAACATTTAAAATATCAATTTTAAACTTTGGTCACTTTACTGCAAAAGCGCTATTTTTCTAGAAAATTGTTTTGGACGTACTTTAAAATATACAAGATGAAATATTGATTTTCTTTTCTTATTCCTTTAAACATATTTAAATGTTTATAAAATATTTCTAACTCATTTTAAAACTATTTCCAAAAGATTTAAGCATTCCATATACACCGTTTCATATTCAAAAGGAAAGTGATTTCCTTTGTGCTTATTAATGTGTATTAACGTGACTTGGTAAAACAGTTTAACCGTCATATCAAAAAATCAATACTTTATGATCAAAGCATATATAAGCACCCATAGCAATCATAACACATCATCAAACATGTGTATATATATAAATAGAGAAGTTAAATAGAGTTTCTCACCATAAACCAAAGCGATAAACTTTCTACCAACATTCTAATCAACCAACACTTTATTAAGTGTCGTTTGTAAGAATAAGAAAGGAAAACCATTACAACAAGTATGTATGCCCCAAAACTCAGGAACTTCTACGCAAGAGTTCAATGTTGGCAAACATGTTCATAACACCTGAACATAGTCAATAATGCTCCAGTCCAGAATGCTAAAACAAGTGCTAATACCAACATTGTGTCGAAACCTAAAACAAGTGCAGCCAAGCTCAATATAAAATTATGAACATACATTTTTCAAAATCTTGGTCATGTAGATATAAATTCAGTGCAAGAAAAATAATGTACCAAGTTCTCAATTCATGCAACAATTTCTTGGAATGATGGATGAAAAGAAATTTGATGCTTTGACTTCTTGTAAGTTGGATTCATTGAAATCTCGATTTTCTTGTTTTTGAAATACTTCATTATTTAGCTACTTGTGAATGAAATATTAATTGGGGTATTTTCTTCATATCTATAAAGTTCATGTTTTAACCGTCCAACTGTTATTTTTTTAGTTGCTATTTATACAATTTACGGAGAGAAAATTTATAATAAGCATGCAATATGGTGTGGTTGGATATAACTAGTAGGGTCAAAGGCTACTACTTCACCATCAATTTCATTTTTTAAAACTAGTTAGGAGACTTAGGACTGTTAGCATATTGATCCATTTCCTGTCTGGGTTGGGTCTTTTTAGCCTTTTTATTGTTAATGTTTTCTATCTATATAAACTTATCTCTGTAACCCTAATGTAATCAATCTTTGTTTGCTCAGCCGTCTTGCTGAATAATATGAATTATCTTTTTCTTCTTATTTGATTTTACAAACGTTTTACAAACGTTTACATGGTATCAGAGCCTCGTTCTTGTTTCTGCCTGCTGCCTCATCGCTGTCTTGTCTTCCTGCCTCAACCTGAAACCCTAGCCTGGTGTCATCACCTGCTCCAAACCCTAGCACCCACTGAAACCCTAGCTTATCCACTCGATCTTGTCCCAAAACCCCAGAGCCCCGTCCTCTCCCTGTCGAAACCCTAGAACCCCGAAACCCTAGCCTGCCGATCTCCCAGTCCTGAAACCCTAGCCTACTGATCAACCCGAAACCCTCTTGCAGAACAATTTCAGAAGTTCCTTGCTAGCCAGTCTTTGTCTCAAAACATGACTGCTCCTCAATCTCAGCACTTTGTCATGTCAGCTCCCTCCATATCAGGTTTGAATTCTCCTTTGTGGATTTTGGATTCTGGTGCCTCATATCATATGTCCCATGATTGTTCATCATTTATATCTATGTCTTTTGATTCTCGCTCACCTTCTATTTTGACTGCTGATGGCACACCTTTGCCATTAACAGGAATCGGTACAATTCAAACCACACACGTTTCCCTCCCAAATGTTTATTGTATTCCTAAATTAACTATGAATCTTGTGTCAGTCGGACAACTTTGTGATCATGGATAACTTGTTCATTTTTCTTCTACCACTTGCTCTGTGCAGGATCCCAACTCCAAGAAATTGATTGGGATAGGCCATAGGCAGGGCGGTCTCTATGTTTTTGATGACTTGCACATTCCAAGTCATGCCGCTGCTACTAGTATTGACCTTTCTTCTTTTCATTTAACTCCATTGTCTTCTAAGTTTTATTTGTGGCATTCTAGACTTGGTCATATTTCAAGCTCTCGTCTTAAATTCTTGTGTAATTCTGGTGTTTTGGGAGATTTACGTTCTCATGATATTTCAGATTGTAGTGGTTGTAAACTTGGAAAATTTTCTGCTTTGCCCTTTAATCAAAGTGTTTCTACTTTCACTGCACCTTTTGATTTAGTTCATTCTGACGTTTGGGGTCCAGCACCCATCCCCACAAAAGGTGGGTACAGATATTATGTCTTTTTTATCGATGACTATACTCTTTATTGTTGGGTTTATCTGATGAAACGTCGTTCTGAGTTTATTGATATATATACCGCCTTTCAAGCATATGTTAAAACACAACACTCTGCTATTGTTAAATGCTTTCGTTCTGATTTAGGGGGGAATACACTAAGAGAGACCTTTCTAACATATTCACAGTTGATGGTACTTTGCATCAGACTTCCTGCACTGGTACCCCGCAACAAAATGGTGTTGCTGAAAGAAAACATAGACACATTGTCGAAACTACCCGTTCTATGATTCTTTCAGCTAGCTTTCCAAAAGAATTTTAGGGAGAAGCTGTTCTCACTTCCGTTTATTTTATTAATAAGATCCGGATTTCTCATAACTCTGGTATTTCTCCTCATGCCAAGTTCTTTGGTCAAACTCCTGATTACTTTCACCTAAAAGTGTTTGCTTCCACTTGTTTTGTTCTTCGTCCACACATAGAACGTACAAAATTATCTTCACGTGTTGCTATATGTGTTTTTCTTGGGTATGGTATTGGACAAAAAAGCTATCGTTATTATGATCCTTCTTCAAATAAACTATATGTTTCTCGTCATGTTTCCTTTATTGAACATATTCCCTTCTACTCTATTCCAGCTAGTCCTCATAGTGTGACTAAGTATGATTTTATTCACATTGATCCATTTTCTGCTGATAACTCCTCTGATTCACCAACTCTTATCATTGATACTCCGTCATCCATACACTCTATTCCTCCTCCTTCTGCAGGTGACACTTTATCCCCTGCTACTACGACTGTTCAAACACCTCCTGTGATGACCGATCCTGTTCAACCTCGCTATCTCACTCGCACACGTAAATCTACTCAATTATCTGATTTTGCTTACTCTTGTTACTCTCGGGCTTTTGCTTCATTTCTTGTTTCCATTGACACTTTCTATGAGCCTTCTTCTTACTCGGGGGCTGTTCGTTCTCCTGTGTGGCAACGTGCTATGTCCGAGGAAATGTCTGCTTTAGACAAAACTGGTACCTGGGATCTTGCATACCTTCCTACTGGGAAGAAAACTATTGGTTGTCGATGGGTGTATAAGATTAAAACCAAGTCAGATGGTTCTATTGAGCGATACAAAGCTCGTTTAGTTGCTAAAGGATTTTCCCAAGAGTATGGCATGGATTATGAGGAAACATTTGCTCATGTGGCTAAGATGACATCTGTTCGGGTTCTTATTGTTGTTGCGTCCAGTCGTAAGTAGGACATCTCTCAAATGGATGTTAAAAATGCTTTTCTTAATGGAGATCTTAAGGAAGAAGTTTACATGGTTGCTCCACCTGGTGTTTATCATGCTCCAGGTCAGGTTTGTAGGCTTAAGAAAGCTCTATATGGCCTTAAGCAAGCACCACGTGCTTGGTATGAGAGATTTTCGAATGTAGTTACATCACTTTATTTTACCTCTAATCCCCATGATTTAGCACTTTTTGTCAGATTGACTTCTGCAGGCCGTATTCTTCTTCTACTATATGTAGATGATATGATCATTACAGGTGATGACAGTAATGGTATTGTGAGTATTAAAGCCACATTTTCTCGTTGTTTTGATATGAAGAATTTGGGTCATCTACGTTATTTTTTAGGGATTGAAATAGCTTCCTCAGAAAAAGGCTATCTTCTTTCCCAGTCCAAATACACTACTGACATTATTCATCGTGCTGGTCTTACTGATACACGTCATGTTGATTCACCACTTGAGGTAAATGCCTGATATACTCCGACCGATGAGAGTCCTCTTTCTGATCCCACTTTATATCGTTCTATTGTTGGTTGCCTTGTATATCTGACCATCACTCGTCCATATATTGCCTATGTTGTTTACTTTGTTAGTCAGTTCGTATCTTCCCCTACCTCTGTTCATTAGGCTGCTGTTATGCGCATTCCTCGTTACTTGCAAGGAACACTTTATCAGAGTCTTTTGTTCCCATCGACCTCATCTTTGGAGCTTCGTGCCTTCTCTGATGCAGATTGGGATGATGACTCAACGGATAGAAAATCCACAACTGGCTTTTGTATATTATTAGATGATTCCCTTATTTCATGGAAGAGCAAGAAACAGAATGTTGTTTCTCGGTCTTCCACTGAGGCAGAGTATCGTGCTATGGCCTCCACTACATCTGAGATTATTTGGTTATGTTGGCTGTTGGAGGATATGGGTGTTTCGATTTCTTCTCCCACTCTTATGTATTGTGACAATAAGAGCACTATTCAAATTGCTCACAATACTATTTTTCATGAGCGCACCAAACATATTGAGATTGACTGTCATTTCACTCAGTATCACTTGCTGCATGGAACTATTTCTCTGCCTTTTACTTCGTCATCGACGCAACTTGCTGATTTCTTCACGAAGGCTCACACTATTGAACGTCATAAATTTTTCATTGGCAAACTCTTGATGCTTCTTGCCGTACCATCGCGTGTTTGAGGGGGGATGTTAGCATATTGATCCATTTCCTATCTGGGTTGGACTTTTTAGCCTTTTTATTGTTTATGTTTTCCATCTATATAAACCTATCTCTGTAGTCCTAATGTAATCAATCTGTTTGCTCAGCCGTCTTGCTGAATAATATGAATTATCTTTTTCTTCTTATTTGATTTTACAAACGTTTTACAAACGTTTACAAGGACCATGTATGTGTCAGTTAACTCCACATGCATAAGTTCAATGTCCACTAAAAAAGAAGAAGGAAAAGGAACATTGAGATATATGTGATAAGCATAAGTTCAACATATTTGTACCTTGTAAGTGAGACGAAGCCAGACAAGCTAGTGTCCAGTTTGCACCAGTAATATCAATTGAGATCAGAATCCACTAGCTCGGTATCGAATCCAAAACTGAAACATGGAATATGATGTTAATAGTTAAGCCCAACTTCCATTTTGTAGAGTACCTGAATAACAAGCCAGATAGTTATCCTGTTAAGCACATGTATCATGCACAAGTACATGGAGTATATATACATATTCAGCAATGCCTGATACACATATACAAGATGTACATGTTAAAAACTATTCATACTTTAAAATTCACAAATGCTACATAATTTATTAGAGCTCACTATCAGCTATAATGTTTCATTGCAGACAAATGGTTCAAGATCTAGAAACTCGGCACAGAATATGCACTAGAACCAAAACAAGTGCATCATGCCCCCAATAGAAACTGTGGTCAAAACCTAACCAAACTGAAGAAAAAACAAGCAAGTCCTCAATTTTAGTACTAGTGTGCAGGAGTTCAATGATAGAAAACATTTAAATTTCAAGTTTCAAAACTAGTATACAATGCTTCTATGCTACCTGTGCCATTTCCTATCATGGATCAATGACTGATGCTCCTGAACTTATGTAGTGCAGCTCATGGTGCCTGCGCCAATTCATGCCTGATGTGCAATAAGAACACACTTTTTGAAATATAAGAAGATAAAAATAACATGAAATTAACGTGGAGTTTTACGCACTTTTTGAAGTATTTGCTAGTTAAAAATCCAAAAAAGTGGATCTTGTTCAACATGCTTCCTTTAATGGCACATAAAAAATTCACATTCATGTATTCTAGTTAAACATTTCATGTGTGAACTACTTCCTGTTCCATAAAAAGGAACTTTTGAGTGCCATTCTATTTCTAGGGATGCATATCTGTGAATGATACAAAGCAATATGCATGAAGAGATGTGTACTTGAGTGGTCTTGGTTCCTATATCCAAAATCCAATCAGTCCAAAAATGTTTGGATGATGAAGCTTATTTAACATCTTTGCTTCATTACTAGCTGTCTCTTTTTCACCATCTCCACCCTAATTTTTTTTAAAAAGGATGCAAATGCAGTATTGATACCGAGTAGAGGTATTATCTACAAATTCAATTGTACAAAAGACTTTTATACAGTTCTTGTATCCTTTCCAGTTCTATTCAATAACTGGTTCTTTTGAAACATAAAGATTTCCATAGGATTAAGGATTGAGGCGGGGTACCCTGGTTTTCTCGTTTGCACTGAAAATGAACCAAATTGTCCAAAAAATGAAAGGCTCCTAGACCTCCCTTAACTTATTGCTTTGAAGAGCACAATTCTGATGAGCCAAACACAGTAATTTTTCAAAGTAACCAAACACAATCATTCATAAAGAACAACAAGAACTTTTCAAAGTAACCAAACACAATTATTCATAAAGTACAGCAACCAAAATATAGTAATTCATCTTGCAAATAAACAACAGAAATTCAACTGGCAAATAAACTAACAAAACACATTAACCAAAAACAGTAATTTTCAATCATTTCATAATCTTTATGTACATTGTCAATGCAATTGAGCAGGCTTCCATAATCATTTCATAATCGTCTTTCTATCTTGTAACCACCAATTTAATAACTGAATCAAGAATAATACATGAAAGCTAATCATTTCTTTTTATTTTTTTTATACAGCTCCAGGAATTTTCACAATCCAATGTTAAATTGTCAACTCTAGTATCGTTTTCAGTATCTTGCCACAACATATCAAAATCGCGAACATCAGGGAGTCCATCAAGATCGATAAGATCAGTGAGTCCATCAAAATCTGAAAAGTCCTTATTCTGATCACAAAAGCCATGTAACTCAGTAATACCTTGATTATCACCAATAATATTCATGGATGGTGAACACGATCGAGGAATCTCAACTTCAGTCGGTTGCTCCTTGTTATTAAGTACTGCAATCCTACTTTCGACTTCACCTAATTTTGAATCTATAAAGTCAATAGCTTTGTTTTCTAGCAAATGATTCTCCATGACTATTCGGTTGAGTTCAGCTTCCTTCTTCCTGATTTCTGAAAGAACAAAGTTTTCTGAGTCCATTGCGTTCTTAGTCGAGACTTTATTACTATTCAAACGACACTTGTCCAAAATATTATGGACTTCTTCTTGACTTTCAGGCCAGTGATCCAGCTTTCCACTGGAATCGAAAGAGATAAACATCGCCGGAACGTCGCATAAGGTTGCCAACTCCCAAATCTTTTTCTTTAAACCTCTTAACCTATTTAGATACGTTGCTTCCCTTAAACTTTTACTCTCGATCAATTTCAATTGCAATTTTGCACGCCCCATTTGATAGCTGAAAGTAGCAGAAACGCAGAGGGAGATAACAAATCACGTCGAATTGATGTGAAAAACAAAAGATGACGGCAACAAGAATTTTAATGGCGGATTGAGGATTTGATTTGAATGATGGGGTGAAGGCAAAAGGGTACCTTATGTTACCGTTTTATAATGTTTACTTAAGCTGAGAGGAAATTTTAGGAAAGAAAGAAAGGGAAGGTCTGCCTCTAGGCGCACATCATATTCACAGAAGATTGTGAGCCGTTGGATCTACATGTTGCGGATTGCTGTCCGCCAGCTGGTTCTACATCTCTAAAGCTCCATCTCTAGCCTCACGTCATACTAGATTACTGCCAGTTGGTTTTGCAGCCCCACATCAAATTTAAAACTCAAATTTGCAACTTTAATCTTATCAATTTCAAATTTCAAATCTAACATCACTTCTAAATTTTTAAAAATTGAAATTAGCGTTGATAATTTAAATAGTTCTTGCGTTATCTAATCCATGTTTATTTTATAAGTTGACAATTCTCAAATGTGAATGAAAATAGCAAATACAAAAAATGTAAGTTTATATTTTATTTTATTTCCTATTCAATTTTTCATTGGTAATCGAAAAAAATGATGGCTGTTCATATTTATTTACAGTTTCATATAAACAACGGACAATTTCAATTCATACATTGAAATTTATTTAGCATGCACCATAAAATCAAACAAGTCATCATACATCATAAACTGTCTAACGTATATCTTTTATTGTAAGATTACTTATACCTTCAGCTTCAATTATCCAACAAAATTATGCACTACATGCACCATTCTGAAATTTATAATTTTCATAAATAAATAAGAGAAAAATTCAATAAAAAGTTTTATATTTATTTCTTTGCGCCAAACATGTCCAACAAAAACGATTCTAATTTTTCAAAAAGGAGATAAACCATTTTAAAATAAAAAGGGTCGGATATGAAAGTATTATTAGCCGATGCTTTTAGTTTTTTATTGAGAAATTAATTATTATTTTTATAAAAATTTAATGATTTGGTTATATAATTTTATTTCCAAGATTTTAGCTTATGAAAATTTAATGGTAAGGAATATAAACTAAATAACAATCAATCCAATATTTTACATTGGAATATTACGAGTGGATTTAATGATAATCACACAAAAATGCTTTTATCTAAATTTAAGAAACAAATCTTTTCTTAAGTATTCATGCATATCATTATATTTTCGTGATAGCTTCATCGATTGTGTTTTATAGTCTAATATAACAGTAACAACCCGCCTTTCGATTCTCAAAAGTCGATAGTAATATATCCATGGTATTCATATGCCAAGCATCCAACTGTCAGAAATACAGATATTGGAGGTGAAAGAAAAAGAAAGACAAGGAGAAACTAAAGCGCATAGAATCTCACATGCAAAGGAACAATATATAATAATCAATATAAAATTTTACACGATCATTTCCAAAATGATATACCAGTGTCATAATAGTACAACTTTCTACCTGAGACAGTTATAACTACCTATCCCTACATAACTGATACAAATTTCATCCAAAATAGTAGAAATAAGGAAGTATACATGGAATACGTCTTGGGCATCCATCTCGTCTTCAGAACTCCAAAGCATCCAAAGCTAATCTAAAAGCATGCTCGGTCTGATCCAAGCATTATAAGAAAACAATGCTCTGGTTACTCTGGCAAAACCCGCATGAGAAACTCTAATCACAAGGAACTTTATCATAACTTACAAAATCCTTTAAAATCAATAGTATCTCTTAAGGCCGCGTTGCACATAAACACGGACGGGTTTTTACCTTACTATAATCAAAACATTTGATAAAATCTAGTGATACTATCATAATGTCTAGGGTTAACAATATTTATAATCAAGTAGTTGTGATTCATGTACATTACAACAATAATAGGTATAAAAACTAAAATCGCTAAGCACGTATGTGGAAAATGGATTCCAACAAATGGCAAGATAAAGGACTACCTTTCAAAATAGCGCACCTCTACATTTAATGTATCGTAGGTTGGAGTTAACTTTGCAACGCACATGACAAGACCGACCTACCTCTGACTGAATAGTACCGAATATGATCACCCCTAAGTTGTTGTCAACAACCATAATGCGCCCCGAAGCATACATATAGATATCGACTCTAGATAAGGCGATGATCATACCCTAATGGGAGTGACCCACATAGCCTTGTTGCATACCCTGTTTTAGTCATTACCAGGGTGTGAGGTTTGAGAGGCCATGATTACCTTTTTCCTCACAGTAGACCATCTTGGAATGCTAAGACCATCCTCCAAGCAAAAATGCATTGCCAGAATTCATCCATTCAAGTTGTTTCGAGATCAACAAATATTCAATATTTACTATCTTCCATTTTGGAATCACCCTCAGAAAGAATAACATAGCTTCATATCATACTTCGTAATAATCCATCACAACGTTATTAGTTTAGAGTAGTTCGGACAAATCATACTTATCCAAAACTAGTCTTCCAACTAAGCGGTAATTCCCGACTAACTCAATTCTGGTTCTTTAGATGTATGCAACAATTATTTGAGTCCTTATCGGGGAACTCGAATATACACAACATGCTTCCCGAGTTAAAACAAGTAAAGATTTGATAGTCAGTTATTTAACTATCAAATACACAATCAAACAATAATCCGGAGGTTTAATTTTCCCCTAGCAACCACTAAGCCTCAAAATAAGTTTTCATTTATTTAAATCTCCTTTTGGAATATTTATCAAAATATTCATATACTTATCACATTGGAATAAGTATATTAACAAAATATTGTGAATGATTTCTCATTTCAAAATCATATTAAAAGGATCAAACAAATGTTATTTAAAATAGAGATAAAGATAACCTCAAACACTATTCCTTCGGTGTTAAGCATGGAACAATTGTCCACACCACCATAATTAAGAAGGCCGGTTAAGAGAAATCCCATCTCTAATTCTTTTATAAATTTCTTCAATAAATCGTTTTAATAAATCACTTACCCTTATGAAATCACCTTCACTTAAATTTTAAATCCATTTACAAAACTCTTTTATAAATGTCCAAAAATCATTTATAAAACTCTTCTATAAATATGCAAAGTCATTTATAAACTTTTTTATAAATCTTCATTTATAATTACCTTTTTAAAATATCATTAGCAAATATCATTTGTAAATCTCCTTTGAATTAATCCTTTATAAAATATTATTTATAAAATATATTTTATAAATACCTTCATCAAAATAATTGAGCAACTTACAAAATCATTTAAAACAATTACCCTCAAATTGATATAGAAGTAAAGTCAATTTTAAAAAAACCTAATTTTACAAATTTGAAAGAAGGCTTAGTGAACACAATGATACTAAATCAAGTGACCATTTTAATTAAATTTTGACTCCAAATCACATAAGGTTATTTACATAAACCAAAATATGTGTAAATAAAATCCATAACCAAATCAGGGAATAACAAGTCAATACAAACCAACTGGCATATACATGCCCAATTAACATAATAGCATGATGGTGATTTCTCCTGCTAAATACAAATCCAAACAATCTATTAAGTTTAGTTACAGCAGAAAGGATATTTATTCAACAAAAAGATGTTCAAATAATCAATTCACTTAAGTTATAACAGAACAGTGATTTATTCTGCTAACAGATGTCCAACAATTTATTCTGTTTAAGCTACAGCAGAACGGTGTTTTATTCTGCTAACAGATGTCCAAGTTTAGTATAACTTATCCATAATTTTTGTTTGCTTAATGACACAAATGAGAGATTTCTTGGTTTAAAATCAGTTTACTTATAAAAAGAACTAACTTAAAAGCAATTGATAAAGTTTAAAATTAGACCTTTATTAAATAACAATTAAGTCTTTACTTAATTACTAATTAAATCAATATTTAATTACATATTAAAGCTTAATTAACTCTAATTTAAAATTAAATTAAACTCAATTAATTTTTAATTAAACCTGATTTCGTTAAATTATTAAACCTTGCCTAATTAATAATTAATTATTAATTAAACCTAATTAAACAATAATTAATTAAGCTTACTTAAATTAAATTAATAATAAATTAACTTATAACTTAATAAATCATTAATTAAAACGTCGTTGATTAATTAATGAAAATTAATTTATTTGATTCATAATAAACACTAATAACATAACTTAATTACACTTAATTAATAATCATCCTTAATTAATTAATCAACCAATTAATTATTAAACTCATATTTAATTTCCGAAATGACTAACTTTTGTACTTAATTAGTATTTTGAAAAGGTTTTGAAACACATTTCAAAAGAAACCACTTTAAAATCTGAAATACTAACTTTTTTTGAACTGCACCCATAACGACTACCACTATGGATGTAACTCGTTAGAGTTAGTTCTAGGTTAGACCTTTCTCAAACCCAACCACTAACTTTACTTCTTTTCAAAACATATGGAAAAGATTTATATTTGAAAGCTAAAACAAAAGTTCAAAACTTTAAAATTTTAGTAACTTGAAAATTAGTAAACAAATTTTGATTTTTCTTCTTTTTATAAGATCTCAAGGCACCATAGCAAACAAAATTGCTCACTTTCATATCACATAACCACACATACAAGCCCGAATATATAAAATCATATTATCGTCACATACATGAGCCAAGATAACATTTTTACAACAAAACTCTATATTTAGACTTTATTGTTCTAAATCTAACTACCAATCACAAAAAATAGCATACATGCTTAACCAATACCTAAAAATTGAACCATTTCAAGCAACATATCATACAATAGGTATAATAATATAAAATTTTAAAGCTATTTCAGAAACCTAAATTTCACTCACAAAAATCTTTCCAAATTTCCAAAAGGACTCAGGACTTAGATTTTCTTTAGAAAAACTTGAATTTTGACATGAACCAAGGAAGTGGGCTCGGCCTAGGTGCAACATGGCTCGGCCATGGGTGGATGTGGGCTTGGCCTTAGTGGAGAGGAGGTTGTAGGGCTAAAAATTGAAAAAGGAAGAGTGGTGGGGAAAAAAAAGTGTCTAGACAAGATTTTAAAAGGTTTTTACGTAGAAATTTTTTATTTTAAACTTGAGGATTTAAATGGAAGCCATTAAAAGTTTTTGAAAACTTAAAAGATGATGTAAAATTTTAGAAAAGGTAGAAATGAAATGGAACCTGATTTGCCAAGTTTGTAGAATGAGAAGGTCTGAGATCTTCAATCTTTTGAGTGACAATGACATCAATTGCTTAAGAATCTTTAGAGTAATAAGACCTAACTCAGAAAGAACAACAAAATAGAAAGAAGCATAACACCCTGCAACTCTATGAGATCCGCAATGCACCAGACCGCAGCCCTAGACTGGCAGCTTCGGCAACATCTTTTTCGTTTTTTTTCATAAATCTTATACAAGATTTCCTTGACCTCGCTATTCATTTTTTTACATTAATCTTTTTACTTGTACTAATATTTTCATAGAAGTGAAAGTTAAAAATAAGTAATTTCATAGGTATGATCCACATTTTAAATTTATATGCGTTAAAAAGTAGTAAAAATTCATTCTTTCTTCGTGGTCGTCACAATCATTTTAAGTAGAGGAAACAACACTAAATGTGCTCCAAGTCCTTGGGTTATTGAAGAGAAGAATTCAACCACACTTGAATGGATGGTACAAAGTCCTATAGCTTTTCATAATTTTGGAGAACATCCAACTATCAAAGGTGAAGGGGAGGGAGAAAAGATGAATTAGTTTTATATAAAATTACCCTTTTGTACCATCCCCTCCACTAGTATGTAGCCACATCATCCCATTATCTTCTCCTATCCTCTTTTACATGTTGGCCCAAGGGTGAAACTCTTTTATACAACATGGAATGTATTGCATTATACTATGGTGTTAGAGTTGTAAGTAAAATGTTGCTTAAAAAGGCTATTGAAGCTTTTGCGAAACGTTGCGGTAATAAATTCGCAGCGTTTTTGAGAACGTAGTCTAATAACATTTTTAAATAGAACCAATAACATAAAACATTTTTGAAACGCTGCAAAAATATTTTACACCGTTGCCATTTCGCTTCAGTATGATTTTCTGCAGCATTTTGTCACTTTTAATATTGCAGCCTTTTATAAATGCTGCGGTATGTCAACAATTTTGCTTAAACAGTCTTAAAATAATTATAAAAGCCATGCATGATGTATTCAAAAACAAATTGCTCAATTTATAACATACTAATATATATATATACATACATACATACATATATATATATATATATATATATAATCTGATATTAAAAAGTTGTAAAAGTTAAACATAATCAAAGCTACGTTAATTTCATACACCATAAAGTTTAGTCGTATACAACATTTCATGTGTTTTGGTCACAAATGTTAACGATATAAAATCTTACAAAAAGTGCTTGCTAAAAGAAAAAATATAAATCATGGAAAGTCCAAGCATGTCTCCTTCAAAAGTCCAGTATGCCTATAAAAAATGCAATTAAAGATTAGCAATATAAAACGAATATGGCAGAATGTGAAAATTTTGAAATGTCATCTATATAACTGTAATGGCGGACACATCTGTGATTCATATACACAGTAATAACATTTATTTCACCTGCAACACTATCTTTCAACTACATTTCAAAAGTCTATGTTCATTTGTAGTTGGCATTTTTAGGTTGTTTATTCTCTATTAAGTTGCTGTAACATTTCATCCCCCCTCCTTCAACTACAGTAATAATTTTGGTTGAACCTGAACATGTGTTTCGTTTATTTACTTATAGGTTACCAATTATTCAACCCTTAGCGATTAAACTATGTTGTGCAAAAAAAATGGCAGCGCTTTGCGGAAGCTTATATCAACGGATCTTTGTCATCCAAATCACAAAGAGATGACTTGGATTAAAAATAAGACGGAATTGAAATTAAAAGCAATAAGACAAGATATTCCACCCAACCACCCACTTTATTGATTCACCAAAATTTTTGTTTACAATCAATAGAACAAAGCTAAAATATACAAAATACCATTGAATCAATAACCAAATTGAGAAAGGGAGCAAATATCTATATGGCTAAAATTATTGGAGAAAAAGAACAAAGATGGAGAAAAGAAAATTAGCAAATATATTTTCCACCATACCTTTACCCTCTCTTCTAGTCTCTATTTATATAATCAATTACTTTATGCCCAAGTTAACATTAGATGGCAAAAAATAATTTGATTAGCCAATTAGAGAAAGAAATAAACATACTCAATTTGCCTGTTAATTAGGAGAAACAAAATCTTATCTTTCTTTCTTTTACGTATTTCTTTCCCTCTATTTATGATTTTGTATCACCAAAATTTAACACTCCACCTTGATGCAAAATCACATATCTCCAACATATCAAATATGCCATATCTAGATCTATCACAACTCACCCAAACCTCAATCATACCAAATTACAAACCTCTACTACCGACTACAAATGATGCATCTCCCACATGAGGTGCACCACACAAATCCGGTCTCAAAAACGTTTGTAATACCACAAAGATCTCCGTCTTGTCTTTGTGGATTTTGCAACTCGACACCCGTCTATCACTCGATATGAGCTCATTACCTGATCAATATCGATCCCCCGAGCATCATCAGCATGAAGACCCCTGTCTAAAATATGATCCTCAATGCTAGAATCATAAGCAGTGACCACATTAACCTCTCCACCTTACTGTGGACTAGGTTCTTCAACCGTCACTCGCTTTCCATAGTCAACTATAGAACCCACCAAGATATAAAGATTTCTGTCTTTCAATACTCCTCTCATCCTTACACAACCACCTTTCTTCACTCTCAAAACTCCATCTTGAGTCTCATAAGTGCAACCACGACGATCCAACTGACCGAGAGAAATAAGATTATGCGAACAAGTGGGTACATGTCTCGCTCCAGAGACTTCTCTAACCACACCATCATGCATACGAAACCGGATAGATCCAATACCATAAATCGGTATCTCTTCTCCATTGATTGTCCTAATCATGTCGACACTCTTCTCATAAGAAGAAAAACAATCCACATCTCTACAAATGTGAAAATTGGCTCCCGAATCCATCTTCCAAGGCTTATTTTCACTAAAGAGGACATCATAAGAAGCATCACTATCGGTACCTTCAACAAAACATGCATGTGCATCACTACTAGTATCACCATGTGCAGCCTTTTTCTGATCTCTTTTATAAGCATAACGCTTGCTGCGTATGTGACCTTTCTTATTACAGTAATGACAAGTGATAACACTTTTACCATTAGCATCCTTCTTCTTCCAAATTGTATCTTTCTTCGAGTCCCTTGCCACCATAGCCTCACTTTGAATTGATTTCATACCTGACCCTTTTCTTCTAAGCTCCTCATTCAAATGACTGCTTCGAACAGTTTCCAAAGAGATAGTTCCATTAGCATTGGAATTACTCAATGAAACAACCAAAGTTTTCCAACTTTCTGAAAGCGAACTCATCAATAAAAGAGCATGTAATTCATCATCAAAATTAACCTTCATATTTGCTAATTGATTTATTACATCCTGAAATTCATTCAAATGCTCTGCAACAGACTTCTCTTCATCTAATCTCAGTTGTACCAACTTTCGAACCAGAAAAGCCTTACTAGTAGCACCCTTTGACTCATATAAAGAGACCACCTTATCCCACAAAGCCTTTGCGGATTCACAACTAGCCACATGATGGAAAACTGAATCATCAAGATATTGGCGAATCAAAGCAATCGCTTTCTTATCCATCTTCTTCCATTTTCCCTCATCTACATCAGAGGGCTTCTTTCCATCTCCATCAATTGGATCATGAAGATCATTAAGGTACAGAACATCCTCCATCTTAGGCTTCCAAATACCCCAATTCTTCCCATCCAAAATAGCCATCTTCAAAAACGAAATCATATCCGACATCAATAATTTTTCAATCCAAAATTACTCTAAGCGTTGCGATGATCTGTGCACCGACACCAATCTGTTGTGCAAAAAAATGGCAGCGCTTTGCGAAAGCTTATATCAACGGATTTTTCTCACCCAAATCACAAAGAGATAACTTGGATTAAAAATAAGACGGAATTGAAATTAAAAGCAATAAGACAATATATTCTACCCAACCACCCACTTTATTGATTCACCAAATTTTTTGTTTACAATCAATAGAACAAAGCTAAAATAAACAAAATACCATTGAATCAATAACCAAATTGAGAAAGAGAGCAAATATCTATGTGGCTAAAATTGTTGGAGAAGAAGAACAAAGATGGAGAACAGAAAATAAGCAAATATATTTTCCACCATACCTTTACCCTCTCTTCTAGTCTCTATTTATATAATCAATTACTTAATGCCCAAGTTAACATTAGATGGAAAAAAATAATTTGATTAGCCAATTAGAGAAAGAAATAAACATACTCAATATGCCTATTAATTAGGGGAAACAAAATCTTCTCTTTCTTTCTTTTGCATATTTCTTTCCCTTTATTTGTGATTTTGTATCACCAAAATTTAACAAACTACACAAAAAAGTTAAGGAAAAATAGCTCGTCTCAAAGTAATAAAGGGTAAACATTTGTTTGTGCATGGAACCGATAGAGTTTCCAAAATTTGATGATTTTTACACTTGCAAATAGTGGATATTCAAAGAAACATGAACCTAAAATGTCGGTAGCTAATACTACAATGTAGTAATGAAAGTTTCTTTCTGTTCTACCTTTTGTTTGAATGTAAAGTTTATAATTTCAATCTACCACCAATAAATAACTGTCATACTAGGGGAGGGTCTTTGATGATGATCTCAAATTTAAACACCAATATGTTGATTATAATGATAATAAAACTGTCATCACGGATTTAGTAATACAAACCTTAGGTGCACGTAGTCTAGAAAACCCAATCTTCATTGTGCTTCTTATCCTCATCTACAGTTGAGGGAATCGGTACTACATTAGGACTATTAGAAACTTTGGCTTATTCTTGTTCTTTTTTCTGTTGTTGTAGTTGCTTTTGCGCATCAACCTTCAACAGTTTATGCATGAAAAGAAAAATATCAACGATGAACATCACTAAATTAAATTAGGCATTCAATGATGACGAAGTAAAGATCATAACATTTGAGCAAAATATTCCATTTCCTTATCAAGACGGATTTGTTCCCTGTTCTGCTTGTCATCCCTACTACTGCTACCATGCATTTCTCTCATCTTTTTAAACCTCTAAAAATTTCACAATATTAACAAACATGTAAGGATGTTAGCCAAATCGTATTCTACGTGTCTACGCTGTCTTTAATTACATTATATGGCAGAATCATTGACAAATAAGAGGAAGTAAATGCATTTTCTTTCTCCTAAAGGATTTTCAATGAGTAATTTGCAATCACTATATCATAGCAAGCACAACAAAAAATCTTTTCAGTGTTAATTGTATTATGCCTACAAGTTTATAATTAATAGCTTAAAAATAATAATTTGACAAATAGAATGGTGCATAAACTACTAAAATCAAGTTTGTTTTGGTAACAGAATGATGTATAAACAAATAAAATCAAGATTTTTTGTTAATAAAAAAACCCTATTGATTTTTCAGTCTTTCAAGGTTGAATGATTACTATTTTGACAGGGAAATTTATCAAATCGTTTACTCCTGTCACGGAAGTTAATCTTTCCATGAAATCTACTAAAGAGATTTAGCCTTTTCTGAAGAATAATTCATTTGAAGTTTATAAATTCTTAATCTCTCCTTGGAGAAACATTCTTATGATTTTGTTCTAATCTTTTACCTATTTCGGCACTTTCAATTTAGACGTAAAGTAGAACACTGCATACCTTTCTGTGGTAATGATCATAAGAGCTTAAGTGGCCTTCAAATTCAATAACCAATTTATATTGCCTATTACATAGCTTATAATAGAATGCTTTCTTTATATCTTTTAGGAAATTATAATGCTATTAAAAAATCTTTGCTATGTATTTTTTGTTTAGCATGAATTCTACTAAAAATATTGCTATTAGTATTATTTAGTTGTATTTTTATAATACTTGGTTAATTTTTATAAACTTATTGAATTTTTATAAAACTTTGTTAATTTTTATAAAACTTATCATCGTCGTCGTCGTCATTATTATTATACTCATTTAATTTTTACTATTATTATATGTCTTGGTTAACTTATTATTATTATACATCTTAATTAACTTATTACTATTATAAATTTTAGTTAATTGTTATAAACTTATTTAAGTTTAATACTAATAAATTTTAGTTAACTTACTATTATTATTATTAATCTTAGTTAATTTACTACTATTATTATATATCTGAGTTAATTAAAATTATTTATTATAATTACTATTTTTACACTTAATTGATTTTTTATAAAATTTATTATTGTCATTATTGTTGTTTTTATTATTATTATTACACTTAGTTGATTTTCTGTAAAATTCATTATTATTTTATTGTTATTATTTGGTAGTTATAATCATTATTATTATTTAGTTATGTTTTCATAATACTTAGTTAATTTCTAAAAACTTATCGAATTTTTATAAAATGTAGTTAGTTTATTGTTGTTGTTGCCGTCATCATTATAATACACTCGTTTAATTATTATTATTATTATCATCATTATTATTATTATAATAAATCTTATTTAATTTTTATAAATTCATTTATTTATTATTATTATAATACATAGCCATTTTTATGAACTTATTGAATTTTTATAAAACTTAGTTAGTTTTTATAAAATTATTTTATTTATTATTATATACTCATTTAATTATTATTATTATAAATCTTAGTTAACTTGTTGTTGTTGTTTTTATAAAATTGTTGTTATTGTTATTATGCTTAGTTAATTTTTCATAAAATTTATTATTATTATTATTGTTTAGTTATATTTTTATAATGCTTGGTTAGCTTTTATAAGCTTACTGAATTTTTATAAAACTTAGTTAATTTTTATAAGTTTGGTTAATTTATTATTATTCTTGTTGTTATAACCATGTTTAATTTTATAAAACATAATTAACTAGTTATTTATAAACTTGTCATATTGAGATGCTCTTACAAGTGCAAATTTACGCACATTTCTCATCCTTTTTAAAAAAAGACTATTAAGACATGCGACACAAGTACAACCGGACTGCAACTAAACTGGCATAATGATTTAGCTGTGTAGAACATTTAAACTAATGCCATGAAATTGAAGTTTAAGTCAACAAACATCCTTCTATAGATCCAGCATGTTATTGCTAAATATGTGATAATATAATAACTTACTTCACTGAACTTAAGTAGTTATTGGATGCTCGAGCATTCTAAAGGAAAAGTGTCAAAAATAATGAGTCTAAAATTCGAGCCGAAAGTCACATGAGTTACAGGCGAGCTTAAAAAAATAAAGTGTGCACCGAAATCAAAATTGCACGAGTCCTGAAGCACTAATCTATGAAAAAATAATAAGAATTAGAGATTGGTAAAATTATCAAAGATTAAACAGAGTACGTTGATAGTCTTAGACAATCAAGCTTGTTGCCTCTATGAGAAATGCCATATGAATAAATAATCAATGGACATAAAATGGGATGTTACTCCTCAACAATTAAGGAATGTTTCCAGCTTCTGCTGCTGTTTGTAATTTATATGGATCAAAATGGTCAGCACATTGGAACCGAAAGAAGCAATGTTTCATCTCTTGATCTTCGTTTTGTAGCCTTTTATTTTTGGATTTTCAACTCAAAGTGCACATTTATGCGATTAACTTATTTAAACAAGCGATTATCTTATATTTATTTTTTAAAAGTGCTCATGGAAAATAAAAATCCACTAGTGTAGTAGACAAATGAGGAAAAAAATGCAACCGACACAGTTCAGACGGTGGATTTGGTAGTAAATGATAAATGACATATATTCAAAGACATTTATAATCAGAGGTATTTTTTTAGTGTTACATAAATGAAGCTTACAATAATCTATACATAGATAAATGATAAAGTTATCTGGTTGACAAGGTCTAACCTGGCTCCTCCTCCATGTTAAAATTATCTTCATCATCATCATTGAAATATTCATTCTGTAAAATAATCATTACCAGCGAAAACTACACAATAATACATCATTTAACTGAGTGAAATATTAAAAGTTTCTATTGAATAATGTTGCAAATAAAAATAACCAAGCCATCAACTAGAAAATAACAACCGTATAAAGGCTTTTTGGTCATGCATAAGATCATATAATGTAACTTTTGGTCAATGTTGGAAAATATAGATGGAGTGTGCGGGTATGTGAATCTGTACTCGACGGGTTACGGAACGAGAACAGCGGCGCTAAGCACAATGTTGTTTAACGATAGGGCGACATGCAGGCAATGCTACAAGATAATATGCGACTACAAGGCGGATTCGAAGTGGTGCATCAAGGGCGCGTCCATCCGGATCACCGCCACCAACTTCTGCACTCCAAATTTCGCTCAGTCGAGCAATGATGGTGGGTGGTGCAACTCTTCTCGTTAGCATTTTGATATGGCACAACCCACGTAGGAGAAGATCAGCATCTATCGCTGTGGCATTATCCCCTCGTATATCAAAGGTAAGTATTTTGCTACATCTTTTGTCAAATCCAAATTCAGAAAAAAAAGAGAACAAACATTCATGCATTCAGACTGTAATCAACATGACAACCAGTGTTATCCCCTGATTCTCAAAAAATTTCTTCATATAAATTAGAAGGTTACGCGATTAAATTAAAAATTTAAACAACAAAAAGGGAAAGAACCAATAGGATTTTTCCACATCACTGCACAGAAATGTGAGAACCCCGTCCACCATCTACGAGCATGCTACCATCAAATGCCGTCGATAAACTTCATCGGCCACGACTCCTATCGCCACATGTGGCCGCGCGGACCATGCCAAAAGGGAGCTCCGACCTCGCTTGAACCCCCTCCACCATTGACGACCCCGTCCGCCACGTCGATTGCCGTCCAACGCCCCAATCGCCGCCGAATCCTTAAACTCTAATCCAATTTCCAAGCCTGATCCAACCGTTATCTCCACCCACAAACCACACAGATGAACTATACGCGACGATCTCCATCCATTCATGCCACCGAATCGACGATCCATTGTAGTTGATCGAAGCGCGACGAACGACCGAGGTTAATCACTCAATTCTAGCCACATAGAAACCCAAATCGAAAAAAACTGCAGATTTGACTTGCGCTCGTCATGAGCTTCAAATCGGTATATAATATTACAAAGTTTAAGGAGTTTAAATTTTGAAATTGATTTGAAATTTTAGAATTAGGGTTTGAAATTTGAAATTGGTATCTGCCATTGAGAAGGATGAGCAAGAGAATTGTACGTACAGATATAAGAAATAAAAGGCTGCTAGGGTTTTTAACAGAACTATTTATAGGCAGTTCAGAATATAGAAAGAATGGACAGATCGATTTGGATTAGAACGATAAACGACTCGACAAACCCGTTTCGTTCTCGAAACGAAAATGGGTCATCTCATATGTCGAAATAGATGTTTTCGACATTTATAAACTTAGTGGAACAGATTTCAAGTCCTAATTCCATCGTATGAAGAAGTTAGATTTAAAATTAGCTTATTTCAAATTGATTCCAATTGAATTTTATTAAATTGATTTCTATGTGTTTCGAGTCCGCTCGATCAAACGACAAGTTCGATCCCTATGAAACTTGAAATCTTACAATAATTCACTGTTACGGATCCGATGAAACATGTTCCATCTATTCTTGTTCCATCTTTGCCTGTATATATGTTGTTATAAACCTAGCAGTCTTCTATTTTACTTTCTGTACGTACTTGTTAATCTCATCTGCTCCTTTCCATTGAAAAGTATTTCAAAACCCTAAATTCTGATTTCAAATCAAATCCAAAAATTCAACCTGCTCTAACCCTATTATATAATATATCGTCGCAAAGCTCTCAATGAATGGAATCGGCGCCTACAATTCATTTTTCGATTGGAGGTTCCATTTGTTCAGAAATTGATGATTTATTCCCGGTCGTTCGCTAACTATGTTTGGTTTAACGTTGGATTTGCAATGATTCGACAATCGGGGGAGTACTGCAGTGTAGAGAGGGCCAAGAGAGGAGGATCCATGGGGTCCGATCATTGCATAGGCACCTAGAATTGTCGGAATTGTTGAAGAAGTCGACGACGGTGCTGGTTCGTCTGGCGGTGGTGGAGGAATGCACGTGGGGTCAGGGAAGATCGCCTGGATAAGGGGATGACAATGTCGAGCTCGGATCTGAGTATAGGAGCACGTAGCAGTGAGGATCTCGACATAAAGGTTGCAGGTGAAGACGATTGTTGGGCTCGTGCGAGATACGATAGGGTTTCAGATGGTAATGCTATTTACGAATTTGCCCTTCTTTATTTTAATTTAATTTTAAAAATTCAAATCTTCTAACGTGCATAACTTTTACACATGAACTCGTTGTTACTTTCGTTTGGCTTGTATCGAAATTTCAGATAACATGAAACTGGTTTTGTTGATTTTAAAGACTCTTGAGATTTTGGGTTTTACTGGATTTTTAATGGGCTTAAAATCTAAGGTGATTGATTTAACTCACTCACGCAATAATAAATTTTCTTATGTTAGTTAAATTAAATTTTGTGAAGTGATAAAATTTTATTGGTTGATGTTTGGCAGTTCAAATTGACGTTTAAATTGAATCTGGATTGTATGTTGAATTGAATTGTCATTTTTTTGAGGAAAATGTGTGATCCTCTATAGAATAGAGGAGAGCACGCATGCAAATATATATATAATACAAAAGCAAGGTGCTGCCAACGTGTCTGGCAGGTAACAAAAGTAAAAACAAAGATACAAAAAAGAGAAAGATGCACTATACATCTTAATAGCTCCAAGCAACAAAAAGAGAAAAAAGCTCTGTGCAACTGGACCGGAATGATGCTCCAAAAATCTCGGAGACTCTAAGCAACACAAAAAGCAGAAAAACTCCATGCACCTAGATCAAAAAGGAAAGAAGAAGCCTCAACTCTGAAGTGATGATAAACGAGATGCGGGATAGGATAATCTGCACTGGAATCTCTGAACAACGGAAGAAATGCCAAGCTGTAGCAAGGAACCTCTCTGAAAGTCTCTCAACAAACCAAAACATGCGCTCTGAAGATAAGGGGACCTGTAAGAAGAACTTGGAAATCTTTCACTCATATCTGCATCTGGGGGTGACTATGTAAAAAGTAAGAATTATGCATATGTATGTATATTATTATAAATAATATACATACATGTATAAGTAAAGAGAGAATAAAAACAAAAAGGAGACTAAACTAGTAACAACAGCATTAAAATATTTCAAAAAAATTACACCAAAAAAAGACCAAAAATAAAAGGAAACTAAGAATCTGTAGCCATAAGTAGGTTATGATATTAAAATTGAAAATTTTGAGAACATTATTAAGAATGTAACAAGAATCCATGCAATCATAGTATAAATGCTTAATGTCTTCAAGATGCAGATTACAAAAATAACATTTATTATCATTATGAATGTTCTTTCTTTTTAAGTTTTCAATTGTATTAAGTTTACCATGCAATATTAACCACATGTGAATTTTAGATTTAGGAGGGGCATTTGATTTCCAAATAAATTTGAACGAATTGTTTATAGTACCCGAAAAATTAATAAACCTATAAAAAGAGTTAGAAGTATAATTCTTACTTTTATCCCATTCCCAACAAAGAATATCATTATCATTATCAATATTGTAAAGATTTAATCTTGCATAAAGCAAATGAAGAAGCCTAAGAGTTGTTCCTACTAAAATTCTGTTAAAGGTGAAATTCCAAGGAGGATCATTATTAGGAGAAAAAAGCTCACTAATTAGAGCAAAGTTAAAATTACAGATATCGTAAAGCTCTTTAAATTCCAGTTTAAGAGGTAAGACCGAAATCCAACGGTCATGCCAAAAGGAAGTACGGTTACCAGAATGGACAATAGTATTTATTCCTAAGTTAAAAATCTCAAGACATTTTAAAATGTTTCTCCAAAAATTAGAAAAATTATGAGTGGCTGGAGAAACATCTTGATATAGATTAGCATTTCCATTATAGTAAAATTTAGAAATAAGCTCTTTCCATATAACACTATCATTAATATCTTTAAACTTCCATAACCATTTACCTAGCAATGATAAATTCATATTACGCAAGTTAATAACCCTTAAACCACCTTCCTTCTTGGCTTTACAGACGGTCTCCCAATTAACTAAACATTTTATATTATTATTAGAATTTTCTCCACTCCAAAGGAAGTTTCTTCTAATTTTATCAATTTTGTCGATAACCCAATCCGGAAATAAATGCATAGACATCCAATAAATCGGAAGAGCTGATAAAACTGAATTAATTAAAACTAACCTTCCTGCTCTGGAAATCTTATTCTTAATTTTATCAATAATAAAAAACCAGTCTTCATGCTTGAGTTTAGAGGGTATAATCACAAAACCAAGATAATCAAACGGAAAGCTTATAGTTTTGCAATTTAGAGTAACAGCAACTGAGTTTTCAACATTTTCAAAATCGTTTAAGACTAACACTGAACTTTTGTCAAAATTTATTTTTAAACCTGATAAAAGTTCAAAACTGTAAAGAATAAACTTGAGAGTTGTTTGCGCAAAAAATGGGCAAACACCTCCAAGTCGTGTGATTTAGTTGATTTTATGTGATTCTTAATGATTTAGATGAGTTATGTAAATATGAAAAAAGCAGGGGCTGAAATGTAAAAGACACACAGATTTATAGTGGTTCGGCCAGAACGTGCCTACGTCCACTTTATATGTTATTATCTTCTTTCTTTCAGATTACAAGTACAATGCTTTGTGTACAAGTATATGAAAGTAGTTTGAAAGTTCCTTCCGTGCTTGAGCTCTCAAACTTGTCTGCCATTGTTGTACCCCTGCCCCTCTATTTATAGAATGAGGTAGGGGGCAGGGGTCTTGGAAGTATATAGCTGCTGGTGGGCCCGGGCTGAAGTAATCTGGACTGGCAATCATCTGGTTCGGCGGAGCTTCATTCGACATTGAGTTTGGACCGGTGGTAGGTATGGACCGGTGGTATGTGTGGACCGGTGGCAGTGAGGTGGTTCGGTGCTTGTTTGGACCGGTTGTGGAGATGGTCCGGTAGGCCTTTTGGTCCGGCATAGGGGTGTGAAGGTTGGTGGACCGGTAGTGACTGGACCGGTAGGGGAGTTGGTTCGGTGGATAGTTGGTTCGGTGGAAGGAGGACCGGATGAGTCTCACCGAACGGCCATGTTCTTGTATTGCCGAATGAGGCTTCATATATGGAAATGCCGAATGGGCTCTGGGCTGGATAGACTTCTATGCTTGTGTTGAGCCTGGCGTTTGTCGAACGAAGTGGAGGTTGTAAGCCCGGGTGAAACTGTGACTTCTCGGTCTCGAGATCTTCTGGGTGAGAATTCGCCCAACATTTGCCCCCCAAAGTGGGGCACGTGCTTGCATGTGTCGCGCTTTGTTTCCCTGTGGTGGAAAGGCTTGTTTTGTAATGCCATGGGCTGGATGTTCATATCTTGTTGATGTCCTGCGAAGGAATTTATAGCTTTAGTGTGATTTCAAATAACGACCGTTCGGGATCGAAATATTCGAGATGAAGTGAATCGTGTCGTTCGAGGCGAGAGAGTGTGCCCCGAGGGGGTTTAGCATTATCGATGCCAGGTTCACGTTAGAGTGGATCCCTGGATCGTTCGTCAAGGTGGTTTATCGCCAGCTCAGAGCATGCCTAGGGATCGTTCGCGACCCCGTACATGTGTAAGTAGATTAGCCATTTCATAATTATCAGAATCAAATTCCCATTTAACCGATTTGCTTAAAAAAGGATGTCAAAGTGCAAATTCTCACAACGATAGGGTTAATAGCCATTCAGAGCGTGCCTATGGACCGTTCGTGGTCGCGTACACGTGTAAATGATTAACCCACGTTGGTGAGAGATTTACGACTCATTCATTGTTATCATATTCTCTACTTTATTAGTAGGTCCTAGAGTTCAGTACTTATCTGAGCGAGGCGGCTTGCGTGCCCCCTGTTTCTGGTTTCTGCTGGTAGAGGCAGCTTCATTCGGTTTCGAGTAGGTATAGGTTTTCATTCGGTTGGAGGCTGGTCCGGTATGGATAGTTTCATTCGGCACTTCGTTGGTCCGGTATATGTTGGTCGGTAGCCGGACCAGATGGTTCGGCAGATCTGAGCGCGCCTATATATAGAGCTACACCCCCTTAGTTTTTTTTACCGAACCAGAGAGCCGAACCAATTCTTGACCGAACCATCCTTCTGCCGAACCAGTTTATACCGAATCAGGTATATATATATTTTTTGCCGAATGATCTCTTATCACCGGATGAACCTGTTTGCCGAATGTACATGAAGTGTATTGGATTGCCGAATGAACTAGCGCCGAACGACCTTGGTACTCTGGTGCCGAATGAACTTATCATTCCACTACCGAACGAGATTAACTTATACTGCCGAATGAGCTTGATATTTTAGTGGACTTCCGGACTTATTCATTCTTTTTTGCTTACATCTTTGTATTCTTTGTTCTAACAACCTGTCTTTTCACTTTTGTGTATGCAGATAAATGTCTCGCAAGGCGGAAACACGATCATACAGACGGAAATCCAAGGATGGAGGAGAGTCTTCTTCCGTGCCCCCAGCCCAACCAGGATCCGGGCAGCATCGACCTGTTCCGAGGTTGTTAGTGGACGGATATGGTCCACAGGAACTTCTGGTCTCCCCTCCCGATTGCTTTCCTAGCTCCCTCAAGGAGGAGCAACTTGATGTTATATCCCGTTCCTTCGGGATAGACAGGGCTCGCATGCTGTTGCCGGGAGATGGAGTGTTGCCGTATAATCCCCCCGAAGGCTACTTTGCTTACAGCAGATATCATTGCATGTGTGGTGCTATCCCTCCTATCAATGCCTGGATAGTTAGCTTTACCACATACTTGAAGGTGGCTCCATTCCAGCTTCAGCCGAACTCTTATGCCATTCTGGTGAGCCTTTTCGTTATCTTCCAGAGAAGGTACGGGCGCCCTCCTTCTAACCGGGAAATTCGATATTTGTATAACCTGAGAGGCTACAAGAAGGGGTCTCCGTATATTAGTCTAGAAGCGGCCGTGCCCTTCAAACCGGTCTTGGACTTATATTCAAAGTTTACCATGTTCAAGAAAGAATGGTTTTTTATCAAGGACGATTTTGTTTCTTTCCGCCTTTTCACTTCCGGCTGTAAGATAAATTTCATTTATATTTTCCATGTTCTGACTATAGTGCTTCTTCTGACACGCTTCTATTTCTTGCTAGCGACAGGTGGCATTGCAGTCGTGGAAGATGATTCTTTGACGCGGATGGCTGCTGAAATAAAGGCCATTCCCGCACGGCACAGGTCGGCTTCGTTCCTGATCAGGAACGCTACCGTCCTGGAGTACAAATTGATCCAGCCGCACCAGTCCGTGGTTAAGAAGAGGGACACGGCTGAGGAGAAGGCCGTTAAAGCTAAGGAGGGGGCCACGGTGAAGAGTGGAAAGAGGAAGCCCTTTGCACAACACCCAGTCGTGGGAGGTAAGAAGCTTAAGGAGTCTGATGGCCCCTCTCCTAGTACTCGCCCGATCATCCGGAGGAGGAAGGTGTGGAAGAGGGCGAAGGAGGCGATATGGGAGGAGAGTCAGAAGGCGGAGGAGATGGCGATGGAGATGGTGATGGTGATGCTGGTGCCTTAACCTCTGGGCAAGACCCTGAACTGGATGAGGCTCTCCGTCAGGCCTTCGGGGAATCGGAGGAAGAATCGGAAGCGGAAAAGGCAAAGGAGGCGGGCAAGGCTGTGGCTGGTGCCGATCCATCCCCTAAAGGCTCCTCAGCTAGGGTAACTTCGGCGGTGCAAGGTGAACTTTTGACTTCCGGCGATTCCATTTTCGATAAGGACTTAGGAATATTTTATGGTTCACTTCCGTCCTGAAATGAGATTCAGGACTTATTGCAGTACCCCACTCCTCCGCAGGGTTTGTATAATAGACGTGCCTTCTCACTTTTCTTTCTTTTTAACTTAACATGTTTCTTGAATTGTGGACCATTGTATGTTCGTAACACTTATCTTTTATTCCAGGGGCAGGCCAGGTGGTTAAAACGTCAGACGTTCGACACCGCCTTGAACAATTCAAGTTGATGAGAGCTTCTGATAAGCCGAAGCCTCTTACTGGTCGTCCTGGGGATGTGGTCAAATACCGTCCTCTTCTTGGGGTCATTGAAGAGAGCATTCAGAAAAAGAAGAGCAGTCGTTCCTTATTTGAGCCTTTCCCTGGTCCGCAGCTTCCTGTTCAGCCTCCTCGTGATACCACGGAGGAGAGCACGGAGTTTATCCCCCCTCCACCTCCTTCCAAGAATCCCACTGTTATCCGTATAAGGCGTCCTGACGTGCCTCGTGACCCCTTTGCCGGTCATCCTGATTTAGATCCAAGCTCTCGGGATATTTCATTTGATGAGGCCACGGGTGAGCACCTCCTTCCCCGCAACCCCATGGTACGAGTGTTAGACGAGGCTAAGTCCCTAGATCTTGATCTGCTTACCATTCGGGTAGTTACCATGGGAGACGAAGCCAAAGCTAATATCGATCGGGTGGCTGAAGAGACCAAGAAGTTAATGAAGTATCATGCTCAATTGGTCAAGGCCGGGGAGGAGATTGGAAGTGCTAATATTCGGTTGCGGCTGAAGGTTGCCGATCAGGCCGAACAGCTTGCCGGTCAAGCCGTTCAGATTTCTCAGCACGAGGAAGCCTCCAGGCGGCTGAAAGAGACCATGGAAAAGGCTAGTGAGGCAGAATTACGGAAGATGGAGGCCGCCTGTAAGGAGCGGATCGACATGGCCATTGCGACAGTGGATGAGGTTCGGAATGCGGATCTCGAGCAGGTAGAGGAGTTGTCTGGAAGGCTTGAGGCCGCGGAGATAGCTCAAGTCAAGTTAAAGGAGGAGATGGAGGAGATGAGGAGGTCTCTCCAGGCTGACTGCTTGAGATACCGATCAGAGAGGGATGTCGTTGTCGCCAAGTTGCAGGCTTCCGAGGCCCGGGTGAAGGAGTTTGAGGAGAATGAGGGGATGATGGACGAGATGCTGCAGGACATGTACTTCCGCACTTGGAAGGAGGGCAACTTGTCTTGGATGGATGACTATCCCCAGGTCATGGCCAAGATATATCTTCGGGCTTTAGAGGAGGCCAGGGTCAATGCGAGTAAGGAAGGTGGAGTGGCTTTTAGTCTGGATGTGGTCACTGCTCAGTTCTCGAAAGAGGAGCAAGAGGCGGTGAAGGAGGGGATGCGGTAGCTTGCTGCGGAGGAAGCGGGTGTGCAACTGGAGGATGAGGATCAAGCGGCGGACGCTGGTGAGTTATTCTTCTCTTTTCCTTTTCTTTCTGGGTTTCCATAACTTGATCGTTTATCGTTTGTTTAATGGATTCCTCTTCTGAATTGGACAGGTGGAACTTCCGATCAACATGCTGGGGGCTCCGGCCCTGCGGCCAAGTAGGCTTGGAAAGTTGGTGATGGAGTGTGGACGCAGCTGGTTACTTGTCCGGATTCGGCCGCTTTTTTATTTCTTTTTATCGTTGTTTACGTTAGTCCAAAACATTGATGTGACTGTAATAATATTATTTGCAGAGAATAACTTTGAGTGATTTTATTAGCTGATTTTGTTATGTGTAAATGTTGTTGTCATTTTGATGTGCTGCGTGAGAAGTATAACTATGTATATGCCTGTGATTTTAGTTGTGTTTGATGTTAAGCCTTTGCTTGAAATATAATTTCATGTTTTGCAATGTTAGTGTGACGTATGAATAAGCTATAGTTATGTATTTATGTACAAGAGAAGAGAGTACCGCCCTTCATGTTTTATTTGCAGGCGGTAGCTTTGAGCGTCTTGTGTAACTGATCATGGATATATCTGAGTACCTTGCCACCCAGTATGCAGGCTTAGATTCTCATGAGTGAATGCTCCCTATTTGGTTTCCTGTACTTTAGAGTTTGTTATACAGGATAGGAGAAAAGTATTTAAATGAAATGGAAATATAGAAAAAGTAAAACTTCCAGTCACGGAAGGCCGTCGATGTGCTTAAGTTCGTGGCAAACGGGTTTTGTAGTCACTTTCCCTAGCTGTGGGTCTTGAAGACATTTGTCACCCATCTTACGCCTCCGCGGGGAGTTTTCTTTTTTACCACAGCCGCACTTAAGACACATCGGAGCTGAGATCGCGCACGGTAACTACCCGAACCATTATGGTCCGTAATCGTGGGTATTATTCGATTTACCGTGGCCGGCTAGCGTGGGTGCTGTTGGCCGTGAACTACCCCTGTCTGGCCACACCTTATGTTGGGGCTTAAAGTAGGTTCACAGTTGCCGGCGAGCCGAACGCCATAATGAGCTGCCATCGGCTATAGTCGGCCTTTATGATGACTTATAATCGGCTCATTACAGTTGGCTTTGAGGGCAGGCGCGAGCAATGAGTTAACCCGCAGCAGAGGGATGCTGGAGCAAAAGAGTCTCATTGGCGAGTGCATAGAATCGTAGCGTACCTGTTAGGCCTTGTCCAGATGAGGCTGTGGTGCGTCTTGAGTGGAGATGCCATAAGATTTTGTTCAATAGAAAAGGATAAAGCTTAACAAGCAGCCAAGATATAAAGGAACAAGTTAAAAAGAGACAAGATTTTTTAAAGTGGTTCGGCATGAAAATGCCTACGTCCACTGATTCTCTTTGTTAATTCACTTCATATGGGCAGTACAAGTTAAGAAAAGTATCGACGGAGGTGTCGGATGTTCCATGCCCTCTGGAACACCTCTCCGTCCACTGTTGACAAAATATAAGCTCCGTTGTGGAGATCTTTATGAATTACATACGGTCCGTCCCAGATGGGGTCCAGTGCCCCGGGGCGCGGAAAGATTCGCCTGAAGACAAGATCTCCTTCTTGTAAGATGCGATGCTTGACTTTGGAGTTGTATAGTGTTGCCACTTTTTGTTTGTGAGCCGCTGCTTTAAGTGCTGCATCATTTCTCCTTTCCTCAATCAGATCCAAAGACATGAGGAGGAGTTCTTCGTTTTCTTCTGGATTGTAGTGGATCCTACGGTGGGAAGGAACAATAGTCTCAACAGGGAGCATTGCCTCCGATCCGTATGCCAAAGAGAAAGGAGTATGTCCCGTTAATGTTCTGAAAGATGTGCGGTAGGCCCAAAGTGCCGTAGGAAGTTGTCCACCCAAGCGCCTTTTGACTTTTCAAGTTTCTTCTTGATTAGGGTTTTGAGAATTTTGTTGACAGCTTCGACTTGTCCGTTTGCCTGAGGATAAGCTACTGATGAGAAGCTTTTATGAATTCCATGCTCTTGGCACCAGTCGGCGAATTCTTCGCTGTCAAATTGGAGTCCGTTGTCTGATATGATCTTGAGTGGTACTCCGTACCTGCACAGAATATTTTTGATCAAGAAGTTGATAATTTTTGCTGAAGATATTTTATTTAGGGGTTCCGCTTCCACCCATTTGGTGAAATAATCGACTGCCGCTATAGCATATTTGGCTCCGCCTCGGCCCGTTGGCAGTTCGCCAATTAAATCAATTCCCCATACAGCAAAGGGCCAAGGGCTGGTCATTTGAGTAATCTCATTTGTGGGTAGTCGAGGAATCTTGGCAAATTTCTGACATCTGTCGCATCTCTTGACGAAGTCTAAGGCGTCTTTGTTTAGTGTGGGCCAGTAATATCCATATCGGAGTATCTTTTTCGCCAGAGTCTGCCCTCCAGTGTGATCTCCGCAACTTCCTTGATGGATGTTGAATAAGATTTCCTTGGTTTCCCTTCCAGCGACGCATCTGAATAAGGGGCTAGAGAAGCCAAACCGATAGAGGATGCCTTCTTGTATTGTGTAGTGGGGAGCTTTCCTCAAAATTCTCCTTACTTCATCACGTTTGTCTGGTAGTGTGCCGTCCTGCAAATATTTCCGGATAGGAGTCATCCAAGTTCCTTCTTCGATTGCAGTTATCAGATTCACTTGTTCGAAACTTGGGGCTAGCTGCCTTGAGATGGCTAGTGCTCCGGAAATGGTGCTATTCTTCATACTAGCTTGCTTTGCTAGTTCATCGGCCTCTTGGTTATCTTCTCGAGGAATGTGTTTGATTAGATAATGGTCCAATTGATCGAGCAGCAGTTTGGTTTTCTTTAGATATGCTGTGAGTCGTTCTCCTCGTGTCTGGAATTCTCCTAGTACTTGGTTTACGATAAGTTGAGAATCACTATGAAGACATAAAGAATTGACTCCAATTTCTAAGGTAAGCTCCAATCCCGCTATTACTGCCTCATACTCCGCATCGTTGTTAGTGGCCGCGAATTCCAACCTTAATGCATAGTACATCTTTCTTCCCCTGGGGGTGATTATCACAATACCTGCCCCTGAGCCTTGTTCGTTCGATGCTCCATCTACAAAGAGGTTCCACTTGATGTTTTTTGCTATTTCAAACTGATCCTTGCCTTCGTTGGTAGTGAATTCGGCAATGAAATCGGCCATGGCTTGCCCCTTGATAGCGGTGCGAGGATGGTAGGTGACGTCATACTGACTTAGTTCAATGCACCATTTGAGGAGTCGTCCAGAAGTGTCAGGACGATGGAGCACCTGTCTTAGTGGCTGATCGGTTAGAACTCTGATGGAGTGAGATTGGAAGTAGTGTCGCAGTTTTCGTGACGCGATCAATAAACAATATGCCAATTTCTCAAGTTTAGGATATCTGGCTTCTGCCCCTGTAAATCTCTTACTTATAAAGTATACCGGGCATTGTGTGCGGTCTTCTTCTCTTACCAGGGCAGCGCTTAGAGCATGAGATGATACAGCGAGGTATAGGTATAGCTCTTCGCCTTCGTTTGGAGTTGAGAGTACTGGTGGTTTCTGAAGGTGTTCGATCAGGTTAAGAAAGGCTTTTAAGCATTCATCGGTCCACTCGAACTTTCCTTTGTCTTTCTTGAGAGCTTCGAAGAAAGGGACGCACTTGTCAGTTGCTTTGGAAATGAATCTGCTTAGGGCGGCCACCTTTCCGTTTAGGCTCTGCATTTCTTTTCGAGTGGAAGGTATCCTTATTTCTTTTAGAGCCCGGATTTGTTCAGGGTTTGCTTCAATTCCTCTGGCATGGACGATGAATCCTAAGAATTTTCCCGACGACACTCCGAAGGAGCACTTTAGAGGATTCAGCTTCATTCCATATCGGCGAAGTACCTGAAACATCTCACTCAGGTGGCTTACATGATCGTCGGCTCTCCTGGACTATACCAACATGTCATCCACATATACTTCCATAGTTCGTCCTATTAATTCCGCGAACATCTTGTTGACGAGACGCTGATAGGTAGCTCCGGCATTTTGAGTCCAAAAGGCATGACTTTGTAACAATATAATCCCCGGTCAGTGATGAAGCTAGTGTGGTCTTGATCGGGAGCGTGCATGGGAATCTGGTTGTATCCGGAGTATGCATCCATAAAAGATAAAAGTTCGTGCCCGGCAGTGCTGTCCACAAGCTGATCGATTCGGGGGAGCGGGAAGCAGTCTTTCGGGCAAGCGTCATTTAAGTTGGAGAAATCAATGCATGTTCGCCACTTCCCATTAGCTTTCTTTACTAGTACTGGGTTAGCGATCCATTCTGGGTAGATGGCTTCTCGTATGAAGTCATTAGCAAGTAGGTTCTTTACTTCCTCATCGAGGGCTGCTGATCGTTCTGCTCCCATGCTTCTCTTTTTTTGCTTTATCGGTACCTTGGTGGGATCGACGTTCAGCATGTGGCATGCTATGTCTGGGGAGATTCCTGTCATATCGGCGTGTGTCCACGCAAATACATCTAAGTTGTGGCGGAGAAAGTCAATGAGTTGATCCTTCAATTCTGTTTTTAGCTGAGATCCTATTTTTAATAGTCTACTTGAATCATGTTTGTCTACAGATACGAATTCCATGGCCTCCGCAGGCTCAGCGGTAGCCTCCTCCTCCTTATCCCTGGGGTCTAGTTCATTGAAAGGATCGCTGGTGTATCGAAGAGGAGGGGCTTTCTTTAGTTGCTATGCTTCCAAGCTTTTCATGCAGAGGGTAGTCTCTGCATCTTTCTCTTTATTCTTTCTACGGTTATTGCGAAGTTCAGTTACATAGCAATCTCGAGCGGCGTCTTGATCTCCTTCAACTTCTCATATTCTGTTATCTGTTGGGAATTTCATCTTTAGGCACCATGGGGCTAGGACAATTTGGAAGTCAGACAAGGCTGGTCTTCCCAAGAAGGCGTTGTAGGCCGAGTGGTTTTCTATTAGTATGAACGTTTGTTTTCGCACAACGGAGTGGGGATGACTTCCTATTTCGACGAAGAGGTCAAGTTGCCCGAGTGGCATTTTCGCATCTCCAGTGAAACCGTGCAGGGGTTTGTTGCAGGGAGACACATCCTTCATTGACAGCTTCATTTTGTCGAAAGCATGCTTGAATAGGATATTTACGGAGCTTCCTGTGTCTATTAGAATTCGGAAAACTTTAGCTGGACCGAACCAGGAAGAGATGACCATGGGATCCATATGCGGATACTGTCTTCCTTCTAAATCACGCCTACTGAATACGATGTCGTCACTCTCTTTCCGTTTCGGGTGGTGTTCTTCCATAATGGAGTTAACATAGCCTTCAGCATTTCTAAGTGACTTGCCGTATCTTTCCATCTCTTCCCAGCTTCTGTCGGCGATGTGTGGTCCTCCCGAGATGGTATGGACCACTATCTTCTCTTGACTAGAGCCACTGGTGTTGCGATTCCCTCCGCCTACTTCTGGTACGGGTCGCTTTGAGTTCTCATTGGCAGGAGTTGGAGTCCTGTTCTGATCTTTCACATAGCGTTCCAGCCTTCTTCTTCTGATGTGTTCTTCGATCAAGTCCCAGAGATGGTGGCATTCATTGGTGTCATGTCCGTGGGATTCGTGGAAGCGGAAGAACTTTCCAGACTTGAGTGCGTTATCAGATTCTTTCTTGTGCGGGGGGCGCTTGTATCCGAGTTCGCCCTGAGTGGCTAGAAAGATGTTTTCGATTGTCTCATTCAAAGGAGTGTAGGAGTCAAATCTTGGTCCTGGTCGATATTGGCGTTTTTCAACCTTCCTGCCCCCAGCATTGTCTCTAGATTCATTTCTTCGAGTGTCCTTAGCTGCAGCGGGAACCTTGTCCGAAGTTGTCTTACCTTGTTGCCCTGACTGCCTCTCAGTGGCAGCGTCTTCAAGTCTCATATACTTTCCAGCTTCATGGAAGAAATCAGGTAAAGTAGCTGGTTTTTCCTTAGTTAGTCTTCTAGCGAACTTGGTATCTGGGTGTACACCACTACAGAGGGCCATTAGGGTGAGCTTCTCATCGGCATCTTGGACTGCGGCCGCTGCGGCGTTGAACCGGGTTAGATATTGTTGCAGTGTCTCTCCGGATTTCTGTTTGACATTGGATAGAGAATAAGCATCCTTGGGTTGTTCTACATGGATGCGGAACTGGCTAATGAACCTTTCTTTCAACATCTTCCATGAGCTAATAGATCCTTGGGGTAGATGGCAGAACCAGGAGGTAGCTAGATTTAGTAGGAATAGCGGAAAGCATTTACACAGCACCCCTTCTGTTGCTCCGCTCATGAGCATATGATGGGTGTATCTTTGTAAGTGTACGATGGGGTCGGAAGTTCCCTTATAAGGTTCCATAGTTGGCATTTTCCATTCCCGGGGGGTGATGGCAGTTTCGATATTGCGGGTGAAGGGGCTGATGACCCTAGCGCCTATTCCTCGGTCCCTTTGCTCCCGTTGGACGCATTCTCTAAATAATCGTGCCATTCTTTCGTCAGAATTTGGAGCGGATAGAAATGAACTTGGTTCTTCCCTGCGGGATCGATCTCGTCCAGATGACCTGTAGGGATGGTATAGTCTATCACTTCTGACGTTATCCAGTGGTTGCCTCTGGCTGCTCGGATGCATGCTAGGACCAGCTACAGTTGCCCCATGCCTTGATCTTCCCCTATGGGGTTCTGTTTCGAGCATTTCCATGGGGTCAACTTCGGGTTGGGTTCTAGCTCGGCTCCGTTCAGCGGGGTTTCTATGATTAGGTGGCATGACTGGCTCAGCTACATCCGACCCTCGCCTGGCGCCTCCCCCACTGGGTTCGGTTCCAAGTGCTTCCTCGAGTCGGAGTTCGGGCTGAGTCCGGACGCGGCCCCTATCATTGTTGTTCCTGTTGATGGCTTCCTCGAAGAGGGAAGACCTTTGCTGTCTCCGAGATCCTCCAGATTGAGATTCATCCCATGATTCAGTGTTGCGGTTGGATTCTTCGACATCCCTTAAGCGTGACATGAGTTGGTTCACCAAAGCTTCTTGTTGGGATGCGAAGCGGTTAGTCACTTCCACCACAACTCTGTCTAGGTCTGCTCTAGTGATTACTGCCGGTTGTTCCGCGGCAGGGGCTGTTGGAATTGCCTGATCTACATGTGGCACCGCTGCTGTAGTGGGATGGTTCTCTTGATCTGGATCCACTGGATTTGAAGCGCTGCTAGTTGCAACGTTCTTTCCCTTGTTGGCGTCTTTTCTTGGCCTGGAAGTCATGTTTCCTAGGCAATGAAGGGTGCTATTGGGAAAGAAGGTTGAATGAGTGAAGCTGAAGCTTCGAGTTCGAAGTTCTCAGTGAAAGCACCAAAAATGTTTGCGCAAAAAATGGGCAAACACCTCCAAGTCGTGTGATTTAGTTGATTTTATGTGATTTTTAATGATTTAGATGAGTTATGTAAATATGAAAAAAGCAGGGGCTGAAATGTAAAAGACACACAGATTTATAGTGGTTCGGCCAGAACGTGCCTACGTCCACTTTATATGTTATTATCTTCTTTCTTTCAGATTACAAGTACAATGCTTTGTGTACAAGTATATGAAAGTAGTTTGAAAGTTCCTTCCGTGCTTGAGCTCTCAAACTTGTCTACCATTGTTGTGCCCCTGCCCCTCTATTTATAGAATGAGGTAGGGGGCAGGGGTCTTGGAAGTATATAGCTGCTGGTGGGCCCGGGCTGAAGCAATCTGGACTGGCAATCATCTGGTTCGACGGAGCTTCATTCGGCATTGAGTTTGGACCGGTGGTAGGTATGGACCGGTGGTATGTGTGGACCGGTGGCAGTGAGGTGGTTCGGTGCTTGTTTGGACCGGTTGTGGAGATGGTCCGGTAGGCCTTTTGGTCCGGCATAGGGGTGTGAAGGTTGGTGGACCGGTAGTGACTGGACCGGTAGGGGAGTTGGTTCGGTGGATAGTTGGTTCGGTGGAAGGAGGACCGGATGAGTCTCACCGAACGGCCATGTTCTTGTATTGCCGAACGAGACTTCATATATGGAAATGCCGAATGGGCTCTGGGCTGGATAGACTTCTATGCTTGTGTTGAGCCTGGCGTTTGTCGAACGAAGTGGAGGTTGTAAGCCCGGGTGAAACTGTGACTTCTCGGTCTCGAGATCTTCTGGGTGAGAATTCGCCCAACAAGAGTTATAATGTGCCTAGGCAAATGGGAAGAAAAAAGTAAGGTATCATCGGCAAATTGGAGAACCGATATACCATTATGCGAAATACCATTCCCAACACTTCCTATAGAACCATTATCCACTGCTCTTTTTATTATTTTAGGAAAAATATCTGCAGCTAAATTAAATAATAAAGGCGATAAAGGATCTCCTTGCCTTAATCCTCTCATGGATTGAATTTTATTATCTAGAATACCGTTAACCATAATACTAGAGTTTTCGATTCTAAGCAAAGACATAATCCAGTTTATCCATCCAGGACCAAAACCTCTAGCATGAAAAATATCAACAATAAAATTCCAATCTACCGAATCAAAAGCTTTAGCAAAATCAAGTTTCAAAATCGCACAAGTAATGTTATTCTTACAACAGAAATTAATATATTCCTGAACAACTACCACTCCATCCGTGATATTTCTACCTTTGATAAAAGATGATTGAGAACAATCAATTAATTCGTTCATTCTTTTACTAAGTCTATTAGCTAAAACTTTAGAAAAGATTTTAATTGAGCAGTTTATCAAAGAAATAGGTCTAAACTCTTTTAAATTATTTGCACCTACCTTATTATGAAGTAAAATAACATTTGCAAAATTAAATCTCCCTAATTGTAAATTACCATTATAAAAATCGTTGAACATATTATATAAATCGAATTTTAAAACATCCTAAAAAGTATTATAAAATAAAATAGGAAACCCTTCTGGACCCGGCGATTTATCGCTGGGCATGTCTTTAATAGCTTTACTAATTTCATGTTCAGAGAAAGGATACTCTAACTCTGATAAATCAACAATGGAATGAGGTGGGTAAAGATCCGACCATCTTACATTGATTCTATTGTTAATTTTAGAACCAAAATTATCCTTATAGTAATCTGTAAAAGCCTTGTTAAGATCTCTTTGGTTAACAAGTTCTATATTATTAACAAAAATAGAGTTAATTGTATTACTACATCTCCCACCATTGGCTATATTATGAAAAAAATTAGTATTGTTATCACCTTCGTTGATCCATTGAATTCAGGATTGCTGTTTCCACATTACCTCCTCCTTTTGTAAAACTGAATTTAATTCCTCTTTTAAATTAGAAAGAACATTTTGTTCGCCCAGGTTTAGAGGTCCAGATTCTTCTATCTTATTAATTTTAAGCATTTCATAAAGAATATTATCTTTTTTATTTTTAAATTACCAAAGACATTTTTATTCCAATTTTTAAGGAAAATCCTAAGATCCCTAAGCTTAAAAACAAAATCTTTTGCAGAGTTATCCATATTTCTAATATTATGGAAACTCAAAGAAACCCATTTACCTTTAACTAGATTCACAAAGTTATTTTCCAAAAGCCACATCTTTTCAAACTTAAAATTCTTTAAAATAGCTCTATGAAACTCACAAGTAAGTAAAATACGACAATGATCCGATAAGGAAAAAGGAAAACCAGTTACTTTACAAATAGGAAATTTGGCTTCAATCTCATCACTAACAAAGAATCTATCAAGAAGAGCCATGGAAGGAAGCTCTCGAGCGTTACTCCAAGTAAACTCTCTATTAGAAAGAGGAATTTCAATCAAATTAGAAGAAATGATAAATTTATCGAATTCCTCCATAGTAGAGTAATCCTCTTCCCTAGGATATCTCTCACCAATGAAACGCGTTACATTAAAATCACCCCCCAAAATCCAAGGCCCTGGGGCAAATGATCTAAATTCAAGTCATTCATTCCATAAAATTCGCCTATTAAGTTTAGAGTTTGGCCCATAAACATTTGAAATACTTAAAAGAGAATTATCGGAAAGATTGATAAGAATAACATGAAGAGAATGCTGCTTAACAATACATTGTAATAATTTAAAGAAATTATCACGCCAACCTATCATTAAGCCCCCTGAAGAACCCACGCCAACCTATCATTAAGCCCCCTGAAGAACCCACAGAAGGTAAAGAAACCCATTTACTAAAGTGATAACCACCTAATCTTCTAAAAAAACAAAAGTCGGAGCAATTAATTTTGGTTTCTTGAATAAGAGCAATGTCAATGAAATAATCTTTAAAGAACAATCTAACCTTATCACATTTATTCAAATCATTTAGACCACTAATGTTCCAACTAATGATGCTCATAAACTAATTGTGCTAGCCCTCTCTAGTTCCTTGCATCTAATAAAATCCCTATCAAGCTCTAAGTCCGAAAAGATAAAAGAAGTGTCTCTGGCTAACTGACTGAACTCAGCAGAAGAGAGACTGCCTAATGCATAAGTAGAATAGGTACTACCTAGAAAAGAACTCATACCCGAGCCTGAGTTTGTAGTGCCAATCACAGCACTCGAACTAGGTAACTCACCCAAAGACTGTAACTGACATCTACAAATCCTGGCATTCCTACGAACGGATCCACTAGAAGCAACTGATTTCTTGCCCTTAGCACTCTTCGTCAAAGGGGTCGAATCCTTAACAAAATTTCTCTTTACTGTCACCCTTGAGCTCACAGGAACACCACAAACACTAGATGCCAATACTGGATCCACACCAAGATGACTGATTGCTGGAAACTCCTCCACTTGAACTGAATTACAACCTAGAATATCTATACCCAAAACGTCTTCAGGACCAGAAACATGCACACCCTCAGATTTATGCAAATCATAAAAACCTGATTCCCTAATCTCCCAAAAATTGCCAAAGAAAACCACCGCTTCTGACTCATGTTCAACTTCTGATGAGTCAGAGACACATAACCAATCCAACAAGATATTGTCAGGTGGAGAAGGCGCAATACACAAACAATTTAAATCTGATTTCACAAAGCTCTCAGAAATAAGAGCTTCTTGGAAAGTCTCAAAATCAATTCTCTTCTCCGGAAATTGAAACTCCATCTTATTGCCGGCACAGGAAGAATCAACATATCCCGAAAAAGCATCAGCGATCAATGCATCGGGGTTCAACCAATCCAACTTCAATAAACTCGAGAGACTGCTGTCACGAGAATGAACTTCATTCCAGCTAACTTCAGGTGAAGAGAAATCAATCTTCTGATGTTTGTTAGCAAATTGATCAGCTACAACCACCAAGCCGCTGTCTGGGCATTCTAGAATATCGTGAAAGAAGCTATGCGGTAGAATCGTATAATATGGAATATTGGATGGTATAGGTAAATAACAATAAGCAATAAGTAAAGTAGACACCAGGATTTTATACTGGTTCGGACCTCTAGTCCTACGTCCAGTCCCTAAGCTTCACTTAGGAATTCTACTAACTAAAGCCCTCTCTTAACCCGGAGGAATAGGTTTACAACTTACCCGAACAACTGAACGCGATTTCTTGCCTCAACTACCGAAGAGGACTTCAATTCAATTACTAAAAACAATTATTCGACTTATCGTGTTCTTGTCAACACTAATGAGTCCAATGTAGTACAATATTCCTATAATCTTGTCCTCGAGAGTATGCAATGTGTTTGTGAAGATTTAGAAAATGTGAATTGCTATGAATCAAAAGAATGTTATAAACAAAGCAGAGATTCAAGCAATAGATTGGTGATTGCTTTGAAAACATTTAGAGAATATAAAATATGTTCAAGAAAGTAGTGAGATTAAAGCAGAAGAAAATTGGTAAATTGAAGATGTTAGAACCATGTATATATAGGTGTAGAAGAGATGCATTTGTTGGCTAGAGATGTAGACAAGAGATGCTTCCATTTCCATTGGAGAATGGTTGCAACTCTTGGGAGGAAGAAGGTGGCCATTTAGAGAAAATCCGCAGGTTTAAATTCAGTCGACTGAGTAGGGATTTCAGTCGACTGGAAATGTAAAGAATTTTTTTAGGAATAGATTCAGTCGACTGAGCAGGTTGTTTCAGTCGACTGGAACTGTGCATGTTTGTATATGTGTAACAGGTTCAGTCGACTGGGCTTACCTGTTCAGTCGACTGAACTATTGGTTTTTGCACAGTGAATGTTTATCTAGAAAATGAAGTTTATAAAACGTGTTCTAATGTTTGTGAAAGCCTCTTGAGGATAGATTTTAATAATAAATCTAAACTAAGACCTATATTTAAATTATACTCATGCTATCCTCGGTCTTTATCGTTCTTCCTTTATCTTTGCACATATCTCTTCCTTTTTGTTGAAGCACATTATCATTGATCAAAATATAGTGTATCAACATTCTCCCCATTTTTGGTTGATGACAATACTGAAACGTGTAGAGATGTAATTATTTCCTCCCACCTGAATATATGCACTGTCTTTCCTACAAAACAAGGTTAGTAACATAGATTTCTCCCCCTTTGTCATCGACAAAAAGGAAGTAATAATTGTAGAAGTATATTATCAAAACAATCACTGATATGCATAACTATAGTTTCAAAAACTTAGAATCTATCATAAATAAATGAAACATAGAAGGCTATTTATACAAGCCTTTTAAATAGTGTTTTTTTTCTTTTTCTTTTTTGAAATAAAAACCATAAGAGAGTTATTCATCTTTATCCCAATCATATGAGCCTTCTCTCCCTCCCTCCGGTTCGCGAATAACGGGTCCACCTGTGGGTGGTCTATAAGCTCTTCCACCTTGACCACCGCTATTCCCACTTGTGCTGCTGCTTGGATTTTCTTCGGATGACGTCCATGTGAAAGTTGGTGTCGGACGCTTGCCATGGGAGGTTGAAGCAATAGTGGAGCTCGTGCATGAGATGGCATCCCATAATTTGTTGAAGAACCCTTTAGTTCTATCAAGTTTATGATCTACCTTCTTGAGGCGATTATCAAGAATTTGTTGATTTCTTGATAGAATTCCTAATGATTGATTGGTAGTAAAACTTGGTTCAACGATACGAATTTCATCATCTTGATCAAAAGGTTCTTCATGTTGGGTTTGAGGAGGTTGTTGCGGTTCTTGATGTCTAGCTTCCCATTCGAAAAGAGATATGATGTGAGAAGGTCTAGCCGGAAGTTGCATAAGGCTTATAGTCTGATGGTTAATTTGATGAAACATTGTATTTTCGGACTCTGGCAATGGCGTATCAAAGTTGAGGAGTAGTCGCATGATATACTCGTCAAAATATATTGTTCGCATTTTGCCATTATTGAAATTTAGAAATTCATCAAGAATTAGTTTGACCCAGTTAACTTGAATATTGTCCCAAATAGCATATAGTTCTCTATAACTGTTTGTGTATTCAATTTCATATGAGCCCGTTCGAGGAGCGATGTTCGCATAAGAGCTTTGTGGAGAAGCCTTGCTCTTGGTCGTAAGGGAGTTGATTTAATATCCCGGATGTTGATGTTATCATCCAAAAATTGATGATTTATGTTGTCTCGAATATGTGGATTAAATTTGTTTTCTTCAAGCTTCCTTCCCATGTTAGGAGATCCTAAAATGTGTGCAATTCGGTCAAGGGAAAACCATACCTTTTTGCCACACACCATACTCCAAACACTATCATTTGGATTTCTTGGAGTTTGATGTCCGAGGTTAAGGTTTGCATAGAACAATTTGACCATAATATGATTGATTGCATAGTCATTTCATTTTATGTCTAAGAGAGATGTTAAACCTGCTTGATCCGTCAAAGCTTGTATGTTGTACATTTGGAGACTCTGAAAATCAACGAAGGAGTGTTCAACGATCCGAGAATTCTTCATTTTGTTCCACCTTGTGACCGCCACTCCATCATAAAGCCATTGAGCAATTTGAGCGTCAATTGGCTCGGAGGATGTTGAAGTTGAAGCCTTGATCTTTTTGGAGCGATTGTTGTGAGAGTTTTGAGAGGGATTTGAAAAAAAAATGAAGATTGGGGGCTAGGGTTTTGAACAATAATGGTGAAGTAGGAGCTTTTGGAATGATAAAAGTAAAGGGTAAAGGTAGAAATTGGTGGTAAAAAGGGAAAAAGTAGCTTGGGAAACGACGTTCAGTCGACTGAATAGTCTGTTCAGTCGACTGAATTGATGGCCGAAAATTTTCTGTGTTAAATTTAGTCGACTGAACAGTGTTTTTAGTCGACCGAACTATTGTCTGAAAGTTTCTGTGGTAAATTTAGTTGACTGTGCAGAGCAATTAGTCGACTGAGCTATTGGAAATTGTTTTCTGCCTTATGTTCAGTCGACTGAGCAGTAAGGTTCAGTCGATTGAACCTTGTGTTTTTCGTATTTTAAATTTTTTTAAAGCAAAAGATTTTGATTGAAAGAAACGATTACAATTGTATAGACATATTACAATATAATAACATGATTTGACCAAAAATAATCATTTCTTTGGAGATGGACTATTTTTCTTTTGCTGTTTATTTCCTTCATTCGCCATATAGTTTTTGTCCCATGAATTTCGACTACATTGAGGTGTTTTTGGCGACATCCAAGGATTCAGTGGATCGGCTGGTGTACGGTATGTCGAAGATGGATCATACGAACTAACTGGTCGAGGTAGGGGCTCGGTCGCATCGTTTTTCTTCGAGCTACAAAAACGTAAACCGATTTGCTCAAGAAAGCTTAATCGTCTAGCCGTTACTTTTTGTTCAAAATATAATTCACGTAGAAGGTCAATTTGTTGCTGTTGAAAATGATGAATTTCATCAACCTTTCTTTTCATATCAGGAGAGATAAAAAGTCCCATTTTGCCTTCTTCGAATCCGGTGTGTAGCCAGTTCGATAGTTTTCCCATTTATAAACCGGCTCATGCTTTGGTGTAGGCATAGGAAGTTGTGGTGATGTAGGTGAGTTATCGACTGAGGAGGTAATGTTGATTGGAGAGTATGAATTGTTGGAAGACATTTTTATATTCAATTTTCAAACTTTGTAATTTTTTTGAAAATAACATATGTACAGATGTATATATATAGTATGAAAGTTCCAAAAAGAATATGGTGTTAAATCATTAAGAATTATAACCAAAAATTAAATTAATGCTTAATATTTTCTTTGAAAATGGATGGTTATGTAATATTAGCTAATGGATGGTTAATATTTTCTTTGAAAATGGTTAATATAGGTTTAGTGTATAAAATATTAGCTACTTCAAAATATCTTTGAAAGATATTATTCCTAATTCTCGTCGTAATTTTATGAATGAGTTTTCTAGTAATGGTTTAGTAAATATATCAGCAATTTGATTTTCGGTAGAAATATATTCTAAATTCATGATTCCTTTTTCGATATTGTCACGTAGAAAATGGTGACGAATATCAATATGTTTTGTACGAGAATGATTTACCGGATTTTTAGATAAATTTATTATACTTGTATTATCACAATATATTGTAGAATTTTTTAAATTTATATTGAAATCTTTAAGTGTTTGTTGCATATAGATGACTTGAGTACAAGCTAAAGCGGCTGATATATATTCCGCTTCACACTTGGAAAGCGAAACACAATTTTGTTTCTTACTAAACCAAGATACAAGTGATTTTCCAATGGAATGGCACGTACCACTTGTACTTTTTCTATCTGTTCGAGATCCACCAAAATCAGCATCACTAAACGATACTAACTCGAATGGACACTCTTTTGGATAGAAAAGACCAAAATCTTTAGTATATTTAAGATATCGCATAATTCGTTTTACAGCTCTTAAATATGATTCTTTAGGGTTAGATTGAAAACGCGCACAAAGGCATACACTCATCATTATGTCTGGTCTACAAGCGGTTAAGTAAAGTAAGGAGCCTATCATACTTCTAAACAATTTTTGATCTACACTTTTGCCATTTTCATCTTGATCGAGATGAGTAGTGGTACTCATAGGAGTAGGTTTAACAGAAGTGTTTTCCATTCCAAAACGTTTAATTAGATGAGCACAATATTTTTCCTGGTTTATGAAAATTCCATTTTTTAATTGTTTAATTTTAAGTCCGAGAAAATTGGATAACTCTCCCATATAATACATTTCGAACTCCTTAGCCATTATATTTGGAAATTCTTTACATTAGTTTTCATTTTTCGAACCGAATATAATATCATCTACATATACTTGAATTATTAGAATATCTTTAGTAGTATTTTTAATGAAAAGAGTTTGATCTACTTTTCCAATTTGAAATCCCGAATCCAGTAGATAGCTTTTAAGTCTCCCATACCAAGCACGAGGTGCTTGTTTAAGACCATATAAGGCTTTCTTTAATTTATATACATGATCCAGATATTTTTCATGAGAGAATAAAGAGGGTTGTTATACATATACATTTTATTTTATAAAACCATTTAAAAATGTACTTTAACATCCATTTGATAAAGTTTAAAATTGTGAAAACATACGAAGGCTAATAGAATACGTATTGCTTCAAGTCTTGCAATGGGAGCAGAAGTCTCTTCAAAATCAATACCTTCTTCTTGATTATATCCTTGTGCTACTAGCCTAGCTTTATTCCTAATTATATTACCTTGTTCGTCTACTTTATTTTTGTAAACTCATTTTGTTCCTATAACTGATTAATTATTAGGAGGGGAACTAACTCCCAAACATCGTTACGTTCAAATTGATTTATTTCTTCTTGCATAGCAACAATCTAGTAATCGTCTGTTGATGCTTCTTTAGGATTTTTAGGTTCTATTGTTGAAATGAAAGCAACATGTCCCATTTGATTTAGTTGACTTCTTGTTTTAACTTGAGAATTCATTTCACCTATTATATTTTGTGCTGGGTGATCCCGTAACATTCTTGGTGGAGATCTTAGTTCATTATTACAATTTTCAAGGTTTGTATTTTCTATATTTATAAATTCTTCATCGTCTTTTATACTCAAATTTTTATTAAAATTTTCATCAAAAGATATATGTAAAGTTTCTTCAGTTATGTTTGTTTGTTTATTAAATACTCGATACGCCTTGCTTCGTTCTGAGTATCCTACAAAAATTCCTTCGTCAGCTTTTGGATCAAAATTTTCAAGTTGATCTATTGTATTTAAAATAAAACATTTCGATCCAAATATTTTAAAATAAGATATATTTGGCTTTTTGTTATTAAATAGTTCATATGAAGTATTTTTAGTTAATGGTCTAATTGATATACGATTTAATACATAACATGTAGTAGCTACGGCTTCTGCCCAAAAATGTTTTGGTAGAAAACTTCCGTTTAATAATGTTCTTGCACATTCTTGTAATGTTATTTTCTTTCTTTATACAACTCCATTTTGTTGAGGAGTTCTACGAAATGAAAAATATGATTTATTCCTTTCTTTTTACAAAAAGATTCAAAAGCTTCATTTTCGAATTCGCCTCCATGATCGCTTCGTATATTTTTAATCTTCAAATCTTTAGTGTTTTGAATTCTTTTCACAAATGTTTTAAAATGCTCAGAAGTATCACTTTTATTTTTCATAAAAATAGACCATGTATATCTTGAGAAATAATCAACTATTACAAATACATATCGATTATGATTAATGGATTGAACCTGTGTTGGTCCGAATAGATCCATATGAAGTAATTCTAGTGGTTGTAAAGTAGAAATATTTTTCTTAGATTTGAAAGACGACTTTGTTAATTTTCCTTTTAGACAATCATCATAAAGATTTTTTATTTTAAAGTTTATCTTGGGTAAACCTCTTACTAATTCATTTTTAGAAAGTTTTCTAATAGTTTTAAAATTAATATGACAAAATCTTTTGTGCCATAGCCAAGGATCATTATCTTTGGCTAGTAAAGACATATTTGTATTATGATTAATTTTCATATTTAGAACATAAATAGTCCTATCTCTATTTCCCTCAAAAACAAGATTTTGGTTTTGATCAAAAATACTACATTTATTTTTCAAAAAATTTATTTTAAAACCCTTGTCACAAAGTTGACTTATGCTTAGTAGATTATGTTTTAGATTTTCAACTAATGATACATTTGTTATAAAAGGTAAATTTGATGTACCGTAATTGCTCACATCTCCTTTGCCAATGATATAAGCTTTTGAATTGTCTCCGAAGGTAACCGAGCCACCATCAAAGTATGTGATGTTTGTAAGCATATCTTTGTCGTCGGTCATGTGTTTTGAGCAAGCACTGTCAAGTATCCATTTCTTCTTTTTGAGTGGGACCTAAAAATAAATATGAAATTATTGGTACCCACTTTTTAACAGGGTCCTAAAAGTTAGAGTTTAGGAAACCAAACCCAATTCGGTTCAGTATCCTTTTTATAAATATAGTTTTTATTATTATGAACACTATCCATAAATGTTTTAATATATTTATTCCTAATTAAAATATTGTTAGTTTTTGGAACCCAAATTTTGACTATCTTGGTTTCTATTTTTGTGTTAATAGTTCTCTTAATAACATTTGTTGTTTTGAATCAATATTCCTCTTAAAATTTGTATTTTTCTTTTTAGGAATTTTTGACTCCTTTTTATATCCTAATCCATGTCTATTTGAAGAGAATTGAGAATTTTCTAAAATCTTAGATAAATTTTCTCTTCCTTTGTTAAAGTTATAAACATTTTTAGTAATGTTATCTAATCTAGCTTGAAGATTATTATTTTCTAACTCAACTTGTCTAATCTTAGTTTTTAACTCATGATTTTCAGAAACAATTATATCATTCTTTGTCTTTTGAGTTTCAATTTCTTGACTTAAAAGTGATAATTGAGTTTCCGAATTTGAATGAGATTCTTGAACTTTTTCAAGTTCTTCTTCTAGAATTTTCTTTTCATCTTTTAACATATCCCTTTCAAATTTAGCTTTGTTTTGATTTTCACGAGTTTCCTTGAGTTTCTTTTTAAGAGTTTTTATTGTGCTCAAAAGTTCAGCGTTTGCTTCAATTAAATCATCGAAAGTTAAATTACTAACCTCAGATTCTTGAGCCATAAAGCATACATTCGCCTGTTCATTGTCGCTATCATTTTCACTTTCAGATGAAGAAGAATCTGAATCGTCCCATGTTACAAAGAATACCTTCTTTTTGAATTTCTCTCTCTTGTTTTTATTATTGAGAGCTTTCTGATTCACCTTCTTTTGCTCTGGACAATCCTTGTGCATGTGACCTATCTTATGACAGTTGAAAAATTCTATATTTGAGGATGTAGGTTTGTTCAAGAAATTCTTATTGAATCCATTTTTATTTCCTTTTCTATATCTTAAGAATTTCTTGAAATTTTTGGCTATAAATGCTAAATCCTCATCTTCAGACTCTGATTCTTCCTTTTCCGCATGAAAAGCTGCATTCTTTCTTTCTTGAGCTTGATCTTTCTTAGCTTGCATAGTTACTTCATACGACATAAGATTTCCAATTAATTCCTCTGGTTTCATTGTAGATAGATCATTTGCTTCCTCGATTGGTAGTATTTTTCTCTCCCATTCATCAGTGAGTGAATTTAGAACTTTAGACACAATGTCAAAGTTCATATATTTTTCTCCTAGTCCTATTAAGGCATGATGAATGTCTTGAAATCTCGAGTACATGTCATTGATGGATTTATTTTGTCGCATTCTAAAGTTTTGGAATTGGTTCTTCAGCATGAATATCTTTGTTTGTTTGACCTTGTTTGTGCCTTCATGTATGACTCTAAGTGGATCTTGTTCAACATGCTTCCTTTAATGGCACATAAAAAATTCACATTCATGTATTCTAGTTAAACATTTCATGTGTGAACTACTTCCTGTTCCATAAAAAGGAACTTTTGAGTGCCATTCTATTTCTAGGGATGCATATCTGTGAATGATACAAAGCAATATGCATGAAGAGATGTGTACTTGAGTGGTCTTGGTTCCTATATCCAAAATCCAATCAGTCCAAAAATGTTTGGATGATGAAGCTTATTTAACATCTTTGCTTCATTACTAGCTGTCTCTTTTTCACCATCTCCACCCTAAATTTTTTTAAAAAGGATGCAAATGCAGTATTGATACCGAGTAGAGGTATTATCTACAAATTCAATTGTACAAAAGACTTTTATACAGTTCTTGTATCCTTTCCAGTTCTATTCAATAACTGGTTCTTTTGAAACATAAAGATTTCCATAGGATTAAGGATTGAGGCGGGGTACCCTGGTTTTCTCGTTTGCACTGAAAATGAACCAAATTGTCCAAAAAATGAAAGGCTCCTAGACCTCCCTTAACTTATTGCTTTGAAGAGCACAATTCTGATGAGCCAAACACAGTAATTTTTCAAAGTAACCAAACACAATCATTCATAAAGAACAACAAGAACTTTTCAAAGTAACCAAACACGATCATTCATAAAGTACAGCAACCAAAATATAGTAATTCATCTTCCAAATAAACAACAGGAATTCAACTGGCAAATAAACTAACAAAACACATTAACCAAAAACAGTAATTTTCAATCATTTCATAATCTTTATGTACAATGTCAATGCAATTGAGCAGGCTTCCATAATCATTTCATAATCTTCTTTCTATCTTGTAACCACCAATTTAATGACTGAATCAAGAATAATACATGAAAGCTAATCATTTCTTTTTATTTTGTATACAGCTCCAGGAATTTTCACAATCCAATGTTAAATTGTCAACTCTAGTATCGTTTTCAGTATCTTGCCACAACATATCAAAATCGCCAACATCAGGGAGTCCATCAAGATCAATAAGATCAGTGAGTCCAAAATCTGAAAAGTCCTTATTCTGATCACAAAAGCCATGTAACTCAGTAATACCTTGATTATCACCAATAATATTCATGGAAGGTGAACACGATCGAGGAATCTCAACTTCAGTCGGTTGCTCCTTGTTATTAAGTACTGCAATCCTACTTTCGACTTCACCTAATTTTGAATCTATAAAGTCAATAGCTTTGTTTTCTAGCAAATGATTCTCCATGACTATACGGTTGAGTTCAGCTTCCTTCTTCCTAATTTCTGAAAGAACAAAGTTTTCTGAGTCCATTGCGTTCTTAGTCGAGACTTTCTTACTATTCAAACGATACTTGTCCAAAATATTATGGACTTCTTCTTGACTTTCAGGCCAGTGATCCAGTTTTCCACAGGAATCGACAGAGATAAACATCGCCGGAACATCGCATAAGGCTGAAAACTCCCAAATCTTTTTCTTTAAACCTCTTAACCTATTTAGATACGTTGCTTCCCTTAAACTTTTACTCTCGATCAATTTCAATTGCAATTTTGCACGCCCCATTTGATAGCTGAAAGTAGCAGAAACGCAGAGGGAGATAACAAATCACGTCGAATTGATCTGAAAAACAAAAGGCGACGGCAACAAGAATTTTAATGGCGGATTGAGGATTTGATTTGAATGATGGGGTGAAGGCAAAAGGGTACCTTATGTTACCGTTTTATAATGTTTACTTGATGCTAAGAGGAAATTTAAGGAAAGAAAGAAAGGGAAGGTCTGCCTCTAGGCGCACATCATATTCACAGAAGATTGTGAGCCGTTGGATTTACATGTTGCGGATTGCTGTCCGCCAGCTGGTTCTACATCTCTAAAGCTCCATCTCTAGCCTCACGTCATACTAGATTACTGCCAGTTGGTTTTGCAGTCCCACATCAAATTTAAAACTCAAATTTGCAACTTTAATCTTATCAATTTCAAATTTCAAATCTAACATCACTTCTAAATCTTTAAAAATTGAAATTAGCGTTGATAATGTAAATAGTTCTTGCGTTATCTAATCCATGTTTATTTTATAAGTTGACAATGCTCAAATGTGAATGAAAATAGCAAATACAAAAAATGTAAGTTTATATTTTATTGTATTTCCTATTCAATTTCTCATTGGTAATCGAAAAAAATGATGGCTGTTAATATTTATTTACAGTTTGATATAAACAACGGACAATTTCAATTCATACATTGAAATTTATTTAGCATACACCATAGAATCAAACAAGTCATCATACATCATAAATTGTCTAACGTATATCTTTTATTGTAAGATTACTTATAGCTTCAGCTTCAATTATCCAACAAAATTATGCACTACATGCACCATTCTGAAATTTATAATTTTCATAAATAAATCAGAGAAAAATTCAATAAAAAGTTTTATATTTATTTCTTTGTGCCAAACATGTCCAACAAAAACGATTCTAATTTTTCAAAAAGGAGATAAACCATTTTAAAATAAAAAGGGTCGGATATGAAAGTATTATTAGCCGATGCTTTTAATTTTTTATTGAGAAATTAATTATTATTTTTATAAAAATTTAATGATTTGGTTATATAATTTTATTTCCAAGATTTTAGGTTATGAAAATTTAATGGTAAGGAATATAAACTAAATAACAATCAATCCAATAATCAATCCAATATTTTACATTGGAATATTACGAGTGGATTTAATGATAATCACACAAAATGCCTTTATCTAAATTTAAGAAACAAATCTTTTCTTAAGTATTCATGCATATCATTATATTTTCATGATAGCTTCATCGATTATGTTTTATAGTCTAATATAACTGTAACAACCCGCCTTTCGATTCTCAAAAGTCGATAGTAATATATCCATGATATTCATATGCCAAGCATCCAAGTGTCAGAAATACAGATATTGGAGGTGAAAGAAAAAGAAAGACAAGGAGAAACTAAAGCGCATAGAATCTCACAAGCAAAGGAACAATATATAATAATCAATATAAAATTTTACACGATCATTTCCAAAATGATATACCAGTGTCATAATAGTACAACTTTCTACCTGGGACAGTTATAACTACCTATCCCTACATAACTGATACAAATTTCATCCAAAATAGTAGAAATAAGGAAGTATACATGGAATCCATCTCGGGAATCCATCTCGTCTTCGGAACTCCAAAGCATCCAAAGCTAATCTAAAACCATGCTCGGTCTGATCCAAGCATTATAAGAAAACAATGCTCTGGTTACTCTGGCAAAACCCGCATGAGAAACTCAAATCACAAGGAATTTTATCATAACTTACAAAATCCTTTAAAATCAATAGTATCTCTTAAGGCCGCGTTGCACATAAAAACGGACGGGTTTTTACCTTACTATAATCAAAACATTTGATATCAAAATCTAGTGATACTATTGACGCAGCGGATTAATCGAAAACAAACTTCAATCGTTGAACGTAGCAATCGGTGAGTTGATGGATACTGAAATGCCCAAATCCGTTGATCCAAGATACCGGATTCTAGCTATCTTCGTCTCGTTGATCGCGCACGATACCGAGAAACAAAGATTTACGATTCTTCGCACGTTGATCTAGCGCACTAGATTCCGTGAATCGGCTTCTACGAACGTTGAATCGAGCGCACTCGATTATCCGAACGAGGAGATAGGAGATAACACTCAACTACCAATTGTATGAAAGCACAAAGCTAACAAAAGGGAATTTTATTCAAAATGTCAACCTCTAAATGTACAACACACACCCCTATTTATAGTGTTTACAACCAAACCCTAAGACGTACACGGCCTACGACTCAATATAAGTCGGCGGCGACTCAATGCACACGGCTTATACTTACAACACAATGCCGACTCAATGACTCATGACTCCACAGACTCACGACTCACGACTTAGGACTCATGACTTAGCAGCAGTGCATCACATACATGCTTCAGAACGTAGCACACGACATACGACTCAAGGCACATACGACTCAACTTATTTACAACCTTATACAACACAAACGACTCAAAGAAAACGTGACTCAACTTAGGTCGCGACTCACGACCTAACACATTACAGACATATACGACTCAAAGATACAACGACTCATATATACACATCACCTTCCATCGACTCAACTTCATGCCGACTCACGACTCATAGCTTCACCGACTCAACATCCTTCCAACGACTCAAGCTTCCAAGTCCCCTGCGGCATAACCCTTCAAGCGAGTCAACTCTGAACGACTCATCTATGTCGTAACCCGTCTCCGATTCAAAGCTTCTGATGACTGGAACTTGTCTTTGTTGCTTGATGAGTCGTGGACGACTCATAGTAGTTTTGTTAGGTCGGAAACCTTTTCCTTCAGACCCGTTAGGTCGCAGCCCCCTTCCACCTGATCTGTTAAGTCGCGGACGACTCATGTTGAGTCGTGGACGACTCAAGTTAAGTTGTGGACGACTCAATTCTGAAGTCCCCTCCATTCGACCTATGTCATCTCCTACCTTAAGTTGTGGACGACTTTTTCCTTTATCCTGGGCTACATCATCCTCCCTTGGTTGAGAAGAATTCGCCCTCGAATTTGTAAGTTCTTCTGTACTAGATTGTTCATCTCCATAATATGGCACCAGATGCTTAATATTGAATACGTCGGAAGTGTATATATCCTCCGGCAGCTTCAACTTATAAGCATTGTCATTAATTCGTTTCACAACTTCGACAGGACCAATTTTCCTGGCTTTCAACTTGTTATAAGCGCCCACTGGAAAACGATCCTTGGTTAATATAGCATAAACCAAATCACCTTCCTTAAATTCAACGCTTCGACGTTTTAAATCTGCAGACTTCTTATACTTCTCATTCGATTTCTCCAATCGTTCCTGAACGATTTTATGACATTCAGTCAACTCATCAACAAAATCAACAGCCCGTTTAACTGTTCCCTTCGACTGTGGTACTACTGCCAAATCTAACGGTCCCCTGGGTAAATTTGAATAAACAATCTGAAATGGACTGAATCCCGTGCTACGATTCACTGCATGATTATGTGCAAACTCGGCTTGGCATAACTTCATGTCCCAGTTTTTCAAATTATCCTGTACAAGACATCGCAACAAATTCCCCAATGACCTATTAACAACTTCTGTCTGTCCATCAGTTTGCGGATGATAAGCGCTACTAAACTTCAGCTTTGTTCCCACCATCTTCCACAAACTTAACCAAAAGTGACTCAGAAAACGAGTATCCCGATCAGAAACAATAGATTCTGGTAAACCATGCAATCGATACACCTCCTTAAAGAATAATTGTGCCACTCGAACTGCATCCGCTGTCTTCTTGCAGGCAATAAAATGTGCCATCTTCGAAAATCTGTCCACTACAACAAATATCGAATCATTTCCCCTTTGAGTTCTAGGCAAACCCAAAACGAAATCCATGCTGATATCAATCCATGGCTTAGATGGTACAGGTAATGGCATATACAACCCTGCATTCGTCGCTGTTCCCTTTGAAACCTGGCAAATATGGCATCTCTCCACAAATCTTTCAACTTCTTTTCTCATCGACGGCCAAAAATAAGATTGAGAAACCAATTGCAATGTACGATCTCTACCCACATGGCCTTCTTCATGCAACTCCTTGATAATTTTCATTCTCAAACTGCTCTCAGGAATACATAACCGATTTCCTTTAAACAAAAATCCATCAATCATCATAAATTCATCAGTACTCCCTTCCTTCACTTTCTCAACATATTTCACAAAGTAAGGATCTTCTTCAATCATCTCTGGCAACATTTCAAACCCTGTCACTTCAACCTTCATTGTTGTTAATAAATGACTCCTCCTACTCAAAGCATCAGCTACCCGATTCGTCACCCCTGATTTGTGCTTAACGACAAAAGTAAACTGCTGTAAATAAGCAATCCATGATGCATGTCTCGCTGAAATCTTGTCCTGTCCCTGCAAATGCTTCAACGCCTCATGATCAGTGTACAGAACAAACTCCTTCTGAAATAGATAATGTCTCCAATGTTTAATCGTTTGCACAACAGCATAGAATTCAACGTCATATGTACTGTATCTCATCTTTGCCCCTGACAACTTCTCACTGAAATAAGCAACGGGTTTTCCATTCTGACTCAAGACTCCTCCAATTCCCACCTTCGACGCATCAGTGTGCAATTCAAACAACAACTGAAAATTCGGTAAAACAAGAATTGGTGCTGTCGTCAATAGTTCTTTGATTCGTTCAAAAGCAACTCCCGCTTCCTCTGACCATACAAACTGTTTTCCTTTCATGCAATCGGTAACTGGTGCCATCACACTACTGAAGTGTGGAATGAACCTTCGGTAGAATGATGCCAATCCATGAAAACTTCTAACTTCAGTGATAGTTCTCGGCTGTGGCCAATTTCTAATAGCTTCAACTTTACTCTGGTCCACTTGGATTCCCTTCTCAGATACAACATATCCCAAAAATAACACACTTCTCGTCATGAACACACATTTCTTCGTGGCTGCATAAAATTGTTCCTCACGAAGAATAATCAACACTTCCCTCAAATGTAGAACATGCTCCTCCATACTCCTGCTATATATCAGAATATCATCGAAATAAACCACCACGAACTTCCCAATGAATGGTCTAAAGATTTGATTCATCACCCGCATGAATGTACTAGGTGCATTTGATAAACCAAATGGCATTACCAACCATTCGTATAACCCCTCTCTTGTCTTGAAAGCTGTCTTCCATTCGTCTCCCGGTCTAATTCGAATCTGGTGATAACCACTCTTCAAATCAATCTTCGAAAATATAGTTGCCCCACTCAACTGGTCTAACAAATCATCCAACCTCGGCATAGGAAATCTGTAACGAACAGTAATCTTGTTCAAAGCTCTACTATCGGTACACATTCTCCATGTTCCATCCTTCTTCGGCACCAACAAAGCTGGTACTGCACAAGGACTCAAGCTTTCCTGAACACGTCCCTGCTCAAGTAACTCTTCCACCTGCCTTCGTAACTCCTCATGTTCCTTCGGACTCATTCGGTAATGTGGTCGATGTGGTAACATTGCTCCTGGAACAAGATCAATTTGATGTTGAATGTCTCTCAATGGTGGTAACTCCTTAGGCAACTCCTCTGGAAACACATCTTCAAACTCTTTCAAAACTGGCTTTGCTTCTTCAGGAATTTCAACCTCTTCACTGCTCTCTCGCCCAATCAACAAATAGACTTCAGGCTCCTCTTCAACCTCCTTAACAAACTCCTTCAAAGTCAACAGAGTTTTCAATTCCTCAATCTCCTCCAGCTTGCTCTCCTTCTGTTGTTGCTTCTTGGGAACCAAAGTGATTTTAGTACCCTCGAACATGAAACTGTAACTATTAGCATGACCATCATGTTGAACTGATCTATCAAACTGCCATGGTCTGCCCAACAACAGATGACATACGTCCATATCTACAACGTCACACCAAATTTCATCTTTGTACTTCTTCCCAATGGAAAAATTCACACAAGCCCTTCGACACACCTTCACTTCACCACCCTTCCTTAACCATGCTAGCTTGTACGGTTTAGGATGTTTCTCAGTTTTCAAGTTCAACTTCTTCACAGCCTCGGTAGAAATAATATTATCGCAACTTCCAGCATCAATGACGAACTTGCAAACCTTTCCCAGAATAGTGCATGTCGACTGAAAAATATTGCTTCTCAACCAACTAAAATCCTCCTCTTGCTTTGGTGTAAGACATGACCTCCTCATCATAAGATTACAACCTTCATCTCCAGACAATTCATCTTCCTCCTCAACATAAGGTGCATTTGAACATTCTGCCTCCTCACCATCATCCTCCTCCACTTCTGCAACCATTGCTCTCTTCTTTGGCTTCGGACATTCATTGCTTTTATGACCCAACTCCTGACAATTATAACATTTGAAACCACTGCTAACCTTCGCCTTCTCAGCCTCCTTTACCACTGGCTTGGTAACAGGTTTAGGAACATTAGAACTTCCACCAACACCCCTTGCTTGATTATTGGAATTAGTAAACGCACCACCTCCACGCCTTCCTTGTTTTTCCCAAGCTAACGCCTTCTGATGTGCCTCTGCTACAGATCTTGGATCAAACATATTAACCATATCCTGGATCTGCATTCTCAATCCCCCAATGAATCTAGCAGTTAACTGTTCTTCGGTTTCCATAATATCATTCCTGGCAATGAGTTGGTAAAATTCATCAGCATAATCATTAACTGATTTCGTCCCTTGCCGTAGGTTCTGTAATCTCTGGTACATAAGCGATTGAAAGTTGTATGGTAAAAATGTAGCTCTCATCAACTTCTTCATCTTCTCCCAAGATTCTATCTTTGACTTCCCCATTCGATCTCGAGTAAGTTTAGTCTGCTGCCACCATGCCAATGCTCTTCCCCTCAATCTAGTAGCAACCAACTTCACTCGACGATTCTCCGGCACTTCCTTGAAATCAAAGATTTCTTCAACATTTGACACCCAATCAAGAAATTCTTCAGCTACCATCCCTCCTTTAAACTCCGGAATCTCCATCTTCATCCCCGATTCCCAACGTCGATCATCATCAATAACCCGATACTGACGTTGTCCCTGATCTCGGTCTCTGAAATGAACACTTCCCCTATCACCGTCAAACTCCTCATCAAAGTCTGATGCATATCGTTGTCTTTCACGCCCTCCAACATCTCTACCACCACTCCTACTACCCATATCTCTTCGATCACGACCATCATCATTCCTCCTACTTCGATTATCAACACTCCGTTGATCCTGACTCTCTCTCCTCTCCCGATCTGAATGATGTGAAACTCTACTTCCTCCATGAATGGATTCAGGTGAATTTCTTCTTCGACTTTGATTCATATCGATCATCAACTTCTCCAACCTACCAATGCCTTCATCAATCTTCTCATGCATACGTTGTTCCATTTGATCGGCTTCTTCTCGTCGATACAAAGCTTCAACATTTTGATGGCGGTTAGCTCTCCTTGGCGGCATGATTGAATCAACACAAAACTTCCAACAAATCTTCAACAAATGATACCAAACTGACACTACAAAACAAAAACAGTGTTCGGCCTTCTCTTAACTCAGCTCGGCTTCAAACTCTCCAACTTCAAACACCTTCAATACTTTGATCCAAAATGGAATGGATCGAAAGTTCTCCCTTCGTTGCAACTTCACGATGAACACGATGAACAACTTCAAACTTCAACACTTGGCTCCAAGAATCAACTTAGCTATGATTGGCTAAGTATGGCTCTGATACCAAAACTGACGCAGCGGATTAATCGAAAACAAACTTCAATCGTTGAACGTAGCAATCGGTGAGTTGATGGATACTGAAATGCCCAAATCCGTTGATCCAAGATACCAGATTCTAGCTATCTTCGTCTCGTTGATCGCGCACGATACCGAGAAACAAAGATCTACGATTCTTCGCACGTTGATCTAGCGCACTAGATTCCGTGAATCGGCTTCTACGAACGTTGAATCGAGCGCACTCGATTATCCGAACGAGGAGATAGGAGATAACACTCAACTACCAATTGTATGAAAGCACAAAGCTAACAAAAGGGAATTTTATTCAAAATGTCAACCTCTAAATGTACAACACACACCCCTATTTATAGTGTTTACAACCAAACCCTAAGACGTACACGGCCTACGACTCAATATAAGTCGGCGGCGACTCAATGCACACGGCTTATACTTACAACACAATGCCGACTCAATGACTCATGACTCCACAGACTCACGACTCACGACTTAGGACTCATGACTTAGCAGCAGTGCATCACATACATGCTTCAGAACGTAGCACACGACATACGACTCAAGGCACATACGACTCAACTTATTTACAACCTTATACAACACAAACGACTCAAATAAAACGTGACTCAACTTAGGTCGCGACTCACGACCTAACACATTACAGACATATACGACTCAAAGATACAACGACTCATATATACACATCACCTTCCATCGACTCAACTTCATGCCGATTCACGACTCATAGCTTCACCGACTCAACATCCTTCCAACGACTCAAGCTTCCAAGTCCCCTGCGGCATAACCCTTCAAGCGAGTCAACTCTGAACGACTCATCTATGTCGTAACCCGTCTCCGATTCAAAGCTTCTGATGACTGGAACTTGTCTTTGTTGCTTGATGAGTCGTGGACGACTCATAGTAGTTTTGTTAGGTCGGAAACCTTTTCCTTCAGACCCGTTAGGTCGCAGCCCCCTTCCACCTGATCTGTTAAGTCGCGGACGACTCATGTTGAGTCGTGGACGACTCAAGTTAAGTTGTGGACGACTCAATTCTGAAGTCCCCTCCATTCGACCTATGTCATCTCCTACCTTAAGTTGTGGACGACTTTTTCCTTTATCCTGGGCTACATCAACTATCATATTGTCAAGGGTTAACAATATTTGAAATCAAGTAGTTGTGATTCATGTACATTACAACAATAATAGGTATAAAAACTAAAATCGCTAAGCACGTATGTGGAAAATGGATTCCAACAAATGGCAAGATAAAGGACTACCTTTCAAAATAGCGCACCTCTACATTTAATGTATCGTAGGTTGGAGTTAACTTTGCAACGCACATGACAAGACCGACCTACCTCTGACTGAATAGTACCGAATATGATCACCCCTAAGTTGTTGTCAGCAACCAAAATGGGCCCCGAAGCATACGTATAGATATCGACTCTAGATAAGGCGATGATCATACCCTAATGGGAGTGACCCACATAGCCTTGTTGCATACCCTGTTTTAGTCATTACCAGGGTGTGAGGTTTGGGAGGCCATGATTACCTTTTTCCTCACAGTAGACCATCTTGGAATGCTAAGACCCTCCTCCAAGCAAAAATGCATTGCCAGAATTCATCCATTCAAGTTGTTTCGAGATCAACAAATATTCAACATTTACTATCTTCCATTTTGGAATCACCCTCAGAAAGAATAACATGGCTTCATATCATACTTCATAATAATCCATCACAACGTTATTAGTTTAGAGTAGTTCGGATAAATCATACTTATCCAAAACTAGTCTTCCAACTAAGTGGTAATTCTCACTAACTCAATTCTGGTTCTTTAGATGTATGCAACAATTATTTGAGTCCTTATCGGGGAACTCGAATATACACAACATGCTTCCCGAGTTAAAACAAGTCAAGATTTGATAGTCAGTTATTTAACTATCAAATACACAATCAAACAATAATACAGAGGTTTAATTTTCCCTTAGCAACCACTAAGCCTCAAAATAAGTTTTCATTTATTTAAATCTCCTTTTGGAATATTTATCAAAATATTCATATACCTATCACATTGGAATAAGTATATTAACAAAATATTGTGAATGATTTCTCATTTCAAAATCATATTAAAAGGATCAAACAAATGTTATTTAAAATAGAGATAAAGATAACCTCAAACATTATTCCTTCGGTGTTAAGCATGGAACAATTGTCCACACCACCATAATTAAGAAGGCCGGTTAAGAGAAATCCCATCTCTAATTCTTTTAAAAATTTCTTCAATAAATCGTTTTAATAAATCACTTACCCTTATGAAATCACCTTCACTTAAATTTTAAATCCATTTACAAAACTCTTTTATAAATGTCCAAAAATCATTTATAAAACTCTTCTATAAACATGCAAAGTCATTTATAAACTTTTTATAAATCTTCATTTATAATTACCTTTTTAAAATATCATTAGCAAATATCATTTGTAAATCTCCTTTGAATTAATCCTTTATAAAATATTATTTATAAAATATATTTTATAAATACCTTCATCAAAATAATTGAGCAACTTACAAAATCATTTAAAATAATTACCCTCAAATTGATATAGAAGTAAAGTCAATTTTAAAAAACCTAATTTTACAAATTTGAAAGAAGGCTTAGTGAACACAACGATACTAAATCAAGTGACCATTTTAATTAAATTTTGACTCCAAATCACATAAGGTTATTTACATAAACCAAAATATGTGTAAATAAAATCCATAACCAAATCAGGGAATAACAAGTCAATACAAACCAACTGGCAGATACATGCCCAATTAACATAATAACATGATGGTGATTTCTCCTGCTAAATACAAATCCAAACAATCTATTAAGTTTAGTTACAGCAGAAAGGATATTTATTCAACAAAAAGATGTTCAAATAATCAATTCACTTAAGTTATAACAGAACAGTGATTTATTCTGCTAGCAGATGTCCAACAATTTATTCAGTTTAAGCTACAGCAGAACGGTGTTTTATTCTGCTAACAGATGTCCAAGTTTAGTATAACTTATCCATAATTTTTGTTTACTTAATGACACAAATGAGAGATTTCTTGGTTTAAAATCAGTTTACTTATAAACAGAACCAACTTAAAAGCAATTGATAAAGTTTAAAATTAGACCTTTATTAAATAACAATTAAGTCTTTAATTAATTACTAATTAAATCAATATTTAATTACATATTAAAGCTTAATTAACTCTAATTTAAAATTAAATTAAACTCAATTAATTTTTAATTAAATCTTAATTAAACCTGATTTCGTTAAATTATTAAACCCTGCCTAATTAATAATTAATTATTAATTAAACCTAATTAAATAATAATTAATTAAGCTTACTCAAATTGAATTAATAAGAAATTAACTTATAACTTAATAAATCAATAATTAAAACGTCGTTGATTAATTAATGAAAATTAATTTATTTGATTCATAATAAACACTAATAACATAACTTAATTACACTTAATTAATAATCATCCTTAATTAATTAATCAACCAATTAATTATTAAACTCATATTTAATTTCCAAAATGACTAACTTTTGTACTTAATTAGTATTTTGAAAAGGTTTTGAAAAACATTTCAAAAGAAACCACTTCAAAATCTGAAATACTAACTTTTTTTGAACTGCACCTATAACGACTATCACTATGGATGTAACTCGTTAGAGTTAGTTCTAGGTTAGACCTTTCTCAAACCCCAACCACTAACTTTACTTCTTTTTAAAACATATGGAAAAGATTTATATTTTAAAGCTAAAACAAAAGTTCAAAACTTTAAATTTTTAGTAACTTGAAAATTAGTAAACAAATTTTGATTTTTCTTCTTTTTAAAAGATCTCAAGGCACCATAGCAAACAAAATTGCTCACTTTCATATCACATAACCACACATACAAGCCCAAACATATAAAATCATATTATCATCACATACATGAGCCAAGATAACATTTTTACAACAAAACTCTATATTTAGACTTTATTGTTCTAAATCTAACTACCAATCACAAAAAATAGCATACATGCTTAACCAATACCTAAAAATTGAACCATTTCAAGCAACATATCATACAACATGTATAATAATATAAAATTTTAAAGCTTTTTCAGAAACCTAAATTTCACTCACAAAAATCTTTCCAAATTTGCAAAAGGACCCAGGACTTAGATTTTCTTTAGAAAAACTTGAATTTTGACATGAACCAAGGAAGTGGGCTCGGCCTAGGTGCAACATGGCTCGGCCATGGGTGGATGTGGGCTTGGCCTTAGTGGAGAGGAGGTTGTAGGGCTAAAAATTGAAAAAGGAAGAGTGGTGGGATTGAAAAACAAGTGTCTAGACAAGATTTTAAAAGGTTTTTATGTAGATTTTTTTTTTAAACTTGAGGACTTAAAATGGAAGCCATTAAAAGTTTTTGAAAACTTAAAAGATGATGTATAATTTTAGAAAAGGTAGAAATGAAATGGAACCTGATTTGCCAAGTTTGCAGAATGAGAAGGTCCGAGATCTTCAATCTTTTGAGTGACAATGACATCAATTGCTTAAGAATCTTTAGAGTAATAAGACCTAACTCAGAAAGAACAACAAAATAGAAAGAAGCATAACACCCTGCAACTCTATGAGATCCGCTATGCACCGGACTGCAGCCCTAGACTGGCGGCTCCGGCAACATCTTTTTCATTTTTTTCATAAATCTAATACAAGATTTCCTTGACCTCTCTATTCATTTTTTTACATTAATCTTTTTACTTTTACTAATATTTTCATAGAAGTGAAAGTTAAAAATAAGTAATTTCATAGGTATGATCCACATTTTAAATTTATATGCGTTAAAAAGTAGTAAAAATTCATTCTTTCTTCGTGGTCGTCACAATCATTTTAAGCAGAGGAAACAACACTAAATGTGCTCCAAGTCCTTGGGTTGTTGAAGAGAAGAATTCAACCACACTTGAATGGATGGTACAAAGTCCTATAGCTTTTCATAATTTTGGAGAACATCCAACTATCAAAGGTGAAGTGGAGGGAGAAAGCTGAATTAGTTTTATATAAAATAAACTTATAAAATTACCCTTTTGTACCATCCCCTCCACTAGTATGTAGCCACACCATCCCATTATCTTCTCCTATCCTCTTTTACATGTTGGCCCAAGGGTTAAACTCTTTTATGCAACATGTAATGTATTGCATTATACTATGGTGTAAGATTTGTAAGTAAAATGTTGCTTAAAAAGGCTATTGAAGCTTTTGCGAAACGCTGTAGTAATAAATTTGCAGCGTTTTTGAGAACGTAGTCTAATAACATTTTTAAATAGAACCAATGATATACAACATTTTTGAAACGCTGCAAAAATATTTTACACCATTGCCATTTTGCTTCAGTATGATTTTCTGCAGCATTTTGTCACTTTTAATATTGCAGCCTTTTATAAACGCTGCGGTATGTCAACAATTTTGCTTAAACAGTCTTAAAATAATTATAAAAGCCATGCATAATGTATTCAAAAACAAATTGCTCGATTTATAACATACTAATATATATGTATATATATAATCTGATATTAAAAGGTTATAAAAGTTAAACATAATCAAAGCTACATTAATTTCATACACCATAAAGTTTAGTCGTATACAACATTTCATATGTTTTGATCACAAATGTTAACGATATAAAATCTTACAAAAAGTGCTTGCTAAAAGAAAAAATATAAATCATGGAAAGTCCAAGCCCATCTCCTTCAAAAGTCCAGTATGCCTATAAAAAATGCAATTAAAGATTAGCAATATAAAACGAATATGGCAGAATGTGAAAATTTTGAAATGTCATCTATATAACTGTAATGGCGGATTCATATACACAGTAATAACATTTATTTCACTTGCAACACTATCTTTCAACTACATTTCAAAAGTCTATGTTCATTTGTAGTTGGCATTTTTAGGTTGTTTATTCTCTATTAAGTTGCTGTTACATTTCATCCCCACTCCTTCAACTACAGTAATAACTTTTGATTGAACCTGAACATGTGTTTCGTTTATTTACTTATAGGTTACCAATTATTCAACCCTTAGCGATTAAACTATGTTGTGCAAAAAAAATGGCAGCGCTTTGCGGAAGCTTATATCAAAGGATCTCTGTCACCCAAATCACAAAGAGATGACTTGGATTAAAAATAAGACGGAATTGAAATTAAAAGCAATAAGACAAGATATTCCACCCAACCACCCACTTTATTGATTCACCAAAAGTTTTGTTTACAATCAATAGAACAAAGCTAAAATAAACAAAATACCATTGAATCAATAACCAAATTGAGAAAGGGAGCAAATATCTATATGGCTAAAATTGTTGGAGAAAAAGAACAAAGATGGAGAAAAGAAAATTAGCAAATATATTTTCCACCATACCTTTACCCTCTCTTCTAGTCTCTATTTATATAATCAATTACTTTATGCCCAAGTTAACATTAGGTGGCAAAAAATAATTTGATTAGCCGATTAGAGAAAGAAATAAACATACTCAATATGTCTGTTAATTAGGGAAAACAAAATCTTCTCTTTCTTTCTTTTACGTATTTCTTTCCCTCTATTTGTGATTTTGTATCACCAAAATTTAACACTCCACCTTGATGCAAAATCACATATCTCCAACATATCAAATATGCCATATCTAGATATATCACAACTCACCCAAATCTCAATCATACCAAATTACAAACCTCTACTACCGACTACAAATGATGCATCTCCCACATGAGGTGCACCACACAAATCCGGTCTCAAAAACGTTTGTAATACCACAAAGATCTTCGTCTTGTCTTTGTGGATTTTGCAACTCGACACCCGTCTATCACTTGATATGAGCTCATTACCTGATCACTATCGATCCCTCGAGCATCATCAGCATGAAGACCCCTGTCTAAAATATGATCCTCAATGCTAGAATCATAAGCAGTGACCACATTAACCTCTCCACTTTGCTGTGGACTAGGTTCTTCAACCGTCACTCACTTTCCATAGTCGACTACAGAACCCACCAAGCTATAAAGGTTTCCTTCTTTCAATACTCCTCTCATCCTTACACGACCACCTTTCTTCACTCTCAAAACTCCACCTTGAGTCTCATAAGTGCAACCACGACGATCCAACTGACCGAGAGAAATAAGATTATGCGAACAAGTGGGTACATGTCTCCCTCCAGAGACTTCTCTAACCACACCATCATGCATACGAAACTGGATAGATCCAATACCATAAATCGGTGGCTCTTCTCCATTGATTGTCCTAATCATGTCGACACTCTTCTCATAAGAAGAAAAACAATCAACATCTCTACAAATGTGAAAACTGGCTCCCGAATCCATCTTCCAAGGCTTATTTTCACTAAAGGGGACATCATAAGAAGCATCACTATCGGTACCTTCAACAAAACATGCATGTGCATCACTACTAGTATCACCGTGTGCAGCCTTTTTCTGATCTCTTTTATAAGCATAACGCTTGCTGCGCATGTGACCTTTATTATTACAATAATGACAAGTGATAACACTTTTACCATTAGCATCATTATTCTTCCAAATTGAATCTTTCTTCGAGTCCCTTGCCACCATAGCCTCAGTTTGAATTGATTTCATACCTGACCCTTTTCTTCTAAGCTCCTCATTCAAATGACTGCTTCGAACAGTTTCCAAAGAGATAGTTCCATTAGCATTGGAATTACTCAATGAAACAACCAAAGTTTTCCAACTTTCTAAAAGTGAACTCATCAATAAAAGAGCCTGTAACTCATCATCAAAATTAACCTTCATATTTGCTAATTGATTTATTACATCCTGAAATTCATTCAAATACTCTGCAACAGACTTCTCTTCATCTAATCTCAGTTGTACCAACTTTCGAACCAGAAAGGCCTTACTAGTAGCACCCTTTGACTCATATAAAGATACCAACTTATCCCACAAAGCCTTTGCGGATTCACAACTAGCCACATGATGGAAAACTGAATCGTCAAGATATTGGCGAATCAAAGCAATCGCTTTCTTATCCATCTTCTTCCATTTTCCCTCATCTACATCAGAGGGCTTCTTTCCATCTCCATCAATTGGATCATGAAGATCATTGAGGTACAGAACATCCTCCATCTTAGGCTTCCAAATACCCCAATTCTTCCCATCCAAAATAGCCATCTTCGAAAACGAAATCATATCCGACATCAATAATTTTTCAATCCAAAATTACTCTAAGCTTTGCGATGATCTGTGCACCGATACCAATCTGTTGTGCAAAAAAATGGCAGCGCTTTGCGAAAGCTTATATCAACGGATTTTTCTCACCCAAATCACAAAGAGATAACTTGGATTAAAAATAAGACGGAATTGAAATTAAAAGCAATAAGACAAGATATTCTACCCAACCACCCACTTTATCGATTCACCAAATTTTTTGTTTACAATCAATAGAACAAAGCTAAAATAAACAAAATACCATTGAATCAATAACCAAATTGAGAAAGAGAGCAAATATATATATGGCTAAAATTGTTGGAGAAGAAGAACAAAGATGGAGAACAGAAAATTAGCAAATATATTTTCCACCATACCTTTACCCTCTCTTCTAGTCTCTATTTATATAATCAATTACTTAATGCCCAAGTTAACATTAGATGGCAAAAAATAATTTGATTAGCCAATTAGAGAAAGAAATAAACATACTCAATATGCCTATTGATTAGGGGAAACAAAATCTTCTCTTTCTTTCTTTTGCATATTTCTTTCCCTCTATTTGTGATTTTGTATCACCAAAATTTAACAAACTGCACAAAAAAGTTAAGGAAAAAAAGCTCGTCTCAAGGTAATAAAGGGTAAACATTTGTTTGTGCATGGAACCGATAGAGTTTCCAAAATTTGATGATTTTTACACTTGCAAATAGTGGATATTCAAAGAAACATGAACCCAAAATGTCGGTAGCTAATACTACAATGTAGTAATGAAAGTTTCTTTCTGTTCTACCTTTTGTTTGAATGTAAAGTTTATAATTTCAATCTGCCACTAATAAATAACTGTCATGCTAGGGGAGGGTCTTTGATGATGATCTCAAATTTAAACACCAATATGTTGATTATAATGATAATAAAACTGTCATCATGGATTTAGTAATACAAACCTTGGGTGCGTGCACGTAGTCTAGAAAACCCAATCTTCATTGTCCGCTTCTTATCCTGATCTACAGTTGAGGGAATCGGTACTACATTAGGACTATTAGAAAATTTAGCTTATTCTTGTTCTTTTTTCTGTTGTTGTAGTTGCTTTTGCGCATCAACCTTCAACACTTTATGCATGAAAAGAAAAATATTCAACGATGAACATCACTAAATTAAATTAGGCATTCAATGATGACGAAGTAAAGATCATAACATTTGAGCAAATTTTTCCATTTCCTTATCAAGACGGATTTGTTCCCTGTTCTGCTTGTCATCCCTACTACTGCTACCATGCATTTCTCTCATCTCTTTAAACCTCTAAAAATTTCACAATATTAACAAACATGTAAGGATGTTAGCCAAATCGTATTCTATGTGTCTACGCTGCCTTTAACTACATTATATGGCAGAATCATTGACAAATAAGAGGAAGTAAATGCATTTTCTTTCTCCTAAAGGATTTTCAATGAGTAATTTGCAATCACTATATCATAGCAAGCACAACAAAAAATCTTGTCAGCGTTAATTGTATTATGCCTACAAGTTTATAATTAATAGCTTAAAAATAATAATTTGACAAATAGAATGGTGCATAAACTACTAAAATCAAGTTTGTTTTGGTAACGGAATGATGTATAAACAAATAAAATCAAGTTTTTTTGTTAATAAAAAAACCCCATTGATTTTTCAGTCTTTCAAGGTTGAATGATCACTATTTTGACAGGGAAATTTATCAAATCGTTTAGTCCTGTCACGGAAGTTAATCTTTCCATGAAATCTACTAAAGAGATTTAGCCTTTGCTGAAGAATAATTCATTTGAAGTTTATAAATTTTTAATCTCTCCTTGGAGAAACATTCTTATGATTTTTTGTTCTAATCTTTTACCTATTTCGGCACTTTCAATTTAGACGTAAAGTAGAACACTGCATACCTTTCTGTGGTAATGATCATAAGAGCTCAAGTGGCCTTCAAATTTAATAACCAATTTATATTGCTTATTACATAGCTTATAATAGAATGCTTTCTTTATATCTTTTAGGAAATTATAATGCTATTAAAAAATCTTTGCTATGTATTTTTTTTGTTAGCATGAATTCTATTAAAAATATTACTATTATTATTATTTAGTTGTATTAAAAATATTACTATTAATTAACTTATTACTATTATAAATTTTAGTTAATGTTATAAACTTATTTAAGTTTAATACTAATAAATTTTAGTTAACTTACTATTATTATTATTATTAATCTTAGTTAATTTACTACTATTATTATATATCTGAGTTAATTAAAATTATTTATTATAATTACTATTTTTACACTAAATTGATTTTTTATAAAATTTATTATTGTCATTATTGTTTTTATTATTATTATTATTACACTTAGTTGATTTTCTGTAAAATTTATTATTATTTTTATTGTTATTATTTGGTAGTTATCATCATTATTATTATTTAGTTATGTTTTCATAATACTTAGTTAATTTCTAAAAACTTATCAAATTTTTATAAAATGTAGTTAGTATATTGTTGTTGTTGTCGTCGTCATTATAATACACTCGTTTAATTATTATTATTATTATTATAAATCTTAGTTAATTTTTATAAATTCGTTTATTTATTATTATTATAATACATAGCCATTTTTATGAACTTATTGAATTTTATAAAACTTAGTTAGTTTTTATAAAATTATTTTATTTATTATTATATACTCGTTTAATATTATTATTATAAATCTTAGTTAACTTGTTGTTGTTGTTATAAATCTTAGTCAATTTTTATAAAATTATTGTTATTGTTATTATACTTAGTTAATTTTTCATAAAATTTATTATTATTATTATTTAGTTATATTTTTATAATGCTTGGCTAGCTTTTATAAGCTTACTAAATTTTTATAAAACTTAGTTAATTTTTATAAGTTTGGTTAATTTATTATTATTCTTGTTGTTATAACCATGTTTAATTTTATAAAACATAATTAACTAGTTATTTATAAACTTGTCATATTGAGATGCTCTTACAAGTGCAAATTTATAAAATAAAATTGTTAGCTTATATAAAAATTAAACTTGCTAGTATATACAAGTTATTTATAAACTTGTTATATTGGGATGCGCCAAAAGAATAATGACGTCCAGAAAAGAACCACAAAAAATATCCTCACTTTGTTCGTAAATCTAGACAACACCACTTACATGCCTGTGATATATTTGTGATTCATTTAGTTAACTCATTTTACGTAACATTTAATTTCATTTATTTGTAATTGATTAAATAAATTGGTAACAAATAACAACTGTCACCATTTCTATATTTAATAACATTTGTATGTTTGTTATCTACACACAAATATTATATTTATTTACACAACACTAATTTAATTCATTTACAATTTATTACTTAATATTTCATTAATAAATATAGCATTTAAATTATCATTTACTCCTTTAATCCAATTATCAATTAATACATATATTACTATAATTAATTTACAACTTATAACCAATTATGACTTTTTAATCATTTTAATAATATGGAATTACATTCAAAGCAACTATAAATTACCTTAAATTAATATTATTACATTTAAAACCAATTACATTCTTATTATTTAATAACAAAAAATTATTTCTTCCAATATTAAATCAAAAATCTTTATTAAATCACTGTTTTTAATTATCGAAAATTACGGGTCGTTACAATGATAAACAAACATAGATCAAAATAATAATAATAATAATAATACTAATAAACATGTAAATATCGAATTATATTCACATATAATTACCTTAGGATGAAGCATATAGAAACAACTTGAATGATAGAAGAATACCTAGATCTGATTAATCACTCTCTAGATCCGATAAACCTTGCCCTTCATCACACCTTAATTTGTGTCATCTCCTCAGATTTCAAAAATCACCATCCCGCTTTGCAAGAGAAGAATGAACCATCCTTTTTAATTTAGTTTGATGTAGATTTAAATTTGTTTTGATGTTTTTTTTGGATGAAGTTTCAGCCATGAGTAAGTGATAGAGAAAAGGGAGAAAAAGGAAAAAAGAAGTAAAATTCATGTTTTGTTCTGTGTACTTTCAAAAAATGAGGAGGTTTTGTTTTAATAGAATTAAAGGAACCTTTTCTTATTCTCCTGTTAGAAATTCCTCCTTTATATCCTCTTTTTAAATTTCAATTAATCTCATTAATTGATTTCCCCCTCTTACCATCATATGGTTGTTCCAAGCACATTCCAAATATGCAACTTTTTCAAATAAAGAAAACAAATTTTATGTAATTATTTCATTATTTAAAACATGTTTAAATTATACCGATATCGCATATCGATATATGCAAATATAACTTATATATATATGCATTAACATAATTACCAACAACATTCAAAACATCAAATAAATTAACAATAATTAAAATTTCACCAATATTAATTAATTCAAATAGTTTGCTACATTATACAAACTATTAAATTGTGTGGTTTTCCGAGAAATCACAAATGTAGTTGTGCGACTCGGAGGTGTGAATTCAGTCAGCAATAATATTGAACAATTCAAATATTAATGTTCACACATCACTTAGCAGGTGGTATGACAATTTGGTTAAATTCATCGCTTATAGTACTTTTCGGTAAAATCAAATTTCACTTATTATAAGTGGTACTTGATAGTGACAATTATTTACACTAATTCTCTTTGTCAAAACTATATTGTAACGACACATAATTTCAACCATTTAGAAATGTTAAATTTAATATAGTTGTTGGATAAAAATAGTTATAAATAAAGATTTTACGATTTATTAACGGAAATGTTACTAGTTGTATGTTAAAATCCAAGATAAAACCTTAAACAACAAAGTTCAATGAGTTGAAATTCTTAAGTAACAAATGTTAATGTTATAAGAATGCAATGAATGTTTATTTCTAATGGGAATATAAATGTAAAATTAATTTGAATATAATTGTAAAGGTTAATAAGGAATAGAATAAATGATGTATTAATTAATGTAATCATATGTTATTGATTGAAATTGGTTTTAATATAGAATATGAAATCAATGATTCAATACGTAGATTTATCGACCTTTGTTAGTAAACAATAAATTAATAGATATAAATTATTAGTGTATAACAATTGTTTTATTTATCATTTTATTATTAAATCAGTTTGAAATTAAATTGATAATTAATTGGAATTTAATAATTGAAATATTTCAATCGATATATGCAACGACGTTAACCGTAGGGTAATGAGTATAACAAATGGACACTTGTGTTTAATTTATATCTAAGAAAATTGTTGGTTTAATATAAAGAACTTTTAAATCAAAAATAATAGAATTTGTATGAAATTTAAAATATAATAAACTAGGATTTTATTATGCTTGTAAATTAATGTTGAATTTAATTTAATATAGAAATATTGGGTTAACATGGGGAATTTTGGTTTCAAAAGATTAATAAAATTTTTATTCAATCAAAGATAATGATAGAAACTTTAAATTTGAAATTTAAAAGTGATTAAACCAATTTAGTGATAATTAATTTAATTAACACATAAAAATAAATATAATTTTATTTTTAAAGAAAACTTCTGTATGCAATAGAATTAGGGTTTGGAATTAGTTTCATTAAGGTTAAAAATATTGAAAACCTATATTTCGATATATAGGATGACCTATTTTCATTTCGAAAACGAAACGAGCTTTTCAAGCCTTTGTTATCGCTTTGGCCCAATCAATCTGTTCCATCCATTTTTGTTCCATCTTTGCCTATATATATGTTGTTATAAACCTAGCAGTCTTCTATTTTACTTTCTGTACGTACTTGTTAATCTCATCTGCTCCTTTCCATTGAAAAGTATTTCAAAACCCTAAATTCTGATTTCAAATCAAATCCAAAAATTCAACTAACCCTATTATATAATATATCGTCGCAAAGCTCTCAATGAATGGAATCGGCGCCTTCAATTCATTTTTCGATTGGAGGTTCCATTTGTTCAGAAATTGATGATTTATTCCCTGTCGCTCGTTAACTATGTTTTGTTTAACGTTGGATTTGCAATGATTCGACTATCGGGGGAGTACTGTAGTGTAGAGAGGGCCAAGAGAGGAGGATCCATGGGGTTCGATCATTGCATAGGCACCTATATTTGCCAGAATTGTTGAAGAAGTCGACGGCGGCGCTGGTGGAGGAACGCACGTGGGGTCAGGGAAGAGCGCCTGGATAAAAGGATGGCAATGTCGAGCTCGGATCTGAGTATAGGAGCACGTAGCAGTGAGCATCTCGACATGAAGGTTGCAGTTGAAGACGATTGTTGGGCTCGTGCGAGATACGATAGGGTTTCAGATGGTAATGCTATTTACGAATTTGCCCTTCTTTATTTTAATTTAATTTTAAAAAATCAAATCTTCTAACGTGCATAACTTTTACACACGAACTCGGGTTCACGCGTTGTTTCTTTCTTTGGCTTGTATCGAAATTTCAGATATGAAACTGGTTTTGTTGATTTTAGAGACTTTTGAGATTTTGGGCTTTTACTGGATTTTTAATGGGCTTAAAATCTAAGGTGATTGATTTAACTCACTCACGCAATACTAAATTTTCTTATGTTAGTTAAATTAAATTTTATGAAGTGATAAAATTTTATTGGTTGATGTTTGGCAGTTCAAATTGACGTTTAAATTGAATCTGGATTGTATGTTGAATTGAATTGTCATTTTTTTTTGAGGAAAATGTGTGATCCTTTATAGAATAGAGGAGAGCACGCATGCAAATATATATATAATACAAAAGCAAGGTGCTGCCAACATGCCTGGCAGGTAACAAAAGTAAAAACAAAGATACAAAAAAGAGAAAGATGCACTATACATCTCAATAGCTACAAGCAACAAAAAGAGAAAAAAGCTCTGTGCAACTGGACCGGAATGATGCTCCAAAAATCTCGGAGACTCTGAGCAACACAAAAAGCAAAAAAACTCCATGCACCTGGATCAAAAAGGAAAGAAGAAGCCTCAACTCTGAAGTGATGATAAACGAGATGCGGGATATGATAATCTGCACTGGAATCTCTAAACAACGGAAGAAATGCCAAGCTGTAGCAAGGAACCTCTCTGAAAGTCTCTCAACAAACCAAAACATGCGCTCTGAAGATAAGGGGACCTGTAAGAAGAACCTGGAAATCTTTCACTCATATCTGCATCTGAGGGGGTGACTATGTAAAAAGTAAGAATTATGCATATATATGTATATTATTATAAATAATATATATACATGTATAAGTAAAGAGAGAAGAAAAACAAAAAGGAGACTAAACTAGTAACAACAGCATTAAAATATTTCAAAAAAATTACACCAAAAAAAGAACAAAAATAAAAGGAAACTAAGAATCTGTAGTCATAAGTAGGTTATGATTAACCGATAGATGATGGTATGAATTTGAAAAAAATATTCATGTTAGTACTAATGTCATTAAAAAGACAATTGTTTTTAAAATAATTAATATTGAAGCTAACCAAATTAAGATACCCTTTAAACGAATTACTATTAGCTAATTTATATTTGGGATTAGAAATCCAACGAAAACAGAAAGAAGAAATTGTATAAATCAATTTATTAATATGACTACTACTATTATTAAAAATTCTTTGATTTCTTTCAAATCATATATACCAACTAATAATAGTGAATAAAGAGTCAAGTAGAGATCTAATATTCTTTTTAAACCTGAATCTAAAATTATTCCAGTAAAAGTCACAATCTGAAATTTTAGTTATGATATTAAAATTGAAAATTTTGAGAAATTATTAAGAATGTAATAAGAATCCATGCAATCATAGTATAAATGCTTAATGTCTTCAAGATGCAGATTACAAAAATAACATTTATTATCATTATGAATGTTCTTTCTTTTTAAGTTTTCAATTGTATTAAGTTTACCATGAAATATTAACCACATGTGAATTTTAGATTTAGGAGGGGCATTTGATTTTCAAATAAATTTGAACGAATTGTTTATAGTACCCGAAAAATTAATAAACCTATAAAAAGAGTTAGAAGTATAATTCTTACTTCTATCCCATTCCCAACAAAGAATATCGTTATCATTATCAATATTGTAAAGATTTAATCTTGCATAAAGCAAATGAAGAAGCCTAAGAGTTGTTCCTACTAAAATTCTGTTAAAGGTGAAATTCCAAGGAGGATCATTATCAGGAGAAAAAACCTCACTAATTAGAGAAAAGTTAAAATTACAGATATCGTAAAGCTCTTTAAATTCTAGTTTAAGAGGTAAGACCGAAATCCAACGGTCATGCCAAAAGGAAGTACGGTTACCAGAATGAACAATAGTATTTATTCCTAAGTTAAAAATCTCAGGACATTTTAAAATGTTTCTCCAAAAATTAGAAAAATTATGAGTGGCTGGAGAAACAGTTTGATATAGATTATTATTTCCATTATAGTAAAATTTAGAAATAAGCTCTTTCCATATAGCACTATCATTAATATCTTTAAACTTCCATAACCATTTACCTAGCAATGATAAATTCATATTACGCAAGTTAATAACCCCTAAACCACCTTCCTTCTTGGCTTTACAGACGGTCTCCCAATTAACTAAACATTTTATATTATTATTAGAATTTTCTCCACTTCAAAGGAAGTCTCTTCTAATTTTGTCAATTTTGTCGATAACCCAATCCGGAAATAAATGCATAGACATCCAATAAATCGGAAGGGCTGATAAAACCGAATTAATTAAAACTAGCATTCCTGCTCTGGAAATCTTATTCTTAATTTTATCAATAATAAAAAACCAGTCTTCATGCTTGAGTTTAGAGGGTCTAATCACAAAACCAAGATAATCAAACGGAAAGCTTATAGTTTTGCAATTTAGAGTAACAGCAACTGAGTTTTCAACATTTTCAAAATCGTTTAAGACTAACACTGAACTTTTGTCAAAATTTATTTTTAAACCTGATAAAAGTTCAAAACTGTAAAGAATAAACTTGAGAGTTATAATGTGCCTAGGCAGATGGGAAGAAAAAAGTAAGGTATCATTGGCAAATTGGAGAACCGATATACCATTATGATGAAATATCATTCCCAACACTTCCTATAGAACCATTATCCACTGCTCTTTTTATTATTTTAGCAAAAATATCTGCAGCTAAATTAAATAATAAAGGCGATAAAGGATCTCCTTGCCTTAATCCTCTCTTGGATTGAATTTTATTACCTAAAATACCGTTTACCATAATACTAGAGTTTTTGGTTCTAAGCAAAGACATAATCCAGTTTATCCATCCAGGACCAAAACCTCTAGCATGAAAAATATCAACAATAAAATTCTAATCTACCGAATCAAAAGCTTTAGCAAAATCAAGTTTCAAAATCGCACAAGCAATGTTATTCTTACAACAGAAATTAATATATTCCTGAACAACTACCACTCCATCCGTGATATTTCTACCTTTGATAAAAGCTGATTGAGAACAATCAATTAATTCGTTCATTCTTTTACTTAGTCTATTAGCTAAAACTTTAGAAAAGATTTTAATTGAGTAGTTTATCAAAGAAATAGGTCTAAACTCTTTTAAATTATTTGCACCTACCTTATTATGAAGTAAAATAACATTTGCAAAATTAAATCTCCCTAATTGTAAATTACCATTATAAAAATCATTGAACATATTAATTAAATCGAATTTTAAAACATCCCAAAAAGTATTATAAAATAAAATAGGAAACCCTTCTGGACTCGGCGATTTATCGCTGGGCATGTCTTTAATAGCTTTTCTAATTTCATCTTCAGAGAAAGGATACTCTAACTCTGATAAATCAACAATGGAATGAGGTGGGTAAAGATCCGACCATCTTACATTGATTCTATTGTTAATTTTAGAACCAAAATTATCCTTATAGTAATCTGTAAAAGCCTTGTTAAGATCTCTTTGGTTAACAAGTTCTATATTATTAACAAAAATAGAGTTAATTGTATTACTACATCTCCCATCACTGGCTATATTATGAAAAAAAATTAGTATTGTTATCACCTTCGTTGATCCATTGAATTCAGGATTGCTGTTTCCACATTACCTCCTCCTTTTGTAAAATTGAATTTAATTCCTCTTTTAAATTAGAAAGAACATTTTGTTCGCCCAGGTTTAGAGGTCTAGATTCTTCTATCTTATTAATTTTAAGCATTTCATAAAGAATATTATCTTTTTTATTTTTAAATTACCAAAGACATTTCTATTCCAATTTTTAAGGAAAATCCTAAGATCCCTAAGCTTAAAAACAAAATCTTTTGCAGAGTTATCCATATTTCTAATATTATGGAAACTCAAAGAAACCCATTTACCTTTAACTAGATTCACAAAGTTATTTTCCAAAAGCCGCATCTTTTCAAATTTAAAATTCTTTAAAATAGCTCTATGAAACTCACAAGTAAGTAAAATAGGACAATGATCCGATAAGGTAAAAGGAAAACCAGTTACTTTACAAATAGGATATTTGGCTTCAATCTCATCACTAACAAAGAATCTATCAAGAAGAGCTATGGAAGGAAGCTCTCGAGCATTACTCCAAGTAAACTCTCTATTAGAAAGAGGAATTTCAATCAAATTAGAAGAAATGATAAATTGATCGAATTCCTCCATAGTAGAGTAATCCTCTTCCCTAGGATATCTCTCACCAATGAAACGCGTAACATTAAAATCACCCCCCAAAATCCAAGGCCCTGGGGCAAATGATCTAAATTCAAGGCATTCATTCCATAAAATTCGCCTATTAAGTTTAGAGTTTGGCCCATAAACATTTGAAATACTTAAAAGAGAATTATCGGAAAGATTGATAAGAATAACATGAAGAGAATGCTGCTTAACAATACATTGTAATAATTTAAAGAAATTATCACACCAACCTATCATTAAGCCCCCTGAAGAACCCACGCCAACCTATCATCAAGCCCCCTGAAGAACCCACAGAAGGTAAAGAAACCCATTTACTAAAGTGATAACCACCTAATCTTCTAAAAAAACGAAAGTCGGAGCAATTAATTTTGGTTCTTGAATAAGATCAATGTCAATAGAATAATCTTTAAAGAACAATCTAACCTTATCACATTTATTCAAATCATTTAGACCCCTAATGTTCCAACTAATGATGCTCATAAACTAACTGTGCTAGCCCTCTCTAGTTCCTTGCATCTAATAAAATCCCTATCAAGCTCTAAGTCCGAAAAGATAAAAGAAGTGTCTCTGGCTAACCGACTAAACTCAGTAGAAGAAAGACTGCCTAATGCATAAGTAGAATAGGCACTACCTAGAAAAGAACTCATACCCGAGCCTGAGTTTGTAGTGCCAATCACAGCACTCGAACCAGGTAACTCACCCAAAGACTGTAACTGACAGCTACAAATCCTGGCATTCCTAAGAACGGATCCACTAGAAGCAACTGATTTCCTGCTCTTAGCTCTCTTCGACAAAGGGGTCGAATCCTTAACAAAATTGCTCTTTACTGTCACCCTTGAGCTCACAGGAACACCACAAACACTAGATGCCAATACTGGATCCACACCAAGATGACTGATTGCTGGAAACTCCTCCATTTGAACTGAATTACAATCTAGAATATCTATACCCAAAACGTCTTCAGGACTAGAAACATGCACACCCTCAGATTTGTGCAAATCATAAAAACCCAATTCCCTAATCTCCCAAAAATTGCCAAAGAAAACCACTGCTTCTGACTCATGTTCAACTTCTGATGAGTCAGAGACATATAACCAATCCAACAAGATATTTTCAGGTGGAGAAGGCGGAACACACAAATAATTTAAATCTGATTTCACAAAGCTCTCAGAAATAAGAGCTTCTTGGAAAGTCTCAAAATCAATTCTCTTCTCCAGAAATTGAAACTCCATCTTATTGCCGGCACAGGAAGAATCAACATATCCCCAAAAAGCATCAGCGATCAATACATCGGGGTTCAACAAATCCAACTTCAATAAACTCGAGAGACTGCTGTCACGAGAATGAACTTCATTCCAGCTAACTTCAGGTGAAGAGAAATCAATCTTCTAATGTTTGTTAGCAAATTGATCAACTACGACCACCAAGCCGCTGTCTGGGCATTCTAGAATATTGTGAAAGAAGCTATGCGGTAGGATCGTATAATATGGAATATTGGATGGTATAGGTAAATAACAATAAGCAATAAGTAAAGTAGACACCAGGATTTTATACTGGTTTGGACCTCTAGTCCTACGTCCAGTTCCTAAGCTTCACTTAGTAATTCTACTAACTAAAACCCTCTCTTAACCCGGAGGAATAGGTTTACAACTTACCCGAACAACTGAACGGGATTTCTTGCCTCAACTACCGAAGAGGACTTCAATTCAATTACTAAAAACAATTATTCGACTTATTGTGTTCTTGTCAACACTAATGAGTCCAATGTAGTACAATATTCCTATAATCTTGTCCTCGAGAGTATGCAATGTGTTTGTGAAGATTTAGAAAATGTGAATTGCTATGAATCAAAAGAATGTTATAAACAAAGCAGAGATTCAAGCAATAGATTGGTGATTGCTTTGAAAACTTTTAGAGAATATAAAATATGTTCATGAAAGTAGTGAGATTAAAGCATAAGAAAATTGGTAAATTGAAGATGTTAGAACCATGTATATATAGGTGTAGAAGGGATGCATTTGTTGGCTAGAGATGCAGACAAGAGATGCTTCCATTTCCATTGGAGAATGGTTGCAACTCTTGGGAGGAAGAAGGTGTCCATTCAGAGAAAATTCGCAGGTTTAAATTCAGTCGACTGAGTAGGGATTTCAGTCGACTGGAAATGTAAAGATTTTTTTTTCAGGAATAGATTCAGTCGACTGAGCAGGTTGTTTCAGTCGACTGGAACTGTGCATGTTTGTATATGTGTAACAGGTTCAGTCGACTGGGCTTACCCGTTCAGTCGACTGAACCATTGGTTTTTGCACAGTGAATGTTTATCTAGAAAATGAAGTTTATAAAACGTGTTCTAGTGTTTGTGCAAGCCTCTTGAGGATAGATTTTAATAATAAATCTAAACTAAGACCTATATTTAAATTATACTCATGCTATCCTCGGTCTTTATCGTTCTTCCTTTATCTTTGCACATATCTTTTCCTTTTTGTTGAAGCACATTGTCATTGATCAAAATATAGCGTATCAACATTCTCCCCATTTTTGGTTGATGACAATACTGAAACGTGTAGAGATGTAATCATTTCCTCCCCCCTGAATATATGCACTGTCTTTCCTACAACAAGGTTAGTAACATAGATTTCTCCACCTTTGTCATCGACAAAAAGGAAGTAATAATTGTAGTAGTATATTATCAAAACAATCACTGATATGCATAACTATAGTTTCAAAAACTTAGAATGTAGCATAAATAAACGAAACCTAGAAGGCTATTTATACAAGCCTTTTAAATAGTGTTTTTTTATTTTTCTTTTTTGAAATAAAACATCAAACCATAAGAGAGTTATTCATCTTTATCCCAATCATATGAGCCTTCTCTCCCTCCCTCCGGTTCGCGAATAACGAGTCCACCGGTGGGTGGTCTATAAGCTCTTCCACCTTGACCACCGCTATTCCCACTTGTGCTGCTACTTGGATTTTCTTCGGATGACGTCCATGTGAAAGTTGGTGCCGGACGCTTGCCACGGGTGGTTGAAGCAATAGTGGAGCTCGTGCATGAGATGGCATCCCATAATTTGTTGAAGAACCCTTTAATTCTATCAAGTTTATGATCTACCTTCTTGAGGCGATTATCAAGAATTTGTTGATTTCTTGATAGAATTCCTAATGATTGATTAGTAGTAAAACTTGGTTCAACGATACGAATTTCATCATCTTGATCAAAAGGTTCTTCATGTTGGGCTTGAGGAGGTTGTTGCGGTTCTTGATGTCTAGCTTCCCATTCGGCAAGAGATATGATGTGAGAAGGTCTAGCCGGAAGTTGCATAAGGCTTATAGTCTGATGGTTAATTTGATGAATCATTGTATTTTCGGACTCTGGTAATGGCGTATCAATGTTGAGGAGTAGTCGCATGATATACGCGTCAAAATATATTGTTCGCATTTTGCCATTATTGAAAGTAAGAAATTCATCAAGAATTAGTTTGACCCAATTAACTTGAATATTGCCCCAAATAGCATATAGTGCTCTATAACTGTTTGGGTATACAATTTCATATGAGCCCGTTCGAGGAGTGATGGTTCGCGTAAGAGCTTTGTGGAGAAGCCTTGCTCTTGGTCGTAAGGGAGTTGATTTAATATCCCGGATGTTGATGTTATCATCCAAAAATTGATGATTCATGCTGTCTCGAATATGTGGATTAAATTTGATTTCTTCAAGCTTCCTTCCCATGTTAGGAGATCCTAAAATGTGTGCAATTCGGTCAAGGGAAAACCATACTTTTTTGCCGCACACCATACTCCAAACACTATCATTTGGATTTCTTGGAGTTTGGTGTCCAAGGTTAAGGTTTGCATAGAACAATTTGACCATAATATGATTGATTGCATGGTCATTTCATTTTATGTCTAAGAGAGATGTTAAACCTGCTTGATCCGTCAAAGCTTGTATGTTGTACGTTTGGTGACTCTGAAAATCAACGAAGGAATGTTCAACAATCCGAGAATTCTTCATTTTGTTCCACCTTGTGACCGCCACTCCATCATAAAGCCATTGAGCAATTTGAGCGTCAATTGGCTCGGAGGATGTTGAAGTTGAACCCCTTGATCTTTTTGGAGACATTGTTGTGAGAGTTTTGAGAGGGATTTGAAAAAAAATGAAGATTGGGGGCTAGGGTTTTGAACAATAATGGTGAAGTAGGAGCTTTTGGAATGATAAAAGTAAAGGGTAAAGGTAGAAATTGGTGGTAAAAAGGGAAAAAGTAGCCTGGGAAACGACGTTCAGTCGACTAAATAGTCTATTCAGTCGACTGAATTGATGGCCGAAAATTTTCTGTGTTAAATTTAGTCGACTGAACAGTGTTTTTAGTCGACTGAACTATTGTCTGAAAGTTTCTGTGGTAAATTTAGTTGACTGTGCAGAGCAATTAGTCGGCTGAGCTATTGGAAATTGTTTTCTGCCTTATGTTCAGTCGACTGAGCAGTAAGGTTCAGTCGATTGAACCTTGTGTTTTTCGTGTTTTAAATTTTTTTAAAGCAAAAGATTTTGATTGAAAGAAACGATTACAATTGTATAGACATATTACAATATAATAACATGATTTGACGAAAAATAAAAAATAATCATTTCTTTGGAGATGGACTATTTTTCTTTTGCGGCTTATTTCCTTCATTCGCCATATAGTGTTTGTCCCATGAATTTGGACTATGTTGAGGAGTTTTTGGCGACATCCAAGGATTCAATGGATCGGCTGGTGTACAGTATGACGAAGATGGATCATATGAACTAACTGGTCGAGGTAGGGACTCAGTCGCATCGTTTTTCTTCGAGCTACAAAATCGTAAACCGATTTGCTCAAGAAAGCTTAATCGTCTAGCCGTTACTTTTTGTTCAAAATATAATTCACGTTGAAGGTCAATTTGTTGCTGTTGAAAATGATGAATTTCATCAACCTTTCTTTTCATATCAGGAGAGATAAAAAGTCCCATTTTGCCTTCTTCGAATCCGGTGTGTAGCCGGTTCGATAGTTTTCCCATTTATAAACCGGCTCATGCTTTGGTGTAGGCGTAGGAAGTTGTGGTGATGTAGGTGAGTTATCGACTGAGGAGGTAATGTTGATTGGAGAGTATGAATTGTTGGAAGACATTTTTATATTTGATTTTCAAACTTTATAATTTTTTTGAAAATAACATATGTACAGATGTATATATATATAGTATGAATGTTCCAAAAAGAATGTGGTGTTAAATCATTAAGAATTTATAACCAGAAATTAAATTAATGCTTAATATTTTCTTTGAAAATGGATGGTTATGTAATATTAGCTAATGGATGGTTAATATTTTCTTTGAAAATGGTTAATATAGGTTTAGTGTATAAAATATTAGCTACTTCAAAATATCTTTGAAAGATATTATTCCTAATTCTCGTCGTAATTTTATGAATGAGTTTTCTAGTAATGGTTTAGTAAATATCTCGGCAATTTGATTTTCAGTAGAAATATATTCTAAATTTATGATTCCTTTTTCGATATTGTCACGTAGAAAATGGTGACGAATATCAATATGTTTTGTACGAGAATGATATACCGGATTTTTAGATAAATTTATTGTACTTGTATTATCACAATATATTGTAGAATTTGTTAAATTTATATTAAAATCTTTAAGTGTTTGTTGCATATAGATGACTTGAGTACAAGCTAAAGCGGCTGATATATATTCCGCTTCACACGTGGAAAGCGAAACACAATTTTGTTTCTTACTAAACCAAGATACAAGTGATTTTCCAATGAAATGACACGTACCACTTGTACTTTTTCTATCTGTTCGAGATCCACCAAAATCAGCATCACCAAACGATACTAACTCGAATGGACACTTTTTTGGATAGAAAAGACCAAAATCTTTAGTATAGTTAAGATATCGCATAATTCGTTTTACAGCTCTTAAATATGATTCTTTAGGGTTAGATTGAAAACGCGCACATAGGCATACACTCATCATTATGTATGGTCTACTAGCGGTTAAGTAAGGAGCCTATCATACTTCTAAACAATTTTTGGTCTACACTTTTTCCATTTTCATCTTGATCGAGATGAGTAGTGGTACTCATAGGAGTAGGTTTAGCAGAAGTGTTTTCCATTCCAAAACGTTTAATTAGATGAGCACAATATTTTTCCTGGTTTATGAAAATTCCATTTTTTAATTGTTTAATTTGAAGTCCGAGAAATTGGATAACTCTCCCATATGATACATTTCGAACTCCTTAGCCATTATATTTGAAAATTCTTTACATTAGTTTTCATTTTTCGAACCGAATATAATATCATCTACACATACTTGAATTATTAGAATATCTTTAGTAGTATTTTTAATGAAAAGAGTTTGATCTACTTTTCCAATTTGAAATCCCGAATCTAGTAGATAGCTCTTAAGTCTCTCATACTAAGCACGAGGTGCTTGTTTAAGACCATATAAGGCTTTCTTTCATTTATATACATGATCCATATATTTTTCATGAGATAATAAAAGGGGTTGTTCGACATATACATTTTCTTTTATAAAACCATTTAAAAATGTACTTTAACATCCATTTGATAAAGTTTAAAATTGTGAAAACATGCGAAGGCTAATAGAATACGTATTGCTTCAAGTCTTGCAATGGGAGCAGAAGTCTCTTCAAAATCAATACCTTCTTCTTGATTATATCCTTGTGCTACTAGCCTAGCTTTATTCCTAGTTATATTACCTTGTTCGTCTACTTTATTTTTGTAAACCCATTTTGTTCCTATAACTGATTGATTATTAGGACGAGAAACTAACTCCCAAACATCGTTACGTTCAAATTGATTTAATTCTTCTTACATAGCAACAATCTAGTAATCGTCTGTTGATGCTTCTTTAGGATTTTTAGGTTCTATTGTTGAAATGAAAGCAACATGTCCCATTTGATTTAGTTGACTTCTTGTTTTAACTTGAGAATTCATTTCACCTATTATATTTTGTGCTGGGTGATCTCGTAACATTCTTGGTGGAGATCTTAGTTCATTATTACAATTTTCAAGGTTTGTATTTTCTATATTTATAAATTCTTCATCGTCTTTTATACTCAAAATTTTATTAAAATTTTCATCAAAAGATATATGTAAAGTTTCTTCAATTATGTTTGTTTGTTTATTAAATACTCGATACGCGTTACTTCATTCTGAGTATCCTACAAAAATTCCTTCGTCAGCTTTTGGATCAAATTTTCCAAGTTGATCTTTTGTATTTAAAATAAAACATTTCGATCCAAATATTTTAAAATAAGATATATTTGGTTTTTTGTTATTAAATAGTTCATATGAAGTGTTTTTAGTTAATGGTCTAATTGATATACAATTTAATACATAACATGCAGTAGCTACGGCTTCTGCCCAAAAATGTTTTGGCAGAAAACTTCCGTTTAATAATGTTCTTGCACATTCTTGTAATGTTCTATTCTTTCTTTCTACAACTCCATTTTGTTGAGGAGTTCTAGGAAATGAAAAATTATGATTTATTCCTTTCTTTTTACAAAAAGATTCAAAAGCTTCATTTTCGAATTGACCTCCATGATCGCTTCGTATATTTTTAATCTTCAAATCTTTAGTGTGTTGAATTCTTTTGACAAATGTTTCAAAATGCTCAGAAGTATCACTTTTATTTTTCATAAAAATAATCCATGTATATCTTGAGAAATCATCAACTATTACAAATACATATCGATTATGATTAATGGATTGAACCTGTGTTGGTCCGAATAGATTCATATGAAGTAATTCTAGTGGTTGTAAAGTAGAAATATTTTTCTTAGATTTGAAAGACGACTTTGTTAATTTTCCTTTTTGACAATCATCATAAAGATTTTTTATTTTAAAGTTTATCTTGGGTAAACCTCTTACTAATTCATTTTTAGAAAGTTTTCTAATAGAACTAATATGACAAAATCTTTTGTGCCATAACCAAGGATCATTATCTTTGGCTAGTAAAGACATATTTGTATTATGATTAATTTTCATATTTAGAACATAAATATTCCTATCTCTATTTCCCTCAAAAACAAGATTTTGGTTTTGATCAAAAATACTACATTTATTTTTCGAAAAATTTATTTTAAAACCCTTGTCACAAAGTTGACTTATGCTTAGTAGATTATGTTTTAGATTTTCAACTAATGAAACATTTGTTATAAAAGGTAAATTTGATGTACCGTAATTGCTCACATCTCCTTTGCCAATGATATAACCTTTGAATTGTCTCCGAAGGTAACCGAGCCACCATCAAAGGATGTGATGTTTGTAAGCATATCTTTGTCGTCGGTCATGTGTTTTGAGCAACCAATGTCTAGTATCCATTTCTTCTTTTTGAGTGAGACCTGAAAATAAATATGAAATTATTGGTACCCACTTTTTAACAAGGTCTTAAAAGTTAGAGTTTAGGAAACCAAACCCAATTCGGTTCAGTATCCTTTTTATAAATATAGTTTTTATTATTATGAACACTATCCATAAATGTTTTAATATATTTATTCCTAATTAAAATATTGTTAGTTTTTGGAACCCAAATTTTGACTATCTTGGTTTCTATTTTTGTTTTAATAGTTCTCTTAATAACATTTGTTGTTTTGAATCAATATTCCTCTTAAAATTTGTATTTTTCTTTTTAGGAATTTTTTGACTCCTTTTTATATCCTAATCCATGTCTATTTGAAGAGAATTGAAAATTTTCTAAAATCTTAGATAAATTTTCTCTTCCTTTGTTAAAGTTAGAAACATTTTTAGTAATGTTATCTAATCTAGCTTGAAGACTATTATTTTCTAACTCAACTTGTCTAATCTTAGTTTTTAACTCATGATTTTCAGAAACAATTATATCATTCTTTGTCTTTTGAGTTTCAATTTCTTGACTTAAAAGTGATAATTGAGTTTCCGAATTTGAATGAGATTCTTGAACTTTTTCAAGTTCTTCTTCTAGAATTTTCTTTTCATCTTTTAACATATCCCTTTCAAATTCAGCTTTGTTTTGATTTTCACGAGTTTCCTTGAGTTTCTTTTTAAGAGTTTTTATTATGCTCAAAAGTTCAGTGTTTGCTTCAATTAAATCATCGAAAGTTAAATTACTAACCTCAGATTCTTGAGCCATAAAGCATACATTCGCCTGTTCATTGTCGATATCATTTTCATTTTCAGATGAAGAAGAATCTGAATCGTCCCATATTACAAAGAATGCCTTCTTTTTGAATTTCTCTCTCTTGTTTTTATTATTGAGAGCTTTTTGATTCACCTTCTTTTGCTCTGGACAATCCTTGTGCATGTGACCTATCTTGTGACAGTTGAAACATTCTATATTTGAGGATGTAGGTTTGTTCGAGAAATTCTTATTGAATCCATTTTTATTTCCTTTTCTGTATCTTAAGAATTTCTTGAAATTTTTGGCTATAAATGCTAAATCCTCATCTTCAGACTCTGATTCTTCCTTTTCCGCATGAAAAGCTACATTCTTTCTTTCGTGAGCTTGATCTTTCTTAGCTTGCATATTTACTTCATACGACATAAGATTTCCAATTATTTCCTCTGGTTTCATTGTAGATAAATCATTTGCTTCCTCGATTGGTAGTATTTTTCTCTCCCATTCTTCAGTGAGTGAATTTAGAACTTTAGACACAATGTCAAAGTTCGTGTATTTTTCTCCTAGTCCTATTAAGGCATGAAGAATGTCTTGAAATCTCGAGTACATGTCATTGATGGATTTATTTTATCGCATTCTAAAGTTTTGGAATTGGTTCTTCAGCATGAATATCTTTGTTTGTTTGACCTTGTTTGTGCCTTCATGTATGACTCTAAGTGTTTTCCATATCTGATATGCAGTAGTACATATGCTAACACCGTTGAATTCATTTCTATCCAGGGCGCAAAATAGCATATTCATAGCTTTGGCATTTGCACTAGCTTCATTCTTCTGAGTTTGTGTCCATGTAGGATAATCAGTCGTGGGTACAATGAACTCTACTTGAGTGGCATTCCAGGCTTTGAAACTTGTTGCTTGCATATAAATCCTCATCCTTGTAGCCCAATAGTTATAGTTTAGTCCATTGAATAGGGGGGTCTTTGGGTAGATTGTCCTTCCGCAAATGTAGAACTATAGGCAGATGTTGTGCTTGTACTTGCGTTATTTTCCATATTATCAATATGTCTAATAACGATGTTATGGTTATAGGACGGCCTTGCTCTGATACCAATTGAAAGAAGCTATGCAGTAGGATCGTATAATATGGAATAGTGGATGGTATAAGTAAATAACAATAAGTAATAAGTAAAGTAGACACCAGGATTTTATACTAGTTCGGATCTCTAGTCCTACGTCCAGTCCCTAAGCTTCACTTAGGAATTCTACTAACTAAAACCCTCTCTTAACCCGGAGGAATAGGTTTACAACTTACCCGAACAACTGAACGGGATTTCTTGCCTCAACTCCCGAAGAGGACTTCAATTCAATTACTAAAAACAATTATTCGACTTATTGTGTTCTTGTCAACACTAATGAGTCCAATGTAGTACAATATTCCTATAATCTTGTCCTCGAGAGTATGCAATGTGTTTGTGAAGATTTAGAAAATGTGAATTGCTATGAATCAAAAGAATGTTATAAACAAAGCAGAGATTCAAGCAATAGATTGGTGATTGCTTTGAAAACTTTTAGAGAATATAAAATATGTTCATGAAAGTAGTGAGATTAAAGCATAAGAAAATTGGTAAATTGAAGATGTTAGAACCATGTATATATAGGTGTAGAAGGGATGCATTTGTTGGCTAGAGATGCAGACAAGAGATGCTTCCATTTCCATTGGAGAATGGTTGCAACTCTTGGGAGGAAGAAGGTGTCCATTCAGAGAAAATTCGCAGGTTTAAATTCAGTCGACTGAGTAGGGATTTCAGTCGACTGGAAATGTAAAGATTTTTTTTTCAGGAATAGATTCAGTCGACTGAGCAGGTTGTTTCAGTCGACTGGAACTGTGCATGTTTGTATATGTGTAACAGGTTCAGTCGACTGGGCTTACCCGTTCAGTCGACTGAACCATTGGTTTTTGCACAGTGAATGTTTATCTAGAAAATGAAGTTTATAAAACGTGTTCTAGTGTTTGTGCAAGCCTCTTGAGGATAGATTTTAATAATAAATCTAAACTAAGACCTATATTTAAATTATACTCATGCTATCCTCGGTCTTTATCGTTCTTCCTTTAGCTTTGCACATATCTTTTCCTTTTTGTTGAAGCACATTGTCATTGATCAAAATACAGCGTATCAACATATTGTCCTCTAAAGAATTCGAAGACAGGCAATTGAAGCTATTGAATGTAGGCAACTCAAAGTTTTCATTCGCACTTAACTTGGATTTAAGCTTTTTTCTAAGATAAGGAGCGAACTCATGAATCTGAATACCAACTTTTTCACAGCAATCCAACTCAGAATAAATAAAAGACGAATCAATGCAAGAAAGAACGTCAGGATCCAGTATAATGGGATCATAACCCTGTAAAATAACTCCGTCAACAGCACGGGGGAAGCAATCAGAAGCTGTTATGCTGGTTTTCGAAGATAGGGGGCAGTGGACGGAGGTTCACCAGAGACTTCAACAGAAGATTTTTCAAAATTCGACTCATTTATGATGTCGAAGTGATGAAACAATTCATCAAGATACTTTAACCCTAATGCTTTATCAAGCCAGAGAAAATCAATTATCGGCCCCCTCAAAATCAGGTATTTTAGAGTGAATTAAAAATCATGGTTTACCAGAGTTGGCGAGGGATATCCCTGTTTACAATGATCTGAAATACTGACTCCAAACTGATTCTTAGGAGCACTAGATCTAGCCGTGCCAAAATAATCATCAGGATTTCCAAATCTGTCTCTGTACCCTCTACCAATGTTTGGTTCGTTGGTGCAGTTGAAGTGGAAGAGGAATTCATCCAAATATCTGATTCCATCGTCTTTCATGAACCAGTGCTTAACAAGAAAAACATTTCTCAGCTTCAAGAAACTCAAAACAAAAAGGAATCCATGGTCGATCGGGGACAAATTTGAAACCGGAAGCGGCGCAAAATTTTCTTTCAAAAACTTCCCACTTCTGAAGCTCTTATGGCCAAAAGATCCACACGCAAAGCATCTTACTGGATCGCGACAAGATTTAGCGAGGTGGCTTAGATCGCCGCATATGAAACAAAACCTCTTGCCCTTCTTTGAGTTTATCCAGAGCGACAACGGCTTGCGTTCATGGATTCGAGTGGGCAGATGTCTCGTAATAGCTTGAGCATAAGAATAGGGGAGAGAATTACTAATCGAATTATAAGAGAAGCCAGGTTGAAAAGAAATCGGGTGAGGAATATCGATTAAGCGGGGCGAGGTCGCCATTAATTATCTTTTTTCGAATTGAATTGTCATTTAAATTAATATTGAAATTAACTACTAGTTAAACGCTGACCATTGATAATTAGTAACTGTTATGATATACTAGTTGATTTGGATGTTGGTTGTAATTGGATGTTACCGATAGATGTTGGATGTATGGTTGTTTATTTATTTTGGATATATCCATGCAATTACCCTATTTATTATTTGATATTATATAAATTGTCATTTGTATTATTAAAATGAATTAAGAAATTGGTTGAAACAATATATACCTATGTCATTTAATTATGGATTGAAATGATATATATCCATCCATGTAATTAAAATTGAAAAAAAATGATCGATTGGCCATAGGGTAAATTTTTTTGTACAGGCACCGGTTTTGGTTAAATTAAATGTTTTTAAAATCTAGAATTTAGATTGTTTAAGAAAATAAAATTTTAATTTATACAAATTGAACTAGTTTCTAAATTGAGTTCTGAAATGTTGGAATTGTAATTGTCTAAATGAAATTGTTTAATAATTTAATTTGAAATCTTAAAGTGCAAATTGGAATATGATTTTAATTTATCAAAAGTGAATTATTTGGAAAGTTAAACTTTTAATTTACTTTATTTAAAATGGTTTTGAATTGGTAATTTCAAGTTTGGTCGTGAAATGGATTTTTTTAAAAAAATGTTTAAAAATGAAAAATTGAATTAAAAGTTTAAGCCATTTGAATAGAATTGTTTAAATTGGTCATGCTACTAAGGCAAACTGTAGGACAATGCTTTAAAATGTGTTAACGGGGATCAATGTAAAGCCTTTACACTATTTCAATACTTTATTTTACTCATAAACACTACTTACATAGCGTATTTTACTACATATAGATAATTTAACGGATCCTTAAGAGATGGAAAATCTCGTAACATCTCTTAAGCTATTGCACTCACGTTGTACACTTGACAGGAGATGGAAAATCCCATAGACATCTCTGAAGCTATTACACTTATATTTAGTTATTGATTTAAATTACATAAGAACTTTTAATTCTAACTCGATGTCTCTTCATTATGCTTGGATCAGCCTGAGCATTTTAGTGTTTAAAGACATTATTCCTTAAAGATGAAGATGGAGTTAGCTAGATTATACTTACTATTATTTGCATTATTTTGGTATGTTTGTTGGTTGTACTTTGATTTTGTTGTAAAAATTATATACTCAAATGCATATTGTAAAACAGCTTCATGAACTGTTTATTTGATTATTATATTCTGTCATTCCGCTGCGTGGTTTTGTGTTTTGCTTTCCTTCTTTTATGTTATTTTCTTATTTACCCAATTGATACCGCTTGAATGGTTTGAGTTAGACATTTATGGTTTAATGTCGATTTAAACTTTCCAAAAAGGTGGCTCATCAAGTATATCAATTTGGATTTATGGAATTTGATAATGGTTAAAATTCCAATATCATCCATATTCAACTTTATAGTCCAAACACAAAGTCTTTGGTTCAATAACAACAATTATTATTAACCAAATTCTTTGGCTAGAGACTTTGACTTTGAGTTGACTTTAGTTGACCATGATACTAACCTCATATAACCGAGGAGACGAATCCTCTTTTGAATAGTGTTTCACTTTCAATGCTTCCGCTTAACCCAACTATAGTCGTTCAATGGACGTCGTGCTATGATTTAACTATAGTCAAAGTGGAGCTTCCATATAAAGATCAATAGTATTCTCAAGTCGAGAGAACCGTGTAAATCAGTCACATCGATATTCTCTGCTTCACCTTAGTTATATTAACCAACAGAAAACTATCTAGTGAGTCATTCCATAGTTATCCAATAATTATTAATACGTAACCTCTTGGTGCCTCCAACAATCATAAGTAATACAATGCCCAACATTTGGAGAGCGTTATGTACTCTAGTCTCAACGGATACATCGATATCCAATCTCGATGTATCTTGACTAGGAATATTTAAAATGGTATATTTGTTTCGTTGTGATAAATTATTCACAATTACAACACTTTGTGACTACTATTATAAAACATACCATTTGTGGATTTTCTATTAAATATACTTTTAATTAAATTGATTAATTAATATAACCATATTATATCAAGTATATAATAGAAAGAACATACATTTATTTCGAACAAGATTGGTCAACGAGTTAGATATATGTAACAGATTACATAATTACCCATAAGGTATATGCCTAACTCTATCAGATATATTTTTAAATAATTAATTAATGGATTTTATAACTCAAATAGATCTTTTAAGTAATAAATAATGATGGTAAAATTATTTTAAATTTTGGTTTACAAAAATAGTTAGTTTTGAGAAAAATCAAAAATGTGATCGAAATCGTTTTTTGGATTTTCGATTTTTTCATCTTCTAAGAGTTGTCGGGACATGTTGCGTAGACTAGAGTATATACATATATACATATATATAAATAATATATACCTTGGTTAAGGAAGAAATTTGAGTTAATAAGTTTAAATTATCTACTTAAGTAAATAAAGTAAGTTTTGACTTTTCTTTTAAAATTTTAAAAAGAAAATGGTAAAAAGGCAATACATCAAGTACATAAATAAAGAGATGAGGTGATGGAGAAGTGAGTGAGGGGATAAGTGGCGTGTGCAAGGGGGAAAAGAGAGGGTGGTATGGAATCATGATATGGAGGGTAGTGTACAATTTAATTATTAAGGGCATTTAAGTAATTTCCTATGTTTCATTTTATATAAAAACAACTTTATTTTTTTCATTTATTTTTTTCTTTCACTTTCTCCTTTTTCAAACTTTAATCCCTTCTTCTTCAAACTTTCATTTTACTTTTCACGACTTCCTTAAAATTTTCAAGCTAAAAATCTCTCCTTTTTCCACTTTAAATCCTTGAAACCGGGTTAAAAACACTTCTCCTACTCTCTAATTCTCTTGCCTTTGAAAAAACAAGACCAAAACCCCCTCCTCCCTCGTCAAGCTAGGCCAAGCCCTCCACCTACCTTGGGCGAAAATAAAAGTCCCCTAGGTCCAAAAGGTCTTGTTTTTTAAGAAGGAAGCTAGGTCTGTTAGTCGATTGAAGAGTTATAATAGCTTGGGTTAAGTTTGTGCTTGTTTTGGTGAGTAAATCTCAATTCTAAAAACCAAGATCTAAACTTTATTGTTTGTGATAATAATATTAGTTAATTGCTTTTTGTTTATAAGTGTTTGAAAGTGATGTTTTTTGGTTTGGTTTCCCTAAAAGCGAATGTCATGTGTGATAATTCGTTAACGACTTGAAATGTAGTCGAAGTGCTTAAGTAATTATTAAAAGTGATAATCTTTCCTTGCTTTATGGATATCATTTACATTTGTATATGTCTGTGTCTGCTTATATATATGAATGGTTGTATGTTGATTGGAAAATTAACTATTTTGAATTAGTTTATGTTTCAACATCGAGATCTCATGTTCTTTTAAAACTAGTTTGTTTCCTTGTTTTCTATAAATGTTTTAGAAGGGTTTTTCAAATTTTATCCCTTTTTTCCAAACATTTATACGAAGTTTATAAAGTGGTTTAAATATAAAAAAAAGTATTTAAAAGGCTATTTTAATTCACAAAACAAGTTTAAAAGTTATGATCCATATAGCGATAATCGCTATGAATGTAGATTGTAAATCGACAATTTTTGTGTAAAATAAAATGAGTTTCTACTTTAATGAAAAGTCTTCTAAAATATATTCCAAGTATTAAAAAGGAATTTTTAAATATTAAAAATATTTTTAAAAATATTATTTAATTATTTAATAAAAGGTATAAATTATTATTTAATTGTTTACATAAAAGGTATAAATTATTGTTTAATTATTTAAATAAAAGTTTCTAATTTTTAAAACAATTTATTTTCAAGGATCGGGTTTTGTTTAAAAGCAACTATTTTTAATAATGATGTTTTGAAAGTAAGGGATTTCTTTGTATGTGTCGTTAAGTAGCCGAACAAATACGATAAGTATTGCTAAAATATTGACACGTTTTATTGAAAGTAAGTCATCTTTTATTTAGCGTTAAAAGCTGATGAATAGACTTTCCTATATCTGTGAGATCTAGAACCAGATTTTCTAGACGAGGGATAGAGAAGTCGAAATGTCGAAAACGTGATAATTATAAGAGAGTTAATTTCGATAAATGGATCATGATTAATTAAGTATATTGAAGATATTTCATTGTATACTTAACACCGAATTCTGAGGTATGAAAACTCATCTCTATCCTAAGAAGTAAGAATATACGTCGAGACAAACATAGTTTTCGAACTTGTCCGACTTCATTGTTACTTAAGGTCCTGTGCTGTTTGAAATCAAAGAGTAGGGATATTATTTCCATATGCAAATCTAAACTTACACCAAATAGTGGATTTATCCACTACCAATAACTTGACCAATTTTAAAATTATCAAACATAGGTTCGACGAGACCCGGATCAGATAAGCATGAGTTATCCAAAAACCGTTTCGAACCAATGTAAGCATTCGAATTGGAAATATCTTGAAGATGATGGGATCGAGAATGAAGAGATTTGAAGTATAAGGGCTACTTGCTACAAATCCTGAGGTGATTCCATAAATGATGTAGGAGGAGTAATGCCTTCGATTTGTTTATATCCTGAACAACTTGCATGGACGAATGATGTCACTGCATTGTTGCCTGAAGGGCAATGTTAGCATTTCCAAGTGGGATTGATATATAAATGATAAAACGCAGCCTTAAGTCTCACAACCAGGAATGATTAAACTAGAGAATATGTCGAAGGCTATGTGTGTCGCATCCATTATGATATAGTCATCACCCGATCTAGATTGATATTTTTAGATTTTGTATACCAGTGACCCGAGTACGGTTGTTGATCACAACCGGGTGGTGACATATTCGGTACTATCCAGTAAGAGGGTGGGTCGGTCTTGTCATGCAGGGGATCCATGTGAAGCCCTCAACACATTTTATCTAGACGTGTATTGTGATAGCTGGTACCTCAGTAGCCTTGTCAGTGATGGATCCCAATTTTCGATAAGTGCCTTTACGGACTTAGTTGTATAACTAATATGTTGGAATGTTATTAATATAACCATTTCGGTTAAGATTCAATATTTATTTTAAACATTAAACATTATTATTATATCATTGGATTTTTTATTAAAATGTTTTGGTTATCGTAAGATAAAAATATGTCTATGTTTATGTACGGCGTGTTCTTACGAGATATCTTTATTTTTAAAAGAATTTATAAGTATAACAATTTAGTTATTTTGAGTTTACTCACACCAGATCCATGTCTGATTTGGAATTTTTTTAGTTTCTCTAAAACTCTTGGGTATTTAAATTTGTATGAGTAGTCAAGTAGTCCAGATTCTTATAGATGCATTTTAGAGGAACATGGAGCATGTGGCTTCGACGTTATCTGGTTATCTATTTTGTTTCCGATGTATGTGTATAGTTATGTATCAACATTGTAGGAGCATATAGTTATAACTGTTTCTCGCTGAAGTTAGTGCATGTTGTAACTCTAATGTTTCATTTTGGTAGTGATCATATGCACTATCTTATGTTCTGTTATATATGATTTTCTTGCATTGTGAGATTCTGTGTTTCTTTCTTCTCGTCTTTTCATTTCTTTATAACCCAACGACTCGTTTTTTGAACATGTAGATGATCGGCACATGAATACCGTAAATATATTAAGCGTCGTTTTTAAGAATAAGAAAGGCAGACCATTACAACAAGTTGTACGCCCCAAAACTCAGGAACTTCTACACAAGAGTTCGATGTTGGCAAACATGTTCGTAACACCCGAACAGAGTCAATAACGCTCCAGTCAAGAATGCTAAAACAAGTGTCAATACCAACATTGTGTCGGAACCTAGAACAAGTGCAGCCAAGCTCAATATAAAATTATGAACATACTTTTTTCAAAAACTTGGTCATGTAGATATAAATTCAGTGCAACAAAAAAAAATGGGCCAAGTTCTCGAATCATGTAACCATTTTTTGGAATGACGGATGAAAAGAGATTAAAAATTTATGCTTTGACTTCTTGTAAGTTGGATTCAATGGAATCTCGATTTTTTTGTTTTTGAAATACTTCATTATTTAACTACTTGTGAATGAAATATTAACTGGGGTATTTTCTTCGTATCTATAAAGTTTTTTTTTTACCGTCCAACTGTTTTATTTTTTTAGTTACTATTTATACAATTTACGGAGAGAAAATTTATAATAAACATGCAATATGGGTGTGGTTGGATATAACTAGTGGGATTAAAGGCCCATGTATGTGTGGGTTAAGTCCACATGTATAAGTTCAATGCCCGCTAAAAAAATAGGGAAAAAGGAACATTGAGATATGTGTGACGAGCGTAAGTTCAACATATTTGAACCTTGTAAATGAGATGAAGCCAGACAAGCTAGTATGCAGTTTGCTCCAGTAATATCAATTGAGATCAGAATCCACTAGCTCGGTATCAAATCCAAAACTGAAATATGGAATATGATGTTAACAGTTAAGCCCAAGTTCCATTTTGTAGAGCACATGAATAACAAGCCAGATAGTTATCTGTTAAGCACATGTACCATGCACAAGTACATGGAGTATATATACATATTTAGCAATGCCTAATAAACAGATACAAGATGTACATGTTAAAAACTATGCTACTGAATTTATGTAAGCTTATTATCAGCTATAATGTTTCATTGCAGACAAATGGTTCAACATCTAGAAACTCAGCACAGAACGTGCACTAGAACCAAAACAAGTGCATCAAGCTCTCGATAGAAATTGTGGTCAAAACCTGGAACTGGTAGAGCCAAATTGAACAAAAAAACAAGCAAGTCCCCAATTTTGGTACTAGTGTGCATGAGTTCAACGATGGCAAACATTTTGATTTCAAGTTTCAAAACTAGCATACAATGCTTCTATGGTATCTGTGCCATTTCCTATCATGGATCAATGACTGATACTCCAGAACTTATGTACTGGAGCTCATGGTACCTGCCCCAATTCATGCCTGATGTGCAATAAGAACACACGTGTTCCTGGCACTCACAATGTTCTCCTGAAAGTTCAAAGGTCACGGACAAACCCAAAATATAAGAAGATAAAAATAACATGAAATTAACGTGGAGTTTTACGCACTTTTTGAAGTATTTGCTAGTTAAAAATCCAAAAAAGTGGATCTTGTTCAACATGCTAATATTCCATTCCTTTAATGGCACATAAAAAATCCCCATTCATGTATTCCAGTTAAACATTTCATATGTGAACTACTTCCTGTTCCATAAAAAGGAACTTTTGAGTGCCATTCTATTTCTAGGGATGCATATCTGTGAATGATACAAAGCAACATGCATGAAGAGATGTGTACTTGAGTGGTCTTGGTTCCTATATCTGAAATCCAATCAGTCCAAAAACGTTTGGATGATGAAGCTTATTTAACATCTTTGCTTCATTACTTGCTGTCTCTTTTTCACCATCTTCCTCCTAAAAAAATATAAAAAGGATGCAAATGCAGTATTGTTACCGAGTAGAGGTATTATCTACAAATTCAATTGTACAAAAGACTTTTATATCCTTTCCAGTTCTATTCAATAACTGGTTCTTTTGAAACATAAAGATTTCCATAGGATTAAGGATTGAGGCGGGGTACCTTGGTTTTCTCGTTTGCACTGAAAATGAACCAAATTGTCCAAAAATGAAAGGCTTCCAGACCTCTCTTAACTTATTGCTTTGAGGAGCGCAATTCCGATGAATCAAACGCGGTAATTTTTCAAAGTAACCTAACACAATCATTATAAAGAACAACAAGAACTTTTCAAAGTAACCAAACACAATCATTCTTGAAGTACAGCAACCAAAATATAGTAATTCATCTTGCAAATAAACAACAGGAATTCAGCTGGCAAATAAACTAACAAAACACAATAACCAAAAACAGTAATTTTCAATCATTTCATAATCTTTATGTACAATGTCAATGCAATTGAGAAGGCTTCCATAATCATTTCATAATCTTCTTTCTATCTTGTAACCACCAATTTAATAACTGAATCAAGAATAATACATGAAAGCTAATCATTTCTTTTTATTTTTGTATACAGCTCCAGGAATTTTCACAATCCAATGTTAAATTGTCAACTCTAGGATCGTTTTCAGTATCTTGCCACAACATATCAAAATCGCGAACATCAAGGAGTCCATCAAGATCAATAAGATCAGCGAGTCCATCAAAATCTGAAAAGTCCTTATTCTGATCACGAAAGCCATGTAACTCAGTAATACCTTGATTATCACCGATAATATTCATGGAAGGTGAACAGGATCGAGGAATCTCAACTTCAGTCGGTCGCTCCTTGTTATTAAGTACTGCAATCCTACTTTCGACTTCACCTAATTTTGAATCTATAAAGTCAATAGCTTTGTTTTCTAGCAAATGATTCTCCATGACTATTCGGTTGAGTTCAGCTTCCTTCTTCCTGATTTCTGAAAGAACAAAGTTTTCTGAGTCCATTGCGTTCTTAGTCGAGACTTTCTTACTATTCAAACGATACTTGTCCAAAATATTATGGACTTCTTCTTGACTTTCAGGCCAGTGATCTAGCTTTCCACAGGAATCGAAAGAGATAAACATGGCCGGAACGTCGCATAAGGTTGACAACTCCCAAATCTTTTTCTTTAAACCTCTTAACCTATTTCGATACGTTGCTTCCCTTGAACTTTTATTCTCGATCAATTTCAATAGCAATTTTGCACGCCCCATTTGATAGCTGAAAGTAGCAGAAATGCGGAGGGAGATAACAAATCACGTCGAATTCGAATTGATCTGAAAAACAAAAGGTTACGGCAAGAAGAATTTCAATGGCGGACTGATGATTTGAATTGAATGACGGAGTGAAGGCAAAAGGGTAACTTATGTTACCGTTTTATAACCTAAATTGCCTGTCTTCTTTGTTAAGTTTCCTTGAAGTGAAGATGAAATTTTAGGAAAGAAAAGGAAGGTCTGTAGCTAGCCGTACATTATTAAAACTGTGAGCCGTTGGATTTAAACATTGCGGATTACTGTCAGCCAGCTGGTTTTGCGTCTGCGAAGTTCTATCTAGCTTGTCAATTTCAAAACTCAAATTGCCAACTTTAATCTTAACAATTTCAAATTTCAAATTTCAAATCTAAAACCACTTCTATAATTATTTTAAATTGAAATTAGCGTTTAATTTAAACAATTCCCGCGTTATTTAATCCATGTTTGTTCTATAAGTTGACAATGCTCAAATGTAAATGAAAATAGCAAACACAAAAGATGTAAGTTTATAGTTTTATTTTATTTCTCATACCATTTCTTATTAATAATTGAAAAAAATAGCGGTTTTTAATGTGTATTTACAGTTTGATATAAATATCAGACAACTTTTATTTATACATCAAAATTTACTTAGCATACACTACAGAATCGTACAAGTCATCATTCATCATAAACCACTTAACATGTACCAGTTGTTTTTTTTTTTTTTTTTTTTTTGTAAAATTACTCATAGCTTTGGCTTCAACTATCCAATAAAATTACGCTCGACATGCACCGTTCTAAATCTATAATTTTCATAAATAACTAAGAATTTTTTTTTCAATAACGGGTTCTTCTCAACAAAAACAATTCTAATTTTTCAAAAAGGAGTTAAATCATTTTAAAATAGAAAGTGCCAGATATGAAAGTATTATTATCCGATGATTATATTTTCTTTATTGAGAAATTAATTATTATTTATATATTAAGTTGATGATTTGGTTATATAATTTTTTCTCTCGAGATTTTAGCTTGTGAAAATATATGTCGTCATTGCATAAGAAGAAGAAGATAAACTTTATCATATAATCTTTGTTATAATACCATAGATGTCACATATAGATAGCAATTTCGAAAAATGCTTATGTTGTTTTGCATGTGAGGTCACAGTTCGAATCATGCTCTTAACAATATAATTTACCATTTCTTTTATACGGTCAAGGTTTTGAATTCCTCTTTGGAAGAATGTCTTTGTAATCTTTATGAGGTTAAAAATACAAATCACATTCCTAACAAAAATAAAATTTTATTTTTACAATCACGAGTTCAAATCTCAAGCATGTCAAGAACTATAATTTTTCATATGTTTTGATTTATTTTTTATAATCATAGCAACACAATATACTTATTTTTAAATATACATTCTTTATAATTTTTTTATAAAGTATATATTTTATAGGTTAACCCTCCAACTCCATAAAATGATGTTTTACTTATTTTAAAACCATTGGTGGTAATTAATATTTATCGCTTTTAAGTCTCAAAATATGATGAAATTTCAGCACTATACACAAGCCTTTTACTTTTACAAAGGAAATTGAAACTATTTTACAGATGCTTATATACGTTTTATAATCTTGAAATTTTGCAAATTTTAGCACGAGTATAAAAGCTTAATATTGAACTTCAATAAGTTCGATGCTACTTTAGACTATTTATTTCTTGTAACTACAGAATACCAACAATAGTCTAATCAATATGCTAATAAAATGGAAAGACAAAAAACAAGCGTGGAATATAAACTAAATAACAATCAATCCAACCTTTTTAAGTGGATTTAATGACAGTCATATAAAAATGATTTTTTTTTTAAATTTAAGAAGCAAATGTATTGTTATATTTGTGCATATCATTACATTTACGTGATAACTTCGCCAAATATGTTTGATAGTCTAATACAACAACTTTATTTACTATGATAACGAGTTTACTAAAATCATAATAAATATATTCACAATATTTTTTATTTACGAGTATTTCTATATGCATATCCTTTTATACGCACATGCATCGCATGTGCCATAATACTTGTTCTTAATAGAATAAATGATTTACATTTGGTAAATTTGACGTTCAAAATATAATTTAAATTGTTTCTAAAGTCCTTAAAAAAATTTCAAACCACCGCTTTGGTCCGTCATATCCAAAACTTATAGATTGAGTCCCTATTTTGAACATATTTAGCGGTCTTTATCATAATTCCAGTTTAAATTTCAATTAATCAATTTCTCTATTCCCTTTAATTGTGGCCGACGAAAGCTTGCTTCTCTAAGGAGCACGGTTTCCAAAAGAAACCCTCAAAGTAATTATTTATTATATAACTCCACCTAAAAATATATCGATACCGTATGTCGATATTTGCAAATATAACCTTTATACATGCATCTAAATAATCGCCAACAACGTTCAAAACATTAAATAAATTGATAGTAATAATTAATCTAAGCAATTTATAATATTAATAAATTAATTAAATGATGTGGTTTTTTGGAAAAATCACAAATATAGTTATGCGACTCGGAGGTACGAATTTGGTCAGCGGTTAATATTAAACAATTTAAACATTAACGTTCACATGTAATCTTAGACAGTGGTGTGATAGTTTGGTTGAATTCATTGCTTACAGATCTTTTGGTAATATCCAATTTCATAATTTATTAAGTAATGCCTTATAGTACGATTGTTTACGCCAATTCTCTTTGTCGACACTATATAACTTTAGGATTTATAGGATTTGATTTTGGTATAAATTTCAATTTCATCCACATTCAACATAGTTCCATAATAATATTTATTATTAACCGTACTATTCTAATTAGATATTTTGACTTTATGTTGACTACAGTTAACCGTGATACAAACCTCGTATAACTGAGGAGACAAATTCCCTATTGACTAGTATTTCACTTCCAATGCTTCAACTCATACCCAACTATAGTCATTTGATGGACGTCATGCCACGATTTAACTATGATCAGAGTGGAGTTTCCACATTGAAGTTGATAGTATTCTCAAGTCGAGAAAAGCATGTAATATCGTTGCTTCGAGATTTTCTGTTTGGCCTAGTTATTAACCAACAAGAAACTCTGGGACGATTCAATCCATGAATATCCAATAACTATCAGTACATAATCCCTTGGTGCCTCAGCAGTCACGAGTAATACACTGCCCAATGTTTGAAGAGTGTTATATAATCCGACATCAACGGATGTATCAATATCATTTCTTCAAACATCTTAACAAGGGATTTAAAAATATGTTAATTTTTATTGTGATTAATTACTCACAATTGCAACTATTTGCAATTGCAATCACATAACATTCCATTTGATGATTTTTCTTATTTACATACTTTAAATTAGTTACTTAATTATTTATATTACTATATAACAAAGTATATAATAGAAATAAAATACCTTATTTATGAACAAGATCGCTCACATAGTTAGATGTATGTAATATTTTCATAATTGTCCCTAGGGCATAACCTTGACTCTATTAATCTCCCACTTGTACCTGGGGTCAATTATGGAATTTTCCCCCCATTTTTTAATTAGTTTTCTTATAGCATCAAGCAAACCCCTTAGTGAACAGATACACTATGTTGTTCTAATATGCATTCCGTGAATTAACTCTCTCAGATGCTGATAAACTACCTTCATCATGTTGAACTTTTCAAAGTAGGTTTCTCAACTTCTAGTGAGCTCTTGGTTCTTTCGTAGCATGTATCACAAAATTGTTATCGTATAACAATATTGTGAGATTGTAAGCATTAGAATCATCCGTATTTCAGTTATAAATTTGTGCATTTATACATGCATACATTGCTTTTATTACGGAAATATGCAATGTACATAGCCTATTTGTTGAATCAACCACAACTAACTTTTTGAACATTTCTAGCTTGAAGCTCCTTAACTAAGGTTTAATATGAATGTTGGATTGATATATTATGCTCGATATCATGTATAAAGTTCGATTCTAAACATTCTTTCATTAAGGAGTTCGTTGTTTCTATAAATAACTCTTTAGTATTTCGTAAATACTCAAGAATACCCTTACTTGTTACAATCTTAATTCAGACTTGATATTTGCTTACATAAGCGATTAGTGATATATTAGACGTCATAACATATATGATAAGTCTTATTGCTAATGTAGAAGGATCTATACTATATGCTCTGTTTTAGATGTTTTAATATGGTGTCTATGCATATAGTATGGGACAATCCTAACATCCTTTTATACTATTTATAAAAGATGTCATGTCATTTTCAAATTTAATTTCAAGTATTAAACAACCAAATTTAAATGATTATAACATGGTTACATCGTTAAAAAATTTATAGTTCTTCCTTAACACAATAGAATATGTATTCATAAACATTTTATATATATGCCTCAAACTGCTTTGATTAATTAAAAGAAGTTGGTTAATTGCCTTTATATGTGTATAAATCTAATTTCGTTTTAACTTACAAAAATTCATGTTCATTTCATAAGTTTCTCAATCAATATTGGCCTACCCCAAACTGCTTTGGGGAGATCCACACAAGGTCCCTCATGAAGAAATATTACGTGCAGCCTCTCGACCTACACAAAATGTCAACTCTACGTAACCTATTAACTCCTTGACCACGTAGGGATTTCTTATAGACTTTAATCTTGTATGATCTCGTAAACTATGTTTTGGATGAACTTAATTTTAACTTATGTACTTAATCTTCAGTACACATCCTAACAGAAAGATGTTAACTCAACTTCACTCATTATCAATCATTCTTCGTCCAATAAAGTCTAATTACTCCTTACCGATGCATTATTATGTACCATAGGGTGGAGCGACTTTTTAGATTGAATCATATTCATTTTTAGGTACTTTTGAAACTACTTCCAGTACACTCACTGATTCGATCAAATCAAAATTTTATTTTCTTTGCATGTTGCATTTTTTTTTACTTCCGTTTTATATTCAATAAACTTATCATAAATGCACTACTTGTGTATAATTACACATGTTCATTTTTATGATAATTCATCTATGAGTTTAATAAAGTAAGTGGATCTATTTTGTTATCGTTATACTTTGAACTACACACATCTATATGCATCAATTTGAAAAGTTCATTAACTCTTTTATTGCACCCACTGAATGGGTGTTTTCCTCTTAATTTTGTAAGATACAATTTATCAGTGCTATATGATTCACAATCATATGATTATTGATCATTTCTCAAATAAATGGCTTAGTCCATAATTCCAAAATAATTATAAAAAAATTCAGGGACCTCGGTATTTTCTAGTGCATCACTTTTGTTATGAAAACAAATACCATTATTATAGTTTTGTCTTATCACAAATAATTATAACATTCATATCAAAATAAAACCATGTCTATTTCTAATCTATACCGGAAACTGTTATTATTTCATAAATAATACCTGGTATATTTACGAAAATAATTTTTGTAACTTGACACATCCACTAAGAAGTGTTACATGATATGCTTTCGTTATTTTTATCATTATTGTAAAAGCATACGAAATACAAAGCTTTACTCAACCACTTAATATGAGTTATTTATTATATTCACTGGAACTAATTTATAGCCAAGGGTTTTAGAATGAATACCTTCAACTTAAAGAAATAATTCTCGTATAAAACAATTTTTTTATGAAAATACATTTCGGAATAGAAGTTATATTTCTCATTCCACATTAAACATCTACTACTATTTTATACAATTCTCGTCTCCGATGTCTCTTCATGAAGAAGAGGTGGCCATTCATTCTCTTCATCCCAACCGTGCCTAAGTTAATTCCACTCTCCTACATTCAATTTCCTTTCCAAAATAGCCAAACCATTCAAGAAATTATACATGATCGCACCAAACTCTTTACAAAAATACATTTAGTCATCCTTAACATTTAATAATATCAAATAAGTTGCACCTTATGTAAATTGATCAAGCTGACATTCAGTGATCGAATTCCTAGTTCCATTTAGTAGCTTTTGATCTAGTGATACATGTGCATAACAAGATTAATATTACAATCAATCATGTAGAATACATGGTCTCGCAGTATGGTTCACTTGCTTATTTAGAATGAACCAATTTCATTGAAGTTTCGTACTGTCTACCACATAAAGTTTATATGTGGTTGATTATGGATCAAATACCCACATTCTTATATTGCTTAAGAGCTCGAAAATCATAGAAGATGATGAAGTCTCATACGAATATAAAGTTAAGAGAGAGCATAAATGTTTAGTGGTTGTATAAATTGGCACTTGCATGGATTTAGATAGACTTGTCAAAATTTGACCCAACCCATTTACCCTACTTATAAGTGGGTTGGGTCAATCCATTTATGAATATTATAAAATGGGTTATGGGTTGGGTTGATCCATTTTTAAAAGGGTTATAAATGGGTAACCCATTTAGCCATTTATTAAAAACGTTAAATTTTAATATAAATTTGAAAAATAAAAATTTTGAACATACATCATAATTTTTCATGGAGACTGACGGTTGTATTTAGAAAATAACAGGCTACCATGTCACCATATTTAAATTCCACCCAGTGCAGAAGCCACTATTTTTTTATTCATACTACAATAACTTGTTCGTTCTAAACTCGGAATAAGGTGAGACTTCGACGATCAACTCCAACCTAAATTACGGACAGTATGAAACACTCGGATAATTCATCGTATGAATGCACACTATAGTTCTCCAAGGGGACTGACAGTTGTACTTAAAAATAATAGGCTTCCACATCTCTATATTTGAACTCCGCCTAGTGCAGAAGCCGCTATTTTTTTTGTTCAGACTGCAATAACTTTCTCGTTCTAACTCAGAATCAGTCGAGACTTCGACCGATCAACTTCCAACTAAATTACGGACGGTATGGAACACTCGGATACTTTATCGTGTGAACGTACACTATAGTTCTCCTAGGGGACTGACAATTGTACTTAGAAAATAACAAACTATCACATCCCTATATTTGAACTCCGCCTAGTGCAGAAGTCGCTATTTTTTTGTTCGGACTGCAACTACTCCTTCGTTATAAATTGGAATTAAGCGAGACTTCGACCGATTAACTTCCATCTAAATTACGAATAGTATGGAACACTCGGATACTTCATCGTGTGAACGCACACTATAGATTTTCAATGGGACTGACAGTTGTACTTAGAAAATAACAGGCTACCACATCTGCATATTGAACTCCGCCTAGTGCAGAAGCCGTTATTTTTTTTGTTCAAACTGCAATATCTTCTTCGTTCTAACTCAAAATCAGGCGAGACTTTGACCGATCAACTCCCACCTAAATTACGGACAGTATGAAACACTTGGATATTTCATCATGTGAACGCACACTATGGTTCTCCAAGAGGACTGACAGTTGTACTAAGAAAATAACAGGCTGCCACATCCCTATATTTGAACTCCGCCTAGTGTAGAAGCCGCTATTTTTTGTTCGGACTGCAATTACTCCTTCATTCTAACTCGAAATTAAACAAGACTTCGACCAATTAACTTCCACCTAAACTACGGACTGTATGAAACACTCAGATACTTTATTGTGTGAACACATACCGTAGTTCTCCACGGAGACTGACAGTTGTATTTAGAAAATAATAAGCTACATCATCCCCATATTTGAATTTTGATGAAAATTAGAAATAAAATTTAAAATTTTTATCGGATCTCAAAACATAAAAATTAGAGTTAGAATTTTTTTTATTAGTCAAATTAATTTAAATCTTTAAATGGGTTAAATGGGTAATCTGCTTATTAAGTGGGTTGGGTCATAAATGGATAAAAGAGAATTGGTCATAAATGAGTTGGGTCAAACTCGACCCAACCCATTTTCACCCAACCCAGCCCGTTTGACAGGCCTAGATCTAGAAGTGACAACATGCCAAAAGATCTGCTGATAAGTGTATTTTATATTTTTATGTCTATCTTAATCCAGTTCATTTGTTTATTTTAACTGATAAACATTTTATTAATTATTTTAGTCACATAAATTTATCGAAGTGGATTATTTCAAATTGTATGACATATATATTCCTATAGTTTGAAAGGTTAAATGTATCATTTCATTTTTCTAATAAGGCTCATACTAGGATTTTATGTTTCTCAAAACCCTAAGAGAAAACATAAGGATCTTTCAATTTATGTAATGGTTGTTAGAACTCGCTTTGTCTTGGGATTCTGATCTTAAGGAAAGCATAAAAAATCATACATCCGCTTGCGATGGTTAACACCTTATCAATTGCATCATATACAACTCCCAACTCGTGGCCTTTATCCTAGTCTCATCTCTACCTCGAGAAAACCTAAACGAATCGAAAGAACTATTTACTTATGCCCACCATTTCGCGAAAGCCTAAGTATAATGCACATACCTAGGGGAAAGCCCAACAAATATGTGTATGTATCTTAGCTCATATAGCTAATATATCAATGTAATATACATAACATCTCTACCTGGAGGAAGCTCGATAAATAAAGAGTATGCCAGTAATTTATTAATATATAATTGGTATAGGACACCTTAGATATTATAGATTCGTAATCTTTTAATATATGTACTTTTAATTAAGTGATATCGATTTATGAAACATTGTATTTCATAAAAAATGCCTTCGTGATTTAAGTGTTGAACGAATATGAAATCATGGTAGATGTATAGTACGTATGTACTCCTTCCTTAAATCTAAGTCAGGTTTCTTACAGTTCAACTAATGTTTATATATATATATATAATTTTTAATTTATTTATAACTTTTATAACTTAATTCACTTATATATTTTATATGTGTATGTGTGTATTTTTAGCTAAATCACATCTAATTCATTTTAATTCTTATTAATTAAATCATATTTAATTAATTTTGATTCTAATACTAAAATCATATTTTATTTAATTTATTATACATAATATTTTATAAATTTTTATATTATTCATCTTAAACTATTTTAGACAACTAATTAACTATAACATTTATAGTTTGTTTATATATACATATCAATACACATACACACATATATTAATTAATTAACTTTTAATTAATTCATTTATTTAAAAAACAGTTTAATTAAATGATAAAATTGATTCGATCGTTTAATATAATTCATCTTAAATAAATTTAAGATAAATATGTAACTATAACAATTATAATTATATATATATTGATATATATGAATGTGTGTATATGCATGCATGCGTGTGCATGTGTGTGTTAATTAATTAAACTTTAGTTAATCATTTAATTTAATTTAATTAATAAAAATAATTAAACATACTAAAATTTCGAAATTTATTATTGTAGTTTCTCAAAATAATTTTGAAACATTTGAATTCATTTTGTAACTTTTTATACTTTGAACTTAACATTTGAATTTAAAATATATCTTAAAATTTTGAATTTAATTTTGAAAATTAGCCCAAGTCTCAAATCAGTTTGGACCTTTACAACAATCTTTTGGACTTACTCACCCGTTGAACCCAGTCGATAGGCAGAGAGGGGAGAATACCTAATAATCAAACCCTAAGCGTAAACATTACTTTTCTAGGCACACACCGGATAGGTAGGTTTAATTAATTGGCCTTAAGTTTCCTACTTAGATCACATAGACCACTTGGGCTTTGATATTATTGAAGGAACCAAGAAGGTCTGCACCAGGTGATATGGATAGATTTCAAAAAAATTCTATCTTTGGATAAAAGTGGTATTTGATGTCTAATGTATTTTTCACTGAATCCAATCTAGTTATTTTTAATAAAATCACATTTTATTAATATTAATCTATTTTAGTTAACCATCATACTAATTAATTTTATATTGATATATGTTAACTAATTAATTTTATATTGATATATGTTAACATTTCAAATTAATATTTTTTCTGGGAATGCATCATATATACATTTAAACATGCATTAACAGAAATAAAATAATATAAACATGTGCATACACACACACATACACACATCTAAATATTAGGATATATATATCTATTGTGTGTGTGTGTATATATATTATACTTATATGTGCGTGTGCAATAATTTCACGCGCATATTAGGAATATAAATGCCTAAGTATATATATATGTTTGAGCATGCTACAATTCATGTATATGGTTAGTATATACATACTGATAGTACCATATAGTTTAGACGTATATATATGCATATATGTAACATTTGTTGCCATTTATATGTTTTATATACATATGTATTTATGAAAATAATTCACGTAGAGAAGATATTTCAAATAAGGGTAAATTAGAAGAATGAAGATGGAAAGCTAATCTAAGTTATAATTAAATCTAATCAAAACTAAGTTAAAAGAAGAAATAATCATAATGTGCAATCCTGCTTTACTTTTCTTCTTCACCAATTTAACAATTAATTTAAGCGGAAATTAGGGACACGTCCCTACTTTCCAAAATTAATGTAATTTTTCCCCCTTCGAATTCAGCATTATAAATTTGGTCCCTATAATGTATACCGTACTACCTAGGAAACTATATGTTATAATAAGAAGTAAATTTGCAATATTAAAAACTTAATATATTTTAGTAGATTTATCAGATTTCAATTTCGTTTTCATCAATAAATCACAAATTTTATTATCTTTCTATTAAGATTCATATTTAATATGTATTGACAAATTTTTTTATTTTTAGGGGCAAATATTTGCCATGTTGCCTGGAAAATATTTTGCCATATTGTATGACAAACATGCAAATATTTGGCAGAGTGCTTGGCAACTACTGAAAATAAAATAAAAAATTTATTATTTAACAAATATGCAAAAATTTGCCATGCTTCCTGGCAAATATTTTTCATGTTGCATGGCAAATATGCAAATATTTGTCAGGTTGCTTGGTAACCACTAAAAAAAATTATTGCCTAATAAACATGCAAATATTTGCTATGTTGCTTGGCGAATATTTGCCATGATGCCTGGCGTATATTTTTCCATGTTGCCTGGCATATATTTTTCCATGTCGCTTGGAAAATATGCAACTATTTGCCAGGTTGCCCGGCAACCGCTAAAAATTAAAAGAAAAAAATTTGTTGCCAAATAAATATGTAAATATTTGCCATGCTGTCTAGAAAATATTTTCCATCAATATTTGCCATGCTGCCCGGTAAATATTTGCCATGCTGCCCGGCAAATATTTGCCATGCAGCCCAGCAAATATGCAAATATTTTCCATGTTGCATGACAAATATTTGTAAGGTTGTCTGGCAACCGCCCAAAAAAAAAATTTGTTACCTACAAAATATGCAAATATTTGTATTGTTTCCAGGAAATATTTGTTTGCAAATATATTTGCCATATTGCTAATATTTGCCAAGTTGCCTGGCAACCGCTGAAAAAAAAAAGTGTTGCTTGGAAAATATGCAAATATATTTGCCATGCTGCCATGCAAATATTTGCCAGATTGCCTGGAAACCGCTGAAAATATAAAAAAAAATTGTTGCTTAGAAAATATGCAAATATTTGTCATATCGCCTTGCAAATATTTGCCATCTTGAGTGGAAAATATTTGCCAGGTTGCCTGGTATGCAAGCATTTGCCAAGTTACCCAGCAATCGCTAAAAGCGAAAAAAAAAATATTGCTTGGCAAATATTTGCCACTGAAAATCAAAAAATGTCAAAACATATTATATATGGATCTTAATAGAAAGATAATAAAATTTGTGATTTAATGGTGAAAACAAAACCAAATTCCGATAGATCTAAGGAAATAAACCGTGTTTTCAACATTGCAACTTAATCTGTTCATGACAATGAATTTTTGGCTGTGTGGTACGATATAAATTACAGCGACTAAATTTATAATGCTGATTTCAGAGGGATGTGCTCCTAATTTTTTTTTGTAAAGAGGGATGTGAGCCAAAATTCCCCTTAATTTTATCCATATTGAATTCCAAACTTAGTTACAACAAACATCCAAACCATTAAAAACTCAAAATAAATTTGTGTTACATCTAAATCCGAAATACAATATAATTAACATAAAGAAAATTATAAATTTTACAATTTAATTTATTGTCTTTAGTGACATAATTAGATCAGAAACATAACACTTTTATTTATGTACATACATACTTGTAATAAACCAAAATTTAATTTTTAAAGCAAGAAATTAAATTAATTCAAAACAAATTAACCAAATAAAATATTTAGTTGTAATGTTAGTTTATAATTTCAGGGTACGGTGAAGCCAAAGTAAATGTAATTTAGTTTCGATGCATACGATTTTCTCAGGTCATAAATGTTTTAGTGGTTGTATAAATTGACACTTGCATGGTACTAGAAGCGAAAACATGTCAAAAGATCTACTAGTAAGTGTATTTTATATTTTTATGTCTATCTTAATCCAGTTCATTTATGTATTTTATTAATTATATTAGTCGCATGAATATATTGAAGTAGATTATTTCAAATTGTATGACATATATTCTTACAGTGTTTGAAAGGTTAAATGTATCATTTCATTTTTGTAATAAGGCTCCCACTAGAATTTATTGTTTCTCAAAACCCTAAGAGAAAACATAGGGATCTTTCAATTTATATAGTGGGTGTTAGGACTCGCTTGCCTTGAGATTGCTTTAGGTGTAAATTTGGGTGTTAAGACTATAACAAAATTCATTAATTAAATATTTTAAAATTAATCAAATACCACAAATCAAAGCAATAAAATTTGGGTTGTTACTCTTACCTCATCCATTCAATGTATTTATGGTACTACACATAATATCCCTAGCTTGATTTTGTTCAACAACTAAAGATTAAGCAAGTAATTGATTAATATGTATATGGTAGAGAACATATAATTTTCAATATATTATACTGATTGATATTGGCTTATGGAATAATGTATTTCTTATGAAATACCGCAGTGATTCAAGTGTCGAACACATTGGAAATCACAGTATTCATACACACACACACACACACGTATGTATTTATTTCTTAAGTCTATTTATGTTTCTTTATGTTCCACCTTTTGTTTATACATTCATATTATATAACTTTATTTTTTATTTTTTATATTACTTATGTGATAGTCTTATACATAATATTATTTTAATTAAATATTATTTAATCAATTTTAATTAATTAACATTTAATTTAACTTTATTTTAATATAACATTTATATTAAATATTTATTACATACTATAACCTTTATAATATGATACATATATATGTTTGTGTATTATTTTATTAATTAACCTTCAACTAAACAATTTTAATTAAATTATATTAATTCCAAAATACAATTCATATACATACATGTATACTTATGTTATTTTAAACATTTTAAACTAACATAAAATATATCAAATATATAATACATGTATACATTTACTTATTAATTATTTTATTATATTAAACTTCTTAGTATATTTTTAAATTTTGAAGTTATATTTATTTTTAAACATTTTTAATTTTTAATTATATTATAACTTTTGTAATATATTTATATCTTATTTTAAATTTACCCTTTTAAATTTAAAATTTATATTTTAATTTTCAAACTATTTTGAAAATTAGCCCAAGGCCCAATTTAAATCGGGGCCCTTCCATTAGGGACACCCTTTTGGGCTCATATATCTTTTTAGACTAGGCTGGTAGCTAAGTAAAGCAGAGTACTAGATTATCAAAACCTAATCCTTCACACTACCTTTATAGACACCTTACTATCTAGGTTATGAACTTAATTAGGTAAGCATAACATGTCAAATTAGACTGCATAGGCTATTGGACTCCGATTTCATTATTGGAACTAAGCCAGCCGACAGCAGATGTGACGACTCAGAATTTTTGGATATTTGAAATTGGAATTGATTTTAAATATTTGAAAGTTAGTTTAACTTGTATTTGAAATATCACTATTTATTTGGATAATTGAATAATTGGATTTAATAATTGGAAATTGGTTAAAATAGTGAATCTTGGTTTTAAGCTGGTTAAAAATAATTTAAAGGCTTAGAAAATTTATAATGATGATATTGAATATAATAGAAGTGATAAAATTGAATTTAAAGGTGTTTTGTTCAGTTTTGAAAATATATCGTTTAATTCGATATTCAAAAACAGCCTTCCGAGGCACAGTCTCGGAATTCAACGAAGCCAGTTCCATTGGATCCGTAATAATGATTTCAAATCTCACAACGTTTGGAGTTATCAGGTGATCGTACGGGATATAAACACCCAGAAATAATTAATCAAATTCAATATAAGAACCGGGTCCAAAAAGTTATCTTCTCCATACAATCGAATTAGGACTCAAAACCTTTTTCATTGCGTTCGTAATAGGGTATAACATTATGAACGCTTGGCGGCACGCTTCGATAGAAGTTCAAGATTTTGAGTTGCGTAATTCGAGACGATTTAAATTTAAAATTTAAATTTACTTAAGTATATTTATATACATCCTGTCAAAAACCCAGCTGAATTCTAATCACATCACAACTTTTCTCTTTATTTTCAAAGTCACTATAGCCTGTTGATTTAGGCACGTTAACATCTCATCCTTGTTCCCCTCATTTTCCTTTTAAAACTTAGATGATTTCAAAAGAAATAAAGGGGGTCAGAACTCAAGAGAACAACTGCATGCCTTCACTGTTATTCGAACGAATCTCCCATCCTCCTTCCTTCAAGATTTAATTCGCAGCTCCTCCCTTTCCAGAAACATTCCAACACCAAATCGCGAATTCTATTCGTGAAAAAAATGGCTCCCTTCTGAAATGAATGAAATTCGAACTCGAGTGAGGGAAATCACATCGTTCTTTTCCCCGTATCTTCTAAATCGTGCATGAGATTTTTAGATGAAAAGGGGGATGAAAGCAAGAGAGCACGTGAGGGTGTGGAGTTGCGGTCGATGTTTTGTTGGGCCACGATCCGATTGGAAGTTCGCGCATGCGGAGGCAAGTAAGGGGGAAGTTTCGAAGCGAGGCGTCGGAATCTTACTCGTGTCGAGTGTGCGAGGTAGGAGCGTATTGGGGTCGAGCGCATGGCGGCAAGGCGCTGAGAGGCCTAGGTGAAGGCGACAGTGACGATTTCTCGTTCGAGAGTGTGCATTTCAAAGCTTTGGTATGAGTTTCTTGTTTTGCTCTTTAAATTTAAAAGTAGTGAACATGAAAAAAATATAGAATTTAGATTTTACAGTGTTAAGAGAAGTCGTGTATTACAGTCTCGAATTCCGAAGTTTTACAATAAAGTAAAAAAATCTGGTAGTTAATGAAACTATTATCAGTTGCAAACCAAAGTAATAAACAAATATATCAGGCTAGTTATTTGTTGAATTTTGGTAAATCAAAATTTATTAAGTGGTAAATAAATTGTTAGGTTACCGTTAACAAATGATAAAATGTTTATACAAAGTCAAATCATGGAGAACGAGCCGGGTTGGATCAGAGTGCAAATAAAATCAAAGGTGAGTTAATATCACTCATTTGGATTATCTCTTAAATTTAAATAATTAAATTTAAATTTTTGGTTGTTTGCTTGAATTGATAATTTATTATCAACTTGGATGCGATATATTATATATAATAGTATATATATTGGAATGATTGATATTCCCACAGTATATAGCGGATGAGACCCTATGCGCCTCGCATAATAGCCGATGACCCTTTTTGCCGCGATATCCCCCTCGAAGTGGGATTTGTATTTTATTTTGTGCTAACATCTGTGGATGCAGGGATACGGGTTGGAGGGTTCCAACTAGATTCCTCAAAACATTGAGATTATTTTATATTCAGCGATGTGATTTATTTAATGATCTGTGATAGATTATATTGATTATATTGGGAATTAAAATTATTGAATGCTATGGCTTGGCTGAATATATATTGGTATTTTTAGAAATGGAAAAATAAAAATGTAAAGTTTGGATTTTTAAGGGAAAATGAAAAGAAAAATCTAAAGTAAATAATTATTGGGAATTGGATAAATCGAGTAATAAAATGACAAAAATTCTTAATTAAATAATTATTGGGAAGTGGATAAATCGAGCAATAAATTTTAAAAGGGAATTTAAACCAGGAGATTGGTTTGAAATTGATATAGTGTTTTGGAAACTAGGATTTAAAGGAAAATGAGAAATGGAAATTTGTAAACTAAGTTTATAAATGAAGTGGAAAATTTATCAGTGGATAAATCTGAAAGTATAGATTCCAGTGGAATTTATAAGAAAAGGGGCAATTCATTTTAAAAATAAAAAGATGATTTTATTTTCAAAAGTTGGAAAGTATATTTTTTTTCCTGGAAAGCTAAGTAAGTGTTCATAGTATAAACTAGAAGTTTAAAATTGTTTTTTAAGGATATTTGAAAAAAATTATTATTTTAATTATTATTAAGTGAAATGTAAATATTTATTTAAGTTAATTATTTTTAAAGGTAAATTAGTATTATTATTATTAAAAAGGGAATTTTAAAATAAATAATTGATATAATAACTTTATTTTAAAAGGAAATTTGGTTTAAGTTTTACTCAGAAACTCTTATAGAATTTCTTAAGTATTATTTTTATTAAGTAATTTTAGTAGCCTTATGTAAATAATTTAAGTATATATTTTTGAAAGTGATTATAAGGAGATGACAAATGCATTTTAAAAATAAAGAGTGGTTTTATTTTTAAAAAGCGTCGAAAGAAATTTACGAGTTTGGGATGTAAATTAAATTGGGTCGAGAAGGATTTATTAACTTATTAAACGATTATATTTGGATGGAAAGTGTATTTCCCTTAAAAGCTAAGTATATTTTCAAAGAAAGATTTTCAAATATAAGTTAGAGATTTTAAAGTGGTTTTAAAAGAATGTTTTAGAAAGAAATTATTTTTTTGTGGTTTAAAATTTTTTAAAAGCAAATATTTATCAAGTTAATTATATAAGTAAATTATTTTAAAGATTTAACTAGCATTATGATTTAAAAGATAACTATTTAATATTTATACCTTATAGAATAACTTTTATTTTTTTTCAAATTTGTTTTGGCTTAAGTTTTACATGAGAAATTATTATAAATTTCATAACTAGTATTTTAAGTAAAGTGTTTTAAATAGGTTTTATTTTAAGTATTTTAAGTATATATTTTTGGATAAAGTGATTTAAATTATTTTAAAATATAAAGTATTAGGATTTGGTGATTTTCAGTGGAAATAAAACAAATTGAGTGGAAATTTATTCTGCAAGAGAAAAAGTGATGTGACAACTATTTCAAAGGGTTAAAGTGCGGAAAACGTCTTGCGAAGATATTTTGAAATAAATAATTTGGAAAATTATTAAGGCCTGATGGCTGTTTGTGGATGTTATTTGATAGTTAAATAACCGACTATCAATATTGGCCACTGCACTGATAGTTTCGGAGAGATCGGGATCGGGATTAATTTTTCGAAAATCACTTCGATCCGGTTTGAACGTTTTCGTTAGGAAGACAAGAGCTTGAATTCGAAGATGAAGCAGTGAAGTGCAAGGGCTAATCGCTACTAATCCTGAGGGTGATTCCAAAATGGATGTAGTAGGAGTTGTGCCTTCGGTTCTGTTCGGACCGGTAACGGACTTGTATGGACGAATTCTATCAGAACATCATCAGGGGCGATGAGCATTCTAAGTGTATGTATGCTAAAAAAAGGTAATGCATAGCCTCGAGCCTCATTAACCGAGAATGGATAAAATAGGGGAGGTGCAGCAAGGCGAAGTGGCTAGCAACCAATTAGTGTAAGGTCATCCCTATCTTGTTGTCCCTTTTCGTTCGGCTATGTGGGCGGTTGCTTATCCCAACAGTGGGGTGATCTTATTCGGACTATCCAGTAAGGGGTACCTCTGGTCTTGTGTTGCGGGGATCAGGGTGGATCCTCAGAACTTTGATCTAGACTTGGTACTGTGACAGACGGTACCCTAATAGCCCTACCATTATATGGAATCCAATCTCCAATAAGCGCCTGTACTGTTTTGATTTTGCCCAACTATTACTGAAATGTGAGATGCAAGCATTTCAGCAAGATTCTATTTTACTTTCTATAGACACTATTATAATATCAGATGGATTTGATAAAAATGTTTTGGTTATTGTAAGGTAAAAACCCGACATGTTTATTTGTGGCGTGGTCTTACGAGATACCTTTGATTTCAAAAGAATTTTGAAAACTTTAATAATCCAGTTGAGTGTTTTTTTCTCACGCTGGTTTTCCAGACTGACTCGGGTATTATTTTACTACAATGCTTGGGTCAGACCGAGTATTATTAAGTATAGATTCTGGATGGACTGCTATGGAGCTCAAGGAATGTGCTGGAGGGCGAGACGTATCACACGTATCTTTCTTATTTCCGCTGTATTTGGTACGCTGTGTAGTCGGCTTTGTGAAGATAAGTTAATATAACTATCCAGTATTTTTCTATTGATTGTGTTGTACTCTGATGATTCAATGTATATAACAGATATAGTTCTTTCTGTATATAGATTAGTCATTTATCTATTATATATTGTTTCACCGCGTTAGTGAGATTCTAATGTTGTTTCTATTTCTTCTTCTACCTCTTTTCTTCTTTTACCATAATGATTCGTATTTCTGTCCACTTTGAGTTGAACTATTTGAAAATATTGTCGGCTCAATGGGGTACGGATTTATGGGTCGTTACAGTTGGTATCAGAGCTGAAGGTTAAGCGAGAACCTTGGCTCTGGTGGGGATTACTCAATAGAAATAGAGTCCGTGGTATACTAGAATGAGTTTGAGTGTATTAATAGATATGAGCACGTATTTGTTAGTGATTATAAAATTGCTTTATATTGTATTGACTTATCGGTTGAGTGTTTATTGATTATGGTCGATATGTGGGAGCTATGTCATCGATGGTAGTATCTAAACTCTTAAACAAGATAAACCGACATTGTACTGTTTTAAAAATGGTAAATTGAATAATTTTGCCGAAATTATTTTTATATATATGAAAGAAATAATTTTTAATAATTTACTAAAGCTATATATGGTTACTTGGTTGTTAGGAAGTGATAATATTGAATCATTTTCATGGTTAAGTGAAAATTTAACAAGAATTGAAATTATAACCAAAGTTAAGAAATTAACTTATATAAACAAAATGGGTTTTGTAAATGGGGAATATAAATATGATTTATAATTGAACAAGAGATAAAATTCCAGAGTAATGCTTGAATATAGATTGGAAGGATTTGAAATTTGAAATTTTGGAATTTTTTTAAATTCCTTTAGGTTCGAAAATGGTTTTAAAAGGTTTTGGAGAAATAATAGTGATATTATTTCAGAAATATTTTGAATTGGATTTGAAATTGGTGATATTTGGAATCTAAAAATATTTAAAAGGGTTTTTAAAAGACATAAAGCAGTGAATTCTTTTCGGTCGCTGGAAAATAACTCCGATGATGATCGCGACATCATCGGTGTTCATTTTCGAGTTTCCAAAGGAGGAATTGCTGCCTGGAGATTTTGAAATGGAGTCGTTCGCAAAACTGGGTTTGGTTTTAAAATTCAAGATATAATTTGATACCCAAGGGTTTTGGATATAATTTATTTCAAAAATGATGTTGAAATACTTAAGTGATTGTTAAAGACTTTGGAGTTGGTTTAAATCTTTATGGAGTATAAATAAGTTGGGAAACCTATAAAATTTGAAATTTGTTAGAATGAAATTTAACTTGAAGAAGAGTTAAATTAAAATAAGTGTGAAAACGAGATAAGTGGGAAAGCTTATAGAAGTTAAAAATTTGAACTGAAATGGAATATAGCTAAATCAAGTTAAATAAAAAGGTGAATTTGAGGAAAAAGTCTAAGTACACTAGATTAAATTAAATGACCATTAAAATAAAAATTTACTAAGTGGGAAATAAATTTGTGAATGAACAAAGGAATTTACATTTAAAAGTAAATGAAATTGAAACTAGATGTTGAAATTCATTTTGAATTTGTAAGTACATGGAAAATTAGTCAAGATTGGCCTAAACAAAACAATGGATTGAAAATAAAATTAGTAAATAAACTAATTAATTTGAATTGGTAAGAAAATGAATTGGAAATGAATATTGGGATGATATTTAATTTAAATTGTGTAAAGTAAAGTGAAGTTATAGAATTAGTTTGAAGTGGACTAAAAATAATAAAGGTTTGGAAATAAAAAGTATTTGAGATATGAATAAATTTGTAAATGAAAACAAATTTAAAATTTGAATAGAAGTAGATATAAACCAAAGTGGAAAAGTGAAAATAAATATAAGAAGTGTATAAAATACTTATATTGAGCTCAAATAAATGAATGGTGAATTCTTAAGTAAATTTAGAGTTGAAAAATATATTCTAAGTTAATATTTGAATGAAACTTTAATAAAAGTGGTGAAAAGGAACTTTGAATAAGTCGATGAAAATCAAAAATAAATATGAATAAAATAAAATTGATATAGCCAATAATCAATTGAGATAAATACGTAGGATGTACGTATATTATTTTATTCGCATAGCGATTTGTTCTAGATTCGAGCACAGAATTTCGACATAGTTATATCAATCCAAGTTGGGATTTTTCATTCGATTTTCGACGGAAAACCCCGAATGTGAATTTTGATTGACTCTAAAATTGTCTATCATAGTTTAGGACTATACAAGAAGAATGATGGTTTCTGATCAAGAAACTAGGTCTGAGTCCGCACTAGAGAGTCGGGTGGACGATACTAGTTCGGAAGTGAAATTATGTGATCGAGTGAGCGATCAGATTGGATATTGCGTACGAATGAAATGTGTACATCATACATGCTTGAATGAAATAAATATTGAAAATTTTGAAAGAAATGTATAAATGATTTTGGATTCTGTGATTGGATATTATTGCTAAGTAGGTATACAAGTGTTTTAAAGGAAAAGGGAATTGGTGTTTTGATTTCAGAAGATAAATTGAATTGTCGACAAAAAAGGTATGTATTTAAATTGGTATACGAAATTTGATGATTTTATGATCTAGCCACTTGGCCTTTTGTTTTATTTTGAAATTTAGGGTCCGTAGAGGCATTTTGTAGTTGTGCCGAGCTAGCCACGCAAATGAGACGCTGGCGAAATTTTTCGAAAATTTAGGGAGTAAGAAAAATTTTGAGAAAATTTTGATAATTTGAAATTTGATTTTAAATTATAATTTGAATGGTTTAGTAATTAATATTGTATGAAACCTATGGATGGGTTTGGAAAGTTAGAAAGAGGGTTAGTGTGTCTTTAGTAAACAGATTGTTTTGAGTGTTGTTAAAAACTGTTTGGTTTTGGGAAATAGTTAACGGGTTATGGATCATTCTTCTTAACTAGTAATTTCGAGGACGAAATTCTTTTAAGGAGGAGGAATGTGACGACATGGAATTTTTGGATATTTGAAATTGAAATATTTAATTGATTTTAAATATTTGCAAGTTAGTTTAACTTGTATTTGAAATATCACTATTTATTTGGATAATTAAATAATTGGATTTAATAATTGGAAATTGGTTAAAATAGTAAATCTTGGTTTTAAGCTGGTTAAAAATAATTTGAAGGCTTACAAAATTTATAATGATAATATTGAAGATAATAGAAGTGATAAAATTGAATTTAAAGGTGTTTTGTTCAGTTTTGAAAATATATCGTTTAATTCGATATTCAAAAACAGCCCTCCGAGGCACAGTCTAGAATTCAACAAAACCAGTTCCACTGGATGCATAATAATGTATTATTATCGGATTTCAAATCTAGTAGCGTTTGGAGTTATCTGGTGATCGTACAGGATATAAACGCCTAGAAATAATTAATCAAATTCAATATAATAACTGGATCCAAAAAGTTATCTTCTCCATACGATAGAATTAGGACTCGAAACCTTTTCCATTGCGTTCGTAATAGGGGTATAACATCATGAATGCCTGGTGGCATGCTTCGATAGGAGGTCGAGATTTTGAGTTGCGTAATTCGAGACGATTTAAATTTAAAATTTGAATTTACTTAAGTATATTTATATACATCCAGTCAAAAACCCTGCTAAATTCTAATCACATCACAACTTTTCTCTTTCTTTTCGAAGTCACTGTAGCCTGTTGATCTAGGCACATTAACATCTCATCCTTGTTCCCTTCATTTTCCTTTTAAAACTTAGATGACTTCAAAAGAAAAAAAAAGGGTCAGAACTCAGGAAAACAACAGCATGCCTTCACTTTTATTCGAACGAATCTCTCATCCTCTTTCCTTCAAGATTTAATTCGCAGCTCCTCCCTTTTTTAGAAACATTCCAACACCAAATCGCGAATTCTGTTCATGAAAAAAAAGGCTCCCTTCTGAAACGAACGAAATTCGAACTTGAGTGACGTAAATCGCGTCATTCTTTTCCCCGTACCTTCTAAATCGTGCATGAGATTTTTAGAAGAAAAGGGGGATGTAAGTAAGAGGGCACGTGAGGGTGTGTCATTGCCATCGATGTTTCGTTAGGCCGCGATCTGATGGGAAGCTCACGCACGCGGAGGCTCTCAAGGGGGAAGGTTCTTCGCGAGGCGTCGAAATCTTACACGTGTCGAGTGTGTGCGGTAGGAGCGTATTTGGGTCGAGCGCATGGTGGCGTGGTTTTGGGAGGTCGAGGCGAAGGCGTCAGCGACGATTTCTTATTCGAGAGTGTGCACTTCAAAGCTTTAGTATGAGTTTCTTTTTTTCTCTTTAAATTTGAAAGTAGTGAACATGAAAAAAAATAGAATTTGGATTTTGCAGTGTTAAGAAAATTCGTGAATTACAGTGAACTCGAATTTTGAAGTTTTATAGTAAAGTAAAAAAATCTGGTAGTTAATGAAACTATTATCAGTTGCAAACTAAGGTAATAAATTAATATATTAGGCTAGTTATTTATTTAAAATTAGTAAATAAAAATTTATTAAGTGGTAAATAAATTATTAGATTTTCCTACCATTAATAAATGATAAAATGTTTATACAAGGTCAAATCATGGAGAACGAGCTGGGTTGGATCGGAGTGCAAATAAAATCAAAGGTGAGATAATCTCACTCATTTGGATTACCTTTTCAATTTAAATAGTTAAATTTAAAATTTTGATTGTTTGCTTGAATTGATAATTTATTATCAACTTGGATGTGATATATTATATATAATAGTATACACACACAGATATATATATACATATATATATTGGAGTGATCGATATTCCCATATTATATAGCGGATGAGACCCTATGCGCCCCGCATAATAGCGGATGATTTTTTTACCACGATATCCCCCTCGAAGTGGGATTGGTATTTTATTTCGTGCTAACATCTATGGATGCAGGGAAACAGGCTGGAAGGATCCAACTAGATTCCTCAAAACGCTGAAATTATTTTGCGTTCAGCGATGTAATTTATATGATGATCTGCTGTAGATTATATTGATTATATTCGGGATTGAAATTATTGAGTGTTATGGCTTGGCTGAATATATATTAGTATTTTTAGAAATGGAAAAATATATATATAAAGTTTGGAATTTTAAGGGAAAATGGAAAGAATATTCCTAGGTAAATAATTATTGAGAATTGGATAAATCGAGTAATAAAATGAAAAGAAAATTCTTAAGTAAATAATTATTGGGAATGGGATAAGTCGGGTAATAAATTTTAAAAGGGAATTTAACCTAGTAGATCGGATTGAAATCGATTTAGTGTTTTGGAAACTGGAATTTAAAGAAAAATGAGAAATGGAAATTTGTAAACTGGGTTTATAAATGAAGTTGAATATTTATCAGTGGATAAATTTGAAAGTATAGATTTCGGTGGAATTTATAAGAAAAGGGGCAATTCATTTTAAAAATAAAAAGGCGATTTTATTTTTAAAAGTTGGAAAGTATATTTTTTCCTGGAAAACTAAGTATATTTTCAAAGAAAAGATTTCAAAGTATAAACTAGAAATTTAAAAATGTTTTTTAAGGATGTTTTTTAAAAAATTATTATTTTAATTATTTTTCAAGTGAAAAGTAAATATTTATTTAAGTTAATTATTTTTAAAGGTGAATTAGTATTATGATTTTAAAAAAGGGAATTTTAACATAAATATTGATATAATAACTTTAATTTAATAGAAAATTTGGTTTACGTTTTACATAGAAAATCTTATAGAATTTTTTAAGTATATATTTTTGAAAGTGATTAAATGGAGATGGGAAATGTGTCTTCAAAATAAAGAGTGGTTTTATTTTTAAAAAAGTGTTGAAAGAAATTTACGGGTTTGGGACGTAAATTAAATTGGGATAAATCGAGAAGGATTTATTAACTGATTAAACGGATTATATTTGGATGCAAAGTGTATTTCCCTGAAAAGCCAAGTATATTTTCAAAGAAAGATTTCAAAATATAAGTAAGAGGTTTTAAAGTGGTTTTTAAAGAATGTTTTAGAAAAAAATTATTTTCTTGTGGTTTTAAAATTTTAAAAGTAAATATTTATCAAGCTAATTATGTAAGTAAATTGTTTTAAAGGTTTAACTGGCATTGTGATTTAAAAGATAATTATTTAATATCTGTACCTTATAGAATACCTTTTATTTTTTTTTAAATTTTCTTTGGCTTAAGTTTTACATGAGAAATTATTATAAATTTCATAACTAGTATTATAAATAAAGTGTTTTAAATAGTTTTTAAGTGTTTTAAGTATATATTTGTGGTAAAGTTATTTAAATTATTTTAAAATCTAAAGTATTAGGACTTGGTGATTTTCAGTGGGAATAAAACAAATTGAGTGAAAATTTATTCCGCCAGATAAAAAGGGATCTAAAAGCTATTTCAAAGTGTTGAAGTATGGAAACATCTTGCGAAGATATTTTGAAATAAAATTTTTTGAAAATTATTAAGGCCTGATGGTTGTTTGTGGATGTTATTTGATAGTTAAATAACTGACTATCAATATTGGCCAATGCGCTGGTCGTTTCGAAGAGATCGGAATCAGAATTAATTTCTCGAAAATCACTTCGATCTGGTTTGAACGTTTTCGTGAGGAAGACAAGAGCTTGGAGTCGAAGATGGAGCAAAGAAGTGCAACGGCTAATCGCTAATGAGGGTGATTCCAAAGTGGATGTAGTAGGAGTAGTGCCTTCGGTTCCGTTCGGACCGGAAACGGACTTGTATGGACGTATGCTATCAGATCATCATCAGGGATACGATGAGTGTAACGACCTGTAATTTCGCTACTTCGAAAATGAGAGATTTCGTACGATTTAAATTTAAACGGATTTTAAATCTTAAAATAAATATGTTATATATAATAAATTATCTATTCTTATAGTTAATAAATTAAAAAGTATAAATTTGGATTCCGGAACAAATCGACAAAAGTTAAGTTTTGTTAAAAATAAATAAAGGCTTAAATAAATTAATTTAAATATCTATTTAAAAAGATAAATCTTATTTAAAACATCTAATAAAGATAATAAAAGTATGTTAAAAGATTTAAAAGTATGTTAATAATCGTTCTACAAAAATAACCAAAATTTGTCGTTTTTATTAAGCTATATATTAAAGTAAACCAAACTTTAAAACGAACTTTTTACTTCTTTAAATAAATTAAAACATGTCTCTTTATATTTTAAAATCATATTTAAATAATACTAAAATCTCTAATTTTACGGTGTATGTAAAACTGACAAAATGCGACAAATTTTGGTTATTTTTGTAGAATGATTATTAACATACTTTTAAATCTTTTAACATACTTTTATTATCTTTATTAGATGTTTTAAATAAGATTTATCTTTTTAAATAGATATTTAAATTCATTTATTTAAGCCTTTATTTATTTTTAACAAAACTTAACTTTTGTCGATTTGTTCCAGAATCCAAATTTATACTTTTTAATTTATTAACTATAAGAATAGATAGTTTATTATGTATAAAATATTTATTTTAAGATTTAAACTCCTTTTAAATTTAAATCGCACGAAATCTCTCATTTTCGAAGTAGCGAAATTACTGGTCGTTACAATGAGAATTCTTAGTGTATTGTGCTAAAAAAGGTAATGCATAGCCTCGAGCCTCATTAGCCGGGAATGGCTAAAACAGGGGAGGTGCAACAAGGCTGAGTGGCTAGCAACCAATTAGGGTAAGGTCATCCCTACCTAGATGTCCCTTTTTATTCGGCTGTGTGGGCGGTTACTGATCCCAGTCACGGGGTGATCTTATTCGGACTATCCAGTAAGGGTTAGCTTCGGTCTTGTGTTGTAGAGGATCAGGGTGAATCCTCAGTACTCTGATCTAGTTCAGGTAAATGACGGGCGGTACCCCAGTAGCCTTGCCATTGTATGGAATCCAATCTCCAATAAGCATCTATACGGTTTTGATTTTGCCCAACTATTGCTGAAACGTGAGATCCAAGCATTTCAGCTAGATTCTATTTTACTTTCTACAGACACTAATATAATATCATACGGATTTGATAAAAATGTTTTAATTATCGTAAGGTAAAAACCAAGCATGTTTATTTGTGGCGTGGTCTTACGAGATACCTTTGATTTCAAAAGGATTTTGAAAACTTTAATATCCAATTGAGTGTGTTTTTCTCACGCTGGTTTTCCAGACTGACTCGGGTGTTATTTTACTATAATGCTCGAGTCAGACCGAGTACTATAGACCACAGATTATGGATGGACTCAGGAAATATGCTGGATGACGAGACGTGTCACACGTATCTGTCTTATTTCCGCTGTGTTTGGTACGCTGTGTAGTCACCTTTGCGAAGAAAATTTAATATAAATGTCTAGTAATTTTCTACTGATTGTGTTGTACTCTGATGATGTAATGTATATAAGTTCTTTCTGTGTAAAGATTAGTCATTTATCTATTATATATTGTTCCGCTGCGTTTGTGAGATTCTGGTGTTGTTTCTATTTCTTCTTCTACGTCTTTTCTTCTTTTACACTAATGGTTCGTATTTCTGTCCACTTTGAGTTGAACTGTTGGAGAATATTGTCGGCTCAAAGGGGTACGGATTTGTGGGTCGTTACAGCAGAAGTTATGGATGAATCAATTTTTTAACCCTCTTGGAACTTTATTAGGCATATGAAGTCTAATTTCTTTAGAACATTTCTAAATTTAATTTAAATAATAGCTTTTATTTCATTTAAATTTATAAATAATGGATGGAATTTTATTTTATTTATGCTCAATTAAATATGATGTTACACATATGTATCATATACATACATATATGTGTGCGCATATGTAGTATAATAATCCATGCAAAATATAACATAGCCGTTTCTAAATGTTGGGATTTACATTGAAACATACATGTTAGCTCATCGTATATGTATTGTATGTTGTCCAAATATATGTATGTGTATACAAACTTGTTATTTAAATAAATATTAAAGCAACGTAAATATTTACTTATGTATATAATATATGTGTTACATATGTGTAAAATATTTATAATGTGTGTGTATTAAATTAGATATTAAATAAACAAACAAACATATATATATATATGTATATATATATTTAAACATACATACATATATATATATATATATATAATATATGTAGACTCTGGTCATTTAAGACCTTAACTAAGGCAGACCCCATTATTTAACACCTATCCCGAAGGCATGCTCCTAAACGATACTGTTATTATTTAGACTTTAGCAGCGTAAGAGACTGTATCCAAGCCACTTAATATTTCTCAGTGGAAAATAGGTAGACCCCGTCATTCTAATTCCAGAAGTGTGCTTTTCAATGGCACTATGTAGTTGTCATTTTCGATAATCTCATTGGACTACTTAATACTTCGTAATGTCTAAACACTCGAGTGTGCTAGGATTTCACATTACAAATATTAACTTTAAACAACTTTATAAAAATGATTAATTAACTTTAAAGGATAATTAATTTCTTTAGTATCATTATTTTAAAGGATTAATCGACTTCAATCAATGATTAATTACTTCAAACATCTTTATTTTAAATAATTAATTAGCTTTAATAGTGATTAATTACTTCAAATAATGCTATATAAAACGATTAATTAACTTAAATCATCATTATTGAAGTGATTAATTAACTTCAAAACATCAATATTAAAATGATTAATTAACCTTAAAATATTTTTTCTAATATTATTAGTTAATTTCAAACATCATTATTAAAATAATTTATTAATTTTAAAACATCATTATTAAAGTGGTTAATTAATCTTAAACTATCACTGATTAAATGATTAATTAATCTTAAAAAATCATTAATTAAGTGATTAATTAACTATAAACATCATTAGTTAAAATGATTAATTAATTTCAAGCATCATTAATAAAATGATTAATTATTTATAAACCCCTCATTATTTAAACAATTAATTAACCTTAATCATCATTATTTAAAATGATTAATTAATTTTAGAAATATCATTATTAAAATAATTAATTTTAATCATAGCTTTATTTGAATAATTAATTATCTTTGTAAAACCCATGCACAAGATTTAACAAAAATATTCCGAAGGGAATGACATTTTCAAAGTGTCGATATAGCGATGGTTGCTCTATAGACAGTTCCATAATCACTTTTCATTTGTACCCGCTCAACAAAACATTGCACAACATAATTGTGAGCGCATATACAAAGGCAAGTAACAACTATACATCATGTAGGAAGTACCCTAATATTATTTAGATTTTTTTCTGACTAACTTCAAGTTACTTTTCCACATGGCAAGATGTCAATTTTTTTGCAATGGTTACCAAGCCAAACAAATCCAACACTTTTAGCACATAAAAACATAAGGAAATAACATATACTTGCATCACAAAAATAAAGGTCGAAAATTTTATTTTAAAAGGTGAGATTTTGCTTACTAAAATGCAACCAAACTAAGTCGAACTACAACTGTGCCTGTGCTTACGCCCGATCTTTGTTTCTCTTCTAAAAAGTTTGAAAGTTTAGAGCCTAAATGGGCTATATGGGTTTGGCCATGAGAAATAATGGCTCGACTATGGTGGGTTTGAGGGAGTATGGGTCTTTTTTTGGTTATTTAAGAGGTGAATAGAAGAAAGAAACAAGCTTTAATATTTTTTCTTAAGAAAGAAGTGAAAAGAATGGATTTTTGAATTTGAATAACTAAGAAGCCATTAATAAGTTTTTAAAAGAATAAAGAAAGAGACGGAGTTTTTGAAAAATAAGGAAATGAAATGATAAAATGAGAAGAAAAAATATCAAGAGAATTTATTTGATAAGAATCCTTCTTATGTCATCTCCGAGAAGGCACTACCAAGGCTTCACCAAGAAGGCATTACTAAGTTTTATTCAAGAAGGCATTACTATGTCTTCTTCAAGAAAGCACTACCATGTCTTCTTCAAGAAGGCACTATTTTTATTAATCTTCTTATGAAGTTAGATGATTTAAAAACTTGTAATTATTTCTTTATGTTGCCATACAAGTGTACACAATTCAAACAACTTTTATTTAACACAAAGTCGATTTTTAACAAAATGTTTTTCAATCACATTTTCGATATTTCTTCCAAGTATATACTTTTATAAACACATTTCAGAAAAAAGTTTACCAACTTTATTAAATAATAAAAATGAGATATTTAAACTTTTAAAATTCATCGATTAAATATTTTAAAATTAATTAAATATCAATAATTAAAGCAATAAATTTTTTGGTCATTACATATTACCTCATGCATTCAATGTACTAATAACACTACACGTAAGATCCCTAGCTTGAGTTTGCTGAACATCTAAGGATTATGCAAGTAATTTATTAATATGTATATGGTAGAAGACACATAATCTTCAATATATTATATTGCATGATATCGACTTATGGAATAATGTATTTCTAATAAAATACCCTCGTGATTCAAGTGTTGAACGCATCGAAAATCACGGTATTCGTACATTTACGTATGTATTTATTTCTTAAGTCTATTTAGGTTTTTTTGATGTTCCACATTTAGTTTATACATTCACATTATATAAGTTTTATACTTTTATGTATTATGTAGAGCGACTATTGCTATATCGGCACTAGAAAATGCCATTCCCTTTGGAATATTTTTGTTAAATTTTGTGCATGGGTTTTACAAAGATAATTAATTATTAAAATAAAGATGTGATTAAAATTAATTATTTACTTTAATAATGATATTTCTAAAATTAATTAATCATTTTGAATAATGATGATTAAGGTTAATTAATTGGTTAAATAATGAGGGGTTTAAAGATAAATAATCATTTTATTAATGACGTTTGAAATTAATTAATCATTTTAACTAATGATGTTTATGGTTAAATAATCACTTATTTAATGATGTTTTAAGATTAATTAATCTATTTAATCAATGATAGTTTAAGATTAATTAACTAGTTTAATAATGTGTTTTAAAAATAATTAATTATTTTAATAATGATGTTTTAAAATTAATTAATCATGTTACAAAAAATGTTTTAAGGATAATTAATCATTTTAATAATGATGTTTTGAAGCTAATTAATTACTTCAATAATGATGATTTAAGTTAATTAATCGTTTTAAATAGTGTTGTTTGAAGTAATGAATCAGTATTAAAGCTAACTAATTATTTTAAATAAAGATGTTTGAAGAAATTAATCATTGACTGAAGTTGATTAATCCTTATAAATAATGATAGTAGAAAATTAGTTAGCCTTCAAAGTTAATTAATCATTTTTATAAAGTTGTTAAAGTTAATATTTGTAATGTGAAATCCCAGCACAAGATCATTTTCAAAAATAAAGGTTGATTCAGTTACGAAAAGGATAAAAAATAATTTTTCATAATCTGATATCACTTATATGAAAAGTACTTAGACACACTCTTAGCACTAAATGTCGAGGTATGGAAACTCACTATCTCGAAAGTTATATCGTCAAGGCAATGCCTAAAGTTAACCCTACCTTCACTTGTTCAACTTCACTTTTAACCAAGAAATAGTACAAGTTTGAAGTCGACGAGTACCAGTAGGAATATGAGATTTACTGTCCATATATGATCATTTTAATTATTCCCGATAATTGATATATTGACTATCGATTCATCTATCTTCTTTGTGTATCATTAGTTTAGGACTATTTGTTGCTTGTTTAAGCATTGTTATTCCTTATTAGAAATGACTAAAACTAGAAAGCGAGTAGAGGCTGAGTTATGAGGGGTTGCTCCATTAGGGTATATTCACATCTGCTCTAGGTTGGTTTCAGTTATACATACACTAAGATGTGAAACAATCGGATTCTTGGTAAGGTTGGCGAGGTCCTGCTTGGAGTTCCCGAGAGGAGTCAAAAGAGAGAATGACCCTCTTAAGTATATTGACCAAAAGCATACTTTCGGTAAAGGGGGCGCACCCTCATATTCAGTTGTTGGAAAAAATTTCTTCTTTCCTTTGATTCCAATTTTTCTAGATTTACCTCTTTCTAAATTACATCGAGAAATGTTATAAGCACTTCGCGATGTTTAATTATTTGTATCTATGGTTGTGCTTGGATATTGTTATTGTAAGGGAAAACCCGTTCTGCAGTTGGCGACGTGGTCTCACAAACTGTATTTATCTCCACCCTTTTGATTAGAGATTTTCCCATACCAGATTCATTGTCTTACCCAAGTTGTTTATTTTCCCTAACTCATGGTTACTCAATTATATATAAGTAATCCGAGAGTAGCAGGTCTCCTTTAGGCACTTTGAAGATAATGGACGAACATGAGGCTCTTTTACCTATCTTGGTATACATTTTCGATGTATGCTTATGTATGTGTATTTTGTATGAGAAAGTGTAAGGGCGGAATATATAACTACCTAGTCAGATAATTATAGTATTTATAATAACCTGCCTTTTTGGATGCTTTAAATCGATGATAAAGAATACATGTCAGACTCAATCATTCTAAAGGGCAGATTGTTATGGGATAAATAAGAAAAAGCAGAGAAAGAAAGAAAACAAGTATAGAATCTCACAGCGGAATGACAAAATATAATCACCAAATAAACAGTTCATGAAGCTGTTTACAAATAACATTGATTACACTTATACAATATAGATTAGAGTTACATACGACAAGAATAAATTATAAATAAATGCAGCGGAAAAACATGATGCAGTGGAATAAATATATTAAATAATATCAGTACAATTTTTTTTGTCTTCATCCTCCAAAAAGCAGTCTTCTATAAACTAAAAAGCTCAGACTGACCCAAGTGAATTGAAAAGACAAAACACTCGAGTTAGTACTAAAAGATCTTATATAAGTTAAATCAACAGTAAATAAATATGAGTGTAACGGTGTTAGAGATGTTTATGGGTTTTGACACCTCCTATCCAGTGTCTAATGCGAGTACAATAACTTAAGAGATGTTCGGGATTTCCTTCTCCTGAGGATCCGTTAAATTATCTAATATGTAGTAAATACGCTATTATAATAGTGTCTACAGTAGAGTAGAATATTAAAATAGCGTTAAGGCGTTACCCATATCCCCCTTAACACGTTTTATGTATTCTCATAATCTATACAGTACCGTACGCTCCTCCGTGAGGTTTACCCAGAGGACACTCCATAGATATGGTACAAAACAAACTCGTAGAAGGTGCGCTAGGACATGTGAACATGGCACTCGAGGCAATGCCATGGTAGATATACCGATTGCGGATCCGGAGTGGTGGTAATGCGTAGCAGCTACTATTGCCCACTCGGAACACACTTCCAAACCAAAATCAAGGGTGGCCACCAAATCATCATAAGTCATAATATGGTATTGAGGAAATGTGTTCGATCGAAGATGCGACCTCATTCGTCCCGACGTGGCTCCTGTTTTAGTCACACTTAAGATGACACACGGGAGTCAGGGTCACGTAAATACCTCATACAAAATTGTTCACCAAACTACCATACTTCATTTCTGGAATCTCCACCACGTACAAAGTTATTAAAGAGATTTTCGGTATTGGCAGAGAGTATGACAATATCAAATCCCGGTCTCTTTAACAACCAACACTTATTGCACACCGGATGATTCTTTTACATTTCAAAAGTCAATTCATAATGGATATCAAAATATCATATTCTCAGATCATATCACTTTTGAAATCATATTCACTTTCAAAATCATATTCACTTTTGAAATTATCGATAAGATAAGTCAATTACATCCTCATTCCAAAACTATCATATTTACTTAAATATGTCATTTCACAAAAGGTACCAATTCCAAATTCCAATTTAGGTTGTATCATCATCATAGATTTAAATATAAATACTTCAACTTTACACAATTTGAAATTTTAGAAAATAGTTTAGATAGTCATAAATAGTTTTAATAATTTTAAAAAAAGTTTAAAATGGATTAAAAAAGTTTAAAAAGTGTAGATAGTTTAAACAGTTTAAATTTGATGTAATCAGATTTAAATTTTTTTAAATAAATTTTAAATAGGTTAAATAGATTTAATTAGATTTAAAATGATTTAAATAGAATAAATATGGGTTAAATTGATTTAAATTATATTAAGCAGGTTTGAAATAGATTAAAAAATTTAAAATAGATTAAATAGATTTAAATTATATTGAATAAATTAAAAATAAATTATATAAATTTAATTAGTTTAGAATAGGTGAAATAGATTAAACTGGATTAAATAGGTTATAATGGATTAAAATAAACTGAAATAGTTTAAATTGATTGAAATAGTTTATATTAATTAAAATTGTTTAAAATTGCTTAAAATAGATTTTCAAGTTATATCCAAACATTTTCCATAACTCAATTCCGATAAATTCATTTATATTTGGCACTTCAACTTTGAAATTCAAATTTAAATCCTTTGAACAATTCATTAAATCAATTCCAATTTCAAAATTTACGCTTGGACTTTCGAAAATAATCCAGTTTATATAAATCAATTTCTATTTCAAAATACCAGTTACCTAAATTAAAATTTAAAGATTCAAAAATCTTTTAATTTAACCAATCCGGTGTCCGTATAAAATTTTCTACCCTACAGTCAAGTGAAACGGATATTTATTATTTCAGTCCGCAAATTAAAATTTTATGGTTACATATCATTTCAAACCGCAATCCTGAATTAAATAAAATCCATAAAATCGCTCGAGTCTATAATTTCAACCCATAACAATTTTCCCTAATCTATAGATCGTTGGGGTATGTATCGCTTCAACCCATAGGGAACTTGCAATGTTATAATCATGTAAAAATACAACATCCGGTCATCCAATATCAACAATTAAACATCCATCACAATCGTCATCCAAATCGACCGATAAACATTAATAGATAATTGGTTATCATTAACAGGTATTAAATTGACAATTAAATTCAATACTAAATTAAACGATGATTGAATGCAATAAAAGTCAAATTTAACTAGAATGATAATTTAAACCTACCAAGCATCACTCAGTAAATTTCTAATCATATCATAAATTTAATTTAACTAACATAAGCTAATTTAGTAATTGTGAGTCGGTTAAAACACTCACCTTCGATTTCAAATTGATTTGAAATCCAAATTAAGGCCCAAATTCGAACAGTCTCAGAATTCATCCAATCTAAGGTAAAAATGTCTGAAATTTCGATACGATCCCAATGAAACAAACCGCACATGAATCGGATCTCGTATGTAAAAATTATATGCAATAGAAGATTGAAATTTTAAGTTAAATTAAAATAAATAAAATAAAAGAGAGCAAACTATTCACAGCCATGTCATCACGAAAGCATCGCTCCCAAACCCTATTTGCGTTTGACCCCTGATGAAGCCACCGCCTTCATCGTGAAATCGTACTGCCCGAGCCAGCTTTCACCCCGATCGACCAACACCAAAGGCTCCACCTCACCATACCGCACCCATCCATAGTGGCGCGACCACCTGCGACTACTCCTAGCCTTACACCGCAGCTAGCAGTTCACATTCTTGGTGAATCTGACAGCCCTGGCATAAGCAAACATCACCGAGAGACCTGCTATCCATCCGTTTCCCAATGACGCTTCTCGATCGTCGATCGAACAAAGATCCACCGTTGGATCGACAAAATCCAATATGGACGACACCAGAATTGATTCGTGAATTCTAGAAAAATGGTGAATGGAATCAAAAAATGAACTACAATAGTGGATTATGCTCATAAAAAGATTTCGAACGATATATAATATGTTGGGGTCTGGGAAAGTTTGAATTTTTGAAATTGGAGTATGTTCTGCCATTGAGAAGGGGAAGCAGACAAAAGAATTTGTACGTACCGTAATGAAAAATGACTGCTAGGGTTAGGGAAACAATATTATTTATACGAACATAGCCCGATAAGAAAATGAACGCGTATTGAATTTGTTCGAATTGACAATAACGACCCGAAAGCCTATTTTGCTTCCAAAACGAAAGTGGGCCATCCCATGTGTCAAAATAAATGTTTTTGATATTTTTAAATTCAACGGAACAGGTTTAAAGTCATAATTCCATCATATGAAGAAGTTAGCTTAAAATCAGCTTATTTCAAATTGATTTCAATTGAATTTAATTAAATTGGTTTCTACGCGTTTCGATCCCGTACGATCAAATGACAAGTCCGATCGCTGTGAAACTTGAAACCTTACAATAATTCACTATTACTGATCCGATGAAACTAGTTTCGTCGAAATCCGAGACAGTGGCCAAAATGGTTATTTTCACACTAATTAAATAAATCAATATTAAATCAATTAAATCACTTTTTTAATTTCAATTTAATAACTAACAACTTTCATCATTTTTGATTACTTGGACAATTCCGATAATTTAAAATAAATTTTCACATCCATTCAATATCAGTTATTTTACTAATTACAGTATTTAATTTCAATTGAAATAAATACAGCAGTTATCACTTTAAGTTCCAATAAATCCATTTATTTGCCTTTTCATCTTGTTATAATTAATTGTCGGATCATGAATAAATTAACATTGGGTTACATCTTATTACACTAATATTCCCAAATTTCATATTTTACCATATTAGGTTAAATATTTCAATTACATTGAATTTTTTTTACTTTCACATTAATTAAAATTTTAAATTTCAATTAAATAATTTATCTTGGTTTCATTCTTTTATTAGATCAATTATTGCCTTATGAATGTAATTGATCTATCTGTACATTTTATTACATTCACCTTTTACAGTTATCTTCTTAACTCATACTAAAGTAACATTAAATTACATTTAACTGCAATTGATTAAATAAATTGGTAACAAATAACATTTATCACCATTTCTATATTTAATCACATTTGCATGTTTGTTATCTATAAGCAAATTTTATAGTTATTTACACAACACTAATTTTATTCCATTACAATTGATTACTTACTGTTTCATCAAATCAATACAACATTTAAATTATCAATTTCTCTTTTAAATTCAATTTCAATTAATGCGCCCATTATTACAGTTGTTTATACTCTATAACTAATTATAACTTTTTAATCATTTCAATTAATTGGAATTACATTTAAAGCAATCATTAATTACCTTAAATTAATACTATTACATTTCATTTCAGTTATATTTTCATTATTAAATCACAATTTTTTTCAAACATTAAATCACAAAACATATTAAATTAAGTACTTTTAATTGTCGAAAATTACGGGTAGTTACACTCTTCTCCACTATAACTTTTCATCCCCGAAAAGGAAAAAGGAAAAAGGAAAAAGGAAAAAGGAAAAAGAAAGAATTAATATATTTTATTCAAAATATTGAATTTATAAACAATTAATTTACATAATTAAATAATTTAAATAAAATATCAACTTATAAACAATTAAACCCTTTTATATTCAAGTTGATAAAAGTTTGAAAAACATTTCATAAAGTTTTTCGAAGTCCAAAATTCACAAAAAAATTCGACTGAGTCTCTTTTGTATGGAGATGTCTGGAAGAAATAATAATATCAATAATAACAGTATATGTATCATATTTTTCAAAATAATATATCCCAAACCATAGAAAATATAATATAATATCACTAGAAAACCATAATCCGAGAATGTACCTATTTGTCGGGCAAACAACACTTAATTTTTGAAACCAAAAGCAGTAGCTATTGCTTCCATAACCTATATTTCACTTATATAATCCAAAGAAGTTAATAATTATATAAAGAGGAATTTTCAAGTTGTCTCAATTAATAACAGACAAAGCATCACAACATAACACCAATTACTTACAAACAAATCATAAGATCATCACATACCGTCAAAGAAATCATTTATTCATCCATAGAAATTAAAACAAAGTTTGTTCGGGTTTTGAAACTTTCAATCGTGTAAAACGATAAATAAACTATGAAGTAGACCATACACTCAACAATCATAGATAAAACTTTATAGATCATTTATACATCCTTACCCAATAGAAATATTCTTTCCCAACCAATCCATAAGTTACACAAACAAAAATTTCAAGTATTATTCAAGTCCATTCTTATTAATTTCATTTCATGTCATTCATTGTTCAAAAATTTCCATTCATACAATGATTATTTCTTTAATTTTCATTTGTCACTTACAAAATTCATTTCACATTAAATTACATTCATTACTTACAAAATTTCATTTCTCATTTATACATATAATGCTATTTTTCTCTTTTCACTACTTACATTCATTGCTTACGTAAGCTATTTCCATTTCAATTATTAGATTATTTATTATGTAAATCTCTTTACAGTTCACCATTTATGGATTATTTATTTTTCACATTCATTCTTCCATATATAGTTCTATTGAATTTTAAATCCATTTCCAATCATTTCAACATTTCTGAAGTTATAATCGTTCACTTAATATGTTACTCGCTCAATTAAAAATGGCTTTAGCATTAACTTAAGTTTATAATTATTCACTTATAGTATTAACCTCTTACCATTCAATCTGATTATAAATAGCTTAAAATGTCAACTTAAGTTTATTATCGTTTTTCTTACATTATTCACTTCTATTCCATTTAATTAGTAGCATTTCAAACTATTAACATTAGTTTATAACAATTTATAATATCAGAATTCTTATTTACAGACGAAATTCCATTGAACACTTTGGTTTACTAAAGTTTACTTATATAGTACTTCTATTACGTATTCCTAATTAATATTATAAATTTTTACATTTTGTTAAGTTATATATATATGTTTTTTTAGAATGCAATAGAAAGTTACCCAAGTTATCGTATTTATTTTAATTAACAAAATGTTTAATAGCTACATTTTCTTATTTCCATTTCTTAATTTATAAATGATAACCTTCAATTTTTTTATATTTCATTAATCTCTTAACATCAAATTTCTTATTTCATATCTTAGCAGCTTCCATACATAAAATATTTAAGGCTTCATTTTATTACATTAAACAAAGACTACTAATTATCAGAAGTTTTCATAACTACCTCCGGGTTATATTTCCAAATCATTTCAATATATATATATATATATATATATATTCTCATCATTTATAGATCAAATTATATTTAGGAATTAAAATTTAAAATTCATTAATCAAAACAAGATGTAGTAAAACTACTACAACCATCTACCTACATTGAAACTCAAAAATGAACATCAACGATGCATGCGCTCATCATCGAAATTATTTCCCAGCGATAGAAAGGGGAGTACAGAACTTATTTCCATCCAAAATTCCTTTAGAACATTTTTTTAAATCATCTTGATATATTCATATCAGAATTTACTTCTAAATACTAGCAATATTATATTGCAAAACCCTTTGAAAGAAATTTAAAAAATCTCGGAACTTTAGTTCTAAACATCCAATTTATATTTACTTTACTTGTAAATCCTATTTTACAATCAATATTTATAAAATTTCTCTACCTAACAGACAACATATTACATACAACTATATCATTTATAAATTTATTATTTTATATACAAAATATATAATAGGTAAAATTATTTCATTTACCTATATTTCAAAACAATATTGTGTCTGTCTGTCCTATTAAGCGTCCAAAAATTACTATCGATGCCATAGCGTCATATGTACTGAATAGAATTTAAAAATACTAAACAGAACAAATTAATACAATACTAAACCTTTTATAACACTAACAAAACCGCTCTCTCATATATATACACTCAACGATTCATTCTAGGATATTACTACCCTATTTAATATGAGTCAGACCCCACAAAGCAAAGGTTATCGCTAAACCAAAGCTCTAATACCAACAATAACGGCCTACTTTTTGGATGGTTTAAATTGACGATAAACCACACACGTTAGATTCAAATCATTCAAAAGGTCAGATTGTTATGAGGTAAATAAGAAAAAGCAGAGAAACAAAGAAAACAAATACAGAATCTCGCAGTGAAATGACAAAATATAATAATCAAATAAATAGTTCATGAAGCTATTTACAAATAACATTGATTATACTTTACAATACATATCAGAGTTACATACGACAAGAATAAATAATAAATAAGTGTAGTGGAACAACATGATGCAGTGGAATAAATATATTAAATAATATCAGTACAAAAATCTTCGTCTTCATCCTCCAGAAACCAGTCTTCGATAAATTGAAAAGCTCAGACTGACCCGAGCTAATTGAAAAGACAAAATATTCGAGTCAGAACTAAAAGATCTTATATAAGTTAAATCAACAGTAAATAAATATGAGTGTATCGACGTCAAAGACGTTTACGGGTTTTGATACCTCCTATCCAGCGTCTAATGTGAGTGCAATAACTTAAGAGATGTTTGGGATTTCCATCTCCCACAGATCCGTTAAACTATCTACTATGTAGCACAATACGCTATTATAATAGTGTCTACAGTAAAGTACTAAAATAGCATTAAAGCGTTACACATATCTCCCTTGACATATTATATATATTCCCATAGTCTATAAGGTACTGTACGCTCCTCCGCGAGGTTTACCTAGAGGGAACTCGTAGGTATGGTACAAAACAAACTCGTAGAAGGTGCGCTAAAGCATGTGAACATGGCACTCAAGGCAATGCCAGGGTAGATATACCAATTGTGGATCTGGATTTGTGGTACCGCATAGCAGCTACTACCTCCCGCCTCAAAGCACACTTCCAAATAAAAGTCAAGGGTGGCCACCAAATCATCACAGTCATAATATGGTATCGAAGAAATGTGTCCGATCGGAGGTGCGACCTCACTTGGCCCAGCATGGCTCCTGTTTTAGTCACATCTAAGCTGGCTCACCGGAGTCAGGGTCACATAAATACCTCATACAAAATCATTCACCAAACCATCCCGCTTTATTTCTGGAACCTCCATCGCGTACACAGTTGTTAAAGCGGTTTTCGGTATTGGTAGAGAATATGGCAATATGGTCTCTTTAACTACCCAAGCTTATTGCACACCGGATGGTTCTTTAACATTTCAAACGTCAATTCACAATTGATTTCAAAATACCATATTCTCAAATCATATAACTTTCAAAATCATATTCACTTTCAAAATCATATTCACTTTTAAAATTATCGATAAGATAAGTTAATTACATCCTCATTCCAAAACTATCATATTTACTAAAATATGTCATTTCGCAAAAGGTATCAATTCCAAATTCCAATTTAGGTTGTATCATCATCAATGATTTAAATATAAATACTTCAACTTTATACGGTCTGAAATTTTAGAAAATAGTTTAGATAGTCATAAATAGTATTAATAGTTTAAAAAAAGTTTAAAATATATCAAAATAGTTTAAAAAGTAATAATAATTTAAATAGATTTAAATTTGATTTAATTAGATTTAAAATGTTTTAAATGGATTTAAAATAGGTTAAATAGATTTAATTAGATTTAAAATGATTTAAATAGATTAAATATAGGTTAAATAGATTTAAATTATGTTAAGTAGGTTTTAAATAGATTAAATAAGTTTAAAATAGATTAAATAGATTTAAATTTTATTAAACAAATTTAAAATAGATTAAATAAATTTAATTAGTTAAAATAGGTAAAAATAGCATAAATTGGATTAAATAGGTTATAATGGATTCAAATAAATTGAAATAGTTTATATCGATTAAAATAGTTTATATTAATTAAAATAGTTTAAAATAAATTTTCAAGTTATAACCAAACATTTTTCAATAACTCAATTCCGATAACTTCATTTATATTTGACACTTTAACTTTGAAATTCAAATTTAAATCCTTTGAACAATTCATTAAATCAATTCCAATTTCAACATTTACACTTGGACTTTCGAAACTAATTTAGCTTATGTAAATCAGTTTCGATTTCAAAATACCAGTTACCTGAATTAAAAATTTAAAGAATCAAATGTTATTTAATTTAACCAATCCGATGTCTGTTTACATTTTTCTACCCTATGGTCAAGTGATATAGATATTTATCATTTCAATCTGCAATTTAAAATTTTACATTTACATGTCATTTCAAACCGCAATTGTGATGACTCATATTTCGGAAGGTTTAAATCAACAACAATGCACACTTGTCCAACTTAAACAATCCGAAACATAGATAATCAATGACGTTAAATAGGAAAAATAAGAAAAGAAGAAGAAAAAGAGCACAAAATCTCATAGCGAAACGATAAAACATAATAATCAAATAATAGTTCATGAAGCTGTTTTCTATACATTTGATTATGATCTATACACATTTATCATAGTTATATATATATACACATCAGAGATAAGTAATCAATACAGCAGAATAATAAGATGCAGGAGATAATAATAATGACAATATACCAAAATCCTCACCTTCATCCTCTAGAGAATAATCTTCAATACGCTAAAAAAAAATAAGACTGACCCAGGCGTAATGAAAAGACTAAACACTTGAGTCAGGACTAAAATACTCTTATTTAAGCAAATCAATATCACAAAATATGAGTGCAATAACCTAAGAGATGTTACGGGATTTTCCGTCTCCTAAGGATCCGTCAAACTATCTATATAAAAGTATACGCTATGACAGATAATGTCTATCAGTAAAATAAATGTCAAAATAGCGTTAAGGCTTTGCATTGATCCACCCTAACGCATTTGTACAGTTCTAAACAAAAATCGTAATGGGCTCATATAGGGATAAATATGACAACGCATGTGAGGCAATGCCCAAGGTAGGATTTTACCAGTTTACCCTTATTGGCTAGTCGTAACCCATCCATGGCCGACCGCGACAATCAATCCAACCGACAAAACGTGCACCCATCGAATATGAAATCACAATAGTAATACGAGGGATCAACGTCGCTAGAAGTAGCTAACCTCAATGGCCAGACACTATTTTAGTCATTTTAGTTATGCCATGAGTTTCAAGGCTATCCATCATCGTTCTCTTATTTCATTCCAGTAAACGTCGTCAATTCATCTGCTACATTCTGGATATCATCCACCACGTACATAGTTGTTAAAGTGGTTCCAATATTGATAGAGAGTATGCCAATAAGAGGCTCCGGTCACTTTAACAACCAATCGTCATTTTACACACCGGTTGGTACTTTTATATTTCGAAACCAATTCATACTTGATACCGAAATATCATATACATTTAAAAAAAGTCAAATCCATTTCGAAATCATCATATTCATTTAGAAATGAAATTCATTTCGAAATCATCATATTCTTTTCAAAAATCGCATTTTACATCAAAATGTCAGTTCAATTCGATATATTGATTCCACTTCAAAATTTGATTCGAATTTCAATTTTAGTTATAACTTCACTCAAACCCAATTCGCATTTAAATCCAAGATTTAAATATAACATTCCACCCTTTTGACCAGTTTGAATTTTAGAAAGTAATTTAAATAGTCTTAAGATAATTAAATAGTTAAATAGTTTAATAGAAAATAGTTTAAGTAATAAAATGGTTTGTAACGACCCGCCTTTTTGGACAGTTTAAACCAACGATCAAATACACATGTCGATTTCAAACCATTCAAAATGGCAGATGGTTATTGGGGTAAATAAGAAAAGAAAAGAAAGAGAAATAAAGGAAATGAAACAACACAGAATCTCACAGCGGAACGATAAAATATAATAGTCAAATAAACAGTTCATGAAGCTGTTTACTATACTTTGACAATTATTTATACAACATTTATCAGAGTTATACATATACAACAGAACAATTAAAATAATGCAGCAGATAGCATGATGCAAGGGTAATAATAGTAATAGTATACCAAATCTTCGTCTTCATCCTTCAGAATAGATCTCCAAAAATCTGAAAAACTCAGGACTGACCCGAGCGTAATGAAAAGACAAAACACTCGAGTCAGGACTAAAATATCCTTATGAAAGTTAAATCAATCGTAAATAAATATGAGTGTAACGGCGTCAGAGATGTTTACGGGGTTTGACATCTCCTATCCAGTGTCAACGTGCGTGCAATAACTCAAGAGATGTTACGGGATTTTTCATCTCTCAAGGACCCGTGAAACTATCTACTATGTAGTAATATACGCTAAGTAGATAATGCCTATCAGTAATATAAAGTATCAAAATAGCGTTAAGGCATTACCATAATCCCCCTTAACACATTTTTATAATGCCATAGTCTATACAGCACCGTAAGCCCCACCGTAAACTGGTGGTTATCAGAGGGTACCCCATAGGTATAACACAAAGCATAACGTAGTGGTCGCGAATAGGATAATCCGTATGACAAGGTACATGAGGCGATACCAACTAGGATACTAGTAGTTGCGTGATCCGGACTGATGTTGGGCATAGCCGGCAGCCACCCCAACACCGCGAAACAACACTCCCAAATCAAGGGTTGCACCCAAATCGAATCACAAATGTAATAGAAATGGTATCGAAGAAGCGTGTCCGCCAGAGGTAGCGAACCTCAATGGCCCGGCGCGGCTCCTGTTTTAGTCATGTCAGGGGTCATCCAATATCGTTCTCTTTCTTCAGTCAACGCGTTCACCAAATCATCCACTTCATTCTGGATAAACACTGCGCGTACAATAGTATTAAAATGGTGATCGGTATCGACAGAGAGTGTGTCCATATCCGATCCCGGTCTCTTTAATAACTACGTATTATTAAACCGTTGGCTCTTTTACATTTCAAATCGATTCATAATTGATATCAAAATATCATGTTCGCTTCAAAAATCAAATCCATTTCAAAATATCATCGTATCTATTCAGATGTACGATTCGTTTCAAAAACATTTTCACATCAATATCTCATTTCGTTTTCAAAATCATTTCGAATTTCAATTTAGGTTGCAACTTCATTTAACTCAATTCGTATTTAAATTCAAGATTTAAATATAAACATTTCACCTTATTGACCAGCTTAGGATTTTAGAAAAATAGCTTTAAGCGGTTTAAAAGTAGTTTTAAATAATTAAAATAGTTAAAATACTTTAAAATCTTAAAATGGATTTGAAATAGATAAATTTAGTTTAAAATAATTTAAATTGGGTTAAGTAGATTTAAAATAGATTAAAATAGTTTAAGTATTCAAAATGGTTTATATAACCGAGTAATTTGGAAAACAAAATAAAACAGCTTCAAAATAAATCCATTTCAATTATAACTTCCCAATTCAAATCAATTCCAATTTCCATTCTACCGATTCAATTTCGATTTCAATTCAATCAACGCCAATTTTCACTTCGAATTAATTCAATTTTTCATTCACCTTTAATTTATTCAATTTCAATTTATATCGATTTGGAGCTTGATTTCTCAAAATATCAATTTATAACACTTAACAAAAATTTCCAACAATATTCAAGTTTAAATCCAAATTCCAAATATGATTCAATTCCAAACTCGATTTCAAGATATCATTTTTATATCACTTTTACTTAGTAATATTCAAAGCTCGAATTAAGGTTAAATCTTTAAACAAATCAATTTTCGACATTCAATCATATCCAATTTTCAAATTTCAAAGTCTCAACTTAATTATTTAACAAAATTCCTTTAACCAAAATTTACTTCCACATTCCAAACTCAATTTTTTTCGATGAATTCAATTTCTGTAAATCGATTTCTATTTATAACTTTTAAATCAAAACATTTAAATAAATTTTCAAATCGACATTTCAAAAATTATTAATTTAGCCAATTCGGTGTCCGTATATAATTTTCTATCCTATGGCCAAGTAGTTATTTATTTCAATTGAATGTCAGGGATGAATATATATATCACTTAAATCAATCATAGTGGCATATGTATGCATAACAGGTTATATATAAGCAAATAAGCATCCAAACATTTAAATATCAACCAATAGCATCCATCGAGATAAATCATCCAATAGACAATACAATTAATAGCGATTTCATAGTTATCAATGTCAGGTAATTTAATCGCAATTAAATTTTAATTTCAATTTATCTGTCAATTTAATTTCAACGGTTAATTCAAATGACAATCTATATGACAATTAAATTTCATCAAACAACGACAAATAAAATCATAACACTTCATAATGTCAAATTCAACTAGCATAAAGATATTTAGTACGGTGTGAGCGTTATAAAACACTCACCTTGATTTTTACGATTTTAAATCAAATCGAACGACGTTCGATTTAACTCAAAATTTTCTCTAGCTCCAAATGATTCCAATCCAGTTGCACTGCGTAGTGCTCGACAAAATGAAGACAACGCAACTTGTTTCGTAATCTTCCGACCTCGTATGAAAGAGATACAATATTTCAAAGTTAATACGATTTTTATTTAAATTAAATTTCAAAATTTATTTCAATTAAAACCCTATACTTGATCAAAACCGTTCGCTGCAATCCCCTGGAATCCTGGCTGCGCGCTCCCTCCTTCTCCCAACTTCGTTCACGCGTTTGCTCCCAGGTCGTTCGAACCCAATACAAGCCGCCACTAACCCTAATTTTCGCACGCAAATCATTGACCTCCACCACAATCAAGCTTCACCAACGGAAGCGCCTCGCTCCACTCCACCACCGCCCCGAGTGCCATTGAGCTCGGTCAATTCCTTTGCTCGAAAATTGAGCTCGAACCTGCTGCCTTCACACACGAACTGCCGCTTCATCTTTGCACAAAAACCCATCACTACCGTTCACTTTGTAGAACTCGAGGTACTCTCCGACTTTCCAGTTGGGAGTTTTGCGAATCGATGCATGGATTTGGAGGATTTGGAGGAGAAAGAATATGATTTTCTAGCCGATGATAATAGAGGTGGCGGCCGGCCATTTCTAGGGTTAGGGTTCTCCCCTTTTTTTTTTTTTGAAAATTGTGAGTAAGGGTCCTTACATAGAGAATTTTGGCGAACGCTATTCATTCCGGGATTTCCAAACTCCGATTTACGTGCGGTAACCGGCGTTTCTAGGGTTTATCCCACGTTCCGGACACAATGGAATAGGTTTCGGAAGCTAATTCGATCGTATGTGTGAGTTACGGCAATAAACGATCGATTTGAAATTAAATCGGTTAATCAAATTTCTGTGCGTTTGGGCTCGCCCCGGATAAATGGTGAATTCGATTGACTCGAAATTTGAAACCTTACAATAATATGACATTACGGATCCGATGAAACTGGTTTCGTCGAAATCCGAGCCCGTTTGAAAAATGACTATTTTAACTCGCCAAATTAATATTAAAACAATTTCGATGCGTTTCGAGCTGCCACGGTCAAACAACAACTCCGATTACTACGAAAAATGAAATCCAATAATAACAAATTACTACGGATCCAATGGAAATAGTTTCGTCCAATTCTGAGACTGTTCAAAATTTGGCTATTTTTCAATCGATAATTAAATATTAAAATATTCAATTTTCACAAATAAATTTTTAAATTCAGTTTTAAAAGTTATATAACATCACTATAACTCCAATATGATAAAATAAAATTTTATAAATCATTTTCAATCATATTAAACCCGTTATTCTATTATCCAATAATTTTCAATTTTAAAATCTTATTAACTCTATTATAATCCCGATATAACTTACATTCACTTTGGAAACCAATCTGAATCATATTAAATCAAATTTCAATTATTCACTCTATTTTCGTATATTTAATTTCAATATCAAATTAATCATATCAAATTCGGAATTTAATTATTCAAACATTTGTAATATTAAATTCAAACAAATTTTATTATTCTTGAATCACTATCTTTTGAGATATTCAAAATGAACTTAAAAATTTAACTTTTGAAACGAATTAAAATTATAGAACAACCATTTCCATTATATGGTTATTCAATTCCCATTATTAAATTATTCAATAAATTCCAAATATTAAATTTAAAAAATTTCGCTTATCCAACAATTCATTATCTTTTGAAATATTGAAATTGAACTTACATGATTCAACTTTTAAAACCGATTCACAATTCAGAACACTATTTCATTTTACAGTTATTCAATTATTCAATAAGTTTTAAATATTTAATTTAAACAATTTACCTATTCAATATTCAATATTTGATTTTAAATAGATTTTACTTATCAATCAGTTACTCTATTATACCCAATGAATTCAACATTTATTATCCTATTCAACTATTTTGCAAAGGCATTCACTAAGTAGCTTTTATTTTTCATTACTTGGATAACTATTGTTGCAATTCATTCTAGTTATTATTATTCCAAATGACTTACAAATTTTTTTCTCTAACACTAACTCATGAAATCTTATCAAATTAGCTATTTTAATTATCGAAAATTTACGGGTTGTTACACTCTCCCCCACTCAAAACTTTTCGTCCCCGAAAAGGAAAAAGAAGGGAAATGAACTAAGTATAGAATTCAGCATTAGATATATTTTATTCAAAGTTACCAACTTATAAAACAATGAAATTCCATTTATAAAGTCATAACTACGCTTTCACTAAGTTACTCTGAACGGCTTTCTAACTTTAAAAGTTAGTTATCAAAACAAGTTATATAAAAAAAAATTAAAACTTGAAAAATTTTCTAACACCCGGATTTACGGAAAATTTCGGCAAAGTCTCCTTTGCGCGGCTCGATCGGAAGAAAAAAAAATGACAGTATATACATCCCAAATATACATCTCATCAAGTGATGAGGCATCCCGCAGGGAAAAAGTGTAAAAGTACGGTATGTAATCTGAGATATGTACCTTATATATTATTAGCGAGCATATACGGCTAATATAGCGCGAAAGCGAGCTCCAAATACGAAGCAAGCGCAGTCCGCACCTACTAAACACTCAATAACTAAGTTAGAACCATGCATATAAAGATAGATCGATATACTTAGCCTACACAACACACACACACATATATATATATATATAACATGTTTAGCTTCAAAACTGAGATTCCAATTTCAGGACAGCAAACAAATCTTAGTTTTAGGACACCTAAACGATAAAATTCGACAACAGAATCTAAACTAAAGTTGTTGCATTCATTTCAGGCTTTCCGGAATGTCCAAAATCATCGAATTTGGACCATATGTTCAAAAATTATGGCCGTTTTACTTAGAGGATACGCCTCAGCCTGGGCGATGAATTGCGCAGGTCAGCGACGTTCACCCACGTTTTCGACCTTCTAAACGACATCAAAACGCAAAACACTTAAATCAAAAATTTTAGCTTAAGTTCTTAGCTTTCCATAAAGTGTAAGATCATCAAAATTAGATAAACCGGTCAAAAGATATGGCGAAAATACTAAGGGTGTATACTACTGATTTTACTTATTTTTACACAGGACAGCGAGTAACATTTAAGTTTTTAACCTAGTAGACGAAGTAATTTTCTCAAGTTATCTAAACAAAAGTTGTGCTATAGTTTCTAAGCTTTTTGAAAAGTCCAAGATCGTCGAATTCTGTTCAGTCATTTAAAATTTATGGTTGTTTTCGTTTCAGCATATATTGGACAATTTTGGATTTTTCTCAAAATTTTGCTTTTATTATTTCAAAGTGCAAACCATCAAAACTTCAAATTTTCTAAAGAACAATCATAAAAACAAAGTCGTTTATTTTCTTATTCGTCCATGCAATAGGTTTACATTTAATTTGTTTCCGATTTATTCAAGTTTGTTTCATTCACATTTTAAGTTCAAGTCAATTTGCTTCAATTTAATTTGAGTTCAATTATATTTAATTTCACTTTGCTTCAAATTTGAATTTAATTATTTTAAAATTTTATTCCGTTTATTCAATTCCATTAACACTAATGAATTCTACTTAATCAATTATCATCCATCTAACAACCAATGCATATTAAACATTAACATCCATCCAAAATCTACACTAAATCAATTATACATTTCCAAGTCAATTTTTTTAATTTCATACACTTCCACGTTTATTGACATTTAGTTATATTCAAATTTAATTAGTTTCCATTTACCAATTTTATATTTCATTAATTTTTAAAATTTTATCCATTCACTTATATATATCATTCATTTTACACCTTAAATTTCTTTTATATTTACAACTATCAATAGATCTTCACATTTTATTATTCACTCTCACACTGGTATATTATTTCTCTACTCATCTTCATTAGCATTTAAAACCCTTTTAAGTATTTGGTAAGTTATAGTTATGCAAATAGAATGTAGTTAAACAACATACAACTTCTTTTCGTTTAAAGTTGAATTTTCAATTAATTAATTCTTAAGTCATTACTTAAATTTCACTATAATTTAATTTCACATTTACATTCACATATAGTATTTCCATTTTATATTAACATAATTGTGAATCACCTTTAAATGTTAATTTAAATTCCAATTATTTACTAAATTTTTTATTTATATTTGCAAACCATTAATTAAATGCATATTTTTTTATTCAAACCTATACTTGTATCTTATCCAATTAACAATTCATATAGCATTTTTGAACTTCTTAAATATTTTGGTAAGTTATATCTATGCTATAGAATGAAATTTAATACTATGCGTGTTTTACAGTTTCAATTTTATTTTAAGTTCAAAATTTCCTAGTTCTAAGGATTTCTACTTCAATTGATATTTTCACTTAGCTCTTAGGTTCATTTCTCATTTCACAATTCAGAAGTTCCTTAACGATTCAAGTCTAAATTCATTTCAATCAATAAAAAAATCATTAATTATTAAAGGACTTAAGAATTCCAATCCCGGTTTCATTTCAAATCAAGTTTTGAAATAATATATACTTATATAACTAGTGCGTGACCCGTGCTACGCACACGGGTAGATGCGAAAGTTTGAAGTTTGTATTCATGGTATATTTAATTCATCTCGTTCTTCCATCAATGAGATTTACGCTTAAATGTTACACATGTTATTTTTGTAATGATATATTTGCTTAGAGTATTGTAGAATTTTTCATTTCGTGTAAACAACGAAAGTTAGTAAGTTTGTACCTGTTAACGTTCCAAAAATTATTTTGACAGATATTTTGGTCTTATTTGGTTCAATTTTAAATATGCTACTTTTTAGTTTTTTGAAAGACACACGAGCATTGTTGGTAATAGAATTGGCAAAGAATGTTGTTAGGAATACAAAATTTGGAAATAGAGATGTGTGTGTATGTTAGTAATGTAGGAAAATTTACAATGAGGTGTGTATGCAAATATCTTATATATATTATTGGTTTTTCATTTTGTGTAGTAGTTTTGGCAGTTTCACTTATTTGCAATATTTAGTTTTCATATGTTTATTGGTCACTAAATATTTGAAACGGTGCTTATTTCAATAAAGGGAGTAAAAATACATACTATAGGATAAACGAATAATTAAAATATTACAAAACTGTTTTTGATTATATATATCACTTTCACAAAGAGGAATGTACATATTTAATTTTGGGAATTATATATTTGGATGGTGTTACTACGTACAAACACTAAAACAATCTATATTGACATTTAAGAAGAAATTAGAATAAAATAAAATAAAATTCAATTCAAACATTTCAATATCTACAATTTTATATAAGAAAAACCAACTTTGAATTTGTTCATCCATATGAATAATTGTTTATTGGCCTTTCATACTTAACTTATCTTCAATTTTTATTGCTCGGAAAGGGATCTCAATGAAATAATTACCTATTAAGATGTGAAAAATTACCAACCCATTTCAGTTGATAGATATTTATGGAGAACTATGTAGTAATTGGTAAAATTTGAACTTGTGATTCCTTTTGACAATTAATTTCGAAAAAATGATAGGAAAACTGAAAGGTTGTATAAGGTTAGATGAGTACTTGACTAAATATTGATGCATGAGAGAAGAGGTGGATATAATAGCAGCCATAAAAATAATCGGTTATAGCAGTCTGTCAACCTATAAAAATGTATGAATTTTGGTATGTCCTCTTATTTCACTATTCGTACGAAAACTTTTTTGGTTCCATCCCAATGTGTATTGGTTGTTATAAAAAATTAAAACATAGAATTAATGACATGCATAGCTAATGCATGGTTCATCGTTGTTTTGCAATCAAAACAAATAACTTCCATCTCAATGTGAAAACAATTATTAAAAAATCCCATAATAAAAAGCATAAAGTTGGCTGCTAATGTTGTAAAGTGCTGATATTATTTAGTGTCAGTAAAGTTGCAATTTTGATATGAATGAATTAAATGGATTTCAATGTTGATATAAGTTACATTATTAATGTAATTAGTATTAGCAAGAATCTCTATTTAAATAATGCATTTAAAGCTAATCAAAATTCAACAATTACACTTCATACTCAACATAAAATATAACATTCTGGTAGTATATTATTCATGTGAAACTCATATAAATGTTAACAAAGATTATTCAAGATAGTAAATTCTTAATTCTCATCTATTTAAGCCTCTTAATCCTAAAATAGCCAGCAAACTTAGGAGCATACAACCTAATTTATTCTGAAAGAGTCATCAATCCTGGGACCATACAGCTTGTGAGAGTCCACAACCTACAATTATCTGGTCCATTAACGAATAGAAACGCAGAAATTTAAATTACCACACTCCATCACCTACAACCAAACATCACACTCCATCACCTACTCCCTTCCTCTACCACTACACAAAATCTTCAGTCAACATAAAAACCTAAACAATCACCAACCTACCATCTATATCTCCCTACTTCTACAGAACAACCCATACCTCACATTCAAAGGAGCATTAACAACCACCAACCTTCACCAACCTCATCACCATTCCACTACAACCTGCTACTTCACCACTATATACAACACAACCTTAAAAAAAACAACCAATAACCACCTGCCTCGACTAAACAACGATCTCCACTTAACCAAACCTGCGTCAAAACAACAACCACTACCACTCAAAACTCCACGCTTACACCCAACCCACCTGCATCCACTGCTGCTAAATCCAACCAGCACCAAAAAATCACCACCAATATCCTACAGCAACTTCACAACCCATCGCCTCTGCCATAAACAAACTCCAATAGCAATACACTTAAACCACTTCATCATCCACTTCAAATCACTTCACATGCAAACACTTCAAACACTTCTAGAAATCATCTCCTGAAGCAACAGACTTTTGCAAATGGCCTCAAACCCAATCTTAGCATCGAAGTATATGAATCCGATCTGGGAAACTGGGTTGCCAATATTTGCCTAATAGCATAGGGCACACAGTGTCAGGATATAGCTAAAGACCGTTTACATGCAACATGCAAAGAAATTATATGATATTTTCATTACGAAAGTTTCATGATTGTATACATCAATCCTGAAAATTCTCTAAAAGCTTCGTGTACATCAATCCATAATTGTAGAAATTTTCTTTACCATTGTTCACGTAACCCAGGAAATTGCTTTATGCGATTTCATCTATCCAACACATTAATGTCATCTTTCTAGAAAAATTTACTGACACAGAAGTTAAGAACACCTTTTTTTACATTTTGAACTATTTTTTGGTACATATTTCCAGTCTTTTATGAATGAACTTAAAAGGACATAATATATACTAACTTTTTATCATGTATGGAAGGCGAGGGACTAAGTCAAATTTAGGAAAAGGACCTTAAGTTCCAGTGAGATTTTAATAGATGTGATAATGGTGCGTTGCATTTTATCAATACCCTCGTCCCATTTCCCTGCATAATCTATTTATTTGACACCAATTTCAGATATACATAAAAGATATAAGTGCATTATGCAGTCATAACATAAATTATGCAACTAAAGTAATACTCTATTATATGGTTGGACCTTCCTGAGATAGTTGTGTTGATTGAATAAGATAATATTAAATTACTCAACTTATACTTTTAGATTTAGGGCTTATAAAAGAAGTAAGCTGAATATAAAGAGACAACAGTTAGTCTCAGTACTCATGTTTGATGTACTAAAGTAAATGAAGTTAGATACTATTTGCTGGAGCTAACACCTTACAAATTAATCACTCTAGCGCAACATAAAGTTTGCTCATTATCTACTTAAAACTAAATGTTTTATATCTAATAATTATTTTTTGTAGTTTACAATGGGTTGATTCTACTTTATTATTCTACAGTTGTAACAACACACTTCAATATGTGACTAAGGTTTATATATATTTGGATGCGGAATAACATAAAGACATGACATAAAATACCAAACGAAAATTTTGAAAGGAGATATGAATAGAGAAGTGATGCAGGAAACTGGGACCATTTCGGTCCACTTTTCATCATGAACTTCAGTATAGGATATCTCCTAGCTTGAGAGGATTGACCCTCCACAACATGTAACATATGACAAAATATTATAAACATAGAAATTAAATAACAATTTTGCAATAAATTGGGAATCATTCAACATCTTCATAAGCATTTGCTAGTTACTAATTATGGAGTTGACTATTTATGTTATGGTAGCAAGATATTTATGGAATAAAAGAACAAAGATAAAACAATCTTAACGAACCTACGAAAATTTACCAGGATGATCTAGATAGGAAGATAAAACAATCATAATGAGCCATGCATTGCTAAATCTATTTCCATCTCCTCCATTTGTTTGTATTTGTCAAGTTGCATACTCATCATGCCGCGACTCTTCTCTATCTAGTTGAAATAACAAAACATAATCTTCAATAGATACCACTTGGGAACTAAATCATTATTTTAGCCTGACATGTACAACTTTATCATCTGATGATTTAAATAATATTTGTATTTTAAATATGAAAATATAATAGGTGTATGCTAATAATAGGAACATAAGACCACATCAAGAACAGTTTTTGAGATAATCCAATATATCGCAAGTATTGTTTGTATTTTCATTATAGGCCGAAGTGTTGAATCAAACATGCATATCAACAAATTCAACCTAAGGTAAAAATAGTGAGGTAAGAGTAGCCAAGTACACAACGGTCACCTAAAACATATAATACTACAATAATGGTCTGACATAAAATTAAGGGCTAAATGAGCAATACTTTTATGCTAATATAGGTAATGATGTACTAATGGTAAACAATGGATATAATAAAATAGCATAAGCACAAACTCAATAACCACCATTTTTAAAGCTAAATGATGGCATGTAGATTAAATATTCCAAGATATAATTTATGGAATCAACTAACTCGTAATTTTAGTACCTCACATGATACATTCATTTGAGTACAGAATCTGATCGTTCATCAAAAGGTTATGAAGGCAAAATCATGTTATTCATTATTTGGTTATAATTTATCCTTGGTAAGTTGTGCAAAAAGCATGATTCTACGTTTATATGGTGATGTGCGCTTATTCTGGAAGAACAAACTAATTATATATGTGGTATTCTAACTTTTATTTTAAAGAAAACACAAATATAAGAAACCAAGTACGGAAAATAGTTCTGTGGTACGTAATATGTTGATGTTAGGTTGTTAATTTAATGGCATGTAGGGTTGATGCATATTCCCATGATTGATTATGCCCTAGTTAGTTGGTTTAAATTTGAACTGTGCTTCTCAACCCATTATGTTATTGAAGAGTCTATCAACCATGTCATCTCCATTGTCCTAAAAGAGTATCATAGTGCGGTTTAGTGATTTGCAGTCAGGTCTTAATGATTAACAGGACAAAGGTTAAGGGCTGTAAAACGTGAGTATAAATTGATTACAGAGTCGAATATTAATATGTGTACCTTTTTGGATAGTTCCATCATCTTGTCTGCGCTCCATTTAACCAAGCAAGCAGTCTCTCTGTTAAAAGCTAATATAGTGGCAGAACCAGTATAGTAAAAAAACTTCTATTGCTAACTAATACTTGTTTGCCTCAAGTTGCTAGTTAGTTTAAGTATACATCACATCGGAGTAGGCAGAGCTATTAACTGGCTTGGCAATAGTATCGTTGCATTTCGGGCATGTAAAATAGATTGCTTCCTTTGTTACAATCTTCCTATAAAGCGGGCAGGAGAGATAACTTTATCCAGCTGATGTCCTAATCTTAGTCAAAGTAGCATGTACAACATACTTCTTACCCTAGAAACATAGCAGTAAATAAAACTGTTACTCTAATTTTTGTAGTATTATAGTGTAGCATGTACAACATACTTCTTACCCTGGAAACACAAAAGTAAATACGACTATTACTCTAATTTTTGCAGTATTATTGCGTAAGAATAAATGATCAATAATTACATTGTAGTCATTAGATCTAATGTTGTTCATCTAACATATAATGGGATTAAACTTACTATAATTAACAGCTAATAATTGAAAAACAGTGCATGTTTTCAGTTGGTGTCGAAAAATTAGAGTATAATTAGGTACTGAATGAATATCAGAATATATAAAGGTGTAATATTTAGTACTGCTAATTCTAGCATTTTATCAACCAATGACTATTGAAACGACAGGACCGACCAAAAAAACATTTCAAAATAGACTGATCCAAGATACGATGTAGATACATATGTAAATACATGGCTGCCAATTAGAAAATGGTAGTGGAAAAAGAAAATATCTATTTCTTTAGACTTCTTTAAGCATAACTGCATTTAAATATAGACTAATACAGACATAAAATAATTGGTTCAAAATTCAAATGAAACAAACATATCAAAATTATTACTATAGTCACCGACGCACATTTGTATGACTAAATTATAAACTGTCAGATTATATTTGGCCTAAGTTTAAAGGAGAAGGACTTACTAATTATAAACAACGTTAAAGCAAAACCAAATAACATGTGAGTATGCTCAATTTGTATATGCCTACTAAATTGCCTCTCTTATAGCTAATTACCCAACATATACTACTGTAAACCTTAGCTCCACAGTATGGGAAAGCAAGCACAAAAATTCAAATTTAATTACAACGACGATTTTATATAACAAAATTACATCAGCTGATTTGATGATAAAATGGAATGGCAAATGGACTGATAATTTAATCTAACAGAAAATGCAACTGCCTTGATATTCAAAAGGAATGGCCTATTAATCGATAATGAAATTGTACTAATGTGTAATAATAGTTCTATAAAATGAATTTGAACATAGAAAATTTCTCTAACTTAGGAACCGCTAGATTTCCAAAATGTGAAATCGTAAGTTCTGTGTAGGTGGGTGCAAGTGAGTACAAATCCTCAAAGAAACCCATAACATTAAACTAATATAGAACACTAAAACACATAAGCTTACGACATTCCCATCTCTTCAAATCAGAACGTTTGAAAAAATGCACCGGTGGTGACGAACAAAAAATCATTTTGGCCTGAATCAATTTTTTCAACACACAGCAAAAAATGCTATGCTTACTAACTATGTCATCTGTTGATCAACCATGTGTACTAAATTTAATAGTCATGTAATATATTCGGCTTTAATTGTATAATGTTGCAAACATAAGAGAACTGATAATTTGTACAACTTACTGAGTTTTGAGAGAAAATAAAAATTCATGACAATACAACCTTCAAAAAGGACGATTATATTTGTTAAAATTAAGGGTTTAAATAACTGTGACTGACAACTTGAAACCACATCTTTTGTAAATAGTACAAAATATGGTTGTACCAAATTTTTATTTTATGATACTCATAATATGTAAAGCATCTAAGTTGGACATTGACAGTTATAGGTACAGTAGATCGTCAATGAATATACCCAAACAAACTCTAACTGCTGCGGCTTAAAATCTATGCACGGTTGGAAAATTAGAGCAGAAGAAAATTGTACATGAAAGGATGTAATAACCACAGATCATGAAATTATGAAACATCAATCATCCTACCCATTAAGCCCTAATGTATATACAAAATCACGATTTTTAGTTAAAAATTTCCCACATTGCAAACCTTAAAAATCATAGCTTTCTAAAGTAAATCACCAATGTGCCATTTTGTAAAAGCATCTTCTATACTTGAGTTGAAATGATGTATAAGATTACACCCAATGATGCAGTTTCAAATGTACCTGTTCATGCATCAGCATAAAATAAAAATTATACATCAATGTACAGTTTTTGAACTATAAAGAGATCGAAACTTGTTCGAATCCAAAATAAAAGGTATGCCTATTGTTGATAGATCACTCATTAACAGTCGTAGTTAACAGTCGATGTTGTTGATTTGGAATGAGTTGTTAAGTTTAGCCCTGATAAACCACTAAATAATTACAGACCAAATGTGAGGAATCAGTTTTATAGGTTAAAAAATACTTTTCAGGAATGAGTTGTTTAGTTTAACCTTCATAAGGCATTAAATATGTACAAAATCAATGTACAGAATATAGTTTTATACTTTAAAATGCTACTTGCCAGTAATTTGTCCCCACTCAAAAAGCATGAGCCAAAAAAGAGCCACTACATTATGTCGTCATAACTGTTGCTGAAAGTTATTATGAACAACCTACCAACTAAATGTTCAAATCCACAGACAATACCCAAAATGAGGAAAAGATAGTAAATGACCAACCTGGAAAACCCTAATTTCCAAATTCATTGTTAAGGCAGCGGATGGATACTATCAGTGTGCATATTTGTGTGGTAGGATTATTCGGCAAGCAAAGTGACGTAGGATAAAAGTATTGAATTTTCAGACCGCTGGTCATAGTGGTGGTAAGTTAAGATGAAAGTATTGAAGAAGGGTATATTGTAGTCAGCAGAGGAGAACTTGACCAAATGTTGATTGAATGATAAAAAAAAGGGTATTTCGAAAAAAGGGTAGGATGAGAGGTTGCGGCGGAGGAGTTCACCAAATTTAACGTAGTTCATCCATACTACATGGTCGTTTTCACCGTAAAATCCATTTGTTCCGAAAGATAGCAACAAATCCAAATCAAAAACATGTGTCATCTCCAAAATCGAAAGGATTTGTTGTAGCCGAGAAGCGTTGATTCGAAAATCTGCAAAATAGGAATGAAAAGATGAATTGTCATTTTGTCAGTTAAAAGGTGGATATGGATTATACAGTGGTAAGGGTTAATGATATCAGACCGTGAGTTTCAATTTTCAGACTTCATAATGGAATTGTGATTAGTAGAAGAGGAATGATCGATGTTTGGTTGGGAAACGATGTTAGAATTGGGGAAGATAACTATTGCCTCGCAAATAAAACGAACGGACAGAGAAAAGAATGAACTTCGAAGTAGAGGGACACGTGTTACTCAAGCAATGCCTTGGATTCTCCTTTCCTATTTAAATAATAGAATAAGTTCGCGGTGCATATGCACGGTGATAAATTTCTGATGTAGTGTGGCTGATGATGTATGGGTTAGTTGGTAACAGGGTGTTACTTGAAGTTGCTCGAAGTAGATGGGTTGTTGACTCAGGGAAATCAGGCTGTAGTCTCGAAGCAAATTTTTGATACCTCGGGTTGAACTATGTTTTACAGGTTTTACTGAAACCTGGGATTTTTGTTTTAAATTTTTTAAAATCTGAAGTTTTTAAAATGTAGAGAAAGATTTAAACCTAGTTTAAATTCAGGTTTGAATTTTTAAAACTCAGGTTTAAAGTTAAAATCTCAGATTTTAAATAAAAATAAAGTTCTAAAAAATCGAACTTAATTAACTACTTTATTTTGGTAAAAGTAATTTGAACTTTTTAAAAATGAAGTTTTGTTAAAATATGAGCAAGATTTGAAATTCAATTTAAAATCTGGAAATTTAAAAAAAATGAATTTCAGTTTTTAAAAATTAGAAGAAGATTTAAATTTGAAAATTTAAACTAAATATAAATTGAAGTTATTGAAATTTTAAAATGAATTAAATTTCAAAATTCTTATGAAATTCATTTCTAACGCAAAACACTTGTTTGACTTGGAATTTTAGAAAGTTATAAATTGTTTAAACTTTGATAAGTTTAAATTATTTTCAATCTCCAAACATATGTGTGTGTGCGCGTGTGTGTGTGAAAGAGGTATAAAACAGTTGTAAAAAAGCACATTAAACCTAAAGGACGGTTACAATATGCAGATTGATGTGCATATTAACATAGGCATATCACTGTCAAGTAAATGGAATCAAAACAAAGCCTGAAAAGGTATGTTTGGTGAAGAGAAAGATACATCGGTTTTTCTTTTTGCTTAAGTTTATTGTAATTGAACATGGTAAATAATAAATAATGTATGTTTTATGGAACAGAACCAAGATATCTAATTACTCAACCAAATGTTCACTACAATTATCAGTGATCACTGTCACTCCAATTGTTTCACATTTTGTGGATTAACATTAAATTGAACATGAAGTTCTTCAAAAGATCATAGGTTGATCATCTTCTTTTAGAGAATCCTACTTCTATCCACTAAAATTCATTTGTGAACCAAGTCATCTTGGAAAAACATGCGAGTAATGATAAAGAGTGTTAGACCAGGCCCTGCAATCTCTTATAGTATCCTGCCTACACTAACTTTTAAATATAGAACGGATCAAATGGTAGATGTTGTAATTCAAACATCAAAGTAAGTAACATTAACTTGGCGTATCAATGAATAAATCTCCTAGCTTGCGCTATAATGTATTCACACAGACCTGCCATTTAGAATTTTAAGAGGTATCAATTAACTTTTTAAATTACTTAAGAAAGAAAATTTATTATGAGGTGATAGTGGAAACACATTATATAATAAAATTATGTCAAGTTTGTCTTCGAATATCATTGAAATTTAGACCCAAAAAACAAGCAATCAAAATAACATTTGTTGAAAAGAGGTGAAAATTGAAGGGAAAAATTTATGATAGCAAGAAAAAACTTGTTTTCCATTAATTATAGAAATTTTTATTTGTAAAGTATTAATGGATGTTTTTTGTTAAAGTTACGGAGATTTGCATTTAAAAGCTATCATGGAGTAAAATAATTCCATTCTCAAACATTGTTTAAGTATTTATAACTTATAATATGTTCATGATACAACTAAACAAATTTGGATTACTGCTTATAAAGATAATTTTTTAATGTAAAATCAGAAGGAATAGTGATTGAAATGAATAAGAGTAATAAACCTGAATTGGATGATATTGTTAAAAAGTTGAATTTGATTCATGGACAAATATGTATTAGAATATTAAAGGTAAGTAAAATAATACCTAAGCGACTTGGAGAAACAGAAAATGGTATGTTATATCTTACTGTATGCATGAGAATCTGCATAGAGATGCTGAAGTATTTTTTGTGTATTATTGTTATATATGTGTAGCATGCATGTAAAAAATTACAATAATCCTTAAAAATAACAATCCTAAATGGATATGGTTCTGAAATGTATAGCAAGAATCCTTAATTCTTTAGACATTGTGGGGAGATTTTTAAGTTATGTTATATTATTAACATTGTGTTTCTTTTTTTCACTAAATATGCATAACATTCTTTGGCTAAAAAATATTTTTAACTTTTAACCTACTTTTGAAAGCTTTATCCACTAAAGTTGTCACTTTGTTCATATAGTTAGTTGGCATTTGTCTAACATTTCATTTAACTCATTTGATATTGCTTTTAAATATATTGAACTGCATCCACTACATGGTTATTATGACTAAATGTGGATTTCAGAAATAAAATAATATTGTAAATTAATCAATAGTGATATTAACATTATTAAACACATTCAAACAATAATGTGTCTTTATATAACAACACGTTACTGTATACGCTAAAACTTGCAAAATCAGTTCGCCCGACCCATAATCTAAAACTATGGGTACTATTTTCTATTTCTTCTTCAGATTATTTTGCATTGCCTTGGCCCTTGCCTTACAGATTAATTAATATATTTCTCCCACAAATTGTTAAATTATGGGTCTTCATCAAATTTTCTAGGTCAAGATTTAGAGCTCATGAAGAGTAGTAGGCAAGAATATTACAGTAAAAGATGTACTTACAAAAATGGGAACTTAGACTTTCTAAAGTTTGGTCCAAAAGAAATAAGTCGATATTAGTGCCTCTCCTCTATGCTCTAGCAAATCCTAAAATAGTATTATTCAGAAGTATGAAAACTCATATCTGAAATTGTAGGGAAAAGTAAAACTGGAGTATGGGAAAATAAAATAGTATGATAAATATTGTGAAGCAAATTGACTTAATACAACATTACTTCCAGTAAAAGTTTTGTTTTGATTTTTGGCATGTGTTAGTGAGTAAGGATATCATAAAATCGTTTATCTTTTTTATTGGTCATTTATAGTATAAAAATAACAATTATATTTAAATCCTATAAGTCAGATGTAACGATAGATGATTGTAATTGTATGCATGCCACTGTTCAACACATCTAGGATTATTTTGTTTGTCAAGTCATCATGGTTTGCATTATATACTTGATTTTTCAATTTATAAACCTGAGTTTAATATAGGTTGGACTAAAAAGTATAATGGCACCAGTTGGATGTATATTAAGCATAATGGGGTTCAGTTTTACTGCATTTCTACCAGTTCATATAAAATTTAATGATGGGTTTTTATTCTAGATATATTGGTCAATCGATATATTTGTAAACTCGGTTAAGTACACTATAATTTGTAGCAATAACTGACATAAGGCACTAACTGTATCAATCTCCAAAAACAACCGTATCAAAGACACTTATATTTTAGCAACATATAATGGTTTAAGCCTCGAATCTTGAAAAAACCGTGTAGTTTTAGTAATTCTTTAACTATAGATTATCAAATAAATTTTACAGTGAAATTCAATAGATGGAAACAAATTTCAACCATAGTTTGATGAAGATAAAACTTATATATTGTTCTCTAATCTGCGAATATTCATTTTGGAATTGCGTATGCCAATATATATTATCCGAACCTGACGTATTCAGACATTGACATATTAATCAATCAACATAAATAACTTGAGGTTTAAACTATTTAATCCAAAATAGTTAACGAAAATAGTAAAATAAGTTACCTAATTGGAATGTCTCCAACCAAAGCATGAATCAGTCAATAATTGGGGAAAGATGATACCAAACTGTAGTTTCATCAACCAAAGCGCGGATATGTTCGAACTTGATAAACAGAAAGATGAGGAAAAGACGTTGGTTGATTTGGGGTAAGATTAGTGAACAGAAAAAGAAAGAAAGAGCGGAGTATGGATTGTAAATCGTGGAGAGAGAAGCGGAGAGTGAAGAAGGGAATACGGTTTTGGGATTCAAACCAACAGATTTAGGAAAAACGCATCGGTTGCCTGCAAATAATATCATGTAGTTTCGAAAATACCCGTTTAAAAAAGGACACGTGTCATCATATAATGTTTTCCTATTTAAGTAGTAGATTTATATATCAAATCATACTATAGAGAATACAAAATAAAATAAAATCTGAATCAAACAAGGTTTAGACAAGCTATTAAGTGGTCTCCTCCACTCGGACTCTCGAAAATAAACGCCGATGATGCGTGCACTCATCACCGAAATCATTTTCTAGCGTCAAGAGAAGGGAATATAACACTTATCATAAAAAAATCCTTCGAAAACAATTTCAACTCAATTATACTATCATATAATACTCATATTATATTTTCCAAATTCTTGTAAGTCAATTTCAAACACCGGAATTTAAATTCCCAAATCCAAGTTAAAATTCATTGATATTCATTATCAATTGTGTTTACAAGATTTCATTTTCCTAAATCCATTTTTTATTTAATCAATTTTTGTAAATATTGACTGATCAAACAATAACGACAATAATCTAGTATTATCGTCTCCTAACAATCAATTCAATCAAAATGAATAAATATTAAAATAATTCTTTTATATAAAATATATTCCAAAACGATATTGTGTTGGTTTGTCCTATTCGAGTGTTTAGAAATTCCTATCGACGCCTTGGCGTCCCAAGTATCGACCAGAATTCATAAATACTCAACGGAACAAAGTTAACACAATATAAAACCATTTTATATCAAATAACAAGTACGCTCTCTCATATACACTCAACTCATTCATATAGTTTACCTCTATTTCAATGAGTTATTCCCCACTAGAGCCAAGGTTTATCGCTAAACCAATGCTCTGATACCAACTGTAACGACCCGCCTTTTTGGACAGTTTAAACCGACGATCAAATACACATGTTGATTCCAAACCATTCAAAATTGCAGATGGTTATTGGGGTAAATAAGAAAAGAAAAGAAAGAGAAATAAAGGAAATGAAACAACACAGAATCTCGCAGCGGAACGATAAAATATAATAGTCAAATAAACAGTTCATGAAAGCTGTTTACTATACTTTGACAATTATTTATACAACATTTATCAGAGTTATACATATACAACAGAACAATTAAAATAATGCAGCAGATAGCATGATGCAAGGGTAATAATAGTAATATTATACCAAATCTTCGTCTTCATCCTCCAGAATAGATCTTCAAAAATCTGAAAAACTCAGGACTGACCCGAGCGTAATGAAAAGACAAAACACTCGAGTCAGGACTAAAATATCCTTATGAAAGTTAAATCAATCATAAATAAATATGAGTGTAACGGCGTCAGAGATGTTTACGGGGTTTGACATCTCCTATCCAGTGTCAACGTGCGTGCAATAACTCAGGAGATGTTACGAGATTTTCCATCTCTCAAGGACCCGTGAAACTATCTACTATGTAGTAATATACGCTAAGTAGATAATGCCTATCAGTAATATAAAGTATCAAAATAGCGTTAAGGCGTTACCATAATCCCCCTTAACACATTTTTATAATGCCATAGTCTATACAGCACCGTAAGCCCCACCGTAAACTGGTGGTTATCAGAGGGTACCCCTTAGGTATAACACAAAGCATAACGTAGTGGTCGCGAATAGGATAATCAGTATGACAAGGTACATGAGGCGATACCAACTAGGATACTAGTAGTTGCGTGATCCGGACTGATGTTGGGCATAGCCAGCAGCCACCCCAACACCGCGAAACAACACTCCCAAATCAAGGGGTGCACCCAAATCGAATCACAAATGTAATAGAAATGGTATCGAAGAAGCGTGTCCGCTAGAGGTGGCGAACCTCAATGGCCCGGCGCGGCTCCTGTTTTAGTCATGTCACGGGTCATCCAATATCATTCTCTTTCTTCAGTAACGCGTTCACCAAATCATCCACTTCATTCTGGATCAACACTCCGCGTATAATAGTTATTAAAGTGGTGATCGGTATCGACAGAGAGTATGTCCATATCCGATCCCGGTCTCTTTAATAACTACGTATTATTACACCGTTGGCTCTTTTACATTTCAAATCGATTCATAATTGATATCAAAATATCATGTTCGCTTCAAAAATCAAATCCATTTCAAAATATCATCGTATCTATTCAGATGTATGATTCGTTTCAAAAACATTTTCGCATCAATATCTCATTTCATTTTCAAAATCATTTCGAATTTCAATTTAGGTTGCAACTACATTTAACTCAATTCGTATTTAAATTCAAGATTTAAATATAAACATTTCACCTTATTGACCAGCTTAGGATTTTAGAAAAATAGCTTTAAGTAGTTCAAAAGTAGTTTTAAATAATTAAAATAGTTAAAATACTTTAAAATCTTAAAATGGATTTGAAATAGATAAATTTAGTTTAAAATAATTTCAATTGGGTTAAGTAGATTTAAAATAGAATAAAATAGTTTAAGTATTCAAAATGGTTTATATAACCGAGTAATTTGGAAAACAAAATAAAATAGCTTCAAAATCAATCCATTTCAATTATAACTTCCCAATTCAAATCAATTCCAATTTCCATTCTACCGATTCAATTTCGATTTCAATTCAATCAACGTCAATTTTTACTTCGAATTAATTCAATTTTTCATTCACCTTTAATTTATTCAATTTCAATTTATATCGATTTGGAGCTTGATTTCTCAAAATATCAATTTATAACACTTAAAAAAAATTTCCAACAATATTCAAGTTTAAATCCAAATTCCAAATATGATTCAATTCCAAACTCGATTTCAAGATATCATTTTTATATCACTTTTACTTAGTAATATTCAAAGCTCGAATTAAGGTTAAATCTTTAAACAAATCAATTTTCGACATTCAATCATATCCAATTTTCAAATTTCAAAGTCTCAACTTAATTATTTAACAAAATTCCTTTAACCAAAATTTACTTCCACATTCCAAACTCAATTTTTTTCGATGAATTCAATTTCTGTAAATCGATTTCTATTTATAACTTTTAAATCAAAACATTTAAATAAATTTTCAAATCGACGATTTCAAAAATTATTAATTTAGCCAATTCGGTGTCCGTATATAATTTTCTATCCTATGGCCAAGTAGTTATTTATTTCAATTGAATGTCAGGGATGAATATATATATCACTTAAATCAATCATAGTGGCATATGTATGCATAACAGGTTATATATAAGCAAATAAGCATCCAAACATTTAAATATCAACCAATAGCATCCATCGAGATAAATCATCCAATAGACAATACAATTCATAACGATTTGATAGTTATCAATGTCAGGTAATTTAATCGCAATTAAATTTTAATTTCAATTTATCTGTCAATTTAATTTCAACGGTTAATTCAAATGACAATCTATATGACAATTAAATTTCATCAAACAACGACAAATAAAATCATAACACTTCATAATATCAAATTTAACTAGCATAAAGATATTTAGTACGGTGTGAGCGTTATAAAACACTCATCTTGATTTTTACGATTTTAAATCAAATCGAACGACGTTCGATTTAACTCAAAATTTTCTCTAGCTCCAAATGATTCCAATCCAGTTGCATTGCGTAGTGCTCGACAAAACGAAGACAACGCAACTTGTTTCGTAATCTTCCGACCTCGTATGAAAGAGATACAATATTTCAAAGTTAATACGATTTTTATTTAAATTAAATTTCAAAATTTATTTCAATTAAAACCCTATACTTGATCAAAACCGTTCGCTGCAATCCCTTGGAATCCTGGCCGCGCGCTCCCTCCTTCTCCCAACTTCGTTCACGCGTTTGCTCCCAGGTCGTTCGAACCCAATACTAGCCGCCACTAACCCTAATTTTCGCACGCAAATCATTGACCTCCACCACGATCAAGCCCCACCAACGGAAGCGCCTCGCTCCACTACACCACCACCCCGAGTGCCATTGAGCTCAGTCAACTCCTTTGCTCGAAAATTGAGCTCGAACCTGCTGCCTTCACACACGAACTGCCGCTTCATCTTTGCACAAAAACCCATCACTACCGTTCACTTTGTAGAACTCGAGGTACTCTCCGACTTTCCAGTTGGGAGTTTTGCGAATCGATGCATGGATTTGGAGGATTGGGAGGAGAAAGAATATGATTTTCTGGCCGATGATAATAGAGGTGGCGGCCGGCCATTTCTAGGGTTAGGGTTCTCCCTTTTTTTTTTGAAAATTGTGAATAAGGGTCTTTATATAGAGAATTTTGGCGAACGCTATTCATTCCGGGATTTCTGAACTCCGATTTGCGTGTGGTAACCGGCGTTTCTAGGGTTTATCCCGCGTTCCGGACACAATGGAATAGGTTTCGGAAGCTAATTCGATCGTATGTGTGAGTTACGGCAAAAACGATCGATTTGAAATTAAATCGGTTAATCAAATTTCTGTGCGTTTGGGCTCGCCCCCGATAAACGGTAAATCCGATTGACTCGAAATTTGAAACCTTACAATAATATGACATTACGGATCCGATGAAACTGGTTTCGTCGAAATCTGAGACCGTTTGAAAAATGACTATTTTAACTCGCCAAATTAATATTAAAACAATTTCGATGCGTTTCGAGCTGTCACGGTCAAACGACAATTCCGATTACTACGAAAATTGAAATCCGATAATAACAAATTACTACGGATCCAATGGAACTAGTTTCGTCCAATTCTGAGACTGTTCAAAATTTGGCTATTTTTCAATCGATAATTAAATATTAAAATATTCAATTCTCACAAATAAATTTTTAAATTCAGTTTTAAAAGTTCTATAACATCACTATAACTCCAATATGATAAAATAAAATTTTATAAATCATTTTCAATCATATTAAACCCGTTATTCAATTATCCAATAATTTTCAATTTTAAAATCTTATTAACTCTATTATAATCCCGATATAACTTACATTTGCTTTGGAAACCAATTTGAATCATATTAAATCAAATTTCAATTATTCACTCTATTTTCGTATATTTAATTTCAATATCAAATTAATCATATCAAATTCGGAATTTAATTATTCAAACATTTGTAATATTAAATTCAAACAAATTTTATTATTCTTGAATCACTATCTTTTGAGATATTCAAAATGAACTTAAAAATTTAACTTTTGAAACGAATTAAAATTATAGAACAACCATTTCCATTATACGGTTATTCAATTCCCATTATTAAATTATTCAATAAATTCCAAATATTAAATTTAAAAAATTTCGCTTATCCAATAATTCATTATCTTTTGAAATATTGAAACTGAACTTATAAGATTCAACTTTTAAAACCAATTCATAATTTAGAACACTATTTCATTTTACAGTTATTCAATTATTCAATAAGTTTTAAATATTTAATTTAAACAATTTACCTGTTCAATATTCAATATTTGATTTTAAATAGATTTTACCTATCAATCAATTACTCTATTATACCCAATGAATTCAACATTTATTATCCTATTCAACTATTTTGCAAAGGCATTCACTAAGTAGCTTTTATTTTTCATTACTTGGATAATTATTGTTGCAATTCATTCCAGTTATTATTATTCCAAACGACTTACAAATTTTTTTCTCTAACACTAACTCACGAAATATTATTAAATTAGCTATTTTAACTATCGAAAATTTACGGGTCGTTACATGGTTCATATAGTAAAATAGTTTGAAAAATCAAAATAATTTGAATATTTAAAGAATATATATTTTAAACCGTTTATGCTAAAATAATTCATTTGAAATTTTTTTCAAAGTCAAACCGATTGATTCCCAAATTTCCCAACTCAAAACAGTTTTGATTTCCATTTCGATTTAATCGATTCAATTCCGATTTCAAGACAAATTTTTACTTCGATTTCAAAAAATTTCAATTTCAATTCAAAATTAATTTCAATTCCAATTCCAAATTAATTTCAGCTCGGTTCGTCAAATTTAAACCATTTTGATTCATATCAATTCGAGCTCGATTTCCAAAATATCAATTTAAAACACTTAAACCAAATTTTCCTTCAATATCCAATTTAAAATCCAAATCTTCAAATAAAATTCAGTTCCATGCTCAATTTCGAAATATCATTTTATATCACTTTTATTTAGCAATATTTAGGGTTCGAATAAAAGTCCAATATTTTAAAATAGATAAATTTCTAAACTTCAAATCATATTTCAATTATAACTTAAAATTATCAACTTCGATTATTCAAACAATTTCATTTACTAAATTTAAATTTCAACATTTCGAGCTCCAGTTCAGAAATAATTCGATTTCCGTATATTCGATTTTATTTCTTAAAACCAAATCGCTTAAATAATTTCAAATTAAAATTTTAAAATCATTAAATCTAACTAATCCGCTGTTCGTATATAATTCTCTATCCTATGGCCAAGTGAATCAATTATTTCAATTAAATTCCAAAGATGGATATACATCATTTCAATCTAAAATAAATGCCATAGGTATATATTATTTCAACCTATTTATCTGAAATAATTCAATTTACAGTTTCATATACTATAAATAATAAACAGGATGATAAAATAATGTATCAAAATAAATAAATGTCCAAATATCAACCAATAGCATCCATCACAACCGATCGTCCAAATAGTCAAACAACTTCATGATTATCAATATCAGGTATTTTACGGGCAATTAAATTCTAATTCTGTTTAACTGTCAATTTAAATTCTACAAATTAATTCAAATGTCAATTTAAATATCAATTAAACTTATCAAACAACAATCAATAAATTTCAATCACTCCACGATATAAATTTAACTATATAAAAATTTATTTCAGTCAGTTATGAGCGTATAAACTCTCACCTTTGATTTATTGACGATTTAAATTCTAAATAAAAGCCTAAATTTAAACAGTCTCAGAATTCGACCAAACCAGTCGCATGTTGTCCAGAATTTTGATACAATCGTAGCGAAGAAAACTGCGCTTGAATCAGAGTTCCTATGGAAAAGATATACTAATTAGAAGTTTACTGTAACAACCCAAATTTTTGTAAATATTTTTAATTCAAGTTATTTGAAAAATTGATTTTTAATTATTTAAAATTTGAAATTTTGGAATTTTTTAATGTAATTTTGGATTTTGATTACAATTTAATTTCCAAATACAATAAAATAAATATTTTCTGAAATTTTTATATTTTGGTCAACTGATAAGTCAAAGTTTGACAACAGTTCAAAATTTTTAACTTGAATTTTCAAATTTGAATTTTTAAATCCTAATCTTTTTCTTTGAAACTATATTTTATTTTAATATTAGTTCTGCATTTCGTTTCGTAAAATTCTGTTTTATACTTTTTGAATTTGATAACTTTCAGCGTTTTACACACGATTATTTTCAGCATTTTTCTATTTATTTTCTATTCTATATTTTCTAGTTCATTTCTATTTTATATTTATTTTCTATTTTCTATTTTATTTGATTTTTATTTGATTTTATTTGAATTATGGCTTGGAAATTTTAAAGGACTTAAGTTCCTTTTCTTAGAAATCAAGTAAGGCCTCTTCATTTGCAAAGCCTTTCATTTCCACATCTTAGCCGTTCACAACCTTTCCCACCAACCCTAGCCACCTCTTACTTTTGTAATTCACATACAAAGTTTCTCACTTCTCAAATTCATTTGTTTCCTGAAGAGAAAAAATTACAGTAAGTCATGGCTTCCGCCTTCTTCTTTTTCCGTTTTCTCTTTTCATTTTGTTGTTCCTTCTTTGGCATGCTCGGATACCATCCCTAGCCGGCCACATCTCACCACTCCACTACCTCCATGATCGGACACGTCCCCTCTTCATCATCACTATGCTATAGCCATGACCATAGAAAAAAATCCCTTCACCAAAATTGCAAAAAATCCTCTTGATCCATGCTTTTGTCTACACTTGACCTTTTCCTTGCCACTCCTCTTCATATCCTTGCCTAGCTATGCCTATGACCACCATGACCGAGCCCAATAGCCTTTAAACTCAACATAGCAGAGCCTAGCTTCCCTCTAAACATCATAGCCTAGCAAAGTATGGTGTTGGCCGAGCCCACTTGATTGATTAAAGCAAGCTTATGTCATTTTTGATTCATAATTCTCATTGTTTAATCCATATTTGTTTGTGTTAAATCATATACTTATAATTGTTTTATTTATTTGTTTACAAGATTTGGATTTCAGTGTTACTTCTTCTCGAATCTAGTCATGCTTTTCGTGCTTTGCGGAGTTTGGATTTTTTGTTTTGAATTTGATCTTTAGCTTTAGAAGGTGAGTTATTCACTCTGGACAATCGTACGTATATAAATGTGAAACAATGTCACTTGAATTGTAATAGTTGATATGCTATGCTATATGCTTACATCCGCTTGTTATCTGACATTATAGGATGATATTACTTGATTTTATATCCGTTGCATCACCTGACATCATATGTTATGTTTTACTGTTTATTTATTTTTTGTTTCTCACACTGCAAGTTCCCTGTAAAATAGAATCACTATGGGTTGAAATGATAAATACCTGAATAGACATTAGAATAAGAAAAAATCATTATGAGCTGAAATGGTAGGCTCAAGCGATTTTTATATATTTTATTTGACTTGGGATTGCGGGTTTGAAATGATATAACCTGGATTTTTCTTTTTAAATTACGGATTGAAATGATACACATCCGTGTCACTTGATCTAGGTTAGAAAATAATATACAGACCCATGGGTAATTTTAAATATTTTCTAAAAGTATTAAATATTTTAAAATTAAAAATATGAAATTTTAACTTCAGTTGGATTTAAAGGATTTAAATAAATGTTATAGCGATTTTCTATAAGCAAAATGTATAAGCAAATTAAGGATTAACAATGTAAATTTTGATTTGACTTAATAATTGAAATTTTAGGGTTCAATGGAATTTTAAGCTTAACTTGGTGATAAGAATATTTTATTTATGAAATGGGTATTTTAAATAAAGGATTAGGTTATTTGTTAAATTACAAGTTAGGCAATTTGTAATGTACTTAACTTAACAAATGAATTTTAGTTTAAATTGGATATTTATTAATAAATGTTATTTTATTAAAATTATAAGTTAAGTAATATCCAAATAAATAATTTTGAAAAGTGAAATAAGTTGTTAAGTTAAAAATGAGAAAAGTTGATGACATATTGTTTAAAGGGTATAGTAAAACTTATAACAGAAATTATAGCGTTTCAGAAATGTTGTGGTTTAATGAACTATGTGTTAAATATACTAAACGAACCTACAGTAGCATTTCTGAAGTGCTGCAGTTTTTGAATTTGAACTATGTGTTGAATATACTAAATATACCTACAGTGGCATTTCTGTTGTGCTGCAGTTTCTGAATTTGAACTATGTGTTGAATATACTAAATATACCTACAGCAGCATTTGTGAAGTGTTGTAGTTTCTGAATTTAAACTATTTTTGAAATACTAACATATCTACGGTAGCACTTTATAAGTGCTGCTGTTTTTTGAGAAATACAATGTTTTGAAATGTTGAAATTGAACGAATGAACTTAGAAAATGCTGAAATTCTAGAAATTGAATATTTGATTTGGAAGTATAACTACTTCATATTTAAATCATTTAAATGAATTATTTTGATTCGAAATATAAACCATTTTAAAAATTTATAACCACGGGTAATGATAACATTGAATTGTTAAAGAGACCGAGATCGAAAGTTGTCATACCCTCGGCCAACTCAGAACACCACTTTAACAACCATGTACGCGGTGCAGATTCTAGAATAAAGTAGGATGGTGATGACGTTCTATTGAGGTATGTACCTGGACCCGACTCCCGTGAGTTGGCATAAGGTGGCTAAAAAAGGAGCGATTCCGGGCCAGTGAGGTAGCTCCTCTTATCAGATGCACTTCTTTTTATGCCATTCAATTACTTTGTGATTGATTGGTATGCACCTTTGATTTTGGGAGTGTGGATGGAGGTGGGCGGTAGTGGCTGCTATGCGTCACCACCATTCCGGATGCTTAATTGGTATATCTACCCTAGCGTTGCTTCGTTGTGCCGTGTCATCTACCCTAGCGCGACTTGTATGATTTTGGTTTTGTGTCGTAATTATGGAGTTTCTTCTGGTACCTCCCGATCAGGAGGTATTACGGTACTGTATAAACTATTGGCATTATGTATGTGTTAAGGGGGATATTGGGTAACTCGTTAATGCTATTTTTAAGTAAGTTTACTTTACAAATATACATTATTATAATAGTGTAAATTTCTACATAGTAAATTGTAACGACCCAGAATTTCTGTCATTTGAAATTCGTATATTTAATTGATTTTAAATATTAACAAGTAAAATTTATAAGTCGAATAAATTATATTTCGAATATCTAGATTTAATCGGATAATTAAATCGATAATTTAATATTTGAAATTACATAAATAATTGGAAATTGGGTTTAATGTGATTAAAAATGATTTATAAAGTTATAATAAATCATATTGGAGTTAGAGTGATATTATAGAACTTTTAAAATTGAATTAAAAGTTAATTTGTGAAAATTGAATATTTTAATATTTAATTGACGAGTTAAAATAGCCATTTTTCAAACAGTCTCAGATATCGACGAAATCAATTTCATCGGATCCGTAATGTTAAATTATTGTATGGTTTCAAATTTCGTGTCAATCGGATTTACGGTTTGTCCGGGGCAAGCCAAAATGCATAGAAATTTGTTTAACCGATTTAATTTAAATTTGATCGTTTAATTCCGTAACTCGCACATACGATCAAATTAGCTTCCGAAACATGTTCCATTGTGTTCGGAACGCGAGGTAAACCCTAGAAACGCCAACCGGCACGCTTCATTTGGAGTTCGGAAAATCTCGGATGAATAGTGCGTTGAAATTTTTTTATAAAGGGACCTCAACACTTCCATTTTGCAAACCCTAATCAGAAGCAAACCCTAGCCGCCACCCATTCTATCAATGGCTGGCAATTCACGACATTCTTCCTCATTTTTCTCTAATTCCCTCGACTTTTACCAAAATTTATCAACTGCAAAGATGAAGAGGACGATGAGAGCTTCCAATCCATACAGGTGTGATCGTTTTTAACAACATAGATCATCGGCGATTCGCGCGTAAAGTTGCACGTTCTTTCACGTTGTTCGAGAGCACGACATGTTCGAGTTCGACAAGGTGGTAGCCGATGGTGGCGGTCGTGACGAGCTTCGTGGTGGGGGTCTTTGATCGTCGTATAGTTCGACGAGGAGGGAGAATAATTCGCATAAAAAACGACGGCTATGGGTTGAGGCATACGTGATTTTCACGTTGGGGAAGAAAGAAAAACTTGCGGCCTTGATCTGGAAAGAAAAAATCGAATGGCCTAGATTAGAGAAGGTTTAAAAAAAATAAAAGAAAATGTAAATTTATTTATATTTAATTTGTATAAACTTTAAAATGTTGCAACTCTTTCATACAAGGTCGAAAATGCACGAAACGAATTGCGTTGGGTTCGTATGGACGAACACTACGCAATGGAGCAGGATTGGGATCGATTGGAGCTAGTGAAATTTTTAGGTAAAATTAAACGCGCGTTTAATTTTATTCAAAATAAAACACTGCAACTGATATTGGAACCAAGGTGAGAACTTCTCACTCAATCGAATCTGTTTCGATTTAAATTTTAAATAGTTAAATTTTAAATTGCTTGATTGTGTTAATTGTATGCTTGGATGATAATTTATTACATGTTGTATTGAAATAGACCCTATCCGCCGTATATTAAGCGGAGATTATTTATTAAACACATATACCACGATATTCCACCTTGAAGTGGAATTGGTATTATATATGTATTTGGAGTTGATTTCCCGCATTATATAGCGGATGAGACCCTATTGCGCCGCATAATAGCGGATAATATTTTATAAATCCCATATACCGCGATATTCCACCTTGAAGTGGAGTTGGTATTGTGCTAACATCTGTGGATGCAGGGAAACAGGTTGGAGGGATCCAACTGGATTCCTCAACAGTATTGATTTATTTACAGATATTGTGATATATTCTGTTATCACATGATATATGATGTTTGGATGCCGTGATTGTTATATTTAGTGCTGTTGCAGCATTGGGCCTATTTTGAAAAATTAAAAGTGTTAAAGTGATGATATTCAAATTTTAAAAGGATTTTTAAAGTGATTTTTGGAAGTATACGTTTTATTAATTATTGGAATTTATTCATTTTAAATAAATAAACGTTACAATTTTTATGTTATAAAAATTATGATTTTTGAGAAATATAGTTGAAATGTGATTTTTGAAATATGGAGTTAATGATTTTATAAAAAAGTTTAAATTGAGATTTTTGAATTTATTACAAAAGCTTTATATATAAGATTCATAAAACTGGATTTTATAAATCAAAGTGATTAAATTATAAAGGAGATTTAAAGATGTTTTAAAATGATGTTATAAATGGATTTTACAAAAGAATAGAATCTACGGTTTGTGAAGTTATAAAATGAATGAATTTGTAAATAGAGAATTAAAAGTAATCTGCTTATAATTTAGATTTTGGCATATAAATGGGATATGGATAGAATTCGTTACTAAAGTGATTTTATAACTTGGAGTCGTTATAAATATAAATGGAATTTATAAACATTGTTTTATAAATCTGAAATCTCTTATTTTGATAAGTTAATTATTATAGCTTATTAAAGGAGATATATCCACGATTTTGGACAGTGGATAATATATTAAAGAAATGTTTTGGGGAAGTGATATTTTAAATAGAAATAAAACGATTTAAAGATGTTTTTAAATGTATTAAGAATCGAAACCATAGATTTCAACATTCATTGTCGAAATAGACGTTTTCGAGAAATAAAAGGAAATGGTGGACTATAACACTGTTGTTATAGTAAATGATTTTCGAAAGGAAATGTTTTATATAGTATTGGGATTTATATATCTATCTCAATTTCGAATCCCTATATTAGTGATTTTGGGTTGTCATAATGATATTTTACGCAACATTCGTTTTGACTCAAATAAATGTGTTTAAGAGGATGTTTTCCCTAAAGAATAAAATATATACTTAATTGTGATTTAAGTATATTGAATATTTTCCAAATGTTGAAAATAAATAGATTGGTGAATTACTTATTTTTGAATAAGTATGGAAATGTTTTCCAATATGAAGTGAATGTTTTTTAGATTATATCTTTTAAAGATAAATTGAAAGTGCATATTTAAAATCTATTTGAAAATTGTATATCAGTGGATATTTGGAAATTTAAATTCACCATGGAATTTATAAAGGAAAGAGAAATTTGTTTAAAAATAAACATTGATTTATTTTTGAAGTGTGGAAATAAAGTTACAGATTTGGAACGTAAATTTAAAATAAATCGGTAATGATTTATTTGATTGATCTAAATGAACCATTTTGAAATGAAAATGAATAAATATTTGTGAATATATCCCGTGTAGGGAAATGATTTGAAATTTGTTTTCAAAAGTTGTAAAGGTGGAAAATGATTTGAAATTTGTTTTCAAATAGTGGAAATGTTAAAAATATATATCGTAAAGATATTCTTGGAAATAAATAATTTGGGAAATTATTTGGAATGTGGTGATGTTGTGCATATCCATTGACAGTTAAATAACCGACTATCATTATTGATCTTTAAATGGGTATTTGTTGTGATTTGCTTGAATTTGAATGCTACACTTATTGTAACAACCCGCATATTTATCGATTTTATATTTAAATATTTTATTTAAATATTTCATCGTTAGTCGGATTTTAGTCCGAAAAGCTACTTTTTGCATACGGTCGAATTAGGACTCGGGACCACTCCCATTGAGTTTAAAATGCCGTTTGCGACCTTTTTGAGTATAAGCTTCGATATGTTTGGAGAAAGTTGATTTTTGCTACTTTTCACTTTGGGTTTGGTTTTGGGCTCAGCCCTATGTTAACTTATGCTCAAATCTGAGCCACTCTTCCCCATTCACCCTCATTCTCTTCTCTTTTCAGTTTTTAAAGTATTAATGGTGGGAGAGATTGGAAATTAAAACTCCAAAACCCTAGTTTTCTCTTGCAAATCAACTCTTGCTCCAAACTAATAGAAGAACCCATCGGTAAGCTTCTCTTCTTCTTCTCCAACTTATTCTCTTACCAATTTCAGAAATTCCTAAACCTAATTTTGGGAATGTTCTTGTTTTGAGCATAGATTCAAGCTCATTTAGGTTGTGTTGAAGAGAGGTTGATTCTCCATTTGCTTTCAAGCTTCTTCTTGTTTGACTTTGTAAAAAGGTGAGATTTTTATCTCACATCTATGCTTATATTTATCTTCGATTGTTAGGTATGAATTCCTAACACTTATTCGTGTGCATTTGCTTTTGGTTTGGATTGATTTGGTGAATATTCCAATTTTTAGTGTTTTGGGTTCAATTCCTTAAAAATCATAGCTTTGATCTTTGATCATGTTTTTGGAGATGCATCGAAGAGCTTATAGGGCCGGGTAGTCGATTGGCATAATCCCCTAGCGCCATTGCTCGAGAGAATGCAATTTGGTCAAGATTGAACCTCGTTTGTAATAGACAGGGAAGAGGCTGGAAACAGGTCCGGCCGACCGAGCTCTATAGCCGGCCGACCGACCTGCTTCCAAATGTGCTATGCACTTCTCTGTTTGGGTCCGGTCGACCGACTACAGAGCTCAGTCGACCGACCTGCTTCCCGAACTATTTTCTGAACAGGGTCCGGTCGACCGAGCCCTGAGGCCGGCCGACCGACCTGATGTTATTTTGCCTATTTCGCCTATTTTGTGTGGTTTCCAACTTTAATCGATTCGTGTTGTTTCCTATGTCTTGTTATCATTTGTTATGACTTTGATGACTCCTTTTTAGGGATTTTTGAGTATCCATTTTGATGGATTCTTTATCGGTTTCGTTGGATTTTTATTCACATCTTCGTATGTGAATTTTAGTGATTGATTGTTCCTACAATCTTCTTTGTGATTTGTCACTTTAAAAAAAAAGGTTTTCTATACTAGTAGTAAATATCAAAACTCTTTCCTCAAACGATTTCAATACTATTTTAATACCAAATTCATTTATAAAACCGTTTTCCAATCTATTAGTATATATAAACCTTTACCTCACTCGTATGAGAAATCTAATTAAACGACTTAGTAAAACAAGTGGTATGAAACGCTTGCGTTCACTTTGTTGGTTAATTCTTGAACTTGTTCGATTGAAACTCTTGTGACAATTTTCTAGTAGAGATCTACAATTTGTTCGTAAATATTTAAGTTAAGCTAGTGGTTATGGGACATGATGCTAAGCTCATATATTTACTAGCTTACTGTAATCGACACTTCCCGTTGATCATGACGATCATCTTTGTGATTTAGACTAGCAACGTGCAATGTCTCTTTGTCTGCGAGGGAGACTAAACCCCGTTTTGTGGAGTTTCGACTCAATTTGGTGGGGTAGCAACCCATGGTCTTCGGGCCGTTTGTGGAGCTTCGGCTCAATTTGTGATGGTTAGCAACCATGGAATTAGCGTTCCGTTTGTGATACACGTGTTGGTGGGCTTTATGCTCCCGTTTGTGATAGGCCTCCCCCCCTTTGTGATTTCTGGATTTCTTGAGATGATTTCTAGAATTTGTGTTTCACCAATTTTCGTGATTTCCATTGATAAGTTTTATCAATATTTATGCATTGGTGAATTTATGCGTCATTGACTTTTGTGATTTCTGGATTTCGCATATTGAATTCTGGAATTTGTGTGTCATTGACTTTTGTGATTGACATTGATATTATTGTCAATATTTGTGCATTGGTAAATTTGTGTGTCATTGACTTTTGTGATTGACATTGATATAATCGTCAATATTTGTGGTTTGATGAACGAAATAAGGAGTATGGCATTTCTTTGATTCTTGTGTAGATTTGGTGATATTGGTTAATCTCTCGTTGATTTTCAATTACTTATATATATATATATATATATATATATATATATATCACAGCTTGGAATTGTGATTATTATGTGTTTAGTCATATCTCTTATTCTATATCGTTTCATCTGATATCTATAGTTAGACTGATCCGTTTATTATTTTCTTATTAAATAATACTCGGGTCAGACCGAGATGTTACAGGTGCTTCTTCTTGACTTCTCTCTTGGGATTGATTTCTCTGACTTTTGGTTAACTACTTAGATTAGTAGTTTTTGTTGTATACATTTGAGATATAGACTCCATAATGTATACTTATTCTTTTGTGTAGTTCATGTAACTATTCTTTTGTGATATTGTGGATCTTTTTAGACCACTACTCTAATGTACACTTCCTAGTGTAATATTCATATCTATTTCCGCCTTTGTGATATGAATTGTCTGTGACTGATTTATGTTATGTTTATTTCTATATTTGTTTCCGAAGATATTATAGCCACTGTGTAGTAGCTTTGAGTTTGTGTCGGTATGTCGGATTTCCCTCTTGATAAAGAAATGAATGTTATACTATCTGACATATCGATGCTCGCGCAAAGCAATTACACGGATGGTCGCTCCTCAACAGCCTTATTCTCCGTGTTAGTTGACAGCATTCTCCGTAATGTTCTTGGCTAGCGTGGGTATAGAGGTGGGACGTCACAGCTTGGTATCAGAGCCAAACTTCAGAACAATATGGAATATTATAACAAGAATCATCGTCTTAAGTCCATCTTAGGAGTCGTGCTTTAGGATTAATTCGAGTCTTCGTACCGATTCATCCTATTTTCCTTATGATTCCTTGTTTATCTATCAAGACTGCTTGATATTCAATTTGGTGAATAATCTTCTTCTTGTTCCTCTTTCTTTCTAAAGGAAGAGGAATGTCTAGACCAGGCCGTCCCAGAGCTAGACCATCTAGTGTTCCATCCCAAGATGGAGTTTTTATGACTGCTCAACAGCTTCTTGATTTAGTGACGAATGCTCAAGCAGCTGGAGCTAACCCGGAACCTACTCACCCAAAGTCGGGATTTGCACGCTTGTGTAGCGATTACACTAATTTGGGTGGGGAGCCATTCAAAGGTTCCGAAACTGTTATTAAAGTACAGGCTTGGCTAAGGTGATGCGATCGAATCTTTTCTCGCATGAATCTTATTGACCTTCACCGAGTTCAGGTGGCCTCTAGTATGCTCCGAGAAAGAGCATTGGACTGGTATGAGCTTCTTATTTCTGAGATCAATGAAGCAGATCTCACCTGGGAGAAATTCCGAGAACGCTTCGAGTTGAAATTTGTACTAGAAGCTGAGAAAGTGACATTGGCTCGACGATTTATAGACCTTGTTCAAGGTGAATCCTCCGTGACTGATTACGTCGCCTCCTTCGAGTCGCTTTCCAAATATGGGGTTGAATACATCAACACCCCTTTAAAGAAGAACCAGAGATTTGTCTATGGCTTAAACAAAAATCTCAAGAAGCCATTACTTCTAAAATTAGAAGTTTCTTTCGACCAACTCGTTGATATTGCTCTTCGTCTTGAAGAGGCGGATAGGGAGAACGATGTTGAAGTGGTGGGTTCCAAACCAAACTTCAACAACAAGAAGAGGCCAAACAAATTCAAAGGCCCCTATCCTAATAAGAAAGGGAAGCAAGCAACCTCCGTGGCAAAGACTTCTTCCTTTGGCCGTGGGGAATGCTATAATTGTGGTTCGAAGGACCATTATGCGAACAAGTGCCCAAAGTCTCTCTCTTGTCGCTACTGCAAAGTTCCCGGTCATGTTATATCTTCATGCCCCAAGCTTCAGGGCAGGAAGGAGGGAAAGTTAAATGTTTCTCAAGCCCCTGGCAACACATCTCGTGGTCAAGGTATGCCTCATTCTATCCTTGATGGGATTATTTTATTTCGTGATCATCCTATTCGAGTTCATTTTGATACGGGTGCGTCCCATTCTTTTATATCAAAAGAACTTGTTGATGCTTTTTCTTTGGATGTTTTGTGTTTAATGACTTCTTTGAGAATTGCGAATCCGGTTGGTGGATCCGCAACAATCAGTTTATTGTGTAAAGATGTCGAGATTATTTTGTGTGATTTTTCTTTCCGAGCCGATTTGCATGTCATGCGTTATTTAGGCTTTGGAATGATTTTGGGAATGGATTGGCTTAACCGTTATGAAGCTCATATCCTATGTCCTGAGCGGACTATTCATCTTCGACATCCTCAATCTGTTAAGCAGATTTCTATTAATCTTCAAGATTCAGTTTCCAGCTTGGTCGCATCTTTATATTCTTTAAATCCTCGTGATGACGATGATGATGATGAGGGTGATATTATTTCTCTTATTCACGTCGTTCGTGAATTTTCCGACATATTCGAACCCGTTTTAGGATTACCACCTAAGCGAGCAATTGAGTTTAGAATTAATCTTATTCCTGGAACTCAACCTATCACTCGTCCTCCGTATCGTATGTCCAATAAATAAAACGAGGAGATGCGTAAACAATTATCCGAATTGGAGACGAAGCAATTTATTCGCTCTAGTTCCTCGCCTTGGGGAGCTTCGGCTATTTTTGTGAAGAAATCCGATGGTACACTTAGGCTTTGCGTTGACTACCGCAAGCTTAATGATCTTACTATCAAAAATAAATATCCTTTACCTCGGATTGATGATCTATTCGATCAGCTTAGTGGTGCTAAGGTCTTTTCACAATTAGACTTAGCTACTGGATTTCATCAGCTTCGTATTGCAGAGGATAGTATTCCATTGACCTCGTTCCGTACTCGTTATGGATCTTATGAATGGCTTGTCATGCCATTTGGTTTGACGAATGCTCCGGCGTATTTCGTTGACCTTATGAATAGAGTTTTCAAAGACTTCCTCGACCGGTTTGTTCTTATCTTTATCGATGATATTCTTGTGTATTCTAAAACCGAGGAGGAGCATGAAAAACATCTTCGGATTGTGTTGGAAACTCTTAGGAGTAATCAATTAAAGGCGAAATTTTCTAAATGCCATTTTTGGCAATCTCGGGTAAAGTTCCTTGGTCACATTATTTCCGAATCCGAAATTTTCGTGGATCCTTCAAAGATTGAAGCGATTCAAGATTGGAAGAGACCGGAAAGTGTGACAGAGATTCGTAGTTTTCTTGGATTGGCGGGCTATTACCGTCGTTTTATCAAAGACTTTTCTAAGATTGCCGTGCCTCTCACTAGCTTAATGAAGAAAGGTATTAAATACATTTGGTCGGACAAATGTGAAACTTCTTTTCAGAAACTAAAAGAACTCCTTTCAGATGCTCCTATTCTTGTTATTCCCGAGGGGAATCAAGATTTTGTTGTTTATACCGATGCTAGTCGCGTTGGTTTGGGTGTCGTTCTTATGCAAAGAGAACATGTTATTGCTTATGCTTCTAGGCAATTGAAGCCTGCTGAGACTAGATATGCCACTCATGATTTAGAGCTCGCGGCTATTGTTTTCGCCCTTCGTATTTGGCGTCATTATCTTTTAGGAGAGAAATTTGTTCTTTATACCGATCATAAATCCTTGAAGTATTTATTCTCTCAAAAGGAACTTAATTTGCGTCAACAGCGTTGGCTCGAATTTCTTGCACCATATGATCTTGATATTCTTTATACTCCCGGTAAGGGTAATCGTGTCGCCGATGCCCTTAGCCGTAAACAGCAAGCTGTTGTTTCTATGATGATATCCGAATGGAACGATCTCGAGATTTTATCCACTTGCGAAATTCGAGACCGTGTTTCCGATTTATGTTCATCTCTTGTTTTATGTAGCCTTGAGGCTCATCCTTCTCTTTTTGACCGCATTCTTGAAGCTCAATGGCTAGATCCTGAATTAGCTCTTCTTGGCCAAAATATTAAGGATAAGATTGATATTGAAGGTTTGAAGGACTTTGATATCGATTCTCGTGGCGGCATTCGGAAATTTGGTAGACTTATCGTGCCAAATATTAGTGATCTTCGTAAAGATATTTTAGAAGATTCACATCATTCTAAATTTACCATTCATCCCGGTAGTAGTAAAATGTACGCGGATATGAAGCGACTTTATTATTGGGAGGGAATGAAACTTGACATCGCTAACTTCGTTAAGCGTTGCATGACTTGCCAACTCGTTAAGGCCGAACATCAAAGGCCCGGTGGGTTATTGCAACCTTTAGAAATTCCAATTTGGAAGTGGGACAATATTTCCATGGATTTTATAGATGGCCTTCCCCGTTCTCGTTCGGGTCATGATAGCTTATGGGTGATTGTTGATAGACTTACTAAATCCGCCCATTTTATTCCCGTCCGGTCTAACCGAACCGTTCCTCTTTTGGCCAAACTCTTTGTTAAAGAGATTGTTAAATTACATGGTGTTCCTACTTCTATTGTTAGTGATCGTGATCCATTGTTTACTAGTGGATTTTGGAAGAGTCTTCAAAAAGCTTTGGGAACGAAGCTCAATTTTAGCACCGCTTATCATCCTCAGTTCGATGGACAAACTGAGCGTGTGAATCAAACTCTTGAAGATCTTCTTCGTGCATGTGTGCTTGATTTTGGTGGAAGTTGGGAGGATCATATTTCACTTGTTGAATTTTCCTATAATAATAGCTTCCAATCTAGTATTGGTATGGCACATTTCGAGGCACTCTATGGAAGGCCATGCCGATCTCCTTCTTGTTGGCTTGAGGCCGGTGAGAAGCTGGTTTTACGTCCAGATTTTATTCGTGATTCCACAGAAAAGATTGATCTTATTCGTCATAGGATGAAAGAAGCCCAGAGTAGACAAAAATCCTATGCCGATAACCGGAGAAGGAAGTTAGAATTTTCTGTGGGAGATCTTGTGTTCATTCGTGTTTCACCTATGAAAGGTGTTGTACGTTTTAGTCGATCGGGAAAACTAGCGCCTCGATATATTGGGCCATTTCCTATCACCGAACGTATTGGTTCCATGGCTTATCGCCTTTTATTACCGGCTCAATTTTCTGCTATTCATGACGTGTTTCACGTTTCTCAATTACGGAAGTGCCTTAGAGATTCCGATTCTGTTCTTGAGCCCGGTGTTGTGGAAGAGATTGAAGTTTCGCCTAATTTAACTTATGAGCAACATCCTATTCGTATCATTGCTTCGGAGGTCAAACGACTTCGAAATAAAGATGTTTCGCTTGTTAAAGTTCAATGGTCTTCAAATACTAAGGATTGTTCTTGGGAATCTAGAGAGTACATCGAGCGAACACATCCGGACTTACTTGCTCGTGCTCTTTGAGGTGAACTTCTTATTTCAAACTTCTTTTGTGTTGAATATGCTTTTATGGTTGTTACTATATATCTTCTTCTTAAAATATTGCGAGGACGCAATTTCTTTAAGGAGGGGAGTCTGTAACAACCCGCATATTTATCGATTTTATATTTAAATATTTTATTTAAATATTTCATCGTTAGTCGGATTTTAGTCCGAAAAGCTACTTTTTGCATACGGTCGAATTAGGACTCGGGACCACTCCCATTGAGTTTAAAATGCCGTTTGCGACCTTTTTGAGTATAAGCTTCGATATGTTTGGAGAAAGTTGATTTTTGCTACTTTTCACTTTGGGTTTGGTTTTGGGCTCAGCCCTATGTTAACTTATGCTCAAATCTGAGCCACTCTTCCCTATTCACCCTCATTCTCTTCTCTTTTCAGTTTTTAAAGTATTAATGGTGGGAGAGATTGGAAATTAAAACTTCAAAACCCTAGTTTTCTCTTGCAAATCAACTCTTGCTCCAAACTAATAGAAGAACCCATCGGTAAGCTTCTCTTCTTCTTCTCCAACTTATTCTCTTACCAATTTCAGAAATTCCTAAACCTAATTTTGGGAATGTTCTTGTTTTGAGCATAGATTCAAGCTCATTTAGGTTGTGTTGAAGAGAGGTTGATTCTCCATTTGCTTTCAAGCTTCTTCTTGTTTGATTTTGTAAAAAGGTGAGATTTTTATCTCACATCTATGCTTATATTTATCTTCGATTGTTAGGTATGAATTCCTAACACTTATTCGTGTGCATTTGCTTTTGGTTTGGATTGATTTGGTGAATATTCCAATTTTTAGTGTTTTGGGTTCAATTCCTTAAAAATCATAGCTTTGATCTTTGATCATGTTTTTGGAGATGCATCGAAGAGCTTATAGGGCCGGGTAGTCGATTGGCATAATCCCCTAGCGTCGTTGCTCGAGAGAATGCAATTTGGTTAAGATTGAACCTCATTTGTAATAGGCAAGGAAGAGGCTGGAAACAGGTCCGGCCGACCGAGCTCTATAGCCAGCCGACCGACCTGCTTCCAAATGTGCTATGCACTTCTCTGTTTGGGTCCGATCGCCGACTACAGAGCTCAGTCGACCGACCTGCTTCCCGAACTATTTTCTAAACAGGGTCCGGTCGACCGAGCCCTGAGGCCGGCCGACCGACCTGATGTTATTTTGCCTATTTCGCCTATTTTGTGTGGTTTCCAACTTTAATCGATTCGTGTTGTTTCCTATGTCTTGTTATCATTTGTTATGACTTTGATGACTCCTTTTTAGGGATTTTTGAGTATCCATTTTGATGGATTCTTTATCGGTTTCGTTGGATTTTTATTCACATCTTCGTATGTGAATTTTAGTGATTGATTGTTCCTACAATCTTCTTTGTGATTTGTCACTTTAAAAATATAAAGGTTTTCTATACTAGTAGTAAATATCAAAACTCTTTCCTCAAACGATTTCAATACTATTTTAATACCAAATTCGTTTATAAAACCGTTTTCCAATCTATTAGTATATATAAACCTTTACCTCACTCGTATGAGAAATCTAATTAAACGACTTAGTAAAACAAGTGGTATGAAACGCTTACGTTCACTTTGTTGGTTAATTCTTGGACTTGTTCGATTGAAACTCTTGTGACAATTTTCTAGTGGAGATCTACAATTTGTTCGTAAATATTTAAGTTAAGCTAGTGGTTATGGGACATGATGCTAAGCTCATATATTTACTAGCTTACTGTAATCGACACTTCCTGTTGATCATGACGATCATCTTTGTGATTTAGACTAGCAACGTGCAATGTCTCTTTGTCTGCGAGGGAGACTAAACCCCGTTTTGTGGAGTTTCGACTCAATTTGGTGGGGTAGCAACCCATGGTCTTCGGGCCGTTTGTGGAGCTTCGGCTCAATTTGTGATGGTTAGCAACCATGGAATTAGCGTTCCGTTTGTGATACACGTGTTGGTGGGCTTTATGCTCCCGTTTGTGATAGGCCTCCCCCTTTGTGATTTCTGGATTTCTTGAGATGATTTCTAGAATTTGTGTTTCACCAATTTTCGTGATTTCTATTGATAAGTTTTATCAATATTTGTGCATTGGTGAATTTGTGCGTCATTGACTTTTGTGATTTTTGGATTTCGCATATTGAATTCTGGAATTTGTGTGTCATTGACTTTTGTGATTGACATTGATATTATTGTCAATATTTGTGCATTAGTGAATTTGTGTGTCATTGACTTTTGTGATTGACATTGATATAATCATCAATATTTGTGGTTTGATGAACGAAATAAGGAGTATGGCATTTCTTTGATTCTTGTGTAGATTTGGTGATATTGGTTAATCTCTCGTTGATTTTCAATTACTTATATATATCACAGCTTGGTATTGTGATTATTATGTGTTTAGTCATATCTCTTATTCTATATCGTTTCATCTGATATCTATAGTTAGAGTGATCCGTTTATTATTTTCTTATTAAATAATACTCGGGGCAGACCGAGATGTTACAGGTGCTTCTTCTTGACTTCTCTCTTGGGATTGATTTCTCTGACTTTTGGTTAACTACTTAGATTAGTAGTTTTTGTTGTATACATTTGATATATAGACTCCATAATGTATACTTATTCTTTTGTGTAGTTCATGTAACTATTCTTTTGTGATATTGTGGATCTTTTTAGACCACTACTCTGATGTACACTTTCTAGTGTAACATTCATATCTATTTCCGCCTTTGTGATATGAATTGTCTGTGACTGATTTATGTTATGTTTATTTCTATATTTGTTTTCGAAGATATTATAGCCACTGTGTAGTAGCTTTGAGTTTGTGTCGGTATGTCGGATTTCCCTCTTGATAAAGAAATGAATGTTATACTATCTGACATATCGATGCTCGCGCAAAGCAATTACACGGATGGTCGCTCCTCAACAGCCTTATTCTCCGTGCTAGTTGACAGCATTCTCCGTAATGTTCTTGGCTAGCGTGGGTATAGAGGTGGGGCGTCACACTTATTTTTTAAATATTGCGCTCGTTATTCGGTGTAGCCGGAGGAGGACCTTTGTGTCATATAACCCATTCCGAATAGTGATACGACGTATATGGATAGCATTGTAGACCTGTGGTGAAGACCGGGTATTTGCGAGAATGATAGGATGACCTGTCGATTTTCTCTGCATCATGGCTCAGGTATAGAGAATCCCTAAGTGATGGGAAGTCCGATCGGGATTGTGAATACCCGGTTTCAAGGGCTTCTTTAGAAGAGCCTTCGGTTCTGTTCGAACCCGGAAGAGACTTGTATGGATGTATGTCTGACGTTACATTTCGAGATGTAAAGCTGGTTTCTATCAAATACATTTCTGTTGGTGGCGGATAATTTATTCTATTAGCTTAACACCCTTCTCTGAGACGTACGAGCTCAGAGATTATGTAGTTGATGGTTGCTAGCGATACGTTTCCAATTTGGTAATGTGGAATACGAAGTGCTGCTGATCATTTGTTGATCGAAGCATGGCTTTGTGAAAAAACATAGCTTTGTGGACGAGACTTCGTCGGGCCTCACAACCCGGTAATGGTCGAAACAGGAATGTTGCGACAAGGTTTCTGTTAGGGGTAGCGCCCCTAGGGTATGTCCATTTCTTTCTGGATAAAAGGAGATATCATGGTATAGAGCCCAGATATCGAACCTATGTGGTTACTGCAAATTTATTACTTTGTGGTTGTTGGTTGTCGGGATCCTGGAATAAAGATTGGTTACGACCGGGGGATGACATAGCTCGTGTGTTTGCTACCTAGTTACAGCTGTACAACGTGAGGTAGCGTCGGTGTGTTAGTTACCTAGTCACAACTGTATAGCATGAGGTAGCGCGGTGTGTTAGTTACGTAGTCACAGCTGTACAACGTGAGGTAGCGTCGGCTTTGTTTAGCAGAGATCCGGTTAGTTGCTCGGGGCGTCCTTCTAGAGGCGCTCCATTTCGATATGGGAAGTTTCTTAGCCCGATCATTTGTTGGAAAATCCAAAGAAACAATACGTACCTTGTACGGTTTTAGTTTTATAACCTGCCATGGAATGTGGCGGTAACCTGCTATTGAACATGGTAGCTATAGTTGGCATAAGTGCGTAATGCCCATGCTGACTAAGGTTACTATTATATTTTTGAAAGTTTCTGCACTATGCACTAATAATAATATCAAAATATTTTTTGCATATCAAACATTATTTTTGACTGTCATAAGAAGAAATCTCCTCCAATTTTGCGTTTGCATTGCGAATTGACTTTAAAATATTTCTTTGTTTTTTTATGTTTAAAGATAAACTGTTTAAGTTCTCACACCAATCCCAGACTAACCTGGAGTTTATTGTTCCCTTCCTAAACTCTGGGTGCCCACCAATTTCCACACGGACAGTCTAGAGTTAGGTTACCAGGATATTCTGGAATTCAGGAGATGCTTGGAGCCCAAGAGGCAAGATGGATGACATGGCGTATCAACTAGTATATAGTATTTCTTTTCCGCTGTTTGTTGTTGTAAATTCTGATAATGTGATGTAATGTAATAACTGGTATAGTTCTTTGTTTTAAAGATATTCATTTATCTATTATATGTTGTTTCGCTGCGATTGTGGGATTCTGATATTGTTTCTGTTGCTTCTTCTTTCTTCTTCTTCTACCTCTTCTTCTTTAACCCTAACAATTCGGTTTTTTTGGCCTTCGATTGTTCGGCAGTTAATGCAGTGGACGTATTAATGTCGATTTTCAAAAGTCGAAAATCCCGAACGTTACAATGTGGTATCAGAGCATTTGGTTAAGTGACAACCTTGGCTCTGTTGGGTGTTACTCATTAGAGAAGAGTCAGCAGTACTCTAGAATGAGTTTGAGTGTAATAATAGCTATGAGAGCGTATTTGTTAGTGAATATAAAAATAATTTTTTTTATATTTTGTTGATTGGTTTATTGAGTGGTATATGGATTCTGGTCAATACGAGTAATTAACGTTGTTGATAGGAATCTATAAACACTTGTACAGAACAAATTCGACACGATATCGTTTTAAAATAGGGTAAATGAAATAATTTTACCAAAATTATTTTCGTATATAAAAGAGAATTTTTTTTCTGCGAATTATTATAATATATGATTGCTTGGTTACTAGAAAGTGATGATATTAAATTATTATCATTAATGTTGAAAAAGAAATTGAAATCGTAACTCCAAAGTTAAGAAATAAATTCACATTTAAATAGAATTGGAGAATATAAATGGTAAATGAGATTTATTATTTGAAGTAAAATTCTAGAGAAATATTTGGAAATGTTTTGAAAGGGTTTGCAACTTGAAAATATTTTGAAAATGGTTTTCAAGGGTTTGGAAAAAAAATGTTTTTTAGAGGGATAAAAGCTCTAAACTCTTTTTGGTCGCTGCAAAATAACTTCGGTGATGACTGCAGCATCATCGGTGTTCATTTTCGGGTTTACAAAAGTGGGATTGCTGCCAAATTATTTTAAATGAAAGTTGTTTGGAAAATTTGGGTTTGGGTTTTGAAATTCAAAGGATAATTTGAATTGGTTTCAAAAATGGTTTTGAAATGTTGGAAAGATTCTGGAATTTGATAAAAAATAGTCATGGAATAAAATTTATTAAGTTGAAAATAAACTTGGGGTTGAAACAAATGAATTGAAATTGAGTTTGAATTATGGAAATAAATTTATGAATGAATGAATTTACGATTGCGAGTAAATGAAATTGGAAACTAAATGTTGAAATTCATCTTGAAATTGCAAGTAAATTAAAAATTTGTCAAAGTGGATCAAATGAAGCTAAGTATTAAAATAAAATTAATAAGTAAAACTAATTGAAGAAAGGACAAATTTAATATGAGTTGAAATGGATTGAATTCAACATTTATGAATAAAGGGTAATTTAAATTCATATGGAATTTGAAATCCAGTTTAAATATACGGGGTTATAAACTGAAATTGAAAACTGAATATCGAAAACCAATTTAAATTGTACGAGATGAAATGAGTTAGAACTTGTAATGAATTAGTAAAAGAAACTAATTTAAAATAGCAAGATGAATCAGTTGTGAATGAAAAATAATTGATAAAATTCAATATTCAGAAGGTAAATTGAATCCAAATAGAATTGAAATTGGAAATTGAATTCAAATGAAATTGATAATTTGAGATTGAATAAAAATGGATGTTATGGTTAGCAGGATATACAGGTGGATTAAAGGAAATTGGGATTTTGATTTCTAAGATAAAAAAATTTAATTGCTTGACAAAAAGGTATGTATTTCAATTTCAGTATGAAATTTGATGATTTTCTGGTCCAACCACTTGGCTTTTTCTTTTCTTTTTCGAATCTGAGGGCCGTGGTGCCATTTTTGTAGTCGTACCGAGCTAACCACGCAAAGGAGACGCTGGCGAAATTTTTCGAAAATTTAAGGCGTTAGAATATTTTTGAGAAAATTGAATTTTTTTGAAAACCATAAATTAGATTTTGGAGTGAAAAATTAAACGATATAGTTGGTTTTGAAAAGATAACTAAGTATGATTTGAAAACTTAGTAAAGTTATTGTAAGAAGTCTAACTATGGATTTTGAAAAAGTTAAACTGTTTAAATGAATTTGAAATTTAATTTGAACAATTTGTTTTGAAAAGTTAATGGATTTCAAGACCTTTTCTTACTTGGTAATTTCGAGGACGAAATTCTTTTAAGGGGGAAGTTTGTAACGACCTAGAATTTCTATCATTTGAAATTCGTATATTTAATTGATTTTAAATATTAACAAGTAAAATTTGTAAGTCGAATAAATTATATTTCGAATATCTAGATTTAATTGGATAATTAAATCGATAATTTAATATTTGAAATTACATAAATAATTGGAAATTGGGTTTAATGTGATTAAAAATTATTTGTAAAGTTATAATAAATCATATTGGAGTTAGAGTGATGTTATAGAACTTTTAAACTTGAATTAAAAGTTAATTTGTGAAAATTGAATATTTTAATATTTAATTGACGAGTTAAAATAGCCATTTTTCAAACAGTCTCGGATTCCAACGAAACCAGTTTCGTCGGATCCGTAATGTTAAATTATTGTATGGTTTCAAATTTCCTGTCGATCGGATATACGGTTTGTCCGGGGCAAGCCAAAACGCATAGAAATTTGTTTAACCGATTTAATATAAATTTGATCGTTTAATTCCGTAACTCGCACATACTATCAAATTAGCTTCCGAAACATGTTTCATTGTGTCTGGAACGCGGGGTAAACCCTAGAAACGCCAGCCGGCACGCTTCGTTTGGAGTTCGAAAAATCTCGGATGAATAGTACGTTGAAAATTTTCTATAAAGGGACCTCAACACTTTCATTTTGCAAACCCTAATCAGAAGCAAACCCTAGCCGCCACCCTTTCTATCAATGGCCGGCAATTCACGACATTATTCCTCATTTTTCTCCAAATCCCTCGAATTTTACCAAAAATTATCAACTGCAAAGATGAAGAGGACGATGAGAGCTTCCAATCCATACGGGTGTGATCGTTTTTAACAACATAGATCATCGGCAATTTGCGCGCAAAGTTGCACGTTCTTTCACGTTGCTCGAGAGCATGGCATGTTCGAGTTCGACACGGTGGTAGCCGATGGTGGTGGTCGTGGCAAGCTTCGTGGTGGGGGTCTTTGATCATTGTATAGTTCGACGAGGAGGGAGAATAATTCGCATAAAAAACGGCGGCTATGGGTTGAGGCATACGTGATTTTCACGTTGGGGAAGAAAGAAAAACTTGCGGCCTTGATCAGGAAAGAAAAAATCGAATGGCCTAGATTAGAGAAGGTTTAAAAAAATAAAAGGAAATGTAAATTTATTTATATTTTAATTTGTATAAACTTTAAAATGCTGTAACTCTTTCATACAAGGTCGAAAACGCACGAAGCAAATTGCGTTGGGTTCGTATGGACGAACGCTACGCAATGGAGCTGGATTGGGATCAATTGGAGCTAGTGAAATTTTTAGGTAAAATTAAACACACATTTAATTTTATTCAAAATAAAACACTGCAACTGATATTGGAACAAATTGAGAACTTCTCACTCAATCGAATCTGTTTCGATTTAAATTTTAAATAGTTAAATTTAAAATTGCTTGATTGTGTTGATTGTATGCTTGGATGATAATTTATTATCTGTTATATTGAAATAGACGCTATACGCCGTATATTAAGCGGATGTTATTTATTAAACACATATACCGCGAAATTCCATCTTGAAGTGGAATTGGTATTATATATGTACTTGGAGTTGATTTCCCGCATTATATAGCGGATGAGACCCTATTGCACCTATAATAGCGGATAGTATTTTTATAAATCCCATATACCACGATATTCCACATCGAAGTGGAATTGGAATTGTGCTAACATCTGTGGATGCAGAGAAACATGTTGGAGGGATCCAACTGGATTTCTCAACAGTATTGATTTATTTACAGATATTGTGATATATTCTGTTATCATATGATATATGATGTTTTGGATGCCGTGATTGGTATATTTAGTGCTGTTGCAGCATTAGGCCTATTTTGGAAAATTAAAAGTTATTAAAGTGATGATTTTCAAATTTTAAAAGGATTTTTAAAGTGATTTTTGGAAGTATACATTTTATTAATTTTTGGAATTTATTCATTTTAAATAAATAAACGTTATAATTTTTATGTTATAAAAATTATGATTTTCGAGAAATATAGTTGAAATGTGATTTTTGAAATATGGAGTTAATGATTTTATAAAAAAGTTTAAATTGAGATTTTTTAATTTATTATAAAAGCTATATATCTATGATTCATAAAATTGGATTTTTATAAATCAAAGTGATTAAATTGTAAAGGAGATTTAAAGATGTTTTAAAATGAAGTTTTAAATGGATTTTACAACAGAATAGAATCTATGATTTGTGAAGTTATAAAATGAATGAATTTGTAAATAGAGAATTATAAGTAATCTGCTTATAATTTAGATTTTGGCGTATAAATGGGATATGGATAGAATTCGTTAATAAAGTGATTTTATAAGTTGGAGTCGTTATAGAATATAAATGGAATTTATAAACATTGTTTTGTGAATCTGAAATCGACTTATTTTGATAAGTTAATTATTATAGCTTATTAAAGGAGATATATCCACGATTTTGGACAGTGGATAATATGTTAATGAAATGTTTTGGGGAAGTGATATTTTAAATAGAAATAAAACGATTTAAAGATGTTTTAAATGTATTAAGAATCAAAACCATAGATTTCAACATTCAATGTTGAAATAAACGTTTTCGAGAAATAAAAGGAAATTGTGGACTATACACTGTTGTTATAGTAAATGATTTTCGAAAGGAAATGTTTTATATAGTATTGGGATTTATATATCTATCTCAATTTCGAATCCCTATACTAGTGATTTTGGGTTGTCGTAACGATGTTTTACGCAACATTCGTTTTGACTCAAATAAATGTGTTTAAGAGGATGTTTTCCTTAAATAATAAAATATATACTTAATTGTGATTTAAGTATATTGAAATATTTTCCAAATGTTGAAATAAATAGATTGGTGAATTACTTATTTTTGAATAAGTATGGAAATGTTTTCTGATATGTAGTGAATGTTTTGAGATTATATCTTTTAAAGATAAATTGAAAGTGCATATTTGAAATCGATTTGAAAATCGTATATCAGTGGATATTTGGAAATTTAAAGTCACCATGGAATTTATAAAGGAAAGAGAAATTTGTTTAAAAATAAACATTGATTTATTTTTGAAGTGTGGAAATAAAGTTACGGATTTGGAACGTAAATTTAAAATAAATCGGTAAGGATTTATTTGATTGATCTAAATGAACCATTTTGAAATGAAAATGAATAAATATTTGGGAATATATCCCGTGTAGGGAAATGATTTGAAATTTGTTTTCAAAAGTTGTAAAGGTGGAAAATGATTTGAAATTTGTTTTCAAATAGTGGAAGTGTTAAAAATATATATTGTAAAGATATTCTTGGAAATAAATAAGGAAATTATTTGGAATCTGGTGATGTTGTGCATATCCATTGATAGTTAAATAACCGACTATCAATATTGACCTTTAAATGGGTATTTGTTGTGATTTGCTTGAATTTGAATGCTACACTTATTTTTAAAATATTGCGCTCGTTATTCGGTTTAGCCGAGGGAGGACCTCTGTGTCATATAACCCATTCCGAATAGTGATACGACGTATATGGATAGCATTGAAGACCGGTGGTGAAGACCGGGTATTTGCGAGAATGATAGGATGACCTGTCGATTTTCTCTGCATCATGGCTCAGGTATAGAGATTCCCTAAGTGATGGGAAGTCCGATCGGGATTGTATATACCCGGATTTCAAGGGCTTCTTCGGAAGTGCCTTCGGTTCTGTTCGAACCCGGAACAGACTTATATGGATGTATGTCCGATGTTACATTTTAAGATGTAAATCTGGTTTCTATCAAATACATTTCTGTTGGTGGCGGAGAATTTATTATCTTAGCTTAACACCCTTCTCTGAGACGTACGAGCTCAGAGGTTATGTAGTTGATGGTTACTAGTGATACGTTCCCAATTTGGTAATATGGCATACGAAGTGCTGTTGATCATTTGTTGATCGAAGCATGACTTTGTGAAAAAGCGTAGCTTTGTGGACGAGACTTCGTCGGGCCTCACAACCCGGTAATGGTCAAAACATGAATGTTGCGACAAGGTTTTTGTTAGGGGTTGCGCCCCTAGGGTATGTCCATTTCCTTCTGGATAAAAGGAGATATCATGGTATAGAGCCCAGATATCGAACCTATGTGGTTACTGCAAATTTATTACTTTGTGGTTGTTGGTTGTCAGGATCCTGGAATAAAGGTTGGTTACACCGGGGGATGGCATAGCTCGTGTGTTAGCTACCTAGTTATAGCTGTACAGCGTGAGGTAGCGTCGATGTGTTAGTTACCTAGTCACGGCTGTACAGCGTGAGGTAGCGTCGGCCTTGTTTAGCAGAGATCCGGTTAGGTTCTCAGGGGCACCCTTCCAGAGGTGTTCCATTTTGGTATGGGAAGTTCCTTAGCCTGATCATTTGTTGAAAAATCCAAAGAAACAATACGTACCTTGTATGGTTTTAGTTTTATAACCTGCCATGGAATGTGGCGATAACCTGCTATTGAACATGGTAGCTATAGTTGGCATAAGTGCGTAATGCCAATGCTGACTAAGGTTACTATTATATTTTCAAAAGTTTCTGCACTATGCACTAATAATAATATCAAAATGTTTTTTTGCGTATCAAACATTATTTTTGACTGTCATAAGGAGAAATCTCCTCCAATTCCGCGTTTTCATTGCGAATTGACTTTAAAATATTTCTTTGTTTTCTTATGTTTAAAGATAAACTATTTAAGTTCTCACACCAGTCCCATGACTGACCTGGAGTTTATTGTTCCCTTTCTAAATTTTGGATGCCCATCAATTTCCACACGGGCAATCTAGAGTTAGGTTATCAGGATATTCTAGAATTCAGGAGATGCTTGGAGCTCAAGAAGCAAGCTGGATGGCATGGCGTATCAACTAGTATATAATATTTCTTTTCCGCCGTTTGTTGTTATAAACTCTGATAATGTGATGTAATGTGATAACTGATATAGTTCTTTGTTTTAAAGATATTTATGTATCTATTATATGTTTTTCCGCTGTGACTGTGAGATTCTGATATTGTTTTTGTTGCTTCTTCTTTCTTTCTTCTTCTACCTCTTCTTCTTTAACCCTAACAATTCGGTTTTTCCGACCTTCGATTGTTCGGCAGTTGATGCAGTGGACGTATTAATGTCGATTTTCGAAAATCGAGAATCCCAACTGTTACATAAATAGTTTAACGGATCCTTAGAGGATGGGTGGTCCCAAGCATCCTTTAAGTTGCTTGTACATTTATCGTACAATTCACTTGAGTTGGTTTACATTGTATAAGTATGTATGTCCTGAATCGAATGTTTGTGTTTATTTTTTTACGCTCGGGTCAGCCTGAGTATCAGCTTTGGAATCCACCTTCTGGAGCTAGAATTTGCTGGAGATCATCATTTATCTAGTTGCTATCTATTTCTTTCATTATTTTCTATTCAACTATTGTACCGTTGAACATTTATGTACCCGGGATTTCTATTGTATTTACTTTCAGACTGTGGTATTTTGTACAGTTTGAGACTGTGTTTTAGACTGTCTTGTAGTAGCTTCATGAACTACTGTTGTTATTTTATTTTCCGCTGTGAGTTATTCTGATCTATCCGTGTCTATGATTCTGTGATTGGTTTTATTTGCTCTAAATTATATTACAATCTACTGTTTTGAATTATTCAAGTCAGACATGTGTGGTTTTATTTTCGATTTGAATGGTCACATTTGGTATCAAAGCTTTGGTTTTAGGAAAACCTTAGCGTACGGAGTAAAAACTCATTAGAGATAGGGTAGAAATACCCTAAAATGAATGAAATCAATCCTGGAATGCTTTCTTTGTGAGAGGACGTATTTTAAAGTATAAAATGAATTTCAAATGATTTTAAAGGGTTTTAAAAGAGTATTTTGACATAAAAAAATTTCTTGCTTTGAAATCAAATTTTCCTAACTTCCTTCTTTTCCTTATCCACCTTGTAAGTAATTTCTTTGTTCGGGATATTCAGTTCCCATTCCATCTTATCTTATCTAATCTTGTCTTTATTCTCAATTACCTCTGTCCTAAAATTCATTCTTGATTTTTCAGGATGAGTCATAGGAATGCAAGAGGTAGGGGCCATGGTGTTGCCCCAGCTCCTGAGCCTACTGCACCAGTCAGGTTCACTAAACTTTGTAAGGAATACACTGAGCTTGGTGGCACCAAGTTCACTGGATCTGAGAGCATTATAGAGGCTCAATAATGGTTGAAGGATTTGGAGAGGATTTTGTTCGGTCTTGAGATCATTAATGCCTAGCAGCGTTAGTCAGCAGCTTGGCAATTGAAACGAGTAGCCTTGGATTTGTGGGAGTCCTTCACAGCTCACACCGCTGAGACTGACATTTCTTGGGAACATTTTAGGTATCATCTCCTGTTTGTTTCAAATTTGGTTCAGTTTTTTCTTTTTGAAAATTTTCTTATGTTCCTTTATCGTGCTTTAGGGATGCTTTTCTTATGAAGTGGATGCTCGAGGTAGGAAAGTCTCAGCTGTATCGGGAATTCATGGATGTGAAACATGGTGATTTATCTTTTCCTGAATATGAGAGGAAGCTCAATGAACTTTCAAAGTTTGGCCTTAATCTAATTGACACTCCGCTCAAGAAGAACGAGAAGTTCATTGCTGGCGCGTGTTCGGAGTACTATGATCGGCTCATCGCTCATATGCACAGCCCTTTCACTACTCCGATGGACATGGCCATTAGATACGAGAATCCTACTTCTAAGGATCCTCCAACTGCTCGTTCTGCTCCAGCTCAGTCTTTTTTTGGTAATCCTAGGAAGAGGAAGTCCAACTTCTACCATCAAAAGAAGAATCAGAGCAAGACACCAGGGTTGGGATCACCTTCATCTCAGAGGCAGTCAATAGACCTATCTTCCATTACTTGTTTCAGATGTAACCAAAGGGTACACTATGCTAATAGAGCTCCTACTTTAGTTGGTGCTGCTATCCCTCCTCCAGCTTAGTTGACCAGGCGTGATCTCTGCCACATTTGTCTGCAGCTTGGCCATTTCAAGAAGGACCGCCCTACTTAGCAGAAGGGCAAGTCATTGGGTATTTTTACTGTTACTTTTGCATCTTCTCCAGCTCCATCACCTACACCTGTTCCTGCTCCTGCTTCTGATGATAACCAAGGTATACTTCATGGCACTTTTCTCTATTTAATTTTCTTTGTTCTGTTCTCTTTGATATTGGAGCTTCCCATATGTGATATCCCGGAAATTTAGCAACATTTTATCAATGGGTGTTTAATCAGATTAAAGGAAATATTAACTCATTCTTTTCAAAACAGCTATAAATATGTGTTTTAATATAAGTGAAATAGACCTTATCAATATCTAATCGTGAGAATAAAATGAATATAGTCTGGAATATAAAATAAAGAGTTTCAAAATTTCATTAATGTTTAAAAAGTACAAAAATATCTTTTAGATATTTAAACAATTACATGGGTTGAAGAAAAAAAATTGAATAAACATAGTACAACTCAAATATGATTATAAATGTAAATATATGCTTATGAACATCTTCATATATATTAAAAACACGAGAAATGTCAACAGATATAAGTGTAAACAAATATAGGATTGAATGAACATTGATGTGAAAAATATATATTAGTTAAGTAACATGTTAATGCACACTTAAGAGAATTAAAACAAGACAAGTTATATATAGTTGTACTCAACAAATAAAAATCAAAATCAGGCTACACTCAAAATAACAAACATATGTATAAATGAGCAAGCTTCTACAATAAGACAAGAAAATATATAGCTAAATATACTTACAAGATCAAGTTGAACAAACCTGTAAGAAAGAAAGGGAAAAAATAAAGTACAAGATGATAAATTACACAAGACAAAATCAATAAATGTAGCCACATTTTTCATCTTTTTAGCCACCATCTTGTTGAGAAAAAAAATCGCCGGCCGTCCTTATGAAATGTTTTTAGTTCAAACAAAAATCTTACATCAAATCTTACAGCCTGCATTTTTTTATATATATCATAACTTGTATCTTCTTTCGTTCATCAATTCAAAACTGAGTTTAAAACAAACAAAATGATAAACATCTTATTTTACAAACTCAAGCAAAATTCAACATCAAGGCAAAACAGATTCTCAGGAATTCAAGACTATAGCTTCAACACAACACTTACTTTCTGTTCAACAGTTATTAGGTGAGTAAACTTGCTATTTTCAAATTTAAACCTGTGTATTTAACTTAAAATGGTATGTGCTTTGATGTTTATGTTAAACAAGTAATACAAAGAACTTTCTGTTGCTCTGGAAAATATGAAATGGCTGTTCTTCAGTGTTTTTCCCAAGTTTCTGAACATAGTAAAGCAAAGAGAATGTAAATACTTCTTCATATAAAAATTTTGAACTTGGATATTCATGCTAATTTAAGTTGTTTACCTAAATCAAGGCCTGCGGTTGGTTTTAGAATTTAACATTATGTTATAAATACTGTATTTCCAGTTACAGGCAAATAATTAAAAGGAATCAAATTTTGAATGTTTAAATTTGTAAATTCAATAGCATATTTAGATTTCATACACATAATTATGATTTTTAGTATAAAAATTATGATTTTTAAGCAAGGGTATTAAGAGCAGTTTAAAATGAAACTAAAATGGGGTTTTTGTCAATCCTGGATGATTGGATTAATTTTAATTGTTGTAAATCGATATGAAGCAAGTTTGTAATTTGTTTAAAACAAGGAAAATGCTGAAACATTTATTCAATGAAGGAATTGTGGGTTTGAATCTAAAATAGGGTTTAAGTTCATATTTTCTAATGCTCTGTCAAAAAGTGGTTTTCGGCTCCATTAGGCAACCGAGTTGAACGCAGCTCCAGGAGGGGTGAGGGGTGAGTGTGGTCGAAGTTTGGGTGAGGTACCATCGTCTCTGGTGGTCGCCGTTGATGGGCCGAGACGTTTTATTCCAGTATGTACGTACGACAGTTTGACCTTTAGGTCATATTTTGTTTTCATCTCGAATATGAAAATCTGGGTTTTGATTTCGATGCTAGGGACGATTTAGGGTTTGTGGGTGATAGAGTGGGTCGTCGGAAGTGAGGCGAGCCACCGCGCACGTGCACGGTGGCGATAGGATGTCCGGTTAAACTGCCATGGCTGTCGCGTGAATTTGCTTGGGTCGTAAGGGTTTTGGCTTCGGGTACTTACCTGGTGCGCGCGTAAGGATGTTCGTGTGATACAGTTTTTAAATTTATACCTGAAGCTTGTAAAAAAAGAAGAAGAAGAAGAAGATATGAAAGGGGAAAACAGGGAGAAGAAGGAGTTAGAGAGAGAGACAGGGGGAAAGGGAGCGATGGCTCGAGACTTACTCGAGTGAAATTAGTGCCTGTCTCGGGTCCACTCACTAATGTTTTTCCAAAGTACTTTAAGTATGAATTAATAAAGATCAACATTTAATTTAGTAAATAACATTAGCTGTTTTAAGTTAATATTTGTTTAAAATTTATTTGAAAGGCTTATAAATAAAAGATGGTTGATGATAAAGTTTAGGGTAATTAAGAATATAAAATACTTGTAATTAAATAAAAAACTTTAAAATTAAGTTTGTAATTAAAAATTTAATCTTGTGTTTAGTCTATTCAACTTAGGAAAATTTAACTAAGGGATTAATAAATGGTAATTAACTTATGTGATTAATTAGGGATTATACTTTAATTATATTGATAATAATTGATTAGTTTACATAATTTGTGATAATTAAATAACTAATTAATTTTAATAAGTAAATTATTAATTAATAAGTAATAATTAAGAATCAACTAATTAACTGAGTAATTAAGTAATAATTAATGAATAAAGAGTTGAGTAATTAAATAATTAATTAAAGATTAGATGATCGATAAATTAATAATTAATAAATGATTTACTAAGTAATTAATTGATCATTAATAAGTTAATCAGTACTTAATTAAGTAGAATAAAATAGTTTATTCTTAAGAAATCAATTTAGTTAAGTAAAACCAAACTGATTGGTATGCATTGATAATTCTGTTAGATTGACTTTGATATCTGTTGATATTTCTGTTATATGTTATAATATATTATGAATATCTGTGATAACTGTGTACGATCTATCTGTTATATCTGTTATGTGAAGTCTGATATTAAATTGAACTGTTAAGTTAAATAGACAACTTGGCCCTTAAAATGGCGTTTGGATTTCGATGAGACTAGGATCGGAAGAATCAATTTTGATTCCTCGAAAACCACATCGATCCAAATTAAACGATAGGTCGTGACTTATCAAATGGTGATCGAGATGGTGCTTCAGAATGCAAGGGTTATCGTCGTTAACTCTGAGGGTGATTTCAAAATGAGTGTAACGAGATAGTGCCTTCAGTTTCGTTCGAACCCGGAACGAACTTGTATGGATTGAATGCTTTCAGCACATCGTCAGGCGGACGATGAGCATTCTAAGATATGTTCAATAAAGGTAATCACAGCCTCAAGCCTCATCAACCGGGAATGGCTAAAATAGGAGAGATGCAGCAAGGTTAGGTGGGTCATGCCCAAGCAGGACAAGATATTCCCCTGTCTAGATGTCCCTTTTTATTTTGGCTGTGTGAGCAGTTTTTGGCCACAACTGCGGGGTTATCTTGTTCGGGACTGTTCAGTAAGGAATGGTTCCGACCTTGTGTTGTAGGGGGTCGGGAGTGATCCTCGGTACGGTGATCTAGGCCCCGTACTGTGACGGGCGGTACCCCAGTAGCCCTGCCATTGTTGGAAACCCATTTTCCCTACGAGACCCTACGGTTTTGATTTATATTACCCACTTTCGTGGCTAGTTGCTGGAATTTAATGAATGTAACAATTTTGGCTATTTTCTATTTGCTTGAAAATCCCAGACACTATTATAATATCACTGAATTTCCTATAAAATGTTTTGGTTAGCGTAAGGTAAAAACTTACCCGTATTTATTTGTGGGGAGTCTTACGTGATACCTTTATTTCAAATGATTTTCAAAGTTAAGCAATTTTAACCTATTTACTCATACCAGACCCATGTCTGACCTAGAGTTTATATTTTGTGTTTTCATAAACTCTTGGGTACTCAAATTTTTATGAGTAGCCAAGTGATAGGTATTTGGGAGTGTTGATTTTCTGGAGGAGCTCTTTTGGGAAGAAGACCTGACGTATGTATCTATATATGTAGTCCGCTGTGTAATTAGTGTATGCAGTATTTTGGGTGTATGTATGGACATATATGTATATGACAGTCCTGTTATGTGATATTGTATGACTCTGATGTATGTATAACTATGTAATAGTTATGTGGTGTATTATATTTTGTTCCATTCCGCTGTGAGATTCTGATGTTGTTATTCTTTCTTTCTATTCTTTTCTATTTCTATCCCTTTCTTTCTTAATGATGAAACGTCTTTCTGGGTTGAGAAAGGCGGGTCATCACAGTTGGTATCAGAGCGCCAGGCTGAGTGAGTACCTAGGCTCTTGTGTTATATTTATCTTGAGAGTGCGCATTTGTATTTTCATATAATTATATATATTTAAGTTTTGTTTGATTCGGGTGCTTCCTTGAGTTTTATTTCTTTGGACTCTGTTGAAAGTTCTCTCTTATCCCTAGTTCTGTAGACAGTCCTATCTTGGTATCTAATCCTATAGTAGGGGTGACCAAATTAAACACTATCTGTAAGGACTTGAAGATTTCTTATCTATCCCACAGTTTTTCTTGTGACCCGTATGTGTTGAATTTTAAGGGATTTGATCTTATTTTGGTAATGGATTGGCTGGACAAGTATAAAGCCATTTTGAATTGTGATGAGAGAACAGTTTCGTTGGAAACTGATCTGGGTAGAATTGCCAGAGCGTCGTGTGATAATTCTGGAATTCACTTGAGCAGTCTTTTGCATGGAATTGAGACTTCTGAAGAGAGAGTTGAAGACATCGATGTGGTTCAAGATTTTGCTGATGTATTTGAAGAAGTTAAGTGTCTGCCACCACATCGAGAAATAGAGTTCCATATTGATTTGATTCCAGGAGCTGTGCCAGTGATTCAGCCCAGTAGGAGAATGGCTCCTAGGGAAAGAGAAGAGTTGATTAAGCAGACGCAGGATCTTTTAGAGAAGGGGTTGACAAGGCCCAGTTTTTCTTGTTGGGGTTCGGCGGCAGTATTTGTGACCAAATCGGATGGATCATTGAGGTTCTGTGTGGATTATAGAGAATTGAACAAAGTGACTATCCGTAATAAATATCCTCTTCCTCGCATCGATGATCTTTTTGACCAGTTGCATGGTGCTTCTATCTTTTCTCAATTGGATCTAGCTTCAGGTTTCCACCAGTTGAGGGTAGCTGAAGACAGTATTCCCTTGACTGCATTTAGGGGACCGAATTGTTTCTATGAGTGGTTGGTTATGCCGTTCGGATTAACCAATGCTCCCGCCTACTTCGTTGACCTCATGAACTGAGTATTTAGGTATGTGTTGAATAAGTTTGTGCTGGTATTCATTGATGATATCTTGGTCTATTCCAAATCCGAAGAAGAGCACAGGGAGCATTTGAGGATTGTATTGGAGACTCTGAAGAAGCATGTGCTGAAGGCGAAGTTTTCGAAGTGCCATTGCTGGAAATCGGAGGTTAAATTTTTAGGGCACATTGTTTCTGGTGAAGGCATTTCTGTAGACCCAGCGAAAGTTGAAACTATTCTGGAATGGAAACAGCCAGAGACGCCGACGGAAGTTCGCAGTTTTCTAGGATTGGCTGGCTACTACAGGAAATTTATCAGAGATTATTCCAAGATTTCTTCACATCTGACCAAGCTGACTAGAAAAGGAGCAAAATTCAAACGGATACCTCAGTGTGAAGAAGCTTTTCAGGAATTAAAGATAAGGTTAACTAGTGCACCAGTACTTGCTATTCCGGATGGGAAAAGCAAATTCGAGGTTTACACTGATGCTTGTATAGTGGGTGTGGGAGTAGTTCTGATGCAGAACGGAAGGGTAATTGCGTATGCTAGTCGGTAGTTGAAGCCTCACGAGAAAAACTACGCTACGCATGATCTTGAATTGCTAGCCATTGTTTTTGCTTTGAAAATTTGGAGACATTATCTTTTGGGAGAGAAATTCGAATTGTTCACGGATCACAAACCATTGAAATATCTATTCTCTCAAAAAGATCTTAATCTGAGACAGCAGCGGTGGGTTGAATTTCTAGCATCCTTTGATTTGGATATTCTGTACACCCCAGGAAAAGCGAATGTCGTAGCTGATGCTTTCAGTAGGAACGCGGTTCTTTCTCTTCTGGAAGTGGTTCCATCTCTTATTGAAAGGATCTCAAGAAAGCAAGAATATGATAAGAAGTTGAGGAGGATCATTAAAAGAGTCAGGAAAGGTCAGTGTCCTAGTTTTGAAATCGATGGCCAAGGAACGTTAAGGATTAACGGGAGAATCTGTGTTCCGATTGATAAGGAGTTGAGGCAGAAGTATTGTCAGAAAGTCATCGCTCCAAATTGAATATTCATCCGGGAATTTCGAAAATGTACAAGGACATGAGGATAGCTTTATGGTGGCTGGGCATGAAAATGGATATTGCTAGATTTGTGAACAGTTGTGCCATCTGCCAACAAGTTAAAGGTGATCAACAGAAATCTGCCGGGTTATTGCAACCTTTGGAAACTCCGAATTGGAAATGGGAAATGATCTCGATGGATTTTATCGATGGTTTGCCTAGAACCAGGAAAGGGAATGATGGTATATGGGTTATTGTGGATCGTTTAACTAAGAGTGCCCATTTTATACCAGTTAAGGCAACCCACACTATAGTTTCTCTGGCATAAATTTTCTTGAAGGAGATAGTTCGATTGCATGGTGTCCCAGTCAGCATAGTAAGTGATCATGGTCCTATTTTCACTAGAAAATTTTGGGAAGCTCTTCAATCAGCAATGGGAACAGATTTGAGATTGAGTACAGCCTATCATCCTCAAACGGACGGACAGACAGAGAGGCTTAATGGTATTCTTGAGGATATGCTGCGGGCTTGTGTTTTAGATTTTGGAGGGTCTTGGGAGGACCATATTCATCTAGTGGAATTCCCTTATAATAACAGTTATCAAGCAAGTATCAAAATGGCTCCTTATGAAGCTTTATACGGAAGACCGTGTAGATCCCCATCTTGTTGGATTGAATTGAAGGATCGACTTGTGCTCGGACCCGATCTTATTCGTGAAGCTTCTGCGAAGGTTGAGCTTATCAAGAAAAGGATGAAAGCTGCTCAAGATCGTCAGAAGAAATATGCTGACCGACGACGAAGGCCATTGGAATTTGAGATCGGAGACTTGGTTTTTGTTAAAGTTTCCCCAATTAAAGGTGCTATAAGATTCGGAAAGATGGGAAAACTTGCTCCGAGATACATTGTACCATTTCGAGTGCGGGAGAGAATTGGAGCTGTAGCCTACAGGATTGAATTGCCAGAGCGGATGTCTGTGATTCATAATGTGTTTCATGTATCGCATTTGAGGAAATTTTTTCATGATCCATCACTGGTTGTAGAACCAGTAGTTCAAGAAGATTTGGAAGAAGAACCCAATTTAACTGTGGTCAGAAATCCAGTCCAGATTGTGGATCGAGACGAGAAGCAACTCAGAAACAAAGTAGTGAAACTCGTCAAGGTGCAATGGAGTGAGGATCCCAGAGATTGTACCTCGGAAACTCTCGATAGTTTTAGGAATGCTTATCCGGATTTATGTTCGAATAACTAGTGATGTTTGTTAGAGTCGGTTGTTTGATTGTGTTATAGTATGAAGGATATGTATGTTGGATTGTTAATATAAAAGCTTTTGAATTAACTGTTGTTTTAAATTTCGGGGACGAAATTCTTTTAAGGGGGAAGGAATGTGATATCCCGGAAATTTAGAAACATTTTATCTATGGGTATTTAATCAGATTAAAGGAAATATAAACTCATTATTTTCAAAACAGCTATAAATATGTGTTGTAATATAAGTGAAATAGACCTTATCAATATCTAATCGTGAGAATAAAATGAATATAGTCTGGAATATAAAATAAAGAGTTTTAAAATTTCTTTAATGTTTAAAAAGTACAAAAATATCTTTTAGATATTTAAACAATTACATGGGTTGAAAAAAAAATTGAATAAACATAGTACACCTCAAATATGATTATAAATGTAAATATATGCTTATGAACATCTTCATATATAATAAAAACAAGAGAAATGTCAATAGATATAAGTATAAACAAATATAGGATTGAATGAACATTGATGTGAAAAATATATATTAGTTAAGTAACATGTTAATGCAAGAGAATTAAAACAAGACAAGTTATATATAGTTGTACTCAACAAATAAAAATCAAAATCAGGCTACACTCAAAATAACAAACATATGTATAAATGAGCAAGCTTCTACAATAAGACAAGAAAATATATAGCTAAATATACTTACAAAATCAAGTTGAACAAACCTGTAAGAAAGAAAGGAAAAAAATACAGTACAAGATGATAAATTACACAAGACAAAATCAATAAATGTAGCCACATTTTTCATCTTTTCAGCCACCATCTTGTTGAGAAAAAAAATCGCCGGCCGACCTTATGAAATGTTTTTAGTTCAAACAAAAATCTTACAGCCTGCATTTTTTTATATATATCATAGCTTGTATCTTCTTTCATTCATCAATTCAAAACTGAGTTTAAAACAAACAAAAAGATAAACATCTTATTTTACAAACTCAAGCAAAATTCAACATCAAGGCAAAACAGATTCTCAGGAATTCAAGACTACAGCTTCAACACAACACTTACTTTCTGTTCAACAGTTATTAGGTGAGTAAACTTGCTATTTTCAAATTTAAACCTATGTATTTAACTTAAAATGGTATGTGCTTTGATGTTTATGTTAAACAAGTAATACAAAGAACTTTCTGTTGCTCTGGAAAATATGAAATGGCTGTTCTTCAGTGTTTTTCCCAAGTTTCTGAACATAGTAAAGCAAAGAGAATGTAAATACTTCTTCATATAAAAATTTTGAACTTGGATATTCATGCTAATTTAAGTTGTTTACCTAAATCAAGGCCTGCAGCTGGTTTTAGAATTTAACATTATGTTATAAATACTGTATTTCCAGTTACAGGCAAATAATTAAAAGGAATCAAATTTTGAATGTTTAAATTTGTAAATTCAATAGCATATTTAGATTTCATACACTTAATTATGATTTTTAGTATAAAAATTATGATTTTTAAGCAAGGGTATTAAGAGTAGTTTAAAATGAAACTAAAATGGGGTTTTTGTTAATCCTGGATGATTGGATTAATTTTAATTGTTGTAAATCGATATGAAGCAAGTTTGTAATTTGTTTAACACAAGGAAAATGCTGAAACATTTATTCAATGAAGGAATTGTGGGTTTGAATCTAAAATAGGGTTTAAGTTCATATTTTCTAATGCTCTGTCAAAAAGTGGTTTTCGGCTCCATTAGGCAACCGAGTTGAACGCAGCACCAGGAGGGGTGAGGGGTGAGTGCGATCGAAGTTTGGGTGAGGTACCATCGTCTCTGGTGGTCGCCGTTGATGGGCCGAGACGTTTTATTCCAGTATGTACGTACGACAGTTCGACCTTTAGGTCATATTTTGTTTTCGTCTCGAATATGAAAATCTGGGTTTTGATTTCGATGCTAGGGACGATTTAGGGTTTGTGGGTGATAGAGTGGGTCGTCGGAAGTGAGGCGAGCCACCGCGCACGTGCACGGTGGCGATAGGATGTCCGGTTAAACTGCCATGGCTGTCGTGTGAATTTTCTTGGGTCGTAAGGGTTTTGGCTTCGGGTACTTACCTGGTGCGCGCGTAAGGATGTTCGTGTGATACAGTTTTTAAATTTATAACTGAAGCTTGTAAAAAAAGAAGAAGAAGAAGAGATGAAAGGGGAAAACAGGGAGAAGAAGGAGTTAGAGTGAGAGAGAGAGAGACGCGGGGAAAGGGAGCGATGGCTCGAGACTTACTCGAGTGAAATTAGTGCCTGTCTCGGGTCCACTCACTAATGTTTTTCCAAAGTACTTTAAGTATGAATTAATAAAGATCAACATTTAATTTAGTAAATAATATTAGTTGTTTTAAGTTAATATTTGTTTAAAATTTATTTGAAAGGCTTATAAATAAAAGATGATTGATGATAAAGTTTAGGGTAATTAAGAATATAAAATACTTGTAATTAAATTAAAAACTTTAAAATTAAGTTTGTAATTAAAAATTTAATCTTGTGTTTAGTCTATTCAACTTAGGAAAATTTAATTAAGGGATTAATAAATGGTAATTAACTTATGTGATTAATTAGGGATTATACTTTAATTATATTGATAATAATTGATTAGTTTACATAATTTATGATAATTAAATAACTAATTAATTTTAATAAGTAAATTATTAATTAATAAGTAATAATTAAGAATCAACTAATTAACTGAGTAATTAAGTAATAATTAATGAATAAAGAGTTGAGTAATTAAATAATTAATTAAAGATTAGATGATCGATAAATTAATAATTAATAAATGATTTACTAAGTAATTAATTGATCATTAATAAGTTAATCAGTACTTAATTAAGTAGAATAAAATAGTTTATTCTTAAGAAATCAATTTAGTTAAGTAAAACCAAACTGATTGGTATGCATTGATAATTCTGTTAGATTGACTTTGATATCTGTTGATATTTCTGTTATATGTTGTAATATATTATGTATATCTGTGATAACTGTGTACGATCTATCTGTTATATCTGTTATGTGAAGTCTGATATTAAATTGAACTGTTAAGTTAAATAGACAACTTGGCCCTTAAAATGACGTTTGGATTTCGATGAGACCAGGATCGGAAGAATCAATTTTGATTCCTCGAAAACCACATCGATCCAAATTAAACGATAGGTCGTGACTTATCAAATGGTGATCGAGATGGTGCTTCAGAATGCAAGGGTTATCGTCGTTAACTCTGAGGGTGATTTCAAAATGAGTGTAACGAGATAGTGCCTTCAGTTTCGTTCGAACCCGGAACGAACTTGTATGGATTGAATGCTTTCAGCACATCGTCAGGCGGACGATGAGCATTCTAAGATATGTTCAATAAAGGTAATCATAGCCTCAAGCCTCATCAACCGGGAATGGCTAAAATAGGAGAGATGCAGCAAGGTTAGGTGGGTCATGCCCAAGCAGGACAAGATATTCCCCTGTCTAGATGTCCCTTTTTATTTCGGCTGTGTGAGCAGTTTTTGGCCACAACTGCGGGGTTATCTTGTTCGGGACTGTTCAGTAAGGAATGGTTCCGACCTTGTGTTGTAGGGGGTCGGGAGTGATCCTCGGTACGGTGATCTAGGCCCCGTACTGTGACGGGCGGTACCCCAGTAGCCCTGCCATTGTTGGAAACCCATTTTCCCTACGAGACCCTACGGTTTTGATTTATATTACCCACTTTCGTGGCTAGTTGCTGGAATTTAATGAATGTAACAATTTCGACTATTTTCTATTTGCTTGAAAATTCCAGACACTATTATAATATCACTGAATTTCCTATAAAATGTTTTGGTTAGCGTAAGGTAAAAACTTACCCGTATTTATTTGTGGGGAGTCTTACGTGATACCTTTATTTCAAATGATTTTCAAAGTTAAGAAATTTTAACCTGTTTACTCATACCAGACCCATGTCTGACCTAGAGTTTATATTTTGTGTTTTCATAAACTCTTGGGTACTCAAATTTTTATGAGTAGCCAAGTGATAGGTATTTGGGAGTGTTGATTTTCTGGAGGAGCTCTTTTGGGAAGAAGACCTGACGTATGTATCCATATATGTAGTCCGCTGTGTAATTAGTGTATGCAGTATTTTGGATGTATGTATGGACATATATGTATATGACAGTCCTGTTATATGATATTGTATGACTCTGATGTATGTATAACTATGTAATAGTTATGTGGTGTATTATATTTTGTTCCATTCCGCTGTGAGATTCTGATGTTGTTATTCTTTCTTTCTATTCTTTTCTATTTCTATCCCTTTCTTTCTTAATGATGAAACGTCTTTCTGGGTTGAGAAAGGTGGGTCGTCACACCATAGCTTTATCTTTGTGGAACTTTGTAATAAATTTGAACATCTTCTTTTTCCCGAGTTTGCTTCTGCCTTTATGTGTTTCAAATCCTATTGGTAGTCCTGCGAATCTTAGTAGGATTTGTAAGCAAGTGAAGCTTCTCTATCTTAATCACCGTTTCAGTGGTGATTTCTATGTTCTGGGTTTTGATGCTTTTGATCTATTGCTTGGGGTGATTAGCTGAGGAGGCATGATGTCTTTATCTCTTGTTGTGCCTGAACTGTTTCTCTTGTGGATGATTTCGGTAATTCTTTGGTGATTTAGTGTAGTTTGCCTTTGGATTTTGTTGGTAGCTTTATTTATTCTCTTGATGCTTCTCCTGGTGATATTCATTCGACTCCTGTAGTCAAACTATATCCTGACGTATTTAGTGAGGTCACTTATTTACCTTCAAAGAGGGAAATTGATTTCCGTATTGATTTTATTCCTGGAGCTCGACTTGTAGTTCTTCCATCCAAAAGAATGACACCCCGTGAGAAGGTTGATTGAGGAAGCAAATTGAGGACTTGTTCTCCAAGGGTCTGATCAGATCTAGCCATTCAAGATGGGAAGCAGCAGCGGTTTCCGTCACCAAGTCCGATGGTTCTTTGAGGATGTGTGTTGATTACAGGGAGCTAAACAAGCTCACTATGAGGAACAGATATCATATACCTCGCATCAACGATATGTTTGATCAGCTCCATGGAGCTACTATTTTCTCTCATCTTGGTCTTTCCACAGTTTCCACTAGCTCAGAGTTGCTGCGGAAAGTATTCCTAAGACCGCTTTCCGTACTTGGGTTTTATGAATGGTTAGTCATGCCTTTCGGTTTGACTAATGCTCCTGCTTTCTTTGTTGATTTGATGAATCGTGTCTTTCATGATGTGATTAATAAGTTTGTTCTAGTCTTTATTGATGATATCCTTGTCTTCTCTATGACAAGAGTTGAGCATGAGTCGCATTTTCAATTTATTCTAGAGACTCTTAGAAATCATTAGTTGAAGGCTAAGTTCTCGAAATGCCATTTCTGGAGAGATGAAGTCCGATATCTCGGGCATATTGTTTCTAGTAATGGAGTTTCGGTTGATCCAGTCAAGATCGCCGCGATCAATGTAAGTCTTTCCCTTCTTCTCATTCCGTAATTTGATCATTCTATCTTTTCTGTGGTCCTTATTTCTCCTTATTCTGTTACAGGATTGAGAAAATTTTAGGACTCCAATTGATATTCGTAGTTTTTTGGGCCTAGTCGGTTACTATCGGAGATTCATTGAGAATTTTTCTCGGATTTCTGCACCTTTCACTGCTTTAACTCGAAAGAATGCTAAGTTTATATGCAGTGATAAGTGTGAAGCTGCATTCAATGAGTTGAAGCGTAAGCTTAATTCCGCATCAGTGCTTACCATTCCGGATGGAAATAAGGGATTAACGGTATACACTGATGCTTGTCGTGAGGGTTTGGGAGCTGTTCTGATGCAAGATGGGAAGGCGATTGCTTGTGTTCGTCGTAGTTGAAGGCCCCTGAGGACAATTATGCAGCCCATGATCTGGAATTGCTTGCCGTTGTTTTTGCTTTGAAGCTTTGGAGGCATCATCTTTTGGGTGCTAAGTTTGAGCTCTTTACTGATCATCGTCGATCTTTGAAATATATCTTCACCCAAAAGGATTTGAATCAGCAGCAAGTTTGGTGGCTTGAGTTTCTTGCTTCTTATGATCTCGACATTAGCTATACCCCTGGGAAAGCTAATGCTGTAGCTGATGCTTTGAGTAGGAAGAAGGCTATGTTGTGTCAGCTTGTTGTTTCTTCTCCTCCTCTTTCGGACCGTATCAAAGCTAAGCAAGAGGAGGATGAGATGCTTAGGCATATGAAGGAGGGTGTTCATAGAAGAGTTGGTGGTAGTAGTCTTGATGGTAGTGGAGCCCAGATCGATGATCAAGGTATTTTGAGGATTAATAATCAGATTTGTGTCCTAAATATTGATGGATTGAGGCAGGAGTTACATTGAGAACATCATCGATCCCGACTTCCTATTCATCCTGGTGTGTCGAAGATGTATCAGGATATGAAGAAGCTTTATTGGTGGAGATGTATGAGGCTAGATATCTCTATCTTCGTTAGTAGGTGTGCGACTTGTCAGCAAGTCAAGGCAGATCATCAGAAGAACCCTAGTTTGTTGCAGCCCCTTAAGGTTCCCAATTGGAAATGGGAACAGGTTTCCATGGATTTTATTGATGGTTTACCAAGGACTCAGAGGGGTAATGAGAGTATTTGGGTTATTGTGGACCAAATCAGCTCATTTTATTTCGGTCAAATCTACCCATTCTGCTTTCCGTCTGGCTAAGATTTATATGAGGGAGATTGTTCGTCTCCATGGTGTTCCTATCAGCATTGTTGTGATCGCGATCCTATCTTTTCCGGTCAGTTTTGGAAGGATTTTCAGGAATCTTTGGGTACTCGACTGAATCTGAGCATTGCTTATGATCCACAGACCGACGACCAAACAGAAAGAGTGAATCAGATTCTCGAGGATCTTCTTCGTGCTTGTGTTCTGGACTATGAAGGATCTTGGAAAGATCATCTCCATCTTGTTGAATTCACCTATAACAACAGTTATCAGGTATATTTTCAGCCTTGTATTTTGACCTTATCTTAATCTTTTATCCATCTCATTCCGTCTTTGAATTCAGGCTAGTATTGAATTGTCCTCGTTTGCTCCTCTTTACAGAAGACCTTGTAGATCTCCATCTTTCTGGATTAAATCCGATAATCAAATGGTTCTTGGTCCTGATGTGATTTTGGAGGCTTATGAGAAGGTTGAGGAGATTAAGAGGAAGACGAGGATTGCTCAGGATAGGCAGAAGAAGTATGCTGATCGTCGTAGGAGGAGTTTGGAGTTTGCTGTTGGTGATTTGGTTTTCCTTAACGTCTCTCCCTTAAGGAATGTGATTCGGTTTGGTCGTCAAGGGAAGCTTGCCCCTAGGTTTGTGGGTCGTTTCCCTATCTTGGAAAGGATTGGTTCTTTATCTTATCGTATGGATTTGCCTGAGAAATTTTCTAGAGTGCATAATGTATTCCATGTTTCGCATCTTCATTAATATCTGCATGATCCATCTTTGATTGCCCAACATTCTGCTCTCGAGAGTTTGGATATTGAGCCTAATCTGACTGTCGAGAGGAAGCCACTTCATATTGTCGAAAGAGGTATGAAGCAACTGAGAAGGAAATCTGTCAACCTGGTCAAAGTGCAGTGGAGTATGAATGATCGGGATTGTATCTGGGAGACAGAGGAGAGCATGCATGCTTCGAATCTGGAATTGTTTGTTTTAGGTACTCTTTGCTTTTCTGTCTTGTCTTTCCTTGTTTCCGTGTCTCGTTTCTTTTCAAGAACGAAAAGTTTTGAGTGGGGGACTGTGTAATTACCCAAAATTTTGTAAATATTTTTAATTCAAGTTATTTGAAAACTTTGATTTTTAATTATTTCAAATTTGAAATTTGGAATTTTCCAATGTAATTTTAGATTTTGATTACAATTTAATTTCCAAATACAATAAAATAAATATTTTCTGAAATTTTTATATTTTGGTCAAATAAAAGTCAAAATTTGACCATAGATCAAAATTTTAAATTTGAATTTTTAAATTCTAATCTTTTTCTTTAAAACCGTATTTTATTTTAATATTAGTTCTGCTTTTCGTTTCATAAAATTCTATTTTATACTTTTTGAATTTGATAACTTTCAGTGTTTTACACGCGATTATTTTCAGCATTTTCCTGTTTATTTTCTATTCTACATTTTTTTACTTCATTTCTATTTTATATTTATTTTTTATTTTCTATTTTGTTTGGACTTTTTATTGTACTTTTTATATGATTTTATTTGAATTCTGTCTTGGAAATTTTAAAGGACTGAAGTTCCTTTTCTTGGAAATCAAGTAAAGCCTCTTCATTTGCCTAGCCTTTCATTTCCACATCTTAGCCGTTCACAACCTTTCCCACGAACCCTAGCCGCCTCTAACTTTTGTAATTCACGTATAAAGTTTCTTATCCCAAATTCATTTGTTTCTTCAAGAGAAAAATTACAGTAAGTCATGGCCTCCGCCTTCTTCTTTTCCCTTTCTCTCTTTTCATTTTGTTGTTCCTCCTTTGGCATGCTCGGCCACCATCCCTAGCCGACCTCATCTTACCACTCCACCACCTCCATGATCGGCCACATCCCCTCTTCATCATCCCCATGCCAGAGTCGTGACTATAGAACAAAAGCCCTTCACCAAAGTTGCAAAAACTCCTCTTGATCTATGCTTTTGTCTCCACTTGATCGTTGCCTTGCCACTCCTCTTCAGATCCTTGCCTAGCCGTGCCTATGACCACCATAACCGAGCGCAATAGCCTTCAAAATCAACATAGCCGAGCCAAGCTTGCCTCTAAACATCATGGCCGGGCAGAGTATGGTGATGTCTCAGCCCACTTGATTGATAAAGCAAGTCTATGTCATTTTTGATTCATAATTCTCATTGTTTAATCCATATTTGTTTGTGTTAAATCATATACTTATAATTGTTTTTTTATTTGTTTACAAGATTTGGATTTGGGTGTTACTTCTTCTTGAATCTAGTCGCTCCTTTTCGTGCTTTGTGGAGTTTGAATTTTTTGTTTTGAATTTGATCTCCAGCTTTAGAAGGTGAGTTATTCACTCTAGACAATCGTACTTATATAAATATGAAACAATGTCACTTGAATTGTAATAGTTGATATGCTATGCTATATGCTCACATCTGCTTATTATCTGACATTATAGGATGATATTACCTGATTTTATATCCGTTGCATCACCTGACATCATATGTTATGTTTTACTGTTTATTTATTTATTGTTTCTCACACTGCAAGTTCCCTGTAGGAATAGAATCACTATGGTTTGAAATGATACATACCCGAACGGACATTAGAGTAAGGAAAAATCGTTATAGCTGAAATGATAGGCTCAAGTGATTTTTATTTATTTTATTTTACTTAGGATTGCGGGTTTGAAATGATAGAACCTGGATTTCTCTTTTTAAATTACGAATTGAAATGATACACATCCATATCACTTAACCTAGGTTAGAAAATTATATACAGCCCGTCGTTAATTTTAAATATTTCTAAAAGTATTAAGTAATTTGAAATTAAAAATGTGAAATTTTGACTTCAGTTGGATATAAAGGATTTAAATTTAAATAAATGCTATAGTGATTTTCTATAAGTAAAATGTATAAGCACATAAGGATTAAAAATGTAAATTTTGATTTGACTTAATAATTGAAATTTTAGGGTTCAGTGGAATTTTAAGCTTAACTTGGTGATAAGAATATTTTATTTATGAAATGGATATTTTAAATAAAGTACTAGGTCATTTGTTAAATAAAAAGTTAGGCAATTTATAATGTATTTAACAAATGAATTTTAGCTTAAATTGGATATTTATCAATAAATGTTATTTTATTAAAATTATAAGTTAAGTAATATCCAAATAAATAATTTTGAAAAGTGAAACAAGTTATTAAGCTAAAAATGAAAAAAGTTGAAGATATATTGTTTTAAAGGGTATAGTAAAACTTATAACAGAAATTATAGTGTTTCAGAAATGCTGTGGTTTAATGAACTATGTGTTGAATATATTAAACATACCTACAGTAGCATTTCTGAAGTGCTGCAATTTCTGAATTTGAATTATGTGTTGAATATACTAAATGTACCTACGGCATCATTTCTGAAATGCTGCAGTTTCTGAATTTGAACTATGTGTTGAATATACAAAGTATACCTACTGTAGCATTTCTGAAGTGCTGCAGTTTCTAAATTTGAACTATGTGTTGAATATACTAAATATACCTACCATAGCATTTCTGAAGTGCGGAAGTTTCTGAATTTGAACTGTTTTTGAAATACTAACATATCTACCGTAGCACTTTATAAGTGCTGCAGTTTTTTGAAAAATACAATGTTTTGAAATGTTGAAATTGAACGAATGAACTTAGAAAATGCTGAAATTCTGGAAATTGAATATTGAGTTGGAAGGATAACTACTTCATATTTAAATGGTTTAAATGAATTATTTTGATTTGAAATATGAGCCATTTTTTGAAATTTATAACCACGGGTAATAATAACGTTGGGTTGTTAAAGAAACCGGGATCAGAAGTTGTCATACTCTCTACCAACTCCGAAAACCACTTTAACAACCGTGTACGTGGTGGAGATTCCAGAAAAAAGTAGGATGGTGGCGACGTTCTATAGAGGTATGTACGTGGTTCCGACTCCCATGAGTTGGCATAAGGTGGCAAAAACTGGAGCGATTCCGGGCCAATGAGGTAGCTCCTCTTACCGGACACCCTTCTTCTTATGACATTCTATTACTTTGTGATTGATTGGTGCGCACCTTTGATTTTACGAGTATGGCTCAAGGTGGGTGGTAGTAGCTGCTACGCGTCACCACCAGTCCAGATGCGTAATTGGTATGTCTACCCTCGCATTACCTCGTTGTGCCATGTCACCTACCCTAGCGTGACCTGTACGATTTTGGTTTTGTGTCGTACCTATGAAGTATCCTCTGGTAGCCTTCCGATCAGGAGGTATTACGGTACTATATAGACTATTAGCACTATGTATGTGTTAAGGGGGATATTGGGTAACTCCTTAACGCTATTTTTAAGTAAGTTTACTTTACTAGTAGACATTATTATAATAGCGTATATTACTACATAGTAAATAGTTTAATGGATCCTTAGAGGATGGGCTGTCCCAACCATCCTTTAAGTTACTTTTACATTTATCTTATAGTTCATTTGAGTTGGTTTACATTATATAAGTATGTATGTGCTGACTCGAGTGTTTGTGTTTATTTTCTTACGCTCGGGTCAGCCTGAGTATCAGCTTTGGAATCCATCTTCTAGAGCTAGAATTTTCTGGAGATCATCATTATCTAGTTGCTATCTATTTCTTTTAGTATTTTCTATTCAGCTATTGTACCACTGAACATTTATGTATTTGGGATTTCTGTTGTATTTACTTTCAGACTATGGTATTTTGTACTGCTTGAGACTGTGATTTGAGATTGTGTGGTAGTAGCTTCATGAACCACTACTGTTGTTTTATTTTCCACTACGAGTTATTCTGATCTATATGTGTCTGTGATTCTGTGATTGGTTTTATTTGCTTCAAACTATATTACAATCTACTGTTTTGAATTATTCAAGTCAGACATGTGTGGTTTTATTGTCGATTTGAATTGTCTAAAATAGTGGGTCGTTACATTTACGGTTTATATTATTATAAAATAAATAGAAAACCAAAAAAACATACGTTGCTCATCTTGCCAAACGCATACAACACGCAGCCGTACCTAAACACACACATGTTTCCTTTCGTGTATACTCAACCAATAAATGTCAGTTGATCAACGTATTCCATCTCGTGCACCTTGGCTGTCTCCTCTTCGCCTGAAACGCCTCCCCTTCTAGTGCCACCATCATCAAGACAATCGAGAAAACCCGCATGCCTTCAATCTCAGATCTTATCGAATTCGTGATGTAATAGCATAGATCAACCATATGGATTTGAAGAGCTTGCCGAGATATACAACTTTGATGTTGGATGTTTTTAAATTTAATGAACGGATTAAGAGATATTAAGGAGGGAAGTTAGTGAATTTTTGGCCATTAAAGAACTAGTGGCTAGGGTTTTGAGAAATTAAAATAATAATAAAACTATCTCGATTTTGCATGCGTATTTATATAGTTAGGTCCAAAATCGTTCGAACTCCAATCAAGGCGTGCCGCCTGGCTTTTATAATGTTTTACCCCATTCCGAATGCAATGGAACTAGTTTGAGGCCTAATTCGATTATATGTGGAAGTTAGCTTTTTAAAGTTAATTTATTTTATCGAATTCCAAAATAAATTTCTACGTGTTTCAAGCTCACACGACAAACGACAAGTTCAATCGCAGCGAAACATATAAAGCCACAATAATTCGCTATTACGGATCAAATGAAACCAGTTTTGTCGGAATCCAAGGCAGTTGTCAAAATAGCTATTTTTACTCGTTAATTACAATATAAATTCCCAATTTTAAATTATTCACATTGGAATCCAATTTTAAATGTTAACCATATTCATTCATATTTAAATAAAATTTAAATCATTTCCCGATATTATTTTCATTCACATTAATTTCAAAATTAAATTATTTAAATAATCTTCAATATTAAATTTAAAAAATTTAATTATTAAATAAACCAATATTAATAACTCATTTCATTTTATTTCTACCCAAATTTATCCAATAATCACCTTAAGTTTAAAATTTTAAAATAGTCAAAAATACGAGTCATCACAGCAATCCCGAATTAAATAAAATCCATAAAATCGCCCGAGCCTATCATGTCAACCCATAACGATTTTTCTCTAATATATAGATCGTTTGGGTATGTATCATTCCAATCTATAGGAAACTGCAGTGTTATAACCATGTAAAAATACGACATCCAGTCATTCAATATCAACAATCAAACTCCATCATAATCATCATCCAAATCAACCAATAAACATTAATAGTTAACCGATTATCATTAACAAGTATTAAATTGACAATTAAATTCAATATTAAATTGAACGATGATTGAATGCAATAAAAGTCAAATTTAACTAGAAAGACAATATAAACCAACCGAACATCACTCAATAAATTTCTAATCACATCATAAATTTATTTAACTAACATAAGATAATTTAGTAATTGTGAATGGGTTAAAACAATAACCTTCTATTTCAAATCAATTTTAAATCCCAATTAGGGCCCAAATTTGAACAGTCTTAGAATTCATCCAAACTTGGGATATAATGTCTGAAATTCCGATACGATCCTAACGAAATAAACCGCGCGTAAATCAGATCTCGTATGTAAAAGTTATACGCATTAGAAGATTGAAATTTTAAGTTAATTAAAATAGATAAAATAAAAGAGAACGAACCATTCACAGCCCCCAAACCCTATTCGTGTTCTAACCCTGATGAAGCTGCCATCTTCATCGTGAAATCGCGCCGCCCGAGCAAGCTTCCACCTCAATCGACCAACGCCAGAGGCTCCACCTCACCACGCCGCCCCCATCCACGGTGGTGCGACCACCTGCGGCTACTCCTAGCCGTACGCCGCCGCCAACACTTTAATAGCTATTCCTGGCGAAATCTGACACCCCTAGCATGAGCGAACATCACTTGGAGACCTGCTCTCCATCCTCTTCCCAATGCTGCTTCCCGATCGTCGATCGGACGAAGATCCACCGTTGGATCGACAAAATCCAATATGGACGATCAGAATTGATTCATAAATTCTGGAAAAGGGTGACTCGAATGAAAAAAATGAACTACGCAGTGGATTACGCTTTGCGAAAGCTTTCTAATGATATATAACATGTTAGGAGCTTGGGGGAGTTTGACTTTTTGAAATTGGTTTTGAAATTGAATTAAGGTTTCGAAATTGGAGTATGTTCTGCCATTGAGAAGGGGAAGTAGACAAAAGAATTTGTATGTACAGTAATAAAAAATGGCTTCTAGGGTTAGGAAAACAAGATTATTTATACGAACAAAGCCCGATAAGAAAACAGATACGTATCGAATTTGTTCGAATTGACAATAACGGCTCGAAAGCCTGTTTCACATTCGAAACGAAAGTGGGTCATCTCATATATCAAAATAGATGTTTTCGATATCTTTAAATTCAATGGAATAGATTTCAAGTACTAGTTTCATCGTATGAAGAAGTTAGCTTAAAATCGGCCTATTTTAAAATGATTTCAATTGAATTTTATTAAATTGGTTTCCACGCGTTTCGACCCCAAACGATTAAACGACAAGTACGATCGCCACGAAACTTGAGACCTTACAATAATTCACTGTTACTGATTCAATGAAACTTGTTTCGTCAAAATCCAAGACAGTGGCCAAAATGTCCATTTTCACACTAATTAAATAAATCAACATTAAATCATTAGATCACTTTTTAGTTTCAATTTCATAACTAACAATTTTCGTCATTTTTTATTACTTGGACATTTTCGATAATTTAAAACAAATTTTAATATCCATTCAATGTCAATTATTTTTCTCATTACAGTGTTTAATTTCAATTGAAATAAATACAGCAATTATCACTTTAAATTCCCATAAATCCATTTAATTGCCTTTTCATCTTGTTATAATCAATTGTCAGATTTTCAATAAAATTAACATTGGGTCACATCCTATTACACTAATATTCCCAAATTTCATATTTTACTCTATTAGTTGCAATTTTAAATTATTTTTTTATTTTTTTTATTTTCATATTAGTTAAAATTTGAAATTTCAATTAATTAATTTATCTTGGTTTCATTCTTTTATTAAATCAATTATTGCCTTGTAAATGTAATTGACCTTTTTATACATTTTATTACATTCACCTTTTACCGGTATAGTCTTAACTCATATAAAAGTAACATTAAATTACATTTAATTGCAATTGATTAAATAAATTAGTAACAAATAACAATTATCACCATTTCTATATTTAATCACATTTTTATGTTTGTTATCTACCCTCAAATGTTATAGTTATTTACACAACACTAATTTTATTCAATTACAATTTGTCACTTACTGTTTCCTTAAATCAACACGACATTTAAATTATCAATTTCCTTTAAAATTCAATTTCAGTTAATGCACCCATTATTACAATTAGTTAACACTCTATAGTCAATCATAACTTTTTAATCATTTCAATTAATTGGAATTACATTTAAAGCAGTCATCAATTACCTTAAATTAATACTATTACATTTCATTTCAGTTATATTTTCATTATTAAATCAAAAAAATTTCCAACATTAAATCACAAAACCTTATTAAATTAAGTACATTTAATTATTGAAATTAAGGGTCGCTACAGTATTTTTGTGCAACCCTGATAACTTCATGTTAGGAGTAACCTGATGCACTATATTATTTTTGTATTATATGTAATCGCTCCGATGTGAGACTTTTCTATTCTATTCTGATATGTTCTTTTATTTTACCCTATGACAACCCATCTTTCGGATGTTTGGGCAACGATGCATGAACATTGAGGTTGTGTCAAGTGTCATTCTTAGGGGTCAGAATGTTAGGTCGTCACATAAGATAACTATACGTATTTTTTAAACAAACTCAAGGTACATATATTATACTTAGGTCGTCGCAATATAGTAGGTACGAGTAAATAATCTCTTTCATTTTGTTGAATGAACTTAAGGTCGAAAGGAAAGTAGGACAAGGAAGTAAAGGTTAGGAGTTGTATGTGATACAACCGATAAGAAGTTATCCATCGTTTGTGGGGCTATGGCTTGTTGAGCAAACTCAAGATCAGAATCCCAAGACAAACGAGTCCTAACACCCACTAGCGAAGTCGAAAGACTTCTATGTTTCGCTTATGCTTAGGTGAAACATAAAAGATCAGGGGCCTTATTAGAAAAATGAAATAATAACATTTTAAAATTTGTAAGAACATATGCTATGTAATATTATAATAATCAACATTGATAAATTTATGCATTTAAAATTATTGATAAAAAGTTCATCAGTTGAGGTATACAAATGAAGTGAATTGAAAATTAACAAACAGAAATATAACATATACTTCCTACCAAATACTAAATGCATGTTGACATTTCAACACCCATGCAAGTGCCTGATTCTACAACTACTAAATGTGTTCGTAATTTGGTCGCTTATGTATTTATTTGGTCAAGAGCGTATATTGCACTTTATGAATTCCAAACTCAAAAGCAGTACAATACCATGGATATTTGATCCATATACAATCACATATAAATGTTATATAGTGAACGGTCATGCTCTTGTAATGTATAATTTTTCGATGAAATCAGTTAATCTGAAATAAGAAAATAAACCATAGTGCAAGATCGAGTATTCAACTTGATTGATTACAAAAGGATCATATTGTGTTAAATGTAACACTTGATCAAAACTACAAGAAAGATCTAAGAACACGATCATTGAACTGTTATTTTGATCATATTACGTCCGTGTGGTTAATGCCTCGTTATTTCACCAGTATATCCAATAGAAGATTTCTACCATTATGATATTCCCCAAAAGCCTAAAAAATGGCCTTTCCACTTTAAGCCCCATGATTTCCGATATATCCCACTTTTCCAGCTATATTCCGCTATATCTTTAATAGAAATGAATTGAAAAATGAAATTTATACGTTATAAAAATTACGAAACTAATATTTTTAATTGAATTTTTTAACATATTTTCAAAAATAAATAAAATAATATTCTATTAAATTTAGTTAAGTTAAATAACAGTTTATGCTTATTTGCAGTATATTTACACATGTTTTTATTTGAAAATCAAATATGTATTAAGTATAATTAAATTGAATGTAAAATTTTCATTTAACTACCGTTTATATATTTACAAAAACATTAATAATGAGTTTTTATGCAACTTTAGAGTCATCTCCTACATCCTCATTGTATCTCCGCTACGACTTTTCGCCACCGCCTACCGACATTGAATCCGCTGAGTGCTTTAACTGCACAGATTTATGTAAAATGCGGCATATTTGCTGTCCTTAATTGTTATGGATAATCGAATGTGTTTCTATAAAGAGCTTGTTATGATATTGCAGTAAGGATTTTCTTTTGAATGGTTCGACCATTTTTAAATTTAATTTAATGTACAGTTAGGATGAAGAGGGTGAACAGTCATTTCTGCTCCGTAAAGAAACATAAAAAACAAGAACTATAATAATAGTAGTTGATACTTAACTTTGGAATAAGAAATATGATTTCTATTCCAAAATGTATTTTCATATAGAAATTATTTCTATGAGATTTATTTCTTTAAGTTCAAGATATTTGATCAAAGAACTCTCCCATGTAAACTAGTTATAATATATGAAATAAATAATCTATATTTAGTGAATGATGGACCTCCAAATTCAATATGCTACTTTAAAATTATATATTAAGCATTGGAAGTGAAACACTATGCAAGAGTTCATCTCCTCAACATATGAGTTTAGTATCATGGTCAATTGTAGTCACTTGAAATTCAAAATCTCTGGCCAAGGTAGTATGGTTAATAATAATTGTGAGAACCAAAGGAGTTTGTTTATGGACTAACCAAGTTGAATGTGGATGGTACTGGGATTTTTACCAAAACTAAATTCCGCAAGTCTAAAGTGAAATAGTGTCGATGAAGAGAACTGGTGTCAACAATCATTACTATAAGGTACCGCTTAAGAAATTATGAAATTGGATTTACCGAAAAGACCTGTAAGTGATAAATTAGACCAAACTGTCATAATACAAGCTAAATTTACGTGAGAAAATTAATATTTGAATGGTTGATATTAACCACTGATCGAATTCACACTTCTGAATCACACTCGCACAACCTCATTTGCAATTTTTTTGGAAAAATATATGATTTAATATATAATGTTGTAAGTTAGTTAAATTAGTTAATATTTAAGAATGGTGAGTTATTGATAATTTATTTGATGTTGTGAATGTTGAAAATTATTTAAATGCATTTAAAAAAGTTATATTTCTAAATATTGATACATGGTATCTGTATATTTTTAAACATGATTTAAATAACAAATAGTTACTTGGAGTGTTTTTTCGAAAATCTTGCTCCTTAAAGAAGCAAGTTTTGGTTGGCCATATTTAGGGGAATGAAGGAATTGATTAATTGAAATTTAAAACGGAATTAAATAAGAAAGTTGAATGAAGAGAACGAAAAAGGTTCCTTTTATCCTATTAAAATAAATTTCTTCGTTCTTTCTTTCTTTACAGAAAACTTTCCTCCCCTCCCAAATCATGGCCATCATTCTTTTCGCTCAAACAAAATAAAATTTGAATTAGAACAAAGGTAGGTCATCCTTCTCTTATAAGACGCGGTGCAAATTTTCTTGAAATCTAAATGAGAAGCCATAAATTAAAGTACGACAAATGGCAAGGTTTTGGGTATGTTTTTCTTATTTATAATTATTCATGATGTTCAAAATGATGATTGTTCACACACATGTGTATTGTAGCTACTTATTATGATCTATTTAAAATTCTTTTATGTACTACGATCGACAGTGAATACTTTTATGCATGGTTTTATTTGAATGTTGATGATTTAATTGAATCTGAATTAATTAACTGTCGTGGAGTTGATTTGTCATAATTTTTTTTATCTATTATTATAATTGGCTGATTATCTAACTTAACCAAATAATTTATATTTCATATCGTTTGAGATCTAAAACATATCCTTTTGTTTGTCGAATATAAAACTGTATGTTGATGTAAATTTGTTTTGTTTTAATAAATTACTGTTGTTAGTACAGTTTATCCCATTTTCAATGGATCTAATATTTATAAATTGAAGTATGAAAATACACATACACATTAATTAATTCTTCTGTAACGACCCAGAATTTTTAATAATTTAATTTGAGAATATTTAATTAATTTTAAATATTTGAATGATGGTTTGATTTGAATTTCAAATTATCAGAATGAAATTGGCGATTAAGTTATAGAATTTAATCTATTGAAAATTGAATAATAATTTGAATCTTCAATTTTAAGCCAATTAAAAATATTTCAAAGGCTTGTAAAATTCATATTGATAGTACTGAAGATAATAGAAGCTTCAGAATTGAATTTGAAAGTGAATTATTCAGTTTTGAAAATATATCGTTTGAATCGATATTTAAAAATAGCCTTCCGAGGCACAGTCTCGGAATTCGACGAAACCAGTTCCATTGGATCCGTAATATTGAATTATTACCGGATTTCAAATTTCGTATTTTTCAGAGTTGATATGTGATCACACGACGCGTAAACGCATTGGAATTTAATCGAATTCAATTTGAATCTTAATTTAAATATTAGTCAAATGCACCACGTTATCTTCCTAAACTCACGCCAAAAATTACGGCAAGAATCACGATAGAAATCGTGCCGAGCATACCTCCTTCACGTTTAAATGCCCCTCATTCCTCTCGTTCGTTTTAAAAATCAAATGGTCGAAGCCTCAGTAAAAAAAAAAAAGAAAAAAAAGGGGGCGAACGCGGTCTCGATCGAGCAAGCAAGGAGGAACGTGATGAGGGGTCGCGCGTTCGATCGATGAAGGCGGCATGGGTTTCGCTGTCAACTGGGAGGCCGTGGTTAGGGCATGGAGGCGAGGTTGCGCTCGACCTGGGAAGCTTCGAAGTGGGGGGGGAAGTCACGATGATGCGCGCTCGTGCTCGCGTTGAAGGCAGTCGAGTTCTAGGGTTTCGCGATGACGACTCGCGATAGCAGGGATGTGCGGTTGCGTTTTCGAAGGGATGCAGGCACGCGACCAATTGTTGAGGCCAATAGGGGGACTCGCGGTGATTTGGTTCTCGAACTGGGTATTGGGGTGTCGCGATTTGATACTCGCATGGGTTCTCTGGCCGTGGGCTTCGAGAAATCGCCTGGGTTTTGATTTTTACAGTAAGGTAATTTTGTTTACCATTTATTAATTTATGACATATATGAATTGGTGGAAATTAATGGAAATTTAAACAGAAAAATATTTTTCTGTAGAAAGATATATGAAACAGAAAAGTTTTGAAAGTTAATATTTGATTTTATAAACAGTTTATATGTATATACAGTGTAGTCTAAACAGGAAAAGTTATAAATGGAAATTCAATTTATTAAGTGAAAGATTTATTTAAAGAGAATTTAGTTTAGATTTAAATTTTTAGTTAAACAAATTTATTAAAAGAAATTGATATAAGGATATTAATTTTAAGTAAAATGATTAGTTAAGTTGTTATAAAATAAATAGTTTACGATAATAAATTTGTTTTATCTATTATAGTTACTAAAAAGAAAAAAAAATTTGTAAAAAAATTGAATTTATAATTGATTAAGTTATTAAAGGAGAGTTTGGTTAATTTAATTTAATTTTTAGTTAAAATAAATTTATTTAAGAAGAAATTGGTTTAAATAAAACTATTGATTAATTAAACAATCAAGAACGAAAATTAGTTTAAATAAATTTATTAAAGAAGAAATTAGTTTAAAACGAAACTATGAGTTAATTTAACTATTAAAACAAAATCGCCGATGAATCAAAATTATCTAATGAAAATTTATTATTTGATCTGTTCGAATATTAATAAATTATGTATAATATTTATACAAGGTATAAATCAAGAAAATCGAGTCAAGATGGGAGATGGATTGCTGATAAAAGCAAAGGTGAGAACTTCTCACTCAAAAGGATTTATTTAAATTTTAAATAGTTAGATTTAAAATTGTTAGTTGTGTTGATTGAATGCTTGAATGATGATTGTTTTATCTATATATATATTGGATGTGAATAGACCCTATACGCCGTCAGTAAGCGGCGGTTATTTATTACACACATATACCGCGATATTCCACCTTGAAGTGGAATTGGTATTATATTATATATATAGCAATATATATATATATATTGGCATATGTATATATTGCAGTTGATTGATTTCCCGCATTGTATAGCGGATGAGACCCTATTGCGCCGTTAGTAAGCGGATAATATTTATAAAATCCCATATACTGCGATATTCCACCTCGAAGTGGAATGGGTATTGTGCTAATGTCTGTGGATGCAGGGAAACAGGTTGGAGGGATCCAACTGGATTCCTCACAAATATTTATTGATTTTAAATATCGTGATATTTGATTGTTTATCATATCGATATATGATGTTTGAAAGTTGTGATTGACTATTTGATGTGTTGCATCATCGGATCCAATTTTTGAAGTTTAAAAATAACGATTTTGATTTTAAGAGATTTCTAAAGTGATTTTTGAAAGTATACGTTTATAAAATATTTTTTTTGAATTGATTCATCTTAAATAAATAAACGTTATAATTTTAATGTTATAAAAATTATGATTTTTGAGAAATACAGTTAAAAGTTGATTTTTGAAGATATGAGATTAATGATTTTATAAAATAGTTTAAACTGGGATTTCTGAATTTAATATAAAAAGTTTAAAAATAGGATTTATGAAACTTGATTATTTTATAAATCAAAATGATGGAATTATAAAGGAGTTTAAAGACGTTTTTAAAAGAATAATATAAATTGATCCATATAAAAGATTTATAAATTGATATTTATAAATTAAAAATATTGGAATTGTAAAACGAGCTTTTATAAGTGTTAGAATGAATCGTGAATGAATTTCTTAAATGAATGAAATTTATAGAATTATAACGGTGAAGTTATAAATGGAATTTTATAAACAGTAGGTTTATAAAATTAGTAAAGTTATTTAAAAGAATAGATTTTTGATAAATAAATGAATCTTATAAGTTATAAGATTTATAATTATGAAGTTTAAAGGAACGATTTTGTAAACAAATAAATTATAAGTATTTAACTTATAATGTGAAATTTTAGTATATCATTGAGATATGAAATTGAATAGATTTATAAAGGAAATTTATAAAAGGAAGTTGTTGTAAAATAAATAGAAATGAAATTTATAAACATTGTTTATAAATCCGCAAACTACTTATTTTGATAAGTAAATTGTTGTAATTTATTAATGGAATTATATTCGTATTTTAGACAGTGAATAATCCTTTAAAATAAAAGGAATAGAAATGATGAAATTGATTAACAAGTATATTCACGTTTTTGAATAGTGAATAATATGTTAAAGAAATGGTTTTGAATGTGATGTTTTAAATAGAACTAAAACGATCTAAAGATGTTTTAAATGTATTAAGATTCGAAACCATAGATTTCAACATTTATTGTTGAAATAGACGTTTTCGAGATATGGAAGGAAATGGTAGATTATAACACTGTTGTTATAGTAGATGATTTCCGAAAGGAAATGTTTTGTATAGTATTGGGATTTATATATCTATTTTAATTTCGAATCCCTATACTAGTGATTTTGGGTTGTCGTAACGATGTTTTACGCAACATTCGTTTTGCCACAAATAAATATGTTTAAGTGAATGATTTCCTTAAAGAATGAAATATATACTTAATTTCGATTAGAGTATATTAAATATTTTCTAAGTATAGAAAATAAAAAGACATGTGAATTACTTATAAATAAATAAGTATGGAAATGCTTTTCCAATATTAAGTGAATATTTTGAATTTATCTTTTTGAAGATAAATTGAAAATGAATATTTGAAAACGAATGGAAATCGTATATTCATAAATATTTTGGAATGTAAATTCAACATGGAATTTATAAATGAAATTGGAAATTGGGTTTAAAAATAAATATTGATTTATTTTTAAAGAATGGAGAATATATATATCTTGTAAAGATATTTTTGGGAAATAAATAATTTGGAAAATTATTTGGAATCTGGTGATGTTGGCATATCTATTGATAGTTCAATAACCGACTATCAATATTTACCTTTAAATAGGTATTTGTTGTGATTTTCTTGAAATTGAATGCCATACTTATTTTATTTTATTTTTAAAATAAGCGCTCACTATTCGGGTTAACCGGGAAAGGACCTTGGGGTCGTATAACCCATTCCGAATATGTGATACGTCGTTATGAATTGCATTTGAAGATCGGTGTTGAAGACCGGATATTTTCGAAAGCGAAAGGGTTTCTTGTTGATTGTCTCTGCACTGGTTGATCCCCGGTATTGAGATCTCCATATGTGATGGGAAATCCGAACGTGATTAGAGATTATTCGGATTGCAAGGACTTCTTTGTAAGTGCCTTCGGTTCTGTTCGAGCCCGGAACAGACTTGTATGGATTGTGTGTCTGACATTACAAATTGAGATATAAAGCCGATTTTTTTCAAATATATTTCTGTTGGTGGCGGAGAATTTACTCTCTTAGCTTAACACCCTTCTCTGAGACGTACGAGCTCAGAGGTTATATAGTTGAAGGTTATTAGCAATATATTCCCAATTTGGTAATGTGACATACTGAGTGTTGTTGTGAAATGATCATTGTGTTGATTATTTGTGATAGGATCATTTATTTGATCGTCTATCTTGGTGATCATTTCTATGATCATTTGTTGACCCAAAGCACGGCTTTTGTATAAAGTGTGTTTTTGTGGACGTGACTTCGTCGAGCCTCACACCCCGGAATGGTCAAAACAGGAAATATGCAGCAAGGTTATGAGGGGTAGCGCCCTTTAGGATATGTGCATTTCCTTCTGGAAAAGGGTGGTATCATGGTATGGAGCCCAGATACTTACTCATGTTGAAAACACTTTATGATTGTGTGAATTGATTGCGAGCGCTCGGTGAAAGGTCCCAAAGGACCGGGGGATGGCATATTCGGTCAGTTGTTACTCAGTAGGGGTAACCCGGCCTTGTGTTGGTAGAGATCCGGTTTGGTTCTCGGGGATGTCCATCCAGAGGCGTTCTCATGTGGCAATGGGAAGTTCCTTGGCCTGATCATTCGTTGGAAATCCAAAGAAACAATACGAGACTTGTACGGTTTTAGTTGTAGAACCTGCCATCTAATATGGTAGCTATAGTAGGCATAATATAATGGTACCTATGCTGGCTAAGATTTATATTCTACTTTCGAAATGTTTTCTACACTATGCACTAGTAATAATATCAAATGTTTTCTTTTAATGCGTATCAAGCATCTTTGACTAACATAAGAAGAAATCTCCTCCAAGTCTGCGTTTGCATTGTGTGTGTGGCGGGAGGTCTTATGGTAGTCTCATTTTTAAAAGCATTGCGAATTGATTTTTAAAATATTCTTCTATTTTGATTTTAAAGAAAAATAAACTGTTTTAGTTCCCACACCAGTCACATGACTGACTCGGAGTTTATTGTTTTCCTTCCTAAACTCTGGGTGCCCACCAATTTCCACACGGGCAGTCAAGAGTTAGGTTTATCAGGATATTCTGGAATTCAGGAGTTGCTGGAGACAAGCTGGATAGCATGGCGTATTACTAATTTATATAGTAGTTCTTTTTTTTCCGCTGCATTGTTTGATGTTGTACACTCTGATGATATGATGTAATGAAATGTAATGTAATAACTGATATAGTTCTTTGTTTAAAGATTATTCATTTATCTATTATATGTTGTTCCCCTGCGAATTGTGAGATTCTGATATTGTTCTATTTTCTGTTTTCTGTTCCGTTCTGTTTTCTTTTCTCTCTATCTTTTCTATCTTCTACCTCTTTCCTTTTCTTTTCTTCTTTCTTAAACCCATAACATTTCGGTTTTTCGGCAACGAAAAATCGCGATCGTTATATTTGGTATCAGAGCTTATGGTTAAGCGACAACCATGGTTCTGTTGGGTATTACTCATTAGAGATAGAGTCAGCAGTACTCTAGAATGAGTTTGAGTGTAATAATAGATATGAGCGCGTATTTGTTAATGAATATAAAATTGTTTTTGAATCGGGTAAATAAGATAATTTTGCCCAGAACTATTTTTGATAGAGAAGAAATGATTTTCTATGAATTATTATAGTATATGGTTGCATGATTGTTAGAAAGTAATAATATTGAATTGTTATCATTATTATATGGAATTAATGAAGAAATAAAATGGAAAAGAAATACTATACGTAAAATGGATTGAAATCAAGTAAACTAACTTGATAAGTTCTTTGAATTTGAATTGGTTAAATTAAAGTTTAGTCGTGAGCTAAATTTGAATTTGTATATAAATTCAAGTAAGTAAAAGAAATAAATTGAAATTCTCTTTGTTAGTAATTAAGTAAATTCGAGATGAATTGAATATGGAAATTAAAAATTAAAATGAATTTGTGAATAAAACTAATTTAAAGTAGTAATATGAATTAGCAAATGAAAGTTAATCGTTAGAATTCAATATTTAGAATTGAAAATTGAATTCGAATGAAATTTAAATTTTGAAATGGAATTGAAATGTTAAATTGAATGAAAATAAATATGTGACTTCAATAGTGAAGTAAAAATGTATAAGAAGCATAAATTGGAAATTTTTGTAATAGAATTGGCAAAATGGTTTGAATGTTGGATTTGGATGCTACTACTAGCAGGTTATACAGGTGTATAAAGGAATTGAGATTTTGATTTCAAAGATAAAATTGAATTGCTCGACAAAAAGGTACGTATTTCAATTTCAGTATGAGATTTGATGATTTTCTTCTCCAGCCACTTGGCTTTCTCTTTTCTTTTTGATTCTGAGGGGCCGTGGTGCCATTTTGTAGTCGTACCGAGCTAGCCGCGCAAAGGAGATGCTGGCGAAATTTTTCGAAAATTTAGGGTGTTAGAAAATTTTTGAGGAATTTTGAAAGTTTGAAATTTGAATTTGAATTTTAATTTGAATTGTTAGGAAAACAATGTTGATTGAAACTTATAATTGGAGTTGGAAAGCTAGTTGAAATGATAATGAATCTCTAATAAAAAGATTTAAGTTAGTAAGTTGATAAAACTATTTGGATTGTGAAAAATGATAGACGGGATAAGGACATTCTTCTTAACTTGTAATTTCGGGACGAAATTCTTTTAAGGGGTGAAGATTGTAACGACCCAGAATTTTTAATAATTTAATTTGAGAATATTTAATTAATTTTAAATATTTGAATGATGGTTTGATTTGAATTTCAAATTATCAGAATGAAATTGGCGATTAAGTTATAGAATTTAATCTATTGAAAATTGAATAATAATTTGAATCTTCAATTTTAAGCCAATTAAAAATATTTCAAAGGCTTGTAAAATTCATATTGATAGTACTGAAGATAATAGAAGCTTCAGAATTGAATTTGAAAGTGAATTGTTCAGTTTTGAAAATATATCGTTTGAATCGATATTTAAAAATAGCCTTCCGAGGCACAGTCTTGGAATTCGACGAAACCAGTTCCATTGGGTCCATAATATTGAATTATTATCGGATTTCAAATTTCGTATTTTTCAGAGTTGATATGTGATCACACGACGCGTAAACGCATTGGAATTTAATCGAATTCAATTTGAATCTTAATTTAAATATTAGTCAAATGCACCACGTTATCTTCCTAAACTCACGCCAAAAATTACGGCAAGAATCACGATAGAAATCGTGCCGAGCATACCTCCTTCACGTTTAAATGCCCCTCATTCCTCTCGTTCGTTTTAAAAATCAAATGGCCGAAGCCTCAGTAAAAGAAGAAAAAAAGAAAAAAAAAAGGGGCGAACGCGGTCTCGATCGAGCAAGCAAGGAGGAACGCGATGAGGGGTCGCGCGTTCGATCGATGAAGGCGGCATGGGTTTCGCGGTCAACTGGGAGGCCGTGGTTAGGGCATGGAGGCGAGGTTGCGCTCGACCTGGGAAGCTTCGAAGTGGGGGGGAAGTCACGATGATGCGCGCTCGTGCTCGCGTTGAAGGCAGTCGAGTTCTAGGGTTTCGCGATGACGACTCGCGATAGCAGGGATGTGCGGTAGCGTTTTCGAAGGGATGCAGGCACGCGACCAATTGTTGAGGCCAATAGGGGGACTCGCGGTGATTTGGTTCTCGAACTGGGTATTGGGGTGTCGCGATTTGATACTCGCGTGGGTTCTCTGGCCGTGGGCTTCGAGAAATGGCCTGGGTTTTGATTTTTACAGTAAGGTAATTTTGTTTACCATTTATTAATTTATGACATATATGAATTGGTGGAAATTAATGGAAATTTAAACAGAAAAATATTTTTCTGTAGAAAGATATATTAAACAGAAAAGTTTTGAAAGTTAATATTTGATTTTATAAACAGTTTATATGTATATACAGTGTAGTCTAAACAGGAAAAGTTATAAATGGAAATTCAATTTATTAAGTGAAAGATTTATTTAAAGAGAATTTAGTTTAGATTTAAATTTTTAGTTAAACAAATTTATTAAAAGAAATTGATATAAGGATATTAATTTTAAGTAAAATGATTAGTTAAGTTGTTATAAAATAAATAGTTTACGATAATAAATTTGTTTTATCTATTATAGTTACTAAAAAGAAAAAAAAATTTGTAAAAAAATTTAATTTATAATTGATTAAGTTATTAAAGGAGAGTTTGGTTAATTAAATTTAATTTTTAGTTAAAATAAATTTATTTAAGAAGAAATTGGTTTAAATAAAACTATTGATTAATTAAACAACCAAGAACGAAAATTAGTTTAAATAAATTTATTAAAGAAGAAATTAGTTTAAAACGAAACTATGAGTTAATTTAACTATTAAAACAAAATCGCCGATGAATCGAAATTATCTAATGAAAATTTATTATTCGATCTGTTCGAATATTAATAAATTGTGTATAATATTTATACAAGGTATAAATCAAGAAAATCGAGTCAAGATGGGAAATGGATTGCTAATAAAAGCAAAGGTGAGAACTTCTCACACAAAAGGATTTATTTAAATTTTAAATAGTTAGATTTAAAATTGTTAGTTGTGTTGATTGAATGCTTGAATGATGATTGTTTTATCAATATATATATTGGATGTGAATAGACCCTATACGCCGTCAGTAAGCGGAGGTTATTTATTACACACATATACCGCGATATTCCACCTTGAAGTGGAATTGGTATTATATTATATATATAGCAATATATATATATTGGCATATGTATATATTGCAGTTGATTGATTTCCCGCATTGTATAGCGGATGAGACCCTATTGCGCCGTTAGTAAGCGGATAATATTTATAAAATCCCATATACTGCGATATTCCACCTCGAAGTGGAATGGGTATTGTGCTAATGTCTGTGGATGCAGGGAAACAGGTTGGAGGGATCCAACTGGATTCCTCACAAATATTTATTGATTTTAAATATCATGATATTTGATTTTTTATCATATCGATATATGATGTTTGAAAGTCGTGATTGACTATTTGATGTGTTGCATCATCGGATCCAATTTTTGAAGTTTAAAAATAACGATTTTGATTTTAAGAGATTTCTAAAGTGATTTTTGAAAGTATACGTTTATAAAATATTTTTTTTGAATTGATTCATCTTAAATAAATAAACGTTATAATTTTAATGTTATAAAAATTATGATTTTTGAGAAATACAGTTAAAAGTTGATTTTTGAAGATATGAGATTAATGATTTTATAAAATAGTTTAAACTGGGATTTCTGAATTTATTATAAAAAGTTTAAAAATAGGATTTATGAAACTTGATTATTTTATAAATCAAAATGATGGAATTATAAAGGAGTTTAAAGACGTTTTTAAAAGAATAATATAAATTGATCCATATAAAAGATTTATAAATTGATATTTATAAATTAAAAATATTGGAATTGTAAAACGAGCTTTTATAAGTGTTAGAATGAATCGTGAATGAATTTCTTAAATGAATGAAATTTATAGAATTATAACGGTGAAGTTATAAATGGAATTTTATAAACAGTAGGTTTATAAAATTAGTAAAGTTATTTAAAAGAATAGATTTTTGATAAATAAATGAATCTTATAAGTTATAAGATTTATAATTATGAAGTTTAAAGGAACGATTTTGTAAACAAATAAATTATAAGTATTTAACTTATAATGTGAAATTTTAGTATATCATTGAGATATGAAATTGAATAGATTTATAAAGGAAATTTATAAAAGGAAGTTGTTGTAAAATAAATAGAAATGAAATTTATAAACATTGTTTATAAATCCGCAAACTACTTATTTTGATAAGTAAATTGTTGTAATTTATTAATGGAATTATATTCATATTTTAGACAGTGAATAATCCTTTAAAATAAAAGGAATAGAAATGATGAAATTGATTAACAAGTATATTCACGTTTTTGAATAGTGAATAATATGTTAAAGAAATGGTTTTGAATGTGATGTTTTAAATAGAACTAAAACGATCTAAAGATGTTTTAAATGTATTAAGATTCGAAACCATAGATTTCAACATTTATTGTTGAAATAGGCGTTTTCGAGAAATGGAAGGAAATGGTAGATTATAACACTGTTGTTATAATAGATGATTTTCGAAAGGAAATGTTTTGTATAGTATTGGGATTTATATATCTATTTTAATTTCGAATCCCTATACTAGTGATTTTGGGTTGTCGTAACGATGTTTTACGCAACATTCGTTTTGGCCCAAATAAATATGTTTAAGTGAATGATTTCCTTAAAGAATGAAATATATACTTAATTTCGATTAGAGTATATTAAATATTTTCTAAGTATAGAAAATAAAAAGACTTGTGAATTACTTATAAATAAATAAGTATGGAAATGCTTTTCCAATATTAAGTGAATATTTTGAATTTATCTTTTTGAAGATAAATTGAAAATGAATATTTGAAAACGGATGGAAATCGTATATTCATAAATATTTTGGAATGTAAATTCAATATGGAATTTATAAATAAAATTGGAAATTGGGTTTAAAAATAAATATTGATTTATTTTTAAAGAATGGAGAATATATATATCTTGTAAAGATATTTTTGGGAAATAAATATTTTGGAAAATTATTTGGAATCTAGTGATGTTGGCATATCTATTGATAGTTCAATAACCGACTATCAATATTTACCTTTAAATAGGTAATTGTTGTGATTTGCTTGAAATTGAATGCCACACTTATTTTTTTTTTAAAATAAGCGCTCACTATTCGGGTTAACCGGGAAAGGACCTTGGGGTCGTATAACCCATTCCGAATATGTGATACGTCGTTATGAATTGCATTTGAAGATCGGTGTTGAAGACCAGATATTTTCGAAAGCGAAAGGGTTTCTTGTTGATTGTCTCTGCACTGGCTGATCCCCGGTATTGAGATCTCCATATGTGATGGGAAATCCGAACGTGATTAGAGATTATTCGGATTGCAAGGACTTCTTTGTAAGTGCCTTCGGTTCTGTTCGTGCCCGGAACAGACTTGTATGGATTGTGTGTCTGACATTACAAATTGAGATATAAAGACGATTTTTTTCAAATATATTTCTGTTGGTGGCGGAGAATTTACTCTCTTAGCTTAACACCCTTCTCTGAGACGTACGAGCTCAGAGGTTATATAGTTGAAGGTTATTAGCAATATATTCCCAATTTGGTAATGTGACATACTGAGTGTTGTTGTGAAATGATCATTGTGTTGATTATTTGTGATAGGATCATTTATTTGATCGTCTATCTTGGTGATCATTTCTATGATCATTTGTTGACCCAAAGCACGGCTTTTGTATAAAGTGTGTTTTTGTGGACGTGACTTCGTCGAGCCTCACACCCCGGAATGGTTAAAACAGGAAAGATGCAGCAAGGTTATGAGGGGTAGCGCCCTTTAGGATATGTGCATTTCCTTCTGGAAAAGGGTGGTATCATGGTATGGAGCCCAGATACTTACTCATGTTGAAAACACTTTATGATTGTGTGAATTGATTGAGAGCGCTCGGTGAAAGGTCCCAAAGGACCGGGGGATGGCATATTCGGTCAGTTGTTACTCAGTTAGGGGTAACCCGGCCTTGTGTTGGTAGAGATCCGGTTTGGTTCTCGGGGATGTCCATCCAGAGGCGTTCTCATGTGGCAATGGGAAGTTCCTTGGCCTGATCATTCGTTGGAAATCCAAAGAAACAATACGAGACTTGTACAGTTTTAGTTGTAGAACCTGCCATCTAATATGGTAGCTATAGTAGGCATAATATAATGGTACCTATGCTGGCTAAGATTTATATTCTACTTTCGAAATGTTTTCTACACTATGCACTAGTAATAATATCAAATGTTTTCTTTTAATGCGTATCAAGCATCTTTGACTAACATAAGAAGAAATCTCCTCCAAGTCTGCGTTTGCATTGTGTGTGTGGCGGGAGGTCTTATGGTAGTCTCATTTTTAAAAGCATTGCGAATTGATTTTTAAAATATTCTTCTATTTTGATTTTAAAGAAAAATAAACTGTTTTAGTTCCCACATCAGTCACATGACTGACTCGGAGTTTATTGTTTTCCTTCCTAAACTCTGGGTGCCCACCAATTTCCACACGGGCAGTCAAGAGTTAGGTTTATCAGGATATTCTGGAATTCAGGAGTTGCTGGAGGTAAGCTGGATAGCATGGCGTATTACTAATTTATATAGTAGTTCTTTTTTTTCCGCTGCATTGTTTGATGTTGTACACTCTGATGATATGATGTAATGAAATGTAATGTAATAACTGATATAGTTCTTTGTTTAAAGATTATTCATTTATCTATTATATGTTGTTCCCCTGCGAATTGTGAGATTCTGATATTGTTCTATTTTCTGTTTTCTGTTCCGTTCTGTTTTCTTTTCTCTCTATCTTTTCTATCTTCTACCTCTTTCCTTTTCTTTTCTTCTTTCTTAAACCCATAACATTTCGGTTTTTCGGCAACGAAAAATCGCGATCGTTACATCTTCTCCTTACCCTGAAATTATAAACTAACATTATAACTAAATCTTTTGCGATCGGAAGCGTCCCAACATATTGTAAAGTTAATTAACCATTTTTGTAAAATTGTTTGAAATTAATATTTGTAACATGAAATCTCAAATTCATATATGTGTATATTATTTAATTAGTTAACCTTTAATTAATTAATTTAATTTAATAATTTTATTTAAATTATATTAATTTCAAAATACAATTCATATACATGCATGTATCGTTATGTTATTTTAAACATTTTAAAATAACATAGTATATCATTATACATAATACATGTATACATTTATTAATTAATTAACTTGTTCATTTATTCTATTATATTAATCTTCTTGATAAAATTTTAAATTTTGAAGTTAATATCTATTTTTAAACATTTTGAATATATTATAACTTTATAATATATTTATATCTTATTTTAAATTCAATCTTTTAAATTTAAAATTTATATTTTAATTTTCAAACAATTTTGAAAATTAGTCCAAAGCCTAATTCAAATTGGGGCTCTTCTATTAGGGACAACCTTTTGGGCTCACATATCTTTTCAGACTAGGCTGGTAGCCTAGTAAATCCAAGCACTAGATTATCCAAACCCAATACTTCAACACTACCATTTTAGACACCCTACTATCTGGGTTGTGAATTTAATTAGCTAAGCATAACATGACAAATTAGACCGCATAGGCTAGTGGGCTCCGATTTCAATATTGGAACAGGACCAGCCTACAACAGAAGTGATGGGTGAATCAATTTTTTTACCCTATTGGAACTTTGTTGGGGCCTATGAAGTCTAATTTATTTAGAACTTTTCTTAATTTAATTTAAATAATATCTTTTATTTCATTTAAATTTATAAATAATGGATGGAATTTTATTTTATTTATGTTCAATTAAATATAATGTTACACATATGTATCATAGACATATATGTATGTGTGTGCATATGTAATATAATAATCTATGCAAAGTATAACATGGTCATATATAAATGTTGGGATTTGCATTGCAACAGACAGGTTAGCTCATCTTATATGCATTGTATATTGTCCAACTATATGTATGTATATATAAACTTGTTATTAAAATAAATATTAAAGCAACATAAATTTACTTATGCATATGTATAATATATGTGTTACATGGGGAGTTCGCGAGCATAGCTAAGTCGGTCAGGGTTGCTTAGCGACTATAGAACAAAGTTCCTTAAGGTCATGAGATCGAGTCTTGGTAAATTGAGCTGTGTTTCCCAAATGGTTTGTGGTGATTATCCCTTAAATACCGAATAGAAATGGTGGAGAATTGAAGCTCCAAAGTGGGGTTAGCTAAAAAGGGGGACCAATGTGGCGTGCAGTCGAGTTCCCTAGCTCTACTCTCTAGAGTGTGGTTTTGAAAAATATATTAGTAATGTGTGCGTGTGTGTATATATATATATATTAAATTAGTATTAATTAAATAAATAAATATTTATAAACGTATATATAATATAATTTTTTTAAACACAATATAAATTTATATTTTACAGTAAGAAAATAATATATACATATGTACATTTATATAATTATATTTAGAATATCTAAATATTTATAAATATATGTATTCAATTAGGGCTTTTTAGGCTAAAGGAAAAGTTAGAGAAAAATTTAGTTTCATGGACAAGAAGTTTGTTTTTTAGGCTGAAGGACACTTTTTAGTGTAATTCATAGAATGATGGTTTTAACTATCATTTTTAGTTTACACTAAAAAGTGTCCTTCAAAACAAAGAGCAAACTTGTTGTCCCTGAGACTAAATTTTTTTCCAACTTCTTCCTTATGCCTATTTACCCGATCCAATTATATATACATATTTATATAATTATACAAATTATGAAAATATATATTTTATATCATTTCAGATCGAAGACACAACATTTAAAATGTTTAACTATAATTTTATGCTATTGAATTATTTATATATATTAATTAGTCGAAATAATTAAAGTAACATTAAAATAATTTTGAAATATATTTTTAAATTTCAAATTTTTTAGAAATTAAAACATAAAATGAGATAGCCATGAAATAATTCCATATCTTATAAGGCAAAAATTATATTTTATTAATTATTTATTATCAGCTGAATATATAGATGATCTTTTAGAATTTTTTATTATTTTGGTTTCTTGAAATTTGTTTAAGAGGTGATATGATGAAATAATTTTTTAAATTTAAAATATAATTTTCGAAACATATATCATTTTGTATTAATTATTCAACTTATATTTTGATTTAAATAACTTTGAAAATAGAAAATAATTGTTAAAAATATTTTTTTTGTTACCTAAAATTATAAAGAGTGTAATTTGCATATGTAAAATATAAGATCAATTTTTAACATGATATGGAGACATAATTTATTATAAGTCATTTAATTTATGTTATATGACATACTAATATTAATATAATTAATAAAATAGTAAAAATTCAAAAATGTTTTTTTGGTTGTATATACATTAGATCTATATAAAAATGGCTTTTTTTAATTATTATACATACATATAACCACTCAATATTTGACGTTGATACATATAGGAATCTCGCTTAATTAACAGGATAATTATGAGATATAAACAAGCAGTAGAATATTTTACATTAACCATAAGTCATATGAAATAGTAAACTCATACCAAAACCTATGCCTTGAAGTACACCTTGCTATGATGAATTTCCCTCTTTGAACTCTTCTCAATTCGGCAGATAGCAAATCCTTGAATTGTACATCGTCGACTATCCAATTGTTCTTGCTTCGAAATTGGATCGAGAGGAATTTTGTTGGACCTCCTATGTAGGTGAATTAGGCCAGAAAAGATGGAAAAGGAAACCAAAGAAGATCCATATGCATTACGGTTAGAGTCCTTTTATATTAAAAGTAATAGAGAGAAATGTGGATCATATCTCTTACCCATTCTCCATAAATCTGAGCTATCTGTCCAAAATACCCCTAGCTCATTTTTACCCACCCCTGCATCCATTTTGCTGCCAAAATATATCACCATACATCTTGGGCTAATAGCCCATTTAGGTCTTAATAATTATTACTAATAACATCTGACTTAATTGCTTGTGATATCGCATATCGATCGATATAATTATCACTGTTATAAATATATACAATAATATTTAGTTGCCTCAAATCATATTCAAAATTTTATAATTAATATTTTATAAATATTAATTAACTTAATTAATTTGTAACAATTATAAGCTAACTGAATCGTTTGATCTAAAAAGAATTCATTATTACGGTTGAGTGACTCATTAAGTGTAAATTTGATCAACAAACTATTCGAATGTTAACGTTCACATATCACTTAGCAGGTTATGTGACACTTTGACTAGATTTATTGCTTACTTAGTTTCGGTAAAATCTAATTTTATTTTATTAAGCATTACCCGATTGTGACATTTATTTACACCAATTCTCTTCGTCAAAACTATATCACTTTGGACTTATGGAATTTGGTAATGGTCAAAATTCCAATATTATCCATATTCAACTCTATAAGTCCAAACACAAAGTCCTTGATTCAATAATAACAATTATTATTAACTAAAATTCTCTGGCCAAAGACTTTGACTTTATGTTGGCCATGATACTAACCCCATATAATTAATAATAACAATTATTATTAACTAAAATTCTCTGGCCAAAGACTTTGACTTTATGTTGACCATGATACTAACCCCATATAATTAAGAAGACGAATCCGCTTTTGAATAATGCTTCACTTCCAATACTTCCACTCGACTCAACTATAGTCAATCGATGGACATCATGCCATGATTTGATTATAATCAAAGTGGAGTTTTCATATTGAAGATCAACATTATTCCCAAGTCGAGAGAACTGTGTAAATCAGTTACGTCGTTATTTTCTGTTTGACCTTAGTTATATTAACCAATATAAAACTATCGAGTGAATCATTCCATATTTATCCGATAACTATCAGTATGTAACCCCTTGGTGCCTCTAGTAGTGATGAGTTATACACTGCCTAGTATTTGTACATTGCTACGTACTATAGTCTCAATGGATACATCGATATCCAGTCTTGATGCATCTTGATTAAGAATATTTAAAATGGTATATTTATTTTTATTGTGATAAATTGCTCACGATTACAACACATTGAAACTACTATCACAAAATGTACCGTTTATGGATTTTCTGTTAAATATGCTTTTAATTAAATTAATTAATTAGTATAGCACATTATATCTAGATATAATAGAAAAAACCTTTTATTTCAAAAAAGATTGATCGACTAGTTAGATATATATAACAAAATACACAATTGGCCCTAGATCGTACCCCTAACTCTACTAGAAGATGCTTTGACACTGGCTAGAGAAAATAAACGAATGGGATCTAGCATCGAGCATGTTCCTCTAAGGCTCCCTTTCGAAAGCCGAAAGAAGCCGAGCTTACTGCATCGCCACCCTTAGTTCCTACTTTGATCATCGTCATCACTATGATTACTCTTCCAGCTTAAGAGCCTACAATTGACATTTCTTGCCTTTCTCTCCATAAGTCGTGGCCTCCTTATAAAAAACTCTGGGGCGCAATCCTCCTTCTTTTAAGGATATTCCTCCTCTACCTTATTTGGGTGCAGGGTCCCCCTCTAACACAGATTTCGTAGAATAGCTAATAAGAAACCTTCGCTCTCCTACCTTTACTTCATTGAGCTCTTTAGAAGCTTCTCCTTCCCCTATTTCTAAGGAAACTTGGGTTTTCCTCCTACGACACCTTATTTAGGTATGGATTCTTTTCTTTCAAACATATATACTAAAAGCCCCCTCTCTTTTCACTAATCTCGTGCCAGATTCCTTTTAGATTGGAAAACATTTGTCTAATGTTCAGCTATCGTTCTCACTATCCACAAAAGTGTGGCCACTTGAAACCTATCTTCATGATCTCTAATCTAAAAATGTGTTGTTTACTTTTGAAAAGGAGTCTAGAAAGATAAGATCTCACGATCTAGAGAAGTAAGCAAAAATCTTACTAGACAAACTTTCCCAAGTTCAAATGGAGGTTTTGAGTTTTGAGCAACTGCAGCTAGAGTTCCCGCCTTACAAAAAAACTTGGACAAGAAAGATCTTAGAATTGGCAAACTAAAGTCATTCTTGCACGTTATAAACTCATAGCTTTCTTCATTTCTAAGTGATACACTTCCCCGGTGAAAGGAGCAATGTGCTAAAGCAATTCTATTTACCGTTTATAAGGACAATGTTGACCAATGCCCAAGTATGAACTTTCCATCATTTAGCAGTGCGAAAACATTCTACAAAAAAAAAGTTCAACATAATTTTATACCACATTATTGGAGGCAATTCTAAGTCTAAGAATGAAGTTATTATCGATCCTGCCAAGTCTTTGTGTAACAACTTGCTATCTACGATGTCCCGACCCATATCTAAAGTAGGACTGACTTCATGGGCCTCGCAGACAGCACATCTTTTTTAAAGAAATATAAAATAGATCATAGAGCTATAAGCTATCTGCAATATTCTACACTTTTTGAAACTCATAGCAGAAGGAATAAAATATAATAGTGACATTATACAGTCCCAAACAAATATAACAATATAGAATTAATTCAATTCCATTACAACATCTCTCTATATTAATAATGGAAATAGTATAAGGTCTGGGAATAAGTAAAATAAAAATAGTAGATAGCTAATAGACAAAGAAATACACGTCTCTGTTGCACCATCGTGCCTCTAAGTCACCACTAGTCCACTCTATCAGTCTATTAAAGTGTAACTAAAAAGAAGGAAATGATAGATAAGGTCAGGTATACGGTTGGTGAGTAAAATGCATTATATAAATGTGTAATAGTAATAAGTTAGTAAAACAATACGTATGCTCAAAAAACATACCTTAACCCATGTCATCTGCACCGAGTAAGTTGATCAAATAAAAAATAATATATAATGCCAACATAGGATAGGGTCTTACTAAATCTAACCCATTTCAAATCATGTGCGCTCAATCGAACCCAAAGTGTTAACTCATTTGCCAAAGAATGACCGCAACATGATTGAGCCTACAGTTCCAACTCATTATTGTCAAAAAAAGTATGTGACTCACTACCGAGGAACTGATGTCCGAGCCTACTATTGCTAAATCATAAGCGACTCGCTACTGGAGAACTATATATCCTAGCCTACTATCATAAAATCATGGATAACTGCTATTAAGGAGCCCTATGTCTTGGCCTCCATCATAAAATTGTAATCTACTTGCTACTGGGGAACCAAATATCATAGGCCACTAAACTGTATGCGACTCACTATTGCGGAATGCAATGTCCTAGCCCATTATCGCCAAAACGTAAGCGACTCAATACTGGGGAACACAATGTCCTAGACCGTCGCTAAATCAAAAGTGACTCACTATTGAGGAACAAGATTTCAATGATCTCCGACCCTGTATGTTCAATCAAACACCAATGTGGCAACCTATTCAGCCTCCTCTTCATGTCTATAGGTCCCATCATCATATCATTGTTGTTTCACTGTTGGATCAAAATGGACGGTGCTCGTTCGTCGAACTTTCGACGTGATTTTTGATCAATTCATTAACCTAATTGATGAACTAGTACAATTAGTGGGTTCTTATCATAAAGATCTAAAATTTTGATATATAACATGTATGATTTGGAAAACTTTTATATTTCGTACTTTTTAATTAGAAGGATATTAATTTTTGTTAACTACAATGATAAAAATTAGATTGTGAAATTATCTAGTCATGGCGTACTGCACCCTAATCAGGTTTATGTATAAAAAGTTACTTTTAAAATTTTAATTGCATTATTTATAAATTGATTTGCGATCGTAAGGGATGAATTACTATATCTCACTAGAATATAAACAATATGATAAATCCTACTCACCGATTTGTTGTGCGTCTTCTCCGATTTGAAGCGGATTCTCCTTCTCCTTTGTTGTCTAGAGTTTCCGTACTTTCAAAACATCAAATTTCTCGATAGCTTTGGTTTATTTGTGTGGCTCTCTTCACAGTGATCGATTCCATGTATTAATTCGTTTATTTTGGGTTTGATTGAGTGGATTAGAAATTGATTTAGAGAATTTATAATTGATTTAGGGATTAGGTTTTAAGAAGTGAAGGCAAGATTATTGGAGAAAAATGAACAGGTTTAGAGATCCAAACATAAGCTGAAAAATATAACATCTAGGCTAAAATTTTGAAATTAATATATTATAAAAATGCCATTGGGTTTGAATTCTTCTAATTCCTAACCCGTTTAACCAAATCCAGCAAATTATATAAGTTTTAGACTACAGATGACATTCTAGATGTAATGGAATTGGTCTTCAAGCCTAATTTCAGCTCCTACATAAATGTATTATTTTTCCAATTATGTTAAAATTACGATTTTACCTTTTTTAATTTAATTATTTAATTTCCTAAAATACGGAGTGCTACTTTCTCCCCTTAAGGGAATTTCCTCCTCGAGATTCCCTAAGGTAGATAGTGCAGCTTGATAATACCTCAGTTATTGATTTTGATGATAACAACCTTAGTAACGATAATACATTTATATAAAATATAATGTTTTTATCAAGTTATATAGTATATAGCACAGGATATTATACAGTTATTAAATCAAAAAATGTACAGTATAAAGACTCAAGAAATGGACATGAAGACTCATGAATATAAAGATCATGATATAAAGATATCAAGACCATGGTATAGTATATAGGGTCATAGAATATTGTCAAAGGCCCTGGTAGCAATATTTCATCTTTAGTTCTTATTTTCTTATCCTTTATTTTTAAAACAAAATATATTTTAAAAATATATTTAAAAATATTTTATAGAAGTTTTTCAAATTTTAAAATGTTTATAAACTATGTTCGAACTATTTTACAAAAAATATTTTACAAAGCATATGACCTTAAAACATTTTAAAATAAACAAGTTTTCAAAACGCACTAGCATATGTTGACATATAGGCAAATCATACGTCGACATACATGCCGCAATTTTCAAATTCAAATTCTGAAATGAAGTGTCTATTCATCATAACTCTTCGTGACTAGACATGTTTTTTGTTCTCTGTATATAGGAAATTTGAAATGAAATTTTTAATAACTACTTTCTTATCACCTTCTCTCCTCTTACTATTCCAAAATTTCAAGCGAAAATTTATTCAAATCTTCTCAAATTCAAACCGAAATCAATTCAATCTTCACTATATTGATTCTCTTCTATATACTCTCTGATTTCTATCATCTCTTTCCCAGTCAAAGATCAAAGTGTTGTCCAAGTCGCTAAAGGATCGATTTTAACCAGAGATCTAGAATAGTCTTTGGAAAAACCATCAAACTCTAGTTGTATTTGTGTGGGTGTGATTATAGCCTGTTTATATTAATTGGATATGCTTGGTGTCTCATAAATTTAAATGGGTGTGCTTGTGTGCTGTCCGAGTCAAGCGAGTGTACCTAAAGCTCGAAAAATCTAACGGGTGCGTCTCATAGCTTTGAAATCGAGATTGTATTAGGCTCTCCTTCTGCCTGTTTAAAGATTGGCATTTGAAAAGAAATCTGTATAAGCAACTGTATGTGAATGGATGTAGGGTATCTCCGAACTAGTATAAAAATCCCTGGTATGATATCTCTAGTTCCCTACGTTTTACTTTATTGCATCTATACTTATATGTATTTGCATATGTGTTTGTTCATTTTGTGTTGATTAATAATAATCTTGAAGAAATTTTAAAAGGATCCATAAAAATTAGAAAATACTATTCACTCTCCCTTTAGTGTTTAATTTGCCTTAAAATCCTTAATTTTGCAACCCACACATGGTATCATAGCATTAGGTTTTCGAAAACTTGTGATTTGATTTTTGAAAAGTTTAAATGACTGGAAATATTTTTTACAATTTTGCATAAAAATAATTTTGTGAAACCAATACGTTTTTAGAAACTAATTGTTTTGAAAAATTACTTGATTTCTTGGTAAGGTATGATTTTGGATTGCAGGAACAAGTTTGTTATATGGTTAATGGTGAAAAGACACATGATAATCAGATATCACAAGTGAAGAAAGACAAGTGGATACTGGATAGTGGATGTTTGAGACACATCCTCGGAAATCTAGGGATATTGATAGATATAGTCTTTAAAGATGGTGGATCAGTAAACTTTAGAGACAACTCAAAAGGATATGTGATTGGCATCGACAATGCTAGTAACTGTAAAACTCCTATTGTTTCTAATGTTTTGCTAGTTAGGAATCTAAAACATGATTTACTTATTATTAGTCAATTATACGATAAGGGATTTGAAAATAATTTTGAAAACAATAACCGCCATATCGAAGATAATGAGTCAATCATTATCTTTGAAGGTATTAGGAAAAGTAACATCAATATTTAAGTTTGAAGGTGTCCGATGACAACTTATGTCATTTGGCTGAATCTAATGACCATTGGATTTGACACAAAAGATTTAATCATTTAAATTTTAAATGTCTTTCTAAAGTTTCTATATATGAACTTGTTAGGGGTCTTCCTAAAATGAGTTTTAATGTCAATAATTTATGTGATGCCTATCAATTAGAAAAGCTTCGTAAAAGTTCCTTTAAATCTAAAGATATGATTTCTATATCTCATCCTCTTGAACTTGTTCACTTGGATCTTTTTGGACCTTCACAAATACAATCAATAAATCACAATAGATATATCTTTGTAATTGTAGATGAATCTTCTAAATTTAAAAGTGATGCTTTTGAAAATTTTAAATTTTTTACTAAAAGAATTCAAAATCAAATGTCAACTAAAATTAAAACGATTAGGAGCGATCATGGAGGAGAATTGAAAATCAACATTTTGAAAAAATTTATAACAAGAAAGAAACGAACCATAATTTTTAATTTCCAAGAACACCTTAACAAAATAGAGTAATAGACATAAAAATAGAACTGTACAAGAACGTGTTTGTAGTGAACCAGGATTTTCGATCCTCAAAAATTGACATAAATACATTCACTATAAGACATGCCGAATTTTCAAGTGCCGTAAATATCGATTGCTAGGGGTGAATAAGAAAAGATAGAAGAAGATAGAAACAACAATATAGAATCTCATAATCGCAGCGGAACAAAATATAATATATAATTACAGATTTTATATAAAAGAATCTGTAGCTGTAAATATATATATATATATATATATATATAGACTTTGTAACGGCCCGATTTTTCGACTTCTGAAAGTCGACATTAATACGTCCAATGTATCAACTGCCGAACCATCGATCGCCGTAAAACCGAACCATTAGGGTTTAAGAAGAAAAAGGTAGAAGAAGAAAACAGAAACAATAATAGAATCTCACATATCGCAGCGGAACAACATATAATAGGTAAATGAATATCTTTAAAACAAAGAACTATATCAGTTATTACATCACATTACATTATCGGAGTGTTACAACAACAAACAACGGAAAAGAAATACTATATACTAGTTGATACGCGACGCCATCCAGCTTGCCTCCAGATCTCTACAGCAACTCCCTAATTCCATAATAACCTGATAACCTGACTCTAGACTGCCTGTGTGGAAATTTGGTGGGCACCCAGAGTTTAGAAAGGGAACAATAAACTCCACGTCAGTCGTGGGACTGGTGTGAGAGCTTAAAAACAGTTATTTTCACAAAGAAAATAAAAAGAAACCTGCTATGCTTTTTTTTTAAAATGAAACTGCCATAAGGCCTACCGCCACACCCACAATGCAAACACACACTTGGAGGAGATTTTTCCTTATGACAGTCAGAAATGCTTAATACGCAAAATCTTTGGATATATTTTTTTAGTGCATAGTGCAGAAAACATTTCGAAAGTATAGTATTAATCTTAGTCAGCATGGGCATTTCACACTTATGCCAATTATAGCTACCATGTTCAATAGCAGGTTACCGCCATATTCCATGGCAGGTTATACAACTAAAACCGTACAGGACGCGCATTGTTTCTTTGGATTTCCAACAAATGTTCAGGCAAAGGAACTTCCCACACCGAAATGGAACGCCTCTGGAAGGACACCCCTGAGAACCTAACCGGATCTCTGCTAACACAAGGTCGACGCTACCTCACGCTATACAGCTGTAACTAGGTAACTAACACACCGACGCTGCCTCACGCTGTACAGCTGTAACTAGGTAGCTAACACACGAGTTATGCCATCCCCCGGTCGTTACCGACCTTTATCCGAGGATCCTCAACCACAAAGCAACAACCACAAAGTAGTAAATATGCAGTAACCACATATGTTAAATATCTGGGCTCCATACCATGATATCACCTCTTATCCAGAAGGAAATGGCCATAACCTAGAGGCGCTACCCCTAACAAAACCTTGCCGCAACATTCCTGTTTCGACCATTTCCGGGTTGTGAGGCTCGATGAAGTCTCGTCCATAAAGCTACGCTTTTTTACAAAGCCATGCTTCGATCAACAAATGATCAGCAGCACTTCGCATGCTACATTACCAAATTGGGAATGTATCACTAGTAACCATCAACTACTAACCTCTGAGCTCGTACGTCTCAGAGAAGGGTGTTAAGCTAAGAGAATAAATTCTCCGCCACCAACAGAAATGTATTTGATAGGAACCAGCTTTACCTCTCAAAGTGTAACGTCAGACACACATTCATACAAGTCAGTTCCAGGTTCGAACAGAACCGAAGGCACTTCTGAAGAAGCCCTTGCAATCCGGGTATTCACATTCCAGATTGGACTTCCCATCACTTAGGGAATCTCTATACCATAGCTACTCAGTGCAGAGACAATCGATAGGTTATCCTATCATTCTCGCAAATGCCCGGTCTTCACCACCGGTCTTCAAATGCAATCCTATTTTGTCGTATCATTATTCGGAATGGGTTATATGACACAAAGGTCATCTCCTGGCTAATCCGAATAACGAGCGTTTATTTTTAAAAATAAGTGTTCATTCAGATTTCAAACAAATCACAACAATTTCCACTTTGATCTTTTAAATGAAAGATCTATCACAATCACAAAGGTTCGATGTGGTTTTTGGATATCCACTTGGAATCCAACCCCCGGTCGCATCGAAATTCAAACGCCATTTAAAGGCAAATATTGATAGTCGTTTTTTTAACTATCAATCAACATTCACAACAATTACTGGATTTCAAATAATTTTCCCAATTATTAATTTTCAAAATATCTTTGTAAGATATATTTCCACACTTCAACCATTTGAAAACAAATTTCAAATTACTTTTCACTCGCGGAATAAAATTCCCGATATTATTTATTTCCACAGAAAGTCTACCGAGTTCAAATACTTTTAAATAATTTAAATTACTTGTCCAAACATATATACTTGGAAATATTTAGATAAAACTATTTTAAAACCTTTATTTAAATATTAGTTATGAAAATATTATACCAATATTTCATATAAAATTTCAAGTCCAAGTTAACTTTAAAATAAATTAGTAGATCGGGTATAACTATTTAAATAACCATTTCCTAAAACAAATATCAATTTAAATCTTTAAATAATCACTTCTATAATTAAATTAAAACATATCTTTACTTTAAAGATTTTCAGAATAACCCAAGTAATTTTTTTTTTCAAACATTCTTTTAAAACCAACTTAGGACTTTTAAATTATATTTTAAAAGCTACTTTCAAAACATACTCGGCTTTCCAGGGAAAATACACTTTCATTTCAAAATGGTCCACTTAGACCAATTTAATAAACCCTTCTCGATTTATTTTAGATTTACATTCCAAATCCGTAAATCCCTTTTCACACTTCAAAAATAAACCAATATTTATTTTTAAACCAATTTCCCTTTCCTTTATAAATTCCATTGTGAATTCAAATTTCCAAATATCCATTGTATACGATTTTCAAATCATTTCCCAAATATTCACTTTCAATACCAAATAAATTTTCAAATTGATTTCCAAATTTGTTTCAAACACCCAAATCAATTTCCAAATGGATTTCCCAAAGGTTTATTTTCAGTTACCAAAAATCAATTTCCAATTTGATTTCTAAATTTTGTTTCAAACATCGAATCAAATTTCAATTTGATTCCCAAAGATTTATTTTCAAGTACCAAATAAATTTTCAAATGGATTTCCAAATTTATCATCTTTTAAAATAAACCCCTTTATTTTTCCAAACTATTTAAAATCCATATTTTAAATAAATCCTTCAACTATCAACGATATTACTCAAAACCCATTTATTAAAATCGTTTCCCATATTTTGGAATTTATTTAATAGGATTTCACTATAGATTTTTCTACTTAAATTCGAAAATCCTATTTTATTTCTTTCTGGGATCTTATGATACCACAAATATATTCAGCTAAATTTTAGCCTACAATGATTCCAATTACAATTTAATCACACAGAGATTATAAATAATTTAACACACAACAAATGAAACAAATTCAAACGTTTGAGGAATCCAGTTGGATTCCTCCAACCTGTTTCCCTGCATCCACAAACATTAGCACAACAATTAAATACCAATTCCACTTCGAGGTGAAATATCATGGTATATGTGATTTATAAAATATTATCCGCTATTATGTGGCGCAATAGGGTCTATCTCAAAACAATAATAGTAACCATCATGCAAACACACAATCAACAATTTTAAATTTAACTATTTAAAATTAAACAAAACCCTTTGTTTGAGTGAGAAGATCTCGCCTTTGCTTTCGCATGCAATCCATTTTCATTCCATATTGTTTTCTTTACAGTTTTGACCTTGTATAAACAATTATATAATATTTATTAATATTCAAACTTATCGAAACTAAATTTCCATTTATTAAAATTATAATTTTAATTCTAACTAATTTTCCTTTGCAGACCTTTAGTAACTAAAATAAATTTAGTAAGCAGTTAAATAAGTTAACCTTCTTAATATTTATTTTAATTGAAACAGTGAGTAGAAATATATTAAGTATATTTATTCTTTCCTTTTCTTTAACCTACATAAAAAACATTCTGGATAATATTATCTATCTATCTCCTTTAACACTTAGTTGATTATAGAAACTAACCTTACAGTAAGATTTTAATAGTATGCCTAAATATGTATATATTTTTGTTTCTCTAAGTCTGTAAATATATGTTCATAAAATTCAATTAAAATAAAATACTCTATACCTTACTGCCGATCAAAACTCGAATGAACCATAGCCATTGCTTGCAACCGAAGCCCTAACGAATCCATCACTTGCCATTTCACGAATATCGACCACAATTCCTAGATCTCGCCTCCAGATCGAGCAAGATGACATCCTGAGGCGAAGGTAATGACACTACAAGCTGCGACTACAGGGGAAACGCAGCATGGTCCTCATTGTCATAGCCGCACCAGTCGAAGTCAAGTTGAAATCCCAAATCGCTACCTTCTTCCACGATAGGCACGCGCGCATGGCCAAACCCTAAACCACTTCGACCCTCCCCCTTACATGCGAGCTGGCCCTAGTTTCGGGCTTGAGTCGACCGCCACCAACTCCTAATCTTGCAGCGCGAATTGATTCGCATTGAACAAAGAAGATGCGGCCATTAGCCTTTAATTTCTTTCGAACCGTATTTATTTTGAACGAAAGAAGGGGTGGCCATAAATTAATTTTGAACGAAAGGGTTTTTCTTCGTTTGTTTTTTTTTTCTTTTCTTTTTTTTGTTTGGCTTCTCGATTAAGAATTGAGAATGAAGGGAAGGAAGATATGTGATTTAACAGGGAGGTATAGGTCGGCTTAGTCAGGAAGATAGGATGGCTGATGGGAAGGAATTTTGACTCGGAAAAAATATACTATATTTAAATTTTAAATTTATCTTGTCTCGAATTTTGCAACCCAAAAATTTAACCTCTAATCGAGGCATGCCGCCTAACGTTTATAAGGTTTTATTCGCATTTCAAACACAATGGAATATGTTTTGGAGGCTAATTCGATAATATACGCAAGTTACGGAAGTAAACGATCAATTTTAAATTAAATCGATTAATACAGTTTCTATGCGTTTTGAACTGCCAGTGTCGAACGACAACTTCGATTGCTACGAAATTTGAAATCCGATAACAACTAACTGTTACGGATCCAATAGAACTAGTTTCGTCAAATTCCGAGACTGTGCCTCTGAAGGCTATTTTTAAACATCGATTTAAACGATAAAATTCAATACTGAACAAAACAGTTTCAAATTCAATTCTAAAGCTTCTATCATCTTCAGTATTATCAATATAAATCTTCTAAGCCATCAAATTATTTTTAACGAGCTTAAAATTGAAAATTCAAATTTTACCCAAGCTTTAATAAATTAAATTCAATAATTTAATTGCCAAATTCATATTTATGTTCGAAATTCAAGTCAAACCAACATTCAAATATCTAAAATCAATTAAATATTCCATTTCAAATGTTAAAAATTTCCAGGTCGTCGCATCCTTCCCCCCTTAATAGAATTTCATCCCGAAATTACAAGTTAAGAAGAATGATCCTTAACCAATGTAATATTTCCAACCTTAACAGTTTTATCAATTTATCAACCCAAATCTTTTTATCAAAGATTCATTTCAACTAACTTTCCAAGTTCAATTATAAGTTCCAAACAATATTGTTTACTTCCAAATTCAAATGTAGATTTGAATTCAAATTTCAAATTTTCAAAATTTTCTCAAAAAATTTCTTACACCTAAATTTTCGAAAAATTTCACCAGCGTCTCCTACGTGGCTAGCTCGGTACGACTACAAAATGGCACCATAGGCCCTCAAATCCCAAAAGAAAACAAAAAGCCAAACGGCTGGACAAGAAAATCACCAAATTTCATACTGAAATTGAAATACGTACCTTTTTGTCGAGCAATTCAATTTTATCTTTGAAATCAAAATCCCAATTCTATTTTCTTTTATACACCTGTATATCCTGATATCCATAATATCCAATTACAATATTCAAATATCATTTTGCACCTTTTATTACAAAATTTTCAATATATGCTTCTTATACCATTTTTACTTCACTATTGAAGTTATATATCCATTTTCATTCAATCTTGCATTTTCAATTTTATTTGAATTCAATTTACACTTCAATTCTATTTGGATTCAATTTATCTTCAACTCTGAATATTGAATTTTTATCTTTCATTTACAACTGATTCATATTATTATTTTAATTCAGTTTCATTCACTAATTTACTTCAATTTCAATTTTGAAATTGTTTGTCGCTAACAATTTTTTTCAAAAATTTTCTAACTCCCAAAATTTTCCAAAAATTTTGGCAGAGTCTCCTTCGTACGGATGAGCTTTTGCAATTTGACAAGTGATATAAATATATATACATCGACCCACATGGTCAGAAAAACAAAAACAGTTTATATTTCCTATTTTTATTGCGTAGGCGTACCTTATTTAGCATTCTTAAGCAAAGCGGCTTATTTAATTAGCATTTTGCGCAATCAAATCCAGCCCAACGACTTCTCTGAACCTGTACTTACTCAATTTAATATATAAGTGCCAAAATCATGAAACACAACAATATTTTACATATTTAACTAGTAAACATACGAGTTTCTATAAGCAATGCGGGTTAAACAATATTTATAAGCAACTTATAGGTTTTCGACATGATTTTAATTGTTAACAACCAATTCATATACAACTTCATTCAATTTAAATGGATTGAAACTCAATTGTTTACATTCAATTCATTTTTATCTCAAACAATTCAAATTGGTTTTCAATATTCCGTTTCAATTCCAGTTTTATTCCTTTATTCATTCCCAAACACAATTCAATTTCAATTCACCATTTTAGTTTACAATCACTTATATTTCACTTATTTTCAATAGTAAACCATAGTTTTCACGAGCAAAATATTCAAAATTATTTCCATTCATTTGCATTTCACTAATCAAACAACTTTCATTCAAAACCGTTCCATACAACTTGACAAGGACCATTTCACAATTTTACTTAAGTCGAGCTTTTATCTAATATTTCCTTAAGTTATTTTTTTTCCAAGTTATTCTAATTCAAAACTCAAATTTATTTTCCTTGTAACACTTCCAAATTTAAATTCCTGATTTGATTTTTTATTTATCAAATCCATTCCATATACTAATTTAATTAACTTAGTTTTACTCACTTATCTATTTAAATTTCAACTTTCCATTCTCAATTCATCTCGAATTTATTTTATCAATAACAAGGAAATTTTCAATTTATTTCTACTTACTTGAATTTATCTGCAAATTTAACTTACAATTGAATTTTAGTTTAACCAATTCAACTTTCCTATTTCATGAATTAATTAATTACCGTATTAGTTTACTTGGATTCAATCCATTTTATTTTTATTTTTCCCAAGTTTGGATTTTTATTCAACTTGATCCCAGTCAAATCTCATTTGTATATGAATTCATTCCCTTATCCTTTCAATTCATATTTATAAATTCCATTTGTTAAATGAATTTATCTCCAAATCTTTGGTTATACCGTTACTCCTTATTAAATTTCCATACAATAATGATGATAATTCAATATCATCACTTCTTAACAACCAAGCCTCCCGCCACACACACAATGCAAACGCACACTTGAAGGAGATTTCTCCTTATGACAGTCAAAAATGCTTAATACGCAAAATCTTTGGATATATTTTTTTAGTGCATAGTGCAGAAAACATTTCGAAAGTATAATATTAATCTTAGTCAGCATGGGCATTTCACACTTATGCCAAATATAGCTACCATATTCATTAGCAGGTTACCTCCATATTCCATGGCAGGTTATACAACTAACACCGTACAGGGCGCGTATTGTTTCTTTGGATTTCCAACAAATGGTCAGGCAAAGAAACTTCCTACACCGAAATGGAACGTCTCTGGAAGGATGCCCCCGAGAACCTAACCGGATCTCTGCTAACACAAGGCCGACGCTACCTCATGCTGTACAGCTGTAACTAGGTAGCTAACTCACCGACGCTACCTCACACTGTACAGCTGTAACTAGGTAGCTAACACACGAGCTATGCCATCCCCCGGTCGTTACTGACCTTTATCCAAGGATCCTCAACCACAAAGCAACAAACACAAAGTAGTAAATATGCAGTAACCACATAGGTTAAATATCTGGGCTCCATACCATGATATCACCTTTTATCCAGAAGAAAATGGACATACCCTAGAGGCGCTACCCCTAACAAAACAATGCTGCAACATTCCTGTTTCGACCATTTCCAGGTTGTGAGGCTCGACGAAGTCTCGTCCACAAAGCTACGCTTTTTCACAAAGCCATGCTTCGATCAACAAATGATCAGCAGCACTTCATATGCTACATTACCAAATTGGGAATGTATCACTAGTAACCATCAACTACATAACCTCTGAGCTCGTACGTCTCAGAGAAGGGTGTTAAGCTAAGAGAATAAATTCTCCGCCACCAACAAAAATGTATTTGATAGGAACCAACTTTACATCTCAAAGTGTAACGTCAGACACACATCCATACAAGTCTGTTCCGGGTTCGAACAGAACCGAAGGCACTTCCGAAGAAGCCCTTGCAATCCGGATATTCACAATCCCGATCAGACTTCCCATCACTTAGGGAACCTCTGTACCATAGCTACTCAGTGCAGAGACAATCGATAGGTCATCCTATCATTCTCGCAAATACCCGGTCTTCAAATGCAATCCCATTTCGTCGTATCATTATTCAGAATGGGTTATATGACACAAAGGTCCTCTCTTGGCTAATCCGAATAACGAGCGCTTATTTTTAAAAATAATTGTTCATTCAGATTTCAAACAAATCACAACAATTTCCACTTTGATCTTTTAAATGAAAGATCTATCACAATCACAAATGTTCGATGTGGTTTTTGGATATCCACTTGGAATCCGACCCTCGGTCGCATCGAAATTCAAACGCCATTTAAAGGCAAATATTGATAGTCGGTTATTTAACTATCAATCAACATTCACAACAATTACTGGATTTCAAATAATTTTCCCAATTATTTATTTTCAGAATATCTTTGCAAGATATATTTCCTTACTTCAACCATTTGAAAACAAATTTCAAATCACTTTTCACTCGCGGAATAAAATTCCCGATATTATTTATTTCCACAGAAAGTCTGCCGAGTTCAAATACTTTTAAATAATTTAAATTACTTATCCAAACATATATACTTGGAAATATTTAGATAAAACTATTTTAAAACATTTATTTAAATATTAGTTATGAAAATATTATACCAATATTTCATATAAAATTTCAAGTCCAAGTTAACTTTAAAATAAAGTTAGTAGATCGGGTATAACTATTTAAGTAACCATTTCCTAAAACAAATATCAATTTAAATCTTTAAATAATCACTTCTATAATTAAATTAAAATATATCTTTACTTTAAAATTTTCAAAATAACCCAAGTAAATAATTTTTTTTCAAACATTCTTTTAAAACCAACTTAGGACTTTTAAATTTATATTTTAAAAGCTACTTTCAAAACATACTCGGCTTTCCAGGGAAAATACACTTTCATTTCAAAATGGTCCACTTAGACCAATTTAATAAACCCTTCCGATTTATTTTAGATTTACATTCCAAATCCGTAAATCCCTTTTCACACTTTAAAAATAAACCAATATTTATTTTTAAACCAATTTCCCTTTCCTTTACAAATTCCATTGTGAATTCAAATTTCCAACATCCATTGATATACGATTTTCAAATCGTTTCCCAAATATTCACTTTCAATACCAAAACAATTTTCAAATTGATTTCCAAATTTGTTTCAAACACCCAAATCAATTTCCAAATGGATTTCCCAAAGGTTTATTTTCAATTACCAAAAATCAATTTCCAATTTGATTTCTAAATTTTGTTTCAAACATCGAATCAAATTTCAATTTGATTCCCAAAGATTTATTTTCAAGTACCAATTAAATTTTCAAATGGATTCCCAAATTTATCATCTTTTAAAATAAACCCCTTTATTTTTCCAAACTATTTAAAATCCATATTTTAAATAAATCCTTCAACTATCAACGATATTACTCAAAACCATTATTAAAATCTTTTCCTATATTTTGGAATTTATTCAATAGGATTTCACTATAGATTTTTCTACTTAAATTCAAAAATCCTATTTTATTTCTTTCTGGTATCTTACGACACCACAAATATATTTGGCTAAATTTTAGCCTACAATGATTCCAATTACAATATAATCACACAGAGATTATAAATAATTTAACACACAACAAATGAAACAAATTCAAATGTTTGAGGAATCTAGTTGGATTCCTCCAACCTATTTCCCTGCATCCACAAACGTTAGCACAACAAGTAAATACCAATTCCACTTCGAAAAAAAAAATAGCAACCATCATGCAAACACACAATCAACAATTTTAAATTTAACTATTTAAAATTAAATAAAACCCTTTGTTTGAGTGAGAAGATCTCACCTGCTTTCGCATGCAATCCATTTTCATTCCATATCGTTTTCTTCACAGTTTTGACCTTGTATAAACAATTATATAATATTTATTAATATTCAAACTTATCGAAACTAAATTTCCATTTATTAAAATTATAATTTTAATTCTAACTTATTTTCCTTTACAGACCTTTAGTAACTAAAATATATTTAGTAAGCAGTTAAATAAGTTAACCATCTTAATATTTATTTTAATTGAAACAGTGAGTAGAAATATATATAAGTATATTTATTCTTTCCTTTTCTTTAACCTACATAAAAAACATATTGGATAATATAATTTATCTATCTCCTTTAACACTTAGTTGATTACAGGAATTAAACTTACAGTAAGATTTTAACAGTATGCCTAAATATGTATATATTTTTGTTTCTCTAAGTCTGTAAATATATGTTCATAAAATTCAATTAAAATAAAATACTCTATACCTTACTGCCGATCAAAACTTGAATGAACCCTAGCCACTACTTGTAACCGAAGCCCTAACGAATCGATCACTTGCCATTTCATGAATATCGACCACAATTCCTAGATCTCGCCTCCAGATCGAGCAAGATAACATCCTGAGGCGACGGCAATGACACCACAAGCGGCGACTGTAGGCGAAACGCGCCATGGCCCTCATTGTCGTAGCCGCACCAGTCGAAGTCAAGTTGAAATCCCAAATCGCTACCTTCTTCCACGATCGGCGCGCGCGCATGGCCAAACCCTAAACCACTTCGACCCTCCTCCTCGCGTGCGAGATAGCCCTAGTTTCGGCATCAAGTCGACCGCCACCAACTCCCAATCTTGCCGCGCGATTTGATTCGCCTTGAACAAAGAAGATGCGGCCATTAGCCTTTAGTTTCTTTCGAACTGTATTTATTTTGTACGAAAGAAGGGGCGGCCATAAATTGATTTTGAACGAAAGGGTTTATCTTCGTTTGTTTTTTTTGTTTTGGCTTCTCGATTAAGAATTGAGAATGAAGGGAAGGAAGATACGTGATTTAACAGGGAGGTATAGGTCGGCTTGGTCAGGAAGATAGGATGGCTGATCGGAAGGAATTTTGACTGGGAAAAAATATACTCTATTTAAATTTTAAATTTTAACTTGTCTTGAATTTTGCAACCTAAAAATTTAACCTCCAATCGAGGCGTGCCGCCTAGCATTTATAAGGTTCTATTCGCATTTCGAACACAATGGAACGTGTTTCGGAGGCTAATTCGATCATATATGCAAGTTACGGAAGTAAACGATCAATTTTAAATTAAATCGATTAAAACAGTTTCTATGCGTTTTGAACTGCCAAGGTCGAACGACAACTCCGATTACTACAAAATTTGAAATCCGATAACAACTAACTAATACGGATCCAATGGAACTGGTTTCGTCAAATTCCGAGACTGTGCCTCGGAAGGCTATTTTTAAACATCGATTTAAACGATAAAATTCAATACTGAACAAAACAATTTCAAATTCAATTCTAAAGCTTCTATCATCTTCAGTATTATCAATATAAATCTTCTAAGCCATCAAATTATTTTTAACGAGCTTAAAATTGAAAATTCAAATTTTACCCAATCTTTAATAAATTAAATTCAATAATTTAATTGCCAAATTCATATTTATATTCAAAATTCAAGTCAAACCATCATTCAAATATCTAAAATCAATTAAATATTCCATTTTAAATGTTAAAAATTTCCGGGTCATCATAAACATACAGTCATCAGAGTATAACAATCAATACATCAATATGTACTGTTGTTATAATTTGTCCTCATCGATGCTAACTATACAGTCTACACACACCGTAGAATATAATAAAGTATGGGTATACGTGTCTATCATCCAGCTCGTCTCCTAAACTCCATAGTATCCTTACCCGAATCTGTAATACTTGGTCTGACCCAAACATTATAGTGAAATAACACCCGAGTCAGTCTAGAAAACCAGCGTGAGAAAACATACTCAATTTGAATTTATTGCTATTTTCAAAGTCCTTTGAAAAACAAAGGTATCTCGGAAGACCATGTCACACATAAACACGATGGGTTTTTACCTTACGATAACCAAAACATTTTATATCAAAATCATCTGATATTATAATAGTGTCTATAGAAAGTAAATTAGAAAATAGCTGAAATGCTTGCATCTCACGTCTCAACGAAGTTGGGCACAATCAAAATCGTACATGCTCGTAAGGGATATTGGATTCCAAACAATGACTGGGCTACTAGGGCACCGCCCGCCACAGTTTAGCTCTAGAAAAATGTACTGAGATCGTACCTAACGATCCTTGCCAACACATGACCGACCTACCCCTTACTAGATTGTACTGAATATGTTATCGCCTCCGGTGTTCCCACCCTTATCGAGCGCTCTCTTTTTCATGAACAACCATATCCATAATTTATAATATAATATTTTCAAGGGTATCTACAAAGTGATAACATACCTTACTTGGGTGCGATTCACTTAACCATGCTGCATTTCCCCTATTTTAGTCATTCCTCGTTGATGAGGCTTAAGGCTACGTTTTACCTTTAGAATGGCATTTTGGAATGCTAACAGTGCCTTCCAGGCAAACAATGCAATTATAGCATTCATTCATACAAGCTGTCCTGGGTCTAGACAAACCAAATCTCCTTCAATGTTGCCATCTCCATTATCTATAAGATATCATAATTCATAAGCATAAACGGATTGAAATGGTTTACGGATAAATTAAATCTGATCTCGGTCTCTTCGAAATGATTAATGAATTTAGCCAAATTTGATAGTTGGTTATTTAATTATCAAATAACATCCATAAGCGGTCACTAGGCCTTATTTATTAAATCTTCTCAAAACATTCCTTTCCAAATATCTTTATACGATATATACCCAAATCTCTTCCAATATTTCAAAACTTGAAAACCAATTCAAATTCTAATAACCGTAAAAGGATTTTCCCAAAACATCTCAATATCAAAGAAATATTTTCCTTCGATTCCATTTATAATTCAATAGTTTGAAAATATTTCTATAATAATAATAATCTCGTAGACGAAATATTTCAAATCTTTCCAGTTCAATACTTAGAAAATAATTATAAGTATATTTTCCAGAAATTGATTTATCTCCAATACATAGGAAATATTCCATTTATTTCATACTTCACAAATCCTTTACAAATTTCATTTGTAAATCCCCTAACTCATTTTTAACAAATTCTATAAGTTTCAGAATTCGTTAATTAACTTCCATTTAAATTTCCCAAGTCCATTTCACCCACCTAAATCCCCAATTATCATTTCAAACTTCTTTTATGAATTCTAAATTCAATTTGGAATTTTATATTTAATCATCTTGGAAATTAACTTAAATTTTCAGCATTCCACTATAACATACCTTTTACAAACCACTCTCCGTCTACCAACTTAACTTACAAATCTCGATGTAATTATAAATCACTTCAATCTTTTACCTTTAAACCAAATACATATATAATAAATATTTTATAGAAAAATAATTAAATTTCAAAACATAGTTAAGTAACTATTAAAAATATCAAAGTACCTTTAAGTAAATATTGTTAACTCATTTCGAATTCATTTTAAATAAAACCAATTCATTTACAAGATTATTAATAAAACTTAATTTTTCTTTCACTAATATAACATATTTGAATAACTAACTAAAGTATTCCAATATTGCAAACAGTTTTGAAGTTTTCACAGTTAAAAAATAAAAATTTATTTCTAAAAATAAACTTAACTTTTAAAGCATATCTTTAAATTTCCAATATAACCAGTCTCAATTTATAAATCCCCCTCGATTCATCACAAATCAATCACATTTCCAATTCCATCATCGTACCCACATTCGAATACAGATTCTACTATTTTTCCTCAAAAACTATTTCCATAATTCAATATAAATCCACGTTGTAAATTTATATTTACAATTTATCTATTGATATTATTTTATCTTACTTATAAACATCATTTATTAATTTACAATCTTCCCTGAGATTCACTTGTTTATAAAACTAATCTCTTTATAAAATTTCATTTTGTGAATCCATTTCTTTTAAATCCCACTTATTTTACGAATCTACTTCTAATTATCAATTTTCAACCTCTTTTCAAATTTCGAAAATATAACTTTAAAGGTCCATTATTAAAAATCCTTTATATAAATTATTTTAAAATTTCTATTTTAAACATTTTACGAATAGATAAGTACAAACCCCAATATCAATTCATTTTATTTTATCCAAACCAATTTTCTTTAAAATAATCCAAATTTCAAAATAAATATTTTTATATCTAAAATCTCCTTTTAATTTCTTCAAAATCAAGTATTTAAAATACCAAATTAAGGCCAGTGCTATTATAGCATCTAATAAATAAAACATATCACAATCCATAATAGGATATTCACAGACATCATATATCAATATATATGGACAATTAATATATTTTTTAGGAATCCAGTTGGATCCCTCTAACCTGTTTTCCCTGCATCCACAAATGTTAAATAACATAAAATACCAATCCCACTTCAAGGCGGGATATCGCGGTAATAGGGTCATCCGCTATTATGCGGGGAGCATAATGTCTCATCCGCTCCTTTTGGTGGAAATTATACCCAAATACTAATATATAGTACTATATATATAATATAGCATCCAACTGATAAAAATTTATAAATTCTACCGGGCATCCAATAATTTATTTTAAACTACTTAATTTATAGCCAATCATCCGAATGAGTGAGGTTTACTCACTTTGATTTTATTTGCAATCCATTCCAATCTCGACTTGTTTCATAATTTTTTTAGACCTCGTACAAATGAATATATATTTTATATGCATACGACATTTATAAGATTTCAAATTCAGCAATAAATTTAATTTGCTCTCTAAAAAGAATATAAACCTAATTAAAATCACTGCCTTGTTGCCCCTTGCTCGTGTGCACCACCTGCACACACGCTTCGATCACCACCAAACCATAGGCTCATGATTTCCCCAAAATTCTCACACTTCCGATACCCAAACTGCCACTGCCACACGACAAGCATAACTCCACCTCACCTCCATATACCCTACGCGCCCACCAGTGACCAAAACTGTCGTGACCAATTTCACCCTCGACCTTGCACTCGAAAACGTTTCCAGCTCCCCTTCGACTCCAGCGACCACGCATCCAGTTTCACCTCCACTCCTTCGCCTTTCTCACCACGTCGCATTGTCCTCCACCCTAAACCCCACCGTCGATCACCCATAGCCAAAACCCTCGCTCCTATGCATGTGGCTTCTCCCAGGTTCGTACAAATTATGTACGCGTGGCTCCTCGAGCGCACGCCGCCTCGGCCGCTTGTGATACCATCACGCAAATTTCTTTCGCATGCGCGCCATTTTTTTTATTTATTTTCATGCATTGATTCGATTTTGTTGATACTGAAGAGATAAGGGAATATATCTGTCTAAAAAATGAAAGGGAATGCATGAACGAGAAGATAGGTGCGTTAACCTTTTAACTTATTTATTTTTTCCCAATATTATAAACCAAAGTATCTTGTTTGCCTAACTCAATCCCGAATCCCTATTAAGGCGTTCCGCTTGGCATGTCTAATGTTATACCGCTATTCCGAACCTAATGAAACAAGTTTCGAGTCCTAACTCGATCATATGTAGAAGATAGCTTTTTTAAAACGACCATTTAAATTAAATAAATTCTGCGCGTTTACAGTTTGTGCGACCAAACAGTGAATCCAAACGCAACGAAATTTGAAATCCGATAGTAATTCACTACTACGGATCTAATGGAACGAGTTTCATTGAATTTTGAGGCTGTGCTCCGGATCGCTATGTTAATGCATCGATTAAATCGATGATTTCAAAATTGACGAAATCGCTTGAAATTTCAGTTTTTTTAAATCTTACTAACTAAATTATAATTTCAAATTCAATATTTAAATCATTTAAACACTCAAAATCAAAGAACAAAAAATTTAGGTCATTGCGGTGCTAGAATAATATTAATGTAGTGAATTACCAAAAAGTTTTTGGCCTGAAGTAGTTGCTATAGCATGTTATGTTTTAAATAGAATTTTAATAAGATCTTCGACAAAGAAAACTACTTATGAATTATTTTATAATAAGAAGCCTTTAGTATCTTATTTCTGAGCTTTTGGTAGCAAATGTTCCGTATTAAATACAAAGTATAATTTAGATAAATATGATGCTAAATCATATAAAGAAATTTTTATTAGTTATTCCAATAGAAGTAAAGCTTTTTGGGTTTTCAGCACCATAACTAACACTATCAAAGAAACATTACATGTTTCATTTGATGAAAATTTTAAAATCAATAATACTAGTTTTGATGAGAAAGAAAATGTTGATAAAACTAATGAAATCACTAATAATGAAATTACTGATGATGAAAATAAGTAAGAACTTGGAAAATTTATATCCAAATAAAAGGAAAAAGTGTTTGAAATATCACCCTATAGAAAAATTTCTAGGAAATATAGAATCTGTAGTAAAATACCGATTAAATAAAATAGGCAATGTTGTTTTATCTCAACCATTGAACCCAAAACTCCAAAGGAAGCATCATTAAATGATTCTTAGATTCTTGCTATGCAAGACGAACTGAATCAGTTTACCAAAAACGATGTTTGGGAATTAGTCCCAAAACCTAAAGACAAATCTGTAATAAGAATTAAAATGATATATATAGAAATAAAATGAATGAATAAGGAGAAGTTATTAGAAACACAACATGTATAGTTTCTTGAGGTTATAGTCAAGAAAAAGGTATAGATTTTGATGAAACTTTTGCTCCTGTAGCCAGATTAGAGGCTATCAAAATTTTGTTTGCTTTTATGCAAAATCATAATAACTTTAAGTTATTTCAGAAGACATCAAAAGTGAATTTTTAAATGGATGTATTAAAGAAGATGTATATATAGAACAACCCCCACTTTTCAAATGCGAAACTACTTAATCACGTTTATAAATTAAAGAAAGCTTTATATGGTTTAAAACAACTAGAGCATGGTATAATAGACAAAATCCTGTTTATTACAATCTGATTTTGAAATAGGAAAGGTAGACAACACTCTATTTATTAAAAAATATAAAAATGAAATCCAACTCATACCAATATATGTGGATGATGTTATTTTTGGATCAACGAATAAGTAATTAAATAAAGAATTTTCAAATATAGTGACCAAAGCTATATGAAATGAGTCATATGGGAGAACTAATATTATTTTTAGGACTACATATAAGGAAATTAACTAATAGAAATATTATAAGGCAAGAAAAATATGCCAAAGACTTAGACAAGAAATTTGGAATGTCAACTACTAGTGATAGGCCAATTCCCATGGAAACTAATAAGAAATTAAATAAAGAAGGAAACTCAAAAGATGTAGATCAAAAATTATATAGAGGTATGATAGGATCATTATTTTATATAACTGCTAATAGACCAGATGTAATACATAATGTTTGTCTATGTGCACAATATCATTCTCAACCTAAAGAAACTCATTTGAAATAGTAAAAATGAATATTAAGATTTGTGAATAATACCCTAGATTTGGCTTTGTGTGCATTATAGGTTTTAGGATTTGTGTGTTTTATTTTGCTATGATTTAGATTTGGATCGATGTGTGTGTATACATTGGATTTTTTATTTATAATTTGAAATTACATTAATAAAATTTACTTACCATATATTATCATGTTTAATATATAATAACATCACATATTCATTATATGCATCATATATGTACCATCTTTAACTTCGATTATCGATTTTGAATCATATATCATCATATATTTTAGTTAGGGGGAGTTTTTAAAAAATTTCGTTCAAATTTTCTTGGTTTTTCATCCATTTTTGTTGACGACAAAGGGAGAGAAAAATATAAAATATACATATACACATATTCTAGGGGAGTTGTCTAACTCAGGAGGATTTATATCGTATTTTATATATAAAATATGTTAATGGTTATAATCATCCAAGACGGGGAGATTGTTAATATCTTAATTATTGGTTTTGATGATAACAACCTTAGTAACAATGCATTCATATAAAATATGGATGTTAATATTTTTGTCACGTTATGTAGTATATAGTGCAGGATATTATATAGGCATTAAATTGAAGACTGTACAGTATAGCGACTCAAGAAATGGACATGAAGACTAATGAGTATGAAGAAGATATGAAAATCTCAAGACCATGATATAGCATATAGAGCCATAGAATATTTTTAAAGGCCCCAGTAGCAATCTCTGATCTTTATTTCTCATTTCCTTATCCTTTATTTCTAAATCAAAATATATTTTTAAATTAATTTAAAAATATTTTATAGAAGTTTTTCAAAGTTTAAAATGTTTATAAACCATGTTTGAACTATTTTACAAAGTGTCAAAATATTTTACAAAGCATAAGATTTAAAAAAAAATTAAATAAATAAGTTTTCAAAATGCATTAGCATATGTCCACATGTAGGCAAATAAAATGTCGACATACATGCTACAATTTTTATATTCAAATTTTGAAATGAAGTGTCTATTCATCATAACTGTTCGTGAATGGGAATGTGTGACGACCCACATTTTCAACCCTCGAAAATCTATACTAATACATCCTCAATATTCATGTGTCGAATAGCCAAGTGCCCGAAAGACAGATTGATCAAGGGTAAAAGAAAATAAGGACAAAATAGAATCTTACACGAATGGAATGACATATATTATTTCAGTATATAACCTATTCAGAGGAAATTTTAAATACACATATCAGAGTCTATCCTAAGCTCAGCCCAGACAGTTATAAATAACTATCCTTACAAATGCTGAAAACCGACAAACACAACGGAAAATCCGTTATCCTTAACCCCACATTATTTTCAAACATCTTATAATGAAGTCATGAAACTTAATTCACAACGTATTCGTTAAATCAATAAATAATAATAATTTAATGTTAATACTTCCAATATTAAATGTAAAAACCTTGATAAAAATTAAAAATCATTATTTAATTTATTAATTAATGATTTACATTACTTTTTTAACTTTGTAATATTATATAGATCGAGTAACTCAAAAATGGTACTAAGGAACTGGACACTACGAATAATATTGCGTATTACCTTAACAAGAAGGGAATACTTAAGAGAAGTGTTTACCATTCGAACACAACTCATGACCATTTTGTTTTACTTTCGAGCCACTCAAACTAGCTAATCATAAGATTCTTTTCAGAAATACCGAGATTTTAAAATTTCAAAAATCTCTTTATAAACATGTTTTATAAATCCAATTGATAAAATCACTTATTTTATAAAACTCTCGTAAAATCATTCATCTTGAATAAATTTCTTTAACCTTAAACCAATACTGTCACAACTTGCACCTTAATGGACCTAAATTTCGACAAAGATCGAAACCCAAGTCCTTTAAAGCACAGATCATTGGAGTTGGTACCTGCAAATGAGCATGAGTATTATCAGAGGTTGATAGAAATCTAAACTCATAGCGGAAACAATAATAGGATAATAATACTAACTATTGTTACTACCTTGGAAGTAAAGGTATTCCTTGGTTAGCAGATTTTCATATCATCATCGAGCATGAGAGAAAGAAGACTCTCCAATAAAAAGGCACAATGACTTGTTCATCTAAATCTATCATGTGGGTTATAATAAGGAGAGGATCAAAACAACGTTCTGGTGACTGGAAAAAAATATAAATTGTCCATGCCATAAACTTATACCAATAGGTTTCCGTTTAATTTTTGTGTCCATTAAGGTTAGTAATTCTAATCTTACCTTGCATCGCACATACGATTACATGCTTATCCCTTTCCAATGTACAAAATATTAATGAAGCCATCTCAAGCATCCAATACTTCCAAACCCATTAGCCACTTAGTACTTCTAAATATGAAGTAGGCTTCCATAATACCTTTTTAAAGTGAAATAGGAAGATCTGTCACTTACGACCTTAAGTAAGATAGACCTCTTCATTTAAGACCTATTCTCTATGTGGTTTCCAAACAATGTTGTCAATGATCAGTGGGTCCTAGATACAAGACCTCTAACAATTATTTATGGCTTCTGACATTTATTGTCCAACTATTACCACATCTATCGATGACAAAATCATAGTCATATATAAACAGTACCCAAGCCACTTGATACTTTTTATTAGAAAATATGTAGACCTTAGTTATTTCAGACTTTAACTAAAGCAGACCCTATCACTTAAGACCTATCCTGATGTATTCTCTTATTTCGGTTTTAGCAATGTAAGATACTATACCCAAGCCACTTAATACTTCCTGGTGGAAAAGAGGTAGGCCCCATCATTTAAGATCTAATTCCAAAAGCATGCTCCTTAACGGTACTATCTAGTTGTCATTGCTTGGAAATCACATTGGGTTAACACCCCGCCTCTATACACATATTAACCAAGAGTATTAGTGTGTAATGCTATCAAGTAACACGGAGAATGATACGATGTGTATGTTTACAGGATAGAACAATGCAAAAATAACATCATCACATCATACTCTAATGAGATCAAATAACGTATATTATACGTTTTAACATCTCATACAATATCCTATTTTATTTTACATTTCAAACCATTTATTTTAAATATACAAATATATCAATTTCTAATACAAATGAATACATAAATCCTTTGACTTTGTCCATCCATCATCTCATGCCTAAAAATATATCAGTTAAATCCACAATTAATCTTCGGTCTGACCATAGGATTATCAATATAAATAAACCCCGAGTCAGGATACTTCTAGATATGAGTTCGTTAACCACCATAAAATTCTATAATATTCACCATAACATAATAAGTCACAAAAATAATCCAAATTTCCTATTTCAAAGATTAATTAAACTTAGTCATGGGTAAAGAATAGAAATAATCATCTTGAAAGCAAATTCTAATAATTGAACATTTGAAAACAATTTGTACCATGGAAACAACATCTATAAATTATCTATTTTTAAGTTATTCGAAAATGAGTTAGGAATAACATATCCAATATTTAAAATTTTTGCAATTTTCTATAATTAATTTTGAATTTCTAATCAACAGGCGTTTGCTGCTTAGATATGGCAGGAAAAGTTTTCAGAAATCATAATATTTAACACAGCAAAGCTAAATGAAATTTTTTGAAATTTACAATAGAGGGTGCTGGATTATATCAGTAACAAGATAACAAAATTTGTAAAAAATTTAAACTTTGTACGAATTACATACGAATTTTGTGGTTAAGAGGGTTTAAATTCACAAAATTCATCAAAACACAACCATATCAATAAATATCATCACCAATCATTTTTGCAACCATATAAACATAAGATATTCATATTTAACAAAGATAAGAGTCTATGTAATTCACCAGGAAAATTTGAAGCCAAAATAATTTGATTTGATATGCAAAATCACTCTTTGAACAAGCATCTTTTCCATTGTTTATAAACCAGAAAATATTTTTTAGTCTATCGATTCTTTCACCATCCAAACTTGATCAAAATTAAACAATGATAACTTATTGCAGTGTAAATAAGTGTTGAGAAGATCTATTTAAAGTTTCATAATTTTTTGGTAGTTATTTGATTTTTAATGAGTTTCGAAAGAGAGGACAATATAGGGTTTCAGGCTGAAAACGAAAATAGAGGAGACAAAGGGTTTGTAGATGATAAGTGATGAAGCAAAACACTAGAATACTCTTGATAATTAAAGCGTATGCATAAATGGTCTTGGGTAAAGTGTTTGTGTTACACATTTCATTTCAATTTGTTTCTTGCTTGCTTCTTGATCACATTGCTAATTATGTTTTCTTCACTTTTATCTCTTTCAAAATTATTATACTTTATTGATTTATTTAACCACCCACTTACTTTTTTCTAACATCATAAAACATATTTTTAGGAGTTATTTCACCATATTTCTTATTACTCAAGTCAATTATCAATTGATTACACATTAAAAAATTTAAATTCAACTTATCGAAATCTTGGGTTGTTACAGACTCCCCCAATTAAGAAAATTGCGTCTCCACAATTTCTTCTTAGGAAAATTGTATAATATTTACATAAACACATATACTTTTCAAAAATACGTATACACATACCTTCAAAGCCGTACCTTTAAAACATTAAGGTATTTTTCAAACATCACTTTCCAAAATAAATATAATTGCGGTGGATGTCCTTTTAAAAACCACTTTACAAAAGATTTTCAAAATCAAGGATTACAATTGTGGAGTTCTTTTCAAACACATCATGAAATATATATATTTTTTATCCAAAAATACATTTTAAATGGTGGATATTTCTAAAAAACTGAAATTCACAATATTAGCAAAGCTTTAGCAAAATCATAGTCTACGTAAAATCTCCCTTCCAAATCATACACATAACATTTCAAAAAAATTGAAAACTTATTATCGCTTAATATTTCTGAAATCCACCCCACCAAAATCATTTTTCAAAATATTTTCCCATCACATTCAAATTTGTCATTTCAAATCATTTTAACCATTTTCCAAAATTGACAAATCATCTTCGAAAACTAGGAAAAAACAACCGTCAACGGATAACTTCAAACTACAAACTACTGTTACTCACCAATCACATTTGATGTATGGTCTGATGACTACTATCCCCGATAGTCACGCCCAAAGTCATTACGACACTGTAAAAACCATCACAACAATGTCGAGCGCAATCACATCGTAGTTCCAATAATAGCAACTATTTCACATTCCTTTCCAAAACATTCTCACACATCATTTTTCACAAAATAGGTAAATGGTACTTTCCTCAAACATACTATCCAATGGAAATATTTTACTAAATATCCATATCAATTTTTCATCCAAAATCATAATATGCAAAAATACTAGAAAATGACTTCACTTCTAAAATATTTTCTAAAATATTTATTAAACAATCAATAAATTTCCAAATCCTCCTTGAAAATATTTCATACCACTACTAAATATACCACCATCATTTCATAATTTACAAAAACTTTCTAGCTAACTTTTCAAAATTTTCGCTAACTTTTGTAAATCACATAAAATTCGTTTATCCATCGTTTTATTTTCTAAAACGGTCCAGTGCTTTTAAAATTATTTCCACTTTCCAAACTTTTGGCAAAACATTTGGTACCATATTTCTGAAAGCGTCTATAATCACTTTCTATCAAATTTTCTTAAATCACTTGTAAAGTATCAATTTTCAAAAACTTTCCAAATTTCCAACTCATAAAACTTACTATAGTAAGCAAGAACTTCATTTAACACATAATACAAATTACTAGAAATTCCGCATATTTTTAGAGATTCAAAAATATTTATAAGAGAAACTACATATTAGAGTTGTATTAAAAACAGGGTAACTTTCCTAGGTCTTTCTCCTCTAAGGTCAAATATGTGCTTCTGAATTTTTACATTATTCTGAACCTTGCTCTGATACCAAAAATGTAACTCCCCGCCTCTATCCCCATGTTACCTAAGAGTATTACTGTGTAATACTATCAAGTAAACGAAGAATGAGGCGATGTGGGTATTTCTAGGATAGAACAATGCAAAAATAATATCATCACGTATAAATAGATCACATCATACTCTAACAAAAGCAAATAATGTATATTACGCATTTTAACATCTCATACAATATCCGATTTTACTTTATACATTTCAAGCCGTTTATTTTAAATATACAACTATCAATTTATATTATAAATAAATACATAAATCTATTGAATCAATCCATCCATCACCTCGTACTCAAAACTATATCAGCTAAACCTGCAATAAATCCTTGGTCTGACCCAAGGATGGTCGATAAATACAAACCCCAAGTTAGGAAACTTCTAGCTTTGAGTTTATAGACCACAATAAAATTCTATAATATTCACCATAACATAAGAGGTCGTAAAATAATCCAAATATCCAATTTCAAAGATTAATTAAACTTAGTCATGGGTAAAGAATAGAAATAATCATCTTGAAAGCAAGTTCTAATAATTGAACGTTTGCAAACAATTCGTACCAAGGAAACAACCTCAACAAAGTGACTATTTGGAGGATCAAAACAAATAATTTTTTAATGAAATTTTTAATTAGTTATTCGAAATGATTTGGGAATAAAATATCAAAATTTTATAAATTTTGGAATTTTCTACAATTAATTACGAATTTCTAATCAATAGATGTTTGCTGCCCAGATCTGGCAAGAAAAGTTTTCGAAAAATTTCAACATTTAACACATCAAAGCTAAATGAAAATTCGTGAAATTTGAAGTAAAGGTGCTGGAATATGTCAGAAATAACATATCAAAATTTGGAAATTTTTATGCTTCGTACGAATTAAATACAAATTTTGAAGTTAAGAGGGTTTAAATTCACAATATTCATCAAAACACAACCATATCAACAAACATCATCACCAATCATATTCGCAACAATATAAATATAGGATATACATATTGAAAAAGATAAGTGTCTATGGAAATCACCAGAAAAATTTCATGCTAAAATTATTTGATTTGATATATAAAATCACACTTTGAACTAGCATCTTTTCCATTGTTAATAAACCAGAAAATATATTCAATCTATCAATTCTTTCACCTTACAAACTTGATCAAAATTGAATTTTGACAACTTGTAGCGGTGGAAATAAATGTTGAGAAGCTCTATATAAAGTTTCATAATTTTTTGGTATTTATTTGATTTGAAATGAATTTTAGAGTAGAAGCCATTATAGGGTTTCGTAGATGATAAGTGATGAAATAAACCACTAGAATACTCTTGATAATTAAAGAGTATGTATAAATGGTCTTGTGTCAAGTGTTTGTGTTACACATTTCGTTTCAATTTATTTCTTGTTTACTTCTTAATCACTTTAGTAATTATGTTTTCTTCACTCCTAGCACTTTCAAAAATTAGTATACTTCATTGATTTATTTAACCACACCCACTTACGTTTTTCTAATATCATAAAGCATATTTTTAGGGGATATTTCACCATATTTCTATTTACTTAAGTTGATTATCAATTGATCACACATCAAAAATTTAAATTCAACTTCTCAAAATCTCGAATTGTTGCAGGCTACTTAATACTTTTTTTATAGGAAAGAGGACTTTATAGTCACTTATGACCCTGGGCCTAAAGCGAATCATTCCCAAGATATCCACACCACTCTTTAATTATATATATAGCATCTCATTTGGTCACTTCTTTTGGTAGGGAGGCGGACCCTTCAGCCACTTAAGACTTCACCATTGTAGTAAACCCTTTTTAGAGACGTCCTTATTTATCCATTAGATTCTAACTAGGTTACTTAATACTTCTATTTAGGGGAGAGATGGACCCTTCAGCCACCTAAGACCACAAATTAGAAGCGAACCCCCATGGAGATAACCTTCACCGCTCCTAATTCCAAATTTGGACCATTTAATACTTTCCAATTTAGAAAGCAAGCCTAATCTTGCACGCTATCATGAGTCATTGAATAGTGACACTTCACATCAGTAGTAAGTATACACAACTACTGGTAGCCTCAAAGTGAAGGGAAGTCTTCTGTCAAGTGACTCTACTGACCTCATATCATTAACCTACTATGTCCAATTGACCATCATAAGTCTCTATTTATATTAGTTTATGTAGACATTAGACTTAGCTTACAAGGTAATAAGATTTACCTTAAATATTTAACTACTCATAAATCTCCGTTTAATGTTCGTAGAGGTCAATTTGTCCATAAAATCCTAACAGATATTTCAAAGACATATATGTATGATTAATAATTTCAAACTAGTAACTTTTTATATCTATTCCACTTTTATAGTCCCATTAATCCATTTAGCCTATTAATTTATTGCAATTTCCAGATTTATTATCGTTTATTGGAGTTAGAACCTCTTAAATTCTTTTCTTGTTAGTTAATTGTCCTAAACATGAATACTACGTGCAAGCGTCATTATTAGATTTTTATTCAATTATTATAAGCGTAGTAAGTACGTACAAAAATTTACTTTTATTAAATATTTTCTAGTCATATACCTTTACTAGAATACACTTTTGTATGTTAAATTATTAGAATTATATCTCAAAGATTATCCACTATAATTTCCATGAATCAGTCCAAAATAAAAGATATAAAAGATTGCATCGTTTGAAATCATAAGGAATAATTTTTGCTTATTACCGAAATAGACGGTGTAAAATACAACGAATTCATACTTTACACATCTCTTTCTCTTTTTATATGCATCTATTCCTTGTTAGATCAAATGTTGCACCTTTCTAAAAGGAAAAGAAATCAAATTAATTTACAAATAATAAACGGTTCTAAATTCCAGCAATTCCAAATATAGAAAAGTTTATATTCTAACAAGATTGGGGTTATAATCCAAATTTATAACTTTCTTATACAACCTATTTCAGATCTAGAATAAATTTCATTTTAATTAATATTCTAAATTCATACCTTTGGGACTGATTTTCAGAACATGTTGTATACAATGGTTAACCAGTTTATAACAAGAATATATAGGAGATATTTGTTATATTTAGGTCGTATTTGATTCGTTGCCTACAACTTATATATAATTATCCAATTAGACATAAAAATCAAATAAACACCATCAGGATAATTTTCATATTATAACAATCTATAAAAATTCCCACTCATCTTTTAAAAGCGATCCAAATCTCCAGATCTGAAGTAGAACTTTTGATTCATCTCCAAATCATTTTTAATCCAATAGATATGTATAAAAGGGTATATACATACATTAGAATTATAGATCTGAGAAGGGATTTGGGATTGGGAGAGAAAATAGACACAAATATATAAATATATAATTTACCTCAAACACGCATATGGTTTTCTCTCTCTTTTCCTTTTTATTAAATTTCTACTCTTCTCCAATTTATATGAATATAGATAAAAATATCTTATCTTTATAATTTTGATAAAATGTGGAGAAGAATAAATGGTAGAGCTTTTCTATTGCTTTCGGAAAATATAATAAGAGAAGGGAGGGCTTGGCCTAAATCAACCAGAACTGTTCAATTGACATATACTAAATCTGGCATGTTGTCCTAGTTCACCACCAATCGACCGCCCTTGGGTGACTAGCCGATCTTTAAGGGTCGACCATCCCCAATGATGGGTTGACCTGTGGGTCTAGGTAATTAATATAAAAACGTTAATTATTTCTTATTTAATTAATTTCGTTTTGAATTTGTTTTGAGTCCGTAACTTCTTCTTTTGGACTCCAATCGCAAAACACCAAATACGGAAGTTGCTTAGAATTTTGCCCTGAACGCAATGGAACAAAATTCATGGTCAAATTCTACCATTTGCACAAATTCCATTTTTGGAGCCTAATTAATTAACTACTAATTCAATAACTAACACCAAATTATAGTGTGTTACACTCTTCCCCTTTAAAAAGAATTTTGTCCCTAAAATTTCACCACTAACTAAGTCAAGGTTTTGGCTTCTAATTATCCTAAACTACACAATCAATGAGTGTACAACCAACTTTACAACCCAACTTGCATAAGTGCATAGTGTATTATTTTATCACCACACAGAAAATATGTATACAGAATGATTCTAAATCAGATCCTCCTATATGAATGCATTTCTTTTGAAATCATTTTTGAAAAATATGATGCAAACAACCTACAATACACTGACAGTTCTATATGTATGCATTTTTTGAAAAATTTTACCAATCAAAACTTCATACTCCTACAAAGAGAAGTATGAAGCAATAAATTTTGCATCCACTTACTATCATCCAATAATCCAACATGAAAAATCACTTTCTAAACTTTCTCCTATGCCCAAAAAGGAATTTAGGCGGAGATTTTAACATTCTTACCACATTATAATCTTTCCATTCCATTACTACAGTGGAAATTTCTTCGATGTCCTAGATTTACTCTAAATTTTCCACACAAAACATATAAGAAGGCTTATTTTCAATCTTAAAAAAAAATTAAGTCCAAAATGACTTGTGCACGTCATCGACAAGATATGGAAGTAGAAATTCTAAGGCTAAAACAGTTTTTTCCTTATTGCTTGCATTAGTCGCATCGTCAACCTTAATGCACTACTAAATTCGCAAATTCTAACTCTATTTTCCTTCCCTACAATCAATGTTTTCCCAAAAGTCTTTTTCATTTTTCAAATCAATAGGTCATTTGGAAAATAAAATCTCAAAATATTTGGATTCACATTTTTCCTTAAAGTAAAATTATGAACAAAACTATAAATAACTAAAGAGTCAAAATAACTAAAACGCAAAACTTTTTCTTACTTTATTTTTTTAAAGGGAAACTTTTCAAATAAAGGGGAAATTTTCCAAAATATTTTCCTTCTCAAAATTTTTAATAAATCAAGCTACAACTTCAGCGTAATTGGAAGTCAGTTATGCGCCAAACGCATATACCAATTTCTAGAATTCTACAACTAATCTCTAATCAGGAATTTGATATTTTATTTAAAATATCAACATGTCTATTATACGACTATTCTAAATTTCCAGTCTTATATTGCATTTACTATTAGTTAAATGTCTATATGAGATTCTAACATTTATATTGTTTCTCTACTATATATATATATAGGAGGGGTTCGCATATCTAGAAACAATAAAGAAGCAAAAGAATAGAAACTCATAATAACGTGTGTGTCTTTTATAAGAGACAACTAATAGTTTTACAACCCAACAACCCAAAAAAAGAAATGTTGGAAATAAAAGGATACAACAGTCCTAATAAAACATAGCCTAAGAACTGTGAGAAGGTCTTGCTCCACAGCTGCAGCTCGAGCCATTTCCATGACCACGAAATGGTCGTAGCATGGCGGCTATGCATCCAATCTCATCCTTCTGGCGCCGCTGCTTCATCCTAATCTCTCGAAGCTCTACCTGAACCTATCGGATAGCAGCAAGCTCAGGACTCATGTATCCTTCGGTGCCCTACGCTATCCCTTGTTGCTGGTGTTACGGCTCTGGTGGTGGTATAGTTGGTGTGACAGGCAGCAAAGGAATATTCATTCTCTTAATGGTGATCCGATCGAGGGAAGAGAGACTTTCTTCACTACTAGCTCTCCACTCAAATTTACCTCATAACGCCTAAACGCTCGAGTGGGATATTAACTCCCTGATCAACCATATGGAGCATTAAGACACGAGCCCAATTGACGGCCATGCCGCCAATTATAGCATAGGCAACTTTCTGCGCTAAGATATATATCTGATCAAGACTCCCCATCTTTGGAATGATGTTGTGCGGAGTGATGCACACGATAAGATGGGCCATCGGTCAAGTTGTCAGTCCTCTAACCACCAATATTTCTAGAAAAGTTACGCTAAAGAATCTCAGCGTCAGTCATCTCAATGTCGTCCAAAGTTGCACCTACTGCAAATATCTCCAAAATTCCAGCAAGATCATCATTTGACATCTCAATCCGAGCTACCTTCACTTCGGACTCAATATAGTCGTTGCCATCATCGGAATTCTACGCCATCTGTGCATCGAAAAGACGGACACAAGCAATATTCTAGCTTATAAATCTTGAAGCAAAGGATCGGTGAAAGTCCTGCCACAATGAAAATCACTTCAAGCCCGAGAATGATGAAATCTCCGATCTTCACTGGTCGTCCATGACAGAAATCAAAGTCCTCCATTCCAAGAGAGGTGGCGATCTTCTGCTCGCTTGGTAAAGCCAAGCAGCTTCTTGTGGAGAGAGGTCGGGATGATGAGAGGAAGGGGCATCGGTATATGGCGGTGCCATAGGCGAGAGGTTGTTGGAAAAATGGACAAAGAAGTTTCGATCCGAAGTAGTAGTGGGGCAAGACCTGACGCATAATGTTTTTAGCAACAGTTGGGGGAGGAATGAAGGAGAGAGGCATTGGTTAAGTGGAGGAAGGGGGAGGTGGAATTGTATTTGGCTAAAAGTTGAAGAGGTGCAAGCGAGTGAAGGGAGTTTGCGGTAGCTGAAGGTTTGGACACGACTTATAGTCGCGTTCGATGTTCGGGTTCAACCCAAATCCACCGAGCAGTCAACCACTACTAGGTCAACCAGTCGACCGCTAGCCTAGATTCGGGCACGACTTGAACCTGCACCCAATAGGGCCAGTTAAATTAATTAATATCCTGATAACCGTTCCACACACCATCTTCAACTTAGCCTATCTAGGGAAACTCTAACTCGACAAGACAGCATCCACCTTACCATGTAGACCCCTTTTTGGCAAGATTGCAATAGCCTCAGCAAAACTGTTGCGACCTACAATACTTCCAAAAACCTACAAAATATTCCCGCTGTTATTTTATGCCTATTTTGCACGGAAATATTTCTTCCAATAACTGGTGGGTTAACAGCACTTCAAACTACATACCCTAAATAAAATTGAATGTCATTCTTATCTTGTCCGTACCATAATATAAAAACCTTCGATTTAATAAACCGAAAAATCACTGAGCAAAATATATTCTCCTTTATACTTGTTTATAAATAACAAAAACTATTTTATACTAAAACATCCGTCAAAGGTTAATATATATATATATATATATATATATATATATTTATGTATGTATGTATGTATTTCAGGGTTTCCAAATACCTTTTAAAACACAAATTTCCCGAAAAATTATTTTCTTACCAAAAATCAATTTTAAGCCTTTAGTAATATATGTACTTATGTATATACATAAACATATAAATATTTACGGATTTAAAGAATTAATCTTTTACGAACCAAAAATTTCTTAACACGACCAATTTAGTTTCATATGTATTTCTTTGAATATTAAAATTCTGGAACTTCCTCAAAACTAAATTTCAAAAATAAACCATTGGGAAAAGAAACCCTTTGAAAACCCCGTTTTCAAAAATTTAAGGCATTTTCAAAATATACTTCATAAAAAATTTCTCACGGGTTATTAGACTAAGGGATTGACATTAATTATTCAAACAGAAATCTGATTTCCATAAAGAGGTGATCAATGAATGCACCCTAGCAAAACTTACTTTAGGACAATTGCAACATACAAAATCAAATTTCCCGTCCATCTTGAATAATTGTGTGTCTCCGGCTAGACCTCAAAGTCCAAAATCACAATGCAGCTAGAATCTTAACCATCAAGTTGAATACCTCCAGTCTCCTGGATTCAAGTGTATGTTGTGCTCCTGCTCTTTATTAATAGCACTTTCACATTGCCAACACTCCATGAGGTACTTCGAAGTCAGCATGAAAATCTTAGCTCTAAGACATTTCCAACTCCTTGTTTCTTTGCCAATTCCTTCGAAGTGGAACTACAACTACTTCTGTAATTGGAACTCTTAGAATCCGGTTTAAAAATATAATATTACTAGATTGGAAAGTATGAATAAGTTCTCTCAGTTTATCCTAATTCCTCTAATCCACTTACCTAGAGCTCTGATACCAAATGTAACAACCTGCACCTAATAGGTCCAAATTTGAAAAAGATTGAAATCCCTGTCCATCAAAGCATAGATCATCGAATTTGATACCTGAAAATAAGCATGAGCATTATCAAAGATTGGTAGAAATCTACACTCACAATAGAAACAATAATAGGATAAGAATACCGACTATGACTACTACCTTGGAACTAAGGGTATTCCTTGGATAATAGATTTTCACATCAGCATCGAGCGTGAGAGAAAGAAGACTCTCTAATAACAAGGCATACCTAGCTCCAGTGATCTGTCCATCTAAGACTACCTTATGGGTTGTAATGAGGAGGGGGTCAAAAAATGTTTTGCTAATTGGAAAATAATATAATTGTCTATAATATAAACTTATACCAATAGGTTTCTATTTAATTGTTAATGGTTAACAATTCTAATCTAACCTTGCATCACACATGATTACATACTTATCCCTTCGCAAGAACGAAATATTAATGAAGCCATATCAAACACACTATACTTCCAAACCCATTAGCCACTTCGTGCTTCTAAATACTAAGCAGGCATTTATAATACTTTTTAAAAGAGAAATAGGAAGATTTTTTCATTTACGACCTTAATTGAGGTAGGACTCATCATTTAATACATATTCCTAAGGTGGTTTTCTAATAATGTTGTCAATGATCGGTGGGTCCAAGCTACAAGACCTCTAACCACTGTTTAAGGCTTCTGACATTTAATGTCCAACTATTATTACGTTTATTTCCAATAAAACTGTAGTCATATGATAAACAGTACCCAAGCTACTTAATACCTTTTATTAGAAATTATGTAGACTCTAGTAATTTAAGACATTAACCAAAGCATACCCAATCACTTAAGACCTATCCCAAGGCGTGCTCTTATTTCGACATTAGCAATGTAAAAGATTGCACCCAAGCCACTTAATACTTCCTAGTGGAAAATAGGTAGAACCCTTCATTTAAAACCTAATTCCAAAAGCATGCTCCTCAATGGTACTATCTTACTGTCATTGCTTGGAAATCTCATTGGATTACTTAATACTTCTTTTATAGGAAAGGGGATTTTATCCGGGCTTTTAACCAAGCAAAATCCAAAGGAAATCGAAACAGCTTGGCGGAGTCAGAATTGCCCAAGAGCCAACCAAAAAGACTAGAGCAGCAAACTAAGAAAGATCAAAGGAAAGGAAAGCGAGAACACACAAACATGATGGATCGCTAGCGATCCATCATCTATGGATCGCTAGCGATCCATCATCTATGGATCGCTAGGATCGTTGGCGATCCATAATGCTGGCTCGTAGGTTATGAATCCACTTGCAATCATGGTCCAATAGGTATTCTAAGGACAATGGCTAAGTCTGATGGAATACCAAGCTAGTTAAATCGAGAAGCAAGCATTCGTCTAGTTCAATCGGCAGTTTAATGCAACCGTTGTGTGAATCGTCATCAAAACAAGACAACATACTACAAAATTACAAGAAAAACAGCAACATGAAATAACAAATGCGATCCAAAAGTTAAAGTTCCAAAATCCACTAAGTGCATGGATCGTTAGTGATCCATGCACATACTACTTTTCCAAATCGCCATGACTTTCAAAGCAAAAGGGGGAAGAGTTTCAAGCCATTAGATCGCCAGCAAGTCAGAAGCTATGGATCGCTAGCGATCCATAGGCAATCCATAGCATATGGAGTGCTAGCGATGCATCAAGTTAGCTCGGTTTGCAATGAAACTTATAGTACAACATCGTAGGTCATTTGCAAGTATCTGGTAAGAAGGCCTAGCACAATAACTCTCCAAACCCTATAAATATGATCCTACCTGCAATATAAGGAGGATCTTCTGGACTGGCTGTTGGAACTCTGCAGAGATTATTCTTCACTCTTCTCCTCCCACACAATAGTCATATAAGGGTTTACTGTGATTTTCCAGTAAACTCTTATACTTATGACTTGATCTAACTTAGAAGATTCAATCATATTGTAATTCATTTCAACTTGTAACAGCAGTCAGTTAATATAAAGTTATAAGGTGGACGTAGGCTTCATTAACAACTGAACCACTATAAAACTTTCTTGTCTTTCTACTATTTCTGCTCTTTTTACATTTATTCTCTATATTATTGCTTTGTAAGAACAGGGCTAGTGCTTTTATACTCAATATAGGGTGTTGATTAATTTTTTGGGTTAACAGAGGAGGACTTTATAGTCACTTAAGACCCTAAATATGAAGGGAACCCTTCCTGAGATATCCACTCTCGCTGTTTAATTATAAATATGATATCTCATTAGGTTACTTCTTTCGGTAAGGAAGAGGACCCTTTAGCCACTTAAGACCTCAAAACCGAAGTAAACCCTTTTTAGAGACATCCTTATTTATTTATTTATTTGGAATCTCACCAGGTTACTTAATACTTCCATTTAGGAGAGAGACGGACCCTTCAGCCACTAAAGACCTCAAACCAGAAGTGAACCCCTATGGAGAATCCCCCACTGCTCCTAATTCTAAATTTGGACCATTTAATACTTTCCAATTAAGAAAGCACTCCCAATCTATCACGTCATCGTAGGTTGTTGGATTAATGATATTGGTAGTAAGTATAACCAACTGCTGGTAGCCTTAAAACGAAAGGCTTCGTTACTGCTTTCAAAAAGTGGAGAAGAAGGAATGGTGAGCTTCGCTACTGCTTTCAGAAAAATATGAGAAGAGGTGGGAGGGCAATGCCTGGATTTATAGGCACTAGTATCACCCAGAACTGTTCGATCGGAATATATTAAATTCGAGCCGTTGCGGCCTAGGTTTATTGGAGCCGCCAGGTAGCCAACTGTCGACCGCCTTTGGGTGACCGGTTGACAGCTAAGGGTTGACCGTCCTTAATGATGGGTCGGCCTATGGGCCCAAATAATTTATAAAAAAGCATTAATTATTTCATATTGAATTATTTTTGTTTCAAATTCGTTTTTCGTTCGTAACTTCTTTATTTGGACTCCGATCGCAAACTCAAAACATGAAAATTGCTTAGAATTTCGCCCAAAATGCAATGGTGCAAGTTTCATGGTCAAATTCCATTATTTTTACAAATTCCATTTTCTGAGCCTAATTAACCAACTAATTAAATAACTAACGCCAAATTACTAGGTGGTACAAATATTACTTATCGAGCACCACAAAGTCAAATTCTGAAACTAAATTCACGAGATGTTCATATTTAAACTTTTAAACCAAACAACTAATCATTCAATGATAATAACTATACATTATAATTCCCTTAACAACCAAACACTATATAAATAACTATATCATTTGAAAGATATTCCTTTATATTTTTAATATAATCTTAGGTAAAATTATTTCATTTACCAATTTTCCAAAATAAAATAATCTTTATATAACATTAACAAAATAATTGCTCATATATAATATGCTCAAACTCATTCTAGGTTGTCATTTACCCTATCTCTAATGGCTTACTCATCCTAGGGTATTACTAACCCTATCTCTGATGAGACTTACCCCTATCTGGCTTAGGTGTTCACTCAACCTAAGCTTTGATACCAAATGTGATGAACAGGCCTTCAGCTTTCCATCAGTGAGTACAACCACCATGGCTCACATTGGTACCTTTCCATTTGCTTTTATGGCCAACCTCTTGACTGCACTAACCCGGAGGATATGAAGGAGTAAGAGTCTCCTGCTCACCACCAAACACAAAGTGAGAATCCTAATCATGCTGCACTATGTGCCAAAGCCAATCCGATCCTGGTTTCTCCGAACCAATTATCGATAAAAGGTGTCAGGTATATGGGATATTATTATTTAATTAATCAATATCTTTTATCCAAGTAAATTCTCTTTAGTGATATACATCTTTAAATCATATTATGTTTCAGTATATACGGAATATATAAAATTCTCTGGTTAATTAAACCCTTTTTAAATCTTGGAATAATTCTGAATCATTTCACCCTTTATTTAGGAAAATATTTTGAAAATCATTTATTTAAATCTTCAAAAAGATTTCTCATTTTCAAACCATAACTTTTAAATGGGTGAAAAACAATGTAACTCAAGACATCTTTTGCTATGAATGCAAACCAATTTGTACTTAGTAAAAAGGATCCATAGGAATCTTACTAATTATACTTCAATGTCAATTTCCATATTCAACATGTACTATTCATTGAATAACGGTGAAATCACCTTTTAAATTCACCCAGATAGTACGAGTTCCCTCCTTAGAATTCAATACAAAGTTTAACCAATACATTTCGTATTTCACCAAAACATTATTATTCTAAAATCTTATTTAACTTTGGAATCTCCAGTCACTTTTTATCTTAGGAAAATGTGGTTTGAGTTAATCAAATTTACTATCCCTTCCATTAGGCTATTCCGGATAGCTAGAGTGGAACTCAAACACTAGTTGTCCAAGTTTGGGTCTAGAGACTACCTCCCTATCACCCATAAGGCGGTCAAGTTATTTGACCAACTCTAAACTCTTTACAATACTTTATTTATTAATTGAAAAACATTTGCAAAAGATTTGGGAAGAAAATCCCAAGTTTAAACCTTAATTTCGAAAGTTACCAAAAAGTGCTGCAAATAGTGTTTTAAAATCGTCTATGATCAAAACATTAATTTTATTCCACAAATATCCATTTTTATAATTCAAATCACTTATAAAACAATTTAGTATATTTTTGGATTTTATTTCATAATTTCAAAGATTTATAAATAACCAATTTAGAGATTTTTCCATTTTTGAACTGCCAAAGCGCGGCGTTTTTTGAAAAGTTGGTTTCAACACATCTAAATTTTACTTAATAAAATCTTGATTTTTCTTCTTTATTTGAGAAACATAGTTATAAGAGTTCGAAAAATTGTTATTTTGAATCTTTCCAAGCTATATTCCACTTTATACATTGATTTAACTTTTATGGCGCAAAATCACAAACTTCCGTTATACGACACACCTATTTTGACTTTAATTTCATATCTTGTCAAAACTTTTTCAGTTTGAATTTTAACATTTATAAAGTATTTATAAACCATTTTAAATCATTTTAAGATGTTTAACTTAGCCATAAAATTTTTATAATTCATATAGGAAAGTGATTCCCTTTGTGTAAATTTGGCGTGCATTTAACATGAATTATTTCCACAATCAAACAAACATATCATCCTATCCAAATATGATAAATAACCATAAAAAATAAGCATAGGAATCATATCATATCACCATATGATTTATAACAAAATAAGTAGAGTTTTTCATCTTTATTGGTTTCTATATTTACTAAATTGGATTATAGCTTCGCTATCATTGCCCCAAAGCTTATGAATCCTATCCTGGGATCCTAGGACGAGCTCAGACTAGGCTTGTAGGAGGTAGAAACTTGGTTTTGAGATTGTGGCGACTCTTTATAGTGCATGTCCAAGAAGAAAAAGGAGAGGTAGAAGTACGGACTTCTGTCTGGACTTTAAGGCGGTATTTCTTTGTACATAGTAGTTTTTATTTAGTAAAGCTTGGCTTTGATAGAAGAGACTAGAGAAGCCAATATAGAGGCCATTAGAAAGCTTAGGAAGAAGAGAGAATAAGATGGTTTTGGTGTGAGGATTTATGAGAAGATGGGGCATGTATTTATAGGAAAAAATATGAAAAATATCTTTCATCACATCTCCTTTCACCATGCGCCAACCCACTCCCCTCCCATCACTCACAACCGGCCATCCACTCACTCACACTCCCTCCCATGCGCTATCAAGTGATGGTAAGTTTTGTTTTACTTTGTTTAGGAAAATATCTAGACTTTTGTAAATAAATATCATGATATTTTGTTTAATTTACTACAAGTAAATATGAGAGGTAAATGGTAATTATATATGTAAATGTATGTGTGTTCGTGTGCATTGCATATGTGTTTATGTGTTTACTTTTGACAAACCAAGTTGCAATGTTTTGATACAACTTCTATTTGTTAAACCGTTGTGAATCCAAAGTCCGGATTTCGGTCACATTTTCACTTATTAATTAAATTACATGTCAACGTAAAAAAATTTATAAACCAATTTCTTATCATCAGTAGTTAATTAAAGCGATCACATTTTAACCATAACACCATACAAATCAATAATAAACAAGTGTTTACAAAAAGCGCCGTCATATCGATAAAGCATTATGAATTTTATTATATTTTAAAACAAATATACACACACACACATATATATATATATCTTTATAAAACTATTATAAATGATTTATTATTACTATATAATTTATTAAAATGAATTATTATCAGTTCAACACAATTATTTAATTATTTAAACTTAATTTAAAATTCCAGAAAATATATAAAAGTGATGATATCCCTGATGATGTCATGAATATATTTTATTTCATTTTATTGTTTAAATGCATAAATTAGTCTATGTATCTGGTTCCATTCGCTTTAATATAGAGAAAATCTTAAATTTCCTGAAAACCGATTTCCGTCGTTTTTGATGAATAACCCAAATATATATTTCATAATATGCTTTTAAAACAAGTTTACCATCATTATTTATGATGTAGGATAGTATAATTTATGTTATAAAATCTTGTATTTGAATATTTCAAATATAAATATAATTTATCAAAGTGATAAATTTGCGGATCATTAGAACATGTCTGTTTATTCTCTATATATTGGAGGTTTCAGACAAATTATTTAATAACTACTTTCTTGTTATCTTATCTCCTCTTACTTTGCCAAAATTTCAAGTGAAAATATATTCAAATCTTCTCAAATTCAAATAAAAATCAATTCAATTTCCATTATATTGATTCTCTACTATTTACTCTCTTATTTCAATCATCTCTCTCTTAATCAAAGATCAAAGTGTTGTACAATAGGCTAAAGGATCAATTGTAACCAAAGGTCAAGAAATTGTCTTTGGAAAAATCATCAAACTTTGGTTGTATTTGCTTGTGTGTGATTGTAGCCTGTAAAAATCAATTGGACGTACTTGGTATCCCAGAAATCCGAGTGGGTGTGCTTGTGTTCCGTCCAAATAAAGTGAGGGGTACCCGGATTTTGGTTTGCCTCCTGCCCGTTGAAAGATCGACATTTGAAAAGAAATCTGTATAAGCAAATGTACGGGACTAAATGTAGGGTAACTCCAAACCGGTATATAAATCGCTGGTATGATCTCTCTATTTCTCTACTTTTTACTTTACTACCATTATACTTATCTATGTTTGCTTCTGTGATTTTTCACGCTGTGTTGATTAATAATAATCTTGAAATAATTTTAAAAAGATTTATAAAAATTAGAAAACACTATCCACCCGTGAATTGTTTAATTAGCCTTAATATCTGTAATCCCACAACCCACACAACTCGCATTACATTATACAAAACAAACAAAACAAACATAGCTACATCCATTTAGTTCGTTATACAACACAAAAGAAAACATAACCTAGAGTATAATATACATGTGGTGGATAAATTTTGATGATATGATTTGAGATGAGTGTAAATGCAACTAAATCGGCCTCCTACATAAATGCATATGTAGTGCAACCAATATGCATGCTAACATCTTAAGTGCGCAAATATATTTTCTATATGCATCTATATGCAATATCCATATCAGAGTGCAAGTAAATAACCACATCTATAAACATAACTGTTGAATGCATATAAAGGAAAAATGAATAGCCTATAAAAAGTAATCTAGCATAAGTTAGAACACCTAACTATGGGAATCTATCCTAGGTTGGAATGTATATACATGCAAGCAACCACAGTACAAACTAAATTGGTACAATCCGAACAAAGCAACCATAGCAATCAAAACACATCATAAGGATATGCATACAACCAATTCTAGCATCCATACATCAATGCATAGGTCAACTAACTAGTTAATGCAACCATGCTAACAAATAACGATTATTACCCTGCACCTTGGCTCGGCTACAAAACGAAGGTTGTAGAAGTTATAATCGAACTAAGTGAGCGTAACGTCAAGAATTGGCCCACTTCGAGTAAAAATGGCAATTATTCTAAGTCAGCCTCGATGAGTAGGGGTCGATATGTGATGGATGATGGGGCGGTGTTTGGAGTGCGGTTCGGCTGTTCTCGGTTGGTTATTCTCGATCGGCTATATGCACTAGGTCGAGTCAACAACAATAATTTGGTCAAAGTAGGTCGGCTATAATGAAAGACTACATTGGGGTCGATCTCGATGTGGTCGGCATCTTTAGGAGGTATGGTTTGGATGGTTCGGCCATGGCGGGTCGGCCAAGTTGCATGAAGAAGAAGTGGTTCGTCCATAACTATCAAGTCAGGGAAATACAATTAGCATCCTTCCACTTCGGCTCAAACCATCACTTACCCCGAATCACTCACAAGAAAACCCGAGCTCAACCAAAGTGGATCGGCGACCACCTTCGTTCTTGGAGATTCGACATATCTGGATCGGCATGGGTGGTCCGGTAAACGTGGGTCGACATGGCTCGTTCGTTCCACCTCACCTCTAATTATGGGCCGAGTTACCTTGTTCTTGGACCTGCACAGGGAGTCCACCCTACCTTCATTTATAAATATGGATGTAGGGGTACAGTTGAAGGGATCTTTTTTCCGGAACTCTAGGGAGACTCTGCCATTTTCTATACTCGCTTCTTTTTTTTTCAAACTTGTATTCAAGTTGTTTATTTACGGATCTGTACTCAAGTGATTGGAAAATTAATGAAGATCATATTCAAAGTGGACGTAGGCAATTACACCGAACCACTATAAATCTGGTATTCTCGTTTTTTATTGTTCTTTTCGCAGTCAATTGCATATCTTCTCTGTTTAAATTTACTTTCTTCATTAATCTCTCTACATAGCTCTATTCAAGGGTGTTAGTGGTCAACTTTGGTGCTAACAATGACCAAACGAACCAAATAACCTACACACTAACTAAAATAGTAACTTATTAAAAGAAAGCTCATGATGGGATACTAAAATTCTCTCCTCAAGTTCACATGTACTCTTGTCTAATCCTTTTTCTTTGTCGTACTTGGACCAACTTCATTTTATTATTTTTATGTCGTATCTCATCAATTCCTAATACATGAATAAGTAAGGAGTAATCCATTTCTACATTCACCTTGGAAGCAAATTAGTGTCTAACAAAATTTCTAAATCATCAATGTATCTTTGTAGATGGGATGAATAGAAAATGTGTGAACACCGTTAACTTTCTAGAAGCCCACTCAGTGTGCTGACTTTCCTACTCTCTATACAACTAGGAAAGGCTCAACCGCTCCTTCCCCACATAAATTATCTCGATAGCGGTCCTTCACCTACTTAAATACCCACTGTGAACTCTCTAGCATGTCTATCTTATGTGATTTATGTTCTTAATGTATCATCGAGGTGTCTCTAAGCATATAATGTTCAAGTTATAAAATTTAAATAGATAGCACCATGGCACATCTCTATTGTCAAATACCTGGCAACGTGCTCTGCTACATGCATCTTCATCTCTAACCAATGGAAACACTCTTTGAATCTTTTGACATACTTAACTAAACTCCTTTTTAATTCTATAAGGATGAAAACTCGATAAAGGATGATGACTCCCCTCTATGTAGACTAAGATTTAGGATTCATAGACGAACCTCATACTCCGTCATCGTTAAATATATAGATTTCACAAACAGATGATTCCTTAATCTCGGTAAACACAATGTCACCATAATAAACTCAGATTCAAATTCTATCAATATGAATAGTTCAAAATCATTTTTCTAGTCATAAAATTCCATAGAATTCCTTTACAAGGAAATTAAGAATATATACCGTCTCCTTTATTCAAATCCAAAGAACTTGAATTCGAGTTTTATATTTATAATGTTCTTTATATTTAATACTTTCATTATAATCAAAACCATATTTGTTTCAAACCACATAAAATATTCGTGTCAAAATTCTAAGTTCAAAATCCATAAAAAATGAATTTTAATTTTAGAAGCTCCTTTATTAATTTACTAAACAAAATTGGAAAAAATTCAAGCTTCTTACTTTCTTAAATTATTTTATAAATTATAACCATAGATTTGGATACAGGCTTATGAAGTATCCTTTTCATATTTAAATACCCAAAACTATATCAAACTATTTCAAAACAACAACTAATCAAGTTAATGATTAGATAAAACACATATTCATACAACTTTATTACCAAGTAACTCAATCCAAATCACTTGTTGGATAATATACACTCGTCAGATTAAACATCTAACATCTCAAAATAGTATACTTCCTCTTAAACAAAAATATATTTCAAAATCCCTTTGTTCTCAACGTATTACTTTTAATATTCCAAATCTTAATCATTTTCATAAAATTTCCTTACAAACATAATAATATTATTATCACTTTACATAAAAACAATAATTTTCATTTAAATATTTTTTTCAACCATTTTATTATTATATAAATAGAAAATTACAATATTTTACATTAAATCCCAAAATCCCTTTTAGTGTATTTACATAAAAATAGTAATAACTTATTCCGAAAATATCTCTTTATTATTATTATTAATCCCATAGTACCTCTTATTTTTATTTCTTAAATAATATTAATAACTCTTACTTTCATGGACTCCATAAAATAGTTATATTATTATTTGCTCAATATTTAGATAATCTTTGAAAATCATAATACTACTTATTTAAATTCCACCATACTTTATAAATAAAAGTAAATTCCAAATCCAAAATATATTTTTCATTATTATTTCGAAATTTTATTTTATTTTCCAAAATTCTTCCTAATAAATTATTAATACACATCCCTATGTCTCAAATCCATAATGTTCATTTCTAGCTAATTCTAAGCACACTGGCATATTGATCGTCATAGCCTGTTCATCTTAATTGATTCAAACTTATAGGCTGTATAATTCTTCTCTAGCTCCAATCATATTTCAATATAAAAGTCAAACAACTTTTCAATTCAATGCTGAAATCCAACTCGTTGACCTCGTATCTTATTCCACATACAACTTATAAACTTTGAAAACCAAAAAAAATTCTGTTAATTTTAATAAACATTTAATAAACATATAACATGTTTTTTCCAAACCAAACCCATAAATTCAACCTAAGTAAATTTTCAAAAAGTTTTACTATAGACATTTCTTATTTAATGAGTTTATAAGAAATCATACATAAAAAATCTCAAGTTAATAACTTCGTATCAATTCCTATGTCTACCTATAAAACTTCTAATATAATTTTAGTTCTCAAAGATTATACATCTTCAATATTTCTTAAAAATATCATTATATAAAAGATTTAAATTTCAAAACTCAATTCTTTAAAGTTTAACAAATTTAATATTGATTGCATAAAATTGGTTTTGGAATAACTTTGATTATTTTTTAAAATACTCACACTTCATTTTTAAATCATTATTTCATATTAAAATATTTCCGTTTTTCAACATCATATTATATAACTTATAACTAATTAATCATATATAAGTATATATCAGTTTATTTAATAATTACCCAATCCTAATCAATATTAAACAATAATTAACACGTATACTAAAAATATATTTCAAAAATTCATTTTCCCCCATTAATTATATTCATATCGAATTCAAAAATGATTTCCAAAATCTTTAAATCATTTATTTATGCATGTTTTCAAAATTTTAAATTTTCATTCAAAAATACATACATATTACAATTAAAGATTCCGTAGATTTTAAATAATAATTTTTAATCCCCTTTTTTCAACTAATATTCTGTCCAAAACTGTTCAAATTTGACTAAGAAAAATAAACGTATAAAAACACAATTTAAACTTTACTTTTATATTTTCACCAAGTCATAAAGCAAATGTAATATTTTAAAAAAATTCAAAGTGCAACAAAATTAAGTATAAAATAAAGAAAATTCAAAAAATTGTGTCTTTACCATTCAATGTACTTAAAAAATGTTTCTTTATCAAGAGAAAATTATATAGCAAAATACAAAGATAATAGCATGAAATACATGATTTTTTTCTTCAAAAAAGTGGCATTAGTATATTTATGGAAACTTTCCTTTATTAAACTTTCTCACATTTAAAACTTAAAATAAGGGGTTATTATTTCAACATTCTAAACAAAATTCAAATTCTATAATTTTCTCAAAAATCTCAAACATTATTATTTCTTAATTTTTGGGGCAAACATTTTAAGTAATTTAAATACATTAATTGGATTAAATTGTAACTTACACAAGCCTAACTACAATAAAATAAATGGGTAAGTACCCTTATTACACCATATAAACATTACATTATATACTATGGACTAAAGGATACTACTTTCCTTCTTATTCATCCATAGTCTTATAATTTACTTCACTGCTACTTTGCATAGAAACCCTCTTTTAGCAATATTTTATGGTGTAAATTAAAATAAGTGTGATGGATTTGTCTACCACCCTAGTCTATTTAAACATCAACGTTTATTTAACTCGTAGTTATTTAGTTTTATATAGGATAAGCCAACATCTACCTCTACGAGTCAAAATATATGGGGTATGTCGTGTGTGTATATATATATATATATATATAAAATATTTATTATTATTATTACAAATATGCTTTCGCATAAGCCCTACTTTAGTACGAATCGCCTAATCTAACCTTTAATACAAAATATAACAACCCGCCATCTACGATGTTCCAACCCATGTCTAAAGTGGGACTGGCATCGTGAACCTAGTAGAAAGAAGTCTTTTTTAAATGGGCATAAAATAGATCATAGAGCTATCTATAGTATTCTATACTTTCTGAAAATCACAGCGGAAATAATAAAATATAGCAGTAATCAATTTTACAATCCCAAACAGGTATAACAATATGAAATCAATTAAATTCAACCTATAACATCTCTCTATACTGATAATGGAAATAGTACAATATTTGGGAATAAGTGAAATAAAAATAGTAGATATCTAACAAACAAAGAAACACACCTCTCTGTTGCACCATTGCGCTTTAAGTAACCACTAGTCATCTCTATCGACATATTAGAGTACAAATGAAAGGAAGAAAATGATAGAAGGGATCAGACATATGTCTGGTAAGTGAAAAACATCATATAATTGTACAATACTAATAATCTATTAAAATGACACACTCAGAAACCATACCTTAATCTGTGTCCTCTGCACCCAACAAGTCAGTTAAAAAATATAATATCATATGACGACATATGAAAAGGTCATACTGAATCTAACCAATATCTAATTATATGCACTCGATTGAACCAAAAATCCTAACTCGTTTACCAAAGACCAACTGCAATACGATTGAACCAAAGTCCCAACTCTTTATCTTGAAAAATGTATGCGACTCGCAATTGATGAACTAATGTCTCTGCCCACTATCACCAAATCATAAGCGACTTGCTATTGAGGAACTATGTGTCCCAACCCACAATCGCAAAATTATAGATGACTCGCTACTAAGAAACTCTATATCTCAGCTCATTATTGTGAAATTGTAAGCGACTTGCTATTAGGGAAGGCGATGTCCCAGCCCACTATCAACAAACCATAAGTGACTCACTATTAGATAACGCAATGTTCCAGCTCATTATTGTCATATCATAAGTGGCTCACTAAGGAACGCAATATCCTAGTCTACCATCGCCAAATCATAAGGGACTCTCGACTGAGGCATAAGATGCCTTAATCCACTATCGCTCTATCGTAAGTAACTTGCAACTGAGGAACAAGATGTCTCATCCCACTATCTCCTTATCGAACAACATAAAATGAATTTACTAAAACAAGGCAATTTTAGAAGTGTCTCAAAACATAACAAACAATAAACTAAAACTTTCTTCATCTCGTCGCAGCCGCTACACCGTGAGTCGCGCATGAAATAGAGGTATGCGAGATTTAGAAACATTGAACATTAGGGTAATTTCATAAGTATTTAGTTTATTATTATATTATTTTCATGTGCTTGCCACGGTTCCCCCCTTTTCACACTGCCGAAACCTAACCCAAACTACGTCCACTTCTATGCGACGCCATAGTAGCCTTGGAGCTTCGTTCTTAATCTGACACCACCAAAGGCTTGCCCTCGCCATGTACTACCTGAAGAACCTAGCTAATCACCTTCAGCCGTCCCTAAAAATTCTACCACCTACTTGGCCTATGGCCAGATTCCAACGATTCCGACTATATATGGTCAATCAAACGCCAGTATGGCAACCTGTTTGACCTCCACTTCATGTCCATGGATCCCAATTGTCATATCGTTGCAATTTCACTGTTGGATCAAAATGGACGATCCTTTTTCATTGAACTTCCAATGCATTTTAAAATCAATTCGTTAATCGAATTGAAGAACAAACACCACCAATGGATTTGTGTCATCAAGACCTATAATTTTGGTATTATTTCATGTTTTTAATTAGAAGGAGATTAACTTTTGCTATTTAAATGATAAAATTAGATTTTTGTGATCTAGCCATGCCATACTACCCCTTAATCTAGTTTATATAAAAAAATTACTTTTAAAATTTCAGTTACAGCATTTATAACATGATTTAGAACATAAGAGATGAGTGCAAATATATACATAAATATGATGAATCTCACTTATTGATTTATCACGCATCTTCTCCGATTTGATGTAGATTCTCCTTCTTTTATTCTGTCTAGAAATTCCATGCCTTCAAAACTATAGATTTCTTAATAGCTTCAGTTTATTTCATAGCTCTCTTCATGTTGATCAATTCTATATAGTAATTTGTTTAATTTCGATTTAATTAAGTGGATTTGAAATTGATTTAGGAATTATGGTTTAAGAAGCAGAGGCAAGATTATTAGAGAAAAAGGAATAGAGTGATATCAATTTATAGGCTAAATAATATAATATCTAGGCTAAAGTCTCGAAATTAATATAGTACGAAAATGCAACTGGATTTGGCTTCTTCTAACTTCTAGCTCGTTTAACCAAACTCGGTAAATTATATAAATTTTCTAAAGTTAAACAATATTTTGGACACAATGGAATAGGTTATGAAGCCTTATTTCAACTCTTTTAGAAATTGCTACTTTTTCCATTATTTTAAAATTATGATTTTACCCATTTTCATTTAATTATTTAATTTTGTAAAATTATGAAGTGTTACACTTTGGATGACTATTTCCCATCAGACGACGATGCTGAAGATTCAGAGAATGACGAAGCTGATGATTGAAATGATGACGACGACGATGATGACGATGATGATGATAATGACAGAGATGGTAGCACTAATGGTTCTGCTTGAGATAACTCACCAAGAGGGGATGTGAACAATGGTTTTAGCAAAGGTAGGTCCAAAACTTTCCAAGGTCAAAGTCATACTCCTTAACCTCCCTCTCCAGTGCCAATAAAGAATCCAACAAAGGCCATTTCTTTGTACTTCCTTGTGGCAAGTCCATGCTCGTTGAATAGTTTATGAAAAACTCCTTCCGATGCTCCTCGTGTTCAATTCTTTGGCCAAACATTATGGCGACTTCACCACAGATACTTTATACTTTTTTATTTAGCACCCATTCCTCATACACACACATACATATAGTTGGTAGTTTTAAAATATAATTTAAATATCAGCATAGATGGGAAAATAGAAATTATGTATAGATTATATTATACAAAAAGGAAGAGGAAATTTTAAGTCTCAACCAAAAAGGAGAAAGGTTATGTAAGATTTAAATTAGTTGAATGAGTGATACATAAGAATTTTAAAACGTCATAAGTATCTTAAGGATTTCAAGAATAAAAACGCCATGTCTCTCCTTTCGAAATAACGCTTTCACTAGGCCAACTTTTGCAAGGAAAATGAATAATTCACCGTGCTCTTTTGGATGCTAATCAAGGATAGAGCCAAACTAAAGGAGTGTTCAAATCTTATATATGCCATATTTCCCACGATTGACTTTTCTTTTCGTGGTGATGGTTGTGAGGGATTAATTAGACCTCTTAATGAGAGATACTTGGATTTACACGGATCTGACCCTCACTTGAAGAAATGTTAGAGTTTGCTCACGGTTCCTAATGTGTCTTTAACTATTGGTACTTTACCTCCAATAAGGTTAAATTTAATAGAGATAGTTTTATTACTGAGTATTGCAAAGAGTATGTTCTTTACGAACCCTTGTAATGTTGTAAATTAATTATCTTTTGTTTTTAAGTTGAAATTGTAATGATCTTATGGACTTTATATTTTAATATAATCATCATTGACATGTAGGCTTATAAATTTGTTCCTATTTATTCCTCATCTCCCATGTCAAGAGATAATCTAAGTAAATTGGTCAGATTAAAAGGGTCTTTTAAAAAGAATTACTCCTTGATTAACAAGTCCCGCTGTAACAACCCTAGTTTTGACTAACATTATTTAGGATACATAATTAGATAAATAAGATAAAATAACGTGAAAGGATATAGAGATCAAGATTTGATAAGTTATATAGATTGAGCCTTAATTTTCGTACTAATGTTGTTTATTAGGACATTAAATAGTATGTACTAATAACGTTGATTAGAATATTAAATAGTATAAGGAAGCATGGGAAGGGCAAAATAGGAATAAGCTTCATTTCCTAAACATAAACCCTTATTCTATCATTACCTTCAGTTTATTTCCACTCCACTTAAGCTAATGAAAGCTTAGGCTGGCCATTGTGGGACAAACCAAGAAAAGAAAGCTAAGGAAACTAAATCTAAAGCTAAGGGGAATCAAATTAACATTCACATCTCAAGTTCTTTTGACCTATCAAGATGAATAATGATAACAGACTCATGTTCTTTTTTCTTATTCTTGATTTTATGCTTAGACCCGAGTGATATGATTAATATTATGCCATGATTGAATGTTTGGATGATTATGTATTGATTGTGAATTATTAAAATTACTTTATGAAATTAGTAATAGGTTTAAGAGCGTAAACCTAACATATGACACCCAATGACTTGAAATTTGGATATGATGTTAGAAATGTTATTTTGAAAGTGGTTATCTGATTCCTTAATTTTCTGGTTAAATATGAATATTTTATGATTTTCTTAGGTAAAGAAAAGGGTTTTTTTAGGGTTTTAATTATTAGAAATAATTAAATATTATTTTTAGTCCCGAAATTTTTATGTGTTAAAGAATATATAAAGTCTGATTTCTTATGATTTTTAGGATTTTTCCTAAGTTTTTATGATTTAGTATGAATTTATTAGGCTAGAAAAGCTTTATGATTATATTAAAATATTAATATAAAATAATAGGTTTGCAAATGTTTTAGGAAATTTCTTATTTATAACAAATTTTTGAAAAGTAATTAATAAAGAAAATTATTGCCCAATAAGATTTTGACAAATAATAGAAGTTGTTGAAAAGAATTTGCTTTTAATAGCAAATTAGTAGTTTTTAAAGTATTTACAAGTATGCCAAACCGAAGTCAATAATACCGCCATCCATCATGCCACATCAATGGTCTTCGAGGTCAATCATGGGAGATCCATAGGATATCAACTCCGATTGGTATGAAATGGATTAGCATTGGTTGAAGTACGAAGCGTAGCATCGAAGTCGAAATTAGGGACTTCGACGTAAGCATTGCCGCATGTCATCACTTATGACGCCAACTCCAAAAGATAAGGATGTCGCTTATTTTCACATCGACCATAACCATGCTATGTTTTATCAAGTCCGACCTTATAGATGCTGTAATTTCTCTAAGGCATTACTGTTGCCAATCTTCTACATCAGCTATATTGAGGCTGTATTTCCATACTTTCGATGCTAACACCTTAGGGCATTGGCGCCGAAAGCCTTTAATATTGTTTTTCCTATATTTTAAGCCTTATAACTCTATACTATGCAAACTCATGGAACTCTATGCTATGTTACACGACATAAATTTATATCGGCCTTATGATTTATTAAATCAAGTTCTTTAACATATTTTGGTATTGAAGAAGGCAATGACCCTAGTGGCGATATTGACGTCGAGTTGCATCAGTAAGATAGCTTAATTAAGTTTTAGCTTTATAGCCTATGATTTTGAGGTGCTTCAACCTCTAATTGATTTTAAACTTCATCAATATTGTTTATAAGAGCATATATCTTGGCATGTATTTTGAATAAAGTAAAAGCTATATATTTTTCTTATTTTAAAATACGATTTCAAGGGTTAAATCATTTGCTAATGTTTTTCTCTCCAGGAAATAGCAAAAGGTATTTATCCTTGAATTTTATTAGGGATTTATTATTCATGCCACTTTTTCATAAATTATGATAAGAGGAATTAACTTCGAGATTAGAAAACAAGATGGGGCCGGTATAGGGTCACGCCCTATACTTCAGCTGTTAGCCTAAAGCTGATATAAATCCAAAATTCCAATGCATTGGCCTTTGTTACTAGTAGGAATAAAGGTAGATATATGCATAGAAATGAATACACAAAATTTATTTTGGTCATTGGTTAGCCCGCAAAACCATTAGGAATAGTTTGACGCTAGATATAGTAAGTCTTGGATAGACCATCTAGCTTTCCTCTAATAGTAAGTTAGAACATTTAATATATCTAGTAGGTCCGAGTCAGCCATATAGGTTTGTAGTCTCCTTGAGAAAATTATAATGTTGGGACAGATAGTCCAAATATTTAGACAGATTGGTCATGATTACCCTTGTTGCATTTATGCATATGTTTGTTTAAAAATTGTAGGTGCAGGTGCATGATTTATTAAAGACATAATATGAGGATACTAGTAAGGGGGAAACTCATTCCACTCAGTAGCATAGTCTCACTAAATATCTATTTGTCGAGATGTCATATTATTATTCATACCAAACATTTTGTATGACCCAAAGTTTTTGATTTTCCCCTTTAACTCTCAGATGCTCATTTGAAAAGTTTGAGAGCAAGGTTTTTAAGTTAAGTAGGTTTAGAAAATAAAGCTTCCTGAGACGTGTAGAAGGTAAAACTGGCCATATAGGAATCTGCCTATTATTTATGTCGATTGTGTGTTCGTATGTATGTAATGGTAGAAACTTTTATGTTTAGTAGTGAACTCTGGTCAACTAAGGGAGCAACTTCATATGCCGCTCTTGAACTATTTTATATTAATTATATTTTATCTGAACCTAGGCAACATTTGGGATTATGTAATGAATATGAAGTATTAAATTCGAAATGAAATGCGAAAGTTTCTGAAAATATGTTAAGAAAATTTAATATTCTTATGCTTCTGATTTTAATAATACAACTAACATAACTGCATCTTGTTCACCGAAAATTATACTATGGATGACTGCAGCATCTGTAGCGCTTAGTTTCAAGTCTTGAAATGGGGGATGTTACAACTTGGTCTCAGAGTATAGGTTCGTATAAAACTAAAATAATTTTGAACGTAAGAGGAGTTTTAAAAACATAAACCAAATGAATCATAGAATAAGATTGGGGTGTGGGATAACGCTATAGTAACGTACTTATATTTGCTATATAATGGTATACGTCTTATCTATATTCTCCATATATCTTAGACTATTTTCCATACCTTATGCAGATTTAAGGAAGTAAAATATAGCGGCAAGAAACGAAAGAGTGAATCTTAGTGGAGGAAGCACCACAACTAATGGAAATGTCAGGCCCCATACTAGAAGAAATCTGGGTTAAGAAACAGCTGCTAATGTGGGTGCTGGAACACCATAGGTGAATATGGGAGCTATATATCAATTCTTATTCAACGTGATGCAAGAAGGAGTTGCAGCTAGATTAGTTGGTGGAAATGCCAGAGGAGCAAATCCTGAAGTTCCAATTGTCAACAATTATGCTATTTTGAGTATGGACGATGCGATATTTGGGGGGAAGCTATTCGTTGGAACCGAGGATGTTATCAAGGTAGAGAATTGGCAAATCCATTGTGAAAAGATTTTTTACTGATTTAGATCTAAATAATAAGCAGAAGAGGAGGTTGGCATCTAGACAGCTACAAGGAGCTGCATTGAACTGGTGGAAGAGTGTAACTATTGGGGTGCTAGAAGAAAATTTGACTTTGTCAGAGTTCAAGATGAGAGTCAAAGAGAGGCTTATATCAGAAATTTCCAAGTCTACTTTTCTTTGAAAGTTTGCTAAGTTGGTGCAAAGTCATATGATCGTGCTTGAGTATGCAACCAGATTTGAAGAGTTATCCAAATATGGGCATGCTGAAGTTAATATAATGATAAAGAGAAATGAAAAGTTTGTCCATGGATAAAACTAGAGCTTACTAGGGCAACCTTGCCACATCTTAGGGATCCATGTAATGTGGTAGTTGAGATGGCACTGAGGAATGAAGAGATGCTTTCTTTCTTTGGTGGTAATAAGGCAATGGGGACTCGGTTGGGCAGAATCAAAAATGAAAGTTCTTTCATAAAAAGGGATGTCATAAGGGTAGAGTTGCTAAGGAAGGAAAGGCCACAGCTGTATGTTACAAGTGCGGAAAGAAAAGGCATTTTGCAAATGAATGTCATTCCATAGAAAGAAGGTGATTGGGAGAAAGAAAATCAAGTGCTTTAAATATGAACAAATTGGACACTATAAAAATCAGTGCAAGGAATCAGCTAAGGGTGAGAAAGGAAAAGTGTTTGCATTGGAACCATCTGCCTTGAGACCCACAACAAAGGAGAAAAGGAGGACTGTGATGGGAGGTGCACTTTTGATTCATGGTATACCTATTAGAGTATTGTTCGATACTGGTGCATTACATTCTTTTATTTTGTGGTGCTTAGTAGATAAGCTAAGTTTAGAACCATCACACCTATTTGCTTCCTTAAGAGTTGTGAATTCCAATAGGTGGTTATGCAACTCTTAGGATGAGGTATGACCATTTAGAGTTTGTATTGTTAGGTCATATATTTGCCTGAAGTTTGCATGTGTTTTATTTCGTAGGCTTTGAGATTATTTTAGATATAGACTGTTAAGTAAATATGATGCTAGGATATTTTGCCAAGATAAGAAAATATTGCAAAGGCACCTAATAATAGCGATCACATTATATACTTAGTAAAGGACTCAAATTTTGATGATTGTGCTTTATTGGGTGCAATGGAGGAAGGAGACAAATTTTAGTCGTTAGAGAGTTTACTGATGCCATTGAGCCACGACAGGACTATTGCCAAAACGAGCTAGTGAGTTTTGAATAGATCTTGTACTTGAAACTGAACACGTTAGTAGACTGCCTAGTATAATGACATCTACAGAGTTGAAGTAGTTAAAGATGCAACTAGTGGACTTAGAAGGAATTTTTTTATTATACCAAGCAGTTCACCTTGGGAGTGGCCACGGTATTCGTAAAGAAACCGAATGGATCGTTAAGATTATGCATTGATTATAGAAAGTTGAATGAGAGGACGGTGAAGAACAGATGTCCTTTTGCTGAGAACTAATGGTTTATTTGATTAGTTGAGCGTGGAAAAAGTATTTTCTCCGTTGGATTTGGCGACAGGGTTCCGTCAATTAAGGGTGGCGAAAGACCGTATTCCTTTGATGGTATTTCAAACAAGATATAGTTCTCATATAAGTGGCAGAATGACTAATATGCCTGCTTTCTTCGTATATTTGATTAAACAAATCTTTCAAGAGCATTTGGATAAATTTTTATTAGTATTTATTGATTACGATTTGATATATTTCGTGAATAAGCAAGATCATGAGACTTACCTAAGAATAGTGCTTGAGAAGTTGATGCAACATCAATTGACAGGAAGTTTTCGAACTTTCATTTTTGGAAGAAAGAAACAAAGTTTTTTGGTCATGTAGTCTCAAAAGAAGGGTTGTCCGTAGATCAATCAAAGATAGAAGTTATTAATAATTGAAAGAGACTGTGACGCCCCACCTCTATACCCACGCTAGCCAAGGACACTACAGGGTAATGCCGTCAACTAACACGGAGAATAAGGCTAGTTGGGAGCGACCATCTATAGCTTTGCTCTAACTATCTATTGAATACATCGACAATAAACATACCAAGTAGATAGACATATCCAATGAATACTTAAAACAAAACCATAGGTGGTTGGAGGATCTATCAGAACAGAATATAACAACTCAAATGTAATATACATCACAGAACAGTAGATCATCATATACATATATACCGATACATAGCAGAGGATACAAAATAATACATGTCAAGTGGTATAGCCAACCACAATATACAGACGAGACAAAATAATACATATATCAGAGTTAGAAAAAAAATGGGACTACGCAAAAAGCTATGAAAAAAGAAGCTAGCGGAGTAGTCCATGCGGAAGCAAAATAGGCTAAGTCCAAAAGCACCTAACCTAAAACATCTCGGTCTGACCCGAGTATAAAATAGACGAGTCAGTCTAGCTAAACAAATCAGTTAGATAAACTGAACAACAATAAACCTGCAAGGTTAAAAAGTATAACAAATATCTCTAAAGGAGATAACACAATCATATAACAAAAGATAATCATATAGAACAAGCCTCATATCATCGGCGACATAGATAAACAAAGGATACAATTATCCCAAATCAAGCCAAAAGGCAATTAACAAATACCCATAAGGTATACAAGTTCCACAAGGTAATCGTTATACATCATGCGGCTCAAAAAGACCAACACCGACGGGCGATACCAAGGGAATATACGTATCAATGAAACATCATAAAATTTGCTCGAGCTCAGTACTGTATAAACAAGGATCCATGAGCCCGAAGACTCCAAACCCAATATTACCCATGCGGCTCATAACGACCAACATCGGAAGCGATACTAAAGGGCAACCCAATATCACCCATGCGGCTCATAACGACCAACATCAGAAGCGATAATAAAGGGCAACAAACCCAAAGGCACAAACCCGAAGGTACAAACCCGAAGGCAACATACCCGAAAGGCAACATACCCGAAGGCAACAAACCGTAGTGGTGAAGGTCCGGAGGCCCAGTACTGGACACCACTAACTGGCAGAATGTGTTACAACTCTCGAAAAGGAATCCGAAAAGTGTTAACGTATGTCCCATAACCACTCGTTCGCACTAAACGGTTTACTATCCGTCAGTCATTTTCACACTCAAAGCATTACAAAGTTTTCCTCATATCATCGATAAACCAAACCCGAAGGTCAAAACGATCAATTGAATAGGTCGGGCATTAATCGGAAGGATAAACGCACAGATTCATGGTCCGTGTTTTGCCCAACCATTTAATCACCCTTCCACTTTGCTCGAAGTGCAAAATTGTGTGTGTGCATTATAAATAGAATTTATAATTTGGAGAAGGGAGCTTTTAATATGATTTAGAGAGATTATTTATAAAACCCGTGAATGAAGTCAAAAACAAGTCATCAAAGTCAAATATGCAATAACAACTAATTGGAATCAACACGAATCGATAAAAATTGGAAATTAACTCAAAATTAGCCAAAATAGGCAAAACTGTGCATTTCAGACGTCTGAAATTACCTTCCAGACGTCTGAACCACTAACCAGACGTCTGAATGGATTTCCAGATGTTTGGAATTCTTCTCTGCCTTTTTACGTTTTCCAGGGACCAATTCCAGACATCTGAATTTCCAAACCTAACGTCTGAATTTGAAACCAGACGTCTGAAATTTATTCCAGACGTCTGAAATTGCCTGGTAGGCAAAAATCAGCCTTGCCCAAAAATGGGCGAAAATCCAAACGGAAGCGATCGGACAAGCGACGAAGACTAGAGATTAATGCCAAGCGACAACCCAGCCTTATAGGCTCTCTGAAACACCTCCTAAAGCATGATCAACATCAAAGTTATTATTTTTAAAGATTTGGCTTCAAACACCAAAAATTGGAATATTCACAAATCTAATCCAAATCAAATGCAATTGCACATGAATAATTGTTAGGAATTCATACCTAACAACCAAAGATACTTATAGTCATAGATGTGAGATAAAAATCTCACCTTTTTAACTCAAAAACAAAGGATGAGAAGACCAAATGCAAGGAAATAACCAACCACTCTCCATTTCAACTCTACATGCTTCAATCTAAGATTATAACAAACATTTCCTAAATTAGGGCTATTAATTTTCTGAAATTGAAGAGGAGAAGAGATAGAGAAGATGAAGAGGAGCTTACCTATGTCTTTTCTTTGATATTGGAGCAAGAATCAAGTTACAAAGAAGAAAGTAGGGCTTGCAAATTTCTATTTCTCTTTCCCTTCCACCATTTCAGTTTTCTTAAGCTAAGAAATGAAATGAGGGTGAATGGATGAAGAGAGGGCTGAGTTAGGGGTTTAAACTAACAAATAGGCTGAGCCCAAACCCAAAACCCAAATAGAAAAGTTGCAAAAATTCATAAACTCCAAACATATCGAAGCTTACACTTAAAAAGATCGCAAACGCTATTTTGGAACCAATGGAGATGGTTTCGAGTTCCAATTCGGCCATTTGCAGAAAGTAGCTTTTCAGACCTAAATTCGACTAACAACGCTATATTTAGATAAAACATTTAAATATATAATCGTTAAATATGTGGGTTGTTACAGATCTCCCCTCCTTACAAAATTCGTCCTTGCAATTCCTAGAGACGATATTTGTAACAACTACAAACATACAACATCTAAAAGTAAAGGAAATAAGCTTGAGATGAAAAGACATACTCACCGTTTCAAAGCGAAGAAAGAAAACCCGGATAAGATCGCTCAATAAATTCTCTGGTTTCCCAAGAACAATCATTGGGATTAGCGGACCATTGAACTTTAACGAGCGGTACGTCCTTGTTTCGAAGGTGTCACACCTCCGTGTCAAGTACGCGAATAGGCTACTGAACAATAGATAAGTCCAGTGAGATCTCAAGCTCTAGCAAATCAGGAGAAGCAATAACAAAATCCGACTCCCGAAGACACTTCCGAAGTTGCGAGACGTGAAACACGTCATGAATGCCAGATAAATGAGCTGGAAGTGAAACTCTATAAGCCATAGGGCCAATACGTTCGGTAATAGAAAATGGTCCTATATAACGAGGAGCCAATTTTCCAGTCGTACTGAAACACATAACCCCCTTCAAAGGAGAAACACGAACAAAGACAAGATCACCAACTGAGAACTCGAGAGGCTTCCTACGGCTATCCGCGTAGGATTTCTGGCGGCTCTGTGCCTCTTTCATTCTCAACCGAATAAGGTCAATCTTCTTGGAAGAATCACAAACAAAATCTGGACCAAGAATAAGCTTCTCCCCAGATTCCAACCAACATGAAGGAGATCGACATGGCCTTCCGTATAAGGCTTCGAAAGGAGCCATACCGATACTAGACTGAATACTATTGTTGTAGGAGAATTCTACAAGAGGTAGATGATCCTCCCAACTTCCACCAAAATAAAAAATACAAATACGGAGAAGATCTTCCAAGATACGATTCATCCGTTCTGTCTGTCCATCAGACTACGGATGATAAGCTGTGCTAAAATTAAGCTTTGTTCCCAAAGCTTGCTGAAGACTCTTCCAAAAATGACTCATGAATAAAGGATCACGGTCACTCACAATAGAACTAGGAACACCGTGAAGTCTCACGATTTCCTTGACATATAACTTAGCCAAATGCGAAGCAGTCCTATTAGACTTGATAGGGACAAAATAAGCAGACTTAGTGAGGCGATCAACAATAACCCAAATGCTAGAATGGCCTGATCTCGAGCGAGGTAGGCCGTCAATGAAATCCGTAGATATCTGATCCCATTTCCACAATGGAATCTCAAGAGGTTGAAGAAGACCAGAAGGACGCTGATGTTCGGCCTTAAAACGCTGAAAAGTTATGCAATTACTCACATAACTCGCCACATCGCTCTTCATGCCTTCCCAATAATAAAGGCGACGCATATCGGCATGCATCTTACTACTACCAGGATGAATGGTATACTTAGAACGGTGACAATCATCAATAATGACATGCCTAAGTGCAAAATCAAAAGGCACAAAAAGACAGTTCTTCTTGCGAAGACACCCATGAGAATCAATGCTGAAATCCGCAACGCCTCATCACAGGATTCAGACTCACAAAACTGAATAAGATGCAACAAATCAGGATCATGCCGCTGAGCATCGGCAATACGATCCAATAAATCGGGTCGTGCTCCCAAACTAAATAATAGAATAGGAGAATTAGAAGATGAACCTCGATCACGAATTTCACAAAAAGATAGAGTCTCTAGAACATCCCATTCGGCAAGCATCGTAGAAACAACAGCCGAATGTTTGCGACTAAGCGCATCAGCAACACGATTACCCTTACCAGGGGTATACTGGATATCAAAGTCATAAGAAGCAAGAAACTCGAGCCAACGTTGTTGTATCATATTGAGTTCCTTCTGAGTAAACAAATACTTCAAGGATTTATGATCGGTATAGAGAATGAAGTGCTCACCCAATAAATAGTGTCGCCAAATCTTCAAGGCGAAGACAATGACGGCTAACTCAAGATCATGAGTGGCATAGCGAACTTCATTCGGACGCAATTGCCTAGAAGCATAAGCAACTACCCGATCATTCTTCATAAGAACAGCACCGAGACCACTACCACAAGCATCGGTGTAGACAACAAGATCATGATTCCCCTCGGGAACCACAAGAATAGGAGCATTAGTGAGAAGTTCCTTCAATGACAGAAAGGAAGCTTCACACTTGTCGGACCAAACAAAACGAATGCCTTTCCGAGTAAGGCAAGTGAGAGGAAGCACAACACGGGAAAAGTCCTTAATGAACCGACGGTAATAACCCGCCAATCCAAGGAAACTACGGATCTCATGCACATTCTCGGGCCTCTTCCAATTCTGGACGGCTTCGATCTTTAAGGGATTGACAGAAATGCCATCGGAAGATACAACATGGCCTAAGAACTTAACCTTATTCTCCCAAAAATGGCACTTGGAGAATTTGGCTCTAAGCTAATGATGACGAAGAGTACTCAAGACAATTCTCAAGTGATTAGCATGCTCGGCTTCAGACTTAGAATAAATAAGGATATCATCAATGAAGACAAGGACGAACTTATCGAGATATTCCCGGAATACTTGATTCATGAGATCAACAAAGAAAGCAGGAGCGTTCATCAAACCGAATGGCATAACGAGCCACTCAAAAGAACCATATCGAGTGCGGAAAGCTGTAAGAGGTATGCTATCCTCCGCGACTCGTAACTGATGAAAACTTGTGGCAAGGTCAAGCCGAGAAAAGACCTTAGCACCACTCAATAGATCGAACATATCATCGATCCTAGGAAATGGATACCTATTCCTGATGGTTAACTCGTTAAGTTTGCGATAATCAGTGCAAAGTCTAAGAGTTCCATCAGACTTCTTCACAAAGACGACCGCGGATCCCCACGGAGAAAAACTAGACTGAATCAACTGCTTGGACTCTAGCTCTAAAAGCTTCTTCTTGAGTTCCTCATTTTCAATGTAGACATCATCGTATGAGGACGACTAACTGGCTGCGCGCCTGGAATGAGATCAATGCGGAACTCAATTGCCCGCTTGGGTGGCAAACCCGATACAGGCTCAAAAACATCAGAAAAGTCACAAGCAATAGGAATACGAGATATATCATCATCATCTTGCGAGTCAAGAGAATATAAAGCCATTTTGGAATTATCCACATCCCGAAGAACAAGAGATAACTGAGTAGGCGAATCCGGATGTCGAAGATATATAATTCTCTCCGAACAAATTATCTTGGCATCATAGCTCACTAGCCAGTCCATTCCCAAATTCATATCAAATCCTAGACAAGAAATAACGTGTAGATTCGCATGAAAAGAAAAACCACATAAAACAATCTCAACATCATCACAAAACAAGCTAAGGGTCGTGGATCCCCCAATAGGATTCGCAATCCTCAATGAAGTAACCAAACAAGAAACATCCAAAGATAAATCATCAACGAGCTTCTTCGATACGAAAGAATGTGAAGCACCCGTATCGAAAAGAACTCGAATACTATGATCATGGAATAAAACAGAACCTTCCAAAATAGATGGAGATATACCTGTGGGTTGAGAAGGACCTTCAGAAGCCTTAGCAGCATAAAGCTTGCTAGACTTGGCACCAGCCGGAACAGTAGGGCAAGCTGAAACATGATGACCTTCCTTCTTGCAATAACGGCAGAAGAGAGGCTTAGGACAAGCTCGAATAATATGATCCGGAGAACCACAATTAAAACACTTCCGAATAAAAGATGTTCCGGAAGACTGAGGCTGAGAGCTAGAACCACCTGTCTTCTTCTTCTTAGAAGGAAAAGGCCTGGACTTCTGAATTGGAAACGGCCTCTTGTTGGGGTTCTTGGAAACCTCAACATCAATATCACTATCACACTCCTTCTCGACAGCTTCGAGATGAAGTGCCGAATCTACCAACTCCTCAAAAGAAAGTTTAAGTTGGAGCAACAAAGATTTCTTAAGATATTTCTTAAGACCAAAAACAAACTTCAAATTCTTCTTATAAGAAGTGCTGATGAATTCAAGACCATACTTAGATAAAGCCTCGAATGATGCAACATACTCAGAAACAGAAGATTTCCCTTGCTTCAACTCAGAAAGCGACGGGTCAATAAAACTTTTTTAGATTCAGGAACGAACTTGAGTTCAAATCGCTCTCGAAACTGAGTCTAAGAAAGAGTAGACTCATTAATCTCGGCTATAAGAAGCTCATACCAATCAAGGGCACGCTCTTGTAATAAGCTAGAAGTTACAAGAACTCTATCATGGTCAGAAAGATCCATACGAGAGAAGATACGCTCGCATGTGCGAAACCAAGCTTGGACTTCAAGAACGGATTCAGAGCCTTTAAACGGCTTTCCTCCAAGATGAGCAAAATCACTGCACTGACGTGCAAAGGAAGACTTGCGAGGTGGAGACACTCGAGGAGGAACTGGAGACTTAGTGCTCCTAAACAACTCCATAAATTGATCGGCAGACATATAAGCGCCATCTGGATGTGTGCCACTGGATTTCCCAGCATCCGAACGTCGTCCCCCTGCCTCTTCCAGCCATACGCTGAAAGTAAGATAAGAACGAGATTATGCACAAGGTAGATATTACAATATGGAATACTACGGAATAAAATGCATTCCTAGACGTATTCCCAAATTCTATATAACCTCGATGGAATAGAAGGAATAAAGAGACATGATAATTCAAAGATTTGTATTACTTATACACTTTGATGTATCGTAATATGTGCTTCTATTCTGTGTTTATCATACTTTGTTCTGAACGAAGCTCTGATACCACGCTGTGACGCCCCACCTCTATACCCACGCTAGCCAAGGACACTACAGGGTAATGCCGTCAACTAACACGGAGAATAAGGCTGGTTGGGAGCGACCATCTATAGCTTTGCTCTAACTATCTATTGAATACATCGACAATAAACATACCAAGTAGATAGACATATCCAATGAATACTTAAAACAAAACACTATCTATTGAATACATCGACAATAAACATACCAAGTAGATAGACATATCCAATGAATACTTAAAACAAAACCATAGGTGGTTGGAGGATCTATCAGAACAGAATATAACAACTCAAATGTAATATACATCACAGAACAGTAGATCATCATATACATATATACCGATACATAGCAGAGGATACAAAATAATACATGTCAAGTGGTATAGCCAACCACAATATACAGACGAGACAAAATAATACACATATCAGAGTTACAACAAAAATGGGACTGCACAAAAAGCTATGACAAAAAGAAGCTAGCGGAGTAGTCCATGCGGAAGCAAAATAGGCTAAGTCCAAAAGCACCTAACCTGAAACATCTCGGTCTGACCCGAGTATAAAATACACGGGTCAGTCTAGCTAAACAAATCAGTTAGATAAACTGAGCAACAATAAACCTGCAAGGGTACAAAGTATAACAAATATCTCTAAAGGAGATAACACAATCATCTAAAAAAAGATGAATCATATAGAACAAGCCTCATATCATCGGCGACATAGATAAACAAAGGATACAATTATCCCAAATCAAGCCAAAAGGCAATTAACAAATACCCATAAGGTATACAAGTTCCACAAGGTAATCGTTATACATCATGCGGCTCAAAAAGACCAACACCGACGGGCGATACAAAGGGAATATACATATCAATGAAACATCATAAAATTTGCTCGAGCTCAGTACTGTATAAACAAGGATCCATGAGCCCGAAGACTCCAAACCCAATATCACCCATGCGGCTCATAATGACCAACATCGGAAGCGATACTAAAGGGCAACCCAATATCACCCATGCGGCTCATAACGACCAACATCGGAAGCGATAATAAAGGGCAACAAACCCGAAGGCACAAACCCGAAGGTACAAACCCGAAGGCAACATACCCGAAGGCAACAAACCGTAGTGGTGAAGGTCCGGAGGCCCAGTACTGGACACCACTAACTGGCAGAATGTGTTACAACTCTCGAAAAGGAATCCGAAAAGTGTTAACGTATGTCCCATAACCACTCGTTCGCACTAAACGGTTTACTATCCGTCAGTCATTTTCACACTCAAAGCAGTACAGAGTTTTCCTCATATCATCGATAAATCAAACCCGAAGGTCAAAACGATCAATTGAATAGGTCGAGGATTAATCGGAAGGATAAACGCACAGATTCATGTTCCGTGTTTTGCCCAACCATTTAATCACCCTTCCACTTCGCTCGAAGTGCAAAATTGTGTGTGTGCATTATAAATAGAATTTATAATTTGGAGAAGGGAGCTTTTAATACGATTTAGAGAGATTATTTATAAAACCCGTGAATGAAGTCAAAAACAAGTCATCAAAGTCAAATATGCAATAACAACTAATTGGAATCAACACGAATTGATAAAAGTTGGAAATTAACTCAAAATTAGCCAAAATAGGCAAAACTGTGCATTTCAGACGTCTGAAATTACCTTCCAGACGTCTGAACCACTAACCAGACGTCTGAATGGATTTCCAGACGTCTGGAATTCTTCTCTGCCTTTTTACGTTTTCCAGGGACCAATTCCAGACATCTGAATTTCCAAACCTAACGTCTGAATTTGAAACCAGACGTCTGAAATTTGTTCCAGACGTCTGAAATTGCCTGGTAGGCAAAAATCAGCCTTGCCCAAAAATGGGCGAAAATCCAAACGGAAGCGATCGGACAAGCGACGAAGACTAGGGATTAATGCCAAGCGACAATCCAGCCTTGTAGGCTCTCCGAAACACCTCCTAAAGCATGATCAACATCAAAGTTATGATTTTTAAAGATTTGGTTTCAAACACCAAAAATTGGAATATTCACAAATCTAATCCAAATCAAATGCAATTGCACATGAATAATTGTTAGGAATTCATACCTAACAACCAAAGATACTTATAGTCATAGATGTGAGATAAAAATGTCACCTTTTTAACTCAAAAACAAAGGATGAGAAGACCAAATGCAAGGAAACAACCAACCACTCTTCACTTCAACTCTACAAGCTTCAATCTAAGATTATAACAAACATTTCCTAAATTAGGGCTTAGGAATTTTCTAAAATTGAAGAGGAGAAGAGATAAAGAAGATGAAGAGGAGCTTACTATGTCTTCTCTTTGATATTGGAGCAAGAATCAAGTTACAAAGAAGAAACTAGGGCTTGCAAATTTCTATTTCTCTTTCCCTTCCACCATTTCAGTTTTCTTAAGCTAAGAAATGAAATGAGAGTGAATGGATGAAGAGAGGGCCGAGTTAGGGGTTTAAACTAACAAATGGGCTGAGCCCAAACCCAAAACCCAAATAGAAAAGTTGCAAAAATTCGTAAACTCCAAACATATCGAAGCTTACACTTAAAAAGATCGCAAACGCCATTTTGGAACCAATGGAGATGGTTTCGAGTTCCAATTCGGCCATTTGCAGAAAGTAGCTTTTCGGACCTAAATCCGACTAACGACGCTATATTTAAATAAAACATTTAAATATATAATCGTTAAATATGAGGGTTGTTATAGAGACCCAAGAAGGTGACAGAGTAAAGAGTTTTCTTAGGTTAGCTGACTAATACCGGAGGTTTATCAAGGATCTCTCCCATATAGTAGCATCGATGACTAAGTTGACAAGGAAGGAGTGAAGCATATTTGGACCGATAAACGTCAAGAGGCATTGAGAAGCTGAAAAATTTATTAACTAATGCGCCCATGCTAGTTTTCGTGAATGGAAATCAAGATTGGTGGTGTATACCGATGTTTGCAAAACAGGATTAGGAGCCATGTTAATGCAAAGGGTAAAGTGATTCCCTATGATTCTCAACAGCTCAGACCGCATGAAGTTAGATATCCGACTCATAACTTAGAGTTGGCCACCGTAATTTATGTTCTGAAAGTGTGGAGACAATATCTTTTGGAAGAATGATTCGACTTGTATACGGATCACAAGTCTTTAAGATATTTATTCTCTTAGAAGGAGTTAAATATGCGACAGCATATGTGGTTAGAGTTTATAGCTGTTTATTATTTCGAAATTAAGTATATGCCAGGAAAAGGGAGCAAAGTAGTAGATGTGCTTAAAAGAAAATATTAGAATGCAGTATTAGAAATGATAGCTGAACGGAAAGATTTAGAGGCATTGACCACATGTACTGTGCAGTTAAGATTAAGACTAGTTCTAGTCAATACTGCAATATTATCTTGCTTAGAAGTTCGACCAGTGTTGATTGAAAGGATTTCTTCAAAGCAAAGAGAAGATTCATTGCTGGTTGAATAAATTGAAGATCGAAAAGTGGAAATGTGATTGAAGATTTGAAGAATTTTATCTTAATCATAGTAGATGGTTAAGTAAGAAAGGATGGATATGTGTTCCAGATGTTGGTAACCTAAGGAAAGAAGTTCTTAGGAAAAGTCATCGATCGAAGTTCACTATTCATCCTAGAGGTACTAAGATGTATCAGGATATGAACACGGTTTTCTTCTAGGAAAGTATGAAAAGGGATGTAGGCTTATGGGTAAAACAGTGTTAGACTTGGGTGCAAGTAAAAGTCAAGCATCAGAAGCCAAGTGGATCGCTTCAAGCCTTGGATATACTAGCATGGAAATGGAATTCTATGTCTATGGATTTCATATATAGGTTGTCAAGGTCGAATAGAGAAAATGAAAGTATCTGGGTTATAGTGGATAGACCGACTAAGAGTGCACACTTTATACCCGTTAAGTCAACAAGGACAACACCTATTTTAGCTCATCTATTTATGAAGAATATAATAAGACTACATAGGATTCCTAGTACTATAGTCAGTTGTGGAGACTCATTATTCACTAACGAATTCTGGAAGAGTCTACAAGATATTTTAGGTACCAAGCTCAAGATGAGTACCGCTTACCATCCATAGACCGATGGGACAACGAAAAGAGTTGACAAAGTCTTAAAGGATTTGTTAAGGGCTTGTGTGCTTGATTTTAGATGATCATGGGAAGATCATCTACACTTAGTCGAATTTTCCTGTAACAATAGTTATCAGACTAGTATAGGGATGACACCTTTTGAAGCTTTATATGGAAGGCCGTGTAAATCACCTATATGTTTGTTAGAGATCGGAGATAGATTAATTCTTGGTCCAGAAATGATAAGAGGAGCCACCCAAAAGATCGAGTTAATCCAAGCTAGGATAAAGGAAGCTCTTCTAGGATGAAAGGTTATGAAAATAAGAGACGGAAAGACTTAGGGTTCTCAGTTGGAGATCATGTTTTCATCAAAGTATCACCAATGAAAGGTGTAGTAAGATTTGAGAAATCAGGGAAATTGCACTTACGTTTGTTAGATTGTTTCTTATTATATAAAGGATCGAGAAACTCTCTTATATGATAGAGTTATCAAGTAGTTTGGTAGGAGTCCATAATGTATTTCATATTTCTCATCTTAGGAAGTGTGTTCGAGATCTTAAAACTACTACTACTCCGACTGCATTGGAAGACTTAGTGGTGGAACCAGATGTGACTATATTAGACATCTAGTTCGTATTGCAATTAAGGATGAGAAGAAGCTTAGCAACAAGACAGTCAGATTAGTACAAGTCCAGAGGACTGACGATGAGAGAGATTGTACTTGGAAGATAGAGGATAGGATTAGAGACACTTATCCTAATTTTTTTAATGATATGTCTTACATCTATGCTTATATGTTTTGATGTGTGTGTCTTATCGTAATTTCAAGGACAAAATTCTTTAATGTGGGGAGTCTATAACAACCCTAGTTTTTATTAACATTATTTAGGATATTTAATTAGATAAATTAGATAAAATAACGTGAAAGGATAAGGAGATTGAGATATAATAACTAATATGGGCCGAGCCTTAATTTGTAAACTAATAATGTTGATTAGGATATTAAATAGAAGGAGGAAGTATGGGAAGGGAAAAATAGGAATAAGCTTTATTTCCTAAACATAAACCTTTATTCTCTTTTTACCTCCATTTCCACTCCACTTAAACTAAAGAAATCTTAGGCCGTCCATTGCTAGGAGAAATAAAAAAAAAGAAATCTAAGGAAACTAAATATAAAGCATAAAGGAACCAAATCAACAATCAAATCTAAAGTTCTTTTAACCAATCAAGGTGAATAATGATAACCATCTCATGTCTGTTTATTTATTCTTGGATTTATGCTTAGACGCGATTTATATGATTGATATTATGCTATGTTTGAATGTTTCGATGATTATGTATTTATTGATGAATTATTAGAAATATTTTATAAAATTAGTAATAGGTTTAAGTGAGTAAACCTATCATATAATGTCCAAATGACTTGAAATTTGGATATGATGTTAGAAACATTATTTTGGAAGAGGATTATTAGTTTCATAATTTTTTGATTAAGTATGAATATTTTATGATTTTCTTAGGTAAAGAAAAGGGTTTATTTCAGGTTTTAATTTTAAAATTAATTAAATATTGTTTTTAGTCCTGAAATTTTTATATGTTAAAGAATATATAAAATCATATTTATTGTGAATTTTGGTGATTTTTCTTAAGTTTTTATGATTTATTATGCTAGAAAAGATTAGTGATTATATTAAAATATTAATATAAAATAATAGGTTTGCAAATGTTTTGGAATGGTATTTCTGGTTTATGATAAATTTGTAAAAAGTAATTGATAAAGAAAACTTTTATCCAATGATATTTTGACAAATAATAATAGTTGGTGAAAAGAATTTACTTCTAATGGCAAATTAGCAATTTTTAAGGCATTTACAAGTATTCCACGCCAAAGTCAATGGTGCCACCTCCATTATGCCACGTCAATGGTCTTTGACATCAATCATAGACAATACATAGGATATCAACTCCGGTTGATATGAAATGGATTTTCCTTGGTTAAAGTATGAAGCGTAACATTGAAGCCAACATCGAGAATTTCTACATAAGCATTACCACATGTCATATTGACGACGCCAACTCCATTAGACAAGGATACCACCTATTTTTGAATTGGCCATAACCATGCTGTGTTTAATCAAGTTCGACCATATAGATGTTGTGCTTTCTCTAAGGCATTGTCGCTGCCAATCTTCTCTATCAGCTATATTGAGGCCGTATTCTCATATTTTCGATGCTAACCACTTAAGGCATTGACGTCGAAAGCCATCAATGTTGCCATTCCAATATCTTTAAGCCTTATAACTCTATACTATACAAACTCATGGACTCGATGCTATGCTATGCGATATAGATTTATATCGGCCTTATAGCCTTATATTTTATTAAATCAAATCCTTTAACAATTTTGGTTTTGAAGAGGGATGATGACCCTAGTGGCGATATTGATGCCTAGTTGCATCAATAAAATATTTTTATTAAGTTTTAGCTTTACGCCCTATGATTTTGAGGTGCTTCCACCTCTAGGTGATTTCCAACTTCATCAATATTGTTTTATAAGGGCATATGTCTTGGCACAAATATTTTGAATAAAGTAAAAGGCTATGTATTTTTGTTGTTTTAAAATATGATTTCAACGTTAAATCATTTCCCAAGGTTTTGTTTCCAGGAAATAGAAAAAGGTATTTAGCCCATAATTTTACTAGATATTTATTGTTCTTATCACCATTAGATAAATTACGATAGGATGAATTGAATCAGAGATCAGAAAACCTGACGGGACTTGTGTAGGGTCGCGCCTTATACTTCAGTTGTTAGCCCTTTGCTGATGTAAGTCCAAAATTCCGATGCGAAGGGCTTTGTCATGGGTAAGACTAAAACTACGTTTTAGCATAGAAAGAAATACAAAAGGTTGAGTTAGGTTATTGGTTCGCTCGCAAAACCATAAGGTTCAGTTTGACCCTAGAAATATTAAGTCCTGGACAGACCGTCCAATTTTCCTCTAACAGTAAGTTAGAACATTTGATATATCAAGTAGACCTGGTCAACCATATAGTTTTGTAGTCACCCTAAGAAAACTATGATGTTGGGATAGATAGTACATTAATTTAGATAGATTGGCCATGATTACCCATGTTGCACATATGCATTTGTTTGTTTATATTGCTAGTTTAACAATTGTGGGTGTAGGTGCATGATTTACTAAAGACTTAAGTAGAGGATATTAGTGAGAGGAAAACCCGTCCCACTCAACGTCGTGGTCTCACTATATATATATTTATTGAGAAGGCATATTATTATTCACACTAGACTTTTTATTTGACCGAACTTTTTGCTTTTCCCATTTAACTCTCAGGTGCTCATTTTAGTGGTTCAAGAGTAAGGTTTTCAGGTTAAGTAGGTTTTGGTGAATAAAACTTCCTATGTCTGGTACCATTTAAAGGTGGTTGAAGTTAGTTAATCAACTCAGTTAACAAAGTTTTAAAGTTGATTAATCGATGTAATAAGTATATTTTAAGTTATTAAATCCTTTTTAATGATATTTTGAAGTTGGGGAACTTCATTAACAAAGTGTTTTAAACTAATACTTGTATTATGAAGTTCAAGCACAAATTTGGTTTTAAAAGAAAATGTTTGATTCGTTTATGGAAATTAATTAATTTCTATAAAGCGATATCACTTATATGGAAACGATTTATTTGTATTCTTAACACTAAATATCAAAGACGTAGACTTGTCACTATTCCGAAAGTTAAGAAAGGAGACGCGACTTTAAGGTAGCACTACCTTGACTTGTCCGACATTATTGTTAACCTGGTAATAGTACATGTTTGAATCAATGAGTGGTGATGGGTATACAAGACTTAATTTCTATATACGATCGTTTTATATCTGATAGTTGGTTTTTCGGCCATCGATTACTTCAGCTTCTTTATTTTTCATCATTCTAAGACGACGTGTTGCTCTTTTGAGATTTGTTATCCTTTATGGAAAATGATTGAAACTAAAGAGCGAAAGGACATCTATCTATGTGGGGTTGCTCCCATTAAAATGGTATTTCACATATTATCTAGGTTCGATTCGTTCTCCCCTTAAGATGTGAAATATTCGAATTTTAGAGTATTTGTTAATTGATAATTAATTAGGTTAATTAGAAATACTGATTTTAACTATTAAATTCTGATTTTTAAAGTTGAAACAAATAAATCTGATAATTAATATTCATATCTTGGAAAATATTTATTTGATAATCTGCTAATATGATTAATTAAAATTTACAAATTATTCTTAAAAAAACAAATAATAGCGATTGTTTATATATATAAATATAAATAGATTATAAATAGAATTATTATTTACAAATTGAATTTGTGTTTGTTTAATATGTACACATATATATATTTGAGTTAATTTTAAATTGGATTTTAAATTGAATTTGAATTTGATTTGGAAATTCAAAAGATAAATATCTTAAAATATTTTAGATTTAAAAATATATTATATATGATTTTATTTAGAATATAATTGATTTTACATTATTTTCTTCAAAAGATTTTATTTATTTAAATTAAGAAAAGTATTTATTAATTTGGAAATTTAATATAAAAGCTTGTAAACCATTTTAAATTTAATTAAAAATGCATAATGACAAGTGTTAGTTTATAAATCATCTTAATAACAAGTGTAATGAGATTAAATTATATAAATGGCAAATGTTAAGGAATTTAACAAGTGTCACCAATTTATTTTTATTTTCTTTTATTTTTAATAAATCCTAATTAAGCCTATATAAACATATACCTCATCTCTTCACTTCTTTTTCCTATCTTCATTATACAAACTCAAGAAAATAAATCTGTAAAAAAACACTAAGCAAACCACAAGCAAAATCATAAACTTCAAGCCTGTAACACAAAATATAAAAATAAAAATAAAGACTGTAACAAACTCAAGCCAAAAAATTTATATAAGAAATCATCAAGCCAAGATCCTCTCTGTTTTGCAAGCATGAATTTTCTCAACAACAAAAATGATTTCCATTTCGTAATCAAAGTTTTAAGCTAGATCATTTCAATAACTAGTTTTCTAGTTTCAAAAGTCATCTAAGTTTTCAAGCATTTGCAAGTTCCTGTTCCAATAAGTCTTTATGTTCATCTTTTAACTGGTAAATAAACATTTACTTTAAAAAGCTCAACCTGTTATTTCTGATGCAGGTGAAATTTATTAGGGTAATTATGTGAACAATGTTTACATGGATGTAATCTGTGAAGTAGAGTTGAATCACTGTGTAGACATACTTGTGAATGTCTGGAAATGAATAAAACCGGTCTCTGTTGATTTTAATCAACTAAACCGAGTTCAAACATTCATATCTTCTTGAATAAACAGTACTATGTTGTGATCTTTAATAAGAAATTGTTGGTTTTTTTAAGATTCTACTTTTAAAAATATTTTTAAGATAAAATCAGCAAGTAATATTACAGGAGGAGGAAAAATCAGTGATCATCTAATATAAGTCTAAAACCAATCATTTATATTTTGTATTTTAATGTCACAGCCAGATTTGTACTTAAGGATAATGAACTTTGATAACAAATTCTAGATTTTTAAGGTCATGAATGTCGAGGTGTCGCAGGTTGAACAGAAAATGATTGAGAAGGCTTTTCTGAAGAACGCAATATTTCTGGACCATGAGATTTTGGTCAAAGGAGGGTGGATGGGACGCGATCATTGGAAAATTGGTGGTTTAATTTTTAATGTGTTATAGCACTGAGTTGGAGAAAGTTTAGGGTAGCAGTTCAGTTTGGGTGAGAAGTGTTTGATGAACGATTCTAGTGTCATGATGGCGTCGAAGGGATTCAGTGCAAAGGGGAAAGGAGAAGGGAGGCCAAGCGAGTTTCTAGGAGGAAGTGTCAGGGGTTTCAGGGGTCGACGCCGATGTTGCAAGGTGAATGAGGGGAACTGAGTTTCCTCTGGGGGAGGTAAACAACTCAATTTGGTTTCGAGCATAGTCGAGTTGTCTGAGAAGTCAAAAAGGACTTGGGCGATGTCAGCGACTTGGCGACGCGGCTAACGGTGATCGGCGAAGCTTCGATCTCATGTGCACGTGCACGTGGGATGCATGCATATGGCGGCAGGTAAATTTTACAAGAATGGAAGTAGAAGATAAGGAATAGGGGGAAGAAGTTTTGTTCAAATTTTTACTCGGATATATGTGTGGTTGTGCTCGCGTTTTGCTCGAAGTAATTAGGGTTGTTCTCGGGTTGTTGTAGTCAGGTATGAAGTGTGGAAGTTAGTGTTATCAAGTAAGCAAGACGACCAAAGATTTGAACATTTAGGAATAAAACAAGCTTCAAGGCAAAATAGATTCTAAAAAAAGTTTTTTCCAAAGTTTTAAAAGGTTTTAAGATTGTTGGTTTAAAGGTAATTTGTGACAGGCCCGATAATCCGTACTCCTTTGAGCTGGTAACATTCCACAACAATCCAGCCAAAGAGGAACAAACTTACGAGTCTTTAAGGTTAAAGAAAAAGAAAGAGGTAGAAGAAGAAAGAAAATGATAGAACAAAAGAGAAAAAGATGGAACAGAACAGAAAGTATCAACAAAACAATATCAGAATCTAACAATCGCAGCGGAACAACATATAATAGATATATGGATAATCTTTTAATCAAAAAACTATATCAGTTATTACATTACATCACATTACATTACATTTCATCATCAGAGTGTACAACAACAAACAGCGGAAAAGAAATACTATATACTAGTTGATACGCCATGCCATCCAGCTTGCCTACAGAATTCCAGAATATCCTAATAACCTAACTCTTGAATACCCATGTGGAAATTGGTGGGCACCCAGAGGTTCGGAAGGAAAACAACAAAGTCCAGGTCAGTCATGTGACTGGTGTGAGAACTTAAAACAGTTATTTATCTTTAAAACAAAGAACAAGATAATTTTAAAATAGATTCGCAATGCTTTTTAGAAAATGAGACTACCATAAGGCCTCCCGCACACACACGCACAATGCAAACGCAGAACCGGAGGATGTTTCTCCTTATGATAGTCAAAGATGCTTGATACGCATTAAAAAGTTCGATATTATTACTAGTGCATAGTGTAGGAAAAATCATTTCGAAAGTAAAGATATAAATCTTAGCCAACATATGACCATTATCGTATGCCTACTATATCTACCATCCAAATAGTGGGGCGCCACCCATAAGTGAATGATAGGTTCTACAACTAAAACCGTACAAGATCGTATTGTTTCTTTGGATTTCCAACAAATGGTCAGGCCAAGGAACTTCCCATTGCCACATGGAAACGCCTCTGGAATGACGTCCCGAGAACCTAACCGGATCTCTGCCAACACAAGACCGGGTTACCCCTAACTGGGTAACTACTGACACAGATATGTCATTCCCCGATCGTAACCGATCTATATCCGAGGATCCTCGATTTCCAACAACCACAAAGCAATAAATTTGTAGCAACAACATAGGTTATGTATCTGGGCTCCATACCATGATACCACCTCTATCCATAAGGAATGACATACACTAAAGGGGCGCTTCCCCCTAATAACCTTGCCGCATCCTTCCTGTTTTGACCATTTCCGGGGTGTGAGGTCCGACGAAGTCTCGTCCACAAAGCCACGCTTTATACAAAAGCTGTGCTTTGACCATCAAATGCTCAAAAGCACTTCGTATGCCACATCACCAATTTGGGAATGTATCACTAGTAACCATCAACTACATAACCTCTAGGGTGTTAAGCTAAGAGAATAAATTCTCCGCCACCAACGGAAATATATTTGATAGAAACCAGCTTTATATCTCAAATTGTAACGTCAGACACACATCCATACAAGTCCGTTCCGGGATCGAACGGAACCGAAGGCACTTACAAAGAAGTCCTTGTAATCCGGATATTCACTAATCACGACCGGACTTCCCATCACAAAGGGTAATAAATTTCTATATCAGAGATCAACCGATGTAGAAATATTCGACGGTAATCCTTCCATTTTCACAAATATCCGGTCTTCAACACCGGGTCTTCAGTGCTATCTATTACGACGTATCACATATTCAGAATGGGTTATACGACCCCAAGGTCCTTTCCCGGCTAACCCGAATAGTGAGCGCTTATTTTTAAAAATAAGTGTAGCATTCAAATTCAAGCAATCACAACAAATACCTATTTAGAGGTAAATATTGATAGTCAGTTATTTAACTATTAATAGGTATGCACAACATCACCAAATTCCAAATAATTTTCCAAATTATTTATTTTCCAAAAATATCTTTGCAAGATATATATATATATATATATATATATATATATATATATATATATATATAATTTCCGGACTTCAAAAAAAAATCGATATTTATTTTTAAACAAATTTTCTCAATTTCATTTATAAATTCCATATTGAATTTACATTTCCAAAATATCTGTGAATATACGATTTTCAAATCGATTTCAAATATTCACTTTCAATTTATCTTTAAAAAGATAATTCTCAGAACGTTCATTTCATATTGGAAAAAACGTTTCCCTACTTATTTAATAATAAGTATTTCACAAATCCATTTATTTTCAACATTTGGAAAATATTCGATATACTTAAATTAATATTAATTATATATTTCATTTCTTAAGGAAAACATTCTATTAAACCCATTATTTGGGTCAAAACGAATGTTACGTAAAACATCGTTACGACAACCCAAAATCACTAGTATAGGGATTCAAAATTAAATAGATATATAAATTCCAATACTATATAAAACATTTCCTTTCGGAAATCATCTACTATAACAACAGTGTTATAGTCTACCGTTTCCTTCTATTTCTCGAAAACGTCTATTTCAACAATGAATGTTGAAATCTATGGTTTCGATAGTTAATACATTTTAAAATATCTTTTAAGACAATTAACTTCATTTTAAAATTTCACTTCTCCAAATCATACCCGTTTTATGCAATAATATATTCACTGTCCAAAATCGTGAATATACCTTATTTACCCAATTCAGTATCTCTACACTTTTATCAAAAGATTATCCACTGTCCAAAATCGTGGATATACATCGTTTACCAAATTCAACACTTCCACATATTAAATTAAAGGATTTTCCATAGTCCAGAATCGTGGATAAAATTCCTTTAATAATTTCTATGTTTACCTATCAAATTTATTTGATTACAGATTTATAAAACAACATTTATGAATTCTATTTCTATTTCATAACTACTTCGATTTATAAATCTCCTTTAATAACCAATTCTATTTATATTTCGTTTACATGTCGAATCCAACTTATAAGTAAATTACTTATAATTCACTTATTCACAAATCCATTCTTTTATATCATCATTAATTTATAAATCTAAAATTCTTATTTACTTATAAAACTAGGTACAACTATATTTTAACACTTATAAAAGCTCGTTTTATAATTCCAATATCTTTAACTTATAAAATATCAATTTTATAAATCTTTTATATAAACCGTTTATAATAATTCAAAAATCCCAATTTAAACCATTTTATAAATTTATCAGCTATTTATTTCAAAAATCATGCTTTGGTTATATTTCACAAAAGTAAAATTTTATAACATAAAAATTTATAACGTTTTAATTATTTAAAATGAATCAATTCGAAAATTTAATAAACGTATAATTTCAAAAATCGCTTTAAAAATCCCTTAAAAATCAAAATCGTTATTTTAAAGTTTAAAAATGGATCCGATGATGCAACACACCAAATAGTCAATCACGACTTCTAAACATCATATATTGATATGATAATCAATCAAATATCACAACTGAAATCAAATAAATACTGGTGAGGAATCCAGTTGGATCCCTCCAACCTGTTTCCCTGCATCCACAGAAGTTAGCACAATACCAATCCCATTTCAAGACGGGATGTCGCGGTGTATGGGATTTATAAAATATTATCCGCTTAATAGGCAGCGCAATAAGGTCTCATCCGCCATATAACGGGGGAAATCAACTCCAAGTACATATATAATACCAGTTCCACTTCGAGGTGAAATATCGCGGTATATGTTTTTAATAAATAACCTCCGCTTAATAACGGCGTATAATGTCTATTTCAAAACAATAAATAGCAATTTATCATCCAAACATGCAAATCAGCACAATCAAGCAATTTTAAATCTAACTAATTAAAATTTAAATAAAACCCTTTGAGTGAGAAGTTCTCACCTTTCTTTGCAGGCAATCCATTTTCATTCCGGACTTGATTTCATTATTGTATTTGACCTTGTATAAACAGTTTATATGATTTGTTAATATTTGAAATAATCGAGTAATCAATTTTTCATTTGATAATTTAAATTAACTAGTGATTTTATTTTAAACTAATACTTTTAATGTTAAACAAATTCTTTTTAACAAATTTATTTAACCAATAATTAAATTTTGAACTAATTTTTCTTCTTTAATAAATTATTCTTAGGAGTTCAAATAATTGTGAGAAAAATTGGTATGTAAACATATATATATATATATATATATATATATATATATCATATACTTCCCTAACTTACATATATTTATATTTCAAACCTGAGAGCATATATAAACTTTTATAATAATGATTTTCCTGCTTTATATATATATTTCTACAATACCCAAATACGTTAAAATTAATAAAAGAAAATACCTAACTCCTCGACGCTGCCACACCCTTTACGAACAGCACCGAGACCCAAATCACCCCCGACAATACCACCAACTCCTCCTCCCAGAATTGCAACCCTAAATCACGAACGAGATGAACGCGAATGCCATCACTCAAGCTCCACTCTACCCAAGATTCACTATGCCCTAGTTTGACCGAGCACCGCCATTGCCTGTTCGAGCACTGCTCTTCTATGTCAATGCCGTTTGACTCGACGTTGATTTCCCCTTTGCGCGACATGAAGCCAGACGATCGATTTTCGGACCTTGAGCTCGCTATTCTCCCATCATTCGAGCGCCTACCCCAATCACCTTGCTACCCAGGACGTGTCGCGCACCCACAACCCTCGCCGCCTTCACCTCCGGTTGCCACGAGCTTCGCGAATTTCCCCCCATTTGTTTCTTTCTTTCTTTTTTTCTTTCGAACTATCACTACTCGATTTTGATTTTGGCTATTTCTTTTCTTTGAGTGAATTTGATTTATGCAAGAACTGTGAAGAGGAAGACCGGATTTCGTTCGCCCATTTGAAATTTAGAACGAACTCGATTTCTTTTTATTTCGCCTTTTAGATATATTTTTCTCGTTTGAACGAGAAAGAGGGGCTTCGGCCATTTATTTGTTTTCACTTAACTTCATTTGTGCGATGCTTGCTTTTTTTAAAAAGAAGAGGGAAGGGACGAGAGATCATGTCTTTGCAGAGGAAATCGTGTGATTTTAGGCATGATTTTAGGAACGAAAGTGGCTGATGTTGACCAAATTCAATTTTAAATTTAAATTGAATTCGATTTAAATTTCAACGCGTTTATACATCGTATGTTCACACAACAACTCCCATAAATACGAAATTTGAAATCCGGTATTAATTCAATATTCCGGATCCAATGGAACTAGTTTCGTCGAATTCCTAGACTATCCCTTGGACGGCTATTTTTAAATATCGATTCAAACGATATAATTTCAAAACTGATCAAAACAGTTACAATTTCAATTCTGAAGCTTCTATTATCTTCAGTGTTATCAATTTGAATTTTACAAGCCTTTGAAATATTTTTAATCAGCTTAAAATTGAAGATTCAAATTATTATTCAACTTTCAATAGATTAAGTTTTATAATTTAATCGCCAAATTCATTCTGATAATTTGATATTCAAGTCAAACCATCATTCAAATATTTAAAATTAATTAAATATTTTCAATTTAAATTGTTCAAAAATTCTGGGTCGTTACATAATTATTATAATGGGCTAATCTCTAAATGTTTACAAAAGTGATTTAAATGATGTAATTAAATCAAGGATAAATTATTTAAGGATGGTTAATTAGTTAATGAATCAGTTAAGGGAGTAATTAATCAATTTATTTATTAAGATAATTTATTAAAGGTTTATTAATTTGTGTAATCTAATTTTAAGTATTGATTTGTTAATGTGACTTATTAATTAAGGTAATTTAAAGATGATTAATTTATTAAACGTTAAATTACTTCTTGTAATTAATAAGTGATAATTACTTAATGAAGGTAATTAAAGAATAATTACTTAATATCATTAATTAAGGTAGGTAATTAATGGATAATTACTCAATGTGATTCATTAAATGATAATTACTTAATTGTAAGTAATTAAAGGTTTAATTTGTTAAGGGTTAATAATTAATGGATAACTAATTAATAATTAAAGGTTAATTAATTGAGGATAATCAACCAATGGGATAATTACATAATGAAAGTAATTAAAAGGAAATTACTTAATGGAAGTAATTAAGGATTAATTATTTAGTGTAATTAATTAAAGGATTAATTATCTAAAGGATTAATTAATTAAAGGATTGATTAATTAAGGATTGATTAATTAAGGAAATTAATTAAGGGTTAATTAATTAATGAGCGTAATTAATTAAAGGATAATTAATCAAAGTAAGTGATTATAGGATAATTAATTTGAGTAATTAAATAAGGATAATTGTAATTAATGAGGGTAAAGGTTAATTAATTTGGGTAATTAATTAATGGCTAATTACTTAATGTAATTAGTGAGGATAGTTAAGGGATGATTAATTAATGGTTTGCAATTAATTAATGTTAAGTAAGCAGGATTAAAAGTGATTAAAGTAATTAATTTATTTTATTTAAACTAATTAGAAATGGTGTGACTAATTAATCCTGCTTATGTTTGATTGGTTGATATTTCTGATATGAAATGTTTTGTGGTATGATATGTTTGGTTTGAACAGTGAAAATGTGGTTATCTATCGATGATGAATTACTGTGTAAAAGTAACATCCTGTATTTAAAATTGAATTGTATCCACTTGAATAACTTGTATTAAGATGACACTGAATTAGAAAAGACTGAGGTTGGGTATCATCAAACACCCAAAACCACTTCAATTTGTAATCTACAATAATTCTTTATAGATTTGATATGTGAAATCAAATAGGTTGGAATGGAATAATATAAGTAAACTGGACCATTGAACTAAGTTTTGGTGCTTAGATTCAGATTTGTGGAATAAGTGTTGACTATAACAAGTTAAGAACTTGTAGTAAAGTACAAGTTACCCGGGTTCAGTTATATTAAAGATTGTATCTCAGTTTATGGGTTCACTCACGTTGGTTTCCAGCCTGACCCGGGTGTTACTTTGATATAATGCTCAGGTCAAACCGAGTATTACAGATTTTCATGTTGGGACGTTCAGGAGCTCAGAAGGTGAGTTAGATGGCAGGAACGTATGGAGCTTATCGCTGTGTATTAGAATTGTATTGATAGTAATTTGGGACAGGTTAATTATATTTGTCCAACTTATTTGTAAATGATTGTACTCTGATGTGTTAATGTAAATTAACAATTACAACTTTCTTATATAAATGCTATTATTTGATATTATATTTGATCCGCTGCGAAATGTGAGATTGTATGTTTTGTTTTCTATTCTTCTTCTACCGTCTTTCTTCTTTTCTCTAACAATCTAGAATTTTGGGAGTTTGAAGATTTCGGGTCGTTACATTTGGTATCAGAGCTGAAGGTTAAGCGAGAAACTTGGCTCTGGTGGGTTTACTCATTAAGGAAAAGGTCAGTAATACCCTAGAATGAGTTGAGTGTATAGTATATATGAGGGCATATTTGTTATTTTCTTATATAATGGTTTCAAAAATGGTTTTAAAAATATATATTATATAAGCTTATATTTTGATATATAAAGCAATATTTCTTTCCAATTATTATAAATATTAAGGTAATTAATTATTGAATCATTGAAATTAAATAGGATAATAAGAATATAGGTTTGGATTCTACTAATTAAGTCTAATATAGGTTAGGGAGTTCCACTAATCCAGTCTTATAGGCAGATGGCTAAGAGTGAAGAATGGAAGGTGTAACAACCTGGGATTTCACATTAATTAATTATCATTGCTAGACGATTAATCGGTTTGCTAATTGTTGTGGAAGTTTTAATCGATTGAAATTCTTTTAATAATTTGTTGAGTATTGTGTGGGCTTTAAAATGTAATTTGTAGCCCACGTTTTCATTCGTGTTTGAGGCCGAGATGTTTATCATTGTCATTTCCTTCTTTTTCCAATTCGACCTGAACCTCCTTCACTTGGAAACCCTACATAATAACATACGAGAGAAATAAATGGCGGCCTCAAATTTTATTCGTTCACGCGTCTTCAAAGTTTGGGTTTTGGTCTAATCGAAAATGCCGACTTTTGTAGAGGATGATTTCGTGCTTGCTCTGTCGATCGGCGTCTCCTTCCTTTACTCAGGGCTCCATCAATTTGCTTCAGAAAAGGTGAGTGATTTATTTCACTCACATCTTCTAATTCTTGTTTGCGTTTGCATAAAATCATTGAATCCTTGCTTTTGAAGGCGTTGGATGTTACCACGGTTTCGAATGTAAACTGATATATTTGATTTTTGGTTGAACGCTGTTGATTTCTTTTATGACTTCGGTCATCTGACTTCATGTATGCTATTCCTCGACTTGTTCATTTGCTCACGGTGCTGACTTATGATTTTTTTCAATACCGCTTTTGATTTGATTTCCTTTTTTTGGCTTCGGCCTTGACTATGTCAAACTTGATTTTGAAGTGTCTGCATTTGAACTTGATATTTTGAGACTTGGTCAATTGTATGCTAGTTGATTTTAAATTGTAGCACCGGTGCACTTATATGTGTGCTTATGTTGTTCGACTTTGTCATTGTTGATGATTTCAATTGACTTTAGTCATCTGACTATGTGTATGTCATTCTTCTGACTTGTTCAATTGCTCACGGTTTTAACTCGATTTAATATTGTCACTTGTAGCCGCTGTAGTGTTGCAGTCATTAACTTGTATCACTTGCAGTACTGGAGTCAGTGTGCATACATGTTTATGTATTGTCTTCATGTATTTTGTTATAACCATCTTAATGTCACCGAAGTTTGGTTTTGCAGCTGTGTTGAGTCATGATATTAGTGACTTGACCTTTGCATTTTGTTAATGGTTTGGCTTTGCAGTTTCATTTTATTGCAGTCCCATCTTGTTCATTTGATGTTGGGATCAGTCTTGTGCCAATTGACTCTGCACTTGCACTGTCCCTGACCCTTTGGCACTTCTGTTCATCTCAGTTGCATTTTGTGGTGATCTGATGCCTCTATATGCTTTGTTTTTCTTGGAATTATTTCTGCTCTTTCATTTTGAACTGATCGAGTTCACTGCAGTAGCATTTTCACTTGATCTTGTTGTGTTGTCCCTGTTTCCACTCTGATCTGGTCTGCAATATTTGAAGTGGTCACTGACCTAAGTCTTGTTGCATTGGTTATCTCACTTGATTTTGCTGAGCTTGTCACTGTGTTGCACTTTCTTAACCCAGTATGGTAGTTGTATATTTGTTGTACCTGTTTGTTTATGTCAGAAAAGCATATTGTATCCACTGCTTCCACGTGTGTATTGTTTTGGTTGCTTACCTGAACCATGTTTTTCTTTGTATACATGGGTTTAGTTGCTTGTGAGTTGCATCCCTTGAGTACTTGTCTGGTTCATGCCTTGATCACTTTGTAGTTTGGAACATGAACTGTTTTATTTATGTGGTGGCTGCAGTTTCATTTTTTGTTGTTGTTGTTGAAGTTGTATTGAGTCAGTGACTTGACCTCTGCATTTTATAAGTGACTTAGCTTTGTAGTTACGACTTGTTTCTCTGACATGTTCTTGTGTTTGTGCATGTCACTATTCAATTTTGATTGCATCTGAGTTCATATTGATTTTGGAATTACACCTGTGTTGAATCCGGTATTTCGGGTTTGACCTTGTGCCCGTTTGTGTACATCATCACTGTAGTGGCAAGGCAGTTCACGCAAGTGTGTACTGCAGCCACAAATTATTGCTTTTATTGATATTCTAGTTGCTTTTGATTTATTGATCTTTTGCGTATTCCATATGCTGTAGTGGCGAGGCAGTACACGCGTGCGTGTACTGCAGCCCTGCTCGAGTTGGCATTTTAAATGGATATTTCAATGGTTTGAATGGTGTTTTGATTTGGTTTAATTTAAACGTTTTGTTGTTGTCTAATTATCTATTTGATAATTAGATTATGAGTTTCTAATTATTTATTTAATAATTAGATTTTGTCGTTAATTGCCGTTTAGGCAATTCTGTTGTTTTTCTAAATTACCTTCATTGATAATCTTTTCTTATATCTTTGTTGATATTTTGAATCTGCTGATTTGTTGTTTAACACTATTAAGTGTTATATTTACCGTTATCCGATTTCTCTATTAAAGGATCGGATAGACGAGAATTATTGTGACTGTCGTTTATTCATTATTTAAGTATTATTGCTTCTGTGCACTAGTAACTGAGTTTGAATTAGACTGACCCGTGTATTATTTTCTTTTGAATGTAATACTCGAATCAGACCGAGTTATTACAGGTTGTAGATATCTTGCTTTGGGTTGCTGCGAGAGCTATGAAGTCTTTCCATACCTTTTGGAGTAGTCGTCGTCATTTTATAGTAGTCGGTGTATTTGTATAGGATGTTGTATATTCATGTATATTATTCACGATAATGTACTTGTCTATATGACTTCCTGAGTCGACAGTTGTAGTTGTATCATATGTATTGTATCACATGTATTGTAACTGACATCAGTTATTATATATATGAGACATTTTTGTTTTATCTGTGTTCCGCATTTATATTATCTATGTTATTATTATATCTATGGTCCTAAACTATTATGAACCATCGTAGTTCGTTTTATACTGGAATTGGGTATGTCTATGGGAGTAAATAAATAAGAGATGAAAAATAAAAATATATACCACTCCTAACGAAATAACCAATACTAGTGTAAGGCCTAACTACGGATGGCCGCTCCTATCCAGCCTTATTCTTCGTGATAACAAACAGTATTTTCTTCAATACTCTTTGTTATTGTGACAATAGAGGTGTGGCGTCACAGTTGGTATCAAAGCTTTGGGTTTCTGGAGATAATATAAAACATAACTTAGATGGAACATGTGTTACAACTATTAGTCGATCTTTTATTTGTGCTTTGAGTCAGAACTAAAGTTTGGAAAGTATGATGAATTTTTTTTAAATATCTTTATTTAGAAATAATAAGTGAAACTGTGTTTTAATGATTGGTTGATTCATGTTTTCTTTATCAGAGTGCGCAGCGAAAACAGTGAAACTGTCTTCGCGGAGTACGGCTGATAAGATTTGAAAAGCAAAATATGAAATTTAAATAAATTTCATTTGTTGTTTACATAACTGTGTTTATTGTTTTCTTTGAAAATTTTGAATCCGATTTGAGGATTCGAAGCGATTGTAGTTATGTGATTTTGTTGAGATTTTGTTGTTTTGAATTATCTTCGTTGAAGATATATTCGACTGATTTCTTTGTTCATTTTGTAGTATACATGCAAATTTAAGTTGCACGTTACTGCATTAATTTTACGTTGAACCGATGTTTGGTTTTAACGTATTTTGTTGCCGTTATTTTTACGACGGGATTTTTACACCAATGCTAAATCTCTGAAGCACGGTGTTTTGTTGACATTTTAATGAATGAAAATTCACTGGTATTATATTTTGATGCGAATTATTTGATGAGATTTTGACGTATGAAAATCACTGTCGCTTTGACTTCAGTGACCGTCAAATTTTAAAGTAGATTTTTAAGCGATTATCCCGCAATGCTGATTTTGAGATCCGTTTCTACGGTGTTTTGAGAAGTGCAATTTACTTGTCGAAATTATCACTAATGTTGCTGTTTTTATCAAGAATTTGCAAATCGTTTTAAAAATAAAATTGTTTTCCAAAAATGTTCAATTTACGTTTTCAAAAGAATGAGGAAGCGATTTAAACGATTCAGCAAAATCGAGGACTATGAACCCTTTCTTTTACTGATTCGCTTAATTCCGGACTTGTCCGTTTGAGAATGTAAATTATTACTTTTATAAAATAAATGAAATTGTTTTCAGAAGTTTTGCAGTTTGCACTTTCAAAGGAATGAGGAAGCGATTTAAACGTTTCTGCAAAATCGAGGATTATGACCCATTTCTTTTACTGATTCGCTTAATTCTGGACTTGTCCGTTTGAGAATGCGAAATGTTATTTTTGGAATACACAGTTTTGCACTTTCAAGGAAACGATGAGGAGAATTAAAAGATTTAGTAAAACTCGTGGTTATGGGACATGTGCGTCTGCTATTTTGGTTAATTCCGGACTCGTTAATTGAAATATTTGATGATTTTCATGTGCTTTCGAGCCACAATGATGGACCTTTGGGTCATATGAGGACCTTCGGGTCAAATACCAGTACCAGACCTTCGGGTCATATGTTGGACCTTCAGGTCATATGATGGGCGTCAAAATTATGATGACCGTACTTGGTAGGCTTCAGCCATATGAGATGCACGTGCGGCGTAGCTAAAACTCGCCATATGATGGGATCGATCCAACCTTTTATGTTGATTTTCTAGGGTATCTTAATTGATTTCTAGATATTTGTTGAATCTAATCATCTGCAAGTAATTAGATATTTGATGTTATGAGTTCTGATTATCGTTTTTGATATTCGGATATTTGTTGTTTCTGATTATCGCTTGTGATAATTGGATATTTGTTGATATGAGTTCTAATTATCGTTTTTGATAATCGAATATTTGTTGTTTCTAATTATCGTCTTTGATAATTAGATATTTGAGATTTTTGATTATCGTTTTTGATAATGAATATTTGTTGTTTCTAATTATCGTTTTTGAAAATTAGATATTTGAGATTTTTGATTATCGTTTTTGATAATCGAATATTTGTTGTTTCTAATTATTGTTTTTGATAATTAGATATTTGACATTTTTGATTATCGTTTTTGATAATCGAATATTTGTTGTTTCTAATTATCGTTTTTGATAATTAGATATTTGAGATTTTTTATTATCGTTTTTGATAATCGAATATTTGTTGTTTCTAATTATCGTTTTTGATAATTAGATATTTGAGATTTTTGATTATCGTTTCTGATATCGAATATTTGTTGTTTCTAATTATCGTTTTTGATAATTAGATATTTGAGATTTTTTATTATCGTTTTTGATAATCGAATATTTGTTGTTTCTAATTATCGTTTTTGATAATTAGATATTTGAGATTTTTGATTATCGTTTTTGATAATCGAATATTTGTTTCTAATTATTGTTTTTGATAATTAGATATTTGAGATTTTTAATTATCGTTTTTGATAATCGAATATTTGTTGTTTCTAATTATCGTTTTTGATAATTAAGTATTTGTTGATTTGAGATTTGATTATCGTTTGTGATAATTGAATATTTGTTGATTTGAGATTTGATTATCGTTTTGGTAATTGGATATTTGCGGTTTTGCGATTTGTGATTTGTGTTTCCTAATTATCTATTTGATAATTAGATTTTGCTGTTTACTAATGATCGTATCGATAATTAGATATTACTGTTTTGTGATTTTGTATTCTAATTATCTAATTGATAATTGAATATTGCTGATAATTGCATTCAGTTAGTTTTGTTGTTTTCTGATTATCTTTTTGATAGTTAGATTTTGTTGAGAAATTGTGAATTTCTTTTGTGGAATTAAAAGATTTCTTTGACGTTTGAATTTCCTACTTTTATTTTTCTAACTTAAGCAGTTTATATTAGAAAAATAATTGTTATCGACGACTTTAATTTTGAAAATTACGGGGACGCAATTTTTATAAGGAGGGGAGTCTGTAACAACCCGGGATTTCACATTAATTAATTATCATTGCTAGACGATTAATCGGTTTGCTAATTGTTGTGGAAGTTTTAATCGGTTGAAATTATTTTAATAATTTGTTGAGTATTGTGTGGGCTTTAAAATGTAATTTGTATCCCACGTTTTCATTCGTGTTTGAGGCCGAGATTTTTATCGTTGCTGTTTCCTTCTTATTCCAATTCGACCCGATCCCCCTTCACTTGGAAACCCTACATAATAACATACGAGAGAAATAAATGGCGGCCTCAAATTTACTTCGTTCGCGCGTCTTCAAAGTTAGGGTTTTGGTCTAATAGAAGATGCCGACTTTTGTAGAGGATGATTTCGTGCTTGCTCTGTCGATCGGCGTCTCCTTCCTTTACTCAGGGCTCCATCAATTTGCTTCAGAAAAGGTAAGTGATTTATTTCACTCACATCTTCTAATTCTTGTTTGCGTTTGCATAAAATCATTGAATCCTTGCTTTTGAAGTCGTTGGATGTCACAACGGTTTCGAATGTAAACTGATATATTTGAATTTTGGTTGAACGCTGTTGATTTGTTTTATGACTTCGGTCATCTGACTTTGTGTATGCTATTCCTCGACTTGTTCATTTGCTCGCGGTGCTGACTTATGATTTGTTCAACATCGCTTTTGATTTGATTTCCTTTTTTTTGTTGGCTTCGGCCTTGACTATGTCAAACTTGATTTTGAAGTGTCTGCATTTGAACTTGATATTTCGAGACTTGGTCAATTGTATGCTAGTTGATTTTAAATTGTAGCACTAGTGCAGTTATATGTGTGCTTATGTTGTTCGACTTTGTCGTTGTTGATGATTTCATTTGACTTTAGTCATCTGACTATGTGTATGTGATTCTTCTGACTTGTTCAATTGCTCACGGTTTTAATGTTGAATATGCGCTTATATGTTTTTGTTTGATGATAATAAACATATATACTCATTTAAATGTATTTGGTAATGTACTATTTTGTTTTTTCATAGATTAAATAAATATTTGTTGAATAAAATAAATTACACAGAATTTGAATTCAAACAGAATAAGTTACACAGAATTTGAATTCAAACAGAAATTTTATTCAAACAAATATTTATTACAATCTTGAATAGTACAAATTCAAGCTCTCACTATACATATACAATTTTGATTCTAATTACATCATAATTCAGTTTACATAATTTCATCACTACATATCACTCACACTCGTATATTGTCTTCAACTGCATTCCAGTTTGAATCCAGCATCTGAGCAATCTGCTAAAATATTCACTGACGCAGTAAAATTGAAAAAGAAATATTTTTGCAATATAAAACGAAATATGATTTTTGAAAATATGATTTGCCTCAGTTATTTGGGTTGTTCGTCATCATTTACATTTGAATTCATCATACACGAACAATGTGACATGCACAGTGTATCACTGTACATGCCACAAGGCCGTGCACATCGATATACACTTGATAATGTTACATGGATAGGTGAGCACAAGGTTAAACCCAAATATAAAGATGGGTTCAACTCAGATGCAACATGAATAAAATCTCGACTTCAGCACAAGGTCAAACCCGAGTTGTAAAACTGGATTCAACTCAAGTGTAATGCACAGTCTACACAAATTCAAGAGGGCACTAAATAACAAACAAAGTGCAAAGGTCAAGCCATCACTGCAAACTCGACTCAACTCAATGCAATTCAAACTGCAAGTCCAAAACAGATGCACAATGCGCTAAGCATTGAACCAGACACATGAAGACCAACAGACTACAGGATATCATAGGTCAGACCAACCAGAATGATACAAGGCAACATGTACAACAACTCCAGACCAGGCTACATGACATTCAAAGTACAAACCAGTTGCAACATGGATGTCACAAGCATTGACCAGAACACAAAGACAGGAAAACATGCATTCAACATGGTGAACAAGACACAGTGCAGAGCAAGTGCAATTCGAATTGACAAAACAGTTTCAAGTGACAGCAAGCTTCAACCAAGTGAAAATGCTCAATGCACCAAGTACAGTGAATAGCATGGCAATGTCGAATGCATGAACAAGTGAAACAATACATGATGAATTGGATCAACACAGTCAAGCCAAATGAAACACATCAAAGAAACAAGTCTCGACCAAATTCAATAAGGCAATGCACCAATGCAAACTCAAATAAGTATATGCAAATATGAAAACTGAAGTGAACAAATGTCAACAGCAATGAAAGCAACATGACCACAAGATCACACTATGCAGTGTACAACAACAAGTCCAGCAGCTCAAGCAACAAAACTCGAGTGCAGCAGTGAAGCCAGAACATGAATAATACAACATGACAGTGACATACTGCAACAACCAAAGCCAAGACCACAAGTAAATCAACACAGCAACTCAAAGACCACAAACGTACATGTACCAATGATACAAGAGAAGTGAACAACAATGCAACAGCGTGGAAGTCGAAATCACATGGAAGTATGACATGAAGCATATACATGGATGAACAACACGATCAAGTATGGCAGTGAAACTCAAAGCAATGATCAAGTCAAGTCAAATGAAACTGGATTCAACACAGTGACCCAAGTTGTGATGATCAGAGCTACAGACCGACAATTATATACAGGTGAACAGAAATGATTCATGCAAGCTACAGATATATGGAAATGCACAAACAAGTATGCTAAAACAAAGTCACAGTGTACAATATCATCATCGGCTGTGTGCAAAGATGAACACATATATGGATGCAGACGTGCCAAAGTTGTAAATGCCGTGTAAATCAATGCTACAGTGGATGAACACAAAGAAATGGTAATGACCGAAAATAATGCAGAATCGTGAATGTATACAGTCAAGAAAATCAAGTGCGTGCAATGTTTGAAAAAGTCACAAATTAAAAGAGGAAATTCACTGCCGTATCAAACAAGAAAAATCGAACGTTCTCAAGATAAAGCCGTGCGCATCAAGTCAGGAAATAAAATTTTAGGAAAGTATCGAATTGATTAGGGTATAGGAATTCATATAAATACCAAACCGAAAATCATCATCAGTGTGCAGAAAATTCAATCAAATCCAAATATAAACCCAAACATCATCATCGGCAACGGGTACCAAGTCGAAGTATTAAAATCCAAATTCATCATCGACATCGTGTGCAAAAAGAACGATCGAGTTCAAGTACGAAAAGTCAGAAGAAGCAAAGCACAGATTACATGCCGAAGCAACAACGAAATCGATCAACAGAGGAGCAACGCAACCAGAGAATCAATCATAAGCGAAGCAGCGAGCCAGAGCAACACAAGTCAGATCAAACAAAGAATCAAAGCACAAAGCCCCAATTTGGATCGAAGAACGAAGCCCTAATTCAGTAGGGGATTGGCCGATATTTTCTTCACAAGACAAAAGGAGGATCGGGTGAAAGAAAATTGGGCCGGCCTTTGTTTTTAAAGGGGTTTTTTATTTGGGGTTTATTTTAAAAGGGTTTTTTGTTTAGTTTGTTTTGGTTTTATTTTCTTTCGAATCAAGTCTTGGTAAATCATCACCTAGGTTGTAGGTAGTGTCAGATTGTCTGGTTAGAATTAGTTCAGTGAGCAGGGTGTGCGAGTTTGCAAAACTCTATAGGCGGGAGCAAGGGTTTGCGAGTTCGCAAAACTCTATAGACGGGAGCAGGGGGTGCGAGTCTATTAGAGTGTTTGTAAGCGGGAGCAGGGTTTGTGAGTCTGTTAGAGTGTTTGTAAGCGGGATACTGTTTAATTCTAATAGAAATCTGGGAATGCAGCAGTAGGCAGGGGTTGCCGAAGCTGGGTAAATTTTGTGTGTGATTTACTTTTTCAGCATATTTATTTCCGCAGTTTGTTTTTACGTTTAATTCGAGAAAATTTGCTATAACCCTATTCACCCCCCCCCCCCCCCCTCTAGGGTTAATCTAGATCCTACAAGTGGTATTAGAGCATGGTATTTTCTTTAACTCTAGAGTCATGAATTCATCAAATAATGCTTTTTCTGAGGGGCAATCTATTGTTAGGCCACCCATGTTTAACGGGAATGATTATGCTTATCGAAAAGTTAGGATGGGTATTTATCTTAGTTCTGTTGATTATGATGTTTGGGATATTTTTGAAACTGGCTATAAATGTCCCACTATAACTGTTGGTGATACTGAGATTCCTAAACCTAAGGATAGGTGGAATGCTAACGATAAGAGATTAAAACTACAAATGCTAAAGCCTTGAATGCTCTGATCTGTGCTCTTGATAAGAATGAATTTAATAGAATTTCTCATTGTAAAACTGCATAGGAAATTTGGCATACTTTGGAGGTGACACATGAAGGAACTTCTCAAGTCAAGGAGTCTCGTCTAGCCTTATTCAGCAATGAACACGAGAACTTTGTAATGGACAAAGGCGAGAGCATATAGGACCTGTTTGGACGCTTTTCAACTTTGGTGTACAACGCTAGAGCACTTGGGAAGGTATTCACTGAGGTAAAGCTTGTGAGGAAAGTGCTACGAGTTCTACGATGAACTTTGAGGCAAAAATCACGGCAATACAAGAATCGAAAGATCTGAGTAAACTAAGCATGGAGGAGTTGATTGGAAACTTGATGACATATGAGCTTGAGCTAAAAGCAAAAGAGGAACGCAACAACTCCGAACCAAAGAAAAAGACGATTGCCTTAAAGAGCAAAGAAGAGAGCGATGAAGATGAAGAAGATCCGATTGAAGAGCTTGCTATGGCTGTCAATAATCTTAGAAAATGGTCAAGATTCAAGCCACGCAAGAAGAAAACAAATGGTAATAGGTCAAAAGATTCTGACAATTCCGATAATGAATCGACGTGCTTTAACTGCAACAAGCCTGGCCACTTCAAACAACAATGCCCACTTCTCAAAAACAACAAAGGAAAGAAAAGGAAAAGAAGGCCTTTGCAGCGACTTGGGATGATGAAGAAGGAGAGGAAGTTTCGAATAATAGCTCAGATGAGACTAACTTGTGTCTTGTGGAAAAATCAGATTCAGAAGCAAGCTCAGAGGAATCTAGTGAGGGAGGTAACTATTCTTATAAAGAACTTGTTTTTATGTGTCTTGATCTTACTAAAATGGTGGATACTCTTGAATCTAAAATTGAAAAACTAAAATCTGATAGGAGAAAACTTGCTCATGAAAATTTTAGGTTAGAAACTGAACTTGAAAATATTCAAAACCTAGAATGTAAAAAATGTAAAATTTTAGATTCAGAATTATCGAGACTTAAGAATAACTTTGAGAATCTTGAAAAAGAAAATTTGAGTCTTGAGGAAACCATTGACACTAGGAAAAAAGATTTTATAAATAGATGCACCTCACTTGTAACTGAAAACACAACACTAAAAACCAAAGTCCAAAATCTTGAGAAATCTTTGAATAACTTTTCAAGAGGAGAAAAATTCATTCAACATGTTATTGGGAAATCAAATTTTTGCTAACAACAGAAAAGGACTAGGTTTCGGGAAGACACAAGCTGATGATGATGAGAGTGTCTTTGCTAGATCTAAAATAATTGGCCATCGTGTTGAAAATTGTTGACATAGGAACAAGAACACAAAATTTATATAAGTTTGGGTTCCTAAGAATTTTACAAACAAATTTCATGTCTATTGGAACAAGAATGAAAGGACTAAACAAGTTTTGGTTCCAAAGGGTTTGTTTATTCACAATGCTTCAGCCACTAACAATCATGGACCTATAGAAACAAATAGGTCACAAAAATCTTTCATCGTGTAGGTACGGTGGCAGGCTAAGGAACAACAACAGTGTTCTCTGGATTTTGGCTATTCCAGAAACACAACGGGCAACAAAGCAAAGTTCCTTAGCCTAATACAAAGGTGACAGAATCATAATGGGCAATCACGAAAAATTATCGTAAAGGTAAAACAGGTGAAGAGATGATTTTTTGATCGATATATTAAATGTGATAATTTGTACCGTATTCTGAATGAAATCAACCAATGTTGAGATGTTGAAAAGAGATGATTTTTTGACTCTGACTTGTTCGACATAGTTGGCCAATTATATTGATGCCAAAAACACTATTCTTTGAATTACTTCATACATGTACGTTTGGATTAAACATAATGTTTTGTTGGATGATAATATTGGCTAACTCTATATTCACAGTTTCTGATTATTTACATGACTTCAATTCAAATTCAAGAATGCTGTAAAAATTTGTGAGTTTGAGTTTTCATGCACACTTCATGATCTGGTCTATCAAATTTAGTTAGTGATATTTTGGAGTGAAAAAGAAGTTCAGATGCAGATTACACTGGTAATCTAGTTGATAGAAAAATTACTAGTTGAACGTGATTTTTGAGACATTTAGTAACGGCATCATTTTTCAAAGAAAATATCTACATATTTTTCATTTCAAATAATTTTTAAATAGCAGAAAATTCTCTCATATAACCCCCTCGAGAAAATCATTTTTGACCATATTTTCATATTAGTCATTTTTATTTGATTTTAAATGAAATTTTTTGACTAATCCGACTCCCTACTAATTATCAAAAAAGATAAATAGCGATTGAAAAGGTGATAAGTGCTGATATTTAACATACATTACTCAAAACGGTATATTTGGACAATTTCTTTAGGAATTAAAACAAGAGTTATAAAACTTTTGTTGGGTAAAGATTCCATGACCATTTCTATATCTATCATATTTCGACCGACCATTGTTTATCAAAGCTTAAATATAGTTTGTCGATATGTGGTACTATAATCAGGGATCATTTGTTTTTCATTTCATATTTTTTTGTAAAAATAAATAAATATCCAAAGTATTCACTCTTATTTAAAAGTCCTCACGGTTATGCATGGGTGAATTACTTGGATTTTTGATTATGTGCTTCCATGCTCATTTAAAAGTGCTTACGGTTATGCATGTATGGAACGCATATCAAAATTAACTGATTAAATAGACAAGTTGATTCTAATCCCATTTAAAAGTCCTCACGGTCATGTGTGGTTAGAAGATATTTGATTTCATTTTTTAAAATTAAATTGGAATACTACTAATCTCATTTAAAAGTCCTAACGGTTATGCATGATTAGTAGATATTCAAATTTCTGATATAAATGTACCACAAGTTGATACAATTGTATGATTTTATATTAGAACATCATTTCCATTCTTTCTAAAAGTGGAATATGCGCCTAACAAGGGTAGTTATGATTTTTGTTTGATTTTTATTGAAGTTTAATATTTATATTCAATTTGAGTTTAATGTTGGATTAATATTAATCACTTTATCTCTATTTTCTCTAACACTATTATTCTTTTGCTGATAACAAAAGAGGGAGAGAAAAGTTAAGATTTTGTCAAATAGAATCAAGCAAAGGTCAAATAATTTTCCATTTCCATCTAGGCTTATTTATATATTTCTATGCATATATGTAGGGGGAGCATCATGTAGAGAGGAAGCATTTAAATAGGGGGAGCAATTAGTGTATATCATTGATCAAATACATTTAACACGGTCAAAATCTTAAATATATGTTTGTTATCATCAAAAGGGGGAGATTGTTGAATATGCGCTTATATGTTTTTGTTTGATGATAATAAACATATATATTCATTTAAATGTATTTGGTAATGTACTATTTTGTTTTTTCATAGATTAAATAAATATTTGTTGAATAAAATAAATTACACAGAATTTGAATTCAAACAGAATAAGTTACACAGAATTTCAATTCAAACAGAAATTTTATTCAAACAAATATTTCTTACAATCTTAAACAGTACAAATTCAAGCTCTCACTATACATATACAATTTTGGTTCTAATTACATCACAATTCAGTTTACATAATTTCCACACTACATATCACTCACACTTGTATTTTGTCTTCAACTGCATTCCACTTTGAATCCAGCATCTGAGCAATCTGCAAAAATATTCACTAACGCAGTAAAACTGAAAAAGAAATATTTTTGCAATATAAAATGAAATATGATTTTTGAAAATATGATTTTCCTCAGTTATTTGGGTTGTTCGTCATCGTTTACATTTGAATTCATCATACACGAACAATGTGACATGCACAGTGTATCACTGTACATGCCACAAGGCCGTGCACATCGATATACACTTGATAATGTTACAGGGAGAGGTGAGCACAAGGTCAAACCCAAATAAAAAGACGGGTTCAACTCAGGTGTAACATAAATAAAATCTCGACTTCAGCAAAAGGTCAAACCCGAGTTGTAAAACTGGATTCAACTCAAGTGTAATGCACAGTCTACACAAATTCAAGAGGGCACTAAATAACAAACAAAGTGCAAAGGTCAAGCCATTACTGCAAACTCGACTCAACTCAATGCAATTCAAACTGCAAGTCCAAAACAGATGCACAATGCACTAAGCATTGAACCGACACATGAAGACCAACATGCTACAAGATATCATAGGTCAGACCAACCAGAATGATACAAGGCAACATGTACAACAACTCCAGACCAGGCTACATGACATTCAAAGTACAAACCAGTTGCAACATGGATGTCACAAGCAATGACCAGAACACAAAGACAGGAAAACATGCATTCAACATGGTGAACAAGACACAGTGCAGAGCAAGTGCAATTCGAATTGACAAAACATTTTCAAGTGACAGCAAGCTTCAACCAAGTGAAAATGCTCAATGCACCAAGTACAGTGAATAGCATGGCAATGTCGAATGCATGAACAAGTGAAACAATACATGATGAATTGGATCAACATAGTCAAGCCAAATGAAACACATCAAAGAAACAAGTCTCGACCAAATTCAATAAGGCAATGCACCAATGCAAACTCAAATAAGTATGTGCAAATATGAAAACTGAAGTGAACAAATGTCAACAGCAATGAAAGCAACATGACCACAAGATCACACTATGCAGTGTACAACAACAAGTCCAGCAGCTCAAGCAACAAAACTCGAGTGCAGCAGTGAAGCCAGAACATGAATAATACAACATGACAGTGACATACTGCAACAACCAAAGCCAAGACCACAAGTAAATCAACACAGCAACTCAAAGACCACAAACGTACATGTACCAATGATACAAGAGAAGTGAACAACAATGCAACAGCGTGGAAGTCGAAATCACATGGAAGTATGACATGAAGCATATACATGGATGAACAGCACGATCAAGTATGGCAGTGAAACTCAAAGCAATGATCAAGTCAAGTCAAATGAAACTGGATTCAACACAGTGACCCAAGTTGTGATGATCAGAGCTACAGACCGACAACTATATACAGGTGAACAGAAATGATTCATGCAAGCTACAGATATATGGAAATGCACAAACAAGTATGCTAAAACAAAGTCACAGTTTACAATATCATCATCGGCTGTGTGCAAAGATGAACGCATATATGGATGCTGACGTGCCAAAGTTGTAAATGCCATGTAAATCAATGCTACAGTGGATGAACACAAAGAAATGGCGATGATCGAAAATAATGTAGAATCGTGAATGTATACAGTCAAGAAAATCAAGTGCGTGCAATGTTTGAAAAAGTCACAAATTAAAAGAGGAAAGTCACTGCCGTATCAAACAAGAAAAATCGAACGTTCTCAAGATAAAGTCGTGCGCATCAAGTCAGGAAATAAAATTTTAGGAAAGTATCGAATTGATTAGGGTATAGGAATTCATATAAATACCAAACCGAAAATCATCATCAGTGTGCAGAAAATTCAATCAAATCCAAATATAAACACAAACGTCATCATCGGCAATGGGTACCAAGTCGAAGTATTAAAATCCAAATTCATCATCGACATCGTTTGCAAAAAGAACGATCGAGTTCAAGTACGAAAAATCAGAAGAAGCAAAAGCACAGATTACATACCGAAGCAACAACGAAATCGATCAACAGAGGAGCAACGCAACCAGAGAATCAATCATAAGCGAAGCAGCGAGCCAGAGCAACACAAGTCAGATCAAACAAAGAATCAAAGCACAAAGCCCAAATTTGGATCAAAGAACGAAGCCCTAATTCAGTAGGGGATCGGCCGACATTTTCATCATAAGACAAAAGGAGGATCGGGTGAAAGAAAATTGGGCCGGCCTTTGTTTTTAAAGGGGTTTTTTATTTGGGGTTTATTTTAAAAGGGTTTTTTGTTTAATTAGTTTTAGTTTTATTTTCTTTCGAATCAACTCTTGGTAAATCATCACCTAGGTTGTAGGTAATGTCAGATTGTCTGGTTAGAATTAGTTCAGTGAGCAGGGTGTGCGAGTTTGCAAAACTCTATAGGCGGGAGCAAGGGTTTGCGAGTTCGCAAAACTCTATAGGCGGGAGCAGGGGGTGCGAGTCTATTAGAGTGTTTGTAAGCGGAGGCAGGGTTTGCGAGTCTGTTAGAGTGTTTGTAAGCGGGATACTGTTTAATTCTAATAGAAATCTGGGAATGCAGCAGTAGGCAGGGGTTGCCGAAACTGGTTAAATTTTGTGTGTGATTTACTTTTCAGCATATTTATTTCTGCAGTTTGTTTTTACGTTTAATTCGAGAAAATTTGCTATAACCCTATTCACCCCCCCTCTAGGGTTAATCTAGATACTACATTTAACTCGATTTAATATTGTCACTTGTAGTTGCTGTAGTGTTGCAGTCATTAACTTGTATCACTTGCAGTACCGGAGTCAGTGTGCATACATGTTTATGCATTGTCTTCATGTATTTTGTTATAACCATCTTAATGTCACTGAAAATTTGGTTTTGCGGCTGTTTTGAGTCATGATAGTAGTGACTTGACCTTTGCATTTTTGTTAATGGTTTGGATTTGCAGTTTCATTTTATTGTAGTCCCATCTTGTTCATTTGATGTTGGGATCAGTCTTGTGCCAATTGACTCTGCACTTGCACTGTCCCTGACCCTTTGGCACTTATGTTCATCTCAGTTGCATTTTGTGGTGATCTGGTGCCTCTGTGTGCTTTCTTTTTCTTGGAATTATTTCTGCTCTTTCATTTTGAACTGATCGAGTTCATTGCTGTAGTATTTTCACTTGATCTTGTTGTGTTGTCCTTGTTGCCACTCTGATCTGGTCTGCAATATTTGAAGTGGTCACTGACCTGAGTCTTGTTGCATTGGTTATCTCACTTGATTTTGTTGAGCCTGTCACTGTGTTGCACTTGCTTAACCCAGTATGGTAGTTGTATATTTGTTGTACCTGTTTGTTTATGTCAGATAAGCATATTGTATGCACTGCTTCCATGTGTGTATTGTTTTGGTTGCTTACCTGAACCATGTTTTTCTTTATATACATGGTTTTAGTTGCTTGTGAGCTGCATCCCTTGAGTACTTGTCTGGTTCATGCCTTGATCACTTTGTAGTTTGGAACATGAACTGTTTTATTTATGTAGTGGCTGCAGTTTCATTTTTTGTTGTTGTTGCAGTTGTATTGAGCCACTGACTTGACCTCTGCATTTCGCAAGTGACTTAGCTTTGTAGTTACGACTTATTTCTCTGACATGTTCTTGTGTTTGTGCATGTCACTATTCAATTTTGATTGCACTTGAGTTTCATATTGATTTTGGAATTACACCTGTGTTGAATCCGGTATTTCGGGTTTGACCTTGTGCCCGTTTGTGTACATCATCACTGTAGTGGCAAGGCAGTGCACGCAAGCGTGTACTGCAGCCACACGGTATTTCTTTTATTGGTATTCTAATTGCTTTTGATTTATTGATCTTTTGCGTATTCCATATGCTGTAGTGGCAAGGCAGTACACGCGTGCGTGTACTGCAGCCCTACCCGAGTTGGCATTTTAAATGGATATTTCAATGGTTTGAATGGTGTTTTGATTTGGTTTAATTTAAACGTTTTGTTGTTGTCTAATTATCTATTTGATAATTAGATTATGAGTTTCTAATTATTTATTTAATAATTTGATTTTGTCGTTAATTGTCGTTTTGGCAATTCTGTTGTTTTTCTAAATTACCTTCATTGATAATCTTTTCTTATATCTTTGTTGATATTTTGAATCTACTGATTTGTTGTTTAACACTATTAAGTGTTATATTTACCGTTATCCGATTTCTCTATTAAAGGATCGGATAGACGAGAATTATTGTGACTTTCGTCTATTCATTATTTAATTATTATTGCTTCTGTGCACTAGTAACTGAGTTTGAATTAGACTGACCCGTGTATTATTTTCTTTTGAATGTAATACTCGGGTCAGACCGAGTTATTACAGGTTGTAGATATCTTGCCTTGGGTTGCTGCGAGAGCTATGAAGTCTTTCCATACCTTTTGGAGTAGTCGTCGTCATTTTATAGTAGTCAGTGTATTTGTATAGGATGTTGTATATTCATGTATATTATTCACGATAATGTACTTTTCTATATGACTTCCTGAGTCGACAGTTGTAGTTGTATCATATCTGTTGTATCATATGTATTATAACTGACATCAGTTATTATATATATGAGACATTTTGTTTTATCCGTGTTCCGCATTTATATTATCCGTGTTATTATTATATCTATTGTCCTAAACTATTATGAACCATCATAGTTCGTTTTATACTGGAATTGGGTATGTCGATGGGAGTAAATAAATAAGAGATGAAAAATAAAAATATATACCACTCCTATCGAAATAACCAATACTAGTGTAAGGCCTAACTACGGATGGCCGCTCCTATCCAGCCTTATTCTTCGTGATAACAGATAGTATTTCCTTTAATACTCTTTGTTATTGTGAGCATAAAGGTGGGGCGTCACAGAAGGATAGACACAGAGAGCGAAGAGCAGCTGCATGTAAGGATCGAAAAGAAGCAATTCAAGAATATGAGAAACAGGTCCAGGAAAGGGCTGGACCTGGGCCTTATGATAATGTCACCTGCTATAGATGTTTCAATAGGGGTCATTACGCAGCCAAGTGCAGTAAAACAAGGGAGGAATTGAAGGGTACATTCCAACGGTTTCGCTTTGAGATCTTATGTTTTAAGTGTCATAAGAAAGGACACTTCCTAAACCATTGCCTTGAAGTGAGAAAGGTGAAGCGTAAACTAGTTGAACTGGTCAATGAGACTACTATTTGCTATCATTGTATAAAGACGGGACACATCGCTAGGAATTGTTCCGAAAGACAGAAGAAGAATAATGCTGTGGGACGTACTACTGGAGGCGTGAAGGTTATCCAGAATGATGGGAGGGTAGAAATATTTTGTGGCAAATGTTATAAGTGGGGACACCCTGTTGAGAAGTGTATGTTCGGGCTTTGCCCTTTGGAAGGAAGTCTATAGAAGGGATTCTTGTAAGAATACTAGGGCTCTATTCTTTTCCAAACCCCTAGGTAATAGAGAAGGCATCTAGATTTATGACTTCTGTAAGACTCTTATTTTGGATAAATGGATGTAATGTTTGAACTACTAGCGTATAGTCTATCAATGTATGGAATATTTTGTGGTAGTACAATCTAATATAAAATTATCTTTGTTTATTGAGAATAGAATTGAAATTAATTCAAAAGTGGAACTGTAATAAATTAATTGAAATTTTAAATTGGAATTGAATTAATTAGGAATAAAATTTAAGCTAAACAAGGACAACCTGAATTGAAAATTTGCCAGATGAAATTAAAATTTAACTTAGGGAAGTTAAATGGTTGATTTGAATTGGGAGTATATGTAATCTCAAAATGGGTTTGAGATCTGGAAATTGGAATTAGATGCTATTGAGGAATGTTTTAAATAATTTGGATATTTATTTATTTTGACTTATCTTAATATCATCCTATTGTTATTGATAATCCATGAAACTATGAATTGGATTATTTTAATTGAATTAAGAAATGGATTGAGGAAATATACATCCACTATTGGAATAAAATAGAAATAAGATTTGAACTTATGAAAAGGGAAATTGCTTTGAACTTAAAGATTTAAATGTTAGAAATGAACTTGTTGAAAGTTTGTTTAAGAATGGGTTTTGAAGATAAAATTGGGTAATAAATTGGATTTTGAAGATTTAATTGTTTCTGAAACTCTTATTTGAACTTTGAAATATGTTAAGTAAAGATAATTTAAATGGGATTTTGAAATTGGGCTCAGAATTAAATGGTTTAAAAATTTTAAGTTGTTAACTTAAAAATAAAGGTTGGTTTGATTTAAAGAATTAAATAACCATTTGAAAATTTAACTCGAATTTATGAAATTCGAGATGGCTTTAATTTGAGATTTGAATAGAATTAGCTCATATTGAATTTGATTTGAATTAATCGGAATTGTGATTGAAGATGGATAAGCATAAAATTCAAATGGAAAATTTGAATTAAATTAGTTTGAAGTGAAATTGAAGTTGAAATTCAAATGGGAGTTAATTTGAATTTGGGATAGGAATTGAAGTAATATAAATTGAATTGGAATTGGAATTGAATCAATTTAAATTGAAGTGGAAATCGAAAATTGATTGGAAATGGAGATTGGAATTAAACAGTTTGACTCTGAACTATTTTTTCAAATAAACTATTTTAATATTAATTGTTTAAAATCTATTTTCCTAGTTATTTACTATACAACCTTTCTTTTTAAAACCTAAACTATCTTATACTTATTTCACAATTATTTTTGAAAACTAATTACTATTTTACAACTATTTTGTAATTATTTAACTATTTTACAATTATTTAACTACTATACGACTATTTTAAAATTACTTCACTATTTTACTACTATTTGCAAATAATAACTATTTTTCAACCACTAATCTATTTTAAAAAATTCAAGCTATTTTCTAAATTTAAGTTGGTCAGAGTGCAAACTGTTTATAAGTGAAGTGATAATCCTAATGAAAATTGGGAGCAATCGTGAATAAGTGAACAGAATCAAAATGAAGGTGAATAGAAAAGAGAACTGATTTAGCTAATGATCAATGAAGATAAATATTTAGGATGTACATATATTATTCTATTCGTATAATAATTGATCCAAATTCGAGCATAGAATTTCGAGATAGTATATCGATCCGAGTAGGGATTTGCCACTTGATTTTCGATGGTGAACCCTGGATATGGATTTTTGGTTGATTCTAGGAATTCTCTATCATAGCTATGACTATGCAAGGAGAATGATGGTTTTTGATCAAGAAACCAGATCTAAGTCCACACTAGGAAGTCAGGTGGACGATACTAGTTCGGAAGTGAAATTGTGTGATCGAGTGAGCGACCAGATTTAATACTGCATACAAATGGTATATGTACATTGTACGTGCTTAAATGAAATTGATATTGAAATTGTGAGGGAAATGGAAATGATTTTTGAAATATGTTTTGAGGTATATATATGGATAAAGGTGGAAGTTGGTTGAAATTCACTTTTTGAAAGTAACTGATAGGGTAAGTAATAAAAGAAAATCAAACTTGAATATTTGATTTGGTGCATAGTGAAGTTATATATATATATATATATATATATATTATATAAGATAAATCTCCCCTTATTGAATATATAGCCAGAAGAAAGGTTTTTGAAAGCATTTGAAGTATAAAGAGAAAATTTATACAAGTATGTAGTGATCCAAAGATTTTTCAAGATTATATATATATATATATATATATATATATATATGGTTTTATGAGAATGATTTTGTTAAAAGGTTTTGGAACCTATGGATTTTGGAAAAGACTTTTGATTTTTGAGAAAATCAAATTTTGGAAATTTGGAAAGCCAAGTTTGGAACTATCGATTTGAGATATTGATTTGTGTAAAGGAGATTTTGATGTAAATCATAAAGGGTATGATTTGAAAGATACTATAAGTTTATAGCATAAAGTGTTTTGAGATTGGCTCTGGGGAAAAAGGCGCTCCCATTGGAATGAACTTCATTAGGAGATCCACGGGGTGGTTCTGCCTTAAGCCCAGAGGGAGAGGCTCTAAATTGAATCCTGGGAGGAAGTCCGCACAAACTGAAATTCCTGAGGATTATGTGTAGTGGGTAACGAAAGTCGAGGGCGCTGATGCCTACAGAGACATTTGGATTATGCTATGACGATAGTGTAACTCGATGTCACTGCGATCTACTATGGACCATAGCGGAAGTCGTGTATGTTGTGAGAGCCAACAGTCTACGTTTGATTTTGCCATGATGGCAACGTAACATCGGTAGACTGCGACCTATGGTGAAATAGCGAAAGTTGAGAGGCCGTGAGTGTCTAAGGCTACATTGGGGCCTGAATGATATAGTCCGCGACCTATGTAGGAGTGGTGAAATTTCATTTGGCAGTGAAAATCGAGGGCGCTGATGTCTATAGTTACATGGACTTTTGCCATGATGGCAACGTAAACTGGGATGTAACTGCGATCTGTGGTGGGTTCCATAGCGTAATCGAGGGGCATGGAGTGCCTACAGTTACCTATGGGTTTTGCCGGGATAGCAATGTAACCATCGGATTAACTGCGACCATGGAGAGGGTGATGATTCCAGAGCATTCTCACCAAAGATGTTTCCTATATTTCAAAAAAACTTCTATATTTTCAACAAAATGTTTTCACTGGGTGTTGAAAAAGGGTCTGCTAAGTACTTATAGATTTTCAGTCCCACGCTTGATCAACGTGTGACCGAATTTCTATGAGAACGAGGATGGACTTGTTGAGATATCGAGTTATAAAAATATTTTTATAAAAATATTTTGGCAATATTATATAAATTTAAAAGTGTTTTAAAAAAATCTTAATAAAAGAGTTTATAGTTGAAAATGATCGAAGAGTAATTTAACTAATAAATGGCAGTATAATTAAATTCTGGCTTCATTCCATTTCGAGCACGAAAAGATTCAAAGGGGGAAGGAATGTGATAACCCGAATTTTGGAGTATCTGTTAGTTGATAATTAACTGGGTTAATTAATAGAAATACTGATTTTTAAAGTTGAAACAAATAAATCTGATAATTAATATTCATATCTGTGAAAGTATTTATTTGATAATCTCCTAATATAATTACTTAAAATTCACAAATTATGCTTAAAAAAACAAATAATAATTATTGTTTGTAAATATAAATAGATTTTGAATAGAATTATTATTTACAAATTGAATTTTTGTTTGCTTAATATATATATATATATATATATATATATATATATATATATGAGTTAATTTTAAATTGGATTTTAAATTGAATTTGAGTTTGAACTGGAAATTCAAATGATAAATATCTTAAAATATTTTGGATTTATAAAATATATTATATATGATTTTATTTAGAATATAATTGATTTTATATTATTTCTTCAAAAGATATTATTTATATAAATTAAGAAAAGTATTTATTAATTAGGAAATTAATATAAAAGCTTATAAACCATTTTAATTAAAATGCATAATGACAAGTGTTAGTTTATAAATCATCTTAATAACAAGTGTAATGAGATTAAATTATATAAATGACAAATGTTAAGAAATTTAATAAGTTTCACCATTTTATTTTTATTTTCTTTTATTTTTAATAAATCCTAATTAAGCGTATATAAACTTATATCTCATCTCTTCACTTCTTTTTCCTACCTTTATTATACAAGCTCAAGAAAACAAATCTGTAAAAAAAACATTAAGCTAACCACAAGCAAAATCATAAACTCAAACCCTGTAACACAAAATATACAAATAAAAAATAAAGCCTGTAACAAAACTCAAACCAGAAAATTTATATAAGCATTCATCAAGCCAAGATCCTCTCTGTTTTTCAAGCATGAATCTTCTCAACAACAAAAATGATTTCCAGTTCATAATCAAAGTTTCAACCTAGATCACTTCAACAACCAGTTTTCCAGTTTCAAAAACCATCTCAGTTTTCAAGCATTTGCAAGGTCCTATTCCAAAAAGTATTTCTGTTCATCTTTTAACTGGTGACTAAACATCTATTTTAAAAAGCTCAACCTATTATTTCTGATGCATGTGAAATTTCCTAGGGTAATAATGTGAAAAATGTTTACATGGATTTAATCTGTGAAGTAGAGTTGAATCATTATGTAGACATACTTGTGAATGTCTGTAAATGAATAAAAAAAGGCCTTTGTTGATTTTAATTAAGTAAATTGAGTTCAAACATTCTTATCTCCTTGAATAAACAGTACTATGTTGTGATCTTTAATAAGAAATTGTTGGTATTTATGAGAATCTACTTTTAAAAATATTCTTGAGATAAAATCAACAAGCAATGTTACAGGAAGAGGAAAAATCAGTGATCATCTAATATATGTCTGAAAATCAATCATCTACATTTCATATTTTGATGTCATAGCCTGATTCGTACTTAAGGATAATGAATTTTGATAACAAATTCTAGATTTTTAAGCTCGTGGATGTCGAGGTGTCGTAGCTTGAACGGAAAATGATTGGAAAGGCTTTTCTTGTGAACACAATATTTCTGGACCACGAGATTTTGGTCAAAGGAGGGTGGATGGGACGCGATCATGGGAAAATTGGTGATTTATTTTTTAATGCATCATTGCGGTGGGTCGACGAAAGTTTAGGGTCAGGAGTTCAGTTTGGGCAAGAAGTGTTTGATGAACGATTCCAGTGTCATGATGGCGTCGGAGGGTTTTCAGTGCAAAGGGGAAAGGAGAAGGGAGGCCAAACGAGTTTCGAGGAGGAAGTGTCAGGGGTTTCAGGGGTCAATGTCGGCGTTGCAAGGTGAATGAGGGGAAGTGAGTTTTCCTCTAGGGGAGGTAAACAACTCGATTTGGTTTCGAGCAAAGTCGAGTAGGTCTGAGAAGTCAGAAAGGACTTGGGCGATGTCAGCGACTTGGCAACATGGCCAACGGTGATCGGCGAAGCTTCGATCTCATGTGCACGTTACGTAGGATGCGTGCATACGGTGGCAGGTAAATTTTACGAGAATGGAAGTAGAAGATAAGGAACAGAGGGAAGAAGTTTTGCTCGAATTTTTTCTCGGATATATGTGTGGTTGTGCTTGGGTTTTGCTCGAAGTATTTAGGGTTGGTCTCAGGTTATCGAAGTCAGGTATGAAGTATGGAAGTTAGTGTTATCAGGTAAGAAGGACACCAAAGATTTGAACATTTAGGAATAAACCAAGCTTCAATGCAAAATAGATTCTAAAACAAGTTTTTTCTCAAAGTTTTAAAAGGTTTTAAAATTGTTTATTTAAAGGTAATTATTACGATAGGTTAATTTCTAAATGTTTCCAAAAGTGATTTAAATGATGTAATTAAATCAAGGATAAATTATTTAAGGATGGTTAATTAGTTAATGAATCAGTTAAGGGAGTAATTAATCAATTTATTTATTAAGATAATTTATTAAAGGTTAATTAATTTGTGTAATCAAATTTTAAGGATTGATTTGTTAATGTGATTTATTAATTAAATTAATTTAAAGATGATTAATTTATTAAAGGTTAAATTACTTCATGTAATTAATAAATGATAATTACTTAATGAAGGTAATTAAAGAATAATTACTTAATGTCATTAATTAAGGTGGGTAATTAATGGATAATTACTCAATGTGATTCACTAAATGATAATTACTTAATTGTAAGTAACTAAAGGTTTAATTTGTTAAGGGTTAATAATTAGTGGATAACTAATTAATAATTAAAGGCTAATTAATTGAGGATAATTAACCAATGGGATAATTACTTGATGAAAGTAATTAAAGGGAAATTACTTAATGGAAGTAATTAAGGATTAATTATTTAATGTAATTAATTAAAGGATTAATTAACTAAATGATTAATTAATTAAAGGATTGATTAATTAAGGATTGATTAATTAAGGAAATTAATTAAGGGTTAGTTAATTAATGAGTGTGATTAATTAAAGGATAATTAATCAATGTTAGTGATTATAGGATAATTAATTTGAGTAATTAATTAAGGGATAATTACTTAATGGAATTAGAGAGGATAATTAAGGGATGATTAATTAATGGTTTGAAATTAATTAATGTTAAGTAAGCAGGATTAAAAGTGATTAAAGTAATTAATTTAATTAATTTAATTTATCTAGAAATGGTATGACTAATAAATCCTGCTTATGAATGATTGATTGATATTTCTAATATGAAATATTCTGTGGTATGATAAGTTTGGTTGGAACAGTGAAAATGTGGTTATCTATGGATGATGAATTACTGTGTAAAAGTGACATCCTGTATTTAAAATTGAATTGTATTCACTTGAATAACTTGAATTAAGATAACGTTGGATTCGAAGAGACCAGGGTTGGGTATTAGCAAACACCCGAAACCACTTCGATTTGTAATCTACAATAATTCTTTATAGTTTTGGTATGTGAAATCAAATAGGTTGGAATGGAATAATATAAGTAAACTGGACCATTGAACTAAGTTTTGGTGTTTAGATATAGATTTGTGGAATAAGTGTTGACTATAACAACTTAAGAACTTGTAGTAAAGTACGAGTCACCTGGGTCCAGTTATGTTAAAGATTGGTATCTCAGTTTATTGTTTACTCACGCTGGTTTCTAGCCTGGCCCGGATGTTACTTTGATGTAATGCTTGGGCTAGACCGAGTATTATAGATTTTCAAGTTAGGACGTTCTGGAGCTCAGGAGGCAAGTTGAATGGCAGGAACGTATGGAGCTTACCGCTGTGTATTAGAATTGTATTGATAGTAATTTTGGACAAGTTAATTATAACTGTCCAACTTATTTATAAATGATTGTACTCTGATGTGTTAATGTAAATTAACAATTACAGCTTTCTTGTATAAATGCTATTATTTGATATTATATTTGATCTGCTACGAAATGTGAGATTTCATGTTATGTTTTCTGTTCTTCTTCTACTTCCTTTCTTCTTTTCTCTAACAATCTGGAATTTTCGAAGTCTGAAGATTTTGAGTCGTTACACGGCTAGTACATTTCCGAGAAGTATCATAGAGTATATGAGCTCTTCAGAAGTAAATTACTAGAGGTATATTCAAGGGTGGCGCACCTTCCTTATTTGATTCGAACCTATGAATTGTTTTTCTGCAATGTGAAGATTCAACCACTCTTCCCGATGTTTAATTATTGGTTTTTTCCATTCTATCAAGTTTGGACTGTTACTTTGTTTTATCCATTTTGTCCGGTTTAGATTCTGTTCAGACTATTTCCATTCTTTCAAGTCTGAATCTTTATACTATTTTTTTCCATCATCTATGTTTAGATTTGTTTCTTATTGTTCTTTTTCATTCTTATGTTTGGTTGATTTTTATGTGGAAGAAAACCCGTTCCAAGTTAGTGGAGTGGTCCCACATATTATTATTAAATAAGCTCCCTTTTATTTCTAAGTTTTACTCATACCGAACATTTTGTCTGACCTTAGTTGTTTACTTTTCCTAAACTCTCGGATAGTCAATTATATTTGAGTAGTCTCAGAGTAGCAAGTTTTTCTTTGGAGATCTTCGAGGACGATGGATGAGCAGGCACCTTAGTTATCTAATTATTTATTTTCGTTGTATGATTATGTATGTGTGTTTTGTATCTAAAAATGAAATGTCAAAATGTATAGCTACAAAGTTGTTAGATGTGGCACTTTTGTTTAACTCTGATAGCTCCATGTAAGAAGTAACCTTTTGCACTATATCATTTTCTATTATATATAACCATTCCGTTGTGAGATTTTTCTATTCTTCCTCATATTGTTCTTTATTTTTACCCACGATGATTCATCTTTCCAATGATTGGGCAATGGCATACAAATATCAAGGATGTATCAAGTTTCATTCTCAAGGGTCGGAAAGGTGGGTCTTCACAATTGTATCAGAGCTTAGGTTTAGCGAACCCGTAAGCCCTGGTAGGGTAAACTCACTAAGGATAGGATTAGTAATGTCTCACGATAAGTCCGAGAGTGTGTGTGTGTGTGTGTGTGTGTGTGTGTGTGTATATATATATATATCGAGTGCATATTTGTTAGTGTTATAAAAATGTTTTATATTGTGTTGTTTGATCCGTTGAGTGGTGTGCGAATTCTGGTCGATGCGTCGAACCAGCGTTATCCATAGAGATTCCTAAGCATTTGAACAGACCTACCAATACAGTATTTGTTTTAATATGGAAAATGAAATAATTTTACCTTAGAATATATTTTATATATACGAGTAGTTTGGCACGTGCGATGCACGTGCGCAGAAGGAAATGGTGTGAAGAAACAGTGTCTGTGATGGTTGTTGAATGCGATAAATTGAGTGTGACGTACATGTATTGTTGAATATTTTGGATAATGACATGCAGAATGAATGTATAGTCGATGGACGTGGACGTAGAAAATTTGTATCGAACTTGGAAAGAAGAGTTATATCAGAATGACATTGTGTGGAAATAATGAAAAGTAATATACATATGTTGGAATGAATTATCAATGAATGTTCATGCAAACTAAAGAGAATAATTTTGATTTGTGACGGGAATAGAATATGTTGTTCGTTACATATAGTAGGTGATCAGAAATAGATTTGATTGCATTTTGTGAGGAGAGAGAAACATAATGGCTTATTGCAGCTAAAAAACTATTTGATAGTAAATTGTAGGTAGTAAGTGTAGTTGTCATAACGGTTTTCTCTCCTCCTTGTTCCGAGCTTCAGACCGGCATCAGCAGTAAGTCGATGGCAGAGTTAGAAACGTTTTATAAGGGATTTTTTATGTGAATTGAAAGTGAGTTGGAGTAGTAAAAGAGGGAATTTTTGTTAACCCAGTTTTGTATTTTGTAGAAGCTGTAGCTGAATATATGACCGAAAAACAGTAAAATGGAGAAAAAGATTATAAGTGAAGATATTACTCGTATATGGTCGTAAAATACTGTACTTATTTAAATAGAGTAATAAAACAATTGTGAAGAACTTATATTTGGACCCTTTGGTGTAGAGTAGTAATTATAGTAAAAGTACGGCATGTGAAGTGGAAAAATGAAGTATTGTTAATTAAGTTCGTGAGTGCATTGTAACAACACATCCTTATACACAACATTTCTAGTATGTATGCCAGTCCTATTCGGAATCTTTCCATTTTTCACCAAAACTTTTGTTGTTTTTCTTGAAACACTTCTTGATAAAGCAACATATAGCTGACCATGACTGAAAACATGTTCGGGAAGATAAATACCAACCCGAGGGATGGTTTGTCCTTGTGATTTATTAATCGTTAAGGAAAAAGCTAATTTAATTGGAAATTGTTTACATATTAGGTTGAAAGGCATGTTAGCATTCTTAGAAGGCTTTAGTGGTATACGTGGAATAAAAACTCTTGTACCACGAAAATGTCCAACAGTTATTTCTGCATCTATGAGATTTCTATGAAAGTCACGACATAATAATCTGGTTCCATTGCATAATCCAATTCGTGAATCAATATTCCTAGGCAACATGATTGGTGCTCCTCCTTTCAGTGTTAATTTATGTGGTGGTAGACCTCCCGGAGCAAGTGAGTTTAAGAATTCATATTGATATAGATTATATGTATCTTCTTCGACTTTGTCAAAGGAGCAGTAAATGTGCTCGCTACCTGGAAATAGTTCTATAACTTTGTTATTAATGTCATCTACTGTTTCGTTTGTAGGGGCTAATATTGCTCTATCCATTATAAAATTAGGATCACCTAATCTATCATTGAGTTCAGCGAACACTTCATTAATCAGAGCATAGACTGAAGAAGTAGTGGTCCAAGGTTGAACGATATCATTTGGGAGTAGTATAATATCCTCTTGAACATAGGCTTCATCTCCATTTCCAATACGTAAAAGAAATTGTGCATATGATTGATCGTCTCTTGCGCGCATATTTTGTGTTAAAATGAATTACTTGAACATTTTTCCATAAATATGATTGTACTATACATGCATCGACGGCTTGAGCTCTAGTACCGTTTACGACTATTGGTAGAACTTGACGAAAATCACCGCCTAAAATAACAATCTTTCCTCCAAATGGTGCGTCTACATTAGTTAAATCTCATAATGTTCTGTCTACGGCCTCAAATGCAAAGCAGTGAGCCATGGTAGCTTGATCCCATAGGAAAACGGTAGCAGTCAGTAAAAGTTTTGCGAGTTCAGATTGTTTGGGAATATGACATGTAGAGGAAGAGTCTAAATTAATTGGTATTTTAAATCGACAATGTGCAGTTCGACCCCCTGGAAGAGCAAGAGAAGCAATTCCAGAAGTAGCAAATGCAATTGCAATATGACCTTGAATTCATAACCGTGCTAAGATTGCTCTATATAAATATGTTTTACCTGTACCTCCAGGGCCATCTATGAAATATATAGCATTAGCTCTACTTTCAACAGATATCGTGTCAAATGTCTTCTTTTGTTCGAAGTTCAAATTATCTACAGAATTGATATCATTATTGGGTATTTCTATGCATTGTTCTTCTAAAAGAAGAGTGGATGTATTTGTATGAGTAAAGTTGGTGAAATTAGTATGTGAAATGTCATAGTCAAAAATTGATTTGTTATATTGTTTGAGAAGGTTGTCGAGGTCAGACAGACATTGAAGTACTGAAAATGAATTGGTCACATTAGTAGCGGATGTAGTAGGATAGTCTTCAAGTAAGAAAGGGAAAACTCTTCCCACAATTCACGCACATGTCATGGGTCACAGTATACTAAAATTGTAACAAACAATCTTCGTAAATCATTAGGCATATGTGTGTTTGAAGCATCTGTCAAACAATCCTTTGTACTATCATCATTTTCAAGTAAACCTCTACGTTTAGTTGCTTCTTTAAATGTGTTATATTCTATTCAATATCATATAGTTAATAAAAATTGTTGATTGGATGTTTGGATGATTTACTATTTTATCAGTTGGTTAGGATTTATTCCCACCCTAAAGTGGATGACCTTTGTATATATAGCCTCCTAGTAGCGGATGACCCATATTATATATGTATGTATGTATGAGTATTAAGACACGTTCGATGGACATGCGCAAAGACAGAAGCAAACTAACTTCTTATTTTTGCAAAATACACACATGATATCAAAATCAGCTGAGAACATATTTAAATGGAAGGCAATTTATTGTTAACGATAGATGAACAAAATATAAATCCCCAAACTTGGAAAGAAGTAAACATAAATGCATTCATATAAAATTCATATTTACTCTGCTATACCTTAAGAAAATATTCATGAACATCTATGTGATAAAGAGTGGTTTCAATAGAATTTTATTTGTTTATTGAACCTATTATACTGACAATGTATTAGCATCATATGGTACAACTTCATAAATAATAGCAACCAATTTTTAACCGCATTAAGGTCAAAAATTAGTGACACCAAAAAACTGTTATTCAAAATTAATTCAGGAAATGTCACAGCAATTCTCTTTAATATATATATATATATATATATGAGTAAGTTGGCACGTGCGATGCACGTGTGCAGAAGGAACTGATGTTAACAAACAATGTGTGTGAGGTTTGTTGAATTTTATAAAATAACTTTGACGTACACGTAATGTTGCATGTTTTGGATACTGAATTTAAGAATGCATCCACGTCTGATGGACAAAACAATGTGTGTGAGGTTTGTATCAAACATGGAAAATAGCTTTCTATCAGATCAACGTTATGTGGACAAAAAGAAAAGTAATAAATGTATGGGATTGTGAATTATATATATATATATATATATATATATATATAATAAGATGCAAATTTATGCTATTTATCGTCTTGAGCACATTGTGGAAAATGTTGGAGTTCATCAGATTGTGGCATTTGTACTTCACACATAGAATATTTTACAACCATGTTATTGTTTTCCACATTGTTTTCGTTAACCGGAGGAAGAGGAACAAAGTGGTTCAGTCTGTTAATATTTTCTGACACGGTCTGCAGAAGACAAAGGCTTGAGACGTCGGATGAAGCATCGACTTTTCATCATTAACGGATTGAAGATGCTTCGTTAAACGTGTGCTTTTATGTATACATTTTTCTAGGGAAGGAGATAATGCAGACTCTTTACCTTAATGTACGTATTTGTTCTACAGGAGAATAAATATATGTCAGCTGTGGATAACAGACAAACTGATATTTGGTGCAAACGGAAAAACTAATAAACGCTGTGTGACAGTAGCCAGCGAACGGTAGAAGGAAAAATAAAAAGCTGTCAATTTACTTAGAAAGAAGAAGAATTTAGTGTAGTAATCATAGTTGGACAAAAGGTTAAGTGTATGAATAAGAGATAAGAGAGAAATATCTTTGTCATTTTTTTCTGAAAAGTAATATGGGGATTCAAGAAGCTTGAGTGAAATTTACATAGGCAAAAGAATTTATAAAGGTTAGTTGATGGGGATAGGCAAACGTGTGAATTGAGGTGGGTAGTAGAGCTGAGTTGGTCGTGTACGATAGTAACAATGTTGAGTGGAAAAGTATATATTAGCCTAGTCTGCAGCAATTTTTGAAGGAGCATAAGGAATGAACAGGAGGGAAAAAGATACATCTTGCAACTTTTGATATCGTTTGTAGCGGGTTAATAAGTGACTTGTGGACCCTATGTGATTCTGCAGTGTTAGACTACATAGGTACCTAATTTATAATGGATGATGATGGATCCTGAACCGGTGGAATGTATTGGGAGTACATGCTATATATAGCACAGGCTAATAATCATAGGCCTACGTATTAAGTGAAATGGTTCCACAGATATAAATATGTCTCATTAGCACGTCCAGGGCGTATGCTAACAAAAATAGATGCAAATTCATTTTACCGAATGTGAAATAATGGACGTATGGATTAGGATATTAGTGGTATGGAATAATAGTCTTCTGATCTTATTTGTAAAAACTAATTATCGCTATTGTTCTCGTAACTTCAAAGTCTCTCGGTATTGTAACAATATTGTATTACTGGTGTTTAGCTAGTGATTTTATGTAAAGTAAACAGAAGTAGTCAGTGCTGTTAAAGAACCAAGCCCAGCCTTGAAACTTCAGGTTTGCATGTGTAGCACCATTGTTCGACTCATCTTCATCAAATGAAATTGATGAGTTTCATGATAAAGCAATTTTAATGTGAATTAATAAATACTCTGCGCAACTAAAAATATAACCATGATATATGAAAAACTATCATCATGAACTAAACGGTTGCATGTTTACTTGCCATAAGATCTGTGAAATTATTAGTGCATTTAAGTAAAAATAGTTTAGAAAGATCATATACCTTAATGCTAATGCATTGGTAAATATATTTAAAAAGTCATCTAAACCAGCATGAAAATACCTCTTTAATATAGAGCCTTGGGAGAAAACCTTTTACGGTCTAGATCATCATTTCAAACATCATAGAGAAGCAATAGAATAAGCACTATATTTATAAATCGACTATGTTAGGCTTTTGGGAATCCCAAGTTGTACTTAACGCTTATTTGTACACAATAACTACATAACTGTCATATAAACATATTCCGCGCAAAAATGACAAAAGTGAATGATTAAGTTCATTTAACAAAATAGAAACAAATTAACATAACAATAAGAAACAATTACATACATACAGTAACATGGTTTTATAACAGTAACTCCAATGGAAACTGAATGTCTGTATGCTACAAACCTTCTTTGAGTATCATATGTTGATGACCATTGGCTGGCTCTCCCAAACTTTCATCATCGCTTTCAAGTTTCGACGTTACTCGCTCTGAGCAATGTCAGCACAATGGTATGCTATGTCCAAGTGAAAAAGTTTGGTTTGATCCCTTGATTTATGTACTGTATTACTTCATTAACTTCAATAACTGAAGAAACTTTATGACAAAGGAAGATAACTACATAAAGAAAGTCAAATATATAAAATTTACCACTCTGCTACTAAGTACTTCAGAATCTATGTAAAGCAACTACAAATAACTATCATCGATTTATGATACAAATCATCTCAAGAATCATTCATGTAAAAAAGAAACATTTACACCAATAATCTAATATGAAGATAGTGAAAGGCAAACAGTGAGCACTAATGCTTTCAGTATATGAAATAATATATGACATTTGTACAATCAGTTTATGTATAATATACATAGCTAATCTGAAAGAAAAAATATATTAAAATTGAGATAAAGTACATAAAAGATATTCTTAATTCGTGAACCTAAACAGTAGTCAAAATAAATTAGGAGATAGATAAAGTATAAAACAAATTAATACTTCATTTACATAAATATAAAAATAAAAGCATCGTGATATGTGCTAGATTAAAAAATGATATAAGTTCTATGTGATAGATAAGCAAGTTCTGTGAGATGATCTACAAAACATGCTATGAAAATGGTTTACATCAGAGTTCAATATTTTTAGGAATAAAAGTGAAACTTACTGTAGCCATAGAGTGGATGACTTTAAATTCAAGTCTTCCGTGATCTTATGGTAAGATTCTTACATGCATAACATCAACGTTTATTACTATTTCAGAAGCCTAAAGTGGAAGTATGTCACAAACTAACCACAAAACCTTCTGTTGTAAGTAAGATGATAAAATGAGACTGTAACCAATATATAAATATCCAATAAATATAAAATAGGAAGTTGGTATTAAATGAAATTGAAATAAATAAAGTAGTACACCAATCATACATTCAACATCTAGAATCAGACTGGTGGGAGCTTCAATATAATGCAAGATCTAAATTTGCAATGATTGCGAAGGATTGGCTCATCCGCGTACGCATTGTTAATTATTTTTTCCATTCATATCCGCAGACTGTTTGTCGACGTAAAATTTAAAGATGATGTGTAATGGGTCAAAGGAAGCCTATCGCTTCGAGAGTACAACTTACATTTCCATATTGAAAAAACCTAATATCATCAAAAATTGTAGACTAAAAACGCAATATCATCACTCGCATAAAAAGACCATATTTTGTATTTTGTAGTGTTCTTGAGCAATATGAGAAGCCACAGCATACAATAATTTTTCAAGGATAATGGATTGTAAAGAAAATGAAATATGAGCGGTAATAGATGCATAGGATGGATAAAAATTTATCAACTATGTTAAAAAATTTGAAAGCTGTTAAATGTTAATAGAACATATAGGAATTTGATTTAAGCTGCTAAAATAATGAGGCAAACTGACTTGTCGCGGAAATACTGCCTTTTAAAGGAATTTTTTTCCAAAGACATGTGTAATAATCATGTTACGCTTAGCATCAAGTAGAGACTTTTAAATTGAAAATGCAAGTAATTCTTTGTTAAGAAAAAAGAAATGCATAATGTAGTTCCATGCACTGTGCATATTGTTATACTTGGAAAAAATGTCATTATTTGAACACGGGTAACCTGTACCATCTAAAGAAAGTAAGTGATATTATTGTAGTTGGAAATAATATAGATTAATTATAGAAATTGGGAATGTAAATGCATTTATCTAAAATTGAAATGGTGAATGCCACATCCCTGCTATATCATATAACACTTTTAAAGATCAAAACAATGACCAACAAAGTAGAAACAACTTTTAACATACCATTAAATGCCCAAGCATAGCATTGACTAATCAGTCTTTTTAATAAGCCAGTCTTGTAGGTAATGGATTTAGTCATTTCCAGGGGTTTTCTCTTTGTCCAGCTACATATTAGCTCCTGCAAAATTTTGAGATTGTTTATTGGAGACTTTTCTAGTGGAAACCTATTGCAAAGTTAGCTAATAATTGTGATCACAAAATCCTTTAATGAATTAATCTTTGCAGGCAAATCTTCTTGATCAATACTTCCCAACTATGTTATATTGAAAAAGGAAAGAAAAATAGTAACCAAAAAGTAAAATTATTTAGTAATATTGAAAAAAAAATACTTTTCTAATTATTCATTTGCTGTTATTTTAGGGAAAAAGGCCATATACTAAATACAATAAAATGAATTAGTAGAGTTGATTCGTGTACATTTATTTCCATGCATACATCATAAAGAAAATTGCTGTTAATTAAGAGATTTACTTGCAAAGGTCAATTCATTAAAGATAATGTTACAACAAATAGGTTGTAAATTTAAATCATTTATGTTAAATTCAGGATTGAATGCCTTGAAATGTGAGCCATAAATGACTGCAGGGAAATAGCAAGTAGATATATTTCCACTGTAACTATCAAATGCCATTATAATTTGCCAAATTTGAGATAGTAATAGAGTTCTAGAACTAAGAACATAAGAAAGGATTTTATGTGATTCTTCACTTATTTTGTTTGGATCAAACTCATTATGTATGGAGATAAAAAAAGTTATGAGAATAAATTATGTAGGTTATTCTAAGAATGCCTCTAGCATATTAGGAAAACAATTATGTAAACACTTTGCAAAAACAACCAAACATGAAGATATAATATATAATTAATGGAAGAAGAGAAGAGCTATAAGGAACTCTATACGACAAACAGAATTAAAAAAATACTAATATAAAAATACTAATTTAAAAAATACCAAGTTTTCCATCGTAATATTCAGGCCAACCGTCCTTCAGCAAACGACTTTCAGCAAGTTCTATTGCTTTTTTTCTATTTGTATTCTTCCAGTTGTGATGAAGGTTGCAATTAGCTGCCACAGAAGCACTGCATAAAGAAGCACTACTTTTAAGTAACTAAAACAACTTATAAGTTATTTATTACTATAAGGAGGTTGAACATTTCTATACGTTACTTTTCACTTAAAACTACTTATAAGTTACGCTTAAAGTCAACTTTCAAGTAGTTATAAATTATGAAGTTCCCAAATGGGCTAAGTCTTTCCTAGTTATACCTTCTAGGAATTTGTTGTTTCTAATTAGAACGCTTTAGCATGCCGAACTTGTATTAGATTTCAGGTTCTAACTCGTATGTAGCTCTTGTGGTAGTAGAGAGGACGTTATCACAAACAGCTAACAGTTTGATATAAAGTGTTTTGTTTATATCTGAATGCAAAATTAAAGTTTGATTTGCAACATAAACACTGTATGAAATATGAACAAAGACTTCACGACATGAAAACAAACGTGTATGTGATATATTACAGCCTCAGTACAATGTACTCATTGAGTCCATATGCCAAAAACTATCATCAATCAGTTAAAAATACTTCCATATGCAACTAACTTCATAAAACTACATCTATAATCCAAACACGGCATAAGCGATACAATGTCAATAAGTACGTTGATGTAACTTCAAAAACAGTATAAGTGAGAACTATAAACAAAAAATGTGATCAGAGTACATCTCATATTTAATAATGCAACATTCTGAACTTTCTTGTTTTCAAGTGTATGTGGATATTGAAGGTTTATCCTTGTTTGTTTTGAATTTTGATATTAAAAACCAAGTTTTCATCTTAAATAAGTGACATATAGGTACTCGTAGTCCGTAGCAACAGTAAGGGTATTCTGAACCCAAAATCAAATGTAAAAATTCACTTAAAATCAAAAAATTAGAAAGCTATAAGGCTTTAGTAAAAAAAAATAAAGAACCACAATCCTAAATTCCTCTTTGTCATCTTTATCTTCCCAATTTTGAGATATATGTAAATTTAGCATAAATGACAGAATGGTAATGAATATATTGGAAATCCACCATGTAAGCTTCATATCACAATACAAAACTATCTGGTCAAAATTTTATGGCCCAGATATAATCAAACTAAAGAAATATGGGTGATATGGTGTATTAGTTTTGAGTTCTATAGTCTTCTTAATCGTCATGAATAAGGAAGACCTAAACTCAGCCTAGAAAAGAAGGGGTCGAGTGCTCATTTCATCATTAAATTCAAAAAATAATTTAAAAAAGAAAGAAGAAAGAAAGCAATAAAAGAGCTTATTTCAATTTGAGGGAGTTTTCACTCCAAATTCATAGAATAGTGTTGTGCAGAGGAAGAAAAAACTCTTCGTAAGGTCGCAATTTCTTTTATTCCATTCCTGCATAAGTGCAGGAGCAGGGTAAGAGGGTAAAATAAATCGTTCACATGACATGGAAAACTTGATCATTTCGCTTGTTGGTGAATTTGCACCCTAAGACAGACCAATACCACAAACTATTTCTGATGGCAAAAATTTAAATTCCCGAGCCTAAGAATATGATAAATATAACATCATTGCTGACCTTAGAATTCCTTTACCAAGCTTGCATTTAATTAAAAGAAGTAAAAGCAAGCTCCATCTAAGCTATTTCCTTCCCGAAAACAGCAAAGTTCATAAATTCATTGGTATATGGCAATGTTTTATTAATTTACCCCAAGCCCCCATGTTCAAATTTTATTGTAAGGGTATTTTAATATAAAAAATTACATAAAAGCATAAAGTTGGTGTAGAGTCATATTGCTCAAAAGTTAACTTGTACATTTTAATCATTTTCAAACCTTTATATGCGGAGGTTTTGTATTTATTTATTTATTTATCTTACTTGGACCTTTACATACAATCTAATATCAACAACGTTTGAAACAAAAATCACCGATGTTACAATTTAAAAGAATATTTTGAACTATTTAATTCATAATAAAACATGCATTACAGTAAAAAAAAAATGAATTTAGACTTCCTTTTTCAATCAAAAGAAAATTTGATTATGATTTAATGTATCGCTTCTAATATTAAAGTTAATAAAGCCTATCGATTTTAGGAGCAATGATGAAACTGTCACTGCTTGTTTGAGTATCTTCCTTATGATGGATAAAAGGGGTAGCAATAAAACATTCAGATGTGGTTGAAGTAAAATCAGTATTGATATATTTGAATGCATTAAATAGTGTAGAAATGACTGCTTACTTTTATGAAATAATCGTACATCCCTGATGACTTGTAATTTGCCCAATAAACACAGGTATTTGTTAAATCGTAAACAACAACTCTCCCATTTATCTTCTATGAAAATTGACCTGATACCTACAAAAAACATAGGCAAAAAAACCACAGAACATAATGACAGTCACAAATTAGATTTTACCAAATCGAACCATTTCAGATCTACATGTTTTGTATCCTTTTGCTTTCTTTCTCGAACTATATTACTTTGAATATTTCAGATCCAAATGTTTTGTACCTTTTCGCTTTCTTTCTCGAACTCTAATGCCTTGAGAATCATCCTGGACAATAATTTTTTAGTTATCAGCTATTGCAGTAAAATTCGAAACTGATTATATATTATCGGAAAATTTGAATCTCGATTTCAAGCTGAACATCGAATTGAAACAAAACCAAAAGAGATTCAGTTCAGCATAACGATCCCAATTCAGCAATCAAAAGGGAAAAAAAAGTAGAATAAGAAGAAGCGGCGGCAGCATACCTGAATAGAAGAAGCTAAGATTCAGAAGCGAGTTTATTATAAGCCCTAAGATTTATGGAGGAAGATGTTTCTTTCAATATTCATTTTTTCAGTATACGGAAGAACTATGATTTTGGAGTGGAGAAATAAATGCGGGTTGCAGTTATTAGCGATAATGGATCAGGGAGTTACGACTATACCTGCTGACTACGTGCTACATTTTCACTTCCTTCACATTAAATAAAGGGCAGTTTTGTCAGTCCAAAAAAGGCTTCACCAAAAGAAGTATTTGCTTTATATATAAGATAAAAGGTTGATTATGTAACTGTAATGATGAGTTGATTTATTAGGAAATGATAATATTTTATTACTATCCTTTAGGATTTGTTTAGTTATGCTTGTCCAGTTTGAGAATTAAATATTATTTAATAAGTTCATAAGAAATTTTCCTTAGGAAAGCATAGATTAGGTAAATAGGAATTAGGGAACCTTGAGAACGAACCCCTTATGAATTCAGTTTCATAGTCTGACCATAAGGTGTTCAGTGAAAGGGTTAGGTTATCTTTTAACAGTGTTAAGCTGAAAGTAAACTTTTAATAAAAAGTTGTTTAATATAATCTGAATGGTAGGATAATACATTTAGATGATAAATATAGGAGAAATTGATTGATTTAATAAAGATAGTTATTTGATTTAATAAACGAGTTTAATATAATCTAAATTGATTGATTCATATAGGTGATGCCATAAACTCGTTTATTAAACTCACATTCAAATTTTACTATATCATATAGGTGATGCCATAAACTATTGTTGATTGATTAGATGCTAGTTAATTTGTTTGATAGATTGATTGGTTGAATTTCCATTTAAAAGGGATGTTTAACAGAAATTAATCTTGATATTCCATTTAAACTATTTACGTCTCGTTATATCGATTTATGCTATATCGTCATTTATTGAACATCATCCCCGAACCCCTGTGTGTGCCTGAGCTTGAGCTTGTATTTTCACAAAAGTATATGCTTAAAATTCATTTCTCATTTTGATTAATGGTAGTTTAAATTAATTAATCATTTTAACTAATGATGTTTAAAATTTATTAATCTTTTTTATTAATAAGATTTGAATTTAAGTAGATCAATTTAATTATTGATATTGAACTTTAATTAATCATTTTAACGAATGATCGGTTAAATATAATTAATTGTTTGAAATGATAGTATTTTGAAATTTAGTTAATCATTTTAATTAATGATGTTTGAACTTAATTATTTAATCAATGATATTTGAAATGTAATTAATCATTTTAACTAATGATTATTTCGAATCTAACTAATTGTATTGATTGATAGTGTATATATTTTGTAAGTTAATTTAGTTAATGATAGTTGAAATTAATTATACATTGAATTAAAGATTATTTGGATGTAATAAGTCAATTGATAATTGATATTTTAAGTTAGTTATTTGATTTAATAAACGAGTTTAAATTAAATTAATTGATTTAATGAAAGTGTTTTGGAAGTAATTAACTACTTTATTAAAGATAATTGATTTGTTTATTAAAGTAAATTTTAAATTTGATTTATTATCTTTTGGATAGTTAATATTGTTTTAGATTTATAAAAGAGATTGTAAATGTGATTTATTATCTTTTAGGATAATTAATGTTATTTTATATTTGATAAAAGAATTTAAATTTCATTTATTTTCTTTGAAAAAATTATATGGTTTTAAGGTTTTAAAAAGTATATTATAAATCGTCCCTTAGGGCGACTAACATTATTTTAAAATTTATAAAGGTGTTTAAATTGTTTTATTATCCTTTGAGACAATAAATATTGTTTTACAATTAATAAGTGATGGTTTTGAAATGAAAATTTTTAAATAGAATTATTTGTAAATAAAGCTAAGTGTAAATTGATTTGTGATTTTAGTAAAAGAGGTTTAAAAAGACATTTGTTTTTTATACTTGTTTTAATACACTTAGTATTATAAATTTGTCATTTGAAATAAAATTTTAAAGAGTTTTTGAAAAAAATTAAATCCCAAAATTGTTTGAAATGATTTCAAAAGATTTTGAGAAAAGTAATAGTGGTATTATTTGGAAATATTTTTAAAGTATAAATATTTTGGAAAACAAATTTTAAGTAGAATGCTTTTTCTTTGAATAATTCTAAGGAAAACATTTCGGTTTGTTTTGTGGTAATCTGAATAATTTTCTAGGTGACGATCAGATGTTGCTTAGGTGAACGTTGTGGAGTACTTGGTAAATTATTCTCTTTATCATTATGGAATCGTAAAGAGTTCAAATCCGAACAATCCCAAAGTGAGATCTAGTAAATAAAATTGTTTGAAATTATTTCATAAGAGAAATATTTGTTGTATGCTTAGTTAGTTTTTTTAATTCTCTAAAAGAGAATTGATTTCCAAAAAAAAAATTTATTTTTGATAAAATATTGATTTTATAAATGAATTTTTACCTTTAGATAAGATAAGTGATAAATTAGTACTAATTTAAATGGGTTAGATTTGATAGAAATGTTTTGATAACATTATTTTATCAAAACCATATATATCATTTAAATATCGAAGCAATGTAAACTAATTGGTGTTATTGGGTCAGTCCATAAATACCATCCATTATAACACCTTAAGATAAAAAGGTAGGAAGGTTTTAGTAGACATTGTTTCATTACAACCATAGCTTATGTTTAAAAAATGTATGTAGTATAAACTAATTAGTGTTATTGGGCCAGTCCATAAATATCGTCCTTTTAAACACTCTAAGTTAAAGAGGTCGAGAGGTTGACTCAGTTTTAAAAGACCCAAATTTTGATCATATCTTCACCTAAATTGTAAAAAATAAAATAAAATTTGTATTTTTGTGTACATTTAGGATATATAAGAGCAATATACATGTTAATAAAGTGGAATAAGTTATTATTTGATGTTTTATAATGAAACGACTTTATAAAATATATTTCTTGAACTTAGGTGAAAATTTGTGAAATAATACATAGACAATTTGGGTATTGAACAAAAGTACTAAATGCAAGTTTAAATGATTTATAAATATTGTTATAGTTAAGAAACAAATAATTGTAGAGTTTGACTTTTAATTTTGTCTGAAGGAGCATATGTAATCTTCTAAGCAATAACCAAAGGCTAATGAGCAAAATGATACGCTTAGATAATTATCTATATTTTTGGACAATCAAGAAAATTTTGAACCTAAGTTAAGATTTGTTTGTTAGTAATTTGACATTTGAAGTAACGTTGAGTGTTAGATTTTAATTTATAAAATTTGATTAATTAATTGTGTTAGATTTTCCTTTATGGAATTTGACTGATTGATTGTGTGATATTATATACCATGGTTTATAAAGTTAAATTTATAAATCAAGGTTTTTGATTGTTATTATTAGGACCTAAATCCCGATGACTTTGAAAAGGGATTTTTGGGAAAATTTGAGAAATAAGTAGATTGTTTGCTCTAGTTTTGCTTTCGAAGGAACCAAAATACCACTGGAAGCTCCATATTATTTTGATTATAGAGTTTAACATGCATTGTTAGAAAGACCCTATCCTTGACATTTTGATCTTGGTTTTGTGATTTACTTCTCTTTTGAGAGATTCAAAAATAATTTTTTGAATATAAAACCTAGGCATTAAGTTCTAAATTTATCTTTTGAAAATATTGGATGCATAGCATATGTTGTAGAATATTCTTGGTATTTTTTTTGCGTATGTTTGTTACATTACTTTTGTGTTGCATCATGTTACTTGATTTTGTATGGTTGTTATAGTGTATATATTATATGTATTAATGATAGAAATAATATAACCAAGGAAAATATAACCAATTAGATTTACTGAAAACTAAATAAGCAAATTGATATTTCTTAGGGTGAATATTACTTCTTCCACTTCATAACAATTTCTGGGCCGAAATTCTTTTAAGGGAAAGAGTGTAACGCCCTGTAATTAATCCCCTTGTATCTGAATATTTAAATCATTTTTAATATTTAAATAATAGATTTTAATATCTAAATAAACATCTTTTAAATAATAGTTAATGATGTTAAAATCATTTTCAAATTTTGTTCACCAATATAGTTAGTTTAAATAAAAATAGAAAATGAGACCAAAAAACGATTTTCGAAATTTCAACTTTTCAGCATCAAAAAGTTATTGAAAATGTTGCGCACATTTTTTATCACTCATATACACATGCACATGTATGTAAACATTTATGTGATAAGCTAATCAATGTGTTGAAGTTAATAATCAAATTTCGTTTAAATATAACATTTGATTTTACATAAAATGCACAAAAATATATCGAATGACATTAGAAAATTAATTTAGTACCCTAACCATAAACTAAACAACCTAGTTTACTACCTAGGGCATGGTGAAGGGGGGAGAGAGAAGGGTGGGCTTGTACTAGGTGAGGTGGAGAGGGTATGACAAGCATGAACACATGACTACTTCATATTATTTAAATGCTTAAGTTATTTTATTCACCTCTTCTTTCCTTTGCCTATAAATAATCCCATATCCTCACATTTCCACTTTAAAAATTCATTTCTTTTCTTTTCATATACATGAATATCCGTGGTTTCCATGTCCATATTGAAAGTTAGCAAAACATAGTTTTCTTCACCACAAATCTCTATATATTAACCTACAAATACTCCAACAAAACAAAGCAACATCCACCTCAAAAGTCTAAGGGCCGACCCCTTCAACCCAGGCCGAGGCCATTTCTACCCAAGTCGAACCCATAAGACAGCCCACTAAGGGCCCAAAAGAGTGAGCTAAGGTGTAGTGAAGTTCGTTCGTGAGTTCGGCGACTTTTTGTGGTGATTCAGTTGAGTTAGTAGGGTTTTAGGTGAGTAAAACTTCCACCATCAATCCAAATATTTTCAAAACTATATTGGTGTTCATGTCATAGCTATTGGATGCTTGTTGAATTTGTGTAATAATAGTTTGGTAGTTGGATTGTTTTGTTGCTTTGAAAAGTTAGTAAGCAAATCTTAAGTAATATGAAAATTTAGTAGTTAAACTATCCTGTTGTTAATAAATGCTTGTTACATGTTGAATCACTGTAAACTACCATGTACGTATGTTCATCTCCTTGCCTTGTGTGGTTGGTTGTATTGAAAATGTCATACACTTGAATTTCGAACTGGCTGTATAGCGATAGTTGTCATACGACACTTTCGGAAAATCACCTTTTATCGAAACCGTTTGGTTTCATTATCGTGCTTGGAATCATTTTACAAATTAAGAAAATTTAGATTAATATGTTTTCAAATATAATTAATTATTTAATGATGATTATTTAATTAAATTAAATATTTAATTAATAAAGATTAAGTTAACAAATTAACTTATTAATGATGTGTTTTAAATTTAACTAATTACTTAGTAAATGATGTTTTAAATTTAATTAATAATTTTATTTAATGATATTTAAAGCTAACTTACCTTTTAAAATGATTAAATATTGATTTATTAATTTATTAATTAATGGTATTTTTTTTAAAATTAATTAATCCTTTTAATTAATGGCTTTTAAAATTAATAAATCTGTTTGACCTTAATTAATCTTTCCTTGAATAAAGTTTAAATTAATTTATCAGTTTTAAATAATGATATTTAATTATTATTTAATTAATTTAGTTAATTATATTATTAATTAATTGAAGTAATGATGTCTAAAAAGTGATTTACCCTTTTAATTAAAGGTTGTTGAAGTTAATTAATCAACTTAGTCAACAAAGTTTTAAAGTTGACTAACCAATGTAATAAGAATATTTTAAGTTATTAAATCCTTTTTAATGATATTTTGAAGTTAGGGAACTTTGTTAACAAAGTGTTTTAAAGCTAATACTTGTATTAAGAAGCCCAAGCACGAATTCAGTTTTAAAAGAAAAGGTTTGATTCGTTTATGGAAATGAATTAATTTCCATAAAGTGATATCACTTATATGGAAACAATTTATTTGTATGCTTAACACTAAATGTTGAAGAAGTAGATTTGTCACTATTTCAAAAGTTAAGAAGGGTCATGAGACATGATTTTGAGGTAACATGACTTGTCTGGCATTATTGTTAACCTAGGATTAGTACAAGTTTGAATCCAATGAGTGGTGATGGGTATATGAGACTTAATTTCCATATACAATTGTTTTATGTTCTCGATAGTTAGTTTGCCGACTATCGATTACTTTTTCTTCCTTATTTTTCATCACTCTAAGAAGATGTGCTGCTCTTTTGAGCTTTGTTATCCTTTGTTGGTAAATGACTATACCTAAAGCATAAAAGGACGTCTAGCTATGTGGGGTTGCTCTCATTAAAAGGATATTTCACATCTCTTCTAGGTTGGATTCAGTTGCGCATTAAAATGTGAAATATTCAGATATTCGGGAAGGTTTGGCGCGGACTGAATTGTACATTTTCAAGAAGTATCACGGTGTGTATGAGCTTCTTAGAAGTATATTACTAGAGGTATACTTCAAGGGTGGTGCATCTTCGTAGTCATTTGTTGAAAAAAATTCCTTTCCTTATTTGATTTGAAACTTCGATTTTTTCTTCTATAATTGCAATGGGAAGAGTCAACCATTCTTCACGATGTTCAATTATAGGTTTATCCATTCTATTAAGTTTGGACTATTACCTTGTTTTATCCATTCTGCCCAGTTTGGATTTCGTTCAGACAATTTCCATCCTTCAAGTCTGGATATTTATACTATTTCTGCTCATAATCTATGTTTGGATTTGTTTCCTACTGTACTTTTCCATTCTTATGTTTGGTTGCTGTTTATGTAGGAGAAAACCCATTCCACGTTAGCGACGTGGTCCTACATATTATTGTTAAATACACACCCTTTGTTTTAGAGTTTTACTCATACCAAATATTTTGTATGACCCAAGCTATTTATTTTACGTAAACTCTTGGGTACTCAATTAAACTTGAATAGTCCGAGAGGAGCAGGTTTTTCTTTGGAGCTCTTTGAAGACGACGGATGAGCAGGCGGCTTCTTAGTTATTTAGTTATTTATTTCCGCTGTATGATTATGTATGTGTGTTTTGTATCTAGAAATGAAAAGTAAGAATGTATAGCTACAAATCTGTTAGATGTTGTACATCTGTTTATCTCTATAGCTCCATGTAATGAGTAACCTTTTGTACTTTATCATTTTGTATTATATGTAACCATTCCATTGTGAGATTTTTCTATTATGTTTTGTTCTCTTCTTTTATTTTTACCCCACAATGATTCGGTTTTCTGACGCTTTGACAACCTCACACAAATACCAAGGATGCAACAAGTGCCATTCTCAAGGGTCAGAAAGAGGGGATCATCACAGATCGACTCCATCGATTCCCTCAATGTCATTAGCCGTAAGAAGAAGAAATTGAAGAAATACCTTCTTGTAGCTATCCAGTATATTGTCGACCCTCCTATTGTGATATAAATGTTGATGAATGTGGCAAAACAGCTAAAAGGTCAACTAGAATTACAGCGATTTTAGTCTACTAGGGCCACCCGACTTAAATCTCTTGTCGATTATTTAATTGAAGTTATGATGGATTTTGATTTAAAAATGACTTCGCATTTTTAGGCATGGAGAAAATTGTAGATTAAGGAATGCGGTTGTCTCTATCGATCAACGGTATCAACATTTCTCTCAATGCGAGTATTCTAATGTGTTAAAGAAGATTGGAGGGCATTCAATTTTATATAAGGATGCATGTTCAACTAGTGAGCAACATCTTTGCACCTTAGATATTAACGGAAAAGAAAAGGAGATGGTTTATTAACATCATCTCCTTCATCTCCAGGGCCATGAGTTTTGAAGAAAATTTTTTGTTACGGAAGGAAACTATTACACAACATCATTATGTAATGTGAAATATTGTAAAATATTGAATAATATCATTGTATGTAATATTGCAATTTCATTGTGTGGTAATGGATAGTATAATTGTTTTGTTAAATAAAATTTTGCATACATAACTTCTCATGGTATACTACTTTGAATCATTTCTTTTTTCTTTCCATCATTGTTTTTGTGTTTTATAAATATTTTGGCCGACTTTGGATGATTGATTGTTGAACCCATCTCCTTTTTAATAGGCCCGAAGCATTGTTTTGATCATCACTTTTTAAAAGGGAGTTCCAACTCGAAGGCTTTTCATCCATCTGCATTGGATGGGTGTTTTGGCCAGGCCAATAGCAGGACCAAAGGCTTAATTAACCAACACTCTCTGGAAGGATATACCAGCCAGGCCTTGCTGTTCGTCGACAGGAATTCTATCAAGTTAGAAAGCCGTCGAGCGAATTTATAATAAAATTAACCGCGAGTGCACGGTATATAAATGTTAGTATATGGAAAGTATGGGTCGATCCGTAAGGAATTATTGATTTTAAGTTTCTTATCCAATCAAATAAACCAAAGTCAACCGATTATTTTAACAACTAAAAATTGTAAAAACTAACACTACAAAAGTGAATTGAAAACTATGAGATTAAAATGACAATTTAGATATAATTGCACTTTCTAAATCATATAGTTCAACAAAATATGAAATTATAATCTCTCTTTTTTGGTCATTAGTGAATTTAATTAATGTGCTTATCATAAATATGACATATTTGTGCTATTAATTAGCCCAACATAAGCCATCAAACTTTAACGCACCTTTTAAACCAGTTACTAAATCTCATGAAAAATGACAATAAAATTGAAAGAAAAATCTATTTTAAGTACGGCCTATTAACTATTAATTAGAAATATAGAACATTAAGTTTTGATTTCAATATTCACTTCATTACCATAATCACATGTAGATGAAGAGATAATTTGTGTTTAGTGATTGTTTAAGCATAGTCTATTTAGTGTCAACAATATAGGCTATCAAATTCAAAGCAAAAACAACAAGTTAAACCACTTCAAGCATTGTCATTAAGCACAAAAAGAGAGAAATAATTATCAAACGTTGAATCTACATAATTAGAGAGCATCATTACTCCTAAATTGAAGGGGTTTAGCCTTTCACACTTGTAATCAAATCAACAAATGTAGCTTGCAACATGAAATAAAAATAAGAGGAAAGAGAGAGATAAATGAAAGAAGAGGTAATTAAAAAGAAATAAAGCTAATCTTCTTACATGAAAAATAAACTACACTACTAGCATAAAAAGAAAATAAACAAGAAAATAAAAGAAAATAATAATTAACATTGCATAAAAAAGGAAAAGCATATAAGATAAAAATGTCTAAGTAGCCATGAAAGGAGAATGAGGGCATTTTTTATTTTTAATCTAAGCTAAAACTAAATAAGAGGAAGAGAGGTTACATGAAGCATAAGGGATATTTATACGTGTATGAAAACTTAATCCACTTTTTTGGAGAATGCCCAAAATACCCTCTTAGGAAGTATGGAGGTCAAGTAATCAATAGCATCATATACTCATCATTTAAGTGTTCATGAAGCTTTAAACTCCATTAGCATGTGCATTAACCCCTAATTTGTACATTAAGATAGGTGGGTAAGCGGTGTCCTCCATTATCATGAATTTGAATTAATTCCATCTTAATTCCTTTGTATTCATTTGTGCATCATATTTTCCATGAAATCCTCTTTCATTTGAAGCCAATTTCATACAAAATAATGTAGAAATTTCCAAGTAAATTTTCATAAATTAATATATGCACAAAAATGACCATTTGTTCCTATATGAAGATGAATGTATGGCGATTTTAGAATAATATGAATTTTGGTTTAAACATGTTAAAATACCCAATATGATCATTTATTTAATTTAATTAGATTAAATATGGTGGTAAAAATATGCGCATTTACGTACGCACCAAATACCCTCGCACTTATCTTTTTGTTCGTCCTCGAATAAAGCAAAACAACGAAGATAAATCCGTTTTCGTAGGGAGCACGATTGCATTGAGCGTATGCAACAAGCCATTAAACCTCTAGGTGTCCCTAGTTGGACAAGTGTTGTCTCGCGAGGGTTTTCAGCGGATACTACCCACAAAATCCAAATGCAAAGTGAAAATAATTGCAAAATGCAAGATATTTTATAAAAGAGATGAATGCAAGTTTTTGAAAATGTTTACAAATGAAGGATTTACTTTTAAATCGACACAAATAAGTTAAATATAAGTTTTGGTCGTTGTCATGAAAATTTTAGTCATTTTCTCTTCAAAACATCCAACAAAAATCAAGTTATCATAACAAATAGGCTAGTTTAACTCGTTGTTTCGGTTGATAACATAGTGTAACTATGAAATGGATCTTTAGTTGATTATCAAAATTTATCAAAGTAGTATTTTCATTTCTTTCAATAACAAGTCAAATCAAATAAGCTAAAAAAGTGCTTGGATTTCATTTGCTTACTCTCTCTCTATTTTTTTGAAAAATTTATTGATATCAATATTAACATATGCCTAATTCAGATAAACTAAGGCCAGATATATTACCCGTGCACTGCCTTGCAGACTTATGTGAGGGAAATATAGAGCGTGGCGAGTGAACACACAAGTGTGAACACTTATCGACTGTAGGCATTATTAATAAAAGAATATTTTTTATATACACAAACCTAACTCAAATAAACTGAGGCCAGATATACCAATCGTGCACTGCCCTTTGGGCTTACGTGAGAAGGGTACAGAGCATGGCTAGTGAACACACAAGTATGAACATATGACCCTAGATGTTAATAAAAATTATATACATATATACAAATATATATATATATATATATATATTTGTTTTTTTAAAGAGAGATTTGCAAAATCATCTTAGCACCATTTAGCTTAGAAGACAAAAAATGTGATATCCTTTACTTTAAATTCACCACTTTTTTTAAAAAGGATTTTCAATTAGGGTATACATCATAATTATCACCATGAATCTACCTATATACTAGTTAAATCATTATTATTTGTAATCAAACTTTATTTTTATTATTGTTCAAACAAATAAATTTTCATAGATTTCAATTTAATAACCAAAATCTTATAATTAAAAATCTTATTATTATTCAGACAAATAAATTTCAAAAATAAATCAAAATGCTTAAAAAATTGAGATTTTTTTTGTTTTTTCCTTAATTTTTTTATTTTTTTCTTTAGTTGTGGAAAGAGAATGCAAAAATAAACCATGAAAAATTGAAAATGAAAATGATGAGACTCCCCCACACTTGATTTTGACCGTGTCCCCACATTGAACCCAAGTGAAAGGAAAAAAATAAAATAAAAATAAAAGATGACGTATGTTTACATGAAAATGAAAAGATTATCATTTACAAGAGTTCAAAAAGTATATCGTCAAAAAGTAAACGAAACGGTCTTCCAAAGACCAATTCATTTGTCTCATCAAGTATGAGAGACGCAGCTTTAGCGTAGAAAACCAAATCAATTTTTTTTAGAGTTGAATGTTGGTTTGGAAAAACGAATATCGTTTTATTGAAATTGTATGAGTTGTTTTATTTTCTATGATTTTTGGGGTTGATAGAACAATTGGTTCAAGTTCAAGTTTCTTTTCACTAATTTGAAATTCAAACTTATCATTGAAAACTTCTTTAGAATTATCGATATTAAATTGAAAATGGAGATTTAAATCTTCCCCTTTAGAATTTAATAAATCACCTTCGAAAAGTCCAAAAAATTCTTGTTCATTGAATTCATCTTCCTTCGTTGGATTATCATCAACTTCATTGCATGTATTAATTTCAAATTCCAAAGTTGTTGCATTCAAATTTTCAAAATCAAAAAAAGGAAGATTGGATTTTAAATCAAGTTTCACACCTCAAAAGATTGAAATCCAACTCAATACCACATTCTCAAAAAGCTTCATTAAGATTTCATTTTTAGTTTCTACAGTTGTTATTTGAAAATCGTCAATTTTGGTAAAAGGTGGATTATTATTTGACTGTCACAAGTTGTGATTTTCTTTTGTTGTTCATGTAATTTTTTGTATGTTTCAATCAACAAATGCATGTGATCATCGTAAATTTCGTTCATTTGAATTCAATCTATAATTATTAACTTGAGGATTTTCGATTTGGACTTGTTGCAGATTAAAATTTTCAATTTCAATAGACGGTGGATTATTATTTGATTATTCATAAGTTGGGGTTTTATTTTATTTCTCATGAAATTTTTTTAGCTTTCACACAACAAATCCTTGTAATCTTTTTCCGTTTGCTCAATCAAAGAAAATTCATGGTTATTAATTTGAGAATTTTCAATTTGAATTTGTTGAGAACAAAAATTTTCACTCGCATCGTAGTTGAGATTATTCGCATTGCCAAAATTATTTGAAAAGTTGTTCACATTTTCATTTTGAATTAAAAATTCACTTTGGAGTTTGAAATTGAATTGGCATGGGTTATACTTGAAATTGTTTGAATTTTGAAGTTAATTCAAATTTTGATTATTTTGATAATTTTGACTTGAGTTATTACACAAATTCTTCATCCTTTGATTTAGTGCAATGAGTTCAAGTAAAGACGAAATGCTATTTTCAACTGTTGAGGGTTGTTCATCATTTTGAAAATTTTGTTGTTCGAAATTCGAATTATTTACACAATAATTTTTGTTAAAATATCCATAAGAATTTGGAGTGGAATTTATGGATTATATTGATTATCACAACTATCGTGAAATTCATGTAAGTAGGGAAACTCGAACATTTTAAAGAATGTTTTGGTTTTTTTTTTGAATTTTTTTGGATTTTTATAAAGGAAAAGTATTCAAATTACTTTTAAAAAAGATTTTTTTTATTTTGAAAGGGTTATATGTATGTGTATGTATGTATATTTGGATTTTTGCCTTTCTAACCAAAGAAAAACTAAGTAATCTTTTTTTTGGATTTTTGATTATAAAAAAATTCAAAGGAAAAGGATTTAAAAATTGAAAAGGAAAAGGAATAATTACAATTTCTTTTTTAATTATGGATTTTCAAATTTTTTTTTTTTTTTATATATGCATGAACTAATGCAACTAAATGAATGCAAGAGTTTAATTACAAATTATCCATCCTAACCTAAATTATATAATCACACATTGCCTTAAATCAACAAGATAGTTCTAGGTCAAGATTTATCGATGCACCATGAATCACCGTAGCAATGCAGCCGAAGTTTTAATACCTTAAGAGGAACAACCACTATAATATTTACGAATCACCATAATATTTATAAATAGTTATTACTTTTTCATAGCTCAGACACTGAGAAATTAAATTGTTCGAAGAAGACAACTTGTCAATATACAATTAAGTGTTATTGATGTCCAACCATTATTATTAATCAAAATCTAAGATGAAACGCAAAATTGAAATTAGACATGGATTCACAATGCAACTATGAATGAAATTTTGTTTTTGTTTTTGAAATATTTTTTTTGGATTTTTGAATTTATATATATTACAAATGTAAACAGCCAACATTGCAAAATGAATAAAAACAAGGGATAAGAGTGCAAATTTTCTTTTAAGGAAGCAGTTTATTTGGCAAGCAAAGTGGTGGTTTCCAGCAAGCTATTCTTCTTTTTATTTCTCACGGCGTGAAAATTAAAAACAAGATACATGCATTTTTTTAATGTATATATCAAAGAATAAACTAAAATAAATGAAAACAAAATAGAATGAAGCTAAACTAAAATAAATGTAACTAGAAAAAATGAAAACAAAATTAAAACGAATTAAAACAAACACAATTTTTTTTCTTCAATTAAACTTAAATAAATGAAAAACAAACCAAGTTACACTAAAACAATTGCATTTACAAATCTCCCTCAAGCCCATATGCAAGAGCTCATTTAACTAAACCAGATTCTTGAGTGTGAACACCTAAGCTCACTAGCAAACGAAAAATCTAAATTCGATATAGTTTCCTATCCAAAATTCAGAACAAAACTTCGAAATAAATTCCAAATTTAGGCGGTTGGGTGGAATGCGAATGGTGGCTGCGATTGGTTCGGGTATCAATGGTTAACGATCAAGAGTTGCTTTGAGGGGTTATGAAGTTAGTTGTTGTGGTTTGAATTATGGTGGAGGAAGGGTTGTGGATGGTCGAGAATGGGAAGAAACCGAACAAGTTGTTTGATTACTGTTCATGTTGGAGTTTTATTGGTCGATTGCTGTTCGATGTGGATTTGGGATTTGGTTGCGGCTATGGGGAGTTGCGAAGGTTGCGGAGGTGGTTAATTAATCGGCGATTGGATGTGATGTGACTAGGTTTCGAGCTATGACAGTGGTAATTGAATGTTGTCCGAAGTTTTTTTTTAATATTGCAGAGGGGTTTCAGTTGAGGTTGAAGTGAAAGTATGATATGCACAGTAGAAACTGTGCAGTGTTGTTGTGTTGAGATGTTGCTAATGATGGTTTGTTTTGGGCGAATCGTGGTGACAAAGGCTGAAGGTTCGGTTATGTTTGGGGTTAGGGCGACTGGAGTTGTCTAGATGGTGTGTGCTGGTGTTGATGGTGGTGTGTACTTGTTGTCTGAAGTTGGTCAGAGGATGATGGCACAGTTTCTGTAGTTGGCAGTGGTGGTTGTAACTGGGTTGTGAATGTTTGTATGAAGAGTTGAAGTGTGGGCAGGGTTTGTATGTAGACGCGGGGGTGATGGTTGTGATTATGCAATGAGAAGTGTTTGAGATAGTGTTGTAGTGGGAATGAATGGGTAAAGACAGGCAGCAATATGGGGGGAGAGCAATAGAAATGGGGAGGAAGACTGCAGTGTTATGACTGCTGCTGTGATGGACAAAGATATAGGGAGTTGACAGTGTCGGTAAGTGGTTGGTTTGTAAGTAAGTGAAGAAGTTAGTATGAGGGGGGGAAAGGTGTTGTTTGAATGAGATATGAATGAATGGTTAGAGGGAATGGTGGTTGTTTTGCACTTGTATGTTGTTATGGCAGAAGTCAGAGATGTGTACATGGAAGTTTGCTGCAGCATTGAAGTTTTGCGATGTGAAGAGATGGTTCTGGGGGTGGAGAATGCTAGTTAAGGTCAGGTGGTGAGCTTGGAGTGTTGTATGTGAATGTTGACAGTAGTATGATATATTGTAGGAGAGAGGATGGGGTTGTATGGTAATGTATTGCTATGTTTGAACAGAGGGATGGGATGTGGAGTGGTGCTTAGCAGAGGAAGGTGATTGTAGTGAAGTGATATCTTGTGCACAGAGTTGCACAGTGGATATTAAAGGTAGTACTGATGTGCAGAGTGACAATATGATATTGATAATGGAAATGTAAATGCAATGTTAATTAAAACAAAAAATGAAAAACAATTGTGATGAAAATGAAATAAATTCTTTTTTTGTTTTCTTGATTTGTGTATTATATATATATATAAAGGAAATGCAAATGCAAATGGACTAGAAAACAACAAAAACACAATCAAAATGCAATCAAAAATCACACAAACACGTAAGTTTTTTTTTTAAATGCAAGTTAACACACACAACATGCACATAATAAAAATCAAACGAATAATTCAAAGAATAGAAAATAAAATAAAATCAATTCTTCGGCAACGGCGCCAAAAACTTGTTCATCGATGTGAATTCTATCAAGTTAGAAAACCGTCGAGCGAGTTTATAATAAAATTAACCGCAAGCGCAGGTGTACAAAAGTTAGTATGTGGTGAGTATGGGTCGATCCACTGGGAATTGTTGATTTTAAATTCTCTATTCAATCAAATTAACCAAAGTCGAGTAATTGTTTTAACTACTAAAAATTGTAAAAACTAACAATACAAAAGTGAATTGAAAACTATGAGAATAAAATGACAATTTAGAGATAATTCCACTCTCTAGATCATATAGTTTAATAATATATGAAATTATGATATCTCTTTTTTGATCATTAGTGAATTTAATTGATGTACTTATCATAAGTATGACATATTTGTGCTATTAATTAGCCCAACATAATCCATTAAACTTTAATACACCCATTAAATCACTTACTAAATCTCATGAAAAATGATGACAAAGTTGAAAACAAAATCTATTTTAAGCATTATCTATTAACTATTAATTAAAAATATAGACCGTTAAATTTTGATTTCAACATTCACTTCATTACCATAATCATATGTAGATAAAGACGTAATTTGTGTTTAGTGGTTATTTAAGTGTAGCCTATTTAGTGTCAACAATATAGACTATCAAATTCAAAGCAAAAACAATAAGTTAAACCACTTCAAGCATTGTCATTAAGCACAAAAAGAAAGAAATAATTATCTCAATGTTGAAGCTACATAATTGGAAAACTTCATTACCCCTAAATTGAAGGGGTTCAACCTCTCGTATTTGTTATCAAATCAACAAATGCAGCTTGCAACATGAAACAAAAAGAAGAGGAAAAAGAGAGCTAAATGAAAGAAGAGCTAATTAACAAGAAATAAAACTAATCTACTGGCATGGAAGATAAACTACACTACTAGCATGAAAGGAAATAAACAAGAAAATAAAAGGAAAAAATAATTAACACTGCATAAAAATGGAAAACCACATAAGATAAAAATGGCTATGTAGCCATGAAAAGAGAAAAAGAGCTTTCTTTATTTTTAATCTAACTGAAACTAACTAAGAGGAAGAGAGGTTACATGAAGCATAAGGGGTATTTAGACATGTATGAAACCCTAATTCACTTTTTTGGGAAATGCCCAAAATACCCTTTTAGGAAGTGCGGAGGCCAAGTAATCATTAACATCAAACAATCATCATTTAAGTGTGCATAAAGGTTTAAACTCTATTAGCATGTACATTAGCCTCTAATTTCTACATTAAGATAGGTGGGTAGGTGGGATCCTCCATTATTATAAGTTTGAATTATTTTCATCTTCATTCCTTTGTATTCATTTGTGCATGCGTATTTTCCATGAAACCCTCTTTCATTTGAAGCTAATTTCCTACAAAATAATGTAGAAATTTCCATGTAAATTTTCATAAATTTATATATGCACAAAAATGACCATTTGCCCCTATATGAAGATGAATATATGACGACTTGAGAATAATACGAATTTTGGTTTAAAGATGTTAAAATACCCGATATGATCATTTATTTAATTTAATTAGATTGAATATGGTGGTAAAAATATGCGCATTTACGTGCACATCATTTGCGGTAGGACCGAAGGCTTTTCATAAATCACCTTGGATGGGTGCTTTGGCATGGCCTGCCGGCCAGAAAAAAGGCTTGATTGACCATCATTCTAATATGGTTGCTCCGTTCAGGCCTAATAATGGGATCAAAGGCTTTTAATCTATCTCTCTGGAATGAGTGCTTTGGTTAACCTCGACAGTGGGGCCAAATGCTTAATTGACCATCAATCTTTGGATGAGTGCCTCGACCAAGTCTTTTGATGGGATCGAACGCTTTTTGTCCCTTGGGTGGATGCTTTGGCCAGGCTCGGCTTGACCAAATGATTAATTGATCATCACTTTTTGGATGGATGCCCTAGCTAGGCCTTGTGGTGGGACCTAAGATGTTTTATCCATCTTCTTTAGAAGGATGCTTTGACCAGGTCTGATGGTGGGACTAAAGGCTTGATTGACCATCGCTTTTTAGATGGGTACTCCAGCCAAGCCTTACGGTGGGACCAAGGCCTTTAGCCCGTCTCCCTTTGATGGGTGCTTCGGCTAAGCCAAGCGGTGGGACCAGGGTTGTAAATAAAAAAATGCCCATTGTCCATCCACGTCCGACCTCGATATTTGTTCGACCGTCAATTTGTTTGAATAAGTAAAGTCCAAAATCGAACAGCACTAGCAGTCCACTCGAAAATTTTGGTTTTAGCCCAAAGCTGATGTGTCCGGACCGAGATTGTCCATGAACAATCCTTTTGAACAGTCAGATATGACGAGTGCATATCATATATATATATATATATATATATATATATATATAAAATATTACTTTATTCTCCCTCTATTTAAGCAATATATCTTTAGCAAATATATTATAATTATTACATTCCTTTTTCCCATGATGAGTGCTTCATCTTCTCCATGTTTAATTTCGTTCCAAAATCCTACTTACTGGTTCAAACCTCTCTCAAATCCCTAACACACGTCAAAATTATAAACGGCTTCCGTGTCTTAATAGGAAATCAACAAAAGGAAATTAATCCAAAGTCAATCATTTATGTTCAATACTTCAATGTCTTCTTCTTCGCAACTTTTAAGTATGCATCACACTTTTTTTTCAAATTTTATAGTAAAATATGTTTTTATCTGTTCTGTGCTAGTTTGTAATATACTTTCAATGTTAACCCTTGAGATTTCATTGTTTCATTCCATTATCTTTCCAGAACCATGCATTTTCCTGGCTAGGCAAACCCTAAATGCAGACACAATGAAATTATGTTCATTTCTCCGCAAATTCTCGATCAATTTCTTCATACAAATTGCTTCTAACAATCTTTAATTTGATGAACTGTATATTTTTTGTGAGTTTTGTTCCTACGCAGTCTCCTTCCGTGATTTGGCTTCATATGCCGCTACCCTAGCCGATTGCTTTTGACCACCTCTCACCATAATTGATGTGTTTCTACTACCCACATAGCCTCCTGTCGACCTCTATAATTTTTCTAACACCTCCACTACTTTCTAATTATTTACAATTTTTTGAAACAAGGTTTGATGTTTTTTACATCACTCTGCAGTTTAAAAAATGTTTTATGTTTGTTTTATTTTATTTTCCTTTTTATATTTTTATTTTTTCCTAAATAAATAAAGACTGTCGTAAAAAATTTCCACAAAATTGAAAAAAAAAATCATATATGTGCAAATTAGCAATAACATATTACAAGAAATAATAAAGTGGGAAGATGATTTACGCAGCACAAATAATAGATGAAAAGAAATAATATAGTGGATACAAGAATGGTGCGCAACAAGTCAAATTGTTTGCAACCAGTATAAGCAAACCTGCCATTACCAATTGGGTTGCAACATAAAGCAACTACTTCTAAGTCAAGAAAAGTGCTACTATCTACCCTTTGTTTTAACATTTAGAATGAAATATTAAACAATTTAACCTAACTTTTTATCGGTATGAAAATTTGTTTTTCAATATTTATCTTTTGCATTATTTTTAGGTGATGCTAATGTAAGTAACAATCAACCTGGGGAAGAAATGATCAACGATGATGACAATCAAGTTGTGAAAGATGGAGATGAGGAATAAACAAGTCATAAAGCTAAGGATGCCGCCAAGGAGATTGAAGAGAATCACAAAAAAGGAAATCCAAAGTTTGGCTTGAGTTCGTAAGACATAAAAGAGGAAACCAATGATGGCACAATTAGAAAGTATGATTTGTGTGTCCATTGTAAACAAAAAATAACTATTACAAAACATGGATGCACACTTACATTTAAAGGACATTTAATATTAATGTCGTGTTTACGCTTCTAGACAAAAACAACAACAATATTAGGGAAATGAATTTTGAAAGAAAAAGGATCTAATAACAATGATTTGATTGGGAAATTAGCTCTTCAGAAATATCACAAGAAAAAAGTTAAAGAAATAATGGCTACATTGATTATCGTGCATGAATATCCATTTAGGATGGTTGAACAAGAATTTTTATCTTATATTCTAAAATGTTGAATCACTAATTTGAGAAAATTCCATTTAACCATAAAAAGTGAATGTATGAAAGTTTACAAAAATAAGAAGAAAAAACCGAAAGAGATGATAAGGGATGTGGGAAGAGCAAGTTTAACAACCGACTTATGGACATCAAATCAAATTATAGGATATATGCATCTTACATGTCATTTTTTGGACTCGGAATGGAAACTACAAAAGCGTATCCTAAACATTGGCAGCCTACCACCCTAACATATAGTCATTGCTGTCGCTGATGCTATTTTTCATATTTTTTAAATTGGGGGGTAGAGAATAAAATATCTTCGATTACACTTGATAATGCATATTCTAATGATCTAGCTGTTAGAACATTGAATGAAAACTTTTCATTAAAGGATAGACTATATTTTAAAGAAAAGATTTTTTATGTTCAATGTTGTGCATGTATTTTAAACCTAATGGTGCAAGATGGATCGGGTGAAGTAAAAGGTGTGAAATAAAATATCCGAGAAAGGATGAAATATTTTAAAATGTCTTCCCAACGACTTAGCAAGTTTGTAGACATAGTTAAACAACTACAACTTTCTGTCTCTAAACGCTTAGTCCTTGATGTTTCTACTTGTTGGAACTTAAAATTTGAAATGTTGAGTGCGCAATTCAATTTAAAAAGTGTTTTCTATGTGTTAAGAGAGAGATCTATCTTACACTTGGCTTCCTTCTACATTGGATATGGAGAATGCTAAATTATGTGTAAAATTCTAGAAATTTCTAGTGAAGCTTCCCATGTTTTTTCTGGTACTTCTTATCCAACTTCAAATTCATTTTTTCTGGAACTTAGGAAGATTAAACAAATATTGAATGATTAGCTAGTGGAATTCCAAATTTGTTTCTATATGAGTGAAATGATGAATAACATGAAGATTAAGTTTGATAAATATTGGGGTGAACACAATCTATTAATGTCAATAGCTGTTGTCCTAGATCGTAGATAGAAAAAGAAACTAATTGAGTTTTATTTTCCAAAGATTTATCCTACCATGGAATCAGACCAAAAATGAAATTTATTGCTTCTTTTTTACCAGCTCCGTATTCAGAGTGTGTACAGAATATGCCATGGTTTTAATAACAAATCAATGACAAAGAGTAGATTTGAGTTTGAAATATGGGTTGTAGAGTCAGGTGTTATAGAACCATCTGAATTAAAGTGGGATGTATATTTGAAGGAACCTCGTTATAAATATAATGGGTTAGATGGTAAATTCAATATCATGGACTGGTTGAAATTTAATGCTTCAAAATATAAAATATCATCAAATATTGCCCATGTTATACTTTATATTCCAAAAAGTAGTGTTTCTTCTGAATCCGCATTTAGTGATGGCGGTAGCGTTCTTGACAGTTTCGAAGTTTGTTAAAGGTCGAGGCAGTTGAAGCTTTAATATGTGTGGCGATTGGTTATGATCCAACTATGCACAGAAACAGGTAAAATATATGATCTGTTAGTAAAACATTTAAACGCTTCTTATTTATTAAATTATACTTGTTGTGCTGCTACAAAACTTATAATTTGCTATGGATTACTCTTTTTTCAATTATTTTTTCCTTTTGTGATTAGATGGAAAATGAAGAAGAGGATACCCAGTGTACTAAATTTGACTGAATGTAATTGAAAACAAGCACACAGGTAATCAATTTTTTGCATCCTCTTTTGATTATTGTACATGAAAGTTTCATCATTTTTTTTCTGTTCGAATGGTACAAATATTAAGATGCTTGGTTTGAATTTTCTATTATTATTTCATGTACAGGTTTTCATTTCATGATCAACATATCATGTTGACATGTTTCACTGAACACAGTATGGTGTGATCAATTCTTATTTCATGCTTTATGGACATGGTATGGTGGAATTGTACTTTCATTTCTTATTTTATGCTTCAAATATAACTTGTAACGTTCGGGGATTTTCGACTTTCGAAAATCGACATTAATATGTCCACTGTATCAACTGTCGAGCAATTGAAGGCCGGAAAACCGAATTGTTAGAGTTAAAGAAGAAGAGGTAGAAGAAGAAAGAAAGAAGAAGCAACAGAAACAATATCAGCATCTCACAATCGCAGCGGAACAACATATAATAGATAAATGAATATCTTAAAAACAAAGAACTATATCAGTTATTACATTACATTATATTACATTACTTTATCAGAGCGTACAACAACAAACAGCGGAAAAGAAATACTATATACTAGTAGATACGCCATGCCATCCATCTTTCCTCCCGATCTCTATAGCAACTCCTGAATTCCAGAATGACCAGATAACCTGACTCTAGACTGCCCATGTGGAAATTGGTGGGCACCTAGAGTTTAGAAAGGAAACAATAAACTCCAAGTCAGTCATGTGACTGGTGTGAGAACTTAAAATAGTTTATCTTTAAAAACCAAAAAAGAAATATTTTAAAATAGAGAGAACTTAAAACAGTTATTCTTTAAAAACAAACAAAGAAATTTTTAAAAAAAGATCCGTAATGCTTTTGGAAAATGTAACTACCATAAGGCCTCCCGCCACACACACAATGCAAACGCAGACTTGGAGGAGATTTCTCCTTATGATAGTCAAACATGCTTGAAACGCAAATTTCTTTGATATTATTACTATAAGTGCAAAGTGCAGGAAGACATTTCGAAAGTACAATATTAATCTTAGCCAGCATAGGTACCATTATAGTATGCCTACTATAGCTACCATATTAGATGGCAGGTTCTACAACTAAAACCGTACAAGGCTCGTATTGTTTCTTTGGATTTCCAACAAATGGCCAGGCCAAGGAACTTCCCATTGCCACATGGGTACGCCTCTGGAATCCCGCCCCGAGAACCTAACCAGATCTCTGCCAACACAAGGCCGGGTTACCCCTAGCTAGGTAACTACTGACGTGAGTATGTCACCCCCCGGTCGTAACCGACCTATATCCCGGGATTCACCAACAACCACAAAATAACAAGTTTGCAGCAACAACATATGTTAAGTATCTGGGCTCCATACCATGATACCATGTCTATCCAGAAGGAAATGTACATACCCTAAGGGGCGCTACCCCAAATAACCTTACCGCATCTTTCCTGTTTCGACCATTCCGGGGTGTGAGGTTCGACGAAGTCTCGTCCATAAAGCTAAGCTTTATACAAAAGTCACGCTTTGATCAACAAATGATCAGCAGCACTCGTATGCCACATTACCAAATTGGGAATGTATCACTAGTAACCATCAACTACGTAACCTCTGAGCTTGTACGTCTCAAAGAAGGATGTTAAGCTAAGAGAATAAATTCTCCGCCACCAACAGAAATGTATTTGATAGAAACCTGCTTTACATCTCAAATTGTAATGTCAGACACACATACATACAAGTCTGTTCCGGGATCGAACGGAACCGAAGGCACTTTCAAAGAAGCCATTGCAATCCGGATATTCACTAATCACGTCCGGACTTCCCATTACAAAGGGTGATAAAATTTCTATATCGGAGATCAGCCAATGCAGAGACATTCGACGGTAATCCTTTTGTTTTCATAAATATCCGTTCATCAACACCGGTCTTCAAACGCTATCTATTACGACGTATCACTATTCGGAATGGGATTTATGACCCAAAGGTCCTCTTCCGGCTAAACCGAATAACGAGTGCTTATTTTAAAATAAGTGTAGCATTCAAATTCAAGCAAATCGCAACAAATACCCATTTAAAGGTAAATATTGATAGTCGGTTATTTGACTATCAATAGATATGCACAACATCACCAGATTCCAAATAATTTCCCAAGTTATTTATTTTCAAAAAATAACTTTACAAGATATTTTTTTTCACACTTCAACCGTTTGAAAACAAATTCCAAATCACTTTTCAATTTATCTTTAAAAGATATAATCTCAAAACATTTCACTTCATATTGGAAAAACATGTCCATACTTATTTAATAATAAGTAATTCACAAATCTATTTATTTTCAACATTTAGAAAATATTCAGTATACTTAAATCACAATTAAGTATATATTTTATTCTTTAAGGAAAACATCCTCTTAAACACATTTATTTGGGTCAAAACGAATGTTGCGTAAAACATCGTTACGACAACCCAAAATCACTAGTATAGGGATTCGAAATTAAGATAGATATATAAATCCCAATACTATATAAAACATTTCCTTTCAAAAATCATTTACTATAACAACAGTGTTATAGTCCACTATTTCCCTTTATTTCTCGAAAATGTCTATTTCAACAATGAATGTTGAAATCTATGGTTTCGATCCTTGATACATTTTAAGACATCTTTAAATCATTTTAATTCTATTTAAAATATCACTTTCCCAAAACATTTCTTTAATATATTATTCACTGTCCAAAATCGTGAATATACTTCGTTAACCAAATTCATCATTTCTACACATTTTATTTTAAAGGATTACCCACTGTCCAAAATCGTGAATATATCTCCTTTAATAAGCTATAATAATTAACTTATCAAAATAAGTCGATTTTGGATTTATAAAACAATGTTTATAAATTCGATTTATATTTTATAACAACTTCAACTTATAAAATCACTTTATTAACAAATTCTATCCATATCCCATTTACACGCCAAAATACAAATTATAAGCAAATTACTTATAATTCTCTATTTACAAATTCATTCATTTTATAACTTCACAAATCGTAGATTCTATTCTTTTATAAAATCCATTTATAACGTCATTTTAAAACGTATTTAAAACTTCTTTATAATTCCATCACTTTAATCTATAAAAATCCAATTTTTATAAATCTTATATATAAAGCTTTTATGATAAATTCAAAAATCTCTATTTAAACTATTTTATAAAATAATTAACTCCATATTTCAAAAATCAATTTTTCAACTATGTTTCTCAAAAATCATAATTTCTATAACATTAAAATTATAACGTTTATTTATTTAAAATGAATCAATTCCAAAATTTAATAAAACATATACTTTCAAAAATCACTTTAAAAACACTTTTAAAATTTGAAAATCATCACTTTAACACTTTTAATTTTCCAAAATAGGCTCAATGCTGTAACAGCACTAAATATATCAATCACGACATCCAAAACATCATATATCATATGATAACAGAATATATCACAATATCGGTAAATAAATCAATACGGGTGAGGAATCCAGTTGGATCCCTCCAACCCGTTTCCCTGCATCCACGGATGTTAGCCAATACCAATCCCATTTCAATAAAGGATATCGTGGTACATGGGTTTATATAAAATATTTTCCGCTATTATGTGGCACAATAGGATCTCATCCGCTATATAATGTGGGAAATCAACTCCAAGGACATATATAATACCAATTCCACTTCAAGGGGGAATATCGCGGTATATGTGTTTAATAAATAGCCTCCGCTTAAAATACGGCGTATAGGGTCTATTTAAATACAATAGATAATAATTTATCATCCAAGCATACAATCAACACAATCAAGCAATTTTAAGGCTAACTATTTAAAATTTAAATTGAAACAGTTTCGATTGAGTGAGAAGTTCTCACCTTGCTTTCAATAACGGTTGTAGTGTTTTATTTCGAATAAAATTAAACGCGCGTTTAATTTTACCCAAAATTTTCACTAGCTCCATTCAACTCGGATCCAGCTCCATCGCGTAGTATTCGTCAATGTGAACCCGACGCAACTCGTTTCGTGTGAAACGGACCTCGTATGAAAGAGTTATAGCATTTTAAAGTTTGAACGAATTTATAATATATAAATTAATCAAAATTTTTATTTTATTTTTCAACCTAAATCTCGGCCTTTGATTTCTTGAACTGCAGATCAGGGCCGCACGCGCAACTTCTTCTTCCCCCTAGGTTCGAACGCAACCCCTAACCCATAGCCGCCCTCTTTCGCCAATTATTGCTCCGCCTTCGATCAACGTGAAGACGATCGAGCACCATCTTATCGAAGCTCATCTCGTGCTCAACTCTCAGCACAATTTTCACGAAGCTCGGTCACTGTTTTGCGTGGAAAAACATGCACGAACTGCAGCCAAACGCGGCTTAATTTCTCCCTCTACATTGCGTCGATCACGATCATCACTGTTGAAGACGTAGATCTCGCGAAGCTCTTCATCTTTCATTTAGGAATCGAAAGCTAAAAGGGTTTGGATCGAGAGATAATCGAGGTGAAAGATTTGAATGTTTATGGCCATCAAATAAATGGCGGTCGTGAACCCTGGCTAGGGTTTTGAGTGTAAAAATGAAATTGTGACGTCCTTTTGTAGAAAATTCTCAAAACACTACTCACCCGAAATTTTCCGAACTCCAAAACGAAGCATGCTGGCTGCCGTTTCTGGGGTTTTACCCACGTTCCGGACACAATGGAACATGTCTCGGAAGCTAATTTTGATCATATGTGCGAGTTACGGAAATAAACGACCAAATTTAAATTAAATCGATTAAACCAATTTCTATGCATTTTGGCTTGCCTCGGACAACGGTAAATCCAATTGAAACGAAATTTGAAACCGTACAATAATATAACATTACGGATCCGATGAAACTGGTTTCATCGAAATCCGAAACTGTTTGAAAAATGGCTATTTTTACTCGTCAATTAAATATTAAAATATTCAATTTTCACAAATTAACTTTTAATTCAACTTTAAAAGTTCTATAACATCATTCTTTCTCCAATATGATTTAATACAACTGTACTAATCAATTTTAATCACATTATACCCTATTTCCAACTATCTCTGTAATTTCAAATATTAAATTGTCGATTTAATTATCCAATTAAATCTAGATATTTGAAATAAAATTTATTCGACTTACAAATTTTACTTGTTAATATTAAAAATCAATTAAATATACGAATTTCCAATGACAGAAATTCTGGGTCGTTACAAACTTCCCCCCTTAAAAGAATTTCGTCCTCGAAATTACCAAGTAAGAAAAAGTTACACAATCCATTAACTTCTCAAAACCATTTGTTCAAATTAAATTTCAAATTCATTTAAGTGTTTAACTTTTTCAAAATCCAATAGTTAAACTTCTTACAATAACTTTACTAAGTTTTCAAATCATACTTAGTTATCTTTTCAAAACCAACAATATCGTTTAACTTTTCACCCCAAAATCAAAGTTATAGTTTTCGAAATTTTCCAATTTTCTCAAAAATATTCTAACGCCTTAAATTTTTCGAAAAATTCGCCATAGTCTCCTTTGCACGGCTAGCTCGGTACGACTACAAAAATGGCACCATGGCCCCCCGATTTCAAAAAGAAAAGAAAAAGCCAAGTGGCTTGACAAAAAAATCATCAAATTTCATACTGAAATTCAAATACATACCTTTTTGTCGAGCAATTCAATTTTTATCTTCAAAATCAAAATCCCAATTCCATTTCCTTTAATACACCTGTATATCTTGCTAGCCATAATATCCAATTACAACTTTCAAATTTATTTTGCACATTTCTTTACAAAATTTTCAATTTATACTTCTTATACCATTTTTACTTTACTATTGAAGTTATATATCCATTTTCATTCTAGATTGCGTTATCAATTTCATTCGAATTCAATTTACACTTTCAATTCTGTTTGGATTCAGTTTAACTTCTGAATGTTGAATTTATCAATTATCTTTCATTCACAATTGATTCATATCAATATTTTAAATTAGTTTCATTTACAAATTCAATTACATAGCTTTCCATTTATCAATTCAATGTCATTAACACTTAATGAATTATATACAACAACTAACAATCATATAACAACCAAATCATAACCAACATAACCAAATTATTAAATTTACATTCAATTTGGTTTAACACTTTTAATTTCAATTGGTTGATATTAAATTGACTTCCATTCAATTATTCAATTTCCAATTTACTAGTTTTTTATTTATTTATTTTCATAATTGAAACTCACTTCCAATTCATTTGTTACTAACCCAAATTTATTTTTTAACCTAATAAATTTTCTTTAAGTAATCATTTCTCTTAGCCTCCTTAGGCCTTTCTTTAAATTCACTTTATTTTATTGATTCACTTATACTTACTTTAATTTAACTCCATCCTTTAAGTTAAATTTATTCTATCAAAATTCAAATTGTATAAGTTATCAACTCATTTATTATGGCCACAAATATTTTAAATAGGATTCCAGAGTCTTTTCAACATTTCAAAAATCATCTTTGTAATCAATTCAAATTATCTTTTGAATTCAAAATCCAAACAAGTTTTGCAAACAACTTTCATTTAAAATAATTTGGCAGTAATTCCTCTTTTGAAAACCCAAAAATGGACACTGATGATGTCGCGATCATCATCGGAATTATTTTCCAGCAACCAAAAAGAGTTTAGAGCTTTCACCCCTTCAAAAAACTTTTTCAAAACCTTTGAAATTCATTTTCAATCCCAAAAGGAATTTAATTTCCATATTTTTTCCAAATTTCAAATCCTTTCAGAACACTTCTCTGGAATTCTATTTCAGATTATAAATCACATTTTCAATTTACATTCTCAAATTTCATTTGTATGTGAATTAATTTTCGTAACTCTTTGTTTGATTTCAATTCTTATTCAATTTCAATGATAATAATTTAATATTATCACTATCAAATAACCAAGCAACCATATACTATAATAATTTACAAAGATTATTTCCTTTATCTACGAAAATAGTTTTAGGTAAAATTATTTCATTTACCCTATTTTAAAACAATATTGTGTTGAATTGTTTTGTACAAGTGTTTAGAGATCCCTATCGATAGAGTTGTACAGACTATACCGACCAGAATTCATATACCACTCCACAAACTAATCATCACAATATAAAACAATTTTATATTCACTAACAAATACGCGTTCATATCTATTATTACACTCACACTCATTCCAGAGCACCGCTGACTCTATCTCTAATGAGCAACACCCAACATAGCCAAGGTTGTCGCTTAACCATAAGCTCTGATACCAAATGTAACATTCGAGGATTTTCGACTTTCGAAAATCGACATTAATACGTCCACTGTATCAACTGCCGAGCAATCGAAGGACGAAAAACCGAATCGTTAGAGTTAAAGAAGAAGAGGTAGAAGAAGAAAGAAAGAAGAAGCAACAGAAATAATATCAGAATCTCACAATCGCAATGGAACAACATATAATAGATAAATGAATATCTTTAAAACAAAGAACTATATCAATTATTACATTACATCACATTACATTACTTTATCATAGTGTACAACAACAAACAGCGGAAAAGAAATACTATATACTAATTGACACGCCATGCCATCCAGCTTGCCTCCCGATCTCTACAGCAACTCCTGAATTCCAGAATGACCAGATAACCTGACTCTAAACTGCCCGTGTGGAAATTGGTGGGCACCCAGAGTTTAAAAAGGGAACAATAAACTCCAAGTCAGTCATGTGACTGGTGTGAGAACTTAAAACAGTTTATCTTTAGAAACCAACAAAGAAACATTTTAAAATAGAGAGAACTTAAACAGTTATTCTTTAAAAACAAACAAAGAAATATTTTAAAAAAAGATCCGCAATGCTTTTGAAAAATGTAACTACCATAAGGCCTCCCGCCACACGCACAATGCAAACGCAGACTTGGAGGAGATTTCTCCTTATGATAGTCGAACATGCTTGATACGCAAATTTCTCTAATATTATTACTATAAGTGCAAAGTGCAGGAAAACATTTCGAAAGTACAATATTAATCTTAGCCAGCATAGGTACCATTATAGTATGCCTACTATAGCTACCATATTAGATGGCAGGTTCTACAACTAAAACCATACAAGGCTCGTATTGTTTCTTTGGATTTCCAACAAATGGTCAGGCCAAGGAACTTCCCATTTCCACATGGGTACGCCTCTGGAAGGAGGCCCCAAGAACCTAACCGGATCTCTGCCAACACAAGGCCGGGTTACCTCTAGCTGAGTAACTACTGACACGAGTATGCCATCCCCCGGTCATAACCGACCTATATCTCGAGATTCACCAACCATAAAATAATAAGTTTGTAGCAACAACATAGGTTAAGTATCTGAGCTCCATACCATGATACCATGTCTATCCAGAAGGAAATGTACATACCCTAAGGGGCGCTACCCCCAATAACCTTGTCGCATCTTTCGTGTTTCGACCATTCCGGGGTGTGAGGTTCGACGAAGTCTCATCCACAAAGCTACGCTTTATACAAAAGCCATGCTTTGATCAACAAATGATCAACAGCACTTCGTATGCCACATTACCAAATTGGGAATGTATCACTAGTAACCATCAACTACATAACCTCTGAGCTCATACGTCTCAGAGAAGGGTGTTAAGCTAAGAGAATAAATTCTCCACCACCAACAGAAATGTATTTGATAGAAACCAGCTTTACATCTCAAATTGTAACGTCAGGCACACATCCATACAAGTCCGTTCCGGGATCGAACGGAGTCGAAGGCACTTCCAAAGAAGCCCTTGTAATCCGGATATACACTAATCACGTCCGGACTTCCCATCACAAAAGGTGATAAAATCTCTATATCGGAGATCAGCCGATGTAGAGACATTCGACAGTATTCCTTCCGTTTTCATAAATATCCGGTCTTCAACACCGGTCTTCAAATGCTATCCATTTAAAGGTAAATATTGATAGTCGGTTATTTAACTATCAATAGATATGCACAACATCACCAGATTCCAAATAATTTCCCAAATTATTTATTTTCCAAAATTATCTTTACAAGATATATATTTTTCCACACTTCAACCGTTTGAAAACAAATTTCAAATCACTTTTCAATTTATCTTTAAAAGATATAATCTCAAAACATTTCAGTTCATATTGGAAAAACATTTCCATACTTATTTAATAATAAGTAATTCACAAATCTATTTATTTTCAACATTTAGAAAATATTCAATATACTTAAATCACAATTAAACATATATTTTATTCTTTAAGGAAAACATCCTCTTAAACACATTTATTTGAGTCAAAACGAATGTTGCGTAAAATATCGTTACGACAACCCAAAATCACTAGTATAGGGATTCAAAATTAAGATAGATATATAAATCCTAATACTATATAAAACATTTCCTTTCGAAAATCATTTACTATAACAACAGTGTTATAGTCCACTATTTCCCTTTATTTCTCGAAAACGTCTATTTCAACAATGAATATTGGAATCTATGGTTTCGATCCGTAATACATTTTAAAACATCTTTAAATGTTTTAATTCTATTTAAGATACCACTTTCCTAAAATATTTCTTTAATATATTATTCACTGTCCAAAACCGTGAATATACTTCGTTAACCAAATTCATCATTTCTACACATTTTATTTTAAAGGATTATCCACTGTCCAAAATCGTGAATATATCTCCTTTAATAAGCTATAATAATTAACTTATCAAAATAAGTCGATTTCGGTTTATAAAACAATGTTTATAAATTCCATTTATATTTTATAACAACTTCAACTTATAAAATCACTTTATTAACAAATTCTATCCATATCTCATTTACACGCCAAAATCCAAATTATAAGCAAATTACTTATAATTCTCTATTTACAAATTCATTCATTTTATAACTTCACAAATCGTAGATTCTATTCTTTTATAAAAATCCATTTATAACATCATTTTACAACGTCTTTAAAACTCCTTTATAATTCCATCACTTTGATCTATAAAAATTTAGTTTTTATAAGTCTTATATATAAAGCTTTTATGATAAATCAAAAATCTCTATTTAAACTATTTTATAAAATCATTAACTCCATATTTAAAAAACCAATTTTTCGGCTATATTTCTCAAAACTCATAATTTTTATAACATTAAAATTATAACGTTTATTTATTTAAAATGAATCAATTCCAAAATTTAATAAAACGCATACTTTCAAAAATCACTTTAGAAACCCTTTTAAAATTTGAAAATCATCACTTTAACACTTTTAATTTTCCAAAATAGGCTCAATGCTGCAACATCACTAAATATAACAATCACGGCATCCAAAACATCATATATCATATGATAACAGAATATATCACAATATTTGTAAATAAATCAATACGGGTGAGGAATCCAGTTGGATGCCTCCAACCTGTTTCCCTGCATCCACAGATGTTAGCACAATACCAATCCCGTTTCAATACAGGATATCGCGGTACATGGGTTTATATAAAATATTATCCGCTTTTATGTGGCGCAATAGGGTCTCATCCGCTATATAATGCGAGAAATCAACTCCAAGTACATATATAATACCAATTCCACTTCAAGGGGGAATATCGCGGTACATGTGTTTAATAAATAACCTCCGCTTAATATACGGCGTATATGGTCTATTTAAATACAATAGATAATAATTTATCATCCAAGCATACAATCAATACAATCAAGCAATTTTAAATCTAACTATTTAAAATTTAAATCGAAACAGTTTCTATTGAGTGAGAAGTTCTTACCTTGCTTTCAATAACGGTTGCACTGTTTTATTTCGAATAAAATTAAACATGCGTTTAATTTTACCCAAAATTTTCACTAGCTCCAATCAACTCCAATTCAGCTCCATCGCCTAGTATTCGTCAATATGAACCCGACGCAACTCGTTTCGTGCGAAACGGACCTCGTATAAAAGAGTTATAGCATTTTAAATTTTGAACTAATTTATAATATATAAATTAATCAAAAAAATTATTTTATTTTCCAACCTAAATCTCGGCCGTTGATTTCTTGAACTGCAGATCAGGGCCGCACATGCAGCTTCTTCTTCCTCCCAGGTTCGAACGCAGCCCCTAACCCATAGCCGCCCTCTTTCGCCAATTATTGCTCCGCCTTCGATCAACGTGAAGACGGTCGAGCACCATCTTATCGAAGCTCATCTCGTGCTCAACTCTCGGCACAATTTTCATGAAGCTCAGTCACTGTTTTGTGTGGAAAAACGTGCACGAACTGCAGCCAGACGCGGCTCAATTTCTCCCTCTACATTGCGTCGATCACGATCATCACCGTTGAAGACGTAGTTCTCGCGAAGCTCTTCAAGTTTCATTTAGGAATCGAAAGCTAAAAGGGTTTGGATCGAGAGATAATCGAGGTGGAAGATTTGAATGTTTATGGCCATCGAAATAAATGGTGGCCGTGAACCCTGGCTAGGGTTTTGAGTGTAAAAATGAAATTGTGACGTCCTTTTATAGAAAATTCTCAAAACACTATTCACCCGAAATTTTCCGAACTCCAAACGAAGTTTGCCGGCTGACGTTTCTAGGGTTTTACCCATGTTCCGGACTCAATGGAACGTGTTTCGGAAGCTAATTTGATCATATGTGCGAGGTACGGAAATAAACGATCAAATTTAAATTAAATCGATTAAACCAATTTCTATGCGTTTTGGCTTGCCCCGGATAACGGTAAGTCCGATTGACACGAAATTTGAAACCATACAATAATATAACATTACGGATCCGATGAAACCAGTTTCGTCGAAATCCGAGACTGTTCGAAAAATGGCTATTTTTACTCGTCAATTAAATATTAAAATATTCAATTTTCACAAATTAACTTTTAATTCAATTTTAAAAGTTCTATAACATCGTTCTAACTCCAATATGATTTAATACAACTTTACGAATCAATTTTAATCACATTAAACCCAATTTTCAATTATCTCTGTAATTTCAAATATTAAATTGTCGATTTAATTATCCAATTAAATCTAGATATTCGAAATAAAATTTATTCGACTTACAATTTTTACTTGTTAATATTAAAAATCAATTAAATATACGAATTTCAAATGACAGAAATTCTAGGTCATTACATAACTAGTTTTAAATAATATTATAAATTAGCAATTAATATGGCATACTTTTGCATTAAATTATCTAGCACTATTTACATAATTGACCATTTAATAAGTATAGCTACATAAAACATGAAAGCAGTTTCTGTTATAAGGATATTTTGTCTTACTTTGTTTTTTATATATGCTTGTACTTTAATGAAATGGGTTGATAGTTGATACCTTCTATATCGTGTTTATTATTAATTTATTTCTTTACTGATATGTTTGACGAATGTGCATATCTAACTTTTTTTATTATGTCTCAACTAGTAGAACTAATTGAAGGATACTTACTGCATACAGGAAGGGCTTTGCACATTTTTGCTATTAGAATAGTTGTAACGACCCAAAATTTTGATCATTTGGTTTTGAATGTTTAATGTATTTATAATGTCGAATTTGAATTATTTATTTATTTTTAATATGGAAATTTTGGTTAAATTGCTGAAATGGTTTAAAATTTCAAATATAGCGATTAAACGGATTTGGTAAATAGTAAATTTAATATTTGAATATTTGTATTATGTGAATCTGGAATCAAATGTGAATGGAAATGATTTCCAAGTTGATTTAAAACATTATTTAAAATAGAGTTATGATATTGGACCTTTGAATGGAATTAAAATTTGATAAATTAAAATTTGGAATTTTATATATTAATTTAATAGTGTAATTTAATATTGGGAATAGTGTAAATAATTGAAATTTTGATTTAATATGAATCAAAATGGTTTCTAATACAGATACAAATCTATTTGAATTATAATTGAGTTGGTAAGTTTTTAAAATTGGAATTTTAAGTAATTTCGTCGATTTTGAAATCGTTTAATTTAATCGACACGTTAAAGTAGCTTTCCAGGGCACGGTCTCAGATTTCAACGAAACCAGTTTCATTGGATCCATAATAGTGTATTATTATTGGATTTCAAATTTCGTATCAATCGAATTTATCGTCTCCTCGTGGTAGCTGAAAACATACGTGTGTATATATACATCCGTTTGAGGATCAGAAAAATCAAGTGTGAACGTGGCTTCAAAAAATAAATTATACGTGTGTATATATACATCCACAATCCTCAAACCTTAGGCCATAGAAAAATGCAGCCATCTCTATCGTTTCAATGGCCAGAAAACTTCCCCATTTCTCCCTCAATAAATCTCAATTCTCAAAGAATTAGGCCATGACTCCAACTACTATATCGAAGAGCTTTGCGAGAGCTTTCCATCCATACGGACATGATCGAGTTAATTAGAGCATGGAGGCCAGGATCTTGCCTCGTTTGTACTCCAGTTGCATGCATTTTTCGAGAAGATGGAAGCATCGAGTGTGCCATGGCCAAGGTCGAAGGTGAAGGGGAGTCGTAGAGTTCGAACGGTGGTCCTGGATCTCCTTCTAGCGGCGAGATAGAGGAGCGGCGATAAGGGAATCGAATGGCGGATGTCCCTGGCTCGTATGAAGATGAAGGAAGAAAGATTAGGGTGCACTGGATCTTGGAACATGCGGCTCAGATTAAAGCAAGGTTTAATATAAAAAAACAGAAAGTTTATGTATATAAATTTGTATTGAAATGTTTATTACTGCATACCTTTCACGTATGAGGTCGAAATTGGATGAAAAAGGCAGCGACAGAATCGTGGCGATGAGTACTATGCATAGGATTTGGTTTGGAATTGATTGGAGCTAGTAAAATTTTAGGTTAAATCAAACGTCGTTTAGTTTAATTTAAAATTGAAGCGTTGGACAATTAAAAACTCAAGGCGAGTAAATCTCACTCATTTAGATTGCCAGATTTTTGAAATATTAAAATTGATTATTGATTGATTGGATGAGTTGATAATAATTATTATCAGTTGAATGTTATACTATATATAGTAGAATATATTAGTAGTTGGAATATTCCTACCTATTGGAGCGGATGAGACTCTATGTGTCCCGCATAATAGCGGATGACCATATATTACAGTGATATCCCCCTCGAAGTGGGATTGGTATTTTATGTTGACTAACATCTATGGATGCAATGAAGCAGGTTGGAGGGATTCAACTGGATTCCTCAAAATATATTGATTATTTTTCATATATAAAAATATATGATTTAATTGGATAGATATGTTATGGATAATTGTGTGATTTGAATTATTGGAAGCTATAGCAGCACTTATCCTAATTTGGTATTATAAATACCATCAATAATATTTTTGATTTTTTAAAAAGGGATTTTAAAGGGCGATTTTGGGATATAAGATATTTTTATCGAATTTTGGAATTTTTAAAAGGAAAATTAAAATGGATCAATAAATGAATGGATTTTTGGATATTTATTTAGCTATTTCCAAAAATGGTTTCAATTGGAAAATTTTAACTTGGGAATTTTAAAAAAATAGATTTTAAATAAGATTCTTTGAATTATGAAATGGAAGACAAAAATCGAGATTTGATTGGTTTTGGAATATAATTGGATTATTTAAGAAATAGATTTAAAAATGGAATTTTAATTAGAAACTGATTAATAAAATGGATTTTTGGTAATATAAACTAGTTATAAAACTGGAAACGGGTTTATGAAATTTATAAACAATGTTTATAAATTATGTGATCTTTCGATAAATTAAAATATAGACCCAAAATGAGAATTTATATTGAGATACAAGAATTGGTTGCGAATGAAATAGAAAAATTTATTTTTGAATTTGGAAAAGGTTATGGAATTGGAAATGGAATCGATTTCCGGTAAATCGAGAGAGATATATAAATGCCAAAATGGTTATATTGGATTTTAAAATGGATTTCTATTGAGAAGTTAAGTTTGTTTTTAGAATGGTATTTCTATTTATTAAACTATGCGGTTTAAAAACTATTTTAGAATTGGAAGTATTTTGGAAAGTTGATTTTTTTCAAATATCTGATATTAGTTTGAAATAAATCAAGTTATTGTAATAAGCTTGTAAATTGTTTAGTTTATTTAAAAATGAATTGGGAATGATTTATTAATATTTATTTAAAAGTTTTTTGATATTTTAAATAATTTCTTGAACGTGTTTTAAAAATATATTGTTATTCTTTAAAAATACTTATTTATATATAGAGTTTGAAGGATTGAAATTTAATTATAAACTCTCTTGAGATTGGTAAATGGGGTTATTTAACTGGATATGATTTTGATAAAGGAATCTTATAAGAGATTTTGGAAGAGAAAGGGAATTCTAAAATGTGGAAATATGGGACATCGAAATTGAATATGAATTCATTAAAGAAATTTATGAATTTTTAGTTGGAATTATAAATGAGTATAATAGGTTTTTGGAAACGGTAAAAAGGAATATATTAATAATTCCATAGATTTATGAGATAAGTTGTGAAACATTTTCTAAGTTTGATATTAAAGTTGATTTTGGAGAATCGGGCTATCTATATTCTCCTAAGTATTGAAAAGTGGATTTTGGAAAATATTTTAAGAGTGTAATGGTTGAGATAGATAGAAATATTTTTCTAAGTGTAATGAATTGAGTTTGGAATATTTCTAAGTGTTGAATGGTTCAAAAATGTCTTGTTGTGAATATAAGCATTTGGAATTATTTTCAAACGATGAAATATTGAAAGAGGCTTGGATATATATCTTGGTAAAGATATTTTGAAATGAATATTTTGAAAAGTTTATAAAATGGGCCTGGTGACTACTTTATGTGTAATTTGATATCTAAATAACCGACTATCAAATTTGGCCAAATTCGTTGATCGTTTTGAAGAGGCCGAGATCAGATTTAATTATCCAAAACCACTTCGATTCGATTTGTGCGTTACGGATTGTGATATCGTGAAGGCAATGAAGATGGAGATTATGGAGATTCGGTTTTTCTAGACACAAGACGATTTGTATGGATGAATGCTGTCATTGGATTATTTTCCTGGAAGGCAGTATTAGCATTCCAAGTATGAATGCTATTCCTAAGGTAAACATAGCCTCAAACCTCATCAACCGAGAATGATGGAAACATGGGAGATGCAGCGGGGCTAAATGGGTCACACCCAAGTAGGGTATGTTACCACCTTTCTAAGTACCCTCAGAAATATTATATTATAAATTATGGACATGGTTGTGCATGAAAAAGAGAATACTCGATATGGGTGGGAACACCCATGGCATAACATATTCGATACTATCCAGTAGCCCAGTCATTGTATGGAATCCAATATCCATACGAGCCTGTGCGGTTTTGATTGTATACCACTATGCTGAAGCATGAGATGTAAGCATTTCAGTTATTTTCAAATTTACTTTCTGTAGACACTATTATAATATCAGATGATTTGATATAAAATGTTTTGGTTATCGTAAGGTAAAAACCCATCGTGTTTATGTGTGATGTGGTCTTACGAGATACCCTTGTTTTCAAAGGATTATAAAAAAGTAATAATTCAAATTGAGTCTATTTTATCATGCTGGTTTTCCAGACTGACTCGGGTGTTGTTTTATTATAATGCTCGAGTCAGACCGAGTATTACATATTCATGATAGGATGCTATGGAGCTCAGGAGACGAGTCGGAGGATTTCATACGTATATCACATATTTGGTTATTTCTGCTATGTGTATGTTATATATTGAGCACTTGTGAGGACAAGTTATTATAACTGTCCAGTATTGTTTTGTTGATTGTTATGCTCTGATGATTGTATATACATTAACAGATATAGATTCTTTTGTATAAAAATTGATTACTATTTATATTATATTTTGTTCTGCTGCAATTATGAGATTCTGTGTTATTGTTACTTCTTCTATCTTTTCTTCTTCACCCCTAACAATTCGTATTCCCGTTCACTTTGAGTTGAATTCGTGTGAATTATGGTCGACTCAAAGGGTATGGAGATATGGGCCTTTACAATAGTTTTAACATTTTGTTTGCTAATATACGTAGTAATGTTTTTTGGTTCTCCTTTGTGGATAGTGGTATATTATATTTGAACTTTATTTAGTTACATTAAAGTTTAGATATTTCTATTACATTGAGTATTTCTATTTTTTTTAATGTTTTGCTGCTTCACCATAATTTGATATGTTTATTTTAGTCTATAAGTTCACCAAAATATAATCTCTAAGTGATGTAATATCCAATTTAGATTTTTTTTTCATTTGATTGTTCTAACGCAGCTTATTTAGTGAATGCAGTTCTTGTAAACTATAATTGTTTTTTTCGAGTTCGCCTGTGTACGTCCGAGTTTGAATCAGTTTAACTGGTCGGACACGTCCTTGCAGATTTTTAGTAGACCGGTATCGAATAGAATATTTGTAGTTTGTATATTACCGAGTCGAGCATTTGTATTCTCGATTTGCAGTTCAGTCCGAGTTCGAGCACTTTATTGTCCTGTCTGGTCCACCCGTTTTACAACCCTAGGCGAGGCCAAAGGCTTGATTTACCTTCACTCTTTGGATGGGTGCTTTGACCATGCCTTGCACTGAGATCGAAGGCTTTTCATCCATCTCCATTGGATTAGTGCTTTTTCCAGGCCATACGATAGGACCAAATGCTTGATTGGCCATCACCCTTTGGATGCATGCTCCGACCATGTCTTATAGCAGGACTGAAGGTATTTCGCAGTTCATTGAAGCCCTCTTTTGTTTAAAGATAGAAATTTGATTATTGTCATTCTTTTATACATGGATTTTCCCACTTATCATTTAACTCCTTGAAAGTTGAGACTAAAAAATTATCATGGTTCTTCTTTTCTTACACAGTATTTGATAATTCCTACCGGGGCTCGACAAATGTTAGTGCAATGTTTTTAGCTTTATGATAGTGGCAATATGCTCCTCCCGCATGTTTCTCTTCTTTTCTTTAGGTTTTCTTAGGGTCTAATATACTACGCTTACCCTAGTACGAAGATACACCTCTACTTGAGAAATGAGAAAAGGAGCAACAATTTTACCCTTTGGCCTTCTCGTTGTAGGATTCCCTTGTTCATCTCTATACTTTTTCTGGACATTTTAAACTTCTAAGTTCATTTCAAATTTTCGTGTCCATAATCAAAAGCCCCCTTTTGAAGGTCAAATCAATGACATATTTCTCTTTTTGATAAAATTCTTCAAAATCATGATTCACTTAAATTTCAAAAATAGTTCATCATGCTTAAAGTAGGATTCTTTTCGTGGCTTGTGAAAATGAGTCTTTCCCAAGTCTTGCATTATTCATATTTCTTGGGTTTTGTCCTTTCAATTTGAGTTTGTTAGCCAAGGCATAGATTGGCTCTTTTTTCATTTGGAAGGTAATTAGGCTCCATTTAGTTGGACTATGCTAAGCTACCCTTTCCTTTTCCTCCAAAGTTGAAGAGCTATTCTTTTCAAGTTAAACTCTTGTTCCCTGCTAAATCGTCAATCGATTTTTAGATAATGCAAGGGGTTCGAATATGGCTTAGTGGATCCATGTTGAGATCGAATTTTCATAGCAGAAATTCAAGTGGGGTAGTTTTAACTTTAAGCTTTGAGTAGATACGCTAGATAAAGAAGAAGAGGGAGTCCATGAGTTCAATTCTCAGTAAAAGTGCAAATTAATGTTAGGGTAAAAGTTGGGTCTTAAATACTTAAAGCTATTGAGATAATTAAAATAAAGGAAGTGTGGTCACTGTGCAACCCATGATCTTATATGCTTGTTAAAAATCAAGAATTCTATGGTCAAGATAAAAGACATAGTCATATGCATAAGTCAAAAATCCAAAATAGTCAATTATGCAAATTATGCTAAGTAAAAGTTCTTGAATACAAGTTCTTGATTCAATTTGCCCTAGCGGCAGTGAATCCCCAATTCAAAGCTCACTTTAGAATGTTGAAAGAAAAATAAAAAATGTAGGAGAAGAAGATATAAAAATCTACCCCTTTTTAGGTAAAGGTACATGCTTATTTATAGATAACTTGGGCCATTGGATTCTTGACACATGGCATCTTATCAAAAATAGACGATCGTAATCTACTGACCTGGCACACATTCGAAATAACATGCGACACGTCTTTTCTTAGTCTTGTGGCATGATTTGTCTCATGAGAGTTTGATTCACTAACCTTGATGGTTATATTTCATCATCCCATGATGTCCTTAAGATTCATCATTCGATGGCAATAGTTTTGTTAAATGCCCTACGATTGCTTCAAGTGCTTTATGTCATGATAGCTTTACGAAACACCTCATGATGACTTTATGAGCCTTATATCATGATAGCTTCGTGAAATTACTTATGATGGCTTCAAGTTCTTTATATCATGATAGCTTTATAAAATTCCTCATAATGGATTTAAGTGCTTTATATCGCGATAGCTTCTACATTTCATGTTCAAATTCACCACACGATAGCTCTATAGCTTTATTGATCATCTCATGATGGCTGTTGGAGATCATATCACGATCAACCAAATTTACCACATAATAGCTCTACCTCCTTCCCTTTTCATAGCTTTATTTTCATCCATGATGATTATTGGGGTCGCTTCTCAATAGCTCTTTTTCATCATGCTACAAGAGCTTTTATTGTTATCATTATTCCACGATGGTTCTTATACATATCCCATGAAAGCTTTTTTGCATCATTCCACAAGAGCTTTCATTATTACCATTATCCCACGATTGCTCTTATATATATATCCCACACTAGCTTTTGTGCATATCTCATGAGATCTTCCCACTTTATTGACCTACAATGACTGATATTTCAGAGTATAACACTTGCCCCTCCAATTTTACAATATTCCTTTACAGTTTAGTATAAAATAACTCTTTTGTATTCCTTGGTTTGTTCATCTTAGCCATCCATTCTTGTCATGCATGATCTAACGTTCACCATTATTTTATGTTCTGTTATAAATAATGTGCTTCCTCTTCCCTTTTTCCTTTTTACCAGTTTTGCATAAGAAAAATCAATCTGCTTTTATTACCTGAATCAATTTATTCCATATTTTCAATCAGTAAGCAATTTTTTTCAATATTAATCTACTCATCATTTGTTTTGCCACTATTTTTAAATTATTTAGCTACTTTTGATTTTAAAGTTAATTGGGGTTTGTTTGCTAACTTTGGCACCAATGATCTTCTTTGAATTTATTTCCAAAATCACTATTTTGATCTGAGTTTATTAACTTTGGTCGTAGATTATTGTTTGTAGATTTTGGGTCTTATTATTCAGATATTCGCTTTTAATACATTTGAATTACCACCATGTGGCTAGCTGTCACTCGAGAACTCAATATATGATATCTAAGTTTAAACTTTACACATAAAACTTCGTTTTAAATTCCGTATTATAGCTCTATTTCAATCTTTATATACAAAATCAATGTTTAAGCTTAAAAAATGAAAGCCTCATTTTAAAATTCATTCACGAAAGCTACATTCAAGCTCGATATATGAAAGCTTCATTTTAGGCTTGATACACGAAAGGTTCATTTTAAAGGTTCATTTTAAAATTCATTCATAAAAGCTACATTTAGGCTTGATTCATGAAAGCTTCATTCTTAAAATTTACATACCAAAGCTATGCTTAAGCTTAGAACATTAAAGCTTTGTATCACGTTCTACCCATAAAATCCAAGTTTTAGGTTTATTATTGAAAGCTTTTATTCTAAAAAATTTCATATGAAAGCAAACTTTACACATGAAAGCCACGCCCAGGTTTAACATACGAAATATCTGTGTATTAATATTTCTTCCTACAATATTTGACTTTTTGCTACTCGTTGACCACCACATGGCAATGGGCATGTGTAGTGAAAACCAAATATATATGTAAAGATCCTAATATGTGTGTGTGTGTATGTGCCTTTGTGTGTTTACATACACACACATGTATGTATGTATATGTATATGTATGTATGTGTATGTGTATGTGTTTATATATTTATGTGTGCACGTATTTCTATATGTATATGTATTCATGCATCCTTATGTAACAACCATATTGAAGAGCAAGTAAATAACCACGTCTATAAATAAAAAGTAAACGCATAATACGAAAATAATAAATTGCATATATATAACCTCCTAACCCAAGTCAAGCACACACAAATATAAGTACTTAACACAAGAACTAAATTGGTATAACTCAAAAAAAGCAACCATAGCAACCAAAACATGTCATAAGGACATGCATACAACCAATTCTAACATCCAAACATCCATGCCAATGTCAACCAACTATTTAAGGTTACCATGCAACATACCAACGACAACATGAGCAAACTGTCATGCAAACTAACTACAAATGGAAATTATTGGAAGAGAGCTCGTGATAAGAAACTTAAATTCTCTCCTCCAGTTCTCACTTACTCCCATCCAAACCTTTTCCTTATCGTACTCGGGATTATTGGTTTCTTTATTCCTATGTGATTTCACATCAAGCTCTAAGATGCGAATATGCATATAAAGCATTCTAGACCATACCTTTACATTCATCTCATCAAACTAATTGTGCTCACTCATACGACTATTCCTCTGCTAGGGATTAATGAAAAAAAATCCCATTTTCTAGGTGCTCGAACTATAACCATATAAATGTTGGAAACTAGATGCCTTTCTCGATCTAGGGTACATAGTTCTTTTCCTCAATTAGTAGTATACGTTCCAATGCCCAATGAGTTTCCCCACACGCATGTATTATTTCCCTTCGATCATGTCCATGGTACAAATCCTAATACATAACGAGCGTCCACAATATGCGGTACATGTCATAATACCTAGTGAGCATCCTAATACCCAGTGCTTAAACTCCAATAGCTACTCATTGTCACTACATATATATTATTAATAATCATCTTAGTTGCAATTATTGGATCTGGGTCAGCCCGCAAATAGAGTGATTGAGTAAATTTTTTAATTTTTTATTATCAATTTGGATCTTTAATGGGCCTATGTAGTCTAAATTCGTTTAGAACTTTTTTAAATTTCTTTTAAACAATATTTTATTTAATTTTGCAAATAAAGTATTATTTTATATAATATGCATTATATTTTATACATGTGTATCATATACACATGCGTGTGTATGAGCGCGTGCAACATGATAATGTGTACGTGTATAGATGTTGGGATTTATATTGCAACGGACATGTCAGCCCCTCGTGTATGCCCATAGATTTTTTAAATGTATGTATGTATGTATATGCATCAAAATATTGTATAAAATGCATATATGTAAAAATTAATATAACTATATAATTATTATAAAATATTGATTATAATTTGACATAAAGAATTTATAAAAAACACACACACATAGATATATATATATATATAACTATATTGTAAGATTGTTTCAAATATTAATTTTTTTAATATATAAAATCCAAACAGAAATTATTTATTTATAATTTTTAAATCAATCTACATGCATTTTGCATATAAACATATATCGTTATACATATACACACACAAATATATATATATATATATATTATTGTTGTCCTCAGCTAAAAAAATTTGATATTTTTTAATTTCTTTTCATTTTTAAATAATTTAATAGATTAATACATTTAATTAAAAACCATGAGAAATTAGTTTAAAAAATTTCATTTTTGAAAACATAATGTAAATTTTATATTACATTATACATTTATTTTATTTGTTTAACCAATTTTTAATTAAGTAAATAATCAAACTATATATCAAATATATGTATATGAAAATTTATCTATTTTTGCCGATTGATTTTCAAACATGAATAAATATTTTTATAAAATTTAAAATATATTTATCATATGATTTAGTATATCTAATTCATAAAATAATTTAATAATATCATTATAATAATTTTTATTTTATTTTAGGCCATGAGCATAGTACGATGTACATGAAAAAATTTATAATATATATGCACTTATTTATACAACAATCAACATATGTCAATACATCAATATACCGATTCATCATATTTCAAACTAAACAACATATGGAACAATTAATATATATATATATAACATTATTATATAATAATAGACCAAAAAAATACCTTTAAATTATGCCCAAAGTTTGCATGTTAAAACGAAGAAATAGACTCCTTGAATCTGATCCCAATCTCGAATTTACTAGCATATCAATTTCCTTACCACCAACGATCGAATCGAAGCTAATTGATGTGAATTTGTGGTTGGATTTTTAAGGTTTTTATAGGGTGGTTGCGGCATGTTATGAGGAGCAAAGGAAGAGTGTATAAGTGATTTCAAAGTGAGTTAGAGGGATTATTTAAGAGGGCGACAATGGAGTGAAACAAGGATCAAGTTCTACTTATTTCTCTTACCATTTCTTTTTGTTTTTTTTAATTCAAAATTCTCCTTCTCTAACATCGCATGGTCACTCTAATATGTTTCTTTATATTATCCTATACCATGCCCCTTATGGGCCTCATAACCAATCCAATCCAAAATATAATTACTATTTAAATCGAATTTAAACATGTATCGATATTGTATATCGATCAATATATTTATAACTATTATATACACACTGTTTAATATTGTTCAATACATAAAATAAAATTTTATAACTAAAATTAATATTTCATAAATATGATTAAATTTAATCAATTTATAACAATCACAAATTAATTAACTCGGGTGGTAAAAGGACTATTAACATTTTGGTTATATGACTCTTAGGTGTAAATTTGGTCAGCAATTAATATCAAACAATTCAAATATTAACGTTCACATTTTAATTAGCTGATAGTGTGACATTATGGCCAAATTCATGGCTTACATGGTATTGATAAAATTCATTTTTACTTTATTAAGCGTTACCTTGTAGTGACAATTATTTACGCCAGTTTTTTTCGTTAAAAGTATATCACTTTGGATTTATGGAGTGTACTAACAGTCAAAATTATAATATCATCCGTATTCAACTCTATAGTCCATACACAAAGTCCTTGGTTCAATTATTATTATTATTATTATTTGAACTACTATAGCGGAGACTTTGACATTGAGTTGACTTTGGTTGACCGTGACACTGGTCTCATATAACTGAGGAGATGAATCCTCTCTTGAATATTGTTTCACTTCCAATACATCCACTCAATCCAACTATAGTCATTCGATGGACGTCGTGCCATGATAACTCTAATCAAAGTGGGTCTTTCGTATTGAAGATCAACATATTCCCAAATTAAGAGAACCGTGTAAATAAGTCAAAATGATATTTTCTATTTGAACTTAATTATATTAACTATCAGTATAGTACATAACCCCTTAATGCCCCCATCAACCATGAGTAGTAAACTGCCTAACATTTGGAGAGAATTATGTACTTCAGGCTAAACAGATATATCGATATCCAGTCTCGATACATCGTGACTAGGAATATTTAGAACAATATGTTTATTTTATCATGATAAATCACACATGATCACAACTCTTTATAACTACTACCACAAAACATACATTTTATGAATATGATTAGATATACTGCTAATTAAATTAGTTAATTAATATAATATGTTATATCAAGTATATGATAGGAAGAAAACACCTTTTATTTAAAACAAGATCGGTTATTGAGTTAGATATATGTAACAATTACATAATTGCCCTTAGCGCATACCACTAACTCTATTAATCTCCCACTCACACTTGGGGCCAATTATAGAATCTCTATTTTATCCCTTTGATCAGTTTGATGGGAATTAATCGAGCATGTCCCTTCCTGAATGGATCTGCTCTATTGTTTTAATTATCTACTTTATCAATCAACTCTCTTCGATGCTCATAAACTACTTTTATCACGAGGAACCATTCAGAATATGTTTCTCAACTTCTATTAAGCTCGTATCGCTCTGTTGTCATTGTATAACAATAATGTAGTGTTCTTAGTACTTGAAATGATCTCTAGCTCAATTATAAATTTGTGCATTTATATACATACATTGCCATTATTAGTGCTATTCAAAGCAATGTACATAGCCTTTTCATTGAATTAGCCATAATGTTTCATTCGGAACATTTTCCAGCATAAAGCTCTATAACATCCCCCATTCTGAGGCCCAAAACTAATGGCTAGGAAAGCTGCAATCATCCACGATTATTAATTCCCAACGACAAAAGCGGCTATGTTAATCATATCAATAATCAGAAGCACATGAATATGAAAAAAATTTAACATGGTTTAATAGCAAATTTTCATATCTCAATTCACAAATGATATTTCATATTCATTACATAATCTCATTCGCAATCTCACGTTTTGAGAAAACATGATTATTACAAAATACTCCAAGTGCAACATATGAAAATGTCCCCCCTTGTTGATCAGAGTCAAATACTTAGCAATTATACGACTTTGGTATTACATCCAAATAGACAAAACCAAACTACGCAACGAAAATAGAAAAAGCTCCTAATAGCTTGAATGCCTCCTACATGTCTCCGAAAGCTTATTCGTCTAACTGGAAACCTGAAATCCCTTACTCTCAACCTACTTAAATTAATTTTTGAGCACCTGAGAATTTAAGGGGAATACCAAAAACTTTGGATTAGACAATGGCCTAGTGTGAATAATAACCTACCATCTCGAATCGAGTAGATATCAAATGACATCATGCCGCTGACCGAAATGGGTTTTCCTCTCACCAGTATCTTAACCAAAATACATTAACCATATACCATGCTCATGCACTCATAATGGTTAAAACATAAAAATATATTTGATATGCAAGAATGCAACATACCTTGGATTATCTATCGCAATTTATCTGACTGTCTGTAATAACCCAAATTTTTGGGTATTAGATAATTGAATAATTATCCGAGTTTAACTATTAAAATGTGATAATCCCTTAATTAAATTATTTAAAATGGATAAAATTGTTATCTTCAAATATAAATGACCAAAATAAAATTCTTTTGTTTTGTGACGACCCGGGATTTTAAGCAATATCAATTTAATAATCTTTGATAATAATTAAATTAATTTGATCATTTTATACTATAAATTAACAAGTTAAAATTTCTTTTTAAAGTCTAATAATAATAATTTGACAATATCTATTAATATTTTTCTTAACAATATAAAATAGGCAAGTTAATTCTTTTGAAAACTAATGATTTGGAAATATTTGTTTTAGCAATTTAAAATTGGTAATATTTATTTGCAAAAGTTAATCAGAATATTTTCTATTTATAATATATATATATTGATATATTGTAAATATGAAGTTTTTAATATAATAAAAGCTTTATATTCAAATTGTTATATATATATATATATGAATATATATATAGGTTTGCATTATGTTTCAAAATTTAATACAGTAATTTTCAAATCTAATGTTAAAATGATTTTCCATTTGAAATGTGTGTGTGTGTATATATATATATATTTGTATATATGTATTAGAAATAGAAAAAAAATATTGATTTGAGTTTGATGAGTGTTTTCAAACTTAATATATACAGTTTGAAATTTGAAATGTCAATTTGACTTAGTACTTTTAAAAATGATATTTGAGATTTAAATGACAAAAATAATTTCTTATTTATTTTAAATATATATATATTAAGCTTTTGTTTTAAATAAGGGTTAAATTTGAAGTTCACATTCAATTGTTTTCAATATTTTTTCATTTTAATTTTAACGTAAGATAAGCTTGTTTAAAAAAAAATTTACATAAAGAATTAATATAAATTTCTCAAATTTATAAACATACGATAGATTACATTGAATCAAAAATATAAGTTGTTTATAAATGTTCACATGAATTTGATTTTGAATCATTTATTAAAATATAAAACTTGTTTATTTGTGGATAAGTACATAAATATTACATAATTTCATTCATTAGATTATTAAAAAGGGAAAATAACATTTAAAACATTTATTAAACATTAATAAAACATTAAATACCACTTTTAAACTTTTAATGTATGTTAAAGGACATTTGTAACTTGGGTGCATATGCGTAAGATCATTAGAGCATTAAAATGACAAGTGTCATTCTCTTGATTTATTAAGTTTAAAAATTTAATGGTAAAATAAAAGTAGAGTTTTATTTTCAGTTAAGAATTTCTTTATTCTCTTGAACAAAAATTGAATATAAATCTAAAAAAATAGAACAGGAAATGAAAATTTGAAACAAAAAAGAAGACATAAAACTGTAAAATCTGGAAAATGAGAAACGAAGTTAGATCTGAAGCAAGATGAAGATAAGCAGGAAGATTACAATTAAATTAACATGCAAGAACTGGAATCAAACAAGCAATTCAGGAAATTCATCATGCAAATAAATTCATGAACCTGCAAAACAATTTCTGTCCTCTACAAACAAAGGTGAGTAAATATTTTTTAAAACAGTTTTAGTTTAATCTATGGTTGAATGATGATCCATGCAAATGAATTTTGTTTTGATAATGAATGTTATTACATGAATATTGTTAAGTCGTATGTTGTAAGTGTGAAATTACAAGGAATTCAAATGACAGTATATGTTGAAGTTGTTCTCTGTTGATAAAACCTGTGATTTTTGTTTTTCAAAAATCCAAATTTCTAAATTTGATCCATATTAGCCTTGAACATTTGAATGAAATTTGTTTGTAATTGTATGATGAAGATTATTAAATAGTTCCAGGAATTTTAAATAACACAAATCATGTCTAAAATGGAAATTTACAGTGAAACTAAATTTTTGTAAAAAAACAACTATCTTAAATTATAATTTGAATTACATGCATGTAATCATGATTAAAAATCATGAATTTTGATATGAAATTTGTAATTCTATGTTGGATAATTCTTGTGAATTTGGGTTTTGTTCGAAATTGGGGTTTTTGGTGATTGCCATTGATCGGCATGACGATTTGAGCTAGAATCTTGGTTGAAGCTTGCTTGTGGAATGTTGATAGGGGAAAAATGCTATGGAACTTTTCCAATGGCCATGGTGATGAGAATTGATCAAACTAGAGTTTTATATTGATGTTGTTTCGGTTTGAATGTCGTGACTGTCGCGACTTGGATATTCGACCAGAGTTGATCGCGTTTGGGGTTGTTGAGGCTCGTGACGAGGTGATTCGATGGTGGGGATGGCGAAGGCCTTACGACGTTGTGGCGTCCGCCGTGGGTGGTTTAGTGGTCGATGTTTTTCTGTAGTTTTCGAGCTTGAAGTTCAAAATTCGATTCGATGATGTATTCTTCGATCTGGGTTTGGTTTAGGGCTCGCACGCATTGGAGTGACCGACGTCGATGGTCGCGACGACCAAGTTTGGCCGGAGATGAGGGGACACGTGCACGTATATTGGCCGTGTGCACTGGAATATTTGAGCTTGGGGAAGACGAGTTGAAGACCCGGGTAGAGCTCGCGTTATGCTCGGTGATGACTCGAAGTAAGGGAGAAGCTTGAGGATCTTCGGGGCAGGCTCGGGGTGTATGAGTATTTGTCTCGAGTAATTTGGTTGCTACTTTTAGTTAAGTCCTGTGTAATCTAAGATATAGTTGCTGATTTAAAACTTGTCGTTTGAATAAAAACAAGTTCAAGTTGTATGAAAGGAATAGAATTACAAAGTTAAAAAGCTTGTTGTTTAAAAGAAATTGTTAATCAAACTTTAAAAGTATAAATTGAATTTATTTCAAAATTTAAATTTGTTTAAAATGATTTCTTTTTGAAAGTAATTTAATTTAAATAAATTTTTAATTTAAAGAAGGATGTTTTGAATTTAAATATGGAATCAAAGTTTAAAGTAAATTGATAAGTAATGTTTTAAAAACTATGTTTTCAAATTTATATTGAAAATAAATAAGTTTTTATTCGATAATTTAAAATGGTTTTAAAATTTTAAACTTGATTTCTTAATGCCTTATTTTCAAATAAGAAAAGGATTAATCAAATGGTAAATAAGGATTGATTATCTGTTAATTAAGGATGGGTTAACAGTTAATTAAGGATTCTTAATTGATAAATAAAGGATAATTAATCAAGGATGTGATTAATTGATTAGGGTTAGTAATTAATTAATGATTGTATAAGCAAGATTAAGTGATTAATTTTTAAGGAGTTAATTTAATTTTTAAGTAATTAAATTAATTGTGATATGAATTGATAGTGCTTGCTTATGGATGATTGGTTGTTGAATGTATGAATTGGATGATATCTATTGAATTGATATCTAGTGATGAATAATCAAGATTTATTAATGAATGTAATTAAGTTAAAGGTTAATTATTATATGAAATTTAAGAATAATTTACTAATAAAAGTAAGTAGAGGATTATTGAATTTATGTAATTAATGGAAGCGATCAATCTTGCTTATTAATGAATGAATTATGATGAGTACTTTGAATTGGTGGACATCTCTATTATGAATTCATTTGTGATTTGATATGTCAGATGGGTGATGATAATGTGATTAGAAATCAATTAGGAATTGCTGTGTAAAATGTTATCCGATAATTAAAGTTGAGTTGTATTTAATTGGATAACTTGGTTTTAAATGACATTAGATTCGATGAGACCGGAGTCGGGTATTAGTAAATACCCGAAACCACTTTGATTCTTTTAAATTGCTAGGTGAAATCAATAAAATGGAATGGAATGATTTAAGTGAATTGGACAATTTAATCTAAGTTTGGCACTTAAAATTTGATGTGTGAAATAAGTAATGTATATAACAGCTTGTGAAGTTGTAAATTGATAAGTTACATGGGTTTATATAAGTTGTATGTTTTTGTATTCCATGTTAGATGGATTTACTTACGCTGATTTCCAGCCTGACCCGGTTGTTACTTTGATGTAATGCTCTTGTCAGACCGAGTATTGTAGGTTTTCAGGTAAGGACGTTCTTGTGACGCCCCACCTCTATACGCACGCTAGCCAAGGACACTACAGGGTAATGTCGTCAACTAACACGGAGAATAAGGCTGGTTAGGAGCGACCATCTATAGCCTTGCTCTAACTATCTATTGAATACATCGACAATAAACATACCAAGCAGGTCGACATACCCAATGAATACTTAAACAAAACTATAGATGGTTGAAGGATCTATCAGAACAGAATATAACAACTCAAATGTAATATACATCACAGAACAGTAGATCATCATATACACATATACTGACACATTGCAGAGTATACTAAATAATACATGTCGAGTGGTATAGCAAACCACAATATACAGACAAGTTCCAGATGAATACATATATCAGAGTTACTACAAAATGGGACTACACTAAAAGCTATGACAAAAAGAAGCTAGTGGAGTAGTCCATGCGGAAGCAAAATAGGCTAAGTCCAAAAGCACCTAACCTGAAATATCTCGGTCTGACCCGAGTATAAAATACACGGGTCAGTCTAGCTAAACAAATCAGTTAGATAAACTGAGCAACAATAAACCTGCAAGGTTACAAAGCATAACAAATATCTCTAAAAGAGATAACACAATCATCTAACAAAAGATGAATCATATGATAACAAGCCTCGTATCATCGGCAACATATAGAAACAAAGGATAAAAATATCCCAAATCAAGCCAAAAAGGAAAATAACAAATACCAATAAGGTATACAAGTTCCGCAAGGTAAACGCTACGCATCATGCGGCTCATAATGACCAACATCGAAGGGCGATACCTAGGGAATATACATATGAATGAAACATCAGAAAATTGCTCGAGCTCAGTACTGTATAAACAAGGATCCATGAGCCCGAAGACTCCAAACCCAATATCACCCATGCGGCACATAACGACCAACATCGGAAACGATACTAAAGGGCAACCCAATATCACCCATGTGGCTCATAACGACCAACATCGGAAGCGATACTAAAGGGCAACAAACCCGAAGGCACAAACCCGAAGGCACATACCCGAAGGCAACAAACCGTAGTGGTGAAGGTCAGAGACCCAGTACTGGACACCACTAACTGGCGGAATGTGTCACAACTCTCGAAGAGGAATCCGAAAAGTGTTAACGTATGTCCCATAACCACTCATTCGCACTAGACGATTTACTATCCGTCAGTCACTTTCACACTCAAAGCAGTACAAAGTTTACCTCATGTCATCGATAAACCAAACCCGAAGGTCAAAACAATCAATTGAATAGGTCGGGGACTAATCGGAAAGATAAACGCACAGATTCATGGTCCGTGTTTTGCCCAACCATTTAATCACCCTTCCACTTCGCTCGAAGTGCGAAAGTGTGTGTTTTAAATAGAATTTATAAATTGGAGAAACGAGCTTTTAAATGTGATCCAAGAGATTATTTTATAAAAACCCATGGATGAAGTCAAGAATAAGTTGTCAAAGTCAAAGATGCAATAACAACTACTAAAAAGCAACTTGAATCGATAAAATTTGGACAACCAATCAAAATATGCAAAAGTAGGCAAAACATGCAAAACATGAGCAGGTCGGTCGACCAGTTGCAGGGCTCGGTCGGCTGGCCAGATGCAGGAAACATGACGTGGCTCGGGGTAGCAGGTCGGTCGACCGGCTACAGGGCTCGGTCGGCCGAACTGCATATTTCTGGAGTTTCTGCCCTTTTTCTAATGAAATGCCAATTCTTCCAAAACGCGACCGTTCGAGCAATGGAGTTAAGGAGCCTTAGCCAATAGATTCTCCAGCTCCATTGGCTCTCCGATTCGCTACCAAAAACATGTTCCAATATCAAAGTTAGGATCTTTAAAGAATTGAACCCAAACACTAAAATTTTGGATATTCACCAATTCAATCCAAACCAAAAGCAAGTGCATATGAACAAGGTATTAGGAATTCATACCCAACATCTATGATATCAAGAGAGGTAGATGTGAGCTCAAAACTCACCTTTTAATCTCACAAACAAAGAAGATGAAGGAGCTAAAACACAAGGAGAAGACCAACCAAACTCTACTTCAACTCAATAAGCTTCAATCTAAGAATAAAACACATATTTCCCGATTTAGGTTTAGGAAATTTTCTGAAATTGAAGAGGAGAAGAGTTGGAGAAGACGAAGAAGAGCTTACCAATGGATTCTCTTTGATTTTGGAGCAAGAATTTGGAGTTTGCAAATGGAAACTAGGGCTTACAATTTCTATTTCTCTTTCTCTTCCACCATTTCAGTTTTAGCTTAAGAAATGACAGTGAAATGAAGATGAATGAAGTGAAGGGGTTGAGTTAGAGGGTTAATTAAGCTAGTGGGCTGAACCCAAACCCAAAACCCAATAGAAAAAGGGTCAAAATTTCACAAACTCCAAACATATCAAAGATTATACTCAAAAAGATCGCAAACGCCATTTTGGAACCAATGGAGGTGGTTTCGAGCTCCAATTCGGACATTTGCAGAAAGTGACATTTCGGACTAAAAATCTGACTAACGATGCTATATTTAAATAAAACATTTAAATATAAAATCGTTAAATATGCGGGTTGTTACAGATCTCCCCTCCTTGCAAAATTGCGTCCCCGCAATTCCTAGAGACGATATTTGTAACACTACATACATGCAACATTCAAAAGAAAAAGGAAATAAGCTTGAGATGAAAAGACATACACACCGTTTACAAGCTAAGAAAGAAAACCCGGATAAGATCGCTCAATAAACTCTCTGGTTTCCCAAGTATAGTCATTGGGATTAGCGGACCATTGAACTTTAACGAGCGACATGTCCTTGTTCCGAAGGTGTCGCACCTCCGTGTCAAGCACGCGAATATGTTGTTGTACAATAGATAAGTCCAGTGAGATCTCAAGCTCTTGCAAATCAGGAGAAGCAATAACAGAATCCGACTCCCGAAGACACTTTCGAAGTTGCGAGACATGGAAGACGTCATGAATGCCAGATAAATGAGCTGGAAGTGAAACTCTATAAGCCACAGGGCCAATACGTTCAGTAATAGAAAATGGTCCTATAAAGCGAGGAGCTAATTTCCCAGTCGTACTGAAACGCATAACCCCTTTTAAAGGAGAAACACGAATAAAAACAAGATCACCAATTGAGAATTCGAGAGGCTTCCTACGGTTGTCCGCGTAGGATTTCTGGCGACTTTTTGCCTCTTTCATTCTCAACCGGATAAGATCAATCTTCTCGGAAGAATCACGAACAAAATCTGGACCAAGAATAAGCTTCTCTCCAGATTCCAACCAACAAGAAGGAGATCGACATGGCCTTCCGTATAAGGCTTCGAAAGGAGCCATACCGATACTAGATTGAAAACTATTGTTGTAGGAGAATTCTACAAGAGGTAGGTGATCCTACCAACTTCCACCAAAATCAAAAATACAAATACGGAGAAGATCTTCCAAGAAACGATTCACCCGTTCAGTCTGTCCGTCAGACTGCGGATGATAAGCTGTAGAAAAATTAAGCTTCGTTCCCAAAGCTTGCTGAAGACTCTTCCAAAAATGACTCGCGAATAAAGGATCACGATCACTCACAATAGAACTAGGGACACCGTGAAGTCTCACGATTTCCTTGACATATAATTTAGCCAAATGCGAAGCAGTCCTATTAGACTTAATAGGGACAAAATGAGCAGACTTAGTGAGGCGATCAACAATAACCCAAATACTAGAATGGCCTGATCTCGAACGAGGTAGGCCGTCAATGAAATCCATAGAAATTTGATCCCATTTCCACAATGGAATCTCAAGAGGCTGAAGAAGACCCGAAGGACTCTGATGCTCGGCCTTAAAACGCTGACAAGTTATGCAATTGCTCACATAACTCGCTACATCGCGTTTCATGCCTTCCCAATAATAAAGACGATGCATATTGGCATACATCTTGCTACTACCGGGATGAACGGTATACTTAGAACGGTGACAATCATCAAGAATGTCATGCCTAAGTGCAAGATCAGAAGGCACAAAAAGATGGTTCTTCTTACGAAGACACCCATGAGAATCAATGCTAAAATCTTGCAACGCCTCATCATAGGATCCAGACTCACAAAGCTGAATAAGATGCAACAAATCAGGATCACGCCGCTGAGCATCGGCAATACGATCCAACAAAATAGGTCGAGCTCCCAAACTAAATAATAGAATAGGAGAATCAGAAGAGGAACCTCGATCATGAATTTCACAAAAAGATAGAGTCTCAAGAATATTCCATTCGGCAAGCATCATAGAAATAACAGCCGAATGTTTGCGACTAAGCGCATCTGCAACACGATTACCCTTACCAGGGGTATACTGGATATCAAAGTCATAGGAAGCAAGAAACTCGAGCCAACGTTGTTGTCTCATATTGAGTTCCTTCTGAGTGAACAAATACTTCAAAGACTTATGATCGGTATAGAGAATAAAGCGCTCGCCCAATAAATAGTGTCGCCAAATCTTCAAGGAAAAGACAATGGCGGCTAACTCAAGATCATGAGTGGCATAGCGGACTTCATTCGGACGCAGTTGCCTAGAAGCATAAGCAACTACCCGATCCTTTTGCATAAGAACAGCACCGAGACCACTACCATAAGCATCGGTGTAGACAACAAGATCATGATTCCCCTCGGGAACCACAAGAATAGGAGCATTAGTGAGAAGTTCCTTCAATGTCAGAAAGGAAGCTTCACACTTGTCGGACCAATCAAAACGAATGCCTTTCCGAGTAAGGCAAGTGAGAGGAAGCACAACAAGGGAAAAATCCTTAATGAACCGACGGTAATAACCCGCCAATCCAAGGAAACTACGAATCTCATGCACATTCTCAGGCCTCTTCCAATATTGGATGGCTACGATCTTTGAGGGATCGACAGAAATGCCATCGGAAGATACAACATGGCCTAAGAACTTAACCTTATTCTCCCAAAAGTGGCACTTGGAGAATTTGGCTCTAAGCTGATGACGATGAAGAGTACTCAAGACAATTCTCAAGTGATTAGCATGCTCGGCTTCAGACTGAGAATAAATAAGGATACAATCAATGAACACAAGAACGAACTTATCGAGATATTCCCGGAATACTCGATTCATTAGATCTACAAAGAAAGCAGGAGCGTTCGTCAAACCGAACGGCATAACGAGCCACTCGAAAGAACCATATCGAGTGCGGAAAGCTGTAAAAGGTATGCTATCCTCCGCGACTCGTAATTGATGAAAACCTGTGGCAAGGTCAAGCTGACAAAAGACCTTTGCCCCACTCAATAGATCGAACATATCATCGATCCTAGGCAATGGATACCTATTCCTGATGGTTAACTCGTTAAGCTTGCGATAGTCAATGCAAAGCCTAAGAGTTCCATCGGACTTCTTCACGAAGACGACCGCGGATCCCCACGGAGAAAAACTAGACTGAATCAACTGCTTGGACTCTAGCTCTAACAGCTGCTTCTTGAGTTCCTCATTTTCCCTTGTAGACATTCTCGTAGGAGGACGACTAACTGGCTGCGCGCCTGGAATGAGATCAATGCGGAACTCAATTGCCCGCTTAGGTGGCAAACCTGATACAGGCTCAAAAACATCAGAAAAGTCACAAGCAATAGGTATACGAGATATATCATCATCATCTCGCGAATCAACATAACATAAAGCCATATCGGAATTATCCACATCCCGAAGAATAAGAGATAGCTGAGTAGGCGAATCCGGATGTCGAAGATATATAATCCTCTCCGAACAAATAATCCTGGCATCATATCTCACTAGCCAGTCCATTCCCAAAATCATATCAAATCCCGGACAAGAAATAATGTGCAGATTCGCACGAAAAGAAAAGCCACATAAAACAATCTCAACATCATCACAAAGCAAACTAAGGGTCGCGGATCCCCCAATAGGATTCGCAATCCTCAATGAAGTAACCAAACAAGAAACATCTAAAGATAAATCATCAACGAGCTGTTTCGATACGAAAGAATGTGAAGCACCCGTATCGAAAAGAACTCGAATACTATGATCACGAAATAAAATAGAACCTTCCAAAATAGATAGAGAGATACCTTTGGGTTGAGAAGGACCTTCAGAAGCCTTAGCAGCATAAAGCCTGCTAGACTTGGCATTAGCCGGAACAGTAGGGCAAGCTGAAACATGATGACCTTCCTTCTTGCAATAACGGCAGAAGAGAGGCTTAGGACAAGCTCGAATAATATGATCTGGAGAACCACAATTGAAACACTTTCGAACGAAAGGTGTTCCGGAAGACTGAGGCCGAGAGCTAGGACCACCAGTCTTCTTCTTCTTAGAAGGAAAAGACCTGGACTTCTGAATTGGAAACGGCCTCTTGTTGGGGTTCTTGGAAACCTCAACATCAACATCACTATCACACTCCTTCTCGACGGTCTCGAGGTGAAGTGCCGAATCAACCAACTCCTCAAAAGAAAGTTTAAGCTGAAGCAACAAAGATTTCTTAAGATACTTCTTAAGACCAGAAACAAACTTCAAATTCTTCTTATAAGAAGTGCTGATGAATTCAATACCATACTTAGATAAAGCCTCGAATGATGCAACATACTCAGAAACAGAAGATTTCCCTTGCTTCAACTCAAGGAAGCGACGGGTCAATAAAACTTTTTCAGATTCAGGAACGAACTTGAGTTCAAATCGCTCCCGAAACTGAGTCCAAGAAAGAGTAGAATCATCAATCTCGGCTACAAGAAGCTCATACCAATCAAGGACACGCTCTTGTAATAAGCTAGAAGTTACAAGAACTCTATCATGGTCAGAAAGATCCATACGAGAGAAGATACGCTCGCACGTGCGAAACTAAGCTCGGACTTCAAGAACGGATTCGGAGCCTTTAAACGGCTTTCCTCCAAGATGAGCAAAATCACTGCACTGGCGTGCAAAGGCAGACTTGCGAGGTGGACACTCGAGAAGGAACTGGAGGATGAGTGCTCCTAAACAATTCCATAAACTGATCACAGACATGTAAACGCCATCCGGATGTGTGCCACTGGATAGCCCAGCATCCGAACGTCGTCCCCTGCCTCTTCCAGCCATACGCTGAAGGTAAGATAAGAACAAAATTATTCACAAGGTAGATATTGCAATATGGAATACTACGGAATAGAAATGCATTCCTAGACGTATTCCCAAACTCTATCTAACCTTGATGGAATAAGAGACATGATGATTCAAAGATTTGTATCACTTGTACACTTTGATGTACCGTAATATGTGCATCTATTCTGTGTTTATCATATTTCGTCTGAACCTCGCTTTGATACCACACTGTGACGCCCCACCTCTATACCCACGCTAGCCAAGGACACTACAGGGTAATGCCGTCAACTAACACGGAGAATAAGGCTGGCTAGGAGCGACCATCTATAGCCTTGCTCTAACTATCTATTGAATACATCGACAATAAACATACCAAGCAGGTCGACATACCCAATGAATACTTAAAACAAAACCATAGGTGGTTGAAGGATCTATCAGAACAGCATATAACAACTCAAATGTAATATACATGACAGAACAGTAGATCATCATATACACATATACTGATACACAGCAGAGTATACTAAATAATACATGTCGAGTGGTATAGCAAACCACAATATACAGACAAGTTCCAGATGAATACATATATCAGAGTTACTACAAAATGGGACTACACTAAAAGCTATGACAAAAAGAAGCTAGCGGAGTAGTCCATGCGGAAGCAAAATAGGCTAAGTCCAAAAGCATCTAACCTGAAATATCTCCGTCTGACCCGAGTATAAAATACACGGGTCAGTCTAGCTAAACAAATCAATTAGATAAACTGAGCAACAATAAACCTGCAAGGTTACAAAGCATAACAAATATCTCTAAAAGAGATAGCACAATCATCTAACAAAAGATGAATCATATGATAACAAGCCTCGTATCATCGGCAACATATAGAAACAAAGGATACAAATATCTCAAATCAAGCCAAAAAGGCAAATAACAAATACCAATAAGGTATACAAGTTCCGCAAGGTAAACGTTACGCATCATGCGGCTCATAATGACCAACATCGAAGGGCGATACCTAGGGAATATACATATGAATGAAACATCAGAAAATTGCTCGAGCTCAGTACTGTATAAACAAGAATCCATGAGACCGAAGACTCCAAACCCAATATCACCCATGCGGCTCATAACGACCAACATCGGAAACGATACTAAAGGGCAACCCAATATCACCCATGCGGCTCATAACGACCAACATCGGAAGTGATACTAAAGGGCAACAAACCCGAAGGCACAAACCCGAAGGCACATACCCGAAGGCAACAAACCGTAGTGGTGAAGGTCAGAGACCCAGTACTGGACACCACTAACTGGTGGAATGTGTCACAACTCTCGAAGAGGAATCCGAAAAGTGTTAACGTATGTCCCATAACCACTCGTTCGCACTAGACGATTTACTATCCGTCAGTCACTTTCACACTCAAAGCAGTACAAAGTTTACCTCATGTCATCGATAAACCAAACCCGAAGGTCAAAACAATCAATTGAATAGGTCGGGGACTAATCGAAAAGATAAACGCACAGATTCATGGTCCATGTTTTGCCCAACCATTTAATCACCCTTCCACTTCGCTCGAAGTGCGAAAGTGTGTGTTTTAAATAGAATTTATAAATTGGAGAAACGAGCTTTTAAATGTGATCCAAGAGATTATTTTATAAAAACCCGTGGATGAAGTCAAGAATAAGTTATCAAAGTCAAAGTTGCAATAACAACTACTAAAAAGCAACTTGAATCGATAAAATTTGGATAACCAATTAAAATATGCAAAAACATGCAAAACATGCAAAACATGAGCAGGTCGGTCGACCGGTTGCAGGGCTCGGTCGGCTGGCCAGATGCAGGAAACATGACATGGCTCGGGGTAGCAGGTCGGTCGACCGGCTACAGGGCTCGGTCGGACGAACTGCATATTTCTGCAGTTTCTGCCCTTTTTCTAATGAAATGCCAATTCTTCCAAAACGCGACCGTTCGAGCAATGGAGTTAAGGAGCCTTAGCCAATAGATTCCCCAGCTCCATTGGCTCTCCGATTCGCTACCAAAAACATGTTCCAATATCAAAGTTAGGATCTTTAAAGAATTGAACCCAAACACTAAAGTTTTGGATATTCACCAATTCAGTCCAAACCAAAAGCAAGTGCATATGAACAAGGTGTTAGGAATTCATACCCAACATCTATGGTATCAAGAGAGGTAGATGTGAGCTCAAAACTCACCTTTTAATCTCACAAACAAAGAAGATGAAGGAGCTAAAACACAAGGAGAAGACCAACCAAACTCTACTTCAACTCAATAAGCTTCAATCTAAGAATAAAACACATATTTCCCAATTTAGGGTTAGGAAATTTTCTGAAATTGAAGAGGAGAAGAGTTGGAGAAGATGAAGAAGAGCTTACCAATGGATTCTCTTTGATTTTGGAGCAAGAATTTGGAGTTTGCAAATGGAAACTAGGGCTTACAATTTCTATTTCTCTTTCTCTTCCACCATTTCAGTTTTAGCTTAAGAAATGAAAGTGAAATGAAGATGAATGAAGTGAAGGGGTTGAGTTAGAGGGTTAATTAAGCTAATGGGCTGAACCCAAACCCAAAACCCAATAGAAAAAGGGTCAAAATTTTGCAAACTCCAAACATATCAAAGATTATACTCAAAAAGATCGCAAACACCATTTTGGAACCAATGGAAGTGGTTTCGAGCTCCAATTCGTCCATTTGCAGAAAGTGACATTTCGGACTAAAAATCGGACTAACGATGCTATATTTAAATAAAACATTTAAATATAAAATCGTTAAATATGCCGGTTGTTACAGTTCTGGAGCTCAGGAGGCGAGCTGGGGAGCAGAAACGTATGGATAGAATTCCGCTGTGTATATTATTATTATCTTCTGGGACGAGTTATTTTAACTGTCCAATGACTGGTAGTAGTTGTAACTCTGATGTAATTAAATTATAATTGTACTGATGATGATTTTTCTTTGTAAAATCGTTATTTATGTTATATTATATTTTGATCCACTATGAATGTGAGGTTTCTGTGTCTTGTTTTCTGTTTCTTCTTCTTTCTCTTCTTTCTTTTGACTAACTATCTGGAATTTTCGAGATCGAAATTTCTGGGTCATTGCATTTGGTATCAGAGCAGAAGGTTAAGCGAGAACCTTGGCTCTAGTGGGATTACTCATTAAGGATAGTGTAAGTGGTACCCTAGGATGAGTTGAGTATATATATATATATATATGGGAGCGTACTTGTTATTTTCTTATATAAAGATTTTAATTGATTTTATATAAGAATATATTTGATATATAAAGCAATATTTCTTTCTAATAAATATTAAGGTAATTGGTTGTTAAATTATTGAAATTAAATTAATTATTAATAGCAATACAACCAAATAGAAATTAAATAAAGATAAGTTTGAAATGAATTCAAACTGAAATTAGAATCTTGAATTTGGTAAAGAGTTTCAGAATAAGATAATAATGAATTGGTTTCCAAATATGATAATCTTGGTTATTGTCATAAATGGTTATTGTGTTTAATAATGGGATGATTGTTTTCCAATAAACAATTAAATGTTTTAAGGAAGTAACCATTTAATGAGAGTAACTTGTAAATTAGGAAGGATGTAAATTAAAGTGGGTTTCAAATTATGAAGTTTTGAATTCTAAATTTAAACATTTGAATTGGTTTCAAAATGTTAAAGGAAATTATATTATTCAAACTATTTTGAATATGATCTTATTTTAAAATAAGAAATGTTTGAAAATTTTAAAGAGAATTTGTTTTGAATTGAAACCAAAGATGGTTTAAATTTTAAAATTTGGCTTGGTGAACCAAGAAGTAAATATGAATATGTGTGGATATACTTAAATATTAAAGTTAGTTTGAAATAAACTCTAAATATTGAGTTTTAAATTTGGAATAAGATATGATACCCAAAGCGATAAGTTTTTGAACTTAATAAGTGGGAAGATTATTTATGAGAAGTCCAAATTTGAAATGGAAGTTCAAACTGGGTAAGGTTGACTGGATTAAGTGAATTGAGTTTAACTTGGGAAAAGTTAAATATGTTGGAATGTTCAACCTGATTTGTAAATTTTAAGATGAAATTAAGATTTAACTTGGAAAGTTAAAAGGTTAATTTGAATTGGGAGTTTGTGTGATCTTAAAATGGGATTGAGATCTAGAAATTAATAATGAATGGATGTTTTAAAATAAATTAGATGATATCATCCTATTGTTGTTAAAAATCTTTAAGTTGTGAATTGGAATTGTTTAAATGAATGAGAGATGGAGTATGGTAATCCATTGTTGAGATAAAAGGGAAATTAAACTTTAATTTGAAATTAAGGGTATAGAATTACCTTGAACTAAAAATTTGAGTAATTGAATTTGTAAATTAAAATTGTTTGAAACTCTTAATTGAACCTTGTAATGAGTTAAGTAAAGATAATTTAAAATGAAATTTTGAGAATTGGACTCAGAATTAATTTTTTTAAAGGTTTGGGTTATTGATGTAAAAATAAAGGTTAATTTGATTTGTGGTATAATATGTTAGGTCTGAACTGTGAATTGAATTGTTTAAAACTTTAAAGGTAAATTGATTTAAAGGAATTAAATCAACATTTGAAGTATTAACTCGAATTTATATAATTCGAGATGGTTTAAATTTGAAATTTTAATTAGTTCAAATTGAATTTGATTTGAATTAATTGAAATGGTGATTGAAGATGTATGAGTATAAGATTCAAATGGAAAATTTGAATTGGATTGATTTGAATAATTTGGAATTGTAACTAAAGTTGAATAGTTTTAAATTCAAATGGAATTTGAATTTAATTTGGGAGGAAATCAAGAATAATTCAACTTGATTTGGAAATGGAGTTTGAAATTGGGATTAATTCAAACTGGAGTTGAAATGAATTGAAATTGAAACTGGTTAAATTGAAGTTTATTTAAATTAGTAAAATTTGAGATCAAGGTTGAATAAAGTTAAATTTAGAAAGAAACTGAGGTTAATTCAACTTGAATTGAGGTTAAATCAATTTCAATGGAAATTGAAGTTATTTAAATTGGAATTGGGTCAATTTAAATGGTAGTGGAATTTAAATCGAATTGATTTGGAATGGAGATTGGGAATTGAACAGTTTTGACTCTGGATTATTTTTAATATAAATTATTTTAATATAAACCTATTTTTCCAAGCTATTCATTATATATACAACCTTTCTTTTAAAAGCCAAACTATCTTATACTTGTTTTACAATTATTTTTGAAACTGTTTAACAATTTTCCAAATAGTTATAAACTAATTACTATATTACAACTATTTTACAAAACTAATTACTATCTTATTATTATTTTGCTGTTATCTAATATTTCTATAATTATTTTAACTATTTTCTAACTATTTTACACCTATTTTACAAACTAGTTATTATTTTCCAACTACTTATCTATTTTCAAAAAATTTCCAAGCTATTTTCTAAATAAACTGGTCAGAGTTCAAACTGTTATTGGTCAAATACCCAATCGAGATAAGAATAGAGGTGATAATCCAAATGGATTGAAGCAATTGTGAGTAAGTGAATGAAAATCAAAGCGAATGTGAATAGGAATGGAATTGATTTGGCTAATAACCAATGAAGACAAATACGTAGGATGTACGTATGTTATTCTATTCGCATAATGATTTGATCCAGTTTCGAGCACAGAATTTCGAGATAATTATATCGATCCGAGTTGGGATTTTCCACTCGATTTTTGACGGCGAACCTAGATATGGATTGTTGATTAGTTCTGGATATTCTCTATCAAAGCTATGACTATGCAAGGAGCATGATGGTTTCTAATTAAGAAACCAGATCTGTGTCTGCACTAGGAAGTCGGGTGGACGATACTAGTTCGGAAGTGAAATCGTGTGATCGAGTGAGCGATCAGATTGGTATAGCGTACGGATGATATGTGTACATCGTACGGATTTGAATGAAAATGATATTGAAAGGAGTAATCAAATTTGGATATTTGATTTTAGTAAACAAAGTTAAATATCTTTGTTTTATAAAATGAAACTCCCCTTGTTAAATCTTTTGCCAGAAGAAAAGGGTTTTTGAAAATATTTGAAGTATAAAAGGAGTTTATACAAGTTTGAAATGATTCAAGGTTTTAAAAATTATGTATATCTGTATATATATATATATATATATATATATATATATAAAGGATCTTATGAGGATTTTAGAAAAGGTTTTGGGAACCTTTGGATTTGGAAAGGCTTTTGATTTTTGGGTAAAATCAATATGAGAATTTGGAAAGCCTAGTTTGAGAATTATCGATTTTGGGATAATCGATCTTGTGTAAAGGAGCTTTGTATGAGACCATACTACGTGTATGATTTGAAGATACTATATTTGTATAGTATAAAGTGTTTTGATGATGGCTCTGGGGAAAAAGGCGCTCCCTTGAAATGAACTTCTCAGGAGTGCCACCGGGTGGTGCTGCCTTGAGCCCCAAGGGAGGGTTCTAAAGTTGATCCTGTGAGGAGTCCGGACAAAACTAGTTTCTGGGGATTATGAGTAGAGTATACCATAGCGAAAGTCGTGTGTGCCGCTGAGAGCCAAAAGTCTACGTTTGATTTTATATCGGTAGACCGCGACATATGGTATAACATAGCGAAAGTCATCGTGCCACTAAGAGCCAACAGTCTGCGTTTGATTTTATATCGGTAGACTGCGACCTATGTAGGAGTGGAGAAGTTTCATTTTGACAGCGAAAATCAGAGACCGCAGAGAGCCTGCAGTTACATGGACTTTTGCTGTGATGGCAACGTAACCCTGGAAAGTAACTGCGATTTGTCGTGGGTTCCATGGCGTAATCGAGAGGACGCGGAGAGCCTGCAGTTACATGGACTTTTGCTGCGATGGCAATGTAACCCTGGAATGTAACTGCGACCATGGATGGGGGTGATGATTTCCAGAGCATTCTCACCAAAGATATATTCTCTATTTTTAAAAACTATTTTCTATATTCTTAATAAAATTATTTTCCAAGTATTTTCACTGGATGTTGAAAATGAGTCTGTTAAGTATTAATAGATTTTCAGTCTTACACCTGATCAACGTATGACCGAATTTCTATGAGAACAAGGACGGACTGGTTAAAACATCGAGTTATAAAAAGTATATTTATAAAATTATTTTATAATATTATGTAGATTTTAAAAGTGTTTCAAAGAAAAATTTTACTAAGAAAATAAGAATTTTAATAAATTCTGGGTTCGTTCCTTTTCGAGGATGAAAATATTCAAAGGGGGAAGGAATGTAATAACCCGGATTTTTGGGTATTAGATAATTGAATAATTATCTGAGTTTAACTATTAAAATGTGATAATCCCTTAATTAAATTATTTAAAATGGATAAAATTGTTATCTTCAAATATAAATGACCAAAATAAAATTCTTTTGTTTTGTGACGTCCCGGGATTTTAAGCAATATCAATTTAATAATCTTTGGTAGTAATTAAATTAATTTGATCATTTTATACTATAAATTGACAAGTTAAAATTTCTTTTTAAAGTCTAGTAATAATAATTTGACAATATCTATTAATATTTTTCTTAACAATATAAAATAGGCAAGTTAATTCTTTTGAAAACTAATGAATTGGAAATATTTATTTTAGCAATTTAAAATTGGTAATATTTATTTTTCAAAAGTTAATCAGAATATTTTCTATTTATAATATATATATATATATATTGATATATTGTAAATAGGAAGTTCTTAATATAATAAAAGCTTTATATTCAAATTGTGATATATATATATATATATGAATATATATAGGTTTGGATTATGTTTCAAAATTTAATACAGTAATTTTCAAATCTAATGTTAAAATGATTTTCCATTTGAAATGTATATATATATTTGTATATATGTATTAGAAATAGAAAAAAAATATTGATTTGAGTTTGATGAGTGTTTTCAAACTAAATATATATAGTTTGAAATTTGAAATGTCAATTTGACTTAGTACTTTTAAAAATGATATTTGAGATTTAAATGATTAGAATAATTTCTTATTTATTTCAAATATATATATATATATATATATTAAGCTTTTGTTTTAAATAAGGATTAAATTTGAAGGCCACGTTCAATTGTTTTCAATATTCTTTCATTTTAATTTTAACGTAAGATAAGCTTGTTTTAAAAAAAATTACATAAAGAATTAATATCAAATTTATAAACATATGATAGATTAAATTGAATCAAAAATATAAGTTATTTATAAATGTTCACATGAATTTGATTTTGAATAATTTATTAAAATATAAAACTTGTTTATTTAAGGATAAGTACATAAATATTACATAATTACATTCATTAGATTATTAAAAGGGGAAAATAACATTTAAAACATTTATTAAACATTAATAAAACATTAAATACCACTTATAAACTTTTAATGTATGTTAAAGGACATTTGTAACTTAGGTGCATATGTGAAAGATCATTAGAGCATTAAAATGACAAGTGTCATTCTCTTGATTTATTAAGTTTAAAAATTTAATTGTAAAATAAAAGTAGAGTTTTATTTTCAGTTAAGAATTTCTTTATTCTCTTGAACAAAATTGAATACAAATCTTACAAAAAAGAACAGGAAATGGAAAATCTGAAACAAAGAAGAAGACATAAAACTGTAAAATCTGGAAAATGAGAAAAGAAGTTAGATCTGAAGCAAGATAAAGTTAACCAGGAAGATTACAATTAAATTAACATGCAAGAACTGGAATCAAACAAGCAATTCAGGAAATTCATCATGCAAATAAATTCATGAACCTGCGAAACAATTTTTGTCCTATGCAAACAAAGGTGAGTAAATATTCTTAAAAACAGTTTTAATTTAATCTATGGTTGAATGATGTTCCATGCAAACGAATTTTGTTTTGATAATGAATGTTATTACATGAATATTGTTAAGTTATATGTTGTAAGTGTGAAATTACCAGGAATTCAAATGACAGTATATGTTTAAGTTGTTCTCTGTTGATAAAACCTGTGACTTTTGTTTTAAAAAAATCCAAATTTCTAAATTTGATCCATATTAGCCTTGAACATTTGAATGAAATTTGTCTGTAATTGTATGGTGAAGATTATAAAATAGTTCCAGGAATTTTAAATAACACAAATCATGTCTAAAATGGAAATTTACAGTGAAACTAAATTTTTGTAAAAAAACAACGATCTTAAATTATAATTTGAATTACATGCATGTAATCATGATTAAAAATCATGAATTTTGATATGAAATTTGTAATTTTCTGTTGGATAATTCTTGTGAATTTGGGTTTGTTCGAAATTGGGGTTTTTGGTGATTGTCGTTGATCGGCGTGATGATTTGAGCTGGAATCTTGGTTGAAGCATGCTTGTGGATTGTTGATAGGGGGAAAAATGCTATGCAATTTTTCCAATGGCCATGGTGATGAGAATTGATCAAACTAGGGTTTTATATTGATGTTGTTTCGGTTTGAACTTCGTGACTGTCGCGACTTGGATATTCGACCAAAGTTGATCGCGTTTGGGGTTGTTGAGGCTCGTGACAAGGTGATTCGATGGTGGGGATGGCGAAGGCCTCACGACGTTGTGGCGTCCGCCGTGGGTGTTTTTGTGGTCGATGTTTTTCTGTAGTTTTCGAGCTTGAAGTTCAAAATTCGATTCGATGATGTATTCTTCGATCTGGGTTTGGTTTAGGGCTCGCACGCATTGGAGTGACCGACGTCGATGGTCGCGACGACCAAGTTTGGCCGGAGGTGAGGGGACACGTGCACGTGTATTGGCCGTGTGCACTGGAATATTTGAGCTTGGGGAAGACGAGCTGAAGACCCGGGTAGAGCTCGCGTTATGCTCGGTGATGACTCGAAGTAAGGGAGAACCTTGAGGATCTTCGGGGCAGGCTCGGGTTGTATGAGTATTTGTCTCGAGTAATTTGGTTGCTGCTTTTTAGTTAAGTCCTGTGTAATCTAAGATATAGTTGCTGATTTAAAACTTGTCGTTTGAATAAAAACAAGTTCAAGTTGTATAAAAGGAATAGAATTACAAAGTTAAAAAGCTTGTTGTTTAAAAGAAATTGTTAATCAAACTTTAAAAGCATAAATTGAATTTATTTCAAAATTTAAATTTGTTTAAAATGATTTCTTTTTGAAAGTAATTTAATTTAAATAAATTTTTAATTTAAAGAAGGATGTTTTGAATTTAAATATGGAATCAAAGTTTAAAGTAAATTGATAAGTAATGTTTTAAAAACTAAGTTTTCAAATTTATATTGAAAATAAATAAGTTTTTATTAGATAATTTTAAAAGGGTTTTAAAATTTTAAACTTGATTTCTTAATGCCTTATTTTCAAATAAGAAAAGGATTAATCAAATGGTAATTAAGGATTGATTATCTGTTAATTAAGGATGGGTTAACAGTTAATTAAGGATTCTTAATTGATAAATAAAGGATAATTAATCAAGGATGTGATTAATTGATTAGGGTTAGTAATTAATTAGTAATTGTATAAGCAAGATTAAGTGATTAATTCTTAAGGAGTTAATTTAATTTAAGTTATTAAATTAATTGTGATATGAATTGATAGTGCTTGCTTATGGATGATTGGTTGTTGAATGTCTAAATTGGATGATATCTATTGAATTGATATCTATTGATGAATAATCAAGATTTATTAATGAATGTAATTAAGTTAAAGGTTAATTATTATATGAAATTTAAGAATAATTTACTAATAAAAGTAATTAGAGGATTATTGAATTTATGTAATTAATGGAAGCGATCAATCTTGCTTATTAATGATTGATTTATGATGAGTACTTTGAATTGGTGGACATCTCTATTATGAATTGATTTTTATGATTTGATATGTTGGATGGGTGATGATAATGTGAGTAGTAACCAATTAGGAATTGCTGTGTAAAATGTTATCCGATAATTAAAGTTGAGTTGTATTTAATTGGATAACTTGGTTTTAAATGACATTAGATTCGAAGAGACCGGAGTCGGGTATTAGTAAATACCCGAAACCACTTCGATTCTTTCAAATTGCTAGGTGAAATCAATATACTGGAATGGAATGATTTAAGTCAATTGGACCATTTAATCTAAGTTTGGCACTTAAAAACTGATGTGTGAAATAAGTAATGTTTATAACAGCTTGTGAAGTTGTAAATTTATAAGTTAACCCGGGTTTATATAAGTTGTATGTTTTTGTATTCCATGTTAGATGGGTTTACTAACGCTGGTTTCCAGCCTGACCTGGGTATTACTTTGATGTAATGCTCGGGTCAGACTGAGTATTACAGATTTTCAGGTAAGAACGTTCTGGAGCTCAGGAGGCGAGCTGGAGAGCAGAAACGTATGGAGAGAATTCCGCTGTGTATATTATTATTATCTTCTGGGACGAGTTATTTTAACTATCCAGTGATTTGTAGTAGTTTTAACTCTGATGCAATTTTATTATAATTGTACTGATGATGATTTTTCTTTGTAAAACCGTTATTTATGTAATATTATATTTTGATCTGCTGCGAATGTGAGGTTTCTGTGTCTTGTTTTTCGTTTCTTCTTCTTTCTCTTCCTTCTTTCGACTAACTATCTGAAATTTTCAGGATCGAAATTTCCGGGTCGTTGCACTGCCCATCCAAATTTTTAGTTTTTATAGGGTCACTATGAACCTATTAGTTTTCATGGACTAATTAATAACCCGTCTCAATTCTTAGGGAAACCCGTCCAACTTCATAATTTTTGTAGGATCACTAAGAACCTTGTAGTTTACATAGGACGACTAATAACCTTCCAATCATAGTTTTCATGGGCTCACTACGAACCTTCTGGATTCTTCAAAAACATCTCTCAAATAATGGTTTTCATGGGATCGCTATGAACCTGTTGATTTCTATTAATAACATCATCTGGATATAGTTTTCATGGGATTACTAGGAACCTATTGGACCCTTCCAATAACATTTCTTATGTCATAGTTTTCATGGGTTGACAATGAACCTGTTGGACCCTTCCAATGATATCTAAATCAATAATCTTTTTATTAGTTTCTGGGCATCCTATACTTCTGATCAACCTGATCTCCTAGATTAAATTCTACTCTGTTAGGAGTTAATTCTATTTATACTCACTACTGGGTTAGCCTAGCAAGTTATTCTGCCCTTAATACCCAAAATGAAGTTATAAGTTATATATATGATATGAGCATGACAATAATAATGCTTAACTGATCGAATAAGCACAAGAACATACAACGTCCATTATTTAATATGTTCCAATTACTTAATCTTAAGTAATATTCTCTTCGGAAATCCTTGACTAAAAAGTTTGGCTATTTCATAGTTAAAATCCTTGAAATCATTTCCATATAATGATATATGATTAATCCCCTTAAGTCATATTTGAAACAAAGAAATATATAGCCATTTAAATAGTTTAAAATGTATCAATGTCGACGTAATTTTCAGTGTCGATGGTAGCTTAAGGCTCTCCGCCATTATATATAAAAATGGAGTTTAACACAAGTGGTATTAACCTCGTCGACCTTTATCTAGGTCGAAGAAAAAATCCTAAAACTTCATAAGTTTTGTGACTCACTGCCGAAGACATAGGGTCATCAATCCTCATAAACATAGGCTTCTTTGCCCTTCTTAAAAACAGTTTTGATTAACTTTGAATATAGCCTCTTCAGCATTAAAAGGATAAGGCGCAACGTCATGACTAAGAGACATCAACACACATAAGGTAATCGACATTATGCACATCAACCTCCAAGACCCTCGAAGACGTTATAAGATTTGATAATTAAGTCACTTTGGCTACTATTCTGCTTCTTATACAAAGTCAAAGTCGAAATCAATAAAGGCGGTATTATAGCCTTAGTTTGGAAAACAACGAAGAGATGAAATGCGACATTGTTTAAAACTGCGCTGAAGACAAGCGACCTCGTCAACGTCAACGTCAACATTAAAATTTTAAAACATTTAGGTGAATCATGAAGACATAATTGCTGCTGAAACTACATTGTCGACGAGATCGACTTCGGCTTAATTAGAAACATTACATAGTTACCGAAGTAACTATCCTATGTTTCATTTGACTACGACATCAACACTCATGGATACAACCTTGTCTTAGGCTCGGTGACATTAGGGTGGTATGGCATTGTCATAATTCCTATGAAAACTGTTTTGTTACTACTAAAGCTAATTACTTTACACCAAATCTTAATTCTTGTCTAATTTCTATTGGATAGTACTTTACTTTACACAAATCCTTTCTAAAAATCTACCGCACATCATTTTTTCATTTCAAATACATTTCCTAAAAGAATTAATTAATAGCCTTAATCAATTTAAAATTTATATGCTAAACTAGCATTTTAAATTCATAATAATTCGAAATCACTTGGAAAAAATACCAAAAATTCACTAAAATTCAGAAATATGATATTCTGTATCATATAAAAATTTCAAAGCAACTTTATTTTAAATAATTAAAACACGAAATTAAGTAATTTTCTCCTTAGGAAATTCATAAAATATTCTCTTTAATTTGTAAAATTATGAAATTAAGAACCCATCTCCAAAATAATGTTTTATTTAACATACCCAAAATCAAATCGTTTAGAGATAAAAATCTTAGGTTTTATCCTTAAAATCTATATAAATAATTTCATAAATCATTATTTTACCCAAAAAACGATAAAATCAACATGGCAAAACAAATCATCATAAAAGATTCAACCTAAACAAGATTCAAAATAGTTATAAAAATGAGATAGTCAATCATTATTCACCTTTATTTGATAATGAGAATTGAGACTTGAGTGAGTAGATTTAATTTTCTTTAGCTTTAACTTGGGTTCCTAGGTTTTCTTCCTCTTTTCTTCTTGCTTATGGTTGGCCTTGATTTTTCTCTTTGATTGTTTTTGTTTGATGAAAATGTGAATGATATAGAGGTAACGGTTTAAGGGATGAAAGGTTCACCTATTCCTATTTTACCCCTCTCATGTATTCTCTTATGTTTAAAGTTATTAAAAAAACTTTATCGATTTATTTAGTTAAGGCCCGACCTTAATATTTGTCAAACCATAATTCCCTTATCTTAATACACATTACATTATTAAATTTAATTTATCTAATTAAATCTCATGAATAATGTTAATAAAAATTAGGGGTGTTACCGGCTCCCTTCCTTAAAGAATTTCGTCCCTGAAATTCAGTTAGGACTACAAAACAAGCATATCAAACATGCAAACATCTGTAACAACTTATGCTAGTGTACCCTACCAGCTATCTAGTCTATACATAACGAAATAGAACATACCATCATAACAACTTAAGATAAATATCCCTAATCTTGTCTTATGTCACCCAAGTGTAGTTTTTCTCATTTTCACTCCACTACATTTTCACCAACTTGATTGTCTTGTTCCTTAACTTTTTCTCATGCTACAACTCGAACCGGTTGTCTTACAAAGTTCAAATCTGGCTCTACTATTATGTATTCAAATGCAATTAGAACTATAATAGTCTATGGATCATGCATACGCTTTCGAAGATGAGAAATATGAAATGCATTACAGACATCTGCTAAACTACTTGGTAACTGTACTCGATACGCGAGTTTTCCTATCCTCTCTACAATAGGAAATGGCCAAAAAATCTAGGTTCTAATTTCCCCGACTTTCCAAATCTTATAACAATCTTCATTGATAACACTTTGATGATAACATGATTTCCAGCCGAGAACTCTAACTACTTATGCCTTTTATCTACATAAATTTTTTGCATAGACTGAGCTTCCTTCATCCTACATTAGATTAGCTCAATCTTTGCTATGGCTTCTCTTATTATATGTAGACCACGGACCAATCTGTCTCCGGTCTCTAACCAACATGCTGGTGATTTGCACAGCTTTTGCTTCGAATGGCACCATTCATAATCTAGTCTGATAAATATTATTATAGGAAAACTCAACCAAGTGCAAAAGGTCTTCCCACGACACTGAAATCTTAGACACAAGCTCTCAACAAATCTCTAAGTACCTTATTGACTCTCTCTATCTTCCCATCTATCTGATGGTGATAAGTGGTACTCATTTTAAGCTTGGTACATAATGCTTCATGCAGAGTCTTCCAGAATTCACTAGTGAACAATAATTCTATTTCACTAACTGTACAACTAGAAATCCAATGTAGTCTAACAATATTCTTCAAGAATAACTTAGCCTATACAGGCGCTATCCTAGTAGACTTAACATGACTAAAATGGGAACTCTAGTTAATCTACCTACAACAACCCGTATAATCTCATTTCACTTATTAGACCTTCGCAATCCGTCAATAAAATCTATGGATATCAAATCCCATTTCCAAATCGGTATATCAAAGTCTAAAGCAATCTACTCGGTTTTTGATGTTCGGCTTTCACTCTCTGGAAATTTGCACATTGCATCATCCATAAGCCTACATCCCTCTTCATATATTACTAGAAAAAAACTTCTCTTTATATCTTGATACATCTTGGTTCCTTTAGGATGAATCATGAACTTCGACCGATGACATTCCCTAAGAATTTCCATCCTTAGGTTTTCAACATCCGAAACACATAACCGTCCCTTCTTTCTTAAGTATCCTTTCTGTTCAAGAACAAAATCCTTTAGATCATCGATCACATTTCCATTTTTAATCTTTTGATCTGTTCAGCTAACACTGGGCCATCCCTTTATTTAAAAGAAATTCTTTCAATCAATACTGATCGAACTTCTAAATAAGGCAAGATGGCAGTATTTTGACTAGAACTAGTAGTTGATCTTAACTACACACTACAAGTGATCAATGCCTCCAAATCCTACCATTCTACCAACATAGCTAACACAACATTCTGACGTTTCTTGTAAAGTGCATCTGTAATTTTATTTCCAGTCCTTAGTGTATTCTCAATACCAAAATAATAGGCTGCTAAAAACTTCAGCCACCTTTGATGTCTCATATTTGATTTTTCATAAGAGAATAAATACCTCAAAGGCCTATGGTCCACATGCAACTCAAATCGTTCTGCTAAGAGGTGGTGTCTCCACACTTCTAATGCAAAAATTGCCATTGTCAGCTTTAAATGATGAGTTAGATATCTATCTTCATGCGGTCTGAGCTACCGTGAAGCATAGGCAATAACTTTACCCTTCCACGACTCCTAATCCAGTTCCACATGCATCTATGTGCACCACAAAATCCTAATTTCCATTTGGAACTACGAACACGGGCACATTAGTTAACAATGCTTCAACTCAAGGAATGCTTCCTCACATTTATCAGACCAAACAAACTTCACATCCTTTCTAGCCGGCTTAGTCAAAGGCACTAATTTCCATGATAAATCCGTAATGAATCTCCTATAATAGCCGGCTAATCCAAAAAACTTCTTATCTCGGTCACCATCTTGGGCCTCTTCCAACTGTTAACAGCTTCGATCTTGGCTGGATCGATTATTAACCCTTTCTTTAAAACTACATGACCAATAAACTTCACTTCCTTTTTTTAAAAATGACATTTCAAGAAACTTCGCTTTAAGTTGATGTTGCCTCAACATCTCAAGCACTATTCTAAGATGAATCTCATGATCTCTTTCATCCTTAGAATATATCAAAATGTCATTAATGAACACCAACATGAACCTATACAAGTGCTCTTAGAAAATCAGATTCACCAAATTCACAAAGAAAGCTAGCGCATTAGTTAATCCGAATGACATTACTAACCATTCATACGAACCTTACCTCGTTCGAAACATTGTCAATAGAAAACTATCCTCTGCCATCCTCAATTGATGGAACCTTATCACCAAATCCAACTGGGAAAATATTTTGGCTTCACTAAACCGATCAAATAGATCATCATTTCTAGGTAAAGGATATCGATTCTTTATCATCTTTTCATTCAACATATGATAATTAATGCATAATCTTAACGACTTGTCCGGTTTCTTCACGAACACCATGACCGCTTCCGAAGGCGAACTGCTTAGTGTTAGTAAAAATCTTTCTTTCTAAGTCCACTAGTTGTACCTTTAACTCCTTCATCTCGGTAGGTGTCATCCTGCTAGGTTGTCTATTTATGGGTTCAGCTCCTGGTACAAGATTTGTTTGCAACTCAATAGCACATTTCAGTGGTAGTCCTGTAACCACCTCAAAAACATTGGCAAATTCTCTTACAATTAAAACCCGATTCAATTCGTCTTCCACTTATGTGACACCTAATAAAGCATAAATTCCTGGACTTGAATTCTCAACTGAGTATACTATTTGGTCATTATTATTAGGGTGCCTAAATTATATTTTCCTATCCAGGCAAAATATCCTAGCACCATATTTTCTCAACCAATCCATACCCAAAATAGTTTGAAAACTTGCGAAATCAAATACATATAAAAATTGCTGGTAAAAGTATAACCTAGTAACTCAAACTCTAGATGGTTACACCTCATCCCTAGAGTTGCATACCCTCCAATTGGATTGGCTATCCTTAAGGAAGTAACAAGGTATGATGGTTCTAAGTTTAACTTATCTACCAAACACTTAGAGATAAATGTGTCAAATATACACTTACTGGTATGCTATAAGTCAAAAGATTACCTTCCATCATAGACTTTCCTTTCTTAGCGGTAGTTGGTTTGGAAGATGATGGCTCTAAAGTAAAAAAATTCCTTTGTCGACTCTTACCAGTTGTGAACACTGATTCTTATAGTGCCTTATCTGGTCACAGTTGAAGCACTTCACACTTTTATTTTTTACAACCTTCTTCCCTTGACCTAGGCAACGCTCAAGATCATAATGTCCTTTCTTGTAGCATTTGAAGTAGACAACATCAAATTTCCCTTTCTTGGCAGCTTTGGCCTTCTGTGCTTTCTTCTTTTTAAAGAATTTCCTCTTCTTTCCTTAGGAACCTTGAGTTTCTACTAACTTCTCCTTCCCAAAATTAGAAAACATTTCAAATTTCAAATTTCCATCATTACATTCGATGGATCTCTAAGATACGACATTGTCGCCCTGGCAATCTTCGACCTCAACCCCTGGATAAACTTCTCGTCTCTCTTAATCATGGTATCAATAGTCGCGTATCCATATCTAGATAGCTCATCAAACTTAGCAGAATATTCCAATGTTGTCATATCCCCTTACTCTAATTCCATAAACTTCATAAGCAAAGCAAATTTAGCTACTTCATAAAAAATATATTTCCTCGAATCTCTTTCAAAAATCTTCCCAAGTCAACTCCTCCTCAGGCACTCTTATGGTAACTCCATTCCACTAGAATAAAACAGCTCCCTACAGTTGTCTCAAAGCCAATCTCCTTTTTTTCTCATCATACAATCCCAAATAAGCAAATAATCTCTCATAATGCGACAGCCAGTTTTCCAATTCAATTACATTTTCAGTTCCCAGAAAAGCTTCCCATCGAGACTGGTGTAATCTTGACTTAGCTTAGTATAGTCATTACTAACTGATGCTATGGGAGTGGCTCCCCTTGCATTAGTAGCATTCCCTCTAGCTGGTCCTACAACTGCTCCAGCTTGCAACAAATTGACGAAGAACTGATACATAGTCCCCATGTCTACCGGTAAGGTTCTAGCACCTAAGTTGGCATTTGCATTTTGATTAGCATTTGATCGACCCTACTTTCTCCTGGTATTGGACCGAGTATTTCCATTGGTTATGGTGCTTCCTCCACCTAGATTCACTCTTCCATTTTCTGCCTCTACATCTTTCTTTCTCATAAATCTACATACGAGCATTGGTAGGATACAGAAGAATGGTCTAAGAGAGAGGGAAGAGTAGGATGGAATGCATACTTATATATAGCAAATACAAGTACGTTCTTGTAGTGCTATCCCATGCGCCAATCGTATTCTCTGATTCGTTAGGATTATGTTTTAAAAAACTCTTTAGGTTTAAATTTCTTTTAATCATAAACCTTTCTCTGATCCCAACTAGTAACATCCCCGTTCTAGAGTCGAAACTAACGGCTACGAATGCCGTAGTCATCCATAGTTAATAATTCTCGATGGCAAAATGCAGCTATGTTGATCATAGTAATAATCAAAAGCACATGAATATGAAAAAAATTTAACACGGTTTACTAAAAAAATTTCATATTGCATTTCACTAATGATATTTCATATTCATTACATAATCTCATTTGTAATCCCACGTTAAGAGAAAATATAATTATTACATACGAAGATGCCCCCTTGGTTGATCAGAGTCAAATACTTAGCAATTATACGACTTCACTATTACATCCAAATAGACAAAACCAAACTGTGCAGCGAAAATAGAAAAGGCTCCTAATATCTAGAATGCCTCCTATATGTCTTTGAATGCTTATTCATCCAACTAGAAACCTGAAATTCCTTACTCTCAACCTACTCAAATTGATTTTTGAGCACTCGACGGTTTAAGGAAAAATCCAAAAACTTCGGGTCAGACAATGGTTTAGTGTGAATGATAATCTACCATCTCAAACTAAATAGATATCAAGTGACACCATGTCGCGGACCGAAATGGGTTTTACCCTCACTAATAACTTAACCAAAATACATTAACCATATACCATGCTCATGCATCCACAATGGTTAAAATATAATAATATACGATGATAGTAAGTGTGCAACATACCCTGGATTACCCGTCCCAATTTACCTGATTATCTATCTAAATTTATAGTTCTTATAGGGTCACTATAAACTTATTAGTTTTCATGGGCTGACTAATAACCTATCTCAATTCTTAGGGACAACCTGACCAACTTCATAGTTTTAAGGGGATTACTAAGAACCTTGTAGTTTTTCATGGGCTGACTAATAACCTTTCAGTCATAGTTTTCATGGGCTTACTATGAATCTTCTAGATGCTCCAACGACATCTCTCAAATCATTATTTTCATGGATCCCTATGAACCTATTGATTTCTATTAATTACATCTCTCAACTCATAGTTTTATGGGATCATCATGAACCTACTAATTTCTATTTATAATAACATCCGGACATAGTATTCATAGGATCACTAGGAACCTATTGAACCTTACCAATAACATTTTTTACGTCATAATTTTTATGGGTTGACTATAAACCTATTGGACCCTTCTAATAATATCGAAATCAATAATCTTTTAATCGATTCTGGGCATCCTATACTTCTAATCTACCTGATCTCCTATATGCAATTCTACTCTCTCGGCGGTTAATTCTGTTTATACTCACTACTGGGTCCACCTAGCCGCTTATTCTACCCTTAATACCCCCAAAGTGCAGTTATATGTTATATATATGATATGAGCATACCAATAATAATGCAATAATAATTGATCAAATAAACAGAAGAATATATAACATCCAATATTCAATATATTCCAATTACTTAGTCTTAAGTAATATTTTCTTTGGAAATATTTAACTCCAAACTTTAGCTATTTCATAATTAAAATCCTTGAAATCAGTTTCATAATGATATATGATTAATCCCTTTAAGTTATATCTAAAACAATGATAGACGTAACCTTTTAAATAGTTTAAGATGTATAAATGTCGACTTCATTTACGATGTCGACGTGGTAGCTTAAGGCTCTTCGCCTTTACATATAGAGATAGAGTTTAACACGTGGTATTAACCACGTCAACCTTCATCTAGGTCAAAGACAAAATCTTAAAACCTTCATATGTTTTATGGCTCACTGTTGAAGATATAGTGTCAGCGACCCTCATAAACTTAGGTTTCTTCGGCCTTCTTAAAAATAGTGTTTATTAACTTGGAAAACAACCTCTTCGACATTAAAAAGATAAGATGTGACATCGTGGCCAAGAGACATCAACATATATAATGTCATCAACCTTAATGCACATCAACCCCCAAGACCCTCTACGATGTTATAAATTTTGATACCTAAGTTACTTCGGCTACTATGCCGCTTCTTATATAAAGTCGAAGTCAATAAAGGTGGCATTACTACGTTAGTTTAGAAAATAACAAAGAGATTAATGTAGCATTGTTTAAAACTATGGCAAAGACAAGCAATTTCACCGACGTTAACATGAAACTTTTAAAACATTTAATTGAATCATGAAGACACCATTGCCATCGATACTATATTGTCGATGAGGTCGACTTCGTCTTACTTTAAACATTACATAGTTATCGAAGTAACCGTCCTATGTTTCCTTTCACTACGACGTTGACACTTATGAATATGACCTTGTCTAAGGCTTGACAATGCTAGGGTGGTATGGCATTGTCGTAATTCTTATGAAAACTTTTTTATTACTGCTAAAACTAATTACTATTCACCAAGTCTTGATTCTAATCCAATTTATGTATATTACTTTACATAAATCCATTTTGAAAATATGCAGCACATCAATTTTTCATTTCCACAACATTCCCAAAAGAATTAATTAATAACCATAATTAATTAATAATCTATATGCTTAACTAGCATTTTAAATTCATAATAATTCTAAATCACTTGGAAAAAATCTCAAAAAATCCTATAAATTAATATATATGATATTCTTTATCATATAAAAATTTAAAGACCAAAATCAATAATTAATTATTTTAAATAATTAAAACCCAAAATTATGCTATTTCCTCCTTAGGAAATTCATAAAATATTTTCTTTAATCTGGAAAATTATGAAATTAAGAACCTAACTTTGAAATAATGTTTTACTTAACATACCCAAATATCAAATCATTTAGAGATAAAAATCTTATATTTTACCCTTAAAACCCATATAAATATTTTCATACAATTTCCATAAATCATTATTTTACCTAAAAATTGATTAAATCAATATGGCATAACAAATCATCAAAGACAAATCAACCCAAAAAAGATTCGAAACCAAGTTAATATCAAAATGAGATGGTGCATCAATATTCACCTCGATTTGATAATGAGAATTGACATTTGAGTGTGTAGATTTGATTTCCCTTAGCTTTAACTTGCTTTCCTATGTTTTCTTCCCCTTTTTTCTTACTTATGGCCAGCCTTGATTTTTCTATTTAATTGTTTTAGTTTGATGAAATGCGAATGATATGGGAGGTAAGGGTTTAAGGTATGAAAGTTTTAACTATTCTAATTTTACCCCTACCATATTTTTCTCTTATGTTTAAATTTATTTAAATAACCTTATCAATTTATTTAGTTAAGGCCCGTCCTTAATATTTGTCATAACTTAACTCCCTTATCACACTACACATTACATTATTCTATTTAATTTATCTAATTAAATGTCTTGAATAAAGTAATCAAAATTAAGGATGTTAAAGCTCCTTAATTAAGCATTAAACATTAATTTAACATTGATATATTATACTCAATAGCACTTATGAAATTTGAGCCTGAACATTTTTTCATAAGGAGTTCGTTATTTCTATAAACATTTCTCTAGTATTTCATAAATAGTCGAGAATACCCTAACTACCATTTAATGGTCTTAATTTAGATTTGATATTTACTTTATGCATCAGATACATAAGCAATTATGATTTTGTAGAAAATACAACATGTATGATGATTCTTGTTGTTAATGCATAAGGAATCCATCTTACATATTCCTTATTAAACATCTTACTAAGGCGTCTTTGCGCATTGTTTTAGGACATTCCCAACATCCTTTGTACTTAATATAAAAGATATAATTTACAAATCCAATATCGAGTATTAAATAGCTAAATTATTACTGATTTTAACATAAGTACATCATCATTATAATAGCAATATGTTGTTTACTTATAGTCCCAAATATCTATGTATCTTTTAGAGTTCTTTCTTATGGACACATGCTTCCTTTGCATTTTGACTGAAAGTCAAACTATTCAATATTTCCATCAAAATGCTTATAGAATGATACATTCATATCATATCCAAAATCCACAAACTCGATATTACTTCCACTAACTTCGATACACCTGGTTGTTATGTGTAAATAGTCTATTCTAAATCGTTATTTAGAATTTCCCATTTCAACATATATATACCAAAACAAAGTTATATCAAACGATAATTTTATGGTTAAATCCGAATTAACTTAAGCACGTTGAATATTGAATCTACTATGATAATTTTATCAATTGGAATTCATAATGTTATTCTTATTAACATTGCTCTCTATATTCCAACTGCATTTCTCTTTCTCTTGAAGACACATTTATTACCGATGGATCATATCCCTTGGGGTATAACTATCCAAATCATATTTTGATAACGTACTTGAAATCCTTTAGGATTTGTACATTATACCATATCGTACAGTTTATACTTTTAATGGTTTGATTGACAGTTGAGGATTATCTATTCTTGACATCGACAAGAAACTCATAATTTCTCTTCAACGTACAAGAATGCTTATTGGACATTCTAATGCGTTGCGTTCATTTAGGTTTGATTAATTTAATTTCATCTCTTGTATTCATTTTTATCCCTGGATCGTATCCCCATCCATTTACTATTAACAATATCTAAAAAAACTTCCTTCACTATGAAGTTTGTATTTCTTGAAACAGTAGTTGTTTCTCGGTTCAATGGAATAGGTATTCAAAAACACTTTATGAATTGCCTTATATATAAAACTGATTTTGTTTTAGTTTACAATACTTATGTTCAAAACAAAATAGGTCATCCAATGACAGTCGTCCCTAAAATCCTTTTGGCGAGATTCATATAAGATCACACACGAAATAATTATTACGTGCAATCTTTTAACTCGCACAACCTGCCAACTCCTTGGCCTAAGATATATTGGGGTTTCTTATAAACCATTATCATGTATGATTTTGTAACTATTATTTAGATGAAATTAATTTTAACCTTGTGTACTACTTTTAAGTACACAACCTTATAGAAAGAAGATAACTCGATTTCATTCACAACTAATCATAATTTGTTCAACAAATTTTGATTTTACTTATTGATATATCATTATGTATCATAAGGAGGAGTGACTTTTAAAATTGAATCTTTATTCATTTTTAGGTACATTCATAACTCTTTCCAGTATACTCACATATTCGATCAAATTGAATCATGTTATTTTCTATCGCATATTATTTTATTTGCTTCTGTTTATATTCTATGAACTCATCATTAACACACCATATGTGTATCATATAAACATGTTCATGTTTGTTATAACTCATCAGTGAATACAACAAAGTACATGGAACCTTTATGGAGTTAATAGACCTTCGATTGCATACATCTACTTGTACCAATTCATAAAGTTTCATCAACTTTTGTGATGTTCTCACTAAATGGTTGCTTTTCCCTTAAGTGTCATAATCATATAATACAAATTATTTCTCAAAAAATACAGTGTAGTCCATAATTCTAAAATAATTATAAATAATTTTAGATACTTTTGTATTCTCAATGCATCACTTTTTTATGAAGATAAATAACACTATTATAGTTTTATTTTATAAATAATATCCATATTGAAATAAAAATATATCTATTTTTCAGCCTGTAGTGAAAGGTAGTTATATTGCATAAATAATGTTTGGTATGTTTTAGGAAAGCAATTTTTATAACTTAATGTAATCTTTAAGTACTATATGGAAAATTCTTGCTATTTCTGTCATTACTGTAATAGAATATGAAATAAGGAGGACTATTCAACCACTTAATTTCAGCTACTTATTCGATCAATTGTAACTAATATTATAGTTGAGAGTTTTCCGATCAAATATCTCTAACTTAAAAGAATAAATCTCATAGAAAATAATTTTCTAAATGAAGATACATTTTGGAAAAGAAATCTAATTTTTCATTCCAATGTTAAGTATCTATCATTATTTTACAATTCATATATTTGATATTTCTTATGAAGAAGAAGTGACCATTCACTCTCTTCGTCCCAACTAAGCCTTAAGTTGCATCTGCCCTCATACATCATTTTTCTTTCTAAATTGTTGAACCATTTAAAAGGAAATCCTACTGCAATTTCATAATGAACTCTGTATAAAAGTGAATATGATCATCCTTAACATTTAAGGATATAAAATATATTGCACTTTACTTGAACTGGTCGGACTGACATTTTAATCAAATTCTTATACCTATCAGGTAGTTCTCTATTTAGTGTTACATTTAACACAACAAGATCATATTGAAATTAATCATATTGGATACACTATCTCATGATATGGTTTATTTGCTTATATCGAATGAATCAATTTCATTCGGGTTTCATGCATTATGAACAATGACTATTCACTGTATAACATTTATATGTGATCGACTATGGATTAGATGTTCATATTCAAGTATTACTTTTAGAGTTCAAACTCACAAAGGACAATACACAATCTTGGGCAGTGACCAATTACTAATGTATTTAGTAGTTATGAAGTTACGGGCTAGCATGGTTATTGAAACAATAACATGCAAATATTAATAAGTATATTTTATATTTTAATTTTTCGATCTTTAACTCTGTTCATTTGTACATCATAATTGATAAACATTTAGTCAATTATATTAATTACATAAATTTATCGAAGTAGATTATTATAACTTTATGTTGCAAATGTTCTTATAATATTAGAAAGGTTAAATGTTACCATTTCGTTTTTCTACTGATGGTTCCATTGGTCTTTTATGTTGCGCCAAACCCTAAGTCGAAATAAAGATATCTTTCAACTTCACTTGTAGGTGTTAGGACTCATTTGTGTTGGAATTCTGAGCTTGAGTTTACTCAAATGTCATAGCTTTATGGACGATGGATAACTCTTATTGGTTGTATCATATAGAAATGAAATGAAATTAAGTTTGCCCAATAAGTAGAAATGAAACTATTCACACGTACCTATCATATCGCGATAACCTAAGTATAGTATATGTACCTTATGTTCACTCAACTAATACATATAGTTAGTCTATTCAATATGTTAGTAATACTATATATAACATACTAGCTTGAGTTTGCTCAACGACTAAGGAGTATGCAAGTAATTTATAATATATGTATATATATGTGTGTGTGTGTATTGTAGAGGACAATATTATATTACAGACTCATAATCTTCAATATATCATATTTGGTTATATCGGCTTATGAAATAATGTATTTATTATGAATTACCCTCGTGATTCACATCCCAAACACAACGAGAATCGTAGTATATGTACATTTGCATATGTATTTATTCCTTAAGTCTACTTAAGGTTTCTTTAATATTCAACTTCTAGGTCATACATTGATATTATATAAGTTTTATTATTATATAAGTTTTATATTTTAATTAACTTATATAATAATCTTATATACAATATTAATTAAATCATATTTAATTAATTAACACTTTAATTAATTATATATTATTCAATCTTAACTTATTGTATTGCATATTTATGTACTATAACATTTACAGTAATGCACATATATCATATATATGTATGTATTTTAATTTATTAATTAGCTTTTAATTAATTAATTTAATTAAACAATTTTAGGTAAAATTTATCAATTTCAAAAATTATTTATATACATATATATTAATATTGCCTTAAACATTTTAAAATAATACAATATAAATCACTATATATTATACATGTATAAATATATTAATTAAATTAAATCATTTAATCATTTTATTAATCTTATTAATAAAATTTAATTTCAAAATTGTACTTATATTAATTTTCGAACATTTTGATAAATTTCTTTATATCGTAACTTTTGTAATATATATATATATATATATCTTATTTAAATTTAAATTTAAAGTCGATGTTTTTCATTTTAAAAATAATTTTCAATATTAGCTCAAAGCCCAATTCAAATTGGGCCTTTTCTATTAGGGGCAACTTTTGGCCTCTTATATCTGTTCGAGCAAGGCTTGTAGCCAAGTAGGGCAGAATACTTGATTATCCAAACCTACTCCTTCGACACTACCTTTGTAGACACCTTACTATTTAGGTTGTAAGCTTAATTAGTTAACCCTTACATGACTAATTTAGACTGTATAGGCTATTGGGCTCTGGTATCATCGTTTGATATGTGCTAGCTCGCAATGGAATAATTGGGTAAATTTCAAAATCATTTACCTTTTAGGTGTTTGTTGGGCTTATGTAGTCCAAACTCATTTATAACTTTTCTATATTTCTTTCAGATAAAAGTAACATTTTATTTAACATTTTATATAATTTTATAAATAAAGTGTTATTTTATATAATATGTATTATATATTATATATATGTGTGTGTATCACATGCAAATAGGTATATATGTCTACATGTAAAAGAACAATGTATACATGGTTTAACAGGTCTGTGTATAGTTGTTGGGATTTACACCGCAACGGACAGTCAATCCTTTGTACATACACAGATTGTCTAAGTTTGTGTCTGTATGCATTAAAATATAATATAAAAAAATGCATATATGTAAAAATATAATTATATGTAAAAATATAATTATATGTAAAAATATAATTATATAATTATTATAAAATACAAATTATAAATTATTTACATCAAGCATTTATAAAACATGCATATTCATATATATGTGTATGTGTGTGTATAATTAAAGGGCATTTCACTAGAAGGACAAACTTTGCAGTCTAATTAGTTTCTAGGACACACATCCATAGAAATTAATTTCAATGCCAAAGTCAACAGAATAGTTACTTTTAAGGACAAAGTCAGCAGTCCAATTACTTTCAAGGACATAATTTCATAGATTTTTAGGCCTTTGAAACTAATTATTTTGCATTTTGTCCTTAAAAGTAATTATTTCAGTTGTGTGTCCTAGAAATTAATTGCACTTTCTAAAGAGGCCCTTGCGGCTAATTTCCACTATAATTAAACTATGAAATTATTTCAAAATATTAGTTTTTATAATATATAAAATTCGAAATGAAATTATTTATTCGTAATTTTTTTATATTAATTAACCTACATTTTACATATGAACATATAACTATTACAAAGTATACACATATATGTATATATAAGAATTTATAAATAAACAAACAAATATATATATATATATATATATATATATTTGTTGCTCTAGGTTAAAAATGAAATGTAATGCCCCGTTTCTATACCCATATTACCCAAGAGAGGAGTAATACTGTCAAGTAACATGAATAATAAGGTGATGTGGGTAAGATACACTTGAATATTCCCTTGGATAACATTAAATACGTCTATAATATAAAACTGCGCATCTCAACATAAACAGTCTTGGTGCAAAGTAATAAACACTTGTGGTTCCCAAGAATAGAGCAATACACAATAAGAATAAATCATAGAGCATGAAAAGTCATCAACGTAGCGATAACATATAATAATAAATATACACGAGTCTAAGTGGGTCTACAAAATAGTCATTGTGCATTATCATCAAAAATATGCGTACATGTCCAGTATCTACATCTCAACATCACATTAACACATAAAAAATGGTACTAAATATAACTAATGATATCTAGCCACCAATGAAGTGCAATTGGCCATCTAGTTATATCATCCCTAAACCTCAAATGTCTCTCACTGGCCCGAGTATTATATAAATAATAAATGGGTCGGACTATGTCTTGATTCAATGGTGAGAATATAAATGATATTTTAAGGAATAACACATATATAGCATAATAAGAAATCCAACCCAAGGAATAATAAAACATTCATTACACATCAAACGACATCCATAACACATTAAACATCCAAACATCCATAAGACAACAAACACAATCGCATATATCACACATCAAGCATCACACACATCATAACTCACATATCCCACATTACACACATCGCATGCATTGCATACATCTAAACATGGCACATTACAGCTCACACATCACACGTCGCACACATAGCGTACATCGCAAATATTGCACATAGCACATCTCAAACATCAATTCACTCATATATATTTGGTAGTATTATATTTATTCATTTTATTCTTCATTTTAATTTTCATTACTGCTACTTCTACTATATGTGTTGTTGTTTTTTGCTATTCCAAAAGTTGAGTCTACACTTTAGCCTCACTACTTAAATGTAAAGGGAGACTGTACTCGTAAATTTTTGTGAGCTTACTCAGTTAATACATAAATTATTGATTTTGATGATAACAACCTTGATAACAAAATACATTCATATAAAATATGGATACTAATGTTTTGCTAAGTTATATAGTAAATAGTGTTGGATATCATATAGTTGAATCGAAGATTATACAGTATAAAGAGTCAAAGAATATCATGAGTATAAAGACAAGATATGAAGATATCAAGACCATAATATAGTATACAGAGTTATAGAATATTGTTAAAGTCCCTCATAGCAACCTTTGATCTCTATTTCCCATTTTTTACTCCTTTATTTTTAAAAGAAAATATATTATCAAAATATTTTACAAAGCATAAGATTTTCAAAACATTTTAAAATAAAGAGTTTTCAAAATATACATGAGTATGTCGACATATACCCTATGAGTGTGTCAACATATATGCCACAATTTGAATTTCAAATTTGAAAAAAGGTATCTATTTGTTGTAACTCTTCGCGAATGGACATGTCAATTTATTATATATAAATAGAGGGTTTCAAATGAATTTATTGATAATTAATTTCATGTTTCTTTTCTTCTCTCACTCTGTCAAAATTCCTAGTGAAAAATTTATTCAAATGTCTTCAACTAATTCAATCTTCATTGTGTTGATTATATACTATTTACTCTCTGATTTCAATCAACTCTTTCTCTCTAGCAAAGATCAAATCCTGTCCAAGTGGCAATAGGATTTATTATATCTATAGTTCAAGAAATGTTCTTTGGAAAAATCATCAAATTCCAGTTGTATTTACTTGGGTGTCATTGTAGCCCATTCAAATCCATTGGGTGTGCTTGGTAGTCTGAAAATCCGAGTGAGTGTGTTTGTAACCCCTCCAAATCAAGTGGGTATGCCCTAAGCTCGAAAAATCAAAAGAGTGTGTCTTGTAGCCTTGGAATCAAGATTGTAATTGGGTTTGCCTTCTGGATGTTTAAAGACTGACATTTGAAAAGAAATATGTACAAGAAATTGTACGGGACTGGATGTAGGAGGAATCTGAACCGATATAAAATCTCTGGTATCATCTCTTTAACTCTTTACTCTACTTTGTTGCTTTTATTTTATCCGTGTTTGCATCGTGGTTGATCGTTGATACAATTCTATATTGAAAATCTATAATTTAAGATTAAACTTGAAAGAAATTTAAAAAATTGACAGAAGTTAGAAAGTACTATTCACCTCCCTCTAGTGTTTACTTAGCCTTAGGATATATATAATTCCATAAACATTTAGTATTAGAGCACTAGGTTTTCGAAAACTCATAATTTGATTTTTGAAAAAGTTTTAATGGCTAGAAACACTTTAGTACATTTGTTAACATATTGTCAGAACACAATCTAATTCTACACCTCCACTTTTTAATGGGGTAATTGCATTTACTGGTCATGTAGAATGAAGATTTATTTACAAACTAATAGTTTGGATATTTTAAATGTTACACAAAATGAGTATATTGAACCACAGACTAATTTTGTACAATGGACTGCTAACCAAAAGGCACTTGCATAGAATAATTCTAAAGCCATGAATATTCTAGTTTGTTTACTAGATAAAAATGAATTTTTGTTAGTCTGCATGTGAAATTTGGAGAACACTGCAAGTTACACATGAGGGCATTAGTAAGGTCAAATAGACTAAAATTTCCATGCAAACTAATCAGTTTCAATTGTTTAAAATGAATCCAAATAAGGTCTTGTTGACCCGTATTATAGATTTCAAGATATAGTGCATTGACTAGTTGCATTGGGTAAAAACATTTCTGTAGAGGTCCAAATTAGAAAAATCCTCTATTCACTCTCTTTAGAATGGGATCAAAAGACACTTACAATTGAAGAGGCTAGTGATATTAGTACTCTAAAAATTAAAGAGTTATAAGCAATTTAATGTCCTATGAAGCATAATTGTAGGGCAAAATAAAAAGCAAGGCAATAGAAAAGAAATCAATCGCTTTCAATGCAATAAATCACGATTAGGATTCTGGCAATGACAATGACGAAGAAATTGCATTCATGGCTAGAAATTTTGGAAAATTTCTAAAGTATGGGAAAATGAATGAATTTTAAAAATAAAAAAGAAAGGCCCTTGGAACTGCAACTAGATGCTTCAATTATGATGAACTCGGTTATTTTCATAGAGATCGCCTGCATCCGAATAAATCAAAGATCTTGCTAGAACATGATTCATTCGGAAAAAGGGCTTACACAGTAAATTTAGATGATTTTGACACTTCCTCTAGTGACAATGAACCATATACTGAAAATGTGAACATGCATTTCATGGCAGCAACAGACCAGTCACAAGTCATCGACAAAAACGACACCTTTTATCTAATAATTTTTATTTCATTTTTTGGTTGATTATGGTTTTTAGGAATAACATATAGATTAATAATAATATTGGATATATATATATATATAGGATTATATTAGCTTAGTTTAATTTTTGAAAATTCTGAGGTATATGGCGACATACTCATATGTCATATGTAGACATGCATCCTAGAAAACTTATATTTGTAATTTCAATTCAAATTTCAAATATTCTTATCTTTTGCACTTACTCTCATGTTTTAAAAAGGCACCCTTTTGAATAGAAAACATGACACTTCACTCTCTACTAGTCAAATCTATCTCTATCCATTCATGCACTCACTTTATTTCAAATATCTCTTCATTATCTTACCTCCTCAAAAAGTCAAAAATGACTTCCTTAAGTCAAAATCTCAAAACCATAAGCTCTCTAAGAAAACTAAAAGCTTTCTCTTCAATGAGAAAGATGTCATTGAAGCCTATATGAAGTATATTACTTTTGAAAAAGTTTCTCCCTAAGGGTTTGTTAAATCCGAAGATTTTTCCACTTATGGTTTACATCAAAATGAAATTCTTAGTTTGATTGAATCTTCTCAAAATGATTTTGTTTGTTATCCATATTTGGTCAAAATCTTTTACGCGGATTTAAAAGAAAATTTTCATCAAGGAGAAGAAGGTCAAGTTTGGAGTAGTGTCGATGGTACTTGTAACAGCCCGCAAATCCGTACCCCTTGAGTCAACACTATTCTACAACAATCAACTCAAGTTGCACAGAAATACGAACCATTTGGGTTGAAGAAGAAGAGGTAGAAGAAGAGAATAGGAAACAACAACAGAATCTAACCATCGCAGCGGAATAAAATATAATAGATAATAAATGATCTTTACTCAAAATCAAATATCTCTATTTATATATTACATCATCAGATTACATCAATCACAGCTCAACATCAATACCATACAAATGGATACACAGCAACTCAACACAGCGGAATATATACAAAAACAAGTACGAGAGTACGTATCGTCATCCAGCTCGTCTCCTGAGCTCCACAGCATCATATCATGTATCCTATAATACTCGGTCTGACCCGGGCATTACAGTTAAATAATACCCGAGTCAGTCTGGAATACCAGCGTGAGAAAATCACACCCAATTGATTATTAAAGTTTCAAAAATCCTTTTGAAAACAAAAGCATCCCATAAGACCACGCCACAAATAAACATGTCGGGTTTTTACCTTATGATAGCTAAAACACTTTTTATAGAAATCCTCTGATATTATAATAGGGTCTATATACAAATACTTATAAAATAGCCGAAATTGTTACATCTATTAAATTCCAGCTACTAGCCACAGAGTGGGTAATACAAACAAAACTTGTACAAGGCACGTAGGGAGAATGGATTTCCAACTAATGACTAGGCACTGGGGTACCACCTATCACAGTACGCGGCCTAGATCATGGTACCGAGGAGTACGCCCGCTCCCCTGCAACACAAGACCGGGACTACCACTTACTGGATAATCCCGAGTGAGATCACCCCGCGGTTGGGATCAGCAACCGCCCACTAAGCCGAAATAAAAAGGGACATCTAGACTGGAATGACCTCACCCTGCTTGGGTGCTACCCACCTAGCCTTGCTGCATAACCCCTGATTTTCAGTCATTCCCATTTGATGAGGCTTGAGGCTAAGCGTTACCTTTTTAGAACATATCCCTTAGAATGCCCATCGTCCCCCTGATGATGTTTCGCAAGCATTCATCCATACAAGTCCGTCCCGGGTTCGACGGAACCGAAGGCACTATTCCTACTACATCCATTTTGAAAATATCCTCAGGATTAGTAGCGACTAGCCCTTGCACTTCACTGCTCCATCTTCGAATCCAAAATCGTTTTTCATGAAACGTACAAACCGAATCGAAGTGGTTTTCGAGAAGTAAATCTCGATCCCGGTCTCTTCGAAACGATCAATGCATTTTGGCCAATATTGATAGTTGGTGATTTAACTATCAATTAATATTCACAACAACCATCAACCAATAAATAATTTCCCAAATTATTTATTCTCAAATATCTTCACAAGATATATTTTCATTTTCAAACCCCTTTGAAAAGTGTTTTCAAAACAATCTTCCTTTCTCAAAATAAATTCCAAGTATTTCTATTTCCACTAGAATCACCAAGCGCAAAACTTTAGATTTTTAAAATAATTTAAAAACACTTTATTTTAAAATATATTTAACATTTAATTTAGAAGAATTACTTAAATACTTAATTTAGAATAATACTCTAGAAATAACTAAATAAGGTTACCTTATAACTATATATTAGATTCTCTTCTTTAAAATACCAAATAAGTCTTTAAATAATTATTACGATAATAGATTGAAATAAAATACTTACTTCGGAATTTACTTTAAAACATTTAAGTTAAGACTACTTCAATAATTGGCTAAAAATATATATACTATATGAATATTTGAAAATAAGGTTACTTTATAAAATTTAAAACTAGGTTCTCCCTCTTTAAAACAAAACACTAAGTTACCTTTTATAAATAATTACTATCATAATAGATTAAATGGAAATACTTACTTTAGAGTTTAAATATTAGAATAATAAATTTCCCAAATCTTGCTTTTTAAAACAACTTTAAAACTTTTAACTCATATTTTAAAAAATCACTTTGAAAACGTACTTGGTTATCCAGGGAGAATTTCCAATCTCAATCACTTAAATCAATTTCCCAAATTGATTTCCAATTTACTCCATTTGAAATAAATTTCATTACTTACTCAATTCATTTCAAAATTCATTAATTATGGACTTATTATTAATGTTACTATTTTCCGTTTGATTTTAAATCTTTTATCTGAAAATACCAATTTCAGGTTATTCCAATTTATTCTTCTTATTCTTTTCAATAATTTAAATATTAAATTTTAAATAAATGTTTCTTTTAATTAATATCACTGAAGATTTAATATTCATTAACTTTCTGTTTATTCAAATTTCCTTTCTATACTCAAGATCTATTTATTAGAATTTTACAGTCACTTCATTCCTTTTCCAATTCACTTTTTTATTCTATAATTATTTTATTTACAAATTCACATCTTTTAATTTCTTTTCAAAATCTTATTTATATATTTTTGGAAATTCATTATACCCAATCATAACCAATCGAACCATAGCATTCAATATTCCAATATAATTCATCATAGAATATCAGATAATTACAACAAATGGCATTAGATAATTTAAATAAATGTTGAGGGGTCCAGTTGGATCCCTCCAACCTATTTTCCCTGCATCCACAGACGTTAGCACAATATAAAATGCCAATTCCAAAATATACCATACTATAGCACATCAATCAATTCAACCATACAATCAATTATTGAAATTTAATCATTTAAATTTAAATTTTAAACTGAGTGAGATTAACTCACCTTTGACTATGCATAGCCATCCACTTCAATATCCCCTTGGTTTTCTCGATTTTTGACCTTAAATAAATATTATAGTTTATTAACACTTGAATTGATCTAAAAATTAATTAACATTTACTTATTTGTTTTAACCTATAATTTAATTTAACACCTTTAAACTAATAATAATTTTTTTTAACACATTATCTTTAGTAACCCAATAATTTAAATAAGTTAATTAAAATAGTTAAATCATCAAATTCACTTCCTTTAAAGTAAACTAGTGGGATAAAATTAATTTTAACCACTAAAATAATTAAATAAGTTCATTAAGTAAATCTATCTCCATAACATATTATTTTATAAATAAACTAGAAAATGAAAAATAGATATATATGTATTTATTTTATTTTGAAACCATACCAATACAAATGATCCATATGGGTTAAAACCTGAATTTTCTTTATATAACCTTCAACATTTTCAATTGCCTATTTTTTTTCAAATCTTATATAAGTTTTATTTATTTTTTATTTGTTTTTATCTGCTTTTGATGACTCCATATATTTATCTACATATGTTTTATTATTAAATTTTGAAGTATAATCTGTATATATTTATATACTTGCTGAAATTAATTTTTTTTTAAATTTTTTTTCCCTGCATAAAAATAAATTCACATATATAAAATTTAATAAAATAATATTACCTCACTGCCTCCTCGCAAACTTCGAAATTGACTGAAACGACCCGCAAATCCGTACCCCTTGAGTCAACACTATTCTACAACAATCAACTCAAGTTGTACAAAAATACGAACCATTTGGGTTAAAGAAGAAGAGGTAGAAGAAGAAAAATAGAAAACAACAACAGAATCTAACCATCGCAGCGGAATAAAATATAATAGATAATAAATACTCTTTACTCAAAACTTAAATATCTCTGTTTATATATTACATCATCAGGGTACATCAATCACAGCTCAACATCAATATCATATAAATGTATACACAACAACTCAACACAGCGGGATATATATGTATATAAACAAGTACGAGAGTACGTATCGTCATCTTGCTCGTCTCCTGAGCTCCACAGCATCATATCTTGTATGCTATAATACTCGATCTGACCCGAGCATTACAGTTAAATAACACCCGAGTCAGTCTGGAATACCAGCGTGAGAAAATCACACCCAATTGATGATTAAAGTTTCAAAAATCCTTTTGAAAACAAAGCATCTAGTAAGACCATGCCACAAATAAACATGTCGGGTTTTTACCTTACGATAGCTAAAACATTTTTATAGAAATCCTCTGATATTATAATAGGGTCTATATACAAATACTTATAAAATAGCCGAAATTGTTACATCTATTAAATTCCAGCTACTGGCCACAGAGTGGGCAATACAAACAAAGCTCGTACAAGGCTCGCAGGGAGAATGGATTTCCAACTAATGACTAGGCACTGGGGTAGCACCTGCCACAGTACGGGGCCTAGATCACCGTACCGAGGAGTACGCCCGCTCCCCTGCAACACAAGGCCGAGACTACCCCTTACTGGATAATCCCGAGTGAGATCACCCCGCGATTGGGATCAACAACTGCCCACTAAGTCGAAATAAAAAGGGACATCTAGACTAGAATGACCTCACCCTGCTTGGGTGCTACCTACCTAGCCTTGCTGCATAACCCCTGATTTTCAGTCATTTCCATTTGACGAGGCTTGAGGCTAAGCGTTACCTTTATAGAACATATTCCTTAGAATGCCCATCATCCACCTGACGATGTTTCGCAAGCATTCATCCATATAAGTCCGTCCTGGGTTCGAACGGAACCGAAGGCACTATTCCTATTACATCCATTTTGGAAATATCCTCAGGATTAGTAGCGACTAGCCCTTGCACTTCACTGCTCCATCTTCGAATCCAAAATCATTTTCACGAAACGTACAAACCGGATCGAAGTGGTTTTCGAGAAATAAATCTCGATCCCAGTCTCTTCGAAACGATCAACGCATTTGTCCAATATTGATAGTCGGTTATTTAACTATCAATTTATATTCACAAACATCCATCAAAACAATAAATAATTTCCCAAATTATTTATTTATCTTAAAGATATCTTCACAAGATATATTTTCACTTTTCAAATTCCTTTGAAAACAGTTTTCATAACTATCTGCCTTTCTCAGAATAAATTTCAAGTATTTCTATTTTCACTGGAATCACAAGCGCGAAACTAGATTTTGCTAAATTAATTTAAAACACTTTACTTTTAAAAATATATTTTAAAACATTCAAGTTAAAAATTTCTTTAATAATTTGTTAAAAATACATACTATATGAATATTTGAAAATAAGGTTACTTAATAGAATATAAAACTAGATTTCTACTTTTAAAAAAACAAAATACTATGTTACTTCTTAATAATTACTGCTAAAATAAATTAAAGGAAAATACTTACTTTAGGACTTTAAATATTAGAAATAACAAATTTTACAAAACTTGCTTTCTTTTAAAAACAACTTTAAAACATTTAATTTATATTTAAAATTTACTTTCAAAACGTGTACTTGGCCATCCAGAGAAAATTCCAACTTCAAGCACTTAAATCAATTTTCCCCAAACTGATTTCCAATTTATTTTATTTGAAATAAGTTTCTTTAATTTCTCAATTTATTTCAAAATTCATTAATTATGCCCTTAATTATTATTGTTATTATTTTCCATTTGATTTTAAATCTCTTAACTGAAATATACAAATTTCAGCTTTTCCCAATTTCGTCTTTATTCTTTCAATAATTCAAATCTTAAATTCTAAATAAATGTTTGTTCTTTTTATTAATAATACTGCATTTTTTTGTTTTTTAAAAAAAATCATTAACTTTCTGTTTATTCAAATTTTCCTTTCCATTCTCAGGATTCATTTATTAGAATTTTAAAGTCACTTTATTTATTTTCCAAGTCATTCTTAAATTTATTCTATAATTATTTTACTTGCAATTTCACTTCTTTTATTTTCATTCCAAAATCAAATTTATATGTTTGGTAATTCATTATACCCAATTATATCAACCCAGCCATAGCATTCAATACTTCCACATAATTCATCATAGAATATCAAATAATCAGAACAGAGAATATTAAATAATAAAAATTGAGGGGTCCAGTTGGATCCCTCTAACCTGTTTTCCCTACATCCACAGATGTTAGCATAACATAGTATGCCAATTTCAAATTACACCATACTATATCACATCAATCAATTCAATCATACAATTAATTATTTAAATCTAATCATTTAGATTTAAATTTAACTGAGGGAGATTAACTCACCTTATATTTTCGTTTGCAGTCCATTACCGTCTCGACCCGTTTTCATGACTTTTTACCTTCACGATGTCGACGTGCTGCAGTTCCCAAACCCTAGCCGACACAGCATTGACCGGAGGCCCCAAGTGCCTGCTTCCATTGCCAGCCGACTTTGTCGAACTCACGTCCAAGCCCTGACCACCACGATCGGCTGCCGCTCCTCGCGCCTTCGTACGCGATCCACCAAGCGACGCCACGGTTCCCACTTTTCCACACGTGCGCACGCAAATTAGAGATCGAGCCCAAAACCCTAGGTCAACGCCACCACTCGTGCTTTTCCCCCTCCATCACGCTCGCGACCAACCACCTAGCCCAGCGCCACTCGCTTCGTGAATCTCATGAAGCCATGGTGTCGAATAAGAGGAAAGGCGTTCGAATAAGGTGTTTCGAAAAGGGGATCTCGCGTTCGGTTTTGTATGGGATTTCCGTTTCCCCCTCTTCTTCTTCTTTTTATAATTTGTTCGGCTTTTGATGGAAAAAAGAAGCTGGGAAGTAATTGAGATGGAAGAAGCGTACCAAGGAAGCCTATGGTTTTGCTTGTTTGTTTCATTTACTGGAATGAGATTTTCTTCTGGAGATTTGATTTGGAAAGAAAGAGGTGACAATACGCGATTTAATAAAGGAAATTATCGGCTTGCTTCAGAAGACAGAGGAGAATAGGTCGGAAAAAGAAACGGTATTATATTTAAATTAAAATGATAAATTATTGTCTAAGCGTTTTTATCTCGTACGAACACACGATGACTACGAACGCTACGACATTTGAAATCTGATAATAATATAATATTACGGATCCATTATAACTGGTTGCGTCAAATTTCGAGATAGCGCCTCGGAAGGCTATTTATTTTTATTTTTTTTATTTTTAAATTCAATTTAAACGATATAAATTTCAAAACTGAACAAACAGCTTCCAAATTCAATTTTAACACTTTTACTATCTTCACTATCATCAATATAAATTTTATAAGCCTTCAAATTATTTTTAATCGGCTTAAAATTCTAGATTCGATAATTTTCCCAACTTAAAATTATGTAATCCAATAATTAAATCATCAAATAAATTGTGATATTTGAATTCAAGTTAAAATTACTCTATTGAATATTTAAAATTAATAAAATATTCTAGTTTTAAATGCTCGAAAATTCCGGGTCGTCACATTCCTCCCCCCTTAAAAGAATTTCGTCCCTGAAATTACTAATTAGGAAGAATGGTCCAATACCCGTTTACTTTTTCCCCGAAACCAAACGGTTTCTGACAATTCGACATCTTACCAACTATCTTTTTTATAAAAGACCCATTATTATTCTTATTAACTTCCCAAACTTTTCCAAAACCTTCTATAGTTTTCAAATAACCTACTTGTTCAACTATTCAAATTATAATCCAAAACCAAATTTTGAATTATCAAAATTTTCTCAAAATTTTTCTAACTCCCTAAATTTCCGAAAAATTTCGCCAGCGTCTCCTTTGCGCAGCTAGCTCGGTACAACTACAAAATGGCTCTACGGCCTTCCAAATCCAAAAAGAAAACAAAAGGCCAAGTGGCTCAATCCAAATTCCCAATCAAATTCACACCAAATTTAAATACATACCTTTTTGTCGAGCATTTTAAATTTATCTTTTTGAAATCAAAAACCAATTCTCTTTTCCCTTTATATTACCTGCATATTCAACATGACAACAATATCCAATCACAAAATTCCAAAAATATTTTATCGACTTCCTTACAAGTGTCAATTATTTACTCATTCAAATATCAACTTTGGAATATATTTGTAATATCAATCTCCAATTAAGAATTCACCATACCTTACTTAAGTTTAGTATAAGCATTCTATATGCTTCTTTGTTTGCTTTCACTTCACCACTTTAGTTGATATCTATTTCTATTCACATTGATTCTTTCATTTCCGTATGAATTCAATTTATCTTTAACTTTAAATATTGAATTTTATTTGTCATTTGAAACTAATTTATGCCATTATTTTAAATTGGTTTCATTTACTAACTTATTTTAGTTTTCAATTTGAAATCGTTTTGTCGTTAACAAAATTTTCCAAAATTTCCAAAAATTTTCTAACTCCCAAAATTTCTGAAAAGTTTTGGCAGAGTCCCCTTTGCACGGAGGAGATTTTGCAATTTGACAATAGATATAAATATATATATACATCGACCCACACGGTCGGAAAAATCAAAAACAGTTCATATTTCCTATTTTTATTGCGTAGGCGTACCTTATTTAGCATTTTAAGCAAGCGGCTTATTATTTTTAGCAAATAGCACAACCAAATCCAGCCACACGGCTTCCAGGTACCTGTACTTACTCAACTTAAACATGTAAGTGCCATATATATGTAGTTTAACTATATTTCACTTAGTTGCAATGGTTAAAACATATGAATTCTAAAGAAATGCACATCCAACAATTTCCATAAGCAATTTTTTTACAACTTTAATACTAATTCAACTGTTTCAACTTATTCATATCCATATTCATTCAATTTGAATGGTTTTCAATCCATTCGTATACAACTTCATCAATTTGAATGGTTTAAAACTCAATTGCTTACATTTATTCATTTTTTTAAGCAAAGTGAACTTATATTTAATTCAATTACTCTCAAAATCAATTTATTTTACTCTTATCAATACATAGAATTTTAATTACTTCCATTTTCATCCAATGACAATATATTCCATGCAATTTGACGAGATCTATGTGAATAAATAAGTATTATGTTTTATAACCAATTTAAATGGATTTCAACTCAATTTATACTCAGTGCTATTCCATTTTCAATTTATTCACAATCCATTCATTTACATCCCATTCCAAATTTGTTTATTCCAAACTATTATATTTAGCTCGAAGACAATCCAAGCTATTGCATTCCATAACCATTTCTCAACTTATTTAAACCATACTTCATTTTGATTCTTATTCATTCTATCCATTTATTTATTCAACATAATTAGTTTATCCACACAATCCATTAGGAATTTTCATTTCGTTAAATATTATTAATAACCTACCAATTTTATTTTGATTTAAATTTATTTTCACTTGATTTAAATCCAACCCAATATCATTAAGCTTAGTTTAAGTTGAATTAAATCCAACTCTCTTCCATATATTCAGCTTAAGTCAATTTACTTCAGTTTATTCCAAATGTTATACATAAGCTCATTTTCATTTTACAAGTAAATTTTTCTCTTTTATTACTCAACTTAACTCGATTGATTCCAAGGCCATATCCAATTTATTCCCACATATCTGGATTTTATTCTCAGTACAAACCATTATTATTTTAATCCAATTTCAAGTTTATTCGATACCTTTCCAATTATATTTAATTTGTTAACACTTCACGTTAAATTTTACTTTTAAAACTCAAGTTCTGAATTCACTATCCATTTTCAAATTACCACCTAATTTTATGAACTCACAGTTCAATTACACTTTCTTCACCAACCATTTTAAGTCGAATTCAATTTATAACTTGAGTTTTATTTCCAAACTTCATCATAAACTCATAATTCAACTTCTATTTAACTACATTGGGTTCTCATTAAATATTTCATTATCTAAATAGCTCTTTCCCTATTTATAATTCAATACTTTTTTTTTCATTCCAAATATTACTTCATTTGATTTTCTTAAGTTCAATTTATTTTATAATTCAAGTTTTGATCTTCATTCTATTTTTCAATTCATCAAAAATATTTATTTTGGGTTTCTAGCCCACTTTTTTTTTAAATTTTATAAGTCATAACATATTATTTTACACAATTCCACCCATCATAGGCTTGAATATATTCTTCTTTTATGTTTATCTCATGCCTTATGCTTATCTATAACCCCAGCATATTTTGTTCCATGCATTTTGAATTCTTTTACATGTCATTCTAATTTATTTATTTCAATCCAATCCTTATTCATCTTGTTTTCCATTTGTTTCCATTCAATAACTCAATTGATTTTTTTTATTTATTCCAATTCAATTTTATTTGAACTCGATTTATTTAACTCAATTCGATTTCAACTTGAATCGAATATAATTGGATATTATTTTCAGTCTGATCCAATTAATTTTAACCCAGTTAAATTTTATTTCCCAATCCAAGTTAATTTCATTTTTAACCTTTCTCTTAAAATTCAAATTCCATCATTCAAAGCTTATATTTCCTTCCTGATTTAAAAATCATCCCAATTTATAAGCTTACCACCTATTCTTTCAGGATTTTCAAACACCGATTTTTGGTTTCAAATTATTTTGAAATCTTCAACATCTCAAATCACATTTCTCAAAAGTTAAACCAATCCTGGCTTTATTCCCAACAAATTTCCTTTGAGATTATCAAAAACAACCAGCTTTCTGAACACATTTATTTTTGGCAACAATCTGTCACTCAGAAATTCAAAAATGAATATTGATGATGCGGCCGTCATCATCAGAATTATTTCCCAATGATCTAAGTGATTTCAATGCTATATCACTTTCAAAATCCATTTAAAACAGATTTCCATTCAGAAATATCTCCAAAACAACAATGCTATTATTTATCTCCAAAACACTTTGATAAGCATTTCCAAATCTCCGGGATTTTAAATTTCCAAATCCTACTTAAATCAATTTTAACTATAATTCCTTTGCATAGTTTCCCATTTGATTATAATTCAATTTATAATTTACATTTTTATTCATATTTATAAATTTCATTTCATAATTGAATTTATCTTCTCAATCTTTGATTATATTTACAATTTCTAGTTAAATTTTTCACTTAACAATGATAATACTTTAATACCATCATTTCTAACATCCAAGCAACCATATATTAGCTAAATAGTTTTCAAAAGCTATTCTTTATATCAAAATATGTTTTTGGGTAAAATTGTTTCATTTACCCATATTTAAAACAATACCGTGTCGATTTCTCTATTCAAATGTTTAGAAACCCCTTCGATACAGTTGCGCAGACTGTGTCGACGAAGGTTCATATGCCACTCAATAAATCAATCAACACAATATTAAAATAATTTATATTCACTAACAAATATGCACTCATATTTATTAATACGCTCAAACCCATTCTAGAGTACTACAGACTCTATTTATGAGTAATTCCCACCAGAGCCAAGGTTATCACCAATCTTAGCTCTGATACCAAGTGAAACGACCCGCAAATCCGTACCCCTTGAATCAACACTATTCTACAACAATCAACTCAAGTTGTATAGAAATACGAACCATTTGGGTTAAAGAAGAAGAGGTAGAAGAAGAAAAATAGAAAACAACAACAGAATCTAACCATCGCAGCGGAATAAAATATAATAGATAATAAATACTCTTTACTCAAAACTTAAATATCTCTGTTTATATATTACATCATCAGAGTACATCAATCACATCTCAACATCAATATCATACAAATGTATACACAACAACTCAACATAGCGGAATATATATGTATATAAACAAGTACGGGAGTACGTATCGTCATCTTGCTCGTCTCCTGAGCTCCACGGCATCATATCCTGTATGCTATAATACTCGATCTGACCCGAGTCAGTCTGGAATACCAGCGTGAGAAAATCACACCCAATTGATTATTAAAGTTTCAAAAATCCTTTTGAAGACAAAGCATCCCGTAAGACCACGCCACAAATAAACGTGTTGGGTTTTTTTCTTACGATAGCTAAAATATTTTTATAGAAATCCTCTGATATTATAATAGGGTCGATATACAAATACTTATAAAATAGTCGAAATTGTTACATCTATTAAATTCCAGCTACTAGCCACAGAGTGGGTAATACAAACAAAACTCGTACAAGGCTCGTAGGGAGAATGGATTTCCAACTAATGACTAGGCACTGGGGTAGCACCTGCCACAGTACGGGGCCTAGATCACCGTACCGAGGAGTACGCCCGCTCCCCTGCAACACAAGGCCGAGACTACCCCTTACCGGATAATCCCGAGTGAGATCACCCCGCGGTTGGGATCAGCAACCGCCCACTAAGCCGAAATAAAAAGGGACATCTAGACTGGAATGGCCTCACCCTGCTTGGGTGCTACCCACCTAGCCTTGCTGCATAACCCCTGATTTTCAGTCATTCCCATTTGATGAGGCTTGAGGCTAAGCGTTACCTTTATAGAACATATTCCTTAAATTGCCCATCGTCCACCTGACGATTTTCGCAAGCATTCATCCATACAAGTCCGTCCCGGGTTCGAACGGAACCGAAGGCACTATTCCTACTACATCCATTTTGAAAATATCCTCAGGATTAGTAGCGACTAACCCTTGCACTTCACTGCTCCATCTTCGAATCCAAAATCGTTTTCACGAAACGTACAAACCGGATCGAAGTGGTTTTCGAGAAATAAATCTCGATCCCGGTCTCTTCGAAACGATCAACGCATTTGTCCAATATTGATAGTCGGTTATTTAACTATCAATTTATATTCATAAACATCCATCAAAACAATAAATAATTTCCCAAATTATTTATTTAGCTCAAAGATATCTTCACAAGATATATTTTCACTTTTCAAATTCCTTTGAAAACAGTTTTCAAAACTATCTGCCTTTCTCAGAATAAATTTCAAGTATTTCTATTTTCACTGGAATCACAAGCGCAAAACTAGATTTTGCTAAATTAATTTAAAACACTTTACTTTTAAAAATGTACTTTAAAACATTCAAGTTAAAAATTTCTTTAATAATTTGTTAAAAATACATACTATATGAATATTTGAAAATAAGGTTACATAATAAAATATAAAACTAGATTTCTACTTTTAAAAAAACAAAATACTAAGTTACTTCTTAATAATTACTGCTAAAATAAATTAAAGGAAAATACTTACTTTAGGACTTTAAATATTAGAAATAACAAATTTTACAAAACTTGCTTTCTTTTAAAAACAACTTTAAAACATTTAATTTATATTTAAAATTTACTTTCAAAACGTGTACTTGGCCATCCAGAGAAAATTCCAACTTCAAGCACTTAAATCAATTTCCCCAAATTGATTTCTAATTTATTTTATTTGAAATAAGTTTCTTTAATTTCTCAATTTATTTCAAAATTCATTAATATGCCCTTAATTATTATTGTTATTATTTTCCATTTAATTTTAAATCTTTTAACTGAAATATACAAATTTCAGCTTTTCCCAATTTCGTCTTTATTCTTTCAATAATTCAAATCTTAAATTCTAAATAAATGTTTGTTCTTTTTAATTAATAATACTGCATTTTTTTGTTTTTAAAAAAATCATTAACTTTCTATTTATTCAAATTTTCCTTTCCATTCTCAGGATTCATTTATTAGAATTTTAAAGTCACTTTATTTCTTTTCCAAGTCATTCTTAAACTTATTCTATAATTATTTTACTTGCAATTTCACTTCTTTTATTTTCATTCCAAAATCAAATTTATATGTTTGGTAATTCATTATACCCAATTATATCAACCCAGCCATAGCATTCAATACTTCCACATAATTCATCATAGAATATCAAATAATCAAAACAGAGAATATTAAATAATAAAAATTGAGGGGTCCAGTTGGATCCCTCCAATCTGTTTTCCCTGCATCCATAGATGTTAGCACAACATAATATGCCAATTTCAAATTACACCATACTATATCACATCAATCAATTTAACCATATAATCAATTATTTAAATCTAATCATTTAGATTTAAATTTAACTTAGTTAGATTAACTCACCTTATATTTTCATTTGCAGTCCATTACCGTCTCGACCCGTTTTCATGACTTTTTACCTTCACGATGTCGACGTGCTGCAGTTCCCAAACCCAAGCCGACACTGCATTGACCGGAGGCCCCAAATGCCTACTTCCATTGCCAGCTGACTTTGTCGAACTCACGTCCAAGCCCTGATCACCACGATCGGCTGCCGCTCCTCGCGCCTTCGTACGCGATCCACCCAGCGACGCCACGGTTCCCACTTTTCCACACGTGCGCACGCAAATCAGAGATCGAGCCCAAAACCCTAGGTCAACGCCACCACTCGCGCTTTTCCCCCTCCATCACGCTCGCGACCAACCCCCTAGCCCAGCGCCACTCGCTTCGTGAATCTCATGAAACCGTGATGTCGAATAAGAGGAAAGGTGTTCGAACAAGGTGTTTCGAAAAGGGGATCTCGCGTTCGGCTTTGTATGGGATTTCCGTTTCCCCCTCTTCTTTTTTTATAATATGTTTGGCTTTTGATGGAAAAAAGAAGGTGGGAAGTAACTGAGATGGAAGAAGCGTACCAAGGAAGCCTATGGTTTTGTTTGTTTGTTTCATTTACTGGAACAAGATTTTCTTCTGGAGATTTGATTTGGAAAGAAAGAGGTGACAATACGCGATTTAATAAAGCAAATTATCGGCTTGCTTCAGAAGACAGAGGAGAATAGGTCGGCAAAAGAAACGATATTATATTTAAATTAAAATGATAAATTATTGTCTAAGCATTTTTATCTCGTACGAACACACGATGACTCCGAACGCTACAACATTTGAAATCCGATAATAATATAATATTACGGATCCATTAGAACTGGTTTCGTCAAATTCCTAGACAGCGCCTCGGAAGGATTTTTTTTTTTAAATTCAATTTAAACGATATAAATTTCAAAACTGAACAAACAACTTCCAAATTCAGTTTTAACACTTTTACTATCTTCACTATCATCAATATAAATTTTGTAAGCCTTCAAATTATTTTTAATCGGCTTAAAATTCTAGATTCGATAATTTTCCCAACTTCAAATTATTTAATCCAGTAATTAAATCATCAAATAAATTTTGATATTTGAATTCAAGTTAAAATTACTCTATTGAATATTTAAAATTAATAAAATATTCCAGTTTTAAATGCTCGAAAATTCCGGGTCGTCACATTGACATCGCGGCTCACCACCTAGTCGCCGCAAAAACCCCACGTGCGCGTGACTAGCTCTAAAACCCACCAAACATCGCGCGCGCCTATGGTCAAGAAATCGCCCAGTCAAGATCCATAGCTGCTCAAATGCGAGTCGATACCCATTCACGCGCGCGACCTCGTCGTAAATCACGAGGTTCAAAGTCGGTCGCGAACCCAAATCCATCGCGTTGCCGAAATCGAGTCGCACACGCACCTTCAATGGATGACCGGAGTTCCCTAAATCTTCGTTATGCGAAATCACCGCAGTTCGACCCCCTCTTTTTATTTTATTTTTTTTGATTCGAACGAAAACTATTTTCATCGGCCATGATTTATTTGTGAAGAGGAAAGAGGCCATTAACCTATTTATCTATTTTTTCTGTTATTTGCTCGAATTCCAGAGAAGAAAAAAAAGGTGCGAGGCTTAAATTAGAAGCTCGGCTTGGCTTTCAGAAGAAGGAACGAGAAGTGTGCGATGAAAGATAAGGGTAGCGTGTTAAAACGAATATGAGATTGCGTATACAAGAAGCTTGACCAACTAAATTAAATTTCATTATATTATTATCAAATAAATTGTGATATTCGTAATTGAAGCTAAAATTACTCTATCGAATATTTAAAATCAATTAAATATTCCGATTTTAAATGTTTGAAAATTCCGGGTCGTCAGAGTACTCAAATCGTTTTAAATTGTGAGCTTTTGAGAAATGTTATTAGTTGCAAATCTAGTGGAATTGACCTCTCCACTTTTCAAATTGATGAACAAAATCGTGAAATTTTCACGATATTTTTGATAGTGATGAAGAATTCGAATTTCAAAAAAAGAATCTTCGACCAAAATCAAGATTTATGAGTCTCAATTTTTACAACAAAGTATCACTTCAAAGATGGGTAGTTATAATAACCATGCTCAAAAAGATTTTAAAGCTCATTTCAGTATTTATGGTCATTACAGCATCAATTGGACACAAGTCATTTTAGATGACTTTGTTCAAAAACCATTTCTAGACATTAACACACTCTTCCATGGTGTGTATCGTACTAGAATTTTTTATTTAAGAGGTGAAAAATCCATTCCTCAAAAATTTTTCGACAAAGCCAATATCTCTCTTATGCATATTCCATCATTTTTTGAACCACTTGAGACAGTTCCCGAAAAGAAACAAAGATCGGCATGGGATGAAGAACAAGAAATTCAACAAGAAGAAGAGGAAGAAGGCGATAAAATGGAAGTAGAAGAGGAGGAGGAGGAGGCGGAGGATGAAGAAGTGGATACTTCTTTGGAAAGATTTGAAAAAGTGTGGCGACCCGAAAATTTTGACATTTGAAATTGAAATATTTAATTGATTTTTAATATTTGAATGTTAGTTTAACTTGAATTTCAAATATCAGAACGAATTTGGCAGTTAATTTTTTTTTGAATTTACTTACTAAAGGTTGGGTAAAATATTGAATCTTCAGTTTTAAGCCGGTTAAAAATAATTTGAGGGCTAGTAAAATTTAAATTGATGATACAGAAGATAATGGAAGCTTCAGAATTGAATTTGGAAATGTATTGTTCAGTTTTGAATTTATGTCATTTAAATCGACGATTAAAAATAGCCGTCCGAAGCATAGTCTCGAAATTTGACGAAACCAGCTCCATTAGATCTGTAATAATGTTTTATTACCGGATTTCAAATTTCGTAGTGTTTGGAGTTGTCGTGTGATCGTACGATAAGCAAACGCGTTGAAAATTATATCGAAATTTAATATAAAAGATGGGTTCAAAATGCTATCTTCTCCATACAATCGAATTTGGACTCGAAACCTTTTCCATTGCGTTTGGAATAGGGGTTTAACAATATATATGCCCGGCGGCGTGCATCGATTGGAGATTAAGATTTTGAATTGCGAATACCGAGACGATTTAAATTTGAATTTGAATTTAAAATATAGTAGTTTTGCATTTAATAATATATCAGACCTTTGAAGACACGTTGAAAGGATTTTCAACCACGTGTTCCATTTTCTCTATTCAAATTAATACGCATTCGTTCTTCTTTATAAAACAAAAAAAAGAATTATTCTCGTACAAAGAGAAATCAAAACAAAGGAAAAAAATAAACAAAAATGGCGACAGTCACCCTCCTCTAATTCGATCGTTCAAAATTATTCTCAAATTCCTCTCTCTCGTTTAAAATGACCGAGCATCCTTATAAATCCAAATTCTTCTCAAATTCAAAAGATTAATGGCCGATTCAAAACAATAAAAAAAATTGGACAATGGATCGAGCGATCGATCAAGGAGGGAAAGGGGAAATCAACGTCGTGTCGAGCGACGATTAGGGAAGCTCAAAATTATTGAGCAGCATGCGAATAAATCGCGACAGTGGGGTTCGAGCGACACGCAAGTGGGAGCACGATCGTGCGAGATTCAAGCTTGGGCTCAGTGGCGAACGTGGTGGCGGCTCGTTAGTGGAAATTCAGAGGGCGTGATCGACATCAGGGTTGGCAAGGGTAAATCGAGCGAAGGTCGGCACGCGCGGCGAATACCACGGTGGTTCATCATGATGTTGGGTAGGTGGCAGATGTTGATGGTCGAGGTCGAGATGGTGGGGCTTAGGTTTTCTCGAGTCGATCGATGGTAGTCTCGAGCCTATCCTGTAGCATGGTAAAGGTAGTTATTTTAAATTATTTTCAATTTATACATCTGTATAGTTTTAATAGTAGAAAGAAAATCATGTTTTAATTTACATTCAGGTTAGAAAAGAAAAATATGAACAATAAAGTATAAATACAGATTTTTTTTATTTTACAAGATACAGGTTTTAATATATTTATATATTAGTACACATATTTTAAATTTTAAGATTGTATAGGTAAAACAGAAAAAAAATATCTAAGTGGAGATATATATATGCAGTTTTAAATTTATATATATTGTACATGCAGAAAATAAATATACATATTTTAAACTACTTATTATTTTAAATAATGGATTTGGTGAATAAATTGTTAAGTTACAAAAAGGTTTTAAAAGGGAAATTTGTTTAAATAAAGTTATTTAAATATAAATTGTTAGTCGATTAAATCTATTAAATGGAAAGTTAATTTATTTACTTAACCCATGTAATTATTTTGGTAACAAAAAAATATTTTATTAAAAAGGAAATTGGTTTGAAATTAAATTATTAGTTTAAAATAAAATCATTGACGAATTTATAATTATTAAATGAAAATTGATTATTCGATTATTTCGAATAATAATAAATTGTATAAATTGTTTATACAAGGTCAAAATCTTAAAAGAAACAAATCGAGAAGGAAATGGGTTGCATGCATAGGCAAATGTGAGATCTTCTCACTCAATTGAATAGTTAATTATTGATTGATTGTTTAGATGTGATAGTATATATAGTAGTGTGTATATATATATACATATTGGAGTGATTGATTTCCCGCATTATATAGCGGATGAGACCCTATGTGCCGCATAATAGCGGATGATATTATATAATCTCATATATCGTGATATTCCACCTCGAAGTGGAATTGGTATTTAATTATTGTGCTAATATCTATGGATGCAGGGAAACAGGTTGGAGGGATCCAACTGGATTCCTCACATTGTTGAATTTATTTGTATATGTTGTGATGTGATAGTCTATGAATGATTATATTTGTAACGACCCAGAATTTTCGATCCCGAAATTTCCAGTAGTTAAGAAAAAAAGAAAAGAGAAAGAAGAAGAAACAGAAACAAGTCATAGAAACCTCACTTTCGCAGCGGAGAAAATATAATATTAAATATAATAACAATTTACAAAGAAGAACTGTATCAGTATATTTACGTTTTTACACATCAGAGTTACAATATTTACACATCATTGGGCAGTTTTAAACAACATGTCCTAGATATCACAGTGGGTATATTCCATACATTCCTGCCATCCAGCTCGCCTCCTGAGCTCCAGAACGTCCTTGCCTGAAAATCTGTAATACTCGGTCTGACCCGAGCATTACATCAAAGTAACACCCGGGTCAGGCTGGAAACCAGCATGAGTAAACCCATCTAACAAGATATTCCAATCCGTGGAACTTATTTAAAACCCGGGTAACTCGTAACAATTTATAAATTCACAATTCATTATAGACATTACTTATTTCATACATCAATTTCTAAGTACCCAAACTTAAATAAATGGTCCAATTCACTTAAATCATTCCATTCCAGTCTATTGGTTCACGTATCAATTTATAAAGAATCGAAGTGGTTTCGGGTATTTACTAATACCCGACTCCGGCCTTTTTGAGTCTCATGTCATCCTAACCCAAGTTATTTAAAACCAAAAGCTTTTTAAAAACCAAAAGAAGCTTAAGAGATCATTTAGTAAAAAATTCATCTCTCTTTCCTACAAAGCGGGGAAATACTTAGGACAGATCATTCGCAAACTTAGCGGCTCTTCTTCAACATCACCATCTACATCCTTCTAAGCTTATCTATTTTCTTTCTTATGATATCTAGCCTTTTATTGTGTTTTAGTTTAAGTTCATGTTGTTTCCCTGTATTTTCCTTTATTAATGTTTGAAATCCATGTATTTTTCAATTCTAAGCAATAAAATATATTTCTTACTATTCTATGTTGTTTATTAGTTTCTGGGAATTATAAAAATATAATAATATAAGTTTAAAACAAAAACTATAGCAAAATATGAACTTTTTCAAATTATGACATGTATGTCGACATACATGAATACCATATGTTGGCATATAATTGCAAATTTAAATTTAAAAATAAAAATAACCTCCACAAATTCCACCATTCCAAATGACATTCTATTCCTATATAAGTCTATTTCTACCAAAAAATTCACTCATCACTTTATTCTATACTCTCTTTTCATTGTCAAATATATTTTTACAAATATGTCTTCTCCACATCAGAAATTATATGAGAATATTGAACAAACTCTTCAATCTTTCGGAGATATTCCCTCTTTTATCTTAAGAAATCGAAGGCATTTATAGTTGAGTCAAATGCAAATGATCAAGGAAAAAGAAATGCATTTTGATGCCATTCAACAGACAATTTCTTCCTTAAACAAAGATAAACCAACCAACAACCCAGAATGCACTATAAACAAGGATGATGAAGATTGGAATGCCATCAAAGCAGATCCAATTTTTCGGTCTGTTGGTTCGGTTGAAGTTCCATGAAACATCTAGTTATTTGGTTTGGATTTGATAGGTGTATACACACACACACACACTCTTAGTATTTGGTTTGATTGATTTGGTTTGCTATTTGGATTTTTGTTTGATTTGGTTTGGATTGGTTTGTACATATGAATTATGTATAGTTTGACTTGGATAAATAAATTTTACTTTATAAGTCTTCATTATGCATATCATTATGCTTGTTATAAATTAGTATATAGCATATCACATTTTTATTCATTATCATAATTATATCATTTTAAATTAGTTTTGATTTTGAATCTATAGTTTCTAAGCATTTGATTTAGGGGGAGTTTTTATTTTTCATCTAATTTTGTTGATGATAATGGGGGAGAAAAGTATAATATATATATATATATATATGCATATATTTAGGAGGTGTTATATAACGTAGGGGAAGTTATATAATATTTTATATATGAGATATTAATGGTTGTCATCATCAAAAATGAAAAGATGGTTAATACCTCAATTATCGATCTTAACGATGACCACCTTGATAACAACATACCTTCTTATAAAATATAGATATTGATGTTTTACCAAGTTTTGTAGTATATAGTTAGGATATTATATAGGTGTTGAATCGAAGATTGTATAATACAAAGACTAAAAGAATGGACATGAAGACTCACGAGTACAAAGACAAAGATACGAAGATCCCAAGACTATAGTGTAGTATTTACAGTCATAGAATATTGTTAATGTCCCTGGTATCAGTCTTTGATCTTTATTTCCTATTTTCTTATCCTTTATTTTTAAAATATACTTAAAAATAGTTTATAAAAGTTTTTTAAAGCTTAAAATGTTTATAAAATATGTTAAATGATTTTACAAAATATCAAAATATTTTACAAAGCATAAAAAATTTTCAAAAACATTTTAAAATAAAGAGTTTTCAAAATATACATGGGTATGTCAACATATACCTTATGAGTATGTCGATTTATATGCTGCAATTTGAATTTCAAATTTTGAAATAAAGTGTCTATTCATCTAACTTTTCATGAATGGACATGTCTATTTATTCTCTATAAATATGGGGTTTCAAATTATTTTTTCAACAACTAATTTCTTGTTTCTTTTCTCCTCTTACTCTACCAAAATTTCTAATGAAAAATTTATTCAAGTATTTTCAAATTCAACAAGAATCAGATCAATCTTCATTGTATTGATTATCTACTATTTACTCTCTAATTTCAATCATCTCTCTCTCAAATCAAAGATCATAATGATGTCCAAGAGGCTTTAAGATCTATTATATCCAAAGTTCAAGAAATTATCTTTGGAAAAACCATCAAGCTCTAGTTGTATTTGCTTAGTTATCATTGTAGCCCATTCAAATCAATTGGGTGTGCATGGTAGCCCCAAAATATGAGTGGGTGTGCTTGTAGCCCGTCCAAATCAAGTGGGTGTACCCTAAGCCTAGAAAATCTAGAGGGTGTGTCTCATAGCTTCGAATTGAGATTATAATTGGGTTAGCCTTCTTCTTGTTTGAAGATTGGCATTTGAAAAGAAATATGTGCATGAAATTGTATGGAATAGGATGTAGAAGAAATCCAAAGCAGTGTAAAATCTCTGATGTTGTCTCTCTAACTCACTACTTTACTTTGCTGCTTTTATTTTATCTGTGTCAGCATATGTGATTGAATGTTGATAGAATTCTGTGTTGAAAATATTTGATTTAAGATTAAACTTAAAAGAAATTTAAAAAGATTAACAAAAGTTAGAAAACTCTATTCACCCCCTCTAGTGTTTATTCAACCTTAAGATCCATAATTCTACGACCCATATCCCCATTAGCATTAGCTACACAATAAATGAACATCGCTTCCTCGCTTCCCCGTACCCCGCTTTCCATCTTCAACCTCCACCCCTTGTTGTATATTCATCCCACTGGACCAGGCAGTAGATTATGACCATGCGATGAGGGGGCCATGTCGCCGTAACCATTGGAGAACTAACCCACGGTTGGTCAAGCTAGAGTAGGGATAGCAAAAAAAAATTACAACCATCGGGGAGCTATCCCACGGTTGGTCAAGCTAGGATGGGGCTAGCAAAAACTTCTGGCCATCACATCAACGTAAGGAACTCCTATACCACGATCCACTCAAAAGTGGAGATAATCGTATTTTCGATTTAAAATAAAATAAGGAATAATATAATTTACCTCACGCATTAAGTCATTAATCCAAGTAATATCAATTAATATTTGTGTTAATACAAAATAATTCATAGATATCCAAATATAAACTACTTGGCCTTTAAAGAATTACTCAACATTTTAATTATGTTGATAAATAAATATACCGCATATGGACGTCCTATAACACCTGGTGAAATACGATTGTATACATAACACCCTCAATTAATCAATATTAAATAAATTTCCACTTCGATTATTAATTCACTCTCGCTTAATTCTACTTCAATTCATTATTCATTAAATTTAGTATTTTATATTTCAACACAACAGGTATCTTAATTTTACCTCGTTTGTAGCAAACAAATCATATCATTCATACACACATCAATATATTATTCAATTAATGATTAACAAGAAGAAGGGTTTTATTTAAATCTATTTCGCTTCATTTTTCCTTCTTTTTATAAAAACACTTTGATTTAATTTAAAACCAAACATCTCTTTTATTTATTTACTTCTCTTTTAAAATAAAATTATTCATTGTAACGATCCGATTTTCTACCCTCGAATCTCGACACTAAATACATCCACAGTATTTATATGCCGAGCATCGAAGTGCCGAAAAGACATAAAGTTAAAGTAAAATATTAAAAAATAGAATAGGAAAGGTAGAACACAATATCAGAATCTCATAATGGAGCAGTAATATATAATATCAAAGGAACGGTACAAAAGGTTACTCTAAATACATAAATATCAAAGTACTAAAACATAAGTACTATCATCAGCCTATATAACTATAACTGCTTGTCCCCACAATGCTGATATATATAATACAAAAATGTAGCGGAAATAAGAATACTATGGAAGGTAGTCATGCAACACTTCTCCATAAGCTCCAAAGCTGTAGCTAAATCTAAAAACATACACGGGGCTGACCTGAGCATTATAAGAAAATAACTCCCAGATTAGTCTGGCAAACCAACGTGAGAAACTTAAGAAATATGCAACAAGTAATAGTAACCATTGAGACTGTACAGATTACCGCAATGTTTTTTCCCTCAAATGAAATAAACTATTTATTAAGTTTAACATATAGTGATATGATAGATAATGTCTAGAGCCTAGCACGTAAATCATATCAATAGCTGTTGTATGAATACCACAACAATAATAGGTATACAATTAATGCCGCTAAGGCACATTCCCATAGTGGATTTTCCAGGGAGATCTCCTCGGATCTAGTCGAATCCGAATTCCTACATAATGATCAGAAATATACTTCCAAGAAAATGTACATATCTAGGGAATGTAATATAGAAAATGCATAACTAGCCCATGCCAAGACAATCATGGTTCCGAATGCATCGCTCCTACATGTGTATCCATACGTAATACTAGATAGAGTTGCCTGCATTGTTAGGATTTCTAAAATGATGCGTTCACTTTGGCTATGCATCTTATCTTTGGTTTCAGTCATTCCAATGCTGAGGCTACATTCATCATCTCTCACTCAAGTTTTATCACTCGAACAGAACATGAATCCTTGAATGGATTCCCGCATCTCGAACAGATCACGAATCACTACGTGGATTCAGGCATCTCGAATAAATCTCGAACCTCCATATAGGTACCATGCATAAGTCCTTTAACGAATGTTAAAGTTGTCATCTACCTTGGAATACTCCTCAAGATAAACAGTCCCACACGATAGCATCATTTGAAATGTTAATGTTGGTATCTCCCTTGGACGTAACCTTAGGGATAGAAAGTTCAATTCTATAAAATTTCATTTCATAATCGCTTCTAAAATATAGGACTCGTATACTAGTTTTAAAGTGGATTGATATGTAAAACACTCCAATCTTGGTCTTTTCAAACCTAATTTGACAAATTATCGGCTAACTCAATTCTGGTTCTTTCAAAAGTAAGCAAAAGCTAGAGACATTTCATACCAATGCTCCTCCTTATGGGTTCTCATTGGTATTAAAGCTCAGAGTCTTTCGATAACTTCTTAAGTCATATTTGGTTAAGTTCAATGATCGACTAGTCGATTATCTAGTTAAAACAATTGCTTATACAAATCATGATTCGTACGCTTAACTTATTTTTGACATTCCAACTTAACTATTCATCATTCAAGAGTGAAGAAGGATAAGTAGAGAATTTGTTGCATCAAAGACTTACTTAAACACTTCATTCTTGAATCTCATAAATAGATAAGTCTACCTCGTCGGCTTTTAGTGTTAAGTGTAATATTAATGATTTCCATAAACAATAAGAAATTAATATAATTAACATGTTTTCGACATTTTCCAACTTATTATTTCTCGGTCGAGTGGGAAACTCGATAGGTTAGAGCTCTATTACTTCATCCCTACTTGAAATCAATTTTAACTCTCATAAATAGGTAAGCCTTAATTCGTCGGATTTTAATGTTAAGCATAGTTAACTGTGTTTCAAACAAGTAATTAAACAAACAACCATTTAGCTATTTAGCAATTCTAACCCTTTTTCAAAAAAATTGTATATACTTTTAAAATACTTGAAAATAATTATAATAGGTTTTAAAACATTTATCCACAACATTACTTGAAAATAACAACTTTACAATATTACTCAACACTTAAAAGAACATGTTTTCTATATATTTTAACAAAATATCCCTTCTTTAAAAATTAACTAATTCTTAAAAATTCATAAATATCTCAACCACTTTTGAAATACTCTAATATGATTTAGTAAATATTTGCAAAAAGAACGAAACAAAATATTTAAATTTAAATATCTTTTCAAACCAAAGTACACAAATCAAGGCTAAACAGGCCAGTTTTGCACTAGTGACGTTTTGGCCACTTTTCAAGATATTACTTAACTTTTTACTATTCAAGCTTTTAATATCCACAAACATACACATAAAAATTATAAATATAGCGCGGAACCTCCAAAGATCTCTCTACATAGTTGCATAGCAATCGCTAAAAACAAGGCAATTCTGAACTGCATCTATAACAATTATCACTATAAGTGCACTTTCAAATCCAAGTCCAGTCTAACCCAAAGTCCATATATAACCTATGTGCTTTGTTCAAGGTCTTTTTACAAATCCATTCAAGTCCATATACATGGATCACATATGTCATTTACTGTTAAAGTAAGAATCCTAACCAACATTTTAACATATGTCAACGACAATTCTACAATTTAAACATCATTCAACACAAATATGTGTTATAATTTCATTCAAAGTAAGATGTTAACTCATCTCTAATTCAAAAAACAACCAAGATCCTAGAAACCAATTTTAAATCCAACCTAGCAACCTCCTTTCCATTCTTCTCTTTTTGCTTTTGCCTTGCTTCCTCCTCTTTAACCCTCCAAGCGCTCATGGCCTATGCTCCTAGGTGAGTGTGGCTTTGGTTCTTTAACTTTAACTTGATGGAAGGTATCCTAATATTGTACTAAGCCTTGTGAAAAAGTTTGTAATTTGAAGTTGATCTACGTCTTTTTTTTAGAACATAAGAGAGAAAGAAGATGAAGAAGCCATTGATTTTCAACTCTAAGATTTGTAATTTTTTGTGAATGATACTGAGGATATGCCCCTCGTAGGATTGGTGTTTCTTAAGCTCTCATCAACCCTCCATCATTCCATGGAAGCTTCACCTCCCATCATTTCTCCTTAAAGTCACTTCTCCTTTATGCTAATTACATTATCCCCCTCTCATGATAATATCTCTTATCCTTTAGAAGCTTCTAGAAAATTCCAAGCTTATGAAGAGGAGAGCATGTAAACTAGTTTCTAATGTGTTCATATGATCATTAGTACAGTGCATAAGAGTTCGAATAACTTATATCGATCAAAAAGCTGTTAACCGATAAACCGATTTTTGGTCACGTTATCGACTTTTCTTCAAAGAATATATTTTTGTATAAAAATTTAAAAAATATTTATTAATTAAATGATGTTTATAAAGTTATAAAATTATATTTATAACACTTAATTATATTTAAAAATGTTTCGATATTCGAAGACGAAGTGTTCGAATTTCAGGGTCGTTACATTCTCCCTCACTTAGAACATTTTGTCCCCAAAATTTCAATAAGAACAATAATCAAAGGAGATAGACAAAAAAGATGTATAAATATATATACAGTGTACTGCTGAAATAATTTACAAACTAAACTACAAATCAAATTTCATACTAAGCGACTCCACCTCAAGCGGTGAGTACACTACAAAAGATATACGATACTAAGATAAGGAATCCTAGTCTATAAGCAACCCTTGATCGATCTCCTTCAAACTATCCTCCGTCTTCTTTGTACCATCCCTAGTATCCTTGCCCATGACACTTCTAACCTTAACAAAGGAATAAGTACAAAAATACTCAAATAGTATTCACAGTTACTAGTGACCAATGCTTATGGTTCGCTTAGGTTCAAAAATCTCCCATCGTCCAAGGACGATAAACAACGTACTAAGCATACTTTACGCTCAATAGCCTCAGGTCATTACTGAGATGATTATTCATGCTACCTCATAATAAATCAAAATCATTCCTCAAACTTTTCATAAGCCAACAAACATAGTATACAGATGTACTAAAGTCGTACGATGTGTATAGACCATCCCTACACAGTATCTGAGATGATCACTTGCTCGATCTCATAAATTTTACTTTCCAACTAGTATATATCACTTGACCTATCTAGTATGGACCCTAATTTGGTTCCATAATTAGGAAATTCCGTCCTCCTTGTATTTCCATATATTATGATATAAAACATCGGGATCATATCACGAGCCCATATCAAGTGTTCATCATCGAAAATCAAGTAAAGAATCCTTGTTTGGACCGATGTACACCTCGAAAACATGTACTCGAATACGGAATCAAGAACATTCATACGAATAAAACGATCTACGTACAACTTACGTGTTTATCATATTGGTTTCTTAACTATACCAACTTCTTTACGTCATATTTCATTTATACAAATAATATGTCCTTCAATACTAAAACCATTTATAAATCATTTCATAAAACATAATTTTAAGTTTATCCACATTTTATAACTTATATTCATACTTGTATAATACTCCATCACATCTGAAGAGCATATACAAAACATCATTTTATATTACTTAACAAGTATGTTTAACCATTTAACACTTGTTTCAACTCACTAAATTCTTAATTCAAGTGTTTTATAAACTCAATTTTATATTTTCAAAAACACTTAGTTTCAAGTTCTATAATTTGAAAGTTCCTGACTATCCAAAATTGTTGAAAATTCCATTTCATTTTAACAATCGAAAACTACCAAACAGCATATCATGGCCTAAAAAGAGAACTTAAAAACTAAACACCGGTTTTCATTTCAAATCATTTACATATACCTTTTATATATCAAATTATACTTTTGGATTTAAATCAAAATCTGTTTTACCAAAACAACTTTGTAACATCCCACACTTAGAAACCTAAAAATGAACGTCGATGATGTTGCAGTCATCAATGAAACTATTTTCAAGCGACAAAAGTGAGTTAGTGCATCCAAACCATACTCCCGGTACTTAACCAAAATCATTAAATGATGATGTTATTCGTATAACAATACTAAGTATCATAATCTCAATTTCTTAAATCAATCTCCTGGATATTTATTTTCAAATAATACTCTCCAAAATCTTGAAAAACAATTAAAAAGACACCAGGATTTAAGTCCTCGAATTCCCTGTTTAAATCCTTTTCTTTTATAAACCATACTTATATAGAATTACTTTCTTATATAAAATTCTTTTCGCAAATATTTATTTCCAAATTATTCTAACTTTCCATTTTTTATTACAGTATACATCTTTTTACTAATTCTAACCCAGTTTTGTCAAAACAGGCATTTTAGCCAAACCATGGAATTTAACTCACAAGGTGTTCATTCAGTGTACTAATAATGACATTCTACCCAACGCCTATGTAGAAAGGTAAAATCGATCATAAACTAGTTGAGCATAGATCAACAACAAACAACAGTCAATGTTCCTAACATGTCGAGCATGAATAAACAATCAAGGTTATGGGATATTAAATTATGAGAAGCACTAATATCAAACCAAACACAAATAGGTAAACTATAAATAGATAGTATACCCTCGAGAATCTGTTTCCCCTTCTTAGCTGCAGAAATAGAAAAAACCCTAGGCTGCTCCCCACTTTTGAGCATAGGACAATCTCTAACAAAATGGATAAGCTAATGGCAACCTTAACAACCATTTAGTGCAAACTATGCCTTAAGCTTCAGAAACTTCTCAATCAGTGCTTTCACCGTTAGCGCTTTAGCTACCCGTCCTTCTTTCTTTGATTTACAACTCCAAGTGAAGTGTCCTATCTGCCTACACTTATGACAAATCTATGTAGTTAATGCGCTCGGCAGATTCAAAGCAGTGGAAGTGAAAAAAGTCATAGCGGGGATACAATGAGGATATAGTGGGATATAGCGGATGACTCTAAAATAGCATATAAAACTCATACTTAATGTTTTTACAAATATATAAATGGTAATTAAATGAAAAATTATCATTCAATTTAATTATAATTAATACATAAATAGTTTTAAATAAAAACATGTGCGAATATATTTTAAATAAACGTAAAACTGTTATATATAACATAATTGAATTTAGTAGAATATTAGAGTATTTTCATTTCTGAAAATATATTAAAAATTAAATCAAATAAATTAGTTTCATATTTTTTTAATTTATAAATTCAATTTTTCAATTCGTTTTACTGAAGAAGATATAGCGGAAATAGCGGAATATAGCGGGATAACGGGATATAGCGCAAATAGCGGGGCTTAAAGCGGAAAGGCTATATTTTGGGGTTACATGGAAAAATCGTAGCGGTAAAAATCCGCTATGAGATATAGCGGGGTTATAGCGGGGCATTAACTACACAGCGACAAACCACATTAGAAATATCTCTCTGTGGTTGAAATTTTCGCTTGTTGTTCTCAATTGGTGTAGAAATAGATGGTTTCGGAGATAAGCTCTCAACTCAAAGCTACGTTTACCAAACCAACGAAAGATCCCATGACATGAATAGTTATATCCCACTGGAACTCAGGGCTTATATCCACAATGAGCATCTCGTTCTTCTTTAGCAGCATGTCAACCAATCCTAACTCGAACCGAGACAATGCAATGAACCGGTTGTCACACTCAGCCACAACCATGGCTTCCTTCTTTAGATCCAAGAAGCTCCTAAATAATAAAGTCTTTCTGGCTTCCTAAACAAACTTCATCTCAAACTCATCTTTAAATTGGGCCCAAGAGAAGTTGTTCTCTTGGACATCTACAGTGATGGAACTCCAAGGTTGCATCCATCGGATGTTGTGATGCTAAACTACACTTCATTGTATCATCTAGCTCCATATCTCCAAATAGCATAGCCTGGCCCAAGATTGAACTTCTATAATTGTCTCCACACCACTAATCCTCTTACCTCCTAGCCTCTCATAATCATGGCAAAGCAAAAATCATCTAAGGTCTGATCTGCATGACCTCTTCCACAATATCCACTCTTAGTTCCTTGACAGAAGCAGCATTCCTTGATGCTCGATTTCCACCATTTGTGATGGTACTACTCGACCACCTCTACCTCCTTGAGCATTAACGGCTCTAGTTTCATGGTTCTTACTACCTAATCAAAGAAAAAATTCTTGTAGGACATGAAAGGATGGAGTTATTTGAAAGAAAGGATTCCTAAGAAAGAGATATCCCAAAGAGTAATTTTAAAATATATTTTTCAAACTACAAATGCGCTTACATATGCATAATACACTCAACTCATTCTAGAATGTTGCTTACCTTATCTCTAGTGAGCTATAACCAACCAAAGCCAAGGGTTCGCTCAACCGTTAGCTCTGATACCAAATGTAACGATGCGACTTTTTGACCCTCGAATATCGACACTAAATACATTCATGATATTCATGTGCCAAGCTTCCAAGTGCCGAAAAGACATAAAGCTAGGGTAAAATAAAAAAAGAATAGAATAGGAAAGGAAAAACATAATATCAGAATCTCATAATAGAGCGGTAATATATAATATCAAATGAACAGTACAAAGGGTTAATCTGAATACAGAAATATCAAAGTACTAAAACCTAGGTACTATCAACTTCCTGGATAGTTATAACTGCATATTCTCGTAATGCTTATATATACAATATAGAAATACAGCAAAAATAAGAATACTACGTAATCATCCATCGCTTCTCCATAAGCTCCAAAGCATCCATAGCTAAATCTGGAAACACATACGAGGCTATCCTGATCATTAAAAGAAATAAAACCCAGATCAGTCTAGCAAACTAGCATGAGAAACTCAAGAAATATGCAACAAGTAATAGTAACCATTGAGACCATATGGATTACTGCAACAGTTTTCCCCTCAAATGAAACTAACCATTCATTAAGTTTAACATGTTGTGATATGATAGATAATGCCTAGAGTGTAGCATATAAATCACATCAAATAGTAGTTGTGTGAACACCACAACAATAATAGGTATAGAATCAATATGACTAAGGCACCTTTGCTTTTGTGGAGATCTCCTTGGATTTAGTTGAATTTGAACTCCTACATAAGGACTAGAGATATCCTTACATATCTAGAGAATGTACTATAGGAAATGCATAACTGGCACACACCCATATGGTTCCAAATGCATTGCTTCCACATACATGTCATAAATAATACTAAACTGAGTCACCTACACCTTTGGGATTGCTACATTCCCTTTGGCTATGCATCATATCACCAGTTTTAGTCATTTATGATGTCGAGGCTGCCTTCGGCATCTCTCACTCAAGTCTTCATCACTTGAACAGAGCACGAATCCCTAAATGAATTCCCACATCTCGAACAGATCATGAATCACTACAGAATTCAAGCATCTCAAACAAATCTCGAACCTCCACATAGGTTTCCCGCATAAGTCCTCCGAAAAATGCTAAAGTTGTCTACTTTCTTGGAATACTTCTTAAGATAGATAGTCACATACGATAGCATCATTTGAAATGTTAATGTTGATATCTCCCTTGGACCTAACCTTATGGATAGACAGTTCAATCTATAACATTCCACTTCACAACTACTTTCAAAACATAGAACCCGTATACTAGTTTCGAAGTGGTATTCGATAAGTAAAACACTTACCGATCCAAGTCATTTTAAAGCTAATTCGATGAATTTCCAGCTAACTCAGTTCTAGTTCCTTTAAAAGTAAGTGAAAGCTAGAGATGTTTCACACCAATGCTCCTCCCCGGGGTTCTCATTGGTATGAAATCATAAAGTATTTTGATAACTTCTTATGCCATATTTGGTCAAGTTCGATAATCGACTAGTCGATTATCTATCCAAAACAATTGCTTATACAAATCACGATTTGTAAGCTTAACTCGTTTCTGCCATTCCAACTTAACTATTCCTTACTCAAGAATGAAATAAATTAAGTTAGAGCACTTGTTACAGCAAAGCCTTGCCTAAACACTTTAATCTTGAATCTCACAAATATATAAGTCTATCTCGTTGCCTTTTAGTGTTAATTGTAGTATTATTGATTTCCATAAACAATAAGAAATCAATAGGATTAACACATTTTCAACATTTTCCAACTTACTATTCCTCGATCAAGAGGGAAGCCTAATAGGTTAGAGCTCTATTGCTCCGTACCTACTCAACATTAATCTTAACTCTCATAAATAGATAAGCCTTACTTTGTCGGCTTTTAGTGTTAAGATAATTAAGTACTTTTCAAACAAGTAGTTGAACAATCAACCAATTGATCATGTAGCGATTCTAGCCCCTTTTCAAAAACATTTGTATATACTTTTAAAATACATATAATAGGTTTTCAAACATTTATCCATGGTATTACTTTAAAATAAAAACTTTACAATTTTCCTCAACACTTGAAAAGATCATGTTTTTTTATATATCTTAACAAAATATCCCTTTAAAAAATTCACAACTAACTCTTAAAAATTCATAGATATTTCAAACCATTTATGAAATAATTTAATATAAGTTAGTAAACACTTATAAAAAGAATGAAACAAAATACTTAAATTTAAATATCTTTTCAAATCTTCAAAGCCCAAAAATCAAGGCTAAATGCGGCAGTTTTGCACTAGTGATGTTTCTCCACTTTTCGAGATGTTATGTAACATTCCTGGATTTTAGCTAAAAATAATTTGATAATTAATTTAACCTTTGGAATTAAACTTTGGAACATTTGATAATTAATATGAAAATTCCAGAATAAAGACAAATATGTATTTTAAAACAGAATATTTGGAAATAAATTTTTATTGTAATAGAACGTCGAACTGGAATTCAAAATAAGTATTTTGTAAAATTGTATTTGGATTATCAAAAATTAAATAATATGTATGTTTATCTATTTATATAAACGGATTACATAAAATAATTTGAATTTGAATTCGATTTGAATATATGATATATATATATATATATGAAAGTTAAATTTTGAAATTAATGTATATAGATAGATATTTACTTAAATGTATAATAGTTTCAATTTCAATAAGATTTGATTAAAATGGGTTGTAAAGCTAAATTGAAAATATGAAAAGTTTTAAAATGATTTATATAAAGATATTTTAACTCAAGTTCAAGTTTAAAATAAGAAGTGAATAAGGAGTTATATGCCTTCTTTTTAAATTTGTTTGAATTAAATTTGTATATGTGTATAAATAAGAATATATGAATGTAAGGAAACAAAATAGATAAATATGTCTCATAAATTAAAATGAAGTAGGAAAGGGTTTAAACTATATATTATAAATTAATTTGAGAAAAGGACTTAAACACAATTTAATCAAAAGTGACAAATGTTTAATAAGTGTTCATTTAATTTAACAAATGTGTAACGTCCCGAAAATCTTCGACTTTCGAAAATTCAACATCGATACTCACTTTATCGACTGCCGAGAAATCGAAGGCCAAAAACCCGAAATGTTATGGTTTAAGAAAAAGAAAGAGACAAAGAAAGAGGTAGAAGAAGAGATAAGAAGATAGAAAATAGAGAGAAAAGAAAGTAGAAAATAGAAAGAACAGAAAGAAAATAGAACATAGAACGGAACAGAAAACAACAGAACAACAACAGAATCTCACAATTCGCAGCGGAACAACATATAATAATAAATGAATAATCTTTAAACAAAAAACTATATCAGTTATTACATTACATCACATTTCATTACATCATATCATCAGAGTGTACAACAACAACATCAAACAGTGCAGCGGAAAAAAAAATACTATATAAACTAGTAATACGCCATGCCATCCAGCTTGCCTCCAGCAACTCCAGAATATCCAGAATATCCTGATAAACCTTAACTCTTGACTGCCCATGTGGAAATTGGTGGGCACCCAGAGTTTAGGAAGGAAAACAATAAACTCCAAGTCAGTCATGTGACTGGTGTGAGAACTCAAAACAGTTTATTTATCTTTAAAATCAAAATAGAGGAATATTTTTTTAAAAGTTAATTCGCAATGCTTTTAAAAATGAGACTACCATAAGGCCTCCCGCACACACACACAATGCAAACGCAGAATCGGAGGAGATTTCTCCTTATGATAGTCAAAGATGCTTGATACGCATTTACAAGAACATTTTATATTATTACTAGTGCATAGTGTAGAGAAAATTCATTTTCGAAAGTAGAATATAAATCTTAGCCAACATACGACCATTATCGTATGCCTACTATAGCTACCATCCAAACAGTGGTGACCACCATAAGTGAATGGCAGGTCCTACAACTAATACCGTACAAGTTTCGTATTGGGAATTGGATTTCCAATGAATGATCAGGCCAAGGAACTTCCCATTGCCACATGAGAATGCCTCTGGATGGACATCCCCGAGAACCAAACCGGATCTCTACCAACACAAGGCCGGGTTACCCCTAACTGAGTAACAACTGACCGAATATGCCATCCCCCGGTCCTTTGGGACCTTTTCACCGAGCGCTCGTAATCAATTCACACAATCATAAAGTGTTTTCAACATGAGTAAGTATCTGGGCTCCATACCATGATACCACCCTTTTCCAGAAGGAAATGCACACATCCTAAAGGGCGCTACCCCTCATAACCTTGCTGCATCTTTCCTGTTTTGACCATTCACGGGGTGTGAGGCTCGACGAAGTCACGTCCACAAAAACATACCTTATACAAAAGGCATGCTTTGGGTCAACAAATGATCATAGAAATGATCACCAGGATAGACGATCAAATAAACGATCCTATCACAAATAATCAACACAATGATCATTTACAGCAACACTCAGCATGTCACATTACCAAATTGGGAATATATCGCTGATAACATTCAACTACATAACCTCTGAGCTCGTACGTCTCAAAGAAGGGTGTTAAGCTAAAAGAATAAATTCTTCGCCACCAACAAAAATATATTTGAATGAAATCGGCTTTATATCTTAATTTGTAATGTCAGACATACAATCCATACAAGTCTGTTCCGGGCTCGAACAAAACCGAAGGCACTTACAAAGAAGTCCTTGAAATCCGGATATTCACAATCCTGATCGGATTTCCCATCACTTAGGGAGTCTCTATACCGTTGCAACTCAGTGTAGAGACAATCGACAGGTCATCCTATCGCTCTCGCAAATACCGGGTCTTCAACACCGATCTTCAAATGCAATTCATAACGACGTATCGCATATTCGGAATGGGTTATACGACCCCATGGTCCTTTCCCGGTTAACCCGAATAGTGAGCGCTTATTCAAAAATAAGTGTGGCATTCAAATTCAAACAAATCACATCAATTACCCATTCAAAGGGAAATATTGATAGTCGGTTATTGAACTATCAATGGATATGCACACATCACCAGTTTCCAAATAATTTTCCAAATTATTTATTTCCCAAAATATCTTTACAAGATATATAATTCAATATCTCAAAAATAAATCAATATTTATTTTTAAACAAGTTCCCCTTTCCTTTATAAATTCCTTAGTGAATTTATAATCCAAAATATCTATGAATATACGATTTCAATTATTCATTTCAATTTATCTTCAAAAAGATAAATTCTCTAATATTCACTTTATATTGGAAAACATTTCCATACTTATTTAATAAGTAATTCACAAATTTTATTTTCAACACTTGGAAAATATTCAATATACTTGAATCGAGATTAAGTATATATTTCATTCTTTAAGGAAATCATTCTCTTAAACATATTTATTTGGGCCAAAACGAATGTTGCGTAAAACATCGTTACGACAACCCAAAATCACTAGTATAGGGATTCGAAATTAAAATAGATATATAAATCCCAATACTATACAAAACATTTCCTTTCGGAAATCATTTACTATAACAACAGTGTTATAGTCCACCATTTCCTTCTATTTCTCGAAAACGTCTATTTCAACAATAAATGTTAAAATCTATGGTTTCGAATCTCAACACATTTAAAACATCGTTAGATCGTTTTAATTCTATTTAAAATATCACATTCTAAACATTTTCTTTAACATATTATTCACTATTCAAAAACGTGAATATACTACGTTAACAATTTTTTCATCCTTTTATACATTTTATTTTAAAGTATTATTCACAGTCAAAAATGTGAATATAACTTCATTAATAGGTTTCAACAATTTACTTATCAAAATAAGTTGTTTACGAATTTATAAAACAACGTTTATAAATTCCTTTTCTATCCTATATTCAATTCATAACTCAATTATGTACCAAAGGTTCATATTATAAGTTAAATACTTATAATTTATTTGTTTGCAAAAAATCGTTCCTTTGAACTTCATAATTATAAATCTTATAACTTATAAGATTCGATTATTCATCCAAATATATTCTTTAATAATTTCACAAAATTTATAAATCTTACTATTTATAAATTTCATTTATAACTTCACCATTTATAATTTTATGAATTCCATTCGTTTACAAAATTCATTTTTACTTCATTCAAACACTTATAAAAACTCGTTTTATAATGTCAATATTTCAATTTATAAATATCCATTTATAAATCTCTTAATATAAATCAATTTATATTATTCTTTAAAATGTCTTTAATCTCCTTTATTATTTCACCATTTTGATTCATAAAATAATTAAATTTTATAAATCCTATATTTAAACTTTTCACAATAAATTCTAAAATCCCGATTAAACTATTTTATAAAATCATTAGCATCATATTCTCAAAAATCAGTTTTTAACTATATTTCTCAAAAATCATAATTTTTATAACTTTAAAAATTATAACGTTTATTTATTTAAAATGGATCAATTCCAAAATTATTTTATAAAACGTATACTTTTCAAAAATCACTTTAAAAATCATTTTAAAGTTTCAAAATTTGGTCCAATGATGCTACATACCAAATAGTCAATCACGACAACAACGACATCATATATCGATATGATAGTCCATCAAATATCAAAATATCTGAAATCAAATAAATACTGTTGAGGAATCCAGTTGGATCCCTCCAATCTGTTTTCCTGCATCCACAAACATTAGCACAATACCAATTTCGCTCCAGTACGAAATTATCGCGGTATATGGGATTTTAAATATTATCCGCTTAATAGACGGCGCAATAGGGTCTCATCCGCTAAACAAATGCGGGAAATCAATAACTCCAATATATACATATGCCAATATATATATATTGCTATTATATATAATACCAATTTCACTGTTTATGAAATATTCGCGGTATATGTTTTTAATAAATAACATCCGCTTACTAACGGCGTATAATGTCTATTTTAACAATCAATAGATACAATTATCATTCAAACATGCATTCAAATATTTTAAATCTAACTTTTTAAAATAAAATCGAAACCGATTCGATTGAGTGAGAAGTTCTCACCTTGATTTTAATTCTGTTTTCAGCTTTTATTTCGAATAAAATTAAACGCGCGTTTAATTTTATCCAAAATTTTCACTGACTCTAAACGACTCCAATCCAATTTCATCGCATAGTGCTCGTCCATACGATTCCAACGCAACTGGTTTCGTGCGTTTTCGACCTCGTATGAAAAAGTTATACATTTATGAAGTTTGTACACGATTTATATATAACTAATTACAACATTTCATAATTAATTTTCAACCTAATCAAACTCAAGCCGTTGGATCTACTGCAAAGCCATCACCACTGCACGTTACCATCTCCTACATCACGCAACTCCTACAGGAAATAGCCGACTCCATTGAACCCATACATAGAAAACTAGGGTTTAAATTCCAAGCCTCCACGAACACCGAAAGTTCATCAAACCCTCACCATCCCGACCCCCTTCGCAAGAGCTATACTCTCCATCCACGACTTGAAGCTCGGTCGCCAGAATGGCCTTGAATTGCTTGCGCAATTCCCAGGCGTCGGCCCCCTGTAGCTCCCTCCACGCTACACGAGACACGATCATCACCTTATAGATTTAAAGCTCTCGTTACCCTCTACAATGTTGTAGTTGATCACTTTGGCTAAAACTTCACGGATTGGAAGTAATTGAGGAATGAATTTCGAAAAATTCTGGCCGTTCATGGGGATGCTGGCGGCTAGGGTTTTAAATTTAGGTTTTATATTTTTTTTTCCTAATTTATGAAGGGTGGTGGTGCTATTTATAGAGAAACGAACGAACACTATTCATCCGAGAATTCCGAACTCCGATTTACGCACCGAAACTGACATTCCTAGGGTTTTCCCGCGTTCCGAACACAAGGGAATAGGTTTCGGAAGCTAATTCGATCATATGTGCGAGATATGGCAACAAACGATCGATTTAATTTAAACCGATTTATACGATTTTCTAGGCGTTTTAATTTGTACCGGACAAACGGTAAATCCTATTGACTTGAAATTTGAAACCTTACAATAATATCACATTACGGATCCGATGAAACTGGTTTCGTCGAAATCCAAGACTTTTTGAAAAATGGCTATTTTAACTCGCCAAATTAATATTAAAAATAATTCGATGCGTTTCGAGCTGCCACGATCAAACGGTAACTCCGATTGCCACGAAATTTGAAATCCGGTAATAACTAACTATTACGGATCCAATGGAACTAGTTTCGTTCAATTCTGAAACTGTTCAAAAATTGACTATTTTCACTAGTCGATTAAATATTAAAATATTCAATTTTCACAAATTAACTTTTAATTCGATTTTAAAAGTTCTAAAATATCATTCTAACTTCAATATGATAAAATAAAATTTTACAAATCATTTTCAATCATATTTAACCCAATTTTCAATTATTTCCATAATTTAACATATTAAATTATCGATTTAATTATTCAATTAAATCCAATTATTCAAATTAAATTTATTCGACTTATAAATTCACTTATTAATATTTAAAATTAATTAAATATTCATATTTTAATAAATTAAAATTCTGGGTCGTTACAATCCTCCCCCCTTAAAAGAATTTCGTCCTCGAAATTAACAAGTAAGAAAAGTTACAGAATCCATTAATTTTCCCAAAATTCATAGTTAAACTTCTTACAATAACTTACAAAGTTTTCAAATCATACTTAGTTATCTTTTCAAAAACAACTACTATTGTTTAATTTTCAATTCCAAATCAAAGTCTAAGTTTTCCAAAATTTTCCCAAAATTTTCAAAATTTTTCTAACGCCTTATATTTTCGGAAAAATTCGCCATAGTCTCCTTTGCGCGGCTCGATCCGAAAAAAAAATGACAGTATATATATCACAAATATACATCTCATCAAGTAATGAGACGTCCCGAAGGGAAAAAAGTATAAAAGTACGGTATGTAATCCGAGATATGTACCTTATATTTTATTAGCGAGCATATACGGCTAATATAGCGCGAAAGCGAGCTCCAAATGCGAAGCAAACGCGATCCGCACCTACTAAACACTCAACAAACAACATGAGAACATGTATATATGACAATAGTATCAATATACAACATATAGCAACATAATAACTATATATGCCAACATAGCAAATGTATGAAAAGCAATATATTCAACCATCAACCAACTAACATTCATTCTTAATTAGTTTATATTCACTAATTCATATTCAAGTTGGTTCACTTCCAAATCAAATTCAGTTCCATTTAAGATTCACTTAACTTTCAATTGAATTTCAATTACTTTAGCTTTCAATTTTATTAATTTAATTTCATTAACACTTAATGAATTATATACAATCAATCAACTAGCAATCATATGTTTATTAATTTCAACCAAATTCCTTTGCTTTCAATTGGTTTAATTAAATTGATTTTCATTCAATCTTTCAACTTCTAACAACATAAGATTTTAACGAATCAACACTTATATTCATTATTTCATATCAACTTAATTTACATTCAATTGATTAACATTTAATCCATTCATTCAATTCAATCACAAAAGTTGAATTTCATTTACATAACTTAAGTTCATATTCATCACTTTGTTTTACTTAGCTTAAATTCCCACTTATAAATAAATTCAGATTTCAATTCTAAAGTAAATTTTTATTTAACTTTAAATTCATTTGTTTTTATTTATAATTCATATTCATAAATATATTTATATAGTTTCACTTCTTATATATATAAGTTTATTTCACAATTGTAAATTACTTTAATTATAATTCAATTCTTATAATTCTTTTTGCTTATACAATTATTCTTTTACTTAGATTATTCAAACATCTAAACAATCAACTTATATACACTTTAATAATTTTGAAAAATTATTTCTTCATATATAAAATATACTCAAGGTAAAATTATTTTATTTACCCAATTTAAAACAATACTGTGTCGAATTGTTCTATTTAAGTGTTTAGAAACCCCTTCGGCATAGTTGTCGAGACCACGCTGACGAAGGTTCATATGCCACTCAATAAACCAATCATCACAATATAAAACAATTTCATATTCACTAACAAATACGCTCTCATGGCTATTATTACACTCAAACTCATTCTAGAGTACTACTGACTCTATCTCTAATGAGTAATACCCAACAGAACCATGGTTGTCGCTTAACCATAAGCTCTGATACCAGATGTAACGTCCCGAAAATCTTCGACTTTCGAAAATTCAACATCGATACTCACTTTATCGACTGCCGAGAAATCGAAGGCCAAAAACCCGAAATGTTATGGTTTAAGAAAAAGAAAGAGACAAAGAAAGAGGTAGAAGAAGAGATAAGAAGATAGAAAATAGAGAGAAAAGAAAGTAGAAAATAGAAAGAACAGAAAGAAAATAAAACATAGAACGGAACAGAAAACAACAGAACAACAACAGAATCTCACAATTCGCAGCGGAACAACATATAATAATAAATGAATAATCTTTAAACAAAGAACTATATCAGTTATTACATTACATCACATTTCATTACATCATATCATCAGAGTGTACAACAACAACATCAAACAGTGCAGCGGAAAAAAAAATACTATATAAACTAGTAATACGCCATGCCATCCAGCTTGCCTCCAGCAACTCCAGAATATCTTGATAAACCTTAACTCTTGACTGCCCGTGTGGAAATTGGTGGGCACCTAGAGTTTAGGAAGGAAAACAATAAACTCCAAGTCAGTCATGTGACTGGTGTGAGAACTCAAAACAGTTTATTTATCTTTAAAATCAAAATAGAGGAATATTTTTTTTAAAGTTAATTCGCAATGCTTTTAAAAATGAGACTATCATAAGGCCTCCCGCACACACACACAATGCAAACGCAGAATCGGAGGAGATTTTTCCTTATGATAGTCAAAGATGCTTGATACGCATTTAAAAGAACATTTTATATTATTACTAGTGCATAGTGTAGAGAAAATTCATTTTCGAAAGTAGAATATAAATCTTAGCCAACATACGACCATTATCGTATGCCTACTATAGCTACCATCCAAACAGTGGTGACCACCATAAGTGAATGGCAGATCCTACAACTAATACCGTACAAGTTTCGTATTGGGAATTGGATTTCCAACGAATGATCAGGCCAAGGAACTTCCCATTGCCACATGAGAATGCCTCTGGATGGACATCCCCGAGAACCAAACCGGATCTCTACCAACACAAGGCCGGGTTACCCCTAACTGAGTAACAACTGACCGAATATGCCATCCCCCGGTCCTTTGGGACCTTTTCACCGAGCGCTCGTAATCAATTCACACAATCATAAAGTGTTTTCAACATGAGTAAGTATCTGGGCTCCATACCATGATACCACCCTTTTCCAGAAGGAAATGCACACATCCTAAAGGGCGCTACCCCTCATAACCTTGCTGCATCTTTCCTGTTTTGACCATTCACGGGGTGTGAGGCTCGACGAAGTCACGTCCACAAAAACATACCTTATACAAAAGCCATGCTTTGGGTCAACAAATGATCATAGAAATGATCACCAGGATAGACGATCAAATAAACGATCCTATCACAAATAATCAACACAATGATCATTTACAGCAACACTCAGCATGTCACATTACCAAATTGGGAATATATCGCTGATAACATTCAACTACATAACCTCTGAGCTCGTACGTCTCAAAGAAGGGCGTTAAGCTAAAAGAATAAATTCTTCGCCACCAACAGAAATATATTTGAATGAAATCGGCTTTATATCTTAATTTGTAATGTCAGACATACAATCCATACAAGTCTGTTCCGGGCTCGAACAAAACCGAAGGCACTTACAAAGAAGTCCTTGAAATCCGGATATTCACAATCCTGATCGGATTTCCCATCACTTAGGGAGTCTCTATACCGTTGCAACTCAGTGCAGAGACAATCGACAGGTCATCCTATCGCTCTCGCAAATACCGGGTCTTCAACACCGATCTTCAAATGCAATTCATAACGACGTATCGCATATTCGGAATGGGTTATACGACCCCATGGTCCTTTCCCGGTTAACCCGAATAGTGAGCGCTTATTCAAAAATAAGTGTGGCATTCAAATTCAAACAAATCACATCAATTACCCATTCAAAGGGAAATATTGATAGTCGGTTATTGAACTATCAATGGATATGCACACATCACCAGTTTCCAAATAATTTTCCAAATTATTTATTTCCCAAAATATCTTTACAAGATATATAATTCAATATCTCAAAAATAAATCAATATTTATTTTTAAACAAGTTCCCCTTTCCTTTATAAATTCCTTAGTGAATTTATAATCCAAAATATCTATGAATATACGATTTCAATTATTCATTTCAATTTATCTTCAAAAAGATAAATTCTCTAATATTCACTTTATATTGGAAAACATTTCCATACTTATTTAATAAGTAATTCACAAATTTTATTTTCAACACTTGGAAAATATTCAATATACTTGAATCGAGATTAAGTATATATTTCATTCTTTAAGGAAATCATTCTCTTAAACATATTTATTTGGGCCAAAACGAATGTTGCGTAAAACATCGTTACGACAACCCAAAATCACTAGTATAGGGATTCGAAATTAAAATAGATATATAAATCCCAATACTATACAAAACATTTCCTTTCGGAAATCATTTACTATAACAACAGTGTTATAGTCCACCATTTCCTTCTATTTCTCGAAAACGTCTATTTCAACAATAAATGTTAAAATCTATGGTTTCGAATCTCAACACATTTAAAACATCGTTAGATCGTTTTAATTCTATTTAAAATATCACATTCTAAACATTTTCTTTAACATATTATTCACTATTCAAAAACGTGAATATACTACGTTAACAATTTTTTCATCCTTTTATACATTTTATTTTAAAGTATTATTCACAGTCAAAAATGTGAATATAACTTCATTAATAGGTTTCAACAATTTACTTATCAAAATAAGTTGTTTACGAATTTATAAAACAACGTTTATAAATTCCTTTTCTATCCTATATTCAATTCATAACTCAATTATGTACCAAAGGTTCATATTATAAGTTAAATACTTATAATTTATTTGTTTGCAAAAAATCGTTCCTTTGAACTTCATAATTATAAATCTTATAACTTATAAGATTCGATTATTCATCCAAATATATTCTTTAATAATTTCACAAAATTTATAAATCTTACTATTTATAAATTTCATTTATAACTTCACCATTTATAATTTTATGAATTCCATTCGTTTACAAAATTCATTTTTACTTCATTCAAACACTTATAAAAACTCGTTTTATAATGTCAATATTTCAATTTATAAATATCCATTTATAAATCTCTTAATATAAATCAATTTATATTATTCTTTAAAACGTCTTTAATCTCCTTTATTATTTCACCATTTTGATTCATAAAATAATTAAATTTTATAAATCCTATATTTAAACTTTTCACAATAAATTCTAAAATCCCGATTAAACTATTTTATAAAATCATTAGCATCATATTCTCAAAAATCAGCTTTTAACTATATTTCTCAAAAATCATAATTTTTATAACTTTAAAAATTATAACGTTTATTTATTTAAAATGGATCAATTCCAAAATTATTTTATAAAACGTATACTTTTCAAAAATCACTTTAAAAATCATTTTAAAGTTTCAAAATTTGGTCCAATGATGCTACATACCAAATAGTCAATCACGACAACAACGACATCATATATCGATATGATAGTCCATCAAATATCAAAATATCTGAAATCAAATAAATACTGTTGAGGAATCCAGTTGGATCCCTCCAACCTGTTTTCCTGCATCCACAAACATTAGCACAATACCAATTTCGCTCCAGTACGAAATTATCGCGGTATATGGGATTTTAAATATTATCTGCTTAATAGACGGCGCAATAGGGTCTCATCCGCTAAACAAATGCGGGAAATCAATAACTCCAATATATACATATGCCAATATATATATATTGCTATTATATATAATACCAATTTCACTGTTTATGAAATATTCGCGGTATATGTTTTTAATAAATAACATCCGCTTACTAACGGCGTATAATGTCTATTTTAACAATCAATAGATACAATTATCATTCAAACATGCATTCAAATATTTTAAATCTAACTATTTAAAATAAAATCGAAACCGATTCGATTGAGTGAGAAGTTCTCACCTTGATTTTAATTCTGTTTTCAGCTTTTATTTCGAATAAAATTAAACGCGCGTTTAATTTTATCCAAAATTTTCACTGAATCCAAATGACTCCAATCCAATTTCATCGCGTAGTGCTCGTCCATACGATTCCAACGCAACTGGTTTCGCGCGTTTTCGACCTCGTATGAAAAAGTTATACATTTATGAAGTTTGTACACGATTTATATATAACTAATTACAACATTTCATAATTAATTTTCAACCTAATCAAACTCAAGTCGTTGGATCTACTGCAAAGCCATCACCACCGCACGTTACCATCTCCTACATCACGCAACTCCTACAGGAAATAGCCGACTCCATTGAACCCATACATAGAAAACTAGGGTTTAAATTCCAAGCCTCCACGAACACCGAAAGTTCATCAAACCCTCACCATCCCGACCCCCTTCGCAAGAGCTATACTCTCCATCCACGACTTGAAGCTCGGTCGCCAGAATGGCCTTGAATTGCGTGCGCAATTCCCAGGCGTCGGCCCCCTGTAGCTCCCTCCACGCTACACGAGACACGATCATCACCTTATAGATTTAAAGCTCTCGTTACCCTCTACAATGTTGTAGTTGATCACTTTGGCTAAAACTTCACGGATTGGAAGTAATTGAGGAATGAATTTCGAAAAATTCTGGCCGTTCATAGGGGTGCTGGCGGCTAGGGTTTTAAATTTAGGTTTTATATTTTTTTTTTCTAATTTATGAAGGGTGGTGGTGCTATTTATAGAGAAACGAACGAACACTATTCATCCGAGAATTCCGAACTCCGATTTACGCGTCGAAACTGACATTTCTAGGGTTTATCCCGCGTTCCGGACACAAGGGAATAGGTTTCGGAAGCTAATTCGATCATATGTGCGAGATATGGCAACAAACGATCGATTTAATTTAAACCGATTTAAACGATTTTCTAGGCGTTTTAATTTGTACCAGACAAACGGTAAATCCAATTGACTTGAAATTTGAAACCTTACAGTAATATCACATTACGGATCTGATGAAACTGGTTTCGTCGAAATCCGAGACTTTTTGAAAAATGGCTATTTTAACTCGCCAAATTAATATTAAAAATAATTCAATGCGTTTCGAGCTGCCACGATCAAACGGTAACTCCGATTGCCACGAAATTTGAAATCCGGTAATAACTAACTATTACGGATCCAATGGAACTGGTTTCGTTCAATTCTGAGACTGTTCAAAAATTGACTATTTTCAATAGTCGATTAAATATCAAAATATTCAATTTTCACAAATTAACTTTTAATTCGATTTTAAAAGTTCTAAAATATCATTCTAACTTCAATATGATAAAATAAAATTTTACAAATCATTTTCAATCATATTTAACCCAATTTTCAATTATTTCCATAATTTAACATATTAAATTATCAATTTAATTATTCAATTAAATCCAATTATTCAAATTAAATTTATTCGACTTATAAATTCACTTATTAATATTTAAAATTAATTAAATATTTATATTTTAATAAATTAAAATTCTGGGTCGTTACAAAATTTAAATCAAGGAAGACATGAAATTAACAAGTGGCAATAGCTTATATTTCTTTTAAGTTGATAATGTAAATAATAAATAAAAAGGAACCAGGTTTTCATTTATTCTTTCACAAACCTGTAAGTTTGAATCAGAGAAAAATCAAATCAGAATATTGATCTGATCATCTCAGATCAAATGAGCAAAACAAAGAACATCTCTAACCAGGCTACAACCTGGAAATCAAAGAGCAGTTCAAAATCAAAGCTTAGTTTTAAAAAAAGCAAACAAAATCAAAGATTTAAAAGCATGAAAGCAAGATCAACCTGAATTGAGGCATGCAGCAAACTCAGGATCAAATTCCAACTGTTTCAACATAAAGTTTTCAAATCAAAGACTAAGCAAAGCTTCAGAGATTCGATTTAGATCAAAAGCTGAATCAAAGCTAGATTAAGAAGAAACTTAAAGTCAAAGCAATCAAACCACAACAACAAATGCAACCTGGAACAAGAAACAACTTCAGGCAAATTAAAGATCAAATAATCATCAAGTTCCAGATTTTAATATGATACTGCTCTGTTCAACACTCAGGTGAGCAAACCACATCCCTAAATTTTTAAATATGGTTTACATCTTGATTGCATGTAATGATCTGTTAATGTGTGATGAAACTTTTTGCTTGCATGTTGAATGTATATGTATGTGGGTAGATGTGCATGCCTGTAAATATGAACACACCTTGTTGTGTTTCCAGACCCAAGAACAAACAAAGAAAAATCCATATCACCCAAACAAATTAGTATTAGGCTTTGATCTCCAAAAGAAAGATGTTTACAAAATTGTAAAGTTATTTTTAAAAATAATATAAAGTAAAAATATGTAATAAATAATTCAAAATTTTAGAATTTACAGAGAAGATATTCGAAACAGAAGAATTCAAGTAATTTAATTCTAAATTCTGATCATTAGATCAGATTCATTTTGCTAAATGATGATTTTTAAGAGAAATTTCATGATTTTTAAGTCCCTAATTGTTGAGTAATTTCATGTTGATCGAAAATGGAAAATTGGTCAAATCCCAGTGATCGCGGTGGTTAGAAGTCTCAAGTTTGAAGTAGGAGAGGGCTGGGGTATCAGGGATCATCAAAAAATTAATAGATAAATTTATAATTCACCATGGAAGACGAGCGAGATCGATTTAATATTTAAACCTAGGTTTTAGTTACGGTCGGAATTTGAGTAATTGCGGCGACGTCAATGCATCGAGTTTGATCGCACCGAGATGGATAGGTTCGTAGTTGAGTGGCATGGCTCTGGACGAGGTGTCGGCGATCCAGATGGCCGGGGTGGACGTTCGAGACGTTTCTTTGGTGATTGATGTCGGTTCCAGGTTTTGTCAAAATGGTTCATTTTCGATTTCCGATGAGTTCGACGCTTCTGGGTATTGGAATTGATTGTCGAGGTCATTGGTGATTTATGGAGGGTCTTGACGATGGCTGGAAGTTCACCAACGATCGGTGCACGTGCACGCGATATCCTAAATGTCTGGTAATGTTTTGTTTTGGGGAAGAAGGAGAGGTCTCGGGGACGTGCTCAAGAAAATTTGTGATGGGCTCGGGGTTAACTCGGGTGGATTTGGGTTTGAACTCGTGAGTATTATAAGTTTTGACAAGTTTAAAATTTAAGTCAAAAACAAAGTTTAGAAGAAAAATATTAGAAGTTTGCTCAGGAAATCTGGAGGTTGGCTCAGGGATTTTGGAAGTTTGTCTCGGGTCATTTTGTTTATACCAGGTTTTAAAGTTTTAAAGTAAACTTTGATCAGGTTTTGAAATGTAAAATGAACAGTATCCAGGTTTATAAAAAGGCAAGGGAAGTCAAAGTTTAATAGCAAATTAAAATTAGTTTCCCAAAATTAAATTTATATTAAGATATAAAACAAAATAAGTTTTCAAAATAAATGTTTTGCAACTATTTGTTCAAAAAGGAATTTTTTAATAATTTTTTTAAATAATGATAATTTAGTAAATAATAAAGATAAATGGGTTATCTTAATAGCGTTTTGATTATTTATTTACTTAATGATGATTTCTTCCCAAAAGTCATCAACAAGGTTTAAATGGTAATTGTTTATCAAAGGTTGATTTATTTATGAGAAGTAATTAAAGGTGATTACTTACGTAAAAATAATTACTTAATTGTAAGTAATTAATTAATGGTTAAAGATGATTAAGTGATTAAGAATAATCACTTATTTTAATTAATTAAAGATAATCAATTAACGTGATAAATTAAGTAAGGTAATTAATTGGAGAATAATTAGTTAATTAAAGGTTAATTAATTGATAAAGGTGATTAAGCGATGGTTGTTAATTAAAGGTTCATTATTGTAATTAATTAAGGATAATTAATTAAATGATTATTAATTATAGGTTGATTAATTAATGTGATTAATTAAGGATAATTAAATAATTAAAGGTTAATTATTTAATGATTAAGGGCTGATTAATTTGTAATTAAAGGTTAATTGATTTATTAATTAAGGATGATTAATTAATAATTTAAGGTTAATTAGTTTATTATTAATGGTTAATTAATAAATGATTAAAGAATAATTAATCAAAATGGTTTATAATTAATTAATATTAATTAACCAGGGTTAGTAGTTTATTCATAAGTAATTAATCTGATTTAAAAGATAATTAATTGATTTTGCTTATGGATGTATGAATTTTATGAATGTCTTGAGTTGATCTATTATGATTCTGTGATGTAGATTGTTTTGATTGAGCTATGTGTGCATGTTATTTATCTGTAATATATTTACATATTTATCTGTAATGTATTTACATATCTATCTGTGAATCTGTGAATGATGATAAGCGTATAAGATTATACCACTTATCAAATATTATTGTACTTGAATTTGGAATGATTTATGATGTTGCACTGTTGTGTAAAACCCCTGGACCACATTTATACACACACAAATATGGATTGCACAAGGAAATCGGTTAAGTCATAGATATTTAAATTTAATTCAAAATGGTTTTAAATTTGAATTTTGAATCCAAATGGTTTTGAAAATGGATTTGGGTTAAATGTAAAAAGCTTTTGAAAAGAAGTTTTGAAGATAAAAGTTATTTTGAATAACTTAATAAAGTTTTGAAATTCAAAATAGTTTGATTTGAATTTAAATTCAAAGATTTGAAATTGAACTCTATATTTGGAAATTATGGTTTAAAAAGGATATACAAGTTATAAATGTGTTTATATGGGTTTTAAAACCATTTTAAAAGTATTGTTTTGAGGTTTTGAATTTAACCCAAAATTTAGACTTAAAGGGCTTTAACTCGTGCAAATGTAATCGGAATTTTTCGAAACAAAAACTATTTGTTTTTAAATAATAATAGATTTCATTTGAAGAAAGGATTCCCAATTTGGGTTGAAACATTTCAAGTTGAAATAGAATTGAAATATTTTTGAAAGCCATGAATAAATCTTTGCGAAAGATAATTGAATCTTGTTTTGAAATTGAAGAAGATTTAAGAGGTGTATCATTCGAATAAAAGATTTGAAATGAAAATTGTTTCTGAAAAGCTATGAATTTTTGGAAATGGCTTTGGAAAATATGAATTGAGTCTTTTATTTAAATGATTGGATGAGTTAATCCAATTTGAAACTCTTTTGAAAGCTATAATTGAATCTTTGTAAAAGGTAGGTGAACTTTGCGAAGTGAATCTTTTTGTTTAAAAGATTAAAATGGTAATTGGTTTTAAACCATTTAAAGAAAGGTTTTGGATAATAAGTTGTGATTTAACTGAGATCCCATTATCCATATGTTTTTAAATATTGCGCTCATTATTCGGTTTAGCAGGGAGAGGACCTTGTGTCATATAACCCATTCCGAATAATGATACAATGTTATGGATAACATTTGAAGACCAATGGTGAAGACCGGATATTTTAGAGAACGAAAGGGTAACCCGTCGATTGTCTCTGCACTGAGTCGCGTCGGTATAGAGATTCCCTAAGTGATGGGAAGTCCGATCGGGATTGTGAATACCCGGATTGCAAGGGCTTCTTCGAAAGTGCCTTTGGTTCTGTTCGAACCCGGAACAGACTTGTATGGATGTGTGTCTAACATTACACTTTGAAATGTAAAACCGATTTCTATCAAATACATTTCTGTTTGGTGGCGAAGATTTATTCTCTTAGCTTAACACCCTTCTCTGAGACATACGATCTCAGAGGTTATGTAGTTGATGGTTACTAGTGATACATATCCAATTTGGTAATGTGGCATACGAAGTGCTGCTGATCATTTTTTGATCAAAGCATGGCTTTGTGAAAAAGCATAGCTTTGTGGACGAGACTGCATCAGGACCTCACAACCCGGTAATGGTCGAAACAGGAAAGATGCGGCAAGGTTGCAGGGGTCGCACCCCTAGGGTATGTCCATTCCTTCTGGAAAAGGGTGGTATCATGCTATAGAACCCAGATACTTAACTCATGTGGACACTGTAAATTTATTATTGTGTGATGTTGTTGGTGTAGAGGTACCTCGAATAAAGGTCGCAAACGACCGGGGATGGCATATCTTTAGGTGTTACTCCTGGGCAGGAAGGAAGCCGGCTTTGTGTTGGCAAAGAGCCGGGTAGGTTCTCGAGGCGTCCCTCTAGAGGCGTTCCCATGTGCCAATAGGAAGTTCCTTAGCCTGACCGTTTGTTGGAAATCCAATCATCCAATACATTCCTTGTATGGTTTTAGTTGTATAACCGTCCATCTACTTATGGTGGCGCCCCACTGTTTAGATGGTAGCTATAGTAGGCATACAATAATGGTTGTATGCTGGTTAAGATTAATATTACACTTTCGAAAGTTTTCTGCACTATGCACTAATAATAATATCAAATGGTTTTCGCGTATCAAGCATTTTTGACTATCATAAGGAGAAATCTCCTCCAATTCTACGTTTGCATGGTGTGTGGCGGGAGGCCTTATGGTAGTTTTCCAAAAAAATCATTGCAGATTTCTTTTAAAATATTTTGTTGTTTGTTTTAAAGATAAACTATTTTTTTTTGCTCATACCAGTCCCATGACTGACCCGAAGTTTATTGTTCCTTTCCTAAACTCTGGGTGCCCACAATTTTCCACACGGGCAGTCTAGAGTTGGGTTTTTCAGATAATCATACAGTAGGTGTAGATTCGATAGCCATCAGCCTTTGGTTTGGTAGCTTTTGGATATCGTTGGAGTCTTTAGATTTTTAGGATCGAGTTGCTACAAGTTCTACTTGATGGGGGTTCGAGCTTGCTTTGAATTGGAGATGGAGTTTTTGGAGTTTGGCATTGAAGTCATTGTCTTTCCGTTGTCGTTGTCTTTGTTATTGTCTTGTACCTATCTTGGATATATTGTTAGTCATTTGTATTTGATATTCAGTTGTATCGGATATTGTGTCAATGTTGTATATTGATATATTCATTTCTCTTCCGCTGTGTTGTATACTTAATGTGTTATAAGCTCCGGCGAACCAGATTCGACGTTTGGATCTGCGGCATTTGAATACGGGTGACGTATTCGGTGCCGATTTTCGAAGGTCGAGTCAGGGTCGTTACATGTTACTTAATTTTTTACTATTAAAACTTTTAATAGCGACAAAGATTCATATAAAATTTTATAAATATGGCGAGAAACCCCTAAGGATCTATCTACAAAGTTCCATAGCAATCACCAAAACAAGGCAAATTCGAACTGCATCTATAGAGGCTATTGCTATAAGTGCACTTTCAAAACCAAGTCCATTCTAGACCAAAGTCCATCTATAACCTATCTGCTTTGTTCAAGGTCTTTTCACAAGTCATAAATGTCCATTCAAGTCCATTCAAGTCCATATACATGGATCACATATGCCATTTACTTTTAAAGTAAGAATCCAAATCGATGTTTTAACACATGTCAACGATAATTCAACAATTTAAACATCATTCAACATAAACTCATATATGTTATAATTTCATTCAAAATGAGGTGTTAACTTACCTTTAATCCAACAAACAACCAGGATCCAAGAACTCGAGTCTAAACTCAAGTTAATAAGCTCCTTTCCTTCCTTCACTTCTTGCTCCCTCCTCCTTATCCCTCTAAGTGCTCATGTCCTATGCTCCTAGAGTGAGTGTGGCTTTGGTTCTTCAACTTGTAACTTGATGGAAGGTGTTCTAATATTGTACTAAGCCTTGTGGCGAAGTTTGAAGTGATTTGGAGTTTATTTGCAACTATTTTATTTTAGAACATACGAGAGAGAGAGACGATGAAGAAGCCATTGATTTTCAACTCTAAGCTTTGTAAATTTTTGTGAATGATACTAAGCGTATGCCCCTCCTAGGATTGGTGTTGCTTCAGCTCCCACTGCCCCTCCCCCTTCCACCATGCCATGGAAGCTTCACCTTCCATCACTTCTCCTTTAAGTCACTTCTTCTCTATGTTAATTACCATTATACCCCTCTTATGATAACATTTGTTATCCTTTAGAAGCTTTTAGAACATTCCAAGTTTTATGAAGAGGAGAGTGTGTTAATTAGTTGCTAATGTGTTCATTTGATCATTAGTCAAGTGCATAGAGTTTGAACAACTTACATCGATCGAAAAGTTGTTTATTGATAAACCAATTTTCGGTCACGTTATCGATTTTTCTGCGAAGAATATATTTTTGTAAAAAAATTCGAAAAACAAGTCCCTTATCATTATTTAATAATTAAATGATGTTTAACAAGATTATAAAATCTTATTTATAACACTTAATTATATTTCAAAACGTTTCAATATTCGATGACGAAGTATTCGAATTTCAAGGTCGCTACATTGATTTTTTAATCTAATTTCAAAATACATATTTCAAAACAATTTCTTTGGTTTCAAAGAAACCTTAGCTCAAACTCGTCAATAAGTTTTAAAACCTCAAAAATACTTTCACTTTAAAAATTCCCTTTAATAATATGGAAATGCTGCATAGAAATTTATATTTTCCAAATACCTTTGAAATCTCAAATCTGAAAAATATTCTCGATCCAAAAATATTTGCAAACCCACATATAAATTCTCAAAACCATTAGTTAAAATCCACATTCATTTTCAAACACTTCAATTAAAGCTGGTAATCCATCAAAATAAATTTCTATGTCAAAAATAATATTTCCTAAAATTCACTTCACATTATATATATCAAACCCCACAAATGAAAATTTTATTCAATAAATAAATAAATTTCATTAAACTTGCTATTACTTAAGGATATCATTGTGTAAACTTTCCATCTATTAAATTAAAATTACTCATCACCTCAAAAAACATGTGCTTCAAATTCCATTTCCTAAGTGCTCTTCCAATATTTTTATAATGAACGATAAGCAAATAACTTAACTCTTCGAAAATTCACGTATTAATAAAATTTCAAAACTTATTATTTATCAAATAATTTTAATTCATAAAATCTTTAAAATTATTACACTTGATATTTTTACAGAATCATCCCTGTTTCAAGTTTTCCATTAATCCCCAATAATCTCAATACTGAACAAGAACATCGTTCCAAAATTCAATAATTATTCTCAAAACAATTTATTTATTTCAAATCTTTATCTTTTAGTTCATTTACTTCATTTTCTATTAATTTCAAAAATGATTCGATAATTTCCAATCATCTATTTCCTACTCAAACATCACACAATGAGGGATTAATCAATAATAAGTCAATAATCATCACAACGTAACTCAACCAAGCACAACATCCTTTCATCCAAAATCATCTAATAATACTCAATTTCATCCAATCAATCAATATTAACCAAGAAATCATCATCAACTAATCAATTTAGTCACTTGAAGGTCCAAGAAAATTTTATAGAATAAGTTATCTAGACTATAATTGTGAGTAAAAATTTCACTGACTGAGACAATTCGAGAAGAATGAATTCGCTCAAACTAAGGCCTTATTGCTTCTCCCAAGCCTACATAACATCCACATCGTTTCAGCCTTCTAACTCTATCTTCATTGAACTCATTACATCGCCACCAACAAACCATCAAACCGACACTAGTTTGCACTTGAAGCCGCCAACCCCTATCAAGACCAATCAACTTGAGCACCTCCATGTCATACATTATAATGTCTATCTACTCAACCTTGTCATCACCCGTCAGGCCACGCCAGCACCAGAGCCATGGTTGACCTCGTCATCGCCCCCCAGTCCAGTCGCCTTGCACTCACAAGCAGCGGCTATCGCACACCAGCCAAGTTTCATGCTACTCTCCTAAGTCGTGGCCAACGATTACAAGTCATCCTCCCAATTCGACTTCGCCGTTGCCAAGGGAAATTATTCCCATGCCCATGCCTTCTTCTTTTCTTTATTATGCGATTTTTTATTTTGAGCATTCTCTAGGAAAGGGAATGATTAGGTCTCCAATTGATTGGGGGATTCAGGCTTAGGCTTGAAGCTAGGAGACTTTTCTAGATCCAAGGAGAGAAAGAATGGGTATAGGGTTGGTTGTTTTGGGCTGAAATAGTTTTAGGCCTCGATTTAATTCAATTCAATTTTAGTTAATTTCCAATGCATTTTAGTTTGAACTTTAATCTTCGAATGAATTTCGGTCTACAATAAAGTGATTCACATCACATTTTATAAATTATATCTTGTTTTGATAGTTGAAAATTTTATTTAATTCGACGCTTGCTTATTTTTATTTAATCATTCATCGTTTTATTACATAATAAATTAATTTTTCAACCATTTCAAACATATTTAAAATTATTTACACTATAAAATATTTGATATTCAATTAAATCGATTCATTTGATTTCAATAAATTGCTTAGAAAGGACTTATTAATTTAGTTTGATTTATTACAACAAAATCTTTTATTAAATAGACTTTAATTAACTAATAATTTATTTTCAAAAAATTAATTATCATAAAAAATTTCAATCACTTTTATTTAATTAAATTTATTTATTTATACGAAGTAAAAAGTTGGGCTATTACACGAAATTTATTTTTGTCTTAATTTTTTTCGGTTTTGATTATTAATGATACATATATCTAATTAGAATCCATGCAAAATTAGTTTTAAAAACAAATTAAAATTCATTTTTGAGACTACAATGTGTATTTTATATTACATAATTTTTTTTATAGAATTTTATACTAGATATAAATGTGTATACATTTATTTTACGTATTTAACAAATTTTTAATTAAGCAAATAATTAAATTATATATACATGAAAATAAGTTTTTTCCTCGAAAGCTTTTCATATACGAATAATTTTTTATAAAATTTAAAATATATTATTATATGATTTAAAATTTGTGTTTGGATTTAATTCATAAAATCATTTAATAACTTTATTTTAACAAAAAATTATTACTTCAGGCCTTCAGCATCATTCAAGTATACATGGATTTTTTCTAATAATGTATATATGTGTGTGTATGCACTTATACATACATATATATATATATATAAAACCATCGGCATTTGACAATCCATCGATATTCCCATTCGTGATATTTCTTACAAAACAATATATGGAACAATGAATATATATATATATATATAACCTTATTATATAATAATAAATCGACAAAGTACCTTTCACCGATGCCCAAAGTTCGCAGGTTGAAACAAAGATATAGACTCCTTGAATCCGAGCCCAATCCTCAAGTTGCTGCCTTTCGAAGTGCCTTACTACAAAGTACAGATGATCGAATTGAAGCAAATTGATGTGAATTATTGCTTAGATTTTTAGGATCGTTATAGGGTGATGGTGGCCTGATACAAGCTGCAATGGAAGACTGTAAAAGTGTTTGCAAAGTGAGGGTTAAAGGGATTATATAAGAGAGAGAGACTAGGGAGTGTAACAAGGATCGAGATTCACTTATTTCTCTTACCATTTCTTTCTCTTTTTTTAAATTCAAAATCCTCCCTCTCTATCATCATATGAAAGATCCTAATATGTTGCCCTATAACCGCCTAAACCATGCCCCTTATGGGCCTCATAACCAATCTAAGCTCGAACAATAATTTCTTCATTTAAATTCAATTTAGTACTCAATATCATATATCGACTGGTATATTTATAGTTTTATAAACACATTGTTTAATACTGTTTAATACATCAAATAAGATTTTATAATCAATCTTTCATAAATATTAAATAATTTATAACAGTTACAAATTAATAAAATCAGATGATAAAATGAGTATTCAAATTTTCAGTTGTGTGACACTTTGGTATAAATGGTCAGTAATTAATATCAAACAATTCTAATATTAACCTTCCCACTTTACTTAGTAGGTGGTGTGACATTATGGCCAAATTCATCACTTGCTTGGTATTAATAAAATCCAATTATACTTTATTAAGCGTTACCATGTAGTGACAATTATTTACATCAATTCTTTTCGTAAATACTATGTCACTTTGAATATATGGAATTTGGTAATGGTCAAAATATCAATATCATCCATATTCAACTATATAAACCATATATAAAGTCTTTGGTTCAATAATAACAATTATTATTAACCAAATTGTTATGGCCAAAGAGATTGACTTTGAGTTGACTTCAGTTGACCATGATACTACCCTAATATGATCAAGGAGACGAATCTCTCTTGAATAGTGTTTCACTTTTAATACTTCTACCCGATCCAACTATAGTTATTCGATGGACATCGTGCTACGATTTAACAATAATCAATGTAGAGTTTTCACGTTGAACTTTGAAGATCAATGGTATTCTAAAGTCAAGTGAACTGTGTAAATTAGTCACATTGATATTTTCTGTTTGACTTTAGTTGTATTAACCAACAGAAACTATCGAGTCAGACATTCTATGGTAGTCCAATAACCATCAGTACGTAACCCTTTGGTGCCCTCCAACAGCCATGAATAATATACTGTCCAACATTTAGAGAACATTACGTACTCTAGTATCAAGAGATGTATCCATATCTGATCTCGTTGACTCGGAATATTTAAAATGATATATTTATTTTATTGTGATAAATCACTCATGATTACAACACTTTGTAGCTACTACCATAAAACATATCACTTGTGGATTTTGTACTAAATATACTTTTAGTTAAATTAATCGATTAATATAACACATTACATCAAGTATATAATAAAAAGAAAACACCTTTTATTTCGAACAAGATTAGTCATCGAGTAAGATATATGTAATAATTACGTAATTGCCTATAGGGCATATCGCTAACTCTATCAACAATAACATATATTTTTACAAGATAAAATCTTGAAAAACATTATATAACCAAATCATAACATTATGATAAAAACAATTAATTTTGTAATAAAGAAATCATAAGTATTAGCTCATTATGCATTTATATCTGATCCTTTCTGATTTTATACTGATTTAAGTCCTTTATGAAAAATTATAATCATTTTTGTTGAAAAATATATGTTTGTCACAAATAATTAAATATACTAATTTTTTTGTTGAATTTTGATTTAACTTAGTTTCGAAAATTCCAGATTTTTAAAATAATGCATGTCATGCGTTATTTTGTTGAATAATTGACAATGAACGTACTAATGATTTGGTTGAATAATTAAAGACGAAGGCATGAGTGGTTTTAAAAAAACAATGGTGCAAGTTAGGTAATTTATAATGTATATTAGATTGTTCGATTCTATGATATATGTTAAGTAATTTTGATGTATGAATAGAAGTTGCTCGTTGCCTATTAACTGTAAATACATTAAAACTATTTTTTTTCAATTATTAATGAGAAAATGTATTGGAAATAAAATAAAATTATAAATATAAAATAAAATAGGTAAAATCTTCTGCATTTAATATTTTCTCACATTTGAGCGTTGTCAACTTATAAAACAACATGGATTAAATAATGTGAGAGTTGTTTAAATTATCAGCAGTAATTTCAAGTTTTAAAAATATAGAATTGGTTTTACATTCGAAATTAACAAGAAAGAATTTGTCAATTTGAGTTTTAAAATTAATATTTTAAACAATTAACGAAGTGTGGTTAGGCCTGTCAACGAGCGGGTTCGGTCCGGGTATATTGAAACCCGAACCTAAGCTTGATTATAATAATTAAAACCTAAGCCTGATTCGAATCCGCAGCGTATTTCAAAACTAATACAGAGCCCTGTCCTTCGGACTTTGCAAGTCGGTCGGGTAATACCCGTATACCGAACATATAAAATTAATGTTAAAATCAACTTTAAACATGCAATTTTTGTAAAATTTATACACAAACAATTTTAGCATACAAATTGGGTGGTGATGTTGCAAAGCTTACAACAAAAGTAAGTAAAAACATCTACATGTAGACAAATAAAATGGTAAACAAATAACATAGACACTCATGTTTTCATAGTACGGAAAACTAATAATCAGATCGGACTCAAACCAGACCGGATTTAGATAAAACCATACCCGACCCAAATAGTAACCGGGCTGGGTTTAGGTTGAGCCGAAACCCATACCATTGACATGCCTGCTTATGGTAGTTTCATGTTTAAGTGATATATATTTCCCCAATAATCCTAATTAAAGATGTGGATTAAGGCTTAGTGTAGAAGATTCATGAATTAGCATGGAATAAAAGAAGTGCAGTGCTAACCAGCGACGAAACCAAGATTTTTGTTTCCGTTGGACAGAGTTGTATAAATAGTCAACTATATAATAAGAAAATTGAAATTCAACCGATGTGCTATAGTGTAGTACATTTTGAGACACGTTAAAATAGTAAAGTTTGACTAGTTGCATAATACCGATGATTTTATAAACTTACACATAAAATACTAACCCAACAATTAGGATGTTTTTTTAATTCAGGGATAATCCAACAATTAGAATGTGTTCTTAAGAGATAATCTTTGTATGATTCAATTTCCCACTGACTACGGGACGCCAAGCAAAAAGTGCAGTACCGAAGAAGGCTAGGGGCCAATCGATCGTCTGCTATGAATATGATCTGGGGCTAGAGACACAACTTCAAGGATGCAAAACCAGCCAGTTGGCAGTAATCCGTGAGTGCAAATCCAACGGTTCACGTCTTCTGTTGTGAATATGATGTATGGCCAGAGACATAGCTTTTATTGCTTTCCTAAAATAAGCAGCTTCAAAGCAAAATAATGAAGACAGAGTGAGGATAGAAAGGTAATTTACATTATAAAATGGTAACACAAGTTACCCTTTGGCTTTGACCTTGTCATTCGAATTCTATATTCCCTCCAAAATCAAATCCTCAATTCGCCATTAAAATTCATCTTGCTGTCACATTTTGTTTTTCAGATCAATTTGAAACGATTTGTTATCTCGCTGTGCACTTCTGGTACATTCAGCTAGTAAGTAGGACGTGTGAAATTGCAGTTGACGGGAATAAAAGTTCAAGGGAAGCAGTGTATCAAAATAGGCTAAGAGGTTTAAAGAAAAAGATATGGGAGTTATCAACCTTATGCGATATTCCGGCGATGTTTATCTCTTTGGATTCCTATGGAAAACTGGATCACTGGCCTGAAAGTCAAGAAGAAGTCCACAATATTTTGAGCTAGTATCGTTTGAATAGCAAGAAAAGTTCAAATAAGAATGTAATGGATTTAGAAAACTTTATTCTTTCTGAAATCAAGAAGAAGGAAGATGAACTCAATCGTATAGTCATGGAGAATCATTTGCTAGAAATCAAAGCTATTGACTTTATAGATTCAAAATTAGGTGAAGTCGAAGGTAGGATTGCGCTACTTAATAATGTGCAGCAATCGACTGAAGTTGAGATTTCTGGATCGTGTTCACCTTCCATGAATTGTATTGGTGATAATCAAGCTATTACTAAGTCAGATGGCTTTTGTGATCAGAATAATGATTTTTCAAATTTTGATGGACTCGCTGATCTTATTGATCTTAATGGACTCCCTGATATTGGTGATTTTGATATGTTGTGGAAAGATGCTGAAAATGATACTAGAGTTGACAATTTACCATTGGATTGTGAAAATTCCTGGAGCTACACAAACTGTGAACAAGAGTATGAAGTTAATCAAAGCGCGATGGAGCCACCAGCATTTGACTCGATTACTAAGTTTGATGACTGCTGTGATGAGGGTGAAGATTATTCAAATCTTTGTCATGAACTATATGATCCCATTGATGTTGATTTTGATTTCTATTTTAAGTAGTAAAGAAAGTAGCAGTAACAATAGCCAGTTGAACGATGGAGCTTGACATGGAGTTATGTAGAGCCAGCAATCGTAGGTCTGTTTAAATATTCAGTTATAATTTGAATCTTAGATTATAAAAGTCTAAAGTGTTTTAGAAGCACAGTTTTTCCTCTAGTAGCGGACATATATTATACAAATGTGTGATTAGTGGAAAATGTCTGCAATTTTGTAAAAGAGGATTATTAAAATTTATGTTGATTATTGTTTAAAGGACAGTTATTCTTGTTGTGTCTTCCTAGCAGCATTTTCTCTACTTGGGTCAAAATTCTTGATTTTCACTCTTTTTTTCCCTGAAATATTATATTGTTGTAACTCGTTTACTTTTATATTCACTTACGTTATATTCTGTTAAACCCCAATAGAAAACTTAATTTTCATTATTATGCAATATTCAACCTAATACAAGCACAAACAGAAGTTTGCATAGCAGCCCAATCGTTCATATATAAGTCATCTATTTGAACAAAGTTGAAGGGGTTGTGCAATTTTCATTTTCCTTTCTCTTCATTCCCTTATTTCTACATGCATAGAGGTGGTATCTAGGCGTCCCCATTTGTTTCAGTATCTCTTTAGAAATTGGTGGTTCTTGCCTATCAAAAATATAAGTCAAAAAAATATGATAGCAGAGAAGATTTTCTCAAAGCAAGTTATGGTGTATTTTTTAAGACAAGTTTTTTGAGGATTCCGCAAGTTTGGCGTTCGTAGCTGTTTCTTTGATTTATTCATGGTTTGACGTTCTTTTTTGTTCAAAATTTTCATTTTGTCTATTCTTGAATTTGATATTTATGATTTGAAGAACAAAAGGCAACGGTCTTGATTGATGATGACATATTTATTGATATTGTTAAGTCAAAACTATTTTTGATGATTTTGTACCAAAATTGAATGTGTTTGATCTAATTGCCTGAATGGATTTTTATTTTCGTGTGGTAAAACACTGCAAAAAGTGTTTAATAACATTAAAGTCATGATATTTTTATCTTCTTATATTCTGGGTTTGTCCACGACCTTTGAACTTTCAGGAAAACATTATGAGTGCTAGGAACACGTGTGCTCTTAATGCACATCGGGCATGAATTCATGACAGGTACCATGAGCTGCAGTACATAAGTTCTGGAGTATCAGCCATTGATCCACGACATGTATCGGCACAGGTACCATTGAAGCATTGTATACTAGTTTTGAAACTTGAAAACAAAATGTTTGCTATCATTAAACTCATGTACACTAGTACTGAAATAGGTGACTTGCTTGTTTTTTGTTCAGCTTGGTTCTACTGGTTCTAGGTTTTGAACACAATTTCTATTGGGGGCTTGATGCACTTGTTTTGGTTCTAGTGCATGTTCTATGCTGAGTTTGTATATTTATGCTCTCATTGAATACATGATTATAGTTAGTTGGTGTTGGTTTCTAGATCTTGAGCCATTTGTCTGCAATGGAACATTATAGCTGACAATGAGCTTACAAAAATTCTATAGCATTTGTGGTTTTCAAAGTATGAATACTTTTTAACATGTACATCTTGTATTTGTGTATCATGCATTGCTGAATGTGTACATATACTCCATGTACTTGTGCATGGTACATGTGTATAAGTATCTGGCTTGATATTCATCTGCTCTTTAAAATGGTACTTGGGCTTAACTATTGACATTATATTCCATAATTCAGTTTTGGATTTTATATTGAGCTAGTAGATTCCGCTCTCAACTAGTTGATTCTGAGCTCAAATGATCTTACTGGAGCAACATGGTCGCTGGCTTGTCTGGTTTCATTTCATATGCAGATTACAAATATGTTGAACTTATGTTCATCACTTGTATTTCAATGTTCTTTTTTTCCTTGCGTGTGGAGTTGATTGAATATGGCCTAGACTCCTGACCTGTTAAAAAAAATGAAATTGATGATAAAGTAGCAGCTAGCCTTTGAAGAAAAAAGACCCGGTACATTTTTTTTTCTTGCACTGTATTCATATTTACTTGACCAGGATTTTGAAGAGTGCATGTTTATAATTTTATATTGAGCTAGGCTGCACTTGTTAAATTTTATGATTTTTCACTCTTTCTTTTGCCTGAAAAGTGTATTGTTCTCTGGATTAAAAATACATTTTTAAATTCACTTACTTTATATTCAGTTAAATAGCAATAGGATACTTATTTTTCATGATTATTCAATATTTGATCTGATACAAACACAAACAGAAGTTTGCATAACAGTCCAATTGTTCATATATAAGTCATCTATTTGAATAAAGTCGAAGGTGCTATGAAGTTCTCATTTGCGTTCCTTTTCATTCCCTAGTTTCTGCATGCATAGCGGTATCTAATCTTCCCCATTTATTCCAGCATCTCTTTAAAAATTGGTGGTTCTTGTCTATCAAAAATATTGGTCAAACAATATGATATGTAGAGAAGATCTCCCAAAGCAAGTTACTTTTTATTTAAAATATATATTTATATATATACATGTTCTTTGAGGATTGGACAAGTTTGTCGTTTTCATAGATATTTCTCTGCTTATTCATGGTTTGACATTCTTTTTTTGTTCAAAATGTTAATTTTATTTAGTCCTAAATTTGATGTATATGCACTTTTTTTAACAATCCTTCTCAATGATGCCATACTTGTTGATATTGCTAAGTTACAACTACTTTTCATCATTTTGTATCAAAATTTAAGGTGTTTGTCCAATTACTAGTACATCATTCTGTAAGGAAATTTGACCCTTTTGTAAGGAAATTCATGCGAAAACATTAATGGATTGTTTCCTTCCTCATTCTGTGGTATATTAATGAACCGTTTTCTTCCTCATTATGTGGTACATTAATGGATCGTTTCCTTCCTCAAACGTTTCCTCCTTATTATGTGGTCAATAGAATCTAAAGGGTTTTCCTATTAATATGCTAATAAATAAAACGGTTATAATCTAGAGCATTAATTTCTCTCGTCTTGATCTTGATGGACGATCAAGATTAAGTCTACAAATCTGAAAAGTTGGTCCTCTCTCTACCTACAATATTAACCTTTGCCCATCACAAAGGATATAGAAAACACATAAAGAAAGATATAGGAAAAGAGAGAGAAATCATTTCCTTTCTCCATTGAAACAGCTTTCAACAACAACCATTGCTGATTCGTATACAAGATGTCTGGAGGTATGTTTTATTAATTCATTACATATGTGATAATTATGTAATTCTAGATCTTAGGGTTTATGTTATTTGCAACATATAGATTACATGTGGTATCAGAGCAAGGTTTTAGAATTCGTGATTATCCATCAATATATAAAACAAAACTAGCATAGATATATGATATGATGTTTGTAATTTTACTATGATGATGATAATGATTATTAGTGTTAATATGATTCAAGTTTAATATTCATATTATTTAAGTTGCTATAGTAATCATGATTATCAATATTGTTCTATTTACTGTATGCTTAGATCTGGATTTGGAAAATTTATATTTCCGCAAAAGTTGATTTTTTCTACTTTAATGTTTGACCTACTGTATAATATGGAACAACTTATTGTATGCGAATACTTTTCAGAAAGTATACATATCGAAAACAATTGTTTCCTAGTTTGACATTAAATTCATGACCTGGAACTTGCAAGATAATTGTCTATACATGATTTGCAAAATAATTATTTATATGTTAAATTCATGTATGGAATTTACTTGGAGTTACTAAACATTTATTATCTTTGTTGTGGATTACTTGAAAGAATGACAAATGTTTATGCAAAAAAAAAACATTAATGTTTATCTATTTTCTTTCTTGTTTTCGTTTTTTCTTCCGCGCTTAATTTCTTTGTTTCCTCTAGTCTGATGAATGCAGTCCCGTCCACAGGCGGCTGCTGCTTGCACAATAACGCATGAAACATTAATGTTTATCATTCTTTCATGAGTATGGTTCTACTGCCTACCCACAGGAGGCGCTAAAGCTAACCTCTTATTATGACATGTGTTTTATTCTAATAAAGAAGCCTACATTTCTTTTATATCTGCAGTTGCAATGCCCTCAAACCTTAATTCGTACGCTACGTCTATCGTCAGACTCAATGGAACCAACTACTCAGAATAGAAAGAGCAAGTTGAGCTTTATTTAGGCGTAATTGAACTGGACATGGCTCTCCTTAAGGAAAAGCCAGCCCCACTTACTGACACAAGTACGCCTGAGGAAAACAAACTCCATGATGATTGAAAACGATCTAATAGGCTCAACATGATGTTTATGCGAATGGTGATTGATACCAACATCAAAACCTCCCTACCCAAAACTGAAAGCGCAAAAGAATATTTGCAATCCATTGAAAATCGGCTCAAGACTGCAGACAAATATCTTGCTGGGAAACTTATGGCAGATCTTGTAACCATGTTGTTTGATAGTTCTCGCTCAATGAGCGCTCATGTCATTGAAATGATTAACCTTGCTGCCAAACTTAAGAACTTGGGATTGGTTATGGACGATGCTTTTCTCGTCCAATTCATTCTCACTAGCTTACCTCCTAAGTATGAATCATTCAAAATTCATTACAACACTATTATGGAAAAGTGAAGTCTAAATGAATTGACTAAAAACTGGTTCAAGAGGAGTCTAGGCAAGGCACGCAAGGTATTAAAGTTGCTTATTTCACTCAAGGGGTTGGAAAACAAGCTGGCAAAAAGAATAACTCACAGCATAAAAGAGCACCACCCAAATCTGATGATGCCGCTCAACCATCCAAGAAGAAAAAGAAGGATGATGTCTGCAAATTCTGCAAGAAACCTGGACACTTCCAGGCAGATTGCATTAAGCGCAAAGCATGGTTCGAAAAGAAAGGTAACCCAATGGGTTTCGTAAGTCATTTCAAATCAAATCTTACTAATGTACCTTCTTCTACTTGGTGGATTGATACTACTGCTAACGTTCATGTTTCGAATTCTATGTAGGGATTCATTACGATCCAAACCATAAACCCAAGTGAGAATTTCATTTTCATGAGGAATAAAGATAAAGCTCCAGTTGAAGCTATTGGAACTTTTCGTCTTATTTTAGATAGCAGTTTTCAGTTAGATTTATGTCAAACTCTTTATGTTCCGTCTATTTTCCGTAATTTGATTTCTGTAAGTGTACTTGATAAATTTGGATATTCTTTTGAAGTTGGAAATGGAAATTTTAGTTTATTTAAAAATTCTAGTCTTATTGGTTCTGGAATATTAATTGATGGACTTTATAAACTTCATCTTAAACAAAATGCTGAAATCCAACTCATCCTGCATGGAAAAGAAACTAAAAGAAAGTCATCCATTAATGATTCTTACTTCTTGAAATAATACATACAGATATTTGTGGATCTTTTGATGTTCCAACTTTTGGAGGAGAGAAATATTTCATCACTTTTATCGATATTTTTCACGTTATTGCTATCTTTATCTGTTGCATGAAAAATCTCAGTCAGTGGTACAAGTGTTCACTACTGAAGTCGAAAGGCAATTAGAAAGAAAAGTGAAAATCATTAGGTCAGATAGGGGTGGTGAATTCTATGGAAGGTATGATGAGACGGGACAATATCCTGGACCTTTTGCTAGACTTCTTCAAAAACTTGGAATTGTTACACAATACACAACGTCTGGATCTCCATGGCAGAATGGTGTAGCTGAAAGGCAAAATCGTACATACACGGAAATGGTTAGATCCATGATGAGTCATGCAAATTTACTTATATCATTATGGATGGATGCATTACGAACAGCTGTCTACATCTTAAATAGAGTTCCAAGTAAGGTCGTTCCAAAGACTCCTTTTGAATTTTGGAAAGGATGGAAACCTAGTTTAAGACATCTCCAAATTTGGGGTTGCCCAGCTGAAGCTAGACTGTACAATCCAAATAAGAAGAAATTGGATTTTAAGACAGTCAGTGGTTACTTTATAGGTTACCCAGAAAAATCTAAAGGATATAGATTTTATTGTCCTAACCATAGTACAAGAATTGTTGAAATCGGCAATGCCAAATTCTATGAGAATGGTGAAATCGGTGGGAGTACAAAACAACAAGAAGTGGTCAATCATGAAATAAGGGTACCCATTATCTTACCCTCTATTTCGAAAGATATTGGGAATCATCCCATTGTTGAACATGTTCACAATGAGGAAAACCCAATAAATGATCAACAACTCCATAATGAAATTATCACCAATCATAATGTTGATGAAGTACCACGGGAACTAGCATTAAGGAGATCTCAAAGACAAAGATCAACTATTCCTGATGATTATATGCTTTATCTAATAGAATCTTAAGGAACTACGGACCCAATTTCTTATTCACAAGCCATTAAGGATGTTAATTCTATTAAATGGATTGATGCCATGAAAGATGAACTGAAATCTATGGATAATAATCAAGTTTGGCAAATCGTTCAATTGCCGCAAGGACATAAAGCAGTCGGTTGTAAGTGAGTCTTCAAGACCAAACATGACTGCAATGGTAAAATTGAACGATATAATGCTAGACTTGTTTTCAAAGGTTTTAATCAGAAAGAAGGCATTGACTATAATGAAACTTTTGCTCCTGTTTCCAGGAAAGATTCTCTTAGAATTATCATGGCATTAGTAGCTCATTATGATCTCAAGTTACATCAAATGGACATGAAAACAGCCTTTCTAAATGGAGACTTGCAATAAGAAGTCTACATGCGTCAACCTGAAGGCTTCATAATTGAAGGACAAGAAGACATGGGTCTGCAAACTTAAGAAATCAATATATGGATTGAAACAAGCTTCTAGACAATGGTATCTAAAGTTTCATCAAATCATTACCGCTTTCAATTTCACAGAAAACATAGTTGACCCTGGTATATACCTCAAGTTCAGTGGGAGCAAGTTTATATTTTTGATTCTGTATGTTGATGACATATTATTAGCTAGCAGCGACCTTGGTTTATTACGTGAAACTAAGAATTATCTCTGAACGAACTTTGAAATGAAAGATATGGGTGAGGCTTCCTATGTGATAGGAATAGAAATATTCCATGATAGATCACAAGGAATTCTAGGATTGTCTCAAATATTGTGACGATCCGTGTGACGCCCCACCTCTATACCCACGCTAGACAAGAACACTACGGAGTAATGCTGTCGACTAGCACGGAGAATAAGGCTGTTGAGGAGCGACCATCCATGTAATTGCTTTGTGCGAGCACCGATATGTCAGATAGTACAACATGCATTTTATTTCAAGAGGAAATCCGACATACCGATACAAACACAAAGCTACTACACAGTGGCTATAATAATCTTCGGAAACAAATACAGAAATAAACATAACATTAAATCAGTCACAGATAATTCATATCACAAAGGCGGAAATAGATATGAATATTACACATGAAAGTGTACATCAGAGTAGTGGTCAAACAAGATCCACAGTATCAAAAAGAATAGATACAAGTGCTAGACAAAAGAATAAGTATACATCATAGAGTCTGTATCTCAAATGTATACAACAAAAACTACTAAACTTAAGTAGTTAGCCAGAAGATCAGACGATGGTTCCAGGTAGGAAGCCATGAGGAAGCACCTGTAATATCTCAGTCTGACCCGAGTACTATTTAAGAAGAAAATAATAAACGGATCAGTCTAGCTATAAATCTCAGATGAAGTGATATATAATAAGAGATATGACATAAACATATAATAATCACAATGCCAAGCTGTGATAAATAAGTAATTGAAAATCAACAAGAGATTAATCAATATCACAATAATCTACTCAAGATAAAAAGGAATGTCATACTCCTAATTTCATTCACCAAGCCACAATAAATGAAATACATATTCATGCCAATCGTAAAAGTTGGTGAACCATAAATTCCAGAATTCAACACACGAAATCCAGAAATCTCAATCAAAGGGAACAACGACGTCGTACAGCAGGACATCCGAAGAACCAAACCACAATCAAAGGGAACAACGACGTCGTACAGCGGGACATCCAATGAACCAAATCACAAAGACATTGCACAATGCTAGTCTAAAACATAAAATGATCGTCATGATCAAAGAGAATGTCGATTACAGTAACCTAGTAAATATATGAGCTTAGCATCATGTCCCATAACCACTAGCTTAACTTAAATATTTACGAACAAATTGTAGATCTCCACTAGAAAATTTGTCATAAGAGACTCAATCGAACAAGTCCAAGCATTAACCGACGAAGTAAACGCAAGCGTTTCATACCACTTGTTTTACTAAGTCGTTTAATTAGATTTCTCATACGAGTGAGGTAAAGGTTTGTATATACTAATAGATTGGAAATCGGTTTGAGAAAACGAGCTTTGTAATAAAATAGTGTTGAAATCATTTGAAGAAAGAGTTTTGATATTTACTACTAGTATAGAAAACCTTTATATTTTAAAGTGACAAATCATAGAAGTGATTGTAGAAACAATCGAGCATAAAAATTCACATTCGAAGACGTGAATAAAATCCAAAGAAATCGATATAAAATCCATCAAAGTGGATATATCTAAAATTCCCAAAGAAAAGGTCATCAAAGTCGATAATAAATGACAACAACAAAAGGGAGACAACACGAATCGATTAAAGTTGGATATTCAAACGAATTAGCAATATAAGCTAATCTGGCAAATAGTAGCAGGTCGGTCGACCGGACTCCCTGAGTCGGTCGACCGAACCAGAGGTTGGAAGTGCTCGGGGCACCAGGTCGGTCGACCGGCCCAGGGGGCTCGGTCGGCCAAAGCCTGTAACCAGCACTTCCAAACAGAGGCAGGAAGTGCCTGGACTACAGGTCGGTCGACCGGCCCAGGGAACTCGGTCGGCCGAACCTGTATGCTTGCACTTCCTACCCTATTTCAAAGGAGGTGCAACTCTCGATCAAATTGCAATCGCACGAGCAACGGCGCTAAGGGTTTATGCCAATCGACTACCCGGCCCTATATGCTCCTCGATGCATCACCAAAAACATGTTCAAACATCAAAGTTAGGATTTTTAACGAATTGAACTCAAAACACTAAAAATTGGAATATTCACAAAAGAAATCCAAATCAAAATCAAATGCACATGACTAAGTGTTAGGAATTCATACTAACAATAGAAGAGAATTATAAGCATAGATGTGAGATTAAAAATCTCACCTTTGAACCCAAACGAATGAAGAAGATGCTATGAAGCAATGGCAAGAACAAGCACACTTTAATTCCAACTCAACAAGCTTGAATCTAAGCTTAAAAGAGAAACATTCCCTAAATTAGGTTTAGGAAATTTCTGAAATCAAAGAGAGAATGATTTGGAGAATAAGAAGAGGAAGCTTACCAATGGGTTCTCATGAACTTTGGAGCAAGGAGATGGATTTGCAAAGCAAGCTAGGGCTTAGGAATTTTTAATTCTTTTTCTCTTCCACCATTGTTAAAAGCTTGAAGAGTTAGGAATTAGAAATGAAGTAATGAAGAGTTGGAGTGGGTTGGGACTGGATACATAAGTGGGCTCAGCCCAAACCAAAACCCTAAGTGAAAAGTAGCAAAATTCAACTTTCTCCAAACATATCGAAGCTTATACTCAAAAAGGTCGCAAACGGCATTTTGAACTCAATGGGGGCGGTCTCGAGTCCTAATTCGGCTGTTTGCAAAAAGTAGCTTTTCGGACTAAAATCCGACTAACGATAAAATATTTAAATATAAAATCGATAAATATGCGGGTTGTTACAGACTCCCCTCCTTAAAGAAATTGCGTCCTCGCAATACTTAAGAGGAAAATAAGAAGTAACAACCATGGAAGCATATCAACACAAAAGAAAATTTGAAATAGGAAGTTCACCATAAAGTGCACGAAAGAGTTAGCAAGAAATCTGGTGAAACTTTAATTTCCACAATATTACCGGGCTCAAGAATGAAAACCGGAATCCCTAAGGCATTTCCGTAGATAAAAGACGTGGGGAACGTCAAGAATAGCAGAAAGTTGAGCCGGTGCAACGGCGTAGTACAAAAACGGTACGCCCGAGGAACTAGAAACTCAAATAATTTGGGACATCAGCGTAGTACAAAAATAGTACGCCCAATGAACCAAAGCAAAGACATTGATGTAGTACAAACGGTATATCCAATGAATCGAATAGCAAAAACATTGATGTAGTACAAACGGTACATCCAATGAATCAAATAGCAAAGACATTGATGTAGTACAACGGTACATCCAATGAATCAAATAGCAAAGACATTGATGTAGTACAACGGTACATCCAATGAATCAAATAGCAAAGACATTGATGTAGTACAACGGTACATCCAATGAATCAAATAGCAAAGACATTGATGTAGTACAACGGTACATCCAATGAATCAAATAGCAAAGACATTGATGTAGTATAACGGTACATCCAATGAATCAAATAGCAAAGACATTGATGTAGTACAACGGTACATCCAATGAATCAAATAGCAAAGACATTGATGTAGTACAACGGTACATCCAATGAATCAAATAGCAAAGAAGTTGATGTAGTACAACGGTACATCCAATGAATCAAATAGCAAAGAAGTTGATGTAGTACAACGGTACATCCAATGAATCAAATAGCAAAGACGTTGATGTAGTACAACGGTACATCCAATGAATCAAATAGCAAAGACATTGATGTAGTACAACGGTACATCCAATGAATCAAATAGCAAAGACATCGATGTAGTACAACGGTACATCCAATGAATCAAATAGCAAAGACATCGATGTAGTACAACGGTACATCCAATGAATCAGCCACTTGTTGCTTACGACAAAGCGCATTGGCAACACGATTTCCCTTCCGGGAATAAAAGAATATCAAGATCACAAGATGCTAGGAACTCGAGTCGACATGAAGTTACTTATGAGAAAATAAATATTCCAAAGATTTATGATCGAGGTAGAGAACAAATTTCTCATCCAAATATGATGATGCCAAAACTCTAAAAGCGAAAACAATAACCGCGAGCACTAGATCATGAGTGGCATATCTAGTCTCGATAAGCTATAATGATTTAGAAGCACAAGTGATAGCACATTCTCCTTTGCAAGAGAACGGCATCCAAACCAATACGACTAGTATCGGTACAAATAGCAAAGTCTTGGTTCCCCTCCAGGAATCACAAGAATAAGAGTATCGAAAAGAAAGAATTTCTTTTAAATAATCTTCTTTCCTGAAAAGTTAAAACTTTCAAATTACATTTATCATTATGTAATAATCTTTCTAGAAAAATTTACTATTTTCAAGTTAATATACTGTGTCTGATTGTCTCATCAAAGCGTTTAGGAAATTCCTATCGATAACGTTGATCAAGCGCATCGACCAAAATTCTTAAAACACTAAATGGGCAATACAATCACAAAATCGTATTCTATAGGATAAGTAAGTTTCTCAAAAAACTTCTAAGAATATTCTTTGTTCGTTTTAAGAACAAAAATCCGGTTATACTTCTAATTAAATCTTATGAAAAAGATTTTGCAAAATTTTAAATTGCTATTCTCATCCAAAAATCAATAAATAAAAGAATGGTCTCAGCGAAATATTCATAGAATATTTGATATATAAAATGGATGAAATAAACTGGACAAATTGAATGACAAAATAAGTCATTCATTAGAATCATAACGAGTGCGGAGTGCGTAAGTGGAATGCTAACTCACGCGACTCGTAGCCAAATGAAAATCGGTGGCAAGGTCAAACTGAAAAGACCTTAGCACCACACAAAAGATTACTTAGGTGATAATCCTAAGACAAGTCCAAATAAACCGGAAAATTTCACAAAATATTTAGATGAGAGAAATAAAACTTTCCTTATAAGTGGGCTTAAGGAATAAAATGATGCCATCAAGTTGGAAACCAAAATCATAAAGGAAAAATAGAAATCTGCTTAACAGATTATAAATGTCGAGGATGAATAGTCCACACGGGACAAAGGATATGGCCTCATAATAATTAAGCCAATCCGTACAAAAGTAAATTCCGAAGCCTAAGTAAAAATCGGCTCGGGCAGAATAATCACATAAAATAATTTCGACATCAATAAAGACAAATTGAGTGTTGCAGATCTACCATCCGGATTCGCAATCCTCAAAGAACTCATCAAGCCCAAAATATCTTTAAAGAAAAAGAATCACAAGTTCTTTTGATATAAAATAGTGAGATGAAACCCATATCAAAAAGAACTCAAATAAGAAGATCACAAAATAAATGTAGTCAAGGATTAAATGAGAAATACCTTGACCACGAGAAGTGTTACCAGGAGCTTGCACTACATTGAGCTCTCCCTCCTTCTTACTTCGAAGTACGGGACATGCAGAAATAAGGTGACCCGAATTTTTGCAATAGCGACAAAAGAGGGGTCTCAGACACTCCCTTGCATAGTGGTTCGTGGAACCACAATTGTAGCATTGTCCACCACTAGAGGTAGGTGCTTTTGCTACCGGGGTTTCATGCCTCCCTTTCTTGTTGGGATTGGGGCCTTTGAATTTGATAGGCCTCTTCAAGTTATTGTCGAAGTTTTGTTGGGCACACACAACTTCAACATCACCTTCATTATCGGCCTCTTCAAGACGAAGAGCGATATCAATAAGCTGATCAAATGAAACTTCAAGTTTCAGGAGTAATGGCTTCTTAAGATTCTTATTCAATCCATAGACAAATCTCTGGTTTTTCTTCAATGGGGTATTAATATACTCGACCCCGTACTTAGAGAGAGATTCGAAAGATGCGACGTAGCCCGTCACAGAAGATTCACCTTGAACAAGGTCAATAAAACGCCGGGCCAAAGTTACTTTTTCAGCCTCCGGCACAAATTTCAATTCGAACCTTTCCCGGAATTGCTCCCAAGTGAGATCCGCCTCAATGATTTCAGAAATTAAAAGCTCATACCAATCTAACGCTCTTTCTTGGAGCATGCTAGAAGCCACTTGGACTCGATGAAGGTCAATAAGGTTCATGCGAGAAAAGATGCGATCGCATGATTTGAGCCAAGCTTGAATTTCTATAACACTCTCGGATCCCTTGAATGGCCTTCCACCCAAATCGGTGTAGTCTCTGCACAAGCGTGCAAAATCGGATCTAGGATGAGTAGGCTCTGGAATGGGTCCGGCTGCTTGAGCGTTCTTTACTAGATCTAAAAGCTGCTGGGCAGACATAAATACTCCATCCTGGGGAGTAGCACTAGATTGACCGGCGCTGGGACGGCCTGGTCTAACCATTTCTCTTCTTTAAGAAAGAAAGAAAGAAGAGGGAAAAAGTTACTCTCAAAATAAATATCAAGCAATCTTGATAGATAAAACAAGGAATCATAAAGAAAATAGGATGAATCGGTACGAAAACTCGAATTAAATCCTAAAGCACGATTCCTAAGAAAGACTTAGGACGATGATCCTTGTTATATTATTCTACATTGTTCCGAAGTTTGGCTCTGATACCAAGCTGTGACCTCCCACCTCTATACCCACGCTAGACAAGAACACTACGGAGTAATGCTGTAGACTAGCACAGAGAATAAGGGTGCTGAGGAGCGACCATCCATGTAATTGCTTTGCGCGAGCACCGATATGTCAGATAGTATAACATGCATTTTATTTCAAGAGGAAATCCGACATACCGATACAAACACAAAGCTACTACGTAGTGGCTATAATAATCTTCGGAAACAAATACAGAAATAAACATAACATTAAATCAGTCACAGATAATTCATATCACAAAGGCGGAAATAGATATGAATATTACATATGAAAGTGTACATCAGAGTAGTGGTCAAACAAGATCCACAGTATCAAAAAGAATAGATACAAGTGCTAGACAAAAGAATAAGTATACATCATAGAGTCTGTATCTCAAATGTATACAACAAAAACTACTAAACTTAATTAGTTAGCCAAAAGATCAGACGATGGTTCCAGGTAGGAAGCCATGAGGAAGCACCTGTAATATCTCAGTCTGACCCGAGTACTATTTAAGAAGAAAATAATAAACGGATCAGTCTAGCTATAAATCTCAGATGAAGTGATATATAATAAGAGATATGACATAAACATATAATAATCACAATGCCAAGCTGTGATAAATAAGTAATTGAAAATCAACAAGAGATTAATCAATATCACAATAATCTACTCAAGATAAAAAGGAATGTCATACTCCTAATTTCATTCACCAAGCCACAATAAATGAAATACATATTCATGCCAATCGTAAAAGTTGGTGAACCATAAATTCCAGAATTCAACACACGAAATCCAGAAATCACAATCAAAGGGAACAACGACGTCGTACAGCGGGACATCTGATGAACCAAATCACAAAGACATTGCACAATGCTAGTCTAAAACATAAAATGATCGTCATGATCAAAGAGAAGTGTCGATTACAGTAAGCTAGTAAATATATGAGCTTAGCATCATGTCCCATAGCCACTAGCTTAACTTAAATATTTACGAACAAATTGTAGATCTCCACTAGAAAATTTGTCACAAGAGACTCAATCGAACAAGTCCAAGAATTAACCGACGAAGTAAACGCAAGCGTTTCATACCACTTATTTTACTAAGTCGTTTAATTAGATTTCTCATACGAGTGAGGTAAAGGTTTGTATATACTAATAGATTGGAAATCGGTTTGAGAAAACGAGCTTTGTAATAAAATAGTGTTGAAATCATTTGAAGAAAGAGTTTTGATATTTACTACTAGTATAGAAAACCTTTATATTTTAAAGTGACAAATCATAGAAGTGATTGTAGAAACAATCGGGCATAAAAATTCACATTCGAAGACGTGAATAAAATCCAAAGAAATCGATATAAAATCCATCAAAGTGGATATATCTAAAATTCCCAAAGAAAAGGTCATCAAAGTCGATAATAAATGACAACAACAAAAGGGAGACAACACGAATCGATTAAAGTTGGATATTCAAACGAATTAGCAATATAAGCTAATCTGGCAAATAGTAGCAGGTCGGTCGACCGGACTCCCTGAGTCGGTCGACCGAACCAGAGGTTGGAAGTGCTCGGGGCACCAGGTCGGTCGACCGACCCAGGGGGCTCGGTCGGCCGAAGCCTGTAACCAGCACTTCCAAACAGAGGCAGGAAGTGCCTGGACTACAGGTCGGTCGACCGGCCCAGGGAGCTCGGTCGGCCGAACCTGTATGCTTGCACTTCCTACCCTATTTCAAAGGAGGTGCAACTCTCGATCAAATTGCAATCGTGCGAGCAACGGCGCTAAGGGTTTATGCCAATCGACTACCCGACCCTATATGCTCCTCGATGCATCACCAAAAACATGTTCAAACATCAAAGTTAGGATTTTTAACGAATTGAACTCAAAACACTAAAAATTAGAATATTCAAAAAAGCAATCCAAATCAAAATCAAATGCACATGAATAAGTGTTAGGAATTCGTACCTAACAATAGAAGAGAATTATAAGCATAGATGTGAGATTAAAAATCTCACCTTTGAACCCAAACGAATGAAGAAGATGCTATGAAGCAATGGCAAGAACAAGCACTCTTTAATTCCAACTCAACAAGCTTGAATCTAAGCTTAAAAGAGAAACATTCCCTAAATTAGGTTTAGGAAATTTCTAAAATCAAAGAGAGAATGAGTTGGAGAAGAAGAAGAGGAAGCTTACCAATGGGTTCTCATGAACTTTGGAGCAAGGAGATGGATTTGCAAAGCAAGCTAGGGCTTAGGAATTTTTAATTCTTTTTCTCTTCCACCATTGTTAAAAGCTTGAAGATTTAGGAATTAGAAATGAAGTAATGAAGAGTTGGAGTGGGTTGGGACTGAATACATAAGTGGGCTCAGCCCAAACCAAAACCCTAAGTGAAAAGTAGCAAAATTCAACTTTCTCCAAACATATCGAAGCTTATACTCAAAAAGGTCGCAAACGACATTTTGAACTCAATGGGAGCGGTCTCGAGTCCTAATTCGGCTGTTTGCAAAAAGTAGCTTTTCGGACTAAAATCCGACTAATGATAAAATATTTAAATAAAATATTTAAATATAAAATCGATAAATATGCGGGTTGTTACAATCCGGAAATTTCGAGCATTTAAAATCGGAATATTTAATTGATTTTAACTATTCAATATAATAATTTTAACTTGAATTACGAACAATTTATTTGATAATTAAATTATTGAATTAAATAGTTTGGAATTGAATAAAATATGAAATCTGAGATTTTAAGCCTATTAAAAATAATTTGAAGGCTTATAAAATTTGTATTGATAATACTGAAGAGAATAGAAGTGTTGAAATCAAATTTAAGGATGGTTTGTTAATTTTTGAAATTTATTATCGTTTAAATTGAATTTAAAAATAGCTTCCAAGGCGCAGTCTCGGAATTCAGCGAAAGCAGTTCCATTAAGTCCGTAATATGGAACTATTATCGGATTTCGAATTTTGTAGCATTCGGAATCATCGTGTGAGCGTACGAGATAAAAACATCTAGAAAATAATTAATCATTTAATTTAAATATCTTACATCTTTCACCTATCAAAATCTTTTCCCATCATCCACCATATATTCCTGAGCAGCCGACTTCTTTTCGTACCAATGTTTCTTCTTTTTACTTCATCACGCAGCCTTTCTTTTTTTTAATAATGGGACCGAATTATTTTTTTTCAAATCAAAAACAAAATAATGTTCAGAAGAAGAAAATGGGTCGGCCGAAGCCTTTTCACTAAACTATGGCGACGCTCGAGCTCTTCCTCCTTTTCTTAATCAACGTTTTCGAGTTCGTGTAGATCGATTTCTTGGCCGAATCTTAGTATCGATCGAAGCTTTTCAGGAGGGATTCACATCGGTTATCAATGTTGAGTATCATCGGCAGCATCTGGGAGTTCGTGAGCTCGCCGATGCATGGAAGGTTGCAGTTGACTTCGCGTGGGCATCGCGATTTCTGGAGGGAGGCGCACTCGTTCGTCTTGGGAGGAGGCAACGCGGCTGCGAAGGGAAGGGCGTTTGCATGAGTAGCAGCAGCGTTGAATTGGGTCTGGGTGTTGTCGCATCGCGAGTGGGTGTTGAGGGTTTGCTTTCTTCATAGGAGGCTGTAAGGTATAATTTCTTATTCGATTTAAATATCAAAAGTTTGTGTGTGAAAATAAAATAGAACGGTATTTGATTTTGATTAACACATATATTTTTTTCACTAACAAGTTTAAAACAGAGGCTTTTAATAATATGTCGTTGTTAATTACTGATAATAGTAAACAGCTAAAACAATTTGTCATAAGAATAAAAATAATAATTAGGTTATGTATTATTTAAAAATAGTTGGGTTACTGGCATATTATAGTGTTTGTTTTAAAAGAATAAATAGATAAATATATATACAGGGGTTTTAAAATGTTCAAAGAATTTATGAAAGGTTGTATTTTTGAAATTTATAACCTATTTTATAAATATATGTGCATATGATCCGAAAATAACAACAAAATAAAAAGACTTTTGTATGGAATTTATTATTTTTGAAGATGTTATGGTTGCTAAAATAAATCTTGTAAAGAAAATTTAATTTTAAATCAATTGTAGTTGAATAAATTTATCGGAAGAAATTTGTGTGAACCAAATTCATTAGTTTAAAAATTAAAGTATTAATTAAATTAAAGGATTTTAATGGCAATTGAGTATTCGATTATTTCGAATATTAATAAATTACATAAATTGTTTATTTAAGGTCAAAAATATGGAAATCCAAGGCAATATGGAAGTGGACTGCAAATTAAAAGCAAAGGTGAGTTAATCTCACTCAGACTTAAATTTAAATGACTAAATTTAAATAATTGTTTGAATGGTTGAATTGATTAATGTCCTATAGTATGATATTTTGGAATTGGAATATTGCATTGTGCTAACGTCTATGATGCAGGGAAAACAGGTTGGAGGGATCCAACTGGATCCCTCAACATTTATTTAAATTATTTAATACCCTCTGTTGTGATTATTCTATATTCTGTGATGAATATTATTGACAATTGAAATATTGGATGTTATGGTTTACCTGAATATGTTCCGGCGCAATAATTTATCAAGATATATAGAATTGGATTTTGGAAATAAAATGAAGAGAATTTGTAAGTGAAATAACTATAGAGAATTTAAATAAATTAGGAATGGATTGGATAAGAATAATAATAGTTTTAAATTCGAATAAAAAAATTCCGTATATGGAAGGGAAATTTTGAATAAACAGAAGATTAATGAATTTTTAAACTTCAGTATGATTAAAACATTTATTTAAAATTTAAGATTTAAATTATTTAAGTAGAATAAAGAAGAAATTGGGAAAATCTAAAATTGGTATATTTCGGTTAAAAGAGTTCAAATCAAATGGAAAATAATAAAAATAATAATAAGTCCATAACTAATGAATTATGAAATGAATTAAGCAATTAAAGGAACTTATTTCAAAATAAAATAAATTGGAAATCAATTTGGGAAAATTGATTTAAGTGATTGAAGTTGGAATTTTCTTTGGATAGCCAAGTACGTGTTTTTAAAAATAAATCTTTAAATATAAATTAAATGTTTTAAAGTTGTTTTTTTTAAAAGAAAGCAAGTTTTGTAAAATTTATTATTTCTAATGTTTAAAGTCTAAAGTAAAGTATTTTCTTTTTAGGAGTAATTATTAAGAAGTAACTTAGTAGTTTGTTTTTAAAAGTAGAAATCTAGTTTTATATTTTATTAAGTAACTTTATTTTCAAATGTTTATATAGTATATATTTTTAACCAATTATTGAAGTAGTTCTAACTTAAATGTTTTAAAGTAAATTCCAAAACAAGCATTTTGTTTAATCTATTATCGTAATAATTATTTAAAGAATGACTTGGTATTTTGTTTAAGTATTATTATAAATTAAGTATTAAAGTAAATTTTTCTAAATTAAATGTTAAATATATCTTACAATAAAATGTTTTTAAATTATTTTAAAAATCTTAAGTTTTGTGCTTCGTGATTCCAGTGCAAATGGAAATACTCGGAATTTATTCTGAGAAAAGGAAGATAGTTTGAAACTGTTTTCAAAAGGGTTTGAAAGTGAAAATATATCTTGTAAAGATATTTTGAGATAAATAAATAATTTGAAAAATTATTTATTGTTGGATGATTGTTTGTGAATATTAATTGATAGTTAAATCACCGACTATCAATATTGGCCAAATGCGTTGATCGTTTCGAAGAGACCGGGATCGAGATTTATTTCTCGAAAACCACTTCGATCCGGTTTGCACGTTTCATGGAAAACGATTTTGGATTCGAAGATGGAGCAGTGAAGTGCAAGGGCTAGTCGCTACTAATCCTGAGGATATTTCCAAAAGGATGTAGTAGGAATAGTGCCTTCGGTTCCGTTCGAACCCGGGACGGACTTATATGGATGAATGCTTGCGAAACATCGTCAGGTGGATGATGGACATTCTAAGGGATATGTTCTATAAAGGTAACGCTTAGCCTCAAGCCTCGTCAAATGGGAATGACTAAAAATCAGGGGTTATGTAGCAAGGCTAGGTGGGTAGCACCCAAGCAGTGTGAGGTCATTTCTGTCTAGATGTCCCTTTTTATTTCGGCTTAGTGGGCGGTTGCTGATCCCAACCGCGGGGTGATCTCACTCGAGATTATCCAGTAAGGGGTAGTCCCGGTCTTGTGTGGCAGGAGAGCGGGCGTACTCCTCGGTACGGTGATCTAGGCCCCGTACTGTGACAGGTGGTACCCCAGTGCCTAGTCATTAGTTGAAAATCCATTTTCTCTACGAGCCTTGTACGAGTTTTGTTTCTATTACCCACTCTGTGGCTCGTAGCTGGAATTTAATCATGTAACAATTTCGGCAATTTTATAAGTATTTGTATATAGACCCTATTATAATATCAGAGGATTTCTATAAAAATTGTTTTAGCTATCGTAAGGTAAAATCTCGACATGTTTATTTGTGGCGTGGTCTTACGAGATGCTTTTGTTTTCAAAGGATTTTTGAAACTTTAATAATCAATTGGGTGTGATTTTCTCACGCTGGTATTCCAGACTGACTCGGGTGTTATTTAACTGTAATGCTCGGGTCAGATCGAGTATTATAGGATACAGGATATGATGATGTGGAGCTCAGGAGACGAGCTGGATGACGATACGTACATTCGTACTTGTTTATATATATATATATATATATATTCTACTGCATTGAGTTGTTGTGTATCCATTTGTATGTTATCGATGTTGATGTTGAGCTGTGATTGATGTACTCTGATGATGTAATATATAAATAGAGATATTTGATTTTTGAGTAAAGATCATTATTATCTATTATATTTTATTTCGCTGCGATGGTTAGATTCTGATGTTGTTTTCTATTTTCTTCTTCTACCTCTTCTTCTTTAACCCAAATGGTTCGTATTTCTGTACAACTTGAGTTGATTTTAGTAGAATAGTGTTGACTCAAGGGGTACGGATTTGCGGGCTGTTACACTTGGTATCAGAGCTTAGGTTGGTGATAACCTTGGCTCTGGTGGGAATTACTCATTTAAATTAGAGTCCGAAGTACTCTAGAATGGGTTTGAGCGTATTAATAGATTGAGCGCGTATTTGTTAGTGAATATAAATTGTTTTAATATTGTGTTGATTGATTTATTGAGTGGCATATGAACCTTCGTCGGCACAGTTTGTACAACTGTATCGAAGGTGTTTCTAAACACTTGAATAGAACAATCGACACGGAATTGTTTTAAATGTGGGTAAATGAAATAATTTTACCCAAAAATATATTTTGATATAAAGAAAAGTTTTTGTAAACTATTTTAGCTAACATATGGTTGCTTGGATGTTAGAAATGATAATATTAAATTATTATCATTGTTAAGTGAAAATTTAACTAGAAATTGAAATGTAACTAAAATTTAAGGAAATAAATTCATTATAAAATAAAATTTATAAATATGAATTATAAATGTAAATTATAAATTGAAATATAATCAAATGGAAATTTGTATAAGCATAAACTATACAAATGCATTATACTTAAAATTTGAATTAAAATAGAATTTTAAACTTTAAACCCCGGAGATTTTGGAAGTATTTTGAAGATAAATAGTAGCATTGTTGTTTTTGGGGTATTTCTGAAAGGAAATTGTTTCAAATAAATTTTGGGAAAAGATATTGCATTGAATTCACTTCAGTAGTTGGAAAATAACTTCGGTGATGTCTGCAGCATCATCGATGTTCATTTTCGAGTTTTTAAGTGACAGATTGTTGCCAAATTGATTTGCTTAGGAAAACCTGTTTGTTTTTGAAATTTCAAAGGAAATTTATTGGAAATAAAAAGCAGGATTGGTTTGAAATTTTTGAGAAGTGTGATTTTGAGATGTTGAAGATTTCAAAATGATTTGAAACCAAAAGTCGGGTGTTAAAAAAATCCTGATGAGATAGGTTGTAAGCTTATAAATTGAGATTATTTTTAAATCAGGAAGGGAATATAAGCTTTGAATGTTGGAATGTAAATTTAAAGAGAAAAGTTAAAAATGAAATTAACTTGGATGGGAAATAAAAAAATTGACCGGATTGAAATTAATGGGATAGGCTGAAAATAATATCCAGTGTATTCGAATGAAGTTGAAGTCGAATTGAGTTAAATAAATCTGAGTTAAAATAAAATTAAATTGAAATAAAAATTTAGTTGAATTATTGAATGGAATTAAATTCTTACCTGGATAACTAGAAAATAAGTTGGATAAGAAATAAATTGGATAAGAATTAGATTGAAATAAATAAACCAAAATAACTTATAACAAATTAAAATCCATGGAAATAAAATATACTTGGGTTATAAATAAGCATAGTCTTGAGTTAAAAATAAACAAATAAATAAATAAGGGAAGAATATGTTCAAGCCTATAATAAATGGGATTGTGTAAAATAATAAGTTGTGACTTATAAATTGAAAATGGAATACACAATCCAAAATAAATATTGTTTGATGTTTTGGATAATAAAACGAAGAAAATCCAAACTTGAATTATAAAATAAATTGAACTAAGAAAATTAAATGAAGTGATATTTGGAATTAAAAATCAAGTATTGAACTATAAATAGGAGAGAACTAATTTGATAATAAATTAGTTAATAAAATGTGTAAATGGGAATGTAATGTAGTTTAATAAAAGCTGAATTGGTGAGTTAATATTGAAGTTTGGAAATAAAACTCAAGTTATAAATCAAATTCGACCTGGATCGATAGTGAGGTAAATGAAATTGAATTGTGAGCTCATGAAATTAGGTTTTAAATTGAAAATGGATAGTGGATTCTGAACTTGAGTTTTAAATTAAAATTTAACTTGAAGTGTTAACAAATTAAATATAATTGAAGTGTATCGAATAAAAATGTAAATGGATTAAAATAGCAATGGTTTGAATGTGCAAATAAAATCCAAATAAGTGGAAATAAATTAGAGATGGCCATGTAATCAATTGAATGAGTTGAGTATGAAAGTTAAATTTTATAATAACTAACCAAATGAAATTGTAGATTTAAAATGAGATTTAATTGAGATAGAATCAAGTTGAATAAAGAGAAAAATATTTATTTGTGAAATGAAAATGAGCTTAAGTATAAAATTTGAATAAATCAAAATAAATTGACTTAAGCTGAATATAAGGGGGAGAGTTGAATTGAATTCAACTTAAAACCAAGTTTAATGATATTGGATTAAATTTGAATCAAGTAAAAATATATTTGTATCGAAATAGAATTTGGTGGGTTGTAAATACTATTTAAGGAAATGAAAATTTATAATGGATTGAGTGGATAAACTAATTATATTGAATAAACAAATGGAAGGGGATTCTTAATTAAATAATTGTAAACCATTTAAAATGTTAAAGAATTGAAATAACTTGTAGACAATATGAACAATAGAATGTTTGCAAGTTAATAGAATGGTTTTGTAACGAATGCGATTTTTCGACGCTTGAAAACCGACATCAATACATCCACTGTATCAACTGCCGAGCAATCGAATGCCGAAAAATCGAAATGTTATGGTTATATAAGAAGAAGAAAGATAGAACAGAACAGAAAGAAACAACAGAACAACATCTGAATCTCACAATCGCAGCGGAATAACATATAATAGATAAATGAATAATCTTTAAACAAAAGAACTATATCAGTTATTACATTACATCATCAGAGTGTACAACAAAAAACAGCGGAAAGGAAATACTATATACTAGTGAATACGCCATGCCATCCAGCTTGCCTCCAGCAACTCCTGAATTCCAGAATATCCTGATAACCTAACTCTAGACTGCCCATGTGGAAACTGGTGGGCACCCAGAGTTTAGGAAGGAAACAATAAACTCCGAGTCAGTCATGAGACTGGTGTGAGAACTTAAAATAGTTTATTTTTAAAACAAACAACAGGAATATTTTTTAAAATAAATTCGCAATGCTTTTTGGAAAAAATGAGACTAACATAAGGCCTCCCGCACAAACACAATGCAAACGCAGAATCGGAGGAGATTTCTCCTTATAATAGACAAAGATGCTTGATACGCATTAAAAAGAAACATTTGATATTATTACTAGTGCATAGTGCAGGAAAAATCATTTCGAAAGTAAATATATAAATCTTAGCCAGCATAGGCATTTCGCACTTATGCCTACTATAGCTACCATCCAAACAGTGGTGACCACCATAAGTGAATGATAGGTTCTACAACTAAAATCGTACAAGATCGTATTGAAGTTTGGATTTCCAACAAATGGTCAGGCCAAGAAACTTCCCATCGCCACATGGGTACGCCTCTGGAAAGACGACCCAAGAACCTAACCAGATATCTGCCAACACAAGGCCGGGTTACCTTTCAAACAAAGTAACTACTGACATGAATATGTCATTCCCCGATAGTAACCGATCTATATCCGAGGATCCTCGATTCCAACAACCACAAAGTAACAAATTTGCAGCAACAACATAGGTTAAGTATCTAGGCTCCATACCATGATACCACCTCTATCCAGAAGGAATGACATACACTAAAGGGATGCTACCCCCTAATAACCTTGCCGCATCCTTCCTGTTTTGACCATTTCCGGGGTGTGAGGTCCGACGAAATCTCGTCCACAAAGCCACGCTTTATACAAAAGTTGTGCTTTGATCATCAAATGCTCAACAGCACTTCGTATGCCACATCACCAATTTGGGAATGTATCACTAGTAACCATCAACTACATAACCTCTGAGCTCGTATGTCTCAGAGAAAGGTGTTAAGCTAAGAGAATAAATTCTCCGTCACCAACAGAAATATATTTGACAGAAACCAGCTTTACATCTGAAATTGTAACGTCAGACACACATCCATACAAGTATGTTTCGGGTTCGAACAAAATCGAAGGCACTTCCAAAGAAGCCCTTACAATCCGGATATTCACTAATCACGTCCGGACTTCCCGTCACTAAGAGTGATAAAACCTCTATATCGGAGATCAGCCGATGCAGAGTCATTCGACGGCAATGATAGTCGGTTATTTAACTAACAATAGGTATGCACAACATCACCAAGTTCCAAATAATTTTCTCAAATTATTTATTTTCCAAAAATATGTTTACAAAATATATATATTTTCCACACTTCAACGTTTGAAAACAAATTTTCAGTTATTTTCCTTATGCGGAAATACTTTCATTTCAAAATGGTTCATTTAAACCAATTAAATAAATCCTTACCGATTTACTTTATATTTACGTTTCAAATCCGTAAATTTATTCTCACACTACAAAAATAAATCAACGTTTATTTTTAAACAAATTTCCCTTTCTTTTGTAAATCCCATAGTGAATTTGCAATTCCAAAATATCTATGAATATACGATTTCCAAATTGATTTCTAATATTCATTTTCAATTTATCTTTAAAAGAAAAAAATCTCAAAATATTCACCTCATATTGGAAAACATTTCCATACTTATTTAATAATAAGTAATCCACAAATCCATTTATATTCAACACTTGGAAAATATTCAATATACTTAAATCGAAATTAAGTATATATTTCATTCTTTAAGAAAAACATTCTTTCAAACACATTTATTTGGGCCAAAACGAATGCTGCGTAAAACACCGTTATGACGACCCAAAATCACTAGTATAGGAATTCGAAATTAAGATAGATATATAAATCCCAATACTATATAAAACATTTCCTTTCGAAAATCATTTACTATAACAACAGTGTTATAGTCCACTATTTCCTTATTTCTCGAAAACAACTATTTCAACAATAAATGCTGAAATCTATGGTTTCGATAGTTAATCCATTTTAAAACATCTTTAAAACAATTAACTTCATTTTATAATATCACTTCCCCAAAAACATGTCCATTTTCTTTAATAATATATTCACCGTCCAAAATCGTGAATATACTTTATTTACCCAATTTCAATGTTCTCTACACATTTTATTTCAAGAATTTATCCACTATCAAAAATCATGGATATGATTCCCAATCAAATCTTATTATTACACATATTATATTAAGGATAATTCGCTATCCCAAAATCGCGAGCATATCTCCTTTAATAACCTTCTATATTAAATTCATCAAATTTGATTGATTTCGGATTTATAAAACAATGTTTATAAATTCCATTTTCATTTTTTATAGAAACTACTATATATATAAAAATCCCTTTATTAACCAGTTCCATTTATAACACAATTATAAACCAAAAGCCAAATTATAAGTTAATAACTTATAATTCATTTATTTTATAAAATCATTTATTTTTAAAACTTCACAATTTTAAATCTTATTCACTTATAAACTCCATTTATACTTAATTTTAACACTTATAAAAACTCGTTTTATAATTCCAATATTTTTAATTTGTAAATATTAATTTTATAAACCTTTTATACACATCGTCTATAAAAATTCAAAAATCCTAATTTAAACCATTTAATAAATTAATCGACTATTTATTTCAAAAATCACATTTATGTTATATTTTACAAAAATCATAATTTTTATAACATTAAATTTATAACGTTAATTTATTTAAAATAAACCAATTCCAAAATTTAATAAAACATATATTTTCAAAAAATCACTTTTTCAATTTGAAAATCATCACTTTAAAATCCTTTTAAAATTCCAAATTTGCCCAACGATGCAACACACCAAATAGTTAATCACGACATCCAAATATCATATATCGATATGATAATCAACAAACATCATAATATCTGTAATCAAATAAATACTGGTGAGGAATCCAATTGGAACCCTCCAACCTGTTTCCCTACATCCACAGGCATTAGCACAATACCAATTCCGTTCCCGTACGGAATATCGTGGCATATGGGATTTATAAAATATTATCCGCTATTATACGGCGCAATAGGGTCTCGTCCGCTATATAATGCAGGAAATCAACTCCAATTACATAAATAATACCAATTTCACTTTGCAGTGAAATATTCGCGGTATATGTTTTTAATAAATAACCTCCGCTTAATAACGGCGTATAATGTCTATTTCAATCAATAACAGATAATAATTTATCATTCAAGCGTACAAACAAAAATTTTAAAAGCTATTTAAAATTTAAATCGAAACAATTCGATTGAGTGAGAAGTTCTCACCTTGATTTCAATTCAGTTTCCGCGTTTTATTTCGAATAAAATTAAACACGCGTTTAATTTTACCCGAAATTTTCACTAGCTCCAAACGACTCCAATCTAGTTCCATTGCGTAGTGCTCGTCCATACGAACCCAACGCAATTTGTTTCGTGCGTTTTCGACCTCGTATGAAAGAGATATTGCATTTTAAATATTGCACGAATTTATATTATGAAATTTAATAACAAATTTATTATATATTTTTCCATACTTCAATCCGGACCGTTGATTTCCTGAGATGGAAATCTGGCCGCACTTCTTTTTCTCCCTCCCCCCACGTTCTTCTTCCAGGTAATAGCCATGACAAAGAAACCCAAGCCGCCACCAATCCCTTGATTTTTGCAACCACATCAACGAACTAGAAGTCGATCGGCCTACGCCAAATGAAAGTTCATCTCGTGCTCCTCCACTGGCCAGAGACCAGCCAAGCTCAGCCACCCCCTTGCATGTAAAAACATGCGCAACCCTAGGAAAACGCGGCTCGATTTCTTCCTCTATGATGCTTTGTTTATCATCATCACCATATGGATTCGAAGCACTCGGCTAGCTCTACAAGTTTGTAGTTGAGAGCTTTCGACAATTGTTGACGGATTTCGAGATTTTAAGGGGATAAGTTTCGTTTATTTATGGCCATCGATTTCATAGCCGGCGGCTAGGGTTAGAAACCCTAGTTTCTTCTAGTTTTGTGAAAAATGAGAAAATAGGGGGCTTTTATAGAAAATTTCCAAATTACTATTCATCCCGAATTTTCCGAACTCCAAACGAAGCATGCCGGTTGACGTTTCGAAGGTTTACCCCGCGTTCCGGACACAATGGCATGTGTTTCGGAGGCTAATTCGATCATCTGTGCGAGTTACGGCAATAAACGATCGATTTTAAATTAAATCGATTTAAACTAATTTCTATGCGTTTTGGCTTGCTCCGGACAAACCGTAAATCCGATTGACACGAAATTTGAAACCATATAATAATATCACATTATGGATCCGATGAAACTGGTTTCATTGAAATCCGAGACTTTTTGAAAAATGGCTAATTTAACTCGTCAATTAAATATTAAAATATTCAATTTTCACAAATTAACTTTTAATTCAATTTTAAAAGTTCTATAACATCATTCTAACTCCAATATGGTATAATAAAATTTTAAAAATCATTTTTTTTATCATTTTTAACCCAATTTTCAATTATTTCCGTATTTCAAATATTAAATTATTGATTTACCAATATTCGAAAAATAAATTATTTGACTTATAAAATTTACTTATTAATATTTAAAATCAATTAAATATACAAATTTTAATTGACAGAAATTCTGGGTCATTACAAACTTCCCCCTTAAAAGAATTTCGTCCTCGAAATCGCCAAGTAAGAAAAAGTTACAGAATCCATTAACTTTCCAAAACAAGCCATTCAAATTGGATTTTTCAAATCACTTAAGTGTTTAACTCTTTCAAAATTCATAGTTAAACTTTTACAATACTTTACTAAGTTTTCAAATCCAAACTTAGTTTTCAAAATTTTTTCCAAAATTCCCAAAAAATATCTAACGCCTTAAATTTTCGGAAAAATTCGCCAGAGTCTCCTTTGCGCGGCTCGATCCAAAAAAAAAATGACAGTATATATATCACAAATATACATCCCATCAAGTGATGAGGCATCCCGCAGGGAAAAAGTGTAAAAGTACGATATTTAATCCGAGATATGTACCTTATATATTATTAGCAAGCATATACGGCTAATATAGCGTGAAAGCGAGCACCAAATGCGAAGCAAGCGCAATCCACACCTATTAAACACTCAATAAACCATGAGAAACATGCATATACGAAAGTAATATCAATATACAACATCTATCACTACAACAACTACATATGCCAATATAGAAAATGCAACAAAAGCAATAAATGCAACTACCAAACAACTATCATCCAACAAATCCATATCAAATCAATATACGTTCACTTCTCATTATTATTCAATGGATTGGTTTTTCATTTAATCACATTTGATTTATTAACATTGTATGTTTTTGCTAACATTCATTTATTCATATTCAGTTTCAATTAGTTTGCATTCACTAATTTACATTCAAGTTAGTTTACTTTCAATTCAGTCATTCAATTTCTCAACTTCATTAGCTTCTAATGAATTAACACTTACATTCTTTATTCCATATCAACTTATTTACATTCGATTGATTAACATTCAATCCATTTATTAATTCAATTGCTAATTCCTTTAACAATATAAGGTTGAATTTCATTTATATAACTCAAGTTCATATTTATCACTTCATTTCATTAATTCACTTATTAATTTACTTCGACACCAAAATCAACTTTATTCAACTTCACTTAAGTTATATTCTCTTTCAAACATCATTTGTTTAACTTAACTTAAGTTTCCACTTATAAATTCAATTCGGATTCCCTTTCTATTTAACTTTTACCAAAGTCAAATTTTCATCACTTGTTCAAATCCAGATTTATTTTGCTTAACAAAATTGTTTAACCATTTTTAATAATTTGTTTCACTTTCATTTTCTCATTTTATAAGTTATACAACTTATATTCAACAATTACCACTTGGATTTTATTGATTTACTTATACTTACTTTAATTTAACTCCATCCTTTGAGTTAAATTTATTCTATCAAAATTCAAATTATATAAGTTATCAACTCATTTATCATTCCCATAAATATTTTAAATAGGATTCCAGAGTCTTTTCAACCTCTCAAAACCATTTTTGAAATCAATTCAAATTATCTTCTGAATTTCCAAAACCAAATCCAAACTTTCCAAACAACTTCCATTTAAAATTTACTTGGCAGCAATCCCTCTTTTGGAAACCCGAAAATGAACACCGATGATATCGCGATCATCACCGGAATTATATTCCAGCGACCGAAAAGATTTAGAGCTTTAATTTCTCCAACATTCCAAAATATCAAATCCTTTCAAAACACTTCTCTGGAATTTTATTTTCAGATTATAAATCACATTTATAATTCTTTTACTTATATAATTTCACTTCTTATATGTAAGATTATTTCACCATTGTAGATCATATTAATTATAATTCTTCGCTTATAAAATTTATTCTTCTACAATATGTTTCATTTAACTTATTCAAACAATCAAACAATCAATTCAATATATACTTTAATAATTCTGAAAAATTATTCCTTTATATATAAAATATAATCGAGGTAAAATTATTTCATTTATCCTATTTTAAAACAATATCATGTCAAATTGTTCTGTACAAGTGTTTAGAGATCCCTATCAACAACGTTAATTACTCGTGTTGACCAGAAACCATATACCACTCAACAAACCAATCATCATAATATAAAACAATTTATATTCACTAACAAATACGCTCTCGTATCTAATATTACACTCAAACTCATTCTAGAGTACTACTGACTCTATTCTAATGAGTAACACCCAACAGAGCCATGGTTGTCGCTTAACCATATGCTCTGATACCAGATGTAACGAATGCGATTTTTCGATGCTCGAAAACCGACATCAATACATCCACTGTATCAACTGCCGAGCAATCGAATGCCAAAAAACCGAAATGTTATGGTTAAAGAAGAAGAAAAAGATGATAGAAGAAGAAAGATAGAACAGAACAGAAAGAAACAACAGAACAACATCAGAATCTCACAATCGTAGCGGAACAACATATAATAGATAAATGAATAATCTTTAAACAAAAGAACTATATCAGTTATTACATTACATCATCAGAGTGTACAACAACAAACAGCGGAAAGGAAATACTATATACTAGTGAATACGCCATGCCATCCAGCTTGCCTCCGGCAACTCCTGAATTCGAGAATATCCTAATAACCTAACTCTAGACTGCCCGTGTGGAAATTGGTGGGCACCCAGAGTTTAGGAAGGAAACAATAAACTCCGAGTCAGTCATGAGACTGGTGTGAGAACTTAAAACAGTTTATCTTTAAAACAAACAACAGGAATATTTTTTTAAATAAATTCGCAATGCTTTTTGGAAAATGAGACTACCATAAGGCCTTCCGCGCACACACACAATGCGAACGCAGAATCGGAGGAGATTTCTCCTCATGATAGTCAAAGATGCTTGATACGCATTAAAAAGAAACATTTGATATTATTACTAGTGCATAGTGTAGGAAAAATCATTTCGAAAGTAAAGATATAAATCGTAGCCAGCATAGGCATTTCGCACTTATGCCTATTATAGCTACCATCCAAACAGTGGTGACCACCATAAGTGAATGATAGGTTCTACAACTAAAACCATACAAGATTGTATTGAAGTTTGGATTTTCAACAAATGGTCAGGCCAAGAAACTTCCCTTTGCCACAGGATACGCCTCTGGAAAGACGACCCGAGAACCTAACCGGATATCTGCCAACACAAGGCCGGGTTACCTTTCAAACTAGGTAACTACTGAAACGAATATGTCATACCTCGATCGTAACCGATCTATATCCGAGGATCCTCGATTCCAACAACCACAAAGTAATAAATTTGTAGCAACAACATATGTTAAGTATCTGGGCTACATACCATGATACCACCTCTATCCAGAAGGAATGACATACACTAAAGGGGCGCTACCCCCTAATAACCTTGCCACATCCTTCCTGTTTTGACCATTTCCGGGATATGAGGTCCGACGAAGTCTCGTCCACAAAGCCACGCTTTATACAAAAGCCGTGCTTTGATCATCAAATGCTCAACAGCACTTCATATGCCACATCACCAATTTGGGAATGTATCACTAGTAAACATCAACTACATAACCTCTGAGCTCGTACGTCTCAGAGAAGGGTGTTAAGCTAAGAGAATAAATTCTCCGCCACGAACAGATATATATTTGACAGAAACCAGCTTTACATCTCAAATTGTAATGTCAGACACACATCCATACAAGTCTGTTCCGGGTTCGAACAGAACCGAAGGCACTTCCAAAGAAGCCCTTGCAATCCGGATATTCACTAATCACGTTCGGACTTCCCGTCACTAAGGGTGATAAAACCTCTATATCGGAGATCAGCCGATGCAGAGTCATTCGACGGCAATCCTTCTGTTTTCAAAAATATCCGGTCTTCAACACCGGTCATCAAATGTAATCCATAACGGCGTATCACATATTCGAAATGGGTTATGCGACCCCAAGGTCCTTTCCTGGCTAACCCGAATAGTGAGCACTTATTTTTAAAATAAGTGTGGCATTCAAATTCAAGCAAATCACAACAAATACCCATTCAAAGGTAAATATTGATAGTCGGTTATTTAACTGTCAATAGGTATGCACAACATCACCAAGTTCCAAATAATTTTCCCAAATTATTTATTTTCCAAAAATATCTCTACAAGATATATATTTTCCACACTTCAACATTTGAAAACAAATTTTCAATTATTTTCCTTACACGGAAATACTTTCATTTCAAAATGGTTCATTTAAACCAATTAAATAAATCCTTACCGATTTACTTTATATTTACGTTCCAAATCCGTAAATTTTTTCCCACACTTTTAAAATAAATCAAAGTTTATTTTTAAACAAATTTCCCTTTCTTTTGTAAATCCCATAGTGAATTTACAATTCCAAAATATCTATGAATATACGATTTCCAAATCGATTTCTAATGTTCATTTTCAATTTATCTTTAAAAGAAAAAAATCTCAAAATATTCACTTCATATTGGAAAACATTTCCATACTTATTTAATAATAAGTAATCCACAAATCCATTTATCTTCAACACTTGGAAAATATTCAATATACTCAAATCGAAATTAAGTATATATTTCATTCTTTAAGGAAAACATTCTTTCAAACACATTTATTTGGGCCAAAACGAATGTTGCATAAAACATTGTTACGACGACCCAAAATCACTAGTATAGGAATTCGAAATTAAGATAGATATATAAATCCCAATACTATATAAAACATTTCCTTTTGGAAATCATTTACTATAACAACAGTGTTATAGTCCACTATTTCCTTATTTCTCGAAAACAACTATTTCAACAATAAATGCTGAAATCTATGGTTTCGATAGTTAATCCATTTTAAAACATCTTTAAAACAATTAACTTCATTTTATAATATCACTTCCCTAAAAACATGTCCAATTTCTTTAATAATATATCCACTTTCCAAAATCGTGAATATACTTTATTTACCCAATTTCAATGTTCTCTACACATTTTATTTCAAGAATTTATCCACTATCCAAAATCGTGGATATGATTCCCAATCAAATCTTACTATTACACATATTATATTAAGGATACTTCGCTATCCCAAAATCGCGAGTATATCTCCTTTAATAACCTTCTATATTAAATTCATCAAATTTGATTGATTTCGGATTTATAAAAAAATGTTTATAAATTCCATTTTCATGTTTTATAAAAACTACTATAGATATAAAAATCCCTTTATTAACCAGTTCCATTTATAACACAATTATATACCCAAAAGCCAAATTATAGGTTAATAACTTATAATTCATTTATTTTACAAAATCATTTATTTTTAAAACTTCACAATTTTAAATCTTATTCTCTTATAAACTCCATTTATACTTAATTTTAACACTTATAAAAACTCGTTTTATAATTCCAATAGTTTTAATTTATAAATATTAATTTTATAAATCTTTTATACACATCGTTTATAAAAATTCAAAAATCCTAATTTAAACCATTTAATAAATTAATCGACTATATATTTCAAAAATCACATTTCGGTTATATTTTACAAAAATCATAATTTTTATAACATTAAATTTATAACGTCAATTTATTTAAAATAAATCAATTCCAAAATTTAATAAAACATATATTTTCAAAAAATCACTTTTTCAATTTGAAAATCATCACTTTAAAATCCTTTTAAAATTCCAAATTTGCCCAATGATGCAACACACCAAATAGTAAATCACGGCATCCAAATATCATATATCGATATGATAATCAACAAACATCACAATATATGTAATCAAATAAATACTGGTGAGGAATCCAGTTGGATCCCTCCAACCTGTTTCCCTGCATCCACAGACATTAGCACAATACCAATTCCGTTCCAGTACGGAATATCGTCGTATATGGGATTTATAAAATATTTTCTGCTATTATACGGCGCAATAGAATCTCATCTCCTATATAATGCGGGAAATCAACTCTAAGTACATAAATAATACCAATTTCACTTTGCAGTGAAATATTCACGGTATATGTTTTTAATAAATAACCTCCGCTTAATAACGGCGTATAATGTCTATTTCAATCAGTAACAGATAATAATTTATCATTCAAGCGTACAATCAAAAAATTTAAATCTAACTATTTAAAATTTAAATCGAAACAATTCGATCGAGTGAGAAGTTCTCACCTTGATTTCAATTCAGTTTCCGCATTTTATTTCGAATAAAATTAAACATGCGTTTAATTTTATCCGAAATTTTCACTAGCTTCAAACGACTCCAATCTAGTTCCATTACGTAGTGCTCGTCCATACGAAGCCAACGCAATTTATTTCGTGCGTTTTCGACCTCGTATGAAAGAGATATTGCATTTTAAATATTACACAAATTTATATTATGAAATTTAATAACAAATTTATTATATTTTTTTTCCATACTTCAATCCGGACCGTTGATTTCCTGAGATGGAAATCTGGCCGCACTTCTTTTTCTCCCTCCCCCCACGTTCTTCTTCCAGGTAATAGCCGTGACCAAGAAACCTAAGCCGCCACCAATCCCTTGATTTTTGCAACCACATCAACGTACTAGAAGTCGATCGTCCTACGCCAAATGAAAGTTCATCTCGTGCTCCTCCACTGGCCAGAGACCGGCCAAGCTCGGCCACCCCCTTGTGTGTAAAAATGTGTGCAACCCTAGGAAAACGTGGCTCGATTTCTTCCTCTATGATGCTTCGTTTATCATCATCACCATATGGATTCGAAGCACTCGGCTAGCTCTACAAGTTTGTAGTTGAGAGCTTTCGACAATTGTTGACGGATTTCGAGATTTTAAGGGGAGAAGTTTCATTTATTTATGGCCATCGATTTCGTAGCCGCCGGCTAGGGTTAGAAACCCTAGTTTCTTCTGGTTTTGTGAAAAATGAGAAAATAGGGGGCTTTTATAGAAAATTTCCAAATTACTATTCATCCCGAATTTTCCGAACTCCAAACGAAGCGTGTCGGTTGGCGTTTCTAAGGTTTACCCCACGTTACGGATACAACGAAACGTGTTTCGGAGGCTAATTCGATCATCTGTGCGAGTTGCGGCAATAAACGATTGATTTTAAATTAAATCGATTTGAACTAATTTCTATGCGTTTTGGCTTTCCCCGGACAAACCGTAAATCCGATTGACACGAAATTTGAAACCATACGATAATATCATATTACGGACCCGATGAAACTGGTTTCGTTGAAATCCTAGACTGTTTGAAAAATGGCTGTTTTAACTCGTCAATTAAACATTAAAATATTCGATTTTCACAAATTAACTTTTAATTCAATTTTAAAAGTTCTATAACATCATTCTAACTCCAATATGATATAATAAAGTTTTAAAAATCATTTTTTATCATTTTTAACCCAATTTTCAATTATTTCTGTATTTCAAATATTAAATTATTGATTTAATTATCCAAATTAAATCCAATATTCGAAAAATAAATTATTCGAATTATAAAATTTACTTATTAATATTTAAAATCAATTATATATACAAATTTTAATTGACAGAAATTCTGGGCCGTTACAGGTTTTAAATGAATGCGGATAAGAAATGAATCGCAAATGAATAGATCGTGAATAAAATTGAAATGGTTATTGAGTGAAATAGCTTGGATTGTTGTCGAGCTAAATAAAATAGTTTGGAATAAACAAATATGGAATGAAATGTAAATGAATGGATTGTGAATGGAATTTAAACAGAATGTGTCGAGCTAGATCAAATGGTTTTGAATGGAACCTGTTTGAATAATAAAACTAGTTTGGTTAATAAAATGAAATGTAAGTAAATGGATTCAAACTTAAAATGCAATAAAAATGAGAATATATGGATCGTGAATAAATTTAAAAACGGAATAGAATTAAGTATAAATTGAGTTGAAATCAATTTAAATTGGTTATAAAATATAAATACTTATTTATTCACATAGATCTTGTCAAATTTGCATGGAATAAGTTATCATTGGATGTAAATGGAAGTAATTAAAATTCTATGAATTGATAAGAGTAAAATAAATTGATTTTGAGAACAATTGAATTAAATATGAGTTCGTTTTGCTTAAAAATAAATTAATGCAAGTTTGTGAGTTGTTAACCATTCGAATTAAGTGAAACGATATGTGATTGGTTATAAGCAAATAAAAATTAATGTTGGAATATTTAATTTTGCTTATAAAGAGTGTTTAATATGCATTGTTGTTAGAATTCATGTGTTTAATGTGTTTAACTATTGCAAATAAGTGAAATACTGTTAAACTTCATATATTTGGTACTTACATGTTTAAATTGAGTAAGTACAGGTACCGGGAAACCGTTTGGCTGGATTTTGGGCACGTTAATTGCTTAATAAATAAGCTATTTGCTTCAAAATGCCAAATAAGGTACGCCTACGCAATAAAAATAGGAAATATGAACTGTTTTGGTTTTTCCGACCGTGTGGGTCGATATATATATATTTATATCTTTTGTCAAATTGCAAAAGCTCCTCCGTACAAGGGATACTCTGCCAAAAAATTTCGAAAATTTTGGAGTTAGAATTTTTTTGGAAATTTTGGAAAATTTTGTTAACAATAAAACAATTTCAAATTGGAAATTGCAATAAATTAAGAAATGAAACTAATTAAAATAACGAAATGAATCAGTTAAATGGAAGATAAAATCTAAATATTCAGAGTTGAAGATAAATTAAATTCATATAGAAATGGAAGAATCAATTTGAATAGAAATAGATATAAGCTAAAGGTGGTAAAGTAAAAATAAATAAAGAAGCATATAGAATGCTTATGCTAAAGTCAAGTAAGGAATGGAGAATTCTTAATTGGAAATTGATATTGCAAATATATTCTAAGTTGATATTTGAATGAATAGATATTGACATTTTGTAAGAAAATCAATAAAATGTTTATGAAAGTTGTGATTGGCTATTAGTACCAAGCATGATATGCAGGTATTATAAAAAGGAAAAGAGAGTTGGTTTTGATTTCAAAGATAAATTTGAATTGCCCGACCAAAAAGGTATGTGTTTAAATGTCTGTGAAATTTGATTGGTTTTTTGGATCGAGCCACTTGGCTTTTTGTTTTCGTTTTGGATTTGGGAGGCCGTAGGGCCATTTTTTAGTTGTACCGAGCTAGCTGCGCAAAGAAGACGCTGGCAAAAATTTTCGTAAATTTAAAGAGTTAGAAAATTTTTGAGAAAATTTTGATAGTTCAAAATTGGTTTTAAAATTAAAACTTGAATGTTTGGGCAAATAGGATTGTTTGCAAACTATGGAAGGTTTTGGGAAGTTAGTAAGAATGCTAGTGGGTCTATAATAAAAGATATATGGCAAGTTAATTAATTTGTTTAGTTTGGAAAAATAGTAATGGGTACTGGACCATTCTTCCTAATTAGTAATTTCGGGGACGAAATTCTTTTAAGGGGGGAGGAATGTGACGATCCGAAAATTTCGAGCATTTAAAATCGGAATATTTAATTGATTTTAAATATTCAGTATAATAATTTTAACTTGAATTACGAATATCACAATTTATTTGATAATTAAATTATTGAATTAAATAGTTTGGAATTGAATAAAATATGAAATCTGAGATTTTAAGCCTATTAAAAATAATTTTAAGGCTTATAAAATTTGTATTGATAATACTGAAGAGAATAGAAGTGTTGAAATCAAATTTAAGGATGGTTTGTTAAGTTTTGAAATTTATTATCGTTTAAATTGAATTTAAAAATAGCTTCCGAGGCGCAATCTCGGAATTCAGCGAAACCAGTTCCATTGAGTCCGTAATGTGGAACTATTATCGGATATCGAATTTTGTAGCATTCGGAATCATCGTGTGAGCGTATGAGATAAAAACGTCTAGAAAATAATTAATCATTTAATTTAAATATCTTACATCTTTCACCTATCAAAATCTTTTTCCATCAGCCACCATATATTCCTGAGCAACCGACTTCTTTTCGTACAATATTTCTTCTTTTTACTTCATCACGCAACCTTTCTTTTCTTTAATAATCGGACCGAATTATTTTTTTTCAAATCAAAAACAAAATAATGTTCAGAAGAAGAAAATGGGTTAGCCGAAGCCTTTTCACTAAACTATGGCGACGCTCGAGCTCTTCCTCCTTTTCTTAATCAACGTTTTCGAGTTCGTGTAGATCGATTTCGATTTCTTGGCCGAATCTTAGTATTGATAGAAGCTTTCTAGGGGGATTCGCGTCGGTTGTCGATGCGAGTATCATCGAGGCAGCATGTGGGAGTTCGTGAGCTCGCCGATGCATGGAAGGTTGCAGTTGACTTCGCGTGGGCGTCGCGATTTCTGGAGGGAGGCGCACTCGTTCGGCTTGGGAGGAGGCAACGCGGCTGTGAAGGGAAGGGCGTTCGCGTGACTAGCAGCAGTGTTGAATTGGGTCTGGGTGTTGTCGCATCGCGAGTGGGCGTTGGGTAGGGTTTGCTGTCTTCGTAGGAGGCCGTAAGGTATAATTTCTTATTCGATTTAAATATCAGAACTTTGTGTGTGAAAATAAAATAGAACAGTATTTGATTTTGATTCACACATTTTTTTTTCACTAACAGGTTTAAAACAGAGGCTTTTAATTATATGTGGTTGTTAATTACTGATAATAGTAAACAGCTAAAACAATTTGTCATAAGAATAAAAATAATAATTAGGTTATGTATCATTTAAAAATAGTTGGGTTACTGGCATATTATAGTGTTTGTTTAAAAGAATAAATAGATAAATATATATATATAGGGGTTTTAAAGTGTTCAAAGAATTTATGAAAGGTTGTATTTTTGAAATTTATAACCTATTTTATAAATATGTATGTGTATATGATCCGAAAATAACAAAAAAATAAAAAGACTTTTGTATGAAATTTATTATTTTTGAAGATGCTATGGTTACTAAAATAAATCTTGTAAAGAAATTTAATTTTGAATCAAATTTTGTAGTTGAATAAATTTATCGGAAGAAATTTGTGTAAACCAAATTCATTAGTTTAAAAACTAAAGTATTAATTAAATTAAGGGATTTTAATGGCAATTGAGCATTCGATTATTTCGAATATTAATAAATTACATAAATTGTTTATTTAAGGTCAAAAATCTGGAAATCCAAGGCAATATGGAAGTGGATTGCAAATTAAAAGCAAAGGTGAGTGAATCTCACTCAGTTAAACTTAAATTTAAATGATTAAATTTAAATAATTGTTTGAATGGTTGAATTGATTAATGTGCTATAGTATGATATTTTGGAATTGGAATATTGTATTGTGCTAATGTCTATGATGCAGGGAAAACAGGTTGGAAGGATCCAACTGGATCCCTCAACATTTATTTAAATTATTTAATACCCTCTGTTCTGATTATTTTATATTCTGTGATGAATATTATTGACAATTGGAATATTGGATGTTATGGTTCACCTGAATATGTTCCGGTGCACTAATTTATCAAGATATATAGAATTGGATTTTGGAAATAAAATGAAGAGAATTTGTAAGTGAAATAACTATAGAGAATTTAAATAAATTAGGAATGAATTGTATAAGAATAATAATAGTTTTAAATTCGAATAAATAAATTCCGTATATGGAAGGGAAATTTTGAATAAACAGAAGATTAATGAATTTTTAAACTTCAGTATGATTAAAACATTTATTTAAAATTTAAGATTTAAATTATTTAAGTAGAATAAAGAAGAAATTAGGAAATTTGAAATTGGTATATTTCGGTTAAAAGAGTTTAAATCAAACGGAAAATAATAACAATAATAATAAGTCCATAACAAATGAATTATGAAATGAATTGAGTAATTAAAGGAACTTATTTCAAAATAAAATAAATTGGAAATCAATTTGGGAAAATTGATTTAAGTGATTGAAGTTGGAATTTTCACTGGATAGCCAAGTACATGTTTTTAAAAATAAATCTCTAAATATAAATTAAATTTTTTAAAGTTGTTTTTTTAAAAAAAGAAAGCAAGTTTTGTAAAATTTATTATTTCTAATATTTAAAGTCTAAAGTAAAGTATTTTCTTTTTAGCAGTAATTATTAAGAAGTAACTTAGTACTTTGTTTTTAAAAGTAGAAATCTAGTTTTATATTTTATTAAGTAACTTTATTTTCAAATGTTTATATAGTATATATTTTTAACCAATTATTGAAGTGGTTCTAACTTAAAAGTTTTAAAGTAAATTCCAAAACAAGCATTTTGTTTAATCTATTATCGTAATAATTATTTAAAGAATGACTTGGTATTTTGTTTAAGTATTATTATAAATTAAGTATTAAAGTAAATTTTTTTAAATTAAATGTTAAATATATCTTATAATAAAAAAAATTTAAATTATTTTAAAAATCTTAAGTTTTGTGCTTAGTAATTCCAGTGGAAATGGAAATACTTGGAATTTATTCTGAGAAAAGGAAGATAGTTTGAAACTGTTTTCAAGAGGGTTTGAAAGTGAAAATATATCTTGTAAAGGTATTTTGAGCTGAATAAATAATTTGGAAAATTATTTATTGTTGGATGATTGTTTGTGAATATTAGTTAATAGTTAAATCATCAACTATCAATATTGGCCAAATGCGTTGATCGTTTCAAAGAGACCGGGATCGAGATTTATTTCTCGAAAACCACTTCGATCCAGTTTGTACGTTTCGTGGAAAACGATTTTGGATTCGAAGATGGAGCAGTGAAGTGCAAGGGCAAGTCGCTTCTAATCCTGAGGATATTTCCAAAATGGATATAGTAGGAATAGTGCCTTCGGTTTCGTTCGAACCCGGGACGGACTTGTATGGATGAATGCTTGCGAAACATCGTCAGGTGGACGATGGGCATTCTAAGGAATATGTTCTATAAAGGTAACGCTTAGCCTCAAGCCTCATCAAATTGGAATGACTGAAAATTAGGGGTTATGCAGGCAGGCTAGATGGGTAGCACCCAAGCAGGGTGAGGTTATTTTTGTTTAGATGTCCCTTTTTATTTCGCTTAGTGGGCGGTAGCTGATCCCAACCGCGGGGTGATCTCACTCGAGATTATCCAGTAAGGGGTAGTCCCGGTCTTGTGTGGCAGGGGAGCAGGCGTACTCCTCGGTACGGTGATCTAGGCCCGTACTGTGACAGGTGGTACCCCAGTGCCTAGTCATTAGTTGAAAATCCATTTTCACTACGAGCCTTGTACGAGTTTTGTTTGTATTACCCACTCTATGGCTGGTAGCTGGAATTTAATCATGTAACAATTTCGGCTATTTTATAAGTATTTGTATATAGGCCCTATTATAATATCAGAGGATTTCAATAAAAATTGTTTCAGCTATCGTAAGGTAAAAACCCGACATGTTTATTTGTGGCGTGGTCTTACGAGATGCTTTTGTTTTCAAAGGATTTTTGAAACTTTAATAATCAATTGGGTGTGATTTTCTCACGCTGGTATTTCAGACTGACTCGGGTGTTATTTAACTGTAATGCTCGGGTCAGACCGAGTATTATAGGATACATGATATGATGCTGTGGAGCTCAAGAGACGAGCTGGATGACGATACGTACATTCGTACTTGTTTTTATATATATTCCGCTGTGTTGAGTTGTTGTGTATCCATTTGTATGTTATCGATGTTGATGTTGAGCTGTGATTGATGTACTCTGATGATGTAATATATAAACAGAGATATTTGATTTTTGAGTAAAGATCATTATTATTTATTATATTTTATTCCGCGGTGATGGTTAGATTCTGATGTTGTTTTCTATTTTCTTCTTCTACCTCTTCTTCTTTAACCCAAATGGTTCGTATTTCTGTCTTGAGTTGATTTTAGTAGAATAATGTTGACTCAAGGGGTACGGATTTGCGGGCTGTTACACATATATTGACAAAATTCTTGAGAGATTTGGCATGACGAATTGTTCCTCTAGTCTTGTCCTACTGCAGAAAGGAGACAAACTTGTTCTTGAGCAGTGCCCAAAGACTCCTATAGAACGAGAAGAAATGACCAAATATCCTTATGTATCTCTTGTAGGGAGTTTGATGTATTCACAGTTCTGTACAAGATCTAATATCAGTCATGCAGTTGGTATGCTGGGTAGATTTCAAAGTAACCCAAGAATCGCTCATTGGAAAGCTGCAAAGAAGGTACTGAGATACCTAAAGGGAATAAAGAATTACATACTCACCTACAGAAAATCAAGTTACCTACATGTAATTGGTTATTCTGATTCAGACCTTGTTGGATGTCCTGACACTAGGATCTGCACTCTTGGCTATGTGTACCTCTTATGTGGAGGTGCAATATCATGAAGAAGCCAGAAATCTGAGATGCTTTTCGGATCCACCATGATGGCTGAATATGTAGCATGTTATGAGGCTTCAATATAGGGAACATGGGTGGTAATTTTTTCTCACAATTTGGCACTTTAAGTTTTATCTCTAAGCCACTAACCGTATACTGCGACAATGAAGCTGCAACCTTTTCCTCCAAGCATGATAGGATAAACAAAGGTTCCAAACACATGAACCTTAAATACCTACTACTGAAGCAAGATGTTAAACTAAAGAAAATTATTGTTGAGTCGATAAGTACAGACTTACAAGTGGCAGACATATTCACGAAAGGACTACCCCCAAAGACCTTTCAGAGACATACTGATAGCATGGGTCTTGCAGATAGTACCTAATTATCTTCTTATTATGTCATTTATTTTGTACTTATCTAGACATGAAAATTATTTAGCTCTTAATAATTTGGACATCTTTTATTTCTGTTTTATAATGTGTACACATTTATATTTAGATAAATGATAACAGAAACAGTCTTTTGCTTCAAGACATTATGTGACCATTAAGTAATGCTCATCTACGGTCTAATTATGAAAGTTGTCAGTGTCATAGTACATGGAAGTAAGCATGTTGTCAAATAACGTGTACACGTCATGACTTCCATTGACCACTAGATTAGCCAAGACACTTATGATAACCGACTAAAGAAAAGTTTAGCATATCATGTGCGCCTTATGACCTTAATACGAAAACATTAATGGATTTTACTGTTGACCAAGTGAGAGACCGTAAGGAAATTTGACCGTTTTGTAAGGAAATTAATGCGAAAACATTAATGGACTGTTTCCTTCCTCATTATGTGGTACATTAATGGACCGTTTCCTTCCTCAAACGTTTCCTTCCTCATTATGTGGTCAATAGAATCTAAAGGGTTTTCCTATAAATATGCTAATAAATAAAACGGTTATAATCTAGAGCATTAATTTCTCTCATCTTGATCTTGATGGACGATCAAGATTAAGTTTACAAACCTGGAAAGTTGGTCCTCTCTCTACCTATAAATATTAACTTTTGCCCGTCACAAAGGATATAGATTACACATTTCACATGTTGTTTAAAATAGTCTAATGTATGACTAATCACTCCAAGGTACGAAGAAATCGTTGTCTTTCAAGAATGTTTTCCCCTTCTTTGTCACAGCGGGTAGAACGAAAACCTTCTTTTAGGATACAATGGAGATTAATCCGAGCAAGTTGTGAAACACTCAGAAGTTTTCAGACGAGTTTGATATAGAAGAAGAAGAATTGGGTTATTCTCTGCGTTATGAATGCTTAGTTATATAACGCGTGAGGTGTCTTTTTGACCGGTCGCGACCGTTAGAAAACGGTTGTTACTGTTGAATTTGAATTCAACAGTCATGAAAGTGTACCGTTTCGGACGGGGCGCTTCCCCGCACCCCGCAAGAGGGCGCTGCCCTCTGGACCCCTGCGACCTGACTTGACAGGTCGAACCCCGTAGCGGGAGTGTTGCCCCCGCACCCCACCTTGGGGGTTGCCACCCCCGACCCCCTTCGTAGGGGATCTTATTTGAAAAAACATTCAACACCACATATACGCACTCCTAGAAATAGAATGATACTCAGAAGTCCTGTTTCATGGAACAAGTTCACATCAATACATAATGAGAAATTTTCATTTGCTACTAAGCGAACGAAGTATTTGCATGTTGAACAAGATCCACTTTTTGGATTTTTAACTTGCAAAAATTGAAAACTGCGTTTACTACTCCACATTAAATGCATGTTATTTTTATCTCTTTATTCTGAGTTGGTCCATGACCTTTGAAATTCCAGGAAAACCTTGTGGCCAGGAACATGTGTATACTAGTTTTTTTATGTCAACTATAACCGTTTCCTCTTCGTCATGAATCGCTTTGGTATCAATGCATGTTTTTGTCTGTTGAACTTATATCATATATACTAGTACATATTTATGAAACTCTATGAAATGCAACAATGCAGTAAGGTGGTAATGGATTCATGAGAGGATTCCTGATGGACTTCAGTTACCCGAGGCCCATACAGCCTCCTTCAGGAGAACTATGGTCTAGTCCAACATTCATCAATACCCAGCCAACTCAGACACCGCATCTAACATTCATGTTGCTAAATTATACATGCATGCAGTAACAACCATAAATGTTACAGAAGTAGGTATTCTCGCTTTTGTGTCAAAATTATTTTTATATTTAATATTAATAGTATTTCTGTGATATATATTAGCAATGAAGAAATCCGACAGGGAAAGAAATATTTGTTTCCATGGTCAGTAGCAAACTTGAACAAAATATAAACCGGCAAGCCAAAATCTTGCTCTGCATCCATGGCTTGGAGCATCACCAACGGCTGATTAGATATTACAAAACCGAATATGTGCACTCATTCTGCCTTTCAATAGAGTGCAGAAATCTCAATAGTGTGGATTTTGGGGTCGGAAGTTTAGGGATCCAATTATGATGGACGCTTGTTCAACAAGTACATGCATTTCAGGCGCTGGTTGAACAAGCGTCATATTGTCAGGCGCATGTTCAACAGACGTCTAATGTTCAGACGCTTGTTCAACAAGAAATATATATTTCATAATTCTTTAGTAACAGACACTGTTTAACAAACTTCTGAATATCAGGCGCATGTTGATCAAGCGTTAACCGATTACAAAATTCAAGAATACATTTTGTAAAATGTATACCCATATTTGTTGGAGATGCTCTTATACCGTGAATCGGCAAGCCAATTAATCTCACTCTGCATCCATGGCTCATATTGTGAATATTGTGGCACGCTACCATCAAAAGAAGGTTTTCGAAACTTATTCGCATTGTATACGTGTATTTGAAACTTGAAATCAGCATGTTTGCTATCATTGAACTCATCATGTACACTAATACTGAAATTGACCGCAGTTTCTATTGGGGGCATGATGCACTTGTTTTTTTTTTTGGGTTCTAGTGCATGTTATGCTGAGTGATGTATACATATTGTTCTCATTGATTACAAGAATATAGTTAGTTGGTGCTAGGCTTCTAAACCTTGAATCATTTGTCCGTGATTTGAAACATATAGCCGATAACGAGTTTACACAAATTCTGTACACTTTTTTAAGTATGAATACTTTTTAAGATGCGTTTTATATCTGTGTATCATGCATTGGGCTGGACGTATGTCAATATAATCCATGTACTTGTGCATGGTGCATGTGCACAAGTAAATATCTTGTTTGATATTTATCTTCTCTACAAAATGATACTCAGGCTTAATTGTTAACTTTATATTCCATATTCAGTTATATCCAACCAAACCCCTATTAGAGCATCTCTAGCAGGAAGCCAATTTTTGGCATGAGGACGTGAAGACAAAGTGTGTACAACCCCCACTTCTCCAGCGAGCAAGGTATTTTATTATTATTATTTTTTCAGTTTATTTAACAAAAACATAAAACGGGTTCAAAACTAGTTTAATGCTAAAAAAAAAACAACTAAAAACCCATTTAGCAAAAAGCTTTAAATGTTGGGGAAAAAGCGTAGAATTAAGAAGAGTAAATAGTTTTCAGAACCCCGTTTATGAAACGCGCTTAAAAAAGGAAAGGAAGTCCCCTTTTTTTCTTCAATGCGCTCAAACTAACACTCCTATAGCATGGTGAAGGAAAAAAAAAAGGGGAACCGCTCACTTTTTTGTACTCCAGCCGGGCGAGATGCTCTTACCTGGTTATTTACTATAAATTGTTTTCCTGAAGTGCCTTCTAAATTGTATAAATACTATAAAAAATAATAATTAAGAGTTCAACGCTATAAAACCTGGGCCATCTAGATATGAAAAAAAAGAAATCCATGTTCATATGTCATATACAAGTAGTTATATTTAAAAACAAGAAAATTGATGTTTCAAACTCTTTAAATTTTAGTGGCTTTTCATCCATCATTCCAGAAAATGATTACATGAATTAAGAACTTGGTACGTTGTTTCCTTGCTTTGACTTCTTATTTACAAGACCAAGATTCTGAACACCACATGTTTTATGTTTATGTCGAACTTGGCTGCACTTGTTCTAGGTTCTGTTTATGAACCGGAACATGTGGCCTGACTATGAACCGGAACGCCGGGCTTCTTATTTACCCTCTTCGAGTCTTCAAGAAGAATGCATGAAACCTACCTTGTTACAATGCAGTGGTGCGGTTTTTTTTTTTTTTTTCCCTTCTTAGTAGAATATTTGTAGCAGTTGTTCTAATAATTTTCATCTTGCTATGTTCTTGTGCCAACCAGACCCATATTACACGTTTACAGTAAGTTCTTTTTCTAAATGCCTGTTCAATGAGCTGAAATATGAACGATAAATACGTAATCAAAAGAAGAAGAAAAAAAAAAGGTATTGTTGATTACGCTCATTTGTTATTCCTAAGAGCTGTTCAAAAACTACGTTTCATTCTTTAAACTTCAAACTAAACACAATAAAAACCCAAACAAGTTTATAAAGTTCTGCAAATTTTCTAACGAATTCTTTGAAAACATAATATAAACTTGATGTCCCCTTAGTCGAACTTCATGTGATCTTCTAGATTGACTTCCAACGACGCAATATCTTTAATCTGCTCGCGTTGTTGTAGATATGTTTATGTTGTAATTTTGCTTCTGTCAAATCATTAGCATCACCTTCTACTGGGTCTCTCTCTACAATTTGCTTCCCAAGTAAATCTTGAAGCCTATCAAATAGATCCTGCTTCACTGCCGCAAATGCTCTTTCTAAATTATCGAGCTATGTCGACAAAAAAAAAAAGAGATTGTCATTCAGGTATTATTCTTGATTCAATTATTAAATAGGTGGTTACAAGATAGAAAAAAGATTATGAAATGATTATGGAAACCTGTTCAATTGCATTGACATTGTACATAAAGAGGCCGTAGTAAAGATCAAAGCTGTCACTAACTGTGTTTTCAGTCTGCATTGTAAAATCTAGCTGTGAATATCAGCGATCACAGCATTAAAAAGTTTAGGTATAATTGGATAGGTAAAATAATGAAATGACCAGTTGCAAAAGAGTCTCGTATCCTTTGGTACTGATTGTGTTAGATTCCAGGTTTAAATGAGACAATACCCTATTAAATCGAACATATTCGATCTTATCAGTGAGCTTGAAATTTAAAATATTTGATGAAGAATTTTTAAAGAATAACTGTGATAGTGTAATCACCTTCCAATTGTATGAGTGATAAATTGGCTACTAGCAGCAAGTCTATCATGTTCTTCACAGGACATCTCAACCATTCTGCAACCCTATAATCATGATAACCCTCAACAATTGATAACAATCATAACATACAACTATGAACATATGTTACAAGTTAATTTGATGGTGATACACGAAGCTAAAAAAAAAAAAAAAAAAAAATTGTGAAGTTCGGGAAGCGCAGTATAGTGGAAAGCAAGGTTTAAAATTCCGTTTTCCGTTTCCATTCTGACCATTGGTTATTTTAAAATTTCCGGTTTCGTTTCGAAAATTTCGAAACTTCCGCTTTAATTCTTCTTTTCTAATTACGGTACTTTTTTGCTTTAACTAAATATGTACGCTAGTAAATATCCAATACTGCCATGGATTTATAGTGCGTTTTTTATTACATATAAAATACACACTTTAATTAAAAATCTATTGTATAAGATTCTCTATTGTTCAGTTGAGATTTTAAAACTTCGATCAATTTCAAAAAATTTAAATTTTCTGTTGTGATTCGATGTAAATTAACAAAAGTATAACAACTTATGTTATGAAACTACATGATTTCTTCTCCATTTATTTATTGTCCCAATTAATTTGTTTATTTCTTTTTCAATTACTATATGTTTGTTGTATTTTTTAATTTTTTATAATTTTTTTTTCAATATTTGAGAAGCAGATCTAGATTATGACCGAACTCCATTCCGGTTATGAGCAGAACCGGAACGAAACCATCGGAATAACCGGAATTCCGTCGAAATTTTGAACCATGGTGGAAAGTTCCTTAAATTAATTCATGTCATAATTGAAAAGATCTAAGCTACAGATCTGAATGAAAAAAACACATATTATTGATCTTAACCTACTGAGATAATTATACGTATATGGATTAATTTGATGAGTGACATACCTCCTGTTCAAAAACACTTAAAAACTGAGCACATTTTGCAGCTTGTTCTCCTAGATACACCCTAACGTTCTCATATACAAATGGTAATCTTGCCCAGCCATTTTTACCGCTCTCTGGACCAAACATTGGGTGTGTGCAAACTATCCCAAACTCAGGAGGAAGAATCTGCATTTTGCGCTTCAAATTATTATGTTCTCATCACCTTTGACCTTACCAACTATATATGTGTATAATGAAAAAAAAAAAGGAGGAAAAATTAGTAAAATTTCCCACCTCAAGGAAAAGTTTTTTAGGAAACTCCTTCACTGATAAAACATCTACAAATATAGTGTCTTGCTTGAGCTTGTGGAATGGAATAGAACGGACCACGGTCTCAACCGAAATAATCGAGCAACAAATCAGTACAATATCCGGTTGCTCTTTACACATTTCATCAATGCTTTTGTAGAATGCTATCCCATTCTTCTTACAGTATTCAGAATAATCCGACCTTGACGTCGCCAACACTTCATGCCCTTGCCTTCGAAGCCCTTTAGCTATGAACTGCCCGAACTTTCCAAACCCTATTATTGCAGATTTTAAGGGTGCTCCTTTTGCTTCTGATATGTCATCATCAAGTCTGCTTGTGTTAATCGATTTGTCGCTTTCGTGAGATGCTCGAATGGTTCTTTGTAACTTAACATCTTTTGTGGTAGGATATAATATTGATGGGTAGACATGTACACTTTGGAATCTTTTACATGTAGTTTTGGGTTTTGGAAAGGATTTGGTAATCCCAGGAGAAACTACGGAGAAAGTAGAAGCGGCCATCTCTTGATTATTCTAATATTGCTTTAGAATCTTTTGGCATAAAGGAGAATTTACCCTGTATATAACAACAAGTATCCATGCATTTATGCACTTGAGTATTAATATTGTTTCTTAAACTGTTTTTTTTTTCATTTATTTTTGGAATAACGATTAATTACTTTGATAAATGCTATCCAACTCATATATTCATTCATGGCAATCAAATTTGTTGAAGTACATGAACAAACTTTATTAAGCAGAGTTAAAGACAATATTAATCTCTATATTAACTGTCTTTCTACTTTTCTTTTCTAAGCATTTATTGTTGATTATTCATAAAGATTTATTTTGCGACCCAGAACAAAGGTTAATCGATCTATGTTGAATAGGTTCTTGTTTGTTGACCATTGCTAATAAATGCATGTGAATGCGGGGTTAAAACAAAATTGAAAGACTGCAAATAGAACTTTGACGTCCAAAAAATACAAAATCCGTCTGCATCCGTATTCGAAAAACGGATGAACATTCGATATTCGAAAAAATAGAGTAGAAACGCGTATATGAACGACATCCATATTTGAAAATTATCCATCCCTTTTTTGTAAGGTTATAGTTTAAATTAAATGTAATTTAGTACAGTAAAATATGATTATTTATTGATTCATTAAGTTAGAAGTTGGTATTGCACACATTAAATGCATATTAAGCTCTCAAAACTATTTATTATTATTATATTCGATTATTTTTAACACTTTGATAATTAATGGAATTGAAAAAGTTTAGGTTAAACTACAAATTTTCATTAAGTTTCTTGATTTATTGAACGTTAGCGGATAAGATAATTATTCAATATCCGTCTTTATACGCGGGTGCGGATATCCGCTATTCAAAAATGATTTAGGATGCAGATATGAATATTTGATACTATTCGTATCCGAAAGTATCCATTGACAAATCTAGCCGCAAATGTATTGATAAAAGTTATATTATATATGTGACATTCATTTTGATAGAACCATGGTCATCAACGTATCCATGCAAATCCGTACCTTATAAAAATATATCCAAACATCTTCAAACCATTCACGAGCTTTTACATTGTTTTTCAAAAAGTTTGGAACACCATACCATTAGCTTTTGGAAAAGTATATAATAAGCTAAGCTTTATATTGTAAAAGGTTATATTATAAAAGGTTTATTATACTGTCATAAATGGAGCGTTGTTTCACACTTCTCATTTAATTCTCTATGTTTTCTAGGAGGGAAGAAACTAATTCTCATATCCCAATGCATTCATACACAGTTAGGAAATGCATTCATACACAGTTAGGGTTCGTTCTGTACGAAGCGGTCAGAGAATCTGAGCGGAGCATTTAAACGGATATTTGAATGAAGAATGCATTTGTGTGCGCTGAGAGTGGAGAATCTGAATAGAGAGTATTTGAAATAAAGATATTTTAAAATAAAATCGATTTATATTTAAGTAATTAATTATTTATCTTTTAGTGAATAATATGTATCAATAATTTGCAAAAATTAATTAATTAATTAAATTGTAAAATTATAAATTGCTCGGATTCAGTTCATATCAACTTCATAATGTAGAGCACTTTGATACAATCGAAACGCAAAAAACTGTATCTCAAATGGACCTTATTTGCTTAAGTTGTTAATTTTAAAAATTTATAAATTTTTTAATTTAAATTACATGAACATTATTAAATTAAGTATATAGCTGCGTTCATGGCTCAACGCATCGGCACCGCCCGTCCCCTCCAGCGTGTGAAATACGGGCCCTTTCCATTCACGTGTGGTGCGTCGGACGCGAAAGCAAAAGTTAACGGATGAAAAATGTGTGCAAATGGTGCCTAAGGGGATATTGTTACCCAAATAGAAAAGATTGATGATACTCCTAAATTTATAGATGTTTCATAAACATTGTTAAACTCAATTGCTGATACAATCCACCTTACCGTTGGATGCATGGATAAAATTTATTAAGCAGAAATAAAATAGAGTGAAGATGGGTCCGCTTTATTCAACAATTGATATTCCTATTCTATAAGATAAGATAAGATAGGTAATTTTACACCCAATTATTTATGCAAATAGGTAAAATCTCTTTATCACTTTCCGTAATAAAATCCTGTAGTTTACAATAATAAATCACATACAGATTTATCACATTAACAATCAATAATTTAAGTTATAAATTCAAATTCAACAACATTAGATTAAGTGCGGCAACAATGATTTAAGTCGCTTGTGCTATCTAAAATACAAAAGACAATGCATGAAACAAAAGTGCAAAACTAATAACATATTGAATATGTCATATGCGTATATTTTGACATATCATTTTTCTAAATATAATCCAAGTTGTTTTTAGTAAAAACATTCAAATTTGAAATCATTATGTACCATATACTCTAATAACGCAATGAAATGAAGGAGTGACGGGTAGGTTGCATTGTGAAAATGCAACATACAAAAAAGCAACCACATTTACACAAAAATGCCACTATGGAAACTTTCTAATTTATAGTAGTATGTAAAATAAATAAATAAATCCAAAGTTTCTAGTAGCTTCCATTGTAAATATACAATGTAAGATGTGTTAGGTGTGGTTCACATTGGGAGTACGTGGATTAGACGAATAAAGTCTCACATCGCAAGAAATATGAGATATAATATAATGTGGTATGCATATGAGGTTGATGATATTTGTGACATTGAAAATTTCTTTTGTTACAATCAAATGTTGCCAAGACCAAGTACATGTACATTGGGGGACAACGAAGCGATGTTCAACCAGGACACCAACGTATTGGAAGATTCGTTAAATGGTCATCTCACACACAATGAAGCATGCATACAGCGGAAGTGATGGAGTAGCAAAATTTAACATGATATCAGAGCTGTATTTGTTATTGGATAAAAGTTGTTTGGTACAATGATAGGTTCAGAGAATGAGAGTAGATCGATTCGGCTCTAGTAGTTGCATCATATGTAGGGGTTCCAAATGACATTCGGTTCTCAATTGGTAATTGAGAAGTGGAACAAAGATAGTGATTTTGAGAAGTGACAATGGAATATGAAAGTGGTATTTAGAAGAAACCTGTTCACCATGTGGTGTTTGAGACCAATAAGTTATCTAAGTGATTTCAACTATTGAATTGAATGACATGGAGCAATGAACTTTTACTACTCTTCAAGTTACTGTTAGCGTCTGCGAGTGCGGTGCAGTGAAAAGGAGGCTTGGGTTCTCGTAAAAAGACCCAAGTTCGATTCCTACCATGCGCTTCCTTATCCTATATAAATTTACCCGAGAGTATGAGGGCTTGGATCAGCGGACGGCTTTACTATGCCCTCCTCAGGAGTTTACCGGCTTGATGGGTTCTCCTGGGTTTTCAAAAAAAAGTTACTATTAGCTCTGAATTAGTGATGAAAATAATGCTATTGCTGTTAGTAGATGCAAAACTCTGCTGTAAAAATCCTTCTGAGCTCCCGTCTAGGCACCCTCTAAGCGTTAGGCTAGCCTTACCGTCTAATTATTTTCCTAATCCGTATAGATGAGACTTATTTCATTATCTAAGTATATAAATAGGTTTATAGACACCATATATGTACCACTTTAGGCTTGATGCCTCTTGTAAGCATCCAAATGTTTATTTCAAGCGATTTTGTCTTCATTGTTATTCCAAACCCATCAAATCCATAATATTTCATTGTACATTAGTTAATACTAGATAAAATACTAAAATTTATCAAAAATCCCTAACTCCGATTAATTCTCGGTTAATCCCCGTCTAGGCAATTAATCCTTAGTCCATGCTTATTGCCTAGCGATTTTTACACCGTTGATGCAATGAATGCAGACATTGTTGAATTCACATTTGCATCTAAAAACCAAAGTCTGCATCCAATATCCATGAATATCTCAAAATTCACATCGTATCCACATCCGTGGATTATTACCAGATATCCAAAACCGTCCACATCCGACAAGAGGATGCAAATATTTCTGGATATCCAAAAATATTAAGAAAATCCACATAATATGTTTGTATACGAAAATTTAAAAAAAATCACAATTCTTGAGGTGTTCAAATAACAATCGAACATAAAACCTACTAATAAATTACAATACTTCAAATTTTCAAGTAAAAAACAATTCACCAAATATTGTAATGAATATGAGAGCATGCTTAATTAATTAGTTCACATACAATGTTAAAATTTGAATAAACATAGCAAAAACAACCAGCACCACTGTCCCAATGATTAAACACTTCGACCATGGTATGAGTGGTCCATGTCCAAAACTTGCATAGCGTGATTCGAACATGTATTAACATGTAGTATACTGTATACTGCCTACGATTTGCAGTGCTAATATGTACGACCATCTAAGTACCAAATTTCAAAAAAAAATAGTAAAAATAAAGAAAAAGCATGTAATTTAGTAAATAGAAACTTTTTCGATTACATTGAGTTAGGCTATGAGTGCGATTGAGGAAAGAGAAAGATGAAAGTGAAAATGTGAAAATGGAGGAATATGAATAATTTAGACCTAGTAAATAGGGTTTTAAAAAGTTAAGGGTATTATAAGCCTTGAGATTTTTTCATATGGGATCCAACGGTAGAGTGAAAAACAACTTTAAAAACAAGATTGAAATGGATAAAACAATTTTTTTATTATAGTGTCCATATCAAATAATAACAAAATTTTTAAAAAATGTACTTAATTTTCAAATCAAATAGATATTTTTTGGATACGGATACACACATATCTGCATCTACATCCAAAAATATCTTTGGATATCGGATATCCACATTCGATTATTGGATACCAAATAATATATGTATTTCCAAATATAGATCCCGGTGGATTACAGATTTTCCGCGTATCCATGAAGATCTCCACGTAAAGAATACCTTGCCAACCATCTGATATTGTTGAGGACTTTTTTCACCTATAAGATGAAAGGGGATGCTTCAATTATGTGATACGTAAGGTGTTTGATAATCTGCCGACGAAGATGAAGTCCACTGGTTTGAAGATTGACAAGGAGCACACTAGCTTTGACAACAGTCTTATTTAGAGCAGAGATACCTTGGCATTAGATGATGTGAAGATTAGTCTACTCAGTGAATATTTGCATTATCATATGAAGAAGTTGGATGTACATAACAGTAGTGGAGGAAGTAAAAGTTAAGGATTGTTTGTCGAGATATGTAGAATTGAGAAATAAGGGAAGAATTTTAGGGAGCGTTCCATAACTTGAAAGCCTAGTTGGAGGAGTAAGTCTAGAGATGACGTGTCACTATTTTAAGAAGCTAGACATTAGAGGAGAGAGTATCCATACTTGAAGAAGGAAGTGGTTGGTTTTTCATTTATTGCAGTGGAGAGTGGCGATAGTGATGTTTTAACGACAGTAGTATTAGATGTTTCTGGTCGTTGGTTTCTAGATTCTACAACGTCTTTTCATATGGCGCCTAATAAGGGGTACTTCTCTTCCTATGTCAACAAGAAGAGAGTTGTAGTCATTATGGGCAATGATGCTACATGAAAGTTTATGGAAATAGGTTCGGTGCGGATTCAAATGTATGATGTGTAATCCATACATTAACCATATTCGCTATGTTCGAGATATTTGAAAGTTTTAATGTCTTTAGACCAATTGGCATCACTTGGATGCAAGATTACCATTAAAAGAGATCATTTAAGTGTTTCAAGAGAGCACTATTGTAAAATCCTTCTAGGTCTCCACCTAGGCCCCGCCTAGGCGCTAGTCGAGGCTTACGGCCTAGCGATTTGCCTTGGTCCGCCTGAACAAGGTTTACTACCTCATGTAAGAATCAAGACTTGAATTTAGGAAATAGTTTAGCATTATTTAAGGTTTGATGCCTCATATGAGAATCAATATGCTAGTTTTAGACGGTCTTACCTCCTTGTGTGCTCCTAAGCACATTCACAATCCTAAAATTTAATTTATATCAATCGACACTAAGCAAAACACTAGAATTTTGTGATAACCCTTATCTCCAGACACACCGATCCAAAGCTGGAGTACTTTTGGACTCGTGTCGTGCCAAGAAATACGGATCATTGGGGTTTTTATAACATTATAGAGACTAATATAAGCAGATAAAATCTAAGATATACTAGACTTTCAGTACTTACAGCAGATGAAATAAAACATATAGCATAGAAAGATGTCCATCTCAGAAAATATCCAAATCAGTCTCGGAAAATTAGTATGTGGTCCAATACGGAGTACATAGAAAATATCACTTCAAGTTTGATAAAAGAGATCAAATGTATTGAAAAGATAGATAAATATATATATAGAAAATATGATAAAAATCAGCCTCTAAAGATAAGTTCGACTCTCCAAGTATCAAGAATGGGCCAACTACTTATTACCCTGATGACATGTGGTGGGGAAAAAGAAGAAAAAAGAGCGGGTCAGACAAACGTTTAGCAAATGAATACAAGTTTAATGTGTGATGATCATAAGCAGTAAACTTTAGTGCTACTTTGATGACATATGGTGTGCTATAAATGTCCATGAACTCCTAAGGTCCATTACCTAAGGATTCTTGTTGAGTGTGTACCTATATTACAACTGGTACAAGCTACTATATGGATCGAGCTACGCATCGAACCTCAAAACTTATGATCGGTCACTGCTCCTAGAGCTACTCAATAAGGAAAACTCTACCCCTAGACTACTGTGGAAATAAATTTCCACCTATAGCACTGCATAATGCTACTGCGAAGACTACTCTCTACTAATATCACCATTTCTAGGCAGCTAGGGACGGATTTTCCCCTGACTACTACATGTAATCCCAACTACACATCAAAGGGAAACACCTAATATTAACTCACCGAAGAGTCTAATCATTCGCATTTGTATCCACCTCTCGGTCGTAGTGTTAGCCTCTTATTGCACGTGTCAGGATCCTCCATCAAAACAGTATCACGTCGCATCATAAATCGTGCATACTAGGATTCCATTTATGCTAGACCACACTCCATCAGACATCCTCGTCAGTGCTGTGCATCCACCGTTGAACCTTCTATGAGTGTCTTTTGAGATCAGAATTGCCCATGTCGAATAGTCGACCCCCAAATTGGGTAAACAAACATTTACCCAATGCTGCAACGACCTAGTTGGTAGGGAACTAACTTCCCTACTATCTCTAACGTATACATTTAGCCCCAAAATAGGTTAAAACAACAAATTTAAATTTGTATGATTTTTTTCTTAATTTATATAATTTTTATTTCTAACATGGGCCTTAGGCCGTGGTTCAATTTCTGCATTTTACGTGTTAACCGGTCAATCACGGGTTCTTATCGGTCAACCGTTGGAGATCAGGGGTCGACCGGTCGTAGGCTAAATTTTTGGGTTCATTTAATTTTAACTATCGATTGTAACTTTTTTATTTAATACGTGTCATTAGCAGTGTCTAGTGAACTGTAACTACTAATTTAATCAGTCCATGCTTTCGATTCCAATGTCCTTTTTAATTTAGAGTTTACAAATTGAGGGTTACTGATTTTAGGATTTACAATTTAATTAACAAAAAAGGGTGTACTGGCGTCAGTGTCATATTTAACCATTTACAGTGATTTCAATTCTACCACAGATTATAGATTTCAATTAGGGTTTTGCAATTTAAACTATAATTTACCAACATCCTAAATCAATTAGAATAGATTAAACCTAACTGTAATAATCATGTAACCAAAATTGTTCCCACTCACCTCAAGCCTATGCTATTTCTATTTGTTTTGTCTGAGAATCGTCCCCCCGAATACTAGCTCTGCTTTCTACATTTAGAAGCAATTGCTTACGTTCTTCTAGGTTGATTTTATTTTGATTTTTGAAGAATTTGATAGAGTTTTATTACAGCAAACAGTTATGTGAATTTAAGGTTAGATTAGGCTTGAATTTGTAACGTCTAGTAATTTGTTAAGGCCATTGGATTTAGGTTGGAGAATCTCTCTAGTGATCACGCACATTCATCAAATGCTTGGCATGAGGTAACAATCACAATCGTTTGAACATGTCGCCAGAAACGCTAGATTTTAACTCAACTAGATCGATCGTTGACTGTCGATCATTGACCTCTACCGATCGACTATCGACCTCCTGGGGTCGACCGGTCCCATGTCAATTTGTGTGTGTGTTTATATATATACAATATTATATTTCCAATTCTTCCAACATTTGTAACTTCTCCATATTAATTTCGATTTCAAAGTGTTATATATGAAAATCGTCCAGATTATCGCTACGATCGCAATGGTAAAGTTTCGTATCCAAATTCGAATGTCCAGTGAAAATTTCCTTTTTAGTCCCACTTAATTTAACTTAAGATTTCTTATTATATTTTTGTTAAATTTTCAGCATGTTACATTTTTCTCCCCCCTCAAAAAGATTTTGTCCCCAAAATCATAAAGGATGGAAAAATGTAACCTATACACACAGCAGCTCGAAGCTACGATCATTAATCATCCATCATACATAGGAAAACATTAACTTTAGAAATTTCTAATGCAATATGTACATATATATGCAACATAAAATGCACTTGAGTTTATACTAATGCAAAAGTAGGCGATCTAATATTCTAGTCGACCTCCTATCATGCAAATGCTCATTCCATGCATCCAAATGTATGCAACATCCTAAGTGAATATACTTGCAATTCTATATGTATGCACAATCAAACAACTCATATGCAACATCCATATGCACAACACCCACTAGTATAACAATAGTCAGGAGATAATGTGCTACTAATGCAAATGTGTTACGGAGTACCTAAAGGATATACTGTCCCAAACTTGTATAACAAGTAATCCAACTAATACATCCAAATACATCCATCAACATTCATCAACCATAAAACGTCCTACTAACATGTTTACAACCATACCTACCATCCGATGGTCTCTACCTGAAAGGTATACCAACTAGGTCCTATACATAAATAATCTATACTTATGAATTTAAATAGAAACGTACTAGAAAAGAGTTTGTGGGTGGATAGCATGGATCTTCTCTTCAAACTCCCATGCACTGTCTGCTGGATCGTCTCCTCATTGGACTTTAACAAGTCTGATCTCCTTATTGCAAAGTCTCTTTATGTCATGCTCAAGAATACGGGTGGGTGCACAACATACAAGTGACTCCCTCTCAACCTTCACCTCCTCTTGCTAACTTGGTTCGACCACAGTAGCTGTATCGTGTAAGTACTTTCGCAAGTGTGATACATGAAAACATCATGTACCCCCGCTAACTTTTTGGAAAGCTCTGCTCTATATGCCAACTTTCCATCGCTTGCAACTATTGGGAAATGCCCTACAAATCCTGGTGCCAGCTTCCTCAACCTACCAAACCTCATAACGTGCCTAAGGGGTGAAACTTTTACAAATACCATGTCGTCCACTACAAACTCCAACTCCATACGTCTCATGTTTGCATAAGACTCTAACTATTTCGAGCGGTCTTCATTCTTCTATGGATCAAGTCCACTTTCTTTGATGTCTCCCTTACCATATCCAGCCTAAGAATAATCCTATCTGTAATGTCCTACTATCATGACGGTATTCTACAGTGTTTACAAAATAATGCCTTGAATGGCGCCATCCGTAGTATGTCCTCCATCAACGGTAAGTGATCCTCCCAAGAACCTCCAAAGTCCAAAATGCACATCCGTAGTATGTCCTCCAATACTTAATTCACCCACTCCATATATCCATCCATCTACGGATGATATGCATCGTTCAAACTTAACTCGGTCCCTAAAGCCTCATGTAGACTCCTCTAGAACTCACTGGTATAAATGGGATCTTAGTCGCTAACTATACTAGCAAGAACTCCATGTAACCTAACAACTTCTTTCACGTATAGAGCCGCCAATGATGTGTCATCCTTGTACTTTTCACTAATATGAAATGAATGCACTTGATCAATCGATCGACTATGATCTAAATGCTATCATTCCCTCTCCTACTCGGTAAACCATCCACAAAATCCATAGAAATACTTTCTCACCTCCACCGAGGAATATCTAATGGATCCAACAATCCTCCCAGCCTTTTCTGCTCCGCCTTTACTCTCTAGCAAGTCATACATCTAGCTACATACTCCTCTACTTGCTTCTTCATATTGGGCCAGTGAAATACTCTTTTCATGTTGCGATACATATTGTCACCACTAGGATGAATGGTTATCCTAGAACGGTGAGACCTAGTTAGTACCGCATCTACCAAATCCATACTACGAGGAACACAAAGTCGACCATCCCTCTATAACCATCCACTCAAGTCAATGGCATAACGCCTCAAATGGCTCAATTTCTCTTATCTACCAATCCACTTAATAATATCTACTAACTCCTTATTCTCCTTTTACGTAGACTCAATACACTCCTTCATTGTAGGTTGCAAATTTAAAGCTACTAGTAATCCTAGGGTAATACCAGATGATGGTCGGAAATCAAAAGCAGGAATATACTCCAAATGCCTCCACTCAAAGAACATAGGACTCAATATTACATGCTGTCTGCTCAAAGCATCGACCACTACATTACCGTTGCCTAGGGTATATGAGATATCAAATTCATATGATTCCAAGAAATCCATCCACCTTTGCTGCCTCAAATTCAAGTTCTTTTGGGTGAAAAAATACTTCAAGTAATTGTGCTCCGTATATAGCTCAAACTGCTCTCCTAAAAGGTAATGTTTGCATGACCTGAGTGTAAAGACAATGGCTTCCAACTCAAGATCATGAGTAAGGCGGTTTCTTTCGTGGGTCTTTAGATGTATACTCGCATAACTCACCACCCTTCCTTCTTACATCAAGACCGCGCGTAACCATGTACCATAGGTGTTGATATAAATTATAAATGGCTTTGTCCCATTGGGTAATATCAAAACCGATGCACTCGCCAATGCCTCCTTCAATTTGATAAAAGCATCTTCACATCTTGCATCGCACGAGAAAACTAGATTCTTCTTGGTAAGATGGGCTAAAGGGACAGAGATCTTCATGAAGTCCTTAATGAACTTTCGATAATAGCTCGCCAACCCAAGCAAACTTCTCACTTCTGTGGCATTCTTCAGAACATACCAATCCTAAACTATTGCCACCTTACTGAGATCAATTGCCAATCCACCTTTTGAGATGATTTGTCTCAAGAAGCATACCTCCTTTCTCTAGAAGTGGCATCTAGAAAACTTCACCTTCAGCTTATGTACATGGAGTATACTGAGCACTTCTCAATACAATGTGTGCTCCTCCATGCTCCTCGAATAGACTAGGATATCATCCATAAATACCCTGATGAACTTGTTAAAAAACCCTCTAAAAACTCGGCTTGTAAAATAAACAAAGTGGGGGGAGGGGAGGTGCATTAGTCAATCCAAAGTGCATGACTAACCACTCATAGAGTCTGTCGGGTGTACGAAAGGTTGTCTTCTGAATACTGTCTTCGGCTATACACAACTGGTGGAATTCAGTAGCCAACTCAAGCTATGATAATACCTTAGCTCCAACCAACTGATCAAAGATATCATCTATGCAGTCAGTGGATGATGATTCTTCTTTGTCGGTTTATTCATCCCCCTATAACCGACACAGAGTCTCAGAGAACCATTCGCCTTGGTGGCAAAGACGACTGGTGCTCCCCACTAAGAAATCCTCTTTCTAACAAAGCCCTTCTCCAACAATTCATTAACCTGCCTGTTTAACTCGCATCTCTCCTTTAGGGCCATATGCCTTAATGGTAAGGCAACGGATTTAGCATTCTCAATAAGATAGATTCTAAACTCGACATCTCTCTACGGTGGAAGATCGGTAACCTCAGTAAAAAATTTGGGAAATCTATAACTACAGGCATTATATCTAGCTCATCATGTGATAGGTTTAAAGAATATAAGTAGCTCAGTATAACCGATCCTTAGGGGCTATAATAAGCCTCCAAGCTATGTCCACTACACGTGCTTAATCTAATGACCTTCCTATCACCGTCTAAAATAGCCACATACATAGTCATCCAATCCATACCAAATATCAACCTAAACCTAGAGAATCCCAATACAAAGACATCACAATCAAACTCAACCCCTAAAATGAGCAACTTCAAACCCCCACGTAGCATAGACAAATAGACCGATCCTCCAATGGTGTTGGACACTACATGGTCCATGACTATACCAGTGTGTGAGTACAAGTCATCAATAAGTCTGCTAGAAATGAAAGAATGTGAAGCCCCAAAGTTAAATAAATTACGAATAGGTAAACTGAAAAGACTCAACATACCTTTGATCATCACTTTCTTTCCTTTGTCCACTAGTGGTTGTGCACTTAGGGACTACATCTAGCACATAAGCTGGAACCACCTTAGTAGAAACCTGAGAAGAAGCTCTCGATGGTGTTGTGTTTGCTAGCTTTACATGCCCAAACTGATCGTAGTTATAGGACTTGAATTTTGAAAGATTTGTCTTGCATTCCTTCAAGAAATACCCTTTCTTACTGTACTTCTTACAGTGCACATCCTTCTTTTGTATTTTTCCTTCGGGTCCAAATTCTTCCTTCTTGTGATTTTCCTATTGCCCCTTCTCTACAGCCTTCTTTGGTTCTTCTTCCTTTGCTCCCTCCTTGGAGACGGTGTTTAACAAGGCCATCTCTACTAGACCTCATACGTAGCATCCATAGGAACGTGACTCAAAGCTAAACTTGGGGAGGATGGTTCAGTCCTTTAGCAAAATTTAAAGCCTTCTTATGCGGGTATCAATTAGTCCCATTCTGAATCTAGCTAGCTCATCGAACTGATTGACGTATTTTTTCACTGATAGATTTCCTTGCTTTAAGTGGATAAACTTCTCTACTTGAATGCCTTCCTCCGCCTTAGATAGAAGGTTCTCCTCAAATCTCCTATGGAACTCCTCCCAAGAAATATCTCCTCCATCGGTCTCAAGCTCAACAACCTCCCATTAGCTCAATGCCTCACACTGTAACGGTCGTGTAGCTAACTATCTCCTCATCTCATCAGTCAAATCCATCAAGACAAAGATCCTCTCATAAGAACGGATCCATGTTCTCAAATCCATGTAAGACTCTATCCTCATATATGGCTTTCCTCTAAAGCTAGAAAAATCTTTTCAAAGCTTAGCAAAGTCTGGAGCAGTAGGTGAGCGAGCAGGAACCACACCTATCGCTCTCTCTATGGGCTCTCTAGTAGGATTTAGCTTGGCCAATTCTATGGCCTATAGGTACCGATGGAATCATATTGGGATGTTCACACTCGGAACCTCAGTTGCATCGCTGGAGCCTAAACTTGTGGGAGCACCCATCTTCTATCGAATTTTAAGAATTTTATTAGCAACTTTTCCCAGATAGTGTAGGCACGGATAAAAGAGATAACATGGGTATGAATCAAAGATAGCATAGGCATGACAAGAGAAATTATGTATCTATAAAATATTTGGAACTTTTTATTTGTATACATTTATATATTTAAAATTCATTTTTGAAATCTTTTGGGAAACCTTTTGAAAAACCATGTTTTCAAAAAAATTTCGAATACATTATCTCAATACAGTCCTAATCCCTAAGGAACCTTGAGCCCATGCTCTGATACCAACTTTGACAACCCGTAGCTCCTGACACACTGATCCAAAGATTACAGTGACTTTTGGACTCGTGTCATTCCGAGAAATACTAATCATCGATGTTTTTATGACATTACAAAGACTAATATAATTACATATAATTGAAGTCATACTAGACTTTCATAACTGGTAGTGGAAGGAATAATGTGTATAACACAGGAAAATAGCCATCTTGGAAAATATCCAAATCACAATCTCAGATAATCAGTATGTGGCACAATACAGAGTAATAGAAAATATCACTCCAAGTCTGATAAAGAGATAAAATGTATTGATAAGATAGATAAATACATGGAGAGTAAATATGATAAAAAGCAATCTCCAAAGGTAAGCTTGACTCTCTAAGTATCAAAAATAAGACAATCACCTGATGCCTGTCTACCTGTGGTGGGGAAAAAGAAGCAAAAGAGTGGATCGGACAAAATTCTGGTGAATGAGTACGAGTTTAATGTGTGATGATCTTGTGCTATTAACTTTAATACTATTATATATAACATAGGGTGTGCTATAAGTGTCTGTGAATCCCTATGGTTCTTTACCTAAGAGTTCTTGTTCAATACAAACCTACACTACAACTGGTATAGGCTACTACTACAAGGATCGACCTACGCATCGAACCTCATAACTTACGATCGGTTACCTCTCCTAGAGCCACTCAATGAGGAAACTCTACCCCTAGGCTATCATGGAAACAAGTTTCCACCTACATCACCGCATAACACTACTGTGAAGACTACTCTTCACTACATCACTGCCTTTAGGCTACCAAGGCACCGATTTTCCCCTGACTACAGCGCGTAATCCCAACTACACATTGAAAGGAACACTCCATATCGACTTGCTGAAGTACCTCATCGTGTTAGATTTAACCATTTACAATAATTTCAATTCTATCCTAGATTATAGATTTCAAATTAGGTTTCACAATTTAAATTATAATTTACTTACACCCTAAATCAATTAGAATAGTTTCTAACACTAATAATCATCTAATCAAAAAATTCCAACTCACCTCAAGCCTAAGTTCTTTCTATTTTCTTTGCCTGAGAATCACCCTTCCGAATGCTAGCACCATTGCTATGTCTAGATCCAATTGCTTGCATTCTTCTAGGTTAATTTTATTTTGATTTTTGAAGAATTTTAGAGCTAAAGGAGAAGTTAGAATCTTAGAGAGTTCTGTTACAGTAAATGATTATGTGAATTTTAGGCTAGATTAGACAAGAATTTATAGCGTTTAGTAATTTATTTAGGTCATTGGATTAGGTTGGAGAATCCCTCTAGTGTTCAAGCATGCTCATCAAATGCTTGGTGTTGAAGTAACGGTCACAACCGTTCGAACACGTCACTAGAAATGCTCGAAGTAACCCAACTACATGTAACAACCCGTAAATCCGTACCGCTTTTGGGTCGACAATATCTCCAACAGTTCAACTCATAGTGGACGAAAATACAAACCATTCGGGTTAAAGAAGAAAGAGGTAGAAGAAGAAATAGAAAACAACATCAGAATTTCCAAAACGCAGCGGAATAACATATAATAGATAACAACAGATTTGATACAAAAGAAACTATAACTGTATATTGCTTACAATCATCAGAGTACAACATCCAACAAAAACACAACACTGGTCAGTTATGATAACTTGTCCACACAGAAACTTATTATGCAGCAAACCATACACATCAAATAATACTTCAAATACGTGTGATACGTCTCGCTATCCAGCGCATCCCTTGAGCCCCAAAGTAGTCCATCCAGAATCTATACTCTATAATACTTGGTCTGACCCGAGCATTATAGTAAAATAACACCCGAGTCAGTCTAAAAAACCAGCATGAGAAAACACACTCAATTGGATTACTAAAGATTCCAAAATCTTTTGAAATCAAAGATATCTCGTAAGACCACGCCATAAATAAACATGCTGGATTCTTACCTTACGATAACAAAAACATTTTCTTATCAAATCCTCTGATATTATAATAGTGTCTATATATAAATACTTATTCAAATAGCCGAAATTGTTACATTCATTAAATTCTAACATAATAGATATACAAACAAGTTCGATGGCATTTATTGGAGATTAGGTTTCCATCAGTGACAGGGCTACTAGGGTGCCGCCCGTCATAGTATGGTCTAGATCACCATACCTAGGATCCACCCTGATCCCCTGCTATACAAGACTAGGGCTGCCCATTACTGGATAGTCCGAATAAGATTACCCCGTGGTTGGGATTAGCAACCGCCCACATAGCCGAATAAAAGGGACATCTAGAAATGGATGATCTTACCCTAATTGGTTGTTAGCCTCTTAGCCTTGCGTGCACCTTCCATGTTTTAGCCATTCCTGGTTGATGAGGCTCGAAACTATGTGTTACCTTTTTAGAACACATCTTACTTAGAATGCTCATCGTCCTCCTGACGATGTTCTGATATCATTCATCCATAAAAGTCCATTCCCGGTCCGATCGGAACCGAAGGCACTATTCCTACTACATCCATTTTGGAATCACCCTCAGGATTAGTAAAGATTAGCCATTGCACTTCACTGCTCCATCTTCGACTCAAAGCTCTTGTCTTCCTTACGAAAACGTTCAAACCGTATCGAAGTGGTTTTCGAAAAATTAATCCTGATCCCGGTCTCTTCGAAACAATCAGCGCATTGGCCAATATTGATAGTCGGTTATTTAACTATCAAAAACATTAACAAAAAACCATCAGGCCTTAATAATTTCCCAAAATATTTATTTCAAAGTATCTTCCAAGATATTTTTCTGCACTTTATCCTTTTGAAAACAGTTTTCAAATCACTTTTCTCTCGTGGAATAAATTTTCAAATATTGTTTATTTCCACTGAAAATCACCAAGTCTAAATACTTTAGATTTTAAAATAATTTAAATCACTTTATCCACACACACACACACACACACATATATATATATATATGTACACACTTTAAAACATTTAAAATAAAATATATTTAAAACACTTAAAATAAAAACTATTTAAAACACTTAAAATAAAAACAATTTAAAACACTTATTTAAAATGCTAGTTATGAAATTTTATAATAATTTCTCATGTTAAACTTAAGCCAAAGCTAAATTTAAAATAAACGTTATTCTATAAGGTATACAAATTAAATAATTATCTTTAAAATCCTAATACTAGTTAACCCTTTTTAAAATAATTTATTTATATAATTAACTTAATATATATATATATATATATATATATATATATATATTTAAAAACTTTAAAGCCACTAAATAATAATTTCTCTAAAAATACTCGTTGAAAAACAACTTTATACCTTTAACTTATAGTTAGAAATCTTCTTTGAAAATATATTTGGCTTTTCAGGGAAATACACTTTCCTTTCCACACCGTTAAAAGCAACCCACTGTTTATTTTTAAACAAATCACCCTTCCCTTATAAATTCCCATGCTAAATTTATACTTCCAATTTATCCTCTGATAAATATTTCACTTTATTTATAAACCCTGTTTATAAATTCCATAGTCTCATTCTCTTTTTAAAACACAATTTCAAACACTAAATCAATTTCCAAAATTTACTCCATTTAAAAATAAATTCCTTTACTTACTCAATTTATTTCAAAACCCATTAATTTCATATTCACTCCTTTATTATGATTTAAAATCTTATTTCAAAAAAATTCTTTTATTTCTTCCCAATCCTTTTAAAACCAAAATTTAAAAATATATTCTTTATTTTTTTAAACAATACCACTTAAGCACTTAAAATTCATTTATTTCCATTTATTCAAAAATCTCTTTTTTTTCCATACTCGAAATTTATTTGATTGGATTTTAAAATCATACTTTTATTTTTTTTCCAAATTCATTACTTTAATTATCCAATTTAACTCTATTTATTTTACTTAGAATTCCTCTTTTTTTATTTTCCTTTAAAATCAATTTTTATATTTTTCGATAACTCAGTATACCCAAATATATTGAATCAAACCATAGCATCCAATATTTTCAATTCCCAATATAGTCAATAATCTATCACGGATAGTCAATGAATCATATCATAGATTATAAAATAATTTCAATATTTTTGAGGAATCCAGTTGGATCCCTCCAACCTGTTTTCCTACATCCGCAGATGTTAGCATAATATAAAATACCAACCCACTTCGAAGGGGATATGGCTATACAAAGGGTCATCCGCTATTATGCGGGGCACATAAGGCCTCGTCCGCTATAAAATGCGTGAATCAATCACTCCAATATATATATATATATATGTGTGTGTGTGTATGTATGTATGTATGTATGTATACACTATTATATATAATATATCACATCCATAGTGATATTAAATTATCAATCCAAGCAACAATTAATAATTAAAATTTAACTATCTAAATTTAAAAGGGTAATCCAAATGAGTGAGATCATCACCTTTATCTTTGGTTTGCAAATCCTATCCAATATGGTCCGTTTAATCCACGATTCCAGACCTTATATAACATTATGTGATTTATTAATATCTGAAATAATCTACAAATAATTTACCATTTAATAAATCAAATTGACCAATAATTTGATTTAAACCAATCATTTAGTTTTTAAACTTAATAATTTGATTCTAAATTAATTTTCCTTTTAATACCACATACGTTATATAAAGTAATCTTTATAATTTCCAAAATCTAAATTCTATATAACTTACCAATTCAAAACATTTAAAACTGCTGCCTTCATAAATCTTATATATATATATATTTCAGTTTATATATGATAAAACAATATATAGCTTGATTATCAAGTAAATTTTTTATTAACAAATTATTTCAGTTACAGCAAATACCTCGATTAGGTTTTCACGTGACACTGCTCGATCGAGCCCATGACCCTCGTACTCCGTTCAACCATCGTGACCCACCTTGAGCCCCCATAGCCGCTCGATGGAACCACCATCGAACTTGCGATTCCATGACATCGACTCTGACCCATGAACTCATGCGCGCCTAGCTGCTTCGACGCCTCCACAAACCCCCTACTCGCCGCTCAAAATCACCTTGTCCACGCATGATAATCCTCTTCGCAAACTCCTATACTGCAACATACCCCATCTTCGTATGAAACCCATGTCGCCTTCGAAGTCGCACGCTCGAGAATGACCTGGCGACAAGGTCGCGATCCCCCTTCAACTCACCGATGCCATTACCTGGCTCAATTCGAGACCGTCGCTCATGAACGTAGATCGCTACTCTTCGCGCCATTCGATTTGAACGAGACGAAGTATTTTTTCAATTTTGATTTGCAAACAAATATGAAAGATGGGGCTTCGGCTGAATTGATAGGAGGCGAAGAACGAAGTTTTCAAATGAATCCAGTTGCTCTTGTTATTATATTTTTTTAAGAGAACACATGTGTTCGCAGGAAAGACACGTGCTGTTAAGGAGAAAACATGTTCAATTTGTCTACTATATGTGAATATATTTAATTTAAATTCAAATTCAAATCATCTCGATTTACACAGTCTAAAATTTTGAACCCCTATCGAGGCATGCCACTAGGCGCTTATAATGTTATAGCCCTATTTCGAATGCACTGAAAAGGTTTTGAGTACTAATTCAATCGTATGGAGAAGATAGCTTTTTGGACCCAGTTATTAAATTATCGATATAGATTTCAGCGCGTTTATAAACCATACGATCACACCACAACTCCAAACACTTCGAAATTTGAAATCCGATAATAAAACACTATTACGGTTCCAATGGCACTTGTTTCGTTGAAATCCGAGACTGCGCCTCAGAAGGCTATTTTAAATATCGATTTAAATGATGTATTTTTAAAATTGAACAAAACACTTTCAAATAAAACTTTATTATCTCCAGTATTATAAATTTAAATTTTATAAGCCTTTGAAATATTTTTAATAATCATAAAACTGAAGATTCATAATTTTATCTCTCAAAAATTAAATTTAAATTTTCAAATAAATAGTGATATTTGAAATTCAAGTTAAACTAACTTTCTAATAGTTAAAATCAATTAAATATTCCAATTTCAATTATCCAAAAAATTTGGGTAGTCATATTCCTTCCCCCTTAAAAGAATTTCATCTCCGAAATTACTAGTAAAGAAGAATGGTTCAATACCCGTTAAATATTTTTTCCAAAACCAAACAATTTCCAACAACTTTTCCAAAACAAATCTTTTTATTAAAGACACACAATTACTTTTACTAACTTTTCCAAACTCATCCATAGCTTCCAAACAATATCAATTACTCAACCATTTAAAATAATAACTTAAAATCAAATTTCAAATTATCAAAATTTTCTCAAAATTTTTCTAACTCTCTAAATTATTGCAAAATTTCGCCAGCGTCTCCTTTTAGCGGCTAGATCGGTACAACTATAAAATGCCTCTACGGGCCCTCAAATTTCAAAAGAAAACAAAAATCCAAGTGGCTAGATCTGAAAATCATCAAATTTCATAGACAATTTAAATACATACCTTTTATTGGGACATAAAATTTTATCTTCTGAAATCACATTCATCAATTTTCTTTTTGCTCTTAATTACCTATATACTACTTAGCAATAATATCTAATCACAACATTTAAAACAATTTTATACATTTATTTACAAAAGTGTTAATTTCGATTTATTTAAAACCCGTATAATATACACATATTATCCATAAATATCAAATCCAATCGCTCACTCGATCACACAATTTCACTTCCGAACTAGTATCGTCCACCTGACTTCCTAGTGCGGATTCAGATCTGGTTTCTTGATCAGAAACCGTCATTCTCCTTGCATAGTCTTAAAGTATGACAGAGAATTTTCAGAATCAATCAAAAATCCATATCTAAGGTTAGCCATCGAAAATTGAGTGAAAAAAAAATCCCAACTTGAATCAATATAACTATCTCAAAATTCTGTGCTCAAATCTGGATTAAATCGCTATGCGAATAAAATAACATATGTACATCATACGTATTTATCTCCATTGATTATTAGCCAAATCAATTTTCTCTTTATTCACATTCATTTTGATTTCTCCACTTATTCACAATTTTCTCATTTCACAACTTCCAGTTAAATCTTAGTTCAATGATTAACTTAGTTCATTTTCCTAATACCAAATTTTACTTAAGAACTTCACCATTTTCTTCTTAAGACTGTTAAAATACTTTATATAACTTCTTCTATTTATTTCCAATTCACCACTTTGGTTTATATATGTATTTCCATTTGACTTAAAATTCAATTTCTTTTTAACTCAATTTCTCTTCAAATCTTAATTTATTTCTAGGTCAAATATAATATTGAATTTATTCATCTTATCTCAAACGATATTTAATTAATCATTTGTTTAATTAGTTTCACTTACTATTTTATTTCAAATCTCAATGGATTCTATTTCCAAACTTTAATTATTTTTAGTCCACTTCAAATTAATTCTACAAATTCTCTTAACTCAATTCAGAATGAATTTGAATATTCAATTTAAGTTCCGTTTATTTACAATTTAAATTAAATATCATCCCAATATTCATTTTCGATTCACTTGATTACCCATTTAAATCAATTAGTTTACTTACTAATTTTCTTTTCAATCTTTTGTTTTATTTAGTCCAACTTGACTAACCTCCCAATTCACACAATTCAAATTTAATTCTAATATCAAGTTTCAATTTCATTTATTTACAAATCTAAATTCATTTGTTCATTCACAAATTATTTCAGACTTAACAATTTTTTTTAACGACCATTCCATTCAGCTTATTTAGATTCATTTGCTCAAAGCTCATTATTACTTAACACAATTCAGTTAAATTCCATTTCAATTCAAAATTTTAAACTCCTATAAGTTTTCCAACTTATTTATACTCCATTCATTAATCATTTTCATTTACTTCATCTAATTGGCTTACTTTTCTAATTTAGTTCGTTTCCAGACTTATTTTAATTTAACTCTTCTTCAAGTTAAATTTTATTCTAACATATTCAAAGTTTTATAAGTTATCAAACCCACTTATATTCCATAAACATTTTAAATTAAATATTCAAAGTTTAAACCATTACTTAAACATTCAAAATCAATTTTGAGAACATATATATCCAAATCAACTATTCTTTTGCAAAATCAAACCCAATTTCACAAACAAACACCAATCCAAAACATCCAGATAGCAATCCTTCCCTTAGAAACTCGAAAATGAACATCGATGATGCTACAGTCATCATCGAAGTTATTTTCCAGCGACCGAAAGGAGTTCAATGCTTTTACCTCTATAAAAAAAAACATTTTCAAATATTTATAAATCCAAATCTCACCAGATTTCATCCAATTAAAAAATATTTCCTAAATAATATCACTATTATTTCTCCAAAACCTTTGGAAAATCATTTTCAAACCCAAAGAAAATAAAGTTTCCCAAATTTTCAAATTTCAAATCCTTTCAATCTATACTCAAATATTACTCTGGAATTTTATTTCATTTCAATTATAAATCACATTTATAATTCACATTTACAAATCTCATTTTGTTAATGAATTTATTTCCTTAACCTTTGGTTATTATCTTAATTTCTTATTCAATTTTCACATAACAATGATAATAATTTGATATTATCATTTCCTAGCAATCAAACAACCATATATAACTATAATAATTTATGAAAATTATTCCTTTTATATACAAAAATAACTTAGGCAAAATTAATTCATTTACCCACTTTTAAAAACAATACCGTGTCGGTTTATCTTGTTTAGAGTTTAGAAACCCCTATCGATGACATGGCGTCCCACATATCGATCAGAATCCATAAACACTCAACCGTTAAGTCAATACAATATAAAAACAATTTTTATATTCACTAACAAATACGCGCTCATATCTTTTAATACACTCAAACTCATTCTAGATTACTACGGACTCTATTTCTAATGAGTAATCCCTACCACAGCCAAAGTTCCCGCTTAACCTTCAGCTCTGGTACCACTACAACAGCTCGCAAATCCGTACCCCCTTTGAGCCGACATTATTCTCCTACCGTTCAACTCAAAGTGGACGGCAATACGAACCATTAGGGTTAAACAAGAAAGAGGTAGAAGAAGAAATAGAAAACAACATCAGAATCTCACAAACGTAGTGGAATAATATATAATAGATAACAAAACATTTGGTATAAAAGAAACTATAACTGTATATTACTTACAATCATCAGAGTACAACATCCAACAAAAACACAACACTGGTCAGTTATGATAACTTGTCCACATAGAAATTGATTACGTAGCAAACCATACACAATGGATAATACTTCAAATATGTGCGATACGTCTTGCCATCTAGCACATCCCTTGAGCTCCATAGCAGTCCATCCAGATTCTGTACTCTATAATACTCAGTCTGAATAGAGCATTATAGTAAAATAACACCCGAGTCAGTCTGGAAAACCAGCGTGAGAAAACTCACTCAATTTGATCATTAAAATTTTCAAAATCTTTTGAAATCAAAGGTATCTCGTAAGACCACGCCACAAATAAACATGCCGGGTTTTTACCTTACGATAACCAAAACATTTTCTTATCAAATCCTCTAATATTATAGTAGTTTCTATATACAAATTCTTATTCAAATGGCCGAAATTGTTACATTCATTAAATTACAGCATTATAGGTATACAAACAAGTCCGATGGCACTTATTGAAGATTGGATTTCCATCAATGGCAGGGCTACAGAGGTACCACCCGTCACAGTACGTGGTCTAGATCACCGTACCAAGGATCCACCCTGATCCCCTGCTACACAAGACTGGAGCTACCCCTTACTAGATAGTCCGAATAAGATTACCCCGCAGTTGGGATCAGCATCCTCCCACACAACCGAATAAAAGAGACATCTAGACAGGAATGATTTTACCGCAATTGGTTGCTACCACTTAGCTTTGCATGCACCTCCCTTGTTTTAGCCATTCCGGGTTGATGAGGCTCGAGGCTATGCGTTATCTTTTTAGAACACATCTTATTTAGAATGCTTATCCTCCTCCTGACGATGTTCTGATAGCATTCATCCATATAAGTCCGTTCCCGGTCCGAACGGAACCAAAGGCACTATTTCTACTACATCCATTTTGGAATCACCCTGAGGGTTAGTAGCAATGATCCCTTGCACTTTACTGCTCCATCTTCGACTCCAAGCTCTTGTCTTCCTTATGAAAATGTTCAAACCAGATCGAAGTAGTTTTCGAGAAATTAATCCCAATCCCGGTCTTTTCGGAACGATCAACGCATTGGCCAATATTGATAGTCGGTTATTTAACTATCAAAAACATTCACAAATAACCATCAGGCCTTAATAATTTCCCAAATTATTTATTTCAAGGTATCTTCGCAAGGTATTTTTCTACAGTTTATCCTTTTGAAAACGGTTTTCAATTCAATTTTATCTTGCAGAATAAATTTCCAAATATTATTTATTTCCACTGAAAATCACCAAGTCTAAATACTTTAGATTTTAAAATAATTTAAATCACTTTATCCAAATATATATACTTTAAAACACTTAAAATAAAAACTATTTAAAATACTAGTTGTGAAATTTTATAATAATTTCTCACGTAAAACTTAAGCCAAAACTAAATTTAAAATAAAGTTATTCTATAACGTATACATATTAAATAATTATCTTTAAAATCATAATACTAGTTAAACCTTTTTAAAATAATTTACTTATATAATTAACTTAGTAAATATTTGTTTTTAAAAACTTTAAAGCCACTAAATAATAATTTCTCTATAAACACTCTTTAATAAACAACTTTAAACCTACTTAAAAATGTTCTATGAAAATATACTTGGCTTTTCAGGGAAATACACTTTCCTTTCCAAACCTTCAAAAGTAACCCACAATTTATTTTTAAACAAATCACCATTCCCTTATACATTCTCATTCTAAATTTATACTTCCAATTTATCCTCTGATAAATATTTCACTTTATTTATAAACCCTGTTTATAAATTCCATAGTCTCATTCTCTTTTTATAACACATTTTCAAACAATAAATCAATTTCCAATCGATTTCCAAAATTTACTCCATTTAAAAATAAATTCCTTTACTTACTCAATGTATTTCAAAACCCATTAATTTCAGATTCACTCCTTTATTATGATTTAAAATCTTATTTCAAAAAATTTCTTTTATTTCTTCCCAAACCATTAAAACCTGAATTTAAAAATAAATTCTTAATTTTTTTTAGAAAATACCACTTAAGCACTTAAAATTCATTTATTTCCATTTATTCACAAATCTTTTTTTTTCACACTCGAAATTTGTTCGATGGGACTTTAAATCAAACTTTTACTTTTTTTCCAAATTCATTCCTTTAATTATCCAATTTCATTATATTTATTTTACTTAGAATTCCTCTTTTTTTATTTTCCTTTAAAATCCAATCTTTATAATTTTTGATAACTCAATATACCCAAATATATTCAATTAAACCATAGCATTTAGTATTTTCAATTCCCACTATATTTAGTCAATGAATCATATCATATTTTATAAAACAATTTTAATATTTTTGTGGAATCCAGTTGGATCCCTCCAGCCTGTTTCCCTGCATCCACAGATGTTAGTACAATATAAAATACCAATCCACTTCAAGGGGGATCTCATGGTATAAAGGGTCCTCCGCTATTATGTGAGGGGCATAGGGTCTCATCCGCTATATAATGCAGGAATCAATCACTCCAATATATATATATATATATATATATATATATATATAATAAAACATCCAAACTGATATTAAATTATCAATCCAAGCAACAATCAATAATTTAAATTTAACTATTTAAATTAAAAGGGTAATCCAAATGAGTGAGATTAACTCACCTTTATCTTTTGTTTGCAAATCCAATCTAATCTGGCATGTTTAATCCATGATTCTAGACCTTGTATAACATTATATGATTTATTAATATCTGAAATAATCTACAAATAATTTGCCATTTAATAAATCAAATTGACCAATAATTTAATTTAAACTAATCATTTGGTTTTAAGCTTAATAGTTTGATTCCAAAGTAATTTTCCTTTTAAAACCACATATAGAGTAATATATATAATTTCCAAAATCGAAATTCTATATAACTTCCCAATTCAAAACATTTAAAACTGCTGCCTTCATAAGTCTTATATTTATTTTTCAGTTTAAATATGATAAAAATAGTATAGCTTGATTATCAAATAAATTTTATATTAACAAATTATAAAATTAATTACAGTTACAACAAATACCACGACCTAGTTCTCACGCGACACAGCTCGATCGAGCCCATGACCCTCGTCACCCTTCAACCATCGCGACCCGCCTTAGCCACTATAGCCTCTCATGGAACTACCACCGAACTTGCGATTCCACGGCATCGCCTCTGACCCAGGAACTCACGCGCGCCTAACTGCTCCGATGCTTCCACAAGCCACCTACTTGCCACTCGAAATAACCTTGTCCACGCGTGATAATCCTCTTCACAAACTCCTATATTGCAACATATCATACGAAACCCACGCCGCCTTCGATGTCGCACGCTCGAGAACCACCTCGCGACAAGGTCGCGATCCCCCTTCAACTCACCGATGCCATAACCTGGTTCAATTCAAGATCATCGCTCAGGAACGTAGATCGCTACTCTTGGCCACCATTCAATTTGAACGAGATGAAGTGTTTTTTTTTTCAATTTTGATTTGCAAACGTATATGAAAGAGGGGGTTTCAGCTGAATTGAATAGGAGGGGAAGAATGAAGTTTTCGAACGAATCCAGTTGCTCTTCTTATTATATTTTTTTAAGAGAACACGCATGTCCTCCAGGAAGACACATGTTGTTAAGGAGAAAACATGTTAAATTTGTCTACTATATGTGAATATATTTAATTTAAATTCAAACTTAAATCGTCTCGATTTACACGGTCTAAAATTCCGAACCCCTATCGAGGCATACCGCTAGGTGTTTATAATGTTGTGCCCCTATTTTGAACGCATCGGAAAAGGTTTTGAGTCCTAATTCGATCGTATGGAGAAGATAGCTTTTGGACCTAGTTATTATATTAAATTATCGATATATATTTTAGCACATTTATAAACCGTACGATCGCACGACAACTACAACACTACGAAATTTGAAATCCAATAACAAAACACTATTACGAATCCAATGGCACTGGTTTCGTTGAAATCCGAGACTGTGCCTCGGAAGGCTATTTTAAATATCGATTTAAACGATATATTTTTAAAACCGAATAAAACACTTTCAAATTCAAATTTAAAATTTCTATTATCTCCAGTATTATAAATATAAATTTTATAAGCCTTTGAAATATTTTTAATAAGCATAAAATTGAAGAATCATAATTTTACCCAACTCTCGAAAATTAAATGCAATAATTTTAATTGCCAAAATAAATAGTGAAATTTGAAATTTAAGTTAAATTAACTTTCAAATACTTAAAATCAATTAAATATTCCAATTTCAAATATCCAAAATTTCCGAGTCGTTGCATTCCTTCCCTCTTAAAAGAATTTCGACCTTGAAATTACTAGTAAAAAAAGAATGGTCCAGTACCCATTAACTATTTTCCCTAAAACCAAACAATTTTTAACAACTTTCTGAAAACAAATCTTTTATTAAAGACATATAATAGCTCTTACTAGCTTTTCCAAACTCATCCATAACTTTCAAACAATATCACTTACTCAACCATTTAAAATTATAATTAAAATCAAATTTCAATTTATCAAAAATTTTCTAACTCTCTAAATTTTCAAAAAATTCCGCCAGCGTCTCCTTTGCGTGGCTTGATTGGTACAACTACAAAATACCTCTACCGGCCCCTAAATTTCAAAAGAAAACAAAATGCCAAGTGGCTAGATCAGAAAATCATCAAATTTCATGCGACAATTTAAATACATACCTTTTGTCGGGCCATAAAATGTTATCTTCTGAAATAAAATTCATCAATTTCCTTTTTGCTCTTAATTACATGTATACTACTTAGCAATAATATCTAATCACAGCATTCAAAATCATTTTATACATTCCTTTACAAAAGTTTTAATGTCGATTTCTTTCAAACCCGTATGATATACACATATTATCCATACGTAATATCAAATCCAATCGCTTACTACATCATACAATTTCACTTCTGAACTAGTATCATCCACCTGAGTTCCTAGTGCGGACTCAGATCCGGTTTCTTGATCAGAAACCGTCATTCTCCTCGCATAGTCTTAAACTATGATAGGGAATTTGTAGAATCAATCAAAAGTCCATATCTAGGGTTCTCCATCGAAAATCGAGTGAAAAAAATCCCAACTCGGATCGACATAACTATCTCGAAATTCTATGCTCGAATCTGGATCAAATCGCTATTCGAATAGAATAACATATGTACATCCTATGTATTTATCTCCATTGATTATTAGCTAAATCAATTTTCTCTTTATTAACATTCATTTTGATTTCTATCCACTTATTCACAATTTTTCCATTTCACAACTTCCAATTAAAATCTTCATTCAATTATTAACTTAGTACATTTTCCTAATACCAAATTTTACTTAAGAACTTCACCATTTTCTTCTTAAGCCTGTTAAAATACTTTATATAGCTTCTTCTATTTATTTACAATTCACCACATTGGTTTATATATCTATTTCCATTTGACTTAAAATTCAATTGCTTTTGAACTCAATTTCTCTTCAAATATTAATTTATTTCCAAGTCAAATTTAATATTGAATTCTATTCATCTTATCTCAAACCATATTTAATTAATCATTTCTTTAGTTAGTTTCACTTACTATTTTTTTTAAATCTCAATGGATTCTATTTCCAAACTTTAATTATTTTTAGTCCACTTCGAATCAATTCTACAACTTCACTTGACTCAATTCAGAATGAATTTGAATATTCAATTTAAGTTCAATTAACTTACAATTTAAATTAAATATCATCCCAATGTTCATTTCCGATTCACTTTCTTACCCATTCAAATCAATTAGTTTACTCACTAATTTTCTTTTCAACCTTTTGTTTTATTTAGTCCAACATGACTAACCTCCCAATTCACACAATTCAAATTTAATTCTAATATACAGTTTCAGTTTATTTACTTACAAATGTAAATTCATTCGTTCATTCATAAATTTATTTAAGACTTAATAATTTTTTTAATGACCATTCCATTCTGCTTACTTAGATTCATTTCCTCAAAGCTCACTATTATTTAACTTAATTCAGTTACATTCCATTTCAATTCAAAATTTTAAACTTCTATAAGTTTTCTAACTTATTTACCCTCCATTCATTAATCTTTTTAATTTACTTCATCTAATTGGCTTACTTTTTTAACTTATTTGGTTTCCACACTTATTTTAATTTAACTCTTCTTCAAGTTAAATTTTATTATAACATATTCAAAATTTTATAAGTTATCAAACCCATTTATATTCCATAAACATTTTAAATTAAGCTTTCAGAGTTTAAACCATTACTTAAACATTCAAAATCAATTTTGAGAACATATATGTATATATCCAAATCAAACTATTCTTTTGCAAAATCAAACCCAATTTTGCAAACAAACACCAATCCAAAACATCCAGGTAGCAATCTCTCCCTTGGAAACTCAAAAATAAACATCAATGATGCTGTAGTCATCACCGAAGTTATTTTCCAGTGACCGAAAAGAGTTCAGTGCTTTTACCTCTATAAAAAAAGATTTTGAAATATTTTTAAATCCAAATCTCACCATATTTCATCTAATTCAAAAACATGTCCCAAATAATATCACTATTATTTCTCCAAAAGCTTTGAAAAATCATTTTCAAACCCAAAGGAAATTAAGTTTCCCAAATTTTCAAATTTCAAATCCTTTCAATCTATATTCAAACATTACTTTGGAATTTTATTTCATTTCAATTATAAATCACATTTACAAATCTCATTTTGTTAATGAATTTATTTCCCTAACCTTTGGTTATTATCTTAATTTTTTATTCAATTTTCACACAACGATGATAATAATTTAATATTATCATTTCCTAGCAACCAAACAACTATATATAACTATAATAATTTATGAAAATTATTCCTTTATATACAAAAATAATTTGGGCAACATTATTAGATTTACCCGCTTTTAAAAATAATACTGTGTCGGTTTATCTTGTTTCAGAGTTTAGAAACCCCTATCGATGACATGGCATTCCACAAATCGACCAGAATCCATAAACACTCAATCGATAAGTCAACACAATATAAAAACAATTTTTATATTCACTAACAAATATGAGCTCATATCTGTTAATACACTCAAACTCATTCTAGAGTACTACGGACTCTATTTCTAATGTGTAATCCCCACCAGAGCCAAGGTTATCGCTTAATCTTCAGCTCTGATACCACTGTAACAGCCTGCAAATCCGTACCCCTTTTGAGTTGACAATATTCTCCAACAGTTAAACACAAAGTGGACGGACTTACAAACCATTAGGGTTAAAGAAGAAAGAGGTAGAAGAAGAAATAGAAAACCACATCAGAATCTCACAAACGCAGCGGAATAACATATAATAGATAACAACAGATTTGATATAAAAGAAACTATAACTATATATTACCTACAATCATCAGAGTACAACATCCAACAAAAACACAACACTGGTCAGTTATGATAACTTGTCCATACAGAAACTGATTATGCAGCAAACCATACACAGCGGATAATACTTCAAATATGTGTGATACGTCTCGCCATCCAACACATCCCCTGAACTCCATAGCAGTCCATCCAAAATCTGTACTCTATAATACTCGGTCTGACCCGAGCATTATAGTAAACAACACCTGAGTCAGTCTGGAAAACCAGCGTGAGAAAATACATTCAATTGGATTATTAAAGTTTCCAAAATCTTTTGAAATCAAATGTATCTCGTAAGACCACGCCACAAATAAACATGCCAGGTTTTTACCTTACGATAACCAAAACATTTTCTTATCAAATCCTTTGATGCTATAGTAGTGTCGATATACAAATACTTATTTGAATAGCCGAAATTGTTACATTCATCAAATTCTGGCATAATAGGTATACAAACAAGTCTGATGGCACTAATCGTAGATTGGGTTTCCATCAATGGAAGGCCAACTGGAGTACCGCCCGTCACAGTACATGGCCTAGATCACCATACCGAGGATCCACCCTGATCCCCTGCTACACAAGACTGGAGCTACCTCATACTGGATAGTTCGAATAAGATCACCTCGCGGTTGGGATCAGCAACCGCCCACACAGCCGAATAAAAGAACATTTAGACAGGTATGATCTTACCTTAATTGGTTGCTAGCCACTTAGCCTTGCGTGCACCTCCCCTATTTTAACCATTCCCGGTTGATGAGGCTTGAGGCTATGCGTTACCTTTTTAGAACACATCTTACTTAGAGTGCTCGTCGTCCTCCTAACGATGTTCTGATGGCATTCATCCATATAAGTCTGTTCCCGATCCGAACGGAACCGAAGGCACTATTCCTACTACATCCATTTTGGAATCACCCTCAGGATTAGTAGCGATTAGCCCTTGCACTTCACTGCTCCATCTTCGACTCCAAGCTCTTGTATTCCTCACGAAAACGTTCAAACCGGATCAAAGTGGTTTTCAGGAAATTAATCCCGATCCTGATCTCTGCGAAACGATCAGCGCATTGGCCAATATTGATAGTCGGTTATTTAACTATAAAAAACATTCACAAATAACCATCAGGCCTTAATAATTTCCCAAATTATTTATTTCAAAGTATCTTTGCAAGATATTTTTCTACACTATATCCTTTTGAAAATAGTTTTCAAATCACTTTTCTCTTGCGGAATAAATTTTCAAATATTGTTTATTTCCACTGAAAATCGCCAAGTCTAAATACTTTAGATTTTAAAATAATTTAAATCACTTTATCCAAAATTATATATATACTTTAAAACACTTAAAATAAAAACTGTTTAAAACACTTAAAATAAAAAATATTTAAAACACTTATTTAAAATACTAATTATGAAACTTTACAATAATTTCTCATGTAAAACTTAAGCCAAAACTAAATTTAAAATAAAAGTTATTCTATAAGTTATATATGTTAAATAATTATCTTTAAAATCATAATACTAGTTAACCCTTTTTAAAATAATTTACTTATATAATTAACTTAACAAGTATTTATTTTTTAAAACTTTAAAGCCACTAAATAATAATTTCTTTAAACACATTCTTTGAAAAACAACTTTAAACCTTTACTTATACTTAGAAATCTTCTTTGAAAATATACTTGGCTTTTTAGGGAAATACACTTTCCTTTCCACACCTTTAAAAGCAACCCACTATTTATTTTTAAACAGATCACCCTTCCCTTATAAATTCCCATTCTGAATTTATACTTTCAATTATCCTTTGATAAACATTTCACTTTATTTAAAAACCCTGTTTATAAATCCCATAGTCTCATTCTCTTTTTAAAACACAGTTTCAAAAACTTAATCAATTTTCAAAATTTACTCCATTTAAAAATAAATTCCTTTACTTACTTAATTTATTTCAAAACCCATTAATTTCAGATTCACTCCTTTATTACGATTTAAAATCTTATTTCAAAAAATTTCTTTTATTTCTTCCCAACCATTTAAAACCTGAATTTAATAATAAATTCTTTATTTTATTTTTTTAAACAATACCAATAAAGCTCTTAAAATTCATTTATTTCCATTTATTCAAAAATCTTTTTTTTCCATATTCGAAATTTATTCGGTAGGATTTTAGAATCAAACTTTTATTTTTTCCCAAATTCATTCCTTTAATTATCCAATTTCACTATATTTATTTTACTTAGACTTCCCCTTTTTTGTTTTCCTTTAAAATCCAATCTTTATATTTTTTGATAACTCAATATACCCAAATAAATTCAATCAAACCATGGCATCCAATATTTTCAATTCCTAATATAATCAATAATCTATCGCGGATAGTCAATGAGTCATATCACAGACTATAAAACAATTTCAATATTTTTTAGGAATCCAGTTGGATCCCTTCAACCTCTTTCCATGCATCCACAGATGTTAGCACAATATAAAATACCAATCCCACTTCGTGGGGGATATCGCGGTATAAAAGGTCATCCGCTATTATGCGGGGCTAATAGGGTCTCATCCGCTATATAATGCGGAAATCAATCACTCTAACATATATACCATTATATATAATATACCACATCCAAACTGATATTAAATTTTCAATCCAAGCAACAATCAATAATTTAAATTTAACTATTTAATTTCAAAAGGGTAATCAAAATGAGTGATATTAACTCACCTTTATCTTTTGTTTGCAAATCCGATCCAATCTGGCCTGTTTAATCCACGATGGACCTTGTATAACATTATATGATTTATTAATATCTGAAATAATCTACAAATAATTTACCATTTAATAAATTAAATTGACCAATAATTTAATTTAAAATAATCATTTGGTTTTAAAACTTAATAATTCGATTCTAAATTAATTTTCCTTTTAAAACCACATACGTTATATAATGTAATCTATATAGTTTCCAAAATCTAAATTTTATATAACTTTCCAATTCAAAACATTTAAAACTGCTGCCTTCATAAATCTTATATATATTTTTTAGTTAGATATGATAAAAATAGTATATATCTTGGTTATCAAATAAAATTTTTATTAACAAATTATAAAATTAATTTCAGTTACAGCAAATACCTCGATCGGGTTCTCACACGACACTGCTCGATCGAGCCCGCGAACCTCGTCCTCCCTTCGACCATCGCGACTCACTCTGAGCCGCCATAGCCGCTCGATGGAACCACCATCGAACTTGCGATTCCATGACATCGCCTCTGACCCACGAACTCACGCGCACCTAACTACTCCGACGCCTCCACAAACCCCCTACCCGCCGCTCGAAATCACCTTGTCCACACGTGATAATCCTCTTTACAAACTCCTATATTGCAACATACCCCACCCTCGTATGAAACCCACGCCGCCTTCGAAGTTGCACGCTCGTGAACGACCTCGCGATAAGGTCGATCGCCCTTTATCTTACCGATGCCATTACCTAGCTCAATGCGAGATCGTCGCTCGCGAACATAGATCACTACTCTTGGCTGCCATTTGATTTGAACGAAATGAGTATTTTTTTTTCAATTTTGACTTGCAAACCAATATGAAAGAGAGGGTTTCGGCTGAGTTGAATAGGAGGGGAAGAACGAAGTTTTCGAACGAATACAGTTGCTCTTCTTATTATATTATTTTTAAGAGAATACGCAAGGAGGACACGTGTTATTAAGGAGAAAACGTGTTAAATTTGTCTACTTTATGCGAATATATTTAATTTAAATTCAAATTCAAATCGTCTCGATCTACACAGTCTAAAATTTCGAACCCCTATCGAGGCATGCCGCTAGGATTTTATAATGTTATGCCCCTATTTCGAATGCATTGGAAAAGGTTTCGAGTTCTAATTTGATCATATGGAGAAGACAGCTTTTTGGACCCAGTTATTATATTAAATTATCGATACGGATTTCAGCGCGTTTATAAACCGTACCATCACACGACAATTCCAAACACTACAAATCTTGAAATCCGATAATTGAACAATATTATGGATCCAATGGCACAAGTTTCGTTAAAATCCAAGACTGTGCCTCGATTGGCTATTTTAAATATCAATTTAAATGATATATTTTTAAAGCTGAACAAAACACTTTCAGATTCAAATTTAAAACTTCTATTATCTTCAGTATTATAAACATAAATTTTATAAGCCTTTGAAATATTTTTAATAAGCATAAAACTGAAGATTAATAATTTTACCCAACTCTCAAAAATTAAATTCAATAATTTAATTGCCAAATAAGTAGTGATATTTGAAATTCAAGTTAAACTAACTTTCAAATATTTAAATCAATTAAATATTCCAATTTCAAATATCCAAAAATTCCGGGTCGTCACACTAAAGTCGACCGCTAGCCCATTTGGGTCGACCACTACTGGTTAACAATCAACCTCCTTGGGTTGACCATTCCCCATGTCAATTTGTGTATAATTTTTCCTACTTTCAATTCTTTTAACGTCCGGAACTTCTCCTATTGACTCCGATTTCAAAATTTCACATATGAAAGTTGTTCGAAAAATTGCTACGAATGCAATGATGCAACTTTCATAGCCGAATTCGAATGTCTATGGAAATTTTCTTTTTAGTCCTTATTTTATTTCTTTTAATTTTTATTATTAAATTTTGTTAAATTTTCGTGGTGTTATAAATTTTATCCAAAATACACAAGTCATCGAAAATTCCTACTATTGATTAATCATTGCCTAATTGGTTAAACCTAGTCCATACTTTTCCCCTAGAGCCCCATAGCTATTTTTACAACCTTGCTGGAGAGGCATTTGTAATAATGAAGGGTATTATGATATGAAATTTGTATTGGTTAAGGTAAACACTATTTTTGGAGACTCATGTGTCGTAATTAATAGTGCTAAAGTTCTAGATACTTGCAAGCTTTAACATTTGAGATTAGGTCATACTTCAGAGAAGAACTTAGAGTTACTTGGTATAAGAAAGATGATTAAAGGGTAAATCTTCAACAAATTTTGCTTTTCTCAGGAATGCATACTGGCTAAGAAGACTAGAGTATCATTTGATACCGGTAAGCACAATTCTAGGAGGATACTTGTTTATGTCCATTCAGATGTTTGAGGACTAGTTTCTTTAGCTTTGATTAGGGGAGTACAATATTCTATATCCTATGTTGATGACTACTCATTAAAAGTTTGTGTGTATGTAATAAAAGTCAACTCGTAAGTCTTTGAGAAATTTAAAGTTTGGTTCGCTCTTGTCGAAAACCAAACAGAAAGTTTTCGAGGTTTGGCAATGCCAATAAATATATCTCAAAGGAGTTCTTTGATTACTGCGAATGGATTTTCATTAGGATACATTTTACTAAACTTGGGGACCCGTAGTCCAATTAATTTGTGGAAAAGATGAATGCGGCTCTAAAAGGCTCATTGCTTGAGACCGACTACACGTGTATCAAAGGTTTTCGGGCTAAAACTATTTCAACCGCTACTCATATTGTAAAGCAAAGTCCATGCTTAGCCATTAATAAGAAGAGTACAAAGGAAAAATGAATAGGTAAACATGTAAAATTGAGTAATTTCCATATTTTTGGTTGTCTTGCTTATGTTTATAACACAGAAATGATATATTGGAACTTAGAGCTTACAAATGTATTTTACTTGGTTATACAGATGGTATTAAAAAGTATCCTATTCGAAACTATAAGATGATGAAAACTATCCAATAAATTTATGCTACCTTTGATGAGTCCGCTATGTTTAAGCTATTACAAGATTATCTGACGATCTAGACTTACATGGAGAGAAGCCTTAAGAGATGGCGATTGTTCCCAATTTTCAGCGTGGGAGTAGAGTTGTAACTATCGAATAATAAGAATGCAATTGATGATACATATGATATTCCACATAGCTCTTCTAATACTGAGAATGGTGTTCATGATAATTGATGGGTTTCAGTTTGAGGTGGATCTGGTGATGATTTAAGCAATGTTGAATCCATTCTAGCCAGTCAACTTATTAGGAAGGCATAAGAGAGATATGAGAGTGGCACTATATAAACCTTAGACTTGGTGATCATTTTGATTATGCATTGCATGTGGTCCAAGATGAATCTTTAGACTTTGATGACGCTTTGAAGTTAAGTAATAGTTAAAAGTGGATTTGCTTTATGGAAGAGGATAATGCAAAAAACATTTTTATTAAGTCGTTTCCTATTGCCAAGTTCGAGCATTACTCAAACTTGGTTTACATAGTGATATGTAATGTGCCACATGGTGGCATTATGGCTAGGTTTGGGGGGGGGGGTATTTGAAGCCTATAGGAGATGTAATGTTCTTCTTGTGTATGGGAAATTGGTTGTTCTACCTTTGTAATAGGTACTTCTAAAACTTTGTTGGAACATGGTGACTTTGTCAGAGCTTGTTAAAATGCAGTGGTCAGTGGGATTTCAGGAGTCCATTGGGTAAGTATCCATGTTCACATCATCATGAATTTGATGAAGATTGATTGAAGATGGATTTTGAAGTAAGCTCTGTTTGGATATAAATGGAGTGATGGTGGAGCATTGAAATTGTGACTCAAATGCCTGTAAAGAATTTTAGTTACATCCTTTATTGCATTAAAGAAAATATGAGAAATTATTTGCATGGAAAGGAATTAATTTGATGGATGGAGGCAATCAATTAATTTCATAATCACTTGATTAATGAATGCTTGTTATCAAGCATATGCACATTGGAGGAAACTGAAGACTGGAATAGATATATGTTTCCTATATGAATCCGTGAATTGATAAGATGTTGATTTATTAACGTAAATCAATTTCTTCAACCTCAAGTAACGGTCTCTATATAAAGGTAGTCATTTATTAGAGATTTATTATTCTCTCAAGTTCTATCTCTTCTATGTTCCTATATTAAGCCTGTATTAAAATAGCGAATCATACATGGGCTCCACTGAAATCTAGGATTACTAGATACTATGGAAATTTTTGTATAATAACTTGTATTAGAGCTAATGTTTCATGGGACAATTTGATGTTGCAAGTGTGATCGATGCAGAGATCCTTGAGGCTTGAACAAAGAATGACTCATCAAGGTGGATTTAAGCAGCCGGACACCCCACTGAAAGAGGACACATTGGTTACACCGCCTCATCACTTCTTTATGGACTCGATATCTTCAAGACAACTTCAGTGAAAGCACTCATCTAAAGGTGGAAATTTGGTAAATAGCAGACAACTGTTTACAAAAGGACTCTATAGTTTAGTATGCTCAACTTTAAAGCTTCTTTAGTATGCTCCAGAAAGAAGGCTTGAGAAAAAGTTCATCAAGGTGGATATTGTTAGGTGAGGCTTGCATTGCGGGTGCGTGTATTGGATGGATAAAGTCCCACATTGCAAGAAACACAAGATATAACATGGTGTGTGTACATATGAGATTAGTGTAACATAACATTGGAAATTCCTTTTTTTATAATCCAGTGTTATCAAGATCAATTATATGCCCATCGTAGAGCGATGAAGGGATGTTCGATTGAGACACCGGGACATCAGAAGCTTTGTTAGATGACTGCCTCATAAAACAATGAAGTGTGCGTATAGGTAAATGCATTGGAGTGCTAAAACTTAAAAAAATGAAACAACAATCCTTAAAACAAATAATAAATATATTTTTTAATAATTCTTGACTAAATTTTATAGAAATTTATCTTATCACATGTCATTAGAATACTTTTGCATTTGTATATACAATTTGTGGACTATAATCTATAAATGGTGATAACTTATCAAAGTAAGTAAAGATGAACCAATTAGTTATGCACATCGATTCTATATGACAACTATCTAAATCTCAGTTTCATGAAATTCCCTTAGAGACTAAGCAATGGTCTTATAAAGACGATGCCACCTTCATGCATTCATATAGGTAAGTTTACTAGACATGCCTATAATACACACTTCAATGGCATACCTATTATAAATCTATTAGACATTAAGTAGTACAATTGCAATCATATGGTTATAGGTATCAAGTACTTTACTACCTTGGAATGAAATATAACATTGACTATTTAGACTAATATTATAGTACTTCAAATCAGAATAATATGATGAACGTTGGCTCATTGAACTCAAGATAATGCATATGTACATTATGTTGGGTTGATTTTCCACCATTGACGCTTGGCTTATATTGTTTTCAAACCCTATTCCTTTTGTTGTTTTCCACACCAAATTCCTTACAAGTTTATTTCGCTAATATTTTTAACCAATTTTGGTTAGTTCAAAATTTATGGTAATTATCCTTTTAGTGACCAATTACCTTTTCGAATTGTGCCGTAAGTCAATTGGTCTAGATTTACCATTATGGTTATAAACTTGAGATAGTAAAGCTTAATTGTCACTCTATAAGGATATTAGCAGCATAAGGCTTGATCAAGCGGGAACTTCTAATGAAGATGTTGACCCAAAAAATGTACCACCACCCTAGTTCGAGTTTGAAAGCACTAGCCTTGTTTTTGCAGAGCAATATCATAGATCACATTTATAGAAAAGATGCCATAGAAGAAAATAGACAGAGGATTTTTATAGTGGTTTGGCTGTTAATGAAGCCTACATCCGCTTTATAGTTTTATTATAGATAGAATGCTGTTTTAAGAGATTTTTGATTACAAGGCTTTGATTATCTTTAGCTAGATTCAATCCCTAGAGTTGGAATCCACCGGAGAATCATAGTGAACTACTTTGAAGATTTTTGCGATGAAGATAGGAAGGAGGAATAATTCCAGGAGAGCTTCAACAACTAGTTCGGAGAAGATCCTCGGTTTATGATGCGGGTAGGATGGTATTTATAGAGATCAGAGAGCTTTTGGGCCAAGCCTGTTTGTCAACTGCTCGCAGGTAGGTAGGAAATGACCCACGGAGAATTTGGCTTGCAAAACGAGATAGAGCCATGGGTCGCTGGCGACCCATGGTCTATAGGTCACTGGTGAGCCATGGTCTTGGCTCATTCACGAGCCAATGCCTTGGCCTCTTTTTGTAGTGTTCTTCGGCTAACTTTTTTGAAGGTTTGAGGAGAGGCATGGGTAGTCGATGATCCAAGCACTTAGGATTTTCTAGAGTTTGGAATTGGGGATGCTTTGATGGTCTTTTATCATAGTTGTTCCATTTCGATGGCAATTCATTAGCTGTTTGTGCTCAGCCGTGATTGAGCTAAAAGAATGCTCGTCCCTTGGTTTGGTCAACAAACTTGTTGCCTTAGTAACATTGCTTTACTTTCGTTCACTCCTTTCCTTAGCCATTCTAGTTGAGTTCTAAGCCATTCTGATGTCACGAGATTGTCCTGCTTTCTAGTGGTCCTCTTGGGTCAAAAAGCCAGATAACATTTGTCCCCTAGAGTATTCCTTCGTTGAAAACAAGGTGTGCTCTAGAAGTAACCTCTTTTGAGTTTTCTTTTTGTGAAATCTAGTTGATCATGTTGAGGCTACTGTGCAAATTTGGCTTTGGCTTTTCAGCTTACTGTTGAATTTTCATGTGAATCATCAAAATCCACTCAAGATGTTGTTTTCAACCAACTGGCTTTTGATAGTTGTTTGCTTTTTTATTTTTCTTTTTTATATCGATTCGAATTTCAATTCTTGGTATTGACGACACAATCTTCACTTCAAAGTATATGCAAGGATTTAGGCCAGTAAGTGGGTGCATAATGATGTAGGTTTGGAGTTGCCACATATAATTTTAATTCGACCAGTAGTGAAGCTAAGTTTGTCTCGAATGAATGTACGTCATTTTGGAGTGAAGTTTTGCTCTTTGTCTTTAGCTTTTTCTTCTTGGGAATTTGGTTAAGTTCCTATCGATGTTTTTGAGTTCCAATGCGACAATTTATTCCAAAATTGGATATAGTGGATGATTCAATCATATCTCTCTCTTTCTATTTCTGTATTCAAGTGATCCTGAAAAGAAAAGCTTCCCACGTCGCTTCGGACAGCGGCTCCGTTATCAGTCGTCGATCAATAACGAGTTAGCTACACTGGATTGTTTGTTCATAGTATTCAGGATACCAGACTCTTCTCATCTATATGACACACTGCATCTGCCCCAGTTAACGCTTAGGACCCGATTGGTCAACATATGTTGACTTTCCTTAGATTTCAAGCGTTGGTTATATGTGGATATTATTTAAAGTAAAACATACCCGACATGGTTGAATGCCAATTTTTGTCGTTGAAAATGATTTTTTGGTCATCCAATCTTTAGTTTGGTGGAGGTTCTTCCTCTCCTCTAGAAGCTGGATTCTCCATAACTTAGGCTTCACTTATTATCTCCATCATATTAGAATGATTGATTATAGTTAAATTACTAGGCATAGTTATTATTGTAGAGTTGCCATAGAAGTTCGGTTAGGCATGACTCTAGCTTTTGGAAACTAGTGCATGAGTTATTTGATCGCGAATATCTTTCTTTTATGATTTTTTGAATTTGATCTGCATGGTAGCTTCTATCTTAGGAGACTATTGGCTTAATTCCTTGGCTTTGAGAATTGCTTTATATTGACCTATTAGTCAGCTTGGCTTAGCCAGTTCTATGGCTAATCCTTACTTATGCTCATTTGAGTTCGTTTCAACAAAGTGTTGATGTAGATGCCTTAGTCCGCATGGCAGATTACTTTGACTACCGAGCCAACATGTTTTGGGAGACTAGGCCTCCTAGGCAATAAGTTTGACTGCTCCAATTTGATTGGCACGGTAGCTCCTATCTTCGAGAATTATGGATGTTGTTGCTTAATTCCTAGATCTGAGTTTTGTAATGATGTCGGTATGTATTAGAAAGATGCGTTTCTAGCATCTTTTTCTAAAGCAAATTCTTCTGACTTTGACATTGAGATCCTAATCATGTGTTGGTTTCTATCTTTGAAAACTCATACACGAATGACTCAACTCTGCGGATTTTCCCTTGATGTTGTGAATCTTCAGACAACATGACCAAACTTCGGGTAATGGCGCTATCCTGCAAGTTAGAGCCAAATGATCTAGTTAGACCATAAGTAGGTCATCGATCCTTTTCATCGTCACCAGATTATGAGCGACGGTTGATTTCTAAATGTTAAATCCATCATTTCCTTTATTGGAGATTTGTTGCTAGAATGCTCTGTTCTATAATACAGAACCGTTATCTAACCAACCTCGCGATTATTTATGTTTGGATTTTTGAAACATTTCTTTCAATCAAATATCCGTGCCTCTATCCCTTCTTGAGTGACTAGCTTTGTCGAATGCCTGTATTTGGGTGATTATAAGAGGTGGAAATCTATGTGGAGAATTGCTCAATTTCCCTCGGTTTGGCTCTCTATCAAAATGTGGAATTGAGGATGTTCGGAGATTTTATTTTCGATCTTCCATGATTACTCCCACTTGTTCTTGCCATGCATACTCTTTTTGGTTGGTGACGTAATCACGGAAGTTTTTCTCATACGTTAATTCCTATCTTTGAGAATTAAACCCAGCTGTTTGGTTCCAAGCAACATTTCCTCAAGGCCTTTATCTTTTGGCCGTGTCTAAATTCTTTTTAAGTCGAATTTAGGAAATTCGGTTGTGCACCAGCTTTCATCCTTAGAAACAAGTACATGGGTAATTCGATCCTGGGATTTCCTTTCGACGCTGCTCTATTCCTATGCAGTGGCTGATTCCTATGATAAAGGTCGACCCATCCGGCTGACCTAAAAAAGGATATGTCTTTCGGTTGTTGCCAGTCACTGGGCATCGATGGTTGAGGACCAACTTCTATCTCTAGATGTTAGTGCATCGATGGTTCACTACGATGGGTGTTTCTCATCAGCCCCGTAGGCATTGCCGGGGCAATACCCATACTTAGTGAGTAGAAAGTTTCCCGGAGTTTCTAGCACAAAATCGGTACTTATGAAGTAGAACATTTCCTAGCATTACCTGGGCAACACTGGGACTTAGGAAATGGAAAATTTTCCCGACGTTGCTAGGGCAACACCAGTTCTTAAAAGAGAAAAGAAGGCCTTGGCATTGACGAGGCAACACCAACACTTAGGAGGCCGAGATCCATTTTCCTCATTTATTTAGTGGTGCTCTTAATCCAGTTGGGTACTAGTTTCGTCCATCGAAAATTATCTATTCGATGGTCGGAATGTAGAAGTATTTTCTTTGCCTGCCTGTTTTCGGGTAGTGTTAAAGTCAGGTTGATGATGGTTGAATCATCCATCCGATCCTATAGAGTTGAGTAGATTCCTTTTGACCTTGATGGTGCTATTTTCACAAAGTTGCTTAAATCTGGGAGATGCCATGTTTTCGAATGGAGAGAGTCTCAGTCATTTCTACTGCTTAGCTTTGTTTATAACCATCAAGTATTAACCTTGGAGATGCAAGGCTATTTCTTAACAAATTCCAAAGTTATTCTTCCTCATACTGGTTTTTGTTATGATCTAACGACTTCTGTAAAACCCTCCATTCACTTCTAGGTGTCAAAATCCAGGTTCTTATAGGAAATCCGAAATTGTGGAGCAAGTCATCATAGTGCCTCTAGTATGACCACGTTCATTCCTATACTGACCATAGACCGGTAGAGTTCGATAGTGCTTATCTTAAACCCATGGCACCTGACCTTGCTTGTTTCAGGCCATATGCATTATGCTAGGATGAATTATTGCGGATATCAACCATATTCATTAGTTCCAGTCTTCGCGAATCAATGGTTTAGCTGCTCGATTTTGAGCATTCTCTCCTTGCCATGGTCTGTCTTCAGATAACAGCTGGTTTTTTGCAAGTTAGGGTTTATACCTCAGTCAAGCACCTGCTTTTGTTCTTTGGGAAATTGGTGCATTGATGATTTGATTTTGGAACAGCCTTCCATCATCGTTCATCTTTGGACGACGATAAGTTCCTCCTTTTATTGCAAGTTGGAGCGATCTTTTAACCTGACCAAGTGTTAATTTGTTCTACGCCCCTCAGTCCACAGGGTTTATTATTTTGAACAAGTGACGTGAGACTTGACGTTTTGGGCGGTTCCCTGGATGCCCCCCGTCAAAGGTACGTAGTTGCTCCTATCTTTGGGAACTCGTGAAGCGGATATGTTGAACTTTGACATTTTATAGATTAACTTTGGCCAAAAATCAGAACTATTTGCCGACTTCATGGTTTGTGATCTTTGTGGTACTAACAAAGCAATGTCGGTTCTTTCGAATAACGAGAGTTGATCCTTGTTAATCGAAGTGCCCTGCTTTTGTGCGACTTATGAAGTTCCTCTTTGTTGCCTTTCTTTGGGCAACGCGAGGTGTTGAAGCTCTTTAGGAGTTAGGGTGCGGCTTATGAAGTTCCTCCGTGTTGGCTATCTTTGGGCAACGTGAGGGGTTTAAGCTCTTTAAGAGTTAGTGCGCCGCTTATGAAATATGTGGCTTTTCGTGCTCCTCGGTGTTGCCTATCTCCAGGCTACATAAGGCATGCATATTTTGGCATGGCTTTTGGAATGCGCTACTTTTGGTTCTTCTCGACGTTGCCTATCTACGGGCAACGCGAGGAGTTTGTCCATGATGCTTCTCGGGATTGCTAATCTTTGGGCAATGCGAGGAGTTAGTCTTTTAGTGCTCCTTTACATTGCCTATCTCCAAGCAATGCGAGGAATTAGGTTTTTAGTGTTCCTCGGTGTTTCTATCTCCGAGCAACGTGAGGAGTTAGTTTCTGATGCGTGGCTTACGAGATGCGCGATTTTTGGTGCTTGTTGGCGTTTCCTATCTCCATACAATGCAAGGAGTTAGTTTTTTAGTGCTCCTCGGCATTTCCTATCTTCGGGCGATGCGAGAAGTTAGTTTTTGATGCGCGGCTTACGAGATAAGCGGCTTTTGGTGCTCCTCGACGTTGCCTATCTTTGGGCAATGTGAGGAGTTAGTTTTTTAGTGCTCCTCGGCGTTGTCTATCTTCGAGAAATGCGAGGAGTTAGTTTTTGATGTGCGACTTATGAGATGCGCACAGTGGTTTGGGCCTTCCTAATGCTGGAGGAGTGATATAAGTTCATATAAGATTCGGATCGAGTTTTCACATCAGTCCAGCGGTTTGAATTCGCTGGGACATAGTTTTGTCGGTTCTAAGAGATAATTAGTTTTTAGATGGGTAGTCCTGACTTCGTTATGAAAAAAGAGCTTATGGGAGTTCTGGGAAAGACTCTCAGCTTTTGGTCCAAACTGTAACTAGAGAATTGATCTTTGATTGGCATACAGGCTGAGAGGAACAGGAATTGGTCACCAAGAGCGGTAAAATAATAGTTGGAAAGAAGATGGCAAATATTATGCTAGTATCTCATCTGTTGCATTGGCTAGGTCATTAATTCTGCAGTTGTATGAATGCCAGAATTTTTGATCGGGCATAGGAAAACTGTGGTATGATTAGTCTGGGCCTTTCTTATGGCTATTCAAGTGTATGTGGTGCCCTTCGTGCCACAGGGTTGTTGGCGCACTCGAACGATATTCATAGTCTCTCCCCAACTCGTTTGATTACCCTCAGTCTAGCTGGAGCTGTTCGTCTGGTTTGTAGGTCTTGGCATGATTCGAGCAAGCCTCTGATTGACCACAAGTTCGGTTCAGTTTTGGCTCAGTTCCTTTGAGTGGCTTTGAGCTCTGGGGTTCAACACTGTTTGCTTCATCGATCGTTTAATTATGCTGAGTGACTTCAATTTGTGGCCCTGGAGCATGGCTTCGTTGACTCCAATAGGCTTTGGATTAGATGACTATTGATCTTCTAGTTCACCTTCATGGATATCAGTCGTACATGAATTTCGTTGTCTACTGGTTCGCCCTCACGACGCTTTAGTTGGTGAAAGACATTCACGTCCACGAAGGGTATTTTTGAATCAGATGACCGTTGATCTACCGGTTTACCATCACTATGCTCTAGTTCGTTAAAAAACTTTCACATTTGCAGCGGCGTTTTTTTGATCAGATGACCGCTAATCTACCAGTTCGCCTTAACGACGCTCTAGTTCGTGAAAGACCTTCACGTGCGCAGAGGTTTTTTTGGATCAGATGACCGTTGATCTACCGTTTTACCTTCACGATGCTCTAGTTCGTGAAAGACCTTCATTTTTGTGAAAGTTTTTTTTTGGATCAGATGACCGCTGATCTACCGGTTTACCTTCACGACGCTCTAATTCATGAAAGACCTTCAGGTTCACAAAGGTTTTTTTATCAGATGATCGCTCTCCACCGATTTACCTTCACGGTGCTCTAGTTTACGAAAGATCTTCACGTTCGTGGAGGTTTTTTGGATCAGACGACCGTTGATCAACCAGTTTACCTTCACGACACTCTAGTTTGTGAAAGACCTTTACGTTTGTAAACGGTTTTTATGGATCAAATGACCGCTGATCTACCAGTTTACCTTCATAACGCTCTATTTCATGAAAGACCTTCGGATCCGTGAAGGGTTTTTTTGGATCAGATGACCGTTGATCTATCGATTTACCTTCAGGATGCTCTAGTTCGTAAAAGACCTTCACATTCATGAAGTGTTTTTTAGGATCAAATGACTGTTGATCTACCTTTTTACCTTCACGATGCATTAGTTCAGGAAATACCTTCACGTTCGCGAAGGGTTTTTCAGATCAGATGACTGCTGCTAATGGTTTACCTTCATGATGCTCTAGTTCGTGAAAGACTTTTACGTTCTCAAAGGGTTTTTTATCAGATAAACATTGATCTACTGGTTTACCTTCCGATGCTCTAGTTCGTGAAAGACCTTCATGTTCGCGAAGGGTTTTTGGATTAGATGACGGTTGATCTATCAGTTTACCTTTACGGTGCTCTAGTTCATGAGAGACTTTCAAGGTTTCACGAAGGGTCTTTTGGATCAGATGACCGCTGATCTACCAATTTACCTTCACGACACTCTAGTTCATGAATGACCTTCATGTTCTTGAAGGGATTTTGGATCAGATGATCGCTGATCTACTGGTTTACTTTCACGACACTCTAGTTCATGAAAGACCTTCATGTTCGTGAAGGATTTTTTGGATCATATGACCGCTGATCTACCTGTGTACCTTCACGATGCTCTAGTTCATGAAAGACCTTCATGTTCGCATAGGGTTTTTTGGATCAGATGGCCGCCAATTTGGTCGAATATTCGGCGACCAGACGACCTTGGAATGATAATTTATCGATTTCGAGAGGAGTTTTGGGTTATGTGTCCGATAGCATGGCGGTCTTAAAGAAACGATTCATCGAATTTAAGAGGAAATTTTTGGATTTAGCTCGAAGGAATATAGTTTTATTGGTTCCTGTAGGCTAAGGTGTTAGATCTGTTTGTTCGATGACCCTTTAGATAAGACTTTGTGACGCCCCCAGCAATGCCGATTCTCAAAAGGGGGACTGACATGACTCATCGAGGGCATAGAAGCATTTCTTTTGCCATGCTATGTGCAATAACCCTAGTATCCCACTATGACTCATTTGAAAAAGGAGAGTATACGAGGATGGATGAGAAGACATCGCTTTAGGTTGTTGTCCCCACTTCTTGGTTGCTAGCTAGCTAGAGTGTTATTTGATAATCTTTCTTTTGTCTGATTTCGTCAGTTAGTTGGGATGCTTTTTTACTGGGTCTTAGTAGCCTTGCTTTGGCAAAAGTACCTTGAGGTCCTGTAGCTCCTTCACCGTTTGGTAGGTTCTTTGGCACACTGATGAGTTTTTCTTCTTCCAATTGCATTACATCTAGTTTTTAGAACCGGTTTGTACTTATTTTGCCGATTTTAGGTTGGAATTACTGGAATAGTGGTCCATTTGTTGAAATCTAGAGTTGATCAGCATACAACTAGCTGTGATTACTTCGAGTTTAGTACGAAGGTTGCTGAGTGGACAGTCGGTAATGTCTTCTTTCTATTGGATATTGAACTTGTCAGGTCCTTTATTCTGTGCTACGACGTCCCAATTCAGGGGTATATGGTTAGTCATGAACGATCGAATCACGTTCGTCTTGATGAAACTCCATAAGTTCGATCACGGTTTGTGGAGATTGGCTGGCAGCCACCTTTAAGTACTTGGTCACCTGCATCATTTTGGATGTAGTTTAGTTCAACTTGGTTATAGTTTACAACAATAATTGAAATTAAAATAAAATAATTCAAAGAAGATTGCAATAAATCTCATTGATAAGTGAAGCAACATCGTGTGCTCGCTATTCCACTTTGTCCCTAGTTCCTTTCAGCGAGTGGAGACCCTCAGTGGTCCAATTGATAATCAAAGTTCTTTATTGATAGGCGTTGGATGTTCCCTACAATCCACTCTGTAGGGATTGCACATACTGTTTAAGATTTCATTTCTGAATTAGCTTTTCGATCACATCTCAGAGATGTTTGTAATCGCCTGTGTTAGGACTGTGTGCATCTTACAATATACAATATTCCTTGGATCTTCTCTAGGCTTTGTTAGACTCTCTCAAGACTGGTTTATAGTATTTCTCTAAGTCATGAGTATCCAAGTTGAGGCTATCAATTGAATCATTCAAAGGAGCATATGAGTTGAATTTTGAGATCCTGGGTCGTCTCCTGGAATCTGAGTCCTTAGCCAATGGGCCCATATTGTTCTTTCTCCTAGTCTTCTCTACCCCCTCTTTGCTTAGCTTCTGATTCACATTGTAACATATACGATCTAAGGTCGTAAGATCATAGAAGGCCCTCAAGCTAAATAGCTGCCAAATTCTATCTAAGGGTTGATTCTCCTCATCAACGCCATTAGTATGATATCCTCACTGGGATTGCTCACTTTTGTGACGACAAAGACATTGAATCTCTATAGGAAGTCTTTGAGTGGCTCATCTAGCATCTGGAATAAATTAGATAATGACCTCACATCATTGGTGTGAGTCGCAAGCATTCTAAACCGCTTGACAAGCTTCTGATCCGATTGATGGAATGATGAGTTGGATTTGGGCAATAATCGCATAAATTGCATGATCATTACACCTTCGAGGAATATAGAAATTCATGAGATATAGTCCAGGGTTAGTTTTCCTGAGTAATCCGATGTGATTGGAACATTGAATCTCTTTGGATATATTGCACACTGAACGGCTTCAACGAATAGGCTTCGAGGGAAGGAGATGCTTCAGTCATCGGCAATCCGGTTCATTTTTGAAGTTACAGCTACTTGTTAAGCTTGTGAATGATTTATGCTTGCCTGAGATATGAGAAAAGCAGGATGGACCAGTATTGACGAATCAGTGGTAAGTTACTTGGAGTCGGACCCTACATAATCTGCTAGTTGCTTGGAGTCAACTGTTGGTTTGCTTGGAGTCACTAAATTCAAAGGCCTGATGATCGGTGCTTGGAATCACTTTGGCTTTTGCTTGGGGAAAAAAATAGTTTACCCAAGTCTGGCTTTGGACCAAATTTTCCTAGGTTTTCTTCGAATCAAATGGGTGATTACTCGGGTTCGACTTTGAGTCGGGACTAAAGTGAGTTTTTCAACGACCTTTTTGATAATTTTTGACGATTTTCAATGACGACCATTTGTGATTCGATGATGGGAATTCCATGATAGGATTAGAAGCTGGTCAGTCGGGAGTGGTCACAATATACCATAGGAACATGGAATTGCAATTGATCTCGTTTATATAATATCTTCTTGGTTCTTCTGCCTTTAGGAATACCGTTTGAGTAGCAGTTCCTCATCTATCTCTTGGCATTATGCTATGGCACCGATCCTAGAGCTTCTTCCCACCTTTTACACGTTGGCATTTTCATTAGATTTATCTTCCTCAAATTGTTTGTCATCTTCAGGGCAGGTGAGAGCCATCGTTATATACTTCTGTGGAGTTTTCACCCTTAAGTTCAGGTTTGTGGTCGATCCTTTTGGAATAGGTGGACTGTTAACATTTTCTTCCGTCATGATTCTTAGAGCTCTACCCATCGCTTCCTTTTGATTATATCACCTTGAACGACCCAAATGGAGGTCTCGCTAGCGACCCATGTAGGTCACTGGAGATCCATGTAGGTCATTGGCGATCCATGTAGGTCACTGGAGATCCATATAGGTCGTTGGCAATCCATATAGGTCATTAGCGATCCATGTAGGTCGCTGGCAACACATGTAGGTCACTGGAGATCCATATAGGTCGTTGGCGATCCATGTAGGTCATTGGCAATCCATGTAGGTCGCTGCCAACCCATGTAGGTCATCAGCGATCCATGTAGGCCGTTGGCGATCCATTTAGGTCGTTGGCGACCCATGTAGGTGGATGGAGACCCATATAGGTCGCTGACAATCCATGTACTAAGAATTTTAGCGGACTTTGCTTTTTGGAGTTTACGGCAGTATGGTGAAAAGGTATGGGTCGCTAGCGATCCATGTAGTTGATTTTTGAGCTTTGGCTTTTGGGTCGCGTCTACTATCTCATGTTGATATTCTCCATCTAATTTCATAGCATGTTGCCTTGTTTTGATGATGATCCATATGCTGGTTGCATTGGACTGCTACCGGATCATGATGCAAGGGGATTAACATCTTCTCCAGCTATTACTGCCCCTATGGATCTTCCAAAGGCCGTTCTTCTTCTCCTAGGAATCGTTGATTCCGAGGGGTAGATTCTTCAGGCAGATATTGGGGGATCTAGCTTCTGGATTTATGGGATCCAAAGTAGATAGCAAGATCTGGATCCTGAGTTGGGTTCTCAGTAAAGCACCAAAATGTTGACCCAAAAAATAGACCAACACCCTGGTTTGAGTCTGAAATCACAAGCCATGTTTTTACAGAGCAATATCACATATCACATATAAATAAAAGACGCCGTAAAAGAAAATAGACAAAGGATTTTTATAGTGGTTCGGTTGTTAATGAAGGCTACATCCACTTTATAGTTTTATTATAGACAGATTGCTATTACAAGAGATGTTTGATTACAAGGCTTTGATTATCTTTAGCCAGATTCAATCCCTAGAGTTGGAATCCACTAGAGAATCATAGTGAATTTCTTTGGAGATTGTTGAGAGGGAGGTTGGGAGTCAGGAATAGTTCCAGCAGAGCTTCAAAAACTAGTCCGGAGAAGATCCCTTGTTAATGTTGCAAGTAGGATGGTATTTATAGACATCGAAGAGCTTTTGGGTCGGGCGTATTTATAAACTGCTCGCAGGTAGGTAGGAAATGATCTAGGGAGAGTTTGGTTCACAAAATGAGATAGAACCATGGGTCGCTGGCAACCCGTAGACTTGGCCCGTTCACGACCCAATGCCTTAGCCTCTTTTCGTAGTGTTCTTCAGCTAACTTGTTTGAAGGTTTGTGGAGAGACATGGGTAGCCGATGATCCAAGCACTTAGGATTTTCTGGAGTTTGGAATTGGAGATGCTTTGATAGTCTTTTATCATAGTTATTCCACTTCGTTGGAAATTTACTAGTTGTTTATGCTTAGTTGCTGATTGAGCTAAAAGAATGCTGGTCCCTTGGCTTAGTCGAACCCAGTTGTTGCCGTAGAAACTTTGCTTGGCTCTCGTTCACTCCTTGCCTTAGCCTTTCTGGTCGAGTTCTAAGCCATCCTAATGCAACGAGATTGTCCTGCTTTCTAATGGGTCCTGCCGGGTTATAAACCCGGATAACAAAAGAGTATCGTAATTATTCCACCACTTTACTATTCGAAGTTAATGCTTTATATTAGCATCTATGGTGGAATTAGTATTATATTGTTGTTTCATTTTGGCCTAGGATATCGCTCATCCACAAAGAGTGAATATCCATCCAGTAAGTGATCTATGATCATTAGTTTTAAAATTCCAACTAGTATTCATGCATTCTTGTATTATCCTAGACCATTTATTGTACAATTTACCATAGTCCATGATTTTTATTTAGATCCTTTTGTACCACATTTCAATAAATACATCCTAGGTTATTTGTATAGTATTTCCCCAACTGAATGGCTATATCTTATCTTATATATGTCAACATACATCAAACTTCCAATAATTCTAACATGTTCTAATTGAAACTTTGATCCACTGATATCTCAAATTTAACCACATATTTTAGTTTATCTGTAGTGGATACTTAATTGCAGTCAAGCCATTCAACTTCCCAAAACATCTCAACATATTGAGATTGAATTATGGCCGACTCTTATGTTGATTTTGTATTCTTATGTCTAGAATCACTTCAGTTATTCCTATATCTATCATGCCAAAGGATCGAGATAGAAAATTTTCCTTTTTCCTTTATATTCAAAGAATTATTCACAAATATAAGCATATCCTTTCTGATAGAGTTAAGGATATGGCTTAGGGTTAATTATGTAATTTTTTACATACATCTAATTCTGTGACCAATCTTATTCAAGACAAGAAGTGTTTTTTCTATTGTATTCTTGTTATATAATGATATAAATAATTTAGTAATTAATTTAAAGTATATAGATGGACCATAAATGATATGTTATGTGATTGTAGTTACAAAGTTTAATTATCTGAGAATTTTATCACATTGAGAATAACATATTATTTTAAATATTCTCAGTCAAGGTGTTTTGAGAAAGGATATAATAACTAGAAATTTTGGATGCTCCATATCTAAATATCTGAATTATTAATATTGGATTTAATGTGATTAAACAGATTTAATAATCTTATTAACCCCTTTTTATTAATAACAACTAATGATAATAAATTTATTTACAAAAATAATTAGTTCGAATGAATATCGATAATGCGGCTGAAAATTATTTTACTGATAAATGGTTTCAAAATGCGTGAAATAATCATCACATTGCATTATCTTGAATTTTGATGAAACCGGTGTTATCGGAACCAGATTAATAAGGTGATGTACACCGATGAGTTACATAGCGATTCGATGTCATGATCATACGACCTCGAAACGCTTAATGACTTAAAGGAGAAAATTAATATATATTTATTTGAATATTAGGCTCAGGTCCCTAATAAGTTTCAAAATACCCAAAAACCCCAGTAAAAAAAAGAATGTAAATTATGTCCCTAGAATTAAGTTACCAAGGTATTGGATATAGTTATGCAATTATTCACTAAATAATTGCAGACATTTATGCAATTATATCCAAAAATTGCATAAATTTATGCAATTTTTTTGATGAATAATGATGGAAATTTCCGCAATTTTCTTGGTGAATAATTGCGGAATTTTCCGCAACATTTTGAAAAAATTCCTAAAATTTCTGTAACTTATTCAAAAAATCGCGGAAATTTCTGCAAATTTTTTGGTGAATAATTGCGGAATTTTTCAGTGAATACTTTTGTAAATATCTACAATTTTTTGATGTAATTGTAAAAATATCTACAATTATTCATTGAATAATTGCATAAGTGTACGCCATTATTCAGTAAATTAATTATAGGGACCTAAATTACAAACTTTTTTTACTGGGTATTTTTGTGTATTTTGAAATTTATTAGGGACCTGTGCCAAACTGTCCCTTTATTTTATTATATAAACACCACCCATACCCATACGCGTTCAATCTCTCATCACCTCTCCTCTTTTTTCTTTTCTTTTTACAATAAACACAAAACATGAGCTGCCACCTTGTTCAAATTGTTCCCAGAGCTAGAGGCATCGATAAAGCTTAGCGTTAGATCCATTGGAATTATGTTGAGGAGGGGTTTGTATTGGTGTATGCAATGTTCGGTGCAGTGTCGATTAGGGATGACCGAAAGTTTTGGTCATGAGCTAGGGTTAGGGTTTTTGGAGATTGGAGGGGAGTTAGGTGACGAGGTTAGTGCCGTTGTGTTTTTCTTGGCAAAGAGAACCTATAGGCTTCGATAGTTGGAGGTCCGATCAATTGAGGTGAATTGCGACTACATGGGGGACGCCAGGGTATGAAGTGTTGCATTTTGATAGGAAGAGTCGAGCTCAACATGGCGGTGACCGAGGAGGAGAGAATGCGAAGCAGAGTTCGATGGAAGTGATGGCACGTTGAATCTTGAATCAAGGAGGTAAAAATGAGGAGAGAGGTGCACGCCGTGTATATGTACATGTATAGGCTAAAGAGATTAACGGAAAGAGGGAAAAGGATTAAGAGGTTATTAGTTGATGATTAGTTAATCAATTATTTTAATTAATCTAAATTCGTATAAAATTCATAACTTTTGCATACGAGGTCCAGTCAAGATGCCGCCTTTACTGTTGCACTCATTGTGAGATTTTCTACATCTTGGTTTAGCTTTGTCTTAGGTGAGTTTACACACCATAAAATTTTATCTGTTGTGTATATAATGTTGTTGTCTTAAATATAAGTTAAAATAGATAACAATGTAAGTTATTACTTTTGGATCCTTCCTTACTTTGGAAAGAAAGTAACAATATTATATGTAGTATAATTTCTCTTATAACACTATAAAACATGTATCGTGGCCAAGACTTGTCGTTTATATGTTTGATATTATTGTGTGAAAAGTAAAAGTGTGTTGTAATAAGAAAAATAAACATTATAAACACATTTTGAAATCCCTGGTATTTAGTATATGTAAAATTGGTTAAAATGTGAATATATTATGAAAGGAATTGTTTTGGAAAGTTGTAGAAATTGTAAAACAAAGTTGTGAAAGTTAAATGCGAAAAGGCACTATGGATGCACTTTGAAAATGCCTTGCGTTCGACGACTTTTAAAGTCAACTTTGAGAGACATCCTACATAAGTGGTGTGCCAATAGTTGATTGTTAAATATGGATTTGGTTTACTTGTATGCGTGCTTAAATAAGTACCAATAATTTAATTTGAGAAGTTAAATTGAATTTGATGGTAGCTTGTTAAGTACCACTATGGTTACTAAGCCTATTTGTGAAAAGGGAAGGTTAAAGATTTAATCTAACTTCAAATTTTATAATTTGAAGCAACATGTTTTATTAAATTATTATTTGGATAAAGTATTATTAAACTCTTACTTTACAAAGTGTTTTGTAAAATTATTTCTTTAGTAATGTTACTTATTATTTTATTTATTATGTTTAAAATTAATTATTTTTTAGGTTGTTTGAAGATAATAAATTATTTTATTATTGATTATTTAAAATTAGATAATTATTTCATTAATAATATTGTTTGAAAATTTAATTAATTTTATTTTAGAGGTTGACTAAATTTATTTTATTATATTGGATTATATAAAATGTTTCAAAGGTTAATTATTATTATATTATTTCAAAGTTTAAAATTTTTGTTATTATACTATTAATAATGTTTTGATTTTTTATTATTATATTATTAAAAACGTTTTTAAGTTATTTTTATGATGTTAATTTTTTTATTACTATAGTTAAAAAATATAAATTATTTATAGAAAGATTTCAATTTTTAGAAGGATTTATTTAAAGGAGTTTATAAATTCAAAGGAGGTTTGGTATTTGAAAGGAAGCTGGGTTTCGAATGATTTTAGAAAAGAGGTTGAGAAATGGTTTAGCGATTTGGAAGGGAAGTTTTATAAAGGGTTTTTGAGATTTATAAAAGAGTACTGTATAAATAAAACTTGGAAATTTATAAATAAGTTTTATAAATAGATTTGGAAATTTACAAAGGTGTTAATTATAAAATAAAAGGTATTTACGGAAAGGAATGGCGTTTTCGGGTTATTTATATCTCTATTTTAATGACATTTATGTTTGATCATTTTAATACGATTTTGAAATAGAAAATCTTTCCAAGAGTTGGCGGATATACCTATATCATTTTATAAGTATGTGAAAAAGGTTTTCCAAGTTTTGAAAGGAATGCTTTGGAATATACTTATACTGTTGCGATAAGTATATGGTTATAATTTCTAAGTATCGAAAATATAGTGCTTTGTGAAAACACTTATCCTAGGATAAGTATATGGAAGTGATTTCCAAGTATTTACAAAGTGATTTTAGTTATTGAAAGATTAATTTAAGAGGCTTAGTGGTTTTCATGGAAAATAAAATCTTCGTTTGAATGTTGTTTAATCGATAGTTAAATAACCGATTATCAAACTTGGCCAATTTTAAATTATTGTTGTCGATTCAGAGAGACCAGGATCGGGTTGTTAGTCCCTGAGAAGATGGTTTTGATGACAACAACCTTAGAATAAGATTATAACATATAAATACTAACATTATAGTTTAGATATATATAAGCATATGCATGATTTAACCATGCAGGTACCAAGAATGAAGACAGTACAGTATAGATATTCAAGACTGAAGATATCAAGATTTAAGACTCATGAGTATCAAGATTATCAAGAGTTCAAGATTATAATAATAAGTAATTTAATTAGGAATTTTGTTAAAACTCCTAGAAAAGCACTGACATCTTAAAATCCAATTTATTCGTGGAATGGAATCCACTTCGAGCCTGTTAAAGGGATGGAACCCTAAGTAGGATGGAACCTATGAAAAATCTAGTAGAGCATTGTTTTGTATCCACTAATTTTATTCAATTTTTTTACAAAATTATATCTTGTTTTCAAAATGATTTCAAAATCTTCCTTTTAAAAAGATCGAAAACATCTATCTTGGTTTTAATATACTTTTAGCCTCAAAATAATCTTTATCTTCAAAATCAAATTATCCTCGGTTTTAAACTATCTTTTAATATATTTAACTTTTGATATTTATACTTAGATTTAAATATAAATTTATAGTGAAATTTTATATATACCAAAATAATATTCTCTATACTTATTTATGTATTTTGACTATAGTTAAGTATATTTATAAAGTCTAAAAATAGTTTTAATACAAGATATAAGTTATTTTCAAATAAAAACAAATTACCAAAAATTACACAGGCCTGTCGACAACCCCTAGAGATCCTTGTCGACAAGGTAGCAGTTTATTTCAAAATTTAGAACTTCAAAGGAAGTGTCTATTCGTCATATCCTTTTACGAATGGACATGGCCGTTGTTCTACTATAAATAGGGGTTGTTTTAAACGAATTTACGTATATATTTTCTCTTATTTCACTCCTCTTCTTCCATATTTCTTTATATATAATTTTACCATTACTCTGTCGAAATCAACATTGAATTTGACTAGATCATTTCTGGTTTGATTCTCTATCACTATCTCAACAAGATCCCAGTGCTATTCAAAGTTATAGGCTTCTTTGTAATTAATTGAGTAAGAAAAGGTGTGATTGTGGCCTGTAAAATCAATCAAGCGAGAAAAGGTGTGATTGTAGCCTGTAAAATCAATTGGGTGAACTTGTTGCCCGTAAAATCAAGTATCTCTACCCAGAGGATTGTGAATCTGGAGTGGTGTACCTCATGGCCTTGAAATCGAGGGTGTAATTATAAGAATTTATTTTGAAAGGAAATCCGTACTTGTGTGCAGGACTGGATGTAGGGTACCTCCGAACCAGTATAAAATACAGTGTGTTCTTTCCTTTATTGCTTTTACTTTATTTCTGCATCTGTGTTTGATCCTGTGATCATATCTGTGTTTGAATATTGTATACATTTATGTTCAAAGTAATATAAACCCAAAAAGAATTAATAATTCCTTAAAACACTATTCACCCCCCTCTAGTGTTAATTTTAGCCTTAAGATCTGTAATCCGCATTTCTTACATTTGGTATCAGAGTAAGGTTTTCAAAGTTTCATAATCTGAATTTTGAAAAATTTTCAAAATGGCTACCAACACTGGTACAGTTAATACTACCAACATTGGTTCTATTATCCCTGTCACTAGTTCATTTGTAGAAGGTCATTCTACTGTCAGACCACCACTTTTTAATGGCAATAACTATGCATATTGGGCATGTAGGATGAAAGTACATTTACACTCTGTAGGACTAGACACTTGGAATATCACACAGACTGAATATTCTGAAACCACAACTGATTTTGCACAGTGGACTGTTGAGCAAAAGACCGTTGTACAAAACAACTCTAAAGCTATGAATATTTTGTTTTTTTCACTTGATAGAAATGAATTTAATAGAGTGTCATTTTGTAAGTCTGCATATGAAATCTGGAAAACTTTGCAAGTTACCCATGAAGGAACAAGCAAAGTTAAACAAAACAAAATTTCCATGCTCACAAATCAGTTTCAATTATTTAAAATGAATTCTAATGAGTCTATTTCAGATATGTATAGTAGATTTTAATTGTGCATTCTCTAATATCCTTAGGAAAGGAATTTTCAGAAGAAGATCAAGTTAGAAAAATCTTAAATTCTCTTACTCCAGAATGGGATCAAAAGACACTTGCAATCGAACAGGCAAATGACATCAGTACCTTAAAGGTAGAAGAATTAATTGGAAATCTAATGTCGTTTGAAGTCCAAATGATTGAGAGAAGAGAAAGCAAAGCATCTGAAAAAAAATCAATGGCATTCAATGCATTGCCGATGGATCAGACTCAAACAGCGATAATGATGAAGAGATAGCCTTTATGACCAAAAAATTTCAAAAATTCCTAAAATACAGAAAAATGAATAATCTCAAGAGAAATAACCGTAAGAACTCTGGAAATCAGAATTTAGTGTCAAACTATACCAAATGTTTCAACTGTGATGAACCAGGCCATATCAAAAGAGACTTTCCGCATCAAGGTAGGCAAAATCTTCCTATAAATAATGATTCCGCAAAGAAACGAAAATGTGCATTTACTGCTACTTTTGACGACTTAGACTCGTTCTCAAGTGATGATGATCAAAAGACAGATAGTTCAAATATGTGTTTCACGGCAGTTCACGACTCTGACGAATTCAGAGAAACGGACTCAGAAAAAGGTACATGTTTACAATACATTGGTTGAAATTGCATGCTTAGAATTGTATGCTTGATTTGTTGATTTTGAATTGGTGTGTTGTTCAAATTTTAAAAATTTTGTTTTTATTATTTTTTACTATTATTTTATTATTATTTTTAATTTTATATTTTAATAGTATCATGATATTTTATGAAATATGCTATAATTCTAGTAATATTCTAGATATATATATCGACATTAAAAATAATAAATATGTATATATATATTAGAATACTTAAGAGAACTAAATCATGAAAATTCAAAGACACCTGTCGATAAAGGCCCCTCTACGTTATCAACAAGGGTACAGAAATTTGAAATCCAAAATTTGAATTCAAATGTTGAATTTCCCTTCATCTTTTCACCTCATTCAAGACTTCTAAAAGTCACCTTTTGACCAGAGAACATGTCCTTTGAGAATCTATTTATTTACTATCTGTTATCACAACTTTTCGCTTTCATTTTCAAATTCAAACTCTTACTTCAAAATATCAAGCTCTCTACTCTCTACTCTAATGGCTTCTTCAAGCAACCCTTCCACAATAAGTATTTCCAGAAAGATAAAAGAGCAACTTTTCAATGATCCGGAGGCTATAAAAGCATATATCAACTATGCTAACTATGGAAAATTCCATCCCAGGAAGTTTGCTTTATTTCAAGGTTTCTCTACTTATGAAATTGATTCTCTTTTTGCAAACAACCAAGTTCTTAGTCTTGTTGATGCTTCACAAAATGATTTTATTTGTTATCCAAATCTTGTTAAAATTTTCTATGCAAATCTCAACCATGGATTTTATAATGGAAATGATGATGAAATTTGGAGTAGTGTCAAAGGCCCTAGAATCATCTTAAATTATGATCTTTTGGCTACCATTCTCAATTGCAAGAGCATGGAAATGGATCTTTCTAGTTTTAATATGGATGAAAACGACCATGAGACATTTCATCACATTTTCAAAGGAGATAACTTTGAATTCATAAATCGAAACTTTCGACCAAAAGCTAGAATTGTTAATCTTCTTTTACAACATACTTTGACCCCAAGATCGGGGAGTTTTAACAATCCAACTTCAAAAGTTTGAAAAGCACTTTTTTCTATTTTTGGAAATTACGATATTAATTGGGCGCAAGTTATTTTGGATGAATTTCGTCCCAAAAATCTTGAAATGGGTGAAAGCACTTTGTATCATGGAATCTATCTCACTCGAATTTTTAATTATTTTGGAGTAGATTTCAAAGGAGAAGAATTTGTTTCAAGAGAATTTTTTAATCACTCAAACATTTCTCTTATGAAAATTCAATTTTTTTTCCAACCATATGAAACTCTTGCCGAAAAGGAAGAGCGTTTGGCTCATGAGGAGATGGAAGAGGAAGAAGAAGAAGGGGATGAAATGGAAATAGAAGAAGAAGAAAGTGAAACATCCTTGGAAAGTATTGACCATCCCTATAATCCAACCAACAAAACCTTACTCGGAAATCAAAAGATCATTGTTGAGAATCAACGGACACTTAAACAATCCGTTAGTAAGAAATTGGATAAAATGCCATCCAAGATGAACAAGTTTTTCTCCAAAGTTAGAAAGAAGCTTGGATTATATTCATCTTCTTCATCCTCTAACTAGTGCTACCTTTTCATGTCATGCTGTATTGGTTTTAGTTTTTTTTGATTTGAATGTTCGTGTATCATGGAATCTATCTCACTCGAATTTTTAATTATTTTGGAGTAGATTTCAAAGGAGAAGAATTTGTTTCAAGAGAATTTTTTAATCACTCAAACATTTCTCTTATGAAAATTCAATTTTTTTCTTCAACCATATGAAACTCTTGCCGAAAAGGAAGAGCGTTTGGCTCATGAGGAGATGGAAGAGGAAGAAGAAGAAGGGGATGAAATGGAAATAGAAGAAGAAGAAAGTGAAACATCCTTGGAAAGTATTGACCATCCCTATAATCCAACCAACAAAACCTTACTCAGAAATCAAAAGATCATTGTTGAGAATCAACAGACACTTAAACAATCCGTTAGTAAGAAATTGGATAAAATGCCATCCAAGATGAACAAGTTTTTCTCCAAAGTCAGCAAGAAGCTTGGATTATATTCATCTTCTTCATCCTCTAACTAGTGCTACCTTTTCATGTCATGCTGTATTGGTTTTAGTTTTTTTTGATTTGAATGTTCGTGTATTTCTTAATGTTTAATCATTGTATCGTTCTATTATGAAATGAAATTGAATTACTTTTCTGTTATCTAGCTTATCCTATCCCTAGAATAAATGTTAGTTTATTATGTAAATATATATACACACACACATAATTATTCACAAAATCAAAATGAGTCATCAAAATTAACTGACCCCTGTCGACAACCCCCCTTAGACCCTGTCGACAAGTACAGGTCAGAAATGACTTTTCATTTTAAATTTGAAATTTGAATAACTACCTTCTATCTATTCATTTCAAACGAATTTCTACACCTATAAATACATATTTCTTCCAGAATTCATCACTCAAAATCATTTCTTATCTACTTTATCTATATTTCTTCTCACAAAATTAAATATGGCCAATCCAATTCGTAGTTTGACCGAGAATCTTGAAGAAACCCTTAACTCTTTCAAAAATATTCTTTCTTTCATTCTTCGTAATCAGCGACACTTAGAGTTGAGTCAAATACAGATGATCAAGGAGCAAGAAAAGTATTTCGATACGATAGATGGATGATTTGCTCCCTACACAAAGATGATAATGAAGCACATCCTCCAATCTCTCCCACCAATGAAAATGAAAATTGGGATGTCATTATAGCATACCCTATATTTGGAGAAGAAGGATCAGTGGAAGTTCCTCATAATGTTTGATTTTATTTGATTACTTTATTTGATTTGAATTGATTGCTTGGATTGATTTGGTTTGGTTTGGTGTGGATTGATAATTGGTGTGCAAACATAATATGTATAAATATACATTAGTTTCTTTTCTCTCTTTCTTATTGCTATATGATCTTACTTATGTTTTCCACGCATATGTAAATATAACAATATATAATTAATAAATGATTTGTATTCTTATCTTTGAATTCTCACATTTCACTATTATAAGTATTATCATATATAGATTGTTAGTTCGGATAGTTAGTAATTAAGGACTAAGTTTTAGTTTTAGAATTAAGTGTTGATTATTTATGATAACACTATCATTATAATCACATGTCATATAGTATTAGTTTTACGGGGAGTTATATAGTTCGGAGTTAGCTTTTGTTGATGACAAAGGGGGAGAAGTATAAAATAGGATAGTTAGGCATAGATTAAGGGGGAGTTATTAGTTTTAACGGGACTTATTAGGATATAAATATATTTTATAAACAAAGGTTGTCATCATAAAAAAGGAGGAGATTGTTAGTCCCTGAGAAGATGGTTTTGATGACAACAACCTTAGAATAAGATTATAAAATATAAATACTAACTTTATAGTTTAGATATATATGTATATGCAGGATTTAACCACGCAGGCACCAAGAATGAAGACTTACAATATAGAGATTCAAGACTGAAGATATCAAGATTGAAGACTCGTAAGTATCAAGATTACCAAGAGTTAAAGATTTCAATAGTAAGTAGTTTAATTAGGAATTTTGTTAAAACCCCTAGAAAAGCACTGACATCTTAAAATCCAATTTGTTCGTGGAATGGAATCCACTTCGAGCCTGTTAAAGGGATGGAACCCTAAGTAGGATGGAACCTATGAAAAATCTAGTGGAACATTGTTTTGTATCCACTAACTTTTACTCAAATGTTTTACAAAATTATATCTTGTTTTCAAAATGATTTCAAAATCTTCCTTTTAAAAAGATCAAAAACATCTATCATGGTTTTAAAATACTTTTAGCCTCAAAATAATCTTTATCTTCAAAATCAAATTATCCTTGGTTTTAAACTATCTTTTTTAACATATTTAACTTTTAAAATTTATACTTAGATTTAAATATAAAATTATATTAAAATTTTATATATACCAAAACATTATTCTCTATATTTATTTATGTATTTTGACTATAGTTAAGTATATTTATGAAGTCCAAAAATAGTTTTAATACAAGATAGACGTTATTTTCAAAGAAAAACAAATCACCAAAAATTACATAGGCCTGTCGACAACCCCTAGGGACCCTTGTCGGCAAGGTGACAGTTTATTCAAAATTTGAATTTCATAGGAAGTGTCTATTCGTCATATCCTTTCATGAATGGACATGGCTGTTGTTCTACTATAAATAGGGGCTGTTTTAAACGAATTTACATACATATTTTCTCTGATTTCACTCCTCCTCTTCTTCCATATTTCTTTATATATATTTTTACCATTACTCTGCCGAAATCAACAATGAATCTAATTTGATCATTTTTGGTTTGATTCTCTATCACTATCTCAACAAGATCCTACTGCTATTCAGATTTATAGGCATCTTTGTAATTAATTGAGTGAGAAAAGGCGTGATTGTAGCCTGTAAAATCAATCAAGCGAGAAAAGGTGTGACTATAGCTTGTGAAATCAATTGGGTGAACCTGTTACTCGTAAAATCAAGTATCTTTACCCAGAGGATTATGAATCTGGAGTGGTGTACCTCGTGGCCTTGAAATCGAGGGTGTAATTGTAAGAATTGATTTTGAAAGGAAATATGTACTTGTATGTGGGACTGGATGTAGGGTAACTTTGAACTAGTATAAAATCCGGTGTGTTCTTTCCTTTATTGCTTTTACTTTATTTTTGCATCTGTGTTTGATTCTGTGATCATATTTATGTCTGAATATTGCATATATTTGTGTTCAAATTAATATAAACCCAAAAAGAATTAGTAATTCCCTAAAACACTATTCAATCTCCTCTAGTGTTAATTTTAGCCTTAAGATCCGTAATCGCATTTCTCACGCGGATATGTTATCCAAAACCACTTCGAACTGGAATTAGCATTCCAAATTGGAATATCTTGAAGATAATTGAAGACAGAGCTCTTTAAAGTATTATGGCTACTTGCTACTAATCCTCATGGTGATTCAAAAATGGATGTAGTAGAAATGGTGCCTTCGGTTTTGTTTAGACCCAGAATGAACTTGTATGGATGAATGCTAGCATTTCATTTCTGCTTGAGGACAGTGTTAGCATTCCACCTGGGATTGCTTTATTAAAAAGATAAAATGCAGCCTCAAGTCTCATCAACCGGGAATGACTAAAATCAAGAGAGATAAAGCAGGGCTAAGTGAGTCGCACCCATTAGAGTATTATCATCACCTTCATAGATATATCCATTTGTGGATTTAATTGTGCAGAGAGCTCTCGGAAATGTTGCAAAAGCAACCAGAGTGATGAAATGTCCGTTACTATCCAGTAAGGAGTAGGCCGGTCCTGTGGTGGTAGGGAGTCCATGTATGGCTCTTGGTGCATTTTTCTAAAGGTGTACCATGGTAGGTGGTACCCCGGCACCCTGTCATTATATGGAAATCCAATCTCCAATAAGTGCCTTGAGGACTTGATTGTAAACCTATTATGCTAGAATTTGATAATGTTACAATTTTAGCTATGATTAATATGTATTTGGATCCTAGTCATTTATAATATCACAGGATTATCTACAGAAATGTGTTGGTTAAGGTAAGGTAAAAACTCGTTCGTATTTATGTGTTGTGTGGTCTTACGAGAGACCTTTGTTTTCAAAAAAAATTGTAACATTAAAATCCAATTGAGGCATGTTTCTCATGCTGATTTACCATACTGATCCGAGCGTTATTTTTCTTGTAATGCTTAGGTCAGACCGATCATATTTGCAGATTCAATTTGGATATTTGGAGATTCAGAAGATGAGCTGGATGTCCAAGTCGTATCTCTCGTATATTCTATTTTTCACTACATTGGTTGTTTATATTTATCAACAATTGGGAGGACAAGTTATTATAACTATCCAGGCTATTAATTGATTCAATGACCTCAGTTTTTCTTTTGTAAAGATCATTGTTATATTATAAACTGGTCGTCGCGTTGTAAGATTTTTTTCTATCTTTTCTTTCTTTTCTTTCTTTTTCCACAGACAATCTATCTTTTTGGCACTTGGATGCGTGGCCCGTGAATACCATGGATGTATTAGTGTCGACATCTAAAGGTCGAAAGGCTGGTCATTACAGTTGATATCAGAGCTAAGGTTGAGCGAACATATAGGCTTTGGTGGGGTTAACTCATTTGAGATGGGGTAAGTGACACCCTAGGATGAGTTTGAGTGTATATATAAGAGTGCGTATTTGTTACTGATATAAAAATATTTTATATTGTGTTGATTTATCAGTTGAATGGTTATGAATTTTGGTCAATACGGAAGGAACAGCTGTATCGATAGGTGTTTTATAAACTCTTAAACAAGGTAAACCAACATAGTATTGTTTTGAAAATTGGGTAAATCGAATAATTTTACCTAGATTATATTTTATACATGAAAAGAATAATTTTATGAATGATATAGTTATATATAGTATGCTTAGTTATTAAAGAATAACAATATTTGATTATTATCATTTATTATTGATTTGTTGGACTCATATAGTTTATGAGCCTTTATTGTTGATTAAATTAAGTACGAACACACTATGAGTTCATTTTCACAGTTTGACTATACGTTGTTCGATGATAATATTGAGTTGAATTTTAAATTATAATAAAAGTTATTTATTATAATCTATACAAAGATAAACAATTATGAAATGATCTTATATAAGAAGCAAAATTATATAAGTAGGATTTATAAATATAGTTTATAAATAAGGATTTAAAACTAAGAACTTGAGTACTTAAGTCCCGGAAATTTGAAATTGTTTTTTCAAAGTTTTGTGAGAAAAATAACAATACTATTTGGAAGTATATTTAGAATAGAAATTTTCTTAATATGGTTTATAAATAAAAATGGATTTAAACTAAGAAATTTAGAACTCAAAGCCCGGTGTTTGAAAATTGCTTTTCAAATTCTTGGAAAAAGTAATGATGGTATTATTTTGAAAATAATAATAATAGAAATATTGTAAAAGGATTTAAAAGAGATAAAAAGCATCGAACTCACTTCAGTTGTTGGAAATAATTTCGGTGATGATTGTAGCATTGTCGGCATTCATTTTTGAGTTTCTAAATGATGGATTGCTACCATAGAAGTTTTGTTTTGGTAAAACAAATTTGTTTTAGATTCCCAAAAGTATGTATTGATATATAAAAGGCATATATACATATATATTATATTTCAAAATGATTCGAAATAAAAACCAGGTATTTAGTTCTTGAATTTTCAGCTAGTAATATTATGGACTTATGCATTCTATCTAATAGGTTAGTTTGGTGGGTGCCCCTAATTTTGACATGTTGTTTGTAATTTTCATGCGTTAAAATAAAATGGGATTTTCGACAATTTTGAGACAGTCGGCAATTCCAAAATGGATATTGAAATTTAAGCAATGTTTTTTTGTTGAAATATAAGAAGATAAGTTTTCATAACTTATAAATTTGATAAATAGTAAGCTAAAAACAAATTTTGAAATTTTTGGATCTTTGGGTTAAGTAAAAACAATTCTAAATAGTGTATATATATTGTTAGGAAGTAGAAGAGTATTACAAATATGAGCTTGAATATAGATGTTAACAGACTTAAGTACTTTTTTTTAGTAGAATAATGATTCCTTTAAAGGTAATTATAACCTTGGGAAATGTTTTATTAATGGGATAAGATTTTACAGAGTGTTTGTAGGCTTGAAGTACTATGTCATGAAGTGGCTCAGAAATGAATTCTAGTATTAATTAAGAATGCAAACTTAAATTTATAAAGCGAATGATTTACATAAGTGGTGTTATAAAATGGTCATGAACTTAAGTGACGGTTTAATGAATTAGTTCATAAACAATTTTAGCTTTTAAAGAGAATATACTAGTGATGATAAATGTGAAATAAAAATAATTGGTATAGTTAAGAAAAGTAAATTTGGATATTGGGATATGAGATGAAATTTAACTTGAGTAAAGTAAAGTTAAATAAAAATGATTTATGAAATGGTTTGTAAATTAATCGTAGTATTAAAGGAAATACAATTGGAAAATTAAGTGTGATTTAAAATTGTATATAAATAAATGAATTTGGTATAATTTAGGTACCAATGGAATAAATACATAAGTTGTACGTTGATCATATTATTCGCACAAGTGATTTTGATACAATTTTGAGTATACAAGTTCGAGGTAAATTACGTCGATCTGAACAAGGATTTTTAACTAGATTCTTGACGGCGAGCACTTGATACAAATTATTAATTAGATACCGAAGTTTTCCACCATAGTATATGGCTGTAAAAGGAGAATGCTAGTTTCTAATCAAGGAACCTGATCGAAGTCCATACTAAAGTGGTTGAGTAAGCACCACGTGTTCGGAAGTGGAATTTGTGTGGTCGAGCCAATGATCGGATTTGATATTGCGTATGGATGATATATGTGCATCTTATGGACTTTATAATAATTATAACTTTAACATTTGGAAATGCAAAATATATGGATATGAATCATATGTTTGAATAGTATGTGTAAGTAAGATGCAGATTCATGGAAACAAAGACTAGTTGATGCTTTTGGTTTAATGAGTTGAGTTTGTTTCCCCGACAAATAGATACATGTTTATATTGTAATTTGGATTGATGGTTTTACGCCATAGATATGGAAGGCCAATTGGCTTTTGTCCAATTAGGCCAGTAGTGGCAATTTGTAGTTTTTTCGATCGAGCCGCACAAATGAGATGCTGCTAAAATTTTCCTTATTTTTAGGACTTAGAAAAATTAACAATCCTTTTTCAACCAATTGATTTTGAAAAGTTAGTGGGTTTGGAGGCATTTTCCTTACCTTGACAATTTCAGAGATAAAATTCTTTTAAGGGGGGTGAGTGGAACAAACCTAGATTTTGGTCATTTAATTTTGAAAATTTAATTAATTTTAATTATTAAAATATTGGTTTAAAAGCTTTATAAACTTGAATTAAATTATAGGATTGTTTAAAATTTTTGAATTGTGAATAAATATTTGAATAGTGGTTTAAATATTAGAATTATGGATTTATTTTTTTGAATAATGATTTAAATATCTGAATTTTTAATTGAATATTTATTTAATGGATTTAATCGACATATTTAACTCCTTTTAAAGTATTAAATGCTATCAGTGAATTCTTTTGTAAATTTATTAACAATAATAAATGGTTTGGATAGATAATCAGAAAATTTATTGTTAATATTTCAACTCGATTTCTATTGTCGTATTTTTATTTGATTTTTCCATAATTTTTAATTTGAAAAATATTTAATTGTCATTTGATGATTTTTCGACGAATGGTGGTGTTTTTATAATTTTACAGAATTCAATAACTGGTGTATATTATTATTGTTGTGGGATCGCCTCGCTCTTTCGAGTATGACCGTATTTTGCTTCTATCATTCGGGGTTCGTACATGAACGGAAAGCTTTGCAGCGATTTGTCAGAAATTGAAAAATAAATATAAGTCAACATTCACTTCCTAACGTTTCTTTGCTCGGCCTCCTTATTGTCTTCCCCATACACTTTCAAATTCATTGCATATTGATAAAGAAAAAAATAAGCAAGCTCTTTACTTTTAAAAAAATTCATATCTCAAAAATTATTCAATGGAAAAAAATTAAATCATGTATCTTTGTAATTGTGAGAGCAAGATCTTCAATCCTATATGTGTTAGAGAGGGTCCGATTGTGTTTTGGAGGATCGACATTAGCATGGGAAAAACTAGAGCTTCAATTTTCTTTTGATTAGAGGTGTATTGGGCGAAGGCAGTTGTGGATTCGAGGTAGTGGTGCCAAGGGAATTCGGTAGCCAGAAGTTGGCGAGGTTCGACGCAAAATTTTGTCGGCGACATTGTACGGCCGATGTCGACAATGCTAAGTCGGTACTTTCAAGGTGAGGCTTGAGTGCTTAGATTTGGGTATGGGCGAGTGGAGCTCGCGATGAGAAGTTCGAGGCTGGTTCCATGGCGTTTTGTGGAGGGATGAGAGAGAAATTGGTGGAGGTATGGAGCACCAATGGTGAGTTGTGGTAGTGATGATAAGGGAGAGATATTTTAGGAAGATGGTTTAATTTTTAAAATAGGATAATTAGTTATTTAATGGTGTAATTAGTGAATATATATATATATATACACACAAATCGATAACTAAAAATTGTATAACTCTTTCGTACGAGGCCCAGTTCGAACGTCATAAACGGCATTGCACTCGTGGAATTATTAGCTACGTGATGGAATCAGTTCGGTTGAATTTGGAACTAGCTGGATTTTGAGCTATATTTGAATGCAGATGGAACTGAAAATGCTCGGTGATAATTGGAATTTCGGTGAATTGAACTCACTCTTTTGGATAATCAGCGTATTATATAGTAGATAAAAATTATTTATTGCCTGCTTGGAGGTTTCATCTTCTAGTTGTTTCGTTTGAATAAATTATCTATTTTGAAAATGGATAATATATAAAGTGATAAATAATAATGATTTAAAATAATAATGTTGTTTAAATATAACATAATTAATTTAAGTATACTACTTTGGTGTTATTTATTTGGCCAAATAAACACTGTCTAATAATAAATGAAAGAGTTTATTTTGAATGATATTCATTTAGCAGAACAAAACCCCGTTTTTCTATTATATAAATTTGCACATCTATTTAAATGCATGTTAATTTATACTAGGTAAGTGATGTGTTAACAGTTGATTGTTAATTATAGATTTACTTTTACCTATATGCTTGCTTATGTAAATACTTGTAATTTAACTTGAGAAGTTAAATTGAATTTAATGGTAGTTTGTTAAGTACCATTGTGGTCACCAGGACTATTTCTAAAAGGGGAAGATTATGGATTTAAATTAAATTTAAATTTTACAAAATTTAAGTAAAATGTTTTATTAAATTATTTTTTTGACAATGTGATTGTTAAATTCTTATATTACAAAGTGTTTTGTAAAATTATTTCTTTAGTAAAGTTATTTATTATTCTATTTATTATGCTTAAGATTAATTGTTTTATTTAGGTTGTTTAAAGATAATAACTTATTTTATTATTGACTATTTAAAATAGATAATCATTTCATTAATAAAATTGTTTGAAAAGTTAATTTTATTTTAAAGATTGATTAAAGTTATTTTATTATATTAGATTATTTAAAATGTTTTAAAGGTTAATTATTATTATATCATTTGAAAGTTTAAAAGTTTTATTATTGTACAATTAATAATGTTTTAAAGTTTTATTATTATATTATTAAATATGTTTTGAGTTATTTTTATGATGTTAAATTTTTATTTATTATAATTAAATAATATGAATTGTTTATACAATGATTTCTATTGTAAAAAGGATTAATTTATAGGAGTTTATAAATTCAAAGATGGTTTGAAATTTGAAAGGAAGTTGGGTATTGAATGATTTTAGAAAAGAGATTGAGAAATGTTTTAGCGATTTGAAAGGGAAGTTTTATAAATGGGTTTTTGAAAGAGTATTTTATAAATAAAACCTTGAGATTTGTAAAGAATTTTTATAATATATTTTTGAAATTTATAAAGGTGATATTTATAAAATAAAAGGGATTTACGGAGGAATGGACTTTTCGGTTATTCATATCTTCGTTTTAATGACATTTGGGTTTGACATTTTAATACGATTTTGAAATAGAAATTTTTCTAAGAGTTTGGAAAATATACTTATACCATTTTATAAGTATGTGAAAAAGTTTTTCCAAGTTTTGAAAGGAATGGGTTGTGAATATACTTTACCATTGAGATAAGTATATGGTTATATTTTTAAAGTACCGAAAATATAACATTCTGTGAATACACTTATCCTGTTGAGATAAGTATATGGAAGTGATTTTCAAGTATTTACAAAGTGAATTTTATTAATGGAAGATTAATTTAAGAGCTTAGTGTATCGACCTTACCGTGATACCCAGATTAGCAAAGAACATTACAGTAATGTTGTCTACTAATCCGAAGAATACGGCTTGTTAAGGGTGATCAAATGTGAATATATCTACACTCAATTATACCCTTTTCACTTAATATTTGAACCGAATTTGACATGCATTGTATTAATACAAAGTAATAGGGCATGCCAATTTCTCAAAATCAGAACAACATAAAATATAAATAACGGTCCCAAATCATAGAGGAATAAATTCCCAACTTATATATGTATAAATTTTGAGTTTACAAAATGAAATACTAAACTCGATTGATACACAATTTTTACAGTTCCCTAATTTCAATTGTACATCTTATAAAATATTCACAAATTTCCTAATAGAGATAAAATAAAAAGTGAAAAGTGTTTATCTCCTTGCTAGCCCAAAAATCAAAAGGTCAACTTGTCTTGCAACCTTAAAAGTCTTGGCCTGGCCCGAGCAAAATAACACACAGGTCAGACTATCTCTAAATATCCAATAGTGTGAGAACAGAATGTAACACAAAAATAAAAAACATATAAGTAATATAGATGTCCAGGATATAATGAGTTAGGGAATTAACTTAACAGAGAGTAGGGTCATAATTTTAAGTCATAGGCACGAACTAGTCACTAAACACAGAATAATAAAATCAATTTAATTTAGCATCCATCACAAGACATAAGAATATATATTTCACGAACACAAGACACAAGAATCTATATTTATTTCATGAACACAAGTCACAAGAATGTATATTTATTTCGCGAACACAGAATAGTCACAGAATCCAAATATCCAGAATCCAAGATATCTTAGTCAAAACGGTCGTAATGAACATACACAGAACCATAGCAAGCAAACAAAAAAATTGGTATCACATGAACCGATCCGATACTGGAGATCATACACAGGATGGGAATCATAGGATCATAAGACGACCTCAAGGATAACAACCATGACCAAATCTTTCAGATTTATTTTAGATTATTACATTTGAAAATAAATTCAGGAGTAACTTCTTAAGGATCTAGCAACCACTTGCCGCACAACAAAAGAGAGTAAGCTCTAAAGTGCCAAATACTACCGCCTTTAGTAATTACTACGATTTAAGAAATACGTCCTATACCGTATGGTGAAATCCAAGTATTTACTAAAAGCTAGTAAATATCACTTATTACGAATTCCACTAGAAAATCCTGAATTACATTCTCTTAGGGATCTAACAACCACTTGTCGCACACCATAAGAGAAAACAACTCTAAAGTTGTAAGTACTTTCCCAAGTATGATCACAAGAATTTAACCAAGGCATCCATACTACCCGGTGGAATTAGACTATTCACTAATGGATTAATAAATTCCACTCAAACATTCTATTCAATGAGTTATATCGTGTTCAACGAAACGTTATTTGAAAACATCTAAAACAATTGATAACATTAAGTCGAATAATTGTACTTCCCAAATTATAGAATTAAGGTTCTCAAAATAATTTTTCTCTTTGATTTTTATTGTTTAGGAAAAATATATGTTATCATTTTCCACAAATCCACTTATTATTAACTTTAAAGTGTTCACTTGTTTAATAAAATATTCTATAACCCCGAATTGTTGCATGATTCCACTTACATATACAATGTTGTCTCAAATTTCCATATAGTTGTATTATTCATAAAATTATATTTTAAAGGACAAATTTTCAAAAAGACTGCTTTTCAAAAGTATCGGCATAAATACGCTGGTTTGAAAACTATTTGCAATTATAGGTTAGATTTGGCCAGCACAACGATGAGCTGTCCATTTTTATAAAAATAATACGGGGCGCATTTTGGAAAAGCTCCGGTTATGTTTTACACTGGCGCATCTGCCAAATGCGCCAGTGTAAATTTTTCTACCCACAACAAAACAGAAAGCAGAAGCCAGTCATTTGTTTCACGACATATTCCTCCTACAAATCCAATTCCGTACCTTTCTTCCATTCACCTCAAAAATTCATCAAAATCTGCTTAAAATTTCAAAATATACAAGAATTACTAGTCAGATAACTTCTATCTACTAGTTGGCATCAATTTGAAGGTAAAATTCTAGCTTGAACTCAAACCCTAGCTCAATTTTTAATTATTTTCATATTCTACTTTTCACATATCTATTCTCTACTTTTCACATATCTATCCTCACATTTGGTAGACGCGCCCTTGTAATTTTGTACAAGCGCACTTCAGAATTGCTCCCAGTGCTATATATGTTTGAACAAAATTGCCAGGGCGCATTTAGTAGGTGTGCCCTTGTAATTTTGTACTGGCGCACTTACGAAATGCACCTCGTGCTATCTATATACACATGCAGACAGCCATACTTCCTCACTTCACCCTATTCCATCCTTTCACTCAAAATCCCTAAACCCTAATTTTTTTTTAATTCTCAATCCAAACATCTATTATAATTATTTCTTCGTTAAATCTACTAAAAATGGAAGGATCGTCATCATCTTCTCAAGTTAGAGGCACAATATTCAAATCAGAAGTATACACCTTTATTTATCAATTTGGAATTTTGTTTGTTCAAAATATGCTATTTTCCACAAAAATTTTGTTCAAATTAGAAGTATGCACCTTTATTACAAGTAATTTGTTCAGATATAGGAATATAGCTTGTACATAGACTTTGAACTGAATTAAAGTCTAAAAATTTATTCAAATTTAGTTTGTTCATTGACCAAATTTAGTTTTGAATCTTCAAAATGAACAATGAAGCAATTACATTCAGTTACATCAAAGCAATTACATTCAAAAATTGTTCAAATTTAGTCTGTTCAAGTATGATCTTCATTGGAATTTAGTTTGTTCAAATTTAGTATGTTACAAGTAATTTGTTCAAATTTGCATTCAATTGCATATTATTCACACTTGAACATTTTTTTCTTAAAGAGTTGGTACCCGGTCCCGTGAATGCAAGCGTTTTGTATCTTCAAAATGAACATCGAAGCAATAATAGGAACTTGATGTAGGTGTTTTTTTAGAACATTGGTGCTTACATTTGAATGCTTTTATTTGGTTACTACTACATTTTTTTTTACCTTTTGTTCGTTTCTGAATGTGTAGAGTGATGAGCCACTTGAGTGTCATGATCATTCAAGCAAATTAAAATTCGTCAAGCCTAATACTCCAAGAGTTCAGCTTGCATTACAAAGAGCAGGATTCAGAGAAATATCTAGATTGGGATTTTTCAAGATAGATCATGTGCTAGTTACTTCATTGGTAGATAGATGGAGACCCGAGACTTCAACATTCCATTTTCCTACCGGTGAAATTACCATCACATTAGCAGATGTTAGCTGTCTTCTAGGTGTTACAGTAGAAGGAAATTCGTTTACTATAGACAACTAAGTAATTACGAAGATATTTGTCAACAATGTCTAGATGTGCTTCCACCTCGAAGTGAGATAAGAGATGCAACAGTTAAGTTGACATGGCTTAGCAATATGTCTGCAGATGAGCCATCACTGGATGCTTCAGATGTAGAAATTGAATATCATGCGAGAGTTGTTATTCTACATTTAATATCTTGTCGTCTATTTCCCGATCATTCTAAAGGACGACTAAACCTTTTTTGGTTATTGTTTTTGCAAAATTTGGATGAGTGTTGCACAATAATCTAGGGGCAGTGCTATATTGGCAACATTATATAATGAGTTAACAAATGTTGCACTCATGAAATCCAAATCGATAGCTGGTTATCTCTCGCTTTTACAGGTATAATATGCACAGATATATTTTTTATAAACTCATATGTAATATTTAATTCTAATGTATTCAATTATTTCATTTATTTTACAGCTTTGGGCATGGACACATCTTCCCATTGGTCGTCCAAATGTGACTTCATCCATGCAGATCGAAAGAACATTGCCTTATAGTGCAAGGTAGTTAATTTCCAGCTATATTTATATGTGTGTATTTTTGTACTAATAAAACTCTATTTGTATAACTATTTATATAAGTGGTTTGGTTCAAGGAGTTGGGTTGAGTCTCCAAAGCTGGTGGCCACTTACTATCGCGACCAGCTCGACATGTTAACAGATGAAACTGTTATATGGAATCCATACACACAGGATATACTAGTCGATCTTCAACAGATATGTCTAAGTGGGATGCATAGTTGGCTTTGTATGACACCTATCATATGCATGCAAGATGTAGAAATGTATAATCCTGATCGAGTGATGCGACGGTTTGGTCTTCAACAACACATACCTAATCCATGCAAACCAAAGCCAGATTTGGAGTTTGTTATCATCCAGTGGAACAATAGACATAATCGTATCGTACACCAACAGTTTCCTACCATTCCTATTTCGAGATACATGACATGGTACTGGTCGATTACTCAAAGATTCATTATTGCAGATTGGACTTCTCACTAACGAGCTTACACCGCTCATGCACCGCTAGCGCGAGATGTGGTAAATCTTCACATTATCGTGATATTTTTAGCTCGTTCACTTGAATTATGTTTATAATTTTGAATAAATAACTACAACTTGTAGGTCGATATACTAGAGATGGTAGAAAGAGGGTTGGACGATATCGGACATAGTAGAGTACCCAAACGAGAAGTACAGCCATGGTGTCTTGATTTGAAGAAACTTATTGGCACACTCTTTTTTAGAAATCGATTAACATCCAAGCTCTTCCGAACAAACTATGCGGGCTAGAGAGCGAAGAACTAAAAGAAGGCAGAATACACACCAATCGCAACCCGTTGGACCTTCTCAACCCCCACCTACTCAAGACGATCCAACTTAACCATGATTTTTACTATTTTTAGTTTACAATTAGCTTGCTTTTGTAATCGAACTATAACTTCTACTTTAATTCGAATGTAATCAAATTTTCATTATGTTATGCTAAAATTTATTTAATGGTAGTTTTATTTGTTGGCTTTTATGTAGATAAACGTTTGCTATCATCTAAGATTGTGCATTTGGAATTGGATTTTTTGTATTTGGATTTAGATTGTTTGGTGAAGATTGCTGTCCAGGCATGGACCTGAGATTTACACTGGCGCATTTGGCAGATGCGCCAGTGTAAATTATAAGAGGTGCGTTTCTGAAATGCGCCCCGTATTTTTTTAAAGATGGCTAGCTCATCGCGGAGCTAGCCAAATCTAGCCTATAATTGCAAGTAGTTTTGAAACCAGCCTATTTATGCCAATACTTTTGAAAAGCAGTCTCTTTTGAAAATTTGTCCTATTTTAAAACCATATTTAATTACTCTCATAAATCCATATTAAAATATGACTATTTTATTTAAAAATAAATTAAGTTTATACGTGTCAAAACTACATTTCCAAATTCCGTGAATCCTTTTATTTAATAAAACCATAATACTTATATTCCAATCCCATAACCAATTTTATGTAAAAATATATTAGATTTGTATTTCCAAATCCACAAATATTTTACTAACCATACTTAATTTATAAAGTAACTTGCTAAAAAATCAATTATAATATTTATTAACTTTATTTAGAAATAGTTCTAATATTTATAAATATAAATAATTCTCTTTCGTAAAATTACTTATATACGAAGCTTATCAACTTATTTCATTTAACTCAAATTTAGATTCTAAAGATCTACAGTTATGATCACTTAAACCACATTGTTTTACAAAACATAAAATATGAAAGTTATAAATAAAAGTCTATGATTTTCAAAAAATCATGAATGATCAAATTCCAATAAGTAATGAAAAAGTCATGACTTAAACAATTCTCAGATTTTAATTTCACTATCGTTGTCCTTTATTCTCAAGACATTGAAACTAAAATGCATTTTCGACTAAGTAAGCCACAAAATATTACAAAACTTAAATGAAGAAAGGTATAGCGAATAATCTAAGCTTTCCAGAACATTAAGAATCATCAAATTTTGATAAGTAAAAAAAAGTTAGGATTTAAACAATTCTTAGATTTTAACTTCATTATCGTTGTCATTTATTCTTAGGACAGTGAAACTAAAACATATTTTCAACCATGCAAACCATAAAATAATACAAAACACATGCCATGAAAGTTGTATAGATAATCTAAGCTTTCCAGAACATCAAGAATAATCGAATTCCGACAAGGTGCAAAAATGTTATGGCCATTTTAATTTCAGGTTTCAATTTAGCAATCATACTATAACAGAGAAACACTATCAGATTGACACTCGATTTTGACCCAATAAACATCAAAATTTCATAAAGTGATCAAATGAGAAGTTGCAACTAATTGAAAGACCTTTCTACTACAGATAGATTGGGTCATTTTGAATTATTTACACAAAGATATCGCTATTTTACTACATCAATTTTCTTAATTCAATTTCAGCAACAATATCATGTTTTAAAAAAGCATTCATTTCAATTTTCACATAACCATGGAATTTTCGGCAAACATTTTTTCATAGCAACAACAAATTGATTCAATTTAACATCTAAATTACTAATTGAATCAATCACAACAATCATACATGCAATTTTAGAGATAATGATGATGATTACTCACCTTATTACAAGGGGAAGAAGATTGTTTACCGCTTATGTAACAACCCACATATTTATCGATTTTATATTTAAATATTTTATCGTTATTCGAATTTTAGTCCGAAAAGCTACTTTTTGCAAACAGCCGAATTAGGACTCGAGACCACTTCCATTGAGTTCAAAATGCCGTTTGCGACCTTTTTGAGTATAAGCTTCGATATGTTTGGAGAAAGTTGATTTTTGCTAATTTTTCCCGCTTAGGGCTTTGGTTTGGGCTGAGCCAATTAACCACTTACTAACTCAGTCCCAATCCCCCTCTCCTCTTCATTACTTCATTCCAACTCCTAACTCTCTAGCAAAACTGAAAATGGAGGTGGAGAGTGGAAATTAAAACTCCAAGCCCTAGCTTCCTTTGCAAATCCATCTCCTAGCTCCAAACTCAAGAGAACCCATTGGTAAGCTTCCTCTTCATCTTCTCCAACTCTTTCTCCATTCAATTTCAGAAAATTCCTAAACCTAATTTAGGAAATGCTTCTCTTTTAAGCTTAGATTCAAGCTTCTTGTGTTAAGATTGAAGTGTGGTTGATCTCCCCTTGTCTTCAAGCTTCTCATTCATTGTTCTTGGGTTCAAAGGTGAGATTTTTAATCTCACATCTATGCTTATAATTCTATTCTATTGTTAGGTATAAATTCCTAACACTTATTCATGTGCATTTGATTTTGATTTGGATTGCTTTTGGTGAATATTCCAATTTTTAGTGTTTTGAGTTCAATTCATTAAAAATCCTAAATTTGATGTTTGAACATGTTTTTGGTGATGCATCGAAGAGCTTATAGGGCCGGGTAGTCGATTGGCATAAACCCTTAGCGCCGTTGCTCGTGCGATTGCAATTTGGTCGGCATTTGCACCTCCTTAGAAATAGGGTAGGAAGTGCAAGTATACAGGTTCGGCCGACCGAGCCCCCTGGGCCGGTCGACCGACCTGTAGTCCAGGCACTTCCTGCCTCTGTTTGGAAGTGCTGGTTACAGGCTTCGGCTGACCGAGCCCCCTGGGCCGGTCGACCGACCTGGTGCCCCGAGCACATTCCAACCTCTGGTTCGGTCGACCGACTCAGGGAGTCCGGTCGACCGACCTGCTACTATTTGCCAGATTAGCCTATATTGCTAATTCGTTTGAATATCCAACTTTAATCGATTCGTGTTGTCTCCCTTTTGTTGTTGTCATTTATTATCGACTTTGATGACCTTTTCTTTGGGAATTTTAGATATATCCACTTTGATGGATTTTATATCGATTTCTTTGGATTTTATTCACGTCTTCGTATGTGAATTTTTATGCCCGATTGTTTCTACAATCACTTCTATGATTTGTCACTTTAAAATATAAAGGTTTTCTATACTAGTAGTAAATATCAAAACTCTTTCTTCAAATGATTTCAACACTATTTTATTACAAAGCTCGTTTTCTCAAACCGATTTCCAATCTATTAGTATATACAAACCTTTACCTCACTCGTATGAGAAATCTAATTAAACGACTTAGTAAAACAAGTGGTATGAAACGCTTGCGTTTACTTCGTCGGTTAATTATTGGACTTGTTCGATTGAATCTCTTGTGACAATTTTCTAGTGGAGATCTACAATTTATTCGTAAATATTTAAGTTAAGCTAGTGGTTATGGGACATGATGCTAATCTCATATATTTAATAGCTTACTGTAATTGACACTTCTCTTTGATCATGACGATCATTTTATGTTTTAGACTAGCATTGTGCAATGTCTTTGTGATTTGGTTCATCGGATGTCCCGCTGTACAACGTCGTTGTTCCCTTTGATTGTGATTCGGTTCATCGGATGTCCCGCTGTATGACGTCGTTGTTCCCTTTGTGTTATCCCATTTTTTGGTCAAAACTGGAATATCGACAAATTAGCAAGGAATAATGGATGCCGGGATTGAAAATCGATTGGAAGCAAGGCTCAACACTAGCCTAGAAGTCCATCCAACATTCTCAGTGCAGAGGCTCATTCGGCCCCAGGAACATTCGGCCCCAAGCTTCATTCGGCCCCAAGATCATTCGGCCCCAAGCTTCATTCGGCCCCAAGCTTCATTCGGCCCAAGCCCTCCAATACCGAACCAACATGCCTTATCCCTCTACAGCCGAACCAAGATCACCACCGGACCAATACCACTACCGGATCCACTCCACTACCGGACCAGCCACCTACCTCAATGCCGAATGGACCTCCATTCCACTCCTTCACCGGTCCAACACCACCCATTCCAAACCGAATGAAGCCTCACCGAACCAGACAATTGCCAGTCCAGATTGCTTCAGCCCGGGCCCACCAGCCCACCAGCAGCTATATACTTCCAAGACCCCTGCCCCCTACCTCACTCTATAAATAGAGGGGCAGGGGTACAACAATGGCAGACAAGTTTGAGAGCTCAAACCTGGAAGGAACTTTCAAACAACTTTCATACACTTGTACTACAAGCTTTGTACTTGTAATCGGATTGGAAAAGGAGAATAACATATAAAGTGGACGTAGGCACACTTTGGCCGAACCACTATAAATCTGTGTGTCTTTTACAGTTTAGCCCCTACTTTTTACGTATTTGCATACACCACCTAAATCAATACGAACAACATAAAATCAACTAATTCATACGACTTGGAGTTGTTTGTTCATCTTTTGTGCAAACGTATTTGAGTTATTTGCTGAGATCTGTGATTTGTGTTTGAATATCGCTGACTTATATTCATACACTGGTGCTTTCACGGTATTGGGTGTTTGTGGCCATTTTTTACGCAAACATTTTGGTGCTTTCACTGAGAAGAACCAGCTCCCGCTACATCGGATAGAGGTTTAGATTTGGAAGACGATGACTAGGCAAAACAGTAGAAGGCTAAGGGCTGAGAGAAGCCAACAAGGAGGAAGTCAACAAGCATCCTCCGGAGGTGAGGAAGGACCGGCTTCGATCTACATAACCCGGGATGAAATGGAAGCCATAACAAATTCACTGCAAGAGAGGTTGCTGAAAAGTCAACAGGAAATGATGCAAACTTTCTTGGAGCAAATGAGAGTTGCAGGGATGCAGAACCTAGGAACAGCTACAACGGCTGTGGATGCAGGACAAGAAGCTAGGGTTATGGAACCCAATGAAGGACAGGATACGGAGCCAGGCGGCAATCAACAAGGGCTTGGGGGCAGGCCCACAGGATTCAACACAGGAGAACCTTTGGAAGGAGTTCAACAGGCTAGAACCAACGTTGCTGCTAACGAGCCACACGAAGAGTATGTACCGGAGTTCCCTCGGGGGCAACCCCCGACAGATAACGGTGGATTGGTAGATATAATCAGGAAGACTGTGCGAGGTGGTTTGACCAACGGAGACTTGGAAGGAGTAAACAGGAGTCCGTTCACTCGGGAAATAAGGATGGCTCAGAACCCACCTAAGTTCAAGCTACCTAGCGTGGAGGCATACAATGGCAAGGAAGACCCTACGGATCACTTGATGAGATACACCAGACACATGGAGGTGCTGGGGGCATCGGAGGAGGTGATGGCCCGATGCTTCCCTTTGTACTTGACGGACTTAGCTGCAATGTGGTTCAGGCAGCTGGAAGAAGGATCTATCAGGACTTGGAGGGAATTGGTGGAAAGGTTTTTGGGACAGTTTCGGGTTCATGTCAAGAGACCGAAGAATGTGATGACGTTGACGTCGGTAAGGCAAAGGATGGATGAATCGCTTAGAGCTTTTCTAACTCGATTCAGTGCCGCAGTTACTTCGGTGGATCGGCCCGATCCATCGATGGTTTTAATGGCAGCAGTATCAGGAGTCAGGGAGAACTCGGATTTCAAGGTATCTCTGATACGAGATCCCCCACGGAATCTCGACGAATTTTTTCATGAGGCAGAAAGGTTCCTTCGACAAGAAGATGCGAGTACGGATTTAAAGCTGAAAAAGGTTAACGCGGTTGAGGGGGGAGGACCATCCAGCAATGGTTCGGATAAAAACAAAGGAAAAAGGAAGTTGGACAGTGATTCTGGAAATGCTAGGAAGCAATGGAAGGATCCAAAGTTTTCCACATACACAGGATTGAACGAGACACTGGAGCAGATATACCTGAATACTCGAAATCGCCTTCACTACCGGAGGCCGGCTAGGAGAGAACCAACAGAACGGGAAAGGACATCAGGAAGGCACTGTCTCTTTCATGATTTGGATGGACACGACACCAACAGCTGCAGGCACTTAAAGGACATAATTGAGGAACATGTAAGGAATGGACAACTGCCGCAATATGTTGGACCGCGGAATGCAACGGCGAGGCAGGAGCAACCGCCGCCTACCTCAAGCTACGATGGTGGGAGGCCCAGGAATGATGGTCGGTTGATCGTCCCTTAACCAGGTTAATATGAAATAAGTAGCAAACTATTGGCAAGCAACCAAGTCATTTACACATGTACGGGGACGGAGATAGCCCCTAGGCATGCTCTGAATGATGATAAACTGCGACGCTATGGTTTGTGAAATTTATCTTTTTCTTTTGGATTGGACAATGCTTTTCTTTTTGGTTTTCGATTTTGGAGCTTGGATTGAGCTCCTGGTTTTCCTTGCTTTTTGATTTGGATTTTCCTTTGGACAATTGTTTTCGGTTTTGGATGTTAGTTTGGATTTCTGTTTTTATGGTTTTGGATTTGGATTTTGGATTTGGATTTTGGATTTGGATTCTGGATTTGGATTTTGGATTTGGATTCTGGATTTGGATTTTGGATTTGGATTCTCGATTTGGATTTTGGACTTGGATTTTGAGTTGGATTTTAATTGGATTTTTATCTGACTTTTGATAAACGGTCGTCGGGTATGGATTATGCCTGGCAAGGGGTGAGTCGCTTTGCCCGAACGTGGTAAATTGACTCATTCAGGTCGTCGAGTATGGACTATGCTCGGCAAGGGTCCGGAGTGACCAGGATTCGGCCTAGGACTTAGGCCCTATATTATCAATCGTTATTTTCAGGTCGTCGAGTATGGACTATGCTCGGCAAGGGTCCGGAGAGACCAGGATTCGGCTTAGGACTTAAGCCATGGCATTGTACAACATCCAGGGACACTGGACCAAGGTCGTCATGTGTGGATTAGGCATGGCAAGAACCCGGAGAGGTTAGCTCAAAGTCCAGGGACACTGGATCAAAATCGTCAAGTGTGGATTACGCATGGCAAGAACCCGGAGAGGTTAGCTCAACATCCAGGGACACGGGATCATAGCCGTCAGGTGTGGATTGCGCTTGGCAAGAGCCCGGAGAGGTTATGGGTTTGGATATCGACCCAGAGAGGTCCTGGATTCGGTTATTGGCTATTGGATAAGGATGATTTGAGGCTCGGCTGTCGAGTTCGGATGGACATGGAATTTGCTCAAGCTTTGGTTATTGGATTTGGAATTGGATATCGACTCGGAGCAGTCAAGGATGATCTACTCTACCGATATGGCTATGGACCTTGGATATTGGATTCGGAACTATTCAAAACACACTTTGTTATCACAAGGCATGTTTTGGGGGGCAAAGTGTTATCCCATTTTTTGGTCAAAACTGGAATATCGACAAATTAGCAAGGAATAATGGATGCCGGGATTGAAAATCGATTGGAAGCAAGGCTCAACACTAGCCTAGAAGTCCATCCAACATTCTCAGTGCAGAGGCTCATTCGGCCCCAGGAACATTCGGCCCCAAGCTTCATTCGGCCCCAAGATCATTCGGCCCCAAGCTTCATTCGGCCCCAAGCTTCATTCGGCCCAAGCCCTCCAATACCGAACCAACATGCCTTATCCCTCTACAGCCGAACCAAGATCACCACCGGACCAATACCACTACCGGATCCACTCCACTACCGGACCAGCCACCTACCTCAATGCCGAATGGACCTCCATTCCACTCCTTCACCGGTCCAACACCACCCATTCCAAACCGAATGAAGCCTCACCGAACCAGACAATTGCCAGTCCAGATTGCTTCAGCCCGGGCCCACCAGCCCACCAGCAGCTATATACTTCCAAGACCCCTGCCCCCTACCTCACTCTATAAATAGAGGGGCAGGGGTACAACAATGGCAGACAAGTTTGAGAGCTCAAACCTGGAAGGAACTTTCAAACAACTTTCATACACTTGTACTACAAGCTTTGTACTTGTAATCGGATTGGAAAAGGAGAATAACATATAAAGTGGACGTAGGCACACTTTGGCCGAACCACTATAAATCTGTGTGTCTTTTACAGTTTAGCCCCTACTTTTTACGTATTTGCATACACCACCTAAATCAATACGAACAACATAAAATCAACTAATTCATACGACTTGGAGTTGTTTGTTCATCTTTTGTGCAAACGTATTTGAGTTATTTGCTGAGATCTGTGATTTGTGTTTGAATATCGCTGACTTATATTCATACACTGGTGCTTTCACGGTATTGGGTGTTTGTGGCCATTTTTTACGCAAACACTTTGATTGTGGTTTGGTTCATCGGATGTCCCGCTGTACGACGTCGTTGTTCCCTTTGATTGTGATTTCTGGATTTCGTGTGTTGAATTCTGGAATTTATGGTTCACCAACTTTTACGATTGGCATGAATATGTATGTCATTTATTGTGGCTTGGTGAATGAAATTAGGAGTATGACATTCCTTTTTATCTTGAGTAGATTATTGTGATATTGATTAATCTCTTGTTGATTTTCAATTACTTATTTATCACAACTTGGCATTGTGATTATTATATGTTTATGTCATATCTCTTATTATATATCACTTCATCTGATATTTATAGCTAGACTGATCCGTTTATTATTTTCTTCTTAAATAATACTCGGGTCAGACTGAGATATTACAGGTGCTTCCTCGTGGCTTCCTACCTGGAACCATCATCTGATCTTTTGGCTAACTACTTAAGTTTAGTAGTTTTTGTTGTATACATTTGAGATACAGACTCTATGATGTATACTTATTCTTTTGTCTAGCACTTGTATCTATTCTTTTTGATATTGTGGATCTTGTTTGACCACTACTCTGATGTACACTTTCATGTGTAATATTCATATCTATTTCTGCCTTTGTGATATGAATTATCTGTGACTGATTTAATGTTATGTTTATTTCTGTATTTGTTTCCGAAGATTATTATAGTCACTGTGTAGTAGCTTTGTGTTTGTATCGGTATGTCGGATTTCCTCTTGAAATAAAATGCATGTTATACTATCTGACATATCGGTGCTTGCGCAAAGCAATTACATGGATGGTCGCTCCTCAACAGCCTTATTCTCCGTGCTAGTCGACAGCATTACTCTGTAGTGTTCTTGTCTAGCGTGGGTATAGAGGTGGGGCGTCACACCATGGTATCAGAGCCAAACTTCGGAACAATATGGAATATTATAACAAGGATCATCGTCCTAAGTCTTTCTTAGGAGTCGTGCTTTAGGATTTAATTCGAGTCTTCGTACCGATTCATCCTATTTTCTTTATGATTCCTTGTTTTATCTATCAAGATTGCTTGATATTTATTTTGAGAGTAACTTTTTCCTCTTCTTTCTTTCTTTCTTAAAGAAGAGAAATGGTTAGACCAGGCCGTCCCAGCGCCGGTCAATCTAGTGCTACTCCCCAGGATGGAGTATTTATGTCTGCCCAGCAGCTTCTAGATCTTGTTAAGAACTCTCAAGCAGTCGGACCCAATCCAGAGCCTACTCATCCTAGATCTGGTTTTGCACGCTTGTGCAGAGACTACACCGATTTGGGTGGAAGGCCATTCAAGGGATCCGAGAGTGTTATAGAAATTCAAGCTTGGCTCAAATCATGCGATCGCATCTTTTCTCGCATGAACCTTATTGACCTTCATCGAGTCCAAGTGGCTTCTAGCATGCTCCAAGAAAGAGCGTTAGATTGGTATGAGCTTTTAATTTCTGAAATCGTTGAGGCGGATCTCACTTGGGAGCAATTCCGGGAAAGGTTCGAATTGAAATTTATGCCGGAGGCTGAAAAAGTAACTTTGGCCCGGCGTTTTATTGACCTTGTTCAAGGTGAATCTTCTGTGATGGACTACGTCGCATCTTTCGAATCTCTCTCTAAGTACGGGGTCGAGTATATTAATACCCCATTGAAGAAAAACCAAAGATTTGTCTATGGCTTGAATAAGAATCTTAAGAAGCCATTACTCCTGAAACTTGAAGTTTCATTTGATCAGCTTATTGATATCGCTCTTCGCCTTGAAGAGGCCGATAATGAAGGTGATGTTGAAGTTGTGCGTGCCCAACAAAACTTCGACAATAACTTGAAGAGGCCTATCAAATTCAAAGGCCCCAATCCCAACAAGAAAGGGAGGCATGAAACCCCGGTAGCAAAAGCACCTACCTCTAGTGGTGGACAATGCTACAATTGTGGTTCCACGAACCACTATGCAAGGGAGTGTCTGAGACCCCTCTTTTGTCGCTATTGCAAAAATTCGGGTCACCTTATTTCTGCATGTCCCATACTTCGAAGTAAGAAGGAGGGAGAGCTCAATGTAGTGCAAGCTCCTGGTAACACTTCTCGTGGTCAAGGTATTTCTCATGTAATCCTTGACTACATTTATTTTGTGATCTTCTTATTTGAGTTCTTTTTGATATGGGTTTCATCTCACTATTTTATATCAAAAGAACTTGTGATTCTTTTTCTTTAAAGATATTTTGGGCTTGATGAGTTCTTTGAGGATTGCGAATCCGGATGGTAGATCTGCAACACTCAATTTGTCTTTATTGATGTCGAAATTATTTTATGTGATTATCCTGTCCGAGCCGATTTTTACTTAGGCTTCGGAATTTACTTTTGTACGGATTGGCTTAATTATTATGAGGCCATATCCTTTGTCCCGTGTGGACTATTCATCCTCGACATTTATAATTTGTTAAGCAGATTTCTATTTTTCCTTTATGATTTTGGTTTCCAACTTGATGGCATCATTTTATTCCTTAAGCCCACTTATAAGGAAAGTTTTATTTCTCTCATCTAAATAGTTTGTGAAATTTTTCGGTTTATTTGGACTTGTCTTAGGATTATCACCTAAGTAATCTTTTGTGTGGTGCTAAGGTCTTTTCAGTTTGACCTTGCCACCGATTTTCATTTGGCTACGAGTCGCATGAGTTGGCATTCCACTTACGCACTCCGCACTCGTTATGATTCTAATGAATGACTTATTTTGTCATTCAATTTATCCAGCTTATTTCATCCACTTTATAAATCGAATATTCTATGAATATTTCGATCAGACTATTCTTGTATTTATTGATTTTGGATGAAAATTGAAATTTAAAAATTTTGAAAATCTTTTTCATAAGATTTATTTATAAGTACAATTTGATTTTTGTTCTTAAAATGAACAAAGAATATTCTTAAAGTTTTTAGAAACATGTTTATCATATAGAATACGATTTTGTGACTGTATTGCCCATTTAGTGTTTTAAGAATTTTGGTCGATGCGCTTGATCAACGTTATCGATAGGAATTTCCTAAACGCTTTGATGAGACAATCAGACACAGTATATTAACTTGAAAATAGTAAATTTTTCTAGAAAGATTATTACATAATGATAAATGTAATTTGAAAGTTTAAACTTTTCAGGAAAGAAGATTATTTAAAAGAAATTCTTTCCTTTCGATACTCTTATTCTTGTGATTCATGGAGGGGAACCAAGACTTTGCTATTTGTACCGATACTAGTCGTATTGGTTTGGATGCCATTCTCTTGCAAATGGGAACGTGCTATCACTTGTGCTTCTAAATCATTAAAAGCCGATTGAGGCTAGGTATGCCATTCATGATCTAGTGCTCGCAGTTATTGTTTTCGCTTTTAGAGTTTGACATCATCATCTTTGGGGGAGAAATTTGTTCTCTACCTCGATCATAAATCTTTGAAATATTTATTTTCTCATAAGGAACTTCATGTCGACTCGAGTTCCTAGCATCTTGTGACCTTGATATTCTTTTATTCCCGGAAGGGAAATCGTGTTGCCAATGCACTTTGTCGTAAGCAACAAGTGGCTGATTCATTGGATGTACCGTTGTACTACATCTATTTGATTCATTGGATGTACCGTTGTACTACATCAATGTCTTTACTATTTGATTCATTGGATGTACCGTTGTACTACATCAATATCTTTGCTATTTGATTCATTGGATGTACCGTTGTACTACATCAATGTCTTTGCTATTTGATTCATTGGATGTACCGTTGTACTACATCAATGTCTTTGCTATCTGATTCATTGGATGTACCGTTGTACTACATCAATGTCTTTGCTATCTGATTCATTGGATGTATCGTTGTACTACATCAATGTCTTTGCTATCTCATTCATTGGATGTACCGTTGTACTACATCAATGTCTTTGCTATCTCATTCATTGGATGCACCGTTGTACTACATCAATGTCTTTGCTATCTGATTCATTGGATGTACCGTTGTACTACATCAATGTCTTTGCTATCTGATCCATTGGATGTACCGTTGTACTACATCAATGTCTTTGCTATTTGATCCATTGGATGTACCGTTGTACTACATCAATGTCTTTGCTATTTGATTCATTGGATGTACCGTTGTACTACATCAATGTCTTTGCTATTTGATTCATTGGATGTACCGTTGTACTACATCAATGTCTTTGCTATTTGATTCATTGGATGTACCGTTGTACTACATCAATGTCTTTGCTATTTGATTCATTGGATGTACCGTTGTACTACATCAATGTCTTTGCTATTTGATCCATTGGATGTACCGTTGTACTACATCAATGTCTTTGCTATTTGATTCATTGGATGTACCGTTTGTACTACATCAATGTTTTTGCTATTCGATTCATTGGATGTACCGTTTGTACTACATCAATGTCTTTGCTTTGGTTCATTGGGCGTACCGTTTTTGTACTATGCTGATGTCCCAAATTATTTGAGTTTCTAGTTCCTCGGGCGTACCGTTTTCGTACTACGTCGTTGCACCGGCTCAATTTTCTGCTATTCTTGACGTTCCCCACGTCTTTTATCTACGGAAATGCCTTAGGGATTCCGGTTTTCGTTCTTGAGCCCGGTAATACTGTGAAAATTGAAGTTTCACCAGATTTCTTGCTAACTCTTTCGTGCACTTTATGGTGAACTTCCTATTTCAAATTTTCTTTTGTGTTGATATGCTTTTATGGTTGTTACTTCTTATTTTCTTCTTAAGTATTGCGAGGACGCAATTTCTTTAAGGAGGGGAGTCTGTAACAACCCGCATATTTATCGATTTTATATTTAAATATTTTATCGTTATTCGGATTTTAGTCCGAAAAGCTACTTTTTGCAAACAGCCGAATTAGGACTCGAGACCACTTCCATTGAGTTCAAAATGTCGTTTGCGACCTTTTTGAGTATAAGCTTCGATATGTTTGGAGAAAGTTGATTTTTGCTACTTTTTCCCGCTTAGGGCTTTGGTTTGGGCTGAGCCAATTAACCACTTACTAACTCGGTCCCAATCCCCCTCTCCTCTTCATTACTTCATTCCAACTCCTAACTCTCTAGCAAAACTGAAAATGGAGGTGGAGAGTGGAAATTAAAACTCCAAGCCCTAGCTTCCTTTGTAAATCCATCTCCTAGCTCCAAACTCAAGAGAACCCATTGGCAAGCTTCCTCTTCATCTTCTCCAACTCTTTCTCCATTCAATTTCAGAAAATTCCTAAACCTAATTTAGGAAATGTTTCTCTTTTAAGCTTAGATTCAAGATTCTTGTGTTGAGATTGAAGTGTGGTTGATCTCCCCTTGTCTTCAAGCTTCTCATTCATTGTTCTTGAGTTCAAAGGTAAGATTTTTAATCTCACATCTATGCTTATAATTCTCTTCTATTGTTAGGTATAAATTCCTAACACTTATTCATGTGCATTTGATTTTGATTTGGATTGCTTTTGGTGAATATTCCAATTTTTAGTGTTTTGAGTTCAATTCATTAAAAATCCTAACTTTGATGTTTGAACATGTTTTTGGTGATGCATTGAGGAGCTTATAGGGCCGGGTAGTTGATTGGCATAAACCTTTAGCGCCGTTGCTCGTGCGATTGCAATTTGGTCGGGATTTGCACCTCCTTAGAAATAGGGTAGGAAGTGCAAGTATACAGGTTCGGCCGACCGAGCCCCCTGGGCCGGTCGACCGACCTGTAGTCCAGGCACTTCCTGCCTCTGTTTGGAAGTGCTGGTTACAGGCTTCGGCCGACCGAGCCCCCTAGGCCAGTCGACCGACCTGGTGCCCCGAGCACATTCCAACCTCTGGTTCGGTCGACCGACTCAGGGAGTCCGGTCGACCGACCTGCTACTATTTGCCAGATTAGCCTATATTGCTAATTCGTTTGAATATCCAACTTTAATCGATTCGTGTTGTCTCCCTTTTGTTGTTGTCATTTATTATCGACTTTGATGACCTTTTCTTTGGGAATTTTAGATATATCCACTTTGATGGATTTTATATCGATTTCTTTGGATTTTATTCACGTCTTCGAATGTGAATTTTTATGCCCGATTGTTTCTACAATCACTTCTATGATTTGTCACTTTAAAATATAAAGGTTTTCTATACTACTAGTAAATATCAAAACTCTTTCTTCAAATGATTTCAACATTATTTTATTACAAAGCTCGTTTTCTCAAACCGATTTCCAATCTATTAATATATACAAACCTTTACCTCACTCGTATGAGAAATCTAATTAAACGACTTAGTAAAACAAGTGGTATGAAACGCTTGCGTTTACTTCGTCGGTTAATTCTTGGACTTGTTCGATTGAATCTCTTGTGACAATTTTCTAGTGGAGATCTACAATTTGTTCGTAAATATTTAAGTTCAGCTAGTGGTTATGGGACATGATGCTAAGCTCATATATTTACTAGCTTACTGTAATCGACACTTCTCTTTGATCATGACGATCATTTTATGTTTTAGACTAGCATTGTGCAATGTCTTTGTGATTTGGTTCATCGGATGTCCCGCTGTACGACGTCGTTGTTCCCTTTGATTGTGATTCGGTTCATCGGATGTCCCGCCGTACAACGTCGTTGTTCCCTTTGATTGTGGTTTGGTTCATCGGATGTCCCGCTGTACGACGTCGTTGTTCCCTTTGATTGTGATTTCTGGATTTCGTGTGTTGAATTCTGGAATTTATGGTTCACCAACTTTTACGATTGGCATGAATATGTATGTCATTTATTGTGGCTTGGTGAATGAAATTAAGAGTATGACATTCCTTTTTATCTTGAGTAGATTATTGTGATATTGATTAATCTCTTGTTGATTTTCAGTTACTTATTTATCACAACTTGGCATTGTGATTATTATATGTTTATGTCATATCTCTTATTATATATCACTTCATCTGATATTTATAGCTAGACTGATCCGTTTATTATTGTCTTCTTAAATAATACTCGGGTCAGACTGAGATATTACAGGTGCTTCCTCATGGCTTCCTACCTGGAACCATCATCTGATCTTTTGGCTAACTACTTAAGTTTAGTAGTTTTTGTTGTATACATTTGAGATACAGACTCTATGATGTATACTTATTCTTTTGTCTAGCACTTGTATCTATTCTTTTTGATATTGTGGATCTTGTTTGACCACTACTCTGATGTACACTTTCATGTGTAATATTCATATCTATTTCCGCCTTTGTGATATGAATTATCTGTGACTGATTTAATGTTATGTTTATTTCTGTATTTGTTTCCGAAGATTATTATAGCCACTGTGTAGTAGCTTTGTGTTTGTATCGGTATGTCGGATTTCCTCTTGAAATAAAATGCATGTTATACTATCTGACATATCGGTGCTCGTGCAAAGCAATTACATGGATGGTCGCTCCTCAACAGCCTTATTCTCCGTGCTAGTCGACAGCATTACTCTGTAGTGTTCTTGTCTAGCGTGGGTATAGAGGTGGGGCGTCACAGCTTAAGACACCTAAAAACTGCTTTCCTATTACTTTAAAAAAAAGCCCAAAATCCCAAATTCAATCTGTAAACAAAACTAAAATTGATAAACAATAAGATGTACAAATGGTTATCATAGATTACCTTAATTTATTAGCTTAAGAAGTTATTGATTTCACTTTCTGATTTGTTGATTTGGGGAAGAACTAGGGTTTCAAGAGAAGGATGATAAAATTTGTTTACTGTCTTTTGTTTTGGTTTGGCTAAAAGTAAGAAAAAAGAAGTATGGGAAGAAAAAGTAATGTACATTATAAAGCTTCTCAATATAACCTATTTTTAACTCTAGTTGGGCCAAAATGGATTAAATCCAATACAAGTGAACTAACATCTTTTTTCACCTAAGTGAAATAATTACGCTATAAAAACTTATGTTTTAAATCATAATTTGATTCCATAAATTACAACTCCATTTTTAATAATAAATCCATGCTTATTTGTTGTATTAATAATTTCAACAATTTGAATTAAATCTACTATCACTAACATTGAAAAAATATTATTATTATTATTTTTCTTTTAAATTAGTTGGGAACACAATAAATCATTAAGCTGTAAATTTTTCATTTATACAAGAATCAGAATAATTTTAATCTTAAAAATTACATATTAACATTAATTATCCATAGTAAATTTTAATTAATTAGGTAATTAAAAACAGCATTGTTATAAACTTTCCCCTTAAAGAAATTGCGTCCCCGCAATTTCCATAGTGAAAAAAAATATAATTAAATTTTCAATTAGGTCTTTGCATAATTTATATCTTTCCAAATTATTTTTCACCAAAATCTTCAACTTTCACTATTAATAATATCAAGTATTTTAACTATTTACTTAATATTATTATCAAACTCCAATTAATATTAATATTTATATATAACAATTTTTTTTAATGAAAGAAATGCATAATATAAATTTCTTTTTAAAACAATTGTTTGTTAACCGTTTTCCCATTTCATTTCTAAACTTTTGATTAATACCACTTCAAGTAATAGTGATAAAAAAAAATTTAGTTAACAAAGTTTCTCAAAATTCTCAAAAAATATCTAAAGCCTCAAATTTGTGAAAAATTTCGCCAGCGTTTCCTCTACGTGGCTGGTATTTCAAAAATTTACAATAGGTATATAATTACATAACACATCTCATCTCAAGGATGAGGCATCCCGTAGGGCAAAACACAAAAAATGCGATTTATAATCCAAGATACGTACCTTATATTTGAAATATTGGTGAGTTCGCTAATATTCCTTAATCGAACATTTTATAATCTTTTGAACGATATCTATTTAACTTCAGATACCTACACCTATCTAAAAAATTCATATTAGTATGTAATATCAAATTCATATCATATAGAAGATATTAACAATTCATGATTACACTTTAATTAGATTGACATCATAATATCTCATAATGAAAGTAATTCGTATTGAAATTTCCAAGTTTTATTTATTAATTATGTCAAAATGCCACGTTCGATGCTTAGGAACCCTTATTGATAACATGGCGTCCCACATATCGATCAGACTCCTTAAACAACGTCCAGATAAGTCAACACAACAGATAATCACTAGTTTAGATACTAGATGCACTTACTTTATTATCATTAACATCCATGCATCGCATCCAATTTTAAATAAATGCAACCAAGCAATTAATTCCTAGCAACTAATCAATCAAAACATACATAATCACTTACATCAGAATAATTCAATGTTTGAAATTCCACTACGCTACTCTGATTATTCCAAGATCATTTAAAGATTAAACTTATTTACTCAAATTTCCCAAATTTTCTATTAAAAGAAAATATTTCACTTTAATTTAGTTCAATCCAATTTACTTCCAAAATTTTCTCAACTCTAAAAGATTCTTCTCATTATTCTCCAAAGATTTTAATGTCACAAATTCCAGTTTATCAATTTAAAATTTTTAAATCAATTTACGGCCCTAAAAGATTTTCTCGATTATCATTTTAATTTCGATCCCTAATTATATAATTAATATAACTATCCACCAGATACTCTATGGGACAGGACTTTAAGTCATCTAGGTCTTGGGTCTGTAATATTATATGTTATAACGTTCGGACATAGCTCCAATACCAAGCTGTAACTACCACACCATGGTACCCAGATTAGCAAAGAACATTACAGTAATGTCGTCTGCTAATCTAGAGAATACGACTTGATAAGGGCGATCAAATGTAAATATATCTTTATACCAACACTGACACATCATTTATACCATTTTCACTTAATATCTAAACTGAATTTGACATGTATAGTATTAATACAAAGTAATAGGCACACCAATTCTCAGAATCAGAACAATATATAATAAAAATAATAGTTCCAGGTCATAGCAGAATAAAATCACAGTTATACATGTACAAAATTTGAGTTTACAAAATGAAATACTAAACTCAATTATTATACAATTTACAATTCTCTAATCTCAATTGTACATCTTATCAACAAATTCATGAATTTCCTAAATGAGATGAACTAAAAATTCAAAAGTGTTTATCTCCTTACTAGCCCAAACATCCAAAGGTAAACTTGTCATGTAACCTGAAAGTCTCGGCCCGATCCGAGCAAAATAACACCTAGGTCAGACTATCTCTAAATATCCAATAGGGTAAGAACAGAATATAACACAAGAATAAAGAACGTATAAGTAAATATAGATGTCCATGATATAATGAGTTAGGGAATTAATTTAACGGAGAACAAGGTTATAACTTTAAGTCATAAACACGAACTAGTCACCAAACACAGAATAATATTAACTTAATTTAGCACCCATCACAAGACACAAGAATATATATTTATTTCACGAACACAAATCACAAGAATATATATTTATTTCACTGACACAAGTTACAAGAAAATATATTTATTTCACGAACACAAGACCCAAGATTATATATTTATTTCACGAACACAGAATAGTTACAGAATCCAAATATCGAGAATCCAAGAAATCTTACTCAAAATGATCTTAATGATCATACATAGAACCATATCAAACAAACAAACGATTTGGTATCACACGAACCGATCCGATACCAAGGAACGTACAATGGACGAAAATCACAGGATTATAAGACAATCTCAAGGATAGCGGCCATGACCGAATCTTTTAGATTTATTTTAGATTATTACATTTAAAAGGAAATCTAGGAGTAACTTCTTAAGGATCTAGTCGTCACTTAACGCACACCAAAAGAGAGTAAAGTCTAAAGTGCCTAATACTATAGCATTCAGTAATTAGTATGATTTAACGAATACGTCCCATACCGTATGGTGAAATCCAAATATTTACTAAAAGCTTGTAAATATCACTTACTACGGATACCACTAGAAAAAACCGAGTTACATTCTCTTAAGGATTTAGCAAGCACTTGTCACACACTAGAAGAGAATACAACTCTAAAGTGTTAAGTACTTTCTCAAGTACGATCACAAGAATTTAAGGCATATCATACTACTCGGTGGAATTCGAGTATTCGCTAATGGGTTAGTAAATTCCACTCAAACGTTCTATTCAATGAGTTACACCATATTCAACGAAGCGTTATTTGAAATCATTTAAAACAATCAGTAACATTAAGCCAAATAATAGTACTTCCCAAATTATAGAATTAAGGTTCTCAAAAAAATTTCTCTTCGGTTTTTATTATTTAAAAAATACATGTTGAATTTTCCACAAATCCACTTATCATTTAACTTTAAATAATTCACTTGTTGAATAAAATATTCTATAACCTCGAATTGTTCCAAGATTCCACTTATACACAAAAAGTTGTCTCAAATTTCTTTATAGTTGTATTATTCACAAAACTATATTTTAAAACCATACTTAATTACTCTTCTAAATCCATATTAAAATATGACCCATTTACATAAAAATAAACTAAGTTTATACTTTTTAAAGCTACATTTCTAAATTCCATGAATCCAATATTATATATTTAGTAAAACCATAATACTTATATTCCAAATCCACAACCACTTTTATGTAAAAATAGACAAGATTTGTATTTCTAAAGACGTATTTTCAAATCCATAAATATTTCACTAACCATGCTTAATATATAAAATAACTAGCTAAAAAAATCATATGTAATGTTTATTAACTTAATTTAGAAATAATTTTAATATTTATAAATATAAATAATTCTCTTTCGTAAAATTACTTGTATACGAAGCTTATCAACTTATTTCATTTAACTCAAATTTAGGGTCTAAAGATCTGCAATTGCGACCTCATAAGTCTCATAAATTTACAAAACTTAAAATATGAAAGTTATAAATAAAAGTCTATGCTTTTATAACATTAGGAATCATCGAATTTCGATAAGCAACGAAAAGTATATGACTTAAACAATTCTAAGATTTTAACTTCATTATCATTGTCGTTCATTCTCAGGATAGCAACATTAAAACGTATTTTTGACCATGTAAATCACAAAATATTACAGAACTCAAAACATGAAACTTATAGCAGATAATCTAAGACCTCCACATCACCAAGAATCATTGGATTACGATAAGTAACAAAAAAGTTATGACTTAAACAATGCTAAGATTTTTACTTCATTATCGCTGTCGTTTATTCTAGGACATCGAAAGTAAAATGTATTTTTGACCATGTAAACCACAAAATATTACAAAATAAAAAAATTGAAATTGTAGCAAATAATCTAAGCTTTCCATAACATCAAGAATCATTAAATTTTGATAAATAATGAAATAGTTATGGCCATTTTAATTTTAGGTTTCAACTTAGCAATTACATAGGAAAAGAGCAACACTATCAGATTCAAACTCAATTTCGATTGGATGTACATCGAAATTTCATAAAGTGATCAAAAGGGAAGTCGTATCTAATTGAAAGACTTTTCTACCACAAAAAGATTGGGTCATTTTGGTCTATTTTACACTGAATTATCGTTGTTTTACTACAGTGATTTTCCTAATTCAATTTCAGCAACCATATCATTTTTCAAAAGAGAATTCGATTAATATTTCTCATAACCATGCAACTTTCAGCAAATAGCTTTCATAACAGCAACAAATTGATTCAATTTAACATCTAAATTATTAGTTGAATCAATCACAAAATCATGCAAGCAATTTTAAGGACAGTGGTGAGGATTACTCACTTTATTACAAAGAGAAGAAGATCGTTTAAGACTTCTCAAAACCGCTGTTCCTATTATTCTTAGAAAAAGACCCAAAAACCCAAATTCAATTTGCAAACAAAGCAGAAATTGATGAATAATAAGATGTATAAATAGTTATCATAAATTACCTCGGTTATTATCTTAAGAAACTTTGATTTCACTTTCTGATATGTTGATTTGGGAAAGAACTAGGGTTTCATAAGAAGGATGATAAATTTGTTTATTGTCCTTTGTTTTGGTTTGGCTAAAAGTGAGAAAAAAGAAGTAGTGGAAGAAAAAGAAACGTACAGTAAAATTTCTCAATACAACCTATTTTTAACTCTAATTGGGCTTAAATGGATTAAACCCAATACAAGTGAACTAACATCTTATTTCACCTAAGTGAAATAATTACACTATTAAAACTTATGTTTTAAATCAAACTTCGATTCCATAAATTACAACTCCATTTTTACTAATAAATCCATCCTTGTTTGTTGTATTAATAATTACAACAATTTGGATTAAATATACTATTATTAACAATGAAAAATTATTGTTGTTATTATTATTATTTGATTTTAAATTAATTGGGAAAACAATAAATCATTAAGCAGTAAATTCTTTATTTAAACTAGAATCAAAATACTTTAAATCTCACAAATTACATATTAACATTAATTATCCATAATTAAATTTTATTAATTAGGTAATTAAAAATAGGGTTGTTACACTTAGTGGTTTTCATGGGAAATAAAATCTCTGTCAGATAATCTAAAGATGATTGCAACATTAATGTGATAGTAGCTCAGCTGTTCCTTCCTACTATCTGAGACATCAGGGAGTGCTAGAGGTGAGTTTGAGTTTTTCAATACAGTAATCCTTTTGTGTTAATCTAGAATTGTTTTTGGAATTTTCTCTATTTTGGTGTTATTTTAATAGAACATTGATTTATCATGAATAATTAACTTAAGGATGTGTTGCGCCTGTTTGTTGTCAAAATTGATCAGAAGAAAGTGTTGCTTGATTATGCCTAGGAAATTTGCAAACAAATGTAGTTCATCAAGATGCAGTTAAAATGTGCAGATTGCTAGCCAATGAAGTTTTGATGAATAATTGATGTTGATTGGGCAACATGATCGATGCATGAGAGTATGACAACTAGTTGTGGAGCTCGCTATGTGTTGTCGATACCGAACTTCATGCAATGTTGAACTAAAATGGCAGCTGAATTGACGATGAACTGCAATTGCAATGCAATGTAGAGTACTACTAACATGGAATTTTTGGCACTCTTCCAGCTCCTGTATCTTCTTATCGTTGATGCTCTCAAGCTATGGCCTCGATTCTAATTGGAAGCCAGTTCAAAGATGTAGCTAAAACTCCATGTTAATAACGTTTATTCCATGTTAGTAGAAACTATTAATTAATGAAAGCCCTAAAGTGTAATGACCCATAAATTTCGATCCCGAAAATTCCGAACAGTTAGAAAAAGAAGAAAAGAGATAGAAGAAGAAGAAGAAACAGGAAATCAAACTAAAAATCTCACATTCGCAGCGGATAAAATATAATATCAAATAATATTCTTTACACAAAGAAAGTTGTATCAGTCAATTACATTTTAATACATTAGAGTTACGACCATTACATAAACACTGGACAGTTAAAATCAACTTGTTTCAGAATTACAAACAATAATATACACAGCGGGATACTCTATACGTTCCTGCCATTTAGCTCGTCTTCTGTGCTACAGAACGTCCTCAGTTGAAAATCTGTAATACTCGGTCTGAACCAAGCATTACATCAAAGTAACACCCGGGTCAGGCTGGAAACCAGCGTGATTAAAACCCATCTAACAAGAAAATACTAATGCAGTATACTTATTTATAACCCGGGGTAACTCGTATCAATTTACAAATTCACAATTTGTTATAGACATCACTTATTTCACACATCAATCTCTAAGTACCAACCCTAGATTAAATGGTCCAATTCACTTAAATCATTCCATTCCAGCTTATTGTTTTCACACATCAAATCTATATGGAATTTTATAGATCACAAATCGAAGTGGTTTCGGATATGTACCAATACCCGACCCCAGTCTCTTCGAGTTCAATGCCATCTTAACCCAAATTATCCAAATGAAAAATAATTCAACTTTAAATACAAGATGTCACTTTTCCGCAGCAGTTCATCATCGATATATAACCAAATTATCATTGTCCATCCGGATACATATCTATCACAAACATTTCATACCATAGATATCAACCAATTCAAGGCATTTAACAACATTCAATCATCCATAAGATTGATTACTTCCAAAATTAATTTAATTTATCTTTAACTAATTAAATTTCTAACCTTTAATCACTTTAGATTACCCTTACATAACATTAATTAATTACAAACCAATTAATTAATCATCTTTTAATTATCCATCTTAATTAATCACCCTTGACTAATTATCCTTCAATTACAACAAATAATTAACTCTTAATTAATTACACAAATTAACTATCCTATAGTCACTTCATTGATCAATCATCCCTTAATTAATCATACTCATTATTTAACTAATCCTTAATTAATTTCCTTAATTAATTTATATTTCATTAATTAGCGATTCTCTAACTACCTTTCCTTAATTAATTATTCTTTTAATTAATTACTTTTATTAATCAACCTTCATTCTTATCCCTTAATTATCCACCTTATACAATTATCTTAACTTACTTATATTAATTAATCTCAAATCACATAAGTACATTAATAAATCTTAATTACTCAAGACCTTGGTTGTAAAAATAAACAATTATCTTAATTTATTTACTTAAATCTTATTTAATCCGCACGTTGAAATTAATTTATACAAAATCACTTGAATCTTTAAGGTTCAATACAATTACCCTTAGTTATCTACTTAACCACATTCTTATTTTCTTAAGGATAAATTCCTTATCTTTATTAAGTACTTATCCAACTTCAATTGAAAAACATTTCAAAATCAATTATATAATTAAAATATATAATTACTTTAATAACCCTTAAACATAAAGTTGTTCAAACATTTCTCTTAAATAAAAACTATATAATTTCTTTGTTCTAAACCCCGATCACCTTATCTTTCTTAACTTTGAACCTTTAAAACAAGATTTGTTACCAGTTTAAGAAACTCGAGCAAGGGACCAAATTTTACATACAAATCCTGAGCAAAAACACAAACTCCTCTGCTTCGAGACAACCCTGAGTAACTTTGAGCACTTCCCGATACACAACCTTCTTCGTCAAGCTACAACTACCCAGTCACACATATGTGCACTGAAACATGGTGCACGTGCACCACCACATGATCCACCTTCGACCATCGCCCCATCGCAGACAAACCGCCGATCATCCTGACTAGAACTCCGATCATCCAGATTAGCAAAATAGAGATGAGCTCAAATTCGAGCCAAAAACCCAAAACTGGAACTAAACACTATCATCAACTCTTCCTCGCCATCGATGATCTCCGCCTCCAAAGCTCATGTCGTTCCTCCCAGAGACTCGCCACGACCCGTCTTACCTATTTTCTCCCATGCGATCAAGTCCAGTTCCCCATCGTCGTCGAAACTCTCTCTTAAACCTAGAACTTAAAACCTGTACCCAAAACCCTAAACCTATCCCACGCCTATGCCTCGGTTAACAGAAAATTCCTTATCCAATTTTCTCGAGATTCTTAATCTATTGGCCACCTCCAATCCAAATTTCGGCCCCTAAGTCACCGCCGATCAACGGCAAACACCCAAAAAGCCCAAAACATTCAACTCGATCATTCAACGATTAAGAAAACTAAAAATCAAGCTATTACTTCTAAAATTCATCATTCACTATCACAAATTAGATAGATTAATTGAAATAGAAAATCAAAATGATTTATTTTTGACCCAAATTGATTTTCTTTCCTGAGCTTTTCCACATTTGAATTAATTACTAATCATAAAATCCTGAAACTATTTTTAAAAATAAATTTAGGCAGTTATAACCATTTTCTTTTTAATGACCGAGATCTAAAAATGAATCTATGGAATGATATAAATTTTTAAAAGGAAAACTGGGAATTGTGAATAGCACAAAGCAAACATATTTACATATACACACGCAGGCATATTACAGTCAAATTAGATGTTTATTCATATACATATACTTATGCAAACTTCACTAATACAATCATTAATCACATGCAATAAAGTTTCAACCATACTAAAGTTTTAAAAGGTTTCGTTTGCTCACCTGTTTCTTAGAAACAGAGAAAGCTTGTTTTGATTTTTGACTTGCTTACTGATCTGAATTTGCTTGTTTAAAGCTTTGATCCCAGCTTCCAAGTTGTCTTTGAACTGTATTTTGAGTTTTGAACTAGAGCTTTTAGAAATTGTTTTATTTTTTCATTCTTCTCCTCTGGTTTATGCTTAACTAGAAATTGAAATTGAAATTTTTCTTGATGATTTGTAAGGAGTTGTTTAGTTTTTAATTCCTGTTTTATTACTTCAGATTTAAAACATGTAAAAGAAAAAAAGGGAATAAGAGTAGAAAGATATATATAACTTTGTTCTTTATTTCATTTACTAATTTAAAAAGAAAATGACACTTGCATTACATGTGCAATTTAGTATACACTTGTCATTATTAATTTATTAATTGTTTACACTTGTTATAATGCATAATTTGTTTATATTTGTAATTTTTTATATTAATATGTGTTTAATATATATATATACTTATAAATGTTTTAAGTGTTATTAATATTTAAACTTCCCTTAATTTATCTTAAATATAATTTGAAAGAAATGAAATAAAAACCCAATTATGTATTTAGAAATAATCATACTAGTCTAATATATCTTTTATAAAATCCTTTAAAAAAAATAGAAAACCAATTATATTCTAAATAAAATCACATATAATATATTTTAAATCCAAAATATATTTAATATACATATCTTTTAAATTTCAAACTTAAATCCAAATTCAAATCCAATTCAAATCCAATTTAAAATCCACACAAATATAGATATAAATATTTATTATTAGATCTACTTATATCCATATATGTATATAAACAGCACATTATTATTTTGTTTAAAATAACAATTTTGCTAATTTTATATTAATTAAATTAAGATATTGTCAAATAAATATTTATCCAGATATTTATAATTCAATTTTTATTATATTTTCAAATTCATTTACATATCCAGATATCTTTTATTACCAGAATTTTATTTTTTCAATTTACAAATGAGTATTTTAATAAATTTAATCCTGTTAATTTCCAATTAACAGATGTTTAAAAATTCGTGTTATCACATTCTTTCCCCCTTTGAATCTTTTCGTCCTCGAAAAGAAACGAAGCCAAAATTTATTCAACACTTAAAATCAGACAAATTTTCTTTGATCAATTTTTAAACATTTTTTAAAATCTATATAATATTACTAAATTAGTTTTTATAAAAATACTTTTTATAACTTGATATTTCAACAAGTCCATCCTTGTTCTCACAAAAATTCGGTCATACGTTGATCAGGCATAGGACCGAAAATCTATAAGTACTTGGTAAACCCGTTTTCAACATCCAGTGAAAATATTTGGAAAATAATTTGTTGAAAATATAGAAAACATTTTGAAAATAGAGGAAAAATCTTTGGTGAGAATGCTCTAGAAATCATCACCCACATCCACGGTTGCAGTTAATCGGATGGTTGCATTGCCTTCCCGGAAAAATCCACAGATAACTGTAGGCACTCCACGCCCCTCAATTACGCCATGGAACCCGCTACAGATCGCAGCTACAACCGGAGTTACATTGCTGTCACAGCAAAAACCCATATAACTGTAGGCCTCAGCGCCCTCGAATTTCGCAGCCAAAAGAATGAAACTTCTCCATTCCACTCGACCATAGATCGCAGTCTACCGATGTTACGTTGCCTTCCTAGAAAAATCAAGCATAGACCGTTGACACTCACCTCCACACGATTTCTGCTATGGTCCACAGTAGATCGCAGCGACATCGAGTTACACTATCGTCACAGCATAACCCAAATGCCTTTGTAGGCATCAGCGCCCTCGACTTTCGCTACCCAATAATCCTCAAGAACAAGTTTGTCCGGACTCCTCACAGGATCAACTTTAGAGCCTCTCCCTCTTTGAGGCTCAAGGAAGTACCAACCTATGACACTCTTGAGAAGTTCATTTCAAGGGAGTGCCTTTTTCTCCAGAGTCATTTTCAAAACACTTTATACTATACACATATAGTATCTTCCAAATCATACACCTAGTATGAATCCCATCTAAATTTCTTTTTCACAAAATCGATTATCCCAAAAATCGATAATTCTCAAACTAGGCTTTTGAAATTCCAAAATCGATTTTTCTCCAAAAATCAAAAGCCTTTCCTAATCAATAGGTTCCAAAAACCTTTTCTCAAAACCATTCGCATAAGATCCTTCATACACACACACACATATATAACTTTAAAAATCTTTGGATCACTTCAAACTTGTATAAATTCTCTTTTTATACTTTAAAAACTTTCAAAACCCTTTACTTCTGGCAAAAGATTCAACAAGGGAAGTTTTATCATATATATAACAAAGATATATTACTTTATTTATTCTAAATCAAATATTCAAATTTGATTACTCTTTTATAAAGTTATTAACCATATTACTTTCATTTCAAAAACCATTTTATAATTCTCATCCACAAATTTCAATATCAATATCATTCAAACCCGTACGATGTACACATACCATTCGTACACAATTTCAAATTCGATCGCTCACTCGATCGCACAATTTCACTTCCGAACTAGTATCGTCCACCCGACTTCCTAGTGCGGACTTAGATTTGGTTTCTTGATCAGAAACCGTCATTCTCCTTGCATAGCCTAACTATGATAGAGAATATCCAGAATATTGACCCGACTTCCTAGGGTACCATTGACCCTCCTTAATGAGTAAACCCATCAGAGCCAAGGTTCTCACTTAACCTTCAGCTCTGATACCAAATGTAACGACCCGAAAATTTCGATCCTGAAAATTTCAGATAGTAAGGAAAAGAAGAAAAGAGATAGAAGAAGAAGAAACAGAAAATCAAACTCAAAATCTCACAATCGCAGCGGATAAAATATAATATCAAATAATATTCTTTACACAAAGAAAGCTGTATCGGTCAATTACATTTTAATACATCAGAATTTACATAAACACTAAACAGTTAAAATCAACTTGTTCCAGAATTACAAACAATAATATACACAGCAGGATACTCTATACGTTCCTGCCATTCAGCTCGTCTTCTATGCTCCAGAACATCCTCACCTGAAAATCTATAATACTCGGTCTGACCCGAGCATTACATCAAAGTAACAGCCGTGTCAAGCTAGAAACCAGCATGAGTAAAACCCATCTAACAAGAAAATACTAATGCAATATACTTATTTAGAACCCGGGGTAACTCGTATCAATTTACATATTCATAATTTGTTATAGACAACACTCATTTCACACATTAATCTCTAAGTGCCAAATTCAGATTAAATGGTCCAATTCACTTAAATCATTCCATTCCAGCTTATTGTTTTAACATATCAAATCTATATAGAATTTTATAGATCACAAATCGAAGTGGTTTTGGATATGTACTAATACCCGACCCCGGTCTCTTCGAGTTTAATGCCTCTTAACTCAAGTTATCCAAATGAAAAACAATTCAACTTTAAATAAAAGATGTCACTTTTCCACAACAATTCATCATCGATATATAACCACATTATCATTGTCCATCCAGATACATATCATATCACAAACATTTCATACCATAGATATCAAGCAATTCAAGGCATTTAACAATATTCAATCATCCATAAGATTGATTACTTCCAAAATTAATTTAATTTATCTTTAATTAATTAAATTTCTAACCTTTAATCACTTTAGATTACCCTTACTTAACATTAATTAATTAAAAACCAATTAGTTAATCATCTTTTAATTATCCATCTTAATTAATCACCCTTTACTAATTATCCTTTGATTACAACAAGTAATTAACTCTTAATTAATTACACAAATTAACTATCTTATAATCACTTCATTGATCAATTATCCCTTAATTAATCATACTCATTATTTAACTAATCCTTAATTAATTTCCTTAATTAATTTATTTCATTAATTAGAGATTTTATAATCACCTTTCCTTAATTAATTATTCTTTTAATTAATTACTTTTGTTAATTAACCTTAATTATTGTCCTTTAATTATCCACCTTAGACAATTATCTTAATTTACTTCTATTAATTAATCTCAAATCACATAAGTAAATTAAAACTCTTAATTACTTAAGATCTTAGTTGTAAAAATAAACAATTATCTTAATTTATTTACTCAAATCTTATTTAATCCACACGTTGAAATTAATTCACACAAAATTACTTAAATCTTTAAGGTTCAATACAATTACCCTTAGTTATCTACTTAACCACATTCTTATTTACTTAAGGATGAATTCCTTATCTTTATTAATTACTTATCCAACTTCATTTGAAAAACATTTCAAAATCAATTACTTAATTAAAATATATAATTACTTTAATAACCCTTAAACTTAAAGTTGTTTAAACATTTCTCTTAAATAAAAACTATATAATATCTTTGTTCTAAACCCCGATCACCTTATCTTTCTTAACTTTGAACCTTTAAAATAAGATTTGTTACCAGTTCAAGAAACTCCAGCCAGGGACCAAATTTTACATACAAAGCCTAAGCAAAAACACAAACTCCTCTGCTTCGAGACAACCCTAAGTAACTTCGAGCACTTCCTGATACACAACCTTCTTCCTCAAGCTACAAATACCCAGTTACACATATGTGCACTGAAACATGGTGCACGTGCACCACCACATGATCCACCTTCGACCATCGCCCCATCGTAGACAAACCGCCGATCATCCTAACTAGAACTCCGACCACCCAGATCAGCGAAATAGAGCTGAACTCAAATTCGAGCCAAAAACCCAAAACTGGAACTAAAAACTATCATCAACTCTTCCTCACCATCGATGCTCCGCCTCTAAAGCTCATGTCGTTCCTCCCAGACACTCGCCACGACCTGTCTTATCTATTTTCTCCCATGCGATCAAGTCCAGTCCCCCATCGTCATCGAAACTCTCTCTCAAACCTACACCTTAAAACCTGTACCCAAAACCCTAAACCTATCCCACGCCTACGCCTCGGTTAACAGAAAATTCCTTATCCAATTTTCCCGAGATTCTTAATCTATAGGCCACCTCCAATCCAAATTTCGACCCCTAAGTCACCGCCGATCAACGGCAAACACCCAAAAAGCCCAAAACATTCAACTCGATCATTCAACGATTAAGCAAACTAAAAATCAAGCTATTACTTCTAAAATTCATCATTCACTATCAAAAATTAGATAGACTAATTGAAATAGAGAATCAAAATGATTTATTTTTGACCCAAATTAATTTTTTTCCTAAGCTTTTCCACATTTGAATTAATTACTAATCATAAAATCCTGAAACTATTTTTAAAAATAATTTAGGCAATTATAACCATTTTCTTTTTAATGATCGAGATTTAAAAATGAATCTATGGAATGATATAAATTTTTGAAAGGAAAACTGGTAATTGTGAATAACACAAAGCAGATGTATATACATATACACACACAGGCATATTACAGTCAAATTAGATGTTTATTCATATACATATACTTATGCAAACTTCACTAATACAATCATTAATCACACTCAATAAAGTTTCAACCATACTAAAGTTTTAAAAGGTTTTGTGTACTCACCCGTTTCTTAGAAACAGAGAAAGCTTGTTTTCATTTTTGACTTGCTTACTGATCTGAATTTACTTGTTTGAAGCTTTGATCCCAGCTTCCAAGTTGTCTTTGAACTATATTTTGAGTTTTGAACTAGAGCTTTCAGAAATTGTTTTATTTTTTTCATTCTTCTCCTCTGGTTTATGCTTAACTAGAAATTGAAATTGAAAGTTTGCTTGATGATTTGTAAGGAGTTGTTTAGTTTCTAATTCTTGTTTTATTACTTCAGATTTAAAACATGTAAAAGAAAAAATGGGAATAAGAGTAGAAAGATATATATAACTTTGTTCTTTATTTCATTTATTAATTTAAAAAGAAAATGACACTTGTATTACATGTGCAATTTAGTATACACTTGTCATTATTAATTTATAAATTGTTTACACTTGTTATAATGCATAATTTGTTTATATTTGTAAATTTGTATATTAATATGTGTTTTATATATTTATAAATGTTTTAAGTGTTCTTAATATTTAAACTTCCCTTAATTTATCTTAAATATAATATGAAGAAATGAAATAAAAACCCAATTATGTATTTAGAAATAATTATAATAGTCTAATATATCTTTTATAAAATCCTTTAAAGAAAATAATACAAAACCAATTATATTCTAAATAAAATCACATATAATATATTTTAAATCCAACATATATTTAATATACATATCTTTTAAATTTCAATTTAAATCAAAATTCAAATCCAATTCGAAATCCAATTTAAAATCCATACAAATATAGATATAAATATTTATTATCAGATCTACTTATATCCATATATATATAAACAACACATTATTATTTTGTTTGAAATGACAATTTTTCTAATTTTATATTAATTAAATTAAGATATTGTCCAATAAATATTTATCCAGATATTTATAATTCAATTTTTATTATATTTCCAAATTCATTTACATATCCAGATATCTTTTATTATTAGAATTTTATCTGTTCAATTTACAAATGAGTATTTTAATAAATTTAATCCTATTAGTTTCCATTTAATAGATTCTTAAAAATTCGGGTTGTCACATAAAGTATGGCCACAATGCAAGCTACTAACAGGTGAAAGGTATGACATTACCTAAATGAATTAATGTGTTGCATTGATTAGCTGCCAATTTACTGACTGCTATGCTGCAAAATGTAGGAGCATTAAATTTGTTCTTGCAATGTAGGAGCATTAAATAAGTTGTAAAACATGTGAAATGTGGCTGAAGCATGGTTGCATTGCAAGGATAGTGGAAATAGGCATGAAGAAGGCAAACTTAATGGATCTAAAACTAAAATGACACAAATGCATAAAGAATGTACTAGTATTGCAATTCATGGTTTTGGTTTGCGTGTTTTGTAAAGCATTAATTATGTTTAAGTTTCTTATAATTTGTTGTGTAAGGATTGAGTATGTATTTAAGTAATGCATGTTTTAAGGTATGATTATTGTTTAGTTATACTATTTCAGTTGGGCAATGTAAGTCAATAGTTGCACAATTATACAACTGATTCATAGTCGTACCAACGATTGGGATAAAGGAATAATAGTGATATCAAGGATTTATTAAAAAATGGTACAAATAAAATACAAGACCTTGTTGAAGCAAGAAAAAAATCAAGGTCAAAGTAGAGAGATTCTGTTTGTTACGAAAATGTTTAAGACATTACATAGTAGCATAGAGTGTGTATATGTATGTGTTTTTTTGTATATATAAATATGTATGTTTGATTTTGTTCTGAAATTAGCAGTATTTTCATTGCTTCAACTGCAATGGCACTGTTTTTCTTCGGTTGTCATGCGACAACTCAAGCAAAAGAAGATCACTTGCTTCGGTTGTAATGAAACAACCTAAGTAAAAGCCTCAACTAATATTTCAGTTGTTTAAAGAACTAAAGAAAATGATCCATGTTACTTTGGCTCAACCGCTGAAGCAATAGGTTTTGCCCTATTGTGTCATCTTTATTTGCTTTAGTTGTTGAACCGAATCAATAGGGGTAAACAATTGAAGCAAATGACATGTTTTGTAATAGGGATGCATCGATATTCCATTCTCGATACATCTTGACTATAAACATTTAAGGACAAATATTTATTTTACATGATGTAATACTCATGGTTATAAACACGTTCATAACCACAATCAATTAAGTACTTTTTCTAAGGTTTTACTACTTGCACATATTTAAATATTGATTATATTTCAAAATAAGAATATATACAATAGAAATAAAAACTAAAAGTTTTCTTTATTTCGAACAAGATTCGCAGTAAGAGTTAATTTATAGATACAAATTATGTAACTGCTCCTAGAGCACACCCTTAATTCTACTAAGAAGTTGGTGCATGTAAATGAGTGGTGTGCCTAAGTTGTTAAGTGGTTATTGATGGATGGCTATTTAGCCTAAGCCTACTAATCTGTTGTGTAACCTTATTAATCATTATTTTTTCATTTTTGAAACACTAAACCTAAAGAGGATACAAAGGAAGCAAGAAGATGTTAAGGAAAAGGGATCTACTTCAGTTGATTGTAGTAGGATTTAAGCACTAACCATTGGAAAATGTGAGAATGGAGATAAAATTAAAGAAACTCGGTTCCCTAATCCAAATATTATGATGACCAAGAGTTAATCGATAAGAGGTAAATTGATATTAATACTGGAGGTGCATATATTGATAGGATGGCCAATATTTTTTGATAATAAGACTGGTATTTTTATTTAAGCAGAGCATGCATTTTGATGTCTCGGAGCTTCGAATCCATGACCTTAAAAATCTCACCTTAGAGCGTCATACTACTAACTAATTGAGTTAGTGGTCCTTGACATAATAATCAATATTTATGTGGGTACTACCTCACTCAATAGATCTATTCTGATTTAAAGGTTGATTTTTTGCTTATTTGATGTTGCTATGAGTCGAGATGTGATGATTTATGTCGTATTCTATTCGTGTATGATTCGGTTACTGGCCGTGTGATTAAAAAAATTAACTTCTGATAAAAAACATTCAAGATAAAAATAAATTTTGAAATACTTTCAAGAGTTGGAGATAACTTAAAAGATTCAAAATATAAAAAAAGCTTGAAGAAGTAAAATTCAAAAGGTTAAAAAGTATGAAAATTTAAGGGAAAAAACTAAAAATCCAAATTTCTAATATCTTTAAAAAAACTGAATATATTGGAGGAACTCAATAATGTTGGAAAAACTGAAAATTCAAAAAGTTCAAGTAATAAAAGAGAAAAAATTTAAACATGTTGAAGAATTCGAAAATATTTTGAAGAATATATAAAATTAGGAACATAAAGAAACTGAAGCAACAAAGCAATCTGAAATTAAAAAATGATTGAAATCGAATATCTCATGAATTTAGAAAAAATATGGAAATTCTAAAAAGTTCAAAAGGTAAGAAAAATTAGAAAGGTTTAAAATATTTGTAAAAATATTAAAAAAATGTATTAGAATTAGAGTTTTGGAAAAAAATAATTAAATGATTTATGGAAGAAATGTTTGAACCGTTAAACAAATAGGTTTCATAAATGTGAAATAAAATTGTAAACTAAGGTATGAAAAATTGTTAAAAAAAACAAGAACAAAAGGTGAAAAGCAAGTTATAAAGATTTGAAAATAATTTGAGAACCAAAAATAATATTGGACTTTTTATGAAACAATTCAGTTTGTTTATGAAAAAAAGAAATTGACTTTTGCTAGAAATGATTCATAAATGTGGAAAAACTCCAAACAATTTTCTATTAAAATAATTGCAAAATAAAATTGTTTAAAAGTTCAATAAACTCATATTTTCGAAAATTAAGAAATTTTAGGTTCTTATAATTTTTGAATATCTTGATTGTTTTGATTTTTTCCCTGTAATTTTGAGGTTTTTCATTTGAGTTTTCAAAACATATGCTATATTTTAGAAAATCTGATTTTTTTTTTAAAACTTTCAATTTTTCTCCTAAAATCAAACTTCTTCAACACCTTATTTTTAGAGTTTTTGTTTCAAGTTTGCCAAAAAGTTCAAACTGCTTTGGTTTTTCTCTAATTATTTTGAAATAAATTTTACCATGGAAATTTCCAAATTTCCTTTTAGTCTGTTTTGGATTTAAAAGAGGATTTGCGTTTAAAATTTTCTATTATTTATCATAATAGATAAAATCTCCCTACATATCTTCATATTGCCAATTAGACCTTAAAAATCCATGATAAGAAAATAGCTATACTAATACATCATAGCAAATTATTACCAACTGATGTGAATTATATTTCCAAACCTAAAATTTTCAAATTAAGAGTAATAATAATGAGCACATCATATCGACCTACTCATATGTTTTAAATGCAGAGTGCGATGTGGTAAAATAAATTCACTATAGTTAATAATATATTTTAAACATCTTGTGGTTTTATTAAAATGGCCGTTATGAAGGTTTGTCTACTGCAGGCTTGCAAAACCAAATAGTGTGAAACCAAACAATTTTTTAACGTATCTCCTTAAATATCCCAAATGTTATTTCATTTGTTCTTTTCATAAATGTCTCGTTAAGTCTCTAAGTCTAATTTTTCCAGCACATTATCGTTTGAAGTTTAACTAAAGTTAATGAAAACTACATTAAAAAAATTTCTTTCAAAATTTGAATCGAACGGCTGGATCTCCACCGTTATATGGTTGTACTAATAACATTTACCTGTATCATTTTTATATATGCAATTAGGGAATTTGGTTGGTTTGGTTGATCCGATGGTGAGAATTGTTAAACTAAACTAAAACCAATAAAAATGAAAACCAACTAAATAAACTAAATTAAGATTGGTTGGTTTCGTTGGTTATCTGATTTAACCAAACAGAAAATGATTCATAATTTATGTTTGGAATATTCATTTTACTTTAAAATAAAACATAAATATATTATTAAAGTATGCCTATTTTGTATTTTTATTCTTTCTAATAGTATTTAACACATATACGATAAATAAAATTTAGTTAGACTACTACACTAATCTAAAAAAATCATTAGTAATTTTGACAATATAATAAAATTTTGGTTAATTTGGTTAAATCGATAACCGAATTAATTTTTTATGGGCCAATTCAAAACCAATCTACTATCAAAATCAAACCAAACTAATTGAAATAAATTGATTTGATTGGTTTATTAGTTTAACCAAAGATTGCTCATCCATAAAAGCAATGAAAGTATTTTAGCGAAAATAGTGGATTAGGTTTCTCTTTTTACCTCCCTCTCGAATCTCCTATTTTCCATCTCAGGTTCAACTAATTCATTCTTCTTTCTTCTACTATAACTTCATCTCTCCTCTTTCTCAACCCTAGCTTTCTAAATTGCAGCATCGTTACTCCTCTTTGCCTCACCCTATTGCCTCATACTCCACGTTGCCTTTCCATGCTACTCTCAAGTGTCACCCACCGTCCTCATGTTCATATCTAATGTTATTGGACCTCAAAATCTTATGTGTCTTGTAACTACCCAACTTTTCGATCCTCGAATGTCGATATTAAATACATCCAGGTGTCAGAAAGACAAAAAGATAGGGTAAAATAAAAGAAAACGAATAGAACAAGAAAAGAAGAACACAATAACATAATCTCACATCAAAACTGTAATATATAATATCAAAGAAAAAGTACAAAGGGTTACTCGGAATACAGAAATATCAGAGTTACTAAAACCTAAGTATTATCATCAGCCTGGATAGTTATAACTGCCTGTCATTGCAATGCTGATATATACTATATGGAAATGCAGTGGAAATAAGACTACCATGGGAGATAATCATCCAGCTCTTCTTCATAAGCTCAAAGCATCCAAAGTTAAATCTAGAACCATGCACGGGGCTGACCCAGCATTATAAGAAAATAACATCCGGATCAGTCGGGTAAACCTATGCGAGAAACTTAAGAAATATGCAACAAGTAGCAGTAACCATTGAGACAATACTGATTATCATAATAGTTTTCCCCTCAAATAAAACCAACTATTCATTAAGTTTATCATATAGTGATATGATAAATAATATCTAGAGTATAGCTCATAAATCATATCAAATAGTTGTTTTGTGAAAGCCACGACAATAATAGGTATACAATCAATACCTCTAAGGCACGTTCGCATAATGGATTTTCCATGGAGATCTCCTCGGATCAAACTGAATTTGAACTCCATAATAAGGATCGGAAACTACCATCTAAGCAACGTGTATATCGAGATAGGATATACTCAAAGGTAAACCAAACTGGACCACCCTTCATGTATGATCCGAGCCATATCAACTCAAGGTACCAACATATCGATAAGGCATCTCTAGACATGGAGTTAATATACCCTTAAGGTATAATAAACCTTCCTGACCATGCTCTTACCCTGATTTTCTACCATTTTCTCAATGTTGGGGATATATTTGGTATCTCTTACATGAATCTTCATCTCTCAAACAGAACATGAATCCCAAATGGATTTCATCATCTCAATCAGATCACGAATCACTATATGGATCCGAGCATCCTGAAAGATCTTGAACCTCCTCATAGGTTCCCCGCATAATTCCTACGAAGAATGCTAATTGCGTCCTCTCTCTTGGAATACTCTTCAAGATAGACAGCCCTATACGATAACATCATTTGAAATGTTAACGTTGACCGCTCTATTGGACTTAATCTTAGGATTGACAGTTTAACTCTATAACATTTCACTTAACAACCGCTTCCGGAACATAGATCACACATATGGTTCTGAAGTGATTATGGATTTTGAGTCATCTCACATAAGTACACTCTTCACGTCCATCGGACTCTCCAAAACCAATCAACTATTTCCTAACTAATTCAATTCTGGTTCTCTTAGAAATAAGCAAAAGCTAGAGATTTTTCATACCGATACTCCTTCCTGGGTATTCTTATAGGTTTGAAATCATGAAGCCTTTTGATAACTTAAGAAGTCAATATTTAGTCAAGTTAGATAATCGACTAATCGATTATCTAGTCAAGACACTAGCTTATAAAAATCACAATTCATACGCTTCACATGTTTCTGACATTCCAACTTGACAACTCCTCGTCCAAGAGTGAAGCTGAGTAAGTTAGGGCGCGAGTTGCACCAAAGCCTTGCCTAGACACTTCATTCTTGAATCTCACAAATAGATAAGTCTACCTCGTCGGCTTTTAGTGTTAAGTATAGTATTAATGACTTTCATAAACAAGAAGAACTCAACGCGATTAACATGTTCCCATCGTTTTCTGACTTAAATAATTCTTGATCGAGGTAATCCCGACAGGTTAGAACTCTATTGCTCCGTCCCTACTTGAAATTAATCTTAACTCTCACAAATAGATAAGCCTTACTTCGTCGGCTTTTAGTGATAAGCATATGTGACTACTTTTCAAACAAGTAATTAATCAATTAACCATTTGGCCATTTAGCAATTCTAACCCCTTTTTGAAAACATTTATATATATATTCGAAAGGCTTGAAAATATTTATAGTAGGCTTTAAAACATTTATACAAAATATTACTTGAAAATAACAACTTTACAATTTTCCTTAAAAACTTAAAAATGTCATATTTTTCCAAAATATATCATCTTTAGAAATTCACAACCAATTCTTAAAAATTCATAAAGGTCTCAAACCACTTTTAGAATACTCTGATATGAGTTAGTAAACACTTGTAAAAAGAATGAACTGGAATACTTAAATTTAAATAACTTTTAAAACCTTTTAAGTCCAAAGTCAAGGTTAAACATGCCAGTTTTGCACAAGTGAAGTTTTGTCCACTTTTTGAGATGTTACTTAATGTTTTACAATTCAAGCTTTTGATACAAATAAACATATATACAAGACATTGTAAATATGGAAAAAATTCCTAAGGATCTCTCTATAAAGTTTCATAAAGATTGCCAAAAATAAGGCAATTTCAAACTGCATCTACAACGACTATCGTTATAGGTGCACTTCGAAATTCGAGTCCGATCTACCAAATCTAGCCATAACCTAGTGCTTTGTTCAAGATCTTGTCACAAGTCATACAAGTCCTTTCTAAATTTGTTCAAGTCCATGGACGTGGATCACATATATCAATTACTTTTAAAGTAAGAATCAAAACCAATGTTTTAACATAAGTTAACAACAATTTAAACAACTTAAATACCATTTAACACAAACACATATGTGTTATATTTTCATTCAAAGTGAGGTGTTAACTCACTTTTAACCTTACAAACAACCAAGATCCAAGAACTAAAGTCCAAACTCAAGCTAGCACCCTCCTTTCCTTCCCTTCCTCTCTTGCTTTAGCCTTGCTTCTTCCTCCTTATCCCTCTAAGTTCTCACGGCCTATCAAGCAGATGAGAGTTTAACTTCACTTCTTCATGTTTTGGCTTAGTGGAAGGTATTCTAATATTATACTAAGCTTTTTGGCGAATTTGAAGTGATTTGGATTTGTAACTATTTATTTTTGAACATACTTTAAGCTTCATAAATTTTTGCGAACTCCAAGCTTAGCCATTGATATTCAAATTTTATCTCTCACTCACCCCTTGATTCTATTCCCATGGTCAGATTCTATCCAGATGCATTTAGTGAAATCACTTCCTTGCCTCCTAAGCGGGAAATTGAATTTCGAATTGGTCTTGTTCCTGGAGCTCGACCTGTAGTTCTTCCTCCTAGAAGAATGGCACCCCGTGAGAAGGTTGAGTGAAGGAAGCAAATTGAGGACTTGTTCTCCAAGGGTCTGATCAGACCTAGCCATTCAGAATGGGGAGCAGCGACGGTTTTTGTCACTAAGTCCGACAGTTCTTTTGAGGTGTGTGTTGATTATAGGGAGCTGAACAAGCTCACCATGAGGAACAGATATCCTATGCCTCGCATTAATCATTAATGATATGTTTGATCAGCTCCATGGAACTACTATGTTCTCTTAGCTTGATCTTGCCACAGGTTTCCATCAGCTCAGAGTTGTTGAGGAAAGTATTCCCAAGACTGCTTTTCGTACTGAGAATGGGTTTTATGAATGGTTATTCATGCCTTTCAGTTTGAATAATGCTCCTGCTTTCTTTGTTGATTTGATGAATCGTGTTTTTCGAGATGTGCTTAATAAATTTGTTCTGGTCTTTGTTGATGATATTCTTGTGTTCTCCAAGTCTGAGGAAGAGCATAAATCCCACTTGAGCTTTGTTCTGGGGACTCTTAGGAGTCATCAGTTGAAAGCTATATTCTCTAAATGTCATTTCTAGAAGGATGAAGTCCGGTTTTTCAGGCATATTGTTTCTAGTAATGGAGTTTCAATTGATCCAGTCAATATTAATGCGATCAATGATTGGGACACTCCTAGGACTCCAACTGATATTCATAGTTTTCTAGGCCTTACCGGTTACTATCGGAGATTCATTGAGAACTTTGCTCAGATTTTTGCACCTCTCACTGCTTTAACTCGAAAGAATGCTAAGTTTATATGGAGTGATAAGTGCGAAGTTGCATTCAATGAGTTGAAATGTAAGCTTACTTCCGCACCAGTGCTTACCGTTCCGAATGGAAATGAAGGATTAAAGGTATACACTGACGCCAGTCATGAGGGTTTGAGAGCTATTCTGATGCAAGATGGAAAGGTGATTGCTCATGCCAGTCGCCGGTTGAATCCCCATGAAGCCAATTATGCGGCTCATGATCTGTAATTACTTGTTGTTGTCTTTGCTTTGAAGGTTTGGAGCATCATCTTTTGGGTGCTAAGTTTGAGATCTTCACTAATCATCTGCCTTTGAAGTATATCTTCACCCAGAAGGACTTGAATCAGCGGCAACTTTGTTGGCTTGAGTTTCTTGCTTCTTATGATCTTGACATTAGCTATACCCCTGCGAAAGCTAATGTTATGGCCGATGCTTTGAGTAGGAGGAAGGCTTTGTTGTGTCAACTTGTTGTTTCTTCTTCTCCTCTTTTGGATCGTATCATTGCTAGGTAGGATGAGGATGAGATGCTTAGGCATATGAAGGAGAGTGTTCGTAGCAGGGTCGGTGGTAGTAGTCTTGATGGAAGTGGAGCTCGGATCGATGATAGAGGGATTTTGAGGATTAATAATCGGATTGGTGACCGAAATGTTGATGGATTGAGGCAAGAGTTACTTCGGCAACATCATCGATCCATACTTTCTACTCATCCTGATGTGATGAAGATGTATCAGGATATGAAGAAGCTTTATTGGTGGAAGGGTATGTGGTGAGATATCTCTGTCTTTGTTAGTAGGTGTGCGACTTGTCAGCAAGTTAAGGTAGATCATCAGAAGACCCTTGGTTTTTTGAAGCCCCTAAAGGTTCCCAATGGGAAATGGGAGCAGATTTCCATGGATTTTATTGGTGGTTTACCAAGGACTTGGAGGGGTAATGAGAGCATTTGGGTTATTGTGGATAGATTGACCAAATCAGCTCATTTCATTCTGGTCAAATCTACCTGTTCTGCTTCCAGTCTAGCTGAGATTTATATAAGGGAGATTGTTCGTCTCCATGGTGTTCCTATTAGCATTGTTTGACCCGAATCCTATCTTCATCAGTCAGTTTTGGAAATCTTTTCAAGAATCTTTAGGTACTCATTTGAATCTGAGCACTGCTTTCATCCGTAGATCGACGGTCAAACTGAAAGAGTGAATCAGATTCTCGAGGATCCTCTTTGTGCTTCTGTTCTGGATTATGGAGGATCTTGGGAAGATCATCTCCATCTTGTTGAATTCACCGATAACAACAGTTATCAGGTATATTTTCAAGTCTTCTATTTCAACCTTATCTTAATCTTGTATCTATCTCATTCCATCTTTAAATTCAGGCTAGTATTGAAATGTCTCTATTTGCTGCTCTTTACGGAAGACCTTGTAGATCTCCATCTTGCTGGATTGAATCCGGTAATCGTTTGGTTCTTGGCCCTGATTTGCGACGACCTAGAATTTTTAACATTTGAAATTGAAATATTTAATTAATTTTAAATGTTTGAATGATAGTTTAACTTGAATTTCACGATGAATTAGCAATTTAATTATTAAATTTTATTATAGAAGATTTGGATAAAATTGTAAATCTTCAATTTTGAGCCTGTTAAAAATATTTTAAAGGCTTAGAAAATTTATATTGATAATACTGAAGATAATAGAAACTATAGAATTGAATTTGAAAGTGAATTGTTCAGTTTTGAAATTTTATCGTTTAAATCGATATTTAAAAATAGCCTTCCGAGGCACAGTCTCAGAATTCGACGAAACCAGTTCCATTGGATCCATAATATTTTATTATTATGGGATTTCAATTTTCGTAGCATTCGGAGTCGTTTATCCGTACGATAGGTAAACACGCTGAAAATTAAATCGAAATTCAATATAATAACTGGGTTCAAAAGCTACCTTCTCCATACGATCGAATTTGGACTCGAAACCTTTTCCATTGCATTCAGAATAGGGGTAAAACATTATAAATGCCTAGCAGCACACTTCATTTGGAGTTCTTTTGAAAAAGTACATAAACAATGAAAAAAATATTAAAATAATATGTGTGTGTGTGTATATGCGTGCACAGTCCTCAAACCCTAGCCCTTAATCAACGCAGCCACCTCTTTTACATTTCAATGGCCGAAACCTTCCAGATTTATCTCCCTTCGATCTCCCCATCCATCGACAATTAGACTTGGACTTCTAAAGAAATATTGTGGAGCTTGACGAGGGCAACCTATCCAATGGTTGATTTTAGTTATCGGCGTCGATCGGAGGCCAAAATCAATCGCGTTCGTGGACGGTTTGTGGGGGTTTCTAGGTGTGTTAGAGGTGTCGAGTTTATCGAGTTTCTTGCCGTTGGGGGAGTCGACGTTGGCGCATATGTTGTAGCTCGTCGATTGTCTCATCGATAAAGGGAGGAGGGCGGCGAATGATTTAAAGATGGCGATGTATACGGGTTCACGTAAGTTATTTACCAAGGAAGAACGAAGACGAGGGAGAAGCAAAGGGCATGGCTAGGATTTGACTACAGGAATGTAAGGCCCAGATTCGATCTAGGTTTAATATAAAGAATAGTAAAAATTAATTGTATATATATTAAACGTGAATCTTTAAAAATGTATTTGTTCATACGTTGTCAGAATTGGATGAAACAAGTCGCGACGGAATCGTGATGACAAGCATCACATGTTGAAATTGATTTGGAGTCGATCGGCAGTAAGGTACAAGATTTTTGATATTTTTATTTTTTAATATATACGTATGTATATAGGTTTGTAGACAAGAAATATTTATTTACAGTAAAACAGAAAATATATGGAAAATAAAATGGGAGTTTTTAAGTATTTAATAAAATCATTAATTATTTTTGTTGCTAAAAATATAAAGGGGATTTAGTTAAAATATAAATCATTTGTTTAGAACTAAATCGATAGTTAATTATGAAATTAATTAAATTTATTAAACGAAATTGATTATTTGATTATTCCGAATATTAATGAATTGTATAAAATTGTTTATACAAGGTTTAAAGATCATGCAAAAAAACAATCTGGAAAGAAATTGGATTGCATGCATAATAAAAGGTGAGATCTCCTCACTCAATAGCGGATTTAATTTTAATAGTTAAATTTAAAATTGATTGATTGTGTGTTTGGATAATTAATTTATTATTAGTTATATTAGTTTAGACCATATGCGCCGCATAATAGCGGAGGTTATTATATTAAACTCATATACCACGATATTCCACCTCGAAGTAGAATTGGTATTATATATGTATTTGGAGTTGTTGATTTCCCGCATTATATAGCGGTTGAGACCCTATGCGCCACATAATAGCGGATAATATTTTACAAATCCCATATAGCGTGATATTCCACCTTGAAGCGGAATGGGTATTTAATTGTTATGCTAACGTCTGTGGATGCAGGGAAACGGGTTGGAGGGTTCCAACTGGATTCCTCAAATATTTAATTTGTTTCGTATGTTGTGTGTTGATTATTTTTAATTCATGTGACTATTTGTGATTGAAACCGTTGAAGGCTGTAATTTAGCGAATATATTTTTGGTATCGTAGGATACTAGAAATAAATAAAAATTTGATTTGAAATTTGGGTAGAAAATTTATAATAAATTCACTCAAAGGAATTGGGTGAATTTTAAAAGAAGGAAATTTAAATAGATAAAGTTTTATCTTTGAAAACTTATTGAATAAATTCCAAAAATATGGGAAAATATTTTAATAAAGGAATTTCGGGTAATGTTGTTTAATAGTTGAAGGATTTATTTAAGATACGTATTTTAAATAATTGAAATAGGTAAATAAATTTATTTCAAAGGGAAATAAATTTAGAAATTAAATTTGAAATCTAATTTAGAGTTGAAATTAATTTTAGAAATCGAATCGGGAATTAATTTGGAGTTAGAATAAATCTTAGGAATCGATTTGGAAATTTGGTTTGGTGTTTTGGAAATAATTTGGAAAATCAATTTGAAATTGATTTGATATTTGAAAATTAATTTGGGAAATCAAATTGGAATTTGATTTTGTGTTTGAAATAAATTGGAAATCAAATTGGGATTTGATTTGGTTTGAAGGTGATATTTGGAAATTGATTTAAAATTCGTATATCATTTGATATTTAGAAATGTAAATTCACAATGGGAATTTATAAAGAAAGCGAAATTGTTTTAAAAATAAATATTGGTTTATTTTTAAAAGTGTGGAAAGGAATTTGCAGGTTTGGAATGTAAATTTAAAAATAAATCTAGAAGGGTTTATTAATTGATTTAAATGGACCATTTTGGAATAAAAGTGTATTTTCCCTGGAAAGCCGAATATTTTTTTTAAAAATAGATTTTGAATAAAATTTAAAATTTTTAGAGGTTTTAAAATAATATGGTTGGAGAAATTAGTTTTGGAAATTGTTGTAAAGTAAAATTTATTTAATTAATTATATAAGGGATTATTTTATAGATTTAAATTGATATTTGATTTAGAAAATAGTTATTTAAATATTTGTACTCTATCTACTAATTTTATTATAAAATTAGTTTTGGACTTGAATTTTTGTATGAGATATTAGTATAATATTTTTCATAACTAATATTAAGCAAATATTCTAAAATAGTTTATTTTATATGTTCCAAGTATAATTCGAATAACTATTTTATATATTTTAAAATATTGGAACTCGGCAGATTTTCAGTGGAAATGAATAACAGTTTGGAAATGTTTCCGCGTGAGAAGAGTGTTTTGAATTTGTTTTCAAAAAAAAGATTGAAATATGGAAATTGATTTGAAATTTATTTTCAAAGGATTGAAGTGTGAAATTTTATCGAGCGAAGATATATTGAAAATAATAATAATTGGGGAAAAATTATTTGAAATCCAGTGATTGTTGTGAATGATGATTGATAGTTAAATAACTGACTATCAATATTGGCCTTTAATCGAAAATTGAATTTTCGATGCGACCGAGAGTCGAATTCCAAATGGATATTCGAAACCCACATCGAACCTTTGTGATTGTGATGGATCTTTCGTTAAAAGATCAAAGTGGAATTTTTTGTGATTTGTTGAATCTGAATGTAACACTTACTTTTTTTAAAATAAGCGCTCGTTATTCGGATTAGCCGGGAGAGGACCTTGTGTCATAAAACCCATTCCGAATAACGATACGACGAAATGGGATTGCATTTGAAGATGGTGTTGAAGATCGGGTATTTCGAAAGCGAAAGGATTATCTACCGGATGTCTCTGCACCGGGTTGCTCGGGTATAGAGATTTTATCACCCTTTGTGATGGGGATTACGGACGTGATTAGTGAATATCCGGATTTGCAAGGGCTTCTTTGGAAGTGCCTTCGGTTCCGTTCGATCCTGGAACGGACTTGTATGGATGTGTGTCTGACGTTACACTTTGAGATGTAAAGCTGGTTTCTATCAAATACATTTTTGTTGGTGGCGGAGAATTTATGCTCTTAGCTTAACACCCTTCTCTGAGACGTATGAGCTTGGAGGTTATGTAGTTGATGGTTACTAGTGATACATTCCCAAATTGGTAATGTGGCATACGAAGTGCTGCTGATCATTTGTTGATCGAAGCATGGCTTTTGTGAAAAGCGTAGCTTTGTGGACGAGACTTCGTCGGATCTCACACCTTGGAATGGTCGAAACAGGAAGAATGCAGCAAGGTTATGTGGGGTAGCGCCCCTTAGGGTATGAGCATTTCCTTCTGGATAGAAGTGGTATCATGGTATGGAGCCTAGATACTTAACTTATGTGAATATCGCAAATATATATTACTTTGTGATTGTTGTTGTTGAGGATCCTCAGATAAAGGTTGTTTACAACTGGGGGGGATGACATACTCGTGTCAGTAGTTACCTATTTTTGCAAAGGTAACCCGGCCTTGTGTTGGCAGAGATCCGGTTAGGTTCTCGGGGCGTCCCTCCAGAGGCGTATCCATGTGGCAGTAGGAAGTTCCTTAGCCTGACCGTTTGTTGGAAAGCCAAAGAAACAATACGCACCTTATACGGTTTTAGTTGTAGAACCTGCCATTTAAAATGGTAGCTATAGCGGGCATAATATAATGGTACCTATGCTGGCTAAGATTAATATTATACTTTTGAAATGTTTTTTGCACTGTGCACTAATAATAATAATATCAAAGGATTTTGCGTAGTAAGAATGTTTGACTATCATAAGGAGAAATCTCCCCTAAGTATGCGTTTGCATTGTGTGTGTGGCAGGAGGCCTTATGTTAGTTTCATTTTCCAAAAGCATGGCGGGTTTCTTTTTATTTTCTTTATGAAAATAACTTTTTTTGAGATCTCACACCAGTCCCACGACTGACCTGGAGTTTATTGTTCTCTTTCTAAACTCTGGGTGTCCACCAATTTCCACACGGGCAGCCTAGAGTCAGGTATCAGGTCATTCTGGAATTCACGAGTTGCTGTGGAGATCAGGAGCAAGCTGGATGGCGAAGCGTATCACTAGTATATGTTATATTTTCTTCCGCTGTTTGTTGTTGTACACTCTGATAATGTAATGTGATTGTAATGTAATAGCAGATATGATTCTTTGTTTTAAAGAATATTCATTGATATATTATATGTTGTTCCGCTGCGAAATGTGAGATTCTGTTATCGTTTCTGTTTTCTTCTTCTACCTTCTTCTTCTTAAACTATAATGGTTCGGTTTTCCCGCGATCGATGGTTCGGCAGTTGATACAATGGACATATTAATGCCTACTTTCGAAAGTCGTAAAATCGGGTCGTGAGAATAGTGGTATCAGAGCATTTGGTTAAGCGACAACTTTGGCTCTGTTGGGTGTTACTCATTAGAGATAGAGTCAATAGTACTCTAGAAAGAGTTGAGTGTAATAATAGATATGAGCGCGTATTTGTTAGTGAATATAAAAATAGTTTTATATTGTGATGATTGGTTTGTCGAGTGGTATATGGATTCTGGTCGATATAGTCCGTACAACTCTATCGATAGGGATCTCTAAACACTCGTATAGAATAATTTGACGCGATATTTTTTTAAATTAGGGTAAACGAAATAATTTTACCCAAAACTATTTTATATATAAAAGGAATGATTTTTCATAAACTATTATAGTTTATGGTTGCTCGTTTGTTAGGAAGTGTTAATATTAAATTATTATCATTAAAATTGAATAAGAAACTGAAATCATAATCAAAAAGTCGAGAAATAAAATCCATATACAAATGAAATTTGAGAATGTAAATTATAAATGTGATTTATAATTAGAAATAGAATTCCAGAGAAGTTTTTGGAAATCTTTTTGAAAGGATTTGGAATTTTGGAATTTAGATTCCATTAGGTTTGAAAATGATTTTCAAAGGTTTGGAAAGTGTTTTGAAGGGATAAAAGCTCTAAACTCTTTTCGGTCGCTGGAAAATAATTCCAATGATGATCGCGACATCATCGGTGTTCATTTTCGAGTTTCCAATAGAGGAATTGCTGTCAAATTATTTAAAATTTGAGGTTGTTTAGAAAACTGGGTTTGGTTTTAGAAATTCAAAAGAAAATTTGAATTGATTTCAAAAATGAATTTTTGAAAGGTTGAAAAGACTCTGAAATGTTATATAAAATATTTATGGAATATCATTAAGTTGATAACTGGTAAAGTTTGAAGTTGTTAAAATAAAAATCTAACTTAAAGAGAAGTTAGAAAAAGGTAGACGTGGACACAAAATAAGTTGGACTCAAAATGAAATTGAAATTGAAGATTTGAGTTAATTTGTATAAATGTGAATTTGAGAAGTCTTATAGACTAAATGTTTGGAATAAAATCTATTGAGGTGGAAAATAAAATTTTGAATGAATGAATAAATTTACAACTACAATTAAATGAAAGTGAAATCGAAATTGAATGTTGAAATTCATTTCGAATTTGTAAGCAAATAGAATAGAATTAGAATTGAATTTGATTCGTTATAAGCAAAGCAAAGTATTGAAATAAAATTAGTGAATTTAATTTTGTTTGGGAATGAACAAAAGAATAAAACTGGAATTGAAACTGAATACTGAGAACCAATTTGAATTATGTGAAATAAAATGAAATTGTAAAATTAGTTTGAAGTGAACTAAAGATAATAAAGGTGACAAAATGGGTTGTGATGAAATGAATTAGAACTTGTAATGAATTAGTAAAAGAAACTAATTTAAAATAGTAAGATGAATCGGTTGTGAATGAAAAATAATTGATAAAATTCAATATTCAGAAGGTAAATTGAATCCAAATAGAATTGAAATTGTAAATTGAATTCAAATGAAATTGAAAATGTCAAATTGAATGAAAATGGATATATAAATTCAATAGTAAAGTAAAAATGGTATAAGAAGTATATATTGAAAATTATGTAAAGGAATATGCAAAATAAATTTGAACGTTGTAATTGGATATTATGGCTAGCAGGATATACAGGTATGTTATAGGAAAAAGAAAAACATTGGAATTCGGATTTTTATTTCGAAGATAAAATTGAATTGCTCGACAAAAAGGGATGTATTTGAATTTCAGTATGAAATTTGATGATCGTCTTGTCTAGCCGGTTGGCTTTTTTTTTGAAATATGAAGGCCGTGGTGCCATTTTTGTGGTCGTATCGAGCTAGCCGCGCAAAGGAGACGCTGGCGAAATTTTTCGGGAATTTAGAGAGTTAGAAAAATTTTGAGAAAATTTTGAAAGTTTAAAATTTGAATTTAAATTTAAATTTGAATTGCTAAGAAAACAATGTTGTTTGGAATCTATGGAAGATTATAGAAAGATAATTGAGGTGATAACGAATCTTTAGTAAAAAAAAGATTTGCTTCGACAAATTGTTGAAAACTATTTATTTCGGGAAAGTATTAAACGGTTAAGGAACATTCTTCTTAACTAGTAATTTCGGGACGAAATTTTTTAAGGGGGAAGGATGTGACACCCCAGAATTTTTAACATTTGAAATTGAAATATTTAATTAATTTTAAATGTTTGAATGATAGTTTAACTTGAATTTCAAATATCAGGATGAATTAGCAATTTAATTATTAAATTTAATTATAGAAGATTTGGGTAAAATTGTAAATCTTTAATTTTGAGCCTGTTAAAAATATTTTAAAGGCTTGGAAAATTTATATTGATAATACTGAGGATAATAGAAACTATAGAATTGAATTTGAAAGTGAATTGTTCAATTTTGAAATTTTATCGTTTAAATCGATATTTAAAAATAGCCTTCCGAGGCACAGTCTCGGAATTCGACGAAACCAGTTCCATTAGATCCATAATGTTGTATTATTGTCGGATTTCAATTTTCATAGCATTGGAGTGATCGTTTAGCCGTAGGACAGGTAAACGCGTTGAAAATTAAATCGAAATTCAATATAATAACTGGGTTCAAAAGCTACCTTCTCCATACGATCGAATTTGGACTCGGAACCTTTTCCATTACGTTCAGAATAGGGGTAAAACATTATAAATTCCTGGCAGCACGCTTGATTTGGAGTTTGTTTGAAAAAGTACATAAACAGTGAAAATAATATTAAAATAATACGTGTGTATATATATATATATATGTGTGTGTGTGCGTGCACAGTCCTCAAACCCTAGCCCTTAATCAACGCAGCCGCCTCTTTTACATTTCAATGGCTGAAAACTTCCAGATTTATCTCTCTCCGATCGCCCCATTCATCGACAATTAGACTTGGACTTCTAAAGAAATATTATAGAGCTTGATGAGGGCAACCTATCCAATGGTAGATTTTAGTTATCGTCGTCGATCAGAGGCCAAAATCAGTCGCGTTCGTGGACGGTTTGTGGGGGTTTCTGTGTGTGTGGGAGGCGTCGAGTTCATCGAGTTTCTTGCCGTTGGGGGGGTCGACGTTGGCGCGTATGGTGGAGCTCGCCGATTGTCTCATCGATGAAGGAAGCAGGGCGGCGAATGATTTAAAGATGGCGATGTATATGGGTTCACGTAAGTTATTTACCCAGGAAGAACGAAGACGAGGGAGAATTAAAGAGCGTGGCCACGATTTGACTGCAGGAATGTAAGGCCCAGATTCGATCTAGGTTTAATAAAAAGAATAGTAAAATTTAATTATATATATATATATTAAATCGTAAATCTTTAAAAATGTATTTGTTCATACGTTGTCAGAATTGGATGAAACAAGTCGCGGCGGAATCGTGATGACAAGCATTACATGTTGAAATTGATTTGGAGTCGATCGGCAGTAAGGTACAAGCTTTTTGGTATTTTTATTTTTAATATGTACGTATGTATATAGGTTTGTAGACAAGAAATATTTATTTACAGTAAAACAGAAAATATATGGAAAATAAAATGGGAGTTTTTAAGTATTTAATAAACTCATTAATTATTTTTGTTGCTAAAAATATAAAGGGGATTTAGTTAAAATATAAATCATTTGTTTAGAACTAAATCGATAGTTAATTAAGAAATTAATTAAATTTATTAAACGAAATTGATTATTCGATTATTCCGAATATTAATGAATTGTATAAAATTGTTTATACAAGGCTTAAAGATTGTGAAAAAAACAATCTGGAAAGAAATTGGATTGCATGCATAATAAAAGGTGATATCTCCTCACTCAATCGCTGATTTAGTTTTAATAGTTAAATTTAAAACTGATTGATTGTGTGTTTGGATAATTAATTTATTATTAGTTATATTAGTTTAGACCCTACGCGCCGCATAATAGCGAAGGTTATTATATTAAACCCATATACCGCGATATTCCACCTCGAAGTGGAATTGGTGTTATATATGTATTTTGAGTTGTTGATTTCCCGCATTATATAGCAGACGAGACCTTATGCACCGCATAATAGCGGATAATATTTTATAAATCCCATATACCGCGATATTCCACCTTGAAGTGGAATGGGTATTTAATTGTTGTGCTAATGTCTGTGGATGCAGGGAAACAAGTTGGAGGGATCCAACTGGATTCCTTAAATTATTTAATTTGTTTCATATGTTGTGTGTTGATTATTTTTAATTCGTGTGACTATTTGTAATTGAAGCCATTGAAGGCTGTAATTTAGCCGAATATATTTTTGGTATCGTAGGATAGCAGAAATAAATAAAAATTTGATTTTGAAATTTGGGTAGAAAATTTATAATAAATTCACTCAAAGGAATTGGGTGAATTTTAAAAGAAGGAAATTTAAATAGATAAAGTTTTATCTTTGAAAACTTATTGAATAAATTCAAAAAATATGAGAAAATATTTTAATAAAGGAATTTCGAGTAATGTTGTTTAATAGTTGAAGGATTTATTTAAGATACGTATTTTAAATAATTGAAAGAAAAAAATAAATTTATTTCAAATGGAAATAAATTTAGAAATTAAATTTGGAATCTAATTTAGAGTTGAAATTAATTTTAGAAATCGAATCGGGAATTAATTTGGAGTTAGAATAAATCTTAGGAATCGATTTGGAAATTTGGTTTGGTGTTTTGGAAATAATTTGGAAAATCAATTTGAAATTGATTTGATATTTGAAAATTAATTTGGGAAATCAAATTGGAATTTGATTTTGTGTTTGAAATAAATTGGAAATCAAATTGGGATTTGATTTGGTTTGAAGGTGATATTTGGAAATTGATTTAAAATTCGTATATCAGTTGATATTTAGAAATGTAAATTCACAATGGAAATTTATAAAAGAAAGAGAAATTGCTTTAAAAATAAATATTGGTTTATTTTCAAAAGTGTGGAAAGGAATTTGCAGGTTTGGAATGTAAATTTAAAAATAAATCGAGAAGGGTTTATTAATAGATTTAAATGGACCATTTTGGAACAAAAGTGTATTTTCCCTGGAGAGATGAATATTTTTTTTTTTAAAATAGCTTTTGAATAAAATTTAAAAGTTTTAGATTTGGTTTTAAAATAATATGGTTGGAGAAATTAGTTTTGGAAATTGTTGTAAAGTAAAATTTATTTAATTAATTATATAAGGTATTATTTTAAAGATTTAAATTGATATATGATTTAGAAAATAGTTATTTAAGTATTTATACTCTATCTACTAATTTTATTTTAAAATTAGTTTTGGACTTGAATTTTTATATGAGATATTAGTATAATATTTTTCGTAACTAATATTTAGAAAATATTCTAAAATAGTTTATTTTATATGTTCCAAGTATAATTCGAATAAGTATTTTATATAATTTTAAAATATTTGAACTTGGCAGATTTTCAATGGAAATGAATAACTGTTTTGAAATGTATTCCGCGTGAGAAGAGTGTTTTGAATTTGTTTTCAAAAAAAATAATGAAATGAGGAAATTGATTTGAAATTTATTTTCAAAGGATTGAAGTGTGAAATTTTATCTTGCGAAGATATATTGCAAATAATAATAATTGGGGAAAAATTATTTGAAATCCAGTGATTGTTGTGAATGATGATTTATAGTTAAATTACTAACTATCAATATTGGCCTTTAATCGGAAATTGAATTTTCGATGCGACCGGGAGTCGAATTCCAAATGGATATTCGAAACCCACATCAAACCTTTGTCATTGTGATGGATCTTTCGTTATAAGATCAAAGTGGAATTTGTTGTGATTTGTTGAATCTGAATGTAACACTTATTTTTTTAAAATAAGCGCTCGTTATTCGGATTAGCCGGGAGAGGACCTTGTGTCATAAAACCCATTCCGAATAACGATACGACGAAATGGGATTGCATTTGAAGATGGTGTTGAAGACTGGGTATTTCGAAAGAGAAAGGATTATCTATCGAATGTCTCTGCACCGAGTTGCTCCTGTATAGAGATTTTATCACCCTTTGTGATGGGGATTCCGGACGTAATTAGTGAATATCCGGATTTGCAAGGGCTTCTTTGGAAGTGCCTTCGGTTCTGTTCGATCCTGGAACGGACCTGTATGGATGTGTGTCTGACGTTACACTTTGAGATGTAAAGCTGGTTTCTGTCAAGTACATGTATGTTGGTGGCAGAGAATTTATTCTTTTAGCTTAACACCCTTCTCTGAGACGTACGAGCTCAGAGGTTATGTAGTTGATGGTTACTAGTAATACATTCCCAAATTGGTAAGTGGCATACGAAGTGTTGCTGATCATTTGTTGATCGAAGCATGGCTTTTGTGAAAAGCGTAGCTTTGTGGACGAGACTTCGTCGGACCTCACACCCCGGAATGGTCGAAACAGGAAGAATGCAACAAGGTTATAGGGGGTAGCGCCCCTTAGGGTATGTGCATTTCCTTCTGGATAGAAGTGGTATCATGGTATGGAGCCCAGATACTTAACTTATGTGAATATCGCAAATATATATTACTTTGTGATTGTTGTTGTTGAGGATCCTCGGATAAAGGTTGTTTACAACCGGGTGATGACATACTCATGTCAGTAGTTACGTATTTTTACAGAGGTAACCCGACCTTGTGTTGGCAGAGATCCGGTTAGGTTCTCGGGGAGTCCCTCCAGAGGCGTACCCATGTGGCAGTAGGAAGTTCCTTAGCCTGACCATTTGTTGGAAATCCAAAGAAACAATACGTGCCTTGTACGGTTTTAGTTGTAAAACCTGCCATTTAAAATGGTAGCTATAGCAGGCATAATATAATGGTACCTATGCTGGTAAGATTAATACTATACTTTCGAAATGTTTTCTACACTGTGCACTAAGCATGTTTGACTATCATAAGGAGAAATCTCCCCCAAGTGTGCGTTTGCATTGTGTATGTAGCGGGAGGCCTTATGGTAGTTTCATTTTCCAAAAGCATGGTGGGTTTCTTTTTATTTTCTTTGTGAAAATAACTGTTTTTGAGATCTCACACCAGTCCCAGGACTGACCTGGAGTTTATTGTTCTCTTTCTAAAATTTGGGTGCCCACCAATTTCCACACGGGCAGCCTAGAGTCAGGTTATCAGGTCATTCTGGAATTCAGGAGTTGCTGTGGAGATCAGGAGCAAGCTGGATGGCGAAGAGTATCACTAGTATATGTTATATTTTCTTCCGCTGTTTGTTGTTGGACACTCTGATAATGTTATGTGATTGTAATGTAATAAAAAATATGATTCTTTGTTTTAAAGAATATTCATTGATATATTATATGTTGCTCCGCTGCGAAATGCGAGATTCTGTTATTGTTTCTGTTTTTATTCTTCTTAAACTATAATGGTTCGGTTTCCCGGCGTTCGATGGTTCGGCAGTTGATATAATGGACGTATTAATGTCGACTTTTGGAAGTCGTAAAATCGGGTCGTTAGATGATTTGATTTTGAAGGCTTTTGAGAAGGTCGAAGAGATTAAGAGGAAGATAAGGATTGCTCAGGATAGGCAGAAGAAGTATGCTGATTGGCATAGGAGGAGTATGGAGTTTTGTGTTGGTGATCTGGTTTTCCTTAAGGTCTCTCTCTCTAAAGGAATGTGATTCGGTTTGGTCGTAGAGGGAAGCTTGCTCCAAGGTTTGTTGATCCTTTCCGCATCTTATAGACGATTGGCTCTTTGTCTTATCGTTTGGGTTGCCTAAGAAGCTTTCTGGAGTGCAGAATGTATTCCATGTTTTGCATCTTCGTTGGTATCTACATGAACCATCCTTGATTATCCAGCCTTCTGCTCTCGAGAGTTTGGATATTGAGCCTAACCTTACTATCGAGAGGAAGCTACTTCGTATTGTCGAAAGAGGTATGAACAGCTAAGAAGGAAATCTGTCAATGTGCAGTGGAGTACGGATGATCGGGATTGTACTTGGGAGACGGAGAAGAGCATGTGTGCTTCGAATCTGGAATTGCTTGTTTCAGGTACTATTTACTTTTTTATCTTATCATTCTTTGTTTTTCTGTCTCGTTCCTTTTAGAGGATGAAAAATTTTGAGTGGGGAGGAGTGTAACAACCCAAAATTTTTAATAAATATTTTTAGTTCATTTATTTGAAACTTTGATGTTTAATTATTTAAAATTTGAAACTTTGGAATTTTCCAATGCAATTCTGGATTTGGTTTATAAATTATTTTCCAAATAAATAAAATAACTATTTCCGAAATTTTTTATATTTTGGTCAACTGAAAGTCAAAGTTTGACCACAGTTGAAAATTTTAAATTTGAATTTTTAGATTTTAATATTTTCTTTGGAACTGTATTTGTTTCTGTTGTTCGTGCTGTTTTTCGTTTCGTGAAACTCTATTTTATACTTTTAAAATGTGATAACTATCAGCGTTTCACACGTGTTTATTTTCGGTATTTTAATTGTTATTTTCTTTTGTCTATTTCCTATGTTCAATTCTATTTTTATTTTTTCTATTTTGCATTTTTTTGGACTTTTTAGTGTGATTTTCTTGGATTTTTATTTGAATTTTGGCTTGGAAATTCTGGGGGACATAAGTTTTTTTTAATAAATAGGGAATAAACCCCTTCATTTCACTAGTCGTTCAAACATTAATACCATGCCATTTCTTTCTATTGATTAGCCATGAAGACTCCTCAATTAATTATCAATTCATGTAAAAATATTTCCCAAACATTTCGTTCCTCATTTGCCTCTCCTGATTGAAAGAAAATTTCAGTAAATTTCTATGGCTTCTTCCTCTTTTTCCACTTTCTTCTTCGATTTCCTTTTGTTTCAATAAATAGGCTCGGGCATCATGTAATTGTTGGCCATAACTCCTCCTCCATCACCACCTTCCACAGCCAACAACTCTTCACCATCATCACCAAGCCTTGCCGTGAAACCCTAGATCCAATCCATCACAAAATTGCCTTGGAACCCTAGCCTATCTCTACCACTTCTTCTAAACTCTCCCCTCCACAACACAAATTCCATCACCTTGCCTTGGCCGTGACCCATCTCCATCTCCTAGCCATGATCCAGATCTGACTTGACCCAAGCCTAGCCATGGCTGAGCCATGTATCCATAGGCCGAGCCAAACATCAACACCCCTCTCATTTTCATAGCCTTTTTCCTTCCACAAGCCTTCTCTTTCATATCCAAACCATAGCCGTGCCTTGTGACAACATGACCGAGCCTAGCTTGCCTCTAAACATCATGGCTAAGCAAAATATGGTGATGGCCGAGCCTATAGGTGATGTGGCCGAGCCCACTTGTGATTTAAACCAAGTTTTGTTTCAAACTTATTCATGTTTTATATTGTTGAATTCATATCTTGTGTGTGTTAAATCATATACTTATATTCGTGATAATTGTTTGTTTACAAGATTTGGAGTTGGGTGCTACTTCTCCTCGAATCTAGTCGTGTCTTTTCGTGCTTTGCGGAGTTTGGATTTGTGTTTTGAATTTGATTTCTAGCTCTAGAGGCGAGTCATTCACTCTTGACAAATCGTTCTTATATAAATGTGAAACAATGTCACTTGAATTGTAATAGTTGATATTCTATGTTATACATTCACATCTGCCTATTATCTGACATCATAGGATAATATTACCTGATTATATACCCATTGCATCACTTGACATCTTATGATATGTTATATTGTTAATTTTATTTTCTGTTTCTCACACTGCAAGTTCCCTATAGAGTAGAATCACTATGGGTTGAAGTGATACGTACTCGAACGGACATTAGAATAAGGAAAAATCTTTATGAAATGATAGGCTCCAGCGATTTTTATTTATTTTATTTGACTTGGGATTGCGGGTTTTAAATGATAGAATCCAAAAAATTTTAGATATCTGTATCACTTGACCTAGGTTAGAAAATTATATACAGACCTGTGGTTATTTTAAGTATTTTCTGAAAATTATTAAGTAATTTTGAAATTAAAAATATGAAAGTTTAACTTAAATTGGATTTAAATGATTTAAATAAATGTTATAGTGATTTCTATAAGTTAAACTGTATAAGCAAATTAATGATTAAAATGTAAATTTTGATTTGACATAATAATTGAAAATTTAGGGTTTAAAGGGAATTTCAAGCTAAACTTAGTGATAAGAATTTTTTATTTATAAATTGGGTATTTTAAATAAAGTATTAAGTTTTTGTTGAAAATAAAAGTTAAGCTACTTATAATATATTAGACTTAACATATAATTTTAATTTAATTTGGATATTTATTAATAAAATGTTGTTCTATTAAAAATATAAATTAAGTAATATCCAAATAAATAATTTTGAAAAGTGAAATAAGTTTGATAAGTTAAAAATGAGAAAAGTTGAAGATACATGGTTTTAAAGGGTATAGCAAAGGTTATAACAGAAATTATAGCATTTCAAAAATGCTGTGGCTTAATGAACTATGTGTTGAATATACTAAATATACCCACAGTAGCATTTCTGAAGTGCTATAGTTTTTGAATTTGAACTATTTTTGAATATACTAAAATACCTACCGTAGCACTTTATAAGCGCTGTTGTTTATGGAAATGACAATGTTTTGAAATATTACTGTAGCTACCGTAACATTTTATAAGTGCTGTTATAGCTGAAATTTACAATGTTTTGGAAATTTTATAATTGAATGAATGAACTTAGGAATGCTACAACTTTGAAATGAATTTTATTGGACATTGAATTTAAATGGTTTAAATGAATTATTTTGATTTGGAATATAAACCATTTTTGAAATTTTTAACCATGGATAATAATAACGTTTGGTTATTAAAGAGACCGGGATCGGATATGGGCGTACTCTCTATCGATACCGAAAACCACTTTAACAAACCATATATGCGGTAGAGATTCCAGAATGAAGTAAGATGGTGGTGACGTTCTATTGAGGTATGTAGGTGGAACCGACTCCCTTGAGTTGGTATAATGTGGTTAAAACAGGAGCGATCGACAGGCTAATGAGGTAGCTCCTCTTATCTCACACACTTTTTCAATACCATTCTATTACTTTGTGATTGATTGGGGTATCCTTCGATTTTGGGAGTGTGGCCGGAGGTGGGCGGTAGTGGTTGCTATGCATTATCACCGGTCCGGAAGCATAATTGGTATATCTACCCTGGCATTGCCTCGTTGTAACGTGTCACCTGCCCTAGCACGCCTTAAATGATTTTGGTTTTGTACCATACCTATGGAGTGCCCTCTAATGACGCCCAATACGGGGGAGATTATGGTACTGTATAGAATATGGGAATATATAAAATGTGTTGAGGGGGACATGGGTAATGCCTTAACGCTATTTTCAGGTATATTATACTTTACTTTAGATACTATTATAATAGCGTATATTACTATATAGTAAATAGTTTAATGGATCCGTAAAGGATGGGCGATCCCAAGCATCCTTTAAGTTACTTGTGCATTTATATTACAGTTCACTTGAGTTGGTTTACATTATATAAGTATGTATGTCTTGAATTGAGTGTTTTGTATTTTGCTTTATGCTCGAGTCAGCCTAAGTTTCAGCTTTGGATTTCACCTTCTGGAGCTAAGATTTGCTGGAGATCATCATTTATCTAGTTGTTACCTCTTTATTCAGTATTTCTATTCAGATGTTGTACTAGCGAACATTTATGTATTGGGATTATATTGTATTTACTTTTCAGACTATGGTATTTTGTAGCTTTTTTGAGACTATGTTTGAGACTGTATTTGTGGTAGCTTCATGAACTACTACTGTTATTTTTATTTCCGTTGCGAGTTATTCTGATTTATCTGTGTCTACGATTCTGTGATTGGTTTTATTTGCTTCAAATTATATTACAGTCTACTATTTTGAATTATTCAAGTCAGGCATATATGGATTTATTGTCGGTTTGAATGATCCAAAATAGTGGGTCGTTACATAGAATTCCTTCGAACTTTTCTCCATCTTCTTTGTAACATTCCGTACATTCTTACCCCATGGCACTTCTAACCTCAACAAAGGAATAGGCACACAAAAACTCAAATAGTATTCACAATACTAACAACCAATGCTCATGGTTTGCTTAGGTTCCAAACTCTCCTATCGTCCAAAGAAGATAATCAATCTAATAAGCACACCTTATGCTCAACAGCCTTAGGTCATTACTTAAACGATTATTCATGCTACCTCTTAACGAATCGAAGAGTCGTTCCCTAAACTCTTCATAATCCAACAAACATATTTTACAAATGTACTAAAGTCGTATGATGTATATTGACCACTCGTACGCAATATATGATCTGATCACTTGCTCGATTATATAGATTTGACTTCTTAACTAGCATAGATCACTTGACCTCTCTAGTGCAGAATTTGATTTGGTTCCTTGATTAGAAACCTCTGTTCTCCTTTCATAGCCATATACTATGATAGAAAACATCTGGATCATATCATGAATCCATATCAAATGTTATCCATCAAGAATCAAGTGAAAAATCCTTGTTCGGGCCAGTGTAAACAACCCCAAAAACTTGTATTTGAATATTGAATCAGAAATAGCTATGCAAATGAAAAGATCTACTTACAACTTACATATTTATTTTATTGGATTCTTAACTACACTAATTCATTTTTAATCATATTCATTTATTCAATTAGTATATATTTCAATACTAAAACCATTTATGAATTATTTCATAAAACATAACTTCAAGTTTGTCCACATTTTATAACTTAAGTTCATACTCATGTAATACTCCATTTCATCCTAAAATATATACCAAAACAATAAATTTGTAACAACTATGGTTAATAATAACAAATTTAAACTTGTTTTAGCTTACTGCCTTCTTAATTCAAGTGTTATATAAACTCATCTTTATATTTTCAAAGACACTTAACTACAAGATCTATAACATTTCACAAGTTCCTGATTACCAAAAACCACTAAAAATCCTGTTTTATTTTAACAAATGAAAATTGCCAAACAATACGTCATAACCCAACAAAGTTCCAATTTATAGAAAAATTAAGAATCAAACATTGGGTTTTGATTTAAAATCACTTTGAAATATATATACATATAACTTTTGTAAATCAAATCGTACTTTTGGAATTTAAATCAAAATCTATTTTATCAAAACAACTTTGTAGTGACCCATACTTAGAAACCCGAAACTGAACACTGACGATACTACAGTCATTGCCGAAATTATTTTTAAGCAACAGAAGTGAGTTCAGTACATCTAACCCACAGTTTAGGTATTTAACCAAAATTAGTTCAAAGAAGTATCAAATACTTCATATAATAATATTAATATTATTTCCTCCAAAATTTTGAAAACATTTTCAAAGACATCAAGATTTAAGTTCTCTAATTCTTTGTTTAAATCCTTTTCATTTATAAACCATACTTTATATAAAACCACTTACTTATATAAAATTCATTCATAAATATTTATTTTCAAAATATTCTATCTTTCCTTTGGATCATAGTAAATATCTTTTACTAATTTTTAATTTATGACCAACATTATCACCGAAACCTTATAGTCAAACCGTGAAACTTAATTCACAAGCTGTTCATTTAGTATACCCATAATTGTTATCTACCCAACCCTTGATGTAGAAAGGTAAAACTACTCATAAATTGTTTGATCACAAATCAGCAATAAACAATAGTCAATGTTTCTAACATGTCGAGCATGACTAAACAATCAAGCTTATGGGATAACAAACTATTAGAGTCAAACAAATACGAATAGGAAAGCCAAATAGTATACCCTCAAGAATCTACTGCCCATTCTCAACAGAAGAAGTAGCAAATACCCTAGGTTGTTCCTCCTTCTTAAGCATAGGACAATCTTTAACAAAATGGATATGTTGATGACAACTGTAGCAACTCTTCAGTGCAAACTGTGGTACCTCCCCTAATGATGCCTTTACAATCTGCCCTCCTCCTCCTTTCTTATAGTTTTTAGAAACCCACATCAATGGCAAAAAGGTAGGGTAGATACTTCAACCATTGAAACTTCTGCTTATTGATCCCAACTGGTATACAAGCAAGAGGCTTAGGTGCAAAAACAACAAGCTTCGATGCCGAACTTTCGAACCTCAAACCCATATTCACCAAATTCACAGAAGACCCAATAAAGTGGTTAGTCATATCCCATTGGAACTCAGGACGCATACCCATAATGAACGTCTCATTCTTTTTCAACGGTATGTCAACCAATTCTAATCCGAACCAAGACAGTGCAGTGAACCGATTCTCATACTTTGCCATGGTCATGGCCCCTTGCTTCAGATCCAAGAAGCTACTAAATAATAAAGCATTTCTGGCTTCCAAAACAAATTTCATCTCAAACTCATCTTTAAATTGGGCCTAAGAGAAGTCGTTCTATTGGACATCTACAGTGATAGCACTCCACCAATCCATGAGTGCATCCGTTAGATGTCGTGATTCCAACCTACGCTTTTGCGTCATCTAGCTCCATATCTCCAAATATAAGATCACTTAATTTGATCTAAGTTTGGACTCCTATGTCATTTCCATACCACCAAACCTCTAACCTCCTAACCTCTCATAATCGCAACAGAGCAAAGCAAAATTCACCTAAGGCCTGACCTGCACAACCTCCTTTACGACATTTTACCTTGGTTCCTCAACAGGAGCAACACTCCTTGGTGCTCGATTTCCACCATTTGTGATGGTACTACCTAAAGCAACTCTACCTCCTCAAGAATTGGTAGCTCTGGCATTCATAGTTCTTACTACCTAATCAAATAAAAACTTCTTTAGGAAATAAAGGGTAGAGTTGTTTCAAAGAAGGAGTTAGTAGAAGAAGATATACCTAAGGAATAATTTAAAAGTCTAGTTTTCAAAATATATATATGCTCTCATATGTATAATACACTCGACTCATTCTAGCGTATCGCTTACCCTATCTCTAATGAGCCAAACCCAACCAAAGCCAAGGTGTTCGCTCATCATGGCTCTGCCACCAAATCTAACGACCTGACTATACGACCCTCTTATGTCGACACTAAATACATCCACGGTATTCATGTATTAAGCACCTAAGTGTCGAAAAGATAGAATGTTAGGGTAAAATAAACGAAAAGGATAAAATAAGAAAAGAAGAACACGGCAACAGAACCTCACAGTAGAACGGTAATATATAATATCAAAGGAACGCCACAAAGGGTCGCTCTGAATATAGAAATGTCAGAGTAATTAAAACCTAACCACTACCATCGGCCTAGATAATTATAACTGTATGTCCTCACAAGGCTGATATATAATATAGAAATGCAGCGGAAATAAGAATACCACATGAGATAATCAGCTAGCTCTTCTCCATAAGCTCGTCTAAAGTTAAATTTGGAAACATACACGGGGATAACCTGAGCATTAAAAGAAAATAAAACCCCAAACAGTCTGGTAAACCAATGTGAGAAACTCAAGAAATATGCAATAAGTAATAGTAAACATTGAGACCGTATAGATTATCATAATGGTTTTCCCTCAAATGAAACCAACCATGCATTAAGTTTAACATATAGTGATATGATATATAATGTCTAGAGTATAGCACATAAGTCATATCAAATAGTTATTGCATGAATCCCACAAGAGTAATAGGTATACAATCAATACCGCAAAGGCATGTTCAAGTGATAGATTTTCCATAGAGAGCTCCTCGGATCAAACCGAATCCAAACTCCAAGACAAGGATCAAAAACTACCTTCCGGGTAATATATATCTCTAGATGGGATATACTTTAATGTAAACATAATTGGACCACCCTTGGTGTGTGATCTAAGCCATATCAACTCCCGGTACCAACATACCGATAAGCAACTCTAGACATGGAGTTGATATACCCTTGAAGTTTGCTATACCTCCCTGGCCATGCCCCTTCTCTGTTTTTTATCATTTTCCCAATATCGAAGCTACATTCGGCATCTCTTACACGAGTCTTCATCACTCGATAGAACATGAATCGCCAAATGATTTTCATCACCTTGAACAAATAATGAATCACTACATGGATTCGAGCATCTTGAACCTTCATATAGGTTCCCAACATAAGTCCTTCGACGAATGCTAATGATGTCCTCTTCCTGAATACCCCTCAAGATAGACAGTCCCATATTATAACACCATTTCAAATGTTAACGATGACCTCTCCTTTGGACTTAATCTTAAGATTGACAGTTCAATTCTATAATATCTCACTTCACAACGGCTTCCAAAACATAGACTTCGTATATGGTTTTAAAGTGAATACGGGTTTTAAGTCGTCTCACACAAGTACACTCTTCCTGTTTATTAGACTCTCTAAAACAAATCGATTATTTCTTGGCTAACTCAATTCCAGTTCTCACAAAATAAGTGAAAGCAAGAGACATTTCATACCAATACTCCTCCTCGGGGGTTCTTATTGGTATGAAATTGCGAAGTCTTTCAATAACTTCTTAAGTGAATATTTGGTTAAGTTTGATAATCGACTAATCGATTATCTAATCAAAACACTTGCTTATACAAATCACGATTCGTACACTTAGCTCATTTTCGACATTCCAACTTAACTATTCCTTGTTCAAGATTGAAGCCAGGTAAGTTAGAGCATTGGTTGCATCAAAGCCTTGCCTAAACACATCATTTTTACATCTCACAAATCGATTAGTCTATCTCGTCGTCTTTTATTGTTAAGTAAAGTGTTAATGATTTCCATAAACAAAAAGAAATCAACATGATTAATACGTTTCCGACATTTTTTGACTTACTATTTCTTGATCAAGAGGATATCCTGATAGGTTAGGGCTCTATTACCTCATCCCTACTCGACATCAACCTTAACTCTCACAAATAGATAAGCTTACTTCATCGGCTTTTAATATTAAGCATAGCTAATTACTTGTCAAACAAGTAATTAATCAATTAACCATTTGGTCATTTAGTAATTCTAATCCCATTTTGAAAACATTGTATATACTTTTAAAATAATTGAAAATACTTATAATAGACTTTAAAACATTTATCCTAAATATTACATGAAAATAACAACTTTACTTTCCATAAAATATCTCATCTTTAAAAATTCACAACCAATTCATAAAGGTCTCAAAAGATTTTTGAAATAATATAATATGAATTAGTAAAAATTTGTAAATAGAATGAAAAAATACTTAAATTTAAATATCTTTTCAAAACTTTTAAAGTTTAAAATCAAGGCTAAACGGGGTAGTTTTGTACAAGTGAAGTTTTGGCCACTTTTTGAGATGTTATTAACTTTTTACTATTCAAGCTTTTGATAGTAACAAACGTATATACAAGACATTATAAATATGATGAGAAACCCCTAAGGATCTCTTTACAAAGTTCCATAAACATTACCAAAAATAAGGCAATTTCGAACAACATTTATGCGACTATCGCTATAAGTGCACTTTCAAATTTGAGTCCAATCTAAAACAGACTCCATCTATAACCTATTTTCTTTGTTCAAGGTCTTGTCACAAGTCATAAAGATCTATTCAAGTCCATTCAAATTTTATTCAAGTCCATTTACATGGACCACATATGTCACTTACTTTTAAATCAAGAATCCAAACCAATGTTTTAACATAAGTTGACAACAATTCATACAACTTAAACAGCATTTAACACAAAAACATATATTTTATATTTTCATTCAAAGTGAGGTGTTAACTCAACTTAACTTCACAAACAACTAAGATCCAAGATGCAAGAATCAAAATCCAAACCCAAGCTAGCACCCTCCTTTCCTTCCCTTCCTCTATTGCTTTAACCTTGCTTCCTTCTCCTCATCCCTCCAAGTGCTCATGGCCTATCAAGAGCTGAGAATTTAGCTTCACTCCTTTAAGTTTTGGCTTGGTGGAATGTGTTCTAATATTGTACTAAGCCTTGTGGCAAAGTTTGAACTGATTTGGATTTGATTTGCAACCATTTTATTTTAGAACATAAGAGAGAAAGAAGATGAAGAAGCCATTGATTTTCAACTTTAAGCTTTGTAAATTTTTGTGAATGATATGAAGGATATGACCCTCCTTATATAGGATTATGAATGGTGCTGCTTAATCTCGCACTCACCCCCACCATGCCATGGGATCTTTACTTCCTATCACTTTTCCTTTAAGTCACTTCTCCTTTATGCATGTTTCTCTTATTCCATTCTCATAATAATATCTCTTATTCATATGAAAGATTTTAGATCATTCCAAGCTTTATAAAGAGGAGAATGTGTTAATTAGTTTCTAATGTGTTCATTTGATCATTAGTTAAGTGCACAAGAGTTCGAATGACTTATATCGATTGAAAAGTTGTTTACCGATAACCGATTTTCGATTCCATTATCGATTTTCCATCGAAGAATATATTTTTGTAAAAAAATTTCAAAAATAGGTTTGTAATCATTATTCATTAATTAAATGATTTCTAACAAGATTATAAAATAATATTCATAAACTTAATTATATTTCAAAACATATCATATTCGAAGACAAAGTGTTCGAATTTTTGGGTCGCTACATTTCCATTCAGTATTACTGATATTTCTAGGTGAGTTTGATGGCTTCACTTTTGAGGTGACAATATTATGCTTCAACGTCATTTATTATTCTAGGTTGGGGTTGCTATTTACATTGTTCAGTAAGTTTGATCATTACCTGTTGGGCGTGCGCTTTTGTTACAAGGTGGAGGCTTTTCACCTGCTCCTATACGCTATGGTTAGAGTTTGCTTTCGGACCCGCTTTCATACAATGTTTAGTCGAGATCCAGCCTGCCTTTTTCTCTTAGATTATTTCTAGTAGGTGTTATAATCGTTATGTACATGTTTAACAGTTTGGTTAGTAGCGTAACAAACAAAAATGATCAGAACTTACCATAACGGCAGTCCATAACGAATTTAGAACCATCTGAATGCAACAGAGTTACTATTTCCTTGAAACAATATTACTCCCTCTACGGCTTTGAAGGATGATAAGGACTAGTTTCCTAAAATGAAACTGAACAATCTTTGCAATGTTGTGACTAGCAATCGCAGAGGAACAATGGACTCAAGAGAAATTTAAAAAGAACTAGTGGAGGAGTATATAGGTTTAGGGGATTATTTCGTATGTCCATTCCTTTGTGTGAAACCCTATTTATAGGGTTTTCATACATCTATTCAACAAAACAGTAATGTGGTTGGAAAAGTTTGTGATCTTTTAACCAAATGACATGACGGTTAAAATAACTGGTGCGAGTATCTAAAAATATCCACGTCCAATCACAGCGACAACCAAGTGCAAAGTGCTAAGTGCGTACAAGTCCCCTCGAATGCCCATTTACACACACATCATGGGTGTAAGCATGTTGCACCACCCCTTATAGTCCCTATGGTGGTTCATACTCTATTATCTTATAAGGACTATAATAGTTTCCATCTCTTAGTATATAACCACTAACATTGTCACACACCTCAAGATATGGGATATCCTTATTTTGTAGGGCACTAGTACCCTATTACTAAAGTCATTTAACGCTTTATTCATTTTCCTAACAAGTGTAGCTTTTGATGCATTAAATGAGCAATATGGCTAACTCTTCTCTCGTTTCTGTTACCTTGCGTTCTCTCAGTTGGTTCCTCTTTTTGGTTCTGTATGGTTTTGGCATTAGGTTGTTTATCTTCCATGTATTGAAACTTTTGAACCCATGTGTGTGAGCCATTGTATTGTTTGAAATGTTAGGTATGTCAGTGCATGATAGATGCAATATTATGTTGCTCGAAATGCTAGGAATTGACAGTTGTAATGTGTGATTTTATTGTTCGAGCGATTGTGCTCTTTAGGCGTATGTGCCAAAGTTGTTTTCTGCCTTAAGCCTATAATAAGTTAATCAAACCAACTGTTAGAGAGATTTTCTTACTGTCATTTGTCATTGTTTTTCCTATTCAGATTCAATGCCACTTTCCCGATACCGTTTTCCCATTTATTCAATGCCTAATATTTCATCTTAATATTTATGCTCATCTGCCAATACCATTTCTTCTTCAATTCTACAATTGATATTCTATTTCCACCGCAATCTCCATCACTGTAAATTCAAACATTCCCCACATAAGCAATCCTCTTTACCATCAACTAACCTTACCACATCACCACACCCAACCATCACAGTATCAACATTGATAGATTCACCACGTCGTTGCTATTTTATCGAACATAGATCGCTAGATGTGATGACTCGGAATTTTCAAGCATTTAAAATCGGAATATTTAATTAATTTTAAGTATTCAATAGAGCAATTTTAACTTGAATTACGAATATCACAATTTTTTTGATAATTAAATTATTAAATTAAATAATTTGAAGTTGAGTAAAATGTTGAGTCTGGAGTTTTAAGCCTGTCGAAAATAATTTGAAGGCCTATAAAATTTATATTGATAACATTGAAGATAATAGAAGTGTTGAAATCAAATTTAAGATTGTTTTGTTAAATTTTGAAATTTAATATCGTTCAAATTGAATTTAAAAAATAGCCTTCCGAAGCACAGTCTTGGAATTCGACGAAACCAGTTTCATTTGATCCGTAATATTATATTATTATCGGATTTCAAATTTCATAATGATCGGAGTTGTTATGTAAGAGTACGATATATAAACGCGCTGAGATTTATATCGAAAATTTAATATTTTAATTCGATTCAAAAAGCTATCTTCTCCATACGATCGAATTAGGACTCGAAACCTTTTCTATTGTGTTCGAAATAGGGGTTTAACATTATAAACGTCTAGCGGCACGTCTCAATAAGAATTCAAAATTTTAAGTTGCGTTTATCAAGACAGTTTGAATTTAAATTTAAATTATATATGTTTATCCTGTCAACTTCAGCCGAAATTATATCACATCAGCTGCTTCCCTTCATTTCAAGCCACTGTAGCCAACCTTTCCTAACACGCATCCTTCAACTTTATATCACGTCCTTTTCCTTCCATCTTCTTCAATTCAGAACAAAAAAAATATAAATAAATGGCCGTGGAAATCCACCGAATGAAATTTATTTTCACTCGAAACCAAAAAAAAGGGAGAGGGGGCCGCTTCCTCTGTTCAAACCAAATCGAGGTTTAATAATCAACGGCGGGCAAATCGAATTCGTGACCTAGAGGAGTGCTCTCGTGCTTTGGTAGAAGGGGAGTTCGACCGAGTTCGTTGATGAAGGGGTTGGCGTTCGATTCAGGTGGGGTTCGGCGAGCGTCGACGTGAGGGCCGGTCGCGATTAGGGTTTTGGAGACGGCCGAGTTTGCGATTTGGGGTTGTTGCATACGCGTAGGCTTCGTGGAGGAAGTCGCGACGTTCGCTAACTGTTGTTGCGACGAGTGATGGTGGGAATCAGCGGCATCGCGACGCAAGGAGGGTCGGCGACGAGTCGCGCGAGGGAGACGGCCGTCGAGCGACGTTCGTATCGCGAGCCTGGGTTATTTGTGAGGTATTCATTTGTTTGATCTTTAACTGAAGAAATAAAATGTTTATACACATTTTAAGTTTAAAATATACAAATAGATGCTTATAGGAAGAAATACATTTGTAGACAGAAAGTATACGTATTGATTTATACAGTAAAAATATATATGTATAGGTGCAGTTTCAATTTTAATGGATATACACGACTATTTTAATTTGATTATATATATGTAAGTTAGAAAAAAAGGATTGGATACGGATAAGACTTTGAAAATATATATGTATATGAGTTTTAAAATGTTGAAAACAGTATGTAAAATTTAATTCTAAAACTATGTAAATTAATTTTATAATTGTATGAGCTTCAAAGACAAAGAAATATATATATATATATATATATATATATATTAAGATTTAAAAGCAGGAAATTGCCTGGTTTGAAGAAGAAAAGAAAAATGGTAAATGAAGACATATATTAATAAAAATGGTGAATACAGTTTTGGGAAATCATGTTTAATCAGGATTGGAAAGGGAAATTATATATATGTGTGTGTGTGTGTGTGTTTATAGGAAAAAGAATTTTTTTTCATAAATTGGGAAAAGAAAATAAATAAATATAAATGGCTAGTTTAGATCAAATTTATTGGTTAATTAAATTGGTTAAATGGTACTTGATTATTCGAATAGTTCAAATATTAATAAAAACATCTAATGATTTTACAAGGTCTGGAAATCGTGGAAAAGCAAGTTGAGATGGGTTGGATTGCCAAAAAAAAATCAAAGGTGAGTTACTCTCACTCAGTTAAATTTAAATTTTAAATTTAAATTTAAATGATTAAATTTAAATAATTGTTTGAATGGTTGAATTGATTGATGTGTTATATAGTTGTATATACTGCACCTGGAATGATTGATTTCCCTCATTTTATAGTGAAGATATTTATGTTGTGCTAACGTCTGTGGATGTAAGGAAACTGGTTGGAGGGATCCAATTGGATCCCTCAACATTTATTTAAAATTATTTAATACCCTCTGTTGTGATTATTGGATATCCTATGATGAACCTTATTGGAATATTGAATGCTATAGTTTGATTGGATATAATTGGGTATGATGAATTTCCAATAATATATAAATTGGATGTTGGGAAGATAATAAAAGAAGTGAATTTGTAAGTAAAATAATTATAGAATAAATTACAGAATAAATTGGAAAGAAACAAAGTGACTTTAAAATTCTGATAAATAAATCTTGAGTATGGAAAGGAAAATTCGAATAAACAGAAAGTTAATGAATTTCAAAAATTCAATGTTATTATTTAAAAATAACAAGACATTTATTTAAATTTTAAGATTTAAAAGAATAAAGAAGAAATTGGGAATAACCTAAAATTTGTATACTTCAGTTAAAAGGGTTTGAAATCAAACGGGAAATAATAACATTAATAATAAGTCCGTAATTAATGAATTTTGAAATGAACTGAGTAATTAAAGAAACTTATTTCAAATAAAATAAAATGGAAATCAATTTGGGGAAATTGATTTAAGTAATTGGAGTTGGAATTTTCTCTGGATAGCCAAGTACATGTTTTTAAAAAAGGTAAATTTTTAAATATAAATTAAATGTTTTAAAGTTGTTTTTAAAGAAAGCAAGTTTTGTAAAATTTACTATTTCTAATATTTAAAGTGTAAAGTAAGTATTTTCTTTTAATCTATTTTAGCAGTAATTATTAAGAAGTAACTTGGTATTTTTTTTATAAAAAGTAGAAATCTAGTTCATATTTTATTAAGTAACCTTATTTTCAAATATTCATATAGTATGTATTTTTAACAAATTATTAAAGTAATTTTAACTTGAATGTTTTAAAGTATATTTTTTAAAAGTAAAGTGTTTTAAACTAATTTAGAAAAATCTAGTTTTGTGCTTGGTGATTCCAGTGGAAATAGAAATACTTGGAATTTATTCTGAGAAAGGCAGATAGTTTTGAAAACTGTTTCCAAAGGAATTTGAAAAATAAAAATATATCTTGTGAAGATATTTTTGAGATAAATAAATAATTTGGTAAATTATTTATTATTTGATGGATGTTTGTGAATATAAATTGATAGTTAAATCACCAACTATCAATATTGGACAAATGCGTTGATCGTTTCGAAGAGACCGGGATCGAGATTTATTCCTTGAAAACCACTTCGATCCGGTTTGTACGTTTTCGTGAAAAACGATTTTGGATTAGAAGATGGAGCAGTTAAATGCAAGGGCCGGTCGCTACTAATCCTGAGGATATTTCCAAAATGGATGAGTAGGAATAGTGCCTTCGGTTCCGTTCGAACCCGGGATGGACTTATATGGATGAATACTTGCGAAATATCGTCAGGGGGACGACGGGCATTCTAAGTGATATATTCTAAAAAGGTAACGCTTAGCCTCAAGCCTCATCAAATGGGAATGACTGAAAATCAGGGGTTATGCAGCAAGGCTAGGTGGGTAGCACCCAAGCTGGATGAGGTCATTCCTGCCTAGATGTCCCTTTTTATTTCGGCTTAGTGGGCGGTTGCGGATCCCAAACGTGGGGTGATCTCACTCGGGATTATCCAGTAAGGGGTAGTCCCGGTATTGTGTCGCAGGGGAGCGGGCGTACTCCTCAGTACGGTGATCTAGGCCCCGTACTGTGACAGGTGGTACCCCAGTGCCTAGTCATTAGTTGGAAATCCATTCTCCCTACGTGCCCTGTACGAGTTTTGTTTGTATTACCCACTCTGTGGCTAGTAGCTGGAATTTAATAATGTAACAATTTCAGCTATTTTATAAGTATTTGTATATAGACCCTATTATAATATCAGAGGATTTCTATAAAAATTGTTTTAGCTATCGTAAGGTAAAAACCCGACATGTTTATTTGTGGCGTGGTCTTACGAGATTCTTTTGTTTTTCAAAGGATTTTTGAAACTTAATAATCAATTGAGTGTGATTTTCTCACACTGGTATTCCAGACTGACTCGGGTTATTTAACTGTAATGCTCCGGTCAGACCGAGTATTATAGGATACAGGATATGATGCTGTGGAGCTCAGGAGACGAGCTAGATGACGATATGTACTGTCGTACTTGTTTATATATATATTTCGCTGTATTGAGATGTTGTGTACCCAGTTGTATGTCAATGTTGTTCAACTGTGATTGATGTACTCTGATGATGTAATATATAAACAGAGATATTTGATTTTTGAGTAAAGACCATTTATTATCTATTATATTTTATTCCACTGCGATGGTTAGATTCTGTTGTTGATTTCTATTTTCTTATTCTACCTCTTCTTCTTTAACCCAAATGGTTCGTATTTCTGTACAACTTGAGTTGATTGATGTAGAATAGTGTTGACTCAAGGGGTATGGATTTGCGGGCTGTTATAGTGGTATCAGAGCATAGGTTGGTGATAACCTTGGCTCTGGTGGGAATTACTCATTTAAAATAGAGTCCGTAGTACTCTATAATGCGTTTGAGCGTATTAATAGATATGAGCGTGTATTTGTTAGTGAATATAAATTGTTTAATATCGTGTTGATTTGTTTATTGAGTGGCATATGAACCTTCATCGACACAGTCTGCGCAACTGTATTGAAGGGGTTTCTAAACACTTGAATAGAACAGTTTGACACGGTATTGTTTTAAATGTGGGTAAATGAAATAATTTTACCCAAAATACATTTTGATATAAAGAAAAGATTTTGTAAACTGTTTTAGCTAATATATGATAGCTAAATACCACGAATCACCGTAATATTTATAACTGATTATTGCTCTGCCGTAGCCTAGACACCAAGAAATTAAATTGTCGAAAAAGGACAAATTGTCAATACACAATTAAGTGTTATTGATTTCTAACCGTTATTATTAAACAAAATCTAGGACGAAATGCAAAGCAGAAATTTAACGTGAATCTAATGATGCAACTACGAATGGAATTTTTGTTTTTGGTTTTTGAAAACTTTTTATGCAAATGCAAACAAACAACAATGCAAGATAAATATAAACAATAAAGCAAGCAAGCAGTTTTTTTCTTTTGGCAAGCAAAGCGAAGCAAGCGACCCTTCCATTCTGCTTTGGCAACCTGAAACAAGATACATACAGTTTTTATTTTAATATATATATATATATATATATATATATGTCAAAGAAAAACTAAAGTAAAACAAGACAAACAAGTGAAAACAAAACAAACAACACAAAATGAAAATCAAACAATTTTTAACTCTTTTTTTTCGAAGGATAAAACAAAAAAAATTAAAAGAAAACAAACCAAGATAAAAAAATATATCTTATTTTTAATAAAAAACAACCCGACCCAAATTTTAACCAAAATACTCCCAGATTTTAGCCTAAAAAGACTAAGTTTATTTTGGCCAATCCAAACTTATTTAAAAGTTTCCTAATCACCGAAATCAAAATCACCGAAATCACCGAAATCAAATCAGAATCAAAAAATACTCAAAATCGATATCATAAGAACGAGGCACTGTTTTCTTGCTTGAAATCAAAGAGGTGGTTGACGATTTGAGGTAGTTGTGATGGTCGAACTGTTCGATGGAGAGGAAGGTGATTCGAGGTGCTCGCAGTAGTTTTGAAAGGCAATGCTACAGTTGATGGCAGTGTAGTTGTAAGTCATGGTTTGGGGAAATTGGTCTTCACGATTGTGGTGGCGATTAGGAGTAAATGAGCACTTCGGTCTCGATTGGGCGATGCAGTCGAACTTGGGTGATTGGGGGTTGATCGAATTTTGGCGAATCAACAGATTGGATTTCGAGGCTATGCGCGATTCAAGAGGAGGTGATGTTGTACATTGGCGAATTGGGACTGCGTTTTAGGTTCTCAGGCGATTGCGTTGCTGTCCTAGATTTCAATTTGGTTGCTTTGAGGTTGAGTGAGGCGGTTCGATTTGAGAGGTAGGCCGAAGCTGTGGTTATGACAAGTCGCGACTTTGTGGTTGTATTGATGTGGTGATGATGTATGTGTGGTTTCTTTTTCTTATGTGTCGTTTGGTTTTGATCAACAGTGGTTGATTTCGATTGCAGCAGTAGTGAGAGATGAGTGATTGTTCAGGAAAGTGGAAGGACTGTGATGTAGTGGGGCGAGCAATTGTATGAACTGAGACGAGGAGGGGATTTGGTCAGAAGTGCAGAGAGTTTGCTGCCGAACAGTGCTGTTATATTGATGGATTGTAAGGTGTGGTGGGGTGTTTAGCTGTATTGAAGCGGGATGTTTGGTATTGATGTTGTGCAAGATGATATATATGGAATTGACAGTGGAGTGGAGAATGTAGTGTGGTTAGAAGAAGTGATAATGATGAAATGAAGATGATTGTGACAGTGTTTGCAGTGAAGTATTGGGTTGTCGCGGTCAGGTAGATTGTAGGTTGGTCAGTTAGCAGTTTTGAAAGTGGTTGGTGGTGACAGTTTGTACAGGAGGTTTGGGTGTTTGAACTGTTGCTGTCAGGCAGCAAGGCAGGAATTGTGGCTACTGACGAGGCTGAAGTGCCGTGGTGAATTGCAAGTTGTATTGGAGGATGATGGGTGGTGATGTTCTGAAGCTAGAAATCTGGTTGAATTTGCAACTGTGAAGGGATGAAGGGGGAGGCAGTTGGTAGCGGGAAGTAAATGGTGGATGGTCGCCTTGAAGTGCTTTGATGTGGTTCAGTGGACAGTTTGTAGTTTGAACTGTTGTGATTGAAGGCAGTTGCTTGAGTTGAAGTGGTTGAAGTGGGGATTGGCAAAGAGGGAGAAGAAGTGGTAGGTTGGTGGAAGTGTGATGGGGTGTGCACTGAGTTTGGTGATACAACAGAGATGTTGCACAGAATTGTAATTGAGGGTGGACAGTGAGAATTTGAAGGCAGGGCACAGAAATTTGAAGACAGTGAGAATGAACTACAACAATATATTTTTTTAACAGGAAAAAGTGTAAACAAACATAGAAAAGACAATGTAAATGTATGAAATGGAAATAAGATGAAATATTTTTTCTTCTTTTTTTTTGAAATGAAAATTGCAAAATGAAAAGCCACAAATGTAACACACACACACAAACAAATGCAAGCAACAATCACAATTTTTTTTATAACTAAAATGCAACACACAACACACACACCATAAAAATCAAACAACAAATAATTCGAAGAATAGAAAATCAAAATCGAATCAACTCCCCAGCAACGGCGCCAATGGCTTGTTCGTCGACGGAAATTCTATCGGTTTAGAAAACCGTCGAACAAATTTTGAAATAAAAATAACCGCAAGCGCACAGTGTATAAATGTAGCACGTGGCGAATACGGGTCGATCCACAGGGAATTGTTGATTTAAATTTCCTATTCAATCAAACTATACCAAAGCCGAGAGTGTGTTTAAGCTAGAAAATGAGAAAATGAACTAACTAACAAAAAAAAGAAATGCAAATATGAGAGTTAAATAACAATTTAGAGAATAAATTCCCTCTCTAGATCATGTAGTTCAACACATGAAATCATGATCTCTCTTTTATGGTCATTAGTGTTTTAATTGATGTGTTTATCATAAGTATGACATATTTGAGCTATTGATTAGCCAACATAAGCCATCAAACTATAACACACCCCTTAAACCACTTACTAACTTTCATGAAACTTGATAAAGAAAATGAAAATGAAATCTATTTTAAGTATTTCCTATTAACTATTGATTAGAAACATAGACCATCAAATTTTAATTTCAAATCACTTTCTTATGCCATAATCATATATTCATGAAGAGGCATTTGTGTTAGTGATTGTTTAAGCATAGCCTATTTGGTGTCAACAATATAGGCTATCAAATTCAACACAAAAACAACAAATAAAACACTTCATTGATCATTATTAAGCACAAAAAGAGAGCATGAATTAACAAATAGTTGGAGCTACATAATTAGAGAGCTTCATTACCCCCTAAATTGAAGGGGTTTAGCCTCTCATATTTGTCATCATATGAACAAATGTAGCAAGCAACATTGAATAAAAAGAAGAGGAAAAAGAGAGCAAAATGAAAGGAAAAATTATTCTACTTGCATAAAAGAGAAGAGATCTACACTACAACATGAAAGTAAATGAACATGAAAAGGAAAGAGCATGTATTAAATTGCATAAAAAAAGATTACATAAAATAAAAATGGCTAAGTAGCCATGAAAAAAGAAAGAGGAGCTTTCATTGTATTTTTGATCTAAACTAAAGAGAAGGAGGCCTAAGAGAGACTAAGAGAGAGATAGAGGATACATGAAACATATGGGTATTTATACATGTATGAAACCCTAATTCACTTTTTGGGGAATGCCCAAAATGCCCCTTAGGAAGTGTAGAGGCCAAGTAACCATTAACATGTCTTAATCCCCCATTAAGTGTACATGAAACCATTAACTCCGTAAGTATGTGCATTAGCCTTTAATTTGTACATTAAGGTAGGTGGGTAGGTGGGGTCCTCCATGATCTTCACTTTAAATTATTTCCATCTTCATTCCTTTATATTCTTTGTGCATGCATATTTCTTCATGAAACCACTCCTATTTGAGACCATTTTCCTACAAAAATATAGATAAATTTCCAATCAATTTTTCTCAAAGAAATATATGCACTTAAATGACGGTTTTGCCCCTATATGAAGATGAATATGTGAAAATTTGGAATTAATATGAATTTTGGTTAAAACAAGTTAAAATACCCAATATGATCATTTATTTAATTTAAATAGAATAAATATGGTGGTAAAAATATGCACATTTAGTGCACATCAAATACCCCCACACTTATCTTTTTATTCGTTCTCGAATAAACTAAAATTAAGATAAATCCATTTTTGTAGGGAGCACGATTGCATTGAGCAAATGCAACAAGCCGTTAAACCTCTGGGTGTCCCCAGTAGGACGAGTGTTGTTTCGTGAGGGTTTTCAGCGGACGCTACCCACAAAATCCGAATGCGGGATGAAAATATTTACAAAATGCAATATTTATTTACAAAGAGACGAATGTGAGTTTTTGAAAATATTTACAAATGAAGGATTTCTTTTTAAATTGACTCAAATAAGTGAAACATAAGTTTTGATCATTATCTTGAGATTTAAGTCATTTACTCGTCAAAATTTCCAATAAAAATCAAGTTATCATAACAAATAGACAATAGTTTAACTCGTTCTTTTGGTTAATAACACATTGTAACTATGAAATGGATCCTTAGTTGATTATCAAAGTTTATCAAAGTGGTATTTTCATTTGTTTTCAATAACAAATCAAATCAACTAAGTAAAAATAGTGCTATGATTTCAATTGCTTGTTCTCTCATTATTTGCAAGAAAAATTACACACCTAGCTCAGGTATACTGAGGCCAGATATACCACTCATGCACTGCCTTTCGGGCTTATGTGAGGGGAGTACAGAGCATGGAGAGTGCACACACTTTCGTGCATACACCTATCGACCGTAGGTGGTTTCTATTAAGTCTATTTTTTTACATGTGTTCCATACATGCATAACCGTGAGGACTTTTAAATGAGTATGAAAGCACATAATCAAAAATTCCAAGTAATTCACCCATGCATAACTGAGAGGACTTTTAAATGAGAGTGAATATTTGGATGTTATTATTTTTTATTTTTATATATGTTTTTTAAGAGAGAGAGAGTTTTGCAAAATCATCTTAGCACCATTTAACTTGGAAGACAAAAAAATGTTATACCCTTTACTTTAAATCAACCACTTTTTAAAACAAAGATTTTCAATTAGGATGTACTTCATAATTAACACTTATGAATCTTCCTATATACTAGTTAAACCATTATTATTTGTTATCGAACTTTAATTTTATTTTTGTTAAGACAAATAAATTTTCAAAAAATTTAGTTTAATAAACCAAAACCATACAATTATCTTATAGTGTTTCTTTTAAAAATAAATCAAAATAAAATTTACTTTTGGGGTTTTTTTTATTTATTTTTTGAGATAATAAAGCAAAAATAAACCGTGAAAAAAAATGTAGATGAATGGTTACTTGGATGTTAGGAATGATAATATTAAATTGTTATCATTGTTGAATAAAAATTTAACTACAAATTGAAAATATAACTAATGATTAAGGAAAATAGATTCATTTATAAAAATAAAATAAAAAATGTATAAATATAAAATGACAACATGATTTATGAATTGAAATACAATCAAACGGAAATTTGAATAAGCATAAATTGTACAAATGAATTATAGTTAAGATTGACTTAAGCAGGATTTGGAAATTTAAATCCCGGAGATTTGGAAGTATTTTGAAGATAAATAATAACATTATTGTTTTAGAGGTATTTCTGAAAGGAAATTTGTTTTAAAGGGATTTTGAAAGTGATATAGCATTGAAATCACTTGGATTATTGAAAAATAATTCTGATGATGACGGCCGCATCATCAGTATTCATTTTCGAATTTCTATGTGACGGATTGCTGCTAAAAACTGATTTTTTTAGAAAAGCTAGTTGTTTTGAAAATTTCAAAGGAAATTTGTTGGGAATAAAACCAGGATTGGTTTAATTTTTGAGAAATGTGATTTTGAGATGTTGGAGATGTCAAAATGATTTGAAACCAAAGTCGGGTGTTTAAAAATCCTAATGAGATAGGTCATAAGCTTATAAATTGAGATAATTTTTAAATCGGGAAGAAATATAAGCTTTGAATAATGGAATGTAAATTTAAAAGTGAAAAGTTTAAAATGAAATTAACTTGGATTGGGAAATTAAAATTTAACCGGATTGGAATAAATTGAATAGGCTGGAAATAATATCCAGTTGTATTCGAATTTAGTTGAAACCGAATTGAGTTAAATAAATCTGAGTTAAAATAAAATTGAATTGGAATAAGAATTAAATTGAGTTATTAAATGGATTAGATTCTTACCTGAATAAATGGAAAATAAGTGGGATAAGGATTGGATTGAAATAAATCGGAATAACTTATAAAAGAATTAAAAATCCATGAAATAAAATATGCTTGGATTATAAATAAGTATAAGGCTTGAGTTAAAAATAAAAGATGAATATATTTAAGCCTTGAATGAATGGGATTGTGTAAATAATAAGTTGTGACTTATAAAATAAAAAATGGAATACAAAACTCAAACTTGAATTACAAAATAAATTGAACTAAGAAAATTAAATGAAGTGATATTTGGAATAAAAAAATCAAGTATTGAACCATAAATAGGGGAGAACTAATTTGTTAATAAATTAGTTAATGAATTGTGTAAAAGAAACCCATTGTAGTTAAATAAAGCTGAATTGTGAGTTAATGATGAAGTTTGAAAATAAAACTCAAGTTATAAATCAAATTCGACTTGAATCATTAGTGAAGAAATATAATTGAAAGTGGCCTTGCAATTAATTAAATGAACTGAGAATGAAATTGAATTGCGATGTCGTAAAATTGGGTGGTAAATTGAAAATGGATAGTAGAATCAGAACTTGAGTTATAAATAAAAAAATTGACTTGAAGTGTTAACAAATTAAATATAGTTGGGAATGTGTCGAATAAAGAAAAATGAAATTGGATTAAAAAGGTAATGGTTTGAATGTGCAAATAAAATCCAAATAAGTGGAAATAAATTGGAGATGGCCATGTAATCAATTGAATGAGTTGAGTATGAAAGTTAAATTTTATACTAACTAATCAAAGGGAAATTTAATTGGTAATGAAGATGAACCTAAGTTGTTAATGGTTTTGAATAAACTAGTTTGGTTAATAAAATGAAATGCAAGTGAATGGGTTCAAGTCTGAAATGCAATGAAAATGAGAATATAGGTTATAAAACTGAGTAGAAAATGAATAAATTTAAAAATGGAATAGAATTAAGTATAAACTGAGTTGAAATCAATTTAAATTGGTTATAAAACATAAATACTTGTTTATTCACATAGATCTCATCAAATTGCATAGAATAAATTGCCATTGGATGTAAATAGGAGTAATTAAAATCATATGAATTGATAGAAGTAAAATGAATTGATTTTGAGAACAATTGAATTAAATATGAGCTTGGTTTGCTTAAAAATAAATTAAATGTAAGCGTTTGAGTTTTAAACCATTCAAATAGATGAAGTTGTATACGAATGGATTGAAAACCATTCAAATTGAATGAAAATGGTTATAAATTATTTGGAACAGTAGAATTAGTATGAAAATTGTATACTTACTTACGTAAAATGTTTGGTGTGCATTTCTTTTAAAATTCATGTGTTTCACTATTGCAAGTAAGTGAAATATTGTTAAACTACATATATTTGGCACTTATATGTTTAAATTGAGTAAGTACAGGTACCGGGAAGCCGTGTGGCTGGATTTTGAGCACGCTAACTACTAAATAAATAAGCTGTTTGCGTAAAAATGCTAAATAAGGTACACCTACGCAATAAAAATAGGAAATATGAACTGTTTTTTGTTTTTCCGACCATGTGGGTCGATGTATATATATTTATATATTTTGTCAAATTGCAAAAGCTCCTTCGTACAAAGGAGATTCTGCCAAAAAAATTCAGAAATTTTGGGAGTTAGAATTTTTTTGAAAATCTTGGAAAATTTTTGTTAACGACAACATATTCAAACTGAAAATTGAAATAAATTAGTAAATGGATCCAATTTAAAATAACGACATGGATTAGTTTTAAATGAAAAATAAAATTTAAATATTCAGAGCTAAAGATAAATTAAATTCATATAGAAATGGAAGAATCCATTTGAATAGAAATAGATATAAACTGAAGTGGTAAGATGGAAATAAATATAAGAAACATATAAAATGCTTATACTAACTTAAGAAGGGAATGGTGAATTCTTGATTTGGAAATTGATATCACATATATATTCTGAATTGATATTTGAATGAATAAATATTGACATTTTGTAAGGAAGTCGATAAAATAATTTTTGGAATACTATGATTGGATATTAGTGCTAAGCAGGATATGCAGGTGTTATAAAGAGAAAGGAAAATTGGTTTTGATTTCAGATGGTAAAAAATTGAATTGCCCGACCAAAAAGGGATGTGTTTAAATTTCTGTGAAATTTGATTGGGTTTCTGGATTGAGCCACTTGGCATTTTGTTTTCTTTTTGGATTTGGAAGGCCATAGGGCCATTTTGTAGTTGTACCGAGCTAGCCGCACAAAGGAGACGCTGGCAAAAAATTTAGAAAATTTAGGAAGTTAGAAAAATTTTGAGAAAATTTTGATAATTCAAAATTTGGTTTTAAATTGAAACTTGAATGATTGGGCAAATAGGATTGTTAGCAAACTAGGGAAAGGTTTGGAAAGTTAATAAGAATAATGATTGTGACGACCCGCCCTTCTACTACCAGAAAGGCGTATCATCATGAAGAAAGAAAGGGATAGAAATAGAAAAGAAAGAAAAGAAAGAAAAGAAAGAACAACAATCACGGAAACTCACAGCGGAATGGAATAAAATATAATACATCACATAACAATTTCATAATTTTACATATATCAGAGTTATACAATATTATACACATGACAAATTTTATATACATCAGTCACTACATACAACATACTCTAACTAACACAGCGGAACTAGATAGATATCTACAACGCTGAAGCCTCCTGCTCCATTGCTCCTCCAGAATTCGTCAAAACTAACCTGAATCCCTTGACTACCCGTAAAAATTTGGGTACCCGAGAGTTTATGAAAAACAAAAATAAACTCTGGGTCAGACATGGGTCTGGTATGAGTAAACGGTTTAAATTGTTTAACTTTAAAAAAAAATTGAAAATAAAGGTATCACGTAAGACTCCCCACAAATAAATACGGGTAAGTTTTTACCTTACGCTAACCAAAACATTTCATAGGAAATTCTGTGATATTATAATAGTGTCTAGGGTTTTCAAGTAAATAGAAAATAGCCGAAATTGTTACATTATTAAATTCCAGCTACTAGCCACAAAAGTGGGTAATACAATCAAAACCGTAGGCACTTATTGGAAATTGGATTCGATACAATGGCAGGGCTACTGGGGTACCGCCCGTCACAGTACGGGGCCTAGATCACCGTACCGAGGATTACTCCCTTCATCCCCTGCAACACAAGGCCGGAACCATTCCTTACTGAACAGTCCCGAACAAGATAAACCCCGTGGTTTTGCGCGCCCAACCACCCACTAAGCCGAATAAAAAGGGACATCTAGACAGGGGAAATATCTTGTCCTGCTTGGGCATGACCCACCTAACCTTGCTGCATCTCCCCTGTTTTAGCCATTCCCGGTTGATGAGGCTTGAGGCTACGATTACCTTTAGAGATCAAATTTCTTAGAATGCTCATCGCCCGCCTGACGATGTGCTGAAAGCATTCAATCCATACAAGTTCGTTCCGGGTTCGAACGAAACCGAAGGCATTATCTCGTTACACTCATTTTGGAATCACCCTCAGAGTTAACGACGACAACCCTTGCATTCTGAACCTTCATCTTCACATCAGATTCACGACCTAACGTTTATGTGGATCGATGTGGTTTTCGGATGTTCCAAATGTGGAAACCCGATCCCGGTCTCATCAAAATCCAAAACGTATCTTTTAGGGCCAAGTTGTTTTAAGGTTTAAAAACAATTCACTTTCAATTATCGATATACACACAGATAGATAATTCACATTATCACAATAGATAATCAACATTATCACCATAACAGATAAGCAATATTATCATCATAACAGAAAATCCATATTACTATCATACGACAATCAAGCATATATTTCATACAGCATCATTTATCTTATGCTAGGAATTTCAAACCATTCAGAGTAAACAATATCATCCATCCATATATAAGTAATCATATCAGCTATAATTAATTTAAAATGAATTAAATTAATTACTTGCATTTCTAATTAATTTAAAATAAATTAAATTTATTACTTTACCATTATAAGTCTTGCTTATATAACGATTAACCAATTATCAACCAATTACTAAATCCATTTCACTTAATCATACTTGATTAATTAATCATTAAATTCAAGTAATCATCCTTTAATTATTTTCACAATTTAATTATCTAATCCAAACATGGAATTACCTTCAATTACAAATATTATTATTTCTTAATTACACCAATTAATTATTCTTTAATCTTTCATTATTAATTTCATTATTTAATGAATGCTAATTACATTTCATTTCATTATCCTATATTAAATCAATTACCTTAAGTAATTAAATCTTCAATTAAACTATATTTATTAATCACTCCTGTTTAATACTATTCAGTAATCAATCACCTTTAATTACTCTTATCACATCACTTAATTACTCCTCAACTGATTTCCTTAAAAATTAATCCCTTGATTAAATTGCACAAAGTAATTATACTCAAATTACTTCCATTATCATCCTTAATCAACTTCTTCTAGTCATTATCATCAATTACTTCTCCAAGTAATTACACTTATCACATCACCGAATAATTATTTAAATTAATTAAACTTAATTAATTAACTTAAAAAATTCATTTTAAACTTCATTAATTACAATAAGTAATTAATTCCTCAATTACTCAAGTAATCCACTCAAATCAATTTGTTTAACCTTAATTACTTAATTAGCTTTTCCTTAATCATTAGTTGCAAACCTTAATTATAAATAAAATAACTTGATTATCAAAATTTTAATTGTTGATTACTTCATTAATCATTTCTTAATTCTTATTTAAATCTCTTGATTAATTAACTATTAATTGTTCATTAATCTACCTAAGTAGTTAATTACAAATTAACTTATTTCTTAATTATTATTCGATCTCTAATTATGATTTTAAAGTATCATTCTTAATTACTTATAAAATTGTTAGTAAATTACTATTGATCTTAATTAACATTTGAAAGAATTTTCGTAAAGTTTGAATTCTTAAATTTGATTAACTTTAATCTTTACTCAAATCAATTGCTTAATTAAAATAAAGTGTTAAATGCATTTGTTAAGTTCCTACTAAATAACTGGAACTTGTATTTAATTTTTAACTTAAAACTGTTAAAACTCTATTAAGTTTCACAACGCTTTCGATTTGTTTGAAAGTGATTTACTTAATTTCCTTATTTTATAACATGTTGTAGTTTGAAACTACAAACCTGAGTGTCCCCCTTGAGTTCACTCGAGTTCATCACAGAGTTCCACTCCCCTTTTCCCCGTGTATACTTCGAGTTGTTTACCCTTTTTCTTCCTGTACGCCCCCTCCTTCTTCTTATATATTTTTTTTAGTTTCAGTTTAAAGTTTGAGCAAAACCGAATTTACAACAACAGGGAACGCGTACACTCTCAACACTCGAACCAAACTCGAAGGAAACCCCCAAATTATTCGAGCACGACACGAGAATCTACACTGACACGACGCCGTCCCCTCCTCCCCTCCGTGCACGTGCACAGCGACACTAACGGCCTCCGGCGAACCCCCACGACGCAGACACACCACAATCCACTCCCATATTCGAAACCCAAAGTCGAAATATTTCCAGAAATGTCGAAACGAAAATCGACAGTTCAACCCATAACAGAACTCGAAACCCCTCCAACATAACCACCTCGTCACCGCCGCCGTGACCACCGTAAGCCTCCTACCTTTGACCACACCTCGACAACACGCCCCCCTTCCATTTCCCAAAGTTACGACCAACTCGATCTTCAATGAATGTCGAACTCGGCACATTTACAGACAGATCAAAATTTTGGACTAAAACCCTAAATCAATCCCAATTCCTTAATTCACGTGATATAAAAATTATCTGATAATTTTTACATGATCCTAAATGTTTAAGCTTGCTTCAACTAGAATTATAAAAATAAGAATTGATTGAATCAACAGTTATTGACAAAAAATCAGATTCAGTTCCTTTTTAAACTACACTTTGAATTCTTATTTAAAAATCATTATTTTTATGCTAAAAATCCTAACTTCGTTTGTTGAATCAAGATATGAAATCAGATCAACAAAATTAAATATTTGAATTTTAACATATTGATTTCTATTTACTGTAACTTGAGTATGCAGTGTCTAAGTTTCACTATCCACCTTCATCAATCCTTCCAGGCCGTAATTACAGTTTAACAAGTGTGTTTAACTTAAATTCTTAAGCAAAAAATATTTGTATGAAGAAGTATTTAAATTTATCTCTGCTTTTACTTTGTTCTGAAACTTGAAATACTGAAGAACAAGCCATATAAATTTCCAGTGCAACAGAAATATTCACAGAGAAGTTTGTTTAAACTATAACAAGCACATAACATCCAAAAAGAAAATTCACAAATTAAATTTTGAAAATAGATTGTTTACTCACTAAAACCATTGTTGAACAAGGCATGGTTGTTAATAGATGCCTGCAGCTTGAAGTTTTGAACTCTGTAACTTTCTGGCTTCCTAAATTCTTTCTGTTCTTATATGTTTAAACTTGAATTTTGCTTCCTTTATGTTTTCTTTTTTTTTAAAATGTTTCTCAGGTATACTATGTTACTGATCAAATAAAGGATGCATACACACACATATATATAAAAGATATAGTGTGTGAAGGAAGGCAGCAACTAGTCAGGTAGTTTCCTATTTTGGCTTTATCAGGCAAGATTTTTTTTTTATATTATATATACTGATATGATTCTTGAATTCGGCTGAGATGCTAAAACATTAAATGCTATGTACTTATTGTCTACACTTAATCTTATAAGTACATGTATTTTCATTGCTTGCTTTACATAGTTATCTTCAGGTGCATAATATACAAGCCTGTTTTTACTTTACTTTTATACTTATCTCACTGTTATCTAATTATGTTGGTCAGATTCTATCCTGCAAAGTAAAGATTTGTGCATGCTTTAAATAGACACAAAAATGGGCTCGAACGGAAGAGCAGTAATGTTTTTGTTTAACTTGTTTACATAAGATTATGTTGTACTGTGAACAAATTGTATGCATTTATATGGGGTTATATTCTTCAGCAAGTAGCTTGCATAAAAAGACAAGTTATTATAATGTTTATATTTCAATCTACCTTAGTTAGTCAGGTTTCTTCATACTTACAGACACTTGTGAATGATGATCATTCCCTCTGCAACATTTGTTTTATTATTTTATATCCTATGTTTAAATTTATATGTGAAGATATGGTGTAAAACTTAATTATATTTTTATGAACTGCTTGCTTGAATAAATATGTTTGGGTCAGATGTATATTTACTTTGGTTTACTTGTGAAAATAATTTTTTTTTTATTGTTTCTAACTTGAATAATTTACATATATATGGTTGTTGATTGATTTGTGTATGAAAATATTTAATTAACTTCTAATTTACATAAGTTATACATAAAAGTTAAAGTTTGATTTTACATTCTATTTGATTTCATTTTACTTTACTTTGTGTCTTATACTTTGTTCTTATTTTAGATTATTAAGTTATGTTGTATAAAATCTTAACTAATTAATTCTTATTTTAAATTTTACATTAGTACTTTATATTTAACCGTCAATGTTCAAGTCATATTCAAAATGATTTTCTCACTTATATTTGTATTCATTTCTATTTGTACTCAACTATTACTTATTTAAATTGAGTTATATACACATATTTAATTTATATTTTACATTTATATTTTATTTTGTTAGAATTAGATTTTAAATTTAAACATTATCATCCATATGTATATTTCCAAATGTAAACAAAGTACAGTATTTTAATTTAGTTATATAAGGTCAATATTATTAAAAGATTCTATTTAAATTCCCAAGATCAAATTCCCTTTTAAAATACAAATTTACATAAACAATTGGCAATTATCCCAAAATCATATTCATTTGAAAATAATTAGTTCATATTTTATTAAATCATATTAAATATTTATTAAAATAAACAGGGCCAAAATTCAGGGTCGTTACATTCCTTCCCCCTTAAAAGAATTTCGTCCCCGAAATTTAAAACAAAGATAATTTAAAAGCTGTTATACTAACCATTCTCACATACATATCATTCATACAATAACAAACAATCAAACAGTTTATCCTAACAAGCAACACTATCTATCCGAACACAAATCCGGATAAACTTCCCTAAAACTATCCAGAGTCTCCCAGATGCAATTACTGAGATTCTCGCTCTACTGCACTTGACAAGCTTCACTACTTACTCCCGAGTTGCCTCTCAGTTGATCAACAATCTGAACAGGATTCCTAACTACAGTCAAAATCCGCTTGACTTCCAAATCTCCCTGAACTACTAATTCTACAACTAATGATGGATCCTAAACAAAATTCTAAGATGAGATGCATGAGATACATTATGAATTCCAGACATCAGTTCTGGCAATTCAATCCTATAAGATACAACTTCAATCCAAGTTGAATTTTATATACATATATAACTCAAGGTCTCAGCCTCCCATTCATTTTAATTTACAATCAAATTTATTAATTCACCATCCAACTTTATTTGACCAATTCGAATTTCATTTACATACTTAATTTGCCAATTTATTTCATCTTAGTTTATTTCCACTTCCAATTCAATATTTGATTTTATCAGAAAAATCACTATATTATAAGTCTTGAGTTCATTTCTAGTTAGTAATCCTGGTTTGGATGTCTATTTCATTTCCTAAGTACAAAATAATTTTATTTTGGCTTATAATTCTACTCTTAACTTTATGAGCCTCAATTTCATTTATTCTCCACACTCACATCCATTTATTCTTAAACACATTCATTTTCACTTTAAATTTCAAATCTTACCTGTATCAAACAAGTATACTTTTTATTTCAAATATTTAAATTCTTTTGATAAGCCATCAGAGTTTATTTATCCAAATTTAATTTTTATCCAACTATTCTATTTGAATAAAGATTTTATTTCATTCAACTTAAATCATCATTCGAGCTTTTACTAAATAAACTCTCATTTTCCTTGAAGCTACGCTTCTATAAAGTTTAATCTTAGGTTAATTTATTTGTTTCAATTTCATACTTAAATTTATTTCCAATTTATTTGATACCCACAAGATCAAATTCCATTTATTATCTCATAATCAAACTTCTATTTAACCAATTTAAATCCCATTAACCTATTCAATCAACCAATTTATTCCAAATTAGTTCACTTCCATTTATTTTATTAAGATTAATTCCAAGGCCATATTTATTCCATCCATACTTGAATTGGATTTTATCTTCAAAAATCATCTTATTATTTTATCAGTGTTCAATTTTATTTTATAATTCAATTTTAGATTTTTATTTCATTTTAACTCAAAATTGAACACTTATCCATAGCCAAAAATATTCCTAATCAATGTGTTGCTAATTTCTCTTACAAGTTATCGGAATATATTTATTCCAATTCAATTTCACATCAACTTACTTTTATCTATTTAAGTAAGAATTTATTTAACACCATCTATATCTCAACTGAATTCTATTCCAATTCAATTTGTTTATCTTAACTTCCATTAAATTAAGCACCATACTATTCTCTTAAATCTACCAACCCACTTGGATTTGATTAAATAAGAACTTAATTTCATTTACCCATATCTCAATTTATTTCATTCCAATATTAAATTTAAATCCAATTATTATTAAGCTTAAGTTAATCTCAACCAAAATTTTATCTCTATTAAATTTCCCAATCCAATTCATTTACATTGTAAATTTGATGTACTTCATCAATTTATTTACATCCTTATTATTATGATGTTTTTGATCATTAGTTCAATTCCAAAATTAAATTAAACTTCCAACTTAATTCAAAATAAATCCTCATTTTTAACTTCATTTTTAAATTTTAATTCCAAATTAAATCTCTTACTTCCTTGGTTACATAAGCCATTGTAAATCTTTATAATCCTATTTGTCTATTAACACTATAATCCAAATACTATAATTATTATATATATATATAACTTGAAAAAAAAAAATTATATCAAAATATATTTTGGATGAAATTATTTAATCCACCCACTTTGAAAAACAATATCATGTCGAATTGTTCTATTCAAGTGTTTAGAAACCCCTTCGGTACAGTTGTGCAGACTGCACTGACGAAGGTTCATATACCACTCAATAAATCAATCAACATAATATAAAACCATTTTATATCCACTAACAAGTACGCGCTCATATCGATTATTACGCTCAGACTCATTCTAGAGTACTACCGACTCTATCTCTAATGAGAAATCTCCACCAGAGCCAAGGTTCTCACTTAACCTTTCAGCTCTGATACCAACTGTGACGACCCGCCCTTCTACTACCAGAAAGACGTATCATCATGAAGAAAGAAAGGGATAGAAATAGAAAAGAAAGAAAAGAAAGAACAACAATCACGGAAACTCACAGCGGAATGGAATAAAATATAATACATCACATAACAATTTCATAATTTTACATATATCAGAGTTATACAATATTATACACTTGACAAATTTTATATACATCAGTCACTACATACAACATACTCTAACTAACACAGCGGAACTAGATAGATATCTACAACGCTGAAGCCTCCTGCTCCATTGCTCCTCCAGAATTCGTCAAAGCTAACCTGAATCCCTTGACTACCCGTAAAAATTTGGGTACCCGAGAGTTTATGAAAAACAAAAATAAACTCCGGGTCAGACATGGGTCTGGTATGAGTAAACGGTTTAAATTGTTTAACTTTAAAAAAAAAATTGAAAATAAAGGTATCACGTAAGACTCCCCACAAATAAATACGGGTAAGTTTTTACCTTACGCTAACAAAAACATTTCATAGGAAATTCTGTGATATTATAATAGTGTCTAGGGTTTTCAAGTAAGTAGAAAATAGCCGAAATTGTTACATTATTAAATTCCAGCTACTAGCCACAAAAGTGGGTAATACAATCAAAACCGTGTGCACTTATTGGAAAATGGATTCCATACAATGGCAGGGCTACTGGGGTACCGCCCGTCACAGTACGGGGCCTAGATCACCATACCGAGGATTACTCCCTTCATCCCCTGCAACACAAGGCCGGAACCATTCCTTACTGAACAGTCTCGAACAAGATAAACCCCGTGGTTTTGCGCGCCCAACAACCCACTAAGCCGAATAAAAAGGGACATCTAGACGGGGAAATATCTTGTCCTGCTTGGGAATGACCCACCTAACCTTGCTGCATCTCCCCTGTTTTAGCCATTCCCGGTTGATGAGGCTTGAGGCTACGATTACCTTTAGAGATCAAATTTCTTAGAATGCTCATCGCCCGCCTGACGATGTGCTGAAAGCATTCAATCCATACAAGTTCGTTCCGGGTTCGAACGAAACCGAAGGCATTATCTCGTTACACTCATTTTGGAATCACCCTCAGAGTTAACGACGACAACCCTTGCATTCTGAACCTTCATCTTCACATCAGATTCACGACCTAACGTTTATTTGGATCGATGTGGTTTTCGGATGTTCCAAATATGGAAACTCGATCCCAATCTCATCAAAATCCAAAACGTATCTTTTAGGGCCAAGTTGTTTTAAGGTTTAAAAACAATTCACTTTCAATTATCGATATACACACAGATAGATAATTCACATTATCACAATAGATAATCAACATTATCACCATAACAGATAAGCAATATTATCATCATAACAGAAAATCCATATTACTATCATACGATAATCAAGCATATATTTCATACAGCATCATTTATCTTATGCTAGGAATTTCAAACCATTCAGAGTAAACTATATCATCCATCCATATATAAGCAATCATGTCAGCTATAATTAATTTAAAATGAATTAAATTAATTACTTGCATTTCTAATTAATTTAAAATAAATTAAATTAATTAGTTAACCATTATAAGTCTTGCTTATATAACGATTAACCAATTATCAACCAATTACTAAATCCATTTCACTTAATCATACTTGATTAATTAATCATTAAATTCAAGTAATCATCCTTTAATTATTTTCACAATTTAATTATCTAATCCAAACATGGAATTACCTTCAATTACAAATATTATTATTTCTTAATTACACCAATTAATTATTCTTTAATCTTTCATTATTAATTTCATTATTTAATGAATGCTAATTACATTTCATTTCATTATCCTATATTAAATAAATTACCTTAAGTAATTAAATCTTCAATTAAACTATATTTATTAACCACTCCTGATTAATACTGTTCAGTAATCAATCACCTTTAATTACTCTTATCACATCACTTAATTACTCCTCAACTGATTTCCTTAAAAATTAATCCCTTGATTAAATTGCACAAAGTAATTATACTCAAATTACTTCCATTATCATCCTTAATCAACTTCTTCTAGTCATTATCATCAATTACTTCTCCAAGTAATTACACTTATCACATCACCGAATAATTATTTAAATTAATTAAACTTAATTAATTGACTTAAACAATTCATTTTAAACTTCATTAATCACAATAAGTAATTAATTCCTCAATTACTCAAGTAATCCACTCAAATCAATTTGTTTAACCTTAATTACTTAATTAGCTTTTCCTTAATCATTAGTTGCAAACCTTAATTATAAATCAAATAACTTGATTATCAAATTTTTAATTGTTGATTACTTCATTAATCATTTATTAATTCTTATTTAAATCTCTTGATTAATTAACTATTAATTGTTCATTAATCTACCTAAGTAGTTAATTACAAATTAACTTATTTCTTAATTACTATTCGATCTCTAATTATGATTTTAAAGTATCATTCTTAATTACTTATAAAATTATTAGTAAATTGCTATTGATCTTAATTAACATTTGAAAGAATTTTCTTAAAGTTTGAAATCTTAAATGTTGATTAACTTTAATCTTTACTCAAATCAATTGCTTAATTAAAATAAAGTGTTAAATGCATTTGTTAAGTACCTACTAAATAACTGGAACTTGTATTTAATTTTTAACTTAAAACTGTTAAAACTCTATTAAGTTTCACAACGCTTTCGATTTGTTTGAAAGTGATTTACTTAATTTCCTTATTTTATAACATGCTGTAGTTTGAAACTACAAACCTGAGTTTCCCCCTTGAGTTCACTTGAGTTCATCACCGAGTCCCACTCCCCTTTTCCCCGTGTATACTTCGAGTTGTTTACCCTTCTTCTTCCTGTACGCCCCTCCTTCTTCTTATATTTTTTTTTAGTTTCATTTTAAAGTTTGAGCAAAACCGAATTTACAACAACAGGGAACGCGTACACTCTCAACACTCGAACCAAACTCGAAGGAAACCCCCAAATTATTCGAGCACGACACGAGAATCTACACTGACACGACGCCGTCCCCTCCTCCCCTCCGTGCACGTGCACTGCGACACTAACGGCCTCCGGCGAACCCCCACGACGCAGACACACCACAATCCACTCCCATATTCGAAACCCAAAGTCGAAATATTTTCAGAAATGTCGAAACGAAAATCGGCAGTTCAACCCATAACAGAACTCGAAACCCCTCCAACATAACCACCTCGTCACCGCCACCGCGACCACCGTAAGCCTCCTACCTTTGACCACACCTCGACAACACGCCCCCCTTCCATTTCCCAAAGTTACGACCAACTCGATCTTCAATGAATGTCAAACTCGGCACATTTACAGACAGATCAAAATTTTGGATTAAAACCCTAAATCAATCCCAATTCCTTAATTCACGTGATATAAAAATTATCTGATAATTTTTACGTGATCCTAAATGTTTAAGCTTGCTTCAACTAGAATTTTAAAAATAAGAATTGATTGAATCAACAGTTATTGACAAAAAATCAGATTCGGTTCCTTTTTAAACTGCACTTTGAATTCTTATTTAAAAATCATTATTTTTATGCTAAAAATCCTAACTTCGTTTGTTGAATCAAGACATGAAATCAGATCAACAAAATTAAATATTTGAATTTTAACATATTGATTTCTATTTACTGTAACTTGAGTATGCAGTGTCTAAGTTTCACTATCCACCTTCATCAATCCTTCCAGGCCGTAATTACAGATTAACAAGTGTGTTTAACTTAAATTCTTAAGCAAAAAATATTTGTATGAAGAAGTATTTAAATTTATCTCTGCTTTTACTTTGTTCTGAAACTTGAAATACTGTAGAACAAGCCATATAAATTTCCAGTGCAACAAAAATATTCACAGAGAAGTTTGTTTAAACTATAACAAGCACATAACATCCAAAAAGAAAATTCACAAATTAAATTTTGAAAATAGATTGTTTACTCACTAAAACCATTGTTGAACAAGGCATGGTTGTTAATCGATGCCTGTGGCTTGAAGTTTTGAACTCTGTAACTTTCTGGCTTCCTAAATTCTTTCTGTTCTTATATGTTTAAACTTGAATTTTGCTTCCTTTATGTTTTCTTTTTTTTTTAAATGTTTCTCAGGTATACTATGTTACTGATCAAATAAAGGATGCATGCACACATATATATATATATAAGATATAGTGTGTGAAGGAAGGCAGCAACTAGTCAGGTAGTTTCCTATTTTGGCTTTATCAGGCAAGATTTTTTTCTTTTTTTTTATTATATATACTGATATGATTCTTGAATTCGGCTGAGATGCTAAAACATTAAATGCTATGTACTTATTGTCTACACTTAATCTTATAAGTACATGTATTTTCATTGCTTGCTTTACATAGTTATCTACAGGTGCATAATATACAAGCCTGTTTTTACTTTACTTTTATACTTATCTCACTGTTATCTAATTATGTTGGTCAGATTCTATCCTGCAAAGTAAAGATTTGTGCATGCTTTAAATAGATACAAAAATGTGCTCGAACAGAAGAGCAGTAATGTTGTTGTTTAACTTGTTTACATAAGATTATGTTGTACTGTGAACAAATTGTATGCATTTATATAGGGTTATATTCTTCAGCAAGTAGCTTGCATAAAAAGACAAGTTATTATAATGTTTATATTTCAATTTACCTTAGTTAGTCAGGTTTCTTCATACTTACAGACACTTGTGAATGATGATCATTCCCTCTGCAACATTTGTTTTATTATTTTATATCCTATGTTTAAATATATATGTGAAGATATGGTGTAAAACTTAATTATATTTTTATGAACTGCTTGCTTGAATAAATATGTTTGGGTCAGATGTATATTTACTTTGGTTTACTTGTGAAAATAAAATTTGTTTTATTGTTTCTAACTTGAATAATTTACATATATATGGTTGTTGATTGATTTGTGTATGAAAATATTTAATTAACTTCTAATTTACATAAGTTATACATAAAAGTTAAAGTTTGATTTTACATTCTATTTGATTTCATTTTACTTTACTTTGTGTCTTATACTTTGTTCTTATTTTAGATTATTAAGTTATGTTGTATAAAATCTTAACTAATTAATTCTTATTTTAAATTTTACATTAGTACTTTATATTTAACCGTCAATGTTCAAGTCATATTCAAAATGATTTTCTCACTTATATTTGTATTCATTTCTATTTGTACTCTACTATTACTTATTTAAATTGAGTTATATACACATATTTAATTTATATTTTACATTTATATTTTACATTTATATTTTATTTTGTTAGAATTAGATTTTAAATTTAAACATTATCATCCATATGTATATTTCCAAATGTAAACAAAGTACAGTATTTTAATTTAGTTATATAAGGTCAATATTATTAAAAGATTCTATTTAAATTCCCAAGATCAAATTCCCTTTTAAAATACAAATTTACATAAACAATTGGCAATTATCCCAAAATCATATTCATTTGAAAATAATTACTTCATATTTTATTAAATCAGATTAAATATTTATTAAAATAAACAGAGCCAAAATTCAGGGTCGTTACAATGATGGTCTTTTGTAAAAAGATGGTTGGATGTCGAATTATTTGGTTTTGAGGATAAGTAAACGGGTATTGGACCATTTTTCCTAACTAGTAATTTCGGGGACGAAATTCTTTTAAGCGGGGAGGAATGTGACCGGAATTTTCAAGCATTTAAAATCGGAATATTTAATTGATTTTAAGTATTCAATAGGGCAATTTTAACTTGGATTACGAATATCACAATTTATTTGATGATTAAATTATTAGATTAAATAATTTGAAGTTGAGTAAAATGTTGAATCTGGAGTTTTAAGCCTGTCGAAAATAATTTGACGGCCTATAAAATTTATATTGATAACATTGAAGATAATAGAAGTGTTGAAATCAAATTTAAGAATGGTTTGTTAAATTTTGAAATTTAATATCGTTTAAATTAAATTTAAAAAATAGCCTTCCGAAGCACAGTCTTGGAATTCGACGAAACCAGTTTCATTTGATTTGTAATATCATATTATTATCGGATTTCAAATTTTGTAATGATCGGAGTTGTTATGTAAGCGTACGATATATAAACGCGCTGAGATTTATATCGAAAATTTAATATTTTAATTCGATTCAAAAAGCTATCTTCTCCATACGATCGAATTAGGACTCGAAACCTTTTCTATTGTGTTCGGAATAGGGGTTTAACATTATAAACGTCTAGCGGCATGTCTCAATAAGAATTCGAAATTTTAAGTTGCATTTATCAAGAAAGTTTGAATTTAAATTTAAATTATATAAGTTTATCCTGTCAACTTCAGCCGAAATTATATCACATCAGCTGCTTCCCTTCATTTCAAGTCACTGTACCCAACCTTTCCTAACACGCATCCTTCAACTTTATATCGCGTCCTTTTCCTTCCATCTTCTTTAGTTCAGAACGAAAAAATATATATAAATAAATGGCCATGGAAATCAATCGAACAAAATTTATTTTGTTCGAAATCAAAAAAAAGGAGAGGGGGGCCGCTTCCTCTGTTCAAACCAAATCGAGGTTTAATAATCAACGGCAGGCAAATCGAATTCGTGACCTAGAGGAGTGCTCTCGTGCTTTGGTAAAGGGGGAGTTCGACCGAGTTCGTTGATGAAGGGGTTGGCGTTCGATTCAGGTGGGGTTCGGCGAGCGTCGACGTGAGGGCTGGTCGCGATTAGGGTTTTGGAGACGGCCGAGTTTGCGATTTGGGGTTGTTGCGTACGCGTAGGCTTCGTGGAGGAAGTCGCGACGTTCGCGAACTGTTGTTGCGACGAGTGATGGTGGGAATCAGCGGCATCGCGACGCAAGGAGGGTCGGCGACGAGTCGCGCGAGGGAGGCGGCCGTTGAGCGACGTTCTTATCGCGAGCCTGGGTTATTTGTGAGGTATTCATTTGTTTGATCTATAACTGAAGAAATAAAATGTTTATACACATTTTAAGTTTAAAATATACAAATAGATGCTTATAGGAAGAAATACATTTGTAGACAGAAAGTATATGTATTGATCTATACAGTAAATATATATATATATAAGTGCAGTTTCAATTTTAATGTATATACACGACTATTTTAATTTGATTATATATATGTAAGTTAGAAAAAAAGGATTGGATACGGATAAGATTTTGAAAATATATATGTATATGAGTTTTAAAATGTTGAAAACAGTATGTAAAATTTAATTCTGAAACTATGTAAATTAATTTTATAATTGTATGAGTTTCAAAGACAAAGATATATATATATATATATATATATTAAGATTTAAAAGCAGGAAATTGCCTGGTTTGAAGAAGAAAAGAAAAATGGTAAATGAAGACGCATATTAATAAAAATGGTGAATACAATATTGGGAAATCATGTTTAATCAGGATTGGAAAGGGATATTATATATATATATGTTTATTGGAAAAAGATTTTTTTTTGATAAATTGGGAAAAGAAAATAAATAAATATAAATGGCTAGTTTAGATCAAATTTATTGGTTAATTAAATTGGTTAAATGGTAGTTGATTATTCGAATAGTTCAAATATTAATAAAAACATCTAATGATTTTACAAGGTCTGGAAATCGTGGAAAATCAAGTTGAGATGGGTTGGATTGCCAAACAAAAATCAAAGGTGAGTTAATCTCACTCAGTTAAATTTAAATTTTAAATTTAAATTTAAATGATTAAATTTAAATAATTGTTTGAATGGTTGAATTGATTGATGTGGTATGTAGTTGTATATACTGCATCCTGGAATGATTGATTTCCCTCATTTTATAGTGAAGATATTTATGTTGTGCTAACGTCTATGCATGCAGGGAAACAGGTTGGAGTGATCCAACTGGATCCCTCAACATTTATTTAAAATTATTTAATACCCTCTGTTGTGATTATTGGATATTCTATGATGAACCTTATTGGAATATTGAATGCTATAGTTCGATTGGATATAATTGGGTATGATGAATTTCCAAAAATATATAAATTGGATGTTGGCAAGATAATAAAAGAAGTGAATTTATAAGTAAAATAATTATAGAATAAATTACAGAATGAATTGGAAAGAAACAAAGTGACTTTAAAATTCTGATAAATAAATCTTGAGTATGGAAAGGAAAATTCGAATAAACAGAAAGTTAATGAATTTTAAAGATTCAATGTTATTATTTAAAAAGAATAAGACATTTATTTAAATTTTAAGATTTAAAAGAATAAAGAAAAAATTGGGAATAACTTGAAATTTGTATATTTCAGTTAAAAGGGTATGAAATCAAACGGGAAATAATAACATTAATAATAAGTCCATTATTAATGAATTTTGAAATGAATTGAGTAATTAAAGAAACTTATTTCAAATAAAATAAATTGGAAACCAATTTGGGGAAATTGATTTAAGTAATTGGAGTTGGAATTTTCTCTGGATAGCCAAGTACATGTTTTTAAAAAAGGTAAATTTTTAAATATAAATTAAATGTTTTAAAGTTGTTTTTAAAGAAAGCAAGTTTTGTAAAATTTACTATTTCTAATATTTAAAGTGTAAAGTAAGTATTTTCTTTTAATCTATTTTAGCAGTAATTATTAAGAAGTAACTTGGTATTTTTTTTATAAAAAGTAGAAATCTAGTTCATATTTTATTAAGTAACCTTATTTTCAAATATTCATATAGTATGTATTTTTAACAAATTATTAAAGTAATTTTAACTTGAATGTTTTAAAGTATATTTTTTAAAAGTAAAGTGTTTTAAACTAATTTAGAAAAATCTAGTTTTGTGCTTGGTGATTCCAGTGGAAATAGAAATACTTGGAATTTATTCTGAGAAAGGCAGATAGTTTTGAAAACTGTTTCCAAAGGAATTTGAAAAGTGAAAATATATCTTGTGAAGATATTTTAGAGATAAATAAATAATTTAGGAAATTATTTATTGTTTGATGGATGTTTGTGAATATAAATTGATAGTTAAATCACCGACTATCAATATTGGACAAATGCGTGATCGTTTCGAAGAGACCGAGATCGAGATTTATTTCTCGAAAACCACTTCAATCCGGTTTGTACGTTTTCGTGAAAAACGATTTGGATTCGAAGAAGGAGCAGTGAAGTGCAAGGGCTAGTCGCTACTAATCCTGAGGATATTTCCAAAATGGATGTAGTAGGAATAGTGCCTTCGGTTCCGTTCGAACCTGAGACGGACTTGTATGGATGAATGCTTGCGAAACATCGTCAGGGGGACGATGGGCATTCTAAGGGATATATTCTAAAAAGGTAACGCTTGGCCTCAAATCTCATTCAATGGAAATGACTAAAAATCAGGGGTTATGCAGCAAGACTTGGTGTGTAGCACCCAAGTAGGGGTGAGGTCATTCCTGCCTAGATGTCCCTTTTTATTTCGGCTTAGTGGGCGGTTGCGGATCCCAACCACGAGGTGATCTCACTCGGGATTATCCAGTAAGGGGTAGTCCGGGTCTTGTGTTGCAGGGGAGCGGGCGTACTCCTCGGTACATTGATCTAGGCCCCGTACTGCGACGGGTGGTACCCCAGTGCCTAGTCATTAGTTGGTAATTCATTCTCCCTATGTGCCCTATACGAGTTTTGTTTGTATTACCCACTCTGTGGCTAGTAGCTGGAATTTAATAATGTAACAATTTTGGCTATTTTATAAGTATTTGTATATAGACCCTATTATAATATTAGAGGATTTCTATAAAAATTATTTTAGCTATCGTAAGGTAAAAACCCGACATGTTTATTTGTGGCGTGGTCTTACGAGATGCTTTTGTTTTTCAAAGGATTTTTGAAACTTAATAATCAATTGAGTGTAATTTTCTCACACTGGTATTCCAGACTGACTCGGGTGTTATTTAACTGTAATGCTCGGGTCAGACCGAGTATTATAGGATACGGGATATGATGCTGTGGAGCTCAGGAGACGAGCTGGATGACGATACGTACTGTCGTACTTGTTTACATATATATTTCGCTGTATTGAGATGATGTGTACCCAGTTGTATGTCATTGTTGTTGAACTGTGATTGATGTACTCTGATGATGTAATATATAAACAGAGATATTTGATTTTTGAGTAGAGACCATTTATTATCTATTATATTTTATTCCGCTGCGATGGTTAGATTTTGTTGTTGATTTCTATTTTCTTCTTCTACCCCTTCTTCTTTAACCCAAATGGTTCGTATTTCTGTACAACTTGAGTTGATTGATGTAGAATAGTGTTGACTCAAGGGGTACGGATTTGCGGGTTGTTACACTAGATCCATCGCAACATCAGTATTTTGCCATCTTTACATCACCAGACCCTTACAACTATCATCAGCAGGTATGAAAAGTTAGGTTTTCACAACTTATCCACTATTTTTATTACTGATTGAATTTGTTATAAGTAATCCAATCTATTTGGCTCAATGATATAATTGGGTCATAATACTCGTCAATAGCTCTTTAGTCATGATACTAAGATGAGCAGCTAGCATCTCCAGAATCTAGTAAGGTAAATTTAGAAGCAAAGTGTAATAATGATGTTCAAATCTAGTAAGTTATAACATACGAGGTGTAAGTTATAATCTGCACTTCCATTATTTTATGATAAAATTTCATATTGTTTGGAATTTCAAAATCTTAGGTTATATCAGTAGATTATTGTTTTTCTTCTTCCCTTAATTTAATGTAAATTAAATGCCACGTAAATTTGAAATTAAGTTATGCATCACATGTTGCTGATCAAGTAAAAGCTTTGTCATCCTTAATAAGTAATTTAGTGCATATATTAATATTATTTATTTAGTGGAGTTTGTATATTTGTAGCTAAAAGTTTTTTAGAAGACATTCAGGTTTAATACCGGGTATCGAAATAGTGGAGAAAAGATCAAGAACAATAAAAGTAGCTACATAAGTTAGTATAATTATATGAAAATTAATTCAAATTTCTCTCACTAGTGGTTGTAATATCATAAAGTAAAAGAAAATATATGTTAGGGAGAAATGTGTTAGACAGTCCATTGATTCATGGATTCAAATTAAAATTGTTCGTTGCTAAATGCTTGAAACACGAACGATTTTTTTAAACAATCTGACCGCACTATGAAAGTATTCTTAGTGTGGTGTCGGACAAAGACATGATGTTATTGGCAGCAATATTAATTTCAAGAAAATTTGTTGTTATTAAATCAGGATTTGAATAAATTGAAATATTTTATGATACATAATCCAAAAGAAATTAGATTACTATTTTGAAATTTCTTTTTACAGTTTATTTTAAGATTCCATTATGCTACCCTCATGTTCTCAATTCCATCATGTATCGATGAACCATCTATGTCAACTCTTTCAGGATAACCGACTAAGCATGTAAGCAAGCACTTCCTTATTCATTTTCTGGTTAACAATTATTGGACTCAAAACGAGGAAGTTGCAAGAAAGTCTAAATTTTTAAAGTAACTTAATCCATATTATACCTAAGCTTTTGCTTGTTTCTTCTCTGCACTGTGTCTCTTTAATTAGATTTTTCTTAAATTTAGACCAATTTTAAAAACTAATTACAACTATAGACCAGTTTCATAATTTATTACAAAAAATAGGCACTTTGTGCCACATCAACTGCCATGCGTGCCAATGGCATTTCAAATGCTGTCTACACATCTTTTTAACAATAGTCTGTGACATTTGAGGTGCCACCAGTTTGCAGAATTTGAAATGCCGTCCAGAATTTATGAAACTATTATTGGCCTACCCACCTCTTTCATTTCTCACTTTATCTTATACAAACTTTAAAAAAAACCCAAATACCCTAATCTTAAATTTCTGCCCAAATTGTGGGTTTTTGACTTTAAATTCAAGTTGAAACTTGATCGAAAGTAGATATACTTGAGAAGCAACAATTACTTCTTCCCCTTGAACTATTAAGGTATATTTTTGTTAACTCTAATTCAGTTTTTGGGTTTCTACGAGTGTATTTCGTTTGTTCATTTGTCAAATTAGTAAAAGTTTTGGTTAATTGAAATGTAGAATGGCTCTTAAGTGTGTACCGATAATTTGTTATCTTTACCATGAATTGATTATTGATAAACAAAATTGTGGCAAATATGTTGGAGGATCGTATAAACTGACGAAAGTTGTTAAATATTGTAATTTAGCTAAGATAAAATCCAATGAATTGGATATAGATTTAGTGGGTAATTGGCCTACGATTCAGGATCAAAACCATTAAAATAGTTAATGATGGCAATGTGGAGCTAATGTTTTAGCGACATCAAAATCTATAGAGTTGTAGTTGGGAAAAGTAAACTGGCGCAAGTAGAAGAATTGGTACCACCACAAATAGTTAACCATGGATCTGAAGACTATTTTAGAATGGTTGAGACAGCAAGCATTGGTCATGGAATTGTATCTCTGATTTTCAGTATTCTATCCATGACAGAGGATTACTGTGACAATACACCTCAGAACAGGCCTAAATTTCGATCCAGGAAAGGCCCATCGAAACTTAGATCCATTATAAGGTAAGCTATTGATAGTAAAAAAGAATAACATTACAAAGCCATAACTAAACTTTCAGAACTCACAACATATGGAGCAAATTGTAATCGTAAAATATACGCATTTACTACAAATTCATAACAATATCAAAATACAAGATACCATCAAACTGTAACATAATCTGTTAAAACAATAGTCTGAAAACATGGTTACATATGAAAGCAAATAAAAAAGGTAAATACTGCTGCAAGCCCACCACCTCTGTCTCCAAGCTTTACCTTTTCCATCAACATCTTGAACCTGTGTTGTAATGAGAAGGGATTCAGAACAGCAATGTCTAGTGAATAAAAACCTCGAGTCTTACTTTTGTAGTACTTGGGCAGTATATCTCAAAATAAGAATATGCCTATGAAAATAGGCCATTAAACCATTTAATACTTCTTCATAAGGAAAGGCGGTGGGTCCAACCATTTGATATCTTCCATTCTAGAAGTAGGTTTCTAGATCCCATATCACAATCGTATGTCATAAATAATTAACAATGCAAGAGATGGTACCCCAAGCGACTTAATACCTTTTATTGAAAAATAGGTAGACTCTGGTCATTTAATATCTTAATTAGGGCAGACCCCATCATTTAATACATATTTTCAAGGCATGCTCCTTAATGGTACTATCTAGCTAACATTGTATGGAATATCTTAGGTCGCTTAATACTTCCTTATGGAAAATAGACAGAATCTAGTCATTTAATACCATAATTAAGGCTGACCCTATCATTTAATATCTATTTCCAAAAGCAGATCCCCTTGTCGAGATATTACTGCAAGTCGCTGTAGGATTTTTATGTAATGCAACTTATATATGTAAGTGTAAAAGTGTATGTTACAAATTACACTAAGCAAAGAATAATAACCGTATATAAAGGTAAATAATAAAAGCAATCACACCAGATATTTTATACTGGTTCGGACCTCTCGTCCAATATCAAGTCCTAAGGTCCCCCTTCGGTATTTCCTTTGACCAAATAACCCTCTCTTCGCTTAGAGGAATAGGCTAATACAAAATGTAATTCTCTAACAACCTTTTGTTCCAAATAACATGGATTTTGACTAACAGTACAACTCTTTCTATGATGTCCTTTGAGTATGTGAATGTGAGTACTTTGAGTTGTAGGAAGTGGTTCAACCAAAATAATATTTTAATTATGATAGATTGATAATATGTAAGCAATGTATGCGCAAATATGCAAACAAGGAGTAATAAGAAATTAAGAGAATAGATTAGAAACGTTTTGTTTTTCAATTCTCACTCTTTAAAGTATACGTAGGTTTGAGTAGATGCATGTGAGGAGTTGTTACTGTTTAAAATAATTTTTTTTTTTATTTGTTTAAATGGCTACCACCATTGAAGAAGAGATGCTATCATTCAATATGAAATGAAGCATCCTTTCAGAATGGAGCAGTTGCTATATGAAAGACGTCTATGGGAAAATCTTAGACATTTGTGGCTTTAGCAATTACATTCTCGAAAATATTCATAAACTTCTGTTGCTTTCCCACAGACATATGTGGATGGCCAAACTTGAAAATCATAGTTTTTTTATACCAATGTTGAATATGTGAATTTATGTGTGCATATTTATACTCAAGGAGACCTTATAATGTTTTTCTAAGACTCTTAATACACTATTATAACCTTATTAATCATATCATGCTCCATAAGTCTTTGTTTGTCTTTGAATCTTGATATCTTTGAGCATGGAAATCCCATATAGTATATACCTATAATCTTGATAAGATATAATATAGGTGATTGCATAGTTTTTGTCATTGAAACCAAGGAATGGAGGGTCTAACACCACCAATTGTAACCCCTTGACCATTTGATACTTCATCTGGGGAAAGAGGCAGGCCCTTAAACAATCACTTAATACTTCAAGACCCCAAAGCAAGCCCATCGCCTTATGGCCCATACTCATAATGACACCTCACATTAGTCCGACTATTCGTAGGACCTGGTGGCTGGATTATCTAGTTAGATTATCCGTATAGAATTTGGGACTAACCTTGAGTCATTACAAATATATCATAAGGATATCTCACAGCAATCAAAATGTACACAAATGCTGGTATCGTCAAAGTGAAGAGCGGATTTTCGTCGTGTAACTCTACCGACCTCGCATCCCTATGACGTGGCCATACATCAATTACTCGCCATATACACACACATATACACACACACGCTCTCATCTCACCATTTCATAAATAAGGCCTTATAAGGAATCTTCCTTATCATGCCTTGAAATAATTAGGCTACGTAAGAGTTTCCTCTTATTCTTGCCTACCTATCAATTAATTTCCTAATGGAGGAAAATAAATGCCTAAGTAACTACGCCGTATATGTAATTATTATATGTTAATTACGCAAATAGAGATAAATAAATGTTTGTGTATAATAAGTTCTAAATGCATGGATTTTACGTCCTAAACATTAAATGTCAATTCCCTAACTAAATACTAGAACAAGTCATTTTTTTCAAATTCCCAAGATTCCAACATATCAAAATAAGGGACTTCAATATCCAAACAGGGAATAATTATTCAGAACCAAAACTTTAATAAAGAACTTGTAAATAAATTAAAAATCAAATTATTACATTAATAAAATGGAATGCACTAATAGGGATTACAATCTAAATTCCATATTCTATTCGACTCTAGTTTTATGAAGAAATTGATAAGAAGGAAATTGTGTGAAATAAGTGATGTAGACTACGAATAAAATTCATAATCTAAAATCTTGTTTTATTGGAGAATCACAAATTTGAATCATAGAGGAAGGAGGAGTGGAATAGAATATGAAACCATTAAAAATTGCATCACAGAATAAATCCAATCAAATTAATGTAAATAATCGAGATTCTTCACATAGAGTTTACATTTCGAAAGGAAAAGGAATTTTAGGGATTTTATCTATCATATTTCAAAAATGCCTATGGCATATTCAAATCCAAAAATAAATACACTAAACAATTATTGAAAAAAGCACTATGGTTTCCACTCACATATTAGCCTTAGCTTTACTTAAATGGATTTGTAGCCTTCTAATCTCTTCCAGAATATCTTGTTTTTATATACATACACAAAATAGGAAAGAGGTGTGTGTGTGTGTGTGTATTCACTAGATTCTGAATAATTGAGAAAGAATAGGATAAGACTAGATTGAAGGAAGAAGAGATAAATTGAATTCTTACCTGAATTCTCTACGGAGTTTCTAACACACAGGAACTGTATGATGGAAGTTTTTGAGGAACAAATAACCGTTAGGGTTTAAAAAAATAACACACCCCTTCAAACCCTAGCAGCCACTACCAGAAATTAGCTTCGACCGGTCGACCGCCCCTCTCTTACCGGTCAACCGCTAGGGTCAACAGCTCACGGTGAGGGTGTCGACTGGCTGATTATTTTGGGTAATAATTGATTCTGTTGCTTTATTAATTAATTAATTTCCTAAATTCAACTTGAACGTTAAATGTTAATTAATGTTTACTTAGCCCCAAGCTGTTTTTAAAATTCAAATCTTAAATTTAAATCCGTATTTAAATTTGAATTCAAGCTAAATTAATTTAAATTTGAAAACTTCAAACGCTCGTAACTTCTTCATTTGAGCTCTATTTTCAGCATATTATATATAGAAATATATCATAATTTCACTACGAATGCAACTGAATAACTTTCGTGGTCAAATTCCAATGTTTATAAAAAATTCATATTCTATCTTATCATATTTAATTCAATTTAATCTATTTATTTTTGGTTCATTTTACGGAGTGTTACAATTACGGTCAACAATAATTGTTTTTTGGATATCCGCCATGTAAGAGTTATCAACAAGTTGTTTATTATAACTATCTTTATCCAAGTCAAGGTAGCTTTACACATATGTTTGCAAGGTGAAATATATTTTTAAAATTTTTATATTTTTTTTAATGTGCATTATGCATTAGTTGTAAGTTGTGTTGTTCTATATGCAGTTATATTCCACATTGACCAACACCGCAAAGTAGTGCCGGACAATCAAATATTCATATATCTTCTTCTATGTATCCTACTCCATCCGAGTTATACCATATGAGTCGGAGGTATTTGTTTAGTACGTTTTAAATTTTTTAAGTCTTAGTTTTGATTTGTAGATTAAAATCAAACTTATTTGTGAACTATAGATTTTTCACATGTGATATTTCTACACAATCTAATGTAGAAGTAGATCATGTGAACATAACAGCAAATGAAGCACATGTTGATGTGGAAATGGACATGGATCTAGTTGAAGATGTACATGTTGATCCCTCTAGTAGTATGGATGTAGTGAATATGCTGGAGAATGACAGGTCTTGGATCGATAGTATGTAAATGAACAATGATGCCCTAAACTATGATTTTGCGATTTAAGATAATATTCCTAAATATAGAAGTAAGGTAGAAATGGAGGTATCATTGGATGGTGATTTATGCAATGCATAGATAATGGCTAAGTCAATTGTTGCAAATCCTCAATTGAACAATGAGTTATTTTCAACCGTCAACGTTCAAAGTGGCTTTAAAGTTGGTATGATTTTCGAGATAAAAGAAAATTTCTTACAACGGTTAAGCGAATGGTCAATTCTACATGCCATAAATTTTAGACCTATAAAATCAAATAATACCAAATACATCATCATTTGCAATATAAATGACAACTGTCCTTGGAGAATTCATATTATTGTTTCAAAAAAATCCGAGTAGAGTAGGTGGATTGTAGGAAAATATCTAAGCGAGCATAAATGTATTAAGCTAACGGTCAACTCCACTCATAAGCAAGCGACTTCCACTTTTCTAATTTCAAAGATCTTACCTTTCGTATAATCCGATTTGAATATAACAGCCAGTACCATGCAAGTATTAATGGAAGAACAATTGTTCATAAAATTAGTTATATGAAGGCTAAGAGAGATTTGAGCAAAGCAGTGGAAAGTATTTACAGTGATTGGGTAGAATCCTATACTACACTAAGATAATATTTTGCTGAAATTGCTATAATCAACCCAGGGAGCCTTGGATATGTTACTACGGATGCATATAGAGTGTTTAATCGAGCTTCTTCGGCTTTTGGCCCTTTTATAGAAGGTTTTGTACATTGTCGTCTATTTCTTTGTATTGACGGCATACATTAGTATGGGAAATATGAAAGGACATTACTTGTAGCCACTATCATTGATGCAGATGATCATTTATACCCATTATCCCTTGCAATTATAGAGTCAGAATCTGTTGATAGTTGGGGTTGGTTTTTTTCTTGCATGTTTCGATTCATTTATAGTGTTAACAATCGACGAATTACTTTCACTTCTGATAGAATGAAAGGAATACTGAATGCATTGTAAATTGGTGGCAGTTGCCTCATAAGCACTTTTCTATGTTGGACATCTTAAGGCTAATTTTCAAGCTGATGATTTTAGAGAAAAACAATTGACATGCCTCTTTATGCTGTAGTTTGTGATTCATAGGAAGACGAGTACAACAAGATCAAAGAAGAAAAAACCATTAGCAATAGGACACACAAATGGATATAAAGTATTTTGGGTCAGAAGAGGAAAATTGGGCACTGTGTAAAGATGATGGCGGTAGGTTTCATGTCATGACCACAGACGCTTTCGAAAGTTTCAACATTGTACTTAAAGGTGCTCGATCATTACCTATTAAAGCTTTGGTTGCACATACTTTTTTCCTTCGGTGGAATATTTTTGTCAAAGAAGAGAAGCAACAGAAAAACATATAACCCGTCTTACTCCGAAGTGGAAAGCAAAGACTGTCAATAGAGCTAATGAAGCAAGGCATACAAGGATAGTTCACTTTAGTCAGGATGAATGGCAAGTATTGCAATATTTTGATGATGAATTCAAAGTAATAATCAATAGAAACACTTTCTCATTTACGTGCAACATACCACTACTAGAGCGCTTATCTTGTACGCATGTTATGGCTACTTTCTCAATAGTTTCAAATGAAGCAAATAGAGCTCATCATGACTTCGCTTCAACATGGTATTCAGTTGAGAAATACTTGGCCGCCTATACACTTGAGTTTCATCCCGTTCGTGATATTTGAGTTTAAGTAATAAGTTGGTCCTACCTCCTGTAGGTAAAACGCAACCACGACATCCATGCTATACTAGAATTAAAGATACCATGGACGAGATGCAGACTCCTAAAGGAAACAGGTGTAGCAATGCGGTGTTCTAGGTCATAAGAAAAATCGTTGCACTTTGGCATCTTAATGTTTACTTTTGAATATGATTGTCTTTGTAGAACAACTGTAGTCGAATATATTCGACAATAAATGTTTATGTGATCAACATGCTAAATCTATAGTTGTATTATTTGTTGAATAACGTATGTGATCATATGTTTTGCATTTGGTGGTTAAATGCAAAGAAGTGCGATGAATGCAGTAAAGAAGTCATAGAGCGGCATTTAAAATGGAACACAAAAGGCAGCATTTCAAATGCTGCTTCCTAATTTTTTGGAAAAAAAATTATATGGCAGCATTTGCATATGGAGGCATTTCAAGTGCCACTTTGTTACTTCTATACCGCATTGCAGCAAGCCCAATTCAAGTTCAAGCTATCTGTCAATACAAACCAAACTTTATTCAAACCAACAATATAGTACAATAGATGGTAAATTTGAAAACTCAATACCATAAATTCAAATTGTACGTAAATTCGAATAACAAATAGTACAAGATTTTACATAACAATTCGTTCGAAATCTAGATAATACATAGACATAATACCTACTACTTAAATATAGCTCACTTTTTCTTCAATGATCTACGTGGCCATAATGCCGAATCCTCGTAGAAATAACATAACATTTCGTTCCATAGTTCAAGATCCAACTTCTCCAAACGACTATTTTCTGCTTGTATCTCCAGGGCGTATTCAACCCCCTTAGGACACATTTCAAAAACTAGCCACTTAAATTTTTAACAGCATTGTACAGCATGGGGCCGCATCTTGTGATCGTTAAACCCACTACAACAGTAAAAACGACGTCCTCTATTCCTTTGACTCCTACAAACAATTCCATCACATTTATCTCCACAATAACAAATTACACACGAAGGTTGCCCGCTTGAACTAGCATGATTAGGATTTTGACGAGCAAGTATGTCTAAGAGTCTAGCATGTATTGATCATTTCCCCTGTCTTTCATTCATTACATCTAGTCTTAATGTTCCATGATCCAAATACCACTTTGTTGTTCAAATTCGCTGTAAATCTTCATCATTGTTTCATCGTCAATCTTTCAATTTTCCATTTTCAACTACAAAAAACAGTACACATCTATCTATTGCAAAGAATGAGTAAACTAACCCAAACTAACCCAAAATCCAAAGAATGAATAAACTAACCCGAAGAAAATTAAACAAAACTAATACACTATTATATAACAGATTCGATGATGTGATACATACCTTATATAATCCTTGCTAATCTACAATAGATATGCAAGTTCAATTCAAGTGAAATGATAACTTGAGAGAAACTAGAAAACTAAGTTTTTTTTGTTGGAGAAGTACTGTGACGACCCGCAAATCCGTACCCCTTGAATCGACAATAATCCACACATGTCCGATCCAAAAAGCACAAGCTGATGGAAAGTCAAGAGAAAGAAAAGAAGAGAGAAGAAGAGAAGAGAAGAAAGAGAGAAGATAGACAAAACAGAACAATACAGAATCTCACATCGCAGCGGAAAACATATAAATCATATCAATGATCTTTACGAAATAGAAACTGTATATATATACACATCAATCAGAGTTCAACAATCAATCAGTAGTTATCAGCTTGAACAGTTATAACATGTCCTCACATGGCTGATAATATAAACAACTAAGCACAGCGGATAATCAATAATCAAAACAGATATGCATATACGAAAAGAAGATCTCCAGCTCTCCTGCTGAAGCTCCAAAAGCACCAAAGCATAACCTCTAGATATACTCGGTCTGACCCGAGCATTGAAAGGGAAGAACGTCCGGATCAGTCTGGTAAACCAGCGTGAGAAACACACTCAACTGAATTTATTAAATTACCAAAACTTTTCCTTTATCAAAACAAAAGTATCTCGTAAGACAAGTCCACACATAAACACGGACATGTTTTTACCTTACGATAACTAAAACATTTCATATCAAATCCTCTTATATTATAATAGTGTTTATTGCACAAATAATATTCAAAATAGCCGAAATTGTTACCATTATCAGATTCCAGCATACTAGGCTCTACAAATAAAATGGCAGGAACGTAATGGAGTTTGGATATTCATACAAATGACCAGGTGAAGGGACTACCTTCCAGCAGTACATCTCTAGAAGCATGTACCGAGAAACCATCACAAAGTTTCTCTACCAACACAAGACCGCCCACCTCTATAACTAGATGGTACCGAATATGTCATCCTCCGGTCGTTACCGACCTTACCGAGGGCCCTCATAGCATACAAACCACAATAATCAGATACACGACGTCATAGCGTGTAAAGATATATCTAGAAGAGGATGATTATATCCTAATGGGAATGACCCACTTAGCCCTGCTGCATCTAATCTTATTTCATTTCCGGTTGATGAGGCCTGATAAGGTAGCGATTACCTTTCATTATCACATATCACATCACTTAGAATGCCACACGGCCATTTCCGTTGACTACTAATTTCCTTCCACAAAAATACAACCCTTAAGCTCATATGTCTCAAGGAGGGTGTTAAGCTAAGTGAACTTGCCTTCTCCGCCACCACTGATGTACGTTTATAAAAACCAATGTTCGTATTCTATAAAAATGCAACGTCAGACAACCATCCATACAAGTTGTCCAGGAATAGGACAAACCGAAGGTACTTTCCTACCACATCCTGTCGGAAAATCCCTAGGATTAGTAGCGAATAGTCCTCGCATTGGATATTTCATAATAAAGAGACCACTGCTACTGGATGTATATTGGGATTTTAACCCCAAACGATAAACAAGCGGTCCCCCACTATGAAACTCCAGAATAACAATATCATCACAAAGCAACCTGCACAATCGTCGCATATACGTTGGTCTGAAGTGGTCTTCGGATAAACCGATCCCAGTCTCTTCGCACCAACAACGTAAAAGCGTTTTTCAACCTCACACAGAAACTAAATCTCATAGACTTATCACGTCTCCAACTTTCAACTTGTTATCCTTCGGTCCAAGAAGGAAGCTCGATAGATTGGAGTAATACTCCGCACTACATGAATCAACATCCTCAACACAATGATAATCAAATCTACACAGAAGGCAACGTACTAAGTGTACGACTAAATAGTTCCCACATCAATTCGAGGAACTAAAATTTGGCAAATGTTTGATAGTCGGTTATTTAACTATCAAAGCAAACAAACAAATATTCAGCACCATAACAATCACTGGGCTCTTTTTATTAATCTTTTATTAATTAAATTACTTGTCAAATATTCACTTTAAATTATCTTTAAAAAGATATATTCTCAAAATTATTTCAACATTGGAAAACATTTCCAAATACTTATTTAATAATAAGTAATTCACAATTCAATTTAGATTTTCAACACTTAAAAAATATTACATATACTTAAATCATGATTCAGTATATATTAATTCTTTAAGGAAAACGTTCTTTTAAAACATCTTTACTTTGGGTCAAAACGAATGTTGCATAAAACATCGTCACGACTACCCAAAATCAATTGTATAGGGATTCGAAAATTAGATAGATATATAAATCCCAATACTATACAAAACATTTCCTTTCGAAAATCATTTATTATAAAAACAGTGTTATAGTCCATCGATTCCTTACTTCTCGAAAACGTCTATTTCAACAATGAATGTTGAAATCTATGATTTTGATACTTAACACGTTTTAAAATCTTTTAATCATTTTGTTCCATTCAAAAAATTACTTTCCAAAACATTAATTCAACTTAAATGATTATTATTCACAGTCCAAAATCGTGAATATAATTCTCAACCAAACTCTTTATTTTTACAACATTTAACTTAAAGGATAATTCGCTGTCCAAAATCGTGAATATATCTTCTTTAATAAGCTTTCATATTTACTTATCAAATTCAATTGATTTTGGAATTATAAAAAATGTTTATAAATTCACATTCTTATTTTATAAAAAATTCAATTTACAAAATTCCTTTATTAATCAATTTCATTTATAACTCAATTATATACCAAAAATCCGATTTATAAGTTAATTTACTTATAAATCATTTATTTCACAAATTCATTCATTTTATAACTTCGCAATTCGTAAATCTTATTCACTTATAAAATCCATTTATAACATCATTTTAACAATTATAAAAACTCCTTTATATTTCAATTATTCCAATTTATAAAAATTCAATTTTATAAATCTTCTTTATAAACCATTTATATTAGTCAACCATCCCAATTTAAACCATTTCACAAAATCATTAACTCCATATTTCACAAAAATCACCTTTCGATTGTATTTCCCAACACATCATAATTTTTATAACATAAAAATAATCATATTTATTTATTCAAAATAAATCAATTCTTAATGATTCAAAAATTCAATAAAACGTTTATTTTCAAAATCGCTTGAAAATTCTTTCAAATTTGGAAATCATCGCTTTTACATTTTTAAATTTCCAAAATATGGCCTAATGCTGCAATAGCACTAAATATAACAATCACGGCACCCAAAACATCATATATCATATGATAACAGAATATATAGCAATATCTGTAAATAAATCAATACGGGTGAGGAATCCAGTTGGATCCCTCCAATCTGTCACCTGCAACAAATATACATATTAGAATATATTTACAATGTCCGCTTTAAGGCAGACGCGCGTACAAAGGGTCATCCGCTCATATACGGGAACGTATAGGGTCATCTGCTCCACTAGGAAGGTATATATCCAAATATCAATCAATATATCATATATCATCCAAACAATCATCAACCATCATATAATAAATTTTTCTCACTTATATAAAAATATCAGTGAGTCAGAAAGAGTACGTTGTACTCACATTGCGTCCAATAACAGTTGCAGTGTTTAATTTCGAATAAAATTAAACGCGCGTTTAATTTTACTCAAAATTCACACTAGCTCCAATCAACTTCAATCCAGCTCTAAAATGCAGTGCTCATCAATATGAACCCAATGCAATTCGTTTTGTGCGAAACGGACCTCGTATGACAAATTTATGACGTTTAGAAGTTTGTACGAACTATTATAAAATCAATTTCAATTTTATTTTTGTTTTTTTATAACCTTTCTTTAATCTCAGCCGTTGATTTTCCTTGGAGAGGTCAAGGCCGTGCTCTATTTTCTTCTCCTCCCAGGTTCATACACACGCACAAAACCAATTAGCCACCGTTCTTTCTCGAATTCGCACCCTCTACGATCGGTTTCAGGTTGATCAACCACCTTCATTCGAATCCCTTACCCTACGCACCTTCGCCTAGAACCGTGTGCAGCTCGACCATGTATTGGCTTAGGAAATCGTGCACGAACGATTGATGAACACGGCCCATTTCCCCCTTCACGTCGCGCCATATTCGATCATCTCCGTATAGATTCGAAGAACTCGACAAACCCTATCGCCTTGTAGTCGAAAGCTTCTTGAAATATTGCATGCATTGGAAGAAATTAAAGGAGAAAGAAGGCAAAATTCTGGCCATTGAAATAGAGGGTGGCGGCTAGCCCTAACCACTCTAGGGTTTGTGCAAATAATGAAAAATCGCGACCTTTTATAGAAAATTCCACGACATTATTCATCCGATTTTTTTTGAACTCGAAACGAAGCATGCCGCCTGGCATTTATAATGTTTTATCCCTACTCCGAACGCAATGGAATATATATCAGGAGCCATTCGATCGTATTTGAAAGATAGGTTTTCGAATCGACTTATTTAAATTTAAAATTCACTTAAACGATTTTCTACGCGTTTTAGCTTGCCCCGGACAAACCGTAAATCCAATTAACATGAAATTTTAAATCTTACAATAAAATAGCATTACAGATCCGATGAAACTAGTTTCGTCGAAATCCGAGACTGTTTGAAAAATTGTTATTTTTACTTGTCAATTAAATATTAAAATATTCGTTTTCTGCAAATCAACTTTTAATTCAATTTTAAAAGTTCTGTAACATTATTCTAATTCCAATATGATTTAATTCAACTTTATAAATCATTTACATTCATATTAAATTCAAATTCTAATTATTTACACAATTTCAAATATTAAATTAACAATTTAATTATCTAATTAAATCCAGATATTCGAACTAAAAGTTATTCGACTTATAAAATTAGCCTGTGAATATTTAAAATCAATTAAATATATGAATTTCAAATGACTGAAATTCTTGGTCGTTACATTCTCCCCTACTTAAAAGAATTTCGTCCTCGAAATTACCAAGTAAGAAAAAAAGTCACAAAATCCATTAACTTTTCAAAACAATTCGTTAAACTTCTTACAAAGACTTTTCTAAATTTTCAAATCCATTCGTAGTTATTCTTTTCAAACCAACTAATATCATTTAACTTTCAACTTAAAATCAAAATTTAGTTTTCACAAATTTTTCCAATTTTCCCAAAAAAAATCTAACGCCTTAAATTTTCAAAAAAATCGCCAGTCTTCCTTGCACGGTTCGATCCGAAAAAAAATAACAATATATATATATATATATATATATATATATATATATATATATATATCACAAATATACATCTCATCATCGAGGATGAGGCATCTCGCAGGGAAAAAATTGTAAAAGTACGATATGTAATCAGAGATATGTATCTAATATATTATTAGCGAGCATATACGGCTAATATAGCGCGAAAGCGAGCTCCAAAAGCGAAGCAAGCGCCATCCGCACCTCTAAACACTCAACAAACAAATGAGAAACATGTATCTATGAAAGTAATATCAATATACAACATATACCACTACAACTACTATATATGCCAATATAGCAAATGCCATCAATAAGCAACAAATCCAACCATCAAACAACTATCATTCAACTAACATCCATAACCAAATCAATACACTTTCACTTCTCATTAATATTCAATGAATAGGTTTTCAATCAAATTACATTTGATTCATTAACATTAGATTCCACTAGCATTCATTTATTCATATTCAATTAGTTTACATTCACTAATTCATATTCCAATTTGTTCCCTTCCAAATCAAATAAATTCAATTTCATATGAATTTCTGTACAATCAACTAACATCCATCTAACAATTAATGCATATCCAACATAACTAAATTTATTTAGTTTACATTATTTCAATTTGGTTCAACACTTTTAATTTCAATTGATTTTACATTAAAATGACTTTCATTTAATTATTCAATTTCATTAGCTTTTAATGAATTAACACCTACATCCACTATTCCATATCAGTTCATTTACATTCAATGATTAACATTCAATTCATATTTCATTATTTATTTGCTAATTCAATCTACAAATATGGTTGAATTTCTTTATAAAACTCAAATTCACATTCATCACTTCATTTTATTAATTCACTTTATTAATTTACTTCGATACCAAAATCAACTTTATTCAACATCACTTTGTTTCACTTAACTTAAATTTCAACTTATAAATCCTAGTCAGATTCCAATTCTAAGGTCAATTTAATTTAACTTAAGTCAAATTTCATATCACTATTCAAATTCAGATTTTGTTTTTCTTAACAAAACAGTTTAACCATTTTAACAATTGGTTCTACTTACATTTTCTCACTTTATAAGTTATACAACTTATTATTTAATCTTTCATAAACATTTAATTAAGTTTACTTCCATTCACAAAACTCATTTTATAATTTCAAATCCAATTCACTTTATTAACTTTCCTTTAGTTAAATTTCAAATCATATATTTTATTATGCTAACCCAAATTTATTTCAACTTTACCGAAGTTAAATCTTTATCGTTTCATATTATAAGTCCAAAACTCATTCTACTTATATTTATCAATTACACTTGGATTTTAAATCAAATTTGTTTATCATAACAAAACTTCAATTTCAATTTACTATTGGTAGCAAATCCATCACTCAAAAAATCGAAAATGATACAGATGATGCTTCAGTCATCACCCTTATTAATTCCCAGCAACAGTAGTGAATTCGGTGCTTTAAATTCTTTTAAAAAAATTCTTTTTATTCACAAATCGCATTTAAAAATCTTTACTTATATAACTTCACTATTCACTTTACTTATATAAGATCATTTCAAATTTATTTATCTTATCTAGATTTATAACAATATAACCTCTTTTACTTTTGAAAATAAACTTTCAAAATCAACGGGATTCAAATTTTCAATTCTTGGCTAAATCCATTTTCATTTATAACACATATTTATAAATATATTCATATAGTTTCATCTCTTATACATAAAATTATTTCATATTTGTAAATCATATTAATTATAATTCCATACCCATAATTCATTTGCTTATATAATTTATTCTTTTACAATTGTTGCTTTTATTTAGATCATTCAAACATCTTTCATTAACTTATATATATTCACATTTTCAAACAACCAAATAATCGGTGTGTATACACTTTAATAATTTTTGAAAAATTATTTCTTTATATACAAAATATAATCGAGGTAAAATTATTTCATTTACCCAATTTAGAATAATACTATGTCGACTTGACTCGTTTAAGTGCTTAGAAATCCCTATCGATAATATGACGTCCCACATACCGACCAAAATTCATAAACAACTCAATGGATAAGTAAACACAATATAAAACATTTTATATTCACTAAAAAATATGCGCTCATATAGATAATACACTCAACTCAATCTAGGGTGTTACTATCCCTATCTAAAATGAGTACACATCAAAGCTTAGGAATATACAAAATATAAGCTCTGATACCAGCTATGACGACCCACGAATCCGTACCCCTTGAATCGACAATAATCCACACATGTCCGAACCAAAAGGCACAAACTGACAGAAAGTCAAGAGAAAGAAAAAAGAGAGAAGAAGAAAGAGAAGAATATAGAAGATAGACAAAACAGAACAATAAAGAATCTCACATCGTAGCGGAAAACATATAATATCATATCAACGATCTTTACAAAATAGAAACTGTATATATATATACGCATCAATCAGAATTCAACAATCAATCAGTAGTTATCAGCTTGAATAGTTATAATAACCTGTCCTTACAATGGCTGATAATATAAACAACTAAGCACAACGGATAATCAATAATCAAAACAGATACGCATATACGAAAAGAAGATCTCCAGCTCTCCTGCAGAAGCTCCAAAAGCACCAAAGCATAACCTGTAGAGATACTCGGTCTGACCCGAGCATTGAAAGGGAAGAACACCCGGATCAGTCTGGTAAACTAGCATGAGAAACACACTCATCTGAATTTCTCAAAGTACCAAAAAAATTCCTTTATCAAAACAAAAGTATCTCGTAGGACAAGTCCATACATAAACACGGACATGTTTTTACCTTACGATAACTAAAACATTTCATATCAAATCCTCTTATATTATAATAGTGTCTATTGCACAAATAATATTCAAAATAGCCGAAATTGTTACCATTATTAAATTCCAGAATACTAGGCTCTACAAATAAAATGGTAGGAATGTAGTGGAGTTTGGATTTCCATACAAATGACCAGGTGAACAGACTACCTTCCGGTCGTACATCTCTAGAAGAATGTAGCGAGAAACCATCACAAAGTTTCTCTACCAACACAAGACCGGCCCACCTCTATAACTAGATGGTACCGAATATATCATCCTCCGGCTGTTACCGACCTTATCGAGGGCCCTCATAGCATACAAACCACAATAATCAGATACACAATGTCATAGCACGTAAAGATATATCTAGAAGAGGATGATCATATCCTAATGGGAATGACCCATTTAGCCCTACTGCATCTAACCCTGTTTTGGTCATTTTCGGTTGATGAGGCCTGATGAGGTAGCGATTACCTTTCACGATTACATACCACATCACATAGAATGCCACACAGCCATTTCCGTTGACTACTAATTGCCTTCCACAAAAATACAACCCTTAAGCTCATACGTCTTAAGGAGGGCGTTAAACTAAGAGAATTGCCTTCTCCGCCACCACTGATGTACATTTGTAAAAACCAATGTACGTAATCTATAAAAATGCAATGTCAGAAAAACATCCATACAAGTTGTCCAGGAACAGGACAAACTGATGGTAATTTCCTACCACATCCTGTCGGGAAATCCCTAGGATTAGTAGCGAATAGTCCTCGCATTAGATATTTCATAATAAAGAGACCATTACTACTGGATGTATATTGGGATTTTAACCCGAAATGATCAACAAGCAGTCCCCCAGTATGAAACTCCAGAATAACAATATCATCACAAAGCAACCTGCACGATCATCGCATATACGTTGGTCCAAAGTGGTTTTTGGATAATCGATCTCGGTCTCTTCGCACCAACAACGCAAAAGTGTTGGTCAACCTCACACAGAAACTAAGTCTCATAGACTTATAACGTCTCCAACTTTCAACTTGCTATCCTTTGGGCCAATAAGGAAGCTCGATAGATTGGAGTAATACTCTGCACTACACGAATCAACATCCTCAACACAACGATAATCAAGCCTACATAGAAGGCAACGTACTAAGTGTATGACTAAATAGTTCCCACATCAAGTCGAGGAACTAAAATTTGGCTAATGTTTGATAATCGGTTATTTAACTATCAAAGCAAACAAACAAATATTCAGCACCATAACAATCATGGACCCTTTTAGTTAATCTTAATTAAATTACTTGTCAAATATTCACTTTAAATTATCTTTAAAATGATATATTCTCAAAATCGTTTCAACATTGGAACAAGGTTTTAAATATCGGATTTCGGTCACGTTTCATCTCAGAATTTTTACACAAGTTATCTCGTATCGGGAGAGATCTCGGACGAGATGAGTACGTATCGGGTGTACATCTTGGATTAACATCTCGGGTCTTATAATGCATCTCGGGAATATCTCGGATGTACTTATGTGTTTAAAATTGATGTATCAAAAATTTATGTAACGATTATTACTTTCTTAGTAAAAATAAAAGTGGTAACATACTTGATTTACATGGAAAAAGAAATATTTTTAGAAGAGTAGTAGCTTGTTAGCTTAATTGATTTGGTAATGATTGAATAATATCCTTTTATTTGAACGTAATAAAGGAGTGAAACCTTTTGCTATGACTCAATAAGATAAAAAGTAAAGAATATATTCAAGAAGTTGGTAAATTATAATTGGATTGAGTAGTTTCTTTTGAATCAATATGAAAATAAAAATTATTATGGAAAATAAGAAAAATGTATAACTTCGGGTGAGAACTCCGATTGAGATTTCGATCCATATATCGGGTGAGATTTGAATATCTCGGACGAGATGAGTATCGAGGGAGATATGGAGGAGATTTGATGTCTCGTTTCGTTTAAGTGTGAAAATGAGATCTCGAGCGAGATCTCGGGCGAGATATAGGAGATTTAAAACCATGCATTGGAAAACATTTCCAAATACATATTTAATAATAAGTAATTCACAATTCAATTTAGATTTTCAACACTTAGAAAATATTACATATACTTAAATCACGATTCAGTATATATTTAATTCTTTAAGGAAAACGTTCTTTTAAAACACCTTTAATTTGGGTCAATACGAATGTTGCGTAAAACATCGTCACGACAACCCAAAATCAATAGTATAGGGATTCGAAAATAAGATAGATATATAAATCCCAATACTATACAAAACATTTCCTTTCGAAAATCATTTACTATAACAACAGTGTTAGAGTCCATCATTTACTTACTTCTCGAAAACGTCTATTTCAACAATGAATGTTGAAATCTAGGGTTTTGATAGTTAACACATTTTAAACATCTTTTATTCATTTTATTCCACTCAAAAGATTACTTTCCAAAACATTAATTCAACTTAAATGATTATTATTCACAGTCCAAAATCGTGAATATAATTCTCAACCAAACTCTTTATTTTTACAACATTTAACTTAAAGGATAATTCGCTGTCTAAAATCGCGAATATATCTTCTTTAATAAGCTTTCATATTTACTTATCAAATTCAATTAATTTTGGAAATATACAATGTTTATCAATTCACATTCTTATTTTATAAAAACTTCAATTTACAAAATTCCTTTATTAACCAATTTCATTTATAACTCAATTATATACCAAAAATCCGATTGATAAGTTATTTCACTTAAAAATCATTTATTTCACAAATTCATTCATTTTATAACTTCGCAATTCGTAAATCTTATTCACTTATAAAATCCATTTATAACATCATTTTAACAATTATAAAAACTCCTTTATAATTCAATTATTCCGATTTATAAAAATTCAATTTTATAAATCTTCTTTATAAACCATTTATATTAGTCAACGATCTCAATTTAAACCATTTTACAAAATCATTAACTTCATATTTCCCAAAAATCACCTTTCAATTATATTTCCCAAAACATCATAATTTTTTAAAAATAAAAATCATCACATTTATTTATTCAAAATAAATCAATTCTTAATGATTCAAAGATTCAATAAAACGTTTATTTTCAAAATCACTTGAAAATTCATTTAAATATGGAAATCATCACTTTAACATTTTTAAATTTTCAAAATATGGCCCAATGCTGCAACAGCAGTAAATATAACAATCACAGCATCTAAAACATCATATATCATATGATAACAGAATATATATATCATCTGTAAATAAATCAATATGAGTGAGGAATCCAGTTGGATCCCTCCAACCTGTCACATGCAACAAATATACGTATTAGAATATGTGTACAATGTCCGCTTCAAGGCAGATGCGCGTACAAAGGGTCATCCGCTCATGCACGGGAATGTATAGGGTCGTCTGCTCCACTAGGCAGGTATATATCCAAATATCAATTAATATATCATATATCATCCAAAAAATCATCAATCGTCATATAATAAATTATTTCTCACTTATATAAAAATATCAGTGAGTCAGAAAGCATGAGTTGTACTCACATTGCGTCCAGTAGCAGTTGTAGTGTTTAATTCCGAATAAAATTAAACGCGCATTTAATTTTATCAAAAATTCACACTAGCTTTAATCAACTTCAATCCTACTCTAAAATGTAATGCTCATCAATATGAACCCAACGCAATTCGTTTCGAGCGAAACGGACCTCGTATGACAAAGTTATGACGTTTAGAAGTTTATACGAATCATTATAAAATCAATTTCAATTTTAATTTTATTTTTTTATAACCTTTCTTTAATCTCAGTCGTTGAGTTTCCTTGGAGAGATTAAGTCCATGCTCCATTTTCTTCTCCTCCCAAGTTCATACGAACGCACAAAACCCATTAACCGTCGTTCTTTCTCGAATTTTCGCACCATCTACGATCGATTTCAGGTCGATCAACCACCTTAATTTGAAAGCCCTCACCCCTACGCACCTTCGCCTAGAACCGTGTGTAGCTCGGCCGTGTATTGGCTTAGAAAATCATGCACGAATGATTGATGAACGCGGCCCATTTCCCCCCTCCACGTCGCGCCATATTCGATCATCTCCGTATAGATTTGAAGAACTCGACGAACCCTATCACTTTGTAGTTGAAAGCTTCTTGAAATATTGCACGGATCGGAAGAAATTAAGGGAGAAAGAAGACAAAATGCTGGTCATTGAAATAGAGGGTGGCGGCTAGCCCTAACCTCTCTAGGGTTTGTGCAAATAATGAAAATGTGGCCCTTTATAGAAAATTCTACGACACTATTCATCCGATTTTTTCCCGAACTCGAAACATAGCGTGCCGCCTGACGTTTATAATGTTTTATCCCTATTCCGAACGCAATGAAATATATATCGGGAGCCAATTCGATCGTATTTGAAAGATAGGTTTTCGAATCGACTTATTTAAAATTAAAATTCACTTAAACGATTTTTTACGTGTTTTAGCTTGCCCCGGACAAACCGTAAATCCGATTGACACGAAATTTTAAATCTTACAATAATATAATATTACGGATCCGATGAAACTGGTTTCGTTGAAATCCGAGACCGTTTGAAAATTGGCTATTTTTAATTGTCAATTAAATATTAAAATATTCATTTTCTGCAAATCAACTTTTAATTCAATTTTAGAAGTTCTGTAACATTATTCTAATTCCAATATGATGTAATTCAACTTTATAAATCATTTTCATTCACATTAAATTCAAATTCTAATTATTTACACAATTTTCAATATTAAATTAACAATTTAATTATCCAATTAAATCCAAATATTCGAAATAAAAGTATTCGACTTATAAAATTAACTTGTGAATATTTAAAATCAATTAAATATATGAATTTCAAATGAATGAAATTCTGGGTCGTTACAAGTTTTAATAAAGTGAAAGTGAGGTAGGTAGAAGAGGGCGGCTCTTATAACAGAGCCAGAAATATGATGCGGCATTTGAAATGCTATATTTGTGTGGCATTTCAAATGACGCCTTCATATATATTTTAAGAAAATATTAGTAAATGTTATAGAATTATCCATATATTGGAACAGAAAATGGAAGGGTTGTTATATCAATATTTGTATGCTAGTACGCATTAAGAAATTTGTTTAGATGGCTGAATACTTTGGAAATCATGTGAAAAATGGTATACAGAAGTACGGAAAGGCATTGGAGATCCCTTAATGAAGAAACTGGAGGCATGAATGTTGTTCTCTATAAGTTGTACACTATAACATTACCGTTTCAGAATATGTTATGATGAATGTTTCGATACGGCTAGTATTTGTTAATCGATCAAATTATGAAACGTTTTTTTGTGACAAATGAACATTTTTTATAAGAACAAATAAAACCAGCTCTGTTTCGGAGGTGAATCAATTGTAAATATGTTATAACTTACATCTCTGTGTTATATAACATAGATTCATGTAACTGCTTTTTTCAACGGTACAATAGTCGGTTGTCACTGGCTGATATCTCAAATTGTACATATGTCATGTCTATATTTTTGGATTTCTTTTCATTTTAGCCCGATTTTTAAAATTTATTATGAAATTAGCATTGTTTACAAACTAGTATCTAAGATAGCTCTGTTTTGACCAGCTTGGCATTGAGCTATCCAGAATACGCTGGCCCTATTTCAAATGGCGGTAATGTATTTTATTTTTTTATGTTGATTACGTAGTGGCGACTTTTCAAAACTTGCTTATTACGTTTGTAGAAAATTGTATGCTGACGTCATTTCAAATGAAATCAGTGTATATTTTTTTAACGTTGATCATGTAATGGGCGGTATTTCAAAAATCATCCATATACAATGTGTACAACCGTAGTGGGCGACTTTCAAAAGTCGCCCACTACGTGACCAACATAAAACAAAAACACTTGCGCTATTTGAAACGACGTAGCCAAAACAAGACCGTGTTTAAGTTTTTAAACAAGTCTAATAATTAGTTTCAAAATTCGGGCTAAAATGAAAAAAAAAATCCCACATTTATTAACAAGAGGAGAATAGTGGTTGGAAAAGCTTGAAGGACTTCATAACTAATTTTAAATTGGGTTAAACAGTTACTTTATTAAGCTTACCACCTAATAGTTCATACTTGGTTATTTTCTCTTTTATTTAATTGTTTCCTTATTGTGATGTTAACTAAATTAGTTAAGCCGATCAATCCAGAGTGATTTGAAGTATTTGGCTTTAGCTCATCTTTTTGACAAACCATGATTTATAGGTTTGCTTCCAGTGAAGGTTTGTTCGTTGCTTCTCATTATTATCTAACATCATGAGTTATTGAGGTATAGTTCATGAAAAAGGTTGATTATAGTGAAGACTTTTAGGCTTGATGTGGCGTTTGGGTGACAACACTTTAACTTTTCTCTCTACATCCATCACTATTACTATTTACCAAATACTGTGACGACCCACGTTTCAGAAGGTCTAAATCGACAATAATCCACACATACCCAACTTAAACAATCCGAAACATAGATAATCAATGGGATTAATTAATAAAAATAAGAAAAGAAGAAGAAAACAAATACAAAATCTCACAGTGGAATGACAAAATATAATAATCAAATAAACAGTTCATAAAGTTGTTTATATTATACATTTGATTATAATTTATACGACATTTATCAGAGTTATATATACAACAGGGATAAATAAAATAATGCGGCAGACAACATGATGCAGGAAATAATAATAATAATATATCAAATCTTCGTCTTCGTCCTCCGAAGAATAATCTTCAATGCACTGAAAAACTCAAGACTGACCCGAGCGTAATGAAAAGACAAAACAATCGAATCAGGATTAAATTATCCTTATGAGAGTCAAATCGATAACGCATATAACATGAGTGTAATAGCGTCAGATATGTTTATAGGATTTCACACCTCATATCCGGTGTATAATGCTCGTGCAATAAATTATGAGATGTTGCAGGATTTTCCATCTTTTAAGGATCCTTCAAATTATTATATATAGTAGAATATGCTACATATATAACGTCTAATCGGTAAAATAAATATTTTTCTTATCATTAAAGCTTTACATTAATCCCCCTTAATGCATTTTTAAGCATTGTCATACAGTTAGCATATAATGCCCTAGTAGCACGTCGGGGGATAGGGATGCGCCATGATATGACAACACTAAACCAAAATCGTACAGGCCTCGTAGAGGGATAAGAGTATGACAAGGCACGTAAGGAAATATCCAAGTTAGGATACTACCAGTTCGAGTCGTAGGGCTGGTGGTGACGCAACGTAGCCATGACCGCCCACCGTGTCCATCCATCCTTTATCAAGTCGAAGGGAGGCTATCCCAAATCAAAGTGCACCAATCAAAACCAACAATAAGAGGAATAATATGGAACCAAGTCTAAGAAAATTGAAGAACGGATGTCTGCTAGGGGTAGCTAGCCCATTTGGCATGTCAAGCTGTCCTGTTTTAGTCATTTCAAATTAGCACAAGTGCTGGGGTTTATCCATCATCGTTCTCTTTTTTCAAGTCCAGCAACGATGCCAAATCCAACCAATTCATTCTGAAGTCTCCTCCGCGTACACAGTTTCTAAAGTGGTTTCAATATTGACAAAGAGTATGCCTATAAGAGGCCTCAGTCTCTTTAAAAACGAAATGTCGTTTTTATAAAACAGTTGAAACTTTTATATTTCGAAAATAAATCGTACTTGATATCAAAATATCATATTCGCTTAAAAATAAAATTCATTCGAAATCATCATATTTATTCAAAATATTCTATTTCACTTCAAAATCATTTTCGTCTTAATATCTCGATTTGGCTTCAAAAATTATTTCAAATTTCAATTTAGGTTATAACTTCATTTTAACCCAATTTGTATTTAAATCAATGGTTTAAATATAAAAAATTCCCACTCTAACCAGTTTGAATTTTTAGAAAATAGCTTGAATAGTTTTAAAATATTCAAAATGGTTAAATAGAAAATAGTTTGAATATTGAAATGGTTTATATAGTAAATAGCTTGGAAAATCAAAATAATTTGAATATTTAAAAAAAGATACATTTTAGATAGTTTATATTAAAATAATTTATTTGAAAATAGTTTCAAAGTCAAACTGATTCAACTCCAAATTTTCCAACTCAAATCACTTTCAATTTCCATTCCAATTTAATCGATTCAATTCCTCGAATTTTACTTCGATTCCAATTTCAGTTCAAATAAATTCGATTTCGAATTAATTCAATTTCGCTTTCAATTCCAATTGATTTCACTTCCAACATGAATAAATTTCAATTCAATTCTCAATTTCATAATATCAAGTTCGAATTCGGTTTCAAAATATCGATTTAATCATTTAAACCAAATTTAACTTCAATGTTCAATTCAATGTTCAAATCTTTTAAAATAATCCGATTTCGAGCCAAAGTTTGAAATATCAATTTAAATCTCTTTTCGAATACAAATTTCGTAGTTCAAATAAAATTCAACTTTCAAATAATTATTGATTTCCATAATTCAATTATAACTTCAAAGTCCAAAGTGAATTCTTCAAACGATTTCTTTTACAATTTTTAATTTCACATTTCAAGATCGAGTTCGAAAACAATTCAATTCATATGTTTCAATTTTTATTCTTTAAATCAAAATCACTTAAATAATTTCAAACCTAGAATTTTAAAATCATTTAATTTAACCAATCCGGTGTCTGTATATAATTTTCTATCCTATGGACAAGTGAACCAGTTATTTGAATTTAATTCAGGGATGGATATATATATATATATATATATATATATCATTTCAATCTAAAAAAATGTCATATGTATATATCATTTCAACCTATTTCTTAATTTATTTGAAATAATTTCGATTTACAGTTTTATATACTGTAAATAATATATAGGATGATAACAAGATATATTAAAAATAAATAAACATTCAAATCATACAAAATATCAACCAATAGCAACAATGACAATCAACATCCAAACAATCAATACAACACAATGGTTAATTAGTTATCAATATCGAGCATCTAACTGGTAATTAAATTTCAAATTGACTTTCCAGTTAAATCCTTATCAATTCAATTCATATATCAATCTAATGTTAGTTAAATTTACCAAATTACAGTCAATGAATTTAAATCATTTCACGAAGTAAATTTAACTAACATAAAAATTATTTTAGTACGTCGTGAGCATATAAACATTCACCTTTTATTTAAAACTGAAGATATTTTCCGGCTTCAAATAAATTCCAAATCAATTTCACGCCGAAGCTCTTGTCGTTACGATTCCAATGCTTCTCGTTTCATTCAAATCGGACTTCGTACAGAAAATTTATCCATAATTAATATAACTATTTTAATTAATATTAATTCACAAACTAATAAACAAAACAAAATTAAACTACCCAAATCTAGTTCACCTACAGCGCCTCCCTCTACACTCATGTTCGTGCTTCCTCCTGCCCGACTCACCTTCTTCCTCTCTTTTTTATCGAACGATCGGAGACGCGAGCAGATCCTAATCATGCATGCGAGCGTCCCTTAGGTCGAAAAACCCTAAGCCGAGATCTCTACCCGCCGCCCTCTTCTCCCCTGCGCACCGCTGTTGGTCACCAGCCAACTACGCACGTGAATCGAGAACCCTAGCTGCGCCTCCACCAAGTGCTAGCAGCCACCATTCACACGCGCACGCCCACCTCGGCCAGCCCCACCACCCTCCCTGATAGCCTCCGCCATCACGCATGGCCTCACGCTATCCTGCGTTGCATTTTCTTTTTTTCTTTTTTTTCACTGATACACGGTTTGAAACAAGAGAGGGGAGAGGAAGTATGGGTAGAAAAAAGGGGTGTGGGTTGTGTACGAGTTGTCAAGTGGTTGGGTATGAAAGTAATATATTATAACTAGTGTGAACTCGTGCTTCGCACACGGATATAACAAAAATATATTTGTTGCAGTTAGAAAATTTAATTATTTTGATAAACAATCAAAATATACTATTTACAGGAAGGAATTATAAAACATTACTATAATATCAAATATAAGTATTAAAATTAGTATAGAATCCTTATTGAATCAACGTAGTAATAGGGCTGAATGCTCTTAAACATATATCAAGGCGAAAGAGTTAAAAGTGCAAAGTAGATTTGTTATTAGTAAAAAAAGCAGCAGATGTAATATGGTGAAATATGAAAGCAATAAAAAGCATGGTTCTATAAAATTTGACTAAAGATGTGATCATAAAACAACGTATCGACCATACTGGTTTAATTATTAACCATGATTGTCTTGTGAAAATACATGTTTTCAAAGGCAATTACCCTTTTTATTATGTTATAATGGGAAAGTGAGCACCCAATGATATTGAAATGCTAGGTGAACGATAGCTTAAGTTTATTCACAAACCTGTATTAATGATTTTGCAAGAAAATTGGTATGTTTTGAAATCTCGTTTATTTTCGTTCATTAAAATAAAAAAAAATGACAAATTATCCCTAGGGTGAGATATGCCTTCCATTGACAAATACAGAATCACTATGATTAAGTGGTTGGTATCTAAACCATACATGATTTTTGCAACAAAATTAAGAAAGATGATAAGTTCTGGTAAACCACGTGTTCATCAAACATTAATATTAAAACTGTTATGTCTGTCACTTACTACCACTTGCGATTTCCAATTTTTTTGTTAATTCAAATTCAATTGTTTATAGAAAAGTATTATTATACAATGATAATCCAGTCAAACTATTTCTCTATGTTGATCTACTGTGGATTTTAAACCCACGAATAATTAAAGAAATGTCTATTTCTTTGTATGAAGCTTCAGACCTGAGTAAAAAACAAAGAGAATCAAGTTAGATGAAGTAAAATGTTTTATATGGTATAAATATTACAAACATTCAAAAAATAGTTAAAGAGTGGACATTGGCCAAAAAGACTCATGTACACTGACCTGATAACCAATATTGAATTACTGACTTTATTATAAATATGTGAAGAAAAGTTATATGATATGCATAGTGACAACCGCTAAACAAAGAAAAACCGCTGGATGAACATGCCAAAGCAAAAACCTGAAAGCTTAAGGACATGACCTAAATTATTCAAATTAGATATGACATTCATATCAGATAACATATATGAAATTTTAAGAATAATGGACTTGAACTAGGGAGCAACTCATCTTTGAAAATAGGCGATCATCAAATAAATTCTGCAGACAATATGAATATTTATTATTTATCCAACATGTTGAAAGAAAAAACACATTAGTCATAAAAGAAAAAAATCGCGATTGCTAGTAGAAAATAGAGAAAGAGCCTATAACCGCAGAAAACAATAAGTTGAATTATTATAAAAGATATTAAAGCTCAGAGCTGAAACGTATAATCAAATCTTATAAATACACACACTTGTATTAAAAACATATATTTATAGGTTAGAATATTTGTATAAGATATATCAAACTTCTGTATACACTTATTGAAACGATACCTTTTAATAACAACAAAATTATTAACATAAATCTATATGAACTTCTTGCCCTTATACACATACGCAAATATAATACAGAAACACACGTGCACACATATACATACATGGTAACGTTTTATATGCTTAATCCTTTAATGAAAATATAAAAGATAAAAAAGAGGATTGCACTTAACACTGCAAAAAAAATATACTAAAAAGGAAAGAAATTTATTCTATATTTGGTTCATATAATATGTAAATTAACCAATATTTAGCATATATTTTAACCTTCATGTGGAGCTTCAAAACTAGCTTGAGTAAGTCAAAGTACATCCAAATAATGAAAATCGATAAAAAGACCAAACATGTGAGGAAATAATTATTTTTATAAAAATATAAATCAATTTTTATACTAATTAAACCAAAGGGTATAATCTAAAATTGGGAACATTAACTTTCAACTTAGCTTATGATCAATATAAAAACCCGAAGTTAAAGTATGAAATAATGTATGCAATGGAAAGAACAAGTATACCCTACAGTATAATAGAAAAGAAATATTTGATACATCTTACAATAGAAAAGATTTTTTCAACATAGTATTGTTATAGATATGGTATCAGCGAGTAGTACAAAATATACACATGATGCCAAAGTTGGTTTAGTCTAGTAGAAGTACCTTATATACGGAATAAAAAACAATTATTTCTTAAATCTCTGTTGTTAAGCAACCATCACAAATTACTACAAATTTGGCCATTCAAACCTATAAATTAAGAGCATTTCAAACATAATTAGCAGCTATGTGGATGTAGCTATGCTTAACCTTTAAATGTAATGAAAAGATTTTGGCTGTAGAAAAGTTAATTTACTACAGAAAATAAATATCCATAAACAGACTTTGACTGAAGAACAAAGTTTAAGCATCCAAAATAGACATAGCAAAGAAAAAGCTTGTCCTACAATATTATACTGGTAAACAAAGATGAAGATAGACCTACATACCATAGTTGATGCACATTTGAAATTAGCCGTAACAGTAACTTGTAAGGAAATGTTATATGCAACAAATAAACTGAGAGAAGAATTACGTAAGAAAAATTGATCGTGGAATCAAATTTTAAAACAGTTGCAAACCCATAACATCTTTAGTTTAGCGAATTCATAGCTTTCAAAACAGTTTAGTGCGTTGAAAAAGCGAGAAACGGGTGAAAGGAAAATTACAAAATGGAATCATTAATCGATTAGAAAGTAATTAACAAAAATGATAGCTTTCATCAAATTTGTTTTTATAAAAAACTTTCATTCTAAAACATAGAAAATAAACCCAAATACTATAAATAAATAAAAAAGGAAACTGTATTAAAATTGACCTGAAAATCATGCTTCTTTTTTAAGCACTGGATAATCCAAACGTATTTTTTCTATATAATTGCATGCAATAAAGAATTGATTATTAGGAAAAAAAAGGGTAACTCAGCGCTGCTGCAAAAGCGTCAAAAGAAAAAGATACAAAATAGTTATTTTGAATTTAAGATGATGACATAAGAGGGAGATGAAACAAAAGTGTTTACATGAATAAAATTATAAAACATCAATAAACAAAGTGGATAAGGTAATAAAATGGAAATTGGTGGAGAAATTTGTATGTAGACAATCGCATGCATTTATTCAAATGTTGTGTGATTTACTATTGTATCAAAAACACGTTCATATTTTTTTTCCTAGTTAAACATTTATAATGAACATTTAACCTATTTCTAATACCCACCCACTCACATGCATTATATTTTTTCATTCAAGAATGTTAAAGTGCTTCTAATTATTGGAGTCTAATTGAATTGCTTTAAAACTTAGTATCCAATTATTTATGTTGGCATTAGTGAATCAAAATAGGATTACGTGGTAACCCCAGATCAACTAAACACCCATGGAAAATGAAATTGTGGGGCATGATATATATTGTCATTATTGTGCATTTGCAGACAGGATGGAAAAAAAATATTGGGTTAATCACCAAAAGTGTCATTTCACCGTGGTTAATTCAAAGAATTTTTTTTAGTTTCCCATCATTCATGGTCTCCAAAGTAATTGAAATTGTACAAATCCAATCGGTTTTATGGGATAGACATAATCGTGCACCCTAAGTTTAAATGATCATGAATACTAAGAAATGCGATAACTAACCTGTTGAAATTTCAAAATATTCATGGTGTCTTATTAGATCACAAATGAAAATTATTAGGAAAACTAAGCATGAATGTAACCTCCAAAATTTTGAATTCTAAATTCGATAAATCGTTTGAACTTTTAAATTTAGATTGAAAAGTTTCAAATGAAATAAAATGTTGTTAATATTAAATAAAGGAAAGATATATGGAATTAAATAAATATAATGATAAATAAATAAAATATGTAACAAACAGGAAATTGTATTAAACAATAAAATAAAATATATGTGATGAATTAGATATTGATAGTTAAACTTCAAATAGAATTTTTTTTAAGAATATGATTATGATAAAAAATTTATAGTTAAAATTATGTGGTTATAAAAGACACAGGAATACATATAAGGTTGCATGAGAAGTTTATAAACAAGGAGACAATAAAATAGAAGGTTGAAGTCAGAACAAATCAAACAAACTTGATTACAAAAGGAAAAATCTGCAAGGTTTGTACAAGAAGATAAATATCTTCAATAAAAGAAATAGTACTTATAATAATCAACACCATATATATGTAAACAAAGATGGGAACACAAACATTTAATGCCATCTTGCTTAGCACACCATCAGATCCTTTCAGCCGAATTAAAGCATGGTTTAGTCAAAATTATTAAATGTCTGAGCAAAGAAAATCATGTACTTGCATATACCTCAGCATGTACACAACTCTTTTAAATATACACATCCTTTTATTCTATTTCGATCAGCAAAAACACTACAAAGTCAGAAAGAAAAAGGAAATTTATAAACCTCACTTTATTTCTAAACTTAAGAATAATCTGCTGGAAAAAGGAAGAAAGAAGGAGGATCAAATTGTTTCTTCTTAAGCCTAAAAGCTCTCTGTTTCAAATATTACTTCGGTGAGCAAACATAAACTTTCAAGTTTAAGTTTTAAGTTCTGCATACTTTACTTCCCTGTTTATTGATTACAGGGTTAAATATTTATTCAAATTCAAATTTATTTTCATCAAAATCATTGTAAAGCTTAAAGTTTTAAATCAAACAGGAAGTTCAATCCTAAATCAAGAATTCTTTTACCTGTTTTCGAACATGTTAATAAGATATATCTCTAGCACCTTGATTTACAGGTAAGCACATAATAATTAGTTAAATTCAATTGTTGTAAAATGCTAATTCAAGTCCATAACTTGAATCTTCACTGCAAATTAGGATTTTTAGGACAAAAATGGGAATTTTTAGTTGCTTATGCTACGAGCAGTTTACAGTTGAACGAAAAATGCATCTAAACTATTTTCCGATGATCGAACAAATTTTAAATGCTAAAATTTTTCTTGAAGCAACTTTGAACAATTATGATTTCGAGAAAATTGTTGAATAATTTTTCTACTGCACGAATTGAAGGAACGAGGTCCAATTAGGACTTGGTTTCGAGTTTTGGACATGGCTGGAAACGAGGTGATTTCATCACCTAGGAGTGATCGAGCTGCACGCGATGATGGGGGAGGGTAGTTTGGAGTGTTGACATGACGTGGCCGATGCCATGGCGTCGCTAGTGGTCTGAGGAGCGGCGGCGAGGCAGTTCAGTTGGGTGTGTTCGAATGCAGTGACGAGCAAAAATGCAAATTTTCGATTGAATTTTTTTCGTGTCGAACTGAAGTTCGATTTTGAGTTTAGGCTAGTTTTTTGACCTGTCGAAACTTGCGACGACCACCAGAACGGCGGCGCGACGTCATGCACATGCACGACGTCGTCTTCGTGTCAATGGGTTTGGGTCTGGGGAGAACTCGAGGGGACGTTCGAGAAAGGGGTTAAGACTCGGGTCCTCTCTCGTGTTCGAATGGGTCAAATTAGCAGTGGGTTAAGTTTAAAACTTAGCTTCAGGAAAAAAAAAAGAAGGAAGCACGGGAAGAAAGGAAATGGACTTGAGGAACGCTTGGCTTCGGGGAGGAACTCGCGTACGCGAGTATGCTTTCTGCTGTCTTAGTTTAGACACTAAAGTTAAACTGGAAAAAAAAAGAACAGGAAGAAGAAGAGAGTGGGGGAAGGAGAGAGAGACTCGGGGAATAATGGAAATAAACTCGAGTTGAACTCGAGTAAACATCTGAGTTACTCGGGTTTGCCTTAATAATGGGTTAAGCCCAACCAAAATTTTAAATTACAATGTTAAGTTAATTTCTGTATTTACAAGGTAAACAATGTTAATTTTGTTAAGTTAAAACTTACTATAAGTTTAAATTATTTAACAATGTTTTAAAATTTTAAATTAACCCTTTAATTAAATGATTAAATTTAAAATAAGAATTTAAGTTAATTTACATAAAAACTTTCAATGGAACAATAAATCGAGTTTTAAAGAGTAAAGAAGATTTTCAAATGATAATTAAGGTAAATAATTTTTATTAACTAATGATTTTGAAAAATAATTAAGAATGATTTATAATTTGTAATAAAAAATTTGATTAATAAACAATTAAGTGTCAAAATTACTTATAATTAAGAATTGTTAGTTAAATAAATTAAGTTAATCAATTTATAATTAGTAGTTAATTAAGTTAATTGAGTGAGGAATAATTTATTAACAAAATTGATATTTAATTAATTTGTTTATCGTTAAGAATAATTGATCATTGATCAAAATAATTATGTTGTAAATTTACTTAAACCACATTGGAAAACAATTAACCATTGTTCTGCACTGGATTGTTATTTCTGCTATGGTCGTAATACTGTGTGATGTAGATTGCCATATACTGCACTATGATCTGTGATCTGTGATTTGTTCTATATTGATGTGAAAACCCTGTTGCCCGTAAAACGGCATTTAAACTTCGATGCGACAGGGAGTCAGGTCTCAGTTAGTTATCCGAAACCCACATCGAACCCTGAATATGAATCTTGGTGACTGATAGGTCCATGTGTTTTAAAAATTAAAAGCTCAATATTCGGTTTAGCCGGGAGAGGACCTTTGTGTCATATAACCCATTCCGAATAGTGATACATCGAAATGGGTAGCATTTGAAGACCGGTGGTGAAGACCGGGTGCCTTTGAAAACGATAGGATAACCTATCGATTGTATCTGTACTGAGTTGCTCTGGTATAGAGATTCCCTAAGTGATGGGAAGTCCAATCAGGATTGTGGATACCCGGATTTGCAAGGGCTTCTTCCTTTATTGGACGAAGTGCCTTCGGTTCTGTTCGAACCCGGAACAGACTTGTATGGTCGTGTGTCTGACACTATACTTTGAGATATAAAGCAGATTTCTTTCAAATACGTATCTGTTGGTGGCGGAGAATTTATTCTCTTAGCTTAACACCCCTCTCTGAGACGTACGAGCTCGGAGGTTACGTAGTTGAAGGTGTCAGCGTTATACTCCCAATTTGATAGTGTGACATGCTAAGTGCTGTTGTGTGTTGATGATCATTTGTTGATCATTTGTGATCAAAGCATGGATTTCATTTAAAGCGTAGCTTTGTGGACGAGACCTCATCGGACCTCACAACCCGGAAATGGTCGAAACAGGAAAGATGTGACAAGGTTATGAGGGTCGCGCCCTTTAGGATATGTCATTTCCTTCTGGAAAAAGGTGATGTCATGGTATGGAGCCCGGATATTTACCTGTGTGGTAGCTCCAATCTCATTTACTATGTGGTTGTTGCTTTGTGATAGAGGGCCCTCGGATAAAGGTCCCAAAGGAACGGGGAGTGGCATACTCGAGTAGTAGTTACCTAGTTACAGAGGTAACCCAACCTTGTGTTGGCAGAGAGCCGGGTAGGTTCTCGGGACGTCCCGTAAGAGACGTACCTATGTGGCAATAGGAAATTCCTTAGCCTGACCATTTGTTGGAAATCCAATTCCCAATACGAACCCAGTATGGTTTTAGTTGTATAACCTGTCATGCAGCGTGGCGGTAACCTCCCACAAAACATGGTAGCTATAGTAGGCATACGACAAAATGTGGTATGTTGGTTACGATTATTATACTTTCGAAATGCTTTCTACACGATGCGCTAGTAATAATATCAAAGAATTTTTCTCGTATCAAGCATGTTTAACTATCATAAGAAGAAATCTCCTCCAATTCTGTGATTGCATTGTGTGTGTGGCGGGAGGTCTTATGGTAGTTTCATTTTCCAAAAAGCATTGCGGATTCCAATTTAAATTCCCTTGTTGTTTGTTTTTAAGATATAACTGTTTTTGAGATCTCACACCAGTCCCATAAATGACCTGGAGTTTATTGTTCCCTTTCTAAACTTTGGGTGCCCATAATTTTCCACACGGGAAGCCTAGAGTCAGGTTATCAGTTATTCGGGAGCGAAGTCATAAAAAGATGCTGTGGAGATCGAGAGCAAGCTGGACGGCGAAGCGTATCACTAGTATATGTTATATTTTTTTTCCGCTGTTGTTGTTGTAACACTTTGATAATGTAATGTGATAAAATGTAATAATTAATATGGTTCTTTGTTGTAAAGATATTCATTTATGTATTATATGTGGTCCGCTGCGAAATGTGAGATTCTGTTATTGTTTTCTTTTCTTCTATCTTCTACATTTTCTTCTTTAACCCTAACGGTTCGGTTTTCTGGCATTCGACTGTGCGGCATTGGATACAGTGGACGTATTGATGTCGATTTTCGAGCGTCGAAAAATCGAGTCATTACAATGAACCTTTTATACTTGGTAATAACAAACATTGTACTAAAATTAATGAGAGAACTCTTGTTATGCACTCGGGTTTGTGTCATTATTTACATGGACGTTGACTAAACTTTGATAGGTACATGATATTCATAATGAGATGTTTGTGCATAAAAGATGTGTAAAGCCAAGACTAATTTTAGATACCTGCCTTAAACAGCATGATAAGCAGATTGATACAAAGCATACGAATTTACCAAATGACCTCTGAAAATATTGCAGTATAGCTCGATTAAAAGCAAACCATGAATGGCAACTTCTATTACTTGATCAGTAGTAAAGAAAACGCCTACAGTCTTAACAAAGCTTTGTGTCTCAAACCTGTAGAGGTAGCATTTATGATAAATGAAAAAGTGATTATGTAAGTTACTAGTAATGACAAAGACAACCAAACTAAATAGATAAACAATGGTTATTAGAACAAAACCAACCTAAATATTGTTTAATTGTTAAATGCAAAGGAGATTGGCATTTTTTAAAATATTTACCAACATTTAATATGAGATTTCTTCCTTTAAGTATGTTAAGAGGTGACATGTTTCATAAAATTATACTCTATACCAGATCTATCTTGCGGCTTTTGGATTCCCGAAAATTTTCCTAAATAAAACTGATCAAATAATTTAATAATAATAATCATAAATCCAACCGTCGACTTTAGATTGGTCAATTTCACATATCCACAGCTTTGACAATCTGGAAATAAAATGGAGCGAATTTTTATCAGATAATTCGTAATTGGAAAATTCAAAAACAGTAATAAAATACCTAGATCGTAGATTCGTTAAGGATGTTCTTGATTAACAGTGGATCCAGCAAATCCGTGAAATCATTATACATGAAATTCTCAAAATCAAAAGTACAAAACGACCTAAAAATTAATATAGAACATTTTATCAAATAATTCGATTAAGATCTGGAAAAATCAAAATAGAAATAGTAAAATACCTCATTTATGACGTCGTTGTTGGATGCTTTCGATTTACTGGATTAAGGAGATTAGTACACATGAAATCAAATGCCTAATAGTAATTGGATCGTAGTAAATAAATCAAGGAATTAGAGAGTAAGGAAAGGAGTGGAGAGTGGATATTGATGAAGAATGAAGGAATTGGCTATTGATGAAGAAGGAAGGAATTGAGGATGTCAACTAAAACCTAGGGTTTAGACGTTCAATTTTATTTGATTTGATCGGAAGTTTGGAAATGGAGATGAGAGAAGAGAGGCCATTAGCGGGAAAAAGAAATTTTACTGTTTTGTTTTTCCTACAGCTACGGAGAAGAGCGGAAGAATGTGACGCTTAGGAAGAATAAAAGAAAGGAAATATAGTTTTAGAGACCGTTCAGTTGCCAAAATTCAAGAGGGCTTGTGTGCTCTCAAAATTGAACCGGGTATTCATATTATAGTATAGATAATAAGAAAAATATCTAACTCAGTCGCCCATGAAATTCCAAACTCCAAACGAAGCGTGTCACCTAATATTCACAATGTGTTACCCCCATTCCGAACTCAATAGAACTAGTCTCGAGTTCTAATTTGATCATATTCAGAAGATAGCATTTCAAAATCAATTTAATTTAGTCAAATTCCGAAATTAAATTCTACGCGTTTCAAGCTCGCACGAGCAAACAATAAGTCTAATCGCGAAAAAACTTGAAATACTATAATAATCCACTATTACGGATCCGATGAAACTAGTTTCGTCCAAATCCGAGACAGTTACCAAAATAGCTATTTCCATTCGTCAATTCAAACAAGTAATTTTCAAAATTTAATTTAATTACTTTAAATTCAATTTTAAAAGTTAACAATTTTCATTGTTGTTTAAAATAAGAATCAGCTTTGAAAATTATTTTCATTCATATTAAATTCATAATTCAATTGTTTGAAAAAATTTCAATATTAAATTCAACGATTAATTTTTTTCTCAATAAATCACCATTAATAAATAACTCAACATTTATTAACAATCATTTATTATCATCTAAATAATTCAGTATTTATTATTCAATTACAGACATCCTACAATACATTCAATGAATAGAATTTTCATTTCAATAGTTGTTATTACCTAAATCTTCGAAATTTATCATTTCAAGATTTTGTTCAAGTTCATATTAAATAATTACCTTAATAATATTTCTAACATTTTAAATTCAATAATTATATTAAATTTAATTATTTAAAATAGTTTAAATTACGGGTCGTTACAACTATTGCCTTTGGTTAGCTATATTTCTTTGGTTACCTGATCTTGCTAGTGGGATTTAATGATTATCGTTCGCTATGAGGTAGGGGTGAGCATAAACCGAGTCGCTATACGGAAACCGATTGCACTGGACCTGTAAAAGCGATTCAGAAATCCACACCGAATCTTCTAATCGAAGTAGATACCCCAAACCGGACCGACCCGCATCGATATGGTTCGGTTGTGGTTTGGACGATTGAGCCAACATATTAAACCGGACCCTACCAAAAATTTACAATAGTAATCTAATGATAAAAATATGAAAAACTCTCATCTCATTCTAGATTCTAACGATGTATATTTATTTTATTTTCAACGTATATTGTTGTTACATTAATAATAATCTTTGTCAAAAAACAAGAAGCTGTATTTTTAGTAAAATATTTTTCATCTTATTTTTTTTAGACATATGCTAACTATAATCTTATTATAGTTATCTTACTTAATGATTATGCATTCATTAAAGTTGTCGTTTGGTTAATCTGCTAAAAAAACTCTACATGTAGTTGAATGTCAAATTGAAATATTCATACAATTAAGAAACAATCTTTAATTTCAGTATAACACCGTGTGTTTTAACCTTTAAATGTAAAAGATTCACACAATTATTTTCGTAAATTGACCGTTAATGAAAGTAATTCTCTTATTTCATATATAGTATGAGTTTAAACTGGACTGGAGTAAACCAGATCATATTACATGTAACCGAACCGAAATCGAACCGTTTAAAAGATTAATATGATGGTTTGTATTTTTGATTAACCATTTGATGCGGTGCGGAAGTGGTATGAGCTTCAAACCGCATTACACCAAAGCTCCGTTTGGACTTCAAACCGCACCAAACCGATTTAGTCCACCCCTACTGTGAGGTGTGTCTCTGGTACTGTAGGTCCCTGCTTTTGTATGGAACTCTATGTGGTAGTTTTGGTGCCATATTGGGCTTATGGGGATGTTTCTTGTTAAGTGTAAGAATTTGAATTTGTTTTCTATAAAGATAGAGTGCTTTGTTGTAATCTAGTTATATGTGGTTGCCAATTTGTTTGATGTTTCTGAACTAAATGTAATCAAAGACCACTTAAATGGTAGGTCCAAGTGCATTGATGACACTTCCATACTCGTTCAATCACAGAGAAGTTCGACTTAATCATGTTGTTTCAAGTTACTTTATTATGATATATATGACCACGATTGAAACATTGAATACTCAGGTTGTGATCTATATACATCTAACACTATTTTTAGCTTGATGCCGAAATTGGCATTAAAATCCACACTCTTATTAGACGTACGGCGATAGCTTCTTTTTTACATCTTTTTACACTCTAGTTCTCAATTCATACAATCTTTATCTATACCATATACACCTTTTTGGCTCTTTGAATTTATAAAAGTTCAAATATTTTAATTCAGCTTTTTTTTTTGTTTTAAAATTCAAATTCTGATTTCAAATTGCCTAACTCGAACTCAATTTTCATATTTTAAAAATTGTAAACTTCAAACCAAATCTAAAATGCTAAATTTGTTCGAACATGTTATCTTTATACGTAAAAGTTTCAAATTAATAAAGATTTACATTAAATATTTTTTTCAAAATTATGCAATTGAATGGTCGGTTTCTCACCGTTGTGCGGTTGTACTAATATATAAAAGTGGACGGCCATTATAAATACCGGCTTGTAATTCAAAATCGTTTTATCAAAAATATATGAATTTAAAATTAAATAATTTACATAATAATTTTAGTTCATGCTATAAAAATGCAAAGCACAATAAAAAAAAAAAATTCCAATAATAAAAAACTAGTTTACAACATTTATCTTCGACGTCGGACATGTCATCTTATTATTGTTTTTGTAAAAATACATAAATTCAAAATTTTCAAGTAATCATCATTGTCAAAGTGCATGGAAAAAACCACCAAATCATAAATATATGACAAAACTTTTAAATCTTAATAAGTTATATCATTTATCATTATTCATCCTTTCATTTAATAAATAATATACAAATTTGCAGTAAAAAATAAATAAACATAAAATGAGATTGTTTTAAAATATAAAAGACAAAAGACCTTTTAAAGCTTCAAACAATCAAAATATAATTTGAAAAAAGCTAGAGAAAGGGATTCCAGTTCAAAACAAACAGAAAAATTAAACCAACTGCTTTCTTAAAAACAACCACAAAACTGAAAAATAAAACCAACGGATTTGACTCAGTTGGTTGACGGTTCGGACTACACGATTAAAAATTATAATATCGATCATTGAGATTGACACTTGTCAGCAGTAAGGAATAATTAAAAAAAAAGACAACAAAACTGAAAAATAGAATTTCTTTTGATAATAAACACAGCTTTAGAACACCAAATCAAACATAGCCAAACACTTTTTGGTCGGACTATAGCAACATTGCAAGTTTTCTAACTACAAATTCTTGAATAAATGGAAGAACATTGGCTAAACAAAAAATATTGCAGTCAGCGTTTCTTTCTTGCATCAAAGTAGTTAAGTTTATGTAATACAACAATTTTCAGTTCATACATGCAGTCTCTTTTATCCATAACTCAAATAACAAAATGTAGTTTCAAATAGCAACACAACAGTGTAATAATACTAATCTTCAAAAAGTATAAATATTAAGACAAATTAACCAGTGTTTTGCATGCCGGCAGCGATACCTTTCATGGTCAAAATGAGCGTATCTTCGAGGCCAGGTGCATATTCACTGGTTGGGTTAAGCTTCACCAACTCAGCTGCTGGTTTGCTTGCAATAGAATACTCTCTTGATATATGAGGCCTTTGTTCTACTTTGAAATTCGGGTCTCTGATTCGCTTCAAAGTGTAAGCTTGGCACACATTTAGAGTTGTTATGTATGAGTCCCTGAGTTTCAGCCTTTGTTTTAGGTAGGGATCGCCTTCTAGAAGATCTTTGTGACCCGCAACCTAAAAATACATATATATCATGAAATTAGTTTAAGGGAAATTTCAATATATATCCTTACAATTATAGAAAAATAAAAAGTAATTTTTAAGTCCCTCCCAATTTTCTTTCATAAAATACATTCATATTTTTAGAAAAATAGATGTAATTCAGAGGGTATGTGGACAATTTTACTAACATTAACATGTCTCCATAATATCATTTTACATAACTCATAACTGCATGCAAGACAAGCGTTTACAGACCCTCTTAAATTTGAAAACAAGAGAGGTAAAAGAGAAAGAAATAGTTTCCAAAAGGGAGAGATATAAATAAATAAATTTTGGAAAGCAGGATTTGTCCACAGCTATTTACTCTTCCTAATCCCATGACAATTTTGATAAAATTGATATGGCTACTAACATCATTTCTTCTATTATTTAACTCGGTTGCAAACCACCATTCGACAGCGAAAAACCGTAGAGATTGATCTATTACAATTAGAAAATCACTGTATAGTGATTTACGTCTATAGGTTTTCACCATACATATCAGCAATTGCACATTCATCAAATATTGTATAAAGAAGAGGGTGTCATATTTTGGTGGTATTATTTGCAATTTTAACATTAAGAAATAATATCATATTTTGATGGTATTATTTAGAAAATGGTATTGGGAAGAAGAAACTATAGTGCCCTTAGTAGCACACTGTAATTTAAAGCAAATTATGACGCATATAACATGAACTTTAACATCAACCCGGAAAGTGGGAACTTTGAAGACCCAACTAATCAATGCAGATTATACATCAAGCAACAAGGCAATTATGTATAGATTTCAATATTAAATGAGAGAACAGTAACCTGAAGAAGAAGACTTTTGGTCTCCTCATAGTTGGACCTCAAGCGCTCTCCAAAGGACCATAGTTCCTCAGAAACCAACAATTTATCATACAAAGAAGCAATGCCAGGGTCACCTTTGGCAAACACCATTTCAACTAAATCGATTGTGACTCTGAAGAATGGCCATTCGTTGTACATTTGCCTAAGCATGTGCAGATTTCTAACGTCTTTATCGATTACCTGCTTGAATGCAGCTCTAAATCCAAGCCACACAGGAAGATGAAACCTAGTTTGGGTCCATGCAAATATCCATGGAATTGCACGTAGTGATTCGATACCACCACTTGCCTTTCTCTTAGAAGGTCTACTACCAATGTTCATCCTTCCGTATTCCAACTCAGGTGTCGCCTATATTGATATGATGTAAATATTATTAGCACTCTCTTATAATGTAGCATAGTTTAGTTAAAAAATGCAGTCTAACTCAGTATTTTGTACTTTGAAAAATAATTAATATATGGTCATAACATATAACATATGTGATTCTTCATACTAGAAGGTAGGTCTAGGAATGTAATGTTAGAGAGCTAGAGCTAGCTGTGAATTTTGGATGGCTTTATTGTAGGTGGAAATTTAGTTCACATCTCTATCATTGGAAAATTATTCTCAAATTGTTGTCAATTTACTTCCATTTTCCAGGTCCATGTTTTCTAAATATGAATATTCGTTCACAGTTCAATATTCATTGTAGCTTATATGTTTTATTTTGTTTTTATTTTTTCTTCTAATATTTTTTATTTTAAACAGAACAGGCTACTTTGCAAATATTCGCAATGCTAATCTTTGCAGTAATCTTTACACTGCAAATATTCTACATTGCAAACTCTCATTTTTTGAAAATTTAAGTAGTTTTTTTTAATACACAACAAAACAAAAATTATGGTATCATTTTCAACAATAATTCTCAAAAATATTAGAAAAATGTGGCTTTCATTGTTTTAATAGAAGATTGTTTGCCTATGTTTTTAGCAGGGAATTTGAGCAAAGTATCTTTTATACTAAGAGGATAATGGGGTGTATGGGAAAATTGTGCATTAACCCATTCAGTTATATATAATGACCCCATGTGAAGTTGAAAATTATATATTATAAACACCAGTTTGTGGGTTGTTGAAATTATTAAGGAGGGCTATTTTGCAAAGGGCATATTTTAATATTAGGCCCAGTAGAAAAACTTGTTTCAATTTTAGACCTACTTAAAAACTTATTGCAAAAATAGGTATACTTTTGACCAGATCGGGTTTTGTACTAGTGCACTTTTAAAGGACGAATGCGCAAATTTACAGTTAGCACTCGTACATTTTCGAATTGTGCAAAGATATTTTTCAACAAAAAAAAAGTGCTTGCGTATTTTCAAAGTGCGCATGGTGGTATTGTGAAAAACAGATCTATTTTTTTATTAAATTTTTAAGGATGCCAAAATTTGAAACAAGTCTTTTATTTTTGTCAAGTCTAACATTAAAATTAGTCCTTTTGCAAATGAAAATGGTTAAAGGAAAGGAATTATGAAATCACTTACAAGTCGGAAGTATTCAACAAAACGTGGCTCTTGGAACACAATTGATCTGTATTCCTCTGTAGCAACAACGGCCATCTCATCCATAAGCACACGCCATTCAGGTTTCGGCGATATGGGTGGGTGCATACCATGTTCAAGAGTAGCAGCAATAAACCTCTGAAGTGTCCTAAAACAAAGATGTTCCTCCCCAAATGACCTTTCAATAACCTCACCTTGAACAGTAACACGTAGAGACCCATGAATGGTATCTGGAGGCTGGGACAAAATAGCAAGATGAGAAGGACCGCCTCCCCTTCCAACAGTCCCACCTCTGCCATGAAACATAGTCAACTTCACTCCATACTCTTGTGCTACCTTGATGAGCTCTTCTTGAGCTTTATACAATTGCCAAGCTGCAGTGAATCTCCCTGCATCTTTACCAGAATCCGAGTAGCCAATCATAACTTCTTGCTTTCCATTAATTCTATTTCTGTACCAATCAATGGAGAAGAGCCTTGCAAGAGCTGCAGGGGCAGCTTCAAGATCTGCAAGTTTTTCAAAGAGGGGAACGACTCTTAGTGGTTTTTTCACATGGCATTCTCTTTGCAAGAGCTCGACTGCTAAAACATCCGAAGGAGAAGTTGCCATGGAGATAATGTATGCACCGAAACTATCAGAAGGAAGTTCAGAAATCACATGGAGGGTATCGAGGACATCGGCGATTTCTTCGGTTTTAGGGAGATCCGGACCGAATAAAGGACGTTTTCCACGAAGTTCAGATAAGAGCCATTCTTGACGTTTTTCTTCAGACCATTCACAATATGATCCAATTCCGAGATGTTGCGTGATTGCATCAATTACGTCAGTGTGCCTATCAGATTCTTGCCTTATATCTAGTCTGACTAGTGAGAGCCCAAAAGTTGATACTTGGCGCATGAGGTCTAGAAGGCTTCCATCAGCAATTGGTCTATCGCCACATGAGCAAAGGGATCGGTAGCATAGCTCAAGTGGCTCCAGGAACTGTATAAAGGCAGTTATATTAGGGAAAAAAAACCTCATTTTTATATATAAGAAAGAGTAAGAATCCGTTTAACAACTTTTTTAAACTTCCTTAAAAAAAGTTTTGAAAAGCAACTTTCAAGTAACTTTGAAATTTTTAAGTAAAGATGTTTGAATGAAGTTTAACTTTTGAGTTAAAATATGTCAATTTTGATGTTTGGGGACTATAACTTATAAGTAATGAATATATAACAAATTATATAATTGAACATATTTATATATGTATGCATATAATGCATTTTGTTTTTTGTGAATTGTTCGAAATCATATGGCTATTTTGGTCATTTGCTTGGTCCAAATTACATATGAAATTACTTCATAAATTGAAAGCAGCGTATAATTGTTTCTCAAATTTGTATTTCTAAATTAGTTTTCCAAACTCGCTATAAAAATCCAAAATTACTAAAATTTAAATAAGCTACCTGTAAGTTATTCTAACAAAAAGTAACTTGTAAGTAGTTCTGACCGCTGATAATGAGTTGCCAAACATGCTCAAAGAAGGTTTTGTTTCAGAATTAAATGTTACCTGTTCAACATCGGTAAATGTTGACTCCTCAGGAATGTCAGAATATCCGTTTGATAATAAGTGGCGAGAACGCTCACGTGTGCTGTATAGTTTGTCTCTAACATCAGCAATGACAACACGATATGGTTCATTTAGTGGAACTTGTTTCCAAAACTCTGCAGTCCAAAGAAGATTTTGAGAATCGAGATAAACATTTGAATATTAAATATCATGGAAAAATAAATAGATTAGGAACACAACTGTGATATTTATACCTATATAATGTTTTGCATCTTTCTTTGAGGATTGACGAAGTTCCTCGGCTCTAATTCTGAGTTCATCACTGGCACGCCACATAGACAACTGCCAATCAGCAGAAAAAAATTTGTGTGCATATAGGATATTTAGTAATTCCTTATCTGATAAAATACAAACGCATATATGTGGGTAAACCAATTATATACATACATGCATGCATGCATGTGTGAGTGGATGGGGAGGTTCCGATACATCACTCTTCTGTATACCTCTATGAATTTTAGAGCCACACAATTCAAAATCATACAAAAATTTGTAAGTACGTTCTAACATGTCTGAAACCAAAATTTCGGCTAATTTGGATAATCCCAGCATATTCAAAATAATATTATCGTCCTTCGAAATGAACATTTCAAAAGTTGAAACTGATTTAACATTTTGAATATGCTTGATCTCATTTTTTGTGAGCATGATGACGTTCATAGTGTAGATTGAACATCCGCAAATTTCATTTGGGTTGGAACTGTGTAGCTCCAAAATTCATAGAGGTGTAGAATGGGGTGTAGGGGTTCCTTACCATATATATAATGCACTCCACTTTGAACATTACATCACTTTGCATACATACTACTTTTTTTCTTTAAAAAAAGGGGAAAAGAGTGTTAATTCTAAAACAATATAAAGTACCTCAAACATAAGATCTTCAATCTGGGCATAGTACAGATTTGCAGCCATCATTCTAGCTAGTAAACACACATCCCTAGTAACTTCAGGAGTCACTCGAGGATTTCCTTCACAACAGAGACACCATGGATGATTAAATACAGATATATAAATATGTAAAAAAAATAAATTAAAGAGAAGTTATAGTGTGTAAAATGAGTAATGCATTTAATAAAACTGTGAACTTAAGCAAATAAACTACTGCTGGGAAAGATAGCTCTAGCTCTTGACGTGGTCCTAACTCGACTCGGTAATATAAAAGAGCCAAGCTATAGTTAAAATTTCTTGACCCACTGTAAGTTAGTGATGGCTTTCCCAACTCGTCTAACAAATGTAATCACAAAACATGTTTTAAAAAGTATACATGCGCAATATCTGCATGACAAACTGATATTTATAATATATTTTTCCTTGCTTTAATGATATACATGACAAACTTTGAGTAACACAAATTGAAGAGAAGCTAGTCCAACAGCGCTTAAAATGGTTTGAACATCTCCAACAGAGGCCTCCCGAAGCACCTGTGTGCGTTGGAATTATAGATCGCATCGAATGCCAAAAAGAGATAGATGTCAACCAAAGTTGACAATGTGAGAAAGTAGTAAAAAAGGACTTGAGAGATTGAAATATATCCGAAGAGCTGGTGTCGAATAGGAGCGTATAAAAGTTAGCGATCAATGTACCAGAACCATGAGTTGGAGTTTTTTTACTTGTGGTTGGTTTAGGGATAGTTTTATAAGTTTTAGATTATAGGATTGGTGAATAGAAGTATAAGACGTGATGTTTAATCTTCGGCCTCTATTACCATTAGTATCATTATTACTATTAGTATAATTATTATTATCATGATTTTTTTTAATTTCTTTATCTATTTTTATTTTTATTTTATTTAGTATTATTATTTGTCTAATTACTTTATTTTTTTATTTTGCGTTTTATATTTATTTGAAAAAAAAAACTATTATTGTTATTATTACTTTTAAATTGACTTTGTCATTTAGTTTTGGGTTCTATCTGTGGCCGACTCCAGCTTATTTGAAAATAATGACTTATTAGTTGTTGTTGTAATATTAATCTAATACACTATATACGTGATCTATGTTGCTTAGTTTATCAAAAATTTGATATTTCTTAGTTTATTAAGGTAAGGTGACATAGGGAAAGGTTGGCCCGTTTAGGCCCAAAGTTGAAAATATGAATCTTCTATTAGATATGCTACATATAAGGTTGAATGTTTACAGCTCTTGAACCTACGAGACCCTTGCTCATGGACCCTAATTAGGTGGTTGTCAGCTCTACATTAAAGGCCAAACAAATTTCCATTTCATTTGATGGAACAAACTCTAAATAAAATATAAATCTAAGAAACATACCATCGCGATCCCCACCCATCCAAGATGAGAACTGAATAAGAGGAACATTGTAAGGGACACGTTCTTTGATTCCAATATTTTTCAGAGCAGTATCCACACGACGTAAAAATTTCGGAACACCCTTCCATATTGTTTCGTGAAAGTAACTCATTCCAGCTCGCATTTCATCCTGTGGTGTAGGTTGAGTTCGTTTGATTTCATCTGTCCTGAAGGCAGCTTGGATCTATAATAACGTGAAGAATAATTAATCATAAAATGATAAAATGGCCAAACATAAGAAGCTGGACTATTGTGGAAATCACAAAAAAATTTGGGACTTTTTTTTTGTTGGGTTTATCCTGATTGGTATATCCATATGAAGTATAAACCTTTTATATTCGTCTGAAAGCACAGAAATGTTATTGAACACAATTATGTTGTTGTTACTGTACAAGTGGCCGTCCAATCATGCACAATTAATAAGCATTGGAAGAGTTAAAATAAAACTTAGTCTTATACTAACACTGTTTTTACCCCCATAAGATGTATGCCACTTAAAACGTTATCCAACAAGGGATGCTAAAATTTCACCAGTCACCACATGTACAGTAATACTGTTATCCATATAACTTCAACATAAAAAATGATGCTACTAGGTCCTATGTCAAAAATCAACAAGTGCCTCACTTCATCACTTAGGGGTCATGCCCCTTCGGTAGCATATCTCTTCGATGACGTATCTCTCCGCACTTCATGTGAAATTATGGCGTACCTCTTCGATGTCGACCCTCAGCCACACCGTGCATTATCACTTCATAATTCATCATAGTCGAGTTCCATCATTGGGAAAAGGGAGGATACCGCATTTAATTAAGGCCGTCTCAGATTTGCACCACCTATTGCCAAAGTCATTGGCGCATTTATTAGATGACACTATCCATCAACATCACTATTCGAAGCCAGGATGAAGATCGTGCTCACAACACTCCAAGGGTATTGATTTTCAATAACGTCAACAATCAACAATAGGAACATGAGAATAGATTGATGTTGAAGAGGCTCGTCGTTAATAACCACGGAAGAAATCAATATTACAGCAGCATCCCATTCCACAAACACTTCGAGAATGTCAAAAGAATACAAAGTCACTTTGCTCTTCATCACTAATCGCATCGCACGTCGCCTTTATATGGCACATTGAAGACCATCGACATCTTACAAAGTAAGCACCGCACTTCGAAGATACTGCTCCATGCTGGTGCGAAGGGTCATCAACGTCAAAGGAGTGCTAAATGACATAGTTCTTCGTTAGTGTTTAACACTACACCTAATGTTTAACACTACACCTAATGCACTTCGTCGGCATTAGAAGGACACCGCATCTCTACACAAGCGGTGCCAATGAAGGACATCGATCATCAGAGTAAAAGCAGCCGCCAAGTTTTTAAGTATATCATTGTTATGCATCTCCACCGAAGAAATAAAGAGGAAGCTTAGCAACATCAGAGTTGCCGATGCCGATGCCAACGCTATCGCCGAAGCTAATGTTGAAGCATATCGAAGATACTAAAAGCAAGACTGAGCTGCCTCTTCTATGCACTATTTGACAACGAAGAAACTAACACCAGGCACTGTCAAAGTCGACCCAGACGAAGTCAAGAAAGGCGAAGTGGCACTGCACCACCTCTATAAATAGGGACCTATGGGTGCCATGTTGGGAACAATTTTTCATTCCACTCCCTCTTTTCTTAAATCAAAACCTTGTAAGCCTAAATCGAATCGAGGATAAATCTTGACTGTAACCATAATTGAATTATATGAACAAGAACTTGAATTTACATATTGACTTCGACTATGACCTTTTTAGACATTATTGTTATGGCCTTGCATATATACGAACAAATCATAATCGAACTCGGCATGAACATAGTCGAGAAGTCTTGGACTATGATGAACTCCCATATGCATAATTATATGGACCATGAACTTCGAACATAAGGACTGTTATCATGCATAATTATATGCCCATTATCGTACATAATGAACTATAGCTCGAACATGTCACATATCTTCTATATCCCTACTGAACATATGATGTGACATGTGCCTTTCCGGACAATCTCATCTAAAAGCCTAAATGGACAAATATGCATAATGACTCTAATCACCTTAGAGGACTTCGAGCATAATGGCTCTAATGACCTTAGAGGACTTCGAGAATAATGATTTCAAGAATAGCAAATGAACTCTCATGTAACCTTCCTCAATGGCCTAATGTCATCTACCCATCAATGATTCTATCATAAGATTAGTCTTAAGTGATGGGTTGATTCTTGATACTCCATTAGGGCGATATTGATCAAGTTATACTTGATCATGTCTCCATATATGTTCAAATTGAGGGCTAAACATTGGCATCTAGAGTATTATACCATTTTTAGTCCAACAAATATCAACATTTCAAAGTGTAAAAGATTTTTTTTTTTTTTCCTGAGCTTATGTAATGAAAAGAAAATTTGGGGTTACTCTAATGGTTTCCATTGTGCCAAATGTAGGTTGATTATCAATTCACTTTTCATTTATATTTCTAATTAACTTTTTTACTTAAAAATTCAAGCTTTGGTCAATAAAAAAGATGGGATGACACTGGTATGTAATACACGGGAAAGCCATTTTTGAAAGCTGAGATGACATACAGCTATTTCGTTGGTAGCACAAAAAGATTGAAAAATAAAGTTGTTTGGCTAAATAAAACTAAAGCACCCATTTACAGCACCATAAATGTAGCCGCTGGAGAAGATGGATATCAATATATTTCTACTTATTCTGTCTCTTTTGCAAATTACATAAATTCAACCTTAAAGATTAAGAATAAGTTATACCTAGAATTTCAGCTTCATTAAACGTGAAGATTTCGCAAATGGAAAATTAACATAATTTTAAAGAACAAATTTGTCTGAGGTGTGTACCTCTCTTTGTAAAGCCTCGTCAAGCTCTTGCTTATCATCGGGAGTAATGTCCTTTGCATTCAACTGTGCCAAACAATTCCTTATCCTGGTCAATGAAGTTTTCAAATATGTAAGCAAAATATGACCATATTAACAGATTTGTTTTGAAAACAAGACCTTCTAAGATTATAATTTATCTAAGTAAGTTTGATTAATTTTTTTATTATTATTATTGTAATTTAGTATGCCTTTCAAGCTAGATCCATTACCCTATTGTATTCTATCAAAATCAACCATGTTTTTTCTTTTATAATTTTACCATTACAAACCAAAAATGATAGGACAAGTATGGTTGTATCAGGTTTGATTACCACAGATAACCACGCCATATATTTGATTAATAAGTTGTTCTACAATAGCTTCAACCCAGTGGGAAAAAGCTTTCGTAAAGGTGACCATCAAAGAAGAGAAGAAATCAAGTTCTTTGTTTAATTAATAGAAAAGAGGCATTAGCATTATTGTTTAAAAGTAGTGATAAAGGTTAAACTAGCTACATGACAATTACAAGTATTGTTGCATTCATCTTGAAAACACCATTGTGATTATAAAATATGATATGTCCGACATGATGGTACAAATTTGTCTTTCAACTTACCAAGTTGTGCGATTAAAAATATGCATATTTTGGCAGAATATACGTGTAACAATTTTTAATGAGAATTTTGCAACCACTATGACAGGGAAACCATTGTTTTCAACCAGTCAGCATTGAGAAAAGCAATAATCCAACATCTCACATGAAAACTTCAAATTGATTATTGCAAGCATATAACAATTCAAATATCATCCAACCAATTAATTATTTTAATTATCTGATATTGAAACTGTTCAAGCATACATTGGTTACAGTGTTACACAAACCTTGCATGCTTCTGAAGCAATGATCTCCTAACCGACTGAGTTGGATGAGCAGTCAAAACCAGATCAACAGTCTGGTTCTTAAGTGCATCAAAAATTTCTTCCGGAGTTTTACCCATCCCCACAAGTTTCTTAAAAGTTTCCTCAATATCTGATTCGGTAGTAGCAGAGTTTTCATCGACAAAATCTCCCTTCTTCAATTTAGCCCTTCTCCTATATGCAATCTGCACTTCCTCTGCCAAGTTGGCAAGGTTAAGCATGTGCGAGAAAGAACTGGCAACTACGATTGAATCGCCCGGATCCAAACTGGTCAGCATATTCCCAAGCTCTTCGAGCTTTTTTGGATCATGTTTTCCTTCATACTCCGCGGACAGCTCATAACATTCTTGGACCTAATGGACAAAAACCATCAGATTCCTACTTTCCTAGCACTAATTAAGTTGTAGATATGAATATCCAAGTGAGATTTCAATTTTCTATATGATTTGTAGTTCAGATAGATTGTGAGCCTCATCAAGCTTAAAAGGATAAAATATCTATTCTGTATCTGTAAGATGAACCTTAAATTAACCCCAATATAAAAAATACATGTTACTTCAACTTACAAATTAATTTTTATTTTTTAACTAAATTAATGTTGATTAGTGATCATATTTACATTCAAACTCAAAACAATGAACTAATTATCACCGAAATTCAGACAAATCATTGAAATTTTAGAATTTTACCGTCTCCCTAAGATCCTCGCCATGCAATTCTTGAAGAATATCTAAAAATCGATCCAAAAGAATGGCATCATACTCAACAAGTTTGTCGTCTTCGGATACTTTCCCCGGTGCCAATAATCTGAGTTGCGCGTCTATCGACGCATGTTTTTCCACCGTAGTTTTTGACATTTTACAGTAATTGAGCGAAATTTTCTATAAATTAAAAATTAGATATTGTGTGTACAAAATTCAATGGAAGATGAGATCAGTATTTGCAGAGGATGGGGGATATTTAAGGCATCTAAGGGGATTACGGGCTGAATATTCAGCCCTATTTCAGCCCGTAATAGGTCCGACATGTCCAGTAGTCAAGCGTTAATGGACGCTCAAGTCCAACTAAATGGACGCCGGGGCTTGCACGCTCAATAAATGAACGCTCAAGTCCAACTCGGTTTTCTGAATCGAAAACTGAATATTAAGCTTAATATTCAAGGTTAAATTGACAACTGGATGATATTTTGTAACATTCAAGGTTGAATCGAAACCACTGAAGATGCTCTTATAGAATGAACGGAATCTGTAATTGCATATTTTTCAATTAATTTTCAGCTTAATGGCATTAAAAACTGACTGTAGTAAGCTTTTTTTTAATGATTTATAACTATTGTCTAACGAGCAATCCTAAACACTTTCCATAAGAGAGTATGCTGGTATTTGTCTATGATTGATGGAGATTGTGGGTTCATCGGTCATTAGCTAATACTATCAATAATTATGTACCCCTCTCTATCAATCATACAGTAAGTACAAGCACACACACTGTCCCTATTAAGAGAGTGGACTTAGCATTTCTCTTAACCATTATCTATTTTGTTAGGTTGTTTGCATTCCAACATATTTTTGTTTATACCTTCAAAAACTTTTAAATTCCTGCACCATTTTTCTCTTTCATACCCTTCCGTCTACCATTTTGTCCTTTTTATTTGCTATATGTTTATTCTATTTTTCATCGAGTTAGGGGGAAGCTTGGATCATAACAGCAATCATGTCCGAGCCATACGTGAGTTTCAAAGAACGCTATGCGGGCCTCAAACGTGAGTTTAACTAGTACTCTTGGGTCTAACGTGGTTTTACTTGAAAAAAAACACGCTCGTCGATGACAAGTGCGGGTGTTGTTGCCATCCACGCTCGTTGCGGAAGAGAGTGTTATTATCATCCATGCCCATTATAGTTGGAGATGTTACCACTCACGCTCGCACAGACGAGATGAGTAAGCGGTTTATTTTTATTTATTTTTAACCCAATTTTGATTAATTTCATTGTTAACTCAAAAGGCAAAATGAGTATAAAAATATTATTGTTATTTTCAAAAAAAAAAAAAAAAAAAAGTGGAGAGTAGGCAATAAAACTCACGGTGCAAAAAGAATTGACCATTTTTGTTATGCTTGTAAGTTCTATTTGTTTATTACTTTTGACATTCTACAAATTTAAAATTCGAATGACAAAAAAAAAATTAAAAAAATTTATCTTGCTTTCAACAAGAAATCGTTGAAAAAACGACTAACAATGGGTCGGATTGAAATATCTAAATTTAGAAAAAAGAAGATACATGGACCATAAAGTTATCATATAATGTAAATACATGAATGCAAAAATAAGATTCATTCTGTCATTAAAAAAAACGAGTGCATGCATTATGCTACCAATGTAACAACCTACTTTGACATTTTTGGCCGAAATCGAGAATGCTACTCTCATATTCTTGAAAAAAAAACTCCCTCGTCGACGACAAGCGTGAGTGTTGTTGTCATCCATGCTCGTTGTGGAAGAGAGTGTTACTATCATCCATGCCCACTATGGTCGAAGATGTTGTTACCACCCACGCTCGCACGGACTGGATGACTAAGCGGCTTATTTTTTAATTTTTTTAAACCCTATTTTGATTAATTTCACTGTTAACTCAAAAGGAAAAATGGGTATATAAATATTATTGTTATTTTCCAAAAAAAAATAGTGGAGTGTGGGCAATAAAACTCACAGTGCAAATAGAATTGACCATTTTTATTATGCTTGTAAGTTCTAATTGTTTATTACTCTTGACATTCTACAAATTTGAAATTCGAATGACAAAATAAAGTTAAAAAAACTATCTTGCTTTCAACGAGAAATCATTGAAAAAACGACTAACAATAGGTCGATGTGGAATATCTAATTTTAGAAAAAGGAAGATACATGGACCATAAAGTTACCATATAATGTAAATACATGAATGCAAAAATAAGATTCATTCTGTCTTTAAAATAATTAAATGAGTACATGCATTTGCTACCAATGTAACACCCTACTCCGACATTTTTGGCCGAAATCGAGAGTGCTACCCTCATAATGTGGTACTTTCATTTTTGTGTTACAAGTTTGCCAGGACATTAAAACATCTTGAGTAAATAATTTCAAGCGGAAGAAAGATTTTACATTCATACTTGCTTTACAAGATAATTTACAAAAGGTCTTGTTTTTGACTTCATTCACACATGCACGTCAAGGTTTACAATACTAAACAAAAGCTAAAAAGATTCCTTCACTACGGTTTCTTCATGAAAAGTCCCAAAATTCAACTTTCCTTATCCAAACCTAAAATGCTCAAGCGTAGCATCATGAGCAACAATGACCCAATGAGGTATCTATTTAATCTAAATCTCAAGTCATGTCACATAGTTCTCCAAGATGTCCAAACCACATTTTAAAATATATAGTACCGTCTTATGTAAGTAAAATAGATAAATTTTCTTCGAACATATTTGTAAAACTCACTCGATATACATAATTTTGTAAACAAGAAATATAATGAAATATGAAATTCATATCAAAATATATTTGGCTATAAAATGTTAAATCTGGAATTTTAAGCCTGTTAAAAATAATCTGAAGGCTTGTAAAATTTATATTAATAGCACTAAGGATAATAGAAGTCGTAAAATTGAAACTAATAGTGGTTTGTTCAGTTTTGAAATTTTGCCGTTTTAAATTGAATTTAAAAATAGCCTTCCGAGGCACAGTCTCGGAATTCTACGAAACCAGTTCTATTGGATCCGTAATAATGAATTATTATCAGATTTCAAATTTCGTTGCTTTTGGAGTTGTGTGAGCGTATGATATATAAACGCGTTGAAATTTGCATTGAATACAGTAGCTAGTATCACATATAGGGATTTAAAACCAAAAAAAGAAAAAAAAAGAGAAGAAGCTTCAAGAGGAAGCTTTCAGTCGCGTTTTAAAATAAGTAAAAAGATGGACACGACCGAACTGTTGTTTTTCCTTCTACTTCCCTCTCTCTCTCAACAATGGGAACCCAACTATAAACAACGAAATTAGTTCTCATTTAAAAAAAGAAAGTATAAACCCATTTAGATTAATGGCCGAGTTCGATCTCCTTCCTGTCAAAGTCGCGCAAATCAAAAAAAGGGGAAACGCGAGCGAATCGCAGGCGAGCATACGAAGGGGTCGGCGACTTCGTTGTTCGTGTCAGCTTGGGGGAGGGGGGAAATGTAGGATCTAGATTAACCCTAGAGGGGGGGTGAATAGGGTTATAGCAAATTTTCACGATTTAAACACAGAAATAAACTGCAGAAATAAATATGCTGAAAAGTAAATCACACACAAAATTTACCCAGCTTCGGCAACCCCTGCCTACTGCTGCATTCCCAGATTTCTATTATAATTAAACAGTATCCCGCTCACAAACACTCTACTAGACTCGCAAACCCTTTTGCTCCCGCTCACAAACACTCTACTAGACTCGCACACCCTGCTCCCGCCTATAGAGTTTTGCTTACTCGCAAACACTGCTCCCGCCTATAGAGCTTTGCAAACTCGCACACCCTGCTTACTGAACTAATTCTAACTAGACAATCTGACACTATCTAAACCCTAGGTGGTGATTTACAAATTCTTTGACTTGAAAAGAAAAAAAACAACTTCAAAAATTAAAAAAGGAGCAAAAATTAAAATATAAACTATAATCCCTGATTTTTGCTCAAAATAAAAACTAAAAACCCTTTATAATTAAAACCTAATTTAAAACTAAGCCCTAATTAAAATAAAACACGGCCCAAAACAAACGCGTCCCCCTTCTTCTCTTTTTATTTTTATCAGCCTGGTTACTTGAGAATATTGGCGGCTCTCTTCTCTTCTTTGCAAATCAAGGCTTCGTTCCCTTTGTTCCAATTAGGGCTTCGGCTCTTGTGTAAATCAGGGCTTTAATTTCTTCGTTCGATCTGAGATGTGTTGCCCTAGCTCGCTGCTTCTCTGATGGTCGACTGTCGCTCGTTTGCAGCTGCTTGATCGAGTTCGTTGTTTGTGATTTCGATATGTACTGTTTCCTTTTGCTTTACTAGGTTGATACTTGAACTCGATGGATTTGAGATTGCCGATGATGATGGTTTATATAGGGTTTGTAACCCTAGATTTGCGTTCGTATAAGTTGATTTGAATTTGTCTACTGATATTGCTTTAGCCATTCGATTATTCTTGGATGCTCGCGATTTTGATTGACTTTTTCATATGCGTATAATTTTGTTACTTGCTTCCCACGGCTTGGTTGACACGGTTTTGATTATTGACTTGATCAATATTGACTTCGGCCTTTTTTTTTATTTTGTGAGTTTCTGGCTTTGATTCATTTCGTCTCTGGCCATCTTTTTCTGGTTGGTACTGGATGCATTACTTCAGTGTTGTATTGTTTTGACCTCTGGCCTTACTGCATTGTTTCAATGTCACTGATTTGTTTAGCCTCGGCATTGACTGGTTTCATGCTTGTTTGTTGCCGTTAGCTTTGGTGTATAAAAAAATCAGTGATGCACTTGGTTTGAGTTCATTTTTGAGGCAGTTTGCATGTATGGGCTGTTATGTTGTATATATGAACTGCTTCATGCATTTTTGTGACCTTCATGTATACACTACAGTTTGTACATGCATTTGCATCACTGTTGGGTTGCTGTACATGTGAACTTGCATTCATTCGAGTTGTATTTATATTTTGGTCGTTGTAGTATGTTGTCACTTGTTGTCTGCATTCCATATGCTTGCAACCTTGCTATAATATTGGCTTGTGACATTGTGACTTGTTGTTCTTTGACTCTGGTGCCTTGTACAACAATGTTCTCTTGTTCATTGCTTTGTATCATTCTTTTGTTTGATGTGGCACTGAACTTGATGGCTGAGGCAGTGTAGTATTGTTGCACTTCATTGTGGTCCGGTCTTTGACCTGCATCACTGTATATTTGGTTTTGGTATCACTGTGCATTGCCCACATTTCTGTTGTTGCTTGGATATTGAACTGCTTCATTTTGGCTTCGGCCTTTGCAGTTTGTAGCTGCCGTGTGCATGCAGTTTTATAGGCTTGGAGTCTTTGTTCATTGATGATTTTGGTCGTTGCATTTGCTGGGTACACAGTCTTGACCTGTTGCAGTATGGTCCATTGAGTTTAATCATCTGTTGTAGCCTGACTTGGTCTTGTTTCATGTTGGCTTGAGTCTGGGCATGTGTACTCCCGACCATTTTATTGCATTTGAATTGATTTTTGAATTTGCACCTGTGTTGAATCCAGTTTCACAACTCGGGTTTGACCTTGTGCTCGTGTCGTGATTTTCAATGTTATTGCACGTGAGTTGAACCCGGTTTTTCATTTGGGTTTGACCTGTGCTCGCCTGTTCCTGTAAATCAATCAAGTGTATATATCGGCATGCACGGCCTTGTGGCATATACAGTAATACACTGTGTATGTCACAAGTTGTTCGTGTATGATGAATTCAAATTTAAATTATGACGAACAACCCAAATAACTGAGGCAAATCATATTTTCAAAAATTATCTTTTATTTTTGAATTGCAAAAATATTTCTTTTTCAATTTTACTGCGTTAGTTTATATTTTTGCAGATTTCTCAGATGCTGGATTCAAACTGAAATGCAGTTGAAGATAAATACGAGTGTGAGTGATATGTAGTGAGGTGAACTGTAAATATGAAATGTGATGTAATTGTAATCAAAGTTGTATAGTTATAGTGAGAGCTTGAAATTGTACTATTCAAAAATGTAATAAATATTTATTTGAATAAAATATCTGTTTGAATTCAAATTCTGTGTAATTTATTTTATTCAACAAATATTTATTTAAACTGTGAAAAATAGAATAGTATATTAACAAATACATTTAAACGAATGTATATATGTTTATTATCATCAAACAAAAATCATATAAGCGCATATTCAACAGAAAACGCTTCGAGCGCGCGCTTGGAGGGGGACGGCGGTGGCCTTAGGGCAGCACGACATGGAGGAGGTTGCGGTTTTAAGTTAAGGGTCGCTGTTGTTGGATTGGGCCGCAAGCAGGAGGTGAATTCGCGATGGAGTCGAGTCGAAGGCTAGGGTTTTCGTGTTTTGGATTTTGGGAAGTCCTGAGCTCGAGCTCGAATTCGTGCTGAGATGTTGAGGCCGAGATTTGAGGGTTTCGCGATGTCGGAAAGGTGGTGAACGGTGCTCGCTAGTAAGGTATGGCCGAGGTGAGATATTCGTTTCTTTACTGTTAATTTTAAATTAATAGATATGTATAAATTTATTATTCGATTTGAATATAAGAAGTTTGTGTGAAAAAAAATAAAATAAAATAAAAATAAATCAGTGTTTGATTTTTGATTTAAACATATACATATATATGAATTAGATGCACATGTTACAGTAAGGATAAGTTTACAGTAAGGTATATCAGTTGTTTAATTTTAAATTAATGAATATTTATAGATTAGAAAATATATATATTTATATATGCTCACTGTAAACCTGCCTCTTAATGTTAAAAAGGGGAATTATTAGTTTAGATTAGAATAAATTATTAGTAAATTAAATTCTGTTAATAGTAATAAAATGTGTAGTGAATTAAATTATAAATGGAAATTTAATTTTTCAAATTGACTCGAATGTTGATAAGAAAAATATGTAATGTTTATATATGGTTATAAACTGGGAACCAAGTTAGAATTGAAGTGGACTACAAACAGAAGCAAAGATGAGTTAATCTCACTTAGTTGAATTTTAATTAAAAATTTAAATAGTTCAATTTAAACAATTGACTGATTGATTTGGTTTGGTGTGTTATATATAGTAGTATATAGCATATCTTGGAATGTTTGATTTCCCGCATTAAATAGCGGAAAATTTTATATTTTAAAACCCATATACCGTGATGTTCCACCTCAAAGTGGAATTGGTATTTTATGTTGTGCTAACGTCTGTGGGTGCAGGGAAACAGGTTGGAGGGATCCAACTGGATTCCTCAACATTTGTTTAAATTATCTAATATTCTCTGTCATGATTATTTTATATTCTGTGATGAATATTATTGATAATTGGAATGTTGGATGTTATGGTTTACCTGAATATATTCCGGTGCACTAAGTTATCAAGATATATAGAATTGGGTTTTGGAAATAAAATGAAGAGAATTTGTAAGTGAAATAATTATAGAGAATTTAAATAAATTAAGAATAAATTGGATAAGAATAATAGTAGTTTTGAATTCTAATAAATGATTCCGAGTATGGAAAGGAAATTTTGAATAAACAGAAGATTAATGAATTTTAAACTTCAGCATTATTATTTAAAAGAATAAAACATTTATTTAAAGTTTAAGATTTTAAATTATTGAAAAGAATAAAGAAGGAATTGGGAAAAGATGAAATTTGTATATTTCAGTTAAAAGATTTAAAATCAAACGGAAATTAATAACATTAATAATAAAGCCCATAATTAATGAATTTTGAAATGAATTGAGTAAGTAAAGAGATTTAATTCAAGTAAAATAAATTGGGAATCAATTTGGAAAATTGATTTAAGTGATTGAGATTGGAAATTCTCCCTGAATAACCAAGTACGTTTTCAAAGTAAATTTTTAAATATAAGTTAAAAGTTTTAAAGTTTTGAAAAGCAAGTTTTGGAAAATTTATTATTTCTAATATTTAAATTCTAAAGAAAGTATTTCCTTTTAATCTATTATAGAAGTAATTATTTAAAGAGTGACTTAGTATTTTGTTCAAAGTGGAAATCTAGTTTTATATTTTATTAAGTAACCTTATTTTCAAATATTCATATAGTATGTATTTTTAATAAATTATTGATGTAGTTTTTAACTTAAATGTTTAAAGTACATTTCAAAGTAAAGCGTTTTAAATTATTTTAAAAATCTAAAGTTTTGTGCTTGGTGATTTCAGTAGAAATAGAAAATATTTAGAATTTATTCTGAGAAAGGAAGGTAGTTGGAAAACTATTTTTCAAAGGGGTTTGAAAAGTGAAAATATATCTTGTGAAGATATTTCGAAATAAATAAATAATTTGGGAAATTATTTACTGTGTGATGGATGTTGTCAATATTAGTTGATAGTTAAATCACCGACTATCAATATTGGACAAATACGTTGATTGTTTTGAAAAACCTGGATCGAGATTTATTTCTCGAAAACCACTTCGATCCAGTTTGTACCTTTCGTGGTAATGAATTTGGATTCGAAGTTGGAGCAGTGAAGTGCAAGGGCTAGTCGCTACTAATCCTGAGGATATTTCCAAAATGGATGTAGTAGGAATAGTGCCTTCGGTTCCGTTCGAACCCGAGACGGACTTGTATGGATGAATGCTTTCGTAAACATCATCAGGTGGAGGATGGGCATTCTAAAGGATATTGTTCTAAAAGGTAACGCTTACCCTCAAGCCTCATCAACCGGGAATGACTGAAAATCAAGGGTTATGCAGCGAGGCTAGGTGAGTAGCACCCAAGCAGGGTGAGGTCATCCCTGTCTAGATGTCCCTTTTTATTTCGGCTTAGTGGGCGGTAGCTTATCCCGACCGTGGGGTGACCTCACTCGGGATTATCAGTAAGGGGTAGTCCCGGTCTTGTGTTGCAGGGGAGCGGGCGTACTCCTCGGTACTGTGATCTAGGCCATGTACTGTGACTGGTGGTACCCCAGTGCCTAGTCATTAGTTGGAAATCCATTCTCCCTACGAGCTTTGTACGAGTTTTGTTTGTATTACCCACTCTGTGGCTAGTAGCCGGAATTTAATAGATGTAACAATTTCGGCTATTTTATAAGTATTTGTATATAGACCCTATTATAATATCAAAGGATTTCTATAAAAAGTGTTTGAGCTATCGTAAGGTAAAACCCGACATGTTTATTTGTGGCGTGGTCTTACGAGATGCTTTTGTTTTCAAAGGATTTTTGAAACTTTAATAATCAATTGAATGTGATTTTCTCACGCTGGTATTCCAGACTGACTCGAGTATTATTTCACTGTAATGTTTGGGTCAGACCGAGTATTATAGGATACAGGATATGATGCTGTGGAGCCCAGGAGACGAGCTGGATGACGATATGTACTTTCGTACTTGTCCTATATATATATTTTGCCGTGTTGAGTAGTTGTATATCCAGTTGTATGATATTGATATTGAACTGTGATTGATGTACTCTGATGATGATGTATGTATAAAACAGATATATATTTGTTTTGTGTAAATATCATTTATTATCTATTATATTTTATTCTGCTGCGATGGTTAGATTCTGATGTTGTTTTCTATTTTCTTCTTCTACCTCTTCTTCTTTAACCCAAATGGTTCGTATTTCTGTACAACTTGAGTTGATTTAGATAGAATAGTGTCGACTCAAGGTGTAAGGATTTGCAGGTCGTTACAAAGACATTTAATCATATTTAACTATGGGATTACTTCTCATATGTAAACATGATGATTTTGTTAATTTCTACAAATGACATGAATAGACTCCTATATAGATTTCAAGCTAATAATAATAAATATTGTTTACTTCATGCTTTTAGGGAAAACGGAACAATAAAAAATATTGAAAGGCCCAGCAAATACAGAAATCATGGTGCCGGTTATCAAAGAGATGATTCAAAAACAATATTACAAGAAAGGATCACAAACCATGTGGTATTTAAAAAAAAATTCATAATTTTTATAATTCCTGAAATTATTTACAAGTATTCGATACAAATACTTACATCTCATAAATCTTGAACATCTCTGTGTGATGAATAGCAATACGAAGGACTTCTTTAAGCTTCTTCTCCTTTTTCCTAATCTTATCATCATCATTGATAAATTCGATGTTAGTCTTCAAAGCACGGTTAAAAGCTTTGTTTTCTCCTTTAAGAGTTTTATTCTCCCTTTCCAAATCATCGATGCGCTTCAAGAGGAGATACTTCTCGCGTTCAAGCTTTGAATTCCAGCTGCATATTCATTTATGCGTTGTGAGTATCTTACTTTTTGCTGTTCATCGAAATACTTCATCATTTCAAATGTAACTTTCCTACATTCTCCTATCACCATCTCGTCTAAACCTGGAGGAGGATTAGTGGTAGCAGGTAACGTCTGGATAGCAAGGGAAGTAGACCTTGTTGATTTTGTGACTGATGAAATAATGGGAGAAACAGGTAAATCAATGTTTGAGATATTATTCTCCATAATAAATTCTAGTGATTCGCATTGAGCTTGACTATTCTTTAACTTAATCTCCAAGTCACTAATTTGCTGGGGGAGCTCAGACATCTTATGGTCAAAATCGATCGAAGGGTTTGATTTAATTCGACGCTTTTATGAGGAAATTATTTTGCTATTGCTCTTAACATCTGCCTCCAAATTGGCAATCTGATCATTAAGATTTCTAAAAATTGTTTTCTAAAGCAAAAATCTCCTATGCCATTTTAGTGCTTTAGTATTACCCCAGAAACGAGCGGGTAAAGAATCATCGAGGAGCTTCCTCTTTTCAAGATCGGCTAACAATCTATCTTTAATAATGATAAAGTGTGATCTTGAATCTAATGAGAGTGGCGTTATAGATAGCTGTAACTCCTATTTAAACAAACAAAGAAAAAGGAAATAAATTCAATACTTGAATTATTCATCTCTTTATTATAACAATAGAAGATTACAATTTATGTAAAAATGAAACTACAAAATACAATTGGACATTTGTTTTACATATAAAGTTGGGAAACTGCATTTCTAACTTTATTCAATGAAGTAGCAGAAAGAATAACCGTTAAGTCAAAAGGAACATTATGTCCTTCTGGAGTGATCACCCTTCTGGAGTGATCACTGGAGGATATTTTCTATAGTCTCATTCCCCGACAGGAGGACTATCACGACCACATGTTAACTTGGTATGATATGTCTGGATTTCCTTAAGTAGCTTTTCTTTTTCTTCACCGAGAAAATCAAAATGGAGACGAGGATGTTCCATATAAAGTTTTCGCAAGTCTCTAAGAAAGCACTATTTAGCTAATTTTGAAGATTTCAAAGTTGATGCCTTTGCAAGATAATCTCTTCTTTATTTAACATGTTGGCTTAGATAATCTTTAGAGACAAAGTGGCCTGAGGAACACTCATTCTGTGATAACATAGTAAAATACAGCTAAGTATAGAAGGAAGATTAAAACATAAATTCACAAATCAACATTGTTACATAATTATGGTTGTTCATCTGGTTCATACAAAATTGACCTTATAAATAATTTTAAAATAAACTTATCCTTATTTTATTTAATTTTATCAGGAGGTAGTTCTTAAGGAATTGATTTGACTTGTGATAAGTTCCAACATGCTCCAGAATGCGGATCAGATCCAAATTCGTCCAAGTATCTCTTGTGTAAACACCTAAGTGGACCTCCACTAAAACTACCTAAGTGTGAGAAATCTACAATTGGTGTTTATAATAAGCTTTGTATAGGAAGTCTGCCAAAATGTTTCTCTCCTCAATCAACATCCAAAAGAGCATAATCAACTCCCAATTCTCTTTTAGAAAACCATCATATCGAAGGCGCACCCTCCTCAGACGCGGGGCAGCTTCTTGATGTTTGGAGGATGCTAAAATTGTCGCACTTCTATTAAGCCTATGATATTTATCCAAAAGAATGTTATGTTCTTTCAGCTGTTTGTCTAACTCCCTGTACAGACTATTTATTTCGCTTGTTTTCTTCCAAGTTTTGTTTTATAGTGGTGAACGGATTTCCTCTTTTTATAAAATAAAGGATTTAAACTATTACTATCTTGAAAGTGAAAGCTATTCAAACAAAGGATCCCATACCTAAGAGACGGGAATTGACGCTTGATAAACCTGCTTTTTCTCCCTTGATTCATTCACACTAATGTAAGCAGGCACCTCTTGAGGGCCAGCAGGCATAGAGGGTTCAGATGGGCTTACTTTATAAAAAGATGGATTATGATTGACCTTTTCAGAAGTCCTTGTGTTGTCATCGCCATCATTTTCAGGAGCATCAGTGTGACCGCCCTTGTCGCCACTTGATCCTTGACCTTCATCTATGTTGTCATCGTCATTGTTATCATCATCATCATTATCATCATCGTCATTACCACCCTCTTCGACGACAACTTCATCTTTGTCACCTTCATCCTCGGAGTCGGAGTCTACTTCAAAGTAAGGGACTTTGAAAGACATAATTTTAGAGGCATTGACCTCCTCTCTTTTAGCAACTTCAATTCCCTGCTCCATCTTGTTAATTTTTTCCATAACCCTATTGACTAGAGCAGTGTCGAGTGAGGAAAAGCTTAATTCTGAGCATTTATCGACGTTGTCGGCATAAGCGAGCATCATAGCATTTTCAAAAGAATTGACAATGATGTCTTCAAGAGAAGTATCAGGAACCGAGATACCCACTGCTTCGCATCAGAAATAACACCGAGAGCCGACTTTAGAGTCATTATTTCCCTTTAGCTTTTTCTTCAGAGCGGATTGTTTTACTACCATCTGAGCTTTTTCATCTTCGGGTTCTTTAAAGCCCATTTTCAAGGCCAAATTGTTGTCAATAAGGAGTTAATGAGCTTTCCTCTCCTTAGAAATAACAGATTTTGATTGGGAAAGAGAAGCCCTCAGTCGTTCTAACTCCATCATAGCCTCGTTTTTTCTCCGCAGACAAGGAGGAAACTTGACTATTTAAATGTGAAATTTCTCCTCGGAGCTTAGATGATTCAGTAGAGTATTTTATCGCATTTTCATGCAATGAGATCCAACTCTTAGAAATCTGAAAGAAAAAGTACATCATAAATCAAAAACTTAAGAAAAACAGTAATAATAAAGTTAAGTGAAGTGAAACATATCGAAAGTTGTTCTATAAGGGACCGGTAATGAACTGCCAGATCTGAAACAGAGGAAGACGAGTGAATAGAGGCAAAAGATGAGGAATTCAAGATAGATTGGACTATCTTTTCAAAATCGCTTGAGAGTGCAGGAGATGATGGTCTCGAAAGATTCCGCTCCAGAGATGGGGTCGAAATCCCCAAATCTTTCTACATCTGCTCAATCACACTAGGAGAGCTTAAGGTGACAATGAGAGAGAGGAAATCAATCTTTGAGGGAATCTTCTTAGATGGATCAAGAGGGACTTTGATAGTTGGAATCTCCAAGGATTTATTAAGGTCTACAAACTCCCCTTCTTCCCATGGTGGAGAATCAAGAACTTCTACAATCTTGGCTTTTTTGGGGGATGGTTCCACCGTGACCACTTTTTCCAGTTTTTTTTTTGGCAGCCATTTTTGATCTAGCAATATTCTGGGACAAAGATGGTGCATAAGAGGTAGAAGTAGGGGGAGCCGAATCAATTATCGTTGTTCAATCTAAGGAGTAGCTGTGAAAAATTCAAACAAAATTATAAGTCAGTAAAAGTAATTTGAGAATAATGCAGCAATAAACTACAAGTACTATATTTAAGCTTACTAGAGTGATCGGGACATAGTGGTGACATCAGGAGAAAATCTATTTTTTTTGAATATACAAATTATTTTGATTTTCCAAACTATTTTATTTTATAAAACATTTTAAATACTTAAATCATTGTATATCAAATTATTTAACTATTTAAACTATTTAAATAATTTCAAACTATTTTCTAAAAATTAAACTGGTCAGAGTGGGAATTTGTTCTATTTTTAAATAATATATGTAACGATCCGCACTCCAACCTTCGAAAATCGGCATCCGATACATCACATGTATCCGAATGCCGGAGATTCGAACGTTGAAGTTCGTATCGCCGGAGCTTATAGCACATTAAGTACAACAACACATCGGAAAAAGAAATTAATATCATTGATACAACAATGGATACAATATCTGACACAATATGATACAACAGATGCCTAACACTATCAGAGCCAAAAATGCACAAAAGCGGAAAGACAATAGCGGAAAGATAATACCAACATAGGCTCTAAAAGAATCCAACATCCATACTCCAACTCCATCACCAATGCTTCAAAACCAAATAGCTCAACCTAAAAGCTTCAAAGACTCGTATCCAATAAGCTTGAACCACCATCAATGCTGAACTTGTAGTAAACTCTATGCACAATGCGATCACCAAACCACAGATTCCAAAGATTGCTAAAAACTATATCTACTAGCTGATTTTTTGAAAATATGACTCTATGCTGCTTGTGTGGAAAATTGTGGGCACCCAAAATTTAGAAAGGGAAAAATAAACTCCAGGTCAGTCATGAGACTGGTGCAAGCAAACAAAAACAGTTGTTTATATAAAAAGTAACAACAAAAGAAATAAAAAGAAATCCGCAATGCTTTTGGAAAATGAAACTACCATAAGGCCTCTACACACACACAATGCAATCGCACACTTGGGAGAGATTTCTCCTTATGATAGTCAAACATGCTTAATACACGAAAATCCTTTTGATATTATTATTAGTGCATAGTGCAGAAAACATTTCGAAAGTATAATATTAATCTTAGCCAGCATACGTACCATTATAGTATGCCTACTATAGCTACCATGTTAAATGGCAGGTTCTACAACTAAAACCGTACAGGGCGCGTATTGGGTGATTGGATTTCCAATAAATGGTCAGGCTAAGGAACTTCCTCACTGAATGGGAACACCTTTGGAAGGACGCCCCGAGAAACTAACTGGCTCTCTGTCAACACAAGGTCGGTTTACCTCTGTAACTAGGTAACTAACTGTCACGAGTATGCCATCCCCCGGTCTAGAGTGACCTTTTCCGAGCGCTCAATACCAACAAATTCCAACAAAAACACAAGTTAAGTATTTAGGCTCCATAGCTTGATACCACTTTTTATCCAGAAGGAAAATGCACATACCCTAAAGGGCGCGACCCTTATAACCTTGCTGCATTCTTCCTGTTTCGACTATTTTCGAGGTGTGAGGTCCTGACGAAATCTTGTCCACAAAGCTAAGCTTTTCACAAAAGTCATGCTTCGATCAACAAATGATCAGTAGCACTCAGCATGCCACATTACCAAATTGGGAATGTATCACTAGTAAATATCAACTACATAAACTCTGAGCTCGTACGTCTCAGAGAAGGGTGTTAAGCTAAGAGAATAAATTCTCTGCGACCAAACAGAAACGTATTTGAAAGAAACCAACTTTACATCTCAAAGTGTAATGTCAGACATACAACCATATAAATCCATCCTACGTCCGAATGGAACCGAAGGCACTTCAAAGAAGCCCTTGCAAATCCAGGTATTCACAATCCCAATCAGTCTCCCCATCACATATGGAGATCCTTATATCGGAGCAACTCAGTGTAGAGTCATTCGACAGGTTATCCTATCATTCTCGAAAACACCCGGTCTTCACCACCGTCTTCAAATCTATCCATTTCGTCGTATCATTAATTCATAATGGGTTTTATGACATAAAGTCCTCTCCCGGCTAAACCGAATAATGAGCGCTTAATTTAAAGAGCATATGGATATATTGGGATCTTAGTTAAATCACAACACATTTCCCAAAACCTTTCTTTTGAATAGTTTAAAAAAGTTTCCACTTTCAAATCTTTTATACAAAAGATACACTTTTTAAGACCCTCTTCAATTTGAAAACAAAGTTCACAAATCTTTAACAAAGATTTATTCACAAATTTCAAAACTGTTTCAATTTTAATTCACCCCTACTTGAAAATCATTTCAACAAAAACTGGGAATCCTTTCTTTATATGAAAGCCATTATCATTGGAAAACAAAGAGTTTTCATTTTGGGAAAATACAATTTATCTACTCAAGTTATAACCTTTCAAAGTATACACTGGAAAATCAGTAAACTTCCGTATTCCCGGCAAGTTCTGTTTGGATTAAATTAAAATTCCCAAAATAATTCATTCAATATACTTCAAAATGGTTTAAAATCCATATATATATATATATTGTATAACTTGTATAACCTTCTCAAATCATAGTTTCCAAAATAATTTCAAAACTTAAATAAGACATATTATATCCAGACTAAATTTCAAATTCAAAACTTCCTTTCAAAAGCTTTTCAAATTCAACTCAATTCCATTTCCAAACCAATTGGATTCAAAATTCAACTTTTAAAACCATTTCATCATTTTGAATAAAATAATATTTATTTCAAATATCTGTTGTTTAACCAATTCCTCATGAAATCCATATTTGTGTGTGTATGTGGTGTAGTCTAGGGGTTTTACACACAACAATAACATATCAAAACCATCATCAATTCAAGCATAGAAATATCGATAAGCGGTATAATCCCATATTGCTTATCTTCGTTCATAGATAACAATTAATATCATCATAGAAATAAATCACAGTTCACAGCTCAATCCACACAATTTATATCACAGAACATCACGCATCAGGGATATCAAACAATTTAAAGCATTCAATAGAATTCAATCATTCATAAGTAAGATTAATTAATTATCTGATTATAATTAATTTAAACCAGATTAATTACTTATGAATAAATTGCTAATCCTGGTCAATTAATATTAATTAATTACAAACCATTTTAATTTATTATCCTTTAATCATTTATTGATTAATTTTAATAATAAATTAATTAACCTTTAATTATTAATTAATCAACCTTAATTAATAAATCAATCAACCTTTAATCATTAAAAATAATTAGTCTTAAATTATTTAATTATCCTTTAATTAATTAACTAACCCTTAATTAATTACCCTTTAATTAATTATCCTTAATTAATTTCGATAAGTGATTGTCCTTAATCACTTATATAAATAAATCACAATTTTAATTACATTAAGTAATTATCCTTTAATCACTTGATTAATCAATTTTAACCATTAATTAATTACTTTTAGTTAAGTAATTATCTTTAACTAATTAATTACCTTTAATTACTTACATTAATTAATTAAAATTAATTATCCTTTAATGTATTTACACAAAGTAATTATACCTTAATTATATTAAGTAATAATCTTTTATTAATTACATTAAGTAATTATACTTAATTAATCTCATTAAGTAATCATCCTTTAATTACTTATCGTTAATTAATTAACTCTTAACTAATTAATTAATCTTTAATTAATACTAAATTAGGCTTTGATTAAGTAATTATATTTAAATTTCAAATTAATGATCCTTTAATCTTAAGATAACCCATTTATCTTAAATAATTGAAAAATCATCATTTAAATCTTATTTTAAATATCCCTTAAGATAAATTATCATTATCACCTAATTTAAATTAAAAAAATTTAATCTTCTTAATTAAAATCTTAATTATACTATTATATTTATTTAAAATAAATTTAAGAATTGATAAAGGATTAAAACACTTCAAGCATGATTAATTAAAATATTTTAAAAACCCTTAATTTATTCAAAACTGAAAATAAACATTTATTATTTTACAAGAATAAATCAAGGAAAGGTTTTAAAACTTGATTTAATGGAAAACTTGTTTAATTTGAATTTTTAAAATTTTAAGGTCATAAACCCGAGATGACTCGAGTGAAACCCGAGCCAGATGTCGTTGTACCCGAGGCCTGCTTCGAGTTAAACTTCAAAACCCACGAGTCGTTTTCTTCTTCTTTTATTTTTAACTTAGTTTAGTTTAAAACCATTATCACAGGCCAAACCCGCCTGAACACCCTGCATACATACTCGAGCTAGGACATCAACTCCCCGAGCATGACTTCTAGCCCAACCCCTTCTTCTTCCTGCAGCAACCACTGACATCAACACATCAACGTGCACGTGCACACAAGGCCTGACCACTTCCGGCCATCATTCCGATCACCAACATCTCGACATCGACCTTGCCGACGAACTCGAACCCACAGATTATCGTTACATATATGAAACTGAAATCGAGCAAGTTGAACGAACTGAAACCAAAAAACTGATCAGCTGAAAATGCCTTGCGCCGCCATGATCGACCATCTGAAACCTTGCCAGTCAACCCATAGTCGCTCCATACCCTCATGCATCATTTCCCTCTGGTGCAATCCTCTTCGGTGCTCTCTCGCCAAAGCACGACCCTCTAGTTCAACATCGACCAAAATGGGTTGCTAAACCCTACAAAGCCACCATGCCGCCACCTCGACCAACTATAAATGCTTCGAGCATTTTTCCTAAGTTCTCCCAACCTCTACCTTCCTCCAGCCATAATCCCAAGGTCCACCACCACTCCGATCGCCAGAATTTTCAAAAAGAACAACTTCAGTTTATCTCCCAATTTTGCCATGAATATAAACTTAAAAATTCCGATTTTTATATCGAAATTCATAATTTCCAAATACGAATTAGGTTATATACTTGAAACATGAAATTTAATTGTTTTTCTGACTTGAAATTGAACATTACTGTCAATCCTTGTTTTTGAGATAGCTAATCAATAGATCCACTTGAATCCATTTTTAAAAATGATGTTACCGTGTTACAAACAATTTTCATTTAGAAATTATAGCATAAAATTGATTACATGAGGTGATATTGAATTTATATTATGGGATAAAGCCTGTTATTCAAACAAAGGAACAAACACAAACATGCACAGTTATTTTCATGTATATATATGCATGCTGGCATACTGAACAAACATCAATCATGGCATACTTCAAGCATTAACACAAACATCCAAATGGATATACACAAACTCAAGTAAATTTGATCACCTGTAAATGAAGAACAAAGCCTGGAACTTGAAATTAGAAATGTTTTGAGTTTGAAAACTTTGATCCTTCATCTAATGCTCGATATTTGATTTGGTTTTAAACTTTATTTAATCTGCTACTTGATTTAGTTTGAGCTGATGTTGATCTTCTTGCTTCCAGGTTTGCTTGTTTAGTCTTGAATCTGTTTTCAGATTTCTAGATTTTGAAAGATTGTTTTTGTATTTGGTCTTTGTTTGCTTTTGAGTTTGATTATTAACTTGCTTCTTTGATTTTCACTTGCTTCAGGTTGATGTTGTTGAATTGATCTCAGGTTTTTGATTTTCTTATACCTGGTTTTCAGTTTTCTTTTTGCTTTTTCGTTCCAGGTTTTGATTTTTTTTGAAGATGAAAGAAGATTAAAAATATACACTAGCCCGATTTTACTCTTATACATTATATTTATAAATTTAATTTAAAAGAATATTTAATTGCCACTTGTTAACAATGCTTACACTTATTAATATTAAGTATACTTAAGCCTACACATGTTAAAACAGTTAAATTTATGTTTAAGCCCTTATTTCAATTAATTTATAAATTATGCTTTATACCCTTGTTTAATTAAGTATTTATGTTATATATATATATATATATATATATATATCTTATTTACATATGAATTATATTTTCGAATTTATACTTATTATGCTTTTAAATGTTATATACTTTCAAATACACACACACACACACACACACACACACACAAATACAAACCATTTTAGTTCATGAAAAATTTAAGAAGAAAGTATATAAAATTTTTATTAATCTTATTTTAATTAAAAATATTTATCTGTATACATTTACTTTTATAGTTATTTATATAACCTTAAGAAAAATGATTTTAAGACTAGTTATACATTAATAAGTAATCACATTTATTTTATATATATAAGAATTTAACTTAAAATACCTTTTTGAAAATTGTTGTATTAACCTCAAATCATAACTTCCAAATACACACACACATACACATATGTATACATATATATTATAGTTAGAAATAAACTTTTATTAGTTTTAAATGTAGATTTTTTAAATCCAATTTATTTTCAAGATATTTATTATTTTGAATTTCAAATCCAAAATTCTATTTACAATCTATATAAAATAAACACGTTTTTTTATTTATTTGGAAAATTTTCAAATCAATTCACAATTTAATCCAAAACTTTATATTTATTACCAAATTAAATTTGAATTAAAAACGGAATTATTACAATAGATTTAAATGCGAATTGGGTGAAAATGAATTTACAACCTAAGTTGAAATTCAATATGATTATTGAAGTAAAAATATGATATTTTGAAGTGAGTATGATGATTTTGAAATAAATAATATTTTGAAGCGAAAATGATATTTTGATATCAAGTATTGATCGTTTTCGAAATGTAAAAGTGCCAACCGTTGTGTAAAACAACGTTTGGTTGTTAAAGAGACTGGGGACTCTTATTGGCATACTCTCTATCAATATTGGAACTACTTTAACAACTGTGTATGCCGAAGAGACTCCAAAACGAAGTGGTTGGATTTAGCGTGGATTGTAGGATTTGAAGAAAGAGAACAATGATAGATAGGCCTCGGCACTTGTCCTAATTTGAAATGACTAAAACATGACTGCTTGACAGAGCCAAGCGAGCTAGCTACTCCTAGCAGACATCCGTTCTTCGATTTTTTAGACTCCGTCCATACTGTATTCCTTGTTGGTTTCGATTGGTACACCTTGATTTTGGGATAACCTCCTTTTGACTCGATATGGGATGGATGGACGTGGTGGGCGCTGCGATGCGTTACCACCAGCACTGCAACCCGAACTGGTAGTATCCTACCTTGGGTATTGCTTTATGTGCCTTGTCATACTTTTATTCCGATATGAGACCACTATGATTTTGGTTTAGCATTGTCATATCAAGGCGCATCCCTATTCCCCGACACGCTACTGGGGCATTATATGCAAACTGTACGACAATGCTTAAAAACGCATTAAGGGGGGTTAATGTAAAACCTTAAAGCTAAGAAAAATATTTCTTTTACTGATTAGGCATTATATAGCATATTGTACTTTACATAATATTTTGACAGATCCTTAAGAGATGGAAAATACCATAACATCTCTTGAGTTATTGCACGCACGTTATACACTAGATAGGAGATGTGAAACCCCGTAAACATCTCTGATGACATTACACTCATGTTATATGTGATACTTATTTAACTCACATAGGGATATTGTAGGCCTGACTCGAGTGTTTTGCCTTTTCATTATGCTCGGGTCATCCTTGAGTATTTCAGCGCCTTGAAGATTATTTTCTTGAGGACGATGACGAAGATTTGGTATATTATTATTACTATTATTGTTCCCTCCATCTTGTTGTTCTGCTGCATTATATTTTGTTTCTGTTGTATATATAACTGTGATAAAATGTTGTATAAATTAGAATCAAAATGTATAGTATAAACAGCTAATATGAACTATTTATTTAATTATTATATTTTGTCATTCCGCTGTGAGATTCTGTGTTTTCTTCCTTTTTTCCTTATTTTTCTTAATTAACCCCATTGATTATCTTTGTTTCTGATTGTTTGAGTTGGATATGTGTGGATTACTGTCAATTTAAACCTTTCGAAATAGTCGTCATAGTTGGTATCAGAGATTTGGTTTAGCGACACCCTTAGCTTTGTGGGGTTTGACTCATTAGAGATAGGGTAGTAATACCCTAGAATGAGTTTGTTTGAGTGTGCGTATATATGATAGTGCATTCATGTCAGTGTTATAAATGTTTTATATTGTGTTTACTTATCCGTTGAGTCGTTTATGAATTCTGGTCGGTGCGTGGGACATCATGTTATCGATAGGGGTTTCTAAACGCTTAAACGAGGCAAGTCGACATAATGTTGTTTTAAAATAGGGTAAATGAATAATTGTACCTAAATTATATATAATATATAAAAAGAAGTTGAATGAAAATAAATGAGTATAAGTAAAATTTATACGAGTAATCAAAATTGGATTTAAGCTGAATGTAAATAAATTGAATGAAAATGAAATAAGTGAATGTTAAATAATGAAAAGTTGATACACTTAAGTATAAGAGGTAAGAAATATAAGATTAGATTTTCGAATGGATAGATTTATAAAATAAATTGAATATGAAGTAAATAGGTTGTAAAGCCGAGTTGAAAACACTAACTTAACTAAATTGAGTCATGGATTTTTATAAACTTAAGTAATGAATTATTAAATAAAAAAAATCTAATCTTAGTTTAAGTTAAAAGAATGAATTTAAACTGAGAATTTGAGAATATAAATTCTAGTGCTTTTGAAATTTTTTCTAAGATTTTGAAAATAATATATGTATTATTTGAAAATATTTATAAATAGAAATTGTTTCAAATTAATTAATAGGAAATAAATCCTGTACTCCCCTCTTCTGTCGCTGGAGAATAATTTCGATGATGACGGACGCATCATTGACATTCATTTTCGTGTTTCAAAGTGGGGAATGCCACTCAGTAGCTTTGCTATGTATTTGGTTCAAAAAACAGATTTGATTTAAAATTTCTAAATATAGATTGATATGTATAAAAGATATGAGTATATATATTATTTCAAAATGATTTAAAATGAACCCAGTATTTGAATTCTTAAGTTCTTGTTAATTAATTATTTTCAGTTGTGGAAATGAAGTGAATCCATGGATTATTATGAAAGTTATGAAGCAATAATAAACATGAATTGTGTTGTATAAAATGTTTATAATAAGCATAAATGGTCTATAAAGGATATTAGTGTTAAAGAGAATATACTAAATGGTAATAAATAAAATTTAACTTAAACAATGTTAAATGAAATAATTTTATAAAATGGTTCATAAATGAATTTATATGAAATATGTTAAACAAAAAGTAAAACAATTGAAATTTAACAAATTGAATTTGAATAAGTCGAATATAAATGAAATATATATGAATAAATTTGAAGCAATCCAATTAAATGTTAATAAAAATTGGATGTTAATAAGAAATGAAGTGTATAAATTTAACATGGGCATTGGAAATGTAAATTGTGATAGCTTGGATTAATTAGATGATTACTAATAATTGTTGAATGGGTTCTTTGGTTGTGAATAATTTATTTTATAGTTTTAGCTGCATATGATTGTTATGGTTGTGTATTAGTGGATATATCATGGTTTTGATTCAAAATTCATGTCATAAAGTCTATCAAACTTGTACATGCTTTCTATATCTTTTATATGCAACTAATATTCTAAATTAAGTTTAGATAGGTACATGCGAAGACGTTTGGACGTATACGTGGATTTTAGTTGCTTTTGCTTGCTTAATATGAGCGTACTCGCTCATATTACTAATAATAAGGTATGTATCTCGGATTACATATAGCATTTTTATTTTTATTTTCCCTTTGGGATGCCTCGTCATTGAAATATATTTGATATATTTGGTATATATTTGTGTTACATATTTTATTATAAAAATTTTCCGATCGAGCAACGCAAAGGAGACTCTATCGGAATTTTCTTTAAATCCGGGTGTTAGAAAAATTTTGAGGTTTCAAAATTTTATAAATTGTTTTCATATATAAGTTGTAATTTCCATAAAACCGATATCGAAGTGGCATAGTAGAAGCATAGTAAAATTTTCAAATAATATTTTATGTTTTATAAGAGATTATTTTGAGAAAAGTATCAAGTGTTAATTTTTTTTATTTAACCTCTTTTTGAGGATGAAAATTTTCAAGTGGGGGAGAATGTAACGACTCATTTTTTTAACTATTTTAAATTATTAAATTTAATATGATTATTGAATAAAATGGTTAAAAATAAAAATTTAATGGTTTATTAATATAGCTTATTGTATATGAACTTGAATAAAATTTTGAAATAAATAATTCTAAAGATTTAAGGAATAAAAAGTATTGAAATGAAATTCTATGTATTGAATGTGTTTGAAATCAATAGCTTGAATTGAATAATAAATGTTGAATTATTTAGATGAAAATAAAATAATTGTTGATAAATAAAATTCATTTGAAATTAATGGTTATCAATGTAATTTATTGAAGAATTAAGTTGTTTAAATTTAATATTGGGAATTATATAAATAATTGAATTCTGAATTTAATATGAATGAAAATGATTCCAAAAGTTGATTTAAATTTTATTTAAATATGAATGAAGATTTTTGACTTCTAAAATTGAATTTAGAATGAATAAGTTTATTTTGGAAAATAGCTCATTTTAAGTAACGAGTAAAGATAACCATTTCGGCCACTGTCTTGGATTTCGACGAAACTAGTATCATCGGATTCATAATAGTGAGTTATTATAGGATTTTAAGAAATCAACTAAAGGAATTTAATTAAAAAAAATTGATTTTGAAAAGCTATCTTCTGGATGATGGAATTGGCTATTGATACATGTTCCATTGTGTTCGAAATGGGGTATAACATATAGAATGACAGGCGGCATCATTTGGAGCTTGAGGATTTCGGACATTCAAATTCAAACATTTCTAATTATTATAATATATATATATATATACTCAACCCACCCGACCATTCGTACGCTCTGCCCATTTCTTTGTCTCGCTCATACAACCCCTTTCCCTCTCTTTTCAAATCGCACCCATCAGAGTAAATAAGAAAAAAAAGGAAAAAAAAAGCGACAAACGAGCGATTGGCGTGCACGTGGAGGCACGACCGGAGGCATGCTGGCGGAGGACGATCGCGCAAGGGAGTGTTCGATCACTGTTAGGGTTTGGGGTTTTCCCGACCGCACGTGTACATGCATGGAAAGCGACAGTGGTGTTGGAGGCATCAAGGTCGACGGCGGCTGCAGGGGCGCGACGGCGTGCTTGGAGCAAGCAATCGACGTTGACGAGAGAAAAAAATATCGAAGTGGCAGTCACGATGTTGAACAAGGAAGATCGGGCCTGGGAACGAGTTAAGGGAGAGGAAGATAGGTTTTTTTTTAATTTTTAGTCAATTAAGTTGATTAATTTTAATTATATCCAAATGCTAATTTATTCGTATATCATTCATACGAGGTCGGATTCGAGTGCAGTCTTTCGTATTGAGATCGTATCGACATCATCTACGACATGAAATTAGATTGGCATTTATTTTACTTTGAAAATTTTCAGTTTCAAATAAAAGGTGAGTGTTTTATAACGCTCACGGAGTACTGAATAATTTTTATATTAGTTATCTTGGTAACATGAAGTAATTTAATTTTATTGACTGTTGTTTGGTAAAATTTAACTGATATTTAAATTGATATGAAATGAAATGATAGGAGTTTGCATTGATAGATCAAAGTTGAATTGGGAATCAAATTGCTAGTTAAATTCTCGATTATTGACAATTGGTTAATTGGGTGATGTTTTGACCGGTTTGGATGTTGTTTGTGATGAATGCCTATTGGTTGATAAATTGGATGATTTGATGCTTACTTATTTATATTTATATCTTGTTGTCACCCGTAAATTATTTGACAGCACATAAAATTGTAAATTGAATTATTTAGAATAAACTAAGAAATAGGTTGAAATGATATATACCTATGACATTTATTTTAGACTGAAATGATATATATCCATCATTGAAATTAAAATCAAAATAACTGATCACTTGGCCATATGATAGAAAATTATAAACGGTCACCGGATTGGTTAAATTATATAATTTTTAAACTCTTGATTTTGAAATTATTTATGTGACTTTGATTTAAAGAAATAAAAATCGAATTTATAAAGATTGAATTAATTTCGAATTCGAATTTGAAATGTTGAATATAAAATTGTTAAAAGAAATTGTTTAAAGAATTTAATTTGGAAATTGAAGTAACGATTGAAATATAACTTGAATTATACACTTGAATTGTTTTAAAAAGGTTTGAACTTTTACTTGAAGTTTGAATTTATTTAAGTAAAAGTGATATTAATCAATATTTCAATTTAGACTCGAGAATGGAATTAATTTTAAGATTTGCATCTAATTTTGAAAATTAATGTTTAATTTGAACTAAATGATTTAAACCTATATTTTGAAATTGAACTCGGAATTCATATAAACCAAATGGGTTAAATTTGGGAATGGAATTGAAATTTAAGCTCTTTAATCGAATCAATGAAAAATCGAAATTGGAATTAATTCAAATTGAAATCGAAACTGAAATTGATTTGAATTGAAATTTATTTAGGATTGAATTAAAATCGAAGTTAATTCGATTTGAAATTGAAATATAATCGATTTAAATTGAAATGGAAATTGAAACTGATTTGAATTGGAAGTTTTGGAATTGAAATCAGTTTGACTTTGAAACTATGTTTAAATAGATTATTTTAATATAAACTGTCTAAAATCTATCTTTTTAAATATTCAAATTATTTTGATTTCTAAACAATTTTATTTTATAAAACATTTTAAATAATTAAATCATTTAATATAAAACTATTTTAACTATTTTTAAATTATTTGAAAAATTCCTAGCTATTTTCTAAAAATTCAAACTGGTCAGAGTGGCAACTATTTATATTTAAATCATGGATTTAAACGCGAATTGGGTTAAAGTGAAGCTGCAAGCTAAGTTGAAATTCGAAATGATTATTTAAGTAAAAAATATGATATTTTGAAGCGAGGATGATGATTTTGAAATAAATGATATTTTAAAGCAAAAATGATTTTTTTTTATCAAGTATTGATCGTTTTCAAATGTAAAAGTACCAAGCGGTGTGTACAATGACGTTTTCTTGTTAAAGAGATCATGGCCTCTTATTGGCATACTCTCTTTCAATATTAGAACCACTTTAACAACCGTGTACACGGAGGAGACTCCAGAGCGAAGTGGCTGGGTTTGACGTCGTTTGCTGGATTTGAAGAAAGAGAACAATGATCGATAGACCCCGACACTTGTGCCAATTTAAAATGACTGAAACATGATGGCTTGACATGGCTAAGCTGGGTAGCTACCCCTAGCGGACATCTGTACTTCTATTTTCTTTGGACTCGGTCCATACTAAATTCCTAGTGGTTGGTTTCGATTGGTGCACCTTGATTTTGGGATAAGCTCCCTTTGACCCGATATGGGATGGATGGACGCGGTGGGCGATCATGGCTACGATGCATTACCACCATCTCTGCGACCCAAATTGGCAGTATCCTATCTTGGACATTGTCTCACATGTCTCGTCATATTTTTATCCCTATATGAGACTACTACAATTTTAGTTTAGTGTTGTCGTATCACGACGCATCCCTATCCCCCGCCGTGCTACTAGGGCGTTATATGCAAATTATACGACAACGCTTAGAAACGCGTTAAGAGGGATTAATGTAAAGCCTTAATGCTAAGAAAAATATTTATTTTACTGATTATGCATTATATATAGTGGATTCTACTATATATAATATTTTGACTGATCCTTAAGAGATGGAAAATCCCCTAACAACTCTTTAGTTATTGCACGCAATTATACACTGGATAGAAGATGAAACATCTCCGACACCATTACACTCATGTTATATGTGATATTGGTTTGATCACATAAGGATATTTTAGTCCCGACTCGAGTGTTTTGTCTTTTCATCACGCTCGGGTCAGCCCTGAGTATTTCAACGCATTGAAGATTATTTTCTGGAGGACGAATATCAAGATATGGTATATTATTATTACTATTATTAATCCCTGCATCATGTTGTTCTGCCGCATTATATTTTGTTTCTATTATTTGTATAACTCTGATAAATGTTGTATAAATTATAATCAAATGTATAGTATAAATAGCTTCATGAACTGTTTAGTTGATTATTATATTTTGTCAATCCACTACAAGATTCTATGCTTGCTTCCTTCTTTTCTTAATTAACCCCATTGATTATCTATATTACGGATTGTCTGAGTTGGACATTTGTAGATTATTTTCAACTTAAACCTTCCGAACATGGATCATCACAATTCATGAGTTTTGAAGATCCAAGATATCAAGATAAGTTATAGAGTCGATGATTTTTTTGTTGAAATCCTAGTAATTCTTCTTTGATCTCTCTTCACGTTTTCAAAAAGGTTTTAAATCTATTCTCTGATTTTAAATGATTATCAAATATCTTGGTTTTCAAAAAAGATTTTAAAGAATCTCTGTTTTCAAAATGATTTTTCAAACATCTTTTCTAAATTGTTTCCAAATGATTTCTAAACTTTTTTTTATTAACAAGTTTATCTATTGAGTAATTAAATTTTTTAAGCATTTTATATTTTAATATGCTTTTAATCTATAATATTTTGATAAGTTTTAATTTTATGCTTTAAAAATATTTATATTATTGAAAAGTATATTTTGAAATTATTAATACTTTGTTTTTAAATATATATTAACTTATAATTTTTTATGTATACTTTCAAAAGAAATTCATATTTAACTACGTTATATATTAAAATATTTCAAAATAATTTTATAGAATTTTTCTATGATTTAAACATGTGTAAACTATGTTTAAATGATTTTACAAAGTGCCAAAATATTTTACAAAACTTAACATTTTCAAAACAAATTTTATTTAATTGATTTTCAAAATTACAAAGGATAAATTTTATTTAATGGATTTTGAAAATTACAAAGGACATGTCGAAATGTCTCCATCATGTATGTCAATATATAGGCTGGGAATTTCAAACTTCAAATTTGAATGGAAGTATCTTTTCATGTATCTCTTCATAAATGGAATGAGTGTTGTTTCTCTATAAAGAGTGGTTTTCCAAACATATTTTTCTAAACTACTTTCTTATATTTTCTCTCCTCTTTTAATCTCTTGGATTCTAAAAGAAAATCTACTCAAATTACACCAGAAAAAAATTCAAACCCTATTGATTTTATTCGCTATTGCTTACTATTTGATCTCTCTCATCTCTCTCACTCAAATTAAAATCAAAGTGCTATTCGGGAAGTTATAGGACCATTTTACTCAATATCAAGAAATTGAGTCTATAAACTGTATCAAATCATACCCTTATGTCTTATGTGTGCTTGGTGTCCCTGAAATCCAAGTGGGTGTGCTTGTGTCCCATCTGAATCAAGTCATTGTGCTTAGTGTCCTATTTGTATCCAAGTGGACGTGCTGGTGTCCTGTCCGAATCCAGTGAGTGTACCCAGAGCTTGGAAAATCTAGGGGGCGTGCCTTGTAGCCTTGAATTGAGATTGTATAAACTTTAATATTTGAAAAGAAACCTGTATAAGAAATTGTGCGGGACTTGATGTAGTTTAACTCCAATATAAAAATTCCTAATGCGATCTCTCCAACTCTTTACCTTTTACTTTTACTGCATTTACATATGTCTGTGTTTGCATCAGTAATTGTTGACGTTGCATTATTTAATTATAACTTAAGAGAATTTAAAAGGATTCACAAAAATCAGTAAACATTATTCACCTACCTCTAGTATTAAATTAGCCTTAAAATCCATCTTACGCAAACTAACATTTGGTATCAGAGCATTTATTTTCATAATTTCGTAATTTGATTTTGCAAAATTTATATGGAAAAATTAATCGATATTAATTTTAACACTATTTTCGAAAAGCAATTTTGCAAAGTCAACATTACAATGTTTCATAAATTTGCATCCATTCATTATGAAAAGCCACTTGATCTTTTGAAAAGATATAAATTGCAGGAACAGATGTGTTGCGTGGATTTTGATGAACATACACCTAATGATCAAACTTTACAAATCAAAAAGGATAAATGGACAGTGGATAGGGATGCTTAAGGCACATGACTGACAATCTAGAGATATTGAAGGATATTGTTTACAAAGATGGAGAATCGGTCAATTTTGAAGACAACCCTAATGGATATGTGATTGGTATCGGCAATGTTGGTAATTCTAAAACTCCTACTAATCTTTCAAATGTTTTGTTAGTTAGGAATTTAAAACATAACGTACTAAGTATTAGTCAACTACGTGATAAGGGCTTTAAATTAAATTTGCAAAAGATAAGTGTCATATTGAAGATAATGAGTCAAACATTTTCTTTGATGGCATTAGGAAAAGAAATATCTATATATTAAGCATGAAAGTGTCAAATGATGATTTATGTCTTTTGGCTGAATCAAGTGACCCTTGGATTTGACACATAAGATTTAGTCATTTGAATTTCAAGCACCTTTCTAAAACTGCCAGATACGATCTAGTTAGAGGTCGTCCTAAAATAAGTTTTGATGTTAGCAGTATATGTGATGCATGTCAATTAGGAAAACTCACAAAAATTCCTTTAAGTCAAAAGATATGTTCTACATCTCAACCCCTTGAACTTCTTCATTTAGATCTTTTAGGTCCTTTGCAAATACAAATAGATCCATCTTTATATTTTTAGATGATTTTTCTAGGTTTACAAGGATGATTTTCCTAAAACTTAAAAGTAATGCCTTTGAAATGTTTAAAATCTTTGTTAAAAGAATTCAAAATCAAATATCTATTAAAATTAAACAAATTCTGAGTGACAAGGCGAAGAACTCGAAAATGAAAATTTTGAAATTTTTAGCAATAATGTGACGACCCGTAAATTTTCGATAATTAAACATGTTAATTTAATTAGGAATTGTGAATAAATATTGGAAGATATAAAAATTTTGTAATTTATTTAATGAAATAATAAAAAAAGTGAAATGCAACAGTGTTATTTATAGTTAATTATTATGAACTTGAATGAAATCCTAATCAGTTGAAAAATGGTACATTTATATTTAGAAATAAATTTAATACAAGAAAACAAATGTATATAGTGAATTAATTAATGAATTAATAATAATAAATAGTAATTATAATAATATTTGGAAATAATGTTAATATTATCCATAATAGGACAATTTTTTGAACTTAAAAGAATGGAAATGAAGACTTATCAATTTTATGGGATTTGAACTATAATATTTGGATTTAATTGCAAATAAATGAAATTAAATATCTAAATATTACGTTAATTGAATTGAAGATGGAATGTGAGAATACTAATGTAATAGATTTTGAATCCAATGTTAATTCCGTCTGTTTGAGAATAATGAATTGAATAATAGAATGAAAAGTAAATTAAATAGAACGATTAGGAATTAAATTTACAATTTTTGAATTTAATGAAAATTGAGGTCAATACTGAAATTGATAAACTAATTAACTCTAAATTGACATTTAAATTTGTTTAAATCATTGTTAATGATTGAGAAATAAAAAATGATGAAATTTGTTAATTGCCGAATTAAAATTTAAAATTTTGATTTAATTAAATTATTTTAATTTATTTAATTAATGTAAAAGTAGCCATTTTGGCCACTGAATTGGATTTCGATGAAACTAGTTTCATCGGATCCGTAACGATGAATTATTGTAGGGTTTCAACTTTCGTAACGATCGGCCCGTTGTTTGATCGTACGGGCTTGAAAAGCCTTGAAATCAATTTAATTGAAGTCAATTTGAAATAATTTAATATTAGCATAACTTCTTCATACGATGGAATTTAAACCTGAAACCTGTTCCATTGCATTTAAAATATTTAAAAACATCTATTTTGATATATGGGTTGACCCAATTTCGTTCCGGAGTCGAAAAGGGCTTTACGGGCCATATATCTTTCAATTTATCTGGTCCGTTCTTTCTATTTCAGCTCTATCTATGTAACGCCCCACCCCGAGACCCACCTTAGTAAAGAGAATTAAGAAGTAATTCCGTCTACTAAAACGGAGAATAGGGCTGGTTAAGGGCGACCATCTATAATTTTCTCTTAAACAACCAATGAATACGTCGATAAATGCATTATAATTTTTCTTCTCAAGTGGATCGACATGCCCAGTAAATGCTTAATCCAAAACTATAGGTGGCTAATGGATCGATCAGAACAAAATACAATAACTGAATGTAAATCACATCACAGAACAGTAACCAACATCATATATATACATATACACCGATACACGTTCGGTACAATACAATATGAATACAATAAAGGTGGTGCACGACCACACCGTATACATCGAATCAAATGTAAAAGCATCAGAGTATGCGGAAGAAATAAACTACTCAAGCAAAAGAAGAGCTATTATCCAACATCAACTTCAAGCTAAGACCAATAGATGATACCTGAAACAACTCAGTCTGACCCGAGTGAAAATACACGGGTCAGGCTAGCTAAAATCATCAGTTAAACAGAATAATCGATGAGCATAATTAGGTGAGAGCTATGGTATCCTTTTTCACAAAGGAAGCCATGCCCTAAACAGGGTTTCAACATCATAAGAAAGGACAACATCTCTTCTTGGCAAGTAAGGGAGATAATGATGATAAAGTCATACTTAAGTGGCATAACAGATACTTAAGCAAATGGAACATCGCCGAACAAAATTTTAAAGATAAGATTCAATAAACATCGCTTTCGCCTCATATCATCAGCGGTATAAAAAAATATGGATAATGACTTCAAATGAATAAATTATCTTCTTAGAAGTGCTCGTCAATATAACAATACATCAAAGGTACATATCCTTCATACATAGAATAAAACGCATATGGATGTGCCTCATTTTATAGGCTTATCTCAATGATCATTCAAGGAAATATAAAACCCAATCATAAAAGAAGCATTATACTTATTCATACCTCATCTCATCGGTATTAATATAGATACATCTCAAATCCATCACTAAAACTCATCACAAAAGATTCTTCATAATCATTTATACCTCATCTCATTGGTATAAATTTATAAATACATCTCAACTCTATCATAACATCAAGTAGTCAATAAAATCATCAAATCATCGATCCATAATGCAAATAATGGTATAAAAAAAAAATATCTTAAATCTATTATAAACTCATCATAAAAGCATTACCATAATTTATCTTGATAGAGCCCGGAAAGAATCCAAAACATCATATTCGAAATCACAAATAAAACCATGTATGTCAATAAGCCTTTTTCTTACATAAGGCTATACTAAAGCATCATCATCAAAACAGTGAAAACGAAACATCTAAACTTCATGGAAAACAGCACGTGCATTTACATCTTGACTAGTACTACCATTATTTGGTACCATTCATCGTGATGACTTGGGGCCACATAACATCATAACATCGTGATCATCTTGATTGACTATAGTCGGAAACATCTTGATGACACCCAGTCACAAAAATTAGAGTAATAACGTCGTGTTGATTGGAGTCGAGTAATAACTTCATGAACATCGTGATGACTCCAATCGAGTACTCGGTCTGTAGCACTAGTAACATCGTGAATGTGTCTCAACTTCTCGAATAGGAATCCAATAGGCGTCAACGTACGTCCCATACCATACGTTTGTACCTATTGGTTTACTAATCGTTAGTCGATGCCACATTAGAAAACCATCATAAAACATCATCAAATAAACACTGCCTCATCTCATCGGCGAGTGTAAGATACCTAACTCGTCTTATCTCATACTTGGACGAATTTTAAGTGACATCGAGACTTGTCTCATTTCATCGACAAGTAAAAATTCATCATAAATATCGAAATCATCATCAGTCCATCATAACAACTTGCCTCATCTCCTGGGCAAGTAAAAGAACATCGTGATGGTTATTTCTAACCATAGTTGCAAATTAAAACTTAACATCAATATTGTCTCATTTCATCGGCCATCACAAAATGCATCTAGATTGGTTCGTCGTCGAATGTACTCAAAGAGTAATTCTCAAACCAATAACCTTCACCAAAATTTGGTAACTTCTAAATCAATTCAAAATAACACTTCAAATTGGTTTCGATGAAAACCGTGCTCGAAAACAATGAAAACTAAGAGGAATATCTCAAAACCGATAACTTGAATTCAATACGAATTCAATTCAATTTTAACCCAAAATCAATTCAAATTCCATTTAAAATTTGAATTTAAAATTCTCCAAATATAGCTAGCCTATTGATAGGCATCATAGCTCTGAAAATATCTCAAAAACATCATTAAAACCGAAGAGAATGAAAGCAAAACGAGCTAATACAATTCTCAGGTCAACGATTGTTGTTGCTGTCATTTTGCTCTCAGGACAGCAACATACAACCATAATTTCATCCAAACGAACTTCGAAATTATAGAAAATACAATGAATGAAACCTGTAACACACGACCTAAGCTTTCCCGAACATTTAAAATTAACAAAATCGGTTAAGAAACGAAGAAGTTATGGCCAACTTCGTTTCAGCCTCAAGTGCAGAGCAATTATTGGTTTGCTCTCGGGATAACAGTATAAAAATTCAATTTTGACAAGCTAACCTTAAAATTACAAAAAATTCAATACATGGAAGTTTTAGTACATGATTTAAGCTTTCGGAAATATCCAAAATTATCAAAATCGATTAAGAAACGAATGAGTTATGGCCAAAATAATTTCTCAGACTTGTGATTGTTGTTGCTGTCATTTGCTCTCGGGATAGCAACAAACAAACACGATTTTGGTCAATTAAACCTTAAAATTTTAGAAAAATCAAAACACAAAACTTTCAGCTCTTTGTCTGGGCTTTCCGGAACATCCAAAATTATGAAATTTGGATAAGAAATGAATGAGTTATGGTCAAAATAAATCCTCAAATTTTATGATTATTGTTGCTGTCATTTGCTCTCGGGGCAACAACAAACAAGCACGATTTTGATCAAGCAAACTTCAAAATTTTAAAAATCTTAAAACATGAAACTTTTATCACTTTGTCTGCGCTTTTCATAACATCAAAAGTTATGAAATTTGGATAAAAGATGAAAAAGTTATGGCCAAAACAATGTGGCAACAGAAAACAGAAAATAACAAAGACGAAACGCAATCTTATTAATACGAAAATTCAACTCAAAACCTTATTTTTGGCTAGCATTTGTAAGCTTTTACACTTACCAATTGATTTTCACCGAATATGTAAGGATTTGCAAGCAAGATTGAACCTTTAGCATAAGATTTGAGCCCTAAACATATGAAAATAGAAAAAAACAATACATGCAAAGAAGAAATTGATCAAAACAAAATTTACTAAACAATTCTAAGGTTTTAGATGGATTCTAAGATAGAATAGGTTGGAGATTACCTTCTTTTATGATTTTAACTTGAATTAGGCTTTTAAATTTGCAAAGATTGAGCTTTGAAGATTAAATTTTGAAGAGGGTAGCCATTGTTTTGTACTTTGAAGCTTTTTCTTTTCTGATTTAGGTTTTACTGTAATGAGTTTTGGGAGAAAAGGTACATAATTTATTAGAAAACTCTAGAATTTGGGTTATTGGATGTTTACTATACCCAATTAGTCCATTCTCATACTTAGAAAATTATTTAGGCTAATATACATAGGTTTTATACCATTTTTAGCATTACTTTCTCATATTAACTTCTTTTTACATGAGACAAAATGCATTCTTCATATTTTAACAACGTGAACATGATTAAGACAATATTTTTTTTTTTGCACTTAAAAATATTATTTTCCCATTAAACATTTAATTTACACAATATTTGACGATATTGTTATTTTTAGACCAAAAAAAACAATTTTAAACAATCTGAGTCAAATAAAAATTATTTCTTAACTCGAATAAGTGTATTAAAAGTTTTAATACTTTTTAAAACATTACAACACTATTTTCAATCATTAATACACTTCGAAAGACACATTTTCTTCTCATTTGCCCTTTTTATTCACTAAAAAAGGCTATTATTGGAATAAAATTCAAATACTCCCATTTTAACTCAATAAATAACTAACATCATTTATTTTCAACCCACTTTCACAAATAAAATATTCTATGCTTATTTTCACTCATTTATATTTATTCCAACCATCAATATATTGAATTAACATCTTATGAGATAAATTAACTCACATAAATTAAAAACCCAAGTTTTATTCATTAAAACATTGTTTATATAAAATAAACAATATTAACTCAAATTTCATTCCTCCAATTCATTTATAATCACAATATTAAATTATTATTTGCATTATAATTTATTATTAATGGTAATCTCCAAAATTCGGGTTGTTACAACTCCCCTCCATAGCAAAATCGCGTCCTCGCAATTTCTGGAGGAAATAGTTGTAAACAACACTATCGATACAATCATCGAAGGATAAGGACAAGCTCGAATTCCAAACCATTCATACTCTCAATATAGAATGGTAGAAAGAAACAAAGAAAAACTCACTTGGTTAATTCAATGGCCCATCATATGCTAATATAGTGATTAGCAGACCATCGAATTGTCCAAGAAACTCGAAAGAATTTCAAAGATCTCCTGTCTCGAATTAAAACTCAATAAAATGCTCAACAGATAATCAATTGAAAATGATTGATTACTTAAAATCCTATGAATAGAGTCGGGATCAAACTCACTTAAACCCAAACACCAAGCAATAAAGAAGATCATCAATAAGATTTTCCACATAAATATACAGAAAGAACATCCTCATAACAGGGTAGACACAATAGACAAGATTGATAAATCACGTCCGCGGGTGCGGCGCAGTGGAAAGGAGGCTTGAGTTCCGGTAAAAAGATCCAAGTTCGATTCCTACCCTACGCTTCCCTATCCTATATAAATTTACCCGGGGGTATGGGGGCTTGGATCAGCGGACGGCTTTACTATACCCTCCTCAGGAGTTTACCGGCCCGCCGGGTTCTCCTGGGTTTTCAAAAAAAAAAAGATTGATAATCACAAGATGGCTTCTCACAAGGCCGCCAACTCGAACGACCGCAAAAAAATGCATGTCGTTAATAATGGCTCAAAGATAGAATATGCTCAAGAATAAGGATATAAGCTCGAATTATCTTTTAATCCAAGGTATTTAGAATTTTTAAATCTCAACATCTTTTAAATTTTAAATCTCAATTTTCAACATTTGAAAATTTTCAAACTTTTTACTATATTACTTAGTAGGTAATTTAAAACTCAAATTAAAAGTCCAAATTTCTTCTCTTACTTAAAAATTAATTTCCACAGAAATTCGTAAATCCATAATAATATTCCACAAAATAAATTAAGGGTTTAAATTCACTTTACTCTTTTTATTAAACCACTTAAGTAGTTTTAAAACAATCTTCAAATTCTCTTATAACTCTTCTCTTAAAACATCCAATGTATATAATATAGATTCTAAAATCTCAAAATATACTTTCAATAAAGCACAGATCAAAAATAATCTCATTTATATTCTCATCTTTATAATTTAAAAATAAATAAATAGCATTGCCTCGCCATTGAGTCTCTAATAAATAAATATATCTGTTGGCTGCAGAGTTGATCGAACGATCAAAACTGCCTTGCCACTCTATTACCGGTCTCTAAAATCAATGGCTGCAATTACCATTCAAAAATAAATTTAATATTTAATCTCAAAATATTATTTTCAAAATCTCAATTTTTTTAAAATACAAACCATCGTATATGATTGCCTCATCATAGCATTTAGGAGATTCCTATCGATAACGTTGATCAGGCGTATCGACCAGAACTCATAACTACTCGATGGATAACCCAACACTCTCATGTTATTTCTATGAAAGAATACTACTCATATAAATATATTCTCAAAACATTCTTTTATTTTTAAAATATCTCAAAACTACAATTTCTCTTTTTAAAACTCATATATATAGCTTCAAAAATTCAAACCAAAGAACATTAAGAGAATGCATCGAGATATTCCTAGAATACGCGATTCTCAAAATCAAAGTAGGAGATAAAGTGTTAGTCAATCTTACAATATCATGATCCACTCCTAAAAGTCATCAAGATACAGGATAAGCAAGATATTCTTCTCGAAGGAGATGAAGCACAAAACAACAAATCATTACTTCAAACAAAGTAATGCTACAAAGATAACATTGATTGAGTATTTGAAAAGAACACTCGGTGAAGCTGAATGATAAACTCAATCAAACTCAAACAATCTAGAAACTCATCTCATTCCTTAGTGGATATCCTCGTGGAAGGATAACCGAAGAGCTAAGAGCCAGGATTAAGCTTACCTCGATACTCGATTGCCCGATTGGATGTCAAATCCAAACGGACTCACAAAACTCAAAAAAGTCACCTTGACTAGAATTCGAGATATATCAACAACATCTCGATACTCAAGAGAATATATAACTTCAGAATCATCATTAACATTCCTAAGTGATAGGAATAATAACCCAATCAAATTAGGATGCCTAAATAAATATAGGATCCTATAACAACAGAAGGATCAGAGTTTACATCTAATAAGTCAGTCCATCTCAGATCAGATACATCTTAAGGTAGTGAGTAATAAACAAATACTCACTAAAGCAGCAACCAATCGAGAAATCAAAATGCTCACAACAAGCCAATCGTTGTGGATCCCTTTAATAGGATTCACAATTCTCAAAGGAATGCACAAGAATGCTCAAAGAAACCAATCAGCTCCATCGATACGAACTCACTCGTATCGACAAAAATAAGAATAGAATAATCCCAAAACTCGAAAAAGAATCAAGGCTCAATTCGAAAACAAGCTCGAATAAAGGACAATGATTCACTTGTATTGTACTTCGATGTATCATGATATACGTACTGTTCTGCGTTTATTCTACTTTTTTCTGACCTCGCTCTGATACCAAGCTGTAACGCCCCACCCCGAGACCCACCTTAGCAAAGAGAATTAAGAAGTAATTCCATCTACTAAAGCGGAGAATAGGGCTGGTTAAGGGCGACCATCTATAATTTGGCCTTAAACATCCATTGAATACGTCGATAAATGCATTATAATTTTTCTTCTCAAGTGGATCGACATACCCAGTAAATGTTTAATCCAAAACTATAAGTGGCTAACGGATCTATCAGAACAAAATACAATAACTGAATGTAAATCACATCACAGAACAGTAACCAACATCATATATATACATATACACTGATACACATTCGGTACAATACAATAAGAATACAATAAAGGTGGTGCACGACCACACCGTATACATCGAATAAAATGTAAAAGCATCAGAGTATGCGGAAGAAATAAACTACTCAAGCAAAAGAAGAGCTATTATCCAACATCAACTTCAAGCTAAGGCCAATAGATGATACTTGAAACAACTCGGTCTGACCCGAGTGAAAAAACACGGGTCAGGCTAGCTAAAATCATCAGTTAAACAGAATAATCGATGAGGATAAATAGGTGAAAGCTACGGTATCCTTTTTCATAAAGGATGCCATGCCCTAAACAGGGTTTCAACATCAAAAGAAAGGACAACATCTCTTCTTGGCAAGTAAGGGAGATAATGATGATAAAGACATACTTAAGTGGCATGACAGATACTTAAGCAAATAGAACATCGCCGAACAAAATTTTAAAGATAAGATTCAATAAACATCGCTTTCGCCTCATATCATCAGCGGTATAAAAAAATATGGATAATGACTTCAAATGAATAAATTATCTTCTTAGAAGTGCTCGTCAATATAACAATACATCAAAGGTACATATCCTTCATACATAGAATAAAACGCATATGGATGTGCCTCATCTTATAGGCTTATCTCAATGATCATTCAAGGAAATATAAAACCCAATCATAAAAGAAGCATTATACTTATTCATACCTCATCTCATCGGTATGAATATAGATACATCTCAAATCCATCACTAAAACTCACCATAAAAGATTCTTCATAATCATTTATACCTCATGTCATTGGTATAAATTTATAAATACATCTCAACTCCATCGTAACATCAAGTAGTCAATAAAATCATCAAATCATCGATCATAATGCAAATAATGGTATAAATATAAATATATATATTAAATCTATTATCAAAACTCATCATAAAAGCATTACCATAATTTATCTTGATAGAGCCCGGAAAGAATCCAAAACATCATATTCGAAATCACAAATAAAACCATGTATGTCAATAAGCCTTTTTCTTACATAATGTAACAACCCGGATTTTTGTATTTATTAGTATCGTCGTTAAACAATTAAATCTGCTGGCTAATAGCTGTTTATTGTTGAAGTTTTTAAATCGGTTTGAATCTTTATTTTAGAAAAATGGTTAAGTCTTTTGGTTGCCGTGATAATTAACCAAAACAAACCCGATCCCCTTTTTGATTTGCGTTCGTTCCAAAACTCTATAACCCGTCCCCTTTTCATTCTTCATTCCTTGGTCCACTCATTCTCTCAAGCCCTAGCAAAAAGAAAAATAATAATAATAATGGCGGCTCGCTTGCAAGTTAGGGTTTTGGACGATTTCGAAGTCGCCGTTTATATTGAGGTTGGGTGCTTCGATCGCTTCTTCAACTGATTCGTTCGTGGCAGCTTCATCCAAAGCGAATTCGAGGTTGCGTGGATCGGCCTCAACTCTAAACTGATGGATTAGGGGTTCTTCTATACAAAGGTGAGTAATTTTTATTACTCACATCTAGTCAAATCTCAAAAGTGTAGGGTTTGAATTTTTGTGATTTTCCTTCAAATAAAATTGGTTGAATTTTGTTCGGCCACTTGAATATCTTTAAATGACTGTGATTTTATGGCTTGTTCAAATTCATGAATTTCTTGCTTGCCTCTGACCTGTATTTGATGATTCTGACTTACTAAAATTCATGAAGTTCGTCGCTGATTTATCACAGCTTCCATTGATTTTGAACTCGTTCGATTTTTGATTAAACTGATCCTTAATTTTATTTTGTTCGAGCTTGCTGAATGTCATTAGTTTGAAATTGTTATATGATTTTGGCCAGTTGATAATTTGTAATATCTTATGATATATTTTGAAAGTTTGATTGAACATACGCGTACATATCTTTCCTTTGCTATTTTGTGACCAATTTGTACGTCTTCGCCTGTATTTGCTTTTCTTTTGCACCATTGCCTTGATTCTTTTGTAGGCACCGATCTTCACCTGAGTATTTATGTTTTGTTCACTAGCTTATGTTGTGTAGTTGTCATCCTTCAAGTTGTTGATGCATTTATGTGTGAGTTGCGCATCCTTGTGCTTCTGACCTTAATGTTGTGCATGTTTATTTTGCCCATATGCACACTGTACAGTTGCATGTATGTTGTAATTTTTGTGCACTTGGTTTGTGATTCAAATCCATTGCTTTCACGACCCACTGCTACAATATGCATTTATTACACTTCTTTTTCATGCAACACATTTGTAGTTGAAGTATCCTTCGAGTTTGATCCTCCTGTAGCTTATTTTGATATAACCATTGCATTGAAAATATTTTCTACATAATCATGATGTCTAGTTGACACTTGAGTTTCGTTGATGATTGTGCACTGCTTCAATTTGTATCTGCAGTTGTTTACTTGACATTTACTGCATTAGTTTGCAAATTGTGTTGAAGTTACCTGACTTCAACATCTTTGGACATTTGATTTACTAGCTGCCTTGACTGAGTTCACTGTGTTCACAGTGTTGCTCTTTGTACCTTGCTGATCCACTGGTATATGTGTTGGTTCAACATTTTATTGGTTGCTTGGGTATGGAACTGTTTTATCCTGTAGCTTCATACTGCCACCTCTATTTTATTCTGTAGCTCCTTACTGTCATCTCTTCTTTATCTTGTAGTCTCTTGTAGGAGATCTCGGTCCTACTATTCCAATTGGTAGGCCTTGAACTTGGTTGTTGGTTTGAGCTGAGTATTTTGATTTATATTCAGTGTCATTTGTATTAATCTGGAGTTGTTGGTTGCATTCAGTCATTTGAGTCTTGTGGTCTTTGTCATCTTCTCTTGCATATTGTTCATCTTGTAGTTTGGTCCGGCCTTCATGCAGTTGCACTACCTCGGGTTCAAGTGGTTGCCATTCACTTTAACTCAGTTGTATTTGCCTAGTCTCTTACCACTTGTTGTTGTTTTCCCTGATCCTTTGGTGTTGTGGCCATTTCCGCATCAATATAGGATTTGGTTCAATTAAGATGTGTGCATTGATCCCTTGTGTAGTTGGTGTGATATTTATTTATGGTACATATCTGAACCTTCCAGTCAAGCCTGGTTGCTTCATATGCATGCTCTGTCCACCGCCTTTGTTCTTGAATCGGATACATTGCATTGATGCTCTGTGTTTATTTGCATTTGGTCAATTGTATTCGGTGCTGTGGTGCCATACCTCTGGTGCCCTCACCCTCCTCCTATTTTTGTAGTTGTCCCACTGCTTTGTGTTTTGAATGCTACAGTTGAATTGAGTCACTGACTTGACCTTTTGCATTTGATCACTGTATTTCACTTTGACATTATTTTATTGCACTTGAGTTGAATCCGGTAACTCGGGTTTGATCTTGTGTTTGCTTGTGAATATTCATTGGGTACATCATCACTGTAGTGGCAAGGCAGTGCACGCAAGCGTGAACTGCAGCCACACGGTATTCATTGGGTACGTCATCACTGTAGTGGCAAGGCAGTGCACACAAGCGTGAACTGCAGCCACACGGTATGGCTTTTATGATATTTTATTTTGTTTTGATTGTTTGATCTTTTGCATATTCCTTATGCAGTAGTGGCGAGGCAGTGCACGCGTGCGTGTACTGCAGCCCTACTTGAATTAATATTTTAATTGATATTTCAATGGTTTGAACTGTTTGTTCATTTCAATTCAATATTCTGAATTGCATTCTGATTTGGTTTAATTACTGTCGTCTATTCATTATTTAATTATTATTGCTTCTGTGCACTAATAACTGAGTTTGAATTAGACTGACCCGAATATTATTTTCTTTTGAATTTAATACTCGGGTCAGACCGAGTATTTACAGGTTGTAGATATTCTGCTTTGGGTTGCTGCTAGAGCTATGAAGTTCTTTCATATCTTTTGGAGTAGTCGTCTTTTGTAGTAGACTGTATTATTGTATAGGAAGATATGTGTTCATGTATATTAAATACGTTAATGTACTTGTATATGTAACTTCCTGAGTCGACTGTTGTAGTTGTATCACATGTACCGTGTCAAATGTATTGTAACTGACATCAGTTATTGTATATATGAGAATTTCTGTTTTATCTGTGTTCCGCATTTATATTTATCCGTGTTATTATTTTATATTTACTGTTCTAAACTATTACGAACCATCGTAGTTCGTTTTATACTGGAATTGGGGTATGTCGATGGGAGAAAATAAATCAGAGATGAAAAAATGAAAGAATATATATATTTATATCACTTCCATCGAGATAACCAATACTAGTGTAAGGCCAACTATTGATGGCCGCTCCTCAACAGCCTTATTCTCCGTGCTAGTTGACAGCATTACACCGTAGTGTTCTTGGCTAGCGTGGGTATAGAGGTGGGGCGTCACAGCTTGGTATCAGAGCCTGGGGTTTAGAACAAATATAAAACATAACTTAGATAGTACATGTGTTACAACTATTTGTCGATGTTTTATTTCACATCTTTGTCTTAAGATCATCTTTGATTGTTAGGAATGAATTCCTAACGCTTATTCGTGAGCATTGCTGCTATTCTCTATCGCACTTGCTCACTTGAGTTTACACTTCTAAGTATCAGTGTATATATGCTCTACCAAGTGCATATTGCTGCAACTAGTACCCACTTCGATTTGAACTCGCATTGTTTATTCGAACTGCTATATATATGCATTCTTATCTCTGATTCGTGTACTTAATGCAGTTTCCATACAATTGGGTTTTGGGTATCAATCTTTGAGACAAATTGCATTCCAATTGTCGACTCTGTCTGTTTATCCATGGTTTTTGGCTTTCATGTGCCTCTCTCTGATAGTTTTAAAATTTCTTTGGTATAAAAGAAATTGTCTTGGTCTTTGCCTTGTCGATATCGACGTTGACTTGACCTTTACTTTTGCTAAAGTCATTCAAGCATTTATACTCGTTCTGCTTTGTTTTTTTTCAATTGTTGATCGGTTCTTCTTTTCCGGTTAGTTGTTATCACCTTTGTCGACTTTGATAACTTCTATTTCAGGAATTTCGGGTATTCCTACTTTGATGGATTTGGAATCGAATTCTTTGTATTTTATTCACGTCTTCGAATGTGAATCTTAGTGAATTGATTTGGTTTTCGAATTTAATCAATTCTTGATTATTTCCCGATTTGTTGCTATCATTTATTAGCAACTTTGATGACCTTTTCTTCGGGATTTTTGTGAACATACCTTTCGATGAATTCGGTATCGATTTCTTTGGATTCTATTCACGTCTTCGTATGGGAATTCTTGTGATTGATTGTTTCTACAATCATTTTTGTGATTTGTCACTTTAAAAATATAAAGGTTTCAATACTAGTAGTAAATATCAAAAACTCTTTTATCAAAATGTTTTCAACTCTATTTTCAATACCAAACTCGTTTTTGAAACTGTTTTCCAATCTATTAGTATATACAAATCTTTATTTCACTCGTATGAGAAATCTAATTAAACGGCTTAGTAAAACAAGTGGTATGAAACGCTTGCGTTTACTTCGTCGGTTAATTGTTGGACTTGTTCGATTGAACCTCTAGTGACAAATTTTATTAGTGAAGATTTACAGTTTGTTCGTAAATATTTAAGTTAAGTAAGTGGTTATGGGACATGATGCTAAACTTTTACATTTACTGACTTAGTGTAATTGACGCTTCTCGTTGATCATGACGATCATTTTTACGGTTAGACTAGGCCTCATCGGTGTGATTTCGTCTCACACATATCTCTTGGGCTTTGAGGATTGTCTAGACACCACTTGTGTGATTTCATTCACACATACTTTTCTTTTGATTGTGAGGTTAGACTAGACACCACTTGTGTGATTCCACTCACACATACCTCTTTTGATTTTTTGGTTAGTCTGGACCTCAATCTGTGTGATTTCGACTCACACATGTGGGGTAGCGCCCCACGGTCTTCGGGCCATTCGTGTGTCAAAATTAATGGCTTGCAACCATGAGATAGCGTCTCGTTATGCGTTGCACGTGTTGATGATTTTTCATGCTCGCGGGTAGGTGAGATTCCATGCTCCCGTTCTCGCTTTGCGTTGCACGTGTTGATGATTTTTCATGCTCGCGTGTAGGTGAGATTCCGTGCTCCCGTTCTCGCTTTGCGTTGCCCGTGTTGGTGATTTTCATGCTCACGTGTAGGTGAGATTCCGTGCTCCCGTTCTCGCTTTGCGTTGCACGTGTTGATGATTTTTCATGCTCTCGGGTAGGTGAGATTCCGTGCTCCCGTTCTCGCTTTGCGTTGCACGTGTTGATGATTTTTCATGCTCGCGTGTAGGTGAGATTCCGTGCTCCCGTTCTCGCTTTGCGTTGCCCGTGTTGGTGATTTTCATGCTCACGTGTAGGTGAGATTCTGTGCTCCCGTTCTCGCTTTGCATTGCACGTGTTGGTGAGTTTCCATACTCTCCTTTGAGTTTTCATACTCTGTTCGAGTTTTCATACTCCGTTCGAGTTTTCATACTCCGTTTGAGTTTTCATACTCGCGTTCGAGTTTTCATACTCCGGTTCGAGTTTTCATACTCGCGTTCGAGTTTTCATACTCCGGTTCGAGTTTTCATACTCGCGTTCGAGTTTTCATACTCCGGTTCGAGTTTTCATACTCGCGTTCGAGTTTTCATACTCCGGTTCGAGTTTTCATACTCGCGTTCGAGTTCTCATACTCTTAGCTTGTGTTTTCTGGATTTCTTGTGAGGATTTCTAGAATTTGTGCTTCACCAATTTTCGTGATTTCTATTGATAAGTTTTATCAATTCTTGTGCATTGGTGAATTCGTGTGTTATTGACTTGTTATGAATACAAGTTTAGGGTATGATATCCCTTTCTATCTTTGAGAAGATTCTTGTGACATTTTTGATGAACGAAAATTCATTGGTATTATATTTTGATGCCAATTATTTCGATGAAATTTTGACGTATGTCGAAGTTGCTACTGACATTGCTATTTTAATCACGTGTTTTAAAAATTTGTTATTTTTCAAAATATTTCAAAATATAAAAAATCAAAATTTGTTTTCAAAATCTTTACGATTTGCGCTTTCAAAAGAATGAGGAAGCGAATTAAACGTTTCAGAAAAATCGAGGACTATGACCCCTTTCTTTTACTGATTCGCTTAATTCCGGACTTGTCCGTTTGAGAACGTAAAATGTTATTTATTTAAAATACACAATTTTGCACTTTCAAGGAAACGATGAAGTGAATTAAACGATTTAGTAAAACTCGTGGTTATGGGTCATGTGCGTTTGCTATTTCGGTTAATTTCGGACTCGTTAATTGAATATTTATGATTTCTGATTATAGTTTTTGATAATCAGATATTCATTGTTTCTAATTATCGTTTGTGATAATTAGATATTTGTGGTTTAATTATCGTTTGTGATAATTAAACATTTGCGATTTGAGATTTGATTATCAATTGTGATAATTAAATATTTGTGATTTGAAATTTGATTACCGTTGTGGTAATTTCTAATTATCGTTTGTGATAATTAGATATTTGTGGTTTAATTATCGTTTGTGATAATTAAACATTTGCGATTTGAGATTTGATTATCAATTGTGATAATTAAATATTTGTGATTTGAAATTTGATTACCGTTGTGGTAATTCCTGATTATCGTTTGTGATAATTAAATATTTGTGATTTGAGATTGATTTTCGATGTTGAAAATCGAATATCTGTTGATTTGATTATCGTTTTTGATAATCGAATATTTGTGATTTGAGATTTCTGAATTATCTATTGATAATTAAATTTTGTTGAGAATTTGTGAATTTCTTTTATGAAATTAAAAGATTTCTTTGGCGTTTATATTGTACTACGCCAGTGTACCGGCTCAATTTTCTGCTATTCATGACGTTTTCCACGTCTTCCAATTACGGAAATGCCTTTGGGATTTCCGATCTTTATTCTTGAGCCCGGTATTATTGAAGAAATTGAAGTTTCACTAGATTTGACTTTGAGCAAACACGTTCTGGCTTGCTCCTTCATGCTCTTTATGGTGAACTTCATATTTCGAATTTCTTCATCTTGTGATGATATGCTCTTTTGGTTGTTACCTTTTGCCCATTTATTCCTTACGATTGCGAGGACGCAATTTTTATAAGGAGGGGAGTCTGTAACAACCCGGATTTTTGTATTTATTAGTATCGTCGTTAAACAATTAAATCTGCTGGCTAATAGCTGTTTATTGTTGAAGTTTTTAAATCGGTTTGAATCTTTATTTTAGAAAAATGGTTAAGTCTTTTGGTTGCCGTGATAATTAACCAAAACAAACCCGATCCCCTTTTTGATTTGCGTTCGTTCCAAAACTCTATAACCCGTCCCCTTTTCATTCTTCATTCCTTGGTCCACTCATTCTCTCAAGCCCTAGCAAAAAGAAAAATAATAATAATAATGGCGGCTCGCTTGCAAGTTAGGGTTTTGGACGATTTCGAAGTCGCCGTTTATATTGAGGTTGGGTGCTTCGATCGCTTCTTCAACTGATTCGTTCGTGGCAGCTTCATCCAAAGCGAATTCGAGGTTGCGTGGATCGGCCTCAACTCTAAACTGATGGATTAGGGGTTCTTCTATACAAAGGTGAGTAATTTTTGTTACTCACATCTAGTCAAATCTCAAAAGTGTAGGGTTTGAATTTTTGTGATTTTCCTTCAAATAAAATTGGTTGAATTTTGTTCGGCCACTTGAATATCTTTAAATGACTGTGATTTTATGGCTTGTTCAAATTCATGAATTTCTTGCTTGCCTCTGACCTGTATTTGATGATTCTGACTTACTAAAATTCATGAAGTTCGTCGCTGATTTATCACAGCTTCCATTGATTTTGAACTCGTTCGATTTTTGATTAAACTGATCCTTAATTTTATTTTGTTCGAGCTTGCTGAATGTCATTAGTTTGAAATTGTTATATGATTTTGGCCAGTTGATAATTTGTAATATCTTATGATATATTTTGAAAGTTTGATTGAACATACGCGTACATATCTTTCCTTTGCTATTTTGTGACCAATTTGTACGTCTTCGCCTGTATTTGCTTTTCTTTTGCACCATTGCCTTGATTCTTTTGTAGGCACCGATCTTCACCTGAGTATTTATGTTTTGTTCACTAGCTTATGTTGTGTAGTTGTCATCCTTCAAGTTGTTGATGCATTTATGTGTGAGTTGCGCATCCTTGTGCTTCTGACCTTAATGTTGTGCATGTTTATTTTGCCCATATGCACACTGTACAGTTGCATGTATGTTGTAATTTTTGTGCACTTGGTTTGTGATTCAAATCCATTGCTTTCACGACCCACTGCTACAATATGCATTTATTACACTTCTTTTTCATGCAACACATTTGTAGTTGAAGTATCCTTCGAGTTTGATCCTCCTGTAGCTTATTTTGATATAACCATTGCATTGAAAATATTTTCTACATAATCATGATGTCTAGTTGACACTTGAGTTTCGTTGATGATTGTGCACTGCTTCAATTTGTATCTGCAGTTGTTTACTTGACATTTACTGCATTAGTTTGCAAATTGTGTTGAAGTTACCTGACTTCAACATCTTTGGACATTTGATTTACTAGCTGCCTTGACTGAGTTCACTGTGTTCACAGTGTTGCTCTTTGTACCTTGCTGATCCACTGGTATATGTGTTGGTTCAACATTTTATTGGTTGCTTGGGTATGGAACTGTTTTATCCTGTAGCTTCATACTGCCACCTCTATTTTATTCTGTAGCTCCTTACTGTCATCTCTTCTTTATCTTGTAGTCTCTTGTAGGAGATCTCGGTCCTACTATTCCAATTGGTAGGCCTTGAACTTGGTTGTTGGTTTGAGCTGAGTATTTTGATTTATATTCAGTGTCATTTGTATTAATCTGGAGTTGTTGGTTGCATTCAGTCATTTGAGTCTTGTGGTCTTTGTCATCTTCTCTTGCATATTGTTCATCTTGTAGTTTGGTCCGGCCTTCATGCAGTTGCACTACCTCGGGTTCAAGTGGTTGCCATTCACTTTAACTCAGTTGTATTTGCCTAGTCTCTTACCACTTGTTGTTGTTTTCCCTGATCCTTTGGTGTTGTGGCCATTTCCGCATCAATATAGGATTTGGTTCAATTAAGATGTGTGCATTGATCCCTTGTGTAGTTGGTGTGATATTTATTTATGGTACATATCTGAACCTTCCAGTCAAGCCTGGTTGCTTCATATGCATGCTCTGTCCACCGCCTTTGTTCTTGAATCGGATACATTGCATTGATGCTCTGTGTTTATTTGCATTTGGTCAATTGTATTCGGTGCTGTGGTGCCATACCTCTGGTGCCCTCACCCTCCTCCTATTTTTGTAGTTGTCCCACTGCTTTGTGTTTTGAATGCTACAGTTGAATTGAGTCACTGACTTGACCTTTTGCATTTGATCACTGTATTTCACTTTGACATTATTTTATTGCACTTGAGTTGAATCCGGTAACTTGGGTTTGATCTTGTGTTTGCTTGTGAATATTCATTGGGTACATCATCACTGTAGTGGCAAGGCAGTGCACGCAAGCGTGAACTGCAGCCACACGGTATTCATTGGGTACGTCATCACTGTAGTGGCAAGGCAGTGCACGCAAGCGTGAACTGCAGCCACACGGTATGGCTTTTATGATATTTTATTTTGTTTTGATTGTTTGATCTTTTGCATATTCCTTATGCAGTAGTGGCGAGGCAGTGCACGCGTGCGTGTACTGCAGCCCTACTTGAATTAATATTTTAATTGATATTTCAATGGTTTGAACTGTTTGTTCATTTCAATTCAATATTCTGAATTGCATTCTGATTTGGTTTAATTACTGTCGTCTATTCATTATTTAATTATTATTGCTTCTGTGCACTAATAACTGAGTTTGAATTAGACTGACCCGAGTATTATTTTCTTTTGAATTTAATACTCGGGTCAGACCGAGTATTTACAGGTTGTAGATATTCTGCTTTGGGTTGCTGCTAGAGCTATGAAGTTCTTTCATATCTTTTGGAGTAGTCGTCTTTTGTAGTAGACTGTATTATTGTATAGGAAGATATGTGTTCATGTATATTAAATACGTTAATGTACTTGTATATGTAACTTCCTGAGTCGACTGTTGTAGTTGTATCACATGTACCGTGTCAAATGTATTGTAACTGACATCAGTTATTGTATATATGAGAATTTCTGTTTTATCTGTGTTCCGCATTTATATTTATCCGTGTTATTATTTTATATTTACTGTTCTAAACTATTACGAACCATCGTAGTTCGTTTTATACTGGAATTGGGGTATGTCGATGGGAGAAAATAAATCAGAGATGAAAAAATGAAAGAATATATATATTTATATCACTTCCATCGAGATAACCAATACTAGTGTAAGGCCAACTATTGATGGCCGCTCCTCAACAGCCTTATTCTCCGTGCTAGTTGACAGCATTACACCGTAGTGTTCTTGGCTAGCATGGGTATAGAGGTGGGGCGTCACACATAAGGCTATACTAAAGCATCATTATCAAAACAGTGAAAATGAAACATCTAAACTTCATGGAAAACAGCACATGCATTTACATCTTGACTAGTACTACCATTATTTGGTACCATTCATCATGATGACTTGGGGTCACATAACATCATAACATCGTGATCATCTTGATTGACTATAGTCGGAAACATCTTGATGACACCCAATCACAAAAATCCGAGTAATAACATCATGATGATTGGAGTCGAGTAATAACTTCATGAACATCGTGATGACTCCAATCGAGTACTCGGTCTGTAGCACTAGTAACATCGTGAATGTGTCTCAACTTCTCGAATAGGAATCCAATAGGCGTCAACGTACGTCCCATACCATACATTTGTACCTATTGGTTTACTAATCGTTAGTCGATGCCACATTAGAAAACCATCATAAAACATCATCAAATAAACACTGCCTCATCTCATCGGCGAGTGTAAGATACCTAACTCATCTTATCTCATACTTGGATGAATTTTAAGTGACATCGAGACTTGTCTCATTTCATCGACAAGTAAAAATTCATTATAAATATCGAAATCATCATCAGTCCATCATAACAACTTGCCTCATCTTCTGGGCAAGTAAATGAACATCGTGATGGTTATTTCTAACCATAGTTGCAAATTAAAACTTAACATCAATATTGTCTCATTTCATCGGCCATCACAAAATGCATCTTGATTGGTTCGTCGTCGAATGTACTCAAAGAGTAATTCTCAAACCAATAATCTTCACCAAAATTTGGTAACTTCTAAATCAATTCAAAATAACACTTCAAATTGGTTTCGATGAAAACCGTGCTCGAAAACAATGAAAACTAAGAGGGATATCTCAAAACCGATAACTTGAATTCAATACGAATTCAATTCAATTTTAACCCAAAATCAATTCAAATTCCATTTAAAATTTGAATTTAAAATTCTCCAAATATAGCTAGCCTATTGATAGGCATCATAGCTCTGAAAATATCTCAAAAACATCATTAAAACCGAAGAGAATGAAAGCAAAACGAGCTAATACAATTCTAAGGTCAACTATTGTTGTTGCTGTCATTTTGCTCTCAGGACAGCAACATACAACCATAATTTCAACCAAACGAACTTCGAAATTCCAGAAAACACAATGAATGAAACCTTTAACACACGACCTAAGCTTTCCGAAACATCTAAAATTAACAAAATCGGTTAGAAACGAAGAAGTTATGGCCAACTTCGTTTCAACCTCAAGCGCAGAGCAATTATTGGTTTTGCTCTAGGAATAACAGTATAAAAATTCAATTTTGACATAGCTAACCTTAAAATTACAGAAAACTAAATACATGGAAGTTTTAGTACATGATTTAAGCTTTCCGAAACGTCCAAAATTATCAAAATCGGTTAAGAAATGAATGAGTTATGGCCAAAATAATTTCTCAGACTTGTGATTGTTGTTGCTGTCATTTGCTCTCGGGATAGCAACAAACAAGCACGATTTTGGTCCATTAAACCTCAAAATTTTAGAAAAATCAAAACATAAAACTTGTAGCTCTTTGTCTAGGCTTTCCGAAACATCCAAAATTATGAAATTTGGATAAGAAATGAATGAGTTATGGTCAAAATAAATCCTCAGATTTTATGATTGTTGTTGCTGTCATTTGCTCTCGGGACAGCAACAAACAAGCACAATTTTGATCAAGCAAACTTCAAAATTTTAAAAATCTTAAAACATGAAACTTTTAGCACTTTGTCTGCGCTTTCTAGAACATCAAAAATTATGAAATTTGGATAAAAGATGAAAAAGTTATGGCCAAAACAACGTGGAAACAGAAAAAAGAAAATAACAAAGACGAAACGCAATCTTATTAATAGAAAATTCAACTCAAAACCTTATTTTGGCTAGCATTTGTAAGCTTTTACACTTACCAATTGATTTCCAGCGAATACGTAAGGATTTGCAAGCAAGATTGAATCTTTAGCATAAGATTGGAGCCATAAACATCTGAAAATAGAAAAAAACAATACATGCAAAGAAGAAATTGATCAAAACAAAATTCACTAAACAATTCTAGGGTTTTAGATGGATTCTAAGATAGAATAGGTTGGAGATTACCTTCTTTTATGATTTTAACTTGAATTAGGCTTTTAAATTTGCAAAGATGAGCTTTGAAGATTAAATTTTGAAGAGGGTATCCATTGTTTCGTACTTTGAAGCTTTTTCTTTTTTGATTTAGGTTTTACTGTAATGAGTTTTGGGAGAAAAGGTATATACTTTATTAGAAAACTCTAGAATTTGGGTTATTGGATGTTTACTATACCCAATTAGTCTACTCTCATACTTAGAAAATTATTTAGGCTAATATACATAGGTTTTATACCATTTTTAGCATTACTTTCTCATATTAACTTCTTTTTACATGAGACAAAATGCATTCTTCATATTTTAACAACGTGAACATGATTAACACAATTTTTTTTTGCACTTAAAAATATTATTTTCCCATTAAAATTTTAATTTACACAATATTTGACGATATTGTTATTTTTAGACCAAAAAAAACAATTTTAAACAATCTGAGTCAAATAAAAATTATTTCTTAACTCAAATAAGTGTATTAAAAGTTTTAATACTTTTTAAAATATTACAACACTATTTTCAATCATTAATACACTTCGAAAAATACATTTTCTTCTCATTTGCCCTTTTTATTCACTAAAAAGGCTAATATTGGAATAAAATTCAAATACTTCCCATTTTGACTCAATAAATAACTAACATCATTTATTTTCAACCCACTTTCACAAATAAAATATTCTATGCTTATTTTCACTCATTTATATTTATTGCAACCATCAATATGTTGAATTAACATCTTATGAGATAAATTAACTCACATAAATTAAAAACCCAAGTTTTATTCATTAAAACATTGTTTATATAAAATAAACAATATTAACTCAAATTTCATTCCTCCAATTCATTTATAATCACAATATTAAATTATTATTTGCATTATAATTTAATATTAATGGTAATCTCCAAAATTCGGGTTGTTACAATCTATATATACCCTGTTATAAATCCTAATTGTTCCTCATTGTCATTTATCTGTACGTACAATTCATTCTGCTCCTGCTCTTCCTCAATGGCAGACAAATTCCCCCACCAAATTCCAATTGCAATTTCAAATAAAATACAAAGCCAAAAATTAAATCTCTTCAAACTATATTGAATTATATATGCATTTGAAGCTCTGAACGAGCGCAACCTTGATCTACAATTCGTTTTTCGTTTTAGATTGTCATTTGATCGGAATTCGGGCTTTTATTTTCGGCCATTCATCTTGGTTTGATCGTCGTTGACCGATTGGCGAATCAAGGGTACCATCGTGCAGAGGAGGTCGACCGTAGTCCATCGGAGTCGTTCGTTCATGGAATTAACGGTTGGATTGGGCGGGAAAATTGGATTAGGGTTTCATTGTTCGTTGGAGCGGGCGTCTTTGGGGCTCGAGCATGGCGATATGAGGGGGTCGTGACCCTAGGAGGTGGTCGACGCGGTTTAGGAGTGGCGCGATGGCCGTAGATGGGGGCGCAGTTGATCGCACAGAGGCGCTCTGGGCGAGCGCGTGCTCGTGCGTGCGTGTTTTTCGTGTGGCTAGGGTCAGGGCTGGGAAGAAGACATGTGACGTGGTTGGGAGTTAATGGTTCGTCCTTTTTCTAAAATCTTATTTTAATTTTGATTTCAAATGTTCTAATACTCGTATTTTTCGCATACGAAGTCCATTTCCTACGCGGTTTTCTCCGCTAGGTTCGTATTGGAATTTCAGATATTTTATTGTTGGTTTGGATGGATTCTGAAACTGTTTAAATTTTGGGTTTAAATTGGATTTAAATTCAATTTAAATTCAAAAGGTGAGTGTTTTAACCCACTCACAACTTCTAAAATTTCTTATGTGTGTTAAAGTAATTTTTGACGTGATTAGAAATTTATTTATGACTGTTTGGCATATTTTTATCATCATTCCAGTTAAATTGAAATTTATTGAATTAAATTGTTATTTAATTTATTATTGCATATAAACTTCCAGTTAAATTATTATTTAATTTATTATTGAATATGAACTGCCAGTAATTACCTGTTATTTATTATCTGTTCTATATTGATGTTATTGTTTGAATTAGATGATGATGGTGATAAATGGTTGATGATTGATATTGGGTGAATGGATGTTGTATTTTATATTGTTATAGGCTGCAAGTTGTTCTGCATTTTTTGTCGATTCAGGATTGCGGTTTGAAATGATATATAACCGTATTTTATTTTAAATTACGGATTGAAATGATAAATATCCGTATCACTTGACCATAGGGTAGAAAGTTATATACAGACACCGTGGTCTATATATAAGATATTTTGAAAATGATTTCTATGGTTTTGGAAAGAAATATATGGTTTAACGAATATTGTTTTTTTAAATATTATATAAATATTATTTTATATATAGTTAAATGCTTGAATTTAAGCTATGTATAAGTTGTTAAATAAAAATTTAAGTTTAATAATAGAGTTTGATTTTTATTAAAATAAATGTGACTAAGTATTTTAATTTTAATTTTAATTTTAATTTTAATATAGAGTGTAAAATGATTTAAATAAATTAAGGTTGGGGGATAAATTGGAGATTTATTTGAAATTAAATTTATTCAAGAATTGAACTCAAAAAGGTTTATGTGAAATTAATTAAGTTGGAAATTTTAAAGGGTATAATTATTATAACTTGATTTTGGGGTCAAGGGAAATTAAATGAGTATTTCAAGTATAAGTGAATTGAAGGAAATATTTAGTTATTTGTAATTTGAGTTTTATTTAAATGATAAGGCATTTATTATGTAAAATATTTCAAAACTAAATAATAGAAGATTTAATTGTTGGATCGAAATTATCCAAATTTAGTTTTGAAATTTTGGAATATTTAAAGCCTTGAAATATATCGAAAATGAAATGTTTCGAAGTTATGAATTTTCAAAGTATTTGTTTTAAAGGTGTTAAAATTTTAAATGATTGGTTCGGAGTGTATAATTTGGAAGAGCTATGATTTTGGAAAAGTGATATATTTGAAATAAAATGATATTATATTGATCTGGAATAAAAATGATACCATAATGATTTGGTTTTAAAATGGAAATGATATCATATTTATATGGTTTTGAAATGAATAATATATTCTGGTTTGAAGTATAAACTAATTTGAAAAGACTGTGGTGTTATAATAACGTTTGGTTGTTGAAGAGACCGGGATAGGAAGTTGTCATACTCTCTACCAACTTCGAAAACCACTTTAACAACCGTGTATGCGGTGGAGATTCCAGAATGAAGTAGGATGGTGGTGGCGTTTCCTTTGAGGTAAATACATGGACTCGACTCTCGTGAGTTGGCGTAAGGTGGCTAAAACATGAGCGATTGACGGGCTAATGAGGTAGCACCTTTGATCGGACACATCCCTTTGATATTATACTTTGACTTTTAAATTGATTCGGTGGCCAATTTTGATTCTTTTGATTTGGGGGTGTGGCTCGAGGTGGGCGGTAGCTGCGCACTATGCATTACCACTAGCCCGGAAGGGTAATTGGTATATCTATCCTGGTATTGCCTAGTTGTGCCATGTCACCTACCCTAGAGCGCCTTGTACGAGTTTGGTTTTCTTCCGTGGCCCATGGACTATTTAGTGTAGTCTCCCAATCTGGAGATGCGCCGATACCGGATGGACTACTGGGACTATTACATGGTAGGGGCTATATGGGTAACCCCTTAACGCTATTTAAAAGTAAGGTTATTTTACTATTAGACATTATTATAATAGCGAAATATTACTACATAGTAAATAGATTAACGGATCCTTAGGAAATGTGAATCCCGAGCATCTCTTAAGTTACTGCACTCACGTTAAGCACTGGATATGAGATGTTTAATCTCGTAAACATCTCTGATGCCGTTCCACTCCTATTTATTTATAGTTGATTTAACTTACATAATATCTTTTAGTTTTGACTCGAGTGTTTTGTCTTTTCAATTCGCTCGGGTCAGCCTGAGCATTTCAGGATTTGAAGGCCTTAATTCTGAAGGACAAAGACAAAGAATTATTATTACTATTTGTTATATATTCCACTACACCATTGTATTCGCTGCATTATTAATATTCTCTGGTATGTGTACCTTTGATATGCATTATATAAGTATAATCAAATGTTTTGTAAAACAGCTTCATGAACTGTTTATTTGATTATTATATTTTATCGTTCTGCTGCAATATTCTATTTTGTTTTTCTTCTCTGCTTTTCTTATTTACCCCAAAACAATCCACCTTCTGTATGGTTTAAGTCTGACATGTGTGGTTTATCGTCGATTTAAAGCGTACAAAAAGGCTGGATGTTGCATCTGGTATCAGAGCATTGGTTTAGCGATAAACCTTAGCTCTATGGGGTCTAACTCTTTATTAATAGGGTAGTAATGCCCTATGATGAGTCGCTGAGTTTATATATATGAGAGAGCGTATTTGTTAGCGTTATAAAAAGGGTTTTTGATATTGTGTTAATTTATTCCGTTTTGTATTTATAAATTCCATTTGGTGCATAGGACGCTATGACATCAATAGGGATTTCCAAACACTTAACAGGACAGACCGACACAATATTTGTTTTGAATATAGGTGAATGAAATAATTTTGCCTATTATATTTTCTATATATAAAATAAGAATTTCATAAAGGTTATGTTTGATTGTAATATATTGATTGCTAGGTAGTGAAATTTATAAATATTGATTAGAAACAAAATTTGAAGAAAATAAAATAAATGAAAATTGGAAATTTAGAATTTAAGTCCCGGGGTTTCGGAAATTTCTTTCGAATGATTTTGGAATATAATAATAATATTTAGAAGTATTTTTTGATATAAACATTTCGATATAATTTGAAAGAATTGTTTTAAAGAAACTTTGAAAAGAAACAAGTTATGTACTCCCCTCTCTGTCGCTGGAAAATAATTTCGATGATGAGTGCACGCATCATCGACATTCATTTTCGAGTTTCGAAGTGGGAAGGCCACTATAGTAGTTTTACTGCAGATTTATTTTGATAAACAAATATAGATTTTAAATTGTTTTAAATATAATTCGATATATAAACTGTAAGTATATACATTTATCTATTATTTTAAAATGATTTGAAATAAAACCCGGTATTTAAATTCTTAAGTTTACATTAATAGCTTCAATTAGTGTAGTGAAATGGAAGTTAACTAATAAATGGGAATTTTTAATTAAAATAAGAGATTAAATGCTAGGCCATGACTGAAATTAAAAGAAATTTGGAATTCGTAACCTATAAAGCAAAGGACATGATCATTGAACATTAAATCAATATAAAGAAATGAAAAGACTTGTATAACTTTCAATTGCATTCCTAAAAGCATATATATAACTTACCAAATATTAAAAGTTGTAATGTTTAATAAGAAATGTAATAGAAATTGTACAAGTAAAATTATAGACGAAAATGTTAAATGAATTTCTTTAGTAAATAAGAAATTGATGTTGTGGTTGTTATAAACTTATGTTATAAGTGAAATATTACTATGACAAATTATGATAGAAAGTAGGCACTATAAGAAAACAATTAAAAACTTAAGTAAAAGAAATTGAAACGCTAAGTGATTGAATTGAACATGAATACTATTAATAACTGAATGTAAATAAATGGAATTATGCAATAATGATGGAATGAATGAATACAATGCAAAAAAAGAAACTAACATGATATGAACAAATAAAAATGGGATTTTGTAAGAAATGAATAAAGTAAATGAAACTGTAAGAAATAAAATGTAAATTAAAAAGATAAATCATCATATGAATGAAAAGGAAATCAAACAACAAATATTGTGAAATGAAATTGATAAAATTTAACTTGATTTATTGTTTGAAATTGTTTTTTGTTCGGTTTATGGTTATTTGGGCAAGGATACTTTAAAATCGTTTGGATGATGAATAATCTATTTAGTTTCATCTAAGATTGTTGAGTAAATGTTGCACTTAATAGTTTATTTTTCATTCTGTACAATTTAAAGTTTTAAACCCGAACAACTATTGGTTTTTTTGCAATGGATAATTGAATTGTGTTGATTCTATATGATGATTGTATGCTGTGGTTGCAAGTGATTATTGTTTATATTTATTTGTTTGTTAGTGGTTGAAACAACTGTAAATACTCCATTTTATATAATTATCAACTCTTTTGGATTATATAAGTGAAAATACAGGATATGGAAGCAATTGCTACTGTTTTTGGTTTCATAAATAAGCGTTAATTGCCCGACAAATAGGTACGTTCTCGGATTACGGTTTACTAGCGTTATTATATTGTTTTTCCCGTGTTGGCATATATTATTTTGGAAATTACATGTTATATATTGTTATATTTGATATTATATTTTCTCCCTAGTCTCTCCGTACAAAGGAGACTTTGCTGAAATTTTTCGTAAATTCTGGACGTTGAAAAATTTTGAAAAATATTTTCCAAACTTTGTTTATAAAAAGATTTAATTGTTTATAAATCTATATATTTTATTTAAATTATCTTATTTTGTAAATTTATTGTTTATGAATATAATGTTTTGAATAATATATATTGAATTATAAATTCATCTTTTCCCTTCTTTTCCTTTTTGGGGACGAAAAGTTTTGAGTGGGGGAGAGTGTAACGGCCCATAAATTTTCGATAATTAAAAATGTTAATTTAATTAGGAATTGTGAATAAATATTGGAAGATATAAAATTTTTGTAATTTATTTAATGAAATAATAAATAAAGTGAAATCTAACAGTGTTATTTATAGTTAATTATGTTGAACTTGAATGAAATCCCAATCAGTTGAAAAATGGTAAATGTATACTTGGTAATAAATTTAATACAAGAAAATAAACATAGATAGTGAATTAATTAATGAATTAATAACAAAAAATAGTAATTATAATAATATTTGGAAATAATGTTAATATTATCCATAATAGGACAATTTTTTGAACTTAAAAGAATGGAAATGAAGACTTATCAATTTTATGGGATTTGAACTATAATAATTGGATTTAATTGCAAATAAATGAAACTAAATATCTAAATATTATGTTAATTGAAATGAAGATGGAATGTGAGAATATTAATGTAATAGATTTTGAATCCAATGCTAGTTTCATCCGTTTGAGAATAATGAATTGAATAATAGAATGAAAAGTAAATTAAATAGAATTATTGAGAATTAAATTTATAATTTTTTAATTTAATGAAAATTGAGGTTAATACTGAAATTGATAAATTAATCAAGTCTAAATCGAAATTGAAATTTGTTTAAATCATTGGAAATGATCGAGAAATAAAAAATGATGAAATTTGTCAATTGTCGAATTGAAATTCAAAAATTTGATTTAATTAATTTATTTTTAATTTATTTGATTAATGTAAAAATATCCATTTTGGCCACTGACTTGGATTTCGACGAAACCAGTTTCATCGGATCTATAACGGTGAATTATTGTAGGGTTTCAAGTTTCATAACGATTGGGCTTGTCGTTTGATCGTACGGGCTCAAAATGCCTTGAAATCGATTTAATTGAAATCAATTGAAATAAATTTAAAATAGTTTAATTTTAGCATAACTTCTTCGTACGATGGAATTTGGACCTGAAACCTATTCCATTGCATTTAAAATATTTAAAAACATTTATTTTGATATATGGGTTGACCCAATTTCGTTCCGGAGTCGAAATGGGCTATTCGGGCCATATATCGTTCAATTTATCTGGTCCGTTCTTTCTATTTCAGCCTTATCTATATATACCCTGTTATAAAACCTAATTGTTTCTCATTTTCATTTATATGTACGTACAATTCATTCTACTCCTCCGCTTTCTTAATGACAGACAAATTCCCAAAACCAAATTCCAATTGCAATTTCAAATAAAATACAAAGCCAAAAATTAAATCTCTTCAATCTATATTGAATTATATATGGATTTGAAGCTTTCGACGAATGCAACCTAGATCTATAATTTGTTTTCTGTTTAGGATGGTCGTTTGAGCGGAATTGAAGCTTTTATTTTCGGCCATTCATCTTGTTTTGATCGTCGTTGACCGATCGGCAAATCAAGGGTACCATCGTGTAGAGGAGGTCGATCGTAGTCCATCGGAGTCATTCATTCACGAAGTTAAAGGTTGGATTGGGCAGGTAAATTGGATTAGGGTTTCATTGTTTAGTGGCGCCGGCGTCTTTGGGGCTCGAGCATGGCGATATGAGGGGGCCGTGACCCTAGGAGGTGGTCGGCGCGGTGTCGGTGTGGCGCGATGGCCGTAGATGGGGGCGAGGTTAATCGCACGAAGGCATTATGGGCGAGCGCGCGTTCGTGCGTGCGTGGTTTTCATGCGGCTAGGGTTAGGGCTGGGAAGAAGACAGGTGACGTGGCTGGGAGTTAGTGGTTCGTCCTTTTTTTTAAATCTTATTTTAATTTTGATTTCAAATGTTCTAATACGCATATTTTTCGCATACAAGGTCCGTTTCACACGCGATTTTCTCCGCTAGGTTCGTATTGGAATTTCAAACATTTTGACGCTGGTTTGGGCGGATTCTGAAACTGTTCAAATTTTAGGTTTAAATTGGATTTAAATTCAATTTAAATTGAAAAGGTGAGTGTTTTAACCCACTCACAACTTCTAAAATTTCTTATGTGTGTTAAATTAATTTCTGATGTGATTAGAAATTTATTTATGACTGTTTGGCATATTTTTATCATCACTCCAGTTAAATTGAAATTTATTGAATTAAATTGTTATTTAATTTATTGTTGCATATAAACTGCCAGTTAAATTATTATTTAATTTATTATTGAATATAAACTGCCAGTAATTACCTGTTATTTATTATTTGTTCTATATTGATGTTATTGTTTGAATTGGATGATGATGTGATAATTGGTTGATGATTGATATTGGGTGAATGGATGTTGTATTTTATATTGTTGTAGACTACAAGTTGTTCTGCATTTTTTATTCATTCCGGATTGCGGTTTGAAATGATATGTAACCGTATTTTATTTTAAGTTATGGATTGAAATGGTAAATATCTGTATCACTTGACCATAGGGTAGAAAATTATATACAGACACCGTAGTCTATATATAAGATACTTTAAAAATGATTTCTATGGTTTTGGAAAGAAATATATGGTTTAATGAATATTGATTTTTTTTTATATTATATAAATATTATTTTATATATAGTTAAAAACTTGAATTTAAGCTATGTATAAGTTGTTAAATAAAAATTTAAGTTCAATAATAGAGTTTGATGTTTATTAAAATAAACGTGAGTAAGTATTTTAATTTTAATTTTAATGTAGAGTGTAAAATGATTTAAATAAATTAAGTTTGGGGGATAAATTGGAGATTTATTTGAAATTAAATTTATTCAAGAATTAAACTTAAAAAGGTTAATGTGAAATTTATTAAGTTGGAAAATTTAAAGGGTATAATTATTATAACTTGATTTTGGGGTCAAGGGAAATTAAATGAGTATTTCAAGTATAAATGAATTGAAGGAAATATTTAGTTATTTGTAATTTGAGTTTTATTTAAGTGATAAGGGATTTATTGTGTAAAATATTTCAAAACTAAATAATAGAAAATTTAGTTGTTGGATCGAAATTATCCAAATTTAGTTTTGAAATTATGGAATATTTAAAGCCTTGAAATATATCGAAATTGAAATATTTTCAAGTTATGAATTTTCAAAGTATTTGTTTTAAAGGTGTTAAAAATTTAAATGTTTGGTTCGAAGTGTATAATTTGGAAGTGCTATGATTTTGGAAAAGGGATATATTTGAAATAATATGATATTATATTGATTTAAATAAAAATGATATCATAATGACTTGGTTTTAAAATGGAAATGATATCGTATTTATATGGTTTTGAAATGAATAATATATTCTGGCTTGAAGTATAAACTATTTTGAAAAGACTGTGGTGTTATAATAACGTTTGGTTGTTGAAGAGACCGGGATCGGAAGTTGTCATTGTCTCTGCCAACTCCGAAAACCACTTTAACAACCGTGTACGTGGTGGAGATTCTAGAATGAAGTAGGATGGTGGCGGCATTTCCTTTGAGGTAAATACGTGGACCTGACTCCCATGAGTTGGCATAAGGTGGCTAATAGAGGAGCGATTGACGGGCTAATGAGGTAGTACCTTTGATCGGACTGATGTGCACGTAAATGTGCATATTTTTACCACCATATTTATTCTATTTAAATTAAATAAATGATCATATTGGGTATTTTAACTTGTTTTAACCAAAATTCATATTAATACCAAATTTTCACATATTCATCTTCATATAAGGGCAAAATGGCCATTTGTGCGCGTATATTAATTTGATAAAATTTAATTGGAAATTTCTATAATATTTTGTAGGAATTTAGCCTCTCATATTAGTGGGTTCATGAAGAAACATGCATGCACAAAATGGATATAAAGGAATGAAGATGGAAATAATTCAAAGTGAAGATCATGGAGGACCTCACCTACCGACCTACCTTAATGTACAAATTAAAGGCTAATGCACATGCTTATGGAGTTAATGGTTTCATGTACACTAAATGGGGGATTAAGACATGTTAATGATTACTTGGCCTCCACACTTCCTAAGGAGCATTTTGGGCATTCCCCAAAAAGTGAATTAGGGTTTTAAAACTTGTATATATACCCCCATATGTTTCATGTAACCCCTCCTCTCTTAGCTTAGTCTCTCTTAGGCCTCCTTCTCTTTAGTTTAGTTTATATCAAATAAAAGAAAGCTCTCTTTCTCTTTTCATGGCTACTTAGCCTTTTTTATTTTATATAATTTTCTTTTCTTTTTATGCAATGTTAATTTGTGTTTCCTTTTAATTACATGTTCATTTTCTTTTATGCAAGTAGTGTAGATTTTCCTTTATGCAACTAGAATAGTTTTCCATTTCACTTTGCTCTCTTTTCATTTTCTTTTTCTCTCATGTTGCAAGCTACATTTGTTCATATGACAACAAATATGAGAGGCTAAACCCCTTCAATTTAGGGGTAATGAAGCTCTCTAATCATGTAGCTTCAACTTAATTTGATGTTTATGCTCTCTTTTTGTGCTTAATGAGAATGATTGAAGTGGTTTAATGATGTTGTTTAGCTTTGAATTTGATAGCCTATGTTGTTTATAACAAATAGGCTATGCTTAAACAAACAAAACGTAAATTGCCTCTTCATCTACATATGATTATGGCAAAGAAGCGATTGTTGAAATTAAAATTTGATGGCTTATATTCCTAATTAATAGTTAATAGGCCATGCTTAAAAAAGATTTTGCTTTCAACTTTGTTGTCATATTTTATGAGATTTAAAAGTGTATTAGTGGTTGTGTTATAGTTTGATGGTTTATATTGAGCTAATTAATAGCATAAATATATCATACTTATGATAAGCACATTAACTAATTCACTAATGACAAGAAAAAAGAGATCATAACTTCATTTTGTTGATTTATGTGATCTAGAGAGTGGAAATTGCCTCTAAATTGTTTTTAACACTCATATTTTTATCTATTTTCTTTTGTCATTTTCTCTTTTTTTAGTTATTCACTCTTTCAACTTTGGTTAATTTGATTGAGTAGAATTTTAAAATCATCAATTCCCTGTGGATCGACCCGTATTCGCCACGTGCTACATTCGTACACCGTGCGCTTGCGGTTATTTTCAAATTTAAATTCGTTCGATGGTTTTCTAAACCGATAGAATTTCGTCGACGAACAAGTTTTTGGGGCCATTGTCGGGGAGTTGCTTTGATTTTGATTTTCTATTCTTCGAATTATTTTTCTTTGATTTTTGTGTGTTTTTATTTTGTGTATTTCAAAAAAAAAGAGGAGGAATTTTTGTTGTGTGTTTGTTTCTTGCACTTGTTTGTGTGTGTTTGCATTTTTGTTTATATATTTGGCATTTGCAATTAAAAAAAAGAGAAAAACATCCACAATTTCATAAATTTTCTTATTTCACTTTATTTTATTTTACATCTGCATTTATATTTTGTTACTCTGTTACATTTCATTTTTTGTGACACTGTTACATTTTTCTGCACACAACTTCCTCTTTGTCTATATAACCCCTATTCATCAACACTTCAACTACTACTCAAAGCAATACATCCTCCTGACCACTTACTTCCCAACTGCCATTCATACTTCACAAACTGTTGCAATTTGCATACAACCATTTCTGCCAAAACCCCTCTACATCCATCAAACAACCACCAAACTCTCCTCTACAATCATCTCTGCACACTGCATCATCTACTGCCTTTCTCCCCTACCACCACCTATTGACTGCTAACAAAAACTGCTCCTCTGATCATACAACAGACCATCACAAAATCCACTCCACTCTCTGTTCAACTTCACTTCAACTTTCTGTTCAACCCACTACATCAAATACCCCACTGCAACAGCATAACCACAACCTTTATTTCAAACCACTAACCATCATCTCTACCACTCACTTCAAACTGCTGCACATATCTCCTCCATATCAACTCTCCAGTCAACAGTGCATCCAACCACTACAGTCATTCCTTCATCCACTTATCACTACCACATTTATCACCAGAACACTTCATATTCACAACCAAACCCCTGCTACCATATACAACAGCCTTGAGTTCCCTTACCATCACCATAAATTCAACACTACTGCTACTTCTGTCTACATTCACAGCAACCACAACTTCAACCAACAAAACCTTCCTCTTGCCACTGACATAGCACCTGTCCACCTCACAACCAAGACCATCAACCTGCTACTTACCTTCAACATACTTACTCCTATCACCGACTGTTTACCATAATTCAACAACCACCCATCATTGCTTACCACTGCAATTCTAGCTTCATTACCCCTTCATCAAACTGCCACCGCAAACCCAATTCACTGCAAGTAAACACCTCCAGTCACCAACCCAGTGCCCACACTGCTCATCCCACCAGTCACCATCCACAACTAACCCGACGTCATAAACCAGTCGCGAACCAACCAATCGCCAATTGCGACCTGTCACCATCATCAATCGCTTCTGCAATCAACTCGCGGCTTCAATCTTCATCGGCACACCCAAGTTGCAGCAACCCCAAAGCAACTTGTCGGAACCCAATTTTTCCATACCAATTTAAACCGACTTTTATCCACTCTTGTCAGCTAAATCGTACGGAAAGACGAATAATGAAAGAAAGAAAGAAGATAGAAGTAGAAAGAAGATAGAAGAAAAGAGAATAAATCAGAATCTCACAGCGGAACGAATAATTTATAATATGAACAATCTTTACATGAAACCAAAACAGTTACCTTTATATATAACATATGCAGGTTTTATATCAGAACTACAACCATACAACTCGGACAGTTATATCAATTCTGTCCTTACAATCATAACCACACGACCAAAGGATCACATATAAACAATTACGAGGAACGTCACTCGATCCAGCCCTTCCTTCTAAAGCTTCTCCTCTCATAGTTAAACCTGGAAATATGCTCGGTCTGATAGTGAGCATATAGGAACACACCAAAGCCTAGGTCAGTCTGGTATACCAGCGTGAGAAAACACAATCATCTTGATTATTAAAATTTGAAAATTCCTTTTGAAAACAAAAGCATCTCGTAAGACCACGCCACAAATAAACATGTCGGGTTTTTACCTTACGATAGCTAAAACATTTTTATGAAATCCTTTGATATTATAATAGGGTCTATATACAAATACTTAATAAAATAGCCAAAATTGTTACATCTATTAAATTCCAGCTACTAGCCACAGAGTGGGTAATAAAAAAAAACTCGTAAAAGGCTCGTAGGGAAAATGGATTTCCAACTAATGACTAGGCACTGGGGTACCACCTGTCACAGTACGTGGCCTAGATCACAGTACCGAGGAGTACGCCCACTCCGCTATAACACAAGACCGGACCATCCCTTACTGGACAGTTTCGAATAAGATCACCCCACAGTTGGGATCATCAACCGCACCACTAAGCCGAAAAAAGGGACATCTAGACAGGAATGACCTTACTCTCAAGTGGGGGCTACCCACGAAGCCTTGCTGCATAACCCCTGATTTTCAGCCATTCCCGGTTGATGAGGCTCGAGGCTAAACGTTACCTTTTTAGAACATATCCCTTAGAATGCTCATCGTCCACTCGACGATGTTCTTGAAGCATTCGTCCATACAAGTCCGTTCCGGGTTCGAACGGAACCGAAGGCACTATTCCTACTACATCCATTTTGGAATCACCCTAAGGATTAGTAGCGAGTAGCCCTTGCACTTCATCGCTCCATCTCCGACTCCAAACTCTTGTCTTTATTCCGAAAACGTATTTGTTGGATCGAAGTGGTTTTCGGATTTCAAATCCGATCCCGGTCTCTTCGAAACAACGTTCGCTATTTCCCGGTAAACTCAACCCTGGTTCTTTAGGAAATACTCCGACGAAATACAAGATCGGAGTTCATCTCCTAACCGTTACTATACGGGTCTCCTTATAATTCGTCCTAGAAAACAAACGAGTATATACGTACGGTATAGCACCTCGATCGGTAACCGTACCATATAATTCTCGAGTCTCTTCTAGATATTTCCAAAGTCAGGTTTTGTCCAATTTTGATAGTCGGTTATTTAACTATCAAAGCAATAAATCAATACACAAAGTTCTTTCCCATTGTAACCGTTAAACCTTGTCCATCTTTAAAAATCTAAGTAAATTATCATTTATTTAGGAAAACTTGTTTCATTCAAAATATATATATAACTATTTCCTTCCAAAACATACTTATAAATTTACAAATATTATTTCAAGTTAAATAGATAAAATACTCCTTATAAAGATTATTATAATTATTTAAACTACTTTTATTAAAGGAAATTAAATTAAGAAAATAACTTAAATATTAATATTAATATAAATTGTTTTTAAAGTATCTTTACAAAATGAGTTAATACTTGAAACAATTTGAAAATTATAACTTAAAAAGATTTTCAAAGGTAGAAATAAATAGCTAATTTAAATATTCCAAATATTTATCAATCTTAAAAACATTTCTAAAAATAATATTATTATATTACTTTATTTAAAACAAACTAATTTCATAAGTAAATTCAAATCAAATAAGGCTTATCAGTCCAAACGGTACTTATCAATTCACATTTCATAATTCACAATTTCAGATGTTCAAATCAATCCATTTCCATAGATCGATTCACAATATATACTAAATATAATTAACAGGCATATAACAGATATATACAAGAACAACAGATTGGAGATTTATCATTACCAAAATAATCATTCGTCACAATCCAGTCAATGGCATACACCCTAAACAACGATTATATCAAATATACAGCGGAAGGGTGTCAGTTTCCCCCCTGTACAATGTCATCTAGATTAAACAATCTAAATAAATGCAACTAATAAATTGGAATTATCAGTTTGACCATAAGATTATTAAATGGCGTTCATTCCCGGTTGACAAACTAGATCCGATCTAAACCAGCTTATACAATCTCACTTATCAACTTTGCAATGGATCATATGACGACGCAACATTCGTCAATACCAACCATTTATTTCATAATATTATATTTATGAACTAATTAAAATAAAATAAAATAAAATAAAATAACCTAAGAACTTGAATTCTCTTGAGATTATAAGTAATTACTTCCTTTATTATTTCAATTATATTCATTTTTAAATTAATCATTCTTGATTAATTGTTTTCTAATTACAATCAGTAATTAACTTTTAATTAATTATATATAAATTAATTAATTTAACCATTTCAGTAGTTAACCCTCAATTGCTTAATTAATTACGTAATTCCTTAATTAATTGTAATTAATTATTTGATTACTTATTTCTTACTAAACAACCTTAAATTCCTTCATTAATTATTATAAAATTGAAAATCTTAAGCATTTGATTAATTCAAAACTAAATTAAAAATGATTTCCTAGAATCATTCTTACTTTACTTAATTATTTAAATTAAATCAAATACTAATATCAATTTTACTTAATAACTAAAACTAATCATTAATATAAACAATTCATTTATTATATAAAAAAAACATTGTTTCTAATCAAATCTTAAATAATATTTAAGATTAAAGATATTGGTCTAAAGGTTCACAAAAAAAAATCATTTTAATTGTTAAATGCGAGAAAACAATATAAATCGAAAACACTTTGAATACCAATTTATTTAAAATAATAGACCTTATTGAAAACAACCGAACCCTAAGACACAACCCATAGCAAAACAGGCTCGATCATTACTAAACACGAAAATCCAAGCAGATAAAAAAACAAAAATGGCAGTTGGGCCGAAACCCAAACCAAATACAGCAACACGCACCACTTCCCAATTCTCTTCTTCCCCAATCACCTTGCTGAAACCAAACATTTGATTCTTGGCAAATACGAACCGAAAACCAACTGAGATCACCGCTGGAACACCAAACTTCGAATCTCGATGACAACGCCGAAACCCATTGCCACACACCTCCAACATAACGATGCACACCTCACTCACTGCCACACGTCACCAAGAAACGCGTGCATTGATACGCGTGCACGTGTACGGCCCTAACCTCGGCCAACATGTCGTCATGACGCCTCAAAACGATCCTACAACATCACTCGAATGCTAATAGCAACACGACGAAGAAATCAACTCTGGCAATCTTCAAATTGAACTACAGGCCGCAACTTTCCAGGCCGAAAACTCGTACATCCCACCAAAAATTCCTCAATGGCTTCGACAATCAACCACTATGACCAACATCAACCACCACTATCGAATGCTGACACATGCAGCGATCTATGAGCCAAATTTCAAATCCTTCGATCTCCCCCTTGCTCCTCACCCACCGTGAAGTACACAGTACTACGACATTCCTAAAACCCTAAAATCCTAGCACACACAAAATCAAAAACAAAATCGCAAATTCTGCCACAGTCATCGTCTTACCCATGTCCTAAAGCACCTACCTATCCAAGCCGCACCACCCCTCGATGAAGAATTCGCCGGAAATTAATTTTTGAACCGAAACAGTTCAATCTCACATAACTAACAATTTAAGTGATTAAAAATCACGATTCAAGCACCAAAAATCCTATTTTCATCAGGGGATCTAACATGCATGTTTGAATCTTCGATTCGAACAACTTAAATTTTCATAAAAAATTGATTTTTATAGTAGAACTCGTCGCATATGAAATATACAGCATAAAATTTTAAATAATAAATTTTAACTTAAGATATTCTAATAAATAAACATATTTGCAGTTCACAATATTTGCAAATTCAAGCAAGATCGACTGATTTGGGATTTTAGAAGTAAGTTAAACATAATTTTACTGAACAGAGCATGCATGCAGTTTCTAAATTTAAGTTTATAGTATTCTCACCTTAAACATCTGATTCGAGCTTCCTTGACTTGTAATTTGATTTTAAAAGAGCTTGAAATTCTTGACTTGCTTCCAGAGAAATGGATTCTTAAAGAACCTGCTTCCAGATCCCCTTTAAAATATCCAGATTTGTTAACACTCCTTGCTTGCGGAATTCAGAGTGCTGCCATTTTTCTTTTCTTTTTATATGTTTTGATATTTTTCTTTTAAAATGAACCGTGTTGCTTAATAAGCTACTGATTATATATATTTATATAGTTGTAACTTCTTTTTCAATATGAATGATGAACAAAAATACCCTTTAAAGGCTGAAGTAGTATTTTATTTTATTTTTTTATATTTTTTTATTCTTAAAACAAAGAAAATATTTGAAAGGAAACATTCACAATTATGTTGGATTCCATTTCCTTAAATGCCAAGTGTGAATGTGATTATCACTTTTAAATTTTAAACAAAAATAAAAACTTAATTAAATAAGACTTAAGGTATGTATCCTTATTTGTTTTAAAATAAAGACGAGGAATAAGTCAATTAAAATAACCCCCTCTTTGATTAATACTTTTTAATAAATATATTATTACCTTAAACAAAATGAAATAAAATAATAATTATATTTTCATATAATTTTATATCAAATGAAACTTTGATGAAAATAAAAATCTATACCATAGATTAAATTTTAAAATAAATCAAGTCACTCTCCTCTTTATAATATAAAAATATATAACTTCAAACAACTAGGATTCATTAATATTTATGTATAAATAGTTCCTCTTATTTATTTATGTGATTTTTATACATATCAATTTATAACATTTCTCTCAATTAACTATTATAAATTTTCTTTTAGCTTATCATATATATATATATAATTGTCTTATTCAAAGTACATATATTTTTAAAGAAACTTAAAATTATTCTATTCAATATAAACAATATTGTTGGTATATACCAAATCAAAGTATAACACTTTCACTAAGAATTTTCATCTAATTTGATTACATAAAAATTTATCATTCTATATATAAAAATAATGAATTCACAATAAATTTAAATTCTTATTATATTTCAACTTTAGAATAAATATATATATTTATCCTTGAAACAAATACATATATTAAATCTAAACAATATATACATATTTTACTTTGAAACTATATATATATATATATATATATATATATTTAAGAAATTTATTTAAATCAACTTGAAAATTTAATGTAGTTTTGAAAACCCATGTTATATTGTTTTTAGAAGAAATAAATTTTATATAATGATAAATCACTGATTAATGCAAATATTGTATATTAAAATACAATATCATTGAATATTATAAATAATATTTATAACTCGGGATGTCCAAAATCCCGGGTCGTTACACAACTTCCAGAACCCATCGCTTCAAACCCCCATCACAAAAACCGAAACAATTGCCAGCTACACAACAATCCTTGTCCCCGCGACTATCGAGTTATATGGAGTTCGATTGTTAAGATGTGAATGTCATTGCGAAAAATTTTGATTTGGGGATTTTGAAAAAAAAATCACGAGAGAAATAGAGTTGAAAAGTGTGAAACGTGTGTTTTTCTTTTCAACTTAAAGAAATAATTTGCTTTTGTGAATTGTGAATTTGTAATGGGCCGGGTATAATTAGTTTGGGCCTGGACTGGTTGCTTTAGTTTTTACTTTATTTCCTTTTTGTTTTAAGTTGTTTAGTTTTCCTGAGTAAAAAAAAAAGTGTGAGTTGTTTTTAATTGGTTTTGTGTTAGGACTTCTTTCATATAAAAAAAACGGGGCTATAAGGTTTTAATTGTGATTTTTTTCCTTCAGTTGTTTTAGTTTCTTCTTTAACATAAATATTAAAAAAAAACTGATATATATCTTTGTTTTACTTGCAGATTGTCAAAGCAGAAATTCGCAAAAGAAAGAAGTGCCTGCCAAAGCAAAAGGAAAAAATAATTACTTTGCTTAGCTTGCCAAAAAATAAATTGCTTGCTTATAAAATAATTTTGTACCCTTACCTACTGTTTTAATTGAACTGCATTGTTGATTGCGTGCACTTGCATTTATATATTAAAAAAAATTCAAAACCAAAAACAAAAATTCATTTGTAGCTGCATTGTTAGTACACGTTTAATTTCTGCTTTGCATTTCATCTTAGATTTTGAGTAATAATAACGGTTAGAAATCGATAACTCTTAGTTGTATATTAACAAATTGTCTTTTTTTTGAACAATTTAATTTCTTGGTGTCTAGGCTACGGTAGAGTAATAACCATTTATAAATATTACGGCGATTCGTAAATATTATAGTGGTTGTTCCTCTGAAGGTACTTAAACCTTCGGTTGCATTGCTTAGGTGATTCATGGAGCACCGATAAATCCTGTCCATTACCTGGCTGAGAGCTATCTTGTTTATCTAAGACAATGCGTGAGTATATAATTTTGGGTTAACTTAGGATAAATAATTTGTAGTTAGACCCTTGCATTCATTTAGTTGCATTAGTTCATGCATATTCAAAAAAAGCAAAAAAAATTCAAAATCCAAAACTAAAAAAATTGTAAATATTTCTTAACTTAGTTTTTTTCCTTTTCCTTTGAAAATTTTCAAATCAAAATTCCAAAAATCCAAAAAAAAATTAAATCAAAAATCCAAAAAAATCTTTTCAAAAAAAAAATTAAAATCCAAAAACAAAACAAAAAATAATTTTCCATTTTGAAAATTAAATTCTACTTGTAAATATTTTTCTTTAAAAAAATCCAAAAAAAAATTCTTGAAAATGTCCGAGTTTCCTTTTCCTCACCCACATGAATTTAGTTATGAAAATCAATATAATCCATATGAGTTCACTCCAAATTCGCGTGGATTTTTTAACAACAACTTTTGTTCAGACAATTCGAATTTTGAACCACAAAATTTCCAAAGTAATGGTCAACCCTCAACTCTTGAAAATTGCATTTCGTCGTTACTCGAATCAAAGTTTTCAAAATAATCAAAATTTGAATTCACTTCAAAATTCAAATGATTTCGAGTGTAACCCATGCCAATTCAATTTCGAGCTTTAAAATGAATTTCAAAATCAAAATGAAAACGAGATCCACTTTTCAAATAATTTTGGCAATGGGAGTAATCTCGACTACGATGCGATTGAAAAAATTTGTCCTCAACAAATCCAAATAAAAAATTCTCAAGTTAATAACTACAAATTGGATTTTGTTGAACAAATGAACGAAATTTACGATGATCACACAGATTTGTTGTTTGAAACATATATGAAACAACGTGAAAAAAAAATCAAATCCCAACGTGTGACGAGTCAAATAATAATCCATCTTTTACCACAATTGATGATTTTCAAATAACAACTTTTTAAATTGAAAATGATGATCTTAATGAAGTTGTTGAAAACACGGTAATTGAGTTGGATTTCAATTCTTTTAAGGGCGTGGAACCAAATTTAAAATTCAATCTTCCTTTTCTTAATTTCGAAAATTTGAATACAACAGCTTTGGATTTTGAACTTGAGATATGTAATGAAGTTGTTGATAATCCAACAAAGGAAGACGAATTTAACGAACACGATTTCTTTGGATTTTTTGAAGATGAGTTGTTGGATTCCAATCAGTACGATTTACATCACCATTTTGAAATCAATAATTTTGAAGAATTTTTTAATGACAAACTTGACTTCCAATTTGGTGAAAATAAACTTGAATTTCAATCAATCGTTATATCTACCCCAAAAATCATCGAAAATAAAACAACTCGTACGATTTTTAATAAAATGACATTTGTTTTTCCAAATCCACATTCGACTTCGAAATCTTTTATGGTTTGGTTTTTCGAGCTTAAGTCGTGTCTCGTGTACTTGACGAGACAAATGAATCGATCTTTGGAAGACCGTTCCATTTACTTTTTGGCGATATACTTTCTGATGCCGTGTAAATAAATTTCATTTTCATGTAAATAATAATAAACGTTCCTTTCACTTGGGTTGACTGTGCGGACGCAGTCAAAATCAACTGTGGGGGGAGACTCATCTTCTTCTTGATTTTTCAGGATTAATTTTTCATTTTTCTTCCAAAAAATAATAATCCAAAAACAGAAGAAGGATTTTTTTAGCGTTTTTGATTTATTTTTAACGAAACACTTAGGATAAATATATGGTTTTGGTTTATTAAATTTAAATTATTGAAAATTTATTTGTCTTAACAAAAATAAAAATGAAGTTTGATTATAAATAACAATGGTTTAGCTAGTATATAGGAAGATTCATACGTGTTAATTATGAAATACATCCTAATTGAAAATCTTTTTTTTTTAAAAGTGGTGAATTTAAAGTAAAGGATATAACATTTTTTTTGTCTTCTAAGTTAAATGGTGCTAAGATGATTTTGCAAAACTCTCTCTCTCTCTTAAAAAATAAAAAAATAAAAAAAATAATAACATCCAAAGTATTCACTCTCATTTAAAAGTCCTCACGGTTATGCATGGGTGAATTACTTAGAATCTTTGATTATGTGCTTTCATACTCATTTAAAAGTCCTAACGGTTATGCATGTATGGAACACATTAAAAAAAGAATAGACTTAATAAAAACCACCTACGGTCGATAGGTGTATGCACGAAAGTGTATGCACTTGCCATGCTCTGTACTCCCCTCACATAAGCCCGAAAGGCAGTGCATGGGTGATATATCTGGCCTTAGTTTACCTGAGCTAGGTGTGTAATTTTTCTTGCAAATAATGAGAGAGCAAGCAATTGAAATCCTAGCACTATTTTTACTTAGTTGATTTGATTTGTTATTGAAAAGAAATAAAAATACCACTTTGATAAACTTTGATAATCAACTAAAAATCCTTTTCATAATTACACTTTGTAATCAACCAAAATAACAAGTTAAACTATAGTCTATTTGTTATGATAACTTTGTTTGTATTGTAAATTTTGACGAGTAAATGACTAAAAAATTTCAAGATAATAACCAAAACCTATATTTAACTTATTTATGTCGATTTAAAAGTAAATCTTTCATTGTAAATATTTTCAAAAATTCGCATTCATCTCTTTGTAAATAAATCTTGCATTTTGTACATATTTTCATCCTGCATGTGGATTTTATGGGTAGTATCCGCTGAAAACCCTCACGAGACAACACTTGTCCTACTGGAGACACCTAGAGGTTTAACGGCTTGTTGCATACGCTCAATGCAATCGTGCTTCCTACGAAAACGGATTTATCTTAGTTTTAGTTTATTCGAGGACGAATAAAAAGATAAGTGTGGGGGTATTTGATGTGTACGTAAATGTGCATATTTTTACCACCATATTTATTCTATTTAAATTAAATAAATGATCATATTGGGTGTTTTAATTTGTTTTAACCAAAATTCATGTTAATTCCAAATTTTCACATATTCATCTTCATATAAGGGCAAAATGGCCATTTGTGCGCGTATATTAATTTGATAAAATTTAGTTGGAAATTTCTATAATATTTTGTAGGAAATTAGCTTCTCATATTAGTGGGTTCATGAAGAAACATGCATGCACAAAATGGATATAAAGGAATGAAGATGGAAATAATTCAAAGTGAAGATCATGGAGGACCCCACCTACCCACCTACCTTAATATACAAATTAAAGGCTAGTGCACATGCTTATGGAGTTAATGGTTTCATGTACACTTAATGGGGGATTAAGACATGTTAATGATTACTTGGCCTCCACACTTCCTAAGGGGCATTTTGGGCATTCCCCAAAAAGTGAATTAGGGTTTTAAAACTTGTATATATACCCTATATGTTTCATGTAACCCCTCCTCTCTTAGCTTAGTCTCTCTTAGGCCTCCTTCTCTTTAGTTTAGTTTATATCAAATAAAAGAAAGCTCTCTTTCTCTTTTCATGGCTACTTAGCCTTTTTTATTTTATGTAATTTTCTTTTCTTTTTATGCAATGTTAATTAGTGTTTCCTTTTAATTACACGTTCATTTCCTTTTATGCAAGTAGTGTAGATTTTCCTTTATGCAATTAGAATAGTTTTCCATTTCACTTTGCTCTCTTTTCCTTTTCTTTTTCTCTCATGTTGCAAGCTACATTTGTTCATATGACAACAAATATGAGAGGCTAAACCCCTTCAATTTAGGGGTAATGAAGCTCTCTAATCATGTAGCTTCAACTTAATTTGATGTTTATGCTCTCTTTTTGTGCTTAATGAGAATGATTGAAGTGGTTTAATGATGTTGTTTAGCTTTGAATTTGATAGCCTATGTTGTTTATAACAAATAGGCTATGCTTAAACAAACAAAACACAAATTGCCTCTTCATCTACATATGATTATGGCAAAGAAGTGATTGTTGAAATTAAATTTTGATGGCTTATATTTCTAATTAATAGTTAATAGGCCATGCTTAAAATAGATTTTGCTTTCAATTTTGTTGTCATATTTTATGAGATTTAAAAGTGTATTAGTGGTTGTGTTATAGTTTGATGGTTTATATTGAGCTAATTAATAGCACAAATATATTATACTTATGATAAGCACATCAACTAATTCACTAATGACAAGAAAAGAGAGATCACAACTTCATTTTGTTGATTTATGTGATCTAGAGAGTGGAAATTGCCTCTAAATTGTTTTTAACACTCATATTTTTATCTATTTTCTTTTGTCATTTTTCTCTTTTTTTAGTTAATCACTCTTTCAACTTTGGTTAATTTGATTGAGTAGAATTTTAAAATCATCAATCCCTGTGGATCGACCCGTATTCGCCACGTGCTACATTCGTACACCGTGCGCTTGCGGTTATTTTTAAATTTAAATTCGTTCGACGGTTTTCTAAACCGATATAATTTCGTCGACGAACATGGACACATCCCTTCGATATTATACTTTGACTTTTGGATTGATTCGTTGGCCACTTTTGATTCTTTGATTTAGGGGTGTGGCTTGAGGTTGGCGGCATTACCACCTGCCCGGATGGGTAATTGGTATATCTACCCTGGCATTGCCTAGTTGTGCTGTGTCATCTACCCTATCGTGCCTTGTATGAGTTTGGTTTTCTCCCTATCCCATAAAGTATTTAGGATAGTCTCCCGATCTGGAGATGTGCTGATACTGGATGGACTACCGAGACTATTACGTGGTAAGGGCTATATGGGTAACCCCTTAACGCTATTTAAAAGTATGATTATTTTGCTATTAGACATTATTATAATAGCGAAATATTACTACATAGTAAATAGTTTAACGGGTCCTTAGGAGATGTGAATCCCGAGCATCTCTTAAGTTACTACACTCACGTTAAATACTGGACAGGGGATGTCAAATCCCATAAACATCTCTGACGCTGTTCCACTCATATTTATTTATAGTTGATTTAACTTACATAAGATCTTTTAGTTCTGACTCGAGTGTTTTGTCTTTTCAATTCGCTCGGGTCATCCCATGCATTTCAGGATTTGATGGCCTTAATTCTGGAGGACGAAGACGAAAAATTATTATTACTATTTGTTATATACTCCACTACACCATTGTATGCTGCTGCATTATTAATATTCTCAGGTATGTATAACTCTGATATGCATTGTACAATTATAATCAAATCTTTTGTAAAACAGCTTCATGAACTGTTTATTTGATTATTATATTTTATCGTTCCGCTGCAATATTCTATTTTGTTTTTCTTCTCTACTTTTCTTATTTAACCCATAACAATCCGCTTTCTGTATGGTTTAAGTCTGGCGTGTGTGGTTTATCGTCGATTTAAAGCATACAAAAAGGCTGGATGTTACAAATAAGAAAGGTGTTACTCATAATTTTTCACTTCCAAAAACACCTCAATAAAATGGAGTAGTAGAACATAAAAATAGAAAGACTTAAGAGTGCGCAAGAACTATGCTAAATAATAGCAACTTAACTAAAAATTTTTGGGCTAAAACAATTGCTACTGCATGTTGTGTACTAAAAAGAATTTCAATAAGACCTTTAACTAAGAAAATACCATACAAATTATTTTATAATAAAAAGGCTAAAGCATCATACTTTAAAGTTTTTTTGCAGTAAATGCTTTATATTGAAAACTAAAGAAAATTTTGATAAATTGGATGCTAAAGAAGATAAAGGAATTGGATATTCAAATAGAAGTAAGGCTTATAAAGTTTTCAATACTAGAGCTAGTACTATTGAAGAGATATTACATGTTTCATTCGATGAAAATGATAAAATCAAAAATGATAATTGTAATGAAGAAGAAAATGAAATAATAAAGTCCCAATAATGAAATTGTAACAACCCGAAATTTAACCCATAATAATTAATTCGTTAATTAATGAAATGATAAAATAACTTTATGAAATTATCAAAATTAAGCCAAGGGAGTTGCACCATTATGTCGGTGGTACTTTTTTGGTAAATTTCAGTGGTAAATTTCAATATAAAGAATGTCAGAATCCGAGCTAATATGAGTAAGATACGAGACGAACAAGAAATCGAAATATATATATATATATATATATATATATATATATATATATATATATATATATAGCTAGGTCGACCGGCCAGTTGACCTAGGAGGAGAGGCGGTCGACTGCCCGGTCAACCTGTCTTGGGAAATAAACGAAGGAATTTTTCCTTCGTTCCTATAATGTTCGTGGCCAATTTTATACATCATTTTCATTCTTTCAGCTCATCTGGTCGCTTTGTGCTTCCATTTGATGGCTCCTATTCAGCCTATGATGTGGTTGCATCCTATTCAATCCCCAAATCAAATGGTCCGAGATTCACTTCTATACCTATAAATAGTCCTAGACCTAATATGTTTTCTCATTCTAAGATTTTCTCCAATTGGGCTTACCTTTTCAGGAAGGACCCTAAACGGAATACTTTTCCATGGAGGAAATTGTTTTAAATAAAAATATTTAACAACCCCAAGTGGATTCGAGAACCGGGAAGACCTAAAGGGAAGAGCTAAGGACCAAAAATGAGTGATTGTAATTATTTTAGATTTCTTTAAGTAATTTAAAATAATAGTGTTTCCAATAGTTGTAGTTTTATTACGATTTTTGGACTAACCTTTTTAGTAGTTTATTTACAGTTTTTAGAATTATTTTAAGTCTATTTTTTAGCTATTCTGTTCAGTTAATTTCAGTTAATTTCTGTTAATTATAGCTTTTTTATTTATTTACAATATTTTAATTTATTTACTGTTGCATTATTTACATCTTTTTTCCTACGCTTTGTATTTTCTTCTATTTTCAGTTCTTTTTCATTTCTTCTTCTTCTTCACGTATGGATTAGAATAGATTAAACACGAATATGTATTAAAATTATAAGAATACTGAAATAACGAAAGATAAGATGTAAATTGTAAAGACTGTAATAAAAATGGAATTAAGACTGAAATTGAGCCTAATTATGATATTGATGTTAGAATTGGACTAATTAAAGATACTTGGCCTAGTTATAACTTAGAATTATAACTAAAAAAGGGTATAAGATGAAAGAAGCTTATATTTACACTTAGACCTTGGGTTAAGTAATAAACATGATTATAAAGTAGGTTATAATAAGAAATAGAATAGAGTGAGGCTTATTTTAAGACTTAGGATAAATTAATAAGCATAGATAGTAAGAACAAAAGTAAAGGCTTATTTAAGTAATTTATCTAAGTTAATAAGCAAAGAATTAAAGTAGGACCTGTACCAAAAAACATTCCCCTGTTTCTATAAACCCGTTGTTTCACATAATCCTGAAGTCGGACGAGGGCTACGCTTGTGTTAATAACGGTAGAAAATGGTTGATAAGTAGAAGTCTAAATCATGGGGATTTGGGCAAGGGGCACAAATAGAAACTATTTGGATGATGGGCTGGGACCAACAACATTTCCCATATTATTTCCATGGACATGGTGTTTCACATAACCCTGAAGTGAAACGAGGTGTCTCACATAACCCTAAAGTGAGACGAGGTGTCTCACATAGCCCTGAAGAGAGACGAGGGGCATGCTTATGCTGGAGCTTGAGGTAATAAGAAGACCCAATAGGTGGAATGACATGTAACATAAGCATGGTGGCGGTTATGCGTGCGACTTCCATTCAGGTGCTGTAATGATCCGAAATTTTCGATCCTGAAAATTCGACACTAATACGTTCACCGTAGAAGTGTCGTGCAATCAAACACTGAAAATCCTAGATTGTTAGGGTTAAGAAGAAAAAGAGGTAGAAGAAGAAATAGAAAACAGCAGCACAGAATCTCACAATCGCAGCGGAACAAAATATAGTATCAAATAACAGCATTTACTCAAAGAAAGCTGTAAATGTCAATTTACATACAGTATATCAAAGTACAACCATTCACAAAGAAACTGGACAGTTGGAACAACTTGTCCCTAAATACAATTAATACGAATTCTAATACACAACGCAATCAATACGTCTCTGCCAATCAGCTCGTCGCTTGAGCTCCAGAATGACCTAACCTAAAAATCTATAATACTCGATCTAACCCGAGCATTATAATAAAGTAACACCCGAGTCAGGCTAGAGTCCAGCGTGAGTAAACCTATATAACTTGAAATACTAAGTTATTAAACTTATTTGAAAATCAGGGTAACTCATATCTCACTACGATTCTTATCTTGTTATAATCAAATACGTATTTCACAAAATTGTATCTAAGTATCGTTACTCAGTTTAAATGGTCCGATTTACTTAATTTATTCCATTGCAACCTATTTGATTCTATAATCAAATCTATAAAGAATTATAGTAGTTGCTAATCGAAGTGGTTTCAGATATCACTGATATTCGATCACGATCTCTTCAAATTCAATGTCGTCTTTTAAGCCAAGTTTTTTAAGTGAAGATAATTCAATTTAAATTTAAAATATCATATTGACACAGTAATTCATCGCAGATATCTATTTAAATAAATGAATCACATTTATTAATAGATCAATCCAGGCATTTCACATCATGGAATATCACAAATTAACAGACTAGAGATATTAATCAACCTAAGCATTTAATACAATTTAATCATCCATAAGCAAGATAAATTAATCACACAATTTATAATTAATTTTAATTTAGCATAAAATAAATTAATTACTCATAACCCTTCTTAATTGTTATTAATTAATTTGCAAGCTATTTATTTTATTTCAAATAATTATAGGAATTAATTAGTTATCCTTTATAATTACTTAAGACCTTAATTAATTAAAAGTTTGAAACATTTATCTTAATCATTTACTTTAATTATCATTAAATTTTTATTGAAGTTAAATGTTTGAAATTAATTTATTATTAACATACAAAATCCTTAAAACCTTTGATTAATTATAAGCTTAAAACATTTTACTTCTTTAATCAACTACTTAATTACACTATTTAATTTCATTTTAGTAAACTTAGGGATTAAATAAAATAATGGACAATATAATATAATACTCCAAACTTAATTAATTTTAGTTAAAAAATTAATTAATTAATTAATTAATTATATAACCTTCAACTAACACAAATAGTAAGTAAAACATTAATCATTTAAAATAATTTGGTGAGAAAATTTTGTTTTTGAAAACTTGTTTTTATTTTCACTATAAAAACTTGATAAATTACTTGCGTGCAAACCCGAGCCTATCCCGATGCTAACCCGAACCAAACCCTATCCTTTCCCCTCTCCTTCTTTCCTTCTTTATTTTCTTTTTTTTTTCTTTTAAAAATTTGTTAATTTACTTGTGAAACAGACCCGAGCCAACCCTTAAAATAAACTCGGGCCCAACCCCTTTCTTCCCGTCACCCTCTCGAATACCTAATCCTACCTTAGCCTACAAAAACAACCCAACCCAACAGTGCACGTGCACATGCACACCACATCACCATCGCTCCGGTCATCGCTGCTGCCACCAGCAAGTCGCCGATGCCTTGCATGATTGATCCCATAACTCAAAAACCCGATACCACCTTCAAAATCGAATTCGAGCAAAATCGAAGACCACAGGAACGAAACGATCACCAAAAACCTCATCGTCCCACCGCCTCAGATCATCTGAAACCACATGCTCGTGCCTGGAGCTGCGCCAGCCCACTCATCATCCTGTTCCCGTACCTCCGATCAAGTCCGACGCCGCCATGCCGTCGCATAAAACACGAGAACATCATCGAACCCAATAGATTCTTAAACCCTACAACGTCTCCATCTCGCCACTACGATGATCTGGAAAATCTGAGACCATTTTTCCCTTAATCCCTGACCTTCATGCTACCTCCAGCAAAAATCATGATTCTTCCCTTCACTCCAATCACCAAAAATCGAGCAAAGTCTCGATTCCTTCCAACTCAATAATTCTACCCAAATTCAAACTTAGAAATCATGAAATTATTATTAAAAATCATGGTTTTTAAAATCGAAACAGGTTATTTAGGTGAAACTTGAAATTAAAATAATTGATTTTACTAATATATTTTCGTTTTACTGCCATATCTTGTTTTACAGTTAATTACTTAACAATCTCACATTAAAACATTTTTAACTAAAGAATTTAGTCAATACAAACCTATCTTCTTTAAACATCATAATCTAAAATAGATTATATGAAAAGGGATCAAAGTTTGAGTGTTTTGGTCCGTTGAATACATAATAGAGACATGCAAAGAAATGCATACAAATATATACCTAGCAACTTCATACTGATATATACATGCAAAGCATATTCATTCATCCATGCATACATGCCACAACATTACTTTCATTGTCCATCACATGCAACAGAATATAAAATAGATTTAGCTATAAAAGTTGGAGTTAACTCACCTATAGTAGTTTGAACAGAGGAAGCCAAATATTTGAAAGCTGGAAGTTGATTTGAAACTGGAAACTTGAATTTGATCTGCCTTGTTAAGCTTGAAGTTGAATCTTAAACTTGAATTTGAATCAGGAAGTTTGCTTAGTTAAAATCTTGAAAAATTTGTTTGGTCTTTCTTTTATATTTTTCCTGCTTTCAGTTTTTGGTTTTATTTAAAGAAAATGAAAGAAAGGAGAAATTGGCATATATATACAAGTATATAGAACAAATAAATTTGACACTTGTACGCAAAGCCTTTTTACAAGCTTACAAATGTCTAAAGAAAATATTTTATATTTATTTATGTTTTATGTTTATCTTTTATATGATTTGTATTTATACTTTTATATTTATCCTTATTTTAATTTTAAGCTATGATTATTAAGATTTTAAATCAACAACTAAGTATATATACTATTATTTAAGATGTAGAGTTTCGAATATAAATTATTTTTAAGATATTTACTTTTGAATTTCAAATCAAAGTTCCATTTACAATGTACATATATATATACAAAGTAATTGTAAAGAACATTTTAATTGTTTTGAAAAGAATAGGTTTTGCAATTTTTAAATTAGAAAATTATCCCATTTATAGTGCTAAAAACCCGGGTTGCCACAGGTGCCCAATAATCGTTATGAGTTCTAAGTGCTTAGTGTGTGCCTTTCATAAGCATATGGCATATGGAGCTTTAACATCCAGTCCACAGTAGATTCTATGGAGTTGTAGGCCGATCAAAGGGTGGTATTAGGAATTCAGCCTAATCTAAGCAACTAGTGCAAACTATCAAAGTTAATAAATTATGTTGATCTAGTTAATTCGTATTTATTTCTAGCTTATTCCTTCTCTCTATTTCCTTTTATATACTAGAACTATTGTAAAGTATATTACTTTTACTTTGCTTAAAGATTTTACTAATTACTATCATTCACCAGACTTTTAGTCTGACCCACTTCTCCATTTCCCCCTTTTCCCCCATTGGCAATCAGAGGCAAGGATGGTAGACTGTATGCATTTGGAGATTTCTTCGGAAGAGATTCTATCATGTATTTATTTTCTCTAGTTTCAGTTTTTAGTTCTTTATGTTGAGCTGGCGTTTTGTGAGGGATGTATTGTACTCTGATTTTATTGATACTGTGGATTTTATTTCGCAAGACACGTAAGGTTATTTTGACTTTGATGTATTTGGTATTTGGGTGATTTATTTGATTTATAAAGTAATTTTGAGGTTTTGTTCTAAATAAATTATTATTATTATAATTGTTTTTCTGGTTGTATATTTTTGCCTTGTGAATCTTAGTCTCTGCTAGTTTTAGTTATACCTATAACGCAACATGCCTTTTAGTGTGCTCTTTTGTGTATACTAAGGGGTGTGGGGTGTTACATTTGGTATCAAAGCTTAAGGTAACATGATTCCTAAAAATTTATTTTTAAGTAAAGCATCTTTCAAAAATAATAATAACATGTTTTAAAAGTAGTTTTCAAAAAATAACTCTTAGAAATAATTTTTAAGTATAAAGGAGTTTTTATAGATATTCCCTTAAAAGTTTAGTTCAATCTCCCTTCGACTCTTTCCTAAAAACTCTCTTTTTCTTTATGTAGAATGGCCGATGCCCCTAATCTTCCCGAGGTCATTCCAGTCCCAGTCTGGTTTCATAGGTATCTATAAGCCACGACTCCAGAGGTGTAAGGGCAACCGCCCAATCCTGCACCAGCAGGTGGGAATCCCTTCAATCCACCTACAGCCATCAGTGTCTCTAGGCTTTGTAAGGATTTTGCAAATATAGGTGGAAAGACTTTTTTTGGTACAAAATTTTTTATGGAGGCAAGGGCTTGGTTAAGAAAAATAGAGAGGATCTTTAGGCTATTGGGATTGGATGAACATCAGGGAGTTCAGCTAGCATCTTGGCAGCTGAAAGAGGAAGCTTCTTATTGGTGGGAAGTTATCGAGTTGGAAGGAAGAGAGGTTACTTGGAATGGGTTTCGGAAGCGATTTGTTAGGAAGTTTTTATCTCAAGCAGAAGAGAGTGTTCAGTTGGAGCGATTTATTAATTTGAAGCAAGAGAATTTGTCTATAAAGGAGTACATCGATCAATTTAATGAGTTATCGTGGTTTGGAATGGAGTTGGTAAATACAACACACAAGAAGGCTATGAAATTCGTGAAGGGATTAAATCAGCCCCTTTGTGGGTTGTTGTTGACTTACATACCGGTATGAGCCACCTGTGAGTCACTGGTAGAGATGGCGCTTATGTCTGATGCAGCTAAGGAGGGGGAGCCTAGAGAAGTAGTTAAGTCGCAATATTCTAAGAGGAAAGAAGAAGGCCCTCAGAAACAGATCAATAAAAGTGCAAAAATTGTTGGATGGCTGGTCATTTAGCCAAGGACTGCAAGAGAGGGAAGATGAAGGGAAAGTGCTATAATTGTGGACAACCTGGTCACATTAGTAAATATTGTCCCCATAAGATGGGGAAGGGAGCGGGTGCACCAGTAGCACAGATTCAGGCTTTGGAGGCAGCACCCTTAGTAGTAGACCAAATAGAGGTAGGAAAATTTGATTTCTATTTTTGATTTTTCATATTTGGGCTCTTTTTCAATTCTGGAGCATCTAACTCTGTCATCTCTAGTTCTCTAGTTGATTGTTTGCACTTAGACATCTCTTTAGTGGTAGACCCCATTATTGGATCAACACATTTGTCCTTGGTTTGTAGGGTTTGAAATTTTTTATCCTACGCGCAGAATTTGATTACGACGCCTATGTTTAAGGATTTTTGGGGTATGGGATGATGTTGGGAATGGATTGGCTATCCATAGATGATGCTATATTAGATTACGAGAGGAGAGTCGTTAGGCTAGATACATGCAGCTATAGGACTCTCGAGGTTTCTTGCGACCCGCAAGGGTCATTTATGTTGAGCTTCCTTTATTCCTTCGATTCATAATCATCAAAATTAGATTCGGTTCCAATCGTCAGAGATTTTTCAAACGTCGGGGAAGTTAGGGAACTACCTCTTAAGAGAGAAATTGACTTCAGGATTTATTTGATGGATAACGCTAAGCTAGTAGCATTACTTGTGGCACCTAGGGAGAGGAAGGAATTAAGAAAGCAAGATTCGTGAGCTTTTGGAGAAAGGTTTCATAAGAAGAAGCATATCGGAGTAGGGAGCACCAGTCATCTTCACTACTAAAGCGGATGGTTCCCTTCGACTTTGCATAGACTATATGGAATTAAATAGCTCATAAAGAAGAACCGATATCCATTCCCTAGGAATCATGATCTTTTTGACCGGTTAGTTGGCTCTTCGGTATTCTCACAGCTTGATTTAGCCACAATATTTCGTTAGCTTAGGGTCGCTAATGGCAACATTAATAAGACTGCATTAAGGACATTTGACGGATTCTTTGAGTGGTTGGTTAGGCCTTTTGGTCTAACCAATGTCCAGCCTATTTTGTTGATTTAATGATCCGTTTTTTAGAGGCATCCAATCTAAGTTGTGGTGGTATTCGTGGATGACATTTTGGTGTTTTCCAAGAGTATGGAAAAGCATGCTAATCATCTTGAAGAGTTTCTTAGTATGCTTCGTGTTTATCGGCTGAAGGCAAAATCCTAGAAGTAACATTTTTGGCATAAGGAAGCGTGTTTCTTGGGCATAGAGAAGGTCTACACATGGGAAAGAGTTTGAGAAACGGTTTTATGCATTTAGGTTTGGATTGTGAAAATCCAAAGAGTGGTAGGCAAAGATTAAAGATGTATAATAGATGTAGTTGTTAAGAAAAGGAGAAAGCCTATGTGTAAATAGTTGAAGAAATTATAATTGTTTCAGACAAGTGGATTTAACGGTAGTACTAGAAGACTTTAGTAAGGAAATGGGATTACCAAAATTTAGGAAGGGTACTCCTAGGGTAGTGAGAAGAAAATCCACCTTATGTTTAGCTCAATAAAATATAATTGTTAGAATTGAAAATTTTCATTGTTAGTATTTTCTTTTTGGAAATAAGTATTGGCTTGTTGAAAAATGGCATGAAATTTAAATTGGTTTTAATATGATATAAATTTTGACGAGTTATAGCTTGGTAGTTTCTTTTTAGATAAATAAAGATTTTACAAGAAATGGGCGCAGGGAAGAAGTTGCGAAATTTTTTAGCCTTAAGGACAACAAATTTGCTTTTTAGTTTGAAGGACATTTGTTAGTGTAAATAGAAAATGATAGTTACAACTATCATTATGTGATTTACATTAAAAAGTGTCCTTCAGCCTAAAAAGCGAACAACCTGTCCTTAGAACTAAATTTTTCTGCAACTTTTTCTTTGAGCCTAAAATCCCCAAGATTTTAAATATAAAAACCCAGAGGTTATTAAGTATCGAAAACATAGGTTACAAAATTTATTGTTGTAATAGATATTTTTGTGAAAATAAAGGGAGCACAGACTATAACGCTGTCATTATAGTAGGTAACTCCCAAAAGGAAATGTTTTTACTTAATATGTGAGATTCATTAGTATTTATTTTTAATTAAATTCATACACTAGTATTTTTTTAGGTTGTAGTAATAGTGTTTTACGCAACATTGGTTTTAACCCAAATAAAAGTGAATTTTAAAAGATAATTTCTAAGGGTAGAAATGAAAGTGATTTGTAAAACACACTTATTATTTAAATAAGTATAAGAAAATGTTTTCCGGCTATGGATATATTAAAACAGTTTTAAAAATGAGTTTTCTAAAAAAGAAAAGAGTAAGTTAGATATCAAAAGATGTCTATCATAAGAGAATATAAATTAAACATACTTTAATCTGTTGGAATGAAAAGAGTAATGCTATATTTTTCTATAAAACCAATAAAAATGTTTTATGCAAGTTAAAAGGAATGCGGGAAAGAGATATACAAGGTATGGAAGCATCATATTTTGTATAGCCTATTTCGAAAAATATAAAATAAATTCATTGTAATTTCACATAAACATAAAGTCCCCTTTTAAAAGGTTCATAGAGGATTTTAGCATTCATATTTTCTCATAGGAGAAAGTAGTTCCAATACATTAAGGTATGAGACCATTAGGTGTAGTAAGAAGATGTTTTAAAAACACATAAGGATATCTTAAAGATATTCTAAAAGAAAGTAGTTGGGTGAAAAAGTAAATAAGTGTTTGGAAAACTTAATAAATGTAATGTTTGAAAATTCAATTTTTTATAGAAAACGAAAAAGGTCTTTAAAAGAAAAAGAAGAATATGTTTTGGACTTAGAATTTGAAAGTTTTTCCCTCTAGGTTTGGTAAAATAATGTGAACTCAAAAAGCTCTGAAGATGTAGTGCTAGAAAGATAAGATTTTAAGTAACCTAGTATTTTTGAATTTAATAGAAACTTAAAGATAACATTGTAAAGATAAATGTTTTAGGATTTGATGTTTTAAAAATTTAAAAACCTTACTTTTTAAAATGAAACTATAAACAATGAACCAAACTCCTAAATGTGAAGTAGATATGAATCATTTCCTAAATGTAATGGAAAAGGTGTAAGGCTAAAAAGGAGACAACAACAATTACTTTTGGAAGTAATAATATGTTTTTGTATAGGACCATAATGAGAACCTAGGAATGTTGATTCAAGTGAGCAGACTAAAGAAGAACAATAAAATGGAGTTAGTAAAACTATAAGACACACAAGGTTGAGAATGGATATTCCTAATTTGGGAAGAACTTGGGAAAAGCATATTTCATTAGTGGAATTCGTATAAGGTAGTAGTTCTCAAGCTAGCATTGGAATGGCACCTTCCGAAGCTCTTTATGGAAGATCGCGCAAGTCGCTTTCGTGTTTGATACAGTCTACAGAGGTTAAAAAGACTTTGGAGAAGATTAAATTGATTAGGAGAAAATGCATACTTCTTATCCACATCTCTCTTTGGTAGTAAATTTCGAATTTCCTATTTCCAACCTTAGTTTTGAATAGGTTCTTTCCTTTATCATCCTTTGGGAGGGTAGAACGAGGATTTAACCTATGGATGGTAGGATTTGATGTAAACATGTTATTAGAACATGTTATAAATGATGGATGCAAATGGTTGCAAGTATTTGCTAGTGGATGCTATGGACGCATATACTTACACTAGGCACTATTATCTCTTAGGGATCATCCTAACTAGGACACTAGAGCATATGCATAAGGATGTGTGTGCATTTGCATTTTTATTTATTTTTCATGGTTGCTATAAAAGGATGCTTATCACATGGTTATTGCATTTGGATGATGATTGAAGCATGCATATAAACTATCAGTTATCGTTAGGAATTTTTGCATTCATTTGGATACATAGCAGGGGCATGATTACATAAAAGAAGGTCAACTGAATCAGTGGATCGCCTAATCTTTTGCATTAGTTAGGGACATTAACACTACACTAATCACATAAGTATCATAAATTACATTAAAAAAACTTAAGGACAATGGATGAATGGATGATGGTTGAGTAGTTGGTTGTAGAACTTGGATGGAAACATTAGTTCATTCTTTTATCTTTAGAGATTTCAGGGATGGAATCCCTTAAGGAGGGGTGAATGTAACAAACCGAAATTTAACTCATAATAATTAATTCGTTAATTAATAAAATGATAAAATAACATTGTGAAATTATCAAAATTGAGTCACGGGAGTTGCACCATTATGTCCGTGGTAATTTTCTGGTCAATTTCTATATATAGAACATCAGAATTCGAGCTAATATGAGCAAGATACGAGATGAACAAGAAATTGAAAAGAAAGGTCAACCTAACTATGCCCTAGGTCGACCAGCCGATCGACCTAGGAGGAGGGGCGGTCGATCGCCCGGTCGACCCTTCTTGGGTAATGAACGAAGGAATTTTCCCTTCATTCCTGTGACGTTCGTGGCTAATTTTATACGTCATTTTCATTCTTTCAGCTCATCTGGTCGTGCTTCCATCTGATTGCTCCTATTCAGCATATGACGTGGTTACATCATATTCAATCCCCAAATCCAACAGTCTGAGATCCACTTCTATACCTATAAAACCCTAAATCTAACATTTTTTCTCATCCTAAGATTTTCTCCAATTAGGTTTGCCTTTTCAGGAAGGACCCTAAGCGGTTCCGAAGAGGAAACGTTTTAAATAAAAATATTTAACAACCCCAAGTGGATCCGAGAAGAATTAAAGAGAAGTGCTAAGGACCAGAGGTGATTGATTGTAATTATTTTAGATTTCTTTAAGTAGTTTGAAATAATAGGGTTTCCGATAATTGTAGTTTTACTACAACTTTTAGAATAATCTTTTTAGTATTTTATTTATAGGTTTTAGAATTATTTTCAATCTATTTCATTTAGCTATTCTTTTCAGTTAATTTTAGTTTATTTCGGTTAATTATAGATTTTTCATTTATTTACAGTATTTTAATTTATTTACTGTTATTTATATGTTATTTACATCATTTTCCTACGCCTAGGATTTTTTTCTTCTATTTTTAGTTTTCTTTTATCTCTCCTTCTTCTTCGTATATGGATTATAATAGATGAAACGCAAATATGGGTTAAAATTATAAGAATACTGAAATAATAGAAGATAAAATGTAATTTGTTAAGACTGTAATAAAAGTGGAATTAAGATTAAAATTGAGCCTAATTGTGATACTGATGTTAAAATTGGACTAATTAAAGATAACCGACCTAGTTATAACTTAGAATTATAACTAAAAAAGAGTATAAGATGAAAGGAGCTTATTTTACACTTAGACCTTGGGTTAAGTAATAAGCATGATTATAACGTTGGTTGTAATAAGAAATAGAACAGAGTGAGGCTTATTTTAAGACTTAGGATAAATTTATAAGCACAAATAGTAAGAACAGAAGTAAAGGCTTATTTAAATAATTTACCTAAGTTAATAAGAAAAGAATTAAAGTAGGACCTGTACCAAATAACATTCACCTATTTATATGAATACGTTTTTTACATAATCCTGAAGTGAAACGAGGGGCACGCTTATGTTAATAACATTAGTAAATGGTCAATAAGTAGAAGTCCAAATCATGGGAATTTGGGCAAGGAGCACAACTAAAAATTGTTAAATGATGGGCCAGTGCCAACAGCATTTCCCATATTATTTCTATGGATAAGGTGTTTCACATAACCCTGAAGTGAAATGAGGTGTCTCACATAACCTTGAAGTGAGGCAAGGTGTCTTACATAATCTTGAAGTGAGACGAGGGGATGCTTATGCTAGAGCTTAAGGTAAAGAAGACTCAATAGGTGGAACAACAGGTAACATGAGCATGGTGGCGGTTACGCGTGCGACTTCCATTCGAGTGCTCAGTAATCATTATGTGTTCCAACCGCTTAGTGTGTGCCTTTCATATGCACTAATGTCTACTACGTAGGGAGCTTTAGCATCTGGTCCAAAGTAGATTCTGTGGAGTAGAAGGCCGATCAAAAGGTGGTATTAAGGATTCATCCTAATCTAAACAACTATAAAAAACAATTGCAAACAATCAAGGTTTATCAATTATGTGATCCAGTTAATTCGTATTTATTTCCAGCTTATTCCTTCTCTCTATTTCCATTGTTTCCTTTTATATACTAGAACTATTGTAAAGTCAATCACTCTTACTTTGTTTGTAGATTCTAGTAATTACTATCATTCACCAGAGCCTGACCCATTCCTCCATTTCCCCCTTTTCCCCCATAGGCAATCAAGGGAAAGGACGGTAGACTACAGGCATTTAGAGATTTCTTCGAAGAATATTCTATCATGTATTTCTTTTCTTCATTTTAGTTTTTAGTTCTTTTTGTTGAGCTGGCATTTTGTAAGGTATGTATTGTACTCTGATATTATTGATACTATGGATTTTATTTCGCAAGACATGTAAGGTTATTTTGACATTTGAGGTATTTGGTATTTGGGCGACTTATTTGATATATAAAGTAATTCTAAGGTTTTTTCTATATAAATTATTATTGTTGTTGTTGTTTCCACTGTTTATATATTTTTGTCTTGTCAATCTTAGTCTCTACTAGTTTTACTTATACCTACAATGCAACATGCTTTTTAGTGTGCTCTTTTGGGTATACTTAGGGGTGTGGAGTGTTACAGAAACGAATAACGATGTTAACAATACTAAAAATATATATCCAAATAAGAGAGCCAAAATATTAAAAGATCATCCTATATAAAATATTTTGGGAAATATAGAATCTTTAAACAAGAAATCAATTAAATAAAATGAGTAATGTAGCATTTATTTCAACTAGTGAATCTAAAAATCTAAAAGAAGCTGTAACGACCTGGCAATTTTCGGCCTTCGAAAATCGACACTAATACCTGATACGTTCACTGTATAACGTGCCGAGCAATCAGGTATCAAAAATACTAGATTGTTAGGGTTAAAGAAGAAAGGATAGAAGAAAAAGAAATAACAACAACATAGAATCTCACAAACGAAACAGAATAAAATATAATATACAATAACATCTTTTTATGCAAAAGAAAAACTGTAATTGTTAATATACATACAAATTATCAGAGTATAGTCATCAACATATAAATCTGGACAGTTATAATAACTTGTCCTCAAATGCTGAATATATAGCCTACAATACCTAGCGGAATATAATCAAATACATGCAATACGTCTCTTCCATCTAGCTTGTGTCCTGACCTTTAAAGCAACCTAACCTGAATCTGTAATACTCGATCTGACCCGAGTATTATAGTAAAGTAACACCCGAGTCAGGCTGGAAACCTGCGTGAGCAAACACTCTTAACTTGAATTACTAAAGTTATCAAAATCCTTCGAAAACCAAGGTAACTCATAAGACCATGTCACATATAACATGATGGGTTTTTATCTTACGATAACCAAAACACTTTTTCAAGAAATCCAGTGATATTATAATGATGTCTGAGTGCAATTACTTATCCAAAATGATCAAATTTATTAAATTAATCCGATTCCAGCATATTAGACTCTATAATCAAAACCACTGGTTCGTAGTATTTATTTGATCGAAGAGGTTTCGGATAACACTTATATATGATCTTGATCCCATCAAATCCAAGCAATAAATTTTATAGGCCAAGTCGTTAAATAAACAACTAACCTCACAATCAGGGTATCCACGATCACATTTGGAAATTCATTCCATACGTTTACTTTATCATGACTAGTTTATCGAGATTTACTTGCTTGTAATCATTGCATTTTTCATAAATTGTAATAGTAGTCAGTACGAGTCGATTTACTTTTAAGTAAAAACATGCCAACAATTTATTCTATTTACTTTAGTTTGTTTGGCTATTTCATAGCACAGACAAGAACAATAAATATCCAAAAGAAATAAGCCAAAGCAACGATCGTTAACTAATTTAACGATTTATAATTAATTTTAACAGTTTACGAATCAAAATTTAATTAACTTTATTAAACTGAATCCACTTATATTTTTAATCCAAATTAATTATAAATTAAAGAAATTACCAAAATTTTATTATTAGTTAATTAGGATTAAACAACCAAATTAATAACTAATTTTATTAATTAACATAAGATTACGTCAAATAAGAATTTAATTAATTAATCATTTTATTTATTATAATTAAATTTAAAATTATGAAAAATTAATAACATTAACTTAGATTTAAAACTATTGGGTGATAGGATTACAATACATACATTTTCATATTGATTGGATTTTAAATAAAAGGGGAAATTTGTTTTTAAATTTAAGATTCTTTTAGCATAAACTTATTCAATTTCTTTTTAAATAAAGAAATGTCCAGCCCAATACAAAACCAATTAGCCCAAACAATCGAGGCTGACCTCTTCTTTACTTTCTTCTTCCCTTCCCAGTTTCTTTTTTTCCCCTACTTTCTTTTATTAACCACTTAAACGTGCATGACACCGTGCATGTATACGTAACTACCGTTCACCCTTCCTTGCCGTCGATCCTTTACATGAGTCACGCTCGACCATGACCACTGTGTCATCACCTGAAACACATGGAAAAGCTCTACGTTCAAAATTTTGAACATCAAACCAACGCCTGGAACGACCACGACATCCAAAATCCTCATGCCTTGCTACCACAGCCTTTCATCAACCACCAAACTTCGCTTGAAGCTTCGTCGTCATCTGCTCCTCCTTTTCCCCCCATACCGCACTCTTCCCTATGCCCCTCGACGCCGCAGTTCACCCAAAACCAAACCACAAGAAAATGAGCCATAAAACCCTTAATCGCCTTCGCCTCCATGCCACGCACCCTTATATAATGCCACTGTATTTTTCTTGGCTTCCCCACAATCTAAACCACCTTCTCCACCAAGCACGAGACATCCCACCACCGTCGAAAAACGACCAAAATCCATATTTTGGTTATCTCCCTTTTTCTTATTCAATATCCCATTAAAAATCATCAAACCATTTTTAAAAATCACATTTTTCCAAGACAAACTCACTTGTAGAATAAAAGGCTCGAACTATGATATTTAAATTTTAGCTATTCATAAGTTACTTACTGTAAACTAACCTTTTTCCTTCTATGCCTCGAGATACTTAATGAAATCAATTTTAGAACGATCTACATTCAAAAACAAGTAACTTTGTTTTTGGAATCAAAACTTAAACTAACTAGATAGGGAGATAATGATTTTCAAAGTTTCAAGATATTAACCTTTTTTTCAAGAAACATGGTATTATTTTTAGTTACAGGGTGTTTAAACATGATTAGCGTACATATAAGCATTGAGCATATTAATATATGAATACATGCCACAATGCAAGAGTTTTATCCAAATTCACAGGCATGTACATATTCAAACATAGTTTCCAGTGAGTGAAGATTTGGTTTTACTCACCAGACTTGAAAAAAGAAGAACATTGCTGTTTGAAAAAAGAAAGACACCGCTTCTTTGCTATGATTCTTGGTTCCTGAGCTTAAGTGCTTAGTTTCTACAAATTTTAATGGCAGACTCTTCATTTCCCTTTTTTGCTTTTATATATGAATGGTAAACATGCATAAAACATTATAGTAGTATATGTATATGTATATATATATATTATATGTGTATATATATGTGTGTGTGCATATATATTTGTGTGTGTGTATATATATATATATATATATATATATATATTTATAAGAGTAAACATTTTAGACAAGGCTGAAGGGTTTCGCTCGTGTACAGTACCCTTTCCTTTTATTTTTATTTTATTTGATTTTTATTTAATTTAATTTGAAAATATGACTTGATTTGATAAAAAGACGACTTGAAAACTTTTGAGTGAAAGATGTGATTTATTATATGCTTGACTAGATTTGTTTCATTATGATGTTCCTTATGCATGTATATATATATATTTCATACAAATATACACATAGATAGATTTGCTTTGACCATATGTCAATGCTTTTGACTATATACTAACATATATTAACATGCTAAGGTTTGAACATAAACACTATATCACTTGCAAACATAATTAGCCACTTACATGTATTTATTCTTATATATATGTATTTAAATTTTATAGCATAAGTTTTGCATATACAAACATATATGTACATACATATTTTATCCTATAATAGAAAGGTAGGATTTTTATTTAAATATTTTTTAGAAATTAAAATTTAAACTTTTAAATCATAATCTCCAATATATATATATATATGTGTGTATGTATGTATGTATGTATGTATGTATGTATAGGTATTTCCATAAATTAGAATTCATTATTTGACTGATAGAAATAATATTTCAATATTTAAAATCAATTATTTATCCTAATAAGAGGTGGTTAAAAATCCAAGTCTTTACAAAAACATGATTAGATGATTTATGGATTCTTCCTATTAAGAAGAACTAAATCAGTTCAGCAGAAATGATGTTTGTAAACTTGATCCTCGACTAGATGACAAATCAATAATTAGAACGAAATGGGTATATAAAATAAAATCAAATGAACAAAGTGAGGTCGTTAAAAATAAAGATTGCTTAGTAGTGCAAGGATATATTCAAGAAGAAGGAATACATTTAGATGAAACTTTTGCATCCATACCCCGATTAGAAGTAATAAGAATCTTTCTTCCTTTGCAAATCATAACAATTTAAATTAGTTGAAATGGATGTTAAAGGTACTTTTCTAAATGGATTTATTAAAGAAGATGTCAATGTAGAACAACCCTCTCTATTTGAGGATGAAAATTAGCCAAATATGTTTATAAATTAAAGAAAGCTACAAGGACCTGGGATTTCGGGTATTTGAAATTAGTATATTTAATAGATTCTAAATATTTAAAAGTTAGTTTTTAACTTAAAATTTCAAATATAACCATTTATTGGATAATTAAATTATTGAATTAAATTATTAGAAATTGGGTAAAATATTGGCTCTATAATTTCAAGCTTGTTAAAAATAATTTAAAGGCTTATAAAATTCATATTAATAATACTGAAGGTAATAAAAGTTTTAAAATTGAAATTGAAAGTGATTTGTTCAATTTTAAAAATATATTGTTTAAACTGATATTTAAAAATAGCCTTTCGAGGCACAATCTCGGATTTCGAAGAAACCGGTTCTATTAGATCTGCAATATTATCGTATTTCAAATTTCGTAGTGTTTTGAGTTGTCGTATGATTGTACGGTATGTAAACGCAATGAAATTTATATCGAAAATTCAATATAAATTGGGTCCGAAAAACTACCTTCTCCGTACGGTCGAGTTAGGACTCAAAACCTTTTCCAATTCGTTTGAAATAGGGATACAACATTAGAAATGCCTAGCGGCACGTCTCAACAAGAGGTTAAGATTTTAAGTTGCAATATCGAGATAATTTAAATTATATATATATAGTTACATTGATGGACATTTATATTTACATAAACTTTTTACACTTCACTCCAGTCACTGTAGCAAGTATATCACAACTTGCAAAAACACTTTAACATGCAAACATCTCCCTCCATTGATTTAAATTTCACACAACCGAAAACAAAAAGAAAAGATCAAAAATATATGTGTATATACTCACACACTTCGCAGGAAGATGAAAATCAATGGTGACTGCAGTGCGAGTTCAAATCCGATAATGTCAAATTCCAAACCAGAATCGCTAACCTCCAAACTTGTTTCGGAGCTTCCCTCCGGTTGATTTCACGGCCTTCCTCTTTAAGCGGCAAAGTCGAGATTGAGAAATAAGAGGGGTCATGACATTTTTTTCCACCGCCAGTTCGAACATGAGACGGGGAAGTGGAGGCACTCGTTTGTAGCTAGCTGTTCGACTTACTAGAGGGGTGGACTGGTGAGCTAGGGCAGGCAGGTTGTTTAGTCGGAATTGAGGGAGAGGGTTAGGTTTGGTCGCGTCGGCAGTGGAGATGGCATCACGAATAGACAATGCTGAGGTAGTTCGGCTAATTTCCAGTCGCGATGGGTTTTGTCAAAGTCGAGATGGTGAAGGAGGATTTATCGAAGGCTGGGTTTGTGCTCTATCGAAGACAGTGAGGTATATGCAGATTTCTTTTTTTACAATATATATATATATATATATAATATTTATATATGTGTGTGTATAGATATCGAAGAGAATAAATAAATAATATATATATATATATATTCACATACATATTTTAATTTAAATTTTATAATTACATATATAGGTAAACAAAGAAAAATATATACAGATAAGATTTTGGAAATGGAAGTTCCAAATGTTTGTAGAGTTCATATAAAAAATTAGATTTTTAAATCTATATAGACTATTTTTTCAGTGTATGTAGTTTCAAAAATGAAATAAAAAATAAAAGAATATACATATACACATTCTAAACTTACTAGTTTATTTTAAAATAATGGATTATGGTGATTAACTTGTTTAGTTAACTTATTAAATTATTTTAGTTCACAAAAATTATTTATAATAGGAAAATTAGTTTGAAAATTAAATTATTAGTTTAAATTATAAAATGGAAATTGATTGTTCGATTAGTTCAAATGATAATAAACCTTATAATGTTTATATAAGGTCTAAAATCGTGAAGAAAACAAGTCGGGTTTGGATCGGATTGCAAATTGAAAATCAAAGGTGAGAATCTCTCACTCATTTGGATTACCATTTAAATCTAAATGCTTAAATTTAAATTATTGGATGTTGATTAGATTGATAGATCTATAATTATCTGTTGGATGATTACATATATATAGTAGTATATATATTGGTATTGGAGTGATTGATATTCCTGCATTATATAGTGGATGAGACCCTATGTGCCCCGCATATAGTGGATGACTCTATATACCGTGATATCCGCCTCGAAGTGGGATTGGTACTTTTATATTGTGCTAACATTTGTGGATGCAGGGAAATAGGTTGGAGGGATCCGACTGGATTCCTAAAAAATGTTGAATTTATTTTATATTCAGTGATATAATTTATTTTGAATAAATCCATGATAGGTTATGTTGGAAATTGAAATTATTGGATGCTAGGATATTGCTGGATATATTTTCGGCATTTTAAGATATCAATAATAAAAAATCAGATTTTTGAAGGGCAATAAAAAGGGAATTTTTAAGTAAAATATTATAGTGAAGTTGGTAGATAAAAATATTAATTAGGAAGAAATAAAAAGTCGATTTTAAAATCCCATTAAATAAATTCCGAGTATAGAAAAATAGAGATTTTGAAAAAATGGAAATAAAATGGTGTAACGTCCCGCCTTTTTGTGTGCTTTAAATCGACGATAAACCACACACATCGGACTCAAACCATACAAAAGGGCGAATTGTTATTGGGGTGAATAAGAAAAAGCAGAGAAAGAAAAAACAAAACAGAATCTTGCTGCGGAACGACAAAATATAATAATCAAATAAACAGTTCATGAAGCTGTTTTACAAAACATTTAATTTTACTTATGCAATACATATCAGAGTTACACATACCAGAGAATAAAAAATAATGCAGCGAAACAGTATGAATACAGTGGGGGCAATATAATAGATAATAGTAACACAATCTTCATCTTTGTCCTCCAGAAATAAAGTCTTCGAACCCTGAAATGCTCAGACTGACCCAAGCGGATTGAAAATACAAAAAACTCGAGTAAGAACTAAAAGATCTTATGTAAATTAAATCAACAGTAAATAATATGAGTGGAATGGCGTCAGAGATGTTTACGAGATTTGACATCTTCTATCCAGTGTCTAACGTGATTGCAATAACTTAAGAGAAGCTCGGGATTCACATCTCCTAAGGATCCGTTAAACTATTTACTATGTAGTAATATTTCGCTATTATAATAATGTCTATAGTAAAATAAACTTACTTTTAAATAGCATTAAGGCTTTACATTTTCCACCTTAACACGTAATAGTCTCAGTAGTCCATCTAGTATCATGGTCCCTCCTGATCGGGAAGCCACCAGAGGATACCACACGAGCTACGGGAGAAAACCAAACTCGTACAAGGCGCGCTAGGGTAGGTGACACGGGACAACTAGGAAATACCAGGGTAGATATACCAATTACGCTTCCAGGCTAACGCGTAGCGCACAGCTACCGCCTACCTCGACCCACACCCAAATCAAAAGAATCAAAAGTGGCCACTGAATCAATCTAAAAGTCAAGTATAATATCGAAAGGATGTGTCCGATCAAAGTTGCTACCTCATTAACCTGTCAATCGCTCCTGTTTTAGCCATCTTATGCCAACTCATGGGTGTCGGGTCCATGTATTTGCCTCAAAGGAAACGCCGCCACCACCCTACTTCATTCTGGAATCTCCACCGCGTACACGGTTGTTAAAGTGGTTTTCGGAGTTGGAAGAGAGTACGAAAACTTCCGATCCCGGTTTCTTTATCAACTAAACATTATTATAACACCGCGGTCATTTCAAAATAATTATACTTTTAAAACCAGAATTCAATATCCATTTCAAACCCATATAAATATGATATCATTTCCGTTTTAAAACCCAAATCAATATGATATAACTTTTATAAACCCAAATCAATATAACATCATTTTTTATTTCAAATATATCCTCCTTCCCAAAATCATAGCACTTCCAAATTTATATTATTTCGAAATCAAACACTTGAAATATAACCATTCAAAACATAATACTTCGAATTTCATAGCTTCTAAACCATAACTTCCAAAACTTAAATGGTTTGGATATTCAAACAGTATATAAAATAAAATAGCTTGAATTTAAAATTACTTTATAAAGTAAAATAATTTCCTCGACTTCACAATTTTATTCACTTTAAATTAAATCACAATTCATAACTTTCACTCACTTTCAGTTTTAACAAACCGTTTCAATTTCAATATATTTCAAACTTTGAGTATTAAACAATTTCAAAACTAAGGTTGGTAATTACTATTCAACAATTCAATGTTCTATTGTTTAGTTTTGAAATATTTCCATAATAAATCCATTATCCTTAAAATAAAACTCAAATTTCGAATAACTAAATATTCCATCAATTTATTTATATTTGAAATATTCGTTTAATTCACCTTAAACAAAAATCAAGTTATAAAATCATATCTTCTAAAATCTCAAACCTAATACATTTCATATCAACTTATTTGAGTTTAATTCTTAACCATATTCAATTTCAAATAAATTTCAGATTTATCTGCCAACCTTAATTTATTTCAATCATTATAACTTCTATATTAAAGTATGATTTAAATACTTAACCATATTTTATTTTAATAAAATCAAATTCCATTATTAAACTTATTTTTATTAAACAAATTTATACATAGCTTAAATACAAGAATTTAACTATACATAAAATATTATTTATATAATATCAAAAAAAATCAATATTTATTAAACCGTATTTCTATTCAAAACCATTGATATCATTTTCAAAATATTTATATACATATATCGACCGACGGTGTCTGTATACAATTTTTCTATCCTATGGTCAAGTGATACGGATATTTATCATTTCAATCCGTAATTTAAAATAAAAATACGGTTATATATCATTTCAAACCGTAATACCGAGTGAAATAAAATCCATAATAACTTGCAGTTTATAACCATATAAAATACAACATCCATTCACCCAATATCAATCATCAGACATTTATCCCAATCATCATCCAATTCAATCAATAGTATCAATATATAACAGATAATAAATCATAGGCATTTACTAGCAGTTTATATTCAATAATAAATTAACTGACTATTTAACTCGTAGTTCATATGCAATATTAAATTAAATAACAATTTAATTTTAATAAATTCAATTTAACCGAGATGATGATTAAAAATATACCAAATAGCCATAAATAAATTTCTAATCACATCAGAAATTAATTTAACACACATAAGAAATTTTAGAAGTTGTGAGTTGGTCAAAACACTCACCTTTTGAATTTAAATTAAATTTAAATCCAGTTTAAACCCAAAATTTCAATAGTCTAAAAATCTATCCAAACTAGCTCCAAAATGTACGAAATTTTAATATGAACCTAGCGGAGAAAACCGCGCGCAAAACGGACCTCGTATGTGAAAGTTATGATAATTAGAACATTCAACAATTATAATTAAAATAAAATAAACAAAAGATAATTAGTGTTCTCGGCCATGTCACCTTATAGACCGAAACCCTAGCATCGCTTCTTCGTTCGAAACAAGCTGAAGCCATCGGTCTTCATCAACATTTGACCATGATTCGCCGCTCCCACGGCTAGCAATAGGTCGATCGACCAATACCCCACGATAGCCCAGGGTGAGCCGCCCCATCACCCACCGACCAGCACCCTCTAGTGCCGCCGCACTCCTTCAATCCGAGATGAAAAACAACCATAAATCCTCGATTTATGGCAAATTCAGACTGAGTTATGACGAGCGATCATACCCTATGCTCTGCTCTACACTATCTCTACAACGGCACTGCTCGATCACCGATTGGCTACAGATCCGCCGTTGGATCGACCAGAATCTAATATAAACGGCCAGAATTGATTCGTGAATTTTAGGAAAACGGTGAACCGATTTGAAAAACGAATCATACCAGACAGTTATGCTCTTTGAGGGCTTTCCGACGATATAAAATAAGATATAGTTTGAAGAGTTTGAATTTCTAGCTTTGAATTTTATTTGAAATCGCAATTGGAATTTTGGTTGTCTGCCATTGGAAGAGGAGAAGCAAATAGAATTGTACATACAGAAAAATGACAATGAGAAACAGTTAGGGTTTATAATGATATAGGAAAGGCTGAAAATAGAATAGATGAACCAGATTTGATTGGAAGATTGAACGATATATGGCCCTAAAGGTCCGTTTCGACTCCGGAACGAAATTGGGTCAATCCATATATCAAATAGATATTTTAAAATATTTTAAAATCAATGGAACTGGTTTTAGATTCAAATTCCATCGTATGAAGAAGTTATGCTAAAACTAAGTTATTTCAAATTGATTTCAATTTCATTGATTTCTAGGCGTTTCGAGCCCATACGATCAGATGACAAGCCCGATCGTTATGAAACTTGAAATCCTACAATAATTCACCGTTACAGATTCGATGAAACTGGTTTCGTCAAAATCCGAGTTAGTGGCCAAAATAGCTATTTTTACATTAATTAACTAAATTAATAAATTAACTAATTAAATCAAATTTTCAATTTCAATTCTTTAATTGAAAATTTTTCATTATTTTTGATTCCTCAATCATTTACAATGATTTAAGCAAATTTAAATGTCAATTTAGAGTTGATTAATTTATCAATTTCAGTGTTACCACAATTTCATTAAATTCAAAAATTATGAATTAAATTTTCAATAATTCTGTTTAATTTACTTTTCACTCTATTATTCAATTCATTGATGTCAATGGATGAAATTAACATTGGACTCATGAGCTATTTCATTAGTATTCTCCAATTTCAACTTAATTTTCAATTAACGTAATAATTAAATATTTAATTTCATTCATTTGCAATTAATCCAATTATTGACTTTTAACTTTCAATAAGTTAATAAATCTCAATTTTCATTCTTTAAATCAACCAATTGTCCTATTATAAATAGAATTTGACATTATTTCCAATTATTTCTTTACTTTACACTAACATTGATTTTATCAAATTACAATTTATTATGTATTATTTCGTCAATTAATACACATTGAACTTATTTCCAAATTTATTAATTACAATCAGTTAAAATATTACAATTCGTTCAATTAATTTGTTATTAACCTGTATTAACATTTTCCCATTTTATCTTTATCTCAATTTCATAATATCGAGTTCCAATTGCTGAAATAATTACACTTATTATAAATTAGATTTCAATGGATTGATTTGTTTCAATTCAAATCTTTTTATTAAGTTCTTTACTACTCTATAAATTTAGTTACCTTGTTTTTCCCTTCATTACCTTAATATACTCCAATTTAACAACTCCTAAGCATTGTATTACATTTCACATTAATGTAACATTTATTTACATTTATTAAAATTTATTTCCAATTCCATCAAAACAGGTAAGTTATAATAATTTGTTATCATTAGCTATCAATCACATTCTTACAAGTTAATCATTTCCAAACCAATGTTATAATTTCCTACTAAACATTGATTATATTCAATTACCATTCAATATATATTAATTCATTAATTAATTCAATATTTACGTTTGTTTTCTTATATTTAATTTATAGCCTAGTATAACATTTACATTAATTCCGTTAATTGTAACTTCATTCAAACAGTTGATATTTAACTTAGATTACCCTTATTACATCTCATTTAAGTTATTATTTCATTGGTTAATTCAATACTTACCTTTACGTACTTGTTTTCAATTTTTATAACTAAATGCACAATTTACACTATTTCATTATAAATTATAAAGTTTTTATCTCTTTCTAGATTTTATTACAAAAATCTTATTAAATTAACCAATTTTAATTTTTGAAAATTTATGGATCGTTACAAAGGGTTTTTAAGGACTTAAGAGATATTGTTTAAGTATATTAGAGTTTATTTTTAAATTTAAGATTTAAATGGTTTGGAAAGAAAATAAAAGGAGGAATTTTAAAAATAAATGTAAAGTTGACGTTCCAGATTTAAACAAGATTTTCAACCATAAAGAAAGGAAATTTGAAATTAAGGGATTGGAATAAATTTGGGTAAATCAAGAAATCAATTTCAAAATGGAAATAATTTAGAAAATCGATTAAGTGTTTTGAAACAGTGTTTAAAAGGAGAATGAGACTGTGGAATTTATAAACTGGATTTATACATAAAATGAGATAAGTATCGGTGGATAATTTGAAATTTTAAATTCATGGTGGAAATTTATAAGTGGATGAATAAATTATTTTAAAAATAAATAGTGGTTTATTTTCAAAAAAGTGAAAAAGGAAATTTACGGAGTTGGAATGTGTATTAAACTGGAGATAAATCGAGAGAGAATTTATCAATGACTAGACGGGCTATATTGGAGTGGAAAGTGTATTTCCCTGAGAAGTTAAGTATATTTTCAATGAAAGATTTTTTTAGTATAAACTAGAAAATTAAAGGGTTTTAAAGGATGTTTTAGAAAAATTTATCACTTAACTGTTTTAAATTTGTTAAAGTAAATATTTGTTAAGTTAGTTATAATAGTTAATTATTTTAAAAAGGTTGAATTAGAATTATGATTTAAAAAGGGAAAATTATTAAATATTTATATTCACATAATAGCTTTATTTTAAATATTTTAAGTGTATATTTTTAGATAAAATGATTTAATTTATTTAAAATCCAAATTAAATAAGGCTTGGTATTTTCAGTGGAAATAAAATATTTGGTTGAATGATTATTTATTTGATAGTTAGATGACTGACTATCAAATCTGGACCCTGATAAAACTTTGGAAATATCTAGAAGAGATACGGGAATTATATGGCATAGTTACCGTTCGAGGTGCTATACTGTACGTATAACTCATTTCGTTCTTCTAGGACATTTATAAGGATATCCATCCATAAAACGGTTAGGAGGTGATCTTCGATCTTATTTCGTCTGTTTATTTCCTAGAGAACCAGGGTTGAGTTTACCAAGAATGGCGAACGTTGTTTCGAAGAGACCGAGATCGGATTTTGTGATCCGAAAACCACTTTGATCCAACAAGTACGTTTTCAAAAGAAAGAAAAGAGGTTGGAGTCGAAGATGGAGCAGTGAAGTGCAAGGGCTAATCGCTACTAATCCTGAGGGTGATTCCAAAATGGATGTAATATGAGTAGTGCTCCGGTTCCGTTCGGACCGGGAATGGACTCGTATGGACGAATGCTATCAGACTATCGTCATTGGAGGAAGATGAACATTCTAAGTGAATGTGTTCTAAAAAGGTAATCGTAGCCTAAAGCCTCACCAACTAGGAATGGCTAAAACAGGGAAGTTGTAGCTAGGCTAAGTGGGTAGCTTCCAAGTAGGGTAAGGATGCCCCCGTTTAGAGTACCTTTATTTCGGCTGTGTGGGCGGTTTCTGATCCCAACCGTGCTGCGGGGTGATCTTATTCGGGCTATCCAGTAAGGGATAGGTCTGGTTTTGTGTTGTAGGGGATTGGAAGTGGTCCTCGGTACGCTGATCTAGACCAGGTACTGTGATGGACGGTACCCTAGTAGACCTGGCATTATATGGAACCCAATCTCCAATAAGCGCCGTACGGTTTTGATTGTGCCCAACTATGATGGAACGTGAGATGCAAGCATTTCGGCAATTTGATCAAGTATTTGTACTTAGACACCATTATAATATCAGAGGATTTTGAGATGAAATTGTTTTAGTTATCTAAGGTAAAAACTAACATGTTTATTTGTGGCGTGATATTACGAGATACCTTTGATTTTCAAACGATTTTAAAACTTTAATAATTCAATTGAGTGTGTTTTTCTGACGCAGGTTTTCCATGCCGACTCGAGTGTTATTTTTTTTATAATGCTCAGGTCAGACCGGGTATTACAGATTCAGGATAGAACGCTATTGAGCTTAGGAGATAATTTGGACGTCGAGGCGTATCACACGTACTTGGTGTATATTCCACTGTGTATGGTATGATGTATATTCAGCTTTTGTGAGGACAAGTTATTATAACTGTCCAATATTTTGCTATTGTTTTGTGTTGTACTCTGATGATGTAATGTACAAAAACAATTATAGTTCCTTTGTATAAAGATCAGTTGTTATCTATTATATATTGTTCCACTGTGATTGTGAGATTCTATGTTGTTATTTCTATTTTCTTCTTCTACCACTTTCTTCTGTCCCTTACGGTCTGGTATTTCCGGCATTCGATTGTTCGGCAAGTAATACAATGGACGTATTGATATCGACTTTTGGAAGCCGAAAATTTAGGTCGTGACATTTGGTATCAGAGCTGAAGGTTAAGCGAGAACCTTGGCTCTGGTGGGATTACTCATTAGAGATAGGGCCAGTAGTGCCCTAGAATGAGTTTGATTGTATTAATAATATGAGTGTGTATTTGTTAGCGAATATAAAATTGTTTTATATGGTGTTGATTGGTTTGTTGAGTGGCTCATGGATTCTGGTCGACATGAGTAATTACGTTATTGATAGGGATCTCTGAACACTTGAACAGAACAATCTGACATAGTATTGTTAGGGTAAATGAAATAGTTTTACCCAAATTACTTTTATATATAAAAGGAAATAATTTTTCGTAAATTATTATAGGTATGTTTGGTTGCTTGGGTATTATGGAATGATAATAGTGAATTATCATCATTGTGTGTGGAAAGCGAAATAAGAAATTAACCAAAAGTAAGAGGAATAATTCGAAATTTGTAAATATGAATTTATAATTTGAAATGAAATAAAATTCCAAAAGAATATTTAAAAATAAATTTAGTGGATTTGGAATCTGGAAGAAAATTGAATCCTGTTTGTTATGAAAATGTTTTCAAAGTCCAAAAATAATGGTGTTATTAATTGGGAAGTGTTTTTGAGTCGAATATATTCAAAAACGTTTTAACATGTTTTAAAAAGGAAGTAAAAGCGCTAAACTCACTTTGATCATTGAAAAATAACTTCGGTGGTGACTGCAGCATCATCGATGTTCATTTTCGAGTTTCCAAGGGAGGGATTGCTACCTGAATGTTGCAAATTGAAGTTTTGGTTTGGTAAAAATATTTTTGATTTTGGATACAATTGGTTTGAAATATGATTTTGAAATACTTAAGTGATTGTTAAAGACTCTGGAGTTGATTTAAAATGTTTATGGAATATAAATGAGTTTGGGAACTTATAAAATTTGAAATTTGTTAGAATAAAATTTAACTTAAGAGGAGTTGAATTAAAGTAAGTTTGAAAATGAAAAAATTCAGAAAGAGTAAACCAATTAAATGAAGTGAATTAGAGGAAAATTGGTAGATAGGATATTAGTAAGTTGATAACTTAAGAACTTTTGAAATCTGATTCTGTGAACTGACATTTAACTTGAATTAAGTTAAATAAAGAAAATTTTAGAAAGTTAGCCTAAGAAGGCTAAATTAAATAATTATTGAAAATTGAATTATTGAGATAAAAATTAGTGGATTAAATGTAACGACCCTAGATTTTAATTTAATTTAAATTGATAATTAAATGAATTTTTGAATAAAATTGTAAGATAAATTGATTTAAATGGAAGCGAGTTTCCCCGATTCGACTAGAAGATATATAAAGTCATATGGATTTGACAATTTGTATATATGTGAATATATATTTAAATTGGATTTGAAATAAAATCTTAAATAAATGGTTTAAAAAAAATAAATATAGAGATATATATGTATATACATTAGATATGAATTGTAAATGAATGGTTTAATAATAATTGATAATAATAAGTATTACAATTGATGGTTAATAATAATTTGAATTTATAAATTTAATATAAGACAACAAATATTTAAAGTAAAATAAACAAATTTAAGTTAAAATAAAAGAGGAATAAAAATAAGATAATGGAACAAAAGAAATGACAAAACAAAGTTTAAATATAAAGTGATAAAACTAAAGCAAAGTACAATACTGCATGAACATAAACAAAGCAAAATTCCACAAACTAACTACATACATAATTTAAAACAAAGTAACAAAAGAAGTAACAAAAGTAACATACATGTTTGCACACAAACTAACTACATACATAACTTAAAACAAATAGAAAACAAAAGTATAGGGCTATAAACAAGCATGAACACGACATGCTATAAATACAAAGCAACATGCTTTCATTAAATGCTTACTCTTCAGCCACCCTTGAAGGAAGGAGGAAAGCAAAGGTTGTACAAGCCTGTATAAAAATAATTATACAATATAATGATACTCTGTACTTTACTTGAGCCTGCATGTCCTCTCTATATACATGAGATTTGTCTTAGTTTATACGTTCAACAATCATAACAAAGATCAGAAAACAAAGAGAAAAGCAACTACATCAATTCAAACAACAAGATCAACAACAAACAGGATTTAAAAGGGAATCATTGCATTTTCAAACAATAAGTGTTATCTGTTCTTCTCCACTTCACATTCCAGGTGAGTAACTTAAATTTTAAAATACTTAAGTATATATGTTGCTTAATTATTGTCTGAGATGTGTATATATATTTATGCATTCATGTGTATGTATGTTGATGTTTAAATATATATATGTCTGCCTGTACAAATTTAGTTACCTCTGTTCTTTTTTTCTTCCAGACCAGATTTGCAAACAAATTCTCATTCTTAGATTTAATAACTGATAGAATTTAAAATATAAACAAAAGTTGTTGTTTGATTATAAACTAAGTTTTTAAATTCTATTTAAGATAAAGCAACTTGTAAATCCCTCTAGAAATCAAAACATCTGAGCAAATCTTTAAACAAGTCAAAATTCAAACATTTTATTTTACGATTTCAGGCATGTAAACTGAATTCATACATTATAATATGAATTTTAAAGCTGAAAGTATAATTTTTAGTGTTAGGATTTAAGAGCAGTTCGACTTTGTATTCTAAACATTATTTGGGAAAATTCCGGCGTCGTGGTGAACTGGGGTAGTCGAGGATGGTCGAGAAGGTGGAGGAGCTTACCACGATGGCAGGAAAAATATAGGGATGGTGAATAGATCACGGTGGTGGCGTCGGCAATTGGTTGAAGTCTGTAGCCCTAGTTTTGTTGGGGTCGAAGGACTCGATTCGTTCGTCACTATCGCTTGATCGAGTGACGCGTGGTTGGGGGTGATGGAAGAGGGAGTGACGGCGAAGAGATGACCGGAGTTTCGTGATCACCGGTGGCCGAGGCGGCGAGAATGGGATGTTGCCAGGTTTTGAGGTAATGTCGATTTCGATGTTGCCAGGTTTTCATTTTCGAGCTCGCCTTCGATTTTGAATGGCGAAGTGGATCTTGGTTTTTTTGTAAACGAGATCGGGTTGGGGGGAGATCAATGACTTGCTCGACGTCAAGTTGGTGGCTTGGAGCGGTCAACGGGGTTGTACACGTGCACGCGGTGCACGTTGAAGTGTGGAGAGGCTGTAAATGTTTGAGAAGAAGAGGAAGAGTTTGAGTTTTTCTCTCGGGGAAATTGCGTGGCGCACTCGGAGTAACACTCGAGTGATACCTGGGTAGATCTCGGGTATTGTGTTGATGGGTTTAAGCCAACAGAATTTTGAGATTAATAAAGTTAAACAAGTTTAAATATCTTGAATCTGAAGGGAATTTGGTTTCAAAGCCTTTTAAATTTCTTTCATGTCAAAAGCATTAGTTTAACTTGTAAATTTGAAGGTCTTAAAAGTTAGTTTTATAATTTATTTAAAGATAAATTAATACCCACTTTAAAACTTGAAAATTAAAAATGAAATTCAAAAGTAAATTTGAAAATATATAGTATTAAACATATTTGTAAGTGAAAAATTTAACCATCAATAAGAATGAGTTTTGCTTTAAAGTTAATGAAAAACTTAAAGATTTAAAGTTTATTAATTATTGAGTTAATTAAAATGGAATAATTAATGTTTTGTATTTATTGAATTAGTAAACAGAAGTTTAAATTTATAAATTAAAGTTTAAGTTAATTAATTAAGAGATAGCTAATGTGTAATTAAGAATCATAGATTCAAGTAGATAATTTATGATTAGAAATTAATTAGTTGTAATTAAGAGCTAATTAAGTTGCAATTAACACCTAATTAAATAATTAAGATTTATCAATGGATTATTAATGGTTAATCAATTTTTATAAATAATGGTTAAAGTTAATTAATCAAGTGATTAAGATGTAATTACATTTAATATAATTAAATGTTGATTTATTTATAAAGGTAATTGATCACTTAAAGATAATTATCTAATGAAATTAACTGAGGTTAAATGATTGTGTAATTAACTTAAAGATAATCTAATTAATTTATTAATTAAGAATAATTAATTAGAATGTTTGATTAATTAATTTATATCAAATTATTTGTAATTAACTTATCATGATTGGATAAGTAATTCATAAGTAATTAATGTACTTGGGAATAGATTGAATTGATTAGGATTAAACGATTAATTGACCTTGCTTATGAATGTTTATATTGTATGAAATGCCTTGAATTGATTGTCCTAACTGATCTGTGACATTTTGTTATGTGGATTGAACTGAGTATTTTATTCATTTATTGATGATACATCTATATATTATCTGTGAATCTGTGAATGGGCGGTAAGCGTTATAATTTATATCGCTTATCAATTATATTTCTGAGTTTTAATCTGTGATGACTGAATGATTGTGCACTATTGTGTAAAACCTCTGGACCACACCATACACACACAATTATGGATTTCACGAGGAAATCAGTTAAGTCGCAGATTTTGAAATAGTTTTGGATTTGAATTTTTAAATTCAAATGTTTTGGAAATGGATTGGCTATAAAGTGAAAAACTTTTGAAATGGAATTTCAAAGATGAAGTTTATTTTTAATAACTTGTTTGAATTTTGAAATTTAAATATTTTGATTTGAATTCAATACTTGAAATTGAATTCTATAATCTTGAAAATAGGGACTAAAGATGTTATACCAGTTTATATGGGTTAAACTATTTTAAAGATATTGATTTGAAAATTTGAATTTAAATTCAAAAACTTTAACTCGTGTAAATGAAAATGATCTTTTTGAGATGAAAACTATTTGTTTCCAAATAATAAAAATCTTTCATAGGAGAAACGAATTTCAAATTATATAAAAGGGATTTCAAGTTTAAACTAAAATAGTTTACCAAGTTATTGATGAATATTTGGAAATGAATTTTGAAAGTGAATGTTTGGGAACGGTTTGAAAGCTATAAAATAAATCTTTAATTTAAAGATTTAAATGAATTAATCCAATTGAGATGGAATTGTTTTGAAATCCAAGAATAAATATTTGTGAAAGTAGGTGAACTTTATGAAATAAATCTTTTGTTTAGAAGATTTGAAATGATAATTGGATTAAACCATTTGAAAGAAAGTTTTGAATTATTAAGTTGTGACTTAATTGAAATCCCAATATCCATATATTTTTAAATATTGCGCTCACTATTCGGGTTAGCCGGGAAAGGACCTTTGGGTCGTATAACCCATTCTGAATATGTGATTCGACGTTATGGATAGCATTTGAAGACCGGTGATGAAGACCGGGTATTTGCGAAAGCGATAGGATGACCTATCGATTGTTTCTGCACCGAGTCGCGCCGGTATAGAGACTCCCTAAGTGATGGGAAATCCGATCGGGATTGTGAATATCTGGATTGCAAGGACTTGTTTGTAAGTGCCTTCGGTTCTGTTCGAGCTCGGAACAGACTTGTATGGATTGTTATGTCTGACATTACAATTTGAGATATAAAGCTGATTTCTTTCAAATATATTTCTGTTGGTGGCGGAGAATTTATTCTCTTATCTTAACACCCTTCTCTGAGATGTACGAGCTCAGAGGTTATGTAGTTGAAGGTTATCAGCGATATATTCCCAATTTGGTAATGTGACATGCGGAGTGTTGCTGTGAAATGATCATTGTGTTGATTATTTGTGATAGGATCATTTGTTTGATCGTCTATCTTTGTGATCATTTCTATGATCATTTGTTGACCCAAAGCACGGCTTTTGTATAAAGCGTGTTTTTGTGGACGAGACTTCGTCGAACCTCACAAACCGGTAATGGTCGAAACAGGAATTGTGCGGCAAGGTTTTCAGGGATAGCTTCCCTAGGGTATGACCATTCCTTCTGGAAAAGGGTAGTATCATGGTATGGAGCCCAGATACTTACGCATGTTGAAACACTTATTATTATGGTGTGATGTTGGTTAGAGAGCTCTCGTTTAAAGGTCCCAAAGGACCGGGGGTGGTATATCTGAGGGTTTGTAATATCCCTTGGAAAAAGGGGTTCCCGGCCTTGTTTAGCAGAGAACGGTTTGGTTCTCGGGGCGTCCTTCTAGAGGCGTTTCCATGTGGCAATGGGAAGTTCCTTGGCCTGACCATTTGTTGGAAATCCATTCTTCAAATACGTACCTTGTACGGTTTTAGTTGTAGAACCTATCATTCACTTATGGTGGCGCCCCACTGTTTGGATGGTAGCTATAGTAGGCATACGATAATGGTCGTATGTTGGCTAAGATTTATATCTTTATTTTCTAAATAAATTTTTCCTACACTATGCACTAGTAATAATATCAAATGTTTCTTTTTAACGCGTATCAAGCATCTTTGACTATCATAAGGAGAAATCTCCTCCGATTCCGCGTTTGCATTGTGTGTGTGTGCGGGAGGCCTTATGGTAGTCTCATTTTTAAAAAGCATTGCGAATTGACTTTGAAAATCTTTTGTTGAATGTTTTTAAAGATAAACTATTTTTGTTGCTCACACCAGTCCCACGAATGATCCGGAGTTTATCGTTTCTTTCCTAAACTCTGGGTGCTCATTATTTTCTACACGAGCAGTCTAGAGTTGGGTTTTTCAGATAGTTAGATATAGTGGATTATCTGGAGTTAGTTCAGTCTTTGGATCGCACCAGTCTTGCTAAGCTTGGTGCATCGTTATTGGGAGTTCGAGCTATTGCTGAATTGGTTCTTGGAGATGGAGTTGCAGTCCTCGGAGTTCTCTTTTGAAGACTATCTCAGAGTTATATTGTTCCGCTGCTAGATGTTATATATCGTTTTCTTTTCCGCTGCTATTTTATTGTATCATATCTCTGATGTATATTGATATCTATTGGATCATCTGTTGTATCAGATATTGTATCAAAGCTGTATATCAATGTATTATTCTTTTATTCCGCTGTGTTATTTACTTAATGTTGTTATAAGCTCCGGCGAATCGGATTTGAACGGTCGAATCTACGGCATTCGAGTACGATGTGAAGTATGAATGTCGATTTTCGAGCGGGCAAAATTCGAAACGTCACATTAAATATAAAAATTCAATATTTAATTTGATAGGAAATAAAAGGCAGCGGATGAAAAAGTTGATTTAATTGGTAAGCAAATGAATCGGAATTGAATAGTGGAATGAGATCTGACTTGAATCTTGTTAAATGAAATAAAGCTTGGAAATATCATTGAGATATAAAATAAATTTATAAATGGAAAGTAAATTGAATTCAAATGGGGTTTGAAAGTTTAAATTGAATAAAAAATGAATATGAAAGCTTAAGTGGTGAAGTGGAAATGAATATAAGAAGTTATATAAAATATTTATAGCAAACTTAAGAAATGGAGGGTGGAATTCTTAAGAAAAATTTGTATTGGTAATATACCGAGTGGATATGCGAATGAAGGTTAAATAAAAAGTGCATAAAATAATAATGGCGGATAATTATTCAAATGAAATGAGTGTGAATAATGGTTTGAGAACTAGTGAATGGAAATCAAAATAAATGTGAGTAAAAAGAAAATTGATATAGCTAATAATCAATTGAGATAAATACGTAGGATGTACGTATATTATTTTATTCGCATAACGATTTGATCGAGATTCGAGTATAGAATTTCGATATAGTTATATTGATCCGAGTTGAGATTTTTCACTCAATTTTCGACGGTGAACCCCGGATATGGATTTTCGATTGGCCCTGAAATTCTCTGTCACATCGTATGGCTTTGCAAGGAGAATGACAGTTTTTAATTTAGGAACTAGATCTGAGTCGGCACTAGGGAGTCGAGTGAATGATACTTGTTCGGAAGTGAAATTTTATGATCGCGTGAGCAATCGGATTGATATTGCATACGGATGATATATGTATATCATACGGGCTTAAGTAAAGCAAAAGTTGCAATTTTGAAAGGAAATAAATAAAAATGAGTTTAAATTGAATGATCAAGTATGATTGGTAAGTAAGATGCAGGTATTTAAAAGCAAAAGAAATATTGGAATTTTGATGTTAGAAGATAAATTTGATTGTGCGACAAAAAGGTATATATTTAAAATATCATATGAAATTTGATGATTTTTCTGATCAGCCACTTGGCTTTTGTTTTCTTTTGAAAATTTGGGCTGTAGAGGCATTTTGTAGTTGTTCCGATCTAGCAATGCAAAGGAGACGCGGCGAAATATTTCAAAAATTTAAAGAGTTAATTTTTTTTGAAGAAAATTGGGATAATTTAAAATTTGTTTTAAACTATAATTTGAATTATTGAGGGGGTAATATTATTTGGAACCTATGTATGAGTTTGGGAAAGTTAGTAACAGTGCTAGTGTAGCTCCAAAAAAAAATTTGTTCGGAAAGTTGTTTAAACTATTTGGTTTAGAAATAGTAATGGGTATTGAACCATTTTTCTTACCTAACAATTTCGGAAAAGGAGGAATGTAACGACTCAGGATTTCGGGTATTTGAAATTGGAATATTTAATAGATTCTAAATGTTTAAAAGTTAGTTTTAACTTGAATTTCAAATATAACCATTTATTGGATAATTAAATTATTGAATTTGATTATTAGAAATTGGGTAAGATATTGGATCTGGAGTTTCAAGCTTGTTAAAAATAATTTAAAGTTTTATAAAATTTATATTAACAATATTGAAGTAATAAAAGTTTTAAAATTGAAATTGGAAGTGATTTGTTCAGTTTTAAAAATATATCGTTTAAATTGATATTTAAAAATAGCCTTCCGGGGTACAGTCTCGGATTTTGATGAAACTAGTTCTATTGGATCCGTAATAGTGTATTATTATCGGATTTCAAATTTCATATTGTTTGGAGTTGTCATGTGATCGTACGGTATGTAAACGCGCTGAAATTTATATTGAAAATTCAATATAAATTGGGTCCGAAAAGCTATCTTCTCCATACGATCAAGTTGGGACTTGAAACCTTTCCATTGCATTCGAAATAGGGATAAAACATTATAAATGCCTAGTGGCATGCCTCGATAGGAGGTTAAGATTTTAAGGTGCGATATCGAGACGTTTAAAATTTGAAATTTATATATAATATTATATCGATGGACATTTATATTTACATCAACTTTTACACTTCACTTCAGTAACTTTAGTAAGTATATCCCAACACACAAAAACACTTTAACATGCAAACATCTCCCTCCATTGATTTAAATTTCGCAAAGTAGAAAACAAAAAGGAAAGCTCAATACACACACACACACATATAGACACACACACATGTCGCGGGAAGATGAAATCAATGGCTAATGTAGTGCAAGTTCAAATCTGATAGTGTCAAATTCCAAATCAAAATCTTATCCTCCGACCTTGCTTCGTAAGCTTCCCTTTGGTTGATTCGGCATCTTCCTCTTTAAGCGGCAAAGTCAAGATTGAGAAATAAGAGGGGTTGCAACATATTTTTTTTCCATGGCCAGTTCGACCTTGAGACAAGGAAGTGGAGGCGCTTTTCTGTAGCTAGCTGTTCGACTTGCTCGAGGGGAGGATTGGTGAGCTAGGGCAAGCAAGTTGTGAAGTCAGAATTGAGGGAGTGGATTGGGTTTGGTCGCGTCGGCGGTGGAGTTGGCATCACGAGCAGACGATGCTGAGGTGGTTCGACGAATTTCTGGCCGCGATGGGTTTTGTCGAAGTCGAGATGGTCAAGGAGGTTTTATCGAAGGCTGGGTTTATGCTCTGTCGAAGACAGTGAGGTATATGCAGATTTCTTTTTTCGATATATATATATATGTATGTATGTATGTATATATGTATGTATATAGATACCGAAAAGAATATATAAATAATATATATATATATATATATATATATTCACATACATATTTTAATTTAAATTTTATAGTTATATATATAGGTAAACAAAGAAAAATATATGTAGATAAGATTTTGGAAATGGAAGTTCCAAATGTTTGTAGACTGTATACATAAAATTATATTTTTAAATTTATATAGATTATTTTTTTAGTGCATGTAGTTTCAAAAATGAAAAAAAGAGAGTATACATATACACATTTTAAACTTACTAGTTTATTTTAAAATAATGGTTTATGGTGATTAACTTGTTTAGTTAACTTATTAAATTATTTTAGTTACTAAAAATTATATATTATAGGAAAATTAGTTTAAAAATTAAATTATTAGTCTAAATTAAATTATTAGATGGAAATTGATTGTTCGATTAGTTCAAATGACAATAAACCTTATAATGTTTATTAGGGTCTAAAATCGTGAAGAAAACAGTTGGGTTTGGATCGGATTGCAAATTAAAAATTAAATGTGAGAATCTCTCACTTATTTGGATTGTTGTTTAAATCTAAATGTTTAAAATTAAATTACTGGATGTTGATTGGATTAATAGATCTATAATTATCAATTGGATGATTACATATATATAGAAGTATATATATTAATATTGGAGTGATTAATATCCCCGCATTATTTAGCGGATGAGACCCTATTTGCTCCCCTATAATAGCGGATGACCCTATATACCGCGATATCCCCCTCGAAGTGGGATTGGTATTTTTGTATTGTGCCAACATCCGTAGATGCAGGGAAACGGGTTGGAGGGATCCAAATGGATTCCTCAAAAATGTTAAATTTATTTCATATTCAGTGATATGATTTATTTTGAATAAATCCATGATAGATTATATTGGAAATTGAAATTATTGGATGCTATGATATTACTGGATATATTTTCGACATTCTAAGATATCAATAATAAAAAAATGGATTCTTGAAGGAAAATAAAAAGGGAATTTTTCAGTAAAATATTATAGCGAAGTCGGATAGATAAAAAAATTAATTGGGAAGAAGTAAAATGTCGATTTTAAAATCCCACTAAATAAATTCCGAGTATAAAAATAGAGATTTTGAATAAATAGAAATAAAAGAGTTTTAGGGACTTAACCGATATTGTTTAAGTATATAAGAGATTATTTTAAAATTTAAGATTTAAATGGTTTGGAAAGAAAATAAAAGGGGGAATTTTGAAAATAAATATGAAATTGACATTCTGGATTTAAACAAGATTTTAAACCATAAAGAAAGGAAATACGAAATTAAGGGGTTGGAACAAATTTGGGTAAATCAAGAAATCAATTTCAAAATGGAACTAATTCAGAAAATCAATTTGATAATCGATTAAATGTTTTGAAACAGTGTTTAAAAGGAGAATGAGACTATGGAATTTATAAACTAGGATTATAAACAAAGTGAGGTAATTACCAATGGATAATTTAAAATTATAAATTCAAGGTGGAAACTTATAAGGGGTTAGATAAATTGTCTTAAAAAATAAATAATGGTTTATTTTTAGAAAAGTGGGAAAGGGAATTTACAGAGTTGGTATGTGAAATAAATTGGAGATAAATCGAGAGGGAATTTATCAATGATTAGACACGCTATATTGGAGTGAAAGTGTATTTCCATGAGAAGTTAAGTATATTTTCAAAGAATGATTTTTGAGTATAAATTAGAAAATTTAAAGGGTTTTGATGGAATGTTTTAGAAAAATTTATCATTTAATTATTTTTTAAAATTTGTTAAAGTAAATATCTATTAAGTTAGTAATAGTAGTTAATTATTTTTAAAAGGTCAAATTAGAATTACGATTTAAAAAGGGAAAATTATTAGATATTTATATTTACATAATAGCTTTATTTTAAATAGTTTAAGTTTATATTTTTGGATAAAGTGGATTAATTTATTTAAAATCTATTTAATACTTGATGTTTTTTAGTGGAAATAAAATATTTGGTTGAATGTTTTTTTATTTGATGGCTAAATAACCGACTATCAAATCTGGAACCAGATATAACTTGGAAAATATCTAGAAGAAATACGGGAATTATACGGTACAGTTACCATTCGAGATGCTATAATGTATGTATAAACTCTTTTCATTCCCTAGGACTTTTATAAGGAAATCTATCCATAAAATGGTTAGGAGGTGATCTCCGATCTTATTTCGTCTGTTTGTTTCCTAGAGAACTAGGGTTGAGTTTGCCGGGAATAGCGAACGTTGTTTCGAAGAGACCAGGATCAGATTAGTGATTCAAAAACCACTTCGATCCAACGAGTAAGTTTTCGAAAGAAAGAAAAGAGTTTGGAGTCAAAGATGGAGCACTGAAGAGCAAGGGGTAATCGCTACTAATTGCAAGGGTGATTCCAAAATGGATGTAGTAGGAATAGTGCCTTCGATTCTGTTCGGACCGGGAACGGACTTGTATAGACGAATGCTATCAGACTGTCGTCATTGGTGGACGATAAGCATTCTAGGTGAATGTTCTCTAAAAAGGTAATCGTAGCCTCAAGCCTCATCAACCGGGAATGGCTAAAACGTAGAAGGTGCAACAAAGCTAAGTGGGTAGGGTAAGGTTGCCCCCTTCTCGAGTCCCTTTATTTCGACCGTGTGAGAGGTTGCTGATCCCAACTACAAGGTGATCTTATTAGGGCTATCCAGTAAGGGATAGTTCCGGTCTTGTGTTGCAGGGGATTGAGAGTGGTCATAGTGCGCTAATCTAGATCAAATACTATGACGGGCGGTGCCCCAGTAGCCCTACCATTGTATGGAAACCAATCTCCAATAAGCGCCATACGATCTTGATTGTGTAAAACTATGCTGGAACGTGAGATGCTAGCATTTCAGCTATTTGAATAAGTATTTGTACTTAGACACTATTATAATATCAGTGGATTTTGATATCAAAATGTTTTGATTATTGTAAGGTAAAAACCCGACATGTTTATTTGTGGCGCGGTCTTACGAGATACCTTTTATTTTCAAAGGATTTTGGAAAATTTAATAATTCAATTGAATGTGTTTTTCTCACGCTGGTTTTCCAGACTGACTTGGGTGTTATTTTATTATAATGCTCAGGTCAAACCGAGTATTACAGATTCAGGATAAGATGCTATGGAGCTAAGGATACAATCTGGATGTCGAGGCATATCACACGTACTTGGTGTATATTCTGTTGTGTATGGTATGTTGTATAGTCAGCTTTTGTGAGGACAAGTTATTATAACTGTCCAGTATTTTTCTATTGTTTTGTATTATACTCTAATGATGTAATGTATAGAAACAGTTGTATTTCCTTTGTACAAAGATCAGTTGTTATCTATTATATACTGTTCCGCAGCGATTGTGAGTTTCTATGTTGTTATTTCTATTTTCTTCTTCTACCTCTTTCTTCTTTCCTTCAGGTCTGGTATTTCCGGCATTCGATTATTTGACATGTAATACAGTAGACGTATTGATGTCGACTTTCAGAGGTCGAAAATCCGAGTCATGACAAAAGCTCTATATGGTTTAAAACAAGCTCCTAGAGCATTGTATGATAGACTTAAATCATATATATTACAATCTAATACTGAAATTGGAAAAGTAGATAGTACACTATTTATTAAATGAAATAACAATGATATTCAACTAATACAAATATATGTAGATGATATCATTTTTGGGTCCATAAATGAACAGCTTAATGAAGAATTTTCTGATATCATGACAAAAATAATTTGAGATGAGTCCTATAGGAGAATTCTTTCTAGGATTATAAACAAGACAATTAAATAATGGAATTTTCGTAAGCCAATAAAATATGCCAAAGAATTAGTTAATAAATATGGTATGTTTAATACCAAAGGAAAACAAACTTCTATGGCAAACAATGAAAAATTAAATAAAGAAGATAACTCAAAAGATACGGATCAAAAACTTTATAGAGGTATGATAGGATCTTTACTTTATATCACTGTAAGTAGACCTGATATATTGCATAGTGTTTGTCTCTGTGCAAGATATCAATCTCAACTTAAAGAAACTCATTTAAAACCCATGAAACGAATTTCAAGATATGTAAACAACACATTAGACTATGGACTTTTCTACCCAAAAGAGGATTCCTTTGATTTAATTTCATATAGGGATGTCGATTTTTCTGGTTGCAACTCAAACCTATAAAGTATAAGAAGAAACTCCAGCAAAGACCAGCTCCAGAAAGAGAATCCAAAGCTGTGAATGCTCAGGCTGACCCGAGCGTAAAGCAAAACACAAAACACTCGAGTCAGGACAATATATACTTATATAATGTAAACCAACTCAAGTGAACTGTAATCAAGATACAAGTAACTTAAAGGATGCCTGGGATCGCCCATCCTCTAAGGATCCGTTAAACTATTTACTATATAGTAATATTTCGCTACTATAATAATGTCTACAGTAAAATAAACATTCTTTTAAATAGCGTTCTAGGCTATCCATATCACCCTTCACACATAATAGTCCCAGTAGTCCATCCAATATCATGCCATCTCCACTCCGGGTGACTGTCAGAGGATACCATACAGGCTACGAGAGAAAAACAAACTCGTAGTAAAGGCTCGGTATGGTAGGAGACACGGAACACAAGGCAATGCCAGGGTAGATATACCAATTATGCACACGGGCTGGTGGTAACGCAGCAGCCACATACGTCCACCCTGAACAACATTCCAAAATCAAAGGGTGCACCCAAACGATCACAACAGTAATAGAATGGTATCGAAGAAGTGTGTTCAGGCAGAGGTGCTACCTCCTTTGGCCCGAGATCGCTCCTGTTTTAGCCACCTTAAGCTAACTCAAGGGAGTTAGGTCCACGTAAAGTACCTTAGGAACATCGTCACCGTCCTACTTCATTCTGGAATCTCCACCGCGTACATAGTTGTTAAAGTGGTTACGGTATCGACAGAGAGTATGTCCATATCCGATCCCGGACTCTTTAACAACCAATCGTTATTATAACCCATAGTTATAATTTCAAAATGGTATTTATTTTTCAAAAATCAAATATCATTTCAAATCCATTTCAAAATATCAAACTTATCATTTCATAAAAAAACATATTCATTTTATTCAATTTAAAAATACCATTTCAATTCACATTTCAAAATAGTTCAATTCCAAACAGATTACTTCATTCAAATCATTAAAAATGAAGTTATTACATTTAATAATTAAATTATTAAATTTTCCAAATTTTCAACTTTCAATGTTCATTTATTCACTTAATTTTATCAAAACAGTGAAAATTCAACTTTTGCAGCATTTGAAAAATGCTACAGAAAGTTATATTCAAAACAGTTCAATTTAACAAAAGACAACGTTTAAAAATGCTGTAATAGAGTTTCATTAGTTTTAAAGAAAACTTGGTTTAATCCAACAATCATATCATAAAAAAAATAAAATGCTATAATAGCCTTTATTTAATTTAGCTATTTAGTTCACTTATCAACTACAACATTTACAAATGTTGTATTGTCATTTATTAGATATAATAGCATTTCAAAAAATGTAGTTAATTAACTTCAAAATTTCAATATAGTTTCACAACAATTATATTTTCTATAAATCACTTTTAACTTATAAAATCACATTTTTTTTACTTTTATAACCATCATTTAATTTTCTTTAATTTCATGATTTCATAAAGTTAAATTTCCATTTAAAAATTCATATTTAACACTAATTCACTTATTAAACTGCAATGTTCAATTTTAAATTCATTACATTAAATTTCAACCTAACACTTAAGTTCAAATTCTCAAATATAACTTATTTTTATTTTTATTTACCTAACAAAAAAATTCACTATTAAGTCAATTCCATAAATTTCCAATTTTAGTTATATTTCAAAATTTCAACTTAAATATTTATTCATTTCACATTTCAACTTTATTAAAAATCATTAATATGATATAAAATCACTTTAAATTCATTTAAATTCAAATTATCATAAATTTATCATGATTTCATATTCAATTTAATTTCCAACTATAATTAAATCAAATTTTCCAAAATAACCGACATTCAAAATTTTCTAACTTTTTCATTAATTTATTTCACTTATAATTATTCAGAAAAATCAATAATATTTTACAGAAATCATTTTAAATTAGGTTTAAATCAAAATATTTTGATATTTACATTTCCAAAATAATTTTAAAATTTGTAGGAAACATACATTAACTGCAGGTCTGTATATAATTTTCTACACTAGGAAAAGCGATACGGGTAATATATCATTTCAACCCGTAACTTACAAAGAAAATCCGGGTTTTATCATTTCAAACCCGCTGTCCCAAGTAAATGAAGTAAATTGAAAATCATTCAGGCCTATCATTTCAGCCCATAAAGATTTTCGCTATTCTAAAATCCGTTCGGGTATGTATCATTTCAACCCATAGTGATTCTAATCTAAAAGGAACTTGCAGTGTGATGAACTGATAAAAATAATAGAATAGCATAATATAACAGTAACAAAGGTTATAACAGGTGTTTAAGCATAGGTGAACATCATATAATCATAATATAGCAGGTATAACATGATAATGCATTTTACAGATTCACAAAGGGTCAAATCACTAGTTATATATGTATATATTGTCTGGTGAGAATAACTCACTGGTTTGAGCTGATGACCCAAGACGAATTACACAAACGGGATCTACACAAGCACAAAAGCACGATACAGATTCGGATGGAGGAGCCAAATGTCAAATTCTTTGGATACAAATCAAACAAAAACAATATAACATCGATAAGTTTCAAACCAACGACGATCAAAACTACACTAGAATAAACTGCACAAAATCAAATATAAATGCTTGCACTTGCTTTTAACCATTACTAGGCTCATCCATAAGGGAAAATACATGAAAATGGCAAGTGTTTAGGTCTGGTTTGGGTGAGTATGGGTTCGGCCTACATGTTGGAATGATGGTGTAAAGATGGGTGAAGGCAAGAACACAAAAGCATGCATATACATGGGTTTTAGGCCATGAATTGGGCTCGGCCAAGGCCCTAAGTGCTACGGCAAGAGGTGTGGGGTCCACTATGTTGGTGTGGCCGAGGGTGCTGGAGGTGGCGTTGGTGATGTAGGGGGCGGCTAAAGGGGTGGTGAGGTGGTGGATGTGAGGTAGTGCTCGACTAGGCTAGTATTGGGGTGGTTTTGAAAAGTTTGTGGATATGCATCACCAAGGCGGGTCACGCTTGGGTGGCTGGTGAGGAGGAGGTGGTGGTGGTGTGCCATCAAGTGGTGGAGGCGGCTAGGCAGCAAGGTAGCATAGCCGAACCTAAATGGAAGAGCAAGTGCAAACAAAAATCAAAAGGAATAAGCAATATAAGTGAAAAAAGAGATAAAAGAAGATAATTTTTTTACTACCTTTTCAAGCAAGAGATGGCCGAAACTTTTTTCTCAGGAAGGAGGAAAAGAAGATACGTTAAATGAAAATGAAATGATCGGCTGAAATGTGGGGAGTCATGCCAAAAGAAATGAAGAGTTGTGAGGAAATTGAAGAGGTGGAATTCAAAAAGGCAAAAGGCAATTTAAAAGTCAAAAACCCTTCATATATCCTTATTTTATTTATATAACTTTATATTCTAGAAATAATAATAATCTTCGATAAGATTTCGAAAATTTATCAAAATATAAAAATTTATATAAAAATGTATCGATTATATAAAGTTAAATTAAGGAAAATAGCTAAAAATAGTGAATTAGACCAGAAAATTTGAAATTAAATAGAATAAATTTTAGAAAATTATATGGGCTTGGAAAAATAATTATAACAAAGATAATAACATAAAAATAAAAATTCATTCACAAAATAAATAAATAAAATTTAATTAAATATAATTTATATGAAGAAAATAGCAGAAAATTAGAAAACAACCTTCAAAATTGGAAATAAATACAGTAAATTTTGGAAAAATTCTATTATCATTTAAAAATATTTAGAGATGAAATTTCACAAATAAAACAAATTTAAAATAATTTTGGAATGAAATAAAGTCAAATTCAAATTTATAGTCAAAATCTAGGGTTGTTACACTGTGACGCCTCACCTCTATACTCGCAGTAACAAAGAGTATTAAAAGAAATACTGTCTATTATCACGAAGAATAAGGCTGTATAGGAGCGGCCATCCGTATTTAGGTCTTACACTAGTATTGGTTACCTCGATAGGAGTGGCATATATTTTTATTTTTCATCTCTTATTTATTTACTCCCATCGACATACCCAATTCCAGTATAAAACGAACTACGATGGTTCATAATAGTTCGGGACAATAAATATAATAATAACACAGACAATCTAAGTGCGGATCACAGATAATAAAAAGCCTCATATATATAATAACTGATGTCAGTTACAATACATGTGATACAATACATATGATACAACTACAATCGTCGACTCAGGAAGTTACATACACAAGTACATTGTCGTGAATAATATACATGAATATACAACATCCTATACAAATACACTGGCTACTTTAAATGATGAAAACTACTCCAAAAGTATGAAAAGACTTCATAGCTCTAACAGCAACCCAAAGTAAGATATCTACAACCTTTAATAACTCGGTCTGACCCGAGTATTAAATTCAAAAGAAAATAATACACGGGTCAGTCTAATTCAAACTCAGTTATTAGTGCGCAGAAGCAATAATAATTAAATAATCAAATAGACGATATTCAAAATAAATTTACCTATCCGATTCTTAAATAATAACGGTAAATATAACACATAACGGTGTTAAACAACAAATCAACAAATTCAAATTATTGAATTGGACACACGAAACAATTCAAACAATTGAAACATCAATTAAAAGGTCAACATGGATAGGGCTGCAGTACACGCACGTGTGTACTGCCTCGCCACTACAGCATATGGAAATACGCAAAAGATCAATAAATCAAAATAAAATAGAGTATCCATAAAAGCCATACCGTGTGGCTGCAGTTCATGCTTGCGTGCACTGCCTTGCCACTACAGTGATGATGTACACAAACGGGCACAAGGTAAATTCCGAAATACTGGATTCAACTCAAGTGACTTCGAAAACAAATCAAAATGCAAAGGTCAAGTCACTGCTGTCATGACTCAACTCAATGCAATAGTTTAAAGAAATACACTCGGCAAAGCTCAAAGACCAATACACAAGAATTCACAGTGCAAACTAATGCACTAAGCAAATGACAGCAGTATAAAGCTCCAACCAAGTGAATATGCGATATGTACACAACTGAATGTACATAACGAACTGCACCTGGACAAAATGCAACAGAGGTGTAATATGAAACTGCATATGGCAGTGGTATAAACTTTGAGATAATACCCCATATTCAACTGAAAACAGTGACATGATGAAGCAGTGCAAACCAAAAGAACAAAATGAAACAGAGAAGGCACATGGATGTGCAGGCCAAAAGATGCAGCCTCAATAGTGCATCATTAGTGAACTGCACATAACAAGTTTAGCAACAACATGAAAATATCATGAAGGATCACAAACGCAAAAAACCCAACATGTACTCAAACAGCAAGGCCGCAATGAAATCACAAGCCAACAGAGTGATATGAACAAAGTTAAAACATGTATGCACTGTAAAATGGATAGTGCAACTATCATACTCACGACCAAAGGCCGTAGTACATCTCAACTCAACTACAGGGGAGTTAGTGAAACAGCAGGGGACTAACAGCAGCAATTCGAACTAAGACAACTACAATGCAAATGGTTCTATCAATATATGCAACAGTATAATAAAATTCAATGCTCACGACAATGCAGACCCAAGTATACTGCAGTTTAGTGAACATGTATGCAAGCAACTTTACATATAAACTCAGGTGGACTGCAAACTTCAAAAGGTCAAAACTGTTGCAACATGATGCAATCAAAGACATGATTAATCCAAAATGCAAACTGTCTTACATGTGCTCAATACTACATAAAACAGGATAACATGAAGCAACAACTTATGTACATGAACATGAAGGTAAGGCACTAGTACACTACATGAAATGAAGCAGTAACTTATGTACAATGAACATGAAGGTAAGGCATCAGTACGCTACATGAATCAGGTGAAACATGAAGCATCAACTTATGTACATGAACATGAACCCAAACTGTCAAGCTATATCAATGAACCACAAAGTGGATGTCAAACATTAAGGTAGCACCCCATCAGTGAACAGGGAAGTCAATGTACATATCAACAAGATAAGTGGATAAATACATATGCAACAGTTCTAATAAACAATGCGACTCAAACCAAAATGTGTACGAGTTGCAGCAATATGCAACTTGGTATAGCAGATACACAATGATACTTAGCAGTGGTTATCAAACCTCAAGTCATGAATGTACCCAAAATGATATGAGTGCACAGTGCAGTGAAACCAAGTCATAAATGTAGATAACACTACACATGTAGTTCATAGCAAAACAGATGTCAAGTGATCATCGAAATGCAAATGCAGTTTGAAATAGGCAGTGTCAATACCACCGTGAAGTATATAAATGCAGACTAGCTACTACAACAAGAAAATACCCAAACTAAGTAAGCAGGGAATTGCAAAATCAAAACAGTGCCAAACACAAAATATTTCCACAAATCCTAAACCGAAAAACAACATCCAGACCTCAAGTTTGCTCAAGTCCAATTGCAACAAGTTCGAACAATACCAATGTCAAAGGGGAAAGTCACGGAATCAAAATCAACTGTCACAAAAATGCCAAGGCCGATTTTAAACAAGTGCGTGCCAAAATCGAACCAAATCAACATCAATAAAATCGAGTCGAAGCCGAAATAATGAAAATGAAATAAACAAACGAGGTCAAAGAATTTGAATTAAATGCGAGTGATGAATTCACTCACCTGAATCAAAGCGACGTCGAGCTCAATCAAGCAGCCGCGAATAATCCAAGCTACTCGCGAGTACTCTCTGTTCGATCAATAGAGGCGCAACCTCGAAGAAACAGCGGAAGCCCTAATTTGAAGAAAGAGGGACGAGCGAAGGAAGAAACGAGATATTTTCTTCCACTTGTTTTAGTTTTAGGGTTTTTTTTCCGAATGAAATGAAAAAGGGGGACGTAAGTGGAAAGGTTATGTGCTCCAATATAACCGGTACCAAAAGCAAAAGAAAACGTGGGCCAAAAATTTCATTTGAAAGCCCGCATAATCCCTTTAACAATTTTATAAAAGAATTTCAACCTGATTTAAAAAACTCCAATAGCAATCAACAAGCTACATTAATCGTCTAAGGACGAAAATTAATTAATTCGAAATACCGGGTTGTTATAGACTCCCCTCCTTGTAAAAATTGCATCCCCGCAATTTTCATAATTAAGGTCGTCACTAACACTTATTTTTCTAAGATAAACTGGTTAAGCTAGAAAAATAAAAGTGGAGAATACAAATGACAAAGAAATCTTTTAACTTTATAAAAGAAATTCACAATTTCTCAACACAATCTAACTATCAAATAGATAATCATAATACAGAAATCGCAAAACAACAATATCTAATCATCGATACGATAATTAGAAAACAGTAAAATCTAATTATCAACAAAGATAATTGGAAAACACAAATCGCAATTCGCAAAATTGCAAATATTTAATTACCAAAAACGATAATCCAAATCTCAAATATCTACAAATATTCGATTATCAAAAACGATAATCACATCAACAAATATTCGATTATCAAAAATGATAATCAGATCAACAAATATTCGATTATTAAAAACGATAATCAAATCAACAAATATTCGATTATCAAAAACGATATTCAAATCTCAAATCAACAAGTATTCGATTATCAAAAACGATAATCAAATCAACAAATATTCGATTGTCAAAAACAATAATCAAATCTCAAATCAACAAGCATTCGATTATCAAAAACAATAATCAAATCAACAAATATTCGATTATCAAAAACGATAATAAGATCAACAAATATTCGATTATCAAAAACGATAATCAGATAAACAAATATTCGATTATCAAAAACGATTCGATTATCAAAAACGATAATCAAATCAATAAATATTCGATTATCAAAAATGATAATCAAATCAACAAATATTCGATTATCAAAAACGATAATCAAATCTCAAATCAACAAGTATTCGATTATCGAAAACGATAATCAAATCAACAAATATTCGATTATCAAAAACGATAATCAAATCTCAAATCAACAAGTATTCGATTATCAAAAACGATAATCAAATCAACAAATATTCGATTATCAAAAACGATAATCAGATCAACAAATATTCGATTATCAAAAACGATAGTCAAATCAACAAATATTCGATTATAAAAAACGATAATCAAATCTCAAATCAACAAGTATTCGATTATCAAAAATGATAATCAAATCAACAAATATTCGATTATTAAAAACGATAACCAAATCTCAAATCAACAAGTATTCGATTATCAAAAACGATAATCAAATCAACAAATATTCGATTATCAAAAATGATAATCAGATCAACAAATATTCGATTATCAAAAACGATAATCAAATCTCAAATCAACAAGTATTCGATTATCAAAAACGATAATCGAATCAACAAATATTCGATTATTAAAAACGATAATCAGATCAACAAATATTCGATTATCTAAAACGATAATCAGAAACATCAAATATCTAATTATCAAAAACGATAATCAGAAACATCAAATATCTAATTATCAAAAACGATAATCAGAAACATCAAATATCTAATTATCAAAAACGATAATCAGAAACATCAAATATCTAATTACCTGCAGATAATTAGATTCAACAAATATCTAGAAATCAATTAAGATACTCTAGAAAATCAACATAAAAGGTTGGATCGATCCTATCAGATGGCCGAGTTTTCGAGCTACGTCGCACGTGCATCTCAGAATGGCCGAAGCCTACCAAGTACTATAAGTTTTGGCGCCCATCAGATTGACCCGGAGGTCCGCAGAGTGACCCGAAGGTCTCGTACTGGTATTTGACCCAAAGGTCCGCAGAGTGGCCTGGAAGCCCAATAAATGACCCGAAGGTCCATCATATGACCCGAAGGTCCAGCAAATGACCCGAAGATCCATCAGAGTGGCTCGAAAGCCAAATAAAATCATCAAAATCATCAAACAACAAATATTTCAATTAACGAGTCTGGAATTAACCAAAATAGCAAACACACATGTCCCATAACCATGAGTTTTACTAAATCGTTTAATTCTCTCCATCGTTTCCTTGAAAGTGCAAAATTGTGTATTCCAAAAATAACATTTCATATTCTCAAACGGACAAGTCCGGAATTAAGCGAATCAGTAAAAGAAAGGGGTCATAATCCTCGATTTTGCTGAAACGTTTAAATCGCTTCCTCATTCTTTTGAAAGCGCAAACTGTAGAACTTCTGAAAACAATTTCATTTATTTTATAAAAGTAATAATTTGCATTCTCAAACGTACAAGTCCGGAATTAAGCGAATCAGTAAAAGAAAGGGGTCATAGTCCTCGATTTTGCTGAAACGTTTAAATCGCTTCCTCATTCTTTTGAAAACGCAAACTATAAAAATTTTAGAAAACAATTTTATTTTTAAAACGATTTGCAAATCCGTGATAAAAACAGCAACATTAGTGACAATTTCGACAAGGAAATTGCACTTCTCAAAATACCGTAGAAACAAATCTCAAAATCATCATTGCGGGATAACCGCTTGAAAATCCACTTTAAAATATGATGGATACTGAAGTCAAAGCGATAGTAATTTTTTTTAAACGTCAAAATCTCATCAAAATAATTTGCGTCAAAATATAATATCAGTGAATTTCCATTCATCAAAATGTCAACAAACACCATGATTGAAAAATCTAGCACCGGTGTGAAAATCCCGTTATAAAAATAGCGGCAACGAAATACGTTTCATAACCAAGCATCGGTTCAACGTAAAATTAATGTAGTAACGTGCAACTCATGTTTGCACGCACACTACCAAATAAACCAAGAAAGCATTCTATTATATCTTCAATTAAGATATTTTAAAAAAGCTAAAATCTAATCAGATATGATTAGCACCACAGAAAACCAGCAAGAATTTCAACAACTCAAACCACTGGCTAAACAGCATAATGAAATTAAATTCATTTTCATATTTCGATTTTTAATTCAAAATAATTATCAGCTGTACTCAGCGAAGCAGTCTCACTGTTTTCGCTGCGCACTCTGATAAACAAAACACAATTCACTTTTATTTTTAAATACAGATATTTAAAAATTTCATCAAAATTTCAAAACTTTAGTTTTTGACTCAAAGCACAATAAAACATCGATTGATAGTTGTAACACATATTTCATCTAATTTATGTTTTATATTATGTCCATAAACCCCAAGCTCTAATACCAACTGTGACGCCCCACCTCTATACTCGCAGTAACAAAGAGTATTAAAAGAAATACTGTCTGTTATCACGAAGAATAAGGTTGGATAGGAGCGGCCATCCGTAGTTAGATCTTACACTAGTATTGGTTACCTCGATAGGAGTGGTATATATTTTTATTTTTCATCTCTTATTTATTTACTCCCATCGACATACCCAATTCCAGTATAAAACGAACTACGATGATTCATAATAGTTCAGGACAATAAATATAATAATAACACAGACAATCTAAGTGCGGATCACAGATAATAAAAAGTCTCGTATATATAATAACTGATGTCAGTTACAATACATGTGATACAATACATATGATACAACTACAATCGTCGACTCAGGAAGTTATATACACAAGTACATTGTCGTGAATAATATACATGAATATGCAACATCCTATACAAATACACTGGCTACTTTAAATGATGACAACTACTATAAAAGTATGAAAAGACTTCATAGCTCTAACAGCAACCCAAAGTAAGATATCTACAACCTGTAATAACTCGGTCCGACCCGAGTATTAAATTCAAAAGAAAATAATACACGGGTCAGTCTAATTCAAACTCAGTTATTAGTGCGCAGAAGCAATAATAATTAAATAATCAAATAGACGAATATTCACAATAAATTTACCTATCCGATTCTTAAATAAAGAAATCGGATAACGGTAAATATAACACATAACGGTGTTAAACAACAAATCAACAAATTCAAATTATTGAATTGGACACACGAAACAATTCAAACAATTGAAACATCAATTAAAAGGTCAACATGGGTAGGGCTGCAGTACACGCACGCGTGTACTGCCTCGCCACTACAGCATATGGAAATACGCAAAAGATCAATAAATCAAAACAAAACAGAATATCCATAAAAGCCATACCGTGTGGCTGCAGTTCACGCTTGCGTGCACTGCCTTGCCACTATAGTGATGATGTACACAAACGGGCACAAGGTAAATTCTGAAATACTGGATTCAACTCAAGTGACTTCGAAAACAAATCAAAATGCAAAGGTCAAGTCACTGCTGTCATAACTCAACTCAATGCAATAGTTTAAAGAAATACACTCGGCAAAGCTCAAAGACCAATACACAAGAATTCACAGTGCAAACTAATGCACTAAGCAAATGACAGCAGTATAAAGCTCCAACCAAGTGAATATGCGATATGTACACAACTGAACGTACATAACGAACTGCACCTGGACAAAATGCAACAGAGGTGTAATATGAAACTGCATATGGCAGTGGTATAAACTTTGAGATAATACCCCATATTCAACTGAAAACAGTGACATGATGAAGCAGTGCAAACCAAAAGAACAAAAACAGAGAAGGCACATGGATGTGCAGGCCAAAAGATGCAGCCTCAACAGTGCATCAATAGTGAACTGCACATAACAAGTTTAGCAACAACATGAAAATATCATGAAGAAGCACAAATGCAACAAACCCAACATGTACTCAAACAGCAAGGCCGCAATGAAATCACAAGCCAACAGAGTGATATAAACAAAGTTAAAACATGTATGCACTGTAAACTGGATAGTGCAACTATCATACTCAACGATCAAAGGCCGTAGTACATCTCAACTCAACTACAGGGGAGTTAGTGAAACAGCAGGGGACTAACAACAGCAGTTCAAACTAAGACAACTACAATGCAAATGGCTCTATCAATATATGCAACAGTATAATCAAATTCAATGCTCACGACAATGCAGACCCAAGTATACTGCAGTTTAGTGAACATGTATGCAAGCAACTATACATATAAACTCAGGTGGACTGCAAACTTCAAAAGGTCAAAACTGTTGCAACATGATGCAATCAAAGACATGATTAATCCAAAATGCAAACTGTCTTACATGTGCTCAATACTACATAAAATAGGATAACATGAAGCAGCAACTTATGTACATGAACATGAAGGTAAAGCACTAGTACACTACGTGAAATGAAGCAGTAACTTATGTACAATGAACATGAAGGTAAGGCATCAGTACACTACATGAATCAGGTGAAACATGAAGCATCAACTTATGTACATGAACATGAACCCAAACCGTCAAGCTATATCAATGAACCACAAAGTGGATGTCAAACATTAAGGTAGCACCCCATCAGTGAATAGGGAAGTCAATGTACATATCAACATGATAAGTGGATAAATACATATACAACAGTTCTAATAAACAATGCGGCTCAAACCAAAGTGTGTATGAGTTGCAGCAATATGCAACTTGGTATAGCAGATACACAATGATACTTAGCAGTGGTTATCAAACCTCAAGTCATGAATGTACCCAAAATGATATGAGTGCACAGTGCAGTGAAACCAAGTCATAAATGTAGATAACACTACACATGTAGTTCATAGCAAAAAAGATGTCAAGTGATCATCGAAATGCAAATGCAGTTTGAAACAGGCAGTGTCAATACCACCGTGAAGTATATAAGTGCAGACTAGCTACTACAACAAGAAAATACCCAAACTAAGTAAGCAGGGAATTGCAAAATCAAAACAGTGCCAAACATAAAATATTTCCACAAATCCTAAACCGAGAAACAACATCCAGACCTCAAGTTTGCTCAAGTCCAATTGCAACAAGTTCGAACAATACCAATGTCAAAGGGGAAAGTCACGGAATCAAAATCAACTGTCACAAAAATGCCAAGGCCGATTTTAAACAAGTCAGTGCCAAAATCGAACCAAATCAACATCAATAAAATTGAGTCGAAGCCAAAACAATGAAAACGAAATAAATAGACGAGGTCAAAGAATTTGAATTAAATGTGAGTGATGAATTCACTCACCTAAATTGAAGCGACGTCGAGCTCAATCAAGCAGCCGCGAATGATCCAAGCTACTCGCGAGCACCCTCTGTTCGATCAATAGAGGCGCGACCTCAAAAAAATAGCGAAAGCCGTAATTTGAAGAAAGAGGGATGAGCGAAGGAAGAAACGAGCCGCCATATTTTCTTCCACTTGTTTTAGTTTTAGGGTTTTTTTTCCGAATGAAATGAAAAATGGGGACGTAAGTGGAACGGTTATGTGCTCCAATATAACCGGTACCAAAAGCAAAAGAAAACGTGGGCCAAAAATTTCATTTGAAAGCCCGCATAATCCCTTTAACAATTTTATAAAAGAATTTCAACCTGATTTAAAAAACTCCAATAGCAATCATCAAGCTACATTAATCGTCTATGGACGAAAATTAATTAATTCAAAATACCGGGTTGTTACATACACTCTCCCCCACTCAAATCTTTTCGTCCTCGAAAAGAACAGAAAGGAAAATAAAGGGAAACAATATAGAAAAGCAAAATAGTACCTGAAACAAATAATTTCGGATTCGAAGCACGAATGCTCTCCTCCGTTTCCCAAGTACAATCTCGATCGTCAGTACTCCACTGTACTTTGACCAGATTCATAGATTTCCTTCTGAGCTGCTTCGTATCTCTACCAACTATACGAAGTGGCTTCCTCTCAATAGTCAGGTTAGGCTCAATATCCAAACTATCAAGAGCAGAAGGCTGGACAATAAGAGATGGATAATGAAGATGACGGCGAAGGTGCGAGACATGGAATACATCATGCACTCCAAAAAGCTTCTCGGGCAAATCCAGATGATAAGCCAAAGAACCAACTCTTTCCACAATGCGGAAAGGACCAATGAACCTAGGAGAAAGCTTCCCTCTACGACCAAAGTGAATGACATTCCTCAAGGGAGAAACCTTAAGGAACATCTGATCACCAACAACAAATTCCAAATTTCGCCTACGCCTATAGGCATACTTCTTCTGTCTATCCTGAGCGGCTCTCAACCTCTTCTTAATCTCCTCAACTTTCTCAGAAGCTTCCAAAATCACTTCAGGACTAAGAACCAAACGATTACCGGATTCAATCCAACAAGATGGAGATCTACAAGGTCGTCCGTATAAAGCAGCAAACGAAGACATTTTGAGATTGGCCTGAATGCAAAGATGGAACGAGATAGATAAAAAGATCAAGAATAGACTGAAAACAGAGGATAAGATTATACCTGATAGCTATTATTGTAGGTAAATTCGACAAGATGGAGATAATCTTCCCAAGATCCTCCATAATCAAGCACACAGGCACAAAGAAGATCCTCGAGAATCTGATTTACTCTTTTCGTTTGACCGTCGGTCTGAGTATGGTAAGCAGTGCTTAGATTTAAACGAGTACCTAAAGATTCTTGAAAAGCCTTCCAGAACTGACTAGTAAAAATAGGGTCACGATCACAAACAATACTGAGAGGAACACCATGATACGAACGATCTCTCTCATGTAAATCTCAGATAAACTAGAAGCAGAACGAGTAGACATGACCGGAATAAAATGAGCGTACTTGGTCAGTCTATCAACAATAACCCAGATACTCTCATTGCCCTTCCGAATCCTTGGTAAACCATCGATGAAATCCATGGAAACCTCTTCCCACTTCTAATTATGAATCTCAAGGGGCTGCAACAAACCAGGGGTCTTCTGGTGATCGACTTTGACTTGCTGACAAGTCGCACACCGACTAACAAAGGTAGAAATATCCCTCTTCATCCCCTTCCACCAATAAAGCCTCTTCATATCCTGATACATCTTCGACACACCAGGATGAATAGAAAGTCTAGATCAACGATTCTCTTGAAGCAACTCCTGCCTCAACCCATCCACATTCGGGACACAAATCCTGCCATTAATCCTCAAAATCCCTCTATCATCAATCTGAGCTCCACTACTACCACTACTACCACCAACTCTGCTACGAACACTCTCCTTCATCAATCTAAGCATCTCATCCTCATCCTTCTTCGCCATAATCCGATCTAGAAGAGGAGAAGAAGAAACAACAAGCTGACACAACAAAGCCTTCTTCCGACTCAGAGCATCGGCCACAACATTAGCTTTACCGGGAGTATAGTTAATATCGAGGTCATAAGAAGCCAGAAACTCAAGCCAACGAACTTGCCTCTGATTCAGATCCTTCTGGGAGAAGATATATCTCAGAGACTGATGATCTGTGAAAAGCTCAAACTTGGTTCCAAGAAGATGTTGCCTCCAAAGTTTCAAAGAAAAGACAACAGCAAGTAACTCTAAATCATGAGTATCATAATTTGCTTCGTGGGTTTTCAACTGACGGCTGGCATAGGCAATAACCGTACCATCCTGCATGAGAACAACACCCAAACCCTCATGACTAGCATCAGTATAAACTGTAAATCCCTCACTTCCATTCGGAACAGTAAGAACTGGTGCGGAAGTTAGCTTGCTCTTCAACTCACTGAATGCAGCCTTACACTGATCACTCCAGACATATCTGGCATTCTTCTGAGTCAAAGCTGAGAGAGGTGCAGCAATTCGAAATAAATTCTCAATGAATCTCCGGTAGTAACCGGCAAGGCCTAGAAAACTACGAATATCAAATGGAGTCTTTGGAGTTTCCCAATCATGGAACATAATCAGGAGAAAATAAGGACAATAAGAAAAATAGAATTATTAAAAATGATAGAGAAAGAGAAGAAAGAAAGACTTACATTGATCGTAGCAATCTTAACTGGATCAACATAAACTTCATTACTAGAAACAATATGCTCGAGATAACGAACTTCATCCCTTCAGAAATGGCATTTAGAAAATTTAGCCTTTAACTGATGATTTCCGAGAGTCTCAAGAACATATTTCAAATGCGACTTATGCTCATCCTTAGTCTTAGAGAAGACAAGGATATCATCAACAAAGACTAGCACAAATTTATTAAGCACATCACGAAAAACACGATCCATCGAATCAACAAAGAAAGCAGGAGCATTAGTCAAACCAAAAGGCATGACTAACCATTCATAAAATCCATTCTCAGTGCGGAAAAAAGGCTTGGGAATGCTATCCTCAGCAACCCTGAGCTGATGAAAACATGTGGCAAGATCAAGCTGAGGGAAAATAGTGGCACCATAAAGTTGATCAAACATATCATTGATACGAGGCATAGGATATCTATTTTTCATAGTGAGCTTGTTCAGCTCCCTATAATCAACACACATCCAAAGAGAACCGTCAAATTTGGTGACAAAAACCACCGCAGCTCCCCATTCAGAAAAACTAGGCCTAACCAGACCTTTGGAAGATAATTCCTCAATTTGCTTTCCCATCTCAACCATCTCGCGGGGTGCCATTCTTCTAGGAGGAAGAACAACAGGTCAAGCACCAGGAATAAGATCAATCCGAAAATCAATTTCCCGCTTCGGAGGTAAAGAAGTGACTTCACCAAATACATTGGGATATAGTCTAACCACAGGAGTAGAATCGAGATTACTGGGAGAAGAATCCAAATAATAAATAAAGTTGCCAGCAAAATCCTGAGGCATGCGGCACTGAATAATCAAGGCATTCCCATGATCATCAAAGAGACGAACATACCGGGCTTTACAAGAGATATGAGCATCATGATTCGCTAACCAATCCTGACCAAGCAATAAATCAAAAGCATCGAAGCCCAGAATATAAAAATCACCACTAAATCGATGATCAGAATGGAGAAGTTTCACTTCTCGACAAATCCGATTAAGGTTAGCAGGACCCCCAATAGGATTTGAAACACATAACGGAACAGAATTATACTCAGGATAAAGGAGATGCTCAAACTTATCACACAAATCAACAGAAATAAAACTGTGTGAAGCACCAGTATCAAACAACACACGAACAGGATGATGAAATAAAGTAAACGAACCCTGGAGTGTACCTTGGTCATCACTAGGAGCAGGAGTAGGTGGAGGAACTGGAGACGAGGCATAAGTGACAACAAATATACCAAAAGGAGTACCCCTCTGCTGGGTAGGGCAATCCTTCTTAAAATGACCGGGCTGGAGGTAGATATGGCAGAGATCACGTCTAGCCGACTGAGCGGGTGGAGGAACAGCAGCACCAGATAATATGGGATAGCTATTGGCATAGTGCCCTATCTGATCACACCTAAAGCAAGTGATGGAGGAGAGATCAACCGGTTGCCTTTGAGCAGGAGCAAATGATGAAGATCCCAAACCAGGACGCTTTAGCTAATTCTTCTTCTGCTGGAGGAAATTTGACTTACGCTTCTTGGAAACTGTAGAGGAAGACTGAGCACCAGAGACAGCATGATCTTTGGATGTGGGATTCTCATAGCGAATAGCCATATCCATGAGCTGGGTGAAAGAACCATGAACATGAGAAATGAGGCAACTATAATACTCTAGACGAGCACCAGCAATTAATTTCTCATTCTTCTTAAGACGAGTATCAATAAGGCTAGGACCGAATTTGTAAAGTTCATTGAAATTCCTCTCATACTCAGCAAAAGACATGGTACCCTGCTTCAAATCCATAAACTCACGATAAAGCTGAGATTTTCCAGCTTCTGGCATCCATTTTGCCACAAAAGCCTCCCTGGAAAAGAGATATAGAAAACAGGCTTAAGATAGATTCAAAGAAAGGAAAAATAGGAACAAAATTAAGATAACACAAAGGATACCTAAACTGCTCCCAAGTGAGATCAGCCTCGACGGTGTTAGCCGTAACGGACTCCCACCAATCTAAAGCAGAATCATGCAACTGCCAAGCTGCTAGCTGACGCTGCTGGGCATCAGTAATATCAAGACCAGTAAATATCCTCTCAAGACTCCGCAACCACTGCTGAGCCTCAATGTAGTCTCTGAACCGGTGAATGGGCTTCCACCTAGTTGAGAGAATTCCTTACAAAGAACAGTGAATTTGACTGCAGCAACAGGTTGAGGAGCTGGGGCAATACCATGACCCCTAACTCTAGCATTTCCTCAATTCATCCTAAAAAATATCAAGAATGAATTTAGGACAAGAATAAATACAAGCCAAAGATAAAGTAAGATAAGACAAGATAATACACTTGGATGAATATCTTAAAGAAAGAAAAAATCCTAACAAGGTAGATACGAAAGAAAGGAAGTTAGAAAACCTTTAAAAATCCTTAAAAATCAAGAAAATTTTGTATATCAAAATAATCATTGAAAATCCTTTGAAAACATTTTGAAAAAATCATTTTATACTTTGAAAATACGTCTCTCACAAAGATATGATTCTGAGATTGATTTCACTCATTCTAGGGTAGAAATACCCTATCTCTAATGAGTTTTTGCTCCACAGAGGCAATGGTTTGCCAAAAACCAAGGCTCTGGTACCAACTTGTAACGACTCCAATTTCGTGCCATCCAAATCGACAATAATCCACACATGTCAGACTTGAATGATGCGAAATAACAGATTGTAAATAAATTTGGAGCAAATAAAATCAGATATACAGAATCACAGACACAGAACAAACAGAATAACTCGCAACGGAATATAAAAATACATAGTAGTTCATGAAGCTACTACAACAGAGTCTCAAACTAAATACATAATACAGTCTGAAAACAACATAATAGAAATCCCAAATACATAAAAGTTCACTAATACATGAGATAAACTAATACAGCTGAAACAGAAGTAGATAAATATGTAGATAAGCAGAAACTCCGTCAAAGACCAGCTCCAGAAAGAGAATCCAAAGCTGTGAATACTCAAGCTGACCCGAGCGTAAAGCAAGACACAAAACACTCGAGTCAGGACAATATATACTTATATAATGTAAACCAACTCAAGTGAACTGTAATCAAGATACAAGTAACTTAAAGGATGCCTGGGACCGCCCATCCTCGAAGGATCCGTTAAACTATTTACTATATAGTACTATTTCGCAATTATAATAATGTCTACAGTAAAATAAACATACTTTTAAATAGCGTTCCGGGCTACCCATATCACCCTTCACACATAATAGTCCCAGTAGTCCATCCTATATCATGCCATCTCCACTCCGGGTGACTGTCAGAGGATACCACACGGGCTATGGGAGAAAAATAAACTCGTAGTAAAGGCTCGGTATGGTAGGTGACACGGAACACAAGGCAATGCCAGGGTAGATATACCAATTACGCGCATGGGCTGGTGGTAACGCAGCAGCCACATACGCCCACCCTGAACAACACTCCAAAATCAAGGGGTGCACCCAAACGATCACAACAGTAATAGAATGGTATCAAAGAAGTGTGTTCAGCCAGAGGTGCTACCTCCTTTGGCCCGAGATCGCTCCTGTTTTAGCCACCTTAAGCTAACTCACGGGAGTTAGGTCCACGTAAAGTACCTTAGGAACGTCGTCACCGTCCTACTTCATTTTGGAATCTCCACCGCGTACACAGTTGTCAAAGTGGTTTCGGTATCGACAGAGAGTATGTCCATATCCGATCCCGGACTCTTTAACAACCAATCGTTATTATAACCCATAGTTATAATTTCAAAATGGTATTTATTTTTCAAAAATCAAATATCATTTCAAATCCATTTAAAAATATCAAACTTATCATTTCATAAAAAAACATATTCATTTTATTCAATTTAAAAATACCATTTCAATTCACATTTCAAAATAGTTCAATTCCAAACATATTACTTCATTTAAATCATTTAAAAATGAAGTTATTACATTTAATAATTAAATTATTAAATTTCCAAAATTTTCAACTTTCAAAGTTCATTTATTCACTTAATTTTATCAAAACAGTGAAAATTCAACTTTCGCAGCATTTGGAAAATGCTACAGAAAGTTATATTCAAAACAGTTCAATTTAACAAAAGACAACGTTTAAAAATGCTGTAATAGAGTTTCATTAGTTTCAAAGAAAACTTGGTTTAATCCAACAATTATAGCATAAAAAAATAAAATGCTATAATAGCCTTTATTTAATTTAGCTATTTAGTTCACTTATCAACTACAACATTTACAAATGTTGTATTGTCATTTATTAGATATAATAGCATTTCCAAAAATGTAGTTAATTAACTTCAAAATTTCAATATAGTTTCACAACAATTATATTTTCTATAAATCACTTTTAACTTATAAAATCACATTTTTTTACTTTTATAACCATTATTTAATTTTCTTTAATTTCATGATTTCATAAAGTTAAATTTCCATTTAAAAATTCATATTTAACACTAATTCACTTATTAAACTTCAATGTTCAATTTTAAATTCATTACATTAAATTTCAACCTAACACTTAAGTTCAAATTCTCAAATATAACTTAGTTTTATTTATATTTACTTAACAGAAAAATTCACTTTTAAGTCAATTCCATAAATTACCAATTTTAGTTATATTTCAAAATTTCAACTTAAATAATTATTCATTTCACATTTCAACTTTATTAAAAATCATTAATATGATATAAAATCACTTTAAATTCATTTAAATTCAAATTATCATAAATTTATCATGATTTCATATTCAATTTAATTTCCAGTTATAATTAAATCAAATTTTCCAAAATAACTGACATTCAAAATTTTCTAACTTTTTCATTAATTTATTTCACTTATAATTATTTAGAAAAATCAATAATATTTTACAAAAATCATTTTAAATTATATTTAAATCAAAATATTAATATTTACATTTCTAAAATAATTTTAAATTTTTTAGAAAACATACATTAACTACGGGTCTGATATAATTTTCTACACTAGGAAAAGTGATACGGGTAATATATCATTTCAACCCGCAACTTACAAAGAAAATCCGGGTTTTATCATTTCAAACCCGCAGTCCCAAGTAAATGAAATAAATTGAAAGTCATTCAGGTCTATCATTTCAGCCCATAACGATTTTCCTTTATTCTAAAGTCCGTTCGGGTATGTAGCATTTCAACCCATGGTGATTCTAATCTAAAAGGAACTTGCAGCGTGATGAACTGATAAAATTAATAGAATAGCATAATATAACAATAACAAATGTTATAATAGGTGTTTAAGCATAGGTGAACATCATATAATCATAATATAGCAGGTATAACATGATAATGCATTTTACAGATTCACAAAGGGTCAAATCACTAGTTATATATGTATATATTGTCTAGTGAGAATAACTCACTGGTTTGAGCTGATGAGCCACGACGAATTGCACAAACGGGATCTACACAAGCACAAAAGCATGATACAGATTCGAATGGAGGAGCCAAATGTCAAATTCCTTGGATACAAATCAAACAAAAACAATATAACATCGATAAGTTTCAAACCAACGACGATTAAAACTACACTAAAATAAACTGCACAGAATCAAATAGAACTGCTTGCACTTGCTTTTAACCTTTACTAGGCTCAGCCATAAGGGAAAATACATGACAATGGCAAGTGTTTGGGACTGGTTTGGGTGAGTATAGGTTCGGCCTACATGTTGGAATGATGGTGTAAAGATGGGTGAAGGCAAGAACACAAAAGCATGCATATACATGGGTTTTAGGCCATGAATTGGGCTCGTCCAAGGCCCTAAGTGCCGTGGCTAGAGGTGTGGGGTCCACTGTGATGGTGTGGCCAAGGGTCCTGGAGGTGCTGGAGGTGGTGGTGGTGATGTAGGGGGCGGCTAAAGGGGTGGTGAGGTGGTGAATGTGAGGTAATGCTCGGCTACCCTAGTATTGGGGTGGTTTTGAAAAGTTTGTGGATATGCATCACCAAGGGGGGTCACGGATTGGGTGGCTGGTAAGGAGGAGGTTGTGGTGGTGTGCCATCAGGTGGTGGAGGCGGCTAGGCAGCAAGGTAGCATGGCCGAACCTAAATGGAAGAGCAAGTGCAAACAAAAATCAAAAGGAATAAGCAGTATAAGTGAAAAAAGATATAAAAGAAGATAAAATTTTTTACCAACTTCTCAAGCAAGGGATGGCCGAAATTTTTTTCTCAGGAAGGAGGAAAAGAAGATATGTGAAATGAAAATGAAATGATCGGCTGAAATGTGGGGAGTTATGCCTAAAGAAATGAAGAGTTGTGAGGAAAATGAAGAGGTGGAATTCAAAACGGCAAAAGGCAATTCAAAAGTCAAAAACCCTTCATATATCCTTATTTTATTTATATAACTTTATATTTCTGGAAATAATAATAATCCCAGATAAGGTGTCAAAATTTATCAAAATATAAAAATTTACATAAAAATTTATCAATTATATAAAGTTAAATTAAGGAAAATAGCTAAAGATAGTGAACTAGACCAGAAAATTAGAAATTAAATAGAATAAATTTTAAAAAAATTATATGGGCTTGGAAAAGTAATTATAACAAAGATAATAACATAAAAATAAAAATTAATTCACAAAACAAATAAATAAAATTTATATGAAGAAAATAGCAGAAAATTAGAAATCAGCCTTTAAAAATAGGAAATAAATACAGTAAATTTTGGGAAAATTCTATTATCATTTTAAAAATATTTAGAGATGAAATTTCACAAATACAACAAATTTAAAATAATTTTGAAATGAAATAAAGTCAAATTCAAACTTATACTCAAAATCTAGGGTTGTTACACTCTAGTTTCCTGGTTTATCAAAAAGCAAAATTTTGATCTCCGTCCACAACAGAATTATAATATATTTCAACAGCATTATCCTACTCCCAGGTTATTTATATGCAACAAACATAGAAGATGTTGGTATAAATTTTACAAAATCACTAATTTACTATGGTAATACTAGTGCAATTAATTTATTTTAAAACCAAATCATCATGCTAGAATTATACATATAGATATATGGCTAAGGGAAACGTAAATAGAGGAATAATCTCACTCGAATTTACAAATGCTGAAAATCAAATAGCTGATATATTAACAAAACCATTAAATCAAATATCATTTATTAAGCTAAGAAGAGAGTTAGGAATATGTTCTTTCTTAGAAATATAAAAATAATAACATAAAAATTAAAAATTAAAATGAAAAAAATCATAAAAAATATGCTAGATATGTCGACATATCTACTTCCAATATGTCGACATATGTAGTTTTTTTCAGAATTCAAATTTCTCCTTAATTCAAAACTTGAAATGGTTATATGCAACCACTTTATTTAAAAAAATAAACCCATTTTACAGTCTTCTTCTTTATGAAAATCATAAATAAAATTAAATTAATGGATCCTACTAATTCCAAATGTCCAAGGCATGAATCTACATCGTTTTCATTCGATTCTCTCATTCCAGGTCCTCTTTAAGCCTTAGATTGGCAAAAGTGACCAAGATTAAGAGTGATATGAAGCACACTTTCAATATGCTTTCTGAAATGGGAGCCGTTCAATTGCGAATGATGAAGGAACTTGAGAAACAAGGCAGAATTCTACGAAATCTTCAGAAATATCTATTGGATAATCCAAAAAATGTAATAGTGATTGAAGAGAATAAACCTAACCCTACGAACGAAGAAGAGGAGGAAGAAGAGGAAGAAGAAGAGAACGATGATGATGTTAGATGTGTCGGTGAAGTATGCATCGGTTGAGATGGAAATCTCATTGAACAGAAGGGAATTTCTGTCTTCACTACCCTTTCTTTCCCATCCACAAATCCTCCATTATCTAGAGAAAAACTTAGGACATAGGAATAGTATGCTATAGTTTGATTTGTTAGGGTTTGGATTTGATTTCGTGTGTATGTTTGGTTTTTATTTGCGTATTTGGTTTGAATTTGGATTTGAACGTGTGGATTGGATTTATTAATAAAACACGCTTTCTTATTCATTAACATATCACTTTATATATCATACAATAACTTAGTTGTAGTATTCCCGGGTTTTAGCCAAATTTAATTCAGTAATTTATATTAGTTTTTGGGATTAATTGTGAATTAATTTGAAAATATGGGAATAAATATATATATATATATACATACATATACGTATACATATACATATACATATACATACATACATACATACATACATACATATATATATATATATATATAAGTTTTTAAATAAAGAATTTGATTTGGAAATCTATCTCTAATAATTATGATTTGGAATTTGAATTTGAAATTCAAATACATATATGTTGAAAATAAATATTTGGAAAATAAATAGACCGTGAATGAATAAAATATATATTTATAAAAAGATATTGTTTGTTTATTCATTTATAAATACAAATTGATTGTAAATTAATTTTTGAATTTGAAATTAAAAAAACAAATGTTTTGAATAATATATTGGATTCAGAGATTCTATAATTTAATAATAATAGAAAATTTTGTTTTGTATTTGTAATACAACGATTTGAAAGCTATATTTTGAAATTGATATAAATAAATTTGTAATTTGAAATTTGAATTTGAAAACTCAAAAATAAATATATTGGAAATAAATTGGATTTAAAATTTTATTTTTAAGTTAATAAGAATATGTTTTCTAATTATATTAAATATGCATTTTGATTTGAAAATGATATTTTGAATTTGATATAATAACTTTTTCAAAGGCTAATTAAGAATTAAATTCTAATATATATATATATATATATATATATATTCATGTATAATTAAATTTTAAAACCGTTTTCTTTGAAAGATTATATAAATGATTAATAAAAAAAATGTATTTATTTAAATAGGTAATATAATATAAAGTTATATTTAAAATATTATTTAAAGTGTTTAAAATATAATTGTAAGCACTTAATTCAAATAAGGGTTTAAAAACATAAAACATGTTTTATAAAATTAAAAAAAAGTGAGGGTTTAAACTAAAGTTATAAATAAATTCAACAAAAGGTTTAAAATATAAATTTCTTGTTTAAGACAAGTGAAAACATGAAGATCAGAAAATAACAAGTGTTAACATGACATGATTTGGATAATACAAGTGCCAAAGATAAATTATCTTTTAATTTGAATTTTAAGTAAAATAGGCATAAGAAAATCAACCAGGCTATTCTCGTCATTCCTCAACTTGGAAATCAAAAAGCAAAAGCAAAATTCTCAAACCTGAACAAAAATTAAAAACCCAAAAGAAAAAAAATCAAAACTGAAATTAAAAGCCTTAGTTTCAAACCTAGAAAACAAAACATAAACCAGAGAAAAAGAAAAATTCAAATCATCAAAACAAGCACAGTTTCAACACGAATGCAAACAAATACAACTACAACCTGGATTAAAGCATGTAGTAGATTCAGGTTTAACTCAATAAAACAATTCAACAAAAAAAATTCAAATAGACTAGATCAAAATGCTTCTAGACTTCATTTCCAGGCTTCCTCTGTTCTTCATTCTAAGGTGAGCAAACCTTATTTTTAAAACCCGATCTACTTAATTTTTTAGGCCTATGATGATGATGTGTTTGTACAAAATAAAATATGATGTGTGTGTATATATATATATGTGTGTGTGTGTGTGTGTGTATAAAGAGATAAGTATGCATGTCTGGGTATATGCATTAGCCCTCTCTGTTGTTCTTCATGCAAACATTCCTCATAAGAAAAAAATGCGTATCTAAGATTATAAATAGATTTAGGTGATGATTGTAAAATAAAAATTGATCATAACAGTATAATACCAATTTGAAAATAATTCCAAGCAATTATATTAAGCAATTTTTTTTTCAAAATAAGATATTACAGTGATAAATCAAAATTTGTTTGAAAATCAAACGATTTAATTTCACATTTTGATTTTATAACTTGATTAGTGATTAAAATGATGAATTTTGGCGATCAAATTATGATTTTTAAGCTAGAAATTTTCGAGAAGTTTCAAGTTGAACAGAAAACTCTATTTCGTCAATATCCGATCAACGACGTTGATTCATAGATGGAGCCTTATGTCGAAGATAGCTCGCGAGTAGGGAAGTCAGGGAAAAATGGTCAGGATTTTTTTTAATGATTATGGAAGGCGGGTGACATCAATCTAGGGTTTATTAACCCAGTTTGGTTGATAAAGTTTTGGGGGAGAATTCATCATCGTCGGGACAGGTGGGGTGATTGGTTCGGGGGAACAGGAGGAGGCTCTGGCGAATGTCTGGACGCGACGGCGTGGTTGCAGGTAATCTACGGTAACCTAATGAGAAGTTTTTATGGTCGACGATTGGGTTCCAGTTTGAGTCGAGGGACAAAATTTTGTTTCCCGTCGAAATTGATCAAATTAAATGGCCAGATAGGTCGATGGAGTTGTTGTCGGTGTGTCGAGGGTCACGACGTTGTTCGAAAGCCACTTTGGCGATTGTGCACGTGCTCACTTGTATCTTAGGGGTCTGGAAGTTTTGGTTTCGTGGTTAATATCGATTACTTTGTGAATTGGCTCGAAGCAATAAAGTGAAGAGGGAACTCGAGTACGTTATCGGGTTTAACTCGGGTATGTCTCGGGTCTGAAGCATTTAAACAAACCAGATTTGAAATTTGAATAATATAAGTTTTGAAATATTATTCTTAAATAAATTTCTTTTAGATAATAAAAGTTTATTTAAATTTTGGGCCAGTAAGAGTTGTAAAGTTTATTTAACTTAAAATTAATTAAATTTTGTTTTCTTAAGTTATTTTAAAATTAAGTTTAATATTTTAAATTAAGAAACTGATTTAAAAGATAATGGTTTATCTTAAAATGAAATTTTTGATTTGTGATTAACTTGAAGGTATAAAGTTAATTTATATGAGATTTTAAAGATAAAATGGTTTATTTTGAAATAATGGTTCTTATTATCAATTAACTTAAAAAGGGTTAAGTTAACTTGTATGATTTTGTTAATTTGTTTCAAAGGTTATTTAAAATAAGATTTAAATAATGATTATGGAATTAAATAAGATAAATAGTTTATCTTAAGAAATTGGAGTCTTAATTGATTAAAGGATCTTTGTTGATTAATAAACGATAATTACTTAATGAAGGTAATTAAAAGATTAATTACTTAATATAATTAATTAAAGGTTTACTTACTTAATTATTTAAAGGACAATTGATTAATGTGATTAATTAATTAGTGTGATTAATTAAAGGGTAATTAATTAATAAACGTAATTAAAGGTAATTAATTACTTAAATTAATTACTTAACTAAAAGTAATTAAGTAATGATTTAAGTTAATCAATCAAGTGATTAAAGGATAATTATTTAATTAATTTATGTGATAAGGAATAATCACTTATTATAATTAATTAAAGATGATTGATTAATGAAAATTAATTAAGGGTTAACAAATTGATGTAATTAATGTGATTATTAAATAAGAAAAATTTAATAATTAAAGGATAATTATTTAATGATCAAAGGATGATTAGTTTATTATTCAAGGTTGATTAATTAATAATTAAAGGTTAATTAATTTATTATTAAAGGTTAATTAACTAAAATAATTTGTAATTAATTAATGTTAATTAACCTGGTCAGAAATTAATCTGGTTTAAATTAATCAGATGATTAACTAACCTTACTTATGGATGTTTGAATTGTATTGAATGCTTGAAATTGTTTGATATCCCTGATGTGTGATACTTTGTAATATGAATTATTTTGATTTAAGCTGTGGTAAATGTAATTTATTTATCTGTGACGAATCTGTATTATTTGTCTGTGAATCTGTGAATGAAGATAAGCGTTATAGCATTATACCGCTCATCGTTATTGCTGTGTTTGGATTGTGATGATTGATGATGTTGCACTATTGTGTATAACCCCTGGGCTACACTATACACACACAAATATGGATTTCACGAGGAAATCGATTAAGTCACAAATATTTATCTAAATATTATTTTGTTGAAGTTTGAATCCAAATGGTTTTGGAAGTGAAATTGATTTGAATAAGAAAGCCTTTGAAAGGGATGTTTTGAAATTGAAATTTAGTTTTGAATATACTTTATCTTGTTAAATATTATTTGAAATTATTTTAGAAATTATGGTTTGAAAGATTGATACAATTTCTATATATATATATATATATATATATATTAATTTCAAACTGTTGTTTTAATTTAATTTAAATTAGAACCTGCCAATAATACGGCAGTTCGTTGATTCTCCGGTCTATACTTTTGAAGGCTATAATTTGTGTATATTTCATCAGATTTTTTCGAAACGAAAAATATTTGTTTTCAAATGATAATAGCTTTCAGATAAAGAAAGAATTCCCAGTTTTGCCTAAAGGATTTCCGAGTTATGAATAAATGAATTTTTAAAAGGAAATAGTTTTGAAAGCTATCTTTGTTAAAGACTTGGTAAATCTTGTTGTTGAACTGAAGTGGATCTTTTACATAAAAGATTTGGAATTGAAATGGAATTGTTTTGAAAGCTATGAATTAATCTTTGTGAAAGATTGGTGAACTTTGTGAAATGAATCTTCTTGTGTAAAAGATTTGAAAATGGTAATTTGTTTAAACCATTTTGAAGAAAGATTTTGGGTAATAAATTATGACTTAACTAAGATCCCATATATCCATATGTTTTTAAATATTACGCTCATTATTCGGTTTAGCCGGGAGAGAACTTTGTGTCATATAACCCATTTTGAATACTGGTACGACGTAATGGATTGCATTTGAAGACCGGTGGTGAGACCGGGTATTTTCGAAAACGAAAGGATTGCCCGTCGAATGTCTCTGCACCGAGTCACACTGGTATAGTGATCTCCATATGTGGTGGGGAGTCCGATCAAGATTGTGAATACCGGGATTGCAAGGGCTTCTTCGAAAGTGCCTTCGGTTCTGTTCAAACCGGAACAGACTTATACGAATGTGTGTCTGACATTGCACTTTGAGATGTAAAGCTGGTTTCTATCAAATACATTTCTGTTTGGTGGTGGAGAATTTATTCTCTTAGCTTCACACTCTTCTCTGAGACGTACGAGCTCAGAGGTTATGTAGTTGATGGTTACTAGTGATACATTCCCAATTTGGTAATGTGGCATACGAAGTGCTGCTGATCAGTTGTTGATCGAAGCATGGCTTTTGTGTAAAGCGTAGCTTTGTGGACGTTACCTCGTCGGACCTCACAACCCGAAAATGGTCGAAACAAGAAGGATGTGGCAAGGTTATTTGAGGGTAGCGCCCCTTGAGGGTATGTCCATTTTCTTCTAGATAGAGGCGGTATCATGGTATGGAGCCCAGATATTTTACCTATATAGTTATTGCAAATTTATTACTTCGTTGTTATTGGTGTTGAGCGCTCAGATAAAGGTTGGTTACGATCGAGGGATGGCATACTTGTGTAGTAGTTACCTAGTAACATAGGTAACTTGGCCTTGTGTTGGCAGAGATCCGATTAGGTTCTCGGGGCGTCCCTCCAGATGCGAACCCATGTGGCCCAGGAAGTTCCTTTGCCTGACCAATTGTTGGAAATCCAAAGAAACAATACGCGCCCTTTGGGATTCCAGCTGTATAACCTGCCATTCTTAAATGGTAGCTATAACAGGCATAATATAATGGTACCTATGCTAGCTAAGATTAATATTATACTTTCGAAAGGTTTTCTGCACTATGCACTAATAATAATATCAAAAGAGTTTTGTGTATCAAGCATTTTTGACTATCATAAGGAGAAATCTCCTACAATTCTACGTTTGCATTGTGTGTGCGATGGGAGGCCTTATGGTAGTTTCATTTTCCATAAAGCATTATGGATTTCTTTTTAAATTCTTTTGTTTGTTTTTATTCAAAGAAAACTGTTTTTGTTTGCTCATACCAGTCCCAGGACTGACCTGGAGTTTATTATTCCTTTCTAAACTCTAGGTTCCCACAATTTTCCATATGGCCAGCCCAGAGTTAGATTTTCAGATAGTTAGCTAGTAGATATATATTCGATAGTTTTTAGGCTTTGGATTTAGCAATAGCATTTGTTCACTTGGACTGACCTTGCTTAATACAACATGATAATGGTGGTTCGAGTTTGTGGTTTGGAGATATTTGGAGCATTGGAATGGAGATGCAATATTAGATTCTCAAGCTCTCTCTCTCTCTCTTTCTATTAAAGTTATTGTTGGTGTTCTTTTGTCGAAGATTTTCTTCCACTATTGTGTATCTCTTATAAATATTGATATTCATTGTATCAAAATATTGTATCGAATGTTGTATATCAATGAAACATCGTTTTCCTTCCGTTGTATTGTTGTACTTAATATGTTACAAGCTCCATCCGAACTGGAGTTCGACGTTTGAATCTGCGACATTCGAATACGGGTGAAGTATGGATGTCGATTTTCGAACGTCGGATTTCGGATCGTGACAAGTGGTATCAGAGCTGAAGGTTGAACTTTAGCTCAGGAGTATAACACATTAGGTGAGTCATTAGAGATAGGGTTGCAAATACCCTAGAATGAGTATATCCCTACGATATCCGTCTGTATGCCTCAGTTAAATTCTCTTACTATCCACTGGTAATGAGTATGAGCGCAAGAAGAGGACGAGATAGGGGATAGGGAAATACCACTACAAATGGTCAATACCCTGCAACAGTGGAACACCTTTCTCTATCAATCTCCTTTGATCATTCAATTCCAATTCTTTGATGGCTTCGTGGCAGCTACAAGAAGGAGCTTTGGTACGGTGATGGCCCTACGAATCATGTGGATAAGTTCCTATTTTGTATCGTCTTCACCAGTTTCCCTCAGCTTTTCGCTTTTCACTTTTATGAATTTAAAACTGTATTTGAAATAAATTGATTAACAAATATAAAGTTAAATTGGATAGTATCAATAAAACCAATTTCGGTGACCACCAAAGTTTGAAATTTTTGTTGTGATTTCTTGTGAGGGTCAAAGTCCGAAGAGGGACAAGTTGGTGTATACTTTGGGATATTCCAACCCGGATTGAGTATCCATTGTTTGTTTCTTTTGGGGTCCAGATATATTCTATGAGTGGTTAGTTATCTTTCGAACTAACAAATGCCCTTGCATATTTCATAGAACTGATGACCGGAATATTTCATAAAGTATTGAATGAGTTTGTTCTCATATTTGTTGTTGATATTCTGATTTGGTAAGCCAAATGCAGAATAAATATTTAGCTTGATCCGATAAAACATTCTTCATCTGTTCTTTATGGTCTCCCTGTCTAGCAAATTTTGGGGATGAAATTTCCTTAAGGGGTGAACTGTAACATTCCCGATTTTTAACCAAATTTAATTCAATAATATATATTAGTTTTTGGGATTAATTATGAATTAATTTGAAAATGTGGGAATATATATATATATATATATATATATATATATATATATATATAAGTTTTTAAATAAAGAATTTGATTTAGAAATCTATCTCTAATAATTTTGATTTGGAATATGAATTTGAAATTCAAATACATATATATTGAAAATAAATATTTGGAAAATAAATAGATTGTGAATGAATAAAATATATTTATAAAAAGATATTGTTTGTTTATTCATTTATAAATACAAATTGATTGTATATTAACTTTTGAATTTGAAATTTAAAAAAATAAATGTTTTGAGTAATATATTGAATTTGGAGATCTATAATTTAATACTAATAGAATTTTTTTTTTGTATTTGTAATATAATGATTTTAAAGTTATATTTTGAAATTGATATAAATAAATTTGCAATTTGAAATTTGAATTTGAAAACTCAAAAATAAATATATTGGAAATAAACTGGATTTAAATTTTTATTTTTAAGTTAATAAGAATTTGTTTTATAATTATATTAAATATGCATTTTGATTTGAAAATGATATTTTGAATTTGATATAATAAATTTTCAAAGGCTAATTAAGAATTAAATTCTAATATATATATATTCATGTATAATTAAATTTTAAAATCATTTACTTTAAAAGATTATATAAATGATTAATAAAGAAAATGTATTTATTTAAATAGGAAATATAGTACAAAGTTATATTTAAAATATTATTTAAAGTGTTTAAACTATAAACATAAGTACTTAATGCAAACAAGGGTTTAAAAACATAAAACATGTTTTATAAAATTAAAAAAAGTGAGGGTTTAAAAAAAGTTATAAATAAATTCAAGCAAAGGTTTAAAACATAAATTTCTTGTTTAAGACAAGTGTAAAACATGAAGATAAGATAATAATAAGTGTTAGCATAACATTATTTGGATAATACAAGTGGCAAAGGAAAAATTTCTTTTAATTTGAATTTTAAGTAAAATAGGCTTAAGAAAATCAACCAGGCTATTCTCTTCATTCCTCAACCTGGAAATCAAACTGCAAAAGCAAAATTCTCAAACCTAAACAAAAATTACAAACCCAAGAGAAAAAGAAAATCAAAACTGAAATTAAAAGCTTTAGTTTCAAACCTGGAAAACAAAGCATCAACCGGAGAAAAAGAAAAATTAAATCTTCAAAACAAGCACTGCTTGAACAAGAATTCAAACAAATACAACTACAACCTGGATTAAAGCATGTAGTAGATTCAGGTATAAATCAGTAAAACAATTCAACAAAAAAATCAAACAGATTAGATCAAAATGCTTCTAGACTTCATTTCCAGGCTTCTCTCTCTGTTCTTCATTTCGAGGTGAGAAAACCTTATTTTTAAAACCGGATCTGCTTAATTTTTTATGCCTGTGATGATGATATGTTTGTACAAAAGAAAATGTGTTGTATAGCAGTATACACACACACACATATGTATATATATATAAAGAGATAAGTATGCATGTTTGGGTATATGCATTACCCCTCTTGTTGTTCTTCAGGCAAGCCTTCCTCATAAGAAAAAAAATGCGTATCTCAGATTATAAATAAATTTAGGGGATGATTATTAAATAGAAGTTGATCATAACAGTATAATACCAATTTTAAAATAATTTCAAGCAATTATATTAAGAATTTTTTTGAAAATAAGATATTACAGTGATAAACCAAAATTTGTCTGAAAATCAAATGATTTAATTTCACATTTTGGTTTTATACCTTGATTAGTGATTGAAAATGATGAATTTTGGTGATTAAATTATGATTTTTAAGTTAGAAACTATTGAGTAGTTTCAAGTTGAACAGAAAAATCTATTTCGACAATATCCGATCAACGACGTTGATTCATAGATCGAGCCTTATGTCGAAGATAGCTCGTGAGTAGGGAAGTCGGGGAAAAATGCTCAGGATTTTTTTAATGATTGTGAAAGGCGGGTGACATCAGTCTAGGGTTTAATAACCCAGTTTTGTCGATAAAGTTTTGGGGGAAAATTTGTCATCGTTGGGACATGTGGGGTGATCGGTCTGGGGCGAACAGGAGGAGGTGGCTCTGGCGAATGTCTGGACGCGATGGCGTGGTTGCAGGTGATCTACGGTGATCTTATGAGAAGTTTTTGTGGTCGGTTATTGGGTTCCAGTTTGAGTCGAGGGAAAATTTTTGTTTCCCGTTGAAGTTGATCGAATTGGATGGCTAGATGGGTCGATGGAGTTGTCGCCGGTGTGTCGAGGGTCACGACGTTGGTTGGAAGCCACTCTGGAGGTTGTGAACGTGCACACCTGTATCTTGGGTATTTGGAAGTTTTGGTCTCGGTGTAGCATCCCGGCTTTTTGTACGCTTTAAGTCGACGATAACCATGCGTGTCAGACTTAAACCATACAGAAGGACGGATTTTTATTGGGGTAAATAAGAAAACAGAGAAAGAATTAAAACAAAACAGAACCTCACAACGGAATGACAAAATATAATAATCAAATAACAGTTCATAAAGCTGTTTTACAAAAACATTTGATTTTACTTATAACACAGAATCAGAGTTACACATACCAGAGAATAATAAATAATGCAGCGAAACAGTATGAATGTAGTGGAATAATATAATAAATAATAGTAATAAAATCTTCGTCTTAGTCCTCCAGAAACAAGGTCTTCGAATCCTGAAATGCTCAGACTGACCCGAGCGAATTGAAAAGACAAAAAAATCGAGTCAGAACTAAAAGATCTTATGTAAGTTAAATCAATGGTAAATAAATATGAGTGTAAACGGCGTTGGAGATGTTTACGGGATTTGACATCTCCTATCCAGTGTCTAATGTGAGTGCAGTAACTTAAGAGATGCACGGGATTCACATCTCCTAAGGATCCGTTAAACTATTCACTGTGTAGTAATATTTCACTATTATAATAATGTCTATAGTAAGATAAACTTACTTTTAAGTAGAATTAAGGCTTTAAATTTTCCACCTTAACATGTAATAGTCCCAGTAGTCCATCCACTATCATAATACCTCTTGATCGGGGGGCTACTAGAGGATACTTCATGGGCTACGGGAAAAAACGAAACTCGTACAAGGCGCGCAAGGTAGGTGACACGGCACATAAGGCCATGCCAAGGTAGATATACAAATTATGCATCCGGGATGGTGGTAACGTGTAGCAGCTACTACCGCTCACCTTAAGCCACACCTCCAAAATCAAAGATCAAAATTGGCCACCGAATCAATCCAAAAGTCAGAGTATAATATCGAAGGAGTGTGTCCGATAAGAGGGGCTACCTCCTTGGCCCGAGAATCGCTCCTGTTTAAGCCACCTTATGCCAACTCATGGTTGTTGGGTCCATGTATATACCTCAAAGGAACGCCGCCACCATCCTACTTCATTCTGGAATCTCCACCGCATACACGGTTGTTAAATTGGTTTTCGGACTTGGCAGAGAGTATGACAACTTTCGATCCTGGTCTCTTTAACAACCAAATGTTATTATAACACCGTAGTCATTTCAAAATAATTTTACTTCAAACTAGAATATAATATCCATTTCAAAACCATATAAATACGATATCATTTCCATTTAAAAAACCCAAAGCAATATGATATCGTTGTTATAAAAACCAAATCAATATAATATCATTTTTATTTCAAATATATCCCTTTTCAAAAATCATAGCACTTTCATTATACGCTTCGAAACTAAACATTGGAAATTATAACACTTTTAAAACATAATACTTTGAAATTCATAACTTCGAAACGCTTCAACTTTGATTAAACATTTCAATTTCGATATATTTCAAGGCTTTAAATATTCCAAAATTTCAAAACTAAATTTGAAAATTTCTATTCAACAATTAAATTTTCTATTATTTAGTTTTGAAATATTTTACATAATAAATCCATTATCGTTTAAATAAAACTCAAATTACAAATAACTACATATTTTCTTCAATTTATTTACTTGACATATTCATTTAATTCAACTTAAACAAAAATCAAGTTATAAGAATCATACCTTCTAAAATTTCAAATTTTATGAATTTCACATCAACTTATTTGAGTTTACTTCTTAAATAAATTCAATTTCAAATACATCTCAAATCTTATCTCCCAACCTTAATTTATTTAAATCATTATACACTCTATATTAAAATATAATTTATATACTTCTCACATTATATTTTAATAAAATCAAACTCTATTATTAAACTTAATTTTTATTTAACAAACTTATACATAGTTTAAATTCAAGAATTTAACTATATATAAAATAATGTTTATATAATGTTCAAAATCAATATTTATTAAACCAAATATCTCTTTCCAAAACCATAAAAATCATTTTAAAATATTTTTTTATATATACAGACCACGGTGTCTGTATATAATTTTCTATCCTATGGTCAAGTGATACAGATATTTATCATTTCAATCTGTAATTTAAAATACAATTACGGTTATATATCATCTCAAACCGCGATCCCGAATGAAATAAAAATCCATAACAATTTGCAGTTTATGACAATATAAAATACAACATCCATTCATCCAATATCAATCATCAACCATTTATCACAATCATCATCTAATTAAATCAATAACATCAATATAAACAGATAATAAACAACAGTTATTTTCTGGCAGTTTATATTCAAAAATAAATTAAATAACAATTTAACTGGCAGTTTATATGCAATAATAAATTAAATAATAATTTAACTAGTAGTTATATGCAATAATAAATTAAATAACGATTTAGTCCAATAAATTCAATCTAACTGAGATGATGATTAAAAAATATGCCAAACAGTCACAAATAAATTTCTAATCACATCAAAAATTAATTTAACACACATAAGAAATTTTAGAAGTTGTGAGTGGGTTAAAACACTCACTTTTTGAATTTAAATTGAATTTAAATGAATTTAAATCCAATTTAAACCCAAAATTTGAACAGTCTCAGAATTCATCCAAACCAGTGCCAAAATGTCTGGAATTTCAATAAGATCCTAATAAAAAACCGTGCGTAAACCGGATATCGTATGCAGAAGTTATATCAGTTTTATTTGATTAAAGTTTTAATACAAATAAAATAGAATAAAAAAGTAAACATCACCATCAACCTCGTATTCGAGAAAACCCTAGCCTGCTCCAAATCGCGTTCGAACATCAGTAGCCGCCACAATACGCTACCCTTTGTCGTTGCTAGAGGCGCTTCCAGGAGGATCCACGCACGCCACGCGACACAGCACCCGAAGCCGACCCCTACGCCACCCCTGCGGTCGCCTCTGGTCCATGTTGCCGTGACCATTGCCGCCACATAACGCAGCCCAAACCTGGCGATTCCGATCGCCTTCTGCACAAACCAACCGTACAGATCGAAACCCCTCGGCACCCTCTCCACTACTGTGCCACTTGATCGCCACAGAGACGAAGATCCACCGTTAAACTACACTCTCCCAAACGAACGGTTAAGACAAATTCTCCCCGATCTAGCCACAAAGAAACTCCAATTGAAAAACGGATAGCAAAATTGACTTGCACTTGTCAAGAGCTTCAAATCCATATAAAATTCGATATTGTTTGCGGAGTCTGAAATTTTGAGGTTGAATTTTATTTGAAATTGCAATTGGAATTTTGGTTTAGTTTGCCAATGAAATGAGAAGGAGCTACAGGAACTGTACATACAGAATAATAAACATAAGAAATAAGCTAGGATTTATAACGGGGTATATATAGGTAGGTTAGAAATAGAGATGAATGGACATGATTGGTTTGGACCGTTGAACGATAAATGGCCTGAAAAGCCCATTCTGACTCCAGAACGAAATTTGGTCAACCTGTATATCAAAATAGATGTTTTTGAATATTTTAAATCAGTGGAACAGGTTTCAAGTCCAAATTCCATCGTATGAAGAAGTTATGCTAAAATCAAGTTTTCAAATTGATTTCAATTTCATTGACATCTAGGCGTTTCGAGCCCCTACGATCAAACGACAAGTCCATTGCTACGAAACTTGAAATCCTACAATAATTCACCGTTACAGATCCGATGAAATTGGTTTCGTCTAAATCCGAGTCAATGGCCAAAATGGCTATTTTTCAGTTAATTAAATAATTAATTAATTAAATCACCTTTTCAATTTCAATTCCAAATGAACAAATCTTATCATTTTTGATTTCTTAAACAATAACAGTAATTTATACAAATTTATATGTCAATTAAAATTGATTAATCCATCAGTTTCAGCGTTAAGTTTAAATTTCATTATATTCAGAAATTTATGAATTTAAAATTCCAAAAAAATCCATTTATGAAATTTTGAACCTTGTTATTCAAGTCCTTTATTACAATAAGAATATAATTAACATTGGTTTATATCTTGGTACATAATTTTCTCAATTTCATCTTAATTCCCGTTTACGTAATATCTAAATATTTAATTCCATTTATTAGCAATAAACCCAATCACTATAATTTAAATTCAAATAAATTAATAAATCTTGATTTCCATTCTTAAAATCAACCAACTGTCATATGATAAATATAATTAACATTATTTCCAATTATTTCCTTAATTTACACTAACATTGATTTTATCAAATTACAGTTTATTACATATTATTTCATCGATTTATATTTTAAACTTATTTCCCAATTTATCAATTAAAATTAGTTATAATCTTACAATTGGTTCAATTAATTGGATCTGCACTAAAATAGTTATTTATTAACTTATATTAACACTATTACCTTTATTTTAGTGATTTCATTATTAAATTACAAATTTGTTTATTTTCTTCCTGAGTTAAATTACTAAAACATATTAAATTAACAAAATTTAATTATCAAAAAATTACGGGTTGTTACACTTGGGGTTGATCTCAAGTACTTTGTGAATTGGCTTGAAGCAATGAAGTAATGGGAGGAACTCGAGTATGTTATCGGGTTTAACTCGGGTATGTCTCAGGTCTAAAGCATTTAAACAAACCAGATTTGAAATTTGAATAAAATAAGTTTTGAAATCTTATTCTTAAATAAATTTCATTTAGATAATAAAAGTTTATTTAAATTTTAGGTCAATAAGAGTTGTAAAGCTTATTTAACTTAAAATTAATTAAATTTTGTTTTCTTAAGTTATTTTAAAAATTAAATTTAATAGTTTAAATTAAGAAACTGATTTAAAAGATAATGGTTTATCTTGAAATGATACTTTTGATTTGTTAACTTGAAGATATTAAGTTAATTTATATGAGATATTAAAGATAAAATGGTTTATTTTGAAATATTGATTCTTATTATCAATTAACTTTAAAAGGGTTTAAGTTAAATTGCATGACTTTGTTAATTTGTTTCAAAGGTTATTTAAAATAAGATTTAAATAATGATTATGGAATTAAATAAGATAAATAGCTTATCTTAAGATAATTGGAGTCTTAACTAATTAAAGGATCTTTATTGATTAACAAAGGATAATCACTTAATGAAGGTAATTAAAAGATTAATTACTTAATATAATTAATTAAAGGTTTACTTACTTAATTATTTAAAGGATAATTGATTAATGTGATTGATTAATTGATGTGATTAATTAAAGGGTAATTAATTAATATACGTAATTAAAGGTAATTAATTACTTAAAGATAATGACTTAACTAAAAGTAATTAATTAATGATTTAAGTTAATCAATTAAGTGATTAAAGGATAATTACTTAATTAATTTATGCGATTAGGGATAATCACTTATTATTACTAATTAAAGATGATTAATTAAATGACAATTAATTAAGGGTTAATTAATTGATGTAGTTAATGTGATTAATTAATTAAAGAATAATTAAATAATTAAAGGATAATTATTTAATGATTAAAGGATGATTAATTTATTAATTAATATTGTTTAATTAATAATTAAAGGTTAATTAATTTATTATTATAGGTTAATTAATTAAAATAATTTGTAATTAATTAATGTTAATTAACCTGGGTTAGAAATTAATCTGGTTTAAATTAATCAGACGAGTAATTAGCCTTACTTATGGATGTTTGAATTGTATTGAATGCTTGAAATTGTTTGATATCCCTGATGTGTGATACTTTGTGATATGAATTATTTTGATTTGAGCTGTGATAAATATAATTTATTTATCTGTGATGAATCTGTATTATTTGTCTGTGAATCTATGAATGAAGATAAGCATTATAGGATTATACCGTTTATCGTTATTGCTGTGTTTGGATTGTGATGATTGATGATGTTGCACTATTGTGTAAAACCCCTGGACTACATTATACACACACAATTGTGGATTTCGCGAGGAAATCGATTAAGTCATAGATATTTTGAAATCTAAATATTATTTTGTTGAAGTTTGAATCCAAATGGTTTTGGAAATGAAATTGAATTGAATAAGAAAAGCCTTTGAAAGGGAAGTTTTGAAATTGAAATTTAGTTTTGAACATACTATATCTTGTTAAATATTATTTGAAATTATTTTGGAAATTATGGTTTGAAAGATTGATACAATTTCTATATATATATATATATATATATATATATATATATATGAATTTGAAACTATTGTTTTTATTTAATTTAAATTAGAACTTGCGATATGCGGTAGTTCGTTGATTCTCTGGTCTATACCTTTATAGTCTATAACTTGTGTAATTTGATTACATTTTTCTGAAATGAAAAGTAGTTTTTTTCAAATGATAATAGCTTTCAGATAAAGAAAGAATTCCCAGTTTTGTCGAAAGGATTTCCAAGTTATGAATAAATCAAATTTGAAAAGGAAATAGTTTTGAAAGCTTTCTTTGTTAAAGATTTGGTAAATCTTGTTGTTGAACTAAAGTGGATCTTTTACTTAAAAGATTTGGAATTGAAATGGAATTGTTTTGAAAGTTATGAACTAATCTTTGTGAAAGATTGCTGAACTTTATGAAATGAATCTTCTTGTTTAAAAGATTTGAAAATGGTAATTTGTTTAAACCATTTTGAAGAAAGATTTTGGGTAATAAGTTGTGACTTAACTAAGATGCCATATATCCATATGTTTTTAAATATTGTGCTCATTATTCGGTTTAGCTGGGAGAGGACTTTGTGTCATATAACCCATTTCGAATAATGGTACGACGTTATGGATTGCATTTGAAGACCGGTGGTGAAGACCGTGTAATTCGAGAACGAAAGGATTACCCATCGAATGTCTCTGCACTGAGTCGCTCCAGTATAGAGATCTCCATATGTAATGGGGAGTCCGATTAGGATTGTGAATACCCGGATTGCAAGGATTCTTTGGAAGTGCCTTCGGTTCTGTTCAAACCCGGAACAAACTTGTATGGATGTGTGTCTGACATTACACTTTGAGATGTAAAGCTGGTTTCTATCAAATACATTTTTGTTTGGTGGCAGAGAATTTATTCTCTTAGCTTAACACCCTTCTCTGAGATGTACGAGCTCAGAGGTTATGTAGTTGATGGTTACTAGTGATACATTCCCAATTTGGTAATGTGGCATACGAAGTGTTGCCGATCAGTTGTTGATCGAAGCATGGCTTTTGTGTAAAGCGTAGCTTTATGGATGTGACCTCATCTGACCTCACAACCTGAAAATGGTCGAAACAGGAAGGATGCGACAAGGTTATTTGGGAGGTAGCGCCTCCTGAGGGTATGTCCATTTCCTTCTGGATAGAGATGGTATCATGGTATGGAGCCCAGATATTTAACCAATGTGGTTACTGCAAATTTATTGCTTTGTGGTTGTTGGTGTCGAGTGCTCGGATAAAGGTTGGTTACGACCGGGGGATGGCATACTCATGTCGTAGTTACCTAGTTACAGAGGTACCCGGCCTTGTGTTGGCAGAGATCTGGTTAGGTTCTCGGGGCGTCCCTCCAGAGGCATACCCATGTAGCCCAGGAAGCTTATTTGCCTGACCATTTGTTGGAAAACCAAAGAAACAATACGCGCCCTTTACGATTGCAGTTGTATAACCTTCCATTCTAAATGGTAGCTATAGCAGGCATAATATAATGGTACCTATGCTAGCTAAGATTAATATTATACTTTCGAAAGGTTTTCTGCACTATGCACTAACAATAATATCAAAAGAGTTTTGCGTATCAAGCATGTTTGACTATCATAAGGAGAAATCTCCTCCAATTCTGCATTTGCATTATGTGTGCGGCGGGAGGCTTTATGGTAGTTTTATTTTCCAAAAAGCATTACGGATTTCTTTTTAAATTCTTTTGTTTGTTTCTATTCAAAGAAAACTATTTTTGTTTGCTCATACCAATCCCATGAATGACCTGGAGTTTATTGTTCCCTTTCTAAACTCTGGGTGCCCACAATTCTCCATACGTGCAGCCTAGAGTTGGATTTTCAGATAGTCAGCTAGTAGATATAGATTTGATAGTTTTCAGCCTTTGGATTTGGCAATAGCATTTGTTCACTTGGACTGACCTTGCTTAATACAATGTGATAATGGTGGTCCGAGCTTGTGGTTTGGAGATCTTTGGAGCATTGGAATGGAGATGCAATATTAGATTCTCAAGCTCTCTCTCTCTCTCTTTCTATTAAAGTTATTGTTGGTGTTCTTTTGTCGAAGATTTTCTTCCGCTATTATGTATCCCTGATAAATATTGATATTAATTGTATCAGAATATTATATCGAATGTTGTATATCAATGATATATCGTTTTCCTTCCGCTGTATTGTTGTACTTAATGTGTTATAAGCTCCATCCGAACTAGATTTCGACGTTTGAATCTGCGACATTTGAATACGGATAAAGTATGGATGTCGATTTTCGAACGCTGAATTTCAGATCGTGACATTAGTAAATGGGAGTTTTAGTTATATTTTTGTTAATGATATAGAGGAGAAATATATGAAATAACTAGATATAGATTGAGGCAGAATTTGTAACTCAAAGCTAGCTATATCATATTTTATAAACATGGTTGCCATCATCTAAAAGAGGGAGATTGTTAGTACCTCTGACATTGGTTTTGATGATAAGAACCATACGACGTTATATAAAATGTGGATAATAATGTTTTTATCATGTTATATATAGTATATAGTGTTGGATATTATACAGTGTTGATTTAAAAGACTGTATAGTATCAACAGAAAATTCCAGAGGCTGATATAGAGATTTGAAAGTTAGAGAATGAAGATTCATGAGTTTTGAAGATTAAGGTATCAAGATAAGTTATAAAGTTATAGATTATTTTGTTAAAACCTAGTAGCATGTAATGATCTTGATTTTTCAATGTTTTTTAATGAATAAATGAAGATTTAATTGGAAATTTAAAAGAGAAATTTGATTTCTCATTTATTGAAATTATAGAAATTAGAATTTAAGTATTTTGTTTAAATAAGACATCTAAAATGTGTATTTTATTGGAAAAGCAATATACGGATTACTTAATGTAAAATTCTTGTTTTAAACTTGTTAATAAAGAGGTTATTGTAGTTTAAATATTGTGTAATTCATTTTTGCATTAAATTAAACTAAATGGTGTTAATCGTTAAAACAATTTAAGAATTTATTTAGTTATGGTGAGTTTTGACATTTTGTTAAAAAACTTAGATAAATTATTTTGTGAAGTTATAAGTTAGTTTATAATTAGAATTGACTAATAGGTAATTAGAGTAAGATTAGTTTAAAGGTGGAAATAAGTATAATGGGTTGCATTTGATTTAAATGGTCTTACGTGCACTAAAAAACCATTTTTAAAACAAGTATGAGAAGGCTTCCTTCTCATTTTCTAAACTAGTATGTTTATTTCTCAAAAGCAATTAATAGAAGCTTCTTCCTTCCTTATTCTCAAACCTAGTTCTCCGAGAATCAAGTTTTAAAAAAAAATCCATAAAATTAAGAGAAAATCAAGGTGATGTTTTAAACTATAATCTGTCTATTAGACTCGTTTGTTTCAATAAGTTATAGTGATTGATTGTTTGTTGTTCTTTCTTTTGGGTTGAGATCAAAGCTAGGGTTTTCTAGTGAGGCGATTGCAAGCTATGGTGATAAATTACTGTCTAACTCAAGAAGAAAGTTGACTTAATCACTCACACTATCTCTAATTTTTGAATTCAGTGCTGTTGTGTTATTTTTATGAATATACGATTGAATTGATCTCAAGTTTGGATGCTAATTCTTATCGCATGAAACTATAATTTCAGTTTGCTGAAACCGTGACGACACAGAATATTGGATATTTTAAATTAGAATATTTAATTGATTTTTAAATATTTGAAAGTTAGTTTAACTTGAATTTCAAATATCACTATGAATTTGGCAATTAAATTATTAAATTTAATTATTGGAAGTTGGGTGAAATATTGAATCTTCGGTCTTAAGTCTGTTAAAAATAATTTGAAGGCTTGTAAAATTTATATTTATAATACAAAAGATAATAGAAGTTTCAAAATCGAGTTTAAAAATGTTTTATTTAGTTTTGAAATTTTATCATTTAAATTGATATTCAAAAATACAGGTAAATAGGCATAAGGAAGAAGTTGCAAAAGAAATTTAGTCTTAGGGACAACAAGTTTGTTTTTTAGTCTGAAGGACACTTTTTAGTGTAAATTGAAACTGATAGTTACAACTATCATTCTGTGATTTACACTAAAAAGTGTCGTTCAGGCTGAAAAACAAACTTTTTGTCCCTGAAACTAAAATTTTCTCTAACTTTTTCCTTGAGCCTAAAAAACCCTTTAAGTATATCCTTTCGAGGAACAGTCTCAGAATTTGCTGAAACCAGTTCCGTTGTATCCGTAATAGTATATTGTTATTGGATTTCAATTTTCGTAGTGTTTGGAGTTGTCATGTGGCCGTACGGTAGGCAAATGCGTTGAAATTTAAATCGAAAATTCGTATAATAATAAGGTCCGAAAAGCTATCTTCTCCATACGATCGAATTTGGACTCAAAACCTTTTCCATTGCATTCAAAATAGGGGTTTAATATTATAAACACCCGACGACACGCCTCGATAGGAGGTTGAGATTTTGGCTCCATTTCGAGTCGTTTAAATTCAAATTTAAATTAAATTTGATATTTTTACCAGTAAAAAAATCTCTATGATTCAGCACGTAGCCTGCTTTTAAAATTTATCCCTCCCTGAGACACGCATCTCCTTTCTTCTTTTAAATTATAACCGAGCTTTTTAATAAAAAGAAAAAAGAAAATTCGCGTCTTCATAAAAAATAAAGCATAGCCTGCGATTCTTTTTCTTCAGTCTTCCTTGAATTAAATCCACTTTGTTCCAAAAAGGGAAATCAAATATAGATCGTGAGATTTATTATTGGCTTCAGGAAGGAAAATAGAAATTCATACTCAAATCGAAATAAAAACGAATTCAAACAAGAAAAAAAATCACGCGATTGCTCAAGGGAGAGGAACTTGGCCTGGAGGCATGAGCACGAGGCGACGGCAGTCACTTGGAGTTTGGAAAGGTATCGGGTTGTTTGTGAAGTGGCAACGAGGGTTTTGTCTCGTCGATAAAGGATGGGGTCGATGGAGTAGGTGCGGTGGCTTCACAAGGGGATAGGAGGGGTCGTGATCGTCTTTTGGCACGCGACTGCTCTAGTGGTCATGATAGAGTTGCATGCGTGTCTTAGAGCATGCGATTTTAGGAAGAGAAGGGATCACGACGATGGTATCTCGCTCGTCGGACTGGTAGTAGGATGGTCTCGATTTAGATGAAGCTGGGATCAGCTAGGGTTGGTTGAGCTACTGTGTACAAGCAAGGATGCGTTTGGGTATGAAAGATTAAGTCATTTGCTTGGGTCAAAAACTGTGAAATCAAGTCGGAATTGGATTGGATTGCAAATAAAAGCAATGACGAGATCTTCTCGCTAAATTGGAATAGTTAGAATTTAAATTATTGATTGATTTTTTGGATGTGATATTATATATGATAGTATATATGTATTGGAGTGATTGATTTCCCGCATTATACAGTGGATGAGACCCTATGCGCCCTCTATAACAGTGGATGACCCTTATACCGCGATATCCCGCCTTGAAGCGGGATTGGTATTTTAAATTTTTGTACCAACATCTGTGGATGTAGGGAAACAGGTTAGAGGGATCCAATTAGATTCCTCAAAATGTTGGATTTATTTTTATTTTCAGCGAATTGATGTATGTGATAGTCTATGATGATTATATTGATATAATGGGTAATGGAATTATTGAAGGCTATGGTTTGGCCTAATATATTTTGTTATTTTAAAATACTAGAATATAAAAGATTGGATTTTTGGAAGGAAATTAAAGTAGAAAATTTTAAGCAAAATAATTTTAGAGAATTGGATAAATTGAAGGAAGAAATTTGGAAAAGGATGAAAGTTGATTTTTGAAATCCTATCGAATAAATTCCAAGTATGAGGAAAAGATTTTAATGGATGGAAATAAATGGATTTTAAAAACTTAAGCAGTATTGTATAAAAGTTGAAAATTTTATCTAAAATTTGGATTTCAAATGGTTTGGGAGAAATTAAAGGGAGAATTTTAAAATTAAGTATGAAATTAATATTTCAATTTTTTAAATAAGATTTTAAATCTAAATAAAGGAGTGAGTTTAGAATTTATAGATCTTGAAATAAATTTGGATAAGTAAAGGAGTAATTTTTAAATGGAGTAAATTTTGGAAATCGATTAATGCTTGAAAGTAAATCTTGGTAATCGATTTAGTGTTTGAAACTGTGTTTTGAAAAAAGGATGAGACTATGGAGTTTACAAAATGGAATAAGATATCAGTGGATATTTGAAAATATAAATTCACGATGGAATTTACAAAGGAATGGGTAATTTGTCTTAAAAGTAAATATGGGTTTATTTTTAAAAGCGTGGAAAGAAATTTAACGAATTTGGGATGTAAATTGAGATAAATCGAGAAGGATTTATTAATTGATTTAAATGGACTATTTTGGAATGGATTTATATTCCTCTGGAAAGAGCATGTTTTTCAAAGTAGCTTCTAAGTATAAATTAAAAATTCTAAAGTTAGTTTTAAAAAGAATGTTTTGGAGAAAATATTTTTCTTCAATCGTTTTTAAAATTTTATAGTAAATATTTAGTAAGTTAATTATAGAATTGATTATTTTAAAGATTTAACTAGTATTTGATTTAGAAGATGGTTATTTAAATAATTATACTCTATCTAATAATTTTATTTAAGGAATTAGTTTGGGCTTAAGTTTTACATGAGTTATTAGTATAAAATTTCATAACTAATATTTTAAATAAAGTGTTTAAAGTAGTTTTTATTTTAAGTGTTTTCAAGTATATATTTTTGGATAAGTGATTTAAATTATTTTAAAGTATTCGGACTTGGCAAATTTTTAGTGGAAATAAACAATATCTGGAAACTCATTCCGTGAGAGAAAAGTATTTTGAATTTTTTTTCAAAGGGTTGAAGTGTGAAAATATATCTTGCGAAGAAATAATAAATAATTTGGGAAATCATTTAAATATGATGATTGTTTATGGATGTTAATTGATAGTTAAACAACCGACTATCAATATTGGCCTTTAAGATGGATTTGAATTTCGATGCGACCGGGGGTCGGATTCCAATGGTCATTCGAAAACCAAATCGAATGTTAAAGGTGGATCTTTTGTTTAAAAGATTTAAAATTGGAAATTTGTTATGACTTAACTATGATCTGAATGTATCCACATGTTTTAAAAATAAGCGTTCATTATTCGGTTAAGCCGGGAGAGGACATTAAGTCATAAAACCCATTCCGAATAATGATACGACAAAATGAGATAGCATTTGAAGACGGTGGTTGAAGATCGAGTATTTTGGAAAACTGAAGGATTACTATCGATTGTCTCTGCACTGAGTTGCTTCGGTATAGAGATACCCTATGTGATGGGAAATTCGGACATGATTAGGGAACATCCGAATTTGCAAGGACTTCTTTCCTTAATTGGACGAAGTGCCTTCGGTTCCATTCAGACCTAGGATGGACTTGTATGGATGTATGTCTAACATTACACTTTGAGATATAAAGCTGGTTTCTATCAAATATATTTCTGTTTGGTGGCGGAGAATTTATTCTCTTAGCTTAACACCCTTCTCGGAGACGTACGAGCTCAGAGGTTATTAGTTGAGGGATACTAGTGATATATTCCTAATTTGATAATGTGGCATGCTAAGTGTAGATCATTGGTTGATCGAAGCATGTCTTTTGTGAAAAGCATAGTTTTGTGAGATGAGACTTCATCGGACCCACACCCTGGAAATGGTCGAAACAAGAAGGATGCATCAAGGTTATGGGGGTCAACCCTAAGGGTATGTGCATTTCCTTTTGGATAAAAAGTGGTATTATGGTACGGAGCCCAGATGTTTTACTTATGTGGATAAAAAGTGATTTTCTGGTATGGAGCCCAGATATTTAACTTATGTGGTTGTTGGAATCGAGGCGCCTCCGTAAAGGTCGGTTACGACCAGGGGATGACATACTCGTGACAGTTAGTTACATAGTTACAAATGTAACCCTGCCTTGTGTTGGCAGAGATCCGGTTAGGTTCTCGGGATGTCCCTCCAGAGGCATACCCATTCGGATAAAGGAAGTTCCTTAGCCTTGAACATTTGTTGGAAATCCAATCACCCAATACGAGCCCTTTACGATTTCAGTTGTAGAACTTGCCATCTTATGCGGTAGCTATAGTAGGCATACTATAAAGGTACGTATGCTGGCTAAGATTAATATTATACTTTCGAAATATTTTCCACGCTATGCACTAATAATAATATCAAAAGGATTTCATGTATCTAGCACGTTTGACTGCTATAAGGAGAAATCTCCCTCAAATGTGCAATTGCATTGCGTTTATGCCGGGAGGCCTTATGGTAGTTTCATTTTCCAAAAGCATGAACGGGTTTCTTTTCCTTTTCCTTTGTACAAATAACTGTTTTAAGATCTCACACCAGTCCCATGACTGACTCGGAGTTTATTGTTCCCTTTCTAAACTTTGGTTGCCCATAATTTTCCACATGGACAGCCTAGAGTTAGGTTATCAGTAGTTCTGCAGCGAAGTCAAGAAAGTATGCTGCGGAGATTAGGAGACAAGCTGGATGGCGAGACATATCACTCGTATATGATGTTATTTTTCCGCTGTGATGTTGTATTCCGCTGTTGTGTTGTATATTGACTTTGATGATGTAATTATAAACAGTTATAGTTCTTTTGTTTTAAAGATTATTCTTTTATCTATTACATACTGTTCCGCTGCGATTGTCAGATTCTGATACTGTTTCTATTTCTTCTTCTACTTTCTTCTTCTATAACCCTAATGGTTCGGTTTTCCAGCATTCGATTGTTCGGCATTTGATACAGTGGACGTATTGATGTCGATTTTCAGGTATCGAAAAATCGGGTCGTTACAATATGGTATCAGAGCTGAAGGTTAAGCAAGAACCTTGGCTCTGGTGGGTATTACTCATTAGAGATAGAGTCAGTAGTACTCTAGAATCAGTTTGAGTGTATTAATAGATATGAGCGCGTATTTGTTAGTGAATATAAAAATTGTTTTATATTGTGTTGACTTATCGGTTGAGTGTTTATAGGTACTGGTCAATATGCGGGACGCCATTTTATCGATAGGAGTTTCTAAACTCTTAAGAAAGATAAACCGACATAGCATCGTTTTAAAATAGGGTAAACGAAATAATTTTACCCAAATTATTTTTGTATACAAAAGGAATAATTTTCCATAAATTATTATAGTTATATATGGTTGCTTAGTTGTTAGGAAGTCATAATATTAAATTATTATCATTGTTGTGTAAAAATTGAATAAGAAATTGAAATCATAACTAAAAGCTAAGAAACAAATTCAAATACAAATGGGATTTGTAAATGTAAATTGTAAATGTGGTTTGTATTTGAAATAGAATTCCAGAGAAATATTTGAAAATAAATTGAAAGGATTTGAAATTTTGAGATTTGGGAAATTTAAATCCCTTTTGAGTTGAAAATGATTTAGAAAGGTTTGGAAAAATAATGGTGAAATTATTTAGGGAAAATATTTTTGATTTAGATATGAAATCTAGTGAAATTTGGAATCTAAAAATATTTGGAAAACGTTTTTGAAAAGATGAAAGCAGTAAACTCTTTTCAGTCGTTGGCAAATAATTTCGATGATGATCGCGACATCATCGGTGTTCATTTTCGAGTTTCCAAAGGAGGAATTGCTACCCGAATGTTTTGAATTGGGAATATTTGCGAAATTGAGTTTGATTATGAAATAGTTTGATTTTGGATATGATTGATTTCAAAAATTATTTTGAAATACGTAAGTGATTATTTAAATTTTGGAATCTTATTTAAAAATGGTTATGGAATATTTATAATTTTAAAAACTTATAAGGGTTTGAAAAAGATTAATTGGAATGGCAAATTCAAGCCTAACAGGTTAAATAAAATTGTGTTGAAATTGGTCAGAATAAGATTCATCTTGGAAGGGTTAAATAAAAGTAAGCGTAAAACCCAAATAAGTGGGAAGGTAAGCTAATTAATTGAGGAGAATCAAAAGAAATTAGCAAATGTAATTAAATTTGGGAAACTTGTAGAAGTTAAAAATTTGAATTAAATTAAAGTGTAACCGAATCAAGTAAGATAAAAGTAAATGAGCTTAATGGATGGTTATTGGAATAGGATTTACTAAGTGTGGAATAAATTGGTAAATGGAACTGAAAACGAATATAGAAATCTAAATTGAAATTGTGTGAATGAGAAATTAGTCATGTTAGACTAAATAAAACAAGGGACTGAAATAAATTAGTAAGTAAAAGCAATTTAAGAAATAGTTAAATAAGAATGGGTTTGAGATAAGGTGAATGGAATTCATATTTAAATTGATTTAGAAATAAGTTAAGAATTGAAGATAAATTGAATTCAAATAGAATCGAAACTGAAGTATTAGAATTCAATTTGAATTGAGTTAAGTACTTGAAAAATTAATTCAATGTACTAAAGTTAATAAAGGTTTGGAAATAAAAATGGTTTGGAATAAATATGTAGGATGTACGTATATTATTCTATTCGCATAAGGATTTGATCCAGATTCGAGCACATAATTTCGAGATAGTTATATCGATCCGAATTGGGATTTTTCACTCTATTTTCGACGGCGAACCCTGGATGTGGATTTTGATTGATTATGGAAATCCTCTATCATAGTTTACGACTAAGCAAGGAGAATGACAGATTCTGATCAAGAAACTAGATCTAAGTCCGCACTAGGAAGTCGGGTGAATGATACAAGTTCGAAAGTGAAATTGTGTGATCGAGTGAGCGATCGAATTTGGTATTGCGTACGGATGATATACGGACATCGTATGGACTTGAATGAAATAAATGTTGATACTTTTGTAAAGTAATGTGCAAAGTGATTTTGAATGTTGTAATTGGATATTATTGCTAAGTTGTATACATTGTTTTAAAAGCAAAAAAAAAAAAAATTGGGATTTTGATTTCAGAAGATAAATTTAATTGCTCGACAAAAAGGTATGTATTTAAATTTCTGTATGAAATTTGATGATTTTCTGGTCTAGCCACTTAGCCTTTTTTTTCTTTTAAAATCTGGGAGCCCATGGTGGCATTTTGTAGTTGCACCGAGCTAGCCGCGCAAAGGAGACGCTGGCGAAATTTTTCGAAAATTTAGGGAGTTAGATTTTTTTTAAGAAATTTGGATAATTTAAAATTTGAATTTGAATTTGAATTTGAATCGTTGAAAAAATGATATTGTCTGGAACTTATGATTGAGGTTGGGGAGTTATAAGAATAATAGTATCTTTAATAAAAAAAATTATTTTGGAAAGTTGAACTATTTGGTTTTGGGAAAATAGTGAACGGGTTATGAATCATTCTTCTTAACTAGTAATTTCGGGATGAAATTCTTTTAGGGAGGAAGAATGCGACGACCCAGAATTTGGATATTTGAAATTAGATTATTTAAATGATTTTTAAATATTTGAAAGTTAGTTTAACTTGAATTTCAAATATCACTATGAATTTGGCAATTAAATTATTAAATTAGATCATTTAATCGATTTTGGGAAGAGAAGGGATCACGACGATCACTATTTTGGGATGCGTGAAATTAGATTATTTAATCGATTTTGGAAAGAGAAGGGATCACGACGATGGCATCCCGCTCGTCTGACTGGTAATAGGATGGTCTCGATTTAGATGAAGCTGGGATCGGCTAGGATTGGTTGAGCTACTGTGTACAATGAAGGATGCGTTTGGGCATGGAAGATTAAGTCATTTGCTTGGGTCAAAAACCATGAAATCAAGTCAGAATTGGATTGGATTGCAAACAAAAGCAAAGGTGAGATCTTCTCACACAATCAGAATAGATAGAATTTAAATTATTGATTGATTGTTTGGATGTGATATTATATATGATAGTGTATATATATAATGGAGCGATTGCTTTCCCACATTATATAGCGGATGAGACCATATGCTCCCCCGCATAATAGCGGATGACCCTTATACCGCGATATCCCACCTTGAAGCGGGATTGGTATTTAAATTGCTATGCTAACATCTGTGATGTAGGAAAATAGGTTGGAGGGATCCAACTGGATTCCTCAAAACATTGGATTTATTTTTATTTTCAACGATGTGATATATGTGATAACCTATGATGATTATATTCATATATATGGGTAATGGGAATTATTGAAGCTATTGTTTGGCTGAATATATTTTGGTATTTTAAAATACTAGAATATAAAAGATTGGATTTTTGGAAGGAAAGTAAAGTGAAAAATTTTAGGTAAAATAATTTTAGAGAATTGGATAAACGGAAAGAAGAAATTTGGAAAAGGATGAAAGTTGATTTTTGAAATCCTATCGAACAAACTCCAAGTATAAGGGAAAGATTTTAATGAATGGAAATAAATGGATTTTGAATACTTAAGCAGTATTGTTTAAAAGTTGAAAAATTTATTTAAAATTCGGATTTTAAATGGTTTAGGAGAAATTGCAGGGAGAATTTTAAAATTAAGTATGAAATTAATATTTCACATTTTAAAATAAGATTTTAAATCTAAATAAAGGAGTGAGTTTGGAATTTATAGATTTTGAAATAAATTGAATAAGTAAAAGAGTAATTTTTAAACAGAGTAAATTTTGGAAATCGATTTGGAAATTGATTTAGTGTTTGAAAGTAAATCTTAGAAATCGATTTGGAAATCGATTTAGTATTTGAAACCGTGTTTTGAAAGAAGGATGAGACTATGGAATTTATAAACTGGATTTATAAAATGGAATAAGATATCAGTGCATATTTGGAAATATAAATTCACGATGGAATTTACAAAGGAATGGGTAATTTGTTTTAAAAATAAATATTGTTTTTTTTAAAGTGAGGAAAGAAATTTTACGAATTTAGGATGTAAATTGAGATAAATAGAGAAGGATTTATTAATTAATCTAAATGGACTATTTTGGAATGGAAAGTGTATTTTCCCCTGGAAAGTTGAGTATGTTTCTCAAAGTAGCTTTTAAGTATAAATTAAAAATTCTAAAGTTGGTTTTAAAAAGAATGTTTTGAAGAAAATATTTTTCTTAAATTGTTTTTAAAATTTTAAAGTAAATATTTACTAAGTGAATTATAGAAGTGAGTATTTTAAAGATTTAACTAGCATTTGATTTAGAAGATGGTTATTTAAATAATTATACTCCATCTAATAATTTTATTTAAGGAATTAGTTTGAGCTTAAGTTTTACATGAGATATTAGTATAAAATTTCACAACTAATATTTTAAATAAAGTGTTTGAAGTAGTTTTATTTTAAGTGTTTCCAAGTATATATTTTTGGATAAGTGATTTAAATTATTTGGATTTGGCAAATTTTAAGTGGAAATAAACAATATTTGGAAACTCGTTCCATGAGAGAAAAGTAGTTTGAAAATTGTTTTCAAAGGGTTGAAGTGTGAAAATATATCTTGCGAAGATATTTATAAATAATTAATAATTTGGGAAATTATTTTAATCTAATGGTTGTTTTTGGATGTTAATTGATATTTAAACAACCGACTATCAGTATTGGCCTTTAAGACGACATTTGAATTTCGATGCGACAGGGGGTCGGATTCCAAACGGTTATCCGAAAACCGCATTGAATCTTAAAGGTGGATCTTTTGTTTAAAAGATTTAAAAATGGAAATTTGTTGTGACTTAACTATAATCTGAATGTATCCACATGTTTTAAAAATAAGTCCTCATTTTTCGGTTAAGTCGGGGGAGGACATTAAGTCATAAAACCCATTCCGAACAATGATACGATGAAATTGGATTGCATTTGAAGACGGTGATTAAAGACCGGATATTTTTGAAAACAAAAGGATTACATGTCGATTGTCTCTGCACTGAATTTCTCTGATATAGAGATTACCCTATGTGATGGGAAATACGGACATGATTAGGGAACATCCGAATTTGCAAGGACTTCTTTCCTTAATTGGACGAAGTGCCTTCGGTTCCATTCAAACCCAGGATGGACTTGTATGGACGTATGTCTGACATTACACTTTGAGATATAAAGCTGGTAACTATCAATTATATTTCTGTTTTGTGGCGGAGAATTTATTCTCTTAGCTTAACACCCTTTTCCGAGACGTACGAGCTCAGAGGTTATGTAGTTAATGATTGCTAGTGATATATTCCCAATTGGTAATGTGGCATGCTAAGTGCTGATCATTGGTTGATCGAAGCATGGATTTTGTAAAAAGTGTAGCTTTGTGGGACGAGACTTTATCGGGCCTCACACGCTGGAAATGGTTGAAATAGGAAGGATGCAGCAAGGTTATGGGGGCCGCGCCCCTCAGGGCATGTGCATTTCCTTTTGGATAAAAAGTGGTATTCTGGTATGGAGTCCAGATATTTAACTTATGTGGATAAAAAGTGATATTTTGGTGTGGATCCCAGATATTTAACATATGTGGTTGTTGGAATTGAGGCGCCTCGGTAAAGGTCGGTTACAACCGGGGGATGACATACTCGTGATAGTTAGTTACCTAGTTACAGAGGTAACCCGGCCTTGTGTTGGCAGAGATCCGCTTAGGTTCTCGGAGCGTCCCTCCAGAGGCGTACCCATTTGGATAAAGGAAGTTCCTTAGCCTTGGCCATTTGTTGGAAATCCAATCACACAATACGAGCCCTTTACGACTTCAGTTGTAGAATCTCAGTTGGTATCTATAGTAGGCATACTATAATGGTACGTATGCTGGCTAAGTGTAACGATTGCGATTTTTCGTTGCCGAAAAACCGAATAGTTAGGGGTTTTAAGAAAGAGAAAAGAAGAGAAGAAGAAGAAAGGATAGAAGATGGAGAGGAAAGAAAATAGAAAAATAGAACGGAACAGAAAATAACAGAACAATATCAGAATCTCACAATTCGCAGCGGAACAACATATAATAATAAATGAATAATCTTTAAACAAATAACTATATCAGTTATTACATTTTATACATTTCATTACATTACATCATATCATCAGAGTGTACAACAACAACAAACAGCGGAAAAGAAATACAATATACTAATAATACGCCATGCCATCCAGCTTGCCTCCAGCAACTCCAGAATATCCTGATAAACCTTAACTCTTGACTGCCCGTGAGGAAATTGGTGGGCACCCAGAGTTTAGGAAGGAAAACAATAAACTCCGAGTCAGTCATGTGACTGGTGTGAGAACTCAAAACAGTTTATTTATCTTTAAAATCAAAGTAGAGGAATATTTTTAAAGTCAATTCGCAATGCTTTTAAAAATGAGACTACCATAAGGCCTCCCGCACACACACACAATGCAAACGCAGAATCGGAGGAGATTTCTCCTTATGATAGTCAAAGATGCTTGATACGCATTTAAAAGAACATTTGATATTATTACTAGTGTATAGTGTAGGAAAAATTCATTTCGAAAGTAGAATATAAATCTTAGCCAACATACGACCATTATCGTATGCCTACTATAGCTACCATCCAAACAGTGGGGCGCCACCATAAGTGAATGGCAGGTTCTACAACTAATACCGTACAAGTTTCGTATTGGGAATTGGATTTCCAACGAATGATCAGGCCAAGGAACTTCCCATTGCCACATAAAAATGCCTCTGGATGGACATCCCCGAGAACCAAACCGGATCTCTACCAACACAAGGCCGGGTAACCCCTAACTGAGTAACAACTGACCGAATATGCCATCCCCCCGTCCTTTGGGACCTTTCGTTGAGCGCTCGCAATCAATTCACACAATCATAAAGTGTTTTCAACATGAGTAAGTATCTGGGCTCCATACCATGACACCACCCTTTTCCAGAAGGAAATGCACATATCCTAAAGGGCGCTACCCCTCATAACCTTGTCGTATCTTTCCTGTTTTGACCATTCATGGGGTGTGAGGCTCGACGAAGTCACGTCCACAAAAACATACTTTATACAAAAGCCATGCTTTGGGTCAACAAATGATCATAGAAATGATCACAAAGATAGACGATCAAATAAACGATCCTATCACAAATAATCAACACAATGATCATTTACAGCAACACTCAGCATGTCACATTACCAAATTGGGAATATATCGCTGATAACATTCAACTACATAACCTCTACGCTCGTACGTCTCAGAGAAGGGTGTTAAGCTAAAAGAATAAATTCTTCGCCACCAACAGAAATATATTTGAAAGAAATCGGCTTTATATCTCAATCTGTAATGTCAGACATACAATCCATACAAGTCTGTTCCGGGCTCGAACAAAATCGAAGGCACTTACAAAGAAGTCCTTGCAATCCGGATATTCACAATCCTGATCGGATTCACCATCACATATGGAGAACTCTATACCGGAGCAACTCGATGCAGAGTCAATCGACAGGTCATCCTATCGCTCTCGCAAATACCGGGTCTTCAACACCGATCTTCAATGCTATTCATTACGTCGTATCACTATTCGGAATGGGTTATACGACCCCATGGTCCTTTCCCGGTTAACCCGAATAGTGAGCGCTTATTCAAAAATAAGTGTGGCATTCAAATTCAAACAAATCACATCAATTACCCATTCAAAGGGAAATACTGATAGTCGGCTATTGAACTATCAATGGATATGCACACATCACCAGTTTCCAAATAATTTTCCAAATTATTTATTTTCCAAAATATCTTTACACGATATATTACTTCACACTTCAAAAATAAATCAACATTTATTTTTAAACAAATTCCACTTTCTTTTATAAATTCCATAGTGAATTTATATTTCACAATATCCATGCATATTCGATTTCAATTATTCATTTCAATTTATCTTCAAAAAGATAAATTCTCAAAATATTCACTTTATATTGGAAAACATTTCCATACTTATTTATTCATAAGTAATTCACAAATTTTATTTATTTTCAACACTTGGAAAATATTCAATATACTTCAATCGAAATTAAGTATATATTTCATTCTTTAAGTAAATCATTCTTTTAAACATATTTATTTGGGCCAAAACGAATGTTGCGTAAAACATCGTTACGACAACCCAAAATCACTAGTATAGGGATTCGAAATTAAAATAGATATATAAATCCCAATACTATACAAAACATTTCCTTTCGGAAATCATTTACTATAACAACAGTGTTATAGTCCATCATTTCCTTTTCATTTCTCGAAAACGTCTATTTCAACAATAAATGTTGAAATCTATGGTTTCGAATCTCAACACATTTTAAAACATCGTTAGATCGTTTTAATTCTATTTAAAACATCAAATCTAAACATTTTCTTTAACATGTTATTCACTATTCAGAAACGTGAATATACTACGTTAACACATTTCATCCTTTTTTTCATTTCATTTTAAAGGATTATTCACAGTCAAAAACGTGAATATAACTCCATAAATAAATCATAAAAATTTACTTATCAAAATAAGTCGTTTGTGAATTTATAAAACAACGTTTATAAATTCCATTTCTATTTATTTATAACAACTTCCTTTTATAAATTCCTTTATTAACCTATTCGGTTTATAACTCAATTATAAGACAAAATTCATACTATAAGTTAAACACCTATAATTGATTTGTTTGCACAATCGTTCCTTTAAACTTCATAATTATGAATCTTATAACTTATAAGATTCAATCATTTATCCAAATCTATTCTTTCAATAACTTTATAAATTTTATAAACCTACTGCTTATAAAATTTCATTTATAACTTCACCGTTTATGATTCTATGAATTTCATTCATTTCTGAAATTCATTCACAATTCATTCTAACACTTATAAAAACCTGTTTTATAATCTCAATATTTCAATTTATAAATATTCATTTATAAATCCTTTATAAAATCAATTTATACCATTATTTTAAAACATCTTTAATCTCCTTTATAATTTTACTATTTTGATTTATAAAATAATCAAATTTCATAAATCCTATATTTTCAACTTTTAATAATAAATTCAGAAAATTCCAATTTAACTCTTTTATAAAGTCATTAATCCCATATTTTCAAAAATCAACTTTTAACTATATTTCTCAAAAATTCATAATTTTTTATAACATTAAAATTATGACGTTTATTTATTTAAAATGAATCAATTTCTAAACATACAGTATATTTTCAAAAATCACTTTAAAAATCATTTTAAAGTTCCAAATTTGGTCTAGTGATGCTACACACCAAATATTCAATCACGACAACAACGATATCATATATCGATATGATAATCCATCAAATATCAAAATATCTGAAATCAAATAAAAACTGTTGAGGAATCCAGTTGGATCCCTCCAACCTGTTTTCCTGCATCCAAAAACATTAGCACAATACCAATTCCGCTCCAGTACGAAATTATCGCGGTATATGGGATTTTAAATATTATCCGCTTAATAGACGGCGCAATAGGGTCTCATCCGCTAAACAAATGCGGGAAATCAATAACTCCAATATATACATATGCCAATATATATATATTGCTATTATATATAATACCAATTCCACTGTTTATGAAATATTCGCGGTATATGTTTTTAATAAATAACATCCGCTTACTAACGGCGCATAATGTCTATTTTAACAATCAATAGATATCAATCATCATTCAAACATGCATTCAAATATTTTAAATCTAACTATTTAAAATAAAATCGAAACTGATTCGATTGAGTGAGAAGTTCTCACCTTGATTTCTATTTCGTTTTAGCGATTTATTTCGAATAAAATTAAACGGACGTTTAATTTCATCCAAAATTCTCACTAACTCCAAACGACTCCAATCCAATTTCATCGCGTAGTGCTCGTCCATACGATTCCAACGCAACTGGTTTCGCGCGTTTTCGACCTCGTATGAAAAAGATACGAATTTTTGAAGTTACACGAGTTTATAAAGCATATAAATTACAACCTAAATTATAATTTTCAAACCACACTAGCTCACTGCCGTTCGATCCAACATCATGCCATCATAGCCGCACGTCACCATCTCCTACATCACGCGTTCACCCTACAGGTTATTGCCGTGCAAAAGAACCCATTCACGTACATTAGGGTTAAGGAAATCGAACACCACGATGGCTTCTAGCATGATCAGGATACACCATCGCGAAGCCCTCACCCACGTGCACCTCCGCCCCCACTATGGTCAAGCTCGGCCACCCCCTTCATCAGAAAACGCGTGCGTGAATGGTGGAGAACGCGGCCTCCCTGACATCATTCTGCTCCACTTCACGCCATCATCTCCGTATGGATCTAAAGTACTCGTGAAGCTCTTCAATGTTGTAGTTAACAACTTTGGCTAAAAACGAGTGGATTGAGAAAGATTGAGGGATGAAAATAGGTGATTTCTGGCCTTTGATAAGGGAGGTGGCGGCTACTAGGGTTAGGGTTAGATGTTTATTTATTTTTTTATTTATGAAGGGGTGTTGGTGTATTTATAGAAAAAAATCGAACACTATTCATCCGGAAATTCCGAACTCCGATTTACGCGCCGTAACCAGCGTTTTTAGGGTTTAACCCGCGTTCCGGACACAATGGAACAGGTTTCGGAAGCTAATTCGGTCATCTGTGCGAGTTATGGCAATAAACGTTCAATTTGAATTAAATCGATTTAAATCGATTTCTAGGCGTTTTAATTTGTACCGGATAAACGGTAAATCCAATTGACTTGAAATTTGAAACCTTACAATAATATCACATTACGGATCCGATGAAACTGGTTTCGTCGAAATCCGAGACTTTTTGAAAAATGGCTATTTTAACTCGCCAAATTAAAATTAAAAATAATTCGATGCGTTTCGAGCTGCCACGCTCAAACGATAACTCCGATTGATACGAAAATTGAAATCCGGTAATAACTAACTATTACGGATCCAATGGAACTAGTTTCGTTCAATTCCGAGACTGTTCAAAAATTGACTATTTTCACTAGTCGATTTAAATATTAAAATATTCAATTTTCACAAATTAACTTTTAATTCGATTTTAAAAGTTCTAAAATATCATTATAACTTCAATATGATAAAATAAAATTTTATAAATCATTTTCAATCATATTTAACTCAATTTTCAATTATTTCCAAAATTTAACATATTAAATTATCGATTTAATTATCCAATTAAATCCAATTATTCGAAATAAAATTTATTCGACTTATAAATTCACTTATTAATATTTAAAATTAATTAAATATTCAAATTTTAATTACTTAAAATCCTGGGTCGTTACAATCTGGCCCCCTTAAAAGAATTTCGTCCTCGAAATTATTAAGTAAGAAAAGTTACATAATCTATTAACTTTCCGAAAATTCATAGTTAAACTTCTTACAATACTTTACTAAGTTTTCAAATCACACTTAGTTATCTTTTCAAAACAACTACTATTGTTTAACTTTCAATTTCTAAATCAAAGTTAAAGTTTTCAAAAATTTCCCAATATTCCCAAATTTTTCTAACGCCTTAAATTTCCGGAAAAATTCGCCATAGTCTCCTTTGCGCAGCTCGATCCGGAAAAAAAATGACAGTATATATATCACAAATATACATCTCATCAAGTAATGAGGCATCCCGAAGGGAAAAAAGTATAAAAGTACGGTATGTAATCCGAGATATGTACCTTATATTTTATTAGCGAGCATATACGGCTAATATAGCGCGAAAGCGAACTCCAAATGCGAAGCAAATGCGATCCGCACCTACTAATCACTCAACGAACAACATGAGAACATGTATATAGACAATAGTATCGATATACAACATATAGCAACATAATAACTATATATGCCAACATAGCAAATGAAACAAAAGCAATAAATGCAAACATCAACCAACTATCATTCAACAAATTCATAACCAATAAATATTCATTAATATTCTCATTAATATTCAATGAATTTGGGTTTTCAATTTATCACATTTGATTCATTAACAGTGGATGTTCTTATTAACATTCATTTTTCAATTAGTTTATATTCACTAATTCATATTCAAGTTGGTTCACTTCCAAATCAAATTCACTTCTATTCAAAATTTACTTAACTTCCAATTGAATTTCAATTACTTTAGCTTCCAATTTCATTAACTCAATTTCATTAACACTTAATGAATTATATACAATCAATCAGCTAACAACCATATAACAACCAATGTATATCAATTGCAACCAAATTCCTTTACTTACAATTGGTTTAATTAAATTGATTTTCATTCTACTATTCAACTTCCAATTGGATTTCAATTTCTTTAGCTTTCAATTTCATTAATACTTAATGAATTATATACAATCAACTAACAATCATATAACAACCAATGTATATCAATTGCAACCAAATTCCTTTGCTTACAATTTTTTTAATTAAATTGATTTTCATTCAAACTTTCAACTTTTAATAACATTAAATTTTAATGAATTAACACTTACATTCATTATTCCATATCAACTAAATTTACATTCCATTGATTAACATTCAATTCATTAATTCAATTCAATTTCTAAAGTTGAATTTCATTTTTTTATTATTTACAACTCATATTCATAAATATATTCATATAATTTCACTTCTTATATATATAAGTTTATTTCACAATTGTAATTCACTTTAATTATAATTCAATTCTTATAATTCATTTGCTTATACAATTATTCTTCAATTTAGATTATTCAAACATCTAAACAATCAACTTATATACACTTTAATAATTCTGAAAAATTATTCTTTTATATATAAAATATAATCAAGGCAAAATTATTTCATTTACCCTATTTTAAAATCAATATTGTGTCGAATTGTTCTATTTAAGTGTTTAGAAACCCCTTCGGCATAGTCTTGCGGACCACGCTGACGAAAGTTCATATGCCACTCAATAAACCAATCATCACAATATAAAACAATTTTATATATTCACTAACAAATACGCTCTCATAGCTATTATTACACTCAAACTCATTCTAGAGTACTACTGACTCTATCTCTTATGAGTAATACCCAACTGAACCATGGTTGTCGCTTAACCATATGCTCTGATACCAAATGTAACGATTGCGATTTTTCGTTGCCGAAAAACCGAATAGTTAGGGGTTTTAAGAAAGAGAAAAGAAGAGAAGAAGAAGAAAGGATAGAAGATGGAGAGGAAAGAAAATAGAAAAATAGAACGGAACAGAAAATAACAGAACAATATCAGAATCTCACAATTCGCAGCGGAACAACATATAATAATAAATGAATAATCTTTAAACAAAGAACTATATCAGTTATTACATTTTATACATTTCATTACATTACATCATATCATCAGAGTGTACAACAACAACAAACAGCGGAAAAGAAATACTATATACTAATAATACGCCATGCCATCCAGCTTGCCTCCAGCAACTCCAGAATATCCAGAATATCCTGATAAACCTTAACTCTTGACTGCCCGTGAGGAAATTGGTGGGCACCCAGAGTTTAGGAAGGAAAACAATAAACTCCGAGTCAGTCATGTGACTGGTGTGAGAACTCAAAACAGTTTATTTATCTTTAAAATCAAAGTAGAGGAATATTTTTAAAGTCAATTCGCAATGCTTTTAAAAATGAGACTACCATAAGGCCTCCCGCACACACACACAATGCAAACGCAGAATCGGAGGAGATTTCTCCTTATGATAGTCAAAGATGCTTGATACGCATTTAAAAGAACATTTGATATTATTACTAGTGTATAGTGTAGGAAAAATTCATTTCGAAAGTAGAATATAAATCTTAGCCAACATACGACCATTATCGTATGCCTACTATAGCTACCATCCAAACAGTGGGGCGCCACCATAAGTGAATGGCAGGTTCTACAACTAATACCGTACAAGTTTCGTATTGGGAATTGGATTTCCAACGAATGATCAGGCCGAGGAACTTCCCATTGCCACATGAGAATGCCTCTGGATGGACATCCCCGAGAACCAAACCGGATCTCTACCAACACAAGGCCGGGTTACCCCTAACTGAGTAACAACTGACCGAATATGCCATCCCCCGGTCCTTTGGGACCTTTCACCGAGCGTTCGCAATCAATTCACACAATCATAAAGTGTTTTCAACATGAGTAAGTATCTGGGCTCCATACCATGACACCACCCTTTTCCAGAAGGAAATGCACATATCCTAAAGGGCGCTACCCCTCATAACCTTGTCGTATCTTTCCTGTTTTGACCATTCATGGGGTGTGAGGCTCGACGAAGTCACGTCCACAAAAACATACTTTATACAAAAGCCATGCTTTGGGTCAACAAATGATCATAGAAATGATCACAAAGATAGACGATCAAATAAACGATCCTATCACAAATAATCAACACAATGATCATTTACAGCAACACTCAGCATGTCACATTACCAAATTGGGAATATATCGCTGATAACATTCAACTACATAACCTCTACGCTCGTACGTCTCAGAGAAGGGTGTTAAGCTAAAAGAATAAATTCTTCGCCACCAACAGAAATATATTTGAAAGAAATCGGCTTTATATCTCAATCTGTAATGTCAGACATACAATCCATACAAGTCTGTTCCGGGCTCGAACAAAATCGAAGGCACTTACAAAGAAGTCCTTGCAATCCGGATATTCACAATCCTGATCGGATTCACCATCACATATGGAGAACTCTATACCGGAGCAACTCGGTGCAGAGTCAATCGACAGGTCATCCTATCGCTCTCGCAAATACCGGGTCTTCAACACCGATCTTCAATGCTATTCATTACGTCGTATCACTATTCGGAATGGGTTATACGACCCCATGGTCCTTTCCCGGTTAACCCGAATAGTGAGCGCTTATTCAAAAATAAGTGTGGCATTCAAATTCAAACAAATCACATCAATTACCCATTCAAAGGGAAATACTGATAGTCGGCTATTGAACTATCAATGGATATGCACACATCACCAGTTTCCAAATAATTTTCCAAATTATTTATTTTCCAAAATATCTTTACACGATATATTACTTCACACTTCAAAAATAAATCAACATTTATTTTTAAACAAATTCCACTTTCTTTTATAAATTCCATAGTGAATTTATATTTCACAATATCCATGCATATTCGATTTCAATTATTCATTTCAATTTATCTTCAAAAAGATAAATTCTCAAAATATTCACTTTATATTGGAAAACATTTCCATACTTATTTATTCATAAGTAATTCACAAATTTTATTTATTTTCAACACTTGGAAAATATTCAATATACTTCAATCGAAATTAAGTATATATTTCATTCTTTAAGTAAATCATTCTTTTAAACATATTTATTTGGGCCAAAACGAATGTTGCGTAAAACATCGTTACGACAACCCAAAATCACTAGTATAGGGATTCGAAATTAAAATAGATATATAAATCCCAATACTATACAAAACATTTCCTTTCGGAAATCATTTACTATAACAACAGTGTTATAGTCCATCATTTCCTTTTCATTTCTCGAAAACGTCTATTTCAACAATAAATGTTGAAATCTATGGTTTCGAATCTCAACACATTTTAAAACATCGTTAGATCGTTTTAATTCTATTTAAAACATCAAATCTAAACATTTTCTTTAACATGTTATTCACTATTCAGAAACGTGAATATACTACGTTAACACATTTCATCCTTTTTTTCATTTCATTTTAAAGGATTATTCACAGTCAAAAACGTGAATATAACTCCATAAATAAATCATAAAAATTTACTTATCAAAATAAGTCGTTTGTGAATTTATAAAACAACGTTTATAAATTCCATTTCTATTTATTTATAACAACTTCCTTTTATAAATTCCTTTATTAACCTATTCGGTTTATAACTCAATTATAAGACAAAATTCATACTATAAGTTAAACACCTATAATTGATTTGTTTGCACAATCGTTCCTTTAAACTTCATAATTATGAATCTTATAACTTATAAGATTCAATCATTTATCCAAATCTATTCTTTCAATAACTTTATAAATTTTATAAACCTACTGCTTATAAAATTTCATTTATAACTTCACCGTTTATGATTCTATGAATTTCATTCATTTCTGAAATTCATTCACAATTCATTCTAACACTTATAAAAACCTGTTTTATAATCTCAATATTTCAATTTATAAATATTCATTTATAAATCCTTTATAAAATCAATTTATACCATTATTTTAAAACATCTTTAATCTCCTTTATAATTTTACTATTTTGATTTATAAAATAATCAAATTTCATAAATCCTATATTTTCAACTTTTAATAATAAATTCAGAAAATTCCAATTTAACTCTTTTATAAAGTCATTAATCCCATATTTTCAAAAATCAACTTTTAACTATATTTCTCAAAAATTCATAATTTTTTATAACATTAAAATTATGACGTTTATTTATTTAAAATGAATCAATTTCTAAACATACAGTATATTTTCAAAAATCACTTTAAAAATCATTTTAAAGTTCCAAATTTGGTCTAGTGATGCTACACACCAAATATTCAATCACGACAACAACGATATCATATATCGATATGATAATCCATCAAATATCAAAATATCTAAAATCAAATAAAAACTGTTGAGGAATCCAGTTGGATCCCTCCAACCTGTTTTCCTGCATCCAAAAACATTAGCACAATACCAATTCCGCTCCAGTACGAAATTATCGCGGTATATGGGATTTTAAATATTATCCGCTTAATAGACGGCGCAATAGGGTCTCATCCGCTAAACAAATGCGGGAAATCAATAACTCCAATATATACATATGCCAATATATATATATTGCTATTATATATAATACCAATTCCACTGTTTATGAAATATTCGCGGTATATGTTTTTAATAAATAACATCCGCTTACTAACGGCGCATAATGTCTATTTTAACAATCAATAGATATCAATCATCATTCAAACATGCATTCAAATATTTTAAATCTAACTATTTAAAATAAAATCGAAACTGATTCGATTGAGTGAGAAGTTCTCACCTTGATTTCTATTTCGTTTTAGCGATTTATTTCGAATAAAATTAAACGGACGTTTAATTTCATCCAAAATTCTCACTAACTCCAAACGACTCCAATCCAATTTCATCGCGTAGTGCTCGTCCATACGATTCCAACGCAACTGGTTTCGCGCGTTTTCGACCTCGTATGAAAAAGATACGAATTTTTGAAGTTACACGAGTTTATAAAGCATATAAATTACAACCTAAATTATAATTTTCAAACCACACTAGCTCACTGCCGTTCGATCCAACATCATGCCATCATAGCCGCACGTCACCATCTCCTACATCACGCGTTCACCCTACAGGTTATTGCCGTGCAAAAGAACCCATTCACGTATATTAGGGTTAAGGAAATCGAACACCACGATGGCTTCTAGCATGATCAGGATACACCATCGCGAAGCCCTCACCCACGTGCACCTCCGCCCCCACTATGGTCAAGCTCGGCCACCCCCTTCATCAGAAAACGCGTGCGTGAATGGTGGAGAACGTGGCCTCCCTGACATCATTCTGCTCCACTTCACGCCATCATCTCCGTATGGATCTAAAGTACTCGTGAAGCTCTTCAATGTTGTAGTTAACAACTTTGGCTAAAAACGAGTGGATTGAGAAAGATTGAGGGATGAAAATAGGTGATTTCTGGCCTTTGATAAGGGAGATGGCGGCTACTAGGGTTAGGGTTAGATGTTTATTTTTTTTTTATTTATGAAGGGGTGTTGGTGTATTTATAGGAAAAAATCGAACACTATTCATCCGGAAATTCCGAACTCCGATTTACGCGCCGTAACCAGCGTTTCTAGGGTTTACCCCGCGTTTCGGACACAATGAAATAGGTTTCGGAAGCTAATTCGGTCATCTGTGCGAGTTATGGCAATAAACGTTCAATTTAAATTAAATCGATTTAAATCGATTTCTAGGCGTTTTAATTTGTACCGGACAAACGGTAAATCCAATTGACTTGAAATTTGAAACCTTACAATAATATCACATTACGGATCCGATGAAACTGGTTTCGTCGAAATCCGAGATTTTTGAAAAATGGCTATTTTAACTCGCCAAATTAAAATTAAAAATAATTCGATGCGTTTCGAGCTGCCACGCTCAAACGATAACTCCGATTGATACGAAAATTGAAATCCGGTAATAACTAACTATTACGGATCCAAAGGAACTAGTTTCGTTCAATTCTGAGACTGTTCAAAAATTGACTATTTTCACTAGTCGATTTAAATATTAAAATATTCAATTTTCACAAATTAACTTTTAATTCGATTTTAAAAGTTCTAATACATCATTCTAACTTCAATATGATAAAATAAAATTTTAGAAATCATTTTCAATCATATTTAACTCAATTTTCAATTATTTCCAAAATTTAACATATTAAATTATCGATTTAATTATCCAATTAAATCCAATTATTCGAAATAAAATTTGTTCGACTTATAAATTCACTTATTAATATTTAAAATTAATTAAATATTCAAATTTTAATTACTGAAAATCCTGGGTCGTTACACTAAGATTAATATTATACGAAATATTTTCCATGCTATGCAGTAATAATAATATCAAAAGGATTTTCACGTATCAAGCATGTTTTGCTGCTATAAGGAGAAATCTCCCCCAATTGTGCGATTGCATTGTGTGTGTGCCGGAAGGCCTTATGGTAGTTTCATTTTCCCTAAGCATGAACAGATTTCTTTTCCTTTTCCTTTATACAAATAACTGTTTTAAGATCTCACACCAGTCCCATGACTGACTCGGAGTTTATTGTTCCCTTTCTAAACTCTGGGTGCCCTTAATTTTCCACGCGGCCAGCCTAGAGTTAGGTTATCGATAGTTCCGGAGTGAAGTCAGGAAAGTATGCTGTGGAGATCAGGAGACAAGCTGGATGGCGAGACGTATCACTCGTATATGATGTTATATTTCTGCTGCGATGTTGTATTCCACTATTGTGATGTATATTGACTCTGATGATGTAATGTATAAACAGATACAGTTCTTTTGTTTTAAAGATTATTCATTTATATATTATATATCGTTCCACTACGATTGTGAGATTCTGATATTATTTCTATTTCTTCTTCTACTTTCTTCTTCTATAAGCCTAACGGTTCGGTTTTCCGGCATTCCATTGTTCGGCATTTGATACAATGGACGTATTGATGTCGATTTTCGGGCATCGAAAAATCAGGTCATTACAAAAACCCACCTCTTATGATTATGATTTGCAGTTATTTGTTGATGTTTGTATGTTTCATGCTATTTATTTCAATATATTAGAAGTCTAAATGAACAACGCCAGAAAAATTGATGAAAACGGAACATTCGGGAGTCGCCGCCACTACCTGTAACGTGTTCCAAGCAGCACCACCGGTCCAAGTGGGCCGATGCACCGGTCGTGGCCTAGAATGTGTTCCAGGTCATGGCTGGATGCCCTTCTCATCAATAGTTCGAACGCCGTTTCACCCGGGTTAATTGTTATGTCTTGTGTGATAATCTTGTACTTTGTCTGTGATGATTCAGATGCATATTTTGAAGTTATAAATTAATGAATTAAAGAATTCATTTCAATGATCTTATTCCATATAGATGTTATAATGGATATATGAAGTTGCACATGGAATTGCACATAAGTTATTTCACCATTTTGAACTAGTGTTTTCAATAAAATGATTTCTAATCTAAATGTTTTCCCAATCATTTCCAGTAATATATATTTAAAGGATATTTAGAATTCGGTTATATACGTATAAAGATATTTAATTATAATATCAAAGATTTCAAATTGGTTTAGAACAAAGGTTTTAAAGAGCGTATTCACAAATATTACTATATAGATTTATAAATGATTTCCAATCTACATGTATGTATATATTAAAGTTTATAAAAGGATAGTTTTAGGAAGGATTTCGAAGTAAATTGTGTTTGTAGAATTGCACGACGTTGATCAGACGAGGAATAGATTTAACTGTTTAATAAAATAAGTGGTAAGAAATGCTTGCGTTTTTTTTACCGTTTAATTCTTGGACTTGTTCGAGTGAACATTTATTTTGCACGAGTGGTGTTTACTAACTTTTAGTAATCATTTGAGCATCGTCAAGTGGTTATGGGGCATTAGTTTAGACTTTGTGATTACTAATTGGAAGTAGATTACACTTATCGAGTGGAGTTTACTAACTTATAGTAAAAATATGAGTAAAACCAAGTGGTTATGGGACATGCAATCGTTACTTAGATGATTACTTATAGGAAGTAAATAACATTGTCAAGTCTAGATTCGTCCATGGGTAGGCCATTTTATAAGGATTTTTGTATGGTTTTCAAGACCCATCCTGTACTCATTTTCAAATGAGTTAATACATGTTACGTACTCATACTTGGGTTGACATGTGATGAACTTGTCTATTAGGCAAGCTATTGATGACGACGAGAGATGTACTCGTATTTGGTGTTGACTTGCAATGCGCTTGTCTTATAGTCGAGTAGCGAAGTGTTTATTTTTACGTGCGATGTGCATGCGATGATAACAAATTAGTGAAGTGCTTATTTATTATGTGACAAGTGCACAATAATGATTAGTGACTTGCAAAGTGCTCGTCTTTACTTTCTTTTATTGTTGTGGATGCTTATGCTATTGTTTTGATGGCTATTATCACTCCGATGTTTTGTTATGAATGGATGAATTTGACATTTAGTCATGAGGTTTCATATAAAGTATTACATAGATTTGTGAAGTATAATCCATGATATTTTACTCTTGATGTTTACGTAGTATATTATTAATATTGGCTAACCTTTGTGATAAGTAAACGTAGTATGACTTAGATGTTACTTTAATGCTCGGGTCAGACCCAGACTTGGCAGTTTATAGGGACTTTTGGCCTTGGATGTGAGCTAGCTTAATAATTCTATTTTAATGGTATTATTATTTATGATGTTCCATTTGAGTGTTATAGATATGCTTATTCATGTTGTAGACTTTTATTAGTCATGTGTATTTAAGATTTGTTAATGTTTAATTAGGTATATGTATTTGAATGTTAGTCTAGTATTTCCTTTTGTAGACTCATACTTTCGAGAGTGATTAATGTATATTATTTCCATTGCGATTTCTGATTTTGTGTTGCATATTATATTGCGTATTATTCTGAATTAGATTAAACCATTGTATTATTGTTTTGCGCTAGGATCAGATATGTTGGATTTCTACTTGTGAGAAAAGAAAAGAAACATATAGTTATATTATTCGACGTATTCAATACTCACCCAAAGCAATTTTATTGATTGCCACCTCTAACTAGTCCTACTCTCTGCACTAACATACAATGTTACCCAGTAATACCCTTTGTTAGTGCGGGTCGTGGGGTGGAGCATTACAGTTGGTATCAGAGCATAGGTTCAGAACAATGTAGGATATAAGAAACACGAACCTTGGCATAGATTGACATAAAGTCTCGTCCCTCGAGGTGTCGTTTAGACTTTAGGATTTATTTCCTAATTAAAATAGAAGTATAAATGATTATTAGGAATAATCAATGGGACGTAGTTGTGAAAATTTTAAAATTATTTTATAAATATATTCTTAAATTTTAAAAGTTAAATGCTGTAGTGGTATCCTGATCCATAGTGATCAGAGTTGCATAGCGGAACCTGATAGACTGTTTTCGCTGAGCACAGTAGTTAGATGTTTAATTATATTTAACTGTATGATATACGCATGGATGAATGGATCTATTCTTAAATTGATATTAATAGATTTTCATTTATATGAATATATATATATATTGATTGTAAATAACATTTGGAATTTTTTTTATTTTTATTTGCCCATTGACTGTGTTAAGAATTCTGATCGATGCGTCTGATGAAATGCTATCAATAGGGATTCATAAACACTTTAACGAGATAGTTAGACAATACTTTGAGTTTTGATATTTTATGAATATCTAACAAAATTTATAAATCATATTTAAAAAAGTTAAAGTTTTAATTGAGTTAAATAATCTTTTGAAAAGAAAAACATTTTGGAAAAGTAAATTAAGAAGAGAAATTTATTTCTATTTGAATATATATGATTAATAAATTTTGGTGGTTTAGAAAAATTTATTGAAAAATTTAAAAGATGTTTTATATGTACTGATTTTGACGACAGTTGCAACTATCGAGCATTAGCAAAGATTAATGGCAAGGCAATGTTGGTTTCACAATCAACATCATATTCAGTTAGCGAAGTTATTTGCTATAAATAAATGGCAAGACAACTTTATTATATTATTCTTGATATATTTGAAATTATTTATGATGCTTGTGCTTTGTTGTGTAAATTATTTTATGATTTACATAAATGATAATTTTTCATTCTAATTTAAAACAAGTTAAAGCAGAAGATGTAGGAAATTGTAAATAAATTTTGGAATCTTAAAATGAGAAAGTATTTGAAAAAGAAAATTTGAATTTACATTTGATGATTTGAAATTTTAAAAAAGGATAAATCTTTTATTTGAATTGGTGTATAAATATTATATGAAGTTAGTATATTGTTTGAAGAATATTAAGTTGGAAAATTATTTTAAAGATGAGATATATATTTGAAATCTAATCATTTAAATTTTGAAAAGAAGTCGGAGTTTAAACTATAAAATTTCATAAGACAAATATTTTGAGAGCCTTAGTTTTATAATATGTGGAGTACTAGTAATCGACGTCATGTCACCGATTGGTTTAAGTGCTCTCGTTAATGCTTCATCGAATATTGTACAACTCACTAAATAAAATTTTTAAGTGGTACTTACTAGCCCATTAGTGAATACTCCAGTTTCACTAGGTAGTATGGGATGCCTTGGTTAGATTCTTGTGATTGGTATTAGGAAGTATTTAACACTTTAGAATTTTATACTCTTTCGGTGTTCGGTAAGACCAGTAGATCAATGTAGGCCAAGTTTTTCCATATAAGGAAAAATATTTTGGTTTGATTATTAGATATAATTTCTTATTGGAAGTTAATTTCTAATTAAAAAACTTCAAGTGATGAAATTTGAATTGAATTAAATTAAAGATGAGTCATGGATGAATATTTGTGATGATATGAGTTGATTGTTAGCTTGAATATGATGGATGATGGTTGTGGTTATAATATAACGACCTGTAAATTTATCAGTTTGATAAATTATATTTATTTTTAAATATTCAAATACAAGCTTTTTTAGATTATGATGTTTTGAACAATAATGATAATAATCTTTTTTTGAATAAGTATTTACAAAAATATAAACTTAAACAAATATTGATAAAACGATCGAAAATCGTTTTAACAGTAAACAGCTCTATAATTATCAAACGTCATGCATGGAGCTAGATACATACATTTTTTAATCTATATGAGTGAGAATGTGTAATAAATTATTTATTTTATTTTTTCAAATAAATTATCTTTATGACATCATTATCGATGTAACTATTTTGGAATAATTAACTTTTGAATTTAAATGGAGTTTATATGATTTAATATTATTATAAATATCAAATAAAGACCTATTATTTACTATATAGTGATAGAAATATTATTTTTGAACTTTGTTTACAAACATATATATATATATGTGTGTGTGTGTGTGTGTGTGTGTGTGTGTTTATGTGTGTGTGTGTGTGTGTTTGTGTATTTTCTAAGAAGTGAAACTATGACCGAAAATCAGAATCAGAATTTATAAGGGCTTAAAGTAGAGAAGTTAAGCAACGTTGTGGATCATTTGTGACAAACATATGAAAATATACATGAACACATACATATAGACATGAATACAATTGCACACACAAATAAAATAATAGTAAAGGATAAAAGAAAATATCATCGTATTATTTATAAATATCAGATATTTCTTTAAACCATAGTCAACCTCATATACATAAGTTCATGCACATGGAGCAGCCACATTAGGAGAGGGTTACATCAGTCGAAATGGTGATGGAGGAGGAGGGTAAGTGATGATGTGTTTGCACTTAAATATCATGATATTTTATCACTTCCATTTGCCTATAAATAGCCACTATCCATCTTCATTTCCATTCACATTTTCCTCTTCATTTTCCTAAGCTTTCTTCACCTTCTTCTCTCCATTTTAATGGCCTCCTACCTAAAGAAAATAATGGAAAAATTTACTGCAAAACAAAACTAAAATTTATATAGTACATACATATTATCGAACACCTCAAAACCAAAGATAAACTCCTCCTTTCCTCCTTGCCAATCCATGGCCACACACCCCACCATCCATGGTTGAGCCTTCCACTCCTTTACAAGCCATGGCCAAGCTTCCAAGGAAGTATTAGCACAAGCTTCGTGGGCTTCAGTTTCGAGATAGCAAAGCTATAGTCGTTTTAAAGTTAGAACGATTGAATTCAAGATGACAAAACTCTAATATGATGTGGGTGATGATATGATATGTTTGAAATGATTGGTTGTTATGTTTTAATCATCATATTTTGGTTGTGAAAAATATGGTTGTTTGGACTTGTAAACAATTCTTGTTTAATACACGTCGAAATTACACAACGCACTATTCAAAATGAATTATAAAAGTGTTATGAGATGATTAAACCTCTTTAAATTGGTTTACAAATAGTTTATAATCATTAAAATCAATTTGGTGAAGTTTTGAAAAGAATTTAAATTGGAGCCAAAAATAAGCACGTCATGCAACGGCCGTTCGCGATTTCACAGAATAATAGTTTAAGTCCTGTAGAATTTGAGTTGGAATTCTATGGAATAAGAATTTTTTTAACTCTAATAATCATAGTTTTCAAACAAAAGAAAAGGATCGAAATTTTGTTTAGTAGATTTTTGAAATACAAGCAAAACAAGTTTTCAAAATATTTGCGGTTTGGCAGTTCGAAATTCAAAAAGGAAATTAACAAGTTCATGAACAAGTGCAAGGCACATGTACAAACTAAATCCACAAGGGTACACATAGGTTCAGAGCAGTCAGTTGCACACAAGAAACAAGTGCATGAACACATAACTCCACAACTAAGTATAATATATTCAGTCAGGAAGTACAAATGAGCATCAAACTTGACAATGAATGCAAATAGGGAACTAACATAACTGGGATAAACAGTGGATGCAACACATAGCCATAATGCAAGAATAACCAAAGTTAGAGATGCATACTAGACACTAAATGAAGTATAAATGGTTCATATGAACTAGATTTCATTGCAATAAGATCAGGTTATATTCAAGCTATTAAGATTCAGGCATGAAACTCACACATACGAGTAAAAGCAGGTTAAGCACGTACATATATACATATGCATAAAAAAATGGAACAACAAAAATCCAAACGAAACAATTCACTATATAGAAAACTAACTACTGTACATAAATGTTAAATATACTTGTCCATTTTATTTATTCAATACTAAATAAAAATTGAATAACTTTATTAGCTTAGTATTTTCTATATATATTCAGTATCTTCAAAACCACCTCTTAAGTTAAAATATAATTTTATAAACATCTTCCTTCAATGTATCACATTTAAATACTATTTAAGTAAATTTCCTTTCAATTTCAAACCATAGAACATTACACACATTCCTTTTCAAGTAATACTTTAGTTTTTCAAATATTACACTCTCAATTATAAAGCTTGAATAATCGATTAGCTCTTCATAATGTATATCAGATATAAAACAAGGTTTAAAACAATACAAAGTTGCAAAACCATTCATAGAAAATGAAATAATTGAACTATGATCCATGGGTTTAAACCTAGGAATATTTTCTAAATTTATTTTAATAAATATTATATAATGTATATTTTTCATAATTTACAACTTACTTCATAAAATTGCATATTAGGATAATATCGGTTACAATAATAAACTAAGTTATTATTATTATTTCTCATTTCTGAAAACTATGAATTGAAAAAATTCAAATTCACTTTAGCAACCAACTCATAAAGTCAAATTAAATTCACTTTTCATAATAATTTTATTTTCCTTTGTACTTATTTTTTTAACTATATTCCAACGTATTTCCATTTTTTTATATATAAATATAAATTTTTCCTTGCAAAAATTTTCACCTTTATTTATTTTTCGTAAATCAAAAGGATCTGTTAGATCTATAGACATCCTTAGAAAATGCTTTTGAATCCAATTTTAATAAGTATCTCATCTTATATGTAGTTCCTAAACTTAATTTATAATAAAATATACGACGTCACTCATAAGATTTTAGCGATTCGTTTCTCCCATTGGCTGCAATGTTGATTATCTAGAATTTTACATCAACTATGCGTTGCCATTATTCAACTTCACACTAATCTCATGGCTGCGAACGTTGTTTAAAAATAGTTAAATTTAGAAAACAATATCATTGTTTTTCTAAATTAACACATTATTTTATAAAACAATATAAGCTCCAAATAAAACATTTCTTATCACATTTCCAAAATATGGTATCAAGTCGTGTCTCGTTTAAACATTTAGAAATCTCTATCGATATGTTAACTGCTCGTATCGACTAGAACTCATAAACCATGCAACGAACCAACTAACATGGACAAACCATTAATATTTTTCCAATTATTTTAGAAAATAATATTCATACTTTCTCAAATCATTTGCTTGCTTATGTCAAATTATTAACTTACGATGTTACGCATTTATACACATCCATTATCAACCATTTGCATTGAAAACAATACATTGCATCATATTCAATTATTCACAATTGCAAGCAACCATTCAAATTTTATTATAAATTATTTTATTTATTAATTATATTTTCCAATTTAGAATTAAATTAGATATATATAATTTATCATTCTATATATTATGACTACTAATTGCTTAAACATTTTTTGATTCCCAAAGGTTCTATTTTGAAGAAACCCTTTTCTTTTATTAATAATTGAGTTCATCCAAATTGAATTGGATTTATAAGTTCTTTGAATGATAGCTTTTTATTCAATTCCCCATTTTAAACTAGGCATAAACAAAAATAAACATTGATGCAAACAACATACATTTTAATCAAGCAAACAAACAATCGCCTTCAACAGAAAACAACCTTCCAGCTTCTGCTGCGCAACTCTAATCACTAACAGATTAGGACACACCAATATTCAATTCTAAAATATATAAGTTCTCATATATGATCTTCATTACATCTCATTCTATACAGAAGTGAGTTCCAAATTTAGAATCATTTTCATAACAAATATATGTATAGAAATTCAAACATTCTACAAATGCATCCCAATGGTTATTCTCAATAATCATTTATATTTATATCCTAAGTAGGAATAAATTCTAAGTTCTACCCTACACACCTAGGGATGGGACTCTAAGTCTCACTAGATTTAGATCTTAACTCTATGTTAATTATATTCTATAATGTTCTGTACATAGCTCAGATACCAAGCTACAAATGACCCCACCACTATACCTATATTATTAGAGCATGTTACAAGAAATGTCGTCTAATAACATGGAGAATACGGTTGGTTATGGGCGATTGAAGTAATATATCTTTAAACTAATACTGACACGTCTTTATTACCTTTTGAGGATCTGGACTAAATTTTTTGACGTGTATAGTATCAATACAAAGTAATAAGTACATTGATTAAAAGAAATAATCATCGCTAATGAAATAATAATGATAGTCAACTGTTAGTTTAAAAACAGTGACATGGAGCCTCATAACCAAATAGACTGAAATCAGTCTAAAACCAAATAGAATTCGCCATATAGTCTAATAGTCTAACCCAATAAAATAGACTACTATGCGAATTTACCTTAACCAACAAAATAGGCAAACATCGTCTATTGCACACCAAATAAACTGATAGGCATTAGTCATCTGGTTTATAGACTAAACAAGCATGTAATATCTGTCTAAACAACAAAAGGACAACTGTATTATACCATAACAAACCTAGCCCAACCAAATAGATCTGCCTACCCAAATCTACTACTGTATTGACTCTCAAGTCGATGAAAAATGAGCTGCTGTCTCTCAGGGATCCATTGGCCTAAAATGAAATTCGAACACCCTAAGATAATGCTACTCTAAAGTGTAAACCACATTCACTTTAGTAATAACTAACTAACTGTCTCATACCAGATAGTAAATTCAAGTATTAAATGTAAGCTAGTAAAATCCATCCAAATTTCTATTTAACAAATTATAATAATAAGCGAAGAATTGTATGAAATGTCCTGTACCAATACGACAATTCAATCTTTTATTAAAATTCTTTATTTCATATAACATCATGAAATCTAATAGAATCAAACTTATGCTTGTTCACTTAAAATTTAAAAGATAAGAGTTAAAAGATTTCTAATTTTGAAAAATAGAATTTCTTTATTAAAATTAAAAATCAAACCAATATTTTTCATAAATATTAACTTTCTTTATTTTAAAATATATATGGATTCAAATAATTACTTTTGATATATATATATATATATATATATATATATCTGCGTGTGTGTTTTTCAAAAAATATTATCCACTTTAAAAAAATTATTTTCATTATTTTTTAAACAAACTCTTTATGTACATAATAATATATGTATTATCTTTAAAATAGATGCCAAAAGAATTTTGCAAGTTTTAGAGCCAGTTGCTATTCGAAATCAAAAGATAACATTGCTAAGAGCAAGCTCAAAAATTTATGAAGCAAAACAATTTACAAAATAATACATTTTAGTAGAACCCGACTTACTACCCAGTTTTATTATTTACCGGTCGATGCAATTGCCTAGGCATTTGTTGCCCAGATGATCATCGATTCTTCTTAGGCGATCCACTTTCTTGAATTCTAGTAAGTTGCAAAACATACTAGAGATGATATCGGTTCTAACTAACTATTCGAACACAACAATAATCATATCAAAACATACAGTGTATGTTTGTGCTATAAGAGGAACTGACAATATTCATTTCTAGCATTTTGATTAAACTGATTCTTACTTAACCAAACAATTTATTTATACAATTATAAATTCGAAAATAGCAATCAATTCATATATCAGATATATTAGATATAGTTATGTGAGATGATTATCTCACTTAATTCAACCATCAACAAACCAAAATTTATCACACAATTAGATATAGAATTCGTGAGTTTTAACAACTCACCATGATCCAATGCTCGCTTTAATTACTTGTTATTTTATTTCAACCTTCCCCGAAACCCTAGCATCACCACATATTTGCTACTTCAGAACAAAACCTGCCTCGACCTATCTTCGATCGCCAGCCATCCATCACGCACACATCGCCAATGGTTTTGCTTCCTAAATCGTGATGCTATCTCGAAGCATGCATGACCATACGACCTCCTACAACTCCACCAAGTCGCCACGTCAGTTGCTGCCACCACCTGCCAAGTCGCGCTCACCCTAAGGTCACACGGCCTCCTCACATCGACAATGGTCATCGTTGTGTCCCTCCCTAAAGCCAACGTCGAGTGTGTCCTCCACTTATTTTTTTTTCTCTTGAACGAATTGAATATGATTTTTGATTTACAGTTTGCTTTTATATTTTTATACATTTTTCAACACAGGAAGCAGGCTGCGGGTTTTTAAAACCAAGGAGGAAAATGAAAATAGGTTTGGGTTAGCAAATGATTGGGTTACAATTTTTTAATAACCCACTATTTTGGACCATTTAAATCGACAATAGAACCATGCATGTAAGACTTGAATAATTCAAAATAGTAGATTGTAATATAATTTGGAGCAAATAAAACCAATTACAGAATCACAGACACACATAAATCAGAATATCTCGCAGCGGAAATAAAAATAGCATAGTAGTTCATGAAGCTACTACAACATAGAGTCACAAAACAAGTACATACAATGTCTGAAAAGTAAATACAACAGAAATCCGAGACACATAAATGTCCACTAATACATAAGCTGAATAGGAATACTGAATGGAAATAGATAACAACTAGATAGATGGATAATCTCCAACAAATCCTTTTGCTCCAGAAGGTGAATTCCATAGCTGAAATACTCAGGCTAACCCGAGCGTAAAGCAAGACACAAAACACTCGAGTCAGGACATACATACTCATACAATGTAAACCAACTATAGTGAACTGTAAAATAGATGTACAAGTAACTTAAAGGATGCTTGGGACCGCCCATCCTTTATGGATCCGTTAAACGATTTACTATGTAGTAATATACGCTATTAATAATGTCTACAGTAAAGTATAATATATTTAAAAATAGCGTTAAGGAGTCACCCAATATCCCCCTTAACACATTTTATAGTACCAGTAGTCTATACAGTAACGTAGTCCCTCTTGATCGGGAAGCCACCAGAGGATGCTCCACAGGTACGGCAGAAAACCAAAATCGTACAGGGTGCACTAGGGTAGGTGACACGGAACAACTAGGCAATGCCATGGTAAATATACCAGTTGCATTTCCGGATCGGTGGTAACACGTAGCAGCTACTACCGCCCACCTCGAACCACACTCCTAAAATCAAATGTGCGCACCAATTAATCACAAAATAATGGAATTGCATATGAAGAAGTGTGTCTGATAAGAGGAGCGACCTCATCAGCCCATCGATTGCTCCTGTTTTATCCACCTTATGCCAACTCACGGGAGTCGGGTCCACGTACATACCTCAATAGAACGTCCCCACCATCCTACTTCATTCTAGAATCACCATCGCATACACAGTTGTTAAAGTGGTTTTCAGAGTTGGTAGAGAGTATGACAACTTTCGATCCCGGTCTCTTTAACAACCATATGTTATTATTACCCGTGGTTATAAATTTCAAAAATAGTTTATATTCCAAATCAAAATAATTCATTTAAACCATTTAAATATGAAGTCGTTATCCATCCAAATCAAATATTCAATTTTTAGAGCTGTAGCATTTTCTAAGTTCATTCGTTCAATTACAACAAATTCAAAACATTGTATTTTTCAGAAATAGCAACACTTATAAAGTGTTACAGTAGATATATTAGTATTTCAGAACAATTCAATTTCAGAAACAGCAGCACTTATAAAGTGTTACGGTAGATATTTTAGTATTTCAAAAACAGTTTAATTTTAGAAATAGCAGCACTTATAAAGTGTTACAGTAAATAAAATTAGTATTTCAAAAACAGTTCAATTTCAGAAACAACAGCACTTATAAAGCTACAGTAGATAAAATTAGTATTTCAAAAACAGTTCAATTTCAAAAACAATAGCACTTATAAAGTGCTACAGTAGATAAAATTAGTATTTTAGAACATAGTTATATATTAGAAATGGTATTTCTTAGCAAATGCTACCTTAAACCCACAGCATTTGGGAAATTCTTCCAATACAAATTCCAGATTTATTATAACATTTCAGAAACATTAAAATCTCAATTTTAGCCATTTTTAACTTATAAAAGCATATCTCACGCTTCGAAAAATATTCATTTAGATATCATTTAACTGATTATTAAATAAAATATCCAAATTAAACTATAATTCATTTATTAAGTCAAAAGTACATTATTTTCTTAACTTTTTAACTTAAAAAATAACTTAACACTTTATTTTAAAATACCCATTTCATAAATAAAATATTCTTATTGCTAAGTTAAGCTTAAAATTTCCATTTGAAACCAAATTTTCAATTATCAAGTTAAGTCATATTTTAAATTACATTTTTAATTCATTTATTTACTTATACATTTTTCACTTGTAGAAAATCACTATAACATTTATTTAAATCGTTTAAATCTAATTTAAGTTAAAATTTCATATTTCATTTCAAAAATACTTAGTAATTTTCAGAAAATATTCAAAATTAACAACGGGTTTGTATATGATTTTCTAACCTAGGTCAAGTGATACGGATATGTATCATTTCAATCCGTAATTTAAAATAAAAATTTGGGTTCTATCATTTCAAACCCGCAATCCTAAGTCAAATAAAATAAACAAAAAATCGCTTGAGCCCGTCATTTCAGCTCATAACGACTTTTCCCAATTCTAAGTCCGTTCGGGCACGTATCATTTCAACCCATAGTGATTCTATTCTACATGGAACTTGCAGTGTGAGAAACAGTAAATAAAATAAGCAGTATAATATGGCATATCATATCAGGTGATGTAACAAATAAATATCAGATTATAACATCATGAAATATCATATCACAAGCACATATAAATTACTATCGTATCATCAACTACAATTCACATGCAATTGTTTCAAAATTATATAAGTACGAATGTCGAGAGATAAACTCATCTTCTAAATCTGGAGTTAACAATTCAAGACACACGAATAAACTTTCGAAAGCACGAAAAAGCATGACTTAGATTTGAGTGGATGGAGAGCCAAGATTTAATCTTGTGAACAAATAAATAAAAACATACATAAGCAACTATATTATATAAAAGAATATAAACCAAAACAATGAACAAATCTAGATCAAATAGAAACAAATATGGCTTAACCCATTCATGTAGGCTCGGCTACAACACATTAGGCTTGGCCATCCTCACAATATGGCTCGGCCATCATGTTTAGGGAACATACACTCGGCTATGACCAGAAATAAGGCACGGCTAGGGACTAAACTGAAGTGATGGTATGGAAAAAGTCAAGTGAAGGCAAAAGGTCAAGGATATGATGAGGTTTTATTCGGCCCAAGGCAAAAATGGATCGATCATGAGCTAAAGTGGCTCGGTCTGGGTCCATGCTTGGTCATGTCAGATTTGGTCACCATCTGGTCATAGCTAGGCATGGAAAGGAGGAGATGGTGAGGGGATAGGTGGTGGCCGAGGAAAGTTAAGAGGAATTGGATGCATATGGTGGCTCGGCTAGGGTTTCAAGTGTGTTTTGTTGATGGGTTTTGATCTAAGGTTCATGGCCTTGGTGGGGTATGATGGTGAGATGGTGGAGATGGACGGCCAAAGGTGGTTGTATGGTGGTGATGATCGGCTATTGGGTGATGGCCGAGCTTGTTTGAGAAGTAAACCAAAAGGAAAGGGAAAAATAAAACGAAAAAGAAGGAGAAGTAGCCATGAAAACTTACTGTAATATTTTTGTTTCAGGAACGCAAATGAGAAAGCGATGAGATGGGATAAATTTTGTATGTGAATGGAAAAACGAGTGGCGGCTAGGGTTAGAAATGCATGGCTAGGAAAATAAAGAGGCTAGAAAAGGAAAAGTCACAAATTAAAGTAAAAGAAACCAAAGTCTCTTGAATTTCCAATCCCAAAATCCAAATAAAAAATCAAATGGAAAAGTCCAAACAAAATAGAAAATAGAAATTAAAATATACAAGAGATGAAGTAGAAATAGAATAGAAAATAAACAGAAAAATGCTAAAAATAATTGCGTGTAAAACGTTGAAAAGTATTAGATTTTAAAAGTATAAAACAGAATTTTAAAAAACGAAAAGCAGCACGAATATCGGAATCAAATACAGTTTCAGAGAAGAAGTTTAAAAATTAAAAATTAAAATTTTCAACTAAAAGTCAAATTTTGACCATAGTTGACAAAAATATAAAATTTTCTGAAAATATTTATTTTATTGTATTTGGAAAAATAAATTATAAACAAAATCCAAAATTACATCAGAAAATTTCAAAATTTCAAAATTAAATGATTTAAAATCAAAGTTTTCAATTAAGTTGAATTAAAAATATTTATAAAATTATGGATTGTTACACTCTCCTCTACTCAAAACTTTTCGTCCTCGAAAAGGAACGAGACACGGAAACAAGGAAAGATAAGATAGAAAAGCAAATCATACCTGAAACAAACAATTCCGGATTCGAAGCACGCATGCTCTCCTCCATCTCCCAAATACAATCCCGATCATCCGTACTCCACTGCATATTGACCAGGTTGACATATTTCCTTCTTAGCTACTTCATACATCTTTCCATAATTCGAAGTGGCTTCCTCTCGACGGTCTGATTAGGCTCAATATCCAAACTCTCGAGAGCAGAAGGCTAGACAATCAAAGATGGATCATGCATATATCGACGAAGATGCGAAACATGGAATACATTATGCACTCTAGAAAACTTCTTAGGCAAATCCAGACGATAAGCCAAAGAACCAATCCTTTCTGAGATACGGAAAGGACCAACAAACCTAGGGTAAGCTTCCCTTTCCAACCAAAACGGATCACATTCCTTAAGGAAGAGACCTTAAGGAAAATCAGATCACCAACAGCAAACTCCAAACTCCTTCTACGTCGATTAGCATACTTATTCTTCCTATCTTGAGAACTCCTCATCTTCCTCTTAATCTCCTCAACTTTCTCAGAAGCCTCCAAAATCACATCAGGACCAAGAATCATACGATTACTGTATTCAACCCAGCAAGATGGAGATCTATAAGGTCTTCCTCAAAGAGCAGCAAACGAAGACATCTCAATACTAGCCTGAATTCAAAGATGAAATGAGATAGATAAAAGACTAAGATAAGATTAAAACAGAAGATGGAAAATATACCTGATAAATTTGTTATAGGTGAATTCAAAATGATGGAGATGATCTTCCCAAGATCCACTATAATCAAGAACACAAGCACGAAGAAGATCCTCAAGAACACAAGCACGAAGAAGATCCTCAAGAATCTGATTCACTCTTTCCGTCTGACCGTCGGTTTGCGGGTGGTAAGTAGTGCTCAGATTCAGACGAGTACCCAAAGATTCCTGAAAATCTTTCCAAAACTAACTGGTGAAGGTAGGATCTCGATCATAAACAATACTAAGTGGAACACCATGGAGACGAACAATCTCTCTCATATAAATCTCAGCTAGAAGCAGAACGGGTAGATTTGATTGGAATGAAATGAGCTGATTTGATCAATCTATCCACAATAACCCAAATACTCTCATTATCCCTCCGAGTCCTCGGTAAACCATCAATAAAATCCATGGAAACCTGTTCCCACTTTCAATTGGGAACCTCAAATGGCTGCAACAAACCAGGGGTCTTCTGATGATCTGCCTTGACTTGCTGACAAGTCACACACCTACTAACAAAGATAGAGATATCATGCCTCATACCTCTCCACCATTAAAGCTTCTTCATATCCTGATACATCTTCGCCACACCAGGATGAATAGAAAGTATGGATTGATGATTTTTCTGGAATCTCTTGCCTTAATCCATCAACATTCGGGACATAAATCCGATTATTAATCCTCAAAATCCCTCTATCATCGAATCTGAGCTACACTACCATCAAGACTACTACCACCAACTCTACTACGAACACTCTCCTTCATATGCCTAAGCATCTCATTCTCATCCTGCTTAGCAATGATATGATCCAAAAGAGGAGAACAAGAAACAACAAGCTGACATAACAAAGCCTTCTTCCGACTCAAAGCATCAGCTACAAAATTAGCCTTTCTAGGGGTATAGCTAATGTCGAGATCATAAGAAGCAAGAAACTCAGGCCATCTAACCTGATGCTAATTCAAATCCTGTTGGGTGAAGATATACTTCAAAGACTGATGACCAGTAAAGAGCTTAAACTTAGCACCCAAAAGATGATGCCTCCAAAGCTTCAAAGCAAAGGCAACAGCAAGCAATTCCAAATTATGAGCTGCATAATCGGCTTCATGGGTCTCACTGTTGACTGGCATAAGTAATCACCTTCCCATCTTGCATCAGAACAACTCCCAAACCCTCATGACTAGCATCATTGTATACCATTAATCCCTCATTTCCATTTGGAATGGTAAGCCTTGGTGCGGAAGTAAGCTTACGATTTAACTCATTGAATGCAGCTTTACACTTATCACTCCATATAAACTTAGCATTCTTACGAGTCAAAGCGGTGAGAGGTGCCAAAATCCGAGCAAAATTCTCAATGAGTCTCTGATAATATCCGACAAGGCCCAGAAAACTGCGAATATCAGATGGAGTCCTAGGATTTTCCCAATCATTGACCACAATGATCTTGACTGGATCAACAGAAACTCCATTACTAGAAACAGTGTGTCCAAGAAATCGGACTTCATCCCTCCAGAAATGGCATTTCGAGAATTTAGCCTTCAACTGATGATTTCTAAGAGTCTCCAGAACAAATTTGAAATGCAACTCATGCTCTTCCCTCGACTTGGGGAAGACAAGGATATGATCAACAAAGACTAGAACAAACTTATTAAGCACATCCCCAAAAACACGATTCATCAAATCAAAAAGAAAGCAGGAGAGTTAGTCAAACCAAAAGGCCTAACTAACCATTCATAAAAACCTTTCTCAGTACAAAAAGTAGTCTTGGGAATACTTTCCTTAGCAACTCTGAGCTAGTGAAAACCTGTGGCAAGATCAAGCTGAGAGAAAACAGCAGCTCCATGGAGCTGATCAAACATATCATTAATACGTGGCATAGGATATCTGTTCCTCATAGTGAGCTTGTTCAACTCCCTATAATCAACATACATCCTCAAAGAACCATCGGACTTACTGACAAAAACCACTGTTGAACCTTAATAATGCTCTTAAATCCGGTAAACTTGGTGCCACCAAGCTCAATGTATTCCTTATAGAGTTTAGTGAACCTAACTAGTGCAGCAGGCTCAGGAGTTGAGGCAACACCACGTCCCCTACCTCTAGCATTCCTATGACTCATTCTGAAAAATCAAGAATGAATTTTAGGAAGAGGTAATTGAGAAACAAAGACAAGATTAGATAAGATAAGATTCAACTTGAACGAATATCCTAAAAAAGAAATTATTAACAAGGTGGACAAGGAAAAGAAAGAAGTCGAGGAAAATTTGATTTCAAAACAAGAAAAGTTTTTTATATCAAAATACTCTTTTAAAATCCTTTGAAAATCATTTGAAAAATCATTTTATACCTGAAATACGTTCTCTCACAAAGAAATGATTCTAAGATTGATTTCACTCATTCTAGGGTATTTCTACCCTATCTCCAATGAGTTTTTGTTCCACAAGCTAAGGTTTGCCTAAAACCAAAGGTCTGATACCAACTGTAACGATCTACTATTTTGGACCATTCAAATCGACAATAAAACCGCGCATATCAGACTTGAATAATTCTAAATAGTAGATTGTAATATAATTTGGAGCAAACAAAACCAATCAAAGAATCACAGACACAAATAAACCAGAATAACTCGCAGCGGAAATAAAAATAGCATAGTAGTTCATGGAGCTACTACAACACAGAGTCACAAAACAAGTACAAATACAGGGTCTGAAAATTAAATACAATAGAAATCCGAGACACATAAATGTCCACTAATACATAAGCTGAATAGAAATACTGAATGGAAATAGATAACAGCTAGATAGATAGATAATCTCCAGTAAATCCTTTAGCTCCAGAAGGTGAATTCCAAAGCTGAAATACTCAGACTGACCGAGCGTAAAGCAAGATACAAAACACTCGAGTCAGGACATACATACTTATACAATGTAAACCAACTCAAGTGAACTGTAAAATAAATGCACAAGTAACTTAAAGGATGCTTGGGACGTCCCATCCTTTATGGATACGTTAAACTATTTACTATGTAGTAATATACGCTATTATAATAATGTATACAGTAAAGTATAATGTATTTAAAAATAGCGTTAAGGAGTTACCCAATATCCCCCTTAACACATTTTATAGTACCAGTAATCTATACAGTAACGTAGTCCCTCATGATCAGGAAGCCACTAAAGGATGCTTCATAGGTACGGCACAAAACCAAAATCGTACAGGGCGCGCTAGGGTAGGTGACACAGCACAACTAGGAAATGCCATGGTAGACATATCAATTGCACTTCCGGACCGATGGTAACGCGTAGCAGCTACTACCGCCCACCTTGAACCACACTCCCAAAATCAAAGGTGCGCACCTGTCAATCACAAAGTAATGGAATGACATACGAAGAAGTGTGTCCGATTAGAGGAGCGACCTCATTAGCCCATCGATTGCTCCTGTTTTAGCCACCTTATGCCAACTAACGGGAGTCGGGTCCATGTACATACCTCAATAGAACGTCACACCATCCTACTTCATTCTAGAATCTCCACCACGTATATGGTTGTTAAAGTGGTTTTCGGAGTTGGCAGAGAGTATGACAACTTCCGATCCTGGTCTCTTTAACAACCAAACGTTATTATTACCCGTGGTTATAAATTTCAAAAATGGTTTATATTCCAAATCAAAATAATTCATTTAAACCACTTAAATATGAAGTCGTTATCCCTCCAAATCAAATATTCAATTTCAAGAATTGTAGCATTTCCTAAGTTCATTCGTTAATGACAACAATTTAAAAACATTGTATTTTTCAGAAACAGTAGCACTTATAAAGTGTTACAGTAGGTATTTTAGTAGTTCAAAACAGTTCAATTTCAAAAACAACAGCACTTATAAAGTGTTACAGTAGATATTTTAGTATCTCAAAAACAGTTCAGTTTCAGAAACAACAGCACTTATAAAGTGTTATAGTAGATAAAATTAGTATTTAAAAAACAATTCAATTTCATAAACAGCAACACTTATAAAGCGCTACAGTAGACAAAATTATTATTTCAAAAACAATTCAATTTCAAAAACAGCATCACTTATAAAGTGCTACAGTTGATAAATTAGTATTTCAGAACATAGTTATATTTTAGAAATGGCAGCACTAAGCAAATGCTGACTTAAAACCACAGCATTTTGGAAATGTTTCCGATACAAATTCCAGATTTAATATAACATTTCATAAACATTAAAATCTCAATTTTAGCCAATTTTAACTTATAAAAACATATCTCACGCTTCAGAAAATAATCATTTGGATATCATTTAACTTATTATTAAATAAAATAATTTTTTATAAATAAAATATCCAAACTAAACTATAATTCATTTATTAAGTCAAAAGTACATTATTTTCTTAACTTTTTAACTTAACGAATAACTTAACACTTTATTTTAAAATATCCATTTCATAGATAAAATATTCTTATTGCTAAGTTAAGCTTAGAATTTCCATTTGAAAACTAAATTTTCAATTATCAAGTTAAGTCATATTTTAAATTACATTTTTAATCCATTTATTTACTTATACATTTTTAACTTATATAAAATCACTATAACATTTATTTAAATCATTTATATCCAATTTAAGTTAAAATTTCATATTTTATTTCAAAAATACTTAATAATTTTAAAAAAATATTTAAAATTAACCATGGGTCTGTATATAATTTTCTAACCTAGGTCAAGTGATACGGATATGTATCATTTCAATCCGTAATTTAAAACAAAAATCTGGGTTCTATCATTTCAAACCTGTAATCCCAAGTCAAATAAAATAAATAAAAATCGATTGAGCCTGCCATTTCAGCTCATAACGATTTTTCCCTATTCTAAAGTCCGTTCGGGTATGTATCATTTCAACCCATAGGATTCGATTTACAGTGAACTTGCAGTGTGAGAAACAGTAAATAAAATAAACAGTATAATATGGCATATCATATCAGGTGATGTAACAAATAAATATCAGGTTATAACATTATGAAATATCATATCACAGGCATATGTAAATTACCATCATATCATCAACTACAATTCACATGCCATTGTTTCACAATTATATAAGTACGAATGTCGAGAGTGATAAACTCACCTTCTAAAGTTGGAGTTAACAATTCAAGACACACGAATAAACTTCGAAAAGCATGACAAAGCACGACTTAGATTCGAGTAGATGGAGAGCCAAGATTTAAATCTTGTAAATAAATAAATATAAACATACATAAGCAACTATATTATACAAAAGAATATAAACCAAAACAATGAACAAATCTAGATCAAACAGAAACAAATATGGCTTAACCCTTTCATGTAGGCTTGGTCACAACACAATAGGCTTGGCCATCCTCACAACATGGCTCGACTATCATTTTTTAGGGCACATACACTCGGTTTAACCAGAAATAAGGCACGGCTAGGGACTGAACTGATGTGATGGTATGACAAGAGTCAAGTGAAGGCAAAAGGTCAAGGATATGATGAGGTTTGGGTTCGGCCTAAGGCAAAAATGGCTCAGCCATTAGCTATAGTGGCTCGGTCTGGGTCCATGCTTGGTTAGCTCAGATCTGGTCACCATCATCTGGTCACGGCTAGGCATGGAAAGGAGGAGATGGTGAGGGGATAAGTGGTGGCCGAGGCAAGTAAAGAGGAATTGGATGCATATGGTGGCTCGGCTAGGGTTTTAAGTGTCTTTTGTTAATGCGTTTTGATCTAGGGTTAGCGGCTTTGGTGGGGCATGATGGTGAGATGTTGGAGATGGCAGGCCAAAGGTGGTAATATGGTGGTGGTGATCAGCTATAGGGTGATGGCCGAACTTGTTTAAGAAGCAAACCAAAAGGAAAGGGAAAAATAAAATGAAAAAGAAGGAGAAGAAGCCATGAAAACTTACTGTAATATTTTTGTTTCAGGAACACAAATCAGAAAGAGATGAGATGGGAATAAATTTTGTACGTGAATGGAAAAAGGAGTGGCGGCTAGGATTAGAAATGCACGGCTAGGAAAATGAAGAGGCTAGAAAAGCTAAAGTCATAAATTAAAGAAAAAGAAACCAAAGTCTCTTGAATTTCCAAGTCCAAAATCCAAATAAAAAATCAAATAGAAAAGTCCAAATAAAATAGAAAATAGAAATTAAAATATACAATAGCGATGAAGTAGAAAATATAGAATAGAAAATAAATAGAAAAATGCTGAAAATAGCTGAAATGTATCAGATTTTAAAAGTATAAAACAGAATTTTACAAAATGAATAGCAGCATGAATATCAAAATCAAATATAGTTCAAAGAAAAAGATTAGAAATAAAAATTCAAATTTAAAATTTTCAACCGAAAGTCAAAGTTTGACTACAGTAGACCAAAATATACAATTTTCTGAAAATATTTATTTTATTGTATTTGGAAAAATAAATTATAAACAAAATCCAACATTACATTGGAAATTTCCAAAATTTCAAATTTAAATGATTTAATAATCAAAGTTTTCAATTAAATCGTATTAGAAATATTTATAAAATTATGGGTTGTTACAAATTTTCTTAAAGGGGACGAGGATTGATAATAGGCCATGGGTCTTTATATTCCTATTTGATATATATATATATATATATATATATATATATCCAATTATCTTCTCATTCTTTTTTTCAAAGTATTTCTTTTAATGTATTTAAAATTATACTTTAATTTAACTTAAATTGATTAACACCTTGTTTCATACTACATATAGTGATAATTTTTCAATCCCATTTTAATTTAATACTTCCCTATCTTTGTTTATTTATTTACCGCATTAATGTAAAGTAAGACAAATAAATTTCCAACAATTTAAATTGTAAAAAAATATTTATACTTTGAAATATCTTATATTTATTTAAACATTTTATTTGGATTTTTTATATTTTATCTAAAAAGAAATTGAAACTAATTCAATTTTTATTATAACAAAATCCCTCATTAAATGGAATTTGAACAATAATTTGATTCCAAAAATAGTAATTACCGAACTCGAATATTGCCATTTCTATTTTAATTAAATTAGTTAATTCTGGATCTTTAAAACAGGATTGTTACAACACTCCTAGAGGGGAGGGGGTATATACTAGGGACAGGCTCTTACATCGTAAAGCCTTCTCGATCATCTTCTCAAAGCTCTTGTCAAATATGACCAATCAAATGCTTCCCATGATGATCACTTAACCTAATGATAATCTTTAATTCTTTCCAAGTAAAGTATCAATGAAAGATCGACCATACTTTGACAGCACATCAAATTCGTCACATACTGTGACACAAACATATCGCCTTACTTCAAACCAGCGAGCTTCCTAAATAACATCAACTTTTGGTAAGTCGAGATAAATTTTCTTTGAGATGAACTATGAACTGATCCTAAGTAAATCGATCCTCAGGAGTCGAAGCCATAAGGTCACTTCATGAGTTCAAGCTCATCCCCGGAGTTACCTAGAGGTCTACTTCTACCTTATTGCATCATCTGACCCCAAGTCATCAAAGATCCACTTCCAAGTAGCCATCCAATCTTGCATCTCAATAGCCAAATTTATTCCATATAACATTCTTCCTCCTAGACTTACTAGTCTTTATACATCTCGACAAAGTCAAGTTTAGGAATTTGCATTTGAGCAATAATCATTTGGAGCAAATTGTGCGTTCTAGATAATGTTTTGTGCCATCTTGGAGAATATATTTATAAATCGAGGTTAGTTGTCTCTGATCCTTCCCATGCCTCTACTCTAGAGATGGAGTCAATAGTAGCACTTCTTGTATGCCGAACGACTCTTGATACATAATAAGAAGAATTTGTCTCTCATAGAGAAACTACATAAATAGTTCTTGTATATGCAATATAACTTATATACTATACACACACACACACACACACTACTGCATAGTTTTAAAATCAAAATATATAATAAATACGTACTCTCTCTTATACAGGTATACTTTTGATCTAACCTAAGGCGACAACTCCTACCCTATTTCTACTAAATCATGGTATCAAACTAGCTTAATCATGTAACCTGGTTTTGATACTAACTTTGACGACCTTAGAATTCGAACCACCATCGTCCCGAAACGTAACACCACACACTAACCACTGTACTAAAAGATCTTTGAGTTAATTTTCCAAGTGGGATGCTAGAGATTGTTTTTAATAGACCGTGTGCATTCGTTAAGGAAATTAACTAGAGCTTGCCCTTTGATTGCCACTCGGGGTTGGAATTCAATCTTGTACTTACTCAACTCTATTCTCCATTTTACTAGCCTTCCCGTTGTACAGTTTGCTGAAGATTTTCTTAAGTGAAAAATTAGTTAAGACCTTGATTGGGTTCACCTGAAAGTGGGTTCTCAGTTTCTGAGCAGGTGAGATTAGACAGTATGCCAACTCCTCTATAATCAGACATCAAAATTCTGCCTCTTTAAGCCTTTTACTAGTATAGTACACAAGAAGTTTAATTTTATTTATTTTCTTATTGGAACTTAATTTATTGCAAGTTTAGATACTGCTATGTAAAGGTACAAGTTCTCTCCTTCTTTGGGACTAAACAAGATTAGAGGTTTTTTATGGTGGTCTTTTTATTCTTTAAAAGCTTCCAGCAATCCTCTCCCCACTCAAAGTTCTTCTTCTTTTAATCACGTCAAAGAAAGGTATGCAGTTTTCAATGGATTTAAAGATAAATCTGTTCAAAGCTGTCACCCTTCCATTTAAGCACATCGCATCTTTACTTGTTTTTGGCAGTGCCATGTCCATAATCGCTTTGATTTGGTCGGGATTGTCTTCAATTCCTCGAGCACTGACAATATATCCAAGAAATTTCCTAGATTGTATTCCAAACGAGCATTTTTGTGGATGCAGTTTCATTCTATACATTCTTTATACTCCAAAAGTTTCCTCAAGATCTTTCAAGTGGTCAACTTCCACTTGGGACTTAACTAGCATGTCATCCACATACTCTTCCATATTTTGTCCGATGTGTTCTTTAAACATTCTATTTACTAACCTTTGATACATAGCCCCTGTATTCTTTAACCATAAAGCCACAACTTTTTAACAATAAGTTCCCTAATTAGTTATAAAACTTGTGCTTTCTTCATCTAGTTTTAACATAGGAATTTGATTATATCCTAAGTATGCATCCATAAAAGATCACATCTTTTGTGTACTTGTGGCATCAATCAATTGATCTATTCTTGGAAAAGGATAGCATTCTTTGGGGCATGCGTTATTCAAATTAATGTAATCAATGCACATTCTCCATTTTCCATTAGACATTTTAACTAGTACTAGATTAGCCAACCATTTGGGGTAAGCACTTCTCTAATGAACCCATTCTCAAGTAATCTTTTAACCTCTTCCACTGATGCATTAGCTCGAATTTTACCAAGCTGCCTTTTCTTTTATCAAATATGGGTGATATTTGGATTTTTATTTAGAGCATGGCTCATAATTGCTGGATCTATTCTAATCATGTCTGAGTAAGTCCAGAAAAACACATGTTTTCTAGATTGAAGGAATTAGACAAGCTCTCTTCTAAGATTGTCTTCTAGTTCTTTTTCGATTTTAACTATTTGGGTTGGATCAAACAAATCTAAGCATACCTCTTCTTGATTTTTAATGGATTTCATTCTTTCTTTCTCATTTCTGAAATCTAATTCGGTGGTGATTTCTTCATCCTCTATTTCATTGGTTATTTTGTTTGCTTCTTTTCACTTTCCTTTTGTCTTATAGAAGTTGAATCTTCTCAGGATATTTCTTTTCAGCTACTTCTACTTGTTTATTTGGTTTGGATAGTAGGCTTGAAAAACTACCATTCAAGGGCTTCTCTTTTTTAGTTTTATCCAACTTACTTTTCTCCAAGTTGTAACAAGAAGTGCCATTTTATTAAATTGCTCAAGCGTAGCAAAATATAGTTCTTGGGAGCTAAACTTCTCTCCCCTTATGGTTCCCTAGCCATTTTTAGCTAAGAAATTCACCATTATATGTTTAAGTGAGATAAATGCATCCATTTCGTCTAGAACAGGCCTCCTAAAGAACGCATTATAATAGGAAGGTTGGTCCATTACTAAAAAAAGAGTTTCAAATGTTCTGGAGTATGGGGATATTCCCATTTGCATGAAGAGCTTTATCTGCCCTATCGAGTAGATCTTTTATTATTGAACCTGAAGATGGGCTCAAAGCTTGATTCCAACTTCCAATAACGACCCATATTTCTAAACATTTAAAAATATTAAATTAAATAAGATTTTTGAATAAAATTATTTGGAATAAAAAAATTTAATATTTTACTGATACAAATTAAATTATAATACAAGTTATGAGCTTAAGTAAAATTTCTCTTAATGAAAGATGTTTGCAATTATGTAAGGATGATAAAAAACGCTAGTGTGTATTTTAATAACATTGGTTTGAGTGAAATTTACAATTGTCTGAATGTAAATTTTCAATTGATTGGAACAATAAATGTCAACAAAGAATAATAAATGTTTATTTATTAGAGAAGAAATCATATGTTTATTTGTTCGAAATGATTGGTAGCTAAAAATTGATTTCAGAGATGAAAAATTATTGTTTGGTAAGAAATATATGATTCTAGTTTGTATCCAATAGTTTATAAGTATGTTTAAATTACTATTAGATAGGAAATAATTGTTCTATTTCTCATTACATTTATTTTGTCCATTTTGAAATTCACCTTTGTAAACAATTTAAATTAATGTAATTAATAATTCCAATTAATGGTAGAGAGGACAACACATTGTAAATTAATAGGTGTAACTAAACATAGCTTATGTTTTGTGAAAATACAAGGAAAGTTGATTTAATGAAAAGAACATTTATATTAAATAAAATGAATGTATCATTTGTGAATGTAAGTTTAATTTCATTAAAATATAGAATAGAATGATTGATTTAAAGGAAGAAATTTATGTATATTTGAACTGCGTTTTAACATGCTGATGGATTACAAGAGTAGGAAAATAATTTATTTAAGTAATTTATTACACTGCTGTATAAACAACAAATTTATACAGATGTTTAAATGACTAAAGGAAACAATTATTCTATTTTTCATCCATTTTAGTTCTTTGTTTTGCAATTTAACTTTGTAACTAATTGCAATTAATGTTATTGAAATATTTCAATTAAAAAGGACGAAAACGTTGATAGAAATTAATAGATTAATAAAAGAAATGCAGCCTTTATGTTAAACAGAAAGGATGTTTTAATGGAATTAAAACATCATTTGGGTAAACCAAATTGAACATTTTCATTTTTAAAGTAAATGATTTAATTTTATTATGCATAGAAAAAAATTAAATGCGTACAAATTTGAATATTATCTGACTTAATGAAGTTAATCTGGTTACGTTTCATAAAATTGAATTTCAAAAGGGTAATGCGAGTACATGGTCCCTTCACCTCATTATTGATACTTGATCCGTTTAGTTCTCCTTATGTTTAACTCCCGAGCCTAGACTTTTATGTTGTTTTAATTCTTGCCACCTCATTTTCGCGTATTCAAAATTTCACTTTCCTTTGGTTTGTAAACTTTTCTATTCCTACGTACATTTCTATATGCATTATTATTGCCAGAAGCTTTCAAAATAAAACGTGACATTTATTTTTGTCTCTCCACCTTCGTTTCATAATTATTAAATAACATGCAGCTTATTTCTTTCATTTACAGTGTATATTTGTGTTCTTTTTTTGGCTAAGTCTTATTGGGTTTGTTTTAGACTAATGGGCTCCTTAGTAAACCAAGTGACCCTAGATACCCTAAGAGACTTTGGACCCTTTCATTTTCCACCCATTGACCTTCTTTTTCTATCTAACTAACCAAGTACGTATAAAAATTCCTCATTTGAGAAACTTTCAGCGTACTCTTCTTCTTCTTGCTTAAATCTATAGAAAACTCCAAACCCCAGAATGCCTAAATCTCCAAATCAAATTCCATCATTCCTCCTTCAAATCCCTAGCCTACCTCTCACCTCTTACTGCCACCCACCTCCATCACCACTGACAACCCACGGCAGTAACCCACGGCCAATGCCCCACCTTCCCTCTCCTCTTCTTTCTCCTTTTTCTCTTCTTTTTCCCTTCCCTTTTCCCTCTTTCTTCCCCTTATTTCCATGGCTTATATATCCCACTAAACTACTCCAAATCAATTTTTTTGTGAAACTATTTATAATTTCAGTGGGAACAACTTTGTTTTCGAACCCTTCTTCCCCTTTCGAATATTTCTAAATCAAAGACTCCATTTTTCAAGTCATTTCTCAGGTCCTGTTTTGGTCAAAAATACCCCATACTGTATCAATCATATCTCCTTCAGGAATGAATCAAATTATGTGACTTTTTCTGCAAATCATTTATTTTTCCAGTGGCTGCAACTTTCTTTTAGATCAATTCTTCAAATTCCTTAATTTGCTATGCCAAAAACTCAAATATTTTTGAAGTATCTTTGAACTCAGATTTTCAACTCAGAAAACACCTATGTTTGTTTTGACCATAACTTCCTTAAGATGGAAGCTTTTTAAGTGATTTTTTATCTCAAAGTGGAGAGAAAAGAATTTGAAACAACTTTCTAGTTAATCACATTTACATATTTAGTAATATTCCGGTCCGAATATTTTCTTAATTATGACCTAGTTTTAGGTTTATCTGTATTTTGGATCTTGGGTTGTTTGGAAGTAGTTGAAACTTGTTTATTGATTCGTGTTTGTGTCTGAACTTTGTTGGATTTTCTTTGCATTTGGATCTTTGTTAGGAATCTCCATATTGCTCCATTTTTATCATCACCTTGTAGCCACGAAAGGTGAGCAACACTCACAACTACTAGATTTTCTTATGTTAGTTAAGTTGAATTTATGATGTGATTAGAAATTGATTGGTTGTTGTTTAGTATATTTTAAATTTTCATTCAAGTTAAATCCAACTTTTATTGAATTTAATTGCCATTTAATTATATTGAAATTTAAATTGCCAGTTAAGTACCTGTTAATGATAACTAGTAAATTTTTGGTTGTTATCGGTTTATTTCAATGATGATTGTGCTATATGTTCAATTTTTGATATTTGGGCGATTGGATGGATGTTATTGGTTGACATTTTTGATGATTGGATGTTATTTATGCCTATATCTCTGTTATGCCTATGGGTTGAAATGATACATACCCGAACGATTTTATAGATTAAGGGAAAACTGTTATGGGTTGAAATGATAAACCTGAGCGGTTTTCATTTATTTGGAAATGTTGATTTATGGTACTAGTTGAAATAACATATACCCATGTAATTTATTGAATTTGGACTTTTATTTGGAATTGAATTATTTGAAGGGTTTAAGTTAATTCAAACTTCGGATTTGTTTTAATTAAATGATTAAGATTGATATTTTGAATTATTTGAAACCCTTTAAATGATTATATTCACGTTGTAAAATTGATAGGAGATTAAATCCCATAATATCTATGAAACCTTGCACTAATATTTCTATTTTACTTGTTTCCATTTGACTTACATAAGATCTTTTAGTTCCGACCCGAATGTTTTGTCTTTTCGGTACGCTCGGGTCAGTCTAAGCTTTTCTGTGCATTGAAGACTACTTTATGGAGGACGACGATGAAGATTCAGTATATTATTTCTATTTATTATTCCATTGCATTCGGTGTTCCGCTGTACTATTTTTGTTTATTTCTGATGTATGTATAACTCTGATTTGAATTGTAATAGTGTAATCAAATGTTATTTGTATAATGGCTTCATGAATTGATTATTTGATTATTCTATTTTGTCGTTCCGCTGCGAGATTCTGTGTTTTGTTCTCCTTTTGTTTTCTTCTTTTTCTTATTTACCCCATTAACAATCCTTCCTTTTGAATGGTTTGAGTCTAACATGTGTTGTTTATTGTCGATTTGAACCGTCCAAAATGGTAGGTCGTTATAGTTGGTATCAGAGCTTTGGTTTAGACATACCTTAGCCTATTGGGGTTAACTCATTCGAGATAGGGTAGTAATACCCTAGAATGAGTTGTCTAAGGGTATATACGAGAGCGTGTATTTGTTAGTGTTATAAAAATGTTTTACATAAGTTTTGAAATGAAATTATTGTTCGTAATATTATATGATATATAAAGGAATAAATTTTTTATAACTAATATAGTTATTTGTAATGTGTTCGATTTATGAAATGATAATATTTAGTTATTATCATTTATTGTTGATTAATTGAGTTTTCATCAGTTTATAAGCGTTGGCTAATTATTGTTGATTGAATTAATGGAGTAAACACTAGTTTAATAATGGTGTTTTAAAGAGAATAAAATGAATAATTGGGAAATTTGTTTGGGGAATTGAAATGTTTTGTTGTGAAACTTGTTGTTTATTGGTTGGTAGTTTCAACTATTGAAATAAAATGAAATATATGGATATTTTGGATAATCGAAACCTTCTGGATTAATTTATGAGTTGAAACTTAAAAATTGTGTTGAATTATGCAGTTGAATTTGATAACCTTAATTTGAAAGCAAGTGAAACAAGGTTTAATTTGTTATATCTATGTCTAATAAATGCATAGAATTGTTGTATACATTCTTGGCATGTAATGTAATAATATACAAGTGTGAACTTTAAGCCTCGGGATATTTAAATTGAAATTGTGATTTAGGAAATATTGTAAATGAGATTAATTTGGAAAAATATATTTATAAACTTAATTAACATTTATGAAATGTATCATTAATAAATTGAAAGGTAAAGGTGAAACTAAATGAGATAAGCAAATATGAATTAAAATTGAAATGATTATAATAAAGCCATGACTTGTAAATTGTCATGAAATAAATGGATGTTGCAATAAATGGTTATAAATAAAGTTGTGATAACTTTAAAATAGAACAATGTCTTATAAAAAGTAATTAAGCTTTTATAAATTGGTTATGAATTTAAGAAAATCCCTTGTGAAATGATTTGCAAATAAACGTAGTATTAAATGAGAAATATTACAAGTAAAATGAATGTAATTTAATTCGAAGAGAAACATAAGCAATATTATGGAAAGAATATATTAATGTTTTATATTAAATGCAGAAATTATGTGAAACAAATATTAAAGTATGAAGTGATATTTGTGCTAATCAATAAGATTAAAAATGAATTTAATTGAATGTAATTGTGATGAAACAAATTGGAATAATTACGTAAGTTGTATGTATATTATTTTATTCGCAAAATTGATTTGATTTGGATTTGAATACATAAGTGCTATGTGAATTACACCACTTTGTGTTTGCATTTTTCATTCGATTCTTGATGGCGAATATTTGATATGGATTTTTGGTTTGATTCTAGAATTCTCTACTATAGTATATGGCTATGCAAGAAGAATGATGGTTTCTTGTCAAGTTACCTTATCGAAGTCCACATTAGGGTATTTGAACTAAAAATACTAGTTAGAAAGCGTACTTGTGTAATCGAGCGAGCGATCAAATGTGATTCTGAGAAATGATAACATATGTACATATCATGTTCTAATATTATTAATATTGTAATGACCCAGATTTTTTCAATGTTTGATTTGGAATATTTAAATGGTTTTAAATATTGAATTCGAATTATAAATTGATTATGAATATTAAAATTTAGGTTTTATTTATAAAATAAAACTCAGGATTTAAAAATATAGCGATTTATCGGATAATTTAATTATTGAATTTTATAATTGAATATTGGATAAATTATTGTATCTTAAGTTTTAAGCTCAATAAAAATAATTTAAAGGTTTGTAAAATTTATATTAATAATAATGGAAGTAATAAAAGTTTTAAAATTGAATTTAAAAGTGATCTTTCCAATTTTAAAAATATTTTGTTCAAATTGACATTTAAAATAGCGATCCAGGCACAGTCTCGGAATTCGACGAAACCAGTTCCATTGGATCTGTAATAGTGTATTGTTATCGAATTCAAATTTCATAGCATTTGGAGTTACCGTTTGGTCATACGAGTTAGAAACTCGCTAAAATTAATATCGAAAATTTAATATAATAATTGGGTCCAAAAAGCTATCTTCTCCATACGATCGAATTAGGACTCGAAACCATTTCCATTTCGTTTGGAGTAAGGGTATAACATTAAGAATGTCTAGCGGCATGCCTCGATAGGGGTTCGAGATTTCATACGAAAATGGAAATATTTTGCAAGTTAAATATATATATTTATGTATGTATTATGTACATATAGTTAAATAGGTCTTGTCCTTTGCAGCCGAGGATTATGACCTTGCCAATTTAAACATGTAATTATTCACGTCCCCTTCCTTTTCAAATCACATCGCCCCTTCTAGTTTTAAAGGCCTCGTTCTTCTTTTAAACCTGCATACCTCATCTTCTTTCAGTTAAATATATATATATATATATATATATATATATATATAACGAATGAAATCACTCGTTTATTAAAAATAAACAAATGAATAAAATCGGGAGAGCAACTAGAGGGGGATGGCGACCGGCTGGAGTGAAATAGTGATGGGAATGGAGTTCATGAAGGGAAGCCGTTGTGGAGAGCGCAAGGTGGGAGGTCGCGACCGAGGATTTAGGCACGCGCGACACTTTGGGAAGCTGGTGTCTTTTGTGAAGCTTGGTAGTCGTGATGTGCATGGTGGCTCATATGGGTGGATGCGGGTGGTTCGAGAACATTAGGGGCGAGTGAGATTTGGGGCTAAGCGACAATATTAGGAAGGATATAATCAGAGGTCGAGCGACTTTAGGGTGGGGACGATGGAGGAGAAGCCGCGGTCGATAGTAGCAAAAGGGTTTCAGTGGCCAGAAGAGGTGAAGCTCGGTGAGGTGCACAGGGTTGCAGGCGATGGAAATGGGAGTTTAGCAACGGTTGCATGGCCTCTCGACGGAGGGTGGAGGAGCGAGGGGAGGATTTTGGATCGTGAGGTAGTAGTGAACCTTTAATTTAATTTTTTTTAATTAAATTAAGTTTTATAATTAAGGAATTTTCTTGTATATTAATTTATAAATATTTTTTTAGATGCGTGAATCCAAAAATATATTAAACAAGTCGAGATTTGAAATAGTCTGCAAATAAAAGCGAGATGAGAAATTCTCACACTTTTGGAAATTCTAAATTTAATTTTAAATAGTTAAAATTAAATATTGGCTGCCTGATTGAATTTATAAAAATTGTTATCTATGAATGATATTTTATATATACATATAGTAGAATATATATATATATATATATATATATATATATAGTATTTAGAGTGATATTCCCGCATATTTTAGCAGATGAGACCCTATGCGTCTCGCATAATAGCGGATGACCCTATATACCACGATATCCCCCTCGAAGTGGGATTGGTATTTATTTTATGTGTATTAACATTTGTGGATGAAGGGAAACAAGTTGGAGGGATCCAACTGGATTCCTCATATTTTTCATATATAGTGATATATGATTTGTGTAGAATAATCTATTATAGAGTATTGTAGTGATTGAATTGTTGGATGCTACTGTAGCATGGGCCTAAATTTTGATAATTTAAATACTAAATATATTTTTAAAATTTATGGAATTGAAGGTAATTTGAAAATTAAATATACATATATATAGGAATTGGAGTTATTTTAAAGAAATTGAATTAGAAAAAATATATTGATTGGTTATACTTAACTATTGTGAATTAGTAAATAAAGATTTTAAAATGAATTATATAAAAGAATTTATAAGTGATTTTCTGGAAATATAAAATGAAGTTGAAATCAATATTGAAAATAGATTGGATATATTAATAGAATATATAAGAAATAAAATTTATATAATAGATTTATATTAATAGATTTGTTCTTATAAACAGGTAAAACCAAAGGGGGTCATAAAATTTATAAACAATGTTTATAATGAAGAAATTCGATATCAGATGATAATTAGGAATATAAATTCATAGAATAAATTTATATTAGAATATGGAAATAGGGACGGGAAAAAATGGAAAAATTCTATTTTTGAAATAAGAATGGTTAGGGAATCGACAATGAATCAAGATGTTGTGAAATCAGGAGGAAGTTATAAATTAAAATTAGTTATTGAGAGTTTAAAAATATATTTTAAATTTCAAGAAGTGAATTTGTTTCAAAAGGAAATTTTTATTTTTTAAAGCTATGGGATTTTGAACTAATTGGGATTGGAATACTTGGCAAATAGATTATTTTAAATATGAAGTATTTATTTTTTGTAAATCCTGACTTTTAAAATCAACTTTGAAAATTTATACGTTTATTTAAAAATGAGTTATTAATTTATACATATGTTTTCGATATTCAAATAATTACTTGAACATATCTCAAAATAAATTATTAATTTTTTGAATACTTATTATATATGTATATAGAGTTTTAAATAAATTTGAAATTTTTATAAACTCTTTCGAGATTCGAGAAAGTGGCTTTATAAAAGGATATGATTTTAGGAGAGGAAATCTATTTGTGATTTCAGTGATTTTGGAAAAAAGTTACGGAATAATTTTCCGAAACATTAATATTCAGAGGATTTTTGGATAATAAGACTGGTAATATTATCCTAAGTTTAGAAAATAGAAATTTAGAAATATTCCTGAGTGTCGAGGTGTTATGGATTTAAGTATTTGAAAATTTGTTTTCAAATGTTGGAAGGGATAGATATATCTTTTAAAGATATTTTGAAGGCAAATATTTTGGGAAAATTTATAATAAGGCCAGATGTGCTTATGGATTTTTTATTGGTAGTTAAATAACCGAATTTCAATTTCAGCCAATTTCGTTAATTGTTTCGAAGAGACTGGGATCGGATTTAATTATCCGAAAACCACTTCGATCCAATTTGAATGCAACGAATGAATACCATGAAGATGATGAAGATGGTGATTCGATTTGTCCAGACCCAGGACAACTTGTATGGATGAATGCTTCCAGAACATCGTCATTGGAGGACAATGAGCATTTCTAAGAAAAATTGTTCTTGAAAAGTGTAGCGACCCGACTTTCTATCACCAGAAAATCGCATCACTAATTAAGAAAGAAAGGGATAGAAGAAGAAAAGAAAGAGAAGAAAGAACAACACATCAGAATCTCACAGCGGAACGATTTAAATATAATATAGAACATATACATAGTATCATATACATCAGAGTACACAACTATACATCTCAATTTAGACAGTTATAACAGTTTTGTCTAATACAAAACAAGACATCATACAGAATAACAACACAGCAGAAACTCTAACTATATATCTACACGCTGAAGCCTCCTGCTCCAAAGCTCCTCCAGAATTCATCAACGATAACCTGAATCACTTGACTACTCATACAGAATATGAGTACCCAAGAGTTTAATAAAACAGAAAATAAACACTCGGGTCAGACAGAGGTCTGGTGTGAGTAAATGGTTTAAGATTGCTTAACTTTAGAAAACTTTGAAAAGAAAGGTATCACGTAAGACTTTCCACACATAAACATGGAAAAGTTTTTACCTTACGCTAACCAAAACATTTGATAGGAAATCCAGTGATATTATAATAGTGTCTAGGGTTTTCAAATAAAAATGAAATAGCCGAAATTGTTACATCTATCAAATTCCAGCTACTAGCGACAAAAGTGGGTAATACAAACAAAACCGTAAGGTCTCGTAGGAAGAATGGGTTTCCAACAATGGCAGGGCTACTGGGGTACCGCCCGTCACAGTACGTGGCCTAGATCACCGTACCGAGGAGTACGCCCGTCCCTCTGCAACACAAGACCGGGACCATTCCTTATTGAACAGTCCCGAATAAGACCACCCCGCAGTTGGCTGCAGACCAACTGCCCACAAAGCCGAAATAAAAAGGGACATCTAGACAGGGATGTATCTCGCTCTCCAGTGGGAGCTACCCACGAAGCCTTGCTGCACCTCCCTTGTTTTAGCCATTCCCGGTTGATGAGGCTTGAGGCTGCGATTACCTTTACAGGACACATCTATCTTAGAATGCTCATCGTCCACCTGACGATGTTCTGAAAGCATTCAATCCATACAAGTTCGTTCCGGGTTCGAACGAAACCAAAGGCACTATCTCGTTGCACTCATTTTGGAACCACCCTCAAAGTCAACGACCATAGCCCTTGCACTCAGAATCACCATCTCGAATCTATATGTACTATTTGGTCAAACTCATTACGGAATCACCCACAGAGTTGTACTGATGTATAGTTCTTACACTTCGAGTCCTCACTTGCTCCACTTGGATTCACGACCTAACGTTTAATTGGGATCGATGTGGTTTTCGGATATCCAAATATGGAAACCCGATCCTGGTCTCACCGAATCCAAACGCCATTTTAATGTCCAAGTTGTACTTAAGGGATTTAAACAGTAGATATTCAGAAATATCACTTAACATAAATGGACTATTCACAACACAGATACACATATAGTATTTTCAAATCATACATCTAGTATGATATCATACAAAGCTCCTTTACACAAAATCGATTATCCCAAAATCGATAATTCTCAAAATAGGCTTTCCAAAACTCAATATTGATCTTTCCCAAAAATCAAAAGCCTTTCCCAAAATCCTCATAAGATCCTTTATATATATTCATATATATATATATATATATATATATATATATATATATAAAAATCTTTAAACCTTTGGTTCCTTACTTTCTTGTATAAAACCCTTTTATACTCCAAACACTCTCAAAAACCATAGAAATGTCCAATTTCCATCTTCATTCATTTCATATTTCTCAAAATATTCTTTCAGTTCAAAAGAACCATTTCACATTCCTTATTTACCTTTACATTAATCCCCATTTGCATTATTCCTTTAATCCTTATCTCAGTTGGGTACTTTAATCAATAACAGTTTGAACTCCGACCAGTTTAGAAAAATAGCTTGAAAATTTTAAAAAGAGGTAAGTAGTCGAAAAATAATTATTAGTTGCAAAATAATTGTTAAATAGTTAACCAATTGTAAAATAGTCGAAAAATAGTTGAATGGTTTCAGAGATTTTCTGACAATTGAAAGATAGTAATTTATTTGTAAAGTAGTGGAAAAATAATAAGTAGTTTAGGAAACAATTGAAAAATATTTAAATAGCTCCAAAAATAACCGTAAAACAAATATATAATAAATTAGCTTTAAAAAGAAAGGCTATATATATTTAATATCTTAGAAAATAAGTTTATATCAAAACAATTTATATTGAAAATAGTCAAGAGCCAACTGTTCATCTCCCCAACAATTCAATTTAAATCTCCATTTAAATTGACCCAATTTCAATCCAAATAACCCCAAATTCCATTGGACTTGATTAATTCCCAATTCAAGTTGAATCAATCTTGATTCCTTCCCAAATTTAAATCAAATTCTAATTGATTTTAATCCTGTTCAATTTTAATTATAATTTCATATTATTCCAATCAATTTGAATTATTATCAATTTAATTTCAGAATCCAAATCACTTCAATTTAATCCATTCCAATTTCCCATTTAAAATTTTTAAACTTATATATTTTCAATCACCAATCCAATTACTTCAAACCAAATTAAATTTTGAACTAATTCAATTTCAATCTTGAATTTTAAACTACCTCGAATTTTATAAATTCGAGTTAAATTCTCAAAGGTTGATTTAACCTTTTAAACCAAATTAACTTTTATTTAAAGTTTCTAAACAAGCTCAAATTTCTGAGTCTAATTCTTCATTTCAACTTATCCCTACTTATATTTTTTTATTATTCCATAAACATTTTATCAAGATTCCAGAATTTCAAATCCAAACTCAGTTCACAAACAATTCCAATTAAAAACATTATGGTAGCAATTTCTCCTTTAGAAACTCGAAAATAAACATCGATGATGCTGCAGTCATTACCGACGTTATTTTTCCGTGACCGAAAGAGTTCAATGCTTTTATTTCTTTTTAAAAAAAAACATTTCCAAATATTTTTAATTTCAAATCTCCCAGATTTCAAATTCATCACCAAATTTTTTATTTTTTTTTATTTCGAAATAATACTATTATTTCTCCAAAACCTTTTGAAATCACTTTCAAATCCAAAGGGATTTTAAATTTTCCCAATCCACCCAATTCATATCTAAACATTACTCTGGAATTTCCGTCTTACTTTCTTTTCAAATATTCTTTGGAATTCTATTCCAAATTATAATCTCATTTATATATGAAGTTTATTTCAATTTATAAATGACATTTACAATCTTTATTTCAAATTCCTTTTTGATTTTAAACCACTTCCACATAAATTACAATTCCAAAATTATTCTATTTACTTTGGACTAGCATCCATTCAATTGAACCCACTTCAATTTCAATCATTTCAATTCAATCCAATTCAAATCTTCCATTAACTTTTTGAACTTATACATCTTCCATCCAAATCCAATTAATTCAAATCGGATTTAATTTGAATGAGTTCAATTCCAACGTCAAATTTAAACCATCTCGAATTATAAAATTCGAGCTATATTCACAAAGATTGGTTTAACCTTTTTAAACCAAATTTAACTTTGTTCATTTAAAGTTTCAAACAATTTTAATTTCTGGGTTCTAATTCTAGAATTTCATTTTTAATTAATTTTATTTTAATTTGGTTGTATTGTAGTCCTTCTTAACTTAATTCCAATAATTTAACACCCAATCACCTTAATTTTTATTAGAAGGAAATATTGTTTTAGATATCAAAATATACTTTTATATAAAACCATTTAAAACCTTTATATAAGAAAATAACAAGTACGCGCTCATATATATATATACACTCAACTCATTATAGAGTTCTACGAACTCTATTTAATGAGTAATCCCCACCAGAGCCAAGGTTCTCGCTTAACCTTCAGCTCTGATACCAAATGTAACGACCCGAAATTTTCGAATCCGAAAATTCCAGATAGTTATCAAAAAGAAGAAATAGATAGAAGAAGAAGAACAGAAACACCAAACATCTCACATTCGCAGCGGAATAAAATATAATAAATAATAACAGTTTACAAAAGAATACTATATCTATCGATTACATTTAAAATACATCAGAGTTTCACATTATATACAGTCATTGAATATTTACCATTATCAAGTCTCGGATTAATAGTAATATAAATACAGCGGAATACTCCATACGATATCGCCATCCAGCTCGCCTCCTGAGCTCCAGAATGTACTTACCTGAAAATCTGTAATACTCGGTCTGACCCGAGCATTACACCAAAGTAACACCCGGGTCAGGCTGGAAACCAGCGTGAGTAAACTCATCCAACATGGAATAACAGCATACAACTATATAAACCCGGGTAACTCAACAAATTTTACAAGTTCACAGTATGTTAAAAACATAACTAATTTCACACATCCATTTCCTAAGTACCCAAGCTTAGATTTAAATAGTCCAATCCCTTTAAAATCACTTCACCCCAGCATATAGATTCCACATAACAACCCATAAAAATATTCGAAGGGGTTTCGGGTATTTCCCAATACCCGATCCCGGCCTCTTCCAAATTATCCTTACGAAATACACAACATTTCAAATTAAAGGTATCAACTCATTCAAGCATCCAATACCATACAATCATCCATAAACAAAGCTTAATCGCATACAAAACAATTCAATTAAATCTGGTTTAAATTCCTAACCGTATTCATTTAGATTACTTTTTTCAATATTCATTAACTCCCAATCAATTAATCCGTCAACCCTTCACTATTCATCTTAATTAATTACCTGGATTAATTATTTTCTAATTACATTCAAGTAATTATCTTAAATTAACTTCACAATATTAATCAGGCTCAACCAAGATTATTAAGTAGTCTTAATTACTTCATGATTTAATTAATTATTTAAATACATTAACTCTTAATTACTTATACTAATTAACTTTCCATAAGTCACTTATTACTGATTAATTCATCTTAATTAGTCAATCTTCACTTACATCGTTAATTATGTTAATTATTTCCAATTATATTTTAATTTATCCTAATCTAAATTAATTTCTTTAATTCCACCACAATATCAATCACTTCCGATTAATTTCAATCCTGTAAATAATTATCCGTTTATTTACTTTATTAATCAAATTGCTCCTAAATTAATAACCTTAATAATCGCTTGATTTATTTCTCAAACAATTTTTATTAATTTCATCAAGTAATTATCTACCCAGCCACCTAATGATTATTCTGAATCACTTACACTTAATTAATTAAACCAGAACTTAATTAATTAATTCAAAACCAAATATTCATTTTAAGATGAAGGCATTTTCTTATTTATGTTTTAAGTTTAATATAACTTAAAACCCAATATACCTCAATTCAAATCCAATTAACTCAAGGACCAACCAAAACCAAAATCATATCATCATTAGTGTACATCCAATAAACTAAATCATTCAACCAATCCATTTAAATCTAAATAAAGTTCCGACTGAGTGAGGTTTACTCACCTTTGATTTAGCAATCCAAATCCAATCTCGACTTGGTTCTCTTCAGATGTTGACCTTGAATAATAATTTATATGATTTATTAATATTTGAAATAAATTGAAAAAAATCAATTACCAATTAATACTTTAGATTTAAAATTAACAATTTGGTTTTAAACGAATAAATTCTAATTTCAACCAATTTCCTCAAATAATTTATTTCAACAAAATAATCTCTAAAATTTCCAATACCCAAACTTCCATGTATACCATTTTCCTCTTCCCAAAATCTTACTTATATATAGATTTAAAAATCCGATCTTCATATAAACTTCAAACACTTTGATTGTTTTTTTTTTTATATATATAACAGTCTGTAAGGTGTTTTAAACTAATGTTAAACAATCTGTAAAATGTTTTAAACCAATCACAATGTTATAAGTTCTAAATATATAAAATTTCAAAATTTAAAAATCAAAAACATTTACCATCCTGTTGTTGATCCGCTCCCAAAATCATAGATCTCCTCCTCCCATCAGTCGTCACACCACGCTACTGCCGAACGCCTCCACCTTGCCATCTTTTGCTTGCCCTCGAACTCGCGAAGCTCCAATGAATATTGAGCAGTCCAAAACCTACGTCGCCTCACTTGAAGACACGACTTGATTGCCTCCGCCTTCCACTCGAGCTCGTAAAACCCTAGCTCGCGCCGCATGCCTCCCTAATTTCCATCACGCGAGCTCAAAGACATCGCATCGCGATCCCAACATCGTCGCACTCTCTCCTCTTTTCGCCGAAGGGTGGAGTTTGCTTCGATTCAGAGAGAAAGGAAGGGATTAGGCTGCTTAGTGAATTCGAAGAGGGGAAAAGAAAAGAGGGCGACGACCCTTACTTGATTCGGTTATTATTATTTTTTTCGAACGAGTATGCAGATTGCTCGGCATTTTTTTATATATAAGCATACGATCTTGATTTTTGTTGTTTGATTATAGAAGAAGACAGAGATAAAAATAGGGATTGAAAATGGCTTCCAGAGTACGCTTTGACTTATAAAATATCTTGTGCTGTTAAAATATCTTTGCCCACTTATTTTAAATCCTTTTTTTTATTATCATCTTATATAAAATTTCCAGAATGCCTCATCGCTTGCTACTAAAAACTTCGAACTCCTCTTAAGGAATGCCGCGAAGCAAATATAAAGCTTTATCCGTACTCCGAACACAATGGCACATGTTTCGGAGGCTAGTTTGATCGTATGTGCAAGTTACAATAGAAAACGATCAAATTCCCTTTTAAATCGATTAAAATAATTTCTACGTGTTTCGAGCTGCCAGGGTCAAACGACAATTCCGATTGCCACAAAAATTGAAATCCGACAATAATTACTTATTACGGATCCAATGGAACTGGTTTCGTCGAATTCCGAGACTGTGCCTCGGAAGGCTATTTTTAAATTCAAGTTAAACGATATATTATTTAAAACTGAACAAATCACCTTTAATTTAGATTTTATACATTCTATTTTCTCCATTATTATCATTATAAATTTTATAAACCTTCAAATTATTTAAACAGGCTTAGAAATTACAGATTCAACAATTTTACCCGAGTTCCAATTATTAAATTCAATATTTATACCATATAATTCAATGATTTAATTATCAAGTAAATATTGATATCTGGAATTTTAAGTTAAAATCAACTTTTAAATATTTAAAATCGATTAATTATTCAAATTTACTTTGTTAAAATTTCCGGGTTGTCACATTCCTCCCCCCTTAAAAGAATTTCGTCCCCGAAATTACTAGTTAGGAAGAATGGCCCAATACCCGTTTACTTTTCTCAAAAATCAAAATCAACTTTCTACCAACTATCCGTTATCAATGATCCACTACCACCTTAACCAACTTCCCAAAACCTTCTATAGTTTCAAACAATACCCTCTTGCTTACTCATTTAAATTTCAATTTAAAACCAAATTTGGGATTATCCAAAATTTTCTCAAATTTTTTCTAACTCCCTAAATTCCCGAGAAATTTTGCCAGCGTCTCCTTTGCGCGGCTAGCTCGGTACAACTACAAAAGGCCTCTACGGGCTCTCCAATTCCAAAAGAAAACAAAAGCCAAGTGGCTGCATCAAAAACCCAATCCAAATTTCATAGAGAAACTAAAATACATACCTTTTTGTCGGGCAATTCACATTAATCTTTTGGAATCGAATCCAATTTCCTTTTCTCTTCAATACCTGCATATCTCACTTAGCAACAATATCCAATCGCAACCTTACAAATCATTTTATACATTCTCATATATAGGTTTTCACATATACTGCTATTCAATTTTGTTGTTTCTGTTTTCATATGAATTCAATTTTATTTCGATTTCTAATATTGAATTTTATCTTTCATTAGAACTGATTCATGTTAGTTTCATTTACTAGTTTACTTTAATTTCCAATTTGAAATTGTTTTGTCGTTAACCAATTTTCCAAAAATTTTCTAACTCCCAAAATTTTCGGAAAATTTTGGCAGAGTCTCCTTTGTACGGAGGAGCTTTTGCAATTTAACAAGAGATATAAATATGTATACATCGACCCACACGGTCGGAAAAAGCAAAAACAGTTCATATTTCCTATTTTTATTGCGTAGGCGTACCTTATTTAGCAATTTAAGCAAGCAGCTTATAAATTTTAGCAATTAGCATACCCCAAATCTAACCAATTTACTTACTCAATTTGAATATGTAAGTGTCATATATAGAAAATCTATTAACACAAACATTACATAAATAACAAGCACCAAACACTTCCAATAAGCAATTTATATGTTTTAAAGCACATAATTGTTTCCAACCAAATTTATATGCCTTTTCATTCAATTTTAATGGTTTACACACAATTACTTGCACTCAACTCATTTTAAGCGAAACAATCTCATATTCACTTCAATTGGTTCAAAAATCAATTATATCGCTTCCACTAATTCATAGCATTTAATTTGATTCAATCTCACTTACGTTAAACGGTAATCATTTCTACGCAATTTGATAATATCCATGTGAATTATTTAAGTTTTACAACCAATTAAAATTGATTCCAACTCAGTTTTATTTAATTCAATTCCATTTCAATTTATTCACAATCCATACATACGCATTTCATTTCATCACCTTATTGACTTCATTTAAACTATTTATTAAGCTTAGCATATTCAATATTTCTAAATTTATAACCATTTCCAAATTAATTTTATCCAAGCTTTAATTTAATAGGCTTTTATCCTTATTCGAAGCCAAGCTTCCATACTTTAAACTTAAGTTAATTACTTTAATTTATTCCAACATCAACTTAAGTTCACTTTCATTAAATTTGATTCTCATTAAATCAAATTCCATTTAATTCAGTTAGCCCATCTCTTTCATTGTAAATTTAATCCACCTTCTCAATTTATCAAAACAATATCCAGGCACATATGCCTCCGAACTTAAGTCCAGCCTGATAATCCAATTCCAATTAAAGTTTGATTCAATTTTTTTTTATATCAGGCTTCATCCATTTATTATATAATTCCAGTGATCCGATTAACATTTTTAATTTACTTGTTTATTTCGAATATATTTTATTAATACAAGACCATCTCAATTTATTTCTATTCACTTGGGTTTTGTGTGCAACCCAAACCATTTCTATTATAATTCGCTTTTATTTCATTCAACAACACTTTCATTTTATCAAAATTTACTTGCAAATTTCATTAAATATTATTCAAATCACACTTGGATTTTATTTGTAATTCAAACCATCACATTTTCCAATCCAACTCTATTTACAATTCTAATTCATTTCCAAACTTCATTATTCAATTACAATTCATTTATTTATCAAAATTAAATTTTATTAACATATTAAATCAAACGATTATTTAACCAATCAGCTTACTTTTAAATTTTCAAATCAATATTCAACTTTATATATTAAAAATCACTTCTTTAAAATTTCCGAGTTTCAATTTTATTTTATAATTGCAGTTTGGATTCCCTTTTCATTTTAAAATTCTAGAAATGCTTTTAAATTCAGATAATACTATTTAAAATAGCTTTTAATAAAAATACTCTTATAACTCGATGTCTCAACCAGTCCATCCTTGTTCTCACAGAAATTCAGTCATACGTTGATCAGGCGTAGGACCGAAAATCTATAAGTACTTGGTAAACCCGTTTTCAACACCCAGTGAAAATACTTGGAAAATAATTTTATTGAAAATATAGAAAACAATTTTGAAAATAGAGGATTTTTTCTTTAGTGAGGATGCTCTGGAAATCATCACCCCCATTCCATGGTCACAGTTACATACCAGGGTTACGTTGCAGTCGCAACAAAAGTCCATGTAACTGCAGGCTCTCCGCGGCACTCTCGATTACGCCATGGAACCCACACAACAGATCACAGTTACATCCAGGGTTACGTTGCAGTCACAACAAAAGTCCATGTAACTGTTGGCTCTCCGCGGCCTCCGATCTCGCTATCAAAATGAAACTTCTCCACTCCTACATAGGTCGCAGTCTACCGAGATAAACTCAAACGCAGACTGTTGGCTTTCAGCGGCACACACGACTTTCGCAATGTTACCATAGGTCGCAGTTACATCCTGGGTTACGTTGCAGTCACAACAAAAGTCCATGTAACTGTTGGCTCTCCGCGACACACACGACTTCCGCTATGGTAAACTCAACTCATAATCCTCAGGAACTAGTTTTGTCCGGACTCCTCACAGGATCAACTTTAGAACCCCCTCGGGCTCCAGGCAGCACCACCCAGTGGCACTCCTGAGAAGTTCATTTCAAGGGGACGCCTTTTTCCCCAGAGCCATCATCAAAATATTTTATACTATACACATATAGTATTTTGAAATCATACATCTAGTATGATATCATACAAAGCTCCTTTACACAAAATCGATTATCCCAAAATCGATAATTCTCAAAATAGGCTTTCCAAAACTCAATATTGATCTTTCCCAAAAATCAAAAGCCTTTCCCAAAATCCTCATAAGATCCTTTATATATATTCATATATATATATATACATATATATATATATATATATATATATATATAAATCTTTAAACCTTTGGTTCCTTACTTTCTTGTATAAAACCCTTTTATACTCCAAACACTCTCAAAAACCATAGAAATATCCAATTTCCATCTTCATTCATTTCATATTTCTCAAAATATTCTTTCAGTTCAAAAGAACCATTTCACATTCCTTATTTACCTTTACATTAATCCCCATTTGCATTATTCCTTTAATCCTTATCTCAGTTGGGTACTTTAATCAATAACAGTTTGAACTCCGACCAGTTTAGAAAAATAGCTTGAAAATTTTAAAAAGAGGTAAGTAGTCGAAAAATAATTATTAGTTGCAAAATAATTGTTAAATAGTTAACTAATTGTAAAATAGTCGAAAAATAGTTGAATGGTTTCAGAGATTTTCTGACAATTGAAAGATAGTAATTTAATTGTAAAGTAGTGGAAAAATAATAAGTAGTTTAGGAAACAATTGAAAAATATTTAAATAGCTCCAAAAATAACGGTAAAACAAATATATAATAAATTAGCTTTAAAAAGAAAGGCTATATATATTTAATAGCTTAGAAAATAAGTTTATATCAAAACAATTTATATTGAAAATAGTCAAGAGCCAACTGTTCATCTCCCCAACAATTCAATTTAAATCTCCATTTAAATTGACCCAATTTCAATCCAAATAACCCCAAATTCCATTGGACTTGATTAATTCCCAATTCAAGTTGAATCAATCTTGATTCCTTCCCAAATTTAAATCAAATTCTAATTGATTTTAATCCTGTTCATTTTAATTATAATTTCATATTATTCCAATCAATTTGAATTATTATCAATTTAATTTCAGAATCCAAATCACTTCAATTTAATCCATTCCAATTTCCCATTTAAAATTTTTAAACTTATATATTTTCAATCACCAATCCAATTACTTCAAACCAAATTAAATTTTGAACTAATTCAATTTCAATCTTGAATTTTAAACTACCTCGAATTTTATAAATTCGAGTTAAATTCTCAAAGGTTGATTTAACCTTTTAAACCAAATTAACTTTTATTTAAAGTTTCTAAACAAGCTCAAATTTCTGAGTCTAATTCTTCATTTCAACTTATCCCTACTTATATTTTTTTATTATTCCATAAACATTTTATCAAGATTCCAGAATTTCAAATCCAAACTCAGTTCACAAACAATTCCAATTAAAAACATTATGGTAGCAATTTCTCCTTTAGAAACTCGAAAATAAACATCGATGATGCTGCAGTCATTACCGACGTTATTTTCCCGTGACCGAAAGAGTTCAATGCTTTTATTTCTTTTTAAAAAAAAACATTTCCAAATATTTTTAATTTCAAATCTCCCAGATTTCAAATTCATCACCAAATTTTTTATTTTTTTTATTTCGAAATAATACTATTATTTCTCCAAAACCTTTTGAAATCACTTTCAAATCCAAAGGGATTTTAAATTTTCCCAATCCACCCAATTCATATCTAAACATTACTCTGGAATTTCCGTCTTACTTTCTTTTCAAATATTCTTTGGAATTCTATTCCAAATTATAATCTCATTATTTATGAAGTTTATTTCAATTTATAAATTACATTTACAATCTTTATTTCAAATTCCTTTTTGATTTTAAACCACTTCCACATAAATTACAATTCCAAAATTATTCTATTTACTTTGGACTAGCATCCATTCAATTGAACCCACTTCAATTTCAATCATTTCAATTCAATCCAATTCAAATCTTCCATTAACTTTTTGAACTTATACATCTTCCATCCAAATCCAATTAATTCAAATCGGATTTAATTTGAATGAGTTCAATTCCAACGTCAAATTTAAACCATCTCGAATTATAAAATTCGAGCTATATTCACAAAGATTGGTTTAACCTTTTTAAACCAAATTTAACTTTGTTCATTTAAAGTTTCAAACAGTTTTAATTTCTGGGTTCTAATTCTAGAATTTCATTTTTAATTAATTTTATTTTAATTTGGTTGTATTGTAGTCCTTCTTAACTTAATTCCAATAATTTAACACCCAATCACCTTAATTTTTATTAGAAGGAAATATTGTTTTAGATATCAAAATATACTTTTATATAAAACCATTTAAAACCTTTATATAAGAAAATAACAAGTACGCGCTCATATATATATATATATATATACACTCAACTCATTATAGAGTTCTACGAACTCTATTTAATGAGTAATCCCCACCAGAGCCAAGGTTCTCGCTTAACCTTCAGCTCTGATACCAAATGTAACGACCCGAAATTTTCGAATCCGAAAATTCCAGATAGTTATGAAAAAGAAGAAATAGATAGAAGAAGAAGAACAGAAACACCAAACATCTCACATTCGCAGCGGAATAAAATATAATAAATAATAACAGTTTACAAAAGAATACTATATCTATCGATTACATTTAAAATACATCAGAGTTTCACATTATATACAGTCATTGAATATTTACCATTATCCAGTCTCGGATTAATAATAATATAAATACAGCGGAATACTCCATACGATATCGCCATCCAGCTCGCCTTCTGAGCTCCAGAACGTACTTACCTGAAAATCTGTAATACTTGGTCTGACCCGAGCATTACACCAAAGTAACACCCGGGTCAGGCTGGAAACCAGCGTGAGTAAACTCATCCAACATGGAATAACAGCATACAACTATATAAACCCGGGTAACTCAACAAATTTTACAAGTTCACAGTATGTTAAAAACATAACTAATTTCACACATCCATTTCCTAAGTACCCAAGCTTAGATTTAAATAGTCCAATCCCTTTAAAATCACTTCACCCCAGCATATAGATTCCACATAACAACCCATAAAAATATTCGAAGGGGTTTCGGGTATTTCCCAATACCCGATCCCGGCCTCTTCCAAATTATCCTTACGAAATACACAACATTTCAAATTAAAGGTATCAACTCATTCAAGCATCCAATACCATACAATCATCCATAAACAAAGCTTAATCGCATACAAAACAATTCAATTAAATCTGGTTTAAATTCCTAACCGTATTCATTTAGATTACTTTATTCAATATTCATTAACTCCCAATCAATTAATCCGTCAACCCTTCACTATTCATCTTAATTAATTACCTGGATTAATTATTTTCTAATTACATTCAAGTAATTATCTTAAATTAACTTCACAATATTAATCAGGCTCAACCAAGATTATTAAGTAGTCTTAATTACTTCATGATTTAATTAATTATTTAAATACATTAACTCTTAATTACTTATACTAATTAACTTTCCATAAGTCAATTATTACTGATTAATTCATCTTAATTAGTCAATCTTCACTTACATCGTTAATTATGTTAATTATTTCCAATTATATTTTAATTTATCCTAATCTAAATTAATTTCTTTAATTCCACCACAATATCAATCACTTCCGATTAATTTCAATCCTGTAAATAATTATCCATTTATTTACTTTATTAATCAAATTGCTCCTAAATTAATAACCTTAATAATCGCTTGATTTATTTCTCAAACAATTTTTATTAATTTCATCAAGTAATTATCTACCCAGCCACCTAATGATTATTCTGAATCACTTACACTTAATTAATTAAACCAGAACTTAATTAATTAATTCAAAACCAAATATTCATTTTAAGATGAAGGCATTTTCTTATTTATGTTTTAAGTTTAATATAACTTAAAACCCAATATACCTCAATTCAAATCCAATTAACTCAAGGACCAACCAAAACCAAAATCATATCATCATTAGTGTACATCCAATAAACTAAATCATTCAACCAATCCATTTAAATCTAAATAAAGTTCCGACTGAGTGAGGTTTACTCACCTTTGATTTAGCAATCCAAATCCAATCTCGACTTGGTTCTCTTCAAATGTTGACCTTGAATAATAATTTATATGATTTATTAATATTTGAAATAAATTGAAAAAAATCAATTACCAATTAATACTTTAAATTTAAAATTAACAATTTGGTTTTAAACGAATAAATTCTAATTTCAACCAATTTCCTCAAATAATTTATTTCAACAAAATAATCTCTAAAATTTCCAATACCCAAACTTCCATGTATACCATTTTCCTCTTCCCAAAATCTTACTTATATATAGATTTAAAAATCCGATCTTCATATAAACTTCAAACACTTTGATTGTTTTTTTTTATTTTTTATTTTTTATTTTTTATATAACAGTCTGTAAGGTGTTTTAAACTAATGTTAAACAATCTGTAAAATGTTTTAAACCAATCACAATGTTATAAGTTCTAAATATATAAAATTTCAAAATTTAAAAATCAAAAACATTTACCATCCTGTTGTTGATCCGCTCCCAAAATCATAGATCTCCTCCTCCCATCAGTCGTCACACCACGCTACTGCCGAACGCCTCCACCTTGCCATCTTTTGCTTGCCCTCGAACTCGCGAAGCTCCAACGAATATTGAGCAGTCCAAAACCTACGTCGCCTCATTTAAAGACACGACTTGATTGCCTCCGCCTTCCACTCGAGCTCGTAAAACCCTAGCTCGCGCCGCGTGCCTCCCTAATTTCCATCACGCGAGCTCAAAGACATCGCATCGCGATCCCAACATCGTCGCACTCTCTCCTCTTTTCGCCGAAGGGTGGAGTTTGCTTCGATTCAGAGAGAAAGGAAGGGATTAGGCTGCTTAGTGAATTCGAAGAGGGGAAAAGAAAAGAGGGCGACGGCCCTTACTTGATTCGGTTATTTTTTTTCTTTTTCGAACGAGTATGCAGATTGCTCGGCATTTTTTTTTATATAAGCATACGATCTTGATTTTTGTTGTTTGATTATAGAAGAAGACGGAGATAAAAATAGGGATTGAAAATGGCTTCCAGAGTACGCTTTGACTTATAAAATATCTTGTGCTGTTAAAATATCTTTGCCCACTTATTTTAAATCCTTTTTTTTATTATTATCTTATATAAAATTTCCAGAATGCCTCATCGCTTGCTACTAAAAACTTCGAACTCCTCTTAAGGAATGCCGCGAAGCAAATATAAAGCTTTATCCGTATTCCGAACACAATGGCACATGTTTCGGAGGCTAGTTTGATCGTATGTGCAAGTTACAATAGAAAACGATCAAATTCCCTTTTAAATCGATTAAAATAATTTCTACGTGTTTCGAGCTGCCAGGGTCAAACGACAATTCCGATTGCCACGAAAATTGAAATCCGACAATAATTACTTATTACGGATCCAATGGAACTGGTTTCGTCGAATTCCGAGACTGTGCCTCGGACGGCTATTTTTAAATTCAAGTTAAACGATATATTATTTAAAACTGAACAAATCACCTTTAATTTAGATTTTATACATTCTATTTTCTCCATTATTATCATTATAAATTTTATAAACCTTCAAATTATTTAAACAGGCTTAGAAATTACAGATTCAACAATTTTACCCGAGTTCCAAATTAATAAATTCAATATTTATACCATATAATTCAATGATTTAATTATCAAGTAAATATTTATATCTGGAATTTTAAGTTAAAATCAACTTTTAAATATTTAAAATCGATTAATTATTTAAATTTACTTTGTTAAAATTTCCGGGTTGTCACATAATTATTCCTTAATCACAAATTTAACTAATCATCTTGATTAATAACTTCTTAATTAGCCAAGTAATTATCACTCAATTACTTCCTAAATAAATCACACTTGATTTATTATTAATTACTTTAATAATTATTTAATTAACCACACCTGATTAATCATCCTTAATTAATCATACTTGATTAATTACTCTTGATTAATTATCTTTAATTAATCATACTTGATTAATCATTTATAATTAATCATTTTTAATTAATTATTTTTAATAAATCACATTTGATTAATTACTTTTAATTATATTTAATAACTAACAGTTAATTATCCTTAAATTATTAACTAATAATTTATTAATTATTTCCATTAATTAATAATTACTTCATTAATTAAATTTCTTTCTTAATTAATTATTTTTAATCCTTTGTTAATTAACCATAAATTAAATAATTTAAACCTTTAATTAATTATTAATTAATTTTTTATTAATAACCCAAGTGATTTACCCTTAATCACATCTACTTAATTACTTTCATAAAGTAATTATCTCTTATTTAATTACCTCATGTAATTAATCATTTAATTACCTAATTACTTCACCAAGTAATAATATTAGATTAACCCATCAGTGATTATCTTGATTAACCACAAATTAATTATTTAATTAATTATTTAACTTAATCATTTAAATTAATTAAATGATTCTTAACTTACTATATTAAAAAGATTCTTAATTAAGAAACCATTATCCTAATTAAATCATTTATATTAACCAATAACTTAATCTTAATTATCTTCATATATTTGTTAACCAAACTCTTAATTACTCAATATAATTCTTAATTATAATTGACTATCAAATTCTTAATCATTAAACTTTATTAAAAATAAAATATACTTGAAATCAATTATAATTAAAATAATTTAAATATTCAAGTAAACTTTTACATCTTTAAACTTCCAAAATTATTTAATAAAAATTTAATACAACCTTTGTTCCAAAAATTCACTAATTTTATTTTAAAAACTTTCATATTTTAATATATAAAAGCTTGTTTGAAACTTAACTTGAAAAAATTAGTTTTATAAATAAACCTGTTAAGTTTTGTTTTAAAACCTTAATCTTTTACAAAATCAAATTCCCTTAGTTTCAACTTTTAAAAAAAAACATATGCTGTTGATTTTAAAACCTGAACAAACAAAATCCTACTCAGCAAAAACCCGAGCAACCCACTAAATTTCCCGCGTTAAACCCCGAGTAAAACAAGCAAACACCCCGAGTCTTCCAAGCATTCACCTTGCTTCGAGTAAAACTCGAATCTTTCCCGTACACATACCCGAGTTAGACTTCGAGCTCCAAACTCTTCCTCTCCCCAAATCCCATACCTCTGATACATCACACGCGTGCACCATGCACCATCCCTTCGACTACCAGCGACCATCACCGTGGTTCCGTTAAGTCACCCTCGACCACCACGTTCAAACGCAAAACCCAGAAACTAGATCTAGAATCGAAGTCTTGCCCTCTGAACCCAAACGTACCAGTCAGTTCGAAACCACATCGCCAGCAAACCGACCCTCCACGGCAACCCCCGTCTTCGAGAAATCTCACCACCTTAACCCTAGCTCAGCCTCGCTCCCCATCATCGCCAGAACCAACCGCGATAGCCTACGGATTACCCTCGATGTCGCGAAGTTAAGATGAACAATGTCTATAAAAACAGGACGAAAAACCCTATTCGATCGAACATCGGCCACCACAATCATCAATAAATTCCAAATTTATTTTTCTCATAATCTCCGTCGCCCCCTCCACCTTCATGTTCAACCACGTCGACCAATATGTCGTCGTTCGCCATGAATCAACCAAATTGCCCAAAACAGTCAACCCAAAAATTCTCTTCGATTTCTAATCTAAAAATCAAGATACAGATCTCAAAAATCATGATTTGGAATTATGAATTCAATTATGAGATCAAAAACTAAAATTGATTTAATAATTTTTTTGACCCAAATTATATTTTACTGTAAATTTGATGTTTTAGAACCCTTCATTTACTTTTAAAACTTGTAATTGTTTTTAGATGATAGCCTACTTGATTTCATACAACTTTTATTTATAATTCAAAGTCTAATTCTAACTCAACCATTAGTTATTGAATTTATTATGGCAATTTGAAACTGTTATTATCAAACAGAGTGCATATGTTTTGCCACTCAGGCATTCAAATGAAAAAAAATAAACATGTATCCATATAATTCAAATATTGCAGATAACATCATGTTATTCATTCACAAGAACAGGTGAAAACCAGAATTTAAAACTATTTTAAAAAAAAATTCCATTTACTCACCTGATTAAGTAGAAGACAGAACTGCATTTTCCAGGTGTGAAATTTCTGCATGTTGAATTTCCAGATTTGCATGTTAATAAATTTTCTTGAATTGCTTGTTGAATCTGAATTGCATGTTTATACTTAAAGATGACTTGCATTTGCCTCTGATTGAATTTCCAGATTTCTTCATTTTGTTGCAGATTTTATTTCTTCTTCTAATTTCAATTTTTATAGTTTTTTTTCTTCAGATTTTATTTCTTTGTTTTTGTATTGTAGTTTTGTTGAAATGAAGAAAGAAATCTTATCTGAAAGAAAACTTTTGTTCTTATTTTACAATTTAATTTTTTTTTGAGAGAAATGTGTGATCCTCTAACAAAAGAGGAGAGCACACACGGAACACTATATATAAAACAAAAAATATGGAGCTGCCAACAAGCCTGACAGGTAGCCTAACTATAAAATAAGAAAAAGAAAAGGAAAAAGATACCCCTCAAATGAGCTCTGGCAACGCCGCCGCCCATTACACCCTAATACCGAGCTCCGGCAAGGCCACCGTCCAATACTAAAGTGTTAGAGGTATCTAACTAAAAAAATACAGTCTCTCAAGAGATAAAATCCATAAAGAGGAATTCCAACAGAAGGACCAAAATGAAGAGCTCCACAAAGAAGACCAAGAGAAGCCAAAGAGAAAAGCCAAATGCAATCCAGGACCCAGAGAAGAGCTATCCTGAAAACCTGAATAAAGCTGAATGCTCTCCTGCAAACCAGATAATAGAAAAACCAGCAACCAACCTAAACCATACCTGAAACAAAACTAGAAAATCTAGTTAGAATGAATCACATATATGTATATAAATAGAATTTATATACATATATGTGAGAGAGAGACAAAATATGGAAGCTAAGGACCTAAAATAGAAAGAGGATTATGATTCATCCAATGATCATGATTTAAATCAGAATATGGAATAATGCAAGAATTATTAGAAACAGAATTATTGATACTGAGAGAGAATATAAAAATATTATTTCTAACCTTATTAATATAATCTTTAAAGCACTTATTTTTGGCTAATTTATATTTGGGATTAGAAATCCAATTTAAGCAAAAATTTGAAATTAAAATAATCAAATTATTATTATGATGATATTTATTATTAAAGATTCTTTGATTTCTTTCGAACCAAATGTACCAACAAGAAATAGTGAATAAAGAATCAAGCAAGTATCTAAAATCCTTATTGAACATAAGTCTAAAAGAGTTCCAATAAAAGAAACAATCAGAAACTCTAGAGCTAATGAAAAAATCAAAAATATTAAGGGTCTTAATAAGAATAAAATGAGTATCCATGCAATCGAAATATATATGATTAATATCTTCAGAGAATGAATTGCAAAATAAACATTTATTATCAATATTAATATTTTTCTTTTTTAAAAATTCAATAGTGTTTAACTTACCGTGCATTATGAGCCACATATGAATCTTAGATTTAGGAGGGGCATTAGACTTCCAAATAAATTTAAAACAATTGACAGAAACCCCCGAGAAGTTGATAAATTTGTAAAAGGAATTAGAAGAATACTTCTTGGTTTTATCCCACTCCCAACTAAAGATGTCATTGTCATTGTCAAAGTTATAAAGATTAAGTTTAGCATAAAGTAAAAGAAGTTGTCTAAGGGTAGGGCCAACTAAAATACAATTAAAATTGAAAATCCAAGGAGGGTCACTCTCAGAGTTGAAAACATCAGAAATAAATGCAAATTTAAAGTTACAAATATCATATAAATCTTTGAACTTATTCTTAAGAGGAGTAGAAGAAATCCAACAGTCATGCCAAAAAGATGTATTATTACCAGAATGAACAATAATCTTAATACCTAATTTGAAAATATCACTACATTTTAAAATTGATTTCCAAAAATGAGAAAGATAACTGAAAATAGAAGGACTAATATGATAGAGATTATAACTACCATTGTAATAATATTTAGATATAATCTCCTTCCAAATGGCATTATCACTAGTGTCTCTAAATTTCCATAACCATTTACCCAGAAGCGACAAATTCATATTATGAAGATTAATGACTCCTAGACCACCCTCATTTTTAGATTTACAGACAGTATCCCAATTAACTAAACATTTAATGCTGCTATTAGGATTAACACCACTCCAAAGGAAATACCTTCTAATTTTATCAATTTTATCTATCACCCAATCAGGAAAAAGGTGCATAGACATCCAATAGATAGGGAGCGCTGATAAGACAGAATTAATCAATACCAGCCTACCAGCTCTAGATAAGAATCTCACATTCCAATTGTTAAACCTATTCTTAATCTTATCAATAATAATTAACCAATCATCGTGTTTAAGTTTCGAAGGTCTTATAACAAAACCAAGATAGTCAAAAGGGAAACTCATGTTTTTACAATTCAAAGTTTTAGCAACTAAATTTTCAACATTATCAAAATCATTTAAAATTAAAACAGAACTTTTGTCAAAATTAATTTTTAAACCAGATAAAAGTTCAAAACTATAAAGAATAAACATAAGAGCAATAATGTGCCTAGGCAGATGAGAGGAAAAGAGTAAAGTATCATCAGCAAATTGAAGGACAGAAAGACTAAGACTAGGAATATCATTACCAATAACACCCAAAAGATTATTGTTAACAGCATTCTTAATAATCTTAGAAAAGACATCAACCGCTAAATTGAACAGAAGAGGCGATAAAGGGTCCCCTTGCCTTAATCCTCTCTTAGGTTGAATTTTGCTACCTAAGACACCATTGACCATAATACTCGAGTTACCTGTTTTAAGTAAGATATTAATCCAATTAATCCACCTATTACTAAAGCCTCTGGCAAGGAAAATTTCGATAAGAAAATTCCAATCAACCGAGTCAAAGGCTTTAGCAAAATCTAACTTTAAAATAGCACAGGTTATATTATTCTTACAACAAAAATTAATGTATTCTTGAACAACTGCTACACCATCAGTAATATTCCTACCTTTAATGAAGGCTGATTGAGAACAGTCAATAAGATCATTCATTTTTAAACTAAGTCTATTAGCTAAAACTTTAGAAATAATTTTAACAGAGCAATTAATCAAAGAAATGGGTCTAAAATCTTTTAAAGTATTAGCACCAACTTTTTTATGTAATAAAATAACATTAGCAAAATTAAAACGACCTAATTGGAGCTTACCATTATAAAATTCATTAAACATACAAATAAGGTCTATTTTTAAAACCTCCCAAAAAGATTGATAAAAGGAAATAGGAAAACCATCCGGGCCCGGAGATTTATCCCCAGGTAAATCAAAAATGGCTTTGCGGATTTCCTCTTCAGAAAAAGGAATATCTAAATCAGAAAGATTAGTGTTAGAGGCTGAAGGATAAAGATCATTCCATCTAACACTAACTCTATGCTTGATCTAAATTAAATTTACAAGAGAATTACATTTGTCACTATGAAGCTCTAATTAACTTACACCTATACATTTATGATTACAAGTGTTATTAACAATCTTAATAAACTTACATGTGGTTTTTAATGTTTTATAAATATCCTACAAATGTTATTATGTTTAATCCATATTTACAAAAGTTATTTTTCTAATGTTTTGTTAATGTTTAAAATGTTATTTTCTTTTTAATAATCTATTTAGGCTATATACATATATTTATGTAATATTCATATGATTATAAAATGTGTATACTTATCCTTTAATAAATATTCATATGAATTCAAGTAACTTATATTTTGATTCAATTTAATGTTTATATGTTTGAAACATCTATTTTAATTTAACTCTTAAAATTTTAAAACAAATTTATCTTGTGTTAAAATTAAAATGAAAGGATATTAAGCAAATGAACTTTTAAATTTAAATCTTATCTAAAACTCAAGTTGAACTATATGTTTCTAATAATAAGAAATTAACCTTGTTATAAAAATTTATATCTCAATTATCATTTCAAAAGCATTAAATCAAATTAACCTTTCAAATTACAAAACTATATATATCTATAATAAAGTTTGGAAATACTTATTAAATTCAAATTAATAAAATTCCTATTTCAAACATATATATACAAATATATATACACATTTCAAATAGAAAACATTACAACATTATATTTGATAGTTACTGTATTAAAATTTGAAACACAAACCAAATCATAATATATGTATTCATATATATTACAATTTGAATATATATTAGCTCTTAAAACTTCCTATTTACAAGATATATCAATACATATATATTATAAATAGAAAATATTTTTGATTAGCTTCTGGAAAATAAATCTTACCAATTTTAAGTTGCCAAAATAAATATTCCAAATTAAAATATTATAAATTTTCAAAAGAATTAAACTTGCCAAATTTTATATTGTCATGAAAATTGTTGATAGATTTTAAGTTATTATTATTATTAGCCCTTTAAAATAATTTTAACTTGTCAATTTATAATGTAAAATGATCAAATCAATTTAATTATTAACAAAGATTATTAAATTGATATTGCTCAAAATTCCGGGTCGTTTCATTCCTCCCCCCTTAAAAGAATTTCGTCCCCGAAATTTAAAAGCAAAGATAATTTAATAACCGAGCTAAAGAATTTAAATTTAAATTAGCAATCATCCAATCAATCATAGCAACCAATTCAAACAAACAATTTTATCTATCCAAATAATATTCTGAATAGAATCTCCTAATATTATCAAGAGTTTTCCAGGTACCTATACTGGAATACTCGCTTCTACAGAATCTTAAGTAACTATATTACTATAACCAAGAACTTCCTCATCTGATCCTTTAAATCTGAACAAGACATCAGATTAAACTCAAGACCAGCCCAACTACCAGATCCTTTTGAACTGTTAATTCTATCACTTGATGAATTATACACATATTCCTCAGAGATATGTGAAATACAATGAATTCCAACTATCCGAACTGGCAACTCAATCCTGTAGATCAAAATCTAATCTCTAGAGAACACAGGAAAAACTCAAAATACTTCCGGAGCTAGCTCTCCAGTTTTACCCAGTCTTATATCTCCTTTGATTGGATAAAACTAAAACAATATCCAAATTCCAACTTCACATTCCAAATCTTCTCAATTCTAACTACATAACTCTTCCAATGCTCCTGAGTCACCTCCAATATTCGTGGTCAGCCTAACCCTTGCCGATTTCTTCATGCAACAGACTGGACCAAAAATTAAACCAATTCTCCAGATTCTATTCAAAAAAATGGCCCTCTCCCAAAATTTGCCGAAATCCAATACACAACTCTATTCCACAAACATTAGTGGACTTCAGACCTATATCTCATATTTGAATAGCCAAACAGTTGCACTTGACAACCTTGCCTACCAAATCCAAAAAAATTCTTCATACTTTAATTTTCTGTAGAAATCCTCTAATCCAGGTAAACTGCAACTTTCGGTTGCTCCTACTCTAGAACAACTGCTATCTCGTTTCCGCTGCACAACTCTGATCTGGAGTAGATAAGAACGCTATCGAAGAACACAAGCAAAATCTTTCTCCATACACAGTTCATCTGACTCATAAAAAATCTTAGTGACCATTCTTCTTGATCAAAACTTCTCAACAGAATCTTAACTTAGAATAAGATGATCAATCCTTCTCCAAAGAGTCCTGAGCTGCCTCACCAAACTCTTCTCGCTCCAAGAGTCATCCTACTATGTGGTTGAATCATCAATACTACTCCTGGAAATCCAAGTTGTTACGAAAACTCAATCCCCGATTCGGGTCAACTTCTGATTCCCTCAAAAACATATGGAAAATCTCTGACTACATTAATGGCTTTTTCCTCCATATGAGATGCCTCAATCTCAAACCAAGGAATACTCAAAGATTCCCAAACTAATCGCAAGTCACTTTTGCGATCCGTCTCAGTTCAGACCCTAAAGAACTGTCTCCCCAACTAGAACAGCTTTTCCTATTCAAGATAAATCTTTCCAGAATGGCTTATCTACCAGAAACTGATAGATCACTTCCAACAGATATCCCGCTCTACCGAGCCTCCCAAAGAAATGGATAAACCTTCACCATCTACCTGGTCTGCTGATAGTAGAATCCCAAAGATTTCTGAATCATCAAAGAAACAGATCCATGCTGCTATCTCCAAACTTCACTTTAATTCTACTGCTAAGTCAAAAGATCATCCTAAACCACAAGCTCCTGAAACTCAAAACCATCATCTAATTCCGCCAAAAATCCTTGAGACGAGTCGACATCTTCTCAAGAAACTCGACTCCAAACCAAACACCAACCACTTATCTTCTTAAGAAAACAATTGAGACCATGTCCAAAATGAGGTAACTCATCGACCTTAGTCTCCTACTTTAACAAAGATAAGACACCCTTACTTGAGATCCAGAAAATTCCCAGACATCTGAATCCTCGTTGCAGTAGACATCACTGTTCCTTCAACACCATCTATGGATACTGCATCTCATCACACAGCTATTCCTTCCTGAAGCTACCAAGATACCATCACCTGCTTCTGCTCAACTGACAGATTCAACTCTTGGAAATCTCGCTCACTCGAGAGCAAATCAACCTCACACTTCAAGAATATACTCCAATTCTTGCAAATACTTCCACTGGACTCAAAGAAATCCTTTCTACAATCTACAAATCTTATTCGAGACGGTATTAGATCTACAATCTCGACAGACACATCTCCAACCACAACATATAAACCTCTTCCATTAGTGGTAGTTGTGTTCCACACACTCCTACCTTATCTACCTTTATAACCTATGTTGGAAAATCTGAACAGATAACCCAACAGATTAGGTAGTTATATATAAGTATATATATAAAAATTACAAGTACACTCTCTCAAGACAGACACCACTCCAGAGCCTAGGTATTCATTCAACCTAATGCTCTGATACAAACTGTAGCGACCCGACTTTCTATCACCAGAAAATCGCATCACTAATTAAGAAAGAAAGGGTTAGAAGAAGAAAAGAAAGAGAAGAAAGAACAACAACACATCAGAATCTCACAGCGGAACGATTTAAATATAATATAGAACATATACATAGTATCATATACATCAGAGTACACAACTATACATCTCAATTTAGACAGTTGTAACAGTTTTCTCTAATACAAAACAAGACATCATACAGAATAACAACACAGCGGAAACTCTAACTATATATCTACACGCTGAAGCTTCCTGCTCCAAAGCTCCTCCAGAATTCGTCAACGATAACCTAAATCACTTGACTACTCATACAGAATATGAGTACCCAAGAGTTTAATAAAACAAAAAATAAACACTCGGGTCAGACAGGGGTCTGGTGTGAGTAAATGGTTTAAGATTGCTTAACTTTAGAAAACCTTTGAAAAGAAAGGTATCACGTAAGACTTTCCACACATAAACATGGAAAAAGTTTTTACCTTACGCTAACCAAAACATTTGATAGGAAATCCAGTGATATTATAATAGTTCCAGAGTTTTCAAATAAATATGAAATAGCCGAAATTGTTGCATCTATTAAATTCCAGCTACTAGCCACAAAAGTGGGTAATACAAACAAAACCGTAGGGTCTCATAGGAAGAATGGGTTTCCAATAATGTCAGGGCTACTGGGGTACCGCCCGTCACAGTACGTGGCCTAGGTCACCGTACCGAGGAGTACGCCCGCTCCCCTGCAACACAAGACTAGGACCATTGCTTACTGAATAGTCCCGAACAAGACCACCCCGCAGTTGGCTGCAGACCAACTGCCCACAAAGCTGAAATAAAAAGGGACATCTAGAAAGGGATGTATCTCGCTCTCTAGTAGGAGCTACCCACGAAGCCTTGCTGCACCTCCCTTGTTTTAGCCATTCCCGGTTGATGAGGCTTGAGGCTGCGATTACCTTTATAGGACACATCTATCTTAGAATGCTCATCGTCCACCTGACGATGTTCTGAAAGCATTCAATCCATACAAGTTCGTTCCGGGTTCGAACGAAACCGAAGGCACTATCTCGTTGCACTCATTTTGGAATCACCCTCAGAGTCAACGACCATAGCCCTTGCACTCTGAATCACCATCTCGGATCTATAAGTACTATTTCGTCAAACTCATTACGGAATAACCTACAGAGTTGTACTGACATATAGTTCTTACACTTCGAGTCCTCACTTGCTCCACTTGGATTCATGACCTAACGTTTAATTGGAATCGATGTGGTTTCCGGATATCCAAATATGGAAACCCGATCCTTGTCTCACCGAATCCAAACGCAATTTTAATGTCTAAGTTGTACTTAAGGGATTTAAACAGTAGATATTCAGAAATATCGCTTAACATAAATCGACTATTCACAACACAGATAGATAATCATCTATTATCACCTTCATCCATATATATCACAAAGTAGCATATATCACATCTCAGATATAACATATTCACATCATCACATATCAACCAAAGACATATAATATCAACCAATATCATTAACTCATCCAATGATGCTTATCAATCAATCAATAATCAACCATAACAAGGTTTGATCCAACTTAAATAATTTAATTAATCCTTAATTAAATTGATTTTTACTTAATCACTTTGATTATCATCAATCCATCTTACTATTCATTAATTAATTACAAATTAATTAATAAACATCACTTAATTATTCTCTTTAATTAATCATCTTTGAATAATTAATTACTTAATTACTATAAGTAATTATTCCTTAATCACAAATTTAATTAATCATATTTATTAATAACTTCTTAATTATCCAAATAATTATCACTCAATTACTTCCTAAATAAATCACACTTGATTTATTATTAATTAATTACTTTAATAATTATTTAATTAATCACACCTGATTAATCATCCTTAATTAATCATACTTGATTAATTACTCTTGATTAACTATCTTTAATTAATCATACTTGATTAATCATTTATAATTAATCATTTTTAATTAATTACTTTTAATAAATCACATTTGATTAATTACTTTTAATTATATTTAATAATTAACACTTAATTATCCTTAAATTATTAATTAACAATTTATTAATTATTTCCATTAATTAATAGTTACTTCATCAATTAAATTTCTTTCTTAATTAATTATTTTTAATCCTTTTATTAATTAACCATAAATTAAATAATTTAAACCTTTAATTAATTATTAATTAATTTTTTATTAATAACCTAAGTGATCAACCCTTAATCACATCTACTTAATTACTTTCATAAAGTAATTATCTCTTATTTAATTACCTCTTGTAATTAATCATTTAATTACCTAATTACTTCACCAAGTAATAATATTAGATTAACCCATCAGTGATTATCCTGATTAACCACAAATTAATTATTTAATTAATTATTTAACTTAATCATTTAAATTAATTAAATGATTCTTAACTTACTATATTAAAAGGATTCTTAATTAAGAAACCATTAGCCTAATTAAATCATTCATATTAACCAATAACTTAATCTTAATTATCTTCATATATTTGTTAATCAAACTCTTAATTACTCAATATAATTCTTAATTACAATTGACTATCAAATTCTTAATCATTAAACTTTATTAAAAATAAAATATACTTGAAATCAATTATATATAAAGATGGACGAGGCCACGAAAAAAAAAATCTAGATTAGCCTACGCCAAAGTTTTGATCGAGGTTAACGCTACCTATGGTATGCCTAACACCATCGAAGGTATGGACGACAAAGGGAGGAGTTTCATTCAGGAAGTGGAATGTGAGAACCCCCCTCCTATATGTGGCAAGTGTGTGTGTTTTGGTCATGTAACCGACGAATGCCCAATGACAAAGTCTTGGGTTCCTAAACATACTCAAGTAGCTGACTCTGATAAAGAAAACCCTGTGGAACCAAGTCCCGTCGGATGTTCGGAAACAGTAAGGGAGGAAGGCAGAAATAACATTATTGATGATTCGGGAAAACAGGTGAACGATGGAAGTCCCACTGAATCCCTATACACTGAGCTAACGAACGATGGTCAATTATCTGATGGACAAACTAGGAATAACGTGGAGGAGGTTTCATGTGGAGAGGATGGAAATCAGATAGCTAACACGCAGGAGACAGAACAAATCCCTGTGGCCAGGAAAGATGTCCTTTCTGATCTTGGAAACAGTGAGTCGACCATCCTTGAGAGATCGACTACCTCAGGAGTCAAAGAATTGAGCTCATTACCTCCGAAGTCACCCTCGACCCAAATTACAATCCTCAAACGCCCTTCGTCATTATCAGATACTCCTCCATTTTCCAATACTTTACTTTCTAATGATATTTGTATTGATGATTGTATAATTAATAATGTTAATTTTAGGAGAGGCACTGAACCTTGTATTGATATACAGGTACAGGAAAATCTGGATCAGGATACAGGAACGACAGAAGTGGTAGAGGAACAGAATTCATATGATAATGCAGATCCATCTCAGGAGGAGCAGCTTAGTCCTAAGCCTCAGGATATAGAATTTGAGAATATTCAGAAGGATAAGCTTTTTCGTAAGAATCCCAAGTGGGTTCAGATGTTAGGCATTCCTGTAGAAGACAAAGGGGAGTCCTCTAGTAGAAGGTTGAAGAGGACTCGTAACAACAAGGTTACATAATGTCGTTTGCATGTTAGAATGTTAGAGGGTTTCACAACCCCAACAGAATGAAAGAAGTGAGAAAACTCATTGACAAGTATAAAATAAGTTGTTTCGGTGTTTTGGAAAACAAGCTGTTGTTTTCGGATATCATGAAGCTAGAAAGAGTTTTGGATGACAGATGCAAAATAATAAGTAATGTTTTTTGTTATTTGAAATGCAGAATATTCGTCCTCATCGACGAAAATTCTTGGGATTTTAATTACATTAGTATGAGTGACCAACATATTACTATTGAACTGATCAACAAATTGAAATTCAAATGTAATTTAACCTTTGTCTATGCTCAGAATTTTGCTAATCTAAGGAAAAGATTGTGGAAGAATCTACAGGAGGATGCTATTAACATTTACAGACAATGGTCGGTTTTCGGGGACTTCAATTGTATTCGCAGTCCCTCAGAAAGAAAGGGAGGTAATCCAGTGTCATTTGGAAACCTGTTTGAACTAGATGATATGTCTACCTATACAGGCTTTAAAGAGATCAATGTTAAAGGTTACGAATTTTCTTGGTGGTCTGGTCCTAGTCGCAACATATTTTCTAAGATTGACAGGGTCTTCACTAACCTAGACTGGATCAACTTATTTACAGATTCATCAGCCGAATATTTGCCTCCTTCTGTGAGCGACCATAATGCAGTCCTGGTCTCACTTTTTCTTAAACCTAGAGACAAGAATATACCTTTTAGGTTTATGAATCATTGGCCGCTATGTGATCAATACTTTCCTCTGATTGAAAAAACATGGATTTCTAATCAGGAAGACCGACCTCTGTATCAAATCATGTATATTCTCAAAAATATTAAGAGAGAGCTTAAGATTTGGAGTGCTAAAATACGGAATACCAAACAAGAGGTTAAAGTTCAGAGAGAGAATTGTTCTAGACTTCAAAAACTACTGGAAAAATCAAATGATCACAGTTTAGTTATGGAATTTCAAAATGCCAAAATTAAACTAGAAATGGCACTTAAAAAAGAGTTCCTGGATACCAAACAAAAGGCTAAATGTGATTGGTTGATGATGGGTGATGAGGCTTCTTATTTCTTTTATGCTAAAATGTCTAGCAGAAGAATTAGAAAATGTTTGACTAGCATCGTAGTAGATGGCAAGGCGGTTTCTGAAGATTCATTTGCTGAATCGGCTATTAATTTCTATAAACAAATTTTTAACCTTCCCTTAGGTGATCAGTTCCCAGAAGTTATATGTAAATCGATCATTTCTGAATATGGTGCTAATTTTTTGAATGATGGTATATCTTTGGAAGAAATTAAATTTGCACTGTGGGATATTAAAGATACCACTTCTCCAGGTCCGGACGGTTTTAACTCTAAGTTTTTCAAAACTCATTGGAATCTTTCGAAAGACCTAATTTTCAAAGCTTTGAATGATATTTTTCAAAAGGGTTTAATAATCAAAGAGTGGAACCATCCTTTCTTGCACTTGATTCCTAAAAAAGTCCATTCCACTAGTATTCAAGACTTTAGACCCATTGCCTGCTATAACACTTTATATAAGGTTTTCACCAAAATTCTTTGTAACAGATTGGTCCCTTTTTTGGATAAGTTGGTGTCCCCGAATCAGATGGCATTTATTAAAGGATGATCAATATGGGACGGAATGTTGTTTGCTCATGAAATTATCAGAGGCCTTGGAAGAAAGGATAATAAAAATACGTGTATTAAAGTTGATTTAAAGAAAGCTTATGATTCGATTAATCGAGCTTTTGTTTCACACATGTTAATGAGCCTGGTTTTCCCAGACAAATGGGTGAATATTATCGAAAACATCATAACGACTCATGTGTTTTCTATCATTGTAAACGGGGAATCGCACGGTTATTTCAAGAGTTCAAACGGCCTTAGACAAGGCGACCCACTTTCCCCTATTTTATTTACATTGGTCATGGAATATTTTACACTTTTGATGGAGGAAAAAGTCAGGGATGGTCAAATTTCTCCAATTACAGATTACAATAATAAGTTGAATCACCTTATTTATGCCGATGATATTATTGTTTTTACTAAAGCCAATGCACAAACCGCAACTTCTATTAGTGATGTCTTTCAAACCATGAAGAGAGTTACTGGCCTGGAACTAAGTTGTGAAAAATCCAATGTTTTCTTTGGAAAAGGGGTAGATCATTGCACTCACATTAGCACTATCCTCAATATTCAGCAATCGGATCTCCCAATAAGGTATTTGGGTATTCCCTTGTCTAGTGCTAATTTGAGAGATAAGGATTGTTCTCTTTTGTTAGAGAAGATCAAGTTAAGATTTGGAGGATGGGAAACTAGAATGCTTAGCTTAGCAGGGAGACTTGAACTCATTAAATCCACCTTTACCCCATAATACAATTCTGGATGCAATGCTTTTGTCTCCCAGTCTCTACTGCTCAAAAAATTAAACATTTGATTCTTAACTTTCTTTGGAAAAATCGTAGTAGTAATAATCCCTGGGAAATTTTGTGTAGGCAAAACGAATAAGGTGGAATGGACTGAGAAATCTAGAAGAGATGAATCGTGCGTTATCTACTAAATTGATATGGAAAATAATAAATGCAGAAGGAATTTGGGCGGATCTCATGCATTGTAAATATATTGGTAATAAAAGCTTTTGGAAAATTAATCAGCGATCGGACGACTCGGGAGTGTGGAAATTCATTTTGAAAAACAGACATTAAGCTTTGAAATGCCTCTCTCTCAACATTGCCGATGGTAAAACTACTTCTCTATGGTATGATCCATGGTTGAACGGAAGTTCTATAATGGAACGTATTGGCAGAGACACAGCTTACAGAACTGGTATGGAAAATTTGTTTCTTGGCAGGATTTTAAATAATGGTGAATGGAAGTGGGACTCGTATAGTTTTTTATTTCAAATACATGCAGAAATAGAAGGCGTCAAAATTCACAATGATAGGGAAAGGGACTTTTGGTCTTGGAAGTGTACAAAGAATGGTTTATACCAGTTCAAAAATGTTTGGAACACGATTAGAACTAGTTTTGAAATCAAATATTGGTCTGGAATAAAATACACGTTCCAAAAATGGCAGTATGCCTTTTTAAAGCCGTAAATGACTATCTATTGACAAAAGAAAGATTACTTCAGAAGCAGATAGTTGTGGATCCCTTATGTGTTTTTTGTAATAACCACATTGAAACTATAGACCGCCTATTTTTTCAATGTAATTATACAGAAAACGTATGGCTTTGGAGCTGTAATTTTTTTTTTAAATCTCTGAAAAGATTGTTCTCCTTTTCTCTGAAGGAAGATTTACAGAAAATCATTTCTTACTCAAGAGTTAAAAGTCTCAATTCAGATTTGTTTCAACTCTCACTCTCTGTTTGTGTTTGGCATATATGGAGAGAAAGAAACGATAGGATTTTTCAGAATCATTTTACAGAAATCACGTAGATTTGTACAAGAATTTATCAGACAATGAACATTAGAATGGCTAAATCTAAAAATTTTAAGAACATTACTGGCGTGAATGAAATAATAGCAATGAAATGGGGATATACCTCCCAACGCTGAATTGGGGCATCATCTGCACTATCATATGTTTCGTTCTCCTGCAATCTTCGTGTATCTCTGTTTCTTGGTTTAGGTTATCTTGTACCTGTATTATTTACATTGCCCTCACCTTCTCTCTTATAATTTACATTATAATTTACAATTAACAATACTTATAGATCTAGTTTGTTAAGTTGCAGATTGCAGTTTCTTCTGGATCTATGCTGACTGATGTCCTCCTCTACATCCTTTTTATCGAGCAATCTAAACATAAGGAAATTTTGTTAGTTCCTCAAATTCAGTTTCATTGTTCTGGGTGTCAGAGAATTAACTTACGAAGGTTTTTCTCTTCTTGAGGAGGTTCTGATTTCTGGTCTTGGAGACTTATCTAGCTAAGATCTGCGTTTGCTCTACTTGAAAAGATGACAGCTTTTTCTGGATCTAAGACCTTCTGTCGTTTTTGCTTTCTATGGTCTAAAGAAGCAGTTGATGCTTTGAGTTTATTTTGATTTTGAAGCGATGTCTCGAGCAACATAACTGCAAAGAAACTTAGTTAGTTTTTCTATTATAAAGTTTAAAGACTTTATCATTTGGGTGTTAGTAACTTATCTTGATCAGATTTGCGCTGTTCGACTTGAAGGAGATTCTGCCCTCTAGATTTGCTTTCTCTGGTCTCCTCCTTGTCTGTAATTTGTTTCGACCTGGAAGTAGAAGTTGAAGAGTCGAGTTACAGTCGATTACGAAGTGTAACATGAAAAGAATATCGTTTTTCCTCTCATGCCGCCATTAATGGCTCTTCATTATTTTACTTTATTCGGAGATGAGTAAATGAAGGAGCTGGAAATGTCGAGTTGCCTAATTTGCTTTGAGAGTTCTCTCGAAGCTTCTGATATTTGGGCTTTCTTAAGTATCGTATAGTAGGTTTCAGAAATAATATTGTATAAGTTGATAGGCCTGTTTTGTATTTGGCTATGTGATGCTGTGAACTTGCCTTATGGCATTTGTAAATATTGTTCTTATAGTTCCTAATAGAAAAGTTAGAACCATCTTTCAAAAAAAATTATAATTAAAATAATTTAAATATTCAAGTAAACTTTTACATCTTTAAACTTCCAAAATTATTTAATAAAAATTTAATACAACCATTGTTTCAAAAATTCACTAATTTTATTTTAAAAACTTTCATATTTTAATATATAAAAACTTGTTTGAAACTTAACTTGAACAAATTAGTTTTATAAATAAACCTATTAACTTTTGTTTTAAAACCTTAATCGTTTACAAAATCAAATTCCCTTAGTTTCAACTTTTTTAAAAAAACATATGCTGTTGATTTTAAAACTTGAACAAACAAAATCCTACTCAGCAGAAACCCGAGCAACCCACTAAATTTCCCGCGTTAAACCTCGAGTTAAACAAGCAAACACCCCGAGTCTTCCAAGCATTCACCTTGCTTCGAGTAAAACTCGAATCTTTCCCGTACACATACCCGAGTTAGACATCGAGCTCCAAACTCTTCCTCTCCCCAAATCCCATACCTCTGATACATCACACACGTGCACCATGCACCATCCCTTCGACTACCAACGACCATCACCGTGGTTCCGTTAAGTCACCCTCGACCACCACATTCAAACGCAAAACCCAGAAACTAGTATAAAATCGAGAATCGAAATCTTGCCCTCTGAACCCAAATGTACCAGTCAGTTCGAAACCACATCGCCAGCAAACCGACCCTCCACGGCAACACCCGGCTTCAAGAAATCTCGCCACCTTAACCCTAGCTCTGCCTCGCTCCCCATCATCACCAGAACCAACCGCGATAGCCTACGGATTACCCTCGATGTCGCGAAGTTAAGATGAACAATGTCGATAAAAACAGGACGAAAAACCCTATTCGATCGAACATCGGCCACCACAATCATCAATAAATTCCAAATTTATTTTTCCCGTGATCTCTGTCGCCCCCTCCACCTTCGTGTTCAATCACGTCGACCGATATGCCATCGTTCGCCATGAATCAACCAAATTGCCTAAACAGTCAACCCAAAAATTCTCTTCGATTTCTAATCTAAAAATCAAGATACAGATCTCAAAAATCATGATTTGGCATTATGAATTCAATTATGAGATCAAAAACTAAAATTGATTTAATAATTTTTTTGACCCAAATTATATTTTACTGTAAATTTGAAATTTTAGAACCCTTGATTTACTTTTAATCTTGTAATTGTTTTTAGATTATAGCCTACTTGATTTCAGACAACTTTTATTTATAATTCAAAGTCTAATTCTAACTCAACCATTAGTTATTGAATTTATTATGGCAATTTGAAACTACTATTATCAAACATAGTATATATGTTTTACGACTCAGGCATTCAAATGAAAAGAAATAAACATGTATCCATATAATTCAAATATTGGAGATAACATCATGTTATTCATTCACAAGAGCAGGTGAAAACCAGAATTTAAAACTAATTTAAAAAAAAATTCCATTTACTCACCTGATTAAGTAGAAGACAGAACTGCATTTCCAGGTTTGAAATTTCTGCATGTTGAATTTCCAGATTTGCATGTTAATAAATTTTATTGAATTTCTTGTTGAATCTGAATTGCATGTTTATACTTAAAGATGACTTGCATTTGCCTCTGATTGAATTTCCAGATTTCTTCATTTTGTTGCAGATTTTATTTCTTCTTCTAATTTCAGATTTTATAGTTTTTTTTTCTTCAGATTTTATTTCTTTGTTTTTGTATTGTAGTTTTGTTGAAATGAAGAAAGAAATCTTATCTGAATGAAAAACTTTTGTCCTTAGTTTACAATTTAATTTAAATTAAATTTACAAGAGAATTACATTTGTCACTATGATGCTCTAATTAACTTACACCTATACGTATATGATTACAAGTGTTATTAACAATCTTAATAAACTTACATGTGGTTTTTAATGTTTTATAAATATCCTACAAATGTTATTATGTTTAATCCGTATTTACAAAAGTTATTTTTCTAATGTTTTGTTAATGTTTAAAATGTTATTTTCTTTTTAATAATCTATTTAGGCTATATACATATATTTATGTAATATTCATATGATTATAAAATGTGTATACTTATCCTTTAATAAATATTCATATGAATTCAAGTAACTTATATTTTGATTCAATTTAATGTTTATATGTTTGAAACATCTATTTTAATTTAACTCTTAAAATTTTAAAACAAATTTATCTTGTGTTAAAATTAAAATGAAAGGATATTAAGCAAATGAACTTTTAAATTTAAATCTTATCTAAAACTCAAGTTGATCTATATGTTTATAATAATAAGAAATTAACTTTGTTATAAAAATTTAAATCTCAATTATCATTTCAAAAGCATTCAATCAAATTAACCTTTCAAATTACAAAACTATATATATCTATAATAAAGTTTGGAAATACTTATTAAATTCAAATTAATAAAATTCCTATTTCAAACATATATATACAAATATATATACACATTTCAAATAGAAAACATTACAACATTATATTTGATAGTTACTGTATTAAAATTTGAAACACAGACCAAATCATAATATATATATTCATATATATTACAATTTGAATATATATTAGCTCTTAAAACTTCCTATTTACAAGATATATCAATACATACATATTATAAATAGAAAATATTTTTGATTAGCTTCTGGAAAATAAATCTTACCAATTTTAAGTTGCCAAAATAAATATTCCAAATTAAAATATTATAAATTTTCAAAAGAATTAAACTTGACAAATTTTATATTGTCAAGAAAATTGTTGATAGATATTAAATTATTATTATTATTATTAGCCCTTTAAAATAATTTTAATTTGTCAATTTATAATGTAAAATGATCAAATCAATTTAATTATTAACAAAGATTATTAAATTGATATTCCTCAAAATTCCGGGTCGTTACAAAAAGGTTACGCTTAGCCTTGAGCCTCGTCAACCGGGAATGACAGAAAATCAAGGGAGATGCAGCAATGCTAAATGGGTCGCATCCAAGTAGGGTAAGGTTACCCCTATCTGGAGTACCTTTATTTTGGCTGTATTGCGGTTGCTGATCCCAACCGTAGGGTAATCTTATTCGAACTATCCACTTTAGTGGTAGTCCAGCCTTGTGTTGGCAGGGATCGATAGGTTCGGTCTTGGTACGCTGTTCTAGAAGTGTACTATGATAGGTGGCACCCTAGTGCCTAGTCATTTAGTTGGAATCCATTCTCCAAATATGAGTTTAATGTTTTGTTTATAGAGCCTAGTATGCTGGAATTTAACTAATGTAACAATTTCAGCTATTTGAATAAGTATTTCTACTTAGACACTATTATAATATCATTGGATTTTGTATAAAAATGTTTTGGTTATCGTAAGGTAAAAATCCATCGTGTTTATGTGTGACGTGGTCATACGAGATACCTTTGATTTTCAAAGGATTTTGACTACTCTAATAATTCAAATTGAGTGTGTTTTCTCATGCTAATTTTCCAGACTGACTCGGTTGTTATTTTATTTTAGTGCTTGGGTCAGACGGAGTGTTACAGATTCAGGTTAAATGTTATGGAGCTCAAGAGGCTAGCTGGAGAAGTTTCAGATGTATTTTCCATACTCGACTTATATCCCGCTGTGTAAGGATGAGTTATATAACTGTCCAGTTTCATGTATTGATGGCTGTACTCTGATAATTGTAAGTATATAAACTGTTATAGACTTCTTTGTATAAACTCTGCTATTATATATTATATTTTGTTCTGCTACGATTGTGAGATTCTATATTGTTGGTTCTATTTTTCTTCTACCTCTTTCTTCTTCTTTACCCTAGTTATTCGCTCTTTCGTACACTTTGATTTGAACAAGGAAGAATTATTATCAACTCAAGGGTACGGAACTGAGGATCGCTACATTTGATATCAGAGCTGAAGGTTAAACTTGAACCTTGGCTTTGGTGGAGATAATTGATTAGAGATAGAGTCGGTAGTACTCTAGAATGAGTTTAGTGTAATAATAGATATGAGCGTGCATTTCTTAGTGAATATAAATTATTTTATATTGAGTTGACTTATTGGTTGAGTGGTATATAAATTCTTGTCGAATAGTGGGATGCCGCTAAACCAATAGTTGTTTCTAAACACTTGAATGCAATAAACTGACACATTATGGTTTGAAGCGGGTAAATGAAATAATTTTACCCAAATTATATTTTTATATGAAGGAAATCATTTACCAGAAATTATTATAGCATGTTGGAGTATTGGTTGACAATATTATAATCAAACTTACATTGTAAAATTTGGAAATAGTTATATATATTTATAACCAGATGGTAATTGTATAGGTATGGATTATACAATTGAATTAAAAACTAAAATTTGATTGAAACCAGAGTTTGAAATATTAGATCCCGAAGGTTTTTGGTAAAGCTTGCCAAAGAGTTTGAAAATAAACAACAGTAATATTACGTATGAAAAGATTTTGAACAGAAAAATGGTTTAAATGGATTTTGAGGACATGTAGCACTGAAATCACTACAATCATTGGAAAATAATCCTTGTGATGATTGCGCAGCATCATCAGTATTCATTTTCAAGTTTCTAAGTAACAGATTGCTACCAGTGTGGTTTGATATGGAGATTTTGGAAAGGACAAGTTTTATTTTGAAAATAACAGAGAGAATTAGTTTGGATAAAAACCAAGATTGGTTTATGATTAAAAAGTATGATTTGGGATATTTGTGATTTCAAAATGATTTGAAATAAATGTCCGGTGTTTAAAAATTCTTAAATCCTTATTTAAATAATTTAGAGATCATCAGGATATAAGTTATAGGCTTATAAATGGTGAATGAGTTTGAAGAAAAATATGGAGAATGAATTTTTGGATTAAAATTAAAAGTGGAAAAGTTAAAATGAAATTTAACTTAGACTAAGTTGAAGAAATTAACTTTTTGAAATTTAAATTGACGGTGATTTGAATGAAATGAATTAGTGAAATAGACTAGTTAAAAAGGATTAAATTGGGATGTGAATGAATTGAACTGGAAAATAAAATTTGAACTGAATTGAGAAATAAAAATCGAATTGGAATAGATGAATTTCTATAGCTTGTAAAGATCGAAATGAATTGAATAAAAGTATACTTGGGCTATAAATAAATTTATAAATCTCGAGTTAAAAACAAGATGTGAATATACTTGAGCATAGAATTGATGGAAAAATGTGAAAAATAAGTGTGTGGCTTATAAAATTGAAAAGTGGAATAGATAACCCAAAATAAAAGGAGTTTAATATTTTGGTAATGAAACAAAAACCCAAACTTGAATTGTAAATAAGTTCGAACTTAAGGAAACTAAACAAAGTGAGATAAAAATCAAGTATTGAGCCATAGAATGGAAGTGAACTAATTGGCTAATTTAATTAGTAAAATTGAATACAGAATGGACGTTAATTTGGTTGAATAAAAATTGGATTGTTAGTTAAAAATTGATTTTTGAAGTTAAACTTGAGTTTTAAATAAAATTTGATTTAAATTGTAAATGAATTGAAATATAATGGAAAACGGGTCGAATAAATGAAATTGAATTGAAATAGAAATGGTTTAAGTGGCAAATAAATCCAACTTGAATGTGAATGAATTAAATACGGCCTTAGATGTTATTTTAGCGTTTTGAGTTCGGAATTAAAATTGAAGTGGATTGGATGAATAAACTAATTGAATTAATTAGTAAATGGATGAAATCTGATTGAATAAAAATCAAATCAAATATTGAAAGGGAAATTTGTTGTAAAATAGAAATGAACTTAGGTTGTTGGTCAAAATGATTGAAATAAACAACTTAAGCTAATAGGGAACCTTGACTTAAATAAATTATGAAATGGCTATTCAATAAATTAATATTGAAATGTTTTCGAGCTAATTAAAATGGATTTAAAAGTAATGGAAGTGGTTATGAGGGAAATGTAAGTAAATCGACCTAAGATCAATTTGAAATGGAGTAGACTTGAATATAAATTGATTTACGGTCAATTTAAAAATAGTTATATACTAAAATGAATATTCTATTAGATGAATATCACCGAATTTGCATAAAAGATTTGGTGTTTGACATAAATGTAAGTAAATGAAATTTTATAAATTAATAGAAGTGAATAAATTAATTTTTAATCAATTTGGAATGAATATCAATTTGTTTAGTACAAATGTGAGTTGAATGTAAGCAAATTGGGTTGTAAATTATTTCAGATTGAATGAAATGATGCATGGATTGTTGAAAGTAATAAAATGAATGTCCGAACCTTGTAATTTCTTGTAATACATGTTTAGCGTGATTGGTCATTGAAATTCATGTGTTGTAGTTGTTGAAATAAGTGAAATGTTAGTGAATTTCATATTTTGGTGCTTATGTGTTTGAATTGAGTAAGTACATGTATCTGGAGGCCGTTTGGATAGACCTTGGTCGCGCTAATTACAAAATAAATATGCCGCTTGCTTAAAATGGATAAATAAGGTACGTTTTTGGATTAAATACCACAAAATATAAATAATGATATATATACATTTTGTTTTCTGACCATGTGGGTCGATGTATATATATTTATGTGAATATTAGGCTCAGGTCCCAAATAAGTTTCAAAAAACACAAAAACCCCAGTAAAAAAGTACGTAAATTGGGTCCCCAGAATTAAGTTACCAGTTAATTACATATAGTTATGTAATTATTCACTAAATAATTGTAGTCAATTACGCAATTATATCCAAAATTTGCATAAATTTATGCAATTTTTTCGGTGAATACTTACAGAAATTTCCACAATTTCTTTGGTGAACAATTGCGAAATTTTATGCAATTTTTTGAAAAAATTGCGCAAATTTTCGCAATTTTTTAGTTAATAATTGCGGAATTTTCTGTAATTTTTCCGTGAATAATTGTGGAAATGTCTGCAATTTTTTGATATAACTGCATAAATGTCTACAATTATTCACTGAATAATTGCATAAGTGTATGTCATTATTCGGTAACTTAATTCTAGGGACCTAATTTACAATTTTTTTTACTGGGGTCTTTGTGTATTTTTTTTTACTAGGGACCTAATAGCTACTGCTTTTGATTTCATAAATAAAGTTTGTTTGCCCAACAAATAGGTACGTTTTTGGATTACGATTTTATAGCGATATAATATTGTTTTCCCATGGTTTGGGATATTTTATTTTGAAATGTGATATATATATATATATATATATATTGAAATGATTGATATCATTACTTTTCGAACGTTTCCACGCAAAGGAGATTCTATCGAGATTTTTCAAAAATTTAAGACTTGGAATTTTTTTGTAAAACTTAAGTTATTTTCAAATTTTATTAAACTGAAATATGTAGGTTTAATTGTTTATGGATTGATTGTTTAAATAAAATATAAATTTGTTTGGATTCCTTCTTATTTCTTTTTGGGGATGAAAAGTTTTGAGTAGGGGACATTATAACGACCTGTATTTTTAAACATTTAAAAATATTAAATTAAGTAAAATTTTTGAATAAAATTGTTTGGGATAAAAAATTAAGATTTTACCGATACAAATTAAATTATAATACAAGTTATGAGCTAAATTAAAATTTCTATTAATGAAACATGTTTGCAATAATGTAAGGATGATAACAAATGCTAGCGTGTATTTTAATAACACTGGTTTGATGAAATTAACAATTGTCTGAATGTAAATTTCCAATTGATTGGAGTAATAAATGTTAAAAAAGAATAATAATTTTTTTTACTAAAGAAGAAATCATTTGTTTATTTATTTGAAATGTTGAAAGATTAATTGTAGAGATGAGAAACTATTATTTGGTAAGAAATGTATAATTCCTGTTTGTATCCAATAGTGTATAAATATGTTTAAATTACTATTTGATAGGAAAAAATTGTTCTATTTCTTAATACTTTTATTTTGTCCATTTTGAAATTCACTTTTGTAAACAACTGAAATTAACATAATTGAATAATTTCAATTAATTATAGAGAGGACACCAAGTTATAAATTAATAAGTGTAATTAAACGTAGCTTATGTTTTATGAAAATACAAAGAAAGTCGATTTAATGAAAAGAACATTTATCGGATAAAACGAATATTTCATTTGTGAATTTAGCTTTAATTTCATTAAAATAAAGAGTAGAATGACAGATTTAAAGGAAGACATGTATGTATATTTGCGCTATGTTTTAACATACAGATGGATTACAAGAGTAGGAAAATAATTTATTTAAGTAAGTTATTTATTACTCTACTTTATAAACAACAAATTTTATAAAGGTTTTTAAATGACTAAAGAAAACAATTATTCTATTTTTCATCCATTTTCGTTCTTTCCTTTGAAATTTAACTTTGTAAGTAATTGCAATTAATGTTATTGAAACATTTCAATTAGAAGGGAAGGAAATGTTGATTGCAATTAATAGATTTAATAAAGGAAACGCAGCTTTGATGTTAAACAAAAAGAATGTTTTAATGGAAATAAAAGATCATTTTGGGTAAATCAAATTGAACATTTTCATTTTTACTGTAAGTAATTTTATTTTATTATGCATGGAAAAAACCTAAATGCATATAAATTTGAATATTATTTTGTTATTAATTATTGCATGTACATTATAAAATAGTTATCAAAGTATTAGTACTTGATACGTTCAATTCTCTTTATGTTTAATACCTGAGCCTAGACTTTTAGGTTTATTTAATTCTTGCCACCTCATTTTCGCGTATATAAAATTTCACTTTCCTTTGATTTGCAAACTTTTCCATTCCTACGTACATTTGTTCATGCATTATTAATTCCTAAAGCTTTTAAAATACAACGTGAAATTTATTTTTGTCTCTTCACCTTCATTTCATAATTATTAAATAACATGCAGCTTATTTGTTTCATTTGCACTGTATATTTGTGTCCTTTTTTTGGCTAAGTCCTATTGGATTTGTTTTAGATTAATAGGCTCCTTAGTAAACCAAGAGGCCCTAGAAACCCTAAGAGACTTTGGACCCTTTCTTTTTCCATCCATTGACCTTCTATTTCCTATCTAACTAAAACTAGGTACGTACAGAAATTCCTCACTTGAGAAACTTTCTGCGTACTTTTCTTTTTCTTCTTGCTCAAATCTACAGAAAACTCTAAACCCCAAAACTCCTAAATCTCCAAATCAAATTCCATCCCTCCTTCTTCAAAACCCTAGCCTACCTCTCTCCTCTTGCCGCCACCCACCTCCATCACCACCCACAACCCACGACAGTAACCCATGGCCAAAGCCCCACCTTCCATATCCTCTTCTTTCTTCTTCTTCCCTTTCCTTTTTCCATCTTTCTTCCCCTTATTTCCATGGCTTATATATCCAACTAAACCACTCCAAATCATATAATTTTTTTTCTAAACCATGTATAATTTAATGGAAACAACTTTGTTATCGAATCCTTCTTTCCATTCTGAATATTTCTATATCAAAAACTCCATTTTTCAAGTCCTTTCTCAGGTCCTGTTTTGGCCGAAAATAAACCATATTGTATCAATCATATATCCCTTAGGAATGAATCAAATTATGTGATTTCTTTTTTCAAATCATTTATGTAACATCCCAAAATTTTGAATTTTGAATTCGGTAAATTGTTTGAACTTTTAAAATTTAAATTGAAAAGTTTCAAATGAAATAAAATATTATTAAAATTAAATAAAAGAAAGATTTACGGGATTAAATAAATATTTGATAGTTTAAGCTTTAAATAAATAATGATAAATAAATAAAATATATAACAAACAAAAAATTGTATTAAACAATAAAATAAAATATATGTGATAAAAATTTGATGTTGATAATTAAACTTTGAATAGAAATAAAATTTAAAATGTATGTTGTAATAAAATTTTATGGTTATAAAAAGACATAGGAATACATATAAGGTTGCATGAGAAGTTTATAAACAAGGAAACAATAAAATTAAAAGTTGAAGTCAGAACAAAACAAATTTGATTACAAAAGAAGAAAAGAAAAATCTTCCAAACAAAACAAAAATTAGTACTTGCAAAAATCAAAAGGGGATTATATGTAAACTAAGATGGGAGCACATGCATTAAATGCTTTCTTCTTAAGCCTAAATCAAAGATCATTTCAGCAGAAATTAAATTGGCTTAGTCAATAAGAAAATAAAAATAAAAATAAACAAATATCAGATCAAAGAAAAACCTTGTCCCAGTTAATACCTACCTTCCCTACCCTGTACAAACCATCTCCCTTATATATACACATGCATATTTTTTTATTCCATTCAAACAAAAACACAACAAAGCTAAAGAAAGAAAAATAGAAGCAAACATCATTATTTTATAAATTCAAACTCAGTTTATCAACAAAACACAAGGAGGATACAGAGAGATCAATCACTGCAGTTTCAAAAACAAGTCTCTGTTCATCAATATTTTTATGTGAGTAAACTTGTTTTTCTTAAATTGGAACTTAAGTATTTATTTCAGGAATCTTGTGTTTTTAATTGTATATGGAAAAGAAAATGTTGTTGGGTATGTTTCTGAATTACTGGAAATATTCATATAGTTTGTTCTTAATATTTAGTTTCAGAACAAAAGTAAATTGAAGAAAAATTCAAATAAACTCACACAATCTTTTTAGCTTAGTTTTTTTACAAAACAAGTTTGCTTCGACTTGAATCACCGTTAAAATTTTGTTTCAAGCTTAAACATGGAGTATTTGTCTATGCAACTTGTAATTTACAGTGAAAACAAAATTTTGTGATGAATTCAACTATTTTAAATCATGGATTTGATCACATAATTTGAATAAGCATATCAAGTTATGATTTTTAAAAGCAATACGATGATTTTTACTTAAGTAGTTTAAGAGCAGTTTGAATTCAAACCAAAATTGCATTTTTCTTAATTTCTAGTGAACGATTCAATTATAAATGTTGAAATTTGGATAGAAGCTTGTTTGAGCTTCGGCGATGATGAGAAAATTGTCGAATTTTTTTTCGAATGCGTGAATTTGTTGATCGAACCCAAAGTAGGGTTTAAACTCAAAGTTGCAGTGAGTTGGAAGAATGATGATTTCATCACCATGGATGGATCGAGTTGTAGGAGGTTGAGGGGGAGGGTAGTACGGAGTGTTGACGTGATTGGTCGAAGTCGTGGATTTTCTGGTGAATTATGCGAGGTGGACGAGGCAAGTTGGTTTGGGTACGTTCGAGCTTCAGTTCGACGAAAAGGTGAATTTTTGATTTCGAGTTCCTTTTGTCGAATCGAAGTTCGATTTCGTGTTTGAGTGGATTTTTTGACCTGCCGATGATCACTATGATCACCGGAGTGGCGGCGCCAGGTCGTGCACGTGCACGACATTTTTTTGGGTATCAGGGAGTTCTGCAGTTGGAAGCTCGAGTTGAAACTCGAGGAAAATGACGCTTGGCTACGGGAAGGAACTCGCGTACGCAAATATACTTTCTGCTATCTTAGTTTGGACACTTAAGTTAAAAAGAAGAAAAAAGAAGAAGAAGAAATAGGTACGAAAGGAGGAGAGAAAGACCTCGGGGAGAAGATGAGAGAAACTCGAGTTGAGCTCGAGTAAACATCTGAGTTTGCTCGGGTTGCCTTAAAAATGGATTAAGCCCAATTTATTAAAGTTTATAATGTTAAAATGAACAATGTTGACTATTTTTAAGTTGAGAATTCGTTTAAGTTATCGACTAAGTGAGTATATATCAATGCTTTATAAAACCTTAATTAATATTTTTAATTAAGCAATTAATTTAAGTTAACTATTGAAGTTAATTAACATTAAAACTTTCGTTGTAACAATAAATTTATTTTTAAAATGTAAAGAAGATTTTTAAATGATAATTAAGGTAAATAATTTATTAATTAATGGTTTTGAAAAGAAATTAAGAATAATTTATAATTTGTAATTAAAATAGATTAATAAACAATTAAGTGTTTAAATTAATTTGTAAATTAAAAATTTGTTAATTAGATAAATTAAGTTGATTAATTGGCAGTTTATTAAAATAGTTAATTAAGAAACAATTAATCAAGATAATTAAGATTTAAATTAATTATTGATTTAAAATAATCAATAAAAAATAATTATGTGGTTAATCTATTAAATCGCACTCACATTGATTGAAAATAATTGTACTGCACTGAATTGTTACTTCTGTTGTGATCGTAATACTGTGTGATGTAGATTGCTCTGTATTGCACTATGATTTGTGATTTGTTCTGTATTGATGTGAAAACCCCTTTGCCATAAAACGGCATTTAAACTTCGATGCGACATGGAGTCAGATTTCAGTTAGTTATCCAAAACCCACTTCGAACCCTGAATGTGAATCTTTGTGATTGATATATCCACGTGTTTTAAAATTAAGCGTTCACTATTCGATTTAGTCGGGAGAGGACCTTTGTGTCAGATAACCCATTCCGAATAGTAATACGTCGAAATGGATAGCATTTGAAGACCGGTGGTGAAGACCGGGTGTCTTCGAAAACGATAGGATAACCTATCGATTGTCTCTGCACTGAGTTGCTCCAGTATAGAGATTCCCTAAGTGATGGGAAGTCCGATCGGGATTGTGGATATTCGGATTTGCAAGGGCTTCTTCCCTTATTGGACGAAGTGCCTTCGGTTCTATTCGAACCCGAAACAGACTTGTATGGTTGTGTGTCTGACACTACATTTTGAGGTATAAAGCAGATTTCTTTCAAATACGTATCTATTGGTGGCGGAGAATTTATTCTCTTAGCTTAACACCCTTCTCTAAGACGTACGAGCTCAGAGGTTATGTAATTGAAGGTTATCAGCGATATACCCCCAATTTGTTAGTGTGGCATGTTAAGTGCTGCTGTGTGTTAATGATCATTTGTTGATCATTTGTGATCAAAGCATGGCTTTTGTGTAAAGCGCAGTTTTGTGGACGAGACCTCATCGGACCTCACAAACCGGAAATGGTCGAAACAGGAAAGATGTGGCAAGGTTATGAGGGTCGCGCCCTTTAGGGTATGTCATTTCCTTCTGGAAAAAGGTGATGTTATGGTATGGAGCCCAGATATTTGCCTGTGTGGTAGCTCCAATCTCATTTACTATATGGTTGTTGCTTTGTGATAGAGAGCCCTCGGATAAAGATCCCAAAGGACCGAGGAGTAGCATACTCGAGTAGTAGTTACCTAGTTACAGAGGTAACCCGGCCTTGTGTTGGCAGAGAGCCGGGTAGGTTCTCGGGACGTCCCGCCAGAGGCGTACCCATGTGGCAGAAGGAAGTTCCTTAGCCTGACCATTTGTTGGAAATCCAATTCCCAATACGAAACCAGTACGGTTTTAGTTGTATAACCTGCCATTACTTATGGTGGTCACCACTGTTTAGATGGTAGCTATAGTAGGCATAGTTCGGAATGTCTATGCTGGCTAAGATTAATATTCTACTTTCGAAATATTTTTCACACTATGCACTAGTAATAATATCAAAGAATTTTCTTGTATCAAGCATGTTTGACTATTATAAGAAGAAATCTCCTCCAATTCTGCGATTGCATTGTGTGTGTGGCGGGAGGTCTTATGGTAGTTTCATTTTCCAAGCGCATATCGGATTTTCTTTATAAATCTAGTTTATTTAAAAGAAACTACTTTTGTTTACTCATACCAGTCCCATGACTGATCCGGAGCTTATTGTTTCTTTTCTAAACTCTGGGTGCCCATAATTTCCACGCGGGCAGCCTAGTAGCAGGTTTACGTGTTCTGGTGTAGCATTATTTTGGAGCTCTTGCTTTGGAGATAGTTTAGAAGCTTTTGGGAACTCAGCTGTTAGTTTATGGGAATTCGTTACCACCATTCCTTTGAAGACTTTTGGATATATGATCACTGTTGTATTATTATGATGTTTATTTAGAGTTGTGGTGTATGTATTAAAAAAATACTCTGAAGCAGTAATGGATATTATGATGTTGTATTTGTGATGTATGCATAATATTCATTTCGTTCCACTATTTTATATTCATTTGATGTTGTTATAAGCTCCGGCGAACCAGATTCGATGTTTGGATCTACGACATTTGAATATGAGCGTCGTATTCAGTGCCGATTTTCGAAAACCGAGTCAGGGCCGTCACATTTGGTATTAGAGCTGAAGGTTGAGTAAGAACTTTAGCTACAAAGTATAACACATCAGATGGCTCATTAGAGATAGGGTGAAGTATACCCTAGAATGGGTATAACCGAGATTGAAACACCTAACTTTCTTAATCTAATTACTGCTGATATTCCTTAAGATATCTCGTTCGAATATCTAAATCAATTTTCTTACTAATTACAGATAGTAAGAATGAGTGGACGAAGAGGAAGAGCTAGGGGTCAAGGGAATGCCACAACACCTAATCAAGATCCCCCAACAACGGTAGCAGCAGTACCTACTCAGCAACAACTGAATCTGGCTGATTTATACAAAAATTTCTCAAGGATTGGTGGTAAGACGTTCACAGGCAAGGAGTCGATTGTTGAGGCTCAAGCATGGATCAGATCATGTAAGAAAATCTTTAGAGGGATAAAGCTACAAGACGATCAGAAGCGACTCATAGCTTCTTGGCAACTTCAAAGGGAAGCCTTAGCCTGGTGGGAGACAGTCACGGTAGATAAACTAGAAGACAAGTTTACTTGGGAGAAATTTAAAGAAGTATTTGAGAAGCGTTATTTGCCATCAGATGGAATTTCACGAATGTACCAGGAGTTCATGGACTTGAAGCAGGGAAGTTAGTCATTCGAGGAATATCTAAACAAATTCAATGAATTGTCTGTTTTGGTCCCGAATTGGTGAATACGCCTTTAAGGAAGAACGAAAGATTTATTCGTAGGATGAACAAGAAATTCCACGAAAGAATGACTGGCCATGTTAAGGAATCCTTTTAAGATTTAGTTGATATGGGGTACAGATATGCTACACTTGATATGCAAGAAGCCCCGACAGAGAAAGGAAATTCGAGCAGTCAAAATTGGAAGAAGCGGAAATTTGGAGGCAAGAAACCATGGCAGGCCAAAGAGAAAAAGAAGAGCATTCAGGGAAGCATAGCAGAGAATGTCACTTGTTATAATTGCTTGGAGAAGGGCCATTATTCTAGCAGATGTACGAGGTCTAATGTAACGTACACCGGATTTTCGTTGCCGAAAAACCGGATAGTTATGGGTTTTTAAAAAGAATTTAAGAAAAAGAAAGAAGAGAGAAGAAGAGAGATAAGAAGATAGAAAATAGAGGGAGAAAAGAAATTTGAAAACAGAAAAATAGAAAATGGAGAATAGAAGATTTTTAAAAATAGAACGGACAGAAAGGAAACAACAACAGAACAACAACAGAATCTCACAATTCGCAGCGGAACAACATATAATAATAAATGAATAATCTTTAAACAAAGAACTATCAGTTAGAACGGACAGAAAGGAAACAACAACAGAACAACAACAGAATCTCACAATTCGCAGCGGAACAACATATAATAATAAATGAATAATCTTTAAACAAAGAACTATCAGTTATTACATATTATACATTTCATTACATCATATCATCAGAGTGTACAACTCTATTTTCTATCTTCTTATCTCTCTTCTTCTCTCTTCTTTCTTTTTCTTAAATTCTTTTTAAAAACCCATAACTATCCGGTTTTTCGGCAACGAAAATCCGGTGTACGTTACATCTAAGAAACAAGTCGGTCAATCCGTTCAAGCGATGCCCAGGAAATGCTATTAATGTCAGAAAGTGGGGCATGAAGTTAAAGACTGTCCAACCATGAAGCAAGCTCAAACAGCAAAGGTGTACACAGTCAAAGACCAACCTGGGTCTTCCAAAGTAGAAAAAGGGAAAGGAGTTCTAGAAGGTGATCTTGTTATTTATGATAGCATTGTTAGATTTCTTTTTGATACGGGCGCTACACATAGTTTTATCTCTCAGCAAGCTATAAATGAATTAAATCTCGAACCCGATTTTGTTGATGAACCCATGCGTAAAGAATCCAGTTGGAGGTCCCGCAAATCTTTGTCTTCGATGTAGAGACGTTCCTATCTCATATTCTTGTTATCAATTTCCTATTGGTCTCTTTGTGCTTGATTTTCATGAGTTTGAAGTCTTACTCGGAATGGATTGGATAGCAAAATACGAAGCCAAATTGGATTACAATAATCGATTGATTTCGATTAAAACTGAATTTGGAGATTTCATCGAAATTTCTTGTGAGGACCCTAGTCCAAAAAGGGAAGGATTGATGTATAATTTAGGCTATCCCGAACCCAGTTTGGAGTCTATTCCAATTGTTAGAGATTTTCCGAACGTGTTCGGAGAAGTGAAATCTTTACCTCCACATCGGGAAATAGAATTCAGAATTGACCTTGTACCTAATGCTCATCCTGTCGTTCACGCAAGTCGTAGGATGGCACCCAGGGAAAAGGTTGAATTAGTTCAGCAAACCGATGATCTATTAGCAAAAGGATTTATTCGACCCAGTGTTTCTGAATGGGGCTCAGCAGTAGTATTTGTTGCTATATCGGACGGATCTTTGAGATTGTGTGTAGATTATCGCGATCTCAATAAGATGACTCCCAAGAATAAATTTCCACTGCCTAGAATTGATGATTTGTTTGATCAATTACACGGCGCTCCTTTCTTTTCAAAGATGGATCTAGCCCAGGGATTCCACCAACTACGAATCGCCGAAGATTGTGTCCATTTGACAGCTTTCAGAGGTCCTAATATGTTCTACGAATGGTTAATCATGCCTTTCGGGCTAACCAATGCTCCATCATACTTCGTAGATCTTATGACCAGTGTGTTCCGGGAAGTATTAAATAAATTTGTGCTCGTTTTTATTGATGATATTTTGATCTATTCCAAAACCGAAGAGGAGCACGCCGAGCACCTTAGAATCGTTTTGGAGATTTTGAGGAGAAATGTTCTATTTGCAAAATTTTCCAAATGTCACTTTTGGGTTAAAGAAGTTAAATTTCTCGGCCATATTGTTAATGAAGAAGGGATTTCTGTTGATCCTAGCAAAATTTCCGCTATTCTTGATTGGAGAATGTTTGCACAGAAAATGGGCAAACACCTCCAAGTCGTATGATTTCGTTGATTATGTGTTGTTCTTAGTGATTTGGATGATTTATGCAAATATGTAAAATAGATGGACTAAACTGTAAAAGACACACAGATTTATAGTGGTTCGGCTAGAATGTTCCTACGTCCACTTTATATGTTATTCTCCTTTTCTCTTCAGATTACAAGTACAAAGCTTTGATTACAAGTATCTGAAAACTGTTTGAAAGTTCTATCCGTGCTTGAGCTCTCAAACTTGTCTGCCATTGTTGTACTCCTGCCCCTCTATTTATAGAGTGAGGCTGAGGCTAGGGGTCCTGGATGTATATAGCTGCTGGTGGGCCTGGGCTGAAGCAATCTGGCCTGGCAAGGTTGGTCTGGTACTCCTGATCTGGTAGTACGTTGGTTCGGTGGAGGTTGTTTTGGTGGAGGTTGGTCCGGTGGTAGATGGAGCAGGATGGTTCGGCAGTGCATGGAATATGTTGGCTCGGCAGGCATGGGACGTAGGTTTGGACCGACATTGTTTGGAGAAGGTTTGGACCGGCATTGTTTTGAGAGGGTTTGGACCGGCATTGTTTGGAGAGGGAATGGTTCGTCATTGCTTGGAAGTGGAGCTTGGACCGGAAGTGGAGCTTGGATCGGCAATGCTTAGAGATGGGATGGTTCGGCGTCGCTTGGAAACGTATCCAACATTTGCCCCCCCAAAGTGGGGCATATGCCAGCATATGCCGCACTTTGTTTTTGCTTGGACATTCTCATCCGACATGCTCATTCGGCCCTGGGTGTCGAACCAGTGGTCCGGTCGCTTCCATTTGCCTATAAGTAGGGGCGTCATGCTTTCGTTATTCCCTACCGAGTGAGATAGCCGAATTACCTGAGTGCCGAACCAAAATTGACTGTTCCAAACAGCCGAACCAACCGAGCACCGAATCATACTTAACTGCCGAACCAGGTGAGTTTGCATTTGCCGAATGAACTTTTATGGATGCACTACCGAATGGGACATGGGGTTCGAATACCGAATGAACTTTCGTTTTTGAATTGCCGAATGTAACTTAGGGATTCGAGTGCCGAATGAACCTTATATTCTTGAATTTTTATGTTTTTGAATTACGAGTGAAATTCCGGACTACATACACTTGTTTGCTTATATCCTCTGTTCTAACGATGTACTTTCTTGTGGTGCAGATAAATGTCTCGTAAAGTGGAAATTCGATCAGATAAGAAGAAATCCAAGGACGAGGAGAGTCCACCGTAGTGTCCCCAGCTCAGCCAGGACCGGAACGTCATGGACCCACCCCGAGATCGCTAGTAGATGGGTATGGTCCCCAAGAGCTTTTGAATTCTCCACCTGACTGCTTTCCTAGCTCTCTCAAAGAAGAGCAGCTTGATGTTATCTCCCGCTCCTTTGGGATTGATAGAACACGCATGCTTTTGCCAGGGAAGGGGGTCATGCCATATAATCCCCCTGAAGGATACTTTGCTAATAGGTACCATTGCATGTGTGGGGCCATTCCTCCAATCAATGCTTGGATAGTTAGCTTCGTCACCTATTTGAAGGTGGCCCCTTTCCAGCTCCAACCCCACTCCTACGCTATCTTGGTGTGCCTATTCGTGATTTTCCAAAGAAAGTACGGATGCCCCCTTTCCAACCGGGAGATTCGGTACCTATATAACTTGAGGGGTTACAAGACGGGGTCTCCATACATCAGCTTGGAATCGACCGTGTCCTTTAAGCCAGTCCTGGACTTGTATTCAAAGTTCACATGTTTAAGAAGGAATGGTTCTTCGTCCAGGACGACTCCATTTCTATCCGCCGATTCACCTCTGGCTGTAAGTTGAAGCTTATTTATAATTTCCGTTCTGACTGAAATGCTTCTTCTCATGTGTTTTTATTTCCTGCTAGCGACAGGTGGCTTTGCGGTCGTGGAGAACGATCACATGGTTCAGATGGCCGCGGAGATAGAAGCCATTTCGGGAAGGGATAGGTCAGATTCTTACCTGATCAGGAATGCCACTCTCCTGGGACACAACTTGATTCTACCACATCAGTCTGTGGTCAAGCAGAGGGATACGGCTGAGGAAAGGGCTGCTAAATCCAAAGGAGGGGCCACGACAAAGAGCAGCAAGAGGAAACCCTTTTCAATACCTCCAGTCGTCGGGGGGAAGAAGCTCAAGAAAACTGATGGACCCTCTCCCAGCACGTGCCCAGATGTTCCGGAGGAGGAAAGTGGAGAGGAGGAAAGAGGCGAGGAGGAGAGCGGAGGTAATGGAGAAGGTGATGGTGGTAATGGTGGCGAAGGACAAAGTGGTAGTGGCGTTGATGTCTTGACCTCTGGGCAAGCAGGCGACATTCAAGAGTGTACGGATGATGCTTTCCGCCAAGCTTTTGAGGGGTTGGAGGAAGGGTCGGCCTTGGTGGAGAAACCGAAGAAAACTGATAAGGCCGGGACTGGTGCCAGTCCATCTTCTGACAGCATTTCAGCTAGGGCAACTCTGGCGGTTCAAGGTGAAATTTTGACTCCTCTTTTAACTTCACATGTTTCTTGGATTATAGTCTCATGCATGCTTGCAACACTTGGTTTTTATTCCAGGAACGGGTAAGGCGGCCAAGACATCAGACATTCGGCACCGCCTCGAACAATTCAAACTCCTTAAAGCTTCTGCTAAACCGAAGCCTTCGACCAACCGTTCCGGGGGCGTAGTCGGCTACCGTCCTCTCCTTGGAGTTATTGAAGAGGATATTCAAAAGAGAAAGAGGAGGCGCTCCATGTTCGAACCTTCACTTGGACCTCGGCCCCCAACCCAGCCTATTCATGATATCACGGGGGAGGATACTGAGTCCATACCATCTCCGCATCCATCAGAGAATCCAACCGTTACTCATGTTGATTGCCCCGGCTTGGCTCGTAACCCATTTGCGGGTCATCCAGATCTGGACCCGAGTTCTCATGATATTTCCTTCGATGAGGTTACTGGTGAGCACCTCCTACCCCGCAATCCTATGGTAAGGGTGCTTGATGAGGCTAAGTCTTTGGATCTCGACTTGTTGACCACTCGGATTGTGATATGGGGGGTGAGGCCAAGGCAAACATCGATCGGGTGGCTGAGGGGACCAGGAAGTTGATGGGGCATCACGCCCGACTGATCAAGGCCGGGGAGGAAATTGGGAGTGCCAATATAAGATTGCGGCTAGTGATTGCCGACCAGGCTAAGCAACTTGCCGATCATGCCATCCAGATCTCTCAGCACGAGGCTGCCTCCAGACGGCTAAAAAAACTATGGAAGATGCTAGCAGAGCCGAGCTGCGAAAAATGGAGGCCATCTGCAAGGAACGGATCGATATAGCCATTGCAACGGTAGACGATGTACGGAAGGCGGACCTCGAGCGGTTAGAGGAGTTATCCGGGAAGCTTGAAGCTGCGGAGCTTGCTTAAGCCAAGCTGAAGGAGGAGATAGAGGCGATGAGGAAATCCTTTCAGGCTGACCGCTCGCGATACCAATCGGAGAGGGATGTTGCCGTTGCAAAGCTATCGACTTCTGAAGTCCGGATGAGGGAGTTCGAGGAAAATGAGGGGATGATGGACGAGATGCTCCAGGATATGTATTTCCGTACTTGGAAGCAGGACAACTTATCCTGGATGGATGACTATCCCCGGATCATGGCCAAGATTTATCTTTGGGCTCTGGAAGAGGCCAAGGCTGATGCAGATAAGGAGGGTGGTATGGCCTTAAGGATGGGTGTGGTTACGGCCCAGTTTACTAAGGAAGAGTAAGTGGCGGTGAAGGAGGGCATGCGGCTGCTTGCTGCCGAGGAGGTAGGCGTACAGTTGGGAGACGACGATCAAGGAACGGATGTTGGTAAGTCTTCCCTTTTAGCCTTTTCATAGCTTGGTTGCTTATCGTTTATCTAATAGATTCTTCTCCTGAATTGGACAGGTGGGACCTCTGGTCAGCATGCTGGGAGCTCTGATCCTGCGGTCAAGTAGATCTTGGAAGGTCGGAAGGATAGAGATGAAGTTCTGATGCTGCCGACTATTTTGGCTTGATCCGGATATTTTCGGTTTTACTTGACATTCCTGTATATACTAGTTCCAAAACATTAATGTACTTTCAGGTTGTAATTATGTTATTGCAACGAACGACTTTATTTTTTACATGTAATTTTATAACATAAGCTTATTCTGTTATATTAAGATGCTGTCATTATTTTGATGTGTTGCATAAGAAGTATAGTTGTGCGCGTGCTAGTGATTCAATTATGTTTTGATGTCAAGTTCTCGCTTAAAATATAATTTCATGTATTGCGATGTTAGTGTGATTATAGTTACATATGTATGTACAAGAGGAGAAAGTACCACCCTTCAAGTTTTTGCCGTGGATGGTAGTTTTGAATGCCTTGTGTAATCGGATATGGAACGCAGCTGGATGACCTGCCATCTAGCTGGGAGTTCTTATTCCCATTAGCGAGTGTCTCCTATTTTGTGTCCTGTACTTTAGTGATCGTTATAGAGGATAGGAGGAAAGTTTTTATAAATAAAATAGAAATATAAGAAATCGTAAAACTTCCAATCACGGAAGGCCTTCGATGTGCTTAAGTTCGTGGCAAACGGGTTTTGTAGTCACTTTCCCTAGCCGTGGGTCTTGGAGACGTTTGTCACCCATCTTACGCCTCCGCGGGGAGTTTTCTTTTTTACCACAGCCGTACTTAAGACACATCGGAGCCGAGAACGCGCACGGTAACTACCCGGGCCATTATGGCCCATAGTCATGGGTATTTTATTCGATTTACCGTAGCCGGCTAGCGTGGGTGCCGATCGTCAACTGTGAACTGCCCCTGGCTGGCCACACCTTATGTTGGGGCTTATAATCGGTTCACAGTCGCCGGCGAGCCGAACGCCGTAGTGAGCTGCCTCGGCTATAGTCGGCCTTCTCGGTGGCTTATGATCGGCTCATTACAGTTGGCTTTGAGGGCCATCGCGAGCAACGAGTTAACCCGCAGCAGAGGGATGTTGGAGCAAAAGTGTCTCATTGACGAGGGCATAGATTCGTATAGTACCTGTTAGGACTTGTCCAGGTGAGGTTGTGCCGTGAAATGTCCAGAATGGGGATGCCGTTGCACAGGATTTTGTTCAACAGAAAAGGATAAAGCTTAACAAGCAGCCAAGATATAAAGGAACAAGTTAAAAAGAGACAAGATTTTTAAAGTGGTTCGGCACAAAAATGCCTACGTCCACTGATTCTCTTTGTTAATTCACTTCATATGGGCAGTACAAGTTAAGAAAAGTATCGACGAAGGTGTTGGATGTTCCATGCCCTCTGGAACACCTCTCCGTCCACTGTTGACAAAATATATGCTCCGTTGTGGAGATCTTTATGAATTACATAGGGTCCGTCCCAGATTGGATCTAGCGCTCCGGGGCGTGGGAAGATCCGTTTGAGAACAAGATCTCCTTCTTGTAAGCTGCGGTGCTTGACTTTGGAGTTCTATAGTGCTGCCACTTTTTGCTTGCGAGCTGCCGCTTTAAGTGCTGCATCATTTCTTCTTTCTTCAAGTAGGTCCAAAGACATGTGTAGGAGTTCTTCATTCTCTTCTAGGTTGTAGTGGATCCTACGGTGGGAGGGCACAACAGTTTCAATTGGGAGCATGGTCTCCGATCCGTATGCCAAAGAGAAGGGAGTATGCCCTGTTGATGTTCTGAAAGACATGCGGTAGGCCCAAAGTGTCGTAGGAAGTTCATCCACCCAAGCGCCTTTTGACTTTTCAAGCTTCTTCTTGATCAGAGTTTTGAGAATTTTGTTGACAGCTTCGACTTGTCCATTTGCCTGGGGATAAGCCATAGATGAGAAGCTTTTGTAAATTCCGTGCTCTCGGCACCAGTCGGTGAACTCCTCGTTGTCAAATTGAAGTCCATTGTTCGATATGATTTTGAGCGGAACCACGTACCTGCATAGAACATTTTTGATCAAGAAGTTAATAACTTTTGCCGAAGATATTTTATTTAAAGGTTCCGCTTACACCCATTTGGTGAAATATCGACCGCCACTATAGCATATTTGGCTCCGCCTCGCCCCATCGACAGTTCGCCAATCAGGTCAATTCCCCATACCGCAAAGGGTCAAGGACTGGTCATTTGAGTAATCTCATTTGTTGGTAGTCGAGAAATCTTAGCAAATTTCTGGCATCTGTCACATCTTTTGACGAAGTCTAAGGCGTCTTTGTTTAAAGTGGGCCGGTAATACCCATATCGGAGTATTTTCTTTGCTAGAGTCTGCCCTCCAGTGTGATCTCCGTAACTTCCTTGATGGATGTTGGACAGGACTTCCTTGGCTTCCCTTCCAGCGACACACCTTAATAAGGGGTTGGAGAAGCCGCGGCGATAGAGGATGCCTTCTTGTATTGTGTAGCGGGAAGCTTTCCTCAAGATTTTCTTGACTTCGTTACGCCCGTTGGGCAGTGTGCCATCTTGTAAGTATTTTCGGATGGGAGTCATCCAGGTTTCTTCTTCGATTGCAGCTATCAAATTCATTGGCTCGAAAGTCGGGGCTAGTTGCTTTGAGATGGTTATTGTTCCGAAGGTGGTGTCGTCCTTTATGCTAGCTTGCTTTGCCAGTTCGTCGGCCTCCTGATTCTCTCCTCGAGGAATGTGTTTGATTAAATAGTGATCCAATTGATTGAGTAGCAGCTTGGTCTTTTTTAGATATGTTGTGAGTCGTTCTCCTCGAGTTTGGAATTCTCCCAGTATTTGATTTACGATAAGTTAAGAATCGCTATGGAGACATAAAGAACCGACTCCAATCTCTAGGGCAAGTTCTAATCCGGCTATCACTGCTTCGTATTCTGCGTCGTTGTTGGCAAGTAGGTTCTTTACTTCCTCCTCGAGGGCTGCTGATCGTTCTGTCCCCATGCTTCTCTTTTTCTGCTTTACTGGCACCTTGGTGGGATCGATGTTCAGTACGTGGCATGCTACGTCTGGGGAGATTCCAGTCATGTCAGCGTGCGTCCATGCAAATACATCCAAGTTATGGCGAAGAAAATCGACGAGTTGATCCTTCAATTCCGCTCTTAACTGAGACCCGACTCTCAACAGTCTACTTGGGTCGTGTTTTTCTACAGATACAAATTCCATAGCCTCTGCATGCTCGGTGGTGGTCTCCTCCTCCTTGTCCCTGGGGTCTAATTCGTTGAAAGGATCGCTGGTATATCAAAGAGGAGGGGCTTTCTTTAATTGCTATGCTTTCAAGTTTTTCTTGCAGAGAGAAGTCTCTGCATCCTTCCCTTTATCCTTCCTGCGGTTATTGCGAAGTTCAGTCACATAGCAATCTCGAGCGGCGTCTTGATCTCCCTCTATTTCTCCTATTCCGTTATCCGTTGAAAATTTTATCTTCAGGCACCATGGGGCTAGGACAATTTGGAAGTCAGACAAGGCTGGTCTTCCCAAAAAGGCGTTGTAGTCTGAGTGGTTCTCTATTAGCACAAATGTTTGTTTTATCACAACGGAGCGGGGATGACTTCCTATTTCGACAAAGAGGTCCAGTTGCCCGAGGGGCATCTTCGCATCTCCGGTGAAACCATGTAGCGGTTTGCTGCAGGGAGACACATCCTTCATTGACAGCTTCATTTTGTCGAAAGCGTGCTTGAATAGGATATTTACTAAGCTTCCAGTGTCTACTAGGATTCGGAAAACCTTGGCTGGGCCGAACCAGGCAGAGATGACCATTGGATCCATGTGAGGGTACTGCCTTCCCTCTAGATCACGCCTACTGAATGTGATATCATCATTCTCTTTCCATTTCGGGTGGCGCTCTTCTGTAACAGAATTAACGTAGCCTTCGTTGTTTCTAAGTGACTTACTGTATCTCTCCATCTCTGTCCAGCTTCCGTCGGCGATGTGTGGTCCTCCTGATATGGTAAGGACCACTTTCTTCTCTTGACTGGAGCCGCTGGTCTTGCGATTTCCTCCTCCTACTTCCGGGAGGGGTAGCCCTGGGTTCTCATTGGAAGGATTTGAAGTCCTGTTCTGACCTTTCACATAGCGCTCTAGTCTCTTCCTTCTGATGTGTTCTTCAATCAAGTCTCGGAGATGATAGCATTCATTGGTGTCATGCCCATGAGATTCGTGGAAGCGGCAGAACTTTCCAGACTTAATTGCATTATCTGATTCCTTCTTGTGTGGGGGGGAGCTTGTATCTAATTTCGTCTTGGGTGGCTAAGAAGATGTTTTCGATTGTTTCATTTAAAGGAGTGTAAGAGCCAAATCTTGGTCCTGGCCTGTATAAGCGCTTTTCTCCCTTCTTGCCCCCAGCGCTATCTCTGCAGTCATTTCTTCGAACGTCCTTTGCTACTGCGGATGTGTTGCCATGAGCTGCCTTGGTTTGTTGCCCTATCTTCCTTTCAATGGCAGCGTCTTCAAGTCTCATATATTTCCCGGCTTCGTGGAAGAAATCGGGTAAGGTAGCTGGCTTTTCTTTCGTTAATATCCTAGCGCACACAACTGCAGAGGGCCATTAGGATAAGTTTCTCGTCGGCATCTTGGACTGCGGCTGCTGCGGCGTTGAATCGGGTTAGATATTGTTGCACTGCCTCTCCGGGCTTCTGTTTGATATTAGATAGGGAATAAGCGTCCTTGGGTTGTTCCACATGAATGCGGAACTGGCTGATGAACTTTTCTTTCAACATTTCCCATGAGCTGATGGATCCTTGGGCAGATGGCAGAACCAGGAGGTAGCTAGATCTGCTAAGAATAGTGGAAAGCATTTACACAACATTCCCTCTGTTGCTCCGCTCATGAGCATATGCTGTGTGTATCTCTGCAAGTGTACAACGGGGTCAGAGGTTCCCTTGTAAGGTTCAATTGTTGGCATTTTCCATTCCCGGGGGGTGATGGTAGTTTCGATATTGCGGGTGAAGGGGCTAATTACCCTAGCACCTATCCCCCGATCCCTTTGCTCCCGTTGGACGCACTCTCTGAACAATCATGCCATCCTTTCATCAGAACTTGGAGCGGACAGAAATGAGTTTGGTTCTTCCCTGCGGGATTGATTCCTTCCAGATGACCTGTAGGGATGGTATCGTCTATCACTCCTAACATTCTCCAATGACGGCCTCTGGTCTTCCGGGGGCACGCTGGGGTCAGCCACAGTTGGCCCTTACCTTGATCTTCCCCTGTAGGGTTCTGTTCTCAGCGCTTCTTCGGGCCCAACTTTGGGCTGGACTCCAGCTCGGTCCCGTCTATTGGTGTTTCCATGGTTAGGTAGCATGGCAGGCTCAGCTACATCCGACCCCTGCCTGGTACCTCCCCTGTTGGGTTCGGTTACAAGTGTTTCCTCGGGTCGGAATTAGGTCTGAGTCCGAGCTCGGCTCCTACCATTGTTGTTTCTGTTGTTAGCCTCTTCTAAGAAGTAAGACCTTTGTCGTCTCCCAGATCCTCCAGACCGGGACTCACCCCATGATTCAGTGTTGCCGTTGGTTTCTTCAACATCCCTTAAGCGTGACATGAGTTAATCCACCAAGGCTTCTTGTTGAGATGCGAAGCGGTTAGTTACTTCAGCCACAACCCTGTCCAGATCCGCCCTTGTAATTGGTTGATCCGTAGCAGGGGTTGTCGGATATGCCTGATTTCCTTTTGCTGTTGGAACCGGACGATTTTTTTGATCTCTGATCACTGGATCTGGGATACTGCCAGTTGCGATGTTCTTTCCTTTGTTAGCATCTTTCTTCCGTCCGGGAGGCATGTTTTCCAAGCAATGAACGATGCTGATAGGAAAAGGGTTAAGTGGGAGAAGCTGAAGCTTCGAGCTCCTGTTCTCAGTGAAAGCACCAAAAATGTTTGCACAGAAAATGGGCAAACACCTCCAAGTCGTATGATTTCGTTGATTATGTGTTGTTCTTAGTGATTTGGATGATTTATGCAAATATGTAAAATAGATGGACTAAACTGTAAAAGGCACACAGATTTATAGTGGTTCGGCCAGAATGTGCCTACGTCCACTTTATATGTTATTCTCCTTTTCTCTTCAGATTACAAGTACAAAGCTTTGATTACAAGTATCTGAAAACTGTTTGAAAGTTCTATCCGTGCTTGAGCTCTCAAACTTGTCCGTCATTGTTGTACCCCTGCCCCTCTATTTATAGAGTGAGGCTGAGGCTAGGGGTCCTGGATGTATATAGCTGCTGGTGAGCCTGGGCTGAAGCAATCTGGCCTGGCAAGGTTGGTCTGGTACTCCTTGATCCGGTAGTACGTTGGTTCGGTGGAGGTTGTTTTGGTGGAGGTTGGTCCGGTGGTAGATGGAGCAGGATGGTTCGGCAGTGCATGGAATATGTTGGCTCGGCAGGCATGGGACGTAGGTTTGGACCGGCATTGTTTGGAGAAGGTTTGGACCGGCATTGTTTGGAGAGGGTTTGGACCGACATTGTTTGGAGAGGGAATGGTTCGTCATTGCTTGAAAGTGGAGCTTGGACCGGAAGTGGAGCTTGGATCGGCAATGCTTGGAGATGGGATGGTTCGGCGTCGCTTGGAAACGCATCCAACATTTGCCCCCCCAAAGTGGGGCATATGCCAGCATATGCCGCACTTTGTTTTAGCTTGGACATTCTCATCCGGCATGCTCATTCGGCCCTGGGTGCCGATCCAGTGGTCCGGTCGCTTCCATTTGCCTATAAGTAGGGGCGTCATGCTTTCGTTATTCCCTATCGAGTGAGATAGCCGAATTACCTGAGTGCCGAACCAAAATTGACTGTTCTAAACAGCCGAACCAACCGAGCACCGAATCATACTTAACTGTTAGATTTCTTTTTGATACGGGCGCTACACATAGTTTTATCTCTCAGCAAGCTATAAATGAATTAAATCTCGAACCCGATTTTGTTGATGAACCCATGCGTAAAGAATCCAGTTGGAGGTCCCGCAAATCTTTGTCTTCGATGTAGAGACGTTCCTATCTCATATTCTTGTTATCAATTTCCTATTGGTCTCTTTGTGCTTGATTTTAACGAGTTTGAAGTCTTACTCGGAATGGATTGGATAGCAAAATACGAAGCCAAATTGGATTACAATAATCGATTGATTTCGATTAAAACTGAATTTGGAGATTTCATCGAAATTTCTTGTCAGGCCCTAGTCCAAAAAGGGAAGGATTGATGTATAATTTAGGCTATCCCGAACCCAGTTTGGAGTCTATTCCAGTTGTTAGAGATTTTCCGAACGTGTTCGGAGAAGTGAAATCTTTACCTCCACATCGGGAAATAGAATTCAGAATTGACCTTGTACCTAATGCTCGTCCTGTCGTTCATGCAAGTCGTAGGATGGCACCCAGGGAAAAGGTTGAATTAGTTCAGCAAACCGATGATCTATTAGCAAAAGGATTTATTCGACCCAGTGTTTCTGAATGGGGCTTAGCAGTAGTATTTGTTGCTATATCGGACGGATCTTTGAGATTGTGTGTAGATTATCGCGATCTCAATAAGATGACTCCCAAGAATAAATTTCCACTGCCCAGAATTGATGATCTGTTTGATCAATTACACGGCGCTCCTTTCTTTTCAAAGATGGATCTAGCCCAGGGATTCCACCAACTATGAATCGCCGAAGATTGTGTCCATTTGACAGCTTTCAGAGGTCTTAATATGTTCTACGAATGGTTAATCATGCCTTTCGGGCTAACCAATGCTCCATCATACTTCGTAGATCTTATGACCAGTGTGTTCCGGGAAGTATTAAATAATTTGTGCTCGTTTTTATTGATGATATTTTGATCTATTCCAAAACCGAAGAGGAGCACGCCGAGCACCTTAGAATCGTTTTGGAGACTTTGAGGAGAAATGTTCTATTTGCAAAATTTTCCAGATGTCACTTTTGGGTTAAAGAAGTTAAATTTCTCGGCCATATTGTTAATGAAGAAGGAATTTCTGTTGATCCTAGCAAAATTTCCGCTATTCTTGATTGGAGAATGTTTGCACAGAAAATGGGCAAACACCTCCAAGTCGTATGATTTCGTTGATTATGTGTTGTTATTAGTGATTTGGATGATTTATGAAAATATGTAAAATAGATGGACTAAACTGTAAAAGACACACAGATTTATAGTGGTTCGGCTAGAATGTGCCTACGTCCACTTTATATGTTATTCTCCTTTTCTCTTCAGATTACAAGTACAAAGCTTTGATTACAAGTATCTGAAAACTGTTTGAAAGTTCTATCCGTGCTTGAGCTCTCAAACTTGTCTGCCATTGTTGTACCCCTGCCCCTCTATTTATAGAGTGAGGCTGAGGCTAGGGGTCCTGGATGTATATAGCTGCTGGTGGGCCTGGGCTGAAGCAATCTGGCCTGGCAAGGTTGGTCTGGTACTCCTTGATCAGGTAGTACGTTGGTTCGGTGGAGGTTGGTCCGGTGGTAGATGGAGCAGGATGGTTCGGTAGTGCATGGAATATGTTGGCTCGGCAGGCATGGGACGTAGGTTTGGACCGGCATTGTTGGGAGAGGGTTTGGACCGGCATTGTTTGGAGAGGGTTTGGACCGGCATTGTTTGGAGAGGGAATGGTTCGGCATTGCTTGGAAGTGGAGCTTGGACCGGAAGTGGAGCTTGGACCGGCAATGCTTGGAGATGGGATGGTTCGGCATCGCTTGGAAACGCATCCAACAGAGAAGACCTACTACCCCAAAATAAGTTCGAAGCTTTTTGGGTTTAGCAGGCTATTACCGAAAGTTCGTTCAAAACTTTTCTAAGATAGCTAGTCCGTTGAGTAAGCTAACAATGATGGATGTAAAGTTCAATTGGACTCCGAAATGTGACGAAGCTTTCCAGGAGTTGAAGAAGAGATTAACCACCGCTCCTGTTCTCGCTATTGTCAACGGGAATCAAGGTCTATCTGTTTATACTGATGCATGCGGTGAAGGGGTAGGTGCAGTATTAATGAAAAATGGAAAAGTAATTGCCTACGCGAGTAGACAATTACGTCCGCACGAGAGAAACTACCCAACACATGATTTGGAGCTTTTGGTTGTTGTTTTCGCTTTGAAAATATGGCGACATTATCTTCTGGGTAAGAATCTTTTCGGCTTTCCTAATAATTTACGAAATTAACTTAACTTGATAAATATACTTAATGAACTTTTCTTTCTCTAGGTGAAAAATTCGAATTATTTACCAACCATAAATATTTGAAATATCTCTTCATCCAGAAATATCTAAATCTGCGACAACAACGTTGGTTGGAATTTCTGGCATCTTATGACCCAGATATCCAATATACGCCGGGAAAAGCCAATGTAGTTTCCGATGCTTTAAGTAGGAGACATGCTGTTCTTGCATATCTAGTTGTCACTCCTATTCTCCTTGAGAGGATCGCCAGCAAGCAAACCGAAGACAAGTTTCTTCGGGAAATTCATAGAAGAATATGTCGAGTTGAAGATTCTAGTTTTGCAATTGATGATCATGGAGTTATCAGGATGAAAGACAGAATTTGTGTCCCTGACATTCCGGAGCTAAAATGTGAAGTTTTGGACGAATGCCACAAATCTAAGCTTCGCATCCATCCAGGAATCAATAAAATGTATCGAGATATTAAAAGAACTTTCTGGTGGAAAACGATGAAAAGTGACATATCTATTTAGAGTCGTTGTGCTACTTGTCAACAAATTAAAAGCGACCAAAAGAAAACAGCCGGTTTACTTCAGCCCTTGGAAGTACCAAAATGGAAATGGGATCAGATATCGATGGATTTCATCGACGGATTGCCACGAACCAAGAAGGGAAATGAAGCAATTTGGGTTATAGTGGACCATCTAACCAAAACTGCTCACTTTATTCCAGTGAAATCCACTCGGACTGCAGCAAGCTTAGCAGAGATATATGTAAAGGAAATTGTTCGTCTCCATGGTATTCCCAGCAGCATAGTGAGTGATCGTGATCCGATCTTCCCTAATAGATTTTGGGAGGCATTCCAAGCCGCATTAGGAACAAAACTGAATTTCAGCACTGCTTATCACCCACAATCTAATAGGAAGACTGAAAGGATAAACCGAATTTTAGAAGACCTATTACGCGCTTGCATTCTTGACTTTGGTGGTTCTTGGGAGGACCATTTGCATCTGGTCGAATTCTCTTACAACAATAGCTATCAGGCCAGTATAGAAATGGCTCCTTTCGAAGCTTTATATGGTCGTCCGTGTCGATCACCTGCAAGCTGGATCGAATCAGGTGATAGACTCGTCCTTGGACCAGATATGATTAAAGAAGCCATGGAGAAGGTTTATTTTATACGAAAGAAATTAATAACTGCTCAAAGTCGTCAGAAGAGCTATTATGATCGCCGAAGAAGAGATTTAGAATTTCAAGTGGGATATTCTGTATTTTTGGAAGTATCTCCGATGCGGGGTGTGTTGAGGTTCGGAAAAACTGGAAAGCTAGCACCGCGCTATATTGGTCCTTTTCCTATTCTGGAGAGGATCGGTCCTCTAGCATATCGAGTGCAGCTACCCAGCTGGTTGTCTGGTGTGCATAATGTGTTCTACGTTTCTAGTCTTCGGAAGTATGTGCATGATCCAGATAGTGTTATTGAGGAGGCCGCTCAGCAGGACCTTGAGATCACCCATAATTTAACAATTAGAAGAGAACCAATAAAGATTGTAGAACGTGATAAAAAGCGATTGAGGAACAAAGTGGTGAAACTCGTTAAAGTTCAGTGGAGTGGCGATCCAATGGACTGTACTTGGAAAACTGAAGATAATATGCAGAAACCATATCCCAACTGCAGAATGGACATCTCGGCTTAAACTGGTAAGCCATTCCCTTATTTTTCTGAATTCGTATATTCTTTGATGCTTTTCTCTCTCTTTCAAATTTCAAGGACGAAATTTTCTTAAGGGGGGATATTTGTAACATCCCAAAATTTTGAATTTTAAATTCGGTAAATTGTTTGAACTTTTAAAATTTAAATTGAAAAGTTTCAAATGAAATAAAATATTATTACAATTAAATAAAAGAAAGATATATGGGATTAAATAAATATTTGATAGTTTAAGCTTTGAATAAATAATGATAAATAAATAAAATATATAACAAAAAAGAATTTGTATTAAACAATAAAATAAAATATATGTGATAAAAATTTGATGTTGATAATTAAACTTTGAATAGAAATAAAATTTAAAATGTATGTTGTAATGAAATTTTATGGTTATAAAAAGACATAGGAATACATATAAGGTTGCATGAGAAGTTTATAAACAAGGAAACAATAAAATAAAAAAGTTGAAGTCAGAACAAATCAAAATTTGATTACAAAAGAAGAAAAGAAAAATCTGCCAAACAAAACAAAAATTAGTACTTGCAAAAATCAAAAGGGGTTTATATGTAAACTAAGATGGGAACACATGCATTAAAGGCTTTCTTCTTAAGTCTAAATCAAAGATTATTTCAGCCGAAATTAAATTGGCTTAGTCAATAAGAAAAAAAATAAAAAAAATAAACAAATATCAGATCAAAGAAAAACCTTGTCCCGGTTAATACCAACCTTCCCTACCCTGTACAAACCGTCTCCCTTATATATACACATGCATATCTGTTTTATTCCATTCAAACAAAAACATAGCAAAGCTAGAGAAAGAAAAATAGAAGCAAACATCATTATTTTATAAATTCAAACTCAGTTTATCAACAAAAAATAAGGAGGATACAGAGAGATCAATCACTGCAGTTTCAAAAATAAGTCTCTGTTCATCAATATTTTTATGTGAGTAAACTTGTTTTTCTTAAATTGGAACCTAAGTATTTATTTCAGGATCTTGTGTTTTAAGTCGTATATGAAAAATAAAATGTTGTTGGGTATGTTTCTGAATTACTGGAAATATTCACACTGTTTGTTCTTAATATTGAGTTTCAGAAGAAAAAAAATTGAAGAAAAATTCAAATAAACTCGCACAATCTTTTTATCTTAGTTGTTTTACGAAACAAGTTTGCTTCGACTTGAATCACAGCTAAAATTTTGTTTCAAGCTTGAACATGAAGTATTTGTCTGTGCAACTTGTAATTGACAGTGAAAACAAAATTTTGTGATGAATTCAACTATTTTAAATCATGGATTTGATCACATAATTTGAATAAGCGTATCAAGTTATGATTTTTAAAGGCAATACGATGATTTTTATTTAAGTAGTTTAAGAGCAGTTTGAATTTAAACCAAAACTTCATTTTTCTTAATTTCTGGTGAACGATTCAATTATAAACGTTGAAATTTGGATAGAAGCTTGTTTGAGCTTCGGTGATGATGAGAAAGTTGTCGAATTTTTTTTCGAATGCGTGAATTTGTTGATCGAACCCAAAGTAGGGTTTAAACTCAAAGTTGCAGTGAGTTGGAAGAATGATGATTTCATCACCATGGATGGATCAAGTTGTACGAGGTTGAGGGGGAGGGTAGTACGGAGTGTTGACGTGATATGGCCGTAGTCGTGGATTTTCTGGTGAACTATGCAGGGAGGACGAGGCAAGTTGGTTTGGGAACGTTCGAGCTTCAGTTCAACGAAAAGGTGAATTTTTGATTTCGAGTCCCATGTGTCGAATCGAAGTTCGATTTCGTGTTTGAGTGGATTTTTCGACCTACCGATGATCGCGATGATCACCGGATTGGCGGCGCCACGTCGTGCACGTGCACGACGTTGTTTTGGGTATCAGGGAGTTCTGCAGTTGGAAGCTCGAGTTGAAACTCGAGGAAAATGACGCTTGGCTTCGGGAAGGAACTCGCGTACGCGAGTATACTTTCTGCTATCTTAGTTCGGACACTTAAGTTAAAAAAAGAAGAAGAAGAAACAGGTACGAGAGGAGGAGAGAAAGAACTCGGGGAGAGGACGAGAGAAACTCGAGTTGAGCTCGAGTAAACATGAGTTTGCTCAGGTTGCCTTAAAAATGGGTTAAGCCCAATTTATTAAAGTTTATAATGTTGAAATGAACAATGCTGACTATTTTTAAGTTGAGAATTCGTTTAAGTTATCGACTAAGTGATTATATATCAATGCTTTATAAAACCTTAATTAATATTTTAATTAAGTAATTAATTTAAGTTAAATATTGAAGTTAATTAACATTAAAACTTTCGATGTAATAATAAATTGATTTTTAAAATGTAAAGAAGATTTTTAAATGATAATTAAGGTAAATAATTTATTAATTAATGGTTTTGAAAAGAAATTAAGAATAATTTATAATTTGTAATTAAAATTGATTAATAAATATTTAAGTGTTTAAATTAATTTGTAAATTAAGAATTTGTTAATTAGATAAATTAAGTTGATTAATTGGCAGTTAATTAAAATAATCAATTAAGAAACAATTAATCAATATAATTAAGATTTAAATTAATTATTGATTTAAAATAATCAATAAAAAATAATTATTTGGTTAATCTATTAAATCGCACTCACATTGATTGAAAATAATTGTACTGCACTGAATTGTTACTTCTGTTGTGATCGTAATACTGTGTGATGTAGATTGCTCTGTACTGCATTATGATTTGTGATTTGTTCTGTACTGATGTGAAAACCCCTTTGCCATAAAACAGAATTTAAACTTCGATGCGACAGGGAGTCGGATTTCAGTTAGTTATCCGAAACCCACATCGAACCCTGAATATGAATCTTTGTGATTGATATATCCACGTGTTTTAAAATTAAGCGTTCACTATCCGGTTTAGCCGGGAGATGACCTTTGTGTCAGGTAACCCATTCCGAATGTCGGAATGGATAGCATTTGAAGACCGGTGGTGAAGACCGGGTGTCTTCGGAAATGATAGGATAACCTATCGATTGTCTCTGCACTGAGTTGCTCCGGTATAGAGATTCCCTAAGTGATAGGAAGCCCGATCGGGATTGTGGATACTCGGATTTGTAGAAGGAAGTTCCTTAGCCTGACCATTTGTTGGAAATCCAATTGCCAATACGAACCCAGTACGGTTTTAGTTGTATAACCTGCCGTTTACTTATGGTGGTCACCACTGTTTAGATGGTATCTATAGTAGGCGTAGTTCGGAATGTCTATGCTGGCTAAGATTAATATTCTACTTTTGAAATGTTTTTCACACTATGCACTAGTAATAATATCAAAGAATTTTCTTGTATCAAGCATGTTTGGCTATCATAAGAAGAAATCTCCTCCAATTCTGTGATTGCATTGTGTGTGTGGCTGGAGGTCTTATGGTAGTTTCATTTTCCAAGCGCATATCGGATTTTCTTTTATAAATATAGTTTATTTAAAAGAAACTACGTTTGTTTACTCATACCAGTCCCATGACTGACCCGGAGTTTATTGTTTCTTTTCTAAACTCTGGGTGCCCATAATTTCCACACGGGCAGCCTAGTAGCAGGTTTACGTGTTCTGGTGTAGCAGTATTTTGGAGCTCTTGCTTTGGAGATAGTTTAGAAGCTTTTGGGAACTCAGGTGTTAGTTTTTGGGAATTCGTTACCACTCTATTCCTTTGAATACTTTTTGGATATATGATCACTGTTGTATTATTATGATGTTTATTTAGAGTTGTGGTGTACGTATTAAAAAATACTCTGAAGTAGTAAGGGATATTATGATGTTGTATCTGTGATGTCTGCATAATATTCATTTTGTTCCACTGTTTTATATTCATCTGATGTTGTTATAAGCTCCGGCGAACCAGATTCGATGTTTTGATCTACAGCATTTGAATACGAGCGTCGTGTTCGGTTCCGATTTTCGAAAGTCGAGTCAGGGCCGTCACAATTTATTTTTCCAGTGGATTCAACTTTCTTTTAGATTAGTTCTTCAAATTCCTTAATTTGCTATGCCAAAAACTCAAATATTTTTGAAGTATTTTTGAACTCATATTTTCAACATAGAAAACAGCTCTGTTTGCTTTGACCATAACTTTCTCAAGACAGAAGATTTTTAAGTGATTTTGTTTTGAAAGTGGAGAGAAATTTTTTTGCAACAACTTCTATTAGTCACGTTTATAGATTTACTAATATTCTGGTTCGAATATTTTCTTAAAGATGATCTAGTTTCAGGTTTGTCTGTAGTTTGGATCATGGGTTGTTTGGAAGTTGGAAGTAGTTGAAACTTGTTTATTGATTTGTGTTCGTGTCTAAGTTTTGTTGGATTTGCTTTGCATTTGGATCTTTGCTAGGAATCTCCATATTACTCCATTTTTATCCTCACCTCCGTAGCCATGAAACGTTAGCAACACTCACAACCATTTGATTTTCTTATGTTAGTTAAATTGATTTTATGATGTAATTAGAAATTGATTGGTTGCTGTTTAGTATATCTTAAATTGTCATTTAAGTTAAATCCAACATTTATTGAAAATTGCCATTTAATTTAATATTGAAATTTAAATTGCCAGTTAAATACCTATTAATGATAATCACTAAATTGTTGGTTGTTATTGGTTGATTTCAATGATGATTATGTTGTATGTTCAATTATTGATATTTAGGGGATTGGATGGATGCTATAGGTCAACATTTAGGATGATTGGATGTTATTAATGTCTGTATCTCTGCTATATCTATGGGTTGAAATGATACATACCCGAAAAATCTAATAGATTAAGGGAAAATCATTGTGGGTTGAAATGATAAACTCGAGCAGTTTTCATTGATTTGGAAATGTTGATTTTTAATATTGGTTGAAATGACATATACCCATATAATTTCTTGAATTTGGCCTTTTATTTGGAATTGAATTATTTAAAGGGCTTAAGTTAATTCAAACTTCGGATTTTTTTAGTTAGATGATTAAGTTGATATTTCGAATTATTTGAAACCTTTTAAATGATAATATTCACATTGTACACTTTATAGGAGATGAAATCCCGTAACATCTGTAACATTCCGCCTTTTTGCACGTTTTAGGCAGACATACATGCTGACTCAAACCATACAGAAGGGCAGATTGTTATTGGGGTGAAATAAGAAAAGCAGAGAAAGAAGAAAAACAAAACAGAATCTTATAGCGGAATGATAAAATATAATAATCAAATAAACAGTTCATGAAGCTGTTTTACAAAGCATTTGATTTTACTTATACAACGCAGATCAGAGTTACACATACAAGAGAATATTAAATAATGCAGCGGAAAAGTATGAATGCAGTGGAATAATAGAATAAATAATGACAACAGTACAATCTTCGTCTTTGTTCTCTAGAGATAAGGTCTTCAATTCCTGAAATGCTTAGACTGGCCCGAGCAAATTGAAAAGACAAAACACTCGAGTCAGAACTAAAAGATCTTGTGTAAGTTAAATCAATGGAAATAGATATGAGTGGAACGACATCGGAAATGTTTTCGGGGTTTGATATCTCCTATCCAGTGTCTAACGTGAGTGCAGTGACTTAAGAGATGTTTGAGATTCACATCTCCTAAGGATCCGTTAAACTATCTACTATGTAGTAAAATACGCTATTATAATAGTGTCTATAGTAAAGTAAAATATTAAAATAGCATTAAGGTGTTACCCATATCTCCCTTAACACATTTTATATATTCTCATTTGTAACATCCCGCCTTTTTGCACGCTTTAAATTGACACATGTGCCAATTCAAACCATACGGAAGGGCGGATTGTTATGGGGTAAATAAAACACAAGAAAGAAATAAACAAACAGAATCTCATAGCAGAAGGATAAAATATAATAATCAAATATACAGTTCATGAAATTGCTTTACAAAAATATTCGATTTTCTTTACTTATACAATACAATATCAAAGTACACATACCAGATAATAATAATTAATGCAGCGGAATTAAATGGTGTGGTGGAATAATATAGTAGATAATAGTATTACAAATCTTCGTCTTCGTCCTCCAGAATAAAATCTTCAAATCCCGAAATGCTCGGACCGACTCGAGTGAATTTGAAAAGACAAAAAACTCGAGTCAGAACTAAAAGATCTTATGTAAGTTAAATCAACAGAAATAAATATGAGTGCAGTAACTCAAAAGATGCTCGGGATTTACATCTCTTAAGGATCCGTTAAACTATTTACTATGTAGTATATTTCGCTATTATAATAGTGTCTAATTGTAAAATAAACTTACTTTTAAATAGCGTTAAGGCTTTACATTTTCCACCTTAACACATATGTATATTACCATAGTCTATACACTGCCGTAATCTCCCCTGTACTGGGCGTCATCAGAGGGCACTCCATAGGTATGGTACAAAACCAAAATCATATAAGGCGCACTAGGGTAGGTGAGACGGCACAACTTGGTAATGGCAAGGTAGATATACTAATTACGCTTCCGGGTCGGTGGTAACGCATAGCCGCAGCAACCGTCCACCTCGAGCCACACCCCCAAATCAAAGAAATCAATAGTGGCCACCGAATAAATCCAAAAGTCAGAGTAGAATATCGAAGGGATGTGTCCGATAAAAGGTGCTACCTTCTTAACCCGTCAATCGCTCCTGTTTTAGCCACCTTATGCCAACTCACGGGAGTTGGGTCCATGTATTTACCTCAAAGGAAACACCGCCACCATCCTACTTCATTCTGGAATATCCAACGCGTACACGGCTGTTAAAGTGGTTTTCGAAGTTGGCGGAGAGTATGACAACTTCCGATCCCGGTCTCTTTAACAACCAAACGTTATTATAACAACGCGGTCTTTACAAACTAATTTATACTTTATAACCAGAATATAATATCCATCTCAAAACCATATAAATACGATATAATTTATATTTTTAAAACCCCAAATCAATATGATATCATTTTTATTTTATAAATATCCCTTTTTCCAAAATCATAATATTTTCAAATGTATATATATATCTTAAACCCCATAGCTTTGAAACAAAATTTCTAATACTTAAATAGTTTAAGTATTAAACCGCTTTACATATAGCTTTTTAAATTTCACAAATAAATTCCAAATATAGGTTTAAATTTCCATATAAACCATTTCAATTTCCATATATTTCAAAGCTTTAATTATTCCACTATTTCAAAACTTGTTCTTTGATAATCTCATATATATCAAATTCAATTACTACTATTTAGATTTGAAATGTTTACTTAATAAATCAAATATCATTTAAGTAAAACCTTTAAACTTCAAATAACAGGATATTCTCTCAATTTAATTAACATGATAATCTTCATTTAGATCGACTTGATTTCATTTAAGTCCTCTAAACAAAAATCAAGTTATAAAGATCATACCTTTAAACCCCAAATTGATTTAAATTTCAAATAACTTTTATTCGAGGATAATTCTTAAATACCTTAATTCAAAGCAAATTTATATTTATCTTCCAACATTTATTCGAGGTATATATACCTTAATTCGAGGATAATTTTCAACGAGAAATTGGGTTTTGAAGGGAATTGTGTTTTTGAAGGGAACTGGATATTTAATTTACAAATTCTAGTTGACTTTGTATCGGCAAGTTGATTATTTGAAAGGAATTGTGAAGTATTTTTGCTTGATAAAGGTATGGGTCAAGAATTGTTTTTGGGCCAGGTTGGCTAGAATTGCTTTGTTGGATTTGTTTTAATCGGTTTTATCTAGTTTCTTTTAGTTTCTTAAGTTGTTTCTTGAATTTTTTTTAATTGTTTAGTTTCTTTTTGTTATAAAAAAAAATCTTTGGACTTGTTTTATTTCTTTTGTTTCGATCTTGCTTTGTTTTAGTTACTTCTTTCATAATAATAAAAAAAAAAAAATTTTTAAGTAAAACCCTACTTTTAAGTTTCCTTTCAAAAAAAAACCAAAAAAATAAATAAATAATAATATTGTATATATCTTAGTTTTAAATTTTTAGGTTGCCAAAGCAGGAAATAAAGGAAGAATAGCTTGCTGAAAATTGCTTCCTTCGCTAGCCAAAATCAATTACTCCGCTTGCTAAAAATTCCGCTTTCATTTCTAGTTTTATTTGAACTGCATTGTAGATTGCTTGCATTTGCATTTTAAAAAAAAAAAAAAATTCATTCGTAGTTGCATTGTTAATACACGTTTAGTTTCTGTTCTGCATTTCATCTTAGATTTTGATTAATAATAACGGTTAGACATCGATAACACTTAATTGTATATTGACAATTTATCTTTTTTGAACAATTTAATTTCTTGGTGTCTAGGCTACGGCAGAGTAATAACCATTTATAAATATTACGGTGATTCGTAAATATTATAGTGGTTGTTCCTCTGAAGGTACTTAAACCTTCGGCTGCATTGCTACGGTGATTCGTGGTGCACCGATAAATCCTGCCCGTTACCTGGCTGAGAACTATCTTGTTTATCTAAGACAATTTGTGAATATACAATTTTGGGTTAACTTAGGATAAATCATTTGTAATTAACCCTTGCATTCACTTAGTTGCATTAGTTCATGCATATTAAAAAAAAAACAAAAAAAATTCAAAATCCAAAACTAAAAAAATTGTTAATATTTCTTAACTTAGTTTTTTTTTCTTTTCTTTTGAAAATTTTCAAATCAAAATTCCAAAAATCCAAAATAAAAATTAAAATCAAAAATCCAAAAAAAATATTTTCAAAAAAAAAAATTGAAATCCAAAAAGAAAACAAAAATCAATTTTCCATTTTGAAAAATAGATTCTACTTGTAAATATTTTTGTTTATAAAAAAAAACCAAAAAAAAAAAAAACTTGAAAATGTCCGAGTTTCCTTTTTCTTACTCGTTTGAATTTAACTGCGAAAATCAATATAATCCATATGAGTTCACTCCAAATTCGTATGGATATTTTAACAACTTTTGTGTAAATAATTCAAATTTCGAACAACAAAATTTTCAAAACGATGACCAACGTTCGACTCTTGAAAATAGCATTGAAATGATTTCATCTTTACTCGAACTTTCTACACGACAAAATCAAGAGATAAATGATTTATGTAATTCTGATTTGTGTAATAACTCGAGTCGAGGATTTCAAAATTTGAATTCAATTCAAAATTCAAACGATTACGATTATAACCCATGCCAATTTAATTTCGAGCTCCAAAATGAATTCCAAACTCAACATGAAAATGGGAACAACTTTTCAAACGAATTTGGCAATGGGAATAATCTTAACCATGTTACGAGTGAAAATTTTTGTTCTCAACAAATCCAAATCGAAAATTCTCAATTTAATAACTATAAATTGGATTTTGTTGAACAAATGAATGAAATTTACGATGATCACACGGATTTGTTGTTTGAAACTTATATGAAACAACGTGAACAACAAAATCAAATCTCAACGTGTGATGAGTCAAGTGATAATCCATCTTTTACCCAAATCGACCATTTTCAAATAACAACTTTTGAATTTGATAATGACGATCTTAATCAAGTTGTTGAAAATACGGTAATTGAGTTGGATTTCAATTCTTTTGAGGGTGTGAAACTCGATTTAAATTTCCATCTTCCTTTTTCTGAAAATTTGAATACAACAACTTTGAATTTTGAACTTGATTTATGTAATAAAGTTGTTGATAATCCAACAAAGGAAGACGAATTTAATGAATACAAATTTTTTGAACTTTTGGATGACTAGTTGTTAAATTCCGAAGGGGAAGATGAAAATCACCATTTTGATTTTGAAATCAATAATTGTGAAAATGTTTTCAATGATAAGCTTCAATTTCAATTTGGTGAAAATAAATGTGAATTTCAATCAATTGTTTTATCAACCCCAAAAATCATTGGAAACAAAATAACTCGTACAATTTTCAATAAAACAACATTTGTTTTTCCAAATCAACTTTCATCTTCGAAATCTTTTACGGTTTGGTTTTTCATGCTTAAGTTGTGTCTCGCACATTTGATGAGACAAATGAATCGGTCTTTAGAAGACCGTTTCATTTACTTTTTGACTATATACTTTCTCATCTCTTGTAAATAATAATCTTTCATGTAAATATTAGATTTTTATTTTATTTTTCTCCTTCCACTTGGGTTGACTGTGGGGACACAGTCAAAATCAAGTGTGGGGGGAGACTCATTTTCTTTTTGATTTTTCATGATTAAATTTTCATTTTATCTTCCAAAACTCAAAAAAATATCAAAATTTTAAAATACAATTTTTTTTTTTGGTTTTTAGCATTTTGATTTATTTTTAAAGAAACACTATAGGATAAATATATGGTTTTGGTTTATTAAATTGAAATTTTTGAAAATTTATTCGTCTTAACAAAAATAAAAATGAAGTTTGATTATAAATAACAATGGTTTAACTGGTATATAAGAAGGTACATACGTGTTAATTATGAAATACATCCTAATTGAAAATCTTTGTTTTAAAAGTGGTGAATTTAAAGTAAAGGATATGACTTTTTTTTTGTCTTCTAAGTTAAATGGTGCTAAGATAATTTTGCAAAACTCCCTCTCAAATAATAATAATAATAATAACAACATCCAAGTATTCACTCTCATTTAAAAGTCCTCACGGTTATGCAGGGGTGATTACTTGGAATTTTTGATTATGTGCTTTCATACTCATTTAAAAGTCCTCACGGTTATGATGTATGGAACACATGTATGTAAAAAAAAAGACTTAATAAAAACCACCTACGGTCGATAGTGTATGCATGAAAGAGTGTGCACTCGCCATGCTCTGTACTCCCCTCACATAAGCCCGAAAGGCAGTGCATGGGTGGTATATCTGGTCTCAGTTTACCTGAGCTAGGTGTGAAATTTTTCTTGCAAATAATGAGAGAGCAAGCAATTGAAATCCTAGCACTATTTTTACTTATTTGATTTGATTTGTTATTGAAAAGAAATGAAAATACCACTTTGATAAACTTTGATAATCAACTAAGGATCCATTTTATAATTACACTTTGTTATCAACCGAAACAACAAGTTAAACTATTGTCTATTTGTTATGATAACTTTATTTTTGTTGGAAATTTTAACCAGTAAATGACATAAATTTTCAAGAGAATAACCAAAACCTATATTTAACTTATTCGTGTCAATTTAAAAATAAATCCTTCATTTGTAAATATTTTCAAAAATTTGCATTCATCTCTTTGTAAATAAATCTTGCATTTTGTAAATATTTTCATCCCGCACTTGGATTTTGTGGGTAGTATCCGCTGAAAACCCTCACGAGACAACACTTGTCCTACTGGGGACACCCAGAGGTTTAACGGCTTGTTGCATACGCTCAATGCAATCGTGTTTCCTACGAAAACGGATTTACCTTAGTTTCCCTTTATTCGAGGACGAATAAAAAGATAAATGTGGGGGTATTTGATGTGCACGTAAATGTGCACATTTTTATCGCCATATTTAATCTATTTAAATTAAATAAATGATCATATTGGGTATTTTAACTTGTTTTAACCAAAATTCACATTAATTCCAAATTGTCACACATTCATCTTCATACAAGGGTGAAATGGTCATTTTTGTGCATTTATTAAATTGTGAAAATTTACTTAGAATTTTCTATGTTTTTTGTAGGAAATTTGGTGACTTTCACAAGTGGTTTCATGAAGATATGCATGCACAAAATCAATACAAAGGAATGAAGATGGAAATAATTCAAAATGAACATCATGGAGGACCCCACCTACCCACCTACCTTAATGTACAAATTAAAGGCTAATGCACATGCTTATGGATTTAATGTCTTCATGTACATTTAAGTGGGTATTAAAACATGCTAATGATAACTTGGCCTCCACACTTTCTCATGGGCATTTTGGGCATTCCCCAAAAATAGGAATTAGGGTTTTAAACTTGTATATATACCCCTTATGTTTCATGTAACATTATCTCTTCTCTTAGTCTCTCTTAGGCCTCCTTCTCTTTAGTTTAGTTTAGATCAAATAAAAGAAAGCTCTCTTTCTCTTTTAATGGCTACTTAGCCAATTTTTATTTCTTGTAATCTTTTTTATTTTATGCAATTTAATACATGCTCTTTCCTTTTCATGTTCATTTACTTTCATGTTGTAGTGTAGGTTTCTCTTATTTCATGCAAGTAGATTAGTTTTGTTTCTTTGCTTTGCTCTCTTTTTCTTTCTTTTTTGCTTTCATGTTGCTTTCTACATTTGTTGATTTGATAACAAATATGAGAGCTTAATCCCTACAATTTAGGGGTAATGAAGCTCTCTAGTATGTAGATGCAACATTTTGATGTTTATACTCTCTTTTGTGCTTTAATGGAAACATTTGAAGTGGTTTAATGATGTTGTTTAGCTTTGAATTTGATAGTCTATGTTGTTCATAACAAATAGGCTATGCTTAAACAAACATAACACAAATTGCCTCTTCATCTAAATATGACTATGGCAAAGAAGTGAATGTTGAAATTAAAATTTGATAGCCTATATTTCTAAACAATAGTTAATAGGCTATGCTTAAAATAGATTTCTATTTCAACTTGTTGTCATATTTCATGAGAGTTAAATGTGTATTAGTGGTTGTGTTATAGTTTGATGGTTTATATTGAGCTAATTAATAGCACAAATATACCATACTTATAATAAGCACATCAACTAATTCACTAATGACAAGAAAAGAGAGATCATAACTTCATTTTATTGATTTATATGATCTAGAGAGTGAATTTATCTCTAAATTGTTCTTTTAACTCTCATATTTTTATCTATTTTCTTTTGTCATTTTTCTTTTTTTCTTTTGGTTAATCACTCTTCCAACTTTGGTTAATTTGATTGAGTAGATTTTTAAAATCATCAATTCCCTGCGGATCGACCCGTATTCGCCGCGTGCTGCATTCGTACACCGTGCGCTTGCGGTTATTTTTAAATCTATATTCGTTCGACGGTTTTCTAAACCGATAGAATTTCCGTCGGCGAACAACCAATTATCACAATCATCAAAATTCAAACAATACGTCAATATATAACATGTGATAAACAAAAGGTATCAACTATCGGTTTATATTCAAAATAAATTATAACTGTTTAACTGGTGGTTTATATGCAATAAATAAATAACAATTTAACTGGCAGTTAAAATGTAATGAATAAATTAAATAACAATTTAATTTAAATAATAAAATTAACAGAGATGATTATTAAAATATGCCAAACAACTATAAATAAATTTTAAATCACATCATATATCAATTTAACAAACATAAGAAATTTTAGAAGTTGTGAGTAGGTTAAAACACTCACCTTTTGAATTTAAATCGAATTTAAATCCAATTTAAACCCAAAAATTTCACAGTCTCCAAATCCGTCCAAACTAGCGTCAAAATGTCCGAAATTTTATTATGATCCTAACAAAAAAAATCGCGTATGAAACGGAGTTCGTATGTAAGAGTTATAGCAATTAGAACGGGCTGAAATCAAAATTAAATTTAAAAACAGAAAAGAAAATAAACCCACAATCACGTGTTTTCCACGTCACTGCCCTCCTTCTCCCCACACGCAACAGGCACGGCCTCGTTCGAACGCCATATACAGACCGTTACTTCCACCTTTTGACCCAACGTTTGACCACTAATTTCACCACCTACGGCCGCCTATTTTCAAGCTGACCACCACCATACTCCTAACACGAACGAGCCGCTCCACACTGGCGTCGAACGACGCAAAGAACAACCGGCGCCGCCACCCTTTAATAACCCAAATCGAATTAAATAGCTCGATCTAGCCATTAATTCGCGACACAAACCATATAGATGAACTCCTTTCGTCGATCTCCACAAAACCCTATCCTCGATTCGACAATCGGTTGCAGTTCATCGTGATGCGATGAACGACCGAGAATGTTTGTTCGATTTCTGGCCACATCGAACCTCGAATTGAAAAACGAACACCACCAGCGAATTACGCTAGTCGAGAGCTTCAACATACATTTTTTACAAAAAATTTCGAGGTGTTTGGATTTTTGACTTTGATTTTGAATTGCAACTGGATCTAGGGTTTGTTTGTCTGCCATTGAGGAGGAGAGAGTTGAGATGTACAGACAAATGAGGATTAGGGAGGCTAGGGTTTAGAATGACATATTTATAGATAAATTTGAAATAGAAAGGATCGGATAAGATAGATGTACGCGCTAACGACAAAGTGGCCCAAAAAGCCCGTTTTCGACTCTGGAATGAAATTGGGTTAACCCATATATCAAAATAGGTGTTTAAAATATTTTAAATGCAATGGAAAAGATTTCAGGTTCAAATTGCATCGTATGAAGAAGTTATGCTAAAATCAATATTTTCAAATTGATTTCAATTGATTTCAATTAAATTGATTTCAGGGCGTTTCAAGCCCATACGATCAAACGCCAAGTCCGATCGATACGAAACTTGAAATCCTACAATAATTCACCGTTACGGATCCGATGAAACTTGTTTCGTCAAAATCCGAGTCAGTGACCAAAATGGCTATTTTTATATTAATTAAATAAATTAAAAATTAATTAATTCATTAAATCAACTTTCAATTTCAATCTTATAAATCGACAGTTCTCATCATTTCTAATTCCTTAAACATTTACACTAATTTAAACAAATTTCTGTCGATCTAAAATTTATAAATTCTTCAATTTCATTAAATTCAACAATTATACGTTTAATTTCAAAAAGTTAAATTTGATTTACTCCCTCTTATTATTCCATCAATTCCATCTTATGGTATAATTATCATGATTTACATCTTAGTGCGTTAAAATTTCCAAATTCATCTAATTTCAGCTAACGTAGTAATTAATCTCATTAATATACATTAAATTTCAATTAATTCCAATTGATTTCCCTTTTGATTATTTACCCAAATAAATGGGTAACTTATAATAAATTAGTTAACTAAATTAATTAGGTAATATTCAAATAATTGTTATCAAAACCTTTAATTACACATAGGAATTCACTATTCACAATTGTTACAATTCTTGTATGGTATTGATTTTATTCAAACTATTACGTATTACTTCCTTAGTTAATAACTTTTGAATTGATTTCTCGATTCCCAAATTTATATTAACATAACATTTCCTTTAGATTTATTGCAATGATTTCCAATTCAATTGAATGAATAAAATATATATGTATAACTCATAATAATTGTGGTCACAACTCTTAATCACCTTTTATAAGTTTATTGATTCCACTCCAATAATCATCATTTATTATATATATAACTTAATTAATACAATATTTAAGTTCGTTTTCCTATATTAAATTTATTACCAAGTATACATTTACTCTATTCCAACAAATTGGAATTCCATTCAATTACTATAAACAATCATTTCCCTATTCACACTTTATTATTAATCCACAATCATTGCATTTATTATCTTATATTGATTTTATTCTTTTATTACACCATTTATTACTTTACAATATAAAATAACAATTAAACTCATCAATGTAATACCAAATTTCATTTTAAATCTAATTGATTTACATTAACTCCATTCCATAAATCTACCTCCAATTACTACCTTAAAATAAGTTTACGTTTCTATAAATTTCCATTCACACTTCCGTTATTTTATATTACAATCATTATAGTAACGTTTTTCATCAACCCAAACATTATGAATACTTATTAACCTGCATCATCCTTATTACATTAATTTACATTTTAGCCCACTATAAATTAATGCGCACATTAATTAATTCATATTTATATCCACTTCCATATATAAATTTTGTATCCAAGTTATAGCGTTTACATTTCTTTCTTACTTTAATTAATTACCAAATATTCCTATTTACACTCAATTATAACCTTGCAATCTTAACAAATCCATAAATTGTCAATTGCCTAATATGTACATTGATTACTATTAAATGTTCTTCATAAATTTATTTACTTGGTTTCAAACCTTTTTATTCATCAATTACTGCCTTATAAATAAACTTACGTTTCTATTAAATTTACATTATTTCCAATTAATTGCAATATAAATTTTAAATTGTAAACTTTAATTTCAATTGCTACCTCTAATTTCTAACAAATTATAAAAAATTTATTTCTTTCTAAATTTAATAAAAAATCTTATTAAACTAACTCATTTTAAACAATCGAATTTTACGGGTCGTTACACTCTCCCCCACTCAAAACTTTTCGTCACCGAAAAGGAAAAGAAGGGAAAAGAAGAATTAAGAAATAAATATATCCTATTTAAAATATTAAATTTTGATAAACAATAAATTGCAAAATTAATCAATTTAAATAAAATATATCAATTTATAACCATTAAGTCACTGTATACTCAAATTAATAAAGTTTGGAAAACTTTTTCAAAATATTTTCTAAGTCCAAAAAAAATTTACGAAAAATTTCGGCAGAGTCTCCTTTGTATGGAGAGGCTTGGGAGAAAATATAATATCAAATATACAATATACAACCTATATTTACCAAAATAATATATATCCCAACCCGGGAAAACAATATAATAGCGCTATAAAATCGTAATCCGAACACGTACCTATTTGTCGTGCAATTAACGCTTAATTATGAAACCAAAAGCAGTAGCAATTACTTCTATAACCTGTATTTCACTTACATAATCTAAAAGAGTTAATAATTATATAAAATGAAATATTTAGCATTGTTTCAATCAATAACAAACAAATCGATACAAACATCAATCACTAGGAACAAAGCATACAACCATCATATAAAAATCAACCCACATCAATCATTTATTCATATCAAACAAAACAAATAGTTGTTCGGGTTCAAAACTTCAAATCGTACGGAATGAAAAATAACTGCTAAGTGTACCCTTCGCTCAACAGTCTTAGGTGAAACTAAATATATTATTCATTCATCCAAACAATTTTAAAGTATCCTTACCCAAACAACCATAGACCAAAACAAACAATACTTCCAAACAAGAATCAAATTAAATTTTCCAATTTCATAGCATTTATTGTTTGATTTCCTTTATATAAAGATTTATTCTTTTTTTTCTTTTTTTTCTTCATTTATTTGTAGTATTCATCTTTCTACTAATTTTATTAATAAATAGCTTCAATCATGTACTTAAGTTTATTAACTTTCATATAAACTTCTTAATTTTATTTATTTACTTTCATTTATTACTAAATTCCATTTATAATACTTACCTTTCCATTTTAATTAATAGCCTTTATTTTTATACTTAAGTTCATAACAACTCTAACATCAAATTCTTATTTGTTAAGGAATTTCATTGAATACTTTCATTATTTCAGATTTACTTGTATAATATTCTATTACAATTTCTTATTAAACATTTCAACTTTTTAATCTTTTGGTAAGTTATATATATGTTTTAAAAATGTAATTGAAAGTTATACAAGTTTTTCTCAATTCTATTAATTCATTTAATGTTCAATAATAATATCCTTTGTTTTATAAGTTACAAATTTAAATTTTCTTTTTATTTAATTTATAACTTAGCATTCAATCTCATATTCCTTTAGAGGTTTTAATTATTCATTTCCTACGTTCCAATTCACTATAATAATTGAAACTATTAATTAATGGAAACCTTGGAATTAAATACCGGGTTTAAAATTTTAAATTATTTTAAAATAATAAATAAAGGTTTATACTTACAACTTATATTTCTAATTATATTTAAAATAATTAAAAATTTATATTTGGTTATGGAAACAAATCTGCAGTAAACTAGTACAGTGGCCTTCCCACTTCGAAACTCGAAAATGAATGTCGATGATGCATGCACTCATCACCGAAATTATTTTCCAGCGACAGAGAGGGGAGTACATAACTTATTTCTTTACAAAATTTCTTTTAAAACATTTCTTTCAAATTATATTGAAATATTTATATCAGAAAATACTTCTAAAATATTATTATTATATTCCAAAATCATTTGAAAGATTTCAAAACCCTGGAACTTAACTTCTAAAATTTCCAATTTGATTTATTTTATTTTCAATCTTATTTCAACTATTATTTAAAAGAAATATTACCTAACAACCAATCTATTGCAACCAAATATATATATATATATCATTTATAAAATTTATTTTATATATATAGAAAATATAATAGGCAAAATTATTTCATTCACCTATATTAAAACGAAATATTGTGTCGGTATGTCCTATTAAGTGTTTAGAAACCCTTATTGATGTCACAGCGTCCCATGCACCAACCAGAATTTATAAATACAAAACGGAAAAAATTAACACAATATTAAAACCTTTTTGCAACACTAACAAATATGCTCTCTCATATATATACGCTCAGCGACTCCTATAGGGTATTACTACCCTATTAATAAAGAGCCAGACCCCACAAAGCTAAGTTTATCGCTAAACCAAAGCTCTAATACTAGATGTAACATCTCGCCTTTTCGCACGCTTTAAATCAACACACGTGCCAATTCAAACCATATGGAAGGGCGGATTGTTATGGGGTAAATAAAACACAAGAAAGAAATAAACAAACATAATCTCACAGCGGAAGGATAAAATATAATAATCAAATATAGAGTTCATGAAATTGCTTTACAAAAATATTCGATTTTCTTTACTTATACAATATAATATCAGAGTACACATACCAGACAATAATAATTAATGCAGCGGTTAAATGGTGTGGTGGAATAATATGGAAGATAATAGTATTACAAATCTTCGTCTTCGTCCTCTAGAATAAAATCTTCAAATCCTGAAACGCTCGGACTGACCCGAGCGAATTTGAAAAGACAAAACACTTGAGTCAGAACTAAAAGATCTTATGTAAGTTAAATCATCAGAAATAAATATGAGTGCAGTAACTCAAAAGATGCTCGGGATTTACATCTCTTAAGGATCCGTTAAACTATTTACTATGTAGTATATTTCGCTATTATAATAGTGTCTAATTGTAAAATAAACTTACTTTTAAATAGCTTAAGGCTTTACATTTTCCACCTAACACATTTATATATTCCCATAGTCTATACAGTACTGTAATCTCCCCCGTACTGGGCGTCATCAGAGGCACTCCATAGGTATGGTACAAAACCAAAATCGTATAAGGCACGCTATGGTAGGTGACACGGCACAACTAGGCAATGCCAGGGTAGATATACCAATTACGCTTCCGGGTTGGTGGCAACGCATAGCCACAGGTACCGCCCACCTCGAGCCACACCCCCAAATCAAAGAAATCAATAGTGGCCACCGAATAAATCCAAAAGTCAGAGTAGAATATCAAAGGGATGTGTCGAATAAAAGGTGCTACCTTCTTAACCCGTCGATTGCTCCTGTTTTAGCCACCTTATGCCAACTCACGGGAGTTAGATCCACGTATTTACCTCAAAGGAAACGCCGCCTCCATCCTACTTCATTCTGGAATCTCCACCGCGTACATGGTTGTTAAAGTGCTTTTCGGATTTGGCAGAGAGTATGACAACTTCCGATCCCGGTCTCTTCAACAACTACACGTTATTATAACACCGCGGTCTTTACAAAATAATTTATACTTTAAAACCAGAACATAATATCCGTTTCAAAACCATATAAATATGATATCATTTATATTTTTAAAACCCCAAATCAAAATGTATCATTTTTATTTTATAATATTTCAAATACATATATCTTAAACCCCATAGCTTTGAAACAAAATTTGTAATACTTAAATGGTTTAAGTATTAAACCGCTTTACATAACAAAATAGCTTTTTAAATTTCATAAATAAATTCCAAATATAGGTTTAAATTTCCAAATAAACCATTTCAATTTTCATATATTTCAAAGCTTTAATTATTCCACCATTTCAAAACTTATTCTTTGGTAATCTCATATACATCAAATTCAATTACTATTATTTAGATTTGAAATGTTTACTTAATAAATCAAATATCATTTAAGTAAAGCCTTTAAACTTCAAATAACAGTATATTCTCTCAATTTAATTAACTTAATAATCTTCATTTAAATCGACTTGATTTCATTTAAGTCCTCTAAACAAAAATCAAGTTATAAAGATCATACCTTTAAAACCCCAAATTAATTTAAATTTCAAATAAATTTTATTCGAGGATAATTCTTAATTACCTTAATTCAAAGCAAATTTATATTTATCGTCCAACATTTATTTTATTTAAGACATTATAAACTTTATCAATAAATTTAAATAAATACTTAACCATATTATATCTAAATAAAATTTAACTTTTATTTTTAAACTTCTTTTATTCTTTAAACCAAATTTATGCATAGCTTAAATTCAAGCGTTTAACTATATATAAAATATAATATTTAAAAATATCAAAAATCAATATTCATTAAACCATATTCTTTCCAAAACCATAGAAAATTATTTCAAAAATAATTTTATATATATACCGCGGTGCTTGTATAAAATTTTCTATCCTGTGGTCAAGTGATACGGATATTTACCATTTCAATCCGTAATTTAAAATAAAAATTACGGTTATATATCATTTCAAACCGCAATCCCAAATGAAATGAAAATGCATAATAACTTACAGTTTATAGCAATATAAAATACAGCATCCATTCATCCAATATCAACCATCAACCAATTATCACAATCATCATCAAAATTCAAACAATAGATCAATATATAACAGGTGATAAATAACAGGTATCAACTATCAGTTTATATTCAAAAATAAATTATAACTGTTTAACTGGTAGTTTATATGCAATAAATAAATAACAGTTTAACTGGCAGTTTAAATGCAATGAGTAAATTAAATAACAATTTAATTTAAATAATGAAATTAACTGAGATGATGATTAAAATATGCCAAACAAACATAAATAAATTTTAAATCACATCATATATCAATTTAACAAACATAAGAAATTTTAGAAGTTGTGAGTGGGTTAAAACACTCACCTTTTGAATTTAAATCGAATTTAAATCCGATTTAAACCCAAAAATGTAACAGTTTCCAAATCCGTCCAAACCAGCGTCAAAATATCCGAAATTTTATTACGATCCTAAAAAAAAATCGTGTGTGAAACGGAGTTTGTATGTAAGAGTTATAGCAATTAAAACGGGCTGAAATAAAAATTAAATTTAAAAACAGAAAAGAAAATAAACCCAACCTCATGTGTTTGCCACGTCACTACCCTCCTTCTCCCCACACGCAACAGGCACGGCCTCGTTCGAACGCCATCTACAGACCGTTACTTCCACCTTTTGACCCACCGTTTGACCACGAATTTCGCCACCTACGGCCGCCTATTTTCAAGCCGACCACCACCATACTCCTAACACGAACGAGTCGCTCCACCCTGGCGTCGAACGACGCAAAGAACAACCGACGCGGCCACCCATTAATAACCCTAATCGAATTAAATAGCTCGATCCACCCATTAATTCATGACACAAACCATATAGATGACCTCCTTTCGTCGATCTCCACAAAACCCTGTCCTCGATTCGACGATCGGTTGCAGTTCATCACGATGCGATGAACAACCGAGAATGTTTGTTCGATTTCTGGCCGCATCGAACCTCGAATTGAAAAACGAACACCACGAGTGAATTACGCTAGTCGAGAGCTTCAACATATATTTTTTCCAAATTTTTTCGAGGAGTTTGGATTTTTAACTTTGATTTTGAATTGCAATTGGATCTAGGGTTTGTTTGTCTGCCATTGAGGAGGAGAGAGTTGAGATGTACGTACAGACAAATTAGGATTAGGGAGGCTAGGGTTTATAACGACATATTTATAGACAAATTTGAAATAGAATGGATCGGATAAGATAGATGTACGCGCTAACGACAAAGTGGCCAAAAAAGCTCGTTTCGACTCCAGAATGAAATGGGTTAACCCATATATCAAAATAGGTGTTTTAAAATATTTTAAACGCAATGGAGAATGTTTCAGGTTCAAATTGCATCATATGAAGAAGTTATGCTAAAATCAATATTTTCAAATTGATTTCAATTAAATTGATTTTAGGGCGTTTCAAGCCCATACGATCAAACGACAAGTCTGATCGATACGAAACTTGAAATCCTACAATAATTCACCGTTACGGATCCGATGAAACTTGTTTCGTCGAAATCCGAGTCAGTGGCCAAAATGGCTATTTTTATGTTAATTAAATAAATTAAAAATTAATTAATTCATTAAGTCAACTTTCAATTTCAATCTTATAAATCGACAATTCTCATCATTTCTAATTCCTTAAACATTTACACTAATTTAAACAAATTTCTGTCAATCTAAAATTTATAAATTCTTCAATTTCATAAAATTCAACAATTATACGTTTAATTTCCAAAAATTAAATTTGATTTACTCCCTCTTATTATTCCATCAATTCCATCTTATGGTATAATTATCATGATTTACATCTTAGTGCGTTAAAATTTCCAAATTCATCTGATTTCAACTAACGTAGTAATTAATCTCATTAATATGCATTAATGTTCAATTAATTCCAATTGATTTCCCTTTTAATTATTTACCCAAATAAACGGGTAACTTATAATAAATTCATTAACCAAATTAATTAGGTAATATTCAAATAATTGTTATCGAAACCTTTAAGTACACATAGGATTTCACTATTCACAATTGTTACAATTCTTGTATGGTATTGATTTTATTCAAATTATTACGTATTACTTCCTTAGTTAATAACTTTTGAATTGATTTTCGATTCCCAAATTTATATTAACGTAACATTTCCTTTAGATTTATTGCAATGATTTCCAATTCAATTGAATGAATTAAATATATTTGTATAACTCATAATAATTGTAGTCACAACTCTTAATCACCTTTTATAAGTTTATTGATTCCACTCCAATAATCATCATTTATTATATATATATATATATATATATATATATATATATAAATTAATTCAATATTTAAGTTCGTTTTCCTATATTAAATTTATTACTAAGTATACATTTACTCTATTCCAACAAATTGGAATTCCATTCAATTACTATAAACAATTATTTCCCTATTCACACTTTATTATGAACCCACAATCATTGCATTTATTATCTTATATTGATTTTATTCTTTTATTACACCATTTATTACTTTACAATATAAAATAACATTCAAACTCATCAATGTAATACCAAATTTCATTTTAAATCCAATTGATTTACGTTAACTCCATTCCATAAATCTACCTCCAATTACTACCTTAAAATAAGTTTACGTTTCCATAAATTTTCATTCACACTTCCGTTATTTTATATTACAATCATTATAGTAACGTTTTTCATCAACCCAAACATTATGAATACTTATCAATCTATATCATCCTTATTACATTAATTTACATTTTAGCCCATTATAAATTAATGCGCACATTAATTAATTCATATTTACATCCACTTCCGTATATAAATTTTGTAACCAAGTTATAGCGTTTACATTTCTTTCTTACTTTAATTAATTACCAAATATTCCTATTTACACTCAATTATAACCTTACAATCTTAACAAATCCATAAATTGTCAATTGCCTAATATATACATCTATTACTATTAAATGTTCTTCATAAATTTATTTACTTGGTTTCAAACCTTTTTATTCATCAATTACTGCCCTATAAATAAACTTACGTTTCTATTAAATTTACATTATTTCCAATTAATTGCAATATAAATTTTAAATTATAAACTTTAATTTCAATTGCTACCTCTAATTTCTAACATTCGTTTCAATGTAAATTATAAAATTTTATTTCTTTCTAAATTTAATTAAAAATCTTATTAAATTAACTCATTTTAAACCATCGAATTTTACGGGTCGTTACACTCATAGTCTATACAATACTGTACACTCCTCCGTAAACTGGAGGTTTACCCAGAGGACTTCATATAGGTATGGTACAAAACAAACACGTAGAAGGCGTGCTAGGATATATGAACATGGCACACGAGGAGATGCCATGGTAGATATACCAATTGCACTCCCAGACTGGTGATAATGCATAGCAGCTACTACTGCCCACCTCGGACACACTTGCATAATCAAAAATCGAGGGGAGGCAACCAAATCAAATCACAAAGTCAAAATATAGTATCAAAGAACACGCCCGCTAGGAGGAATGTCCTCACTTGGTCCGGTATAGCTCCCGATTTTAGTCACGTCTAAGCTGACTCATGGGAGTTAGGGTCACGTCATACCTTACATAAATATTCACCAAACCATCCTACTTCATTTCTGAAACCTCCACCACGTACACAATTATTATTGTGGTTTTCGGTATTGGCATAGAGTATGACAATATCCGATCTCGGTCTCTTTAACAACCAAGCCTTATTACACACCAGATGGTTTTTTTACATTTCAAAAGTCAATTCACAATTGATATCAAAATATCATATTCTCAAAACCATAATACTTTCAAATCATATTCATTTTTAAATCATATTCACTTTATAAAGTCAAAATTCCTTCCAAAACCATATTTTCCAAAACTGGTCAAATCCTTACTTCAAAATCATCATTTCAATTTATTATACATTTGATCATTTCGTCATTTAATCATATCTGCTTTCGAACTAAATAATTTTGAATATAAACACTTCCCTTTTTCTTAGTCTGAAAATCTAGAAATTAAATAGTTTAAGTAGGTATAAATGGTTAAAATAGTTATAAATAGTTTAAATAAATTTTCAATAGTAAAATGCTCTAGAATAGTTAATATAGATTTAAATTAGTTAAATAGATATAAAATAGATTAAATATAACTAAAATAGATTAAATAGCTTTAAAATATATCAATCAGATTTAATATAAGCTAAATGGTTTAATTAGTTTAAAATAAATTAAATGGTTTTAAATAGGTTAAATTGATTTAATGTAATTAATATTGGTTAAAATAGTTTGTAAATCCGAAAATCTTAAAATTTATAATCTTAAAAATAATATAATTTAAAACAGTTTATATTTGATAACATGAATTTGGATTTTATATCAATTTAAAACTATTTATTTCATTTCAACAAAATCAGACAAATTTCCATTTCCAAATCAACAAACCAATTGCAAACCTTTCAATTTATAAGTTTCAATAAACTTGATTTTCAGTGATAATTTATTTTATAGAAATCAAATTTATTTCAAAATATCATTTAATTAAATTCGAATATAAAGGATCTTAAAATCATTTAATTTAACCAATCTGGTGTCCGTATGTAATTCTCTACCCTAGGGTCAAGTGATACAGATATTTATATTTTCAATCCGCAATTTAATATTTTATGGTTATATATCATTTCAAACTGCAATCCCGAATTTAACAATAAAATCCATAGAAAAACTTGCAGTTCATAATAATATAAAATACAACATCCATTCATTCAGTATCAACAGTCAAACATCCATCACAATCATCATCCAAATCAATCAATAAATATCAGTATAGAACAGATATCAATAACAAGTATTTAACTGGCAATATATATTCAATAATAAATTAAATAGAAATTTAATTTAATAAATTCGAATTAACTGAGATGATGATTCAAAATATAATAAACAGCTATAAATAAATTTCTAATTACATCATAAATTAAATTTAACAAACATATGAAATTTTAGAAGTTGTGAGTGGGTTAAAACACACACCTTTGGATTTAAATTGATTTTAAAATCAAATTTAAACCCAAAATTTGAACGGTCTTCGAATTCGTCCAAAGCAGCGTCAAAATGTCCAAAATTTTAATACAATCCCAGCGGATCAAATCGCGTGTGAATTGGACCTCGTATGTGAGAGTTATTAAAGTTAGAATGTTATATGACAAAATTTAAACTAAAACAAATAAAACATTTACCCCCTCCAGATTTGAACACGTCAGCACCCTAAAAAACACGGCTGACCAGATTTTCACGCGAGAAGCCCTAGGGTAGCCGCCACCCAATCAAGAACACCGCCACCAAAACCATGCCTCTTCCCTTGATCTGACCTCGCCTGTGTGAGCTCCACTAGCGCCACCCCCGAGACCAACCTGCCTCGTCGTTCGTGCCCACGAGGTGACAGCTGCCGCGACAAAACTAAACCCAATTCGAATTAAATTGCTCAATCAAACCGTTGAAACACGAACCCAATAGCTCTGATGAGTATATAAAGCACTCTCCATGCCTTGGTATCGTCGATTTGACGATCCATTGAAGTCCATCACGATGAAACGAACGACCATGATTTTTTCTTCAATCTCTGGACAGAGAGAGGTTCAAATTGGAAAAGAATTACAGATCTGAGATGCGCTCGTCGAGAGCTTCAAATCGATATATAATTCGATATAGTTTGTGGAGTTCAAATTTCGAAGTTGAATTTGTAATTGAATTTGAAGTTTGGGAATTTGGTTTTTGTCTGCCATTGGAAAGAGGAGATGAGAAGGGGATGTACATACATAAAAATAGGAATCAGAAGTGGCTAGGGATTATAACGAGCTATATATAGGCAAAGCTGAAATTAGAATGGATCGGATTGATTTGGATTGAAAGTTGAGCGATAAATGGCTTGAAAAGAACGTTCTGCCTCCGAAACGAAATTGGATCATTCCATATATCAAAATAGATGCTTTCAAATATTTTAAACTCGATGGGACAGATTTCAAGTTCTAATTCCATTGTATGAAGAAGTTATGCTAAAATCAAGTTATTTCAAATTGATTTCAATTGATTTGAACTAAATGTAATTTAGTTGATTACTAGGCGTTTCGAGTCCGTATGAATAATCGACAAGTATGATCGCTACTAAACTTGAAATCCTATAATAATTCACCGCTACAGATCTAATAAAACTGGTTTCGTCGAAATCCGAGTCAGTGGCCAAAATGACTATTTTCGCGTTATTAAATAAATTGATATTAAATTAAATTAAATCATTTTTCTTATTCAAATTCTATAATTTATAGCTTTTATCATCTTAGATTACTTTAATAATTTATAATCATTTATAACAAATTTCTATATCAATTTAAAGTTAATTTATTCACCAATTACAGTATCAAACTTCAATTTCAGTAAATTCATAAATTATCAATTGGAATTCCAATAAATCCATTTATTTGGTTTTAAATCCTATTATTCAACCAATTGTCTATAATTACCATTGGTTTATATACTAGTACATTAATAGTTTCCCAATTCCTCCAAATACCAATTGTCACAGTTTTTAACTTCATTTATTGTGAATTGAATTCCATTTAATTATAATTAACTCCAAATAACTAATTTGATTCAATTCTAATCCTTTTTATTAAGTCTTTTATTACTTATAAACCTAGCTAATATTTGTTTGTCTTTCATTACATTAATATTTTTAAATTTCCATCTTTCCTTTGTATTAACTGTTGTTTCAATTATAATGAATTTTTCAAATATATGCATTTATTATAATTAAAACTTTAATAAATTTATTCAACTTGGTTTCATTCTTTTATTTTATCTTATAATAAAATGTACATTTTCGTTCATTTTATTACGTTCACACTTCACAATTACTGCCCTGACTTGCATTAATGAACATTTACGTACATTTAAATATAATTGATTTCCAATTAATTTTATAGACTAACTAAATAGGCAACTTATAATAATTATTACCATAACCTTTAGTTACACTTGTGAACCCATTATTATTTACAATCAAATGCTATAATTATTTTTCCAACACAAATTCTATTCACCTATCATTAATTATATGGTAATTCATTGATCAATTCAATACTTACATTTGTTTTCATATACACATTTGTAGCTAAGCATAAAATTTGTATTATTCCATTTATTGGGAGTTTATTCACATTAATAGGTCTATTATCTATAGCCAAATGTTACAATTACGTAACCAACACTGATTTACTTCCATTTCTATTAACCATACATTATCTCATAAGTTGATTCAACATTCACACTTGTCTTCTTATATTCAAATTTATAACTAAGTATAACAATATGCATTAGTTCATTATTGGAGTTTCATTTCAATTGTTAATAATTAGTTCTAAATACCATTGTTACATTTCATTTTAGCATTCATTTCATCGATAAATTACAAAGTTTTTTATTTCTTCCAAATTTATTTACCAAAATCTTATTAAATTAACAAATTTACTTATCGAAAATTACGGGTCGTTAAAACATCTGTGAAACCGTTGCACTAATATTTCTATTTTACTTATTTTGATTTGACTTACATAAGATCTTTTAGTTCTGACTCGAGCATTTTGTCTTTTCATTACGCTCGGGGCGGTCTGAGATTTTCAATGTATTGAAGGCTATTTTTAGGAGGATGAAGACGAAGATTCAGTATATTATTCCTATTTTCTATCCACTACATTCTATGTTCCGCTGCTTTATTTTTTTTATTTCTGATGTATGTATAACTTTGATTTGAATTGTAAAATTATAATCAAATGTTATTTGTAAAATAGCTTCATAAACTATTTATTTGATTATTATACTTTAACGTTCCCCTACGAGATTTTGTGTTTTCTCTTTTTTTTCTTTTTTCTTCTTATTTACCCAATTAACAGTCCTCCCTTTTGAATGGTTTGAGTGTGACATGTGTGGTTTATTGTCGATTTGAACCGTCCAAAATGATGGGTCATTATAGTTGGTATCAGAGCTTTGGTGTAGACATTCCTTGGCCTATTGGGGTTAACTCATTAGAGATAGAGTAGTAATACCCTAGAATGGGTTGTCTGAGTGTATATACGAGAGAGCGTATTTGTTAGTGTTATAAAATATTTTATATAAGTTTTGAAGTGAAATTATTTTTCCTAATATTATATGATGAAAGTGTGCTGTGGATTGTGTAATATAGATATACGATAATAAAGAGTGTAGTAACGATAGCTATATAGTAAATAGTGCGGAATATAAAAATAGTAAGGTAAAATGGCCCAGGAATTTTTATACTGGTTCGGAGCTCCGTCCTACGTCCATTCTTAGACTCCTTCTGGAATTTCACTAAAACAATAACCCTCATTTAACCTGGAGGAACAGGTCTATACAATCCTTGAGCGGCCGAACAAGGACCCGAGCGGCGGAACAGGATTTCGCCTCAACTACCAAAGAGGACTTCACCCACCTGAGCAGCAGAATAGGAATTTAACAAGTAAAAAATATTGTTTGACTTTGTATGTTCTGATAACATAGAAAAGTCTGTTTATAATACACCCTTCCTATGATCTTCTCCTCGAGTATACAAATATATTTGAAGTTTTTAAAGAATGGAAAGGTATAATATTGCTTTAATGCAGAATATTTGAAAGTATAGTTGCAAGTAGATTCAAGAGAGTTAGATAAGAAAGATAAGAAAATTCGGTAGTTTGGAATCAAGTTAGAGTATGTATTTATAGATGTTAAAAAGCAACGACTGTTGACGAAGAGTTTCGGTTGAAGTGTTGCATTCAAATCTTTTTGTAGAGATTCGTAACTCTTCACAAATAGTCGTGTCTTTTCAAAAAATAGCCATTGTAGAAATTCGGTCAACTGAACCTCTGGGTCAGTTGACTGGATATTCAAACGTACATATCTGTTTATTTGTGCACCTGTGCATGCTGCACAGAAATTGACAGGTCAGTCGACTGACCTGGTGATTTCTGTGCAATCTGCATAGTTTTCTTAGGTTATACACACATATACATATATATTATGTATATGATGTTAAGGAAACTTTTTTGATAATATATATATATTTTATATGCTTATGTATATTATTTGTACACCTGTGCATGTTGCACAGAAATATACAGGTCAGTCGACTAACCTACCAAGTCATCGACTGACCAGGTGGAAAAGACGTATATATATATTTTCTACGCTTATATATACAAATCATTGAGATTATATATATAAGCTAATATATATGTTAAACGAGGAGAGATCTTTACAAAATTGATCTAAGACTAAAAAACTAGAATAATATAATTGATGCATCGATTTTGATGTCTTGTCTCCATGTAGTATATGTTCTCTTTTTGTCATAGCAGTCGTCAAATCGGTATGTCTTAGTGATAGCTTTGTGTCATGAATCAAAATCAAGTCTCAACAATATATAAAGGAATAAATTTTTATAACTAATATAGTTTTTTGTAATGTGTTTGATTTATGAAATGGTAATATTTAGTTATTATTATTTATTGTTGATTAGTTGAGTTTTTTTTCAGTTTATAAGCATTGGCTAATTATTGTTGATTGAATTAATGGACTAAACATTAGTTTAATAATGGTGTTTTATAGAGAATAAAATGAATAATTAGGATATTTGTTTATGGAACTGAAATGTTTTATTGTGAAACTTGTTATTCGTTGATTAGTAGTTTCAACTATTGAAATAAAATGGAATATCTAGATATTTTGGATAATCAAAACTTCTGAATAAGCATCTGAGTTGAAACTTAGAAATTGTGTTGATTTATGCAGTTGAATTTGATAACCTTAATTTGAAAGCAAGTGAAACAAGGTTTAATTTGTTATATCTATGTGTAGTAAATGAATAGAATTGTTGTATACATTATTGACATGTAATGTAATAATATACAAGTGTGAACTTTAACCCTGGGATGTTTAAATTGAAATTGTGATTAAGGAAATGTTGTAAATGAGAATAAAAGAAAAATATGTTTATAAACTTAATTAACATTTATGAAACGTGTCATAAATAAATTGGAGGTTTATAACGATTCCCCTCAAAATGGGAAGACATTTGAGTTTCCTCAATGAACTCCTTCAAAGTTCCTAGCCTAATATATTCTGAATTATACCTGCCATAACATGGCATTCGTCAGTCTTATTCCCATTTACTTTGTACTAACTACAATAATCTCCCCATTCTTAGGTTCAGGATGGTTTCTTACTTGAAGTGGGGAAGTTTCCACTTTCTTTAGCCGCAGCAAAGATGTAGAAAATTGGTTTGCTTAAGTTTACGTAATTGGATTTGGGGATTTCCTTCCATCTTCTTCTTCTACTTTCATCCCATTTTAGCTTGTTAGGGTGATTGAAACTGGACTTACCCCCATCTTTCTTTGATTGAGACTTTTCCTGACATGGTACATTTTGTCTATGTAGACGAATTTGTCAGGCCAGAAATGGAAGTCTGGTAGATCTTTACATCCATGAACGTAGAAAGCTTTCAAAAAGGAGTCTGTTCAATTATCCCCAAGTGCACTGCCATCTGTTTCTCCCCATCAGTCATGTTTTATACTTTTGCGCTTCTGTATTGAATCTCCTTAGATATTCGCCAAGCAATTCTCTTGGTCTTTTCTTGACATTAGCTAGCACACCAGAATCTATGGTAGGATCTTTGCATATGCAAAACTATATCGAAAATTAATAAGAATTTCTCCTAAGAGTAGATGGTCTTTTCTTGATAGTGCCTATATTATTTGGCAGTTGCACCATTAAAAGTTGTAGGGAAGAGTCTACAACGAACTACCCCAACAGCTTTAAGAAAGTCCATTTTGCTTTCAAAAACCAACCGTCAGGATCAGCGGTTCCATTATTCTTCAACGATGGAATTTTAATATGGGATTGGATTTTGGTAGACATTATCTTTTCTGTAAAAGTTGATTTACAAAAGTTATTATAAACCCTTGGTTTAAGGGTCCTCTTCCTCTTAAGGTCAAGCATATTCTTCACTATTTTGTTGGCCATATCCTTTAGGTAGATTTTGTTATCATGTTAGCCCCCTATGTAAGGCTTATATTCTTTGTATGAGATCGAGCTGTCAGATTGTTCGAGAGAACTTCCTGCTAGCTTTTTTGGTTCTCATTATAATGGTATATCTTAGCCTTATTGTCTTCTTTTGCTTGCGAACATGGAGAATACTGATGTGCATGTAAAAGTGTATATTTTTACTCCCATATTTAATCTTCTTCTATTAAAATAAATGAGCATATTAGGGTATTTTACATGTTTAAACCAAAATCTATTTTTTTTCAAATTGTCATTCATTCATCTTCATTTGGAGGAAAAATAATAATTTTATGTATGAATTAATTTTGAGAAAATTTATTTGCACAATTTTATATTTATTTGTAGGAAATTGAGTGCAAATTGGATGAGCTTCATGGATGTATGCATGCACATATATTGAAAGCAAATGAAGAAATGAAGTAAAAGAATTTATGCAACATGGAGGAGCCTATATGCCCACTAACTAAAGACCATAATTAAAAGCACATGCGCATGTTAATGGAGACTTAAATGCATGTTAGTGGAGATTAATTAATTCCCTAATAATTACTTGGAGGTCGGACTATTTCAAGGGCATTTTTGGTAGTCTCCTAAAAACGAATTGGGGTTTTAAGCATGTATAAATACCCCTTTATGTTTCTTGTAATTGGCTTTTTTATGCATGTTGTAGCCACAAAATCAGTGATAAATAAAATGTCTTTTTAATGGCTTCTTAACCATCTTCTTATTTGCTTTTGTTTACATGTTCTTTTCTATTAGTTTATTTTTATTTTATGCGCTCTTATTTAGTTTATGCTTCTCTTTTTTCATATTAGTAGCATAGATCTAATTCTTGCAATTAATTTAGTTTTATTTCATGCAAGTAGTTATCTCTCTTTTCTTTTATTTAGCTCTCATTTTCCTTGCTCTTTATGCTTTAATCATTTTGTGTTGATACACATTCAAATATGAGAAGCTAAACCCCGTCAATTTGAGGGTAATGAAGCTCTCATGAATCATACTAAATCAGTATAATGTTGTTGCATTTATGATCTCTCTTTTTTGCTTAATGGGAATTATGAATGATGGTAGTTTATGCTTCATTTTTAGTGAATTTGATAGTCTATGTGTGATAACCTAGAATTTTGGACAATATAAATTTAATAATCTGTGTTTAAAATTAAATTGATTTGATAATTTATTGTAAATAAATTTGATTTGATTTAATAATCTTCTTTAATTGATATTTAATTAGTGAATTTATCTAATAAATTGTTTTCTATTTATAATATGTATATATATTTATATATATTTTAAATGGATGAGTTTGGTTTTCAAATTTAATTGATAAAGCAAATTTTCTAATTATAATATTTTGAAATTGGGAAATTATGATTTATCTAATTTAAGCTTTTCAAAGATATTTAATAAAATAACTATATGATTTTTAATGTACATAAGACAAATGTTTTATTTGTTCAAATTATATTTTGACTTAAGTTTGAATATTAATTTGGATTAAAATAAAGTTATAAAAATATTTGTTTTATTTCTTTTCAAAATATTGATTAATAAATGTGATTTGTAAAATTAAATATGAGAATTTAAAATACAATTAATTAATGAAACATGTATTCATGTAATAACAAATAATATACAACCTCTTTTATAAATTTATTTTAAATGATTAAAAATATTATATTCAAATGATTGATTTGTATATTGTTTTTATTTATAATAATACTTGGTTTATTCTTTAAAAATTATTTATATATATAAATAAGTATTAAAGAACTAATTAATTAAGTTAAACTTTCATTAAACTTTAATTTAAAAATACTATTTACTTAAATTGACAAGTGTAAGTATCTTATAAACATAATTAACATGTGTAATTTAAATACATGAGATATTAACAAGTGTTGTAACTTAAGACAAGTGTCAAATTTGCATTTTTATTTTTCTTTAATTTTAATTTATCATAAATATAGTTATATAAACTCATGCAATCTTTCATTCTTTTTCTTTCCTCATTTTCAATTCCTAAACTAAGATAATGTTTTCAGCTGAAACACATTTTTTTCTCTAAATCATCTACAAAACCTGTATTTTTCTAAAGCCAAAATCCTGCATTTCATTCTCAAGCTTCCTGCATTTTTTTGTAAAATCTGGGTAATTAAATCTGGAGATATAGCAAGCAAACCTGCATGCATGTAGTCCTAAAAATCTGGAAGCAAGCAAGCATTCAAGTTTAAAGCTTTCTATAAGCATTCAAACAGGATTTCAAAGAATTCAGAAGCTTTTCAAAAACCGGTGCTTTATTCTGCATATTTAAATCAAGTGAGTAACTTTTTAATTTAAAAGATTAAGTAAATAATCTTGTTGCACATCTGTAAATCTGTATGGTTGTGAGTAAAGTTTTAAATGCATTTCTGTATATATATATATATATATATATGATTGCATGAAGATGTGCCTGACAGTATAACCTGTAAATGGATTGTTTATAGTTTCAAAACAAAAATCTACACAAAATTTATTCCAATTTGATCTAGGCTTTGCTAGGGTTTAAGTTCTAAACCAAAATTTGTTGTTTCATCATAAAGTAAATTTTAAAATTTGTTTTAAGTGAAAATAAATTCTGAAGTTTACTGGAAACCTTGAGCAACAGAGTAAAATAAGTATAAGTGAAAATTCAATCTTTATGAATTTATGTTTCAGGATTAGGAATCAAAACATCATGCAGAATCATGAATTTTAAACCAAAAATTACAATTTAAAATGCTAGAATCAAAGTGTAGTTTTATTTTGACTGTAAATTAAGTTTTGGGGCATCTCTGTTGCCACAAGCAATTAGAAATGCCGAGATTGGTCCTGGAGATGGTAAAGTGATCAGGGATGTTGAGAAAATTATGGGATTGGTTTGCATTTTGTTTTTGAGGTTGTGAATTTGATTTGAATTCTAGAGCCCTAGTTTCACTGGGTTTGAAAAAATTGAACACCACGGCATCTTTAATTGATCGAGTGGCTTGGGGTCTTGGGATCTGGAAGAGGATGGGTTGTCGAAGTCATCACCGGAATTGCAGAGTCAACGGTGGCTGGAGACGTGAGGAATTGGGGTTGACAGGTTGAAGTTGTTTGGGTACTGTTGTTCCAGGTTTAGCGATTTTTGGGTCGTGATTTTGAAATCTTGCTTATGTCGAATTGGTTTTTGTTTGGATGGCCCGAGGAGTTGGATGACGACTACAAGGAGGTCGCGGAGTTGATCGGGGGAGGCCGACGTCGTTGTACAGGTGCACAGTGCAATGGTGATATATTGGTGAATGTTGTTGGCTACAATTTTTGGTGGCATCGAGTTGGTCTAGGGGAGTTTGGGATTTAACTCGAAGCATATAGGTTTCCAACTCGAAGTGTTGTAGGGGAGGCCGAGTATAACTGTGATTCAGGTTCTTATAATAAAACAGAAACCTATTCTGTTTTAAATTTTAAAAAGAAAGTTTAAATATAAACTAAAATTTTAATTTAGGATTTAAAACCTGAATTTAAATATGAATTCAAATAGTTTGAATTCTGGTTTTTGTAATAATTTGAATTTTCAAAATTTAAGTTTGGTCTAAATAAAACAGAAAACCTGTTTTTGTTTTTAAGTTTTAAAAGCAGGTTTTAAAACGTAAACTAAAAACTTAAACTAAGTTAAACCTAGGTTTGAACCTGATTTAAAATTTGTTTGAATTTGAGTTTTGAATTATTTTGAATTCAGAAATTTAAGTTGTTTTAAATAAAAACAGAAACCTGTTTTCTGTTTTCAAAACTAAAAGTAAAGTTTAAGTGCAAACAGCAAATTTAAACCGAGTTTTGAAAATCTGAAATTGAATATGAATTCAAATTGGATTATCTTAGATTTGAAATAATTTATGCTTTTAAATTTAAATTTGATTCTGAAACTTATAAGTGTCAAAGCATATATGTGTTTTTAATTTGAATTGGAAGTTTAAAATTTCAAATTAGAAATTTAAAATGAGTTTAAATCTGGGTTTTTAAAATCTGGAATTAAATTTAAACTTCAGTTTTTAAAATAAAATAAGTTAAATTTAAATTATTTAATTACATTGAAAAAGTTAAATGATTTGAATTTTTTAAAAGGAAGATGTAAAGTGTAAACAAAGCTTTAAATATTTAAGTTTAAATCTAGAATAAAAGGATTGAAACTGTATTTCAGTTTTGAAATTAAAAGGAAATTTTTAAATTGAATTTGTTTTAAAATAACTTGAAATGTTTAAAATGAATTTGTTTATATTCTTTTAAACTTTTATTTTATAAAATGAATGTTTCTTGAACATGTGAGATAAAAAGGATTTTAAACCTTGTTTAAATAAAATTGTATTAATTTTAAAATCTTAAAATTTTAAAATGAAATTTAAAGTAGAATTTAAAATAAATTTTGAAACAAAGTATTTTTAAATACTTTATATAAGTAAGAAATGTTAGAACTTAAGAAATTGGATTCATTTAAATTATTAAGTTAAATGGGTAATTAATTATTTAATTAATTAATAATATGGATGATTAATTAAGTAATTAAGAATTTTTAAATTAATTAATTAAAGACTTAAGATTAATTAATTAAGGTTAATTAATCTATAATAAGGATTATTAATTAAATTTTAATTAATGATTAAAGAATTATTTAATCAAGTGATTAATGATTAATTAAGTTGGAGTTAACACTTAATTAATTAAATAATTAGAAATTAATTAATTGGTAATTAGATATTAATTAATTTGTAATTAATAATGATTAATCTAAGTTAATTTCTTGAGTAAAGTAATTAAGAAATGTTAATGAAGATCATTAACTTAAGATTATTTAATAATTAATTAATGTGATTAATATTGATAATTAATTAGATTAATTAATTAATAATAATCATTTGTGAAATTTTTTAAGTTTAATTACTTAATGGAAGTAATTAATGAATTAATTACTAATGTAATTAATTGTGTTAATGTGATTAGTTTGGATTAATTAATCAAGTTTAATTAATTTAAACATTTGTTGGTTTGATAATTAATTACTTAATGTAATTAATGGGATTGTAATTACTTAGGGAAGTAATTAGTTAACAATTACCGGATGTAATTAAAATGTTAATGATGGAAGTAATTTAGATTAAATTACTTTGGAATTAATCAAGGGATTAATTGAGTAACTAAGGGAAGTTAATTACTAGATTATTATTAATCAATTGTGATTAATATGTGTGGTTTAATTGCAGATTAATTACTTAATGTAATTAATTTTAAATAGAGAGATTAATTAATAAGGTAATTAGAAAGCATTAATTAACAAATTAATGATGTAATTTAAAATTGATTAATTAAGGAATAATTAATAAATGAAGTAATTAATTAATAAAGGATTAATGTAATTAATTTTAGTTGATTAATTACTTTAGTAATTAAAAGTTAATTATTGTAAGGGTTAAGTAAAATTAACTTGTGTAATTAATTTAAAGCCTAATTACTTATTGTAATTAGGAAATTGTTAATCAGGAATGATTAATTGAAATGAATTATGAGACGGTGATTATTTAATTGATTTGTGATCAATTAATGGTGAGGTTAAGTAGGATTATAATGATGAAGTAACTAATTTAATTCATTTTAAATTATTTAAAGATGATGTAATTAATTTAATTCATTTTAAATTAGTTATAGATGGTGTGTTCATTAGATCATTTCTTATGTTTGATGGATGATATTGGTTGCCATGTATGGTTTGTAATCTCAGCTATGAGATGAAAATGTATGTGATATGGATGCATTGGTTGCATTGGGATGATAATATAGATTATCTGTTTATAATGCTGATATGGATTATCTATTGATGATGATAATGTTGATTATCTATTGTTATGTGAATTATCTATCTGTGTGTATATAGATAATTGAATTGTTTAAAACTTTAAAACAACTTGGCCTTAAAAGACACGTTTTGGATTTCGATGAGACCGGGATCGGGTTTCCATATTTGGATATCCGAAAACCACACCGATCCAAATTAACGGTGGGTTGTGAATCTGAAATGAAGATGAAGATTCAGAGTGCAAGGGTTATTGTCGTTAACTCTGAGGGTGATTCCAAAATGAGTGTAACGAGATAATGCCTTCGGTTTCATTCGAACCCGAAACGAACCTGTATGGATTGTATCTTTCAAAACATCGTCAGGTGGACGATGAGCATTCTAAGTGATATGTCCTATAAAGGTAATCGTAGCCTCAAGCCTCATCAACCGGGAATGGCTAAAACAGGGGAGGTGCAGCAAGGCTAAGTGGGTCATGCCCAAGTAGGACAAGATTTACCTCTGTCTAGATGTCCCTTTTATTTCGGCTTAGTGGTGCGGTTGTTGATCACAACTGTGGGGTGGTATTGTTCGGAACTGTTCAGTAAGGAATGGTTCCGGCTTTGTGTTGCAGGGGAGCGGGCGTACTCCTCGATACGGCGATCTAGGCCACGTACTGTGACGGAATGTACCCCAGTAGCCCTGCCGTTGTATGGAATCCAAAATCCAATAAGTGCCCACTGTTTTAGTTGTATTACCCACTTTTGTGGCTAGTAGCTGAAATTTAATGAATGTAACAATTTCGGTTATTTCTTATTTACTTGAAAACCCTAGACCTATTGTAATATCACTGGATTTTCTATCAAATGTTTTGGTTAGCGTAAGGTAAAAAAATTTCCATGTTTATGTATGGGAAGTCTTACGTGATACCTTTTCTTTCAAAGGTTTTTCAAAAGTTAAGAAACTTTAACCTGTTACTCACACCAGACCCATGTCTAACCCAGAGTTTATCTTTTGTTTTCTTAAACGCTTGGGTACTCAAATTTTTATGAGTAGCCAAGGGATTCAGGTTAGCTTTGACGAATTGTGGAGGAGCAATGGAGTAGGAGGCTTCTGCGTGTAGATACTTAGTTTTCCGCTGTGTTGGTATTTCTGAGTGATTTCTTTGTATTGTATTGAATTGTAATAAGTAGACACGTGTTTATAACTGTCTAGTATGTGTTGTATTGTCTGTGTAACTTTGATAATTGTTGTATACTATGTAATACTTATGTTATTAATATAATTTATTCGTTTCGCTGTTGAGATTCTAGTGTTGTTTCTTCTTTCTCTTCTTTCTTTTCTCTTTTCTATCCCTTTCTTTCTTAAAGATGATGCGATTTTCTGGGAGTAGAAAGTCGGGTCGTCACATTTGGTATCAGAGCGCTAGGTTGAGCGAATACCTAGTCTCTAGAGTGGTGTCTATCTTGAGAGAGCGTATTTGTATTTGTATTTTTAATATATATATATATATATATATATTATTTCTACCTATCTGATTGGGTTACCTGTTCAGGTTTTCCAGTATAAATTATAAAGGTAGATAAGGTAGTGGTGTGTGTAACACAACTACCATTGGTTGGAGTTTGTGTGATGAGGTTGGGAGTGTATCTATCAAGACTGTAGACCTAATACCGTCTCGAGTGAGTTTTGCTGTGGTTAAGGATTTCATCGATCTCTGAAGGAAACCTGTTAAGGTTCGGAGTTCATCTTTGAAGTGCAGAGTTGGATGAGTTGAGTTTGGATCCGTCGGTTGGGCAGAAGCAAGCAAGTGATGGTGTCTTGATACCTCAGGAAGAAGTAGCTGCGTGATGAGACGCAGTGACTATGGATGTTTCCGAAGATGTTTCTTTGGAACAACAATAAAGAAGTGTGTCTATTTCGGTGATGTGGCTGAATCCACCAGGGTGTTTCTGTTTGCTTTGAGGTCTGAGTTTCTCGGAGGGCTTTGGATTGAGAATTCTTTGACTTTGGTGTCAGCAGTGCAGCTCGGAGTGCACTATGTTGGCAGGAAGTCTTCTGGCTGAGTAGTTTTTCTGAAATGGAGTTCAGAAGCAGCAGTATGGATCTGTTTTCTTCGGTGAATTGGCTAGGCCAGCATAAGCTGTTCTGATTGGTTAAGAGAGAGTAGTTTCTTTGGAATTAGGCTGGGTTGATTGCAAGGGTGATCGCAAAATTGACTTGCGATAGTTGGGTGTTCTCTTGGTTGTTGGAGATTGTCTGGGTGTCTTCAGGAAAGTCAGAGGTTTGACTGCAGCTGGAGATCGAGTTTTCTTATCGGTAGTGTTCCAGGATTGGTACCGGTGGTTCAGTTAGTAGAAGGATGATTCTTAGAGATAGAAGTTGGTGAAGCAACTCAGGTTTCAGAGGAATTTCTGAGTTTTCTTTTATGAATACGTGGAACCATATTTCTGTGCTGGGTTGTCCAGTTTGTGCTCATGTTCTTCATCATCATTTTCTTCTACTTCGGATCAGAGTTGTGCAGCGGAAGCAGTTTAGGGGTGCTTTTGTTTTTCTTTTCCGAATAAGGAGAAGTTTGTTCTGTTTTCTGTTGTTGAGGAATAGAGTTTGTGCTCCTGATTTTGAATTGATCTTGAAGAGTTCATTGGATTGTTTTGGTCCAGTTTGTTTCTAGAGGCAATCAGCAAGGATTGAGCTAATCAGGAGGGATGTTGGTTGTCCAGGATCGTCCGAAGAGTTTTTGTGGATAAGAGACAGAGGAATTTGGATTCCGGAGTCGGAGATTTGTCTTGGCATAAGTTTTACTCTGATCAAAGGAGCTATAAGTTTTGGTAAGTCCGTGAAGCTAGCTCCGAAGTGTTTGGTTTTCAAGAGTTGAATTGCCAGTTTGGGTAACTGGGATTCAGTGTGTTTCACGTATCTCTGAGGGAGTACGTGTTTGATATCTGCGGTTTTGGAAACCAGCAGTTCTGGAGGTTTGGTTGTTGGGTCAGACTCGTCTGCAGTCTGATATTCTGTTTAGAATTGTAAATATAGTTGAGATAGGAGCTCTATAGCTTAGTAATATTGATTGTTTGAATTCTTTAGAGCGAATATCCCGATATTTACTGGGGAAACTCATGGAAGTTCTATCTAGAAATTTTCTGGATAGTTAGATTTGTTTTGATTGTGTGAATTGATTGCTTTGGTTGTTAGCATATGATTAACATATGTTTTATTTTAAAATTAAAATCTTAAATTAGATTATTAAATTACCTTTGTTTTAAATTTCGGGGATGAAATTCTTTTAAGGGTGGAGGATTGTGATATCCCGGAATTCCGGACAATATAAATTTAATAACCTGTGTTTAAAATTAAATTGATTTGATAATTTATTGTAAATAAATTTTATTTGATTTAATAATCTTCTTTAATTAATATTTAATTAGTGAATTTATCTAATAAATTGTTTTCTATTTATAATATGTATATATATTTTAAATGGATGAGTTTGGTTTTTAAATTTAATTGATAAAGCAAATTTTCTAATTATAATATTTTGAACTTGGGAAATTATGATTTATCTAATTTAATCTTTTCAAAGGTATTTAATAAAATAACTATATGATTTTTAATATACATGAGACAAATGTTTTATTTGTTTAAGTTATATTTTGACTTAAGTTTGAATATTAATTTGGATTAAAATAAAGTTATAAAAAATATTTGTTTTATTTCTTTTTAAATTATTATTAATAAATGTGATTTGTAAAATTAAATATGAGAATTTAAAATACAATTAATTAATGAAAGATTTATTCATGTAATAAGAAATAATTTACAACCTCTTTTATAAATTTATTTAAATGATTAAAAATATTATTTTCAAATGATTGGTTTGTATATTGTTTTTATTTATAATAATACTTGGTTTATTCTTAAAAATTATATATATATATATATAACTAAGTATTAAAGAATTAATTAATTAAGTTAAACTTTCATTAAACTTTAATTTAAAAATACTAATTACTTAAATTGACAAATGTAAGTATCTTAGAAACATAATTAACATGTGTAATTTAAACACATGAGATATTAACAAGTGTTGTAACTTAAGACAAGTGTCAAATTTGAATTTTTATTTTTATTTAATTTTAATTTATCATAAATATAGTTATATAAACTCATGCAATCTTTCATTCTTTTTCTTTCCTCATTTTCAATTCCTAAACTAAGATAATGTTTTCAGCTGAAACACATTTTTTTCTCTAAATCATCTACAAAACTTGTATTTTTCTAAAGCCAAAATCCTGCATTTCATTCTCAAGCTTCCTGCATTTTTTTGTAAAATCTGGGTAATTAAATCTGGAGATATAGCAAGCAAACCTGCATGCATGTAGTCCTAAAAATCTGGAAGCAAGCAAGCATTCAAGTTTAAAGCTTTCTATAAGCATTCAAACAGGATTTCAAAGAATTCAGAAGCTTTTCAAAAATTGGTGCTTTGTTCTACATATTTAAATCAAGTGAGTAACTTTTTAATTTAAAAGCTTAAGTAAATAATCTTGTTGCATATCTGTAAATCTGTATGGTTGTGAGTAAAGTTTTAAATGCATTTCTGTATATATATGATTGCATGAAGATGTGCCTGACAGTATAACCTGTAAATGGATTGTTTATAGTTTCAAAACTAAAAATCTACACAAAATTTATTCCAATTTGATCTAGGCTTTGCTAGGGTTTAAGTTCTAAACCAAAATTTGTTGTTTCATCATAAAGTAAATTTTAAAATTTGTTTTAAGTGAAAATAAATTCTGAAGTTTACTGGAAACCTTGAGTAATAGAGTAAAATAAGTATAAGTGAAAATTCAATCTTTATGAATTTATGTTTCAGGATTAGGAATCAAAACATCACGCAGAATCATGAATTTTAAACCAAAAATTACAGTTTAAAATGCTAGAATCAAAGTGCAGTTTTGTTTTGACTGTAAATTAAGTTTTGGGGCATCTCTGTTGCCACAAGCAATTAGAAATGCCGAGATTGTTCCTGGAGATGGTGAAGTGATCAGGGATGTTGAGAAAATTATGGGATTGGTTTGCATTTTGTTTTTGAGGTTGTGAATTTGATTTGAATTCTAGAGCCCTAGTTTTACTAGGTTTGAGTAGAATTGAACACCACTGCATCTTTAATTGATCGAGTGGCTTGGAGTCTTGGGTTCTGGAAGAGGATAGGTTGTCGAAGTCATCACCAAAATTGCAGAGTCAACAGTGGCCGGAGACGTGAGGAATTGGCGTTGACAGGTTGAAGTTGTTTGGGTACTGTTGTTCCAGGTTTGGGGATTTTTGGGTCGCGATTTAGAAATCTTGCTTATATCGAATTGGTTTTTGTTTGGATGGCCCGAGGTGTTGGATGACGACTGCGGGGAGGTCGCGGAGTTGATCGGAGGAGGCTGGTGTCGTTGTACAGGTGCACGGTGCAATGGTGATATATTGGTGAACGTTGTTGGCTACAGTTTTTGGTGGCATCGAGTTGGTCTAGGGGAATTTGGGATTTAACTCGAAGCATATAGGTTTCCGACTCGAAGTATTGTAGGGGAGGCCGAGTATAACTGTGATTCAGGTTTTTATAATAAAACAGAAACCTGTTCTGTTTTAAATTTTAAAAAGCAAGTTTAAATATAAACTAAAATTTTAACTTAGGATTTAAAACCTGAATTTAAATATGAATTCATATAATTTGAATTTTGGTTTTCGTAATAATTTGAATTTTCAAAATTTAAGTTTGGTTTAAATAAAACAGAAAACCTGTTTTTGTTTTTAAGTTTTAAAAGCAGGTTTTAAAATGTAAACTAAAAACTTAAACTAAGTTAAACCTGGGTTTGAACCTGATTTAAAATTTGTAACAACCCGCATATTTATCGATTTTATATTTAAATATTTTATTTAAATATTTTATCGTTAGTCGGATTTTAGTCCGAAAATCTACTTTTTGCATACGGTCGAATTAGGACTCGGGACCACTCCCATTGAGTTTAAAATGCCGTTTGCGACCTTTTTGAGTATAAGCTTCGATATGTTTGGAGAAAGTTGATTTTTGCTACTTTTCACTTTGGGTTTGGTTTTGGGCTCAGCCCTATGTTAACTTATGCTCAAATCTGAGCCACTCTCCCCCACTCACCCTCATTCTCTTCTCTTTTCAGTTTTTATAACATTAATGGTGGAAGAGATTGGAAATTAAAACTCCAAAACCCTAGTTTCTCTTGCAAATCAAATTCCTAGCTCCAAACTCAAGAAGAACCCATTGGTAAGCTTCTCTTCTTCTTCTCCAACTTATTCTCTTACCAATTTCAGAAATTCCTAAACCTAATTTTGGGAATGTTCTTGTTTTTGAGCTTAGATTCAAGCTCAATTGGGTTGTGTTGAAGAGAGGTTGATTCTCCATTTGCTTTCAAGCTTCTTCTTGTTCGATTTTGTGAAAAGGTGAGATTTTTATCTCACATCTATGACTATAATTATCTTTGGTTGTTGGGTATGAATTCCTAACACTTATTCATGTGCATTTGCTCTTGATTTGGATTGGTTTTGTGAATATTCCAATTTTTGGGTTTTTAAGTCAAATTTGTGTGGAAATCCTTTTATGGATGTTTGATCATGCTTTTGGTGATGCATCGAGGAGCATATAGGGCCGGGTTGCCGATTGGCATAAACCCTTAGAGCCAATGTTCGTCCGGTTGCATTTTGGAAGAGTTTGCTCTTCATTTGAATAAGGTTGAAAAACAGCCCAGGCATGATTCAGTCGACTGAAAACTCTGTTCAGTCGACTGAACCTAAAACCCAAGAGTTTCCAGGCATGATTCAGTCGACTGAAAAACTCTGCACAGTCGACTGAAACTGGAAACAGAAAGTTTCCTGAACCTGGAAAATTTCCAGGCACATGGTCAGTCGACTGAAAACTCTGTTCAGTCGACTGAACCTGCTGTTTGAGTCCAATTTGCCTTTTTGGATTGAAATTCCAATTTAAATCGATTCGTGATAATCCTATTTGTTGTTATCATCTATTATGACTTTGATGACTCTTTTTAGGGATTTTTGAATATCCATTTCGATGGATCCTTTATCGATTTCTTTGGATTTTATTCACGTCTTCGTATGTGAATTTTTGCGATTGATTGTTCTTACAATCTTCTTCGTGATTTGTCACTTTAAAAATATAAAGGTTTTCTATACTAGTAGTAAATATCAAAACTCTTTCCTCAAACGATTTCAATACTATTTTAATACCAAATTCGTTTATAAAACCGTTTTCCAATCTATTAGTATATACAAACCTTTACCTCACTCGTATGAGAAATCTAATTAAACGGTTTAGTAAAACAAGTGGTATGAAACGCTTGCGTTTACTTTGTCGGTTAATTCTTGGACTTTTTCGATTGAACCTCTTGTGACAATTTTCTAGTGGAGATTTACAGTTTGTTCGTAAATATTTAAGTTAAGCAAGTGGTTATGGGACATGAAGCTAAACTCATATATTTACTAGCTTAGTGTAATTGACACTTCTCGATGATCATGAGGATCATTTGTGTGATTTAGACTAGCAGTTGTGCGATGTCTCTTTGTCTGCTTTGTGGAGTTTCGACTCAAATTTGGTGGGGTAGCAACCCACGGTCTTCGGACCATTCGTGTGTCAGGTCTTCGGACCATTCGTGTGTCAAATTAATGGCTAGCTACCATGAGATAGCTTCTCGTTCATGTGTTACAGCTGTTGGTGAGTTTTCATGCTCCCGTTCATGTGATAGGCCTCCCCCCTTTATTTTGTGAAATTTCTGGATTTCGTGTGTCGAATTCTGGAGTTTATACTTCACCTATTTTTGTGATTTCTATTGATATGATTTATCAATTCTTGTGCATAGGTGAATTTGTGTGTCATTGACTGGATTTCTTGTGTTGATTTCTGGAATTTATGTTTCGCCAACTTTGTGATTTCTATTGATATGATTTATCAATTCTTGTGCATAGGTGAATTCGTGTGTCATTAACTTGTTGTGAATACAAGTTTTAGGTATGATACCCTTTTTGGACCATCGAGAAGATTCTTTTGATATTGATTAATCGTTTGTTGATTATCATTTACATACTTATAGTAGTATGCCATTATGGATATTATACGCCCATGCCATATCTTATATGTCATTTATTGTGGCTTGGTGAATGAAATTAGGAGTATGACATTCCTTTTTATCTTGAGTAGATTATCGTGATATTGATTAATCTCTTGTTGATTTTCAAATACTTATATATATCACAGCTTGGCATTGTGATTATTATGTGTTTAGTCATATCTCCTATTCTATATCATGTTATCTGATATTTATAGTTAGACTGATCCGTTTATTATTTTCTTATAAATAATACTCGGGTCAGACCGAGATGTTGCAGGTGCTTCGACTTGACTTCTCATCCGGGATTAACTCCTTGACTTTTGGGTTAACTACTTAGATTAATAGTTATTTTGTTGTATACATTTGAGATATAGACTCCTTAATGTATACTTATTCTTTTGTGTAGTTCGTGTAACTATTCTTTTGTGATATTGTGGATCTTTTTAGACCACTACTCTGATGTACACTTTCTAGTGTAATATTCATATCTTATTCCGCCTTTGTGATATGAATTGTCTGTGACTGATTTCTGTTATGCTTATTTCTATATTTGTTTTCCGAAGGATTTATATAGCCACCGTGTAGTAGCTTTGAGTTTGTGTCGGTTTGTCGGATTTCCTCTTGAAATAGAATGCATGTTATATTATCTGACATATCGGTGCTCGCGCAAAGAAATTACACGGATGGTCGCTCCTCAACAGCCTTATTCTCCGTGCTAGTCGACAGCATTCACCGTAATGTTCTTGGCTAGCGTGGGTATAGAGGTGGGGCGTCACAGCTTGGTATCAGAGCCAAACTTCGGAACAATATGGAATATTATAACAAGGATCATTGTCCTAAGTCCATCTTAGGAGTCATGCTTTAGGATTTAATTCGAGTCTTCGTACCGATTCATCCTATTTTCCTTATGATTCCTTGTTTATCTATCAAGATTGCTTGATATTACATTTGGTGAATAACCTTTTTCTTCTTCTTCTTTCTTTCTAAAGGAAGAGAAATGTCTAGACCAGGCCGCCCCAGAGCCGTGCCATCAAGCACTCCACCCCAGGATGGAGTTTTTATGACTGCTCAACAACTTCTTGATTTGGTAACTAATGCGCAAGCAGCTGGAGCTAACCCGGAACCTACTCACCCAAAGTCGGGATTTACACGCTTGTGTAGCGATTACACTAATTTGGGTGGGAAGCCATTCAAAGGTTCCGAAACTGTTATTGAAGTACAGGCTTGGCTAAGGTCATGCGATCGAATCTTTTCTCGCATGAATCTTATTGACCTTCACCGAGTTCAGGTGGCCTCTAGTATGCTCCGAGAAAGAGCATTGGACTGGTACGAGCTTCTTATTTCTGAGATTAATGAAGCGGGTCTCACTTGGGAGAAATTCCGAGAACGCTTCGAGTTGAAATTCGTACCGGAAGCTGAAAAAGTGACATTGGCTCGACGATTTATAGACCTTGTTCAAGGTGAGTCCTCCGTGACTGATTACGTCGCCTCCTTCCAGTCGCTTTCCAAATATGGGGTTGAATACATCAACACCCCTTTAAAGAAGAACCAGAGGTTTGTCTATGGCTTAAACAAAAATCTCAAGAAGCCATTACTTCTAAAGTTAGAAGTTTCTTTCGACCAACTCGTTGATATTGCTCTTCGTCTTGAAGAGGCGGATAAGGAGAATGATGTTGAAGTGGTGGGTTCCAAACCAAACTTCAACAACAAGAAGAGGTCAAGCAAATTCAAAGGTCCTTATCCCAATAAGAAAGGGAGGCAAGCAACTCCTGCTGAAAAGACCTTTTCCTCTACTCAAGGGAAATGCTATAATTGTGGTTCGAAAGACCATTTTGCGAACAAGTGTTCAAAGCCTCGTACTTGTCGCTATTGCAAAAGCCCGGACCATTTTATGCATGTATGTCCCAAACTTAAAAGTAGGAGGGAGGGAAAGCTTAATGTTGCTCAAGCCCCTGGCAACACATCTCGTGGTCAAGGTATGCCTCATTCTGTCCTTGATGGAATTATTTTATTTCGTGATCTTCCTATTCGAGTTCTTTTTGATACGGGTGCGTCCCATTCTTTTATATCAAAAGAACTTGTTGATACTTTCTCCTTGGATGTTTTGTGTTTAATGACCTCTTTGAGAATTGCAAATCCGGTTGGTGGATCCGCAACAATCAGTTTATTGTGTAAAGATGTCGAAATTATTTTGTGTGATTTTCCTTTCCTAGCCGATTTGCATGTCATGCGTTATTTAGGCTTTGGAATGATTTTGGGAATGGATTGGCTTAACCGTTATGAAGCTCATATCCTATGTCCTGAGCGGACTATTCATCTTCGACATCCTCAATCTGTTAATCAGGTTTCTGTTATTCTTAAAGATTCAGATTCTGCTTTGGTTGCATCTTTATATTCTTTAAATCCTCGTGATGACGATGATGAGGGTGATATTATTTTTCTTATTCATGTCGTTTGTGAATTTTCCGACATATTCGAGCCCGTTTTAGGATTACCACCTAAGCGAGCAATTGAGTTCAGAATTAATCTTATTCCTGGAGCTCAACCTATCACTCGTCCTCCGTATCGTATGTCCAATAAAGAAAACGAGGAGATGCGTAAACAATTATCCGAATTGGCGACGAAGCAACTTATTCGCTCTAGTTCCTCGCCTTGGGGAGCTTCGGCTATTTTCGTGAAGAAATCCGATGGAACACTTAGGCTTTGCGTTGACTACCGCAAGCTTAATGATCTTACTATCAAAAATAAGTATCCTTTACCTAGGATTGATGATCTATTCGATCAACTTAGTGGTGCTAGTCTTTTCACAATTGGACTTGGCTATCGGTTTTCATCAGCTTCGTATTGCAGAGGATAGCATTCCTTTGACATCGTTCCGTACTCGGTATGGATCTTATGAATGGCTTGTTATGCCATTTGGGTTAACGAATGCCCCGGCCTATTTCATTGACCTCATGAATAGAGTTTTCAAAGACTTTCTCGACCGGTTTGTTCTCATCTTTATCGATGATATTCTTGTGTATTCAAAAACTGAGGAGGAGCATGAAAAACATCTTCGGATTGTGTTGGAAACTCTTAGGAGTAATCAATTAAAGGCAAAATTTTCTAAATGCACTTTTGGCAATCTCGTGTGAAATTTCTCGGTCATATTATTTCCGAATCCGGAATTTCCGTGGATCCTTCAAAGATTAAAGCGATTCAAGATTGGAAGAGACCGGAGAGTGTGACAGAGATTCGTAGTTTTCTTGGATTGGCGGGCTATTACCGTCGCTTTATCAAAGACTTTTCCAAGATTGTCGTGCCTCTCACTGGCTTGACGAAGAAAGGTGTTAAATACATTTGGTCGGACAAATGTGAAGCTTCTTTTCAGAAATTAAAAGAACTTCTTTCTGATGCTCCTGTTCTCGTTATTCCCGAGGGGAATCAAGATTTCGTTGTTTATACCGATGCTAGTCGCGTTGGTTTGGGTGCCGTTCTTATGCAAAGAGAACGTGTTATTGCTTATGCTTCTAGGCAATTGAAGCCTGCCGAGACTAGATATGCCACTCGTGATTTAGAACTTGCGGCTATTGTTTTCGCTCTTCGGATTTGGCGTCATTATCTTTTAGGAGAGAAATTTGTTCTTTATACCGATCATAAATCCTTGAAGTATTTATTCTCTCAAAAGGAACTTAATTTGCGTCAACAGCGTTGGCTCGAATTTCTTGCACCATATGATCTTGATATTCTTTATACTCCCGGTAAGGGTAATCGTGTCGCCGATGCTCTTAGCCATAAACAACAATCTGTTGTTTCTATGATGATATCCGAATGGAACGATCTCGAGATCTTATCCACTTGTGAGACTCGAGAGCGTGTTCTCGATTTATGTTCATCTCTTGCTTTATGTAGCCTTGAGGCTCATCCTTCTCTTTTAGACCGCATTCTTGAAGCTCAAGGTTAGATCCTGAATTGGCTCTTCTTGGCCAAAATATTAGGGATAAAATTGATATTGAAGGATTGAAAGACTTTGATATCGATTCTCGTAGCGGCATTCGGAAATTTGGTAGACTTGTCGTGCCAAATATTGGTGATCTTCGTAAAGATATTTTAGAAGATTCTCATCACTCTAAATTTACCATTCATCCTGGTAGTAGTAAAATGTACGCGGATATGAAGCGACTTTATTATTGGGAGGGAATGAAACTCGATATTGCTAACTTTGTTAAGTGTTGCATGACTTGCCAACTCGTTAAGGCCGAACATCAAAGGCCCGGTGGGTTATTGCAACCTTTAGAAATTCCAGTTTGGAAGTGGGATCAAATTTCCATGGATTTTATAGATGGCCTTCCCCGTTCTCGTTCGGGTCATGATAGCTTATGGGTGATCGTTGATAGACTTACTAAATCCGCCCATTTTATTCCCGTTCGATCTAATCGAACCGTTCCTCTTTTGGCCAAAATCTTTATCAAAGAAATTGTTAAATTGCATGGAGTTCCTACTTCTATTGTTAGCGATCGTGATCCATTGTTTACTAGTGGATTTTGGAAGAGTCTTCAAAAAGCTTTAGGAACGAAGCTTAATTTTAGCACCGCTTATCATCCCCAGTCCGATGGACAAACCGAGCGTGTTAATCAAACTCTTAAAGATCTTCTTCGTGCTTGTGTGCTTGATTTCGGTGGAAGTTGGGAAGATCATATTTCTCTTGTTGAATTTTCTTATAATAATAGCTTCCAATCTAGTATTGGTATGGCACCTTTTGAGGCACTCTACGGAAGGCCATGCCGATCTCCTTCTTGTTGGCTTGAGGCCGGTGAGAAGCTGGCTTTAGGTCCAGATTTTATTCGTGATTCCACAGAAAAGATTGATCTTATTCGTCATAGGATGAAAGAAGCCCAGAGTAGACAAAAATCCTATGCCGATAACCGGAGAAGGAAGTTAGATTTTTCTGTGGGAGATCTTGTGTTCATTCGTGTATCACCTATGAAAGGTGTTGTACATTTCAGTCGATCGGGAAAACTAGTGCCTCGATATATTGGGCCATTTCCTATCACCGAACGTATTGGTTCCATGGCTTATCGCCTTTTATTACCGGCTCAGTTTTCTGCTATGCATGACGTGTTTCACGTTTCTCAACTTCGGAAATGTCTTCGAGATTCCGATTCTGTTCTTGAGCCCGGTGTTGTGGAAGAGATTGAAGTTTCGCCTAATTTAACTTATGAGCAACATCCTACTCGTATCATTGCTTCGGAAGTCAAACGACTTCGAAATAAAGATGTTCCGCTTGTTAAAGTTCAATGGTCTTCAAATCCTAAGGATTGTTCTTGGGAATCTAGAGAGTACATCGAGCGAACACATCCGGACTTACTTTCTCGTGCTCTTTGAGGTGAACTTCTTATTTCAAACTTCTTTTGTGTTGAATATGCCTTTATGGTTGTTACTATATATATCTTCTTCTTAAAATATTGCGAGGACGCAATTTCTTTAAGGAGGGGAGTCTGTAACAACCCGCATATTTATCGATTTTATATTTAAATATTTTATTTAAATATTTTATCGTTAGTCGGATTTTAGTCCGAAAATCTACTTTTTGCATACGGTCGAATTAGGACTCGGGACCACTCCCATTGAGTTTAAAATGCCGTTTGCGACCTTTTTGAGTATAAGCTTCGATATGTTTGGAGAAAGTTGATTTTTGCTACTTTTCACTTTGGGTTTGGTTTTGGGCTCAGCCCTATGTTAACTTATGCTCAAATCTGAGCCACTCTCCCCCACTCACCCTCATTCTCTTCTCTTTTCAGTTTTTATAACATTAATGGTGGAAGAGATTGGAAATTAAAACTCCAAAACCCTAGTTTCTCTTGCAAATCAAATTCCTAGCTCCAAACTCAAGAAGAACCCATTGGTAAGCTTCTCTTCTTCTTCTCCAACTTATTCTCTTACCAATTTCAGAAATTCCTAAACCTAATTTTGGGAATGTTCTTGTTTTTGAGCTTAGATTCAAGCTCAATTGGGTTGTGTTGAAGAGAGGTTGATTCTCCATTTTCTTTCAAGCTTCTTCTTGTTCGATTTTGTGAAAAGGTGAGATTTTTATCTCACATCTATGACTATAATTATCTTTGGTTGTTGGGTATGAATTCCTAACACTTATTCATGTGCATTTGCTCTTGATTTGGATTGGTTTTGTGAATATTCCAATTTTTGGGTTTTTAAGTCAAATTTGTATGGAAATCCTTTTATGGATGTTTGATCATGCTTTTGGTGATGCATCGAGGAGCATATAGGGCCGGGTTGCCGATTGGCATAAACCCTTAGAGCCAATGTTCGTCCGGTTGCATTTTGGAAGAGTTTGCTCTTCATTTGAATAAGGCTGAAGAACAGCCCAAGCATGATTCAGTCGACTGAAAACTCTGTTCAGTCGACTGAACCTGAAACCCGAGAGTTTCCAGGCATGATTCAGTCGACTGAAAAACTCTGCACAGTCGACTGAAACTGGAAACAGAAAGTACCCTGAACCTGGAAAATTTCCAGGCACATGGTCAGTCGACTGAAAACTCTGTTCAGCCGACTGAACCTGCTGTTTGAGTCCAATTTGCCTTTTTGGATTGAAATTCCAATTTAAATCGATTCGTGATAATCCTATTTGTTGTTATCATCTATTATGACTTTGATGACTCTTTTTAGGGATTTTTGAATATCCATTTCGATGGATCCTTTATCGATTTCTTTGGATTTTATTCACGCCTTCGTATGTGAATTTTTGTGATTGATTGTTCTTACAATCTTCTTCGTGATTTGTCACTTTAAAAATATAAAGGTTTTCTATACTAGTAGTAAATATCAAAACTCTTTCCTCAAATGATTTCAATACTATTTTAATACCAAATTCGTTTATAAAACCATTTTCCAATCTATTAGTATATACAAACCTTTACCTCACTCGTATGAGAAATCTAATTAAACGGCTTAGTAAAACAAGTGGTGTGAAACACTTGCGTTTACTTTGTCGGTTAATTCTTGGACTTTTTCGATTGAACCTCTTGTGAAAATTTTCTAGTGGAGATTTACAGTTTGTTCGTAAATATTTAAGTTAAGCAAGTGGTTATGGGACATGAAGCTAAACTCATATATTTACTAGTTTAGTGTAATTGACACTTCTCGATGATCATGACGATCATTTTTGTGATTTAGACTAGCAGTTGTGCGATGTCTCTTTGTCTGCTTTATGGAGTTTCGACTCAAATTTGGTGGGGTAGCAACCCACGGTCTTCGGACCATTCGTGTGTCAGGTCTTCGGACCATTCGTGTGTCAAATTAATGGCTAGCTACCATGAGATAGCTTCTCGTTCATGTGTTACAGCTGTTGGTGAGTTTTCATGCTCCCGTTCATGTGATAGGCCTCCCCCTTTATTTTGTGAAATTTCTAGATTTCGTGTGTCGAATTCTGGAGTTTATACTTCACCTATTTTTGTGATTTCTATTGATATGATTTATCAATTCTTGTGCATAGGTGAATTTGTGTGTCATTGACTGGATTTCTTGTGTTGATTTCTGGAATTTATGTTTCGCCAACTTTGTGATTTCTATTGATATGATTTATCAATTCTTGTGCATAGGTGAATTCGTGTGTCATTAACTTGTTGTGAATACAAGTTTTGTGTATGATACCCTTTTTGGACCTTCGAGAAGATTCTTTGATATTGATTAATCGTTTGTTGATTATCATTTACATACTTATAGTAGTATGCCATTATGGATATTATACGCCTATGCCATATCTTATATGTCATTTATTGTGGCTTGGAGAATGAAATTAGGAGTATGACATTCCTTTTTATCTTGAGTAGATTATCGTGATATTGATTAATCTCTTGTTGATTTTCAATTACTTATATATATCACAGCTTGGCATTGTGATTATTATGTGTTTAGTCATATCTCCTATTCTATTTCATGTTATCTGATATTTATAGTTAGACTGATCCGTTTATTATTTTCTTATAAATAATACTCGGGTCAGACCGAGATGTTGCAGGTGCTTCGACTTGACTTCTCATCCGGGATTAACTCCTTGACTTTTGGGTTAACTACTTAGATTAGTAGTTATTTTGTTGTATACATTTGAGATATAGACTCCTTAATGTATACTTATTCTTTTGTGTAGTTCGTGTAACTATTCTTTTGTGATATTGTGGATCTTTTTAGACCACTACTCTGATGTACACTTTCTAGTGTAATATTCATATCTTATTCCGCCTTTGTGATATGAATTGTCTGTGACTGATTTGTGTTATGCTTATTTCTATATTTGTTTTCCGAAGGATTTATATAGCCACCGTGTAGTAGCTTTGAGTTTGTGTCGGTATGTCGGATTTCCTCTTGAAATAGAATGCATGTTATATTATCTGACATATCGGTGCTCGCGCAAAGAAATTACACGGATGGTCGCTCCTCAACAGCCTTATTCTCCGTGCTAGTCAACAGCATTCACCGTAATGTTCTTGGCTAGCGTGGGTATAAAGGTGGGGCGTCACAAAATTTGTTTGAATTTGAGTTTTGAAATATTTTGAATTCAGAAATTTAACTTGTTTTAAATAAAAACAGAAACCTGTTTTCTGTTTTTAAAATTAAAAGTAAAGTTTAAATGCAAACAGAAAATTTAAACCGAGTTTTGAAAATCTGAAATTGAATATGAATTCAAATTAGATTACCTGAGATTTGAAATAATTTATGCTTTTAAATTTAAATTTGATTTTAAAATTTATAAGTGTTAAAGCATATGTGTGTTTTGAATTTGAATTGGAAGTTTAAAATTTTAAATTAGAAATTTAAAATGAGTTTAAATCTGGTTTTTTAAAATCTGGAATTAAATTTAAACTTCAGTTTTTAAAATAAAATAAGTTAAATTTAAATTATTTAATTACATTGAAAAGGTTAAATGATTTGAATTTTTTAAAAGGAAGATGTAAAGTGTAAACAAAGCTTTAAAGATTTAAGTTTAAATCTGGAATAAAAGGATTCAAACTGTATTTCAATTTTGAAACTAAAAGGAAAATTTTAAATTGAATTTGTTTTAAAATAACTTGAAATGTTTAAAATGAATTTGTTTATATTCTTTTAAACTTTTATTTTATAAAATGAATGTTTCTTGAACATGTGAGATAAAAAGGATTTTAAACCTTGTTTAAATAAAATTGTATTAATTTTAAAATCTTAAAATTTTAAAATGAAATTTAAAGTAGAATTTAAAATAAATTTTGAAACAAAGTATTTTTAAATACTTTATATAAGTAAGAAATGTTAGAAATTAAGAAATTGGATTCATTTAAATTATTAAGTTAAATGGGTAATTAATTATTTAATTAATTAATAATATGGATGATTAATTAAGTAATTAAGAATTTTTAAATTGATTAATTAAAGACTTAAGATTAATTAATTAAGGTTAATTAATCTATAATTAAGGATTGTTAATTAAATTTTAATTAATGATTAAAGAATTAATTAATCAAGTGATTAATGATTAATTAAGTTGGAGCTAACACTTAATTAATTAAATAATTAGAAATTAATTAGTTGGTAATTGAATATTAATTAATTTGTAATTAATAATGATTAATCTATGTTAATTTCTTAAGTAAAGTAATTAAGAAATGTTAATGAAGATCATTAACTTAAGATTATTTAATAATTATTTAATGTGATTAATATTGATAATTAATTAGATTAAATAATTAATAATAATCATTTATGAAAATTTTCAAGTTTAATTACTTAATGGATGTAATTAATTGTGTTAATGTGATTAGTTTAGATTAATTAACTAAGTTTAATTAATTTAAACATTTGTTGACTTGATAATTAATTATTTAATGTAATTAATGGGACTGTAATTACTTAGGGAAGTAATTAGTTAATAATTATTGGATGTAATTAAAATATTAATGATGGAAGTAATTTAGGTTAAATTACTTTGGAATTAATCAAGGGATTAATTGAGTAATTAAGGGAAGTTAATTACTGGATTATTATTAATCAAGGGTGATTAATATGTGTGGTTTAATTGCAGATTAATTACTTAATGTAATTAATTTTAAATAGAGAGATTAATTAATAAGGTAATTAGAAATCATTAATTAATAAATTAATGATGTAATTTAAAATTGATTAATTGAGGAATAATTAATAAGTGAAGTAATTAATTAATAAAGGATTAATGTAATTAATTTTAATAATTAAAAGTTAATTATTGTAAGGGTTAAGTAAAATTAACTTGTGTAATTAATTTAAAGCCTAATTACTTATTGTAATTAGGAAATTGTTAATCAGGAATGATTAATTGAAATGAATTATGCGATGGTGATTATTTAATTGATTTGTGATCAATTAATGGTGAAGTTAAGCAGGATTATAATGATGAAGTAATTAATGTAATTCATTTTAAATTATTTAAAGATGATGTAATTAATTCAATTCATTTTAAATTAGTTATAGATGGTGTGATCATTAGATCATTGCTTATGTTTGATGGATGATATTGGTTGCCATGTATGGTTTGTAATCTCAGCTATGAGATGAAAATGTATGTGATATGGATGCATTGGTTGCATTGGGATGATAATATAAATTATCTATTTATAATGCTGATATGGATTATCTATAGATGATGATAATGTTGATTATCTATTGTGATGTGAATTATCTATCTGTGTGTATATAGATAATTAATTGTTTAAAATTTTAAAACAACTTGGCCTTAAAAGACACGTTTTGGATTTCGATGAGACCGGGATCGGGTTTCCATATTTGGATATCCGAAAACCACATTGATCCAAATTAATGGTGGGTCGTGAATCTGAAATGAAGATTCAGAGTGTAAGGGTTATTGTCGTTAACTCTGAGGGTGATTCCAAAATGAGTGTAACGAGATAATGCCTTCAGTTTCGTTCGAACCCGGAACGAACTTGTATGGATTGAATGCTTTCAGAACATCGTCAGGTGGACGATGAGCATTCTAAGTATATGTCCTATAAAGGTAATCGTAGCCTCAAGCCTCATCAACCGGGAATGGCTAAAACAGGGGAGGTGCACCAAGGCTAAGTGGGTCATGCCCAAGTAGGACGAGATTTACCCCTGTCTAGATGTCCCTTTTATTTCGGCTTAGTGGTGTGGTTGCTGATCACAACTGCGGGGTGGTATTGTTCGGAACTGTTCAGTAAGGAATGGTTCCAGCTTTGTGTTGCAGGGGAGCGGGCGTACTCCTCGGTACGGTGATCTAGGCCACGTACTGTGACGGAATGTACCCCAGTAGCCCTGCCATTGTATGGAATCCAAAATCCAATAAGTACCCACTGTTTTGATTGTATTACCCACTTTTGTGGCTCGCAGCTGGAATTTAATGAATGTAACAATTTCAGCTATTTCTTATTTACTTGAAAGCCCTAGACCTATTATAATATCCCTCGGTTCCCTATCAAATGTTTTGGTTAGCGTAAGGTAAAAACTTTTCCATGTTTATGTGTGGGAAGTCTTACGTGATACCTTTTCTTTCAAAGGTTTTTCAAAAGTTAAGCAACTTTAACCTGTTACTCACACTAGACCAATGTCTGACCCGGAGTTTATCTTTTGTTTTCTTAAACTCTTGGGTACTCAAATTTTTACGAGTAGCCAAGGGATTCAGGTTAGCTTTGACGAATTGTGGAGGAGCAATGGAGCAGGAGGCTTCTGCGTGTAGATACTTAGTTTTCCGCTGTGTTGGTATCTTTGAGTGATTTTTTGTGTTGTATTGAATTGTAATAACTAGACATGTGTTTATAACTGTCTAGTATGTGTTGTATTGTCTGTGTAACTCTGATAATTGTTGTATACTATGTAATACTTATGTTATTAATATAATTTATTCGTTCCCTAGTTGAGATTCTAGTGTTGTTTCTTCTTTCTCTTCTTTCTTTTCTCTTTTCTATTCCTTTCTTTCTTAAAGATGATGCGATTTTCTGGGAGTAGAAAGTCGGGTCGTCACACTATGTCGACATCTCAAATATGCTATATTTATCCAATATAAACATAAATTATTTGATCATTTGCCTAAGTGATTTAGATGATGAAAGTCAAACTAGAATCAAAATTTGAGATCTTTGTTACTTGTTCATAATAAATAGGTCATGCTCAAAATAGATTTTATTTTCAATTTCATGTCATATTTATGAGAGTTGATATTTGGGTTTGAATGGTATGCTAAAGTTCGATGCTTTAAGTTGCATTAATTAATAGCATAAATAAACCATACTTATAATAGACATATTGATCATTTCTACTTAAAATTTAAATGAGAGAATATGGATGAATTTTGTGTTGATTTATATAAATGATTGGAAGTTGATTTGCCTCTAAATTGCTCTTCAATCTCAATGTTTTATTCAATTTTGCTCTAGTTTGTTTTGTACGATTTTCTTAGTTTAAAACAATTTCAAAACCTTGGGCTAATTTGACTGAGTAATTTTAGAATTTAATTCTTTCCCTATGGATCGATCTATACTCGCACACGTACTATCATTGTACGTCGTGTGCTTGTGGTTTTATAATAATTTTATTTTGGGCTATTTTATAATCGATAGAAAATTCGTCGCTCAACAAGTTTTTGGTCTCCTTCCCGGGGAGAGAAATTTAATTTTTATTTACACTTTGATTAAAAAAATTATTTTTATTTTGCATTTTCTTCTTTAGTTTTTTTTTACAAAAAGAAAAAAAATCATTGCCTTTCTTTTATTTCTATTGTGTGCATTTCATGTTGGGCATTACTATTGCATATTCTAGCTTCAAAATAAAAAATCATCACCAACGTTTTGTAAGTTCCAAACGATGCACAACATTTTTCATTTACAATTTTGCATTTGTACATTGCATTTACATTATTCTTCTTTGCAACTATCATTGCATTCACATTGCTGAGCATTTCTATTTACTTTACACTTAAAATAAAATTCCCACAATATAGTTGACACATTCCTATTTTCTTAGTGCCCTGCATTTTTTTTTTGTGAGCATTTCTATTTTTTACATTACAATTGAAATATTGTTGTTCTTTGCATCAATTCAACATTAACTGCAGCCTCCATCACTCTAACAACCCGTATTTTTAACTATTTTAAATTATTACGTTTAATATAACTACTGAATAAAAACAGTTAGAAATAAAAAATTCAATGATTTATTAACATACTTTATTGGATATGAACTTAGATAAAAAATTTAAATAACAAAATTCAATAAGTTAAAAGACGATAACTTATATTTGAAAGTAAATTAAAAGATATGGAATTGTAAGTAATAGATAACGAAAATCAGAATAATCAATTTTAATTTAATATAGAATCGCATGAATATAATAGTAATAGTAAAACCATAAGTTTATTTACATGAAATAGTATTTTTGGTAAGCATAAATTTCAGAAATAAGAGAACATTTATTTGGTAAGAAATGGATAACTTTTGCTGTATACAATAATTGCAAGGATATTGAATTACTATTAAATGGAAGTAGTTGTTTATTATTTGAATTCATTTTAAAAGTAAATTTTATAATTTAAATAACTTGGATTTAAAATATATTAATTTATTTGAAAATTGAATTGTTGAATTTAATATTGGATTTATTTGGATAATTGAATTTTGACTTTAATGTGAATGAAAATGATTTCAAAAGTTGATTTAAATTCTATTTAAATAAGAAGGAAGATAGTAAATTTTTAAATTTGAATTTAAAAGTGATTAAATTGATTTTGGAAATTACTTGTTTTAATTTACATGTAAAAATAGTCTTTTCGGGCACTATCTTGGATTTTGATGAAACCAATTTCATCCGATCCGTAATAGTGAATTATTATAGGATTTCAGGTTTCGTAGCGATCAGACTTATCATTTGGTCGTGCGAGCTTGAAACACATAGAATTTATTTTTGAGAACTTTAATTAATATAATTCGACTTTGAAAAGCTATCTTCTGAATATAATGGAATTGGCTTTCGATATATATTCCATTCTATTCGAAATAGGGGTATAACATATAGAACGTTAGGTGGCACGCTTCGTTTGGAGTTCAAAATTTTCACGAATGAATAGTGCTACGGTAATTTTCAATAAATAAGGCCTTAAAATTCCTTCATTTACAAACCTAACCCTAAAATAAATTCTAGCCGCCATTAAAACCATCTAATGGCCATCGTCAGTCGGGGCCACTAGAGGCAAAATTGGCCAACAACTTCAATTAGGGAAATGTAGAGCTCGACGCTACGAGCTTAATCAGCGGTTGGATCGTTGAATCGATGACTGAGGCAGCGGCAAAGCACTCACGTCCATCTACAGTTCTATAGGTTTTGGCCTCAATTTATGAGGGCGCGCGACGTGTGGGTGGCTGGCGCAGCGACAGCGGAGGGAGCGTGAGGCGCGACAACGAGCAGCAGCTCGACCGGTGGAGGCGCAATCGTTCGAACAAGGAAAAAAAAGCAAAAGTGCACAAGCCTTCAGATGAAATGCGTGAGGAGGGAGAGTAAGAAATAGGTTTACGTTTAATAATTATGTTAATATTTTTGTTAATTAAATTTTAATTATATTCAAATGTTTAAAAATCTGTAACTTTTTCATACGAGGTCGGATTCAAGCGAAACAAGTTACGTTGGATTCGTAGCGAAGTCACCTACGAAAACAGAGTTAGACTCTAATTTGTTTGACTCTAAATTTTTTCCAGTTTCTAATAAAGGTGAGTGTTTTAAACCTCTCATGAAATACTAAAATATTTCGATGTCAGTTAAATTGAAATCATGAAATGATTTATTTTTATTGACCATTGTTCGATAATTTAACTGACATTTAAATTGACATATGGTTTGAACTGATGGGAATTTAAATCGACAATTAAATTGAAATTGAATCACTAGTTAAACACCCGACATTGATAACTAGTTAACTATTGCATTTATTGGCTGGTTTGGATGTCAATATAGGAAACACTTTAACAACTGTGTATGTAAAGGAGACTCTAGAATGAATTAGTTGGATTTGGTGTACATTGCTAGGTTTAGAGAGTGAGAACGATGATGGATTAGCCCCGATGCTTGTGTCGATTGGAAATGACTAAAACAGGAGCCTTTCCTGACAAATGAGGTTGGCTACCTCTAACGGACACACTTCTTCGTTATATCATCACATTGTTGTTGATTGGTACATGCCCTCCGATTATGGGACTGTTGGATGTGGTGGGCCGTAGCTGTGATTATGCATTAACGTCAGCCAAGGTGTCTCAAAGTGGTAGTATCCTACCTTGGGCATTGCCTCACGTGCCTTGCCATACTCTTATCCTTATATGAGACCACTACGATTTTGATTTAACATGTGCCTATAGGGGACCCGCTGGCTACCGATCTACTGGTTATGTTACAGGACCTGCATATACCACATGTTTAAAAACGTGTTAAGGGGGATTAATGTAAAGCCTTAACCTCTAGGGAAAACATTCATTTTAATGATTAGACATTACAATATAGTGTATTCTATTATATATAGATATTTTGATGGATCATAAGAGATGAAAAATCCCATAACATATCTTGAGTTATTGCACGCGCGTTATACACTGGATAGGAGATGTAAAACCCCATAAACACCTCTGATGCTATTACACACTTGTTATATGTAATATTGATTTGACTTACATAAGGATATTTTAGTTCTGACTTGAATGTATTGTTTTCCTTTATGCTCGAGTCAGCCCTGAGTTTTCAACATATTGAAGATCATATTATTCTGGAAGACAAAGATGAAGATTTTCTATATTATATTACTAGTATTATTCCCCTACATCATGTTGTTCTGCTGCATTGTTTTATTTTGTCTCTGTTGTATGTATAACTCTGATTGATGTTGTAAAAGTATAATTAAATGTATAGTATAAACAGCTTCATGAACTGTTTATTTGATTATTATATTTTGTTATTGCGTTGTGAGATTCTGAGTTTGTTTTCTTCTTTTCTTATTTTTCTTAATTAACCCCATTGGTTATCCGTGTTTCAAATTGTTTTAAGTTGGACATGTGTGGTTTTTTGTCTACTTAAACCTTTCGAAATGCAGGTCGTTACAGTTGGTATCAAAGCTTTGGTTTAGCGATAACCTTAGCTTTGATAAGGATAGACTCATTAGAGATAGAATAGTAATACCCTAAAATGATTTTATTTGAGTGTGTGTGTGTGCACGTATGAGAGTGCGTACTTGTTAGTGTTATAAAATATTTTATGTTGTGTATGCTTATCTGTTTAGTGGTTTATGAATTCTGACCGGTACATGAGGTGCCATGTTATCGATAGAAATTTCTAAACACTTAAAACGAGGCAAGTCAACATAATATTTTTTTAAAATTGGGTAAATGAAATAGGTTTACCTAAATCATATTTTATATATAAAAAGAAATATTCTTTCATAAATAACCATATAGGTTATGAAAATACGAATTTATTTATGGATGTTTGATAGGTGATGACAATATTTAGTTATCATCGGTTATTGGTTGAATTAAACTAAATAGGAATATTTCGTGAAGTCTATTTCACGAAGCGTTTGATAATTAGATTGAATTTAAATCTAATTATGATAAGGATTGTTTACAATAATAAAGATGCAAATTAATGAAATGTTTTCATAATAAGGTAATGGAATTGTATAAGTATATTTATAATATAGCAAATAAATAGAAAGGATTTAAAAGCTAAGAATTTTAGAACTTAAAATCCCGTTGATATTCAGAAAATGTTTTCAAAGCTTAATGAAGTAATAATAATATTATTTTGAAAGTATTTTTTGACTAGAAATATACTTTAGGGAGAATCTTAAAAGAAATAAAAGCATTGAACTTGCTTTGGTTGTTGGAAAATAATTATGGAGATGACTGCAGCATCATCAATATTCATTTTCGAGTTTCTGGGTGAGAATTGCTACCAAAGGAATTTATTTATAGTTAAAACAAGTTTGATTGTAAAATTCCAAGTATGATTTGACAAATATATGAAAAAAGGTTTTTGAACTTATAAAATTTGAAATAGTATAGATAAAAAATAAGTTCACAATTTACGAATTTGAACAGAATTGTCAATCCAAATATAAAGTGGTTGAACATTTTGGTTAAGTGAATAAAAGGAAATTTGGATTTGAGATATGAGATAAAAGAAATAACCTAAGTAAAGTTAAATAAATTAAATTAGTGAAATGAAGTTAATAAAATGAAGTTTAACTCAAGAAAGTTTGAACAAAAGTGAATTGTATTTGAAATGAATTAGATAAAATATTGAAATGAAATTTTAAGTGAATAAGTTTCTATAACTTATAGATTTGGGAAATAATAAAATTTTAAATTTGTTGAATGTGCATGATAAGAAAAGAAAATTTTAACTCAGATTAACTAAAGTGGGATAAAAACGAGTTAAATAAAATAGAATTTAACTTTGAAATGAAGATGAACTTAAGTTATAAAATGCATTTCAACTTAAATTGCAAAAAGAATTAAATATGGCTTATGACGTTGTTTGATAGAAACAAATATGAACTTAAGTTGTGAAGTAATTAAAAAATAAATATGAAGTGTTGTATAAAATGTTTATAAACTTAAGTAAATAATTTTATGTAATGGTTGTTAAGTGTTGTTAGTATTAAAGGAAATATACTGAGTAAATTTTATATGGAATGAAATATTGTTAAATACAAATTGAAATTTAAAGTGAATATTAATAAGTGTATATTTATGCATTGAATGTAAGAGAAAGCAATATGAATAATTGAATTTGATTTAAACAAAATGTGGATCAGGTGAATGTAAAAGGAATTGAATGTAAATAAAAGAATCGGGAATAAGAATGAGATATAATAAGTAAACCAATTAGATGTTAATAAAGAATGGACGTTAATAAGAGATGATAGCATACAAATAAACTATCGACATTGGATAATGTAAGTTGATATCATTTGGATTGATTAGTTGAATATAAATTGCTGAATGGTTTCTTTTGTTGCTAATCATAGTTATAACTGTTTTTGATTACGTATGATTATTAGTGTATTAGTGCTTATGCTTATGGTTTGGATTGAGAATTCATGTTATATAGTTCTATTAAACTCATGCATGCTTTCCCTATGGGATACCTCATTACAGAGATGAGATGCATATTTGCGATATATATGTGTATTGTAAATTTTTCCGATCGAGCCGTCCAAAGGAGACGCTGCCAAAATTTTCCGTTCCGATGTTAGAATTTTTTTTAAGACTTTAACATTTTATAACTTGTTTTACAAATAACCAATATCATGGTAGCATAACAGGACCGTGGAAAGGTTTTTAAAGATAGATTTTTGTTTTATATGTTGATTATTTTGAGTAAAATATATCAAATGTTAGATTCTTTACTTAATTCCTTTTCGAGGACGAAAAGTTTTGAGTGGGGGAGATTTTAATGACCTGTATTTTTAATTATCACAAATTATTAAATCTAATATAGTTAGTGAACAAAAATGGTTAGAAATAAAAATTATTGACTTAGTGATGTAATTTATTGGATATGAACCTTGATAAAAATTGTAAATAACAAAATCCAATAAGATAAAAAGGTGATAACTTTTATTTGAAAATAAATTAAAGGATATTGAATTGTAAGTAATAGATAACAGAAACTGAAATAATCAATGTTAAGTTAATAAAAAATCGAATGAATGTTTTTATTAAAAGAAAAGGTACAAGTTTATTTATCTGAAATTGTATTTTTGATAAGTATAAATTTTAGAAATAAAGAATCATTTATTTGGTAAGAAACGAATAACTTTTGCTGTATACAATAATTGCAAGGATACCGAATTGCTGTAAAATCAAAGTAGTTGTTTTATTATTTGAATTAATTTTAAAAGCACATTTTATAAGTTAAATAATTAGGATTTCAAATATAGTGATTTATTGGACAATTGAATTGCTGAATTTAATATTGGAATTATTTAAATAATTGAATCTTGAATTTAATGTAAATGAAAACGATTTCAAAAGTTAATTTAAATTATACTTAAACTAGAAGGAAGATAGTAAACTTTTAAATTTGAATTTAATTGTGAGTAAATTGATTTTGGAAATTACACGTTTTAATTAACATGTAAAAATATTTTTTTAGGCACTATCTCGGATTTTGACGAAACTAGTTTCATCGGATCCGTAATAGTGAATTATTATAGGATTTCAAGTTTCGTAGCAATTTGACTTATTATTTGGTTGTGCGAACTTAAAATGCGTAGAATTTATTTTTTAGAAATTTAACTAATATAATTCGATTTTGAAAAGCTATCTTCTGATTATGATGGAATTATATATTCAATTGTGTTCGGAATAGGGGTATAGAACGCCAGGCGGCATGCTTCGTTTGGAGTTCGAAATTTTCATGGATGAATAGTGCCGTAGAAATTTCCTATATATAGGTGCTATCTTTCCTTCATTTATAAACCTAACTCTAAAATATATTCTAATGCCATTAAAACCCTCATCCAATGGCCATCGTCAGCCAGAGCCTTTAGAGGCAAAATTATTCAACGACTTCAACTCGAGAAATGTAGTGCTCGACGATACGAGCTTAACCAACAGTAGGATCGTCAAATGACGACCGAGGCGGCGACCAATTGCTCGCATCCATCTACAATTTTATGATTTTTGGCCTCAATTTACGCGTGCTCATGATGCATGGGTGGCTGGCGCAGTGATAATGAGGGCGGAGGGAGCGCGAGGTGCGGTTATGGATGGCGGCTCGACTGGTGGAGGCGCGATCATTGGAATGAGGAAAAAAGGCAAAAGCATGCAAGCCTGGAGATGAAACGCATGAGAAGGGAGAGTAAGAAATAGGTTTAAGTTTAATGATTATGTTAATTATTTCGTTAATTAAATTTTAATTATATTCAAATGTTTAAAAATCCGCAACATTTTAATATGATTTCAAATTCGAGCAAAACAAGTTGCATTGGATTCGTATCGAAGTCGCCTATGACATGGAGTTGAATTCAAATTTGTTTGACTCTGAAAAAATTTTAGTTTCTAATAAGATGAGTGTGTTAAACTGCTCATAAAATTTTAAAATTTTTGATGTTAGTTAAATTGAAATCATGAAGTGATTTAAGTTTATTAACCGTTATTTGGTAATTTAACTGATATTTAAATTAGTATGTGGTTTGAACTGATAGGAATGTAAATTTATTGATAAATTGGAATTGAATTTCTAGTTAAACCCCCGACATTGATAACTAGTTAACTGTTGTGATTTACTGGCGGGTTTAGACGTTGATTGTGATGGATTACTATTGGTTGATGTATTGGACGTTTTGATTATTTATTTACATATATCCCGTAATCACCCTGTATGTTGCTGATAATATATAAAACTGTTGTTTGAATTATTGCGAATAAATTAAGAAATAGGTTGAAATGGTATATACCTATGACACTTTGGTTTGGATAGAAATGATATATATATCCAACCTTGAAATTAAAATCAAAATAACCGATCACTTGGCCATAGGATTGAAAATTATATACGGACATCGGATTGGTTAAATTAAATGGTTTTAAATTCTTGAATTTGAATTTATTTAAATGATTTCTTTTGAAAAATACAAATCGATTTATATTCAAATTTGAGCTTTGAAATGCTGAAGGTGAAATTCATAAAAGAAATTGTTTAAAGAGCTTATTTTTGGAATTTGAAGTTATAATCGATATATGACTTGAATTTATGGGAAATGACTTTGAAGTTTGAACTTTATTTGAACTTTGAAAATTTATCGTGGTTAAAGTAATTTAGATTGATATTTCAAATTTGGGCTCGGAATTGGAATATTCAAAATTGGATTAATTTAAAGATTTAAATCTAAATCGACATTGAAGTAAAGTTGAATTAAGTGATTTAAATCGGTATTTCAGAAGTTGAATTGAAATTTATATGAATTGAAATTGTTTAAAAATGAGAATTGAATTGAAACTTAAGCCATTGAATCAAACCGTTGAATCGGATTTGAAGTTAAAATGAAACATTTCAAAATTGAAATAAATTCAAATTGAAATAAAAAATGAGTTGATTTGAATTGAAATTTAAATTAAGTTGATTTGAATAGATTTGAGAACCGTTTATATTTAGATCGTTGATTTTGATATGAATGTGGTTAAAATGAAGTTATAACCTAAGCCGAAACTTGAAATGATTTTGAAATAAAATTGATTTCGATGTGAATATAATGATTTTGAAATGAAATTGACTTGGAAGTGAATAAAATGATATTTTGAAGTGAATATATGTAATGACCCGAATTTTCCATCGTTCAATTTTGAACATTTGACTAGTTTTAAGTATTAGTTTGAAAAATAAGTTGATTTTTGGATATGAAGATTATGGTCAAATATACTAATTTATCGGAATACAGAAATGATGAAGTTGAATATGAATTGAAACGATTTCAAATGTTGATATAAATTCTAATTGAATTAGAACTGAGTTAGTAAAATTTTAAAACGGGAATTTCATGTGATTTCGCCAATTTTTGGAATCGTTGATTTAATTGACGCGTTAAAATAGCGATTTGAGGCACAGACTCAGAATTTGAAAAAATGGATTCCATTGAATCCGTAATAATGTATTATTATTGGATATAAAATTTCGTAGCGTTTGTTGTTACTTTTCGGTCACACGGGATAGAAACGCATGGAAATTAATATTGAAAAATTTAATATAATAATTGGATTCAAAAAGCTATCTTCCATATACGATCGATTTGGGACCCGAGACCCGAGACTAGTTCCATTATGTTTGGAATAAGGGTGTAACATTAGAAACACCAAGCGACACAACTCGATAGTGTGACGACCCGTCCTTCTCGACACTCGAAAATCAACACAAGTATGCCACTGTACAAGCCAACGATCGAGTGCCGGAAAAGACAGATTGCCGAGGGAAAGAAAGAAGGAGGTAGAAGAAGAGAAAACATAACAACATCAGAATCTCAAATTCGTAGCGAAACAAAATATAATAGATAGTAACTGATCTTTAGTCAAAAAGAACAATATCTATTTCTTTTTTTTTAAAATACACTTAGTTTTCTAGGAAAATATATTTTTCCAGCTATTAAAACAAAATCACCATTTTATTTTTAAAATGAATCACAACTTTTCTTATAAATTCCCTTCGGAATCTATACTTCCAAATTTATCCACTAATAAATATTTCACTTCATTTATAAACCAAATATTTATACTAAACTTAAGTAAGTAAATAAGCTTTTGAACTTATAAATTAGGAACTAAATAAGTTGTGAACTTTTGAATAGAAAAATGAACTTGTAAAACCTAATTAAAAATGGTTGGGTGCTATGAAAAAGGAATTTATTTTCAAATGTTTTAAGCATATATTTTTGGGTAAAGTGATATAAATTATTAGAAATATAATTTAATAAGATTTGGATTTTTTCAGTGGAAATAAAATAATTGGTTGAATTGATTGTTTATTTGATATTTAAATAACCGACTATCAAATCTGGACCCAAATAAGACTTTGGAAATATGTGGGAGGAGTTCGGGAATTATATGGTACAATTAACGTTCGAGGTGCTATACTATACGTATAAACTCGTTCGTTCTTCTAGGACATTTATAAGGAAATCGGTCCACTAACGGTTAGGAGGTGATCTTCGATCTTATTTTCGTCCGTGTATTTCCTAAAGAACCGGGGTTGAGTTTACTGGGAAATAGCGAACGTTGTTTCGAAGGGACCGAGATCAGATTTGAGATCCGAAAACCACTTCGATCGGATGAGTATGTTTTTGTGATGAAGAAAAGGGCTTGGAGTCGAAGATGGAGCAATAAAGTGAAAGGGCTAATCACTACAAATCCTGAGGGTGATTCCAAAATGGATGTAGTAGGAGTAGTGTCTTCGGTTCCATTCGGACCCAAAACAGACTTGTATGGTTAAATGCTTTTAGAACATCATCACGAGGACGATAGGAATTCTAAATGAGATGTGTTCTAAAAAGGTAACGCTGAGCCTCGAACCTCATCAACCGGGAATGACTGAAAATCAGGGATTATGCAGCAAGGCTAAGTGGCTATCAACCAATTAGGGTAAGGTCATCCCTATCTAGATGTCCCTTTTTTTCCGTATGTGTGGACGGTTGTTGATCCCAACCGCGGAGTGATCTTATTCGGGCTATCCAGTAAGGGGTAGTCCGGTCTTGTGCGGTAGAGGATCAAGTGGATCCTCGATATGCTGATCTAAACCAAGTACGATGACAGGTGGTATCCCAGTGCCTAGTCATTAGCTGGAAATCCATTCTCCCTACGTGCCTTTACGGTTTTGATCGTAGAGCCTAGTAGTTGCTGGCATTTAATGAATGTAATAATTTCAGCTATTTGAATAAGTATTTGTATTTAGACATTATTATAATATTAGAGGATTTGATAAGAAATGTTTTGGTCATCGTAAGGTAAAAACCCGACATGTTTATTTGTGATGTGGTCTTACGAGATACCCTTGATTTTCAAAGGATTTTGAAACTTTAACAATCCAATTGAGTATGTTTTTTCACGCTGGTTTTCCAAACTGACTCGGGTATTTTTTTATTACGATGCTACCGAGTATCATAAATACAGGATAGGATGCTATGGAGCTCTGGAGATGAGCTGGATGATGAGACGTATCACACATAGTTGAAGTATATTCCACTGTGCAGTATATGTTGTATAATCACCTTTTGTGAGACGTATCTCACATAGTTGAAGTATATTCCACTGTGCAGTATATGCTGTATAATCACCTTTTGTGAGGACAAGTTAATATAATTGTCCAGTAATTGTTTTGATTGTGATATACTCTGATGATGTAATGTATAAAACAGATATAGTTCTTTTTATATAAAGATCAGTTATTTGTCTATTATATATTGTTCCACTGCATTTATGAGATTCTGATGTTGTTTTGTTTTTCTCTTCTTTTACTTCCTCCTTCTTCTTTCCCTTATGGTTTGGTTTTCCGGCATTCGATTGCTTGGCATTTAATACAGTGGTCGTATTGATGTCGATTTTCGGGCGTCGAAAAATCGAGTCGTGATAGATAGGATTTTAGGATTTCGAGGTACATAAGCAAGGTATTTTTGAATATAAAAATATAAATTATTAATCGCAGCCAACATATATTTTTAACGACCCGTAAATTTTCGTTAATTAAAAATAGTTAATTTAATTAGATTCTATGATTTAATATTGGGAGAAATAAAATTTGGAGATTTATTAATGAATTAATAACCAAGATGAAAGGTAATAATGTTAATTTAAGTTAATTGTTAGCAACTTGAATGAAACTCCAATCTATTGAAATAATGTAAATGTTATACTTGGTTATAAATTAAATATAAGAAAACAAATGTAAATATTTAATTAACTAATAAAATAATATATTGTTAATGGTAATTGAATGAAACCAGTGCTATGTAAGTAATTATAATATTTGTTTGTAAATAATAAAATTATAAATGTGATGAAAGGTTAATGGTGACAACTTATTATACGTCACCTATTTATTTAGTTCATTAAATTTAATTTGAAATCATTGCAATTAATTCACTTAATTATTGCAGTTAATGTAGATTAAATTGGTAAGTGAAGAATGTTAATTCAATAAGATGTAAACAATGTAAATTCTATTCATATTATAGTAGCTGATGTAATAAAAAGAATGAAACAAAGATAAAGTAATTAATAAGGATTTTAAATTATAATTAATGGGTAAAATTGACAGAATTTCAATATAATTGAATTATAGTAGTTAGTAAAAATAAAAGATGGAAATGTAGCCTTATTAGTGAAATAAGGCATCAACAAATATTAACTATGTTATTTGAGTAATATTTGATTGAATATAAAGTCTGAAATCAAAATTTAAACAATTTATTGAAATTAAATTATAATAAATTTGATCTAATTACAGATGAAATTGAACACTGTAATTAGTAAAAAATAAATTAAACATTGAATTGATGTGTAAACTTGTTTTGGATCATTATAAATGTCAAAGTAAATCAAAAACGATGAAATTGGTTAGTTAATAAATATTGAATTAAAAAGTGAATTATTTAATTTGACATTAATTTATTTAACTAATGTGAAAGTAACCATTTTGGCCACTAACTCCGATTTCGACAAAACCAGTTTCATCGGATCCATAGTGGTGAATTATTGTAGGATTTCAAGTTTCGTAGCGATCGGACTTGTCATTTGATTGCACGGACTCGAAATGCCTAGAAATCAATTTAATTGAAATCAATTGAAATCAATTTGAAATAAACCAATTTAAAGTTAACTTCTTCATACGATGGAATTAGAACTTGAAACCTATTCCATTGAGTTTAAAATTATCAAAAACATCTATTTTGATATACGGGATGACCCATTTCTGTTCCAGAGACAAATCGGGCTTTTCGAGTCATTTATCGTTCAAACCAAAATTGACCTGTTACATTCTTTTGTTTTCTTCTTTGCCTATAAATATCCCATTATAAACCTTAACTATTTCTTATTCCATTTGTTTGTACGTACATTTCCTTCTCAGCTTCTCTTTCCAATAGTAGACAAACCAAAATAAAAAACCCTCAATTCAATGTCAAATTCAATTCCAAAATTTAAACTCCTCAAACTATATTGAATTATATATCGATTTAAAGCTCTTGACGAGCGCAAGTCAAATCTGTGATTTGTTTTTTAATTTGGATTTCTGTGTGTCCAGAATTCATGGAACAATTATCAACCATTCGTCGATCGTCGATCAACATCGACCGATCGTCGACCAAAGGGTGCTGGGTTGTAGAGGGGGTCGTGCGGAGTGCATCTTGGTGGTTAGTTCGTTGAATCAACAGATGGATGAGGCTCGAAAATTGATTAGGGTTGCATAGAAGGGGCGGTGGACGGCGATTTTGTGGGCGTGGTTCGTCGACATGGGGCGTCGGAGCACTTGGCATGGGCCAACTGGTAATGCGGTGAGTCGGGGGGGGGGGGGGGGGGTGGGGGAGGTGAGGGCCGAGTTCGGCAACGTCCAGGTGAAGATGGCCATCGCGAGTTGAGGTGGCTTATTAGTTCGGTATGCGTCTAGGGTTCTCTGCTGTGTTGAGTGAAGGTAATGATGTGTAGCACATTATTATTATTATTATGATATTTAAATCATCTAAGTTCAAATGTCAATAACTTTTGCATACTAGGTCCATTTCATGCGTGATTTATTCCATTGGGATCATATCGAAATTCCGGACATTATGACGCTGGTTTGGATGAATTCTGAGACTGTTGAATTTTGAGCCCTAATTTGGATATAAATTCAATATAAATTCAAAGGTGAGTGATTTGACCCACTCACAACTTCTAAAATTTCTTATATTAGTTAAATTAAATTTACAATGTGATTGGGAATTTATTTATGGTTGCTTAGTATATTTAAATTGCTATTTCTATTAATTTGAATTTATTTTGAATTAAATTTCCATTTAATTTATTATTGAATTTAATATCGTCGGTTAATTACCTGTTATTGATAATTAGTTAATTGATGAAATTTATTGGTTGAATTGGATGATGATTTTTATGGATGTTTGATTGTTGATGTTGGATGATTAGATGTTAGATTAATTTATACATTATTATCACCCTACAAGTTTCCTTAGATATGGTTAGGAAAATCATTATGGATTGAAATTATACATACCCGAATGATACATATCCGTATCCTTGACCCTAGGGTAGAGAATTACATATGGATATTAGATTGGTTAAACTAAAGATTTTAAAATCCATAGTTTGGAATTCAGTTAAAAGATATTTTGAAATAAAAGTTGATTTATATGAATTGAATTATTATCGAAATTTAAGTTTTAATGTTGAGATTGGATTTGGTTTAAAGGAACTGTTTAAAGAAAACAAATTGAGATCTTAAATTTAAATTTGAAGTATAAGTGAAGTTTATCAAAATTTGAGTTATTGGAATTTGTATGAAATATAACTTTGAAATATTTTGAAATTGGAGTAATTCGAATTGATAATCTGAACATGGATTGAAATCAATATAAAATTCAATAGTTTGTTAAGAATCTAAATTGAAAGGTTTGAGATTGGGTTTTGTTTACTTAGAAATTTAAATGGGACAGATGTGTTGAAAGAAATTGTAACGACCCGGAATTTTTGGGCAACATCAATTTAATAATATGTATTAATAATTAAATTGATTTGATAATTTTTCCTTATAATTTGAATTTAAATTGGTAAAATTAATCTTTTAAAGGTTAATAAATTTGTAATCTAGCATATATTGATAAGAATTATTTTTCAAAGCTAATAAATCTTATTCTGTTTATAATATATATATATATATATATATGATATATATTGTGAATAGAAAATCTTTTGTTTTAAATACAAAATTGTATTTTCAAATTGTAATATATATGTAAGTATATGTTAGAATTTGATATTGTTTTAAAATTTAATTTAATCTATTAATAAATTTATATACGAATGAATGTTGTAATTCAAAGCTTTGTTTTAAATTTAATTGTTTTTAAAATATAAGATATTTATTTATTTTCAATAAGATAGTTTGAATAAAATCATGTTTTGTTTTCTTTAAAATGTTTAATTTAAAATGGTTACAAATGTATATGTGTAAATGTCTAGATTTTTAAATACATGTATAAGAAAATATATTTGCATTATAATTAATTTTAGAGTATTTCTTTTTAAAGTGAATTTATTTATACATATATAAACATTTATCAATTAAGAAATTTAAATAAGTAAGTTATATTTACATTTAATTTTAATGAAAATTTGAATAAAAACACTTATAAACATGTGTAAACATGTTAATACCCTTAATAACACTTGTTAATCAATTAAGCAAGTAAAGTGACAAATGTAAGATTAATTAACATGTGGCAACAATTTTATTTTTAATAAATGTTTTTAAGAAGAAAACAAGTTTCTTTCATAACACTTTCACTTCTCTATTTCTTTTCTTAACTCAAATTTTAATGGCAACCAGAATTACTCTTCAAAAACCTGAAAATGAAAACTAAAAGCAAATTTAAAATCTTTCTTCAACCTGAAAACTTGAATTCAAAGATGAAAAGTAAAATCTGCATGCGAAAGGATTTTCAATCAAAAAGCAAATCAAAGATGGAATCTGCAACATCAACTTCAACCTGCAAATTAAAATGGAATTCAACCTGCAAGTCAAATGTAGATATGCAGTTCAACTTCAATTTAAAAGCATGCAATGGGATTCAACTTTAACAGCATGCAGTGGGATTTTCTTCGGACATCAAAGTCAAGACATTTTTTCAAATTTAAGAATCAAAAGCCTGGAATCAAAACTGCTCTGCAAATCTTTAAAAGGTGAGTAAACATTTTTAAAAACAAATCCTTTGGTGTTGATTGATCTATGTGATGATGTTATAAAAATGATTGTTGCTTGGATTTTTCATCTAGAATCTATTTGTGATGTATAAATGTGTATGCATGCCTGTTGTATGTTCTCTGTAATTGTCTGCTCCAAGATTAACTACAAATTAATCCCTATATCTCTGCAAAATCAAAATTGGACTTTGATTATAGAAAGAAAAAGGTAAATAACAATGTATTCTTTCTTTTAAAAATAATTATAAGTGATTATATTTGATAATATACTGTAAAATTTAAAGTTACAGTGAAACTTGAATATTTGTTAAAAATTAACTATCTTAAATTCAAAATTAAATTTCATGTATGTAATCTTGATGTAAAATCATCAATTTAGATATGAAATTTGTAATTTTTAGTTTGGTAATTTATTCGAATTTTGGGTTTGAATGTTTTTGGAATTTTTGTGAACTGTCGATGATATACTCGATGATTTGATTTGAAATTATGGTCGAGGCTAGCTTGTGGATGGTTGATTATGGGAAAAAATTTCAATAATTTTTCTAATGAGTGAATCGATGGAATTTGGGTCAACTAGGGTTTTAGCATGGATTTGTTTTGGTCTGTCTGTCGTGACTTTTCGCGACTTGATTATTTGATCGGAGGTGGTCATATTTGGGAAGACGAAGCTCGGGATGTGGCGGTTCTATGGTGAGGTCGGCATAGTTCATCATCGACGAGTTCGTCGGCCGTGGGTGGTTTTGAGTCGCGTTGTTTTATGTAGTTCGAGCATGAAGTTCGAAATTTTGATTTGATGATGTATGCTGGAATCTGGGTTCGTATTATTGCTCGAGTGGGTTCATGTGATCATCGGTGATGGATGCGACTATCTACTGCCGCCGTAGGCGGGAGGGCTTGTGCACTGGAAATTTTTGAGATGGGGAAGACGATAGAATCGAAGTAGCTCTCGCGTCTTCTTATGTTTGACTCGAAGATAATGATGCTGGGGTGACTGCGGGGCTTACTCGAGTATAGTGGGGTTCATACTCGATTGTTTTTTTAGGGTGGTATGCTTTTGGGTAAGCACGGTAGAAGAGGACAAGTTTACAAGTTTTTTTTGAAAGCGGGTTCTAACTTTTCTATTAGGAACTATAAGAACAATATTTACAAATGCCATAAGGCAAGTTCACAACATCACATGGCCAAATACAAAACAGGCCTATCAACTTATACAATATTATTTCCGAAACCTACTATACGATACTTAAGAAAGCCCAAATATCAGAAGCTTCGAGAGAACTCTCAAAGCAAATTAGGCAAATCGACACTTCCAGTTCCTTCATTTACTCATCTCCGAATAAAGTAAAATAATAAAGAGCCATTAATGGCGGCATGAGAGGAAAAACGATATTCTTTTCATGTTACATTTCGTAATCGACTGTAACTCGACTCTTCAACTTCTACTTCCAGGTCGAAACAAATTACAGACAAGGAGGAGACCAGAGAAAGCAAATCTAGAGGACATAATCTCCTTTAAGTCGAGCAGCGCAAATCCAAGACCAGAAATCAGAACCTCCTCAAGAAGAGCAATACCTTCGTAAGTTAATTCTCTGACACCCAGAATTTGAGGAACTAACAAAATTTCCTTATGTTTAGATTGCTCGATAACAAGGATGCAGAGGAGGACATCAGTCAGCATAGATCCAGAAGAAACTGCAATCAGCAACTTAACAAACTAGATCTATAAGTATTGTTAATTGTAAATTATAATGTAATTTATAAGAGAGAAGGTGAGGGCAATGTAAAAAATACAGGTACAGGATAACCTAAACCAAGAAACAGAGATACACGAAGATTGCAGGAGAACGAAACATATGCTAATGCAGATGATGCCCCAATTCAGCGTTGGGAGGTATATCCCCATTTCATTGCTATTATTTCATTCATGCCAGTAATGTTCTTAAAATGTTTAGATTTAGCCATTTTAATGTTCATTGTCTGATAAATTCTTGTACAAATCTGCATGATTTCTGTAAAACGATTCTGAAAAATCCTATCATTTCTTTCTCTCCATATATGCCAAAAACAAACAGAGAGTGAGAGTTGAAACAAATCTGAATTGAGACTTTTAACTCTTGAGTAAGAAACGATTTTCTGTAAATCTTCCTTCAGAGAAAAGGAGAGCAATCTTTTCGGAGATTTAAAATTATTTTACAGCTCCAAAGCCATACGTTTTCTGTATAATTACATTGAAAAAATAGGTGGTCTATAGTTTAAATGTGGTTATTACAAAAAACACATAAGGGATCCACAACTATCTGCTTCTGAAGTAATCTTTCTTTTGTCAATAGATAGTCATTTATGGCTTTAAAAAGGCATACCGCCATTTTTGGAATGTGTATTTTATTCTAGACCAATGACGACCAATATTTGATTTCAAAACTGGTTCTAATCGTGTTCCAAAAATTTTTGAACTGGTATAAACCATTCTTTGTACATTTCCAAGACCAAAATTCCCTTTCCCAATAATTGTGAATTTTGACGCCTTCTATTTCTGCATGTATTTGAAATAAAAAACTATACGAGTCCCACTTCCATTCACCATTATTTAAAATCCTGCCAAGAAACAAATTTTCCGTACCAGTTCTGCAAGCCGTGTCTCTGCCAATACGTTCCATTATAGAACTTCCGTTCAACCATGAGTCATACCATAGAGAAGTAGTTTTACCATCGGCAATGTTGAGAGAGAGGCATTTCAAAGCTTCATGTCTGTTTTTCAAAATGAATTTCCACACTCCCGAGTCGTCCGATCGCTGAATAATTTCCCAAAAGCTTTTATGACCAATATATTTACAATGCATGAGACCCGCCCAAATTCCTTCTGTGTTTATTATTTTCCATATCAATTTAGTAGATAACGCTCGATTCATCTCTTCTAGATTTCTCAGTCCCATTCCACCTTCTTCTTTTTGCCTACACAAAATTTCGCAGGGAATCTTACTACTACGACTTTTCCATTTTCTAATTCTTCTGCTAGACATTTTAGCATAAAAGAAAGAAGAAGCCTCATCACCCATCATCAACCTATCACATTTAGCCTTTTGTTTGGTATCCAGGAACTCTTTTTTAAGTGCCATTTCCAGTTTAATTTTGGCATTTTGAAATTCCATAACTAAATTGTGATCAATTGATTTTTCCAGTAGTTTTTGAAGTCTAGAACAATTCTCTCTCTGAACTTTAACCTCTTGTTTGGTATTCCGTATTTTAGCACTCCAAATCTTAAGCTCTCTCTTAATATTTTTGAGAATATACATGATTTGATACAGAGGTCGGTCTTCCTGATTAGAAATCCATGTTTTCTTAATCAGAGGAAAGTATTGATCACATAGCGGCCAATGATTTTCATAAACCTAAAAGGTCTATTCTTGTCTCTAGGTTTAAGAAAAAGTGAGACCAGGACTGCATTATGGTCGCTCACAGAAGGAGGCAAATATTCGACCGATGAATCTGTAAATAAGTTGATCCAGTCTAGGTTAGTGAAGACCCTGTCAATCTTAGAAAATATGTTGCGACTAGGACCAGACCACCAAGAAAATTCGTAACCTTTAATATTGATCTCTTTAAGGCCTGTATAGTTAGACATATCATCTAGTTCAAACAGGTTTCCAAATGACACTGGATTACCTCCCTTTCTTTATGAGGGACTGCGAATACAATTGAAGTCCCCGAAAACAAACCATGGTCTGTAAATGTTAATAGCATCCTCCTGTAGATTCCTCCACAATCTTTTCCTTAGATTAGCAAAATTCTGAGCGTAGACAAAAGTTAAATTACAATTGAATTTCAAGTTGTTGATCAGTTCAATAGTAATATGTTGGTCACTCATACTAATGTAATTAAAATCCCAAGAATTTCCATCGATGAGGACGAATATTCTGCATTTAAAATAACAAGAAACATTGCTTATTATTTTCCATCTGTCATCCAAAACTCTTTCTAGCTTCATGATATCCGAAAACAACAGCTTGTTTTCCAAAACACCGAAACACCTTATTTTATACTTGTCAATGAGTTTTCTCACTTCTTTCATTCTGTTGGGGTTGTGAAACCCTCTAACATTCCAACATGCAAACGACACTATGTAACCTTGTTGTTACGAGTCCTCTACAACCTTCTACTAGAGGACTCCCCTTTGTCTTCTATAGGAATGCCTAACATCTGAACCCACTTGGGATTCTTACGAGTTAAACTTGTTACTTTCAATATAGAATTCAAGGTTATGATTTTACAAAGGAAAGTAAATTTACCAATTTAAGTTTGTTGTTTAGAAATAAAGTTAATCAAACTTTAAAAAGGGAGTTAATCAAACTTTTAAAATGTTAATTGAATTTATATTTCAAATTTAAATTGTTTTAAGGTGATTTCTTTTGTAAGTAGTTATCTTAATTAAATTTTGAAATTCAATTTAAAAGAAAGTTTTGAATTTTAATAATTGAATCAAAATTTAAAGTAAACTATTAAGTAGTAAATAAGTTTTCAAATTATTTTGAGAATTTATAAGTTTAAATTGGATAATTAAAATGTTTTAAATTTTAAATAGATTTCTTAATGTCTTATTTTCAAATAAGGTTATTATTATGATTTTGAAATCCAAATAAGATAATTTGTTTTAAGTTATTAAAATTTTATTTAATTAAATAATTTAATTATAAAAATAAATAGGGTTAATTTATCTTTGTTATTAACTTAAGAATACTTGATTGAATATGATTTGTAATTAAGTAAAGAATTAATTAAGATAAATTCTTTTTCTTAATTAATTAAGGATTTTGAAATATAAGATGTTAGTTAATTAATTATTTAATTAATTTTAAGTAATTAGTGGATTGTTTATTTAATTTTTAATAATCACTTAATTATGAATTAATTAAGTATAATTACTTAATAAAGTAATTAATGATTGATTATTCAATGTAATTAAGAAGGTAATTACTTATAGAAGTAATTAATGGAAAATACTCATGGGAGTAATTAAAGTTGAAGTGATTAATGGTTAATCACTATGATGTTATTAATTAAGAAATTAATTAATATATTTGTTTTGAAGTTAATTAATTATAGAGTAATTAATTAATTAATGTATTAAGAGTTATTAAATAATGGGATTAATTACTTGTTAAGTAATTAATTAAGAATGTAATCAAGATTTTTTAATGAAGTAATTAGAAGATAATTACTTATGGAGTAATTAAGGGTTAATTACTAAGTTAATTTGGTTAATTAATTAATGTGATTAACTAATTAATTAATGTGATTAATTTATGATTAATTACTAAATGTAATTAATTAAAATTGTAGTTAATTAATAAATTAATTAATTAAGGATTATTTGTTAATTTAATTGATAATAATTACTTAGTAAGGTAATTGAAGATTAATTAATTAGATTAATTAATCAAGGGTTAATAAAATTAATTAAGTTAATTAGTTAAGATAAGTAATTACAAATTGTTAATTACTGTTTATGATTAATGAGATGATTAATTTTAAATTAATTAAATAAAGGAATTATTAATTAATAAGGATCATTAGTTAATTAATGATATTAATCAAGGTTGATTAATAAAGTGATTAATTTAAATGTGATTAATTAATTGTAATTCATTAAGGTTTAATGTAATTAATTATAATTAATTAATTAATTAATGGAAACAAATATAGGATCATTAATTATTGTAATAAATGATAGTAATTAAAGGTTAATTACTGTATATGGATAAGGATAATTACTTGAATGTAATTAAAGATAATTAATCAAGGAAGATTAATTAAGGAGATCATTAAAAGATGATTAATTTATCTGGAATAAATTACTGAAGAAGGATTTAGGTAATCCTATAATTAAGAATTAATCAATTCTACTTTGGATGATTTATTAATATTAATTGATTGATTGATATTGGATGATCAATATTGAGTGATTGATATTGGGTGATTGATATTGGTTGATACTGGATGATTTGGATATCTATGATATGTGATATATTGCTTTGTGAGATGAATAGTTGATATGAATTATCTATTGTGATAATGTGATTCATCTATCTGTTTATATCATCTTGAATATAAGTTTAACTGTTTAAAACCCTTAAGAACAACTTGGACATTAAAATGGCATTTCGTTTCGGTGAGACCGGGATCGGGTTTCCATATTTGGATATCCGAAAACCATATCGATTCCAATTAAACGCTAGGTCGTGAAACCAGGTGGAGCAAGTGAAGACTCGAGGTGTAAGAACTATACGTCAGTATAACTCTTTGGGTGATTCCGTAATGAGTTTGACGGAATATCACTTATAGGTTCGAGATGGTGATTTAGAGTGCAAGGGCTATGGTCGTTGACTCTGAGGGTGATTCCAAAATGAGTGCAACGAGATAGTGCCTTCGGTTTCGTTCGAACCCAGAACGAACTTGTATGGACTGAATGCTTTCTGAACATCGTCAGGTGCACGATGAGCATTCTAAGATAGATGTGTTCTATAAAGGTAATCGCAGCCTCAAGCCTCATCAACCGGGAATGGCTAAAACAGGGGAGGTGCAGCAAGGTTAAGTGGGTCATGCCCAAGTAGGACGAGATTTACCCTTGTCTAGAGGTCCCTTTCTATTTCGGCTTAGTGTGTAGTTAGTCGCACCAACAATGGGGTGGTCTTGTTCGAGACTGTCCAGTAAGGGATGGTTCCGGCCTTGTGTTGCAGGGGAGCGGGCGTACTCCTCGGTACGTTGATCTAGGCCACGTACTGTGACGGGTGGTACCCAAGTAGCCTTGCCATTGATGGAAACTCGTTCTTCCTACGAGACCCTACGGTTTTGTTTGTATTATCCACTTTTGTGGCTAGTAGCTGGAATTTAATCATGTAATAATTTCGGCTATTTCATATTTAATTAAAAACCCTAGACACTATTATAATATCACTGGATTTTCTATCAAATGTTTTGGTTAGCGTAAGATAATTTTTTTTCCATGTTTATGTGTGGGAAGTCTTATGTGATACCTTTCTTTTCAAAGGATTTTCTAAAATTAAGAAATTTAACCCGTTTACTCACACCAGACCCCTGTCTGACCCGAGTGTTTATTTTCTGTTTTATTAAACTCTTGGGTACTCATATTATGTATGAGTAGTCAAGTGTTTCAGGTTAGCTTGATGAATTCTGGTGGAGATATGGAGCAGGAGGTTTCCACTATTGATATACTATGGTTCGTCTGTGTTTGTATGGTATCTACATCTGTTGTTCTTGAGTTGTATAGATAAACAGGTATTTATAACTGTCTAATATGTATTGTATAAGTTGTGTACTCTGATGTAATATGATACTATGTAATATTTTATGTGACATATTATATTTCATTCGTTCCGCTGTGAGTTCTCTGATGTTGTTTTGTTTCTTCTTTCTCTTTCTTTTCTTCTTCTATCCCTTTCTTTCTTCATTAGCGCTACGACTTTTCTGGAGATAGGAAGTCAGGTCGTTAAAGTTGGTATCAGAGCATAGGTTGAGTGAATACCTAGGCTCTGGAGTGGCATCTTTCTTGAGAGAGCTTATTTGTATTTTTATAAATAACTATATATATATATACCTGATTTGTTGGGTTATCTGTTCGGATTTTCCAATAAATTTTAGAGGTAGATGGAGTAGTGGTGTGTGTGTAACACAACTACCACTAATGGAAGTAGTCTATGTGTTTGAGATTGGAAGAGTAATGGTCGAGACTGAAGACCTAATACTGTCTCGAGTGCGATTTGCAGTTTGGAGTAAGGATTTCTCTGATATCTGAAGGAAATCTTCTAAAGATTCGGAGTTTATCTTTGAAGTGTAAGTTTGGATCTGTCAGAAGTGTAGAAGTAAGTGATGATATCTTGGTAACTGCGCGATGAGATGCAATATCCTTGGATATTTTCGAAGATGTTTTCTCTTGAAGCAGTTTTAGAAGTAGTTGAGGAGCAGTCTTTACCTGCCGTAGGGAAGACTCGTCTATGTAGAAGTTGTCTGGATATTTAGCATGGAGGTTGGCTGTTTTGGAATATGAGACTAAGGTCTATGAGTTATTTATCTTCGGCATGGTCTCATTTGTCATTCCTTAAGGAGAGCGAGATGTTGATGCTTGGTTTGGAGTCCGAATTTTTTGAGAGGATGTCTGCCATCTCGGAGGTCCGTTGTGTGGTTTGTTGATGGTTTTGGTTTTCGAGTAGCCTTTGGGTTAGAAGTCTTTGGTTATCTGTGGTAGTAGTGCAACTCAAAGTGTTCGGTGTGCTGACGAAAAGGTCTTTTAGCTTTGCAGTATCATCGAGGTAGAGTTTGGAAGCAGCAGTGTGGCTCGTTTCTTCGATGGTTCAGGAATCTTGGTGGTTCTTCTATCAGCAGTCTGGGAAGATGGTGAAGTTTTCTTGAAGGGTTAACCTTGTTTGGAAAAGCTTAAGGCTGTTTTAATTGGTAAAGAGAGGACGGTTTCTTTGGAATCCGAACTAGTAGGATCGCAAAAGTGACTTGCGATTAGTTTGGGAATTTTTCTTGGGAATCTTTTGTTTAAGACTGAGGGTTCTCATATGGAAGTAGGAGCTACTGATGTGATCAGAAGTTTGTCTACATCTGATTTGAGTTCCATATTGTTTTGGTTCCAGAAGTGATTTTGGTAATTAGCCTAGAAGAAGAGTTTGTGTAGCAGCTCAGAATTTTTTTGGAAATTGGATTGGTCAGATCTAGTTTTTGAGTTGGATTCTGTTATAAGGTTGTGTGACCGAGTCAGATGGGTCACTAAGATTATATGGATTTGATGAACAAAGTTTCCCGGATATATTGGATAAGTTTGTACTCGTGTTCATCAACAGTATTCTCATCTAGTTCAGAATCAGAGTTGCGCAGCGGAAGCGAGGTAGCAGCTGTGCAAGGAAGGAAGCAAGTTCAGTTTGCTATTGCTTGGGAAGTAGAGTTGTGTTCTGGATTTCGACGGATTTTGGAAGACTTTTGTTTTGGATAGGATCCAGAAACTGGTTTGTTTTGGTCTAGTTGTTTCCGGTAGCATCCGCATAGGTTGAGCTGATCAGGAAGAAGATTGGCAGCCCAGGATTGTCTGTTGAGCTATGCTGATATGAGATAAGGAGTTTGGAATTCGAAGTTGGAGACTTCAGTGTTATTAAGATTTCTCTGGTTAAGAGAGCAGTAATTGGATAAGATTGGATGGCTAGTTCTAGGGCATTTGAAATTTCTTATCTGTGTTTTTGATAGGATAAGATTGAATTGCTAGTTTGGATAGCTGAAATTCATTGTATTTCACGTATCTCTGAGGGAGTACGTGTATGATTCATCGTTGGTTGTTGAATCTGCAGTTCAGTTGGATTTGGAAGTTGAGCTGGACTTGAGTATAGTCTGATGTTCTATTCAGTTTGGTGGATCTAGAGATGAGAAGAGCTCTGGATTTTGGCAGTGTAGTTTGTTTAGCTTTTGTAGAGCGAGTCTTCCGGTGTTTTATACTTGGGAAACTCGAGATAGTATTAGAAGATTTATTCAGATCTGTGTCAGGATAAATAGTTAGGTTTGTTTGTTTATTTGTTTGTTTGATTGGTTGCTATGGTTGTTAGTTACTGGATGATAGGTATGCTTTGCTGATTGAAATTGAAACCTTTGCTGGGTTATTAAATTACCTTTTCTTTTAAATTTCGGGGACGAAATTCTTTTAAAGGGGAGGATTGTAACGACGGGGAATTTTTGGGCAATATCAATTTAATAATCTATATTAATAATTAAACTGATTTGATAATTTTTCTTTATAATTTGAATTTAAATTGGTAAAATTAATCTTTTAAAGGTTAATAAATTTTTAATCTGGCATTTATTGATAAGAATTATTTTTCAAAGCTAATAAATTTTATTCTGTTTATAATATATATATTTGATATATATTGTGAATAGAAAATCTTTCGTTTTAAACACAAAGTTGTATTTTCAAATTGTAATATATATGTAAGATATGTTATAATTTGATATTGCTTTGAAATTTAATTTAATCTATTAATAAATTTATATATGAATGAATGTTGTAATTCAAAGCTTTATTTTAAATTCAATTGTTTTTAAAATATAAGATATTTATTAATATAAATAAGATAGTTTGAATAAAATCTTGTTTTGTTTTCTTTAAAAGTTTTAATTTAAAATGGTTACAAATGTATATGTATAAATGTCTAGATTCTTAAATACATGTATAAGAAAATATATTTGCATCATAATTAATTTTAGAATATTTCTTTAAAAGTGAATTTATTTATACATATGTAAACATTTATTAATTAAGAAATTTAAATAAGTAAGTTATATTTAAATTTAATTTAAATGAAAATTTGATTAAAAACACTTATAAACATGTGTAAACATATTAATACCCTTAATAACACTTGTTAATCAATTAAGCAAGTAAAGTGACAAATGTAAGATTAATTAACATTTGGCAACAATTTTATTTTTAATAAATGTTTTTAAGAAGAAAACAAGTTTCTTTCATAACACTTTCACTTTATTTCTTTTCTTAACTCAAATTTTAATGGCAACCAGAATTACTCTTCAAAAACCTGAAAATGAAAACTAAAAGCAAATTTAAAATCTTTCTTCAACCTGAAAACTTGAATTCAAAGATGAAAAGTAAAATCTGCATGCGAAAGGATTTTCAATCAAAAAGCAAATCAAAGATGGAATCTGCAACATCAACTTCAACCTGCAAATTAAAATGGAATTCAACCTGCAAGTCAAATGTAGATATGCAGTTCAACTTCAATTTAAAAGCATGCAATGGGATTCAACTTTAACAGCATGCAATGGGATTTTCTTCGGACATCAAAGTCAAGACATTTTTTTCAAATTTAAGAATCAAAAGCCTGGAATCAAAACTGCTCTGCAAATCTTTAAAAGGTGAGTAAACATTTTTAAAAACAAATCCTTTGGTGTTGATTGATCTGTGTGATGATGTTATAAAAATGATTGTTGCTTGGATTTTTCATCTAGAATCTATTTGTGATGTATAAATGTGTATGCATGCCTGTTGTATGTTCTCTGTAATTGTCTGCTCCAAGATTAACTACAAATTAATCCCTATATCTCTGCAAAATCAAAATTGGACTTTGATAATAGAAAGAAAAAGGTAAATAACAATGTATTCTTTCTTTTAAAAATAATTATAAGTGATTATATTTGATAATATACTGTAAAATTTAAAGTTACAGTGAAACTTGAATATTTGTTAAAAATTAACTATCTTAAATTCAAAATTAAATTTCATGTATGTAATCTTGATGTAAAATCATCAATTTAGATATGAAATTTGTAATTTTTAGTTTGGTAATTTATTCGAATTTTGGGTTTGAATGTTTTGGGAATTTTTGTGAACTGTCGATGATATACTCAATGATTTAATTTGAAATTATGGTCGAGGCAAGCTTGTGGATGGTTGATTATGGGAAAATTGTTCAATAATTTTTCTAATGAGTGAATCGATGGAATTTGGGTCAACTAGGGTTTTAGCATGGATTTGTTTCGGTTCGTCTGCCGTGATTTTTCGCGACTTGGTTATTTGATCGGAGGTGATCATATTTGGGGAAGATGAAGCTCGGGATGTGGCAGTTCTATGGTGAGGTCGGCATAGTTCATCATCGATGAGTTCGCCGACCGTGGGTGGTTTTGAGTCGCGTTGTTTTCTTTAGTTCGAAATTTTGATTTGATGATGTATGCTGGAATTTGGGTTCGTATTATTGCTCGAGTGGGTTCATGGGATCATCGGTGATGGACGCGACTATCTACGGTGGCCGTAGGCAGGAGGGCACGTGCACCGTGCACGTTGATGTGGGCACTAGAAATTTTTGAGCTGGGGAAGATGATAGACTCGAAGTAGCTCTCGCATCTTCTCATGTTCGACTCGAAGATAATGGTGCTGGGGTGACTTCGGGGCTTACTCAAGTATTGTGGGTTCGGACTCGAGTGTTTTTTTAGGGGGTATGCTTTTGGGTAAGCACGGTAGAAGGAGACAAGTTTACAAGTTAAACTTGTTACTTTTAATAAAGAATTCAAGGTTTATGATTTTACAAAGGAAAGTAAATTTACAAAGTTAAGTTTGTTATTTAGAAATAAAGTTAATCAAACTTTAAAAAGGGAGTTAATCAAACTTTTAAAATGTTAATTGAATTTATATTTCAAATTTAAATTATTTTAAGGTGATTTCTTTTGTAAGTAATTATCTTAATTAAATTTTGAAATTCAATTTAAAAGAAAGTTTTGAATTTTAATAATTGAATCAAAATTTAAAGTAAATTATTAAGTAATAAATAAGTTTTCAAATTATTTTGAGAATTTATAAGTTTAAATAGGATAATTAAAATGTTTTAAATTTTAAATAGATTTCTCAATGCCTTATTTTCAAATAAGGTTATTATTATGATTTTGAAATCCAAATAAGATAATTTGTTTTAAGTTATTAAATTTTTATTTATTCAAATAATTTAATTATGAAGATAAATAGGGTTAATTTATCTTTGTTATTAACTTAAGAATACTTGATTGAATATGATTTGTAATTAAGCAAAGAATTAATTAAGATAAATGCTTTTTCTTAATTAATTAAGGATTTTGAAATATAAGATGTTAGTTAATTAATTATTTAATTGATTTTAAATAATTAGTTGATTATTTATTTAATTTTTAATAATCACTTAATTATGAACTAATTAAGTGTAATTACTTAATGAAGTAATTAATGATTGATTATTGAATGTAATTAAGAAGGTAATTACTTATGGAAGTAATTAATGGAAAATACTCATGGGAGTAATTAAAGTTGAAGTGATTAATGGTTAATCACTATGATGTTATTAATTAAGAAATTAATTAATATATTTGTTTTGAAGTTAATTAATTATAAAGTAATTAATTAATTAATGTATTAAGAGTTATTAAATAATGGGATTAATTACTTGTTAAGTAATTAATTAAGAATGTAATCAAGATTTTTTAATGAAGTAATTAGAAGATAATTATTTATGGAGTAATTAAGGGTTAATTATTAAGTTAATTTGGTTAATTAATTTATGTGATTAATTAGTTAATGAATGTGATTAATTTATGATTAATAACGAAGTGTAATTAATTAAAATTGTAATTAATTAATAAAGTAATTAATTAAGGATTATTTGTTAAATTAATTGATAATAATTACTTAGTAAGGTAATTGAAGATTAATTAATTATATTAATTAATCAAGGGTTAATAAAATTAATTAAGTTAATTAGTTAAGATAAGTAATTACAAATTGTTAATTACTGTTTATGATTAATGAGATGATTAATTATAAATTAATTAAATAAAGGAATTATTAATTAATAAGGATCATTAGTTAATTAATGAGTTGATTAATAAAGTGATTAATTTAAGTGTGATCAATAAATTGTAATTAATTAAGGCTTAATGTAATTAATTATAATTGATTAATTAATGGAAATAAATATAAGATCATTAATTATTGTAATAAATGATAGTAATTAAAGGTTAATTACTGTATATGGATAAGAATAATTACTTGAATGTAATTAAAGATAATTAATCAAGGAAGATTAATTAAGGAGATCATTAAAAGACGATTAATTTATTTGGAATAAATTACTGAAGAAGGATTTAGGTAATCCTATTGATTAAGAATTAATCAATTCTTCTTTGGATGATTTATTAATATTGGTTGATTGATTGATATTGGATGATCAATATTGAGTGATTGATATTGGGTGACTGATATTGGTTGATACTGGATGATTTGGATATCTATGATATGTGATATACTGCTTTGTGAGATGAATAGTTGATATGAATTATCTATTGTGATAATGTGATTCATCTATCTGTTTACATCATCCTTAATATAAGTTTAACTGTTTAAAACCCTTAAGAACAACTTGGACATTAAAATGGCGTTTGGTTTCCGTGAGACCAGATCGGGTGTCCATATTTGGATATCCGAAAACCACATCGATTCCAATTAAACGTTAGGTCGTGAATCCAAGTGGAGCAAGTGAAGACTCGAGGTGCAAGAACTATACTTCAGTATAACTCTGTGGGTGATTCTGTAATGAGTTTGACGGAATAGTACTTATAGGTTCCAGATGGTGATTTAGAGTGCAAGGGCTATGGTCGTTGACTCTGAAGGTGATTCCAAAATGAGTGCAACGAGATAGTACCTTCGATTTCGTTCGAACCGAAAATGAACTTGTATGGATTGAATGCTTTCTGAACATCGTCAGGTGGACGATGAGCATTCTAAGATAGATGTGTTCTATAAAGGTAATCGCAGCCTCCAGCCTCATCAACCGGGAATGGCTAAAACAGGGGAGGTGCAGCAAGGTTAAGTGGGTCATGCCCAAGTAGGACGAGATTTACCCCTGTCTAGAGGTCCCTTTCTATTTCGGCTTAATGTGTGGTTGGTTGCGCCAACCACGGGGTGATTTTGTTCGGGAATGTCCAGTAAGGGATGGTTCCGGCCTTGTGTTACAGGGGAGCGGGCGTACTCCTCGATATGTTGATCTAGGCCACGTACTGTGACGGGCGGTACCCCAGTAGCTCTGCCATTGATGGAAACCAATTCTTCCTACGAGACCCTACGGTTTTGTTTGTATTACCCACTTTTGTGGCTAGTAGCTGGAATTTAATCATGTAACAATTTCGGCTATTTCATATTTACTTGAAAACCCTAGACACTATTATAATATCACTGGATTTCCTATCAAATGTTTTGGTTAGCGTAAGATAAAAACTTTTCCATGTTTATGTGTGGGAAGTCTTATGTGATACCTTTCTTTTCAAAGGATTTTCTAAAGTTAAGAAATTTTAACCCGTTTAATCACACCAGACCCCTGTCTGACCCGAGTGTTTATTTGCTATTTTACTAAACTCTTGAATACTCATATTATGTATGAGTAGTCAAGTGTTTCAGGTTAGCTTGACGAATTCTGGAGGAGATATGGAGCAGGAGGTTTCCACTTGTAGATATATTATGGTTCCGCTGTGTTTGTATGGTATCTGTATCTGTTGTTCTTGAGTTATATAGATAAACAGGTGTTTATAACTGTCTAATATGTATTGTATAAGTTGTGTAGTCTGATGTAATATGATACTATGTAGTATTTTATGTGATATATTATATTTCATTCGTTTCGCTGTGAGTTCTCTGATGTTGTTGTGTTTCTTCTTTCTCTTTCTTTTCTTCTTCTATCCCTTTCTTTCTTCATTAGCGATACGACTTTTATGGAGATAGGAAGTCGGATCCTTAAAGAAATTAATAGTAAAAAATTGATATTAATCTCAAATTTATATTTAATGTAACTTTTAAAAAATATTATTCTAAAATTTCTAATTATTAAGATTTTTTAATTTATTAAACTATTTTAACCTATGTTAACTATATTAATCATTTTCACCTAATTTAAACCATTTAATTTATTTTAAAACTTAACCCATTTTAACTTATTTTAAATCTAATTAATCTATTTTAAAGACATTTAACCTATTTTAATTATATTTAATCAATTTTAAATATGTTTAACTATCTTAAATCAATTAAAAACTATTTCAATCTATATTAAACTATTCTAGAGTATTTTAACTATTTAAAAATTTATTTAAACTATTTATAACTATCTAAACTATTTTTCTAAATTATCAAACTAAGTAAAGGAGATGTGTTTGTATTGATATCCTTGAATTTAAAGTGAATATCGTTAAATGACATTATAACCTAGGTTGGGATTTAAATAACATATTTTATTTAATATGATGATTTTTAAATGAGTGTTTTACCATTTTTTGAAATATGGTTGTTGAAAGGAATATGATTTTAGAAACGATATAATTTCAAATATGATAGGATTTTGAAAATGAGTATAATTCCGAAAGTGATTCGATTTGAATTGAATATGATATTTGATATCAATTATGAAAATGATTTTTGAAATGTAAAAGAACCAAACTGTGTGAAATAAGCGTATGGTTGTTAAAGAGACTGGGATCGGATATTACCATACTCTCTACCAATACCAAAAACCACTTTAACAACTGTGCATGTTGTGGAGATTCTAGAAATGAAATAGGATGGTTTGGAGAACAATTTGTTTATGAGGTATGACGTGACTCTGAATCCCATGAGTCCGCTTAGATGTGACTAAAATAGGAGCCACGTCGGGTCAAGTGAGGTCATTCCTCCTATCGGGTATATTTCTTCGATACCATTCTATTACTTTGTGATTGATTTGGTGGCCACCCTTTGATTTTGATTTGGGAGTGTGTCCGAGGTGGGTGGTAGTAGCTGCTACGCGTCACCACCAGCCCGGATTCGCAGTTGGTATATCTACCCTGGCATTGCCTCGAGTGTCGTGTTCACAAGCCCTAGCGCGTCATCTATGAGTTTGTTTTGTACCATACCTATGGAGTGCCCTCTGATATCCCTCCAGTTTACGGGGGAGTTACGGTACTGTATAGACTATGGGAATATATAAAATGTGTTAAGGGGGATATGGGTAATGCCTTAACGCTATTTCAATACTTTTACTTTACTGTAGACATATTATAATAATGTATTGCACTACATAGTAGATAGTTTAACGGATGCTTAGGTGTTGTGAATCCTGAACATCTCTTAAGTTACTGCACTCACTTTAAACAATGGATAGGAGATGTCAAACCCCGTAAACATCTCTAACGCTGTTGCACTCATATTTACCGTCAATTTAACTTACGTAAGATCTTTTAGGTCCGATTCAAGTGTTTTGTCTTTTCAATTCGCTCAGGTCAGCCTGAACATTTTAAGATTTGAAGAATTTATTTCTGGAGGACGAAGATGAAGATTTGTGCTACTATTATTTACTGTATTTATTCCACTACATGCATACTGTTCTGCTACATTATTTATTTGTCTCTGATATATGTAATTCAGATTCTGTGTTGTATAAGTATAATCAAATATTTCGTAAATAGCTTCATGAATTGTTATTTGATTATTATATTTTGTCATTCCACTATGAAATTTTGTTTTATTTTTCCTTTTTGTTTTTCTTATTTACCCATAACAATCTACCTTTTGAATGGTTTGAGTCTGGCATTTGTGTTTTCTTAAGATGTCCAAAAAGGCAGATCGTTACAATATTTGTAGAGCCACCTTATACTTCTAAAACACGCCCATCCGATTTTTTTAAAAGCATGCGAGCTTCATCTTTCTCCTTCGGCTCGAAGATTGAATTTAAGAAAAAGGAGACGAATGGAAGAAATTCATGCATGCAAATCGCATTGGCAAGTCACAATCGCAAGGGGCAGGGGGCAGCTCGACAAGCAGGTGGAGGATGAAGGGATTTCGACGACGATGATGTGAGGGGAAGGGTCGTTTAGGACTGACAACGTGATGGAGAAGCTCGCGTTTAAGATGGGAACATGACCTGATATTATGACTTCGATTGTCATGTTGTAGTTGGCGACGTGAGGAGTGGTTGAGGTCGATGTCGAGCAACTTGAGAGGGGAGGGAGGTGCACGTGCTATTGGTAGTGGGTGGACGCGATGCCGGAGTTGGCTAGCTGCGTAGTCGAGCAACAATTGGGACGACGACTAATGATGGGTTGGCTGCGATCATTGCCAGTAAGGTGGTATTAACCTTAAGTATGTAATTAGGTAAATTTAATTATTTTAATAAAAGTTGAAGTTTATAAATGTATAACTTTTTAATGCGAGGCCGAAAAATTTCAAAACGAGTGGCATTGAATTTGTAATGATGTAGCCTACGAAATGAAATTGGTTTGGAGAATTTTAGATTTAGCGGGAATTTAAAATAAATTGGATGCCTATTCAATTTAATTTAGAATTTAGAATTAGAATTTATAAACGAGTGAATCCCAAACGAGTTTATGAATTTATAAACGATGTTTATAAAGAAAGGGAAATGGTTATCAGTTGATAAACTGGAAATATAAATTACAGTGTGAATTTATATCGAGATTTCGAAATTGGTTTTAGGGAAAAATAGTAGATTCTGTTTTTGAAATATGAGGATGGTTATGGATTGGAACCTAGTCGATGTGATATGAATCGAGAGGGATTTATAAATTGGAACTGGTAATATTGGATTTTGAAAAATATATTTTTGTCGAGAATTAAAGTTTGTTTTAAAAATGAGATTTTAATTATTAAACTATATAGTTAAAGCTGTTTTAGTGTTGAAATATTTCGAGAAGTGGATCTTCAAATATCTAATTTTAAACTGAAATAAATTCGAACTTTTAAGAGAAGCTTTGTGAATCAATTTGTTTATTTTAAAATGAAATAGGAAATGAGTTATCGATGTTTATTTAAATTGTTTTGATATCTTAAATAATTACTTAAACATGTTTTAAAAATAAATTATTATTCTAAAAAATACTTATTATATATATAGAGTTCTGAAATGACTGAAATTTATTTATAAATACTCTCAAGATTTGTAAATTGGGTTTATTTAACGGATATGATTTTTATAAGAGAAATCTTATAATGAAATTCGAAAATTTAAGAAAACTTCCAGAATGTTGAAATACGAGAACTTGGAAAATGAATTAGAATTTATAAAATAAGTTAGAAATGGGTAGTTGGAATTATAGACAAGTGCAATCAATTTTGGAAATTTCCAAGGAAACTAATTAATGAATTCCGGAAACTCATAAAATCCCTTATAAATGAGTTAAGGAATTTACAAATAAATTGTAAAGGATTTTGAGAAGTACGAAGTAAATGGAATATTTCTTAAGAATTGGAAATAAAATGATTTTGGAAAATTATACTTATTAACATTTCTTCAGTATTGAACTGGAAGGATTTGAAATATTTTAACTACGAGATTTATTATTATAGAAATATTTTCAAAGTGTTGAATTATAAATGGAATTGAAAAAAATATAATTCTAATTGTTGAATTGGATTGGAATACCCTGTGTAACGTACTCGGATTTTCGTTGCCGAAAAACCGAATAGTTATGGGTTTTTAAAAAGAATTTAAGAAAAAGAAAGAGATAGAAGAAGAGAGAAGATAGAAAATAGAGAGGAAAGAAGATAGACGATTTTTTAGAAAACAGAGAATTTTGAAAAATAGAAGATAGAAGAATTTTAAAAATAGAACGGACAGAAAGGAAACAAAAAGAACAACATCAGAATCTCACAATTCGCAGCGGAACAACATATAATAATGAATGAATAATCTTTAAACAAAGAACTATATCAGTTATTACATTACATCACATTTCATTACATCATATCATCAGAGTGTACAACAACATACAACAACAACAGTGCAGCGGAAAAGAAATACTATATAAATAATACGCCATGCCATCCAGCTTGCCTCCAGCAACTCCAGAATATCCAGAATATCCTGATAAACCTAACTCTTGACTGCCCGTGAGGAAATTGGTGGGCACCCAGAGTTTAGGAAGGAAAACAATAAACTCCAAGTCAGTCATGTGACTGGTGTGAGAACTCAAAACAGTTTATTTATCTTTAAAATCAAAATAGAGGAATAATTTTAAATCAATTCGCAATGCTTTTAAAAATGAGACTACCATAAGGCCTCCCGCACACACACACATGCAAACGCAGAATCGGAGGAGATTTCTCCTTATGATAGTCAAAGATGCTTGATACGCATTTAAAATAACATTTGATATTATTATTAGTGTATAGTGTAGGAAAAATTTATTTCGAAAGTAGAATATAAATCTTAGCCAACATACGACCATTATCGTATGCCTACTATAGCTACTATCCAAACAGTGGTGACCACCATAAGTGAATAGCAGGTTCTACAACTAATACCGTACAAGTTTCGTATTGAGAATTGGATTTCCAACAAATGGTCAGGCCAAGGAACTTCCCATTGCCACATGAGAATGCCTCTAGATGGACATCCCCGAGAACCAAACCAGATCTCTACCAACACAAGGCCGGGTTACTCCTAACTGAGTAACAACTGACCGAATATGCCATCCCCCGGTCCTTTGGGACCTTTATCAACCGAGCGCTCGTAATCAATTCACACAATCATAAAGTGTTTTCAACATGAGTAAGTATCTGGGCTCCATACCATGATACCACCCTTTTCCAGAAGGAAATGGACACATCCTAAAGGGTGCTACCCCTCATAACCTTGCTGCATCTTTCCTGTTTTGACCATTTCCGGGATGTGAGGCTCGACGAATTCACGTCCACAAAAACATACTTTATACAAAAGCCATGCTTTGGGTCAACAAATGATCAACACAATGATCACTAGGATAGACGATCAAATAAATGATCCTATCACAAATAATCAACACAATGATCATTTCAGCATCACTCAGCATGTCACATTACCAAATTGGGAATATATCGCTGATAACTTCAACTATATAACCTTTGAGCTCGTACGTCTCAAAGAAGGGTGTTAAGCTAAAAGAATAAATTCTCCGCCACCAACAGAAATATATTTGAAAGAAATCGGCTTTATATCTCAACTTGTAATGTCAGACATACAATCCATACAAGTCTGTTCCGGGCTCGAACAGAACCGAAGGCACTTACAAAGAAGTCCTTGCAATCCAGATATTCACAATCCTGATCGAATTTCCCATCACTTAGGGAGTTTCTATACCGGCGCGACTCGGTGCAGAAACAATCGATAGGTCATCCTATCGCTCTCGCAAATACCGGTCTTCAACACCGATCTTCAAATGCAATTCACAACGACGTATCACATATTCGGAATGGGTTATACGACCCCATGGTCCTTTCCCGGTTAACCCGAATAGTGAGCGCTTATTCAAAAATAAGTGTAGCATTCAAATTCAAACAAATCACATCAATTTCCCATTCAAAGGAAATATTGATAGTCGGTTATTGAACAATCACTGGATATGCACACATCACCAGATTCCCAATAATTTTCCAAATTATTTATTTTCCAAAATATCTTTACAAGATATATAATTTCAACACTTCAAAAATAAATCAATATTTATTTTTAAACAAATTCCACTTTTTACTTATAAATTCCATTATGAATTTATATTTCAAAATATTCATGCATATGATTTCAATTTTTTTCATTTCAATTTATCTTCAAAAAGATAAATTCAATATATTCACTTTATATTGGAAAACAATTCCATACTTATTAAAAATAAGTAATTCACAAATCTTTTTATTTTCAACACTTAGAACATATTCAATATACTTAAATCGAATTAAGTATATATTTCTTTCTTTAAGGAAATCATTCACTTAACATATTTATTTGGGCCAAAACGAATGTTGCGTAAAACATCGTTACGACAACCCAAAATCACTAGCATAGGGATTCGAAATTAAAAATAGATATATAAATCCCAATACTATTCAAAACATTTCCTTTCGGAAATCATTTACTATAACAACAGTGTTATAGTCCACTATTTCCTTTTATTTCTCGAAAACGTCTATTTCAACAATAAATGTTGAAATCTATGGTTTCGAATCTCAACACATTTTGAAACATCATTAGATTGTTTTAATTCAATTCAAACATCTCATTTAAAAACAATTTCTTTAACATATCATTCACTATTCAAAAACGTGAATATACTTCTTTAACAAATTCCATCCTTTTATTTATTTTAATTCAAAGGATTATTCACTATTCAAAATGTGAATATAACTCTATTTCTAAGTTATAACAATTAACTTATCAAAATAAGTCGTTTGCGGATTTATAAAACAACGTTTATAAATTCCGTTTCTATTTATTTATAAAAACTTCCTTTTTTATAAATCCTTTTATTTACCTATTCCAGTTTATAACTCAATTATAAACTACAAGTTCATATTATAAGTTAATTACTTATAAAACGATTATTTTACAAAATCGTTCATTTAAAGACTTTCCAATTTATAAACCTTATAACTTATGAGATTTATTTATTTAATCAATCTATTCTTCAAATAACTTCACAAATTTTATAAACCTACTGTTTATAAAATTTCATTTATAACTTCACAGTTTATAATTCTATAAATTTCATTCATTTATGAAATTCATTTTCACTTCATTTAAACATTTATAAAGACTCGTTTTATAATGTCAATATTTCGATTTATAAATATCTATTTATAAATCTCTTAATATAAATCAATTTATATTATTCTTTTAAAACGTCTTTAAATTCCTTTATAATTTCATCATTCTGATTTATAAAATAATCAAATTTTATAAATCCTATATTTAAACTTTTAATAATAAACTCTAAAATTTAGTTTAAACTATTTTATAAAATCATTAATCTATATTTCTCAAAAATCAACTTTTAACCGTATTTCTAAAAATCAGCTTTTTAACTATATTTCACAAAACCCATAATTTTATAACTTTAAAAATTATAGCGTTTAATTATTTAAAATGGATCAATTCCAAAAATAAAGTATATTTTCAAAAATCACTTTAAAAATCATTTTAAAATCCCAAAATTTGGGTCCAATGATGCTGCACACCAAATAGTCAATCACGACTACAACGATATCGTATATCAATATGAAAATCCATCAAATATCAAAATATCTGAAATCAAATAAAAACTGTTGAGGAATCCAGTTGGATCCCTCCAACCTGTTTTCCTGCATCCAAAAACATTAGCACAATACCAATTTCGCTCCAGTACTAAATTATCGCGGTACATGTTTTTATTAAATATTATCCGCTTAATAACGGCGTAATAGGGTCTCATCCGCTAAACAAAAAATGCGGGAAATCAACAACTGCAATATATACATATGCCAATATATATATATTGATATTATATATAATACCAATTTCACTGTTTATGAAATATTCGCGGTATATGTTTTTAATAAATAACATCCGCTTACTAACGGCGTATAATGTCTATTTTAACAATCAATAATTTACAGTCATCATTCAAACATGCATTCAAATATTTTAAATCTAACTATTTAAAATAAAATCGAAATCTATTCGATTGAGTGAGAAATTCTCACCTTGATTTTAATTTCCGTTTTAGCGATTTATTTCGAATAAAATTAAACGCGCGTTTAATTTTACCCGAAATTCTCACTAACTCCAAACGACTCCAAACCAACTCCATCGCGTAGTGCTCGTCCATACGATTCCAACGCAACTGAGTTTGCATTTTTTCGACCTCGTATGAAAAAGATATGCAATTTACAAGTTTGTACACGTTTTATATAAACTAATATAACATAACTTAATTAATTTATAACCTAAAGCAATCCAGGCCCTCAGATCTTGCTCCAACCTCATCACCACCGTGCATAGCTTCTTCCCCCTTGCGTTCCATCTCCAGGCCATAAGAAATGAGGCCGAACCCATGATATAGATTAGGGTTACATAATACTGCAAACACACTCGACTAGAACTCGATCGGGGAACTCCATTGCGAAGCCCTCCTCCTCCACTATACTCGCCCCCCTCCATGCCAAGCTCGGCCTGCACATGTCCCTTGGAAGTCGTGCGCAGCCTACAGAGAACGGCCCCACTTCGCTTCCCCCACGTTGCTTCGTTTCCGATCATCTCCGTATGAAATTAAAGCTCTTGATACGCTCTACAAGTTTGTAGTTGATCACTTCTCCTAAATGTTTGTAGATTGGGAGAGATTGAGGGTTGAATTTGGGAAATTTCTGGCCATTCATCATAAAGTGGCGGCTAGCAAGTATTAGGGTTAGGGTTTTGTTATTTTTTTTATTTTAGAGTGAGGTTATATTTATAGGAAAAGCAAGCGTAAACACTATTCATCCCGGGAATTCCGAACTCCGATTTACGCGCCGTAACCAGCGTACCTAGGGTTTATCCCGCGTTCCGGACACAATGGAATAGGTTTCGGAAGCTAATTCGGAAGTATGTGCGAGTTATGGCTGCAAACGCTCAATTTGAATTAAACCGATTTAAATCGATTTCTAGGCGTTTTAATTCGTATCGGACAAACGGTAAATCCAATTGACTTGAAATTTGAAACCTTACAATAATATCACATTACGGATCCGATGAAACTGGTTTCGTCGAAATCCGAGACTTTTTGAAAAATGGCTATTTTGACTCGCCAAATTTAAATTAAAAATAAATCGATGCGTTTCGAGCTGCCACGATCAAACGATAGCTCCGATTGACACGAAAATTGAAATCCGGTAATAACTAACTATTACGGATCCAATGGAACTGGTTTCGTTCAATTCTGAGACTGTCCAAAAATTGGCTATTTTACAGTCGATTATTAAATATTAAAATATTCAATTTTCACAAATTAACTTTTAATTCGATTTTAAAAGTTCTAAAATATCATTCTAACTTCAATATGATAAAATAAAATTTTACAAATCATTTTCTATCATATTTAACTCAATATTCAATTATTTTCATAATTTAACATATTAAATTATCGATTTAATTATCTAATTAAATCTAATAAATCAAATAAAAATTTATTTGACTTATAAATTCACTTTTTAATATTTAAAATTAATTAAATATTCAAATTTTAATTTATAAAAATTCTGGGTCGTTACAATCTTTCCCCCTTAAAAGAATTTCGTCCCCGAAATTACAAGTAAGAAAGGTTACAGAATTTATTAACTTTCCAAAATTCATAATTAAATTCCTTACAATACTTTACTAAGTTTTCAAAATCATAATTAGTTATCTTTTCAAAAACAATTACTATTGTTTAACTTTCAATTCCAAAACAAAGTTAAAGTTTTCAAAAAAATTTCCAATTTTCTTAAATTTTTCTAACGCCTTAAATTTCCGGAAAAATTCGCCATAGTCTCCTTTGCGCGGCTCGATCTGAAAAAAAAAATGACAGTATATATATCACAAATATACATCTCATCAAGTAATGAGGCATCCCGAAGGGAAAAAAGTGTAAAAGTACGATATTTAATCCGAGATATGTACCTTATATTTTATTAGCGAGCATATACGGCTAATATAGCGCTAAAGCGAACTCCAAATGCGAAGCAAACGCGATCCGCACCTACTAAACTCAACAAACAACATGAGAACATGCACATATGCAAATAATCTCAATATACAACATATATCTCATAATAACTATATATGTCACATAGCAAATGCAACAATAGCAATATACATTCAACCATCAATCAACTACATCCAACTATAATCCATAACCAATAAATATTCATTTATATTCTCATTCATATTCAATGAATTTGGGTTTTCACTTTAAATTATATCTGATTCATTTACATTGGATTTTCTAACATTCATTCTCAATTCAATTAGTTTACATTACTAATTAAATCCAATTCACTTTCAATTCTATTCAAATTTATTTGCTCCAAATTTGAATTCAATTACATAGCTCCCAATTTCATTAATTCAATTTCATTAACTCTTAATGAATTATATACAATCAACTACAATCATATAACAACCAATGTATATCAATTACAACCAAATTTCTTTGCTTCACTTACATTCATTTTGGTTTAACATCTTCACTTTCAATTGGTTTAATTAAATTGATTTTCATTCAACCTTTCAACTTCTAATAACATTAGGTTTTAATGAATTAACACTTTCATTAATTATTCCATATCCACTCAATTTACATTCAATTGATTTATATTCAAACCATTTTTTTTTTCAATTCAATTTCTAAGTTGAATTTCATTCATATACTCTAGTTTATATTCATTTAATCCACTTGATTATTTACTTCGATACCAAAATCAATTCCATCCAACAACACTTAAGTTATACTTCCATTTAACTTTAAAATTCACTTTTATTTACAACTCATATTAATATAGTTTCACTTCTTATATAGATAAGTTTATTTCACAATTGTAAATCATTTTAATTATAATTCATACTTATAATTCTTTTGCTTAGATTATTCAAACAACTAAACAATCAACTTATATACACTTTAATAATTCTGAAAAATTATTCCTTTATATATAAAAATATAATCAAGTAAAATTATTTCATTTACCCAATTTAAAATCAATATTATGCCGAATTGTTCTATTCAAGTGTTTAGAAACCCCTTCGGCATAGTCTTGCGGACCACGCTGACGAAAGTTCATATGCCACTCAATAAACCAATCATCACAATATAAAACAATTTTATATACACTAACAAATACGCTCTCATAGCTATTATTACACTCAACTCATTCTAGAGTACTGCTGACTCTATCTCTAATGAGTAATACCCTACAGAACCATGGTTGTCGCTTAACCATCAGCTCCGATACCAAATGTAACGTACTCGGATTTTCGTTGCCGAAAAACCGAATAGTTATGGGTTTTTAAAAAGAATTTAAGAAAAAGAAAGAGATAGAAGAAGAGAGAAGATAGAAAATAGAGAGGAAAGAAGATAGACGATTTTTTAGAAAACAGAGAATTTTGAAAAATAGAAGATAGAAGAATTTTAAAAATAGAACGGACAGAAAGGAAACAAAAAGAACAACATCAGAATCTCACAATTCGCAGCGGAACAACATATAATAATGAATGAATAATCTTTAAACAAAGAACTATATCAGTTATTACATTACATCACATTTCATTACATCATATCATCAGAGTGTACAACAACATACAACAACAACAGTGCAGCGGAAAAGAAATACTATATAAATAATACGCCATGCCATCCAGCTTGCCTCCAGCAACTCCAGAATATCCAGAATATCCTGATAAACCTAACTCTTGACTGCCCGTGAGGAAATTGGTGGGCACCCAGAGTTTAGGAAGGAAAACAATAAACTCCAAGTCAGTCATGTGACTGGTGTGAGAACTCAAAACAGTTTATTTATCTTTAAAATCAAAATAGAGGAATATTTTTAAATCAATTCGCAATGCTTTTAAAAATGAGACTACCATAAGGCCTCCCGCACACACACACATGCAAACGCAGAATCGGAGGAGATTTCTCCTTATGATAGTCAAAGATGCTTGATACGCATTTAAAATAACATTTGATATTATTATTAGTGTATAGTGTAGGAAAAATTTATTTCGAAAGTAGAATATAAATCTTAGCCAACATACGACCATTATCGTATGCCTACTATAGCTACTATCCAAACAGTGGTGACCACCATAAGTGAATAGCAGGTTCTACAACTAATACCGTACAAGTTTCGTATTGAGAATTGGATTTCCAACAAATGGTCAGGCCAAGGAACTTCCCATTGCCACATGAGAATGCCTCTGGATGGACATCCCCGAGAACCAAACCAGATCTCTACCAACACAAGGCCGGGTTACTCCTAACTGAGTAACAACTGACCGAATATGCCATCCCCCGGTCCTTTGGGACCTTTATCAACCGAGCGCTCGTAATCAATTCACACAATCATAAAGTGTTTTCAACATGAGTAAGTATCTGGGCTCCATACCATGATACCACCCTTTTCCAGAAGGAAATGGACACATCCTAAAGGGTGCTACCCCTCATAACCTTGCTGCATCTTTCCTGTTTTGACCATTTCCGGGATGTGAGGCTCGACGAATTCACGTCCACAAAAACATACTTTATACAAAAGCCATGCTTTGGGTCAACAAATGATCAACACAATGATCACTAGGATAGACGATCAAATAAATGATCCTATCACAAATAATCAACACAATGATCATTTCAGCATCACTCAGCATGTCACATTACCAAATTGGGAATATATCGCTGATAACTTCAACTATATAACCTTTGAGCTCGTACGTCTCAAAGAAGGGTGTTAAGCTAAAAGAATAAATTCTCCGCCACCAACAGAAATATATTTGAAAGAAATCGGCTTTATATCTCAACTTGTAATGTCAGACATACAATCCATACAAGTCTGTTCCGGGCTCGAACAGAACCGAAGGCACTTACAAAGAAGTCCTTGCAATCCGGATATTCACAATCCTGATCGAATTTCCCATCACTTAGGGAGTTTCTATACCGGCGCGACTCGGTGCAGAAACAATCGATAGGTCATCCTATCGCTCTCGCAAATACCGGTCTTCAACACCGATCTTCAAATGCAATTCACAACGACGTATCACATATTCGGAATGGGTTATACGACCCCATGGTCCTTTCCCGGTTAACCCGAATAGTGAGCGCTTATTCAAAAATAAGTGTAGCATTCAAATTCAAACAAATCACATCAATTTCCCATTCAAAGGAAATATTGATAGTCGGTTATTGAACTATCACTGGATATGCACACATCACCAGATTCCCAATAATTTTCCAAATTATTTATTTTCCAAAATATCTTTACAAGATATATAATTTCAACACTTCAAAAATAAATAAATATTTATTTTTAAACAAATTCCACTTTTTACTTATAAATTCCATTATGAATTTATATTTCAAAATATTCATGCATATGATTTCAATTTTTTTCATTTCAATTTATCTTCAAAAAGATAAATTCAATGTATTCACTTTATATTGGAAAACAATTCCATACTTATTAAAAATAAGTAATTCACAAATCTTTTTATTTTCAACACTTAGAACATATTCAATATACTTAAATCGAATTAAGTATATATTTCTTTCTTTAAGGAAATTATTCACTTAACATATTTATTTGGGCCAAAACGAATGTTGCGTAAAACATCGTTACGACAACCCAAAATCACTAGCATAGGGATTCGAAATTAAAAATAGATATATAAATCCCAATACTATTCAAAACATTTCCTTTCGGAAATCATTTACTATAACAACAGTGTTATAGTCCACTATTTCCTTTTATTTCTCGAAAACGTCTATTTCAACAATAAATGTTGAAATCTATGGTTTCGAATCTCAACACATTTTGAAACATCATTAGATTGTTTTAATTCAATTCAAACATCTCATTTAAAAACAATTTCTTTAACATATCATTCACTATTCAAAAACGTGAATATACTTCTTTAACAAATTCCATCCTTTTATTTATTTTAATTCAAAGGATTATTCACTATTCAAAATGTGAATATAACTCTATTTCTAAGTTATAACAATTAACTTATCAAAATAAGTCGTTTGCGGATTTATAAAACAACGTTTATAAATTCCGTTTCTATTTATTTATAAAAACTTCCTTTTTTATAAATCCTTTTATTTACCTATTCCAGTTTATAACTCAATTATAAACTACAAGTTCATATTATAAGTTAATTACTTATAAAACGATTATTTTACAAAATCGTTCATTTAAAGACTTTCCAATTTATAAACCTTATAACTTATGAGATTTATTTATTTAATCAATCTATTCTTCAAATAACTTCACAAATTTTATAAACCTACTGTTTATAAAATTTCATTTATAACTTCACAGTTTATAATTCTATAAATTTCATTCATTTATGAAATTCATTTTCACTTCATTTAAACATTTATAAAGACTCATTTTATAATGTCAATATTTCGATTTATAAATATCTATTTATAAATCTCTTAATATAAATCAATTTATATTATTCTTTTAAAACGTCTTTAAATTCCTTTATAATTTCATCATTCTGATTTATAAAATAATCAAATTTTATAAATCCTATATTTAAACTTTTAATAATAAACTCTAAAATTTAGTTTAAACTATTTTATAAAATCATTGATCTATATTTCTCAAAAATCAACTTTTAACCGTATTTCTAAAAATCAGCTTTTTAACTATATTTCACAAAACCCATAATTTTATAACTTTAAAAATTATAGCGTTTAATTATTTAAAATGGATCAATTCCAAAAATAAAGTATATTTTCAAAAATCACTTTAAAAATCATTTTAAAATCCCAAAATTTGGGTCCAACGATGCTACACACCAAATAGTCAATCACGACTACAACGATATCGTATATCAATATGAAAATCCATCAAATATCAAAATATCTGAAATCAAATAAAAACTGTTGAGGAATCCAGTTGGATCCCTCCAACCTGTTTTCCTGCATCCAAAAACATTAGCACAATACCAATTTCGCTCCAGTACGAAATTATCGCGGTACATGTTTTTATTAAATATTATCCGCTTAATAACGGCGTAATAGGGTCTCATCCGCTAAACAAAAAATGCGGGAAATCAACAACTGCAATATATACATATGCCAATATATATATATATTGATATTATATATAATACCAATTTCACTGTTTATGAAATATTCGCGGTATATGTTTTTAATAAATAACATCCGCTTACTAACGGCGTATAATGTCTATTTTAACAATCAATAATTTACAGTCATCATTCAAACATGCATTCAAATATTTTAAATCTAAATATTTAAAATAAAATCGAAATCTATTCGATTGAGTGAGAAATTCTCACCTTGATTTTAATTTCCGTTTTAGCGATTTATTTCGAATAAAATTAAACGCGCGTTTAATTTTACCCGAAATTCTCACTAACTCCAAACGACTCCAAACCAACTCCATCGCGTAGTGCTCGTCCATACGATTCCAACGCAACTGAGTTTGCATTTTTTCGACCTCGTATGAAAAAGATATGCAATTTACAAGTTTGTACACGTTTTATATAAACTAATATAACATAACTTAATTAATTTATAACCTAAAGCAATCCAGGCCCTCAGATCTTGCTCCAACCTCATCACCACCGTGCATAGCTTCTTCCCCCTTGCGTTCCATCTCCAGGCCATAAGAAATGAGGCTGAACCCATGATATAGATTAGGGTTACATAATACTGCAAACACACTCGACTAGAACTCGATCGGGGAACTCCATTGCGAAGCCCTCCTCCTCCACTATACTCGCCCCCCTCCATGCCAAGCTCGGCCTGCACATGTCCCTTGGAAGTCGTGCGCAGCCTACAGAGAACGGCCCCACTTCGCTTCCCCCACGTTGCTTCGTTTCCGATCATCTCCGTATGAAATTAAAGCTCTTGATACGCTCTACAAGTTTGTAGTTGATCACTTCTCCTAAATGTTTGTAGATTGGGAGAGATTGAGGGTTGAATTTGGGAAATTTCTGGCCATTCATCATAAAGTGGCGGCTAGCAAGTATTAGGGTTAGGGTTTTGTTATTTTTTTTATTTTAGAGTGACGTTGTATTTATAGGAAAAGCAAGCGTAAACACTATTCATCCCGGGAATTCCGAACTCCGATTTACGCGCCGTAACCAGCGTACCTAGGGTTTATCCCGCGTTCCGGACACAATGGAACAGGTTTCGGAAGCTAATTCGGAAGTATGTGCGAGTTATGGCTGCAAACGCTCAATTTGAATTAAACCGATTTAAATCGATTTCTAGGCGTTTTAATTCGTATCGGACAAACGGTAAATCCAATTGACTTGAAATTTGAAACCTTACAATAATATCACATTACGGATCCGATGAAACTGGTTTCGTCAAAATCCGAGACTTTTTGAAAAATGGCTATTTTGACTCGCCAAATTTAAATTAAAAATAAATCGATGCGTTTCGAGCTGCCACGATCAAACGATAGCTCCGATTGACACGAAAATTGAAATCCGGTAATAACTAACTATTACGGATCCAATGGAACTGGTTTCGTTCAATTCTGAGACTGTCCAAAAATTGGCTATTTTACAGTCGATTATTAAATATTAAAATATTCAATTTTCACAAATTAACTTTTAATTCGATTTTAAAAGTTCTAAAATATCATTCTAACTTCAATATGATAAAATAAAATTTTACAAATCATTTTCTATCATATTTAACTCAATATTCAATTATTTTCATAATTTAACATATTAAATTATCGATTTAATTATCTAATTAAATCTAATAAATCAAATAAAAATTTATTTGACTTATAAATTCACTTTTTAATATTTAAAATTAATTAAATATTCAAATTTTAATTTATAAAAATTCTGGGTCGTTACACCCTGTTATGGATTTTGCTATTTGAAATCGTTTTCAAATATTGAAATATTGAAAGAGGTTTGAATATATACCATTGTAACAAAATTTCGAAATAATTGTTTTAAAATTTATAATATGGGACTATCGACTGTTTATGTGTGCTATTTGATAATTAAATAACCGCTATTAAATTTGGCCAAATTCATTAATTGTTTCGAAGAGAACAAGATTAGACTTAATATGCGAAAACCACTCTGATCCGATTTGAGCATTACGAATTGTGATATCATGAAGATAGTGAAGATGGTGATTTTGGAGATTTGGTTTGTTCAAACCCAGAACAACTTGTATAGATGAATGTTATCATTACAATGTTGCCTGGAAGGCAATGTTAGCATTCCAAGTACGAATGCTATTCTAAAGGTAAAACGTAGCCTCAAGCCTCATCAACCAGGAATGACTAAAACAGGGGAGTTGCACTAGGGCTAAGTAGATAACACCCAAGTAGGGTATGTTATCACTTTTCTAGATACCCTCAGATATATTATGGATATGGCTATGCATGGAATAGAGAGGCTCGATTAAGGTGGAAATACCCGAGATGATAACATATTCGGTGCTATCCAGGTCAAGGGTAGGAGGGTCTTGTGCTGGTACATGAACCAAGCGAGGTCCTCGGTACATTTTTCTAGAGACGTACTATGATGGGCGGTACACTAATAGCCCAGTCATTATATGGAATCCAATATCCACTATGAGCCTGTACGGTTTTGATTGTGCTCAACTACGTTGAAACTTGAGATGCAAGCATTTATGCTATTTTATAGTTTATTTTCTATAGACACTATTATAATATCAGACGATACTGATATAAAATATTTTGGTTATCGTAAGGTTAAAACCGGTCGTGTTTATGTGTAACATGGTCTTACGAGATACCTTTGTTTCCAAAGGATATTGATGACAGTGATAATTCAAATTAAGTGTGTTTTCTCATGCTATTTTTCCACACGGACTAGTGTGTTATTTTATTATAATACTCGGGTCAGACCGTGTATACAGAGTCAATTTAGGATGCTATGAGCACAGGAGACGAGATGGAGGAGTCTCAGGCATATTCCATATATTTGATTATATTTTGTTGTGTGTGTATGCTGTATGTTCAGCACTTGTAAGGAAAAGTTATTTTAACCGTCCATATTTATTTGTTAATTGTTGTGCTCTGATGATTTTGTGTATATTAAAGTTATAGTTCTCTTTGTATAAAGATCTGTTATTATATATTTTATTTTGTTCTACTGCGATTATGAGATTATATATTGTTGTTTCTGTTTTCTCCTATCTTTTTATTCTTCATCCCTAATGATCTGGTATTTCCAGCACTTGAATATTTGGCATGCTATACAGTGAACGTATTAATGTCGATTTTCGAAGGTCGAAAATCCTGGTTCGCTACACTTGGCATTAGAGCTGAAGGTTAAGCGAGAATCTTGGCTTGGATGGGGATTGCTCATTAGAGATAGAGTCAGTCGTACCCTAGAATGAGTTTGAGTGTGTGTGTCTATATATATATGAGCACATATATATTAGTGATATAAAAAGTTTTATACTGTGTTGGTTGATTTATTGAGTTGCTTATGAACTCTAGTCGGCATAGTCCGTACAACTGTATCGATAGGGGTTTCTAAACACTTGAATAGAGTAATTCAACACAATATTGTTTTAAAGAGGGTAAATGAAATAATTTTACCCAAATCATATTTTGATATAAATGAAATTATTTTCTGAAATTATTATAGTATATTGATGTGTTTGGATGTTATTATTATAATCAAATTAATATTATAAATTGGAATGGTTATATATAACCAAATTAAAAGTTATAAGTATGAATTATACAAACGAGTAAAAACTAAAAATGGATACAAACCAGAATTTGGAAATTTAAGTCCTGGAGTTTTTGGAAATGTTTTCCAAGGAAATTTGGAACAAATGATGGTGATATTATTTTTGGAATAGAAAATACTTTAAATTGGATTTAAAAATGGATTTTAAAAGTGATAAAGCACTGAACTCACTTCAACCGCTGGAAAATAATTTTGGTGACGACTGCACAACACAATTAGTATTTATTTTTAGGTTTTTAAGTGATAGAATTGCTACTGTGATTATTTGGCTTCAGAATTATTTTGGAAAATTCAGGTTTTGATTTAAAAATTCCAAAGGTAAGATTTGATGTACAGAAAGGAATGATTTGAAATGAAACGGGTGTTTGAATTCGGGAATATTCATTTGAATGTTTTATGAAACTTGCGAAAAATAAGTTTTGAACTTATAACGTGGAATTGTGAATTTCAATGTGAAATTAAAATTTAACTTTTGCAAGTTAAATAAATTGAATTTGTAAAGGAAAAATTAAATGGGTTAGAATTTAACTTGAGACAAGTTAAATGAAAATTTGATTGTATTTGAACCCATATCAAATTGAATTGAATATATAATGTTTGAGTTGTAAAGTGATTATATAAATATAAGTTACACATTTGAATGGAATAAAATTGAATTGAAAATTATGGAATTGTGAACAAATAAGTTTGAATAGCTTATAAAATTGGAGTCAATGGAATAAATATATATTTAAGCTATAAGGATGTATAACCTTGAGTTAAAAAATTTAAATATAAAAAAATTGGTTGTGTAACTTATAAACTGGAAAAGTGGAATAGAAAAACGAAAATAGAGATGATTAGATATTTGTAAAGAATGGAATCCAATTTTGAATTATAAAATCAAGTGAACTCGAGCCAACCTAATTGAAGTGATTTTTTAAATAAAAATCAGATATTGAATTATAAAATGGAAGTGAACTAGATAGATAAATTAATCAGGTAACTAAATATAGAAATAGAACTTAATTTGGTTAAGTAAAATGGATTGTGGATTGAAATTAAAATTAAATGTGGAACTTGAGAATGAAATTCGACTTAAATGTAAGCGAGTTAAATATATTTTGAAATGTTGTCGAATAAAACAAAATTGGATTGAAATAGTGATGACTTAAGTTATAAATAAATTCAATTTAAGTGTAAATAAAATGAATATGGCTTTAGGTTTTTATTTAAATGAATTCGAGTATGTAATTAAGTTTTGAAGTGGAAATGAATATTTGTGTTATGTAAAAGGTTATAATCAACCTTAATATTAATTTTATGAAATGATTTTCAAGTAATATAGTGTAAATTGAGATATACCAAGTAAATGGAAATGCGAATCAATCGAAGGTAAATAAATCGAATATCAATTTAAAATGAAATAGAATTTGATTGCAATGGAAATGAACTTAACTTGTATGGTTGAAATGATTGAAAGTGAACGAATTAACTTAAGTTAATATTTTTGGATGGAAGCTTGGCTTAAATAAGTTTATGAAATGGTTCATAAATAAATTGGCATGGATTGGATTGATGTTGAATATAAAATTAATCGAACAAGATTTTTGTGAATAAATTTAATGTGAATCGATAGAAATTGATAAATAAATTTAGATTCAATCTAAAATGGATATGAATATGTTGTGTGTAAATATGAATTGAATGTTAATAAATGTTATGCGAATCATTTGGAATTGAATGAAATGGCATATAAATTGAATTTGAACCCTATATTTGCATGTACCTTCTAAAATACATGATATGCCATGTTGGCGTTATGAAATCATGTGTTTAAGGCAGGTAAAGAGATGTAAAGTCATTAGATTTCATGAAACTTATGTGTTTATTTGAGTAAGTACATGTACATGGAGCTGTTTGGCTAGATTTTGGTTGCGAAAATTGAATTGAATTAAGCGAATTCGCTTAATAACTCTAATATAAGGTACGCTTATGCTCAAAACGTGAAAATGATATAAATATTGCTATATATTGTGTATCCGACTGTGTGGGTCGATGATATCATTTTTATTATATTTGTGAGATTGCAAAAGGCTCTCCATACAAGGGAGACTCTGCCAAAAAGATTTGAAAATTTAGGATGTTAGAAAAATTTTGAAAATTTTTGTTAACTAAAAAGTTAATTTTTGAATCAAAATTGAAATAAAGGTTTTTGAAGTAGAAGTAAAAACTAATGCTTTTGGTAGAAACAAAAGGATTTAGGAAGTGAAATATCGAGTTTTAACTAAAGGGGTTTGGATAAGTGAATGGGATTGGAGCATTTTTTCCTACCACAACAATTTCGGGGATGAAATTCTTTTAAGTGGGAAGGAATGTAATGGCTTGGATTTTCCATCATTTAATTTTGAACATTTAAATGGTTTTAAATATTGATTTGGAATATATGTTAATTTTTGGATATGAAGATTTTGGTTGAAATCATAAAATGAGTTTAAGATTTCAAATATAGCGATTTATCGGAATATGGAAATTGTGAATAATTGAAATTTGAGTTGAATATGAATGGTAGTGATTTCAAATATTGATATTAATTCTAATTGAATTAGAATTGAGTTAGTAAATTTTTAAAACTGGAATTTCAAGTGATTTCGCCAATTTTTTAAATCGTCAATTTAATTGACGCGTTAAAGTAGCGATCTGAGGCACGTTCTCAGAATTCTACGAAACTAGTTCCATTGGATCCATAATAGTGTATTATTGAATTTCAAATTTCATAGCGTTTGAAGTTACCGTTTGGTCGTACAGGATAGAAAAGTATTGAAATTAATATTCAAAATTTAATATAATAATTGAATTAAAAAGCTATCTTCCACATACGATCGAATTAGGACCCGAGACTAGTTCCATCGCATTCGGAATAGGGGTACAACATTAAAAATGCTGGGCCGCACGCCTTGATAAGGATTCAGGATTTCGAGGTATGTAAACAAGATATTTTTGAACATATAAATATAAATTATCTATCGTAGCCACCCTATATTTGTCTTAGTGCCACCTTATACTCCTGGAATACACAGCCCTAGTTTTTTTAAAAGCTCGTGAGCTTCCTCTTTTCCTTTAGTTCAAAGCTCGAATTCAAAAGAAGGAGACGAACGAAAGAAATTCATGCGTGCGAATCGCGTTGGCCAGTCGCAATCGCAAGGGACATGAGGCGGTTCGGCAAGCAAGCAGAAGATGAGGGGTTTTCGACACCGATAATGCGAGGGGAAGGGTCGACTTGGATTGACAACACGATGGATAGGCTCGCGTTCAAGATGGGAACACGAGCTGATATTGCGACGTCGATTGTCGCGTTGTAGTTGACGACGTGGGAAGAGGCTGAGGTCGACGTCGAGCAACCTAAGCGAGGAGGGAGGTGCATTTGCTATTGGTAGTGCGTGGGCGCGATGATGGAGTTAGCTGGCTATGTAGTCGAGCAACAATTGGGTGATGGAGGAAACGACAACTAATGATGGGTTGGCTGCGATCAATGGCAGTAACGTGTAATTAACCTTAAGTATGTAATTAGGTAAATTTAATTACTTTAATAAAAGTCAAAAGTTTGTAAATGTATAACTTTTAATTCGAGGCCGCACAATTTCGAAACAGGTGTCGTCGGATTCGTAATGACGTAGGCTACAAAATAAAATTGGTTTGGAGAATTTTAGAGTCAAGTGGAATTTTAAATTAACTTGAACGCCTATACAATTTAATTTAGAATTGGGACGGGTTGTAAATTATATCAAGGTGAGTAAATCTCACTCATTTGGATTGCTGGTTTTATTTTAAATTATAAAGTTATGTATTAGTTGATTGAATTTATAAATTATTATCAGTTGGATGTTATATTATATATAGTAGTGTATATATTAGTAGCTGGGTATATTTTCTCACCGATTAGAGAGGATGAGATACCATACGCCTCGCATAATAGCGATGATCCTATATTACCGCGATATCCCGCCTCGAAGCGGGATTGGTATTTTATGTTATATAACATCTGTGGATGCAGGGATACAGGTGGGAAGGATCCAACTAGATTCCTCAAAAATGTTGATTTTAATTTCATATATAGTGATATATGATTTATGTGAATAATCTGATATAGATTATGTGGTGTTTTGAATTATTGGATGTTATAATAGCATTTGTAGGATCGATTTCACCCTAAAGGGGGGGTGAATAGGGTGATAGTGTAAATTATTAAAATTAATCGTGGAAGCTTATAAATTAATTTCAATTCAGATCACAGAATAGCAGCACAGATATCGCAGAATATAAATAACAGAATAAAACAGAACAACACAGAATTTACCCAGCTTCGGCAAAACCCTGCCTACGTGCTGCCCCCAAGGTTTCTACTAGAAATTAGATAGTCCCTCGCTTACACACGTAAACTCGCTATACCCGCTATTGACTAATCTAACTCTACGCTCAAAACCTTGCCACAACTCAACCACCGAGTTGCGAATTCTCAAGCTACGCCACGTAGCTTGTCCCCTAGTCACACGACTAGAAAAATAAAACGGTTTAAAAATAAAATACAAATTAAAATCAATTTGAAATAAAAAACCCTAATTAATAAAAACTAAGCCCAAATTAATAAAAATAGAACCGGCCCAATAATTAGTAGATTAAAAATGCGTCCCCTTTTATTTTTATCGGCCTGGTTACTTGAGAATATTGGCGGCTCTCTTCTCTTCTTTGCAAATCAGGGCTTCGTTCCCTTTGTTCCAATTAGGGCTTCGGCTCTTGTGTAAATCAGGGCTTCAATTTCTTCATTCGATCTGAGATGTGTTGCCCTAGCTCGCTGCTTCTCTGATGGTCGATTGTCGCTCGTTTGCAGCTGCTTGATCGAGTTCGTTGTTTATGATTTTCGGTATGTACTGTTTCCTTTTGCTTTTCTGATTTTGGCTTGCTCGAACTCGATGAATTGCCGATGATGATTTAGGGTTTTATATAGGATTCGAAATCCTATTTTTGCGTTCGTATACGTTCATTTGAATTTGTCTTCGTTCGTTCGATCTTGTATTGATGCTTGAGATTTATCTCTGACTTTTTCATATGCGTATATTTTGCTACTTTCTTCTCACGGCTTGGTTGACACGGTTTTGATTCATGACTGCCTCCGTGTATTTCTCTGTTGACTTGTTCAATTAAAAAAAACTTTGGATTCTTGATATTGCTGATTCTTCGGCACTGTTTTAATTCATTGTGATTTTTGTATCACTGCTTGATTCTCTGTGAATTTTTCTGTTGGCTCGGCTTCAGTATGCTTTGATTCAAACCATACTTTTGTTGACTTGATCACAACTGATATTAGCTTGTGAATTTCTGATAGACATATCAGTTCAACCCTTGTGTTCTTCATATCTTCATTTGATCAGTGTGTTTGAGTCTGCATTTGCATACTTGCATTTGAGTTGTTGCTCTCTGTACTTGTAGTTGCACTTCGAGTTGGATATGTTGGCACTGGAACTAACTTGTATCTGGACTTGTTGTATTCATTCATACTGTGTATTGCATTGATGTTCATTTCATTGCATATGAATCTTGGTCTACTTGATGCTGTAGCTTTCAAGTATTTTTACATGTGCATCACTTGACTTCATTCCACCGCGCATTTCTCTGGTTTCTGTAGTTGTAACTGGTTGTTCGAACTTGTTTACGTGATTCCATGTATCACTGCACTTTTATTCATGATTTGGTCCACTGTATCATGCTTGGCTTTGGTTCTGCACCATGTTGTATGCAGTGTTGCATTGACATGTTGTAGCTGTACTGTCTTGAGCCATTCTTTGTTGCCTCTGTAATTGTATTCATGTATACTGCATTGTCGTCTTGTGGCAGTTGCTTTGTCTCCATGTATTTCATGTAGCATGGGCATTTGAATATGCATTTGTGAACATTGTCAAGTCTGCACTGTGACTTTTGTTTGCATTATTGCTGTTGTGTCACTTTGATTTTGGAGCTGCTGTGTTATCATTATGTTGGTTTGGTGTGGATATTGTGTTCATTGCTGTTGACATGTTGTTGCATTCTCTTGAGTCTGTTTCATCTTTACTTGCATTGCTGTACACTTTTGGTTACATTGCTGCACTCGAGTTTTGTTACTTGTGTTCTTCATTCTGGTTGGCACTTGCATGCATTTCTGGTTGCTGTGCACTTTTGTGCTTGCATTTTGATGCAGTCTTCATTAGCATGCTACTGATTGGTGTTTCATTTCTTGTGATATCCATGTTGCGACTGTTTTTTGACATGTTAACTGCCTTGTGTTGAACACTTTCACTGCTGTTGCATGCATTTGTCTGGTTCTCGGCCTATTGCATTTGACCACTGAACTTGACTGTTTAGTTTCATATTCATGTGTACTTTTGATTTGCGCTTGAGTTGAATCCAGTTACAAAAACTCGGGTTTGACCTTGTGCTCGTGTCATGGTGTATTGCATGTGAGTTGAACCCGGTTTTTCATTTGGGTTTGACCTGTGCTCACCTGTCCCTGTAAATCAATCAAGTGTATATATCGGCGTGCACGGCCTTGTGGCATATACAGTAATACATCGTGTATGTCACAAGTTGTTCGTGTATGATGAATTCAAATATAAATGATGACGAACAACCCAAATAACTGAGGCAAAAATTATTTTCAAAAACCATATTTTATTTTATATTGCAAAAATATTTCTTTTTCAATTTTACTGCGTTAATGAATATTTTTGCAGATTTCTCAGATGCTGGATTCAAATTGGAATGCAGTTGAAGATAAAAATACGAGTGTGAGTGATATGTAGTGAGGTGAACTGTAAATATGAAATGTGATGTAATTGTAATCAAAGTTGTATATGTATAGTGAGAGGTTGAATTTGTACTATTCAAAATTGTAATAAATATTTGTTTGAATAAAATATTCGTTTGAATTCAAATTCCGTGTTATTTATTTTATTCAGCAAATATTTATTTAATCTGTGAAAAATAGAATAGTATATTAACAAATACATTTAAACGAATGTATATATGTTTATTATCATCAAACAAAAATCATATAATCGCATATTCAACAATCTCCCCCTTTTGATGATAACAAACATATATTTAAGATTTTGAATATGTTAAATGTATTTGATCATTGATATGCTCTAATTGCTCCCCCTATTTAAATGCTTCCTCTCTACACAAAACTCCCCCTACATATATGCATACAAATAGAAATATATAAATGAGCCTATATGCAAATGGAAAATTATTTGACCTTTGCTTGATTCTATTTGACAAAATCTTAACTTTTTTCTCCCCGTTTTGTTATCAGCAAAAGAATAATAGTGTTAGAGAAAATAGAGATAAAGTTATCGATATTAACCAACATTAAAACTCAATTGAATATAAATATTAAATTTCAATAAAAAAAATCAAACAAAAATCATAAATATTTTGTTAGGCGCATATTCCACTTTTAGAATGATAGGAATGATATCATCATATAAAACCATACAGTTGTGTCTATTTGTGGCATATTTATATCAGGAATTTGAATATCTACTAACCATGCATAACCGTTAGGACTTTTAAATGAGATTAGTAGTATTCCAATTTTATTTTAAAAAAAAATGAATTCAAGTATCTTCTAACCACGCATAACCGTGAGGACTTTTAAATGGGATTAGAATCAACTTGTTTATTTTACAAATCAACTTTTGATATGCGTTCCATACATGCATAACCGCGAGGACTTTTAAATGAGCATGGAAGCACATAACAAATTCCAAGTAATTCACCCATGCATAACCGTGAGGACTTTTAAATGAGAGTGAATACTTTGGTATTTATTTATTTGTTTGTTTTTTTTTAAAAAATGTGAAAATGAAAAACAAACGATTCCTGTTTAAAGTACCACATATCGACAAACTATATAGAATTTTTTATGAGTGATGGTTGTTAGAAATATGATAGAGATAGAGATGGTCATGGAATTTTTACCAACAAACAGTTTTATAACTCTTGTTTAAATTTCTAAAGAAATTTATTAATTATACTGTCTCGAGTCATAATATTTGATCAATATTAACACTCATCACTTTTTCAATCACTATTTTTCTTTTCGATAAACATTAGGGAGTCAGATTAGTCAAAATAGTCATTTAAAATCAGATTCAAAAATAATTATGAAATTAATTTTTCAAAAATGACTAATCTGAAACTATGGTCAAAATGATTTTCTCCAGGGGGTTTTAAAAGAAAATTTTCTGCTATTTGAAAATTATTTGAAATGAAAAATATGCAGATATTTTCTTTGAAAAACGATGCAGTTACTAAATGTCTCAACAAAAAATCACGTTTCACTAGTAATTTTTCTATCAACTAGATTACTAGTGTAATCTGCATCTGAATTTCTCTTTCACTCAAAAATTATCATCAATTGAATTTTATAGACCAAAACATGAAGTGTGCACCAAAAATTTCAAATTCAATTTTAACAACAATTTAAATGACATTCTTTTGAATTTGAAATGAAGCCGTGTAAATAATCGAAAACCGTGAATATAGAGTTAGCCGAATTATAACCAAATGTATTATTATCCAACAAAACACTATTTTTAATCCAAAATGATATATATGAAGTAATTCAAAGAATCTAGAGATTTTTATAGTGTTTTTGGCATAAGAATATAATTGGCCAACTATGTTGAATAAGTCAAAGTCAAAATCACCATCTTTTCATCATCTCAATACTGGCTGATTTTAATTCAGAATACGGTGCAGATTATCACATTTAATATATCGTTTAAAACATACCATTACCTGCTTTACCTTTACGATATTTTTCGTTGTTGTCCATTGTGATTCTGTCACCTTTATACTAGGCTAAGGAATTTTGCTTCGTCGTCCGTTGTGTTTCTGGAACAGCCAAAAATCCAGAGTACACTATTGTTGTTCCTTAGCTTGCCACCACATCTACACGGAAAAGGATTTATGTGACCTATTTGTTTTTATAGGTCCATGATTGTTAGTGACAGAATATTTATAAAAATAATTTTGTGAGGACCCAAAACTATTTATAATTGTTCCCTTCGGCACCCAAATTTGTTTAACTTTGAGAGATTTTATATTGGTGCCTTTAGGAACCCAAATCGGTATAGTTTTCACATGTTTGGGTCTATACCAACAATTATTGTGATTGTGTCCATATTTTCTACAAATTGTGCACATAGAATTAACTTGATTAATATTGCTTTCAACAATTTTCAAATTATTATATCCAAGTCCTTGTCTAACCGTATTAACAGTTTGCTTTCCTAATAGCATATTCAATGATTTTTCACTTTTTGACAATTTATCTAAAGTCATTGACAATTGTTGGACTTGTGTTTTGAGAGATTCATTTTTGTTTAACAACCGTGTGCACTTTTTAATAGAATTCTCTCTCCTAGTATTTTCATTCTCTTTTAAAATCAGTATTTCATTTTCAAGTGATTTTATATTGATTTCTGATTTTTTAATTTCCTCTTTGAATGTTGGACACTTATCACACTTAGGGATTCTACGTTGATAGTTCTTAACTAATTGATCAAGTTGTTCATTGCATTCTATCAAAGTATCCTTTTGAGATTCAAGTTTGGCGTATTTTTCCCTAAGTCGTTCAAAACAGCCATTTACTTCGTGGAAATAAATAAGTAATTCAGAGTGAGTAAGTTTTGATACCTGACTTGGCTCATCATCGTCGCTATCAGTTATATTCCCTTGAAGGCACATATCTGCTTTCTCGCTCTCACTGCTATCGCTTTTATTCCACGTGGCTGCAAAACACCGTTTTGATTTCTTTTCAAAATCGCATTGAAATCGGGGATAATTGGGCTTGATATCACCGGGTTTGTTGCAAGTGATTCCGTGTTCTTCCGAGTTGTCCAGTGCTTTGATTATTCTGCTTTTTAATTTTTTATTTAGAGCTGGATTTCCGTATTTGTGATTCCACCTTTTGAATTTCTTCATTATTAAAGCCAGCTCGGCTGCTCCATCATCATCATCCTCATCACAACTGCTATTTACCAATCCTGTTAAGCACATCTCTTTAACTGAGTCAGTTGTGGAGGACTTCTCATTGCTGTTGACTTTTGCACCATATATTGTATCGAAAGTATTCCAGATTTCCTGTGCATTTTCACAATGAGAAATGAAATTAAAATTATCTTGATTAATATAAGAATATAATATATGCATAGTAAGAGCATTAATCGAGATAATTTTCTTATCTGTTATATCACACCCATTTTCAATAATATCCCAACATTTAATATTAACAGATTTTAAATAAAATTCCATTTTTAATTTCCAATTCAAAAAATCTGTTCCATCGAAAATAGAAGGAATAATATTGGAGCGACCCTCAACAGAAGTATTAATAAAAGAAGCCATTTCAAAAATTCAAAATTTTAAAACAAAAACCAATTTTTAAAACACGAATTTTCAAAAACAAAAATTGATTTTTGTAAAAAAAAAATTAAAATAAAAACGGCTTTTGTTCCTAGCTCTGATACCACTTGTAGGATCGATTTCACCCTAGAGGGGGGGTGAATACGGTGATAGTGTAAATTATTAAAATTAATCGCGGAAGCTTATAAATTAATTTCAATTCAGATCACAGAATAACAGCACAGATATCTCAGAATATAAATAACAGAATAAAACAGAACAACACAGAATTTACCCAGCTTCGGCAAAACCCTGCCTACGTGCTGCCCCCAAGGTTTCTACTAGAAATTAGATAGTCCCTCGCTTACACACGTAAACTCGCTATACCCGCTATTGACTAATCTAACTCTACGCTCAAAACCTTGCCACAACTCAACCACCGAGTTGCGAATTCTCAAGCTACGCCACGTAGCTTGTCCCCTAGTCACACGACTAGAAAAATAAAACAGTTTAAAAAGAAAATACAAATTAAAAGCAATTTGAAATAAAAAACCCTAATTAATAAAAACTAAGCCCAAATTAATAAAAATAGAACCGGCACAATAATTAGTAGATTAAAAATGCGTCCCCTTTTATTTTTATCGGCCTGGTTACTTGAGAATATTGGCGGCTCTCTTCTCTTCTTTGCAAATTAGGGCTTCGTTCCCTTTGTTCCAATTAGGGCTTCGGCTCTTGTGTAAATCAGGGCTTCAATTTCTTCGTTCGATCTGAGATGTGTTGCCCTAGCTCGCTGCTTCTCTGATGGTCGATTGTCGCTCGTTTGCAGCTGCTTGATCGAGTTCGTTGTTTATGATTTTCGGTATGTACTGTTTCCTTTTGCTTTTCTGATTTTGGCTTGCTCGAACTCGATGAATTGCCGATGATGATTTAGGGTTTTATATAGGATTCGAAATCCTATTTTTGCGTTCGTATACGTTCATTTGAATTTGTCTTCGTTCGTTCGATCTTGTATTGATGCTTGAGATTTATCTCTGACTTTTTCATATGCGTATATTTTGCTACTTTCTTCTCACGGCTTGGTTGACACGGTTTTGATTCATGACTGCCTCCGTGTATTTCTCTGTTGACTTGTTCAATTAAAAAAAACTTTGGATTCTTGATATTGCTGATTCTTCGGCACTGTTTTAATTCATTGTGATTTTTGTATCACTGCTTGATTCTCTGTGAATTTTTCTGTTGGCTCGGCTTCAGTATGCTTTGATTCAAACCAGACTTTTGTTGACTTGATCACAACTGATATTAGCTTGTGAATTTCTGATAGACATATCAGTTCGACCCTTGTGTTCTTCATATCTTCATTTGATCAGTGTGTTTGAGTCTGCATTTGCATACTTGCATTTGAGTTGTTGCTCTCTGTACTTGTAGTTGCACTTCGAGTTGGATATGTTGGCACTGGAACTAACTTGTATCTGGACTTGTTGTATTCATTCATACTGTGTATTGCATTGATGTTCATTTCATTGCATATGAATCTTGGTCTACTTGATGCTGTAGCTTTCAAGTATTTTTACATGTGCATCACTTGACTTCATTCCACCGCGCATTTCTCTGGTTTCTGTAGTTGTAACTGGTTGTTCGAACTTGTTTACGTGATTCCATGTATCACTGCACTTTTATTCATGATTTGGTCCACTGTATCATGCTTGGCTTTGGTTCTGCACCATGTTGTATGCAGTGTTGCATTGACATGTTGTAGCTGTACTGTCTTGAGCCATTCTTTGTTGCCTCTGTAATTGTATTCATGTATACTGCATTGTCGTCTTGTGGCAGTTGCTTTGTCTCCATGTATTTCATGTAGCATGGGCATTTGAATATGCATTTGTGAACATTGTCAAGTCTGCACTGTGACTTTTGTTTGCATTATTGCTGTTGTGTCACTTTGATTTTGGAGCTGCTGTGTTGTCATTATGTTGGTTTGGTGTGGATATTGTGTTCATTGCTGTTGACATGTTGTTGCATTCTCTTGAGTCTGTTTCATCTTTACTTGCATTGCTGTACACTTTTGGTTTCATTGCTGCACTCGAGTTTTGTTACTTGTGTTCTTCATTCTGGTTGGCACTTGCATGCATTTCTGGTTGCTGTGCACTTTTGTGCTTGCATTTTGATGCAGTCTTCATTAGCATGCTACTGATTGGTGTTTCATTTCTTGTGATATCCATGTTGCGACTGTTTTTTGACATGTTAACTGCCTTGTGTTGAACACTTTCACTGCTGTTGCATGCATTTGTCTGGTTCTCGGCCTATTGCATTTGACCACTGAACTTGAGTGTTTAGTTTCATATTCATGTGTACTTTTGATTTGCGCTTGAGTTGAATCCAGTTACAAAAACTTGGGTTTAACCTTGTGCTCGTGTCATGGTGTATTGCATGTGAGTTGAACCCGGTTTTTCATTTGGGTTTGACCTGTGCTCACCTGTCCCTGTAAATCAATCAAGTGTATATATCGGCGTGCACGGCCTTGTGGCATATACAGTAATACACTGTGTATGTCACAAGTTGTTCGTGTATGATGAATTCAAATATAAATGATGACGAACAACCCAAATAACTGAGGCAAAAATTATTTTCAAAAACCATATTTTATTTTATATTGCAAAAATATTTCTTTTTCAATTTTACTGCGTTAGTGAATATTTTTGCAGATTTCTCAGATGCTGGATTCAAATTGGAATGCAGTTGAGGATAAAAATACGAGTATGAGTGATATGTAGTGAGGTGAACTGTAAATATGAAATGTGATGTAATTGTAATCGAAGTTGTATATGTATAGTGAGAGCTTGAATTTGTACTATTCAAAATTGTAATAAATATTTGTTTGAATAAAATATTCGTTTGAATTCAAATTCCGTGTTATTTATTTTATTCAGCAAATATTTATTTAATCTGTGAAATATAGAATAGTATATTAACAAATACATTTAAACGAATGTATATATGTTTATTATCATCAAACAAAAATCATATAATCGCATATTCAACAGCATTGGCCTTAATTTTTGTATTCTAAAAAAAATAAATAATTAAAGGAAATAAAAGGAGATTTTGGATATAAAATATTTATATCGGAATTTGGATTATTTTAAAGGAAATTGATTTGGATAAAAACAATGATTTGATTTTGGATTGTACTTAACTATTTGAAAAAAAAATTAAATAGTAATTTTTAAATAATTTAAATAAAGGATTTTTAACAATAGATTTTTAAATAATATTTTGGAAAATATGAAAAAGAAGTTGAAATCAATATTTGAAATAGATTTGTAAAATAAACGGGATTTATAAAGAAATGGATTCATAAATGATATTTTTATAATTGAGATTGTTTTTATAAACGAGCGAAACCCAAATGAGTTTATAAATTTATAAACAATGTTTATAAATAAAGAGAAATGGTTACTAGTTGATAAATCAGAAATGTAAATTTACAGTGTGAATTCCTATCGTGATTTGGAAATCGATTTTTGGGAAAAAAATAGTGGATTCTATTTTTGAAATGTGAGGGTGATCATGAATTGGAACTTAGTCAATGTGATATGAATCGATAGGGATTTATAAATTAATAGTGGTAATATTGGATTTAAAAAAAATAGATTTTTGTCGAGAATTGAAGTTTATTTAAAAATGGGATTTTTAATTGTTAAACTATATATTTAAAGGTGTTTTAGTATTTAAATATTTTGAGAAGTCGATTTTCAAATATTTAATATTAAATTGAAATAAATTCTAACTTTTAAAATAAGCTTTGTGAATTAATTTGTTTATTTTAAATTGAAATAGGAAATGAGTTATTGATGTTTTTTTAAAGGTTTTGATATCTTAAATAATTACTTAAACGTGTTTTAAAAATAAATTATTATTCTAAAATAATAATTATTATATATATAGATTTTTAAAATGATTGAAATTTATTTATAAATACTCTCGAGATTTGTAAATGGGGTTTATTTAATGGATATGATTTTTATAAGAGAAATCTTGTAATACATTTGGAAAACTTAAGGAAACTTCCAGAATGTTGAAATACGAGAGCTTCAAAAATGAATTAGAATTCATAAAATAACTTAAAATTGGGTAGTTGGAATTATAGACGACTTGTATGGATGAATTCTATCATTGCATTGTTGTCTGGAAGGCAACGTTAGCATTCCAAGTATGAAAGCTATTTTAAGGGTAAACGTAGCGTCAAGCCTCATCAACCGGGAATGACTAAAACATAGATGCAGTAGGGCTAAGTGGGTCGCACCCAAGTAGGGTATGTTATCACTTTTATAAATATCCTCGAATATATTATAATTATGGATATGGTTGTGCATGGAAAAGACAGCGCTCCATTAAGGCGGGAACATCCAGGTGATAACATATTTGGTATTATTCAGGCCAAGCATCGGCCGGTCTTGTATTGGTAGGGGATCTAGATGAGGTCGTCGGTACATTTTTCTAGAGATATAATGTGACGGGCAGTACCCTTGTATCCCAGTCATTGTGTGGAATCCAATATCCACTATGAGCCTGTACGGTTTTGATTGAGCCCAACTATGCTGAAACATGAGATGCAAGCATTTCAGCTATTTTATAGTTTTTTTTTTCTATAGACACTATTATAATACTAGAGATGATTTGGATATAAAATGTTTCGGTTATCATAAGGTAAAAACCCATCGTGTTTATGTACGACGTGGTCTTACAAGATACCTTTTCTTTCAAAGGATTTTGATATCAATATTAATTCAAATTAAGTGTGTTTTCTCACGTTGGTTTTCCAGACTGACTCGGGTGTTATTTTATTATAATACTCCGGTTAGACCGAGTATTACAGCTTAGGATGCTATGGAGCACAGGAGACGGCCTGGAGAGTCTCAGGCGTATTCCACGTATTTTATTATATTCTACTGTGTGTGTATATTGTATATTCAGCACTTATGATGACAAGTTAGTATAAGTGTCCAGATTGATTTGTTAATTGTTGTACTCTGATGATTGTGTGTATATTATAGTTACATCTCTCTTTGTATAAATATTTGTTATTATATATTATATTTTGTTCTGCTGTGATTGTGAGATTCTGTATTGTTGTTTTATTTTCTTCTATCTTTTTCTTCTTCACCCCTAATGATCTGGTATTTTCGGCACTTGAATTTTGGTATGCTATACCGTGTATGTATTGGTGTCGATTTGCGAGGGTCGAAAATCCTGGTTTGCTACAATACAATTGTGAGGTGAATATGATATTTTTGAAGCGAATATGATATTTTAGTATAAAGTAATGATTCATTTTTGAAATGTAAAAGAAATAGCAGGTGTGTAAAATGACGTTTCGTTGTTAAAGAGACCAGAATCGGCCTCTTATTGGCATACTCACTATCAATATTGTAACCATTTTAACAATTGTGTACGTGGAGAAGACTCTAGAATGAAGTGGTTGGATTTGGTGTACATTGCTGGATTTAAAGAAAGAGGACGATGATGGATTAATCCCGACACTTGTGTCAATTGGAAATGACTAAACTTGGAGCCCTTCCTAGCCAATGAGGTTAGCTACCTCTAACGGACACACTTCTTCATTTTACCATCACATTGTTGTTGATTGGTACGTACCCTTCAATCGTGGGAGAATTGGATGCGGTAAGCGGTGACTGCGGCTATACGTTATCATCTGCCAGGGTGTCATAAACTGATAGTATCCTACCTTGGACATTATCTCACGTGCCTTGTCATACTTTTATTCGTATACAAGACCACTACGATTTCAATTTAGCATGCACTTATATGGGACTCACTGGTTACCGATCTGCTGGTTATGTTACAAGACCTACATAGGCCACATGTTTAAAAACATGTTAAGGGGGATTAATTTAAAGGATTAACGCTAGGAAAAATATTTATTTTATTAATTAGACATTACATATAATCACACTCTATTATATATAGATACTTTGATGAATCCTTAAGAGTTGGAAAATCTCGTAACATCTCCTCAGTTATTACACACATGTTATACACTAGATAGGAGATGTAAAACCCTGTAAACATCTCCGACACTATTACACTCCTGTTATATGTGATATTGATTTGACTTACAAAAGGATATTTTAGTTCCGACTCGAGTGTATTGTTTTATTTTATGCTCGGGTCATCCCCGAGTTTTCAGCGCATTGAAGATCATATAGTTTTGGAGAATGAAAATGAAGATTTATTATCCCCCTACATCATGTTGTTCTACTGCATTATTTTATTTTGTCTCTATTGTATGTATAACTCTGATTAATGTTGTAAAAGTATAATCAAATGTATAGTGTAAATAGCTTCATGAAATTTTTATCTGATTATTATATTTTATCATTTCGTTGTGAGATTCTGTCTTTGTTTTCTTCTTTTCTTATTTTTCTTAATTAACCACATTGACTATTTGTGTTTCGGATTGTTTTGAGTTGGACATGTGTGGTTTTTGTCGACTTAAACCTCCCAAAATGCGGGTCATCACCACCAATAACATCTCCTACATCATTTCCTCCTCTATTCACTGCCTTCTTCACAAACTACGACTATCACCCCAGACCTCCTTATTTCCACACCCACCGAAGTCTCCTTCCACCCTCGGCAAAGTACCCACCTATACCATCCTTTGTCCAACAAAATTTCCAAATTGTAGCTTCATCACCCATTCCACATTCTCTTTCTGCTTGCAAACAATCATCATGCAACCACATCACAACCACCACCAAGATCAACCAGTACACACTTTTCAATACAAGTTATCTCACTTTGCACACATTCACCTCCTCTTCACACAATACCCTACCTTCATCCATCTCCCTGCCTTGAACTGCTGCATCACTACCACCATTCGCAATTAAAATCATCACATTCACCATACCTCAAAAACCAACCGTTCTCCTTGCATTCTCCATTTGTTTTCACTGTGCATGCAAATCACCACATTAACCACTTTTTTAAACATACACTACTTGAAACCCAAAACTTAAAACTTCACTATACCCCCACCTAAACAACAGCAAATCTATCACTACACATCCGCCTTCATCATTGCAACCACCCAAACTCCTCTGCTAATCAACTACAGTCACAAGCCTATCCTCTTCTCCAACATAATTCGACCATCACACCACCATCTCGAACCTATCACTTCATATACCTCAACCATCATCACCCACACACTGCCTCACCCTCATTGCCTCATTTCCCTATCCCTTCTCCTTTGCTTCATTGCCAAACTTCATCAGCATCACAACTGCCACTTGCCACTATGCACACTTCCCACGCACTGCCAATACAAACTCCTACATTATAGCGACCTGAAACTTCACCATCTCCTCCTCTACCCAAAACTACTACACGTCAAAACATTCAACTACTCCACCTCTGCTTGAAAATTCTCGTGGATCTTATATTATCTAACTTGTGTATAATATGGAAGTGTATAAGTTAATGCTATAGTAGATAATAAATAGTAGAGTATAAAAAGTGTACAAACCAGAGTTTTTATACTAGTTTGGACGTCCCGTCCTAAGTCAAATACCGAAGCACCCCTTCGGTATTTCCTTTAAACAAATTATCCCCGCTTCTTCCGGAGGAATATGCTAATATAAAAGAATCTCAGACAATCTTATGTTTTAAGTAACATAGTTTTTGACTTATAGTATAAATCTTCGTATGATCTCCTTCGAGTATATGAATATGAATGCTTTGAGTTGTAGGAAGCGGTTCAACCAAATTTATATTTTGGTTGAAATAGATTGAGAGTATGTGAATAATGTATAAGCAAGAAAGTTTATAGAAATAAAGAGAGGAAAGAATAAATTAATTCAAGTTAGTTGATTTCTATATCCCAATCAAAGTAGCATTTATAGATTCAAAAAGGTGCAGATGACGAGTTGCTACTATTTAAAAAAAAAATATTTACTTTAATGGTTGCAACCTTTCATTGAAAGGTGATTTCTTTTTGTTTCAAAAAGAAGTGTCTTTTCAAAATTGATAGTTTTTACATATGACAGACGTCTATGGTAAAATCTCAAATGTCTATGACTTCAAAAACTTATAACACGAGAATTGTCATAGATGTTTGTGGTTTTATCTCAAATTTTTGTGAGGTGTAAAAACAGTTTTTCAACTTAATTTTGATGCATATGAAATTGTGTGTGATCGTGTTTGCAAATATACTCAAGGAGACCTTAACAATATTCTATCAATGACTCTTATACAATAGGATAACCTTACTAAAAGTAGTATGGTTGATAGATCTTCGTATCTATTTGAGTCTCAATATCTTTAATCATTGTTTCTTCATGTAGCAAATACATGCCATCTTGATAAAGTATATATATATGATTATATAGTTGTTATCATTGAAACATAAATTGGAGGTTCTAACAATCCCTGCCTTTCTAATGATGACAACTATACAGTCAAAAATGAAATATATAATAAAAAATAGAAGTATTATTATGCTTGTCTCCCCCTATGTATATGCATAGATTTCTCTACCTTTGACTTATCAAAATGGAGGGAGAGATATACGGAGATATTAAATAGACATAGCATATTATCCATTAAGATCATGGATAATCAAATATGGAAGTTAAAATAAAATTAGAGATAATTATAACAAAAGTTTTAAATAGTGAAATAAACAAGCATAATTATTACAAAGTAAAAGAAAACTCTTATTTTACTGATTTTGTGAGTAAGATAATCCCCCATAGTTCTCATAATATTCCCAATAAGAAGATGGATCCTGCTCATATGTACCTAGCCATTGTGTTTGGTTATTGTACTTCTTACCTTCGTGAATTAAAAGGCCTTGAAATTCCATTTATAATTGTTGTTAAAAATGTAGAGCCTTAGACACGTAAATGTCACCACTATCTTCTTCTTCTTCCTCGGGTTATGGGTGAATAGGAATCTTCCCTCAATCACCTCTATCATGAGACATACCTTCGGGCGACGGTTGAGAGTGATAAACTAGTGTTTAAGCTCGAGGTGGAGGTGTTGGTGAAGGTAAGGATGATGGGTGAGAAGATGATCGACCACGTACTTTACACATGACTTTGCCGAAAACGGAGATCACTTTGTTTAAAGTCTTCTCTATTTTTGACATCCTTTTGGAGAATAAACGTTCCAATCCAGTCATCTTTCTATATAAAGCTTGTTGATTAGTCATGATAATCTTTTGGTTTTTAAGTGCCAAATCATGAAGAGATTCATTTTGCATTGGTTCAACGCGAGCTTCTTGTATTTTAGAGTCTGAATAATATTTGATAGCATGACTAGATGGAGGTGGTTGTTGTGAAGGATGATGTAACAACCCGATTTTTCGACTTTCGAAAGTCGACATCAATAAGTCAACTGTATCAAAAGCCGGAAAACAGAACCGTTAGGGTTTAAAGAAGAAGATGGTAGAAGAAGAAACAGAAACAACAACAGAATCTCACATTTCGCAGCGGAACAAATATAATAGATAAAGGGATAATCTTTAAAACAAAGGACTATATTAGTTTTACATACTTCACATTATCAAAGTTTACAACGACACCGTTCAATACTAGGCATTTACAACAACTAATCCATATTAAAACTGAACTTACATCAATCCCAACACAGCAGATAATACATAGTATAATAATACGTCTCGCCATCCAGCTTCACTCTCAATCTCCACATCAACTTCTTGACTTCGCTCCCGAATAACTGATGACCTGAATCTAGGCTGCCCGTGTTGAAAATTATGGGCACCCAGAGTTTAAGAAAGGAACAATAAACTCTGGGTCAGTCATGGGACTGGTGTGAGATCTTAAAAATAGTTATCTTTAACCAAAAGAAACAAAAGAATTTAAGAGAAATCCGCAATGCTTTTGGGAAAAATGAAACTACCATAGGGCCTCCCGGCACACACACAATGCAATCGCACACTTGGGGGAGATTTCTCCTTATGATAGTCAAACATGCTTGATACGCAAAATCTCTTTTTAATATTATCATTAGTGCATAGTGGAAAAACATTTGCAAGTACAATATTAATCTTAGCCAGCATACATACCATTATAGTATGCCTACTATAGCTGCCATATTAGATGGCAGGTTCTACAACTAAAATCGTACAAGGCACGTATTGATAATTGGATTTCCAACAAATGGTCAGGCTAAGGAACTTCCTGGGCCACATGGGTACGCCCCTGGAGGGACGCCCCGAGAACTTGACTGAATCTCTGCCAACACAAGGCTGAGTTACCTCTGCAAAAATAGGTAACTACTGACACGAGTATGCCATCCCCCGGTCGTTTACGACCTTTATCCGAGGATCCTCGACCACAAAGCAACAACCACAAATTATAATAAATTTGCAACAACAACGTAGGTAAAATATATGGGATCCATACCATGATACTACCCTTTTCCAAAAGGAAATGACATACCCTCAAGGGGCGCTACTCCCAAATAACCTTGCCGCGTCTTTCCTGTTTCGACCATTCCGGGTTGTGAGGCTCGACGAAGTCTCGTCCACAAAGCTACGCTTTTCACAAAAGTCATGCTTCGATCAACAAATGATCAGCAACACTTCGTATGCCACATTACCAAATTGGGAATGTATCACTAGTAACCATCAACTACATAACCTTTGAGCTCGTACGTCTCAGAGAAGGGTGTTAAGCTAAGGGAATAAATTCTTTGCCACCAACAGAAATGTATTTGATAGAAACCAGTTTTACATCTCAAAGTATAACGTCAGACACACATCCATACAAGTCCGTTCCGGGATCGAACAAAACCGAAGGCACTTCAGAGAAGCCCTTGCAATCTGGATATTCACTAATCACGTCTGGAATCCCCATCACAAAGGGTGATAAAATCTCTATACCGAAGCAACTCGGTGCAGAGACATTTGACAGGTAATCCTTTCTCTTTCGAAAATACCCGGTCTTCAACACCATCTTCAAATGCAATCCCATTTCGTCGTTTCATTATTCGGAATGGGTTTTATGACACAAGGTCCTCTCCCGGCTAATCCAAATAATGAGCACTTATTTTTAAAAGTAAGTGTTCATTCAAATTTCAAACAAATCACAACAAATTTCCACTTTGATCTTTTAAACAAACGATCCATAACAATCACAAAGGTTCGATGTGGTTTTCGAATATCCATTTGGAATTCGACCCCCGTCGCATCGAAATTTAAACGACATTAAGAAGACCAATATTGATAGTCGGTTATTTAACTATCAATCATCATTCACAACAATCACCCGATTTAGATGGTTTTCACAAATTATTTATTTTCAAAATATATTTACAAGATATATTTTCACACTTTAACCATTTGAAAACAATTTCAAATCAATTTCTTTACACGGAATATATTCCCCAATATTTATTCATTTCCACTGAAAATCTACAAAATCCAAATACTTTTCAAAACTTTAAATCACTTATCCAAAAACATATATTTGGAAACATCTAAAATAAAAACTATTTTGGAACACTCTATTTAAAATATTAATTATGGAATTTCATGTCAATATCTTATATAAATACTTCAAGTTCAACTAGTTTTAAAATAAATTAGTAGATAAAGTGTAAATATTTAAATAACCATTTTCTAAATCAAATATCAATTTAATCTTTAAAATAATCCCTTCTATAACTTACTAAATAATTCTTTACTTTAAAGATTTTCAAAATAACTTAAGAAAATAATTTCTCCAAAATATTATTTTAAAACCAATTCTAGAACTTTTAATTTATATTTCAAAAGCTACTTTGCAAATATACTCGGCTTTCCAAAAAAAAATACACTTTTTATTCTAAAATGGTTCATTCAAATCAATTTATAAATCTTTCTAGATTTATTTTAAATTTACGTTCCAAATCCATAAATTCCTTTCCAACTTTTAAAAATAAAACAACTTTTATTTTTAAAACAAATTTCTCTTTCTTTTATAAAATTCCCATTGTGGATTTTTTTATTTTAAATATCCACTAATTTACGATTTTCAAATCGATTCCCAAGTATTCACTTTCAACACCAAATCAATTTTCAAATTGATTTCTAAATTATTTCAATTACCAAGTCCAATTCCAAATTGATTTCTAAATTTATTTCGCACAACTACTAAATTTTCATATCAATTTCCCAAAGGTTTATTTATTAACACCAAATTAATTTCAAATCGATTTCCCAATTTATTTCCAAAACACCAAATCAAATTTCCAAATCGATTCCTAAAATTTATTTTAACTCCAAATTAAATCCCAAATTAAATTTCTAAAATTTATTTCAACTCCAAATTAAATCCCAAATTAAATTTCTAAAATTTTCCTTTTGAAATAAATTCCTTTGCCTCTTTCAAATATTTAAAATTTGTACTTTAAATAAATTCTTCAACTATTAAATAATATTATTCGAAATCCATCTATTAAACTTTTCCATATTTTGGAATTTATTTAATAAGTTTTCAAAATAAAACTTTATCTATTTAATTTTCTTCTTTTAAAATTCACCAAATTCTTTTTAATGAATTTATTATAAATTTTCTACTCGAATTTCAAAATCAAATTTTAATTTATTTCTGGTATCCTGCGATACCAAAAATATATTTAGCTAAATTATAGCCTTAACTGTTTTAATCACCAATATAATCTCACAGAGATTATAAATAATTAGCACACAACATACGAAACAAATTAAATATTTGAGGAATCCAGTTGGATCCCTCCAACCTGTTTCCTTGCATCCATAGACGTTAGCACAACAATTAAATACCAATTCCACTTCGAGGTGGAATATCACGGTATATGGGATTTATAAAATATCATCCGCTATTATGCGACGCATAGGGTCTTATCTGCTATATAATGCAGGAAATCAATCACTCCAAATACATATATAATACCAATTCCACTTCGAGGTGGAATATCACGGTATATGGGTTTAATGTAATATCATTCGTTATTATGCGGCGCATAGGGTCTCATCCGCTATATAATGCAGAAAATCAATCACTCCAAATACATATACAATACCAATTCCACTTCTAGGTGGAATATCGCGGTATGGGTTTAATATAATATCATCCGCTATTATGCGGCGCATAGAGTCTAAACTAATATAACTGGTAATAAGTTAATCATCCAGGCACACAATCAACAATTTTAAATTTAATTATTTTAAATTTAAGCCAGAAAAATATTTGATTGAGTGAGAAGATCTCACTTTTGCTTTTTATTTTGCAATCCATCCAAATTAGCTTGCTTTCTTCACTGTTTTAACCTTGTATAAATAATAGACGATTTAATTAATATTCGAAATAAATCGAACAATTCAGTTGCCATTATAAAAATTTAATTCGACCAATATTTCAATTTTAAGCTAATGATTTAATTTCAAACAAAGAATAATTTTTTTTAAAAAATTCCTCTTTATAAATTTATTTAACTAAAATGATTAGTAATTGAACAATTTTTTCTCTTAACTTTATCTAATCCATATATATTCGGTTCAGCCTTATATATTTATATACAAATAACCTCCTTTCCAATTTCGGACTACACCTAATTACAATAACCAGCATATAACCCCATTTACAACCCGACACATTTCTGTTTTGAACTTTATAATTTTCAGCCCAAAACTTCATATATTTCACTATAAAATAGATTTAAATTGAATTTATAAATTGCATATACCTTTCTCATATTTAGCCTGAACATTACAATCGAGACCCACTGCTCTGGCCACTTCTACATCATCCAAATGAATCGTGTCCCCTTCCATCGCTATGAAACTACACCTCATGACGAACGCGACCCGCCACTTACTTCTATGCGCGCTCGAGATCCTCCATAACGAAGTCGATCGCCTCCACTAGCTCGTGTTGCCACTCAAACATTATTGCCACGATTTATTCACGCGTCGCTCGACAATTTCGAGCTTCCCAAATCGCCGCTCGACCTAATGTTGATTTCCCTTTTTTTCTTTTTTTCCCGAGCATCGGCCGCCATTAATTTGAATTCGATTGCTTTTCATCGAGAGGGATGGAATGAGATTAGAAAAGAAAGAACGGCGACCCCCACTAATCGAACTATTTTGATTTCTATTTTCTTAGGCTGTTTAATTTGAACGAGAAAAAAATTCGTTTGTTCGTTTTACTTTTCTATGAAGACGATAGTTAGTTTTTTTCTTTCTTTTTTTTAAAAACAAAACTAACGCATGTAAAAAATATTGTGACGCGTGTTACAAATTTTTGCCAAGTGGTTGAAAAAAACAAAACGTGTAATTCACCTTGAGAAATAATATTATATTAAATACAAATATATATATATATCATTTTAAATTCAAATTTTAATTTAAATCGTTCAACTTCGCAACTCAAAATCTCGAATCTCCAATCGAGGCGTGCCGCTAGGCGTTTACAATGTTAAACCCCTATTTCAAACACAATGGAAAAGGTTTCAAGTCCAAATTCGGTCGTATGGAGAAGATAGCTTTTTGAACCAATCATTATGTTAAATTTTCGATAAAACTTCAGCACATTTGCCTATCGTACGGCCACACGATCACTCCAAACACTACGAAAATTGAAATCTAATAATACAATATTACGAATCCAATGGAACTGGTTTCCTCGAATTCTGAGACTGTGCCTCGGAAGGCTATTTATAAATATCGATTTAAATGATAAAATTTCAAAACTGAATAGACCATTTCCAAATTCAATTCTAAAGCTTTCATTATCTTCAGTATTATCTATATGAATTTTCTAAGCCTTTAAAATATTTCTAATCAGCTTAAAAATCATGACTCGGTATTTTACCCAATTCCATTTATTAAATTCAATCATTTTAATTGCTAAATTCATTCTGTTATTTGAAATTTAGGTTAAATTAACATTCAAATATTAAAAATCAATTAAATATTTTGAGTTCAAATGTTCAAAATTTCTAGGTCGTCACAGATGATGAGAGTAAGTCTGCTGAGGAGAACTAGTTGGAGGAAGACCATGATGTTCTTATTGATGCTGTTGTAGAGTCCATTGGTTGAAGGGGATGATACAAGGTGGGGTTTTAGGAAGATGCATCAAGGCTAGATATCCTGGACCACTATCTTTTGTTGGAATTTCTTCTTATTTTGATAAGTAAGAAGGAACTCCAAGAGGTGCATAATGTACAAAGCATTTACAATTTAGCGACGATGCTGAGTCTAGAAACCTTTAATTTGGTCATGAATAAATTTTTCCTAGTTTACCGGTAGGTGACCGAATTTGCATACAAAGCCTGATGATCATTGGGATAAATTTGCTCGTGACTACCTAGACGGGGAATGATTGTGTTAACACTCATTCGATTTAGTAGTCTAGCATGCGGGCTGTAACGACCCGTATTTTAGCTATAAACTTAATGTAATTATTGAGTAAAAATAGTTAAAAATAAAAACTTAATAATTTATTAATGTAATTTATTGGATATAAACCTTAATAAAATTTTGAAATAACCAATTTCGAAGATTTTGCAATAATCAGTACTAAAATGGAATTCTATATATTGAATGTGTTGTAATTAATAGCTTGAATTGAATAATGATGTTGAATGACTGTAAAATGAAAGTTGTTGTTTTATTATTTGAATTCGTTTTAAAATCAAATTTTATAAATTAATTAACTCATATCGAAATATGGTGATTTATTGGATAATGAAATTATTTAAGTACTTGAATCTTGAATTAACGTGAATGAAAATGATATCATAAATTGATTAAATTTTATTTAAATAATAAAGATGATTGTTAAACTTAAAAATGGAGTTTAAAGTGATTAAATTAAATTTTGAAAATTGCTCATCTTAATTAATGAGTAAAAATAGTCATGTTGGCCACTGTCTTGGATTTCGATGAAACCGGTTTCATCAGACTCACAATAGTGAATTATTATATGATTTCAAATTTCGTAACAACCGGACTTATCTTTTGGCCATGCGAGCTTGAAACGCGTAGAATTAAATTTTAGAATTAACTAAAATAAATTGATTACAAAAAGCTATCGTCTTCATATGATGAAATTGGCTCTCGAAACTAATTCCATTGCGTTCAAAATAAGGGTAAAACGTTACGAATGCCAGGCGGTACGCTTTATTTGGAGTTTGGAATTTTGCGGACCAATCGAGCGAGACATTTTCTTATTTTAATAATATATATGCTTTCCTTTCCTCAACCATTCGTACACCCAGCCTACTTTATGTATGCTCATACCCCCTTTCTTTTCTCTGTTTAAATCAACATCTAAGTAATATAAAAAACGAGGAGTGAAAAAAAAGTCGCGAGATGAAGGCGAGTTCGGCTAGAAGTGGATACGGAATCCGCATGAATGGAGGAACGACGGCTGTGGAGGCTCGACCGTGTTTTGGGTGTCATGTGGTTTGGATGCGAACACGAGTAAGGACGACGACTACAAGGTGAGCTCAACAACTATGGCGGCGGGATGATCGGCCTAGGCACGAGGGAAGGTGACACTCGATAGGTCTCTGATCGCTTGATGTTGTGTGCACCTGAGGAGATCGATCGCATCCATAAAAAAATGGTGGCAGAAGGTTGCAAGTTCGAATGGGGAAGAGGGGTTTCTCGTGTGTGGCTATTACTTGATAGAAGGATTAAGGTTAATAATTTTTTTATTAATTATAAAATTAACTTGGTTGATTTAGTTTAATCATATCCAAATGTTAATTAATTAGTAACTTGTGCATACGAGGTCTGTTTTGGATGAAATGAGAGGCGTTGGAATCGTATCGATGTTGTCTATAGCTTAGCATTGGATTAGCATTTAATTGAAGCTGAAAATATTTTGAGTTTCAAATAAATGTGAGTGTTTAAATGCTCACAAATGACAAAATTGTTTTTATGTTAGTTAAATTGAAATTCTGAAGTGATTTAAATTATTGATTGTTGTTTGGTAAATTTAACAGGCATGAAAATCGGCGAAGAATTTTGTATGTTAGAAATTTTGAATTAACAGTTAAATGGAAATTAGAATTAAACTGCTAGTAAAATTTTCGATTATTGATAATTTGTTAATTGACGTGATTTATTGACTGTTTAGATGATTGTTGTGATAAATGCTAATTGGTTGAGATTGTGGATGATTTGGATGTTTATTTAATTTTATACATTCTGTTATCATCATATATATTATTTACAGTTTATAAAACTGAAAATTGAATTATTTTGAATAAATCAGAAAATAAGTTGAAATGATATATACAGTAAGAACCGGGTTTTTGGTCGTTAATTTGAACATTTAATTCATTTTAAATGTTGAATTTTGGAATAAGGATGGGTTTTCAATATGAAGTTTATTCCAAATATAGCGATTTAATTTATAAATTTAATTGTTGAGTTAATAATTAGAAATTAATTAAATAATTTAGTTAGAGTTGAATATGGAACCGAAAATGATTTCTAATGTCAATATATATTCTATTTGAATTATAATTTAGTTGGTAAGATTTTAAAACTGAAAATTTAAGCGATTTTGGAATTTTCGAAATCATCAATTTAATCGACGTGTTAAAATAGCGATCCGAAGCACATTCTCGAAATTCGACGAAACCTATTCCATCAGATCTGTAATAGTGTATTATTATCGGATTTCAGGTTTCATAGTGTTTGGAATTATCATTTGATCGTGCAGGATTCAAAACCTTTGAAATTATATCGAAAATTCAATAAAATAATTGGGTCCAAAAAGCTATCTTCACCATACGATCAAATTAGGATTTGAAACCTTTTCCATTGCGTTATGAATAGGGGTTATCATTACAAACGCCTAGTAGCACACCTCTTTAGGATATCATAATTTTAAGTTGCTAAAACGAGATATTTTATTATTAAATAAAATTTTATAAAATCAAAACAAAGCCAAACCTTCCCTAGCACGCTGCTCTTTTCCTTCCTTGACTCGGCTCTCCCTCCCTTATTAAAAGCACGTTTAACTTTCCATTCTCTCCTCGAAAATTTAGAACTGCAAAAAAAATCAAATCGGAGAAAAAATGTACAAATCGAACGAAATCGAAAGAAAAATGGCCAATGATTTCGAATTCGTGCTCACCTTGATCTTCGACTCGCGCACGAAGGAGAAGGAGTTTCATGAAGAGGCAGCAGAGCCTTAGACGGAGCGGCTTTCAATTGGATTTTTGAAGGAGCGTTCGTTCTTGATGGCATGTTGCGTTTCAGGTAGATGGCCATCTGGTGGATGGGAGGTGGCAAGGCTGCGATGGTGGGGGAGTGCTCGCGTTCAAGCTTGGTCACGAGCTTAGTCGGTTGGGTGGTACGGTGGCACGATTGATGTCAAGGAGGAGGCCACTGGCGATGTCGTAGTCGATTTGGGGTTTGGTCGCTAGTTCATGCTCGACGTAAAGTGAAGGTCACGTTCGAAATGGTGGAGGCTGGGTGGCGTGAGTAGTGAATGTGGCTGTAGGGAAGTTAAGAAGGAGATGGTGCAGTACTCGTTTGAAGTAGAGGCTCGATAGTAAGGGCTCAATGATTTGAGTGCAGTCACGATCGACTGGGATACAATTACGAAGAGTTATCATTGATGTGAGTAGAGGGTAAATTATTTAAAACGATTTAAAATATAAGTTAGATGTCAATAATTTATTTTGTGGTTTATTAATCTATATGAAACTCATACGAGGTCAAAATCTAACAGAATTGAAACAGAAAGGTATAAATTGGGAATGGATTGCAAAATAAAAATCAAAGGTGAGAAAAATTCTCACTCATTTGGATTATTAGATAAATTTTAAAAATGGTTGAAATTACTTATTGAATGCCTGTTTGATCTAATAATTATTATCTGATGAATGATATTATATATATGTATATGTATATGTATATGTATATGTATATATTAGTATTTGGAGTGATATTCCCGCATATTATAACGGATGAGACACTATGCGCCTCGCATAATAGCGGATGACCCTATACCGTAATATCCCCCTCGAAGCGGGATTGACATTTTTATGTTGTATTAACATCTGTGGATGCAGGGAAATAGGTTCAACTGGATTCCTCAAATATGTTGACTGATTTTCATATGTTGCGATGTATGATTAGTGTGAGTAATCTGTTACAGATTATTGCTATGATATTGATTTATAAAATGCTATAATAGCACTGACCTTTACTTTGGTATTTTAAATACCATAAATAGTTATTTTCGAAATTTATGGATTTAAAAGGAGATTTTGAATATAAAAATATTTATAGGGAAATTTGGATAATTTCAAAGGAAATTAAGTTGAATGAAAAATATGTATAATTTGATTTGGTTATACTTAACAATTCGTAAATTAGTTTAAAAAGGTATTTTTAAATAAGATTGTATAAAGGATTTTGAAAATGATATTTTGAAACTATGGGAAGGAGTTGAATTCGATATTAAAAAGGTTTGAAATTAAAATGGTATTTATTGAGGAAGGGATTTATAAATGAAATTTTACAAATAAAATTGGTTTTATAAATAAGAGAAACTCAAAGGAAGTTTATAATGCCACGACCTAGAGTTTCGACCTTCGAAAATCGACATCAATACGCCAACTATATTACATGCTGACCAATCGACTACCAGAAATACTCGATCGTTAGGGAAAAGACGAAAGAAGTAGAAGAAGAAAATGGAAATAGCAACACAAAATCTCACAATCATAGTGGAACAATAGATAATAGATAACAACAGATCTTTATACAAAAAGAACTATAGCTATTTCATACATTATATCATCAGAGTACAATACATCAATAGTACAATACTGGGCAGTTATAATAACTTGTCCTCACAAAAGCTGACTATACAGCTTACAATGCACGACGGAATATACACCAAGTACCTATGACACTTCTCCACATCCAGCTCATCTCTTGAGCTCCATAGCATCCTATCTTGAGACTGTAATACTCGGTCTGATACGAGCATTATAATAAAATAACACCAGAGTCAGTCTGGAAAACCAGCATGATAAAAACACACTCAATTTGGATTATTAAAGCACAAATTCCTTTGAAAATCAAAGGTATCTCGTATGACCATACCACAAATAAACACGACGGGTTTTTACCTTACGATAACCAAAACATCCATACCAAAATCCTCTAATACTATAATAATATCTAAGTATAGATACTTATTCAAATAGCTGAAATTGTTACATTAATTAAATTCTAGCAATACTAGGCTCTACAATTAAAACTGTAAAGGCACATATTAAAAATGGATTCCAAATGAACGACTAGGCACTGGGGTACCACCTGTCACGATACCTGTCTAGATCAGTGTACCGAGGACCACTCCACAATCCTCTGCTACACAAGACTAGATCACCCCTTAAACTAAATAGCCTAAATAAGATTACCTCGCGGTTGGGATCAACAAAAGCCACACTGCCGAATAAAAGGGACTCTAAATAGGGGAAAACTTACCCTATTTGGGTGCAACCCACTTAGCCTTGCTGCATCTCCAATGATTCTCAGTCATTCCCAATTGATGAGGGTTACCTTTTTAGAAATATTCACTTAGAATGCCCATTGTCCTCCAATGACAATGTATTGATAACATTCATCCATACAAGTCTGTTTCCGGTCTGAACGGAACCGAACGCTCTATTCCTACTACATCCATTTTGGAATCACCCTTGGGATTAGTAGCGATTAGTTCTTGCACTTCACTGTTTCATCTTCGATTCCAAGCTCTCGTCTTCTTTTCAAACATACTCATTGGATCAAAGTGGTTTTCGGATCACAAATACAATTCCTGCCTCTCCAAAATAACATTTGATATTTCTCGGTAAACTCAACCCCGGTTGTCTAGGAAATAAACAGACGAAAATAAGATTGGAGATCACCTCCTAACCGTTAGTGGGAGGATTTCCTTATAAATGTCCTAGAAGAACGAAGCGAGTTTATACGTACAGTATAGCACCTCGTGCTATAACTGTACCATTTAATTCCCATACTTCTTCCAGATATTTCCTGTTAACGCTAAAAATTGAACGCTAACACCCCGATGTATGTAGAGATTAAGCGAAAGCACCACCCGTGAACATGGGAATTAAAAACAAGTAGAAAAGTCACAGAGAAAGTAGTAAAAGACAATAGTTTTATAGTGGTTCGGCTTCAGGTTAAGCCTACGTCCACATTAATCCTCTTTATTACTGAATCAATTACAACTTTACAACAATCTTCAATTACCATACTGATGAGACAAACAACTAAAACTCCGATGTAGAAGAATTCTTTGAATCCATGTTGATTGTGTTAGATTTCCTCTTGAAGTTTGTTGAGACGTCTTTCGTGTTTGAAGTGTCGAGTGAGTCGAGAATTCAGCAGAGTATCGGCGTTCCGAAAATGAGCCAAAAGATCCCTTTTTAGTTGGAGTAGGTGGGGTATTTATAGAAGAGTTCGGTGTTAGGTCGTAGGTCGCAAGCGACCTTGGATAGGTCGTAGGTCATCCGCGACCTAGTGGGGGTCGATTATGGCTTATACATGGTACACTTGATTGTTCTGAGAAACTAGCAAGTCATAGTTCGTGGCCGACCTAGGTAAGAAGCGGCATAGGAAGTTCCTTTGATATGTTTAGGTCGTGAGCGACTTAGGTATAGGTCGTAGGTCATGGGCGACTTAGTAGACACGGTTTACGGCCTAACAGGAGCACCTTTGATCATTCGAACAAGTCATAGATCGTGGGCGACCTAGGGAAGGAACGACATAAGGAAGACAAGTTACCTCGGCTTTGTATAGCTCGCTAGGTTGCTAGGTCGTTAGAGAATTTTATCCCTGTTAGGTCGCTCCCCTTATTAACTCGCTAGGTCGCGTATACCTTTAGGTCGCTAGGTCACCGCAATCCATAGGTCGTTGGTGCGCTAGGTCGCTCAGTCCATTTAGCAACTAAGTCGTTTAACTTGCTGAGCCGCTTTACGTGTTAGGTCGCTTACTCCCTTAAGTAGTTAGGTCGCGCCTTCACATAAGTTGTTAACTCGTTGAGTCATAGGTCGCTGAACCATCTAATCCTTTAGGTCGCTGGGCCGCTTATCATTAGGTTACTAGGTCGCGATACCTTTAGGTCTTGTACCTCGTTAGGTCGTAATGCTTGCTCCACCATTAGGTCGCTGACTTGTTGAGTCGGTAGGTCGTTACTCTCTTTAGGTCGCAGGGTCACTAATAACTGTAGGTCGATGAGTCATGGAGAAGAGGAGTTAACACTTACCCCTCGAAGTATACGCCTAAGGATTAGGTCGTGTGCTTCGACACTTTTGAACTCGTGCATCGCTGGGTCGCTAGGTCGTGAGCGACCTAAAGGTGGAGTAAAGCCGTTTGCACCGATTCAGGTTCCACCGTCCTTGCATATAAGTTATCCATCTTCTTCCTCCTTCTCCTTACTTGCTTGACTGTTCGAAACCGCCATTAACAAATTGCTGAGCTCTCGAAGTCAAAAATTCAACCAAGTAGCCACCGATCATCTTCATCATGTAAGTGGATTTCCTCACTATTCGATCCTTGATCACCATCGAGTTATGAACTCCTCATTTTCCTTCCCTAACCCAATTTCTTACGCTGCGCTTCACCAAAAGTCGTACTGCGATTGATTGTTGCTCGTCATCGGTCGCGCTATCATTGTAATTCTCGCGATCATGACAATGCATCAGGTTCATGATGGATTTGATATGATTTGGTTCGGTTTTAAGTGGTTTTGGTGATGTGGAAAGATGATGATGATGGGTTATCGGGTTGATGGGTTGGTGAATAGCAAGTTGTGTCGTGATGCCTCTGGGTGATACACATGTGGTAGACGCGTGGCAGAATGTAATTGGAGAGCAGGATTAGGGTTGTTGGTTTGAATGTGATTCATGCGACCTAACTTGCTCGCGACTTAACTTATCGGAACAACACAAAGCTTAAAATAGAACGACCTAACAGATTAACGACCTATCTTCCTGCGGCATAGGTTTTAGGTCGAGGCCGAGCTAGAACTTAGCCAAATTTGCTTTATTAACAATGCGACTTAGGAAGAATAGCTGACTTAACTTCTTAACTTGAGCAGAACGACCTAAGGGAGCCCGACCTAAGCTAGGTTGTTTGGACATGAACTGGACGACCTAAAGGAATCTCAAGCTAACTTAGGTTGTTCCTGTGACTTAAGGAATGAACTGCACATGAACACTTGCAAAGTTCTTACAGAACTTGACTGAATTTTTAACTTGAACAGCTAGAATGAATTGCTTGAACTTTGAACTTTGCTGCCCTTCTTTACAGATTATATTTACTTGTAAGCTAACAATCTGCTGAACACAACATTTGCAGAAAACTAGGGCGAATATACATCCATTGATTGCCCACATCGAATGACAGATTAGTCGATAAAAGATAATCAACTTAAAGAAATTTTATGAAGTGCTATGAATCAACTAATTCAAGCGAAGTATTAAAGCAAAGCAATGTTAATCAATTAAAAATGATTTGTTTGCATCAATACTGCACTTGCATTTGGACTTAAAACAACAAAATCTAAAACTTTGTAACTGACAAATGCCTATTAGTTCAATTTCAGCTATATTTGCTTGTCATTTTATTAGTTCTTCACTACACTTCACATATTTAGGAAACGTGCATCTTCGTATTTGAATATCCAGTTCCTTGTGTAGAATGTCTTCTCAAGAAGAGATAATTGAGCAATCTGAAGGAGTCTTCCCGATAGCCGACCCATTGGATAATCCTCCAGAAAGAACTCCAACAACCCTGAGTCAGCGGGCATTCAACCAATTACGTATTCAATTTGGGATTGCCGAAGCAGATGTTATACTTCCCGGGCCAAATGATACTGCTGACAGACCACCTCTTGGTTTTGTCGCTGTCAACCGTCAGATTTGCCTTTGTGGTGCCCTTCCTCCTTTCAATGAATTTCTTCATCAACTCCTTTTTCGACTAACCATCTCTCCCTTTCAACTACATCCCAATGGCTACTCCATCCTGATGGGATTGTGTGTTTTATTCAGGAGGACATTTATCCGTTTTCCGAGCTTTGAAGAAATCTGCTACTTATGCACATTCGCAAAGAATAAAGACCACCCCTCCATTATTCTCGTGAGAAGTGCCAGAAATCGTAAACTTATCACCGATCTTTCTGATAGTGATCACGGTTTTCTGAATCAATTCTTCTTCGTTCGCTGCCCCCTAGGGTTTTATGCCATCTGGAGAATAGGAAGTAAGATTGCTCATCCCCGTTCTTTCCGTTTAAGCTTTTCGAGATCCGAATTGCTAAGTGCTAACTTCATTCTTTTTCTTTTACCGCACTTCCTCCTCCCTTTAGAAATCCCAGTCACAAGACGACTTTTGATAGATTAAGTGTCGTGCTGGTCGAAGAAAGAAGAATTAAATTTTTGCTGAAAGATGAACTTCTGCACCAATACGGGCTTCTACACCCTTCTCGTTCTACCCAAACTGATGAAGTCCCCGACTCTCCAGTAAAGACATCGGATGCCCCAATTTCCGTTGAAGAACTTACGCCGAAAGAACGTACTGTTGAGGCTTCGTTGGTAAAGTGTTCTACTTCAATTGATGTTGCGGGGTCATCTGGCAAACTTAAACTTGCCCCGGTCGTCGAAGAAGAGGAACCTCCCCAACAATCTGGAAAATCTGGTGACAAAGGAACTGGGAGATCGAGTCCCGCCAGGCACAGCGGTGATGATACTTTTGAGGGGTTGAGCGACCTGATGATTACTTCACAGGAGCTTTTTAAAGATGATCCTATCACTGCTAAAGTTACTTCTCCAGCAGTTGAAGCGACATCTGTTCTGCAACAAACTCCATCAGCCCAAGAGTTGACACTGGCTGTTAAATCCATCATCACCTCCCAACCTAGGAGTGGTTCGTGATTCGACGCATGTAGTTTGCACGTTACACACACTTAGGACTTTTAAGCACTTATATGCGTTCAACTTTCTTTCTTTCAAGATTTCTGAGTTTATATTATTTTTTATTTTCAGATTCTCCAATGGGAAGAAGTGGCTCCTATTACGACGATTTCCAGCGTTATGGGAAGCGCGGTTCTTATAACCCCAGGAGGTATCATCCTGCCTCTTGGGAAACTGACGAAGAAAGAGCTGCGAGGAAGGCTCGTGAGAAGCGTGCTTATGAAGAGTGCTACGGGAGACGGGACGAACGACATGATTCTTCTCAGAGAGAGGATGATTCCCACAAGCGAAAGTCCCGTGATGATAAGGGAAAAAGCCATATCACTGAGGACCCTAGTAAACGGGCCAAACTTGGTGAAAAACTGACATCCGACCTCTCTGAAAAGCCCGCTGCTCCTGTCTTTTTAGAAATTCATTCCGGCTCTCCCCCTTCTCCAAGAACCGATATTCAAACAATTATTGGCAGGCCCTCATATCAGGTTGGACAAGGCCCGACGACTCTTCAAAGTCGGTTTCTGCATTGGTGCTTGAAGGGAGTGCGCTTTGACCTTGATTTGGTCCCGATTGACAAGCAAGCTATGCTGCGCAATCTTGATGCCGTCAAACTTGATATTGAGAGAATATCGGGTTGGCAAAAGCTTGTCGACGAGCTTCAAAGAGTGAATCGCGCAAACCTTGAAGCCATGCTGACTATGGAAAATGACAAATCTGAGTAGCAGAAAACACTCGAGCAGCATGATGCCGAAATGAAGAGTATCGCCGCTTATAATGAGAAGCTTGAAGCAGAAGTTGAAAAACTTAAGGAAGAGCTCGCCACTTCTTCGACTTCCTACTCTCAGAGAGAGGAAGTGCTTCAAAAACAAGTAAGAGATGCTCATGCGGCGCAGAGAGATGCTGAAGCCAAATTTGAAGTGCAGAAGCAAGCTGTAGAAAACTACCGAGCTGATGTTCCTCAACTTCGAGAGAAAACAAACTCTCAGAACTTGGAGATTGAACTGCTCAAAGCTCGACTTTCTAAAGCTGAAAAAGAGCATGATGAATTTATTGCCGGCAAAATTGCAGCCGAAGAATCTCGTATGGCAACTAAAGCTGAAGTCAGCTCCACTCTATTCGAGTTTTACATCCATAGTGTTCTGGGGCACGGTAGCCTTAAGTTTTTGGGACTGACATATGAAATCACTTTGGCCAAAGTGTGGGAGGCCATACTTGATATGCTTGGTGGAGACGCATATGCCGAAGTAGATTTAGTGGCGCACTATCTAGATGATGATGCATGTGCCGCTCTTGCCAGGGGAAAGAAGCAAGTCGCCAAAGAGAGAGCCGAAATGAGCCGAAATGACAGAAGGAGAACATTTAGGAAAAACAATCTCAACCGACCCAGTTCTACCTTCGGTTTCGCCCGATATCGATATTGTTGGCACCAGTTCCCATTCTCCTCCTCCTGCTAAAGCCGTTATTGAAAGTGCCGCCGCCCACACTGGAGATGAGACTCAAGAAAGTACTGAAGCGCAGGACTTTGAAGTTGATATAGTAAAGTCTGCTTCTCCAGGTAACCTCAGTTTTGATCTTGCTCAAGTGGACTGCTTGCTTTCTTCACATGAGCTTGATGGACTTTTTGATTATTACTTAAATCTTGACGCGCCACTTTCTCCTCTTTTCATGAGAGATACTGACTTTAAATTCTCTTCTCATGTAGTGAAAGAGCCAAGTGTTGCTCAGCCTTCCCCTCTTCCAGTTGTTTCCTCTCTGCCTCTTCAGATTACTCCCCCTTCCGTTTCTCAACCGGGGTCACAAGAGGAGCAGATAGAAGCTCTTCAAGGCTTGGATGACCCGGTCGCTTCTCAAGAACAGAAGGCCGAAGAACCTGAAGAAGGCGAGAGAACTCCGGAACAGACTGCTTCTGATGACATAACATTATCCACTCTTTTCTCTTCGGGCAGTGAATCTTTTTCTAAGAAGAGGGGGAAACGTGGAGTCTCAAAGAAAAAGAGAGAAGCTTCTGCTAGCGAGGAAAAAACAGAAGAACGTCCAATTGCACCTCTTCCTCTTTCTTCCCCTACTCCTACAAGCCGGCCCCAAAAGTTGATCATCCGGCCAGGCGTAGGCTCGAAAGGTGGCAGGAAGAAGAAATGATGGGTTTGGGACTTATGCTTTTCGTCTTGCTTTTTGCTTTTTTGCTTGTATATACAAGGACTTGTATTGACCGGAGATTGTGCGGGTACCGGTCCCCGCCTTCTTTTGTTTTGAAACCTGCACATGTATAAAATTTTTATAGTATGGAATAAAATGATTCTTTTACTTGAACTTCTGTCTGTATTTGAGAATGCATTTATTCTTTTTTTTTATACGGGTTTCTTTATTTTCTCTGTGTGATGTTGCAGTAAACCTATGGTATATTGTTTGAGCATTATTTTTATTTTTGTAACTATATTATATTGTCCCCATGCCATGGTTTATTGCAATCTCTTTCACATTGGTAAAATTTTGGAGAACAACTCTGCTATTTCGAGGAGACTTGTACTCTTTCTTTAGAGAACAGCTTTTCCATTTGAAGGAGATTTGTATTTGTACTTTACAGGATAATATTTCCTATTTAAGGAAATATTTTTTCTGATTTAGTAGAATGTGCCTCGTATTGGAGAAGTCTTCTCTTTTTTTTTTGTTGCGAAGGTTTTACACTTCACTTTTGGAGAAAGTCACTTTTATTTTGGCAAGTGACTTTTCCTTCGTGGTAAAGTGGGCCTCCGAAAAAGGGCTTTGACCTGCTTGTGCCTCCGAAGTGGGCTTTTGTTTGATTATGCCTCTGGGAAGAGGGCTTTTTGTTTGATTGTGCCTCTGGGAAGAGGGCTTTTTGTTTGATTGTGCCTCTGGGAAGAGGGCTTTTTGTTTGTGCCTCCGGGGAGAGGGCTTTTTGTTTGTGCCTCTGGGGAGAGGGCTTTTTGTTTCTGCCTCTGGGGAGAGGCTTTTATTTTTTCCCTGACCATTGGGAAGCGGGCCTCCGAAGAGGGCTTTTCACATTTCGACTCGTGTTAAGTTTTATTTCAGATCGCGGTGAAATGTGTGCCTCTGATTAGGGCTTTTTCCTGGAAGTTTGAAGTTTCCTTCTCTCGGTTGGATGGATTCACGGGGCGGACACAACTTACTTGGATTGTTTGTTTGCACAAACGTTCTCAGCTAGTTAATGAGTATCCTGTGCCACCGGTCAGTCCACAACTTTTTGTTGAGAAAGAGAACTTTCTTTTTCTGGCAAGTCCCATTAAAGGTCTTTTAGCATTTCAACTATGGTGAAATGGGCCTCCGAAGAGGACTTTTCACATTCCAGCACTTGTGAAGTTTTATTTCAGATCTCGGTGGAATGCGTGCCTCTGAGTAGGGCTTTTGCCTGGAAGTTTGAAGTTTCCTTCTCTCGGTTGGATGGATTCACGGGGAGGACACAAGTTACTTGGATTATTTGTTTGCACAAACGTTCTCAGCTAGTTAACGAGTGTCCTGTGCCACCGGTCAGTCCACAACTTTTTGTTGAGAAAGAGAACTTTCTTTTTCTGGCAAGTCCCATTAAAGGTCTTTTAGTATTTCAACTATGGTGAAATGGGCCTCCGAAGAGGGCTTTTCACATTCCAGCACTTGTGAAGTTTTATTTCAGATCTCGGTGGAATGCGTGCCTTTGAGTAGGGCTTTTGCCTGGAAGTTTGAAGTTTCCTTCTCTCGGTTGGATGAATTCACGGGGCGGACACAAGTTACTTGGATTGTTTGTTTGCACAAACGTTCTCAGCTAGTTAACGAGTGTCCTGTGCCACCGGTCAATCCATAACTTTTTGTTGAGAAAGAGAATTTTCTTTTTCTGGCAAGTCCCATTAGAGGTCTTTATCCTCCGAAGAGTTGTGCCTCCGAAGAGGGCTTGTGCCTCCGAGGAGGTCTTTTGTTGTTTGCTGCCTGCTTGCCCATGTCTTTTCGCCATTTGCTCATATCAGCGGTTCCCTGTTATCATTTCCAAGCGCACATTCCTTTCTTTTTCAAGTAGCTTATTCTATCCAAAGAAATGTACTTCATTGTTAAATGAGTTCGCAGGGGCAGACACAGGCTAATTAATCAAATGTTTGTTTGCACAAACGATCACGATTAGTTAGGAGAGGTCTACTCTGGCGGAACCACTAACTGTTTGCTTGAAGCACTTCTTATATAGGATTTGAATCTGGAATTTTTGTAGCTAAACCTTCATTTGTTGAGTGATGTCAGGGATCGCTTGATCTTATAATGGGTAAGCTTTATTTTAACGGCCTGCAATATTAAATCGACATTTTAGTAATACAATTGAAGTACTTTATATATCGAAATAAAACAAGCAGTTTATAATAGTAGAGAACACAAGATTTATAGTGGTTCGGCCAAGAACTGGGCCTACATCCACTTTATAGTTCTTATTATTCACTTGCACTGGCTTTACAATGGCTTTCAATACAAGAACCATACATTCATAATTCTTTTTACAAATTTAAGCGAAGCTTTTAAGTAAAAATGGACGCAAGTGATTGTTGTTCCAAGCTATTGGAATTGGATCTCCTTCGACAGTTGTCAGTTTGAAAGTGCCATCGAGAAGTTTTTTGCCTATGACATATGGCCCTTCCCAGTTTGGCGCAAACACTCATGTTGCTGTCATGACCCTTTTCAAGACTAGATCTCCAATCTCAAAGCTACTTTGGTGGACTTTGGAATTGAAATGCCTGGCAATTCTTTGCCGACGGGCTGCAATTCTGAGTTGAGCCTCTTCCCTTTTTTCATCAAGGAAGTCAAGCGCTTCAAGTTGCAACTCTTCATTTTCAGCTTGGTTGAAATAAATTCTTCTATGTGAAGGGACTTCTATTTCTACTGGAATCATTGCTTCTGATCCATATGCTAATGAAAATGGAGTATGCCCGGTTGCAGTTTTGTGGGTAGTTCTATATGCCCATAGTGCTAGTGGAAGCTTATCGACCCAACCACCTTTCGCTTTTTCCAGCTGTTTTTTGATGGTTGATTTGATAATTTTGTTTACTGCTTCCACTTGCCCGTTTGCCTGCGGATGAGCCACTGCTGAGAAGCTTTTCTGGATCTTGAATCGTTTGCAAAAATCTTGGAACTCTTCACTTTCGAATTGGGTTCCATTATCTGTGATTATCTTTTGAGGCACACCATATCTACAAATGATATTCTTAGTTACAAAGTTTATCATCTTTTTATAGGTAATAGTAGCTAATGGTTCAGATTCAGCCCATTTAGTAAAATAATCAACAGCAACGATAGCATATCTGATTCCGGATTTGGCAGTTGGCAAAGGCCCGATGAGATCTATTCCCCAAATAGTAAATGGCCACGGGCTGACCATTTGTGTTATCTCAGTGGAAGGTGCTCTTGGGATTTTTGCAAATCTCTGGCATCGGTCACATTTTCGGGCGTAGCTTGCAGCATCACGATTAATATCTGGTCAAAAATACCCATAACGAAGAATTTTCTTTGCTAGAGGTTGACCACCTGAATGGTCTCCACACTCTCCTCCGTGTACTTCAGCTAGAATTGTCTTAGCTTCTTCCTTGGTCACACATCGGAGTAATGGCATTGAGAATCCCCGCCTGTACAATCGGCCATCTTGAATTATGTATCTAGAGGCTTTTCTTAGCAACTTCTGTCGTTCTTTTGAACTTTCTGGTAGAGAACCGTTGAGCAGATATTCCATTACCGGAGTCATCCATGATTCTTGCTCTTGAGATATAGTCATGATCCAGTCAATATCCATCTCATCAGTGCTTGGAGATGACAGGACTTCCACAGGAACTAATCCCAATAATTGAGCTTCACCAATGCTTGCGTACTTTGCGAGAGAATCTACCTTCATGTTCTCTTCCCGGGGTATATGTCTTATCGTATAATGGTCAAGATCATCGAGAAGTTCCCAGGCTCTTGAAAAGTAGGCATGCAGATTTCCTCCTTTAGTTTGAAACTCTTTTTTAACTTCACATACAATAAGCTGTGAATCACTGAAGATCTGCAACACTTTGACATTCAATTCTTTAGCAATTCTCAAGCCGGCGATAAGAGCTTCATATTCTGCTTCATTGTTTGTCGAAGGGAATTCCAATCTCAATGCATAGCACAACGACCGCCCTTCAGGGGTTTCAAGCACAACCCCAGCTCCGGAACAGTAATCGTTTCTTACACCATCAATATATAATTTCCATCGAATTGGGGGATTATCAGTCACTTCTTCCTCACTGTCACATTTATCTGTACATTCTGCGATGAAATCTGCCAAAGCTTGTCCGTTGATTGCTCTCCGGGGATGATAAGTGATGTCGTATTGGCTGAGTTCAATATTCCACTTCAGAAGATGACCCGAAGTCTCAGGACGAAACAGGACTTGCTTTAGAGGTTTATCAGTGAGGACTTTGATAGGATGAGATTGGAAATACGGCCTCAACTTTCTTGACGCAATCAGTAGACAATAGGCGAGCTTTTCCAATTTTGAATAATTCATCTCTGCCCCGGTGAACCTCTTGTTGATATAATAAACCGGGCGCTGAATTTTTGCATCTTCCCGTACCAACACTGCACTAAGAGCATGAGATGAGATTGCCAAATATACGAAAAGATCCTCATCATCGTCGGTTTTACAAAGTATTGGAGGTGTTTCCATATGACGAATCAATTCATCGAAAGCTTTCTGGCATTCAGGAGTCCATTCAAAATTCTTCCTTCCTTTCTTCAGTGCATCAAAGAATGGAATGCATTTATCAGTAGCTTTGGAAATGAATCGACTCAAGGCAGCGACTTTTCCATTAAGACTTTGCAATTCCTTCTTCGTTCTAGGAGCTTTTACTTCTTTTAAGGCAGCAATCTGAGTAGTATTAGCTTCAATGCCGCTAGCACTCACAATGAAACCCAGAAATTTTCTGGACTCCACCCCAAACGAACATTTCAAAGGATTAAGTTTCATTCCGTACTTTCAGAGGATTGCAAACATTTCCGCCAAGTGGTCCATATGGTCTACCGCTTTCTTTGACTTCACCAACATATCGTCAACATAAACTTCCATAGTTTTGCCAATCTGCGGTTTGAATATAGCATTGATGAGTCTTTGGTAAGTTGCCCCTGCATTCTTAAGTCCGAAAGGCATGACTCTATAGCAGTAGAGGCCAACATCAGTGATGAAGCTTGTGTCTTCCTGATCCGGCTCATGCATCATAATCTGGTTGTACCCGGAGTAAGCATCCATGAAAGATAACAATTCGTGCCCCGCTGTTCCATCCACCAACTGATCTATTCTGGGTAAAGGGAAGCAGTCTTTGGGGCGGGCTTTGTTTAAATCTGAGAAGTTAATGCATACTCTCCACTTCCCATTAGCTTTCTTAACCAGTACTGGATTTGAAACCCAATTCGGATAAGTAGACTCCCTATTGAAACCATTCTCCATAAGCTGGTCTACCTCTTCTTTCAATGCTGCTGACCTTTCAGGACCATGGGTTCTTCTTTTCTGTTTTACCGGTGTAAACTTCGGATCAATATTCAGAGTATGTACTGCAATTTCTGGGGATATTCCGCACATATCAACATGAGTCCAAGCGAATACATCCAAATTTGCTTTTAAGAATGATATTAAGGAATTTTGAACCGCCACAGTAAGTTGCGAACCCACATTCACTACTTTGTTCGGATCTTTCGGGTCAACAGGTACGACACCGTTACTTCCACTGACACCACTTTATTCTCCCCTGCACTAGCTTTTCTGGGATCCATTTCTCTTCGTGCCCCGCTATGCTTGTCAATGCAGGGGCCACCCTGTAATTTCTACAATGTTGGTTCTTTGATGCGGACTGGGGCTGTCGCATCTTTTCCCATCTCTCTCTTCCTTGCTTCATGCAACTCTATTAGATAACATTCTCGCCCAGCATTCTGATCCCCTTTGATAAGTCCAATGCCATTATCTATGGGAAATTTCATAGTGAGGCACCACGGGGCGAGAATTGCTTTAAAAGCCGCAAGAGTTGGTCGGCCTAGAAAGGCGTTGTAGGCAGAAATTTCATCAACAATTACAAAAGTCTGTTTTCGAACACCACCTTTTTCTACCCCTCTCCAAGCTTGAAGAACAAGTCAATAGTTCCAATTGGCTGCTTCGGTTCCCCAGTGAACCCAACAATTTTCTGAGATGAGGCTTGAACATCAGCCATTGAAATTTTCATTTGGTCGAACGTCTTTTTGAAGAGAATATTGCAAGAAGCGTCGCAATCTACAAGCACTCTTCTCACAATAGCCGGCCCAATGCCTGCAGAGATGACCAATGGATCCATGGTTGGAGCTTCAATACCCATAGAGTCCCTGGCTTTGAACACAATATCATCATTGAAGGTCTTCTGCTGCTTCAAAGGTGCAACGTCTTCTAGCACAAAAACACTCTCTTCTGTTGGTGCATACTTCAAGGCACGGGCATATCTTTCCATCTCGCCCTAGCTTCTGCCGGTTGGGTGAGGACCTCCTGTAATCACATTGATAACAGGCCTTTTCGATTCATGCACGGTATTCCTCTCAACCGAGCCAGATGGATGAGTAGAAAGTTGCTGGCCCTTAGTGGATGAAGTTGGGTCATTTCTACTTCTCTTAACATATTGTTGCAACTTGTTCTCTCTCAATAGTTCTTCAATTAAACTTTTCAGATGGCGACATTCGTTGGTACCATGACCGGGTTGATTATGAAACCGACAGAATCTCCCACTTTGTGCAGCTTTTTTATTAACTCTCATCTCCGACGGTTTAGGATATTCCACTGCATCTTTGGTAGCAAAAAAGATATTCTCCGGAGTGTTAGTCAAAGGAGTGAAATCTGAAGATTTTAAGAAGCGAGGTTTCTTCATATCTTTCTGTTTCTTCCCACCATTATTCTCCCTTTTCTGACTTCCGGATTCCTTTTTGGTAGGAGCAGTAGTATTATTCTTAACCTTTGTCAATGCCACTTTAACTAGTGCTCGAAGGTTTTCCAAGCGCATGAATTCGTCAGCTTTCTTATAGAATTTCTCAAGCGAATTCGGTTCTTTCATCTTCAACCACTTCCCAAATTCGCTTGATTTATCGATTGCCCTCATCAAGTATGTCAAGACCATCCGTGGTTCTGCATTGTCCATTTCAGCCAAAGCTATGTTGAAGCGGTTTAAGAAAGACCTGATAGATTCCCCAGGATTCTGTTCTAGGCTCGAAAGTGACATAATATCCTTAGCCTTTGAAGCATACAACCTGAATTGCCCTTTAAACTTCCGAGTCAAGTCGGCGAACTAGTCTATGAATCGGACCGGAAGCTTTGTGAACCAGAGCAGAGCCACTCATTCCAAGTATACCGGAAAGTACCGGCATTTGATCTCATCAGGCGCTCTAACACCAGTCATGTGCCAATCATACTTATACAAGAATTGATTGGGGTCGCTTGTTCCCTTATAAGCCGGGATGGTAGGAGGAACAAACTTCCTTGGGAATTCCGCCATTAGAATCGTTTCAGTGAACGGAGTTTTTCTCGGAGCAAATCCCCATTCCTTCTCATCTTCATCCCTCTGCATGCTTTCTTTCATGATTTGTCGCACCATGCCCGAAAGATATTCCTCATCATTTAAAGGATCTGCAGGACAGACTTCGGCCATTTTCTCAGAAGTTTGTCTGGAAAACGTTCGCGAAGAGTTGGTTGTGGTTTCGATTCTCCAGCTTGAGGAGGTGTTTCTTTGGCGGGGCTAGCTGCTCTTTGAGGAATATTCCCCTCTTCAGGATCATGAACATCATCTGCAAGGTTTCTTCGTTATTCATCGATTGACGGTTTGCTCCGAGCAATGCATTTAACCTCTCAGTCATTAAAGCATTCTGAGTTTCCATCTGCTGGTATAATCCAGATACTGCAACATCTAACTCCGCTCGTGTAATTACGGCACTTGGTGCTGCTTGACTTGACGAAGGAGAAGTGGCAATATTTTCATGGACATTACTAGGTCTTGTAGATCCACGCTTTCTTCCAGGAGCCATTATCTCTGATAGACTTCTGGTTTTGAGAGAGATTCTTTCAACAAACTTTTGTGAAGCAATGACGAAGATAGCCTGAGTTGGGTTCTTAGTGAAAGCACCAAAAATGTTAACGCCAAAAATTGAACGCTAACACCCCGATGTATGTAGAGATTAAGCGAAAGCACCACCCGTGAACACGGGAATTAAAAACAAGTAGAAAAGTCACAGAGAAAGCAGTAAAAGACAACAGTTTTATAGTGGTTCGGCTTCAGGTTAAGCCTACGTCCACTTTAATCCTCTTTATTACTAAATCAATTACAACTTTACAACAATCTTCAATTACAATACTAATGAGACAAACAACTAGAACTCTGATGTAGAAGAATTCTTTGAATCCATGTTGATTGTGTTAGATTTCCTCTTGAAGTTTGTTGAGATGTCTTTCGTGTTTGAAGTGTCGAGTGAGTCGAGAATTCAGCAGAGTATCGGGGTTCCAAAAATGAGCCAAAAGATCCCTTTTTAGTTGGAGTAGGTGGGGTATTTATAGGAGAGTTCGGTGTTAGGTCGTAGGTCGCAAGCGACCTTGGATAGGTCGTAGGTCGTCCGCGACCTAGTGGGGGTCGTTTACAGCTTATACACGGTACACTTGATCGTTTTGGAGAAACTAGCAAGTCATAGGTCGTGGCCGACCTAGGTAAGAAGCGGCATAGGAAGTTCCTTTGATATGTTTAGCTCGTGAGCGACTTAGGTATAGGTCGTAGGTCGTGGGCGACTTAGTAGACACGGTTTACGGCCTAACAGGAGCACCTTTGATCATTCGAACAAGTCATAGATCATGGGCGACCTAGGGAAGGAACGACATAAGGAAGACAAGTTACCTCGGCTTTGTATAGCTCGCTAGGTCGCTAGGTCGTTAGAGAATTTTATCCCTGTTAGGTCGCTCCCCTTATTAACTCGCTAGGTCGCGTATACCTTTAGGTCGCTAGGTCACCTCAGTCCATAGGTCGTTGGTGCGCTAGGTTGCTCAGTCCATTTAGCAACTAAGTCATTTAACTTGCTGAGCGGCTTTATGTGTTAGGTCGCTTACTCCCTTAAGTAGTTAGGTCACGCCTTCATATAAGTCGTTAACTCGTTGAGTCATAGGTCGCTGAACCATCTAATCCTTTAGGTCGCTGGGCCGCTTATCATTAGGTCACTAAGTCGCGATATCTTTAGGTCTTGTACCTCGTTAGGTCGTAACGCTTGCTCCACCATTAGGTCGCCGACTAGTTGAGTCGTTAGGTCGCTACTCTCCCTAGGTCGCAGGGTCGCTAATAACTGTAGGTCGATGAGTCGTGGAGAAGAGGAGTTAACATTTCCAAAGTTATATTTTGGGTCTAGATTTAATAGTTGGTTATTTAACTATTAAATAAACAATCAATTCTACCAAATAACCATTTTCCATAGAAAATACTTACTCTCATTTAATTTAAACAAATTAAATCTTTTTATCCAAAAATGTACACTCATCTTATCGAATTTAGCATATTAACAAATTATTTTTTCCTTCCAAAATATTAAAAAACCCTTTTAAATATATGGAAAGTTCCACTGTAGTATTCAACCATGGGTCACAGTTCAATGGTTACATCTCTATCCCAGAGAAATCTAAGTCTTAGCTGCAGGCACTCACTACCACCGATTACGCCACGCTGGTATACCAACGCTTCCCAAAAATCTATTTAATAATTTCAAAATAGTATTTATGAAATTTTTATAATAATTCTCTAAGTAAAACTTCAGACATACCTTTTAAATAAAGCTATTTTATAAAATATAAATATTTAATAATTATCTTTTAAAATAAAGCTGCTTAGACCCTTAATAATAATTAACTACTATAACTAATTTTATTAATAAATAATTTAACAATCTTAAAACAAGTAAATAACAAACTTTCTAAAACATTATTTAAACACTTAAACATATCCAGTCTAATCATTTATAAACGCCTCTCCATTTATCTCCAGTTAAATTTACATTCCAACCACGTAAAATTACTTTTTTACATTTTATTTTCAAAAATAAATTACTATTTATTTTTAAAATGATTTAATCATTTCCTTATAAATCCTCATCTAAATTTATAATTTCAATTTATCCCCTGATAAACACTTCACTTGACTTATAAACCCAAATTATAAATCCCATAGCCTCTTTTCCTTTCATAATCGTTTTAAAATACTTAAGTCGATTTCAAATTGTTTTTCCGAGTTAAATTCCATTTTAAATTTATTCCTTAGTTAAACCAAACTTATTCTAAAATCCACTTATTTCATATTTACTCCCTTTTTATGATTTAAAATCTTGATTAAATCTAAAACATTAATTTCATATTTTATTTTAATTTCTTCAAATTTCCTCTTTATTTTTTTCAAATCTATTTTAAATCTCGGATTTAAAAATAAATACTTTTGTACTTTAACACGTCACTTAAGTCCCATTATTGAATACTTTTATTCAAATATTTCAAATCTCTATCTTCCATATTTAGAAATTATGAAGTATAATCTTAAAATCAACTGTTAATTTTTTTCCAATTTCGTTACTTTTAAATTTATCCATCTTTACTATAAATCTCTTACTTTATTTTATTTATTTTCCTTTTTATTTCCCTTTAAAAATTTAATATTTATATTTTTAAAGTGCCAAAAATATATCCTGCAGTATCGTAGCATCCAATAAATTTAATTTTCAAAAATATTCTATCACAAATTATTCAACATTTCATATATCATGAAATGAAAATAAATCAAACATTTTTGAGGAATCCAGTTGGATCCCTCCAACCTATTTCTCTGCATCCACAGATGTTACAACAATATAAAAATACCAATCCCACTTCGAAGGGGATATTGCGGTATATAGGGTCATGTGCTATTATGCGGGTACATAGGGTCTTATCCGCTATACAATGCGGGAATATCAATCACTCCAATACACACACACACACACACACACACACACATATATATATGCATGCATGCATGTATATGTATATGTATATATATAATATCTCATCCAGATTGAAATAATTATCAATTCTATCAATCAATCAACAATTTATTTTAACCGTTTAAAACTGATTAAGGTAATCCAAAATTGAGTGAGATTAACTCACCTTGATTTTCTATCGTTCTTGCATTCCGTTTTCAATTGTATCCAGATGCATTTTAAAATAGTCTGAATTTATGAGAAGCTCTGATTTTTCCCAAACCAGTTCTTATGAGTAGGTGATGATGATACGATCCTAATGCAACTTAAAATGCCCGAATCGGACCTCGTATGCATGAGTTACACATTTTTGAAGTTGACGATAATTAAATTTTAAATAAATATTAATTTTATTTATAACCTTTAAACCCATACCCATTCAATAACATCCCGGCCCAAAATCTATCGTCCTTCCCAAATCTGCCTTCCTTCCTTTCCTGTACACGAACAACCATTCCCTCCACCATGCATATGCATGAAACCTCCTCCCTATCATCGATCGATCTGAAACCACCAACCAACTTATCGTCTCACCCTCTTCACTTTGGTCCCCATCACGACACGGCTGCCTCCTCCTTGCCAAATGAAACTCTAAGTCCTCCATCTTCCCCATACACGACATCGCAGCATCCTAAAACGAGATCGACCTCCACAATATTGGGGCCTAAGTGCGGTTTTCAAAGACTAAACCAAAACGAGCTCCACCTCTTGAATCGGCAACCCAAAATGCCGAGGAGCCTAACCCTAGTCTCGAAATGCAGTTTGACATCGAAGTCGATCAATCTAACCCATCGTCGAACCACCCAAAAATTATACCAGATCAAAGCTTCAAAGAAAACAATATTTTTAAAGCAAGATTTGAGATTTTTGGCTTAGTAGATTTGAAGAAGTTAAAATTGTAAAGTATCGACTTCTTTTTTTTCCCGTTCACCCGGCCTACTGTATAAAAAGAGGGAAGAAACGTGTTTTGAAAAGCTTGCATATTGGAATGGGTATGGTACAGTGATTTGAATTGAGGGAAACAGCTGATGTTATTTGTTCTTGACTGGTCACATAAATATATATTATTTAAATTTTAAATATCTCGAAATCATTGCTTAAAATTTTGACATCCTATCGAGGCATGTCACTGGGAATTCATAATGTTATACTCCTATTTCGAACACAATGAAAAAGGTTCCGAGTCCTAATTCGATCGTGTGGAAAAGATAGCTTTTTGGACCCAATTATTATATCGATTTTCAATATAGATTTCAGCGCGTTTATATACCGTATGGCCAAATGATAACTCCAAACTCTACGAAAATTGAAATCCTATAATAATACACTATTACAGATCTAATGGAACTGGTATCGTCAAATTATGAGACTGTGCCTCGGAAGTCTATTTTAAATGTCAATTTAAACGATATATTTTCAAAACTAAACAAATCACCTTTAAATTAAATTTTAAAGCTTTTATTACCTTCAATATTATCAATATAAATTTTGTAAGCGTTTAAAATATTTTTAACAGGCTTAAAATTCCAGATTCAACAATTTACCTAATTTCCAGCTATTAAATTAAATAATTAAATTACCAAATAAATAGTTATATTAGAAATTCAGGTTAAAAATTAACTTTTAAAAATTAAATATTTCAATTTTAAATACATAAAATTCCGGGTCGTTACAATGAATTTATAATACTAGGTTTATAAATAAGGGAAAATGATATCAGTGGATAAGTTTGAGAAGTACGATGTGAATTTATATCGAGTTATGGAAATCATTTTGGGTAAAGGAACGGTGGAATCTATTTTTGAATGTGAGAATAATGGTAAAATTGAGATATAGTCGATGTGATGCGAATCGAGAGGGATTTATATACTGAATTTTGCAATGTTGGATTTTTAAAGTAGATTTTCGTTAAGAAGTTAAAATTTGTTTAAATGGGACTTTTAATTACTATGCTATATAACTTAAACTATTATTTAGTTTTAGAATATTTCGAGATTAGTTACTATAGAGATAAATATTTATTGAAATAAATTCTAATTTTATTAATCAGCATTGTAAATTAATTAGTTATAATAAATGGTTTGGATATGAGTTATCGATGTTATTTGGAATGTTTTGGTTTACTTAGACATATTTTAAAATAAACTACTATTTCTTAAGAATACTTATATTTATAGTTTTAAAGGATTGAATTTATTTATAAATCCTCTCAAGATTAGAAGCGAAGTTTGTAAAATGAGTATGAATTTAGAAGAGAAATCTTACAGTGGAATTTTGGGAGATTGAAGAAAAATTCCATAATGTTAAAATATGGGAAATTTGAAAAAAGAATTAGAATTCATCAAAGCGATTAAAAATGGGTATTTGGAGATATAGGCAAGTGCACTCGACCTTGGAAATATTAAACGGTTTACTAATAAAATTTGTAAAGAATTGTGAGAATAGGAAATAAATGGGCTATTTCCTGAATATTGGGATAAAAAGATCTTAGGAAATATGCCTATAAATATTCCTAAGTATTGGACGAAAAGGATTTGAAAATAATTAACTTCGAGATTTAAAAAAAGAAATATTTTCAATGTGATGAATGATAATTGGGAGCGAAAAAAATATATTTTAAGTATTGAAATGACTTGAAAACATCTTGTTAAGGAATTAAGAATTGAAGTTTGATTTCCACTATGGAAATATTGGATGGGTTTGAATATATATATCTTATAAAGATATTTTGAGAATATTTTAGAGAATTATAATAAGGCCAGATGATTGCTTATGGATGTTTTATTGATAGTTAAATAACCGATTGTCAATATGGGCCAATTTGGTTAATCGTTTTGAAGAGACCATGATCAGACTTAATTATACGAGCACCACTTCGATCTGGTTTAAACATTACGAATGAATACCGTGAAGATGATGAAGTCGGTGATTCGGTTTGTCTAGACCTAGGACAACTTGTATGGATGAATGCTATCAGAACATCGTCATTGGAGGACGATGAGCATTCTAAGAGGAATTGTACTTGAAAGGTAACGTTTATCCTCGAGCCTCATCAACCGAGAATGGCTAAAACAAGGGAGATGCAGCAAGGCTAAGTGGGTCGCACACAAGTAGGGTACGTTATCACTTTTCTAGATGTCCTCGAAAACCTATATATTATGGATATGGTTGTGCATGGAAGAAGGAGTGCTCGATAGTAAGGGTGGGCAACATCCGCGGTGATAACTTATTCGGTCTATCCAAGTTAGGGGTAAGCCAATCTTGTGTAGCAGGGGATCCCAGTGATGGTCTTCGGTAAATTGTTCTAGAGGTGTACTGTGGACAATACCCCAGTGGCCTAGTCATTCGATAGAATCCATTCTCCACTAAGCGCCGTACGGTTTTGATTGTGCCCAACTATGCTGAAACATGAGATGCAAGCATTTCAGCTATTTTCTGTTTACTTAGTTTAGACACTATTATAATATCGAACGATTTTGATACGAATGTTATGGTTATCGTAAGGTAAAAACCCATCGTGTTTATGTATGACGTGGTCTTACGGGATACCTTTGTTTTCGAAGGATTTTGATAAAAATTAATAATTCAAATTGAGTGTGTTTTTCTCACGCTAGTTTTCCAGACTGACTTGGGTGTTATTTTATTTTAATGCCCGGGTCAGATAGAGTATCACAAATGCGGGATAGGATGTTATGGAGCTTAGGAGACGAGCTAGATGATAGAGCCGAATCTCTGAACTTGGTTATATTTTCCGCTGTGTGAGGATAATTTATTATAACTATCCATTTGGATGTATTGAATTGTTATACTCTGATGATTTTAAGTATATAAACCCTTAAAGATTCTTTTGTATAAAAATTTGTTATTATACATTATATTTTGTTCTGCTACGGTTGTGAGGTTCTGTGATATTGTTGTTCCACTTTCCTTTACTTTTTATTATTCACCCCTAAAGATTCATATCTCCGTTCAACTTGGGTTGAACTGTTGTGAATTATGGTTGACTCAAAGGGTACGGATATACGGGCCTTTGCACTCGGTATCAGAGCTGAAGGTTAAGCAAGAAGCTTGGCTCTGGTGGGGATTACTCATTGAGATGGTGTCAGTAGTACTCTAAAATGAATTGAGTGTAATGATAGATATGAGCGCGTATTTGTTAGTGAAAATAAATGGTTTTGTATTGCATTGATTTATCTGTGGAGTGGTATATAAATTCTATTCGAGTAGTGGGATCCCACTAAATCAATAGGGATTTCTAAACACTTGAACATGGTAATCGATACAATATTGTTTTGAAGCGAGTAATTGAAATAATTTTACCCAAATTATATTTTGATGTAAAAGAGAATAATTTTCTAAATATTATTATAGTGATGTGTTTGGTTGTTACTGTATAATCAAAATAAGATTATAAAATTGGGAATGGTTTATTAAAACAAAATTGGATTGTATAAGAATGAATTATACAAGTAAGTTAAACAACTTAAAAAATGAATTCAAACCAAAAATTCAAAAATTAAATCCCAGAGATTTTTGGAAATATTTTTCATAGTATTTTGAAATAAATAATAGTAATACAGTTTTGGAGAAATTTTTGAAAGAAAATGTTTTATATGGACTTTGGAAGTGATGTAGCACTGAACTCACTTCAGTCATTGGAAAATAATTCTGATGATAACGATCGTGTTATCAGTATTAATTTTCGAGTTTCTAAGTGAAGATTGATAGCGAAATAATTGATTTGGAGATTTTTGTTGGCAAACAAATGTTGTTCAGAAATTCTAAGGGAACTTGATTTGGATAAAAAACAGGTTGGTTTAAATTTAGAAAGTGTGATATGGGATATTTGGGATTTCAAAATGATTTTAAATAAATACTGGGTGTTTGAATTTCGGAATCCTTATTTAAAATGTTTTAGAAAACATTTGGAAATAAGTATGAACTTATAAAATTGAGAATACTTTTAAAGAAGAGAGAAAAGTGTGGGATTTGAATTTCGAAATTAAATTTTAACATGTGAAAGTTGAAATGAATGAAATTTAACTCAAGTTAAGTAAAATTGAGCTGAAGTTGAATTGAAAATAAAATTGGATTGAGATATAAAATTGAATGGAATTCTTCAATTTAAGCTAAATTAAACGTATTAAATTTCAGAGAAGTTAATCGATTTTGATTTGAAATTGGAATTAAATTCTTACTTGATTAAATTGAACGAATTAAAAGTAAATTATTTCAAATTTAAATATTCATTCAAAATTTTGACTTTATTTTAATAATTGAAATCATCTTTTAATCATAAAAATTTTAAGAATCAAATTTCCGATTAACTTCAAACAGTTTAGAGATAAACATATGTATACTATATATATATATATATATTAAGCAATATATAAACATAGACATATATTATGAATCAAGTCAAATCAAATTCATTTTTCAAAACAAAAATGTAGCAAAGCTATAGAATGGTCTCTCTACGCTAAAACTCGAAAATGAATGTTGATGACGCAGCCGTCATCACCAAAATTATTTTCTAGCGACAAAAGAGAAGAGTGCTGATTTAAAATTTTAAAAATTCTTGGAAAATGATTTTTGTTTGAAAATACTTTAAATGATATGTATTTAAAAGTTTTAAAACCAAATTTTGGAATTAACGAAAGTTAAATTATCAAATTCTAAGTTTAAATTCAATTAAATTTCCAAAACAGTTTCTAAACCATGTTTTTATAATTTCATTTATTTGTAATGTTGAAATAGTCAATGGTTTTCAAAACAATAAATGAAATCAAATATTATCATTTCAATCAACCAAATTAACTTAAATATTTAATTTTAGAAACTTTACTTATATATAGTATAATCATACAAAATTTATTTCATTTACCGAATTTGAAAACAATATTGTGTCAGTTTGCTATAATCAAGTGTTTGGGAATTCCTATCGATAAAGTTGATCAGACGAATCCATCGAAACCCCAAATCAGCATATCAACTCAAATAACACAACATAAAATATTTCAATATTGATTCCAAATACACTTCCTCAATTGATAATTTCAGAATGGATTTAAACAAAGATAGGGATTCGAATTATAGGTAACCAAATCAAAAGAATTCTAAGCAGAAGAAAAGCTCGATTGGAAGATAAACAGATTACAAAGAGATAAAAGAATGGATAGACTTATATAAATTGTGGGCGACCTAAACCGTATCCACCGTGACTTCAAGAATAAGGTCGATGCAGAATTCTAAGGCAAATCGACATTCGATCATAAAAGAATTTACCCTAGTCGTTTACTAGTGAACATTAGGGTATAACAAGAGATAGCAGCATCTAAACCGAGGATACGGAAATATTCGGTGAATCAATGCTGTTGTAAAGGAGTTTCACCCCTTTACAAATCATATAGCGGAGCTATGGTTGCTCCAAATCATGAAAATACGAATAGGGAGGGACAAAAATGGATTTTGGAATAGAGGGGAATGTTCCAAAATTCAAAGGGAACCAAGTCAAAGAGGAAGGAATTTAAGCTCGAACGAAATTGATTTCGTAATTAAATTTACTTTATATGCTAAGTTTTGCCTAAACCAAAGCTCTGATACCACATGTAACATCCTGGTATTTTCAGTCGTTCACATCCACACATATCGGACTTAAATTGCTCAAAATATCAGATTGTTAATTTTATTTGGCAAAACTCAGCATATACAGTAAATAAATAAATCATAGAATCACAGATACAGAGTAATGTAACAATAAGTAGCAGAAATAAAATGAATAGTAGTTCATGAAGCTACTATATATATATAACAGAGTAAACAAGATACAACAGAAGTCCCAAATACAATAGTCAGATAACAAAATAAGAATATATCGCAGGAGTCAACTGAATAACTGCAAACTGAATAGATAGTTGGATCTCCAAGTGATGCTCCAACTCTAATGGTGAGTCTCAAATGCTATGCCACTCAGTTTGACCCGAGCGTAAAGCAAAACACAAAACACTCGAGTCATAATTAAGATACTTATATCAATAAATCCAACTTAAGTGAAATAACAACTGAAATACAAGTAACTCAAAGGATGTTTGGGATAACCAACCTCTAAGGATCCGATAAATTATCTACCATGTAGTAATAATACGCTATTATAATAATGTGTAAAGCAAAGTAAACTATTAAAATAGCGTTTAGGCATTACACATATCCCCTAACACATTTTATAGTGCCAACAGTCTATACGATACCGTAATACCTCCTAATAGGGAGGCTACCGGAGGATACTCTATAGGTACGACACAAAACAAACTCGTAATGGCCTCGATAGGGTAGGTGACATGGCACAACTAGGCAATGCCAGTGTAGATACACCAATCACGCATCTGGGCTGGTGGTAACGCATAGCCGCAGCTACCGTCCACCTCGAGTAACACTCCAAAACCAAATGTGCGCACAAAATAAATCACATTTTATAGTGACAATAGTCCATACAGTACCGTAATACTCCTGATCGGGAGGCTGCCAGAAGACACTCCATAGGTACGACACAAAACAAACTCGTAGTGGTCTCGATAGGGTAGATGACATGGCACAGCTGGGCAATGCCAAGGTAGATATACCAATCATGCATCCGAGCTGGTGGTAACACATAGCCGCAGCTACCGCCCACCTTGAGCCACACTCCCAAAATCAAACGTGTGCACCAAATAAATCACAAAGTAATAGAATGACAATCGAAGAAGCATGTCCGATCGAAGGAGCTACCTCACTTGGCCCAAGAATTGCTCCTGTTTTAGCCACCTTATGCCAACTCACGGAGTCGGGTCCATGTTATTATCTCAATAGAACGTCGCTACCATCCTATATTATTTTGGAATCTCCACCAAGTACAGAGTTGTTAAAGTGGTTTTCGGATTTGGCAGAGAGTATGACAACTTTCGATCTCGCTCTCTTTATCAACCAAACGTTATTATAAAAGGTCATTTGAAAATAGTTTATACTTCAAAACCAAAATATCATTGCCACTTCAAAATCATATCAATACGATATCATTTCCATTTCAAAACCATATCAATACAATATCATTTTCAAAATCATAGCGCTTTAAAGTTATAACGCTTACTAAATCAAATCACTTGAAATCATAGCCCTTTGGAAATCATAACACTTTGAAATCATAACACTTGGTATCATAATACTTTGGAAATCATAACACTTTGGAAATCATTAATCTAGAAATCATAATACTTTCCACTTAACCGGTTTAGATAATAAAATAGTGTATAAAATAAAATAGTTTATATAAAGTAGTTATAGGTTAAAATATTTTATGATAAAATAGTTAATATATTAAAATAGTTTATACTAAAAATAGTTTAAATTAAAATGATTTATATTAAAATAGTTTATATGAAAATAATTTACAAAGTAAAATACATAAATAGTTTTAAATATAATTTAAAAAAACTTTATATAATAAAATCTCTCCCTAAAATTTCACAAATTTATTCAAATCAACTTGAATTCAAAAATTCAAATTTAATTCAATCTAAATTCATTAATTTCAACTCACTTCAATTTCTCAATAAACCATTTTAAATTATATCGATTTCAAATACAGATTTTAACCACAAAATAAAACATTTCAATTTGAATATATTTCAGAGCTTTAAATACTCAACGTTTTAAAAACAAAATTTGATAAATTCATATATATCTTAATTTAACTTCATTAATATTTAGTTTTGAAATATCCACTTAATAAATCCAAATGTCATTTAAATAAATCTCAAATTACAAATAATCTAAATATTTCCTCCAATTTATTTAAACTTGAAATATTCATTTAATCATCTTATACCAAAATCCAGTTATAAAATCATATACTTTAAAAATCTCAAATTTAACAAGTTTCAAATCGATTTAATTAAATAAAATTCTTAATTAAATAAAATTCTTAATTAAATACCATTTCAAATCAATTTCAAATCTATCCTTTCAACCCTTATTAATTATTTTATAAACTCTATATTTGAAGTCATAATTTTAAATTAATACTTAAACATATTATATATAAATTAAATCAAATTTTATTAAATTAAATTTTATTAAATTAAGTTTTAGTAAATTAAATTTTATTATCATACTTATTTACAATAAAACTAATTTATACATATTTTAAAATAGTAAAATTATAAGTAAATTCTTAAAATTTATAATTTCAATGCTAACTTATAATTTAAAAAAAAAAAACATACAATTTTAAAATAAAGAATACATTTATATATAATATCTTGAAATCAATATTCATTGAACCAAAATATTTGTTTCAAAACCTTGGAAATCATTTTCAAAAATATATATATACGTATAGACCCTGTGTTTCTATATAATTTTCTATCCTATGGTCAAGTGATGCAGATATTTAGCATTTCAATCCGTAACTTTTAAACATATATACGGGTATATATCATTTCAACCTGCAATACCAAATTCAATTCAATGAAAATCACTTGGTTTTATCATTTCAACCCATAACGATTTTCTCCTATTCTACAGATCATTCAGCTATGTATCATTTCAACCCAGAGTGAACTCTATAGTAACATGGAACTTGCAGAGTGATAATAAATATGATAATAAATAACATGCATATATCATCAATATAAATAACAGATAATGGCGTCAGATGTTACAGGTGAACAGATATAGATAATAACATATATATAGAAATGTAAATAACTAACAACATATTTCAATTGTCGTTTCAATTGAAATCAAATTTAATAAATATAAGAACGTTAATCGTGAGTGATTGCTCACCTTTCAAGGTTAGAGAGGATTAAACAATGAAATTGAGTTACAAAATGCAAGCACGACTTCCAAAGCAAAGCTAGATGGGCACTATCCGACGAACAAAACTGATAAATAGGGATAGATGAAATTAAATCAGAACTGGATCGATAAAGGTAATTAACATAAGTGAACTTATATATCACTATAAATAACTATATATATAAATTCATATTCTAATCTAAACATATAAAAAAAGATATATATTAATTTATTTACAAATCAATATTAATTTAAACATATATTAAACTAAATATATATATATATATATGTATATGTATTTCAAACCATTATTTTAGATTAAACACAATAAAATCAACATGTATACATATATTCAAATTAAAATCTATATATATATATATATATATATATATATATATATATATAACAATACATAAAATACATGTTATATATACATATATTAAATCAATTACAAAAACCAATAAAGCTTTAAGTAAATATTTTTTTCTTTTTTTTAAACAGATCACATACCCTTACAAAAACATAGAAACAACCATTCCCAAAACTTTTACAATCTAATATACATATGTATTACCATATCATGTTTATACTTTAAAATCAGTATTGTTTTACTTACACATATATCCTATCTTTAAAACTGAGACAACCCGACTTCCTATCTCCAGGAAATCGCATCATCTTGAAGAAAGAAAGGGATATAAGAAGAAAAGAAAGAGAAAGAAGAACACAAACAACATCAGATACTCACAGCGGAACGAATGAAATATAATAAATAACATAAGATATTACATAGTATCTCATTACATCAGAGTACACAACTTAAACAACAGATAATAGATAGTTATAAACTTCTGTCTAACTATATAACTCAAGTACAACAGAAACAGATACTAATCAAACATAGCGGAACCATAATATATCTACACGTGGAAGCCTCCTGCTCCATATCTCCTCCAGAATTCGTCAAGCAAACTCGAATAACTTGACTACTCATATATAATATGAGTACCCAAGAGTTTAATAAAACAGAAAATAAACACTCGGGTCAGACAGGGGTCTGGTGTGAGTAAACGGGTTTAAATTGCTTAACTTTAGAAAACCTTTAAAAAGAAAAGGTGTTACGTAAGACTTCCCACGCATAAACATGGAATAGTTTTTACCTTACGCTAACCAAAACATTTGATAGCAAATCCAGTGATATTATAATAGTGTCTTGGGTTTTCAAGTAAATAAGAAATAGCCGAAATTGTTATATCTATTAAATTCCAGCTACTAGCCACAAAAGTGGGTAATACAATCAAAACCGTAGGGCCTCGTAGGAAGAATGGGTTTCCATCAATGGCAGGGCTACTGGGGTACCGCCCGTCACAGTACGTGGCCTAGATCAACGTACCGAGGAGTACGCCCACTCCCCTTCAACACAAGGCCGGAACCATTCCTTACTGAACAGTTTCGAACAAGACAACCCCGCAGTTGGCCGCGACCCAACTGCCTACACAGCTGAATAAAAAGGGACTTCTAGAAAGGGGAAAATCTTGCTCTCCAGTGGGAGCTACCCACGAAGCCTTGCTGCACCTCCCCTGTTTTAGCCATTCCCGGTTGATGAGGCTTGAGGCTGCGATTACCTTTATAGAACACATCTATCTTAGAATGCTCATCGTCCACCTGACGATGTACTGAAAGCATTCAATCCATACAAGTTCGTTCCGGGTTCGAACGAAACCGAAGGCACTATCTCGTTGCACTCATTTTGGAATCACCCTCAGAGTCAATGACCATAGCCCTTGCACTCTAAATCACCATCTCGAATCTATAAGCACTATTCTGTCAACTCATTACGGAATCACCCATAGAGTTATACTGACGTATAGCCCTTACACCTCGAGTCTTCACTTGCTCCACTTGGATACACGTCCTAACGTTTAATTGGAATCAATGTGGTTTTTGGATTCCAAATATGGGAAGCCGATCCCGGTCTCACCGAAACCAAACGCCATTTTAATGTCCGAGTTGTACTTAAGGGTATAAACAGTTTACTTATATACAGGATGCTATAAACAGATAGATGAATCATATCATCACAAGAGATAATTCATTTCAATATTCATCTTCACAAAGCAGCATATCACATAACAGAGATATCCAATATCAACCAATATCAAACATCTAATATAAATCACCAAATATTGACCATCCAATATTAATCAATTAACCAATATTACTCAATCAACCCATATTAATCAATCATCCAAATTGATTATCTCTTAATCAATTTGATTACCATAATCCTTCTTCATTAATTATTATTCCAAATAAAATAAATTAATCCCTTTAATGATCTTCCCTAATTAATCTTCCTTGATTAATTATATTTAATTACATTCAAGTAATTATCCTTAACCATATACAGTAATTAATCCCTAATTACTATCATTACTTATAATAATTAATGATTCTACATTTTCTTCCATTATTAATCAATCATAATTAATTACATTAAACCTTAATTAATTACAATTAATTAATCATTCCTGAATAAATCACTTGTATTAATCAACCTTGATTAATATCATTAAATTCAATAATTAATGATCTTATTAATTAATAATTACTTCAATTAATTAATTAATTAACTTATAATTAATCATTTTATTAATCATAATTAGTAATTAACAATTTGTAATTACTTAACTAAATTAATTAACTTCTAATTTATTATATTAATTCTTGATTAATTAATCCAACTAATTAATCCTTAACTACTTCATTAAGTAATTAAACAATTAAATTAATAAATAAATCCTTAATTAATTACTTTATTAATTAATTACAATTTTAATTAATTACACTTAGTAATTAATCTTAAGTTAAATTCATTAATTAATTAATCACATTGAATAATTAACTAAATAATTAATTAATTAACTCTTAATTACTTACATAAGTAATTATCTCTAATTACTGCCATTAATAAATCTTGATTATTCTCCTAATTAATTACTTCACAAATAATTAATTCCATTATTAAATAATTCTTAATTCTTAATTAATTAATCATTTCATAATTAATTAATTTTAAAACAATTATATTAATCAATTCCTTAATTGATATCATTAAGTGATTACCAATAATCACTTCAACTAATCACTCCTACGAGTATTTACCAATAATTACTGCCATAAGTAATTAATTTCCTTAATTACATTCAACAATTAACCATTGATTACTTTATTAAGTAATTACACTTAATTAATCCATAATTAAGTGATTATTTAAAATTAAATAAATAATTAACTAATTATTTAAATTAATTAAACAATTAATTAATTAACTTCTAATATTAAAGAAAAATCTTTAATAAATTAAGAAAAGCATAAATCTTAATCAAACTTAACTTATTAACAAATCATATTGAATAAGAATATCTTAAGTTAATTATTCAAATAATTTAATCCTTATTTATTTTCATAAATAAATTATTTGAATTAGATCAAATTTTAATAACTTAAAACAAATTATTCAATTAGTTTTCAAAATCATATCAATAACCTTATTTGAAAATAAGGCATTTAGAAATCAATTCCAAAATTTAAAAATACTTTAAAGTATCTAATTTAAATTTATTCAATTGAAATTAAATCATTACTTAAAAATTACTTTAAACTTTGATTCAATGCTTTGAATTCAAAACATTCTTCTTTAAATTTAAAATTAAATTAAATTGCATTCAAAGGAAATCACCTCAAAACATTTTAAATTTGAAATGTAAATTCGATTTACATTTTAAAGTTCGATTAACTTAATTCCAAAATAATAAGTATTAACTTTATTCATCTATCTCTTTTATAAACTTGTTTATAGTTTGAAACCTGATTTCATTTACTCCATCAATAAGTTTTAATCTGCACTTCTAACTCTGCACGGTACTTAACTAAAAAGCACACAACAACAAATACTCGAGACAAACACCCTAAAACTCGAGGTTCCCCCGAAGCAAACTCAGATCTACCCACTTCGAGTCGACATCAGGAATTCACGAGCATAACTCCGAGCTACACTTCGGCTGTAACTCATCTTCCCCAAACTCGTTCTTCAGTGCACAAATCGTGCACGCGTGCATATTGCACGGTGAACCCATCGACGTCGAGCCTTCCTCCGGCCATCACCCAGTCACCGATGACCACGATGTGCCTCTCGACCAATCAAAACCACAAATCCTATCACGAATCGAAATCGACCCTCTTGCTCGAAAAACTGCAGAACATCTCGATCAAAAATTCCAACGTCGCCGCCCATACAATCTCCGGTGAACCCCGCCGATCTACTCCATCGAATCGCCTCGACACGAACTTCGTTCTACCCAGAAGCGATCAATCCCGGTCGAATGTTCATGACGCAAAACTCCAGTATTCAGGCGGAACAAAAAGAACAACCTAAACCCTAGTTTGAATCAATTCGAAAAATTCTACCATTTAAAATTTTTAATTATATTTTTCCCTAAATTCCTAACATTCAAGCAAGCTTCAACCGAAGAATCAAATCAAATTATTAACTAAATCATCTGCAGTTCATAAAAATTCCCAATTCATTCAAACCCAAATTTCGAATGAATTACTAAACTATAAATTACAAACTTCGTATCTAAATTCATGATTTTACATCAAGATTACATACATGTAGTTAAATTTAAATTTAAGATAATAAATTTTTAACCAAAATTTAAGTTTCACTGTAAATTTTACTTTAAACATGATTTGAGGTATTTAAAAATTATAAAACTATTTTATAACCTCCATCATATAACTACAAACAATTTTCATTCAAATACTTAAGCCTAATATGGAATTAGATTTATAGATATTAAATTTTTTAAGCAAAACCATTCACTGTAAACTAACAGGGAACAGTTTGAATGTATTTAAGCAGACAAGCTCATAACATAATCATACCAACTTACTTAAACTCATGCAAAAGAACTTTGATACAAGTAAATATCATCACATGCATAGCAATGAAAACATATCAAACTATTTTTAAAAATTATTTACTCACCTGTTTTTATATATAGAACAGACTTTTAATTTTGCAGGCCCTTGAAATCTGAAGAAACTTGAATGCATGCCTCAAAATCTTAGATTTTAAAATGTTGAAACTTCAGAGTTGAATTGTTGAATTGATCTAAACTTGAATTGCATGTTGAAGCTTTAATTTGCAGGTTGGTTTGAACTTTGAAATGCAGTTTGAAGTTTGCAGATTTCAATTTGCAGGTTGCTAGTAAAACTTGATTACAGATTGGTTTTTGCTTTTGATTATGAATTTCAGGTTTAAGAAGATAGTTTACTGACTTTACCATTAACATTTGAAAGAAAGAAAAACAAAGAATAATGATAATGTTATGTTTATTAAAGAAAAATGAAGACACTAGTTCTTAAGAATTAACACTTGTCATTTAATTGATTTATTTACTTACAAGTGTTGTTAATATGACTTAAGATAGTTACACATGTTTTTAAGTCTTTTTAATTAATTTTTACTTAAATTGAAATGTAAATATAATTTTTCATGTTTAATTCACTTAATTAACAAATAATTATGTATGAATATATATGAGTTTTATTTTTTAAAGAAAATATTCTAAAACTAATAAAAATGCAAATAATTCTTATACATATATTTTAAAGCCTAAAATATTTATAATTACATTTATAACCATTTTAAATCTAAGCAATTTAAAAGAAACAAAACAAAGCTTTTAAAACTTATTTAAACTATCATATTTAAAATAAATAACAATCTCATATTTTAAATACTTTTAAAGAAAGACAAAACAAAACTTTGTTTAAAATCTTTTTAAATTATCCTATTTAAAAACAAACTGATTATCTTATATTTTAAATGAATTAATCTTTAAATTAATTTTTGAAAACATTGATTCTAAACAAAGCTTCAATCTAAAATATTCATACATTATAAATTATCAATTGATTAAATTAAATTTCAAAATAACTCAAATTATAACATATACAAACATATATATTACAATTTTAAAATTCAACTTTATTCAAAACAAAAGATTTTCTATTCACAATATATATTAAATGTATATATTATAAACAGAATAAAATTTCATTAGCTTTGAAAAATAATTGTTATCATATTTTAAATTGTCAGAAAGATATAAATCACAATTATCAGATTAAATATTTATCAACCATAAAAAGAATAAATTTATCAGTTTAACTAAAATCATAAAGAAAAATTATTAAACCAGTTAAATTATTGATGCGGATTATTAAATTTATATTGCCCAAAATTCTGGGTCGTTACAAAAACAATACACAAGCGACCAAACTAAATATGCATGCTACAGGTAAACATGAAAGCCAATTCAAAGTATCCTTTTATATATATTAGTAAAATAGGAACAAGGCATAGAGATAGGCAAAAGAGGAGAATAGAAAAAGAAGAGAACAACTAAGACTAAGAAGTATTATACTTGTTCTAACATTACATATACTATATGTGTATAAAAAAATCTAAAAATCTAAACACATTTCAACATCAAAAGACCAGTACACACAGGAATATAACTTATAATAACTAACAAAAAAACATATACATACATACATATACATATAATATGTACTTTTAAACCTATAATATAATATTTACACGGCAAAAGAAAATTTAAAATATACATATAACATTTGTAATATATACATATTATTTCATTCTAAAACATACAGTACGTATATTTATAAAATACCAATACATAAAACCAATTTGTATAGCTAAAAATCGATTATTCATATATATGAAAACTATGCATTATAAAACTATAGGGACAAGTAGTTTAAACAATGGAAGCTGCAACAATATATATATGTACACTGTATATATACTATTACCATTTTCAACAAGAACAAGAGAAGAGAAAGGCAGCGGAGAACCTCAGGTGGCTCGATCAAAGAAAACGGGTCGAAGGCTACTAGCATTTATAGTGGTGAAATCTTAAGCTCGGGGGTGGTGATACTCGGTGATGGGTTGAAGGCCGTACTACTATGGCGGCCAATGGAGCGGCGACACGAGAAGAGGAAGGTTTTAAGTCCCGTCAAAGTTAAGGTGAGGCCGAAGGGAATGAGGTCAGGAGAGATGTTTAGCAATCTCGGCTTTAATATAAATATATGTTGTACTTCGGTGATAGGAGCAAGGTCAGGTCGAAGCAAGGAGTGGCAGTGAGAGGGAGAAGGAACACTAAAGGTTGGAGATGAACGAGCAGTAGAAGGAAAGAAAATGATCGGTCCAAAATATATTTGTTTTTCTCAAAGCAAAAATAAATGTAAGAAGGGAAGAGGAAACATAACTAAAGGCAGAGCAAACGAACCACAGTTATATTAAACCAAGGAAGATAGAAAGTCAAAGAGCTGAAATAATTAATAGCTTACGGCTATTCAATTACACGTGGATAATGAATGGACAAAGAATTCAAAGGGGCAAAACGATACTGGTATGGTGAACCATTTCACATATCCGGTTGTGCACCGGACATCAAAACACAGATTTGAATACACATAGAAATCAGCACGATGAGATGATTAAAATGGTATATAGATATCTGTGGTACGATCATCTGATCAAAAGTCGATAATCAGTTCCGAAAATGCTGCTAATTTGCCAGAAATAAGATAAATAGAGCAACAACAGTCCAAATTTGAAGAAACGAAATATGGAATCTTACTTAGAAGATGATTTACAAATTTATTATATAAACATATTCAGGTTGGAAAACATTTTATTATCATCTAATATTAACTGATTTAAATTGAAATAAAACTATACAGGAAATAAACTTCCGTAATACCTGATGAAAATTTACCATTTGCTATGCTTAATTGGACATATTTCAAAAATAAAAAGTTTATTTTTAAATATTATTATTTAAAATTTCATAAAAATTCAATTAAATACGTTATAAAAATTATTGAAATTTACAAGTCATTACAGAACTAATAAATAAATTATTAAATGAAATGGAAGTAAGGTGAGATGAAATAAACTTAAGTTATAAGGTTGAAATAACTAGACATAAACAAACTAACTTAAATTAATGTTGGAGGGAAGCTTGGCTCAAATAAAACATTGAAATAATTCATAAGTAAATAGAATGGAATGACTCCGAGTTAATGGAATGGATTGGATATAATGATTGTGGATATCAATGAAACGTAATGATTTGATTAAGAATAAAGTTGAAATAGAATATAATTAAATATAAACTAATTCGAAATCAATTTAAAGCTTAAATGATTATTCTATTAAATGAATAACGTCGAGTTTGCATAGAAAAGTTGTTGTTCGACGTAAATGGAAGTAAATAAAATTCTATGAATCAATAGAAGTGAAATAAATTGTTTTTTAAATCAACTTGGAATGGGATATCAGTTGTTTGGCATAAAATAAAATGAATGCGTGAAAAGTGAGTAGTAAATCATTTAAATTGAATGAAGTGGTATATGGATTGTTTGAAAGTAATTAACTTAGCATCAAAACCTTATAAATGCTTATGATTATATGTTAGAAAGCATTGTTTATGAAGTCTATGTGTTTTAACCATTTAAATGAATGAATTGTTAATGAATTTCATACTTTGAGACTTACGTGTTTAAAATTGAATAAGTACAGACACAGAGGGACTATTTGGCTAGATTTGGGTCGCGATAATTGCTTTCAAAGTAAATGCTTGCTTAATAATGCTAAAATAAGGTAAATTTTTGGATTAAATACCGCAAAATATAAATATAGGTATTTTTTCCGACCGTGTGGGTCGATGTATATACATTTATTTCTCTTGCAATATTGCAAAAGGCTCTCCACACAAGGGAAACTCTGCCAAAAAATCTCGGAAATCTAGGGTATTAGAACTTTTTTTGAAATCTTTGAAATTTTTTGTTAACGACAATTTTATTTCATATTGTAATTGAAATAAAGGGTTTTGGAATTAGAATTGAAACTAATTGTTTTGGTTGAAGCTAAAAGATTAGAAAAGGGAATATCGAGTTTTAACTAAGTAAGGTTTTAATAAGTAACGAGTTTGAAGCATTCTTCCTATCATGGCAATTTCGGGGACGAAATTCTTTTAAGGGAGGAGTAATGTAACGACCCGGGTTTTTAGACAATAATTTTGAACATTAAATTCATTTTAAATGTTTAATTTTGGAATGAGGATGGGTTTTCAATGTGAAGTTTATCGATCAACAATAGTGTAATAAAACTCAAGTTCCAAATATACTGATTCAATTTATAAATTTAATTATCGAGTTAATAATTAGAAATCAATTAAATAATTGAATTAGAGTTGAATATGGGACCGAAAATGATTTCTAATGTTGATATAAGTTCTATTTGAATTATAATTTAGTTCGTAAGATTTTAAAACTAAAAATTGATGCGATTTCATAATTTTCGAAATCATCAATTTAATCGACATGTCCCGACTCGGAATTCAACGAAACCAGTTCCATCGGATCCATAATAGTGTATTATTATCGGATTACAAGTTTCGTAGTATTTGGAGTTATCATTTGATTGTATGGATACAAACGCTTTGAAATTGATATCGAAAATTCAATAAAATAATTGGGTCCAAAAAGCTATCTTCTTCATACAATTGAATTAGGACTTGAAACCTTTTTCATTATGTTCGGAATAGGGGTATAACATTTCAAACGCCGAGCGGCATGCCTCGATAGGAGATCAAAATTTTAAGTTTCTAAAACGAGATATTTTATAATTAAATAAAATTTTATAAAATTAAAACAAAGTCAAACCTTCCCCGGTACGCTGCTCTTTTCCTTCCCAGACACAGCTCTTCCTCCTTTGTTAAAAATCAAGTTCGACTTTCTATTCTCCCCTTTAAAATTTAGAACCGCAAAAAAAATAAACTTCGAGAAATAATATATAATTCGAATGAAATAAATAAAGTGGCTAATGATTTCGAATTTGCGCCCGCCTCGACCTTCAACTCGTGCACGAAGGAGGAGGGGTTTTGCGAAGAGGCAACGGAGCCCTAGACAGAGTGGCGTTCGATTGGGATTTTGGAGGAGTGTTCATTCTCAATGCAATGTCGCTTTTCTGGTGGATATCCGTCTAGTTGATGCGAGGTGGCGAGGCTGCGATGGTGGGGGAGGGCTCGCGTACGCGCTTGGTTGCGAGCTTAGTCGGCTGGGTGGCATGGTGGCACGGTCGATGTCAGAGAGGAGGCCACTGGCAATGTCGTAGTCAATTGGGGTTTGGTTGCGAGTTCGTGCTTGACCTGAAGTGAAGGTCGCATTCGAAATGGTGGAGGCTAGGTGGCATGAGCAGTGAAGGTGGCTGTAGGGAACTGAAGAGGGAGATGGTGCAGTACTCGTTCGAAGGAGAGGCTCGATAGCAAGGGCTCGATGATTTAAGTGCAGTCACGATCGATAGGGATGTGACGGGAAAGAGTAATCATTGATGATAGTAGAGGTTAAATTATTTAAAATAATATTAAATCTAAATTAGTTGTCAATAATTTATTTTGTGGTTTGTTAATCCATATTAAACTCATACGAGGTCGGAATCAAACAAAATCTGAGCAGAAAGTTATAAATTGGGAATGGATTGTAAAATAAAAATTAAAGGTGAGAAAAATAATCACTAATTTGGATTATCAGATAAATTTTAAAAATAGTTGAAATTACTTATTAAATGCCTGGTTGATTTAATAATTATTATCCGATGAACGATATATTATATATAGTAGTATATACATTAGTATTTGGAGTGATATTCCCACGTATTATAGCAGATGGGACCCTATGTTTCCCGCATAATAACGAATGACCCTATGTACTGCGATATCCCCCTTGAAGTGGGATTGGTATTTTTATGTTGTATCAACATCCGTGGATGCAAGGAAACAGGTTGGAGGGATCCAACTGGATTCCTAAGAAATGTTGATTACTTTTCATATGTAGCGACGTATGATTACTGTGAATAATTTGTTATAGATTATGGCTATGATATTAATTTATAAAATGCTATAATAGCATGGACTTTTAATTTGGTATTTTAAATACCATAAATAGTTATTTTTGAAATTTAAGGAATTAAAAAGGAGATTTTAAATATAAAAATATTTATAGGGAAATTTGGATTATTTTAATGGAAATTAAGAGGAAAGAAGAATGTGTATAATTTGATTTGGGTTATACTCAACTATTCGCAATTTTTTTTAAAAGAGACTTTACACAAAATTATATAAAGGAATTTGAAAATGATATTTTGAAAGTATGGGAAGGAGTTGAAATAAAAATAGATTTGAAATTAAAATGGGATTTATTAAGGAAGGGATTTATAAAATGAAATTTTACAAATGAAATTGGTTTTATAAATAAGTGGAACTCAAAGGGAGTTTATAAATTTATAAAACTAGGTTTATAAACAAGGGAAAATGATATTAGTGGATAAGTTGGAATATAAGTACGATGTGAATTTAAATCGAGTTATGGAAATCGTTTTAGGTAAAAGGAATAGTGGAATCTATTTTTGAATGTGAGAATAATGGTAAAATTGCGATACAATCGATGTGATAAGAATCGAGAGGGATTTATAAACTAAATTTTATTGGATTTTTAAAGTAGATTTTTGTCGGGAAGTTAAAAATTGTTTAAATGGGACTTTTAATTATTATGCTGTATAACTTAAACTATTGTTTTGATTTAGAATATTCGAAGAGATTAGTTATTATAATATTAAATATTTATTGAAATAAATTCTAATTTTATTAATCAGCCTTGTAAATTAATTAGTTAAAAAATGATTTGGATATGAGTTATCGATATTATTTGGAATGTTTTTGTTCACTTAAACATATTTTAAAAATAAACTACAATTCCTTAAAAATACTTATTTTATACATATAGTTTTGAATGATTGAATTTATTTATAAATACACTTAAGATTGGAGGCGAAGTTTGTTAAACGAATATGATTTTAGAAGAGAAATCCTATAGTGGGATTTTAGGAGCTTGAAGAAAAATTCCCAAGTGTTAAAAATATAAGAAATTCAAAAATGAGTTAAAATTCATAGAAGAGGTTAAAAATGGGTATTTGGAGATATAGGCAAGTGTAGTCTACCTTGGAAATATTAAGGGGTTTAAAAATAAAATTTGTAAAGAATTGCGAGAATAGGAAATAAACGGGCTCTGTAACGCCCCACCCCGAGACCCACCTTAGTAAAGAGAATTAACGAGTAATTCCGTCTACTAAAGCGGAGAATAGGGCTGGTTAAGGGCGACAATCTATAACTTTGTCTTAAACATCTACTGAGTACGTCGATACATGCAATATAACATTTCTTTTCTATCTCAATGGATCGACATGCACAGTAAATGTTTAATCCAAAATTATAGGTGGTTGACGGATCTATCAGAACAAAATACAATAACTAAATGTAAAGCACATCACAGAACAATAATCGACATCATATATATACATATACACTGATACATGTTTAGTACAATACAATATGAATACAATAAAGGAGGTACTCGACCACACCAGTACATCAAATCAAATGTAAAACATCAGAGTATGCGGAAGAAATAAACTACTCAAGCGAAAGAAGAGATGATATCCAACACCAACTTCAAGCTAAGTCCAATAGATGATACCTGAAACAACTCGGTCTGACCCGAGTATAAATACACGGGTCAGTCTAGCTACACAAATCAGTCAATATCGATAATATGAAGCAGAATGGGTATAGTGATACTTCTTCTCGAATGAGGAGAAGGATTAGATAACTCATTGCTCAATACTTAAGTAACAAACGCTACCTAAGTGACTAAATACCTCGAAAGAGGTAACTCAACTCAATACTCAAATAAAACACAAGTGCCTCATATCATTAGTGATAATCCATAATAAACTCAAATCAACTCATATAAAACTCAAGCAAAACTCAAATGGTTCGATGAACCATTACTCCAAAAAGGAGAAAACTCATCTCAATCACAAATAGAAGTCATGAAAGCAACACAAGACTACTCCATAAGAATGTGAGATCTCAAACTCATAAGTAGGCCAAGGCGGCTAAATCTCACACATACATCTCAATCATAAAAACTCATGGAACTCGATACGAGTTCAAACTCATAAAATCTCAAACTCAATAAAGAATTTGATGCATGTTCAAAACTCAGACGGCCGAAGCCTTAGACAAGGTCGCTAACACCTTCCAAAGCAGTTCGTCCTCATGACAAGGTCGCTGACACCTTTCCAAAGCAGTTCGTCCTCATGACAAGGTCGCTGACACCTTGACAAGGTCGCTGACACCTTTCCAAAGCAGTTCGTCCTCATGACAAGGTCGCTGACACCTTTCCAAGCCATTTTGTCATCCCTAACAAGGTCGCTAACACCTCCAAAGCAGTTCGTCCTCATGGCAAGGTCGCTGACACCTCTCAAAGCAGTTCTGTTAGGTAAACATCGTGAATGTGTCACAAACTCACGGATAGGAACCCAAAAAGTGTTAACGTGTGTCCCATACCACACCTTCGCACTTAGCGGTTTACTAGCCGTTAGTCGATGCCACACTAAAAACATCATAAAACTCATAAAATTATATCTCGCCTAGTCTTATTGGCGAGTGATAAAGAGATACCATACTTGTCTCATCTCATCGATAAGTATTAAATGACATCATAACTTATCTCATCTCATCGACATGTGAAAAACATCATGATGGTTTCTCATAAACCATAAATCTCAAAATATGAAATCATAAACTCAAGACTTGCCTTATGCCATTGGCAAGTAAATAAAACATCGTGACGGTTCTCATCGATCAAACTCCTACATAGTAGATCTCAAACCATAATACTTGCCAAATATTGGTCATCTTAAATAATTCCAACAAATAGGAATTGTAAAACTCAAAATACGCCATAAAATGGCAAAACATCTCAGAATCATTAAACTCAAATAGCTTCGATCGTACAAGTCCGAAATTAACCAAAATAGTAAACGCACATGTCCCATACCACGTGTTTTACTAATTCGTTTAATTCTCTTTCTCATACGTTCGAATAATATAAAAGTGTGTATTATATATATATAAAATAATTATAAATTTTTGTAAAACATTTAATTTGAAAGCTTTTCCATTTTGAAAGTCATTTCAAAAACGGTTTAGAAAACACGTGCACAGAAACATCAAAAATTGATGAAAATTAATAAAATTACCATACGATAAAACCCAAATGAAACCGTCAATTCATAGTGCGAATCGACGTTAATGTAATCTTTTCTATTAGTAGGAGTTAGCCTTTTAGATCCATCTTGAAAATAAAATGCTCGAAATCATCGAATTCAAAAAAAACAATTCAACGGAAAATGCTCAAACATTGCAAAAGAACTCAGGCCTGCGGCTTGTTTTGCCAATTTGCCACTTTTAAACTCAAAATTTGAGAAAACATGAAATATAAAATTTGAAGATAATTTCCATAGCTTGAAGTCAGAAAAAGAATCAACTAATTAGGACATTTGAGTCAAAAGTTATGGCAGTTCTAATTCTTAGGTATAAAATTACAAAACTGTGAACAATATGCATAACAACAGAGCTGCGGGGTAAAGAGCCATTTTGACCCTGTAGATCCCAGAATTTGATAAATCATAAAACATAAAAGTTGAAGAGAATTGCAAAATCTAAAAGACAAAAAAAGAATCACCTTATTTGGACTATCAAGTCAAAAGTTATGATGATTCTATTTCTCAGATCTAAAATTTCAAAACTCTGAACAATGTGCATAACAACAGGGCTGCAGTTTAAAGAGCCATTTTGACCATGTAGATCCCAGAATTTGATAAATCATAAAACATAAAAGTTGAAGAGAATTGCAAAACCTAAAAGACAAAAAAAGAATCACCTTATTTGGACTATTGAGTCAAAAGTTATGATGATTTTATTTCTCAGATCTAAAATTACAAAACTCTGAACAATGTGCATAACAACAGGGCTGCGGCTTAAAGGGCCATTTTTGAACCTGTATATCCCAGAATTTGATAAATCATAAAACATAAAAGTTGAAGAAAATTGCAAAATCTAAACGACAGAAAAAGAATCACCTTATTTGGACAATCGAGTCAAAAGTTATGATGATTTTATTTCTCAGTTCTAAAATTACAAAACTGTCACTTTGCTCTCGGGATAGTAAGAAAGAAGTGCAATTTTGACTAACTTAACTTTAAAATTTCTTAAAACTCAAAACATAAAACTTGTAGAAAAATTTATAGGCTTTCCAGAACATATAAAATTATCCAGTTTGGATAAGAAATGTAAAAGATATGGCAAAATATATTACAGGTATAAACTCAGGAAATTTTCTTTAAGGACAGTGTTGTGCTTTTACTTTCAATTCTATTTCAGGTCTATCAAACTTCCATAAATCGAAATGCAACCAAAAGAAAAATTGTTTCTCCTTGAGTCTAGTTTCTAATCCAAAAAGAATGAGCTCAAAAGGATTAGGAACATGCATGATATCACTATTTTACTTCTGTCCATTTTTCTAATTCATTTTCAGCAAGCATAGAAACCCCAAAATCATCTTTCTAATTCACAAATTCAACCAAGGATTCATCTAATACAACCAAAAACAAATATGAAAATTTGAGTAAACTAGAAAAGTGAGTGTTTAAACTCACCTTAAGGTTTATTTGCAGCAAATTAGCGGATTTAGCAAGCAAAGTAGGAAACTTTGGCCTTGATTTGGAGTTAGAAACCTAAAAGAGGAGAAAATAGAAACATGAAAACAAGAAGAGACAATTAACAGAAAATCTTCTCTAAACTAAAATTGGATGTGAGTATTTAGGTTTTGGAATATGATTACCTATGAATTTCACTTTAGATTGATAAAGAGCTCAGCTTGAAATGAAAAAAATTGAGTTTTAAAAGCCATAGATTGAAGAAGATGGAGTTGGTTTTTTTTTTTCCTTTTCTGGTTTCTGAATGTTTACAGGAGGAAGAAAATGAGCGTACAGTAATTAGTTTCTCATTTCTTCCTTTAGGCTTAGGCTAAGTGGGCTTGGACCCAAATAAAAAGAAGAAGAAAAAAACCTAAGCAAATTAATACAACACATAACAAATGCACAAATATGTATATTAATATACAAAATAAATTACGTTAACTTTTAAATTTTTACATAAACAATTATGTAAACTTACATACATATGAAATAAAATATTTTCTATCATATCAAAAGATATTTTAAATTTAAAATATTTTTATTATTAAAAAGGCCAAATTTACAAAAATACTCAATTTACATCAAATAAATTCATAATTCCTTATTTTTAACTTCTAAAATTCAACAAAAATTATTTTCTTGCGTAGAAAAATATAAAAACTAATTTAGTCTCATATCTATAATCAAAACACATTTTTAAACCAAATTCCATCTTTTTATCTAAATAAACAACGTTTTAAAAAAAAAAAATCAATTACTTCCTTAAAAATTATTAAAAGAAGTAATTGGCAATAATTAATAAAATCGTTGCATTTACTCCAAATAAAAATCCATTTTCCATTTATTATTGCCCTAAGAAAATAAAATAGAGTTCCAAACTTTATTTTCTCATTTTAAATTCAAAATTTATTATTTATCCCAATTAAACAATTTGAATTCCCAATTTATTTTAATTCTTAATATTAAATTATAACTACCGTTATAATTTAATATTCACAGGAAATCTCCAAAACCAGGGTTATTACAGACTCCCCTCCTTACAAAAATTGCGTCCTCGTAATTTTCTAGAAAAAGAACTGTAAACAACACAAAAATTCAATCGACAAAGGATAAAAGACAAGCTCGAAACTCAAACCATTCATACTCTCAACATAGAATAGTAGAGAGAAACAAGGAAAAACTCACTTGGTTCATCCAATGGCCCATCAAATGCCAATATAATGATTGGCAAACCATCGAAATTTCCAAGTATCTCGAAAAAATTTCGAAGATGTCCCGTCTTCGAATCAAACTCAATAAGATGCTCAACAATTAATTAATCGAAATTGATTGATTCCAGAAAAATTCTACGAATAGAGTCGGGGTCAAACTCACTTAAACCCAAACTCTAAGCAATAAAGAAGTTCATCAATAAGATATTCTGCATAAATATACGGAAAGAACATCCTCACAATATGTAGATACAATAGACAAGATAGATAAATCACAAGATAGCTTCTCACCAGGCCACCAAACTCGAACGACCGCGAGAAATGCACGTCGTTGATAATAGCTCAAAGATAGAATATGCTCAAGAACAAGTATATAAGATCGAATTATCTTTTAATACAAGACATTTAGAATTTTAAATCTCAATATTTTCTAAATTTTTAAATCTCAATTTTCAACATTTGAAAATTTCTCAAACTCTTTACTATATTACTTAGTAAGTAATTTAATACTCAAAATTAAAATTCAATTTCTTCTCTTGCTTCAAAATTAATTTTCAAAAAATTTTGTAAATCCATAATAATATCCTTTAAAATAAATTAAGGGTTTAAATTCTCTTATTATACTCTTTCCTTAAAATATCCAGCATATAATATATATTTTAAAATCTCAAAATATACTTCCAATAAAGGACAGCTCAAAAATAATCTCATTTATATTCTCATCTTTATAATTTAAAAATTAATAAATGGCATTGCCTTGCTATTGAGTTTTTAATAAATAAATATATCTGTTGGCTGCAGAGTTGACCGAACGATCAAAACTGCCTCGCCACTCTATTACTCATCTCTAAAATCAGTGGCTGCAATTACCATTCAAAAATAAATTTAATATTTAATCTCAAATTATTATTTTCAAAATCTCAATCTTTAAAACACAAATCATCATGTTTGATTACCTCATCATAGCATTTAGGAGATTCCTATCGATAATGTTGATCAGACATATCGACCAGAACTCTTAACTACCTGATGGATAACCCAACACTCTCAAATTATTTCTAAGAAAGAATACTACTCATATAAATATATTCTCAAAACATTCTTCGATTTTTTTTTTAAAAATAACTCAAAGCTCAAATTTCTATTTAAAACTCATATTTATATAGCTTTAAAACTCAAACCAAAGAACATTAAGAGAATGCATCGAGATATTCCCAGAATACTCGATTCTCAAAATCAATAGAAGGAGATAGAGTGTTCGTCAATCTTATGATGTCATGAGCCACTCCCAAAAATCGTCAAGATACAAGATAAGCAAGATATTCTTTTCGAAGGAGAAGAAGCACATAAACAACAAATTATTACTTCAAACAAAGTAATGCTACAAAGAATAATACCGATTGAGTATCCGAAAAGGATAACTCAAAGAAACTAAATCAAACTAGAACAATCTAGAAACTCACCTCATTCCTTAGTGGATATCCTCGTGGAAGGATAGCCGAAGGCTAAAAGCCAGGAATAAGGTTAATTCAACACTCGATTGCCCGATTGGATATCAAACCCAAACGGACTTATCAAAACTCAACAAAGTCACCTTAACTGGAATTCGAGATATATCATCAACATATCGATACTCAAGAGTGAATACAAAAACTTCGGAAACATCATTAACATTCCAAAGTGATAGAAATAATAAACCAAGCAAATTAGGATGCCTAAATAAATAAAGGATCCTATAACAACAAAAGGATCGGACTTAACATCAAATAAGTCAATCCATCTCAAATTAGATACATCTCAAGATAGTGAGTAATAAACAAATACTTACTAAAGTAGCAACAAATAGAGAACTCAAAATGCTCACAACAAGCCAATCGTTGTGGATCCCTTCAGTAGGATTCACAACTCTCAAAGGAATGAAACAAGAATGTTTAAAGAAATCAATAAGCTCCAACGATACGAACTCACCCGTATCAACAAAAATAAGAATAGAATAATCCCAAACGAGATTTTATATAAGATAAGATGACATCAAACACTATTATGGAATACTACGGAATACAATATATCTATATTCCTAGACATATTCCATCTCAACAGTCCCAAAATTCGAAAATGAATCAAGGCACGATACGAAAACAAGCTCGAATAAAGGACAATGATTCACTTGTACTGTACTTCAATGTATCATGATATACGTATTGTTCTGTGTTTATTCTACTTTGTTCTGACCACAGCTCTGATACCAAGCTGTAACGCCCCACCCCGAGACCCACCTTAGTAAAGAGAATTAACGAGTAATTCCGTCTACTAAAGCGGAGAATAGGGCTGGTTAAGGGCGACAATCTATAACTTTGTCTTAAACATCTACTGAGTACGTCGATACATGCAATATAACATTTCTTTTCTATCTCAATGGATCGACATGCACAGTAAATGTTTAATCCAAAACTATAGGTGGTTGACGGATCTATCAGAACAAAATACAATAACTAAATGTAAAGCACATCACAGAACAATAATCGACATCATATATATACATATACACTGATACATGTTTAGTACAATACAATATGAATACAATAAAGGAGGTACTCGACCACACCAGTACATCAAATCAAATGTAAAACATCAGAGTATGCGGAAGAAATAAACTACTCAAGCGAAAGAAGAGATGATATCCAACACCAACTTCAAGCTAAGTCCAATAGATGATACCTGAAACAACTCGGTCTGACCCGAGTATAAATACACGGGTCAGTCTAGCTACACAAATCAGTCAATATCGATAATATGAAGCAGAATGGGTATAGTGATACTTCTTCTCGAATGAGGAGAAGGATTAGATAACTCATTGCTCAATACTTAAGTAACAAACGCTACCTAAGTGACTAAATACCTCGAAAGAGGTAACTCAACTCAATACTCAAATAAAACACAAGTGCCTCATATCATTAGTGATAATCCATAATAAACTCAAATCAACTCATATAAAACTCAAGCAAAACTCAAATGGTTCGATGAACCATTACTCCAAAAAGGAGAAAACTCATCTCAATCACAAATAGAAGTCATGAAAGCAACACAAGACTACTCCATAAGAATGTGAGATCTCAAACTCATAAGTAGGCCAAGGCGGCTAAATCTCACACATACATCTCAATCATAAAAACTCATGGAACTCGATACGAGTTCAAACTCATAAAATCTCAAACTCAATAAAGAATTTGATGCATGTTCAAAACTCAGACGGCCGAAGCCTTAGACAAGGTCGCTAACACCTTCCAAAGCAGTTCGTCCTCATGACAAGGTCGCTGACACCTTTCCAAAGCAGTTCGTCCTCATGACAAGGTCGCTGACATCTTGACAAGGTCGCTGACACCTTTCCAAAGCAGTTCGTCCTCATGACAAGGTCGCTGACACCTTTCCAAGCCATTTTGTCATCCCTAACAAGGTCGCTAACACCTCCAAAGCAGTTCGTCCTCATGGCAAGGTCGCTGACACCTCTCAAAGAAGTTCTGTTAGGTAAACATCGTGAATGTGTCACAAACTCACGGATAGGAACCCAAAAAGTGTTAACGTGTGTCCCATACCACACCTTCGCACTTAGCGGTTTACTAGCCGTTAGTCGATGCCACACTAAAAACATCATAAAACTCATAAAATTATATCTCGCCTAGTCTTATTGGCGAGTGATAAAGAGATACCATACTTGTCTCATCTCATCGATAAGTATTAAATGACATCATAACTTATCTCATCTCATCGACATGTGAAAAACATCATGATGGTTTCTCATAAACCATAAATCTCAAAATATGAAATCATAAACTCAAGACTTGCCTTATGCCATTGGCAAGTAAATAAAACATCGTGACGGTTCTCATCGATCAAACTCCTACATAGTAGATCTCAAACCATAATACTTGCCAAATATTGGTCATCTTAAATAATTCCAACAAATAGGAATTGTAAAACTCAAAATACGCCATAAAATGGCAAAACATCTCAGAATCATTAAACTCAAATAGCTTCGATCGTACAAGTCCGAAATTAACCAAAATAGTAAACGCACATGTCCCATACCACGTGTTTTACTAATTCATTTAATTCTCTTTCTCATACGTTCGAATAATATAAAAGTGTGTATCATATATATATAAAATAATTATAAATTTTTGTAAAACATCTAATTTGAAAGCTTTTCCATTTTGAAAGTCATTTCAAAAACGGTTTAGAAAACACGTGCACAGAAACATCAAAAATTGATGAAAATTAATAAAATTACCATACGATAAAACCCAAATGAAACCGTCAATTCATAGTGCGAATCGACGTTAATGTAAGCTTTTCTATTAGTAGGAGTTAGCCTTTTAGATCCATCTTGAAAATAAAATGCTCGAAATCATCGAATTCAAAAAAAACAATTCAACGGAAAATGCTCAAACATTGCGAAAGAACTCAGGCCTGCGGCTTGTTTTGCCAATTTGCCACTTTTAAACTCAAAATTTGAGAAAACATGAAATATAAAATTTGAAGATAATTTCCATAGCTTGAAGTCAGAAAAAGAATCAACTAATTAGGACATTTGAGTCAAAAGTTATGGCAGTTCTAATTCTTAGGTATAAAATTACAAAACTGTGAACAATATGCATAACAACAGGGCTGCGGGGTAAAGAGCCATTTTGACCCTGTAGATCCCAGAATTTGATAAATCATAAAACATAAAAGTTGAAGAGAATTGCAAAATCTAAAAGACAAAAAAAGAATCACCTTATTTGGACTATCAAGTCAAAAGTTATGATGATTCTATTTCTCAGATCTAAAATTTCAAAACTCTGAACAATGTGCATAACAACAGGGCTGCGGTTTAAAGAGCCATTTTGACCCTGTAGATCCCAGAATTTGATAAATCATAAAACATAAAAGTTGAAGAGAATTGCAAAACCTAAAAGACAAAAAAATAATCACCTTATTTGGACTATTGAGTCAAAAGTTATGATGATTTTATTTCTCAGATCTAAAATTACAAAACTCTGAACAATGTGCATAACAACAGGGCTGCGGCTTAAAGAGCCATTTTTGAACCTGTATATCCTAGAATTTGATAAATCATAAAACATAAAAGTTTAAGAAAATTGCAAAATCTAAACGACAGAAAAAGAATCACCTTATTTGGACAATCGAGTCAAAAGTTATGATGATTTTATTTCTCAGTTCTAAAATTACAAAACTGTCACTTTGCTCTCGGGATAGTAAGAAAGAAGTGCAATTTTGACTAACTTAACTTTAAAATTTCTTAAAACTCAAAACATAAAACTTGTAGAAAAATTTATAGGCTTTCCAGAACATATAAAATTATCCAGTTTGGATAAGAAATGTAAAAGATATGGCAAAATATATTACAGGTATAAACTCAGGAAATTTTCTTTAAGGACAGTGTTGTGCTTTTACTTTCAATTCTATTTCAGGTCTATCAAACTTCCATAAATCGAAATGCAACCAAAAGCAAAATTGTTTCTCCTTGAGTCTAGTTTCTAATCCAAAAAGAATGAGCTCAAAAGGATTAGGAACATGCATGATATCACTATTTTACTTCTGTCCATTTTTCTAATTCATTTTCAGCAAGCATAGAAACCCCAAAATCATCTTTCTAATTCACAAATTCAACCAAGGATTCATCTAATACAACCAAAAACAAATATGAAAATTTGAGTAAACTAGAAAAGTGAGTGTTTAAACTCACCTTAAGGTTTATTTGCAGCAAATTAGCGGATTTAGCAAGCAAAGTAGGAAACTTTGGCCTTGATTTGGAGTTAGAAACCTAAAAGAGGAGAAAATAGAAACATGAAAACAAGAAGAGACAATTAACAGAAAATCTTCTCTAAACTAAAATTGGATGTGAGTATTTAGGTTTTGGAATATGATTACCTATGAATTTCACTTTAGATTGATAAAGAGCTCAGCTTGAAATGAAAAAAATTGAGTTTTAAAAGCCATAGATTGAAGAAGATGGAGTTGGGTTTTTTTTTTCCTTTTCTGGTTTCTGAATGTTTACAGGAGGAAGAAAATGAGCGTACAGTAATTAGTTTCTCATTTCTTCCTTTAGGCTTAGGCTAAGTGGGCTTGGACCCAAATAAAAAGAAGAAGAAAAAAACCTAAGCAAATTAATACAACACATAACAAATGCACAAATATGTATATTAATATACAAAATAAATTACGTTAACTTTTAAATTTTTACATAAACAATTATGTAAACTTACATACATATGAAATAAAATATTTTCTATCATATCAAAAGATATTTTAAATTTAAAATATTTTTATTATTAAAAAGGCCAAATTTACAAAAATACTCAATTTACATCAAATAAATTCATAATTCCTTATTTTTAACTTCTAAAATTCAACAAAAATTATTTTCTTGTGTAGAAAAATATAAAAACTAATTTAGTCTCATATCTATAATCAAAACACATTTTTAAACCAAATTCCATCTTTTTATCTAAATAAACAACGTTTTAAAAAAAAAAATCAATTACTTCCTTAAAAATTATTAAAAGAAGTAATTGGCAATAATTAATAAAATCGTTGCATTTACTCCAAATAAAAATCCATTTTCCATTTATTATTGCCCTAAGAAAATAAAATAGAGTTCCAAACTTTATTTTCTCATTTTAAATTCAAAATTTATTATTTATCCCAATTAAACAATTTGAATTCCCAATTTATTTTAATTCTTAATACACAGGAAATCTCCAAAACCAGGGTTATTACAGGCTCTTTCTTGAATATTGGGATAAATAGATCTTAGGAAATATACCTATAAATATTCCTAAGTATTGGACAGAAAGGATTTGAAAAAAGTTAACTTTGAGATTTTAAATATAGAAATATTTTCAAAGGGATGAATTATAAGTGGGAGTGAAAAAATATATTTTAATTATTGAAATGACTTGAAAACATCCTGTTAAGGATGTAAGAATTGAAGTTTGATTTTCACTATGGAAATATTGGAAGGGTTTGAATATATATATATATATATATATATATATATCTTATAAAGATATTTTGAGAATATTTTAAAGAATTATAATAAGGCAAGATGATTGCAAATGGATGTTTTATTGATAGTTAAATAAAATACTATCAATATTGGCCAATTTCGTTAATCATTTCGAAGAGACCGGGATTGGATTTAATTATCCGAAAACCACTACGATCCGGTTTGAATGTTATGGATGAATACCGTGAAGATGATGAAGACGTGATTCAGTTTGTCCAGACCTAGGACAACTTGTATGGAATAATGCTATCAAAACATCGTCATTAGAGGACGATGAGCATTCTAAAAGGAATTGTTCCCTGAAAGGTAACGCCTAGCCTCGAGCCTCATCAACCGGCAATGACTAAAGACACGGGAGGCAATGACTAAAACACGGGAGATGCAGCAAGGTTAAGTGGATCACACCAAAGTAGGGTATGTTATCACTTTTCTAGATGTCCTCAGAAACCTATATATTATGGATATGGTTGTGTACGGAAGAAGGAGCGCTCGATAGTAAGGGTGGGAACACCTGAGGTGATAACATATTCGGTCTATCCAGGTTAGGGGTAGGCTAGCCTTATGTAGCAAGGGATCGCGACGATGGTCCTCGGTACATTGTTCTAGAGGTGTATTGTGGTGGGCGATACCCCAGTGGCCCAGTCATTCGATGGAATCCATTCTCCAATAAGCGCCATACGGTTTTCATTGTGCCCAACTATGCTGAAACGTGAGATGCAAGAATTTTAGCTATTTTCTATTTATTTGGTTTAGACACTATTGTGATATCAGAAGATTTCCAGACTGACTCGGGTGTTATTTTATTATAATGCTCGGGTCATACCAAGTATTATAGATACGGGATAGGATGCTATGGAGCTCAAGTGATAAGCTAGATGACAGAGACGTATCTCCATGCTTGGTTCTGCTGTGTGAGGACAAGTTATTATAACTATGCATTTTGATGTATTGAATTATTGTACTCTCATGATTATAAGTATATAAACTATTATAGATTCTTTTGTACAAAAATCTGTTATTATATATTATATTATGTTCCGCTGCGATTATAAGATTCTATGATATTGTTCTTTTACTTTCCTCCACTTTTCTATTCTTCACCCTTAAAGATTCGTATTTTCGTTCAATTTGGGTTTAACTGGTGCGAATTATGGTTGACTCAAAGGATACAGATTTATGGGCCTTTACATATACCTATGACATTTTGGATTGAAATGATATATATCCATCCCAGAAATTATATCCAAATAATTGATTCACTTGGCTACAGGATATAAAATTATATACGGACACCAAGTTGGTTAAATTAAATGATTTTAAAAAATTTATTTGAAATTATTTATAAGAGTTTGATTAAATGTAGTAAAATAAAATTTATGGAAATTGAGTTATTTTTGAAATTGAGCTAAAAAAATGTTGAAATCAAAATTTGTTAAACGAAATTGTTTAAAAATGAAATTTGAGATTTTGAGTTAAAATCAAAATATGATTTGAATTTCAAAAATTGATTCGTTTAAAAAGATTTGAGATTTCATTCAAACTTTGAATTATTGCCAAGTAAAAGTAATAAAATTAGATATATAGAATTGGGCTCGAGAATGAGATTTACTTTAGCTTTTGAATCTAAATTCGAAGATTGAAGTTTAATTTGAACTTGGTGATTTAAATCGATATTCTGAAACCGAACTCGAATTTATACAAATTGAAATGGTTAAAATTGAGAATTAAATTGGAATTAATTCAAATTGAAGTAGAATTGAAATTAATCGGAATTGAAATCAAAATTGAATTAATTTGGAATTGAAATTGAAATTGATTTGAATTAAAATTGGAATAGAAGTTAATTCGAACTTAAATCGAAATTGAATCGATTTAAATGGAAATGGAAGTTGAATTGATTTGAATTGGTAGATTTGGAATTGAATCAGTTTGACTTTGAAACTTTTTCAAAATATTATTTTAATATAAAATATTTAAAATCTATCGTTTAAAATATTCAAATTATTTTGATTTTCCAAGCTATTTTACTATATAAACCATTCCAATATTCAAACTATTTTATATTAAAATATTTAACTGTTTTAAAACTGTATGAACTATTTTCTAAAAATTAAAACTGGTCAAAGTGGAATTATCTATAATTAAATCGTTGATTTAAATATGAATTGGGTTAAAACGAAGTTATAACCTGAAATGAAATTCGAAATAATTTTGAAAGAAAAATCGAGATGTTGAGGCGAAAATGATTTTAAAGTGAAATTGTATATTTTGATAAATATGATGATTTCAAAATGAATTTGATTTTGAAGTGAATATGATATTTCGATATCAAGTATGAATCGACATTGAAATGTAAATGTAACGACCCGTACTTTTGGCTATTCTAAATTATTAATTTAATGTAATTATTGGATAAGTATGGGTAGAAATAAAATTTAATGATTTGTTTATATTGGTTTATTGGATAATTAAATTTTTTAAAATTTCATATTGGAAATTATTTGAATAATTTAATTTCGGATTTAAGATGATTGTAACATATTTCGATGACTGATTTAAATTTTAATCAAAATATGAATAAAGATGATTAACATTTAAAATGGAGTTAACTGTGAATAATTAGAAATTAGAAATTTTATATTTTAATTGACAAGTAAAAATATCCATTTTGACCACTATCTCAGATTTCAACGAAACCAGTTTCATCGGATTCTCAACGGTGAATTATTGTAGGATTTCAAATTTCGTAGTGATCGGACTTGTTGTTTGGCCGTACGTGCAAGAAACATGTACGATTTAAATTCGAAATTTAAATAAATAATTCGATTCAAAAAGAAATCTTTCGCATACGGTCATATTAAACCTCAGGACTAATTTCATTGTGTCTAGAAAGGGGGTAAAACATTATGAATGCCTAGCGACACGCTTCTTTTGGAGTTCGATTTTACGCGGGCCAATCGGATGAGATATTTTAGTAATAAATAATAAATATTTATACAACCCAAACCAAACTCTTCGCATAAGTATAATCTACATTCCTTTTTTTTCCATATCTTGCTCCCTCCCTTTTATCTTCAGATTCAAATCAACAAAAAAGGGAAAGAGAATATACTAAGTGGAAATAAATTTACTTAAGTATGGTTAAGTGGAATAATTTTTATAAATGATTCATAAATGAGTTTATATGTAATAGTTAAACAAAAAATGAAACAATTGGAATTTCACAAATTGAATTAAATAAATTGAATGTAAAGGAAATAAATTCGAATAAATTGAAAGAAAACCCAATTATGAATGTGGTTAAGCATTTGGATAAGCAAAAAGCAAAATCAATGGACTGTAAATTGAAATTAAAAGTGGATGAAACAAATGTAAATAATTGAAACAAATCGATTGAATGTAAAAATATATTGAATTGTATTAAATCAAAGGTGAGAGGAATGAATATTGGTTGATTGAAAACAAGTTAAATGTAAATCAATTAAAAACAAATGAATTGAATATAAATCCATTGTATGATTAATGAAATGAATATTAATAAGTGAATGTGAATTAATCTAAAATATATGGAATGTGGTGTGGAACTAAATTACTTAAGTGTAATTGATTACATGAATTATTGAAATGAAATAATGGAAGAAGGAGAAAAAATATATGAATGTAACTATTAACGAGGGCAAATTAATGAAATGTAAATTTATTAATGTTGGTAAGTGCAAGGAAATCGATTGGAAGTAAATAAATTGAATGAAAAATCAATTGAACGTAAATTTAATTGAATCACGGTTTGTATCAAAGCGAAGGTTTAGCGACAACCTTGGCTTTGTGGGGTTTGACTGAATAGAGATAGCGTAGTAATACCCTAAAACGAGTCAGAAGCGTACTTGTTAGTGTTACAAAATTATTTATATTGTGTTTACTTATCCGTTGAGTTTTTATAAATTCCGATCGATTTGCGGGACATCGTGTTTTCGATAGGGTTTCTAAACACCTAAACGGGGCAAGTTGACATAATGCTGTTTTAAAATCGGGTAAATGAAATAATTTAACCTAAATTATATATATAGTGATTTTTAATGAACTTGTTGTTAGGAAATGATAATATTTAATTATCATCGATTATTGATTTAATTAAAAATAAAACGAATACTTAGTAATTTTTATTTGACGAAGCATTGATAATAAAATTGAATTAAAAAAAATTTAAAATAAGAATTGGTTCAAATGAACATGTGTAAATTAATTGAATATTTTGATAATAAGATAAGAAAATTTTCGTAATGATATTATAATATAACTTATATATAGAAATGATTTTAACAATTGAGAATTTTAGAATTTTAAATCCTTTTTGTTTTCAAAATTGTTTTCAAAGCTTCAAAAAAATTAATATTAATATTATCTAAAAGGGTTGATGAGAAAAATATATTTTAAAAGGATTTTTGAAGGAAGTAAAAGCATTAAACTCGCTTGGTCGCTGGAAAATAGTTATGGGGATGACTGCAGCATCGCCAATGTTCATTTTCGAGGTTCTGAGTAAATATTGCTACCAAAAGGAATTTATTTATTTATTATTGATTAAAACAAGTTGATGATGGAAAAAATATATATTCAATTATGATTTGATAGATATAGCAAAGTTGTTTTGAACTTAAAATTGAAATAGTATATAAGAAATAAGTTATAACTTATAAATTTGAATAGGAAAATAAAGCAAATTTAAAATAGTTAAAATTTTTGGTTAAACAAATAATTGATTTAAGAAATATTAAATTGGTTGAGTTAGTGAAATGAAATAAATAAAATATAGTTTACCTCATGAAAGCTTAAATAAAATGAATTGCATTTAAAATGAAATGAATAAAATGAAATCTTAAATTATATAGTTTATAGATTTGAGAATATTAAGCTAAACAAAATTTAAATTTGTTCAATGTGGATTATAAGAAAATTTAACTTGAATAGGATTAAATAAAACGAGTAACGAATTAAAATGAAATGTTGTTTAACTTAATATTAAATAAGTTGAATTGGATATTAAGTGACACTAGACAAATTGGTAAAGTGAAGTAAAGTCCACTTAAGCTATAAAATGAATTAATCAAATGGATATGAACTTGAATTTAAAATGAAATGTGATTTAAGTATGTAAGACATTGAATAAGAATAATTGAATGTAAGTAAAACTAATGTGGTTAATTGAATTGAATTTAAATTGGATATAAATAAATAAAATGCAAGTGGAATAGTTTAAATAAAAAATTGAATGTTAACTAATATAATATGGAAAAAAATTATATGTTAAAGTGGAATTAAGAGAAGCTGAATGAATTAACTGTGAAAAACAAGGGGTTGTTAATATGAATTGAGTTATAAAATAAATTTATTTTGGTAAATAAATAACGTGAATTTGAATAAATGAAGCAAATCGATGAGTTAATAATAACTTGAAATATGAGGTAATAATAAAAACGTGATTGTGTGTATAAATTATTCATAATGAATTTAGATGCTTTTTAAATGATGTAACAAAAAAACTTCAATTTTAAAAAAAGGTAAAGCATCGAATCGAGAACAGAAGAGGACATCACACTAACACGTGAGGAGTGCCCGACCATGGCGGGGTCGAAACGGAGGGGGCATGTTAAGGGTTGCCCGATTTCTCGCGATGATGACTTTTGGAGGCAGCATGGAGCCGCGATTTTGGCGATACACCTCTGGAGCGACGAGGCCAGGGTAGGCGACGCGACTGGAGGAGTTCATGTGGATGGCATTGGCGATGAAGGGCGAGTCGGAGGATGTTCGTCGACGGAAATTCTATCGGTTTAGAAAATCGTCGAACAAATTTAAATTTAAAAATAACCGCAAGCGCGCGGTGTACAAATATAGCACGCTGCGAATACGGGTCGATCCGCTGGGAATTTATGATTTTAAAATTCTATTCAGTCAAATTAAACCAAAGTAGAAAAGTGTGATTAGCTAGAAATGTAAGAAACTAACGAAAACTGGAAAAAAAATAGATAAAAATATGAGAGTTAAATGACAATTTAGAGATAATTCCACTATCTAGATCATATAGTTCAACAAATTATGAAATTATGATATCTCTTTTTTTGATCATAAGTGAATTTAAATGATGTGTTTACCATAAGTATGACTCATTTGTGCTATTGATTAGCTCAACATAAGCCATCAAACTATAACACAACCTTTAAATCACTTACTAACTCTCATGAAAATGACAACAAAGTTGAAAATGAAATCTATTTTAAGTATGGCCTATTAACTATTAATTAGAAATATATACCATCAAATTTTAATTTCAAATCACTTTCTTATTCCATAATCATAATTTGATGAAGATGCATTTGTGTTTGTGATTGTTTAAGCATAGCCTATTTGGTGTCAACAATATAGGCTATCAAATTCAAAGTAAAAACAACAAATAAAACCACTTCAAGCATTGTCATTAAGCACAAAAAGAGAGCTATAATTATCAAAATATTGAAGCTACGTGATTAGAGCCTTCATTACCCCTAAATTGAAGGGATTAACCTCCCATATTTGTTATCAAAACAACAAATATAGCTTGCAACATTAAAGTAAAAGAAAGAGAAAAAGAAAAAGAAAAAGAGAGCAAAGCAAAGAAACAAAACTAATCAACTTGCATGAAATAAGAGAGATCTACACTACTTGCATAAAGGAAAATGAACATGTAATTAAAAAGAAACAATAATTAACATTGTTTAAAATGAAAAGAAAATTACATAGAATAAAAATGGCTAAGTAGCCATGAAAAGAGAAAGAGAGCTTTCTTTTATTTTGAGCCTAAACCAATCTAAAGAGAGACTAACTAAGAGAAAGGGAGAGATTACATGAAACATATGGGTATTTATACATGTATGAAACCCTAATTCATACTTTTTGGGAATGCCCAAAATACCTTTGAGGTAGTGTGGAGGCCAAGTAATCATTAGCTTCTACTAATCATCATTTAAGTGTACATGAAGCCATTAATTCCATAAGCATGTGCATTAGCCTCTAACTTGTACATTAAGGTAGGTAGGTAAGTGGGGTCCTCCATGTTCTTCACTTTGAATTATTTCCATCTTCTTCCTTTGTATTCATTTTTTGCATGTATATTCCTTCATGAAACCACTTGTAATTGAGTTTAATTTCCTACAAAATAATATAAAAATTTCCAATTAAATTTTCTCAAATTAATATAACAAAAATGAGCATTTAGCCCCTGGATGAAGATGAAGATGTGAAAATTTCAAATAATATGAATTTTGGTTTAGACAAGTTAAAATACTCAATATGATCATTTATTTACTTTGAATAGAATAAATATGGTGGTAAAAATATGCACATTTACATGCAAATCAGAGGACTGTGATGCATCGATCATCTCAAAAAAATTGATATCGCGATCTGAAAGCGACGATGGGCGGTAGAGGAGGCGGTGGCTTCATAAGGTGGTTGGGTGTCGTGGTAGCGTACATGAGAGGGGTTGTGTCTGTGGGATGGCCTGTTGATTCTCGATTAAGTGATCGAGGAGATGTGGGTAGCCGTTCTACTTTATTTTATATTTATTAGTTTAAAATTATCGTTATATTAATAAAATCGTAACTCTCTCGTACAAGGTTCATTTTGTGTGTAATGAGTTACAAAGATTTCATATCAGTGTCGCCTACGATGTAGGATCGAGATGGAATTTGTTTGAAGCTGAAGATATTTTCTTTTTTAAATTGAGGTGAGTGTTTATACGCTCATAATTGACTGAAATAATTTTTATGTTAGTTAAATTATATCATGAAGTGATTTGAAATTTATTGGTTGTTGTTTGATGAGTTTGTAGATCGATTTCACCCTAGAGGTGGGTGAATAAGGTGATGCTATAAATCATTAAAATTCATTATGGAAGTATATAAAATCATTTCATCACAGAAAATAGTCAGCAGCAGAATAAAAAAATGCAGAAAAAGAACAACACGGAATTTAGCCAGCTTCGGCAAAACCCTTCCTACGTGCTACCACCAAGGTTTCTACTAGAAATCAAGCAGTCAGACGCTTACACACGTAAACTCGCGACCCCCGCTGTCGACTAACCTTAACTCTACGCTCAAAACCTACCACAACTCAGCCACTGAGTTGCGAATTCTCAAACTACACCACCGTAGTTTGTCCCTTAGCCACTCGACTAGAAATTACAACTATCTAAAAGAAGAATTCACATTTAAAAACAAATTAAACAATAAAACCCTAATTTAAATTATAAGCCCTAAGTAAAGATGGCCCCAATAGTCCTCTTTATTTTAATATGTCGGCCCGCTTTCTTCTTTGTTTGTGAAAATCAAAGAATGGATGCTTCGATCTCGTTCCTCTTTTGCTCTGAAATTAGGGCTTTGGCCTTGTGTTCGCACCTGTAAGATTAGTTAGTGCTTCGGCCTTGTCTTTGCTCCTGTGAGATTGGCTAGGGCTTCGGCCTTGTGAAATTAGGACTTCGCCTATCGAAGAACCCGATTGATTGTTGATCGATTACAATTGTTCTTATGATTTTCTTTGGCAATCGATCGTCTCCTTGCTTCAAATATAGCTCCTTCGATTTAGTTTGAGTTCAACTGTGAATAAGGTATGTAATTTGTACTTTTCCTCTACTGTTTTTCTTGCTTAAACTCTATTGATGATTTGAGTTGAATGATTATTCTTTGTTTAGCTCGAACTCGAATGAATAATGCCGATGATGTTTTAGGGTTTATATTGGGTTCGATCTCCTATAATTTCGTTCGTATATTCGTCTGATAATTTTTGACTTGGCCGTTTGATTTTGCATTGATTACTGTGATGATCTCTGACTTGTTCAAAATCATATTTTTGATTGCTTGATTATCTTGGCTATCATGGTTTTGACTGCTGCTTTGATTTTTGACTTACTCGTTCTTTTTCCTTGGTCATCATGGCATTGATTTTGCCGATGACTTTGGCTATGGTGATTTTTATTGTGGCTCCGACTTATTCGATATTATCTGACCGTTTTTGAAATTAGGTTGACTTCGGCATGACCACGGTTTTGATTTTGGTTGTTCTTTTCTCTTTGACTTCAGACAATTTGCTTTTATTAAAATTTGAACTTGCTCGATTTTATCCATAGTTGCCACGGCTCTGACCTGATGCTGCTGACTTCGGTTTTGATTTGCTATTACCTGACTTTGATTCTCTGGAATTTTTTAAATTTGACTTTGGTTATTTGAATCGATTTCTGGGCTTTGGCATGTCTGTTCATTGAACTGTGTTTGCATTGTTGCCATATATGTGAACATCCACTTATGTACTTGCATATGTATGTATGACGTGTTATCCACATTGTTGCTTTGCACTTGAAGTCAGATCTGCATTGCTGTCACATTGGCATGTTTCAGGTTCTGTTGTTCTTTCCGATCAAGCATCGTCTAGCATTTGGACACTTTTGCCCTGTGTCACTGTTACCTTGGTTCTGGACATGTATGTGGTCAGACTTGATTGACTTGTTGTCGGTTCGAACATACTTCGATTCATGTATACTTGGTGCCCGGTCTATGTGAGTCTGTTGGGCCGAGTTTTCCTATCTGCAGTGCACTGTCCTATGTTTGCTTCATGCTTCATTGTTATTTTACTGGTGCATGTTGTATCTGGTCTTGAAGTCGTAGCCTTTAATCGTATCGTACATGTGTCCTGCACATATATATGTTGTATATATTGGTGCGTAGCCTTGGATCTTATCATACATGTATCCAGCATATATGTATGTTGTATATATTGGTGGACTAGTGCAGTTTCATTGTGACTTTACTTTGAAGCTGTTGACTTCATGCAGCATTTTATGTTGTCCGGTGGCTTCATGTATATATGCATACTTTGATCATAGCATTCATGTGTACATTTGAGTTGCACCAGTGTTGTATCCAGCTTTAAAGCTCGGGTTGACCTTGTGCTCATGCCATGATTTTATTTGTATTTCACTTGAGTTGAACCCGACTTTTAATTGGGTTTGACCTTGAGCTCACCTGTCCCTGTAACTTTATCAAGTGTATATCGATGTGCACGGCCTTGTGGCATATACAGTGATACATTGTGTATGTCACAAGCTGTTCGTGCATGATGAATTCAAAATTAAATGATGACAAACAACCCAAATAACTAAGGCGAATAATATTTTCAAAATCAAATTTTATTTCACACTGCAAAATATTCTCTTTTCAATTTTATTGCGTTAATGTTTATTTTGCAGATATCTCAGATGCTGGATTCAATTTGGACTGGAGTTGAAGATAAAATATGAGTGAACGAGTGAAATGTAGTGAGGTGCAAATGTATGTGAAAATTGTGATGTAGTCAAATTTTTATTGTAATTGAAAATTGTATATATATGGTGTGATCTTGAATTTGTACTATTCAAAATTGTAACAAATATTTGTTTGAATAAGATATTTGTTTGAATTTAAATTATGTGTTATTTATTTTATTCAGCAAATATTTGTTAATTATGTGAAAAATAAAATACATTTAAATGAATATATATGTACACACATGTTTATTATCATCAAACAAAAACCATATACTTGCATATTCAACAATCTCCCCCTTTTAATGATATATTTAAGATTTTGAATTGGTAAAATGTATTTGATGATTCAATTTTCTCCCCCTATTTGAATGCTCCCTCTCTACACAAGCTCCCCCTTAATATTTGCATGAAAATAAAAGTATTCAAATGAGTGTAGATGTAAATAGAAAATATTTGACTTTTATTTGTCAAAATCTTAACTTTTCTCTCCGCTTTTTGTTATTAGCAAAAGAGTAATAGTGTTAGAAAAATAGTGTTGAATATGCGATTATATGATTTTTGTTTGATGATAATAAACATATATATATTCGTTTAAATATATTTGTTAATGTACTATTTTATTTTTCATAGATTAAATAAATATTTGCTGAATAAAAACAAATAACACAGACTTTGAATTCAAACAGAAATTTTATTCAAATAAATATTTATTACAATCTTTGAATAGTACAAATTTCAAGCTCTCACAATATATATACAATTTCAATTACAGTACAATTTTGATTACATCATGATTCATATTTACATTTGACCTCACTACATATCACTCATTCACTCAACTCATATTTTATCTTCAACTTCACTCCAAATTAAATCCATCATCTGAGCAATCTGCAAAAATAAATATCGATGTAGTAAAATTGAAAAGGAAATATTTTTGCAGTATAAAACAAAATGCGGATTTTGAAAATAATATTTTCCTCAGTTATTTGGGTTGTTCGTCATCATTTAATTTTCGATTCAGCATACACGAACATCTTGTGACATACACAGTGTATCACTGCATATGCCACAAGGCCGTGCACACCGATATATACACTTGATAGAATTACAAGGATAGGTGAGCACAAGTCAAACCCAAAATGCCGGGTTCAACTCAAGTGCAATAAAAATAATGTCACAATTTTCATCATAAGGTCAAATCCGAGCTACAAGCTAAATTCAACTCAGGTGCGCTACAAAACATCATAAAACTGTCGAGCATAAAATTCAAATACAACAAAATAGTGCAGTGATGGATATGCAACCAAATGCCACCAAGTGAATATGTACACAAACACTATCAGCCCATATGCAAACAGTTCAACATGAAGGCCAGAGTATACATGAAACATATATGCAAACTGCCTCAAATGGTACAAGTTAAAGGCTACAACACTACGAAAACTACAAGTGATAGCAGCATGAAACTAAACCACAAAGAAAATGCAAAGTTCAAGTCACTGCTACCATGACTCGAGTGCATGCTACAGATTCAACATAATGCTACATTTCTGGTCTCAAAAATGAATCAGAAGCAAATGGCACCAACTCGAGATCAAGTTCAAGCTATACAACTCAAACTCAATTGGACAGTGCCATCACAATAAACACAAATGCACAAAATCAGACTACATGTACAAACCAGAACTGTGCACATCAAAATAGAGAAATATTGTGACGACCCAATATTTTCAGCAATTTAAATCGGAATGATTAATTGGTTTAAAATAATAAAAGGTAAAATTTTAAACGTGAATTTCAAGATATCAATTTTACTTGATAATTAAACCATTGTATTATATAGTTTAAATATTGAATTGAATAATTGAAATTCGGTAAATTGTTGAATATGAGATTTTAAGCCTGTTAAAAATAATTTGAAGGCTTGTAAAATTTATAATGGTGATATTGAAGATAACAGAATGGTTGAATTTCAATTTAAAGGTAATTTGTTCAGTTTTAAATAATATATCGTTTAAATTGAATTTATAAATAGCCTTCCGAGGCACAGTCTCGAAATTCGACGAAACCAGTTCCATTGGATCCGTAATAGTTGGTTATTATCGGATTTCAATTTTCGTAGCAATCGGAGTTGTCATTTGACCCTGGCAGCTCGAAACGGTTAGAAATTATTTTAATCGATTTAATTTAAATTGATCATTTACGTCCGTAACACCCGCATGCAATCAAATTAGCTTTCGAGACACGTCCCATTGCGTTCGGAACGTGGGTAAAATATTTTAAACGTCTGTCGGAATGTCTGATTTGGGGTTCGGAATTTCGTGTTATACAACGCAAGATATTTTCAATATTCAATTTTATAATAATCAACTCGTACGCAGGAAGCTACCCAAATCTATTTGTATCCCCGTCCTCTCTCTCTCTCTCCTTTCAATAGAAACGAAATCGTTCCCTTATTCATTTTCAAAATCTAATCGTTCTAGCAAAAAGAAAAAAAACAATCAAGGGAAATCGAAGAGCAGAAATGGCCGCCTCGTTGTCTCAATTCCATCGCCGACCTTCTCTCCATCAGTCGCTCTTGTTTCCTGCGAGTCTAGCTGTGGAAGGGTTGATGTATGGCGTTCGCGTGGATTTAGGGTTGGAGGGAGCGACTGCTTTGGGTTGTTCGACGATCGCGTGGAGGGGAGCTCGCATGTCTCAGGCTCGAGCTCGAGTTTTGGGACGATTCTCGAGTTGATTCAGTGGCATACGAGCTCGGGCGAACTCATGGAGGAGGAACAGTAGGGGCTCGCGATTGTTGGTGAGTATTCCAACTTGTTTACCCTGATTTGGTTTGAAGTGCTTGTGAATAATCATTTCCTTTATAAGCTTAAGACTGTTATACATGGCCATTTGATAAATTAAATATGTTTCTGCGATGAAACCTATGTTGCATGAAGATGTTTACTTGGATTTAAAATCAATCTGCTCTGTTGTTATTGAAGACTGTGTTTAGATAGAAGACGTAATTAAGTAAGGAAAATTATAAAGTGGGTTTTATTAGACCTAAGGTCACAAAGTTTAAGATGTAAAAAAAAAATTTAAATAAATTTTAAAAGGAGTTGATAATTTAGTTAGAGAATATGAATTCGAATAAGTTCTCCAAGGATTTTAATAATAAAAATTTAAGTGTTTAAATTATTTTGTTTAAAAACAATAAATATACATAATCGGTGGATTGTTAATGAAGAAATTGATATAAAGATCATTAACTAGTAGCTTTGATGATTCATTAAGATAGTTAAAGTAAGATAATTAATTTGTAAAATATTTATGGATAATCCCTAAAGAAATTTATTAAGTATAATTACTAAATAATAAAGGGATTAAGTACTCTATGAATAAATTAATATGATTAGATAATTAATTGATTTAATTAATTTTAAATAATCACTTGAAAATGGGATTGAGTATAGTTACTCAATGGGGTTTATTAGTGGAATCACTTAGAAAAGTAATTAGTAATGGTAATTACAGGGTGTTTGGATTAATTACCTGGTGAAATAAATATGAAGAACAATTACTTAGTAGAAGTAATTAATAATTAATTACTTGGTATAGAAAATTTAAGAATTGACTAATAAGAGTAATTAATTACAGAATGAGATTTATCAAGGGTGATTAATAAATATAATTAATTAAAGAGCAAGTATAATTACTTAAGGTAATTAATGAGGTATAATTCCTTAGGTGAAGTAATAAGCGGATGATTACTGGACGTAATTAATTTAAAGGAAATTTCATAATGAAAGGTAATTAAAGGATACTTACTTAAGGGAAGAAATGAAAGGATAATTGCTCAATGTTATTAAAGATTTATTTAATTAATCCAGGGGTTGATTTAATGGATATAAATAATTAAAGGAAGTAATTACTAATGTGATGCTTCAGGATTGATTAATGAATTTAATTATTTAAGGATAATTAAATTGTGGAAGAGACATCTTGTATTTAAAGTTGAACTGTAATTGAGTTAAGAGGGTAATGAACTCGAAGAGACCGGGGTCGGGTAGTAGTAGATACCCGAAATCACTTCGAATTTTAAAGATTGATATGTGGAATCAATATACTGGATTGAAATGATTTAAGTTAATTGGACTATTTTAAATTTAAATCCTTGGTAATTAGAAACTTATATGTGAAATAAATGATGTGTATAATAAATTGTGGCTTTGTGAATTGATATAAGTTACCCGGATTATATAAGTTGTTGTTTGGGTATTCCATGATTAGTTGGGTTTACTCACGCTGGTTTCCAGCCTGACCCGGGTGTTACTTTGGTGTAATGCTCGGGTCAGACCGAGTATTACAGATTTTCAGGTAGGTACGTTCTAGAGCTCAGGAGACGAGCTGGATGGCAAGTACGTATAGAGTATTCCCGCTGCAGAATATTATATATATATATCAGAGACATGATTTGTATATGATCAGTGACTGTATATATGTGAAACTCTGATGTATTAAAATGTAATAGACAGATATAGTATTCTTTTGTAAACTGTTATTATTTATTATTATATTTTGGCCGCTGAGAATGTGAGATGTTTGGTGTGTCTGTTCTTCTTCTTCTATCTCTTTCTTCTTTTTCATAACTATCTGGAATTTTCGGGTTCGAAAATTTCCGGGTCGTTACAGTTGGTATCAGAGCTGAAGGTTAAGCGAGAACCTTGGCTCTGGTGGGGCTTACTCATTGAATAGAGTCCGTAGTACTCTAGAATGAGTTGAGTATATATATATATATAAATATGAGGGCGTACTTGTTATTTTCTTATAAAGATTTTACATGATTTTATATAAAAGTATATTTTGATATATATATATAGCAATATTTCCTTCTAATAAATATTAAGGTGAGTGGTTGTTAAATTATTGAAATTAAATTAAGAAGTAATATAAAATACAACCAAGTTAAAAGTGGAATTAATTAAAAATGAAATTCTAGAATTAGAACTCAAAAAAATTAAATTGATTAAAAACTTTAAGTGAACAAAGTTAATTTGGTTTAAAAAGTTAAACCAACCTCTGAGAATTGAACTCGAATTTATCTAATTCGAGATGGTTTAAATTTGAGATTGGAATTGAATTAGTTCAAATTGAATTTGATTTGAATTAATTGAATATATGATTGAAGATGTAAAAGTTTAAAATTTTAAATGGAAAATTTGAATTGGACTAAATTGAAATGATTAAAATTGAAGTGGGTTCAATTGAATGGATTAATCCAAAGTAATTAGAATAACTTTGGAATTGTAATTAAAGTTGAATAAGTAAGATGAAATTCCAGAGTAATGTTTAAATATGAATTGGATGATTTGGAATTTGGAATTTTTGGGAAAAGTTAAACTTCTTTTGGATTTGAAGGTGATTTCCAAAGGTTTGGGAGAAATAATAGTATTATTTCAAAAATATTTTTTGTGTTGAATTTGAAATCTGGGTGATTTGAATTTAAAAATATTTGGAAATGTTTTTAAAGAGATAAAAGCATTGAACTCTTTCGGTCACTGGAAAATAACGTCGGTGATGACTGCAGCATCATCGATGTTCATTTTCGAGTTTCTAGAAGAGAAATTGCTACCAAATTGTTTTTAATTGGAATTGTTTGTGAACTGGGTTCGAATTTGAAATTCTAAGGGATAAATGAATTTGCCAAAGAATTTTTTTTTAGTTGAATTCTAAGGTGTTTATTTAAAACTCTGGGATCTTGATTAAAATGTTTATGGAATAATAAAAATATAATGGATAAATAAAATGTATAACTCCAAGTTAAAAGCAAAATGTGAATGCAATTGATTATAAATAGAAGTTGTAAAATTTAAATTATAATTAAAGTTGTACAAGTTTAACATTCAAATGGGAAATTTGTATTGGATTAACTGAAAAGGGTATTGAACTGAAGAGAGTTCAATTGATATTAGTCCAAATTTATTTGAATAATTTGGAATTGTAATTAATGTGGAATTGGTTTAAAATCAAATGGAATTTGGTTTGAAGTTGGAAGGAAATTGAGAATCAATTCAAGTTGATTTGGGAATAAATCAAGTCCCATGGAAGTTAGCGTTATTTAAATTGGAATTGGGTCAATTTAAATGGAAGTGGAAATTTAAATTAAATTGTTGGGGAAGTGAGCAGTTTTGACTCTGGACCATTTTTCAGTATAAATTGTTTTAATATAAACCTATTTTTTCCAAGCTATTAAATTTATATACAACCTTTCTTTCTTAAAGCCAAATTATTTTATACTTGTTTTACAATTGTTTTGGAGTTATTTAACCATTTTTCAACTGTTTTCTAAACTAATTACTATTTTTCAACTATGTTAAAAATTAATTACTATTTTGCAATTGTTTAAAATTTCTGAAACTATTTAACTATTTTCCAACTATTTTACAATTAATTACTATTTTATAGCTATTTTGTAAACTAATAATTATTTTTCTACTACTTATCTATTTTATAGCTATTTTCTATAAATTTCGGGTCCTACATTCCAACTGTAACGACCCGCAAAATAGTTATTAAATAGTAATTAATTCGTAACTTAGTTGAAAATTAGTAATTAGTTTATAAAACAGTTGTAAAATAGTTAAAGAATTCCAAAAGAAATTTCACCTTATTGATTTAGTAATTATACTTAATCCAACATCAAATACTTATCTTTACCTCATTAATAGATTAAAATTTAACATATTAACTTAATTAATTATACTGAGTAATTAATTTCCTTAAATTACTTTATTGAGTAATTATTATAACATATCTTCCTTTAACATTAAGTAAGTAACCTCTTGATTACTTATTTCCTAATTATTTCTTGATTATCTTTGTAGTCTATAAATTATTTAAATAACTTATCACTTAATCAACTTCATTATTTATTTAACTTGGCTACCCATTCATTAATCGCTAATTTCTTAATTGTTTCTTAATTAATCAATCATTATTTCATATTCAAGATTAGGCTTTGTTAACCTTTAATCATACATTGGTGTTAAGTTGCTAAATTTTACAATCTTATTTAACATTCATGGTCACTTTATTATTAGGTAGAAATTTAAAAGCATTTATATTTCCTTAAGAAAGTCCTGTAAATAACTCAAATTCACAGAAAAAACAACCCGATGTTTCCCTACTTATTCTCCGAGCATCACCCCGGTGCTTTCCTTCTTCAATCTCCTCATAAACATTTCTTAAAATTTGGAAACAGGTTAAGTTAACCCTGTTAACCTGCCTTGCCAACTCGGGTGGAACCCACGCAGCGCACGAGTTCTTCCCCGAGACCCTACGCTAACAAATCCCAGACACTCAACAGTCCGGCCGTGCACATGCACACGGCGGCGCCGGTACTCTGGCGAACCACGCTACCCTCAACAAGTCGCGAATGATCATTACATTCGAAATCCCAGATCAATTCGATACGCAAATTTCCAGAACAAGATTCGACCCATCGTTCGAAAATCTGAACTAGACTCTCCTCAGATAAATCACTTCGCCCCATCCACGTCGTCCACGTGAGGCGCCACCACTTCGACTACACCTCGCCAACCCCTTACCCTACTCTTCCCCAGAGATTCGTGCAACTCGGTCAGACAGAGGTGAGGAAATCACCTCGTTTGCAGACCCCAATAAACCCACGTCTTAAACCCTAAACCCTACTCGTTCTATCACCTCTAGCAATAGAAAAATTAATTAACAATTTTCCCGTTATAATCAATTACCAGATTTTTTTCGTGCAAAGTTTCAGCATTCGAAATTCGTTTAATTGCTGGGAATTGGCTAGAAGGCAATCTTTGTTCAAATAACAACTGCTCCCTAACCCAACCACTAAACATCATCAATATAGTTTTAAAAATCCTATTTTCGTATAAGGATTCATGTGATATATTTGAAATAACAACTCACCATTTCTGAAATTTCCATTTTGGTAAATTTCCCTGTAACATTTAAATTTTCATACTGTAAATTATTGTTTTTTTCTTCTTGAACTAAAATTCCTACTCAACACACTCTTTTGTATTTAAACCCAATCTTGATAATGATGAAGACATGAGGGATTGAATTTTCTTTCTATTCGTTTCATACTGAACTCAAGGAACAGAGGAGAAAATCAATTCACAGAGCTCCAAATGTTCAACAGAATGATTTAATTATCACAGCAACTCAATCTACATGGTCGTAGATAAATTATGCTTGGGCATGAAAGATAACTTGTTTACTCACATTAAATTTTGAATAGAGAACAATCCTGGAAGTTGTTACTGCCTTGGTTCTTGACTTGTCTTGATCTCCTTGTTTATTTGATTAGTTGCTGAGTTTAGTTTGCTGAGTTTAGTTTCTAGAGTTGCTATTTTTTTTATGTATTACTGAACGAACTAAAGAGCAGATGTATTCATATATATAAGATAATCAGGATGAACAAGGGGAGGTGGTAACTGGTCAGCTTCTCCTTATATGAACAGGTTTTCTAATACTTTAGAATGACAAAATTTAGGGCTTGTGCAGATATCATTAAATGTTTTGTTTCCAATTATGTTTACACTATTATAATTATGTTTGCTGTACATAGATATTTTGTACGAAAATATACACTTTGCAGGCAGAAACTTAGCTTGCAAATGAAGATATTATGTTTTGTTATTATCTAGCTTGAACTCATGTACATATTTGTCTCAGATTTTACTTGTCTTTGGTCTTGTTCCATTTTATACTTTAGCTTGTACTCCATATACAAGTGTTTGTCAGGTCTTATCTTCTTGCTTTAACTTATGCTTTGTTTTATAAGTACCTTCATATAGAGGTTTGACTGGTTCATCTCATATCACTTGTATTCCAACACATATGTGTTCTAGAATTTACTTATGTGTTAATTTCCTATTTTACATGACTATAACCTTTGAGATATTTATTTTCACATCCATACCTATTTCATTTCTTTATTAAGGTTAAACTATCAACATTGAATTGCTTAAAATTATTTATTTTTATACTCATGTTAATATCATAGTTTCCTGAACATATAACGATTATATTTGTTTTCAATAATATATTTGTTCGTACTTAAATTTAATATTGATAAGATTTATCTTACTTAAATTATTATTATCCAGACTATATCATATATGTGTATTTTTAAATAATATAAAGTTAAATAAGATGGATTTCATGTTTAAAATATTTAGAAACTCGTCATTTTCGACAAAAGACAATTTATTCTCATACAAATAAATGGTCACCTAAGCTTATAATCATTTAAAAATCGATTCCAATTCAATTTACATTTAATTCCATTCCATATTAATTGATTCCTAATTTATTCTATTTGAAATAAATTTCTTTAATTGAAGGTGATTTCCAAATTTAAGCGAAGGTAATTCAACACACACAAAAAAAAATCAAGCTATTTTCTAAATATAAACTGGTCAGAGTTCAAACTGTTATTGATTAAATACCCAACTGGGATAAGAGTTGAGGTAATAACCCAAATGAGGATTAAGGCAAATGTGAATAAGTGAATGGAAATTTAAGTGAATGTGAATAGAAAGGAAATTGATATTGGAAAAGAGTAATCAAATGTGAATATTTGATTTTGGGTAAACAAAGTTATATCTTTGTTATATATTCTTCCCTTGTTGAATCTATTGCTGGAAGAGAAAGATTTTAAAAAGTGTTTGAAGTACAAAAAGGAATTCTATACGAGATTGAAATGATCCAAAGTTTTAAAAATTATATATATCTGTATATATATAAAGGATCTTATGAGGATTTTGGGAAAGGTTTTGGGAATCTTTGGATTTGGAAAGGCTTTTGATTTTTGGGTAAAATCAATATTGGAATTTGGAAAGCCTATTTTGAGAATTATCGATTTTGGGGATAATCGATTTTGTGTAAAGGAGCTTGATAAAATTCATACTAGGTGTATGATTTGAAAGATACTATATGTGTATAGTATAAAGTTTTTTGATGATAGCTCTGGGGAAAAAGGCGCTCCCTTGAAATGGACTTCTCAGGAGTGCCACCGGGTGGTGCTGCCTTGAGCCCCAAGGGGGGTTCTAAAGTTGATCCTGTGAGGAGTCCGGACAAAACTAGTTCCTGAGGATTATGAGTAGTGTACCATAACGAAAGTCTTGTGTGCCGCTGAGAGCCAACAGTCTGCGTTTGATTTTATATCGGTAGACTGCGACACTATGGTATACCACATAGCGAAAGTCGTGTGTGCCGCTGAGAGCCAACAGTCTGCGGTTGAGTTTATCTCGGTAGACTGCGACCTATGTAGGAGGGGAGAAGTTTCATTTTGATAACGAGATCAGAGGCCGCGGAGAGCCAACAGTTACATGGACTTTTGTTGTGACTGCAACGTAACCCTGGATGTAACTGTGATCTGTTGTGTGGTTCCATGGCGTAATCGAGAGTGCCGCGGAGAGCCAAAGTTACATGGACTTTTGTTGCGACTGCAACGTAACCCTGGTATGTAACTGTGACCATGGAATGGGTGTGATGATTTCCAGAGCATCCTCACTAAAGATATTTCCTCTATTTTCAAAAACTGTTTCCGATATTTTTAGTAAAATTATTTTCGAAGTATTTTTACTGGGTGTTGAAAACGGGTTTACCAAGTACTTATAGATTTTCAGTCCTACGCCTGATCAACGTATGATTGAATTTCTGTGAGAACAAGGATGGACTGGTTGAGACATCGAGTTATAAGTAATATTTTATAAAAGCTATTTTAATTATATTATCTGAATTTAAAAGCATTTTTAAATTGTTAAAAATAGAAGTGTTGAAATTATGGGGAAAATAAAGGGGAATCCAAACTGGAATTATAAAATAAAAATTGGACTCGGGAAAAATTTAAATGAGGTGAATTTTGTAATAAAAATCGAATCTTGGTAGAAAATTGGAAGTAAGCTAATGCGCTAAATAATTGTTTGATAGAGTATGTTAATAAAATTTAACCCGGATAACTAAAATGGATTGTAAGTAGATAATGAAGTTTGGAAATGAATTCGAGTTATAAATAGAATTCGACTTAGATTTGATAATGAATTAAATAAGAGGAGATATTGTAAAATAAAAAAAATATGTTGGCTTGAAAGGGTGATGGTTTGACTTGCAAATAAAATTCAAGTGTGATATGAATAATACTTAACATGATTTGCAAGTAAGTTTGATATAATGGAAGTGTTGTCGAATGAAATAACAGTGAATTATAATAAAAATGGTTTAAGTTGCGAAACAAAAACCCAAATGAACAGAAATAAATTGAGAATGATTTTGTAGTGATAAAATATGTAACAACCCGCATATTTATCGATTTTATATTTAAATATTTTATTTAAATATTTTATCGTTAGTCGGATTTTAGTCCGAAAAGCTACTTTTTGCATACGGTCGAATAGGACTCGGGACCACTCCCATTGAGTTTAAAATGCCATTTGCGACCTTTTTGAGTATAAGCTTCGATATGTTTGGAGAAAGTTGATTTTTGCTACTTTTCACTTTGGGTTTGGTTTTTGGGCTCAGCCCTATGTTAACTTATACTCCAAAACTGAACCACTCTCCCCATTCTCCCTCACTTCTTTCTCTTTTCAGTTTTCTTAGCTTTAATGGTGGGAGAGATTGGAAATTAAAACTCCAAAACCCTAGTTTCTCTTGCAAATCAAATTCCAAGCTCCAAACTCAAGAAGAACCCATTGGTAAGCTTCTCTTTTTCTTCTCCAACTTATTCTCTTACCAATTTCAGAAATTCCTAAACCTAATTTTGGGAATGTTCTTGTTTTTGAGCTTAGATTCAAGCTCAATTGGGTTGTGTTGAAGAGAGGGTGATTCTCCATTTGCTTTCAAGCTTCTTCTTGTTTGATTTTGTGAAAAGGTGAGATTTTTAATCTCACATCTAAGTCTATGAATTATCTTCGAATGATTGGTATGAATTCCTAACACTTATTCGTGTGCATTTGCTTTTGGATTAGATTGAATTGGTGTATATTCTAATTTTTAGTGTTTTGAGTTCAATTCGTTAAAAATCCTAACTTTGATGTTTGAACATGTTTTTGGTGATGCATCGAGGAGCATATAGGGCCGGGTAGTCGATTGGCATAATCCCTTAGCGTCGTTGCTCGAGAAAATGCAATTTGGTCAAGATTGAACCTCATTTGTAATAGGCAGGGAAGAGGCTGGAAACAGGTCCAGCCGACCGACCCCCCTGGTTCGGTCGACCGATCTGCTTCCAAATGTGCATTTGCACTTTTGTTTCTGGTTCGGCCGACCGACCCCTCTGGTCCGGTCGACGGACCTGCTTCTAAGTGCATAAGCACTTTCTGTTTTAGGTTCGGTCGACCGACTCAGGGAGTCCGGCCGACCGACCTGATGATATTTGCCTGCTTTGCCTTGTTGCTTAAATTTCCAACTTAAATCGATTCGTGTTGTTTCCTATTTATTGTTATCTATTATTATGACTTTGATGACTCCTTTTTAGGGATTTTCTTGAGTATCCATTTTGATGGATTCTTTATCGGTTTCGTTGGATTTTTATTCACATCTTCGTATGTGAATTTTAGTGATTGATTGTTTCTACAATCTTCTTTGTGTTTTGTCACTTTAAAAATATAAAGGTTTTCTATACTAGTAGTAAATATCAAAACTCTTTCCTCAAACGATTTCAATACTATTTTAATACCAAATTTGTTTATAAAACCGTTTTCCAATCTATTAGTATATACAAACCTTTACCTCACTCGTATGAGAAATCTAATTAAACGACTTAGTAAAACAAGTGGTATGAAACGCTTGCGTTCACTTTGTTGGTTAATTCTTGGACTTGTTCGATTCAAACTCTTGTGACAATTTTCTAATGGAGATCTACAATTTGTTCGTAAATATTTAAGTTAAGCTAGTGGTTATGGGACATGATGCTAAGCTCATATATTTACTAGATTACTGTAATCGACACTTCTCGATGATCATGACGATCATTTTTGTGATTTAGACTAGCAATGTGCGATGTCTCTTTGTCTGCGTGGGAGACTAAACCCCGTTCGTGTGTCAAATTTGTGGGGTAGCAACCCACGGTCTTCGGACCATTCGTGTGTCAAATTAATGGCTAGCTACCATGAGATAGCTTCTCGTTCATGTGTTACAGCTGTTGGTGATTTTTCATGCTCCCGTTCATGTGATAGGCCTCCCCCCTTTATTTTGTGAAATTTCTGGATTTCGTGTGTCGAATTCTGGAGTTTATACTTCACCTATTTTTGTGATTTCTATTGATATGATTTATCAATTCTTGTGCATAGGTGAATTTGTGTATCATTGACTGGATTTCTTGTGTTGATTTCTGGAATTTATGTTTCGCCAACTTTGTGATTTCTATTGATATGATTTATCAATTCTTGTGCATAGGTGAATTCGTGTGTCATTAACTTGTTGTGAATACAAGTTTTGGGTATGATACCCTTTTTGGATCTTTGAGAAGATTCTTCGATATTGATTAATCGTTTGTTGATTATCATTTACATACTTATAGTAGTATGCCGTTATGGATATTAAACCTCTATGCCATATCTTATATGTCATTTATTGTGGCTTGGTGAATGAAATTAGGAGTATGACATCCCTTTTTATCTTGAGTAGATTATCGTGATATTGATTAATCCCTTGTTGATTTTCAATTACTTATATATATCACAGCTTGGCATTGTGATTATTATGTGTTTAGTCATATCTCCTATTCTATATCATGTTATCTGATATTTATAGTTAGACTGATCCGTTTATTATTTTCTTATAAATAATACTCGGGTCAGACCGAGATGTTGCAGGTGCTTCGACTTGACTTCTCTCCGGGGATCCATTACTCTGACCTTTTGGTTGACTACTTAGATTAGTAGTTTTTGTTGTATACATTAGAGATATAGACTCCATAATGTATACTTATTCTTTTGTGTAGTTCGTGTAACTATTCTTTTGTGATATTGTGGATCTTTCTGACCACTACTCTGATGTACACTTTTATGTGTAGTATTCATATCTTATTCCGCCTTTGTGATATGAATTTTCTGTGACTGATTTAGGTTATGTTTATTCCTATATTTGTTTTTCGAAGATATTTTTAGCCACTGTGTAGTAGCTTTGAGTTTGTATCAGTATGTCGGATTTCCTCTGGATAAAGCATTGCATGTTATACTATCTGACATATCGGTGCTCGCGCAAAGAAATTACACGGATGGTCCCTCCTCAACAGCCTTATTCTCCATGCTAGTTGACAGCATTCACCGTAATGTTCTTGGCTAGCGTGGGTATAGAGGTGGGGCGCCACAGCTTGGTATCAGAGCCAAACTTCGGAACAATATGGAATATTATAACAAGGATCATCGTCCTAAGTTCTTCTTTGGAGTCGTGCTTTAGGATTTTATTCGGGTCTACGTACCGTTCTATCCTACTTTCTTTCATGATTCCTTGTTTGTCTATCAAGATTGCTTGATATTCAATTTGGTGAATTATCTTTTTCTTCCTCTTCTTTCTTTCTAAAGGAAGAGAGATGTCTAGACCTGGCCGCCCCAGAGCCGTACCGTCTAGCACTCCACCCCAAGATGGAGTTTTTATGACTGCTCAACAGCTTCTTGATTTAGTGACGAATGCTCAAGCAGCTGGAGCTAACCCGGAACCTACTCACCCAAAGTCGGGATTTGCACGCTTGTGTAGCGATTACACTAATTTGGGTGGGGAGCCATTCAAAGGTTCCGAAACTGTTATTGAAGTGCAGGCTTGGCTAAGGTCATGCGATCGAATCTTTTCTCGCATGAATCTTATTGACCTTCACCGAGTTCAGGTGGCCTCTAGTATGCTCCGAGAAAGAGCATTGGACTGGTACGAGCTTCTTATTTCTGAGATTAGTGAAGCGGATCTCACCTGGGAGAAATTCCGAGAACGCTTCGAGTTAAAATTCGTACCAGAAGCAGAAAAAGTGACATTGGCTCGACGATTTATAGACCTTGTTCAAGGTGAGTCCTCCGTGACTGATTACGTCGCCTCCTTCGAGTCGCTTTCCAAATATGAGGTTGAATACATCAACACCCCTCTGAAGAAGAATCAGAGATTCGTCTATGGCTTAAACAAAAGTCTCAAGAAGCCATTACTTCTAAAATTAGAAGTTTTTTTCGACCAACTCGTTGATATCGCTCTTCGTCTTGAAGAGGCGGATAGGGAGAATGATGTTGAAGTGTTGGGTTCCAAACCAAACTTCAACAACAAGAAGAGGCCAAGCAAATTCAAAGGTCCTTATCCCAATAAGAAAGGGAGGCAAGCAACTCCTACTGAAAAGACCTTTTCCTCTACTCAAGGGAAATGCTATAATTATGGTTCGAAAGACCATTTTGCGAACAAGTGTTCAAAGCCTCGTACTTGTCGCTATTGCAAGAGCCCGGACCATTTTATGCATGTGTGTCCCAAACATCAAAATAGGAGGGAGGGAAAGCTTAATGTTGCTCAAGCCCCTGGCAACACATCTCGTGGTCAAGGTATTTCTCATTCTATTCTAGATGGAATTATTTTATTTCGTGATCATCCTATTCGAGTTCTTTTTGATACGGGTGCGTCCCATTCTTTTATATCAAAAGAACTTGTTGATACCTTTTCTTTGGATGCTTTGTGTTTAATGACTTCTTTGAGAATTGCGAATCCGGTTGGTGGGTCCGCAACAATCAGTTTATTGTGTAAAGATGTCGAGATTATTTTGTGTGATTTTTCTTCCGAGCCGATTTGCATGTCATGCGTTATTTAGGCTTTGGAATGATTTTGGGAATGGATTGGCTTAACCGTTATGAAGCTCATATCCTATGTCCTGAGCGGACTATTCATCTTCGACATCCTCAATCTGTTAATCAAGTTTCTGTTATTCTTAAAGATTCAGATTCTTCTTTGGTTGCATCTTTATATTCTTTAAATCCTCGTGATGACGATGATGATGATGAGGGTGATATTATTTCTCTTATTCACGTCGTTTGTGAATTTTCCGACATATTCGAGCCCGTTTTAGGATTACCACCTAAGCGAGCAATTGAGTTCAGAATTAATCTTATCCCTGGAGCTCAACCTATCACTCGTCCTCCTTATCGTATGTCCAATAAAGAAAACGAGGAGATGCGTAAACAATTATCCGAATTGGAGACGAAGCAATTTATTCGCTCTAGTTCCTCGCCTTGGGGAGCTTCGGCTATTTTCGTGAAGAAATTCGATGGTACACTTAGGCTTTGCGTTGACTACCGCAAGCTTAATGATCTTACTATCAAAAATAAATATCCTTTACCTCGGATTGATGATCTATTCGATCAACTTAGTGGTGCTAGAGTCTTTTCACAATTGGACTTGGCTACCGGTTTTCATCAGCTTCGTATTGCAGAGGATAGCACTCCTTTGACATCGTTTCGTACTCATTATGGATCTTATGAATGGCTTGTGATGCCATTTGGGTTAACGAATGCCCCGGCTTATTTCGTTGACTTAATGAATCGAGTTTTTAAAGACTTTCTCGACCGGTTTGTTCTCATCTTTATCGATGATATTCTTGTGTATTCTAAAACCGAGGAGGAGCATGAAAAACATCTTCGGATTGTGTTGGAAACTCTTAGGAGTAATCAATTAAAGGCAAAATTTTCTAAATGCCACTTTTGGCAATCTCGTGTGAAGTTTCTCGGACATATTATTTCCGAATCCGGAATTTCCGTGAATCCTTCAAAGATTGAAGCGATTCAAGATTGGAAGAGACCGGAGAGTGTGACAGAGATTCGTAGTTTTCTCGGCTTGGCGGGCTATTACCGTCGTTTTATCAAAGACTTTTCTAAGATTGCCGTGCCTCTCACTAGCTTAATGAAGAAAGGTGTTAAATACATTTGGTCGGACAAATGTGAAGCTTCTTTTCAGAAATTAAAAGAACTTCTTTCTGACGCTCCTATTCTTGTTATTCCCGATGGGAATCAAGATTTCGTTGTTTATACCGATGCTAGTCGCATTGGTTTGGGTGCCGTTCTTATGCAAAAAGAACGTGTTATTGCTTATGCTTCTAGGCAATTAAAGCCTGCTGAGACTAGATATGCCACTCATGATTTAGAGCTCGCGGCTATTGTTTTTGCTCTTTGGATTTGGCGTCATTATCTTTTAGGAGAGAAATTTGTTCTATATACCGATCATAAGTCCTTGAAGTATTTATTCTCTCAAAAGGAACTTAATTTGCGTCAACAGCGTTGGCTCGAATTTCTTGCACCATATGATCTTGATATTCTTTATACTCCCGGTAAGGGTAATCGTGTTGCCGATGCTCTTAGCCGTAAACAACAAGCTGTTGTTTCTATGATGATATCCGAATGGAACGATCTCGAGATCTTATCTACTTGTGAGATTCGAGAGCGTGTTCCCGATTTAAGTTCATCTCTTGCTTTATGTAGCCTTGAGGCTCATCCTTCTCTTTTAGACCGCATTCTTGAAGCTCAAGGGTTAAATCCTGAATTGGCTCTTCTTGGCCAAAATATTAGGGATAAAATTGATATTGAAGGATTGAAAGACTTTGATATCGATTCTCGTGGCGGCATTCGAAAATTTGGTAGACTTGTCGTGCCAAATATTGGTGATCTTTGTAAAGATATTTTAGAAGATTCTCATCGTTCTAAATTTACCATTCATCCCGGTAGTAGTAAAATGTACGCGGATATTATTGGGAGGGAATGAAACTCGATATTGCTAACTTTGTTAAGTGTTGCATGACTTGCCAACTCGTTAAGGCCGAACATCAAAGGCCCGGTGGGTTATTGCAACCTTTAGAAATTCCAGTTTGGAAGTGGGATCAAATTTCCATGGATTTTATAGATGGCCTTCCCCGTTCTCGTTCGGGTCATGATAGCTTATGGGTGATCGTTGATAGACTTACTAAATCCACCCATTTTATTCCCGTTCGGTCTAACCGAACCGTTCCTCTTTTGGCCAAGCTCTTTATCAAAGAGATTGTTAAATTGGATGGAGTTCCTACTTCTATAGTTAGTGATCATGATCCATTGTTTACTAGTGGATTTTGGAAGAGTCTTCAAAAAGCTTTAGGAACGAAGCTTAATTTTAGCACCGCTTATCACCCCCAGTCCGATGGACAAACCAAGCGTGTTAATCAAACTCTTGAAGATCTTCTTCGTGCTTGTGTGCTTGATTTCGGTGGAAGTTGGGAAGATCATATTTCTCTTGTTGAATTTTCTTATAATAATAGCTTCCAATCTAGTATTGGTATGGCACCTTTTGAGGCACTCTACGAAAGGCCATGCCGATCTCCTTCTTGTTGGCTTGAGGCCGGTGAGAAGCTGGTTTTAGATCCAGATTTTATTCGTGATTCCACAGAGAAAATTGAACTTATTCGACATAGGATGAAAGAAGCCCAGAGTAGACAGAAATCCTATGCCGATAACCGGAGAAGGAAGTTAGAATTTTCTGTGGGAGATCTTGTGTTCATTCGTGTTTCACCTATGAAGGGTGTTGTACGTTTCAGTCGATCGGGAAAACTAGCGCCTCGATATATTGGGCCATTTCCTATCACTGAACGTATTGGTTCCTTGGCTTATCGCCTTTTATTACCGGCTCAATTTTCTTCTATGCATGACGTGTTTCACATTTCTCAACTTCGGAAATGTTTTCGAGATTCCGATTCTGTTCTTGAGCCCGGTGTTGTGGAAGAGATTGAAGTTTCGCCTAATTTAACTTATGAGCAACATCCTATTCGTATCATTGCTTTGGAAGTCAAACGACTTCGAAATAAAGATGTTCCGCTTGTTAAAGTCAATGGTCTTCAAATCCTAAGGATTGTTCTTGGGAATCTAGAGAGTACATCGAGCGTACACATCCGGACTTACTTTCTCGAGCTCTTTGAGGTGAACTTCTTATTTCAAACTTCTTTTGTGTTGAATATGCTTTTATGGTTGTTACTATATATATCTTCTTCTTAAATATTGCGAGGATGCAATTTCTTTAAGGAGGGGAGTCTGTAACAACCCGCATATTTATCGATTTTATATTTAAATATTTTATTTAAATATTTTATCGTTAGTCGGATTTTAGTCCAAAAAGCTACTTTTTGCATACGGTCGAATTAGGACTCGGGACCACTCCCATTGAGTTTAAAATGCCGTTTGCGACCTTTTTGAGTATAAGCTTCGATATGTTTGGAGAAAGTTAATTTTTGCTACTTTTCACTTTGGGTTTGGTTTTTGGGCTCAGCCCTATGTTAACTTATACTCCAAAACTGAACCACTCTCCCCATTCTCAGTCACTTCTTTCTCTTTTCAGTTTTCTTAGCTTTAATGGTGGGAGAGATTGGAAATTAAAACTCCAAAACCCTAGTTTCTCTTGCAAATCAAATTCCAAGCTCCAAACTCAAGAAGAACCCATTGGTAAGCTTCTCTTCTTCTTCTCCAACTTATTCTCTTACCAATTTCAGAAATTCCTAAACCTAATTTTGGGAATGTTCTTGTTTTTGAGCTTAGATTCAAGCTCAATTGGGTTGTGTTGAAGAGAGGGTGATTCTCCATTTGCTTTCAAGCTTCTTCTTGTTTGATTTTTTGAAAAGGTGAGATTTTTAATCTCACATCTAAGTCTATGAATTATCTTCGAATGATTGGTATGAATTCCTAACACTTATTCGTGTGCATTTGCTTTTGGATTGGATTGAATTGGTGTATATTCCAATTTTTAGTGTTTTGAGTTCAATTCGTTAAAAATCCTAACTTTGATGTTTGAACATGTTTTTGGTGATGCATTGAGGAGCATATAGGGTCGGGTAGTCGATTGGCATAATCCCTTAGCGCCGTTGCTCGAGAAAATGCAATTTGGTCAAGATTGAACCTCATTTGTAATAGGCAGGGAAGAGGCTGGAAACAGGTCCGGCCGACCGACCCCCCTGGTTCGGTCGACCGACCTGCTTCCAAATGTGCATTTGCACTTTTGTTTCTGGTTCGGCCGACCGACCCTCTGGTCCGGTCGACCGACCTGCTTCCAAGTGCATAAGCACTTTTTGTTTTAGGTTCGGTCGACCGACTCAGGGAGTCCGGCCGACCGACCTGATGATTTTTGCCTGCTTTGCCTTGTTGCTTAAATTTCCAACTTAAATCGATTCGTGTTGTTTCCTATTTATTGTTATCTATTATTATGACTTTGATGACTCCTTTTTAGGGATTTTCTTGAGTATCCATTTTGATGGATTCTTTATCGGTTTCGTTGGATTTTTATTCACATCTTCGTATGTGAATTTTAGTGATTGATTGTTTCTACAATCTTCTTTGTGTTTTGTCACTTTAAAAATATAAAGGTTTTCTATACTAGTAGTAAATATCAAAACTCTTTCCTCAAAAGATTTCAATACTATTTTAATACCAAATTTGTTTATAAAACCGTTTTCCAATCTATTAGTATATACAAACCTTTACCTCACTCGTATGAGAAATCCAATTAAACGACTTAGTAAAACAAGTGGTATGAAACGCTTGCGTTCACTTTGTTGGTTAATTCTTGGACTTGTTCGATTGAAACTCTTGTGACAATTTTCTAATGGAGATCTACAATTTGTTCGTAAATATTTAAGTTAAGCTAGTGGTTATGGGACATGATGCTAAGCTCATATATTTACTAGATTACTGTAATCGACACTTCTCGATGATCATGACGATCATTTTTGTGATTTAGACTAGCAATGTGCGATGTCTCTTTGTCTGCGTGGGAGACTAAACCCCGTTCGTGTGTCAAATTTGTGGGGTAGCAACCCACGGTCTTCGGACCATTCTTGTGTCAAATTAATGGCTAGCTACCATGAGATATCTTCTCGTTCATGTGTTACAGCTGTTGGTGAGTTTTCATGCTTCCGTTCATGTGATAGGCCTCCCCCCTTTATTTTGTGAAATTTCTAGATTTCGTGTGTCGAATTCTGGAGTTTATACTTCACCTATTTTTGTGATTTCTATTGATATGATTTATCAATTCTTGTGCGTAGGTGAATTTGTGTGTCATTGACTGGATTTCTTGTGTTGATTTCTGGAATTTATGTTTCGCCAAATTTGTGATTTCTATTGATATGATTTATCAATTCTTGTGCATAGTTGAATTCGTGTGTCATTAACTTGTTGTGAATACAAGTTTTGGGTATGATACCCTTTTTGGATCTTTGAGAAGATTCTTTGATATTGATTAATCGTTTGTTGATTATCATTTACATACTTACAATAGTATGCCGTTATGGATATTAAACGTCTATGCCATATCTTATATGTCATTTATTGTGGCTTGGTGAATGAAATTAGGAGTATGACATCCCTTTTTATCTTGAGTAGATTATCGTGATATTGATTAATCTCTTGTTGATTTTCAATTACTTATATATATCACAGCTTGGCATTGTGATTATTATGTGTTTAGTCATATCTCATATTCTATATCATGTTATCTGATATTTATAGTTAGACTGATCCGTTTATTATTTTCTTATAAATAATACTCGGGTCAAACCGAGAAGTTGCAGGTGCTTCGACTTGACTTCTCTCCGGGGATCCATTACTCTGACCTTTTGGTTGACTACTTAGATTAGTAGTTTTTGTTGTATACATTAGAGATATAGACTCCATAATGTATACTTATTCTTTTGTGTAGTTCGTGTAACTATTCTTTTGTGATATTGTGGATCTTTCTGACCACTACTCTGATGTACACTTTTATGTGTAGTATTCATATCTTATTCCGCCTTTGTGATATGAATTTTCTGTGACTGATTTAGGTTATGTTTATTCCTATATTTGTTTTCCGAAGATATTTATAGCCACTGTGTAGTAGCTTTGAGTTTGTGTCGGTATGTCGGATTTCCTCTGGATAAAGCATTGCATGTTATACTATCTGACATATCGGTGCTCGCGCAAAGAAATTACACGGATGGTCGCTCCTCAACAGCCTTATTCTCCGTGCTAGTTGACAGCATTCACCGTAATGTTCTTGGCTAGCGTGGGTATAGAGGTGGGGCGCCACAAAATAAATTCAAAAATGAATTAAGCAAGTAAAATAAAATTTAAAATGGGTTAATGGCATTAAGTAATAAATGAATGAAGTCTGATAGAATAAAAACTAAATCAAAGTTGTGTTTGGAATTGGATTATCAGACTGAACATAAGTTCGGTGGCATAATAATTTGAAATGTAAATGAGTTAAATATGAGTTGGATATTATTTTGATAAATTGAGAAGGTAAATTAAAGTTAAAGTGGATGGGCTAACAGAATTAAATGGAATTTGATTTGATGGGAATCAAATTGAATGGAAGTAAACTTAAGTTTGATGTTGGAATAAATGGAAGTAAATTAACTTAAGTTTAAAATTTAAGGAAGTTTGCCTTCGAATGAGGGTAAAGCCCATTAAATAAAAGCTTGGATTAAATTAATTTGGAAATGGTTATTAATTTGGAAGTATTGAATGTGCCAAGCTTAATAAATAATTTGAATGAAATCGATGCGGAGATGAAATAAAATGCGTATGTAAGGTTGATGAATAAATTAAGAATGAATGGAATTAGATATAAAATGAGTTGAAAATTAATTTTAAGAAGTTGTAAACTAAAATAAATACTCTATTAGGCGAATATTGTCAAATTTGCATAAAATGAATTGTTGTTTAACGTGAATAAAAGAAATTAAAATTCTTTGAGTTGAGAAAGGATAGATAACTTGAATTTGTAATCAATTGAAGGGAATATGATCTTGTTTGGATTTAAAATAGATTGAATGTATGAGGTTGAGCTGAATGCAAGTAATTGTGTGTAAACCATTAAAATTGAATGAAAAGGCATATAAATTTGGTTGGAAACAATTAGATGTGCTTTAAAACATATAAATTGCTTATTAGAAGTGTTTGGTGCTTGTTATTTATGTAATGCTTGTGTTTAGCTATTAAAAGTAAGTGAAATGTTAATAGATTTTCTATGTATGACACTTACGTATTTAAATTGAGTAAGTACAGGTACAGGGAAGCCGTTTGGCTAGATTTGGGGTATGCTAGTTGCTAAAATTTATAAGCTGCTTGCTTAAATTGCTAAATAAGGTACGCCTATGCAATAAAAATAGGAAATATGAACTGTTTTTGCTTTTTCCGACCGTGTGGGTCGATGTATACATATTTATATATATTGTCAAATTGCAAAAGCTCCTCCATACAAAGTAGACTCTGCCAAAAAATTTTGAAAATTTTGGGAGTTAGAAAATTTTTGGAAAATTTTGGTTAACGACAAAACAATTTCAAATGGGAAACTTAAAATAAACAAGTAAATGAAACTAATATGAATCAGTTTAAAAGAAAGATATAACTCCATATTAGAAATCGAAAATAAATTGAATTCATATGGAAACGGTGGAAACTAAGTTGAATAGAAGTAATGTGAAGGCTTCTGTAAGAAAATGTATACAATGATTTTAAAGATTACGATTGGATATTGTTGTTAAATAGAATATGCAGGTGTTATAAAGGAAAAAGGAAATTGGATTTACAAGATAAATTTGAATTGCCCGACTAAAAGGTACGTGATTTGATTCTGTATGATATTGGATTGGGTTTTTGATGTAGCCACTTGGCTTTTGTTTTCTTTTTGAAATTTGCGAGCCCGTAGAGGCCTTTTGTAGTTGTACCGAGCTAGCCGCGCAAAGGAGACACTGGCAAAAATTTTCGAAAATTTAGGGAGTTAGAATTTTTTTTTGAGAAAAGTTTGATAATTCAAAACTTGATTTTAAATTGAAATCTAAATGATTGTATAGGAGGATTTTGATTGAGAACTATAAAAGGTCTTGGAAAATTGGTAGGATGTTAAGCTGTAGATTTGGGGAAAAAGGGTAAACGGGTTTATTACCATTCTTCCTAACTAGTAATTTCGGGGACGAAATTCTTTTAAGGGGGGAGGAATGTGACGACCCAATATTTTCAGCAATTTAAATCGGAATGATTAATTGGTTTAAAATAATAAAAGGTAAAATTTTAAATGTGAATTTCAAGATATCAATTTTACTTGATAATTAAACCATTGTATTATATAGTTTAAATATTGAATTGAATAATTGAAATTCGGTAAATTGTTGAATATGAGATTTTAAGCCTGTTAAAAATAATTTGAAGGCTTGTAAAATTTATAATGGTGATACTGAAGATAACAGAATGGTTGAATTTCAATTTAAAGGTAATTTGTTCAGTTTTAAATAATATATCGTTTAAATTGAATTTATAAATAGCCTTCCGAGGCACAGTCTCGAAATTCGACGAAACCAGTTCCATTGGATCCGTAATAGTTGGTTATTATCGGATTTCAATTTTCGTAGCAATCGGAGTTGTCATTTGACCCTGGCAGCTCGAAACGGTTAGAAATTATTTTAATCGATTTAATTTAAATTGATCATTTACGTCCGTAACACCCGCATGCAATCAAATTAGCTTTCGAGACACGTCCCATTACGTTCGGAACGTGGGTAAAATATTTTAAACGTCTGTCGGAATGTCTGATTTGGGGTTCGGAATTTCGCGTTATACAACGCAAGATATTTTCAATATTCAATTTTATAATAATCAACTCGTACACAGGAAGCTACCCAAATCTTTTGTATCCCCGTCCTCTCTCTCTCTCTCCTTTCAATAGAAACGAAATCGTTCCCTTATTCATTTTCGAAATCTAATCGTTCTAGCAAAAAGAAAAAAAACAATCAAGGGAAATCGAAGAGCAGAAATGGCCGCCTCGTTGTCTCAATTCAATCGCCGACCTTCTCTCCGTCAGTCGCTCTTGTTTCCTGCGAGTCTAGCTGTGGAAGGGTTGATGTATGTCGTTCGCGTGGATTTAGGGTTGGAGGGAGCGACTGCTTTGGGTTGCTTGACGATCGCGTGGAGGGGAGCTCGCATGTCTCAGGCTCGAGCTCGAGTTTTGGGAAGATTCTCGAGTTGATTTAGTGGCATACGAGCTCGAGCGAACTCGTGGAGGAGGAACAGTAGGGGCTCACGATTGTTGGTGAGTATTCCAACTTGTTTACCCTGATTTGGTTTGAAGTACTTGTGAATAATAATTTCCTTTATAAGCTTAAGACTGTTATACATGGCCATTTGACAAATTAAATATGTTTCTGCGATGAAACCTATGTTGCATGAAGATGTTTACTTGGATTTAAAATCAATCTGCTCTGTTGTTATTGAAGACTGTGTTTAGATAGAAGACGTAATTAAGTAAGGAAAATTATAAAGTGGGTTTTATTAGACCTAAGGTCACAAAGTTTAAGATGTAAAAAAAAAAATTTAAATAAGTTTTAAAAGGAGTTGATAATTTAGTTAGAGAATATGAATTCGAATAAGTTCTCCAAGGATTTTAATAATAAAAATTTAAGTGTTTAAATTATTTTGTTTAAAAACAATAAATATACATAATCGGTGGATTGTTAATGAAGAAATTGATATAAAGATCATTAACTAGTAGCTTTGATGATTCATTAAGATAGTTAAAGTAAGATAATTAATTTGTAAAATATTTATGGATAATCCTTAAAGAAATTTATTAAGTATAATTACTAAATAATAAAGGGATTAAGTACTCTATGAATAAATTAATATGATTAGATAATTAATTGATTTAATTAATTTTAAATAATCACTTGAAAATGGGATTGAGTATAGTTACTCAATGGGGTTTATTAGTGGAATCACTTAGCAAAGTAATTAGTAATGGTAATTACAGGGTGTTTGGATTAATTACCTGGTGAAATAAATATGAAGAACAATTACTTAGTAGAAGTAATTAATAATTAATTACTTGGTATAGAAAATTTAAGAATTGACTAATAAGAGTAATTAATTACAGAATGAGATTTATCAAGGGTGATTAATAAATATAATTAATTAAAGAGCAAGTATAATTACTTAAGGTAATTAATGAGGTATAATTCCTTAGGTGAAGTAATAAGCGGATGATTACTGGACGTAATTAATTTAAAGGAAATTTCATAATGAAAGGTAATTAAAGGATACTTACTTAAGGGAAGAAATGAAAGGATAATTGCTCAATGTTATTAAAGATTTATTTAATTAATCCAGGGGTTGATTTAATGGATATAAATAATTAAAGGAAGTAATTACTAATGTGATGCTTCAGGATTGATTAATGAATTTAATTATTTAAGGATAATTAAATTGTGGAAGAGACATCTTGTATTTAAAGTTGAACTGTAATTGAGTAAAGAGGGTAATGAACTCGAAGAGACCGGGGTCGGGTAGTAGTAGATACCCGAAATCACTTCGAATTTTAAAGATTGATATGTGGAATCAGTATACTGGATTGAAATGATTTAAGTTAATTGGACTATTTTAAATTTAAATCCTTGGTAATTAGAAACTTATATGTGAAATAAATGATGTGTATAATAAATTGTGGCTTTGTGAATTGATATAAGTTACCCGGATTATATAAGTTGTTGTTTGGGTATTCCATGATTAGTTGGGTTTACTCACGCTGGTTTCCAGCCTGACCCGGGTGTTACTTTGGTGTAATGCTCGGGTCAGACCGAGTATTACAGATTTTCAGGTAGGTACGTTCTGGAGCTCAGGAGACGAGCTGGATGGCAAGTACGTATAGAGTATTCCCGCTGCAGAATATTATATATATATATCAGAGACATGATTTGTATATGATCAGTGACTGTATATATGTGAAACTCTGATGTATTAAAATGTAATAGACAAATATAGTATTCTTTTGTAAACTGTTATTATTTATTATTATATTTTGGCCGCTGCGAATGTGAGATGTTTGGTGTGTATGTTCTTCTTCTTCTATCTCTTTCTTCTTTTTCATAACTATCTGGAATTTTCGGGTTCGAAAATTTCTGGGTCGTTACAAATATCAATGATCAAACACTAATGAACCAGTTGCACCATGTGACGCCCCACCTCTATACCCACGCCAGCCAAGAACACTACGGAGTAATGCTGTCAACTAGTACGGAGAATAAGGCTGTTGAGGAGCGACCATCCGTGTAATTGCTTTGCGCGAGCACCGATATGCCAGATAGAATAACATGCATTTCATTTAAGGAGGAAATCCGACATACCGACACAAACTCAAAGCTACCACACAGTGGCTATAAAGGTCTTCGGAAACAAATATAGAAATAAACATAACACAAATCAGTCACAGATAATTCATATCACAAAGGCGGAAATAGATATGAATATAACACATGAAAGTGTACATCAGAGTAGTGGTCAAACAAGATCCACAATATCAAAGAGAATAGATACAAGTGCTAGACAAAAGAATAAGTATACATCATAGAGTCTGTATCTCAAATGTATACAACAAAAACTACTAAACTAAAGTAGTTAGCCAAAAGTCAAAAGATGGTTCCAGATAGGAAGCCATGAGGAAGCACCTGTAATATCTCAGTCTGACCCGAGTATTATTTAAGAAGAAAATAATAAACGGATCAGTCTAGCTATAAATATCAGATGAAATGATATAGAATAAGAGATATGACTAAACGTATAATAATCACAATGCCAAGCTGTGATAAATAACTAATTGAAAAATCAATAAGAGATTAATCAATATCGCAAAGATCTTCTCAAAGATAAAAAGGAATGTCATACTCCTAATTTCATTCACCAAGCCACAATAAATGACATATATATCAATGCCAATCGTAAAAGTTGGTGAAACATAAATTCCAGAATTCAACACACGAAATCCAGAAATCACAAGAAAAGGATGGCCAAGACATTGATGTAGTGCAAACAGTACATCCAATGTATCAAAAGCATATCATTGGTGTAGTGCAAACGGTACATCCAATGAATCAAAAGCAAAGACATTAATGTAGTGCAAACGGTACATCCAATGTATCAAAAGCTTATCATTGATGTAGTGCAAACGGTACATCCAATGAATCAAAAGCAATGACATTGATGTAGTGCAAACGGTACATCCAGTGTATCAAAAGCATATCATTGATGTAGTACAAACGGTACATCCAATGAATCAAAAGCAAAGACATTGATGTAGTGCAAACGGTACATCCAATGTATCAAAAGCATATCATTGATGTAGTGCAAACGGTACATCAAATGAATCAAAAGCAATGACATTGATGTAGTGCAAACGGTACATCCAATGTATCGAAAGCATATCATTGATGTAGTACAAATGGTACATCCAATGAATCAAAAGCAAAGACATTGATGTAGTGCAAACGATACATCCAATGTATCAAAAGCATATCATTGATGTAGTGCAAACGGTACATCCAATGAATCAAAAGCAAAGACATCGCACATGCTAGTCTAAGACATAAAATGATCATCATGATCAAAGAGAAGTGTCAATTACAGTAAGCTAGTAAATATATGAGCTTAGCTTCATGTCCCATAACCACTAGCTTAACTTAAATATTTACGAACAAATTGTAAATCTCCACTAGAAAATTGTCACAAGAGTTTCAGTCGAACAAGTCCAAGGATTAACCGACGAAGTAAATGCAAGCGTTTCATACCACTCGTTTTACTAAGTCGTTTAATTAGATTTCTCATACGAGTGAGGTAAAGGCTTGTATATACTAATAGATTGGAAAACGGTTTAAGAAAACGAGCTTTGTAATAAAATAGTGTTGAAATCATTTGAAGAAAGAGTTTTGATATTTACTACTAGTATAGAAAACCTTTATATTTTTAAAGTGACAAATCACAAAGAAGATTGTAGGAACAATCAATCACTAAGATTCACATTCGAAAACGTGAATAAATCCAGAGAAATCGATACCGAATCCATCGAAATGGATATTCCAAGAATTCCCGAAGAAAATAAGTCATCAAAGTCAAAAACAAATGATAACAACAAATAGGGAAATAACACAAGTCGATTAGAGTTGGAAATTCAGACAACTAGGCAAAATAGGCATAGTTGGCAAATAGCAGCAGGTCGGTCAACCGGACTCCCTGAGTCGGCTGACCGAACAGGGCTTGGAAGTGCTCGGGGCACCAGGTCGGTCGACCGGCCCAGGGGCTCGGTCGGTCGAAGCTTGTACCCAGCACTTCCAAAATAGAGGCAGGAAGTGCGTGGGCTACAGGTCGGTCGGCCGGCCCAGGGGCTCGGTCGGCCGAACCTGTTGCCAGCACTCCCATGCCCTATTTCAATTGAGGTGCAAATCTCGATCAAACTGCATTCGCTCGAGCAACGGCGCTAAGGGTTTATGCCAAACGACTACCCGGCCCTATAAGCTCTTCGATGCATAATCAAAAACACATTCAAACATCAAAGCTATGATTTTTAAAGAATTGAACCCAAAACACCAAAAATTAGAATATTCACCAAATCAATCCAAACCAAAAGCAATTGCACACGAATAAGTGTTAGGAATTCATACCTAACAATCGGAGATAAACATAGACTAAGATGTGAGATAAAAATCTCACCTTTGAACTCAAGCAATTGAAGAAGAAGCTTGAAAGCAAAAGCGGAATCAACCACTCTTCAAATCCAACTCAAGAAGCTTGATTTTAAGCTAAAAAGAGAATCATTCCCCAAATTAGGTTTAGGAATTTTCTGAAATCAAAGAGAGAAAGAGTTGGAGAAGAAGAAGGAGATGCTTACTAATGGGTTCTCTTTGATTTTGGAGCAAGAACTTGAGCTAGCAAGAGGAATTAGGGCTTGGAGTTTTAATTTCCACTCTCTTCCACCATTGTTGCAAAAGCTTGAAGGGTTAGGAATTAGAAATGAAGTAGTGAAGAGGAGAGGGGGTTGGGACTGAGTTAGTAAGTGGCTAATGGGTTCAGCCCAAACCAAAGCCCCAAGTGAAAAAGTGGCAAAATTTCACTATCTCCAAAACATATCGAAGTTTATACTCAAAAAGGTCGCAAACGTCATTTTGAACTCAATGGGGGTGGTCTCGAGTCTCAATTCGACTGTTTGCAAAAGGTAGCTTTTCGGACCAAAATCCGACGAACGATAAAAATATTTAAATAAAATTTTTAAATATAAAATCGATAAATATGTGGGTTGTTACACACCAAGTTATACAAGCAACTCAAACTCAACCGCAACAGAGACAAACATAGTTCAACTTGACTCGAAGTACAAGTCTATGCAAACAAAACAAGCTACAATGAAGATCAAACTAAATGAAACAGACTGCAAGTACAAGGCACAGTGCACACCAAACCTATATATGATTGACCAGAATAACCAAAGGAATAGCAACAATGCACAAAGGCTACAGGTCTGAAACTCTAAGGCAAGCACAACTGGAAGTATACATGAAGTATATAAATGACCAAATTCAATGCAGCAACACCAAGCAGAAGTTACCTCAAAGCAAAATGACATGAATAATGTGCACAGATATAGTATGCAGTTATAACACAAGTATAGATTCAACAATACATGCATACACACATACAAATGTATATATGCATATATATGAATTCACCCAGCGCTATCAGAAGTAAAGGCCGAAGATAATATTAAGTCATGGAATCGCATGAACAAGTCAAGTATGCTACAACTAGAGAATCGAGCTTCAAAAGTACAGGGTGCAGTGATGCAAAAATCACAATGAATTAAATCGGTGCCGAAGTCAGGTGATAAACAAATTGAAGCAGAAAAAAATCAAGTTAAAGCCGATATTGAAAAAGTCAGTGCCAAAATCATCACACCATAGTCAGATCCGTGGAAACCAAGAAATCGAACCAAGTCAAAAACCAAAACCGTGAGTATCAAGTATCAAATTATACGAAATTGACAAAGTCAGCGAAATCATCAACATCCAAGCATAATCGCATGGCCGAAGCACAGTATTGAAAAAATCAAACTACAATCAGACGAACGAAAAATAAGGAGATCGAATCTATATAAAAACCCATAATCATCGTCGGTTGAAAAATCAATCGAGTTCGAGGATATAAACAAGAATAAATAAAAAGGAAATCACATACCATATCATTCAGCCGAACTCGTCAATTTGAAGTAGCTATCTGCAATTCAAAGTAACACCTGATCGAAAAAGCAAGCAACGATTAAGTCATCTGTTTCGATCGAACAACCCAAAGCGGCGCTTCAATTTCAACAATAAGACCTAATTTGCAAGACAAGAACAAAGCCCTAATTTGCAAGACGAGACCAAGCCGCCATTATACAAAGCAAAGGAAAAAGGAACGCCGATATAATGAAAAGAAAAAGGGATTGGGTCGGCCTTGTTTACATTATAAGGCTTAATAGTTAAAAATAGGGTTTTTAATTTTAATCGTGTTTTTAAATAGTTTTAAATTTGTATTTCTCTTTTATAAGTTGTAATTACTAGTCGTGTGACTAGGGGACAAACTATGTGGTGTAGCGCAACTCAGTAGCCGAGTTGTGGCAGGGTTTTGAGCATAGAGTTAGGTTAGTCAGTAGTGGGTGTCGCAAGTTTACGTGTGTAAGCGTGTGACTACTTAATTTCTAGTAGAAACCTTGGGGGCACGTAGGTAGGGTTTTGCCGATGCTGGGTAAATTATGTGTCGTTCTATTTCTGCATTTATTATTCTGCTATTATTGGTGATGCTATAATTTCGATATATCTGTGTTGAAATAATTTTATAAGCTTCCACAATTAATTTTTATAATTATTAGTATCACCCTATTCACCCCCCTCTAGGGTGAAATCGATCCTACAAGTGGTATCGGAGCTAGGAATAGAAGTCAACTTTTGCTTTAAAAATTCGTTTTTCAAAAACCAGTTTTTGTAATGGCTTCTTTTAATAATGCTTTTGCTGAGGGTCAGTCCATAGTTAGACCCTCCAATGTTCAATGGCGAATACGCCTACTGGAAAAATAGAATGAAAATTTTTCTGAAAACCATTGACGCTTGGAATATTGTTGAGACAGGTTATAGAACACCAACTATAACTGTAGATAATCTGGAAATAGAGAAACCTAAGGATCAATGGATAGAACTAGAAAATAAATTACAAAATGCTAATGCTAAAGCTATGAATTCTATTATCTGTTCATTAGATCAATTTGAATTTAATCGTATCTCGGATTGTCTAACTGCGTAGGAAATATGGCACACATTAGAAGTGACTCACAAAGGAACATCTCAAGTCAAAGAATCTCGCCTTGCCATGCCATGCAGCGAATACGAAAACTTCACAATGGCAAAGGAAGAAAATGTCAAAGAGATGTATGGACGACTTTCCAATATCATATACAAATCAAATGCTCTCGGAAAATCATACATAGAGTTGGAGATAGTCCGAAAAATCCTCGGAGTCCTTCCACGAAGTTTTGAAGAAAAAGTGACCGCCATTCAAGAATCGAAAGATTTAAAACAAATGAAAGTTGAAGAACTCATCGGAAATCTCACCACTTATGAGCTAGAAATGAAAATCAAGGAAGAGCGTGAAGGAGGAGATACTCGAAACAAATCAATAGCGCTCAAAGGAACAACCAAAAGTGATGATGATAATGACGATGATGATCAAGCAGCAGAATTGGAGCCGATAATAAAGACATTCAAAACGTGGAATTACAAATATGGAAATCCAGCTCGAAATCAAAAATTGAAAAGCAGAATAGCCAAAATACCAGACTATTCAAAAGAACAGAAGATCATTTATCATAAGTGCAACCAACCCGGACACATCAAGCCCAATTGTCCTCAAAATCGACACGACTTTAAAAAGAAATCAAAAAGGAGAAGTTTTGCAGCCACGTGGAATACAAGTGATGAACATAATCAAAGTACTAGCAGTGAGAGTGAGAAAGCAGATATGTGCCTTCAAGAAAATATAACTGATCATAGCGACAATGACGAGACAAGCGAGGTAACAAAACTCACTCACTCTGAATTACTTATATATTTCCACGAAGTAAATGGCTATTTTGAACGACTTAGGGAGAAGTATGCCAAACTTGAATCACAAAAAGATACTTTGATAGAATTAAATAAAAAACTTGACCAATTAGTTAAAACCTATCAAAGTAGGATCCCTAAGTGTGATAAGTGTCCAACATTTGAAGAAGAAATTAAAAAATCAGAAATTAATATAAAATCACTTGAAAATGAAATTCTGATTTTGAAATAAAGTGAAAATACTAGGAGAGAGAATCTATCAAAAAGTGCACACAATTGTTAAACGAAAATGAATCTCTCAAAACACAAGTCCAACAATTGTCAACGACTTTAAATAAACTTTCAAAAAGTGAAAAATCGTTGAATATGCTATTAGGGAAGCAAACTGTTAATACAGTTAGACAAAGACTTGGATATAATCAATCTGAAAATGTTGAAAGCAATATTAATCAAGTCAATCCAATGTGCACAATTTGTAGAAAATTTGGACACAATCAAAATAGTTATTGGTATAGACCCAAACACGAGAAGACTATACCAATTTGGGTTTCAAAAGGCACAAATATAAAATCTCTCAAAGTTAAACAAATTTGGGTGCCGAAGGGAACATATATAAATAGTTTTGTGTCTCCACAAAATTATTTTAAATATTCTGCCACTAACAACCATGGACCTATAAAAATAAATAGATCACAAAAATCTTTTCCGTGTAGGTGTGGTGGCAGGCTAAGGAACAACAATAGTACCACTTGGATTCAGGCTGTTCCAAGGACACAACGAGCGACAAAGCAAAGTTCCTTAGTCTAGTATAAACGTGACAGAATCACAATGGACAACAACAAAAGATATCGTAAAGGTAAAACAGGTAATGGTATATTTATTTGAACGATATATTAAATGTGATAATCTACACCGTAATCTAAGTTAAATCAGCCAATAATGAGATGATGAAATAATGATGATTTTGATTCTGACTTATTTGAAATTGTTGGCTAATTAGATTCTTATGCCAAAACACTATAAAAATCTTTATAGTCTTTGAATTACTTCATATATATTAGTTTGGATTAATAATAGTGTTTTATTGGATGATAATAGATTTGATTATTTCACGGCTGATTCTATAGTCACGGTTTTTGATTATTTACATGATTTCAATTCAAATTCAAGAGAATGTCATTTAAAAAGCTGTTAAAATTGATTTCAAAATTTTTGTTGCCTACTTCATGGTCTGGTCTATCAAATTCAATTTGTGATAATTTTGAGTGAAAAAGAAATCCAGATGTAGACTACACAGGTAATCTAGTTGATAAAAAATTACTAGTGAAACGTGATTTGCTGAGTCATTTAGTAACTGCATCGTTTTTCGAAGAAAATATCTGCATATTTTTTCATTTCAAATAACAGAAATTTTTCTCATATAACTGCTTCAAGAAAATCATTTTTGACCATGTTTTCAGATCAGTCATTTTAGAAAATTGATTTCATAATTATTTTTGAATTTGATTTTAAATGACTATTTTGACTAATCTGACTCCCTAATAATTATCGAAAAGATAAATAGTGATTGAAAAAGTGATGAGTGTTGATATTTATCATATATTATGACTCGAGACGGTATAACTAGTAAATTTCTATAGAAATTTAAACAAGAGTTATAAAACTTTTTGTTGGTAAAAATTCCATGACTATCTCTATTTCTATCATATTTCTAACAACCATCACTCATCAAAATTCAATATAGTTTGTCAATATGTGGTACTTTAAACAGGAATCATTCGTTTTTCATTTTACATTTTTTCAAAATAATAATAATAATAATAATAATAATAAAGTAAATTAAAATAAAATCCAAAGTATTCACTCTCATTTAAAAGTCCTCACGGTTATGCATGTGTGAATTACTTGGAATTTGTTATATGCTTCCATGCTCATTTAAAAGTCCTCACGGTTATGCATGTATGGAACGCATATCAAAATAGATTTTTAAAATAAACAAGTTGATTCTAATCCCATTTAAAAGTCCTCATGGTTATGCGTGGTTAGAAGATACTTGAATTCATTTTTTTTAAATAAAATTGGAACACTACTAATCTCATTTAAAAGTCCTAACGGTTATGCATGATTAGCAGATATTCAAATTCCTGATATAAATATACCATAAACAGACACAACTGTAGGGTTTTATATGATGACATCATTCCCATCATTCTAAAAGTGGAATATGCACCTAACAAAGTATTTATGATTTTTGTTTGATTTTTTATTGAAAATTAATATTTATATTCAATTGAGTTTCAATATCGATCACTTTATCTCTATTTTCTCTAACACTATTACTCTTTTGCTGATAACAAAAGAGGGAGAGAAAAGTTAAGATTTTGTCAAATAAAATGAAGCAAAGGTCAAATATTTTCCATTTGCATCTAGGCTCGTTTGCATATTTTTAATTGTATGCATATATGTAGGTGGAGCTTTGTGTAGAGAGGAAGCATTTAAATAGGTGGAGCAATTAGAGTTTATCAATGATCAAATACATTTAATATATTCAAAATCTTAAATATATGTTCGTTATCATCAAAAGGGGGAGATTGTTGAATATGCGATTATTTGATTTTTTGTTTGATGATAATAAACATATATATTCGTTTAAATGTATTTGTTAATGTACTATTTTATTTTTCATAGATTAAATAAATATTTGCTGAATAAAAATAAATAGCACAGACTTTGAATTCAAACAGAAATTTTATTCAAACAAATATTTATTACAATCTTTGAATAGTACAAATTTCAAGCTCTCACTATATATATACAATTTCAATTATGGTACAATTTTGATTACATCACGATTCACATTTACATTTGACCTCACTACATATCACTCATTCACTCAACTCATATTTTATCTTCAACTTCACTCGAAATTGAATCCAGCATCTGAGAAATCTGCAAAAATAAATATTGACGCAGTAAAATTGAGAAGGAAATATTTTTGCAGTATAAAACAAAATGTGGATTTTGAAAATAATATTTGCCTCAGTTATCTGGGTTGTTCGTCATCATTTAATTTTCAATTCACCATACACGAACAGCTTATGACATACACAGTGTATCACTGTATATGCCACAAGGTCATGCACACCGATATATACAACTGATAGAATTACAGGGAAAGGTGAGCACAGGTCAAACCCAAAATGCCGGGTTCAACTCAAGTGCAATAAAATAATGTCACAATTTTCAGCACAAGGTCAAATCGAAGCTACAAGCTGAATTCAACTCAGGTGCGCTACAAAACATCATAAAACTATCGAGCATAAAATTCAAATACAACCAAATAGTGCAGTGATGGATATGCAACCAAATGCCACCAAGTGAATATGTATACAACACATATCAGCCCATATGCAAACAGTTCAACATGAAGGCCAGAGTATACATGAAACATATATGCAAACTGCCTCAAATGGTACAAGTTAAAGACTGCAACACTATGGCAACTACAAGTGACAACAGCATGAAACTAAACCACTAAGAAAATGCAAAGTTCAAGTCACTGCCACCATGACTCGAGTGCATGCTACAGATTCAACATAATGCTACAGTTCTGGTCTCAAAAATGAATCAGAAGCAAATGGAACCAACTCGAGATCAAGTTCAAGTTATACAACTCAAACTCAACTGGATAGTGCCATCACAATAAACACAAATGCAAAAAATCGGACTACAGGTACAAACCAGAACTGTGCACATCAAAACAGAGCAATATCAATGATCAAACACTAATGAACCAGTGGCACCAAGTTATACAAGCAACTCAAACTCAACTGCAATAGAGACAAATAGGGTTCAACATGACTCGAAGTACAAGTCAATGTGTAACGACCCGGAAATTTTCGACTTTCGAAAATTCAACATCGATACTCACTTTATCGACTGCCGAGAAATCGAAGGCCGGAAACCCGAAATGTTATGGTTTAAGAAAAAGAAAGAGGTAGAAGAAGATAGAAAAAGATAGAACGGAACAACAGAACAACATCAGAATCTCACAATCGCAGCGGAACAACATATAATAGATAAATGAATAATCTTTAAACAAAGAACTATATCAGTTATTACATTACATTTCATTTCATCAAATCATCAGAGTGTACAACAACATACAACAACAACAATGCAGTGGAAAAAGAAATACTATGTAGTAGTAATACGCCATGCCATCCAGCTTGCCTCCAGCGACTCCTGAATATCCTGAATAAACCTTAACTCTTGACTGCCCGTGTGAAAATTGGTGGGCACCCAGAGTTTAGGAACGAAAACAATAAACTCCGAGTCAGTCATGTGACTGGTGTGAGAACTCAAAACAGTTTATATACTTTAAAATCAAAATAGAGGAATATTTTTAAATTCAATTCGCAATGCGTTAGAAAATTTTGAGAAAATTGGGAAAATTTTGAAAACTTTAACTTTGATTTTAGAATTAAAAGTTAAACAATAGTAATTGTTTTTGAAAAGATAACTAAGTATGATTTGAAAACTTACTAAGTTATTGTAAGAAGTTTAACTATGGATTTTGGGAAAAATTAAAAGATTCTGTAACTTTTCTTACTTGATAAAATCGAGGATCCTCGGATAGATCGGTTACGATCGGGGGATGACATATTCGTGTCAGTAGTTACCCAGTTAGGGGTAACCCGGCCTTGTGTTGGCAGAGATCCGGTTTGGTTCTCGGGACGTCATTCCAGAGGCGTTTCCATATGGCAATGGGAAGTTCCTTGGCCTGACCATTTGTTGGAAATCCAAAGAAACAATACGAGACTTGTACGGTTTTAGTTGTAGAACCTGCCATGGAATGTGGCGGTAACCTGCTATTGAACATGGTTAGCTATAGTAGGCATACGATAATGGTCGTATGTTGGCTAAGATTTATATTCTATTTTCGAAATAAATTTTTTCTACACTGTGCACTAGTAATAATATCAAATGTTATTTTAAATGCGTATCAAGCATCTTTGACTATCATAAGGAGAAATCTCCTCCGATTCTGCGTTTGCATTGTGTGTGTGTGCGGGAGGCCTTATGGTAGTCTCATTTTTAAAAGCATTGCGAATTGAATTTAAAAATATTCCTCTATTTTGATTTTAAAGTAAATAAACTGTTTTGAGTTCTCACACCAGTCACATGACTGACTCGGAGTTTATTGTTTTCGTTCCTAAACTCTGGGTCCCCACCAATTTTCACACGGGCAGTCAAGAGTTAAGGTTTATTCAGGATATTCAGGAGTTGCTGGAGGCAAGCTAGATGGCATGGCGTATTACTACTACATAGTATTTCTTTTTCCACTGCATTGTTGTTGTTGTATGTTGTTGTACACTCTGATGATTTGATGAAATGAAATGTAATGTAATAACTGATATAGTTCTTTGTTTAAAGATTATTCATTTATCTATTATATGTTGTTCCACTGCGATTGTGAGATTCTGATGTTGTTCTGTTCTATCTTTTTCTATCTTCTTCTACCTCTTTCTTTTTCTTAAACCATAACATTTCGGGTTTCCGGCCTTCGATTTCTCGGCAGTCGATAAAGTGAGTATCGATGTTGAATTTTCGAAAGTCGAAAATTTCCGGGTCGTTACACAATGCAAACAAAACAAGCTACAATGAAGGTCAAACTAAATGAAATAGACTACAAGTACAAGGCATAGTGCACACCAAACCTATATATGATTGACCAGAATAACCAAAGGAATAGCAACAATGCACAAAGGCTGCAGGTCTGAAACTCCAAGGCAAGCACAACTGAAAGTATACATGAAGTATATAAATGACCAAATTCAATGCAGCAACACCAAGCAGAAGTTACCTCAAAGCAAATTGACATGAACAATATGCACAAATATAGTATGTAGTTATAACACAAGTATAGATTCAACAATACATGCTTACACACATACAAATGTATATATGCACATATACGAATTCACATAGTGCTATCAGAAGTAAAGGCGTAAGATAATATTAAGTCATGGAATCGCATGAACAAGTCAAGTATGCTACAACCAGAGAATCGAGCTTCAAAAGTACAGCATGTAGTGATGCAAAAATCACAATGAAATAAATCGGTGCCAAAGACAGGTGATAAACAAATTGAAGCAGAAAACAAAATTCAAGTTAAGCCAATACTGAACAAGTCAGTGCCAGAATCGTCACAGCATAGTTAGAGCCGTGGAAACCAAAAAATCAAACCAAGTCAAAAATCAAAACCATGAGTATCAAGTATCAAATTATACGAAATTGACAAAGTCAGCGAAATCATCAACATCCAAGCATAATCGAATGGCCGAAGCACAACATTGACAAAATCAAACAACTATCATAAGAACGAAAAATAAGGAGATCGAATCTATATAAAAACCCATAATCATCATCGGCTGAAAAATCAATCGAGTTCGAGGATATAAACAAGAATAAATAAAAAGGAAATGACATACCATATCATTCAGCCGAACTCGTCAATTTGAAGTAGCTGTCTGCAATTCAAAGTAACACATGGTCCAAAAGGCAAGCAGCGATTAAATCGTCTTTTTTGATCGAACAACCCGAAGCGGCGCTTCAATTTCATCATTAAGCCCTAATTTGCAAGACGAGAACAAAGCCCTAATTTGTTAGATGAGAACAAGCCGCCATCATACAAAGCAAAGGAAAAAGGAACGGCCGATATAATAAAAAATAAAAAGGGATTGGGCCGGCCTTGTTTACATTATAAGGCTTAATAGTTAAAAATAGGGTTTTTATTTTTAATTCTGTATTTTAATTGTTTTAAATTTGTATTTCTCTTTTATAAGTTGTAATTACTAGTCGTGTGACTAGGGGACAAACTACGTGGCGTAGTTTGAGAATTCGCAAATCAGTGGCTGAGTTGTGGCATGGTTTTGAGCGTAGAGTTAGGTTAGTCAGTAGCGAGTGTCGCGAGTTTACGTGTGTAAGCGTGTGACTACTTAATTTCTAGTAGAAACCTTGGAGGCAGCACGTAGGCAGGGTTTGCCAAGCTGGGTAAATTATGTGTCATTCTATTTCTGCATTTATTATTCTTCTATTATTTGTGCTGCTATAATTTTGATATATCTATGTTGAAATAATTTTATAAGCTTCCGCAGTTAATTTTTATAATTATCAGTATCACCCTATTCGCCCCCCTCTAGGGTGAAATCGATCCTACAAATAGAGATAGGCATTAATATAACATAAATCTCAATCGAATATAAATATTAAATTTCAATAAAAAATCAAACAAAAATCATAAATACTCCATGTTTGATGCATATTCCACTTTGGAATGATAGGGATGATGTCATCATATAAAACCATATAGTTGTGTCTATTTGAGGTATATTTATATCAGGAATTTGAATATCTACTAACCATGCATAACCATTAGGACTTTTAAATGAGATTAGTATTATTCCAATTTTTTATTAAAAATGAATTCATGTATCTTCTAACCACGCATATTTGTGAGGACTTTTAAATGGGAATAGAATCAACTTATCTATTTAATTAATTAATTTTGATATGCGTTCCATACATGCATAATCGTGAGGACTTTTAAATAAGCATGGAAGCACATAATCAAAAATTCCAAGTAATTCACCCATGTATAACTGTGAGGACTTTTAAATGAGAGCGAATACTTTAGATGTTTTTATTGCTAAAAATATAATAAAATGAAAGCACATAATTGCTCGTTTAAAATACCATATATTAACATACCATATTGGATTATGATGAGTGATGGTCGATAGAAATATGATAGACATAGAAATGATTATGGAATTTTTACCAACAAAAAGTATTTATAACTCTTGTTCAAATTTCTATAGAAATTTACTAAATATATCGTCTCAAGTTATAATATATGATTATTATCAACATTTTTCAATCACTCTTTATCTTTTGGATAATCAGTAGGGAGTTAGATTAGTCAATGTAGGAGATCAAATCCAAAAATAACTATAAAACCAAATTTTTAAAAATGCCTATTCTGAAACAAGGTCAATAAAAAAAGTGATTTTCTAAAAGGGATTTTATAAAAGAAAAATGTCTGTAATTTGAATATTATTTGAAATGAAAAATATGCAGAAATTTCTTTGTAAAACGAGGCAGCTATTGAATATCTTAACATAAATCATGTTCCACCAGTAATTTTTCTATCGACTAGATTACCAGTGTAACCTGCATCTGAATTTCTCTTTTCACTCGAAATTATCATTGAGCACCAAAATATATTAAAATAAAGTGAATGTCTCTCGAATTTAAATTTGAAGCCGTGTATACAAGTAAATAGTGAACATAGTTACAGATTTGAAAAAAATATCCACATGAATCAAGAGTAATAATCTTTTGATTATAAACAAATCATCGTCACTAAATCAAAGTCTTAGTGTTCTCGGTATAAACAAATAATTGGCCAATTTTTTTGAAAAAGTCAGATTCATTATCAACATTCATTATCTGGCTAATTTAAATCAGATTATGGTGCAGATTATCACATTTAATTTGTCATTCAAAATAAAAATACCATTCCCTATTTTACGTTTATGGTATTTTTCATTGTTGTCCATTGTAATTTGTCACCTTTATACTAGGCTAAGGAACTTTGCTTTGTCGCCCGTTGTGTCCCTGGAGCAACCAGAATCCAAGTAACACTATTGCAGTTCCTTAGCCTACCACCTCACTTACACGATAAAATATTTTTGTGACCTATTTGTTTTTATAGGTCCATGGTTATTAGCGGCAGTGGATTTTGAAAAATAATTTTATGGAGACCCAAAGCTATTTATATATATTCCTTTCGGCACACAGATTTGTTTAACTTTGAGGGATTTAATATTTATGTCTTTTGGAACCCAAATTGGTATAGTTTCACGTGTTTGGGTCTATACCAACAATTATTTTGATTGTGTTCAAATTTTCTACACATTGTGCACATGGAATTGAATTGATTAATTTCGTTTCTAACATTTTCAGATTGATTACACCAAGTCCTTGTCTAATAGTATTAACAGTTTGTTTCCCTAATAGAATATTCAACGATCTTTCTCCTTTGGAAAATTTTCCTAAAGTTGTTGACAGTTGTTGGACTTGTGTTTTGAGATATTCAATTTCATTTAATAATTGTGTGCACTTGTTAATGGAATTTTCTCTCCTTGTATTTTCACTTTCTTTCAAAATCAGAATTTCATTTTCAAGCGATTTAGTTTTGATTTCTGATTTTTTAATCTCTTCTTCTAATATTGGACGCTTATCACACTTAGGGCTTTTAGTTTGATAGTTTTTAACTAATTGATTATGATGTTTATTTGATTCTATCAAACAATTTCTTTGTGATTCAATTTTGGCATATTCTTCCCTAAGTCATTCAAAATAGCTATTTACTTCGTGGAAATATATAAGTAATTCTGAGTGAGTAAGTTTTGATACCTCGCTTGGCTCATCATCATCATTATCCGTTATATCACCTCATAGGCGCAGGTCTGCTTTCTCACTCTTACTGCTAGTGCTTTTATTATCATCACCACTTTTATTCCATGTGGCCGCAAAACTTCTCCTTTTTGATTTCTTTTCTTCGCCGTGTCAAAGTCGATAACAATTGGGCTTGATGTGTCCGGATTTGTTGTACTTGTGATAGATGATCTTCCGTTCTTCTGGGTTGTCTAGTGCTTTGTATATTATGCTTATCAATTTTTGATTTAGAGCTATATTTCTGTATTTGCGGTTCCACTTTTTGAGTCTCTTCATTAGTAATGCCAGCTCAGCTGCCCCATCTTCATCATCATTACCATTACTGTTGCTTTTTGTCAATCCTGTTAAGCATGTTTCTGTGTTAATTATGGAGGATTTCTCATTTCTATTGACTTTTGCATCATATAATGTATCAAAAGTATTCCAGATTTCCTGTGCACTTTCAAAATGAGAGATAAAGTTAAAATTATCTTGATCAATATAAGAATATAATATATGCATAATAAGAGCATTGATCGATATAATTTTCTCATCTGTTATATTACACCCATTTTTAATAATATCCCAACATTTAACATTAACAGATTTTAAATAAAATTCCATTTCTAATTTCCAATTCAAAAATTCTGTTCCATCAAAAAAAGGAGGAATAATATGGAACCGACCCTCATTAAAAGAAACCATTTTAGAAATCAAATTTGTAAAGCAAAAATTGGTCGTTGAAAAATCAAATTTTTAAAACATAAGTGACTTTTGAACTTGGCTCCGATACCACATGTAGGATTGATTTCACCCTAGAGGGTGGGTGGTGAATAGGGTGATACTATAAATTATTAAAATTTATTGTGGAAGTATATAAAATAAGTTCAGCACAGATAATAGTCAGCAGCACAGATAATGGTAGAATAATAAAAATGCACAAATAGAACAACACAAAATTAACCTAGCTTCGACAAAACCTTGCCTACGTGCTGTCCCCAAGGTTTCTACTAGAAATGAAGCAGTCAGACGCTTATACACGCAAACTCACGAAACGACACCCGTTATCGATTAATTTAACTCTACGCTCTAAACCCTGCCACAACTTAGCCACTGAGTTGCGAATTCTAGAACTACACCACCGTAGTTCGTCCCTAGTCATATGACTAGAAATTACAACTGTCTAAAAGAAGAATTCAAATTTAAAAACAAATTAACAATAAAACCCTAATTTAAATTATAAGCCCTAAGTAATGATGGCCTAAATACTCCGCTTTATTTTAATATGCCGACCCGCTTTCTTCTTTATTTGTGAAAAAACAAAGAATGGCTGCTTCGATCTCCTTCCTCTTTTGCTCTGAAATTAGGGCTTTGCCCTTGCGTTCGCTTCTGTGAGATTAGTTACTGCTTCAGCCATGTCTTCGCTCCTGTGAGATTAGCTAAGGCTTCGGCCTTGTGAAATTAGGGCATCGGCTATCGAAGAACTCGATTGATTGTTGCTCGAACCTGGCTCTGATGCCACATGTAGGATCGATTTCACCCTAGAGGGGGGTGGCGAATAGGGTGATACTATAAATTATTCAAATTTATTGCGAAAGTGTGTAAAATAATTTCAGCACAGATAATAGTCAGCAGCACAGATAATAGTAGAATAATAAAAATGCAGAAAAAAACAACACAGAATTTACCCAGCTTCGGGAAAACCCTGCCTACATTCTACCCCCAAGGTTTCTACTAGAAATCAAGCAGTCGGACGCTTACACACGTAAACTCACGACCCCCGCTATCGACTAACCTTAACTCTATGCTCAAAACCCTACCACAACTCAGCCACTGAGTTGCGAATTCTCGAACTACACCACCGTAGTTCGTCCCTTAGTCACACGACTAGAAATTACAACTATATAAAAGAAGAATTCAAATTAAAAACAAATTAAACAATAAAACCCTAATTTAAATTATAAGCCCTAAGTAAAGATGGCCCCAATACGCCTCTTTATTTTAATATGCCGGCCCGCTTGCTTCTTTGTTTGTGAAAAACAAAGAATGGATGCTTCGACCTCGTTCCTCTTTTGCTCTGAAATTAGGGCTTTGGCCTTGCGTTCGCACCTGTGAGATTAGTTAGTGCTTCGGCCTTGTCTTCGCTCCTTTGAGATTGGCTAGGGCTTCGGCCTTGTGAAATTAGGGCTTTGGCTATCAAAGAACCCGATTGATTGTTGATCGATTATAATCGTTCTTCTGATTTGCTTTGGCAATCGATCGTCTCCTTGCTTCAAATATAGCTCCTTCGATTTAGTTTGAGTTCAACTGTGAATACGGTATGTAATTTGTACTTTTTCTCTACTGTTTTTCTTGCTTGAACTCTATCGATGATTTGAGTTGAATGATTATTCTTTGTTTAGCTCGAACTCAAATGAGTAATGCCGATGATGTTTTAGGGTTTATATTGGGTTCGATCTCCTATAATTTCGTTCATATATTCGTCTGATAATTTTTGACTTGGCCGTTTGATTTTGCATTGATGACTGTGATGATCTCTGACTTGTTCAAAATGGTATTTTTGATTGCTTGATTATCTTTACTATCATGGCTTTTACTGCTACTTCGATTTTTGACTTACTCGTTCTTTTTGCCTTGGTCATCATGGCGTTGATTTTGTCGGTGACTTCGGCTATGATGATTTCTATTGTGACTCTGACTTGTTTGATATTATCTGATCGGTTTTGAAATTATGTTTACTTCGGCATAACCATAGTTTTGATTTTGGTTTGTTCTTTTCTCTTTGACTTCGGACAATTTGCTTTTATTAAAATTTGAACTTGCTCGATTTTATCCTTAGTTGCCACGGCTCTGACTTAATGCTGCTGACTTCAGTTTTGATTTGCTATTACCTGACTATGATTCTTTGGCATTATTTAAAATTGACTTTGGTTATTTGAATTGATTTTTGGACTTTGGCATGTTTGTTCATTGAACCGTGTTTGCATTGTTGCCATATATGTGAACATCCACTTATGTACTTGCATATGTATGTATGATGTGTTGTTCACGTTGTTGCTTCATTGTTGCTTTGCACTTGAAGTCTGATCTGCATTGTTGTCACATTGGCATGTTTCAGGTTTTGTTGTTCTTTCCGGTCAAGCATCATCTAGCATTTGGACACTTTTGCCCTATGTCACTATTATCTTATTTCTGGACTTGTATGCAGTTAGACTTGATTGACTTCTTATTTCAAACATATTTTGATTCATGTATACTTGGTGCCTGGTCTATGTGAGTCTATTGGGTCGAGTTGTCCAATCTGTAGTGCACTGTCCATTATTCTATATGTTTGCTTCAGGCTTCATTGTTATTTTACTGGTGCATGTTCTATCCGGTCTTGAAGTCGTAGCCTTCGATTTTATCATACATGTGTCCTGCACATATGTATGTTGTATATATTGGTGAGTAGCCTTTGGTCGTATCATACATGTTCCTGCACATATGTATGTTGTATATATCGGTGGATTAGTGCAGTTTCGTTGTGACTTCACTTTGAACCTTTTGAATTCATGTAGCATTTTCTGTTGTCTGGTGGCTTCATGTATATGTTCATACTTTGATCATAGCATTCATGTGTACATCTGAGTTGCACCAGTGTTGAATCCAGCTTTAAAGCTTGGGTTTGACCTTGTGCTCGTGTCGTGATTTTATCTGTATTTCACTTGAGTTGAACCCGAATTTTAATTGGGTTCGACCTTTTGCTCACCTGTCCCTGTAACTTTATCAAGTGTATATCAATGTGCACAGCCTTGTGGCATATACAGTGGTACACTGTGTATGTCACAAGCTATTCGTGTATGATGAATTCGAAATTAAATGATGGTAAACAATCCAAATAACAGAGCCAAATAATATTTTCAAAATCACATTTTATTTTACAGTGCAAAATATTCTCTTTTCAATTTTACTGCGTTAGTGTTTATTTTGCAGATAGCTCAGATGCTGGATTCAGTCTGGACTAAAGTTGAAGATAAAATACGAGTGTGTAGTGAGGTGCAAATGTATGGGAAAATTGTGATGTAGTTAAATTTGTATTATAATTGAAAATTGTGTATATATAGTGAGAGCTTGAATTTGTACTATTCAAAATTGTAATAAATATTTGTTTGAATAAAATATTTATTCGAATTTAAATTCTATGTTATTTATTTTATTCAGAAAATATTTATTAATTATGTGAAAAGTAAAATAAATTTAAATGAATATATATATATATATATATGTTTATTATCATCAAACAAAAATCATATACTCGCATATTCCACAATCTCCCCCTTTTCATGATAACAAACATATATTTAAGATTTTGAATTTGTTACATGTATTTGATGATTCAATTTACTCCCCCTATTTGAATGCTCCCTCTCTACACAAGCTCCCCTTTCATATTTGCATGAAAATAAAAATATTCAAATGAGCCTAGATGCAAACAGAAAATATTTGACCTTTATTTGTCAAAATCTTAACTTTTCTCTCCCTTTTTTGTTATCAGCAAAAGAGTAATAGTGTTTGAAAAATAGAGATAAAGTGATAGACATTAATACAACATTAAAACTCAATCGAATATAAATATTTAATTTTAATAAAAAATCAAACAAAAATCATAAATACTCTATTTGACGCATATTCCACTTTAGAATAATAGGGGTGATGTCATCATATAAAACCATATAGTTGTGTTTATTTATGGTGTATTTATATCAGGAATTTGAATACCTACTAACCATGCATAACCGTTAGGACTTTTAAATGAGATTAGTAGTGATGGATGCTATTGGTTGTGATGGATGCTATTGGTTGATATTTTGGATGTTTATTTATGTTTAATATATCCTGTTATCATCCCGTACATTATTTACAGTATATAAAACTGTAAATTGAATTATTTCGAATAAATTAAGAAATAGGTTGAAATGATATATACCTATGACATTTATTTGGATTGAAATGACATATATCCATCCTTGGAATTAAAATGAAATAATTGATTCACTTGGCCATAGGATAGACAATTATATACGGACACAGGATTGGCTAAATTAAGTGATTTTAAAATTTTGATTTGATTATTTAAATGATTTGATTTAAAGAAAAAAAATCGAATTTATGGAAATCATGTTATTTTTGAACTGGAACTCGGAATGTTGAAATTTAACTTTGAAACAAAAATGTTTAAATAATCGAAGTTGAGATTTTTTTTAAGTTATAATTGAAATTGATGTGAATTTTAGACAATTGAATTTTTTAAAGATTAGACTTTTATTCAAATTTTGAATATTTCTAAGTAATAGGTGATGTAAAATGATATTTCGATTGAGCTTGGAATTTAATTATATTTGAAGATTTGTATTTAAATTGAATATTGAAGAAAATTTGATTTTAGTGTTTTGAATCGATGTTTTGGAAATCGAACTCATAATTGATATAAATCGAAACGATTTAAATTTGAGGTTGGAATTTAAATTAATTTGAGATTGGAATTTAAATTAATTTGGAATTGGAATTTTAATTTAATTCGGAATTGGAGTTGAAATTAATTTGGAATCGGAGTAAAATTCTATTTGAAATCGGAATTGAATCAATTAAATCAAAATGGAATTGGAACTGATTTGAATTCGTAATTAGAAGGTGAACTGGTTTGACTTTAAAAATTTATATTTTTAAATTAATATTTTTAGTATAAATGGTTTAAAATCTATATTCTTTAAATATTCAAATTTTATTTTGATTTTTAAACTATTTTACTATATGAACCATACTCAAATAATTTTCTATTAAACTATTTTAACTACATAGCTATTTTTTAAATTATTTAAACTATTTTCTAAAAATTCAAACTGGTCAAAGGGTGGAATGTTATATTTAAAATTTTGGATTTAAATACGAATTGGGTTAAAGTGAAGTTATAACCAAAATTGTAATTCGAACCAATTTTGAAGTGAAATCGATATAACGAACTGAATGGACATTTTATAGTAAAATATGATTTTGAAGCGAATATGATGATTTCAAAACAGATTTGATTTTGAAGTGAATATGATATTTTGATAGCAAATATGAACTGTTTTCGAAATGTAAAAGTACCAACCGGTGTCTAAAACGATGTTTTGTTGTTAAGGAGACTGAGGACTCTTATTGGCATACTCTCTATCAATATTAGAACCACTTTAACAACTGTGTACGCGGTGGATGATATCCAGAATGTAGTGGTAAAATTGGCGTCGTTTCCTAGAACGAAATAGGAGAACGATGATGGATAGCCTTGACATTCGTGTCATAATTAAAATGATTAAAACAGGAGCCTATGTCTAGCCAATGAGGTTAGCTACCACTAGCGACGTTAATCCCTTGTATTACTATTATGGTTTTAGATTCGATGGGTGCACTTATTTGTCGTTTGGACTGATTATCGCGATCGGCTATGGATGGGTTACGACCAGCCAGAAAGGTTAAACTGGTAGAATCCTACCTTAGGCATTGCCTCACGTGCCTTATCATATTTATCCCTATACGAGCCCATTACGATTTCGGTTTAAAACTGTAAAAATGTGTTAGGGTGGATCAATGTAAAACCTCAACGCCATTTTGATTTTTGTTTTGCTGATAGACATTATCTAGTATAGCTTATATTATTATATATAAATAGTTTAACGGATCCTTAGAAGTTGGAAAATCCCATAACATCTCTTAAGTTATTGCACTCATATTGTGATATTGATTTGACTTACATAAGAGTATTTTAGTCCAGACTCGAGTATTTTGCCTTTTCATTACGCTCGGGTCAGTCCTGAGTTTTTTCAGTGTATTGGAGACTATTCTTTGGAGGACGAAGATGGAGTTGTGGTACATTACACTAATTATTATGCCCTGCATCATGCTATTCTGCTGTATTGATTATTTATTCCTGATTTATATTTATGACTCTAATAAATGTGTATATATTTTTATCAAATGTATAGTAAACAGCTTCATGAACCGTTATTTGATTATTATATTTATCGTTTCCACTGTGAGATTCTGTATTTTGTTTTCTTCTTCTCTTATTATTTTTCTTATTTAACCCCATTGATTATCTACATTTCAGATTGTTTAAGTCGAGTATGAGTGGATTATTGTCGATTTAAACCTTCCGAAATGTGGGTCGTCACTAATAAAAGTACCAACAGGTGTTTAAAACAATGTTTGGTTGTTAAAGAGACCGGGGACTCTTATTGGCATACTCTATGTCAATTTTGGAACCACTTTAACAACTATGTACGCGGAGGAGACCCCAGAACAAAATGGTTGGATTTGGCGTTGTTTGTTGGATTTGAAGAATGAGAATGATGATGGATATACCCCGATACTTGTACCAATTTGAAATGACTAAAATATGATGTCTTGACAGGGCCAAGCGACCTAGCTACCCCTAGTGGACATCCGCTCTTCGATTTTCTTATACTCGGTCCATATTATTACTCTTTTTGTTGGTTTCGATTGGTGCACCTTGATTTGGGATAGCCTCCCTTTGACTCGATATGGGATGGAATGACGTGTTGGACGGTCATGGCTACGACGCTTTACCACTAGCCTTGCGACTCGAACTGGTATTATCCTACCTTGGGTATTGCCTCACGTGCCTTGTCATCATGGACTCAGACCTTCTTTTGCTTCCACTGAAATTCTCTCTAGTGTTGTTATATTTGCTCTTGAATAATCATCGTTCTCATACAATTTTACATCAAAAAAGGAGCAAACAAAGGTTTGAGTCCGTTTGGTATCAGAGCCTGGTGGTGGAAGAGGCTAGGTTTGCTCAGGCTTAAACGCTCCAGAGAGAAGGTACTATTTTGTAATATTCATCCGTAGTTACTATTCATCTGTAGTTACTATTCATCCATCACTATTCATTAGTTACTATTCACGGTTACTATTCATCGGTGTTATTCATCTCTGTTTATCAACAATTACGGTAGAAATTCTTCGGTGCTAGTTCATCAAAATGTTATTTTTTAATTCTATCTGATAAAATCTAGCTAATCCTATTATTATTTACCTTTGAAACCCGAGACTTAGTCCTTAAGTCGCGTAGCAATGTTTTTCCCGTTTGTTGCTGCGAATAAGGCGTTTGGAGAGTTTTGCATAAATCATTGACAGTGATAAGGTAGATAATATGGAAAGACTATCTAGGGCATTATCACTTAGAAATAATAATAGTAACGGTCTAGATAATCTAGACAGAGAAATTCTCGGTAAAAATAAAGAATTTACTATAAATGAAGATTTAGAATCTAGTTTAAACAATTGGAATATACCAGCTTATTCACCTTCGAAGATTTATAAGAAAACTGGAAGTTTTATTACAAAACTGATTATGTAATTAAAACACTTGAACGAGCAATTCCTTTATCTGTGAAGGATACAGTTCACATTTAGTCTATTTTCAAAAAGACTTTTAAACTTACATAAAGAAAAATATAAACTTATTCACGTTGAATTAATTCAAATCGCTTTACAACCAGCAATAAAATTAGGGCTAAATATGTCTGCTATAATTGCAGTTAGAGATAAAAGACATGATAAATTCCATGATTCCTTATTAGGAATAGTTGAATCAACATTATGTGATGGACCAATTTATTTTACATGTTTTTCAAATTTTACTATGTCCTTATCCAACCTAAATTTACTCCAGTCTATCTGTTTGGATATAAAAAATGAAGGTTTTAATATGAAACCAGGAACACAAAATGTAATTCTTGTTTATTGAATATGTTATAAAGTAATGAATACTATTATTACTGATACAAAAAATATATCAATTAAAAATCAAGGTACGACTACACTATTTATAACAGACATCAGTAAATGTAAGGTTGTAAACCCAAAATCAATAGTTGGAATGAGGTAAATTTACCGAAAAAATGGCTTCTCGAAGAAGCAAATGAACCTACTAAAATAGAAAATAAAAAACTGAAAGAAGTTATTGAATATCCTGATGGTGACGTTGAAATTAGATTTTCAAAAGAATGGGTCATGCACTTAAGATTAGGCTCTAACTCTAAACTTGAGGGACCAAGATTTAGCAATGCTGAAACTACTCATTTAAAAATAGAAAATGAAAATGTAATTGTAAGAAACACAACGGACAGAGTTAGCCGACCTGAATATACAGTTGAAATTCCTCTATCAAATCCTAGGTCACCGACACCTTCAGATATGGGATACGATAAGGATAAATTTATGTTTGGTATAAATGCCTTAACTCTTGATAAAGAGTTTCAACTTCCTTTTTCAGAATCTGAAAAATTAAAGTTTTATTTAGAAGAAAACAAACATAAAAGAAAATGTTCTTTATGAAAAATGTTAAAGAGCAAGAAATGTGGATTAAAAGATATAAATTATTCTTAAAGAAAATGGGAAATGACCCACCTGAAAACTATGATATCTTTATAATGATAGAAAAATTTACAAAATAGGAAAACAAAAGGTCACTTTTCTAGATTTTGATGATATATTAACAGTTTTCAATATAAATTTTGCTTACAAAGAATATACAACAAAAGCAAGAAAGAAATTAGGAGTATACATCCTACAGAAGCAAACTTATCAGTTAAAATTGATAAATAAGAAATTTTAGCTACTCCTTGTAGAAAAGATAGGTCATTTGAAGCTATTATTGAGCAAAATAATTTTACAAATTTAACATTACAATCAATAGGTAATCAACTTGCAATAGTTGAACAAGGATCTAATAAAGATCAAACAAGAATCTACGATACAAATGAAGTTTTATTCAAACCCTGGTGTGCACAAAACAGAAATGAATATGAATAAACTAGGAGAAAACTCCGAAATGTTAAAAGAAATAATGAAAAGGTTAGACACCTTAAATGTTAATGGAAAAGAAGTTGCACCTATAATTGAAAATAAGGAATCTGGAGAAACTTCCGAACTAGAATGTGACAATAATTCAAATGAAGAAGTAAATAATTTACAAAATATGTTCTTAAATATAGAACTAAATAAACCAGAAAATAATTTTGAAATCAATGAAATTAATTATGGAAATACCTTATAAAGTAAACCTTATTATACGAGACCAACACCAGTCGACCTCTTATTTGAGGAATAAAACAATTATGGAGCTGTATCTTTTGATGGTATCTCCATTATAGAATGGAATACAGACGGTTATTCAGAATACAAAATACAAACTAGTCTGAATTACATGACAATGTAGTGCTACAGCATGTTTAATTAAAAATAATTCGGAAGATAGAATAGCAAAAGCTATTGTACAAGGATTTACAGGACAACTAAAAGGTTGGTGGGATTTTCAGCTTTCCAATGAAGTGAAGGCGAATATATTTATCGCGACAAAATTAGAAGATGGAATGGCCAAAATAGATTGCGTAAATACGCTCATATATACAATAGCTAAACATTTCATTAGAGTAACTTCTCTTCAAATAGATAGAACACAAGAACAGTCAATGAATTTAAAATGTCAAAATTTATCTCAATTCAGATGGTATAAAGATGTATATTTTTCAAAGTTATTTACTAGAAGTGATAGTAATCATGAATTTTGGAAAGAAAAGTTCTTATCAAGACTACCACATTTCTTTTAAAAAAGGGTTAAAAATAGAATAAAACAAAAAATAATGGAACTATTCCCTATAATCAATATACTTATCGTGAATTAGCAGCAGAAATTGTTGCAGAAGGAATTCATTTATGTAATTAAATAAAATTACATAAACAAATCCAAAAGGAAAAAATCTATGGAAAAAGAAATATAGGAGATTTATGTGATCAATTTGGTTTATCGCCTATAAAACCAACCAATGAAGAAAAAAGATTTAGAAAACCAACTAAGAGAAAATTTTATAAAAGAAAATTTTTTCGAAAAGAAAACTATGCAGAAAGTAATAAAACTCCTAAAAGGAAATCATAAAGACCCTATAAAAGAAAAGAGCAAAATAAACTTGCTAAAAGAAAATTTCCAATATGTTGAAAATGTAAAACACCAGGTCACCATGCTAATAAGTGTAAATTAAAAAATAAAATAAATAATCTTGAGATAGATGAAGAATTAAAAAATTCTTTCACAAAATTACTTATATCAAGCTCTAATTCGCAGAGAAATTTTTTAATTATCTGTTATCACAGAATTGATTCAGAAACTGAAAATGAATATGATTCAGATAACAACACAGAATTTGGTAGTTGCAATGGAAATTGTGACTGTTATAAAGCTTTATGTAAACCAAATGGACTATTTATGTTAACAAAAGAAGAAAATTTTATTCTAGACATTATAGACAAAATTTATAATCCAGAAGAAAAGAAAAATATATTAAAGAAATATTTGGAATCCAGAAAGTTGGAAAGAAACTAAAATTAAAAAACCAGAAACTTATAGTTTAAAAGATATATTAAACAGAGTTAAGACTTCAAACAATATTAACCTTGTAAGTACCGAAACTACAATTGTAGAATTACAACATGAAGTTAAAATACTTGAACAAGAAATAAAGGAATTAAAAGAAAGAATGTCTCCAATAGAAATAAAAGCAAAGGATGATAATCAAAATAATGAAACTATTTTGGTAGAAAAAGAGTTAAACTCTTTAACATTTATTAATGCAGTCGACAAGGTAATCACCTATAAATGGCATAATAAAGTTACTATTGTAGTTAACAAAGAATATTATTTTTCTACAATAGCAATGATAGATTCTGGTGCAGACTTAAACTGCATCAATTAAGGGTTAGTATCTTCAAAATATTTTTCTAAAACTACCGAAATACTAAATGCTGCAGATGGCAGAAAATTGTTAGTTAATTTTAAGCTACAAAACACGGCTGTTTGTGATAAAGGTATTTGTCTCGAAATGCCATTTATAATGGTTAAAAATTTGTCTCATGATGTTATACTAGGAAATCCCTTCTTAAATTTTCTATATCCTATAAAAAATATCAAAAGAAGGAATTACTGGTACTATTAATAATCAAGAATTAACACTCAAATTTGTATCTCCACCACAACATCATAAAAATTGATATTATTCAAAAAAGTATTAAAAAAAGAAAATTTTATAAACTCTTTATCTCAAGAGATAAATTACAAAAGAATGAAAGAAAAATTATTACAACCCAATTTACAATAAAAGATTAAAGATCTACAAAATTATATGGAGAAAACCATTTTTGTAGATATCCCTAATACCTTTTGGCAAAGGAAAAAACGTGAAATGAGTTTACCTTACGAACCCGACTTTAAAGAAAGTCAAATTCTAACTAAAGCTAGACCTATAGCCATGTCTCAAAGACATTTAGAAATCTGTAAAAAAGAAATTGAAGAATTACTACAGAAAGGTAATATTAGACCATTAAAATTCTATGGAGTTGTTCAGCTTTTTATGTAGAAAATGCGGCAGAATTAGAAAGAGGAATTCCAAGACTAGTCATAAATTATAAACCTTTAAAAAAAGCATTAAGATGTATTAGATATCCAATACCTAATAAAAGGGATTTATTAGCAAGGCTTTATTCGGCCAAAATAATGACTAAATTTAAGACTAAAGAAGAAGATAGATATAAGACTGCATTTACCGTTCCATTTGGACATTATTAATGGAATGCAATGCCATTCGGTTTAAAAAATGCCCCTTCAGAATTTCAAAAATTAACGAATGACATTTATAGTGCTTATGCGGCATTTACCATATTATACATTGATAATGTTCTTATATTTTTAGAATCAATTAACCAACATTTTAAACACTTAAATATTTTTATAAATGCCACTAAAAGGCTAGATTAGCTGTATCAGCTAAAAAGATAAAACTTTTTCAGACAGGAATTAGATTTCATGGGCACATTATAAAAGATAGAACAATATTTTCTATTGATAAAGCAATTATATTTGCTGAAATTTTTTCAAATGAAATTAAAGATAAAAATCAATTACAAAGATTTTTAGGAAGCTTAAACTATGTTTCTGAATTTTATAAAGATCTAGCTTACGATGCTAAACCATTATTTGAAAGATTAATAAAAAATCCTCCTGCTTGGACAGAGGAACATACTAAAGCAGTAATAAAAATAAAAGCAAAAGTAAAAGATATTCCTTGTCTTGCAATTCCTAATCCTGATGCAGTCAAAATAGTTGAAACTGATGCATCAGATAAAGGATATGGTGGTATTCTTATACAAAGAATTAATAATAAAGAATCCTTAGTCAGATTTACTTTGACATTTCGACAAGGACCTAAAGTTAATTACTCTACTGTTTAAAAAGAAATATTAGCAACTGTATTATGTGTGTAAAAATTTGAAAGTGATTTATTAAATCAATAGTTTCTGTTAAGGGTAGATTGTAAATCTGCCAAAGAAATTTTACCAAAGGATGTTAAAAACATAGCATCAAAACAAATATTTGTTAGATGGCAAGCAATATTATCAGCATTTGATTTTGATATTGAGTTTATTAAAGGATTTGATAATTCTTCACCAAATTTCTTAACTCAAGAATTTTTATAGGGAAAAAATGAATAAAGGCAAAGAAAAGGAAGAAAGCAGTAAAATTGCACTATCTCGACCCATAACGACTTATAAGTCAGCCTTTCAGAAGGACGAAAAAATTCTTAGAGAAGAAGTCTTAAAGACTACCCCAATTGATGAACGACTCAAAGCTGATGCTTATGAGTTAGCAATAAAATCTGTATCTACAAGTCAATACGTATACCCATTTATTCCGATATCAACCATATGTGTATCTCCTGTAGAGAAAAAATATATTCATTTATCTGCTAAAGAGATTATGACCTTCTATTTAAAGCACTTTACCGATCCATATCTTTATCCAAAGGATTTTAATTTCTATCAAGAAATCTTAACCTACACGGGTTCTGTACAATTTGAATCTGCCATGAGAACTAGTGGAGAATGGGCTTTCTTAAAGGCCTCTATTGTTGAAATAATTACCCCAGGGCAATGGGAAGGTGGTTTATATAAACCCAAATAATTAATTAAATTCAAAAAATCCTTATAGGAACAAATTAAATTTCAATTATTTTGACTACAGTAAAGCTTGGGATCTTACTTTCTCTTATGAGTATAGACAGAGAAAACATAGTTAGTTTACTCAATTTAAAACTCAAAATAACACAAACTTTCCAAATTGGTTTATAGTTTGGTTTTCAAACTTTGAATTATATCCAGTAATTTTGCCACAAAAAATAAGATATATTTATGACGAATTTGTTCGAAGAAATATTTCTAAGAAATACCATAATTTACATTTTGCAGCACTTTATCAAGTACCCTAGATTATGAAATCGGACGTCATTATTGTTCTAAGAACTTTACAAAAGTTTGAAATAAAATTTGAAAGTATTCCTTGTTTAGGAAGAAGGACATTAATTAAATGGCAGGATAAATTTGAATTTTTCAAAGATTCAATTTATTTACAAAAGGGTTTAATCAGCCATGAACCACAAAAAAGACCGGACTCACCCAGAAGGGAATTATCTGACTTATTAAAAGAACTAATGGAAAGTTCTTTAAAAAGAAATTTGAAAATATAGCTTAAAGCTATATTGGATTCAGATAGTGATGATGAGCTTATGAGCATGTCTACAGATCTAAGTTCATGAAAATACCAAGAAGAAGTGCAAGATTATATGTTAAAAGCAAAAGGCACAATGCTAGATGCTTTAAAAAGAAAGTTAATAGAGTTTTTGTTGTATACGTATACTTTCATCAGCCAGACATTGTAACTTTCATTATGAATGAAATACCATTATCACCGCCTCCCAGATTTCCTCCACATGCACAAATTGAAGAAGGCACTCCACGGACGGGATAAAATCCACTTTGAAGACACGTACACCTAAAGCAAGCTTATTTAAAAATGACGTGACAAAAGCAAAAGAATAAAGGAAGCTGGCAAGATAAGAATGCAGGCAAGTTAAGCAAGTTTATTAAAGTGATGTGACAAAAGGCATTATATTTGCCAAAAGGAATAAAGAAGAAGTGAAAAGGATGAAGGAAGATGTCGGTTTATATTAACCTGTTAACCGGTTGTAATAATGTTATATATATATATATATATATATATATATATATATATATATATATATAGAGGTGTGTGTGTTGCCTTTAGATGGCATAAGAAGTTGTAATAAAAATAAAGTTTGTAAATTATTTAATGGCAGTTGGCCACCCTCTGTAAAATAGTCTACTATAATAAAAATTCTTTTGCTTCCACCAAAGTCCTCAAAAGTGTTGTTATATTTGCTCTTGAGTAATCACTGTTCTTATACAATTTTATGTCAAAAAAGGTGCAAACAAAGGTCCGAGTCTGTTTGGTATCAAAGCCTGGTGGTGGTAGAGGGTAGGTTTGCTCAGGCATAAACTCCCCGAAGAGAAGGTACTATTTTATACTATTCATCCGTACTTACTATTCACCCGTCACTATTCACCGTTACTATTCACCGTTACTATTCATCGGTACTATTCATCTCTTTTTATTAACAATTACTGTAGAAATTCTTCAATGCTAGTTTATCAAACTATTATTATTTTAATTCTATCTGGTAAAATCTAACTAATCCTACTTATTATGTATCTTTGAAACCCGGGGATTTGTCCTTAAGTCGCGTAATAGTGTTTTTCCCGTTTGTTGCTGTGAATAAGGCATTTAGGGAAGTTTTACGAAAATCGTTGACAGCGATACGGTAGATAATATGAAAAGACTATCTAGAGCATTATCACATAGAAACAATAATAATAATGGTCTAGATAATCTAGATAGAGAAATTCTCAGTAAAAATAAGAAATTACTATAAATGAAGATTTAGAATCTAGTTTAAATAATTGGAATATACCGGCGTATTCGCCTTCGAAGAGTTATAAGAAGACTGGAAGTTTTATTAGAAAAACTGATTATGTAATGAAAACAGTTGAACAAGCAATTCCTTTATTTGAAGGATACAATTAATTTAATCTATTTTCAAAAAAAAAAATTAAACTTACATAAAGAAAAATATAAATTTATTCACATTGGATTAATTCAAGTTGCCTAAAACCAGGATCAAGATTAGGACTAAATACGTCTGCTATAATTGCAGGCAGAGATAAAAGACATAATAAATTCCATGATTCCTTATTAGGAATAGTTGAATCAACATTATGTGATGGACCAATTTATTTTTCATGTTTTTCGAATTCTACTATGTCCTTATCCGACCCAAATTTACTCCAGTCCATCTGTTTGGATATAAAAACTAAAGATTTTAATATGAAACTAGGGCCACGGAATGTAATTCTTATTTATAGAATATTCTATAAAGTAATGAATACTATTATTACTCATACAAAAAATATACCAATTAAAAATCAAGGTATGACTACACTATTTATAATAGACATCAGTAAAAGTAACGTTGTAATCCCGAAATCAATTAGTTGGAATGAGGTATGTTTACCAAAAAATGCTTCTTGAAGAAGCAAATGAACCCTATTAAAATAGAAAATAAAAAATTGAAAGAAATTGTTGAATATTCTGATGATGACGTTGAAATTAGGTTTTCAAATGAAAGAGTCACGCACCTAAAATTAGGCTCTAACTCTAAACTAGAGGAACCAAGATTCAGCAATGCTGAAACTACTCCTTTAAAATAGAAAAGGAAAATGTAATTGTAAGAAACACAACGGACGGAGTTACCCAACCTGAATATAGAGTTGAAATTCGTCAGTCAAATCCTTGGTCCCCGACACCTTCAGATATGGATATGATGAGGATAAATCCGTGTTTGGTAGAAATGCCTTAATTCTTGATGAGGAGTTTAAATTTCCTTTTTTAGAATCTGAAAAAATAAAGTTTTATTTGGAAGAAAACAAACATAAAAGAAAATGGTTCTTTATGAAAAATCCTAAAGAACAAGAAATGTGGATTGAAAGTATAAATTATTCTTAAAGAAAATGGTAAATAACCTACCTGAAAATTATGATATCTTTATAATGATAGAAAATTTTTACAAAATAGAAAAACAAAAGGACACTTTTCCAGATTTGGATGATTTATTAATAGTTTTCAATATAAATTCTGCTTACAAAGAATATACAAAAAAGGAGGAAAGACTATTAGGAGTATACACCCTCCAAGAGCAAACTTATCAGTTAAAATTGATAAAGAAGAAATTTTAGCTACTCCTTATAGAAAAGATAGGTCATTTGAAGCTATTATTGAGCAAAATAATTTTACAAATTTAACATTACAATCAATAGGTAATCAACTTTCAAGAATTGAACAAGGATCAAATAAAGATCAAACAAGAATTTGCGATACAGATGAAGTTTTATTCAAACCCTGGTCTGCACAAAACTTAGAAATGAATATGGATAAACCAGGAGAAAACTATAAAATGTTAAAATAAATAATGAAAAGGTTAGACGCCTTAATTGTTAATGAAAAATAAGTTGCACCCATAATTGAAAATAAGGAATCTGGAGAAACTTCAGAACTAGAATCTGGTAATAATTTAGATGAATAAGTAAATAATTTACAAAATATGTTCTTAGATATAGAACAAAATAAACCATAAAATAATTTTGAAATCAATAAAATTAATTATGGAAATATCTCGTATAGTAAATCTTATTATACGAGACCAACACCACTCGACCTCTTATTTTAGGAACAAAACAATTATGAAGCTGTATCTTTTGATGGTACCTCCATTATAGAATGGACTATAGAAGGTTATTCAGAATACCAAATACAAACTTGTCAGAATTATATGAAAATGTATACCACTGCATGTTTAAATAAAAAATAATTCGGACACTAGAATAGCAAAGGCTTTTGTACAAGGATTTACTGGACAACAAAAAGGTTGGTGGGGTTTTCATCTTTCTAATGAAGCGAAAGTGCACATATTTACTGCAAAAAAATTAGAAAACGGAATGGCCAAAACAGATTGCGTGAATACGCTCATATATACAATAGCTAAACATTTCATTGGAGCAACTGCTCTTCAAACAAATAGAACATAAGAACAATTAATGAATTTAAAATATCAAAATTTATCTCAATTCAGATGGTATAAAGATGTATATTTTTCTAAGTTATTTACTAGAAGTGATAGTAAACGTGAATTTTGGAAAGAAAAGTTCTTATCAAGACTACCACATTTCTTTTCAGAAAGGGTTTAAAATCAAATAAAACAAAGCAATCATGGAACTATTCTCTATAATCAATATACTTATGGTGAATTAGCAACAGAAGTTGTTGCAGAAGGAATTCATTTATGTAATGAAATAAAATTTCACAAATAAATCCAAAAGGAAAAAAAAAGAATTCTAGGAGATTTCTGTGATAGACTTGTTTTATCACCTACAAAACTATCGAATGAAGAAAAAAGATTTAGAAAACCATCTAACCAAAAATTTTATAAAAGTAAAAATTTTCAAAAAGAAAACTATGCAGAAAATAATATAACTCCTAAAAGGAAATCACAAAGACCCTATAAAAGAAAAGAGCAAAACAAACTTGCTAAAAGAAAAATTCCAATATGTTGGAAATGTAAAACACTAGGTCACTATGCTATTAAGTGTAAATTAAAAAAAATCTTGAGATAGATGAAGAATTAAAAAATTCATTCACAAGATTATTTATATCAAGCTCTGATTCAGAGAAAGAAAATTTAAAATTATCTGTTATCACAGAAATGGATTTAGAAACTGAAAATGAATATGATTTAGATAACAATTCAGAATTTGGTAGTTACGATGGAAATTTTGATTATTATAAAGCTTTATGTAAAGAAAATGGACTATTTATGTTAACAAAAGAAGAATTTTATTCTAGACATTGTAGACAAAATTTCTAATCCAGAAGAAAAGAAAAATATGTTAAAGAAATAATTGGAATCACATAAAGTTGAAAAGAAACTAAAATTAGAAGAACCAAAAACTTATAGTTTAAAAGATATATTAAACAAAGTTAAGAATTCAAACAATATTATCCCAGTAAGTACCGAAACTATAATTGCAAAATTACAACATAAAGTTAAAATGCTTAAAAAAGAAATAAAGGAATTAAAAGAAAGAATGTCTTTAATAGAAACAAAACCAAAGGATGATAATCAGAATAATGACAATATTTTGGGAGAAGAAGAGTTAAACTCTTTAACATTTATTAATGAAGTCGACATGGTAATCACCCATAAATAGCACACTAAACTTATTATTGTAGTTTACAAAGAATATTACTTTTCTACAATAGCATGGTAGATTCAGGTGCAGCCTTAAACTGCATCAATGTAGAGTTAGTACCTTCAAAATATTTTTCTAAAACTACCGAAATACTAAATGCTGCAGATGGCAGAAAATTGTTAGTTAATTATAAGCTACAAAACACAGCTGTTTGTAATAAATGTAATTTCTAGAAATTCCATTTATAATGGTTAAAAATTTGTCTCATGATGTAATACTAGGAAATCCCTTCTTATATTTGTTATATCCTATAACAAAAATATCAAAAGAAGGAATTACTAGTAGTATTAATAATCAAGAATTAACATTCAAATTTGTACCTCAACCACACCATCATAAAATTGATATTATTCAAAAAAGTATTAAAAGGAAAAAAAATTCTACTCTTTATCTCAAGAAATAAACTACAAAAGAATATAAGAAAAATTATTACTGCCCAATTTACAACAAAAGATTAAAGATCTACAGATTATATTGAGAAAACCATTTGTGTAGATACCCCCAATGCCTTTAGGCAAAGGAAAAAACATGAAATGGGTTTACCTTATCAACCCGACTTTAAAGAAATTCAAATTCCAACTAAAGCTAGACCTATAGCCATGTCTCAAAGACATTTTGAAATCCATAAAAAAAATAAATTGAAGAATTACTACAGAAAGGTCTTACTAGACCATCTAAAAGTCCAAGGAGTTGTTCAGTGTTTTATGTAGAAAATGCAGCAGAATTAGAAAGAGGAGTTCCAAAACTATTTATAAATTATAAACCTTTAAACAAAGCATTAAGATGGATTAGATATCCAATACCTAATAAAAAGGAATTATTAGCAAGGCTTTATTCGGCCAAAATAATGTCCAAATTTGATAAGGCTTTATTAGCAAGATTATTAGCAAGGGTTATCAATGAAGATGGTTTAGAAAACAACAAAATTCCCTAAACGACAATTAACGACAAAATCCAATTATTAAATAAATAATTAGAAACTCATAATCTAATTATCAAATAGATAATTAGACAACAACCAATGATCAAATCAAACCAATCAAAATACAATTCAAAACATATTGAATTGAATAAACGAAACAGTTCAAACAAATCAATTAAAACGCCAATTCTGATTTGGCTGCAGTACATGCACGCGTGTACTGCCTCGCCAAAATCAGATATAGACCTGAGAACAGAGACTATATCTCAAAGAAAAGCTCTAACCAGCAAAAACAGGTGCAACAGAATGCACCAGTAAAACAAAATGATGCAACATCAATATGCACAAATGCACATCATGGCACAAGAACCCAATACAGTGCAAACCACCTAAAATCAGATGTACTGCAGCCACCATAAGAACACAAGGGCAAACTGCAACAAAACTGCAGCCACCACAAGGTCACAGGGTTCAAATTCCAAAATATCAATAGAAGATGCCAACAAAAAGATGCAGCTCAAATCAAACTGCAATGAACCAGGGATCACAAAAATCAAACATCAACTAAGTTCAAAGGGTCAAGACAGCTTCAACTCAAATTGAAACTGCTCATATACTCGAAGCACAGTGCCAAATGGCATGAACAAGACTCAAATGTACAGCCACAACATGTATATATGTACATGAAACAGCAAATACAAATACACCCGTAAACTACATGACTCGAAGAACAGAGGACAGAACTCAAAGACAACATGAAATTTCATCAAAGTGACTGCAGTGCACATGAGAATTGACTCAGTGCTATTGAAAATAAAGTGCATCAGTGCACATGAGAATTGACTCAGTGCATATGGAAAATAAAATGCATCAGGTTGAAGATAACTGTAGCCAATTTAAGGTATGCCGAAGTCACCAGTAACAACTACCTGAGACAGGACAGTGCAACCCAAATAGAAAATGTATATGAACATGAACCAGTGACAAATGTACAAGTATCACAAATTCACAAACGACCAAAAGCAACAGCAGTTTTGAACAAATTCAGAGCAACGTAAACGTTGTAGTCGAAACGAGTTCAAAAATCAGGGAACTGTGGTTTCAAATCAAGGCAGAGTCTAACCCAAATTTCATTCACGGTTATTTTCGCAAAATCAAGTTAGCAACCAAGTCAAGGCCAATATCACTGAGAAAGGACCAAAGTCAGAGCATGTACAAAACAGTGTGTGGCCAAGGCAAGTAAAAATTTAACAAGTTCAGTGTCAAAGTCGAACTAGAAAAATCAAACTGGGGTGAGCAAGGCGATTCAAAGCCGTGAGTATCAAGCCATTATCAATCATATGAAATCGACATATTCAGAGAAATCATCAACACCAAACAAAAATCGAATGGCCGAGATAAAAATTTAACAACTTCAAATAACCCAAACAACAAAAGTCACGAATTCGAACAAGCCAGATATCCTCAACGATTTGAATTAGATGTGAGTGGGAAAAACCACTCACCTTAGCGATGAATTAGAAGTCGACCGCCTCAATTTGTTCAAAGCCCTAATTTTCAGGGAGGAATGAAAGGAATGAACGAGCAGCCATTATTTTTGAAGCCCTAACTTTTGAGCAAGTGAATAAAGAGAGTCGTCATTTTCGTTCCTTTGTTTTGTTTTAGGGTTTAAAATGAATAAAGGAAACTGGGTTATAACATTTGATAATTATCACGGCACCCACAACAAAAGAGAAACATGGGCCGAGATTAAATTTTAAAGCCCGTATAATTCTTAACAATTTATGAAAAAAAATTCAACTAATTTAAAAACTCCAACAACAAACAGCTATTAGCCAGCAGAAATAAATCGTCTAATGACGATAATTAATTTTCACAAAATCCCGGGTTGTTACAGACTCCCCTCCTTATGAAAATTGCGTCCCCGCAATTTTCATAATTAAAGTCGTCAATAACAAATATTTTTCTAAAATAAACTGGTTAAGCTAGAAAAATAAAGGTCAAGAATACAAATGCCAAAGAAATCTTTTAACTTCATAAAAGGAATTTACAAATTTTCAACAAAATCTAGTTATCAATAGATAATTCAGAAAACAGCAAAACTGAATAAATACGATTATCAGCAATATTTAATTATCAATTAGATAATTAGAATATAGAAATCACAAAACAGCGATATCTAATTATCGATACGATAATTAGAAAACAACAAAACTTAATTATCAACAAAGACAATTAGAAAACACCAAATCGCAAATCGCAAAACCGCAAACATCTAGTTATCAACCAGATAATTAGAAACACGAACTCTACAATCAATGAACTCTAATTATCAACAGAGATAGATAGAAAATAGAAATTATCTAATCACCAAAAACGATAACCAGAAATCTCAAATCAACAAATATCCAATTATCAAAGACGATAACCAGAATTCTTAAATAAACAAATATCTAATTATCAAAAACGATAATCAGAAATCTCAAATCAACAAATATCTAATTATCAAAAACGATAATCAGAAATCTCAAATCAACAAATATCTAATTATCAAAAACGATAATCAGAATCAACAAATATCTAATTATCAAAAACGATACTCAGAAATAACAAATATCTAATTATCAAAAACGATAATAAAAAACAACAAGTATCCGATTATCAAAAACGATAATCAGAAATCTCAAATCAACAAATATCTAATTATCAAAAACGATAATCAGAAATCTCAAATCAATAAATATCTAATTATCAAAAACGATAATCAGAACCAACAAATATCTAATTATCAAAAACGATAATCAGAAACAACAAATATCTAATTATCAAAAACGATAATCAGAAATCTCAAATCAACAAATATCTAATTATCAAAAATGATAATCAGAAACAACAAATATCCGATTATCAAAAAAGATAATCAGAAATCTCAAATCAACAAATATCTAATTATCAAAAACGATAATCAGAAATCCCAAATCAACAAATATCTAATTATCAAAAATGATAATCAGAAATCTCAAATCAACAAATATCTAATTATCAAAAACGATAATCAGGATCAACAAATATCTAATTATCAAAAACGATAATCAGAGGCAACAAATATCCGATTACCAGTAGATAATTGGAAACAACAAATATCTAGAAATCAATTAAGATAACCTAGAAAATCCACAAGAGATTAATCAATATCACAAGAATCTTCTCAAAGATAAAAAAGAATGTCATACTCCTTATTTTTATTCACCAAACCGCAAATATTGACAATTATATCAATGCCAATCACAAAAGTTAATGACACACAAATTCACCAATGCACAAATATTGATAAGACTTATCAATGTAAATCACGAAAATTGGTGAAACGCAAATTCTAGAAATCATCAATGGAAATCCAGAAATCAAAAAAAGGGGGAGGCCTTTCACAAAACGTGTAATAACCCGCATATTTGTCGATTTTATATTTAAATATTTTATTTAAATATTTTATCGTTAGTCGGATTTTAGTCCGAAAAGCTACTTTTTACAAACAGCCGAATTAGGACTCGAGACCACCCCCATTGAGTTCAAAATGATGTTTGCGACCTTTTTGAGTATAAGCTTCGATATGTTTGGAGAAATTTGATTTTTTTGCTACTTTTCACTTAGGGTTTTGGTTTGGGCTGAGCCCACTTATGTATTCAGTCCCAACCCCTCACCTCCTCATTTACTTCATTTCCAATTCCTAACCCTTCAAGCTTTAGCAACAATGGTGGAGAGGAGTGGAAATTAAAACTCCAAGCCCTAGTTCCTCTTGCTAGCTCAAGTTCTTGCTCCAAAATCAAAGAGAACCCATTGGTAAGCATCTCCCTCATCTTCTCCAACTCTTTCTCTTATCAATTTCAGAAATGTCTAAACCTAACTTTGGGAATGTTCTTCTTTTAAAGGTTAGAATCAAGCTTCTTGAGTTGGATTTGTACAGTGGTTGATTCTCCTTTGCTTCCAAGCTTCTTCTTCATTGATTTGGGTTCAAAGGTGAGATTTTTATCTCACATCTATGTCTATTTCTATCTTTTTTGTTAGGTATGAATTCCTAACACTTATTTATGTTCATTTGCTTTTGGTTTGGATTGATTTGGTGAATATTTCAATTTTTGGTGTTTTGTAGTCAAATCTTTAAAAATCCAAACTTTGATGTTTGATCATGCTTTAAGAGGTGTTTCGGAGAGCCTATAAGACCGGGTTGTCGCTAGGCATAAATCCTTAGTCGTCGTTGCTCGTCCGATCGCTCCCGATACGTTTTGGCCACTTTGGCCTAGGCAAATTGTTGCCTAGACCAGGTGACCAGACGTCTGGTGACCAAGTCCAGACGTCTGGTTTGGACCTGGAAGATAAAAATGTATGCACGCATATTATAAAAAAAAAGCCAGAGACTATTTTCAGACGTCTGAACCATCAAACCAGACGTCTGGATAGGTCTCAGACGTCTGACTTGAGGTTTCAGACGTCTGAGTGTTCTCTGGGTTATTTCCAGAGAACAAATCCAGACGTCTGGATTCCAAATCAGACGTCTGGAAATGTTTATTTTTGCCTATTCAGGCTGTTGTGTGAATTTCCATTGTTTATCGATTTTAGCGATCCTATTAATCGTTATCACTTATTGTCGACTTTGACGACTTCTTTTTATGGATCTTTTTGGAAATATCCATTTCTATGGATTTGGTATCGATTTCTTTGGATTTTATTCACGTCTTCGAATGTGAATTTAGTAATTGGTTGTTCTTACAATCTTCTTTGTGATTTGTCACTTTAAAAATGTAAAGGTTTTCTATACTAGCGGTAAATATCAAAACTCTTTCTTCAAATGATTTCAACTCTACTTTAATACCAAATTCGTTTATAAAACAGTTTTCCAATCTATTAGTATATACAAACCTTTACCTCACTCGTATGAGAAATCTAATTAAACAGCTTAGTAAAACAAGTGGTATGAAACGCTTGCGTTTACTTCGTCGGTTAATTCTTGGACTTGTTCGATTGAATCTCTTGTGACAATTTTCTAGTGGAGATTTAGAGTTCGTTAGTAAATGTTTAAGTTAAGTAAGTGGTTATGGGACATGAAGCTAAACTTTTATATTTACTAGCTTATTGTAATTGAAACTTCTCGTTGATCATGACGATCACCTTTGTGGTTTAGACTAGCAATGTGCGATGTCTCTTTGTTTATGTGAAGGACTGTTCCTTATTTTATTGAGCTTCGTCTCATTTTATGCATGGGGCGTATCTTTCTAGGTGCGTCAATGCTAGAGCATGGGGTGTATCTTTCTAGGTGCATCGATGTTTATTTGTGCATGGGGCGTATCTTTCTAGGTGCGTCGATGCTAGAGCATGGGGTGTATCTTTCTAGGTGCATCGATGATTATTTGTGCATGGGGCGTATCTTTCTAGGTGCGTCGATGCTAGAGCATGGGGTGTATCTTTCTAGGTGCATCGATGTTTATTTGTGCATGGGGCGTATCTTTCTAGGTGCGTCGATGCTAAAGCTTGGGGTGTATCTTTCTAGGTGCATCGATGTTTATTTGTGCATGGGGTGTATCTTTCTAGGTGCATCGATGTTTATTTGTGCATGGGGCGTATCTTTATAGGTGCGTCGATGCTAGAGCATGGGGCGTATCTTTCTAGGTGCGTCGATGTTCGACTGTTCATGGGGCATGTCTTTTTAGGTGTGTCGATGTCCAGTTTGTGGGATTGGCCATCCTTTTTATTGTGATTTCTGGATTTCGTGTGTTGATTTCTAGAATTTGTGTTTCACCAACTTTTATGATTGGCATGGATATATATATGTCATTTATTGTGGCTTGGTGAATGAAATCAGGAGTATGACATTTCTTTAGATCTTGAGTAGATTATTGTGATATTGATTAATCTCTTGTTGATTTTCAATTACTTATTTATCACAGCTTGGCATTGTGATTATTATATGTTTATGTCATATCTCCTATTCTATATCATTTCTTCTGATATTTATAGCTAGACCGATCCGCTTATTATTTTCTTCTTAAATAATACTCGGGTCAGACCGAGATGTTGCAGGTGCTTCTACTTGACTTCTCATCCTGGATCATTACTCTGACTTTTGGCAAACTACTTATATTAGAAGTTTATTTTGTTGTATACACTTGAGATATAGACTCATAGTTGTATTCTTTTGTATAGCACGTGTTGCTATTCTTTTGTATTATCGTGGATCTTTTGACCACTACTCTGATATACACTTTTATGTGTAATATTCATATCTATTTCCACCTTTGTGATATGAATTGTCTGTGACTGATTTGTGTTATGTTTATTTCTATATTTTTTTTCGAAGACCTTTATAGCCACTGTGTAGTAGCTTTGAGTTCGTGTCGGTATGTTGGATTTTCTCTTGAGATGAAAAGTTATATTTTTATCCGGTATATCGGTACTCGCACAAAGCAATTATACAGATGGTCGCTCCTCAACAGCCTTATTCTCCGTGCTAGTTGACAGCATTCACAGTAGTGTTCTTGGCTAGCGTGGGTATAAAGGTGGGGCGTCACAAAACGGGAGTATGAAAACTCACCAACACGTGTATCACAAAAATGGAACGTTATTCCATGGTTGCTAACCATTAATTTTGAGCCGAAGCTCCATAAAACGGCCCGAAGACCATGGGTCGCTACCCCACAAAATTGAGCCGAAGCTCCACAGAAACGGGGTTTAGTCTCCCTCGTAGATAAAGAGACATCGCATATTTGCTAGTCTAAATCACAAAAATGATCATCAACGATCATCAAGAAGTGTCAATTACAGTAAGCTAGTAAATATATAAGCTTAGTCTCATGTCCCATAACCACTAGCTTAACTTAAATATTTACGAACAAATTGTAGATCTCCACTCGAAAATTGTCACAAGAGATTCAATCGAACAAGTCCAAGAATTAACCGGCGAAGTAAACGCAAGTGTTTCATACCACTTGTTTTACTAAGCCGTTTAATTAGATTTCTCGTACGAGTGAGGTAAAGGTTTATATATACTGGTATATTGGAAAACGGTTTAAGAAACAAGCTTTGTAATAAAATAGGGTTGAAATCGTTTTTTGATAAAGGAGTTTTGATATTTACAACTATTATTGAAACCTTTATGTTTTTAAAGTGACAAATCACAAAAATGATTGTAGGTATAATCAATCACTAAAATTCACATACGAATACGTGAATTAATTCCAAAGAAATCGATATCAAATCCATCAAAGTGGAAATACCCAAAAATTCCAAAAATAGAAGTTATCATAGTTGACAAAGGTGATAACAACTAATCGGAGAAGAAGAATCGATTAACAATTGGAAAAACAAAGCAAAACGAGCATAAATAGGCAAACAGGGAAATAGAAGCAGGTCGGTTGACCGGACCTCCTGAGTCAGTCGACTGAAATAGCACAAAAGTTTCGGCTACAGCTTCGGTCGACCAGCCCAGGGGCTTCGGTCGGCCGGACTGCAAATTCTACAATTCCTACCCTATTTAATAGAAGTGCAATCTCTCACTCAATTTGCAACTGGTCGAGCACGGACGCTTGGGGATTACGCCCATCGGCTACCCTGTCCTATTGGCTCCTTAGTGCATCACCAAAAACGTGTTCAATCATCAAAGTTAGGATTTTCAAGGATTTGAACCCAAAACACTAAAAATTGGGATTTTCACCAATTCAATCCAAACCAAAAGCAAATGCACATGAATAAGTGTTAGAAATTCGTACCCAAAAATCAAAGATAGTTATAGACAAAGATGTGAGATAAAAATCTCAACAAAATCACATAACTGCAATCGCTTCGGATCCCCGAATCGAATTTGAAATTTTCAAAGAAAACAAAATAAACACAGCTATGTGAACAACAAATGAAATTTATTTCAGTTTTATATTTTGATTTTTAAATCAAAAGAGTTATCAGCTGCACTCAGCGAAGATAGAATCATTGTTTCCGTTGTGCACTCTGATAAATAGAACACGAATTAATCAATCATCAAACACAATTTCACTTTTATTTTTAAATAAAGATATTTAAAATTTTCATCATAATTTCAAACTTTAGTTTTGACTCAAAGTACAAATAAACATCAACAAATAGTTGTAACACATGTTCCATCCAAGTTATGTTTTATATTATGTCCATAAACCCCAGGCTCTGATACCAAGCTGTGACGCCCCACCTCTATACCCACACTAGCCAAGGACATTACTGTGTAATGCCGTCAACTTGCGGAGAATAAGGCTGGATAGGAGCGGCCATCCGCAGTTAGGCCTTACACTATATTGGTTACCTCGATAGGAGTAGTATATATTTTTATTTTTCATCTCTTAATTATTTACTCCCATCGACATATCCAATTCCATTATAAAACGAACTATGATGGTTCATAATAGTTTAGGACAATATAATAATAATACCGATCAGCTAAATGCGGAACACAAATAATAAAAAGTCTCATATATATATATATATATATATATATATAACTGAAGTCAGTTACAATACAAGTGATACCATACATATGATACAACTATAACTGTTGACTCAGGAAGTTACATATATAAGTACATTATCTTGAATAATATACATGAATATATATCATCCTTTACAAATACACTGACTACTATACAATGACGACGACTACTCCAAAAGATATGAAAAGACTTCATAGCTCAAGCAGCAATCCAAAGCAAGATATCTACAACCTGTAATAACTCGGTCTGACCCGAGTATTAAGTTCAAAAGAAAATAATACATGGGTCAGTCTAATTCAAACTCAGTTATTAATGCACGGAAGCAATAATAATTAAATAATAATTAGACGACAGTCAAAATAAATTCACCTATCCAATCCTTAAATAAGAAAATTGGATGACGGTAAATGTAACACGTAACAGTGTTAAACAACAAATCAACAAATTCAAATTATCAACGAAGATAAATAAAAGGGTTAATAATGAAGATGGTTTAGAAAACAAGAATTTCCTAAACGACAATTAACAACAAAATCCAATTATTAAATAAATAATTAGAAACTCATAATCTAATTATCAAATAGATAATTAGACAACTAATGATCAAATCAAACCTATCAAAATACAATTCAAAACATATTGAATTGAATAAACGAAATAGTTCAAACAATTGAAATATCAATTAAAACGCCAATTCTGATTTGGCTGCAGTACACGCACGCGTGTATTGCCTCGCCAAAATCAGATATACACCTGAGAACAGAGACTATATCTCAAAGCAAAGCTCTAACCAGAAAAAACAGGTGCAACAGAATGCATTAGTAAAACAAAATAATGCAACATCAATATGCACAGATGCACATCATGGCACAAGAACCCAATACAGTGCAAACCACCAAAAATCAGATGTACTGCAGCCACCACAAGAACACAAGGGCAAACTGCAACAAAACTGCAGCCACCACAAGGTCACAGGGTTCAAGTTCCAAAATATCAATAGAAGATGCCAACAAAAAGATGCAGCTCATATCAAACTGCAATGAACCAGGGATCACAAAAATCAAACATCAACTAAGTTCAAAGGGTCAAGACAGCTTCAACTCAAATTGAAACTGCTCATATACTCGAAGCACAGTGCCAAATGGCATGAACAAGACTCAAATGTACAGCCACAACATGTATACATGTACATGAAACAGCAAATACAAATACACCCGTAAACTTCATGCCTCGAAGAACAGAGGACAAAACTCGAAGACAACATGAAACTGCATCAAAGTGACTGCAGTGCACATGAGAATTGACTCGGTGCTATTGAAAATAAAGTGCATCAGTACACATGAGAATTGACTCTGTGCATATGGAAAATAAAATGCATCAGGTTGAAGATATCTGCAGCCAATTTAAGGTATGCCGAAGTCAACAGTAACAACTACGTGAGACTGGACAGTGCAACCCAAATAGAAAATTATATGAACACGAACCAGTGACAAATGTACAAGTATCACAAATTCACAAAGGACCAAAAGCAATAGCAGTTTTGAACAAATTCAAAGCAACGTAAATGTTGCAGTCGAAACAAGTTCAAAAATCAGGGAACTGTGGTTTCAAATCAAGGTAGAGTCTAACCCAAATTTCATTCATAATTATTTTCGCAAAATCAAGTTAGCAACCAAGTCAAGGCCAATATCACTGAGAAAGGACCGAAGTCAGAGCATGTACAAAACAGTGTGTGGCCAAGGCAAGTAAGAATTTAACAAGTTCAGTGTCAAAGTCGAACCAGAAAAATCGAACTGGGGTGAGCAAGGCGATTCAAAGCCGTGAGTATCAAGCCATCATCAATCATACAAAATCGACAAAATCAGAGAAATCATCAACACCAAACAAAAATCGAATGGCCGAGATAAAAATTTAACAACTTCAAATAACCCAAACAACAAAAGTCACGAATTCGAACAAGCTAGAAATCCTCAATGATTTGAATTAGATGTGAGTGGGAAAAACCACTCACCTTAGCGATGAATTGAAGCAGCCGCAAACAGAGAAAAAGCATCGATCGCCAAAGCAAGGCCGAGGTCATTGATCGAACGAGTTACAGAAGTCCACCACCTCAATTTGTTCAAAGCCCTAATTTTCAAAGAGGAACGAACGAAAGGAATGAACGAGCAGCCATTATTTTTGAAGCCCTAACTTTCGAGCAAGTGAATAAAGAGAGCCGCCATTTTCGTTCCTTTGTTTTGTTTTAGGGTTTGAAACGAATAAAGGAAATCGGGTTATAACATTTGATAATTATCACGACACCCACAACAAAAGAGAAACGTGGGCCGAGATTAAATTTTAAAGCCCGTATAATTCTTAACAATCTATGAAAAGAATTTCAACTGATTTAAAAACTCCAACAACAAACAGCTATTAGCCAGCAGAAATAAATCGTCTAATGACGATAATTAATTTTCACAAAATCCCGGGTCGATACAATTGAATTTAAAACTCAAAATACCACAAACTTTCCAAATTAGTTTATTGTTTGGTTTTTAAACTAACGGAAAGTTCTTTAAAAAGAAATTTTATAATACAGCTTAAAGCTATGTTGGATTCAGATAGTGATGATGAGCTTATGAGCATGTCTACAGATCTAAGTTCATGAAAATACCAAGAAGAAATGGAAGATTATATGTTAAAAGCAAAAGGCACAATGCTAGATGCTTTAAAAAGAAAGTTAATGGAGTTTGGGTTGCATACGTATACTTTCATCAGCCAGGCATTGCAACTTTCATTATGGATGAAATACTATTATCACCGCCTCCCGGATTTCCTCCACATGCACAAATTGCAGAAGGCACTCCACAGATAGGATAAAATCCACTTTGAAGACACGTACACCTAAAGCAAGCTTATTTAAAAATGATGTGACAAAAGCAAAAGAATAAAGGAAGCTGGCAAGATAAGAATGCAGGCAAGTTAAGCAAGTTTATTAAAGTGATGTGACAAAAGGCATTATATTTGCCAAAAGGAATAAAGAAGAAGTGATAAGGATGAAGGAAGATGTCGGTTTATATTAGCCTGTTAACCGGTTGTACTAATATATATATATATATATATATATATATATATATATATATATAGGTGCGTGTGTTGCCTTTAGAGGGCATAAGAAGTTGTAATAGAAATAAAGCTTGTAAAATATTTAATAGCAGTTAGCCATCCTTTGTAAAACAGTCTACGATAATAAAATTTCTTTTATTGGAAGTTGGCCACCTTTGTAAAATACAGTAGAGAGGATTTCAGTGGAAGCAAAAGAAATTTTATTATAGTAAACTATTTTACCAAGGATGGCTAACTACATTAAATATTTTACAAGCTTTATTTTTATTACAACTTCTTATGCCCTCTAAAGGCAATACACACACACACACACACACACACACACACACACACACATATATATATATATATTAGTACAACTGTTAAACAGGTTAATATAAACCGACATCTTCCTGCATCCTTATCACTTCTTTTTTATTCCTTTTGGTAAATATAATGCCTTTAGTCACATCAGTTTAATAAACTTGCTTAAGTTGCCCGCATTCTTATCTTGCTAGCTTCCTTTATTCTTTTGCTTTTGTCACATCATTTTGAAATAAGCTTGCTTTAGGTGTACGTATCTTCAAAGTGGATTTTATCCTGTTTGTGGGGAGCCTTTTGGAATTTGTACATGTGGAGGAAATCCGGGAGGCGGTGATAATCGTATTTCATCCATAATGAAAGTTACAATGCCTGGCTTATGAAAGTATACGTGTACAACTCAAACTTCATTAACCTACTTTTTAAAGCATCTTGCATTGTGCCTTTTGCTTTAGCATATAATCTTCCATCTCTTCTTGGTTTCTTCATGAACTTGGATCTATAGACATACTCATAAGCTCATTATCACTATCTGAATCCAATATAGCTTTGAGCTGTATTTTCAAATTTATTTTTGAAGAACTTGCCATTAATTCTTTTAATAAGTCAAATAATTCTTTTTTAGGCGACTCTGGCATTTTTTGTGGTTCGTGGCTGATTAAATCCTTTTGTGAATAAATTGAATTTTTGAAAATTAAAATTTATCCCGCTATTTAATTAATATCCTTCTTCCTAAATAAGGAACACTTTCAAATTTAATTTCAAACTATTGGAAAGTTCTTGGAACAATAATGATGTCCCATTTCATAATCCAAGGTACTCGATAAAGTGCTACAAAATGTAGCTTACGGTGTTTCATAGAAATATTTATTCGAACAAATTCATCATAAATATTTCTTATTTTTTGTGATGCCCCACCTCTATACCTACGCTAGCCAAGAACACTACGGAGTAATGCGGTCGACTAGCACGGAGAATAATGCTGATGAGGAGCGACCATCTGTATAATTGCTTTGTGCGAGTACCGATATGCCGGATAAAAATATAACTTTTCATCTCAAGAGGAAATCCGACATACCGGCACAAACTCAAAGCAATTATACAAATGGTCGCTCCTCATCAGCCTTATTCTCCGTGCTAGTCGACCGCATTACTCCGTAGTGTTCTCGGCTAGCGTGGGTATAGAGGTGGGGCGTCACAGCTTCATATCAGAGCCAAACTTCGGAACAATATGGAATATTATAACAAGGATCATCGTCCTAAGTCCATCTTAGGAGTCGTTCTTTAGGATTTAATTCGAGTCTTCGTACCGATTCATCCTATTTTCTTTACGATTCCTTGTTTTATCAATCAAGTTTGATTGAAATTTATTTTGAGAATAACTTTTTCCTCTTCTTTCTTTCTTTCTTTAAGAAGAGAAATGGTTAGACCTGGCCGTCCCTACGCCGGTCAATCTAGTGCTACTCCCCAAGATGGAGTTTTTATGTCTGCCCAGCAGCTTCTAGATCTTGTTAAGAATGCTCAAGCTGTCGGACCCAATCCAGAGCCATTCAAAGGTTCCGAAACTATTATTGAAGTACAGGCTTGGCTAAGGTCATGCGATCGAATCTTTTCTCGCATGAATCTTATTGACTTTCACCGAGTTCAGGTGGCCTCTAGTATGCTCCGAGAAAGAGCATTGGACTGGTACGAACTTCTTGTTTCTGAGATTAATGAAGTGGATCTCACCTGGGAGCAATTCCGGGAATGCTTCGAGTTGAAATTTGTACCAGAAGCTGAGAAAGTGACATTGGCTCGACGATTTATAGACCTTGTTCAAGGTGAGTCCTCCGTGACTGATTATGTCGCCTCCTTCGAGTCGCTTTCTAAATACGGGGTTGAATACATCAACACCCCTTTAAAGAAGAACCAGAGGTTCGTCTATGGCTTAAACAAAAATCTTAAGAAGCCATTACTTCTAAAGTTAGAAGTTTCTTTCGACCAACTCATTGATATCGCTCTTCATCTTGAAGAGGCGGATAGGGAGAATGATGTTGAAGTGGTGGGGTCCAAACCAAGCTTCAACAACAAGAAGAGGCGAAACCAATTCAAAGGCCCTTATCCCAATAAGAAAGGGAGGCAAGCAACTCCTGCTGAAAAGACCTTTTCCTCTGCTCAGGGGAAATGCTACAATTGTGGTTCGAAAGTCCATTTTGCGAACAAGTGTTCAAAGCCTCGTACTTGTCGCTATTGTAAAAGCCCGGACGATTTTATGCATGTATGTCCCAAACTTCAAAATAGGAAGGAGGGAAAGCTTAATGTTACTCAAGCCCCTGGCAACACATCTCATGGCCCAGGTATTTCTCATTCTATTCTGGATGGAATTATTTTATTTCGCGATCATCCTATTCGAGTTCTTTTTGATACGGGTGCATCCCATTCTTTTATATCAAAAGAACTTGTTGATACTTTTTCTTTATATGTTTTGCGTTTAATGACTTCTTTGAGAATTGCGAATCCGGTTGGTGGATCCGCAACAATCAGTTTATTGGGTAAAGATGTCGAGATTATTTTGTGTGATTTTCCTTTCCTAACCGATTTGCAAGTCATGCGTTATTTAGGCTTTGGAATGATTTTGGGAATGGATTGGCTTAACCGTTATGAAGCTCATATCCTATGTCCTGAGCGGACTATTCATCTTCGACATCCTCAATCTGTTAATCAGGTTTCTGTTATTCTTAAAGATTCGGATTCTGCTTTGGTTGCATCTTTATATTCTTTAAACCCTGGTGATGATGATGATGATGAGGGTGATATTATTTCTCTTATTCACGTCGTTCGTGAATTTCCCGACATATTCGAGCCCGTTTTTGGATTACGACCTAAGCGAGCAATTGAGTTCAGAATTAATCTCATTCCTGGAGCTCAACCTATCACTCGCCCTCCTTATCGTATGTCCAATAAAGAAAACGAGGAGATGCGTAAACAATTATCCAAATTGGAGACGAAGCAATTTATTCGCTCTAGTTCCTCGCCTTGGGGAGGTTCAGCTATTTTTGTGAAGAAATCCGATGGAACACTTAGGCTTTGCGTTGACTACCGCAAGCTTAATGATCTTACTATCAAAAATAAATATCCTTTACCTCGGATTGATGATCTATTCGATCAACTTAGTGGTGCTAGAGTCTTTTCACAATTAGACTTAGCTACTGGATTTCATCAGCTTCGTATTGCAGAGGATAGTATTCCTTTGACATCGTTCCGTACTCGTTATGGATCTTATGAATGGCTTGTTATGCCATTTGGTCTAACGAATGCTCCGGCTTATTTCGTTGACCTTATGAATAGAGTTTTCAAAGACTTCCTCGACCGGTTTGTTCTCATCTTTATCGATGATATTCTTGTGTATTCTAAAACAGAGGGGGAGCATGAAAAACATCTTCGGATTGTGTTGGAAACTCTTAGGAGTAATCAATTAAAAGCAAAATTTTCTAAATGCCATTTTTGGCAATCTAGTGTGAAGTTTCTCGGTCATATTATTTCCGAATCCGGAATTTCCGTGGATCCTTCAAAGATTGAAGCGATTCAAGATTGGAAGAGACCGGAGAGTGTGACAGAGATTCGTAGTTTTCTCGGATTGGCGGGCTATTACCGCCGTTTTATCGAAGACTTTTCTAAGATTGCCGTGCCTCTCACTAACTTGACGAAGAAAGGTGTTAAATACATTTGGTCGGACAAATGTGAAGCTTCTTTTCAGAAATTAAAAGAACTTCTTTCTGATGCTCCTATTCTCGTTATTCCCGAGGGGAGTCAAGATTTCGTTGTTTATACCGATGCTAGTTGCATTGGTTTGGGTGCCGTTCTTATGCAAAAAGAACGTGTTATTGCTTATGCTTCTAGGCAATTAAAGCCTGCTGAGACTAGATATGCCACTCATGATTTAAAGCTCGCGGCTATTGTTTTTGCTCTTCAGATTTGGCGTCATTATCTTTTAGGAGAGAAATTTGTTCTTTATACCGATCATAAGTCCTTGAAGTATTTATTCTCTCAAAATGAACTTAATTTGCGTCAACAGCGTTGGCTCGAATTTCTTGCACCATATGATCTTGATATTCTTTATACTCCCGGTAAGGGTAATGTGTCACCGATGCTCTTAGCCGAAAACAACAAGCTGTTGTTTCTATGATGATATCCGAATGGAACGACCTCGAGATTTTATCCACTTGCGAAATTCGAGACCGTGTTTCCGATTTATACTCATCATTTGTCTATGTAGCCTTGAGGCTCATCCTTCTCTTTTAGACCGCATTCTTGAAGCTCAAAGGCTAGATCCCGAATTGGCTCTTCTTGGCCAAAATATTAAGGATAAAATTGATATTGAAGGTTCGAAAGACTTTAATATCGATTCTCGTGGAGGCATTCAGAGATTTGGTAGACTTATGGTGCCAAATATTAGTGATCTTCGTAAAGATATTTTAGTAGATTCTCATTATTCTAAATTTACCATTCATCCCGGTAGTAGCAAAATGTACACGGATATGAAGCGACTTTATTATTGGGAGGGAATGAAACTTGACATCGCTAACTTCGTTAAGCATTGCATGACTTGCCAACTCGTTAAGGCCGAGCATCAAAGGCCCGGTGGATTATTGCAACCTTTAGAAATTCCAATTTGGAAGTGGGATCAAATTTCCATGGATTTTATTGACGGCCTTCCCCGTTCTCGTTCGGGTTATGATAGCTTATGGGTGATTGTTGATAGGCTTACTAAATCTGCCCATTTTATTCCCGTTCGGTCTAACCGAACCGTTCCTCTTTTGGCCAAACTCTTTGTTAAAGAGATTGTTAAATTACATGGAGTTCCTACTTCTATAGTTAGTGATAGTGATCCATTGTTTACTAGTGGATTTTGGAGGAGTCTTCAAAAAGCTTTGGGAACAAAGCTTAATTTTAGCACCGCTTACCATCCCCAGTCCGATGGACAAACCGAGCGTGTGAATCAAACTCTTGAAGATCTTCTTCGTGCTTGTGTGCTTGATTTCGGTGGAAGTTGGGAAGATTATATTTCACTTGTCGAATTTTCCTATAATAATAGCTTCCAATCTAGTATTGGTATGGCACCTTTCGAGGCACTCTATGGAAGGCCATGCCGATCTCCTTCTTGTTGGCTTGAGGCCGGTGAGAAGCTGGTTTTAGGTCCAGACTTTATTCGTGATTCCACAGAGAAGATTGAACTTATTCGACATAGGATGAAAGAAGCCCAGTGTAGACAAAAATCCTATGCCGATAACCGAAGAAGGAAATTAGAATTTTCTGTGGGAGGTCTTTTGTTCATTCGTGTGTCACCTATGAAAGGTGTTGTACGTTTCAGTCGATCGGGAAAGTTGGCGCCTCGATATATTGGGCCATTTCCTATCACTGAACGTATTGGTTCCATGGCTTATCGCCTTTTATTACCGGCTCAGTTTTCTGCTATGCATGACGTGTTTCATGTTTCTCAATTGCGGAAATGTCTTCGAGATTCCGATTCTATTCTTGAGCCCGGTGTTGTGGAAGAGATTGAAGTTTCACCGAATTTAACTTATGAGCAGCATCCTATTCGTATCATTGCTTTGGAAGTCAAACGACTTCGAAATAAAGATGTTCCGCTTGTGAAAGTTCAATGGTCTTCAAATCCTAAGGATTGTTCTTGGGAGTCTAGAGAGTTCATCGAGCGAACACATCCGTACTTACTCTTTCGTGCTCTTTATGGTGAACTTCTTATTTCAATTTTCTTTTGTGTTGATATGCTTTTATGGTTGTTACTCTTTATTTTCTTCTTAAGTATTGTGAGGACGCAATTTCTTTAAGGAGGGGAGTCTGTAACAACCCGCATATTTATCGATTTTATATTTAAATATTTTATCGTTCGTCGGATTTTGGTCCGAAAAGCTACTTTTTGCAAAACAGTCGAATTGGGACTCGAGACCACCCCCATTGAGTTCAAAATGACGTTTGCGACCTTTTTGAGTATAAACTTCGATATGTTTGGAGTAAGTTGAATTTTGCTACTTTTTCTTTAGGGCTTTGGGTTGGGTTTCAGCCCATTAACCCCACTTATACTCTAGCTCATCCCTCTCCTCTCCATTCACTCATTCCCGCTCCTCAAACTCAAGCTCCAACTGAAAATGGTGGAAAGGAAAGGGAATTAGAAACTCCAAGCGCTAGTTCCTCTTCCTAGCTCAAGTTCTTGCTCCAAAATCAAAGAGAACCCGTTAGTAAGCATCTCCTTCTTCTTCTCCAACTCATTCTCTCTTTGATTTCAGAAATTTCCTAAACCTAACTTAGGAAATGTTCTTCTTTTAAGCTTAGATTCAAGCTTCTAGTGTTGAGATTGAAGTGTGGTTGATCTTCCCTTGTCTTCAAGCTTCTTCTTCATTGTTTGGGTTCAAAGGTGAGATTTTATCTCACATCTATGCTTATATTTATCTTCGATTATTAGGTATGAATTCCTAACACTTATTCTTGTGCATTTGCTTTTGGTTTGGAATGGCTTTGTGAATATTCCAATTTTGGTGTTTTGAAAGCCAAATTCTTAAAAACCATAGCTTTGATGTTCAAATGTGTTTTTGTTGATGCAACAAGGAGCTCATAGGGCCGGGTAGTCGATTGGCATAAATCCTTAGTGCCGATGCTCGTACGGTTGTAATTTGGTAGTGATTGGCCATTGTATTCAATGGGCTATGAAGGGACTGGGAACAGGTTCGGCCGACCGAGCCCTGTGGCCGGTCGACCGACCTGCTACTATGGTGCATAGGCACCTTTCTGTCTCTGGTCCGGTCGACTGGCTACAGGGCTCAGCCGACCGACCTGCTTCCCGAGACTATTTTGGAACAGGGTCCGGTCGACCGAGCTCTGCAGCCGGCTGACCGACCTGTTGCATTTTTGCCTATTTCGCCTAGTTGCTTGAATTTCCAACTTTAATCGATTCGCGTTGTTTCCTATTTGTTGTTATCATTTATTATGACTTTGATGACCCCTTTTTAGGGATTTTTGAAAATCCCTTTCGATGGATTCTTTATCGGTTTTGTTGGATTTTTATTCACATCTTCGTATGTGAATTTTAGTGATTGATTGTTCCTACAATCTTTTTTTTGGTGATTTGTCACTTTAAAAATATAAAGGTTTCTATACTAGTAGTAAATATCAAAACTCTTTCTTCAAATGATTTCAACACTATTTTATAACAAAACTCGTTCTCTCAAACTGATTTCCAAACTATTAGTATATACAAACCTTTACCTCACTCGTATGAGAAATCTAATTAAACGACTTGGTAAAACGAGTGGTATGAAACGCTCGCGTTTTCTTCGTCGGTTAATTCTTGGACTTGTTTGATTGAATCTCTTGTGACAATTTTCTAGTGGAGATCTACAATTTCTTCGTAAATATTTAAGTTAAGCTAGTGGTTATGGGACATGAAGCTAAGCTCATATATTTACTAGCTTACTGTAATTGACACTTCTTGATGATCATGACGATTATTTTTGTGATTTAGACTAGCAATGTGCGATGTCTCTTTGTCTACGAGGGAGACTAAACCCCGTTTGTGTGAGTTTCAACTCACATATATGGGGTAGCGCCCCATGGTCTTCGGGTCGTTCGTGTCTCAAAAATTAATGGCTAGCTACCATGAGATAGCGTCTCGTTCGTGTGATACATATGTTGGTGAGTTTTCATGCTCCCGTTCGTGTGATAGGCCTTCCCCCTATTTTGTGTGATTTCTGGATTTCGTGTGTCGAATTCTGGAACTTTCTTCTTCACCTATTTTTGTGATTTCTATTGATATGATTTATCAATTTTTGTGCATAGGTGAATTTGTGTGTCATTGAATGGATTTCTTGAGATGATTTCTAGAATTTATGCTTCACCAATTTTTGTGATTTCTATTGATAAGTTTTATCAATATGTGTGCATTGGTGATTTCGTGTGTCATTGACTTTTGTGATTGACGTTGATATAATCGTCAATATTTATGGTTTGGCGAACAAAATAAGGAGTATGACATTTCCTTTGATTCTTGTGTAGATTTGGTGACATTGATTAATCTTTCATTACAAATCAGAACAGCTTACGCTTATATGGCCAATCCATCGAAGAAATGGAACTACTCTACTACTTCTGAAATCCGCGGATGACTCGGAAACCAAAGACTTCCTTCCCAACACACAGAATACTCCAAACGGCACTGCTGACACCAAAGCCAAGAAATTCCTAATCCAGAGTTCTTCGAGAAACTCGGACCATAAGCCAAACACAAACACTCTGCTGAACTCAACCACAACACCGAAGCAGGAACACTTCCTTACTTATTCCGAAGAAACATCTTCGGAGACATCCATATTCACTGTGTCTCATCACACAGCTACTACACCCTAGGGTATCAAGATATCATGACTTGCTTCTGACAGGTTCAAAACCCTAGCTCATCCAACTACTTCAAAGATGAACTCCGAACCTTAACAGGTTTCCTTCAGAGATCAATGAAATCCTTACACCACCCAAAGCTTACTCGAGACGGTAATAGGTCTACAGTCTCGACAGATACATTTCCAATCTCAAACATTCAAATTTCAACCATTGGTAGTTGTGTTACACACACCACTACCCAATCTACTTTTATAGCTTATATTGGAAAACCCGAACAGGTAATCCAACAATAGGTAGAAACAAATATATATATATATATATATATATATATATCAAAATTACAAATACGCTCTCTCAAGAAAGAAATCACTCAAGAGCCTAGGTATTCGCTCAACCTAGCGCTCTGATACCAACTGTGACGACCCGCCCTCCTACGCCCAGGAAGACGAAGCGTCTTTAAGAAAGAAAGGGATGAGAAAATAGAAAAGATAGAGAAGAAAGAACAACAACACCATAATCTCACAGCAGAACGAATAAAATATAATAACCACATAAATATTTACATAATATACAACATCAATCAGAGTTATACAGACAATACATCACATACTAGACAGTTATAAACACCTGTCTAGTTAACACAACTCAATACAATACAGAGATACCAACACAGCGGAACTATATATATATATATATATATATATATAACGCTGAAGCCACCTTCTCCATTGCTCCTCCAGAATTCGTCAAAGCTAACCTGAATCCCTTGGCTACCCGTAAAAATTTGGGTACCCAAGAGTTTATGAAAAACAAAAATAAACTTCGGGTCAGACATGGGTCTGGTATGAGTAACAGGTTTAAGTTGCTTAACTTTGAAAATCTTTTGAAAACAAAAGGTATCACGTAAGACTCCCCACACATAAACATGGAAAAGTTTTTACCTTACGCTAACCAAAACATTTGATAGGAAATCCAGTGATATTATAATAGGTCTAGGGTTTTCAAGTAAATAGAAAATAGCCGAAATTGTTACATCTATTAAATTCCAGCTACTAGCCACAAAAGTGGGTAATACAATCAAAATTCGTGGGCACTTATTGGATTGTGGATTCCATACAATGGCAGGGCTACTGGGGTACCGCCCGTCACAGTACGTGGCCTAGATCAACGTACCGAGGATTACTCCCTTCATCCCCTGCAACACAAGGCCGGAACCATTCCTTACCGAACAGTCCCGAACAAGATAAACCCCGGCAGTTGTTGCAATCAACCACCCACACAGCCGAAAAATAAAGGGACATCTAGACAGGGGAATATCCTTGTCCTGCTTGGCATGACCCACCTAGCCTTGCTGCACCTCCCCTGTTTTAGCCATTCCCGGTTGATGAGGCTTGAGGTTACGATTACCTTTAGAGAACATAATTCTTAGAATGCTCATCGCCCGCCTGAGATGTGTTGAAAGCATTCAATCCATACAAGTTCGTTCCGGGTTCGAATGAAACCGAAGGCATTATCTCGTTACACTCATTTTGGAATCACCCTCAGAGTTAACGACGATAACCCTTGCATTCTGAATCTCTATCTTCACTTCAGATTCACGACCTATCGTTAATTTGGAATCGATGTGGTTTTCGGATATTCCTAATGCGGAAAACCGATCCCGGTCTCATCGAATCCAAAACGTGTCTTTTAAGGCCAAGTTGTCTATTTAGTCTTAACAGCTTATTTCAATATAATTCAATATTCACACAGATGGATAATTCATAATATCACAATAGATAATCACAGATAATCTCATGAACAGATAATCAATATTATCATCTAAACAGATAACCAAATATTATCATATTTAAACCAAGCATCCATGACACATAGATATAGTTCATGCCAGATCACAATCATCAAATGAAATATCAATATCATTCATCCATAAGCAATGATTTATAATCATACCATTTGTAATTAATTTAAAATGAATTAAATTAACTACTTCAGTCTCTAATTAATTTAAAATAAATTAAATTAATTACTTTATCTATAAATTCTGTTTATACAACCATCAATTAATTATAAATCAAATTAATTAACCATCTTCTAAATATCCATCTTGATTAAACACCTTTGATTAATCATTCCTAATTACAATAAGTAATTAGTCTTTAATAAATTTTACAAATTAATTATTCTAAATTATTTATAGTAATTAACATTTAATTCCTTCATTTATTAATTAAATATAATTACTTACATTCATTCTTAATTAATTACAAAAATTAACCACTTCATTATCTATTATTACTTAATTAAACAATTCTTAATTATATCATTAATTACATTAATTAATGATCTCTAGTTTATATTTAAATTAAATTCCTTTATTTAAGTTAAACACAATTATTAATCTCCTTGATTAATAACAATCCAGTAATTAACTACCCTTAATTACTTATTTAATAAATTAATTATTCCACAATTAATTATCTCCAGAATTAATCCCTGATTATCCTGCTCCATTAATTACACCAAGTAATTACACTTATCAAACCATCAAATGATTTCTTAAATTAATTAAACTAAATTAATTAACTTAATTTGATCATAACATCAAAATTAATTACAATAAGTAATTAATCTTCTAATTACTTTTATCGAGTAATTACTCTTAACAATTTACAATAGATTATCTAAATTAATTAATAAAATTAATCACATTAATTGATTAATAAATAATCCTTAGTTAATTACCTAATAACATTTCTTAATTTACTTCTTTATTAATCTCTAATTCGAAATCATTAATTATAAATTTAATAATAAATCATTCCTTTATTTTCTTATTAATTAAATCACTTATTACCTTAATTATCTCTAAGATAGTTCATTTCTATTAATAATTTCATTAATATTAAAATGTAAATTTAAATTCAAATTTGAATTAAAAAAATCCAAAGATTCACCAATTTAAACATTACCAAATTTAAATTCAATTCTAAATAATGGGAAGTACATCAATCACTTATATATGAAACTTATGTAAGAAAAGTTTAATCTAGATTACTTAATCCTTTTTATTTAAAAATCAAGCCTTTAAAATTAATTATTTAATTTAAACTTGTTTTAGAACATTTAGATTTCAAAACTGACTTATTCACCGGATTTGAATTCATTAGTTTAATTTTGAATTTAAAACTTAGGTTTTATTTTTTTTGATTTTGATTTAAAACCAAATTCATTTGAAATCTTGGATTCAAAGATCATTTATACTGTAAGTTCTTGAATTTAACCCATTTTAAATTCTGTTTTCAAACTTAAATAAAATGTAAAATCTGAAACCTGAAGCCCACCTAAAATCATTTAAACTTTGATCTCATTTCAATCTTGAATCAAAAAAAAAAAAAACTAAACTTGAATTTAATCTTTTGACTGAATCTAGACTTGATTAAACTTATACTTATTTTAGTTTTCATTTTGTTTTAAAACAGAACAACACTGTTTCCAGGTTATACATGCCTGAAACAATCACTACTCGAATCCCCCTTTATAAACTTCGGCTCATCCCCTATCACGCTTCGAGTTAACACTCGAGTGTCACGAGTCTTTCCCGAGCCCCAAAAAAAAACAACACAGCACCTCCAAATCCCTACAGAATTGCCATGGGCACGGTGCACGTGCACCATGGCCACATCCACCTCCGGCCACCCACTGGAGCTCCAATATAACACCCACCGCCTCCAGATCACGGCACGACCACCCAAAAACATCACGGCAGCACAAAACGAAAGGGGGTTCCAAAACCCAAACCTGGAAACGCAACAGGCATTCCCCCTCGAAACCTGGAACATCGCGGTTCTCGCGACTAAGACCACCGGAGTTTATACCCCTCCGGCCAACAACTCGACAATCTCCCACCTTCCATTTTCCATAACCACGATACACTCGATCAACTAAAAAGGGAGAAATGATCGAATTATACCAAACCGTTAAAACTAGGGTTGCAGCCAAAATTTCACCACCGCACCTTCCACTTGCCACTGCTCATCCTCCATCCAATTTTTCCAAACACCCCGACCACCCATGCACCTCCAGGAAGCACTACGAACTTCCATGTCCACTGGATTGCCTGAGGCAACCCATAATTCCCAAAACCATTAAATCAGAATTTCCATCCCAATACTTAACTAAAGAAAATGAATTTACTTTTAAAAATCCTAGTTTCAGATAGGAATTCAATTTATAATCCTGAATTTATATTTTAGGATGATTAAAATTTCACTTATATCAATCATCAACTGTTCTTGGTCTTTTTACAGAACAGTGTTACTTTATTTAATTAAGATACAAAATTTAAAATTTACTTTATGGTCAAACCAACATATCTTGTTAAGATACTAAGTCCTAACAATCACTAGATCAAGCAATAATGATTTTTTTTTTTTGAAATAAGATATGAACTTGAGAACTATAAACAAGATGGTCTTACAGGGTATTCAATATGCAGATATTGCACTCACAAATACACAGAGAATGGTCACATAAATATTCATCCAAATATTTTCAAGATTCAATATTTATCTGCAACAAGTTTAAACTTAAGTTATTTAGAAAAATGTTACTCACCTTTTTAAACAGAGGTGATTCCAGGATGTCAACTCACATACATGCAGTAACACATACTCAGGAATGCATTAAAATATATTCACATATCAAACCATAATTAAGCAACATATATACTTAAGTATTTTAAAATTTAAGTTACTCACCTGATTTTTGAAAGACAGAGCACTCAGTTCCTTTTTTTTTCTTGAAAAACATTTTGAAGCTGAAATTTTTTAGCTTTTAAAATCCTTGCACTTGAATACATCAGGTTTGCATGCAGGTTGCTTGCCTTAAAGCTTGGGTTGAAGATGAATACATCAGGTTTTGAATTGTATTTGCTTGCAGGCTTGATTTTCTTAAATCTTCTTGTTTTGGTTTACATGAAAAATGTTTAAGTTGTAAAGTAATGATGATTATTTTCTTGTTTTCTGGTTGCTATGTTGAGATGATCCAATTAGAAATGAGAAGAGAGGTATATATAGAAAGGAGTTTGCAGGGTTCGCTTATGCTTGTACAAACATTTTCTGTTTGTATCAGAGATGTATTTAGAGGAAGAAAATTTACAGGTGAAGGTATTACCTGGGCTTGCAAATGCTGGTGCACTATTTAGTTTTGTTTTATCAGGCAATACTTTTCAAATTGGGGCTGAGTTGCCTTATGAGATTTTTGAATAGACTTAAGTTATGCTAGTACTGGTTACATTAAATGCAAGTGTTCCCCTTCATGCATACATCCTTATCTTATTCGTATAAGATGATATATTTTTTTCCTTTTTTTTATTCTGTTCTTGCCTTGCCTGGTTATGCTTAATATCCTATGTACATATAAACTTTGTTTTATTTTCACCTATTTATTTTACAGTCACATACATGATTACTTGCCAGGTTGTGTTATTACCTATCCTATATACTTTTACATGTCTTGCATATATTACTAATTACAGGTTACATACTCTTTTTGCCTGGTTGCTTTCATATGTATACAAAGCCTGATTTTCTCTTAGTCTTAGTTATTTTAAATGCTACTTATTTTTCTTTTTACTTTACTTTGCTTTTGTACTTGTATACATATTATAAAATTTGTTTAAGTCATTTGTATTGGTTTATTACTTAATTTATATCCATATAATTTTATACTTAAACAATTTACAAATTATATCTTTCTTTTATTTTTCAAAACTTAACAATTAAATACTTAATTTACTTATTATTTATTTCATACTTATGTTAATATTTATAAGATTTATTTTATTTTAAATTTACAAATCATAGTTTTCCAAAATACATATATATATATATATATACATAAGTTTAAAATAACAATTTCTATTTATATTGAAAACCATTTGTAAAGATATTGCATTATTAATATTGTTTAAATATGACTCATTAATAAATTTAAAATAAATTTATAAAAGAAATTATCTCTCTATAAATAAGATTACTTATCTTATCAAGCTATATAACAAAACAAATCTTTTTGTTTAAACTTAAGCTAAAATCAATTTTAAACAATTTAAGTTTTTATCTTAAGTATTTTAAAGCTATAGTTACTTATTTAATAGCTTAATATTAAATTAAATTTCTAATTTACCAAAATATTAGAATTAAAAAGCTTGCCCCTTTATTTATTAAATTTTAAAACAAAGCTTATCTATTCGATATATATACAAATATATATATACATTATAAATAGAAACAATCTAAATTAGCTTTTAAAAGATAAAACCACTCATTTAAATATTTACTAAAGAAAATTACTAAATAAATTCAAATTATTATTAACAATCTATTTAATTTTAACTCAGATTATTAAATTTATATTGCCAAAAATTCCGGGATATCACATTCCTCCCCCCTTAAAAGAATTTCGTCCCCGAAATTTTAAAACAAAGGTAATTTAATAATCTATCTAAAAAAATTTAAAACACAAGCAGATATCAATTGTATGCTAACAACCATAGCAACCAATTCATCCAAACAACCAAATCTAACTATCCAGACAAAATTCTGGATAGAATTTTCTCGAGTTTCCCAGATGTAATTACCGAGATACTCGCATTATAGAATCCAAACAAACAATACTACTAAGCTACAGAACTTTTACTCATCTAGATCTACAAAACAAGACAGAATATCAGACTATAGACAAGTCTGACACAACAACCAAAACTCCATGAACTGCTGATTCTACAACCAGAGATAGATCTTACACGTACTCCCTCAGAGATACGTGAAACACAACGAATCTCAGTTATCCAAACTGACAATTCACTCCTGAAGACCAAACACTTCTCCAAAATCAAATCTCTGACTTTGAAATCCAAATTCCTTCGTATCTTATCCACAAAACTCCTCGAACGATCCTGGGTTTCCTTCATCTTTCCCGATCAACTCAACTCTTGCTGATTCTCCTAGAAATAAATTGGACCAATAACAATCCAACAAAATGATCTTCCCAAGATCAACCAAACTCAGAACGTAAACTTTATTCCAAATCAGAAAACAGAACTCACTTCTCTCATCTGGAAGAGATAAAACAGGTGCACTCCAATCTGGCCTCAGATTCTGAAAAAAAATTCCTGTAGAACTCTCTAATCCAAACATTGCAACATCCAATTGCTTCCAAACTAAAACAGCTACCACCATGCTTCCGCTACGCAACTCTGATTAAACAGATGAAAATGCTGAAGTCGAACACAGACTGGTCAACACATTCCCAAAGATAAAGTTCACATATCCAAAAAGAAAATTCTGAAGTTCCTCCAAAATCCGAGTTACTTCGCCAACTCAAAAATCATACTATTACTAAGCTGATCCATCAGTACTACTCTTGGAAATCCAGTCGATACCAAACTCAATCTCCAGATGCCGACACAACTCTGACTCCTTGAAGACATCCAGAAAAATTCTGAAACACAAAAGAACACTCAAACTATCGCAAGTCATTTTTGCGATCAATTCAGCCTAATTCCAAAATACTGCTCTCTCATTACAAGTCAGAACAGCTTACGCTTATATGGCCAATCCATCGAAGAAATGGAACTACTCTACTACTTCTGAAATCCACGGCTGACTCAGAAACCAAAGACTTCCTTCCCAACACACAGAATACTCCAAACGGCACTGCTGACACCAAAGCCAAGAAATTCCTAATCCAGAGTTCTTCGAGAAACTCGGACCATAAGCCAAACACAAACACTCTGCTGAAATCAACCACAACACCGAAGCAGGAACACTTCCTTACTTATTCCGAAGAAACATCTTCGGAGACATCCATATTCACTGTGTCTCATCACACAGCTACTACACCCTAGGGTATCAAGATATCATGACTTGCTTCTGACAGGTTCAAAACCCTAGCTCATCCAACTACTTCAAAGATGAACTCCGAACCTTAACAGGTTTCCTTCAGAGATCAATGAAATCCTTACACCACCCAAAGCTTACTCGAGACGGTAATAGGTCTACAGTCTCGACAGATACATTTCCAATCTCAAACATTCAAATTTCAACCATTGGTAGTTGTGTTACACACACCACTACCCAATCTACTTTTATAGCTTATATTGGAAAACCCGAACAGGTAATCCAACAATAGGTAGAAACAAATATATATATATATATATATATAAATTACAAATACGCTCTCTCAAGAAAGAAATCACTCAAGAGCCTAGGTATTCGCTCAACCTAGCGCTCTGATACCAACTGTGACGACCCGCCCTCCTACGCCCAGGAAGACGAAGCGTCTTTAAGAAAGAAAGGGATGAGAAAATAGAAAAGATAGAGAAGAAAGAACAACAACACCATAATCTCACAGCGGAACGAATAAAATATAATAACCACATAAATATTTACATAATATACAACATCAATCAGAGTTATACAGACAATACATCACATACTAGACAGTTATAAACACCTGTCTAGTTAACACAACTCAATACAATACAGAGATACCAACACAGCGGAACTATATATATATATATATATATATATATATATATATATATATATATATAACGCTGAAGCCACCTTCTCCATTGCTCCTCCAGAATTCGTCAAAGCTAACCTGAATCCCTTGGCTACCCGTAAAAATTTGGGTACCCGAGAGTTTATGAAAAACAAAAATAAACTTCGGGTCAGACATGGGTCTGGTATGAGTAACAGGTTTAAGTTGCTTAACTTTGAAAATCTTTTGAAAACAAAAGGTATCACGTAAGACTCCCCACACATAAACATGGAAAAGTTTTTACCTTACGCTAACCAAAACATTTGATAGGAAATCCAGTGATATTATAATAGGTCTAGGGTTTTCAAGTAAATAGAAAATAGCCAAAATTGTTACATCTATTAAATTCCAGCTACTAGCCACAAAAGTGGGTAATACAATCAAAATTCGTGGGCACTTATTGGATTGTGGATTCCATACAATGGTAGGGCTACTGGGGTACCGCCCGTCACAGTACGTGGCCTAGATCAACGTACCGAGGATTACTCCCTTCATCCCCTGCAACACAAGGCCGGAACCATTCCTTACCGAACAGTCCCGAACAAGATAAACCCCGGCAGTTGTTGCAATCAACCACCCACACAGCCGAAAAATAAAGGGACATCTAGACAGGGGAATATCCTTGTCCTGCTTGGCATGACCCACCTAGCCTTGCTGCACCTCCCCTGTTTTAGCCATTCCCGGTTGATGAGGCTTGAGGTTACGATTACCTTTAGAGAACATAATTCTTAGAATGCTCATCGCCCGCCTGAGATGTGTTGAAAGCATTCAATCCATACAAGTTCGTTCCGGGTTCGAATGAAACCGAAGGCATTATCTCGTTACACTCATTTTGGAATCACCCTCAGAGTTAACGACGATAACCCTTGCATTCTGAATCTCTATCTTTACTTCAGATTCACGACCTATCGTTAATTTGGAATCGATGTGGTTTTCGGATATTCCTAATGCGGAAAACCGATCCCGGTCTCATCGAATCCAAAACGTGTCTTTTAAGGCCAAGTTGTCTATTTAGTCTTAACAGCTTATTTCAATATAATTCAATATTCACACAGATGGATAATTCATAATATCACAATAGATAATCACAGATAATCTCATGAACAGATAATCAATATTATCATCTAAACAGATAACCAAATATTATCATATTTAAACCAAGCATCCATGACACATAGATATAGTTCATGCCAGATCACAATCATCAAATGAAATATCAATATCATTCATCCATAAGCAATGATTTATAATCATACCATTTGTAATTAATTTAAAATGAATTAAATTAACTACTTCAGTCTCTAATTAATTTAAAATAAATTAAATTAATTACTTTATCTATAAATTCTGTTTATACAACCATCAATTAATTATAAATCAAATTAATTAACCATCTTCTAAATATCCATCTTGATTAAACACCTTTGATTAATCATTCCTAATTACAATAAGTAATTAGTCTTTAATAAATTTTACAAATTAATTATTCTAAATTATTTATAGTAATTAACATTTAATTCCTTCATTTATTAATTAAATATAATTACTTACATTCATTCTTAATTAATTACAAAAATTAACCACTTCATTATCTATTATTACTTAATTAAACAATTCTTAATTATATCATTAATTACATTAATTAATGATCTCTAGTTTATATTTAAATTAAATTCCTTTATTTAAGTTAAACACAATTATTAATCTCCTTGATTAATAACAATCCAGTAATTAACTACCCTTAATTACTTATTTAATAAATTAATTATTCCACAATTAATTATCTCCAGAATTAATCCCTGATTATCCTGCTCCATTAATTACACCAAGTAATTACACTTATCAAACCATCAAATGATTTCTTAAATTAATTAAACTAAATTAATTAACTTAATTTGATCATAACATCAAAATTAATTACAATAAGTAATTAATCTTCTAATTACTTTTATCGAGTAATTACTCTTAACAATTTACAATAGATTATCTAAATTAATTAATAAAATTAATCACATTAATTGATTAATAAATAATCCTTAGTTAATTACCTAATAACATTTCTTAATTTACTTCTTTATCAATCTCTAATTCGAAATCATTAATTTATAAATTTAATAATAAATCATTCCTTTATTTTCTTATTAATTAAATCACTTATTACCTTAATTATCTCTAAGATAGTTCATTTCTATTAATAATTTCATTAATATTAAAATGTAAATTTAAATTCAAATTTGAATTAAAAAAATCCAAAGATTCACCAATTTAAACATTACCAAATTTAAATTCAATTCTAAATAATGTGAAGTACATCAATCACTTATATATGAAACTTATGTAAGAAAAGTTTAATCTAGATTACTTAATCCTTTTTATTTAAAAATCAAGCCTTTAAAGTCAATTATTTAATTTAAACTTGTTTTAGAACATTTAGATTTCAAAACTGACTTATTCTCCGGATTTGAATTCATTAGTTTAATTTTGAATTTAAGACTTGGGTTTTATTTTTTTTGATTTTGATTTAAAACCAAATTCATTTGAAATCTTGGATTCAAAGATCATTTGAAATTTTATACTGTAAGTTCTTGAATTTAACCCATTTTAAATTCTGTTTTCAAATTTAAATAAAATGTAAAATCTGAAACCTGAAGCCCACCTAAAATCATTTAAACTTTGATCTCATTTCAATCTTGAATCAAAAAAAAAAAAAAAACTAAACTTGATTTTAATCTTTTGACTGAATCTAGACTTGATTAAACTTATACTTATTTTAGTTTTCATTTTGTTTTAAAACAGAACAACACTGTTTCCACGTTACACATGCCTGAAACAATCACTACTCGAATCCCCCTTTATAAACTTGGGGTCATCCTCTATCACGCTTCGAGTTAACACTCGAGTGTCACGAGTCTTTCCCGAGCCCCAAAAAAAAACAACACAGCACCTCCAAATCCCTACAGAACTGCCATGGGCACGGTGCACGTGCACCGTGGCCACATCCACCTCCGGCCACCCACTGGAGCTCCAACATAACACCCACGACCTCCAGATCATGGCACGACCACCCAAAAACATCACGGTAGCACAAAACGAAAGGGGGTTCAAAAACCCAAACCTGGAAACGCAACAGGCATTCCCCCTCGAAACCTGGAACATCGCCGTTCTCGCGACTAAGACCACCGGAGTTTATACCCCTCCGGCCAACAACTCGACAATCTCCCACCTTCCATTTTCCAGAACCACGATACACTCGATCAACTAAAAAGGGAGAAATGATCGAATTATCCCAAACCGTTAAAACTAGGGTTGCAGCCAAAATTTCACCACCGCACCTTCCACTTGCCACTGCTCATCCTCCACCCAATTTTTCCAAACACCCCGACCACCCATGCACCTCCAGGAAGCACCACGAACTTCCATGTCCACTGGATTGCCTGAGGCAACCCATAAGTCCCAAAACCATTAAATCAGAATTTCCATCCCAATACTTAACTAAAGAAAATGAATTTACTTTTAAAAATCCTAGTTTCAGATAGGAATTCAATTTATAATCCTGAATTTATATTTTAGAATGATTAAAATTTCACTTATATCAATCATCAACTGTTCTTGGTCTTTTTACAGAACAGTGTTACTTTATTTAATTAAGATACAAAATTTAAAATTTACTTTATGGTCAAACCAACATATCTTGTTAAGATACTAAGTCCTAACAATCACTAGATCAAGCAATAATGATTTTTTTTTTTTTGAAATAAGATATGAACTTGAGAACTATAAACAAGATGGTCTTACAGGGTATTCAATATGCAGATATTGCACTCACAAATACACAGAGAATGGTCACATAAATATTCATCCAAATATTTTCAAGCATTCAATATTTATCTGCAACAAGTTTAAACTTAAGTTATTTAGAAAAATGTTATTCACCTTTTTAAACAGAGGTGATTCCAGGATGTCAACTCACATACATGCAGTAACACATACTCAGGAATGCATTAAAATATATTCACATATCAAACCATAATTAAGCAACATATATACTTAAGTATTTTAAAATTTAAGTTACTCACCTGATTTTTAAAAGACAGAGCACTCAGTTCCTTTTTTTTTCTTGAAAAACAGTTTGAAGCTGAAATTCTTTAGCTTTTAAAATCCTTGCACTTGAATACATCAGGTTTGCATGCAGGTTGCTTGCCTTAAAGCTTGGGTTGAAGATGAATACATCAGGTTTTGAATTGTATTTGCTTGCAGGCTTGATTTTCTTAAATCTTCTTGTTTTGGTTTACATGAAAAATGTTTAAGTTGTAAAGTAATGATGCTTATTTTCTTGTTTTCTGGTTGCTATGTTGAGATGATCCAATTAGAAATGAGAAGTGAGGTATATATAGAAAGGAGTTTGCAGGGTTTGCATATGCTTGTACAAACACTTTCTGTTTGTATCAGAGATGTATTTAGAGGAAGAAAATTTACAGGTGAAGGTATTACCTGGGCTTGCAAATGCTGGTGCACTATTTAGTTTTGTTTTATCAGGCAATACTTTTCAAATGGGGGCTGAGTTGCCTTATGAGATTTTTGAATAGACTTAAGTTATGCTAGTACTGGTTACATTAAATGCAAGTGTTCCCCTTCATGCATACATCCTTATCTTATTCGTATAAGATGATATATTTTTTTCCTTTTTTTATTCTGTTCTTGCCTTGCCTGGTTATGCTTAATATCCTATGTACATATAAACTTTGTTTTATTTTCACCTATTTATTTTACAGTCACATACATGATTACTTGCCAGGTTGTGTTATTACCTATCCTATATACTTTTACATGTCTTGCATATATTACTAATTACAGGTTACATACTCTTTTTGCCCGGTTGCTTTCATATGTATACAAAGCCTGATTTTCTCTTAGTCTTAGTTATTTTAAATGCTACTTATTTTTCTTTTTACTTTACTTTGCTTTTGTACTTGTATACATATTATAAAATTTGTTTAAGTCATTTGTATTGGTTTATTACTTAATTTATATCCATATAATTTTATACTTAAACAATTTACATATTCTATCTTTCTTTTATTTTTCAAAACTTAACAATTAAATACTTAATTTACTTATTATTTATTTCATACTTATGTTAATATTTATAAGATTTATTTTATTTTAAATTTACAAATCATAGTTTTCCAAAATACATATATATATATACATAAGTTTAAAATAACAATTTCTATTTATATTGAAAACCATTTGTAAAAATATTGCATTATTAATATTGTTTAAATATGACTCATTAATAAATTTAAAATAAATTTATAAAAGAAATTATCTCTTTATAAATAAGATTACTTATCTTATCAAGCTATATAACAAAACAAATCTTTTTGTTTAAACTTAAGCTAAAATCAATTTTAAACAATTTAAGTTTTTATCTTAAGTATTTTAAAGCTATGGTTACTTATTTAATAGCTTAATATTAAATTAAATTTCTAATTTACCAAAATATTAGAATTAAAAACCTTGCCCCTTTATTTATTAAATTTTAAAACAAAGCTTATCTATTTACAATATATATACAAATATATATATATATATATACATTATAAATAGAAACAATCTAAATTAGCTTTTAAAAGATAAAACCACTCATTTAAATATTTACTAAAGAAAATTACTAAATAAATTCAAATTATTATTAACAATCTATTTAATTTTAACTCAGATTATTAAATTTATATTGCCAAAAATTCCGGGATATCACAATCTGACATATCGGTGCTCGCTCAAAGCAATTACATGGATGGTCGCTCCTCAACGGCCTTATTCTCTGTGCTAGTTGACAGCATTACATCGTAGTGTTCTTGGCTAGCGTGGGTATAGAGGTGGGGCGTCACATTTTTCGTGGCAAAATTATTGGATATAATCCAAAGTTTGAAAAGCAAACTATAAACCAATTTGGAAAGTTTGTGGTATTTTGAGTTTTAAATTGAATAAACTAACTGCGTTTTCTCTGTCAATTCTCATAAGAGAAAGCAAGATCCCAAGCTTTAATGTAGTCAAAATAATTGAAATTTAGTTTGTTCCTATAAGGATTTTTGAATTTGTAATTAACTATTTGGGATTATATAAATCTCCTTCTCATTGCTCCGTGTAATTATTTTAACAATGGAGGCCTTTGAGAAAGCCTATTCTCCACCAGTTCTCATGGCGGATTAAAATTGTACAGAACCTGTGTAGGTTAAAATTTCTTGATAGAAATTAAAATCTATTGGATAAAGGCATGGATCAGTAAATTTCTTTAAATAGAAGGTCATAACCTCTTCAGCAGATAAATGAATATATTTTTTCTCTACAGGAGATACCCATATGGTTGATATCAGAATATATGTGTATAGGTATTCTCTTGTAGATACAGATTTTATTACAAACTCATAAGCATCAGCTCTGAGTTGTTCATCAATTGGGGTAGTCATTAAGACATCTTCTCTAAGAATTTTTTCATCCTTCTGAAAGGCCGACTTATAAGTCATTTTGGGTCGAGATAGTGCAGTTTTACTACTTTCGTCCTTTTCTACGCCTTTATTCATTTTTTCCCAGTAAAAATTCTCGAGTTAAGAAATTTGGTAATGCATTTTCAGATCCATTAATAAACTCAATATCAAAGTCAAATACTGATAATATTGCTTGCCATCTAGCAAATATTTGTTTTGATGCTATGTTTTTTAACATCCTTCTGTAAAATTTCTTTGGCAGACTTACAATTACCCTTAACAAAAACTTTTGATTTAGTAAATCATTTTCAAATTTTTACACACATGATACAATTGCTAGTATTTCTATTTTAACAGTAGAGTAATAAACTCTAGGTCCTCGTCAAATTCTTGAAGTAAATCTGAATAAGGATTCTTTATTATTAATTCCTTGTTTAAGAATACAACCATATCCTTTATATGATGCATCAGTTTCAACTATTTTGAGTGCATCAGAATTAGGAATTTCAAGACAAGAAATTTCTTTTATTTTTGCTTTTATTTTTATTACTGCTATAGTATGTTCCTCTGTTCAAGCAGGTGGATTTTTTCTTAATCTTTCAAATATGGTTTAGCATGATAAGCTAGATCTTTATAAAATTCGAAAACATAGTTTAAGCTTCCTAAAAATCTTTGTAATTGATTTTATCTTTAATTTCATCTGGAAATTTTTCAACAAATATAATTGCTCTATCAATAGGAAATATTATTCCATCTTTTATAATGTGTCCAAGAAATCTAATTTCCATCTGAAAAAGTTTTATCTTTTTAGCTGATACAGCGAATCCAGCTCTTTTAGTGGCATTTATAAAAATATTTAAGTGTTTAAAATGTTGGTTAATTAATTCAGAAAATATAAGAACATCATCTTGTATACTATGGTAAATGCTGTATAAGGACTACAAATGTCATTCATAATTTTTTGAAATTCTGAAGGGGCATATCTTTAGCCGAATAGCATTACATTTCATTCATAATGTCCACATGGAATGGTAAATGCAGTTCTATATCTATCTTCTTCTTTAACCTGAATTTGCCAAAATACAGATTTCATATCAAATTTAGAAATTATTTTGTCCGAATAAAGCCTTACTAATAAATCCTTTTAATTAGGTATTGGATATTTAATCCACCTTAATGCTTTGTTTAAAGCTTTATAATTCATGACTAGTCTTGGAACTCCTCATTCTAATTCTGATGCATTTTCTACATAAAATGCTGAATAACTCCATGGACTTTTAGATGGTCTGATAAGAACTATCTGTGGTAATTCTTCAATTTCTTTTTTATAGATTCCTAAATGTCTTTGAGACATGGCTATATGTGACGCCCCACCTCCATACCCACGCTAGCCAAGAACATTACGGTGTAATGCTGTCGACTAGCACGGAGAATAAGGCTGTTGAGGAGCGACCATCCATGTAATTTCTTTGCGCGAGCACCGATATGTCAGATAATATAACATGCATTCTATTTCAAGAGGAAATCCGACATACCGACACAAACTCAAAGCTACTACACAGTGGCTATATAAATCCTTCGGAAAACAAATATAGAAATAAGCATAACACAAATCAGTCACAGACAATTCATATCACAAAGGCGGAAATAGATATGAATACTACACATGAAAGTGTACATCAGAGTAGTGGTCTAAAAAGATCCACAATAAAACAAAGGAATAGATACAAGTGCTAGACAAAAGAATAAGTATACATCAAGGAGTCTAAATCTCAAATGTATACAACAAAAACTACTAATCTAAGTAGTTAGCCAAAAGTCAGAGGGATCAATCCCAAGAGAGAAGCCAAGCAGAAGCACCTGAAACATCTCGGTCTGACCCGAGTATTATTTAATAAGAAAATAATAAACGGATCAGTCTAGCTATAAATATCAGATGAAGTGATATATAATAAGAGATATGACACAAACATATAATAATCACAATGCCAAGCTGTGATATATATAAGAAATTGAAAATCAACAAGAGATTAATCAATATCACGATAATCTACTCAAGATAAAAAGGAATGTCATACTCCTAATTTCATTCACCAAGCCACAATAAATGACATATAAGATATGGAATAGGCGTATAATATCCATAATGGCATACTACTATAAGTATGTAAATGATAATCAACAAACGATTAATCAATATCAAAGAATCTTCTCAAAGATCCAAAAAGGGTATCATACCCAAAACTTGTATTCACAACAAGTTAATGACACACGAAATCACCTATGCACAAGAATTGATAAATCATATCAATAGAAATCACAAAAAAATAGGTGAAGAAGAAAATTCCAGAATTCGACACACGAAATCCAGAAATCACACAAAATAAAGGGGGGGAGGCCTATCACATGAACGGGAGCATGAAAACTCACCAACAGCTGTAACACATGAACGAGAAGCTATCTCATGGTAGCTAACCATTAATTTGACACACGAATGGTCCGAAGACCTGACACACGAATGGCCCGAAGACCGTGGGTTGCTACCCCACAAATTTGACACACGAACGGGGTTTAGACTCCCACGCAGACAAAGAGACATCGCACATTGCTAGTCTAAATCAAAAAAATGATCGTCATGATCATCGAGAAGTGTCAATTACACTAAGCTAGTAAATATATGAGTTTAGCTTCATGTCCCATAACCACTTGCTTAACTTAAATATTTACGAACAAACTGTAAATCTCCACTAGAAAATTGTCACAAGAGATTCAATCGAACAAGTCCAAGAATTAACCGACAAAGTGAACGCAAGCGTTTCATACCACTTGTTTTACTAAGTCGTTTAATTAGATTTCTCATACGAGTGAGGTAAAGGTTTGTATATACTAATAGATTGGAAAACGGTTTTATAAACGAATTTGGTATTAAAATAGTATTGAAATCGTTTGAGGAAAGAGTTTTGATATTTACTACTAGTATAGAAAACTTTATATTTTTAAAGTGACAAATCACGAAGAAGATTGTAAGAACAATCAATCACAAAAATTCACATACGAAGACGTGAATAAAATCCAACGAAATCGATAAAGGATCCATCGAAATGGATATTCAAAAATCCCTAAAAGGAGTCATCAAAGTCATAATAGATGATAACAACAAATAGGATTATCACAAATCGATTTAAATTGGAATTTCAATCCAAAAAGGCAAATTGGACTCAAACAGCAGGTTCAGTCGACTGAACAGAGATTTTCAGTCGACTGACCCTGTACATGGAAATTTTTCAGGTTCAGGAAACTTTTTGTTTCCAGTTTCAGTCGACTGTGCAGAAGTTTTCAGTCGACTGAATCATGCCTGGAAACTCTCGGGTTTCAGGTTCAGTCGACTGAACAGAGATTTCAGTCGACTGAATCATGCCTGGGCTGTTTTTCAGCCTTATTCAAATGAAGAGCAAACTCTTCCAAAATGCAATCGGACGAACATTGGCTCTAAGGGTTTATGCCAATCGGCAACCCGGCCCTATATGCTCCTCGATGCATCACCAAAAGCATGATCAAACATCCATAAAAGGATTTTACACAAATTTGACTTAAAAACCCAAAAATTGGAATATTCACAAAACCAATCCAAATCAAGAGCAAATGCACATGAAGAAGTGTTAGGAATTCATACCCAACAACCAAAGATAATTATAGTCATAGATGTGAGATAAAAATCTCACCTTTTCACAAAATCGAACAAGAAGAAGCTTGAAAGCAAATGGAGAATCAACCTCTCTTCGACCCAACCCAATTGAGCTTGAATCTAAGCTCAAAAACCAGAACATTCCCAAAATTAGGTTTAGGAATTTCTGAAATTGGTAAGAGAACAAGTTGGAGAAGAAGAAGAGAAGCTTACCAATGGGTTCTTCTTGAGTTTGGAGCTAGGAATTTGATTTGCAAGAGAAACTAGGGTTTTGGAGTTTTAATTTCCAATCTCTCCCACCATTAATACTCTAAAAACTGAAATGAGAAGAGAATGAGGGTGAGTGGGGAAGAGTGGCCCAGATTTGGAGTATAAGTTAACATAGGGCTGAGCCCAAAAACCAAACCCAAAGTGAAAAGTAGCAAAAATCAACTTTCTCCAAACATATCGAAGCTTATACTCAAAAAGGTCGCAAACGACATTTTAAACTCAATAGGAGTGGTCCCGAGCCCTAATTCGACCGTATGCAAAAAGTAGCTTTTCGGACTAAAATCCGACTAACGATAAAATATTTAAATAAAATATTTAAATATAAAATCGATAAATATGCGGGTTGTTACAGACTCCCCTCCTTAAAAAATTGCGTCCTCGCAATATTACAAGAAGAAGATATATAGTAACAACCATAAAAGCATATTCAACACAAAAGAAGTTTGAAATAAGAAGTTCACCTCAAAGAGCACGAGAAAGTAAGTCCGGATGTGTACGCTCGATGTACTCTCTAGATTCCCAAGAACAATCCTTAGGATTTGAAGACCATTGAACTTTAACAAGCGAAACATCTTTATTTCGAAGTCGTTTGACTTCCGAAGCAATGATACGAATAGGATGTTGCTCATAAGTTAAATTAGGCAAAACTTCAATCTCTTCCACAACACCGGGCTCAAGAATAGAATCGGAATCTCGAAGACATTTCCGAAGTTGAGAAACGTGAAACACGTCATGCATAGCAGAAAACTGAGCTGACAATAAAAGGCGATAAGCCATGGAACCAATACGTTCAGTGATAGGAAATGGCCCAATATATCGAGGCGCTAACTTTCCCGATCGACTGAAACGTACAACACCTTTCATTGGTGAAACACGAATAAACACAAGATCTCCCACAGAAAATTCTAACTTCCTTCTCCGGTTATCGGCATAGGATTTTTGTCTACTCTGGGCTTCTTTCATCCTATGACGAATAAGATCAATCTTTTCTGTGGAATCACGAATAAGATCTGTACCAAAAACTAGCTTCTCACTGGCCTCGAGCCAACAAGAAGGAGATCGACATGGCCTTCCGTAGAGTGCGTCGAAAGGTGCCATACCAATACTAGATTGGAAGCTATTATTATAGGAAAATTCAACAAGTGAAATATGATCTTCCCAACTTCCACCAAAATCAAGAACACAAGCACGAAGAAGATCTTCAAGAGTTTGATTCACACGCTCGGTTTGTCCATCGGACTGGGGATGATAAGCGGTGCTAAAATTAAGCTTCGTTCCCAAAGCTTTTTGAAGACTCTTCCAAAATCCACTAGTAAACAATGGATCACGATCACTAACAATAGAAGTAGGAACCCCATGCAATTTAACAATCTCTTTAATAAAGAGTTTGGCCAAAAGAGGAACGGTTCGGTTAGACCGAACGGGAATAAAATGGGCAGATTTAGTAAGTCTATCAACAATTACCCATAAGCTATCATAACCCGATCGAGAATGGGGAAGGCCATCTATAAAATCCATGGAAATTTGATCCCACTTCCAAACTGGAATTTCTAAAGGTTGCAATAACCCTCCGGCCTTTGATGTTCGGCCTTAACGAGTTGGCAAGTCATGCAACGTTTAACGAAGTTAGCGATGTCAAGTTTCATTCCCTCCCAATAATAAAGTCGCTTCATATCCGCGTACATTTTACTACTACCGGGATGAATGGTAAATTTAGAGTGATGAGAATCTTCTAAAATATCTTTACGAAGATCCCAAACATTTGGCACGATAAGTCTACCAAATCTCCAAATGCTGCCACGAGAATCGATATTAAAGTCTTTCAAACCTTCAATATCAATTTTATCCTTAATATTTTGGCCAAGAAGAGCCAAGTCGGGATCTAGCCCTTGAGCTTCAAGAATGCGGTCTAAAAGAGATGGATGAGCCTCAAGGCTACATAAAACAAATGATGAGCATAAATCGGAAACACGGTCTCGAATTTCGCAAGTGGATAAAATCTCGAGATCGTTCCATTCGGATATCATTATAGAAACAACAGCTTGTTGTTTACGGCTAAGAGCATCGGCGACAAGATTACCCTTACCGGGAATATAAAGAATGTCAAGATCATATGGTGCAAGAAATTCGAGCCAACGCTGTTGACGCAAATTAAGTTCCTTTTGTGAGAATAAATATTTCAAAGACTTATGATCTGTGTAAAGAACAAATTTCTCTCCTAAGAGATAATGACGCCAAATCCGAAGAGCAAAAACAATAGTCGCGAGCTCTAAATCATGAGTGGCATATCTAGTCTCAGCGGGCTTTAATTGCCTAGAAGCATAAGCAATAACGCGTTCCTTTTGCATAAGAACGGCACCCAAACCAATGCGACTAGCATCGGTATAAACAACGAAATCTTGATTCCCATCGGGAATAACAAGAATAGGAGCATCAGAAAGAAGTTCTTTTAATTTCTGGAAAGAAGCTTCACATTTGTCCGACCAAATGTATTTAACACCTTTCTTCGTCAAGCTAGTGGGAGGCACGGAAATCTTAGAAAAGTCTTTGATAAAACGACGGTAATAGCCCGCCAATCCAAGAAAACTACGAATCTCTGTCACACTCTCCGGTCTCTTCCAATCTTGAATCGCTTCAGTCTTTGAAGGATCCACGGAAATTCCGGATTCGGAAATAATGTGACCGAGAAACTTCACACGAGATTGCCAAAAGTGGCACTTAGAAAATTTTGCCTTTAATTGATTACTCCTAAGAGTTTCCAACACAATCCGAAGATGTTTTGCATGCTCCTCCTCGGTTTTAGAATAAACAAGAATATCATCGATAAAGATGAGAACAAACCGGTCGAGAAAGTCTTTAAAAACTCGATTCATTAAGTCAACGAAATAAGCCGGGGCATTAGTTAACCCAAATGGCATAACAAGCCATTCATAAGATCCATACCGAGTGCGGAACGATGTCAAAGGAATGCTATCCTCTGCAATACGAAGCTGATGAAAACCGGTAGCCAAGTCCAATTGTGAGAAGACTCTAGCACCACTAAGTTGATCGAATAGATCATCAATCCGAGGTAAAGGATATTTATTTTTGATAGTAAGATCATTAAGCTTGCGGTAGTCAACGCAAAGCCTAAGTGTGCCATCGGATTTCTTCACAAAAATAGCTGAAGCTCCCCAAGGCGAGGAACTAGAGCGAATAAATTGCTTCGTTTCCAATTCAGACAATTGTTTACGCATCTCCTCGTTTTCTTTATTGGACATACGATAAGGGGGACGAGTGATAGGTTGAGCTCCCGGAATAAGATTAATTCTGAACTCAATTGCTCGCTTAGGTGGTAATCCTAAAACGGGCTCGAATATGTCGGAAAATTCACAAACGACGTGAATAAGAGAAATAATATCACCCTCATCATCATCATCGTCATCACGAGGATTTAAAGAATATAAAGATGCAACCAAAGCAGAATCTGAATCTTTAAGAATAACAGAAACCTGATTAACAGATTGAGGATGTCGAAGATGAATAGTCCGCTCAGGACATAGGATATGAGCTTCATAATGGTTAAGCCAATCCATTCCCAAAATCATTCCAAAGCCTAAATAATGCATGACATGCAAATCGTCTCGGAAAGAAAAATCACACAAAACAATCTCGACATCCTTACACAATAAACTGATTGTTGCGGATCCACCAACCGGATTCGCAATTCTCAAAGAAGTCATTAAACACAAAACATCCAAAGAAAAGGTATCAACAAGTTCTTTTGATATAAAAGAATGGGACGCACCCGTATCAAAAAGAACTCGAATAGGATGATCACAAAACAAAATAATTCCATCTAGAATAGAATGAGAAATACCTTGGCCACGAGATGTGTTGCCAGGGGCTTGAGCAACATTTAACTTTCCCTCCCTCCTATTTTGAAGTTTGGGACACACATGCATAAAGTGGTCCGGGCTTTTGCAATAGCGACAAGTACGAGGCTTTGAACACTTGTTCGCAAAATGGTCTTTCGAACCACAATTATAGCATTTCCCTTGAGTAGAGGAAAAGGTCTTTTCAGCAGGAGTTGCTTGCATCCCTTTCTTATTGGGATAAGGGCCTTTAAATTTGTTTGGCCTCTTTCTGTTGTTGAAGTTTGGTTTGGAACCCACCACTTCAACATCATTCTCTCTATCCGCCTCTTCAAGACGAAGAGCGATATCAACGAGTTGGTCGAAAGAAACTTCTAACTTTAGAAGTAATGGCTTCTTGAGACTTTTGTTTAAGCCATAAACAAATCTCTAATTCTTCTTCAGAGGGGTGTTGATGTATTCAACCCCATATTTGGAAAGCGACTCGAAAGAGGCGACGTAATCAGTCACAGATGACTCACCTTGAACAAGGTCTATAAATCGTCGAGCCAATGTCACTTTTTCTGCTTCTGGTACGAATTTTAACTCGAAGCGTTCTCGGAATTTCTCCCAGGTGAGATCCGCTTCATTAATCTCAGAAATAAGAAGTTCGTACCAGTCCAATGCTCTTTCTCAGAGCATACTAGAGGCCACCTGAACTCGGTGAAGGTCAATAAGATTCATGCGCGAAAAGATGCGATCGCATGTTCTAAGCCAAGCTTGTACTTCAATAACACTCTTGGATCCCCTGAATGGCCCTCCACCCAAATCAGTGTAGTCTCAGCACAAGCGTGCAAAACCGGATCTAGGATGAGTAGGCTCCGGATTGGGTCCGGCAGCTTGAGCGTTCTTCACTAGATCCAAAAGCTGCTGAGCAGACATGAATACTCCATCCTGAGGAGTAGCACTAGATTGACCGACGCTGGAACGGCCTGGTCTAACCATTTCTCTTCTTTAAGAAAGAAAGAAAGAAGAGGAAAAAGTTATTCTCAAAATAAATATCAAGCAATCTTGATAGATAAAACAAGGAATCATAAAAGAAAGTAGGATAGTACGGTACGAAGACCCGAATAAAATCCTAAAGCACAACTCCTAAGAAAGACTTAGGACGATGATCCTTGTTAAATTATTCTACATTGTTCCGAAGTTTGGCTCTGATACCAAGCTGTGACGCCCCACCTCTATACCCACGCTAGCCAAGAACATTACGGTGTAATGCTGTCGACTAGCACGGAGAATAAGGCTGTTGAGGAGCGACCATCCATGTAATTTCTTTGCGCGAGCACCGATATGTCAGATAATATAACATGCATTCTATTTCAAGAGGAAATCCGACATACCGACACAAACTCAAAGCTACTACACAGTGGCTATATAAATCCTTCGGAAAACAAATATAGAAATAAGCATAACAAAAATCAGTCACAGACAATTCATATCACAAAGGCGGAAATAGATATGAATACTACACATGAAAGTGTACATCAGAGTAGTGGTCTAAAAAGATCCACAATAAAACAAAGGAATAGATACAAGTGCTAGACAAAAGAATAAGTATACATCAAGGAGTCTAAATCTCAAATGTATACAACAAAAACTACTAATCTAAGTAGTTAGCCAAAAGTCAGAGGGATCAATCCCAAGAGAGAAACCAAGCAGAAGCACCTGAAACATCTCGGTCTGACCCGAGTATTATTTAATAAGAAAATAATAAACGGATCAGTCTAGCTATAAATATCAGATGAAGTGATATATAATAAGAGATATGACATAAACATATAATAATCACAATGCCAAGCTGTGATATATATAAGAAACTGAAAATCAACAAGAGATTAATCAATATCACGATAATCTACTCAAGATAAAAAGGAATGTCATACTCCTAATTTCATTCACCAAGCCACAATAAATGACATATGAGATATGGCATAGGCGTATAATATCCATAATGGCATACTACTATAAGTATGTAAATGATAATCAACAAACGATTAATCAATATCAAAGAATCTTCTCAAAGATCCAAAAAGGGTATCATACCCAAAACTTGTATTCACAACAAGTTAATGACACACGAAATCACCTATGCACAAGAATTGATAAATCATATCAATAGAAATCACAAAAAAATAGGTGAAGAAGAAAATTCCAGAATTCGACACACGAAATCCAGAAATCACACAAAATAAAGGGAGGGAGGCCTATCACATGAACGGGAGCATGAAAACTCACCAACAGCTGTAACACATGAACGAGAAGCTATCTCATGGTAGCTAACCATTAATTTGACACACGAATGGTCCGAAGACCTGACACACGAATGGCCCGAAGACCGTGGGTTGCTACCCCACAAATTTGACACACGAACGGGGTTTAGACTCCCACGCAGACAAAGAGACATCGCACATTGCTAGTCTAAATCACAAAAATGATCGTCATGATCATCGAGAAGTGTCAATTACACTAAGCTAGTAAATATATGAGTTTAGCTTCATGTCCCATAACCACTTGCTTAACTTAAATATTTACGAACAAACTGTAAATCTCCACTAGAAAATTGTCACAAGAGATTTAATCGAACAAGTCCAAGAATTAACCGACAAAGTGAACGCAAGCGTTTCATACCACTTGTTTTACTAAGTCGTTTAATTAGATTTCTCATACGAGTGAGGTAAAGGTTTGTATATACTAATAGATTGGAAAACGGTTTTATAAACGAATTTGGTATTAAAATAGTATTGAAATCGTTTGAGGAAAGAGTTTTGATATTTACTACTAGTATAGAAAACCTTTATATTTTTAAAGTGACAAATCACGAAGAAGATTGTAAGAACAATCAATCACAAAAATTCACATACGAAGACGTGAATAAAATCCAACGAAATCGATAAAGGATCCATCGAAATGGATATTCAAAAATCCCTAAAAAGAGTCATCAAAGTCATAATAGATGATAACAACAAATAGGATTATCACAAATCGATTTAAATTGGAATTTCAATCCAAAAAGGAAAATTGGACTCAAACAGCAGGTTCAGTCGACTGAACAGAGATTTTCAGTCGACTGACCCTGTACATGGAAATTTTTCAGGTTCAGGAAACTTTCTGTTTCCAGTTTCAGTCGACTGTGCAGAAGTTTTCAGTCGACTGAATCATGCCTGGAAACTCTCGGGTTTCAGGTTCAGTCGACTGAACAAAGATTTCAGTCGACTGAATCATGCCTGGGCTATTTTTCAGCCTTATTCCAATGAAGAGCAAACTCTTCCAAAATGCAATCGGACGAACATTGGCTCTAAGGGTTTATGCCAATCGGCAACCCGGCCCTATATGCTCCTCGATGCATCACCAAAAGCATGATCAAACATCCATAAAAGGATTTTACACAAATTTGACTTAAAAACCCAAAAATTGGAATATTCACAAAACCAATCCAAATCAAGAGCAAATGTACATGAAGAAGTGTTAGGAATTCATACCCAACAACCAAAGATAATTATAGTCATAGATGTGAGATAAAAATCTCACCTTTTCACAAAATCGAACAAGAAGAAGCTTGAAAAAAATGGAGAATCAACCTCTCTTCGACACAACCCAATTGAGCTTGAATCTAAGCTCAAAAACAAGAACATTCCCAAAATTAGGTTTAGGAATTTCTGAAATTGGTAAGAGAACAAGTTGGAGAAGAAGAAGAGAAGCTTACCAATGGGTTCTTCTTGAGTTTGGAGCTAGGAATTTGATTTGCAAGAGAAACTAGGGTTTTGGAGTTTTAATTTCCAATCTCTCCCACCATTAATACTCTAAAAACTGAAATGAGAAGAGAATGAGGGTGAGTGGGGAAGAGTGGCCCAGATTTGGAGTATAAGTTAACATAGGGCTGGGCCCAAAAACCAAACCTAAAGTGAAAAGTAGCAAAAATCAACTTTCTCCAAACATATCGAAGCTTATACTCAAAAAGGTCGCAAACGGCATTTTAAACTCAATGGGAGTGGTCCCGAGCCCTAATTCGACCGTATGCAAAAAGTAGCTTTTCGGACTAAAATCCGACTAACGATAAAATATTTAAATAAAATATTTAAATATAAAATCGATAAATATGCGGGTTGTTACACTATAGGTCTAGCTTTATTTGGAATTTGACTATCTTTAAAGTCGGGTTCATAAGGTAAACATTTTTCATGTTTTTTCCTTTGCCAAAAGGCATTAGGGGTGTCTACACAAATGGTTTTCTCAATATAATTTGGTATATCCTTAATCTTTTTTTGTAAATTGGGTTGCAATGAATTTTCTTTTATTCTTTTGTAATTTATCTCTTGAGATAAAGAGTTTAGAGAAAAAAAAATTCTTCTAATACTTTTTTGAATAATATCAATTTCATGATGTTGTGGTTGAGATACAAATTTGAATGTTAATTCTCGATTATTAATAGTACTAGTAATTCCTTCTTTTGATATTTTTGTTATAGGATATAACAAACATAAGAAGAGATTTCCTGGTATAACATCATGAGAAAAAAAAATTTAACCATTATAAATGGCATTTCTAGAAAAATACCTTTATTACAAATAGTTGTGTTTTGTAGCTTATAGTTAACTATTACTTTTCGGCCATCTGCAGCATTTAGTATTTCGGTTGTTTTAGAAAAATATTTTGAAGGTACTAACCTTTCATTGATGCAGTTTAATTATGCACCCGAATCTATCATTACTACTGTAGAAAAATAATTTTCTTTGTGAATTACAATAGTAACTTTAGTGTGCCATTTATGTGTGATTACCTTATCGACTGCATTAATAAATGTCAAAGAGTTTAAATCTTCTACTTCCAAAATATTGTCATTATTCTGATTATCATCCTTTAGTTTTATTTCTATTAGTGACAGTCTTTCCTTTATTTCTTGTTTAAGCACTTTAACTTCATGTTGTACTTCTGCAATTTTAGTTTCGGTACTTACTGGGTTAATGTTGTTTGAAGTCTTAACCCTGTTTAATATATTTTTAAACTATAAGTTTCTAGTTCTTTTAATTTTAGTTTCTTTTCAACTTTATGTGATTCCAAATATTTCTTTAACATATTTTTCTTTTCTTCTGGATCAGAAATTTTGTCTTTAATGTCCAGGATAAAACTTTCTTCTTTTGCTAACATAAATAGTCCATTTGCTTTACATAAAGCTTTATAATAGTCACAATTTCCATCGCAACTACCAGATTCTGGATTGTTATCTAAATCATATTCCTTTTTAGTTTCTGAATCAATTTCTGCGATAACAGATAATTTTAAATTTTCTTTCTCTGAATCAGAGCTTGATATAAATAATTTTGTGAATGAATTTTTCAATTCTTCATCTATCTCAAGATTATTTATTTTAGTTTTTAATATACACTTATTAGCATAGTCACCTGGTGTTTTACATTTCCAACGTATTGGAATTTTTCCTTTAGCAAGTTTATTTTGCTCTTTTCTTTTATAGGGTCTTTGTGATTTCCTTTTAGATATTTTATTACTTTCTTCATAGTTTTCATTTTGGAAATTTTCACTTTTATAAAATTTTCTCTTAGATGGTTTTCTAAATCTTTTTTCTTCAATGGTTGGTTTTATAGGTGATAAACCAAGTTGATCACAGAAATCTTATAGAGTTCCTTTTCAATAGATTATTTCCCTTTGGACTTGTTTATGTAATTTCATTTCATTACATAAATGAATTCCTTCTGCGACAACTTCTGCTACTAATTCACCATACGTATATTGATTATAGGGAATAGTTCCAATTTTTTTTTATTCGATTTTTAACCCTTTCTGAAAAGAAATGTGGTAGTCATGTTAAGAACTTTTCTTTTCCAAATTCATGATTACTATCACTTCTAGTAAATAACTTTGAAAAATATACATCTTTATACCATCTGAATTGAGATAAATTTTGACATTTTAAATTCATTAACTGTTCATGTGTTCTATCTATTTGAAGAGTAGTTGCTCCAATGAAATGTTTAGCTATTGTATATATGACCGTATTTACGCAATCTATTTTGGCCAGTCCATCTTCTAATTTTGTCGCAGTAAATATATGCGCTTTCGCTTCATTAAAAAGATGAAAATCCCACCAACTTTTTAGTTGTCTTGTAAATCCTTGTACAATAGCTTTTGTTATTCTATCATCTGAATTATTTTTAATTAAACACACAGTGGCATACATTGTCATATAATCCAGACAAATTTGTATTTGGTATTCTGAAAAACCGTCTACATTCCACTCTACAATGGAGGTACCATCAAAAGATACAATTCCATAATTGTTTTGTTCCTCAAATAAGAGGTCACGTGGTGTTGGTCTCGTATAACATGGATTGCTATATGAGGTATTTCCATAATTAGTCTTATTGATTAAAAATTATTTTCTGGTTTATTTTGTTCTATATTTAAGAACATATTTTGTATATTATTTACTTCTTCATCTGAATTGTTATCAAATTCTGGCTGATGTTTCTCTAGATTCCTTATTTTCAATTATGAGCGCAACTTCTTTTTCACTAACATTTAAGCCGTCTAACCTTTTCATTATTTCTTTTAACATTTCAAAGTTTTCTCCTGGTTTATCCATATTCATTCCTAAGTTTTGTGCAAACAAGGGTTTGAATAAAACTTCATCTATATCACAGATTCTTGTTTGATCTTTATTATATCCATGTTCAATTATTTTAAGTTGATTACCTATTGATGGTAATGTTAAATTTGTAAAATTATTTTTATCAATAATAGCTTCAAATGACCGATCCTTTCTATAAGGAGTAGCTACAATTTCTTCTTGATCAATTTTAACTGATAAGTTTGCTTCTGGAGGGTGTATACTCCTAATAGTCTTTCCAGCTTTTGTTGTATATTCTTTATAAGCAGAATTTATATTGAAAACTGTTAATAAATCATCAAAATTTGGAAAAGTGTTCTTTTGTTTTTCTATTATGTAAAATTCTTCTATCATTATAAAGATATCATAGTTGTTCAGGTAGGTCATTTCCCATTTTCTTTAAGAAATATCTTTTAATCCACATTTCTTGTTCTTTAGGATTTTTCACAAAGAATCGTTTTCTTTTATGTTTGTTTTCTTCTGAATAAAACTTTATTTTTTCAGATTCTGAAAAAGGAAATTTAAACTCTTCATAAAGAGTTAAGGCATTTATTCCAAACACAGATTTATCCTCATCATGCTCCATATCTGAAGGTGTCGGGGACCTGAGATTTGATAGAGGAATTTCAACCCTATATTCACGTTGGCTAACTCCGTCCATTGTGCTTCTTACAATTACATCTTCCTTTTCTATTTTTAAAGGAGTAGTTCAGCATTGCTGATTCTTGTTTCCTCTAGTTTAGAGTTAGAGCGAAATTTAGGTGTGTGACTCTTTCTTTTGAAAATCTAATTTCAACGTCACAATTAGGATATTCAACAATTTCTTTTAGTTTTTATTTATTATTTTAGTAGGTTCATTCGCTTCTTCAAGAAGCCATTTTTCTGGTAAATTTACCTCATTCCAACTAATTGATTTTGGGATGACAATGTTATTTTACTGATGTCTGTTATAAAAGTGTAGTCGTACCTTGATTTTTAATTGCTATATTTTTTGTATCAGTAATAATAGTATTCATTACTTTATAGCATATTCTATAAATAAGAATTACAATCTTTTTTCCTGGTTTCATATTAAAAGCTTTAATTTTTATATCCAAACATAGAGACTGGAGTAAATTTGGGTCGGATAAGGACATAGTAAAATTCGAAAAACATGGAAAATAAATTGGTCCATCACATAATGTTGATTCAACTATTCCAAATAAGGAATCATGGAATTTGTTATGTCTTTTATCTCTACCTACAATTATAGCAGACGTATTTAGTCCTAATCTTGTTGCTGGTTTTAAAGCAACTTGAATTAATCCAATGTGAATAAATTTATATTTTTCTTTATGTAAGTTTAAAAGTTTTTTTGAAAATAGACTAAATGAACCGTATCCTTTGCTTGTTCAACTGTTTAAATTACATAATCAGTTTTTGTAATAAAACTTCCAGTTTTCTTGTAAATCTTCAAAAGCGAATAAGTCGGTATATTCCAATTGTTTAAACTAGATTCTAAATCTTCATTTATAGTAATTTCTTTATTTTTACTGAGAATTTCTCTGTCTAGATTATCTAGACCGTTATTATTACTATTATTATTTCTAAGTGATAATGCTCTAGATAGTCTTTCCATATTATCTACCTTATCACTGTTAACGATTTATGCAAAACTTTCCCAAAATGCCTTATTCACGGCAACAAACGTGAAAAACACTGCTACGTGACTTAAGGACAAAGTCCCGGGTTTCAAAGGTAAATAATAAGTAGGAATAGCTAGATTTTATCAAATAGAATTAAAATAATAACAGTTTGATAAACTAGCACTGAAGAATTTCTACAGTAATTGTTAATAAATAGAGATGAATAGTACCGATGAATAGCAACTGATGAATAGTGACGGGTGAATAGTAACTACGAATGAATAGTACAAAATAGTACCATCTCTCCGGAGCGTTTAAGCCTGAGTAAACCTAGCCTCTACCAACACCGGGTTCTAATACCAAACGGACTCGGACCTTCATTTGCTCCTTTTCTGATGTAAAATTGTATGAGAATAGTGATTATACAAGAGCAGATATAGCAACACTAGAAAGGATTTCAGTGGAAGCAAAAGAAATTTTATTATAGTAGACTACTTTACAGAGGGTGGTTAACTGCCATTAAATATTTTACAAGCTTTATTTTTGTTACAACTTCTTATGCCCTCTAAATGCAACACACACACCTATATATATATATATATATATGTATATATATATATATATGTATATATATATATATATATTTATATATATATATATATTAGTACAACCGGTTAACAGGTTAATATAAACCGACATCTTCTTGCATCCTTATCACTTCTTCTTTATTCCTTTTGGCAAATATAATGCCTTTAGTCACATCACTTTAATAAACTTGCTTAAGTTGCATGTATTCTTATCTTGCCAGCTTCCTTTATTCTTTTGCTTTTGTCACATCATTTTGAAATAAGCTTGCCTTAGGTGTACGTATCTTCAAAGTGGATATTATCCTGTCTGTGGAGAGCCTTCTAGAATTTGTATGGATGGAGGAAATCCAGGAGGCAGTGATAAGACATTTCATCCATAATAAAAGTTATAATGCCTGGCTGATGAAAGTATACATATACAACTCAAATTCCATTAACCTTCTTTTTAAAGCATCTAGCATTGTGTCTTTTGCTTTTAGCATATAATCTTCCATTTCTTCTTGGTTTCTTCATGAACTTGGATCTGCAGACATGCTCATAAGCTCATCATCACTATCTGAATCCAATGTAGGTTTAAGCTGTATTTTCAAAATTTTTTTGAAGAACTTGCCATTAATTCTTTTAATAAGTCAGATAATTCCCTTTTAGGTGAGCCTGGCATTTTCTGTGGTTTATGGCTGATTAAACCCTTTTGTGAGTAAATTGAATCTTTGATAAATTCAAATTTATCCCACCATTTAATTAATATCCTCCTTCCTAAATAAGTAACACTTTCAAACTTTATTTCAAACTTTCGTAAATTTATTGGAACAATAATGATGTCCTATTTCATAATCTAGGGTACTTGATAAAGTGCTGCAAAATATAGATTATGGTATTTCATAGAAATATTTATTCGAACAAACTCATCATATATATTTCTTATTTTTTGTGGCAAAATTACTGGACATAATCCAAAGTTTGAAAACCAAATTATAAACCAATTTGGAAAGTTTGTGGTATTTCGAGTTTTAAATTGAATAAACCAACTGTGTTGTGATGACCCGAGATTTTGGCAATATTATTTTGATAAGTATTTAATCTAATTTAAATAAAATACAAGGCTATCATTTCAAAAACATAAAAGATTTTGGACATTTACCAGTTATATATATATATATATATGTCTATTGTGAAGGAAATCATGATTTGAAAATTTAAAATAAAATTTTTCAAAATATTTACAATAAAATCTATCTTATTCAATTAAATTAAAGGCTCTACCTTATTAACATTTGGTATAAGTATATATATATATATGGATGTAATATAGATAATAATGTTTAAAATAAAATTGATACTAATAATATTAAATATAAGTATAAAATATAATTATAAAAATATATAAATATAAATACAGTATTTGGCAGTTTAAGCTTTAAATAAAAAGAATAAAAGAAACAAGAATATATGTCAAAAATAGGAATAAAAGCATAAGGTAATTCTAGAATATATTAATATACTATGGGAATTTATATGGGTAAGCAATGCAAGGAAACAAAATGTCTACCTGCAAAGTATCTATGTACATATAAAATAAAAAAATAAGTATGTAAGCTTGAAAGGAAACAATTGCATTTAATACCATCATCTCAGCACAAAACTAGGTCATTCGAAATGTATAAAAATCATCTCATTTTCTACAAGAAAAATCTAGTTTAGTCAAAGAAGAAAAAAAGAAAAAAAATCTGTCCAAAGAAATAAGCTTGTACTAGAAGACACCTGCCCTGTACAAAACTATTTTCTATATATGCAGTGCTTTTTGTTTCAGTTCGTTCATCAAAATATTAGCAAAACCAGAAAAAGAAAATAAGAAGCATCATCATTTTATAAACTCAAATCCAATCTGCTGAACAAAACAGAAGATCAAAACTGCACTTTTTTCCAAACAAAAGTAGCTCTCTGTTCAAAAATATTTTCAGGCGAGTAAACAAAATTTTTAAAGACTTAAGTTTACTTAAATCTATGTGTATGATTCATTGATAATAATATGCTTGCATATGTATTTTGTTTATATATGAGTGTTCTGTGTAAATTTATTTTACCTGTCTTCTCTGTTTTTTTGTTTTAGAATTGAATAGTTAATCAAAATACAAAATATCTTCATCCAATCATTTATAGGCTTATAGTTCAAAACAAAATAAGTTTTTTAAACATAGATCAAGCCATAAAAAAATTTTTTAGAAATGTTGGAGAAATATATCAACTGGGAAATTTGATTTACAGAGCAACAAATAATTTTATGTTGAATTCGAGTATTGTAAATTGCTAATTCAATTATATAGCTTGAATCTACATATAAAAATAAGATTTTTAAAAGAAAAATGGGAATTTTTAGTTAAGAATAATAGGAGCAGTTCATAGATGAATTGGAAATGTATTTTGAACAATTTCTGGTGACCGAAGAATTTTCGGATGTTGAAAATTTGCTCGAAGCAAGTTCAGCAATCGATGATTTCAGGAAAATTGTTAAAAAAATTCTATTGCAAACAATGATGGAACGAAGCAAGATTAGGGTTTATGCTCGATTTTTGACGTAGTCTGGAAACAAGGTGATTTCGTCACTACGGATTGATCGAGTCGCGTAAGGTTCAAGGGGATGGTAGAACGGGGTATCGGCGAGGTGAGGCCGAAGTTGTATCGCCTATGATGGTCGACGTGAGTGGAACGAGGCATTTTTGGTTTGGTGTGTTCGAGTTATAGTTATGAACGGATGGCCAAACTTCGATCTAGAATTTTTGGAGTCGAATTGATCTTTGTTTTCGATTTAAGTGTTTGTTCGTGAATTGCCAGAGATGACAAAGTTTGCCGAAGCGCCTGCGAAGTGCCTTGCACATGCACGACAACGAATAGGTGTCAAAAAGTTTTTGTTGCGAGCGACACGAGTTGATGCTCAAGAAAAATGAGGGGTGGCTTCGAGATGGAACCTGGGTGCGTGAGCGTGCTTGCGTGTTATTGGAGTTTTAAACTTAAGATTAACTGGAAAAAAAAGGAGAAGAAAGTATTTAGAGAAGATCAGGGGACTCGGGGAAAACAAGTAGAAACTCGAGTGTTTACTCGAGTAAACCGGAATCTTGCTCGGGTTTGATTCCCAAACCTGCAGTATAATAAAAAGTAAGTTAAGCAAATTATTTAAACAATTTCAAGTAGTGATGACTAATTAATGTTTGACGAATTTAAGTTAAGACTTTATTACAAGTTAAATTATTTAGGTGAATACTCTAAAAATGTTTTAAATCCTAATTAATATCTTAATTAAGTAGTTAATGTAAGGTAAGTTTAAATTTAATTAACATTTAAAGTTTTCTAAGTTAGTAATAAATTGAATTCAAAGTTTAGGGAAGATTTTTAATGTTAATTAAGATGAATGATTATTTAATTAAATGTTTTAGGAGGTAATTAAGAATGATAAATTTATAATTGTAATTAAAGATTGGTAAATTAATGATTAAGGGATTAATTAATTTGAAATTAAGAATTTTAAATTAACTACGTGAAGTTAATTATTGTATGATTAGTAGTTAACTAATTAAGTAGTTGAATTAAGAATTAATAATTGATTAATTAAGAAATTAGTGATTATTAAATGGGCAATTAAGTTTTATTAATTAATAATTAAGGTTATTAATTAATAATTAAGGAGTAATTAATTAAGTAATAAATTGATTAAGAAGTGATTTATTAATTAAATGGTTTGAAATGGAATAGTTCATTAATTGAGGATTAGTTAAACAGGATTAAATGATTAATTCTCAAGTAATTAATTTTAATTGAATTAATTAAAAAAAGGATTTAAGATGCTTGCTCATGGATGATTGTATAAGTAGAATATCTGGATTTGTGATATCTATTTGGTGATATTCAGTGATGCTCTGTGTTATGCTTCGGATATATCTGTGATGTTTGAGTATGATTTATCTATGATAAATGCTATGTGAATTCAAAGTGCAGAATTAAATTGTTTAAAACTATTAAACAACTTGACCTTTAAAATGGCGTTTGGATTTCGATGAGACTGGGATCGGGCGTCAGTTATGATTATCCGAAAACCACATTGATCCAAATTAAACGTTAGGTCATGCCATTTCAAGTGAAGATCAAGATGGTGTTTCGAAGTGCAAGGGTTATTGTCGTTAACTCTGAGGGTGATTCCAAAATGAGTGTAACGAGATAATGCCTTCGGTTTCGTTCGATCCCGGAACGAACTTCTATGGATTAAATGCTTTCAGAACATCGTCAGGTGGACGACGGGCATTCTAAGAGATATGTTCTATAAAGGTAATCACAGCCTCAAGCCTCATCAACCGGGAATGGCTAAAATAGGGGAGGTGCAGCAAGGTTAGGTGGGTAGCACCCAAGCAGGACGAGATATTCCCCTGTCTAGATGTCCCTTTTTATTCGGCTGTGTGGGAGGTTTCTATCTACAACCGCGGGGTTATCTTTTTCGAAACTATTCAGAAGGAATGGTTCCGGCCATGTGTTGTAGGGGGTCGGGAGTGATCCTCGGTACGGTGATCCAGGCCTCGTACTATAATGGGCAGTACCCCAATATCCCTTCCATTATATGGAATCCAATCTCCAATAAGCGCCGTACGTTTTGATTGTGGACAACTATGTCGGAATGTGAGATGTAAGCATTTCAGTTATTTCTGTATTTTGCTTGATAACCCTAGACACTATTATAATATCACTGGATTTCCTATAAAATTGTTTTGGTTAGCATGAGGTAAAAACTTACCCGTGTTTATGTGTGGGAAGTCTTACATGATACCTTTGTTTTAAAAGATTTTCAAAGTTAAACAACTTTAAACCGTTTACTCATATTAGACCCATGTCTAACCCGGAGTTTATTTCTATTTTTCATAAACTCTTGGGTACTCAAATTTTTATAAGTAGTCAAGTGATAGGTTTTGGATTGTTGAGTTCTGGAGAAGCTTGGAGCAGGAGTCCAGACGTATCTATCTATCTAGTTCCGTTGTATTAGTTGGTGTATGTTGTATTTTGGGAATGTATGTAATGGCAGATATATGTATGACTATCTTGTGTATGATGTTGTGTAGCTCTGATATATGTAAAACTATGTAATAGTTATGTGAGGTATTATATTTTGTTCCGTTCCGCTGTGAGATTCTGATGTTGTTATTCTTTCTTTCTATCTTTTCTATTTCTATCTCTTTCTTTCCTATTGAGGATACGTCTTTCTGTGAGTAGAAAGGCGGGTCATCATAGTTGGTATCAGAGCATAAGTTGAGATAATATTAAGCTCTGGAATAGTATCCATCTTGAGAGTGCGTATTTGTATTTTTATATAACTATATACCTATCTAAATTTGTTGAGTTCCCTGTCCAGGTGGCCAACATGAGTTCTGGAAGGAGAGGCAGAGGTAGGGGCAGTACCTCTACTGATAATGGACGAAGTCAAACTACTTGTGAGGCTGTGGATCCAGTACCGCCTCAGGTTAGTTTTGCTGCTTTATGCAAAGACTTCACCAGCCTTGGAGGTAAACCATTTAAAGGGACATAGACTATAATTGAGGTCCAAGCTTGACTACGCTCTTGTGAGCGGATCTTTAAGAGTATGAAGTTGTTGATGAGCAGAAAAGGGAAATGGCTTCATGGCAATTCCACGAAGGCGCTGCAGCCTGGTGGGATGCAGCGGTAGCAAACATCTCTGAGGAAGACATTTCTTAGGAGAGATTTAAAGAGTTGTTTGAGGAGAAAATCATGCCAATAACAGGGAAAACTCATCTGTACCGGGATTTTTTGAATTTGAAGCAGGGAAGCATGAGTATAGTGGAGTATGAGATCAAATTCAATGAACTTGCTTGTTTTGGACCAGGGCTTATAGACACTCCCTTCAAAAAGAATGAAATGTTTGTGCAAGGCTTGAGGCCAGAATTTCATGAAAAGATGACGACGCATTTGAAAGGATCTTTTGTGGAGTCAATTAATATGGCACTGAGATATGAGGATTTGATGAACAAGAGATCAGTGGCACTAGTAGCAGCATCGGGAGGGAATTTTGCTAATCCAAATAAAAGGAAGTTCAATCCCAATTGGAGGAAGCAGAACAAGAAGAAGACTGGAAGCAATAACGGGCCTCGTAAATGCTATATATGTCAACAAGAAGGTCACTTGACGAATAAGTGTCCCAGGAAAGGATTTCAACAGCAGATGCAGCAGTCGCATCAACGTGGACCGGGTTCAGCTTTGGTTTAGAAATCTCTATGCTTCAATTGCCACCAACCAGGTCATATGATCAAAGATTGCCCACTGCTTCATAAAGCTCAGCAGAATAGTGTATTTGCTTTGGAAGGTGCACCATCTATTTCATCTAAAGGCAAGGGAGTATTGGAAGGTACATTACTTTTAAATGGCAAGTATATTAAAGTTTTGTTTGATTCGAGTGCTTCTTTGGGTTTTATTTCTCTGAAATCTGTAGAGAAGTTCTTTCTTGCCCCTAGTACTGTAGACTGTCCTATCTTTGTATCTAATCTTATAGGAGGGGTAACCAAATTAGATATGATCTGTAAGGATTTGAGGATTTCCTATCTATCCCATAGTTTTTCTTGTGACCCTTACGTGTTGAATTTTAAGGAGTTTGGCCTTATATTGCGGTTGGATTGGTTTGATAAGTATAAGGCTGTTCTGAATTGTGATGAGAGAACAGGTTCGTTGGAAACCGATCTAGGTAGAATTGCTAGAGTGACATGTGATAATTCTAGAATTCACTTGAGTATTCTTTTACATGTAGTGGAGACTTCTCAAGAGAAGGTTGAAGATATCGATGTGGTCCAAGATTTCCCAGTGTATTCGAGGAAGTCAAGTGTTTGCCTCCGCACCGAGAGATAGAGTTTCGCATTGATTTGGTTCCAAGAGCAGTACTAGTGATTTAGCCTAGTAGGAGGATGGCTCCTAGGGAAAGGGAGGATTTAGTTAAGCAGACTCAGGGTCTTTTGGAGAAGGGATTGATTAGGCCCAGTTTTTCTTGTTGGAGTTCTGCTGCGGTGTTTGTCACCAAGTCGGATGGATCGCTAAGGTTCTGTGTTGACTATAGAGAACTGAACAAAGTGGCCATTCGAAATAAATACCCTCTTCCTCATATTGATGATCTTTTTGGCCAGCTGCATGGAGCTTTTGTCTTTTATCAACTAGATTTAGCTTCAGATTTCCATCAGTTAAGGGTAGCTGAGGATAGTATCCCTTTAACTGCATTTAGGGGACCAAATTGTTTCTATGAATGGTTGGTTATGCCTTTCGGGTTAACCAATGCTCCAGCTTACTTTGTCGATCTGATGAACCGAGTCTTTGGGATGTATTGAATAAGTTTGTTCTGGTGTTCATCGATGATATTCTGGTTTATTCTAAGTCTGAAGAAGAGCACAAGTAGCATTTGAAGATTGTGTTGGAGAAACGGAGAAGACATGTTTTGAAGGCGAAGTTCTCTAAGTGCCATTTTTGAAAATCGGAGGTCAAATTTTTAGGGCAAATTGTTTCCGGAGAAGGTATCTCTGTAGATCCAGCAAAGGTTGAGAATATTCTGGAGTGGAAGCAGCCGCAGACACAGACTGAAGTTCATAGTTTTCTGGGATTGGCTAGCTACTACAGAAAGTTTATCAAAGATTATTTCAAGATTTCTTCGCATCTAACCAAATTGACAAGGAAAGGAGCTAAGTTTAAATGGACACCCCAGTGTGAAGAAGCTTTCTAGGAGTTGAAGAGGAGGCTAACCAGTGCATCAGTGCTAGCTATTCTGGATGGGAAAAGAAAATTTGAGATTTATACAGATGGACTGGGAGCAGTGTTGATGCAGAATGGAGAGTAACTGCGTATGCGAGTCGGTAGTTAAAGCCTCATGAAAGGAACTATGCTACGCACGATCTTGAGTTGTTAGCCATTATTTTTGCCTTGAAGATCTGGAGGCATTATCTTTTGGGAGAGAAGTTCGAGTTATTCACGGATCACAAACCGTTGAAATATCTTTTCTCTAAAAAGAATCTTAATCTGAGGCAGCAGCGATGGGTCGAGTTTCTGGCATCATATGATTTGAATATTCTGTATACTCTGGAAAAGGAAATGTCGTGGCTGATCTCTTAGCAGGAATGCAGTTCTATCTCTTTTGGAAGTGGTTCCATCTCTCCAGGACAGAATCATAAGCAAGCAAATGGAGGATAGATCTTTTGAAAAACTGATTCTTGGAACAAAGGATAGTCGATATTCGGATTTCAAGGTGGACGATCAAGGTGCTTTGAGGATTAATGGTCGTTTGTGTGTACCTAATATAGATGAATTAAGGCAAGAAGTCTTATCTGAGTGTCATCGCTCTAGACTGAATATTCACCCAGGAATATCTAAGATGTATAAAGATATAAGAAGGGTTTTCTGGTGGCGGAGCATGAAGAGGGATGTAGCTACTTTTGTCAATGTTGTGCTATCTGCCAGCAAGTTAAAGGAGATCAACAGAAGTCGGCAGGTTTGTTGCAGCCTTTGGAAATTCCAGAATGGAAGTGGGAGATGATTTCGACGGATTTCATCGAAGGTTTTCCTAGAACCAAGAAAGGAAACGAAGGAATATGGGTGATTGTGGATCGTCTAACTAAAAGTGCCCATTTTATACTGGTTAAGGAAACTCGTACTGCAGCTTCTCTAGTAGACATTTTCTTGAGGGATTGATTGCATGGTGTTTCTGTCAGCATAGTAAGTGATCGTGATCCTATCTTCACCAGAAAATTCTGGGAGGCTCTACAATCAGCTATGGGAACGAGTTTGAGATTGAGTACAGCCTATTATCCTCAGACAGATGGGCAGACGGAGAGGCTAAATCGTATGCTAGAGGATATGCTGCGAGCTTGCGTTTAGGATTTTGGTGGATCGTGGGAAGACCATCTTCATCTAGTAGAATTCCTATATAATAATAATTACCAGGCGAGTATTAAGATGGCACCTTATGAAGCTTTATATGGAAGACCGTGTAGATCCCATCCTATTGGATAGAGTTGAGAGATCATCTTGTGCTTGGACCAGATTTGATTTGTGAAGCTTCTACAAAAGTTGAGCTTATCAAGAAGAGGATGAGAGCTGCTCAGGACCGTCAAAAAAAGGACGCAGATAAGAGAAGGAGACAATTGGAATTTGAGATCGGAGATTTAGCCTTTGTCAAAGTTTCCTCGATCAAAGGGGCTATTAGATTCGAAAAGACGGGAAAATTTGCCTCGAGATATACTGGACCATTCCGAGTGCTGGATAGGACTGGTGCTGTAGCTTACAGAATTGAATTGTCAGAACGGATGTCTGGAATTCATAATGTATTTCATGTATCCCATCTAAGGAAGTTTGTTCATGATCCATCACTAGTTGTAGAACTAGTAGTCCAGGAAGATTTAGAGGTCGAGCCAAATTTGACTATGGTCAGGAACCCTGTTCAGATTGTTGATCAGGATGAGAGGCAAGTCAGAAGCAAAGTAGTGAAGCTCGTCAAAGTGCAGTGGAGCGAGGATCCCATAGATTGTACCTGAAAAACTCTAGATAGTTTTAGGAAAGCCTACCCGGGTTTGTGTCCGGATAGTTAGTGATGTTTGTTAGGATAGATTGTTTGGTTGTTTGCTAATGTATAGATGATATGTATGTTTGGATTGTTGATATAAAAGCTTTTAGATAATCTTTTGTTTTAAATTTCGAGGATGAAATTCTTTTAAGGGGGGAGGAATGTGACGGCCCGAGATTTTGGCAAAATTATTTTGATAAGTATTTAATCTAATTAAATAAAATACAAGCCTATCATTCAAAAAACAGATAAAAGTTTGGATATTTACCAGTTATTTATTTATATATATGTGTATTATGAAGGAAATCTTGATTTGAAAATTTAAAATAAAATTTTTCAAAAATATTTACAATAAAATATATCTTATTCAATTAAATTAAAAGCTCTACCTTATTAACATTTGGTATAAATATATGTATATATGGATGTAATATAGCTAATAATGTTTAAAATAAAATTAATACTAATAATATTAAATATAAGTATAAAATATAATTATAAAAATATATAAATATAAATAAAGTATTTGGTAGTTTAATCTTTGAATAAAAAATAAAAAAAACAAGAATTTATGTTAAAAATAGGAATAAATACATCAGGTAACTCTAGAATATAGTAATATACTATGGGAATTTATATGGGTAAGCAATGCAAGGAAACAAAATGTCTACCTGCAAAGTATATATGTACATATAAAATAATAAAAAATAATAATAAGTATGTAAGCTTGAAAGGAAACAATTGCATTTAATACCATCATCTCAGCACAAAACCGGGTCATTCCAAAATGTATAAAAATCATCTCATTTTCTACAAGAAAAATCTAGTTTAGTCAAAGAAGAAAAAAAAGGAAAAAAAATCTATCCAAAGAAATAAGCTTGTACTAGAAGGCACCTACCCTGTACAACACTATTTTCTTTATATGCAATGCTTTTTTTTTTCCAGTTCATTCATCAAAAACTTAGCAAAACCATAAAAAGAAAATAAAAAGCATCATCATTTTATAAACTCAAATCCAATCTATGGAACAAAACAGGAAGATCAAAACTGCACTTTTTTTCAAAACAAAAGTTGCCCTCTGTTCAAAAATCTTTTCAGGTGAGTAAACAAAAATTTTCAAGACTTAAATTTAATTAAATCAATGTGTATGATTCATTGATAATAATATGCTTGCATATGTATTTTGTTTATATATGAGTGTTCTGTGTAAATTTATTTTACCTGTTTTCTCTGGTTTTTTTGTTGCAGAATTGAATAGTTAATCAAAATACAAAATATCCTCATCCAATCATTTATAGGCTTACGGTTTAAAACAAAATAAGTTGTTTAAACATAGTTCAAGCTATAAAAATTTGTTTTAGACATGTTGGAGAAATATATCAATTGGGAAATTTGATTTACAGAGCAACAAATAATTTTATGTTGAATTCGAGTATTGTAAATTGCTAATTCAATTATATAACTTGAATCTACATACAAAAATAAGATTTAAAAAAAGGGGAATTTTTAGTTAAGAATACTATGAGCGGTTCATAAATGAACTGGAAATGTATTTTGATCAATTTTCGGTGACCGAAGAATTTTTGGATGTTGAAAATTTGCTCGAAGCAAGTTCAACAATCGATGATTTCAGGAAAATTGTTAAAAAAATTTCTATTGCAAACAATGATGGAACGAAGCAAGATTAGGGTTTATGCTCGAGTTTTGACGTGGTCTGGAAACAAGGTGATTTCGTCACCACGGATTGATCGAGTCCGTAAGGTTCGAGGGGATGGTAGAATGGGGTATCGGCGAGGAGAGGCAAGAGTTGTATCGCCTCTGATGGTCGGAGTGAGTGGAACGAGGCATTTTTGGTTTGGTGTGTTCGAGTTACAGTTTTGAACGAAAGGCCATACTTCGATCTAGAATTTTTGGAGTCGAATTGATCTTTGTTTTCGATTTTAGTGTTTGTTCGTGATTTGCCGGAGATGACGAAATTCACCGGAGCGTCGACGAAGTGTCGTGCACATGCACGACAACTAATAGGTGTCAGAAAGTTTTTGTTGTGAGCAACACGAGTTGATGCTCGAGAAAAATGAGGGGTGGTTTTAGGATGGAACCTGCGTGCGTGAGCGTGCTTGCGTGTTATTGGAGTTCTAAACTTAAGCTTAACTGGAAAAAAAGGAGAAATGTGGGGAAAAAGAGGGGATTCGAGGAAAGCAAGAAGAAGCTCGAGTGTTTACTCGAGTAAACCGGAATCGAGCTTGGGTTTGATTCCAAAACCTGCAGTATAATAAAAAGTAAGTTAAGCAAATTATTTAAACAATTTCAAGTAGTGATGACTAACTAATGTTTGAAAAATTTAAGTTAAGACTTTATTACAACTTTAATTACTTAGATGAATACTTTAAAAATGTTTTAAATCTTAATTAATATCTTAATTAAGTAGTTAATGTAAGGTATGTTTAAATTTATTAACATTTAAAGTTTTCTAAGTTAGTAATAAATTGATTTCAAAGTTTAAGGAAGATTTTCAATGTTAATTAAGATGAATGATTATTTAATTTATTGTTTTGGGAGCTAATTAAGAATGATTAATTTATAATGGTAATTAAAGATTGGTAAATTAATGATTAAGTGATTAATTAATTTGAAACTAATAATTTTAAATTAATTACTTAAATTTAATTAATGTATGATTAGTAGTTAACTAGTTAAATAGTTGAATTAAGGATTAATAATTGATTAATTAAGAAAGTAATGATTAATAAATGGGTAATTAAGTTTTATTAATTAATAATTAAGGTTATTAATTAATAATTAAGGAGTAATTAATTAAGTAATTAAGGTTTAATAAATTAATTTAGAAGTGATTGATTAATTAAATGGTTTGAAGTGGAATAGATAATTAATTAATGATTAATTAAACAGAATTAAGTGATTAATTCTCAAGTAATTAATTTAAATTGAATTAATTAAAATAAGGATTTAAGATGCTTGCTTATGGATGATTGTATAAGTAGAATATCTGGATTTGTGATATCTATTTGGTGATATTCTCAGATACTCTATGGTATGCTTTGGATATATCTGTGATGTTTGAGTATGATTTATCTATGATAAATTCTATGTGAATTCAAAGTGTTGAATTAAATTGTTTAAAACTATTAAAGAACTTGACCTTTAAAATGGCGTTGGGATTTCGATGAGACCGGGATCGAGTGTCAGTTATGATTATCCGAATACCACATCGGTCCAAACTAAACATTAGGTCATGGCATCTCAAGTGAAGATCAAGATGGTGTTTCAATGTGCAAGGGTTATTGTCATTAACTCTGAGGGTGATTCTAAAATGAGTGTAACGAGATAATGCCTTCGGTTTCGTTCGATCCCGGAACAAACTTGTATGGATTAAATGCTTTCAGAACATCGTCAGGTGGATGATGAGCATTCTAAGAGATATGTTCTATAAAGATAATCGCAGCCTCAAGCCTCATCAACCGGGAATGGCTAAAACAGGGGAGGTGCAGCAAGGTTAGGTGGGTAGCACCCAAGCAAGTCGAGATATTCCCCTTCCTATATGACCCTTTTTATTCGGTTGTGTGGGCGGTTGCTAGCTACAACCGTGGGGTTAACTTGTTCGGAACTATTCAGTAAGAAATGGTTCCAGCCTTGTGTTGTAGGGGGACGGGAGTGATCCTCGGTACAGTGATCTAGGCCCTGTACTATGATGGGCAGTACCCCAGTAGCCCTGCATTGTATGGAATTTAATCTCCAATAAGCGCCGTACGTTTTGATTGTGCCCAACTATGTTGGAATGTGAGATGTAAGCATTTCAGCTATTTCTGTATTTTACTTGAAATCCCTAGACACTATTATAATATCACTGGATTTCCTATAAAATTGTTTTGGTTAGAGTAAGGTAAAAACTTACCCATGTTTATGTGTGGGAAGTCTTACGTGGTACCTCTATTTCAAAATATTTTCAAAGTTAAACAACTTTAAATCGTTTACTCATACCAGACCCATGTCTGACCCGGAGTTTATTTCTGTTTTTCATAAACTCTTGGGTACTCAAATTTGTATGAGTATCCAAGTGATAGGTTTTGGATTGTTGAGTTCTGGAGGAGCTTGGAGCAGATGTCCAGACGTATCTATCTATCTAGTTCCGCTGTGTTAGTTAGTGTATGTTGTATTTTGGGAATGTATGTAATGGCAGATATATATGACTATCTTATGTATGATGTTGCGTAACTCTGATATATGTAAAATTATGTAATAGTTATGTGAAGTATTATATTTTGTTCCATTCCGCTGTAAGATTTTGATGTTGTTATTCTTTCTTTCTATCTTTTCTATTTCTATATCTTTCTTTCTTATTGATGATACGTCTTTTTGTGAGTAGAAAGGCGGGTCCTCATAGTTGCTATCAGAGCGTAAGTTGAGATAATACTAAGCACTGGAATAGTATCCATCTTGAGATTGCGTACTTGTATTTTTATATAACTATATACCTATCTAAATTTGATGAGTTACCTGTCCAGGTGGCCAACATGAGTTATGGAAGGAGAGGCAGAGGTAGGGGCAGTACCTCGACTGATAATGGACAAAGTCAAACTGCTAGTGAGGCTGTGGATCCAGTACCGCCTCAGGTTAGTTTTGCTGCTTTATGCAAAGACTTCACCAACCTTGGAGGCAAACCATTTAAAGGGACAGAGACGATAATTGAGGTCCAAGCTTGGCTACGCTCTTGTGAGCGGATCTTTAAGAGTATGAAGTTGTCTGATGAGCGGAAAAGGGAAATGGCTTCATGGAAATTGCAGGAAGGCACTGCAGCCTGGTGGGATGTAGCGGTAGCAAACATCTCTGAGGACGACATTTCTTGGGAAAGATTTAAAGAGTTGTTTGAGGAGAAATTCATGCCCATAGCAGGGAAAACTCGTCTGTACCGGGATTTTATGAATTTGAAGCAAGGAAGCATGACTATAGCGGAGTATGAGATCAAATTCAATGAACTATCTTGTTATGGACCAGGGCGAAATGTTTGTGCAAGGCTTGAGGCCAGAATTTCATGAAAAGATGACGACGCATTTGAAAGGATCTTTTGTGGAGTCAATTGATATGGCACCAAGATATGAGGATTTGATGAACAAGAGATCAGTGGCACTAGTAGCAGCATCAGGAGGGAACTTTGCTAATCCAAATAAAAGGAAGTTCAATCCCAATTGGAGGAAGCAGAACGAGAAGAAGACTGGAAGCAATAACAGACCTCGTAAATGCTATATATGTCAACAAGAAGGTCACTTGGCGAATAGGTGTCCGAGGAAAGGATTTTAACAGCGGCAGCAGCAGTCGCATCAACGTGTACCGGGTTCGGCTTTGGTTCAGAAATCTCTATGCTTCAATTGCCACCAACCAGGTCATATGATCAAAGATTGCCCACTACTTCATAAAGCTCAGCAGAATAGAGTATTTGCTTTGGAAGGTGCACCGTCTACTTCATCTAAAGGAAAGGGAGCATTGGAAGGTACATTACTTTTAAATGGCAAGTATATTAAAGTTTTGTTTGATTCGAGTGCTTCTTTGGGTTTTATTTCTCTGAAATCTGTAGAGAAGTTCTTTCTTGCCCCTAGTACTGTAGACTGTCCTATCTTTGTATCTAATCCTATAGGAGGGGTAACCAAATTAGATATGATCTGTAAGGATTTGAGGATTTTCTATCTGTCCCATAGTTTTCTTGTGACCCTTACGTGTTGAATTTTAAGGGGTTTGGTCTTATATTGGGGATGGATTCGCTTGATAAGTATAAGGCAGTTCTGAATTGTGATGAGAGAACAGGTTCGTTGGAAACCGATCTGGGTAGAATTGCTAGAGTGACATGTGATAATTCTGGAATTCACTTGAGTAGTCTTTACATGGAGTGGAGACTTCTCAAGAGAAGGTTGAAGATATCGATGTGGTCCAAGATTTTCTAGATGTATTCGAGGAAGTCAAGTGTTTGCCTCCGCACCGAGGGATAGAGTTTCGCATTGATTCGGTTCCAAGAGCAGTACCAATGATTTAGCCTAGTAGTAGGATGGCTCCTTGGAAAAGGGAGGAGTTAGTTAAGCAGACTCAGGATCTTTTGGAGAAGGGATTGATTAGGCCTAGTTTTTCTTGTTGGGGTTCTGCTGCGGTGTTTGTCACAAAGTCGGATGGATCACTAACATTCTGTGTTGACCATAGAGAACTGAACAAAGTGACCATTCAAAACAAATATCCTCTTCCTCATATTGATAATATTTTGACCAGCTGCATCGAGTTTCTGTCTTTTCTCAACTAGATTTAGCTTTAGGTTTCCATCAGTTATGGGTAGCTGAGGATAGTATCCCTTTAACTGCATTTAAGGGACCAAATTGTTTCTATGAATGGTTGGTTATGCATTTCGGGTTAACCAACGCTCCTGCTTACTTTGTCGATCTGATGAACCGAGTCTTTCGGGGTGTACTGAATAAGTTTGTTCTGGTGTTCATCGATGATATTCTGGTCTATTCTAAGTCTGAAGAAGAGCACAGGCAGCATTTGAAGATTGTGTTGGAGACACCGAGAAGACATGTTCTGAAGGCGAAGTTCCCTAAGTGCCATTTTTGGAAATCGGAAGTCAAATTTTTGGGGCACATTGTTTCTGGAGAAGGTATATCTGTAGATCCAGCGAAGGTTGAGACTATTCTGGAGTGGAAGCAGCCGCAGACACCGACGGAAGTTCGTAGTTTTCTGGGATTGGCTAGCTACTACAGAAAACTTATCAAAGATTATTCCAAGATTTCTTCACATCTGACCAAATTGACAAGGAAAGGAGCTAAGTTTAAATGGACATCCCAGTGTGAAGAAGCTTTCCAGGAGTTGAAGACGAGGCTAACCAGTGCACCCATGCTAGCAATTCCGGATGAAAAAGGCAAATTTGAGGTTCACACAGATGCTTGTATAGTTGGACTGGGTGCAGTGTTGATGATGGAAGAGTAATTGTATATGCGAGTCAGCAGTTAAAGCCTCATGAAAGGAACTATGCTACGCACGATCTTGAGTTGTTAGTCATTGTTTTTTCTTTGAAGACCTGGAGACATTATCTTTTGGGAGAGAAGTTCGAGTTATTCACGGATCACAAACCGTTGAAATATCTTTTCGCTCAAAAGAATCTTAATCTGAGGCAGTAGCAATGGGTCGAGTTTCTGGCATCATATGATTTGGATATTCTATATACCCCGGGAAAGGCGAATATCGTGGCTGATGCTCTTAGTAGGAATGCAGTTCTATCTCTTTTGGAAGTGGTTCCATCTCTCCAGGAAAGAATCATAAGCAAGAAAATGGAGGATAGATCTTTTGAAGAACTGATTCTTGGAACCAAGTATGGTCGATATTCGGATTTCAAGGTGGACGATCAAGGTGCTTTGAGGATTAATAGTCGTTTGTGTGTACCTAATATAGATGGATTAAGGCAACAAGTCTTATCCGAGTGTCATCGCTCTAGACTAAATATTCACCCTGGAATATCTAAGATGTATAAAGATATGACAAGGGTTTTCTGGTGGCCGAGCATGAAGAGGGATGTAGCTGCTTTTGTCAATAGTTGCGCTATCTGCCAGCAAGTTAAAGGAGATCAACAAAAGTCGGCGCGTTTATTGCAGCGTTTGGAAATTCTAGAATGGAGATGGGAGATGATTTCGATGGATTTCATCGACGGTTTGCGTACAACCATGAAAGGAAACGAAGGAATATAGGTAATTGTGGATCGTCTAACTAAAAGTGCCCATTTTATACCCGTTAAGGAAAATCGTACTGCAGCTTCTCTAGCAGAGATTTTCTTGAGGGAGATAGTTAGATTGCATGGTGATCCTGTCAGCATAGTAAGTGATCATGATCCTATCTTCACCAGCAAATTCTTGGAGGCTCTGCAATCAGCTATGAGAACGAGTTTGAGATTGAGTACAGCCTATCATCCTCAGAGGGATGGGCAGATGGAGAGGCTAAATCGTATGCTAGAGGATATGCTGCGAGCTTGTGTTTTGGATTTTGGTGGATCGTGGGAAGAACATCTTTGTAACATCCCGCCTTTTTGCACACTTTAAACCGACACACGTGCCAATTCAAAGCATACGCAAGGGCGGATTGTTATGGGGTAAATAAGAAAAACAGAGAAGAAATAAAACAAAAACAGAATCTCACAGCGGAAGGATAAAATATAATAACAAATATACAGTTCATAAACAGTTTACAAAAGCTTGATTCTTCTTTTACAATAAATATCAGAGTTACACATACCAATACAAGCAATGCAGCGGAATAGAAAGAGTGTGGTGTAATACTATATATAACATAATACTTATTCTTCGTCTTCGTCCTCCAAAGCTAAAATCTGCTATCCTGAAATGCTCGGACTGACCCGAGCGAATTTGAATAGACAAAAACACCCGAGTCAGACTAGAATATCTTATGTGAGTTAAATAAACAGAATATAAATATGAGTACAGTAACTCAAGAGATGTTCGGGATTTACATCTCCTAAAGATCCGTTAAACTATTTACTATGTAGTATATTGCGCTATTATAATAGTGTCTATTTATAAAATAAACTTACTTTTAAATAGCGTTAAGGCTTTACATTTTCCACCTTAACACGTAATAGTCCCAGTAGTCCGTCCAATATCATAGCCCCTCCTGATCGGGAAGCCACTAGAGGATACCACACGGGCTACGGGAGAAAACCAAACTCGTACAAGGCGCGATATGGTAGGTGACACGGCACAACTAGGCAATGCCAGGGTAGATATACCAATTGCTATCCAGGCTGGTGGAAACGCGTAGCCGCAGTTACCGCCCACCTCGGACTAACTCCCCAAAATCAAAATATAGAAGTGGCCACTGAATCAAATCCAAGTCAAATTATAATATCGAAGAGGAGCGTCCGATCAGAGGAATGACCTCATTGGCCTGAGAATCGCTCTTGTTTTAGCCACCTTATGCCAACTCACGGGAGTTGGGTCCACGTATTTACCTTACAGGAAACGTCGCCACCACCTACTTCATTCTGGAATCTCCACCGCGTACACGGTTAGTCAAAGTGGTTTTCGGTATCGACAGAGAGTATGTCCATATCCGATCCCGGTCTCTTTGCCAACCAATCGTTATTATAACACCGCGGTCATTTAAAAATAGTTTATACTTTTAAAACCAGAATATAATCCATTTCAAACCGTAATATTACGATATCATTTCTTCTTTTAAAACCCAAAACAATATGATATCGTTTATCCCAAATAAAATTATTCCTTTCCAAAAAATTATGTCACTTTTTATTATTTAATATCCCATGTAACCAATATTCTGTTTGTAACTTTCAACATAATTCTTCGAAAATCCATAGCATTTTAAAACCATTATTTTCAAAACTAAATGGTTTGGATATTCAACGGTATGCGAATTAAAAAAAAGTTTAACTTTACTGTTGCTTTATAAAGAAATAAATTACATGGCTTTCCAAATATTTCTTCTTTTAAAGTTAAACCAAAATCCAAAATATTACTTCAAGTCGCAAAACCATTTCAATTTTATATATATTTATATCCATTTTGGAGCATTAATATTTCAACTAAAGTTGGATTTTTATCCTTTCAAAAATCAATATTCTATTAATTAATCCTGACCATTCACATAAAATCCATAATTAATAAGACTTCAATTTCTAGTAAAATATATATATATATATATATATATATATATATATATTTCCAAATTCAATTTTTACTAGAATATTCATTTCAAAATATTTTGGAAAAAAAATCCAATTATAAATATCATATCTTTAAAATTTCCAACTTAATATTTAAACATAGGATATAATCATCAAACTCCATTTTCTTAATTTTCTTCCATTTTTAATAAAGAAATTTATTCACCTTTTAATTTCAAAATTTCAACTTCATATGCATATAACTATGGAAGAAAACATTTATTCAGTATAAAATTTAAGATTTTTATAAACCGTATTCCATCCAAACCATAGAAATCACATTAAAATAGTTATATATAGACCGCGGTGCCTGTATATAGTTTTCTATCCTATGGTCAAGTGATACGGATATTTATCATTTCAATCCGCAATTTAAAAATAAAAATTTGCGGTTATATATCATTTCAAACCACAATCCCGAAAAATGAAATATGCATGATAATTTTCAATTTAATGATATGCAATAAACATCCATCCATCAACAACATCCATCATCCAATCGCAACCATCAACCAATATCAATCAATAACAATTATATATATGATCATATATAACAGGTGATAACTGGCAGTTTATTCAAATTAAATTTTTCAACTATTAATCTAACAATTTATATTCAGTGATAATTGACATAACTGTTAACTAGCAGTTCATATGCAACCAAAAATTTCTAACAGCCAATTAACACGCAATAAATCAATTAAATTAACAGTTACATTCAATAAAATGCAATTCAACAGATATGAATGAAATAACATGCCAAAAGCTCATAAATAAATTTCTATTCATTTCTAAAATTTATTTAACAAATATAAAAGCTTCTAGTAGTTGTGAGTGGGTTAAAACACTCACCTTTTGAATTTAAATTGAATTCAAATCCAATTTAAACCCAAAAATTGGACAGTCTCCAAATTCATCCAAACCAGTGCCAAAACGTCAGAAATTCCGATACGATCCCAGCAAAACAAACCGCGCGTGAATCCGAGCTCGTATGCAAAAGTTATGAAAATTTGAAAAATGAAAAATTCTGGTCCTGGGTCAACTTCGGGTTCGACTTCGGGGCGCCGCCTCATTTCCCCGATGCTTGCTTGGAGTTTTCGCCAAAACGACCCGGAGCGACCCGAGTCATTTTCTTCCTGACCCGAAGTTGCTCTAGGGTTTTCTCCTCTGAAACCCGAAGCGCGACCAGAAGCTGCTGCAGATCCACAAATTTTTTTTTTTTTTTTTTTTTTTTTTTTGAAATAAAATTTTGGAATTTGGGAATTAGGTTTTTTTCTGCCATTGGAATGAGGAGTTGAGAAGGATATGTACGTATAGAAAAATGAAAATAAGGAGTGGCTAGGGTTTATAATCGCAAATATATAGACAGATAAAAGAAGGCTAGGTGGGTACGGATAACGAACGTGCTAAACGATAGTTGGCCCAAAAAGCCCGTTCTGCCTCCGGAGTCGAATTTGTTAAAACTATATATCCAAATAGGTGTTTCAAAATATTCTGAACGCGATGGAAAAAGTTTCGCGACCAAATTCGATCGTATGAAGAAGTTATGCTAAAAAAATAAAAATTTCAAATTGATTTCAAAATGCGTAAATTTCAGGGTGTTTCGAGTCCGTACGATCAAACGACAAGTCTGATCGCAACGAAACTTGAAACATTATTATAATTCACCGTTACGGATCCGATGAAACTAGTTTCGTCGAAATCCGAGTCCGTGACAAAAATGGCTATTTTTAATATTTATTAAATAAATTAAAATAAATCATAAAATCCAAATTTTCTTTCAACTTTAAATATTGGCCAAATTTCATTACTTATATAATCCAATCAATTCCAAATAAGCTTGGATGTGAATTAAAATTTATAAGTATATAAATTTCGCAGTGTTAACCTCTGCGTTTTCTTATTATTTGGGAATTATAAATTTTATTCGCAAAACCCAATTATTTAATCATATACTTATACTCTCATCTTAAATCTAATTATATAAATAACTTGATTTCTATTATCCAACTCAAAATATATCAATTATTCTCCAACTACATAGTTAACGTTTCTTTTATATATCACTGTGGTAATATTTCAAAATGTTCATCTTTTGTTTGCATAAATTACTGTATTTAGATAAAATTGTAATTTTGGTAACTTATCACATAAATAACTTAAAACCTCAACTAATACATTCCACCTTTGTTTCATCTTATTCATTCACTCATCAATATTCCGTACTAACTACAAAATTTAGTGTATTCCTTTAAATTGATCAAAATAAGACTTATCAACTAATAGAAAGATTTACGTACAAAATTTATTGTCATACATCTAATTTACAAGCCTATACTTAATTATTATCCTACAATACGTTTTACGTTACTATAATGTTCATTCTTCCGTTCCTACGTTTCTATAAATTTATTCCTTTATAATTTATTTAACGCAACACTTAATCTACACCTATTGCGATGTTTCAAATTTACTTGAATGAACAATTTCTTTACTTAAAATAGTTGTTGTAAACTCTTAATTCCACATTTATAAGTGTATTATTATTTTCACTCAAATATTATACATATATATAGAGTATTGGGTTTTTTATTTAATCATCATTTATCATATATATTAATTAATTAAATTCAATACTTAAGTCTGACTAAATTTATTCCCCAAATACACATTTACATTTCTCAACCAATAAATATAACCAATCAAATTCTCATTTTATTGAACCTTGGTCAATTCCACACGTTAATTTTACTTAAAGTCTCAATTAATTAATTTACCTCGGTTTCATTACCTTATTACCTTATATGCATAATTGACATGGTTATATCTTCCATTACATCAATAATTTATCATTTCATTTCTATGCAATATATACTCATCTTGTTCCATTTATTTGGTTACTGCATTGAAATCTATTTATTAACCAATACTAACGTTATTATCATAAAAAAAAATTTGATTCTCAATTTTATTCAATACTTAGAACAAAAATTTTCACATTAAATCAAATCCTTCTATTCAAACCAAGTATCATGCTATGATAATATTTTACGTTGGTTACACTGAAAAAAATCAACTTTTTATCGTTATCAATTAAACATACATTAATTGCACAAATTAAAGGAATTAATTGCCATTTATCAAATTAAATTTTTCATACATCAATCTATTTCATCTAAATCCTTACCTATGAATATTGCAACCTTTAATTCCATTAAATACCAATTAACCCAAATTATTTCATTTATTCTAAGTCATATCACTAAAATAATTCATCATAATAAACTTAAAATCTATACGTTTATTGATTTATTTCTATTTGTCTTATGTTAAATTCTAAATTTAGTAAGACAACCTAAAGTACTCCACTCAATCGACAGCCCCTTTCAATTGTTAATACGTACTTAAATTTCTACAGTTGCCTTCCATCTGCACTTCCGTTACTATGATAAAAATTAGTAACGTTTATGCCATCAATCCATCATAATTACTTACCCTTAATTGAGTTTGATTTCCAAATAAATTTGCTGACCCTTAATTAGACAATTTATAAAAGTTTGTCATCATACCTATAGTTCTACGCTTATGCTATGTCTTAAATTTCAATAAATTTATAAATTTTGAGATGTTCATTAGGGTTTACAAATTTATTGACTTGCAATAACAGGGTTTCTTAATCTATTCAATTTATCGTTCACAATCTTTTATTGCATTAAATTGGTTTAATATTCCCATATTAAATTCTATGTACAGGTAAGAATTTTTCTTTCTTTCTCTACTTAATTCATTTGAATTTTATTCAAATGTCTTTAAATAGGTTTCTAAGTCACTTCTATATAATTTATTCTAGCCTTCATTTTAATACTTATCTACCACCTTTATTCTTTCAACTAAAATAAATTACAAAATCCTATTAAACAAACAATTTTAAATGGTCGAACTTAACGGGTCGTTACACTCTCCCCCACTCAAAACTTTTCGTCCCCGAAAAGGGAAAGGAAGGGAGAAGGAAGAATAAAACAGTATATCTAATTTCAAATATTAACTTATAACAATAATTTACTAAATTAATTTCCTTTAATGAAATACACTTGTTTTATAATCATTATGTCTTTTAATACTTGAACTATTAAAGTTGGAAAAATATCTTTAACCAAATTCTAAGTCCAAAATTTACGAAAATTTTTGGCAGAGTCTCCTTTGTACGGAGGGACTCTGGAGAAAATATAATATCCAAATATACAAATATATTACATATATTATCCAAAATAAAATATCCCAACACGGGAAAATATATAAAATAGCGCTTTATACGTAATCCGGAAACGTACCTATTTGTCGGGCAATACGCTTATTATTTTGGAACCAAAAGCAGTAGCAGTTGCTTCCAACCCCTGTATTCACTTATAAAATCTAAAAGTTAAATATCTATATTACAGTGAAATGTTTGGGTAGATTCAATCATTCATATCCAAATCAAATGCAACAACCATACATTTTAACAAACGGCACACACCACAAACAACAATCATTCAATCAACAACCGTTAGTTGTTCGGGTTCAAATTATGAAATTTTACGGAGTGAGAAATAACTATCAAGTGCATCCGTTACTCAACAGTCTTAGATGGAATAGAGATAGATTATTATTCCTCCAACAACTCCAAAATTCCTTACCCAACAACCATACATCAACCAAACAATTCAAATCAACACCACAATAGCTTATTATACATTTATTTCATGCTTCAGTGGTTTTATTTTCTTTCTTTCATTTATGGAGGGATTTCTTTGTTTCTTACAATTTTCATTTTCCATTTGTTACAAAATTCATTATATTGTATTCCAATTTATTGACTAAGGTTTATATCATCTATTTATACTACTTACCCTTTCTTATATAGTAAAATTTCCAATTTAACTTAAGTTTATACAATTAATTCTCATTTATAACAGCAAATTTATTGAATACCTTAATTACCTCAAGCTTCACTTGTAAAATTTCCCCTTACATTTTCTTACTAACATTGCAACTTTTATTATATGGTAAGTTATGTATGTTTAAGAATGCAAGTGAAAATTTACAAGTTTCTTCTCAATTCCTTTTTATTTATTAATGGTTCAATAAATATATATTCGTTTTATAAATTACAATTTCAACTTACCCTTAATTTCATTCCTTTATTTAATGTTTACATTTTATTATATTTAATTACAGTAACCCTCTACTTACACTTAAATTATTAACCTTAAAACCTCCATTTTTATAAATAAAGGATCTTATTAATTCATTATCTAGGGTTTACAGACATTTATTTATATTACCTACTTTTTATTATATTACTAGTAGCATTTTAAAACATACTTAAGTTTATAACCGTACACATCAATCTTTATTTATTAAAGAATTTCATTTTATTTACTTAAGTTAAAATCACCTATTAATAATACTCACCTTTAATTTGGGTAAAATTTCAATTATCACTTAAGTTTATACCAATAAATTCTTATTATAACAGTAATTTATTGAATACTTCATTTTTCCTAAATTCCTACTTGTAAAATATTCAATTCCAGTTTCTCATTTAACACTTCAACTTTTATATTTGGGTAAGTTATTTATGTTAAGGAAATTGCAATTGAACTTATACAAGTTTAATCTCCATTCTTTTAATTAAATTTAATGTTTATTCATATTACCCTTTGTCTCATATGTATGCAAATTCCTCTTTATAGCTTTGCAGTTATTCTCTTATTTCAATTAGAGGTTTCAATTCATTCATTCTTCAATAAATCTTTTCCATTATTTATCAGTTAAAAACTTTTACTTCCCTTATCCCTAGCATTAACTTTCTTACTTAATATTTCACTAACAAAGTTTAAACAATTAATTAACGGAAAAATTTAGAATTAAATACCGGGTCAAATTTTAATCTATTTCAAAATAATAGATAAATAAGTTCTTACAACTTTTATATCTCTAATTATATTTAGAACAATAAAAGAAAATTTTTAGAAAATTTCAAAAATAAATCTGCAGTAGAATTTACTACAGTGGCCTTTCCCCTTCGAAACTCGAAAATGAAAGTCGATGATGCGGCCGTCATCACCGAATTTATTTTCCAGCGACAGAGAGGAAAGTACAGAATTTAATTCTTTTCCAAAATCTTCTTTAAAACAATTCTTCCAATTTATACGAAATATTTATATAAGAAAATACTTATAAACCAAATCAATAAATTTCACAAATTCTTTGAAAGCAAATTTTCAAAAATCCCGGACTTAAGTTCTAAATCTCCAAATTTGGTTTATTATAATTTCACTTAGCTTCAGTTATTATAAATATTTTTATTGCCTAACATCCAATCTATAGCAACCAAATATATATATATCTTTATAAAACTATTTTTATATATAGAAATATAATAGGCAAAATTATTTCATTCACCTATATTAAAAACAAATATTATGTCGGTCTGTCCTATTAAGTGTTTAGAAATCCCTATTGATGACATAGCGTCCCATGCATCAACCAGAATTTATAAATACAAAGCGGAACAGATTAACACAATATTAAAATCTTTTTATTAATACTAACAAGTACGCTCTCTCTTATATATACACTCAGCGACTCCCATAGGATATTTCTACCCTATTAACAAAGAGTCAAACCCCACAAAGCCAAGGTTTATCGCTAAACCAAAGCTTTGATACCAACTGTAACATCCCGCCTTTTTGCACACTTTAAACCGACACACGTGCCAATTCAAAGCATACGCAAGGGCGGATTGTTATGGGGTAAATAAGAAAAACAGAGAAGAAATAAAACAAAAACAGAATCTCACAGCGGAAGGATAAAATATAATAACAAATATACAGTTCATAAACAGTTTACAAAAGCTTGATTCTTCTTTTACAATAAATATCAGAGTTACACATACCAATACAAGCAATGCAGCGGAATAGAAAGAGTGTGGTGTAATACTATATATAACATAATACTTATTCTTCGTCTTCGTCCTCCAAAGCTAAAATCTGCTATCCTGAAATGCTCGGACTGACCCGAGCGAATTTGAATAGACAAAAACACCCGAGTCAGACTAGAATATCTTATGTGAGTTAAATAAACAGAATATAAATATGAGTACAGTAACTCAAGAGATGTTCGGGATTTACATCTCCTAAAGATCCGTTAAACTATTTACTATGTAGTATATTGCGCTATTATAATAGTGTCTATTTATAAAATAAACTTACTTTTAAATAGCGTTAAGGCTTTACATTTTCCACCTTAACACGTAATAGTCCCAGTAGTCCGTCCAATATCATAGCCCCTCCTGATCGGGAAGCCACTAGAGGATACCACACGGGCTACGGGAGAAAACCAAACTCGTACAAGGCGCGATATGGTAGGTGACACGGCACAACTAGGCAATGCCAGGGTAGATATACCAATTGCTATCCAGGCTGGTGGAAACGCGTAGCCGCAGTTACCGCCCACCTCGGACTAACTCCCCAAAATCAAAATATAGAAGTGGCCACTGAATCAAATCCAAGTCAAATTATAATATCGAAGAGGAGCGTCCGATCAGAGGAATGACCTCATTGGCCTGAGAATCGCTCTTGTTTTAGCCACCTTATGCCAACTCACGGGAGTTGGGTCCACGTATTTACCTTACAGGAAACGTCGCCACCACCTACTTCATTCTGGAATCTCCACCGCGTACACGGTTAGTCAAAGTGGTTTTCGGTATCGACAGAGAGTATGTCCATATCCGATCCCGGTCTCTTTGCCAACCAATCGTTATTATAACACCGCGGTCATTTAAAAATAGTTTATACTTTTAAAACCAGAATATAATCCATTTCAAACCGTAATATTACGATATCATTTCTTCTTTTAAAACCCAAAACAATATGATATCGTTTATCCCAAATAAAATTATTCCTTTCCAAAAAATTATGTCACTTTTTATTATTTAATATCCCATGTAACCAATATTCTGTTTGTAACTTTCAACATAATTCTTCGAAAATCCATAGCATTTTAAAACCATTATTTTCAAAACTAAATGGTTTGGATATTCAACGGTATGCGAATTAAAAAAAAGTTTAACTTTACTGTTGCTTTATAAAGAAATAAATTACATGGCTTTCCAAATATTTCTTCTTTTAAAGTTAAACCAAAATCCAAAATATTACTTCAAGTCGCAAAACCATTTCAATTTTATATATATTTATATCCATTTTGGAGCATTAATATTTCAACTAAAGTTGGATTTTTATCCTTTCAAAAATCAATATTCTATTAATTAATCCTGACCATTCACATAAAATCCATAATTAATAAGACTTCAATTTCTAGTAAAATATATATATATATATATATATATATATATTTCCAAATTCAATTTTTACTAGAATATTCATTTCAAAATATTTTGGAAAAAAAATCCAATTATAAATATCATATCTTTAAAATTTCCAACTTAATATTTAAACATAGGATATAATCATCAAACTCCATTTTCTTAATTTTCTTCCATTTTTAATAAAGAAATTTATTCACCTTTTAATTTCAAAATTTCAACTTCATATGCATATAACTATGGAAGAAAACATTTATTCAGTATAAAATTTAAGATTTTTATAAACCGTATTCCATCCAAACCATAGAAATCACATTAAAATAGTTATATATAGACCGCGGTGCCTGTATATAGTTTTCTATCCTATGGTCAAGTGATACGGATATTTATCATTTCAATCCGCAATTTAAAAATAAAAATTTGCGGTTATATATCATTTCAAACCACAATCCCGAAAAATGAAATATGCATGATAATTTTCAATTTAATGATATGCAATAAACATCCATCCATCAACAACATCCATCATCCAATCGCAACCATCAACCAATATCAATCAATAACAATTATATATATGATCATATATAACAGGTGATAACTGGCAGTTTATTCAAATTAAATTTTTCAACTATTAATCTAACAATTTATATTCAGTGATAATTGACATAACTGTTAACTAGCAGTTCATATGCAACCAAAAATTTCTAACAGCCAATTAACACGCAATAAATCAATTAAATTAACAGTTACATTCAATAAAATGCAATTCAACAGATATGAATGAAATAACATGCCAAAAGCTCATAAATAAATTTCTATTCATTTCTAAAATTTATTTAACAAATATAAAAGCTTCTAGTAGTTGTGAGTGGGTTAAAACACTCACCTTTTGAATTTAAATTGAATTCAAATCCAATTTAAACCCAAAAATTGGACAGTCTCCAAATTCATCCAAACCAGTGCCAAAACGTCAGAAATTCCGATACGATCCCAGCAAAACAAACCGCGCGTGAATCCGAGCTCGTATGCAAAAGTTATGAAAATTTGAAAAATGAAAAATTCTGGTCCTGGGTCAACTTCGGGTTCGACTTCGGGGCGCCGCCTCATTTCCCCGATGCTTGCTTGGAGTTTTCGCCAAAACGACCCGGAGCGACCCGAGTCATTTTCTTCCTGACCCGAAGTTGCTCTAGGGTTTTCTCCTCTGAAACCCGAAGCGCGACCAGAAGCTGCTGCAGATCCACAAATTTTTTTTTTTTTTTTTTTTTTTTTTTGAAATAAAATTTTGGAATTTGGGAATTAGGTTTTTTTCTGCCATTGGAATGAGGAGTTGAGAAGGATATGTACGTATAGAAAAATGAAAATAAGGAGTGGCTAGGGTTTATAATCGCAAATATATAGACAGATAAAAGAAGGCTAGGTGGGTACGGATAACGAACGTGCTAAACGATAGTTGGCCCAAAAAGCCCGTTCTGCCTCCGGAGTCGAATTTGTTAAAACTATATATCCAAATAGGTGTTTCAAAATATTCTGAACGCGATGGAAAAAGTTTCGCGACCAAATTCGATCGTATGAAGAAGTTATGCTAAAAAAATAAAAATTTCAAATTGATTTCAAAATGCGTAAATTTCAGGGTGTTTCGAGTCCGTACGATCAAACGACAAGTCTGATCGCAACGAAACTTGAAACATTATTATAATTCACCGTTACGGATCCGATGAAACTAGTTTCGTCGAAATCCGAGTCCGTGACAAAAATGGCTATTTTTAATATTTATTAAATAAATTAAAATAAATCATAAAATCCAAATTTTCTTTCAACTTTAAATATTGGCCAAATTTCATTACTTATATAATCCAATCAATTCCAAATAAGCTTGGATGTGAATTAAAATTTATAAGTATATAAATTTCGCAGTGTTAACCTCTGCGTTTTCTTATTATTTGGGAATTATAAATTTTATTCGCAAAACCCAATTATTTAATCATATACTTATACTCTCATCTTAAATCTAATTATATAAATAACTTGATTTCTATTATCCAACTCAAAATATATCAATTATTCTCCAACTACATAGTTAACGTTTCTTTTATATATCACTGTGGTAATATTTCAAAATGTTCATCTTTTGTTTGCATAAATTACTGTATTTAGATAAAATTGTAATTTTGGTAACTTATCACATAAATAACTTAAAACCTCAACTAATACATTCCACCTTTGTTTCATCTTATTCATTCACTCATCAATATTCCGTACTAACTACAAAATTTAGTGTATTCCTTTAAATTGATCAAAATAAGACTTATCAACTAATAGAAAGATTTACGTACAAAATTTATTGTCATACATCTAATTTACAAGCCTATACTTAATTATTATCCTACAATACGTTTTACGTTACTATAATGTTCATTCTTCCGTTCCTACGTTTCTATAAATTTATTCCTTTATAATTTATTTAACGCAACACTTAATCTACACCTATTGCGATGTTTCAAATTTACTTGAATGAACAATTTCTTTACTTAAAATAGTTGTTGTAAACTCTTAATTCCACATTTATAAGTGTATTATTATTTTCACTCAAATATTATACATATATATAGAGTATTGGGTTTTTTATTTAATCATCATTTATCATATATATTAATTAATTAAATTCAATACTTAAGTCTGACTAAATTTATTCCCCAAATACACATTTACATTTCTCAACCAATAAATATAACCAATCAAATTCTCATTTTATTGAACCTTGGTCAATTCCACACGTTAATTTTACTTAAAGTCTCAATTAATTAATTTACCTCGGTTTCATTACCTTATTACCTTATATGCATAATTGACATGGTTATATCTTCCATTACATCAATAATTTATCATTTCATTTCTATGCAATATATACTCATCTTGTTCCATTTATTTGGTTACTGCATTGAAATCTATTTATTAACCAATACTAACGTTATTATCATAAAAAAAAATTTGATTCTCAATTTTATTCAATACTTAGAACAAAAATTTTCACATTAAATCAAATCCTTCTATTCAAACCAAGTATCATGCTATGATAATATTTTACGTTGGTTACACTGAAAAAAATCAACTTTTTATCGTTATCAATTAAACATACATTAATTGCACAAATTAAAGGAATTAATTGCCATTTATCAAATTAAATTTTTCATACATCAATCTATTTCATCTAAATCCTTACCTATGAATATTGCAACCTTTAATTCCATTAAATACCAATTAACCCAAATTATTTCATTTATTCTAAGTCATATCACTAAAATAATTCATCATAATAAACTTAAAATCTATACGTTTATTGATTTATTTCTATTTGTCTTATGTTAAATTCTAAATTTAGTAAGACAACCTAAAGTACTCCACTCAATCGACAGCCCCTTTCAATTGTTAATACGTACTTAAATTTCTACAGTTGCCTTCCATCTGCACTTCCGTTACTATGATAAAAATTAGTAACGTTTATGCCATCAATCCATCATAATTACTTACCCTTAATTGAGTTTGATTTCCAAATAAATTTGCTGACCCTTAATTAGACAATTTATAAAAGTTTGTCATCATACCTATAGTTCTACGCTTATGCTATGTCTTAAATTTCAATAAATTTATAAATTTTGAGATGTTCATTAGGGTTTACAAATTTATTGACTTGCAATAACAGGGTTTCTTAATCTATTCAATTTATCGTTCACAATCTTTTATTGCATTAAATTGGTTTAATATTCCCATATTAAATTCTATGTACAGGTAAGAATTTTTCTTTCTTTCTCTACTTAATTCATTTGAATTTTATTCAAATGTCTTTAAATAGGTTTCTAAGTCACTTCTATATAATTTATTCTAGCCTTCATTTTAATACTTATCTACCACCTTTATTCTTTCAACTAAAATAAATTACAAAATCCTATTAAACAAACAATTTTAAATGGTCGAACTTAACGGGTCGTTACAATCTTCATCTAGTAGAATTCTCATATAATAATAGTTACCAGGCGAGTATTAAGATGGCACCTTATGAAGCTTTATATGGAAGACCGTGTAGATCCATATCCTATTGGATAGATTCGAGAGATTGTCTTGTGCTTGGACCAGATTTGATTTGTGAAGCTTCTACAAAAGTTGAGCTTATCAAGAAGAGGATGAGAGGTGCTCGGGACCGTCAAAAGAAGTACGCAGATAAGAGAAGGAGAATTGGAATTTGAGATCGGAGATTTAGTCTTTGTCAAAGTTTCCTCTATCAAAGGAGCTATTAGATTTGGAAAGACGGGAAAACTTGCCCCGAGATATATTGGACCATTCCGAGTGCGGGAAAGGATTGGTGTTGTAGCTTACAGAATTCAATTGCTAGAACGGATGTCTGGAATTCATAATGTATTTTATGTATCTCATCTAAGGAAGTTTGTTCATGATCCATCACTGGTTGTAGAACCAGTAGTCTAGGAAGATTTAGAGGTCGAGCCAAATTTGACTGTGGTCAGGAACCCTGTTCAGATTGTTGATCAAGACGAGAGGCAACTCAGGAGCAAAGTAGTGAAGCTCGTCAAAGTGCAGTGGAGCGAGGATCCCAGAGGTTGTACCTGGGAAACTCTGGATAGTTTTAGGAAAGCCTACCCGGGTTTGTGTCCGGATAGCTAGTGATGTTTGTTAGGATAGATTGTTTGGTTGTTTGCTAGTGTATGGATGATATGTATGTTTGGATTGTTGATATAAAAGCTTTTAAATAATCTTTTGTTTTAAATTTCAAGGACGAAATTCTTTTAAGGGGGAGGAATGTGACGACCCGAGATTTTGGCAATGTTATTTTGATAAGTATTTAATCTAATTTAAGTGAAATACATGCCTATCATTTTAAAAACAGATAAAATTTTGGACATTTACCAGTTATTTATTTATATATATGTGTGTATTGTGAAGGAAATCATGATTTGAAAATGTAAAATAAATTTTTTCAAAAATATTTACAACAAAATCTATCTTATTCAATTAAATTAAAGGCTCTACCTTATTAAGCTTTAAATAAAAAAAAACAAAAAAAACAAGAATTTATGTTAAAAATAAGAATAAATACATAAGGTAATTCTAGAATATAGTAATATACTATGGGAATTTATATGGGTAAGAAATGCAAGGAAACAAAATGTCTACCTGCAAAGTATCTATGTACATATAAAATCATAAAAAAAAAATAAGTGTGTAAGCTTGAAAGGAAACAATTGCATTTAATACCATTATCTCAGCACAAAACCAGGTCATTTCGAAATGTATAAAAATCATCTCATTTTCTACAAGAAAAATCTAGATTAGTCAAAGAAGAAAAAAAGAAAGAAAAAAAATCCATCGAAAGAAATAAGCTTGTACTAGAAGACACCTACCCTGTACAAAACTGTTTTGTATATATGCCGTGCTTTTTGTTCCAGTTCGTTCATCAAAAACTTAGCAAAACCAGAAAAAGTAAATAAGAAGCATCATCATTTTATAAACTCAAATCCAATCTGCTGAACAAAACAGGAAGATCAAAACTGCACTTTTTTTCAAAACAAAAGTTGCTCTCTGTTCAAAAATCTTTTCAGGTGAGTAAACAAATTTTTTAAAGACTTAAGTTTAATTTAATCTGTGTGTATGATTCATTGATAATAATATGCTTGCATATGTATTTTGTTTATATATGAATGTTCTATGTAAATTTATTTTACATGCTTTCTCTGTTTTTTTTTTGGTTTCAGAATTGAATAGTTAATCAAAATACAAAATATCGTCATCCAATCATTTATAGGCCTACAGTTTAAAACAAAATAAGTTGTTTAAACATAGATCAAACAATAAAAATTTGTTTTAGACATATTGGAGAAATATATCAACTGGGAAATTTGATTTACAGAGCAACAAATAATTTTATGTTGAATTCGAGTATTGTAAATTGCTAATTCAATTATATAGCTTGAATCTGCATACAAAAATAAGATTTTATTAAAAAAATGGGAATTTTTAGTTAAGAATACTAGGAGTAGTTCATAGATGAACAGGAAATGTATTTTGATTAATTTTTGGTGACCGAAGAATTTTTGGATGTTGAAAATTTGCTCGAAGCAAGTTCGGCAATCGATGATTTCAGGAAAATTGTTAAAAAAATTCCTATTGCAAACAGTGATGGAACGAAGCAAGATTATGGTTTATGCTCGAGTTTTGACATGGTCTGGAAACAAGGTGATTTCGTCACCACGGATTGATCGAGTCGCATAAGGTTCTAGGGGATGGTAGAATGGGGTATCGGCGAGGTAAGGCCGGAGTTGTATCGCCTCTTATGGTCAGTGTGAGTGGAACGAGGCGTTTTTGGTTTAGTGTGTTCGAGTTACAGTTTCGAACGAAAGGCCAAACTTCGATCTAGAATCTTTGGAGTCGAATTGATCTTTGTTTTCGATTTTAGTGTTTGTTCGTTACTTGCCAGAGATGATGAAGTTCGTCGGAGCATCAGCAAAGTGCCATGCACATGCACGACAACAAATAGGTGTCAGGAAGTTTTTGTTGTGAGCGACACGAGTTGATGCTCGAGAAAAATGAGGGGTGGCTTCGGGATGGAACCTGGGTGCGTGAGCGTGCTTGCGTGTTATTGGAGTTTTAAACTTAAGCTTAACTGAAAAAAATAGGAGAAGAAGAGGGGACTTGGAGAAAGTAAGAAGAAACTCGATTGTTTACTCGAGTAAACTAGAATCTTGCTCGGGTTTGATTCCCAAACCTGCAGTATAATAAAAAGTAAGTTAAGCAAATTATTTAAACAATTTCAAGTAGTGATGACTAATTAACGTTTGAATTTAAGCTAAGACTTTATTACAAGTTTAATTATTTAGGTGAATACTTTAAAAATGTTTTAAATATTAATTAATATCTTAATTAAGTATTTAATGTAAGGTAAGTTTAAATTTAATTAAAATTTAAAGTTTTCTAAGTTAGCAATAAATTGATTTCAAAGTTTAGGGAAGATTTTTAATGTTAATTAAGATGAATGATTAGTTAATTAATTATTTTGGGAGGTAATTAAGAATGATTAATTTATAATTGTAATTAAATATTGGTAAAGTAATGATTAAGTGATTAATTAATTTTAAATTAAGAATTTTAAATTAAGAATTTTAAATTAATTACTTAAAGTTAATTATTGTATGATTGTAGTTAACTTATTAAGTAGTTGAATTGAGGATTAATAATTGATTAATTAAGAAATTAGTGATTAATAAACGGGTAATTAATTTTTATTAATTAATTATTAAGGTTATTAATTAATAATTAAGGAGTAATTAATTAAGTAATTAAGGTTTAATAAATTGATTAAGAAGTGATTAATTAATTAAATGGTTTGAAATGGAATAGTTAATTAATTGATGATTAATTAAACATGATTAAGTGATTAATTCTCAAGTAATTAATTTAAATTGAATTAAATAAAATAAGGTTGTAAGATGCTTGCTTATGGATGATTGTATAAGTTGAATATCTGGATTTGTGATATCTATTTGGTGATATTCTGTGATACTCTATGTTATGCTTTGGATATATCTGTGATGTTTGAGTATGATTTATCTATGATAAATGCTATGTGAATTCAAAGTGTTGAATTAATTTGTTTAAAACTATTAAACAACTTGACCTTTAAAATGGCATTTGGATTTCGATGAGACCGGGATCGGGTGTCAATTATAATTATCCGAAAACCACATCGATCCAAATTAAATGTTAGGTCATGGTATCTCAAGTGAAGATCAAGATGGTGTTTCATAGTGCAAGGGTTATTGTCCTTAACTCTGAGGGTGATTCCAAAATGAGTGTAACGAGATAATGCCTTCGGTTTCGTTCGATCTCGGAACGAACTTGTATGGATTAAATGCTTTCAGAACATCGTCAGATGGACGATGAGCATTCTAAGAGATATGTTCTATAAAGGTAATCGCAGCCTTAAGCATCATCAACGGGGATTGGCTAAAATAGGGGAGGTGCAGCAAGGTTAGGTGGGTAACACCCAAGCAAGACGAGATATTCCCCTGTCTAGATGTCCCTTTTTATTCGGCTGTGTCGGCAGTTGCTAGCTACAACCGCGGGGTTATCTTGTTCGGAAGTGTTTAGTAAGGAATGGTTCCGACCTTGCGTTGTAGGGGGTCGGAAGTGATCCTCGGTACGGTGATCTAGACTCCGTACTATGACGGGCAGTACCCCAGTAGCCCTGCCATTGTATGGAATCCAATCTCCAATAAGCGCCGTACGTTTTGATTGTGCCCAACTATGTTGGAATGTGAGATGTAAGCATTTCAGCTATTTCTGTATTTTACTTGAAAACCCTAGACACTATTATAATATCACTTAATTTCCTATAAAATTGTTTTAGTTAGCGTAAGGTAAAAACTTACCCGTGTTTATGTGTGGGAAGTCTTACGTGATACCTTTGTTCAAAAGATTTTCAAAGCTAAACAACTTTAAACCGTTTACTCATACCAGACCTATGTCTGACTCGGAGTTTATTTCTGTTTTTCATAAACTCTTGGGTACTCAAATTTTTATGAGTAGCCAAGTGATAGGTTTTGGGTTGTTGAAATCTGGAGGAGCTTGGAGCAGGAGTCCAGACGTGTCTATCTATCTAGTTCCGCTATGTTAGTTAGTGTATGTTGTATTTTGGGAATGTATGCAATGACATATATATATATATATATATATATATATATGACTATCTTGTGTATGATGTTGTGTAACTTGATATATGTAAAACTATGTAAAAGTTATGTGAAGTATTATATTTTGTTCCGTTTCGCTGTGAGATTCTGATGTTGTTATTCTTTATTTCTATCTCTTTCTTTCTTATTGATGATAGTCTTTCTATGAGTAGAAAGATGGGTCGTCACATGTGTTTTCTCCATCTATTCTCATAAGAGAAAGCAAGATCCCAAGCTTTAACGTAGTCAAAATAATTGAAATTTAATTTGTACCTATAAGGATTTTTTTTGAATTTGTAATTAATTCTTTAGGCTTATATAAATCACCTTCCTATTGAATGGAGGCCTTTGAGAAAGCCCATTCTCCACTGGATCTCATGGAGGATTCAAATTGTACAGAACCTTTGTAGGTTAAAATTTCTTGATAGAAATTTAAATCCTTTAGATAAAGGTATGGATCAGTAAAGTTCTTTAAATAGATGGCCATAATCTCTTTAGTAGATAAATGAATATATTTTTTCTCTATAGGAGATACCCATATGGTTGATATCGGATTATATGGGTATAGGTATTCTTTTGTAGATATAGATTTTATTCCTAACTCATTAGCATCAGCTCTGAATCGTTCATCAATTGGGGAAGTCTTTTAGACCTCTACTCTAAGAATTTTTTTCATCCTTCTGAAAGGCCGACTTATAAGTCGTTATGGGTCGAGACAGTGAAGTTTTACTACTTTCTTTCTTTTCTCTACCTTTACTCATTTTTCCCTCTGAAAATTCTCAATTTAAGAAATCTGGTAACGCATTATCAGATCCTTTAATAAACTCAATATGAAAATCATCTACTAATTATATTGCTTGCCATCTAGCAAATATTTGTTTTGATGCTATGTTTTTAACATCCTTTTGCAAAATTTCTTTGGCACACTTACAACTATGCTTAACAAAAACTTTTGATTTAATAAATCACTTTCAAATTTTTGCACACATAATAAAATTGCTTATATTTCTTTTTTAACAATCGAGTAATTAACTCTAGGTCCTTTCCAAATTCCCGAAGTAAATCCAACTAAGGATTCTTTATTATTAATTATTTGTTTAAGAATACCACCATATCCTTTATTTGATGCATTAGTTTCAACTATTTTGAGTGCATCCGGATTAGGAATTGCAGGACAAGGAATTTCTTTTATTTTCGCTTTTATTTTTATTACTGCTTTAGTATGTTACTTTGTCCAAACAGGTGGATTTTTTCTTAATCTTTCAAATAATGGTTTAGCATCATAAGATAGATCTTTATAAAATTCGGGAACATAGTTTAAGCTTCCTACAAATCTTTGTAATTGATTTTTATCTTTAATTTCATTTGGAATTTTTTTTGCAAATATAATTGCTCTATTCATAGGAAATATCGTTCCATCTTTTATAATGTGTCCAAGAAATCTAATTTCCTTTTGAAAAAGTTTTATCTTTTTAGCCAATACAGCTAATCCAGCTCTTTTGGTGGCATTTATAAAAATATTTAAGTGTTGAAAATGTTGGTCAATTGGTTCTGAAAATATATGAACGTCATCAGTGTATTGTATGATAAATGCTGTATAAGCACTATAAATGTCATTCATAATCTTTTGAAATTCTAAAGGGGCATTTTTTAAACCTAAAAGCATTACATTCCATTCATAATGTCCAAATGGAACGGTAAATGCAGTTTTATATCTATCTTCTTCTTTAATCTGAATTTGCCAAAATCCAGATTTCATATCAAATTTAGACATTATTTTGGCCGAATAAAGCCTTGCTAATAAATCCTTTTTATTAGGTATTGGATATCTAATCCATCTTAATGCTTTGTTTAAAGATTTATAATTTATAACTAATCTTGGAACTCCTCTTTCTAATTCTGTTGCATTTTCTACATAAAATGCTGAACAACTCCATGGACTATAAAATTTGGTGTAGTAAGACCTTTCTGTAGTAATTCTTCAATTTCTTTTTTACAGATTTCTAAATGTCTTTGACACATGGCTATAGGTCTAGCTTTAGTTGGAATTTGACTTTCTTTAAAGTCGAGTTTGTGAGGTAAACATATTTCATGTTTTTTCCTTTGCCAAAAGGCATTAGGGGTATCTGCACAAATGGTTTTCTCAATAGACTTTTGTAGATCTTTAATCTTTTGTTGTAAATTGGGTTGTAATAATTTTTATTTTATTCTTTTGTAATTTATCTCTTGTGATAAAGAGTCTAGAAAATTTTCTTTTCTTTTAATACTTTTTTGAATAATATCAATTTTATGATGTTGTGGTTGAGAGACAAATTTGAATGTTAATTCTTGACTATTAATAATACTAGTAATTCCTTCTTTTGATATTTTTGTTATAGGATATAACAAATGTAAGAAGGGATCTTCGAGTATAACATCATTAGACAAATTTTCAACCATTATAAATGGCATTTCTAGACAAATACCTTTATTACAATCAGCTGTGTTTTGTAGCTTATAAGTAACTAACAACTTTCTACCATTTGCAGCATTTAGTATTTCGGTAGTTTTAGAAAAATATTTTGAAGGTACTAACCCTTCATCGATGCAGTTTAAGTCTGCACCTGAATCTATCATTTCTGTTGCAGAAAAATATTATTCTTTTTGAACTACAATAGTAACTTTAGTGTGCCATTTATGGGTGATTTCCTTGTCGACTGCATTAATAAATGTTAAAGAGTTTAACTCTTCTTCTCCCAAAATATTGTCATTATTCTGATTATCATCCTTTGATTTTATTTCTATTAGAGACATTCTTCCTTTTAATTCCTTTATTTCTTGTTTAAGTATTTTAACTTCATGTTGTAATTCTGCAATTGTATTTCGGTACTTACTGCGTTAGTATTGTTTGAAGTCTTAACTCTGTTTAATATATCTTTTAAACTATAAGTTTCTGGTTCTTTTAATTTTATTTTCTTTTCAACTTTATGTGATTCCAAATATTTCTTTAACATATGTTTCTTTTCTTCTGGATCAGAAGTTTTGTATATAATGTCTAGAATAAAATTTTCTTCTTTTGTTTAGTCCATTTGCTTTAAATAAAGCTTTATAATAGTCAAAATTTCCATCGCAACTACTAGATTTTGAATTCTTATCTGAATCATATTCTTTTTCAGTTTCTGAATCAATTTCTATGATAACAGATAATTTTAAATTTTCTTTCTCTGAATCAGAGCTTGATATAAATAATTTTGTGAATGAATTTTTTAATTCTCCATCTATCTTAAGATTGTTTATTTTTTTTTTTAATTTACACTTATTAGCATAGTGACCTAGTATTTTACATTTCCAACATATTAGAAATTTTATTTTAGCATGTTTATTTTTCACTTTTCTTTTATAGGGTCTTTGTGATTTCCTTTTGGGAGTTTTATTACTTTCTGCATAGTTTTCTTTTTGGAATTTTTACTTTTATAAAATTTTACCTTAGATGGTTTTCTAAATCTTTTTTCTTCATTGGTTGGTTTTATAGGTGATAAACCAAGTTGATCGTAGAAATCTCCTAGGTTTCTTTTTCCATAGATTTTTTTCCTTTGGATTTGTTTTTGTAATTTTATTTCACTACATAAATGAATTCCTTCTGCAACAACTTCTGCTGCTAATTTACCATAAGTATATTGATTGTAGGGAATAGTTCCATTATTTTTTTGTTTTATTCGATTTTTAACCCTTTTGGAAAAGAAATGTGGTAGTCCTGATGAGAACTTTTCTTTCCAAAATTCATGATTACTATCACTTCTAGTAAATAACTTTGAAAAATATACATCTTTATGCCATCCGAATTGAGATAAATTATGTCATTTTAAATTCATTAACCGTTCTTGTGTTCTATCTGTTTGAAGAGCAGTTGCTCCAATGAAATGTTTAGCTATTGTATATATGAGCGTATTTACGCAATCTGTTTTGGCCATTCCATCTTCTAATTTTGTCACGTTAAATATATGCGCTTTCGCTTCATTAGAAAGACGAAAATACCACCAACCTTTTAGTTGTCCTATAAATCCTTATACGATAACATTTTCTATTCTATCGTCCGAATTATTTTTAATTAAATATGCTATAGCATACATTGTCATATAATTCAGACAAATTTGTATTTGGCATTCTGAATAACCATCTATATTCCATTCTACAATGGAGGTACCTTCAAAAGATACAGCTCCATAATTTCTTTGTTCCACAAATAAGAGGTCGACTTGTGTTGGTCTCGTATAATAAGATTTACTATATGAGGTATTTCCATAATTAATTTTATTGATTTCAAAATTATTTTTTGGTTTATTTTGTTCTATATTTAAGAACATATTCTGTAAATTATTTACTTCTTCATTTGAATTATTATCAGATTCTAGTTCTAAAGTTTATCTAGATTCCTTATTTTCAATTATGGGTGCAACTTCTTTTTCATTAACATTTCATTATTTCTTTTAACATTTCGGAGTTTTCTCCTGGTTTATCCATATTCATTTCTAAGTTATTTTACAGACTAGGGTTTGAATAAAACTTCATCTATATCGCAGATTCCCGTTTGATCTTTATTGGATACTTGTTCAATTCTTGTAAGTTTATTACCTATTGATTGCAATGTTAAATTTGTAAAATTATTTTGGTCAATAATAGCTTCAATACCTATCTTTTCTATAAGGAGTAGCACAATTTCTTCTTTATCAATTTTAACTGATAAGTTTGCTTCTGGAGGATGTATACTCCTAATAGTATTTCCTGCTTTTGCTGTATATTATTTATAAGCAGAATTTATATTGAAAACAGTTAATAAATCATCAAAATCTGGAAAAGTGTCCTTTTTTTTTCTATTTCGTAAAAATTTTCTATCAGTATAAAGATATCATAGTTTCCAGGTAGGTTATTTCCTATTTTCTTTAAGAATAATTTATACCATTTAATCCACATTTCTTGTTCTTTAGGATTTTTCATAAAGAACTATTTTCTTTTATGTCTGTTTTCTTCTGAATAAAACTTTATTTTTTTTAATTTAAACTTTGTAACGACGCATAAATTTTGGTGGTTTTATTTATTAAATTAATTGAAATTTTGTGAAATTTTAAATAATAAAATTTGGAAATAAAAATTTATTATTTAGAATACGTCTATTTAAACATCGAAACTGGTAAATTTTCATCTGATAATATTGATATTTATTATATTGTGAAATTCTATTGTAATTTAAATCTATTAAAAATTGATGGTAATAAAATAATTTCCAACCTTGAATATTTTTCTACAGAAAATTTGTAAACCATCATCTGAGTGAGATGTTATATTTCGTTTCATCAAATTCAGACTATTATTGCTCCGTTTATCTTATTTCTAACAAATTTGCAACATTTTTGATACCGATTGTCGACTTTTGATCGGATGATCATACCACTGATATCTATATACTATTTTGATCGTCTCGTCGTACTGATCTCTATGGTATATTCAACTCTGTGTTTTAAGGTCTAGTATGTGACGGAAACGATGATAACGGTCCGTTGTAACGGTACCAAATTTGTGCCCTTTCACTTTCAGTTGCTTTTCAGATCTAAACGTGCAAGCCAAGCAATATAATAAATTGCTTTAATAACGTTGCTGAATCAATGGTCATTTCAATTTATTATTTGTCTGTATTTATTTTGGGGTCTCTTCGTGTCCTTGCTCACGTTTCATTCTTTTGCCTAAAGCTAGCTTGTCTCTTTATTTTTCCCAGAGCAAATGAACCTCTTTCTCTTTCTGCCCATTTACAAAGTAGTGTATATATGCGTATATTTTTTTTGGTTCGTTCGTATTCTGCATCTTCCCTCCTCAATCTCTTCTACTTCAATGGCCTTTCTCCCTTCCTACCTCTCTCCCCACTTAACTCCATTTCGCCTCACCCAAACCTGCCTCATCTCTGACTTCCACCGACATTCAAACCCAACTGACCATCACCAGCACAAGCCTTAATCCACCATCCCCTTAAAACCGACCCACCATGAGCCGCATTTGCAACGACCCGTAATTTTTAATAACTAAAATTGGTTAATTTAATTTGTTCTTTGTAATTGAATTTAAAAAGAAATAAAATTTCATAATTTATAATGAAATGAATGCTAAAAAGAAGTGCAGCAATGGTAATTTAAAAGTTAATTATTGACAAATAGTGTTAAATTTTGCACTTGGGTATAAAATATAAAATAAGCAAACAAAAGTAAAAATTTAATTAACCAATGCAATAACAATTGGTTTAAAGTAATTGAATGAAATTACAATAATTTAAAATGTGAAAAATGTTATACTAGTCTTTGGATTGAATATAAGAAAACAAGTGTAGCCTTGGTAATTAACATTTATTTTTGACAATAGAAATGAAAACCCAATAAAGAAATAGTAAATTGTTGCCCTTGGGTCTGTAAACAATAAACTTAAATGTAATAAAAGTAAACGAAGGCAATAATTATGTGTTGCCCGTTTATTTAGTCTATTAATTGAAATGAGAAGGTCAAATTTGAATAAATATAAACAAATGCGACATTAATGTGGGAGGTAATACAATGTTTAGAGGTTGTTAAATTAGAGTATATTTGGAAATAAAGATTTATTAATGTAAAACTTAATAAAGGGATAAATTGAAATGAAAGAAACAAATGTAAATACATGATTAGCTAATAGAATAATAATAATATAGTTAATGGTAATTAAATAAAAGCATAAGTATTTAAGAACTGTAACGGTTGCTTGATAATAGGGAATTCATGAGTGAAGTTAAAGGCATGGTAACACTTGTATAAGCTACCTATTTATTTTGTTTAATAATAAAATTGGAAATCACTTAGAGCAAAGGAACCTTAATGTTACATTAATAAGAATTAATTCAATAACTAAATTAGTGCACACCCAATTAATTGAAACAGATTATTAGTGCACACCCTATTAATTGAAATAGATTGTAAAGTTAGGACTGATTGAAATTAGTAAATTGGAAAATGAATTCAAAATTATGTTATCTGATGAAGAATACGTAATAAATTGAAAAATTATACAATCAACGTCCATTAAGTAAAATTTTAATATTTATGGTTCATAATAAAAGTTACTTTAGTAATTATTAATGTAATAACGGAAGGTATGAATGTAATAATGAAAAGCCTGGAATTGTAAATTTATGCATAGTGTAGTAATCGATATAATGGAAAGTGTGAACCCAAGTAAATGAATTTATTTAGAATGTAAAACACAATTAGCGTGTATATTGGTAGAAATGTATTAAAATGAAAATAGGGTAGTTAGTACGAAGGAAAGATGGAAATTTGAACTTACTAATGTACTAAAGGGTAAACAAAGGTTACCTTTGTTTATTGAATAATTATTGATTAGATAAAAAGGATTTGGAGTTAAATCAAGTTAATTTATTGAAATAAATTTTAATTAATTGAATTTATTGTGAATGAAATTAATTACTACATTATCTGAAATAAAGATAAAATAAGGATATTAATGCACTATGGTATAAACCATGATAATTATATCGTAAAAATGAAATCAGTTGAATAACTAGATAGTTTAAGAATAAGGATTATTTGAAATTAAATTATAATTATTAAATTTATGGAAATTGAAGTTAACGCTGAATTGGTAAACTTATTAACTTTGAACTGATGTCCAGAATTTGCTTTATGTAACGACCCGTATTTTACGTGTCGATATATCGTAGAATTTACAGGTCGTTAGTGTTATGTTATCCCTAGCCTAAGTCGTACGGGAGGTTAACTCGTGTGTTGTTTGGGTCGTGTGAGAGTAGGTCGAGTGGAGCGACCTATAAGTTTGGACGAGTTAGCGTGTTAGTGCTAACGAGTTAAGGCTTAAGGAATTACGAGCTAACGTGTTAAGTGTTGAGTCGTGTTCGAGTTAATAGGGTTTTAAGTCGTTAACAAGTTATAAGAGTTAGTGAGTTAGTGTGCTACGACTTGTGGTTCGGGATGAGTTAAGGGCTAGCGACTTAAGGTTATGACCGACTTAGGGGCTAGCGAGTTAGTGTGTGAGCGAGTTAGGTGGAGCAGCGGCTTACGAGTTAAGTCGTTGGCAACTTAAGGTGTTAGGTCGTTAGGGTAGGAAGGTCGTTAAGAAGTTAAGTCGCGGCATCGTGGATCTGCATTCATTTTAAGTCGCGCAGCTTTAGGACCGTTAGATCGTGTGTGCGACTTAGTAGCTCGATGTGTCATAAGTCATAACTCGTTTACGAGTTAGCGGATCTGCGTTCTTTTTAGGTCATAAGGATGTGAGCCGTTGGATCTTATAGGTTGTAGAGGGGCTTTGGAGTTAGGTCGTTAACGACCTAGTTAACCCGAGTTTTGGTTGAGTCGTTGGTACGAGTTAAGGCCTTAGGTCGCCTAAGAGTTAGGTCGGCACATGCTAAGTCGTTAGCGACTTAATAATAGGTCGTAACTCGTGTTGCCTGTTAGGTCGTGAGCCTATTAGCGTTAGGTTGTGACATTTATAAGTCGTTTCCCAGTTGATTCGTTAGGTCGTGAGTCGTGGGAATTTTTGGGTCATGAGTCGTAACACGTTAGGTCGGCAACGACCTAAGACCAAGCGCGAGTTATGGACTGAGCGACCTAAGGGGGGGCGATTCAGCCTATAAATACGTGACCACTTGTGCACTTTTTGGCACCGGATTTTGAAGCAACGAAGTGCTGCCATTTTGAGAGCTCGACTACAACATTTCTTCATCTCCTTTTCTCCATTCCAATCTAGTTCTAACATCCATCCAAGATCGAAGATTCAAGGGCCAAAGTTGAAGATCTTCATCCGTTCGAGTGAGATTTCATCGACTGAAGCGAGATTTTGCCGGATCAAGCTTGGGTATTTGCTGTCCAGATCTGAAGTGGGTTTCTTTTGAAGTGTTTGGGTGATTCGGTGAGTGGTAGTTATCTCTCACGCGGACCCAAAGGAGTATATTGGATTGGTGGCTTGTTTGAGTGTTAAAGTTAGAGATTTCATGCATTTTTCTTAGTTCCAAGACTAGATTCATTACTTTTATAGATGTTTACCTATGCAAGTTCAATTAACAAGTTATAGAGATAAAACTCATGTTTTATATTTGATAGATCTATGCTAAAATCCATGATTTCATATATGTTAGACTTATGTTCATTTATTTACAAAATTGCCATTATAGTTGATACTGCTTGATTAGATCTTATTTGAATGCTTGATTGTTTGGATGTATGAATGATTTGATTGTCTTGAGTTAGCTTGTAGTTGATTTGGGACAAGATGGTTGAAGATGATTCAAAAGCTAAGTGGAAAGGCTCTTGAATGGTGAAAGCTGTTGTGGCATATGAAGCGGATGATGAAGCTCATATGGATGGGTTTGAGGACTTCGCTTTAGTTAGAGGAAGCGAAGTATGATGACGAAATGGACTTTGCTAAGGATGCGTTGGAGCAAAGCATGATGTGGAAGCCTTGGTTTAATCCAGACGGGATCATCCCAAGCATGTTGATTACTCGATGATGCGGTTCGAGTTGGTGGATAATGGTGGCTCGAGAGGTGCTTGAGCTATAATGGGAATAATCGTCGAGGAGGATGACTAGAAGGCTGAGATCTTATCGTTATTGAAGGTTCTAGCAAGCTCAAAGCAAGAGTACGTTGGGTAGATCCGTTATACCCAGGCGCGGGTCATGATGACGTGCTAGTACTCTGGGTAGATTCGTTATACCTAGGCACGAGTCACGAGGACGTGCGGAGTTATGTCTAGAACCGGGGGTTGCCATTAGCCCTTGACGGATGTTTGAAAGATGAGTTGGTCATTCAATTAACGATAAAATCAAGGCAATGATAACAGTGATAGCCGGAGTCATGGATGTTTGGTTGTATCATCATTCGGTCTCAAGAGCGGTGTTTTTTAGATGCTTATCTGATCTTGGTTTAGGCCTTGGGGGTTTGTATTTGGAAAACATCGACCTTGACTCGAGTGATTATTGCTTTACTTTAATTATCTGCTTTGCTATGCTTGCTTCTCCTTAGTGTGTGTCTGGGGGCTATCACTGTAGAAAGAGGTGGAGTGGGATGATTTGGGTTCCTATTCCTTTTATCCCTTATGCTCTTTTGGTATGTTTGATAGTTGATTTACTGCTCACTAAGACTCTGTCTGACTCAAGGTTTTATGTCTCCTCTTATTACCTTGGGTTGTTCATCCATGTTTGGGATGGGCAGACTAGGTGACAGGTGACAGGTGCTGATCTTAGTGGCTCACGCTAATGATGACGAAGACGAGCAGGAGGCTTTGCATATTATTTTCATATTCTATGTACTGGATATTCCGCTGTTTGTTGATTACTCTGAGTGCTATGTAGTGAGGCTTCTTGTATTCATGATTCAGACCATGTATAAAGCTATTATGATTAGATGATGATATTCTGTTCTATGGGAGCTTCACTATATTATATTTCTCTATTGTATTTTATCCATGCGCTGTGAGTTTTACGATAGAGTCTGCGATGTTTATTCTACCCTTGACTATCGTCCATGGCTGCCTGGCACACTTTCAGCGCATTATTTCCTTGTTTTGGTGCGGGAGTCATGGGCGGTCGTCACATTTGGTATCAGAGCTTTGGTTAATCAATTTTAGCCAACGCTCGCTGACGTGACTATGTATGAGAGACGTAATTGTATTTTGATGAATGATTACTATATAATATAGTAGTTTAGAAGGATTTGAACTCCTTATGCAGTCGTTTCTCGAGGTGTCCCAAGTCATTCCTTTTTGTAGATATTAAGGATGAGTCGAAGAGGGAGACCAGCTGCAAGGGAAGGCCGTGCCGCTGAAGGAGTTGCTAATTATGGAGCTATGTTTGAAGCTATGATGACTTCTATCATGAGAAGGATACCAGCTCCAGGGCCATCTATAGATGTTGGAGTTCAAGTTCAAGCTCCAAGATCGGTGGATTTTGCTAAGTTGTGTAAGGACTATACTGCTCTTGGAGGAAAGGTTTTCTTAGGGACGGAATCGACCATTGAAGTGCAGAGATGGATGGATGCTTGTAGGAGGATCTTTGGAGATTTAGGAATTGAGGATGCAACTAAGAGGAAGCTTGCATCGAGACAGCTTCAAGGGAGAGCTGCTGGTTGGTGGAATTCTATCACCATAGACACTCCAGAAGAAGAGATTACTTGGGAGCAATTCCAAGTTAGATTTGAACCCAAGTTTATCTCTACGGCTCAGAAGTCTGTTTTGTTTAAAAAGTTTGTTGAGCTCAAGCAAGGTGGGAGATCGGTTCTTGAGTACGTTTCTGAGTTTGAGGCCTTGTCCAAGTATGCTCGGTCGTATGTTGAATCTTCTTATCAGAAGAATGAGAAGTTTGTGACAGGCTTGGACAGTTATCTTGGAAGGCAGTTGGTGGATCATCTGGACGATCCATTTGAGAAGCTGGTGGAGAAAGCTCTCAGGCACGAGAGTTTGTTTCCTAAGGAAGTATCTGTTGTTGCTGTGACCAAGGAGGAGTCTAAACCACAGCAGGGTGGAAACAAGAAGAGGAAGCAGCAACAGCAGACGGGTAAGGATGGTCAGAAGAAGCTGAAGGGGGAAAAGACCTGCTATAATTGTCGGCAGAAGGGCCATCTCTCCAAGGATTGCAAGAATCCAAAGGTGTTGTTGAAGTGCTACAACTGTGATAAGATGGGGCACATTAAGAAGAACTGTCCGGAACCGATAAAGGACAGGCAGGTTGTGCAAGCTTATGCTTTGGGGGCTGTTCCATCGTCTTCGAAAGCTCCTACCGCTGAGGAGAAGGGGAAGAGTGTGGTGGTTCAAGGTACTCTTTCCATTTGTGGTATTCCAGTTAGAGTGTTATTTGATACTGGAGCGTCTCATTCTTTTGTTTGTAATGAGTTAGTAGACCGGTTGGGTTTGGAACCGGATATTGTTGATAGACCATTGGTAGTGACTAATCCAGTTGGGGGTTCGTCTTGTTTGTGTATGCTATGCCGTGGTCTAGTTATATCGAGTCATGATTGCTCTTTTGTTTGTGATTGCTTTGTTCTGAACTTTGCAGGGTTCGGAATTATTTTGGGTATGGACTGGCTTAGGAAGTATGCGGCAAGGATTGATTGTGAGAGGCTGGAGGTGACAGTCGGGAATGTGGAAGGGCGAAAGGTTGTGATACGATGTAAGCATGAGGAAGGCGTCTTCATGAGCTTCATGTATTCGCTGGTTGTTCCACGGGATGGACTGTCATCGGTGCCAATCGTGAATGGATTCGAGGATGTCTTTGACGAGGTCAAAGGGTTACCGCCGCATAGAGAGATCGAGTTACGTATTGATCTAGTTAAGGGAGCCAGACCCGTTGTGATGCCTCTTAGGCGGATGGCGCCTAGGGAACAACAAGAGTTGAAGGTGCAAGTTGATGACCTTTTACGGAAAGGATTCATTCGGCGTAGTGTGTCCGAATGGGGTGCACCAGTTGTGTTCGCAACCAAAGCGGATGGATCGTTGAGGTTGTGTGTTGATTATCGTGAGCTGAATAAGGTGACTAAGAAGAACAAGTATCCATTGCCGAGAATAGATGATTTGTTTGATCAGCTTCACGAGGCTAAGGTGTTTTCTCAGATGGATTTGGCAACGGGATTTCACCAGTTAAGGGTGGCAAAGGATAGTGTGTCGAAGACTGCTTTCAGGACACCATCCGGTTTTTATGAGTGGCTGGTAATGCCGTTTGGATTGACTAACGCACCAGCATATTTTGTGGATCTTATGAATAGAGTGTTCAGAGATCAGTTGAATAAGTTTGTGCTTGTGTTCGTGGATGATATTCTGATTTATTCCAGAACTGAGGAGGAACACAAGACACACTTGAGGATTGTTTTGAAAATCTTGCGGAAACATCAGCTGAAGGCTAAGTTTTCGAAGTGTCACTTCTGGAAGAGTGAAGTGAGATTCTTAGGCCATGTTATCTCTGGAAATGGGATAGCGGTTGATCCCGCTAAGGTGGCAGTAATCCAGGATTGGGTTAGACCTAAGAATGCATCTGATGTGAGAAGTTTTCTTGGATTAGCAGGATATTATCGTCGGTTTATCAAAGACTTTTCCAAGATAGCTGCACCATTGACAGGATTGACGAAGAAGAACCAAGTGTTCAGTTGGGACGCTAAGTGTGAACAAGCTTTTGCAATCCTGAAAGAGCGACTGACAAGTGCTCCTGTTTTGACCATTCCTAGTGGGAATGATGAGATGGTGGTTTACACCGATGCATGTGGTACTGGACTTGGAGCAGTGCTAATGCAGAAAGATAAAGTTGTTGCGTATGCTAGTCGACAACTGAAGCCGCATGAAAGGAATTATCCGACACATGATTTGGAGTTAGCGGCGATTGTATTTGCTTTGAAGATGTGGAGACATTATCTTTTGGGAGTTCGATTCGAGTTGTTTATGGATCATAAGTCATTGAAGTATCTGTTTTCCCAAAAGGATTTGAATCTTCGACAGCAACGGTGGCTAGAGTTTTTAGCATCGTATGATTTTGGTATAGCTTATACTCCGGGAAAAGGTAACGCAGTAGCTGATGCGTTGAGTCGAAGACATGCAGGATTGGGAGCCATGTTTTTGGAATGGAAGAGTCTCGAGTATTTGGCTGGATTTGACTTCAGGCCTAGATGTGAATTGGAACCTGAAATGTTGGCAAACTTATCGATAAGACCTACTCTTGTGGAAAGGATTGGCGAGAGCCAAAAGCGAGACGATAAGCTTGTCAAGATTATCCGTGACTTGGAATCTGGATTGGAACTAGGAAAGGATAAAGGATTCGAAGTCGATCGAGAGGGTTGGCTTCGGAAGCAAGGACGACTAGTTGTTCCCGATGTAGATGGATTGAGAGATGAAGTTCTTAGAGAAAGTCATCACTCGAAGTTGACAATTCATCCAGGTGGAAATAAGATGTATCGGGATATGAAGAGAACCTATTATTGGGAAGGCATGAAGAAGGATGTTGGAAATTTTATTTCCAAGTGTATGAACTGCCAGTTGGTGAAAGATGAGCAGAAAAAGCCCAGTGGATTACTTCAGCCATTAGAAGTTCCTACGTGGAAGTGGGAGCAAATATCGATGGATTTTATCGATGGTTTACCTAGAACCAGAACGGGAAATGAAGGGATTTGGGTCATTGTAGATCGATTGACCAAGAGTGCAAGATTCATTCCTGTTCGATCAACTAGGACTGCATCGAAGTTGGCTGAGTTGTATGTCAGGTGGATAGTTCGATTCCATGGTATTCCAAAGAGTATAGTGAGCGATCGAGACCCATTGTTCACTAGTAGATTTTGGAAGAGCTTCCAGCAAATTTTAGGAACCGAGTTGTGTTTGAGTACAGCTTACCATCCTCAAACAGATGGTCAGACTAAGAGAGTCAACCGAGTTTTGGAAGATCTTCTCAGAGCCTGTGTTTTGGATTTCGGAGGATCATGGGAAGATCACCTTCATTTGGTGGAATTTGCATATAATAATAGTTACCAGTCAAGTATTGGTATGGCACCGTATGAAGCATTATATGGAAGACCGTGTAACTCTCCGGCATGTTGGTTGGAAACTGGAGAAAAGCTGATACTTGGGCCAGAGATGATTCGACAGACTTCAGATTGTATAGGGATCATTCGGCAACGAATGAAGGCAGCCCAAGATCGTCAGAAAAGTTATGCCGATAAGCGTCGTAAAGATTTGGAGTTCGACGTAGGTGATATGGTTTTTGTGAAGATTTCTCCTCTGAAGAATGTTATTCGATTCGGGAAGAAAGGAAAGTTGACCCCAAGGTTTGTTGGACCATTCCAGATCATCGAGCGAACTGGAAAGCTCGCTTATAGATTGGAGTTACCGGAAAAGATGTCGGGTGTGCACAATGTTTTTCATGTATCATATCTACGAAAGTATGTGCACGACTCGAATACAGTGGTTTCTGTTGATAGCTGTGAAGATTTGGAGGTTGATCCAGTGGTTACGAGACCTCGTAAGCCGCTCCGTGTTGTTGAAACCGATACGAAACAGCTTAGGAGGAAGACGGTTACGTTGCTCAAGATACAATGGAGTGATGATGTTAACGACTGTACGTGGGAGGAGGAAGAGAGGATGAAGGCAGCTCATCCTGAACTCTTCAAGGTATGGCCCTAAGGTGTCGTGACATCTCATGAATTTGTAACTTGATTCTGATCTTAGAATTCTGCATGCTAGGTTAGAAATTGGATGCATGATTTGTTGATTGCTATGGATGGTAGGCATGCAGAATAGCTTTGATTGCTGTTGTTTGTTTGGGATTTCGGGGGTGAAATTCCTAAGGGGGAGAGAATGTAACGACCCGTATTTTACGTGTCGATATATCGTAGAATTTACAGGTCGTTAGTGTTATGTTATCCCTAGCCTAAGTCGTACGGGAGGTTAACTCGTGTGTTGTTTGGGTCGTGTGAGAGTAGGTCGAGTGGAGCGACCTATAAGTTTGGACGAGTTAGCGTGTTAGTGCTAACGAGTTAAGGCTTAAGGAATTACGAGCTAACGTGTTAAGTGTTGAGTCGTGTTCGAGTTAATAGGGTTTTAAGTCGTTAACGAGTTATAAGAGTTAGTGAGTTAGTGTGCTACGACTTGTGGTTTGGGATGAGTTAAGGGCTAGCGACTTAAGGTTATGACCGACTTAGGGGCTAGCGAGTTAGTGTGTGAGTGAGTTAGGTGGAGCAGCGGCTTACGAGTTAAGTCGTTGGCAACTTAAGGTGTTAGGTCGTTAGGGTAGGAAGGTCGTTAAGAAGTTAAGTCGCGGCATCGTGGATCTGCATTCATTTTAAGTCGCGCAGCTTTAGGACCGTTAGATCGTGTGTGCGACTTAGCAGCTCGCTGTGTCATAAGTCATAACTCGTTTACGAGTTAGCGGATCTGCGTTCTTTTTAGGTCATAAGGATGTGAGCCGTTGGATCTTATAGGTTGTAGAGGGGCTTTGGAGTTAGGTCGTTAACGACCTAGTTAACCCGAGTTTTGGTTGAGTCGTTGGTACGAGTTAAGGCCTTAGGTCGCCTAAGAGTTAGGTCGGCACATGCTAAGTCGTTAGCGACTTAATAATAGGTCGTAACTCGTGTTGCCTGTTAGGTCATGAGCCTATTAGCGTTAGGTTTTGACATTTATAAGTCGTTTCCCAGTTGAGTCGTTAGGTCGTGAGTCGTGGGAATTTTTGGGTCATGAGTTGTAACACGTTAGGTCGGCAACGACCTAAGACCAAGCACGAGTTATGGACTGAGCGACCTAAGGGGGGGCGATTCAGCCTATAAATACGTGACCACTTGTGCACTTTTTGGCACCGGATTTTGAAGCAACGAAGTGCTGCCATTTTGAGAGCTCGACTACAACATTTCTTCATCTCCTTTTCTCCATTCCAATCTAGTTCTAACATCCATCCAAGATCGAAGATTCAAGGGCCAAAGTTGAAGATCTTCATCCGTTCGAGTGAGATTTCATCGATTGAAGTGAGATTTTGCCGGATCAAGCTTGGGTATTTGCTGTCCAGATCTGAAGTGGGTTTCTTTTGAAGTGTTTGGGTGATTCGGTGAGTGGTAGTTATCTCTCACGCGGACCCAAAGGAGTATATTGGGTTGGTGGCTTGTTTGAGTGTTAAAGTTAGAGATTTCATGCATTTTTCTTAGTTCCAAGACTAGATTCATTACTTTTATAGATGTTTACCTATGCAAGTTCAATTAACAAGTTATAGAGATAAAACCCATGTTTTATATTTGATAGATCTATGCTAAAATCCATGATTTCATATATGTTAGACTTATGTTCATTTATTTACAAAATTGCCATTATAGTTGATACTACTTGATTAGATCTTGTTTGAATGCTTGATTGTTTGGATGTATGAATGATTTGATTGTCTTGAGTTAGCTTGTAGTTGATTTGGGACAAGATGGTTGAAGATGATTCAAAAGCTAAGTGGAAAGGCTCTTGAATGGTGAAAGCTGCTGTGGCATATGAAGCGGATGATGAAGCTCATATGGATGGGTTTGAGGACTTCGCTTTAGTTAGAGGAAGCGAAGTATGATGACGAAATGGACTTTGCTAAGGATGCGTTGGAGCAAAGCATGATGTGGAAGCCTTGGTTTAATCCAGACGGGATCATCCCAAGCATGTTGATTACTCGATGATGCGGTTTGAGTTGGTGGATAATGGTGGCTCGAGAGGTGCTTGAGCTATAATGGGAATAGTCGTCGAGGAGGATGACTAGAAGGCTGAGATCTTATCGTTATTGAAGGTTCTAGCAAGCTCAAAGCAAGAGTACGTTGGGTAGATCCGTTATACCCAGGCGCGGGTCATGATGACGTGCTAGTACTCTGGGTAGATTCGTTATACCTAGGCACGAGTCACGAGGACATGCGGAGTTATGTCTAGAACCGGGGGTTGCCATTAGCCCTTGACGGATGTTTGAAAGATGAGTTGGTCATTCAATTAACGATAAAATCAAGGCAATGATAACAGTGATAGCCGGAGTCATGGATGTTTGGTTGTATCATCATTCGGTCTCAAGAGCGGTGTTTTGTAGGTGCTTATCTGATCTTGGTTTAGGCCTTGGGAGTTTGTATTTGGAAAACATCGACCTTGACTCGAGTGATTATTGCTTTACTTTAATTATCTGCTTTGCTATGCTTGCTTCTCCTTAGTGTGTGTCTGGGGGCTATCACTGTAGAAAGAGGTGGAGTGGGATGATTTGGGTTCCTATTCCTTTTATCCCTTATGCTCTTTTGGTATGTTTGATAGTTGATTTACTGCTCACTAAGACTCTGTCTGACTCAAGGTTTTATGTCTCCTCTTATTACCTTGGGCTGTTCATCCATGTTTGGGATGGGCAGACTAGGTGACAGGTGACAGGTGCTGATCTTAGTGGCTCACGCTAATGATGACGAAGACGAGCAGGAGGCTTTGCATATTATTTTCATATTCTATGTACTGGATATTCCGCTGTTTGTTGATTACTCTGAGTGCTATGTAGTGAGGCTTCTTGTATTCATGATTCAGACCATGTATAAAGCTATTATGATTAGATGATGATATTCTGTTCTATAGGAGCTTCACTATATTATATTTCTCTATTGTATTTTATCCATGCGCTGTGAGTTTTACGATAGAGTCTGCGATGTTTATTCTACCCTTGACTATCGTCCATGGCTGCCTGTCACACTTTCAGCGCATTATTTCCTTGTTTTGGTGCGGAAGTCATGGGCGGTCGTCACACTTTAATTTATGGAAAATGTCCAAGCAATTTGAATTGAGTGAATTGTGATTTATTTAAAATTTAACTGAAGCTTGATTTAAATAAATTTAATATTAAATTATTTAATTAATGTAAAAATAGCCATTTTGGCCACTGACTCAGATTTCGACGAAACTAGTTTCATCAGATCCGTAATGGTGAATTACTGTAGGATTTCAAGTTTCGTAGCGATTGGACTTGTCGTTTGATCGTACGTACTCGAAATGCCTTGAAATTAATGAAATTGAAATCAATTGAAATCAATTTGAAAAATATTGATTTGAGCATAACTTCTTCATACGATGGAATTTGGACTTGAAACTTGTTCCATCGCATTTAAAATATTTAAAAACATCTATTTTGATATATGGCTTGACCCAATTTCGTTCCGGAGTTAGAATGGACATTTTGGGCCATTTTGGCATTAGCGCGTAAATCTATCTTATCCATCCATTCAAATATCAACCCCGCCTATATATATCCTGCTATAAACCCTAGCATCCTCTGTTCCTCATTTCTATATGTTCTATTCACCTCCTCACTTCGATGGCAGACAAACCCTAATTCCAATTGCAATCCCAAATCAAATACAAAGCTAAAATTTCAAACTCCTCAAAAAAATTCAAAAAAATTATATATCGAAGCTCTCGATGTACGCATCTCAAAACTGAAATTTGTTTTCTAATTCGACGCATCGTTTGTCTAGAATTTTAAAGTCAATTTTCGGCCGTTCATCACGCGTCGGTGAACTTCGACGGATCGACGAACCATTTCTGGGTTTTGAAGAGGGAACGGAGGGGAGTTCATCAGCGGTGTTCGTTTCACGATTAGGCGGTTAGATCGGCGACAAAATTCAACTTGGGTATAAATAAAAAGTGGCAGCGACTGTGTATATTTTGGCTCGGGACGGTCCCGCGAGGCCAGTGTAGGATCGGCTGGAGTGCAGGAGGCCGTTGGTGGCGTTCGTCGCTGGCGTTGAGCAAGGGTCGTGCGTGCTAGGGTTGGCCGTGCTCAGGTGCGTGCGTTGCTGAGTGGTACTCGCGTGCGTGCTAGGTTTCTGGAAGATGAATGTTGTGGTGACATGGCACTGGGAGGGTGAGTAAATGTGTTCTCTTTTTATTTATTTTTATAATTGATTTCAATCGCATTTATCGTCATAACTTTTGCATACGATATCCGTTTTACGCGAGGTTTCTTTTGTTAGGATCGTATCTGAATTCTGGTTAAATTGTTATTTAATTATTTATTGCATATAAACTGCCAGTTAAATTGTTATTTATTTATTACTGTATATAAACTGCCAGTAAACAGTTATTTAATTTATTATTGAGTATAAACTGCTAGTTAATAGCTGTTGGCTATTATCCGTTCTATATTGATGTTATTGTTTGAATTGGATGATGATTTGATAAATGTTGATGATTGATATTGGATGAATGGTTGTTGTACTTTGTATAGTTAAAACCTGCAAGTTGTTGTGCATTTCATTTCATTTGGGATTTTGGTTTGAAATGATATATAACCGTAATTTTTATTTTTAAATTACGGATTGAAATGATATATATCCGTATCACTTGACCATAGGGTAGAAAATTATACACAGACACTGCGGTCTATATATATAAAAATGTTTTGAAATGATTTCTATGGTTCTGTAAAGAAATATACGGGTTACATAACTTTTGATTTTTTATGTTGTATAAACATTAAATTTATTGTTGATTCTAGCTATATATAAATATGCTTAAATATAAAACAAGCCAATAATAAAGTTTGATTATTTTATATAATATGGTTTAATGAATATTGATTTCGAAGGCACATAAATACTAATTATATATATAGTTAAATTTTTGAATTTAAGCTACGTATAAGTTTGTTTAATAACAAGAAGTTTAAAAATGAAGTTTGATTGTTTTATATTATATGGATAATCACCTATTTAAGATATTGTATACATAATGAGTTTTTAAAAGACTTAAATGGAATTTAAGTTGGAAGATAAATATGAAATTGGTTTGAATTGAGTTGTAACAACCCGCATATTCATCGATTTTATATTCAAATATTTTATTTGAATATTTTATGGTAATCGGAATTTGGTTCGAAAAGCTATTTTTTGCAAACGGTCGAATTAGGACTCCGGACCACTTCCATTGAGTTTAAAATGCCGTTTGCGACCTTTTTGAGTATAAGCTTCGATATGTTTGGAGTTAGTCAAGTTTTGCTACCTTTTCACTTTGGGTTTGGGTTTGGTTCAGCCCTATGTCTAACTTATACTCAAATCTGAACCACTCCCTCCATTCACTCTCACTTCCTCCTCTTTTCAGTTCTAAAGCATCAAATGGTGGGAGAGATGGGAAACTAAAACTCCAAAACCCTAGTTTCCATTTGCAAATCAATTTCTAGCTCCAAATTCAAGAGAACCCATTGGTAAGCCTTCTCTTCATCTTCTCCAACTCATTCTCTCTTTGATTTTAGAAATTTCCTAAACCTAACTTAGGGAATGTTCTTCTTTTGAGCTTAGATTCAAGCGTCTAGTGTTGAGATTGAAGTGTGGTTGATCTTCCCTTGTCTTAAAGCTTCTCCTTCATTGATTTGGGTTCAAAGGTGAGATTTTTATCTCACATCTATGTCTATAACTATCTTTGATTGTTGGGTATGAATTCCAAACACTTATTTATGTTCATTTGCTTTTGATTTGGATTGAATTGGTGAATATTCCAATTTTTGGTGTTTTGTAGCCAAATCTTTAAACATCCAATCTTTGATGTTTGAACATGTTTTTGGTGATGCATCGAAGAGCTTATAGTGCTGATTTGTCGATTGGCATAAATCCTTAGCATCCATCACTCGTTCGATTGCATTTCGGTTTGGATTTGCCATTTTTGGTCTAGGCTATTTTTTTTGCCTAGCAGAAGATTTCAGACGTCTGAAATTAATTTCAGACGTCTGAAACCAAATCGAGACGTCTGATTGAAAAATTCAGACGTCTGGAAAGGGGTCTGGAAAAGGTAGAGACTAAATCCAGACGTCTGAAACAAAATCCAGACGTCTGAAATCAAATTCAGACGTCTAGTTGAAAATTTCAGACGTCTGAAATGGCCCGGGAATTAAAAATAGAAGGGAGAAAACACATATACTTCCAGATACTAGGGCCAGACATCTGGGAACACCTACCAGACGTCTGGAAATGTTTAATTTGCCTATTTTGGCTATTTTTGAGTATATTTCCAACTTTAATCGATTCATGTTGATTCCCTTTTTGTTGTTATCATTTATTATGGACTTTGATTACATTTTCATCGTGATTTTTGGGAATATCCATTTTGATGGATTCGGTATCGATTTCTTTGGATTTTATTCACATCTTCGTATGTGAATTTTAGTGATTGATTGTTCCTACAATCTTCTTTGTGATTTGTCACTTTAAAAAAAATATAAAGGTTTTCTATACTAGTAGTAAATATCAAAATTCTTTCATCAAAACGATTTCAACATTTATTTTATTAAAAAGCTCGTTTCTTAAAGCATTTTCCAATCTATTAGTATATACAAGCCTTCACCTCACTCGTATGAGAAATCTAATTAAACGACCTAGTAAAACGAGTGGTATGAAACGCTTGCGTTTACTTCGTCGGTTAATTCTTGGACTTGTTCGATTGAAACTCTTGTTACAATTTTCTAGTGGAGATCTACAATTTGTTCGTAAATATTTAAGTTAAGCTAGTGGTTATGGGACATGAATCTAAATTTATATATTTACTAGCTTAGTGTAATTGACACTTCTCGTTGATCATGACGATCATCTTTGTGATTTAGACTAGCAATGTGCGATGTCTCTTTGTCTGCGAGGGAGACTAAACCTCGTTTTGTGGAGTTTCGACTCAAATTGGTGGGGTAAAAACCCATGGTCTTCGGGACGTTTGTGGAGCTTCGGCTCAATTTGTGATGGTTAGCAACCATGGAATTAGCGTTCCGTTTGTGATACACGTGTTGGTGAGCTTTATGCTCCCGTTTGTGATAGGCCTTCCCCCTTTTTGTGATTTTTGACTTTCTTGAGATGATTTCTAGAATTTGTGTTTCACCAATTTTCGTGATTTTCATTGATAAGTTTTATCAATATTTGTGCATTGGTGAATTTGTGTTTCATTGACTTTTGTGATTGATATTGATATAATCGTCCATATTTATGGTTTGGTGAACGAAATAAAGAGTATGACATTTCTTTTGTTCCTTGAGTAGATTTTTGAGATATTGATTAACCTCTTGATGATTTTCAATTACTTATATATCACAGCTTAGCATTGTGATTATTATGTGTTTAGTCATACCTCTTATTCTACATCATTTCACCTGATATTTATAGTTAGACTGATCCGTTTATTATTTTCTTATTAAATAATACTCGGGTAAGACCGAGATGTTGCAGGTGCTTCTGCTTGACTTCTCTCCATGGATTTACTACTCTGACTTTTGGCTAACTACTTAGATTAGTAGTTTTTGTTGTATACACTTGAGATATAGACTCATAGTTGTATTCTTTTGTATAGCACATGTTGTTATTCTTTTGTATTATTGTGGATCTTTTTGACCACTACTCTGATATACACTTTCATGTGTTAGTTATATATTCATATCTTCTTCCTCCTTTGTGATATGAATTATCTATGACTGATTTGTGTTATGCTTATTTCTATATTTGTTTCCAAGGACTATTATAGCCACTGTGTAGTAGCTTTGAGTTTGTATCGGTGTGTCGGGTTTCCTCTCGAATTCAAATGCCTGTTATACTATCCGACATAGCGGTGCTCGCAAAAAGCAATTGCACGGATGGTTGCTCCTCAATAGTCTTATTCTCCGTGCTAGTTGACGGCAGTACCCCGTAGTGTCCTTGGCTAGCGTGGGTATAGAGGTGGAGCGTCACAGCTTGGTATCGGAGCCAAACTTTGAAACAATGTAGAATAATGTAGCAAAGATCATGTCCTAAGTCTTCCTTAGGAGTTATGCCTTAGGATTAATTCGAGTCGTCGTACCAATTCACCCTAAATCTTTTATGATTCCTTGTTTTATCTAGCAAGATTGGTTGATATTCATTTGTGAATAATCTTCTTCTTGTTCTTCTTTCTTTCCAAAGGAAGAGAAATGGTTAGACCTGGCCGTCCCAGCGCCGGTCAATCTAGTGCTACTCCCCAAGATGGAGTTTTTATGACTACCCAGCAACTTCTTGACCTTGTCACGAATGCTCAAGCAGCTGGTTCTAATCCGGAACCTACTCACCCTAAATCTGGGTTTGCACGCTTGTGCAATGATTACACCAACCTGGGTGGGAATCCATTTAAAGGTTCTGAAACTATTATTGAAGTCCAGGCTTGGTTAAGGACATGCGATCGAATCTTTTCTCGCATGAACCTCATTGATCTTCACCGAGTTCAGGTGGCTTCTAGTATGCTCCAAGAAAGAGCATTAGACTGGTACGAGCTTCTGATTTCTGAAATAAATGAAGCGGATCTCACTTGGGAGAAATTCCAAGAGCGTTTCGAGTTAAAATTCGTGCCAGAAGCTGAGAAGGTGACTTTGGCTCACCGTTTTATTGACCTTGTTCAAGGTGAATCTTCCGTGACTGACTATGTCGCGTTTTTTGAATCTCTCTCTAAATACGGGGTTAAAATATCAACACCCCATTGAAGAAAAATCAAAGATTTGTGTATGGCTTAAACAAAAATCTCAAGAAGCCATTACTTCTAAAATTAGAAGTTTCTTTCGACCAACTCATTGATATCGCTCTTCGTCTTGAAGAGGCAGATAGGGAAAATGATGTTGAGGTTGTGGGTCCCAAGCCAAGCTTCAACAACAACAAGAAAAGGCCCAATAAATTCAAAGGCCCTTATCCCAATAAGAAAGGGAAGCAAGCAACCCTAGTGGCAAAGACTTCTTACTTTGGTCTTGGGGAATGCTATAATTGTGGTTCGAAGGACCATTATGCGAACAAGTGCCCAAAGTCTCTCTCTTATCGTTACTGCAAAGTTCCTGGTAATGTTATATCTTCATGCCCCAAGCTTTAGGGCAGGAAGGAGGGAAAGCTTAATGTTGCTCAAGCCCCTGGCAACACATCTCGTGGTCAAGGTATTTCTCATTCTATCCTTGATGGTATTATTATATTTTGTGATCAACCTATTCGAGTTCTTTTTGACACGGGTGCATCCCATTCTTTTATATCAAAAGAACTTGTTGATACTTTTTCTTTAAGTGTTGTTGCTTTAATGACTTCTTTGAGAATTGCGAATCCGGTTGGTGGATCCGCAACAATCATTTTATTGTGTAATGATGTCGAGATTATTTTGGGTGATTTTTCTTTCCGAGCCGATTTGCATGTCATGCGTTATTTAGGCTTTGGAATGATTTTGGGAATGGATTGGCTTAACCGTTATGAAGCTCATATCCTATGTCCTGAGCGGACTATTCATCTTCGACATCCTCAATCTGTTAAGTAGATTGCTATTAATCTTAAAGATTCGGATTCCAGCTTGGTTGCATCTTTATATTCTTTAAATCCTCATGATGACGATAATGATGATGAGGAAGATATTATTTCTCTTATTCACGTTGTTCGTGAATTTTTCGACATATTTGAGCCCGTTTTAGGATTACCACCTAAGTGAGCAATTGAGTTCAGAATTAATCTTATCCCTGGAGCTCAACCTATTACTCGTCCTCCTTATCATATGTCCAATAAAGAAAATGAAGAGATGCGTAAACAATTATCCGAATTGGAGATGAAGCAATTTATTCGCTCTAGTTCCTCGCCTTGGGGAGCTTCGGCTATTTTTGTGAAGAAATCCGACGGTACGGTTAGGCTTTGCGTTGACTACCGCAAGCTTAATGATCTTACTATCAAAAATAAATATCCTTTACCTCGGATTGATGATCTATTCGGTCAACTTAGTGGTGCTAGATTCTTTTCACAATTAGACTTAGCTACTGGATTTCATCAGCTTCGTATTAAAGAGGATAGCATTCCTTTGACATCGTTCCGTACTCGTTATGGATCTTATGAATGGCTTGTTATGCTATTTGGTCTAACAAATGCCTCGGCTTAGACCTTATGAATAAAGTTTTCAAAGACTTCCTCGACCTGCTTGTTCTCATCTTTATTGATGATATTCTTGTGTATTCAAAAACCGAGGAGGAATGTGAGAAGCATCTTCAGATTGTATTGGAAACTCTTAGGAGTAATCAATTAAAAGCAAAGTTTTCTAAACGCCACTTTTGGCAATCTCGTGTGAAGTTTCTCGGTCATATTATTTCTGAACCCGGAATTTCCATGGATCCTTCAAAGATTGAAGCGATTCAAGATTGGAAGAGACCGGAGAGTGTGATGGAGATTCGTAGTTTTCTTGGATTGGCGGGTTATTACCGTCGTTTTATTAAAGACTTTTCTAAGATTGTCGTGCCTCTCACTAGCTTAACGAAGAAAGGTGTTAAATACATTTGGTCGGACAAATGTGAAACTTCTTTTCAGAAATTAAAAGAACTCCTCTCTGATGCTCCTATTCTTGTTATTCCCGAGGGGAATCAAGATTTCGTTGTTTATACCGATGCTAGTCGCGTTGGTTTGGGTGCCGTTCTTATGCAAAAAGAACGTGCTATTGCTTATGCTTCTAGGCAATTGAAGCCTGCCGAGACTAGATATGCCACACATGATTTAGAACTCGCGGCTATTGTTTTTGATCTTCGGATTTGGCGTCATTATCTTTTAGGAGAGAAATTTGTTCTTTATACCGATCATAAGTCCTTGAAGTATTTATTCTCTGAGAAGGAACTTAATTTACGTCAACAGCGTTGGCTCGAATTTCTTACACCATATGATCTTGATATCCTTTATACTCCCGGAAAGGGGAATCGTGTCGCCGATGCTCTTAGTCGTAAACAGCAAGCTGTTGTTTCTATGATGATATCCGAATGGAACGATCTCGAGATTTTATCCACTTGCGAAATTCGAGACCGTGTTTCCGATCTATATTCATCTCTTGTTTTGTGTAGCCTTGAGGCTCATCCTTCTCTTTTAGACCGCATTCTTGAAGCTCAAGGGATAGATCCTGAATTGGCTCTTCTTGGCCAAAATATTAAGGATAAGATTGATATTAAAAGTTTGAAAGACTTTGATATCGATTCTCGTGGCGGCATTCGAAAATTTGGTAGACTTATCGTGCCAAATATTGGTGATCTTCACAAAGATATTTTAGAAGATTTCCATCGTTCTAAATTCACCATTCATCCCAGTAGTAGCAAAATGTACGCAGATATGAAGCGACTATATTATTGGGAGAGAATGAAATCCGATATTGCTAACTTTGTTAAATGTTGCATGACTTGCTAGCTTGTTAAAGCCGAACATCAAAGGCCGGGTGAGTTATTGCAACCTTTAGAAATTCCAATTTGGAAGTGGGACTAAATTTCCATGGATTTTATAGATGGCCTTCCCCGTTCTCGTTCGGGTCATGATAGCTTATGGGTGATCGTTGATAGACTTACTAAATCTGCCCATTTTATTCCCGTTCGGTCTAACCGAACCGTTCCACTTTTGGCCAAACTCTTTGTTAAAGAGATTGTTAAATTACATGGGGTTCCTACTTCTATTGTTAGTGATCGGGATCCATTGTTTACTAGTGGATTTTGGAAGAGTCTTCAAAAAGCTTTAGGAACGAAGCTTAATTTTAGTACCGCTTATCACCCCCAGTCCGATGGACAAACCGAGCGTGTGAATCAAACTCTTGAAGATCTTCTTCGTGCTTGTGTGCTCGATTTAGGTGGAAGTTGGGAAGATTATATTTCTCTTGTTGAGTTTTCCTATAATAATAGCTTCCAATCTAGTATTGGTTTGGCACCTTTCGAGGCACTCTATGGAAGGCCATGCCGATCTCCTTCTTGTTGGCTTGAGGCCGGTGAGAGGCTGGTTTTAGGTCCAGATTTGGTTCGGGATTCCACAGAAAAAATTGACCTTATTCGACATAGGATGAAAGAAGCCCAGAGTAGACAAAAATCCTATGCCGATAATCGAAGAAGGAGATTAGAATTTTCTGTTGGAGATCTTGGTTTTATTCGTGTTTCACCTATGAAGGCTGTTGTACGTTTCAGTCGATCGGGAAAGTTAGCGCCTCAATATATTGGGCCATTTCCTATCACTGAACGTATTGGTTCCATGGCTTATCGCCTTTCTTTACCGGCTCGGTTTTCTGCCATGCATGACGTGTTCCATATTTCTCAATTACGGAAATGTCTTCGAGATTCCGATTCTAATCTTGAGCCCGGTGTTGTGGAAGGGATTGAAGCTTCACCTAATTTAACTTATGAGCAGCATCCTGTTCGTATTATTGCTTCGGAAGTCAAACGACTTCGAAATAAGGATGTTCCGCTTGTGAAAGTTCAATGGTCTTCAAATCCTAAGGATTGTTCTTGGGAATCTAGTGAGTTCATCGAGCGATCACATACGGACTTGTTTTCCCGTTCTCTTTAAGGTGAACTTCTTATTTCAAATTACTTTTGTGTTAATATGCTTTTATGGTTGTTACTGTTTATTTCCATCTTATATATTGCGAGGACGCAATTTCTTTAAGGAGGGGAGTCTGTAACAACCCGCATATTCATCGATTTTATATTCAAATATTTTATTTGAATATTTTATCGTAATCGGATTTTGGTTCGAAAAGCTACTTTTTGCAAACGGTCGAATTAGGACTCGGGACCACTTCCATTGAGTTTAAAATGCCGTTTGCGACCTTTTTGAGTATAAGCTTCGATATGTTTGGAGTTAGTCAAGTTTTGCTACTTTTTCACTTTAGGTTTGGGTTTGAGTCAGCCCTATGTCTAACTTATACTCAAATCTGAACCACTCCCCCCATTCACTCTCACTTCCTCCTCTTTTCAGTTCTAAAGCATCAATGGTGGGAGAGATGGGAAATTAAAACTCCAAAACCCTAGTTTCCATTTGCAAATCAATTTCTAGCTCCAAATTCAAGAGAACCCATTGATAAGCCTTCTCTTCATCTTCTCCAACTCATTCTCTCTTTGATTTCAGAAATTTCCTAAACCTAACTTGGGGAATGTTCTTCTTTTAAGCTTAGATTCAAGCTTCTAGTGTTGAGATTGAAGTGTGGTTGATCTTCCCTTGTCTTAAAGCTTCTCCTTCATTGATTTGGGTTCAAAGGTGAGATTTTTATCTCACATCTATGTCTATAACTATCTTTGATTGTTGGGTATGAATTCCTAACACTTATTTATGTTCATTTGCTTTTGATTTGGATTGAATTGGTGAATATTCCAATTTTTCGTGTTTTGTAGTCAAATCTTTAAAAATCCAATCTTTGATGTTTGAACATGTTTTTGGTGATGCATCAAAGAGCCTATAGTGCTGGGTTGTCGATTGGCATAAATCCTTAGCATCCATCGCTCGTTCGATCGCATTTTGGTTTGGATTTGCCATTTTTGGTCTAGGCTGTTTTTTTTGCCTAGCGGAAGATTTCAGACGTCTGAAATTAATTTCAGACGTCTGAAACCAAATCCAGACGTCTGGTTGAAAAATCCAGACGTCTGGAAAGGGGTCTGGAAAAGGCAGAGACTAAATCCAGACGTCTGAAACAAAATCCAGACGTCTGAAATCAAATTCAGACGCCTAGTTGAAAATTTCAGACGTCTGAAATGGCCCAGGAATTAAAAATAGAAGGGAGAAAACACATATACACCCAGATACTAGGGCCAGACGTCTGGGAACACCTACCAGACGTCTGGAATTGTTTAATTTCCTATTTTGGCTATTTTTGAGTATATTTCCAATTTTAATCGATTCGTGTTGATTCCCTTTTTGTTGTTATCATTTATTATGGACTTTGATTACATTTTCATCGTGATTTTTGGGAATATCCATTTTGATGGATCCGGTATCGATTTCTTTGGATTTTATTCACATCTTCGTATGTGAATTTTAGTGATTGATTGTTCCTACAATCTTCTTTGTGATTTGTCACTTTAAAAAAAATATAAAGGTTTTTTATACTAGTAGTAAATATCAAAATTCTTTCATCAAAACGATTTCAACATTTATTTTATTAAAAAGCTCGTTTCTTAAAGCATTTTCCAATCTATTAGTATATACAAGCCTTCACCTCACTCGTATGAGAAATCTAATTAAACAACCTAGTAAAACGAGTGGTATGAAACGCTTGCGTTTACTTCGTCGGTTAATTCTTGGACTTGTTCGATTGAAACTCTTGTTACAATTTTCTAGTGGAGATCTACAATTTGTTCGTAAATATTTAAGTTAAGCTAGTGGTTATGGGACATGAAGCTAAATTTATATATTTACTAGCTTAGTGTAATTGACACTTCTCGTTGATCATGACGATCATCTTTATGATTTAGACTAGCAATGTGCGATGTCTCTTTGTCTGCGAGGGAGACTAAACCTCGTTTTGTGGAGTTTCGACTCAAATTGGTGGGGTAGCAACCCATGGTCTTCGGGTCGTTTGTGGAGCTTCGGCTCAATTTGTGATGGTTAGCAACCATGGAATTAGCGTTCCGTTTGTGATACACGTGTTGGTGAGCTTTATGCTCCCGTTTGTGATAGGCCTTCCCCCTTTTTGTGATTTCTGGATTTCTTGAGATGATTTCTAGAATTTGTGTTCACCGATTTTCGTGATTTTCATTGGTAAGTTTTATCAATATTTGTGCATTGGTGAATTTGTGTGTCATTGACTTTTGTGATTGATATTGATATAATCGTCAATATTTATGGTTTGGTGAACGAAATAAAGAGTATGACATTTCTTTTGTTCCTTGAGTAGATTTTTGAGATATTGATTAGCCTCTTGATGATTTTCAATTACTGATATATCACAGCTTGGCATTGTGATTATTATGTGTTTAGTCATACCTCTTATTCTACATCATTTCACCTGATATTTATATTTAAACTGATCCGTTTATTATTTTCTTATTAAATAATACTCGGGTCAGACCGAGATGTTGCAGGTGCTTCTGCTTGACTTCTCTCCAGGGATTTACTACTCTGACTTTTGGCTAACTACTTAGATTATTAGTTTTTGTTGTATACACTTGAGATATAGACTCATAGTTATATTCTTTTGTATAGCACATGTTGCTATTATTTTGTATTATTGTGGATCTTTTTGACCACTACTCTGATATACACTTTCATGTGTTAGTTATATATTCATATCTTCTTCCGCCTTTGTGATATGAATTACCTGTGACTGATTTATGTTATGCTTATTTTTATATTTGTTTCCGAGGATTATTATAGCCACTACGTAGTAGCTTTGAGTTTGTATCGGTGTGTCAGATTTCCTCTCGAATTCAAATGCCTGTTATACTATCCGACATAGCGGTGCTCGCACAAAGCAATTGCACGGATGGTTGCTCCTCAACAGCCTTATTCTCCGTGCTAGTTGACGGCAGTACCCCGTAGTGTCCTTGGCTAGCGTGGGTATAGAGGTGGGGCGTCACATGAATTATTTAAGGATTGGACTTGAATAAATTTGATTTGAAATTTATATAAAAAGGGAGATTTTAAAGGGTGTGATCTTTATAACTTGATTTGGTTTTAAAGTGATTTAAATGAATATAAAGTTGAGATAAATGAATATATCAAGTTAAATAAATTGAAGAATATCCAGTTGTTTGAAGTTAAAAGTTTTACTTAAATTACATTGGATTTATTAAATAAACATTTCAAAGTCTAAATAATAGTAATTGAATTTGATATATATGGAATTATCAAAGAACTAGTTTTGAAATGATGGAATATTTAAAGCTTTGAAATATATGAATTGAAATGATTTATTGAGAGATTCAAATCGGTATTTGGAATTTATTTGTAAAATTAAAGAAGCGATTTTATTATATAAAGTAATTAAATATTTAAACCATTGAAGTATATTAAGTTATGTTTCAAAGCCATAGATTTCAAGGTATATAGATTTCTTGAAAAGGATATATGTGAAATAAAATGATATCATATTGGTTTGGGTTTTAAAATAGAAATGATATCGTAATTATATGGTTTTGAAATCGATATTTTATTCTGTTTTTAAGGTATAAACTATTTTAAAGAGACCGTGGTGTTATAATAACGATTGGTTGTTGAAGAGACCGGGATCGGAAGTTGTCATACTCTCTGCCAACTCCAAAAACCACTTTAACAATCGTGTACGTGGTGGAGATTCCAGAATGAAGTAGGATGGTGGCGGGGTTTCCTTTGAGGTAAATACATGGACCCAACTCCCATGAGTTGGCATAAGGTGGTTAAAACAGGAGCGATCAGCGGGTTAATGAGGTAGCACCTTTGATCGGACACATCCCTTCGATATTATACTTTGACTTTTGGATTGATTCGGTGACCATTTTTTATTTCTTTGATTTGGGGGTGTTGTTCTAGGTGGGCGATAGCTGCACGCTACGCGTTACCACCGACCTGGAAGCGTAATTGGTATATCTACCCTGTCATTGCCTAGTTGTGCCGTGTCACCTACCATACCGAGCCTTTACTACGAGTTTCTATTTGTGTCGTACCTATGGAGTGTCTTCTCGTAGTCTCCCGATCAGGAGATATGAAAGAACTGTATAGACTATTGGCATTATTACGTGTTAAGGTGGAAAATGTAAAGCCTTAACGCTATTTAAAAGTAAGTTTATTTTTCCAATAGACACTATTATAATAGCGAAATATTACTACATCGTAAATAGTTTAACGGATCCTTAGGAGATGTGAATCTCGAGCATCTCTTAAGTTACCGCACTCACGTTAGACACTGGATAGAAGATGTCAAATCCCATAAACATCTCTGACGCCGTTACACTCATATTATTTACCGTTGATTTAACTTACATAAGATCTTTTAGTTCTGACTCGAGTGTTTTGTCTTTTCATAGTTCTGACTCGAGCTGAGTATATATATATGAGAGAGCGTATTTGTTAGTGTTATAAAAGGTTTTGATATTGTGTTGCTTTACTCCGTTTTGTATTTATAAATTATGGTCGATGCATGGGACGCTATGACATCAATAGGGATTTCTAAACACTTAATAGGATAGACCTACATAATATTTGTTTTTAATATAGGTGAATGAAATAATTTTGCCTGTTATATTTTCTATATATAAAATAAGTTTTCATAAAAGATTATATTTGGTTGCAATATATTGGTTGTTAGGTAATGAAATTTATAAATGATGGTTGAAATAAGATTGAAAATAAAATAAATAAAATTGGAAATTTAGATCTTAAGTTCCAGGGTTTTGAAAATTTCTTTCAATTGATTTTAGAAAATAATAATATTATTATTAGAAGTATTTTCTGATACAGATATTTCAATATAATTTGAAAGAAATGTTTTAAAATAAATTTGGAAAAGAAATAAGTTTTGTACTCCCCTCTCTGTCGCTGGAAATAATTTCGGTGATGGCGGCCGCATCATCGACATTCATTTTCGAGTCTCGAAGAGGGAAGACCATTGTAGTAATTTTACTACAGATTTATTTTGATAAACAAATATAAATTTTAAATTGTTTTAAATATAATTGGACATATAAGTGTAAGTATATATTTATCTATTATTTTTAAATCATTTAAAATTAAAACCAGTATTTGGTTCTTAAGTTCTAGTTAATTAATAGTTTCAATTAGTGTAGTAAAATAGAAGTTAACTAACAATTGAAACCTCTAGATGAAATAAGAAATATAATGCTAAGTTATAAATGAGACTAAAAGAGAGTTGAAACTGTAATCTTATATAATGAAAGATATAATTATTGAACATTTAATTAATTAAAAGAAATGGGATAAACTTTCAGTTACATTCTTATAACTTACCAAATAATAAAAATTACAATGTTAATAAGAAAATGTAAGAGATATTGTACAAGTGAAAGCATGTAATGAAGGATTTAATAATACTTTTATTTATAAGAATTGATGTCATAGAGTTGTGAACTTAAGTCGTAATTGAAATGTTACTGTGATAAAGGTGATAGGAAGTAAGTAGTGCAAGTATAAGATTATAGACTTAAGTAAATAAATTATTATGCAAAGAAATTGAATTAAGCTTGGATGCTATAAATAAATGAAATGAAAATTTGCAAGAAATAAATGTGAATTATAAGAAACCATTATATGAATAAAAAAAAGAGAAATCAAACAATAAATGTATGAAATGAAATGAATAATAAATAAATGTGATTTGTTGGTTGGAATTGTTGTTTGTTTTGGTTTATGGTTGTTTGGGTAAGGATACTTTAAAATTGTTTGGATGAATGAAAAATCTATTTAGTTTCACTTAAGAATGTTGAGTGAAGGGTACACTTAGTAGTTTATTTTTCATACAATTTAAAGTTTTGAACCCGAACAACTATTTGTTCGTTTGATATGAATGAATGTTTGATTTGTGTAAATTTTTATGTGATGGTTGTATGCCTTGTTGCAAGTAGTTGTTGGTTGTATTGATTTGTTTGTTTATGGTTGAAACAACTTTAATATTTCATTTATATAATTGTTAACCCTTTTAGATTATATAAGTAAAATGCAGGTTATGGAAGCAATTGCTACTGCTTTTGGTTCCATAAAAATAAGCGTAAATTGCCCGACAATAGGTACGTTCTCGGATTACGGATTTATAGCGCTATTATATTGTTTTTACCGTGTTGGGATATATATTATTTTGGATAGTATATGTTATATATTGTTATATTTGATATTATATTTTCTCCCGAGCCTCCCCGTACAAAGGAGCTCTGCCGAAATTTTCCGTAAATTTTAATATTTTGAAAAATGTTTTCCAAGCTTTATTAATTTGAGTATAAAAAGATTTAATGGGTATAAATTGGTATACTTTATCTAAATTGATTAATTTTGTAAATTTATTTGTTTATAAAGTTAATATTTTGAATAAGATGTATTGTTTATTTAAATTCTTCTTTTTCCCTTCTTTTCTTTTTCGGGGACGAAAGTTTTGAGTGGGGGAGAGCGTAACGATCCGTAATTTTTAATAACTAAAATTGGTTAATTTAATTTGATCTTTGTAATTAAATTTATAAAGAAATAAAAATTTTGTAATTTATAATGAAATGAATGCTAAAATGAAGTGCAACAATGGTAATTTAAAAGTTAATTATTGACAAATAGTGTTAAATTTTGCACTTGGGTATAAAATAAAAAATAAGCAAATAAAAGTAAGAATTTAATTATCCAATGCAATAACAATTGATTTAAAGTAACTGAATGAAATTGCAATAATTTAAAATGTGAAAAATGTTATACTAGTCTTTGGATTGAATATAAGGAAACAAGTGTAGCCTTGGTAATTAATATTTATTTTTGACAATAGAAGTGAAACCCCAATAAAGAAATAGTAAATTGTTTCCCTTGGGTCTGTAAACAATAAACTTAAATGTAATAAAAGTAAACGAAGGCAATAATTATGTGTTACCCTTTTATTTAGTCTATTGATTGAAATGAGAAGATCAAATTGAATAAATATAAACAAAAGCTACATTAATGTGGGAGGTAATACAATGTTTATGGGTTGTTAGATTAGAGTATATTTGGAAAAAAGATTTATTAATGTAAAACTTAATAAAGGAACAAATTGAAATGAAAGAAACAAATGTAAATGCCTGATTAGCTAATGGAATAGTAATAATATAGTTAATGGTAATCAAATAAAAGCATAATTGTTTAAGAACTGTAACAGTTGCTTGATAATAGGGAATTCATGAGTGAAGTTAAAGGCATGGTAATACTTGTATAAGTTACCTGTTTATTTCGTTTAATAATAAAATTGGAAACCAATTAGAGCAAAGGAACCTTAATGTTACATTAATAAAAATTAATGCAATAACTAAGTTAGCGCACACCCTATTAATTGAAACAGATTGTAAAGTTAGGATTGATTGAAATTAGTAAATTGGAAAATGAATTCAAAGTTATGTTAACCGATGAAGAATACGTAATAAATTAAAAAATTATACAATCAATGTCTGTTAAGTAAAATTATAATATTTATGGTTGATAATAAACGTTACTTTAGTAATTATTAATGTAATAACGGAAGGTATGAATGTAATAATGAAAAGCCTGGAATTGTAAATTTATGCATAGTGTAGTAATCGATATAATGGAAAGTGTGAACCCAAGTAAATGAATTTATTTAGAATGTAAAACACAATTAGCGTGTATATTGGTAGAAATGTAATAAAATGAAAACAGGGAAGTTAGTACGAAGGAAAGATGGAAATTTGAAATTATTAATGTATTAAAGGGTAAACAAAGGTTACCTTTGTTTATTGAATAATTATTGATTAGATAAAAAGGATTTGGAGTTAAATCAAGTTAATTTATTGAAATAAATTTTAATTAATTGAATTTATTGTGAATGAAATTAATTACTACATTATCTGAAATTAAGATAAAATAAGGATATTAATGCACTATGGTATAAACCATGATAATTATATCGTAAAAATGAAATCAGTTGAATAACTAGATAGTTTAAGAATATGGATTATTTGAAATTAAATTATAATTACTAAATCTATGGAAATTGAAGTTAACGCAAAATTGGTAAACTTATTAACTTTGAACTGATGTCCAGAATTTGCTTTAATTTATGGAAAATGTCCAAGCAATTTGAATTGAGAGAATTGTGATTTATTTAAAATTTAACTGAAGCTTGATTTAAATAAATTTAATATTAAATTATTTAATTAATGTAAAAATAGCCATTTTGGCCACTAACTTGGATTTCGACGAAACCAGTTTCATCGGATCCGTAACGGTGAATTATTGTAGGGTTTCAAGTTTCGTAGCGATCGGACTTGTTGTTTGATCGTACGGACTCGAAACGCCTTGAAACTAATGAAATTGAAATCAATTGAAATCAATTTGAAAAGTATTGATTTGAGCATTACTTCTTCATATGATGGAATTTGGACTTGAAACTTGTTCCATCGCGTTTAAAATATTTAAAAACATCTATTTTGATATATGGCTTGATCTAATTTCGTTCCGGAGTTAGAACAGGCATTTCGGTCCACTTTGGCGTTAGCGCGTAAATCTATCTTATCCATCCATTCAAATATCAACCATGCCCATATATTTTCTGCTATAAACCCTAGCAGCCTCTGTTTCTCATTTCTATATGTTCTATTCACCTCCTCACTTTAATGGCAGTCAAACCCTGATTCCAATTGCAATCCCAAATCAAATCCAAAGCTAAATTTCAAACTCCTCAAAAAAATTCAGAAAAATTATATATCGAAGCTCTCGATGTACGCATCTCAAAACTGAAATTCGTTTTCGGATTCGATGCATCGTTTGTCTAGAATTTCAAAATCAATTTTCGGCCGTTCATCGCGCGTCGACGAATCGATGAAACATTTCTACGTTTTGAAGAGGGAACGGAGGGGAGTTCATCGACGGTGTTCATTTTGCGATTCGACAATTAGATCGGCGAAAAAATTCAACAAGGGTTTAAATAAAAAGTGGCGGGGGCTGTGTATATTTTGGCTCGGGACGGTCGCGCTAGGCCAGGGTAGAATCGGCCGGAGTGCAGGAGGCCGGTGGTGGCGTTCGTTGCTGGCGTTGAGCAAGGGTCGCGCGTGCTAGGCATGGCCGTGCTCAGGTGCATGCATTGCTGAGTGGTTCTCGCGTGCGTGCTTGGTTTCTGGAAAATGAATATTGTGGTGACGTGGCACTAGGAGGGTGAGTAAATATGTTTTCTTTTTATTTGTTTTTATAATTGATTTCAATAGCATTTATCGTCATAACTTTTGCATACGATATCCGTTTGCAGTTTCTTTTGTTAGGGTCGTATCTAAATTTCGGACTTTATGGCGCTTGTTTGGACGATTTCTAAGACTGGTCAATTTTTGGGTTAAAATTGGATGTAAAATTCAATTTAAATTCAAAAGGTGAGTGTTTTAACCCACTCACAATTTTTAAAATTTCTTATGTTTGGTAAATTAATTTATGGTGTGATTAGAAATTTATTTATGACTGTCTGGCATATTTTTAATCATCATCTCGGTTAAAATGCATTTATTTAATTAAATTATTATTTAATTATTCATTGCATATAAACTGCCAATTAAATTGTTATTTATTTATTATTGTATATAAACTTCCAGTAAACAGTTATTTAATTTATTATTGATTATAAACTGCTAGTTAATACATGTTGGCTACTATCCGTTCTATATTGATGTTATTGTTTGAATTGAATGATGATTTGATAAATGTTGATGATTGATATTGGATGAATGGTTTTTGTATTTTATATAGTTAAAACCTGCAAGTTGTTATGCATTTAATTTCATTCGGGATTGCCGTGTGAAATGATATATAACCGTTATTTTTATTTTAAATTACGGATTGAAATGATATATATCCGTATCACTTGACCATAGGGTAGAAAATTATATACAGACACCACGGTCTATATATATATATATATATATATATATATATAAATGTTTTGAAATGATTTCTATGGTTCTGTAAAGAAATATACGGGTTATATAAATTTTGATTTTTGATGTTGTATAAACGTCAAATTTTCTAGCTAAATATAAATATGCTTTGAAATATAAAATAAACCAATAATAAAGTTTGATTATTTTATATAATATGGTTTAATGAATATTGACTTTGAAGGCACATAAATATTAATTATATATATAGTTAAATTTTTGAATTTAAGCTATGTATAAGTTTGTTTAATAAAAATAAGTTTGAAAATGAAGTTTGATTGTTTTATATTATATGGATAATCACCTATTTAAAGAGTTTTTAAAAGACCTAAATGGAATTTAAGTTAGAAGATAAATATGAAATTGGTTTGAATTGAATTATTTAAGGATTGGACTTGAATAAATTTGATTTGAAATTTAAATAAAAAGGGATATTTTAAAGGGTGTGATCTTTATAACTTGATTTGGTTTTAAAGTGATTTAAATGAATATAAAGTTGAGATAAATGAATATATCAAGTTAAATAAATTGAAGAATATCCAGTTGTTTGAAGTTAAAAGTTTTACTTAAATTATATTGGATTTATTAAATAAACATTTCAAAATCTAAATAATAGTAATTGAATTTGATATATATGGAATTATCAAAGAACTAGTTTTGAAATGATGGAATATTTAAAGCTTCGAAATATATGCATTGAAATGGTTTATTGAGGGATTAAAATCGGTATTTAGAATTTATTTGTAAAATTAATGAAGCGATTTTATTATATAAAGTAATTAAATATTAAAACCATTGAAGTATATTAAGTTATGTTTCAAAGCTATAGATTTCAAGGTATATAGATTTCTTGAAAAGGGTATATGTGAAATAAAATGATATCATATTGATTTGGGTTTTAAAATAGAAATGATATCGTAATTATATGGTTTTGAAATGGATATTTTATTTCGGTTTTAAGGTATAAACTATTTTAAAGAGACCGCGGTGTAATAATAACGATTGGTTGTTGAAGAGACCGGGATCGGAAGTTGTCATACTCTCTGCCAACTCTGAAAACTAGTTTAACAACTGTGTAAGCGGTGAAGATTCCAGAATGAAGTAGGATGGTGGCGGCGTTTCCTTTGAGGTAAATACGTGGACCCAACTCCCGTGAGTTGGCATAAGGTGGCTAAAACAGGAGCGATCGACGGGATAATGAGGTAGCACCCTTGATCGGACACATCCCTTCGATATTATACTTTGAATTTTGGATTGATTCGGTGGCCACTTTTGATTTCTTTGATTTGGGGGTGTTGTTCGAGGTGGGCGGTAGCTGCGCGCTACGCGTTACCACCGACCCGGAAGCGTAATTGGTATATCTACCCTGGCATTATCTAGTTGTGCCATGTCACCTACCATACCGAGCCTTTACTACGAGTTTCTGTTTGTGTCGTACCTATGGAATGTCTTTTCGTAGTCTTTCGATCAGGAGATATGCAGGCACTGTATAGACTATTGGCGTTATTACGTGTTATGGTGGAAAATGTAAGGCCTTGACGCTTTTTAAAAGTTAGTTTATTTTACCAATAGACACTATTATAATAGCGAAATATTACTACATAGTAAATAGTTTAACGGATCCTTAGGAGATGTGAATCCCGAGCATCTCTTAAGTTACTGCACTCGTGTTAGACACTGGATAGAAGATGTCAAATCCCGTTAACATCTCTGATGCCGTTACACTCATATTATTTACTGTTGATTTAACTTACATAAGATCTTTTAGTTATGATTTGAGTGTTTTGTCTTTTCAATTCGCTCAGGTCAGCCTGAGCGTTTCAGGATTTGAAGATTTTATTCTGGAGGACGAAGACGAAGATTAGTAGTACTATTATCTACTATATTATTCCACCACACCATTGTTCCGCTGCATTGATATTATTCTTTGGTATGTGTACTCTGATATGTATTGTATAAATATAATCAAATGTTTTGTAAAATAGATTCATGAGCTGTTATTTGATTATTTATTTTATCGTTCCGCTGCAGGATTCTATTTTGTTTATTTTTTCTTTCTCTACTTTTTCTTATTTACCCTATAACAATCCGCCCTTCTGCATGGTTCGAATTGGCACGTGTGTCGATTTAAACCGTATAAAAAGGCGGGTCATCACAGCATTTCTCCACCTCTCCTACTCGTGCACCCATAACCACGCAAGCATATGTAGCTCCGCCGTCGACCTCGACAGCAGCCCTGTCCCTGCCTCCTCCTTCTCATCAGCTCGGCCATGCCGCAACACTCCCCTGACCACTGTTTTATTCGCAACCCGCCTTTTTTATATATATGAGGTATGCACATGTTTATATATATATATATATATTAATATGAATATATATTAGTTTATATATACTGTTTATAAGTATGTATATATTTTATATTATTCTTCTTTTGTGTCCCTAGATCTAGGCTTTTATTCTTTATACATATAATATATATTATTGTGATAGTTTATATAGTATTTATGTATGCATTCGTTGTTACACACAGAGTTGTCTACAATATGTGTGTGTGTGTGTATGTATGCTGGTTTACAGGCTACAACATTTATATATATTTAAGTATGTAATGGTTTTAAAGGTTGTTTATAATATGTTCTTGTATATATAAAGTTATACAAGTTTAATTATTTTGCTGTAAACATAAGTTGTAAAGATCTATTAGTTTGGATATATATTTATAATTTACCGAAGGGTTTGAATTTATACTAAGCTTGTCTGTATATATTATAGAAAATAAGTTTATCTAAAGGTTCATTGGTATATTGTTATAAATAAAAGTGTATACAATGATATTTTATAAAGCATATTAAGTGATAAAGGTTTATATATGTATACTCTGATGGATTTCTAAATATGTTTTGGTCAGACGTGTTAAAAAGGATTTTGGGTACTAACTTCAATCTATATATACATATATATATATATATATATTAGTTATGTATATATATATATGTTATATATTGTTTTATAATATGGTACATAATATAACATTCCAGTATTTCGCATGTAGTTGTTGTGTCTGCATATGGGTGGTGAGTAGCTTGCATATATTTTAGTCTACACTTGTATATCTAGTTGCGTATACATATTGGGTCAGCATATGTAAGTATGAATTCATATAAGCTGTACACAGCATGAAGTTTACACTATAATGAGATGTGTTTTAACAACGTACATTTTAAAGCATATAAAATAAAGTGAATTTGATATTGGTATATATATGTATGTATGTATGTATGTATGTACATATGCAGATTGTGATTTTAATATGTTTGTGTTTTAAATTTAATATTGGTTTTATAATAAGGATGGATCTTAAAGTATAATGTATTAGTTTGCATATATTTGAGTTGGTTTAGGTATATTTATATATATGCATATGTTGGTCAATATATATGTATATAAGTATTGATCTTGAAATAAATATATATATGTGTGTTATTATAATTATATGGTTGATTTTAATATATGTATATATATTTTAATTTAAAACAATGATTTTAATTATATGTGTGTGTGTGTATTTGATTTTAATATATGTGTTTAAATTTTTGATTTCAAGGAAATAAAATATATATATTTGCTATTTCTATCAAACTAATTCTAATTATTTCTTAGATTCCTTATCTATCAGCTTTGCTCGTTAATTCATGCGAACCTTGTTTGGTTTGGATCCGTTCCGAGATTTCGTAACTCAATTTCATTTTCTATTTTATCTAGCCTCGAAAGGTGAGCAACTACTCACGATTAACGTTCTTATATTTATTAAATTTGATTTCAATTGAAATGAAAATTGCAATATGCTGCTGTTGGTTATTTGCATTGCTTTATATATGCTATTATCTGTAACTTTCACCTATGACATCTGACACCATTATCTGTTATTTATATTAATGCTATATGCATGTTATATTGTTACCATATCTGTTATCACTCTGCAAGTTCTCAGTTAGTATAGATTTCACTATGGGTTGAAATGATACATGCTCAAACGATATGTAGAATAGGAGAAAATGGTTATGGGTTGAAATTATAAACCCAAGCGATTTTCATTTGAATTGAATTTGGGGTTGCGGGTTGAAATGATATATACTCATATATATTTAAACTACGGGTTGAAATGATAAATATCCGTATCACTTAACCATAGGATAGAAAATTTTATATAGACACCATTGGTCTATATATAAATATTTGGAAAATGATCTCTATGGTTTTAAAAGGGGATATATATGGTTTTATTTAATATTGAAATATTTTATATATGAATAAGTTTTAATATAAAGTAGATTTAATAATGAGCTTTAATTTAATAAAGTTTGATTTAATTTATATATAACATGTATAAGTATTTATTTAAATATTATTTTAAAATAAATCCTTTTTAATGATTTTATAGGTTAAGATTGGGAAGATAAATTTGAATTTAATTGAAATTGTAATTAATTAAGGATTTATTTAATTAAATTGATTTGAAATTTATTGAATTTGAGATTTTAAAGGATATGATTATATAACTTGATTTTTGTTTAAAGTGATTAAATGAATATTTCACGTATAAATAAATTGAAGGAAGTATTTGAAAAAATGTAATTTAAGGTTATTTAAATAATATTGGATTTACTAAGTGAATATTTCAAGACTAAATAATAATGAACTTAAATCAAGATCTATATGAAATTGTAAATTTAGTTTTGAAAATGTTGAATATATAAAGCTTTGAAATATATTGAAATTTAAATGGTTTATTTTGTGGTTCAAATCTGTATTTGAAATCGATATAATTTGAAATTGTTTGTTTAGAAAATGAATTTAATTGATATTGATAAATTGATATTGAATTAAAATTGAATTTGGATTCGAGTTGGCTTGAATCGATTGTGAAATTTGTGGAAGTTATAAATATTGTACTTTATAAATTATTTAATATATATATACATATTATTTTAATATAAAACTATTTTTTGGTATAAGATATTTTAATATAAAACTATTTATTTTATGAACTATTTTATTTTATATACTATGATTGAACTGTTCAAGTGGTGGAAGTTATGATTTCAAAGTTATGGTTTTTCCAAGGAATTATGATTTCAAAGTGTTTTGGATTACAAAAGTGTTGCAATTTTGGAAGTGCTATAATTTGGAAATAGATATATTTGAAATGAAAATAATATTTTGGTTTTGAGGTATAAATTATTTTGAAATGACCACGGTGTTATAATGACATTTGGTTGTTAATAGCATACATTTCTAGATAGTAGGTAGTTCCACGGATCCTTAGGATGGTTATCCCAAACATCCTTTGAGTTACTTGTTTTTCAGTTGATATTTCACTTGAGTTGGATTTATTGGTATAAGAATATTAATCCTGACTCGAGTGTTTTTGTTTTTCTTTACGCTAGGGCCAGACTGAGTGATACAGCATTTGAGACTCACATTTGGAGTTTGGAGCTTCGCTTGGAGATCCAACTATCGATTCAGCTTTTAGCTTTCCAGTTGATTTGTTCAGAGAGGTCATCAGTTGTATTAGAGACTTCACTATATTTGAGATATTCTGCTATATTTTCTTTCTAACTCTGATGTTTATATAGTAGCTTAATGAACTACTATTTATCTATTCCGCTGCATTATTAATATATCACTCTATGTCTATGACTCTGTGATTGATTTATTTACTATAGATGTTGAGTCTTTCCAAATATAAATTAACATTCTGATATTTTGAGCAATTCAAGTTCGGCATGTGCGGATGCGAATGGCTAAAAATACAGGTCGTTACAGTTGGTATCAGAGCTCTGGTTTTAGGCAAAACTTAGCATATGTAGTAGATTTAATTACAGAAATACTTTCGTTCGTGCTTGAATCTCTTCCTATTTGATTCGATTTCCTTTGAATTTTGGAACTCTCCCGATTGTTCTGAAACCCATTGTGACAAATGGGCCTTTCAATCTTCGAAAATCCGCATCCAATACATCACCCGTATTTAAATGTCGAAGATTCAAACGTTGGAGTCTGGATTGTTGGAGTCATAACACATTAGATAATAACAACACAATGGAAACAAAATAACTTTCATTCATACACTTCATGGATTACAACATTCTTAAAACAAGTGTCCATCATCATCAGAGTCCTTTATATTACACAACAGCAGAATACAACATAACAGCGGAAAAATAACATCAACATGGTCTTTCCAGAGAGTCCAATATACTGCATCTTCATTTCCAAATCTCCAAAGTCCGAATCAAAAGGCTCAAAACCAAAAGCTTCCAAGACTTCCAAGTCCACATCTACCTCCCAACTTAGCTCCAGAACCTACTGATAACCTGACTCTAGGCCGCCCATGTAGAAAATTAGAGGTACCCAGAGTTTAGCAAAGGGAACAATAAATTCCGAGTTAGTCATGGTACTGGTGTGAGAACTTAAAATAGTTATCTGTGCCAAAAATCCATTCATGCTTTAGGAAAATGAAACTACCATAAGGTCTTCTGGTACACACTCAAATGCAATCACACACATGGGGAAGGTTTCTCCTTATAGTAGTCAAACATGCTTGGTATGTGAAAATCCTTTTGATATTATTTTTAGTGCATAGCGTGAAAACCATTTTGCAAGTATAATATTAATCTTAGCCAGCATATGTACCATTATAGTATGCCTACTATAGCTACCATGTTAAATGGTAGGTTCTACAACTGAAATCATGAAGGGCTTGTATTGTTTCGTTTGGATTTCCAACAAATGGCCAAGGCTAAGGAACTTTCTTTATTCGAATGGGTACGCATCTGGAGGGACGTCCCGAGAACCGAACCGGATCTCAACCAATCCAAGGTCGGGCTACCTTTGTAACTAGGTAACTAACTGTTACGAGTATGCCATCCCCAGGTCGTAACCGACCTTTACCGAGGCGCCTCAAATTCCAACAACCACATAAGTAAAATATATGAGCTCCATACCATAATACCACTTTTATCCAAAAGGAAATGCACATACCCCTAGGGTCGCAAAACCCATAACCTTACTGCATCCTTCTTGTTTCGATCATTTCCTGGGGGGTGACGTTCGAAGAAGTCTCGTCCCACAAAGCTACGCTTTACACAAAAGCCATGCTTCGATCAATCAATGATCAACACTTAGCAAGCCACATTATCAAATTGAGAATATATCATTAATAACTATCAACTACATAACCTCTGAGCTCGTACATCTCAGAGAAGGGTGTGAAGCCAAGGGAATAAATTCTCTGCTACCAACAGAAATGTATTTTATAGAAACCAGCTTTATATCCTAAAGTGTAATGTCAGACATACATCCATACAAGTCCAACCTGGGTCTGAATGGAACCGAAGGCACTTCATCCAATTAAGGAAAGAAGTCCTTGCAAATTCGGATATTCCCAATCTCGTTCGGACTCCGCATCACATAGGGTAATCTCTATACCGGAGCAACTCGATGCGGAGAAAATCAGCAGGCAATCCTTTCGTTTTCGAAAATGCCCGGTCTTCAACCACCGTCTTCAAATTCAATTCCATTCCGTTGTATCATTATTCGGAATGGGTTTTCGACTTAATGCCCTCCCCCGGCCTTTTCGAATAATGAACGCTTAATTAAAACATATGGATACATTCGGACCTTAGATAAGTCACAACTTTTTAGCCCTTTTTTCCCAAAACCTTTCCTTTTGAATGGTTTAAACAAATTTTCATTTTAATCTTTTAAACAAAAGATCCACCTTTAAGATCCACTTCAATTTGAAACAAAGTTTACCAAATCTTTAACAAAGATTCATCTATAGCATTCAAAACTATTTCCATTTCAAATTCCTTTAGTTGGAAAACTTAGCTTAATCTTGTTTTCAATATCCAGCTTTCCTCTTGGTCCGTTCCAATCCTCGCCCAGATAAGTAAACGTTGGCCAGGTAAGTTCACCGCACTGGTTGCTACACCCCTTACCTTATTTACACACCCTGTGTACCGTTCCAGATCATCAGAATTGGAAGGCAAACACTTAGTACTGACCACATATTGGAAAAACTTGATTTGAACTTGGTTAAAATTCCAAAAAAAATCCTTTTAAAAATAGTTTTGAACCAATTAAAACCTTTAAATAACTTATTATGATTTATCATAATTTTTTCCGGTTTTTAATAATTTTATAACAGCTTATTTTCACTGTTTGCAGTTTTTGTCACTGAACTTCAAAACCGCGATTTTATTTCAAATTTGATTTACCAATAACTAGAAATCCTTTCAAAAAACTAGAAATTATTTCTTTATATGAAAGCTATTATCATTTTAAAAAAAAGGCTTTTCGTTTTGGGAAAATTCGATTAAATTTGCTTAAGTTATAGCCTTTTAAAGTATAAATCAGAAAGTTAGCACACTACCACATCGCGGCAAGCTCTATTTGAGTTAAATTTGGATTGCCAAAATAATTCATTTAAAATACTTTAAAAATGGTTTAAAATCCATATATATACACATTATATAACTTGTATAACCCTTTTAAACCAGAGTTTCCTAAATTTCAAATTTTCAAAATTAATTAATTATTTAAAATAAATATTTAAATAATAAAATATTATTATTTTTAAAAACTCATCTTTTAAGTCCCAAAATTTCCAGAAATCAAACCAAACTATATATAAGAATGTTGGAATAAGAGATTTCAAATTTTAAATTTATTTATATAACGAATTCAACTTCAATTTTTGAATTCAAATTCAAATTAAATTATTTTAATTTCAAAACTTTAACAAGCCATATTATATTCAAGATAATTTTACTTTCAAAATTTCCTTTTCAATTTTTTTTCATATTTACCCAATTTCACTTCCAAATCATTTTGGATTCAAAATTCAACTTTTAAATTTTTCACCATTTTGAATAAAATAATATTAAATTCAAAATACCCATAACCAATTTCCCACGAAATCCATATTCTTGTGTGTTTTGTCTAAGGGTTTTGCATGCAACAATAAAATATCACAACCATCATAAATCCAAGCACAACAATACCAATAAGCGGTATAATCCTATAACGCTTATTTTCCATTCACAGGTAAACATGTAAATTGACATGCATAATATATAAACAACCATTCACAAAATTCAAAAGAACTTTTATATATAAAAACACACACACACACACACATATTAAATAAACATTCTCACCGAGGGTCCACTCCTAAATCGAATGGTTGGCAGACTGTTAACGTCCCGATTTCTCCGACTGATAGCTACGCACGAACGATCGGACGAACGAACTATTTTTTCCTTTTTTAATGGGCCGAGAGGGGTGGGCCGAGAAGGTGGGTGGCCAAGAGTGTGTGGCGGGTGGGTGAGATGGCCGAGAGGGTGTGGCGTGTGGGTTGGTGAGTTTGGCGTGTGTGTGGGTTTTTGCTCGAGTGGGTGTTGGGTCGGGCCGAGGGGTGGTGTTGGGTGGCGGGTGTAGGGGTTGGGTGATGTGGCGGAAGGTTGTGGAGGATTGGGCGGAGATTTGGGTGGAAGGTGGCCGAGTGTATGGGGTGGGTAGGGGTAGGAAATGGTGGGTGAAGGGTGTGGGTGGCCTAGGCCGAGATGGTGGGGTGTGAATGGTGGTGGAAGCCATAGCCAAGGAAAATGAAGTTTTAGGAATTTGAAGAGGGTGGAAATGAATGGAATAAAGCGGGTGGGTATGCCTTTTTAAAGGGGTGGAGAAGGGTAATAGGGTAATTTGTCCACATGGACACTTGTCCATCCATACCCATGCATGTGTACACTTGTTCCACACTTTCTACCATAAAGACAAGTGTTTTTTTAATTTATTAATATTTTCTTTTATTTAAAAAGGCATGTAAACATTTTTCCATGTATTTATAAATGGATATAAATCATTTTAAGGCTTTAAAAATTTGTAAAAATTGTATTTTTAACATGGAATTTTTTTTATCTTATTCTAAATAAATTTCTAAATAATATTTCCGACAAGTTATAAAAATTTCAACTCATAACAAATTGGTTTAAGTACATAGAAAAATTCATTTTTCGTTGGAAAAATTAAAATTAGTTCACAAATTTTCTAGAAATTATATTAATTCCTAAATTAAATTTGGCTTAAAAACAGGATCGTTACAAATCTCCCCCTTAAGAAAATTTCGTCCTTGAGATTCGATAGAGAGGGGGACAAACAAAAAACATATGAACACATAAATAGATAGAGAATTGGCTTACCAAATCAAGCCGAAATATCCACTCTACACTTGGGATATGACTTCTGCATGCTTTCCTCTGTTTCCCAAGTACAATCATTCGGATCTCCACTCACTGTACTTTCGTCAATTTCACCACTTTATTCCTTAACCACTTTTCATCTCTACCAATAATCTTCAATGGTTCTCTTTTCACTGCCAAGTTAGGCATGATTTCCAAATCCTGTTGAGTGGACTCCTCAATGATATGATCTAGGTCGTGCACATACTTCCGAAGGTATGAAACATGGAACACATTATGCATGCCAGCTAACCAATTAGGTAACCGCACTCGATAAGTCAAAGGACCAATCCTCTCAAGTATAGGAAAAGGACCAATATATCACGGTGCCAGCTTACCCGTCTTTCCAAATCTCAAAAATCCACGTATTGAAGAATCCTTTAAGAAAACTGGATCTCCTACCTGGAACTCTAAAGTTTTTCTTATGTGGTCGGCATAACTTCTCTATCGACTCTTGGCAGTTTTCATCTTCTTCCGAATGAAATCAACCTTTTCAGAAGCTTCCCTTATCATGTCCAAACCAAGAACAAGCCTATCACCTGACTCAATCCAACACGCAGGTGATCTACAAGGACGACCATACAATGCTTCGAAAGGAGCTAATCTAATATTGGCCTGATAACTATTATTTTACGAAAACTCAACCAAACGAAAATGGTCCTCCTATGAACCTCCAAAATCAAGAATACAAGCACGCAAAAGATCTTCCAAGCTTCGATTTATTCTCTCGGTTTGCCCATTAGACTGTGGGTGGTAAGCAGTACTAAAGTTCAACTTGGTTCCTAGTGCGACTTGAAATGCCTCCCAAAATCTGCTAGTGAAGATCGGGTCTCGATCACTTACTACATTACTTGGTATTCCATGGAGTCGAACAATCTCCTTCACATATAACTCTACCAAACTCGCTGCCGTTCGGGTGGATTTAACTGGGAAAAAGTGGGCAGTCTTGGTCAGATGATCCACAATAACCCAAATCGCCTCATTACCCTTCCGAGTTCGTGGCAAACCATCTATGAAATCCATAGACACTTGATCTCATTTCCATTTGGGCACTTCCAATGGTTGGAGTAAACCTGCCATCTTCATTTGATCACTCTTTGTTTGTTGGCATGTTGCGCATCGACTAACGTAAATGGATGTATCCCTCTTCATCATTTTCCACGAGAAGGTCCTCTTAATATCTCGATACATTTTGTTATCCCCTGGATGGATACTAAACTTGGATTTGTGACATTCGACCAATACTTCTCGTTTGGGATCTGGGATGTCCGGGACACAAATTCTCCCTTTCAACCTTATAATTCTACATTTATCGACTTCAAAGCTAGAATCTTCGCCTTGACATATTCTCCCACAAATTTCTTAGAGAAACTTGTCTTCTTTTTTCTTCCTAGCAATCTTCTCAAGAAGAGTGGGGATGACAACATGATAAGCAAGAACAACATGACTTCTACTTAAAGCATCAGCTACTACGTTGGCTTTACCAGGTGTATACTAAATACCCAGGTCATGTGATGCTAGGAATTTCAACCAACGTTGCTGTCTTAGATTCAAATCCTTCTGGGTAAAGAGGTATTTCAAAGATTTATGGTCGATGATCATTTCAATTTTTTCACCCAGAAGATAACGATGCCAGATTTTCAAAGCAAAGAAAACTACCAAAATCTCAAGATCGTGGGTCGAGTAGTTCTTCTCATGTGGTCACAATTGTCTACTCGCGTAGGAAATCACTCTACCCTCTTGCATTAGAACAACACCCACTCCTTCACCACACGCATCGGTGTAAACAGATAAAACTCTATTCTCGTTAACAATGGCAAGAATGGGTGCAGTGGTCAACCTTTTCTTCAATTCCTAGAACGCTCTTGCACTTTGGAGTCCAAATAAATCTAGCATTCTTCATAGTCAGCTTAGTTAATGGACTGGCTAATTTAGAGAAATTCTGGACAAACTTTCGGTAGTATCTGCTAATCCCAGAAAACTTCTGACCTCTTTGGGGTGGTGGGTTGCTTCCAATCTAGAATAGCGGAAACCTTACCAGGATTTACAGAAAATCCTTCTTCTATTACAATATGTCCCAGAAATCGAACTTCTTTTAGGCAAAAATGACATTCAGAAAACTGGGCAAAAAGAATATTCCTCCTCAATATTTCCAAAGCTATTTTTAAGTGTTCGTCATGCTCTTTTTCAGTTTTGGAATAAATCAGAATATCATCAATAAATACGAGAATGAACTTATACGATACTTCACGAAATACTCGGGTCATCAGGTCTACAAAATATGCATGGGCATTGGTTAGTCCGAAGGGCATACCTAACCATTTGTAGAATGTATCGGGACCCCTAAAAGCAGTCAAATGGATACAATCTTCCGCGATTCTCAACTGATGGAATCCTTGGGCTAGGTCCATCTTGGAAAAGAATTTAGCACCATGTAATTGATCGAACAGGTCGTCGATTTGGGGCAAAGAAAATTTATTCTTAAGGGTTAATTTATTAAGATCACGATAATCTACGAACAATCTCAATGATCAATCAGACTTGGGTACAAATACTAGAGCTGAACCCCAACTGGAATGACTAGGTTATGTAAATCCTTTCTATAAATCTTGGGTTTGCTTAACTAGCTCTACTCTTTCCCTTGGTACTATACTATGACCTGCATGCACAACTGGATGGGCATTGGGAAACAAGTCGATTCTAAATTCGATTTCCCTATATGGAGGTAAAGATTTAACTTCTTCAAATACGTCAGGAAATTCTCGAACAATAGGTATGGATTCCAAACTCGGGTCAGGATACCCCAAAGTATACATTAGCTTGTCCCTCTTCGGAATTGGCTCCTCACATGAAATCACAACAAAATTCCCAAATTTGGTTTTGACCGTAATCGTTCTATTGATACAATCTAATTTAGCTTCATGTTCTGTTAACCAATTCATTCCAAGTAAAATCTCAAATTCATTGAAGTCAAGAACGAAAAGGCTGATAGGAAATTGATGATGAGAATATGAAATAAGAACCTTTCTACAGCGTAAACAAAGATTCGCTGGGCCTCCTACCGGGTTCTTCACACAAATAGGTTCGTCTACGAATTTGGGTTCAAGATTTAACTCTTCTACAGTTTGCTGGGAAATAAAACTATATATGGCTCCAGTGTCAAATAGAACTCTAACAATTTTATCATAAATAAGAAGATTACCTTCCAAAACTTCTTCCTTTTATGAGCTCCTGAAGTTGAAGGTTCATCCTTGATTGCATATACCTTTGCTACTTGGGCTTGCTTCATTATTGGGCATTCTTTAACCATGTGTCCTAGCTTATGGCAATAGTAGAATTCCCTGACTTCTTGTCCTGACTTCTTAAATTGATCCATCTTCCCTTGCTTCTTGGGCTTCTTGAAACTATTTGAGTAACGACCTTTTTCCAAACAGTTGACACAGGTAACATTCTTTGCCTTGTTCTCCTAAGTATCCTCCTTTTCTTTACCTTGCCAAGGTTTCTTTCCTCCAAACTTTCTCTTCTTCCAATTTGGATTACTTCCGCTTCCTTTCTCTTTTGGAATCTCTTGTTTATCCAAGGTAGCATAACTATATACCATATCTACCAAATCAGCAAAAGACTCCTTCACATGGCCTGCCATCCTTTCATGAAACTTCTTGCTCATCCCTTTAATAAATCTCTCATTCTTCTTTAGAGGGGTATTCACCAATTCAGGTCCAAATCGGGATAACTCATTAAACTTATTTAAGTATTCTTCAAAAGATAGATTTCCTTGCTTCAAATCGGTAAACTCTTGATACATCCTAGAAATACCAGCGAAAGGCATATAACGCTACTCAAATACTTGATTGAATCTATCCCATGTAAAGTCATCCTCCGATTCGGCCAAAGTAATGGTCTCCCACCATACTAAAGCTTCTTCCTGGAGCTTCCAAGAAGCCATCAACCTCCTTTGATCATCATCCAATTTCAAGCTTGCGCTTCTATAATAGTCTCCGTACCTTTGAATGGTTTCCCTCCAAGTCTTGAGAAATTCCGATATAACTCTGCCAGGTTTGGCTGCAGTTGGATGGGAAGAGTTGCTTCTTCCATTACTGTTGTTGCAGGGTCTCGACTATTTGTAATGGTACTCCCCCTTCCCCCACCTTATCCTCTTTTTGCACTCATTCTCAATATCTGTAAATAGTAAGAAAATTGATTTAGGCATACATACGAGATATCTTAGGGAATATACTCACTCTAGGGCATTTCTAACCCTATCTCTAATGAGTTACCTAATGAGTTATACTCCAAATCTAAAGTTCTTACTCAACCCTCAGCTCTGATACCAAATGTGACGGCCTGGCCTTTCAACCTTCGAAAATCGGCATCCATTACATCACCCGTATTCAAATGCCGAAGATTTAAACGTTGGAGTTCGGATCACTGGAGTTATAACACATTAGATAATAACAACACAATAGAAACAAAATAACTTTCACTCATACACTTCATGGATTACAACAAGTGTCCATCATCATCAAAGTCCTATATATTACACAACAGCGGAATACAACACAACAGTGGAAAAATAACATCAACATGGTCTTTCCAGAGAATCCAATATACTGCATCTTCATTTCTAAATCTCCAAAGCCCAAAACAAAAAGCTCAAAACCAAAAGCTTCCGAGACTTCCAAGTCTACATGATACCTGTGCGCATGCATAGGCCATCCGACGAACTTCGATCAACCTTGCCATTAACCACAACTTGTCGATGGTTGACTCGATCCCTCAGACCACAAAGCAACCCAAATCGACGATTAATTCGAAAACGAACCACTCGATCCAACCTGGAATAAAACTTAATCACCAAAAATCAATTCGTCTCACCGCCTCAGGCCACCAGAGGCCATGCCACTCTGATAACGATTCACTAAAGATCCATGCTTTGATTCCTCCAGGATCGGTCAACTCTGGTGCTTCATTGACGACAAACTCTCCTCTTAAACCTCATCAAGATAAACTGGGTTTAAAACCCTAAACCCTCGTCGTACCGCCTTCTCGACCCTTAATAAATCCAACTACTATTTTTCGGTGATCTCCTCCTTTCATACCTCCTCTAACATTAATCCTGACCCTATACGACTTCGCGATCACCGAAATTCGATCAAAATTCCCTTTTCGTTCAACCCAAAATATCTAAATAATCCCAATCTTAAATATCAAGATATTCACATCAAAATTCATCATTTGTTGGTACGAATCAACTTATGAAATCAAATCGTGAAGTTATGATCATCGATTTTCCTGATTATAAAAGTTTCCACTGTAATTTCTATGTTTCAAAGTATTTACTAAATATTTTTACTTGGGATTATTTTTAAAAAATACTTCACATTGTTATAAACATTTTCTTTTCAAGAATCATAACCTAAATTAGTTTAGATAAGAAGATAAGATTTTTTTCCTATATATTACTCTTGATTCTATTGATGTAACAAAGGATAATATGTACAGACATATACACACAAACATTTGCATATATAAAGACATGCAATGATATTCATACAAACATACTTCATATCATGATTTCAATCATAAGCATCAGGTAATTATCACATACAATCAAAATATAAATGGGTTTGAGATTTAGAGAGGGTGGTTTGCTCACATGACTTTGAACAGAAAAAAGATTTTTATTTTTCTTTCTTTGATCTGGATCTTGAAACTTGAATCTGCTACTTAGTTGTTAGTTGTTGAATTTGAACTTGATGTTTTCTTTGCTTTGTTATATGAATTTGCTGCATGCTTTTGCTTCTAGAATTTCTTTTAATCTGGTTTTAGCTTTGCTTGTTTTAAATGTATTGAATTTTTGAGAAATTGGAATTTGAATTTTTGATCTGAGATTGAATTTTTTTGATTGCTTCTTGAATCATTGTTGAGTTGATTTACTCTTGAATCAAATTCCAGACTGAAGAACTTGAGTTTGATTTGGGATTTGATTCTTGATTTTCAGTTTGCTTTTTTTTGTTTTAATTTCCAGGTTTCTGTTTTATAAACTTTAAATAGAAATAAGAAAGATGTATATGTATATACTCTTGTTTTAATTTTATTCATATTTTTGAAAATACAAAGACAAAGAACACTTGTAAATATATGTTAAAATCAAGCTAACACTTGTATATGAATAATGTAATTAGGCTACCACTTGTTTATGCATGATCTTATAAATTTACGTTTGTTAAAAATAAATGTTTATATGTTTAAACCCTTCTTTAAATAATTTTATAAATTTTATTTTAAACCCTTTTATCTTATGTTTAACATGTTTATATAAATTTTAAGTATTATGTTTTTATTGTTTATGTAATATGTTTACATATCTATTTTTGTATGTATTAATTTCGTGTATTATGTTTTAAATGTTATGAGCACATACAAATTAAATTTTATCTCATGTTAATTTTAAAAGAAAATGCATTAAACCTTTTCTTAAATCTTATTAAAGCTACTTCTTTGTTTTTTCTTATTTATCCTTGTCTTTTATTTTATATTTTTAATTTAACTATACATTAACAAATAAACATATATATAAGTTTTTAAAATATAGAATTTAACTTCTAAGTAGCTTTTGAAAATTATCTTTGTATTAAATTTAAAAATATAACTTTTGCAATCTATATATATACACACCTATATATGCATTATAATATTAGAAAGAAAATTTTTATAAATTTTAAAATATATAGTTTTAAAATCCAATTTATATTAATCTCAAATCATAACTTCTAGATATTATATATATATATATATTATAATTAGAAAACAAATTTTATTATTTTTAAATATAGAGTTCTTAAATCCAATTTATTTTCTAAAATATTTATTTTTGAGTTTCAAATCATAAATTCAATTTAAAATCAATTTGTGTACATATACATAAATAAACAACATATATTATTTATTTTGGAAATTTTCAAGTTCAAATTTCAAATTACAATCTATTTATATAAATAAACAGGCACATATCTTATTTAATTTGAAAATTTGAAAATTAATTCACAATTTAATACAAAAATTATTTTAATTATCAATTTAAATTTGACTTAAAACCGGGATCGTTACAGATTCCCCCTTAAGAAAATTTCACCCCCGAAATTTGCTAGACAAGGGAACAACTAAAAAATAGATGAACACATAGGAAGATAGAGAATCGAATCGCCGGATCATGCTGAAATATTTTTTCTATACTTGGCTTACCAAATCAGATTATCATCAATAGATACGAGAACGAACTTATTCAATACTTCACAAGATACTCGGCTCACCAAATCTACGAAATGTGCAGGGGCATTGGTTAGTTCGAAGGATAACTAACCACTCGTAAAATATATCTGACCCCATAGAATAGACAAATGGATTCAACCCAATTTAGCTTCATATTTTATTAACCAACTTATTTTAAATAAAATTTCAAATTCGTTAAAGTTAAAAACGAAAAGCTGATAAGAACTGATGGGAAGAATACGAAATAGGAACTTTTCGACAAAGATTCACATGGCCACCATCACACTAAAACTTCTTCTTGTAGCCGCCAGGATGCCATCAGAGAATTGATATCAAATGATGGAAAAAAGAGATTGATAGAAAATTTTGTTCCCGTTATTACAGGGTATTGACCATTTGTATTAGTACTTCCCTGTCTCTTATCTAGTCCTCTTCTTACACTCATACTCACTATCAGTGAATAGCAAGAGAATTTACTGAGGTGTACGAACAGATATCTTAGGGATATACTCATTCTAGGGTATTTGTTACCCTTTATCTAATGAGTCACCTAATGTGTTATACTCCTGAGCTAAAGTTCTTACTCAACCTTTAGCTCTGATACCAAAATTAAACGACCCTGACTCGACCATCGAAAATCGACGCCCAGATACATCACCCGTATTCGAATGCCGCAGATTCGAACGTTGAGTCTGGTTCGCCGGAGCTTATAATAAGATTAGGTGATAACAACACAGCGGAAGAAAAATAATATATCATTGATACAACAATGGATACAATATGATACAACAGATGCCCAACACTATCAGAGCTAAAAATGCACAACAGCGGAAACACAGCAGCAAAAAGATAGCACCAACATAAGATCCAAAAGAATTCAATATCCATAGTACAACTCCATCTCCAATGCTTCAAAACCAAATAGCTCAACCCAAAATCTTCAAAGACTCCTATCCAATAAGCTCGAACCACCATCAATGCTGAACTTGTAGCAAACTCGGTGCACAATGCGATCACTAAACCATAGATTCCAAAGATTGCCAAAAACTATATCTACTAGCTGATTATCTGAAAATCTGATTCTAAGCTTCCCGTGTGAAAAATTGTGGGCACCCAGAGTTTAAAAAGGGAACAATAAACTCCACGTCAGTCATGGGACTGGTGTGAGAAAACAAAAACAATCTTATTTGAAACAAACAAACAAAAAGAATTTAAAAAGAAATTCGCTATGCTTTTTGGAAAATGAAACTACCATAAGGCTTCCTGGCACACACACAATGCAACACACTAGGGGGAGATTTCTCCTTATGATAGTCAAACATGCTTGATATGCAAAATCCTTTCTGATATTATTATTAGTGCATAGTGTAGAAAACATTTGCAAGTGTAATGTAAATCTTAGCCAGCATACGTACCATTATAGTATGCCTACTATAGCTACCATGTTAGATGGCGGGTTCTACAACTAAAACCGTACAAGGCGTGTATTGGATGATTGGATTTCCAAAAAATGGTCAGGCTAAGGAACTTCCCCACCACATGGGTACGCTTCTGGAGGGACGCCCCGAGAACCTAACCGACTCCCTGCCAACTTAAAGCCGGGTTACCTCTGTAACTAGGTAATTACTTACACGAGTATGCCGTCCCCTGTCGTTACCGAACTTTATCCGAGGATCCTCAACACCAACAAATTCCAACAACCATATAGGTTAAATATCTGGGCTCCATACCATGATACCACCTTTTTCTAGAAGGAAATGGACATACCCCAAGGGCGCAACCCTCATAACCTGGCTGCATTCTTCCTGTTTCGACCATTTCTGGGTCGTGAGGTTCGACGAGGTATCGTATACAAAGCTACGCTTTTCACAAAAGCCATGCTTTGATCAACAAATGATCAGCAGCACTTGGTATGCCACATTACCATATTGGAAATATATCACTAGTAACCATCAACTACATAACCTTTGAGCTCGTACGTCTCAAAGAAGGGTGTTAAGCTAAGAGAATAAATTCTCCGCCACCAAACAAAAATGTATTGATAGAAACCAGCTTTACATCTCAAAGTGTAACGTCAGAAATACATCCATACAAGTCCATTCCGGGTTCGAACAGAACCGAAGGCACTTCAGAAGATGCCCTTCCATATCCGTTTATTCACAATCCCGATCGGACTCCCATCACATATGGAGATCTCTATATCGGCGCGACTCGGTGCAGAGACATTCGACAGGTAATCCTTTCGTTCTCAAAAATACCTGGTCTTCACCGCCATCTTCAAATGCTATCCATTTCGTCGTATCACTATTCGGAATGGGTTTTGTGATATAAAGTCCTCTCCCAGCTAAATCGAATAATGAGCGCTTATTTTTAAAACCATATGGATATATTGGGATCTTAGTCAAGTTACAATTTTTAACCAAAAACCCTTTCTTTGAATGGTTTAAGCAAATTTCCACTTTGAATCTTTTAAACAAAAGATCCACCTTTAAAATCTACTTCAATTTGAAACAAATTTCACCAATCTTTAACAAAGGTTCATTCATAGCTTTCAAAACTATTTTCAATTTTATTCACCAATCACTTGAAATCCTTTCAACAAAAACTAGAAATTTTTTCATTATATGAAAGTCATTATCATTTGAAAACAAATGCTTTTCTTTTTGGGAAAATCCAATTATATCTACCAAGCTATAACCATTCAAAGTATACATTGGAAAATCAGCGAACTGTCCTATTCCCGACAAGTTCTATTTGGGTTAAATTCAAATTCCCAAAACAATTCATTTAAAATATTTTAAAATGGTTTACAATCCAAATATATATTATATAACCTGTATATCCTTTTTAAACCACAGTTTCCAAATTAATTTCAAAACTTAAACAAAATATATTATATTCAAATTAAATTTCAATTTCAAAACTTCCTTTCCAAAAGCTTTTCACATTCAACTCAATTTCACTTCCAAACCAATTGGATTCAAAATTCAACTTTAAAATCATTTCACCATTTGAATAAAAATTTAAATTCAAATATCTATGACTTAACCAATTCCTCGTGAAATCCATATTTTCGTGTGTGTGGTGTAATCCAGGGGTTTTACACACAACAGTAACGTATCACAACCATTATCAATTTAAGCACAAAAATATAGATAAGTGGTATATTTCTATAACGCTTATCTTTATTCATAGATTCACAGATAAATATGTATATTCAACATAGATAAATAATTTACACACAGCTCAATTCAAACACTTTACATCGCAGAATATTACAGATCAGAGATAACAATCAATTCAAACATTAAATACAACAATCATCCATAAGCAAGATTAATTAGTCATTCAATCCCTAATTAATTTAATTAAATCTCCATTTAAATTAAATTAATTACTTTAATTACCTTTAAGTCCTTCTTAATTAACATTAATTAATTTCAAACCATTTTTAATTGATTACTTAAATTAATTAATCACATAATAATTTCATTAATTATCTCTAATTGCTTATTAATTATCCTTAATTATTATTTAATTAACCCTTAATTATTAATTAATTAATCTTTAATCATTATTTAATTAACCCTTAATTGTTAATTAATTAACCTTAATCAATCTTTAAATTAAGTAATTATCTTTTAATCGCCTTTATTAATCAATTCTTCCTTAATTAAGTAATTATTCTTTAATTAATTAATAAATAATTAATTACTTAAGATCTTAATTAACTAAAAGATAAACCATTTTATCTTTATTATTTTAATTATCATTTAATCCTTATTTTATAAACTTTTGAAATAAATCATCATTAACACATTAATTAACTTAAGACCTTTAAGTTGGCTTAATGATTAGAAAACATTTCTTTTTATTAATTACTTACTTAATTACAAAATTAAGTTTATTTAAAATAAGCTTTAAATAAAAGTTACATTTATATTAAAACGCTTTTTAACTTAGTTAATTTTAAACAATTTATCTTAAACCTTTGATTTATCTTAAAATTAAATCAACATTTAATATTTCAAGAGAAATGGGTTAAGAAATTTTTTTAAATTTGACTAAGTTCAAATTTTAAAACTTGTATTTTCATTATTTGCTTAAAACTAGATATCATCACAAAAACCCGAGCAAAAACCCAAATCCCCCGAGTTCAACCCCAAGCAACCCGCTTTCGTATTTTCTTCGAGTCAAACCCCAAACGACTTCGAGCTTAGCCCGGAGGAAACCTCATCTTCCCAAAACATCACAATGACATCCAGATATACATGATACCTGTGCATAAGCAAAGGCCATCCGACGAACTCCGATCAACCTTGCTGTTAACCACAACTCGTCGACGATGACTCGATCCCTCAAACCACCTAGCAACCTAAATTGATGATGAATTCGCAAGCCAACCACTCGACCCAACTTGGCCACTAGAGGCCACGCCACTCTGACCAACGATGCACCAAAGATCCATGCTTTGATTCCCCTAGGTCCATTCAACTCCAATGCTTCATCGACAACAAACTCTCCTCTTAAACCTCGTCGAGCAAAACTGGGTTTAAAACCCTAAACCATCGTCGTCCTGCCGCCTCAACCCTTTATAAATCCAACTATCATTTTTCAATGATCTCCTCCCTTCATACCTCCTCTTACATCAATCCCACCCTATACGACTTCACGATCGCCGGAATTCGATAAAATTTCCTGTCCATTCAGCCCAAAATATCTCAATAATCCCAATCTTAAAAATCAAGATATTCGTATCAAAATTCATCATATGTTGGCACGAATCAACTTATGAAATCAAATCGTGAAATTATTATCATCGATTTTCCTGATTATAAAAGTTTCCACTGTAATTTCTATGTTTCAAAGTATTTAATAAATGTTTTTACTTGGGATTATTTTTAAAAAATACTTCACATTGTTATAAACATTTTCTTTTCAGGAATCACAACCTGAATTGATTTAGATAAGAAGATATGAGTTTTTTTGAAAGCTATGAATAAACTGGCACATATATTATTTAATTTGAAAATTTTCAAATAAATTCACAATTTAATACAAAAATTATTTTAATTATCAATTTAAATTTGACTTAAACCGAGATCGTTACAAAAACTTAGCTTAATCTTGTTTACAGTATCCAGATTTCCTCTTGGTCTGTTCCAATCGTCATCCAGATAAGTAAACGTTGGCTAGGTAAGTTCAACGCACTAGTTGCTGCTTCCCTTACCTTATTTACACACCCCGTTTAACGTTCCAGATCTCAGAATTGGAAGGCAGACACTTGGTACTGACCGCATATTGGAAAAAACTTGGTTTTAACTTGCTTAAATTTCAAAACAAATCATTTTAAAAATAGTTTTGAGCCAATTAAAACCTTTAAACTCACTTATTATCGATTATCATAATTTTTCCCAATTTTTAATAATTTTAAAACAGCTTATTTTCACAGTTTACAGTTTTGGACACCGAACTGCAAAACCGTGATTTTATTTCAAATTTGATTTACCCATAACTCGAAATCCATTCAACAGAAACTGGAAATTCTTTCTTTATATGAAAGCTATTATCATTTGAAAACAAAGCATTTTTTTTGGGGAAATCCAATTAAACTTGCTCAAGTTATAGCCTTTTAAAGTATAAATCGAAGAATCAGCGAACTACCGCGCCGCGGTAGGCTCTATTTGAGTTAAATTTAAATTCCCAAAATAATTCGTTTAAAATACTTTAAAAATGGTTTAAAATCCACACACACACATATATATATATATTATGACCTTTATAACCCTTTTAAACCATAGTTTCGATAATTTCAAATTTTCAAAATTAATTATTTATTTAAAATAAATATTTAAATAATACAATATTATTATTTTTCAAAATTCGCCTTTTAAGTCCCAAAATTTCCAGAAATCAAATTAAACTACATATAAGAATGTTGGAATAAGAGATTTCAAATTTTAAACTTATTTATATATTTAATTCAACTTTAATTTTTGAATTCAAATTAAATTATTTTGATTTCAAAACTTTAACAAGCCATATTATATTCAAGATAATTTTACTCTCAAAACTTCCTTTTCAAAAGGTTTTCATATTAAACCCAATTTCACTTCCAAACCATTTTGGATTCAAAATTCAACTTTTAAAATTTTCACCATTTTGAATAAAATAATATTAAATTCAAAATACCCATGACTTAACCAATTTCCCACGAAATCCATATTCGTGTCTGTGTTTTGTCTAGGAGTTTTTCATGCAACAATAAAATTTCACAACCATTATAAATCCAAGTACAACAATTTCAATAAGCAGTATAAGCCTATAAAGCTTATTTTTCCTTCACAGATAAACATGTAAATCGACAAGCATAATATATAAACAACCATTCACAACATTCACAAGCACTTATATATATAAAATCGTATATATATTCTGAACCAACGTTCTCACCGAGGGATCTACTCCTTCTAACTCAAATGGTTGGCAGCCTACTAACGTCCCAATTTTCCGACTGACAACTACGCATGAACGAACGGACAAACAAACTATTTTCTTTTTCTTTTTTTGTCTTTTTTAAATGGGTCGAAAGGGGTGGGCTGGAAGGTGGGTGGTCGAGAGTGTGTAGTGGGTGGGTGAGATGGCTGAGAGGGTGTGGCGTGTGGGTGGGTGTGTTTCACGTGTGTGTGGGGGTTTATTGCTCGGGTGGGTTTGGGTTGGGCCGAGGGGTGATGTTAGGTGGCGGGTGTAGGGGTTGGGTGATGCGGCCGAAGTTTGTAGAGGATTGAGTGGAGATTTGGGTGTAGGGTGGCTGAGTGCATGGGGTGAGTAGGGGTTGGAAATGGTGAGTGAAGGGTGTGGGTGGCCTAGGCCTAGAGGGTGCAGGTGGGAATGGTGGTGGAAGCCATGGCCAAGGAAAAATGAAGCTTTAGGAATTTGGAGAGGGTGGAAATGAATGGAATAAAAGGGTGGGTATGCCTTTTTAAAGGGATGGAAGGGGTAAAAAAGTAATTTGTCCACAGGGACACTTGTCCATCCATACCCATGCATGTGTACACTTGTTCCACACATCCTACCATAAAGACAAGTGTTTTATTTATTTATTTAATATTTTCTTTTATTTAAAAAGGAATGGAAACATTTTTCCATGTATTTATAAATGGATATAAATCATTTTAAGGCTTTAAAAATTTGTATTTTTGACTTGGAAAAAATTTATTTTATTCCAAATAATTTCTAAATGATATTTCCAACGAGTTATAATAATTTCAACTCATAATAAATTGATTTACGTACATAAAAAATTCATTTTGCCTTGGAAAAATTCAAATTAGTTCACAAATTAATTATAAAAATTATATTAATTACTAAATTAAATTTGGTTTAAAAACGGTATGGTTACACCCATTCTTGTCCCCTTATTTGTATTCTTTTGATTCTGGAGTAACCCATAACTCCACTTCGAATGATCTCTATAAAAATCGACAATCTCGCCAATCTTTGAATGGTTTGTAAGGGGGTGAAACTCCTTTAGCATTGGCATTGACTCACCGGAGATTTCTATACCCTCGGTTTAAATGCTACTATCCCTTGTCATGCTGAATTCTATCTCTAGCGATCGAATGTCGATTTGCCTTAGAATTCCACTCGATCATACTCCTGAAGTTACGGTTGACCCGGTTAAGGTCGGTCGCGATTTATATAAGTATATCCATCTTCTATTTGAAATTTAATTATCTCATCTTCGATCAAGCATATCTTCAAATCAGAATTCTATTTGATTAGAATTCTTCTAATTTGAATCTATATTTTTGTTTTGAAATCAATTCTTAAATCATCCTTTGAAAAATTGTGATTGTTTCTATTTTAGAATTTTTTTATATATTGAAATTATTCTTTTGATAAGTATGATTATATTCTATATATAAAAGTGAAAATGTTTTCGATAAGGATTATATACCTTTTAAAAACGAGAATTTAAAGTTTCAAAAGGATTTGAAATATTGAAAATTTTATAAGAAATTGATTTATATAAAAAATATGATTTATAACTGAAGGGTTTTAAATTTGAAATTTGAGAAATTAAACTCTGGTATTTTGAAATTGGTTTTAGGATTTTAAATATATATAATAACACGATTTGAAAGTAGTTTCCGAATAAGAAACGTTTCAAATGACTTCAAATGAGTTCCAATGATTTCAACGAAATTTTAAAAAAGGATTTCAAGAAAATAGAAGTGTATTAATCACTTGTGTTGCTGGAAAATAATTTCGCTGATGAGTGCGCGCATCATCGACATTGATTTTATAGTTTCAGAGTAGGGGAGAGGCCTTAGTAACTTCGCTACGTGATTGATTTTGTGAAACCAATTTTGATTTCAAATTCCGAAGTATGATTTGATATTTAAAAGATATATGTATATATATTTGAAATGATTTGAAGCAATCCTGTTGTTCAGTCCTCGAGTTTCGGATTTTATTTGTTATAACCCTATAGTTGAAATTAATTTACTGATTGGTTGCTGATTTCCACCTCTTGGATTTGAAATTTGATTTCTCCGACTATTTTGAATGTTCGAACACTTCCAAATCGAGGTTTAATTTTCAAAGCCAAGTAATTTTGAAAAGTATAAATTATTTTACATGGTACATAATTTTAGTTTGTATGTTTAAGTAATATGATTTACATAAGTTTGAAACTATTTTGTTAAGTAGATGAATAAGACTATTTTGAATTATAATAATATGAAATTTAGTTTTGAAATGTTTTTAATAAAATTTAGTTTTAAATGTTTTTAACTTAGTAACATCTTTTATAAAATCATAATATATATATATACATAGAATAATAATTTTCAAAAGGTAAATTCGATCTTCCAAATAGAAATAAGTAGTTTAAAGTATTTAAAGGGATAGTTATAAACTTGGTAATCATTTTTGGGTAAAAATTGATTTTGAGAAAAATATTTGGTTTCGAAAATAGATTGGAATTTAAAACACAGTATTCATATGATGATTTTTGAAATGAATTTGTTTGACCTCAATTATGTTGATTTGGAAAACTAGGATTATTTTCTAAACTTATTGTTTTGGAAACTTTGAAACTGAAGATATTTAATTTGGAAGATATTATTTGGTGAAATCATATATGATTTTGAAACTGAACTGATATTGAAATGAATTGAGATTGAGAACCATATTTTACAAAATATTTGATTTGGGAGTTATCGAACTTATATAAAAGTGATTTGTATAAGTATGAAGTTGACTTGAAAACTATTGATTTGGAAAGGTGCTCAATTTGGAAAGCAAAATCTTATATAATCGAAGGCTATGTAAGTGTGATTTGATATACTATTGATTTTGGAAAGTATTCGATTTGAAAATGAAATCTTATATATGATTGACTTATATAAGTATGATATTTGAAATTGATTTGAAAGGGTACTATATGATACATATTTTCAAAGTAAAGAAATGGAAAGTGCCTTCTGCTTGATATCTTCTTTGTGGCCACATTCTGGATTCATTCTATCGATACTATCCTCTCTGATTTTGGTTTTCCAGATATAAAACTCGAGTGTCCTTCGAATTTCATGGCGTTACCCATGGTCTTACGAACTCGACTGCATAGCGTAATTCGCGAGGCAGTGATTGCTTAAAACGTACGGATGTTTCTTGAGGGATCCAGGAGTAACCATTGTGTATCAGTGATCTATGGTCATTTTAGTAGCGTAATCCACAAGGGGGAGATTACTTACAGGGTACGGATGTTTCTTGGGGCGTCCAGGTGTAATCATTGTGTATCTGCGGTCTACAGTTTTTATTATCGTAGCATAATCCACAAGGCAGAGATTGCTTAAAGGGTATGCATGTTTCCTGGGGGATCTAGGCGTAACCATTGTATATCCATGGTCTACAGTTTTTTTTGTTATCATGGAGATATTCGTAAGGCTGAGATTGCTTAAAAAGTATGGATGTTTCCTGGGGGACCCAGGCGTAACCATTGTGTGCCTGCGATCCATGATTCGATTCGAATCGGTTGATTTGTTTGGATTGTACTTTCCATATCGGTTTTGAAGGTTTTTCGAATATTTTCACTGGGCGTTGAAAAAGGTCTACTAAGCACTTAGAGAATTCTAGCTTTGTGCCTGATCAACGCATGGGCAAAGTCTACAAGGATGAGGATAAACTGTTAAGACATCGAGTTATAAAAGTATTTGATAAAGTACCATATAAAGGATATTTTGACCATTTTTTTTCTTTCTTTCTAAATAATTTAAATTTTTTAAAATATTGTTTATTTATACTACATGGTTTAATAGTAAATTATTGGTGTTGTTAATATTTAGAAGTTATTAATTATATACAACATCATTAAAGTAAATGATTATTGATTTATTAATAATATTTGAAAAGTATCTTGAGATAAATTAATAAATATATGAATTATGGATTTAATGTTTTCAAATAACTTCTTTGTAAATATAAGTAATGATGTAAATAATTACTTTCAAATAGTTTTTATATATTTATGAAGGTATTATTTAAACATATAAATGGTATTTATAAAGGAAACAAGAAATTTTACAAATGGGCTTTGAAAAGTATTAAAGATAATTGATTTGCAAATGAAGTTTTCAAATGAATATTTCAAATAAAATTTATACAGTTTAAATTAATTGTTTATCCTTGTCTTTCAATCTATCTTTCTGTCTATTCTCCTACTTCCTTTCTATTCGGAGACGAAAAGTTTTGAGTGGGGGAGAGTGTAACGACCCATAAATTTTAGTGATTTTATCTATTAAATTAATTGAAATTTTGTAAAATTTTAAAAAATAAAATTTGAAAATAAAAATTTATTATTTAGAATATGTCTATTTAAACGTAGCAACTAGTAAATTTTCATCTGGTAATATTGATGTTTATTTTGTTGTGAAATTCTATTTCAATTTAAATCAGTTAAAAATTGATGGTAATAAAATAATTTTAAAACCTAAATATTTTTCTATAGAAAATTTGTAAATCATAATCTGAGTGAGATGTCATATATCTTTTCATCAAATTTGAAATGTTATTGCTCCGTTTATCTTATTTCTGACATATTTGCAACATTTTCGGTACCGATTTTCGACTTTTGAATGGATGATCGTACCATTGATATCTATATAACGTGCTGATCATCTTGTCATACTGATCTCTACGGTATATTCAACTCTGTGTTTTAAGGTCCGGTACACGATGGAAACTGTAACGACCCCGACTTCCTACGCCCAGGAAGACGTATCGTTCTTGAAGAAAGAAAGGGATGAGAAAATAGAAAAGATGGAGAAGAAAGAACAACAACATCAGAATCTCACAGCAGAACGAATAAATTATAATAATCACATAAGTATTTACATAATATACAACATCAATCAGAGTTATACATATAATACATCACATACTAGACAGTTATAAACACCTGTCTAGTTAATACAACACAACTCAAACAAATAACTCAAAGATACCAACACAGCGGAACTATATATATCTACAACGCTGAAGCCCCCTGCCCCATCGCTCCCCCAGAATTCGTCAAAGCTAACCTGAATCCCTTGGCTACCCGTAAAAATTTGGGTACCCGAGAGTTTATGAAAAACAAAAATAAACTCCGGGTCAGACATGGGTCTGGTGTGAGTAACAGGTTAAAGTTGCTTAATTTTGAAAATCCTTTGAAAACATAGGTACCACGTAAGACACCCCACACATAAACATGGGTAGGGTTTTACCTTACGCTAACCAAAACATTTGATAGGAAATTTTGTGATATTATAATAGGTCTAGGGTTTTCAAGTAAATAGAAAATAGCGGAAATTGTTACATTCATTAAATTCCAGCTACTAGCCACAAAAGTGGGTAATACAATCAAAACCGTTGGCACTTATTGGATTGTGGATTCCATACAATGGCAGGGCTACTGGGGTACCGCCCGTCATAGTACGTGGCCTAGATCAACGTACCGAGGATCACTCCCAACCCCCTGCAACACAAGGCCGGAGCCATTCCTTACTGAACAGTCTCGAACAAGATAACCCCGCAGTTGGTGTACATCCAACCGCCCACATAGCCGAATAAAAAGGGACATCTAGACAGGGGAATATCTTGTCTTGCTTGGGCATGACCCACCTAACCTTGCTGCACCTCCCCTGTTTTAGCCATTCCTGGTTGATGAGGCTTGAGGCTGCGATTACCTTTATAGAAAACATTTCTTAGAATGCTCATCGCCCACCTGACGATGTGTTGAAAGCATTCAATCCATACAAGTTCGTTCCGGGTTCGAACGAAACCGAAGGCATTATCTCGTTACACTCATTTTGGAATCACCCTCAGAGTTAACGACGACAACCCTTGCATTTTGAATCTTCATCTTCACTTCAGATTCACGACCTATCGTTAATTTGGAATCGATGTGGTTTTCGGATGTTCCGAATAAGGAAAACCGATCCCGGTCTCATCGAAATCCAAAACGTGTCTTTTAAGGCCAAGTTGTCTATTTAGTCTTAACCATTTAATTCAACATCATCAATACACACAGATAGATAATTCATAATATCACAGTAGATAATCATATCATCATCATAAATAGATAATCAAAATTATCAACCCAATCAGATAATAATAAACTATCATACTTAAACAAACATCCAAGTCACATATATATTATTCATCTCATATCTGAGTTCACAATCATCAAATGAAATATCAATATCATTCATCCATAAGCAATGATTTATAATCGTACCATTTGTAATTAATTTAAAATGAATTAAATTAACTACTTCTATCTCTAATTAATTTAAAGTAAATTAAATAATTACTTCATCTATAAATCCTGCTTACACGGTCATTAATTAATAATAAATTAAATTAATTAATTATTCTCTAGATATTCATCTTGATTAAACACCTTTGATTAATCATCTTCTAACTACAATAAGTAACTAGTCTTTATTTAATTTCCCAAATTAATTATCCGAATCATTTATAGTAATTAACATTTATTTCTTCATTTACTTAATTACATTTATTCTTAATAATTACATAAATTAATCACCCTATTATTGATTATTCCTTAATTAACCAATTCTTAATTACATCATTAATTATTAATTAATGATCTTTAATTTAGATTTAAATTAAATTACTTTATTTAAATTAATTACCTTAAGTAATTAATCTTTAATCCAACACAATTATTAATCACCCCTGATTAATATCCACCAGAAATTAACTACCCTTAATTACTTATATTAGTAAATTAATCATCCCATAATTAATTATCTCCATTAATTAATCCTTTGATTAATTACAAAAGTAATTATCCAAATTACTTTATTAATACATCATCTTTCACTAATTACGTTCAGTAATTAACATTAATTACTTCCTTAAGTAATTATGCTCCATTGAATACACTTAATTATACTTATCAATTCATCAAATGATTTTCTTAAATTAATTAAAATAAATTAATTAACTTAAATTAATCATTTTATCAAAATTAATTATAATAAGTAATTAATCTCTTAATTACTTTTATCAAGTGATTTCCTTAACCACTTTACAATTGATTCTCTAAATTAATTAATCTAGTTAATTAATAAAATTAAACACATTAACAAATTAATTAATAATACTTAGTTAATTTTCTTCATTAACTAATAATCTTTCTAAATTTACTTCTTAATCAATTTCTAATTACAAATTATTGATTATAAATTAAATAAATCAGTCATCCATTAATTAACTTATTAGTTAATTTACTTCAATATCTTAATTACTTCTAAGATAATTAATTTTTTTTAAACTGAGTTAAACAAATATTAAAGTGTATTTTAGACATTACCCCCTTTTAAAATTTAAATTAGAATTCCATTTTGAATTTAAGATTTCAAAATGATTTACCGTTTAACATTAGCCCAATTTAAATTCAATTTATAAACTTTAAAAAGAAATGTAAAAACATTTATTACTTATATAAGAAAGCCTTTAAATTTAACTACTTAATTTTTTTGATACAAATTTAAGCTTTTTACATTACATTACATTTAGCTTGCTTTTGAAAACTTGGTTTTTAATTCTTGATTTAAAATCCAAATTTTTTTTAAAACCCTGGATTCAAAAGTTCATTTGAATCTATACGTAACTTTGAATTTAAACCTCTAATTTCAGTTTTCAAATTGAAATTTAAAACCTGAAAATGGTCAGTTTGTAAACCTGAAACCCACATTTAAATAATTTTAAACTTTGATTTCTTTTCAAATTTGAATTCAAAAATAAACTTGAATCCAAACTTAAATCTGGATTTAAGCTTTGTTAAATCTAGTTTACAATTTAAAGTTTCGCTAGAATTTGATTTGAGATTTTTTTTGCTTCCAGGTTTACAAAGCGTGAGACAACACTACCGAGCCAAACAACAATTACTCCGAATCATTCCTCCCCTTACTTTGAGTTATGCGCTCGAATAACCCGAGATTTCCCAAGCTAAAACTCTGCACACCCAAAAACAGTGACAGTTCACAACCTAGAACCAATCCAAATCCAAACAACTTCATTAACACTTAAGTGTATTTAAAACATTATACTTCTAAATTTAAAATTCAAATTCCATTTTGAGCTTAAGATTCAAAAATGTTTAACCATTTAACCTATTTTAAATAAATTTATAAAACTTATAATAAATGCAAGAAGCATTCATTATTTATATCATCTAATTATAAGAAAAAGGTTTAAACTAAACTACTTAATTTTATATCAAAAAAAAACTAACACTGTCAGGTTATAAACCTGAAACTAATCTACTCGAGACCAAACAAATTTGCTTCGAGTCACTAACCAAAATCCTTCGAGCCAGACACTCCAACTACTCGAGTAATACTCGAGTAACACTCTGCTCAATCCAAAAAAAACAACAGTCATCAACACCAATGTGCACAGTGCACATGCACAGTCCAACCACCTAACTCCGACCATCTTTGACGACCTCCACAAGTCATCGACCACTGCCTCCCCCAGTTCTGACCTCTCAGACTTTCACGCACCCTCGGAGACAAATTTTGAGCATCAAACCCAAACTGGAACCACCACTCTACAACCTGGAAACACCAAAACATTCCCACCTCAAAACCTGTCATCATCGAGTTCTCCGCTCTCCGACCATATGAGGGATTATAACTTCGGCCTCTTCTTCGACTACAACCCAACTAACACCACCCCAAAAGTCACTGCAGTCGATCACCTACTTCGGCCGTGGCGATCGATTCCTCAAACACAGCAAAATTTAGGGTTCTAGAAGAAAACCCACTGCCGTATCTTCCTTGGTGAACTTCATCGCCGTCACCCATTTTTCCTAGCATCATCGATCGCTCCTCCATCGACCAGAAGAACCCCGACCCCTCCAGTCCACTTGATCACCAGAAAAACCCATATTCTCATATTTCACTCAAACCAGAACTACTCCCTAAAACCCAAACTAAAAATTTTGATGTTTAGTTCAAAAATCATATTATAGTTGTTGTTTCCAAAATTTTAATACTGGATCTCTAAATTACAAGTTTGAGATTCTACTTTGTTTATCAAAAACTGTTGTTTTTACCTTCCTGAGACATTCAGACTTGGAATTTTAACTTAATCAAGCTTCTAAACATAAATGCATAATAAATCAAACAGCTTTTGTTTGTAACTAAATCCTAATAACAATTAACTGAAGAGAATATGAATTTAAATCTAAAACAGGAAAACTGGTAACCAAACAGAGAATGTTTATATGGACATAAGCATGCACAAGCAGATCTCATTTACATACATACATACCACAACATTTATCATAGAAAGCATTTAACCATATTCATTCTTAGATTAAAAGAAAATGATGTTACTGACCTTTGCTTTGAAAAGAGGGACAGAGCACCTCTGATTGCAAACAGTTTTTGAACTTTTAAACCTGGAAACAGTCTTTACTTTGATCTTTTAATCATCTTGCTTGATTGTTGTTTCAGTTTGTAAAAATGGATATGCCCACGTTTTCTTGCTTTTCTAGTTTACTAAGTTTGTTAAGTGATTGTGAACGAACTAAAATAGTATGATATATAAATAGGAAAACTTTAAACAGCTGTAGGTTACCATATGTACAAGTTTTACTTGTTTTTGATATAGCAGACTCTTATATCTGAGATGTACAGATTTGCATACACTTGAATTGACAAAATAATGTGCTGAGATGATAGTTAATTAATACTTGGTATCTCTGTTAGTTGACATATGTATATTTATGTTCAGCTACTAAAAGATATGTGTGTGTAAGTGTACAACCTGCATGTTAAAGTTTAGCTTGTATATGAAGCTACTTGTTTATAAATATTTGTTTTATTGTTTCTAGTTTGAACTATAATATACATCTTTTGTGAGGTGTTATTTCCATACTTTGACTAATTTCATTTGACTTTGAATGAAGATATTTTATTTTGTATCTTGCAGGTAGATGCTCTTGTGAAAGAAGGCCATTTTATTTTATACTTTATTCTTATTTTATCCTTTGGTTTCAAATTTATAGTTTGCGTTGTATGCTTGTTTATCCTGTAGTTTGTATTTCTCTTCATTTCTTATTTGTATTTACATTAGTTTTTAACTATGACTAACAAATATTTAATTACTTATTATTATTTTATTTTATACTTATATTAATATTAATAATGTTTATTTTAATTTAAACATTTTGAAAACCTTTATTCTTAATTCCCAAATCATAACTTTCATTCAAACACACATACATAAAATTGAAGTTGAAATAACAATTTTATTTAAAATCCATTCGTAAAGATTTACATTATTAATATAGCTCATTATTAAATCAAAATGATTTATAAAAGAATTATCCCTTTATTTAATAAATTACTTATTGTATCAACCTGTATTTAAAAAGAACAAACGAACCTTTTTGTTTAATTTAAATTTAAGCTAAAATTATTTTAAACAAATTAAACTTATATCTTATGTATTTTGAAGCCATATGATTATTTAATAGCTTAATACTAAATTAAATCAAATTTCCAAATTTACCAAAAATATTAGAATTAGAAAACATAACTTTATTTGTTAAATTTAAAATAGAGCTTATCTATTTACAATATATACAAATATATACATATGTAAGTTATAAATAGAAACAATTTATATTAGCTTTTAAAAAGAAAATTCATCAGATAAATATTTATTTAAATTAAGATCATTAAATCAATTCAAATTATTATCAAATTAATTTAATTTTTACACAGATTATTAAATTGATATTGCCCCAAATTTCCGGGATGTCACATTCCTTCCCCCTTAAAAGAATTTCGTCCCCGAAATTTAAAACAAAGGTAATTTAATAATCTAGTTGAATATTTATTTTAAAACACAAGCATATATTAATCATATGCTAACAACCATAGCAACCAATTCATCCAAACAAACAAATCTAACTATCCAGACAAAATTCCGGATAGAACTTTCTCGAGTTTCCCCAAGTATAAATATCAGGACACTCGCTCTACAGTATTTAAACAAAAAAATTACTAAGCTACAAAGCTTCCACTCATCTAGATCTACAAAACAAGACAGGATATCAGACTATAGACAAGTCTGAATCAACAACCAAAACTCCCTGAACTGCTGATTCTACAACCAGAGATAAATCTTACACGTACACCCTCAGAGATACGTGAAACACAACGAATTCCAGTTATCCAAACTAACAATTCAATCCTGAAGATCAAACACTTATCCAAAATCAAATCTCTGATTTCGGAATCCAGATTCGTCTGTCTCTTATCCACAAAACTCTTCGGACGATCCTATGCTGCCTACATCTTTCCTGATCAGCTCAACCCTTGCTGGTGTCATTAGAAACAAACTGAACCAAAGACAATCCAACAAAATGATCTTTCTAAGATCAACCAAAAACTCAGAACACAAACTCTATTCCAAATCAGAAAACAGAACTCACTTCTCTCATCCGGAAAAGATAAAATAGGTGCACCCCCAATCTGGCCCCAAATCCTGAAAAATTCCCTGTAGAACTCTCTAATCCAAACACTGCAACATCCAATTGCTTCCAAACTAAAACAGCTGCACCATGCTTCCACTGCGCAACTCTGACTGAACAGATGAAAACGCTGAAGTCGAATACAGACTGGACAACACATTACAAAAAATAAAGTTCACATATCCAAAAATAGAACTCCGAAGTTTCTCCAAAACCTGAGCTACTTCCACAACTCAAAAACCATCTTATTACTAAACTGATCCATCGGTACCACTTCTGAAATCCAGTTGATACCCAATCTCAATCTCCAAAGGTTGACAAATCTCTTACTTCTTGAAGACATCCAGAAAAATCCTCTGAAACATAAGAAAACACTCAAATTATCGCAAGTCACTTTTGCGATCAATGCAGCCTAATTCCAAAAATACTGCTCTCTCTTTACCAAACAGAACAGCTTACGCTTATGTGGCCAATCCATCGAAGAAATGGAACTACTCTACTGCTTCCGTAGTTACCCCAAGAAAACTACTAAGCCAGAAGACTTCCTAATCCAAAGCTCTTCGAGAAACTCGGATCTCAAACTAACAGAAATATTCTACTGAACTCAGCTACAATACTGAAGCAGTCACTCTTCCTTACTTGTTCCAAAGAAACATCTTCGGAGACATCCATAGTCACTGTGTCTCATCACACAGCTACTACACCTTGATGTATCAAAATATCTTGACTTACTTCTGTCCACCCTACAGATCCAAACTCTAGCTCAACCAAACTCTTACACTTCAAAGATGAACTCCGAACCTTAACAGGTTTCCTTCAGAGATCAATGAAATCCTTACACCACTCAAAGCCCAGTAGAGACGGTATTAGGTCTACAGTCTCGACAAATACACTTCCAACCTCAATCATGAAACTCCAACCATCGGTAGTTGTGTTACACACACCACTACCTAATCTACCTTTATAACTCATTGGAAAACCTGAACAGGTAATCCAACAATAGGTAGAAATATATATATATATATATATATATATATATATATATATATCAAAATTACAAATACGCTCTCTCAGGAAAGAAATCACTCAAGAGCCTAGGTATTCACTCAACCTAGCGCTCTGATACCAACTGTAACGACCCCGACTTCTTATGCCCAGGAAGACGTATCGTTCTTGAAGAAAGAAAGGGATGAGAAAATAGAAAAGATGGAGAAGAAAGAACAACAACATCAGAATCTCACAGCAGAACGAATAAATTATAATAATCACATAAGTATTTACATAATATACAACATCAATCAGAGTTATACAGATAATACATCACATACTAGACAGTTATAAACACCTGTCTAGTTAATACAACACAACTCAAACAAATAACTCAAAGATACCAACACAGCGGAACTATATATATCTACAACGCTGAAGCCTCCTGCTCCATCGCTCCTCCAGAATTCGTCAAATCTAACCTGAATCCCTTGGCTACCTGTAAAAATTTGGGTACCCGAGAGTTTATGAAAAACAAAAATAAACTCCTGGTCAGACATGGGTCTAGTGTGAGTAACAGGTTAAAGTTGCTTAATTTTGAAAATCCTTTGAAAACAAAGGTACCACGTAAGACTCCCCACACAAAAACATGGGTAAGTTTTTACCTTACGCTAACCAAAACATTTGATAGGAAATTCTATGATATTATAATAGGTCTAGGGTTTTCAAGTAAATAGAAAATAGCCGAAATTGTTACATTTATTAAATTCCAGCTACTAGCCACAAAAGTGGGTAATACAATCAAAACCGTTGGCACTTATTGGATTGTGGATTCCATACAATGGCAGGGCTACTGGGGTACCGCCCGTCACAGTACGTGGCCTAGATCAACGTACCGAGGATCACTCCCGACCCCCTGCAACACAAGGCCAGAACCATTCCTTACTGAACAGTCTCGAACAAGATAACCCCGCAGTTGGTGTACATCCAACCGCCCACAAAGCCGAATAAAAAGGGACATCTAGACAGGGGAATATCTTGTCCTGCTTGGGCATGACCCACCTAACCTTGCTGCACCTCCCATGTTTTAGCCATTCCCGGTTGATGAGGCTTGAGGCTGCGATTACCTTTATAGAAAACATTTCTTAGAATGCTCATCGCCCACCTGACAATGTGTTGAAAGCATTCAATCCATACAAGTTTGTTCCGGGTTCGAACGAAACCGAAGGCATTATCTCGTTACACTCATTTTGGAATCACCCTGAGAGTTAACGACGATAACCCTTGCATTCTGAATCTTCATCTTCACTTCAGATTCACGACCTATCGTTAATTTGGAATCGATGTGGTTTTCGGATGTTCCGAATAAGGAAAACCGATCCCGGTCTCATCGAAATCCAAAACGTGTCTTTTAAGGCCAAGTTGTCTATTTACTCTTAACCATTTAATTCAACATCATCAATACACACAGATAGATAATTCATAATATCACAGTAGATAATCATACCATCATCATAAATAGATAATCAAAATTATCAACCAATCAGATAATAATATACTATCATACTTAAACAAACATCCAAGTCACATAGATATTATTCATCTCATATCTGAGTTCACAACCATCAAATGAAATATCAATATCATTCATCCATAAGCAATGGTTTATAATCGTACCATTTGTAATTAATTTAAAATGAATTAAATTATCTACTTCTATCTCTAATTAATTTAAAGTAAATTAAATTAATTACTTCATCTATAAATCCTGCTTACACAGTCACTAATTAATTATAAATTAAATTAATTAATTATTCTCTAGATATTCATCTTGATTAAACACCTTTGATTAATCATCTTCTAACTACAATAAGTAATTAGTCTTTATTTAATTTCCCAAATTAATTATCTGAATCATTTATAGTAATTAACATTTATTTCTTCATTTACTTAATTACATTTATTCTTAATAATTACATAAATTAATCACCCTATTATTGATTATTCCTTAATTAACCAATTCTTAATTACATCATTAATTATTAATTAATGATCTTTAATTTAGATTTAAATTAAATTACTTTATTTAAATTAATTACCTTAAGCAATTAATCTTTAATCCAACACAATTATTAATCACCCCTGATTAATATCCACCAGAAATTAACTACCCTTAATTACTTATATTAGTAAATTAATCATCCCATAATTAATTATCTCCATTAATTAATCCTTTGATTAATTACAAAAGTAATTATCCAAATTACTTTATTAATACATCATCTTTCACTAATTACGTTCAGTAATTAACATTATTTACTTCCTTAAGTAATTATGCTCCATTGAATACACTAGGTAATTATACTTATCAATTCATCAAATGATTTTCTTAAATTAATTAAAATAAAATAATTAACTTAAATTAATCATTTTATCAAAATTAATTATAATAAGTAATTAATCTCTTAATTACTTTTATCAAGTGATTTCCTTAACCACTTTACAATTGATTCTCTAAATTAATTAATCTACTTAATTAATAAAATTAAACACATTAATAAATTAATTAATAATCCTTAGTTAATTTTCTTCATTAACTAATAATCTTTCTAAATTTACTTCTTAATTAATTTCTAATTAAAAATTATTAATTATAAATTAAATAAATGAATCATCCATTAATTAACTTATTAGTTAATTTACTTCAATATCTTAATTATTTCTAAGATAATTAATTCTTTTTAAACTGATTTAAACAAATATTAAAGTGTATTTTAGACATTACCCCCTTTTAAAATTTAAATTAGAATACCATTTTGAATTTAAGATTTCAAAATGATTTACCATTTAACATTAGCCCAATTTAAATTCAATTTATAAACTTTAAAAAGAAATGTAAAAACATTTATTACTTATATAAGAAAGCCTTTAAATTGAACTACTTAATTTTTTTGATAAAAATTTAAGCTTTTAAAATTACATTACATTTAGCTTGCTTTTGTAAACTTGGTTTTTAATTCTTGATTTAAAATCCTAATTTTTTTTAAAACCCTAGATCCAAAAGTTCATTTGAATATATACTTAACTTTGAAGTTAAACCTCTAATTTCAGTTTTCAAATTGAAATTTAAAACCTGAAAATGGTCAGGTTTGTAAACCTGAAACCCACATTTAAATAATTTTAAACTTTGATTTCTTTTCAAATTTGAATTCAAAAATAAACTTGAATTCAAACTTAAATCTGGATTTAAGCTTTGTTAAATCTAGTTTACAATTTAAAGTTTCGCTAGAATTTGATTTGAAAATGGATTTTTTTTTGCTTCCAGGTTTACAAAGCCTGAGACAACACTACCGAGCCAAACAACAATTACTCCGAGTCATTCCTCCCCTTACTTCGAGTTATGCGCTTGAATAACCCGAGATTTCCCAAGCTAAAACTCTGCACACCCAAAAACAGTGACAGTTCACAACTTGGAACCAATCCAAATCCAAACAACTTCATTAACACTTAAGTGTATTTAAAACATTATACTTCTAAATTTAAAATTCAAATTCCATTTTGAACTTAAGATTCAAAAATGTTTAACCATTTAACCTATTTTAAATAAATTTATAAACCTTATAATAAATGCAAGAAGCATTCATTATTTATATCAGCTACTTATAAGAAAAAGGTTTAAACTGAACTACTTAATTTTATATCAAAAAAAAAAAACAAACTAACACTGTCAGGTTATAAACTTGAAACTAATATACCTGAGACCAAACAAAGTTGCTTCGAGTCACTAACCAAAATCCTTCGAGCCAGACACTCCAACTACTCGAGTAATACTCGAGTAACACTTTGCTCAATCCGAAAAAAAAAACAGTCATCATCACCAATGTGCACAGTGCACATGCACAGTCCAACCACCTAACTCCGACCATCTTTGACGACCTCCACGAGTCATCGACCACTACCTCCCTCAGTTCTGAACCCCCGGACTTTCACGTACCCTCGGAGCAAACTGGAACCACCACTCTACAACCTGGAAACACCAAAACATTCCCACCTCAAAATCTGTCATCATCGAGTTCTCCGCTCTCCGACCATATGAGGGTCTATAACTTTGGCCTCTTCTTCGACTACAACCCAAATAACACCACCCCAAAAGTCACGGCAGTCGATCACCTACTTCGGCCGTGGCGATCGATTCCTCAAACATAGCAAAATTTAGGGTTCTAGAAGAAAACCCACTGCCGCATCATCCTTGGTGAACTTCATCACCGTCACCCATTTTTTCTAGCATCGTCGATCGCTCCTCCATTGACCAGAAGAACCCCGACCCCTCTAGTCCACTTGATCACCAAAAAAACCCATATTCTCATATTTCGTTCAAACCAGAACTACTCCCTAAAACCCAAACTAAAATTTTTGATGTTTAGTTCAAAAATCATATTATAGTTGTTGTTTCCAAATTTTTAATACTGGATCTCTAAATTACAAGTTTGAGATTTTACTTTGTTTATCAAAAATTGTTGTTTTTACCTTCCTGAGACATTCAGACTTGGAATTTTAACTTAATCAAGCTTCTTAACATAAATGCATAATAAATCAAACAGCTTTTGTTTGTAACTAAATCCTAATAACAATTAACTGAAGAGAATATGAATTTAAATCTAAAATAGGAAAACTGGAAACCAAACAGAGAATGTTTATATAGACATAAACATGCACAAGCAGATCTCATTTACATACATACATACCACAACATGTATCACAGAAAGCATTTAACCATATTCATTCTTAGATTAAAATAAAAATGATGTTACTCACCTTTGCTTTGAAAAGAGGGACAGTGCACCTCTGATTGCAAACAGTTTTTGAACTTTTAAACCAGGAAACAGTCTTTACTTTGATCTTTTAATCATCTTGCTTGATTGTTGTTTCAGTTTGTAAAAATGGACATGCCTACATTTTCTTGCTTTTCTGGTTTACTAAGTTTGTTAAGTGATTGTAAACGAACTAAAATTGTATGATATATAAATAGGAAAACTTTGAACAGCTGTAGGTTACCATATGTACAAGTTTTACTTGTTTTTGATATAGCAGACTTTTATATCTGAGATGTACAGATTTGCATACACTTGAATTGACAAAATAATGTGCTGAGATGATAGTTAATTCATACTTGGTTTCTCTGTTAGTTGACATAAGTATATTTATGTTCAGCTGCTAAAAGATATGTGTGTGTAAGTGTACAACCTGCAGGTTAAAGTTTAGCTTGTTTATGAAGCTACTTGTTTATAAATATTTGTTTAATTGTTTCTAGTTTGAACTATAATATACATCTTTTGTGAGGTGTTATTTCCATACTTTGACTAATTTCATTTGACTTTGAATGAAGATATTTTATTTTGTATCTTGTAGGTAGATGCTCTTGTGAAAGAAGGTTATTTTATTTTATACTTTATTCTTGTTTTATCCTTTGGTTTCAAATTTATAGTTTGTGCTGTATGCTTGTTTATCCTGTAGTTTATATTTCACTTCATTTCTTATTTGTATTTACATTAGTTTTTAACTATGACTAACAAATATTTAATTACTTATTATTATTTTATTTTATACTTATATTAATAATGTTTATTTTAATTTAAACATATTAAAACCTTTATTCTTAATTCCCAAATCATAACTTTCATTCAAACACACACATATATAATTGAAGTTGAAATAACAGTTTTATTTAAAATCCATTTGTAAAGATTTACATTATTAATATAGCTCATTATTAAATCAAAATGATTTACAAAAGAATTATCCCTTTATTTAATAAATTACTTATTGTATCAACCTGTATTTAAAAAGAACAAACGAACCTTTTTGTTTAATTTAAATTTAAGCTAAAATTATTTTAAACAAATTAAACTTAAATCTTAAGTATTTTGAAGCCATATGATTATTTAATAGCTTAATACTAAATTAAATCAAATTTCCAAATTTACCAAAAATATTAGAATTAGAAAACATAACTTTATTTATTAAATTTAAAATAGAGCTTATCTATTTACAATATATACAAATATATACATATATACGTTACAAAAAGAAACAATTTAAATTAGCTTTTAAAATGAAAAATCATCAGATAAATATTTATTTAAATGAAGATTATTAAATCAATTCAAATTATTATCAAATTAATTTAATTTTTACACAGATTATTAAATTGATATTGCCCCAAATTTTCGGGATGTCACAGAAACGATGATAACGGTCCGTTATAATGGTACCAAATTTATGTAGTTTCACTTTCAATTGCTTTTCAGATCTAAACGTGTAGGCCAAGCAATATAATAAATTGCTTCAATAACGTTGTTGAATCAATGGTCATTTAAATTTATTATTTGTCAGTATTTATTTTGGGGTCTCTTCGTGTCCTTGCTCACATTCCTTCTTTTGCCTGAAGCCAGCCTGTCTCTTTATTTTTCCCGAAGCTAATGAACCTCTTTCACTTTCTACCTATTTGCAAAGTAGTGTAAATATGTGTATTTTTTTGGTTCGTTTGTATTCCGCATATTCCCTCCTCACCCTCTTCTACTTCAATGGCTTTCTCCCTTCCTTCCTCTCTCCCCCTTAACTCCATTTCGCCTCACCCAAATCCGCCTCATCTCTGACGTCCACCTCCATTAACCGACCTTCAAACCCATCTGACCATCACCAGCACAAGCCTTAATCCACCATTCCCTCAAAACCGATCCACCGGGAGCCGCATTTCTCCACCTCCCCAAGCAGCCATGCAAGCAACCGTAGCTCCGCCGCTGATCTCGACATCAGCCCTGTCCATGCCTCCTCCTTCTCACCAGCTCGACCATGCTGCAACAGTCCACTGACCTCTGTTTTATTCGCAACCCGGCTTTTTTTTTATAAATATGAGGTATGCACGTGTTTTTATATATATATTAATATGAATATATATTAGTTTATATATATTGTTTATAAGTATGTATATATTTTATATTGTTTCTTCTTTTGCGTTCCCAGATCTAGGCTTTTATTCTTTATATATATATATATATTATTGTGATAGTTCGTATAGTATGCATGTATGTATGCATTCATTGTTATACATAGAGTTGTCTGTAATGTTAATGTATATATGTGTGTGTCTGTATATATATATGTTGGTTTATAAGCTATAACATTTATATATATTTAAGTATGTAATGGTTTTAAAGGTTGTTTATAATATGTTCTTGTATATATAAAGTTATACAAGTTTTATTATTTTACTGTAAACATAAGTTTTAAAGATCTATTAGTTTGGATATATATTTATAATTTACAGAAGGGTTTGAATTTATACCAAGCTTGTTTGTATATATTATAGAAAATAAGTTTATCTAAAGGTTCATTAGTCTGTTGTAATAAATAAAAGTGCATACGGTGTTATTTTATAAAGTATATTAAGTAATAAAGGTTTATATATGTATACTCTGATGCATTTCTAAATATATTTTGGTTAGACATGTTAAAAAGGATTTTGAGTACTAACTTCAACCTATATACAACAAGTTATATATATATGTATTAGTTATGTGTGTGTATATATATATATATTAGTTATGTATATATATGTTATATATTGTTTTATGATATGGTACATAATATAATATGTTCCAGTATTTCGCATATAGTTGTTGTGTCTGCATATGGGTGATGAGTAGCTCGCATATATGTTAGTTCACAATTGTATATCTAGTTGTGTATACATATAGGGTCAGCATATGTAAGTATGAATTCGTATAAGTTGTACACAGCCTATTGTTTACACAATAATGAGACGTGTTTTAACAACATATATTTTAAAGCATATAAAATAAAGTGAATTTGGTTTTGAAATATATATATATATATATATATATATATATATATATATATATATATATATATACTTATATATATATACATATACATATATAGATTGTGATTTTAACACGATTTGTTCTAAATTTAATATTGGTCTTATAATAAGGATGGATATTAAATATAATATATTAGTTTACATATATTTGAGTTGGTTTGGGTATATTTATATATATGCATATGTTGGTCAATATATATGTACATAAGTATTGATCTGGAAATATATATATATATATATATATATATATATGTATGTATTATTTTAATTATATGGTTGATTTTAATTGTGTATATGTATATATTTGATTTTAATATATGTGTTTTAATTTTTGATTTCAAGGAAATAAAATATATATTTGCTATTTCTATCAAACTAATTCTAATTATTTCTTCGATTCCTTATCTATCAGCTTTGCTCGTCAATTCGTGCCAGCCTTGTTTGTTTTGGATTCGTGCCTAGATTTCGTAACTCAATTTCATTGTCTATTCTATCTAGCCTCGAAAGATGAGAAATCACTCACAATTAACGTTCTTATATTTATTAAATTTGATTTCAATTGAAACGACAATTGAAATACGTTGTTGTTAGTTATTTAAGTTGCTATATATATGCTATTATCAGTACCAGTTCACCTGTGACATTTGACACCATTATTTATTATTTATATTGATGATATATGCATGTTATATTGTTATCATATCTGTTATCCCTCTGCAAGTTCTCTATTAGTATAGATTTCACTATGGGTTGAAATGATACATACCCGAACGATCTGTAGAATATGAGAAAATCGTTATGGGTTGAAATGATAAACCCAACTGATTTTCATTTGAATTGAATTTAGGATTGCGGGTTGAAATGATATATACCGTATATATTTAAACACAGATTTAAATGATAAATATCTATATCACTTGACCATAGGATATAAAATTTCAGACACCATTGGTCTACATATAAATATTTTGAAAATGATTTCTATGGTTTTGAAAGGGAATATATATGGTTTTATTTAATGCTGAAATATTTTATATATGAATAAGTTATAATATAAAGTGGATTTAGTAATGAGCTTTGATTTAACAAAGTTTGATTTAATTTATATATAATATGTATAAGTATTTATTTAAATTTTATTTTAAAATAGAACCTTTTAATGATTTTATAAGTTAAGGTTGGGAAGATAAATTTGAATTTAATTGAAATTGTAATTAATTAAGGATTCATTTAATTAAATCGATTTGAAATTTACTGAATTTGAGATTTTAAAGGATATGATTTTATAACTTGATTTTTGTTTAAAGTGATTAAATGAATATTTCAGTTTAAATAAATTGAAGGAAATATTTGGAAAAATGTAATTAATGTTATTTAAATAATATTGGATTTGCTAAATGAATATTTCAAGACTAAATAATAATGAAGTTAAGTCAAGATCTATATGAAACTGCAAATTTAGTTTTGAAAATGTTGAATATTTAAAGCTTTGAAATATATTGAAATTTAAATGGTTAATTTTGTGGTTCAAATCTGTATTTGAAATTGATATAATTTGAAATTGTTATTTAGAAACTGAATTGAATTGAAATTGATAAATTGAGATTGAATTAAATTTGAATTTGGAGTTGACTTGAATTGATTGTGAAATTTATGGAAGATATAAATATTGTACTTTATAAATTATTTTATATATATACTTTTTAATATAAAACTATTTTTTGTATAAACTATTTTAATATAAAACTATTTATTTTATAAACTATTTTATTTTATATACTATGATTAAACTGTTCAAGTCGTGGAATTTATTATTTCAAAGTTATGGTTTTTCTAAGGAGTTATGATTTCAAAGTGTTTTGGATTTTGAAAGTGTTGCAACTTTGAAAGTGCTATAATTTGAAAATAGATATATTTGAAATGGAAATAGTATTTTGGTTTTTAAGTATAAATTATTTTGAAATGACCATGGTATTATGATGACGTTTGGTTCTCAACATCATATATTTCTACATAGTAGATAGTTCCATGGATCCTTAGAGGATGGTTATCTCAAACATCCTTTGAGTTACTTGTATTTCAGTTGATATTTCACTTGAGTTGGATTTATTAGTATAAGAATGTTAATTCTGAATCAAGTGTTTTGTGTTTTGCATTATGCTTGTTCAGACTGAGTGATACAGCATTTGAGTCTCACCTTTGGAGTTTGAGCTTCGCTTGGAGATCCAACTATCGATTCAGCTTTCAGCTTTCCAGCTGATTTGTTCAGAGAGGTCATCAGTTGTATTGGAGACTTCACTGTATTTGAGATATTCAATCTTATTTTCTTTCTAACACTAATGTTTATATAGTAGCTTCATGAACTACTATTTATCTATTCCGCTGCATTATTATTATTATATTACTCTGTGTATGTGATTCTGTGATTGATTTATTTACTATATGTGTTGAGTTTTTCCAAATATAAATTAACAATCTAATATTTTGAGCAATTTAAGTCCGGTATGTGCGGATGCAAATGGTTGAAAATACCGGATCGTTACAAACTCTTCATCAAGAGTTAAGGCATTTATACCAAACACAGATTTATCCTCATCATATCCCATATCTAAAGGTGTCGGGGACCTGGGATTTGATTGAGGAATTTTAACCCTATATTCAGGTTGGCTAACTCCGTCCATTGTGTTTCTTACAATTACATTTTCCTTTTCTATTTTTAAAGGAGTAGTTTCAGCATTGCTGAATCTTGGTTCCTCTAGTTTAGAGTCGGAGCCTAATTTTAGATGTATGACTCTTTCTTTTGAAAATCTAATTTCAACATCACCATCAGGATATTCAACAATTTCTTTTAATTCTTTTTTTCTATTTTAGTAGGTTCATTTGCTTCTTCAAGAAGCCATTTTTCTGGTAAATTTACCACATTCCAATTAATTGATTTTGGGATTACAATGTTACTTTTACTGATATCTGTTATAAACAGTGTAGTCGTACCTTTATTTTTAATTGCTATATTTTTTGTATTAGTAATAATTGTATTCATTACTTTATAGCATATTCTATAAATAAGAATTACATTCTATGTTCCTCGTTTCATATTAAAACCTTTAGTTTTTATATCCAAATAGGTGGATTGGAGTAAATTTGGGTCGGATAAGGACATAGTACCATTTGGAAAACATGAAAAATAAATTGGTCCATCATATAATGGTTATTCAACCATTCCTAATCAGGAATCATGGAATTTATTATGTCTTTTATCTCTAACTGCAATTATAGCAGACGTACTTACTCCTAATCTTGTTGCTGGTTTTAAAGCGACTTGAATTAATCCAACATGAATAAATTTATATTTTTCTTTATGTAAGTTTTTTTTAAAATATACTAAATGAACTATATCCTTAAGATAAAGGAATTGCTTGTTCAACTAATTTAATTACATAATCAGTTTTTGTAATGAAACTTCCTGTTTTCTTATAAATCTTCGAAGGTGAATAAGCCGGTATATTCCAATTGTTTAAGCTAGATTCTAAATCTTCATTTAAAGTAATTTCTTTATTTTTACTGAAAATTTCTCTATCTAGATTATGTAGACTGTTATTATTATTATTTCTAAGTGATAATGCTCTAGATAGTCTTTCTATATTATCTACCTTATCACTGTCAATGATTTATGCAAAACTTCCCTAAACGCCTTATTCACGGCAACAAATGGGAAAACCACTGCTACGCGACTGAACGACAAAGTCTCGAGTTTCAAAGTTAAATAATAAGTAGTATTAGCTAGATTTTGTCAGATAGAATCAAAATAATAACAGTTTGATAAATAGCACTGAAGAATTTCTACAGTAATTTTAATAAACAGAGATGAATAGTACCGATGAATAGTAACGGTGAATAGTAGCTGATGAATAGTGACGGGTGAATAGTAACTACAGATGAATAGTACAAAATAGTACCTTCTCTCCAGGGCGTTTAAGCCTGAGAAAACCCAGCCTCTACCACCACTGGGCTCTAATACCAAACAGACTCGGACCTTCGTTTGCTCCTTTTTTAAATTAAAATTGTATGAGAACCGTGATTATTCAAGAGCGGATATAACAACACTAGAGAGGATTTTAGTGGAAGCAAAAGAAATTTTATTGTAGCAGACTATTTTACAGAGGGTGGCTAACTGCCATTAAATATTTTACAAGCTTTATTTATATTACAACTTCTTATGCCCTCTAAAGGCAACACACACACCTATATATATTAGTACAACCGGTTAACAGGTTAATATAAACCGACATCTTCCTGGAAAATATAATGCCTTTAGTCACATCGCTTTAATAAACTTGCTTAAGTTGCATGCATTCTTATCTTGCCAGCTTCCTTTATTCTTTTTCTTTTGTCACATCATTTTGAAATAAGCTTGCTTTTGGTATACGTATCTTCAAATTGGGTTTTATCCTGTCTGTGGAGAGCCTTCTGGAATTTGTACTGGTGGAGGAAATCTAGGAGGCGGTGATAATGGTATTTCATCCATAATGAAAGTTACAATGCCTAGCTGATGAAAGTATACGTATACAACCCAAACTCCATTAACCTTCTTTTTAAAGCATCTAGCATTGTGCCTTTGCTTTTAGCATATAATCTTCCATTTCTTCTTGGTTTCTTCATGAACTTGGATTTGTAGACTTACTCATAAGCTCATCATCACTATCTGAATCCAATATAGCTTTAAGCTGTATTTTCAAATTTCTTTTTGAAGAATTTGCCATTAATTCTTTTAATAAGTCGGATAATTCCCTTTTAGGCGAGTCTGGCATTTTTTGTGGTTCATGGCTGATTAAACCCTTTTTTGAATAAATTGAATCTTTCAAAAATTCAAATTTATCTCACTATTTAATTAATATCCTTCTTCCTAATTAAGGAATACTTTCAAATTTTATTTCAAACTTTTGTAAAGTTCTTGGAACAATAATGATGTCCCATTTCATAATCCAGCGTACTTGATAAAGTGCTGCAAAATGTAGATTATGGTATTTTCATAGAAATATTTATTCGAACAAATTCATCATAAATATTTCTTATTTTTTGTGGAAAATTTAATGGATATAATCCAAAGTTTGAAAATCAAACTATAAACCAATTTAGAAAGTTTGTGGTATTTTGAGTTTTAAATTGAATAAACCAACTGTGTTTTCTCTGTCTATTCTCTTAAGAGAAAGCAAGATCCCAAGCTTTAATGTAGTCAAAATAATTTAAATTTAATTTTTTCCTATAAGGATTTTTTGAATTTGTAATTAATTCTTTGGGTTTATGCAAATCACCTTCCCATTGCTTTGGGGTAATTATTTTAACAATGGAGGCCTTTGAGAAAACCCATTCTCCACCAGTTCTCATGGAGGATTCAAATTGTACAGAATCTGTGTAGGTTAAAATTTCTTGATAGAAATTAAAATCTTTTGGATAAAGGTATTGAACAGTAAAGTTCTTTAAATAGAAGGTCATAACCTCTTCAATGGATAAATGAATATATTTTTTCTCTACAGGAGATACCCATATGATTGATATCAGAATATATGGGTATAGGTATTCTCTTGTCGATATAGATTTTATTGCTAACTCATAAGCATCAACTATGAGTTGTTCATCAATCGGGGAAGTCTTTAAGACTTCTTCCATAAGAATTTTTTCATCCTTCTGAAAGGCCGACTTATAAGTCATTTTGGGTCAAGATAATGCAGTTTTACCGCTTTCTTTCTTTTCATGGCCTTTATTCATTTTTTCCCTGTAAAAATTCTTGAGTTAAGAAATCTGGTAACGTATTATCAGATCCTTTAATAAACTCAATACCAAAAAAAATACTGATAATATTGCTTGCCATCAAGCAAATATCACAAGATTATTTATTTTACTTTTTAGTTTACACTTATTAGCATAGTGACCTGGTGTTTTATATTTCCAATATATGGGAAATTTTCTTTTGGCAAGATTATTTTGCACTTTTTTTTATAGGGTCATTGTGATTTCCTTTTAGGAGTTTTATTACTTTCTGCATAGTTTTCTTTTCAGAAATTTTTTACTTTTATGAAATTTTCACTTAGATGGTTTTCTAAATCTTTTTTCTTCATTTGTTGGTTTCAAAGGTAATAAACCAAGTTGATCACAAAAATCTCCGAGAATTCTTTCTCCATAAATTTAAAGGTGATAAACCAATTCTGCCAAAGAAATTTTACAAAAGGATATTATAAACATAGCATCAAACAAATATTTGCTTGACGACAAGCATTATTATCAGTATTTGGTTTTGATATTGAGTTTATTAAAGGATCTGATAATGCGTTACCCGATTTCTTAACTCGAGCATTTTTACAGGGAAGAAATGAATAAAGGCAAAGAAAAGGAAGAAAGCGGTAAAAATGCACTATCTCGACCCATAACGACTTATAAGTCGGCCTTTTAGAAGGATGAAAAAAATCTTAGAGAAGAAGTCTTAAAGACTACCCCAATTGATGAACAACATAGAGCTGATGCTTATGAGTTAGCAATAAAATCTGTATCTACAAGAGAATACCTATACCCGTATATTCCGGTATCAACCATATAGGTATCTCCTATACAGAAAAAAATATATTCGTTTATCTGCTGAAGAGGTTATGACCTTCTATTTAAAGACCTTTACTGATCCATACCTTTATCCAAAGGATTTTAATTTCTGTCAAGAAATTTTAACCTACATAGGTTCTGTACAATTTGAATTTGTAACAGCCCGGATTCGACCTTTAAAAATTGGCACCGAATACGACACTCATATTCAAATGCCGCAGATTCAAACGTCGAATCTGGTTCACCAAAGCATATAACACATTTAGTACAATACAACGGAAGAAAACAATGAAATAATACATTTGATACATTATCTGATACAACTGATTGACACAACAGATGATACAATCGATAAAAATATACATCAGAGATATGATATAAGACAATAGCAGCGGAAAGAAAAAGATAACACCAACAGCGGAACAATATCTCCAATATGGTCTTCAAGAGAGAACTCCCGTATCGGTAAACTCCATCTCCAAGGCACCAATCTAGAAAATAGTTCGAACTCCCAATCAAGATGAAGTGAAGCAACTCAATCCAAATGCGATTGCCAAATCCTAAGGCTGAAAGCTATCGAATTTACGCCTACTATTCGATTATCTGAAAAACCCGACTCTAGACTGCCCGTGTGGCAAAATTGTAGGCACCTAGAGTTTAGGAAGGGAACAATAAACTCCAGGTCGGTCGTGGGACTGGTATGAGCAAACAAAAACAGTTTATCTTTTAAAACAAACAACAGAAGAATTTGAAATAAATCCGCAATGCTTTTTAGAAAATGAAACAACCATAAGGCCTCCCGCCACACACACAATGCAAACGTAGGATTGGAGGAGATTTCTCCTTATAATAGTCAAATATGCTTGATACGAGAAAATTTCTTTGATATTATTATTATAATTGCAAAGTGTGGAAAAAAAAACCATTTTGAAAGTACAATATTAATCCTAGCCAGCATACAACCAGTATTGTATGCCTACTATAGCTACCATGTTCAATAGCAGGTTACCGCCATATTCCATGGCAGGTTATACAACTAAAAACGTACAGGGTGCGTATTGTTTTGTTTGGATTTCCAACAAATGGTCAGGCTAAGGAACTTCCTACTGTCCATGGGTACGCTTCTGGCGGGACATCCCGAGAACCTAACTGGATCTCTGCCAACACAAGGCCGAGTTACCTTTGTAACTAGGTAACTACTATACGAGCATGCCATCCCCCGGTGCTTTGGGACCTTTATCCGAGACGCCTCTCAACCACAAAGCAATCACAAAGTAATAGATCTGCAGTATCCACATGGGTAAGTATCTGGGCTCCTTACCATGATACCACCCTTTTCCAGAAGGAAATGACAGACCCTAAAGGGAGCGACCCTCATAACCTTGCCGCATCTTTCCTGTTTCAACCATTTTTGGTTTGTGAGGTCCTGATGCAGTCTCGTCCACAAAGCTACGTTTTATACAAAAGCCATGCTTTGATCAACAAATGATACATAGCAGCACTCAGCATGCCACACTACCAAATTGGGAGTATATCACCGATAACTTTCAACTACATAACCTCTGAGATCATACTCTCAGAGAAGGGTGTTAAGCTAAGAGAATAAATTCTCCGCCACCAAGCAGAAATGTATTTGATAGAGATCAGTTTATATCTCAAAGTGTAATGTCAGACATACAACCATACAAGTCTGTTCTAGGTTCGAACAGAACCGAAGACACTTTCGAAGAAGCCCTTGCAATCTGGGTATCCACAATCCCGATCGGACTTCCCATCACTTAGGGAATCTCTATATCATAGCTACTCGGTGCAGAGACAATCGATAGGTTATCCTATCATACTTGCAAATACTTGGTCTTCAACACTGGTCTTTAAATGCAATCCATAACGTCGTATCACTATTCGGAATGGGTTATATGACACAAGGTCCTCTCCCGGCTAGACCGAAAAGTGAGCGCAATATTAAAACATATGGATATGGGATTTCAGTTAAGTCACAACTTATAAAATCCAAAGCTCTTCTTCAAATGGTTAAACAAATTACCATTTCAAATCTTTAAACAAAAAGATTTGTTCCACAAAGTTCACCCAGTTTCACAAAGATCCATTTATGGATTTCAAAACAATTCCCATTTCGATTAGGATTAGCTCATTTAAATCTTTAAATCAAAGATTTATCTCATAGCTTTCAAAACTCGTTTCCAAAGATTCATCTATAACTTGGAAAACATTTTCATTTCAAACTCGAAATCCCTTTAACACAAATTGAAAGTTCATTTCTTATGTGAAAGCTTTTGTTATCTGAAAACAAATAGTTCTCATTTAAAAAAAAATCCAACTTTATTTGCACGAGTTAAAGCCCTTGAATTAAATTCAAATTCCCAAATCAATACCTTTAAAATGGTTTAACCCATATATGACCTGTATAACATCTTTAATCCCTAGTTTCAATTCATAGAATTCAGTTTCAAATTTTGAATTTAAATCAAATTATTTAAACTTCAAGGCGTAATCAAGTTATTTAAAAATAAATTTTATCTTTGAAACCCCTTTTCAAAAACTTTTTACTTTAATCCCAATCCATCCCCAAACCATTTGGATTTAAAAATTCAATTTTAAAACTATTTTCAAAAATCTGTGACTTAACCAATTTCCACGTGCAATCCGTATTTGTGTGTGTATGGTGTAGTCCAGGGGTTTCGCTCAATAGTGCAACATCATCAATCATCACAGATTCAATCATATCAATCTCGATAAGCGACATAATTCATAACGCTTATCTTCATTCATAGATTCACAAATAAAGTAAATTTATCAATCACAAAGATTCACCACCAATTCGATGTGGGTTTTGGATAACCAACTGGAATCTGACTCCCTGTCACATCGAAATTTTAATGCCATTTTACGGGCAACAAGGGTTTTCGCATACGCATAGAAACAAATCACAAATCACAGTTCAGCACAAAGCAATTCACATTACATAGCATCACAATCACACATCAGAAATATCAATCCAGTACACAATATTTGACAATTAACTTAAATTAATCAAATTAAACTCAATTAATTATAATGAGCAATTAATTTCTTGATTGCTTTCATAAAGTAATTACAATTACACAATTTCATAAATGTTTATCATTAATTAATTAATCGAATTAATTGTTAAAATTAATCACATGAATTAATTATTTAAATAATATTAGTTAATGACCTTCATTAACTAATAATCATTCTTTAATTATTTTGCGAAAGAAATTACTTACATTAATCATCATTAATTAGAATTGATTAATCATTAATAACTCATTAATTAATCCTAATTATTTAATTAATTAAGTGTTAATTGTAACTTAATTAGTTCTTAATTAATTGATTAATTAATTACTAGTTATTAATTAAAAATTCAAATCTTATTTAATTAATAATCCTTAATTACCAATTTATTTATCATAAATTAATTATCTCAAATCTTGATTGATTGATTTAAACTTTTAATTATTAAATTAATTAATCCAAATCATTAATTATCCATTTTAATTAATTTAATAATTACAAATCATTAAATCTTCATTTATTTAAAGATAAAAAACAATTTGCTTATTAGTGATCGAATTATCATTAATAAGGTATTTAAAAACAATTTACTTTCAAAATTTTACTTCTAAAAATTTTAAATTTAAGATTTAAAATGGAAACAAATTAACTTTAACAAAGTTTATAATAATTTCAAAACCCTTTTATTCCACAAATTAAAGAATTATTTATCTTATAATAGAAGTTTGAAAGAGTTTAAAACCCATTTTCATGTTAAATTCAAATCAATTTAAAAATTCACTTCATCATTCAAACTGCTTAAAACAATTTTAAATTTATAAACTTCTTTTATTTCAACACAAGAATTCAAATCTGTATTTGAATCCATATTAAACTCTTACTAACAAATTTAAATCTTTATCCTTAAAATTCAACCCACCTAATATTTTAGGTGGTTAAACAAATTTAAATTATAAAAAATTTATTTTTCAAAACTCAGATTCAAACTAGATTTGAATCAGAATCAACTTGGATTTAAACTTAATTAAATCCCTGCTTTTCAATTTAAAACCTAGATTTAAATTTTAAAATGCTACAGACTTAAAAACTATAACATAACATGTGACTCGAGCCATCCTAAATCTGCTTCGAGTCCAACCTATCAAATCTTCGAGCCAACCAACCCATTACTTCAAGTAAAACTCGAGACACAAAACCCTGCATACAACAAAACCTAGAGCAACAAGACCCACCACAACCAAAACCTGTCATCGCCTCGTTCTCGCAGCTCCAACCACCAGAATTCATAAAAATCCAGCCATGACCTCGTCTACGACCAAGCTACCATCACCCAAAACCCCGAAGCACTCGATCATCTATAAAGCCATGGTGAACGATTCATTAAACACAGTAAAAACTAGGGTTCCAGAAGAAATCCCACTGCCGTAACTTCCTTGGTGAATTGTATCACCATCAAGTATTTTTCCTAATATCTCTGATCCCCCTTACATCATCAGGAAAAACCCCGATGCCTCCAAACTTTTGGATCACCAGAAAATTGTAAAAAAACAAATTTTGTTCAACTCTGAACTGCTCCTAGCCTAAGCAACTAAAAATCATCATTTTTGTTGTAAAAATCCTATTTTCTAATGACAATTCAAGTTATATAAGTGAAATGATAATTCATGAAATTCCAATTTACCATATAGTTGAAATTTGCTTTGTAAAACTAAGTTCACAGAGGCAATTCATCACTATAGAGCTTGAAACAATTTTTAGATAATAATCTATGCTTAAACCCACTTATTTCATTTTAAACCCTAAGCCTGGTAATGAATAGATGAGAAGAATTTAAATTTCTTGTTTGTTTTCCCCTGTAACCCAAAACAAGAAGAAGAACAGACATCTTCTATTACACAGAACAATCACAAATATGTACACAGAGCTGCAACTTGAATATATATACCCAAAACACAATATATCCATGCACATAATAGTTTGTTTACTAACATTGATTTTTAGGAAAAAGAATAGAGCTTGCTATGTTGTAACAGCCTGTGAACTGCTAGCAAAACAAAATCCTTCCTTTAATCTTCTTGGTCTCTGGTTTGCGTAGATTTGTATTGTTGTTAAGTGAATTTTTGTTTTATTTTTTTTGAGATGATATTATTTCAGGTTTACTTAGCTTCGAATGAACGAACTGAAATGAGGATGTTGATATATATAAAAGAAGTTTATGGGGGATATTATTATTTGTTTGTACAATACCAGACCAGAGATTTTTCTTTGCTTGTTTTATTGACTATGCAGATTTTTTTCTACTTGGTGGCTGATGAAACTATTTTTTGTGCTATCATTAATTGTTATTGTTATTTTCTTCTTATGTCTTCATACTTAAATATATATCTCTATCTTCTCATACAAGCCTACATACCTATCATTATTTGCTTGTACATAGATATTTATATTCCTTCTTTTGCAATGCTTTCATATATATGTTTACTTGTTTCAGATTTGAGTATATATTTCTTTCTTTTTTTGCTTTTTCTTATTACTTTATAATATAAATAAATTTCTATTTTAATATGTTGTCAGATTTTAGCTAACGTGTTACTTTATATTTCGTAGTTTATCTTATATACATCTGTTTCTATTTCTAGCTTAAATATTTATTTTTAACTTTAATACTTTTGTCTTATTTTACATTTTGCATTCATTCATTGTATACACAATTTTTAAAATCCATTTCATAAGATTAAATTCAAATATCTTTTCTTTATTTATAAATCCCAATTCAAATTCAATTAAGATACATTTTTTAAATTTGCGGTATTCAGATATACCCAAAATTCTATTCTCAATCAACTTATAAAACACATATTTTTATTCGAATTTGGAGAAACTCAAATCAATTTACCAATTAATTTCACAATTTTTATTCAAAAATTAAATTAATTATCAATTTAAGCTTAGTAAAAATCCGGGATCGTTACAAATTCCCCCTTAAGAAATTTCGTCCCCTAAATTTGCCAGGGAGATAACAACGATAGATGAAGGATAGAGGAATATCTTTCCAAATCAAACTAGTTATCAATTCTGCATGTGGCTTACCTAATCAGAATATCGACAATATGAGAACAAACTCATTCAATTTTTCATAAGATACTCGGGTCATCCAGATCTACGAATATGCAGGGGAACTGGTTAGTTCGAAGGGCAACTAACCATTCGTAGAATATATCAAGACCCAAACAATAGATAAATGGATTCCTACTTAGGTCAGAACACCCCAAAGTATATACCAACTTGTCCCTCTTCGGACTTCGATCTACCCAAAAAGTTACAGTAGAATTTCAAATTTGGTCTTGATCAAAATCGTTTTATCGATTCAATTCAAATTTAGCTTCATATTCTATTAATCAATTTAATTTAAAATTTCCAATTTATTTAAAATTTTCAATTTAAAATTTCAAATTCATTAAAGTTTAAATCAAGAAACTGATAAGAAACCGATGAAGATACGAAGTAAGGAATTCCTACAATGATTCATAGGGCCACCATCACACTGAGGCTTCTTTCTGGAGCTGTCACGAAGCAATCAAAAGAATTTGGAATCAAATCAAAGGAGATTGATAGAGAAAGTTGTTTCCTCTATTGCAGGGTATTGATCATTTGTAGTGGTACTCCCATGTCCCTTATCTCGTCCTCTTCTTGCCCTCATACTCACTATCAGTGGATAGTAAGAGAATTTACTGAGGCGTTCGAACGGATGTCTTAGGGATATACTCATTCTAGGGTATTCTTCACCCTATCTCTATTGAGTTACTTAATGTGTTATACACCTGAGCTAAAGTTTTTAACTTTCAGCTCTGATACCAAATGTAACGGCCTGGACTCGACCTTCAAAAATCGACACCGAATACGACACTCATATTCAAATGCCGCAGATTCAAACGTCGAATTTGTTACTCCGAAGCTTATAACACGATAAGTACAACACATCGAAAGAAAACAATGAAATAATACATTTGATACAATATCTGAAACAACTGATTGACACAACAGATGATACAATAGATAACAATAACATCAGAGATATGTTACAAGACAATAGCAGCGGAAAGAAAAAGATAACACCAGCAGCGGAACAATATCTCCAATATGGTCTTCAAGAGAGAACTCCCGTATCGGTAAACTCCATCTCCAAGGCACCAATCCAGAAAATAGCTCGAACTCCCAATCAAGATGAAGTGAAGCAACTCAATCCAAATGCGATTGCCAAATCCGAAGGCTGAAAGCTATCGAATCTACACCTACTATTCGATTATCTGAAAAACTCAACTCTAGACTGCCCGTATGGGAAAATTATGGGCACCCAGAGTTTATGAAGGGAACAATAAACTTCAGGTCAGTCGTGGGACTGGTATGAGCAAACAAAAACAGTTTATCTTTTAAAACAAACAACAGAAGAATTTGAAATAAATCCGCAATGCTTTTTATAAAATGAAACTACCATAAGGCCTCCCACCACACACACAATGCAAACGCAGAATTGGAGGAGATTTCTCCTTATGATAGTCAAATATGCTTGATACGAGAAAATTTCTTTGATATTATTATTATAAGTGCAAAGTGTGGAATTTTGAAAGTACAATATTAATCCTAGCCAGCATACAACCGGTATTGAATGCCTACTATAACATTACAATGTTCAATAGCAGGTTACCGCCATATTCCATGGCAGGTTATACAACTAAAGCCGTACAGGGCATGTATTGTTTTGTTTGGACTTCCAACAAATGGTCAGGCTAAGTAACTTCCTGCTGTCCATGGGTACGCCTTTGGCGGGACCTCCCGAGAACCTAACTGGATCTCAGCCAACACAAGGCCGGGTTACCTCTGTAACTAGGTAACTACTACACAAGCATGCCATCCCTCGGTCCTTTGGGACCTTTATCTGAGGCGCCTCTCAACCACAAAGCAATCACAAAGTAATAGATCTGCAGTGTCAAAATGAGTAAGTATATGGGATCCATACCATGATACCACCCTTTTCCAAAGGGAAATGACACACCCTAAAGGGAGCGACCCTCATAATCTTGTCGCATCTTTCCTGTTTCGACCATTTTCGGGTTGTGAGGTCCTGATGCAGTCTCGTCCACAAAGCTACGCTTTATGTAAAAGCCATGCTTTGATCAACAAATGATACACAGTAGCACTCAGCATGCCACAATACCAAATTAGGAGTATATCACTGATAACTATCAACTACATAACCTCTGAGCTCGTACGTCTCAGAGAAGGCTGTTAAGCTAAGAGAATAAATTCTCCGCCACCAAGAAGAAATGTATTTGATAGAGATCAGTTTATATCTCAAAGTGCAGTGTCAGACATACAACCATACAAGTCTATTCCGGGTTCGAACAGAACCGAAGGCACTTCCGAAGAAGCCCTTGCAATCCGAGTATCCACAATCCCGATCGGACTTCCCATCACTCAGGGAATCTCTATACCGTAGGTACTCGGTGAAGAGACAATCGATAGGTTATCCTATCATTCTCGCAAATACCCGGTCTTCAACACTGGTCTTCAAATGCAATCCATAACATCGTATCAATATTCAAAATGGGTTATATGACACAAGGTCCTCTCCCGGCAAAACAGAATAGTGAGCGCAATATTTAAAACATATGGATATGTGATTTCAGTTAAGTCACAACTTATAAAATCCAAAACTTTTCTTCAAATGGTTAAACAAATTACCATTTCAAATCTTTAAATAAAAAGATTCATTTAACAAAGTTCACCCAGTTTCACAAAGATCCATTTACGGATTTCAAAACAATTCCCATTTCGATTAGGATTAGCTCATTTAAATCTTTAAATCAAAGATTTATCTCATAGCTTTTAAAACTCTTTTCCAAAGATTCATCCATAACTTGGAAAACCATTTTCATTTCAAACTCGGAATAGCTTTAACATAAATTGGAAGTTCAATTCTTATGTGAAAGCTTTTGTTATTTGAAAACAAATAGTTCTCATTTCAGAAAAAATCCAACTTTATTTGCACGAGTTAAAGCCCTTGAATTAAATTCAAATTCCCAAATCAATACCTTTAAAATGGTTTAATCCATATATGACCTGTATAACATCTTTAATCCCTAGTTTCAATTCGTAGAATTCAGTTTCAAATTTTGAATTTAAATTTAAATCAAATTATTTAAACTTCAAGGCGTAATCAAGTTATTTAAAAATAAATTTTATCTTTGTAACCACTTTTCAAAAACTTTTTACTTTAATCCCAATCCATTCCCAAACCCATTTGGATTTAAAAATTCAATTTTAAAACTATTTTCAAAAATCTGTATCTTAACTAATTTCCACATGCAATCCATATTTGTGTGTGTATGGTGTGGTCCAGGGGTTACACATAATAGTGCAACATCATCAATAATCACAGATTCAATCATATCAATCTCGATAAGCGACATAATTCACAACGCTTATCTTTATTCACAGATTCACAGATAAAGTAAATTTATCAATCACAAAGATTCACCATTACAATTCGATGTGGGTTTCGGATAACCAACTGGAGTCCGACACCCTGTCGCATCGAAATTTAAATGCCATTTTATGAACAATAAGGGTTTTCGCATACACATAGAAAAAAATCACAAATCACAGTTCAGCACAAAGCAATTCATATTACATTGCATCACAATCACATATCAGAAATATCAATCCAGTACACAATATTTGACAATTAACTTAAATTAATCAAATTAAACTCAATTAATTACAATGCGCAATTAATTTCTTAATTACTTTCATAAAGTAACTACACTTACACAATTTCATAAATGATTATCATTAATTAATTAATCTAATTAATTGTTAAAATTAATCACATGAATTAATTATTTAAATAATCTTAGTTAATGGCCTTCATTAACTAATAATAATTCTTTAATTATTTTGCTAAATAAATTACTTACATTAATCATCATTAATAAAAATTGATTAGTCATTAATAACTCATTAATTAATCCTAATTATTTAATTAATTAAGTGTTAATTGTAACTTAATTAGTTCTTAATTAATTGATTAATTAACTACTAGTCATTAATTAAAAATTCAAATCTTATTTAATTAATGATCCTTATTACCAATTTATTTATCCTAAATTAATTATCTCAAATCTTAATTGATTGATCTAAACTTTTAATTATTAAATTAATTAATCCAAATCATTAATTGTGACAACCCGTCTTTCAATTCCTAGAAAGACGTATCATTATTAAGAAAGAAAGAGATAGAAATAGAAAAGATAGAAAGAAAAGAACAACCATCATTAGAATCTCACAGCGGAAACGAAACAAAATATAATATTACACATATCCATTACATAGTTTTACATATCAGAGTACATAAAATAATACGACTTCATTACATCTGACATTTTAAGAGTTTGCTAAACCATACCACCCAAAATATAACAACCAAAAGTCACTACAGCAGATAGAGATAGATAAGTACGTCTGGACTCCAGCTCCAGCTTCCAAAACATTTTCCAATCCCAACCTAATCACTTAGATGCTCATAAAAATTTGAGTACCCAAGAGTTTATGAAAACAAAATAAACTCCAGGTCAGACATAGGTTCGGTGTGAGCAAACAAGTTAAAGTTGTTTAACTTTAAAATTATTTCGAAAACAAAAGGTATCACGTAAGACTCCCCATAAATAAATACGGATAAGTTTTACCTTACGCTAACCAAAACATTTGATAGGAAATCCACTGATATTATAATAGGGTCTATAGTTTTCAAATAAGTAGAAAATAACTGAAATTACTACATCTATTAAATTCCAGCTACTAGCCACGAAAGTAGGTAATACAATCAAAACCATAGGGTCTTGTAGGGAAAATGGTTTTCCCTCAATGGCAGGGCTACTGGGGTACCGCCCGTCACAGTACGGGGCCTAGATCACCGTACCGAGGACCACTCCCGATCCCCTGCAACACAAGGCGGAACCATCTCTTACTGGACAATCCCGAACAAGACAACCCCGCAGTTGTGGCCAACAACCGCCCACACAGCCGAAATAATAAGGGACTTCTAGACATGAGAAAACTCGTCCTACTTGGGCATTCCGACTTAGCCTTGCTGCACCTTCCCTGTTTTAGTCATTCCCAGTTGATGAGGCTTGAGGCAACGATTACCTTTAGAGAATACATCTCTTAGAATGCTCATCGTCCGCCTGACCATGTTTTGAAAGCATTCAATCTATACAAGTTCGTTCTGGGTTCGAACGAAACCGAAGGCATTATTTCGGTACACTCATTTTGGAATCACCCTCAGAGTTAACGACAATAACCCTTGCACTCTAAACTCCTTCTCGATCTTCACTTTGAGATGTCATGACCTAACGTTTAACTTGGATCGATGTGGTTTTCGAAAAATCAAATTTGATTCCCGATCCCGGTCTCATCGAAATCCAAACGTGTCTTAAAGGCCAAGTTGTTTAAGGTTTAAACAATTCAATTCAATTTAAAACATAGCATCCACACAGTATTATCCTTAGATAATAACAAATATCTATCACAGATATATACAATATCTCATCACAGAATATCTCAGACTATCATCCAACAGATGTCAACCAAATCCAGATATTCAATCCAAAACAATCATCCATAAGCAAACACATCTCTAATTCATATTATAATTAATTTAATTAATTAAAATTAAATTAACTATTTAAGAATTAATCACTTTATCTTGCTTAAACAATCATTAATTAATTAATCACAATCATTTAATTAATTAATCACTGTTGAGTCACAGGTTCAATGAAGTTTTTGATTTCTGACAAAGAAATAAAGGCGATCGACAAAACAAAGACATCATGGCTACAAAGAGGCACAAAAGAGCTGCATATGGTACTCTAGATTATAGGTTGATTATTTGTTATTGTAATAGTGATAAACTTTTTAAAATCTATCCTCAAATAATAATGCACCTCAATATAATCGATATATATACGTTTGAATAGCATTACACATTCATTGAGCAATTTGACAGGGACCGGTCGACCGGTATTAAATCAGGCGGTCGACCGTTTCTGTATAAAATTCACAATGAACGTGCACACATGCACATAACGACTATATATTTGAAATCCTGTCTATTGGCCATTTTTTTGACCTGTCAACCGTTTTTAAACAGAGAGCAACCTTTTCCAAAAGACACTTCTTTCTCCAATGGTTGCATCTCTTACCTTTCATCAATGATCATATCTATTAATGGCTACTGTTCACAAAGAGTTACAACCATTTTTCTCTATATAAACTCATCTAAATAATTGATTCAAACAACATGAAAACATATTTTTTTTACTCTAATTTCTGATCTTACTTTCTAAATACTCCTGCATTCTAAAAGCTCTCAATTATTTTAATTGCTTATTGAATCATTGAAATTATTTCATATCTTTTGATTCAATAAGTAATATACTTCCCTTAATCTTCACAAAACATCATTCACATATTTTGAGGATTAGATTATAGGAAGTTTGTACTGCAAGTGACAAAACTGTGTTAGCAAGAACACATACCGTTAACAAACAATTATATTCATCTTTGTTGAAGTCCTCGGTGTTGTAAGAGCCAAGTGTTGAAGTCCTCGGTGTTGTAAGAGGTAAGTGTTGAAGTCCTCAGTGTATTAGAGGCGTGAAATCCCGTTCGTTTGCTCGGGTGTTATAAACCTTTTCCTCCGGGTGAAGCGAGGTAGTTAATAGTGAAAATCCAGATAGAAGTCTGGGACTGGACGTAGGACGGTGGTCCGAACCAGTATAAAAATCTCTGGTGTGATTTTTCTATTTTTATTTACTTTGCTATTATCATCTATTTCCGCATTTATATTATATTCCATATTACACGATCCGTGTGTACTATATTAGCACGTGCACTCGTACACATCACTTTTTCATTTGGTATCAGAGCCTGGTTTTCTAGAGATCGTAACAACATCCTAGAATAAATGGCTACAAAGAGATCTAGTTAAGACAATAAGAAGAGGAAGAGCAATAAAGAACAATCAAAGGAGCAAACAAACAAATGCTTCATGGCAAAAGATAACGAGGTTAGTGATCTAACTTTTGATGATATGATAGAAATAAATTCAGAACTTCTAGACACTTTAAAAAGTCTCAAAAGAAAATATAAGGAAGCTCTGGAAAATCAGAAGAAAGCAGAATTCGAAAGAGATATGCTTAAAGACGAGAAGAGAATATTAGAAGAAGAACTTGAGAAAACTCAAGATTCAGACAATTCTCAACTCGCTCTATTAAGTCAAGAAATAGAAGCTCAAAAAGAAAAGAATAATGCTCTAGCTTCTGAAAATCATGAGTTAAAAACAAAAATTAAAATTGTTGAGTTAGATAACACTAGTCTCAAAACTAAGCTTGATGACATCTAAAAATATTTCCAATTTTAATAAAGGGAGAGAAAATTTATCCAAGATTATTGAAAATTCTCAACCTGCTTCAAATAAGAAGGATTAGGTTATGTTAAGAATTCAAAAGCTCACAATGATAGAAGTGGCGTAGGCTATAAACAAGCTAAAAGTAAAAATACTACTAGATATGCATTCATGTATACTAACTTTAGTGCTAGTACTAGTAATCAAGATAGTTTTAAAACCAGTTATAGTCATAATAGTACTTTGTTTAGAAATGATAGAAATTATTCTTCAAGTACTAAGCTAATGACTAATAGTATTAAGATATGGATTCCAGCTAATATGATTGATCATGATAAACAACTTTATATTAGCAACTACTATAAGAATGTAATTTGTAATGAAAATTATATTTATAAAGGTTCAACCACACCCAAATGAGTATGGTTTCCAAAGACCTAACCCCCTGGACCCTAACATAGTAAGTGGGTACCGAAAATTATTATTATTTTTTGCAGATACTCAGAGAAACAAAAGAAAAAGGATAGATTTTGGAATTTCAAAGAATGTTCCATATGTTTAATAGAATTACGTGCTTACAATAAAATATGGACTTCGGTAAATATGGTAAAATTTATTTTACTTTTCCTTCATAATTAATAATGAGTTTATCTCGTTATATACAAGATATTTTATATAATTTTATATATTTCCTCATTCTTTTTGATAATAACAAAGGGGGAGAAACTCATATGCATATAAATAGAGGGAGATATTATACTTAGGGGGAGATGTTACACTTAGGTGGAGCTTTAAAGACATTATCTGGCACTTGTACTAAATAGTGTCGTGTTTTAATTCGTACTAGACTTGTGTGTATTATCATCTTATGTGAATGTTACTCTTGATCTATGGTAGTAGTTTTATGTTGCTTATAATCTCTTTTTCATCCTCCATTTAAACAACTCCCTTTTGTCGATGACAAAGGGGGAGAAAGTGCTAACAATTATTTGCAGGAATATATATATATAAAGAATACGATCACATATTCAGGGGGAGATTCAGAACTTCAGATATATGTTGTCATTAATCAAAAAGGGGGAGAATGTTGAGTCACAGGTTCTATGAAGTTTTTGATTTCTGACAAAGAAATAAAGGCGATCGACAAAACAAAGACATCATGGCTATAAAGAGGCACAAAAGAGCTACATATGGTACCCTAGATTATAGGTTGATTATTTGATATTGTAATAGTGATAAACTTGTTAAAATCTATCCTCAAATAATCATGCACCTCAATATAATCGATATATATACGTTTGAATAGCATTACACATTCATTGAGCAATTTGATAGGAACCGGTCGACCGGTATTAAATCAGGCGGTCGACCGTTTCTGTGTAAAATGCACAATGAACGTGCACACATGCACATAATGACTATATATTTGAAATCCTATCTACTGGCCATTTTTTGACCTGTCGACCGTTTTTAAACAGAGAGCAACCTTTTCCAAAAGACACTTCTTTCTCCAATGGTTGCATCTCTTACCTTTCATCAATGATCATATCTATTAATGGCTACTGTTCACAAAGAGTTACAACCATTTTTCTCTATATAAACTCATCTAAATCATTGATTCAAACAACATGAAAACATATTATTTTTACTCTAATTTCTGATCTTACTTTCTAAATACTCCTGCATTCTAAAAGCTCTCAATTATTTTAATTGCTTATTAAATCATTGAAATTATTTCATATCTTTTGATTCAATAAGTAATATACTTCCCTTAATCTTCACAAAACATCATTCACATATTTTGAGGATAAGATTATAGGAAGTTTGTACTACAAGTTACAAAACTGTGTTAGCAAGAACACATACCGTCAACAAACAATTATATTCATCTTTGTTGAAGTCCTCGGTGTTGTAAGAGGCAAGTGTTGAAGTCCTTGGTGTTGTAAGAGGCAAGTGTTGAAGTCCTCGGTGTTGTAAGAGGCAAGTGTTGAAGTCCTCAGTGTATTAGAGGCGTGAAATCCCGTTCGTTTGCTCGGGTGTTGTAAACCTGCTCCTCCGGGTGAAGCGAGGTAGTTAATAGTGAAAATCCAGATAGAAGTCTGGGACTGGACATAGGACGGTGCTCCGAACCAGTATAAAAATCTCTGGTGTGATTTTTCTATTTCTATTTACTTTGCTATTATCATCTATTTCCGCATTTATATTATATTCCATATTACACGATCCGTGTGTACTATATTAGCACGTGCACTCGTACATATCACTTTTTCAATCACTTCTTAATTAACCTCATTATCAATTAATTAATCTTTAATTAATTAATAATCCTTTAATTGTTAATTAATTACTCCAATTATTCATTATTAAAAACTTGATTAAAAATTAATCATTCCTTAATTAATCACTAATTAATCCTTAATTTACAATTAATTAATCTTAATTAATTACAAATTTAAAATTAATTTATCTTAATTACTTAATTAATTGTAAATTAATGAACCCTGCTCATACAACTTTGACCCCAAAGCTCCAACCCTAAAACCTCCCCAGTCACCAGAATTTGCCCAAAGACCCATTCCCGGCCAGCAACAAAATACTTCCTCAAATTCAATTTAAAAATCCTGATTTTTATCTTAAAAATCATGTTTTACAAAGTAGATTCAAGATGTAAAATTGATTCAACAAAATCCAATACATTATTTTATCATGTTATCAAAAAAATTCACTATAACTTCCTAATTCAGAAGATTTTCAAACTATTTCTTTTTGAATAAGATTTTAAACCTTAATTCATATTTAAATAAACCTACTACATTGAAGATTCAAACTTAACAATGGTTTTTTAAGTAAAATTTTAAATTTTTGTTTAAATTTACTCTATATCTTGAAATTATAGAGAAGCATCAGAAGATATAAACATGCATATTTTAAAACAAAAATAAACACAAAGATTACATCTACATATTTACATGCAAGACATATCACATTACAGGAAATAACTTTACTTAATTTTTTTTTTAAATAAAAATTTACCGACCTGTTTTTCTTTCAAGTAGAGACCAGAATTTTACTTCTGGGAAAAAAGAAAATGACTGCAGATTTTTAACTTGAAATTGCTTGATCAAATTGTTTGCTTGATGATGATGCTTTCCACTTTAAATAAATCAACACTTAAGATGGAAGAACTTTGAATTTGCCGTTCAGAAATTTGATGATTTTTCAGGAACCTTGATCTTTTTTTAGATTTGTTGTAATTTGTTTTGCAGTTTTTGAGATTTTGAAAAGTGGCTTGAGTTTCTTGATTAAATTTTGGTTAAAAGTGTGAAGATTTGAGGAATTTTAGATTTGTAGATAAGGAGTGATTTTTTTCTTTGCTTTATAAAAAGAGAATGGGAAAAATTAGAGAAAGAATATGAGGTAGCCTTTTATATAAAAATTTTGTTTTATAAAAATTAAAGAAAATAAATTTAAATTGTGACACTTGTCATTATATATTGTTAACTTCTTAACACATGTTATTAGTGTGCTTCAAATTGTAACAAATGTCATCTTCATGCAAAAAGAATTTTAAATGTTTTTTGTTAATTAATTTTCTAAATTTGAAATACATTTTTAATTCATATAATTTAATTCTTCTTAAAAGAAATAAATGTAAACCAAATTTTATATTCTATATAAAATCAAAGAAATACACTTTTAAAATCAATATGTAAATTTAAAATTTAAATAACCCTATTTTGAAATTTCAATTTAACAATTCAAATTCAAATTAAATCTCAAATTCAATTCAAAAATCAAATTTGATATGAGTACAATTTTAACACATCCATTTCCCTTTTGTATATATTAATTTCAATTAAAATCAATATACATTTACAATCCATTTATTATTATTGTTTAAAATAACAATTTTATGATTTAAATTAATTTATTTAAAAGATTATCATATTTAAATTGGGTTAGAATTCCGGAATATCACATTCCTCCCCTCTTAAAAGAATTTCGTACCCGAAATTTAAACAAAGGGTAATCCAAAAAATTTCATTTTATTCAACAATTTAAGCATACATATCATCCATACATAAGTAATCAACAAACGAAACATCCGAACAACAATACATCCAATACAACATCATTAGCTATCCGAACACATATCAGGATAAGTCTTCCTAAAACTATCCAGAGTCTCCCAGGTACAATCTCTGGGATCCTCACTCCACTGGACTTTAACGAGCTTCACTATCTTGCTCCTGAGTTGCCTCTCGTTTTGATCAATAATTCGAACAGGATGTCTAACAACTGATAAGTCCGTCTCAACCTCTAAGTCTTCCTGCACAGCCTGCTCTACAATAAGAGATGGATCATGCACATATTTCCGTAGATGAGATACGTGGAAAACATTGTGAATTCCAACCATCCGGGCTGGCAATTCAATCCTGTATGCTATGGCACCAATCCTCTCGAGCACTCGAAATGGACCAATATATCTCGGAGCGAGTTTCCCTGTCTTCCCAAATCTTACTGCTCCTTTAATAGGAGAAACTTTGACAAAGACTAAATCACCAATCTCGAACTCCAATTGTCTTCGTCTTTTATCTGTATATTTCTTTTGACGATCCTGAGCAGCTTTCATCCTTTTCTTGATAATCTCAACTTTAGCAGATGCTTCACGGATCAGATCTGGTCCAAGCACAATACGGTCTTTTGACTCTATCCAACAGGCTGGGGATCTGCACGGTCTTCCATACAGTGCTTCATAAGGAGCCATCTTGATACTTGCTTGGTAACTGTTATTATAAGAGAATTCCACTAGATGTAGATGGTCTTCCCACGATCCACCAAATCCAATACATAGGCTCTCAGCATATCTTCTAGAATTCGATTAAGCCTCTCTGTTTGCCCATCTGTTTGGGGATGATATGCTATACTCAATCTCAAACTTGTTCCCATAGCTGATTGCAAAGCCTCCCAGAATTTGCTGGTGAAGATAGGATCTCGATCACTTAAATACTGACTGGAACACCATGCAATCTGACTATCTCTCTCAAGAAGATTTCTGCCAGAGAAGCTGTAGTACGGGTTGCCTTAACTGGTATAAAATGGGCGCTCTTGGTTAGACGATCAACAATCACCCATATTCCTTCATTCCCCTTCTTAGTTCTAGGCAATCCGTCGATGAAATCCATCGAAATCATCTCCCACTTCCACATCGGGATCCCCGAAGGTTGTAACAAACAGGCTGGCTTCTGCTGATCTCCTTTAATTTGCTGGCAGATAGCACAACTATTAACGAATCCAGCTACATCTTTCTTAATTTTCGGCCACCAAAAAACTCACTTCATATCCTTGTACATCTTCGATATTCCTGGATGGATATTTAATCTAGAACGATGACTTTCTGACAACACTTCCTGTCGCAGATCCCTATCATACGGAACACAAATCCTTCCGTTGATCCTCAGTGTCCCTTGGTCATCCATCTCAAAACTAGGACACTGACCCTTCCTAACTCTTCTGATAATTACTTTCAATATTATATCAGATTCTTGCTTTCTTGAAATCCTTTACAGAAGAGATGGAACCACTTCCAAAAGAGATAGAACTGCATTCCTGCTAAGTGCGTTAGCCACAACGTTTGCCTTTCCTGGGGTATACAGAATATCCAAATCATATGATGCCAAGAACTCGACCCATCACTGTTGTCTCAGATTAAGATCTTTTTGAGAGAAAAGATATTTCAACGGTTTGTGATCCGTGAATAACTCGAACTTTCTCCTAAAAGATAGTGCCTGCAAATCTTTAAAGCAAAAACAATGGCCAACAACTCTAGATCGTGCGTAGCGTAGTTCCTCTCATGTGGCTTCAATTGCCGACTCGCATACGCAATTACCCTACCATTTTGCATTAGCACAGCTCCCAATCCAACAATACAGGCATCAGTATACACTTCAAACTTGCTCTTCCCATCTGGAATAGCCAATACAGGAGCACTTGTCAACCTTGCCTTTAGATTCTGAAAAGCCTCCTCACATTCCGGTGTCCATTTGAATTTAGCTCCATTCCTTGTCAGCTTTGGTAGGTGAGAAGAGATCTTGGAATAACCCCTAATAAACTTCTTGTAGTAACCGGCCAATCCCAGAAAACTGCGAACTTCTGTGGGTGTCCGAGGCTGCTTCCACTCCAAAATAGTCTCAACTTTTGCTGGATCTACGGAGATTCCCTCACCAGAAACAATGTGGCCCAAAATTTTTACTTCTGATTTCCAAAAATGGCAGTTAGAGAACTTTGCTTTCAGAACATGCTTTCTCAGAGTTTCTAAGACTATTCTCAAGTGCTTCTTGTACTCTTCTTCCGACTTAGAGTAAACCAACATATCATCAATGAACACTAAAACAAACTTATTCAAAACATCTCTAAAGACTCGGTTCATCAGATCCAAAAAGTAGGCAAGAACGTTGGTTAACCCGAAAGGCATAACCAACCACTCATAGAAACAATTAGGTCCCTAAATGCAGTTAAGGGAATACTGTCCTCAGCTACCCTTAACTGATGGAAACCAGATGCTAAATCCAACTGAGAAAAGACTGAAGCTCCATGAAGATGGTCAAAGAGATCATCAATATGAGGAAGTGGATACATATTCTGAATGGTCACTTTGTTCGATTCACGATAATCTACACAGAACCTTAGCAACCCATCCGACTTGGTGAAAAATACTACAGCAGAACCTCAGCAAGAAAAACTGGGTCTAATCAAGCCCTTCTCGAACAAATCTTGAGTTTGCTTCACTAGTTCCTCCCTCTCCATTGGAGCCATCCTCCTACTAGGTTGAATTACGGGTATTGCTCCAGGAACCAAATCTATACGAAACTCTATTTCTCGGTGCGGAGGCAAATACTTAACTTCCTCGAATACGTCTGAGAAATCCCGGACTACTTCAATATCTTCAACCCCCTCTTGAGAAGTCTCAACTTCATGTAAAAGACTACTCAAGTGAATTCCAGAGTTATCACACATTACTCTGGCAATCCTACCCAGATCAGTTTCCAACGAAACTGTTCCCTCATCACAATTTAAGACAGCCTTATATTTGTCAAGCCAGTCCATTCCCAAAATAAGGTCAAAACCCTTAAAATCCAACACATAAGGGTCACAGGAAAAACTATGGGATAGATAGGAGATTCTCAAATCCTTACAGATCCTATCTAATTTGGTTACCCTTCCTATAGGATTAGATACACAAATGGGATTGTCTACGGTACTAGGGGTAAGAAAGAAATTCTCTACAGATTCCAGAGAAATAAAACTTAAAGAAGCACCAGAATCAAACAAAACTTTAATATATTTGCCATCTTAAAGTAAAGTACCTTCCAAAACTCCTTTGGCCTTACACGAGTTTGATGGTGCACCTTCTAAAGCAAATACTTTGTTCTGCTGGACTTTATGAAGGAGCAGGCAATCTTTAATCATATGTCCCGGTTGATGGCAGTTGAAGCAAAGGGACTTCTGAACTAAAGCTGAACCTGGTCCACTATAATGTTGTCGCTGTTGCTGTTGTTGAGACTCTCTTCTGGGACACTTATATGCCAGGTGATCTTCTTGCTGACAAATATAGCATTTGCATGGTCCATTGTTGTTTCCATACTTCTTCTTGTTTTGCCTCTTCCAATTAGGATTGAATTTTCTTTTATTAGGGTTGGAAGATGTGGAGCCCCACCTCTATACCCACGCTAGCCAAGAACATTACGGTGAATGTTGTCAACTAGCACGGAGAATAAGGCTGTTGAGGAGCGACCATCCGTGTAATTTCTTTGCGCGAGCACCGATATGTCAGATAGTATAACATGCAATGCTTTATCAAGAGGAAATCCGACATACCGACACAAACTCAAAGCTACTACACAGTGGCTATAAATATCTTCGGAAAACAAATATAGGAATAAACATAACGTAAATCAGTCACCGAAAATTCATATCACAAAGGCGGAATAAGATATGAATACTACACATAAAAGTGTACATCAGAGTAGTGGTCAGAAAGATCCATAATATCACAAAAGAATAGTTACACGAACTACACAAAAGAATAAGTATACATTATGGAGTCTATATCTCTAATGTATACAACAAAAACTACTAATCTAAGTAGTCAACCAAAAGGTCAGAGTAATGGATCCCCGGAGAGAAGTCAAGTCGAAGCACCTGCAACATCTCGGTCTGACCCGAGTATTATTTATAAGAAAATAATAAACGGACCAGTCTAACTATAAATATCAGATAACATGATATAGAATAGGAGATATGACTAAACACATAATAATCACAATGCCAAGCTGTGATATATATAAGTAATTGAAAATCAACAAGAGATTAATCAATATCACGATAATCTACTCAAGATAAAAAGGGATGTCATATTCCTAATTTCATTCACCAAGCCACAATAAATGACATATAAGATATGGCATAGACGTTTAATATCCATAACGGCATACTACTATAAGTATGTAAATGATAATCAACAAACGATTAATCAATATCAAAGAATCTTCTCAAAGATCCAAAAAGGGTATCATACCCAAAATTTGTATTCACAACAAGTTAATGACACACGAATTCACCTATGCACAAGAATTGATAAATCATATCAATAGAAATCACAAAGTTGGCGAAACATAAATTCCAGAAATCAACACAAGAAATTCAGTCAATGACACACAAATTCACCTATGCACAAGAATTGATAAATCATATCAATAGAAATCACAAAAATAGGTGAAGTATAAACTCCAGAATTCGACACACGAAATCCAGAAATTTCACAAAATAAAGAGGGGAGGCCTATCACATGAACGGGAGCATGAAAACTCACCAACAGCTGTAACACATGAACGAGAAGCTATCTCATGGTAGCTAGCCATTAATTTGACACACGAATGGTCCGAAGACCTGACACACGAATGGTCCGAAGACCGTGGGTTGCTACCCACAAATTTGACACACGAACGGGGTTTAGTCTCCCACGCAGACAAAGAGACATCGCACATTGCTAGTCTAAATCACAAAAATGATCGTCATGATCATCGAGAAGTGTCGATTACAGTAAGCTAGTAAATATATGAGCTTAGAATCATGTCCCATAGCCACTAGCTTAACTTAAATATTTACGAACAAATTGTAGATCTCCACTAGAAAATTGTCACAAGAGTTTCAATCGAACAAGTCCAAGAATTAACCAACAAAGTGAACGCAAGCGTTTCATACCACTTGTTTTACTAAGTCGTTTAATTAGATTTCTCATACGAGTGAGGTAAAGGTTTGTATATACTAATAGATTGGAAAACGGTTTTATAAACAAATTTGATATTAAAATAGTATTGAAATCGTTTGAGGAAAGAGTGTTGATATTTACTACTAGTATAGAAAACCTTTATATTTTTAAAGTGACAAAACACAAAGAAGATTGTAGAAACAATCAATCACTAAAATTCACATACGAAGATGTGAATAAAAATCCAACGAAACCGATAAAGAATCCATCAAAATGGATACTCAAGAAAATCCCTAAAAAGGAGTCATCAAAGTCATAATAATAGATAACAATAAATAGGAAACAACACGAATCGATTTAAGTTGGAAATTTAAGCAACAAGGCAAAGCAGGCAAAAATCATCAGGTCGGTCGGCCGGACTCCCTGAGTCGGTCGACCGAACCTAAAACAGAAAGTGCTTATGCACTTGGAAGCAGGTCGGTCGACCGGACCAGAGGGGTCGGTCGGCCGAACCAGAAACAAAAGTGCAAATGCACTTTTGGAAGCAGGTCGGTCGACCGAACCAGGGGGTCGGTCGGCCGGACCTGTTTCCAGCCTCTTCCCTTCCTATTACAAATGAGGTTCAATCTTGACCAAATTGCATTTTCTCGAGCAACGGCGCTAAGGGATTATGCCAATCGACTACCCGGCCCTATATGCTCCTCGATGCATCACCAAAAACATGTTCAAACATCAAAGTTAGGATTTTTAACGAATTGAACTCAAAACACTAAAAATTGGAATATACACCAATTGAATCCAATCCAAAAGCAAATGCACACGAATAAGTGTTAGGAATTCATACCAATCATTCGAAGATAATTCATAGACTTAGATGTGAGATTAAAAATCTCACCTTTTCACAAAATCAAACAAGAAGAAGCTTGAAAGCAAATGGAGAATCACCCTCTCTTCAACACAACCCAATTGAGCTTGAATCTAAGCTCAAAAACAAGAACATTCCCAAAATTAGGTTTAGGAATTTCTGAAATTGGTAAGAGAATAAGTTGGAGAAGAAGAAGAGAAGCTTACCAATGGGTTCTTCTTGAGTTTGGAGCTTGGAATTTGATTTGCAAGAGAAACTAGGGTTTTGGAGTTTTAATTTCCAATCTCTCCCGCCATTAAAGCTAAGAAAACTGAAAAGAGAAAGAAGTGAGGGAGAATGGGGAGAGTGGTTCGGTTTTGGAGTGTAAGTTAACATAGGGCTGAGCCCAAAAACCAAACCCAAAGTGAAAAGTAGCAAAAATCAACTTTCTCCAAACATATCGAAGCTTATACTCAAAAAGGTCGCAAACGGCATTTTAAACTCAATGGGAGTGGTCCCTAGTCCTAATTCGACCGTATGCAAAAGGTTGCTTTTCGGACTAAAATCCGACTAACGATAAAATATATAAATAAAATATTTAAATATAAAATTGATAAATATGCGGGTTGTTACAGACTCCCCTCCTTAAAGAAATTGCGTCCTCGCAATATTTAAGAAGAAGATATATATATATATATATATATATATATATATATATATATATATATATATATATATATATAGTAACAACCATAAAAGCATATTCAACACAAAAGAAGTTTGAAATAAAAAGTTCACCTCAAAGAGCACGAGAAAGTAAGTCCGGATGTGTACGCTCGATGTACTCTCTAGATTCCCAAGAACAATCCTTAGGATTTGAAGTCCATTGAACTTTAACAAGCGGAACATCTTTATTTCGAAGTCGTTTGACTTCCGAAGCAATGATACGAATAGGATGTTGCTCATAAGTTAAATTAGGCGAAACTTCAATCTCTTCCACAACACCGGGCTCAAGAACAGAATCGGAATCTCGAAGACATTTCCGAAGTTGAGAAACGTGAAACACGTCATGCATAGCAGAAAATTGAGCCGGTAATAAAAGCCAATAAGCCAAGGAACCAATACGTTCGGTGATAGGAAATGACCCAATATATCGAGGCGCTAGTTTTCCCGATCGACTAAAACGTACAACACCCTTCATAGGTGAAACACGAATGAACACAAGATCTCGCACAGAAAATTCTAACTTCCTTCTCCGGTTATCGACATAGGATTTTTGTCTACTCTGGGCTTCTTTCATCCTACGTCGAATAAGTTCAATTTTCTCTGTGGAATCACGAATAAAATCTGGACCTAAAACCAGCTTCTCATCGGCCTCAAGCCAACAAGAAGGAGATCGGCATGGCCTTCCGTAGAGTGCCTCAAAAGGTGCCATACCAATACTAGATTGGAAGCTATTATTATAAGAAAATTCAACAAGTGAAATATGATCTTCCCAACTTCCACCGAAATCAAGCACACAAGCACGAAGAAGATCTTCAAGAGTTTGATTAACATGGTCGGTTTGTCCATCGGACTAGGGGTGATAAGCGGTGCTAAAATTAAGCTACGTTCCTAAAGCTTTTTGAAGACTCTTCCAAAATCCACTAGTAAACAATGGATCAGGATCACTAACTATAGAAGTAGGAACTCCATGCAATTTAACAATCTCTTTGATAAAGAGCTTGGCCAAAAGAGGAACGGTTCGGTTAGACCGAACGGGAATAAAATGGGCGGATTTAGTAAGTCTATCAACGATCACCCATAAGCTATCATGACCCGAACGAGAACGGGGAAGGCCATCTATAAAATCCATGGAAATTTGATCCCACTTCCAAACTGGAATTTCTAAAGGTTGCAATAACCCACCGGCCCTTTGATGTTCGGCCTTAACGAGTTGGCAAGTCATGCAACACTTAACAAAGTTAGCAATATCGAGTTTCATTCCCTCCCAATAATAAAGTCGCTTCATATCCGCGTACATTTTACTACTACCGGGATGAATGGTAAATTTAGAACGATGAGAATCTTCTAAAATATCTTTACGAAGATCACCAATATTTGGCACGACAAGTCTACCAAATTTCCGAATGCCGCCACGAGAATCGATATCAAAGTCTTTCAATCCTTCAATATCAATTTTATCCCTAATATTTTGGCCAAGAAGAGCCAATTCAGGATTTAACCCTTGAGCTTCAAGAATGCGGTCTAAAAGAGAAGGATGAGCCTTAAGGCTACATAAAGCAAGAGATGAACATAAATCGGGAACACGCTCTCGAATCTCACAAGTAGATAAGATCTCGAGATCGTTCCATTCGGATATCATCATAGAAACAACAGCTTGTTGTATACGGCTAAGAGCATCGGCGACACGATTACCCTTACCGGGAGTATAAAGAATATCAAGATCATATGGTGCAAGAAATTCGAGCCAACGCTGTTGACACAAATTAAGTTCCTTTTGAGAGAATAAATACTTCAAGGACTTATGATCGGTATATAGAACAAATTTCTCTCCTAAAAGATAATGACGCCAAATCCGAAGAGCAAAAATAGTAGCCGCGAGCTCTGAATCATGAGTGGCATATCTAGTCTCAGCAGGCTTTAATTGCCTAGAAGCATAAGCAATAACACGTTCTTTTTGCATAAGAGCGGCACCCAAACCAATGCGACTAGCATCGGTATAAACAACGAAATCTTGATTCCCATCGGGAATAACAAGAATAGGAGCATCAGAAAGAAGTTCTTTTAATTTCTGAAAAGAAGCTTCACATTTGTCCGACCAAATGTATTTAACACCTTTCTCGTTAAGCTAGTGAGAGGCACAGCAATCTTAGAAAAGTCTTTGATAAAACGACGGTAATAGCCCGCCAAGCCGAGAAAACTACGAATCTCTGTCACACTCTCCGGTCTCTTCCAATCTTGAATCGCTTCAATCTTTGAAGGATCCACGGAAATTCCGGATTCGGAAATAATATGACCGAGAAACTTCACACGAGATTGCCAAAAGTGGCATTTAGAAAATTTTGCCTTTAATTGATTACTCCTAAGAGTTTCCAACACAATCTGAAGATGTTTTTCATGATCCTCCTCGGTTTTAGAATACACAAGAATATCATCGATAAAGATAAGAACAAACCGGCCGAGAAAGTCTTTAAAAACTCGATTCATTAAGTCAACGAAATAAGCCGGGGCATTCGTTAACCCAAATGGCATCACAATCCATTCATAAGATCCATAACGAGTACGGAACGATGTCAAAGGAATGCTATCCTCTGCAATACGAAGCTGATGAAAACCGGTAGCCAAGTCCAATTGTGAAAAGACTCTAGCACCACTAAGTTGATCGAATAGATCATCAATCCGAGGTAAAGGATATTTATTTTTGATAGTAAGATCATTAAGCTTGCGGTAGTCAACGCAAAGCCTAAGTTTACCATCGGATTTCTTCACGAAAATAGCCGAAGCTCCCCAAGGCGAGGAACTAGAGCGAATAAATTGCTTCGTCTCCAATTCGGATAATTGTTTACGCATCTCCTCGTTTTCTTTATTGGACATACGATAAGGAGGACGAGTGATAGGTTGAGCTCCAGGGATAAGATTAATTCTGAACTCAATTGCTCGCTTAGGTGGTAATCCTAAAATGGGCTCGAATATGTCGGAAAATTCACAAACGACGTGAATAAGAGAAATAATATCACCCTCATCATCATCATCGTCATCACGAGGATTTAAAGAATATAAAGATGCAGCCAAAGCAGAATCTGAATCTTTAAGAATAAAAGAAACCTGATTAACAGATTGAGGATGTCGAAGATGAATAGTCCGCTCAGGACATAGGATATGAGCTTCATAACGGTTAAGCCAATCCATTCCCAAAATCATTCCAAAGCCTAAATAACGCATGACATGCAAATCGGCTCGGAAAGAAAAATCACACAAAATAATCTCGACATCTTTACACAATAAACTGATTGTTGCGGATCCACCAACCAGATTCGCAATTCTCAAAGAAGTCATTAAACACAAAGCATCCAAAGAAAAGGTATCAACAAGTTCTTTTGATATAAAAGAATGGGACGCACCTGTATCAAAAAGAACTCGAATAGGATGATCACGAAATAAAATAATTCCATCTAGAATAGAATGAGAAATACCTTGACCACGAGATGTGTTGCCAGGGGCTTGAGCAACATTAAGCTTTCCCTCCCTCCTATTTTGAAGTTTGGGACACACGTGCATAAAATGGTCCGGGCTCTTGCAATAGCGACAAGTACGAGGCTTTGAACAATTGTTCGCAAAATGGTCTTTCGAACCACAATTATAGCATTTCCCTTGAGTAGAGGAAAAGGTCTTTTCAGTAGGAGTTGCTTGCCTCCCTTTCTTATTGGGATAAGGACCTTTGAATTTGCTTGGCCTCTTCTTGTTGTTGAAGTTTGGTTTGGAACCCAACACTTCAACATCATTCTCCCTATCCGCCTCTTCAAGATGAAGAGCGATATCAACGAGTTGATCGAAAGAAACTTCTAATTTTAGAAGTAATGGCTTCTTGAGACTTTTGTTTAAGCCATAGACGAATCTCTGATTCTTCTTCAGAGGGGTGTTGATGTATTCAACCCCATATTTGGAAAGCGACTCGAAGGAGGCGACGTAATCAGTCACGGAGGACTCACCTTGAACAAGGTCTATGAATCGTCGAGCCAATGTCACTTTTTCTGCTTCTGGTACGAATTTTAACTCGAAGCGTTCTCGGAATTTCTCCCAGGTGAGATCCGCTTCATTAATCTCAGAAATAAGAAGCTCGTACCAGTCCAATGCTCTTTCTCGGAGCATACTAGATGCCACCTGAACTCGGTGAAGGTCAATAAGATTCATGCGAGAAAAGATTCGATCGCATGACCTTAGCCAAGCCTGCACTTCAATAACAGTTTCGGAACCTTTGAAAGGCTCCCCACCCAAATTAGTGTAATCGCTACACAAGCATGCAAATCCCGACTTTGGGTGAGTAGGTTCCGGGTTAGCTCCAGCCGCTTGAGCATTCGTCACTAAATCAAGAAGCTGTTGAGCAGTCATAAAAACTCCATCTTGGGGTGGAGTGCTAGACGGTACGGCTCTGGGGCGGCCAGGTCTAGACATCTCTCTTCCTTTAGAAAGAAAGAAGAGGAAGAAAAAGATTATTCACCAAATTGAATATCAAGCAATCTTGATAGACAAAACAAGGAATCATAAAAGAAAATAGGATAGAACGGTACGTAGACCCGAATAAAATCCTAAAGCACGACTCCTAAGAAGAACTTAGGACGATGATCCTTGTTATAATATTCCATATTGTTCCGAAGTTTGGCTCTGATACCAAGCTGTGGTGCCCCACCTCTATACCCACGCTAGCCAAGAACATTACGGTGAATGCTGTCAACTAGCACGGAGAATAAGGCTGTTGAGGAGCGACCATCCGTGTAATTTCTTTGCGCGAGCACCGATATGTCAGATGGTATAACATGCAATGCTTTATCCAGAGGAAATCCGACATACCGACACAAACTCAAAGCTACTACACAGTGGCTATAAATATCTTCGGAAAACAAATATAGGAATAAACATAACCTAAATCAGTCACAGAAAATTCATATCACAAAGGCGGAATAAGATATGAATACTACACATAAAAGTGTACATCAGAGTAGTGGTCAGAAAGATCCACAATATCACAAAAGAATAGTTACACGAACTACACAAAAGAATAATTATACATTATGGAGTCTATATCTCTAATGTATACAACAAAAACTACTAATCTAAGTAGTCAACCAAAAGGTCAGAGTAATGGATCCCCGGAGAGAAGTCAAGTCAAAGCACCTGCAACATCTCGGTCTGACCCGAGTATTATTTATAAGAAAATAATAAACGGATCAGTCTAACTATAAATATCAGATAACATGATATAGAATAGGAGATATGACTAAACACATAATAATCACAATGCCAAGCTGTGATATATATAAGTAATTGAAAATCAACAAGAGATTAATCAATATCACGATAATCTACTCAAGATAAAAAGGGATGTCATACTCCTAATTTCATTCACCAAGCCACAATAAATGACATATAAGATATGGCATAGACGTTTAATATCCATAATGGCATACTACTATAAGTATGTAAATGATAATCAACAAACGATTAATCAATATCAAAGAATCTTCTCAAAGATCCAAAAAGGGTATCATACCCAAAACTTGTATTCACAGCAAGTTAATGACACACGAATTCACCTATGCACAAGAATTGATAAATCATATCAACAGAAATCACAAAGTTGGCGAAACATAAATTCTAGAAATCAACACAAGAAATCCAGTCAATGACACACAAATTCACCTATGCACAAGAATTGATAAATTATATCAATAGAAATCACAAAAATAGGTGAAGTATAAACTCCAGAATTCGACACACGAAATCTAGAAATTTCACAAAATAAAGGGGGGAGGCCTATCACATGAACGGGAGCATGAAAACTCACCAACAGCTGTAACACATGAACGAGAAGCTATCTCATGGTAGCTAGCCATTAATTTGACACACGAATGGTCCGAAGACCTGACACACGAATGGTCCGAAGACCGTGGGTTGCTACCCCACAAATTTGACACACGAACGGGGTTTAGTCTCCGACGCAGACAAAGAGACATCGCACATTGCTAGCCTAAATCACAAAAATGATCGTCATGATCATCGAGTATAGTAAGCTAGTAAATATATGAGCTTAGCATCATGTCCCATAACCACTAGCTTAACTTAAATATTTACGAACAAATTGTAGATTTCCACTAGAAAATTGTCACAAGAGTTTCAATCGAACAAGTCCAAGAATTAACCAACAAAGTGAACGCAAGCGTTTCATACCACTTGTTTTACTAAGTCGTTTAATTAGATTTCTCATACGAGTGAGATAAAGGTTTGTATATACTAATAGATTGGAAAACGGTTTTATAAACAAATTTGGTATTAAAATAGTATTGAAATCGTTTGAGGAAAGAGTTTTGATATTTACTACTAGTATAGAAAACCTTTATATTTTTAAAGTGACAAAACACAAAGAAGATTGTAGAAACAATCAATCACTAAAATTCACATACGAAGATGTGAATAAAAATCCAACGAAACCGATAAAGAATCCATCAAAATGGATACTCAAGAAAATCCCTAAAAAGGAGTCATCAAAGTCATAATAATAGATAACAATAAATTGGAAACAACACGAATCTATTTAAGTTGGAAATTTAAGCAACAAGGCAAAGCAGGCAAAAATCATCAGGTCGGTCGGCCGGACTCCCTGAGTCGGTCGACCGAACCTAAAACAGAAAGTGCTTATGCACTTGGAAGCAGGTCGGTCGACCGGACCAGAGGGGTCGGTCGGCCGAACCAGAAACAAAAGTGCAAATGCACTTTTGGAAGCAGGTCGGTCGACCGAACCAGGGGGGTCGGTCGGCCGGACCTGTTTCCAGCCTCTTCCCTTCCTATTACAAATGAGGTTCAATCTTGACCAAATTGCATTTTCTCGAGCAACGGCGCTAAGGGATTATGCCAATCGACTACCCGGCCCTATATGCTCCTCGATGCATCACCAAAAACATGTTCAAACATCAAAGTTAGGATTTTTAACGAATTGAACTCAAAACACTAAAAATTGGAATATACACCAATTGAATCCAATCCAAAAGTAAATGCACACGAATAAGTGTTAGGAATTCATACCAATCATTCGAAGATAATTCATAGACTTAGATGTGAGATTAAAAATCTCACCTTTTCACAAAATCAAACAAGAAGAAGCTTGAAAGCAAATGGAGAATCACCCTCTCTTCAACACAACCCAATTGAGCTTGAATCTAAGCTCAAAAACAAGAACATTCCCAAAATTAGGTTTAGGAATTTCTGAAATTGGTAAGAGAATAAGTTGGAGAAGAAGAAGAGAAGCTTACCAATGGGTTCTTCTTGAGTTTGAAGCTTGGAATTTGATTTGCAAGAGAAACTAGGGTTTTGGAGTTTTAATTTCCAATCTCTCCCACCATTAAAGCTAAGAAAACTGAAAAGAGAAAGAAGTGAGGGAGAATGGGGAGAGTGGTTCAGTTTTGGAGTATAAGTTAACATAGGGCTGAGCCCAAAAACCAAACCCAAAGTGAAAAGTAGCAAAAATCAACTTTCTCCAAACATATCGAAGCTTATACTCAAAAAGGTCGTAAACGGCATTTTAAACTCAATGGGAGTGGTCCCGAGTCCTAATTCGACCGTATGCAAAAAGTAGCTTTTCGGACTAAAATCCGACCAACGATAAAATATTTAAATATAAAATCGATAAATATGCGGGTTGTTACAGAAGAATTTCCTCCTGATGCAACTACTCGGGCCACTGATCTTTTATTCATCAAGTCCTCATATCTTAGCGCCATATCAATAAGCTCCACTAAAGACCCTTTCAAGTGTGTTGTCATCCTTTCATTATACTCTGGCCTCAACCCTTGGACAAACATCTCGTTCTTTTTAAGAGGGGTATCTATAAGTCTTGGATCATAGCAAGATAACTCGTTGAATTTAGTCTCGTATTCAGCTATAGTCATGTTTCCTTGTTTCAGGTTTAGAAAATCCTGATAAAGACGAGTTCTCCCTGCAGTAGGCATGAACTTCTCCTTAAACAACTCCTTAAACTCTTTCCAAGACATATCGTCCTCCGAGACATTAGCTGTTACTGCATCCCACCAGGTTGGAACACCACCTTGTAATTGCCATGAAGCCATTACTCTTTTCTGCTCATCCGATAATTTCATGCTTTTAAAGATTTTCTCACACAAGCGAAGCCATGCTTGGACCTCTATTAAAGTTACCCTTGAAATGGTCTTCCTCCAAGATTAATGAATTCCTTGCATAATGCAGCAAAACTGACTAGAGACGGTACTGGACTAACAGCCTCATTATCAGTCTGTTCTCTCCTATTACTGGTTGATGCACCTCCTACAACCCTTCCCCTTCGGCCTCTTTAACTCATTCTGGCTACCTGAACAGGTAACCCAACCAATTTAGATAGGGATATAGTTAGATAAGGAAATTACAAATACGCACTCTCAGGATAGATACTACTTTCGAGCCTGTGTTTCTCAACCAATGCTCTGATACCAACTGTGACGACTCGTCTTTTAATTCTGAGATAGACGTATCATCATTAAGAAAGAAAGAGATAGAAATAGAAAAGATAGAAAGAAAAGAACAACCATCATCAGAATCTCACAGCGAAACGAAACAAAATATAATATTACACATATCCATTACATAGTTTTACATATCAGAGTACACAAAATAATACGACTTCATTACATTTGACATTTTAAGAGTTTGCTAAACCATACAACCAAAAATACAACAATCAGAAGTCACTACAGCGGATAGAGACAGATAAGTACGTCTGGACTCTAGCTCCAGCTTCCAAAACATTTGCCAATCCCAACCTAATCACTTGGCTACTCATAAAAATTTGAGTACCCAAGAGTTTATGAAAACAAAATAAACTCCGGGTCAGACATGGATCTGGTGTGAGTAAACAAGTTAAAGTTGTTTAACTTTAAAATCATTTTGAAAACAAAAGGTATCACGTAAGACTCCCCACAGATAAATACGGGTAAGTTTTTACCTTACGCTAACCAAAACATTTGATAGGAAATCCAGTGATATTATAATAGAGTCTAGGGTTTTCAAGTAAATAGAAAATAGCCGAAATTGTTACATCTATTAAATTCCAGCTACTAGCCGCGAAAGTGGGTAATACAATCAAAACCATAGGGTTTCGTAGGGAAAATGGGTTTCCATCAATGGTAAGGCTACTGGGTACCGGCCGTCATAGTACGGGGCCTAGATCACCGTACCAAGGACCACTCCCGATCCCCTGCAACATAAGGCCGGAGCCATCCCGTACTGGACAGTCCCGAACAAGACAACCCCGCAGTTTGGCCAACAACCGCCCACACAGCCGAAATAATAAGGGACTTCTAGATAGGGGAAAATCTTGTCCTACTTGGGCATGACCCACTTAGCCTTGCTGCACCTCCCCTGTTTTAGCCATTCCCGGTTGATGAGGCTTGAGGCAACGATTACCTTTAGAGAACACATCTCTTAGAATGCTCATCGTCCTCCTGACGATGTTCTGAAAGCATTCAATCCATACAAGTTCGTTCCGGGTTCGAACGAAACCGAAGGCATTATTTCGTTACACTCATTTTGGAATCACCCTCAGAGTTAACGGCAATAATCCTTGCACTCTAACTCCATCTCGATCTTCACTTTGAGATGTCACGACCTAGCGTTTAACTTGGATTGATGTGGTTTTCGAAAAATCAAATTTGATTCCCGATCCCGGTCTCATCGAAATCCAAACGTGTCTTAAAGGCCAAGTTGTTCAATTCAATTTAAAACATAGCATCCACAAAGTATTATCCACACATAATAACAAATATCTATCACAGATATATACAATATCTCATCACAGAATATCTCAGACTATCATCCAACGGATATCGACCAAATCCAGATATTCAACCCAAAACAACCATCCATAAGCAAGCACATCTCTAATTCATATTATAATTAATTTAATTAATTCTAATTAAATTAATTACTTAAGAATTAATCACTTTATCTTGCTTAAACAATCATTAATTAATTAATCATAATCATTTAATTAATTAATCACTTCTTAATTAACCTCATTATCAATTAATTAATCTTTAATTAATTAATAATCCTTTAATTATTAATTAATTACTCCAATTATTCGTTATTAAAAACTTCATTAAAAATTAATCATTCCTTAATTAATCACTAATTAATCCTTAATTTACAATTAATTAATCTTAATTAATTACTTAATTAATTACAAATTTAAAATTAATTTATCTTAATTACTTAATTAATTATAAATTAATTAACCCTACCCATTTAATTAATTAAGCCTTAACCATCAATTAATTAACTATTAATTATAAATTAATTAATGTTTAACCTTAATCAATTAATTAATCAATTCTTAATCACTAATTAATTAATTACTAATCACTTAATTAATTAATTACTAATCACTTATTAATTAATCTTTAATTGTTTAATTAATTAATTATTAATTATAATTTAATTTAATTCTTAATTATCTATTTATTAATCCATAATTAATTAATTAAACCTTAATAAATTAGTTAATCTAAAATTATTAATTAATTTAACTTTGATTACTTTATTAATTAAAGTAAACTTAACCATAAAACTTAATTAAATTTCAAAACAAAACAATTTCATTAATTACTAAAAATTATTGCATATTTAAAACATTCCAATTTGTTCAAACTAATTACCTTTTTAAAAGTTAAATTTAAATGAATGTAAAGTCATCTTCAAACTTAACTATCATAATGTAAAATACTTTGAATTAAAAAGTTTAGCATTTCACAAAGTAGTTGAAATAAAATTTTAAAATTTTAAACTTAAAACAAATTTGAAAACTTTTAAACATTACTAACTTTTGGTTTGACCCGACCAACTCGAACAAACTCAAGCAACATGAGTTCGATTCCTTCTTCTCCCCTTCCTATTTCTTTCAGCAAGAAACTAACCCAAAAAAAAACAAGATAACTGGAAAGTAATAATACTTCCCCTCATCCTTGCACGAGCAACAACAACAAATTCCCGTGCACAAACACGAGCTAGAAACCCTTCCTCTCGATCGATGCTTCGAGTCACCACAACACCAACTCTCACTGACACGATCATTGACACGTGCATGTGCACGTTGCTCCAACGCCGCCGCCACCATCAACGACCTCACTCGCAAACTCCACGTTGACCCTAGATTCGACCTTCCACCGTTGATCAGCAACACACGACTCCAATCAAAATTTAGGTAGTTCACCTCCTTCCTGGAACATATCCCTCATCAGAAAACCCACTGTAACCCAAAATTTCGACCTTCGATCACTACGAAATCACAGCCCCATCATCGCAAGACCTTGACGCGGCTATACCCAAATCCACTCGCGACTCGATTCATCCCATCATTCCCAGTCACGAGTTTTCCGAACACCATCACAACACAAAGCAAAACCCTAGTTCCCCTAAATCCCAATTCTTCAGTGAATGATTTCCAATTCTATTATTTTTCTGGGTTTCACCGATCACTAATACAACTTTGACCCCAAAGCTCCAACCCTAAAACCTCCCCAGTCACCAGAATTTGCCCAAAGACCCATTTCCGGCCATCAACAAAATACTTCCTCATATTAAATTTAAAAATCCTGATTTTTATCTTAAAAATCATGTTTTACAAAGTAGATTCAAGATGTAAAGTTGATTCAACAAAATTCAATACATAATTTTATCATGTTACTAAAAAAATTCACTGTAACTTCCTGATTCAGAAGATTTTCAAACAATTTCTTTTTGAGTAAGATTTTAAACCTAAATCATATTTAAATAAACCTACTGCATTGAAGATTCAAACTTAACAATGATTTGTTAAGTAAAATTTGAAATTCTTGTTTAAATTTACTCTTTATCTTGAAATTACAGAGAAGCATCAGAAGATATAAACATAAATATTTTAAAACAAAAATAAACACAAAGATTACATCTATATATTTACATGCAAGACATATCACATTACAGAAAATAACTTTACTTAAATTTGTTTTAAATAAAAATTTACTCACCTGTTTTTCTTTCAAGCAGAGACCAGAAGTTGACTTCTGGAAAAAAAGAAAATGACTGTAGATTTTTAACTAGAAATTGCTTGATCAAATTGTTTGCTTGATGATGATGCTTTCCACTTTAAATAAATCAGCACTTAAGTTGGAAGAACTTTGAATTTGCCTTTCAAAAATTTGATGATTTTTCAGGAACCTTGACCTTTTTTTTTCAGATTTTTCTGTAATTTGTTTTGCAATTTTTGAGATTTTGAAAAGAGGCTTGAGTTTCTTGATTAAATTTTGGTTAAAAGTGTGAAGATTTGAGGAATTTCAGATTTGTAGATAAGGAGTGATTTTTTTCTTTGCTTTATAAAAAGAGAATGGGAAAAAATAGAGAAAGAATATGAAGTAGCCTTTTATATAAAAATTTTGTTTTATAAAAATAAATTAAAATTGTGACACTTGTCATTATACATTGTTAACTTCTTAACACATGTTATTAGTGTGCTTCAAATTGTAACAAATGTCATCTTTATGCAAAAAGAATTTTAAATGCTTTTATTAATTAATTTTCTAAATTTGAAATACATTTTTAATTCATATAATTCAATTCTTCTTAAAAGAAATGAATATAAACCAAATTTTATATTCTAAATAAAATCAAAGAAATACACTTTTAAAATCAAAGTATAAATTTAAAATTTAAATAACCCTATTTTTAAATTTCAATTTAACAATTCAAATTCAAATTAAATCTCAAATTTAATTCAAAAATCAAATTTGATATGAGTACAATTTTAACACATCAATTTCCCTTTTTTATTTATTAATTTCAATTAAAATCAATATACATTTACAATCCATTTATTATTATTGTTTAAAATAACAATTTTATTGATTTAAATTAATTTATTTAAAAGATTATCATATTTAAATTGGGTTTGAAATTCCGGAATATCACATTATTCATCCATTTTAATTAATTTAATAATTAAAAATCATTAAATCTTCATTTATTTACAGATAATTTTTTTTTTATTAATGATCAAATTATCAGTAACAAGGTATTTAAAAACAATTTACTTTCAAAATTTTACTTTTAAAAATTTAAAATTTAAGATTTAAAATGGAAATAAATCAACTTTAACAAAGATTATAGCAATTTCAAAATCCTTTTATTCCAAAAGTAGAAGAATTATTTATCTTATAATAGAAGTTTAAAAGAGTTTAAAACCCAATTTCATTTTAAATTCAAATCAATTTAAAAATTCACTTTAACATTCAAACTGTTTAAAACAATTTTAAATTTAAAATCTTCTTTTATTTCAACACAAGAATTCAAATCTGTATTTGAATCCAGATTAAACTCTTACTTGCAAATTTAAATCTTTATCCTTAAAATTCAACCCACCTAATATTTTAGGTGGTTAAACAAATTTAAATTTTAAAAACTTTATTTTTCAAAACTCAGATTCAAACTAGATTTGAATCAGAATCAACTTGGATTTAAACTTAATTAGATCCCTCCTTTTCAATTTAAAACCCAGATTTAAATTTTAAAATGCTACAGACTTAAAAACTGTAACATAACATATGACTCGAGCCATCCTAAATCTGCTTCGCATCCAACCTATCAAATCTTCGAGCCAACCAACCCATTACCTCGAGTAAAACTCGAGACACAAAACCCTTCACACAATAAAACCTGGAACAACAAGGCCCACCACAACCAAAACATGTTATCTCCTCTTTCTCGCAGCTCCGACCACCAGAATTCATACAACTCCGTCCATGACCTCGTCTACGACCAAGCTACCATCACCCGAAACCCCGAAGACCTCGATCATCTATACAAGCCATGGTGAACGATTCATTAAACACAGTAAAAACTAGGGTTCTAGAAGAAATCCCACTGCTGCAACTTGCTTGGTGAATTGCATCACCACCAAGTATTTTTCCTAGTATCTCTGATCCCCCTTCCATCATCAGGAAAACCCCGATGCCTCCAATTTTCTAGATCACCAGAAAATTGTAAAAAAAAACAAATTTTGTTCAACTCTGAACTGCTCCTTGCCTAAGCAACTCAAAATCACCATTTTTGTTGTAAAAATCCTATTTTCTAATGACAATTCAAGTTATATAAGTGAAATGATAATTCGTGACATTCCAATTTACCATATAGTTGAAATTTGCTCTGTAAAACTAAGTTCACAAAGGCAATTCATCACTATAGAGCTTGAAACAATTTTTAGATAATAATCTATGCTTAAACCCACTTACTTCATTTTAAACCCTAAGCCTGGTAATGACTAGATGAGAAGAATTTAAATTTCTTGTTTGTTTTCCCTTATAACCCAAAACAAGAAGAAGAACGGACATCTTCTGTTACACAGAACAATCACAAATATGTGCACAAGCTACAACTTGAATATATACACAAAACATAATATATCCATGCACATAATAGTTTTTTTTACTCACATTGATTTTTAGGAAAGAGAACAGAGCTTGCTATGTTGTAACAGCCTGTGAACTGCTAGCAAAACAAAATCCTTTCTTTAATCTTCTTGGTCTCTGATTTGCATTGGTCTGTATTGTTGTTAAGTGAATTTTTGTTTTAGTTTTTCTTTGAGAAGATATTACTTCAGGTTTACTTAGCTTTGAATGAACGAACTGAAATGAGGATGTTGATATATATAAAAGAAGTTTACAGGGGATATTATTATTTGTTTTTACAATACCAGACCAGATATTTTTCTTTGCTTGTTTTATTGACTGTGCAGATTTTTTTTCTACTTGGTGGCTGATGAATCTATTTTGTGTGCTAGCATTAATTGTTATTGTCATTTTGTTCTTATGCCTTCATACTTAAATATATATCTCTGTCTTCTTATACAAGCCTACATACCTATCTTTATTTGCTTGTACATAGATATTTATATTCCTTCTTTTGCAATACTTTCATATATATGTTTACTTTTTTCATATTTGAGTATATATTGCTTTCTTTTCTTTTGCTTTGTCTTATTACTTTATAATATAAGTAAATTTCTATTTTAATATGTTGTTAGATTTTAGCTAACATGTTACTTTATATTTCATAGTTTATCTTGTATACATCTGTTTCTATTTCTAGCTTAAATATTTATTTTTAACTTTAATACTTATTGTCTTATTTTACATTTTGCATTCATTCATTGTTTACACAACTTTTAAAATCCATTTCATAAGATTAAATTCAAATATCTTTACATTATTTATAAGTCCCAATTCAAATTCAATTCAAATACATTATTTAAATTTGCAGTATTCTGATATACCCAAAATTCTATTCTCAATCAACTTATAAAACACATATTTTTATTCGAATTTGGAGAAACTCAAATCAATTTACCAATTAATTTCACAATTTTTATTCAAAAATTAAATTAATTATCAACTTAAGCTTAGTAAAAATCTGGGATCGTTACAGAATCCGCCATGAGAACTGGTGTAGAATGGGCTTTCTCAAAGGCCTCTATTTTTAAAATAATTACCCCAGAGCAATAGGAAAGTGATTTATATAAACCCAAAGAATTAATTAAAATTCAAAAATCCTTATAGGAACAAATTAAATTTCAATTTTTTTGACTACATTAAAGCTTGGGATCTTGCTTTCTCTTACGAGAATAGATAGAGAAAATATAGTTGGTTTATTCAATTTAAAACTCAAAAATATCACAAACTTTCCAAATTGGTATAGTTTGGTATTCAAACTTTGGATTATATCCAGTAATTTTGCCACAAAAATTAAAAAATATTTATGATGAATTTGTTTGAATAAATATTTCTATGAAATGCCATAATCAACATTTGTAGCACTTTATTAAGTACCCTTAGAAGATGGAAAATTCCATAACATCTCTTAAGTTATTGCATTCATATTTGCGATATTGATTTGACTTACATAAGAGTATTTTAGTCCCGACTCCAGTGTTTTGCCTTTTCAGTACGCTCGGGTTAGTCCTTAGTTTTTTCAGTGTATTGGAGACTATTCTTTGGAGGACGAAAACGGAGTTGTGGTATATTACTATTATTATTATGCCCTGCTTCATGCTATTCTGCTGTATTGATTACTTATTCCTGATGTATATTTATAACTCTGATAAATGTTCATATATTTTAATCAAATGTATAGTAAACAACTTCATGAACCGATATTTGATTATTATATTTTATCGTTTCTGCTGTGAGATTCTGTATTTTGTTTTCTTCTCTTATTATTTTTCTTATTTAACCGCAATGATTATCTACATTCTGGATTATTTAAGTCGAATATGAGTGGATTGTTCTCGATTTAAACCTTCCGACATGTGGGTCGTCACAATAAAAGTACCAACCAGTGTTTGAAATGATTTTTGGTTGTTAATGGGAACGGGGTCTCTTGTTGGCATACTCCCTTTCGATTTTGGAAACACTTTAACAACTTTGTACGTGGAGGAGAATCCAGAAAGATGTGGTTGGATATAGCATTTTTATTGGATTTGAAGAAAAAGAATGATGATGGATAGACCCTGGCACTTGTACCAATTTGAAATGACTAAAACAGGACGGCTTGATAGAGCCAAGCAAGTTGCTACCCCTAGTGGACATCCGCTCTTTGATTTTCTTAGACTCGGTCCATATTATAACTCTTTTTGTTGGTTTCGATTGGTGCACCTTGATTTGGGGCAGCCTCCCTTTGACTCGATATGGGATGGATTGACGTGTTGGGCAGTCATGGCTATGATGCGTTACCACCAGCCCTGCGACTCGAACTGGTATTATCCTACCTTGGGCATTGCCTCACGTGCCTTGTCGTACTTTTATCCATATATGAGACCCCTACGATTTGGATTTAGTGTTGTCGTATCACGGCGCATCATTGACTACCGACATGCTACTGGTTGTGCCAAATGCAAATTGTACACCAATGCTTACAAACGCGTTAAGGGGGATTAATGTAAAGCCTTAACGCTAAGAAAAATATTTATTTTACTGATTCTACATTATATATGTATCATATTCTATTATGTACAAATAATTTAATGGGTCCTTAAGAGATGGAAAATCTCATAACATCTCTTGACTTATTGCACGCATGTTATACACTAGATAGGAGAAGTGAAACCCCATAAACAACTCTAATGCCATGGCGCTCATGTCACATGCGATATCGATTTGACGCACATAAGAATATTTTTTTCCTGACTCGAATGTTTTGTTTTCATTACACTCGGGTCAGCCCTGAGTTTTTTCGATGCATTGAAGCTCATTTTTCCGGAGGACGAAGACGAAGAGTTGGTATATTCTTACTATTATTCTCCTCTACATCATGTTGTTCTGCTGCATTATTTATTTATCCCTAATGTATACATGACTCTGATAAATGTTGCATAGATTATAATCAAATGTATAATATAAACAGCTTCATGAATGTTTATTTGATTATTATATTCCGCTGCGAGAGTTTATATTTGTTTTCTCCTTCTTTTATTATTTTTCTTAGTTAACACCAATGATTATCTATGTTTCAAATTGTTTAAATCAGACATGTTCCTATTACTGTCAATTTAAACTTTGGAAAAGTGGGTTTTCATAGTTGGTATCAGAGCTTTGGTTTAGCGAAAACCTTAGCTTTGTGGGGTTTTGACTCATTAGAGATAGGGTAGTAATACCCTAGAATAAGTTTTTTAAGTGTGTGTGTGTGTGAGAGAGAGAGAGAGCATATTTGTTAGTGTTAAAAATTGTTTTATATTGTGATTTCTTATCCGTTGAGTTGTTTATGAACTCTGATCGATACATGGAACATCATGCCATCGATAGGAACTTGTAAACACTTAAACGAGACAAGCCAACATAATACTGTTTTGAAAATAGAGTAAATGAAATAATTTTATGTAACGACTCGATTTTTTGACGCCCGAAAATCGACATCAATACGTCCCTGTATCAAATGCCGAGCTATCGAATGCCCAAAAACCGAGCCATTAGGGTTAAAGAAGAAGGAGGTAGAATAAAAAATAGAAACAACATCAGTATCTCACAAACGCGATGGAACAATATATAATAGATAAATGACTAATCTTTAAATAAAGAACCATATATGTTTTATACATTACATCATCAGAGTATAACACAAATCAACAAAACAATTTCAGGACAGTTATAATAACTTATCCTCCCAAAGCTGAATATACAGCTTACACTGCACTACGGAATATAAATCTACGGGGATACGCCTTGTCATCCAGCTCGTCTCCTGACCTCCACAGCAGTCCATCCAGAATCTGTACTCTATAATACTCGGTCTGACCTGAGCATTATAGTGAAATAACACCCGAGTCGGTCTGGAAAACCAGTGTGAGAAAACATACTCTAATGGATAATTAAAGTTTCAAAATCCTTTTGAAATCTACGGTATCTCGTAAGACCATGCCACAAATAAACACGTCGGGTTTTTACCTTACGATAACCAAAACATTTTCTTATCAAATCCTCTGATATTATAGTAGTGGCTATATACAAATAGCCAAAATTGTTATATTCATTAAATTCCAGCATAATAGGTATACGAACAAGTCTGAAGGCACTTATTTGAGATTGGGTTTCCATCAATGGCAGGGCTACTGTGGTATCGTCCGTCATAGAATGCGGTCTAGATCACCTACCGAGGTTCCACCATGATCCCCTAGATCACGATACGGAGCTACCCCTTACTGGATAGTCCGAATAAGATCACCCCGCGGCTGGGATCAGCAACATCCCACACAGCCGAATAAAAGGGACATTTAGACAGGGATGACCTTACCCTAATTGGTTTCTAGCCACTTAGCCTTGCGTGCACCTCCCCTGTTTTAGCCATTTCCGGTTGATGAGGCTCGAGGCTATACGTCACCTTTTAGAATACATCTTAGTTAGAATGCTCATCGTCCTCCTGACGATGTTCTGATAGCATTCATCCATACAAGTTCGTTCCAGGTTTGAACGGAACAGAAGGCACTACTCCCACTACATCTATTTTGGAATCACCCTCAGGATTAAAATCGATAAGCCCTTGCACTTTACTTCTCCATCTTCGACTCCAAGCTCTTGTCTTTCTTACGAAAACTTCAAATCAGATTGAAGTGGTTTTCGGGAAATTAATCTCGATCCCGGTTTCGTCGAAATGATCAACTCTTTGGCCAATATTGATAATCGGTTATTTAACTATCGTGCAACATCCAAAAACAACCATCAAGCGTTCATAATTCCTAAAATTATTTATTTCAAAATATCTTTGCAAGATATTTTCCCATACTTCAACCCTTTGGGAACAGTTTTCAGATCACTTTTCTCTCGCGGAATAAATTTTCAAATATTGTTTATTTCCACTGAAAATCACCAAGTCTAAATACTTTAGATTTTAAAATAATTTAAATCACTTTATCCAAAAATATGTACTTTAAACGCTTAAAATAAAACAATTTAAAACACTTACTTAAAATACTAGTTATGGAATATTTATAATAAGTTTCTCATGTAAAACTTAAACCAAAACAAATTTTAAAATAAAAGTTATCCTATATGGTATAAATATTAATTATCTTGAAAATCATAATACTAGTCAAACTTTTCAAATAATTTACTTATACAATTAATTAAATAAATATTTTCTTTTAAAAATTTTAAAACCACTAAATAATAATTTTTTTCTAAAACATTCTTTTAAAACCACTTTAAAACCTTTAACTTTTTACTTAGAAATCTTTCTTTGAAAATAAGCTTGACTTTCCAGGGAAATACACTTTCCTTTCCACACCTTTTAAAAATAAACCACTATTTATTTTTAAAACAAATTACCCATTCCTTTATAAATTTCTACCGTGAATTTATACTTCCAAATATCTGCTGATATCTTTTATCACTTTATAAACCTAGTTTATAAATCCCATTGTCTCGTCCTCTTTTTAAAACACAGTTTCAACTTCCAAATCGATTTCCAAAATTTCCCCATTTTTAAAACAAATTCCTTTACTTATCCAAATTTATTTCAAAACCCGTTAATTTTAGATTCATCCTTTTATTACAATTTAAAATTTTATTTATACCGAAATACCAATTTCATACCTTTTCCCTAAAACTCTTTTTTATCTTTCCCAAACAAATTTAACCCTTGAATTTAAAAATAAATCATTTGTTTCTTTAAATAATATCACCTAATTTTAAAAATTCATTTATTCCCGTTTATTCAAAAATCTCCTTTCCCATACTTAGAATTATTTATTACAATTTAATAATCAACTTTTTATCCATTTCCAAATTCATTCTTTAATTTATCCAGTTTCACTATATTTATTTTACTTAGAATTCCCTTTACTATTTTCCTTTTAAAAAATCAAATCTTTATATTTTTGATATCTCAAAATACCCAAATATATTCAACCTAACATAACATTCAACAATTTCAATTACCAATATAATCTATATAATCCATCAAAGATTATCACATAAATTACATTGCTAAATATAAAATAAATTCAACATTTGAGAAATCTAGTTGGATCCCTCCAACCTGTTTCCACGCATCCACAGATGTTAGTCAACAAATAAAGTGCCCATCCCACTTTGAGGGGGATATCGTGGTATATAGGGTCATCCGCTATTATGCGGGGAGCATAGTTCTCATTCGCTATATAATGTGGGAATTCAATCACTCCAATATATATACACTATATATAACATATCACATCCAAGATGATAATAAATTATCAATTCAAGCATCAATCAATAATTTAAATTTAACTATTTAAATTTAAAAGGTACTCCAAATGAGTGGGTTAACACACCATTGACCTTATTTGCAATCCATTCCAAATAGGCTTGCTTGTTCACGATTTTGGACCTTATACAAACATTGTATGGTTTATTAATATTGGAACTAACCAAACAATCTATTAGCATTTAATAATTTAATTTAAACTAATTTTCCTTTGGATAATTCTTTAATGACTAAAATAATTTAAATTTTAAATTAATCTCCTATGATAAATAAATTTCCAATAACTAAAATAATTAAACCAGTTAATTGTATTAGTTAATAACCCTAACACATATGTGAGATGTGTATGTATATTTTTATATGGATATAATTCATATTTATATATTTTTCCTTGAAACTACCTATATATTAAACATGCATGTAATATTTTCTTTTGAAACTCTATATATACACACTTATAAAAATAAATTATATTAAAAATCTAATTTCTATAATTCTTCAACACTTAAAACTCCTAGGAACATAATCTCCTGTTTACATATATATAATTAATTTAAAATGGCAGGCGAATATATATTTGTAAAATTCAAATATAATAAAACAAACATATACCAGCTGCCGATCGGAATTCCAGGCTACCCAATGATCTGTTCCTTCCTCACGAGTCTACGACTCTCCTCCCCAAACCCAATGATCTTCAACCTTCCAGGCTTGAGTTCGACCTACCCTAAATTGCCGCGTCTCACCCATCGAAACCATAGCTCCCATCATCGAGCGTTCTATTGACTACCGTCGCACCACCTCTCCAGACCCTCCAATCACTACATGAGCCTGGTTGTCGATTGCGAAAGCTCATGATTTCCTCAAGCTGCTCGAATCGAGATTACTCGATCGCGATGCCACCGCAACGTAACACCCCATCCCTCTGTTGATGATGAAGGCCTCAGCAACTTTAAATGCGATTCTCGAATCGCGTGGTTTCGATCGGCCATTACTGTCTTCTTTTTGAACGAATTGGTAGTGTAATTTTGCTTAGGTTATTGATTAAGGGAAAGGATAATTTGATTTCTACCCAAATTTATAAACAGCGGTCGTTGTTATTTTTATTTTCTTTTAAGATAGATATAAATTTTCTTCTATTTGTATTACGTTTTTTTTAAATCTTGGAAATGATTATTAAAGGAAGAAGGAGACGCGTGTCTCAGGGAAGGGCAAGTGTTAGTAAAGGCAGGCTATGTGTTCAATCGCAGTAATTTGTTTTTGAATGGTCACAATATATAAAAATTTAATTTAAATTTGAATTTAAACGTCTCAAAATCGATTCAAAAATCTCGACCTTTATCGAGGCATGACGTTAGGCATTTATAATGTTAAACCCATATTCCGAATGCAATGGAAAAGGTTTCGAGTCCTAACTCGATCGTATGGAGAAGATAGCTTTTTGGATCCAGTTATTATATTAAATTATCGATATAGATTTCAGCGCGTTTATCTATCGTACGATCACACGACAACTTCAAATGCTTCGAAAATTGAAATCTGATAACACTATTACAGATCCAATGGAACTAGTTTAGTCGAAATCCGTGACTGCGCCCCGAAAGGCTATTTTTAAATATCGATTTAAACGATATATTTTCAAAACTTAACAGAACACTTCCAAATTCAATTCGAAAGCTTTCATTATCTTCAGTACTATTAATATAAATTTTATAAGCCTTTGAAATATTTTTAACAAGCATAAAACTGAAGATTCAATATTTTACCCAACTTTCAATAATTAAATTAAATAATTTAATTGCCAAATAAAGAGTGATATTTGAAATTCAAGTTAAACTAACTTTCAAATATTTAAAATCAATTAAATATTCCAGTTTCAAATATCCAACCGGGTCGTCAATTCCTCCCCACACAAAAGAATTTCGTCCCTAAAATTACTAGTTAAGAGGAATATTCCACAACATGATAATTTTTCTTCCCAAAATCAAACAGTTTCAAACAACTTTCCAAAACAATCCTTTATTAAAGACACACTAACCACCTTTCTAACCTTCCAAACCCATCTATAGGTTTCAGACAACATTACTTACCAAACTGTTCAAATTATAATTTCAAATCAAATCTCAAATTATCAAAATATTCTCAAAATTTTTCTAGCTCCCTAAATTTTTGAAATTTTTTGCCAGGGTCTCCTTTGTGCGGCTAGATCGGTAAACAACTACAAAATGCCTCTACGGGCCCTCAGATTCAAAAGAAAATAGAAAGCCAAGTGGCTAGATCAGAAAATCACCAAATTTCATATACAGTTTTAAATACATACCTTTTCCGATCAATTTCATTTATCTTATGAAATCAAAAATCCCAATTTCCATTTTGCTTTTAAATACATGTACCCTACTTAGCAATAATATCCAATCACAACATTCAATATCATTTTATACATTTCCTTTCATGAAATTTCAATATTTGTTTAGATTAAGTTGTACGATGTACATATACCATCCGTATGCAATATCAAATCCAATCGCTCACTCGATCACACAATTTCATTTCCGAACTAGTATCGTTCCCTCAGATCTGGTTTATTGATCAGTAACTGTCATTCTCCTTGCATAGCCACAAATTATGATAGATAATTTCCATAATCAATCAAAAATCCATATATCGGGTTTGCCGTCGAAAATCGAGTGAAAAATCCCAACTTGGGTCGATGTAACTATCTTGAAATTCTGTGCTTGAATCTGGATCAAATCACTATGCGAAATAAATATTATAGGTACATCCAACGTGTTTATTTCCAATTGATTATTAGCTATATCAATTCTCTTCTTATTCACACTCATCTTGATTTATATCCACTCATTCACAATTATCATCTCACGCCCCATTTATCAAAGCTTCATTTAAATATTAACTTAGAATATTTTTCCCAGAACCAAATTTACTTAAGAATTTCACCATTTGCCTTTCTTAAGTTTATTATAAATATTCTGTATACTTTAGTATTTATTTCACTACACAACTTAAGCCTTTATATCTACTTTCATTTACCTTAAATTTTTAATTCCATTCTGAATTCAGTTCATCTTCAATTCTTAATTTATTTCCAAATCAAATTTTATATTGAATTTTATTCACTTTATCTCAAACTCCTATTTAATTAATCTTTTATTTAGTTCCACTTAATAATTTATTTTAAATCTCAATGAATATTATTTCCAAACTTTAAATTATTTTCAGTCTACATTGAATTAATTCTATACTTCACTTTACACAATCTAAATTAAGTATCATTCCAATATCCAATTTCAATTTATTTGCTTATCCGTTTAAATTAATTAGTTTATTTACAATTTTATTTGCAATCTTTTGTTTTGTTTAGTCCACTTGACAAATTCTCCATTTATTTACAAATTTTAAATTAACTTGTTCCTTCAAAAATTTATTTTCAACTTAATAAATTTTATTTCAATAACCTAGTTTACTTAGAATTTTCCTCAAATTCACTTTTATTTAACTAGATACATTTACATTCCAGTTAAATTCAATTTTAAACTTCTATAAGTTTTTCTCACTTATTTTCATTTCTTTACTAATCTCCTTTGATTTTCTTTTCTTAATTGGTTTTCCTTTCTGACTTATTTGATCCATACCTACTTTAATTTAAAATTATCTATTCCAACAAATTAAATTTCAATAAGTTATCAAACCCGTTTATATTTGCATAAACATTTCCAATTTACTTTCAAAATTTTAAACAATTTCTCAACATTTCAAAATCGTTTTTGAAATCAATTGTATGCATATCAAATTATCCTTTGAATTTTAAAACCAAAACCCAGTTTTGCAAATAACTCCAATTTAAAACAATTTGGCAGCAATTCCTCTCCTGGAAACTTAAAAATGAACATCGATGATGCTGCAGTCATCATCCAAATTATTTCCCAACGACCGAAATGAGTTCAATGCTTTTACTTCTTTTAATTTCAAATAATTTTGATTCCAAATCCCACCAGATTTTATTCCTAATTCAAAAATAATTCCGAAATAATATTACCATTATTCCTCCAAAACGTTTGAAAAATCATTTTCAAACTCAAAGGAATTTAAATTTCCCAAATTTCGAAATCTCAAATCGTTTCAAACCATATTCAAATATTACTTTGGAATTTCATACCATTTCAATTATAAATCACCTTTATAAATTTATATTTCAAATTCCATTCTATTAATTTATTTATTTCCTTATCCTTTGGTTATTACCTTAATTTCTTATTCAATTTCCTATTTTTAATTTCTACACAATAGTGATAATATTTTAATATATCACTTCCTAACAACCAAGCAACCATATACTACAGTAATTTCTGAAAATTATTTCTTTCATATATAAAAATAACTTCGGGCAAAATTATTTCACTTACCCTATTTTAAAGCAACATCGTGTTGAATTATTTTGTACAAGTGTTTAGAGACCCCTATCAATAACGTTAATTACTCGTATTGCCCAGAATCCATATACCACTCGACAAACCAATCAACACAATATAATTTTTTTTAAATTCACTAACAAATACACAGTCATATCTATTAATACACTCAAACTCATTTTAGAGTACGACTGAATCTATTGAGTAATCCCCACCAGAGCCAAGGTTCATACTTAACCTTTAGCTCTGATACCAAGTGTAACGACTCGATTTTTCGATGCCCGAAAATCGACATCAATACGTCCACTGTATCAAATGCCAACAATCGAATGCCGGAAAACTGAACTTTTAGGGTTAAAGAAGAAGGACGTAGAAGAAGAAATAGAAACAACATCAAAATATCACAAATCCAGCGGAACAATATATAATAGATAAATGACTAATCTTTAAACACAAAGAACCATATTTGTTTTATACACTACATCATCAGAATATAACACAAATCAACAACACAATTTTAGGACAGTTATAATAACTTGTCCTCCCAAAGCAGAATATACAGCTTACACTGCACAACAGAATGTAAATCTACGGGAATATGGCTTGTCATCTAGCTCGTCTCCTGAGCTCCACATCAGTTCATCCAGAATCTGTACTCTATAATACTCGGTCTGACCTAAGCATTAGAGTGAAATAACCCCCGAGTCAGTCTGGAAAACCGGCGTGAGAAAACACACTGAATTGGATTATTAAAGTTTCAAAATCCTTTTGTAGTATCTCGCAAAACCACGCCACAAAAAACATGTCGGGTTTTTACCTGACGATAACCAAAACATTTTCTTATCGATCCTCTGATATTATAGTAGTGTCTGTATACAAATAGGCTAAACTGTTACATTCATTAAATTCCAACATAATAGGTATACAAACAAGTCCGAAGGCACGGAGATTGGGTTTCCATAAATTGCAGGGCTACTGGGGTACCCTCCGTCATAGTACATGGTCAAGATCACCCTACCGAGGATCCACCCTGATCCTCTGCATCACAAGACCGGAGCTACCCTTTACTAGATAGTCCGAATAAGATCACCCCACGGTTAGGATCAGCAACCGCCAACACAACCAAATAAAAGGGACATCTAGACAAGATTGACCTTACACTAATTGGTTACTAGCCACTTAGCCTTGCGTGCACCTCCCCTATCTTAGCCATTCCCATTGATGAGGCTCGAGACTATGCGTTACCTTTAAGAACACATCTTACTTAAAATGCTCATCGTCCTCTTGACGATGTTCTGATAGCATTCATCCATACAAGTCCATTCCGGGTTCGAATGTAACCGAAGGCACTACTCCTACTACATCCATTTTGGAATCATCCTCGGGATTAGTAGCGATTAGCCCTTGCACTTCAGTGCTCCATCTTCGACTCCAAGCTCTTGTCTTTCTCATCAAAACATTCAAACCGGATCGAAGTGGTTTTCGAAAAATTAATCCCGACCCCGGCCTCTTCAAAACGATCAGTGCATTGGCCAATATTGATAGTTGGTTGTTTAACTATCATGCAACAACTACAAACAACCATCAAGCCTTAATAATTTCCTAAATATTTATTTCAAAATATCTTCGCAAGATATTTTCCTGCACTTTAACCCTTTGGAAACAGTTTTCAAATCACTTCTCTCGTGGAATAATTTTCTAATTATTGTTTACTTCCACTGAAAATCACCAAGTCTAAATACTTTAGATTTTAAATAATTTCAATCACTTTATCCAAAAATATATACTTTAAACACTTAAAATAAAAACTATTTAAAACACTTATTTAAAATACTAGTTATGAAATTTTTATAATAAATTTGTCATGTAAAACTTAAACCAAAACAAATTTTGAAATAAAAGATATCTTATAAGGTGTAAATATTAAATAATTATCTTTAAAATCATAATATTAGCCAAACTTTTCAAATAATTTACTTATATAATTAACTTAATAAATATTTACATTTAAAATTTTTAAAAATACTAAATAATAATTTCTTTCTAAAACATTCTTTTAAAACCACTTTAAAACCTCTAACTTTTTACTTGGAAATCTTTCTTTGAAAATATGCTTGGCTTTCCAAGGAAATACACTTTCTTTTCCATACCTTTTAAAAATAACCCACTATTTATTTTTAAAACAAATTACCCATTCCTTTATAAATTCCTACCATGAATTTATACTTCCAAATATCCATTAATATCTTATTTCCCTTTATAAACCTAGTTTATAAATCCCATTGTCTCATCCTTTTTTTAAAACATAGTTTCAAACACTAAATCAATTTCCAAATCGATTTCCAAAATTTACCCATTTTTAAAACAAATTCCTTTACTTTACCAAATTTATTTCAAAACCCGTTAATTTCAGATTCATCCTTTTATTACGATTTAAAATTTTATTTATATTAAAAATACCAATTTCATGCCTTTTCCCCAAAATTCTTCTTTATCTTTCCCAAACTATTTTAATCCTTGAATTTGAAAATAAATCCTTTATTTCTTTAAATAATATCACCTAAGTTTAAAAATTCATTTATTCTCGTTTATTCAAAAATCTCCTTTCCCATACTCGGAATTATTTATATAATTTAAGAATCTACTTTTTATCCTTTCCCAAATTCATTCTTTAATTTATCCAATTTCACTATATTTATTTTACTTAGACTTCCCTTTATTATTTTCCTTTTAAAAATCAAATCTTTATATTTTTGATATCTCAAAATTCCCAAATATATTCAGCCAAACATAGCATTCAACAATTTCAATTACCAATATAATCTATATAATATATTAGAGATTATCACATAAATAATATTACTGAATATAAAATAAATTCAATATTTGAGGAATCCAGTTGGATCCCTCCAACCTGTTTTTCTGCATCCACAGATGTTAGTCAACAAATAAAGTACGCATCCTACTTCGAGGGGGATATCGTGGTATATAGGGTCATCCGCTATTACGCGGGGCACATAGGGTCTCATTCGCTATATAATGCAGGAAATCACTCCAACATATACACTATATATAACATATCACATCCAAGCTGATAATAAATTATCAATTCAAGCATCAATTAATAATTTAAATTTAATTATTTAAATTTAAAAGGTATTCCAAATGAGTGAGATTAACTCAACTTTGACCTTATTTGCAATCCATTCCACACCGGCTCGTTTCTTCACGATTTTGGACCTTGTACAAACATTGGATTGTTTATTAATATTTGAACTAACCAAATAATCTATTAGCATTTAATAATTTAATTTAGACTAATTTTCCTTTGGATAATTCTTTAGTGACCAAAATAATTTAAATTTTAAATGAATCTCCTATGATAAATAAATTTCCAATGACTAAAATAATTAAACTAGTTAATTGAATTAGTTAATCACCTTAATACATGTTTGAAAATGTGTACGTATATTTTTATATGGATATAATTCATATTTATATATTTTTCCTTGAAAAACCTATATATTAAACATGCATGTAATATTTTCTTTTGAAACTATATATACACACTTATAAAAATAAACTATATTAAAAATCTAATTTCTATAGATTCTTCAACATTTAAAACTCCTATGAATATAATATCCTAATTACATACATACATATATATATAATTAATTTAAAATGGCAGGTGAATATATATTTTTAAAATTCAAATACAATAAAACAAACCTATACCTGCTGCCAATCGAAATTCCAGGCTACCCAACGATCTGCTCCTTCCTCACGAGTGTAACGATCCCGGTTGTGAGTCAAATTTATATAAAATTTTGAATTAAATTGTGCATTAATTTGATATTTTTCAAATTAAGTAAGATCTGTGTCTGTTTATTTATATAAATAGATTGTAATTTGAAATTTGAAATTGAAATTTTCTAAAATAAATAATATTTGTTGTTTATTTATATATGTATGTATAAATTGATTTTAAATTGCATTTTGAATTTGAAACTCAAAAATAAATATTTTAGAAAATAAATTGAATTTAAATACTCTATATTTTAAGATTAATAAAATTTGTTTTGGAATTATAATATATATATATATATATATATGTATATGTATATATGTTGATATGAAAGTTATATTTTGAAATTGGTATAGTAAATTTTCAAAAGTTGTCTAAAGTTAAATTCTATATTGTGTAATATACATATGTGTATTAAAGTATAATAGGAAAATGTACAAATATAAACATTCATACATTTAAAAGTATAATAAACTAAGTTTAAAATACGATTGGTTATAAAGATTAGAACATTTTCTTTTAAACATATAGTTTGTAAATATATAAAAATTTAAACATATGTAAATATAAAATAGATAATCTATATAAATAAATAAAAGTTTAAGAAAAGGTTTAAACATAAAAATGTTTATTTTTAACAAGTATAATATAATTAACTCATGTAATTGACACTTGTAAACTTAAGAAAACATGTTTTAACAAGTGTGAATATTTTAAAAATGTATTAATATATTTGTTAGCCATGTAATTTGAAATTTACAAGTTTTAACATAGATAACAAGTGGCGACCTTATTTCTTTAAGATTATCATAAAAATCAAAGTTTAAAACCAGGCTTTGCTTTCATCCTCTATATATTCTAAACTATAAATTAAAATTAAAAAAAAATCAATTCAAAGATCAGAGCGACTCAAACAATCTTAATCCTGAGCAAAAAAATCAAAATCAAAGCGGCTCAACAAACTCAAGTGAATCAAATCAAGTTCAGATCAAAAGCAAATTAATGATCAACTCAATGTATATCAAGCAGAGGTTCAAATTCCTACATCAAAGTTTCAGATCAGGTCCAAACAGCAAACATTCAAACCTGAAGCAAAGTGAAAATCAAAGAATCAAATTATAACAACTTTAGTTTCAATTAGGCAAATCAAAATTCAAGTTTCAAATTCAGGATCAACTTCCTGTTTTCAAATCCATTTCCAGGCTACACTCTGGCTTCTCTGTCTTCTTCCAGGTGAGCAAATACCACTTAAATTTGCTTCTATGTTTTGATGTTTGGATTTACATTTAAAAAGTGTTTGTTCAGTTGCTAAAACATGCCTACATTGTTTGTGTATATATATAAATAATGGGATATATGTCCGTGTATATACATCTCTCTGCTGTTCTTCAGACATAAGAATTTCTTATAAAAATTTATATCTCAAAATACAAACAGACTCAGGTGATAATCTTTAAATGAAATCTGTTGGGATAATCAAGTTCTAAGTTTTAAAAATAATTTCAAGTGTTCAAGTTGAATATTTATTTCAAAAATTGGAAATTATAGGTATGATTTAATATAAGTTCAAAAATCAATTGTTTGGAATTCTTGATTTAAATCTATAACATGATTCAAACATGCAAATGATGAATTTTAGCATTGAAATCACTATTCTTAAGTTTGGAAATGATGAGATTTTTGAGGATGAATCATATTGGAACTTTGGTCAAATTCCAACAAACAGCTAAACGATAGTCGACGTGATCAAGGCTGGAGGTGGTTTATGAGTCGTAGATCGTCGAAAAAATAATAGTTGGATTTACTAAGGGTCGAGGCGGCGGTACGATGAGGGTTTAGGGTTTTAAACCCAATTTTGCTCGATGAGGTTTAAGAGGAGAGTTTGTCATCGATGAAGCACTGGAGTTGACCGAACTTGGGGGAATCAAAGCGTGGATCTTCAGTGCATCGTTGGTCGGAGTGGCATGGCATCTGGTGTCCTAAGGTGGCGAGGCAAATCGATTTTTGGTGATCAAGTTTTTATTCCAAGTTGGGTCGAGTGGTTCATTTTTTAATTCATCATTGATTTGAGTTGCTGGGTGGTCTGAGGGATTGAGTCGGTCGTCGACAGGTTGTGGTTGACAGCAAGGTTGATCGGAGTTCGTCGGATGGCCTATGCATGTGCACAGGTGTCATGTATATTTGGAAGTCGTTGTGATTTTTTGGGATGACGGGGTTTCCTAGGGGTTAAGCTCGAAGTCGTTTGTGGTTTGACTCAAAGAAAATAAGAAAGCGGGTTGCTCGGGATTGAACTCGAGGGATTTGGGTTTTTGTGATGATATCAGTTTTAAGTAAATAATGAAAATACAAGTTTTAAAATTTAAACTTACTCAAATTTAAAGCAATTTCTCAACCCATTTCTCTTAAAATATTAAATGTTGATTTAAGTTTTAGATAAATCAAAGGTTTAAGATAAATTATTTAAAATTAACTAAGTTAAAAATTGTTTTAATATATATATATAACCGTTATTTTAAAGCTTATTTTTAGTAAACTTAATTTTATAATCAAGTAAGTAATCAAGAAAATGAAATGTTTTCTAATCATTAAACCAAAAAAGGTCTTAGTTATTTAATGTGCTAATGGTGATTTATTTCAAAAGGTTATTAAATAAGGATTAAATGATAATTAAAATAATAAGGATAAAATGGTTTATCATTTAGTTAATTAAGATCTTAAGTAATTAATGATCTATTAATTAATTAAAGAATAATTACTTAATTAAAGAAGAATTGATTAATAAAGGTGATTAAAAGATAATTACTTAAAAAGATATGTAACGACCTAGGATTTTCGATCCCGAAAATTCAAGGTAGTTAGGGAAAAAGAAGAAAGAGATAGAAGAATAAGAAGAGCAGTAACACCAACATCTCATATTCGCAGCGAAGATAATATAATAACAAATAATAACAGTTATACAAAGGAGAACTGTACTTGTCACATTTTATTTTAATACAACAGAGTTACACATATATATACAGATACTGGATATACCCAATCATCATGTCTCAGATATACAACAATATAATACAACGGAAAACACTCTATACGTTCTTGCCATCCAGCTCGCCCCCCTTGAGCTCCAGAACGTCCTTACCTAAAAATCTGTATTACTCGGTCAGACTCGAGCATTACATCAAAGTAACACCCGGGTCAGGGTGGAAACCAGCGTGAGTAAACCCATCTAACATGGAATACAAAGCATACAACTTATATAAAACCAGGGGTAACTCGTATCAATTTACAAATTCACAATTTGTTATAGACATCACTTATTTCACACATCAATTTTCTAAGTACCAAAATTTAGATTAAATAGTCCAACTCACTTAAATCATCTCATTCTAGCCTATTGATTTCACATATCAATCTATAAAAATTCGAAGTGATTTCGGGTATTTCTTAATACCTGACCCCGGTCTCTTCAAGTCTCAGGTCATCCTAACCCAAGTTATCCAAATGAAATACACTTCAAACTTTAAATACGGGATGTCCCTTTACACAACAATTCACCATTGATAGATAACCACAATATCATGTCCGCTCAAACATATGATACTACAAAACATTTCATGTCAGAGATATCAACTCATTCAAGGCATCCAATACCATTCAATCATCCATAAGCAAACTTGATCACTTCTAAAATAAATTTAATCACTTCTAATTGAATTGCTAACCTCAATCACTTAGATTTCTTCACTTGACATTAATTAATTTCAAATCAATTAATTAATCACCCTTTAATTATCCATCTTAATTAATCACCCTGGATTAATTACCCTTCAATTACATTCAAGTAATTATCTTTAATTAATTACACAAATTAATTATTCTTAACCAAAACAGTAATTAATCTATAATTACTTCACAAATTAATTAACTATAATTAATTACATTAATCCTTAATTACTTATATTAATTAATTTCTCATAATTCACTTATTATTGATTAATTAATCTTAATTAATCAACCTTTAATTAGATCATTAATTATATAAATTAATGATTTCTAATTACATTTTAATTTATCCTAATCAAAATTAATTACATTAAGTAATTAATCATTAATTAAAACACAATATTAATCACTCTTAATTAATCTCAACCAATAATTAACTACCTTTTTATTTACTTCATTAAATAAATTAATTGCTCATTTTATAAAAGAAGTCTAAAGGAATTTAAAACCAAATCCATCTTTAATTCAATTTTAAAAATGCATTTTAACATTCAAGTTGTTAAAAAAATTTAAAAATTTTATTTGTTTAAAAACTGAGATTCACTAACTTGAATTCCAAATTTAACTTTGATTTAAAACTTGTTTTAAATCTTTACTTTACAATTTAACTTCGGTTTTTTAAAAATCACTTTTAGTTCTTTCCAATTCATTCTTATTTTTATTCTACAATTATTTTACTTCCAAAATTTACCCTTATAATTTTTTTCAAAAAAATCCAATTCAATATTCCAATTATCAATATAATTCATCATAGAATATCAAATATTCATAGCACAGAATATTAAACCGTCTAAATAATTTTGAGGAATCTAGTTGGATCCCTCCAACCCGTTTCCGTGCATCCACGGATGTTAGCACAATACCAATTCCACTTGAAGGTGGATTATCGTGGTATATGGGATTTGTATAATATCATCTGCTATTATGCGGCGCATAGGTCTCATCCGCTATATAATGCGGGAAATCAATCACTCCGATATATACTATACATTACTATATAATATACCACATCAAATCAATTCAATCATTCAATCAATTATTTAAATTCAACCATTTAAATTTAAATTTAACCAGATGCATGAGATTAACTCACCTTTGATTTTACTAGCAATCCGATTCAATCCAGCTTGTTCCCATGATTTTATACCTTGTATAAACATTATACGATTTTATTAACGTAAATAATCAAACAAATTAATTATCATTTATTAATTTAAGTTAACTAATAATTTAATTTTAAACTAATTTTCCTATAACAAATATTTTTAGTAAATAAATTTAATAAGTTTATTAAATAAATTAATTAATCATCCTAAATACATTATTTTCTTTTGAATTATACACACACACACACACACACACACTTATATGAATAATCTACATAGGTTTTTCTTATTTAAAAAAAATCTAATTTTATCTACTGTTCAAAAATTTTAAAATCCCTATATTTTGCAACCCTTGTCTATATATGTATTAAATTAAAAACAGCTGATATACCTCACTGTATGTTTCCTTCTGAAAATATCAAACAAAAATTTTCTTTTGTAATTTATGCTTTATCAACTAAATTTTAAAGCACTCAAAATAGTTTTAAAAAAATACTAAATAACTTAATTACTGAAGATACTAAAAGCAGTACTCAAACGGTACCTCCACCTGCTTCTGCCGAACGACCATCTTCCCTTCTTCCAGTGAGCTAGGACATCTCGCGACTTAGGCTAGGTTTGACAACAACCTCATGATCGAATGCCTCCCCTCGAGACTCCATGACATCGAAACCTATCACTCCTTCCTAAATTCCTCGACCTCGCTTGCCATCCAAACGAGCAGCTACCACCTCGCCATGGTGAACGGCTCCACAAAGTCACCACCTTTCCCTAGCGACAAATCATCATCGCCTCTCCACCTCGCAGCTTACCCCACTCCTTGCAACGATCGCCATGGACGCTAGCGTGAATGGCAACTCGATTTCTTCCTCCCTCTCTCTGTTTAATTTGTCACGAATTCGAGATGAGGATGGAAAGGAGTAAAATGAAAGCGGCTTTGAAAGATGGAGTCTATTTGAGAATCGATTGATTGGTTTGAGATGAAAGAAATTCGACCATGAATTGATTTCGAATCGAAACTGGAATTCAAGAGGATAGGGAAACTCGTCTATTTGCAAGTTCAAGATGAAGAGAAAGGTTCGACTGTTAAATGAAAAGTGGAGACAAGATCTGATGTTAGCGTGTGGGAATATACTCGCTACAGTGTTCTTAAGGTGATAGGCAAAAGTATCGATGTGAAGGAAATTCAACTGAGGTTGACTAGGGGTTTTATTTATTTATTTTATATATTAGTTTAAATTCAAATTTGAATACAAATTGTCTCGACTTACGCAGTCTGAAATATCGAATCCCTATCGAGGAGTGCCGCTAGGCATTTATAATGTTAAACCCCTATTCCGAATACAATGGAAAAGGTTTCGAATCCTAATTCGGTCGTATGGAGAAGATAGCTTTTTGAACCCAGTTATTTAATATTGGATTTTGATATAAATTTCAACGCGTTTATATATCATACACTCACACAACAACTCCAAACGTTACGAAAATTGAAATCTGATAAAAATACAATATTACGGATCTAATGGAACTGGTTTCGTCAAATTCCAAGATTGTGCCTTGGAAGGCTATTTTTTAAATTCGGATTTGAACTATATATTTTTAAAACCGAGCCAAACACTTCCAAATCCAATTTTAACACTTTTACTATCTTCAGTTCTATCAATATAAATTTTGTAAGCCTTCAAATTATTTTTAACAAGCTTAAAACTCCAGATTCAACATTTTACCTAACCTCAAATTATTTAATTCAATAAAATAGTGATATTTGAATTCAAGTTAAAAATTAACTTTTAAATATTTAAAATCAATTAAATATTCTGATTTTCCGACATATAAAAATTCCGGGTCGTCACAAGATAACTACTTAATTTAAAGATTGATTAAGGTTAATTAATTAATAATTAAATAATGATTAAAGATTAATTAATTAATAATTAAGGGCTAATTAATTAATAATTAAGGATAATTAATCGACAATTAAGGATAATTAATGAAAAATAATTGTGTGATTAATTGATTTAAATAATCAATTAAAAATGGTTTGAAATTAATTAACGTTAATTAAGTAGGACTTCAAAGTAATTAATTTAATTTAAGTGGAGATTTAAGTAAATTAATTCGGAATTGAATGACTAATTAGTCTTGCTTGTGGATGATTGTTGTATTTAATGTTTGAATTGATTGTTATTTCTGATCTGTAGTATTCTATGATGTAAAGTGTTTGAATTGAGCCATGTGTAAATTATTTGTCTATATCGAATTTACATATTTATATGTGAATATGTGAATGAAGATAAGCGTTATAGAAATATATCGCTTATTTATATTGCTGTGCTTGAATTGATAATGGTTGTGATATGTTATTGTTGTGTGTAAAACCCCTGGACTACACCATACACACACACAAAAATATGGATTTCACGAGGAATTGGTTAAGTCACAGATATTTGAATTTAAATTTTTATTCAAATGGTGAAATGATTTTAAAGTTGAATTTTGAATCCAATTTGTTTGGAAGTGAAATTGAGTTGAATACGAAAAGCTTTTGAAAAGGAAGTTTTGAAATTGAAATTTAGTTTGAATATAATATATCTTGTTCAAGTTTTGAAACTAATCTGGAAACTGTGGCTTAAAAAGGATATATAGGTTATATAATATATATTTGGATTGTAAACCATTTTAAAATATTTTAAATGAATTGTTTTGGGAATTTGAACTTAACCCAAATTGAACATGCCGAGAATACGGCAGTTCGTTGATTTTCTAATGTATACTTTGAAAGGTTATAGCTTGGGTAGATATAATCGGATTTTCTCGAAATGAAAAGCATTTGTTTTCAGATGATAATGACTTTCATATAATGAAAGAATTTCTAGTTTTTGTTGAAAGGATTTCAAGTGATTGGTGAATCAAATTGAAAATAGTTTTGAAAGCTATGAATGAATCTTTGTTAAAGATTAGTGAACTTTGTTTCAAATTGAAGTGGATTTTAAAGGTGGATCTTTTGTTTAAAAGATTAAAAGTGGAAATTTGTTTAAACCATTCAAAGAAAGGGTTTTGGGCTAAAAATTGTGACTTAACTAAGATCCCAATATATCCATATGGTTTTAAAAATAAGCGCTCATTATTCGATTTAGCCGGGGGAGGACTTTATGTCATAATACCTATTCCGAGTAGTAATACGACGAAATGGATAGCATTTGAAGACGGCGGTGAAGACCGGGTATTTTCGAAAACGAAAGGATTACCTATCGAATGTCTCTGCACTGAGTCACGCCGGTATAGAGATCTCTATATGTGATGACGAGTCTGATTGGGATTGTGAATACCCGGATTTGCAAGGGCTTTTTTTGAAGTGCCTTCGGTTCTGTTCGAACCCGGGTAGATGTGTGTTTGATATTACACTTTAAGATGTAAAGCTGGTTTCTATCAAATACATTTCTGTTTGGTGGCGGAGAATTTATTCTCTTAGCTTAACACCCTTCTCTGAGACGTACGAGCTCAGAGGTTATGTATTTAACGGTTACTAGTGATATATTTCCAATTTTGTAATGTGGCATACAAGTGCTGCTGATCATTTGTTGATCAAAGCATGGCTTTTGTGAAAATCATAGCTTTGTAGACGAGACCTCGTCGAACCTCATAACCTAGAAATGGTCGAAACATGAAGAATGTGGCAAGGTTAAGAGGGTCGCGCCCTTTAGGGTATGTCCATTTCCTTCTGGAAAAAGGTGGTATCATAGTATGGAGCCCACATATTTGACCTATGTGGTTGTTGGAATTTGTTGGTGTTGAAGATCCTCGGATAAAGGTCGGTAACGACCGAGGGATGGCTTACTCGTGTCAGTGATTACCTAGGTACAGAGGTAACCCGACCTTGTGTTGGCAGAGAGCCTGTTAGGTTCTCGATGCGCCCCTTCAGAGGCGTACCAATTCAGTATAGGAAGTTCTTTAGCCTAACCATTTACTGGAAATCCAAACAAAACAATACGAACCTTGTACGATTTTAGTTGTATAACCTGCCATTTATCAATGGTGGTGACCTGCCGTTTAAATGGTAGCAATAATAGGTATACCATAATGGTGGTATGCTGGCTAAGATTAATATTATATTTTCGAAATGTTTTTCCGAACTATGCACTAATAATAATATCAAAACGATTTTTACGTATCAAGCATGTTTGACTATCATAAGGAGAAATATCCTTCAATTGTGCGCTTGCATTGTGTGTGTGCGGGGAGGCCTTTTGGTAGTTTCATTTTTTAAAAAAAGCATTGCGAATTTCTTTTATTTCCCTTTGTTTTCTTTTATTCAAATAACCTATTTTTGTTTGCTCACATCAATCCCATGACTGACATAGAATTTATTATTCCCTTTCTAAACTTTGGGCGCCCACAATTTTCCACACGGGCATCCTTGAGTCAGGTTATCATATAGTCGGCTAGTAGGTGTAGCTTTTGGCAAATCTTTGGAGTCTTTGGTTTGGCATATCGCATTGTGTATCAAGTTCAGCTTGTTGGTGGTTTGAGTTTCTGGTTTGGAATCTTTGAAGCTTGGCATTGAAGACATTATCTTTCCTCTGATGTTGCTTTGTTCTTCCGCATTTGTCTAGTATCTCTGATAATGTTGATCATTTCATTTGTATCATTGTTGTATCAAATGTTGTGTATCAATAAAATTATTCTTCTGTTTCCGCTTTGTTGTATCATCTAATGTTGCTATAAGCTCCGGTAAACCAGATTCAATGTTTGAATCTGCGGCATTTGAATACGGGCGAAGTATTTGGATGTCGATTTTTCGAAGGTCGAGTCAGGGTCGTTAAAACGAGTCTGCGACTCTCCTCTCCAAAGCCAATGATCTTCGACCTTCTGGGCTTGAGTTTGAGCTACCCCAAATTGCCACGTCTTACCCATCGAAACCCTAGCTCCCATCATCGAGCGTGCTATCAACTACCGCCGCATCGCCTCTCTAGACCCTCGAATCGCTACGCGAGACTCGGTTGTCGATCGCAAAAGCTCGTGATTGCCTCGAGCTGCTCGAATCGAGATTACTCGATCGCGATGCCACCGTAACCTAATCCCCTTTCCTCTGTCGACGATGAAGGCCTCAGCCACTTTGAACACGATTCTCGAATCGCGTGGTTTCGATCAGCAATTTCTATTTTTTTTCTTTGAACGAATTGGTAGTGTAATTTTGTTTAGGTTATTGATTGAGGGGAAACAATAATTTGATTTGAACCCAAATTTTTAAACAGCGGCCATTGTTATTTTTATTTTTCTTTTAACGATAGATATAAATTTGCATTGATTTGTATTATGTTTTTTTAAAAAAAGCTCGACTATGATTATTAAAGGAAGAAGAAGAAGATGCATGTCTCGAGGGGGACAAATGTTAGAAAAGGTAGGCTACGTGTTGAATCACAGTAATTTGTTTTTGACTGGTCATAATATATAAAAAATTAACTTGAATTTGAATTTAAACGTCTCGAAATCGAGCCAAAAATCTTGACCTCCTATAGTGGCATGCTGTCTGGCATTATGTTAAACCGCTATTCCAAACGCAATGGAAAGGGTTTCGAGTCCTAGCTCGATCGTATGTAGAAGATAGCTTTTTGGATCTAGTTATTATATTAAATTATCGATAGAGATTTCAGTGCATTTATCTATTGTATGGTCACATGACAACTCCAAATGCTATGAAAATTGAAATCCGATAATAATACACTATTACGGATCCAATTGAACCGGTTTCGTCGAGTTCCAAGACTGTGCCTCGTAAGGCTATTTTTAAATATCGATTTAAACGATATATTTTCAAAACTTAACAAAACACTTCCAAATTCAATTCTAAAATTTTCATTATCTTCTGTACTATTAATATAAATTTATAAGCCTTTAAAATATTTTTAACAAGCATAAAACTGAAGATTCAATATTTTACCCAACTTTCAATAATTAAATTCAATAATTCAATTGCAAAATAAATAGTGATATTTGAAATTCAAGTTAAACTAACTTTCAAAAATTTAAAATCAATTAAATATTCTAATTTCATACCTAAATTATATTATATATATATAATGTTAATTATTAATGAATGTTTATTGTTAGGAGATGATGATATTTAATTATTATCGATTGTTGGTTGAATTAAATTTAAAAATGAATACTTAATGAACTTCATTTCATGAAGTGTCCGATAATTAAATTGAATTGAATAATTACTATAAGAATAGTTTAAAATGACAATGTAAATTAAAGAATGTTTTCATAATAAAGTAATGAAATTGTATAAGTATATTTATAATATAACTGATAAATGGAAAGGATTTAAAAGTCGAGAAATTTTGAATTTAAAACATATTGCTTTCAAAATTTATTTTCAAAGCCTTCAAAAATTAGTAATAGTATTATTTGGTAGAGTTATGACAAGAAAAATATTTTTGAAAGGCTTTTTGAAAGAAACAAAGCTTTAAACTTGCTTTGGTCGCTAAGAAATAATTCTGGAGATGACTGCAGCATCGCCGGTATTCATTTTCGGGTTTCTAAGTGAGAATTGCTACCAAAAGGAATTTATTATTGAATAAAACAAGTTTTGATTGTGAAAATTTTATTCCAAGTATGATTTGATAAATATATGAAAATAGTTTTGAACTGATAAATTTAAAATAGTATACATATATATATATATATATATATATATATAATAAGCTTGTAACTTATAGATTTGAATAGGAAAGTAAAATTAAAACTAAAAACTATTGAATATTTTGGTTAAGAAAATAAAAGAATTAACCTGAGAAATGTTACATAAATCGAGTTAGTGAAATGAAGTAAATAAAATGAAGTTTAACTAAAGGAAGCTTAGATAAAAATGAATTGTATTCGAAATGAATTAAATAAAATAACGAAATGAAATTTTAAGTGAATAAGTTGTATAACTTATAGATTTGAGAAATATTAAGTTAAAAATAAATTTAAATTTGTTCAATGTCAATAATAAGAAGAAGAAAAAATTATTAGAATAGAGTTAAATAAATTGAGTAATGGATTAAAATGAAATGAAGTTTAATTTAGTATTAAATAAATTAAATTGGATATTGAATGAAACTAGATAAATTAGTAAAGTGAATTAATTCCACTTAAGCTATAAAATGAATCAAGAGTATGAATACGAACTTGAATTATAGAATAAAATGCAATTTCGGTGTGAAAGAAAAGAATAAAAATAAATGAGTGTAAGAAAATAATTAATGTGATTAATTGAACTTAATTTAAATTGGATGTAAATAAGTTAAATGCAAATGGAATGAGTTTCTATAAAATTGAATTTTAAATATAGAATAAGTTAACAAAATGAATTATAAGATGAAGTTAACTTTATAAGTTGAATGAAATTTATTATTATAAAAAGAAAAATTTATTAATATAAATTTGAGTTATAAAATACAATTTACTTAACTAAAATTAACAATAAACTAATGAAGTGAATCATTTTATAAAATAAAATTTATTGAAGTAAAAAATTATTTATATAAACTTGAATTTATGAAATGAATAAATGAAGTGAATCAGTGAATTTATGTGAACTTAAGTCATGAAGTGATAATAAACCTGAATTGCATATTATGAAATATTTACAATAAATTTAAATGATTTTATGAAATGGTTTACAAATGAGATTGGTATTAAGAAGAATACTAAGTGATAGTGAAATAAAACTTAATTTAAATAAGGTTAAATGAAATAATTTTATAAAATGACTCAGAAATAAATTTATATAAGATATGTTAGGAAAAAGAGAAACAATTGAAATTTAACAAATTGAATTGAATAATTGAATGCAAATGAAATAGATTTGAAAAAATTAGAAGTAAAATAATTGAATATTAATAAAAAATTGAATGTTAATGAGAAATGAAGTATATAAATTAAATGTTGACATCGAAAATGTAAATTTTGATAATTTGGATTAATTAGACGAATATTAATGATTATTGAGTAGTTTCTTTTGTTGTAGGTCGTCGTTATGGTTATTTTGATTTCATATAATTGTTGTATGTTGTGTGGTTGCGCTTGTGTTTATGATTTGGATTCAAAATTCATGCTATATGGTTCTGTTTAACTCATACGTGTTTTATATTTCATTATTAGTAACTAATATTCTAAATTAAGTTAAGATAGATACATATGAAGACCGTTTGGATGTATATGGGGTTTTTATATGCTTTGGCTTGTTTAATACAGGCGAATTCGCTCGTATTAAAAATAATAAGGTACAGATCTCGAATTACATACCACACTTTTATATTTTTCCCTATGGGATGCCTCATCATTGAGATGAGATGTATATTTTGAATATTTGATATATATTTTTGTTGTATATTCTATTGTAAAAAAATTTCGATCGAGCCGTGCAAAGGAGACTATGCCAAAATTTTCCGTAAATCCGGGTGTTAGAAATTTTTTGAAGTTTTGGAAATTTTATAACTTGTTTTCATATATAAATTGTAATTTCTGTAAAAAAAAAAGATATCGAAGTGATGTAGTGAGAACGTAGTAAAGGTTTAGTAAATAAGATTTAAAGTTTTATAAGTTGATTGTTTTGAACAAAATAAATCAATTGTTTACTCAGTCCCTTTTCAAGGACAAAAAGTTTTGAGCATGGGAGAATATAACAACTCGTATTTTAGCTATGTTAAATTATTAAATTTAAGGTAATTATTGAGTAAAATGGTTAAAAATAAAATTTTAACAATGTATTAATGTAATTTATTGGATATGAACCTTAATAAAATTTTGAAGTAACCAAATTTAAAGATTTGGCAATAATCGGTATTGAAATTGAATTCTATATATTGAATGTGTTGTAATCAATAGCTTGAATTGAATAATGATGTTGAATGACTGTAAAATGGAGGTAGTTGTTTTATTATTTGAATTCGTTTTAAAATTAAATTTTATAAATTAAATAACTCATATGGAAATATGGTGATTTATTGGATAATTAAATTATTTAAATAATTGAATCTTGAATTAATGTGAATGAAAATGATAACGGAAATTGATTTAAATTTTATTTAAACAGCAAAGAAGGTTGTTAAACTCGAAAATGGAATTTAAAGTGATTAAATTAAAATTTTAAAATTGTTCGTTTTAATTAGTGAGTAAAAATAGCCATTTTGGCCACTGTCTTGGATTTCGACGAAACCAATTTCATTGGATCCATAATAGTGAATTATTGTAGGATTTTAAATTTTGTAACAATCGGACTTGTTGTTTGCCCATGCGAGCTTGAAACGCATATAATTCATTTTTAGAATTTAATTAAAATAAATTTATTTCGAAAAGCTATCTTCTGGATATGATGGAATTAGCTCCCGAAACTAATTCGATTGTGTTCAGAATAGGGTAAAACATTATGAATGCTAGACGGTATGCTTCATTTGGAGTTTGGAATTTTACGGGCCAATTGGGTGAGATATTTTCTTATTTTAATAATATGTATGCTTTCCTTTCCTCAACCATTCATACACCCAGCCTCCTTTATGTCTACTCGTACCCCCCTTTCTTCTCTCAGATTAAATCAACATCTAATCGACATATATAAAAAACAATGAACAGAAAAAAAATTGCAAGATGAAGGTGCACGAGCTCGGCTAGAAGAGGATATGGAAGTCGTGTGAATGGAGGAACGACAACTGTGACGCCCCACCTCTATACCCACGCTAGATAAGAACATTACGGAGAATGCTGTCGACTAGCACGGAGAATAAGGCTGTTGAGGAGTGACCATCTGTGTAATTACTTTGTGCGAGCATCGATATGTCAGATAGTATAACATGCAATACTTTATCAAGAGGAAATCCGACACACCGACACAAACTCAAAGCTACTACACTGTGGTTATAATATCTTCGGAAACAAATACAGAAATAAACATAACATAAATCAGTCATAGATAATTCATATCACAAGGCGGAAATAGATATGAATATTACACTAATAAGTGTACATCTGAGTAGCGGTCTAAAAAAAATCCACAATATCGCAAAAGAATAGTTACAAGAACTACACAAAAGAATAAGTATACATTATGGAGTCTATATCTCGAATGTATAAACCAAAAAAAACTACTAATCTAAGTAGTAAGCCAAAAGTCAGAGAAATCAATCCCAAGTGAGAGGTCAAGCAGAAGCACCTGTAACATCTCGGTCTGACCCGAGTATTATTTAATAAGAAAATAATAAACGGATCAGTCTGACTATAGATATCAGATGAAACGATATAGAATAAGAGATATGACCAAACACATAATAATCACAATTCCAAGCTGTGATATATATAAGTAATTGAAAATCAACGAGAGATTAATCAATATCACCAAATCTACACAAGAATCAAAGAAATGCCATACTCCTTATTTCGTTCATCAAACCCCAAATATTGACGATTATATCAAAGTCAATCACAAAAGTCAATGACACACAAATTCACCAATACACAAATATTGATAAAACTTATCAATGGAAATCACGAAAATTGGTGAAGCACAAATTTTAGAAATCATCTCAAGAAATCCAGTAAATGACACACAAATTCACCTATGCAAAAATATTGATAAATCATATCAATAGAAATCACAAAAATAGGTGAAGAAGGAAATTCCAGAATTCGACACACGAAAACCAGAAATCACACAAAATAGGGGGGAGGCCTATCACACGAACGAGAGCATGAAAACTCACCAACAGCTGTAACACACGAACGAGAAGCTATCTCATGGTAGCTAGCCATTAATTTGACACACGAATGGTCCGAAGACCGTGGGTTGCTACCCCACCAATTTGAGTCGAAACTCCACAAAACGGGGTTTAGTCTACCTCGCAGGCAAAGAGACATCGCACATTGCTAGTCTAAATCACAAAAATGATCGTCATGATCAATGAGTAGTGTCGATTACAGTAAGCTAGTATATATATGAGCTTAGCATCATGTCCCATAACCACTAGTTTAACTTAAATATTTACGAACAAATTGTAGATCTCCACTATAAAATTGTCACAAGAGTTTCAATCGAACAAGTCCAAGAATTAACCGAACAAGTAAACGCAAGCATTTCATACCACTTGTTTTACTAAGCCGTTTAATTAGATTTCTCATACGAGTGAGGTAAAGGTTTGTATATACTAATAGATTGGAAAACGGTTTTATAAACGAGTTTGATATTGAAAATATAGTTGAAATCGTTTTGATGAAGAGGTTTTGATATTTAATACTAGTATTGAAACCTTTATATTTTTAAAGTGACAAATCACAAAAATGATTGTAGAACAATCAATCACTAAAATTCACACACGAAGATGTGAATAAAAATTCAACGAATCCGATAAAGAATCCATCGAAATGGATATCCAAAAATCCCTAAAAAGGAGTCATCAAAGTCATAATAAATGATAACAACAAATAGGATCATCATGAATCGATTTAAATTGGAAATTCAATCCAAAAAACGCAAATTGGACTCAAACAGCAGGTTCAGTCGACTGAACAGAGTTTTCAGTCGACTGACCCTGTACCTGGAAATTTTCCAGGTTCAGGAAACTTTCTGTTTCCATGTTCAGTCGACTGAACGGAAGATTTCAGTCGACCGAATCATGCCTGGAAACTTTTGGGTTCCAGGTTCAGTCAACTGAACAGAAGATTCAGTCGACTGAATCATGCCTGGGCTGTTTTTCAGCCTATTCAAATGAAGAGCAAACTCTTCCAAAATGCAACCGGACGAACATTGGCTCTAAGGGTTTATGCCAATCGGCAACCCGGCCCTATATGCTCCTCGGTGCATCACCAAAAGCATGATCAAACATCCATGAAAGGATTTTCACACAAATTTGACTTAAAAACCTAAAAATTGGAATATTCACAAAACCAATCCAAATCAAGAGCAAATTCTCATGAAGAGGTGTTAGGAATTCAAACCTAACAAGCAAAGATAATTATAGTCATTGATGTGAGATAAAAATCTCACCTTTTCACAAAATCAAACAAGAAGAAGCTTGAAAGCAAATGGAGAATCAACCTCTCTTCAACACAACCCAATTGAGCTTGAATCTAAGCTCAAAAACAAGAACATTCCCAAAATTAGGTTTAGGAATTTCTGAAATTGGTAAGAGAATAAGTTGGAGAAGAAGAAGAGAAGCTTACCAATGGGTTCTTCTTGAGTTTGGAGCTAGGAATTTGATTTGCAAGAGAAACTAGGGTTTTGGAGTTTTTTATTTCCAATCTCTCCCACCATTAATGTTATAAAAACTGAAAAGAGAAGAGAATGAGGGTGAGTGGGGAAGAGTGGCTCAGATTTGAGCATAAGTTAACATAGGGCTGAGCCCAAAACCAAACCCAAAGTGAAAAGTAGCAAAAATCAACTTTCTCCAAACATATCGAAGCTTATACTCAAAAAGGTCGCAAATGGCATTTTAAACTCAATGGGAGTGGTCCCGAGTCCTAATTCGACCGTATGCAAAAAGTAGCTTTTCGGACTAAAATCCGACTAACGATAAAATATTTAAATAAAATATTTAAATATAAAATCAATAAATATGCGGGTTGTTACAGACTCCCCTCCTTAAAGAAATTGCGTCCTCGCAATATTTAAGAAGAGAACATAAAGTAACAACCATAAAAGCATATTCAATCACAAAAGAAACTTGAAATAAGAAGTTCACCTCAAAGAGCACGAGAAAGTAAGTTCGGATGTGTTCGCTCGATGTACTCTCTAGATTCTCAAAAACAATCCTTAGGATTTGAAGACCATTGAACTTTAACAAGCGGAACATCTTTATTTCGAAGTCGTTTGACCTCTGAAGCAATAATACGAATAGGATGTTGCTCATAAGTTAAATTGGGCGAAACTTCAATCTCTTCCACAACACCGGGCTCAAGAACAGAATCGGAATCTCGAAGACATTTCCGAAGTTGAGAAACGTGAAACACGTCATGGATAGCAGAAAATTGAGCCGGTAATAAAAGGCGATAAGCCATGGAACCAATACGTTCAATGATAGGAAATGGCCCAATATATCGAGGCGCCAATTTTCCCGATCGACTGAAACGTACAACACCTTTCATAGGTGAAACACGAATGAACACAAGATCTCCTTCAGAAAATTCCAACTTCCTTCTCCGGTTATCGGCATAGGATTTTTGTCTACTCTGGGCTTCTTTCATCCTATGACGAATAAGATCAATCTTTTCTGTGGAATCACGAATAAAATCTGGACCTAAAACCAGCTTCTCACCGGCCTCAAGCCAACAAGAAGGAGATCGGCATGGCCTCCCATAGAGTGCCTCAAAAGGTGCCATACCAATACTAGATTGGAAGCTATTATTATAGGAAAATTCAACAAGTGAAACATGATCTTCCCAACTTCCACCAAATTCAAGAACACACGCACGAAGAAGATCTTCAAGAGTTTGATTCACACGCTCGGTTTGTCCATCGGACTGGGGGTGATAAGCGGTGCTAAAATTAAGCTTCGTTCCCAAAGCTTTTTGAAGACTCTTCCAAAATCCACTAGTAAACAATGGATCACGATCACTAACAATAGAAATAGGAACTCCATGCAATTTAACAATTTCTTTGATAAAGATTTTGACCAAAAGAGGAACGGTTCGATTAGATCGAACGGGAATAAAATGGGCGGATTTAGTAAGTCTATCAACGATCACCCATAAGCTATCATGACCCGAACGAGAACGGGGAAGGCCGTCAATAAAATCCATGGAAATTTGATCCCACTTCCAAGTAGAAATTTCTAAAGGTAGCAATAACCCACCGGGCCTTTGATGTTCGGCTTTAACGAGTTGGCAAGTCATGCAACGCTTGATGAAGTTAGCGATGTCAAGTTTCATTCCCTCCCAATAATAAAGTCGCTTCATATCCGCGTACAGTTTACTACTACCGGGATGAATGGTGAATTTAGAACGATGTGAATCTTCTAAAATATCTTTACGAAGATCACTAATATTTGGCACGATGAGTCTACCAAATCTCCGAACGCCGCCACGAGAATCGATATCAAAGTCTTTCAATCCTTCAATATCAATCTTATCCTTAATATTTTGGCTAAGAAGAGCCAATTCGGGATCTAGCCTTTGAGCTTCAAGAATGCGGTCTAAAAGAGAAGGATGAGCCTCAAGGCTACATAAAACAAGAGATGAACATAAATCAGGAACACGCTCTCGAATTTCACAAGTGGTTAAGATCTCGAGATCGTTCCATTCGGATATCATCATAGAAACAACAGCTTGTTGTTTATGGCTAAGAGCATCGGCGACACGATTACCCTTACTAGGGGTATAAAGAATATCAAGATCATAAGGAGCAAGGAACTCGAGCCAACGCTGTTGACGCAAATTAAGTTCCTTTTGGGAGAATAAATACTTCAAGGACTTATGATCGGTATACAGAAAAAATTTCTCTCCTAAAAGATAATGACGCCAAATACGAAGGGCGAAAACAATAGCCGCGAGCTCTAAATCATGAGTGGCATATCTAGTCTTCGCAGGCTTTAATTGCCTAGAAGCATAAGCAATAACACGTTCTCTTTGCATGAGAACGACACCCAAACCAACGCGACTAGCATCGGTATAGACAACGAAATCTTGATTCCCCTCGGGAATAACGAGAATAGGAGCATCAGAAAGAAGTTCTTTTAATTTCTGAAAAGAAGCTTCACATTTGTCCGACCAAATGTATTTAACACCTTTCTTCGTCAAGCTAGTGAGAGGCACGACAATCTTGGAAAAGTCTTTGATAAAGCGACGGTAATAGCCCGCCAATCCAAGAAAACTACGAATCTCTGTCACACTCTCCGGTCTCTTCCAATCTTGAATCGCTTCAATCTTTGAAGGATCCACGGAAATTCCGGATTCGGAAATAATATGACCGAGAAATTTCACACGAGATTGCCAAAAGTGGCATTTAGAAAATTTTGCCTTTAATTGATTACTCCTAAGAGTTTCTAACACAATCCGAAGATGTTTTTCATGCTCCTCCTCGGTTTTTGAATACACAAGAATATCATCGATAAAGATGAGAACAAACCGGTCGAGAAAGTCTTTGAAAACTCTATTCATAAGGTCAACGAAATAGGCCGTGGCATTCGTCAGACCAAATGGCATAACAAGCCATTCATAAGATCCATACCGAGTACGGAACGATGTCAAAGGAATACTATCCTCTGCAATACGAAGCTGATGAAATCCAGTAGCTAAGTCTAATTGTGAAAAGTCCTTATCACCACTAAGCTGATCGAATAGATCATCAATCCGAGGTAAAGGATATTTATTTTTGATAGGAAGATCATTAAGCTTGCGGTAGTCAACGCAAAGCCTAAGTGTTCCATCGGATTTCTTCACGAAAATAGCCGAAGCTCCCCAAGGCGAGGAACTAGAGCGAATAAATTGCTTCGTCTCCAATTCAGATCGCCTGATGTTGTGTGCACCTAAGAAGATCGATCGCGTTCATAAAAAAATGATGGTAGTAGGTCGCGAGTTCGAACAGGGAAGAGGTTTTCTCGCGTGAGGCATTACCTAAGAGAAGGATTAAAGTTAATAGTTTTTTAATTAATTATAAAATTAGGTTGGTTAATTTAGTCTAATTATATCCAAATGCTAATTAATTAGTAACTTGTGCATACGATGTCCGTCTTGGAAGAAATGTGATGCGTTGGAATCGTATCGACGTCGTCTACAGCTTAGAAATGCCGACATTTATTTGAAGCTGAAAATATTTTTAGTTTTAAATAGAGGTGAGTATTTAAACGCTCATATAGTTAAATTGAAATTCTAAAGTGATTTAAATTAAATGATTGTTGTTTGGTAAATTTAATTGACATGGAAATCGACGTAGAAATTTACATGTTAGAAATTCTGAATTAACGGTTAAATAGAAATTAGAATTAAAATGTTAGTAAAATTTTCGATTATTGATAATTAGTTAATTGATGTGATTTGTTGACTGTTTGGATGATTTTTGTGATGAATGCTAATTCGTTAAGATTTTGGATGATTTGGATGTTTATTTAATTTTACATATCCTATTATCATCTTCTATATTATTTACAATATATAAAACTATAAATTGAATTATTTCGAATAAATTAAGAAATCGGTTGAAATGATTATTTGGGATCAAAATTTTAAATTCGAATGATTTTATAAATGATTATATAAAATTTTAAATTATTTTCGGAATTGAGCTCAAAAATGTTGGAATCAAACTTTGTTAAACGAATATGTTTAAAAATGAAATTTGATATTTTTAAGTTAAAATCGAAATATGATTTGAATTTCGAAAATTAATTTTTTTTTTAAAGGTTTGAAATTTCGTTCGAACTTTGAATTATTTCTAAATAAAAGTAATATAATTGGATATATAGATTTGGACTCGAGAATAGGATTTGTTTTAAGTTTTAATTCTAAATTCGAAGATTGAAGCTTAATTTGAATTCGGTGATTTAAATCAGTATTTTGAAATCGAACTCGAACGTATATAAATCGAAATGATTGAAATTGAGAATTGAATTGAAATTAATTCAAATTGAAATAGAATTGAAATTATTTGGAATTTAAAATCGATATTGAATTAATTTGGAATCGAAATCGAAACTTATTTGAATTAAAATTCAAATAGAAGTTAATTCGAACAGAAATCAGAATTGAATCGGTTTAAATGGAAATGGAAATTGAATTGATTTGAATTTGTAGATTTGGAATTGAATTAGTTTAACTTTGAAACTATTTTCAAAATATTATTTTAATATAAACTATTTGAAATCAATCTTTTAAAATATTCAAATTATTTTGATTTTCCAAGCTATTTTGCAATATAAGCCATTTCAATACTCAGATTATTTTATACTAAACTATTTTAAAACTATTTAAAATTTTCTCAAACTTCAAACTGGTCAGATTTGGAGTTATCTACATTTAATCATTGATTTAAATACAAATTGGGTTAAAACGAAGTTATTACTTGAATTGAAATTCGAAACAATTTTTAACGCGAAATTGAGATATTGAACAAAAATGATTTTGAAGTGAAATTGTCTATTTTGAGTAAATAAGATGATTTTGAAATGAATTTGATTTTGAAGCGAATATGATATTTTGATATCAAGTATGAACCGATTTTGAAACGTAGAAGTACTAGCCGATGTGTAAAACGACGTTTGGTTGTTAAAGAGACCGGGACCTCTTATGGGCATACTCTCTATCAATATTGGAACTAATTTAACAACTGTGTATGCGGAGAAGACTCCTGAACAAAGTGGTTGGATTTGGCCGTGTTTGCGGGATTTAAAGAAGAGAACGGTGATGAATAGACACTGGTACTTATGCCAATTTGAAATGACTAAAATAGGACGGCTTGGTAAGGCAAAGCAAGCTTGCTACCCCTAGCGGACATCCGTTTTTCGATTTTCTTGGACTCTCTTATTGTTGGTTTTGATCGGTGCACCTTGATTTGAGATAGCCTCCCTTTGACTCGATATGTGATATTTGGACATGGTTGGCAGTCATGGCAACGATTCGTTAGCACCAGCCCTTCAACCCGAACTGGTAGTATCCTACCTTGGGCATTGCCTCACGTGCCTTGTCATACTTTTATCAATATACGAGACCCTTGCGATTTTGGTTTAGTGTTGTCATATCGTGGCGCATTGCTGACTACCGACATTCTACTAGTTGTGTCAAATGCAAACTGTACACCAATGCTTAAAAAACGCATTAAGGGGATCAATGTAAAGACTTAACACTAAGAAAAATATTTATTTTACTGATTAGGCATTATATATGTAGCGTATTCTACTATATATAAATAATTCAATGGATCCTTAAGAGACAGAAAATACGCTAACTTCTCTTGAGTTATTGCATGCACGTTATACACTGGATATGAGATGTGAAACCCCGTAGACATCTATGACACCATGAAACTATATTATACGCGATAACACTTTGACTCACATAAGAATATATTTTTTCCTGATCGAGTGTTTTTTTCATTACGCTTGGGTCTGTCCTGATTTTTTTCAGTGCATTGAGAATCATTCTTCCGGAGGACGAAGATGAAGATTTGGTATATTATTACTATTATTATTCTATCCAGCATGTTGTTCTGCTACATTATTTATTTATCCCTGATGTATATATACTCTGATAAATGTTGTATAGATTATAATCAAATGTATAATACAAACAGCTTCATGAACTGTTTATTTGATTATTATATTTGTCGTTCCACTATGAGATTCTGTGTTTGTTTTCTCATTCTTTTCTTATTTTTCTTAATTAACCACAATGATTATCTATGTTCCAGATTTTTTAAGTCAGACATGTGTGGGTTATTGTCGATTTAAACCTTTCGAAATATAGGTCTTCACATGGGCATAAGTAAATGGATTTCCATTGGGGCATCATATCATCCCATATTTAATGGGTAACTTCATCTCTGGGTAAAAGTTTATGATCCGATATATCTGTTAGGTCAATTACCTCATAAAAACACCCTAGTATATGGCCAACCATATATACATGGATTTTGTTTTCTTTTCCATAAACGCTAAACCACAACCATCTATCCTCATTTTCTAGATTCCAAATTCCCGCACTACATAAATTAGAGTAGGAAAGGCAAATAGCTAGAGGATCGATAATTACCTTGTTTGCATCATAGCTAATAAGATTACAGCAACCAGAATCAGTAATTATGTCTAGAATTTCATATTCTATCACATTTCCAAGGCGATAGACCAGAGTGAATTTTATTTTGGGAAAGTGCCTGAAATCGTTCGATAGCATTGGGATTGTTGCAGAGCCATTGATTTATGTAAGCTTGTGTAACCGAGGCTTGAGAGGAGGAGGAAGATTGGCCTTGTTTTTTCTTTTTAGAGATGGTCACCTTCTTAGGATCCATTGATTGGTGAAATTAAAGGTTATGGACGCTGCAAGATTCTGTGTTAGTTTCCTCCTTCTTTTCTTATTTTTCTTAATTATTCCCAATGATTATCTATGTTCCACATTGTTTAAGTCGGACATGTGTGCATTATTGTCGATTTAAACTTTCTGAAATGTGGGTCCTCACATGGGCGTAGGTAAATGGATTTTCGTTAAGGAATCCTATCATACCATATTTAATGGGTAACTTCATCTCTGGATAAAAGACTATGATCCGGTATACCCATTAAGTCAATTCCCTCATAAGAACATCCTAGTATAAGTCCAACAACATATACATCAATTTTGATTTCTTTTCCACGAACGCTAACCACAAACATCCATCCTCATTTTTCAAATTCTAATTTTTCACACTGCATAAATTGGAGTAGGAAAAGTAAATAGCTAGAGGATCGATAATTACCTTGTTTGCATCATAGCTAATTAGATTGCAGCAAACAACATTCGTAGTTATTCCTAGAATTTCATATTCTATCACATTTCCAAGGCGATAGATCATAGCAGATTTTTTTGGGAAAGCGCCTCAAATCGTTTGATAGCATTAGGATTGTTGTCGAGCCATCAGTTTATATGAGCTTGTGTAACCGGGGCTTAACATGAGGAGGAAGATTGGCATTGTTTTTGTTTTTTAGAGATTATCACCTTCTTAGGATCCATTGATTGATGAAATTAAAGGTTACGGAGGCTAGGGCATCAGAAATTGGGTATTGAGATAGAGATAAAAGTGAAGAATGGGGTAAATTTGTTTATATATGGCTGTTGAAGAATGTGTGGCTGGAGCGACGACAGACGTCTATGAGGGAGTCATAGACGTCTATGACTTCAGTAAGAAAGAAACAGAAAGATTTGACAAACGTCTGTGATGGTTCCATAGACATCTGTGTCTGCAGAGAAAATAAATAAAGAGATTCGACGGATGTCTATGAGGTTTCCACAGACGTCTATAATATAGAAAAAAAATTCTGTAACTTACGACATACGTTGTGGTATCTATTTTTTGATATATTGAGAAAAGTTAAATATCAATGAAATTTTTATTAAAATTTAATACGATAAAACCATATGCATACCAAAAAATTAATAAATAAACATAATTTATATGCGTAGCATAAGTTTAGTTTTTTTCGAAGAATTTAAAATTATTGATTTGTTGTATATCCTATGAAATTGGTTCAAATTTTGTATTGTCAATTAATGGCGTCAGTTGATACTAACTTGGAAGAGCTGAGTGTCAATCCAAGCTTGGTTTGATGGTCCCAGTTTGCACAGATTTCTTAGAGTAATTTTAGCGCTTTTGTAGGAGTTTCTTGTAATCGCGGAGACATTTGATATATGCAATTTTTTGTTAGTGAATGAGCATAAGTTTCTAAAATACACTTTTCAAGAAAATTTAGATGAGATCCTTGACGTTGTTGCTCGTAACACATTGAACGCCGATCATTTCTTGTTGATAGCGATATATCTCAGCGATTTTGTCGGTGAGCGATGTTGATCTCAAATCAATTGAACGTTTGACTTTCTTTTCTTTTAGAGAAAAGCCAGTGTGGTATGTTGATGATGCAACAATGTTTAGAGGGACTGAACGAGTTGATGTAGGTGTGGATTTAGTCGGTGATACGTAAGTGTTATCCGATGAGGGGGATTTATAGTCGATAGTTGAATAGGCGGAGTACTGATTAGAAGACATGTTTAAGTATTATTTTTTTAATAATCTATTTGTGTTTATTTGTTTTTATGTATAATATAAGCTGAATTTATAAGATAGAGTTTTGCTATACTTATAAAAAAGGTGGAGGAAAAGGAGTTAAGCCATAAAAATTTAACAGAGAGTAGTTAGTTATTTAAATGGTTTTTTTAGTTTAATTTTTATGTGGTTATTATTAATTCTAAGTGTATAAAACCAATTGTGTAGTAGAAAGTCTATATGAGCTATTTCTATAGATTTAAGTGAACAAAATATTATTTTTTAAAATTTAGCTAACCAATTCTTGTATGAACAAATTCCTAGATCTCGTATTAACTTAATAAAAGTTAGTTCACTTAATGGTTTTGTAAAAATATAGGCTATTTGATTTTCGGTATTAACAAATTCAAGAGCTATTATTTCTTTTTCAACATTATCTCTTAGAAATTGGTGACAGATATCGATTTGTTTTGTTCGTGCATGATTAATTGGATTTTTAGATAAATTTATAGCACTAGTATTAATGCAATATATTAGAGATTTATTTATTGTTTTTTCGTAGTCTTGAAGTGTTTGTCACATATATATTACTTGAGCACAAGCTAAGGCAGTTGAAATATATTCGACTTTACATGCTGAAAGAGAAACACAATTTTTCTTTTTACTAAGCCACGAAACTAACGATTGACCAATAAAGTGACATGTGCCACTTGTACTTTTTCTATCTGATTTACATCCACCAAAATCCACATCACTGTAAGATACGAGTTCAGACGTACTGCCTTTTGGATAAAGTAGACCATAATCTTTAGTGTTTGTTAAATATCATAAAATCTATTTAACTTCCCCATGATGTGATTCCTTAGGTTATGCTTGAAATCTTGCACATAAACAAAAACTCATCATAATATCTGGTGTACTAGCTGTTAAGTATAGTAAAGTTCTTATCATGCTTCGATATAGTTTTTGATCGAAATCCTTTTCATGTTCATCTTTATCTAGATGATTAGTAGTACTCAACGGAGTAGGTTTACTTGATGTATTATCCATTCCAAAACCTTTTAGTAATTCTTTACAGTATTTTTCTTGATTTATAAAAATTTCATTATTTAGCTGTTTTATTTGTAATCCTAAAAAGAAATTCAATTCACCCATATGAGACAGTTCAAATTCATTTGTCATTTTTGTAGAAAATTTCATGACATAAATTTTCATTAGTAGATCCAAATATAATATCATCAATATAAATTTGAAAAATTAATATATTCTATTGTTCTCTTTTAATAAATAATGTTGTATCTATTTTACCAATTTAAAAACCAAAATTTATTAAATGCGATTTTAATCGATCATACCAAGGTCGAGGTGCTTGTTTTAAACCATATAATGCCTTTTAAGTTTAAAAACATGATCTAGATTTTTTCATGAACAAATAGTGGTGGCTGTTCATGTAAGCATTTTCTTTTATAAAACCATTCAAAAAAGCATTTTTAACATCCATTTGAAATAGCTTAAAGTTATGGTGACATGCAAAAGCAAGGAATATTCTTATGGCTTCAAGAGGTGCCACGTGCAAAAGTCTCTACATAATCAATTCCATCTTCTTGATTGTATCCCTATGTCACTAATCTTTCTTTATACGTATAATATTTCCATTTTTGCCTGCTTTATTTTTAAAAGCCCATTTTGTTCCAATTATTGATTGATCATTTGGCCTTGGTACTAGTTCCCAAAAATTATTTCGTTCAAACTGATTAAGTTCTTCTTACATTGCTAAAATCCAGAAATCATCATTTGATGCTTCCTTGTAATTTTTTGGTTCAAACTTAGATATAAATGCTACATTACTCATTTGATTTATTTTTCTTCTAGTCAAAGCTTTGTTATCTAGATTTCTAATTGTATTATCAATTGGATGATCTTTTAAAATACGAGGTGATGATTTCAAATCTCTATTATTCTGATTATCATTATTATTTTCAAACATAATTTCAATGGCTTTATTTTGATTAGTGTCAAAAATTTCTTCATCGTCTTTATTTATATTTTTATAGTTTTCAATCAAACGAGACATAAAGAATTTCCTCGATAACATTTGTTCATTTGTTAAAAATTCTATATGCTTTACTTTCACTGGGATATCCACCGAAAATTCCTTCATTGGCTTTTAAATTGAATTTACCAAGATTATCTTTTGTATTTTGAATAAAGCATTTTGATCCAAATATTCGAAAATATGATAATTTTGGTTTCTTTTTGTAGAACATTTCATAACATGTACTTTTAGTCATAATTCCAAGAGTTACACGATTTAATACATAACATGCAATAGCAACTGCTTCGGTCCAAAAATTCTTTGGTAAGCCGCTGCAATTTAGGATAGTTCGAGCACTTTCTTGTAAGGTGCAACTTTTTCTTTTAAATACTCTCCTTTTTTTTGATGTTTATGGAAATGAAAAATTATGACTAATTCCCTTTTTATTACAAAAATTGAAAATAATTCTTTTTCAGATTCTCCACTGTGATCACTTCTTATACTTTTCATTTTTAAATCCACTAAAGTCTTAATTTGTTTAGAAATTTTTTAAACATCTCAAATGTATCACTTTTACGTTTCAAAAATACTGTCCAAGTATATCTTGAAAAATCATCTACAATTACAAAAACATATTTATTGTGATTTATCGAACGTACTTGAGTTGGACCAAATAAGTCCGAAAGAAGTAATTCAAGTGGTTGTTTAGTAGAGATTTCCTTTTTAGACTTGAACGAGCTTTTCTTCAATTTTCCAAGTTGACATGCATCGCATATATTTTTAACTTTGAAATTTATTTTGGGTAATCCACTTACCAAATTGTTTTTTTGCTAATTTGTTTACATATTAGAAATTTATGTGACAAAATATTTTATGCCATATCCATGGATCATCATGATTTGCGGTTAAACATAAATCATTATTATGATTAATATTCATGTTTAGAATATAAATATTTCAATTTCTTATTCCTTAAAAAATTAAAGTTTTGTTTTGATCAAAGATATTGCCTTTATCCTTTCCAAAATCGATTCTAAATCCATTATCGCACAATTGACTTATCTAAGTAAATTATGTTTAAGTTTTTAATTAATAAAATAATAGAAGAAGTAGATACACCGACATTGAGGATGTTTCTGATCCTGATAACATATCCTTTGGAATTATCCCCAAAAGTAATTGTGCCACCGTCCATATAAATGATGTTTGATAGCATGTGTGCATTTCCCGTCATATGTTTAGAGTATCCACTATAGAGTGTCTATTTCTCCTTATTATTAATTTTGTTTTTGGATACCTGCAAAATTATAAAAAGTTTTAACTGGTAATCACTGCCTCCATTAGGGTCCTATGTGTTAGTAGGAGAAGGTACTCGTACCCATGACAGTTTGGAACTTTTAGAGATGTAATTTTCACTATGAACTATAACTTTTAGATATACATCTTTGTGTTTCTGTTTAATCGATTTGTTATTTGTTTTAGGAATCCATATTTTAATCATTTTTGTTCCCTTCTTTTCATTTTTAGATTTTGTTTTTGTAAAATTTATATATAACATATTATACTTCTTAAATCCTTGATTATTATTGGAAACCAAATTATTTCTAGAACGTTTATGATTTTTTTTGTCAAATCCTAATCCCTTCCAATTTCCTAATGGTTTTGAAATCATTATCGAATTATCCAGATTTTTCTTTCTTTTTTTAAATTTTGAAACATTGTTAGTAATTTTACCTAATTTATTTCTAAGATCAGAAATTTCTATATTAGCTAATTCTAAATTTTGTTTCAATTCATACTTTTCTTTTTCAAGTTTATAATTCTCTATTATGTTATTCTCTATATCATATGTTAGAATATCATTTTGAGATGATAATTTTTTTACATTCTTTTTGTGCTAATTCTAGTTCTTCTTCAAAAATAGTTTTCTCATCTTTTAACAATCTAATTTCTAATTCAGCTCTATTTAATTTTCCCACATTTTCATTATTTGATTTTTTAATTCTCTATACTTATTATCTAATTCTATACTAATTTCAAGATTTTCATCATATGTTAATTCAGGATGTACCTCATCTGTGCTAGCCATGAAGCAAATATTTGCTTGTTCTGAGTCACTATCACTATTGGTTGAAGAGGAAGAGTCGGAGTCATCGAAGGTTACTTGAAATGCTCTTTGCTTTTTTTTGAAATTTTTGAATTTGTTTCTCTTTTTATCATTATTGAGTAGTTAACAGTCCTTCTCCATATGGCCAAATTTATCACACCCGAAGCATTTTATTAATGGTTGATTTGAGGAATTTGTGTTTGTTGTTTTGAAATTTCGTCATCTTTTCAAACTTCTTGAACTTGTAATTTTTGACAACGAAAACAATCTCATCTTCTTCCAAGTTAGAGTTGTCATTATTTTCCTGAAATGCGATGTTTTTCTTTTCTTGAATTTGTCCTTTTCTTGCCTATAAATTAGCTTTATATGACATCAGATTTCCTATTAACTCTTCGACTTTGAGTTGGGAAGGATCCTTGCTTCTTCGATGGCTAAAACTTTTCTTTCCCATTTGTTTGTCAAAGAGTTCAAAATTTATGTTTCTAAATAAATATCAGTGAATTTAACTCTTAGTGCCATAAGATCATGTTGTATAGTCTGAAATACGTGTCACTAATTGATTCATTTGATTCCATTTTAAAAGATGAAAATTGATTTTGTAGAGTAGAAATTCTTTTGCTTAAATTTGTTTGTGCCTTCATGGGTAATTTGTAATGTACGCCATATATCATAAGCAGTAGTGCAAAGCATGACTAGAAAATTCATTTTTATCAAGTGAGCAAAATAAAACATCCATAGCTTTAGCATTGTTAGATACCTCTGCTTTTTGTTCATCAATCCATGTGCTAATATAGGTGTCAGATGCATCATATTTATTTTGCTAGCCATATTTGTAAAATCCATTTCTTTCCACAAAAATTCGCATATGTGTTAACCAATAAGAATAAACAGAACCAGTAAATAGTGGGGAACGAGCAACTGATTGACCTTCTTAAAATGTACTTTCCATTTTAATGATTTCAATTACGTGTTACTATAGATTGAAATAGCCTTGTTTTGATACCAAATGAAAAATCTCACGGATCATATATTATCTAACTTGTGTATAATATGCAAGTGTATAAGTTAATGCTATAATAGATAATAAATAGTAAAGTATAAAAAGCATGCAGACTAGAGTTTTTGTACTCGTTCGGTCCTCCCATCCTACGTCCAGTCTCGAAGCTCCCCTTTGGCATTTCCTTTAAACAAATTACCCTCGCTTCGCCTGAAGGAATAGTCCAATACAAAAGTATCTTTGATAATCTTCTATTCCAAATAATACAGTTTTTGACTTATAGTACAAATCTCCCTATGATCTTCTTTGAGTTTGTGAATATGAATGCTTTGAGTTATAGGAAGTGATTTAACCTAAATTATATTTTGATTGTAATGTACGAAGAGTATGTGAACAATGTATACGCAAGAAAGTGTTTAGAAATCAAGAGAGGAAAGAATAAATTAGTTCAAGTTAGTTGATTTCTACATCACAATCAAAGTAGGATTTTAGATTCAAAAAGGTACAAATGAAGAGTTTTTACTATTTGAGAAAATCTATTTACTTTAATGGCTGCAATCTTTTGTTGAAAGACAATTTCTTTTCGTTACAAGCAGAAGTGTCTTTTCAAAATTGACAGTTTTTACTTATGACTGACAAATGTGGTAGAACCTCAAGCGTCTGTAATTTTAGAAAATTTTAACCTAAGAATTGTCGCAAACGTCTATGTTTTTATCTCAAACATATGTGAGGTGTTAAAATCAATTTTTCAACTTAATTTTGATGCATATGAAATTGTTTGTGATTATGTATGCATATATACTTAAGGAGACCTTAACAATATTTTATCTAGGACTCTTTTACAATAGATAATCTTACTAACAATAGTATGGTTGATAGATTTTTGTATCTCTTTGAGTCTCAATATCTTCAAGCATTTTGTCTTCTTGTAGCAAATAACTACAATCTTGATAAGGTTTATATATATGATGTATAGTTGTTATTATTGAAACATAAACTGGAGGTTCTAACACCACCTTTGTCAAAACTTCAACTTCTAGTCCTCCGCCATTCACTTCATTGCCATTACCTAAACCTCCACCATTAAACAAAACTCCTCTCCCACCCTCACAGCACACTCTACAACCTGCGACAATAACTTTAACCTCTCGCCTCACCACAATTACCAACAACATTCATCTGCTCTTCTACGACCAGCAAGCTTACAACACTAACCATCACCAACTCCTCTGCTATTCACAACTTGAACACTGCAATCAACCATCTCATTGACCTCTGCATACTGCACTTCAACATCCTTTACCTATCACCAAACCAATTTCTCTAACCATCACCGTAAATTCAAAAATTCTACCTGCCTTCAAACAACCATCACCTCAAACCTTCATTACCCCTTAGTAACTCTTCACCGCTATGATCAAATCCAATTCCAATTTCCTATTCCTCGTTGCAAACCTTCCAATTTACTTACCCACAGTTTCCCCCTTGCTCCTTCAGTTTCATCTTAAAGTCACTATAACCACCACAACCACAAATCGCCGATTCCATTCACAATCAGATCCAATTCGCGATTTCCCTTTTGATGTTTTGAGTTGTATTTCTTTTAATTGAGAAAGTCGCTTTTTGTTCATTTGTTTTAACAGAAGAAAATAAGGAATTGGGGCATTTATATTAGACTTGCGGGCTTGTTTGGTTATGGACCTTAAGTTAATTTTTTGGTGTAAGTTCATTTGCTTATATATAAAAAATCATTTTCAACACTTTTACATGTTACTGGAAATCAGTGGACAAGAATACGCCTACTAGCTCGCTCTACTTGCCAAATAAATTGCTTGTCAAAAAAAATCGCTACATAAAAAAAATTGAAATTACTAATAATTCTGTACACTCCGGTATCATGCTCTTGACTTTTGTTTTTATTTCTTGGTGCATCGTTGGTTGCGTTATACAAAATCCAAAAAAAACAAAAATTCATTGTAGTTGCATCATTAACTCACGTTTAAATTTTGTTTTGCATTCATTTTATCTTGTTTTATTTTCTAAGGGTAGCATCCAACTTCACGTAAGATGGGGATTTCATCACCTCTTCCTTGACCCACTAATTGCATATCATCTTAGAATTTGACCAGTAATAACAGTTAGACATTGGACTTAAGGCTGTCAAGGGCTCATCTAGGGCTTAATTGTATCTTGACAAGTTGCCTTCTTTGAACAATTTATTTTTTGATGTCTAGGCTACAACACAGCAATAATCATTTATAAATACTACGATGATTCATAAATCTTATAGTGATTGTTTCTATGAAGGTACTTGAACCTTCGGCAGCATTGCTATGGTGATTCGTGGTGCACCGATAACCCTTACCCGTTATCTAGCTAAGAACTATTTTGTTGAATTAAGTCAAAGTGTGATTATACAATTTTGGGTTAGGAGCTACTAAAGACAGAAAATTTATTGTTAATTCCTTGTATTTATTTAATTGCATTAGTTCATGCATATATAAAAAAACACAAAAAAATCCAAAAGTAATTTTTTTTCATTTTCCTTAGCTTAGTTTTTAAACAAAAATCCTAAAAAAATATTTTCAAATATTTAAAGAAAAGAAAAATAAATCAAACAAAAATAAGCATGTACTTAAGTTAAAAGAAAAACTAAAATCCAGAAGAAAAACTCTTTTCAAAAAAAGAAACTAAAAAACAGTTAAAAAAGGGAAACAAAACTTAAAAAACAAAAACAAAACAAAACAAAATAAATCTTCCTTTTGAAAATAATTTATTTTTGGTAAATATTTTTCCTTTTCTAAAAAAAGAAAACAATCTTTCACTTCATTTCACTCTTTAAACTGTGTTTCATTCTCTTAACCTTAATTTTCACGTCTTTCTTCCTTGATCTTTTCACATGTGCATGAGTACCTAGATTCGTGACACGACAACGAATCGTTTAACCCGAACGAACGATCATCCTATGGTGGCTAAAAAAACCCTCTCTTAACTCTCATGGATAGAATCTTTCCCGATAGAGTTTCTATTCCTTCTTGTATCACATTACCCGCCCCAATGGGTAATCACTTCGAAATTTATTCAAATCACATTGCCATGCTCCCAAAATTTGGCAATTTTGAACACGATGACCCATATATCTTCTAAATAAAATTCAAACAAGTATGTGTAACCATTAAATTCCAACAATTAAGTGATGATGGAATCAAACTTCAGTCAATTCCATTCACCCTTACCGATTATGCTGAAAATTGGTTGTATGGCTTACCTTCAAACTCGATCAAAACCTAGGATGAATTCGATAAAGTTTTGTTAAAACAATTCCACCCCTTCGAAAAAACAACTAAAATCCAAAAAAAATTGTCAATTTTCACCAATTAAGGGGTGAACCTTTCGGAAAATACTTTGAAGGATTTAAAGAGCTTTTGATAAAATGTCTACATCATAATTTTGAAAAAATGGACTTTTTGTCAAATCTTATACGATGGAATTGAAAATAGCTCACGAACATGCTTGAATCGATGTGCAAAGACAATTTTCTCGTCCAACATCACGATGGTGCTTGGAAATTTCTTGAAAACTTGGCCGAAATATCATTCTAATAGGAACGTTCTAAAGAAAAATCCATTTATTTACGGTCGGTCGCACACTCTATAGGAAATCATTGGCTTTAGATGATAAAATCGATGCAATGATCAATGAATTCGACAACGTTTTCTCATCCGATCAAATGAACCAAGCTTCCCAACCATTGTGTTATAAATGCAACGATTTGAATCATATCGCCGATTGGTGCCCTCATTCAGTAGAACAACCCGATGCTTTTAACAAGGTTAAGAATGGCCCGTTTTCTCCAACATACAATCCTGGTTAGAGAAATCATCCTAACTTTGCATGGAACCAAAATAACTCTAACAAAAATTTGGTTCGTCCCAATTTTCGAACATTTTCGAACAATGCTTTAAATTCTTCTTTTTAGCCCAATCCCCTCTAATGAAATTTTGTACCTCGTCTCAAAATCAACTACAACAATCCTTTGCACCCCATGATGATAAATGATTGACTTCAATTGAGAAAAGTCTTGAAACTTTGGCTAAAGCGACCACTCAAAACCTCCAATCAAATAGCAATTTATAAAAAAAAATTAACCTCATACATGTAGAAAACGAATCAATCAATTGCTAAATTTGAAATGAAAATGAGTCGATTAACCACTTCTATGAGTGAATGAGAACGAGGCACATTCCCAATTCAGCCAATTCTGAACCCTAGAAATCATAACACGAACTCGAATCAAATTCATTTCGTTTAAGATAGCAACGTGAACCAAATGAATGCTATCATGATCTTACACTCTGGTAAACAAATGGATAACCAAGTTGTCAATCCAAATGATTTAACGAAATCTCCCCTTGACACTTTGAAAATGACAAGCAATTATGAATAAAACATCAATTCATATATCGAATAAAATTCCAATCCAAATTCTTCTTCTACTCAAGTAGATCAACCTACTGAGTATCGAATTCCATTTCTATATCGACAATGACCTAAGAAACATTCTGATCAAATGGAAAAGCTGTTGGAAAATTTCAAACAAGTCAAAATGAACATTCCTCTTCTTGATATAGTTCAATAAGTCCTAACTTACGATAAATTATTGAAAGAGTTATGTACTCAAAAATGACACACTTATGTACCCAAGAAAGTTTTCTTAGTTGTCGGTCTTAGCGGTCTTGTCTCAGTCAATTCCTGTGAAGTACAAAGATCCTGGATGTCCGACAATCTAGTGCACTATAGGAGACAAGACGATTAATAAGTGCTTACTAGATTTGGATGCGAGTGTCAATTTGATTCCTTATTCAGTTTACCAGCAACTTGGCTTGGGTAAACTAAAACCGACAAAAGTAACTCTTCAATCTGTCGATCGTTCGATAAAGAAACCCATGGATGAAATCAAGGACATACTCATCAAAATCGACCAATTCATATTCCCCATCGATTTCATCGTACTAGAGACACATTCTGTGAATAATTCGATGAGTCAAACTCCATTGATTTTAGTACGACCTTTCTTAGCCACTTCGAACGCCTTAATTGTCAAAATGGTTCGATGAAAATTTCTTTTGGAAACATGACTATGGATCTTAACATCATCAATCTTGAAAATCACGTGAACGAACCACTTGACCATATATTGGAAGTTAGCTCCATCCAACAAAATTTTGCCAACAAAATAGTAGACCTTAACAATGAACGGGACACAGAATATGAACAACTGTTTTGGTACGAGCCTAACAAGATTGAAAATGTGCTTCCATTCGAACCCATCATGGTTGAATTAGACATTCAACCAAATTCTTTGATTAAGCAACCTCCTACTTTGGAACTCAAACATCTCCCTAATCACCTTAAGTATGCATATTAAGTGACAAAGAAAAATTTCCTGCCATAATACCTTCAAATCTTTCTTTTGATCAAGAAGCTTTCCTTCTTTAAATTCTATCGAAAAACGAAGAGGCAATTGGATGGTCGATTATCAATATTAAGGGAATTATTCCCGCTCTTGTTCAACATCACATAGTGATGCGCAACGAAGGCTTAACCCCAAAATGAAGGATGCAGTTCAAGATGAAATTCTTAAACTCCTCGATAACGGAATCATATTCCCCATTTCTAATAGTTAGTAGGTTAGCCCAATTCATACCGTGCCTAAAAAATCCGGACTTAACGTATCACTAACGACGCTAATGAATTCATTCCAACTCATATTCAAAAGGGTTGGCATGTTTGCATTGATTATTGAAAATTAAATTCTTGAATATGTAAAAATCACTTTCCTCTTCCTTTCATTAACTAAATGCTTGAACGATTAGCCGGCCATAAATTCTATTGCTTTCTTGATGGTTTATTCCGCTCATTGAGGAATACTAAGGCTTAAAGGGTGATCCTACCTTGGAATACTTTTTAAGCTAAGGCCTCCGTGCCCAGATGCAAAGATTAGGCTTCAATTGAGGTGCTTATACGACTTAAGGTACCTAATCAATCAAGGGGAGTAACCAAATTCCTATCGCCCTCGAATATTAAGAAAAAATAGCTTTCACGTGTCCATTTCCACCTTTTTGTATCAACATATGCCATTTGGCCTTTGCAATGCTCCTGAGACTTTGCAAAAGATGCAGGACCGACATCCTTTCCAATATGATCGAACGCTTTTTGAAAGTGTTTATGGATGATTTTTCCATCTTTTGAAACTCTTTTTCTGTGTGCTTACACCATCTCGTGATGGTTTTGAATCGATGCAAGCACAAAAACTTAACACTAAATTGGGAAAATTGCCGTTTTATAGTCAAACATGGCTTTTTCTTGGGCATGTCATTTCAAACAAAGGCATAGATGTGGATAAAGCGAATGTTGACGTAATTGCGAATCTACCAATTTTAAATCATTTAAGGACATTCGTTTATTTCTAAAACGTGTTGGTTTTTATCGATGCTTCATGAAAGACTTTAGTAAAATTGCTCGACCACTGATAACTATTCTTGGAAATGACGTTCCATTTGACTTTAATTCTTACTTGTTTCTACTTTTGAACGTCTTAAAAATGATCTCATTTCGGCTCCCATTATTTGCTAACCCAACTGGGTTCATCTTTTCAAAATAATATGTGACACCTCTGACTTTGCGGTTGGCGCTATCCTAAGATAAAACATCATGAAAATTCTTCATGTCATTTACTGTGCTAGTATGACCCTAAATGATGCTCAACTTAATTACACAACCACCAAAAAAGATCTTCTAATGGTAAGCTTTGCGCACGAAAAGTTCCGACTTATTTGATTAGCTCACACAATACTATTTATACTGACCATTCGGCTCTTAGGTGCCATTTCGCTAAAAAGGATGCTAGGTTTTATTTAATCCGTTGGATCCTTTTACTACAATAATTTGACCTTATAATCAAAGACAAAAAAGGATATGAAGATGTAACTGTTGATCATCTGTTGTGTCTTCTAAATGCATCATCTTCTTTACTAATCAACAAGAACTTTCCTAATAAACAACTCCTTTCCATTTCCGTCGATTCATGGTATGCCGATACAGCGAACTATTTAGTCACTAAGGAAATGCCTTCATTTCGGTCCAAACAAGATAAATACAAATTTCTTTCCCAAGTCAAGTACTTCTATTGGGATGATCCATACTTGTTTAAGTACTGTTTCGACCAAATCATTCGATGCTGCATCCACAATTGCGAAATTAAGAGTGTCCTTTCATTTTTCCTTGTCCAAGCTTGTGGTGGCCATTCAGTCCTAAGAAAACAGTGGAAAAGGTGCTTCAACGTGGTTTTTACTGGCCTACACTTTTCAAAAATGCATTAAAGTTTTGTAAAACTTGTGATCGCTGCAAAATGTTGGAAAAAATCCCTTGCCTTTGAACCTTATTCTTACAATCGAAATCTTTGGCGTTTGGGGCATTAGCTTTATGGGACCATTTCCCAACTCTTTCAAAAATTTGTACATTCTTTTTGCTATTAATTATGTCTCTAAATGGGTTAAAGCCATACCATGTAAAACAAATGACCACAAAGTTGTTGCTAAAATCATAAAAGAAGACATCTTTTCGAGGTTTGGAACATCTCGCACAATAATAACCGATATTGGAACCCATTTCTATAATTGATTATTTGAAACTCTAATGGAAAAAATAATCGATGACCTACAAGTTATCCACTCCTTATCATCCTCAAACTTGTGGTCAAGTTGAAGTTTCAAATCGTCAATCAAGCAAATTTTGAAGTAAATTGTAAATAAAAAAAATTAGTCATAAAAATTAACAGAGGCGCATTGGGCTTACAGAAATGCATATAAAACAAACCTTTGGATGTCTCCGTTTAGGCTCGTATATGGTAAAGCATGCCATTTTCATGTCAAACTTAAACATAAAACATTATAGGCAATTAAGAACATAAACTTTGATCTTGGAAAGAGCTGGTGAAAATAGGAAATCACAACTCAATGAAGTAGAGGAAATCAAGAACGACGCATATAGAAATGAGAAATTTACAAAGAAAGAACAATATTTTTTCATGACAAGTCGATCCTAGGGAAAACATTTTCGCCAAATCAAAAGTTCTTTTGTATGACTCTAGATTTCATTTATTCCTTGGGAAACTAAAATCAAGGTAGACAGGACCGTATGTGGTACGTACTGTTTATCCACACGGTGTTATAAGAATAGAAAACCCTAATGGTGGATCGATTTTTAAAGTCAATGTTCATTGTTTAAAACTTTACTTGGAGTTGGAGAGTGATTTAAAGGAGGAGCTCATGATTCTTCATGAGCCACACTATGTCTCGTAAGAAATTTTAACCCTCTTTTGTACCTATGTACATATTTTCCTCCATTACACTCATTATATCATGCATTGACTGTGGGGACACAGTCAAAATCAAATGTGGGGGAGTCTCATGTTTATTTTGATTTTTCATGGTTTATTTTTTTGCATTTCCTTTCCAAAAACAAACAAAAAAATCAAAAACGAACTACTTTTTTATTATATTGATTTACTTTTAAAGCAACATCGTAGAATAAATATACGTTTTTTGTTATTAAATTGAAAATTTTCAAAATGTACTTTTCTTAACAAAAATAAAAAAAGTTTGATTACAAGTAATTATGGTGTAATTAGTATATAGGAAGGTTCATTGGGGATAATTATGAAGTGTATCCTGATTGCAATCTTTATTTAAAAGAGTGGTTGATTTAAAGTAAAGGCGACAACATTTTTGATCTTCTAAGTTAAGTGGTGTTAAGATGATTTTTCTAACTCTCTCTTTTCAGAAAAATGACAAAAAAGAAAAAAAATGATAAAAATAAGAAACACCTAGAGTCACGTGTTCATACGTAAGTGTGTACACTCAACACACTCTTAACCCTTTTGACATAAGCCCGAAAGGAAATGCATGATCGGTATATCCAGCATCAGTTTATCTAAGTTAGGTGTATGTAAATAAAATTAAAATATAATAATAAACAACTAGAGTAATGTGTTCATATTCAAGTATGCTCGCCATGCTTTGTACTCTTCTCACGTAAGACCGAAAGGCAATGCATGATCGGTATATCTGGCCTCAGTTTATGTGAGTTAAATGTGTAAATAATAATGTTAATATTTTTCAAAATAGAGAGAGCGAGCAATTGAAACCCAAGCACTATCTTCACTTATTTGATTTGCTTGTTATTCAAAAGAAATAAAAATGCCACTTTGTAAAACTTTGACAATCAATTAAAGGATTCATTTCATAGTTGCACTATGTTGTCAACCGTAACAACTAGCCAAGCTAAAGTCTAATTGTGATGATAAATTAATTTTTGTTGGAATTTTTGATGAGTAAAAAGAATAAAATTTCTTAATAACAACCAAAACTTATATCAAACTTACTCGTGTCAATTTAAAGGTAAAATTTTCATTTGTAAATATTTTCAAAAACTTGCATCATGTAGCCACATTAGAATTTACATATCACATTTGGCTTTTGGGTGGTATCCGCTGAAAACCCTCGCGAGACAACATCGTCCAACTAGGGACACCTAGACGTTTAACGGCTTATTGTATACACTCAATGCAATCGTTTTTTCTACAAAAACGGATTTATCCAAGTTTTAGTTTATTCAAGGACGAATAAAAAGATAAGTGTGAGGGGATTCAATGTGCATGTAAAAGTATATATGTTTACTCCCATATTTACTCTTTAAATGAGAATATTAGGGTATTTTACATGTTTAAACCAATATCTAATTTTTTTTTCAAATCGCCATTCGTTCATCTTCATTTGGGGACAAAATGGTAATTTTGTATATGAATTCATTTTGAGAAAATTTGTTTGCACAATTTTGTTTTTATTTGTAGGAAATTGAGTGCAAATCGGATGGAGCTTCATGGCTGTGTGCATGCACTTATATTAAAAGCAAATTAAGAAAGGAAATAAAAGAATTCATGCAACATAGAGAAGTCCATATGCCCACTAACTAAAAGACCATAACTAAAAGCACATGCACATGTTAATTGATACTTAAAGGCATGTTAGTGGGATTAATTAATCCCTAATAATTACTTAGATGTTACATTATCTTAAGGCATTTTTGGTAGAACCCTAAAATGAATTAGGGTTTCAAGCATGTATAAATACCTCTTATGTTTCATGTAATTGGTTTTCTTTATGCATGATGTAGCCACAAAATCAACGATAAATAAAATGTCTTTTTAATGGCTTCTTAGCATTCTTATTTACTTTATTTACATGTTCTTTTCTAATATTCTATTTTTATTTTATGTTCTCTTATTTAGTTTATGTTTCTCTTATTTTATGTTAGTAGCATAGATTTAATTATTGCAATTAGTTTGCTCATGCAAGTAGTTAGCTCTCTTTTCTTTTAATTAGTTCGCATTTTCTTGCTCTTTATTCTTAAATCATTGTGTTGATATGAATTCAAATATGAGAAGCTAAACCCCTTCAATTTAGCGGTAATGAAGCTCTCATGAATCATAATAAATCAACATTACATGGTTGCATTTATAATCTCTCTTTTGTGCTTAATGGAAATTATGAATGATGATAGTTTATGTTTCTTTTTTAGTGAATTTGATAGTATATATTGACATCTCAAATCGGCTATGCTTAATCCAATATAAACATATACTATTTGATCATTTTCCTAAGTGATTTTGATGATGAAAGTCAAACTAGAATTAAAATTTGATGATCTATGTTACTAGTTCATAGTAAATAGATCATGCTTAAAATAAAATTTATTTTTAATTTCATGTCATTTTCATGAGAGTTGATAAGTGGGTTTGAATGGTGTGTTAGAGTTTGACGGTTTAAGTCGTGCTAATTAATAACACAAATAAACCATACTTATAATAAACACATTGATCATTTCTACTTAAAATTTAAATGAGAAATTATAGATGAATTTTGTGTTGATTTATATGAATGATTGGAAGTGGATTTGCCTCTAAATTGCTCTTTAATCTTATAGTTTTATTTACTTCTGCTCTAGTTTGTTTTTTACAATTTTCTTAATTTAAAGCAGTTTCAAAACCTTGTGCTAATTTGATTGAATAATTTTAGAATTTAATTCTTTACATGTGGATCGACCCATACTCTCATACATACTATGATTTTATGTCGTGCCCTTGCGATTTTATAACGATTATATTTTCTGTAGTTTTCTAATCGATATAAAATCCGTCGATCAACAAATACATTTTTGGTTCTTCATTTTAGCTTGCTCTCTTTCTTTGTGGGCTATGATACTTTTGCCTCTATATTTTCCTTTGAGCATTGAGGTGTCTAGGTTTCTCCCTAGAGATTCTATTTCTTCTTCCCCTTTGGGGAGCTTATTGTTTTAGAAGATTTTTAAGCAAGAATTCTCTCAAGAAGCTCTTGCATAACTATATGTTGCTATGTTAAGTCTTGAATTTTAGCTTCGTTTCTTATGGGCTTTGCTAGGATTGAAGGTTATCCAATCTCTGTATTATCCAAATTGAAGTTTAGAGTGACATTATCCTCCAAGATCTTCTGTCGTACAACTTCTTTGTTTAGAACATTAACTTTCTTTTTCCTCACCATTTTTCTGGAAAAAATTGTATGTAATTAGTTTCAAAGTAAAGAAATGATGAGCCGGAGGTTCAAGCCCTCTAGCGCCAAAAAAGTTAAAATAAAATTTATCTCAATACCTCAGATGTTGTACAGGGTGATATTATTTGAAAATGTTCCAGCAGTACACCTTGATTTCAATATGATTATGAAGTTTTTAAAAAGTTCAAGTCATATGTTCAAGGGTAAAATAGGCTAGTTGCACAAATTATTAATAGTCTTTTGCTCATAAATCAATCGGCAGAATAGCCAATATGCAAGGTAAATTCAAGTTCAATTTGAACAAGGGCTTAAGTGGCCTTGTGCAAATTAATAATATGCAAGTCCAAGTTCAAGTACAAGTCCAAAGAGAAAGTCATAGGCATGTCCATCATCATAAATAGCTGATTAGGCAAGTATAAAGGAAATATGCTATGCGGAGCTAAATGTTCAAGTCCTTATTTTCCAAAAAGTCCAAGAGTTGCAACTGACTCTTGAAATTCCCAAAATCGATTTAGAACTTTCAACATATAATTGAGAGATGGAGAGAGAGAAGAATGATTCGCCCCCGCTAAGTGGTGGAGAGGGTCATATTTATAGGGGATCAATCATGTAAGATGACTGACGCATGTCTTGGCTTGAAATCTGAGGACTCCGCTAGCTCTATTTTGGTGAAATTTCGGCAATACTTCTTTTGTAGAGACTCAACACAACTTACTACTACAAGTTCGACAATACAATCTTCCTTGCAGAAATTCGACATCCTTCCCTTATAGTTAGATGCTCAACATCTTCTAGTGGTGCGACATTCTTTCTTTACTACATGTTTGATAACACGTAGAGTTGTAGAAGCTTGACCTCCCCTTTTACATCTTTTACATCCCTACCATCTTTAGGTCCAACTACTTTTCTATTGTAGAAGCTCGATATCTCTTGTTTCTCCAAGTTTGTAATAGCCTGGTATCTTTAAGCATTTACTGGTTCGACATATCCATCACCTTACAGGCTCAACATGTTCTCTCTATTGTTAGATGCTTGTCATCACCATATATGTGTAGATGCTCGATAGCACTTACTGTTATTGGGGCTTGTTATCCTTTAGAGACTCGACACCTCTCCATTCTTTGTAGAGGCTTGTTAACTGCTTAAATGTTTGGAATTCCTATGGCTGTAGAGGATTGGTAGAAATCTGTTGTTAAATGCTTTATACTACAGTTGAATACACTTTAAACATTTCCATGTTTGAAATGTCCATTTCTTACATGCTCGACATGTATTACTATTTACAAGCTCGACAGCTTTATATCTCATATATTCGACATCTTCTCTATTTACAAGCTTAAGATCATTTTAGTATCTTGATATTTCCTCCTAGACACTGGATTCCATTACAATACAGGGTTGTTACTATTTCGTGTATTTATGCTTGATTGCTTTCATTGTTTACAAGCGTGACATCCTTAGAGCCTTATAGGCTCATTATCTTAATTGTCATATAGGCTCGAAACCTATCTTTCAATGCTTCCATGTCCTTCTATTGACTTAGTTGCTTCTTTTTCCCTTCATAACTCTTTTGGCATAGTAGTATGAAAATATGTGAAAAAACAAAGTTAGATATATGTAACAAATTATATAGTTTCCTCTAGAGTATATGCCTAGTGGGTTGTTAATCATAAACCAATATAGGTTATTCTTTCATTCAAACAATCAAAGCATCAATCATATACATTTGGTTGAGGTCAATAATATTACCCAGCAAAACAAATATCTATAATAGTAAAAGAGTTTAAAACAGTGCAACTTATAGATTTAACATGTTATAAGCTACACACCACTTCATGGAATGACTTGAAATTATAAAATTAGATAGTTTTCCGCGCCTTAGAAATTATATCTTCAGCCTGTGAGTTAGCTCCTTGGCTTTCCCTAAGATCTTCCTTATTTCTTATTTTTAGCTTTTGATTTATGGAAGTGTGAAAGCCAAATGAAATGATCATCTTATTTATATCATATCTTCAAGGAAAATGTAGAGTTTTAAATTTTGACACTTTGTTCATCATTTTTCAATTCAAACTTTGATGTAATGATACATGTGCCCTAGGTTGTTATCTTAATAAATAAAGTGTTATTACAAGCTTACACCTAATTAGAATATGTGTCACTACCTCTTTTATATGGCAAACTCAATGCCACTACATACTTCAAGGTGATATTACAAGGTTACACCTAATAAGCTTACGTGTCACTACCTCCTTTCAATGACATACTTGATGCCACATCATACTTCAAGGTGATATTACAAGGTTACACCCATTAGTCTATTAGATCATAAGAATCTTTTGGTCTTTGAAACAGAATTGTAACTTAGTATTTCAACTTTCTAATAATTATAATATCATTTCATTTTGTATTTATGAACACGCAAGAAAGTACATTGATATGATTCTCATATTCCACCACCTATAAAAGAAGATTTCATCCTCGAAATATATACTTCAAAGAATTCTAGATAATCATTAAGCATTTACTGGTTCAAGTTCCCTTGATGCCTCATTTTCATCACGATTCAAGTTCCCGTGATGACTTTTCTATCGGGAATTCGAATGGGTCATTCAATGTATGAGGTACCCTTCTTGACTTCGAAGTTACTCAAATCAATCATATGCAATGGGTTTAGAATGTACTTTCATAGCATTGATATATTGGAAGATATTAACGAAAAATTCTCTAACCCCAAAAGTGATTAGGAAATAGAGCTAATTAATGAGAGGCATTCTTAAGGTTAATCGAAGTCATCAATCAAAGTTTACATCCATATCGGCTCTAAGTTTAGTCATTGTCATCACCAAGGGTACATGGCATTATGCAAAGTACAAGTCAATATGAAGGTCGACATTCAAACAAATATGCACCACAATAGTCAAATCATGAGATTAGGAACTTCAGTATGCTATGCAAGTCAAAAGTCCAAGTACATTAATATGCAAATTCAAATGAATATGCATGTTATAATTCAAATTGAGTCAAAAGGATATATCCTTGTTTAATATCCAAATCCTTATATATACAATTGCTTAGGTTATAAGGTTCGACAAGTGGTAGGCTTTGGCATTAACAGCATCGAACATCAAGGTTGATACTTTATTGGCTTCGACAATAGCAGCGTCGCCAAACATAAAGGCAAGCATTCTTATGTTCACATAACTAAACTTCAGCATTAGTTCAATAGGATCGATACTCCACATCTATGAACTCAACATTGATAGCTTCTGCTTCATTGATTGATTTAACATTGATGAAAGGCAGCATTAGTAGAAGCGGGTACAACTAACCTTTTGGATGTATTGATGGTTCTCGGTGTGGCTAATGAATAACGATGATGAAGACTCCATCTCTTAAGACTTTCTTTGACTGATGGTTGTGGCATTGTGGACATTGAACAATAGCAACATTGATGATTCTTAATGTTGACTTTCATTAGCTAAAATAATGTGGCATTAGAAATACTTATGGATATTGAGGACAATAGCCACAACATCACGTGTGTAGATGTAGGGTGTCTCCCAAGCATGTTCCTAAGAGTTGGCGATGTAGTAATATCGAATCTTGGCAACATTCATGATTCATGTTTCCCATTATAAGGAAGTTTTGATAAGCATCGATGTTGGGATGGAAATCACAATTGGTTACTTAATAACTTTGATCACAAGCAACGTTAAGAATGGTTGATGTTGACAACATTGACACTGATAAGGCATGACTTCATTCAACATTGCTTCAGAAATTATGAGCCTTGACGTCAAATGCTTGGTGGTAGTTGAAATGCGGTAGCATAGTATTACATAGTAGTGATGGCAATCGATGCAACAAAAGACTAACCCTTCCTTATGGAAGATGACATCGATGCTCCGGAACATCGTACCTTATTGGTGATAATGGACTTCAAGTGATGTTGCTATTCTTCAGCTTCAGTTATCGTAGCTCACATCAATGGTTTTTAGAGTTATTTCTTTGAACGTCTTCGGCGATGAAGATAGTGGTAATAGAAAACATTATGAATATTCAATAACAAGTCGATATGAAACTTCACCTATCCTTTCAATGGTTTGAAATGGCACATCAAATCTGAGTGATAATTTTGTATTCTTCTCTCTAAATCACATTACACCCTTTATTGGAGAAATCTTTAAATGAACCAATTCCCCTACTTCAAATTCCATATCTTTCCTTCTTTGATCTACCTAGCTCTTTTGTCTACATTGGGCACCTTTTAGTCATTCTCGTATTGTTGTAATTTTCTTTGTCATTTCTATCACTAGATCAGCGCTACGTAGTTTACTATCTCCTATCTCTGGCCAACGACTGGTGAAAGACATGGTCTCCTGCAAAGAGCTTCAAATGGGGCCATACCAGTACTTGTTATTATTATATGCACATTCAATATATGGTATGTGAATTTTCGAAGTACTTTCAAATTCCATCACACAAGATCATAGCATATCATCTATTACTCGATTTAACCTTTTCATTTGTTTATCTATTAAAGGTGAAAGGCATTACTCATGCTGATCTTTGTACCCATAGCCTTTTGAAACTTTTCCAAAATCTAAAGTTAAATCATGAGTCTCTATCTGAAACAATTTTGACTGGGACTTCATGCAGTCTGACAATTTCTTTTAAGCAGATTCTAAGTTTGTTAATTGAGTAATGGTTCGACATTGGGAGTCCAACAATAAAATCCATTGAAGTTTGTCCATTATTCTATATGAAGTGGATGCAATAGGCTAGTTGCTCATTGTTGCTCAAATTTAATTGGTTGGTATGTCAGGCGTCTTGAAATGAATCTGGAAAAATCCTTCTTTATTCCATTCCACCAAAATTAAAGCGTTAAATCCATATACATTTTCATGCTTCCAGGATGTACAACGAGCTTGAATGATGTGCCTTGTTCAAAATCTAATTCTTCAATTCTACTTGATTTGGTATGCAAATTCTATTTTGATATCTATATCCACTTTGAATGAATAAGTTCATCAACACCCAAAATCATGTAAAAGATGCATTGATCAAAGGTTAGCCTCTTCGAAGCTAGCTGAGGTTGGTCTATTTGTGGTGATCAAAGTCATAGATCGATGCATGCATTGTTCCAAGTAAGCAATCATTCTATATGTTGAAGACTTTGTCACTTCAAAGGTAATGAATAGTACGAATTAATATGTTATAGATATGGTATCACCTAAATCAGTAGGCTCAAAGATACTTAGGTCTTCTACAATGTTCAAGTCTCGGTTCAAGCTCAGTTAAGTATGCAAATTTTGAGTTCGAATATGTCAATAGGCTATGCAGTTGTTTGATTTCCAATTCCGTATGTGTAAAACTATTCAAGTGCTATAATAGGAAAAATCCTCAATTCAATTTATGGTTTACCATTTTTAAGAAGAAAAGAAATAAGGAGAGAAAATTTGGTTCCTCAAAACAGCACCCCTAAGGTCTACTTATAGAGGTGACCGGCCACTACTTTGACTCTTTTGTCTTCAAATGGGATGACTCTAGTGGCGCTTATTTTAGTCTCTTCGCTAGTCGTCATCCATAACAAGTGGAAATATACATTGGTGAGGGGAGGAGTCATCACTTAGCTCCATTAAGTAGGAATGCCTTCGAAGATCTTCAATATCATCTTCCTTGCCGATATGTCTTCGACAACGTTGATTTTGACTTCATCCTTCAAGTGTGATGTCAATGTCTTCAAAGTACTTGCATAAGGATGATGTGTAATGGATTATCGATGTCGTTAACAACTTCGACGATGACAAATGATCAGTGGTAATGCCGAACATAATAGAGAGTGGCATTATCCTATATTCCTTTGGTGTCAATGTCTCTTGGTGATACTATTGGGTAGTGTCTTCAAAGTGCTAAAATATGCGATGTTGATGTAGCCTAGCATCGAGGAAGCACGTTATGGCCACTTTGACGTTCATTGATGGCTTTGAGGGTACTGATGGTGTTATCGCAAGTGGTTTGAGTAAATTCCATTTGTATTTTCCCTAGTAATGAAGAGCAGTTTCCTACGTTGTCAACGTCAACCCATCTCATTGGCTATGTATCTTCGAGTGTGATGAAGAAGGCATTGAATGGATTCGAGGTCGTAGCTTCTATCACCACTGTTGATGTTGTTTATGTTTCTTTACACATATTAATGTCAATAGATGTGGTATTGACCAAGCGGATCTCATCTTTTTAGTTTAACAGCAGAGTTGTCTCTTTGACGTAACTTCTCGATATTTAACACTGTCGAGGACATCTTTATTTTCCTTTAAGCTATTTTACCACCTAGAGCTTTAAGCTTCGACATTAGTCCTTACTTCCATGTTTTTGATCTTCTAGAGTTATACCCTTTGACAATTAGAGGGATGGCATTTTCCTACTCCTTGTGCAAAGAAGCTTTTTACTTTTTAGGGTAAAACCATGAATTTCTCTTCCTTTGATTAGCTTTTCAAATCTTCACTCTGATAGCGTTCCTCTTTCTCCTGTGATTTAAACTCAAACAAAGAAGGCTTTCCAATTACCAAAATTTCTTTAAGACTTTAAATTTTGTACATCCACGTTAACACTAATGTGTGATTTAATATTATCATATTTGGCTTTATGGTGTAACTCATACGGTGTTTGATATTAACCTATTTATTTGACATAGTTTTGCTATTGTACATCATACAATTAACAGCAAAGTTTTCGGTTCATATTTACAGATTTATTATCACTATTATGGATTTAGCATTTGCTTGTGCACTTTTTAGTCAACATAAAGGTTTAAGTTTTCCGTATGAATTCTATGATGATCACTCAATAGTTATTGACTTGTTGTAAGGTTGTTTTTAAACTTTAAACTTTTTATTGCTTGGATATCAAACAAATCTCCCACAGGCTTTCAAGAATGAGTGTCCAAATTTGGAATAATATCACTAGTAGGTACACAGAGGGATAGGAGGGATTTTCTTTGAGAGGACTAGTATGGGTTTCAATGTTTTTTTCCTCTCAGGCTACCTCTTTTTGGATTGTTGGAGATTAGCTCTCAATATTAAGTTGCTTTGAATGCACCAAACTGTTTGTTTTCTAAAGCTTTGATTGGTGCAAGATGTCATGCAATGGTTTTCTTTTCTTCTCATTATAATTTTTATCTTCAGACCTTAGACTTACATTTGATAATAAGGAGGTTAGGAATTTAGTATGTCATCTGATGCTAAGAAATCCAATGTTCCATCTTCTAGCAATAAAAAATCCAAAACATCGTCCAATGATAATAGAAATCTAGAAATCCAAAATTCCATCTAATAATAACAAGACCAAAAAACTGTCGGGAAAGTGACAGAAGAAGACCAGAAACCATATCTAGCGATAATAATAGAAGGCCAATAATCCATATTTGGCAATAATAAAGGAAGAACAGAAATCCATATCTGGCAATAATAGAGGAAAACCAGAAATCCATATCTAGCGGTAACAGAGAGCTAGAAATTCAATCCAGTAATAACACAAAAACTCAAATTACATAAGAAAACCAAATGCAAAAGTCATCAATAAACCAACAAGAAAACTAGGAACTCAAAAACTAATAAGAAAACTAGGAACTCAAATAATAATAAGAAAACTAGAAAATCAGAAATTCAATTAAGAAACACAATCAAAAGCTTGTCAGAATTTCATCTGATAATAAGAAATTCAAAAATCCATCAGAAAATCATCTTGCAATAGCAAAAGATAAGTAACTTCACCTGATACTAACTTTTTTGCCTTACATGAATGCTATATTGGACGCTTTACCGTAGACTTAACACTTTAAAAATCAACAAAGATTCTCGTTGTCTAAAGAAACGCTACTTCTTAGTAGGTATATTATTATTAGGACATTTGTTGTTTGATTTTGTAATTACTTTTATTATATTGGAGCCAAGTAGTTCTGTTCGACCATTCAACCATTCAGCAAGTCGTTCTATTCGACCATTCAACCGTTCAATAGGCAGTTCCGTTCAACCATTCAGCAGGTAGTTCCATTCGGTTGTTTGGTCGTTCAACTGGTAGTTCCGTCCAGCTGTTTAGTTGCTTAGTGGGCCCGATTAGTTTATTTGTAGTTATTATATTCAGACCTCCTTATGAAGGTTCCCTTATTCCTAGATCTATTCTAGTCGCATTAGAGGTCTGCTGTTAATATGTATTGAATGGAACTATTCTTGCTTTCTAGTGAAGAGTTGTTCTTCGCATGATTCCTTTTGCCGATCTATTGAATTTCAGACCCTTTGTATCTTTTATCCTTGTTTTCTTTTCAGGTTTTAGATATTTTCATTTTTCTCCTTTCTACTCCTTTCTCGGGCTTTGGTTTTGCTTCATGTTGTTGACATCGTCATTCTTTCCATTTTAGCTTTGAATTCCTTAATCCTTTTTGTCTTTGCCTTTTCGGTCTATACCACTCTTTAAGCCTTGGGCTTCTTTTTCCGTTCTTGTTTGCACCCTCTTTTTGGGCTTTGCATTTGCTTTAGGTTGTGGACATCCTCGTTTCTTATTCATTTGGGCTTTGATTTTGCTCTAAGTTGATGACATCTTCATCCATTCCCTTTGTTTGTACCTTTTTTATCCCATGGATTTATTTATCTTTTTTATACGAGCCACTCTTTGGGCATTGGGCTTTGGCCAGGCTAAGGATTGCTAAATGGTGTAACAACCCGCCTTTCATTCCATTGAAAGACGTATCATTAAGAAGAAAGAAAGGGATAGAAAAGAGAAAAGATAGAAAAGAAAGAAACAAACAACATCAGAATCTCATAGCGGAACGAATAAATTATATTATATCACACAAAACATTACATAGTATCATATACATCAGAGTTATACAGCTAATACAACACAAACTAGACAGTTATAAACATATGTCTAGCAATTACAATTCAAGTACATCAGAGAAAACAGATACAACTCAAACACAGCGGAACCACAATACATATCTACACGCTGAAGCCTCCTGCTCCATTTCTCCTCCAGAACTCGTCAAAGCAATCCTGAATCACTTGACTAGTCATACAAAATATGAGTACCCAAGAGTTTAATAAAACAAAAAATAAACACTCGGGTCAGACATGGGTCTGGTGTGAGTAAACGGTTTTAAAGTTGTTTAACTTTAGAAAATCTTTTGAAAACAAAGGGTATCATGTAAGACTTCCCACACATAAACATGGAAAAGTTTTTACCTTACGCTAACCAAAACATTTGATAGGAAATCCAGTGATATTATAATAGTGTCTAGGGTTTCCAAAATAAAATACAGAAATAGCTGGAATGCTTACATCTCACGTTCCAACATAGTTGGGCACAATCAAAACCGTACAGGCACTTATTGGATTTTGGATTCCATCAATGGCAGGGCTACCGGGGTACCGCCCGTCACAGTACGTGGCCTAGATCACCGTACCGAGGATCACTCCCAATCCCCTGTAATACAAAGCCGGAACCATCCTTACTGGATAGTCCCAAACAAGACCACCCCGCAGATTGGACGTCGCCAACTGCCACACAACCGAAATAAAAAGGGACCTCTGGACAGGGGTAAATCTCGTCCTACTTGGGCATGACCCACTTAGCCTTACTGCACCTCCCCTGTTTTAGCCATTCCCAGTTGATGAGGCTTGAGGCTATGATTACCTTTATAGGACACATCAATCTTAGAATGCTCATCGTCCACCTGACGATGTTCTGAAAGCATTCAATCCATACAAGTTCGTTCCGGGTTCGAACGAAACCGAAGGCATTATCTCGTTACACTCATTTTGGAATCATGCTCAGAGTTAACGACGATAACCCTTGCACTCTGAATCTTCACTCTTCACTTGAGATTCACGACCTAACGTTTAATTTGGATCGATGTGGTTTTTGGGATTCCAAATTTGGAAACCTGATCCCGGTCTCATCGAAATCCAAAAGCCATCTTAATGTCCAAGTGAATTTAGTTTGAACAATTAATTCAATTCATTATTATCTATTTACACACAGATAGATAAATTACATATCACAATAGATAATCACATTCTCATCACAAACAGATAATCTGTATCATCTCACAAATAATCACCACTAACATATAATCATCACAAACAGATAATCCATATCATCATCCTTTAACCAAGCATCCATATCATAAAGATATTACTCATCTCATTTCTGAGATCACAACCATTCGATGAAATATCAATATCATCCATAAGCAAAGATTTATTCACCACCATCTATAATTAATTTAAAATGAATTAAATTAATTACTAATAGCTCTAATTAATTTAAAATAAATTAAAGTAATTACTATATCTATAAATCCTGCTTATATATCCATTAATTAATTAACCTAGTTAACTAATCATTCTCTAAGTATACAACTTGATTAAACACCTTTGATTAATCATTCTCTAATTACAATAAGTAATTAGTCTTTATTTAATTTCATAAAATTAATTAACCTTAATCATAAGTAATTAAAATTTAATTACTTCATTTATTATTAATTATAATTAATTACATTTATCCTTAATTAATTACATTAATTAATCACTTAATTATTAATTATTCCTTAATTAAACAATCCTTAATTACATCATTAATTATATTAATTAATGATCTCTAATTTATATTTAAATTAATTACTTTATTTAAAATTAATTATATTTAGTAATTAATCTAAAATTTAAAATACAATTATTAATCACCCTTGATTAATATCAATCCAGTAATTAACTACCCTTATACTCATAACAAATTAATTATCCCATAATTAATCATCTTCATTAATTAATCCTTAATTAATTACAAAAGTAACTACCCAAATTACTTCATTATAAATCATCTCTCATTAATTACATTCCAGTCATTATCATTTATTACTTCCCAAAGTAATCATGCTCCATTAATTACATTAAGTAATTACTCTTATTAAATCATCAAATGATTTCTTAAATTAATTAAACTAAATTAATTAACTTAAACAAATCACATTATCATAATTAATTACAATAAGTAATTAATCCCTTAATTACTTTTATCAAGTAATTATTCTTAACAATTTACAATTGATTATCTTCAATTAATTAATCTAATTAATTATCATAATTAATCACATTAATTAATTACTTAATTATCCTTAGATAATTATCATTATTAACTAATAACATTTTCTTTATTTACTTTCTTAAGAAATTTATCTTAGATTAATTATCATTAATCATTCCTAGATTTAAATTAATCTAAATCATTATTTAAAATCAAATAATAAGTTATTCCTTAATTAAATTCTTTTATTATCTTAATTATTCTAAGATAATTTATTTACTTATTAATGACTTCATTAACATTCAAATGTATTTAAAACAATACATTTCTAAATTAAATTCAAATTCCATTTTTGAAATTTAAGATTCAAATGTTTAACTATAGTAAAACATTTATCCAAATTTTAAATAAATTAATTCCTTAAAATAAAAGTGAAGAACAATCATTACTTATATAAAAAAAAGTTTAAAACTAAATTACTTAATTTTATTAAAAGAAATCAAGCTTTAAAAATAAACTGATTATTTAACTTTCCAAATTTAAGTTAAACACATCATAACTTTAATTCAAATATTAAAGTAAAGAATTTTATCAAATTTAAAACATTTATTTGAAAACAAACTCAGTTTTAAAACCTACTTTAAAACATTATGTTCAACATTTAGAATCTACAAAACTGTTTAAATCTGGGTTCATAGTAGACTTAAAACCATATTTAAACTTGATTTTTATAACTTGATTTAAACCTTGTTTAAAATTTAAAATTTTCATTTTTAAAACTTTGGATTCAAAGTTCACTTGAATCAAATCCATCTTAAACTTGGAATTTAAATCCCTGTTTAAATCCTGCTTTAAAAATTTTGAATTTCATTAAAAAAATTAAAAAAACCGCATACTGACAGGTTATAAAAACCTGAAGCTAAAATAACCCGAGACCCCTTAACAAAAACTTCGAGTAAAAGCCCTAAGTACTCCAAGACAAAAACACGAATACCGAAGCCAAAACGTTCTTCCCCAAAACCACAAAAAGCCAAATACACACAATGGCCACCATGCACGTGCATGGCAACCCAGCCTCCCTCCGATCATCGTTCATACCATCAGCAAGTCGATATCGAGCACAACATCACTCTCAACCACTCGGAAATGAAAATCGAATCGAAAATCAAAAATAAGCTTCCAGGTCGAAATCTGGAAATTTTACCATCATCATGTCGACCGTAAAATCCATTGAGCATTTTTCCCTTACTCTACCGTACTCCACCCTCCTTCGAGCCAAAGGTCGATGCTCCAGTCGATGCCATTCACCTTGGGTAGCCAAAATACCCAAAATTGCTCAACACCATAGATCTCCTCAAATTCTAACTTTAAAATTATGTTTAAGCCTTTAAAATTCCTAGTTTACGAGAGCAATTCAGACTATATAAGTGAATTCGAAAATCACCATGTTTGAAATTTACCCATTTTATGAATTCCACTGTATTCTTGAATTTTTCAGAGTATTATTTAAATTCATTCACTTAAAATTATTTTTAAAAACAAGAATACAATGTGTTTAACATTTTCCTTTTAGTAATCAATTTCAAATTTGATTATCCAGTGAGATATAAATTTTTAAATGATGAAAGTGGACCTGTCACTAACACAGAGCACAAACGAAAATAATAGGGACCATTTTACAGATATACTATACTTATATTCACACAATTAAAATCAAGCAAGAATTATAAACTATATTCCTACACATGCAACAGATTTCATCACTAATTTGTAAACTGTTTTTAAAAAAAAGGGTTTACTTACTTAAAAAAACAGAGCAGTTTTTATCTACAACAGTTTTTGATTTTTTTGAAAAACAGTTTGAATTAGAACTTGAGTTCTGGAAATTTGTTTAGCTTTGCTTTTAAAAAAAAACTATTTTTAAAATAGAAATTCGTAATTATTGAAGAAGCAGAGAAGCATTATCATTTTCCTGGAGCTGCTGTAGTTGAATCAAAAACTGCATTATTACTGAATCTGGGTTTTGTAATTGCTGTTGAAGTTGATTTCAAATTTTGCAGCAGTTGTAGTTGATTTTAAACTGCATGCTAACCCCATCTTCATTCTCTTGAGTATGAGTTGAACTTCAATTTGATGTTGAAACATGATTTCTGGTAAATAGTGTGCAGATTTGGTTTGCAGATCTTTGATAGAATTGTATCTGGTTTTTGCAGATTTTTATATTGAATTTGGTTTTGAATTTCTTTCTAAAGTCTAATTTCAGTTTCATTGAATATAATGTTTGAACAAAATGAATTGTTGAGTTTTCTTACCTACAATAATTAATTTCAAAAGAATAAATTAATATTGCCACATGTTACCTTTGTTTGTAAAGTGATTTACAAATGTCACCCTTATGAGTTAAATGTCTTAACACATATTCTTTTTAATATAAAAATAAATTTCTTAATTTATAAATGTTTTTAAATTCTTCTTAAACAATTTCTTATTTAATTTAACATGTTTTTAAATGTTTATCTATATTTAGCCTTTAAGTGATTACATAAAAACTTCCTTTATAAAATTACACATTCAATATTTTTAAAATAATATTTATAAAGCTAAATTTTCGAAAGAGAAAATTTAAAAAGAAAAAAAATGTTGAATTACATTTTATTCGAAAGTTTCAAACCAAAATATTAAACTCTAATGTATAAGAACTAAGCCTATTTCAAAACAATTTTTAAAAGAAAACAAAATAAACTTTTATTATAAAATACTATTTTTAAACAAAATAAATATTTTACTTTAATTTCTTTTGAAAATATAAGATATATTTTTAAATCAAACTTTTGAAAAGTTTTCAATACTAATTTAAATCAAATTAACCAATTTACAAGTTATACACACATATATATCATAAATTTGAAAATATTCTTATTAAATTAAAATTAAAATTAAAACCAAATTCTCTATTAACAATGTATACACATATATACATTATAAATAAAATATCCTTTAAATTAGCTTAGAAAGATAATTTTATCATTTAAATATTTTATCTTTTGAAAAGAGTAAAATTCCCAATTATTAAATTATTATTATTATTAATTTCAAAAGAATATCATTTAACAAACTAAATAATTATTAGTTTTCAAAAGATAATTTTTGTTTGAATTAGATTATTAAATCAATATTTCATATTTTAAAATAATTATTAATGAAATTATTAAATAAATATTGTCCAAATTTCCGGGACATCACAAATAGTGTTTTGATCCTTTCTCTACAGGGTGCTCTAAAGGAGCATTGGAGGTTTTGACCCTCCCTCTAAGAGATGCTTCCTGGGAAGGTTTTGTCCTTTCCTCTAGGAAGTGCTTTCGCAGGAGGCTTTGTCCCTCCCTCCTCTAGGAGGTGCTTTCGGAAGAGGCTTTATCAGTCCCCCTAGGAGGTGCTTTCGGTGAAGGCAAAAACAGAGAATTTGCTTTTTAAAAGTTTGTGAAAATAATTATTAGCCAGTTATAATGTTTGTGGAAGTCCTTTTCGAACATCAGCTTTTCTGTCATGAACGTCTTTTTAAGAAGAATTTTTTTAACAAAGGACCTTTCTGATAAATTGAGGGAGTATGTTTTTCAAAAGAGTTTGGATACTTGAACTTTTTGATAATGGGTTTGCAAATCATTCTCATAATAGAAACACAAATCTTAAATAAGAGATTGAGTGGTCATGATTCATGAATCAATAGTCCTTTAATAGAGAATAAGATCTTCTAATTAGAATTTTTTATCGACGAATCTCGGTAGTTTAAAAAACTTTTCTTGGGGAAATGTGTGTAGGTCTTCCTTTGCTAATAAGTTTGGAAAGCTTTGAAAATGCTTTCCACCTGGGCATACTTTACCAAAATCATTTTTGTGCATTTACTAATGCTATGTAATTTTTAGAAGATTGTATAAATCCTTTCTTTGAAATGTGTCCACATTTAGCTCTCCTAACCAGTAGGATAACTAGAAATAATCTTTCTTGATTTCTAGAAATAATTTCCTTCAAGATGTGTTTGATAAATCCTTAACTGGCAATAAAATGGCTTGTTGAAAATAAGGTTGGTGTATTTACTTCCACCTTTATATAATATATGTAATTACACCTTCTCAGGTTTTGCTTAGGAAAAAGGATTGTCTTGTCTGTAAGTCTGAAAAGTCATGACTCATGAACTAATAGACCTTTACGGATAAGAGCATTCTTTTCTTTAAGATTCCTTCTTTTGGGAAGATTTTGGATATTTAACTTTCCTTAGAAACTTATTTATGTCGAGCGACTGACTAATTCGAGCTTTGAGATAGAGAGCCACTTTACCCTAGACGTTTGATTTATCTTTTATTTGAAGAAGACTAGAGATTAACTTTGTTTTGATGGAGTAATTCAGATCCTTCTGTGTGCAGTGGATTGGTTTTGTTTTAACCTATAAAGCACTCGAATTTCATGTTAATACATAATTGATTTTATGTATAAATCAAATTAAGAAAATTTATGAGTATAGATAATCCATGATGAGTAATTGACACGGGACTCCATATTTCAGTCGGAGTTTGAATTTGCAATTGCAGAGTTGCTTTTTCTCTCATAGAATAAGTTAGACTTTAAGTGCTTGGGCTATTCTTTTCGAAACAAGAGATCCTTTAAGCTTCCTTAATAAACTCCTTAGAGATTCTAACTTGATCGTATTCTGAATCATTCTTGCCAAGGTGCATCTTTCATCGGTGTCCATTTATTTTACGATAGACATAATAATCTCCTCATGTACTTGGCTCAAGAATGCTACGTATTTTATAAGTAATAGGAAAACTTTCATCGTCTTTTGCCATGGAGAAAATGTGAGAGAGGGGTTTGTTTAAGTTTACATAGTCAGATTTTGAAACCTTTTTCCAAGCTTTTTTTATACCTTCATTCCCCTTTGACTTTTCGTTGGAATGACTGGAACTAGATCTTTCTTCCCTTATGTTTTACTAGGGGCTGTTCATAACATTGTACATCTTATCTGTTCGAATGAATTTTTCTGCTTGAAAATAGAAGTGTTTAAAATCTTTACATCCATGAATATAAAGTTCCTTCCAAAAAGGAGATTTCTCAATTAGTCCTAATCGAATTGCTATTAGTTTTTTCTATCGGTCGCATTTTCTGCTTTCAATGCCTCCATATTAAATCTCTTTATGTAATTACCATGTAATTCCTCTGGTATTTGCTTGATATTAAACATATTGGAGTCCATAGTTGGTTCTTTATATATGTAGAACTGCACTACGAATTCATAAAAGAATTGTTCCTATTGATGGCCTTTTCCTGGTATTCTTATACCATTTAGCAGCTATTCCATGAAAAGTTACATGGAAAACCTTACAACGAACTTCCCCAGAAGCATTATATAAATCCATTCAGTTTTCAAAAGCTTGAAGGTGATCACCCGGATCAGTGTCTCCATCATAATTTAGTGGAGGGATTTTGATGTAGGTTGGAACCCTAACAGCAAAATTTTCCTCTGATAAGGAAGTTTTTTATTATTCTTTTGGTTAAGAATATCATCATAATAATCTCTATTATCTTCTTGGTTTGAATTATCTGATTATTCAAGGGGTCTTTTTGCTTGAATTTCTTGGTTTTATTTTTATTCTTCATCTTGAATTTTACCTAGAGATTGCGCTTTGTCTCCCACTTCTATAAGTTTCATCACCTTTGAAGGTTCTTGAATCGAAGCCTCTTTAAGAAGCTCCTACATCTCCATTACTTGTTGTGTTAAATCCTGAATTTTGGTCTCATGTTAAAGTTGAGGGCTGCCTAATCTCTATATTCTCTAAGTTGAAGTTTGGGATGTTAATGTTTTCCCTGGCTCTCAACATTTTTTCTGAAACAAACGAATTTTCATGCAATTAGTTTATGGAGAAAGCTATAAAGGATCGGAGGTTCGGGCCTCCTCCTATCTCCAAATCGTTAATGAATAAATTTGTCAACACCCAAAAGCATGTAAAAGATGGGCTGATCAAAGGTTAGCCTCTTCAAAGCTAGATGGAGTTTGGTCTCTTCGTGGTTGTTTGAAGTCATAGGTCGATGCATACATTGTTCCAAGTAAGCAATCATTCTATATGTTGAAGAAGTTATCACTACGAAGGTAATGAATAGTATGAATTACTATGCTATAAACATGGTATAGCCCAAATCAATAGGTTCGATGAGACATAGATCAAAATATTCTACGACATCCAAGTCTTAGTTCAAGCTCAATTAAGTATGCAAATTTTGAGTTCGAATATGTCAATAAGTTATGCAATTGTTTGATTTCCAATTCCTTATATGTACAACTGTTCAAGTGCTCTAATAGGCAAAATCCCCAATTCGATTTTGGGTTGAGGAGAGAAAATTCGGTCCCCTAAAACAGCACCCGTAGGGTCATATTTATAGAGGTGGGTGACCACCTCTTAACCTCTAGTGTCTTTGAATGGGATGAGTCTGGCGGCACTTGTTTTAGTCTCTTCGTTGGTCGACATCCATAGCAAGTGGCAGTACACATTGGTAAGGGGTGGAGCCGTCACTTAGCACTATTAAGAAGGAATGCCATCGAAGTTTTCCAATATTAGCTTCCTTGCTGATATGTTTTTGGAAATGTTGACTTTGACTTCATCTTTCAAGTGTTATGTCAATGTCTTCGAAGTACTTGCATAAGGATGATGTGTGATTAATTATTGATGTCATTATGTATTCGGTGACAGCAGATAAGTAGTGGTTATGTTGAACATAAAGGAGAGTGGCACTATCCTATATTCCATTGATGTCAAAGACCCTTGGTGCTGCTATTAGGAAGTGTCTTCGAAGTGTTGAAATATGCGATGCTGATGGAGCCTGGCATCAATGAAGCATGCTATGGCCACTTTGACATTCATTGATGGCTTTGAGTGTATTGATGGCATTATCGCTTTGCGTAGACATGTGAAGTGATTTGAATGTTGCCTCTTTGTATTTTCCCTAGTAACGAAGAGTAGTTTCCTACATCTTGGAAATCAACCCATCTCATTGGTCATATGTCTTTAAGTGCGATGAAGAGGGTACTGAATAGATTTGAGGTCATTGCTTCTTTCACCATTGTTGATGTTGTTTATGTTTGTTTGCGCATCTTTGAAGTCAATAGATGTGGTATCGACCAAGAAGATCCCATCCTTTTAGTAGAGTAGCGGAGTTGTCTCTCTAACGTAACTTCTTGGTCTTCAACACTATTGAGGACATCTTTATTTTCGTTCAATGCTATTTTACCACCTCGACTTTTAGACTCGACATTGATCCTTGCTTCCTTACTTTTGATCTTCTTGAAATATAACATTTGACAAATATAAAGATAACGTCCACCATCATTTCCTACCTTCCAAACTACTGGATCCTTGTCTTTCATCTTCATAACCAATGTTTTAATTCCTCGTTTTGTCCTTAGGCTTTTATAATTCTACTAATTAAAGTAGGCTAAATGACCATACTGCATATAAGGGTCTTCTATTCACTATTTATTTGATTAATCATCTTAGGTCAAGCATTCATTTCTACTAAAGTTTCTAAAGCTCTCCATTCCGTAATCATCAAGTTCAAAACAATTCCATATGACTTTCGACTTAATGCATATTCTCCACATTGGCTTTTTCGAAATGGTAGTGTAATGTGAACTCATAGTCCTTCAAAGACTTCATCCATCTTCGTTGTCTCATATTAAGTTCCTTTTGAGCGAACAAATACTATAAACTCTTATGGTTAGAATAAATATCAAATTCTTTGCCATAAAGTTAATGTCTCCATATCTTCATCGCAAACATTATTGATGCCAACTCCAAGTCATGAGTTAGATAATTTACTTCATGCTTCTTTAATCGTCATGTGGTATAAGTAATAACTTTATCTTCCTGCTTCAATACACATCTTAATACCTAACCACATGCATCATAATATATTTTTATTTTTCTCCACTCCTTGGTAATGTTAGAATGGTGCTTCAGTTAACATTCTTTTTAATTTCTAAAATGCCACCTCACGTTTCTCATTCCTACAAATTTATATTCTTTATGTTAACTTAGTAAAGCTGCTAATTTTGAAAATTTTCGAATAAACTATTATGATAACCAGCCAGTCCAATAAAACTTCGAATCTCCGAAGGTGTTCTTGGAAAACTCCATTTGAAAACTGCTTCAACTTTTGATAGGTCTACTCCTATCCTATCTTTTGAAATAACATACCCGAGAAATTTTACTTCATCTGATCTAAACACAAACTTACTTAAATTGTCATATAATTGGTGTTCCTTTAATGTTTGTAGTGTTATACACAAATGTTTATCATGCTCTTCTCTTAATTTTGAGTAAATTAAGATATCATCAATAAATACCATGACAAATTGATCAAGGTATGGATGAAACATACGATTCATATGGTCCATGAAAACTGCTGGTGTGTTAGTTAGTCCAAAAGGCATGACTAAAAACTCATAATGTCCATACCATATTTGAACATCTGTCTTTGGAATATTTTCTTCCCTTATCCATTACTAATGATAACTAGAGCTTGAATCTATCTTTGAGAATATGGTAGCTCCTTGGAGTTGATCAAATAGATTATCAATCCAAGGTAATGGATACTTATTCTTAATTGTAACTTATTAAGTTCTCGATAGTCAATACATAATCATAGGAACCATTCATGCTTCTTTACGAATAATACTGGAGCTCCCTAAGGTGATTTACTTAGTCTAATATATCCTTGATCCTCTAATTCTTCAATTTGCTTCTTTAGTTCTCGATTTTCTAGTGGAATCATATGATAAGCTATTTTTGCTATTGAATTTGTACGAGGGTGTAACACGCTGGAAATTTTCTGGAATAAATGAGAAAATATAATTATAAGTTAAGAATGAACTTAAAAGTAAAAAATTTACAAAATTTCGAACTTGGCTACGAGACATGCACCATTATATCCATAGTAATTTTCTGTATGATTTTTATATATAACTTGTTATAATCCCAATTAATATGAGAGAGTTACGAGTGTTGGAACAATAAAAAGAAAATTAAAACAAAATATCAAAATACATTAGGCCAGGTCGACCATCGTAAGGTCAAGGTCGACTAGGGATAGTCGACCAAGCCCAATGGGCGATAGACCCAACCATTTATTGATCGAGCGACTGTGATGGCAAGTCGTTTTAACTTTTGGACGAGATTGTTTCGTTATGGCCAAGTTTTGACGAATAGGACTAGCTTAGGGGGTTTTATCTATTGTCTTAGAGTGGTGAACTTCCCCTATAAATAAACAGTTAAGGTTAACCTAAAACACTAGTTTTCCATCATTGTAGTGAAGCTCTACCAAAATAAAAAATAACACCCTAATTCCCAATCAAATCCAAAGTCTAACCCAAACCAAAGTTAAAAGAAAGACCAAGCAATTGGAAGGGAGGACAAGCATATTTATAGGGAAATAAGCGGAGTTAGAACCAAGTTTAGAGCTAAGGACAAAGGTGAGTGGGCATAGATCTCTTTAAGTGGTTAAATCAATTAGTTATAAATTTGTTTTAAGTTGATTAGATTGTTAAACACCCAAGTTGAACTTTCAATTTAAAATTTGAAATTAATAAATTGTAGACCTTTTAATCCAATTAAAATTTATTGTTAAAATTGTGAAACCTGATATGGAACCTAAACTGATTTCAAATTGAAATGTTAGAAATATAAATAAGGATAGAGTCAAAAAATTTGATTAATTAGATTTTTAATGACATTAGGATTAATTAAATTGAATTAGTTTAACCAAATGAATTAATCGCATAGTAATTAAAAAAATTTAAAAACCAAACTATAAGAAAACAACTGGAATGGTCAATCGTGAGGACCATAGGTCGACCATTTGCAGTCGACCTATGGTGCTTCCAGGTCGACCATCCAGCTTATAATTGGACTATTTGGGATTTAGGGCTTTAGGCCCAATCAATGGATGATATTGATTGATGTTGAGTTGTAGGGAGAATTTACTTCGCTAAGTAGATATGATCGAGCATATCCGTAAACTTAGGCAATTGAGCGGTCCGTTAGGTGGATGTCAAAACTAGGTTTAGTCAGATAAGGGTGATTATTTGCATTAGTTCCAAGGAGTGTTATGGATAGGTGGGCATAGCACTGGCGATAACACTTCCTGAAGGAGGCCCGATTCTAATAGGGGATTCAGGTATGGCATGTTTTCTTACACAATGTGGTACCAATGGACGATGGAATTAGACAATAAGAAACCATAGAAAAGACAACGATACTAGATGGAAGCCCGATCCTGGCGCTAATTCGAACACGATGAACACTGGAGTAGGCAACAAGAGGTAATTTGCCGCTACGATCGAGAGATGAGCGTGGGTGCATTCGACGAATCACTTTACGAGTTTTCCTTTCGTGTTCTCCCTCTCCAGGTGCAGTGATAGTAGATAAGGGACAGTAGGTCCAGATTTGATCAATCGATAGTGTGAGATTTTCACTTATAGATCTGTCCCGGTGAATTAGATAACGATCCTTAGGTATATGATCTTAGGAATGCACTAACACACTGTTTGCACCCTATGACACTTAGATTAGATTAAGAGTTAATTACATTTAATCATTTTAACGGTCTTATATGAGACGTATGCCTAACCCATACCTTTTCTTCCATTTTCCGACCACAGGAGGACAGGACATCATGTGATTAGCCCATCGTTGCTTTCAGGCTATCATACTTGAAGTCTAGCTTCTCATCTCTATCCTTTAGCATGTATTTTTCATCAGTGCATTTATTTTAGTATCTTGCTTCTTAGGGATTTCTTTTATGATACTATGTTTTTGGGATTATGTACTGATATTTTATGAGACTATGATATTATGATGTTTTGAGACTATTATTAATGTTTCGCTGAGATTATCTGTTTACTTGTTATTATGTGTCCACTGTGACGACGTTTCGACCATACAGTTTATTTCTCATGTAAATATCTTAGTCCCTATGATACTAGTTTTACTTTAAGCCAACAATTCACATTTCTTGATATAATGGTTTTTAGGCATGTTGGGAAATATGGACTGTTAAATTTGGTATCAAAACCTAGGTTTCAATATTCCTATTATTATGAGCGTAATGGACCTGTTTGGATATATATATATAAGATAATTTTTGAAATCGTTTCCAAAGTGGATTTTTAAAGTGTATATATATAAGTATTTAAAAAATCCTAAGATTTAGAATTCAACACTTGGTAAAAATGGCGTATGGTTCTTTCTCTCATGTTCACAATTCATCGTCCGCATTTTAATCGTCATCTTTTCTTCCACCGAACTATACTCATTGTGATTCTCTGCCTTATCGTACTTTTGCGAAAGTGGTAAAGGATCGTTAGACATTTCATAGTTATCAAACGCCTCATTCTTTGAACAAGAAATGGATCGAATCAAGGAAAAGAAAGGAATTCTATTGTAGATGTGGAGATTATAACCACCATGCATCCCAATGCCGAGATCCTATCAGATGCTTCGCTTGTGGTAAATCTGGTCATAAGAAGTGTGCGTGTTCGTCATCGAACAACAATTCTGTAATTCTTAGAGATCAAGGATTCAAATTCATGTTAAAATGTATGCTTTTAAAGGGGATTTTATTGGATCATTTATGGCAAAAACGAAATGAGGGAATCAAGTTATTAGAAGATCTGCTGTTCCACTTTAACATCATAAATTCGTCGAACATTGGTAAGGGTTATCGTAAAAAATTTGGGGATCCAAAGTTATATTCCGGTAATATGCTTCCTCTCCTAACAGAAAAAAGGAAAATCTTATTGTCTTGATCAAGAGTGAAAAAGAAAAAGGCTTTACCAATTCTGTCAAAAGAGAGGAGTCATTAAGATTCGATCCTTTTATGCTCGATCCTGCTGTTGTAGCTCTAAGCGATAATTGCTTGCTCTCGTTTGTTGCAAAGGAAGAAGGAATGGATTTTGAATCTAGCAACGGTTTTACTCATATTAAGACCAAGAAAGGTAAATCTTCTTTCCATAGATTGCAGAATTTTGAAATTCATTCAGCCAACAAATTCGAATGTCTAGAATCGGCAGCTATTATTGATATTATTGGGAATGAAATGGATGTAATGGATAGTGATATGAGTGTTCTTTCCCTGTCTGAAAATTCGATTGAAAATCAAATGATAGAAAATGTTCGTAATAAGGTTTCTGTTGACAATAATGGAGGTAGTTTTAATGAATGTTTTGTCTTGAGTGAATTCTTGCTTGATCATGATTTTGATCATCAGAGTATCACGTCAGATGACCAGATTTCTGAATCCATTAAAGATTCTTGTAGTGATTTTTGGTCGAAGAGATTGGACGTTGATTCGCTATATGTTGTCGACTTAAATAAAGTGTTATGTTGGGTTATAGTAAACTAGATGATGTGTTGGAGGAGGAACTGGAAGAATCTCTAGTCAGTGATGATACGTTTATCCAGGTGATGAAAATAAGTTTGAGTCTGGGGATTTATATGAGTGGATCATGTCACTCGATCAGTTGAATGATGTTGATAATGTCACAGAATTTGAAGCTAGAATTTCAGTTGTTAATTCTTTTGAATTTATTTGGAGTGATCTCAAAATCGAACACATCTTCTCTAGATGATATGCTCGCCACTACTGTTGTGCATGGTGTACGGCACGATGCACATAATATGTTAAGGGCCGATGTATCGTGTAACGACCCAGAATTTTTAGAAATTAAAATTTGAATATTTAATTAATTTTAAATATTAATAAGTAAATTTATAAGTCGAATAAATTTAATTTGAATTTTTGGATTTAATTGGATAATTAAATCGATAATTTAATATGTTAAATTATGGAAATAATTGAAAATTGAGTTAAATATGATTGAAAATGATTTGTAAAATTTTATTTTATCATATTGAAGTCAGAACGATATTTTAGAACTTTTAAAATCGAATTAAAAGTTAATTTGTGAAAATTGAATATTTTAATATTTAAATCGACTTGTGAAAATAGTCAATTTTTGAACAGTCTCAGAATTGAACGAAACCAGTTACATTGGATCCGTAATAGTTAGTTATTACCGGATTTCAAATTTCGTGTCAATCGGAGTTACCGTTTGATCGTGGCAGCTCGAAACGCATCGATTTATTTTTAATATTAATTTGGCGAGTTAAAATAGCCATTTTTCAAAAAGTCTCGGATTTCGATGAAACCAGTTTCATCGGATCCGTAATGTGATATTATTGTAAGGTTTCAAATTTCGTGTCAATTGGATTTACCGTTTGTCCGATACAAATTAAAACGCCTAGAAATCGATTTAAATCGGTTTAATTTAAATTGAGCGTTTGTAGCCATAACTCGCACAGATGTCCGAATTAGCTTCCGAAACCTGTTCCATTGTGTCCGAAACGCGGGGTAAACCCTAGAAACGCTGGTTACGGCGCGTAAATCGGAGTTCGGAATTTCCGGATGAATAGTGTTCGTTTTAATTTCCTATAAATACCCTCAAAATTCTCAAAATAAATAAAAAAACCCTAATTCATCTTGTAGCCGCCAGTGAAGGGTTCAATGGCCGAAATTGTCCCACCTTCCCCTCCAAATTTCTTCAAATCTACTCACAATCAGCAGAAACTTTCAACTAATGAATCATCGAGCTCGATGAGAGCTTCAAGTTGAACGGCTATGATCGAGTTTTATTGAGTGGATCGGCGGTACTTTTCGTTCAAACGCACGTCGTTCATATGCGTTTTCTGGGGTGGAGGCTTGACCGAGCTTCACCATATTGGGCGCGTTGATGGAGTTGGGTGAGGGCTTCAATTTGGCACCTGCTGATCGAAGTTTCGTTGAGAAATGGTAGCTCGAATTCAAACCCTAAGAATCAAATATGGGTTCGGTGTATACTGTAGGATGTCGCGTGCGTTTGTGAGGGAGAGGGAGATGAAGTGCACGGCTATGATTGCAAGAGCATGGATCTCACGGCCTGTAGTTAATTAGGTTTGAAAATATAGTTAATATGTTGTAATTTATATAAATAAATTCGAGTAAACTTGTAAATTACATAACTTTTTCATACGAGGTCGAAAACGCGCGAAACCAGTTGCGTTGGAATCGTATGGACGAGCACTACGCGATGAAATTGGATTGGAGTCGTTTGGAGTTAGTGAGAATTTTGGGTAAAATTAAACGTCTGTTTAATTTTATTCGAAATAAATTGCTAAAACAGAATTTAAATCAAGGTGAGAACTTCTCACTCAATCGAATCAGTTTCGATTTTATTTTAAATAGTTAGATTTAAAATATTTGAATGCATGTTTGAATGATGATTGATATCTATTGATTGTTAAAATAGACATTATACGCCGTTAGTAAGCGGATGTTATTTAATAAAAACATATACCGCGAATATTTCATAAACAGTGAAATTGGTATTATATATAATAGCAATATATATATATATTGGCATATGTATATATTGGAGTTATTGATTTCCCGCATTTTTTGTTTAGCGGATGAGACCCTATTGCGCCGTTATTAAGCGGATAATATTTAATAAGAACATATACCGCGATAATTTCATACTGGAGCGAAATTGGTATTGTGCTAATGTTTGTGGATGCAGGAAAACAGGTTGGAGGGATCCAACTGGATTCCTCAAAGGTATTTATTTGATTTCAGATATTTTGATATTTGATGGATTATCATATCGATATATGATATCGTTGTTGTCGTGATTGACTATTTGGTGTGTAGCATCATTGGACCAAATTTGGAATCTTAAAATGATTTTAAAGGTGATTTTTGAAAATATACTATATTTTTGGAATTGATCCATGTCAAATAAATAAACGTTATAATTTTAAAAGTTATAAAAATTATGATTTTTGAGAAATATAGTTAAAAGTTGATTTTTGAGAATATGATGCTAATGATTTTATAAAATAGTTTAGTCGGGATTTTAGAATTTATTGTGAAAAGTTTAAATATAGGATTTATAAAATTTAATTATTTTATGAATCAAAATGGTGAAATAATAAAGGAGATTAAAGACTTTTTAAAAGAATAATATAAATTGAATTATATTAAGAGATTTATAAATGGATATTTATAAATTGAAATATTGAAATTATAAAACGAGTTTTTATAAGTGTTTGAATGAAGTGAAAATGAATTTCATAAATTGAATGAAATTTATAGAATTATAAACGGTGAAATTATAAATGGAATTTTATAAACAGTAGGTTTATAAAATTTATAAAGTCATTATAAGAATGGTTTTGGATAAATAATTGAATCTTATAAGTTATAAGATTTATAATTATGAAGTTCAAAGGAACGATTTTTTGCAGACAAATAAATTATAAGTATTTGACTTATAATATGAATTTTTAGTATATCATTTAGTTATAAATTGAATAGGTTGATAAAGGAATTTATAAAAGGAGATGTTATAAAATAAATAGAAATGGAATTCATAAACGTTGTTCTATAAATTCGCAAACGACTTATTTTGATAAGTAAATTGTTGAAACCTATAAATGGAGTTATATTCACGTTTTGACTGTGAATAATCCTGTGAAATGAAATAAATAAAAGGATGAAAAAATTGTTAACGTAGTATATTCACGTTTTTGAATAGTGAATAATATGTTAAAGAAAATGTTTAGAATGTGATATTTTAAATAGAATTAAAACGATCTAACGATGTTTTAAAATGTGTTGAGATTCGAAACCATAGATTTCAACATTTATTGTTGAAATAAACGTTTTCGAGAAATAGAAGGAAATGGTGGACTATAACACTGTTGTTATAGTAAATGATTTCCGAAAGGAAATGTTTTGTACAGTATTGGGATTTATATATCTATTTTAATTTCGAATCCCTATACTAGTGATTTTGGGACGTCGTAACGATGTTTTACGCAACATTCGTTTAGGCCCAAATAAAAATGTTTAAGAGAATGATTTCCTTAAAGAATGAAATATATACTTAATCTCGATTTAAGTATATTGAATATTTTCTAAGTGTTGAAAATAAATAAAAATTGTGAATTACTTATTAAATAAGTATGGAAATGTTTTCCAATATAAAGTGAATATTTTGGGGATTTATCCTTTTGAAGATAAATTGAAATGAATAGTTGAAATCGAATATTCATAGATATTTTGGATTATAAATTCACTAAGGAATTTATAAAAGAAAGTGGAATTTGATTTAAAAATAAATGTTGATTTATTTTTGAAGTGGGAAACTATATATCTTGTAAAGATATTTTTGAAAAATAAATAATTTGGAAAATTATTTGGAATCTGGTGATGTGTGCATATCAATTGATAGTTCAATAACCGACTATCAATATTTCCCTTTGAATGGTTAATTGATGTGATTTGTTTGAATGTGAATGCTACACTTATTTTTGAATAAGCGCTCACTATTCGGGTTAACCGGGAAAGGACCATGGGGTCGTATAACCCATTCCGAATATGTGATACGTCGTTGTGAATTGCATTGAAGATCGGTGTTGAAGACCGAGTATTTGCGAAAGCGATAGGATGACCTATCGATTGTCTCTGCACTGGGTCGCTCCTGGTATAGAGATTTCCTTAAGTGATGGGAAATTCGATCGGGATTGTGAATACCCGGATTGCAAGGGCTTCGTAAGAAGTGCCTTCGGTTTTGTTCGAGCCCGGAACAGACTTGTATGGATTGTATGTCTGACGTTACAAGTTGAGATATAAAGCCGATTTCTTTCAAATATATTTCTGTTGGTGGCGGAGAATTTATTCTTTTAGCTTAACACCCTTCTCTGAGACGTACGAGCTCAGAGGTTATATAGTTGAAGTTATCAGCGATATATTCCCAATTTGGTAATGTGACATGAATAGTGTAGCTGTAAATGATCATTGTGTTGATTATTGTGATAGGATCGTTTATTTGATCGTCTATCTTTGTGATCATTTCTATGATCATTTGTTGACCCAAAGCATGACTTTTGTATAAAGTATGTTTTTGTGGACGTGAATTCGTCGAGCCTCACACCCCGTGAATGGTCAAAACAGGAAAGATGCGGCAAGGTTATGAGGGGTAGCGCCTTTAGGATGTGTGCATTTCCTTTTGGAAAAGGGTGGTATCATGGTATGGAGCCCAGGTACTTACTCATGTTGAAAACACTTTGTTATGATTGTGTGAATTGATTGCGAGCGCTCGGTGAAAAGGTCCCAAAGGACCGGGGGATGGCATATTCGGTCAGTTGTTACTCAGTTAGGGGTAACCCGGCCTTGTGTTGGTAGAGATCCGGTTTGGTTCTCGGGGATGTCCATCCAGAGGCATTCTCATGTGGCAATGGGAAGTTCCTTAGCCTGATCATTCGTTGGAAATCCAAAGAAACAATACGAGACTTGTACGGTATTAGTTGTATAACCTGCTATGGAATGTGGCGGTAACCTTCTATTGAACATAGTTAGCTATAGTAGGCATAGTTCGGAATGTCTATGCTGGCTAAGATTTATATTCTACTTTCGAAATGAATTTTTCCTACACTATGCACTAGTAATAATATCAAATGTTCTTTTAAATGCGTATCAAGCATCTTTGACTATCATAAGGAGAAATCTCCTACGATTCTGCGTTTGCATTGTGTGTGTGTGCGGGAGGCCTTATGGTAGTCTCATTTTTAAAAGCATTGCGAATTGACTTTAAAAATATTCCTCTATTTTGATTTTAAAGATAAATAAACTGTTTTGAGTTCTCACACCAGTCACATGACTGACTCGGAGTTTATTGTTTTCCTTCCTAAACTCTGGGTGCCCACCAATTTCTACACGGGCAGTCAAGAGTTAAGGTTTATCAGGATAAACTGGATATTCTGGAGTTGCTGGAGGCAAGCTGGATGGCATGGCGTATTACTAGTTATATAGTATTTCTTTTTCCGCTGTTTGTTTGATGTTGTACACTCTGATGATGTAATGTAATGTATAAAATGTAACAACTGATATAATTCTCTGTTTAAAGATTATTCATTTATTATTATATGTTGTTCCGCTGCGAATTGTGAGATTCTGTTATTGTTCTGTTATTTTCTGTTCCGTTCTGTTCTCCTTTTTCTTCTATTTTAAAAAAATTTCTATTTCCTATTTTCTTTTCTCTCCATTTTCTACCTCCTAATCTCTTCTTCTCTCTTTTTCTTTTCTTAAATTTTTTCTTAAAAACCATAACATTTCGGGTTTTTGGCCTTCGATTTCTCGGCAGTCGATAAAGTGAGTATCGATGTCGAATTTTCGAAAGTCGAAAATTTTCGAGGCGTTACATATCGATTTCTTCAAGACCCTCTCTGGTTGTTGATAGTCTTTCTGATGTGAATATGATGGGTGTCATCCAGAATGCTATTTTCAAAACTTGTAATGGCATTGCTGCTTGTGACAATAATGATGATAAGGCTGATTTTTCTATTGTGAATTTGGGTGGAGCTGAAAATCTAAAAGGAGGTGTACAGGTTCTTTAGCAGTTATCGAGTCTGAAGTTTTGTGTAGTGATTCGATAAAGGTAGGGGATTTGATAGCTTTGGTGAGTAGTTATGACATTATCGATTCTGCACCTTTGCAATTGTGTGAGGAGAAGTCCGGTCTTAGATTAGATGTACATTATGGGGAGTTAGGTAGTAATTCTGCTTCTTGTTATACTTCTTCGAAGAGAGGTAGACGGAGGAAGTCTGTGGCAGCTGGCGGGTCGGTTCATTGTGTTAGGATTCGATGCAATCATTCTCATTCGTTGGGTAAGTTTCGTGATTCGAGTACCGTGAGCGGTGCTACGAATTCAGGCCCAGGTACGCATCGTGATTTGGGTAGCACATTATGACAACCTAGAATTTTCAGATATTTAAAATTGGAATATATAATTTATTTTGAATATTTGAAAGTTGGTTTAACTTGAATTTCAAATATCACTGATTTTTGGATAATTTAAATATTGAATTTAAACATTGGAAGCTTGATAAAATATGAAATCTAAGGTTTTGAGCTTGTTAAAAATATTTCGAGGGCATATTGATTTACTGGAGATAGTAAAAGTGTTAGATTTGAATCTGAGAGTATTGTGTTCAGTTTTGAATTTAGATCATATAAATCAATATTGTAAAATAGTCTTCCGAGGCATAATCTCATATGTCGACGAAATAAGTTCCATTTGATCCGTAATATTGTATTATTATCGGATTTCAAATTTTGGAGTGTTTGGAGTTGTCATATGGCCGTACGATAGATAAACGCGTTAAAATTTATATCGAAAATTTAATATTATACTGGGTTCAAAAAGCTATCTTATCCATACGATCGAAATAGGAATCGAAACCTTTTCCATCAAGTTCGGAATATGGGTTTAACATTATAAATGCCTAACGGCACGCCTCGATAGGAGATCAAGATTTTGAGTTGTGTAATTTGAAACGATTTAGAATTTGAATTTAAATTAAAAATGTAATATATATATATATTCCCTTAAATTCATTATTATATCACTCCTTCCAGCACCTATACGCTCAAAAACAAATTACCTCCATTTGTCAGACACACAGGACTGTTTGAACACGTACCTTCTTTAAAACAAAAGAGATGCATCTTCTTTCTCTAAATAGATTCAAACTTCAACAACACAAAATAAAAAAATACAAGTAACAACCAAGCCTCTTATAGTTCTATCGCAAGTATGGGGGTTTGCTTTGAATTTTAATGGCCGAGCAGTGTAAATTGAGAGATTTACTCGAGAAAAAAATTTCAAAATCATTTTCGATTCAAACGAATATCAGAGCCGCTTCTTTTTCTTTCTATCGCAAGATCGTTCGAAGCTCGATGGGAAGTCACGCATGGTAGAAGCTTCGTCATCGTCTTTGATTCGGGGTTATTCGATCGAGCAAGGAAAGGAGGTGCCATTGTCTTCGGGGAAGCGCCGTACGTCGATGAGCTCGATGAAGGCTTTCGCGTTTGGGATCGAGTTCATTTGGCGGGAGAGGGTCGTGGAAGAGTCGATGGCTACTCACGAGGAAGGGATGTTGTGTGGGAGGCGCATTGGCTGCTGTATGGGGGTTTAATGATTGGCAGTATGGTCGGTCAGGGAAGCTCGCCGTGTTGCTTGTTCGTATTTAGGTAAAAAAATAAATTAAATGTTTAAGTTTAAACCAGTAAATAATTTTTGATTTCTATCATTTATCAGAAATTACCAGTTGGTTATGACACGGTTTCGTTTAAAATCAGTCAGCTATACATAAAGCAGAAGGTATATTATTTCACTTGTCAGATAATAACTGAGATTAGTACTGATATATATACATATTTTCATTTTAAAAAAACATTGACTATTTTCGTAAACAGTTTGGAAAATGAAGAATAAAGTAAATACATACACATTTAAACCTATGAATTAATTTTAAAAGTAAAGTGTTGTGAAGGTTAATTTGTTAAATTAACTTATTTAATTTATTTTGGTCACAAAAGATATTTAAATGGGAAATAGGTTTAAACTAAATGATTAGTTGATAAATTTATTAAAAAGGAAATTGATTGTTCGAGTATTAATAAACTATATAAATATTTATACAAGGTCTAAATCGTGGAGAATCAAGTCGGTTTGGAGTGGATTGCATAATCGAGCTAAGGTGAGTTAATTTCACTCATTTGGGTTTTATTTAAATTTAAATAGTTAAATTTATAATTGTTGATTGTGTGCTTGGATGATAGATTATTATCAGTTATATTGGATTAGATCCTATGTGCCACATAATAGCGGATGATATTATATTAAACCCATATATCGCGATATTCCACCTCGAAGTGGAATTGGTACTATATATGTATTTGGAGTGATTGATTTCCCGCATTATATAGCGGATGAGACCTCATGCGCCGCATAATAGTGGATGATATTATTCAATCCCATGCGCCGCATAATAGTGAAATTGGTATTTTATATTGTGCTAACATCTGTGGATGCATGGAAACAGGTTGGAGGGATCCAACAGGATTCCTCAAAATATTTGATTTGTTTAACAATTCTAGGTTATGATTTATTGGATAATCTATGCTAGATTATGATGGTAATTGGAAATAATGGATGCTATGGTGTGCTTGAATACATTTGGGTATACAGAATTACCAAAAATATATATATATTTGATATTTGAAAAGAAAATTAAAAGAGATAATTTGTAAGTAAAATGATTTTAGAGAATTTGGGATAAATTGAAGAAAGAAAAAAAGATAAAAGTGAATTTTTAAATTCTAATAAATAAATTCCGAGTATGGGAAAGGAGATTTTAAATAAAAAGGGAAAATAATGAATTTTAAAACCTAAGTAATATTATTTAAAGAAAGAAATAATTTATTTTAAAATTCAAGGTTTAAATCTTTTGGAAAGGATAAAAGAAGGAACTTGGAAAAGTATGAAATTGGTAATTTCAGTTAAATAAGATTTTAAATCATAATTTAAGAAGTAAAATATGAAGTTATTGGGTTCTGAAATAAAATAGAGTAAGTAAAGGAATTTATTTTGAAATGGAGTAAAATCCTAAAATCAATTTGGATATTGATAAAGAATTTGAAAACTGTGATTTTAATGGAATAAGACTATGGGACTTTATAAACTAGGTTTATAAAGTAAATTAAGATATCAGTGGATATATTGAAAGTATAAATTTCATGATGGAAATTTATAGAGGAATGGGTAATTTGTTTTAAAAATAAATAGTGGTTTATTTTTAAAAGGCGTGAAAGAGAAGTGGATTCCCTGAAAAGCCGAGTACGTTTTCAAAGCTGATTTTTATGTATAAGTTGAAAGTTTTAAAGTTATTTAAAGGAATGTTTTTTAAGAAATTATTATTTATGTTGCTAAAATTTTAAAAGGTAACTATTTATTTAAAATTTATTATTAATATCTAAATTTTATAAAGTAGTTTTATTTTAAAGATAGTATGGTTAAAGTTTTATTTGAAAATTTGTATAGAATTTCGTAACTCTTATTTTAAATTTAATTTGGCTTATCTTTTATTTTAAAAATTAGTTTTATATTTCATAAAGTAGTTTATTTTAATTATTTTTAAAGCATATAATTTTGAATAAAGTGTTTAAGTAGTATAATTTAAATGTTTTAAAGTATATTTTATAATAAGTTGTTTTAAATTATTTTAAAATCTTAAAGTATTTGTACTTGATGATTTTGGTGGAAACAAAGAATATTGAGGAATTTATTCAGTGAATGGAAGATGGTTTGGAACTGTTTTCAAAGGATTGAATAGTGGAAATATATCTTGCGAAGATATTTTGAGGTTAATAAATAATTTGAGAGAAATTAATATGGCTTGATGATTTTTTGTGAATATTATTTGATAGTTAAATAACCGACTATCAATATTGGCCAATGCGCTGATCGTTTCGAAGAGACCGGGATTGGGATTTATTTCCCGAAAACCACTTCGATCCGGTTTGAATGTTTTCATGAGGAAGACAAGAGCTAGAAGTCGAAGAGGGAGCAATGAAGTGCAAGGACTAATCGCTACTAATCCTGAGGGTGATTCCAAAATGGATGTAGTAGGAGTAGTGCCTCCGGTTCCGTTCGAACCCAGGACGGACTTGTAAGGATGAATGCTTTCAGAACATCGTCAGGAGGACGATGAGCTTTCTAAGTGAAATGTTCTAAAATGGTAACGCTTAGCCTCGAGCCTCACCAGCCGAGAATGACTGAAAATCATGGGTTATGCAGCAAGGCTAAGTGGGTTGCGCCCCGTAGAGTAAGGTCATCCCTGTCTAGATGTCCATTTTTATTTCGGATGTGTGGTGTGGTTACTGATCCCAACCGTGGGGTGATCTTACTCGGGATTGTTCAGTAAGGGGTAGTCCCGGTCTTGTGTTGCAGGGGATCGGGAGGGATCCTTGGTACGGTAATCTAGGCCACGTACCGTGACAGGTGGTACCCCAGTGCCTAATCTTTAGATGGAAATCCATTCTCCCTACGTTCCTTTACGTTTTTTGTTTGTAGAACCCACTTTGTGGCCAGTATGCTGGAATTTAATCATGTAACAATTTCAGCTGAATAAGTATTTGTATATAGACACTATTATAATATAAGAGGATTTTGATAAGAAATGTCTTGGCTATTGTATGGTAAAAACCCGACATGTTTATTTGTGGCGTGGTCTTACCTGATGCTTTTTTTTCAAAGGATTTTTGAACTTTAATAATCAATTTGAGTGTATTTTCTCATGCTGGTATTACAGACTAACTCGGGTGTTATTTAACTATAATGCTTGGGTCAGACTGAGTATTACAGAGTATAGATTCTGGATGGACTGCTGTGGAGCTCAGGAGACGAGCTGGATGGCGAGATGTATTCGACGTATTTGATATATATTGCGTTATGTATTCAGATTTGGAAGGATGGATTATTATAACCATCCTGAGTGTGTTGTTGATTGTATTGAACTCTGATGTTGTATTCTGATGATATATGTATAAAACAGATATATTTTTCTTTTTTTGTAAAGATCTGTTATTATCTATTATATTTTATTCCACTGTGATGGAAAGATTATGTTTATTTGTTTTCTCTTCTATCTCCTTCTTCTTTTTACTCTAATGGTTCGGTTTTTCGATCATCGAAAAATGGGGTCGTTACACTTGGTATCAGAGTAGAACGTTAAGCGAGAACCTTGGCTTTGGTGGGGATTACTCATTTGAATAGAGTCCATAGTACTCTAGAATGACTTTGAGGATATTAATAGATATGGATTATTATAACCATCCTAAGTGTGTTGTTGATTGTATTGAACTCTGATGTTGTATTCTGATGATATATGTATAAAAAAGATATATTTTTCTTTTTTTGTAAAGATCTGTTATTATCTATTATATTTTATTCCACTGTGATGGAAAGATTATGTTTATTTGTTTTCTCTTCTATCTCCTTCTTCTTTTTACTCTAATGGTTCGGTTTTTCGATCATCGAAAAATGGGGTCGTTACACTTGGTATCAGAGTAGAACGTTAAGCGAGAACCTTGGCTTTGGTGGGGATTACTCATTTGAATAGAGTCCATAGTACTCTAGAATGACTTTGAGGATATTAATAGATATGAGCGCGTATTTGTTAGCGAATATAAAAATTGTTTTTATATTGTGTTGACTCATCGGTTAAGAGTTTATAGATTCTGGTCGATATGTGGGACGCCACGTCATCGATAGGGGTTTCTAAACTCTTGAACAAGATAAACCGACACAGTATGGTTTTAAAAATAGGGAATTTTGGTACAGAAAAGAAATAATTTTGCATAAATTATTATAACTATATATGGTTACTTGGTTGTTAGGAGATGATAATATTAAATTATTATCATTGTTAAGTGGAAGTTGAATAAAGAATTGAAATTATAACTGAAGATTAAAGAACAAATTCATTAACAAAATAAAATTTATAAATATGAATTATGAATGTGATTTATAATTGAAGATGAAATAAAGATTCCAGAATAATGTTTCAATATGAATTGGCAGGATTGGAATTTAGAATTTTGGGAAAGGTTTAAATTCCTTTTGAGTTTGGAAATGATTTTCAAAGGTTTTGGAATAAATGGTGATAGTATTTGAAGAATGTTTTTGAATTGGGTTTGAAATCTGAAGAGATTTGGAATTTAAAAATATCTGAAGGGGTAAAACAATTTAAACTCTCTTAGGTCGCTGGAAAATAACTTCGGTGATGACTGCAGCATCATCGATGTTCATTTTCGAGTTTTCAAAAGAGGGATTGCTACCCGAATGATTTAATTTGGAGTTGTTCGCAAAACTGGGTTGGTTTTAAAAATTCAAGGAATAATTGGATATGCAATTGGATTATGGATTTCAAAAATGAGTTTTGAAATGTTGAAGTTTTGGTTTGGTAAAACCTTTCGATTTTAAAATTCAAAGGATAATTTGATATCAAAGGATTTTGGACATAATTGATTTCAAAATGATTTTGAAATAATTAAATGATTGTTGAAGACTCTGGAATTGGATTAAAAAGTTTGAGTGTGTAAGTAGTGGTTTGAACTCTGGAAGTTAATTTAAAATGTTTATGGAATTTAAATAAGTTGAAACTTATAGAAGTTTAAAATTTAAATTAAAAGGAGTGTAATTGAATAAAGTTAAGTAAAAGTGAATTCAAAGGAAGTCTAAAGAAACTAAGAGAAATAGTTACTTAAATAAATTGTGGATAGGCAAATGAATTAGCATTTGTAAGTAAATAAATTTGGGAACTTATAGAAGTTTGAAATTCATTTAGAATAGAGATTTAACTCAAGAAGAGTTAAATTAAAATAAGCGGGAAAGCTTATAAAAGTTAAAATTTTGAATTGAAATGGAGTATAAATAAATCTATTTAAATCAAAAGGTGAATTTGAGGAAAAGTCTAAGTGGACTAAGTGAAATGGTTACTTAAATAAATTTGTTTACAATCGCAAGTAAATGGATTTGAAATTGAATGTTGAAATTCGTTTGGAATTTGTAAGTAAATGGAAAATTAGTCAAGATTGGACTGAACAAAATAATGAATTAAAAATTTAATCTTGAAATCAGTTTGAATTTTGTTAAGTGGAACTGAGAAATATAGTTTAAGTGGACTAAAGGAACAAAGTTCTAAGAATTTAAGATTTATTGGAAGAAAATTTGTGGGAGAACAAATTTTTTTTATTTGTAAATAATAGAACTAGAATTAAAGTTGAATAATGGAAACGATGTAAATTTTGTTAAGAAAATTGAATTGTAAATTCTTTTGAAGGAACTAAAGGAAGTAAAAGTTTAGAAATAAACTTTTTATTCAAATTGTTTTATAAGATTCAACTTGAAAGGGTTAAATAAAGGCAAGTGTGACTGGAGAATAAAGTTAGAAAAGATAAGCAAATTAAAGTAGGTTGGTAAATGGAATGGAAGTAAAATTGTGGGTAGACAAATGAATTTGCATTTGTAAGAATGTAGAATTGAAGTTGAATATTGGAACTAAAATTGAAGAGTTGAATTTTGTGAAATTGGGAAAATTGGTTAGGTTGGACTAAATGAAATAAAGTAATGAATCTAATTTAAAGAAATGGTTAATTAAAAATGGTTTGGGATAAGATGAATAAAAATTCAATATTCAGAGTTTGAAGATGAATTGAATTCAAGTAGGATTGAAAATGAAAATCTAGAATGAAAATTTGGAAAAAGTATCGAGGTTTGAAATTAATTAGTAAAATTGAAACAAATTGAATCTATATGGAATTGGAATCTAAATTGATTAAGTGTAGATAAAAACAAAGTGGTAAAGTGAAAGTAATAATATAAGAGCATATAAAATGCCTATTTTGAACTTAAGAAATAAATGTTGAAATTCATAAGAAAATTCAGTAATATTGGAATGGGGATTAGGTTAAGTTGTGTAATGGGAAAATTGTGAATAAGTAGATAGGAATCAAAATGAATGCGAATAGAAGAGAATTGATATAGTTAATAATCAGTAGATATAAGCACGTAAGATGTGCATATATTATTTATTTGCATAGTGATTTGTTCCAGATTCGAGCACAGAATTTCGAGGTAGTTGCACCGATCCGAGTTGGGATTTTTCACTCGATTTTCGACGGCGAACTCTGAATATGGATTTTCGATTGATTTTGAAAATTCTCTATCATATTTTGTGGCTATGCAAGGAGAATGACGGTTTCTGATCAAGAAACCAGATCTGAGACTACACTAGGAAGTCGAGTGGACGATACTAGTTCGAAAGTGAAATTGTGTGATCGAGTGAACGATCGAATTGGGTATTGCGTACGGATGTAAATGAAATAGATATGAAAACTTTTGTAAAGAAATGTGTAAAGCAATTTTTAATGTTGTAATTGAATATTATGTCCTAGTAGGATATTCAAGTGTTTAAAAAGCAAAAGGGAAAATTGGAATATTTGATTTCAAAAGATAAATGGAATTGCAACAAAAGGTATGTATTTAAATTTCTGTATGAAATTTGATGATTTTCTTGTCTAGCCACTTGGCATTTTGTTTTCTTTTGAGATTTGGGGCCCGTAGAGGCATTTTGTAGCTGTACCGAGCTAGCCGTGCAAAGAAGATGCTGGCGAAATTTTTCGGAAATTTAGGGAGTTAGAAAAATTTTGAGGGATTTTTGATAATTTAAAATTTTGTTTTAAATTTAAATTTGAATGGTTGGGTAAGTGATTTTATTTGGAAACTTTGGGAAGAAGTTTGGAAAGTTAGTAAGGGTGATAATGTCTTTATAAAAGATTGTTTTGGGTGGTGTTAAAACAATTGGTACTGGGATTTTTAGTTAGCGGGTTATGGACCATTCCTCTTAACTAGTAATTTCGAGGATGAAATTCTTTTAAGCGGGAGGGAATATGACAACCCTGAATTTTTAGATATTTAAAATTAGAATATTTAATTTATTTTGAATATTCGAAAGTTGGTTTAACTTGAATTTCGAATATCACTGATTTTTGGATAATTTAAATATTGAATTTAAACATTGGAAGCTTTATAACATATGAAATCTGAGGTTTGAGCTTGTTAAAAATATTTCAAGGGCTTGGGAAATTTATATTGATTTTACTGGGGATAGTAAAAGTGTTAAATTTGAATTTGAGCGTGTTGTGTTCAGTTATGAATTTAGATTGTATAAATCAATATTATAAAATAGCCTTCCAAGGCATAGTCTCGGATTTCGACAAAACCAGTTCCATTTGATCCGTAATATTGTATTATTATCGGATTTCAAATTTCGGAGTGTTTGGAGTTGTCGTATGGCCGTACGATAGATAAACGCGTTAAAATTTATATCGAAAATTTAATATTATACCGGGTTCAGAAAGCTATCTTCTACATATGATCGAATTAGCACTCGAAACCATTTCCATTGCGTTCGGAATGTGGGTTTAACATTATAAACGCCCAGTGGCACGCCTCGATAGGAGGTCAAGATTTTGAGTTGTGTAATTTGAAACGATTTAGAATTTGAATTTAAGTTTAAGAATATATATATATATATATATATATATATTCCCTTAAATTCATTATTATATCACTCCTTCCAACACCTGTACGCTCAAAAACAGATTATCTCCATTTGTCAAACACGCAGGACGGTTTGAACACGTGCCTTCTTTAAAACAAAAGAGATGCATCTTCGTTCTCTAAACAGATTCAAACTTCAACAACACAAAATAAAAAAAATATAAGTGACAACCGAGCCCCTTACGGTTCTATCGCAAGTATGAGGGGGTTCGCTTTGAATTTTAATGGCCGAGCGGTGTAAATCGAGAGATTTACTCAAGAGAAAAAACTTCAAAATCATTTTCGATTCAAACGAATATCAGAGCCGCTTCTTTTTATTTCTATCGCAAGATCGTTCGAAGCTCGATGGAAAGTCGTGCGTGGTATAAGTTTCGTCAACGTCTTTGATTTAGGGTTGTTCGATCGTACAAGGGAAGGAGGTGCCGTTGTCTTCGGGGAAGCGTCGTACGTCGATGAGCTCGATGAAGGCGTTCGTGTTTGGGCTCGAGTTCGTTTGGTGGGAAGAGGGTCGTCGAATAGTCGATGGCTACTCGCGAGGAAGGGATGTTACGTGGGAGGCGCATTGGCTGCTGTATGGGGGTTTAATGATTGGCAGCGTGGTCGGACCGGGAAGCTCGTCGTGTTGCTTGTTCATATTTAGGTAAAAAAAAATTAAAATGTTTTAATTTAAATGTTTAATTTTAAACCTGTAAGTAATTTTTGATTTCTATCATTTATCAGAAATTACCAATTGGTTATGACACAATTTGGTTTAAAATCAGTCGGCTATATATAAAGCAGAAGGTATATTATTTCACTTGTCAGATAATAACTGAGATTAGTATTGATATATATATACATATTTTCATTTTTAAAAAAAACATTGATTATTTTTGTAAACGGTTTGGAAAATGAGGAATAAAGTAAATACATACACATTTAAACCTATTAATTTATTTTAAAAGTAAAGTGTTGTGAAGGTTAATTTGTTAATTAACTTATTTAATTTATTTTGGTCACAAAAGATATTTAAATGGTTAATTGGTTTAAACTAAATAATTAGTTGATAAATTTATTAAAAAGGAAATTGATTGTTCAAGTATTAGTAAACTATATAAAAATTTATACAAGGTCTAAATCATGGAGAATCAAGTCAGTTTGAAGTGGATTGCATAATCAAGCTAAGGTGAGTTAATCTTACTCATCTGGGTTTTATTTAAATTTAAATAGTTAAATTTATAATAGTTGATTATGTGCTTGGATGATAGATTATTATCAGTTATATTGGATTAGACCCTGTGCGCCGCATAATAGCGGATGATATTATATTAAACCCATATACCGCGATATTCCACCTCGAAGTGGAATTTGTATTATATATGTATTTGGAGTGATTGATTTCCCGCATTATGTAGCGGATGAGACCCTATGCGCCGCATAATAGCGGATGATATTATTTAATCCCATATATCGCGATATTCTACCTTGAAGTGGAATTGGTATTTTATATTGTGCTAACATATGTGGATGCAGGGAAACAGGTTGGAGGGATCCAACAGGATTCCTCAAAATATTTGATTTGTTTAACTATTCCGTGTTATGATTTATTGGATAATCTGCGATAGATTATGATGATAATTGGAAATAATGGATGCTATGGTGTGCTTGAATATATTTGGGTATACAGAGTTACCAAAAATATATATTTGATTTTTGAAAAGAAAATTAAAAGATATAATTTGTAAGTAAAATGATTTTAGAGAATTTGCGATAAATTGAAGGATGAAAAAAAAGATAAAAGTGAATTTTTAAATTCTAATAAATAAATTCCGAGTATGGGAAATGAGATTTTAAATAAAAAGGGAAAATAATGAATTTTAAAACCTAAGTAATATTATTTAAATAAATAAAGAATTTCTTTTAAAATTCAAGGTTTAAATCTTTTGGAAAGGATAAAAGAAGGAATTTGGAAAAGTATGAAATTGGTAATTTCAGTTAAGTAAGATTTTAAATCATAATTTAAGAAGTAAAATCTAAAGTTATTGGGTTTTGAAATAAAATAGAGTAAGTAAAGGAATTTATTTTGAAATGGAGTAAAATCCGAAAATCAATTCGGAAATTGATAAAGAATTTGAAAACTGTGATTTTAAAGGAATAAGACTATGGGACTTTATAAAATGGGTTTATAAAGTAAATTAAGATATCAGTGGATATTTTGGAAGTATAAATTTCATGATGGAAATTTATAGAGGAATGAGTAATTTGTTTTAAAAATAAATAGTGGTTTATTTTTAAAAGGCGTGAAAGAGAAGGGGATTCCATGAAAAGCCTAGTAGGTTTTCAAAGCTGATTTTTAAGTATAAGTTGAAAGTTTTAAAGTTATTTAAAGGACTGTTTTTTAAGAATTTATTATTTAAGTTGTTAAATTTTTAAAAGGTAAATGTTTATTTAAAATTTATTAGTAATATCTAAATTTTATAAAGTAGTTTTATTTTAAAGATAGTTTGGTTAAAGTTTTATTTGAAAATTTGTAGAGAATTTCACAAGTCTTATTTTAAATTTAATTTGGCTTATCTTTTATTTTAAAAATTAGTTTTATATTTTATAAAGTAGTTTTATTTTAATTATTTTAAAGCATTTAATTTTGAATAAAGTGTTTAAGTTGTTTAATTTAAATGTTTTAAAGTATATTTTATAATAAAGTGTTTTAAATTATTTTAAAATCTTAAAGTATTTATACTTGGTGATTTCGGTGGAAACAGAAAATATTGAAGAATTTATTCAGTGAATGGAAGATGGTTTGAAACTGTTTTCAAAGGATTGTATAGTGGAAATATATCTTACGAAGATATTTTGAGGTTAGTAAATAATTTGGGAGACATTATTATGGCTTGATGATTGTTTGTGAATATTATTTGATAGTTAAATAACCGACTATTAATATTGGCCAATGCGTTGATCGTTACGAAGAGATCGGGATTGGGATTTATTTTTCGAAAACCACTTCGATCCGGTTTGAACGTTTTCGTGAGGAAGACAAGAGTTGGAAGTCGAAGATGGAGCAGTGAAGTGTAAGGACTAATCGCTACTAATCTTGAGGGTGATTCCAAAATGGATGTAGTAGGAGTAATGCCTCCGGTTCATTCGAACCCGGGACAGACTTGTATGGATGAATGCTTTCAGAACACCGTCAGGAGGACGATGAGCATTCTAAGTGAAATGTTCTAAAAAGATAACGCTTAGCCCCGAGCCTCATCAACCAGGAATGACTGAAAATCAGGGGTTATATAGCAAGGCTAAATGGGTCGCGCCCATTTGGGTAAGGTCATCCCTGTCTAGATGTCCCTTTTTATTTCGGCTGCGTGGTGCGGTTGCTGATCCCAACCGTGGGTTGATCTTACTCGAGATTATCCAGCAAGGGGTAGTCCCAGTCTTGTGTTGTAGAGGATCGGGAGGGATCCTCGGTACGATGATCTAGGCCACGTACCGTGACAGGTGGTACCCCAGTGCCTAGTCATTAGTTGGAAATCCATTCTCCCTACGTGCCTTTAAGTTTTTTGTTTGTAGAACCCACTTTGTGGCTAGTATGTTGGAATTTAATCATGTAACAATTTCAGCTATTTGAATAAGTATTTGTATATAGACACTATTATAATATCAAAGGATTTTGATAAGAAATGTTTTGGCTATCGTAAGGTAAAAACCCGACATGTTTATTTGTGGCGTGGTCTTACGAGATGCTTTTGATTTTCAAAGGATTTTTGAACTTTAATAATCAATTTGAGTGTATTTTCTCACGCTAGTATTCCAGACTGACCCGGGTGTTATTTAACTATAATGCTCGGGTCAGACCGAGTATTATAGAGTACATATTCTGGATGGACCGCTGTGGAGCTCAGGAGACGAGCTGGATGGCAAGACGTATCCGACGTATTTCATATATATTCCGATGTGTATTCAGATTTGGAAGGATGGGATATTATAACCGTCCTGAGTGTGTTGTTGATTGTATTGAACTCTGATGTTGTATTCTGATGATATATGTATAAAACAAATATATTTTTCTTTTGTGTAAAGGTCTATTATTATCTATTATATTTTATTCCGCTGCGATGGAAAGATTCTCTGTTTTTTTTCTCTTCTATCTCCTTCTTCTTTTTACTCTAATGGTTCGGTTTTTCGGTCATCGAAAAATCAGGTCATTACACACATATTCATCTTATGCTTTAGGTAATTTGACTACTTCAAAGTTCATTCAGTTAGCCAGTGATATTGCTTTTATTTTTATCGATAGTGAGTTAGATCGTGAGTTTATTATAAGCAAGGAATTTGATAGGGCTAGGTCATTGGGTCTATGAGGATCATTAGTTAGAATATTAGAGGTTTGAATGATTCTAATAAATATGATGAGGTTAGAGCGCTTTTTAAAGACTATTCTATTAACATTGCACTTCTTCAAGAGACTAAAATTGAATGTCCAGATATCTGTTTTTATAGAAGATTGAGTGGATATCATTCTAGAAAATAGGTTTTTTACCTTCGATGGGTGCTTCCGGGGGTTAATGATTGGTTGGCAGGACAACTATTTTCTACTTCTCCAATGTATCACTAAACAACATTCGTTACACATAATTTTAATCTATCTGATAATTCTTTTTTAAACATTTCTTGACCTTTATGGGCCTAACTCAAAATTAGGTCATCGGATTCTTTGGAATGAATGCCTTGAGTTCAGATCTTTAGCGCCGGGCACTTGGATTTTGGGGGTGATTTTAATGTTACTCGTTTTATAAGTGCGCGAGCTCCAAGGGAGGGTGATTTCTCTGCTATGGAGGAATTCGATCAATTTATTATTAATTCTAGCTTGATTGAAATTCCTCTCTCTAATAGAGAATTTACTTGGAGTAATTCTAGGGAGTCCCCCTCTATGGCTCTTTTAGATTGGTTTTTTGTTAGCGATGAAATAGAGGATGAATTTCCTATCTGTGGAGTGTTTGGTTTGCCTTACACCTTTTCTGATCATTGTCCCATTATCCTCACATGTGATCATCATAGGTTTTTTAGCAGATCATTTAAATTTGAAAAGATGTGGTTATTAGAATCAAGTTTATCGAATTTAATAATTAGTAAATGGAACTCTATGAGCTTGTATAATGTTAAAAATGGTGACAATTCAACAAAAAACTTTGTTTCAAAACTAAGGGAACTTAGGATTTATCTTAAAAATAGGAATGAAAATATTTTTAGTAGTACTAAAATTAAAAAAAGAAAATATTCTTAATGAGATGCTTAAACTCAACAAAGTAGAAGAAAATAGACAACTAAATATAGGTGAGCGGAATGTTCTCACATACTTAAAAGAGGAACTTAACTCTATTCTAGAAAAGGAGGAAGTTATGTGGAAACAAAGATCCAGAATTCAACGGATTAATGAATGAGACAATAATACTAATTTTTTTTCAAAATATGGCTAATGGTAGAAATCGAAGTAATACGATTAATTCTATTCTAGATAATAATGTTGAATTAGTTGATCAAAGTGATCTTAATAAGGCATTCACAGATTATTATAGAGATATTTTTGGTAAAAGAAACAATCATAGAATTAATGTTAGTTGGAATGATCCATATCCGGCTGTTTCCAATGTTAATCACTCTGAGTTAGATGTTCCTTTCACTGAAGAAGAAATTCGAAAAGCTATTAATGACTTGCCAGGTAATAAATCCCCAGGGCCGGATGGATTCCCTATTTTCTTTTATAAATTTTTTTGGGATGTTTTAAAATTAGATTTATTTAGAATTTTTAATGACTTTTATAATGGAAATTTGCAATTGGGAAGGTTTAATTTTGCAAATGTTATTTTATTACAAAAAAAGTAGGTGCTAATAATTCAAAAGATTTTGACTTATTTCATTAATCAACTGTTCCGTTAAAATTATTTCAAAAATCTTAGCTAATAGACTTAGTACTAGAATGAATGATCAAATTGATTGTTCACAATCTGCTTTCATTAAAGGAAGAAATATCACCGATGGTGTCGCGGTTGTTCAAGAATATATTAATCATTGTTGTAAGAACAATATTACCAGTGCTATTTTAATGCTAGACTTCGCAAAAGCTTTTGATCCGATGGATTGGGATTTTCTAGTAGATATTTTCATGCTAGAGGTTTTAGCCTTAGATGGATTAGTTGGATCGTGAATTTTCTTAAAACTGGTAATTCTAATATTATAGTAAATGATATTTTAGGTAATAAAATTCAATCTAAGGGAGGCTTAAGGTAATGGGATCCTTTATTGCCTCTGCTGTTTAACTTCATCGTAGATATTTTTGCTAAAATTATTAAAATGGTAGTTGATAATGGATCACTAGGAAATATATGTAATGATATATCGCATAACGGTATATCAATCCTTCAATTTGCAGATGATACTTTGCTTTTTCCTTCTCATCTTCCCAGGCACATTATCTCTCTTAAGTTTATTCTTTATAGTTTTGAACTTTTTTCAGGTTTAAAATAAATTTTGATAAAATTTCGGTTTTAGTTTTAAATGATTTTGAAAAAGTTCAAAATTTAGTTGCTAGTACGTTAAATTGTAAAACTATAAGTTTTCTTTTTGACTATCTCGGTTTTGTGATTAGACCTACTAAACTAAAACACGAAGACTGGTTTATAATTATAGATAAAATTAAAAATAGGATTTATAATTGGAACGGGAGGCTCTTATCTAGAGCAGGTAGGCTTGTTCTAATTAATTCTTTTTTATCAGCTCTCTCAAACTATTGGATGTCTATGAACCTTTTTCCTGATTGGGTGATTGATAAAATAGATAAAATCAGAAGATATTTTTTATGGAGAGGTGATAATACAAAAATCTGCAAAAAAAATCTAGTAAATTAGGATATGGTTTGTAAGTCCAAAAAGGAAGGAGGTTTAGGAGTTATTAATTTGCGTAATATGAATTTGGCTCTTCTAGGTAAATGGTTATGGAAGTTTAAGGATATTAATGATAATGCCATTTGGAAAGGAATTATTTCCAAATATTACTATAATGGTAATAATAAACTTTATCAAATTAGTCCGTCGGTTTCAGGTAAACAATCTTATTTTTGGAAATCCATTTTAAAATGTAATGTGATTTTCAATTTAGGCATTAATATTATAGTTCACTCAGGTAATAATACCTCTTTTTGGTATGATGGTTGGATTTCCGTCATTCCTCTTAGGATAAAGTTTAGGGAGTTATATGATATTTGCAACTTTAAATATGCATTTGTTTCAGAAGTTTTTTCTTTTGATAATGACCCTCCTTGGATTTTTAGTTTTAACAGAATTCTAATCGGTTCCCCCTTAGGCAGCTATACTTGCTTTACGCTAGATTAAATCTCTATAATATTGATAATGATAGTGATTATATTAGTAGGGAATGGGACAAGAGTAAGAAATGTTCTTCTAATTCATTTTATAGATTAATTTTTCGGGTGTAACTAATAACTCTTTTAAATTTATTTGGAAATCAAATGCCCTTCCTAAATCTAAAATTCACATATGGCTAATTATGCACGGAAAATTAAATACTATAGAATTTTTAAAAAGAAAAAATATGCATATCGACAATAAATGTTATCTTTGTAATATGCATTTAGAGGATATTAATCATATTTATTATGATTGTATGGATACTTATTTTATATTTATGAATACCCTTAATATTTTTGACTTTAATATAAGTAATAGAATTACGGATTGTGTTTTCCATTGGGGCACTTTTAGATTTAATTTTAATAAAGAAAATAGATACTTGCTTGATACTTTATACACTATATTTTGTTGGTACATTTGGTTTGAAAGAAATCAACGAATTTTTAATAATAACAATAATCATTTCAATAAATTGATTTTTTTTTAATTTCGTCCTTTTGTTTTAATTGGATCTCTAATCCTAAATATAAATTAGCTAAAAACAATCTTTTTAAGGAATATCTTAACAAGGTTAGTAATAATATTAATATATTCAAACATAATACTAATAATATTTTTGACATTAATAATAAAAGTATTAATATTTTTACAAATTTAAATGATGATCCTTCTGTGTACAATAATTTGCTTTTAATTATAGGTCCCCAATATCAATTCTATGTATGTCTTTGATTTTGATTTAGTTATTATTGTTCTTGCTTATAGCTCGTTAATGTTCTTTAACATGGACCATATTTCCCTTACTTTTTTGAACTGTTAGTTTTTGTATATTTCTTTTCTTTATTATATCTCATTAGTTTTACTTACCCATATATGTATTTGAATTCTATATGTGATTCATCCTAACTATTTTTCTAGTTATGTTACAGGTTTGGGATAGGTAGGATGTTATTGTCTCTTTATAGGTGTGCAAGATAGCCTTTCCTAGGATTGTTGATTACGTCAGGTGCTACTTTCGGCTATATCAGAGTTTTACAGTGGATCTTTACTTTCTAGATTATTTTTTCTCCAGATTAGCTTATTCTTACTGAGGCAGCTACATGGAGTTTCCTTCTAGATGGAGCTGGCTTTCAGTATCCCTGGCTTTTGATACTATGCAGTCTTTCTAGGTACTTCCTACACCTTACTACTAGGCGGTGGCCATGTCGGAACTTAATATTAGGGTGTAATGGGCGGTGGTTGTGCCGGAGCTCATTATAGGGGTACTTGGTACTTGTACTTTGATTTGTCACCAGCCAGGCATATTGGCAGCACCTTGTTGTGTTTTATATATATAGTTTCATGTGTGCTCTCCTCTTTTACTAAAGGATCAAACATTTATCTCAAAAAGTATTTAAGAAATCCCTCAAATTCGTGCCTGTTCTTATTTCCACTCTTGCCTGTATTATCTCTTATCTCTTAGTCTTGTTTGATATATCTGTGGAAGTACCTAATTGAATCTTTAATACCCATAGGTAGAGATGGTTAATCCCGCAGGTTCAGGCTCTGCCGATAACTCTAAGATTCCAGGTGTGAACATGCGCAGTTGGTTCTGTCAGTATTTACAGACTAAGGGACAAGTTGAGCAGCCACCCTTAGAGATCCTGTGGATGCAGCGGCTGGTAGGGTTCATGCCTGCCTTTCTATCTTTCATGACTTTACAAAGTTGTGTAAGGACTATTCTAATTTAGGAGGCAAGCCTTATTTGGGGATGGAGTCCTATGCAGAGTTGAGAGCATGGATCCATTCTTGCAAGAGGATATTTGGTCTTATGGGATTGGTTGATGGATTTTGGTGGTAGGTAGCTACCTTGAAGCTATAGGGCGAGGCTTTGCACTGGTGGGAGGTTCTTGAGGCTGAGATGGATGGTGGTGAGATGACTTAGATAGAGTTTTGTAGGAAGTTTAAGAGGAAGTTTCTATCACAGGACGAGGAGGAATTTTTGTTATAGAAGTTTATTAATTTCAAGAATGGTGATTTATCTATTAAAAAATATGTCAATCATTTTAACGATCTTGCAAGATTTGGAATGGAACCGACTAGTACTCCACATAAGAAGGCGCTTAAGTTTGCTAACGGGTTAAATCAGCCACTACAAGACTGGGCAGTTAGTCATATTCCAATTGGAGATACTTTTGAGGAACAGTTGAGATGGCTTTGCTTACTTCAGTTACTAAGAAAGAGGTGAAGGTGGAGGTTCCAAAGGCTAAAGTGAAGAATTTTTGAAAGGGCAAAAAGAAGAGGGATTTGGGCCGAAAGGAATGATTTAGAAGAAGGATCCGATGTGCAACAAGTGTGGCAAACCTGATCATTTTTCTAAGGATTGCAAGAAAAACAACCAAGAGTGAAGTGCTTCAGTTGTGTTCAATTCGAGAATATGAAGCAAGCTTAACCGACACTACCTAAAGCTTCTTCTAAGGCTTCAACTCAGGTGGTTCAAACTTATGCTCTTATGGCAGTCCTTACTTCCAATGTGCAGCAGCACTGGATAAAGGGAAGAAGGTGGTTATAGAAGGTGTGTTATCTCTTCCTGATCTTTTTGTACGATTATTTGATTCAAGGGCTTCTCATTCTTTTATCTCTGGTAGACTTGTTGAGGAATTACACCTAGACACTGGTTTTATGGTAGACCCATTAGTTATGTAAAACCTCATATTTGTCCATGATGTGTCGGGGTTTTAAATTGACGATATTGAGGATCGAGTTTGATTGTGATGCTTGGGATTTTATGGCTTTGGTTTGAACTTAGGCATGGACCAGTTAGCTATGTATGGAGCTATATTGGACTATAATAGAAGGGTTGTTAGATTGGACACTTGTAGTGGGAGCTTAGAGGTTTTCTGTGATTTACAAGGTCACTTATGTTGAGCTACATTTATTCCTTAGACCTATCACCAGATGATCTTGATTCTATACAGGTCATTAGAGGTTTTCTTGGTGTATCTGCTGAGGTTACCAGTCTCCCATCCTAAAAAGATAGATCGAGTTTTGGACCTATCATATTGAGAATGCTCGACCAGTTGCCTTACCTCTAAGGCGTATGGATCCAAAGGAAAGACATGAGTTAAATAAGAAGGTTAATGAGTTGTTGGAGAAGGGTTTTATTAGGAGAAGTATTTCTGGGTAGGGTGCGCCAATCGCCTTTACCACCAAGGCAGATGCTTCTCTTTGACTCTACATCGACTATAGGGAGCTAAATAAACCAACGAAGAAGAATCATTGTCCCTTGCCCTACATAATGATCTCTTCGATTATTTGGTTGGAGCTAGAACATTTTCCCAGATTGATTTAGCCATATGTTTCCATCAGTTAAGTGTAGCCGAGGATAGTATTTAGAAGACAACATTTAGGACTCTTGACGGGTTGTATGAGTGGTTAGTTATGCTCTTCGGACTAACCAATGCACCCACCTATATTATTGACCTGATGTCCCGAGTGTATAGTGAGTTGTTGAACAATTTTACAGCGGTGTTTATTGATGATATTCTGGTATGGTCGAGGAGTAGAGAGGAGCTTGCTTTGCATTTGGAGGAAGTTCTTAGGACATTCAATGAACATAAGCTTAAGCTAAGTTTTCCAAGTGCCCCTTTTGGAGAGAGGAGGTTCACTTTTTGGGGTATATTATTTCAAAGAGTGGTTTGGCTGTAGATCAGAGTAAGGTAGCAGTAGTTTAAGATTGGTACGTTTCGAAGAATGCCAAGCGGTGCGGAGCTTTCTTGGTCTTGCAGGTTATTATAGGAAATTTATTAAGGACTTCATTAGGATTTCTGCTCCATTGACCCGCCTTACCAAGAAGAATCTTGTCCTTTATGGGATGCTAGGTGTGAGGATTCTTTTACCAGATTGATGGAAGCTTTGACTAGTGCTTCAGGATTAGTGTTGCCAGATTGGACTAAGCCCTTTATAGTTTATATGGATGCTTGTGGTACGGGGTTACGCAGTTTTGATGCAAGAGGTTAAGGTAGTGTGTTATGCGAGTAGACAGTTGAAGACCCATGAGCAGAATTACCCGACGCATGATCTTGACTTGGTAGCTATAGCTTTTGCACTTAATTTCTAGAGGCATTATCTTCTAGGGGAAGGATTTGAGCTTTTCATTGACACAAATCCTTCAAGTATTTGTTTTTTCAAAAGTACTTGAACTTAAGACAGCAGAGATGGATGCATTTTTTGGAATCTTATGAATTTGAGATTCCTTATACCCCGAGCATAATAATGTAGTAGCGGATGCTTTGAATAGGTAGAGAGCAGTATTAAGTCCTTTATTCTTGGAGTTGAGAAATTTGGAATATATTTCCAATTTTGACTTTAGACAGTCATCAGACATTATTCTTGGATTACTAGTAGCTTTAGATGTTCAACTGACTCTGATGGAGCAGATTTGTCTAGGCAGATAGAATATGTTGAGCTAGCTTATATAAATTGGGCTGAGGAGAGTCATCTGAGACTCTCCTCTGAGGCATTATGCCATAGACTCGAAGGGATAGTTATAGAGAGATGGTAGGATTTTTGTACCCCATAGAGCAGACTTGGTAGATGCTGTGCTTGCGGAGTCTCACCAATCTAGGATGGCTATTCATCTCGGGGGAGGTAATTGGTATTGCAATATGAGGAGAGTTTACTTTTGGTCCCAGATGAAGAAGCAAGTGGTTGGGTATGTGGCTAAGTTTATGACTTGCCAAAGGGTGAAGGTAGAGTAGAAGAAGCCTAGAGTGTTGATACAGCTATTGGATATTCCTCAATGGAAATTGAAGAGCATCTCTACGGATGTTGTTAATGGATTACTCAGATGGGGGAGGGAACGAGAGAATTTGGGTCATCTTGGATAAATTGACCAAGTGCAATCATTTTATTATAGTGGGGAGCACTAGGATAGAAGTATCATTAGCAACTTTGTATGTGGAAGTGGTTGTTAGGCTTCATGGAGTTCCTACTAGTATAGTTAGTGACTGATACCTGCTTTTTACTAATGAGTATCGGAGGAGTTTATAAGAGGCTTTAGGGACTAAGCTGAAGTTGAATACCGCATACCATCCATAGAACGACGAAAATATACAGAGGGTAAATTTGGTTTAAGAGGATTTTCTTAGGATGTGTATCATCGACTTTGGAGGTTCTTGGTAGGATCATTTTCCTTTGATTGAGTTTTTCTACAATAATAGTTACCAGGCTACAATAAGGATGGCACCATTTGAGGCTTTATTCGGCAGACGTTATAAATCACCATCGCATTGGTGGGACACGACAGATAGCATCATTCTTGGACTCGATATGGTTAGAAGATGTCAGAAAAGGTGGATTTGATTTAGAGAAGGATGAAGGCTGCACAGGATATGCAAAAGTCATATGCAGACAGTAGGCGCTTAGATTTGGAGTTTGAAGTGAGGCACATGGTGTTTGTGAAAGTTTCACCCCTGAGGCATGTAATGAGGTTTGGTAGGACATGAAAGTTAGCACCGAGGTTTTTTGTATCCTTTATGATTTTGGCTAGGATTGACATATAGGGTGAAGTTTTTGGAGAGATGTTTTCCATATTTCGCACTTGCAAAAGTGATTGTATAATTTTTCTATTGTAGTTAAGCCTAGTTAGCTGGAGGAGGTTAAGGTGGAGCATGAGTCACTCTTTCGCCCTGCACCTACCTCTATCTTTGAGCATGGCATAAAGTGATTCCACGGTAAGGAGATTGATTAGTTAAAGTTTAGTGGGCAGATGACCTAGTTGAGAGTACATGGGAGCCTGAGGAGAAGATTCTAGCTTTTCACCCATAACTCTTTTATGATATTTCTTAAATTTCAATCTTTATTTAGTTAGAACCCCTAAGAAGAACTTGAGGGAGGGTAAACTATCTTAGGTAGAGACATTTAGATGATAATTACGCTTTTAAACATGTCAATATGACATGTTATGAGTGATGGATGCTAATGGAGGTATATGGATGTTTATTGATGCAAATGGTTGCATTTCTATACATTAGGATATTGAGTCCTTTAGGCACATGTTAGAATAATCGGCCATTTAGGTACACACACTCATATCATATGTATGTTGTTTTTTGATTTGTCGCTACATATGAATGTTATGCATATGGATGTCGCATATGGTTGTATAGTTGAGCTTACATGTAGAATTATCAGTTTATCATTAGGGTCTTGCTACATTTGGATGCATGACATGAGCATACTTGTATAAATAGGAGGTCTACTGAAACAGTAGACCGACTACTCTTTTGCATTTGTTCAAATTCATATGCATTACATGTTGCATAAATGCATAATTGCATTAAAAATATTAAGGACTATGGTTATTATAGATGATGGATGAGTAGATGGAGGTAGACTTCGGTTACTGATTGTTAGATGGACGATGGTTGCTGATTGTTAGTTGCATAAATGCTATTGTCTCTTTAGAAAAAGACAATCGCATTTAGTTACTTCAGTAGTAGCTTATGCTCTAGCCAGATTGACTTTCTCCTTACTAGAAGAGATGACAAATGAGCTTTTGTAGATTGCAAAGTCCTACCAATAAAGAATGTGTCGTATCACAACATCAGCTTTTGATATTTGAGTTTCGCCTTCGAATACGTGTTCGGCGGGATATATGAGCCAAGATTAGTAGGATGAAATGGTGGAAGCTCAAAGGAGACGCATCACCGGTGTTTAAGGATAGGGTGATGGGAGAAAGGGCATGGAATATGGAAATAGAAGTAAATGACATATGGGATGAGATGGCAATGCGCATTCGGAAAGTAACTACTGAGGTGTTTGAGATAACAAAAGGAAAGAAATACAAACCTAAAGATTCGTGGTGGTGGAATAGTGATGTGCAAAAGTCTATCAAAGAGATGAACGAATGCTACAAATGCTTGCATCATCATCGAAGTGAAGACAAAATGCAAAAGTATAAAGTGGCAAAGAAGAACGCAAAGAGAGCGATGAGTGAAGTAAGGGGTCGGCCGTATGAAGATCTATACTAAAAACTATGTACGAAGGAGGGTTGAAAGAAACGTCTATAGGTTAGCTAAGCTTTGCGAGAGAAAGACGAGAGACTTCAACCAAGTTAAATGCATCAAGGATGAGAATAATAGACTTCTGGTAAAGCACGATAAGATAAGAAATAGATGGAGAGAATACTTCAACAAGCTATTCGATGAAGAAGGTGATAACACTACGATCGAGCTGGATGACTCATTTAATGACATCAGCAGACATTTTTTTTGAAGAATTCAAAAGTCCAAGGTAAATGAGGCACTAAAACAGATGAAAGCAGGCAAGGCATTGGGGCCTGATGACATCCCCCATTGAGGCATGGAGATGTATGGATAGCCTAGCTAACTAAATTGTTCAATAACATTTTCAAATCAAACAAATGCCAAATGTGTGGAGGAGAAGCATAGGATGAGATGGCAATGCGCATTCGGAAAGTATCTACTGCGGTGTTTGAGATAACAAAAAGAAAGAAATACAAACCTAAAGATTTGTAGTTGTGTAACAGTGATGTGCAAAAGTCTATCAAAGAGATGAACGAATGCTACAAATGCTTGCATCATCATCGAAGTGAAGATAATATGCAAAAGTATAAAGTGGAAAAGAAGAATGCAAAGAAAGCGATGAGTGAAGGAAGGGGTCGACCGTATAAAGATCTATACTAAAAGCTATGTACGAAGGAGGGTTGAAAGAAACGTCTATAGTTTAGCTAAGCTTTTCAACCAAGTTAAATGCATCAAGGATGAGAATAATAGACTTTTGGTCAAGGACGATAAGATAAGAAATAGATGGAGAGAATACTTCAACAAGCTATTCAATGAAGAAGGTGATAGCACTACGATCGAGCTGGACGAATCATTTAATGACATCAGCAGACATTTTTTTTGAAGAATTCAAAAGTCCAAGGTAAATGAGGTACTAAAACATATGAAAGCAGGCAAGGCATTGGGCCTCATGACATCCCTATTGAGGCATGGAGATGTATGGATAGCCTAGCTAACTAAATTGTTCAATAACATTTTCAAATCAAACAAATGCCAAATGTGTGGAGGAGAAGCATATTAGTTCCAGCCTTCAGGAATAAAGGAGATATTCAAAGTTGCGCAGACTACAGATGAATTAAGATTATGAGTCATACGTTGAAGCTTTAAGAGAGAGTCATTGAATATTGATTAAGAAGGAGACAAGCGTTTCAAAAAACTAATTTTGTTTAATGCATGGGTGGTCGACCATAGAGGCGAGTTTCTTGATAAGATAACATATGGAGAGATTTAGGGAGAAAAATAAGATCTACACATGGTATTTATCGATTTAGAGAAAGCTTATGACAAAGTACCGAGAAAGGTTCCGTGGTGGGCTTTAGAAAAAAAGAGAGTCCCAACAAAGTACATTACCCTTATCAAGGATATATACGATGATGTCATAAATAGTGTAAAAAATGCAATGGTGAATTAGTGAATTTCTCATTAACATAGGATTACATCAAGGGTCGGCTTTGAGCCCTTACATTTTTTCCTTAGTGATGGATGAGATTATGAAGAGTATACAAGATGAGATTCCTTGGTGTATGCTCTTTGCTAATGATTTTGTGCTAACTGGCGAAATTAAGATAAGGGTTAGTAGACAAATGGAGCTGTGGAGGCTGACTTTAGAATCAAAGGGTTTTAGGTTTAGAACTAAAATGGAGTATATAAAGTGTGAGTTTCAGCGGTGTCAGATCAGATGATGGAGATGTCACTCTGGCCGGACATGTAGCGCCCAAGAAGGAATCCTTTTGATATTTAGAATCAATGTTGTTATACGATGATGACATTGATGAAGACTTTAGTTTTAAATTCAAGCAGGATGGGTGAAATGGCTACTAGCGTCTGGTGTTCTCTATGACAGCAAAATGCTACAAAAGATTAAAGGAAATTTCTACAGAATGGAAATAAGGCCTACAATATTGTATGGTGTAGAATATTGGCCTATTAAAAGACAACACGTCCAGAAGATAAGTGTAGAAGAGATGTGTATGCTGCTATGGAGTTCTGGTCATAGAAGACGAGACTGAATTAGAAATAATGATATACGAGACAAACTTGAAGTAGCAACAATTGAAGAGAAGCTAGTCCAACACCATTTAAGATGGTTTGGACATCTCCAACGGAGGCCTCCCGAGGTACTTGTGTGCATTGGATTTAGAGGCTGCATTGAATGCTCAAGGAGAGGTAGAGGTTGACCAAGGTTGACATGGGAGGAAGTAGTAAAAAAGGACTTGAGGGAATGGAGTATATCCGAAGAGGTTGTGTTAGACAGGAGTGCATGGAAGTTAGCGATCCATGTACTAGAATCATGAGCTAGTAGTAAAAAGTAACCATGAGCTTAGGGGTTGGTTTAGGGTAGTGTTATAAGTTTCGATTATAGGACTAGTGAATAGGAAACTAGACGTAATGTTTGGTCTCCGGTCCCTATTACTATTAGTACCATTATTACTATTAGTATTTTCTCTGTAATTATTTTACTTTATTTTATTTTTATCTTTGTTTTATTTTTATCATTATTTTATAAATCTATCATTGTTATTATTACTTTTAAATTGACTTTGTCATTTAGTTTTGAGCTCCATCTCTAACTGCCTCAAATTGCTTGGGAATAATAGCCTAATTTTTATTGTTGTTGTTATCGTTAGAGATTTCGAGGATGAAATCATTTAAGGGGGGAGAATATAACACCTCGAAAATTATCCAGATAAGAAAATATAATTCAAAGTTAAGTATGAACTTAAAAGTAAAATTTTCATAAATGCCCGAATATGGCTATGAAAGTTGCACCATTATGTCCATAGCAATTTTTTGGATGATTTCCATATATAACTTATTGTAATCCAAATTAGCACGAGAGAGTTACAAGTGTTGGAATAATAATAAGAAAATAAAAAGAATAATAATAATAATATAAAAATACATTGGTTCGGGTCGACCATCATAAGATCTAGGTCGACCTCACCCTATCGGCGGTCGACCCAACCCCTTGTTGATTAGGCGATTGTGATGACGGGTCATTTTAATTTCTTCATCCGAAATTGTTTCTTAGTAGCCAAGTTTTGAAGCGATGAACAAGATAAACGTGGGTTTGATCTGATGGATGAGCGTGGTGAGCTTTCCCTAAAAATAAACATCTAGGTTTTACCTAAAACACTAATTTTCAACATTGTAGTGAAGCTTCTGCCAAAATAAAAACTAAAACCCTAATTCCCAAATCAAATCCAAGTATTAATCTAGACCAAAATTGAAAAAGTGACCAAGCAATTGGAAGGGAGGCTACACGGATCTAGGGAAAACAAGCGGAGTTAATAAATCTAGAGCTAAGGACAGAGGTGAGTGGGCACAGATCTGATTTGGTGGTTAAATTAATTAGGTTTAAATTTGTTTTAAGTTGATTAAATTGTTAAAAACCCAAGTTGAACAATTAATCTAAAAATCAAGATAACTAAATTATAGATCTTTGAATCCAATTAGAGTTTACTATTAAAATATGAAACCTTGATATAAACCCAAAATTGATTTCAAATTGAAATGTTATAAATGTAAATTAGAGTAGAATTAGAAATTTGGATTAATTAGATTGTTAATGACATTAGGATTAATTAAATCGAATTAGTTTAATGAATTAGAAAAATGGCATAGTAGTTAAAAATTTAAACGAAAACAAACCATGAGAAAACAAACCGGAACGGTTGACCATGAGAACCATTGGTCGACCTATGGTGCTTCTAGGTGGACCATCCAGCTTATTATTGGACTATTTTGGAATTTTAGGCTTTAGGACCAATTAATGAATTATATTAATGATTGTCGAGTCGTAGGGAGAATTTACTTCACTAAATGGATAAGATCCAGAAGATTCGAGAACATAGGAAATTGGGTGGTTTGTTAGGCGGATGTCAAAACTGGATTTAGTAAGATGAGGGCGATATATTCGCATTAGTTCCTACTTCCCGGGAGCGTTATGTGTGGATGGGCACAACAATATTAGGAACACTTCCTAAGGGAGGCTCAGTCCTAACAGGAGATTCAGGTAGAGCACGTTTTCTTGCACAATATGGTACTAGTAACACTAGAGCTGGATAATAAATGGCCATAGGAAACACGACGATACTAGGTAGGAGCTCGGTCCTAGCAGTGGTTTGCACGCAGTGAACATCGGAGTAGGCAATATGACATAGTTTGCCACTACAATTGAGAGATGATCACGAGTGCATTCGATGAATCATTTTGTGAGTTCGCATTTCGTATTCTTCCTTTCCAGGAGAAGTGTGAGTAGATAAGGGACATAGATCCCGATTTGGCAGATCGACAGTATAGGGGTTCAACATATAGATCTTACCACATGAGTTAGATAGCTATCCTTAGGTATATGACCGTAGGAATGGACTGATATGCTATTTAAACTCTTTGATGCATAGAGCAGATTTATAGTTAATTGCATTTAATCATTTTACCAGTATTGCTGTCATTCACTATACGTATGTCTGACCCATTCCTATTTGCCCATTTTCCCCAGCATGGGCAGACAGGGGTAGCAGTTGACTAGCCCATCGTTGCTTTTAGACTATCGTTCTTGGAGTCTAGCTTCTCATCTCTATCCTTTAGCGTGTATTTTCTATTTGTACATTTATTTCAATATCTTGCTTCTGAGGAATTTCTTTTATGATACTCTGATTTTGGGATTATGTACTGATATTTTATAAGACTATGATATTGTGTTGTTCTGAGACTGTTATTACTATTTCCCTGAGATTATCTGTTTACTTATCATTATGTTTCTACTATGATGACGCTTGGATTAGATAGTTTATTTCTCATATCAATATCTTAATCTTTGTGATAGTAGTTTTACTTCAAGTCGATGATTCACATTTCTTGATATTTTTAAATTTTTTGGGCATGCCGGGAAATGTGGGTTGTCACACATGGACTAATTCAATACAAAAACCAATTTCTCATTTTGGTGGTAATCCTGGTATATTCTTAAATACTTCTTAAATTAATTGACCACTTTGATTTGATCCAGTTGTTTGCCCACATTTTTAACAACTATATGTGCTAGATATCCAGATATGAATGCGTTTCCAAATTAATTACATGAATATATGAATGTCTCATATCTTGAAATGGAAAAGGTTATGTCATCACATGATAATCTAGTTTGTCATATTGCTTGTAAAGCCAATCCACTCCAATAATGAGTCAAAACAAATCAATTGGAAAAGGAACAAATCCGTAGGCATTTCCTTATCTTTGATATAAAGGGGATAATTCTTACATATATTTCTAAGTTCATTTTCCCCTTTTACTATGTTATCTATTATTAGGGGATTTTTCAATTGTTGAACCGGTAATTCTAACTTAGTAGTCAATACTATAGATATTAAGGAATGTGTGACACCTGGATCAAATAAAACTTTAACTTGAAAAAAAAAAATAGGTACCTTCCACATGTGGTTGTTCAAAACTACCAAATATACCCGGCTTGATTTCTTGGTGTTGTTTTATTTTCCATTTTCAGCCTTTTTAAAGTCCTTGCTCATGTCCAGGTTCATTACAATTGTAGTATTCAATCCTTTTTCATACAGATAGAAGTAATATGACTCTTTTCATTACAGTTGTAGCACGTCTTTATTTTATTTTGACCCTCTTCTTGTTGTGCCCTTCCTGGATTTTCTTCCACGCTATGATGTGGCTTCTTCTTGTTGAGTTTTTATTATTATAGGATTTCCCTTTATCGTTGCGATTTGTCATATTCGAAAGATTCATTTCTTGCTAAAGTTGAATGTAGGCTTCTTCGAGGTTATGAGCTTCAGATATGATTACCTCATAAGTTGTAACGGCCTGGATTTTTCAACAATTTAAATAAGAATTTAACGAAGATATTAAAATAAAAATCAATTCTAAAAGTGAAAATTCGACAAAGAAAACTAGATATTTGAAATGCGTCCATTTAAATAAGACAAATAAAATTTGTTTTACGTCAAAATTTATTCGAAACTCAGTCGGTGCAAATTTTTAGTGCAAATTGTCAAATTTTAAAGTATGAATATTTTAACATAGAAATGATCTAGAGAATTTTCTAATAAAAACATCAAAATCCGTTCCATCCAGTTGTGACCTTTGTAGCTCCGTTTATCTAGAATAGCCATTGTCGTTCAATTTCGAAGCGGTAATAGCGTCGATTGATGAAATTTTACCCCGGATGTCGCAGCACAGATTTGAGTACATCGTTGGGTTTGTCTCATCGTGCTAATCTTCGCAGTATATTTATTGTATTTTGGCTTCCGTGGAAAAATGCTGGATGGATGGATCAATGGTCCGTAACCGTGCCCTAGAGTTATAATTACGTATATCTTTTCGCATCCAACATTATATTGTTTCAACCCACAAATTTCTTCCAACCGTTATTCGTTGCATGAGCAGCCTAACTTTTTAAATGCCACATTTAATGCATCTCTTTCCCTTGTATTTATATACATGCTCCTATCTGCTCCCCTTCATTCTCTTCTTCTCCGATTCAAATTGCTGGAAAAAATATACATAAAACAATATATATACAAGCCTACTGTTCTTTCTCCTTCTCCATTATATTTCCTACCTCACCACAGCAGTCCTTTCCCCCACCATCCTCACTTGCTGCAACCACCTCCTCGCCATCCCAACCCCACCTACAGCTCCTGCTAGCGCTACAGTCGAGCCTCCCCCAACCCCAGCCAACCTCCTCACCTACTACCACCCTCTCTGACCCGTACCGCAACCATTGCCCAGCCTGCCACCTAGAACCGCCCAGTCTAGAGCCTCTCCTCGTCGAAGTTCTCGTCTGTACACTACGCCCTCACCCTCCATTCCACCTTCCTACCGAAACTTCCCATCTACTAGCCTGCCTCCTCCAACCTACTTTCAAACCTGCTCCAACCCCAACACCCGAAACCTACACCCGAGCCACCTAGACCCACATTCCTCTTCCCAGCCACCTCACCGTCCCCACCTTCCAACCGCACCCATTGCCCAACCTACCCCCCGAACACCTAGCTGTCCCCACTAGTGTCGCCTACTACCCAACCTATCTTGCCTTATTCGTCATCTAAAGCCCCGACCATACATAGTCCACTTTGTCAATCTGCACGTCGCAACGTGAAATAGCTCATGCACTATGCGTGTGCGCGTGTTCATATCTCCATATATGTTTGTCAAAAGCCACGAAGGTGAGCAATTTAAGCTCACCACAGATTTTCGTATTACAAGTACCCTGCTATGTTATAAATAATTGATTGATGATTATAATCAATATTGAAATTGGAAATCGTGATAGTTAACATTGCAATATGTGATTTGGTTGAAATAAATGAAATTATTGATTAGGATCTCAGTTGCATGAAAACCTGTTAACTACGGAAAGTTTGAATATTGGACGATGATTGTGACGACCCGAGTTTCTACGCCCAGAAAACCATTTCGTCATGAAGAAAGAAAGGGATAAGAAAATAGAAAAGATAGAGAAGAAAGGACAACAACATCAGAATCTCACTGCAGAACGAATAAATTATAATAATCACATAAGTATTTACATAATATACAACATCAATCAGAGTTATATAGATAATACATCACATACTAGACAGTTATAAACACTTGTCTAGTTATACAACTCAATACACAAAACAACTCAAACAATACGACTCAGAGATACCAACACAACGGAACTATATGTAAATCTACAACTCTGAAGCCTCCTGCTCCATTGCTCCTCCAGAATTCGTCAAAGCTAACCTGAATCCCTTGGCTACTCGTAAAAATTTGAGTACCCGAGAGTTTATGAAAAACAGAAGATAAACTCCAGGTCAGACATGGGACTGGTGTGACTAACAGGTTAAAGTTGCTTAATTTTGAAAATCCTTTGAAAACAAAAGGTATCACGTAAGACTCCCCACACATAAACATGGGCAAGTTTTTACCTTACGCTAACCAAAACATTTGATAGGAAATTCAGTGATATTATAATAGGTCTAGGGTTTTCAAGTAAATAGAAAATAGCCGAAATTGTTACATTCATTAAATTCCAGCTACTAGCCACAAAAGTGGGTAATACAATCAAAACCGTTGGCACTTATTGGATTTTGGATTCCATACAATGGCAGGGCTACTGGGGTACCGTCCGTCACAGTACGTGGCCTAGATCAACGTATCGAGGATCACTCCCGACCCCTTGCAACACAAGGCCGGAACCATTCCTTACTGAACAGTCCCGAACAAGATAACCCCGCAGTTGTTTGCAGCCAACTGCCCACACAGCCGAAAAATAAGGGACATCTACACAGGGGAATATCCTTGTCCTTCTTAGGCATGACCCACCTAACCTTGCTGCACCTCCCATGTTTTAGCCATTCCCGGTTGATGAGGCTTGAGGCTGCGATTACCTTTAGAGAATACATTTCTTAGAACGCTCATTGCCCACCTGACGATGTATTGAAAGCATTCAATCCATACAAGTTCGTTCCGGGTTCGAACGAAACCGAAGGCATTATCTCGTTACACACATTTTGGAATCACCCTCAGAGTTAACGACGATAACCCTTGCATTCTGAATCTTCATCTTCACTTTAAATTCACGACCTATCGTTAATTTGGAATCGATGTGGTTTTCGGATGTTCCAAATGTGGAAACCCGATCCCGGTCTCATCGAAATCCAAAACGTGTCTTTTAAGGCCAAGTTGTCTATTTAGTCTTAATAGTTTAATTCAATATAATCAATATACACACAGATGGATAATTCATAATATCATAATAGATAATCACATCATCATCATAAACAGATAATCAATATTATCATCCAAACAGATAATTAAATATTATCATACTTAAACCAAACATCCATATCACATAGATATTACTCATCTCATATCTGATATCACAATCATCAAATGAAATATCAATATCATTCATAAGCAATGATTTATAAATCACAATCTATAATTAATTTAAAATGAATTAAATTAACTACTTCAGTCTCTAATTAATTTAAAGTAAATTAAATTAATTCTTTATCTATAAATCCTGCTTATACAACCATTAATTATAAATCAAATTAATTAATTATTCTCTAATTTCAATAAGTAATTTGGTCTTTAATTAATTTCACAAATTAATTATTCTAAACCATTCATAGTAATTAACATTTAATTACTTCATTTATTAATTAAATATAATTAATTATATTTATTGTTAATTAATTACATAAATTAATCACTACATTATTAATTATTCCTTAATTAAACAATTCTAAATTTACATCATTAATTATATTAATTATTGATCTCTAATTTAGATTTAAATTAAATTACTTTGATTATTAATTACATTAAGTAATTAATCTTTAATTAAACACAATTATTAATCACCTTTGATTAATATCAACCAGTAATTAACTACCCTTAATTACTTGTTAACAAATTAATTATCTCATAATTAATTATCTCCTTTAATTAATCTCTTGATTAATTACAAAAGTAATTATCCAAATTACTCCATTTACAAATCCTTTGTATTAATTACATCTAGTAATTATCAGCCAATTACTTCTCCAAGTAAATTTTATGTTCTGTTGATTACACTTAAGAAATTATGCATATCAAATCACCTAATGATTCCTTAAATTAATTAAACTAAATTAATTAACTTAATCATTTTATCAAAATTAATTACAACAAGTAATTAATCTCTTAATTACTTTTATCAAGTAATTACACTCAACAATTTACAATAGATTATCTAATTAATCTAATTAACTATCAAAATAACCACATATATTAATTAATTAATAATCTTTAGTTAATTATCTTCATTAACTAATAACATTTCTTAAATTACTTTCTTAATTAATTTCTAATTATAAATTTTTCTAAATTATTAATACATAAGTCTTTTCTTAATTATCTTATTCATTTAATCATTTAAATATCTTAATTATCCCTAAGATAATTTATCTCTTTATTAATGACCTTATTAATATTAAAGTGTATTAGAACATTTCATTTTAATTTAAATTCAAAATTTCATTTTGAATTTAAGATTCAAAATGATTATTATTTAAACATTAACTAAATTTAAATTCAGTTTATAATCTTTTAAATAAATGTAAATAACATTTATTACTTACATAAGATAAGCCTTTAAATTAAACTACTTAAATCTTTATTTAAATTTAAACTTCCAAAAGACATTAATATTTTAACTTGCAAATTTAAGTTAAAACCATTTATTTACTTTCCGTTCAAAAATTCCTTTATAAAAAGAACTATACCCAAAATCAATTCAAATATTATTTTGAAACAAATTTACCTTTCAAAACTATTTTATGTGAACTTATTTTTAAAAGAATCATGCTTAAGAACTGATTTAATCTTTCAGATTTGAATTCGAAGTAAACTCGAATCCATCAATTTATCTTTGATTTAAAAACTTTGATTTAAACTTCCCTTTAACAACTTGAATTAAAATCTTGATTTTTCAAATCTAAATCTATTTTAAAACCTTAAGATTCAATACTCATTTGAATCAATACTTTTAAAACTCATATTTTAAACTACTGTTAGAGATTGTTTCAGATTAATTTTTTTTAAAACCTGGAAATTACCAGGTTTGTAAACCTAAAAAATCATTTAAATATTTAAACTTTATTTTAGATTTCAAAATATAGGTTTGAATCCATACTGCAAACTGAATTTAAACTTCGTTTAAATCCATTGTTTATTCTTAAATAGGTTTCATTTGAATTATTTTTTAAAAAAAACAAACTCTGCTTCCAGGTTTACAATGCCTGAACAAATACTGGTTCGACGCAAACCCAAAAATGCTCCGAGACTTCACCCCCTTGCTTCGAGTCACCTACTCGAGTGACTCGAGTACTTCCCAAGCCAAAAATACTCTACACCCACAAAACTTTACAGAACAACAGTGGGCATGGTGCACGTGCACCGTGGCCCCAGCCACCTCCGGCCACCCACAGGGACTTCAATACGTCGCCGACTACCTCCAGATAACATTACGACCACTCAAACTCATCACGACAACTCGAATCGAAAATGGGTTCGAAACCCAAACCTGGAACACACCAGCTTTTCCCCTCTCGAACCTGTCAACGCCGCATTCTTCCAACCCCGACCACCTGATAGTCAACAGCTCCGGCCATGAACTCGCCTTTGACCAAGCTACCACCTCCCGAGGCCTCATGCAACTCGATGCACAGTGGAAGTTACGGTGATGAAAAATTCGACTACCATAAAAATTAGGGTTACATACTTCAAACGACAGCCACCCTCTCCACCGTGCTCAGACCAACAACCATACATTTTTCCCATCACCTCGGTAAGCTCCTCCACCTCCTCACACAACCCGACCATCTCTAGCCGCATAGATCGCCAGGAATCCCCAAGAAACCAAAAACAGTACAACTTAAGACTACACCACCAATCCTTAACAAAAAAATAAAATTCTAGTATTAAAAATCCTAATTTCAGATAAGAATTCCATCTATAAACCTGAATTAATAATTTAAGATGTTTGAAATCTCACTCCTATTAAGTATTGACTGTTTCTTTAAGGCTTTCAGAACAGTTCTACCTTGTTTAACTTGAATTTATATTTTAAAGTTTACTTTATGATCAAACAAACTTATTTTGTTTAGATCCTAGGTCCTAACAACAAGTAGATCAAGCAGTAATGATTTTTGAAAGTGAAATACGAGCTTAAATCTTAAATATAGAGGTATGTTACCAATTATCAACACACATACATGCAATAACACCTATACACAGGAATGCATTAAGATATATACACATCTCAGACAATAATTAAGCAACATATATGATTAAGTAATTTAAAATTTAAGTTACTCACCATAGTTTTGAAAATAAACAGAGCACCTCTTTTTGTCCGAAACAGTTTGAACTTTAAAAACTAGGAAATGATTTGCTTGATTTTCCTTTGATTCATCTAGCCTTTTGTTGTTGATGCTTCAGTTGTAAACAAAACAGAAATACTTGTATATTTTTGGGTTTACTATGATTTGAACGAGCTGAAGAAGATGGCATGTATATAAAGAAGTTTATAGAGGAAGGTGATAACTAGGTTTTGCAAATGCTAGTACAGTATGTTTTTGTTTGTATCAGGCAAAATCACTGTATTAGGACGCTGAAATGATCTTACACAACTCGAAATGACTATTGTTAGCTGCTAAGAAATGGTGTCATTTAATGCTAATGTACTTGTGTTCCCTACTACTCATTCTTATGTATAGATATATTTTTACTTAGCTTTGCACTTCTCTTACAAGCAACCTGCATATGTTTTGTACTTTACTTTGTTTCTTAACTTTGTATTTCTTTAATTATACGTTGCTTTGCATTTTATTTACAGTCTTCATAGCTTTACCTGATTTGCTTTTGTACTTTATACATATATATACTTGCCTGCCTAGCTTATGTACATACACAAAGTTGTTCTAGCCAATGTTATAAATTTTTAACTTAAGTATAGATACATACTTTTATACTTAAACAAACGTACAATTCTACCTTTCTTTTATTTTTAAACTTAAACTATTAAATACTCCATTTACTTATTATTTATTACTTATGTTTGTAACCATTATTTGATCTATACTTTTTGCTTAATAGTTATAAAGTATATTTTACTTTAAACATTTTGATAGACTTCATTTTTTTTTGAAATTTCAAATCATAGCTTCCCTTTATAAATAGATTTGAAATAACAATTTCCATTAAAATTCATTTGTGGAAACATTACATTATTAATATTGTTTAAATAAAACTCATTATTAAATTAAAATAATTTATAAAAGAAACAATCTCTTCAAAATATAAATTACTTATTTTATAAAGCTAAATTAAAAAGAACAAAACAATCTTTTTATTTAAATTTAAACCTAGGCTAGAATTTATTTTTAAACGGATTAAATTTATCTTGAGTATTTTTAAAATCATATTATTATTTATTCAATATTAAATTTCCAAATTATCAAAAATAGTAGAATTAGAAAACATAACTTTATCTATTAAATTTAAAAACAAAACTTATCTATTTATAATATATACCAATATATACATATATACATTATAAATAGAAAGAATTTAAATTACCTTTTAAAAGATAAATTATCATTTAAATATTTATTTAAAAGAAGATTATTAAATCCATTCAAATCTTATTAACAATAAAAATCAACTCTATCTAATTTCAGCACAGATTATTAAATTGATATTACCATAAATTCCGGGATATCACAATGATTGATTTATTGATACCTCTCATTGTTATTTTGTTGCAGTATGCATTGATTAGGACACTGATTTTGAACCGGGATATGGGATGAAATGACAAAAAGACCAAATGAAATCACTTGGCCTTGGAAAGAAAATTAAATAATAAACACCGATTGGTCAATTGAAATTTATCTTGGATATTTAATACTTAAGAAATAATTTGAAAATGTAATGTAAATTTATAATTTTCGTTGAGGTTAATATTAAATTTTGAAATTTACTAAGTTAACTTAGATTTTAAAACAAAATGTAAATTGAACTATTTTAAATTATGAAATTAAATTAATAATGGTTATGTTAAATTTTAACGATTTTTAAAACTCATTAAGTTGACTGTTTGAAATTTAATGAAGTGTTAATATTACATATATAATTAAATTTTAAGTGAAAATTAATTTAATTTTAATTTGATTCGATTGAAGTAAAATATAATAATTGAATTTTAAAATAAAGATTTGATTTAAAAAAAAGAATCTTTAGTTGAGTTAATTGAACTTGAAAATATAATGAATAAATTTTTTGAATTAAAGTTTAATTAACAATGTTTAAATAAGTTAATTTAGAAGTTTAATTAAATTAAATAATTAATTATAAAGCTTTTTTATTTTAAGACTTAATTAACTTGGTTAATTTGAAAAGTTATAAAATTTGGATAATTTAGTAAAAATGAATTATTTTTTTAAAATTGAATTTTTGAACTTTAAATCCAAATTTGTTGAAGTCAAATAAGAATATGATATTTGAAAATAAAAGGATATTTTGATTTAATAAAATATCCCCGGTGTGAAAATGGGTTGGTTATTAAAGAAACTGGAGCCGGATATGGGCATACTCTTTGTCGATACCAGAACCACTTTAATAACTGTGTATGCGGAGTGATGATCAAAAACGAAATAGTTGGATTTGGTGTACGATTGCTTTATTTTTAAGAAAGACAACAATGATTGATTAGCTTGGTACTTGTATTAGTTTGAAATGACTAAAACAGGAGCCGTACCGGCTAAGTGGGTTAGCTACCCTGAGCGGACGCACTTCTTCGTTTGAATATGCTATTTCTGTTGTTATTGGTGATCACCCTTCGATTATGGAAGTGTTGGACGTGGTGGTCGATCATGGCTATGATGCGTTACCACCATCCAGGAAGGGTAAACTGGTAGTATCCTACCTTGGGCATTGCCTCACGTGCCTTGCCGTACTTTTATCCCTATATGAGACCACTGTGATTTTGGTTTAGTGTTATCGTATCACAGTGTATCCTTATCCACCGACGGTTTACTGGTGTTTAATATGAAAACTGCACGATAATGCTTAAAAATGTGTTAAGGGAGATCAATGTAAAGCCTTAACCCTAAGAAAAATATTTATTTACCGATTAGACATTATATACATGGCGTATTCTACTTCATATAAATATTTTGATGGATCTTAAAAGATGGAAAATCCGGTAATATCTCTTGAGTTATTGCACGCACGTTATACACTATATGGGAGATGTGAAACCCCGTAAACGTCTCTGACGCTGTTACACTCATAATATAGGTGTTATCGATTTGACTTACATAAGGATATTTTAGTCCTAACTTGAGTGTTTTATCTTTTCATTACGCTCAGGTCAGACATGAGTTTTGAGCTTATCGAAGATTATTCTCTACAAGACGAAGATAAAGATTTGGTATATTATTACTAGTATTATTCCATAACTGTTTGTTCACTACATTATTTTATGTGTTCTATTGTATATATATAACTCTGATAAATGTTGTATAAATTATAATCAAAAGTTTAGCAAATAGCTTCATGAACTGTTTATTTGATTACTATATTTTTTCATTCCGCTACGAGATTCTATGTTGTTTCCTTCTTCTTTTATTATTTTTCTAAATTAACCCATTTGATTATTTACGTTCTGGATTGTTTGAATTGGACATGTGTGGATTATTGTCAATTTAAACCTTTTGAAATATGGTTCGTCACATGAGTCCTGCAACGATCACTAATTACATATCTCCATATTGGTGGAACCAGTCCGTTCGAAAATTTTCTAGCCCTCTTTTTAGGCATGTTAAATAAATGAGGTGCAAATCGTGACAATGCCTCGGATAGATTTTGATATTGGGCCATTATCATGTTTTCTTATGTGAGAGCTTGAAATTTCAATTCCATCTTCTCTTTTTCATGTTCTTAAAAATACTTTCCAAAAAATGTTTCCTTAAACTTCTCTAAGTCATCATGCTTGAATCAGTTATGGTCCTAAATAACTCCCTCAAGTTCCTTGCCTCTCCCGCAAGTTGAAATACAACCAACTTCATTTTATCTATTTCACTACAATCCAACACTTTGAAGATGTCTTCTAAATGTTGGATTCGTTGTTCAGCTTTAAATGGATTAGTATCTTCGATAAATTTATTTGGATGTAAATTCTTGAAACGAGACGGTAAATTATCAGATGGACTATTCACAGATCTTGAGGAAATTTATTCCATTTATTTGATGAAGAATGCGACTAAATAGGATTTTGTTATGTGGAGGCTTGAACCTCTTGTCTATGAGTTGAAGTAGTAGTTTCTTGATCTTCCATAACCTTAAAGAAACAAAATAAATTTGTTATGATCAAGACCAGATATAACTACATTATTTAATATGAAATATTAAGTAACTAAACTCAAGTCATACACACAAAGGATATACTGCTTATAAATCTTTTCTTACAAGCCAAATCTGGGTCATTATTTATAAACTTCCACATATGTCACCAATATTTATATGTCAAAAATTGGAGATTAAACCACCAAACATTAAGCAACGCTTCATTACTTTATTTTATATTCTCCGTGGAAGTCGTAGTGTGGGAAAGAATCCCGTAATATTATTCAATTCATTTTCCATGGGTGCTTCCATAATTCCCATAATGTCTTTTGAGAACATGTTTAATCCTTGGGATTCTAGGTCCTCTTCATCTAACCGTCTTCCATTTACCCTTGGAAATATTTTCCTTTGCATACATCTTATAGGTATTGGAATTTCATCTTGCCTTCTAAGAAATTCATGAATTGTAGGAAGGTTAGGGATTAGTTGTACACTTAATCCCTCCCCATAAACCTCTAGTATATCATATCTTTTGGCTTGTCATTGTTTGTAATTATAAAATTATAAACATGTCAATGAATAGTATAAACTTTCTATTTTGGAGAAACCCAAACTATATGGTTTTATTCTTATGACATAAAGGGTTTCTACCAAGCACCACTTAAATGTAGACTTTGATACCACTTTGCAACACCCCTCTCTGACACTCTTGGCCATAATTAGGAATGCTAACCTCATATTGTGGTGCTTCATTTTAGTGTCACAAGTTTGCAACGAGAAAGTTAGAACATTAAATCATCTGGAGTAAATGATTTCAAGCGGAAGAAATGTTACGAAAGTGACTAAGGATCGTGCAATATGGAATATTAACTAAAACTATTTACTTGTGCGGAATATAAATATAAAAGTAAAATAATAAAGTAAATAACATTAAAAAAAATTATACTGGTTCAAACTTCGCATTCTACGTCCAGTCCCAGACTCCTTCTGGAATTCAACTATCAACCCTCACTTAAACTGGAGAATAGGTATTACACCGTCTAAGTAACCGAACATGACTTCAACCGCCTAAGCAATAGGCTAGGACTTCAACTGCCTGAGCAACTGAAAAGGACTTCCAATACAAATAATAATAAAAAATTGATTGAGTATGCTCGTGAATAACACCCATAAGTTAATAACGTACAACCTTCCTATATTATCATCCTTTATGGTATATCATGTAATTCGTGAAGATAGGAAGTTTATTAAATCACTAATGAAGTTTGCTTGAATGTACACGTGATTAGAACAAAATATTGAATGCAAATGGTAAGATAGTTTAGATAATAAGAATGAGAATTAAAATCATAAATTAGTGATTAAAACAATGAATTTCATGGCTATATATAGTGATTAAGAGTTTCCATCGTTTGGGAAAAGTAGCCATGAAAGAATATGGAAGCAACTCTTGAATCAAGAGTTGTTTCTATTCACTAAAATGAAGTTACTTTTCAAAATGAGACTGTTATAAAGATTCATCTTTTGACTAGCATGAATCAGCAAGCTGAATGGATTAAAATTTGATGTAGCAAGAAAATTGTGCAAAAACGACCCAATTCAGTTGGCTGAGTATGCATGGTCAGCCATTTGAATATTCAAAGTAAATTGTGAACATGCACAGAATTCAGTCGGCTGAACCATGCTATTCGGTCGGTTGTTTTATGTGTTTTGTGGCATATCAAAGTTTTGAAAGAACTTTAGCATATGAAATACATCATAAAAACTTTAGCATATGAACTATGTTTTAAAAAACTTTAAATTGCATGTGTGTGCATATACCACTTCAGAGAGATTTTAACATGAATTTTTTACTAAACTCAGACCTTAGACTGAATATTTTACTTAAGCTTCAATCTGGAATCTGGTCTGTAGATTGTTAGATTATTCTCAAGTAAACAATACTTCTCCTCCAAGTATGGTTAGTTCATATAATATTTACTTATATAGTTGTCACAAACAAGACATCAAATTCTTGGTTATGACATTCTCCCCCTTTTTGATGATGACAACTCTGTAAGTTTTTAAATATATTGATTATTTTCTCCCTCTAATTGGATACTCCCCTTGTCAATCTTATTCTCCCCCTTCACCATTGACAAAAAGGAAAAAGAATTGATATGTGATGTACATGCAATAAAAAAGAGATACATGTTCTGGTACCCACTTTCTATGTTAAGATCTAGGGGTTAGATCTTGGGGAGCCATACTCATTTGGGTATGGTTGAACTTTTACAAGTATAATTTTCATTATTAACTACTATGTCAAAATAATCATCAATGTATATTTCTCTGTTTTTCCAATTAACAGGAACCCAAATACTTGGATAATTATTGTTTATATTTCTCGTCAATGATTTCATACTTCTAGAAATATTATAAACATTATTGGTCATAGTAGTACTTGAATATCTATAAAAATTGGATTTAGAATTTACTCGAAATCTAGTATTAGCACTAACATATTTACTATACATAAAAGTGTATCTAGTGCTATTTCTACGATCAGTTTTATTATATCATAAACCACTTTTATCATTTAATAGTCTAGGACTAGATAAAATCATTTTTACATTTTTTAAATATAGTTCTAAAGTCACAATTGTTATTTTCAAAAGAAATATTACTATTTTTTAAAATATTAACTTTCTCATATGATTCTGAATTCTAGTTCTTTTAATGTACAGTTCTCATTTTTAAGAAGAAAATTTTGAGTTTCTGAATTAGCTAAAGAGGATTTTACTAAATCATTTTGTCTTTTCAAATCAAAATTTTCTTTTGAAATTTTTTCTTTCTTTTTTTAAATAGGGTGTTCTTTCATCTAGAAATTCTTTAAGAGTTATAAAATTATTTTTTAAAACACCAAGTTGATTTTCTAAGTTTAATTTCTCATTTTTCAATTTCTCATTTTCAAGTTGGACAGATTTCATCTTTTCTAGAATAATAAAATTAAGCTTTGTGATCTTATCGCTTATGCTAACTAATTCATTATTATCATTTACTGAAATTTATAAATTAGAAAGTGCATTTTTGTAGTCCTCATTGGTGGCTTTGATAGGGATTTTGCTTGTTTATTTCGATTGGACCTTTTTCTGGCCATTATTCTATGATGTTGTGACAATCGATAGAATTTCAGGCTCTGATACCAAGTGAAAGTGACTAAGGATCATGCAATATGGAATATTAACTAAAACTATTTACTTGTTCAAAATATAAATATAAAAGTAAAATAATAAAGTAAATGATACCGGAGAATTTTATGTTGGTTCGAACTACCAGTTCTACGTTACATCCCAAACTCCTCATAACGATCCGAAATTTCCTTAATTCGAAAATGAGAGATTTCATTCGTTTTAAATTTAAAAGGAATTTAAATATTAAGTAAATATGTTACATATAATAGATAATAATGATGTAATCATTTATTCTTATAGTTAATAATTTAAAAAGTATAAATTTGGATTTTAGAACAAATCGACAAAATTTAAGTTTGTTAATAATAAATAAAGGCTTAAATAAATAAGTTTAAATATTTATTTAATAAGTTAAATATTATTTAAAACATTTAATAAAGATAATAAAAGTATACTAAAAGATTTAAAAGTACGTTAATATTTGTTTTACAAAAATAACCAAAATTTGTCGCATTTTGTCAGTTTTATATATGCTGTAAAATTAGAGATTTTGATATTAATTTAAGATAATTTTAAAATATATTTTAATTTATTTAAAGAAATAAAAAGTTCATTTTAAAGTTTTGTTTATTTCAATGTATTGCTTAACAAAAACGTCAAATTTTGACTGTAATTGTCAACAAAAACACCGTTTTCAACCAAAACAAGTTATCGCAATGTTGTTGCACCTTTATTTTCTTATATATGAACATATATTCAAATAGTATAAGTAATATTTAATCCACTAATCAAGTTTACTTTTACTAAACAAGTTTAGAAACAATTAGCAAAAGTAAATACAAAAGGACAAAACATATCCACTTGTTACTTACTAACCTCTTCTAAATTGGAGGGTTAAAAATATTGGAGTGCTTAAGCACTAATCCACTTGTTACTCACTAACCTCTTCTAAATTCACTTCTTCTTCTTCTCTTCTTAAAAAAAAGGCGCTTGGCCATGAGAAATATGGAGGTGGAGAGGCATGGTCGAGATCAAAGCAAAGGTATAAGCGATGGATGAACACTTGGAAAAGGTGGAAGAATGTGTAGGTAGTGGTTTAGTGAAGCGTTGAATTAAATGAATGTTGGTAGGAAGTTAAACGTTTTGGGTAAAGGTGAGAAATTATCATCGCTTTCGAATTGATATTTTAGCTATATTAAAACAATCACATTTACACATTTATGACATATGAATGTTTATATTGATTGTTAATATGTATGATTCGATAGTTAGTTAGTTAATTGAATTGTGATAATCTATCCCGTTATGATATTCATAGTGAATGTTGGATTTGAAATCATATGTTACGTGATTGATTGAATGGATGGTATGTTAGTGATAAGTATGAATATTAGACATGTTCATTTTGATTTAAATAATCACTTTGTTAATAAGACCATATTTTAGTAATATTAGATATTTTGGAAAAATAAGTCTCTTTTCATTTAGAAGTGAAATTAAAGTCAAAATAAAGGAGAATTTGAAATTTGAAGTGAAACGGATTTGAAAAGATAGTTAAATTGAAATTGAGATGAACAGTGAAATTAAAATTGAAATCGATTTTGGAAAAATTAAAGTTGAGATTAAGGTTGAATTGAAGTTTAAATTGAAATTAGATTTGAAATCTAAACTTTAAATAAGTTTAATTTGAGATTAGAATTGAAATTGAATTGAAATTGAATTGAAATTGGAAATTAAAATTTAATTTTAAAAAAAAATGGAAATAAAATAATATAATAATATGGTAATAGTGAAAATATATTTTAAATACTTTAAAAAGCAGAAATATTAATTTTAAATGATTTGTAATGATTTCATAAGTAATAGAATTCAATTTGAATAAATTATTTCAAGTATTGAAAAATAAGTTAAAACTAAACGCGTCGCGCAACGGTAGTTAATGATTTCACGCTGAAAAGTTCAAATGAAGGTGTAGAGTGAAATATAGCTCGGAATTCTTCGAGATAAGAAAATTCCGGACTATTATATCCATATCTTCTAAACAAAGAAAGAAAATCAAAGTTTCATCGAGTATATTTTGAATATTGTCCAAATCAATTTTTTAGAAAAATCACGCTAGTGTAGTTAAGTGACCATAACGAGAAATCTGTTTAAATGAACGTTTTTAATTATGAAAAAATATGAAATAAGTTAGATAAATCTATTTAAATGATTTAAAGAGATTTGGATTGGAAAATATGAATTATCGAATTTTTGAAAGTTGTTTAATTTAAATAAGCTTATATAGCATTTCCGTAGCACTTTTATGCTGCGAATTGTATAACTTTTTAAAGGGGAGTTTAAATGTAACAAATTTTCCTAGAATCAATTGTGAATATTTTTAAAAGGAAGTCTAAGTGTTTGAAAGATAATTTGGAATATTTATAAGCAGTTCCAAAATAAAGTTGATAACTGAGTATGCGGAAACGACTAGTACATTTGTTCCGCCTGTGACATCTGGGAAGGTAAAACAAGGTGTTTAATTAAGGTTAGGGATGGAGCAACCAGTGCCCTGAACTTACCTGGACTGTGTTTTCTTTTCTTAGGCGAGGGGAGGAACGGATTGGAAGGAAAGCACGGATGCTCCAAAATAAAAAGATTCTATTAAGTATTCCAAAATAAAAGAAGATTGGTATTATTCAAAATTTAAGCAATCTCTGAAATAAACGATTTATATTTACTCAAAGAAAAAAAATGTTTGCTAAGATAGATTTAGGGCTTATCATAAATGTTGTCTTAAATAATATATTTTTTTACCCGCCTAAAAGTTAAAGAATTTGATCAAGAATTAAGTAAGGCAATTTGAGATATTTTCCAAACCAAAAGAATGAATTTCTTAGAAATTATCCTAAGTCAAAAGGAAGAGATTTCAAAATCATCTGAGAAGAATTAAAGTGAAAAGAGACTTAATAAATCTGATATACTCATATTCACTTTTATCGATATTGGATTTCGAGGGAACCAGTGTCCGATTTGGAAAATTCCTATCCGAAAACCACTTCGAACCAATGTATACATTCGAAGTAAGGACATGTTGAAGATGATTGAAGACCGTGGTCTCCTCGTTGTGGAGATTTTTCGGATTGCAAGGACTACTCGCTACTAGTGGTAGTAGGAGAGTGCCTTCGGTTTGTCCTGTTCCTGGACAACTTGTATGGATGTTTGTCTGACATAGAATTTCTAAAGATTACGTACGTTGGTTTTTACAAAAGTACATCAGTGGTGGCGTAGAAGGCAACTTCTCTTAGCTTAACACCCTCCTTGAGACGTACGAGCTCAAGGGTTGTATTTTTGTAGAAGGCAATTAGTAGTTAACGGAAATGGCAATGTGACATTTAAAGATGCGATATGTGCTTTATGAAAAGGTAATCGTAGCCTTAAGCCTCATCAAACTGGAAATGACCGAAACAGGACTAGATGCAGCAAGGCTAAGTGGGTCATTCCTAAGTAGGGTATGGTCATCCCCTTCTAGATATATTTCTTCCCGCTATGACGTTCGGGATGTAAATTAATGTGGTTTGTATGCTATGAGGGCCCTCGAATAAAGGTCGGTAATGACCGAGGGATGACATATTCGGTACTATCTAGTTATAGAGGTAGGCCGGTCTTGTGTTGGTAGAGGTTCCTTTGTGCTGCTCCTTGGGGCATCCATCTAGAGGTGTACCCATTTCAGAAGGTAGATCTGTTGGATCGATTTTATCCTAGAGGGGATGAATAGAGTGATGCTATTAATTATAAAAAATTATCGCGGAAGTTTACAAAATATTTTCAACACAAATATATCAGAATTATAGCAGCACAGATAATAGCAGAATAATAAAAGTAGAAATAGAACGACATGAAGTTTACCCAGCTTCGGCAAAACCCTGCCTATGTGCAGCCCCCAAGGTTTCTACTAGAAATTAAGCAGTCGGACACTTACAGACGTAAACTCACGACACCTGCTATCTAATAGCTTTAAATCTACGCTCAAAACCCTGCCACAACTCAGCCACTGAGTTGCAAATTCTCGAAATACACCACCGTAGCTCGTCCCTTAGTCATACGACTAGAATTTACACTAATTTAAAACGGGAAAATACAGATTTAAAATAATTAAATGAATTAAAACCCCTAATTATCTAATGCCCTTAATTAACAGGGCCGGCCCAAAATAATTACAAAGGAGTCTTCCTTTTATCTCTTTATTTCTTTAGCCCGACTTCCTGTAATTCAATGGCTGCTTCATTCCTTGAGAAAATTAGGGCTTTCTTTGCTCTGAAAAAAATGTCGGCCTCGTTCCTTTGCTTCTTCGTTTGCTCTGAAATTAGGGCTTTGTAGTTGAAGGAGCCAATTGTTTAATTTTCGATTTCAATAAATATTCAACTGATTTGCGCACATCTCATTCAAATTTGAGTCGAGTTCGAATGATGCTCAAATTTGTATGTGTGTCTCCTTTTCGATTTATATTGCTCTCGACTTTGATTTGATTTCGTAATTGATTTTATGCTCTGTGATATTTCTTGAACTTGAATGGATTTTTCAGCCAGTGATGATTTGGGTTAAATAGGATTTGAATTCCTATATTTTCGTTCGTTTGAATTTACTTGAATTCGTTTATAGATTTATCTCGGCCACTTGATTTTGCATGAATGATATGATTTGCTTCTGACTTGTTCAATTCGGATAATTTATTACTTAATTGACACGGCTTTGAATTGTTGTGATTTATATCTTGGCCACCACGGTTTTGAATTTTGGCAGTTCGATTTCGTTCATTTTTCTGTTGACTTCGGCTTTGACTTGAACTGTTCGATGTTGGAAACTGCACTGTGACTGGTTTGCTTTGTGCTTGTTTTTCTTATCCACTGCTTGGCTTCATATTCTTTATCTTTGATAAAAATTGCTACTTGATGCTTGCATTCCTGTGCTTCATGTTATTCGGTGTGGTTTTTGTATTGTGCAGTTGAATTGAGTCATATGCATGTTGCCACCATTGTTGTATGTGTCTGGTTCAATCTTCATTGAGTCTGACTTGGAGTATTTTTTTCCAGTTTTGTTTCTTCATGATTCACCTGAATTTTGCTTCACTTGATGCATTTATCGACTGGTTCGATATTGATTTCATTGTTGTTTTATTGTGTGCATGTACACTTGGTTGTACTTAATGTTGTCGCATAGGGAAGCTGCTTCATCGACTTGGCTTTTAACATCACTGACTTTGATCATTTATTACTGTGATAATATTTGACATTGTCACTGACTATATACATACCACTTGATCTGGTTTGATCGCTTCATGACATGTATGCATGTATATTGGCTGTGTAGTCTGCAATGCTTAGAGATTCATGTATATAGTATATAAGAGGTCTGGCACACTTTGATATGCATATGAACTTATGCATGCTCTGGTTCAGGTAAGACTGTAGTTGTCTTGTTGCATTGTGTACATGTACATGTATTCATTGTGTCATGTCTCTAGTGCACTGACTCATGTGAACTAAGAATGTTGAATTGTGTACATTTTTGTGTCTGCATTTCCATGAGTCACTGTTATCTTGTTCATGCTAGCCGATTTACCCTGTTGCACTGCCTTTTTGTTTACTGCTACCAAAAGTGGTTTTGTATCATAACACTGGCCTAATTTATTCGGTCTGGTTTCTAGTTTTCATGAAGATCATTTCTGATCTGTCCCATTTTCATTGCTATTTTGGTTTATTCTTGAGACTGGCCTTGTTCGTTTGACCATTTCCTCATGTATATTTTGATTTCACATTCATGATTTGTTGTTCCATGGTTTATACGCATCTTTGCACATATGGTTGCATTTTGAATTATGATGAGTTTCATCCCTGGTCTGGGCACGTGTGCTTTATGGACTAGTACTTGATTGTATGCATTTGAACTCGTAGCCTGAATCTGGTGCACAACATATTGAATTGTTCGAGTTACTTGTATCAGTCCATTTCCATGTTGTATGTGATTTTGTTGTATTTGTATTTCCATGCTTGCTTCTGCTATGCACATGCTTCGGTTCATGTATACTTGGTGCCTGGTCTTTGACTTTGTTTTGTTCTACATGAAATCGGGTGCTTGAATTTGCAATGCACCACTTCGTATGTGCATGTTTCATATTCACTTATACTTGACAATTTTCTTAAGCTTGAACATTTTAACTACACCTGTGTTGAATCCAGCTTGCAGCTAGGGTTTAACCTCGTGCTCGTGTTGTGACTTTATTTTTATTGCACTTGAGTTGAACCCGGCTTTTGATTTAGGTTTGACCTTGTGCTCACCTGTCCCTGTAACTTTATCAAGTGTATATTGGTGTGCATGGCCTTGTGGCATGTACAGTGATCCATTGTGCATGTCACAAGCTGTTCGTGTATGATGAATTCGAAATTAAATGATGACGAACAACCCAAATAACTGAGACAAATGATATTTTAAAAAATCATTTTATTTTCTACTGCAAATATATTCGTTTTCAACTTTACTGCATAGCAGATTGCTCAGATGTTGGATTCAGTCTAGAATGAAGTTAAAGATAAGTACGAGCGAATGAGCGATATGTAGTGAGGTGTATTTTTAAATTAGAAATTGTGATGTAATCAAATTTGTATTGTAATTGAAATTGTGTATATATATATATATATAGTGAGAGCTTGAATTTGTACTATTCAAAATTGTAATAAATATTTGTTTGAATAAAATATCCATTTGAATTTAAACTTTGTGTTATTTATTTTGTTCAGCAAATATTTATTTAATTATGTGAAAAAAATAGTACATTGACAAATACATTTAAATGAATATATATGTGTGTGTGTGTGTGTGTGTTTACTATCATCAAAAAAAATCATATACTCGCATACTCAACAATCCCCCCTTTTGATGATAACAAACATATGTTTAAGATTTTGAATTTTATTAAATGTATTTGATCATTGATAGATTCTATTTGCTTCCCCTATTTAAATGCTCCCTCTCTACACAAAGCTCCCCCTCATTTATGCATGTAAATAAAAATATTCAAATGAGCCTAGATGCAAATAGAAAATATTTAACCTTTATTTGTCAAAATCTTAACTTTTCTCTCCCCTTTTGTTATCAGCAGAAGAGTAATAGTGTTAGAAAAATAGAGATAAAGTGATAAACATTAATACAACATTAAAAAATTGATCGAATATAAATATTAAATTTCAATAAAGAATCAAACAAAAATCATAAATACTCTGCATATTTCACTTTAGAATGATAGGAATAATGTCATCACATAAAACCATATAGTTGTGTCTACTTGTGGTATATTTGTATCAGGAATTTGAATACCTACTAACCTTGCATAACCGCTAGGACTTTTAAATGAGATTAGTAGTATTCCAATTTTATTTTAAAAAATGAATTCAACTATCTTCTAACCACACATAACCTTGAGGACTTTTAAATGAGAGTGAATACTATGGATTTTCTTTTTTTAAAAGAACATAAAATGAAAAACGAATGATTTCCTGTTTAAAATGCCACATATTGGCAAACTATATTGAATTTTGATGAGCGATGGTCGTTAGAAATATGATAGAAATAGAGATGGTCATGGAATTTTTACCAACAAAAAGTTTTTATAACTCTTGTTCAAATTTTTAAAGAAATTTACTAAATATACCGTCTCAAGTTATAATATATAATCAATATCAACACTCATCACTTTTTCAATCACTATTTATCTTTTCGATAATTAGTAGGAAGTCAGATTAGTCAATATAATCATTTAAAATCAAATCCAAAAATAATTATAAATTCAAAAATTTTAAGATGACTAATCTGAAACAAAGTCAAAAATTATTTTCTACAAGGGGTTTTATAAAAGAAAAAAATTCTTCTATCTAGAAAATATTTGAAATGAAAAATATGTAGACATTTTCTTTGAAAAAATTGATGCAGCTACTGAAGTGTATCAATATAAATCACATTTCACTAGTAATTTTTCTACCAACTAGATTGCCAATGTAATCTACATCTGAATTTTCCTTCCACTCAAAATTATCATTAGTTAAATTTGATAGTCCAGACCATGAATGTGCATCAAAATATCTCAAAATCAATTTTAACAATTTTTCAAATGAATTTCTCTTGAATTTGAATTTTAAGCCGTGTATACAAGCAAACACAAAATACACTGTCAAGTCAAATATATCCACATGTATCAATAAAGCACCATCATAAGACCAAACAAAATTATTAGTTCAAAGATGAAAAGTGATTGGCCAACATCTTTTCTCAAATCAAAAGCAAAAGTAAGAACAAGTCAAATAGTCAGAATCAAAATCATCATTTATTTTATCATCACCTAACTAGCTGATTTAAATTCAAATTATGGTGCAGATTATCATATTTAATATATCGTTCAAAATATCTTTACTGGTTTTACCTTTACGATAATTTTTCGTTGTTTCCCGTTGTTATTCTGTCACCTTTGTATTAGGTTAATGAACTTTGATTTGTTGCCCGTTGTGTCCCTGGAACAGCCATAATCCAAGTAACACAGTTGTTGTTCCTTAGCCTGCCATCATACCTATATGTTAAAAGATTTTTGTGACCTATTTGTTTTTATAGGTTCATGGTTGTTAGTTGCAGCAGATTTGAAAAATATGTTTGTGGTGACCGAAATAATTTATATGTGTTCCTTTTGGCATCCAAATTTGTTTGACTTTTAAAGATTTGTATTTGTGCCTTTTGAAACCAAATTTGGTATAGTTTTCACATGTTTGGGTCTATACCAAAAATTATTTTGATTGTGTCCAAATTTTCTGCAAATTGTGCACATTGAATTGACTTGATTAATTTCATTTGTAACATTTTCAGATTGACTATATCCAAGTCCTTGTCTAATTGTATTAACAGTTTGTTTCCCTAATAGCATATTCAACGATCTTTCACTTTGGGAAAATTTTCCTAAAGTCGTTGATAGTTGTTGGACTTGTGTTTTGAGAGATTCATTTTCGTTCAATAATTGTGTACACTTTTTAATAGAATTTTCTCTTCTTGTATTTTTCACTTTCTTTCAAAATCAGAATTTCATTTTCAAGCGATTTAATTTTAATTTCTATTTTTTTAATCTCTTCTTCGAATGATGGACACTTATCACACTTAGGGATCCTACTTTGATAGTTTTTAACTAATTAGTCAAATTGCATATTTAAATCTATCAAAGAATCTTTTTGTGATTCAAATTTGGCATAATTCTCCCTAAGTCATTCAAAAGAGCCATTTACATCGTGTAAGTATACAAATAATTCTGAATAAGCGAGTTTTGATACGTCGCTTAGCTCATCATTGTCGTTATCAGTTATATCACCTCGTTGGCACAGATTTACTCTTTCATTCTCACTACCAGTGCTTTTACAATCATCACTTTTATTCCACGTGGCTGAAAAACTTTTCCTTTTTGAATTCTTTTCTTAGCCGTGTTGAAGTCGAGGACGGTTGGGCTAGATGTATCTAGGTTTGTTGCACTTGTGACAGATGATCTCCCATTCTTCTGGGTTGTCTAGTGCTTTGAATATTCTGCTTATCAATTTTTGATTTAGAGCTAGATTTCCATATTTTTGATTCCACGTTTTGAATTTCTTCATTAGTAATGCCAGCTCAAGCTGCTCCATCTTCATTATCATCATCACTGCTGCTTTTTGTCAATCCTGTTAAGCACGTTTCTATGTCGATTATGGAGGATTTCTCATTGCTATTGACTTTGCACCATATAATGTATCAAAAGTATTCCAGATTTCCTGTGCATTTTCATAATGAGAGATAAAGTTAAAATTATCTTGATTAATATAAGAATATAATATATGCGCTGCCAGAGCATCAATCGAGATAATTTTCTTGTCTGTTATATCACACCCATTTTCAGTAACATCCCAACATTTTAACAGATTTTAAATAAAATTCCATTTTTGATTTCCAATTCAAAAAATATGTTCCATAAAAAACAGGAGGATAATATTGGAATGACCCTTAGCAAAAGTAGACATTTTAAAAATTCAAATTTTTGAAACAAAAATTGGTTTTTTGAAAAATCAATTTTTTTAAAAAAATGCCTTTTGTACCTAGCTCTGTACCACTTGTAGGATCGATTTCAACCTAGAGGGGTTGAATAGGGTGACGCTATTAATTGTAAAAATTTATGTGGAAGTTTATAAAATATTTTCAACACAGATATATCAGAATTATAGTAGCATAGATAATAGCAGAATAGTAGATGCAGAAATAGAATGACACAGAATTTGCCCAGCTTCGGCAAAACCCTACCTACGTGCTGCTCCTAAGGTTTCTACTAGAAATTAAGCAGACAGACGCTTACACAGGTGAACTCGCGACACCCACTATCGACTAGCCTTAACACTATAGTTAAAACCCTGCCACAACTCAGCCACTGAGTTGCGAATTCTCTAACTACACCACTATAGCTCGTCCCCTAGTCACACAACTAGAATTTACACCAGTTTAAAAAGGAAAAATACAAATTTAAAATAATTAAACGAATTGAAAACCCTAATTATCTAATGCCCTTACCTTAATTAACAAGGTCGGCCTAAAATAATAACAAAGGAGTCTTCCTTTTTGTTGAATATGCGCTTATATGATTTTTGTTTGATGATAATAAACATATATATATTCATTTAATTGTATTTGGTAATGTACTATTTTATTTTTCATAGATTAAATAAATATTTGTTGAATAAAATAAATTACACAGAATTTGAATTCAAACAGAATAAGTTACACAGAATTTGAATTCAAACAGAAATTTTATTCAAACAAATATTTATTACATGTTTGAATAGTACAAATTCAAGCTCTCACTATACATATACAATTTTGATTCTAATTACATCACAACTCAGTTTACATAATTTCCTCACTACATATCACTCACACTCATAGTTTATCTTTGACTTCATTCCAGTTAGAATCCAGCATCTGAGAAATCTGCAAACATATTCACTAACGCAGTAAAATTGAAAAAGAAATATTTTTGCAATATAAAATGAAATATGATTTTTGAAAATATGATTTGCCTCAGTTATTTCGGTTGTTCGTCATCATTTGCATTTGAATTCATCACACACAAACAATGTGACATGCACAGTGAATCACTGTACATGCCACAAGGCTGTGCACACCGATATACACTTGATAATGCTACAGGGACAGGTGAGCACAAGGTCAAACCCAAATAAAAAGACGGGTTCAACTCAGGTGCAACATAAATAAAATCTCGACTTCAGCATCAAGAAGGAATGTCAAAGAACAGAATTACTCAATGCAAAGCCCAGTGATCAAACATGAACACAACAAGCCCAAGTGAAACCAAACCACAAAGCCAAGCATGATACAGCTGCATGTACAGCAGGTATGGTAACACCAATGATACAAGAGAGGTGAAGCTCAATACAACTACAGTGTGGCAATACCCATGTCCAGAGCTCAATGCATTTAAACTCAGTGACAATGAAAATGAATCAAAGCATGGTTCAAACCAGAGGCAAATGAACAGTGCACCGAACAACTCACAAATATGGAACCAAACCAAAATGGCACTATCAAAATATGCCACAATAAAGACAGTAAAATGTACAAAGCAAAGAAGGCTGCCGTAAAGCATGTACATGAGTGGACAGGACTGCAACAGCCAATTGAAAACAAGTATAACTGATATATGGTGATGCAGTCAACAACTACTCAAGATAACAATGCAGTGCATACTTAAGTACAAAAGTGCAGACGACCAAATATACTACCAAACAAGTATACATAAGCAACTTTGAGCTACAGACCGAGAAAGTATAAGACTTGAATGGACAGAGACAATAACGATGAACAAAGATGGCCAAAAACAGCGCAACAGGCCCAGTTACAACAGACTCAAAGACCAGTGAACAACCAGACTTCAAAACATGGAACAACAAGGTGATCGAACCAACAAAGACCAAGGCTACGGCATAGTGCACCAGAGGAATGCAACAGTATAAAGAAACAAACTCGGCAATCCTCAAGACCAATACACATGAATGCACAGGGTAAACAAACTCACCAAGTAAGTGACAGCAAAACCAAAATGAAATCAGGATTCACAGAAGCAAGAAAATGCAAGAAATCAAATGGCCGAAGTAAACAATCAAGTCAAGGCCGAAGCAGAATCAAATGAACAGGTGAATGTGCAGGCCCAACTGACTACAGCAAATATGTTAAAAACATATGAACCAGCAAAGGCCAAAATTTAACAAAGGCAAATGCACCAGAGAATCATATGTGCAGAGGAACAGTGATGGTCGAAGTAATGCAAATTCGTGAATGTATACAGTCAAGAAAATCAAGTGCATGCAATTTTTTAAAAAGTCAAAACATATAAAAGAGGAAAGTTTTTGTTGTACTATTCAAGGGAAATCAAACGTTTAAAAATCAAGGCCGTGAGTAACAAGGTGAAAATATATCAGGAAAGCCGTGAGTATCAAGTAATTGAAAATTAGGAAAGTATCGAGTTGATACAAACAAACTTAAGTGTTTCGGTATTCATATAAATACCAGTACCAAAGTATCATTATCGGCATGAAAAACCAATCGAACTCAAGCAATAAAACCTGAAAGCGAAATATACAAATAACATACCAGAAGAAAAGGCGAATTCGATTATCTCGAAGCAACCAAGCCGAACCCTAATTTCACAAACAAATCAAGAGAAGCAGCCGAGCGCGACTCCAAGCAGCGGATCAATAGAGCATCAATATCAATCGACGAGAGCAACAAAATAAATTGGCATCCAAAACCATAATTTTGGTCGAAGGACAAAAGCCTTAAATTATGATCGAAGAAGCCGCCATTTTCCAAAGGAACGAATATAAAAGGATCGGGTTTAAATAATAAAAGGGGCCGGCCATTAAGTATTAGGGTTTTAGTGTTTTTAAATAAGGGCTTTAGTTTTTAAATAATGGCTTTATCTTATTTTTGTTTTAAATTCGTTTTTAAATTTTAAAACTCTTTTCAAACCGTTGTATTTGCTTTCGTGTGACTAGGGGACAAGCTACGTGGCGTAGCTTGAGAATTCGCAACTCAGTGGCTGAGTTGTGGCAGAGTTTTGAGCGTAGAGTTAGGTTAGTCAGTAGCGGGTGCCGCGAGTTTACGTGTGTAAGCATGTGACTATCTAATTTCTAGTAGAAACCTTGGGGGCAGCACGTAGGCAGGTTTTTGCCGAAGCTGGGTAAATTATGTGTCGTTCTATTTCTGCATTTATTATTCTGCTTTTATCTGTGCTGCTACTATTCTGTGATCTGTGTTGAAATTATTTTATAAGCTTCCGCAATTAATTTTTATAATTAATACTATCACCCTATTCACCGCCCCTCTAGGGTGAAATAGATCCTACAAGTGGTATCGGAGCTAGGAATAGAAGTCAACTTCTGTTTTAAAAAATTTGTTTTTCAAAAACCAATTTTTGTTTTAAAAATTTGAATTTTTAAAATGGCATCTTTTAATAGTGCTTTTGCTGAGGGTCAGTCTATAGTTAGACCACCAATGTTCAATGGTGAATATGTTTATTGGAAAAATAGAATGAAATTTTTCTGAAAACCATTGATGCTTGGAACATTGTTGAGACAGGTTATAGAGCACCAACTATAATTGTAGATAATTAGGAAATAGATAAACCGATGGATCAATGGACAGAACTAGAAAATAAATTACAAAATGCTAATGCTTGAGCTATGAATTCTATTTTCTGTTCATTGGATCAATTTGAATTTAATCGTGTCTCACATTGTCTAACTGCACAGGAAATATGGCACACACTAGAAGTGACTCACGAAGGAACATCTCAAGTCAAAAAATCTCACCTTGCCTTGCTAAGCAGCGAATACGAGAATTTCACAATGGCAAAAGAAGAAATTGTCAAAGAGATGCATGGACGACTTTCCAATATCGTATACAAATCAAAAGCTCTTGGAAAACCATATACAGAGTTGGAGATAGTCCGAAAAATCCTCATCGTCCTTCCACGAAGATTTGAAGCCAAAGTGACTGTCATTCAAGAATCAAAAGATTTGAAACAAATGAAAGTCGAAGAACTCATAGGAAATCTCACCGCTTATGAGCTAGAAATGAAATTCAAGGAAGAACGTGAAGGAGGTGATACTCGAAAGAAATCAATAGCTTTTAAAGGAACAACAGAAAGTGATAGTGATGATGATGATGACGTAGCAGCAGAATTGGAGCTGATAATAAAGAAAGTCAAAAGGTAGAATTACAAATACGGAAATTCAGCTCTAAATCCAAAATTGAAAAGAAGAATAAATAAAATATTGGACAATCCGGAAGAACGAAAGATCATCTGTCATAAGTGCAACCAACCCGGACATATCAAGCCCAATTGTCCTCAAAATCGACGCGACTTTGAAAAGAAATCAAAAAGGAGAAGTTTTGCTGCCACGTGGAATACAAGTGATGAAGATAATCAAAGTGCTAACAGTGAGAATGAAAAAGCAGACTTGTGTCTTCATGGTGAAATAACTGACAGTGATGATGACGAGCCAAGTGAGGTATCAAAAATTTCTCATTCGGAATTACTTATATATTTCCATGAAGTGAATGGTTGTTTCGAACGACTTAGGGAGAAGTATGCCAAACTTGAATCACAAAAAAATACTTTGATAGATTTAAATAAACAACTTGACCAATTAGTTAAAACCTATCAAAGTAGGATCCCTAAGTGTGATAAGTGTCCAACATTCGAAGAAGAAATTAAAAAATCAGAAATTAATATAAAATCACTTGAAAATGAAATTCTAATTTTGAAAGAGAACGAAAATACTAGGAGAGAAAATTCTATCAAAAAGTGCAAACAATTATTGAACGAAAATGAATCTCTCAAAATACAAGTCCAACAATTGTCAATAACTTTAGATAAATTTTCAAAAAGTGAGAAATCGTTGAATCTGCTATTAGGGAAGCAAACTGTTAATACAGCTAGACAAGGACTTGGATATAATCAATCTGAAAATGTTGAAAGAGATATTAATCGAGAAAATTCCACGTGCACAATTTGTAGAAAATATGGACACGGTCACAATAATTGTTGGTATAGATCCAAACATGTGAAAACCATACCAATTTGGGTTCCAAAAGGCACAAATATAAAATCTCTCAAAGTTAAACAAATTTGGGTGCCAAAAGGAACATATATAAATAGTTTTGGGTCTCCACAAAATTATTTTTCTAAATCTTCTGCCACTAACAACCTTGGACCTATGAAAACAAATAGGTCACATAAATCTTTTCCCGTATAGGTGTGGTGGCAGGCTAAGGAACAACAACAGTGTTTTCTGGATTTTTGGCTGTTCCGGAAACACAACGGGCGACAAAGAAAAGTTCCTTAGCCTGTTATAAAGGTGACAGAATCACAATGGATAAACAACGAAAAATATCGTAAAGGTAAAACAGGTAATGGTATATTTATTTGAACGATATATTAAATGTGATATTCTGCACCACATTCTGAATCAGCCAATATCGAGATGATGAATAGATGATGACTTTGATTCTGACTTATTCAAAATAGTTGGCCAATTATATTTATGCCAAAAACACTAATCTTTGAATTACTTCATACATTTTTGTTTGGATTAAATATTGTGTTTTGTTGGATGATAATGCATTTGGTTATAATTCGGCTAACTCTATATTCACAGTTTTTGATTAATTTACACGGCTTCAATTCAAACAAAGAATGTCATTTAAATTGTTGTTGAAATTGAGTTTGAAATTTTTTCTGCACACTTCATGGTCTGGTCTATCAAATTTTAGTAGTGATGATTTTGGGTGAAAAAGAAACTCAGATGCAGATTACACTGGTAATCTAGTTGATAGAAAAATTACTAGTTGAACGTGATTTTTGAAATATTTAGTTAGTGCATCGTTTTTCAAAGAAAATATCTGCATATTTTTCATTACAAATAATTTTCAATTAGCAGAATTTTTTCTCATATAACCTCTTCAAGAAAATCAATTTTGACCATATTTTCAGATTAGTCATTTTTATTTGATTTTAAATGACAAATTTTTGACTAATCCGACTCCCTACTAATTATCAAAAAGATAAATAGTGATTGAAAAGGTGATAAGTGTTGATATTTAACATGCATTACTCAAGAGAGTATATTTGGAAAATTTCTTTAGGAATTCAAACAAGAGTTATAAAACTTTTTGTTGGGTAAAGATTCAATGACCATTTCTATATCTATCATATTTCTATCGACCATGATTTATCAAAACTTAAATATAGTTGGTCGATATGTGGTACTATAATCAGGGATCATTTGTTTTTCATTTGATATTTTTTTGTAAAAATAAATAAATATCCAAAGTATTCACTCTCATTTAAAAGTCCTCACGGTTATGCATGGGTGAATTACTTGGATTTTTTTATTATGTGCTTCCATTCTCATTTAAAAGTCCTTACGGTTATGCATGTATGGAACGCATATCAAAATTAATTGTTTAAATAGACAAGTTGATTCTAATCCCATTTAAAAGTCCTCACGGTCATGCGTGGTTAGAAGATACTTGATTTCATTTTTAAAAATTAAATTGGAATACTACTAATCTCATTTAAAAGTCCTAACGATTATGCATGATTAGTAGATATTCAAATTCCTGATATAAATGTAACACAAGTTGATACAATTGTATGATTTTATATTAGAACATCATTTCCATAATTCTAAAAGTGGAATATGCGCCTAACAAGGGTAGTTATGATTTTTGTTTGATTTTTATTGAAGTTTAGTATTTATATTCAATTTGAGTTTAATGTTGGATTAATATTGATCACTTTATCTTTATTTTTCTCTAACACTATTATTCTTTTGCTGATAACAAAAGGGGGAGAGAAAAGTTAAGATTTTGTCAAATAGAATCAAGCAAAGGTCAAATAATTTTCCATTTGCATCTAGGCTTAATTATATATTTCTATTTGTATGCATATATGTAGGGGTAGCATCATGTAGAGAGGAAGCATTTAAATAGAAGGAGCAATTAGAGTATATCATTGATCAAATACATTTAACTCAGTCAAAATCTTAAATATATGCTTGTTATCATCAAAAAGGGGAGATTGTTGAATATGCGCTTATATGATTTTTGTTTGATGATAATAAACATATATATATTCATTTAAATGTATTTGGTAATGTACTATTTTATTTTTCATAGATTAAATAAATATTTGTGGAATAAAATAAATTACACAGAATTTGAATTCAAACAGAATAAGTTGCACAGAATTTGAATTCAAACAGAAATTTTATTCAAACAAATATTTGTTACATGTTTGAATAGTACAAATTCAAGCTCTCACTATACATCTACAATTTTGATTCTAATTACATCACAACTCAGTTTACATAATTTCCTCACTACATTTCACTCACACTCATAGTTTATCTTCAACTTCATTCCAGTTAGAATCTAGCATCTGAGAAATCTGCAAACATATTCACTAACGCAGTAAAATTGAAAAAGAAATATTTTTGCTACAGGGACAGGTGAGCACAAGGTCAAACCCAAATAAAAAGACGGGTTCAACTCAGGTGCAACATAAATAAAATCTCGACTTCAGCATCAAGAAGGAATGTCAAAGAACAAAATTACTCAATGCAAAGCCCAGTGATCAAACATGAACACAACAAGCCCAAGTGAAACCAGACCACAAAGCCAAGCATGATACAGCTGCATGTACAGCAGGTATGGTAACACCAATGATACAAGAGAGGTGAAGCTCAATACAACTACAGTGTGGCAATACCCATGTCCAGAGCTCAATGCATTTAAACTCGGTGACAATGCAAATGAATCAAAGAATGGTTCAAACCAGAGGCAAATGAAAAGTGTACCGAACAACTCACAAATATGGAACCAAACCAAAATGGCACTATCAAAATATGCCACAACAAAGACAGTAAAATGTACAAAGCAAAGAAGGCTGCAGTAAAGCATGTACATGAGTGGACAGGACCGCAACAGCCAGTTGAAAAAAAGTATAACTGATATATGGTGATGCAGTCAACAACTACTCAAGATAACAATGCAGTGCATACTTAAGTACAAAAGTGCAGACGACCAAATATACTACCAAACAAGTATACATAAGCAACTTTGAGCTACAGACCGAGCAAGTATAAGACTTGAATGGACAGAGACAATAACAATGAACAAAGATGGCCAAAAACAGTGCAACAGGCCCAGTTACAACAGACTCAAAGACCAGTGAACAACCAGACTTCAAACCATGGAACAACAAGGTGATCGAACCAACAAAGACCAAGGCTACGGCATAGTGCACCAGAGGAATGCAACAGTATAAAGAAACAAACTCGGCAATCCTCAAGACCAATATACATGAATGCACAGGGCAAACAAACTCACCAAGTAAGTGACATCAAAACCAAAATGAAATTAGGGATTCACAGAAGCAAGAAAATGCAAGAAATCAAATGGCCGAAGTAAACACTCAAGTCAAGGCCGAAGCAGAATCAAATGAACAGGTGAATGTGCAGGCCCAACTGACTACAGAAAATATGTTAAAAACATATGAACCAGCAATGGCCAAAATTTAACAAAGGCAAATGCACCAAAGAATCATATGTGCAGAGGAACAGTGATGGTCGAAGTAATGCAAATTCGTGAATGTATGCAGTCAAGAAAATCAAGTGCATGCGATTTTTGAAAATGTCAAAACATATAAAAGAGGAAAGTTTTTGCTGTATTATTCAAGGGAAATCAAATGTTTAAAAATCAAGGCCGTGAGTAACAAGGTGAAAATATATCAGGAAAGCCGCGAGTATCAAGTAATTGAAAATTAGGAAAGTATCGAGTTGATACGAACAAACTTAAGTGTTTCGGTATTCATATAAATACCAGTACCAAAGTATCATCATCGGCATGAAAAACCAATCGAACTCAAGCAATAAAACCTGAAAGCGAAAGATACAAATAACATACCAGAAGAAAAGGCGAATTCGATTATCTCGAAGCAACCAAGCCGAACCCTAATTTCACAAACAAATCAAGAGAAGCAGCCGAGCGCGACTCCAAGCAACGGATCAATAGAGCATCAATATCAATCGACGAGAGCAACGAAATAAATTGGCATCCGAAACCCTAATTTTGGTCGAAGGACAAAAGCCCTAAATTATGATCGAAGAAGCCGCCATTTTCCAAAGGAACGAATAGAAAAGGATCGGGTTTAAATAATAAAAGGGGCCGGCCATTAAGTATTAGTGTTTTAGTGTTTTTAAATAAGGGCTTTAGTTTTTAAATAAGGGCTTTATCTTATTTTTGTTTTAAATTCGTTTTTAAATTTTAAAACTCTTTTCAAACCGTTGTATTTGTTGTCGTGTGACTAGGGGACAAGCTACGTGGCGTAGCTTGAGAATTCGCAACTCAGTGGCTGAGTTGTGGCAGAGTTTTGAGCGTAGAGTTAGGTTAGTCAGTAGCGGGTGTCGCGAGTTTACGTGTGTAAGCGTGTGACTATCTAATTTCTAGTAGAAACCTTGGGGGCAACACGTAGGCAGGTTTTTGCCGAAGCTGGGTAAATTATGTGTCGTTCTATTTCTGCATTTATTATTCTGCTTTTATCTGTGCTGCTACTATTCTGTGATCTGTGTTGAAATTATTTTCTAAGCTTTCGCAATTAATTTTTATAATTAATACTATCACCCTATTCACCCCCCCCCCCTCTAGGGTGATATCGATCCTACAAGTGGTATCGGAGCTAGGAATAGAAGTCAACTTCTGTTTTAAAAATTTTGTTTTTCAAAAACCAATTTTTGTTTTAAAAATTTGAATTTTTAAAATGGCTTCTTTTAATAATGCTTTTGCTGAGGGTCGGTCTATAGTTAGACCACCAATGTTCAATGGTGAATATGCTTATTGGAAAAATAGAATGAAAATTTTTCTGAAAACCATTGATGCTTGGAACATTGTTGAGACAGGTTATAGAGCACCAATTATAATTGTAGATAATCAGAAAATAGATAAACCGATGGATCAATGGACAGAACTAGAAAATAAATTACAAAATGCTAATGCTTGAGCTATGAATTCTATTATCTGTTCATTGGATCAATTTGAATTTAATCGTGTCTCACATTGTCTAACTGCACAGGAAATATGGCACACACTAGAAGTGACTCACGAAGGAACATCTCAAGTCAAAGAATCTCACCTTGCCATGCTAAGCAGCGAATACGAGAATTTCACAATGGCAAAAGAAGAAAATGTCAAAGAGATGCATGGACGACTTTCCAATATCGTATACAAATCAAAAGCTCTTGGAAAACCATATACAGAGTTGGAGATAGTCCGAAAAATCCTCATAGTCCTTCCACGAAGTTTTGAAGCCAAAGTGACTGCCATTCAAGAATCAAAAGATTTGAAACAAATGAAAGTCGAAGAACTCATAGGAAATCTCACCGCTTATGAGCTAGAAATGAAACTCAAGTAAGAACGTGAAGGAGGTGATACTCGAAAGAAATCAATAGCTCTTAAAGGAACAACAGAAGGTGATAGTGATGATGATGATGACGGAGCAGCAGAATTGGAACTGATAATAAAGAAAGTCAAAAGGTGGAATTACAAATACGGAAATTCAGCTCTAAATCGAAAATTGAAAAGCAGAATAAATAAAATATTGGACAATCCGGAAGAACGAAAGATCATCTGTCATAAGTGCAACCAACCCGGACACATCAAGCCCAATTGTCCTCAAAATCGACACGACTTTGAAAAGAAATCAAAAAGGAGATGTTTTGCCGCCACGTGGAATACAAGTGATGAAGATAATCAAAGTGCTAACAGTGAGAATGAAAAAGCAGACTTGTGTCTTCATGGTGAAATAACTGACAGTGATGATGACGAGCCAAGTGAGGTATCAAAACTTTCTCATTCGGAATTACTTATATATTTCCATGAAGTGAATGGTTGTTTCGAACGACTTAGGGAGAAGTATGCCAAACTTGAATCACAAAAAGATACTTTGATAGATTTAAATAAACAACTTGACCAATTAGTTAAAACCTATCAAAGTAGGATCCCTAAGTGTGATAAGTGTCCAACATTCGAAGAAGAAATTAAAAAATCAGAAATTAATATAAAATCACTTGAAAATGAAATTCTGATTTTGAAAGAGAACGAAAATACTAGGAGAGAAAATTCTATCAAAAAGTGCACACAATTATTGAACGAAAATGAATCTCTCAAAATACAAGTCCAACAATTGTCAATAACTTTAGATAAATTTTCAAAAAGTGAGAAATCGTTGAATCTGCTATTAGGGAAGCAAACTGTTAATACAGCTAGACAAGGACTTGGATATAATCAATCTGAAAATGTTGAAAGCGATATTAATCAAGAAAATTCCACGTGCACAATTTGTTGAAAATATGGACACGATCACAATAATTGTTGGTATAGACCCAAACATGTGAAAACCATACCAATTTGGGTTCCAAAAGGCACAAATATAAAATCTCTCAAAGTTAAACAAATTTGGGTGCCAAAAGGAACATATATAAATAGTTTTGGGTCTCCTCAAAATTATTTTTCTAAATCTTCTGCCACTAACAACCATGGACCTATAAAAACAAATAGGTCACATAAATCTTTTCCCGTATAGGTGTGGTGGCAGGCTAAGGAACAACAACAGTGTTTTCTGGATTTTTGGCTGTTCCGGAAACACAACGGGCGACAAAGCAAAGTTCCTTAGCCTGTTATAAAGGTGACAGAATCACAATGGATAAAGAACGAAAAATATCGTAAAGGTAAAACAGGTAATGGTATATTTATTTGAACGATATATTAAATGTGATAATCTACACCACATTCTGAATCAGCCAATATCGAGATGATGAATAGATGATGACTTTGATTCTGACTTATTCAAAATAGTTTGCCAATTATATTTATGCCAAAAACACTAATCTTTGAATTACTTTATTCATATTTGTTTGGATTAAATATTGTGTTTTGTTGGATGATAATGCATTTGGTTATAATTCGGCTTACTCTATATTCACAACTTTTGATTAATTTACACGGCTTCAATTAAAACAAAGAATGTCATTTAAATTGTTGTTGAAATTGAGTTTGAAATTTTTTATGCACTCTTCATGGTCTGGTCTATCAAATTTAAGTAGTGATGATTTTGGGTGAAAAAGAAACTCAGATGCAGATTACACTGGTAATCTAGTTGATAGAAAAATTACTAGTTGAACGTGATTTTTGAAATATTTAGTTAGTGCATCGTTTTTCAAAGAAAATATCTGCATATTTTTCATTCCAAATAATTTTCAATTAGCAGAATTTTTCTCTCGTATAACCTCTTCAAGAAAATCATTTTTGACCATATTTTCAGATTAGTCATTTTTATTTGATTTTAAATGACAAATTTTTGACTAATCCGACTCCCTACTAATTATCAAAAAGATAAATAGTGATTGAAAAGGTGATAAGTGTTGATATTTAACATTCATTACTCAAGATAGTATATTTGAAAATTTTCTTTAGGAATTCAAACAAGAGTTATAAAACTTTTTGTTGGGTAAAGATTCAATGACCATTTCTATATCTATCATATTTCTGTCGACCGTGGTTTATCAAAACTTAAATATAGTTGGTCGATATGTGGTACTATAATCAGGGATCATTTGTTTTTCATTTCATATTTTTTTGTAAAAATAAATAAATATCCAAAGTATTCACTCTCATTTAAAAGTCCTCACGGTTATGCATGGGTGAATTACTTGGATTTTTTTTATTATGTGCTTCCATGCTCATTTAAAAGTCCTTACGGTTATGAATTGTATGGAACGCATATCAAAATTAATTGATTAAATAGACAAGTTGATTCTAATCCCATTTAAAATTCCTCACGGTCATGCGTGGTTAGAAGATACTTGATTTCATTTTTAAAAATTAAATTGGAATACTACTAATCTCATTTAAAAGTCCTAACGATTTTGCATGATTAGAAGATATTCAAATTCCTGATATAAATGTACCACAAGTTGATACAATTGTATGATTTTATGTTAGAACATTATTTCCATAATTCTAAAAGTGGAATATGCGCCTAACAAGGTAGTTATGATTTTTGTTTGATTTTTATTGAAGTTTAATATTTATATTCAATTTGAGTTTAATGTTGGATTAATATTGATCACTTTATCTTTATTTTTCTCTAACACTATTATTCTTTTGCTGATAACAAAAGGGGGAGAGAAAAGTTAAGATTTTGTCAAATAGAATCAAGCAAAGGTCAGATAATTTTCCATTTGCATCTAGGCTAATTTGTATATTTCTATTTGTATGCATATATGTAGGGGGAGCATCATGTAGAGAGGGAGCATTTAAATAGAGGGAGCAATTAGAGTATATCATTGATCAAATACATTTAAATCAGTCAAAATCTTAAATATATGTTTGTTATCATCAAAAGGGGGAGATTGTTGAATATGCGCTTATATGATTTTTGTTTGATGATAATAAACATATATATATTCATTTAAATGTATTTGGTAATGTACTATTTTATTTTTCATAGATTAAATAAATATTTGTTGAATAAAATAAATTACACAGAATTTGAATTCAAACAGAATAAGTTACACAGAATTTGAATTCAAACAGAAATTTTATTCAAACAAATATTTATTACATGTTTGAATAGTACAAATTCAAGCTCTCACTATACATATACAATTTTGATTCTAATTACATCACAACTCAGTTTACATAATTTCCTCACTACATATCACTCACACTCATAGTTTATCTTCGACTTCATTCCAGTTAGAATCCAGCATCTGAGAAATCTGCAAACATATTCACTAACGCAGTAAAATTGAAAAAGAAATATTTTTGAAATATAAAATAAAATATGATTTTTGAACATATGATTTGCCTCAGTTATTTGGGTTGTTCATCATCATTTACATTTGAATTCATCACACACGAACAATGTGACATGCAAAGTGAATCACTGTACATGCCACAAGGCCGTGCACACCGATATACACTTGATAATGCTACAGGGACAGGTGAGCACAAGGTCAAACCCAAATAAAAAGACGGGTTCAACTCAGGTGTAACATAAATAAAATCTCGACTTCGGCATCAAGAAGAAATGTCAAAGAACAGAATTACTCAATGCAAAGCCCAGTGATTAAACATGAACACAACAAGCCCAAGTGAAACCAGACCACAAAGCCAAGCATGATACAGCTGCATGTACAGCAGGTATGGTAACACCAATGATACAAGAGAGGTGAAGCTCAATACAACTACAATGTGGCAATACCCATGTCCAGAGCTCAATGCATTTAAACTCAGTGACAATGCAAATGAATCAAAGCATGGTTCAACCAGAGGCAAATGAACAGTGCACCGAACAACTCACAAATATGGAACCAGACCAAAATGGCACTATCAAAATATGCCACAATAAAGACAGTAAAATGTACAAAGCAAAGAAGGCTGCAGTAAAGCATGTACATGAGTGGACAGGACTGCAACAGCCAATTGAAAACAAGTATAACTGATATATGGTGATGCAGTCAACAACTACTCAAGGTAATAATGCCGTGCATACTTAAGTACAAAAGTGCAGACGACCAAATATACAACCAAACAAGTATACATAAGCAACTTTGAGCTACAGACCGAGCAAGTATAAGACTTGAATGGACAGAGATAATAACAATGGACAAAGATGGCCAAAAACAGTGCAACAGGCCCAGTTACAACAGACTCAAAGACCATTGAACAACCAGACTTCAAACCATGGAACAACAAGGTGATCGAACCAACAAAGACCAAGGCTACGGCATAGTGCACCAGAGGAATGCAACAGTATAAAGAAACAAACTCGGCAATGCTCAAGACCAATACACATGAATGCATAGGGCAAACAAACTCACCAAGTAAGTGACAGCAAAACCAAAATGAAATCAGGGATTCATAGAAGCAAGAAAATGCAAGAAATCAAATGGCCGAAGTAAACACTCAAGTCAAGGCCGAAGCAGAATCAAATAACCAATTGAATGTGCAGGCCCAACTGACTACAGCAAATATGTTAAAAACATATGAACCAGCAAAGGCCAAAATTTAACAAAGGCAAATGCACCAGAGAATCATATGTGCAGAGGAACAGTGATGGTCGAAGTAATGCAAATTCGTGAATGTATACAGTCAAGAAAATCAAGTGCGTGCAATTTTTTAAAAAGTCAAAACATATAAAAGAGGAAAGTTTTTGCCGTATTATTCAGGGGAATCAAACGTTTAAAAATCAAGGCCGTGAGTAACAAGGTGAAAATATATCAGGAAAGCCGTGAGTATCGAGTAATTGAAAATTAGGAAAGTATCGAGTTGATACGAACAAACGTAAGTGTTTCGGTATTCATATAAATACCAGTACCAAAGTATCATCATTGGCATGAAAAACTAATCGAACTCAAGCAAACAAACCTGAAAGCGAAAGATACAAATAAGATACCAGAAGAAAAGGCGAATTCGATTATCTCGAAGCAACCAAGCCGAACCCTAATTTCACAAACAAATCAAGAGAAGCAGCCGAGCGCGACTCCAAGCAGCGGATCAATAGAGCACCAATATCAATCGACGAGAGCAACGAAATAAATTGGCATCCGAAACCCTAATTTTGGTCGAAGGACAAAATTACTAAATTATGATCGAAGAAGCCGCCATTTTCCAAAGGAACGAATAGAAAAGGATCGGGTTTAAATAATAAAAGGGGTCGGCCATTAAGTATTAGGGTTTTAGTGTTTTTAAATAAGGGCTTTATCTTATTTTTGTTTTAAATTCGTTTTTAAATTTTAAAACTCTTTTCAAACCGTTGTATTTGTTGTCGTGTGACTAGGGGACAAGCTACGTGGCATAGCTTGAGAATTCGCAACTCAGTGGCTGAGTTGTGGCAGAGTTTTGAGCGTAGAGTTAGGTTAGTCAGTAGCGGGTGTCGCGAGTTTACGTGTGTAAGCATGTGACTATCTAATTTCTAGTAGAAACCTTGGGGGCAGCACGTAGGCAGGTTTTTGCCGAAGCTGGGTAAATTATGTGTCGTTCTATTTCTGCATTTATTATTCTGCTTTTATCTGTGCTGCTACTATTCTGTGATCTGTGTTGAAATTATTTTCTAAGCTTCCGCAATTAATTTTTATAATTAATACTATCACCCTATTCACCCCCCCCCCTCTAGGGTGATATCGATCCTACAAGTGGTATCGGAGCTAGGAATAGAAGTCAACTTCTGTTTTAAAATTTTTTTTTTTCAAAAACCAATTTTTGTTTTAAAAATTTGAATTTTTAAAATGGCTTCTTTTAATAATGCTTTTGCTGAGGGTCAGTCTATAGTTAGACCACCAATGTTCAATGGTGAATATGCTTATTGGAAAAATAGAATGAAAATTTTTCTGAAAACCATTGATGCTTGGAACATTGTTGAGACAGGTTATAGAGCACCAATTAATTGTAGATAATCAGAAAATAGATAAACCGATGAATCAATGGACAGAACTAGAAAATAAATTACAAAATGCTAATGCTTGAGCTATGAATTCTATTATCTGTTCATTGGATCAATTTGAATTTAATCGTGTCTCACATTGTCTAACTGCACAGGAAATATGGCACACACTAGAAGTGACTCACGAAGGAACATCTCAAGTCAAAGAATCTCACCTTGCCATGCTAAGCAGCGAATACGAGAATTTCACAATGGCAAAAGAAGAAAATGTCAAAGAGATGCATGGACAACTTTCCAATATTGTATACAAATCAAAAGCTCTTGGAAAACCATATACAGAGTTGGAGATAGTCCGAAAAATCCTCATAGTCCTTCCACGAAGTTTTGAAGCCAAAGTGAATGCCATTCAAGAATCAAAAGATTTGAAACAAATGAAAGTCGAAGAATTCATAGGAAATCTCACCGCTTATGAGCTAGAAATGAAATTCAAGGAAGAACATGAAGGAGGTGATACTCGAAAGAAATCAATAGCTCTTAAAGGAACAACAGAAAGTGATAGTGATGATGATGATGACGGAGCAGCAGAATTGGAGCTGATAATAAAGAAAGTCAAAAGGTGGAATTACAAATATGGAAATTCAGCTCTAAATCGAAAATTGAAAAGCAGAATAAATAAAATATTGGACAATCCAGAAGAACGAAAGATCATCTGTCATAAGTGCAACCAACCCGGACACATCAAGCCCAAATGTCCTCAAAATCGACGTGACTTTGAAAAGAAATCAAAAAGGAGAAGTTTTGCCGCCACGTGGAATAAAAGTGATGAAGATAATCAAAGTGCTAACAGTGAGAATGAAAAAGCAGACTTGTGTCTTCATGGTGAAATAACTGACAGTGATGATGACGAGCCAAGTGAGGTATCAAAACTTTCTCATTCGGAATTACTTATATATTTCCATGAAGTGAATGGTTGTTTCGAACGACTTAGGGAGAAGCATGCCAAACTTGAATCACAAAAAGATACTTTTATAGATTTAAATAAACAACTTGACCAATTAGTTAAAACCTATCAAAGTAGGATCCCTAAGTGTGATAAGTGTCCAACATTCGAAGAAGAAATTAAAAAATCAGAAATTAATATAAAATCACTTGAAAATGAAATTCTGATTTTGAAAGAGAACGAAAATACTAGGAGAGAAAATTCTATCAAAAAGTGCACACAATTATTGAACGAAAATGAATCTCTCAAAATACAAGTCCAACAATTGTCAATAACTTTAGATAAATTTTCAAAAAGTGAGAATTCGTTGAATCTGCTATTAAGGAAGCAAACTGTTAATATAGCTAGACAAGGACTTGGATATAATCAATCTGAAAATGTTGAAAGCGATATTAATCAAGAAAATTCCACGTGCACAATTTGTAGAAAATATGGACACGATCACAATAATTGTTGGTATAGACCCAAACATGTGAAAACCATACCAACTTGGGTTCCAAAAGGCACAAATGTAAAATCTCTCAAAGTTAAACAAATTTGGGTGCCAATAGGAACATATATAAATAGTTTTGGATCTCCTCAAAATTATTTTCCTAAATCTTCTGCCACTAACAACCATGGACCTATAAAAACAAATAGGTCACATAAATCTTTTCCCGTATAGGTGTGGTGGCAGGCTAAGGAACAACAACAGTGTTTTCTGGATTTTTGGCTGTTCCGGAAACACAACGGGCGACAAAGCAAAGTTCCTTAGCCTGTTATAAAGGTGACAGAATCACAATGGATAAAGAACGAAAAATATCGTAAAGGTAAAACAGGTAATGGTATATTTGTTTGAACGGTATATTAAATGTGATAATCTACACCACATTCTGAATCAGCCAATATCGAGATGATGAATAGATGATGACTTTGATTTTGACTTATTCAAAATAGTTGGCCAATTATATTTATGCCAAAAACACTAATCTTTGAATTACTTTATTCATATTTGTTTGGATTAAATATTGTGTTTTGTTGGATGATAATGCATTTGGTTATAATTCGGCTTACTCTATATTCACAACTTTTGATTAATTTACACGGCTTCAATTCAAACAAAGAATGTCATTTAAATTGTTGTTGAAATTGAGTTTGAAATTTTTTACGCACACTTCATGGTCTGGTCTATCAAATTTAAGTAGTGATGATTTTGGGTGAAAAAGAAACTCAGATGCAGATTACACTGGTAATCTAGTTGATAGAAAAATTACTAGTTGAACGTGATTTTTGAAATATTTAGTTAGTGCATCGTTTTTCAAAGAAAATATCTGCATATTTTTCATTACAAATAATTTCCAATTAGCAGAATTTTTCTCTCATATAACCTATTCAAGAAAATCATTTTTGACCATATTTTCAGATTAGTCATTTTTATTTGATTTTAAATGACAAATTTTTGACTAATCCAACTCCCTACTAATTATCAAAAAGATAAATAGTGATTGAAAAGGTGATAAGTGTTGATATTTAACATGCATTACTCAAGAGAGTATATTTGAAAATTTTCTTTAGGAATTCAAACAAGAGTTATAAAACTTTTTGTTGGGTAAAGATTCAATGACCATTTCTATATCTATCATTTTTCTATCGACCGTGGTTTATCAAAACTTAAATATAGTTGGTCGATATGTGGTACTATAATAAGGGATCATTTGTTTTTCATTTCATATTTTTTTGTAAAAATAAATAAATATCCAAAGTATTCACTCTCATTTAAAAGTCGTCACGGTTATGCATGGGTGAATTACTTGGATTTTTTTTATTATGTGCTTCCATGCTCATTTAAAAGTCCTTACGGTTATGCATTGTATGTAACGCATATCAAAATTAATTGATTAAATAGAAAAGTTGATTCTAATCCCATTTAAAATTCCTCACGGTCATGCGCGGTTAGAAGATACTTGATTTCATTTTAAAAATTAAATTGGAATACTACTAATCTCATTTAAAAGTCCTAACGATTATGCATGATTAGTAGATATTCAAATTCCTGATATAAATGTACCACAAGTTGATACAATTGTATGATTTTATATTAGAACATCATTTCCATAATTCTAAAAGTGGAATATGCGCCTAACAAGGTAGTTATGATTTTTGTTTGATTTTTATTGAAGTTTAATATTTATATTCAATTTGAGTTTAATGTTGGATTAATATTGATCACTTTATCTTTATTTTTCTCTAACACTATTATTCTTTTGCTGATAACAAAAGGGGGAGAGAAAAGTTAAGATTTTGTCAAATAGAATCAAGCAAAGGTCAGATAATTTTCCATTTGCATCTAGGCTTATTTATATATTTCTATTTGTATGCATATATGTAGGGGGAGCATCATGTAGAGAGGAAGCATTTAAATAGAGGGAGCAATTAGAGTATACCATTGATCAAATACATTTAAATCAGTCAAAATCTTAAATATATGTTTGTTATCATCAAAAAGGGGAGATTGTTGAATATGCGCTTATATGATTTTTGTTTGATGATAATAAACATATATATATTCATTTAAATGTATTTGGTAATGTACTATTTTATTTTTCATAGATTAAATAAATATTTGTTGAATAAAATAAATTACACAGAATTTGAATTCAAACAGAATAAGTTACACAGAATTTGAATTCAAACAGAAATTTTATTCAAACAAATATTTATTACATGTTTGAATAGTACAAATTCAAGCTCTCACTATACATATACAATTTTGATTCTAATTAAATCACAACTCAGTTTACATAATTTCCTCACTACATATAACTCACACTCATAGTTTATCTTCAACTTCATTCCAGTTAGAATCCAGCATCTGAGAAATCTACAAACATATTCACTAACGCAGTAAAATTGAAAAAGAAATATTTTTGAAATATAAAATGAAATATGATTTTTGAAAATATGATTTGCCTCAGTTATTTGGGTTGTTCATCATCATTTACATTTGAATTCATCACACACGAACAATGTGACATACACAGTGAATCACTGTACATGCCACAAGGCCGTGCACACCGATATACACTTGATAATACTACAGGGATAGGTGAGCACAAGGTCAAACCCAAATAAAAAGACGGGTTCAACTCAGGTGTAACATAAATAAAATCTCGACTTCAGCATCAAGAAGAAATGTCAAAGAACAGAATTACTCAATGCAAAGCCCAGTGATCAAACATGAACACAACAAGCCCAAGTGAAACCAGACCACAAAGCCAAGCATGATACAGCTGCATGTACAGCAGGTATGGTAACACCAATGATACAAGAGAGGTGAAGCTCAATACAACTACAATGTGGCAATACCCATGTCCAGAGCTCAATGCATTTAAACTCAGTGACAATGCAAATGAATCAAAGCATGGTTCAACCAGAGGCAAATGAACAGTGCACCGAACAACTCACAAATATGGAACCAGACCAAAATGGCACTATCAAAATATGCCACAATAAAGACAGTAAAATGTACAAAGCAAAGAAGGCTGCAGTAAAGCATGTACATGAGTGGACAGGACTGCAACAGCCAATTGAAAACAAGTATAACTGATATATGGTGATGCAGTCAACAACTACTCAAGGTAACAATGCAGTGCATACTTAAGTACAAAAGTGCAGACGACCAAATATACAACCAAACAAGTATACATAAGCAACTTTGAGCTACAGACCGAGCAAGTATAAGACTTGAATGGACAAAGATAATAGCAATGAACAAAGATGGCCAAAAACAGTGCAACAGGCCCAGTTACAACAGACTCAAAGACCATTGAACAACCTGACTTCAAACCATGGAACAACAAGGTGATCGAACCAACAAAGCCGAAGGCTACGGCATAGTGCACCAGAGGAATGCAACAGTATAAAGAAACAAACTCGGCAATGCTCAAGACCAATACACATGAATGCACAGGGCAAACTAACTCACCAAGTAAGTGACAGCAAAACCAAAATGAAATCAGGGATTCACAGAAGCAAGAAAATGCAAGAAATCAAATGGCCGAAGTAAACACTCAAGTCAAGGCCGAAGCAGAATCAAATGAACAAGTGAATGTGCAGGCCCAACTGACTACAGCAAATATGTTAAAAACATATGAACCAGCAAAGGCCAAAATTTAACAAAGGCAAATGCACCAGAGAATCATATGTGCAGAGGAACAGTGATGGTCGAAGTAATGCAAATTCGTGAATGTATACAGTCAAGAAAATCAAGTGCGTGCAATTTTTTAAAAAGTCAAAACATATAAAAGAGGAAAGTTTTTGCCGTATTATTCAGGGGAATCAAACGTTTAAAAATCAAGGCCGTGAGTAACAAGGTGAAAATATATCAGGAAAGCCGTGAGTATCAAGTAATTGAAAATTAGGAAAGTATCGAGTTGATACGAACAAACGTAAGTGTTTCGGTATTCATATAAATACCAGTACCAAAGTATCATCATCGGCATGAAAAACCAATCGAACTCAAGCAAACAAACCTGAAAGCGAAAGATACAAATAAGATACCAGAAGAAAAGGCGAATTCGATTATCTCGAAGCAACCAAGCCGAACCCTAATTTCATAAACAAATCAAGAGAAGCAGCCGAGCGCGACTCCAACCAGCGGATCAATAGAGCATCAATATCAATCGACGAGAGCAACGAAATAAATTGGCATCCGAAACCCTAATTTTGGTCGAACGACAAAAGCCCTAAATTATGATCGTAGAAGCCGCCATTTTCCTTTAGAAAAGGATCGGATATAAATAATAAAAGGGGACATCCATTAAGTATTAGGGTTTTAGTGTTTTTAAATAAGGGCTTTAGTTTTTAAATAAGGGCTTTATCTTATTTTTGTTTTAAATTTGTTTTTAAATTTTAAAACTCTTTTCAAACCGTTGTATTTGCAAGTCGTGTGACTAGGGGACAAGCTACGTGGCGTAGCTTGAGAATTCTCAACACAGTGGCTGAGTTGTGGCAGGGTTTTGAGCGTAGAGTTAGGTTAGTCAGTAGCGGGTGTCGCGAGTTTACATGTATAAGCGTGTGACTATCTAATTTCTAGTAGAAACCTTAGGGGCAGCACGTAGGCTGGTTTTTGCCAAAGCTGGGTAAATTCTGTGTCGTTCTATTTCTGCATTTATTATTCTGCTTTTATCTATGCTGCTACTATTCTGTGATCTGTGTTGAAATTATTTTATAAGCTTCCGTAATTAATTTTTATAATTAATACTATCACCCTATTCACCCCCCCCCCTCTAGGGTGAAATCGATCCTACACTTTTATCTCTTTATTTCTTTAGCCCGACTTCCTGTAATTCAATGGATGCTTCATTCCTTGAGAAAATTAGGGCTTTCTTTGCTTTGAAAAAAATGTCGGCCTCGTTCCTTTGCTTCTTATTTCGCTCTGAAATTAGGGCTTTTGTAGTCGAAGAAGCCAATTGTTTGTTTGTCAATTTCAATAAGTATTCAACTTATTGGCACACAGCTCCTTCAACTTGGCACGTGTGTCTCCTTTTCGATTTATATTACTCTCAAATTTGATTCGAGTTCCTAATGGATTTTATACTCTGTGATATTTCTTGAACTCGAATGGATTTTTCGGCCAATGATGATTTGGGTTAAACAGGATTTGAATTCCTATATTTTCGTTCATTTGAATTTACTTGAATTCATTTATAGATTTATCTCTGCCACTTGATTTTGCATGAATGTTGTGGTTTGCTTCTGACTTGTTCAATTTGTATAATTTTCTACTTGATTGACATTGCTTCGAATTGTTGTGATTGATATCTTGGCCACCACGGTTTCGAATTTTGACGGTTCGATTTTGTTCATTTTTCTGTTGACTTCGGCTTTGACTTGAACTGTTCGATGTTGGAAACTGCACTGTGACTTGTTTGCTTTGTGCTTGTTTTTCCTCTCAAATGCTTGACTTCATATTCTTTTCTTTGATCAAAACTGCTACTTGATGCTTGCATCCCTGTGCTTCATGTTGTTTGGTGTGGTTTTTGTGTTGTGCAGTTGAATTGAGTCATATGCATGTTGCCACCATTGTAGTATATTTCTGGTTTAGTCTTCATTGAGTCTGACTTGGAGTATTTTGTTGCCAATTTTGTGTTCTTCATGATTCACCTAAATTTTGCTTCACTTGATGCATTTATCGACTGGTTCGATACTGATTTCATTGTTGTTTTACTGTGTACATGTACACTTGGTTGTACTTAATGTTGTCGCATATGGAAGCTGCTTATATGACTGTCGCATATTGTCTTGGTTGTACTTAATGTTGTACTTAATGTTGTCGCATATTGTCTTGTTGCATTGTGTACATGTTCATGTATTCACTGTGTTATGTCTCTGGTGCACTGACTTATATGAACTAAGCATGTTGAATTTGGTACATTTTTGTGCCTGCATTTCCATAAGTCACTGTTATCTTGTTGATGCTAGCCGAGTTGTCCTATTGTGCTTCCTTTTTGTTTACTACTACCAGAAATGGTTTTGTATCATAACACTGGCCTGATTTATTCGGTGTGATTTCTGGTTTTCATGAAGATCATTTCTGATCTGTCCCATTTTCATTGCCGTTTTGGTTTATTCTTGAGACTGGCCTGGTTCGTTTGACCATTTCCTTATGTATATTTTGATTTCACATTCATGATTTGTTGTTCCATGGTTTATGTGCATCTTTGCACATATGGTTGCATTTTGAATTATGATGAGTTTCATCCCTGGTCTGGGCACGTGTGCTTCATGGACTTGTACTTGGTTGTATGCATTTTAACTCATAGCCTGGTTCTAGTGCAAAGCATATTGAACTGGTCGAGTTACTTGTATCAGTCCATTTCCATGTTGTATGTGGTCTTGTTGCATTTGTATTTGCATGCTTGCGGCTGCTATGCATATGCTTCAGTTCATGTATACTTAGTGCCTGGTCTTTGATTTTGTCTTGTTCTACATGAAATCTGGTGCTTGAATTTGCAGTGCACCACTTTGTATGTGCATGTTGCAAATTCACTTATACTTGACAACTTTCTTGAGCTTGTACATTTTGACTGCACCTGTGTTGAATCCAGCTTGCAGCTCGGGTTTGACCTTGTGCTCGTGTTGTGACATTATTGTTATTGCACTTGAGTTGAACCCAACTTTTGATTTGGGTGGACCTTGTGCTCACATGTTCCTGTAACTTTATCAAGTGTATATTGACGTGCACGGCCTTATGGCATGTACAGTGATCCACTATGCATGTCACAAGCTTTTGTGTACGATGAATTAAAAATTAAATAATGACGAACAACCCAAATAACTGAGGCAAATGATATTTTCAAAAACCATTTTATTTTCTATTGCAAAATTATTTCCTTTTCAATTTTACTGTGTCGGTATTTATTTTTGCAGATTGCTCAAATGCCGAATTCAGTCTGGAATAAAGTTAAAGATAAATACGAGTGAATGAGCGATATGTAGTGAGGTGTATTTATAAATGAGAAATTATGATGTAATCAAATTTGTATTGTAATTGAAATTGTGTGTTTATATATATATAGAGAGAGAGAGCTTGAACTTGCACTATTCAAAATTGTAATAATTATTTATTTGAATAAAATATCTGTTTGAATTTAAACTTTGTGTTATTTATTTTATTGAGCAAATATTTATTTAATTGTGTGAAAAAATAAAATAGTACAATAACAAATACATTTAAATGAATATATATATATATATATATATATATATATATTTATATATATATATGTTTATTATCATTAAACAAAAATCATATACTCGCATATTCAACAAGATCCTTCACCTGGTCATTTGTATGGAAATCCATTCTCCAATGAGAACCTACGGTTTTGTTTGTAGAGTCTAGTATGCTGAAATTTAATAATGGTAACAATTTCAGCTAGATTAATAAGTTTATTTGCAAATGTTTTCAAAGAGATATCATTAAGAATAATATCAAATGTTTTGATATATAAAAGTGTTTTAGTTATCATAAGGTAAAAACCCGTCCGTGTTTATGGGTGGGCGTGGTCTTATGAGATACTCTTTATTTTCAAAGAATTTATAAAAAGGCTGATATATGACGCTGTCATATATTATTGAGTTTTTCTCACGCTGGTTTATCAAGCCTTATCCGGGTGTTTTCAGTACTCGGGTCAGATCCGAGTATTTTCAGGTTAGTCGAAGACGGTTGAAGTTTCCAGAGAAGAGCTGGAGATATTCATCAACGTATGGACATATTCTATTATCCGCTGTGCTTAGTGTATTTTGTTTGATGTTTGTCAGCAATTGTAAGGTCAGATATTTATAACTATCTAGGCTGAATTTAGGTTAGACTCTGATATATGTATTTAAAATACTTCCGTTGTAAAATTATTTGTTCAATATTATATGTTATTCCATTCGTGTGAGATTCTGTTCTATCTATTTTTTCTTTCTACCCTTTACGATCCATCTTTTCGTGCAATTTGAGTTGGACATGTGTGGTTTATTGTTGATTCAATGGGTACGGAAAAACAGGCCATTACATTTGGTTGAGCGTACACCGAAGCCTGATAGGGGTAAGACTCATCATAGATAGGATTGGTAATATCCTAGGATGAGTAACTCATTAGGCATCGGTTTAGTAACACCCTAGGATGAGTTATGAGAGTGTTATATATGAGTGCATATTTTTTAATTTTATAGAAGTGATTTTGTTTTAAAGAAGTTGGTAAATGAAATAATTTTCCCTTGGGTTTATATTATAAATATTAAAGGGGATATTATTATCTTTTGGGTTAGAAGTTAAGGATTGTTTGTAATTTAACTTAGCAAAACTAAAATATGAATATCTTGTTATTAGTATTGCACAATTTAACTATAAGATATTCCATACAGAATCAATTAGTTGAGAACTAGCATTTAGAATTTTAGTCATATACCCTTAAATATTTAGTATTAAGAACTAATAGTGATTAAGTGATTATCATAATGGATGAGTTTAAAAGCTAACCACAAATATCTTGTTAAGTAAAATTCACAATTTGACTATAAGATATTTGATGATAATATTGAAGCTAGAAGTTGTAATTGGAGAAAGTAAGAAGAAAATACATACTTAGAAAAAATTATTATTAACAAGATAGGAAAAAGATAAACCTAAATTGAGATTTTGGGTAAATATAATATGAAAGGGTAAGTTCTATAACTTATAAATGAGTTAAGGTAATTTGAGATTTAGACTCTTTAATTAGGTTAAAAGTCAAAGTAAAATTTAGGAATAAGAGATATAGGAAATATTAACCTAATATAAAAATTTGAATTAGTGATACATTTAGGGTAACATTTGTGATTCGTGATAAAGTTAGATTGGAAGTGGATAGGTTAGAAAAAAGTGGATATTTTTAAATAATATGGTTAGTAGGTTGATAGTTGGATGAAAAAGGATAATCACAAATACCATGTGAATTAAATTTCACAAATTGACTATAAGATAGTTGATGGATTTAAGATTTAGATATTTGTTTTAGAAAATGGAGAGGTAAATAAGTTAAGATTGGTAAAAAAAGGATGTACACTTAGTAAAGTTGTCTTAATAATATATGGATAAGATAAATAATATTGGTTAAATTAAGACCTTAGGTAAAGAAAGATAAGGATTGAATTTTATAACCTACTAATTTTGGATAATAGTAGAATTCCACATTAGTTAAACACCGTAATTGAAGTGATAACAATTTGAAGTTTGTGGATATGTATATATACTCTTAGGAAGTAAAGGTATGTTATACAAGTTTAAGTCATATTTGTACGTTTAAGTAATAATGGATTTAGTTTAAAAAAAGTAAATGGTCGTGAAATAAACTTGGATTAGTTGAAATTTTAGAGAAATTTATTAGGTAAAAATGAATATTAATAAATATACAAGATAAACATAGATCGCGCTGGCACATAAATCTTGATCTAAGATTTGAGTACAGAACTTTGTGGTGTTTACACTAGTCCGTAAAAGGATTTATCACTTGATTCTTGACGGCGAGCATTGATGAGAGTTTATGATTATGTACTCAATTTTTCTATCATAGTTGAGAGCTATGCAAGGAAAGCAAGGGTTTGTGATCAAGAAGTATGATCAAAGTCCGCACTAGAAAATCGGAGGATCGATACTAGTTCGGAAGTAAAGTTGTGGATTCGAATAATAGATCGAATAAAATATCACATATAGTATGATGTTTTGGGTCTGTCAACATAGTAGTTGGATAGTTATCCTAAATAGTAGACACTAAGATATATGGGTTAGACATATGTTTTGTTATATAGACCTCAGGTATACTACATGCTCAGGTCAGGGGTTGAGTTATGTGAATATATTCAATTATGTTGATATAGTATTAGCTTGGTTTTTTTGGATGTATAGTCTTGTTTGGTTGTGGTATATTTTATCTTAAGTATGTTGTACGCACTAGGATGGGTACGATAGAAGTCTGACTTGATTTATGCATATATCACCTTAAGTACGTGATATGTACTCTTAATGTGGGGAATCTCTGTATGTATGTTTGGCATCATTTGTTTTAGTGTTGTTATGATATCGACCTTCTTCTTTTCTATCATCAGTAGAAATAAGCTAGAATGTTTGAGGATAAGAGTATAAGATAGATTTCTTTATCTAACTTTCATTTCGAAGACGAAATGCTTTTAAGCGTGGGAGAATGTAACGACCCGAAATTTCACTACTTCGGAAATGAGAGATTTCATTCGTTTTAAATTAGAAAGAAATTTAAATATTAAGTAAATATATTATATATAATAGATAAAGATATTAATGAAGAAATCATTATTCTTATAGTTAATAATTTAAAAAGTATAAATTTGGATTTTAGAACAAATCGACAAAATTTAAGTTTTTTAATAATAAATAAAGGCTTAAATAAATAAGTTTAAATATTTATTTAATAAGTTAAATCTTATTTAAAACATCTAATAAAGATAATAAAAGTATACTAAAAGATTTAAAAGTATGTTAATAATCGTTTTACAAAAATAACAAACATTTGTCGCATTTTGTCAGTTTTACATACGCTGTAAAATTAGATATTTTGATATTAATTTGAGATAATTTTAAAAAATAAAGAGAATTGTTTTAATTTATTTAAAGAAATAAAAAGTTCATTTTAAAGTTTTGTTTATTTCAATTTATTGCTTAACAAAAACGTCAAATTTTGACTATAAAATTTGTCGACAAAAACACCGTTTTCAAGCAAAACAAGTTATCGCAACGTTGTTGCACCTTTATTTTCTTATATATGAATATATATTCAAATAGTATAAGTATTATTTTATACACTAATCAAGTTTACTTTTACTAAACAAGTTTAGAAACAATTAGCAAAAGAAAGCACAAAAATACAAAACATGTCAAATCAAACCAAACATAATTATTACTTTACTTTTCTTACTCCTTAAGTGAAAGTGAATTAAAGCATGATTTAAAATGTGATGTTAAGTGTTGAAAAAAGTAAAATTTCTTATAAAGGGCATTTTGGTCATTTTACATAATAATATTTTATTCCAAACTTTTTTCTATAAATAGTCATGCATACCTCTTTCATTTTCACACAAATCATTCTCTTCTTCTTCTTTATCAAGCTGTTTTAATGGATTCTCTCTTTAAGAGAGGTAGGAGGGTTAAAAATAGTGGAGTGCTTAGGCACTAAACCACTTGTTACTCTCTAACCTCTTCTTAATTCACTTCTTCTTCTCTTCTTAAAAAAAACGCTTGGCCGTGAGAAATATGGAGGTGGGGAGGCATGATCGAGATCAAAGGAAAGGTAGAATCGATGGACGAACATTTGGAAAAGGTGGAAGAATGTTTAGGTGGTGGTTTAGTGAAGCGTTGAATTAAATGAATGTTGGTAGGAAGTTAAGCGTTCTGGGTAAAGGTGAGAAATTCTCATCGCTTTTGAATTGAGATTTTAGCTATATTAAAACAATCACATTTACACACTTATGAAATATGAAAGTTTATATTGATTGTTAATATGTATGATTTGATAGTTAGTTAATTAATTGAATTGTGATAATCTGTCCCGTTATGATATTCATAGTGAATGTTGGATTTGAAATCATATGTTATGTGATTTGTTGAATGGATGTTATGTCAGTGATAAATATGAATATTGGATATGTTCATTTTGATTTAAATAAATCACTTTGTTAATAAGACCATATTTTAGTAATATGAGATATTTTGGAAAAATAAGTCTCTTTTCATTTAGAAGTGAAATTAAAGTTAAAGTAAAAGAGAATTTGAAATTTGAAGTGAAACGGATTTGAAAAGAATAGTTAAATTGAAATTGAAATTGAGATGAATAGTGAAATTAAAATTGAGATCGAATTTGAAAAAATTGAAGTTGAGATAAAGGTTGAATTGAAGTTTAAATTGAAATTAGATTTGAAATCTAAACTTTAAATCAGTTTAATTTGAGATTAGAGTCGAAATTGAATTGAAAATGGAAACTAAAATTTAATTTTAAAATAATGAAAATAAAATAATATTATATTATAATATGGTAATAGTGAAAATATATTTTAAATACTTTAAAGGGTGAAAATATTTTAAATGATTTGTAATGATTTCGTAAGTAATAGAATTCAATTTGAATAAATTACTTCAAGTATTGAAAATTAGGTTAAAACTGGACGCGTCGCGCAACGGTAGTTCGCGATTTCGCGTTGAAAAGTTCAAATGAATGTGTAGAGTGAAATATAGCTCGAAATTCTTCGAGATAAGAAAATTCCAGACTATTATATCCATATCTTCTAAACGAAGAAAGAAGATCAAAATTTTATTGAGTATATTTTTAATTAAGTCCAAATCAATTTTCTAGAAAAATCGCGCTAGTGCAGTTAAGTGACCATAATAGGAAATCTGTTTCAATGAACGTCTTTAATTATGAAAAAATATGGAATAAATTTGATAAATCTATTTAAATGATTTAAAAAGGATTTGGAAAATATGAATTATTGAATGTTTAAAAGTTGTTTAATTCAAATAAGCTTATATAGCATTTCCGCAGCACTTTCATGCTGTGAATTGTATAACTTTTAAAGAGGATTTTAAACGTAACAATTTTTCTTGGAATCAATAGTGAATATTTTTAAAAGGAAATCTAAGTGTTTGAAAGTTAATTTGGAATATTTATATGTAGTTCCAAAACAAAGTTAATAACTGAGTATCCGGAAATGACTAGTACATTTGTCTCGCCTATGAGATCTGGAAAGATAAAACAAGGTGTTTAACTAAGCTTATGGATGGAGCAACCAGTGCCCTGAACTTACCTGGTCTATGTTTTCTTTTCTTAGGCGAGGGGTGGAACAAATCAAAAGGAAAGCCCGAATGCTCCAAAATAAAAAGATTCTGTTAAGTTTTCCAAAATAAAAGAAGTATTATCCAAAATTTAAGCAATCTTCAGAATGAACGATTTCTATTTACTTAAAGAAAAAAATGTTTGCTAAGATTGATTTAGGATTTACCGTAAATGATGTCTTAAATAACATTATTTTTTATCTGTCTAAAAGTTAAAGAATTTGATCAAGAATTAAGTAAGGAAATTTGAGATATTTTTCAAAGCAAAAGAATGAATTTCTTAGAAATTATCCTAAGTCAAAAGGAAGAGATTTTGAAATCATCCGAAAAGAATCAAAGTGAAAAGAGACTTAATAAATCCTGCATACTCATATTCACTTTTATTGATATTGGATTTCGAAGGAACCGGGGTCGAATTTGGAAAATTCCTATCCGAAAACCACTTCGAACCAATGTACATGTTCGAATGTGAAGACATGTTGAAGATGATTGAAGACCATGGATCTTTATATCATGAGGACTGCTTGTTGACTTGCTTAGCTCCTAAGTTATGTGTAGCAGTGGTCTCCTCGTTGTGGAGATTTTTTGGATTGCAAGGACTACTCGCTACTAGTGATAGTAGGAGAGTGCCTTCGATTTGTCCTTTTCCTGGACAACTTGTATAGAAGTTTGTCTGACATTGCATTTATAAAGATTACGTACGTTGGTTTTTACAAACATACATCAGTGGTGGCGGAGAAGGCAACTTCTCTTAGCTTAACACCCTCCTTATGATGCATGAGCTCAAGGGTTGTATTTTTGTGGAAGGCAATTAGTAGTTAACGGAAATGGCAATGTGACATTCAAAGATGTGATATGTGCTTTGTGAAAAGGTAATCATAGACTTAAGCCTCATTAAACCGGAAATGACCGAAACAGGATTAAATGCAGCAAAGCTAAGTGGGTCATTCCCAAGTAGGGTATGGTCATCCCCTTCTAGATATATTTCTTCTCGCTATGACATTTGAGATGTAAATTAATGTGGTTTGTATGCTATGAGGGCCCTCGGATAAAGGTCGGTAACGATCGGGGATGACATATTCAGTTCTATCTAGTTATAGAGATAGGTCGGTCTTGTATTGGTACAGGTTCCTTTACGCTGTTCCTCGGGGCATCCATCTAGAGGTGTACCCATTTCGAAAGGTAGATCCTTCACCTGGTCATTTGTATGGAAATCCATTCTCCAATAAGAACCTATGGTTTTGTTTGTAGAGCCTAGCGTGCTGGAATTTAATAATGGTAACAGTTTCAGCTAAGATTAATAAGTTTATTCGCAAATGTTTTCAAAAAGATATCATTAAGAATAATATCAAATGTTTTGATATATAAACGTGTTTTAGTTATCATAAGGTAAAAACCCGTCCGTGTTTATGGGTGGGCGTGGTCTTATGAGATACTCTTTATTTTCAAAGGATTTATAAAAAGGTTGATATATGACACTGTCATTTATTATTGAGTTTTTCTCACGCTGGTTTACCAAGCTTGATCCGGGTGTTTTCAATACTCGGGTCAGATTCGAGTGGTTTCAGATTAGTTAAAGACGGTTGAAGTTCCAGAGGAGAGCTGGAGATATTCATCAACGTATGGCATATTCTATTATCCACTGTGCTTAGTGTATTTTGTTTGATGTTTGTCAGTGATTGTAAGGTCAGATATTTATAACCATCCATGCTGAATGTAGGTTAGACTCTGATATTTGTATTTAAAAGTTTTCCGCTGTAAAAATATTTGTTCAATATTATATGTTATTCCATTCATGTGAGATTCTGTTCTATCTATTTTTTCTTTCTACCCTTAATGATCCGTCTTTTCGTGCAATTTGAATTGGACATGTGTGGTTTATTGTTGATTCAACCGGTATGGGAAAACGGGCCATTACACTCCTTCTACAATTCAACTATCAACCCTCACTTAATCCGGAGGAACATGTATTACACTACCTGAGCAACCGAACATGACTTCAACCGCCTAAGCAACAAAATAGGACTTCAACCGCCTAATCAACCGAACAGGGTTTCCAATGCAAACAGTAAAATTGTTCCTGATTGAGCATGCTCTTGGATAGCACTGATAAGTTAATAACACACACCCTTCCTACAATCTTCTCCTTTGTGGTATATCGTGTAATTCGTGAAGATAGAAAGTTTATTAAATCACTAATGAAGTTTGCTTGAATGTACAAGTGATTAGAATGAAATATTGAATGCAAATGGCAAGATAGTTTAGATAATAAGAATGAGAATTAGAATCGGAAATTAGTGATTAAAACAATGGATTTCATGGCAATATATAATGATTAAGAGTTGCAATCGTTCACGAAAAGTAGCCATAAAAGAATTTGGAAGCAACTCTTGAATCAAGAGTTGTTTCTATTTGCTGAAATGAAATGTCTTCTCAAAACATAGCCGTTATTAAAATTTAGTTGTCTGAATAGCATGAATCAGCCAGCTGAATGGATTAAATTTGATCCAGTAAGAAAATAGTGCAAAAATGACCTAGTTCAGCCGGTTGAGTGTGCATGATGAGCCAACTGAATATTCAAAGTAAACTGTGCAAATGCACAGAATTCAGTCGGCTGAACCATGATATTCATCTGGTTGTTTTCAGTACTTTGTAGCATATCAAAGTTTTGAAAGAACTTTAGCATGCAAACTATGTCATAAAAACTTTATCATACGAACTATATTTTGAATAATTTTAAATTGCATGTGCATGCATATATCACTTCGGAGAGATTTTAACATGAATTTTCTACTAAACTCGGACCTTAGACTAAATGTTTTGCTGAAGTTTCAATCTGAAATTTGGTCTGCAAGTTGTTATATTATTTCTCAAGTAAAAACAATATCTTCTCCTGCAAGTATGGTTAGGTCATATAATATTTACTCATATAGTTGCCACAATCAAAACATCGAAGTTCTAGGGTCTAACATAGTATCCATTCATACTTTGTTTACAAGATAATTTACATAGGGTCTTGTTTTTTACTTCATACACACATGTACATCAACACTTACAATACTAAACAAAAGCTAAAAAGATTCCTTGGCTTGGGTTTCGTCATGAAAAGCACCAAAATCCAACTTTACATATCAAAACCTGAAATGTTCATGTGTAGCATCATGAGCAACACAGACCTAGTGATGTATCTATTTAATCTAAATTTTAGGTCATGTAACAAAATTCTCTAAGATGTCTGAACCATCTTTTAAAATATATAGTATTGTCTTACATAAGTAAAATAGGTAAATTTTCTTTGAACATATTTGCAATACTCATTCGACATAAATAAGTACCTTTTGTAAACAAGGAATTTTACAAAATTTGAAATTCATGTCAAAATCAATTTAGCTATGAATGGATCTAATCTGAACACAAATTATGGAATTTGATCTTAGAATGTTTTGTCCTATAACGGCTAGCATCCTAACACACACGTACTCTCTCAAATTAATGTACTGGATTTCTCCGAGTAAAATAATAGTTCATTATCCTACATCTTTTGTCTTTTACCACACTCGTTCAAACATCATATATATATATATGTGTGTATGTATGCATGTATGTATGTATGTATGTGTATATGTATATGTATGTATATATCTATGTATTTTTCAAAATACTTAGTAATCAAAAACCAATATAGGTTATTCTTACATTCAAACAACCAAAGCATCAATCATATACACTTGGTTGAGGGCAAAAATATTGCGCTGCAAAAGATATGTCTATAATACTAAAAGAGTTTAAAATAGTGCAACAAATAGATCAAACATGTTATAAGTTACACACCACTTCATGAAATGACTTGAAATTGCAAAATTAGATAGTTTTTCTCACCTTAGCACTTATAGTTTTGGCTTATGGATTAGCTCCTTGGCTTTCCCTAAGATCTTCCATGTTTTCTTACTTTTTTTTTTACTTTTAGATTTATGGAGGTATGAAAATCAAATGAGATAATCATCCTATTTATAGCATTTCTTTAAGGCTAATTTATCATGTTAATTTGGGCGCTTTTCCACCCTTTTCCATGCAACTTTGGTGTAACGGCATACAGCCCCTTTGTTGTCATCTTAAAAATCAAGATGATATTATAAACTTACACCTAATTAGTCTATCAGATGATAAGAATATTTTGTTATTTGAAAAAAAGTTGAAACTTAGTTTTTCACCTTTCAAAAAATTATAAAATTATAATATCATTTCATTTTGGATTTACGAACACATAAGAAAGTAAGTTAATCGGGTTCTTACAACCTAGTTGTCAAAATATACTTTTTGTGCAATTAAATGGTTTTAAGTTTCTCCACGAATACCAAAAAAGTTAAATCTGTCTACATACGTATTCGAAAAATGGATATATATCTGATATCTAAAAAATGAATATGGATGCAGATATAAATGCATCTGCATTCGAAAACTATCCATCCGATTTTTGTCAATGTTATAGTTTATTTTAATCTGTAATTTGGTACAACGAAAATGTGTATTTTTTATTTTAGTAAGCTAGTAGTTTATATTTTATGCATATTAACTGCTCAAAAGTATTTATTATCATCATATTTTTTAATATTACATATTTGTATAATTGGTGGAATTAAAGAAAAAACTATGTTAAATCAAAATTTTGTATTTATATTTCTTGATTTATCGATCCTTAGCAGATATGATGATTATCTGGTATCCATGTATATCCACAGATGCAAACACCCGATATTTGAAAAGGATTTTGAATACGGATGTACATAAGGAAGTATCTGCATCCCAAGTTATTAGTTCACAGACATAAATGGTGTTATCATATTCCAAAAGAATTCTCAGTTTGTTATTCATTATCAAAGTGGAAATTGACGTGCATATTAAACGGGATTTTATGATACAAATATGACTACGACTGTCAAATGGATGTTATAATGTAAATCAAATCGAGGAGTACATCAATGATTATGCAATAGTAGTTCGTGAATCGAAGGTTGAACAAATTTTGCATGAAACAATGTAAGTAGCATCGTAGACCAATCAAACTATGTCAAAACTCCTCAGTTAATTGGTTAGTTTTGTTGTTCAAGTCTTTCATGTTGGAAATTGAATTTTGAACTATATTTTAGTGCTTTTGACACTTAGGGTTGCTCTGATGATCTATGACGATTACTAACAATTCTGAGTCATTATATAGTCATGTTTCTCCCATTTTGGTATGGGGAAATGTGAAGGATAGTAAATCCTCACCTTAATCAAATTAGCAATTTGAAGAAAATGTTATGAGAAAGAATTAGGAGTTTGTTAATTGAGTTTTATTCTTCCTCAAGTTCTCTTTTAAACACTAAGAAGTCATTGCGTAATGATTTTTTTCTAAATATAGGTTTTGGTTTAGCAAGGTTTGCCCTAGGGCAGGGCGAGCAAGGTGACCATCTATGGCAAACAACTTGGAGGGGAAATAATCTAAAATCTTATGTATTGAAAATAAATTATGGATGAATTTTTGTAAAAAAAAACTATCCACAAATGAATTAACAATTAAGTTTTAGTGTGATGGTTGGTTGCTCAATTTTGATTTATAAACACCCTCGTTTAAAGCTTTCCTGCTTTAAATTAAGTTCTTTACATTTTACATTTTTCCTTGTCTCGGGCAAACCCAAAAGGATAGGATGACGCTGTATTTAGTTCGTATTTTAGTTTCTTTTATTTTCTTAGGTTAATTAGAAACAATTATTTAAAGATCAATAAAGCATGTGATTATGTGGAATTTTGCTTGGGTTGGGTTCTTGATTGAATTGTCTGTTTTAATACTAATATCACGTTTTTTTTCCTTCTATGTTTATTTTATACACGACATTATTTGTTTGTGATTTGGGTAATATAAGCTCTTGACATAGGCTTCCATAATTATTTACCATTTGTTAAGAATTCTACAACTAAGAAGATTAGGTTCTATCAAAGAAAGAATAGTGCAAGACTACATGTAGTTTTAGATTTAGAGAAACTATTGAAAATGTTGAACACCTCCATCAAGCACCATAAATTTCCATTCGCTTACATATACGGATGTTTTATAATACCAAGTAACTTATAATATCCACAAGTATCTTAACGTAAGATATACTTCAGTTAAACGACAGAATAATCATAGTTCTAGGCTTACATGCCATGTGTTCATCAATTTATTATAATAACATGTCATATTGTAACATCCCCTATCTAGAGGCCCAAAACTAAGCGCTACAGATACTGTAGTCATCTACAGTATTAGCTTCCGACAACTAAATACGGCTACGTTAATGGTATCAATAATATCAGAAGCACTTGAATATGAAACAAAACACAGATTTCAAAACCATAAATTACTTCATCACATTTTCAAAAAAAATTGTTCCACATTTACATCACATAAGCCAAATCGTTTTTCCAAGCACAGATTAAATATAGTTATTACAAATTACGCCAGGAGTGGTATATGAAGATACCCCTCGATTGATCAGAGTCATATGGTCATATTAAACCTAATACATTATAACACAGTGAAAAATCCATCAAAACATTAATAAAAGCAGCAAATCCTAAGTAGCTATATGTTGCCTCCTGCATCCTCCGGTGGCTTATTAGTCAACTTTCTAAAACCTGAAAAGATCCTTTACCTCTCAACCTGCTCAAATCAATTTTGAGCACCTGAGAGTTTAAGGGGAAAACATAAACTTCGAGTTAGATATAAATCCTAGTATGAATAATACTATACATCCCGGTTTAATTATGTTAAGTGAGATCACGTCGCTTAGCAGAACGGGTTTTCTCTCATTAACATCCTTTTTAAAACATATCTTTGTAGATACTTCCATATAACCATATACAATGCTACGGCATCCACAATGGTAAAATTCAACAAAATAAACATTTTGTAAACAAACATAAATATCAGGTAATAATGAACCATATGTTCAAATATAAAAGTTTTGTATGGATAATTTTCAACCTTTGGCTAACTCGGGCCTACCAGAAAATATAATCCAAATTAACCTAACACCTATTAGATATTCATATTCATGATTATCTATCCTTATCTATCTGTTTAACATTTCCCATTAGGATGGTCTGTCCTAAACTATTCATTAAATATCTCACTTCTGGACGGTTTGTCTCCAATTTAATCATCTCCCAGGTCATCCTAACCCTAATAGTTTTTCGGGCTCACCAATAACCTATCTGTATACAACATATATTCAATTCGATGTGTACTAAAAATTTTAGTCTACCCGTGACCAAGCCCTATACATCAGAATTTTGGACAATAATTAGCTGGGGCTACTAGCTAATGTATAAGGCGCGACCCTATACTACTCTCATTCGGTTTTCTAATATCCAAGTCATTTATACTTTAGGATCCCCACCCATAATTTTCCTTGAAAACACTTTCAAAATGATTTAAACTTTTAAACCAAACTAAAAATATGGAAAAGAAATAAATCTTTATACTTTACTCAAATCATATTACCATGCCAGATATATATATCCTTTACTCAAATTTTTGTTGATGTAAACACTACCATTTGAAAGAACCTCTTTTCATACCTAGAAATTACTTCCTTCAAAATCAATGTTCAAACCTTTCAAAATCATTTCTCAAACCTTTCGAATTCATTCAAAGCAAAGCTTTTGGAAACTATAAATTTTAGATATCCTTCTTTAAATCACTTTATGTCATTGCCTTAGAAAAACCTTTGGAAAACATGTAATAAACCTTCCGAAACGAATCAGGAAATAAACCCTTCAAATTCTTAAAATCTTTTAAAACATAAACCTTTCAAAGGTATATTGGGTTCAACTTGAAATAATCTAGAAACCTTCCTTTTAGAACCTTTCATCTTTATTAAACAACCTTTCGAAAGTCTTAGGTTATACTTTATAAAACAATGGCAACCACCTAAGTTGAAAGCTTCCTTTCAAAAGCATTGGAGAAATGGCTAGTTTTAAAAATAGATAAACTTTTCGATTGTGTCAGAAGGTTCAAAGTAAAACCTTTATAAAAAGCGGTAGAAACCCTTCGACGATGTTGGAAGGTTTCATAACAAAGAAATGGAAGAAGCAGCAACAACTTATCAACTATATCGAAAGGTTTAAAGTCTTTTCTTTTAGTTAATTTGACCTGGTTGGAAGTGACCAAGTCAAAAGCTCAAATTCGAAAGGAAAGTAGGCGAAAGCTTTTCTCTTATAAAACAATTATATTTGAACCTCTTAGACCATCAACCTTTCCGCTTAGAACCTTTCGGCTATATTCAATTCGTTATGTATCAATTACTTGATACGTTATGCATTGACCTTTGACCTTATCGAAAGCTAATCTTTTGACTAAGACGAAAGGTCTGGGGCGGAAGGTATACTGCCGTATGGGCTAAACATGGAAAACAATATATTTTTTGTGTTTTTAAACTTAAAAAAACTTTTCAACTGACTTGCCTTTGTTTTTCAAAGTTTCATTGGTCAATAAAATACTTTTCAGAAATGTGTTGTTGCAATTACCAGAATTTATAAATCATTTTATTTTGCAAAATATCCCTTTTCCTTTAAAATATAAAAACCATTTAAGTCTCATACCTTAAACGATTTTATATATCCCTCCAATAACTTAGGAAAATTCTAGAAAAATCCCTGAAGTCTATTTTAATATATTACCTAACATATTAAAATCTCAAACCCAAAAAATAATTATTTTAGCCAAAAATAATTTATAACCTAATAAATAATTATCTTCATTCGAAAATTCATATAAAATCCATAATAAATCGAAAAATTATGAAAATCGAAATCCATCTCTAAAATATTTTTCCCGACTTATAATTAAATTTCCAAGGGTTAGGATGTCATTAAATAGGGTTTTTATGGTAAACGTATCATAAAACACGAATACACATTTATAATTTCACCAACCATAAATATATATCTTTAAACAGCAAACATGGCAATAATATGGCGAAAAAATTTCGGATCTAATCACAAAACCAAAAACAAAAGTTTAGGGATGTAGTTGTTCACCGTATCTTTTGAGATTATAAATGAAATTTTTAAGTGTTGAATTAGTTGAGTTCTTCTTTCCTCTTGAATCTTAGCTTTACTTCTTCTCTTGAGAATGGGAAATGGTGGCCGGCCTTAGCAATTAAATTTTTATAAACTGAGAATGGGTGAATGTGAGTTACCCATTTCCTAAGGGTTTAGGGTATAAGGTTTTACTATTTCTGATAATGCCCTTTTCATTTCCTAACACATTATCTAGTGTTACTTCATTTTAGTTAACCCATTTATCAACACAACTATTTAACTAATCAAATCTCAACCTATTAATCTTCACATTTTTTTAATTTGATATAAATATCATAAATAAGGTTATAAAAATATGCGGTGTTATGCATACTCAGGCTGACTATATAGAACTACGTATAAAGGCCTACCTACATAATTCCACCTATATAAAAACTATAAACATGCATCCATCCAAATCTAATCTCCGCGACCAACGCTCAGGATGGATCTATGCTAGTACGCAGCGGGTTAAATGGGTAAATTTTAATTTTTTGCCATTTTCGATCTTTTTGGGCCTATGAAATCTAAATATGTTTAGATCTAATCCAAATTAATCTAAAATAAAATCATTATTTTTTCAATTTATGACTAAAGTTTTATTGTGATATTATATTTATGTTGTACTAGTATAGACTGCACGTACGTGCATTTAGTAGCTATAGCGGATACTGTTGTAAGTGCAAAAGTTTTGGTAATCACAACGCTTTTATTTCAAGTTGTTTTGTTGATGGTGTCGGTGGCAAATTGGTAGTAAAATTCCATTGGTGGGTTGTTGACAAGGGATGGTGGTGGATGTTGCAAACTGATGGTGAGTTTCTATTGAAGGATAAGGATATTTTTTTAATTTCAAAAAGACATCGTGGAAATGCTAGTCGTTGAATTCTCTTTATTAGTAGTAAAGATAATATAAGCATGTGTATCATATACACATACGTGTACATACTCGTGCATCATGTATGGTGTACATGGTTTAACATTCCTATATATAAGTGCTATGATTTACATAGCAATGGACATGTTAGCCGCTTTATATACATATGTGTTGTCATATATATATATATATATATATATATATATATATATATATATATATATATATATATTGGGAGTACAAATATTTATGTGTTTGTGTGTATATAGATATATTTATTGAATTAATTGTTTTTCATGAAATATTTTTGTATGTGTGTGTATAAATTAAGATTTAAACTGAATATAAAAATAACATTTTATATTTAAAATATAAATGAATAAAAAAATTCACATATATTTTTGGCCTAAAAATAGTTTGACATTATAACACAGTGAAAAATCCATCAAAACATTAATAAAAGCAGCAAATCCTAAGTAGCTATATGTTGCCTCCTGCATCCTCCGGTGGCTTATTAGTCAACTTTCTAAAACCTGAAAAGATCCTTTACCTCTCAACCTGCTCAAATCAATTTTGAGCACCTGAGAGTTTAAGGGGAAAACATAAACTTCGAGTTAGATATAAATCCTAGTATGAATAATACTATACATCCCGGTTTAATTATGTTAAGTGAGATCACGCCGCTTAGCAGAACGGGTTTTCTCTCATTAACATCCTTTTTAAAACATATCTTTGTAGATACTTCCATATAACCATATACAATGCTACTGCATCCACAATGGTAAAATTCAACAAAATAAACATTTCGTAAACAAACATAAATATCAGGTAATAATGAACCATATGTTCAAATATAAAAGTTTTGTATGGATAATTTTCAACCTTTGGCTAACTCGGGCCTACCAGAAAATATAATCCAAATTAACCTAACACCTATTAGATATTCATATTCATGATTATCTATCCTTATCTATCTGTTTAACATTTCCCATTAGGATGGTCTGTCCTAAACTATTCATTAAATATCTCACTTCTGGACGGTTTGTCTCCAATTTAATCATCTCCCACGTCATCCTAACCCTAATAGTTTTTCGGGCTCACCAATAACCTATCTGTATACAACATATATTCAATTCGATGTGTACTAAAAATTTTAGTCTACCCGTGACCAAGCCCTATACATCAGAATTTTGGACAATAATTAGCTGGGGCTACTAGCTAATGTATAAGGCGCGACCCTATACTACTCTCATTCGGTTTTCTAATATCCAAGTCATTTATACTTTAGGATCCCCACCCATAATTTTCCTTGAAAACACTTTCAAAATGATTTAAACTTTTAAACCAAACTAAAAATATGGAAAAGAAATAAATCTTTATACTTTACTCAAATCATATTACCATGCCAGATATATATATCCTTTACTCAAATTTTTGTTGATGTAAACACTACCATTTGAAAGAACCTCTTTTCATACCTAGAAATTACTTCCTTCAAAATCAATGTTCAAACCTTTCAAAATCATTTCTCAAACCTTTCGAATTCATTCAAAGCAAAGCTTTTGGAAACTATAAATTTTAGATATCCTTCTTTAAATCACTTTATGTCATTGCCTTAGAAAAACCTTTGGAAAACATGTAATAAACCTTCCGAAACGAATCAGGAAATAAACCCTTCAAATTCTTAAAATCTTTTAAAACATAAACCTTTCAAAGGTATATTGGGTTCAACTTGAAATAATCTAGAAACCTTCCTTTTAGAACCTTTCATCTTTATTAAACAACCTTTCGAAAGTCTTAGGTTATACTTTATAAAACAATGGCAACCACCTAAGTTGAAAGCTTCCTTTCAAAAGCATTGGAGAAATGGCTAGTTTTAAAAATAGATAAACTTTTCGATTGTGTCAGAAGGTTCAAAGTAAAACCTTTATAAAAAGCGGTAGAAACCCTTCGACGATGTTGGAAGGTTTCACAACAAAGAAATGGAAGAAGCAGCAACAACTTATCAACTATATCGAAAGGTTTAAAGTCTTTTCTTTTAGTTAATTTGACCTGGTTGGAAGTGACCAAGTCAAAAGCTCAAATTCGAAAGGAAAGTAGGCGAAAGCTTTTCTCTTATAAAACAATTATATTTGAACCTCTTAGACCATCAACCTTTCTGCTTAGAACCTTTCGGCTATATTCAATTCGTTATGTATCAATTACTTGATACGTTATGCATTGACCTTTGACCTTATCGAAAGCTAATCTTTTGACTAAGACGAAAGGTCTGGGGCGGAAGGTATACTGCCGTATGGGCTAAACATGGAAAACAATATATTTTTTGTGTTTTTAAACTTAAAAAAACTTTTCAACTGACTTGCCTTTATTTTTCAAAGTTTCATTGGTCAATAAAATACTTTTCAGAAATGTGTTGTTGCAATTACCAGAATTTATAAATCATTTTATTTTGCAAAATATCCCTTTTCCTTTAAAATATAAAAACCATTTAAGTCTCATACCTTAAACGATTTTATATATCCCTCCAATAACTTAGGAAAATTCTAGAAAAATCCCTGAAGTCTATTTTAATATATTACCTAACATATTAAAATCTCAAACCCAAAAAATAATTATTTTAGCCAAAAATAATTTATAACCTAATAAATAATTATCTTCATTCGAAAATTCATATAAAATCCATAATAAATCGAAAAATTATGAAAATCGAAATCCATCTCTAAAATATTTTTCCCGACTTATAATTAAATTTCCAAGGGTTAGGATGTCATTAAATAGGGTTTTTATGGTAAACGTATCATAAAACACGAATACACATTTATAATTTCACCAACCATAAATATATATCTTTAAACAGCAAACATGGCAATAATATGGCGAAAAAATTTCGGATCTAATCACAAAACCAAAAACAAAAGTTTAGGGATGTAGTTGTTCACCGTATCTTTTGAGATTATAAATGAGATTTTTAAGTGTTGAATTAGTTGAGTTCTTCTTTCCTCTTGAATCTTAGCTTTACTTCTTCTCTTGAGAATGGGAAATGGTGGCCGGCCTTAGCAATTAAATTTTTATAAACTGAGAATGGGTGAATGTGAGTTACCCATTTCCTAAGGGTTTAGGGTATAAGGTTTTACTATTTCTGATAATGCCCTTTTCATTTCCTAACACATTATCTAGTGTTACTTCATTTTAGTTAACCCATTTATCAACACAACTATTTAACTAATCAAATCTCAACCTATTAATCTTCACATTTTTTTAATTTGATATAAATATCATAAATAAGGTTATAAAAATATGCGGTGTTATGCATACTCAGGCTGACTATATAGAACTACGTATAAAGGCCTACCTACATAATTCCACCTATATAAAAACTATAAACATGCATCCATCCAAATCTAATCTCCGCGACCAACGCTCAGGATGGATCTATGCTAGTACGCAGCGGGTTAAATGGGTAAATTTTAATTTTTTGCCATTTTCGATCTTTTTGGGCCTATGAAATCTAAATATGTTTAGATCTAATCCAAATTAATCTAAAATAAAATCATTATTTTTTCAATTTATGACTAAAGTTTTATTGTGATATTATATTTATGTTGTACTAGTATAGACTGCACGTACGTGCATTTAGTAGCTATAGCGGATACTGTTGTAAGTGCAAAAGTTTTGGTAATCACAACGCTTTTATTTCAAGTTGTTTTGTTGATGGTGTCGGTGGCAAATTGGTAGTAAAATTCCATTGGTGGGTTGTTGACAAGGGATGGTGGTGGATGTTGCAAACTGATGGTGAGTTTCTATTGAAGGATAAGGATATTTTTTTAATTTCAAAAAGACATCGTGGAAATGCTAGTCGTTGAATTCTCTTTATTAGTAGTAAAGATAATATAAGCATGTGTATCATATACACATACGTGTACATACTCGTGCATCATGTATGGTGTACATGGTTTAACATTCCTATATATAAGTGCTATGATTTACATAGCAATGGACATGTTAGCCGCTCTATATACATATGTGTTGTCTAATATATATATATATATATATATATATATATATATATATATATATATATATATATATATAGGGAGTACAAATATTTATGTGTTTGTGTGTATATAGATATATTTATTGAATTAATTGTTTTTCATGAAATATTTTTGTATGTGTGTGTATAAATTAAGATTTAAACTGAATATAAAAATAACATTTTATATTTAAAATATAAATGAATAAAAAAATTCACATATATTTTTGGCCTAAAAATAGTTTGACATTATAACACAGTGAAAAATCCATCAAAACATTAATAAAAGCAGCAAATCCTAAGTAGCTATATGTTGCCTCCTGCATCCTCCGGTGGCTTATTAGTCAACTTTCTAAAACCTGAAAAGATCCTTTACCTCTCAACCTGCTCAAATCAATTTTGAGCACCTGAGAGTTTAAGGGGAAAACATAAACTTCGAGTTAGATATAAATCCTAGTATGAATAATACTATACATCCCGGTTTAATTATGTTAAGTGAGATCACGCCGCTTAGCAGAACGGGTTTTCTCTCATTAACATCCTTTTTAAAACATATCTTTGTAGATACTTCCATATAACCATATACAATGCTACTGCATCCACAATGGTAAAATTCAACAAAATAAACATTTTGTAAACAAACATAAATATCAGGTAATAATGAACCATATGTTCAAATATAAAAGTTTTGTATGGATAATTTTCAACCTTTGGCTAACTCGGGCCTACCAGAAAATATAATCCAAATTAACCTAACACCTATTAGATATTCATATTCATGATTATCTATCCTTATCTATCTGTTTAACATTTCCCATTAGGATGGTCTGTCCTAAACTATTCATTAAATATCTCACTTCTGGACGGTTTGTCTCCAATTTAATCATCTCCCACGTCATCCTAACCCTAATAGTTTTTCGGGCTCACCAATAACCTATCTGTATACAACATATATTCAATTCGATGTGTACTAAAAATTTTAGTCTACCCGTGACCAAGCCCTATACATCAGAATTTTGGACAATAATTAGCTGGGGCTACTAGCTAATGTATAAGGCGCGACCCTATACTACTCTCATTCGGTTTTCTAATATCCAAGTCATTTATACTTTAGGATCCCCACCCATAATTTTCCTTGAAAACACTTTCAAAATGATTTAAACTTTTAAACCAAACTAAAAATATGGAAAAGAAATAAATCTTTATACTTTACTCAAATCATATTACCATGCCAGATATATATATCCTTTACTCAAATTTTTGTTGATGTAAACACTACCATTTGAAAGAACCTCTTTTCATACCTAGAAATTACTTCCTTCAAAATCAATGTTCAAACCTTTCAAAATCATTTCTCAAACCTTTCGAATTCATTCAAAGCAAAGCTTTTGGAAACTATAAATTTTAGATATCCTTCTTTAAATCACTTTATGTCATTGCCTTAGAAAAACCTTTGGAAAACATGTAATAAACCTTCCGAAACGAATCAGGAAATAAACCCTTCAAATTCTTAAAATCTTTTAAAACATAAACCTTTCAAAGGTATATTGGGTTCAACTTGAAATAATCTAGAAACCTTCCTTTTAGAACCTTTCATCTTTATTAAACAACCTTTCGAAAGTCTTAGGTTATACTTTATAAAACAATGGCAACCACCTAAGTTGAAAGCTTCCTTTCAAAAGCATTGGAGAAATGGCTAGTTTTAAAAATAGATAAACTTTTCGATTGTGTCAGAAGGTTCAAAGTAAAACCTTTATAAAAAGCGGTAGAAACCCTTCGACGATGTTGGAAGGTTTCATAACAAAGAAATGGAAGAAGCAGCAACAACTTATCAACTATATCGAAAGGTTTAAAGTCTTTTCTTTTAGTTAATTTGACCTGGTTGGAAGTGACCAAGTCAAAAGCTCAAATTCGAAAGGAAAGTAGGCGAAAGCTTTTCTCTTATAAAACAATTATATTTGAACCTCTTAGACCATCAACCTTTCCGCTTAGAACCTTTCGGCTATATTCAATTCGTTATGTATCAATTACTTGATACGTTATGCATTGACCTTTGACCTTATCGAAAGCTAATCTTTTGACTAAGACGAAAGGTCTGGGGCGGAAGGTATACTGCCGTATGGGCTAAACATGGAAAACAATATATTTTTTGTGTTTTTAAACTTAAAAAAACTTTTCAACTGACTTGCCTTTGTTTTTCAAAGTTTCATTGGTCAATAAAATACTTTTCAGAAATGTGTTGTTGCAATTACCAGAATTTATAAATCATTTTATTTTGCAAAATATCCCTTTTCCTTTAAAATATAAAAACCATTTAAGTCTCATACCTTAAACGATTTTATATATCCCTCCAATAACTTAGGAAAATTCTAGAAAAATCCCTGAAGTCTATTTTAATATATTACCTAACATATTAAAATCTCAAACCCAAAAAATAATTATTTTAGCCAAAAATAATTTATAACCTAATAAATAATTATCTTCATTCGAAAATTCATATAAAATCCATAATAAATCGAAAAATTATGAAAATCGAAATCCATCTCTAAAATATTTTTCCCGACTTATAATTAAATTTCCAAGGGTTAGGATGTCATTAAATAGGGTTTTTATGGTAAACGTATCATAAAACACGAATACACATTTATAATTTCACCAACCATAAATATATATCTTTAAACAGCAAACATGGCAATAATATGGCGAAAAAATTTCGGATCTAATCACAAAACCAAAAACAAAAGTTTAGGGATGTAGTTGTTCACCGTATCTTTTGAGATTATAAATGAGATTTTTAAGTGTTGAATTAGTTGAGTTCTTCTTTCCTCTTGAATCTTAGCTTTACTTCTTCTCTTGAGAATGGGAAATGGTGGCCGGCCTTAGCAATTAAATTTTTATAAACTGAGAATGGGTGAATGTGAGTTACCCATTTCCTAAGGGTTTAGGGTATAAGGTTTTACTATTTCTGATAATGCCCTTTTCATTTCCTAACACATTATCTAGTGTTACTTCATTTTAGTTAACCCATTTATCAACACAACTATTTAACTAATCAAATCTCAACCTATTAATCTTCACATTTTTTTAATTTGATATAAATATCATAAATAAGGTTATAAAAATATGCGGTGTTATGCATACTCAGGCTGACTATATAGAACTACGTATAAAGGCCTACCTACATAATTCCACCTATATAAAAACTATAAACATGCATCCATCCAAATCTAATCTCCGCGACCAACGCTCAGGATGGATCTATGCTAGTACGCAGCGGGTTAAATGGGTAAATTTTAATTTTTTGCCATTTTCGATCTTTTTGGGCCTATGAAATCTAAATATGTTTAGATCTAATCCAAATTAATCTAAAATAAAATCATTATTTTTTCAATTTATGACTAAAGTTTTATTGTGATATTATATTTATGTTGTACTAGTATAGACTGCACGTACGTGCATTTAGTAGCTATAGCGGATACTGTTGTAAGTGCAAAAGTTTTGGTAATCACAACGCTTTTATTTCAAGTTGTTTTGTTGATGGTGTCGGTGGCAAATTGGTAGTAAAATTCCATTGGTGGGTTGTTGACAAGGGATGGTGGTGGATGTTGCAAACTGATGGTGAGTTTCTATTGAAGGATAAGGATATTTTTTTAATTTCAAAAAGACATCGTGGAAATGCTAGTCGTTGAATTCTCTTTATTAGTAGTAAAGATAATATAAGCATGTGTATCATATACACATACGTGTACATACTCGTGCATCATGTATGGTGTACATGGTTTAACATTCCTATATATAAGTGCTATGATTTACATAGCAATGGACATGTTAGCCGCTCTATATACATATGTGTTGTCTTATATATATATATATATATATATATATATATATATAGGGAGTACAAATATTTATGTGTTTGTGTGTATATAGATATATTTATTGAATTAATTGTTTTTCATGAAATATTTTTGTATGTGTGTGTATAAATTAAGATTTAAACTGAATATAAAAATAACATTTTATATTTAAAATATAAATGAATAAAAAAATTCACATATATTTTTGGCCTAAAAATAGTTTGACAAAATATATTTCTTAAAATCCTTACAGTTTAAATTTTTTCTTTTTATTTAAATCGTTTATGTATGGAAAAGTTTAAAAAATTATTATTAGGATAAATTTCATAATTGTTGACGCCCAAAATGGATCGACGCCCGAGAATAGGTTTTAGGGAACCTATAAGACCTAGATCTAGTAGATAGTATTGAAAATAAGTGGTATAAAGTAGAAATAAAGTAGAGAGGCACAAATATTTTATAGTGGTTTAGCGATATCTAGTCCACATCCACTTTGTAGTTTTGTTGATTATGGATTGAGACAGTTTATTTGAAGTTACAATGGATAAGAATGAGATTGAGTAACTAGCATAAGGGTTTGACAGATTCCAAGTCCTAGAATTGCCAAGCGCAAATGTCTTGGTGACTATCGTGTAGGGGAAAGAAGTGAAGAGCAATGGAGTCCCAGGTCCAAAGTGAAGAAGATAGAGACAGGAGAAGATCCTCTTTTGGTTGTAGGCAGGTTTATATTTATAGAAAAAATAGTCGTGTTGGGTCGAAAGTTCAATTGGAGAAGAGTGTACGTGTCGATCCAAAGTCACATGCAAATGTGCAAATTTCCCCAACTTAACTAAACATGTCGGTACCAACCTAAATATGTCAATGCCGATATGTTTCCTTATCTTGAACTACTTCGAGCTTTCTTGAATCCTTCTTTTTACTTCATTTTAGTGTGTCCCATGTTGCTTCTATTGATTGTTAGTTGATCTTGGTGTTTGTTCCTTCATCACTTGATTTATTCTAAAATTCCAACTGTTAACTGTACGATTCTTGAGATAGGTCATCCAAAATCATTGTAAATCACTTGATCATACATGGGAGAGGTTTGAAAAAACTCATGTGAAGTTGGAAGGTCTGAACGCGGAGCAAAACAAGTTAGCACTGACATGAATAAGTCGGTACTGCGTTGTTCCCTTTAGCATATTTACTGGTAATTTTTCTCTAAGCCATTCCCTTGCTACGTCTAAGTGTGCCTCCATGATTTTAAGTCATTTCATTTTGGTTTTGACGTTCTGACTTCCATTAACCTCTTCTCGGTTAAAAACTCAGTAAATACTTACCCTCAGAGTACGCTTTCATTGAAAATAAAGCATGCTCTAGATCGAGACTAGTTCTGGATTGTTATCTTACGAATTCCAGTAGATCGATTAAGTGTTATCTCAAGACGTTACTTTCTCTTTACTTTATTTAATCGATTTCCATTAACCATTTTCTATAATTTTTGTTAACATTTCTTTTCTCTGCATTGGCGATATAATTTGCATTCCAGAAACTACGCAATGCTTTAGGTTATCGTGTAGGTTCTCTACAACAACTTTGAATTGAATAAGAGGATAAATAAAAAGTCGGTGCCAACTTAAACATGCCGGCACCGACATGTTGCCTTGAAATTTTTTTATAAGTTAGCTAATTAGAAATTTTCTCCTTAAGTCCTTCGTTCCTTTTTTTGCTTCTTGAGATCTTTAAGTTTCCACCTGAGTCTTCCTTTGTCGACTTATCTTCGAGCTTTAACCATCAGCACTGCCGACTTGCCTCCATGTCACCACGACCCACCGACACCTCTTTAAGCTATTCTCTGCCTTCTATCATAGCCATCATCTCTAAATTTGTCGCTCAAACTTATTGGACCCGAGTAGATCTTAAACCCTAGGTCCCAATTTGAACTTTGACTTGAATTGAAAGTTGGCGTTGATGAATCTTGTGATGGCAATGGTGGAGGTGATGATCAGTCTTTCTTCATGAGATTGGCTAAGTCTTGATTGTAAAAAGAACTCTGATACAACAATTTTCGCTCAAAGTGGATGTATTGGACGATTCCATCACACTACTTTTCTATTTCTGCACTTCGAGTGATCCTAAAAAGGAAAACTTTTCATGTCGCTCAAGACAATAGGTCCATATCGATTTTCCATTTATAACAGGTAAGTAACAAAAGTGATAATTTTAAAGTGCGATGCAACTTGGTTTTCTACCATGAGCAAGCTATCTACATAGGATGGTTGATGTTTGGGCACTGGACCTAGTATGCGTAGATAACACACTACACTCACCTTAGTTAACACTCAAAATTTGACTAGTCAAAACATGTCAACTTCCCTCGGATTTCAAGATTTGGTCACACTGGAATATAATTCTAAGTGAAATATACCTAACCATGTTGAATGCCAAGTTTTACTGTTTAGAATGGCTTATCGGTCACCCCGTCTCAAGTCTAGCGAAGGGTCATAGACTCCTTTTGAAGCTACATCATCTACTGCTCCAGTTTCATAATCACTTCATGTTGGGTCTAGCTAGCCTACAACTTCTTACCCACAAGGCTAGCTAGTGCCAGTGATCTGGTACCACATCCATTGCCTCCATGGTTGAGGATTCTGAGTAACCTACCAGAGTGGGTGCCCGCTACCTTAATGGAAAAATTACTTTGAAATATCTGTTTGCAACATGGCATCCTTGAGGAAGATATCCGTTTGCCAGCCAGAAATAAATTTTCTCATAATCCCAAGCCTGGCTTCACAGCCTGTAATTGCAACAGGTGTCTAGGTGGTGCTGTTCCACCTTTTAATTCTTTCTTAATGAGGTTTTTGCAAGATATTGGGCTTGCTCAATTCCAAGTTCACCCGAATGGACCTGCTTTGTCGAGTTCACTATACGCCCTTTTTATATGAAGAATTAATCAGCGTTTACGATTCAATGAGCTTGTCTATCTTCTAAAATTAAAGAAGCAGAAGGATTGGTTGTCCTATATGTTAATAGAGGACTGTAAAAGATTCAAAGTCATTGAGAAACTTCACAACAAACGTCCTTATTTCAAGAACGAATACTTCTTTGTGCGCTACTCAGAGGGACACGATCGCTTCTAGTTAAGACGAAGTAAGCTTCTTTCCCCCGGTCTCTCTCATGCCAGAATCTCTGAGTTCTTAACTTGAAGTGTGTTTCTTGGCAGGTCTCCTAAAACGCGATGATAGAGCATACTACGAGAGAATTCTTAACGATTTGAAGGATGTTAGAGTATATTAGCACACGATCAAATTCTTTCTGACAAACAACAACTTGAAGAACTGTGGACTACACCGTGAAAGGGTTTCTGACACCGAATCCTTGAATCGTAGCAATTCTAAATCACACACTTATTCCACTACCCTTACTCGTATCACCGACAAGGATACTCAAGGGGGACTAGTGGGTCCATCATGGGAAGAGTACATGGAGGAAGCCACTAATAGAGAGACCAATGATCGTGTAGGAGGTGATGCCTTGGTAGTGAGGGCGATGACTTCAAAATGCCTACGATCCTAGACGAAGAAGACGACAATGCTAATAACAATGTTAGTAACTACCATGCTAGTAAAGAAAAGGACGAGGCATTTGGTGAATCACCTGGGATGAGCTCTGATCTTCCTAGCATTCCTCCTCAGAACATGCAGTCTTTGATACTCTTAAAGCAACTGATGATAAAGCTGTGACGACGATTGAAGAGAATGCAGTTTGATCTCATCCTCTTAAAGATGTTTTCGTCCACTTCGGCGACCTCATCGACATCAATTTCATAATCAAGAATGTTTTGGGAGAAGTTGGTTCAGACTTCACTTTTGTGACGACCCAGAATTTTTAAGCATTTGAAATCAGAATATTTAAATTGATTTTTGTATTTAAAAGTAAATTTAGAACTTGAATTCCAAATATCACTATTTAATTTGGTAATTAAAATTTTGAATTAAATTGTCAAAGTTGGGTAAAAATGGTGAATCTGGAATTTTAAGCCTGTCAAAAATAATTTGAAGGCTTGAAAAAATTTCGTTGATAGGTACGAAGATGATAGAACTTTTAAAATTTAATTTAAAAATGTTTGTGTAGTTTTAAAATTTTATTGTTTAAATCGATATTTAAAATAAAAATAAAAATATAGCCTTCCGAGGCACAGTCTCGGATTTCGACGAAACCAGTTCCTTTGGATCCGTAATATTGTATTATTATCGGTTTTCAATTTTCGTAGTGTTTCGAGTGGTGGTGTGAGCGTACGGTAGATAAACGTGCTTAAATTTATATCGAAAATTTAATTAAATTTATATATAATGTCAAGTTCTAGTATTTCATTGCAGCCGAATTCCATCAAATCGGTCTCCTTTGGTGGTACGTTCTTGACCCTTGCCTTTTCTAGCATGTCCCCTCTTGCCTTTTTCTATTTCTTGTCAGCCGAGATTCATCGCTCAAATCAAATCCACTTCGTCTCGAAAAAAAAACTAACGAAATCGTTTACAAGGAAATCATCACGCAAATATACTCTCAACAAATCAAACGATTCGCGTTCGATTGAAGCCAGGTTCGAATCACGGCAAGGCTCGAGGGAAAATAGGTCGTAGTTGCAGACGTTTTCGTAGGGGAGCATCACGTAGGGTGTCGCGGCAATTGGGAAAAGGATCGGAGGAGCAGTCAAGGCGATGGCAGTTCAATTTCTGGATCGCGGAAGGAGTCAATTTCAAGCATCGCGAAGGGCTCGCGATCGATTGTGGTATGGCGTGTGTTGCGCAGGCAAGGGAATAGACGAGGGCGAGTTGAGGCATCGGTTCGGCGATTGTTGCCGGAATTTGTCGTCGTTGGTGATACTGGGCTTTGGCAGAGTAGCGAGCGTGTTTCAGATAATTTTTCACTGAGGTAATAATTTGAATTGAATGAATAAAGGTTACATATATATGCTGAGAGAGGGAGAAGTAATTTAGAAAAATCAGATTTTTACAGTAAAGTATAAACATCTCTGTCAAATTTAATACATATATAGAGTTTTAAAGAATATATATATATATATATATATATCGCCTTACCTTTGATTTACAGTAAGCCATATTTCTATATTAATTTAAATATACCTAGAGTAAACAGAAATAGGTATATATGAAAAGTTTTGATGAATATAAGGATTTGAAAATTGTCATCGAGTTCTTTGAGATTTGATTTTAAAATGTATATAGGTCATTTTAGTATAAATAGTTTCAAAGAAGTAAATAAATAAATATATAATGGAATTGGGAATTAAATTGTTTAATTAGCCCATAAAATTTACTTTAGTTACTAAAATTGTTTAAGGAAAAATTAGTTTAAATTATTAAATGTTAATAGACTGTTCGGTTAGCTTAAATATTAATAAAACATCTAATGATTATACAAGGTCTGAAAATTGTGGAAAACAAGTCGAGATGGGATGGATTGCAAAACGGAAAGCAAATGTGAGTTAATCTCACTCAGTTAAATAAATTTAAATGATTAAATTTAAATAATTGTTTGAATGGTTGCGTTGATTGATGTGCTATAGTATGGTATATTTTGGAATTGGTATTTTATATTGTGCTAACGTGTGTGGATGCAGGGAAACAGGTTGGAGGGATCCAGCTGGATTCCTCAACATATATATATAAACTATTTATTATTCTCTGTTATGATTATTTGGTCATTCTGTTATGAATTATATTGAAATATTGAATGCTATAGTTGCTTGAATATATTTCGGTGCTCTGAGTCATCAAATTATAAGAATTGGATTTATGAAAAGAGAATAAAGAGCACATTTTAAAGTAAAATAATTATAGAAAAATTGAATAAATTTATAAATGAATTGGAAAAGAAATAAAGTGATTTTAGAAAGGAAATTTTGAATAAACACGAAGATAATGAATTTTAAACTTCGGTGTATTATTTAAAAGAACAAAGCATTTATTTTAAATTTACAATTTAAATTTTGAAACGAATAAAGAAGAAATTGGGAAAATCTGAAATTTGTATATCTCAGTTAAAAGATTTAAAATCAAACAGCAAATAACAATAATAATAAAGTCCATAATTAACGAATTTTGAAATTAATTGAATAAGTAAAAGAATTTATTTCAAACGGAATAAATTAGGACTCAATTTGGAAAATTGATTTAAGTGATTGAGATTGGAAATTCTCCCTGGATAACCAAGTACGTTTTCAAAGTAAATTTTTAAACATAAGTTAATAGTTTTAAAGTTGTTTTAAAAAGCAAGTTTTTGAAATTTTATTATTTTTAAAATATTTAAATTCTAAAGTAAGTATCTACTTTTAATCTATTATAGCAGTAATTATTTAAAAGTACTTAGTATTTGTTTTAAAGAGGAAATCTAGTTTTATATTTTATAAAAGTAACCTCATTTTTAAAAGTATATAGGTTAAATAAAATATTGAAGTAGTTTTTAATTTAAATGTTTTAAAGTATATTTTATAATAAAGAGTTTTAAATTATTTTAAAAATCTAAAGTTTTGTGCTTGGTGATTTCAGTGGAGATAGAAAATATTTAGGAGAGTTTATTCTGGAAAAGAAAGAATGGTTTGAAACTGTTTTCAAAGGGTTGAAAATGGAAAATATATCTTGTGAAGATATTTTGAGATAAATAAATAATTTGGGAAATTATTTATTGGTTGATGGTTGTTTATGAATATTAATTGATAGTTAAATCACCGACTATTAATATTGGACAAAATGCGTTGATCGTTTCGAAGAGACCGGGATCGAGATTTATTTCTTGAAAACCACTTCTATCCGGTTTGTACGTTTCGTAAAACAATTTTGGATTCGAAGATGGAGCTGTGAAGTGCAAGGACTAGTCGCTACTAATCCTGAGGATATTTCCAAAATGGATGTAGTAGGAATAGTGCCTTCGGTTCCGTTCGAACCTGGGACGGACTTGTATGGATGAATGCTTGCGAAACATCTTCAGGTGGACGATGGGCATTCTAAGGGATATATTCTAGAAAGGTAATGCTTAGCCTCAAGCCTCATCAAATGGGAATGACTAAAAATCAGGGGTTATGCAGCAAGGCTAGGTGGGTAGCACCCAAGCAGGGTGAGGTCATTCCAGTCTAGATGTCCCTTTTTATTTCGGCTTAGTGGGCGGTTGTTGATCCCAACCGCGGGTGATCTCACTTGGGATTATCCAGTAAGGGGTAGTCCCGGTCTTGTGTTGTAAGGGAGTGGGCGTACTCCTCGGTACGGTTATCTAGGCCCCGTACTGTGACAGGTGGTACCCCAGTGCCTAGTCATTAGTTGGAAATCCATTCTCCCTACGAGCCTTGTATGAGTTTTGTTTGTATTACCCACTATGTGGCTAGTAGCTGGAATTTAATAGATGTAACAATTTCGGCTATTTTATAAGCATTTGTATCTAGACCCTATTATAATATCAGAGGATTTCTATAAAAATTGTTTTGGCTATCGTAAGGTAAAAACCCGACATGTTTATTTATGGCGTGGTCTTACGAGATGCTTTTTTTTCAAAAGGATTTTTGAAACTTTAATAATCAATTGAGTGTGATTTTCTCACGCTGGTATTCCAGATTGACTCGAGTGTTATTTAACTGTAATGCTCGGGTCAGATCGAGTATTATAGAATACAGGATATGATGCTGTGGAGCTCAGGAGACGAGCAGGATGACGATATGTACTTCCGTACTTGGTTATATATGTATATTCCGTTGTGTTGAGTCATTGAGTATTCCTTGTATGATATTGATGTTGAACTGTGATTGATGTACTCTGATAATGTAATATATAAACAGAGATATTTGATTTTTTTTAGTAAAGACCATTTATTATCTGTTATATTTTATTCCGCTGCGATGGTTCAGATTCTGTTGTTGTTTTCTATTTTCTTCTTCTACCTCTTCTTGTTTAACCCAAATGGTTCGTATTTCTGTACAACTCGAGTTGATTTGGGTAGAATAGTGTTGACTCAAGGGGTACGGATTTGCGGGTCGTTACAGTTGGTATCAGAGCTTAGGTTGGTGATAACCTTGGCTCTGGTGGGAAATTACTCAAATAGAGTCCGTAGTACTCTATTATGAGTTTGAGCGTATAAATAGATATGAGTGCGTATTTGTTGGTGAATATAAATTATTTTAATATTGTGTTGATTGGTTTATTGAGTGGCATATGAACCTTTGTCGGCACAGTCTGGACAACTGTATTGAAGGGGTTTCTAAACACTTGAATGGAACAATTGACACGGTATTGTTTTAAATGTGGGTGAATGAAATAATTTTACCCAAAAATATATTTTGATATAAAGAAAAGTTTTTGTAAACTATTTAGCTAATATATGTTTGCTTGGATGTTAGAAATGATAATATTAAATTATTATCATCATTGTGTAAAATTTAACTAGGAATTGAAAATATAACTAATGTTTAAGAAAATAAATTCATTATAAAATGAAATTTATAAATATGAATTATAAATATAATTTATGAATTGAATTATAATCAAATGGGAAACTATGCAAATGAATTATAGATAAATTTGATTTAAGAAGGATTTGGAAATTTAAAGTTCCAGAGATTTTGGAAGTGTTTGTTGAAGTATTTTGAAAATAAACGATAGCATTATTGTTTTGGAGGTATTTCTGAAAGGAAAATTGTTTAAATGGATTTTGAAGGTGAAATAGCATTTAAATCACTGGGATTATTGGAAAATAATTCTGATGATGACGGCCGCATCATCAGTATTCATTTTCGAATTTCTAAGTGACGGATTGCTGCCAAAAATTTATTTGTTCAGAAAAGCTAGTTGTTTGAAAATTTCAAAGGAAATTTATTAGGGATAAACCAGGAATGGTACGACTTTTGAGAAATGTGATTTGAGATGTTGGAGATTTCAAAATGATTTGAAACCAAAGACGGAGGCTTAAAAATCCCGATGAGATAATTGTAAACTTATAAATTGAGATGATTTTTAAATCAGGAAGAAATTTAAGCTTTGAATAATGGGATGTAAATTTAAAGTGAAAGGTTAAAAATGAAATTAACATGAATTGGGAAATAAAAATTTAACTGGATTGGAATAAATTGAATAGGCTAGAAATAATATCCAGTTGTATTTGAATTTAGTTGAAACCGAATTGAGTTAAATAAATCTGAGTTAAAATAAAATTGAATTGGAATAAAAATTCAATTGAGTTATTGAACAAAATTAGATTCTTATTTGGATAAATGGAGGTAAGTTGAATAAGAATTGGAAAAAAAAATTAGAATAACTTGTAAAAGAATTAAAATCCATGGAAGTAAAATATGCTTGAGCTATAAATAAGCATAAGGCTCAAGTTAAAAATAAAAGATGAGTATAATTAAGCCTTGAATGAATGGAATTGTGTAAATAATAAGTTGTGACTTATAAATTGAAAATGGAATACAAAATCCAAAATAAATATTGTTTGATGAATTGAAAAATAAAATAAAAATCAAAACTTGAATTATAAAATAAATTAAACTTGTGAAAATTAAATGAAGTGATACTTGGGATTAAATTTCAAGTATTGAACTATAAATAGTGGAGAAGTAATTTGTTAATAAATTAGATAACGAAATATATAATGATAACCAATGTAGCTAAATAAAAGCTGAATTGGTGAGTTATATTTAAGTTTGGAAATAAAACTCAAGTTATAAATCAAATTCAACTTGAATTATTAGTGAAGAAAATGTAATTGAAAGTGGTCTTGCAATTAATTAAATAAATAGAGTATGAAGTTGAATTGTGAGTTAATAAAATCTGATGGTAAGTTAAAGATGAATGGTGGAATCAGAACTTGAGTTATTAATTAAAATTTGACTTGAAATGTTAACAAATTAAATATAATTAGAAAGGTATCGAATAAAAATGAAATTGGATTAAAATAATAATGGTTTGTATTGAGAATAAAATCCAGATATGTGGAAATAAATTGGATATGGCCTTGGAATCAATTGAGTTAAGTTGAGTAATAAAAGAGAAAATTTTACTTGTAAAATGAAAATGAGCTTATGTATAAAATTTGGAATAAATTTAAGTAAATTGACTTAAGCTAAATAGATGGAAGAGAGTTGAATCTAATTCAACTTAAACTAAGTTTAATGATATTGGGTTGGATTTAAATCAAGTGAAAATAAATTTAAATCGAAATAGAATTCGGTGAGTTGCAGATAATATTTAATGGAATGAAATTCTTAAATAAATAATTGTAAACCATCTAAATTGTTAAGAAATTGAAATAACTTGGAGTCTATAAGAAAAATTGAAATTGTTATTGAATGGAATAGCTTAGATTGTCTTTGAGCTAAATAAAACTGTTTGGAATAAACAAATATGGAATGGAATGCAAATGAATGGATTGTGAATAAAATTGAAATGAAATGTGTCAAGCTAAATAAATGGTCGTGAATGAATTGAAATAAAAAGGAAATTTAATTGGTAATGAAGATGAACCACCATTGTTAATGGATTTTGAATGAACTAGTTTGGTTAATAAAATGAAATGCAAGTGTATGGATTCAGATTTAAAATGCAATGAAAATGAGAATATATGGATTGTGAATAAATTGAAAATGGAATAGAATTAAGTATAAATTGAGTTAAAGTCAATTTAAATTGGTTATGAAACATAAATACTTGTTTATTCACATAGATCTCGTCAAACTGCATAGAATAAATTGTCATTGGATGCAAATAGGAGTAATTAAAATCCAATGAATTGATAGAAGTAAAATGAATTGATTTTGAGAGCAATTGAATTAAATATGTGTTCAATTTTCTTAAAAGTAAATTAAATGTAAGCGATTGAGTTTTAAACCATTCAACGTGATGAAGTTGTATACAGATGGATTGAAAACCATTCAAATTGAATGAAAATGGTTTATGAATTAATTGAAACAGTTGAATTAGCATGGAAACTATATAAATTGCTTACAGAAAAATGTTTGGTATGAGTTTCTTTTATAATTCATATGTTTTAACTATTGTAAACAAGTGAAATGTAGTTAAACTTCATTTATATGGCACTTATATGTTTAAATTGAGTAAGTACAGGTATCTGGAAGCTGTGTGGCTGGATTTGGTTGTGCTATTTGCTAAAAATAATAAGCCGCTTGCTTAAAATGCTAAATAAGGTACGCCTACGCAATAAAAAAATAGGAAATATGAACTCTTTTTGGTTTTTCCGACCGGGTGGGTCGATGTATATATATTTAGCTCTTTTGTCAAATTGCAAAAGCTCCTCCGTACAAAGGGGACCCTGCCAAAAATTTTCAGAAATTTTGGGAGTTAGAAATGTTTGAAATTTTGGAAAATTTTGTTAACGACAAACAAATTCAAATTGGAAACTAAAATAAGTTAGTAAATGAAACCAATTTAAAATAATTAATTATAAATGACAAATAAAATTTAAATATTCAGAGTTAAAGGTAAATTGAATTCATATGGAAATGAAAGAATCGATTTGAATAGAAATGGATATAAACTAAAGTGGTAAAGTGAAAATAAATATAAGAAACATATAAAATACTTATACTAACTTAAGAAGGGAATAGTGAATTCTTAATTGGAAATTGATACTACAAATATAATCTAAGTTAATATTTGAATGAATAAATACTGACATTTTGTAAGAAAGTTGATATGATGATTTGGGAATATTGTGATTGAATATTAGTACTAAGCAGGATATGCTGGTAATAAAAAAGAAAAAGAGAATTGATTTTGATTTCAGAAGATAACTTTGAAATGCTCGACAAAAAGGTATGTATTTAATTTTGGTATGAAATTTGATTGGGATTTGGATCGAGCCACTTGGCTTTTTGTTTTCTTTTGGATTTGGGAGGCCGTAGAGCCATTTTGTAGTTATACCGAGCTAGCCGCGCAAAGGAGACGCTGGCGAAATTTTTCGAAAATATAGAGAGTTAGAAAATTTTTGAGAAAATTTGATAATTTAAACTTGAATTCAATTTTAAATTTGAAGGGTTGAATAAGTAAAGTTATTGGAAAACTATGAAAGGTTTAGGGAAGTTGGTTGAAGTAATAGTGGGTCTTTGATAAAAGATATGTTATGGAAAGTTGATTAAACTGTTGGTTTGGAAAATAGTAATGGGTATTGGATCATTCTTCCTAACTAGTAATTTCGGGGACGAAATTCTTTTAAGGGGGGAGGAATGTGACGACCCGGAATTTTTAAGCATTTAAAATCAGAATATTTAAATTGATTTTTATATTTAAAAGTAAATTTATAACTTGAATTCCAAATATCACTATGTAATTGGTTAATTAAATTTTTGAATTAAATTGTCAAAGTTGGGTAAAAATGGTGAATATGGAATTTTAAGCCTGTTAAAAATAATTTGAAGGCTTGAAAAAATTTCATTGATAGGTATGAAGAAGATAGAACTTTTAAAATTTAATTTAAAAGTGTTTTGTTCAGTTTTAAAATTTTATTGTCTAAATCGATATTTAAAATAAAAATAAAAATATAGCCTTCCGAGGCACAGTCTCGGATTTCGACGAAACTAGTTCCATTGGATCCGTAATATTGTATTATTATCGGTTTTCAATTTTCGTAGCGTTTGGAGTGGTGGTGTGAGCGTACGGTAGATAAACGTGCTTAAATTTATATCGAAAATTTAATTGAATTTATATATAATGTCAAGTTCTAGTATTTCATTGCAGCCGAATTCCATCAAATCGGTCTCCTTTGGTGGTACGTTCTTGACCCTTGCCTTTTCTAGCATGTCCCCTCTTGCCTTTTTCGATTTCTTATCAGCCGAGATTCATCGCTCAAATCAAATCCACTTCGTCTCGAAAAAAAAAACTAACGAAATCGTTTACAAGGAAATCATTACGCAAATATACTCTCAGCAAATCAAACGATTCGCGTTCGATTGAAGCCAGGTTCGAATCACGACGAGGCTCGAGGGAAAATAGGTCGTAGTTGTAGACGTTTTCGTAGGGGAGCATCACGTAGGGTGTCGCGGCAATTGGGAAAAGGATCGGAGGAGCAGTCAAGGCGATGGCGGTTCAATTTCTGGATCGCGAAAGGAGTCAATTTCAAGCATCGCGAAGGGCTCGCGATCGATTATGGTGTGGCGTGGGTTGCGCAGGCAAGGGAATAGACGAAGGCGAGTTGAGGCATCGGCTAGGCGATCGTTGCCGTAATTTGTCGTCGTTGGTGATACTGGACTGTGGTAGAGTAGCGAGCGTGTTTCAAATAATTTTTGCAGTGAGTTAATAATTTGAATTGAATGAATAAAGGTTACATATACCAGTATGTATGGCACGTCCGTTGGACGTGTGCAAAGACAACCGTGAGTTAACTTCTTTTTAAGGTAAGATACAAAACATGTATTGTCCTACAGCTACATCAGCTTACCGATTCATATTGCATACTCATACATATCTACTCTATCATCAATCCAATCTATCATGCTAGTGGAAACTATACGTTATTGTCATCAGATTTGAGTTGGACATATAAGGGTAACATGCGTATCACATGAAAATGATTTATTTATTCTAACTTGCTACCTTTTCATGCAACCTCATTCAGGTTAACATATCAGTAGCCCACTCAATGACGCCCAAGCCAAAATTCTTGCAAGTCTTTTATTTCTCCAGCTTCGTTAATGGTAAACAGTAGGATGAAAAGAAAAAGCATTTACAATATTACTAAGGTCACCAAAATAGCCATGTAAGCCATCTGAATGGCAGAGTTATGTTCTATTTACAATAATATGAACAATAGTAATAGTTATGGGAGGAAAGAAAATTGTCATTACTGAAAACAAAATTTTGCAACATATATAAATGCCTGGAAGATAAATTCAATGGTTATGTACATTAAAAAATTATTTTTACTTCAAAAAACCAATAACCAAAGTTCAAATACTCGTATCGAAAATTGTCATTGCTGAAAACAAAATTTTGAAACATATATAAATACCTGGAAGATAAATTCAATGGTTATGTACATTAAACAATTATTTTTATTTCAAAAAACCAATAACCAAAGTTCAAATACTTGTATCATTATCTGAGTATATGTTTGTGCAAATTTCTAATATGGCGGGTCTGAATATTGAAGAAAACAACACCTTATTATCAAACAATTTGATAGGGGTATTTGTGTATATATTTAAAAACTTAGACTAAAATTTTAAAATGTTCACTAAGTTAATTAGCTATGTTATTCCAATATATTGCATGAAATAAAAATGATTAATAAATTTGTTTGTGATATTATTTTCTGTTTGTCCACCAAAATGTGATAAAAAAAATTGAGCTTGCATTTTTGCAACTACAGCGGGGCTTTTGAATATGCACACTCAGCTATGGACTCGGACTTTGTTTTATAAGCCTAAACAATAACAAATGACATAACATACAACATTGTTAACTCTGTAATAAATAAAAAATAGTTCAAAGTAACATTATTTATACCATAGATATGAGATGAAGAGTTGATTCTGCTTAGGCGCATTAGCCAATAGAATGCACAAATGTACTCATAAAGAGCAGTGTACAGTATAATGTGTAGTTCATGGATAATTAAAAGCCGCTAATGTTAATCTTTAGAAAATAGACATTAGTTAATCTCATTCAACCTTGATCACTAAAACTTATTTCATAGCTGTGAGCAATCAAAAAATGAGGAGTAGAACATATCATTTCTCAAGAAATTATATAAACATGTGTAACATAATAACAATGTCTACTGGTCACTTATTTCAGCAACACAATTGAAGATAATAGCTTACAATATTAAATGTTGCGATGTATTAGATGGTTTGCTGAAAAAATCAGTCTTTAACCAACTCATGTTGCCACCTTCACCTCTAATCCAATCATCACTGCGTACAGCACCACCTTGCCTCTTCCTACTCTCTTCGGTCCAATCAAGAAGTAGCAACCACCTCTGCATACAACAACACCTTGCCTCTTCCTACTCTCTTCGGTCCAATCAAGAAGTTGCAACCACCTAATTCATCAGTATAGAAGAACAAATATAACCCTTGTTACCATCTATCTTTTCCACGCATGGAAACAGTAGTAATAAGCACTGATTAGGATATTTCATGCAATATTCTAATTCTCAGATTAAATAATAAACACATCTATATTCTTTGTATTTATGAAACACCTGAACCTTTATAATAATGTTTATACTTTATAAAAGCCTAACACTTTTTCTTAGTTAGCTATAGTAGTTATAGCAGGAGTAAGGATTTCCCGTGCCCAAATTCATTTACTATTGCATTTGTGTTAAAAGCATGGTCACTCATTGATTACAATGATTAATGGAACTCAAATTGTTGAGACCGGGGGTGGTGGTCTTTAAAGTTGGGGTTTCTTAAAAGTTATCAAGGTTGACTCATGGCATAAATGTAATCTTGATTAAGGTTATTTGTTTTTGGCAGATGAGAGGTTACCATATAACACTTTGTACCTAAAGCTTTTGATTTAGCCAAACAACTTTCTCTGCCACTGCCAACGGGAATGCTAATTAGAGCTATCATATCATTTTTTTAGCTAACATGTGTGTGATCATATCTATATCTTTTGTTTATAAATTCCAAACAGATCAACAATTACCAACTAAAGGTGTCTGCTTTTTTCTTTATCTTTGTCCTGCTAACGGTAAGTGAATGCTACATTTTGTTGCTTAACCATTATATTCTATAACTGCCTGCACTTTTCCTGCTTCCACACCGTCCACTATAGAAGAAAATATATTATGATAAAATACAGTAAACCTATCTTTGGCAACTCGAAATTGGGGTTGTAAAGGGTACATCTTCATATGTTTGTTAATGGTATAATTGGTGACATTGTTGGCTTAATAGTGTTAGTGGTATAGCCTTACATTTCACCATTGTAATTTTAGGAAAAAAAGCGTAGAATTTCTCAACAGTGTTGCTGCTTTAGAGAATAAAATTTCCAGTCTAGGCTCATCAAATGCTTTCATCATTTTTTTTGTTTCTCTTTTTCTACACCATCGTCCAAAAAAAAAAGGGAATTTTCGTTCTGGATTAACAGGCATCCAAAGACACCATGTTTAATAACTCCAATCTTGGTATAAATCAAATTTTTCAAGAGGAACAACAGGAAGGTTTTGAGGGATTCAATACATCCATCATTTATTTAGATTTTGAGTTCATAGAAATTGGCTGATAATTTTAAGTCGGTAACTACAATCAATTCGCTCGGCTGATTATTTTAACTCAGAAACTAAAATCAATTCGCCTTTTCAAGCTCTTATATAGCAAAAACACAAACATTTCGTGATTACATACAAAATACCAAATAAAAAAGGAATTATCTACAACAAATGAACACATGCTGACATGAAGGTATCAGAACCAGAGGATGTAACAATGCTTTGCAGCCAAAAAATGAATAATAAGCTATCAAATATACATTAAATTACCTATAACAGGCGAAGCTTTGTCGATGGTGGCTCGATTTGCTTGGATGTTCCTAATTTGCTGGATTGTTATCTCTTGAGGAACCGCCTGTGAGGATTATTTCATGATGTGGAAGAGCCACCTGCGAGGATGCGGAAGAGCCGCCTGTGAGGATATGGAAGAGCCGCCTGCGAGGATGATTTCATGATGCGGAAGAGCGAGCGTTGAAAAATATTTATGATGGTGGAGAATGGGAGCGAGCGTTGAAAAAAAATGATAGTGGAGAATGGGAGCGAGCATTGGAAAAAAAATTATGATGGTGGAGAATGGGTAGATGGTAAATCGCAATTGTAGTTAGAGTTCGTGCACAAGAGGGAAGGACCATGTATGTGAATAAAGGAAGGACGAAAATGCCCCTGTCATCAAATGTAGATTTAAAAGGGTATTACAGGTATTTCAAAAGCTTCATTTGGGGGTATTCCTATTATATATAGATATGCTGAGAGAGGGAGAAGTAATTTAGAAAAATCAGATTTTTACAGTAAAGTATAAACATCTCTGTCAAATTTAATACATATATAGAGTTTTAAAGAATATATATATAGCCTTACCTTTGATTTACAATAAGTCATATTTGATATTTAATTTTCAGTTAAAGGATTATACATATAAACACATACCTATATTAATTTAAATATACCCAGAATAAACAGAAATAGGTATATATGAAAAGTTTTGATGAATATAAGGATTTGAAAATTGTCATCGAGTTCTTTGAGATTTGATTTTAAAATGTATATAGGTCATTGTAGTATAAGTAGTTTCAAAGAAGTAATAAATAAATATATAATGGAATTGGGGATTAAATTGTTTAATTAACCTATAATATTTATTTTGGTTGCTAAAATTGTTTAAGGAAAAATTAATTTAAATTACACTATAAAATGTTAATAGACTGTTCGGTTAGCTTAAATATTAATAAAACATCGAATGATTATACAAGGTCTGAAAATTGTGGAAAACAAGTCGAGATGGGATTGATTGCAAAACGAAAAGCAAAGGTGAGTTATTCTCACTCAGTTAAATAAATTTAAATGATTAAATTTAAATGATTAAATTTAAATAATTGTTTGAATGGTTGCATTGATTGATGTGCTATAGTATGGTATATTTTGGAATTGGTATTTTATATTGGCTAACGTCTGTGGATGCAGGGAAACAGGTTGGAGGGATCCAACTGGATTCCTCAACATATATATAAACTATATATTATTCTCTGTTATGATTATTTGGTCATTCTGTTATGAATTATATTGAAATATTGAATGCTATAGGTGCTTGAATATATTTCGGTGCTCTGAGTCATCAAATTATATAGAATTGGATTTTTGAAAAGAGAATAAAGAGTACATTTTAAAATAATTATAGAAAATTTGAATAAATTTATAAATGAATTGGAAAAGAAATAAAGTGATTTTAGAAAGGAAATTTTGAATAAACAGGAAGATAATGAATTTTAAACTTCATTGCATTATTTAAAAGAACAAAGCATTTATTTTAAATTTACAATTTAAATTTTGAAACGAATAAAGAAGAAATTGGGAAAATATGAAATTTGTATATCTCAATTAAAAGATTTAAAATCAAATAGAAAATAATAATAATAATAATAAAGTCCATAATTAACGAATTTTGAAATTAATTGAATAAGTGAAAGAATTTATTTCAAATGGAATAAATTAGGAATCAATTTGGAAAATTGATTTAAGTGATTGAGATTGGAAATTCTCCCTGGATAACCAAGTACGTTTTCAAAGTAAATTTTTAAACATGAGTTAATAGTTTTAAAGTTGTTTTAGAAAGCAAGTTTTGGAAAGTTTATTATTTTTAAAATATTTAAATTCTAAAGTAAGTATCTACTTTTAATCTATTATAGTAGTAATTATTTAAAAATACTTAGTATTTATTTTAAAGAGGAAATCTAGTTTTATATTTTATAAAAGTAACCTCATTTTTAAAAGTATATAGGTTAAATAAAATATTGAAGTAGTAAATGTTTTAAAGTATATTTTATAATAAAGAGTTTTAAATTATTTTAAAAAATCTAAAGTTTTGTGCTTGGTGATTTCAGTGGAGATAGAAAATATTTAGGAGAGTTTATTCTGGAAAAGAAAGAATGGTTTGAAACTGTTTTCAAAGGGTTGAAAATGGAAATATATCTTGTGAAGATATTTTGAGATAAATAAATAATTTGGGAAATTATTTATTGGTTGATGGTTGTTTGTGAATATTAATTGATAGTTAAATCACCGACTATCAATATTGGACAAAATGCGTTGATCGTTTCGAAGAGACCGGGATCGAGATTTATTTCTCGAAAACCACTTTGATCCGGTTTGTACGTTTCGTAAAATGATTTTGGATTCGAAGATGGAGCAGTGAAGTGCAAGGACTAGTCGCTACTAATCCTGAGGATATTTCAAAAATGGATGTAGTAGGAATAGTGTCTTCAGTTCCGTTTGAACCCGGGACGGACTTGTATGGATGAATGCTTGCGAAACATTGTCAGGTGGACGATGGGCATTCTAAGGGATATATTCTAAAAAGGTAACTCTTAGCCTTAGGACTCATCAAATGGGAATGACTGAAAATCAGGGGTTATGCAGCAAGGCTAGGTGGGTAGCACCCAAGCAGGGTGAGGTCATTCCAGTCTAGATGTCCCTTTTTATTTCGGCTTAGTGGGCGGTTGCTGATCCCAACCGCGGGGTGATCTCACTCAGGATTATCCAGTAAGGCGTAGTCCCGGTCTTGTGTTGCAGGGGAGCGGGCATACTCCTCGGTACAATGATTTAGGCCCCGTACTGTGACAGGTAGTACCCCAGTGCCTAGTCATTAGTTGGAAATCCATTCTCTCTACGAGCCTTGTACGAGTTTTGTTTGTATTACCCACTATGCGGCTAGTAGCTGGAATTTAATAGATGTAACAATTTCGGCTATTTTATAAGTATTTGTATCTAGACCCTATTATAATATCAAAGGATTTCTATAAAAAAAAATTGGCTATCGTAAGGTAAAAACCCGACATGTTTATTTGTGGCGTGGTCTTACGAGATGCTTTTGTTTCAAAAGGATTTTTGAAACTTTAATAATCAATTGAGTGTGATTTTCTCACGCTGGTATTCCAGACTGACTCGGGTGTTATTTAACTGTAATGCTCGGGTCAGACCAAGTATTATAGAATACAGGATATGATGCTGTGGAGCTCAGGAGACGAGCAGGATGACGATACGTACTTCTGTACTTGGTTATATATGTATATTCCGCTGTGTTGAGTCATTGAGTATCCATTGTATGATATTGATGTTGAACTGTGATTGATGTACTCTGATAATGTAATATATAAACAGAGATATTTGATTTTTTTTAGTAAAGACCATTTATTATCTATTATATTTTATTCCACTGCGATGGTTAGATTCTGTTGTTGTTTTCTATTTTCTTTTTCTACCTCTTCTTCTTTAACCCAAATGGTTCGTATTTCTGTACAACTTGAGTTGATTTGGGTAGAATAGTGTTGACTCAAGGGGTACGGATTTGCGGGTTGTTACAACTTTTATCCTGGAATAAGTTTTAATGAAGGTGGTGAAACCTCGTCCTTACATCCATGTGAACACGGTTTGTAGAGTACTTAGGGGGTCGTCGTTGTCATGCACATTACATTTAGGGTCATGGATATACATCCTTGCATTGAATTTCGTTCTTAAATCTTCGTGTTAACTCCTTTTTTATTTATTTTAGGCACAATGGGATGCGGTTTCTACAAAAAGCTTTCTTGACAAGCCGAAAGATCGAGAGCCCAAACTTCGGCTCCTAAACCGTCCCGTCGATATGAAACTGAGGAAGAAAGATGGAGAAGAAAGAACTATGAAGCTAATGCGGCTCATAGAAGCAAGAGAGATAGAGAGGTGAAATAGGAAGAGAGAAGAGGAAAAGAGAATTAGATATCGAGTCAGGTCATGATCCCACCAAATTCTCAAGAGACTCGCCTGAATATACCAGCACTACCTCTAGCATTATTTCATTACCTACCGTGGTTCCAGCTACTTCTCCTTAACAAGCTTCTTTTTCTCATGTAATATCCGGTGCCACATCTACTCATTACTAGAGCATTTTGAAGTCTCTCTTGCTGCTCCATGCCTTTCAGCTGCATTCCCAGATCTCTTCCTTCATAGCATTAAACTTGACCGAGTTATTAAGGATGTGTTGAAAGAGTCTACTCTGAAAAAGCTGGCTGAAGTTCAAGAAGACATGGAAGCTATGCAAGAATGGAAGTGCTTGTGCAAGGCTCTCTCCAATATTAACCAGGTTCAATATACACAAATCCAATCGCTTGGAAAGGTGAGAACTGACCATGATCAAATGATGCGAGCAAGCGATGTTGACTTAGCCAAATTCATTAAACAGATAGACACCACCCTAAAGTCCAAAGCTGATGCTGATGAAAGGATGTTGGAGTTATCTCGGGCTTACAATACCGCACAGCTTGTTGTGAAGAACCATCTCAAAGATGCTCATGAAGAAAACTTTAAGTTGAAGAGCCAAATCATTTAAAAAGACCAACTATTTAAAGAGAAAGACGAGGCCATCTAGGCTTGAGACTTAACCATTGTTGAACTTGCCCCACTCCACGAAGATGTCTATAAGCTTTCGGAAGAAAAGAGGAAGCTTTCATAAGAGATTGAGATATTATATACTACCCATCTCACTAGTGAACTCTAGTTTGTGCTTTCTGAACGAGATGTCAAGGAGTTCTAGGATGAAAGGGAAAAATTGCATGAGAATGTCGACAAGGACCTACTTTTCATTTATGCTAATGTGTTGACGGACAAGAACTTAAGGTGGATGGATGACTATCCTTTGTCTCTTGTATCATACGAGAAGAGGTTCTGTATGGGTATGCGAATGCTTGTGATACATGCTCCGAGGTCGAATTTATAGAGATACATTTTGATCGGTTGGATGTTGAAGCCATTATTTCTATAAGGGTCATCTTGGTTGAGAAGGTTGAACAGATTACTATTGAAGCTGCCGCTAAGACTCTTGCTGATTCGAGCTCTTTGGGTCAGGGTGGAACAACTACTCCAAAATATCAACAGAAGGCAATCATTATTACCATCTCTGTGGGAATTAGTTTTGAAACTGCGCACATGATTCCTACTTCTTCTGCACTCTCCCTGTATGAGCCATACATCCCTCCAGTTTAAAGTCAATTTGAAGCTCCCAGAGCCATATCACTGAAGAGGAGGAGTTCGAAGTTAACATCTGTGAAAATATTTCTGTTTCAAGTATACAACTCATTTCTCCAGTGTTTGAGAAGCTTCAATTCACACCAGAGCCTATTTCTAAACTTTACCGCTTTATTTTCCAACTTATAGTCAATCGTACTTGCGTCCTCCGTCTCTAGCTATGCATGGATCAGGGACTGAAACGATTTTCACTACATCAACCACCATCCTTATGGGGTTTTCTGCATCCATTCCTATCTCTAGCTCTAGGTTGGGCCTTGACTCCAAAAATATTGCTGCATTGAAAAGCCTAGAGAATATGTCTGTTTCCTAAGAGGAGGATACTTTTATCTCCTGCACTTTCGACCCGTTCAAGTCTGAAACTATGGCTAAGAGGTTGCAAAAGGACATGAATAAGACTAAGGTGAAGAAAGAGCTTAAAGCCTCCAATCTTGCCTCCTTGGAATTAGCAAGCCCAAAATAAAAAGTCCACTGATTCAAGATTAGGCCACTGAAGCACGCTATTGATCTTGTTATTGAGTCCATAAAGCCTGATCCTACCTTCAGAGTGGAGTTCACTCACTCTGAACGTAATACTCTTCCAGTTGAGGAATAAAAAGAGAGAAAAGCTGAAGTCTCATCAGGTAGGACTGGAAAAGGCAGTCATGGCAATAAGAAGTGAAGACTCAAAAGTGAATGCTAGTTGAGCGTTTTGTTTTTTTGCCTTTTGTCATTATGTTGAACGAGTCTGTGTTATGGTTTTTTCTTTAAACAGGCTGAGATTATGCGGGTTCGGCCCCGCTGTTTGTCTTATACAAGAAAGATAGAAGTGGTAATGAAAGTCCAGCTACGTTGGTAATCTCTCTCGTGTACTTTTTTTTCTTGCACTTTATGTACTGCGCATGTTCATACATAACTGCCAGCGTATGTAATATGATAACATATTCTACAACTTCCTATATTATATGCTTCTGTTTCTATGTATTATGCTTATTTACCGCAACTCTGTGCATCTAAGTATAATTTCTGCAGTTATTCCAGCATATTTAATACTTAGCCTGTTTTGAATGACAAAATACTCTATCATCTTAACAAAACAATGATATGATTTGAAGAAATCGACTTTGCGGCTAGATATGTTCAAACCTGGTTGAGGTATTTTCGATCAAGTGTTGATGTACGTGCCCCAGTCCATAGGGCTGATAACTCTGGATGTTGAATTCGAGCATTTTTTGAGTTGTCAAGTGCTTAGAGCAATTCATTTGATTGTGCAAAGCCTAGTTTGCATGATAAATCTTGTCTCTAAGAACTAATGACTACCACTTGATTCCAAGCATTTAGTTCTCAGTGCAATCAATTCTTTGACCGCGATTGGATTCTTCCAAATTCACATTATCAGCCAATGTCAACCTGGATGTTTGTACCGGAAAGATATGCTATAGAGATCTTTCGTTATAATAAATTCTTCCAACTTCAATGTTGAGATTCCGTTTGTGCATCAGTTTCTACCACCAAAAACTTGTACACAAGTGGCTCAATTCCTTGAATTTTTCTTTGACGTCGCCTCTCTTTGGGCTTCGGTTAATTCCATATATTATCGCCAATCTCAAAGTGACATCAAGGAGTTTCCTAGCATTGCTGGAGCAACGCTAGGACTTTAAAGATGAGGATTGATTTTATCCATCTATCCGGCGGTTTGAGTCAATTTTCCTATTACTTGGCAGTTTTGAACCTTCCCGATGTTGCCGGAGGAAAGCCTGTTCTAAGAAGATTTGGAACGATTTTCTCCATCGATCTGGTGGATTGAGTCGATTCTCACGATCGACTCGGTGGCTTGAATCGATTTTCCTCGTCGACTCGGCAGTTTTGAATCTTCCCAACATTGTCGGAGCAATGTCGGTTCTCATAAGTCTTGGATCGATTTTCCCTATTGGTCTAGCGGTTTGAGTCAATTTTTCCCGTGGATTCGACGGTTTTGAACCTTCACGAGGTTGCTGAAGCAGCGTCGGCTCTCAAAAGATTAGGATCGATTTTCCCCGTCGATCCAATGGTTTGTGTAATGACTCGAAATTTTACCTCTTTAATTTATGAATATTTAATTAATTTTAAATATTCAAATAATATATTATATAATTAAAATAATGATATTTTTAATAATAGATAATGATGGGAAATAGTTTCCCAAATTTGTTTACAAAAATATGTAGTTCAAAGAAAAATTAAAAATGTGACCGAAATTCATTTTCTGAATTTTTTATTATTCGTCGGCTAAAAGTTATAAGAAATATGATAAACTCTAAAATAAATATGTGCACATACATTTACAAAATAATTAGGATATTTTTTGAAACACACACACACACACACACACACACACACACACAGATATATATATATAATTGAGAGAATATAATAAGATAATGTGACATTTGCCTAAGAATTTAAAAATAGTGAATATTAGGCATGCATCCCCAAAACCAAACTTAATTAAAAGCTGGTCCTTATAAAAAAACATACATTCTACGTCCTTTTTTTGTTTTACGCCTATTTTTCCATAAATTGCCCCTGGCTTCAAAGTAGAGCTGTGGTTCTTCTTCTTCGATTTCTTTTTATCAAATTGAAAGTCGAGCTGAGTTTTCTTCAGACAAGTGTTTAATTCTTGATTTCAATAAAAAAATTGCAACTAATTACAAAAATATGAATTATTTTTTATTTTTAATGGATTGATGGTGTGATGTTTAAATTCATTAATGATAATGAGAAATGGTTGCAGTTTGATATTTGAAGTTATGTGCATAAATACTTCAAATATTACCTAGAATAACATTCATACAGTTCTTTCCTGCAAATATTTTTAATAGTTGCTGGAAAATCAGCAATTTTTAAGATTATTTGCAGACATTGGTGCAAATTTTCATAATAATTGCAAAAAACTCATCATATATTGGGAATATTTGCATATAAATATGCTTTGATTTAGGAATTTTCCTCTGCAATTATTCACTTAAAATTTAGCAAATATTCATAATATATATTTGCTGAAAAATCAGCAATTATTCCCTTAAAATCGTCTGTATTCATCTTTGCATGCAACTATTCAAAATAATTGCAGAGATGTGTGCAATTATTATGTATAATTGTATGTATGTTTGCAATTCTTCATTATTCTCAACAATTGCAGAATTTGGTGCTAATATTGTGAATAACAATATAAAATAACCGCTGAAAAATCTCTAATTTTTAAAAATATTTGCAGACATTTGTCCAAATTTTCGTAATAATTGCAAAAATGTCTGCATATATTGGGAATATTTGCATATAATATGCTTTTATTTAGAGATTTTCCTCTGTAATTATTCTCTTAAAATTTAGCAAACATTCATAATATATAATTGCTGAAAAATCAGCAATTATTTCCTTAAAATCATTTGTATTCATCTTTATATGCAATTATTCAAAATAATTGCAAAGATGTATGCAATTATTATGTATAATTGCATGTATGTCTGCAATTCTTATGAATAATTCGCATGTATATCTGAAAAATCTGCATTTATTCTCAATAATTGCAGAAATTGGTGCAAATATTATGAATAACAATAGAAAATAACAGTGAGAAATCTGCAATGTTTAAGAATTTTTGCAGACATTGGTGCAAATATTCAAAATAATTGCAGAAAAGTCAGCAAATATTAAAATTTTTTGCATATAAATATGCATTTCTATAAGAATTTTTCTATACGATTGTTAATTTCAACATATTGCATTAGAAAGATGAATTTTATCTTCATAATTAAGAATACATGCAGAAAAACTGCATTTACTGAGAATACTTGCAAATATGTGCTTTAAAAACTACAATTGGTGAAAATACATGCATAAAAATCCATAAATTTTCTAGTATTTGAAATATTTCTGTATGTATTCTCAATATTTGCAGAAAAATATTCAAATATTGAGAATACTTGCATAAAAAACTTCAAACAGTGTCAATTTTTGCATTAAAAAATCTAATGCAAATATTATGAATATTTTTACTTTTTTCTGCAAAAATTATAAATACTTGCAGTTATGGCTGCAATTATTTTTAGTAATTGCAGAAAAATCTGCAAAGTTTGAGAATATTTGTTTATTATACTGTAAATATGTTCAGTATTTTTGCAAAAACATACAATAATATATGTTGAAATTGCAAGTGCTTTTAGCAAGTATTCATTTTACTTTCATATGCCATTATTATGAATACTTGCGGAGTAGTTGCAATTATTCTGAACAAATGCAGAAAAAACAGCAAATATTATGAATTTTTGCTTACAGTACTGCAAATATGTACAATTTTTGCATTAAAACATGTAATAATATATGTTAGAGCTGTAAGGCTGTTTTATCAAGTAATCAAATTTATTACTGCCAATTTTTTACGTCTTTCCAACTAAAACTGCAAATATTAAGAATATTCACAGAAAAAATTGCAAATATTATCAATATTTGCATTTTTAGCTGCAAATATTCTTAAATTGTTGCTAATATATTATAATTTTTTAATTTTGTGAAGAATGAATTCGTTTTCATACAAATTATTGTTTTCTTTTGCTATTTCAGTTTTACTATTTATTTTGATGTTCTAATTGATTATGCTTTCCATTATTTGATTTCAGATTCTTCTTGATTAATTAAAATGAGTATTTAGTTTCATTTTCTTTCTAAATCAATTTTCTAGTCACCTTCATTTCAGTTTATTCACTAGATTATGATTCAATTCTGTTTATTGATTTCATTTTCACAGAAACGATGAATTGCAGAGAGAAATTAAAACGGAAGGGTACTTTTGTCGTTTAGATGGTCCGAATTTATAAACAGGGACTAAAAACTTATCTAATAAATGGAGGGATTTTTTGTGTATTTGCAAACTGTATGAGGATGTATGCCAAACGCTCCCTTAAAAATAAGTCATAATATATCACATCATTAGGAAATATAAAGTACTTAGAGCATTAAATGCATATTGGGCAAACAAGAGAAAGGGGAGACAAGTCCACGTGCATGAAACATGAGCGGAAGGGAAACATGATGAGGTGGCACTTAAGGAATGGAGGGCAAGGTACATAAGGCTATTTTTGTAACTTACTAAATGTATTTTATATAAGAGCAATTCTCTCATTTTTTTCCCTCCTCATTTTTCATTTTCATTTTCATTTCTTACTTTACAAAACCTTCATCATCTTTATTAAGCTCTTTAATAGCCTCTCTTTTATTTTCCAACGTTTAAAAAATCAAAACTTTTCCTTTAAATCCTTAAAAAAATTGTTTAAACCCTTGTTCCTCCTCCTATAACTCCTCCTCCAAAATAAAACCACATTCACCCTACCACCCCATCGCCGAGCCTAATTCCTTCATGGCTGAACCTTCCTTGGCGCTTAAGGCCTTCAACATTCCATTTTGCTAAGGAAAAATCATGGATCTAGGTCATTTGCAAATCATAGGGGAAGTTTGGTTTAAATCGGTTAGCTTTTGGTAAGCAAAGATAACTCTTTTATCTAAACTTTTCAACTTTAAATATTGTTTGTCTTGGTTTGTAAATATATTGGATGAATTTGATGTGGGTTGTGTGAATATATATGTGGTTGTTTGTGATGATTAACACTTAAATGTCTTTCGGTTAAGTTAATTATAATTAGTTAATTAATTTAAGTTAATTATTATTTAATTAATAGTTAGGGATTAATTATTATTTAATTATCTATTTAAGAATAATTATTAACTAATTATTTATTTATAAAAAGGATTAATTATGAATTAATTAATAATCATGTTTAATTTAAGTTAAGGTCTAATTTAAACTTAATTATGATTTAATTATTTTAAATAAAGGTATAATTTATTATTTAAGTTTTAATTAAGTAATATTTAATTAATTAATTAAGATTAATTATTTTTAAGGGTTTAAATTATTTAATAATTAATTAAAGATTAATTATTGTTTAATTATTTGCTTTTAAAGGATAATTATTATTTAATTATTTATTTAATTGTTAATTATTAATTAAAGGTTTAATTATTATTATTAAATAAAAGTATAAATGTTATTTAATTACTAAATAACAGTTTTAAACCACTTTAACTACGAAGATCGGTTTTGTGTTCAAGAAGCGGCTTCCTTTTAAAGAAAGGTTTTAATCCAAGGGATCTTTTTTGACTATCCTTAAGTAAACCCAATGGCATATGTTTAGCAGAATAAATCATAGTTCTATTAATTAACTTGTATTTGGCATCTATTCAGCAGAATAAATCACCGTTTTGTTAATTAACTTGCATTTGATATCTATTTAGCAGAAGAAAACATTGCTCCGCTAATTAATTTATATTGGACATCTTTTTGGTAGAATAAATCACAGTTCTGCCATAATTTCCCAAGTAGATTATATTTATTTAATCAGAATAAAAACTCATTCTGATATTATATTAACTTAGACATGTTTTTAGCATAATAAATCCCCATCAACTATTATAGTAACTTGGACATCTTACATATATGTTAATTTGATTGTTGTCGGCTGATTCCCTTTACATACCTGCTTGTTATATAAATATTCATGTTATAACTTGAAAAATAAAGTTAGTTAAATGAGAACTACTGTGGTCAATAAGCTTTGTTCTGATTTTTAAGGTCAATCATTCTTGTAATAATGTTTTCAAGTTAAGAAATGATTATGGTAAAGGTGTTTTAAATAATCCTTTGTCTATTAAAAGGACTTTATTAAATGAGTTTATTTAAGGAGTTTTGTTTTAAATAAGGAATATTTATAAGAAAGTTTTATAAAGGATTTTGGATATTTATAAAGACATATGTAAATGGTTTTGATATTTATAAAAGAATTTTGCAAATTTAAATTGGTGAATTATAATGAGTTTTGTAAATGGGTTTGGAATTTAAGTAAAGATGAGTCATAAATAAAAGAGATTTATTAAGAGGATTTATAATAGGAAGTTTATAAAAGCATTTGAGATTGGATTTCCTTTAACCGACCTTCTTGATTCTAATGGTATGGACATTCATTCCACACTTAACACAGAATGGATATTGTTTGAGGTTATCTTTATCTACACTTTAAATAATATTTTGTTTAATCCTTTGATATGATTTGGAAATGAGAAATCTTTCGCAAATGTTTTGTGAATATACTTATGTCAATGAGATAAGTATATAAATGTTTTGATAAACACTTTTGAAAAGAGTTTTAATTAGTGAAAGATTTATTTTGAGGCTTAGTGGTTGTTATGGATGATTAAATATTCGAATCTGTTGTTGTTTGTTTATTTGATTGTTAAATAACCGACTATTAAATATGGATCAAAATATAACTCCAGAAATATCTAGGAGAAACACGCGAGTTATATGGCACAGTCGTTTTTTATGATATTGTACTGTGCGTATAAATCTCGTTTCATTCTCCTAGGACAAATGATAGGGAGATCAATCCATTTAAACGGTTAGGGGGTGATCCCTGCTCCTATGTATTGTCTGATGATTTCCAAAAGAACCGGAGTTGAGTTTAGCGTAACTATCGAATGTTGTTTCGAAGAGACCGGGATCGGATATGTATTAATTATCAGAAAACCACTTCGATCCAACTCAAGTGTTTCAAAATGAAGATATCGTCAAGATAATTGAAGATGGAGCTTTTGAAATGCAAGGGCTACTTGCTACTAATCCTAAGGGTGATTCCAAAATGGGTGTAGTAGAGGCAGTGCCTTCGGTTTCGTTTAGACCCTGAACGAACTTGTATGGATGAATGCTGGCACTACATTGCTACTTGGAGGGCACTGTTAGCATTCCAAAATGGTTGCTATATGAAAAGGTAAGTTTAGCCTCAAGCCTCATCAACCAGGAAAATGACTAAAGAAGGGACATGCAGCAACTGATAATAGTTAGTGTAGTCTGATGTTATTTATAATAAAGATGATTTTTTTTGTAAAAGACTTATTCACATTATATATTACTCATCACGTTTTGTGATATTCTGTTCTTTCTTTTTCTTTCTTTCACCCCTAATGACCTGTCTTTTAGACACTTAAATGATCGGCACATGAATATTGAGGATGTATTAAGTGTCTTTAGGTGTAAGAAAGGCAGTTCGCTACAGTTTGAGTTGATTTTTCCATTGACTCGGCGATTTTGAAACTTCTTGACGTTATTGGATCAATACCGGTTCTCGAAAGGTTTGAATCGATTCCCGTTGATCCGAGGGTTTTGAAACTTCTTGACGTTGCTAGAGCAACGTTGGTACTAAGAAGGTTTAGATCAGTTTTCCTTGTCATTCTAGTGGTTTGAGTCAATTTTCCCTATCGACTAACCTTTTCGACATTACCGAAGCAACGTCGGTTTTTAGAAGGTTTGGATTGATTTCTCATATTGATCCACTGTTTTTTAACCTTCCTGACGTTGTCGGAGCAATGCCGATTCTTAGAAGATTTGGATCAATTTTCTCGTTGATCTAGTAGTTTTAAACCTTCCTGACGTTGCCAGAGCAACACCAGTTTTTAGAAGGTTTGGATCAATTTTCCCCGTCGACTCGACAGTTTTCTTATGAGAACACGGTTCCATTGGCTCAAGAAGCTAACTTGTAACAGCCCGCAAATCCGTACCCCTTGAGTCAACACTATTCTACAACAATCAACTCAAGTTGTACAGAAATACGAACCATTTGTGTCAAAGAAGATGAGGTAGAAGAAGAAAATAGAAAACAACAACAGAATCTAACCATCGCAGCGGAATAAAATAAAATAGGTATAAACATATCTTTACCCCAAAGCAAATATATTTGTTTATATATTACATCATCAGAGCACATCAAACACAGCTCAACATCAATATCATATAATGGATACATAACAACTCAAACAGCGGAATATATATATAAAACAAGTACGGAAGTATGTATCGTCATCCTGCTCGTCTCCTGAGCTCCACAGCATCATATCCTGTATCCTATAATACTCGGTCTGACCTGAGCATTACAGTCAAATAATACCCGAGTCAGTCTGGAATACCAGCGTGAGGAAATCACACCCAATTGATTATTAAAGTTTCAAAAATCCTTTGAAAACAAAAGCATCTCGTAAGACCACGCCACAAATAAACATGTCGGGTTTTTACCTTACGATAGCTAAAATAATTTTTATAGAAATCCTCCGATATTATAATAGGGTCTATATACAAATACTTATAAAATAGCCAAAATTGTTACATGATTAAATTCCAGCTACTAGCCACAGTGTGGGTAATACAAACAAAACTCGTACAAGGCTCGTAGGGAGAATGGATTTCCAACCAATGACTAGGCACTGGGGTACCACCTGTCACAGTACGGGGCCTAGATCACCGTACCGAGGAGTACACCCGCTCCCCTACAACACAACGCTTGGACTACCCCTTACTGGATAATCCCGAGTGAGATCACCCCGCGGTTGGGATCAGCAACCGCCCACTAAGCCAAAATAAAAAGGGACATCTAGACTGGAATGACCTCACCCAGCTTGGGTGCTACCCACCTAGCCTTGCTGTATAACCCCTGATTTTCAGTCGTTCCCATTTGATGAGGCTTGAGGCTAAGCGTAATCTTTATACAACATATCCCTTAGAATGCCCATCGTCCACCTGACGATGTTTCGCAAGCATTCATCCATACAACTCCGTCCCGGGTTCGAACGGAACCGAAGGCACTACTCCTACTACATCCATTTCGGAAATATCCTCAGGATTAGTAGCGACTAGCCCTTGCACTTCACTGCTCTATCTTCGCATCCAAACTCGTTTCCACAAAACGTATAAACCGGATCGAAGTGGTTTTCGAGAAATTAATCTCGATCCCGGTCTCTTCGAAACGATCAACGTATTTGTCTAATATTGATAGTCAGTGATTTAACTATCAATTTATATTCACAAACATCCATCAAACAATAAATAATTTCCCAAATTATTTATTAATCCCAAAAATATCTTCACAAGATATATTTTCACTTTTCAAATTCCTTTGAAAACAGTTTTCAAAACTATCTGCCTTTCTCAGAATAAATTTCAAGTATTTCTATTTTCACTGGAATCCCAAGCACAAAACTTTAGATTTTTAAAATAATTTAAAACACTTTATTGTAAAATATATTTAACATTTAATTTAGAAAAATTTACGTTAATACTTAATTTATAATGATACTTTAAACAAAATACCAAATCATTCTTCAAAAAATTATTACGATAATAGATTAAACAAAAATACTTACTTTGGAATTTACTTTTAAAACACTTAAGTTAAAACTACTTTAATAATTGGTAAAAAAAATATACTATATGAATATTTAAAAATAAGGTTATTTTATAAAATATAAAACTAGGTTTTCACTTTTTAAAAACAACATACTAAGTTACTTCTTAAATATTTACTGCTAAAATAGGTTAAAAGAAAATACTTACTTTAGACTTTAAATATTAGAAATAATAAATTTTGCAAACTTGCTTTCATTAAAAACAACTTTAAAACATTTAATTTATATTTAAAAATTTACTTTTAAAAACATGTACTTGGCTATCCAGAGAAAATTCCAATTTCAATCAATTAAATCAATTCCCCCAAATTGATTTCCAATTTATTTTATTTGAAATAAGTTTCATTAATTTCTCAATTCATTTCAAAATTCATTAGTTATGGACTTATTATTAATGTTATTATTTTTCGTTTGATTTTAAACCTTTTAACTGAAATATACAAATTTCAGGCTTTTCCTAATTTCTTCTTTATTCCTTTCAATAATTTTAAATCTTAATAAATGTTTTGTTCTATTAAATAATATCACTGAAGTTTCAAACTTCATTAACTTTCTGTTTATTCAAAAATTCCTTTCTATATACAGAATTTTATTAGTTAGTATTTTGAAACCACTAATATTCTTATCCAATGCACTTTAATTTATATACATTCTTTATAATTATTTCTTAAGAGTTTACCTCTTTTATTTCTTTCAAAGTCCAATTCTAAATATTTGGGTAAAACAGAGTACCGAAATATTCAAGCAGACTATAACATTCAATATTCTAATATAATTCCTCACAGAATATCAATTAATCACAGCAGTGGATATTAAATAATTTAAATAAATGTTGAGGGATCCAGTTGGATCCCTCCAACCTGTTCTCCCTGCATCCACAGACGTTAGCACAATATAATATGCCAATTTCAAAATTACCATACTATAGCACATAAATCAAACTCAACCATTGAATCAATTATTTAAATCTAATCATTTAAATTTAAATTTAAATATAACTGAGTGAGATTAACTCACCTTTGCTATTTAAATTGCAATCCCTCCAACTCGACTTGAATTTCCATGATTTCAGAACTTGTAAAAATATTTATATAGTTTATTAATATTCGAACAAATCGAACAATCAATTTCTATTCAATATATTTAATTTAAAAATGTGTAGATGTATGTTTATTTCTCCTGAGACTATTTCTCTACTTATAAAAATTTATTTACATAGGTTTGAAAATCTATTTTTATATGAACTTCAATATTCAAAATTCTTATATATTTTCCTAAATCTTATATATACATGCTATCTGTTTACCCAAATATTAACTATGAGTGTATTCATATATATATATTAAGGTTTGGTTTTTGTCCATATACATATTATTATACTTAAATTAAAAGCAGAAGTTATACCTTACAATCGAACTACTCCTCTGCCTCACACGCGAGAGTTGCTCGTTCCAGCTACATCGTGACCCGCCTCCGATAAATGCGAGACCTCCCCAGCCTCACTGATTCGAACGCGAGCGTGATGTCGTACTTCCCGAGCACGCGACTTACTTCTGACCTCGCCACCAATCCATGACCTCAAACCATGGAAGCCGAAACCCTAGCCTCGATGACACCAGCTCGCCGAGACCCCAAGACGGACCCATGAATGCCGCCGCCGATTTGAGATTGTTCCCCTTGATCGAGCGAATCGGAGATGCCATGCCTCCCTTCACTGATCGAAACGAAGTCGCCATTTTTTTTTCGAACCCGGCTTAGACTTTGATTAACTGATTTTTTTTCTTTGACAAAGTTCTGCTCGATTTAGTTAGAGAAAAAGGGAAAATGGATTGGAATGAGAGGAAGAAAGGGCTAGGTAATTTCGAACAGAATAAAGAGGAACACGAGAATTGAGCTTGGCCATTTTTTATTTTATAAAACGATAGGGCTTGCAACCGAAGAAAGAGAAACACATTAATAATCTTCGTTCATTAGCTTACGAACAACTCCATCTCTTTTTTTTTGAATTCAGTCACTATATTAAATTTTCGATATGGATTTAAGCGCGTTTAAAAATTGTACGCTCATACAACAATTCCGATCACTACGAAAATTGAAATCCGATAATAATTCAATATTACGGATCAAATGAAACTGGTTTCGTCGAATTCCGAGATTGTGCCTCGAAAGGCTATTTTTAAATTCAATTTGAACGATAAAATTTTAAAACTGAACAAATCACTGTAAAATTTAATTTTAAAACTTCTATCATCTTCAGTGTTATCAATATAAATTTTATAAGTCTTCAAATTATTTTCAATAGGCTTACAAATCAAATTTCATATTTTACCCAATTCCAAATTATTCAATTTAATCATTTAAGTGTTAAATAAATTGTGACATTTGAAATTCAAGTTAGAAATTAACCTTTAAATATTCAAAATTGATTGAATATTCCGATTTTAAATGCTCGAAAATTCCGGGTCGTCACATAGCTTTATTAATGAAATGAATGAAAAGGCAAGTCCTACCTATTTACAATTCCCAAGTGTCCCTAGATGGCTTATTTGTGAAAATAAAAAATACATAAATAGATATCAAGCATAGTAGTACCGCAGCGAGTCATTGTTCCTAGCGTGTGGAATCGGGATTCCATCGACCACCGCTAGCTTGAATGTTCCGTCTCCAAGTTTTTGGCCACAGGGTCATTCCCAATTATGGCCAAGCACTCTTGTACCTGGGAAGATTAGTTTCAGGACAAGATCTCCTACTTTAAAGGTATGGTTGCGAACATTGGCGTTAAAATGTGATGCCACTCTTTTTCGATGGGTAGCAGTCTTTAGTTCAGCTTCATTCCGCTTCTCATCAATCTATTCAAGTGATTTTGCAATAGCTACTCGATTTCTCTTTGATTGAAATGCCTTCTACGATGAGAGGGGACTTCCAGTTCCACTGGGATCATAGATTTTGAACTATATGCCAAAGCGAACGGTGAGCGTACAGTCGTAGATTTGTGTGTCATTCTTTAAGCCTATAGTGCTAATGGAAGCTTATCAACCTAATTTCCTTTAACTTTCGTTAACTGCTTCTTTATGGTGGATTTAATGATTTTGTTCATTACATTCACTTACCCGTTTGCTTGCGGATGTGGTACCATAGAAATGCTCTTCTTGATCTAGTAACGCTTGCAAAAGTTCTTAAACCCGGCACTCTAATTGAGTTCCATTGTCCGTGATGATTTTCTATGGTACTCCAAACCTATAAATATTTTTCTGTTACAAAGTTAATCACTTTCTTGGTAGTAATCATGGTAAGTGGTTCCGATTTAGTCTGTTTTGTAAAGTAATCAACTGGAACGATAGCGTTTTTGGTCTGCCTTTTGCTATCAGTAGTATGTCGATTGAATTGATTCCCTGGATCACAAATGGTTAAGGGCTAACCATTTGTGTAACTTCTAAAGTTGGGGCTTTCAGAAGCTTCATAAATTATTGGCATGGATCACAATGTATAGTTTAGTCTGCTGCATCTCGGTTTATTGTCGCTAGTAATATCCATAGTAAAGAGCCTTTTTGCCAGTTTTGCCCCCAATGTGATCATCGCAGATGTCTTCATGGATTTCCATAAGGATCTTCCTATCTTCACCTTTGGTTACACAACCAGAGCAAGAGAGAGGAGAATCATCTCCTATATGATACTCCATCCTGTATTACGATCGTGGTGCCTTTCGAAGGAGCTTCTTTCATTCATTCCAGACTCTGGGGAGTATTTCTTCAAGCAAATAGTCCTATATTGGTGTAATCCATGATTCTTCCGCTTCTGCTCTCTTTAGAGCCCAATCGGTGTCAATTTGATCCATGTTTAGAACACAAACAGTGAATCCCTAGAACTGGCCAGATTGACTAAGTAATCAGGCTTCAAGTTCCATTCTTGGAATATAAGTTATAGTGTTGTGTTCAATTTCATTGAGAAAATCCCATGCTTTCGACAAGTAAGGGGTGAGTTTTGCACCCTTAACTTGATACTCCTTTTTTACTTGACAAACGCCTAGCTAGGAGACATTATGGATATGTAGACCTTTTATTCCCAGTTCCCTCATAATCTTTAATCCACTATTAACGCCTCGTACTCCGCCTTATTGTTAGTAGCAGGAAACTCCAGCCTTAGAGCATAAAAAATTGATTGTCCTTTGGGAGTTTCAAGTACAACTACCACTGCTGAGCAGAATTCATTTGACGCACCATCAATAAACAACTTCTGTTATGATACCACAACAGTAGTGTCCTCCTCCGCCTTATCCTGAATGGTGAACTCAGCAATAAAGTCAAGCAATTCATGTCTGTTAATTTCTCTCTAGGGATGATAAGTTATGTTATGCCGACTCAGCTCAATATTCCACTTTAGAAGTTTCCCCGAAGTCTTGGGTCGGTAGAGTACCTATTTAAAATGTTGATCCGTCAACACCTTGATTGGGTGAGGTTGGAAGTACAATCGCAATTTTCTTGATGCTATCAACAAACAGTATGACAGCTTTTCCAACTTTGGGTAATTTCTTTCAGCTCCGGTGAATCGCTTACTAATGTAGCATATGGGTCGTTGAATTCAAACTTCCTTACACAAAAGTGCTGCTCTTTGCGTGTTGGCAGACACTGCTAAGTAAACGAATAAATCTTCTTCATCCATCAGTGTAGATTAAACTAGCGGTGTCTCCTTGTGTCACAATAACAACTCAAAAGCGGTCTGGTAGTCCTGATTTCACTCAAAGTTTTTATTACCCTTCATCAATGGATGGTATGCACTTATCTGTCGCTATGGATATTAAGCGGCTCAACGCTGCGATCTTTCATTCAAGCTTTATAACTCCTTTGTCCTTGGGCTCTAACATTCTATAATGCAGTAATATGCTTTGGATTGGCCTCAATTCCCATTACTTTTGCTATAAATCCAATAAATCTCTCGAAAGCAACGCCGAATGGGAACTTCAGTGGATTTGGTTTCGTTCCATATTTTCAAAGGATTTCAAACATCTTTGAGATATAATCCAAATGATTTCCGGATACTTGTGGCTTTACTAGTAAGTCATCCACATACACTTTCATCATTCGTCCAATCTAACACTTGAATGTTATGCTTACCAATCTCTGGTAAATGGCTCCAGCATTCTTCAAGCCGAATGGCATTACACGGTAACAATATAGTCCCAAGTCTATGATGAAGTTGGTGTTCTCCTAATCGATCTCATGCATCATAATTTGATTGTACCTCGAGAAGAATCCATAAATGAGAGCAGTTCATGCCCCCACAGTTCCACCAACGAGCTATTCGATCCTTGGCAATGAAAGTTTATCTTTTGGGTAAGCTATGTTCAAATCTGAGTAGTCGATGCAAGTTTACCATTCCCTATTTGACTTTCGAACCAATACTGGGTTCGACACCCATTTTGGATATGTTGTATCGCGGATGAAGCTGTTGGCCAACAGCTCATCCACTATTTGCTTCAGTGCAACGGATCGCTCGGGATCCAGACCACATCCCTTCTGCCTCACTAGTGTGAACTTGGTATCGATGTTAAGTGCATGACATGCAATCTCTGAAGATATCCTACATACATCGGAATGTGTCAAACCGAACATGTCTAGATTGGCATGAAGAAAGTTTATCAATTACTTTTGCATCCCAATTCCAAGCTGCGATCCTATTTTAAAGACACGTGTCGGGTCGCCATGTCGATAGGGACAGCTACCGTACTCCTTGCCGGTGCTGCCCGTACTTCCCTCGAACTCTTCTACCAAGGCCCGTAGCCTTATCAAAGCAACTGCTGTCCCCGATCCCAAGGCAGTTCTATAATTTCTATGCTTAAGGTTCATGAATATGGAGATATTTCCCCACATTCTTTCCCCTTTTCACAGTGTTTGATCTCGCACAATTTGGCAACATAGCATTCTCTTATAGTGCATTGGTCTCCTCTCCCTGTTCCTGTTCCATTCTCTGTTGGGAACTTCATTGCAAGGGATCATAGAGCCACGATGATTTTGAAGTCAGCGAGGGTCGATCCACCCAAGAAAGCATTGGAAGCGGAGTACTCATCAACTATCATGAAGGCTTAGATGATTATCACCTTCCATTCTCCTTCTTCGAGTTCTACATGTAAGTCAACTGTTTCAATGGGCTATTCTCATTCACATATAAATAGTTGAATCTTCGTTCTGCAAGCAATCATATCCTTAATGCTAATCTTCATCTAGTTGAAAGTTTTCTAAAATATGATGTTAACCGAACTTCCACTATCAACTACCATTATATGCACAACTGTCGGCTAGATCCCAACCGTTATCACCATTTCGCCCAGAGTTAGCGCTTTTATACCTTAGTGTCTCGATTCTAGAACATAATGTCATCGGTAATTATTTCTAGTCGTTTGGTTGAAGCTTTGCCTTCGATGGCGTAGCAACTTTCCTTAGGAGTATGCTTCAAAGACTAGCATATCGCTCCATTTCTCCCCAGCTCTTCTGCATTGGGAGAGGTCCTCTAGTTATGGTGCTTATAACCGGTCTTTGATCTGTTTGCCTAGGTTCTTCTCTATCAGGTCCAGACTGATTTCCTTGAGCACTCAGCGCTTGGAGTCCTACAAGTTGATCAGTATTTTGCAGTTTCTTCTCATATTCCCGGAGCTTATTATTTCTTATCAATTCTCAATCAACTCCTTCAGATGCCAACACTCATTTATGTTATGCCCGTTAGTCTTGTGGAAGCGGCAATACTTCCACAATCTCTTTTGTTGCATAGTCACTTCCCTCTTGGGTGGTTTTGTATTCCATCAGTTCCTTGAGTGGCAAGATAGATGTCCTCCAAGCTGTCATTCAACGGTGTATAGTCCTTGGGTCTTAGATTTCTTAGTTGTTTTCCATTCCATCACACCTGCTAGAATTCTTAGTTCCACCTCTTCTGATTCATCGTCTTTCCTACATTTCCCATCGCGGATGTAGAACTATTTCCATCCCATTAAACCACAACATTACTCTAAATCACTTTCTTCGATTGCTCATCAATAGGCTTGCCTACCGTAATATTTGCTTCCTCCAGACTTAGAAACTGGTTCACCTTTTAGTGAAATTCCATCATGGTAGTCGATTGCTTCATTTTAATCTATATACCAAAATCTATGTCTAGGTGAATGCCCTGGACAAGTTCCATAAATACAAGATCTTCCTTTGGACTACTGTAATAGCAATGTTAAACCGGTTCAGGAAAGCTTTTAGCAACGCCTTGGGCCCTTGAGAAAAGCCAAATGGATACATCACGTCCCTCAGTCATGTAGTGTGGAGTCTAAACTATTCCAAAAACTTCTCCTCCAATTTCTCAAAAGTGGAAATAGATTTTGGTGGATGTCTAGTAAACCACATCGAAGCGACTCCTTCCAGGAAGATAGGGAAACATCTGCAGCGAAAAACATCCATAGCTCTAGCTCCATCCATATGCCATTCATACTTTAACGAGTGTTGTCAAGGGTTCATCATGTCGTTGTACGATGGCATGGCCGGCGTAGTGAATTTCCGAGGATGTTCTTCTGTTAGAACATTTTCAATGAACGGAGTTCGGTATGGCGTAGAACCCCAGTCTTCGTTTTTCCTACCTCTGCTCTCTTCCACCAACCGTTTGACCATGTCAGTGATGTATTCCTTACTGACACAGTAATCTATAGGTCAACTCTCTAAAGCTACATTGAGTGTTTGACTCCACAAACTGTCTCGGTTTGCCAATTGAAGCCTAGGTTCTCCATTCCCCAAGAGAACCACTACTACAAAGTTCCATTGGCACACAGTTGGTTTTACCATGGCAGTTTGAACTCATTTCCTTTTTTTAACATTTACATCAGCAATCAACTCTAAGCTATCACCATCAAGATGCATGTCATCCTCGGAGTCGGAAACAAGCATTGCGTTATTCACTTGAGGAGTGTTCAATCAAAGATTCAGATTAGTACCTAGTTATCTTCTTGTAAGAGGAGCACTTCCGTTGCCTTGTATGACAACCCTTGCAGTTCCACCAACTATTCCTTCTGCTTTTGCTTGCCATTCTTCTCGTTTAGGCTTGAGACAGAGGAATTCTCCTATTCTATAGCAATTGTAGTTTCTTGCCTAGTTCTCCGAGCACTTGGTGGCTACAGTGCTAGCAAAGCATCAATCTTACCCGTGAAAGCCTTCTGGCTTTTAGCCATTTTTTAGTTAAGTTCATTGACCATCTGGTTAAGCTCTCATCTACTAATGACTTCCTATTGAGTGGAGGACCCTGATACCGTGCTTCCAATGTTAATTTCCGTTTATTGAGTGTTTGTATGATAACTTCAATTGGGTAAGTATTCCCTTCATCACCATTAGCTACTACTCTTGTAGATCTTCCAAAAGCTGATTTTCCTTTTCTAGGTCTCGTTGATCTTCAACAACAAGTCCTCAAATTTCTTAAAGTAAGTATTCTGGATCTAACCATTAGATCTCTGATAATCCAAAATAGAAATCTAGATTTAAGCCTAGATTCAGTGTTCATAATGAAAGCACAAAAATATTGGTGCTAAAAATGGATCAACGCCTAAGAATAGGTTTTAGTGAACCTGTATGACCTAAATCTAACAGATAATATTGAAAATAAGTATAATAAAGCAGAAATAAAGTAGATAGAAATAAGATTTTTATAATGATTCGACAATCTCTTGCCTACGTCCACTTTATAGTTTTATTGATTATGAATCTGAGATAGTTTGTTTGAAGTTACAACGGATTGAAGTGAGATTGAGTCACTAGTACAAGGTTTGACATAATATAAGTCCTAGAATTGCCAAGAGTAGCTATCTTAATGACTATTGTATGGAGGAAAGAAGTGAAGAGCAGTGGAGTCCTATAGTCAAAGTAAGGAGATAAAGCCAGGAGAAAATCCCTTTTTGGTTGCAGGTAGGTTTGGATTCATAGGGAAATAGTTATGTTGGGTCGAAATCCAATTGAAGTAGAGTGTGTATGTTGGCCCAAAGTCACATGAAAAAGTGCAAAGTTCCCCAAGTTAACCAAACATGTCAGTCCCGACATGTTTCCTTAGCTTGAATTACTTTGAGCTTTCTTGAATCTTTCTTCTTACTTCATTTAGTGTATCTCATGTTGCTTCTATTGATTACTGGTTGATTCTTGGTGATTATTCCTCCATCACCTGATTTATTCTATCGTTCCAGCTGCTAACTCTGCGATTCTTGAAATAGGTCATACAAAATTCTTATAAATCGCTTGAGCATACATGAAAGAGGTTGAGAACAACTCGTGTGAAGTAAGAATGGGTGAACGCAGAGCAAAAAAAGTCGGAACCAACATGAACAAGTTGGTACCGAGTTGTCCCCTTAGCATATTTCCTAGTGATCTTTCTCCGAGCTATTCCTTTGCTTCGTCTGAGCGTGCCTCCAAGATTTCAAGTCGTTTCGTCTTTTTTTTGATGTTCTGACTTCCATTGACTTCTGCTTGGTTAATAACCTGTTAAACAACAATCATAAGTACAGTTAGTGCATATTACTATATATATACACACATACATATTTTATAACATATATATATATATATATATATATTAAAGCAACATCCTATAGTTTAAAATAAATAATATGTATATATTTATTTCTGCTTTCAAAATATTGTATATAAGTCTTTTCAAAAACATTATATGTATATGATTTAACAATATATATATATATATATATGTGTGTGTATGTATTATTGGAACTGGGCCAGCCCTTGGTGGAGTTAAAGGGTAAATTTCAAAAAAAAATCCTTTTTGGATCTTTAGTAGGCCTATAAAGTCTAAATTCTTTTAGAGCTTCTCTATATTTCTTTTAAATAAAACAGTAATTCATTTTACTTCATAAATAAAGGTGCTTTAAATTTAATTTAAATAAATATGTAATATGATGAACGTATCAAATACATTTATGTGTTTGAATGATAAGGATAGCATATGATTAATACATAAAAGTATGTAAATAAACATGTAAAAGTTGAGAGAAAGAAACCTTTTATATGTTTCTCTTAACAAAAATAATTAATTAAGGGAAGATGGGCTCATAATTGTAGAGAGACAAACCTTTCATTTCTCTCTCTAATTAGGTTAATTGACAAACTAATGACACTTCCTGCTCAATTCACGCAAGCCTTTACTGTCCAAAATTTTGACCAATAAAATATGTGTGTCATACATACACACACAAATGTATATACATACACATACGTATATATTAAAATTAAGTTTAAGAGGTTTATACACTATGACACAAAGCATAAAACAATATCTAATTTGTTAAGATTTTAGAACTAAATTAGTGGTTACAAACAAGAATATGTTTTAATAACTTTAAGTCAAAGAGAGATGCAATTATATCTGTGTGTATTTGAAGATTATATTTAGTAAAATAAAATCCTACCTTAATAAAATAGTTAAAAAGGGCATGTGACATTTTGCATAAAATTTCACTTATAATAATAAATAAAATTCCTTTTCTTGAGTATAAATGATGGAAAAAATTATATCCAAATCAACAACCATACAAAACTTATAATCATGTTCCAAAATTGTTTCAAATAAATAATATGTGCATTTGGTTCAAGTTTGTATTTTATATAACAAGCAACAAAAAATATATTAGGTAATTCAATATTAGATTTCAATCAAGTTGCTAATCTTTCCTTTTTTAATCAACTTATGGATTTATGTCTACTTAATATTTTATGTAAACAATAAATAGAATTATTTCAATATGACTAAACTTTAGGCAAACAAATTATTTCAAAATTTTATTCAAAGGGGAGTTTTTATATAAAATAATTGGACATCACAGGCATGTATAAATTATGACAATATAAAACAAATCTAATTAAATAATATAAACAACCAAACAAAATAGGGATATATCCATAATAGTTATCATTGGTAACATGTGAATAACAATGAATGTAAAGAAGATGATTTTAGTCATATTAACATGACGAGGATAAAGCTGGTTCAAGGTAACAAACAAAATATTAAAACCAAATACATACAAATGAATGAATGGAATTTGTGAAGAATAGAAACATGTAATCATCATGAAATAATATATAAGTAAAGCAGGATTTTACCATTTAAATAAAGCCAAGAGAAACCCCATGATTTGAGATTTATCCTCGGATCTTAAGCAAATCATCACCTAACTTTGCAAGAGAAGGATGAACCGCTTATTTTTATTTTATTCAATGTTTACATTTTATACTGGATTTGATGAAGTTTTTGGAAATTTTGATTTGATTTTTAGCCATGGAAGGAGGAGAGAATAGAAATATGAATGAGAAAGAATGAAAATTGCCTGTAGAAAACAAATTACTAGATATGTTTTAATTGAATGAACGAAACATTTCTCGTTACTTTAATTAAAACTTTCCTAATCAATTCCTTTACTTTTCCCTCTCTCTCCATTCTTTCCTTTTCATATGGTATGGCTAAAATTATTTGGCATTAAATGATACACAATTTCCACAAACTTTTTCACGCAAATATCTTTAAATTTATTTAAAAATACACAGATACATATATCGATACTTGCTAATATAACTGTTATATATGCATTCAAATAATTCCAAATAACTCCAAAACATCAAATAAATAATTAATTCAATCACTAACGTACACATATCACTTTAGCTAGTGGTGTGATCTTTTAATAAAACCCAATTTTACTTATTTAAGCATTTCACATTAGTAACAGTATTTACACTAATTCTCTTCGCCAAAACTGTATCACTTTGGGCATGGAATTTGGTAATGGTCAAAATTACAGTATCGTTTATTTTCAACTTTATAATCCAAACACAAAATCTTTGATTCGATAATAACGATTATTATTAACCAAAATGCTCTTCCCAAAGACTTTGACTTTGAGTTGACTTCAATTGGCCACAATACCAACCTCATATAACTGAGAAGACGAATCATGTCTTGAATAGTGTTTCACATCCAATGATTCCACTCGACCCAACTATAGTCGTTCAATAGACATTGTGCAATGATTTAACTATAATCAAAGTGGGACTTTGTAACAGCCCAAATTTTTAACAAGTATTTTTCACTTGTATTTTTAAAAACTTTGGGGTTTATTATATAAAAATCTAAATTTTAAAGTGATTAAAAATAAAAATAAAAAAACAATTGACCAAATTTTTAATTAAATAATAAGATCTCCGAAATTTTGACATGGTTAAGAATTAACTTTAATTTGGGAATTTGGGTTTTTGTCGAAGATGGTAAATAACTTAATTTCTAGCAAAATCAAGTTTTAATTAAGAAAACATTAATAGCTTAGGTGGTTAAGACATCTGGGCTATTCACGACATGTCACGAGTTCGAGTCTCAGCACGGTCAGAATTTCGAAAAAAAAAATTAGTGTATAAATGAACTGGGTAATTACGCCTTAAAAAGGGTGTCTAAATTTAGGGAATAAATACCGTATATATATATATATATATATAAGAAAACGTAAAGAATTTTAATCCGTTATTTCGGTATATTTTAGGCATAAAATATTATGGCTATGGTACACATTCTTAAAAATATGACCTTAGTGTAAATGAGTAAATTTATCAGTGGCATGTGTTTTAGAGGGAAGGAATATTCTAGCATTCAAATCAAATATGTTGCCTCTAAATTCAACGCATTACTTTAAAAATTTGATTTCCATAGATTTTTTTTCCATTCAACAAAATTTATTTCTTGCATTTTTCAAAACACAATTTTCTCCTAAATCTCAGTCATGCGCAGTATCCATTCTCCTATCTGCTTGCCTATTTCATATGCATTTTTCTCTTTACTCATATCTCTTACGTTATTTTCTCTTTCCAGTAAAATTTACTTCCCAATTTATATATATATTAATTAAATCATTTTCCAAAGGTCTAAAAATATAAAATTTAAGTTTTTAATTTGTTTAACTTTGTTAAAAGACAACTCCATTTGGAATTTTAATAAAAAAAATCTGAATTTTGTATATATATAATATGGAGAATGTAAACCAATTAAATTTTAGTTAAGTATTAATTTTGAAGAATTTAGTGTATTAATGAACTGTTGGATTTCGCGTTTAAAATGCGCGTAAAATTTATGGTATAAGTAACGTAATAAACGTATAAATTGAAAACGTTATTTTTATATAAATTTTAGGTGTTTTGTATTGCGTCAGTTTGGCGTATTGTAAAAATCATATTTAAATATGTATATGGGTTAAAATATCAGTCAGTAGTTTTATAGTAAACGTTACCTTTTCCATAGTTTTCAATTGGGTTTTAATTTTTGTATATGACTTTTTCATTCCAAAATCTTTGCCAATTCTTGCCGTTTCATTTAATAAAGATCAAAATTTCATATAGCTGATCACGCAACTATTAAATGGTATAAAATGTTGAAATCAAATTTTCATAAATTGGCAGCATAAATCACGCATATAAAATAACGTTCAAACTAAAGAAACTGGAAAGTAATCAACACATGCATTTAATCAAGATTTTCGTATAACTGGAAATAGTGAATCACGCTCCTCTATTTCATAAAGCACGAATCCATATCTCTTGCTTCTTGTTTCCCACTGCAATTTGTTTTGCAAATTTTCGTACAACTGATCAAGCAAATTAATACTTGCTGATTCTTTGTATATAAATCTCTCAGACTATAAAAAATAGCACGCAACTTTTAATTGGAAAAATATATATAACGTTACAATCAATTTTCGTATAACTGGCAATAATAAATCACGCAACTTTCTGGTCTGCCTAAATGTTTATTATCACTTGCCATTCTTGCCTGCTTGTTTGGTCCCCTATATTTCGCAAGCCTTATCCATGAATACATAAGAAAGAATTTTATAAATTAAGAATCAATCTCTTGCCTAAATTCATGCATCATTCTAGGAATTCATTAAATCAAAATTTTGTATAGCTGGGAGAATTTCAAATTTCATTCGAATTTGTTTATTCAGTTCAAAGCAAATTATATTTGATTACTGTTTTCCTATAATCACGCAAGCCTCCCATATATATTATTATGCAACTCGCATCTCAGAAGATCTCATGTGCCTTCATAACTCTCAACTTGTTTTCTTATATATATATATAAAGCCTCACACAAAAACTTTATATTGCATCTAAAATTTGCCTCCGTTCTTCTTGAGAAATTTGCACAGGTATGGCCACACCTTGCTTTTATTTATTTTGTTCTTCTTCTTGTTTCATTTGGTCCAATGTCCACACTACTCGGCTGCTCCACCACCTGTCCTTGCCACATCTCCTTTTTCCCTCTCTGATCTATTTTGACATACATGTCAGATTGTTGTAGGAAGACAAGCTTAGTATCCTTCTTTTTAATTCTATAGAAAATGCATGCATTCCTGTAGTTGTGGCCACTTGAACTTCTTGCGTGAGTCTTTTTTTTTATATGAATTGCTAAAGTGTGTCATCTTTGGAAAAAAAAATGGTAACAAACAAAACTAATATCCTTCATTTGCATACACTTACACGTGCAAAATCACGTTTGTTTCAGCAGATAGGTAGAACTTTTTATTACCTAAATTATTTCCAAAATATGCAGTGACTTGTATATTTGAGTGCATGCTTACGGGGTTTAAAATAGGCAAGCAGACCGTGACATTTATTTAGTTTGTATCACCTTGTTTTGTGAATTCATGCATGAGTCATTTTAATAAAATGTAAAAAAAAAAAAGAGTATATTTTCATTTGCATCTCCAAAAAAAAAAAAAGGAAAAAAAAATGCATGTTTTAAAAGATGAGGTAGGAGTGGCTGTGCTATGTTGCGTGTTCAAGTTTTGAGAACCAACATCTTCACTTTTATTTAACATGATTTTTTTATACAGAGAAAGAAAAAAGAAAAAAAAGAGAAGAAAAAAAAGAAAAGAAAAATATATATATTAGTTGCAAATTTCAATGTTTTCAATTTCTTAAGAATTTTAGTGTACGCCACCTGTTTGTAGAAAGGGAATAACGTATTGTGTCCACCTTTTTCTTTCCAGCTTTTGCCTAAAACTTTCCACTATAATTTTCATGGGTACGTAAATAGTTAAGATTTCACTGCCTGGCCTTGAGAACGTGGGCAAGTCGAGTAGTGGGAGTGGTCGAGTCAAGTCAAATTCTATTCGTTCCAGTTGTTTCGAAAATTTTGCTTTGACCGTAATTTTAAAAGTCGCGTATTTGGTATTTGGATCTTATTTTAGATTTGAATCAAGGCGTGGCATCTGCGGAATCCTAATCGTGCCATTTGTACGATCCTTTATCAAGTGCTAAAATCGTTTGAATCTGATTATCTACAGTTTAAGGTGAGTATTTCTCATTAGACAAACATACCTATATTTCTGTGAATTATCGCAAGTGTATTTGTAAATTATTTATTAAATGTCATCTGCCTGTGATATAACGTATGATGTTAAATCCCATTTTAAATTGACACCTCATCAGTTGTTTATCTGTTGTAATATAGTTGCAGTTATATTATTTAATGCTTATTTACTGTTAAATCATCACTGCAAGTTCCCTGTAAATTGAGATCGTTATAGGCTGAAATGATAGGCCTGAACGACAATTATTATCCGTATATTTATTTAATTGTTTAAATTTGATTTGTTAACTTGGGATTGCGGGTTTGAAATGATAGAACCCGGGGTTTTGTAAATTGCGGATTGAAATGATATAAATCCGTATCACTTGACCTAGGCTAGAAAACTATATACAGACCCGTGGTTTATATAATGTTTTCTGAAATATTTTAAATTTATTTTAAAATGGAAGTTTATAATATTCTGGTTTAAATATGTTTAAAGGATTTTTATGAGATTTATAATGATTTTGAATGAGTTAAAAATGTTAAATAAATAAATAAATGTTTAAATAAATTTTGGAATATAACTTATTTTGGGAATTTCTGAATTTTGTTAAAAATAAGGTTTCAGTTAAGTAAATAATTGATAAAAAGTTATATTTAGGAATTTAAAACTTGATGGTTAAGTTAATAGTCTATTACAGCACTTAAATGCTGTCTTTTATAAACGAACTGTTTAACCTGTAGACTTCAGGTAGCATTTCATAAGTGCTACAGAAACTGGGATTTTGATTATTTAAAAATAAATTTATGGAAATAAACTTTGGGGAAATGGGTTTAAATTTTGGAAGTTAATATGTAATTAATAAAAATAAGGAACTGACTTTGAATGGTTTTAAATGGAAGAATTTAATTTTTTTAAAAAAAAGGGATGAGAAAAAGGCAATCAATTCCTAAAATAAATTGAATAGATTTAAATGGACCATTTTATAAAATGACTAATGTTTAAAAACAATATTTTGATATTGAAGGTATTTGAAATTTATTTTGATTTCAAAATATAAATACCATTTTTAAAAAGTTGTAACCACGGGTTATAATAACGTTTGGTTGTTAAAGAGACCGGGATCGGATATCTGGCATACTCTCTGTCGATACCGAAAATCACTTTGACAACCGTGTACGCGGTGGAGATTCCAGAATGAAGTAGGATGGTGGTGATGTTTTCTTTAAGGTAAATACGTGGACCTGACTCCCGTGAGTTGGCATAAGGTGGCTAAAAAAGGAGCGATTGACGGATTAATGAGGTAGCACCTCTGATTGGAAGCACTTCTTCGTATGCCATTCTATTACTTTTGTGATTGTTTTGGTGCACACCTTTGATTTGGGAGTGTTGTTCGAGGTGGGCGGCAGCTGCGCGCTGCGCGTTTCCATCGGTCCGGAAGCGAAATTGGTATATCTACCCTGGCATTGCCTAGTTGTGCCGTGTCACCTACCATAGCGAGCCTTATACGATTTTGGTTTTGTACCATACCTATGGAGTGCCCTCTGACGACGCCCAGTACGGGGGAGATTACGGTACTGTATAGACTATGGGAATATATTCTGTGTTAAGGGCTATATGGGTAACCCCTTAACGCTATTAAAAAGTAAGTTTATTTTACTAATAGACATTATTATAATAGCGAAATATTACTACATAGTAAATAGTTTAACGGATCCTTAGAGGATGGGCGGTCCCAAGCATCCTTTAAGTTACTTGCTCTATACTACAGTACACTTAAATTAACTTACACTATATAAGTATGTATGTCCTGACTCGAGTGTTTATGTTTTATTTTACGCTCGGATCAGCCTGAGTTGCAGTTTCAGTTTTCTTCCCGGAGCTAGGACATTCTGTAGATCTTTCGAGCTGCTGGCAAAATCTTTCAGTCTATATCTTATTTATGTAATGGAGACTTTGGAATATTTGGATTTCTATTGATGTTTTAAACTGTATCGGAGATTCTAAACCATGTAAAATTTTATTTGGTTGAGATGTTTAGTGGCTTCATGAACCACTAAGTATTTTAAATTCCGCTGCGAGATTTCTGATATCTGTGTCCGTGATTCTGTGATTTATTTACTGCATATTATGAGTTTTGCCAAAAATTTATTTACGACGCGGTATTTTGAACAATGCAAGTCCGACATGTGCGGATGCGAATGGTTGAAAATACTGGGTCGTTACAGTTTGGTATCAGAGCTTTGGCTCTAGGCAAAACTTAGAATGTATGGTAAAATTGATTTACAGAATCACTTTTATTTGAGTCTGAATCTCTTCCTTTTCGAATTTTGGAACGTTCCCTGCGGTTCCGAAGTTCATTCGTGTCCCTCACTATTCATTTTCTTTCGATTCTGGAGTATACCATAACTCCACTTCGAATGATCTTTATAGTGAATTGGTGGTCTCGCCAATATTCTAATAAACGGGTGAAACTCCTTTACAATTAGCATTGATTCACCAAAGATTTATATTTAACCTCGGTTTAGATGCTAGTATCTTTGGTTATTCCGAACTCTATATCTTCGGATCGAATGGTAAATCTACATTCGATCTGACTCTTTAAGTCACGGTTGACCAGGTTAAGGTTGCCCGCGATTTATATAAACTTATCTAGTTCCTTGTTCTGTTATTTAACCATCGGATCTTCTGATTCCAACTTATCTTTGAATCAAAATTCTCTTTAATTTGAGTCCTTCAAAATTTGAATCTCTATACTTGTTTTGAAAAAAAATTATTCTTATATTTGGGAAAAATCTAATATTATATATATAAGTATAATTTTCAGAATTTAACTAGTGTTTAGAGATAATAGTGTTTGATTTTATTTATGGTTTTGTAAACCATTGGTTTTGTCTTATATAAATAATTGAACTATAAAACATGGTTATAAATTTATTTGGAAACAGAAATTGATTTAAAACAAGAATTTAAGAATTTAATTTCTGATAGTTTCAAACCTTGTGTTTAAAGTCTTAAAAGGATATATTATTATTTAAATTATTTTCGAATATAAATTTGTTTCCAAAGAATTTTAAAGTTTTAAAAATTAGTGCTCTTCTCTTTGTCGCTGGAAAATAATTTCAGTGATGACTACAACATCATCGACATTCATTTTCGAGTATCAAAGTAAAGAGACCACGTTGTAGTTTTGCTTCAAAATTTTAATTGATTTGAATTTCTAAATATGACTAATTTATAATATATATAGATATATGATTTAAATTTGATTTGACATATGCTATATGTATGTATTTATTTATCTCTAAAGGGTTTGAAGTTAATTGAAAATTTATTTCATAAATTTATGTTAAAAGGTGATTCTAATGATAAAATAAAGTCAAATTTGGAATGAATATTTAAACTTGAATAATATAGTTGGAAAATTTTACTTGTATAATTGCATGCCAATATAACTTACCTAAATCATTCAGAAATTAACTATGTAATTGGATAATGTATAATATAAAAGGATTTTATAAATAAAAATTTGAGTGGTTATAATAAATGTTATACACTTAAAGTTTCAGTTACAACAAGACAAATAGAGGTAAATAGAAATAAAATAATAATTGAATAATATACAATATCAAATGGTGTTAAAGGAAATTTAGAAATATATTGGAATAGTTATATTAAATATAATCTACTTAATATGTGCGATAAGATATATTAAGTAGAATATATTTAGTAATAATCTGGAATAAAGAAGAATTAAATTTGTTGAATAAAAGATGATTATTATAAATGACTATACAAATTTCTGATTTTAGAAAATAATTGGATAATAAGATAATTAATTTGGAAATAGTTAAGATTGATTTAACTTCTGTAAAAATCAAATGAATTAAATCAATTATTGAATATTAATTAATTTAAATTGAATTTATATGGTTTAGATATTGAGAAAAATATTTGACATAGATGAGAAAAATATTGAGAGAAATAAATTTAATTATAGTTTGGAATAAAGAAGAAACTAAATGGGGAATTTAGTTTATTTTGGGAAATGGTAAATTTACTTTAAAAATTAAGTTAAATTACCATTTCAAATTTGGACTAAAATTAAACATTTTAAATTAGAATGTTATAATACCTTGTGTAAAATTTGAAAAAAAAAATGAATGATTTTTTTTAGTGTAGGGATATTATACAAGTAAATATGTAAATAAATAAATGTTAAAATTTTAAGTACAAATAGATGAAATCAATGATTAATTTAAAATTGAATTTTTATTGTTTAGATTAATGATTCTAATTTAAGTTTCAATTTAGTTTTCTTTCAGGTTGTTTCTATTCCCCTACCTTCTTCCTTTTCGAGGACGAAAAGTTTTGAGTGGGGGAGAGTGTAACAGCCCAAATTTTTAACAAGTATTTTTCACTTGTATTTTTAAAAACTTTGGAGTTTATTATATAAAAATCTAAATTTTAAAGTGATTAAAAATAAAAATAAAAAAACAATTGACCAAATTTTTAATTAAATAATAAGATCTCCGAAATTTTGACATGGTTAAGAATTAACTTTAATTTGGGAATTTGGGTTTTTGTCAAAGATGGTAAATAACTTAATTTCTAGCAAAATCAAGTTTTAATTAAGAAAACATTAATAGCTTAGGTGGTTAGGCATCTGGGCTATTCACGACAGGTCACGAGTTCGAGTCTCGGCACGGTCAGAATTTCGAAAAAAAAAATTTAGTGTATAAATGAACTGGGTAATTACGCCTTAAAAAGGGCGCCCAAATTTAGGGAATAAATACCGTATATATATATATATAAGAAAACGTAAAGAATTTCAATCCGTTATTTCGGTATATTTTGGGCATAAAATATTATGGCTATGGTACACATTCTTAAAAATATGACCTTAGTGTAAATGAGTAAATTTATCAGTGGCATGTGTTTTAGAGGGAAGGAATATTCTAGCATTCAAATCAAATATGTTGCCTCTAAATTCAACGCATTACTTTAAAATTTTGATTTCCACAGATTTTTTTTCCATTCAACAAAATTTATTTCTTGCATTTTTCAAAACACAATTTTCTCCTAAATCTCAGTCATGCGCAGTATCCATTCTCCTGTCTGCTTGCCTATTTCATATGCGTTTTTCTCTTTACTCATATCTCTTACGTTATTTTCTCTTTCCAGTAAAATTTACTTCCCAATTTATATATATATTAATTAAATCATTTTCCAAAGGTCTAAAAATATAAAATTTAAGTTTTTAATTTGTTTAACTTTGTTAAAAGACAACTCCATTTGGAATTTTAATAAAAAAAATCTGAATTTTGTATATATATAATATGGAGAATGTAAACCAATTAAATTTTAGTTAAGTATTAATTTTGAAGAATTTAGTGTATTAATGAACTGTTGGATTTCGCGTTTAAAATGCGCGTAAAATTTATGGTATAAGTAACGTAATAAACGTATAAATTGTAAACGTTATTTTTATATAAATTTTGGGTGTTTTGTATTGCGTCAGTTTGGCGTATTGTAAAAATCATATTTAAATATGTATATGGGTTAAAATATCAGTCAACAGTTTTATAGTAAACGTTACCTTTTCCATAGTTTTCAGTTGGGTTTTAATTTTTGTATATGACTTTTTCATTCCAAAATCTTTGCCAATTCTTGCCGTTTCATTTAATAAAGATCAAAATTTCATATAGCTGATCACGCAACTATTAAATGGTATAAAATGTTGAAATCAAATTTTCATAAATTGGCAGCATAAATCACGCATATAAAATAATGTTCAAACTAAAGAAACTGGAAAGTAATCAACACATGCATTTAATCAAGATTTTCGTATAACTGGAAATAGTGAATCACGCTCCTCTATTTCATAAAGCACGAATCCATATCTCTTGCTTCTTGTTTCCCACTGCAATTTGTTTTGCAAATTTTCGTACAACTGATCAAGCAAATTAATACTTGCTGATTCTTTGTATATAAATCTCTCAGACTATAAAAAATAGCACGCAATTTTTAATTGGAAAAATATATATAACGTTACAATCAATTTTCGTATAACTGGCAATAATAAATCACGCAACTTTCTGGTCTGCCTAAATGTTTATTATCACTTGCCATTCTTGCCTGCTTGTTTGGTCCCCTATATTTCGCAAGCCTTATCCATGAATACATAAGAAAGAATTTTATAAATTAAGAATCAATCTCTTGCCTAAATTCATGCATCATTCTAGGAATTCATTAAATCAAAATTTTGTATAGCTGGGAGAATTTCAAATTTCATTCGAATTTGTCTATTCAGTTCAAAGCAAATTATATTTGATTACTATTTTCCTATAATCACACAAGCCTCCCATATATATTATTGTGCAACTCGCATCTCAAAAGATCTCATGTGCCTTCATAACTCTCAACTTGTTTTCTTATATATATATATAAAGCCTCACACAAAAACTTTATATTGCATCTAAAATTTGCCTCCGTTATTCTTGAGAAATTTGCACAGGTATGGCCACACCTTGCTTTTATTTATTTTGTTCTTCTTCTTGTTTCATTTGGTCCAATGTCCACACTACTCGGCTGCTCCACCACCTGTCCTTGCCACATCTCCTTTTTCCCTCTCTGATCTATTTTGACATACATGTCAGATTGTTGTAGGAAGACAAGCTTAGTATCCTTCTTTTTAATTCTATAGAAAATGCATGCATTCCTGTAGTTGTGGCCACTTGAACTTCTTGCGTGAGTCTTTTTTTTTATATGAATTGCTAAAGTGTGTCATCTTTGGAAAAAAAAATGGTAACAAACAAAACTAATATCCTTCATTTGCATACACTTACACGTGCAAAATCACGTTTGTTTCAGCAGATAGGTAGAACTTTTTATTACCTAAATTATTTCCAAAATATGCAGTGACTTGTATATTTGAGTGCATGCTTACGGGGTTTAAAATAGGCAAGCAGACCGTGACATTTATTTAGTTTGTATCACCTTGTTTTGTGAATTCATGCATGAGTCATTTTAATAAAATGTAAAAAAAAAGAGTATATTTTCATTTGCATCTCCAAAAAAAAAAAAAAGGAAAAAAAAATGCATGTTTTAAAAGATGAGGTAGGAGTGGCTGTGCTATGTTGCGTGTTCAAGTTTTGAGAACCAACATCTTCACTTTTATTTAACATGATTTTTTTATACAGAGAAAGAAAAAAGAAAAAAAAGAGAAGAAAAAAAAAAGAAAAGAAAAATATATATATTAGTTGCAAATTTCACTGTTTTCAATTTCTGAAGAATTTTAGTGTACGCCACCTGTTTGTAGAAAGGGAATAACGTATTGTGTCCACCTTTTTCTTTCCAGCTTTTGCCTAAAACTTTCCACTATAATTTTCATGGGTACGTAAATAGTTAAGATTTCACTGCATGGCCTTGAGAACGTGGGCAAGTCGAGTAGTGGGAGTGGTCGAGTCAAGTCAAATTCTATTCGTTCCAGTTGTTTCGAAAATTTTGCTTTGACCGTAATTTTAAAAGTCGCGTATTTGGTATTTGGATCTTATTTTAGATTTGAATCAAGGCGTGGCATCTGCGGAATCCTAATCGTGCCATTTGTACGATCCTTTATCAAGTGCTAAAATCGTTTGAATCTGATTATCTGCAGTTTAAGGTGAGTATTTCTCACTAGACAAACATACCTATAGTTCTGTGAATTATCGCAAGTGTATTTGTAAATTATTTATTAAATGTCATCTGCCTGTGATATAACGTATGATGTTAAATCCCATTTTAAATTGACACCTCATCAGTTGTTTATCTGTTGTAATATAGTTGCAATTATATTATTTAATGCTTATTTACTGTTAAATCATCACTGCAAGTTCCCTGTAAATTGAGATCGTTATAGGCTGAAATGATAGGCCTGAACGACAATTATTATCCGTATATTTATTTAATTGTTTAAATTTGATTTGTTAACTTGGGATTGCGGGTTTGAAATGATAGAACCCGGGGTTTTGTAAATTGCGGATTGAAATGATATAAATTCGTATCACTTGACCTAGGCTAGAAAACTATATACAGACCCGTGGTTTATATAATGTTTTCTGAAATATTTTAAATTTATTTTAAAATGGAAGTTTATAATATTCTGGTTTAAATATATTTAAAGGATTTTTATGAGATTTATAATGATTTTGAATGAGTTAAAAATGTTAAATAAATAAATAAATGTTTAAATAAATTTTGGAATATAACTTATTTTGGGAATTTCTGAATTTTGTTAAAAATAAGGTTTCAGTTAAGTAAATAATTGATAAAAAGTTATATTTAGGAATTTAAAACTTGATGGTTAAGTTAATAGTCTATTACAGCACTTAAATGCTGTCTTTTATAAACGAACTGTTTAACCTGTAGACTTCAGGTAGCATTTCATAAGTGCTACAGAAACTGGGATTTTGATTATTTAAAAATAAATTTATGGAAATAATCTTTGGGGAAATGGGTTTAAATTTTGGAAGTTAATATGTAATTAATAAAAATAAGGAGCTGACTTTGAATGGTTTTAAATGGAAGAATTTAATTTTTTTTAAAAAAAGGGATGAGAAAAAGGCAATCAATTCCTAAAATAAATTGAATAGATTTAAATGGACCATTTTATAAAATGACTAATGTTTAAAAACAATATTTTGATATTGAAGGTATTTGAAATTTATTTTGATTTCAAAATATAAATACCATTTTTAAAAAGTTGTAACCACGGGTTATAATAACGTTTGGTTGTTAAAGAGACCGGGATCGGATATCTGGCATACTCTCTGTCGATACCGAAAATCACTTTGACAACCGTGTACGCGGTGGAGATTCCAGAATGAAGTAGGATGGTGGTGACGTTTTCTTTAAGGTAAATACGTGGACCTGACTCCCGTGAGTTGGCATAAGGTGGCTAAAAAAGGAGCGATTGACGGATTAATGAGGTAGCTCCTCTGATTGGACGCACTTCTTCGTATGCCATTCTATTACTTTTGTGATTGTTTTGGTGCACACCTTTGATTTGGGAGTGTTGTTCGAGGTGGGCGGCAGCTGCGCGCTGTGCGTTTCCATCGGTCCGGAAGCGAAATTGGTATATCTACCCTGGCATTGCCTAGTTGTGCCGTGTCACCTACCATAGCGAGCCTTATACGATTTTGGTTTTGTACCATACCTATGGAGTTCCCTCTGACGACGCCCAGTACGGGGGAGATTACGGTACTGTATAGACTATGGGAATATATTCTGTGTTAAGGGCTATATGGGTAACCCCTTAACGCTATTAAAAAGTAAGTTTATTTTACTAATAGACATTATTATAATAGCGAAATATTACTACATAGTAAATAGTTTAACGGATCCTTAGAGGATGGGCGGTCCCAAGCATCCTTTAAGTTACTTGCTCTATACTACAGTACACTTGAATTAACTTACACTATATAAGTATGTATGTCCTGACTCGAGTGTTTATGTTTTATTTTACGCTCGGGTCAGCCTGGGTTGCAGTTTCAGTTTTCTTCCCGGAGCTAGGACATTCTGTAGATCTTTCGAGCTGCTGGCAAAATCTTTCAGTCTATATCTTATTTATGTAATGGAGACTTTGGAATATTTGGATTTCTATTGATGTTTTAAACTGTATCCGAGATTCTAAACCATGTAAAATTTTATTTGGTTGAGATGTTTAGTGGCTTCATGAACCACTAAGTATTTTAAATTCCGCTGCGAGATTTCTGATATCTGTGTCCGTGATTCTGTGATTTATTTACTACATATTATGAGTTTTGCCAAAAATTTATTTACGACGCAGTATTTTGAACAATTCAAGTCCGACATGTGCGGATGCGAATGGTTGAAAATACTGGGTCGTTACAGACTTCCCACTGAAGATCAATGGTATTCTCAAGTTGAAAGAACTGTGTAAACTAGTCACATCGATATGTTTTGCTTGACCTTAGTTATATTAACCAACAGAAAAATATTGAGTAAGTCATTCCATGTTATCCAATAACTATCGATATGTAATGTCTTGGTGCCTCCGGCAGTCACGGGTAATACACTGCCTAATATTTGGAGAGGGTTACATATTCTAGTCTCTATGGATACATCGATATCTACTCTCGATGCATCTTGACTAGGAACATTTAAAATGGATATTTATTTTCATTTTTTTAAATTACTCACGGTTACAACACTTTGTAATTACTATCACAAGACATACCATTTATGGATTTTCTATTAATTATACTTTCAATTAAATAAATTAATTAATACAACACATTATATCAAACATATAATAGAAAGATAGCACCATTTATTTTGAACCGATTGGTTATTGAGTTAGATATATGTACATAATTGCCCCTAGGGCATACCCCTATCTCTATCATATATATATATACATACATACATACATACATACATACATACATACATATATATATATATATTATAGTCAATTTTATTTGAAAAACCTTTTTAAATTATTATTAAATTCCAAAAACTATTTTTTTCGGCTAAAAGCTATACGCTTAAATACATAATTTTTTTATAATCACATTGCACATATACATATTCACATCAAATGTTGACAACACATATATATAGGAATTCATGATATCATGATCTAATCTAAGTATATATGATTTAGGATAATTATCAAATCAATATATATTTGTAAATAGACTAGTTGCCTTAACTATAGTCTAGTTAGTATATGTTGAATGCTCAATTGGTCGTCTTCGCCTGAATCTTAATTCAAGTCCTTAAAGAGAGAGCTACCAAACTGAAAGCACTACACAATGTTGTCCTAATTTTATTTGAATTTGTGTTTTAAAAGCTAGAATTGAAGGAGGAGGAAGTCTGCAATTTTTGGTCAGTGGAGGTACAAGTAGGCTCTAAAAAGAGAGTATCAGAATGAGCGGTTAAGGTTGTTCAAATGGCAGAGAGATTGGAACCCTATTGACATTCATATCAAGTCCCTTTATAGGCCTCTATGCTACTTCAATCGCAATAAGATAAAATACACTTAAATCTGATTTAAACGTACATCATGTTGGAACTGGTCCAATCGGAAGCTGGTTAAGTGGGTGAATGTAACGACCCGTTAAATTTATGATATTTAATAAAATGAATTAATATAATTTCTAATTTGGTTAAGAATAAATGTAGAAATTTGATATAGTGGTTGCAATTTAGTGTAACTATAAAATTTATGATAATAGATGTGGATAATGTAAATTTTCACAATTTGATTTAAAGTAATTTTGAAGAAACAAATAAATGTTGAATTTGTGAATGTTAGTATAAATATTAACTTAAATGGTGTTCATTAATACAAAGATGTAATTAGTGTAGATAGTAATAATTTATGCCTGTAGTGAAAGGAAAAGAAAACTAATAGAAACATAAAATTTATTTTATGTAAACAAAAGTATAGTTTTGAACAAACTTATGAAAATTGATAGAAACAGTGTTTGTAATCAGTTTGGTTATTTTATATTTGAAAGATAGAGATGTGTAAATACGTTAATGAATATAAAATGGGAAGAAATGGTAGAATGAAAAGAATATATATAATAATAAGCATTTGATTCAATTAAGGGAATTAAATTATAATAAATGGTCATTTAATAAATTCAACGTTTGTGAGAAATCATAATAGTTGTGTAAAATGTGTACAAACTTGGATTTGGAAGTTTATTGGATTTATAACGGTTTTGTTATTAAGTGTATGAGTTTAAAAGTTATTCCCTTTTGTAAAGTAATAGAAGAATGCATAAAGATATAAACAGGGCTTAATAGAATTGACACTTAATGAATTGAATAAATTACCCATTTATGTAGATATGTATAGTGGACTATAAATGGCCTAAGCAAATATAAAATGGAATAATCATTGAGATTTGTACTATGAAAATAAATAGTAACATTTATTTGCAAGGAATAAAAGCCTATTTAGGTGACTAGAATTTGGAGTAATGACTATTGTATGTTACCTACCCTTGTTTCTTGTTAATTTAGATTTTGGGAATCAAATTCAATTTATCCGCCAATTTACCGCAGTTAAAGTGAAATGAATTGGTGATTGAGAAATGTTAAATACAAATAAGATGTAAACCAAAGAAAATCCCATTTGTAATAAATTATGTAGAATAAAGTAAAGAAACTAGGAAATGAAAATGTGAAAATGTGGATGCAGTGAGATCTTAAGTGATAATAACCTTGTTAGGCAAGTGATAACGGAATTTTGTGTATAACCAAATAAAAATCCAAATTTATTTGGAAATAAATTGCAATCAATTGAATTTATTGCAATTTAATGGATTTAATATTTAATAGTTTATGTAATTATTATTTGGAAGAAATTAGAGTTATTTGTAAAAAGGTATGAACCTAATGTTAATTTTTCTATGGGATTGACAATTAATATGGAATGAAAAGAAGAAAATTTGGGTCAGTAAAATTTAGAATTTATGCATAATAAAACGGATTCTAACGTTAATTATGACGTTATTGAGTTTAGATTGGAATTGGTAAACATTTGAGTGAAATCTTAAACTAATGTTCATATTGACAACAATAACTTAGAAATATAGAAAGGAAGTAAATCTAATAAATTTATCAAATTCATAATGTTGAATTCATTTGGATGGGAATTAATAAACAGTTGAGAAAAAGGAAATGGAAATAAAAGTTTATTTATAATTTGGGATTTAATTTATGGTAAAAAGGTTAATTGCAATTAAAAATGAGTTGAAATGGAAATCAAGTTATTTATTTAATTAGATTTAAGATGAGAGTATAAAAGTATAAGATTAAATAATTGGGTTTTGAGAATAAAATTTATAATTCCCAAATAATAAGAAGTGCAGAGATTAACACTGCAAATTGATATACTTATAGTTTTTAATTCACATCCAAGCTTGCTAAATCATTTGGAATTGATTGGATTATATAAGTAATGAAATTTGGCCAATATTTAAAGTTGAAAGAAAATTTGGATTTTTATGATTTATTTTAATTTATTTAATAAATATTAAAAATAGCCATTTTGGGCATGGACTCGGATTTCGACGAAACTAGTTTCATCGGATCCGTATCGGTGAATTATTATAGGATTTCAAATTTCGTATCGATCGGACTTGTCGTTTGATCGTACGGACGCGAAACGCCTTGAAATCAATTTTATTAAAATCAATTTGAAATCAATTTGAAAATCTTGTTTTCAGCATAACTTCTTCATACGATCGAATTTGGTCGCGAAACTTTTTCCATCGCGTTCAGAATATTTTAAAACACCTATTTGGATATATAGTTTTAACAAATTCGACTCCGGAGGCATAGCGGGCTTTTTGGACCATAGTTTGTCACGCACGTTCATTCTACAGCCTATCTACCCTATCGCTAGCCTACCTATATATATACAGTTATAAACCCTAGCTCCCTTCTTTTTTTCATTTGCTGTACGTTCATTTTCTTCAACCTTCTTTCTTCCTCAAATGTATACATCTCAGATCCAATTCCAGATCTATCCACAGTTCAAAATCAAAAGTCAAAACTCAAAATTTTCAGAAAATTCTAGAAAAAATATATGTTGAAGTATTCGATACGCGTAATCTCATGGTGTAGTTCGTTTTTCAATTGGAGCTGTCGTTCATCCAGAAAAATTTCAAACAGCCCCAAAACCGTTCATCATCGTCGCACAAAACTTCGTCGGATGGAGAAACTGTTTCTGGGTTTTGTGGAGATAACCGAGGGGACTGCATCTATGTAGTTTATCTGGTGAATCGACGGTTGGATTAGCTTGGAAAATTGGATTAGGGTTAACTTGTAAGGGCGGCGGCTGAGTGTTTATGGACTCGACGAGGGGATGGCTGTCACGTGGTGATGGTCGGAGGGTGTAGCAAGGCCAGAGGCGCGAGGGGAGGCGGTCTGGGCGGCCGCGATGGCCAGGCAAGGCGGCGGTTTGTAGTATTTGCGTGCGTGATATTATAGTGTTCGTTCTCTAGGGTGTTTCGTGCCTGGAAATCGCATGCTAGGGATGAAGGCACTGTTCACGTGACGTGGAAAAAAAATATGTGAGTGAAAGTGTGTCATTTTCTTTTTATTTTCAATTTGAATTCAATCATCATTTTTCGCCATAACTTTCTCATACGAAGTCGGATTCACACGAAATTTCTTTTGTTAGGATCGTAATTTAATTCCGGACTCGATGACGCTGGTTTGGACGAATTCTGAGACGGGCGAATTTTTGGGTTTAAATCGGGTTTAAATTCGATTTAAATTCAAAAGGTGAGTGTTTTAACCCACTCACAACTTCTAAAAGTTTTTATGTTTGTTAAATTAATTTTAGAAATGAATAGAAATTTATTTATGAGTATTTGGCATGTTTATTTCATTCATATCTGTTGAATTGCATTTATTAAATTTAACTGTTAATTTAATTTATTTATTGCGTATTTATTTACAGTTATAATTTATTTGTTTGCATATAAACTGCTAGTTAACAGTTATATAAATTATTACTGAATATAAAATGTTAGATTAATAGTTGTTAAATTTAATTTGAATATAATTGACAGTTATTACCTGCTATATAATCTCATATATATATTGATTTTGATTGATATTGATGGATGATTGTGATTTGGACAATGGATGATGTTGATGAATGGATGTTTATTTGATATCATTAAATTGCAAGTTATCATGCATTTTTCATTTCATTCGGGATTGTGGTTTGAAATGATATACAACCGCAAAATTTTATTTTTAAATTGCAGATTGAAATGATAAATATCCGTATCACTTGACCATAGGATAGAAAATTATATACAGGCACCGTGGTCTATATATAAATTATTTTAAAGGTGATTTCTATGGTTTGGATGGGATACGGTTTATAAAATTTAATTTTGATATTTTATAAAATATTTTTCTTCGAGATATACACATATGAAGTTAAAATTTTAAATTTAAGCTGTGTATAAACCTGTTGAATAAAATGATAAAAATTTGAGAAAATGGAATTTGGTGATTTATCTTATATGTTTAAATTTGGAAATTTTAAGGTATGATATTTATAAATGGATTTTCCAAGATTTACTTAAATAGAATATTTTAGTATAATTTAAATTTAAGAAAATAGTTAATTTCTAGAAATTGGAGTTTTATTTATAGATTTTATGTAAATATTCAAAACTAAATAATAGAACATTTAATTTGTTGAAAGAATAAATTCCAACTTTAGTTTTGAAATATTAATACTCCAAATGGATATATATATATATATATATAAATAGAAATTGAAGTGGTTTTGGAACTTGAAAGTGATATTTAAATTTGGTAGACTTTAAATAAAGAAGTATATTTGTAAAGCCCTGGAAATAATTTCTTTACAAAGTAACCTTAAAAGTAAACCATTTATTTTATATACTATTGAATATCCAAACCATTCAAGTTTTAGAAGTATGGTTTTAAAAGTATGAATTCCGAAATATTATGTTTTGAAAATATAATTCAAATGTTTGGTTTCCAGATATTTATATTTTAAACCGGTATGATTTTGGAAAAAGAGTTATATTTGAGATAAAATGATATCATATTATTTTGGGTTTTTAAATTGATATCGAATTCATAGTTTTGAAATGGAAAATTTATTCTGGTTTTTAAAGTATAAACTACTTTTAAATGACCGCGGTGTTATAATAACGATGGGTTGGCAAAGAGACCGGGATCGGATATGGACATACTCTCTGTCGATACCGAAAACCACTTTGACTAACCGTGTACGCGGTGGAGATTCCAGAATGAAGTAGGTTGGTGGCGACGTTTCCTGTAAGGTAAATACGTGGACCCAACTCCCGTGAGTTGGCATAAGGTGGCTAAAACAGGAGCGATTGACGGGTTAATGAGGTCATTCCTCTGATCGGACACTCCTCTTCGATATTATACTTTGACTTTGGATTGATTCAGTGGCCACTTCTATTTTGATTTTGGGGAGTTTGTTCGAGGTGGGCGGTAGCTGCGGCTACGCGTTACCATCGACCCGGAAGCGTAATTGATATATCTACCCTGGCATTGCCTAGTTGTGCCGTGTCACCTACCCTATCGCGCCTTGTACGAGTTTGGATTTCTCCCGTAGCCCGTGTGGTATCCTCTGGTGGCTTCCCGATCAGGAGGGACTATGATATTGGATGGACTACTGGGACTATTACGTGTTAAGGTGGAAAATGTAAAGCCTTAATGCTATTTAAAAGTATGTTTATTTTACTATAGACACTATTATAATAGCGCAATATACTACATAGTAAATAGTTTAACGGATCCTTAGGAGATGTAAATCCCGAACATCTTTTGAGTTATTGCACTCATATTTATTTCTGTTAATTTAACTCACATAAGATCTTTTAGTTCTGACTCGAGTGTTTTTGTCTTTTCAAATTCGCTCGGGTCAGTCCGAGCGTTTCAGGATCGAACACTTTAGCTTTGGAGGACGAAGACGAAGAATTTGTATTATTATTATTTATAGTATTGCACTACACTCACACTGTTCCGCTGCATTGTTATTGGTATGTGTAACTCTGATATGTATTATATAAATGTTTGTAAACAGTTTTTTTTATAAACTGTATATTTTCTTATTATATTTTATCCTTCCGCTGTGAGATTCTATTTGTTTATTTCTTCTCTGTTTTTTTTTCTTATTTACCCCATAACAAATCCGCCCTTCCGTATGGTTTGAATCGGCATGTGTGTCGATTTAAATCGTGCGAAAAGGCGGCATGTTACAGTTGGTATCAGAGCTTTGGTTTAGCGATAAACCTTGGCTTTGTGGGGTTTGACTCTTTGTTAATAGGGTAGTAATATCCTGTGGGAGTCGCTGAGTGTATATATATGAGAGAGCGTATTTGTTAGTATTAATAAAAAGATTTTTATATTGTGTTAATCTGTTCCGCTTTGTATTTATAAATTCTGGTTGATGCATGGGACGCTATGCCATCAATAGGGATTTCTAAACACTTAATAGGACAGACCGACATAATATCCGTTTTTAATATAGGTGAATGAAATAATTTTGCCTATTATATTTTCTATATATAAAAATAGTTTTGTAAAGATATATATATATTTGGTTGCTATAGATTGGGTGTTAGAAAATAAAAATATCTATAATAATTGAAGCTAAGTTGAAATTATGAGAAATCAAATTGGAGATTTTAGAACTTAAGTCCGGGATTTTTCCAAATATGTTTTCAAAGAATTTATGAAAAATAATGGTTCGATTTATAAGTATTTTCTTATATAAATATTTTGTATAAATTGGAAGAATTTTTTTAAAGAAGATTTTGGAAAAGAATTAAATTCTGTACTTTCCTCTCTGTCGCTGGAAAATAAATTCGGTGATGACGGCCGCATCATCGACTTTCATTTTCGAGTTTCGAAGGGGAAAGGCCACTGTAGTAAATTCTACTGCAGATTTATTATGAAATTTTCTAAAAAAAATTTCTTTTATTGTTCTAACTATAATTAGAGATTTTGAGTTGTAAGAACTTATTTATCTATTATTTTGAAATAAATTGAAATCTGACCCGGAATCCAATTCTAAAATTCTCCATTAATTAATCAATTGTTAAATTGTAGTGAAATAAAAGTTAAGTAATAAATGAATTGAAACCTCTAATTTAAATAAGAGAATAATTGCAAAGTTATAAAGAGGAATTTGCATACATATGAGACAAAGAGAAATATGGATAAACATCAAATTTAATTTAGAGAATTGAGATTCAACTTGTATAAGTTTAATTGCACTTTCTTTGACATAAATAACTTACCCAAATATAAAAGTTGAAATGTTAAATAAGAATTTTAATAGGATATTATACAAGTAGAATTTTGGAAATAATGAAGTATTCAATAAATTATTGTTATAAATAAGAATTTAATGTATAAACTTAGGTTATAATTGAAATTTTATTGAAAATAAGTTAAGAATTATTAATAGATGATATGAACCTAAGTATATAAAATGAAATTCAAAATAAGAATTTATTATATGATTATTCACTTAAGTATGTTTTAATCTCCCCTATTCTAATATAATGGAAAGTAGGAAGAATTTAAATGACTGTAATCCATAGTTAATGGATAAATAAAAAACTTCCACTTATAAGAATGAATGTTAGCAGATTAAGAATTTAAGGGAAATCTTACAAGTGAAGAGTAAGGAAAGGAAGATATTCAAAATATTTGTTGTTATTAATGAGAATTATTTTATAAACTTAAGTAATAAAAAGGAAATACAAATATAATAAATTTGGTGATAATTGGAAAATAAAACTTGTAAGAACAAAGAAATCCCTCATAAATGAAGGGAAGAAAATCAAACCACTGAAGTATGAAATAAATGTATAATAAGCTATTTTGGTGTTGATTTGAATTGTTTGGTTGATGTATGGTTGTTGGGTAAGGAATTTTGAAGTTGTTGGATGGAGAAATAATCTATCTTTGTTCCATCTAAGACTGTTGAGTAAAGGATGCACTTGATAGTTATTTTACATTTCGTACAATTTCGGAATTTGAACCTAACAACTAATTGTTTGTTTGATTGAATGATTTTGTTTGCGGTGTGTGCTGTTTGTTAAAATGTATGGTTGTTGCATTTGATTGGATATGAATGATTGAATCCACTAGAATAGTTCATTTTAAAATAAATATTTAACCTTTTAGGCTTATAAGAAAATACAGGTTATGGAAGCAACTGCTACTGCTTTTGGTTCCGTAATAATAAGCGTATTGCCCGACAAATAGGTACGTTTCCGGATTTCGTATAAAGCGCTATTTTATATATTTTCCCATGTTGGGATATTTTATTTGGATAATATGTGTAATATATTTGTATATTTGGATATTATATTTTCTCCAGAGTCCCTCCGTACAAAGGAGACTTTGCCAAAATTTTCAGGAAATTTTGGACTTAGAATTTTGTGAAAGTATTTTTCCAACTTTAATAATTCAAGTATTAAAGGATATAATGATTATAAAACAAGTATATTTCATTAAAGGAAATTAATCCAGTAAAATATTGTTTATAAGTTAATATTTGAAATAAGATGCACTGTAAATCTTCCTCCTCCCTTCTTTTTCCTTTTCGGGGACGAAAAGTTTTGAGTGGGGGAGATTGTAACGACCCGTTAAATTTATGATATTTAATAAAATGAATTAATATAATTTCTAATTTGGTTAAGAATAAATGTAGAAATTTGGTATAGTGGTTGCAATTTAGTGTAACTATAAAATTTATGATAATAGATGTGGATAATGTAAATTTTCACAACTTGATTTAAAGTAATTTTGAAGAAACAAATAAATGTTGAATTTGTGAATGTTAGTATAAATATTAACTTAAATGGTGTTCATTAATACAAAGATGTAATTAGTGTAGATAGTAATAATTTATGCCTGTAGTGAAAGGAAAAGAAAACTAATAGAAACATAAAATTTATTTTATGTAAACAAAAGTATAGTTTTGAACAAACTTATGAAAATTGATAGAAACAGTGTTTGTAATCAGTTTGGTTATTTTATATTTGAAAGATAGAGATGTGTAAATACGTTAACGAATATAAAATGGGAAGAAATGGTAGAATGAAAAGAATATATATAATAATAAGCATTTGATTCAATTAAGGGAATTAAATTATAATAAATGGTCATTTAATAAATTCAACGTTTGTGAGAAATCATAATAGTTGTGTAAAATGTGTACAAACTTGGATTTGGAAGTTTATTGGATTTATAACGGTTTTGTTATTAAGTGTATGAGTTTAAAAGTTATTCCCTTTTGTAAAGTAATAGAAGAATGCATAAAGATATAAACAGGGCTTAGTAGAATTGACACTTAATGAATTGAATAAATTACCCATTTATGTAGATATGTATAGTGGACTATAAATGGCCTAAGCAAATATAAAATGGAATAATCATTGAGATTTGTACTATGAAAATAAATAGTAACACTTATTTGCAAGGAATAAAAGCCTATTTAGGTGACTAGAATTTGGAGTAATGACTATTGTATGTTACCTACCCTTGTTTCTTGTTAATTTAGATTTTGGGAATCAAATTCAATTTATCCGCCAATTTACCGCAGTTAAAGTGAAATGAATTGGTGATTGAGAAATGTTAAATACAAATAAGATGTAAACCAAAGAAAATCCCATTTGTAATAAATTATGTAGAATAAAGTAAAGAAACTAGGAAATGAAAATGTGAAAATGTGGATGCAGTGAGATCTTAAGTGATAATAACCTTGTTAGGCAAGTGATAACGGAATTTTGTGTATAACCAAATAAAAATCCAAATTTATTTGGAAATAAATTGCAATCAATTGAATTTATTGAAATTTAATGGATTTAATATTTAATAGTTTATGTAATTATTATTTGGAAGAAATTGGAGTTATTTGTAAAAAGGTATGAACCTAATGTTAATTTTTCTATGGGATTGACAATTAATATGGAATGAAAAGAAGAAAATTTGGGTCAGTAAAATTTAGAATTTATGCATAATAAAACGGATTCTAACGTTAATTATGACGTTATTGAGTTTAGATTGGAATTGGTAAACATTTGAGTGAAATCTTAAACTAATGTTCATATTGACAACAATAACTTAGAAATATAGAAAGGAAGTAAATCTAATAAATTTATCAAATTCATAATGTTGAATTCATTTGGATGGGAATTAATAAACAGTTGAGAAAAAGGAAATGGAAATAAAAGTTTATTTATAATTTGGGATTTAATTTATGGTAAAAAGGTTAATTGCAATTAAAAATGAGTTGAAATGGAAATCAAGTTATTTATTTAATTAGATTTAAGATGAGAGTATAAAAGTATAAGATTAAATAATTGGGTTTTGAGAATAAAATTTATAATTCCCAAATAATAAGAAGTGCAGAGATTAACACTGCAAATTGATATACTTATAGTTTTTAATTCACATCCAAGCTTGCTAAATCATTTGGAATTGATTGGATTATATAAGTAATGAAATTTGGCCAATATTTAAAGTTGAAAGAAAATTTGGATTTTTATGATTTATTTTAATTTATTTAATAAATATTAAAAATAGCCATTTTGGGCATGGACTCGGATTTCGACGAAACTAGTTTCATCGGATCCGTATCGGTGAATTATTATAGGATTTCAAATTTCGTATCGATCGGACTTGTCGTTTGATCGTACGGACGCGAAACGCCTTGAAATCAATTTTATTAAAATCAATTTGAAATCAATTTGGAAATCTTGTTTTCGGCATAACTTCTTCATACGATCGAATTTGGTCGCGAAACTTTTTCCATCGCGTTCAGAATATTTTAAAACACCTATTTGGATATATAGTTTTAACAAATTCGACTCCGGAGGCATAGCGGGCTTTTTGGACCATAGTTTGTCACGCACGTTCATTCTACAGCCTATCTACCCTATCGCTAGCCTACCTATATATATACAGTTATAAACCCTAGCTCCCTTCTTTTTTTCATTTGTTGTACGTTCATTTTCTTCAACCTTCTTTCTTCCTCAAATGTATACATCTCAGATCCAATTCCAGATCTATCCACAGTTCAAAATCAAAAGTCAAAACTCAAAATTTTCAGAAAATTCTAGAAAAAATATATGTTGAAGTATTCGATACGCGTAATCTCATGGTGTAGTTCGTTTTTCAATTGGAGCTGTCGTTCATCCAGAAAAATTTCAAACAGCCCCAAAACCGTTCATCATCGTCGCACAAAACTTCGTCGGATGGAGAAACTGTTTCTGGGTTTTGTGGAGATAACCGAGGGGACTGCATCTATGTAGTTTATCTGGTGAATCGACGGTTGGATTAGCTTGGAAAATTGGATTAGGGTTAACTTGTAAGGGCGGCGGCTGGGTGTTTATGGACTCGACGAGGGGATGGCTGTCACGTGGTGATGGTCGGAGGGTGTAGCAAGGCCAGAGGCGCGAGGGGAGGCGGTCTGGGCGGCCGCGATGGCTAGGCAAGGCGGCGGTTTGTAGTATTTGCGTGCGTGATATTATAGTGTTCGTTCTCTAGGGTGTTTCGTGCCTGGAAATCGCATGCTAGGGATGAAGGCACTGTTCACGTGACGTGGAAAAAAAATATGTGAGTGAAAGTGTGTCATTTTCTTTTTATTTTCAATTTGAATTCAATCATCATTTTTCTCCATAACTTTCTCATACGAAGTCGGATTCACACGAAATTTCTTTTGTTAGGATCGTAATTTAATTCCGGACTCGATGACGCTGGTTTGGACGAATTCTGAGACGGGCGAATTTTTGGGTTTAAATCGGGTTTAAATTCGATTTAAATTCAAAAGGTGAGTGTTTTAACCCACTCACAACTTCTAAAAGTTTTTATGTTTGTTAAATTAATTTTAGAAATGAATAGAAATTTATTTATGAGTATTTGGCATGTTTATTTCATTCATATCTGTTGAATTGCATTTATTAAATTTAACTGTTAATTTAATTTATTTATTGCGTATTTATTTACAGTTATAATTTATTTGTTTGCATATAAACTGCTAGTTAACAGTTATATAAATTATTACTGAATATAAAATGTTAGATTAATAGTTGTTAAATTTAATTTGAATATAATTGACAGTTATTACCTGCTATATAATCTCATATATATATTGATTTTGATTGATATTGATGGATGATTGTGATTTGGACAATGGATGATGTTGATGAATGGATGTTTATTTGATATCATTAAATTGCAAGTTATCATGCATTTTTCATTTCATTCGGGATTGTGGTTTGAAATGATATACAACCGCAAAATTTTATTTTTAAATTGCGGATTGAAATGATAAATATCCGTATCACTTGACCATAGGATAGAAAATTATATACAGGCACCGTGGTCTATATATAAATTATTTTAAAGGTGATTTCTATGGTTTGGATGGGATACGGTTTATAAAATTTAATTTTGATATTTTATAAAATATTTTTCTTCGAGATATACACATATGAAGTTAAAATTTTAAATTTAAGCTGTGTATAAACCTGTTGAATAAAATGATAAAAATTTGAGAAAATGGAATTTGGTGATTTATCTTATATGTTTAAATTTGGAAATTTTAAGGTATGATATTTATAAATGGATTTTCCAAGATTTACTTAAATAGAATATTTTAGTATAATTTAAATTTAAGAAAATAGTTAATTTCTAGAAATTGGAGTTTTATTTATAGATTTTATGTAAATATTCAAAACTAAATAATAGAACATTTAATTTGTTGAAAGAATAAATTCCAACTTTAGTTATGAAATATTAATACTCCAAATGGATATATATATATATATAAATAGAAATTGAAGTGGTTTTGGAACTTGAAAGTGATATTTAAATTTGGTAGACTTTAAATAAAGAAGTATATTTGTAAAGCCCTGGAAATAATTTCTTTACAAAGTAACCTTAAAAGTAAACCATTTATTTTATATACTGTTGAATATCCAAACCATTCAAGTTTTAGAAGTATGGTTTCAAAAGTATGAATTCCGAAATATTATGTTTTGAAAATATAATTCAAATGTTTGGTTTCCAGATATTTATATTTTAAACCGGTATGATTTTGGAAAAAGAGTTATATTTGAGATAAAATGATATCATATTATTTTGGGTTTTTAAATTGATATCGAATTCATAGTTTTGAAATGGAAAATTTATTCTGGTTTTTAAAGTATAAACTACTTTTAAATGACCGCGGTGTTATAATAACGATGGGTTGGCAAAGAGACCGGGATCGGATATGGACATACTCTCTGTCGATATCGAAAACCACTTTGACTAACCGTGTACGCGGTGGAGATTCCAGAATGAAGTAGGTTGGTGGCGACGTTTCCTATAAGGTAAATACGTGGACCCAACTCCCGTGAGTTGGCATAAGGTGGCTAAAACAGGAGCGATTGACGGGTTAATGAGGTCATTCCTCTGATCGGACACTCCTCTTCGATATTATACTTTGACTTTGGATTGATTCAGTGGCCTCTTCTATTTTGATTTTGGGGAGTTTGTTCGAGGTGGGCGGTAGCTGCGGCTACGCGTTACCATCCACCCGGAAGCGTAATTGGTATATCTACCCTGGCATTGCCTAGTTGTGCCGTGTCACCTACCCTATCGCGCCTTGTACGAGTTTGGATTTCTCCCGTAGCCCGTGTGGTATCCTCTGGTGGCTTCCCGATCAAGAGGGACTATGATATTGGATGGACAACTGGGACTATTACGTGTTAAGGTGGAAAATGTAAAGCCTTAATGCTATTTAAAAGTATGTTTATTTTACTATAGACACTATTATAATAGCGCAATATACTACATAGTAAATAGTTTAACGGATCCTTAGGAGATGTAAATCCCGAACATCTTTTGAGTTATTGCACTCATATTTATTTCTGTTAATTTAACTCACATAAGATCTTTTAGTTCTGACTCGAGTGTTTTTGTCTTTTCAAATTCGCTCGGGTCAGTCCGAGCGTTTCAGGATCGAAGACTTTAGCTTTGGAGGACGAAGACGAAGAATTTGTATTATTATTATTTATAGTATTGCACTACACTCACACTGTTCCGCTGCATTGTTATTGGTATGTGTAACTCTGATATGTATTATATAAATGTTTGTAAACAGTGTTTTTTATAAACTGTATATTTTCTTATTATATTTTATCCTTCCGTTGTGAGATTCTATTTGTTTATTTCTTCTCTGTTTTTTTCTTATTTACCCCATAACAAATCCGCCCTTCCGTATGGTTTGAATCGGCATGTGTGTCGGTTTAAATCGTGCGAAAAGGCGGGATGTTACAGTGAATTTCTTGAAAATCTCTGTTTGGATCATAGTGGGCCTATGAAGTCTAATGTCTAACACTAGATCCAATCTAGTTATTTAAATAAAATCAAATTTTAATTTAAATATATATTTCCTTATTTAATTATTCTCATTAACCAAATGCACTTATTATGAATCAAATTTAATCAAAAATGAACGAGGGAGGTTTTATTTATTTAGAGAAAGAAAACTTTCTTTTCTCTGCCTAAAAGCCCTCTTATTAATTAGAGATATGTTTTATTTTATTTACCAAGAGAAACTTTTCACTCCTCTCTCTTAACAAAATTGATTGATTAATATACTTAAATGTTAGTTATACCAAGTTTATACTTGGTATATTTTATGAGAATTTCTAAATATATTCAAGTGTATATATTATAAGTGCAACTTTTCAAATTATCTACATAGTTAATATGTACATATTTAGGTGTTGGGATTTACACTACAACTGATACATTATCGCTTTTTATATGCACTAGCTGTCCAAAATGCTTGCAAATAAATAATTAAAAATGGGTATATACATACATATATATGAATATTTTTAAAAAAACTTTTTGGTTAAATCTCTAAAGAAATCTAAGTTGATTTTGACCAATCAACAAATCCAAATACAAAATCTTCTTTCCAAAATATCAGGTTGTCTAGTTTAGTAATACAATTTGAAAATAGATCTACATCTACAAATACAAAATAAATTGTAGATTAATTATTTTAAAACAAAGTTGGAAATAAAAGGATTTTGTAAATAATATTCATTTTCCAAAACTACAACCTTTCATTTTTAATCCAAAAAAAAAGTTTTACCAAGCAAGGTTAAGATGTTAATTTATGTATGCTTATAAAGATGAATCATCTTTAATATATACTAGTACGACGACACGTCCATTGTAAGTGTGTATGATGAAATCCGTGACCTAATTTTTCTTTATTGCAAAACTACATATAAATACAGTCGTAAATTATATGCAGAAATATTTAATTGTTAATAACTACCGATAGATGAATGTTGTATATAAATTTATTAGACAAAAGCTGAAACTGTTCATAACCTCGATTGTCATTTTCACCATTTTAGCCACCAAGCTTTTCAGCGTTACGAATTTTATCTTTTATACTTATTTATGAAAACTACTAATTGTAAATAACTCCACATATAATAAAATCAACAAAAATAATAGGGATGGTGAGTATGTGAGCTGTATAAAAGGTGATACCCAACATATATTCACATACCAAGCACTTTTAATCTGTTATTTCCTAATACTGCACATTTATGTTCTATTACAAATTGAAACAAAATTAAAATCATAACATATTATTCTGTGATGTTCGACTAAGAGTGATTACATTTAAATAACTTCATGGATATAATTTAGAAACACTTCATGGATATGAATATATATATATAGCCTTTGGACAAATACATGAAAAAGAAAAAAGAAACCCATTTCAAGTGAAACGTTACATATTAGTATTCCATGGCCTTTCATCTTTAACTTAGTAAGCAATGAGTTTTTCGTATGTTTATTATTATTACTACTTACAACAGTTGTAACCAACAAATAAATAAATAATACATAGTGGATTAAAGCGTCTATCTAAACTTCAACAACAAAAATGCAATTGAGTTGACATAAAATGTTAAGAGGATTAAAGTAATAGGTAATGCAAAGTCATCGGCCTCTTATTGTTGATTCCAAAATATAATTAGTGGTGTTGAATACTTGCATTAGCAGTGTACATTTTTTAACTAAAAAATTTACTATAGTCTCACATACATGATAAATCTATTAATATTTAAAGCCATTTAAAATACATGTCATCTCCATTGTATTCTCACATCATCATTTCTTTTAATAAGAATACGACACATGGTGATATATTATGAAATCCATAACAAATGTTTCATATTTTGCAACATTATGTTTCTAACACATTTGATCAACCATGTTACAAATAATACATAAATGTCAAAAGGATAACCTTTTAAGAACAACTGCAATTTATACAAAATATATTACAACTCCAAGAAACTACTAAAATAAACAAAAAACAACAAAGCCACAGAAAGAAAAGAAACTGATGGTGGAAAAAGAGCAAATGGGTCCATTCTTAATTATGTTATGGAAAGCACGCCCAAAATAAATGCATCTATTCCTTTAATATCAAATTAGTGAGAAAATTAAATTAGATAAGGAACATCGCATAAAAATTCTTAAAGTAACAATGATGAACGATATAAAAAACATACCACTCCTTGTCATGAATCTGTTGGTATGATTTTTTGGATTCGAAATGGTGATTTCGCTTGAAAACGATGTCCCATTTAAGAAATGCTCGATTTTTGAAGAAGATAATACAATTTAGTTTGTGTTAAGAGAGAAAAATATGGCCATGGGTTGAAATAAATGGAACTGCGAAGTGCAGATGTATGGACGTTAAGTGAATGATGGGAAGTGGGCGATAGTAAAACTGTTCTCCCTTGAAGTTGAAATTCAAATTTGCCTCTATCGTCCAGTTTTTCTAATAACATAAATTATTTGAAAGTTAGGGGTAATTTTAAAACTACATAAAAGGTTTACCATCTTAAGGTATTTGCACCATTAGTAGATTTTTTTTGAAAAGATTAGTAGATGTGTGTGTGTGTGTGTGACTATGAATGTATGTATAATTCCCATTTTTATAATAAATACCACTTACTGTAGAATAATTTTCATAGTAATTTTAATATATATCTATGTACATATATGTATAAACATACAACCACACATATATTTGTTTTGAAACAAAAAACCAATTATGAACCAATTGAAATTGATATTTAAATAAATATACGTAAAATAATAAATTAAACTACATTTCCATATATAAAACAACAATAATATTATTAGAAACTAAAAATTCAATTATCGGTATAAACCATCATTATCAATTTCAACCCAAATCAAAAGTTGATAGGTTATAAAATTTCAGATCTACACATACATTGACAACAAATTCATATATAAATTTGTTAAAATAAATAAATTGCTAGATCTATAACATAATAATGTGTATAATAAAATTAGATGGAAAATACATTGTTGATGTTACCCTTTTTAATGGGCTTTGATTGATAAATTCAATCATAGATATTATCTTCTAGCTCTTAGCTTTGCAATGGCTTGGCGTATCACCTTTTATTTGATTGATTTATTATGTTGTCATTAAAATAATTTTTCTTTTTCTATTTCTATGAAAATTTCGACCATGAAAGTGGAAGAAAGAAGATGGTGGTTAGGGTTATGAAAGAGAATGATTAAGAGAGGCAAATGAATGAAAGGAAAGATAATTATAGAGGTAATCTTCTGTAACCTCCTCTCTTCATTTTCTAGATCCAACCATTGGATTTCATGCCTCTTTTTCTTCATATGGATGGTAATGAATGAGGTTCTGTGGTCTTTTAATTTGTTCAATAACACTTAGCAAATAGTTATATTTAAATCAAAGTTAATGTTCATCGATATTTTATATCGATTTATACATATACAACTTGTATATATCCACCCAAGTAAACACTAATGACATAAAAATGGCATCCAATACATCAAATAAATAAACAACTGATCGGTATTTCCATAAAATACTAAGTAATTTATAAAAATTTATAAATCAATTAAAACATGTGGTATTTTGAAGAATCTATCAATGTGGTTATGCGACTGCAGGTGTAAATTCAATCAGCGATCGATGTTGAACTATCCAAATATTAACTTTCACCAGTCACCATAGCTAATGGAGTAATATTTTCGCTGAATTTATTGCTTACACATCTTAAAAAAATTCCAATTTTACTTATTTAAGCGTTACTCGGTAGTGATTGTTGTTCACACTAATTCCCTACTTCAAAACTATATCATAATAGGACTTATGGAATTTGGTCTTCGTTAAGTTCCACCATTGTTCACATTCAACTTTATATGTGCAACATAATCTTTGGTTCAGTAATAATAATTATTATCAACCGTACTACTCTAGCTAGAGTGATTTTGAGTTAACTTAAGTTTACCCCATGATATTAACCTCATATAACCGAAAAGACGAATTCTCTCTTAAATAGGGTTTAACTTTTAATGCTTCCACTCGACCCAGCCATATTCGTTCGATGGATGTCGTACTACGATTTAACTATCAAAGTGGAGTTTCCACATTAAAGCTCAACAGTATTCTCAGATCAAGGGAATTGTGTAAAATTATCGCATCGATATTCCTCGTTTGACTTTAGTAATATTAACCAATAGAAAACTATCGAGTGATTCGTTCCATAGTTATCCAATAAAAATTACTACATAACCTCTTGGTGCCTGATGTGCACGTAAATGTGCATTTACATCCATATTTAATCTATATTTATTTAAATAAATGTCATAATTGGGTATTTTTATATGTTTAAAACCAAATTTCAAATATGCTTTTAAGTCACTATTCATACATCAATGTGGAGGTAAATTGTAATTTTGTGCATGAACTAATTTTGAGAACATTTATTTGCATATTTTCTTTTTAATTATAGGAATTTTGAAGATGTTCTCATGGAAACATGCATGCACAAGGATGAAAACAAAGGATTGAAGATGGAAATAATTCAAACTCATGCATCATGAAGGACTCCACTTACCCACTTACTTTAATCTACAATTAGAAGCTAATGCACAAGTTAGTGGAGATTAAAGTTTCATGCATAATTGATGATGGATTAATTAGTGGATAATGATGACTTGGTGGCTATACTTTCTAAGGGGTATTTTGGAAAGCCCCTTAAAATATGGATTAGGGTTTTGTGCATGTATAAATAGCCTTCTTATGTTCATGTAATGGATTCTCTTTTAATTACTTAGGAAATTAGCATGAAAATTGTAGCCTCAAATTTATATGAAATAAAAATGGCTTCCTAAGCCTCTTGTGTTCTTTTACTTCTGCCTTATTCTTATTTTATTTTCTTGTTAATTTTTATTTACAAGCTCTTTCATTTCATATTAGTAGCTTGTCTTTATTTTTATGCAAATAGTTTGATTCTTTTTTATTCTAATTAGCTCTTACCTTCTTTGCTTTTGTTTAAATGTTGATATTTACATGTGTTGATTTGATAACACAAATGAGTAGTTATACCCCTTCAATTTAGGGGTAATGAGCCCTCTAAAATTAAGTAAATTCAATATAATTTGTGATTTATGGTCTCTTTCATGCTTCATGAAAAGTAAATGTTGATGCAAGTTTATAGACATAAATTTGATAGCCTATGTTTTATTTGCAAATATGCTATTCTTACTCAAATATAAACACAATTTACATCATCATTTTACTAACTGGTTTTTTATTTTGAAATTAAAGTAGAATCAAAATTTGATGATCTACGTTACTAAATATAATATTAAATAGATCATACTTAAAATATCTTTTGCTTTGACTTCATTTTCATGAGAATTGATAAGTGGCTTCGGTTGTTGTATTATAGTTTGATGGTTTAAGTTATGTTAATTAATAACATAAATAAACCATACTTATGATAAATACTTCACTAATTCCATTTAAGATCAAAATAGAGATCATAGATTATTTTTTTGTTGATTTACGAAAATATGAGAGTGTATTTGCCTCTAAATTGTTTTCTAATCTCATATTTTCAACCACTTTTGTTCTAGCCTTTTGTTTTACATTTTTTATCTAATTATAAGTTCAATTCTTGGGTTAATTTGATTGAATAGAAATTTTAAAATCTAAACAATTCCCTATGAATCGACTCGTACTCGCCACGTATTAAAATTGTACGTCGTGCGCTCGCGGTTAATTTTAAATTTGAATTTATCGGCTATTTTCTAATTCAATGGAAAATTGGTCGTTAAACTTGTTTTTGGCGCCGTTGCCGGAGAATTAATTTGATTTTAATTTTTATTCTTAAAATTATCTTTGTTTAATTTTATTGCATGTTTGTTTTGTGTGTATCACATTTAAAATATATACGTATATTTTAAGTTGTGTGATTTTTGTTATCATTTTGATTGTGTGCTTTTTTTCTGTTTTCATTTCTATAAAAAAAACAAAAAATAAATACACAATTTCAAAATAAAAAAAATATTAATTGACATTTATACTTGCAATTTTTTACACTTACATTGTTCTCTTTTTTCTATTTGCATTTCTCTTTTTTTAAATTATTGTTCACTGCACACTTGCACAAACCCACTGTGCACATACTTGCACACTAATGCAATACCCTTACACTGCCTCACTGTTATTACTTCCAAATACTATCATTCTTCTACTATATTTTACCACATGCATCACATGCTTGTGCCATATCACAACTACACCATTCATCCATAACCACCAGACATAACATCACAACTATCACCTGACTTGCCATTCACCAACCTGCACACTTCATAAACAAGCTTCTTTGACAGAGCCTAATCACTCCACCTAAAACAAACACCCCATTCTTATCACCAGCCATCACAAGCTTAAATAACTTGCATAACTGCACAGTGCAACCCATACCACTGCATAGTGCTTTGCCTTCACATCATTGCCACTTCAACCTGTACCTTCTGCTGCCTTCTACATTCATCACCTTGTCTCTACGTACAATCGAATCGACCTCCATCATACATAACCATTGCCATCTCACATTGTAATTGCTCCACTGTATTACCAGTGTTCTTCAAATAACTCACAATGCACACTTATCCAAACCCATTTCAAACTGCTGCAAAACAAAATCCGTCAACCAAGCCACTTCCTCTTCCACTTCCTCTGCCACAAACTTCCAGCAAACACAAAACTACCACATCTAACTCCCTCCACAACGACTCCTTCTAGCCATAAAACACCAATCACTTACAAACTTCTTGCATCAAACCTTACTGCCATCCCCTTCTTTCTGCACATTCACCAAAACCATCACCTCTGATCAACATCCTTCTAGTCACATAACATCTACATATCACTTATACTCATCAAACCATGCACATATCACCATTCTCTGCCTCAATATCCCTACCACTTACATTCGACAAACTGACCACCTAACCAACCTTTTCCACACCCTCTCACCACTACAAACACTTCACAATCACCACTACAATCCACCCACTCCTTCAAACTCCACATTGAACCATTCACTGCACTTACCTCTGTCCCAAATATCCACCATACACATCAACTACTCTGCATTGCCTTTGCCTCTTCAACCACATCACTACTGCTCATTACCACTTCAAACAGCAACATCTAAACCTTACTTCACCATCAACATTTCCAAACACCATAAAAACATCCACTACCTGAACGTCACACTTCCTTCTTGCCTTCCTCTCAACTGTCACATAACAACCCATCTCCTCAGCCTTCGTTACTTAAAATCTTCATTCACCATACGGCAAACCAGCACTACTTCAACCTTCATCATTGCAACTTCCACCAACCCCCTCGCATCCTCTCCAAGAATCATCAACAATCCCCTCAAACTCAAACTTGAACAAATCCAATTGCATGAACCATCTAGACAAACCTCCTATATCTGCTTGCATCCCTCTGTCCCTTAATCCCTTTTGCTTGCTTATTCCCTTCTACAAACATCAACTCTTCACATCTGCCTGTTGCCTCATAAACCAACATCAACTTCTCTCCAACACCAAAAACCATGCCAACCACCACAATTCATCGCCTAAACATCCTGTTAAAACTAGATCACCGTTATTGAATCAAACTTTGGAAAGAATCTATCAAAAATAAAACTGAGAAAAAAACAGAAAAATACAACTATATAACCCAATTCGTTAGCCCAATAACAATTGGGCCTGAAACCAAAATAACACTCAACACCCCCCCTCAAGCTGGAGATTGGTACAAACCCAGCTTGGATAAAATAGAATTTTGCTGATGGGACGGTAATGTCTTCGTAAAAACATCAGCTGGCGGCTCTGAAGAAGGAACATAGGAAAGTTTTAACAATCCTTCCATGACTTTATCTCTAGTAAAGTTGCAGTCTACTTCTATATGTTTTTCTCTTTCATGGAAAACTGGGTTTTGTCGCAATATGCATGGCAGAATGATTATCACAAAATAGAGTGATTGGTTTGATTGGATTCACCTCTAGCTCTTGTAGTAATCTGACTAACCAAGTTACTTCAGTAATAGCTTGTGTCATAGCTCTGTACTCTACTTCAGATGAACTTTTAGAAACTATTGCTTGTTTCTTCGACTTTCAAGAAATAGGAGAGGAGCCAAGAAGTATGATATAACCTGTAACGACCTGTAAATTTTCGATAATTAAAATAGCTAATTTAATAAGATTTCGTGATTTAGTGTTAGAAAAAAAATTGTAAGTCGTTTTGAATAATAATAACTGGAATGAATTGCAACAATAATTATCCAAGTAATTATTTATAGATTGAATGGAGTTATAATCTGATTGAATTGACTCAAATGTTATAACTTGGTTAAGGGAATATATGGAAAAAAAAATGTAAATAAGTGAATAAGAATTGTGAATTATTTAGGTAGAAATACAAATTTTAGTAGATTGGTTTCGAAGATTTGAATAGTAATAAGTATTGAAAAATAAATGCTACTTAGCGAATGCCTTTGCAACCAATAGTTGGATAGGATAATAAATGTTGAATTCATTGGGTATAATAGAGTAATTGATTAATAAGTAAAATCTATTTAAAATCAAATAATTGAATAACTGTAAAATGGAAATAGTGTTCTAAGATGTGAAATGGGTTTTAAAAGTTGAATCTTATAAGTTCAATTTCAAATATTTCAAAGGATAATGAATTATTGGATAATCAAAATTGTTTAAATTTAATACTTGGAATTTATTGAATAATTGAATAACGGGTTTAATATGATTAAAAATTATTTGTAAAATTTTATTTTATCATATTAAAGTTAGAATGATGTTATAGAACTTTTAAAATTGAATTAAAAGTTTATTTGTGAAAATTGAATATTTTAATATTTAATTATCGACTGAAAATTAGCCAATTTTCGAGCAGTCTCAGAATTGGGCGAAACTAGTTCCATTGGATCCATAATAGTTTGTTATTATCGGATTTCAATTTTCATAGCAATCGGAGTTTTCGTTTGACCGTGGCAGCTCGAAAAGCATCGAAATTGTTTTAATATTAATTTGCCGAGTTAAAATAGTCATTTTTCAAATAGTCTCAGATTTCGACGAAACCACTTTCATCGGATCCATAATGTCATATTATTGTAAGTTTCAAAATTCGTGTCAATCGGATTTACCGTTTGTCCGGTGCAAGTTAAAATGCACAGAAATTTGATTTATCGATTTAATTTAAAATCGATCGTTTATTTCCATAACTCTCACATATGATCGAATTAGCTTTCGAAACCTGTTCCATTGCGTCTAGAGTGCGGGATAAACCCTAGAAACGCCGGCACCGTGCGTGAATCGGAGTTCGGAAAAGCAGGATGAATAGTGTTCGTTATATTTTCTATAAAAGCTCCTACCTAGTTCTCATTTGCAAACCAGAAAGAAAACCCTAAGGTTTTCTATTCGTAGCCGCCACTAACAGAACCCACGGCCAGAATTTCGTCCCCTTCTCCTCCAATTTCCCTCCAATCCGTCGACATTTACGCAAAGTCATCAACTACAAAGGTAAAGAGGGCACTGAGATCTTGAAGATCAACGGTGATGATCGAATTTGGTGAGGCGAATCAACAGCAATTGGCTCGAGAAGGCCGGCCGTTCAACATCATTTTGCGTGCCGTAGGGGGGCTGAGCTCTCTGATATTGCAGCCGAGCATAGAGTGTAGGATGGCGAGTTGAATGAAGGTCTCTGATCGACTGAAGATGATCGTAGTTGGTGCGTGTATTAGGGTTTGGGGCGGCTCCTTGGGTTCGTGTACGTGTTCTAAACCTGGGGGAGGAAGACAGTGGGAACGGCAGTGATTTGCAAAGCTAGGATGGATGGCCCAGATGGTTTAAGGTTTAAAATGAAAAAGGATTTGTAAAGTTATTATTTTATAATTCGTTCAAAGTTAAATTATGTATCTTGTTCATACGAGGTCCGTTTTGGATGAAACTTTTTACGTTGGAATCATATCGACGAGCACTACGCAATGGAGCTGGTTTGGAATTGTTTGGAGCTAGTGAAAATTTCGGGTAAAATTAAACGCTCGTTTAATTTTATTCGAAATAAAACGCTGGAACTACATTGAAATCACGGTGAGTGTTTTGTAACGCTCACAACGTACTGAATATCTTTATGCTAGTTAAATTTGACATTATGAAGTGTTATGAATTTTATTTGTCGTTGTTTGATAAAATTTAATTGTCATATAGACCGTCATTTGAATTAACCATTAAAATTTAAATTGACAGTCAAATCGAAATTGAAATTGAACTGTGATTAAATTACCTGACATTGATAACTATGAAATTGCCATGAATTGTATTGTTTATTGGATGATGTATTTCGATGGATGTTATTGGTTGATATTTAAATGTTTGGATGTTTGTTTGCTTATATATATACTGTTATGCATACATATGACATTGTGATTTGGTTTAAGTGATATATATTCATCCCTGACATTTAATTGAAATAACTAATCACTTGGCCATAGGATAGGAAATTATATACGGACACCCGATTGGCTAAATTAACAATTTTAAAAATCGTCCATATGAAATTTATTTAAATGTTTTGATTTAAAGGTTATAAATAGAAATCAATTTATAGAAATCGAATTTATCGAAAAATTGAGTTTGGAATGTTGAAATAAATTTTGGTTAAAATAAATTGTTAAATAATTTAAGTTGAGACTTTGAAATTTATATGATTGAATTTCGAAATTTTTTGTTTTAAAGATTGAACATTATTTCGAGCTTTGAATATTACTAAGTAAAGGTGATATAAAAATGATATTTTGAATTCGAGCTTGGAATTGAACCATAATTGAAATTTGGATTTAAATTTGAATATTGAAGGATAATTTTGTTAAGTGTTATAAATTGATATTTTGAAAAATCAAGCTCCAAATCGATATAAATTGAAATTGAATTAATTGAAGGTGAATGTAGAATTGAATTAATTTGAAGTCAAAGTTGACATTGATTTGAATTGAAATCGAAATTGAATCGATAGAATAGAAATTGAAATTGATTCGAATTGGGAAGTTATAATAGAAATGAATTGGTTTAGAAGCTGTTTCATTTTGTTTCCAAATTACTCTGTTATATAAACCATCTTTAAATACTTAAACTATTTTAACCTATATTAACTATATTAAATTATTTTACCCATCTTAAACCATGTTAAATTATTTTAATCTATTTTAAATCCACTTAACCTAATTTAAATTATTTTAAACTAATTTATCTATTTTGAATCCATTTTAAGATTTTGAGTATTTTCAACTATTTTAATTATTTAAAATTACTTTTAAACTACTTAAAACTATTTTCTAAAAATTTCAAGCTGGTCAATTTAAAATTACTTTTAAACTACTTAAAACTATTTTCTAAAAATTTCAAGCTGGTCAATAAGGTGAAATGTTTATGTTTAAATCTTGAATGTAAATACGAATTGGGTTAAATGAAGTTGCAACCTAAATTGAAATTCGAAATGATTTGGAAATCGAAATGAGATATTGAGGCGAAAAATATTTTTGAAACGGAACCTTACATTTTGAATAGATACGATGATATTTGAAATGGACTTGATTTTGAAGCGAATATGATATTTTGATATCAATTATGAATTGATTTGAAATATAAAAGAGCCACCGGTGTAATAATACGTAGTTATTAAAGAGATCGGGATCGGATATGGACATACTCTCTATCGATACCGAAAACCACTTTAATAACTATTATACGCGGAGTGTTGATCCAGAATGAAGTGGATGGTTTGGTGAACGAGTTGATTGAAGAAAGAGAACGATATTGGATGACCCCTGACATGACTAAAACAGGAGCCGCGTCGGGCCTTTGAGGTTCGCCATCTCTAGCGGACACACTTCTTCGACACCATATCTATTACATTTGTGATTCGATTTGGGTGCACCCCTTGATTTGGGAGTGTTGTTTCGCGGTGTTGGGGTAGCTGCTGGCTATGCTCAACATCAGTCCGGATCACGCAACTACTAATATCCTAGTTGGTATCGCCTCATGTACCTTGTCATACTGATTATCCTATTCGCGACCACTACGTTTTGTTTTGTGTTATACCTATGGGGTACCCTTTGATAACAACTAGTTTACGGTGGGCTTACGGTGCTGTATAGACTATGGAATTATAAAAATGTGTTAAGGGGGATTATGGTAACGCCTTAACGCTATTTTAATACTTTTACTTTACTGTAGACATATTATAATATCGTATTGTACTACATAGTAGATAGTTTAACGAATCCTTGAGAGATGGAAAGCCCCGTAACATCTCTTGAGTTATTGCACGCACGTTAACACTGGATATGAGATGTCAAACCCCGTAAACGTCTCTGACGCCGTTACACTCATAATTATTTACGATTGATTTAACTTACATAAGGATATTTAGTCCTGACTCGAGTGTTTTGTCTTTTCATTACGCTCAGGTCAGACCTGAGTTTTCAGCTTATTGAAGATCTATTCTGGAGGACGAAGACGAAGATTTGGTATACTATTACTCTTATTATCTTTGCATCATGTTGTCTGCTGCATTATTTTATTTGTTCTGTTGTATATGTATAACTCTAATAAAGGTTGTATAACTCTAATATTTTATCGTTCCACTGCGAGATTCTGTGTTGTTTCATTTCCTTTATTTCTCTTTCTTTTCTTTTCTTATTTACCCCAATAACCATTTTCCCTTTTGAATGGTTTGGAACCGGCATGTGTATTTGATCGTCGGTTTAAACTGTCCAAAAAGGCGGGTCGTTACAGTTGGTATCAGAGCTTTGGTTTAGCGATAACCTTAGCTTTGTGGGGTCTGACTCTTTATAAATAGGGTAGTTATACCCTATGATGTGTCGCTGAGTGTATACATATGAGAGAGCGTATTTGTTAGTGATATAAAATATTCTATATTGTGTCGGTTGATTTGTTGAGTGGCTTATGGATTCTGGTCAATACGAGTTATTAACGTCATTGATAGGGATCTCTAAACACTCAAACAGAACAATTCGACATAGTATTGTTTTGAAATTGGGTAAATGAAATAATATTGCTCTAATTATATTTTGTATATAACGGAAAATTTTCAGGAATTATTGTGACTTATTTAGCTTACCTGGTTGTTAGGAATGATGATATTGGTTATTATCATTAATTGGATAGTGTAATTTAATAAATAAGGTGAATTACAAAATGAACAATGATAAAACACTTGTGGAATGTTTTAATAAAGAAAATCTTATAAGAATATTTTATAAAGGTGACTTATAAATTACAATAGATTTAAATTGAGAAATATTGAATTTAAGACCCGGGATTTTGAAAATGGTTCTCAAAGCTCTGAAGAAATATATAGTAATATTATTTGGAAAATGTTTATGGAAATATTTTGAAAGGATTTTTAAGAAGGAATGAATTCAGTACTCCTCTCTTATGTCGCTGGAAAATAATTTCGGTGATGACTGCGCAGCATCATCGACGTTCATTTTCGAGTCTCAAAGTGGGGGAGACTTCTAAGAAGCTTTGCTTTTCTTCGAAATTATTTTGAGTAAATGGGTTTTGGTTTAAACTTTAAGGTATGATTTGATATATTAAAGATATAAGTGTATATGTTTATTTCAAACGATTTGAAAAGAACCGGGCATTTAAAATTCTAAGTTATGCAAATTAGTAATTTTCAAATGAAATGTGAATAACCAGAATTCTAAAATAAGAGGATTAAGATATCTAAGCTTATGTTTTGGGAAAACTTTAGAGTTGTAGTGTACCTTTAAAGTTGAAAGGTAAAGAAGATTTTAACAAATTAAATTTGTGAACATTCTAATTAAGTGAAATGAAATTCTATAAATTTGTATAATACCAAAATTACATTCTGATAACATATAACAAGACTTACGAAATGTTAAAAGTTAAAATGATGTTTTGGATATGTAATGAGATATTGTATAGATAAACAGAACCTGAAAGTAATCGAAATATACAAGTAAGGAAAACTCAAAGGGAATTAAATGTATATAAATGAAAATTTTGGTTGTGATAAAAATGTTATATACTTAAATATAACATGGAATGATGAATGGATAAATGGAACGAGTAAGTGAACTTAAGAAAGAAGATAAATGAATCGTATTATATCTTTGTAAATTGGTTATAGAAAATAAATATAAATTGCAAAGGGATTGTAACCTTTAAGATAACTGTAAACTAAGAAAAGTCATTTATGAGAGGTTAGACTTTTATAGGATGATTAATAAACTAAAGTGCTGGTTAATAAATTGTTCCATAAATAAATTTGTTATTAACTAAAATTATGAAATTGAAGTAAATGTAAACAAAAGAATTTGGTATAGCTGAGAATCAATTGGGAAAAGAAATTGAGTTTAATTAAATTATATAGAATGTTTAAAATAAACTTGAGTAAGAAAATTCTTTGATATGATGTTTAAGAAAAGATAATGCTAAAGAATATGCCATGTAAAGAAATGAATATACTAACTGAATAATGGATTGTGGGTAATTAAGTGGAAAAAAAATAGAAGTCAATAAAATAAATTTAGTATAGATGAATTGGATAGAAATCCATTGGAAGGTAATACGTGAGATTGTACGTATATTATTTATTCGCATAACGATTTGATCCAAATTCGAGCACAAAATTTTGAGATGATTTATATCGATCCAAGTTAGGATTTTTCACTCGATTTTCGACGGCGAACCCTGGATATGGATTTTTATTTTGATTCTGGAATTCTTTATCATAGTATATGGCTATGCAAGGAGAGTAACAGTTTCCAATCAAGGAACCAAATCTGAGTCCGCACTAGAGAGTCGGGTGAACGATACTAGTTGGAAGTGAAATTGTGTGATCGAATAAGCGACTAGATTGATATTGCTCACGGATGATATATGTACGGCTTACGGACTTAATTAAAGTTAATATTGGAAATTTAAGATGCCGAATATAAAATGATTCTTTTAAAATTATATAACAGGATATATATATATAAAAGAGATAAACCAAATTGAATGTAAAATTAATAATTTGGTTATGTTGGGTATGATTTGGTTGTTATATGATTGTTAGTTGATTGTATATAATTCATTAAGTGTTAATGAAATTGAAAGCTATAAATCATTGAAATCAAATTGGAAGTTAAATGAATTTAAATAGAATTTAATTTGATTCAAATTGGAAGTAAACTAATGTAAATATAAATTAGTGAATGTTAACTAATTGAATTGAGAATGAATGTTAGTACAATCCAAATTTAATGAATCAACTGTGATAAAAATTGAAAACCAAGTGAATAAATATTAATGAGAAGTGAATTTATATTGATTGATTATGAATTTGTTGGATGATAGTTGGATGATAATTGATTTGGTGGATGCATTTGTTGTTTTGTTGCATTTGCTATGTTGGCACATGTAGTTGTTATGTTGCCATATGGTGTATATTGATATTATTTTCATATATGCATGTTCTCATGATTTGTTGAGTGTTTAGTAGGTGCGGATTGCGCTTGCTTCGCATTTGGAGCTCGCTTTCGCGCTATATTAGCCGTATATGCTCGCTAATAATATATAAGGTACAAATCTCGGATTACACACCGTACTTTTACACTTTTTTCCCTGCGGGATGCCTCATCACTTGATGAGATGTATATTTATGGTATATATACTGTCATTTTTTTTCCCAATCGAGCCGCGCAAAGGAGACTTTGTCGAAATTTTCCGTAAATCCGGGTGTTAGAAAAATTTTCAAGTTTTTAATTTTTTTTTTATATAACTTGTTTTGATAACTAACTTTTAAAGTTAGAAAGCCGTTCAGGGAAACTTAGTGGAAGAGTAGTTATGACTTTATAAATGGAATTTCATTATTTTTTAAGTTGGTAACTTTGAATAAAATATATCTAGTTTTGAATTCTATACTTAGTTCCTTTTCCCTTCTTTTTCCTTTTCGGGGACGAAAAGTTTTGAGTGGGGGAGAGTGTAACGACCCGTAAATTTTCGATAATTAAAATAGCTAATTTAATAAGATTTCGTGATTTAGTGTTAGAAAAAAATTGTAAGTCGTTTGGAATAATAATAACTGGAATGAATTGCAACAATAATTATCCAAGTAATTATTTATAGATTGAATGGAGTTTTAATCTAATTGAATTGACTCAAATGTTATAACTTGGTTAAGGGAATATACGGAAAAACAAATGTAAATAAGTGAATAAGAATTGTGAATTATTTAGGTAGAAATACAAATTTTAGTAGATTGGTTTCGAAGATTTGAATAGTAATAAGTATTGAAAAATAAATGCTACTTAGTGAATGCCTTTGCAATCAATAGTTGGATAGGATAATAAATGTTGAATTCATTGGGTATAATAGAGTAATTGATTGATAAGTAAAATCTATTTAAAATCAAATAATTGAATAACTGTAAAATGGAAATAGTGTTCTAAGATGTGAAATGGGTTTTAAAAGTTGAATCTTATAAGTTCAATTTCAAATATTTCAAAGGATAATGAATTATTGGATAATCAAAATTGTTTAAATTTAATACTTGGAATTTATTGAATAATTGAATAACGGGTTTAATACGATTAAAAATTATTTGTAAAATTTTATTTTATCATATTAAAGTTAGAATGATGTTATAGAACTTTTAAAATTAAATTAAAAGTTTATTTGTGAAAATTGAATATTTTAATATTTAATTATCGACTGAAAATTAGCCAATTTTCGAGCAGTCTCAGAATTGGACGAAACTAGTTCCATTGGATCCGTAATAGTTTTTTATTATCGGATTTCAATTTTCGTAGCAATCGGAGTTTTCGTTTGACCGTGACAGCTCGAAACGCATCGAAATTGTTTTAATATTAAGTTGGCGAGTTAAAATAGTCATTTTTCAAACAGTCTCAGATTTCGACGAAACTAGTTTCATCGGATCCGTAATGTCATATTATTATAAGGTTTCAAATTTCGTGTCAATCGGATTTACCGTTTGTCCGGTGCAAGCTAAAACGCACAGAAATTTGATTTATCGATTTAATTTAAAATCGATCGTTTATTTCCATAACTCTCACATATGATCGAATTAGCTTCCGAAACCTATTCCATTGTGTCTGGAACACGGGATAAACCCTAGAAACGCTGGTCACCGCGCGTGAATCGGAGTTCGGAAAAGCGGGATGAATAGTGTTCGTTATATTTTCTATAAAAGCTCCTACCTAGTTCTCATTTGCAAACCAAAAAGAAAACCCTAGGGTTTTCTATTCGTAGCCGCCACTAACAGAACCCAAGGCCAGAATTTCGTCCCCTTCTCCTCCAATTTCCCTCCAATTCGTCGACATTTACACAAAGTCATCAACTACAAAGGTGAAAAGGGTATTGAGATCTTGAAGATCAACGGCGATGATCGAATTTGGTGAGGCGAATCAACAGCAATTGGTTCGAGAAGGCCGGCCGTTCAATATCGTTTTGCGTGCCGTAGGGGAGCCGAGCTCTCTGATATTGCAGCCGAGCATAGAGTGTGGGATGGCGAGTTGAATGAAGGTATCTGATCGACGTGAAGATGATCGTAGTTGGTGCGTGTATTAGGGTTTGGGGCGGCTCCTTGGGTTCGTGTACGCGTTCTAAACCTGGGGGAGGAAGACAGTGGGAACGGCCGTGATTTGCAAAACTAGGATGGACGGCCCAGATGGTTTAAGGTTTAAAATGAGAAAGGATTTGTAAAGTTATTATTTTATAATTCGTTCAAAGTTAAAATTATTGTATCTTGTTCATACGAGGTCCGTTTTGGACGAAACTTTTTGCGTTGGAATCGTATCGACGAGCACTACGCAACGGAGCTTGTTTGGAATCGTTTGGAGCTAGTGAAAATTTCGGGTAAAATTAAACGCTCGTTTAATTTTATTCGAAATAAAACGCTGGAACTACATTGAAATCACGGTGAGTGTTTTATAATGCTCACAACGTACTGAATATCTTTATGCTAGTTAAATTTGACATTATGAAGTGTTATGAATTTTATTTGTCATTGTTTGATAAAATTTAATTGTTATATAGATTGTCATTTGAATTAACCGTTAAAATTTAAATTGACAGTCAAATCGAAATTGAAATTGAACTGCGATTAAATTACCTGACATTGATAACTATGAAATTGCCATGAATTGTATTGTTTATTGGATGATGTATTTCGATGGATGTTATTGGTTGATATTTAAATGTTTGGATGTTTATTTGCTTATATATAAACTGTTATGCATACATATGACACTGTGATTTGGTTTAAGTGATATATATTCATCCCTGACATTTAATTGAAATAACTAATCACTTGGCCATAGGATAGGAAATTATATACGGACACCCGATTGGCTAAATTAACAATTTTAAAAATCGTCCATATGAAATTTATTTAAATGTTTTGATTTAAAGGTTATAAATAGAAATCAATTTATAGAAATCGAATTTATCAAAAAATTGAGTTTGGAATGTTGAAATAAATTTTGGTTAAAATAAATTGTGAAATAATTTAAGTTGAGACTTTGAAATTTAAAATTTGGGATATGATTGAATTTCGAAATTTGTTTGTTTTAAAGATTGAACATTATTTCAAGCTTTGAATATTACTAAGTAAAGGTGATATAAAAATGATATTTTGAATTCGAGCTTGGAATTGAACCATAATTGAAATTTGGATTTAAATTTGAATATTGAAGGATAATTTTGTTAAGTGTTATAAATTGATATTTTGAAAAATCAAGCTCCAAATCGATATAAATTGAAATTGAATTAATTGAAGGTGAATGTAGAATTGAATTAATTTGAAGTCAAAGTTGACATTGATTTGAATTGAAATCGAAATCGAATCGGTAGAATAGAAATTGTAATTGATTTGAATTGGGAAGTTATAATTGAAATGAATTGGTTTAGAAGCTGTTTCATTTTGTTTCCAAATTACTCTGTTATATAAACCATCTTTAAATACTTAAACTATTTTAACCTATATTAACTATATTAAATTATTTTACCCATCTTCAACCATGTTAAATTATTTTAATCTATTTTAAATCCACTTAACCCAATTTAAATTATTTTAAACTAATTTATCTATTTTAAATCCATTTTAAGATTTTAAGTATTTTTAACTATTTTAAGTATTTAAAATTACTTTTAAACTACTTAAAACTATTTTCTAAAAATTTCAAGCTGGTCAATTTAAAATTACTTTTAAACTACTTAAAACTATTTTCTAAAAATTTCAAGTTGGTCAATAAGGTGAAATGTTTATGTTTAAATCTTGAATGTAAATATGAATTGGGTTAAATGAAGTTGCAACCTAAATTGAAATTCGAAATGATTTGGAAATCAAAATGAGATATTGAGGCGAAAAATGTTTTTGAAACGGAACCTTACATTTTGAATAGATACGATGATATTTGAAATGGACTTGATTTTGAAGCGAATATGATATTTTGATATCAATTATGAATTGATTTGAAATATAAAAGAGCCACCGGTGTAATAATACGTAGTTATTAAAGAGACTTTACTGTAGACATATTATAATATCGTATTGTACTACATAGTAGATAGTTTAACGAATCCTTGAGAGATGGAAAGCCCCGTAACATCTCTTGAGTTATTGCACGCACGTGACACTGGATATGAGATGTCAAACCCCGTAAACGTCTCCGACGCCGTTACACTCATAATTATTTACGATTGATTTAACTTACATAAGGATATTTAGTCCTGACTCGAGTGTTTTGTCTTTTCATTACGCTCGGGTCAGACCTGAGTTTTCAGCTTATTGAAGATCTATTCTGGAGGACGAAGACGAAGATTTGGTATACTATTACTCTTATTATCTTTGCATCATGTTGTCTGCTGCATTATTTTATTTGTTATGTTGTATATGTATAACTCTGATAAAGGTTGTATAAATAATGATCAATGTATTGTAAACAGCTTCATGAACTGTTTATTTGACTATTATATTTTATCGTTCCGCTACGAGATTCTGTGTTGTTTCATTTCCTTTATTTCTCTTTATTTTCTTTTCTTATTTACCCCAATAACCATTTGCCCTTTTGAGTGGTTTGGAACCGGCATGTGTATTTGATCGTCGGTTTAAACTGTCCAAAAAGGCGGGTCGTTACATGACCAGTAACAGATCTTCTTGTCATCGGGCAGGCTGCACAATCTGAGTCAAAAAAAGCTTGTAAGGATGGTTGATCACAACCATTAAGAAGTATACCATTACCTGCAGTTCGTTTTACATATGACAGTGTGTGATGCAAAGCTTCAAAATGAGGAATCCAAGGGTTCTGCACAATTTGACTTAATGTTTGTACTGGAAAACATAAATCTGGTCTGGTATGCATGAGGTAATTCAATTTACCAACTAAAGTTCTATAAAGAGTAGGATCATGCAAAAGATCTCCATCTGTTGCATTCAGTTTGAGATGAAGTGGTAAAGGTGTCACATGACATTTGGAAAAGGTAATGGCAGAAGTTTTGAGTAAGTCAATAGTAAATTTGTGTTGTGTTATGGCAATCCTTGAATTGATATAAGTAACTTCCAAACCTAGAAAATAATGTAGAAAACCCAAATCTTTGATGCTGAAAGTAGAATGTAAAAATATTTTCAAATTTTCAATTTCAGATGAATCAGAACCTGTCACTAAAAGATCATCGACGTACACAGCTAATATGGTTATCAAACCTGATTGCCTTTTAGTGAATAAAGAGTAATCATTTTTGGATTGAGAATATCCATGAGAAAGCAAAGCTGATGTAAGTTTGTGAAATCATTGTCTTGATGCTTGTTTCAAACCATAAATTGATTTCTTAAGTCTGCAAACAAGATGATTAGGATTTGGAATTCCTTCAGGCATTAACATATAACTTCTTTATATAAATCTCCATGAAGAAAGGCATTATTGACATCAAATTGATGAATATTCCATTTCTTTGAAGCTGCAACTGCTAGAATGGTTCGAATAGTTGTCATCTTGACAACCGGAGAGAATGTCTCATGAAAATCTACTCCTTCTTTTTGTGTGAAACCTTTAGCTACTAACCTAGCTTTATATCTCTCCAAAGAACCATCTTCCTTAAGTTTAACTTTAAAAACCCATTTACAACCAATTGGAGATTTCCCTATTGGAAGTTTAACCAAATCCCAGGTCCCTTTTGACTGAAGAGCATTTATTTCATTTTTTATAGCTAAAACCCAGTTTGGATCATTGGAAGCATCAAAATATGTGGTTGGTTCATGATAAGATGAAATGGTTGATAAAAAGATAAAATGAGAAGAAGGTAAAGAAGAAGAACAAATTAAAGAGGAATGTGTTTGATCAGAGAAACAAGTATTGCAAATATAATCTTGAAGATAATTTGGTTTTCTTTGTTCTCTTAATGATTTTCTTAAAAATGGTTCATCAGAAACAATTGGCACAAGCTGCTATGTATCATGTGCCAATGCGCTTGAAGTAGGAGAAAAGGATGCATCAGGAGAACTATCATTTTGGGGAGAAAAAGAATTAGTTTGTGAAATGTTGGTTACTATTGGTGTGAATATAAAATCAGAAGAATCATGTTGAACTGTAGGTAAAGTAGTGGGAGGAGAATATGGTTTGAGGTGAAAAGGAAAATTGGATTCATGATAAATAATATCTCTTAATTCAAAAAATTTATGTGTAGCAAGATCTAATGCTTTGTAACTTTTCTTACCAAAGGAATAAACAATGAAACACATGGTTTTGCACGAGGTTCAAAATTATCTCTTCCATGAGATATTGTGGAAATGAAACAAAGACAACCAAATGTTCTCAAAAAAGAATAATCTGGCATTTCTGAAAAAGTTGAAAATAAGGTGAATGAAATTGTAAAGATGGCAATGGAGTACGGTTTATGAGATAAGTGGCAGTTAAAATACATTCTCCCCAGAATTTTGAAGGTAGGTTGGATTGAAAAAGTAAAGCTCTGGCTACTTCAAAAAGATGTTTGTGTTTTCTCTCAACTATTCCATTTTGTTGGGGAGTATATGCACATGAAGTTTGATGAATGATGCCATTTGTAGAGTATAATTTCAAAGCATTAGATCCATAAAACTCAACAGCATTGTCAGATCTAATGATTCTAATATTGGACTGAAATTGAGTAATTATGAGAGTATGAAAATTCTTCAAGATGATGAGAGAATCAGCTTTAGAAGCCATGAGAAAAGTCCATACGCATCTAGTATTATCATCGACAATGGTCAAAAAATATCTGAAACCATTATGAGTAACACGTTTATAAGGACCCCAAGTATCAATGTGTATGAGATCAAAAGGTTTATCAGCTTTTGTTGTGGAAGTAGGAAAGAATTTCTGTGTTGTTTAGCTTGTGAACAAATTTTACACAGGTGAGATGGTTTGAGAGAAGAATCAAAAAATTGATGTGTTTAAGTCGAATAAAAGGTATGTGACCAAGTCTACAGTGCCACAATTCAGGACTATTATTCTTAAGAACAACAGAAGAAGCAAAAGGTAATACAATATCATTCATGTGAGAAGTTACAAATGAATTTGATAGTAAAACATTTGTTATTACACTACTGTCAGAAGACTTATTCGAAATTGAAGAAATAGCAGTAACATGCTTATAGTTAGAGTCAATATTAACTGTGAACAGCTCTTTAGTCTCACTGCCAATCAAAATTGGCTTCTTCATCAAAGGGTCCTGAAGGAAACAAAATTATGGAGTGAAAAGAACATTAGTGTTTTTGTTTGTCATGAGTTTTCTTACAAAAACAAGATTGAAACAGAATTCTGGTACATGTAAGACATTGTGCAAAGTTAAATATGAAGAAAGAACAACTGTGCCAGAATGTAAGACGTTACATGTTTTACCATTTGGCATAGTAATAAAAATTGGTTTAGATAAAGAAATGTAATGTGTGAAAAGATTAAGGTAGGGAGTCATATGATCTGTAGCTCCACTGTCAATGATCCAAACAAGTTTAGTTTCTGAAGTGATAAAACAAAAGTTCTTACCAGCCTGGAAAGCAGTTGAATCATGTGATGAAGCAGCATTGTCATTCTTCAACAAAGCCAGCAGTTGATTATATTGCTCACTAGTAAATCCAAAAGAGGTTGTTGCCGCAGATGAATCTTTTGAGGAAGATGCTTTGGCTGTTGTACGAGGTCCTTTGCCCGGAGGATATCCATTTTTCTTCCAGCATTTCTCTGAAGTATGGCCTCCAATTGAGCAATAATCACAGAATATGGTATGACCATGCAATTTCCAGCAAGTGTCAACAGTGTGACCACCAATTTAACAGTGATCACAAAACAATGATCCTCTACCACTTCTGGTAGTTCCACCACGTCCTCGATAAGAATTCTGACTGCCTCTATTAAAATTCTTGGAATTAGTTATGCGTTGAGAAGCTAAGGCAGAAGTGAGATCAGATAAGGACGATCCAGATGAGATTTGCTTGTTTCCTAGCTCTCGTTGTTCTTCCTCTTGTAGCAACAATTTGTACACTTCATTTAGGGTAGGAGGTGGTCGAATCATCAATATTTGTGCACGCGCAGAATTATAAGAATCATTCAAACTAGCTAAGAACTGTACAACTTGTTGATCTTGCAGAATATCACGAATTAATGCACCAGGTCCACAAACACATGCACGATCTTCAAGCAACAAAGCATACTCATCCCACAAAGTCTTCGATCTAATGTAATGAGTAGAAATCGAAGATGTATCTTGCGAAAGCATGGACAAAGATCGTTGAATTTGGAAAAGACGTGTTCGGTTAGATCGAGCAAATCGAACTGCAAGATCTGACCAAATAGCAGAAGCAGATCGATAATAAAGTATAGATTGAGCAATATCTTTCTCAACCGAATGCAATAGCCATTAGATTACCATATTGTTGCAGCGATCCCACTGAGATGCAAGAATAGGATCGTTGACTAGACGAAGACAAAGTCCAGTAACGAAGCCTAATTTGTTCTTCGCCATGAGTGAAACTTCAACCGAACGCCGCCAATGGCTGTAATTGCGATCGGAAAGAGGAACTATGGAGAGAACATAATTTGGATGATCAGAATGGTGGAGAAAAAATTCATCGTTGCATGTAAGAGAAGATAGATCTGAGGATGAAAAATGAGGCAGAGGTGGAGGTGGCGGCGATTGCTTTGATACCATGTTAAAACTAGGCACCATTATTGAATCAAACTTTGGGAAGAATCTATCAAAAATAAAACTGAGAAAAAAAACAAAAAAGTACAACTATATAACCCAATTCGTTAGCGCAATAACAATTGGGCCTGAAACCAAAATAACACTCAACACATCCTCTGCCCAAACTCATCATCATCTTCCTGCAAATCGCCGGCCAATGAATCACTGCTGCGACCAATTCCAATCACCACAAATCGCGATTCAGTTTTGAGAAATTGAACACTCGAGCAATCGAACATTTAATGTGATTTTGATTTCTGTTTTGAGAAACTTTTGGTTAAGAGAATTCGTGATTTGCGTTGTGTGTTTAGTTTGTAATTTGAGCTAACTGGTCTTTTATTTGGCCTAGTTTTAAATTGTGAAGTGGATTGTTTCTTTAGTTTTAAGTTGGGTCGGGTTTGTTTACATTATTTTATTTTTGTTTTGTTTTAAGTCAACCTTATATATATATAAAAAATTGTCAAGTTGTTTTGGTTTCCATTAAAAAAAAAAAATATCTTGTTTGAAATTTTAGGTTCCAAAAGCAAAATATCAAAAGGAAAGGAGTTGTTTGCTAAAAATAACTGCTCTGATTTGCTTGCTAAAAAAAATTGCCGCTTAAAAATAAAATTTCTAATAATTCTGCAAGCTCTGGTATTGTACCTTCATCTCTGGTTTTATTTTAATTGCATTGTTGGTTACTTGAATTTGCATTTATATATTCATATATATAATTCAAAAATTCAAAAATTCAAAAACAAAAGAAAATTTCAATGTAGTTGCATTGTTAATACACGTTTAATTTCTGTTTTGCATTCATCTCATCTTGTTTTATTTTCTAGGGGCAATACCCCAATTCATATAAAGTGGAAGATTTCATCACTCCTTCCTTGACCTAAAAGTTACATTTCATTCTAGAATTTTGACTAATAATAACGGTTAGACAATCGACTTAAAGGAGTCATGAGCTCACCTAGGGCTTAATTGTATTTTGCTAGTTGTCTTCCTTGAACAATTTTATTTCTTGGTGTCTAGGCTACAGTAGAGCAATAACCGTTTATAAATATTACGATGATTTGTAAATATTTAGTGGTTGTTTCTTTGTAGACACTTAAACCTTCGACTGCATTGCTACAGTGATTCATAGTACACCGATAATGTAACGATCCAGAATTTCTGTCATTTGAAATTCGTATATTTTATTGATTTTAAATATCAATAATTAAAATTTGTAAGTCGAATAAATTTTATTTCGAAAATCTAGATTTAATTGGATAATTTAATCGATAAATTAATATTTGAAATTACAGAAATAATTGGAAATTGGGTTTAATGTGGTTAAAATCGATTTGTAAAGTAGTATTAAATCATATTGGAATTAGAATGATGTTATAGAACTTTTAAAATTGAATTTAAAGTTAAATTGTAGAAATTAAATATTTTAACATTTAATTGACGAGTAAAAATAGCCATTTTCAAACAGTCTCAGATTTCGACGAAACTAATTTCATCGGATCCGTAATGTTATATTATTATAAGATTTCAAATTTCGTGTCAATCGGATTTACGGTTTGTCCGGGGCAAGCTAAAATGCACTGAAATCGGTTCAAGTGAATTTTAAATTTAAATAGTCGATTTGAAAACCTATCTTTCAAATATGATCGAACTGGCTCCCGATATATATTCCATTGCGTTCGAAATGGGATTAAAACATTATAAACGCCAGGCGCCACGCTTCGTTTCGAGTTCGGGAAAAATTCGGGCGAATAGTGCGCAAATATTTTCTATATAAGGACCTCATTTATTTCATTTTGCATCAAAACCGAGCTAGGGTTTCAGGCCGCCACCCTCTAGTTTCAATGGCCGAAATGCATCTTCGTTCTTCTTCAATTATCTTCCAATCCACATGTTAATTCAAGAAATCTTCAACTACAAAGTCGTAGATCATCGCGAGATCTTTGAAACCAATGGTCAAGATCGTAAATGGAGCTACGGATTGACGGCAAATCACGCTTGAATGGCCAATGTTCGTGCATGATTTTCTAGGCAGGGAAGAAACCGAGTTCATCGGCGTTGTGGCCGTGGGTAGGGCTCGGCCATGGTTTCGAAGTGGAGGTAGTTGATCGACCTAAAATCGATCGTATATGGCGCGAGCATTAGGGTTTTGCGGCGGATTCTATGGGTTTCGTTCGCGTTTTACTGATGGGGGAGAAGATGGAAGGTGCGGCCGAGATCTGGAGGAATGGAAATCAACGGCTCTGATTGAATAGTGTTTGAAAATTAAAAAGAAATAGTAAATTTATATATTATATAATTCGTTCAATCTTCAAAATAGCATAACTTTTTTATACGAGGTCCGTTTCACACGAAACGAATTGCGTCGGGTTCGTATTGCCAAATACTACGCGATGGAGCTGGATTGGATTTGATCGGAGCTAGTGTGAATTTGGGTAAAATCAAATGCATGTTTAATTTTATTCGGAATAAAACACTGCTACTGTTATTGAAAGTAAAGGTGAGAACTTCTCACTCAATCGAATGGTTAAATTTAAAATTGCTTAATTGTTTGATTAAATGATAAATTGCTATCTGTTATATTTATATAAACCCTATACGCTGTATATTAAGCGGAGGTTATTATATTAAACACATATACCGCGATATTCCACCTTGAAGTGGAATTGGTATTATATATGTACTTGGAGTCGATTTCCCGCATTATACAGCGGTTGAGACCCTATTGCACCGCATAATAGCGGATGATATTTTATGTAAACTCATGTACCGCGATATCCCGTCTTGAAACGGGATTGGTATTTTGCTAACATCTGTGGATGTAGGGAAACAGGTTGGAGGGATCCAACTGGATTCCTCAAATAATTGAATTTGTTTCAATGTTGTGTGTTGATTATTTAAAATCTCTATGTGGTTATCTTTGTGATTGAAATCGTTGAAGGCTAAAATTTAGCCGAATATAATTTTGGTATCGTTAGATACCAGAAATAAATAAAATTTTGATTTTTTAAAATTCAGGTTGAAAGTATATATTGAAAATTATGATGTTTTGAGAAATATAGTTGAAAGGTGATTTTTGGAAATAAGAAGTTGATTATTTTATAAAATAATTTAAATGGTGATTTTTGAATTTATTATAAAAGCTTTATATATAAGATTTAAAAAATCATATTTATAAATCAAAGTGATGGAATTATAAAGGAGTTTTAAAGATGTTTTAAAATGATGTTATAAGTGGATTTTTTAAAAGAATAGAATCTACGATTTGTGAAGTTATAAAATGAATGAATTTGTAAATAGAGAATTATAAGTAATTTGCTTATAATTTGGATTTTGGGGTGTAAATGGGATATGGATAGAATTTGTTAACAAAGTGATTTTATAAGTTGAAGTTGTTATAAAATATAAATGGAATTTATAAACATTGTTTTATAAATCCGAAATCGACTTATTTTGATAAGTTAATTATTATATCTTATTAAAGGAGATATATTCACGATTTTGGACAGTGGATAATCCTTTAAAATAAAATGTGTAGAAATGTTGAATTTGGTTAACAAAGTATATTCACGATTTTGGACAATGAATAATACATTAAAGAAATGTTTTGGGGAGGTGATATTTTAAATAGAATTAAAATGATTTAAAGGTGTTTTAAAATGTATTAAGTATCAAAACCATAGATTTCAACTTTCATTGTTGAAATAGACGTTTTCGAGAAATAAGGAAATGTTGGACTATAACACTATGGTTATAGTAAATGATTTTCGAAAGGAAATGTTTTATATAGTATTGGGATTTATACATCTATCTTAATTTCGAATCCCTATTACTAGTGATTTTGGATTGTCGTAACGATGTTTTACACAACATTCGTTTTGACTCAAATGAATGCGTTAAGAGAATGTTTTCCTTAAAGAATAAAATATATACTTAATTGTGATTTAAGTATACTGAATATTTTCCAAATGTTGAGAACAAATAGATTTGTGGATTACTTATTATTAAATAAGTATGGAAATGTTTTCCAATATGAAGTGAAATGTTTTGAGATTATATCTTTTAAAGATAAATTGAAAGTGAATATTTGAAACCGATTTGAAAATCATATATCAGTAGATATTTGGAAATTTAAATTCACCATGGAATTTATAAAGGAAAGGGAAATTTGTTAAAAATAAACATTGATTTATTTTTGAAGTGTGGAAATAAATTTACGGATTTGGAACGTAAATTTGAAGTAAATCGGTAAGGATTTATTTAATTGGTTTAAATGAACCATTTTGAAATGAAAGTGTATTCTCCTTAGAAAGCCGAATAAAATTTCCGAATAGCTTTGAAAATATTTACATATATATATAATTCAAGAATTGGTTTTTGAAAGGGATACTTTGGAGAAATTAACTTCTTAAATTGTTTTGAATTCTTTAAGTAAAGATTTATTAAGTTGATATAGAAATGGTTATTTCTAAGATTAAATCAATAAATGTTTTAGAAAATAGTTATTTAAATAGTTATACTCTATCTACTAATTTTATTTTGAAAAGTAGTTTGGACTTAAGTTATATGTAATATTGGTATAATATTTTTATAACTAATATTTTAAGTAAAGTGTTTAAAGAAAAATATTTTTATTTTCAAAGTGTTTTCCCATAATATTTTGGATAGGTGTTATAAATTATTTTGAAGTATTTGAACTCGGCAGATTTCCAGTGAAAATGAATAAATATTTGGAAGTGTTTCCGTGTAAGGAAAATGATGTGAAATTTGTTTTCAAAAGTTGTAAAGGTGAAAAGTGATTTGAAATTTGTTTCAAATGGTTGAAGTGTGGAAAAATATATCTTGTAAAGATATTTTTGGAAAATAAATAATTGGGAAATTATTTGGAATCTGGTGATGTTGTGCATATCTATTGATAGTTTAATAACCAACTATCAATATTTACCTTTAAATGGGTATTTATTGTGATTTGCTTGAATTTGAATGCTACACTTATTTTAAAATAAGCGCTCGTTATTCGGTTTAGCCAAGAGAGGACCTTTGGGTCATGAATCCCATTCCGAATAGTGATACGTCGTAATGGATAGCATTTGAAGACGGGTGTTGAAGACCGGATATTTTTGGAAACAGAAGGATTACCATAGAATGTCTCTGCATTGGCTGATCTCCGATATAGAGATTTTATCACCCTTTATGATGGGAAGTCCGGTCGTGATTAGTGAATATCCGGATTGCAAGGGCTTCTTTGGAAGTGCCTTCGGTTCCGTTTGATCCCGGAACGGACTTGTATGGATGTGTGTATGACGTTACAATTTGAGATGTAAAGTTGGTTTCTATCAAATACATTTCTGTTGGTGGCGGAGAATTTATTCTCTTAGCTTAACACCCTTCTCTGAGACGTACGAGCTCAGAGGTTATGTAGTTGATGGTTACTAGTGATACATTCCCAATTTGGTAATGTGGCATACAAAGTGATGTTGATCATTTGTTGATCAAAGCATAGCTTTTGTATAAAGCGTAGCTTTGTGGACGAGACTTCGTCGGACCTCACACTCCGAAATGGTCAAAACAGGAAAGATGCAACAAGGTTATAGGGAATAGCTCCCCTTAGGGTATGTGCATTTCCTTCTGGATAGAAGTGGTACCATGGTATGGAGCTCAGATACTTAACTTATGTGAATGTCGCAAATATATATGACTTTGTGATTGTTGTTGGTTGAGGATCCTCGGATAAAGGTTGTTTACAACCGGGGGATGACATACTCGTGTCAGTAGTCATCTACTTTTGCAGAGGTAACCCGGCCTTGTTTTGGTAGAGATCCGGTTAGGTTCTCGGGGCGTCTTTCCAGAGGCGCACCCATGTGGCAATGGGAAGTTCCTTGGCCTGACCATTTATTGGAAATCCAAACTCCAATACGCACCTTGTATGGTTTTAGTTGTATAACCTGTCATTTACTTATGGTGGTCACCACTGTTTAGATGGTAGTTATAGTAGGCATAGTTCGAAATGTCTATGCTGGCTAAGATTTATATTATACTTTCGAGATTTTTACCTATACTTTGCACTTATAGTAATAATATCAAAGAAATTTGCGTATCAAGCATGTTTGACTATCATAAGGAGAAATCTCCTCCGATTCTGCATTTGCATTGTGTGTGTGTGTGTGTGTGCGGGAGGCCTTACGGTAGTTTTATTTTCTAAAAGCATTGCGAATCTATTTTAAAAATATTTCTTTGTTTTTTTTAAGATAAACTGTTTTAAGTTCTCACACCAGTCCCATGACTAACCTTGAGTTTATTGTTCCTGTCCTAAACCCTGGGTGCCCACCAATTTTCACACGGGCAGTCTAGAGTCAGGTTATCAGGTCATTCTAGAATTCAGGAGATGCTGTGGAGCTCAGGAGGTGTGCTGGATGGTGAGACGTATCACTTGTATATGTATTATCTTTTCCTCTGTGTATTCAGTTGTGAGGACAGGTTTATATAACTGTCCATTATTGTGTTGTGTTGTATATTGACTCTGATGATGTAATGAATAAAATGTATAGTTCTTTTAATTTAAAGATTATTCATTTATCTATTATATGCTGTTCCGCTGCGATTGTGAGATTCTGATATTGTTCTGTTTCTTCTTCTTTCTTTCTTCTTCTATCTTCTACCTTCTTCATTCTTTAACCGTAATGGTACGGTTTTCCGGCCTTCGACTGTTCGGCAGTTGATACAGTGGATGTATTGATGTTGATTTTCGGGAGTCAACAAACGCGTTCCTCACATTTGGTACCAGAGCATTTGGTACCAGAGCATTTGGTTAAGCGACAACCTTGGCTTTGTTGGGTGTTACTCACTAGAGATAGAGTCGGCAGTACTCTAGAATGAGTGTGAGTGTAATAATAGATATGAGTGTGTATTTGTTAGTGAATATAAAAAAAAATTGTTTTATATTTTGTTGAGTGGTATATGGATTCTGGTCAATACGAGTAATTAACGTTATTGATAGGAATCTCTAAACACTTGTACAGAACAAATTCGACACGATATCGTTTTAAAATAGGGTAAATGAAATAATTTTACCTAAATTATTTTCGCATATAAAAGAGAAAAAATTTCTATGAATTATTATAATATATGATTGCTTGGTTGTTAGAAAGTGATGATATTAAATTATTATCACTAACGTTGAAAAAGAAATTGAAATTGCAACTCCAAAGTAAAGAAATAAATTCACATACAAGTAGAATTGGAGAATATAAATTGTAAATGTGATTTGTAATTTGAAGTAAAATTCTAGAGGAATATTTGGAAATGTTTTGAAAGGGTTTGCAATTTGGAAAAGATTAAATTCCTTTTTGAGTTTTAAAATGGTTTTCAAGGGTTTCGAAAAAATGTTTTTGGGAGGGATAAAAGCTCTAAACTCTTTTCAGTGCCTGGAAAATAACTTCGATGATGACTGCAGCATCATCGGTGTTCATTTTCGGGTTTCCAAAAGAGGGATTGCTGCCAAGTTGTTTTAAATGGAAGTTGTTTGGAAAATTTGGGTTTGGTTTTTGAAATTCAAAGGATAATTTGAATTGATTTCAAAAATGGTTTTGAAATGTTGGAAAGACTCTGGATTCTGATAAAAATAGTTATGGAATAAAATTTATTAAATTGAAAATAAATTTAGGGTAGAAACAAATGAATTGAAATTGAGTTTGAATTATGGAAAAAAATTATGAATGAATGAATTTACAATTGCGAGTAAATGAAATTGGAAACTAAATGTTGAAATTCATCTTGAAATTGCAAGTAAATTGAAAATTTGTCAGGTTGGATCAAATGAAGCTAAGTATTAAAACAAAATTAGTAAGTAAAACTAATTGTAGAAATGACAAATTTAATATGGGTTGAAATGAATTGAGTTCAACATTTATAAATAAAGGGTAAATTAAATTCATATGAAATTTGAAATCTAGTTTAAACATAAGTGGTTATAAACCGACATAGTGAATTGAATTGTGTTTGGGAACGAACAAAAGAATATAAACTGAAATTGAAAACTGAATATCGAAAACCAATTTGAATTGTGCGAGATGAAATGAGTTAGAACTTATAATGAATTAGTAAAAGAAACTAATTTAAAATAGCAAGATGGATCAGTTGTGAATGAAAAATAATAGATAAAATTCAATATTCAGAAGGTAAATTGAATCCAAATAGAATTGAAATTGTAAATTGAATTCAAATGAAATTGATAATGTGAGATTAAATGAAAATGGATATTATGGTTAGCAGGATATACAGGTGGATCAAAGGAAATTGGGATTTTGATTTCGAAGATAAAAAAATTAAATTGCTCGACAAAAAGGTATGGATTTGAATTTCAGTATGAAATTTGATGATTTTCTTGTCCAGCCACTTGGCTTTTTCTTTTCTTTTTAAAATCTGGAGGGTCGTGGTGCCATTTTTTGTAGTCGTACCGAGCTAGCCATGCAAAGGAGACGCTGGCGAAATTTTCCGAAAATTTAAGGCGTTAGAATATTTTTGAGAAAATTGGAAATTTTTGAAAACTATAACTTTGATTTTGGAGTGAAAAGTAAAACGATATAGTTGGTTTTGAAAAGATAACTAACTATGATTTGAAAACTTTGTAAAGTTATTGTAAGAAGTTTAACTATGTATTTTGAAAAAGTTAAAATGTTTAAATGAATCTGAAATTTAATTTGAACAAATGGTTTTGAAAAGTTAATGGATTTCAAGACTTTTTCTTACTTGTCAATTTTGAGGACGAAATTCTTTTAAGCGGGGAAGTTTGTAATGACCCAGAATTTCGGTCATTTGAAATTCGTATATTTTATTGATTTTAAATATTAACAAGTAGAATTTGTAAGTCGAATAAATTTTATTTCGAAAATCTAGATTTAATTGGATAATTAGATCGATAATTTAATATTTGAAATTACAGAAATAATTGGAAATTGGGTTTAATGTGATAAAAATTGATTTGTAAACTAGTATTAAATCATATTGGAATTAGAATGATGTTATAGAACTTTTAAAATTGAATTTAAAGTCAAATTGTAGAAATTGAATATTTTAATATTTAATTGACGAGTAAAAATAGCCATTTTTCAAACAGTCTCGGATTTCGACGAAACTAGTTTCATCGAATCTGTAATGTTATATTATTGTAAGATTTTAAATTTCGTGTCAATCGGATTTATGGTTTGTCCGTGGCAAGCTAAAACGCACTAAAATCGGTTTAAGTGAATTTTAAATTTAAATAGTCGATTTGAAAACTTATCTTTCAAATATGATCGAATTGGCTCCCGATATATATTCCATTGCATTCGGAATGGGGTAAAACGTTATAAACGCCCGGCGGCACACTTCGTTTCGAGTTCGGGAAAAATTCGGATGAATAGTGCGCGAATATTTTCTATATAAGGACCTCATTTATTTCATTTTGCATCAAAACCGAGCTAGGGTTTCAGGCCGCCACCCTCTAATTTCAATGGCCGAAATGCATATTTGTTCTTCTTCAATTATATTCCAATCTACACGTTAATTCAAGAAATCTTCAACTACAAAGTCGTAGATCATCGCGAGATCTTTGAAACCAACGGTCAAGATCGTAAATGGAGCTACGGATTGACGGCAAATCATGCTTGAATGGCCGATGTTCGCGCGATTTTCTAGGTAGGGGAGCGACCGAGTTCATCGGCGTTGTGGCCGTGCGTAAGGCTCGGTTGTGGCTTCGAAGTGGACGTAGTTGATCGACCTAAAATCGATCGTATATGGCGCGAGCATTAGGGTTTTGCGTTGGCTTCTATGGGTTTTCGTTTGCATTTTACTGATGTGGGGAGAAGATGGAAGGTGCGGCCGAGATCTGCAGGAATGGAAATCAACAGCTCTGATTGAATAGGGTTTGAAAATTAAAAAGAAATTGTAAATTTATATATTATATAATTCGTTCAATCTTTAAAATAGCATAACTTTTCATACGATGTCCGTTTCGCACGAAACGAATTGCTTCTGGTTCGTATTGATGAATACTACGCGATGGAGCTGGATTGGAGTTGATTGGAGTTAGTGTGAATTTTGGATAAAATTAAACACGCATTTAATTTTATTCGGAATAAAACACTGCAACTGTTATTGAAAGTAAAGTTGATAGCTTCTCACTCAATCGAATTGTGTTTCGATTTAAATTTTAAATAGTTAAATTTAAAATTGCTTGATTGTGTGATTGAATGATAAATTGCTATCTGTTTTATTGAAATAGACCCTATACGTCGCATATTAAGCGGAGGTTATTATACTAAACACATACACCGTGGTATTCCACCTTGAAGTGGAATTGGTATTATATATGTACTTGGAGTTGATTTCCTGCATTATATAGCGGATGAGACCCTATTGCGCCACATAATAGCGGATGATATTTTATATAAACGCATGTACCGCGATATCCTATCTTGAAACAGATTGGTATTGTGCCAACATCTGTGGAAGCAGGGAAACAGGTTGGAGGGATCCAACTGGATTCCTAAAATAATTGAATTTGTTTCAATGTTGTGTGTTGATTATTTAAAATCTCTGTGTGATGATTGAAATCGTTGAAGGCTAAAATTTAGCCGAATATAATTTTGGTATCGTTAGATACCAGAAATAAATAAAAATTTGATTTTTTTTAAATTCAGGTTGAAATTTATATTAAAAATTATGATGTTTTGAGAAATATAGTTGAAAGGTGATTTTTGGAAATATGAAGTTGATTATTTTATAAAATAATTTAAATGGTGATTTTTGAATTTATTATAAAAGCTTTATATATAAGATTTAAAAAATTGGATTTTTATAAATCAAAATAATGGATTATAAAGGAGTTTTAAAGACATTTTAAAATGATGTTATAAGTTGATTTTTTAAAAGAACAGAATCTACGATTTGTGAAGTTATAAAATGAATGAATTTGTAAATAGAGAATTATAAGTAATTTGCTTATAATTTGGATTTTGGCATGTAAATGGGATATGGATAGAATTGTTAATAAAGTGATTTTATAAGTTGAAGTTGTTATAAAATATAAATGGAATTTATAAACATTGTTTTATAAATCCCAAATCGACTTATTTTGTTAAGTTAATTATTATAGCTTATTAAAGGAGATATATTCACGATTTTGGACAATGGATAATCCTTTAAAATAAAATGTGTAGAAATGTTGAATTTGGTTAACGAAGTATATTCACGATTTTAGACAATGAATAATATATTAAAGAAATGTTTAGGAGAGGTGATATTTTAAATAGAATTAAAATGATTTAAAGGTGTTTTAAAATGTATTAAGTATCGAAACCACAGATTTCAACATTCATTGTTGAAATAGACTTTTTCGAGAAATAAGGAAATGGTGGACTATAACACTATGGTTATAGTAAATGATTTTTGAAAGGAAATGTTTTATATAGCATTGGGATTTATATATCTATCTTAATTTCGAATCCCTATACTAGTGATTTTGGATTGTCGTAATAATGTTTTACACAACATTCGTTTTGACTCAAATGAATGTGTTTAAGAGAATGTTTTCTTAACGAATAGAAATATATACTTAATTGTGATTTAAGTATATTGAATATTTTCCAAATGTTGAAAATAAATGGATTTGTGAATTACTTATTATTAAATAAGTAAGGAAATGTTTTCCAACATGAAGTGAAATGTTTTGAGATTACATCTTTTAAAGATAAATTGAAAGTGAATATTTGAAATCGATTTGAAAATCATGTATCAGTAGATATTTGGAAATTTAAATTCACTATGGAATTTATAAAGTAAAGGGAAATTTGTTTAAAAATAAATATTGATTTATTTTTGAAGTGTGGAAATAAATTTACGGATTTGGAACGAATTTGAAGAAAATCGATAAGGATTTATTTAATTGGTTCAAATGAACCATTTTGAAATGAAAGTGTATTCTTCCTGGAAACCGAATAAAACTTCTGAATAGCTTCGAAAATACACACACACATATATATAATTCTAGAATTGGTTTTTGAAAGGGATACTTTGGAGAAATTAACTTCTTAAATTATTTTGAATCCTTTAAGTAAAGATTTATTAAGTTGATATAGAAATGGTTATTTCTAAGGTTAAATCAATAATTGTTTTAGAAAATAGTTATTTAAATAGTGATACTCTATCTACTAATTTTATTTTGAAAATTAGTTTGGACTTAAGTTATATGTAATACTGGTATAATATTTTTATAACTAATATTTTAATAAAGTGTTTAAAGAAAATTAGTTTTATTTTCAAAGTGTTTTCCCGTTATATTTTGGATAGGTGTTATAAATTACTTTAAAGTTTTTGAACTCGGCAGATTTTGAGTGAAAATGAATAAATATTTGAAAGTGTTTCCGCGTAAGGAAAAAGTTTTGAAATTTGTTTTCAAAAGTTGTAAAGGTGAAAAGTGATTTGAAATTTGTTTCAAATGGTTGAAGTGTGGAAAAATATATCTTGTAAAGATATTTTTGGAAAATAAATAACTGGGAAATTATTTGGAATCTGGCGATGTTGTGCATATCTATTGATAGTTAAATAACCGACTATCAATATTTACCTTTAAATGGGTATTTGTTGTGATTTACTTGAAGTTGAATGCTACACTTATTTCAAAATAAGCGCTCGTTATTCGGTTTAGCCGGGATAGGACCTTTGGGTCATGAATCCCATTTGAAATAGTGATACGTCGTAATGGATAACATTTAAAGACCGGTGTTGAAGACCGGATATTTTCGAAAATGGAAGGATTACCATCGAATGTCTCTGCATTGGCTGATCTCCGATATAGAGATTTTATCACCCTTTGTGATGGGAAGTCCGGTCGTGATTAGTGAATATTCGAATTGCAAGGGCTTATTTGGAAGTGCCTTCGGTTCCGTTCGATCCCGGAACGGACTTGTATGGATGTGTGTCTGACGTTACAAATTGAGATTTAAAGCTGGTTTCTATCAAATAAATTTCTGTTGGTGGCAGAGAATTTATTCTCTTAGCATAACACCCTTCTCTGAGACGTACAAGCTCAGAGGTTATGTAGTTGATGGTTACTAGTGATACATTCCCAATTTGGTAATGTGGCATACAAAGTGTTGCTGATCATTTGTTGATCAAAGCATAGCTTTTGTATAATGCGTAGCTTTGTGGACGAGACTTCGTGGACCTCACACCCCGAAATGGTCAAAATAGGAAAGATGCAACAAGGTTATTGGGAGTAGCGCCCCTTAGGGTATGTGCGTTTCCTTCTGGATAGAAGTGACATCATGGTATGGAGCCCAGATACTTAACTTTTGTGAATGTCGCAAATATATATGACTTTGTGATTGTTGTTGGTTGAGGATCCTCGGATAAAGGTTGTTTACAACCGGAGGATGACATACTCGTGTCAGTAGTTACCAACTTTTGCAGAGGTAACCTGGCTTGGTGTTGGTAGATCCGGTTAGGTTCTCGAGGCGTCTTTCCAGAGGCATACCCATGTGGCAATGGGAAGTACCTTGGCCTGACCATTTGTTGGAAATCCAAACTCCAAACGCACCTTGTAGGGTTTTAGTTGTATAACCTGCCATTTACTTATGGTGGTCACCACTGTTTAGATGGTGGCTATAGTAGGTATAGTTCGAAATGTCTATGCTGGCTAAGATTTATATTATACTTTCGAAATGTTTTCCTACACTTTGCACTTATATAGTAATAATATCAAATAAATTTGCGTATCAAGCATGTGTGACTATCATAAGGAGAAATCTCCTCCGATTCTGCGTTTGCATTGTGTGTGTTTGCGGGAGGCTTTATGGTAGTTTCATTTTCTAAAGCATTGCGGATCTATTTTAAAAATATTTGTTTGTTTTTTTTAAGATAAACTGTTTTAAGTTCTCACACCAGTCCCATGACTGACCTGGAATTTATTGTTCCTTTCCTAAACTCTGGGTGCCCACAAATTTCCACATCGGTAGTCTAGAGTCAGGTTATCACGTCATTCTGGAATTCAGGAGATGCTGTGGAGCTCAGAAGGCGAGCTGGATGGCGAGACGTATCACTTGTATATGATATTATCTTTTCCGCTGTGTATTCAGTTGTGAGGACAGGTTAATATAACTATCCATTATTGTGTTGTGTTGTATATTGACTCTGATGGTGTAATGCATAAAATGTATAGTTCTTTTAATTTAAAGATTATTCATTTATCTATTATATGTTGTTCCGCTGCGATTGTGAGATTCTGATATTGTTCTGTTGCTTCTTCTTTCTTTCTTCTTCTATCTTCTACCTTCTTTATTCTTTAACCCTAACGGTACGGTTTTCCGGCCCTCGACTGTTCGGCAGTTGATACAGTGGACGTATTGGTTTCGATTTTCAGAAGTCGAAAAACGCGTTCCTCACAGATAACTCCTGACTGTTACCTGGCTAAAAAATATTTTTTTAATTTAAGACAAAGTTTGATTATACAATTTTGGGTTGGGAGCTACCAAGGATAGAAAATTGTAATTAAGTCCTTTGCATTCATTTAGTTGCATTAGTTCATGCATATTTTTAAAAAGTCAAAAATCTAAAAACAAAAATATTGTAATTAGTTTTTTTTTTTTAATCAAAAAAAATCCTTTTAAATCCTTTCCTTTGAAATTTTTCAAAAAAATAAAAAATCCAAAATAATAAAATTCTTAAGTTCCTTTTTGAAAAACAAAAATCCAAGAAATATATATATATATATATATATATATATATATATATATATATATATGTATATAGTCTTTTCAAAAACAAAAGCAAAAAAAAAATTTGAAAATTCAAAAACAAATACAAAAATCAAATTTCCATTTTTCATTTTCTAAAACAAAAACAAGAATTCCTTTTGGTATATATTTGAAAATTTGAGAATTTAAAAACAAAATATAATACAAAAACAAATAAAAAAATTTGAAAAACCAAAAAACAAAATGAAAATCAAACTTCTCTTTTGAAAAATAAATTTCTCTTGGTAAATATTTTTTCTTCCTTTTAAAAACAAAATATCAAAAAACAATAAAAACAATTTTTCACTTCGTTCTCCAAATTTTATTTCATTCTCTAAACTCTATTCTAACAACTTTCTCTACTCAACTTTTAATTAGGCATGAGTGCATAGACTCGTGACACAACAATGAATACATGGACTTGTAATTCAACAATTAATCATTTAACTTGAACAGCGATCCACCTACAATGGCGAACGAGAACGCCCTCGAACCCTTATGGACAGAATCTTTCTCGATAGAGTTTCTATTCCATCTGGCATCACGTTACCCGCCTCTATGGATAACCATTTCAAAATTCACTCGAACCATATTTCCAGCTTCCAAAATTTGGCAATTTTAAGTACAATGACTGATATATTTTCTTGACAGAATTCGAACATTGCGCAACCATGAAACTCCAACAACTTTGGTGATGGAATCAAACTTCGATTAGGGAAGAATTTGTGAAATTTTTCTTAAAAAGTTCTACCCCTTGGAAAAAAAAACATCTAAAATCCAAAACGAAATCGTAAATTTTCATCAATTCAGGGAAGAACCATTCGGAAAATATTTTGAAAAATTCAACGAGCTTTTGATAAAATGTCCACACCATAATTTCGAAAAATGGACACTTTGCCAAATCTTATACAATGGACTCGAAAACAGCTCACAAACCATGCTTGAATCAATGTGTTAAGGCTACTTTCTCGCCCAACATCACGTTGATGCTTGGTAATTTCTTGAAAATCTAGTAGAAAAGTCGTCCCAATGGGAACGTTCGAACGAAAAATCAATTTACTCACGTTCGAGTGCACACTCGATAGATCGTCTTTGGCTTTTGAAACTAAAATCGATGCAATGATTAATAATTCGAAAATGTTTTCTCATCAAACCAAATGAACCAAGCTTCCCAACCCATGTGTTATAAATACACCGTTCCTAATCATATAGCAGATCGGTGCCCTAATTCTGTCGAATAACTCAACGCTGTCAACAAGGCTAAAAATGACCCGTTTTCTCCAACGTACAATCCTGGTTGGAGAAATCATCTGAATTTTTCTCGGAACCAAAACAATCCTAATACGAATGTGGTTCATCCCAATTTTCAAGCATTTCCAAATAATGCTTCGAATCCTCCCTTTCAACCCAATCATTTCTAACCAAACTTTGTGGGTCCGTCTCAAAATCAATCTCAATAACCAAACTTTCAACCAAATCTTTCTCCTTTCCCCAAGATGATAAACGTTTAAGTTTACTTGAGAAAAGTCTTGAAACATTGGCTAAAGCAACTACTAAAAGCCTCCAATCAAACAATAACTTGCAAAATTTGTTGACCTCGTATATGAAAAACACGAGTCAGTCGATTGCAAAAGTTGAAATGCAAATGAGTCAACTAGCCACGTCTGTAAGTGAACGCAAATGAGGCACATTCCCAAGCTAACCCTTCCAAATCCTGGAAATCAAAACGCTAATTCGAATCAAGCCCACGTTGTTCAAGACAGCATCATCACCCAATTGAATGCTATCACAACTCTACGTTCCAGTAAACAAATAGATAATCAAGTCATTAATCCAAATGATTTACCGAAAATCCCTCTCGACATCACTAAAACAACAAACTAATCTGAACAAAACATGGAGCCAAACGTCGAATCGAATGCCAATCAAAATCCTTCTCATACTCTAGCAGACCCACCTAATGAGTATCGCGTTCCGTTTCCACATTGTCTTCGACCAAAAAATACTCGGACCAAATGAAAGCGATGTTGGAAATTTTTAAACAAGTGAAAGTTAACATCTCGCTTCATGACATCGTTCATCAAGTCCCAACTTACGCTAAATTTTTTAAGGACTTGTGTACCCAAAAGCAACACACTCAAATTCCTAAAAAAGTCTTCTTAGCGGCCAGTTTGAGTGAAGTTTTTTCCCAATCCATGCCCGTTAAATACAAAGATCATGGCTGCCCTACGCTTTCGTGTACAATTGGAGACAAGACGATTAACAAATCCTTGATAGACTTAGGCACGAGTGTCAATTTGATTTCATACTCTATGTACGAACAATTAGGCTTAGGTGAGCTCAAACCAATAAAGGTTACGCATCAATTCGCTGATCATTACATTAAGAAGCCCATGGGAGAAATTAAAGACGTTTTCATTAGAGTAGGGTAATTCATATTCCTCGTTGATTTTCTCATTCTTGAAACACAACTCGTGACCAACCCTGGGAGTCAAATCTCTTTCATATTGGGCTGACCATTCTTAGTCACCTCAAATGCCTTAATTAATTGTCGTAATGGTTCGATGAAAATTTCTTTTCGAAACATGACTTTGTACCATAACATTTTCAATCTTGAAAACTAATCGAATGAACCTCCTGACAAAATGTTGGAAGTTAGTGCCATTCACGAAAACTTTGAAAATGAGATGATTGACCTTAACGATGAACGTGAGGCTGAGTACGAAAGATTGTTTCATGAAATCCCCATTGAGATTGAATACATGCTCCCTTTTGAACTGCTTCCAGTTGTGTTCGAATCTCAACCTAATTTTTTAATCAAGAAACTCCCGAGGTTGGAGCTTAAACCCCTTTCCGGTCACCTTAAGTATGCACTTTTTTGGTGAAAACGAAATGTTTGCCGTCATAGTATATGTGACTCTCTCTCTCTCTCTCTCTTGATCAAGAAACTTCCTTACTTTCAATCCTTTTGAAAAACAAGGAAGCACTTGGATGGTCAATCACTTATATGAAGGGAATTATTCCTACTTTTATTCAACATCGCATCCATTTCATTAACGATGCCAAGCCTGTTCATGACGCGTAATGAAGACTTAACCTAAAAATGAAGGATGCAGTGCGTAATGAAATTCTTAAACTCCTTCATAATGGAATCATTTATCCAATCTCTGATATTTCATGGGTTAGCCCAATTCATGTTGTACTAAAAAAGTCTGGACTTACCGTTGTTAAGAACGATTCTAACGAACTTATTCCAACTCGTACTCAAATGGGTTGGCGTGTTTGCATTGACTATCGAAAATTAAAAGTCGCAACATGTAAGGATCACTTCCCTCTTCCTTTTATCAACCAAATGATCAAACGTTTAGCCGGCCATGAATTATATTGCTTTCTTGATGGTTATTCCGTCTATAACCAAATTCCAATCGCTCCCGTAGACAAGAGAAGTCAACTTTCATGTGTCCCATTGGCACTTTTGCATATCGACGTATGACTTTTGGCCTTTGTAACACTCCTTCTACTTTTCAAAGATGCATGGTCAGCAACTTTTCTAATATGATCGAACGTTTTCTTGAAATGTTTATGGACCATTTTTCTATCTTTGGAAAGTCTTTTTCTGAATGCTTGCACCATCTTGAATTGGTTCTTAAACGATGCAAGGATAAACATATGACGCTAAATTGGGTAAAATGCCACTTTATGATCACTCAAGGCATAGTCCTTGGACAGGTCATTTCAAATAAAGGCATTAAGGTTGATAAAGTGAAAATCGATGTCATTGCAAATCTACCCATTCTCATATCTGTTAAAGACACTCACTCTTTCCTTGGACATGCGATTTTTTATCGACGCTCTGTGAAAGACTTTGGTAAGATTGCTTGACCTCTTACAACTCTTCTTAGAAAGGATGTTCAATTCAACTTTAACTCAGATTATATCTCTTCTTTTGAACGTCTCAAAAACTTACTTGTTTCTGCTCCTGTAATTTGCTCACCGAATTGGGATTTTCCATTTGAAATAATGTGTATCGCTTCGAACTTTGTAGTTGGTATTGTCTTAGGACAGCACATCAACAAGATCCTTCACGTTATCCATTACGCTAGTATAATTCTAAACGATGCTCAACTTAACTACACAAGCACTGAAAAAGAGCTTCCAGCGGTAGTTTTTACTCTCGAAAAATTCTAACAATATTTGATAGGCTCACACATCATTGTTTACACAGACCATTCCACTCTTTGACATCTTTTCACTAAAAAGGATGCTAAGACTCACTTAATTCATTGGATCCTTTTACTATAAGGATTTGATGTTACAATAAAAAAGGATCCGACAATGTCATAGTCGCTCACTTGTCTCGTCTTCCCAATGCACCATCGCCTTTACCAATCAATGAAAACTTTCGCGATGAACAACTTCTTTATGTCTCTATCGATCTGTGGTATGCCGACATAGTGAACTATTTAGTCACTAAAGAAACTCCCTCATTTTGGTCGAAACAAGATAAATGTAAATTTCTTTCCCAAGTCAAGTACTTCTATTAGGATGATCCGTACTTGTTTAAATACTGTTGATTATTATTCTCATTTTGGATATTTGTCTATTCTTCTAGCTGTTGATTATGTCTCGAAATGAGTCGAAGTCGTTCCATGTAAAGCAAACGACCGTAGAATTATTGTGAAATTCTTTAAAAAAAAAACATCTTTTCGAGGTTCAGCACACCTTGCACAATAATCGTGATAATGGAACCCATTTTTGCAATCGTTCATTTAAAACTTTAATGAAGAAATACTCGATAACCCACAAGTTATCCACTCCATATCATCCTCAAACTTGTATCTAAGTGGAATTTTCAAATTATCAAATAAAACAAACCTTGGAGAAAACAGTTGACAAAAATAGAAAAGATTGGTCTTAGAAATTGATCGATGCGCTTTAGGCTTACCGTACTGCTTTTAAAACTAACACACGGATGTCCCATTTCATTTAGTTTATGGAAAAGCTTGTCATTTGCCAGTTGAAATCGAACACATAGCGTTGTGGGCAATAAAGAAGTTAAATTTTGATCTTGAGAAAGCTGGTGAGAATCAAAAATTGCAAATCAATGAACTAGAGGAGATGAGGAATGATGCGTAAGAAAATGAGAAAATTTACAAAGGAAGAACAAAAAAAATTCATGACAAGTCAATCCTATGAAAAACATTTTCACCAAACCTGAAAGTTTTTTATATAACTCTAGACTTCAATTATTCCCTGGGAAACTAAAATCGAGATGGACTGGACCATTTGTGGTACGAACTGTTTTTCCACACGGTGCCACAAAAATACAAACCCCAAGGATGGATCAATTTTCAAAGTCAATGGTCATCATTTGAAACCTTTCTTGGAATTGTCACATGATCAAGAGGAGGAGCTCATGATTCTTAATGAGCCATGCTATGTCTAGTAAGAAATGTTAACCCTCTTTTGTAGATATGTACATATTTTTTCCTGTTATATTCATTATATCATGCACTGACTGTGGGGACACAGTCAAAATTAAGTGGGGGGATCTCATTTTAATTTTTTTAATTTTCATAGCATTTTTGAATTTTCATTTTCTTTCCAAAATTCAAAAAAAAAACTCAGAACATATTTTCCTTTTAGCATTTTGATTTATTTATGAAGAAACACTATAGGACGAATATAATTTTTGGTTATTAAATTGAAATTTTGGTAAATTTATTTGTCTTAACAAAAATAAAAATAAAGTTTGATTACAAGTAACGATGATTTAATAAGTATATAGGAAGATTCATGGGTGATAATTATGAAGTATATCCTAATTGAGAATCTTTGTTTAAAAGAGTGGCTGATTTAAAGTAAAGGCAATAATATTTTGAATCTTTTAAGTTAAGTGGTACTAAGATGATATTGTAAAACTCTCTCTTTCTAAAAAAATATTGAAAAAAAAATCTTGTTGTATGTATGTATATACTTTATTAACACCTAAAGTCATGTGTTCACAGCAAGTGTGAACACTCGCCATGCTATGTATCCTTCTCACGTAAGCCCGAAAGGCAGTGTATGATCGGTATATCTAGCCTCAATTTATCTGGGTTAGGTGTATGTATATAGAAATTCTTTCATTAATAACGCCTACAGTCGATAGGTGTACACACTTGTGTGTGCACTAACATGCTTTTAGTTCCCCTTATGTAAGCTCGAAAGGCAGTGCATGGGTCATATATTTGGCCTCAGTTTTCTGAGCTAGGCATATGTAAATATTGTTAATATCAATAAAGTTTTCAAATAAAGAGAGAGTAAGAAATTGAAATCCAATCACTATTTTTACTTATTTGATTTGACTTGTTATTCAAAAAAAAATGAAAATACCTTGACGCCTTACCTCTATACCCACGCTAGCCAAGGATACTACGGTGTAATGCCGTCAACTAGCACGGAGAACAAGGCTGTTGAGGAGCGACCATCTGTATAAACGCTTTGTGCGGGTACCGATATGCCAGATAAGATGTAACTTGCATTTCTTTTCAAGAGGACATCCGACATACCGACACAAACTCAAAGCTACTACACAGTGGCTATTATGTCTTCGGAAACAAATATAGAAATAAACATAGCACAAATCAGTCAAAGATAATTCATATCACAAAGGCGGAAATAGATATGAATATATATAACACATAAAAGTGTTCATCAGAGTAGTAGTCAAGAAGATCCATAATAATACAAAAGAATAGCAACACGTGCTATACAAAAGAATACAACTATGAGTCCATATCTCAAGTGTATACAACAAAATAAACTACTAATCTAAGTAGTTAGCCAAAAGTCAGAGAAATCAATCCCAAGTGAGAAGTCAAACAGAAGCACCTGTAACATCTCGGTCTGACCCGAGTATTATTTAATAAGAAAATAATAAACGGATCAGTCTAGCTATAAATATCAGATGAAGCGATATAGAATAAGAGGTATGACTAAACACATAATAATCACAATGCCAAGCTGTGATAAATAAGTAATTGAAAATCAACAAGAGATTAATCAATATCACAAAAATCTACTCAAAGATCAAAAGAAATGTCATACTCCTTATTTCAATCACCAAACCATAAATATTGACAATTCTATCAATGTCAATCACAAAAGTCAGTGACACACAAATTATCCAATGCACAAATACTGATAAAACTTATCAATGAAAATCACGAAAATTGGTGAAGCACAAATTCTAGAAATCATCTCAAGAAATCCAAAAATCACAAAATGGGGAAAGGCCTATCACAAACGGGAGCATAAAGCTCACCAACACGTGTATCACAAACGGAACGCTAATTCCATGGTTGCTAACCATCATAAATTGAGTCGAAGCTCCATAAACGGCCCGAAGACCATGGGTTGCTACCCCACCAATTTGAGTCGAAACTCCACAAAACGGGGTTTAGTCTCCCTCGCAGACAAATAGACATCGCACATTGCTAGTCTAAATCACAAAAATGATCGTCGTAATCATCAAGAAGTGTCAATTACAGTAAGCTAGTAAATATATGAGCTTAGCTTCATGTCTCATAACCACTAGCTTAACTTAAATATTTACGAACAAATTGTAGATCTCCACTAGAAAATTGTCACAAGAGATTCAATCGAACAAGTTCAAAGATTAACCAACGAAGTAAACGCAAGCGTTTCATACCACTCGTTTTACTAAGTTGTTTAATTAGATTTCTCATACGAGTGAGGTAAAGGTTTGTATATACTAATAGATTGGAAAACGGTTTAAGAGAACGAGTTTTGTAATAAAATAGTGTTGAAATCGTTTTGATGAAAGAGTTTTGATATTTACTACTAGTATTGAACCCTTTATATTTTTAAAGTGACAAATCACAAAGAAGATTGTAGGAACAATCAATCACAAAAATTCACATTCGTAGACGTGAATCAAAATCCAAAGAAATCGATACCGAATCCATCAAAATGGATATTCCAAAAATTCCCGAAGAAAAGAAATCATCAAAGTTAATAACAAATGATAACAACAAATAAGGAAATAACACGAATCGATTAAATTTGGAAACTGCGCAAAATATGCGAAATAGGCAAAACAGCAACAGGTCGGTCGGCCGGCTACAGAGCTCGGTCGACCGGACCCTGTTCTAGAAAAATTCTCGAGAAGCAGGTCGGTCGACTGAGCTCTGTAGTTGGTCGACCGGACCTGAGCCAGAGAAGTGCTATGCACTTTTAGTAGCAGGTCGGTCGACCGGCTACAGGGCTCGGTCGGCCGAACTGCAAATTTCTACAGTTCCTGCCCTTTTTCAATGAAGTGCAAATTCCTCCAAAACGCGATCGTTCGAGCAATGGACCTAAGAAGCCTTAGCCAATTGATACCCCAGCTCCATTAGCTCTCCGATCCGCCACCAAAAACATGTTCAAACATCAAAGTTATGATTTTTAAAGAATTGAACCCAAACACTAAAATTTTTGGATATTCACCAATTAAACCCAAACCAAAAGTAATTGCACAAAAATAAGTGTTAGGAATTCATACCTAACAATCGAAGATAATTATAGACAAAGATATGAGATAAAAATCTCACCTTTGAACCCAAACAAATGAAGATGAAGCTTGAAAGCAAAGGAGAATCAACCACTCTTCAAATCCAACCCAAGAAGCTTGATTTTAAGCTTAAAAGAAGAACATTCCCAAAATTAGGTTTAGGAATTTATGAAATTGATTAACAGAATGAGTTGGAGAAGATGAAGAGAAACTTACCAATGGGTTCTCTTGAATTTGGAGCTAGAAGTTGGATTTGCTAATGAAGACTAGGGTTTTGGAGTTTTAATTTCTCATCTCTTCCACCATTGATGCTTTAGAACTGAAAAGAGGAGGAAGTGAGAGTGAATGGGGAGGAGTGGTTCAGATTTGAGTATAAGTTAAACAAAGGGCTGAACCCAAACCCAAACCCAAAGTGAAAATGATCAAATTTTTGACTAGCTCCAAACATATCAATGTTTATACTCAAAAAGGTTGCAAACGACATTTTGAACTCAATGGGAGGGGTCTCGAATCCCAATTCGACTGTTTGCAAAAAGTGACTTTTTGGACTAAAATCCAACTAACGATGAAATATTTAAATAAAATATTTAAATACTCAATCGTAAAATATGCGGGTTGTTACAGACTCCCCTCCTTAAAGAAATTGCGTCCTCGCAATATTTTAAGAAGAAAATATATAGTAACAACCATAAAAGCATATTAACACAAAAGAATTTGAAATAAAAGGTTCACCTTAAAGAGCGCGGGAAAGTAAGTCCGGATGTGTTTGCTCGATGAACTCTCTAGATTCCCAAGAGCAATCCTTAGGATTTGAGGACCATTGGACTTTAACATGGGGAACATCTTTATTTCGAAGGCGCTTGACCTCCGAAGCAATAATACGAATAGGATGTTGCTTATAAGTTAAATTAGGTGAAACTTCAATTTTTTCCACAACACTGGGCTCAAGAATAGAATCGGAATCTCGAAGGCACTTCCATAATTGAGAAATATGAAACACGTCATGCATAGCAGAAAACTGAGCCGGCAATAAAAGGCGATAAGCCACGGAACCAATACGTTCGGCGATAGGAAATGGCCCAATATATCGAGGCGCTAATTTTCCCGATCGACTGAAACGTACAACACCTTTCATAGGTGAAACACGAATGAACACAAGATCTCCCACAGAAAATTCTAACTTCCTTCTTCGATTATCGGCATAGGATTTTTGTCTACTCTGGGCTTCCTTCCTCCTATGTCGAATAAGTTCAATCTTCTCTGTGGAATCACGAATAAAGTCTGGACCTAAAACCAGCTTCTCACCGGCCTCAAGCCAACAAAAAGGAGATCGGTATGGCCTTCCATAGAGTGCCTCAAAAGGTGCCATACTAATACTAGATTGGAAGCTATTATTATAGGAAAATTCAACAAGTGAAATATGATCTTCCCAACTTCCACCAAAATCGAGCACACAAGCACGAAGAAGATCTTCAAGAGTTTGGTTCACACGCTCGGTTTGTCCATCGGACTGAGGATGATAAGAGGTGCTAAAATTAAGCTTCGTTCCTAAAGCTTTTTGAAGACTCTTCCAAAATCCACTAGTAAACAATGGATCACGGTCACTAACTATAGAAGTAGGAACTCCATGAAATTTAACAATTTCTTTAATAAAAAGTTTGGCCAAAAGAGGTACGGTCCGATTGGACCGAACAGGAATAAAATGGGCGGATTTAGTAATTCTATCAACAATCACCCATAAGCTATCATGACCCGAACGAGAACGGGGAAGGCCATCAATAAAATCCATGGAAATTTGATCCCACTTCCAAATTGGAATTTCTAAAGGTTGCAATAACCCACCGGGCCTTTGATGTTCGGCCTTAATGAGTTGGCAAGTCATGCAACAATTAACAAAGTTAGCAATATCAAGTTTCATTCCCTCCCAATAATAAAGTCGCTTCATATCCGTGTACATTTTACTACTACCGGGATGAATGGTAAATTTAGAACGATGTGAATCTTCTAAAATATCTTTACGAAGATCACTAATATTTGGCACGATAAGTCTACCAAATTTCCGAATGCCGCCACGAGAATCGATATCAAAGTCTTTCAAACCTTCAATATCAATTTTATCCTTAATATTTTGGCCAAGAAGAGCCAATTCGGGATCTAGCCTTTGAGCTTCAAGAATGCGGTCTAAAAGAGAAGGATGAGCCTCAAGGCTACATAAAACAAGAGATGAACATAAATCGGAAACACGGTCTCGAATTTCACAAGTGGATAAAACATCGAGATCATTCCATTCGGATATCATCATGGAAACAACCGCTTGTTGCTTTCGACTAAGTGCATCCGCAACGCGGTTTCCCTTTCCGGGAGTATAAAGGATATCAAGATCATATGGTACAAGAAATTCGAGCCAACGTTGTTGACGCAAATTAAGTTCCTTTTGAGAGAATAAATACTTCAAGGACTTATGATCGGTATAAAGAACAAATTTCTCTCCTAAAAGATAATGACGCCAAATGCGAAGGGCGAAAACAATAGCCGCGAGCTCTAAATCATGAGTGGCATATCTAGTCTTAGCAGACTTCAATTGCCTAGAAGCATAAGCAATAACACGTTCTCTTTGCATAAGAACGGCACCCAAACCAACGCGACTAGCATCGGTATAAACAACGAAATCTTGATTCCCCTCGAGAATAACAAGAATAGGAGCATCAGAAAGAAGTTCCTTTAGTTTCTGAAAAGAAGTTTCACATTTTTCCAACCAAATGTATTTAACACCTTTCTTCGTTAAGCTAGAGAGAGGCACGGCAATCTTAGAAAAGTCTTTGATAAAGCGGCGGTAATAACCCGCTCATCCAAGAAAACTACAAATCTCCGTCACACTCTCCGGTCTCTTCCAATCTTGAATGGCTTCAATCTTTGAAGGATCCACGGAAATTCCGAATTCGGAAATAATATGACCGAGAAACTTCACACGAGATTGCCAAAAGTGACATTTAGAAAATTTCGCCTTTAATTGATTACTCCTAAGAGTTTCCAACACAATCCGAAGATGCTTTTCATGCTCCTCCACGGTTTTTGAATACACAAGAATATCATCAATAAAGATGAAGACAAACCGGTCGAGGAAGTCTTTGAAAACTCTATTCATAAGGTCAACGAAATAAGTCGGAGCATTCGTTAGACCAAATGGCATAACAAGCCATTCATAAGATCCATAACGAGTACGGAATGATGTCAAAGGAATGCTATCCTCTGCAATACGAAGCTGATGAAATCCAGTAGTTAAGTCTAATTGTGAAAAGACTCTAGCACCACTAAGTTGATCGAATAAGTCATCAATCCGAGGTAAAGGATATTTATTTTTGATAGTAAGATCATTAAGCTTGCGGTAGTCAATGCAAAGCCTAAGTGTACCATCGCATTTCTTCACAAAAATAGCCGAAGCTCCCCAAGGCGAGGAACTTGAGCGAATAAATTGCTTCGTTTCCAAATTGGATAATTGTATGCGCATCTCCTCATTTTCTTTATTGGACATACGATAAGGAGGACGAGTAATAGGTTGAGCTCCAGGGATAAGGTTAATTCTGAACTCAATTGCTCACTTAGGCGGTAATCCTAAAACGGGCTCAAATATGTCGAAAAATTCATGAACAACGTGAATAAGAGAAATAATATCTTCCTCATCATCATTATCATCATCACGAGGATTTAAAGAATATAAAGATGCAACCAAACTGGAATCCGAATCTTTAAGATTAATAGAAATCTGCTTAACAGATTGAGAATGTCGAAGATGAATAGTCCGCTCGAGACATAGGATATGAGCTTCATAACGGTTAAGCCAATACATTCCCAAAATCATTCCAAAGCCTAAATAATGCATGACATGCAAATCGGCTCGGAAAGAAAAATCACCCAAAATAATCTCGACATCATTACACAATAAACTGATTGTTGCGGACCCACCAACCGGATTCGCAATTCTCAAAGAAGTCATTAAAGCAACAACACTTAAAGAAAAAGTATCAACGAGCTCTTTTGATATAAAAGAATGGGATGCTCCCGTATCAAAAAGAACTCAAATTGGTTGATCACGAAATATGATAATGCCATCAAGGATATAATGAGACATACCTTGATCACGAGATGTGTTGCCAGGGGCTTGAGCAACATTTAACTTTCCCTCCTTCTTGCCCAGAAGCTTGGGGCATGAAGATATAACATGACCGGGAACTTTGCAGTAGCGACAAGAGATAGACTTTGGACACTTGTTCGCGTAATGGTCCTTCGAACCACAATTATAGCATTCCCCATTGCCAAAGGAAGAAGTCTTTGCCATTGGGGTTGCTAGCTTCCCTTTCTTATTGAGATAAGGACCTTTGAATTTATTAGGCATTTTCTTGTTGTTGTTGAAGCTTGGTTTGGAACCCACCACTTCAACATCATTCTCCCTATCCGCCTCTTTAAGACGAAGAGCGATATCAATGAGTTGGTCGAAAGAAACTTCTAATTTTAGAAGTAATGGCTTCTTGAGATTTTTGTTTAAGCCATAGACAAATCTTTGGTTTTTCTTCAATGGGGTGTTGATATATTCAACCCTGTATTTAGAGAGAGATTCAAAAGACACGACATAATCTGCCACGGAAGATTCACCTTGAACAAGGTCAATAAAACGGCGAGCCAAAGTCACCTTCTCAGCTTCTGGTACGAATTTTATTTCGAAGCGCTCTCGGAATTTCTCCCAAGTGAGATCTGCTTCACTTATTTCAGAAATCAAAAGCTCGTACCAGTCTAATGCTCTTTCTTGGAGCATACAAGAAGCCACCTGAACTCGATGAAGATTAATGATGTTCATGCGAGAAAAGATTCGATCGCATGTCCTTAACCAAGCCTGGACTTCAATAATAGTTTCAGAACCTTTAAATGGCTTCCCACCCAGGTTGGTGTAATCATTGCACAAACGTGCAAACCCAGATTTAGGGTGAGTAGGTTTTGGATTAGAACCAGCTGCTTGAGCATTCGTGACAAGGTCAAGAATTTTCTAGGCAGTCATAAAAACTCCATCATGGGGAGTAGCACTAGATTAACCGACGCGGGACGGCCAGGTCTAACCATTTCTCTTCCTTTAGAAAGAAATAAAGAAGAAGAAAAAGGTTATTCACAAAAGGAATATCAATCAATCTTGATAGATAAAACAAGTAATCATAAAGAAAATAGGATGAATCGGTACGAAGACTAGAATTAAATCCTAAAGCACGACTCCTAAGAAGGACTTAGGACTATGATCCTTGTTAAATTATTCTACATTGTTCCGAAGTTTGGCTCTGATACCAAGCTTGTGACGCCCCACCTCTATACCCACGCTAGCCAAGGACACTACGGTGTAATGCCGTCAACTAGCACGGAGAATAAGGCTGTTGAGGAGCGACCATCTGTATAATCGCTTTGTACGAGTACCGATATGCCAGATAAGATGTAACTTGCATTTCTTTTCAAGAGGACATCCGACATACGGACACAAACTCAAAGCTACTACATAGTGGCTATTATGTCTTCGGAAACAAATATTGAAATAAACATAGCACAAATCAGTCACAGATAATTCATATCACAAAGGCGGAAATATATATGAATATATATAACACATAAAAGTGTTCATCAGAGTAGTAGTCAAGAAGATCCACAATAATACAAAAGAATAGCAACACGTTCTATACAAAAGAATACAACTATGATTCCATATCTCAAGTGTATACAACAAAATAAACTACTAATCTAAGTAGTTAGCCAAAAGTCAGAGAAATCAATCCCAAGTGAGAAGTCAAGCAGAAGCACCTGTAACATCTTGGTCTGACCCGAGTATTATTTAATAAGAAAATAATAAACGGATCAGTCTAGCTATAAATATCAGATGAAGTGATAGAGAATAAGAGGTATGACTAAACACATAATAATCACAATGCCAAGCTGTGATAAATAAGTAATTGAAAATCAATAAGAGATTAATCAATATCACAAAAATCTACTCAAAGATCAAAAGAAATGTCATACTCCTTATTTCGTTCACCAAACCATAAATACTAACAATTATATCAATGTCAATCACAAAAGTCAGTGACACACAAATTCACCAATGCACAAATATTGATAAAACTTATCAATGAAAATCACGAAAATTGGTGAAGCACAAATTCTAGAAATCATCTCAAGAAATCCAAAAATCACAAAATGGGGAAAGGCCTATCACAAACGGGAGCATAAAGCTCACCAACACGTGTATCACAAACGGAACGCTAATTCCATGGTTGCTAACCATCACAAATTGAGCCGAAGCTCCACAAACGGCCCGAAGACCATGGGTTGCTACCCCACCAATTTGAGTCGAAACTCCACAAAACGGGGTTTAGTCTCCCTCGCAGACAAAGAGACATCGCACATTGCTAGTCTAAATCACAAAAATGAACGTCATGATCATCAAGAAGTGTCAATTACAATAAGCTAGTAAGTATATGAGCTTAGCTTCATGTCCCATAACCACTAGCTTAACTTAAATATTTACGAACAAATTGTAGATCTCCACTAGAAAATTGTCACAAGAGATTCAATCGAACAAGTCCAAAGATTAACCAACGAAGTAAACGCAAGCGTTTCATACCACTTGTTTTACTAAGTCGTTTATTTAGATTTCTCATACGAGTGAGGTAAAGGTTTGTATATACTAATAGATTGAAAAATGGTTTAAGAGAACTAGTTTTGTAATAAAATAGTGTTGAAATCGTTTTGATGAAAGAGTTTTGATATTTACTACTAATATTGAAACCTTTATATTTTTAAAGTGACAAATCACAAAGAAGATTATATGAACAATCAATCATAAAAATTCACATTCGTAGACGTGAATCAAAATCCAAAGAAATCGATATCGAATCCATCAAAATGGATATTCCAAAAATTCCCGAAGAAAAGAAGTCATCAAAGTTAATGTAACATCCCGAAAATTTTGAATTTAAAATTTAGTAATATATTTTAAACTCTTTGAAATAAAAAAATTGAAAAGTAGTAAAGGAATAAAATATGAACAAAGTTAGTATTTTTAGTTAAAACTTTTAAAAGAAATAAAAAAAAATTGTTAATGTAAGTTATGATAAAAATTTAAAATTTAAATCGCATCATAAACAAATAAACAAATAATCCTATGAATAATTAAACAAGTAAACAACTAAACAAACAAACAAATAAACAAACAAATAGTTAAACAAAAGAATAAACAAATAAATAAATGAACAAATAAACAAGCAAGTTAACAAAACAGTAAGAAAAAAAAACATAACATGCTTAAATTAACAATGTAACTAAACAACTTGCAAAAAGAAAATGTACAAACCAGTAAACTAAAAGGGGTAAGCAAAAGAAATAAAATAAAGTAAAACAAACTCTTACATTATTAAAATATAAAACAAATCAAATAGCATGCTGAAAATATACAAGCATGAAACACTACATACTTTCATTAAATGCAAGCATCTACAAAGAACATACCTGCATTCAATGCTTTACTTCCAGCATGTTTAACCTGTACTTGTTTAATAAACTTCAGTAAAAAAAAATCTGTTATAAAGGAACATCAATGGCCTTAGTTATTTCATTCCACAAACTTCTGAAAACCTGAAAAAAAAAAAAAAAAAGATAAAACATCATATTTCATAAATTCCAAAGGCATTCAGGTGATTAAAACAGAAAGTAAAAAAAAAGTTAAAAACCAAACCAGGGAAGAAGGAGCAAACTGCAGTTAAAAAGAAACAAAGTATTCTCTGTTTCTATATTATTCAAGTGAGTAAAACCTATATTTATTTGAAATATAAATACTTAATCCATGAATATGTGTGTTGTTATATATAAACAGAAATTATTGCTCTGCATATTGTTCTGTGTTACTGGAAAACATAAGTATGCTCTGTTCTTTAATGTTCATATCTCAGAGCTAGTAAAAAAAAAAAAGAAGATTATTTTCAAATGAACTTCATTTAACTTAGGATACTTAAAAACAAAATAGATTGTGTGCATACTTGACTCACAGTTTAAATTTTTAAGCTTGAAATAAAAACTTTGGCTCTGTAATATGAATATTACAGTAAAAACAAGATTATAAGTTAAATTCAAGCATTTTAAATCATGGAATTGATGTTATAATTTGAACGAACATATGAAAATATGATTTTCAAAACAGTGATGATGATTTTTAATTCAGTAATTTAGGAGCAGTTCATATTATAACAAAAGTTGCTTTTAAATCGATTCCTGATGATCGAAAGATTCTTGAATGCTGCAATTTCGCATGAAGCTAGTTTAATATTCAAGAATGTTGGGAAAAATACAAATTTATTTTTCTATAGCGTGAATTGGGAGTACGAGTTAGATTTAGGGTTTAATGGTGCTTCAGTTCATGTGATGTTTTTGGGGTTCGCGGGTCCTCAGGTGATCATCGGAAGGGATCGCGAGTGGGGGAAAGGCAGTGGGAAAGTGTGAAGCGGTTTCGGTGAAGGTGGCTGGTGGTTTCGAGAGCGGAGGCGATGGGGAGGGGCAAAGTTCTGGCAAAGGCTACAATGTTTGATCGAGTTTTTAGCTCGATTTCGACTCAATGGGTTTCCATGGAAACTGGGTACGATTTTGTGTTCGAGGGAGTTCGTGGGGTCGTGGAGCATCATCGCGACGATCATCTGAGGGCGGTGGCGTTGGGACACGTGCACGTGCACGTCTGACTCGAGAAGGGGATGAAGTATCGGAGGAACTCTAATTTGTCTTCGAGTCGTTCTCGAAAGGATTGGGTTGTCGCTTCGGGCTCGTGTATATTAAATCGATCTGTTCCAATTGGTTTGGACCGTGATTTAGTTACTTCAGCATAAAGTAAAATAAAAAAAAAAAAAAAAGAGAGAACGAGAGGTAAAGGAGATGACACAGGGAAGAAAGGCTGAAGAACTTTGTTTAAATGGGCTTGCTTGCGTGTTTGGGCTAAGCCCAAATTTCAAGTTAACAAATGTTACATAAGACTTTGGCATTGGCAAGTTAAACAAAAGTGGATTTGTTGACTTATTTTGAGTTAAATTAATTAACAATGTTTTAGAATTTTGTTAACTCTATAATTAAATAATTTATGATTTAAAATTACTTTTTAATTAATAATATTAAATGAATAAAAGCAATTAAAATTAAAGTTGTAAATTTAAAAATCATTAAGTTGATAATTTAAATTGATTGATTCAAAATTGATAGTTACATTAAAATAATTTATTAAGGAATAATAAATCAATATATTCAATTGAGATCTAATTGAATTGTAGTTTAAAATGATAATTAAAGTAAATAATTGTCATAAATCAATGATTTTAAATTTTAAGAATGATTTACAAACTTGTAATTAAATTGATTGATGAACAAATTAAGTGTTTAAATAAATTTGTAAGTAAGAATTTGTAAATTTTGAAACAATAAATTGAGTAATCAAAATTTAATTTATTTATCCAAATTCTTATCATTGAATTTAATTAATTTAGTGGCACATGTATTTAAATCACATTGGAAAGTAATTAACTACTGTTGTTAATTTACATTGATATCTCTGTTCTGTTCGAAATTCTGTATGATGATATTGCCATGTTATTGCACTGTGATTGTGATTCGTTCTGTATTGATGTGAAAACCCTGTTGTCTGTAAAACGGCATTTAAACTTCGATGCGACAGGGAATCGGATTTCAGTTTGTTATCCGAAACCCACATCGAACCTGTGAATTATTATGAATGACATCCACATTGTTTTTAAATTAACGCTCACTATTCGGTTTAACCGGGAAACGACCTTTGTGTCGTATAACCCATTCCGAATAGTGATACGTCGAATTGGATAGCATTTGAAGAACCGGTGTTGAAGACCGGGTATTTGCGAGAGCGATAGGATGACCTGTCGATTGACTCTGCACCGAGTTGCTCCGGTATAGAGTTCTCCATATGTGATGGTGAATCCGATCAGGATTGTGAATATCCGGATTGCAAGAACTTCTTTGGAAGTGCCTTCGGTTCTGTTCGAGCCCAGAACAGACTTGTATGGATAGTATGTCTGACATTACAAGTTGAGATATAAAGCAGATTTCATTCAAATATATTTCTGTTGGTGGCGGAGAATTTATTCTTTAAGCTTAACACCCTTCTCTGAGACGTACGAGCTCAGAGGTTATATAGTTGAAGTTATCGGCGATATATTCCCAATTTGGTAATGTGACATGCTGAGTGTTGCTGAAATGATCATTGTGTTGATTTTTGGGATAGGATCGTTTATTTGATCGTCTATCTTAGTGATCATTGTGTTGATCATTTGTTGACCCAAAGCACGGCTTTTGTATAAAGTGTGTTTTTGTGGACGTGACTTCGTCGGACCTCACACCCCGAAATGGTCAAAACAGGAAAGATGCAGCAAGGTTATTGGGGGTAGCACCCCTTAGGGTATGTACATTTCCTTCTGGATAGAAGTGGTATCATGGTATGGAGCCCAGATACTTAACTTATGTGGATATCGCAGATATATATATATGATTTTGTGATTTGTTGCTGGGGCCCCGATTAAAGGTTGGTTACAACCGGGAGATGGCATACTCGTGTCAGTAGTTACCCAGTTAGGGGTAACCCGGCCTTGTGTTGGTAGAGATCCGGTTTGGTTCTCGGGGATGTCCTTCCAGAGGCGTTCTCATATGGCAATGGGAAGTTCCTTGGCCTGACCATTTGTTGGAAATCCAAAGAAACAATACGAGCCCTGTACGGTTTTAGTTGTAGAACCTGTCATGCAGCGTGGCGGTAACCTGCCACAAAACATGGTAGCTATAGTAGGCATACGATAATGGTCGTATGTTGGCTAAAATTAATATTCTATTTTCGAAATGATTTACTTCACTATGCACTAGTAATAATATCAAAGAATTCTTTTCTCGTATCAAGCATATTTAACTGTCATAAGAAGAAATCTCCTCCAATTCTGCGTTTGCATTGTGTGTGTGGCGGGAGGTCTTATGGTAGTCCCATTTTTAAAAGCATTCCGAAAATTCTTTTATAAATCTTGTTTTATTTAAATGCAACTGTTTTTTTTTGTTTACTCATACCAGTCCCATGACTGATCCGGAGTTTATTGTTTTCTTTCCTAAACTCTGGGTGCCCATTATTTCCACACGGGCAGCCTAGTAGCAGGTTTCTATATTTTGGAGTAGCAGTATTTTGAGCTCTTATCTTGGAGATATATTAGGAGCTTTTGGAGACTTCAGGTTTAGCTTTTGAGGGAGTTCGTTATCACCTCTTTCATTTGAGGACTTTTTGGATATATGTTCACTGTTGTATTATCATGATGTTGTATTTAGAGATTATGGTATATGTATTATATACTCTGTTGTAGTATGGTTATTATGTTGATGTTGTAACAGTGATGTTATTTATGATATTGATTCTGTTCCGCTGTTTTATATTCATCTAATTGTTGTTATAAGCTCCGGCGATGCGAATTTGATGTCGTTTATTGGACATCGAGTTTGGGTCGTCACAAAGTGGTATCAGAGCTGTTGGTTGAGTAAGAACTTTAGCTACGGAGTATAACACATTAGATGGCTCATTAGAGATAGGGTGAAGTATACCCTAGAATGAGTATAATAAAAATTGAAACTTTAAAATTTTCTTAGTCTGTTATTTTTACTGCTGATATTCCTTAAGATATTTCGTCTGCATATCTAAATCAATTTTCTTACTAATCTCAGATAGTGAAAATGAGTGGACGCAGAGGAAGAGTGAGGGGTCAAGGCAATGCTGCAGTACCAAATCAAATTCCCGCAGCCGCAGAAGCAGTAATAGAAATTCAGCAGCAGCCGGACTTGGCTGAATTATATAAGAAGTTTGAAAAGCTTGGTGGAAAACCATTTATTGGCAAAGAGTCAATTATTGACGCTCAAGCTTGGGTAAGATCGTGTGAAAAGATTTTTAAAGGACTAAAATTGCAGGATGAGCAGAAAAGACTTATAGCTTCTTGGCAACTCCAAGGAGAAGCTTCAGCTTGGTGGGAAACCATCATTGTAGATGAACCCGAGGAAGAATTCACTTGGGATCGTTTTAAAGAAGTGTTTGAGAAACGTTACATGCCATCAGCGGGTGTTTCTAGAATGTATCAGGAATTTCTGGATTTGAAACAAGGAAGTTTGTCGTTTGAAGAATATTTGAATAAATTCAGTGAACTATCTCGGTTTGGTCCGGAATTGCTAAATACACCTCTGAAGAAAAACGAAAGGTTTATCCGAGGAATGAACCAGAAATATCATGGAAGAATGACGGGTCATGTTAAAGAATCTTTCTCAGATTTAGTAGATATGGGTTACAGGTACGCTACTCTTGATATACAGGAAGCGACTGTGGAGAAAGGTAATTCAGGTAGTCAGAATTATAAAAAGCGTAAATTCGGAGGCAAGAAACCTTGGCAAGGCAATGAGAAGAAGAGGAATATTCAGGGAAGCGCAGCAGAAAATGTCACTTGTTACAACTGCAAAGAGAAAGGCCACTATTCAAGTCACTGTCCAAAACCGAAGAGACCAGCTAGAGAATGTTACAATTGTCATAAACCGGGACATTTAGTTAAAGATTGCCCAGTGATGAGGCCAGCGCAGGTAGCAAAAGTCTATGCAATAAAGGAGGACCCCTCATCTTCAAAAGCTGACAAAGGGAAAAGTGTTTTGGAAGGTAACCTTACTATTAATAATAGAACTGTTAGAGCTTTATTTGATACGGGAGCTTCACATAGCTTTATTTCCCAACAAACCGTAAATGAACTAGGACTTGAAACTAAATTTGCTGACGATCTTATTTGCGTGAAAAATCCGGTTGGAGGTCCCGCAAATCTTAGTTCATATTGTAAGAGAGTTCCTATTTCATATGCTAGCTATAAATTTCCTATCAACCTTTATGTCCTCGAATTTGACGAATTTGAAATCTTACTCGGTATGAACTGGTTAACGAGATACGATGCTAGATTGGAGTGTAGTAATCGGACAGTTTTAATCAAAACAAGCCTTGGAAATTTTATTGAAATCTCTTGTGAGAATCCAAGTCCAAGGAGCGACAGATTGATATATACTTTGGGAAATCTTGAACCCACTTTGCAGTCTATACCTGTTGTTCGGGATTTTTCCGACGTATTCGAAGAAGTGAAATCTTTACCTCCTCATCGAGAAATAGAATTCCGAATTGATCTTGTACCTAATACTCGTCCTGTTGTTCACGCAAGTCGCAGGATGGCACCCAGGGAAAAGATTGAATTGGTTCATCAAACTAATGAGCTACTAGCAAAAGGATTAATTCGACCCAGTGTTTCTGAATGGGGCTCAGCCGTCGTATTTGTTGCTAAATCAGACGGATCTTTGAGATTGTGTGTAGATTACCGCGATCTAAATAAACAAACTCTCAAGAATAAATTTCCACTGCCCAGGATTGATGATTTATTTGATCAGTTGCACGGCGCTCGTTTCTTTTCAAAAATGGATCTAGCCCAAGGATTCCATCAATTACGAATCGCCGAAGATTGTGTACATCTGACCGCTTTCAGAGGTCCTAATATGTTCTATGAATGGTTGGTTATGCCTTTCGGGCTAACCAATGCTCCAGCTTACTTCGTAGATCTCATGACTCGTGTGTTTCGGGAAGTTTTAAATAAATTTGTGCTTGTATTCATTGATGACATCTTAATTTTTTCCAAAACTAAAGATGAGCATGCCGAGCATCTTAGAATTGTCTTAGAAATTTTGAGGAGAAATGTTCTATATGCGAAATTTTCCAAATGCCATTTCTGGGTCAATGAAGTCAAATTCCTTGGCCATATTGTTAATGAAGAAGGAATTTCAGTAGATCCTAGCAAAATTTCCGCTATTCTTGATTGGAAACAACCCACTACTCCAAAAGAAGTTCGAAGCTTTTTGGGTTTAGCAGGCTATTACCGGAAATTCGTTCAAGATTTTTCTAAGTTAGCTAGCCCATTGACTAAGCTAACAATGAAAGGTGTAGAATTTGATTGGACTTCAAAATGTGAGGAAGCTTTTCAAGAGTTGAAAAAGAGATTAACCACTGCTCCTGTTCTCACTATTGTTAACGGGAACCAAGGCTTATCTGTCTATACTGATGCAAGTGGTGAAGGGGTAGGTGCAGTATTAATGCAAAATGGAAAGGTAGTTGCCTACGCAGGTAGACAATTACGTCCGCATGAGAAGAACTACCCAACGCACGATTTGGAACTTTTGGCTGTTGTTTTCGCTTTAAAAATATGGCGACACTATCTTCTGGGTAAGAATCTTTTCAGCTTTCTAAATAATTTGTGAAATTAACTAAGGAAATATACCTAATAATCTCTCTTTGTTTTAGGTGAAAAATTCGAATTATTCACCGATCATAAGAACTTGAAATATCTTTTCACCCAGAAGGATTTGAATTTGCGACAACAACGTTGGTTGGAATTTCTGGCATCTTATGACTTAGATATCCAATATACGCCGGGAAAAGCCAATGTAGTAGCCGATGCTTTAAGTAGAAGACATGCTGTTCTTGCATATCTTGTTATCACTCCTACTCTCCTTGAGAAGATCGCGAGCAAACAAACCGAAGACAAGTTTCTTCGAGAAATGCGTAGAAGAATAGATCGAGGAAAGGATACTACTTTTGAAATAGATAATAGAGAAGTTATAAGGATGAAAGGCAGAATTTGTGTCCCTGACATTCCAGAACTGAAACGTGAAGTGTTGGATGAATGCCACAAGTCCAAATTCAGCATCCATCCAGGAGTCAACAAAATGTATCGAGATGTTAAAAGAACATTCTGGTGGAAAACGATGAAGAGAGACATATCTATTTATGTGAGTCGCTGTGCTACTTGTCAGCAAATAAAGAGTGACCAAAAGAAAGTGGCCGGTTTACTTCAACCTTTAGAAGTACCGAAATGGACGTGGGATCAAGTATCGATGGATTTCATCGATGGATTGCCTCGTACCAGGAAAGGCAATGAAGCGATTTGGGTTATTGTGGATCGTCTAACCAAGAATGCCCATTTCATTCCAGTTAAATCCACTCGTACTGCGGCAAGCTTGGCAGGTATTTATATAAAGGAAATTGTTCGCCTCCATGGTATTCCCAGCAGTATAGTGAGTGATCGTGATCCGATCTTCACTTGTAGATTTTGGGAAGCATTTCAAGACGCTTTAGGAACGAAATTAAATTTCAGTACTGCTTACCATCCGCAATCTGATGGACAAACTGAGAGAGTTAATCGAATTTTAGAAGACCTACTGCGTGCTTGTGTTCATGATTTTGGTGGTTCTTGGGAGGACCATTTGCATCTGGTTGAATTCTCTTATAATAACAGTTATCAGGCCAGTTTAGAAATGGCTCCTTTCGAAGCTTTATATGGTCGTCCGTGTCGATCACCTACATGTTGGATCGAATCAGGTGATAGACTTGTTCTTGGACCAGATATGATAAAAGAAGCCACTGAGAAGGTAGAATTTATTCGAAAGAAGTTATTAACTGCCCAAAGTCGTCAGAAGAGCTATTATGACCGTCGAAGGAGAAATTTGGAATTTCAAGTTGGAGATTCTGTATTTCTGAAAGTATCTCCGATGCGGGGAGTGTTGAGATTTGGGAAAACTGGAAAGTTAGCACCGCGTTATATTGGTCCTTTTCCTATTCTGGAAAGGATTGGTTCTCTAGCATATAGAGTGCAGTTACCCAACTGGTTATCTGGCGTACATGATGTGTTCCATATTTCTAATCTTCGGAAATATGTGCACGATCCAGATGATATTATTGAAGAAGCTGCTCAGCAGGATCTTGAAATCACTCCCAACTTGGCAGTTAGAAGGGAACCGATGAAAATTGTTGATCGTGATGAGAAGCGATTGAGGAACAAAATTGTGAAATTGGTCAAAGTTAAATGGAGTGGCGATCCAAAGGACTGTACTTGGGAGACTGAAGAGAATATGAAGAAATCATATCCCAAATGCAGAATTGACATCTCGACTTAAATCTGTAAGTCATTTCCTTATTTCTGAATTCGTATATTCTTTGTTTAAGTTTCTCTCTCTTTCAATTTCGAGGACGAAATATTCTTAAGGAGGGGATATTGTAACATCCCGAAAATTTTGAATTTAAAATTTAGTAATATATTTTAAACTCTTTGAAATAAAAAAATTGAAAAGTAGTAAAGGAATAAAATATGAACAAAGTTAGTATTTTTAGTTAAAACTTTTAAAAGAAATAAAAAAAAATTGTTAATGTAAGTTATGATAAAATTTTAAAATTTAAATCGCATCATAAACAAATAAACAAATAATCCTATGAATAATTAAACAAGTAAACAACTAAACAAACAAACAAATAAACAAACAAATAGTTAAACAAAAGAATAAACAAATAAATAAATGAACAAATAAACAAGCAAGTTAACAAAACAGTAAGAAAAAAAAACATAACATGCTTAAATTAACAATGTAACTAAACAACTTGCAAAAAGAAAATGTACAAACCAGTAAACTAAAAGGGGTAAGCAAAAGAAATAAAATAAAGTAAAACAAACTCTTACATTATTAAAATATAAAACAAATCAAATAGCATGCTGAAAATATACAAGCATGAAACACTACATACTTTCATTAAATGCAAGCATCTACAAAGAACATACCTGCATTCAATGCTTTACTTCCAGCATGTTTAACCTGTACTTGTTTAATAAACTTCAGTAAAAAAAAATCTGTTATAAAGGAACATCAATGGCCTTAGTTATTTCATTCCACAAACTTCTGAAAACCTGAAAAAAAAAAAAAGATAAAACATCATATTTCATAAATTCCAAAGGCATTCAGGTGATTAAAACAGAAAGTAAAAAAAAAAGTTAAAAACCAAACCAGGGAAGAAGGAGCAAACTGCAGTTAAAAAGAAACAAAGTATTCTCTGTTTCTATATTATTCAAGTGAGTAAAACCTATATTTATTTGAAATATAAATACTTAATCCATGAATATGTGTGTTGTTATATATAAACAGAAATTATTGCTCTGCATATTGTTCTGTGTTACTGGAAAACATAAGTATGCTCTGTTCTTTAATGTTCATATCTCAGAGCTAGTAAAAAAAAAAAAAAGAAGATTATTTTCAAATGAACTTCATTTAACTTAGGATACTTAAAAACAAAATAGATTGTGTGCATACTTGACTCACAGTTTAAATTTTTAAGCTTGAAATAAAAACTTTGGCTCTGTAATATGAATATTACAGTAAAAACAAGATTATAAGTTAAATTCAAGCATTTTAAATCATGGAATTGATGTTATAATTTGAACGAACATATGAAAATATGATTTTCAAAACAGTGATGATGATTTTTAATTCAGTAATTTAGGAGCAGTTCATATTATAACAAAAGTTGCTTTTAAATCGATTCCTGATGATCGAAAGATTCTTGAATGCTGCAATTTCGCATGAAGCTAGTTTAATACTCAAGAATGTTGGGAAAAATACAAATTTATTTTTCTATAGCGTGAATTGGGAGTACGAGTTAGATTTAGGGTTTAATGGTGCTTCAGTTCATGTGATGTTTTTGGGGTTCGCGGGTCCTCAGGTGATCAACGGAAGGGATCGCGAGTGGGGGAAAGGCAGTGGGAAAGTGTGAAGCGGTTTCGGTGAAGGTGGCTGGTGGTTTCGAGAGCGGAGGCGATGGGGAGGGGCAAAGTTCTGGCAAAGGCTACAATGTTTGATCGAGTTTTTAGCTCGATTTCGACTCAATGGGTTTCCATGGAAACTGGGTACGATTTTGTGTTCGAGGGAGTTCGTGGGGTCGTGGAGCATCATCGCGACGATCATCTGAGGGCGGTGGCGTTGGGACACGTGCACGTGCACGTCTGACTTGAGAAGGGGATGAAGTATCGGAGGAACTCTAATTTGTCTTCGAGTCGTTCTCGAAAGGATTGGGTTGTCGCTTCGGGCTCGTGTATATTAAATCGATCTGTTCCAATTGGTTTGGACCGTGATTTAGTTACTTCAGCATAAAGTAAAATTAAAAAAAAAAAAAAGAGAGAACGAGAGGTAAAGGAGATGACACAGGGAAGAAAGGCTGAAGAACTTTGTTTAAATGGGCTTGCTTGCGTGTTTGGGCTAAGCCCAAATTTCAAGTTAACAAATGTTACATAAGACTTTGGCATTGGCAAGTTAAACAAAAGTGGATTTGTTGACTTATTTTGAGTTAAATTAATTAACAATGTTTTAGAATTTTGTTAACTCTATAATTAAATAATTTATGATTTAAAATTACTTTTTAATTAATAATATTAAATGAATAAAAGCAATTAAAATTAAAGTTGTAAATTTAAAAATCATTAAGTTGATAATTTAAATTGATTGATTCAAAATTGATAGTTACATTAAAATAATTTATTAAGGAATAATAAATCAATATATTCAATTGAGATCTAATTGAATTGTAGTTTAAAATGATAATTAAAGTAAATAATTGTCATAAATCAATGATTTTAAATTTTAAGAATGATTTACAAACTTGTAATTAAATTGATTGATGAACAAATTAAGTGTTTAAATAAATTTGTAAGTAAGAATTTGTAAATTTTGAAACAATAAATTGAGTAATCAAAATTTAATTTATTTATCCAAATTCTTATCATTGAATTTAATTAATTTAGTGGCACATGTATTTAAATCACATTGGAAAGTAATTAACTACTGTTGTTAATTTACATTGATATCTCTGTTCTGTTCGAAATTCTGTATGATGATATTGCCATGTTATTGCACTGTGATTGTGATTCGTTCTGTATTGATGTGAAAACCCTGTTGTCTGTAAAACGGCATTTAAACTTCGATGCGACAGGGAATCGGATTTCAGTTTGTTATCCGAAACCCACATCGAACCTGTGAATTATTATGAATGACATCCACATTGTTTTTAAATTAACGCTCACTATTCGGTTTAACCGGGAAACGACCTTTGTGTCGTATAACCCATTCCGAATAGTGATACGTCGAATTGGATAGCATTTGAAGAACCGGTGTTGAAGACCGGGTATTTGCGAGAGCGATAGGATGACCTGTCGATTGACTCTGCACCGAGTTGCTCCGGTATAGAGTTCTCCATATGTGATGGTGAATCCGATCAGGATTGTGAATATCCGGATTGCAAGAACTTCTTTGGAAGTGCCTTCGGTTCTGTTCGAGCCCTGAACAGACTTGTATGGATAGTATGTCTGACATTACAAGTTGAGATATAAAGCAGATTTCATTCAAATATATTTCTGTTGGTGGCGGAGAATTTATTCTTTAAGCTTAACACCCTTCTCTGAGACGTACGAGCTCAGAGGTTATATAGTTGAAGTTATCGGCGATATATTCCCAATTTGGTAATGTGACATGCTGAGTGTTGCTGAAATGATCATTGTGTTGATTTTTGGGATAGGATCGTTTATTTGATCGTCTATCTTAGTGATCATTGTGTTGATCATTTGTTGACCCAAAGCACGGCTTTTGTATAAAGTGTGTTTTTGTGGACGTGACTTCGTCGGACCTCACACCCCGAAATGGTCAAAACAGGAAAGATGCAGCAAGGTTATTGGGGGTAGCACCCCTTAGGGTATGTACATTTCCTTCTGGATAGAAGTGGTATCATGGTATGGAGCCCAGATACTTAACTTATGTGGATATCGCAGATATATATATATGATTTTGTGATTTGTTGCTGGGGCCCCGATTAAAGGTTGGTTACAACCGGGAGATGGCATACTCGTGTCAGTAGTTACCCAGTTAGGGGTAACCCGGCCTTGTGTTGGTAGAGATCCGATTTGGTTCTCGGGGATGTCCTTCCAGAGGCGTTCTCATGTGGCAATGGGAAGTTCCTTGGCCTGACCATTTGTTGGAAATCCAAAGAAACAATACGAGCCCTGTACGGTTTTAGTTGTAGAACCTGTCATGCAGCGTGGCGGTAACCTGCCACAAAACATGGTAGCTATAGTAGGCATACGATAATGGTCGTATGTTGGCTAAAATTAATATTCTATTTTCGAAACGATTTACTTCACTATGCACTAGTAATAATATCAAAGAATTCTTTTCTCGTATCAAGCATATTTAACTGTCATAAGAAGAAATCTCCTCCAATTCTGCGTTTGCATTGTGTGTGTGGCGGGAGGTCTTATGGTAGTCCCATTTTTAAAAGCATTCCGAAAATTCTTTTATAAATCTTGTTTTATTTAAATGCAACTGTTTTTTTTTTGTTTACTCATACCAGTCCCATGACTGATCCGGAGTTTATTGTTTTCTTTCCTAAACTCTGGGTGCCCATTATTTCCACACGGGCAGCCTAGTAGCAGGTTTCTATATTTTGGAGTAGCAGTATTTTGAGCTCTTATCTTGGAGATATATTAGGAGCTTTTGGAGACTTCAGGTTTAGCTTTTGAGGGAGTTCGTTATCACCTCTTTCATTTGAGGACTTTTTGGATATATGTTCACTGTTGTATTATCATGATGTTGTATTTAGAGATTATGGTATATGTATTATATACTCTGTTGTAGTATGGTTATTATGTTGATGTTGTAACAGTGATGTTATTTATGATATTGATTCTGTTCCGCTGTTTTATATTCATCTAATTGTTGTTATAAGCTCCGGCGATGCGAATTTGATGTTGTTTATTGGACATCGAGTTTGGGTCGTCACAGTTAATAACAAATGATAACAAAAAATAGGGAAATAACACGAATCGATTAAATTTGGAAACCGCGCAAAATAGGCGAAATAGGCAAAACAGCAACAGGTCGGTCGGCAGGCTACAGAGCTCGGTCGACCGGACCCTGTTCTAGAAAAATTCTCGGGAAGCAGGTCGGTCGACTGAGCTCTGTAGTTGGTCGACCGGACCTGAGCCGGAGAAGTGCTATGCACTTTTAGTAGCACGTCGGTCGACCGGCTACAGGGCTCGGTCGGCCGAACTGCAAATTTCTGCAGTTCCTGCCCTTTTTCAATGAAGTGCAAATTCCTCCAAAACGCGCCCGTTCGAGCAATGGAACTAAGGAGCCTTAGCCAATTGATACCCCAGCTCCATTAGCTCTCCGATCCGCCGCCAAAAACATGTTCAAACATCAAAGTTATGATTTTTAAAGAATTGAACCCAAACACTAAAATTTTTGGATATTCACCAATTAAACCCAAACCAAAAGTAATTGCACAAAAATAAGTGTTAGGAATTCATACCTAACAATCGAAGATAATTATAGACAAAGATATGAGATAAAAATCTCACCTTTGAACCCAAACAAATGAAGATGAAGCTTGAAAGCAAAGGAGAATCAACCACTCTTCAAATCCAACCCAAGAAGCTTGATTTTAAGCTTAAAAGAAGAACATTCCCAAAATTAGGTTTAGGAATTTATGAAATTGATTAAGAGAATGAGTTGGAGAAGATGAAGAGAAACTTACCAATGGGTTCTCTTGAATTTGGAGCTAGAAGTTGGATTTGCTAATGAAGACTAGGGTTTTGGAGTTTTAATTTCTCATCTCTCCCACCATTGATGCTTTAGAACTGAAAAGAGGAGGAAGTGAGAGTGAATGGGGAGGAGTGGTTCAGATTTGAGTATAAGTTAAACATAGCGCTGAACCCAAACCCAAACCCAAAGTGAAAATGATCAAATTTTTGACTAGCTCCAAACATATCAATGTTTATACTCAAAAAGGTTGCAAACGACATTTTGAACTCAATGGGAGGGGTCTTGAACCCCAATTCGACTGTTTGCAAAAAGTTACTTTTTGGACTAAAATCCGACTAACGACGTAATATTTAAATAAAATATTTAAATACTCAATCGTAAAATATGCTGGTTGTTACAATAGCACTTTGATAAACTTTAAAAATCAACCAGGGTTAAAACATAGCCAAACTAGAGTCTATTTGTTATGATAACTTAATTTTTGTTGGAAATTTTAATGAGTAAAATGAATTAAATTTCTTAATAATGACCAGAACTTATATTTAACTCATTCGTATCTATTTGAAAGTGAATTCTTCATTTGTAAATACTTTCAAAAATTTGCATCCATCTCTTTGTAAATAAATCTGGCATTTAGGAATTTCTCATGTTGCATTTGGATTTTGTGGGTAGTATCCACTGAAAACTCTCATGATACAACACTTGTCCTATCAGGGACATCTAAAGGTTTAACAGCTTGTTTCATATGCTTAATGCAATCGTGCTTCCTACGAAAATGGATTTATCTTAGTTTTTCTTTATTCAATGACGAATAAAAAGATAAGTGTGGGGGTATTTGATGTGCACGTAAATGTGCATTTTTACATCCATATTTAATCTATTTTTATTTAAGTAAATGTCATAATTGGATATTTTTTAAATGTTTAAAACCAAATTTCAAATATGCTTTCGAGACATCATTCATACATCAATGTGGGGGTAAAATGGTAATTCTATGCATGAATTAATTTTGAGAATATTTATTTGCACATTTTCTTTTTAATTATAGGAACTTTGAAGATGTTCTCATGGAAACATGCATGCACAAGGATGGAAACAAATGAATGAAGATGGAAATAATTCAAACTCATGCATCATGGAAGACCTTACCTACCCACTTACCTTAATCTACACTTAGAAGCTAATGCACAAGTTAGTGGAGATTAAAGTTTCATGCATACTTGATGATGGACTAATTTGAGACTAATGATGACTTGGTAGCCACACTTCCTAAGGGTTATTTTGGGAAGCCCCCTAAAATATGGATTAGGGTTTTTTGCATGTATAAATAGCCCTCATGTGTTCATGTAATGGATCCTCTTCTAATTACTTAGGAATTAGCATGAAAGTTGTACCCTCAAAGTTATATGAAATAAAAATAGCAACCTAAGCCTCTTGTTCTATTTTACTTCTACCCTGTTCTTATTTTATTTTCTTGTTCATTTTTATTTACATGTCTTTCATTTCATTTTAGTAGCTTAGTTTTATTTTTATGCAAATATTTTAGTTCTTTTTTATTCTAATTATCTCTTACCTTCTTTGCTTTTGTTTAAATGTTGACATTTACATGTGTTGATTTGATAATACAAACGAGTAGCTAAACCCCTTCAATTTAGGGGTAATGTTGCTCTCTAAAATTATGTAAATTCAACATAATTCATGATTTATGGCCTCTTTCATACTTCATGAAAAGCGAATGTTGATGTAAATTTATAAAAATGAATTTGATAGCCTATGTTGTATTTGTAAATAGGCTATTTTTACTCAAATATAAACACAATTTACATCATTATTTTACTAACTGATATTTGATATTTAAATTAAAGCTGGATAAAAATTTGATAGCCTATGTTACTAAATACAATAGTAAATAGATCATACTTAAAATAGCTTTTTCTTTGACTTCATTTTATGAGAATTGACAAGTAGCTTTGGTTGTTGTATTATAGTTTGATGGTAACATCATAATATAAATAGACCATACTTATGATAAATACATCACTAATTTCATTTAGAATCAAAATAGAGATCACATATTATTTTTGTGTTGATTTACAAAAATATGAGAGCGGATTTGCCTCTAAATTGTTTTCTAATCTCATATTTTCAATCACTTTTGTTTTAGCCTTTTGTTTTACATTATTTCGCTAATCACAACTTCGATTTTTGATTTAATTTGATTGAATAGAAATTTTGAAATCTAAACAATTCCCTGCGTATCGGCCCATACTCGCCACGTACTAAAATTGTACGCCGTGCGCTTGCGGTTAATTTTTAATTTAAATTAATCGGTTATTTTCTAATTCGATGGAAAATTGGTCATTAAATAGTGCCCCATAATAGCCTTGAGTAATACACTTCCCAACTTTTGGAGAGCATCACATACTTTAGTCTAAACGGATGTACTGTTATCCAATCCCGACATGTCTTGACTAGGAATATTAAAAATGGTATGTTTATTTTATTGTGATAAATCACCCATGACAACACTTGGTAACTGCTATCACAAAACATACCATTTATGGGTTTTCTAGATTAACTATACTTTGATTAAATAAATAATAATATAACATGGTATATCAAATATATAATAGAAATGAAACATGTTTTATTTTGAACAAGTTTGGTTATCGAGTTAGACATATGTAACAAATTATATAATTTCCCCTAGAGCATACCCCTAAATCTATAAATCTTCCACTTGCACTTAGGGTCAATTATGAAATCTTATTCCAACTTTAGCGATCGGTTTTCTAAAAAACAATTGGATCAATCCCTTCGTGAATGGGTATGCTAAGTTATTTTATTATCAACTCTGTGAATTAGTTTTTTCCAATGCTGATAAACTGCCTTTATCATGTGAAATTATTTGGAGTATGTCGCTTGACATCCAGTGAGCGTACAAAGTGTATCCTGACATAGTTATCATATAACAATGTCATGAGACTCTGAATATTTGGTATCACCCTTGTCTCCGTTATAAATTTGTGCATTTATTTATACTTCTTACTTTTAGCGCTATTCAAGGCAATGTGCATAGCCTATGGTTAATTAGCCACTGCCAGTTGTTTGGAACATTTCCAACATAAAGTTCATGACTTTGTTTTTAAATTGAATTTGGGATTGACATATTATACTCAATATCACTTACGAATTTTGAGTCTGGGCACTCCTTCATAAGGAGTTCATTGTTTTCACAAATAATTCTCTAATATTTCTAAAATACTCGAGAACACTCTATACTTTCATTTAGTGATCCTAATTAGGATTTGATACTTGTTTTATGTATCGCATACGTAAGCGAAGTGTGATATTGTAGACATCATAGCATGTATGATAATTCCTATTGCCAATGCATAAGAAATTCGTCTTACATGCACTATATTAAAAAATTTAATATAACGTCTTATGCATATCATTTTGGGACATCTCCAACGTCATTTTATACCAAACATAACTGATATCTTTTCAAATCCTATACCGAGAGTTAAAAAAACCAAACTAAAACAATTTTAACTCAAATACATCATCAGCAATCACAAGTTTGTTGTTTACTTGTAATTTAGAGAAATTTTGGTACCCATAAATATTCTTTCTTATAGATGCGTGGTTCCTCCATATTTTGACTGAAAATCAAACTATTTAATTTCTCTATCAAAATGCTTCCTTGACTATGATGCTTATTGAGTAATACCTTTGTATCATTTCTTTGATCATGTCCTATATTCACAAACTCAGTCATCACTCCCATTGACATCAAGACCTTTTGGTTGTAATATTCAAATTGTTTTTTCTAATCATTATTTAGAGTTTCTATTTTAACATAAACGTACTAAGACTCAAATTATATCGAGTGATAAAATTTTATGATTGAAATCAAAATTAACTAAAGCACGTTGAATGATGAATCTATTACGTAAGTTTTAACAATTGAAATTTATGATGTTATTCTTTTCAACATAACTTATATTCCTATCGCACTGATTATTGAATACATTTTGCAGCCGATGGATCATATCCTTTTGGGAACAATATTAAAATCATATTTTGATAACGTGCTTAGAATCCATTATAGATTTGCTTATCGTGCCATATGGTAGAGTCAATACTCTTAATGGCCTACATATGACTGAGGTGGTTCCTTTCTCAACGTCAACCAAATTCATAATTTCCTCTTTGATATGCGAGATTTATCATTAGAACTTCTAATGTAGTTGTGTCTACTTACTTTAGTTAATTTTTGTCCATCCTTCATTATCAGTATCCAAATTCATTTTACCACCAATAATTACTAAAAGTTCTTTGACTATAAAGTTGACATTTCTTGAAATGATGATTGTTTCTCTATGTAATGGAATATGTATTTCATAAAAAATTTATGAACTATCTAAATAAATGTATGAAACTATTTTAGTTTACAATACTTATGTTTATAACATAAATTGATCAATCATATTGACCAGTCCCTAACTGCTTTGGGGTGGTCCATATAAAATCCCTTACAAGCAAGTATTATGTGCAGCCTTTTGACCTACATAACCCAATAACTCCTTGATCTAGGGTATATATGGGTTTCTTATAAACTTTTGTCTTATGTGATCTCATAAATTATGCATTGGATTAAATTAATTCTAACCTTGTATACTTACACTTAAAGACATGAACTTACAGAAAGTAGTTAACTCAACTTCATTCATCATCAATCATATTTGTCCAACAAAGTTCGATTACTCCTTGTTAATACGTCATTATGCACCATAGGGATGAGTTACATTTGACACTGATTCTTTATTTATTTTAAAGTACATTTAGAACTCTTTCCAATATACTCACACATTCAATCAAATCGAATTTCCTCCATTACTTTTGCATGTTATGTTTCTACTTATATACAAAATTCTATGAACTTACCGTACACGTACTACTTGTGTATCAAGTAAATATGATTTATTTCTATGATAATTCATCTGTGAATTTAACGAAGTATATCAAACCATTTTGGTATTATCAGACATATGATTGTATACATCTAAATGTACCAATCCGAAGAGTTTACCAACTCTTACATTGCTCACACTAGATGGGTACTTTACCTTTAATCTTCTGAGATATAATTCATCAATATCATATAATTTATAATCATATGATTATTGAATCATTCCTCAAAGATATGGCTTAGTCCATAATTTCAATACAACTGCAAAATTTTAGATATTTCTGTGTTTTCTAATATATCGTTTCTTTATAAATACCATTATCATATATTATTTAAAATGAATATTCATGCTATTTATATTAAAAAAAGTTATATCTATTTTCAATCAATACCGAAAATAGTTATTATTTCATAAATAATACTTGGTATATTTGTGAAGACAATCATTCATAAATAGATGCAACCAGTAATAAGTGTTAAACAGTGTGCTACCTTTATTTTCGCAAATTACTACAATAGCATATGAAATACGAAGCTCCATTCAATCTCTTATTAGGGATTTTATATCGTTCACCATAACTATTTTACAGTCGAGAGTTTTAGATCAAATATCTTAGACTTAAAGAAATAAAGACCATTGAAAACAATTTTCCATATGGAAATACCATGTGGAACACAAATTTTATTTGTCATTCCATATAAAGTATCTTACATATTATACAATTTTCATTTCCGATGTCTCTTCATGAAGCAGAGGTGACCAATCACTCTCTTTATCCCAACCATGCCAAAGTTACACCACTTTCGTGCATTCACTTTTCTTTCCAAAATGCTCAAACCATTCAAAGGAAATCCTTATTATAATCAATAATATTGAATATACAATCTCACAATATGATTTATTTGCTTATTCCAAACTAATTAATTTCATCAAAGTTTCATACATTACGAAAAACGACTTTTCACCATACAAATTTTGTATGTGATTGAAAATATAACAATATCCATCTTCTTGTATTGTCGAAAAGCTCAAAACACAAAAGAAAATACATAGTCTTAGGTAAATAAACTTTCAAGTGATCGTACGGACATATTTAGTGGTTGTAGAACTAGGCATTTTCGTAAGTCTTGGAATGACAACATGTCAAAAAGTTTATTGGTGAGTATATTTTATATTTTTCTATTAGTCTTAACTCAATTCATTTGCGTTCTTTACCGATAAAGATTTGACAATTTTATTAGTTGCATGAATTTATTGATGTAAATTATTTTAAATTTTTATAAAAAATGTTCTTACAGCATTAGAAAGGTTAAATTATAGCATTTCATTTTTCTAATAACGCTCCCACTATACTTTTATGTTTCTCAAGAAGAGAAAACATAGAAATCTTTCAATTTCTCTAGTTGTAATGATCCACTTTTCTGTCCCTTTGAGCCGAAAATAAACCACACATGTCCAACTCAAATTGCATGAATAAGCTAGTCATTAAGGGTAATAAAGAATAATAGACAGAACAGAATCTCACACGAAAGGGAAAATATTTAATATTGAATAAGTATCTTTACAGCGGAAACTTTTAAATACATATATTAGAGTCTAACTTAAATTCATCTTGGATAGTTATAAATATCTATTCTTACAATTGCTGACAAACGTCAAACAAAACAAAAGGACAGCAACGGATAACGAAATGTTCCATACGTAGATGAATATCTCTAGCTCTCCTCTGGAAACTTCAACCATCTTCGACTAAAACTGAAACTACTCGGACCTGACTCGAGTATTGAAAATACCGTCATCGGGCTTGATAAACTAACGTGAGAAAAACTCAATAATAAATGACAGTGTCATATATCAGCCTTTGAATAAAATCCTTTAAAAAGAAAGAGTATCTTATAAAACCATGCCTACACATAAACACGGACGGGTTTTACCTTATGATAACTAAATCGCTTTTATATATCAAAACATTTGATATTATTTTTAATGGAATATCTTTGAAAACATTTCAAATAAACTTATTAATCTTTTCCAAAATTGTTACCATTATTAAATTTCAAATACTAGGCTTTACAAACAAATCTAAAGGTACTTGTTGGAGAATGGATTTCATACAAATGACAAGGTAAGGGACTACCGTTTGAAAGTACACCTCTAGAGGGATGCACCTAGGGTCCAGATACTAGCGCCTAAACCAACACAAGACCATCCTACCCTTCATGCTTGATAGTACCGAATATGTCATCAACCAGGTCATTACCGACCTTTAACGGGGCCCCAGGTCATACATTCACCACATACTTAGACATGTGTAGGGTAAATCTAGAAGGATGATGACATCTCAAAATTGGGAATGACCCACTTAGCCTTGCTGCTTCTACCCTATTTCTATCTTTTTCGGGTGATGAGGCTCGAGGCTGTGATTACATTTCCACATAGCACATCTTCTTCACTTTTGAATGCCACATATCCATTTCATATTCACATGACTGATTTTCTACAAATGTATAACTCATGAGCCAAACGTCCCAAGAAAGGTGTTAGGGTAAGAGAAGGTGTCTTCTCCGCCACCAAACAGATATACATTTGTAGAGATCTCTCGTTGTTATTTAGAATTCAAGGTCAAACATTCATCCATAGAAGTTCGTTTTGGGACTGAATGAAACTGATTCCCTTAGGCGAGAAGTCCATGTGGTCTTGAGATTTTTCATAACAAAGAGACCACTGCTATAATATAGTGAATCGGGAGTTTATCTCCAATTAATCAACAAGTAGTCTTTTATTATTATTCTTCTCAATATCTTCATCTTTAAACATTCATTCTTCAAAAGCGTAAACTGGTTCGAAGTGGTTTTTGGATAGGAGTTACCCCAAATCCGACCCTGATTCCCTCGAAATCCAATCATCGATAAAAAGTCAATATGAGCATACATAATTTATTAAGTCTCTTTTCACTTTAATTCTTCTTGGATGACTTCAAAATCTCTTTTTTTGTCTTAGAGAAATTCTAAGTTAATTCATTCTTTTTCTTTGGATAATACTAGTCTTCTTTTATTTTGCAAACTTAATACAATCTTTTAAGTGCATCTGGGCTTTCCTTTCGATCTGTTCCACCCCTTGCCTAACAAAAGAAAACATAGGCCAGGTAAGTTTAGGGCATTGGTTGTTCTATCCCTAACCTCAGCTAAACACCTTGTTTTATCTCCCTAGATCTCACAAGCGGGACAAATGTACTAGTCGTTTTCGCATACTCAGTTAACATCTTTATTTTGGAACTGATTACAAAGATACCAAATTATATTTTAAACACTTAATTTTCCTTTAAAAAAACATTCATAATAGATTCTTGGAAAATTTGTTACGTATAAACTCATATCAAAAAGCTATATAAATCCCAGCATAAAAGTGCTCCGGAAAGTGCTATATAAGCTTATTTGATTTAAACCATTTTTAAATATTTGAAATTTTATATTTTCCACTTCAAATCTTAAACTATTTAAATAGATTTATCAAATTTATTCCATATTTTTCCATAATTAAAAACGTTCATTTAAATGGATTTTCCATTAAGGTCACTTAATTGCACTAGCACGATTTTTATAGAAAATTTATTTGGACTTCATTCAAAATCTACTTGACGAAATTTCGATTTTCTTTCTTCATTTAGAAGATATTGATATAGTAGTCGGTAATTTTCTTATCTCGAAGAATTCCAAGTTATATTCTACTCTATACACTCATTTGAACTTTTTGGTGTGGAATCGCAAACTACCTTTGCGCGACGCGCCTAGTTATAACTTATTTTTCAATACATGAAATAATCTATTCAAATTGAACTTATTACTTATAAAACCATTACAAATCATTTTAAATTAATATTTTCACCTTTTAAAGTATTTTAAAATCTATTTTCACTATTACCATATTATAATATTATTTTATTCCTATTATTTTAATATTAAATATTAAATTTTAATTTCAATTCATTTCAATTCTAACTTCAAATTAAACTCAATTAAAACTTAGATTTTAAATCTAATTTCAGTTCTGATTTGAATTTCAACTTTAATCTCAATTTCAATTTTCAAAATCAATATCAATTTCAGTTTAACTTTCCATTTCAGATTCAGTTCCACTTCTAATTTCAAATCCTCTTTTATATCTACTTTAATTTCAATTCCACTTGAAAAGAGACTTATTTTTTCAAAGTATATCATATCACCAAAATTGGTCTTATTTAACAAAGGGATCACTTAATCAACAATGATAGAAATTTAATGTCCATATTAACATCACAACCATACAACCAATCATGTGACATTAACATATTCAATACGGCATAGTACGATAAGTGCCATAACAATACTATGGATTATCCAACATTCAAATAATTAATCAAACATCCATATCATAAAATGGTGATTATCTAATCATATCAATTCAACATATCAATCAATATAAATCAACAGGTGATGAGAATTTCTCATCTTCATATCCACTTTGTCAATCTTTTTTATAAATTAGCGTGCTTCTTGAACTAACGTGCTTTTTCCAAACGTCTCGAATTTTTCCACTTTCCTTTCCACTCTCATTTTCTTTTTCTTTTTTTTACTTTTTTTGGCATGTGCTTGAAGGTGGGAATGGATGGTAAGGCCTAGGCCATGGGGTGTATATGGTTTTGGGTAGAGGGGGTACGGCCTTGAGGATAGAGGGTAGATAGCTTGTGTGGGGTTTCTGAGGTGGGCAGGTAGGGTGTGTGTATAGTGGTGTAGGGCTCGATTAGGTGGAAAGGAAGGGGGTGCATGTGGTAGTAAGGTGGAGGTGGCTTTAGGGGGTGTGTATGCTCGGGTTGAGGTAGGTAAAGTGGTACCTGAGCTTGTGGAGGGTGTGTGGGGTGGTTGTCCGTGGGTTTAGGGATATAGGGTAGTGGTGTAGCTTGGTTTTGGTGATGTGGAGGTGAATGGCTTGAAGTAGAAGAAAAATAGAGAGAGTGGCTTTAGAAAATTGAAGAGAATGGTTGTAAAAGACGGTGAGAATGGCATGACTATTTATAGATGAAATTTGAGTGGTAAATGACATGAGTATACTTGTTTACTTTTGGACTTTGATTAGCATTAATTTAAGGTGCATTAAATGTAAGGAATGATGGTTTAGGAAGAGTGTGTAAGGAGATAAATGAGGTGCCATCATCTTATGGTTTGGAAATATTTTAACATATACATATGCTCATTTTCCATGCATATCCATAACATCCCATTAATGAGACATGAAATATAAGTAATGATGTTGTTTATAAAAATTTAAAATAAAATTAAATTTGTTAAATCATACCTTTTACTTTTTATATATTTATATTTTTAATTTTCTAATATACCATCTTTGTCTAAATGTGAGAGTGTTTAAAGTTTGTAAACTTGTATATATGCATATGTGTATGTTAAAAAATGTATCATGTTACAATAATGTGGCTACAACTTGTTTTCGTTGAAAATGATGTTTTTTTGTTGACATATTTTACAGTCAAAATTTGAATTTTTTCTTAAACTATATATTTAAATAAACCAAACTAAAAAGTGAACATTTTACTTCTTTAAATAAATTAAAACATGTATATTTATATTTTAAAATCATATTTAAATAATATCAAAATTTCTATTTTAACAGTATATGTAAAATTGACAAAATGCAACAAATTTTGGTTATTTTTGTAAAATGGTTATTAATATTCTTTTAAATCTTTTAATATACATTTATTATCTTTATTAGATGTTTTAAATAAGATTAACTTTTCAAATAAATATTTAAACCTATTTATTAAGCCTTTATTTATTTTTAACAAAACTTAGCTTTTGTTGATTTGTTTTAAAATCCAAGCTTATACTTTTTAGTTAGTAATTATAAGAACAATTAACTCCTCTATTATTATATATTATATATATAACATATTTATTTAAGTTTTAAAATCTTTTTAATTTAAATAAACAAAATCTTTCATTTTCGAAGTAGTGAAGTTACGGATCGTTACATTCTCCCTACTTAAAACCATTTCACCCTCGAAATGAAATCAAAGATACCGAACTATAAAGGTCAACAATATATGCAAAGGAAATGCTACTAAATACTGATCATGAAATACAAGCATAGATCTTAATCCCAACCTGAGTGCGTACTACAAAGTTGAGGTAAATACATAGTCATATGTCATCTAGCCACAACAGTTAACCGAAATATCATTCTAAAAGACTAAACCCATATCTTAGTGCATACTACGCTACTTAAGATGATGACAACATAATCCCAAAATGTCAAAACATCCTTAGTGCGTAACACTAATCATCGGATAAACCCTTTGATGGCACCTCAAGGTCGATCTCAACTGGCTGTTTTACTTCCTCACCGTCCTCTGCTGACTCCTTATCATCTATCATCATCTCTGGTTCTAAATCGCAGCCCGGTGGTTGCCAATGTGGGCCTTTCGGAATCCACGGAAATGCTTCCCCACAATAATATCCTCTAACCCCAGATCCTTGATTGGCTTTGGAACATGAGATCATATCTCCTGAATAGGCCTACCCGTCCCCTAAATGATTTGCACATCACTCTCTGAATAATCACCCTCATATAGCCACACATCATAAATCCTCGAGTCCTCTGTCTCTACTGCCACGTTTTTCTCTATCAGTCGTTCGATCTCCTTTGGATCTTCCATAGGCTTCTCTTCCTCTAGCTCTTCTATGGGTTCTTCTTACTCAGGCTCCTCATCCTTACTCAGTGGATCCAACATCCAATCATCTTCCTCAGCGTCGGCCTTTGCCACTGCATCAATATCTGCGCCAACGAGTAACACATCCTCGTCATCAGAAATAACTATCAAATCCTCATCCTCTGATATATGTATTGGATCGTCAAGTGATCCTGGTGCTACTCCTGAGGGCACCCCTAATTGAACATCTTCCTCATCACTAGACATCGGAGTATCCATAACTTTTAAGTCTCCGTATTAAATAAGGCTTCCATAAATCTCTGTCTAATCGCTAGTCTTTCTGCCTTGGTTACTTTCTATAATTTATAAGAGAACTTAAAATCAGTTTTTATTTCTTCTTGATTCTATCTTAAATTTATTTATTTTTATCTCAAAGACGATTCTACGATTATCAACTTATCTTATTTACTTATCCATTTCTAAATAAATTTATTAACCTAAACCCCTCAAATACCTTGTAGTCAAATTGTGAAACTTAATTACATGGTATTTGTTATTTAAACATTTTCTTCAAACAATCAACTTACTAACCATATTATTCAAAACTATCCATCATAATGTTACTTCATTTTGAATTACAAATGTTACCCGAAATGTATCACTAATTCAAAGTTTTATATTAGGATGATATTTCTTATATCACTTATTTTTAAGTTTCTCTTTGATTCTAACTAATCAAAGTGTCTAAATCATCTTCTCTTCATTATAAATTATAGAACTTACCTTTTACATTATATTTACCCAAAGTTTTAATTTCGGCTTATCTTTTTCTATCTTATTGATAAGAAATTTTTTTCTAACTGTGCATTTTCTTTTTACTTTCTTTAATTATAACTTCTAGCTGTAATATTATTAACAAATATCTTATAGTCAAATCATGAACTTTACTTCACAAGATATTTGTACTTAGCTTTCAAATCCATCCATTTTGATGATCATTAAATCATTATTTCTTAATAACCCAATGTCTAGGTTATATGATTAAAGTTCTAAATTCCAGCTTTCAACTAATTGTTTCTATATGGAATATCTTTTAGTCAAATCATGTAATTCTAATCACAAGATATTCATATTTTACTTTTATTAAGCGAAATTTCAAGCAATCCTTAATATCCAACCCAAAAATAATAATATCCCCTTTATATTTAAAATATAAACCCAAGGTAATATTATTTCATTTGCCAACTTTTAAAACAAAACCATTATTTGTAAAACTAACAAATATGCGCTCATATATATAATACTCGCATCTCATTCTAGGGTGTTACTAACCCTATTTCTAGTGAGTTACTCATCCTAGGATATTGCTGATTCTATTTCTGATAAGTATTTACCCTGCCAAATCCAAGGTTCTTGCTTAACCATTAGCTCTGATACCAAATGTAATGATCCACTTTTCTATACCTTTTGTGTCGATAATAAACCGCACATATCCGACTCAAATTGCATGAGTAAGCTAGTCATTAAGGGTGATAAAGAATAATAGACAGAACAGAATCTCACACGAAAGGGAAAATATTTAATATTGAACAAGTATCTTTACAGCCGAAAACTTTTAAATACATATAACAGAGTCTAACCTAAATTTAGCTTAAATAGTTATAAACATCTGTCCTTACAATTGCTGACAAACATCAAACAACAAACAGAGAGTAAGGGATAATGGAATATGTCATACGTAGATAAATATCTCCAACTCCTTTGGAAACTTCAACCGTCTTCGACTAAACCAGAAACTACTCGAATTTGTCCCGAGTATTGAAAAAACCCAGATCAGGCTTGATAAACCAGTGTGAGAAAAACTCAATAATAAATGACAGTGTCATATATCGGCCTTTGAATAAAATCCTTTGAAAAGAAAGAGTATCTCATAAGACCACGCTCACATATAAACACGGACGGGTTCTTACCTTATGATAAATAAATCGCTTTTATATATCAAAACATTTGATATTATTCTAATGACGTATCTTTGAAAACATTGCAAATAAACAAATTAACGATTAATGTTAAAAAGTTAATTAGGGGTATAAAATTAATCGTGTAATAGAAAAATCAGATGTTCCCAAATATAAGGGGAACGGTCGACCCCTAAACCATAGGAGCCGACCGCTAGCGGTCGACCGGTCTATAGAAGGCGGTCAACCGCTACCTAATAGTGGCGGTTAGAGTTTTATGCAATTTAATATTCCAGATTTATCTGTTTTTGACAAAGTTTCATCATACTATTCTGGTGCGTTTCAACTGCTCTAAATAGGACCCTATCCTCTCCAATTTTTATTCATAAATATTTAAGAAATACTTCGAACCTCTGTTATTTTCTCACTTCAGTTAGATTAAGAAATTTAATTAGAAATTTAGGTAAGGATTCTAATCCTTTTCTAGTTGTTTTTTAAACTAATTTCTTCTCCTCCAACCCCTCTGAATCTAACAAAATTATACATATACCTATCCTTTGTTATGTATATATATCAAAAGTAGGAGATCTGAAAACGAGTTGCTTTGGCCTTGCAAATCCACACAAGAGAAGCTAAGGGTAATCTGTGAGTGAAATACTTAGTATTTTTATTTTAGTAAGTGATTTTTATATATCTATAGATTTGGATATACCTTAGGGATTTTAGGATCACAAAAAATAGATAAAATCCCCCCAGAATTCCTTTTCATTTCGAAACGTCAACTCTAGATAAAGATTCTCGATTATTTATGTTAATTTGATAGAATTTATACTGTTCTGCAATTTTTGATAATTTCATAGTTTATTCCACTTCTCCTCCTTCTTTGATTCAAATTGTGAATTTTTAGAAATAAAATATGGGTTTAAAGTACAAATCCTATTCGTAGTTTACACCAACTATTCCACACAAAATTCCTTCGTTTATTTAAGTGTAAAAAGGTAGTTTAATAGAATTTGAAGTTAGGATTGCAATTCCTATTGTTTGGGATATTCCATTGGATTGATGTAATAAATTGGGTTTCTATTTTTACAATTCTATATATTGCAGTTTTAGATATGAATATTTACTCCCTATTATAGATATTAAAATTTTAGGAATTTGAAGGAAAGGGACTTGTATTAGTATTATAGTTAAAAGAATTGACACTAACGCTAGTTTAGGGCGTATATACTGCATGCTATAATTGATTAGGCGTGAATATATATACATGTATGTATGTATGTTTGTATGTGTATGTGTGTATGTGTATGTGTATGTGTATGTGTATGTGTATGTGTATGTGTATGTGTATGTGTATGTGTATGTGTAGGTGTATGTGTATGTGTACGTGTATGTGTACGTGTATGTGTACGTGTATGTGTACGTGTATGTGTATGTGTACGTGTATGCATATGTATATGCATATGTATATGTATATGTATATGTATATGTATATGTATATGTATATGTATATGTATATGTATATGTATGTATGTATGTAGTGCAATAAACATATAATTATTACGTATAATTACGTAGTTAATTAGGTAGTAGTGGTCATTAATTTCCTCCTTTAAGAAGGTAGTTGATATTCTGAGGCGCAATAAGGAAGATTCCTTATAAGGCCTTATTTATGAAATGGTGAGATGAGTATTATATATATTTGGAGAATATTTAAATTATGACTAAGTCATAAGGATGCAAGGTCAGTAGAGTTGCACGATAGAAGACTGCCGTTCACCTTGAGGCTACCAACAGTTATGTGTACTTCTTATTGATGTGAGACATCTCTTATGATAAAAATTTGTGACCATGTGAGGTTAGTCCCAAATTATGTTGGGTAAATCTTCCTAGCTAATTTGGCAACCAATTCCTACGAATAGTCTAACTAATGTGAGATGTCATTATGAGTATGGGTCATAATACGTAGGGTCTGCTTCAAGGCCTTAAGGTATTAAGTGGTTGTTGAGGTCCTGCCTCTTTTCCATAAATGAAGTATTAAATGTCCAAGGGGTTAGTTATTAGGCACATTAGGTGGTATCTCGATAGGGGTCCGCTTTAGGATAAGGTATTAAGTGACTGATTGAGGGTCCGCCTTTCCATAAAGTACTATTATGTAGCTAAGAGTTTACATATGATGTCAGCAAGATAGTTAATATTAAGCGGTCCGCCTTGGGAATAAGTATTAAATGATGGGTCTTCCTCAATTCTTATATAGCCAGAGTCTACCTATTTTCCAATAAAAGGTATTAAGTGGCTTGGGTACTATCTTTCGTATTATTAGACATTTATGACGTGGGATTTGAGTTATGAGATTTAGAAACCTGCTTCGAGAATGGAAAGTATTAAGTGGTTGATTGTAGACCCGCCTCCTTTCCTTATAAGAAGTATTAAAATGGTTTTATGTATGTAGACATATTCTTATTTTGAAATATACTGCCTAAGTACTGAAATAGTAAGATTCGAGGTTTTTGTTTACCAGACTTTTGTTGTTTTGACGCCCTCCTCATTACAATACAAGTTGAGGATGGAGTGATGACGACGACGATGCTCGAAGGTGGAGTGGCTTAAACTTGTGGCGTTTATTATTATCTTTTATGATATTTTTAATTTGTACCCATGTATTTGAACAAATGATGTAACGGATCTTATGTGACAGTTTTATGAGTTTTGTATTATGACATTTCAAATGGTTTTGAAATAAATGGATACAATTCGATATTATATTTTGTTCCATCGGTTGTTAGTTCTGAAAGAATAGTTATTGCTCTATACTGTTATTTCATTTTCCAACTAACAACCAGCCTTAAAATGGATCTAAGTATTGATGGGCCATTTCTGGGTCGAAATTTAGGCTTATTCCTGAGTGGGTTGTTATAGTAATCAAGTACTCTAACCTACCTAGCTATCAGCTTGGTCCAAATAGGTAGCGGCCCAAATTTTGTCCCTAATAAAAAAGACCAAGTTTTATTTGGGCTATAGGCTAATTTTCAAAATATTTGAAAATTATAAATATATGATTTTGAATTTACTGGTTAAATTTAAAATAAAATGAATACATATTATAAAAGTTATAATATAATAAAAAATTCAAAATGTTTGAAAAATAATACAAATTAATTTTGAAATTTTAAAAAAATTATTAATTAAATAAATAAATTAATAAGTTAATTAATCAAAAAAAATAGATTTATTATATATTGTGATATATGTTATGTTGTTTTAAAGTGTTTAAAATAACATAAGTATACATATATGTATAAGAAATGAATTTTGAAACTAATAATTTAATAAAACTTGTCTAATTAAATGAATTAATTAAATGGTTGATTAATTAAATAATATAAACATGTATATGATATATGTGTTATACTATAAAGGTTATAGTATAAAACAAATATTCAACATAAATGTTATATGAAGATAATATAAAATTAATTAAAATATTAATTAATTAAAATTAGTTAAGTAAGATTTACTTAACATAATATTATACATAATACTATTATATAAGTAATATGAAATATAAAAGTTATTAATCATAAAACTTATATAATATGAGTGTATAGATTAAAAGTGAAACATTAAGAAACCTAACTAGACTTAAGGAATAAGTACATACGTAAATGTACGTATACCGTGATTTTTGATGTGCCCGACACTTAAATCACGGATGTAATTCATAAGAATTACATTATTCCATATGTCTATATCACTCATTATAAAATATTGAAGATTTTAAATCTTCAATATAATATTGTCCTCCACCATAAATATTAATAAATTACATGCATACTCTTTAGTTGTTGAGCAAACTCAAGCTAGGGATGTTATATGTAGTATTATTGGTATATTGGATAGACAAAGTATGGTAACAATATGTATTGGTTGAGAAATCTCAAGGTACATATAATATACATTACCTGTCGCGATACATACGAGTGAATAATTCTGTTTCAATTTGTTGAGCAAACTCAAAGGCAAAGTGAAATTAGGACAAGGTATCAAGGGTTAGGAGTTGTATACTATACAACCAATAAGGAGTTATCCGTTGCCAATAGAGCTATGACTTGTTAAGAAAACTCAACGCCAGAATTCTAAGACAAACGAGCCCTAACATCTAACAGTGAAGTCGAAAGACTTGTATGTTTCGACTTAAGGTTTGGCAAAACATAAAAGACTGGTAGGTGCTTACTATAAAATGAAACATAAAGTTTAACCTTACTATATTATAAGAACATCTATTATGACTTTTCCTAATAATCTACCATTTAAACTTGTAGAAAATGACAACTCTAAAATTATTTTCTGAAAACAACAAGCTTACTAGACCAAATTATATAGACTAGCTAAAAGCAATTAAAATAGCGTTAACTTACGAGTGCCTATGGTTAGCTATTACATGCGAACCCAAAGAATAACTCGTTGATGATGTGAACCTCGAACTAAGACTTGCTTATGAAAAATGGCTGTTAGACCTAAAGATTGTCCAAATTTTCATGTCGTCCACATTAAATAAGTCGTGCAGAGGCAGCAAAAAAGATGTATGTCCATGAGATATTAGATGGTCTCAAGGCTCTATTTAGTGATCAGTCACATTCCACACCGTACGAGATTACAAAGAAATTATTTAATACAAAAATGACCAAAGGACAAAAGGTGGACTACTATATGCTGATGATGAAGGGTTGTGTTAATAGGTTTTCACAGTTGGACATACGGATAAGCAAAGAATTTGTCTCGACCCGATTTTTCGATACCCGAAAATCGACATCAATACGTCCTTTGTAATAAATGCCGAAAAAATGAATGCCAGAAAACTAGACCATAAGGGAAAGAAGAAGGAGGTAGAAGAAGAGAAAACAAAACAACATCAGAATCTCACAATCGCAGCGGAACAATATATAATAGTTAAATGACTGATCTTTATACAAAAAGAACTATATCTGTTTAATACAATACATCAACGGAATACAACACATTCAATAGCGAAATATTGGACAGTTATATTAACTTGTCCTCACAAAAGCTGACTATACAGCTTATACTGCATAGCAGAATATATATCTAGTACGTGTGATACGTCTCGCCATCCAGCTCGTCTCTTGAGCTCCACAGCACCTATCTTGTATCCTATAATACTCGGTTGACCCGAGCAATATAGTGAAATAACACACGAGTCAGTCTTGAAAACAAGAGTGAGAAAACACATACAATTGGATTATTAAAGTTTTCAAAAAATGTAGATTCAAATGAAATCATGACTGATTTGATAACTTCAAGAGTGGATTCCTTAGAAATATTGTGGGAAACCTTTTTCTGATATTTCTCTTACGAAGAAAAGAGTACAAAAAAGAAACTTTGAGATTGCTCATTTTTGATTTCGGGGACAACTCGATTGAAGATCAAATCGTTGCAATTGATGTTCGATCCCGCTGAGAAGGAAGAGATGTTCGAAAGGTGGGTTTTTATGATCCAATGAAAAATCAAACTTATTTAAACGTTCCTGCTATTCGTTATTTCCTTTAAAATTTGAAATCAAAGGTATCTCGTAAGACCACGCCACAAATAAACGTGTCGGGTTTTTACCTTACGATAACCAAAACATTTTTTTATCAAATCCGTTTGATATTATAATAGTGTCTATAGAAATTAAAATAGAATCTAGCTGAAATGATTGCATCTCACATTTCAATATAGTTGGGCACAATCAAAACCGTACAGGCGCTTATTGGAGATTGGATTCCATACAGTGGCAGGGCTACTTAGGTACAGCCCGTCACAGTTTCTGGCCTAGATCAGCATACCGAGGACCCCTCCCGATCCCCTGCAATACAAGACCGAAGCTACCCCTTACTGGATAATCCGAACAAGATCACCCCACGGTTGGGATCAGCAACCGCCCACATAGCCGAAATAAAAAGGGACATCTAGACAGGATGACCTTATCCTAATTGGTTGCAAGCCACTTAGCCTTGCTGCACCTCCTCTGTTTTAGCCATTTTCGGTTATGAGGCTTGAGGCTATGCGTTACATTTTTAGCACACATTCACTTAGAATGCTCAACTTTCTCCTGACGATGGCTGATAGCATTCATCCATACAGTTTCCCTGTGTGTGGACAAACCGAATCACCGTCTTCATCATCATCACGGTATTCGTTCACTACGTTCAAACCGGATCGAAGTGGTTTTCGGGTAATTAAACCCGATCCGGACTCTTCGAAACTATCAGCGCATTGGTCAATATTAATAGTCAGTTATTTAACTATCAAATTTAAACAATCATCCAACCAATTGTTCATTCCCGCAGAAAAGCACCAAGTCTTAATAATTTAGATTTTAATAATTTAAAATCCCTTTACCCAAAAATATACACTTAAAACGTTTTGAAATAAAACTACTTAGATCACTTTATTCAAAATATTAGTTATAAAGTTCTATAATAATTTTCCAAATACAAACTTTAGCCAAATACTATTTTAAATAAAACTATTGTATAAAGTATAAATACTTAATAATTATCTTTTTAAATCATAATACTAATTTAACCTTTAAAATAATTACTACTATAATTAATTTAATAAATATTTACTTTAAAAAAAATTAAACAATTTAAATAATATTTTTCTCTAAAAACATTCTTCTTTAAAACATCTTTTAAAACATCTAATTTATACTTAAAAACCTTCTTTTGAAAATATACTTAACCTTTTAGGATAATACACTTTCTATTCCAATACAACCGTCTAATAATTCACAAATTCTTCTCGGCTTATTTCCAGTTTAATTTACGTACCAAACCTGTAAATTACTTTTCCACATTTTAAAAATAAACCACTATTTATTTTTAAAAACATATCACCCTTTCCATTAAATTTCCCACCGTGAATTTATACTTCCAAATTATTCACGGAGAAATATTTCATTTTATTTATAAACTCCGTTTATAAATTCCATAATCTCATTCTCCTTTAATCACAGTTTCAACACTTAGTCGGTTTTCAATTCGATTTCCAAAATTAACTCCATTTTAAAATAAATTCTTTTACTTACCCAAATTTATACTAAAACCCATTAATTCCATATTCACTTCTTTATTCATGATTTAAAATCTTATTTTAAACTGAAATATCCATTTCATTCTTTATTCGAAATTCTCCCTTTTATTTCTTCCCAATCATTTTAAATCTTAAAATTTAAAATAAAATCCTTTAATTCCTAGGCAACACCACTTAAGTCTCCAAAACTCTTTTAATTTCATTTATTTAAAATCTCTAATTTTTCATACCTAGAATTTATTTAATGGAATTTAAAATCACACTTTTATTCTTTTCCAAATTCATTCTTTTAATTTATCTAAAATTATTTTACTTAGTATTTTTCTCTTTATATCTCTTTTCAAAATCAAATCTTTTATATTTTTCATATCTTCAAATACCCAAAATATGTTCAGCAAAATCCATAGCATTCCATACTTCCAATTTCCAATAATATCTATCACAGATAATCAATCAATCATATCACAGACTATGAAAACAAATTTCAATATTTTGAGGAATCCAGTTGGAACCCTCCAACATGTTTCCCTACATCCACAGATGTTAGTCAACAAATAAAATACCAAATCCCACTTCGAGGGGGACATCACGGTATAAAGGGTCATCCCTTATTATGCGGGGCGCATAGGGTCTCATCCGCTATATAATGCGAGAATATTAATCACTCCAATATATATACACACACTACTATATAACATCATATCCAAACTGATAATAAATCATCATTCCAAGCAACCAACCAATAATTTAATTTTAACTATTTAAATTAACTGATAATTCAGATGTGAATGAGATTAACTCACTTTTGCCCCTTTAGTTTGCAATTCGATCCAAACTGGCTATTTCCTTCACGGTTTTGGACCTTGTACAAACATTTTACGGTTTATTAATATTCGAAATAAATCGAACTATCAATTGCCATTTAATAATTTGATTTTAACTAATAATTAAATTTTAAACCAATTTCCTTTAATAGAAATGTTTTTGTGACCAAAATAATTAAACAAGTCTTTTAAATAAAATAATTACCCTAAATATATATTTTTATATAAGCTAGCAAATTTAAAATGTGTATTTGGTATTTATATTTTTTTTCCAAAATCCTTCCTATATATAATTTTCCTGTATACCTATGTAATAATAAATCAAAAATCGACACGTGTGTACATATATATATATATATATATATATATATATATATTTGTATTATATGTATTTTTTTACTGTATACTCATATACATATATATTAAAAACTGCTATTCCTTACTGTTTAATCCTCTTTCTGTTTTAAACAGTTTATGCCAAATACATACATATATATACATAAAATACATATATACATACATACATACATACATACATATATATATATATATATATTTAGCTGGAGAAAATTAAGTCTGAATCTAAACATTTATTAAATTTTAAACTGAAAAATGAATTGCATAAAAAGACAAGCTATAAATACCTCACTGCTTCTTTCCCTCATGCGGCCACTGCCTCGCCATTGCGAACGACCCACCCATGCTGGAGATCCCTTGGCCACTATCGATCTTCTGTAACACCCTCACCCCCAGGCACGCGACTTCAATTACCATTGCCGCTGCTAGGCCGTGCCAGAGGCCAACAAGAACTCCGCTGCTCTGTCGCCCATCATCACAGCTCACCATGAATAGCATTCCTCCCCCAAATATGTCATCATTGCTCCTCGATATCGACCAACCATCCAAGTCATGTCATACGCCTCCTACAATCCAAATCGTCTTCCCATGCACGACGCCACTCTTTCCCCTGCCCTGCATCATCACTTTACCCCTCCCGTCGCAACCTAGCTCGAGCTCTCAAATGGCTTGACTCGATCACGGTATGAAAAAAACAAACGAATTCTCCATTTGAATTGGAATTGAGCTGATGGGGAAAGGATGTGATTTGATGATGATTTTTTTTGAAAAGAATTAGTGGCCGAATAAAGGGTTTGAACGGTGGCCATAAATTTTATTTTTTCGAGAATAGAAGGAAATGAGGGATTTTTAATTGATGTTCAACCATTATTATTATTTTTTTGTTCGTTTATCTTTTTTTTCAAAGCGATCTGCTTAGGGTTTAAAACGAAGAAGGGGAGGGAGACAAGATTTGATGTTAGTGTGCTTAAATTCCTTTTGCGTACAGAATACGCCTTGCTACAGTGACTGATAAAAGAGTGGAAAAGCTCTAAAGTGAAAGGTAAAAGTTTTGATAGGAATATATTTGGCAAATCAGAAACATGTATATACAATTTAAATTCAAACTCTCCTGATTACCTAGCTCAGATTCACGAACCCCTATCGAGGCGTGCCACTAGGCGCTTATAATGTTATATCCCTATTCCAAATGAAATAGAAAAGGTTTTGAGTCCTAATTCGATCGTATGGAGAAGATAGTTTTTTGGATACAATTATTATATTAAATTTCGAAACAAATATCAACGCGTTTACTTACCGTACAAGCGCACGACAACTCCAAACACTACGAAAATTTAAATCCGATAATAAAACTCTACTACAGATCCAATGGAACTGGTTTCGTCGAGATCCGAGACTGTGCCTCGGAAGGCTATTTCTAAACGTCAATTTAAACGGTATATTTTTAAAACTGAATAAACCATCTTCAAACTCAATTTCAAAAATTTTATTATCTTTAGCATTGTTAATACAAATTTTATAAGCCTTTAAACTATTTTTTACAAGCTCAAAAACCAAGATTCAACATTTTACCCAATTTCCAATTATTGAATGCACTAATTAAATTATCCAATAATTGGTTGTATTTGAAATTCAAGTTAAAAATTAAGTTTGTAATATTTAAAATCAATTAAATATTCCAATTTCAAATGTCCCAAATTCCGGGTCGTCACGTTCCTCCCCCTTAAAAGAATGTTGTCCCCGAATAACTAGTTAAGAAGAGTGGTCCAATCTCGTTCACTATTTTCCCAAAACAAAACAGTTTTTAACAACTTTCCAAAACCAGGTTTTTTATTAAAGGCACACTATCACCCTTACTAACTTCCCAAACTCATTCATAGGTTTCCAATAATATTATTTTCCCAACCATTCATATTTTAAATTTAAACCCAAATTTTAAATTATCAAAAAAATTCTCACAATTTTTCTAACTCCCTAAATTTTCGAAATTTTTTTCCAGCGTCTCCTTTGTGCGGCTAGTTCGGCACAACTACAAAAAATTGCCTTTACGGGACCCAAATTTCAAAAGAAAACAAAAGCCAAGTGGCTAGATTAGAAAATCATTAAATTTCATACGATAATTTTAAAAATACCTTTCTTGTCGGGCAATTCAAGTTTATCTTTTGAAATCAAATACACCAATTTTCCTTTGCTTTTAAAACACCTGTATATCCTACTGAGCAATAATATCCAATCACATAATTCAAAATTATTTTATTCACTTTCCTTTCAAAATTTTCAATATTTGCTTTACTTAGGCTCGTACGATGTACATTTATCATCCATACGCAATACCAAAACTGATTGCTCACTCGATCATACAATTTCACTTTCGAACTAGTTTCGTTCTCCTGATTCCCTAGTGCGGACTCGGATCTGATTTCTTGATCAGAAACCATCATTTTCCTTGCATAGCCACAAACTATGATAGAGAAATTCTAGAATCAATCAAAAATCCATATCCAGGGTTCGCCGTCGAAGATTGAACGAAAAATCCCAACTCAGATCGATATAACTACCTCGAAATTCTATGCTAGAATCTGGATCAAATCGTTATGCGAATAAAATAATTTACGTACATCCTACGTATTTATCTCAATTGATTATTAACTGTATCAATTCTCTTTTTATTCACATTTATTTTGATTTCTATTCACTTATCCATAATTATCCCACTTTTATTAAATCTTCATTCAAATATTAACTCGGAATTTTTTCTTTTAATTCCAAATTTACTTAAGAATTTCACCATTCATTTCTTAAGTTCAATATAAATATTGTATACACTTCCTATATTTATTTTCACTTCACCACTTAAGCCTTTATATCAATTTCATATAACTTAAATTTCTAATTCCATTTTGAATTCAATTTATCTCCAAACATTAAATATTGAATTCAATTAACCATATTTCAACCCATATTTTCTTCCCTAGTTGTTGAAATTGGTTTCATCCACCAATTTGTTTCCAATCAAATTCAATTTCAAATCTGTTCACTTACTAATTCAATTAATCACTTCATTTCCAAATTTGATTTCAAATCTCAATAAAAGTTTATCTCTAACTTTTACTTCTTTTCATTCCTTTGAACAAATTCTACAATTTCACTTTTCGAGTTAAATATTTCATTTTGATATTCAATTTCAATTCTAGTTCCGTTTACTTACAAATTAAATTAATTTGTCCATTGACAAATTTATTTCCAACTTATAAATTTTTATTTAAGTAACCATCTCACTTAACTTTTCCTCAAATTCACTTCCGCTTAGCTAGATTCAATTTACACCCTGATCCAATTCAAATATTTAAACTTCTATATGTTTTTTCCAACTTATTTACATTTCATTCACTAATCATTTTAATTTACTTCATCTAATTGGCTTGCTTTCTAACTTAATTCGTTTTCATACTTATTTTAATTTAACTCTTATTAAGTTAAATTTTATTCTACACAAATTCAATTGTTTATAAGTTTTCAAACCCATTTATAATCCCATAAACATTTTTAATTAACTTCCAATGTTTAAGCAATTTCTCTATATTTCAAAATCACCTTTTGTAACAACCCGCATATTTATTGATTTTTATATTTAAATATTTTATTTAAATATTTTGTCGATACTCGGAATTTAGTCCGAAAAGCTACTTTTTGCATACGGTCGAACTAGGACTCGGGACCACTCCCATTGAGTTTAAAATGCCGTTTGCAACCTTTTTGAGTGTAAACTTTGATATGTTTGGAGATAGTAGAATTTTTTTACTTTTTCACTTAGGGCTTTGGTTTGGGCTGAGCCCATTAACCCCACTTATGTATTCAGTCCCAACCCCTTCTCCTCTTCATTACTTCATTCCTCATTTCCTTATACTCAAGCTTTATATTAATGGAGAGTGGAAGAGGAAATTAAAACTCCAAAACCCTAGTTTTCTTTTGCAAATTAAACTCTAGCTCCAAACCAATAGAAGAACCCATTGGTAAGCTTCTCTTCTTCTTCTCCAACTCATTCTCTTATCAATTTCAGAAATTCCTAAACCTAACTTTGGGAATGTTCTTCTTTTAAAGCTTAGAATCAAGCTTCTTGAGTTGGATTTGAAGAGTGGTTGATTCTCCTTTGCTTTCGAGCTTCTTCTTCAATCGTTTGGGTTCAAAGGTGAGATTTTTATCTCACATCTATGTCTATATCTATCTTTGTTGTTAGGTATGAATTCCTAACGCTTATTTATGTTCATTTGCTTTTCATTTGGATTGAAGTGGTGAATATTCTAATTTTTGGTGTTTTGTAGTCAAATCTTTAAAAATCCAATCTTTGATGTTTGAACATGTTTTTGGTGATGCATCGAGGAGCCATTAAGGCTGGGTTGTCGCTTGGCGTAAATCCTTAGTCGACATTGCTCGTCCGATCGCTTCCGATACGTTTTGGCCACTTTGGCCTAGGCAAATTGCTGCCCAGACCAGGTGACCAGACGTCTGGTGACCAAGTCCAGACGTCTGGTTTGGACTTGGAAAGAAAAATGTATGCACGCGTATTATAAAAAATTCCAGAGAACAAAACCAGACGTCTGGATTCAAAATCAGACGTCTGGCCATGGCTCAGACGTCTGTTTTGGCTATCGCAGACGTCTGGGGAGCTTTCTGAACTATTTTTCAAAAAACAAATTCAGACGTCTGGATTCCAAATCAGACGTCTGGAGATGTTTATTTTTGCCTATTCAGGCTGTTTTGTGTGAATTTCCATTATTTATCGATTTTAGCGATCCTATTAGTCGTTATCACTTATTATTGACTTTGATGACTTCTTTTTATGGATTTTTGAAAATATCCACTTCTATGGATTTGGTATTGATTTCTATGGATTTTATTCACGTCTTCGGATGTGAATTTTGGTGATTGATTGTTCTACAATCTTCTTTGTGATTTGTCACTTTAAAAATATAAAGGTTTTATATACTAGTAGTAAATATCAAAATTCTTTCATCAAAACGATTCAACACTATTTTATTACAAAGCTCGTTTCTTAAACTGTTTTCCAATCTATTAGTATATACCAGCCTTTACCTCACTCGTATGAGAAATCTAATTAAACGGCTTAGTAAAACAAGTGGTATGAAACGCTTGTGTTTACTTCGTCGGTTAATTCTTGGACTTGTTTGATTGAAACTCTTGTGACAATTTTCTAGTGGAGATCTACAATTTGTTCGTAAATATTTAAGTTAAGCTAGTGGTTATGGGACATGAAGCTAAATTTATATATTTACTAGCTTAGTGTAATTGACACTACTCGTTGATCATGACGATCATTTTTGTGATTTAGACTAGCAATTGTGCGATGTCTCTTTGTCTGCGATTTAGAATAGACCATGTTTCTGTGTGATTTCGACTCACACATGTGGGGTGGCTCTCCATGGCCTTCTGGACCGTTCGTGTTTCAAAAATTAATGGCTAGCTACCATGAGATAGCTTCTCGTTCGTTTGATACATATGCTGGTGAGCTTTAATGCTCCCGTTCGTGTGATAGGCCTCCTCCATTTCTTGTGATTTCTAGATTTCGTGTGTTGAATTCGGCAATTTATGCTTCACCTATTTTTGTGATTTCTATTGATATGATTTATCAAATTTTGTTCATTGGTGAATCCGTGTGTCATTGACTTTTGTGGCTTCTGGATTTCTTGAGATGATTTCTAGAATTTGTGTTCCACCAATTTTCGTGATTTCCATTGATAAGTTTTATCAACATTTGTGCATTGGTGAATCTGTGTGTCATTGACTTTTGTGATTGGAATTGATATAATCGTCAATATTTATGGTTTGGTGAACGAAATAAGGAGTATGACATTTCTTTGATTCTTGTGTAGATTCTGTGATATTGATTAATCTCTTGTTGATTTTCAATTACTTATATATATCATAGCTTGGCATTGTGATTATTATGTGTTTAGTATCTCTTATTCTATATCGTTTCATCTGATATTTATAGTTAGACAGATCCGTTTATTATTTTCTTATTAAATAATACTCGGGTCAGACCGAGATGTTACAGGTGCTGTTTGCACAAAAAATGGGCAAACACCTCCAAGTCGTATAATCTAGTTGATTATTTGTTGTTCTTAATGGTTTGGGTGATTTATACAAATATGTGAAATAGATGGACTAAACTGTAAAAGACACACAGATTTATAGTGGTTCGGCCAGAACGTGCCTACGTCCACTTTATATGTTATTCTCCTTTTCTATTCAGATTACAAGTACAAAGTTTTGATTACAAGTAACTGAAAGTTGTTCGAAAGTTCTATCCGTGCTTGAGCTCTCAAACTTGTCCTCCATTGTTGTACCCCTGCCCCTCTATTTATAGAGTGAGGCTGGGGGCAGAGATCCTGGAAATATATAGCTGCCGGTGGGCCTGGGCTGATGCAATCTGGCCTGGCAGTGTTGATTCGGCTTTAGTTCGGTGGAGGGTGGATGAAGTTTGGCTCGGTAGGACTCGGTGGGATTTGGTCCGGTAAAAGGTGGTTCGGTGGTAGGCGAGGTAGGTTGGTGCGGTGAGGGATGGACGAGGGATGGTTCGGCATCACTGGCCTTGGTCTGGTTCGGTGAGAACTTGGTCCGGTGGTAGGGAAGGAGCTTGGTTCGGGATTGCTTCCTTATTCTTGGTTCGGTCGTGGTGGAAACGCACCCAACATTTGCCCCCCAAAGTGGGGCATATGCCAGCATAAGTCGCACTTTGTTTTGGTTGGGACGTCTATATTCGGTATGGTGTGCCGAACCTGTTGGTTCGGCCAATGCCTTTTGCCTATAAGTATGTGCCTAGAGTTCTCGTTTTTCCAGACACCTATCTCTGACGAATCAACACTCTCGTCTCCGCCGAATCAACACTTTCGTCTCTGCCGAATCAAACATATTAGCCGAACCAGGATCTTGTCTTTGCCGAATCAGGTGAGATTCTTTTCCGCCGAATGAGTTTATGTTCTTGTATTACCGGATGGACTTTAAGAGTTTGACCGCCGAATGAGATTGGGCGTTGAGTGTCGATTGGGCCTTATATGCTTGGAATGCCGAATGAGGTTTTGCTTTGTACTGCCGAGTGAACTCCTTGTTCTAACAACATGTCTTCTGCTTTTGTGTTTGCAGGTAAATGTCTCACAAAGTGGAAACCCGTTCAGAAAAACAGAGGAAATCTACGGACAGAAGAGAGTCTCCCGCTGTGCCCCCAGTCCAGCCGGAACCAGCGCGACATGGATCTGCCCCGAGGTCATTAGTGGACGGATATGGCCCTCAAGAGCTTCTCAACTCTCCTCCCGATTGCTTTTCGAGCTCCCTCAAAGAGGGACAACTTGATGTCATCGCTCGCTCCTTCGGGATTGACAGAGCGACCATGCTGCTGCTGGGAGATGGTGTGATGCTGTATGATCCTCCTGACGGATATTTTGCCTATAGCCGATACCATTGCATGTGTGGGGCCATTCCTCCGATCAATGCGTGGATAGTCGACTTCATTACCTACCTGAAGGTGGCTCCTTTCCAGCTTCAGCCCAACTCCTACGCCATCTTAGTGTGTCTATTTGTTATCTTCCAGAGGAGGTATGAGCGCCCCCCTTCTAACCGGGAAATCCGATATTTGTATAATCTGAGGGGCTACAAGAAGGGGTCTTCGTACATTAGTTAAGAGTCGGCCGTGTCCTTCAAGCCCGTCTTGGACTTATACTCGAAATTCACCATGTTTAAGAAGGAATGGTTCTTCATCAAGGACGACTCCGTTTCTTTTCGCCTTTTCACTTCTGGCTGTAAGTTGAATTCCATTTGTAATTTCTTTGTCCCGACTGCAATGCTTCTTCTTATATGCTTTTATTTCTTGCTAGCAACAGGTGGCTTTGCGGTCGTGGAGAATGACCGCCTGGTACAGATGGCTGCGGAGATAGAGGCCATCTCAGGAAGGGATAGGTCGGCTTCTTCCTGATCAGGAATGCCACTCTCCTGGAGCACAACTTGATTCTGCCACGTCAATCCGTGGTTAAGCAGAGAGATATAGCCGAGGAGAGGGCTGCCAAAGCTAAAGACGGGGCCACTGCGAAGAGTAGCAAGAGGAGACCTTTCTCGGTACCTCAAGTCGTCGGGGGGAAGAAGCTCAAGATATCCGATGGACCCTGCCCTAGCACATGCCCAGATGTTCCGGAGGAAGTGGATGTGGAGGAGGGAGAAGGCAAGGACGAAGGAGGTGAAGCGGAGGGGGGAAGTGATAGAGAAGGTCATGGTGGTGAGTGTGGCGAAGGGAGGAGAGGTGATGGCACCGAGGCTTTGTCTTCACGGTAAGTAGGTGAGATTCAAGAGTGGACGGATGATGCTTTCTGCCAAGCTTTTGAGGGGTTGGAAGAAGGGTCGGCCTTGGTGGAGAAATCGAAGAAGTCTGATAAGGCCGGGACGGGCGCCAGTCTATCTTCTGAGAGTATTTCAACTAAGGCAACTCCGGCGGTTCAAGGTGAATTCTTAACTTCCGCAGATCCTTTTATGATAAGGACTTAGTAATATTTTATGGCCAGCTCCCGTCCTGGAATGAGATTCAGGACTTATTGGAGTATCCCACTCCCCCTCAGGGTTTGTAAAACAAACGCGTTTTCCTACTCCTTTTAACTTAACATATTTCTCGGATTATAGTTTCATGCATGCTTGTAACACTTGGTTTTTATTCCAGGAACGGGTAAGGTGACCAAGATATTAGATATTCGGCACCGCCTTGAGCAGTACAAGCTACTCAAAGCTTCCGTCAAACCGAAGCCGTCAACTAGCCGTCCCGAAGATGTGGTTGGCTATCGCCCTCTTCTCGGAGTTATTGAAGAAGATATGCAAAAGAGAAAGAGGGGCCAATCTTTGTTTGAACCTTCACCTGGCCCTCAGCCTCCAGTCCAGCCTATCCATGACATTACTGAGGAAGATACTGAGTTTATGCCTTCCCCACACCCGTCCGAAAATCCAACCGTCACCCCGATAGACCACCCTGGTTTGGTCGCAACCCATTTGCCGGCCACCCGGATCTGGACCCAAGTTTTCAGGACATTTCTTTTGACGAGGCCACGGGTGAGCATCTTCTTCTCCGCAATCCCATGGTACGGGTGCTTGATGAGGCTAAGTCCTTAGACCACGATTTGCTTACTACTCGGATTATGACCATGGGGGATGAGGCCAAGGCAAACATCTATCGGGTGGCTGAAGAGACCAAGAGGCTAATGGAGCATCACGCTCGACTGGCCAAGGAGGGAGAGGAAATCGGAAGTGCTAACATTCGGTTGCGGCTAATGGTTTCTGATCAGGCCAAACAGCTTGCCGATCAGGCTATCCAGATATCCCAGCATGAGACGGCCTCCAGACGACTAAAGAAAACCATGGAAGAGGCTAGCAAGGCTGAGTTGCGAAAAATGGAGGCTGTTTGCAAAGAACGAATTGACATGGCCATCGCAACAGTGGATGAGGTTCAGAGAGTGGATCTTGAGCAGGTAGAGGATTTATCTGGGAGGCTTGAGGCCGTAGAGCTTGCTCAGGCCAAGCTGAAGAAGGAGATGGAAGTGATGCGGAAATCCCTTCAGGCTGACTGCTCGAGATACCGATTGGAGAGAGATGCTGCCGTCGCACGGCTGTCGGCTTCTGAGGCCCGGATGAAAGAGTTTGAGGAGAACGAGGGGATGATGGATGAGATGCTCCAGGACATGTACTTCCGTACTTGGAAGCAGGGCGACCTGTCCTGGATGGACGATTATCCCCGGGTCATGGCTAGGATATATCTCCGGGCTTTGGAGGAGGCCAAGGCTGAGGTGGATAAAGAAGGTGGTGCGGCTTTCAGGATGGATGTGGTTACGGCCCAATTCACTAAGGAAGAGAAGGTGGCGGTTAAGGAGGGCATGCGGCTGCTCGCTGCGGATGAGGTAGGCGTGCAGCTAGGTGATGATGATCAGGGAGCAGATGCTGGTAAATCTTCCCTCTCAATCTTTCCTTAACTTGATTGCGTATCATTTATCTGATGGATTCTTTTCCTGAATCGAACAGTGGGACCCCTGGCCAGCATGCTGGGAGTTCTGACCCTACGGTCAAGTAGATCCCGGAGGGCGGGCAGGATAGAGGCGGATCCCTGCTGCAGCTGATTATTTTTTGGCCTACTTGGCATTCCTGTATATACTAGTCCCAAAACATTAATGTACTTTTGGGTTGTAATTATATCATTTGTAATGAACGGCTTTATTTTTGACATGTAATTTCATAACATTAACTGATTCTGCTATATTTGAATGCTTTTGTTACTTTGATGTGTTGCATAAGAAATATAGCTGTGCATGTGCTAGTGATTCAATTGTGTTTAATGCTAAGTTCTTGCCTAAACTATAACTTATGTTTGGTAACGTTAGTGTGATATGCGCATAAATTATAGCTACGTATTTATATACAAGAGAAGAAAGTACCGCCCTTCAAGTTTTAGCTGTATATGGTAGCTTTGAATGTCTTGTGTAGCTGAGTATGGAATGCAGCTACTGAGGTACCCTCGTCACAGTACCTGGCTTAGATCGGCGTACCGAGGACCCCTCCCGATCCCTTGCAATATAAGTCCGGAGTAAGATCACCCCGCGGTTGGGATCAGCAATCGCCCACACAACCGGAAAAAAAGGACATCTAGACAGGGATAACCTAATCCTAATTGGTTGCTAGCCACTTAGTCTTGCTTAACCTCCCCTATTTTAGCCATTCCAGGTTGATGAGGCTTGAGGCTATGCATTACATTTATAGCACACATTCACTTAGAATGCTCACCGTCCTCCTGACGATAGTCTGATAGAATTCATCTATACAAGTTGCCCTTAGTCTGGAAAAACCGAATCACCATCTTCATCTTCTTCATGGTATTCATTCGCTACATTCTAACCCGATCGAAGTCGATTTCGGGTAATTAAACCCGATCCCGGACTCTTCTAAACGATCAGTGCATTGGCCAATATTGATAGTCGGTTATTTAACTATAAAATTTAAACAATCATCCAACCAATTGTTTATTCCCACAGAAAAGCACCAAGTCTTAATAATTTAGATTTTAATAATTTAAAATCCCTTTACCTAAAAATATACACTTAAAACGTTTTGAAATAAAACTACTTAAATCACTTTATTCAAAATATTAGTTATAAAGTTCAATAATAATTTTCCAAATACAAACTTTAGACAAAAACTGTTTTTAAATAAAACTATTGTATAAAGTATAAATACTTGATAATTATCTTTTTAAATCATAATACTAATTTAACCTTTAAAATAATTACTACTATAATTAATTTAATAAATATTTACTTTAAAAAAAATTAAACAATTTAAATAATTAATTTCTCTAAAAACATTCTTTTTTAAAACATCTTTTAGAACATCTAATTTATACTTAAAAACCTTCTTTTGAAAATATACTTAACCTTTCAGGAAAATACACTTTCCATTCCAATACAACCGTCTAATAATTTACAAATTCTTCTCGATTTATTTCCTGTTTAATTTACGTCCCAAACCCGTAAATTACTTTTCCACACTTTAAAAAATAAACCAGTATTTATTTTTAAAAACATATCACCATTTCCCTTTAATTTCCCACCGTGAATTTATACTTCAAAATTATTCGTTGAGAAATATTTTACTTTATTTATAAACCTCGTTTATAAATTCCATAATCTCATTCTCCTTTAATCACAGTTTCAACACTTAGTCGGTTTTCAATTCAATTTCCAAAATTAACTCCATTTTAAAACAAGTTCTTTTACTTACCCAAATTTATTCCAAAATCCATTAATTCTATATTCGCTTCTTTATTTATGATTTAAAATCATATTTTAAACTGAAATATCCATTTCATTCTTTATTCAAAATTCTTCCTTTTATTTCTTCCCAATCATTTTAAATCTTAAAATTTAAAAATAAAATCTTTTAATTCTTAGGCAATATCACTTAAGTCTCGAAAACGCTTTTAGTTTCATTTATTTAAAATCTCTATTTTTTCGATACCCAGAATTTATTTAATAGAATTTGAAATCAAACTTTTATTCTTTTCCATATTCATTCTTTTAATTTATCTAAAATTATTTTACTTAATATTTCTCTCTTTATATCTCTTTTCAAAATAAAATCTTTTATATTTTTCAGATCATCACATACCCCAAATATGTTCTGCAAAATCCATAGCATTCCATACTTCCAATTTCCAATAAAATCTATCATAGATAATCAGTCAATCATATCACAGACTATGAAAACAAATTTCAATATTTTTAGGAATCCAGTTGGATCCCTCCGACATGTTTCCCTGCATCCGCAGATGTTAGTCAACAAAAAAAATACCAAATCCCACTTCAAGGGGCACATCGCGGTATAAAGGGTCATTCGCTATTATGCGGGGCGCATAGGGTCTCATCCGCTATATAATGCGGGAATATCAATCACTCCAATAATATATATATACTACTATATAATATCACATCCAAACTGATAATAAATCATCAATTCAAGCAAACAACCAATAATTTAATTTTAACTATTTAAATTAACTTATAATCCAGATGTGAGTGACATTAACTCATCTTTGCCCCCTTTAATTTGCAATTCGATCCAAACTGGCTATTTCCTTCACGATTTTGGACCATGTATAAACATTTTACAGTTTATTAATAGTCAAAATAAATCCAATTATCAATTGCCATTTAATAATTTGATTTTAACTAATAATTAAATTTTAAACCAATTTCCTTGAATAATTTTTTTTATGACCAAAATAATTAACTAAGTCTTTTAAATATATTAAATACACTAAATATAAATATATATATATTTAAATAAGCTAGCAAATTTAAAATGTGTATTTGATATTTATAATTTTTTTCCCAAAATCCTTCCTATATATAATTTTCCTATATACCTATATAATAATAAATTAAAAATCGACATGTGTGTACATATGTATATATTTTTATATTTGTATTATAAATTTTTAACTGTATACTCATATACATATATATTAAAAAATGTTAATCCTTACTGTTTAATCCTTTTTCTGTTTTAAACAATTTATAACAAAATACATACTTACATATATACATATATGTGTGTGTGTGTGTATTTAGCTGGAGAAAATTAAGCCTAAATCTAAACATTTATTAAATTTTAAACTGAAAAATGAATTGCATAAAAAAACAAACTGCAGATACCTCATTGCTTCCTTCCCTCATGCAGCCGCTGCCTCGCCATTGTGACGACCCACCCAAGCTGCTGCCCACACACGAGATCCCCTGGCCACTATCGATCTTCTCTAGCGCACCTCACTCCCAAGCACGCGACTTCGATTACCATCACCGCTGCTAAGCCATGCCAGAGGCCAACAAGAACTCCACTGCTCTGTTTCCCATCATCACAGCTCGCCATGAATAGCGTTCCTCCCCTAAATCTGCCGTCCTCGCTCCTCGATATCGACCACCCATCCAGGTCATGTTGTACGCCTCCTACAATCCACATCGCCTTCCTATACGCGACGCCACTCTTTCCCCTCCCCCGCGTCATCGCCTTACCCATCCCGTCGCAACCCACCTCGAGCTCTCAAATGGCTTGACTCGATCACGGTGTGAAAAAAACAAATGAATTTGTTCGTTCTCCATTTGATTTGGAATTGAGCTGATGGGGAAAGGATGCGATTTGATGATGATTTGTTTTGAAAAGAATTAGTGACTGAATGTAGGGTTTGAATAGAGGCCATAAATTTTATTTTTTTCGAGAATAGAAGGAAATGAGGTATTTTGAATTTATGTCCGGCCTTTATTATTTTTTCGTTCGTTTATCTTTTTCTTCAAAGTGATCTGCTTAGGGTTTAAAATGAAGAAGGGGAGGGAGACAAAATTTGATGCTAACGGGCTTGAATTCCTTTTGCGCACAGAATACGCCTTGCTACAGTGACTGATAAGAGAAGTGGAAAAGCTCTGAAGTGAAAGGTAAAATTTTTGATTGGAATATATTTGGCAAATCAAAAACATATATATACAATTTAAATTCAAACTGTCTCAATTACCTAGCTCAAAATCACGAACCCCTATCGAGGTGTGCCGCTAGGCATTTATAATGTTATATCCCTGTTCCAAACGAAATGGAAAAGGTTTCAAGTCCTAATTCGAACGTATGGAGAAGATAGCTTTTTGGATCCAATTATTATATTAAATTTCGATATAAATGTCAACGCGTTTACTTACCATACAATCACATAACAGCTCCAAATGCTACGAATATTGAAATCCGATAATAAAACTCTATTACGGATCTAATAGAACTGGTTTCCTCAAGATCTGAAACTGTGCCTCCGAAGGCTATTTTTAAACGTCAATTTAAACGGTATATTTTTAAAACTGAACAAACCATCTTCAAATTTAATTTCCAAAATTCTATTATCTCTAGTATTATTAATACAAATTCTATAAGCCTTTAAACTATTTTTTTTACTAGCTCAAAAACCATTATTCAATATTTTACCTAATTTCCAATTATTAAATCCACTAATTAAATTATTCAATAATTGGTTATATTTGAAATTGAAGTTAAAAATTAACTTTCTAATATTTAAAATCAATTAAGTATTCAAATTTAAATATCCAAAATTCCGGGTCATCACAGAATTGCAAGTTGATTTGATCGTTGGTCCTCTTGCTACTCAGTATAAACTGTTCATGCTGAATTATAATATGAACCAATTAGATGTAAATCTCATGGAGCTTCTCTATATGTTGAGGTCCACCGAGTCACAATCTAAGGACCTATCGGTTGTACTTGCTGTTAAGAGTAGTTCATCAGTTTTGAAAAGTTCGAAGAATCGAAAAATAGATGGTAAGAAAAACAAGAAAAGTAGGAAGGCCGATGATAAGGGTAAATGTCACCAATTCCACAAGACAGGCCACTACAAAAGGAATTTTTTTGACTACTTGAAGATTATTATAGAAAAGAAGAAGAATGATTTTGCGGCTCCGTTATGTACATTTATGATTCAGAATTGTTTTGTAAATAATAAACACCTTAAGTCTTAGATATTGGATCTGGAACTCATATTTTTAATTTGTTATAAGTGCTTAAGAACTGGCACTGCTACGAGAAGGGAGAGATGAGACTCTAAGTTGCTGATGGATCTATGGAAAATGCAACAACAGAAGGAAATTATCATTTATATTTGCGTGGATGAGTAGAATTAATATTAAATAATTGATATTTTGTAAAAGACTTTAGTTGTTGGATTATTTTGTTTCTAAATTGTTTGAGACTGGATATATATTTCATCATGCGATTAATGTTATGGACATTGGTTTGTATAACAATAAAGTCTACGATGGTATTCTTGAAAATGACAATTATGTGATTAATACTAATTATGCATATTCTGTGAATAATTTTTCTAACAATATAAATGAAAGTTACCTTTGGCACTACAAGCTAATTTATATTAGTGAGAAACGACTACACAAACTAAAACCCAAAGGATTTCTCTCGTTGATTGATTCTAAATCATTTGACATGTGTGAGTCATGTCTCAAAGGTAAAATGACTAAGCACCCCTTCAGTGGGAGCAATGAAAGTGTTGATGATCTCTTAAGGTGTGTACATAGTGATATATGTGGCCTTATGCCTATAATCACCAAAGATGATAGTTCTTACTTTGTTACTTTAACTGATGATTTCTCAAGACTATGATATGAGTATCTTATGAGGAACATATCTGATGTCTGTTAGAAATTTGTGGAATATAAAAATGTAGTAGAAAACGAAATGGGCCGTAAAATTAAGATTCTTCAATCAAATCGAGGAGGTGAGTATGTTCGACAAGAGCTCCAACAGTACTTAAAGATAATAGGATTATCTCATAGATTCCTATACTTCACAACACAATAGTGTGTCATAGTGAAGGAACCTAACTCTATTAGACATGATTCGTTCTAGGATGAGTAAAGCTCAGTTACCTCTGTCCTATTGGGGATATGCACTAAAAACTGCAACGCATATATGTTGCCCACTAAATTTATAGCCTAAAATGCCATATGAATCATGGCATGTTAAGAAACCCTAACTCAAGTGTTTGAAGGTGTGGGGTTGTACGACATACGTTAAGAACGTTGGTCCAAATATGTTAGAGACAAGATCGGTATTGCGTAAATTATTAGGATGTCCCAAAAATTCAATGGGATATATATTCCACAATATCGAGGAACAAAAGTTTATTGTTTCTTGACACGATGCCTTTTAGAAACATCATTTCTATCAATGTAAATTAACAATGAGATTGTAGACTTGATAAGATCTAAGAAGTTAACACTAAGTCGAACCAGTAGAAGAACCGAGTTCACCTATATATGAAAACAAGCAAGCCCAGTTGAAAGTTTAGTGGCAAATTTCACGCACAGAGAGATACTATGGTTTCCTCGTAGATTGCAAGAAGGAGAACTGTGTATTAAATGACGATGCTCCTCCATATTTTCAATAAGCACTATAGAGTAAAGACTCTACACTTTGGCTTGGAGCAAAGAAATCTAAGATGAATTCCATGTACAAAAATAAAGTATGGACATTGCCAGACGTACCCGAACAGATAAAACCCATCAACTACAAATGGATTTTTATGGAAAAGCTGAATTCAGATGGAGAAGTAGAGAATTACAAATCTGGCTAATTGCGAAAGGATTTCGTCAAGTTCAAAGTGTTAATTATGACGAGACCGATTCGGTCGTAGCCACGCTTAAGTCCATTCGGATTGCATAATTTTATACAAAACATAGTTAGATAATTTTTATATACAATGTTTCATAAGTATAGAAATTTTGGTAGAAATAAAATAATATATATGTAATATTATTTAAATCAAGCAATTATACAAATTATACGTATTAACATGTATGTATGTATATATATATATATATTATAAATTAAGTTTGATAATTTACAAAATTAATCACTTAACATGCTCCCGGTGGGGAAAGTGAAAAAAAATTATATTTTAAAATATGTATCCAATGGCCGAGAATTAAATTAAAATTTATTTTAAACCATAAAATTACATTTCAAATATATAAAATTACTAAATACCAATTAGAATCTCACTAAATATTTAAAATTCAAAATAAAGTTTCAAATTTCTTAACTTTAAATTAATATCTATTCGAATATTTATTTTTAAAATATATTTTAAAATTTTGAAAACAGAAAAATATTTGAGCCAAGCACACGACTCGGTATATATATATATATTTAAAATATATGTTTTGTAAATTTTAAAATATTAGTATAAATAGATATTTATTATTATGTTATTTATACACACATATAAATAATTGATACATATATGCATGTTTAAATTTTTCTTTTTGACATATTTAATATATATATCATTTTTGGCTTGATAAGAGAAAAATTTAAATTTAACGTAATTGATTAATGATTTGAATATTCTTATATATTTACAAATATACATATATGATGTTAAACTTTCATGCATGTGTTTATAAATATACATATACATATATTTATATTTATATAAAATTATTTAAATAAAATATAGCATATATATACATATAAGTATTTATAACATTCATATAAATTAATATATACAAACATACATTTGAACAATATACTTGTATATTGGATGAGCTGACGTGCCTATTCCGGTGTAAATCTTAGTATCTATACATGGACGTATTATACTTTGCATGGATTGATATGTTACACATGTAACCACATATATATGTGTATGCGCTACATGTATATATGAATGTGACATTAAATTAAATCATATAAAATCATTTTATAAATTTAATAAATAAATGTTTTATTTAAAAGGAATTTAGAAATGTTCTAAATAAATTTGACATTATGGGCCCAATAAAGATCCAATATTGTAAAAAAATTGAAATTCACCCATTATTTCCACTATGGGCTGGCCAGTTCCAATATTATTAAACAAGGTTAGGGTGTTAATTTAAGTGTGTTTATACATTAAAATGAATCTCCTAATATATATTTGTGTGTGTGTATGTCTATATGTATGTATGTATGTATGTATGTATGTATGTATGTATGTATGTATGTATGTATGTATGTATGTATGTATGTATAATCCCCTTTTTATAATAAAAACCACTTATTGTAATATAAATTTCAAATAATTTTAATACATATGCACAATATATATATATATATATATGTGTGTGTGTGTGTGTGTGTGCATGTATAACTAAATGTGTGTGTTTGTGTGTGTCTGTGTGTGTCTGTGTGCATATATATGTGTGTTTCGAAACAGAAAATCAATTATGAATTAAAGGAAATTAACATTGATATTTAAATAAATAAACATACATACATAAAATAATAAATTAACTTTTATATCTACATTTAAAATAATAACAACAACATCAATTTAACTTAACAATACAATTTTCAATAGAAACCATCATTATCAATTTCAACCTTAATCAAAAGTTGACAAATTATAAAATTTTCAGATCAACACACACATATAAAAGAGACAAATGCATACATAAATTCATCAAAGTAAATAAATTACTACATCTATAGCATAATAATGTATATAGATAAAAATTAAATGGAAAATACCTTGTAGGTGTTGCCCTTTTGAATGCAACTTGATTGATAGATTCAATACCAGATCTTATCTTATAGCTTCTAACTTTGCAATGGCTTAGAGTGCCACCTTACCAAATTTATTTGATTGATTTTATTGGATATCATTAAAATTATTTTTTCTTTTACTCCTCTGAAAATTTCGACCATGAAAGTGAAAGAAATAATATGGTGGCTAGGGTTATGAAAGAAAATGATTAAGAGAGGCAAGTGAATGAAAGGCAAGGTATTAATAAAGGTAACCTTCCTTAACCTCCTTCCTTCATTTTCTTGATCCAACCATTGGATTTCAAGCCTCCTTTTTTTCATATGGATTGTAGCAAAATAGGTTTTACGACCCTTTAATTTTTTCAATAAACTTAGCAAACATTTATATTTAAACCAAATTTAAAGGCATGTCGATATCTTATTTTGATTTGTGCATATACAGCTTTTATCTACGCTTCCAAGTAAATACTAATGACATAAAAAAACATGTTAATGGCCTCTAAGACATCAAATAAATAAACAATTAATTAATATTTCATTAAAATATTAATTAATTTAATTAATTTATAACAATTTATAAATCAATTAAATCATGTGGTAATTTAGAGAATCTATCAATGTAGTTGTGCATCACAAGTGTAAATTCAGCCTGCGATTAATATCGAACAATTCAAATATTAATTCTCACTCGTTACCTTAGCAGTGGAGTGATATTTTGGTTGAATTTATCGTTTGCACATCATTTTGGTAAAATCCAATTTTACGTATTAAGCATTACCCGGTAGTGACAATTATTTACACCAATTCTTTTTGCCAAAACTATATCACATTAGGACTTATGGAATTTGGTTTTGGTCAAAATTATAACATTGTCCGCATTCAAATTTGTAAGTGTAAACACAAAATTCTTGATTCAATAATAACAATTATTATCAACCGTATTGCTCTAGGCAAAGACTTTGACTTTGAGTTGACTTAAGTTGACTCTACGATGCTAACTCCATATAATTGAGGAGACAAATTCTCTTTTAAATAATGTTTCACTTCTAATGCTTTCACTCAACCCAACTATAGTCATTCGATGGATGTTATGCCTTAATTTAACTATAATCGTGGCGGAGTTTCCATATTGAAGATGGACAATATTCTCAAGTTGAGGGAATTGTGAAAAATTATCACAACCTTATTCTTTGTTTGACCTTAGTTATATTAACCAATAGAAAATTGTCGTTAACAGAAGAATATCGAATGAATTATTCCATATTTATAACTATATATATGTAACCTCTTGGTGTCACTAGCAGCCATAAGTAATAAAGTGCCCAATATTTGGGGAGCATTATGTACTCTAGTTTAATGGAATACCCAGTCTCGACACGTCTTGACTATGAATATTTAAAATGGTATATATATTTTATTATGATAAATCATTCAAAATTACAACATATTGTAACCCTATCACAAAACATACCATTTATGGATTTTTTTATACTAAATATAATTTTAATTAAACAAATAATTAATATAACACATTATATCAAATATATAATAGAAGTAAAACACCTTTTATTTTGAACAAGTTTGGTTGTCGAGTTAGATATATGTAACAAATTACATAGTTACACCTAGGGAAAACCCCTAATTCTATCTCACCGATATCATATATTGATACACGTATATGTAACTTTTATTTTCAATACAAATCAAATAACATTTTACAAATAATATTTCAAAAATATTAATTAATTTATAACAATTATAATTTAAATATATCATGTGGTAGTCAGAGTATTCGGCGTTACGTTTGTGTGACTCTTAGGGGTAAACTCGGTCAATGATTAATATCGAACAATTAGAATATTTATGTACACGTCATCTTAGCTAGTGGTATGACATATGGCTCAATTTATCCCTACATTGCTTCGATAAAATCCAGTTTTACGAATTTTAAACGGCACGTGGCGGTGACAATTATTTACACCGATTTTCTTCATCAAAACTATATCACATTAAGATTTATAGAATTTGGCAACAGTCAAAAGTCCAATATCGTGCATATTCAACTTTGTAGTCCAAACATAAAGTCAATTGTTCAATAATAAGACTAATAGTTATTAACAGAACTGCTCTGGTGTAAATAATTATTCCACTTTATATCATCCATACTCTTAGGTTTAGAAGCAAGCAATGCTCTAATCTACTAACTTCACTCTTGACTGAGGGATGGTATAAGATGAGAAAGTAGAAAATGTGATAAGTATACGAGACTTGGTTTCCATATACGATCGTTTTCATTTTATACTAGATAGTTGATTAGTTGACTGTCAAATTTGACCAAATTAATTATGGAAGTATATGTAAGCATCACGTATTAATATGGTTTGAGATCCCCCGAAGAGGACTGTAACGCCCCACCTCTATGCTCACAATAACAAAGAGTATTAAAGGAAATACTGTCTGTTATCATGAAGTATAAGGCTAGATAGGAGCGGCCATCCGTAGTTAGGTCTTACACTAGTATTGGTTATTTCGATAGGAGTGGTATATATTTTTATTTTTCATCTCTTATTTATTTACTCCCATCGACATACCCAATTCCAGTATAAAACGAATTACGATGGTTCATAATAGTTTAGGACAATATATATAATAATAACACGGATAATATAATTGCGGAACACAGATAAAATAGAAAGTCTCGTATATATAATAACTGATGTCAGTTACAATACATGCGATACAACTACTACTGTAGACTCCGGAAGTTACATATACAAGTACATTATCGTAAATAATATTGTAATGACCCACAATATTTACACAACTATGATATTGTGATTTAAACAAGTATAAAATATTGAAATATATTTGTGCACACATTTGGTATGACTTAGGGGTAAATTTGTGATTTCCCAACCGTTAAAACCCTAGCCGTGAGTGGATTATAAAAAGAAAGATGTGGCTACTGTTTCATTCGACTCTCTCATTTCAAAACAAAAACTAAAATGGCCGAAGCCCTAGAAATTAGATTGGGGGAAAAATCATCTTGCTGTATCGAATGGCGTTGGATTCGTGAGAAAAAGGGGGAAAGCTATGGCAATATCTAGGGGATTGACATCTCATATAGCTACGTGAGTGTTCTTAATCTTGATTTGGCAATAAGTCCTATCTCAGGCAGCCGTAGTTATATTTCTGCAAATAAATTTGTGTGTATGGATGCTTTGCGTGTATTGAAGCTTGTTAATGATTGTTTGATCCTTGGTTGCTTGCATATCCATATATTGATGAAGATCAAGTCTGATTAAGTTCATATCTGAACCTAAGATGATATCTATTCACTATTATGTCACGATACACTGATTTAACACTATGTATTACTGCCAAATGAATTGTTTAAGTGCACTCATACCAGACGTATCATGTCTAACCCTGTTGATTGTCTCGACAATCTCCTGGGGTGTCTCATTCAACGAGGCAGTTCGGGATGATGTTTTTACAGGTTGCTATGCACATTTTGATGAGATGATGACTTAAGAGATGGAGTTAAAATGATTTATCACTGCATGTAGATGATATGAAGAAAGTATTTAAGTATTTCATTGTCTTTTTATATGTATTGCTGAACTGAAATATGTATATTTTACTATGAACAGTGAACCATCATGTGTTAGATTGATATGTATATAAATCTGGAAAACTGTTTTGTATTATAAGTAATTGCAGGTTTGAAACTGAAACACTGGGATCGTTCAGTTTTTATATATTTTCTGAAATCTGTATTTGGAGAATAACTTGTGTCAAGGCAGTATACACAAGTGTTTACACTTGTGTATATGTGTAGACCTATAGATCTGCTGAGTTTTGTGATTTAAAGGATTTTTATGGATTTTGTTCGAGTTTCCTTTCAGAAATTTTGGGGAAAATCTTTATAAACTTATTTTGATGGATTATTTCTATATTTATGCATAAGCATATATGGATATGGAGTTTGATTTTAGTATGTAATTATTATATCTGAGAATATATATATATATATATATATATATATATATTTGTTTTTGGCAAGTTGAATGCCTTGAGTATGAAAAGCAAAGATGAGATTTATATATTTCTCTATGTTATGGTTTTCTGAGATCAAGTTACTTATGGTTTTAAATGGGAGATTATATGGATCTGAATCCACACTTTTGAGATATGATCTTTAATCTGAGCATCTGAGTTTTGATAGATATGTTTTCTTTGATATAAGATGTTTATTCTGGAAAAATGAAGTTTATGGGAGATTTGGATTTATATAAGAATTTGAAATAATTTTTGAAATGAGTTTGAGAACTTACAGCCTCATGTGCTTTATATATCTAAAATACGTTTAGTTGTTTTAACAGCATGACTTACAAGTCTGAACTATATTTATATGTTTTGGCATATCTGATGTCGTAGATCTTTGAAGAAAAAAATGGATTTTAATGCTTTCAAATGCATTATGATTTTTGAAATGAAATTACTATGCTAAGTGGATGTTGCTATTTGAATCTGAATATAACATATAGCTAATACATGTTCATGTAATAGATTCCTGAATCGTATTGTGGACTTGCCATATAAATAAATATACGTGCATGCCCTTACTTTATATTTCTGAAATGAATGAGCTCAGTTTTGAATAGTTTTGCAAAAGAAAGTTAATTAGCAAACTGTTTTGATTCTCTTATGCTATATTCATAAGATTTCTGGAAATGGATTACAAGTCCATGTATTATCTTGAGACTTTTATAAAAGGAACTTGTAAGCTTCCAATAGTTTATGTTAAAAATATTTGTATGATGCAGAATGGCTTTTGCCCTTGCATCAGTGATATGTTTCAGTTTTAAAGAAAGATAGTTGATGTAAATTCATCTTTTATGTCTGAATATAACTTGCATGAGTGAGAAAGAGGAAAACTCGATGACCTCATTTTTGTATAGTTGGATTGGTAATCCTTTGTTTATACGTATATTTATTGATACTTTGTTGGTGCCAAGGCTTCATTAACTCTCGGATGTTTCCAGCATTGTTACAGTGTGATTTTAGGGCTCAATTTTAATTGCCTATTCGTTAATACCATTGCTTGAGCTTGTGTGTTGGCGAGACCGTGCACACCTGTATTTATATGTGTGTGTACGTGCAGCCACACCTATAATTGTGCTATAGCAAGAGTTGAATTAAATAAAGAATATCTATGACTTTTATGATATAATCCGGAATTCTGATATTTTCAGTCTGCTTGTGTATCTTTTGTGTCATATTGCAAATAATTTTCATAAAGAGGGAAATGGATTTATCTTTATATTAAAATGCTATGTGTGAATGCTTTAGCTAATTTTCTTAAACTCTGATTTAATAGCTAAAGAGATTGGTATATCTTCATATATATTAATCTATGTTTTAAGAATACACCAATATTTCTATATTGGTAATAGTGGATCCTGGTTTTGGTTTTGAAGATAGATGACCCTGTGTATTCATTTAGCATATTTCTTTATGCCAAAAAAAAACAAATTAGTCCATGATTTGGCCACTAGAAAAGTAGGGTCGTCACATTGGTATCAGAGCTATGTAGGTAGATAACATAGCAAAAATTTAATTTGTGTGAACTTGTTTGTATTGACTGCTTTGGTTGCATTGTTTGAATTGATTGCTTTGGATGATCTATTTGGATTACATCTATGTTAATATGTTTCTCCTTTCTATTATTTTGTTTTGAAAATTGTTTAATCAATCATATAACCTGATTACAGAAATGAGTTTATGACTCAGTTTTTTTTATAAGAAAATAATCTAGTTAATTTACTGAGAAGTAGGGTGTTGAATAATAATGGATTAGGCAGTATGGACAGAGAGGTTTATGCTCATGTCTAGTTCATTTAAATTTGCTATGAACAAAGAAATATTATAAAAATGTGCTGATTTGTTCAGATCAAAATCTAATATGTTTACGGGTTTTTCTCAAAACCACATCCTATGTTCACAGTAAAAAAAACAAATATGGCATTTCTTATGATTTCAGTAGATTTATTTAAGCAGAGGAAAAGTTCTAGAAACTATTGTACTAGCAGGTTATTGGAAAAATGTAATCAAGCAGAAATGACTCTGAAATGGGTAGTAAAATTTGGTATGAATGTTTGGTCTGTTTAGATATGGTTTTTAAGGAAATTAAGTTCCTTACTTATGAAATGAAGAAAGGATTACAAGAGTATTTCTGGAGTTAAAAAGGAAAATTCCTTAAATGAATAAATATGCATGGTCTCTAAATTACAAAGTAATTTAGGAGAGTTGCCTTGATCTATTCATCATTAGGTGGATGATGGGTATGTGCATGACTTGTTCAAGTCCTGAAGGCCTCTGTGCAAAGGTTAACAGAATTGAGTCCTTTGCAATGCACACTTTGTGTTCAAAGGCAAGAGTTTAGACCATATAAAAATGTAAATGGAACTAGAAATGAAGGCTGTGGAATTTAAGAATTTAAATCCAAAGAAGTTTTGTACATTACAATTGAACAAATTGGATGAATGACTGCTTGAATGTATGCTTGATGTATAGGTTTAATTGTATAAATGCTAAAGCTTATTATGGAACTGGAAAGCATCAAACCCTATGAATAAATGAAAGAAAATTAAATTGGTCATTTGGGGTTAGTCAATGATCTGCTTGCTTCAGGTGGGAGGAAGTATATGCATGGTGCAAGTGCACCCTGAGGCCCTTGTGTGTTGGAATAAATAAAACAATCTGGGTGATTCCTTCACAATGCATACTTTTGTTCATTTGATAGGGGGATTTAGACCATAAAATAAAATGGGGTATGAGGTTTAAATCTCTGGGTTATAAATATCTGGACAGGGATATAAATTAAACAAGGTTTAATATGATGACCTGGTTGAAATACTGGGAGAAATTGGGAGAACAAAACCTGGGTTTATTTATGTAAAAATGAAGTTATGAATGATGCATGGCTTACTGAACATTTGTTGAATTGATGCATTGTTATTGATTACTTGTTGAATGATTTCTGATGGCAAGCAATTAGTTGATGGGGCAAAACTGACATTGGGTAATTTTCTAAAATCCTAGTGGCAGCCAGGGTCTAGTATAAGAAGGCTTAAGGTAGTGAGATCTGTCACTATTTTTAAAACAGAAAAAAAAATATAGCAATAGAAATATAAACCAGAGAGCATTGGCCATTAGAGTTAAGAGAAAGTGAAAGATCAAAGGGAAAGGAAGGCTTAGGAAAAAGAGTTAAGGTGAGTAACCTCACTGGAAACATTGGTAATAAGCAATAAGTCCTGAATATTGAGGCAGCTTAACTAAATTTATATTTTTATTTGTTGCAAGCTATGTTGTTTTTATGATATGGGAATTTTCACTTGCTTTATGATCTGTTTAAATGATAACCCTTTTATATTGATTTACCCAGAGTGAAATAGCCAGGGATTTAATGTTTAAATATGTCCTTCTGTGTTATGATTTAACTGTGAGATGAAGTAGTGAGTACGGATTTTCTTTATGTATATTTTCTAGTTTAAAACCCAGGATACTTAATATGGATGTATGGTCTAAAAATGAAAGAGGATATGGGGCTGCAACATTGTGTTGTTGCTTATGTCTCATATCAACAACAAATGAAAATATAGGGGTGCAATGTATACATGTGCTGAGCCTCTACATTCCATGAACTATCCAATAAAATACTTGTGATTTAGTCAGATTTGAGGACCTACATAGATCTGATTGAATCAGAGGTAGGAAGAAACCAACAGAAAAATTTATCTATGGCCATATGTTTGTATTAGGATCTATTGAAATTCATAGAAAAAAGTAACATGTTTAAGAAATCACCTCTGTTGCTATGGAAAAGTGCTTGCTAGTGAAAACATGATTTGTTAACCTCTGGATGTGTGTATGGGACTGAATGTTTTCTTCATTGCTTGAACATGAGATATAGAAAGGTATTAACATAGTATTAAAAGAAAAGGGGGAGTGACACTTAGTAACTTAACTAAGGACTTGGGATCTTAGGGCTATAAATATAGCTTGGCATGGTGAACATTGCAAGCTCACACATGATATGATTATACCCAGGGGCCTGAGTGTGCTGGGTTAACAGTGAATATGCCCCAGACAGTGTGTGATTTAATAAAAGAGAAAGTAGCTAAAGACCATAAAAACAAAATACAGGATATTGAACATTAGTAACAGGTTCATGTGAAGGCTTGGGTAAAATTCCTGATGACCAGAAAATCTGTAGATGAGGAATGATGATTTAATTGATAATTGTGTTGACTATCTGATGGTATTCTATGGATGAATGAGCATTACATTTAAAATGACTTCAATATGAATCATGAGTAGGAATGTATTTGTAAGCAACATATAACCTGATGACAAAACATATGAACTGTTATTGAATTAATATTTGTTTGGTTCAGGTTGAGTAAGCTTGGTGTGTATAAATATGTTTGAGACATTAGAATTGCTTTGAAAAGCAGAAAGTAAAATTTGTATTGATTCTAGAATTTACTAAACCAATTTGCCAATAGGGTTTAGTTTAAAACTGAATGTGATCAATATTATGATGAATGCAATGGCACTGTTTCATGCTCTCACTTGTACACTGCCATATTTGTGCATATTCACTTCATCCTGTGTGCACCCCTGAGTTGCACTGTATGCATGGACTTGGTCCAAACACTGTTGCATCTGAAATCTGCTGTTGCACTTGAGACTTTAGACTTGATTTTGCTGTTTCCATGCAGTGGCAGTTCTATATATATATATATATGTCCATGTACTTGAAACTACTTGATGCTGCACACTTGTGCTTTGTCTTGATCACTTCTGTTGTTGTCATTTTGTGTTGTTGTCTTGCATTTGCCAAGTCCATGTGTAAGTTCCCATACATCCATCTGAGTTTGCTGTTTCCAGATGCACTGAGTTGCTTGAATATGTCGCTTTCTTATTTATGTTCTGTTTGTATGACAGTTGCAATTAATCTTGTGCTTGTTCATTTGATGATGAAACATGTTGATTGAAATTTGCTTGTGCACTCGAGTTGGCAAGGCAGTGCACGCGTGTATATTTATACATGTGTGTATTGCAGCCACTCCGCAAAATTTAATGAATATTTAGGATGCTAGAACGAGTAAGAGCGAATTGTGAGGACACAATTCCAAAAAGGTAGGGTATTTGTAATGACCCACAATATTTACACAACTATGATATTGTGATTTAAACAAGTATAAAATATTGAAATATATTTGTGCACACATTTGGTATGACTTAGGGGTAAATTTGTGATTTCCCAACTGTTAAAACCCTATCCGTGAGTGGATTATAAAAAGAAAGATGTGGCCAGTGTTTCATTCCACTCTCTCGTTTCAAAACAAAAACTAAAATGGCCGAAGCCCTAGAAATCAGATTGGGGGAAAAATCATCCTGCTGTATCGAATGGCGTTGGATTCGTGAGAAAAAGGGGGAAAGCTATGGCAATATCTAGGGGATTGACATCTCATATAGGTACGTGAGTGTTCTTAATCTTGATGTAACAACCCAGAATTTTGAACAATTTAAAAATGAAAATATTTAATTAATTTTAAATATTTGAATGAGAATTTAAATTGAATTCCCAATATAACTGTGAATTTGGCGATTAAATATTAAAATTTAATCTATACAAAGTTGAATAAAAATTTGAATTTAACTTTGAAGTTGAAATTGAATATTTAATTTGTAATTGAAATTCGAACTAATGACTTAGAAAAAATAGTTTGGATTTACGAATTATTTTTATTTATAAATTGATGTTGATAGTTGAACTTCAAAACGTTTCTATATTTACTAAAGAAAATTTATACAAAAATAATTGAATTTGCAAAAAAAAAAAAAAAAAAATAGTAATATATATAATAAAAAGAGTATACTGCCTTACTCTTATCAGCCAAATTCGTGCCTTAATCTATGCCGTAACCCACGCAAAATTCACGTCTTCCCTATTCCTTTATACCCGACCCCTTTTACCTTTCTCATTTTAAAAACCCTAAACAAATCAAACGAAAGAAAAAAAAAATGGCGGCCACGAATCCTCTTTCGTCCCTCTAAATCAAAATTAGGGTTTTTGTTCGTCTTCAAACCCGTGAAGCCGTTAGTACTTCCTGTTTCTCTTCAAAATTAGGGCTCGTTCAATTCATGGATGCCAACCCCAATTGCTTGGTCGATCGATGATCTCGTGCTCGGCTCCTTAAAAATTTGCATCGTAATCAAGGTGAGTGAACTATCACTCACATCTACTTCACTCTTAGGCCGTTCGAGTTTATTTTGATGTTGATGTTTTTTTTTCTTCTCTGTATGGGTTCGATTTCGTGATTTCCTTGGCTTACTTTGATTTTGTTAAATTGCTTTGACTTCGGTCATATAATTTTTGTATGTGTTTCACGTTTGCATTTGGGCTTTGATGTTGCACTACTTCATCATGGCACTTGAACTATTTTAATTTCGGCATTGTCTTGATTTCGAACTGCATATTATTTCTGTCTTTGACTCGAGTTTGTTCGATTTTGCTTCTGTGATATTTTTAATGGCTTTGGCCTTGATTTTTTTGGCCCCAGTGAGCTTCGTCTCTGGCCATCTTTGTATTCGTTCCTGAAGCATTGATTTGGATTCTTGATAACTATGGCTCGTTGATGTCGGTCCCTGTGACCACGTCCATGGCTTATAGTTTCATGTGATTTTCGAAGTTAAATTTTTGAAAAGAAAAGAAAATAGAAGAAATTGACTTTTGTTGGCTTCGGCCTTGCTTTCACTGTTGTGTGAATTTTACTATAGTCTTTATTTTGTAGCTGTCTCATACTTCGATTTGTAGATGACTTGTTCATCCTAGTAGTTTCCTTTTGACTTCGGTCATTTGTGACATTGTCACTTCTGATCATCCCTGTAGCATGCGTAACTTTCACCTGCTGTTGTAGCCTTTGTTGAGTCTTGATACACTTGTGGTCTGACTTGTTTAGTTACTGGATTTCACCATACTTCTGTTGCATTCATTTGTTGCATATATCTGTTGCATCCATATTGTCACTGTTTGATATAGTTTGCATTCCAGTTGTACTTGCAGTTTCATTTTATTGCAGTGAGTAACATTTTAAAATTTAAGCATATAAATCTTTTACATCCTGACAAGCTTGTATGAGTATGCTTATCTTCTCTGTGTGTGTGTGTATATATATATATATATATATATATGTCTGGATAACTACATGTTGTTTAAGACCTGAGACTTCTCTGTGCTTTAGTTTCCAGGTCATAAAAATTTAAAAATTCTTATTTTCTTACTCTAGTCTTGGTTAATATATTTGTTTACCCACAGATTAGTTTTAAAATTTTATTCAAGATAGAAATAAATTTAAAATTTTGTTTGAAAACCAAATTTGTTACAGGCTTTCAACCTATCTATTTTTTTTCCAAATCAAAGAAACTGATTAAAATAAATTTTAAACCCTGGTTTGACCTGAGTTTTCTAAAACAAGTTCAAACATAACTTTAAGTCTCTGTTATGTGGAAGTCACCATTTACTGGTCCATTGCTTAGTTTGAAGTCTGATTAGTTTGGTTGTAAAGTTGTCATTGATTTTTGTCCATCCTGTTTTGTTTCATTGTCCACTGATCATTTATTACATATGCCATTCACTTCAGTTGCCTGTTTATGCATATTTGATTCTGCTTACTTGTTAGCACTTCTAACAAAATACACTTGTGCACATTGATGTTATATGCAAGTGTAGAATTGTTCCACTGATGCATCACTTGTTGTCGTACTCACTTGTAGTTGTTCTTGCAGCGTTGTCTTCATGTTGTGTAGATTTGCTATTACTAGAGCCAGCTACCCACTTCTTTCACTATTGCATTCCATTTGTGTTTGCTGTCACATTGGGCTTGTAGTTGTTGTAGCTCTCTGCATTTACTACTTCAAGTATGGCTGTTTTGATTTGTTGAAGCTTTGAACTGTTTTCATGCTTTATTCGAGCCTTCGTGCTTTGTGTACTTGTGGTGGCTGTAGTTTATTGTTGCAGTTTGCCCTTGAGCTCGAAGTGGGGCTGCAGTTTCATTTTTATGAAAATTTGCACTTGTTGAAATGTGCAGTAATAAGTTGTTTGGAACTTGTTTTCTTGAGTTAGTTGAGTATATGCAAACAGTTGCATTTCGACCTTGCCTTGTTGCATGGGTTTTGGTATTGCAGCTGTGTTGAGTCACTGACTTGACCTCTGCAACTTTGATTTCTGATAGTATTCTATGTTGAGATGATTTCACATGTTATCGTGGCGAGGCAGCGCACGCGTGCGTGCACTGCAGCCACACAGTATCGACATTTTGAATCGATATTTGAACCTTCATTGATTTTGGTTCGTTGACCTTTTGAGTACATCATCACGATAGTGGCGAGGAAGTGCACGCAAGCGTGAACTGCAGCCACACAGTTTTAATGTTTTATATGTGGCGAGGCAGTGCACGCGTGCGTGTACTACAGCCAATGGGTTTGGATGTTTTTAAGTAACTTTTCAATTATTTGAATTGATTTAATTTAATTTGATGATTTTATTTTTAATTGCCGTTTAGGCAATTCTGATTTTTTTTTTCTAAATTATCTTCATCAATAATCCCTTCATCTATCTGCGTTGATAATTTGAAATTACTGATTTATTGTTTAACACTGATAAGTGTTATATTTACCGTTATCCGATTTCTTGTTAAAGGATCGGATAGGTGAATTCATATTTGACTGTCGTCTAATTGTCAATTGATTATTATTGCCTCTATGCACTAATAACTGAGTTTGAATTAGACTGACCTGTGTATTATTTTCTTTTGAATGTAATACTCGGTTCAGACCGAGTATTTTACAGCTTGAAGATTTTCAAGCCGCGAAGTTAGAGAGAGTTGGGAAAATGGCTTCACTTTAGCTTTACGAAAAAAATTTGTACTTGTAAAAGATATATTCCGCTGTATAAAATTTAATGCATTGTACAAACTCTGATATATGTATAAAAATTCATTTATGTAAAATATTATGATTATTCTGTGATTCTGTGGCTGATTCTGTTTAAACTCTATAAACTGAATAACAATCCGTCATTTTGAACGTCTCAAGTTGGTTTAATTACCGACTGGGGGCGGTCAGAACGGCGGGTCGTTACAAAAGTGGTATCAGAGCTTTGGTTTACACAAAGCTCAGTTTATGATGTTTAATATGAATAGTTACTAGGATCACTTTAAAGAAAACGTTTTTCAAAGATGATGTTAGGTCGAAGACCGGTGAAGACATGAAACTCAGTGTCGTGATAACCAAGGTCGAAGATAATACAGAGGAATCGCACACAAAAAATCATATGACCAAAGTCAAATGAAATCAACAAGCCGTGGTGGCCACGAAACCAAACCCAGTCAAAAATCATAAAAACAGTAATCAACAAGTATCAAAATCACAAGGAAACTGCAGTTGCAACCATGAACAACTGCCACAGGTCAAATAATCAATGTCTAGTGACCGGAGCATAATGCAAATCAACCCATAATGACCAAGGAGATCGAACAGATCAAAATCATCAAAGCCGAGAATATCACTTAATCAAAGAACGCAAATCGCAAATTTTAACAAGCCAAAAATCATCAGAGTGGAATTAGATGTGAGTGATAAGAAATCACTCACCTTATCGACGAATAGAAGCAGCCGAGCATAACTAAAGAAGATGAACGATCGACGAAGCAAACTCGCGAATGTCCTTTCGATAGATCAACATTCAAGCATCGGCTTCGAAGATTTTCACAAGCTCTAGCTTTCGAGATGAGGAATGAACGAAATTGGAGCTGCCATTTATTTATTTATTTGATTAGGGTTCGAGAGTGAATCAAAAGGGGAACGGTCATTGCCTTTTTGATAATATCACATCCCAACAAAGTAAAAGGGAATGGGCCAATAAAATAAAAGGGATTTATTTAAAGCCCGTAATCCGTTATCGAATTACAAAAGAATTTTCAAAAGAATTTAAACCTAATTAAAATTCCCAATATCAATTAACAACCCACTTAATCGTCATTTGACAATAATCAATTGTTACGAAACCCCGGGTTAATACAGACTCCCCTCCTTATAAAAATTACGTCCTCGTAATTTTCATAATTAAGGTTGTCACTAACAATAAATTTTCTAACATAAACTGGTTAAGCTAGAAAATAAAGGTAGAGAATTCAAACGTCAAAGAAATCTTTTAATTTCATAAAAGAAATTCACAAATTTTCTACAAAATCTAATTATCAAATAGATAATCAGAAAACATCAAAACTGAATAAATGTAATCATTAGCAATATTCATTTATCAACATAGATAATTAGAATTACAGAATTAACAAAACAGCAATATCTAATTATCAATACGATAATTAGAAAACAACAAAATCTAATTATCGACAAAGATAATTAGAAAACAAAATTCGCAAATCACAAAACTGCAAATATCTAGTTATCCAACAGATAAACAGAAAACACGAACTTCATAATCAGCAAACTCTAACCATCAACAGAGATAGATAGAAAACAACAATTCAATATAATCAAGATAACCTAGAATCAATTAGAGACTAGAGAATCTTATAATCAGCAAAATTAGCAATTACCTAATTATCAAGGCAATAATCAGAAATCTCATATCAACAAATATTTAATTATCTCAAGCGATAATCAAATTTCAAATCAACAATTATTCAATTATCACAATCGATAATCAACTTTTAAATCAACAAATATTTAATTATCACAATCGATAATCAAATCTCAAATATCTAATTATCACAAACGATAATCAAATTTCTCAAATCGGCAAATATTTAATTATCAAAACGATAATCAAAATCAACAAATATCCGATTATCAAAACGATAATCAGAACTCATATCAACAAATATCCAATTATCAAAAACGATAATCAGAAATAACAAATATTCGATTATCAAAAACGATAATCAAAATCAACAAATATCCGATTATCAAAACGATAATCAGAACTCATATCAACAAATATCCAATTATCAAAAACGATAATCAGAAACAACAAATATTCAACTGTCAAAAACGATAATCAAGATCAACAAATATCCGATTATCAAAAACGATAATCAAAATCAACAAATATCTGATTATCAAAACGATAATCAGAACTCATATCAACAAATATCCAATTATCAAAAACGATAATCAGAAACAATAAATATTCGATTATCAAAAATGATAATCAAAATCAACAAATATCCGATTATCAAAAACAATAATCAAAATCAACAAATATCTGATTATCAAAACGATAATCAGAACTCATATCAACAAATATCCAATTATCAAAAACGATAATCAGAAACAACAAATATTCGATTATCAAAAACGATAATCAAAATCAACAAATATCTGATTATCAAAACGATAATCAGAACTCATATCAACAAATATTCAATTATCAAAAACGATAATCAGAAACAACAAATATTCGATTATCAAAAACGATAATCAAAATCAACAAATATCCGATTATCAAAAACGATAATCAAAATCAACAAATATCCGATTATCAAAACGATAATCAGAACTCATATCAACAAATATCCAATTATCAAAACGATAATCAGAAACAACAAATATTCGACTATCAAAAACGATAATCAAAATTAACAAATATCCGATTATCAAAACGATAATCAGAACTCATATCAACAAATATCCAATTACCTGCAGATAATTGGAAAACAACAAATATCTAGAATCAATTAAGATAACTAGAAGATCAACATAAAAGGTTGGATCGATCACATCAGATGGCGAGTTTTTAAGCATCGCCGCACGTGCATCTCAGAGTGGCCAAAGCCTACCAAGTACTATAAGTTTTGGCGCCCATCAGATTGACCCGGAGGTCCGCAGAGTGACTCGAAGGTCTAGTACTGGTATTTGACCCGAAGGTCCGCAGAGTGGCCCGAAACCCCAACAAATGACCCGAAGGTCCAACAGAATGGCCCGAAAGCCCAACAAATGACCCGAAGGTCCATCATATGACCCGAAGGTCCAGCAAATGATCCGAAGGTCCATCAGAGTGGCTCGAAAGCCAAATAAAATCATCAGAATCATCAAATAGCAAATATTTCAATTAACGAGTCCGGAATTAACCAAAATAGCAAACGCACATGTCCCATAACCACGAGTTTTACTAAATCGTTTAATTCTCTTCATCGTTTCCTTGAAAGTGCAAAATTGTGTATTCCAAAAATAACATTTCACATTCTCAAACGGACAAGTCCGGAATTAAGCGAATCAGTAAAAGAAAGGGGTCATAATCCTCGATTTTGCTGAAACGTTTAAATCGCTTCCTCATTCTTTTGAAAGCGCAAACTGCAAAACTTCTGAAAACAATTTCATTTATTTTATAAAAGTAATAATCTACATTCTCAAATGAACAAGTCCGGAATTAAGCGAATCAGTAAAAGAAAGGGGTCATAGTCCTCGATTTTGCTGAAACGTTTAAATCGCTTCCTCATTCTTTTGAAAACGTAAACTATAAAAAATTTAGAAAACAATTTTATTTTTAAAACGATTTGCAAATCCATGATAAAAACAGCAACATTAATGACAATTTCGATAAGGAAATTGTACTTCTCAAAACACCGTAGAAACGCATCTCGAAATCAGCATTGCAGGATAACCGCTTGAAAATTCACTTTAAAATTGACGGTCACTGAAGTCAATGCGACAGTGATTTTTAAACGTCAAAATCTCATTAAAATAATTTGCATCAAAATATAACATCAGTGAATTTCCATTCATCAAAATGTCAACAAACACCGCGATTCAAAAATCTAGCACCGGTGTGAAAATCCCGTTATAAAAATAACGGCAACGAAATACGTTTCATAACCAAGCATCGGTTCAACGTAAAATTAATGTAGTAACGTGCAACTCATGTTTGCACGCACACTACCAATAAACCAAGAAAGCATTCTACTATATCTTCAATTAAGATATTTTAAAACAGCTAAAATCTAATCAGATATGATTAGCACCACAGAAAACCAGCAAGAATTTCAACAAATCAAACCACTGGTTAAACAGCATAATGAAATTAAATTCATTTTCACATTTCGATTTTTAATTCAAAATAATTATCAGCTGTACTCAGCGAAGCAGTCTCACAATTTTCGCTGCGCACTCTGATAAACAAAACACAATTCACTTTTATTTTTAAATACAGATATTTAAAAATTTCATCAAAATTTCAAAACTTTAGTTTTGACTCAAAGCACAATAAAACATCGACTAATAGTTGTAACATATGTTCCATCTAAGTTATGTTTTATATTATGTCCATAAACCCCAAGCTCTGATACCAACTGTAACGCCCCACCTCTATGCTCACAATAACAAAGAGTATTAAAGGAAATACTGTCTGTTATCACGAAGGATAAGGCTGGATAGGAGCGGCCATCCGTAGTTAGGTCTTACACTAGTATTGGTTATTTCGATAGGAGTGGTATATATTTTTATTTTTCATCTCTTATTTATTTACTCCCATCGACATACCTAATTCCAGTATAAAACGAATTACGATGGTTCATAATAGTTTAGGACAATATATATAATAATAACACGGATAATATAATTGCAGAACACAGATAAAACAGAAAGTCTCGTATATATAATAACTGATGTCAGTTACAATACATGTGATACAATACATATGATACAACTACTACTGTCGACTCCGGAAGTTACATATACAAGTACATTATCGTAAATAATATACATGAATATACAACATCCTATATTAAGACAACGACTACTCCAAAAAGTATGAAAAGACCTCATAGCTCTAGCAGCGACCCAAAGTAAGATATCAACAACCTGTAAATACTCGGTCTGACCCGAGTATTACATTCAAAAGAAAATAATACACGGGTCAGTCTAATTCAAACTCAGTTATTAGTGCACAGAAGCAATAATAGTTAAATAATGAATAGACGACAGTCACAATAAATCCAGTCTATCCAACCCTTCAAGAAGAGAATCGGATAACGGTAGATATAACACGTAATAGTGTTAAGCAACAAATCAGCAGATTCAAATTATCAACTAAGATAAGTGAAAAGAATATCAATGAAGATAATTTTAAAAACAACAGAATTGTTTAAACGACAATTAACACAAATCCAATTATTAAATAATAATTTAGAAACTCATAATCTAATTATCAAGAGATAATTAGATGTCAATAAAATGATCTAATCAAATCAAATCAAAATACACTTCAAAATATATTGAATTGGCAACACGAAACAAATCCAGCAATCGAAATATCAATTAAAATGTCAAATCTGATAGGGCTGCAGTACACGCTCGCATGCACTTCCTCACCACAATAAAACGTTAATTCTGTGTGGTTGTAGTACACGCACGCGTGTACTGCCTCGCCACTTCAGTATATGAAATAGAAATCAGCACAAGGTCAAATCCAAGCGATTAGCTGGATTCAACTTAGGTGTATATTCAACTGAAATAGTGACATGATGAAGCAGTGGAAACAAAATTATGCTCCAACACAAAATGGTTCACATGCATGCTAATATCAAACTAGGGTCTATAACAAAATTACATTCATGCAAACTCAATTGCACACAATAACGAACTGCACATGAACAAAATAAATCAGAGGTGCAACATGGAACTGCAAAAGATGCGACAGGTTTACCATAGTGAAACTGGACAGTACTCTCAAAATGCATGAACAAAGCATGCTACAGGTCTTACAATATGGATGGACAATCACCTATATGCAACAATGGAAGGAGCATAATTTGGCTAGCTAACTGAACCACAGACCCACAAGTGAAGATAACAAGTGTGCAAACATTTACCCACATGAGCTAAGAAACACTACAGGCATGTAGAGGATCAAAGTATGCAAGCTTGACTAACAAGTTCAGCCTCTTCACCAAGAAACCAATGAACATTGAATACAGCATAATGCATCACTGAAACAAGATCAAAGTACAGTTAACATGAAACAGGCCAGAGTGACAACTTAACATGTACAAGGCAACAGAGGATGCAACATATGAACATAAAAGTATGTATACACATGATGCAAGACCATAGAACTGCACAGGTAACCCAAGCAAACAGAGGATACACAAGATTTTGTGAAGCAACAGTGTACATGAAATACCATGGTCAGGCAATTTAAAGCACAAAGCAAAACAAGTCGATACAACAGGATCAAACTCAATTTGCAACCCAATACAGTAAAGGCCGAAGTCATTGAACTGCAGCCAATACACAAAGATGATGTTAGGTCGAAGACCGGTGAAGACATGAAACTCAGTGCCGTGATAACCAAGGTCGAAGATAATACAGAGGAATCGCACACAAAAAATCATATGACCAAAGTCAAATGAAATCAACAAGCCGTGGTGGCCACGAAACCAAACCCAGTCAAAAATCATAAAAACAGTAATCAACAAGTATCAAAATCACAAGGAAACTGCAGTTGCAACCATGAACAATTGCCACAGGTCAAATAATCAATGTCTAGTGACCGGAGCATAATGCAAATCAACCCATAATGACCAAGGAGATCGAACAGATCAAAATCATCAAAGCTGAGAATATCACTTAATCAAACAACGCAAATCGAAAATTTTAACAAGCCAAAAATCATCAGAGTGGAATTAGATGTGAGTGATAAGAAATCACTCACCTTATCGACGAATAGAAGCAATCGAGCATAACTCAAGAAGACGAACGATCGACGAAGCAAACTCGTGAATGTCCTTTCGATAGATCAACATTCAAGTATCGGCTTCGAAGATTTTCACAAGCTCTAGCTTTCGAGATGAGGAACGAACGAAATTGTAGCCGCCATTTATTTTTATTTTTATTTTGATTAGGGTTCGAGAGTGAATCAAAAGGGGAATGGTCATTGCCTTTTTGATAATATCACGGCCCAACAAAGTAAAAGGCAATGGGCCAATAAAATAAAAGGGATTTATTTAAAGCCCGTAATCCGTTATCGAATTACAAAAGAATTTTCAAAAGAATTTAAACCTAATTAAAATTCCCAATATCAATTAACAACCCATTTAATCGTCATTTGACAATAACCAATTGTTACGAAACCCCGGGTTATTACAAGGACTCATTCGTATGACTTGTCTCTTGCTTTAAGAACATATATATACGATATCCCCCAAGGAGGACTCCTTTATATCATTCGTTTACTTCTTAAAGACCCAAAATTGAGTTAACCGAAAATTCACTAATTTAGTTTTGAAGAGTCCATGATCGGATAGGTGTATTAATGACCAAAAACCACTTCAAAATTGATATATGAGTTCTATGTTTTGAAAGAGACTATAGAGTGGAATGCTATAGAGTTGAACTGTCATCTGAATGTTAAGTCTAAAGGAGAAGTCAATGTTAGCATTCGTTGGACGACTTATACTAGGATCCATGGGGCTGCTCGAAATGCTAAAATCTAAAGAGAGTTCGAGACCCGTTTAAGTGATGAAGATTTGTATGTTGGGATGTTAAACGTGACTTCACTATCGATAATGGCGGAAAAAAGAGTAGGCACATAGCCAAGGGGTTTGGTTAACCTAAGAGGGTACATCACCTGCAAATATATACAAATGCTTTCGATTGAGGCGCATGGGAGTTGATGGTGCTCGTATCACATGTTCGGGTGTGGACTAGCTATTTTTACCTTTGCAACATATTTTATCTAGAGATATGTATGGTTTGGGAAGATAGTTTCTGACCCTTGTGCAGGAGGCCTGCTTTCGGGTTTTATCGAGGATTGCTCCATGGAGATCCTTATGCATACGTACCTTAGCAGTTTTAGTTGTACTTCTAATATTGTTATGTTACGAGATGCAAGTAGCACAGCTATTTTCTTATTTATATTCTACACCCTTCGAGACTATCTATTATATTGACATATGTGCTTATTTGATGGTTTTGGTTCATTTGAGAGGAAATTGTTACAGTTATTCGAACGGTCTCAAAAGTTATTGTTAAATGCGGCTATATATTTCTTGAGTTTCTCACACCAGGCTTACGTCTGACTCATGGTTTTATATTTCCCTTAATCATTCGAGTGTTCTTTCAGGTAATTTGAGAAAGGTAGCATTTCATTGATATTCTTTAAAGTTTCAGGAGACGAGATGGATGCTTCCAATTGCATACTATATTTTATTTCCACAGCACTACTACTATGTATATATCAGCATTTGTAAGGACACGTTGTTAAGCCGATGATAGTACTTTAGATTGTAACTCTAAAATGTTATGTATCTTAGAGTAGCTCTTTGTACTCTCTTTTAGATATTATATATTACTGTTCCATCATGAGATTCTGATGTTTTCTTCTCTTCTTTCTAGTTCCTTTTCTTTTTCTTTTTGCACTAACAATTTGTCTTTCCATCACTTGGGTGATCTACACGTGAATACTGTGGATATATTAGTGTTTACATTTTGATGGTCGAAAAGGCAGGTCATTACAGCTAGTATCAAGGCTGATGGTTAAGCGAGAACCTTAACTTTGGTTAGGTATAACTCATTAGATATAGGGTAAGCGATGCTTTAGGATGAGTTGAGGTATTATACATATGAAAGTGTATTATATTTGTTATAAACGTATGCCTTAAAAGTATTTCAACTACGAAAATTAAAGATCTTGTATAAGGTATCTTATGAAAGTATAATCTATTAAGTTGTAGTTTAATTAATGTAAGGATTAATGATGTTCATTCCTTACCCCCACATTAATTATTTTAGCCGTGCTCGACCAGTTTATGAGCATAGATATCCTTTGTAGAATGATTTGACATGCTCGACTAGTCTATGAGCGTTATTATTATTTCTAGATTTATTAGCTTAGTCTTGCTCAATAAGTTTACGAGCATTGTTATCGTTTATTGATTTATGCTTGACTAATTTATGAGCATGTTATCATTTGTTGATTTATGCTCGACCAGTTTATAAGCATTGTTATCATTTGTAGATTGATTAGTTATGCTCATTCAGTTTATGAGCATTTAGTATTGTTTATCGATTATTGATTTATGCTCGGCCAGTTTATGAGCAATTATTATCATCTATTAGTTGTTGATTTATACTCGACTAGTTTTTGAGAAGTTTACCTTTTAACTACATGGGTTGGGTAGGCAATATATATGAGTGAACTGAAATGTACACCTTATGAATTGAGTTTCATAGTTTGACCATAATGCGTCCGTTGATAATGTTGGGTTAGAAATTAACTTTAAAATAGTTGCTTATTATAATCAAAAGGAAAAATCGAATATTTTGGAAATAAATATTTGTGAAATAGTTTTATATATGGAAGTAATATTATATAAGTATGGTTTATAAAACATGGTTTATAAACGAAGAGGATTCAAACCAATAGTTTGAAAACATAAATCTCGATGTCTTTGGAAAGGTTTTTCAAGATTTTGGAAAAAAAATAGTAGTATAATTTGAAAGTATTTGTGAATACTAATATTTGAAAAGTGTTTTAATACTTTTTCAAGTTCGAGGTTGCTTTCGTAATAAATGAATCGATTCTGGAATAAAGTATTCTTATGTGAGCTAGTTCGAGTGGCTCAAAAGTGATTGAAAAAGGGTAACAATGTGTTCGGTTGGTAAGCACTTCTCATGGGTATTACCCATCTTGGTAAGGGAATATATAGCAGGATTTGGTAGAACCAGTTTCCATGGTATCAATTTTGTGTTACTTTATATGTGTGTGTGTGTGTGAGAGAGAGAATTTTAAAGTATGATCTGAGTGTACTGAACTCACTTTCGTCGCTTGAAATAATTTTGATAATAACTGCAGCATCATCAACGTCCATTTTCATATTTCAAAGTGGGGGACGCTATGAAAACAATTTACTATAGAGTATTTTGGTAAAACATCTTCTGATATAATCCCGAAAGTATGATTTGATATAAAGGGTACGTGTATATATTATTATGTCAAATGATTTGAGATAAAAACCCACTGTTTAGTTCTAAAATTTTCTATTAAGATGTTTGATATAATATATAAAGTAGTTTATTGAAGAGTATTTTTAGATAGTATAGATTTTGATATAAACTTTCTTATAGAAAAGTTTTGCATGCATGCTATGTAGGGTGCTCGAGTAGTAGTGGCATAACCCAAATAATTATGAAACCTTTTTCTATTTTTCCTATATAGTATAGTGTGTCTAATAAATAAGTGAAACTTTAATAAGTTTTCTATTGACGCATGTATCTTATACATTAGGACAATGTGATATGTTCAATTTTTTATGATGTGATTATTTGAAGTTTTCATTTTTTAGAATAAAACAGATTATTCGACGATTTTGGATACCTTAAAACTTTTGAATCCTTACAGAACTTAAAGTTAAGAGTTTTTGAAAATATAAAATGAATTTAGATAGAACTTTAATTGAGAATGTAGTAAGTTAAAAGAAAATTGAATTTTTTGAACATTCATGATAAGTAAAAGAATAGATATTTTGTATATACTCTTAGGATGTAGTAGAGCATTATACAACTAATAACTTAAAGTAAGTTTTTATGAAATATTTTATAAATAAAGGTATGTCTTTGTAAAATGTTTATAAACTTAAGTTATATTCTTATGAAATGTTTCATAAATGATTTTAGTATTGAATAAGATATACTATTTGTGTAAGCGAATGTGATATAAAAAGATATTATTGTAGTTAAGAAACCAATACGATAAAATACGTAAGTTGTACGTAGATCATTTTATTCGCATGATTGTTCTTTGTCCATGATTCGAGTAAATGATATCTAGGTGATTTACACTGGTCCGAACAAGGATTTCACTCAATTTTCCACGATGAATATTTGAAATGAATTCTTGATATGAACTCGAGGTTTTATATCATAGTATACGGCTATGTAACGAAATATAAGTTTCTACTCAAGGAACCTAATCAGAGTCACATTAGAGAGGTTAAGTGATCTATACTAGTTTGCTTGTGAAATTTGTGTGACTGAGAAAGTTGTTAGATTAGATATTGCATATAGATGATCCATGTATATCGTACGGGATTAATATATGCATACCATGTTTTGTTGCATATAGAGAGTTTTAGGAATGATCTTCAATTTGTTCTGCGTAGCGTGAATAATCTTCTACGTAATAACCGGAGGCCGTTGGGCATAAGGTATGCGTAGTAGATTGTTTATCATCCTTGTGTAATAAAAGGTTTTTGAACCTGAGAAAACGGTGTACATTGTTTGATACTAACTTTGAATACTATAGAGTATTGATTTGGGCTTGTTTCTTTTATGTTAGTTGCGTTGGAATTTCTAGTGCTAAATGTTTTAAGTGGGGTTGAATGTAATGGCCTGGAATTTCAAACACTTTGTATTTAAATATTTGTATTATTTAAATATTTGAATCTTGGATTTAATGCGATTAAATTGATTTAATAACCATGTTAACCCACTTTTAACTAATAACTAATAATGGTCAATTTTTTTTGAAAAATGTTTAAAAAAAATTAATAGTTTAAAGAAATATATATAAATAGCTTTTTACTTGGTAAAAGTAATTCGAACTTGTTGCGCTTTCCTAATATATTAATGTGTAATTGATTGGCAACTAAAAATATTTTTTGTTGAAATTAATTAGAGCTTATAGAAGGTTTATAAAGATATATATATATATATATATACACATATATGAAGAGGGGTATTTTGAGAAGGTTAAGGCTAAAGTAATGAGGTGGAAAGGAGAAGTGATGTGCACATGGTAGAGGGGCTTATTTTGACCAGAGATGAAAGGTGGTTTGGGGGATTGGTGACCTCTTAAATAAGTATACAAACACACTTAATAATATCACAAATTATATTGCCTAAGTTATGCAAGAAATCGTGGCTCTTCATCCTCTTTATCTTCTCTTTATTATCCAAAACATTGTTAAATGAACTCAAAACTCCACTAGATTTTGTCCAAGACCTTTGTAGCAACCAAAAACTTAATGGGCCTGAATTTCGACTAAATTAAAACCCAAGTCCATTAGGGTACGGATCGTTGGTTTTGATAACTTGTAATAAACACAAGTATATCAGAGTACGATTAATATAAACTCATAGTGGAATTGAAAAATATGATATAACATACATGTTGATTGAGGCCGCTGCTTTGGAATATCATTTCTTGGATGTTTAATTGTCTTGTCAGTATCGCGCATGAATAATAAGACATCACCATCTACCATTCCCATCTTGCTTCATATATCTATCCTTTTAGTATATCATATGGGTTGTAATGATGACAGGGTCAGAACAACATTCTGGTGATTGGAAAATTGCATACTTTACGCATCCCATTAGTTTATGCCGTTTGATTTCCATTTAAATGTTATGTCTATTATTTACGGTTGGTCTGTTAAATCTATGTACGTGTATGACATGCCTAACCTAACCTTCCTTAAGGTATCGTTATATATATATATATATATATGTGTGTGTGTGTGTGTGTGTGTGTGTGTGTGTGTATGTATGTATATGTATGTATGTATGTATGTATATGTATGTATGTATGTATATATGTATGTATGTATATATATATATATATGTATGTATGTATGTATATATATATATTCATATTTATCTAAACATTTCAATACCAAAAAAACTCAGCCATTTAATACTTCTTAAATAGGGAGGGGTAAACCCAACTGTCATTTAATACCTCAAGTCCCGGGCGTGGGACTTTGTAACATAACCACTAGTTAATCATGCCATTTACACCTATATAAGGTTTTATAATATAATTTCCGTATTACTAACGCATCTCAACTCTACAATTTACCGTCAACTTTAGGCGAAAGTCTCTTCCCAATCTTATGCAACTACCATCAATCATGTCCTAACAATGTAAGAGATGGTACCCAAGCCACTTAATATCTTTTCAGTTGAAACCAGGCAGACTCTAACCATTTAATAACTAAGTATGTTTCCATCATTTAATACCTATCCCAAGGCGGACTCCTCTATGATACTATCTATTATCCACCTTTGTTAAAAAGCCATGTTCGGACGAATTAGATCGGTGAAATAGAAAAACTACTAAGTTGGATTCCAAAGCAATAATTGTCAAACACAAATATCAAAAAAAAGATTAAGAGATGGAGCCATTAACTAACAAATCACTCCAAGTGCCAAAATTATAGAATCAAACAAAGTAATGGATCGGTACCGATCCATGACCAGGGATTGGTACCGATCCCTAACTTTTGCCTAGATCACCGCATAATTTATCTCATAGAATTCCTTAGAGGTTCTTAGTTGATGCACTCCATAGAAGATGGTTTACTCGCAATCCTCAATCAAAAACAATTGATGGATATGTCAAATGACTTGACCCATCCTCCAACCTAAGAAATTCAGTCAAAGCCAACCCTATATCGATGTAGTCAAATGTCAAAGCTAAGAATGCAAGTCAACCAAGCATCTAAAAATGGGAAGTCAAGATCTAAAAAGCAAGTTCATGGATGGTACCAATCCCTTAACACGGACCGGTAATAGTCTGTAACGAAGCGGATTTTGCCCGTTCGAAAATCGACATCCATACTTTACATCGTACTCGAATGCCGTAGATTCGACCGTTCAAATCCGAGTCGCCGGAGCTTATAACACCATTAAGTAAACAAACAACACAGCGGAAGAAATAATGAATATCAATATACAACATCTCATACAACATCCCGATACAACAGATGATACAATAGATATCGATATACATCAGAGATATGATACAATAAAATAGCAGCGGGAAAGGAAATAGATAACACTAGCAGCGGAACAAATAACTCCAATATAATCTTCAAGAGAGAACTCCAACAGCAGCTCGAACCATCATCACGATACACTAAGTCGAGCAAGACTGGTGCATATCCAAAGACTGAAACTAGCTCCAGATAATCCACCAAACCTAACTATCAGAAAAACCCAACTCTAGACTGCTCGTGTGGAAAATAGTGAGCACCCAGAGTTTAGGAAAGGAACAATAAACTCCGAGTCAGTCATGGGACTGGTGTGAGTAACAAAAACAGTTTATCTTTTAGACACGAACAAGATTTATAAAAGGAAATCCGATATGCTTTTTATAAAATGAAACTACCATAAGACCTCCCGCCACACACACAATGCAAACGCAGAATTGGAGGAGATTTCTTCTTATGATAGTCAAACATGCTTAATACGTAGAAAGTTCTTTGGATATTATTATTATAAGTGCACGGTGCAGAAAACATTTCGAAAGTAGAATATTAATCTTAGCCAGCATACGACCATTATCGTATGCCTACTATAGCTACCATCCAAACAGTGGTGACCACCATAAGTGAATGGCAGGTTCTACAACTAAAATCGTACAGGGTTTCGTATTGGATGAATGGATTTCCAACAAATGGTCAGGCTAAGGAACTTCCTACTGCCACATGGGATCGCCTCTAGCGGGACGTCCCGAGAACCTAACCGGATCTCTGCCAACACAAGGCCGGGTTACCTCTGTAATTAGGTAACTACTACTCGAGCAAGCCACTCCCTGGTCCTTTGGGACCTTTATCCGAGGCGCCTCTAAGCAACAACCACACAGTAAATGAGATTGGAGCTACCACATAGGTAAATATCTGGGCTCCATACCATGATACCACCCTTTACCAGAAGGGAATGACACACCCTAAAGGGCGCGACCCTTATAACCTTGCCGCATCTTTCCTGTTTTGACCATTTCCGAGGTGTGAGGTCCTGATGCAGTCTCGTCCACAAAGCCATGCTTTGGTACAAAGCCATGCTTTGGTACAAAGCCATGCTTTGGTACAAAGCCATGCTTTGGGTCAACAAATGATCAAAGTAATGATCACAAAGATAAATGATCAAACAAATGATCATATCACAAATGATCAAACAATGATCATTAACACACAGCAACACTCAGCATGCCACACTACCAAATTGGGAGTATATTGCTGATAACCTTCAACTACATAACCTCTGAGCTCATACGTCTCAGAGAAGGGTGTTAAGCTAAGAGAATAAATTCTCCGCCACCAACAGATATGTATTTGAAAGAAATCTGCTTTATATCTCAAAGTGTAGTGTCAGACATGTAACCATACAAGTCTGTTTCGGGTTCGAACAGAACCGAAGGCACTTCCGAAGAAGCCCTTGCAATCCGGGTATTCATAATCCCGACCGGACTTTCCATCACTTAGGGAATCTCTATACCGGAGCAACTCAGTGCAGAGACAATCGACAGGTTATCCTATCGTTTTCACAAATACCCGGTCTTCACCACCGGCCTTCAAATGCTATCCATAACGACGTATCACATATTCGGAATGGGTTATACGACACAAAGGTCCTCTCCCGGCTAAACCTAATAGTGAGCGCAACATTTAAAACATATGGATATGGGATTTCAATTAAGTCACAACTTAATAATTCAAACTTTCTTTAAATGGTTTAAACAATTTACCATTTTCAAATCTTTTAAACAAAAGATTTATTTCAAAAACCTTCAGTGGTTTAAACAATTTCCACACTTTAATCTTTTAAACAAATGATTTAATTCACAAAGTTCACCCCATTCACAAAGATCCATTAACGGATTTCAAAATCAATTTCCATTTCAATTGGATTAACTCGTTAAATCCTTAAATTAAAGATTTAACTTATAGCTTTCAAATCGTTTCCATAACTTGGAAAATCATTTTCATTTTTAACTTGAATTCCCTTTAACACAAATTGGAAGTTCATTTCTTATATGAAAGCTTTTTATTATTTGGAAACAGTTAGTTTTCATTTCAGAAAGATTCAATTATATTTACACGAGTTAAAGCCTTTGAATTTAAATTCAAATTTCCAAAAATAAATACCTTTAAAATAGTTTAACCTATATATACTGGTATAACATCTTCAGTCCCTAATTTCCAGATCATAGAATTAAATTTCAAATATTGAATTCAAATTTAAATCAAAATATTTAAATTCCAAAATTCACTCAAGTTATTCAAAATAAATTTCATCTTTGAAATTCCATTTTAAAAGCTTTTCACTTTAATTTCATTTCCAAAACATTTGAATTTAAATATTCAACTTTGAAAAATCATTTCAAAATTTGTGACTTAATTGATTTCCTCGTGAAATCCATAATTGTGTGTGTATAAGTGTGGTCCAGGGGTTTAACACAATAGTGCAATATTATTCAATCATCATAGATCAACCACAGAAATATAGTTGATAAGCGATATAAACTATAACGCTTATCATCCATTCACAATCCACAGATAATATGCAGATGTATCATCAGTAAATGAATAAAATACTCAGTTCAATCCATAGAACAAAATGTCACAGATCAGTTAGGGCAATCAATTCAAGGTATCACATATAATATGATCATCCATAAGTAAGGTCAAACATTTAATAATCATTTATAAGCGGGATTAATTCATTATTAAATCCTAATTAATTCAATTTATTTCCAATTTAATTTAAGTACTTATGACTTAATTATCAAATCTCTGATTTATTAATTACGAATCATTAATTGCCAATTTATCTAATGATTTTCTTAAATTAATTAACTTTAATTAATCAAAATATCCATAATCAATTACAATAAGTGTTTAATCTTTAATTACTTTCATTAAGTAATTTCATTTAAACAATTTATAATTGATTACCTAAACTAATTAATCTAATTAATTATTTAAAATTAATTGCCTTAATTAATACTTAATAACCTTTAGTTAATTATCTAATAACATTTCTTAATTTCTTTTAATTAATCTTCAATTATAAATAAATCTAAATCACTAATTTGTAAATTGAATAAATCATCCATTAATTATCATATTAGTTACATCACTTAATCAACTTAATTTTTTTCTAAGGCAATTCATTTCTTTGTTAATGACTCCACCAATATTTAAGTGTAAAACATTTCACTTTTAAATTTAAATTTAAATTACATTTCAAATTTTAAGTTTCAAAATGATTATTCTTTTAAAACTCAATTTATAATCTTTAAAAATAAATGTAAATAACATCTATTGCTTATATAAGAGAAAGCTTTTGATTCACAACTTTGATTCAATTTGCTTTTAAAACCTTGAATTTAAAACTTGATTTAAAAATCCAATTTCATTTTAAACCTTAAGATTCAAAAGTTTATTTGGAAACTAAAATTAACTTTGAATTTTTAAACCATTGTTCAAATGATGTTTTTAACTTTAATTTTTTTTTCAGAAAACTTTCAGGTTTTTCATAAACCTGAAAACCAAACAATAAAATTATTTAAAACTTTATTTTATTTCATTTTAGAATTCAGACATGAATTTGAATCCACATTTGAATTTGGATTTAAACTTTGATTTATAACTTGTCTAAAACTTTGCTTTAAAATCAAATCACAATCAGGTTTACAAAAACCTGAAACCTGACAAACTAACCCGAGGCAAAGTAAAAGTGCTTCGAGTTGTTTCCTCTCCAACTTCGAGTCAGCTTTGGAAAAACTTCGAGTATCACTCGAGCAAACGCGAACAACCCATCATCCAGATTAACAACCCCAGATCAACTCCACTGTGCACGTGCACATCGCCTTTGGCGATCTTCCGGCGTCGCAGCATTGTCGATCACGTCGACCATTCTCCCCAGACCCAACTCCGACCCCTTGAACTTCGTCACCGCCTCGACATCGAAAATTTGAGTTCGACTCAGAACCTGGAAATAGCAACAGAAAACATCACCAACCCTGTCACCGCCTCCCTTTCGCCGCCTCGACTACCAGAGGTCATGAAACTTCGGCCACGACATCGTATAACACCCCGCTACCATCCTCCAAAGCCACGAGACACTCGGTCGAACGATGGCGACGAACAAGCCAAAAATCCCCGAGCTCACAAAACTAGGTTTAGAGAGAAAAACCCCACGCCACCGCCGCCACCGTGGTCTGTCCACCATCCCATTATTTTTCCCATCACCACCATAACTTCCTCTATCACCATGAGAAAACTCGAAACTTCTCCACCCCCAGATCGCGAGGGATTGCCTCGAATGCCAATTCCAGTTAAACCCAAATTTCGTACTCAATGCAACTTTAAAATTCTTGATTTTTGTTCTAAAAATCCAAACTTTCCAAGTGAATTCGATTTATAATCCTGAATCTATAAATTATTATGTTTGAATTTTTTTTTTCTTTTGTTGAGCATGCACTGTTTTTTTTTTAAACTTACAGAGACAATACACAATTGTTTCTACTTAAACAAAATTTTAAACTAAAATTATGGTATAACTAACATATTTGCTTCAGGACTTAAGCCTTAACAAATCAGGGATCAAGAGCAAGTAGATTTGGTCATAAATTTAGCCTGGAAATTTAAGTCTGAGAAACAGAATCCAAATATTTCATGCATACCAGTGTATTTATATATATATACACAAAACTATCTTAAAAATACAATCACAAACATACTTTCAGAGATGAACAAGCAACCTATATATATACACTTAAGCTTTTTAAAATGAAGTTACTCACAGTGTTGTCTAGATGAACAGAGCACAGTGAGACTGGAATTGCTTTTCAAATTGAAGCTTTTCTTTCCAATTTCTTTTTCTTTTTGCTTTATCTTAAGATCGATTCCCACGCTAACAATACTTATTTTTTTTTCCTTTTAGTTATAGTATTGGATCTCTAAGGCTTCAGGTTTGTTTGAGTTGATTTGTATTGTTTGTTTCAGTTTTGAAATGGAATTTACTTAGCTTGGATAATACGAACAGAAATGAGGATGATATATAAAACAAGTCTACAGGTTATAATATGTTTTGTACAATCAAGGACAGATATTTTCTTTCTTTGTTGGCTGATAGTATGGCGTATGGTGGCTGAGATGTTTGCATTTATTATCATTTATCTTCTTAAGCAAGCTTCCTTATACATACTTTATGTTTTGCTTTGATTTTGTTTTATAACTAATACATATCTTTGCATATATTTTGTTTGTTTTAGTCTTTTATTGAAGTGATGCTGCATTAATTATATTGTACCATATATACTTAAAAAAATTATTATTTTTTTATTTCGGCTGAAAGCAAATTTTAGTCATGGGCTAGATTATATTTTGTGTACTAAGATACTAGCATTTATTGCTTTGTATTTTGGTTGAAAGGATTTTGTTATAGTGGCTACAAATCTCTATTTGGTGGCTGATGTATAATATCAAAGATATTGGAAGCTTAGACTTATCATCATTAATTGTTGTTGTCTACATACCTAACCAATGTTATTTGTTAAAACTGGAATATACTTTTACCATTTCTTTTGTCTTTGCTTTGTATTTTCCTTCCAGGTCTTTGTTTTGTTTCCTTGCATTCTTTTCTTATCTTACATGAGTATGGTTAACACTTTATATTTTATTTGCCTAGCTTGCTTTGTATGTTGGTGGCTGCAGCTTGTTTTTTTTTTTTTTAAACTTTGAATTTGTTTCTAATGTGTTACTTATGTATTTGTTGACTAAGTAGATTTTCTACTTGTTTTATCTTCTTGTTTACATTTTATACTTAACACATTTTTCCTTTGTTTTGTTCAAGTGTTCATGCTTATGAATGTATGCATTTAATAATTTACATAGTTTATTAATATGTTGTTTGGTTTTATATTTTATAATTGATCTTATATATATTTATTTTTTTCTAACTTAAAGATGTATTTTTAACTTAATATTTATTTCTAGAAATTTTATATGTTCGTTTCATATATTTTTTTATAACTATAAATTTATTTGAAATATTTGTTTAACATCAACACAAACTTTATTCTACTGTTTTATAAATTTTAAAATATTCGATTATTAAAATTTTACTAACATTTTGTCTAAATTACTAATTATTACACAATGTTTATTCAAAATTAAATTAATTATCAATTTAAAAATTAATTTAAAATTCAGGATCGTTACATAGTCCCTGAAGATTGATGATGTGGACACAATCTTTAGTGGTTAGCACTTCCTAGACATGGAAAACGTGGCCGAGGACGTGGACGAGAGAATTCCAATGACTTGTAGCTATTAATAGAGGACGAGGGGCATTGTTTGAGGGATCTTGGGACCTCTTAAAAAAATTCTGCATTTATCTTAAAATCCCAAGGATCGTCACCGATCCATAGGAATAGTTTTGTAAAAACCCAGCAAAAAACTTAAAAAAGGGAAGTGGACGTAGGCCTTTGATTAGCTGAACCACTATAATTGTGTGTGTTCTTGTTTTCCTTGTTTTTATTTTATTTTCCTCGTCTTATACTTTACTTTCAATCTCTATGCGTTTGTGGTTATTTTTGATGTAACTTGAAACTTGAGTTTAAGAAGATGACAAGACCATCAACTTGAAGAAATGCTACCGGAGAAAGCCAGCAGGAACATGGGGGTAGCTAAGAGGTATGCTTAGGATGGAACTCTCATACATCTATGTAACTAGACATGAGATGGAAAGAGTGATGAAGGGGATGCAGAATAGAATGGCAACTCAACGGGAAGAAATGTTTGATAGGTTCTTCCAAAGAATTGAGCAAAAAACAATAGTTGGAATAATTGGAAACCAGATCCAAAGGCCAGAAACCAAAACAAACGCACCTGGGAATAGGATGGAGAAAAGTGGGGCAATCGCCGAAGAAGTGCTACGGGTCGATACCGATCCTCGAGCACAAGTCGGTACCGACCTCAAAGGACTATGGGGATAATGAATTTGGATTTGGATAGAGACGGAACATGTCTAGGAAATAACGTTGAACATTAAAGCATGAATCAAAATAAAAATGCACAACCAAAGGGGTACGTACCAGAATTTCCCCGTAGGAACAGAGTGTAGAATGAAAATGTGGAATAGAGACTTCACTTAGATGAGAGTGACAGAATTATCAGGATTGTTAGACAAGTAACAAGAGGTGGATTGCCAGACCAGAGTCTAAAAGATATGAGTAAAAATCCATTCACTCCTAATATTCGGTGTGCTGGAAATCTTCTCAATTTCAAGCTACCGCAGTTGGAATAAACGATAGAAAAACTGATCCAATGGTTCATCTAATGACATACATTCAGAATATGGAGGTGATGGGTGCATCTGAAGAGGTAATGGGACAGTTTTTCCACTTGTATTTAACAAACTTAGCAGCGATGTGGTTTAGATAGCCATTAGCAAATGGACTGAGTTAGTGAACAGATCCATGAGGCAGTTTAGAGTTCATATTTCAAGACCAAAGAACATGATGGCGTTATCGAATAAGAAGAAAAGGGCCAGGGAAATCTTAAGAAGTTATTTAACTAGGTTTAATGCGGCATCTGCTGTAGTCCATAAGCTAGCCATTGGTGGTTCTGATGGTGGCAGTTCTAGTAGTTTATAGTAAGATAGATTTTAAGATTGGTTTGTAAAGGGATCCATCGGCGGGTCTCATGGATTTCTACCATGAGGCTGAAAGATACTTGCATCAGGAGAACGCCGAGGCTGAATAGGCAAAGGTCAATGTTGTGGATGGTGGAGGACCATCCGGAGCAGGATTTGATAAAGATAAAGGAAAATGAAAGGCTGAAGATGCCTTTGGGGGACCAAAGGGACAGAGAACAGAACAAAAGTTCTCTACTTACACAGAATTGAACGAAACTCCAAAGATGATTTTCCTTAATACAAAGAGGCGGATTCCCTATCAAAACCGATAAAAAGAGAGCCTAATAGATTGGGAGGGAAGGTCGGGAAAGTATTTCCTATTCCATAAGCTGTATGGGCAAGAAACGAAATGATTGTAGGCACCTTCGTGACCAGATTGAGTGTAACGACCCGGTATTTCGTGTCATTCACATCCACACATGTCGGACTTGAATTGCTTAAAATATTAGATTGTTAATTTATATTTGGCAAAACTCAGCATATACGGTAAATAAATAAATCACAGAATCACAGAAATAGAGTAATATAACAATAAGCAGCGGAAACACATGAATAGTAGTTCATCAAGCTAATATATATATATATATATATATATAACAGAGTTAAAACAAGATACAACAAAAATCTCGAATACATATAAGTCTCAATATAATATTCAAGTAACAAAAGCTGAATATATCACTAGATCAATTGAATAACTAAATAGATGTAGATGGATCTCCAAGCGAAGCTCCAACTCCAAATGTGACTCAATGATGTGGCACATAGTCTGACCCGAGTATAAAGCAAAACACAAAACACTCGAGTCAGGATTAACATTTTTATATCAATAAATCCAACTCAAGTGAAATAGCAATTGAAATACAAGTAACTTAAAGGATGTATGGGATGCCCATCCTCTAAGGATATGTGGAACTATCTACTATGTAGTAATATACGCTATTATAATATATCTATAGTACAGTAACCTATTTAAATATCGTTAAGGAGTTACCCATATCCCTCTTAACACATTTTATATAATGTCGTAGTCTATACAGATACTATAAACTACACTCGCAGGTTGGCTATCAGGGAGCGCTCCATATGTATGACACAAAACAAACTCGTAGAAGGCGCGATAGGGCATGTGACGCGGCACTCAAGGCAATGCCAGCTAGATATACCATTTGCACTCCTGGACTGGTGGTAACGTATAGTGGCTACTACCGCCCACCTCGTGTCACACTCCGAAATCAAATCACAAAAGCACTAGAATGGTATCGAAGTAATGTGTTCTGGCCCAGTATAGCTCCTGTTTTAGCCACATCAAGCTGACTCATGGGAGTCAGGGTTTATGTAAGTACCATATAGAACCGTCACCAAACCATCCTACTTCATTCTGGAACCTCCACCACATACACGATTGTTAAAGTGGTTTTAGGTATTGGCAGAGAGCACGACAATATCTGATCCCGGTCTCTTCAACAACCAAATGCTTATTTCACGCCGTGGTCATTTCATTTTAAATAGTTCGTACTTTATATCAAAATATCATATCCATTTCAAAACCATATCAATATAATATCACTTATCATTTAAAATAATATTCATTTCCAAATCATAACACTTTCTAAAATTATAACTCTTTTGAAATCATAACACTTTGAAATTATAACATTTTGGAAATATAACTTTTGAATCATAATACTTGGAAATCCAAAAAACTTTCCTCTCAAACAGTTTAAATATTAAAATAGTATATATATATATATAATAAAATAGTTTATATAATAAAATAATTTATATGTTAAAAATAATTATAAGTTAAAATAATTTGTATATTAAAATAGTTAGAAGTAAAATAGTTCATATTAAAATAGTTTATATATATTAAAATAACTTATGAAATAAAAGATCTTTATATATATATATTATATACTTTATAAAATAAAATAGTTTCCTCAAATTTCACAGTCAATTCTAGTTAACTCAAACTCCAAAATCCCATTTAAATCAAATTTCAGTTCTTCCATTTCAATTTAAATCTCAATAAACCAATTTATATCGACTTCAAATATAGATATAAACTACAAATTAACCATTTCAACTTCAATAGATTTCAAAGCTTTAACCATGGTTTTAAATCTCCTATATCTCGCCTGAGATCTCACTCGAGATCTCATTTTCACAATTAAACGAGAGGAGACGTCAAATCTCATCCATATCTCCCTCGACACTTGTAACGACCCGGGATTTTGGACATTCCAAGTTATGAATATTATATATATAATATTCAGTGATATTGTATTTTAATATACAATATTTCCATTAATCAATGATTAATCATTATATAAAAAAATTTCTAAATCAATATAACTTGGGTTTTCAAAACTATATTAAATTATTAAGTTGATTTAAATAAAATTTCTTAAATATATATTTTGTTTTAAAGTAAAATATGTGTATATTGTTTAGATTTAATATATGTATTTGTTTCAAGGATAAATATGTATATTTATTCTAAAGTTGAAATATAATAGGAATTTAAATTTATTGAAAATTCTTAATGAAGTGAAAGTGTTATACTTTGATTTGGTATATACAAACAATGTTGTTTATATTGAAAAAAAATAATTTTAAGTTTCTTAAAAATATATGTACTTCGAATGAGAAAATTTTATATATATGTTATGATAAGTTAAAAGGAAAATTTATAATATTTAATTGAGAAAAATGTTATAAATTGATGTGTATAAAATCACTTAAACAAATAGGAGAAACTATTTACACATAAATATCAATGAGACTTAGTTTGTTGTGAAGTCATATATTTTTATATTATAAAAGGAGGAAGTGACTTGATTTATTTTGAAATAATATATTTCTATATTTTAAATTAAAATGTGTATATGATACATATATACATGAATACCTAAAATAATTTTTAAACGCTTTTGTAGCTTTTGTTTTGCAACACGTGTATAGGAAAATATGTTGACTAGAGAATGTTTCATAAGTATTATTTTCTGTTCTAAAATAACAAGTTCATTTCTAAAAATTGTGTAAAGTGCAAGCATTCATTTTATAAGGCAATAAGTAACTATAGGCTATCTAACATCATCGAAATAGTGTTTATTTCATTTTATTTATTTATAGATAGTGTTAATCTTCTTGTCTATTTCTCACCTTTATTTTAAAAATGTAAAACCTTTGAATTTAGTTGAAGGTCTTGAGTGATTTTATATATAATAATTATTAATTTCCAAATGTTAAATTAAATTAAGTATTATTTCAAAATAGTTCTCACTTACATTTTAGTTTTAAATATGTAACACAGCACTACTTTGACAAGTAATGTAAATAGGCTGTTTAAATTCTTGAATTACACTTGCCTATGTTTTATTTTTGTATGTTTTATATTAATACACATTAAAAGAAAAAGTCGTAAACTATTTACTGTTAAATAAACACGGACTAACAAAACCTGAAAACAGTTTTAACAAATTTAAACAATGGGTAAATGTGTGAGAAATTGTATCAGTATAACAAACTAACATTTGGCACTTTAAAATATGGAAATCCAACATAATTATTCAAGTTTCTTTTCAAAGGTCTCTCTACTTAGAAAATATTACTTCAGCCTCCAAAAGTCATTTCTGTCTAATACACGAGGAAGATTTTGCAAAATCCTATATATATATATATATATATATATATATATATATATATATTGTCCGGACTGTTGTTTAAAAATTTATACAAGTAACTTAAAGAAAAGTCCTCTGTTCGAATATTTTCAATCAGTAGCTAAAGAATATCTCTGTTAACATTTTTAAGTATCAGTAAATAAAAATAAAAAGAAGAATGACAGCACTTTGATATTCTGCAAGTAAGAAGACAGAGACATTCTCTATTAGATTCAAGCTCAGGGATTCAAAAACAAGATTTCAACTTTTCGAATCAAGGACTTCAGCATCAAGTTTAAAAAAAAGCATCTGGAACCAAGATGTTCAAGGTGAGAAACTGTTGGTTTCAAATTGAAAATAACATGCATGCTCTGTTGACAGTGTTTATCATGTTTATCTTCACTTCTAAAAACCATACCTTTTGATCTAGTTTGAATTTGGAAATTTTGTGAACTAAGAATATGTTTATATTCTGGTGTAGTTTAAGCTAAAAATATTTTCATGAACGATTTATGCTATGTAGTTAGTTTGGGGCTCGTTTTACAGTAAAAATCATATTTTTGTGAGATTTCAATATATTTGAATCAAAGATTCAAGCATGCATGTTGGTTTCCCTGTTAGAGATAGGATTTTTAGAGGTTAAATTGTGATTTTTAACATCCTAGATTATAAGAAATTTGGGGATGAACTTTTTCTGTTAAAAAATTAATTTCCGACAATATCATCGATGTGGGGTGGTGCAGCCAGGACTGGAGGGTGCTGGGTGACTTGGGGAAGGTGGTGACCATGGTCGTTTGTTCGGTTTGGCTTTTGATTAGGTAGGTAAATGGATTGTAGGGTTTTGAGGTGGCGATGGGAGGCCCGTAAACGCGATCAGTCTCAGAAGAAAGGACATAAATGAGACCTTCGAGATTTGGCAGGAAGGAAGTTTCGGAGTAGAACTTACTGGCGGTGGGTAAGTTGTGTCGATCGGTGAGGGGAGTTGAGAGCAGTTCGACGAAAATCGAACTTAGGTTTTTCCGATGGTTCGAATTGAAGAGGTGTTTTATGAGGGAGTGTATTCGAGTCTTCATCGAGGTGGCGATGGTGACCAGAAGGGGAAAAGACATCATCCCAGGGATTCGCAATGTTGGAATGGGCATCGGAGCATTTGTGCATTTGCACTGCGTGCACGTGATGCCGGTCATGGTGGAATTTGGAAAGGCGAGAAGGAGGGTTCGATATGGGTTGTGTTTGTTCGTGTTGTCGATGTTCAGGAGGGTGGTCTTCGAGATGGTCGGAGATGGTCTCGTTGGGTTCATGGCATCGGATTTTCATCAGTTTGGAGATTCTATTCTAGTTTCTAGGAATAGTGAGGAGAAGAGATTGGGAGAAGTGGGTTCTTCCTGTTTTGTTTATATTGGGCTTCGGCCCATTTGTGTTGTGATAAAATAGGTTCGGTTATTTTGTTGTCTTTAGGTTATGGGCCTCGAACCGATGGTACGTGGTTTTATTTTTAACAAGCTTTGTTAATAAAGAAATTTGTTATAAAGTAAAAATTTAATCATAACCATTTGTTTTCAAAAACATATAATAAGCATGAAATAATTGAGTGAATCAAAGTATATGTTTTGACCAAATCCACTTTTATATTGTAATGTTTATTTAAGTTTATTATTTTAAAGAATATAATATATAAAATTTTAAGTTCATATTGTTTACCAACATTTTAACAAGTATGATGATATATGTGAATCCTTTAAACAGCATCTTTGATCTTAAATATTACTTAAGATTTAATTAAAAACAATAGGTTTTAATAATAATAATTTTGTTTATATTAATACTTAATTATGGTTATTTAAGTAAATTGTTGTCAGTATTTGATTTAACTTAAAAGATAAAATTCTTTTACTTAAGTTTATTTGAATAATTTGAGTAAGTAAAGATGATTAAGAAGATTATTATAATTAAGCTTGTGTATTAATCAAGTACTTAAGAATTTTTAAATTTATAATAATTAATAAAATGATTAAGGGTTGACTGATTGATTAAGGAATAATTAATCAATATAATGATTATCAAATAATTAATTAAAATTATATGAGGGTTAATGTAATTAATTATAGTCGATTAATTAACAAGGCAATTAAAAGTTAATTGCTGAAATGGTTAAAAATAATTAATTTGTGTAATTAATTAAAAGTTAATTACTTAATGTAATTGGAAAATAATTAATCGAGGATGATTAATTTAAAAAGTGAAATATAATTGAAATAATAAAGGGAAATAAATGCTTATACTTTGAAGTGAATCCGTGTCCTTAAGTGATATTACATTTTTAATCATTTCATAAAATAAAGTGTTATGGAATGAATGGTTCGTATCGATGAATGTTACGTCGTCGTATGATCTACTGTGAAGTTAAATATGTGAAATTGTATAAGCTTGTTTAGATAAGATCTAATTATCAATCGGAAATGAATGCCGTTTAATAATTTGACGGCCAAATTGTTAAAATATTTCCAATTGATTAGTTGTATTTATTTAGATTGTTTAAACTAGATGACATTCGGGCAGCGGAAACTGACACCATTCCGCTGTATAATTAATCTGCTTGTTGTGTAAGGTGTAAGCCATTGATCTGATTGTGTCTGAATAATTGTTCTAGTAATGATAATCTCTAATCTGTTGTGCTTGCGTATATCTGTTATGTGCCTGTTAATTTTATTGAGAATATAATGTGAATCGATCTATGGAAGTTGATTGATGTGAATATCTGTGACAGAGAATTGTGAAATGTGAATTGATAAGTACCATTTGGACTGATAAGCCTTGTTCGATTTGGATTGATTTGTGAAATTAGTTTTGTATAAACAAAAATATAATATTATTATTGTTAGAAATGTTTTAAAGATTTATAAATATTTTGAAATATTGAAAGTAGAATTTATTTCTACCTTTGAAAATCTTTTTAAGTTATAATTTTTGCAAATAAATAAGTTTTAAATTGTTTCAAGTATTAACTCATTTTGTAATGACACTTTAAAGAATAATTTTTATTAATATTTAAGCATATTTTCTTCAAATTAAAATCTCTTTAATAAAAGTAGTTTAAATAATAAATTATAATAACTTTTATGAAGAATATTTTATATATTAAACTTGGAATGATATTTGGAAATTTATAAGTATGTTTTGAAGGGAACGGTTTTATATATATTTCAAATGAAATAAGCTTTCTTAAATAAATAGTAATCTGCTTGGATTTTTAAAGGGGAACAAGGTTTAACGGTTAATTGGAAATAACTTTGTTGTATTGATTGATTGCTTTAATAGTTAAATAACCGACTATCAAAATTGGACAAAACTTGACTTTGGAAATATCTAGAGCAGACTCGAGAATTATACGGTACGGTTACCGATCGGGTGTTATACCGTACGTATATACTCGTTTGTTCTCTAGGACGAATTATAAGGAAACCCGTACACTAACGGTTAGGAGGTGAACTCCGATCTTGTATTTCATCGGAGTATTTCCTAAAGAACCGGGATTGAGTTTACTGTGAAATAGCGAACGTTGGTTTGAAGAGACCGAGATCAGATTTGAAATCCGAAAACCACTTCGATCCAACGATACATTTTCGTGATGAAGACAAGAGCTTGGAGTCGAAGATGGAGCAGTGAAGTACAAGGGCTACTCGCTACTAATCCTAAGGGTGATTCCAAAATGGATGTAGTAGGAATAGTGCCTTCGGTTCCGTTCAAACCCGAACGGACTTGTATGGACGAATGCTTTTAGAACATCGTCAGGTGGACGATGAGCACTCTAAGGATATGTTCTAAAATGGTAACGCTTAGCCTTAAGCCTCATCAACCGGGAATGAATGAAAATCAGGGGTTATGCAGCAAGGCTAGGTGGGTAGCACTCATTTCAGGGTGAGGTCATCCCTGTCTGGATGTCCCTTTTATTTTGGCTTAGTGATGCGGTTGCTGATCCCAACCATGGGGTGATCTTACTCGGGATTATCCAGTAAGGGATAGTTCCGGTCTTGTGCTGCAGGGGGTCGGGAGTGATCCTCGATACTGTGATCTAGGCCACGTACCGTAATAAGTGGTCCCCCAGTGCCTAGTCATTAGTTGGAAATCCATTCTCCCTACGCGCCCTGTACGAGTTTTGTTTGTATTACCCATTCTGTGACTAGTAGCTGGAATTTAATAATGTAAAAAATTCGGCTATTTTAATAAGTATTTGTATATAGACCCTATTATAATATCAGGGGATTTCATAAGAAATGTTTTAGCTATTGTAAGGTAAAAACCCGACATGTTTATTTATGGCGTGGTCTTACGAGATGCTTTTATTTTCAAAAGGAATTTTCGAAAATTAATAATCAAGTTGATTGTGTTTCTCACGCTGTAGACCAGACTGACCCAGGCTTTGGTGTTTTCCTATTTGCTCGGGTTAGACCGAGCATATTTCCAGGGTTAACTGGAAGAGTGGAAGCTTCAGGAGAAGAAGCTGGATCAGGAGACGTATTCTCGTAAATGCTTATATGTAATCCTTTGGACTTGTGATTATGATTGTAAGGACAGGATTGATATAACTGTCCGAGTTGTATGGTTGTAACTCTGATGTAAAACCTGTATATGTTATATATAAAGGAAACAGTTTTGGTTTCATGTAAAGATTTGTTTATATTATAATTTATTCGTTCCGCTGTGAGATTCTGATTTGTTCTCTTTTCTTCTATCTTCTTTCTATTTCTACCTTCTTTCTTTCTTTCTTTCATTATCCGTCTTTCCAAACGGTTCAGCTGACAAGAATGTTTAATGTCGGTTTAAATCGGTATGGAAAAATGGGTCGTGACATTGTCGTATCAGAGCCTAGGTTGAGTGAATACCTAGGTTCGAATAGGTTGCTCATTAGGAATAGAGTCTATAGCAACCTGTTTAGTCTGAGTGAATATATATATATACACACACACACACACACGAGAGTGCGTATTTGTTAGTTATATAAAAATGGTTTTATATTGTGTTAATTGATCGGTTAAGTAGCATATGGATTCTGGTCAATACGAGTAGCTAACGTTATTGATAGGGATCTCTAAACACTTGAACCAGGCCAACGGACACAATATTGTTTTAAAAAGGGGTAGATGGAATAATTTTACCTAAATATATTTTCCATATAAAAGTATGATTTTTAAATATATATGGAATTTAAAATGAGTGGTTATGATGATAATAATTTATCATCTGGATTCTGTGCAGTCTTAGCTGACAAACTTAAGTATATGCATTGGATTGTCCTTTTGACTAGAGTATACCCTTAGAAATTGAACCCTTTAGAATTTGAATCTGTGGAAAATGTATTCTTAATAAGTTTTATTTACAAGAGAAATTTGGAAAACTCTTAAATCGATATTTAAAGAGTTTTTAAACCAGTAAATTTTTGGGAAATTTTCCACTCTTTAAAGATAAAATTAATTAACCAAGTAACTAAAGATTAATTGGGTTACAATTAACACTTAATAAATTCAGTGATTAGAGATAAATTATAACTAAAAAGAATTGTCAATAGTTAATGTGAAGGTCATTAACCATTGATTATGTGACGATTGATTAATATGATTAATTCTAATTATTAATTAGGTTAATTAATTGGGAATGTTTGAAATTTTAAAACCTTATAACAATTTATTTGTTATATATATATACACACATGGATCTACAAATTGAAGAAATAAGTGTTTATAAAAAAACTTACTATATATATGTGTGTGTGTATTTTTCTACCTATAATTACTTTTCAAATATATATATATATATATATATATATATATATACGTACTTGGATTATTTTGAAAAGATGATTTTATAAAATCTTACATAATGAGAATTCAAAGTGGTAGAATGAATTTGAAGTATAAACTTTGATGAATCCTTAACTTGTAGAATTCTAAACCTTAGGATCTCATTTTTAGGACTAGGTTTTGATTATAGAAAACCCGTATTATTCATCATGGTGGAGCTTTGGCCCGAGCTAGAAGAGAGGGTGACTTGGACGAAGTCAGAAGGATCAGGGCGGAACTTAATGAGCCGTCTTTGTATGAAGAAGAGCCAGAGGCACCTGAAGAGCCGGTTGAGCAGCCCCAGCCTCAACCTCATCAGGAAGATTCAGAAGAGGAGTTCGACGACGAAGAAGAAGAGGAGTTCGATGAGGAGGAGGAATCCGAGGTGGAAGAAGATCCCGAATCTGAAAACTTTGGTGATATCAATTGGAATATAGGTGAAGTTGTTGAGGAACCAGATGCTGGTGAAGGTTTCATTCATGGAGTACCTAATCCAGAGGAGGTTCAGGTTCCTGATAATGAGAGGGAGGACTCCGATAGTGGAAGTCCGTAGTAGGAGTTGGGTTGTTTTCTCCTCGATGTATATATAGTTTTTGTATGTTTTTTGACCCATGGACATCATGGATGTTAAGTGTTTGGTAGGGTAGTTATATATCTGTGTATATATGTATGGTTGATGGATGGTGATAACATCTGTAGGAATATTTTGGATAATGCTTAATGTAATGTATATTTTGATATACTATGTGAATCTTTATGTTTACCAATGTAGTTTGAGTTGTTATTGATCTATTTCATTGTGAGTGGATAATACTACTATCTTAACTATGGAATTTCGGGGATGAAATTTTTTTAAGGGGGAAGGATGTAACGACCCGGGATTTTGGACATTCCGAGTTGTGAATATTATTTATATAATATTCAATGATATTGTATTTTAATATACAATATTTCCATTAATCAATGATTAATCATTATATAAAAAAAATTCTAAATCAATATAACTTGGGTTTTCAAAACTATATTAAATTATTAAGTTGATTTAAATAAAATTTCTTAAATATATATTTTGTTTTAAAGTAAAATATGTACATATTATTTAGATTTAATATATGTATTTGTTTCAAGGATAAATATGTATATTTATTCTAAAGTTGAAATATAATAGGAATTTAAATTTATTGAAAATTCTTAATGAAATGAAAGTGTTATACTTTGATTTGGTATATACAAACAATGTTGTTTATATTGAATAAAATAATTTTAAGTTTCTTAAAAATATATGTACTTTGAATGATAAAATTTTATATATATGTTATGATAAGTTAAAAGGAAAATTTATAATATTTAATTGAGAAAAATGTTATAAATTGATGTGTATAAAATCACTTAAATAAATAGGAGAAACTATTTACACATAAATATCAATGAGACTTAGTTTTTTTTGAAGTCATATATTTTTATATTATAAAAGGAGGAAGTGACTTGATTTATTTTGAAATAATATATTTCTATATTTTAAATTAAAATGTGTACATGATACATATATACATGAATACTTAAAATAATTTTTAAACACTTTTGTAGCTTTTGTTTTGCAATACATGTATAGGAAAATATGTTGACTAGAGAATGTTTCATAGGTATTATTTTCTGTTCTAAAATAACAAGTTCATTTCTAAAAATTGTGTAAAGTGCAAGCATTCATTTTATAAGGCAATAAGTAACTATAGGCTATCTAACATAATTGAAATAGTGTTTATTTCATTTTATTTATTTATAGATAGTGTTAATCTTCTTGTCTATTTCTCACCTTTATTTTAAAAATGTAAAACCTTTGAATTTAATTGAAGGTCTTGAGTGATTTTATATATAATAATTATTAATTTCCAAATTTTAAATTAAATTAAGTATTATTTCAAAATAGTTCTCACTTACATTTTAGTTTTAAATATGTAACACAACCCTACATTGACAAGTAATGTAAATAGGCTGTTTAAATTCTTGAATTACACTTGCCTGTGTTTTATTTTTGTATGTTTTATATTAATACACATTAAAAGAAAAAGTTGTAAACTATTTACTGTTAAATAAACACAGATTAACAAAACCTGAAAATAGTTTTAACAAATTTAAACAATGGGTAAATGTGTGAGAAATTATATCAGTAAAACAAACTAACATTTGGAACTTTAAAATATGGAAATCCAACATAATTATTCAAGTTTCTTTTCAATGTTCTCTCTGCTTAGAAAATATTACTTCAGGCTGCAAAAGTCATTTCTGTCTAACATTGATACTGCAAAATCGTGTTATATATATATATATATATATATATATATATATATATATTGTCTGGACTGTTGTTTGAAAATTTATACAAGTAACTTAAAAAAAAGTCCTCTGTTCAAATATTTTCAATCAGTAGACAAAGAATATCTCTGTTAGCATTTTTAAGTACCGGTAAATAAAAATAAAAAGAAGAATAACGGCACTCTGATATTCTGCAAGTAAGAAGACAGAGACATTCTCTGTTAGATTCAAGCTCAGGGATTCAAAAACAAGATTTCAACTTTTCGAATCAAGGACTTCAACATCAGGTTTTTTAAAAAAAAAAAAGCATCTGGAACCAAGATGGTCAAGGTGAGAAACTGTTGGTTTCAAATTGAAAATAACATGCATGCTCTGTTGACAGTGTTTATCATGTTCATCTTCACTTCTAAAAATCATATCTTTTGACCTAGTTTGAATTTGGAAATTTTGTGAACTAAGAATATGTTTATATTCTAGTGTAGTTTAAGTTAAAAATATTTTCCTGAACGATTTAAGCTGTGTAGTTAGTTTGGGGCTCGTTTTACAGTAAAAATCATATTTTTGTGAAATTTCAATGTATTAGAATCAAAGATTCAAGCATGCATGTTGGTTTCCCTGTTAGTGATAGGATTTTTAGAGGTTAAGTTATGATTTTTAACAGCCTAGATTGTTAGAAATTTGGGGATGAACTTTTTCTGTTAAAAAATTAATTTCCGGCGATTTCATCGTCGTGGGGTGGTGCGACCAGGACTGGAGGGTGTTGGGTGACTTGGGGAAGGTGGTGACCATGGTCGTTTGTTCGATTTGGCTTTTGATTAGGTAGGTAAATGGATTGAAGGGTTTAGAGGTGGCGATGGGAGGCCCGTAAACGCGATCAATCTTAGAAGAAAGGACACAACCGAGACCTTCGAGATTTGGCAGGAAGGAAGTGTCGAAGTAGAACTTACCGGCGGTGGGTAAGTTGTGTCGATCGGTGAGGGGAGTTGGGAGCAGTTCGACGAAAATCGAACTTGGGTTTTTCCGATGGTTCGAATTGAAGAGGTGTTTTACGAGAAAGTGGATTCGAGTCTTCGTCGAGGTGGCGATGGTGACAGAAGTGTAACAACCCATAATTTTGTAAATATTTTAATTAAGTCTTACTTGAAAACGTTGTTTTTTTTAAAGTAAAATTTTCAATAATTTAATTTTTAAGTTAATAAGTTTTGGTAAAAAAAAGAGGGAAAAAAACTTATTGTAATTTAGATTTAAGCCTTAATTAATGTAATATTTCTGTTATTGATTCAAATAGAAAACATATGTAGTTTATTAATGTTTGCATGTGTTCATTATTTAAATCCAATCTTTTGGTTTTTGCATACTTTTGTTTAAAGTTAAAAAAAGGGCTTCTTTATAAAAATAACTTGAATTTATTACAAAATATCACGATTCCTTTTATTTCCTTTTAAATTAACGCTAGACCTTAATTTATTGCTTAATATTAAAGAATTTACTAAGTTATAAATTTTAACATAAAGATGTTGTATTAAGTTTAAGACATTATTTACAATGATTTGTATATACATATGTGTGTGCGTTAATTTGACTTAAGATTTATAAGATGGACTTGTATGCGAAGTCATAACTTTTTTAATCTTAAACCCTTTTAATCTGGAGATTAGGTTCAAAATTGTTGTCTTTAATTTTAGGCTCATGAAATAGTGAAACTTAATTTTAACACATTTATATGTATAAGTCTATTATATATATATACATATATATATATACACGTATACGTATATGTTTTTAATAATACTATGACCAATAAAGATATATATGAAGGAAACATCATCTTTGTACACAATCTAATATTGCACTTACATAATTTACTGTAGAATATATTTGGACATAGTTACATTCCATGCCATGAATAAATAGCTTGTTAATGACATTTAATTAATCAATCAATTTGATTAGAGAAAGAATGAAAGGTTTCTCTCTCCATATACATAATTAAGCTCTAGATTAATTACCTGTGCTTAGGGAAAGAAACGAAAGGTTGCCTTAATCCTTGCCTTTTTGTTTTCCTAACATTTGTTCCTTTCTAGCCATTCATTCCTTTAGTTTAGCCGTATATTTTGCCTTGCAATTCACGTACAAGTTTCTCTTTTTCTCATCTTCTTTATTTTCTCGTTTCCTAAGAGAGAGAAAAATATTACAAGCACTTTATTCTTTTATTTATAAAACCTTGGAATTTATTATAATACAAATTTTTAATTTGAGTAAATCATTTCCCAAAATTCTATAATAAAAATGAAAGTTTCTGAAATTTTTAACTTTGTTAAGGATAACTCTAATTGGAATTTTAAATAAAGAAATGGATTATCTACTTTCTTTAAAAATGTGTAATATTTTTTGAATAATAAATTTCATTGGAAATGGTAAATAAATCATAATAATGTAAACATGTTAAGGAGTAACTTTTAAGAATTCAGTGGATTAATAAACTGTTAAAATTACGCATTTATAAGGGTACGATATTTAATGGAATAAATAACATATAAAATAGGAAAACGTATTAATTAAAAAATGTTACTTTTGTATTAAGTTGGGGGTATTTTATTTCGTCGGTTTTGCGCATTTTAAAATTCATACCGCAATATGTATATGAATATAAAAAAAAAATCAGTTAAAGAATTGCTTTAGCTAAAAGTTACACTTTCCATAGCTTTCATTGGTCTTAAGTTGGTATAAAATCTTTATTAGAGTAACATTCACAAATTTGTCCAAACTCCATCTCCATTTCAAAGACAAATATTATTGCTTGCAGTTACTTTTCTTAATTCGCTCAACCTATTTAAATTGCAATTCGCGCAACCGTTAATTAATGCAATGCAGGGAAATCATTTTCTTCCTTTTACGTCTAAAATTTGAAAATTTACATGTCGTTTTCCCCTGATAAATGCAAGCTTCCTATCTATAACACGTTCTAAACGAATTATAATTTTTGCCTTTGTTCCTAAATAAATTGCCATGCACTTTTAAAAGAGGAAATTCAACCGTGCCTTGTCAATGCGTTTAAAGATATTTCACCTTCCATTTATTTTAATAAGTATAAAATCTTGTAAATCCATAACCGTTCACATTTTTGATTTTTTGTCATTCCTTTATCAAATCAATGTACGTTACTTTTGGATATGTGGTCCAAGATACCACTGCAAAAATTAACTATTTGATTTAAATAATCTTTGCCTTATAAAAGAAATAATTCAACATCCCATATCAAAGCAAAAATATTTGCTTGCCTTTTTGTTCCCATTGATTTTCACACGTTACTTTTCCTTGCATATAAAGCTTCTGCCTATAAATACAAACCTCATATCACATTTCCTCACCTCAAAATTGTCTGCATCTCCATCTACTTCTTTCTTTTTCATGAGCAGGGAATCAGGTAATGGTTTATTTATTTTTCCTTCCTTCTTCTTTTTGTTTTGTTATATTTTGTCATACACTTCATGCTCGGCCGCACCCTACCCCCTCCATCACTACTGTTTCCATCTCCTCCTCCAAGCCGATCCTTTTATTTGACAAGCTTTGTTAAATATTCATGATACAAGTGCATGCGTGCATGCTTTTTGATAGTCAAGGCCGTGTCCTATTATAGCAGCAAGAGCAAGTAAATTTTTATAAGTGCAGTTGTGTGGTAAAAAAAAGAAAAAAAAAGAAAGAGAAGTAAAATAGAATGGATAGGCCGAGCACCACTTTTTGAAATAGTATCTCAACGATTTATCCACTGTTTTAGTATAGAGTGCATTCATATAACTCAAATAAAAGGTGGGCTGAGCAGTGAGAACATGGCCAAGATTTGGGTGGAGTGGTCGAGAATTTGGGTCAAAAATTTTTTATTCTGTTTTCAATAATCATAGTAAAACGCGAACACTTAGTTTTTCATTCATCTTGTTCAAGATTTGAATCAAGACGTTGCCTCCACGGAAATCTGATCGTGCCGTTTGTACGTTTCTTTATCAAGTGATACAATCGTTTAAATCTAATTTTCTACAGCTTTAAGATGAGTATTTCTCACCAGACAAACATACCTATATATCTATAGATTGATAACAAGTGTAATTGTAAATTTATTTTATTTAATTGTATCTGCCTGTGATATAAACTTATGATGTTAAAACACCATTATTTAATTGACCCATCATCAGCTATATTATCTATTGTTATATTGTTGCAATTAGATTTTTTTTAATTACTGCAAGTTCCCTGTAGAATAGAAATCGTTACAGGCTGAAATGATAGGCATGAACGATACTTATTTATGCATTCATTTATTTATTTAGTGATTAATTTAACTTGGTATTCCGGGTTTGAAATGATAGGACCCAGGTTTTCTTTGTAAATTGCGGATTGAAATGATATATATCCGTATCACTTGACCTAGGCTAGAAAACTATATACAGACCCGTGGTTTATATAATATTTTTCTAAAATGTTTTAAAAATATTTAAATGGAAAATTTATAATATTCTGGTTTAAAATGTATTTAAATGATTTTTATAAAATTTATAATGTTTTTGAATGAGTCAAATGTTAAATAAATGAATGTTTAAGTAAAATTTTGAAATATAACTTATTTTGGGAAATTTTGAATTTTTGCCAAAAGTGAGATTTTAGTTAAGTAAAATAATTGATAATAAGTTATATTCTGGGAATTTAAAACTTAATAATTTAATTAAAGAAATGGGAATTTAATACTTGGATTTAAATAAGAAATTCATAATAAAATTTGATTTTTTGTATGAAAATTTACTTATAAATTCATAAAAATATGAGTATTGAAATTATGACTTCATAATGTGAAAATATATGATTTGTAAGTTAAATATGATTTAAATAAAAAATTACTTAGTTATGAAATTATAGTTAAACCTTGAAATTTTAAATATAAAGGATATTACAGCATTTGTGAATGTTGTAGTTAAATTTAAATGAACTTAAAGGCTAATTTGAACTAAAAGCTATTATAGCACTTTGTAAGTGCTATAGTTGATAAAGATAACTAAAGTTTAGTTGGAAATAAAGAAATCTATTACAGCACTTAAATGCTGTCTTTTGTAAATGAACTGTTTTAACCTATAACTTTAGGTAGCATTTTATAAGTGCTACGGAAACTGAATTTTTGATTGTTTTAATAAAAATTTAATAATCTTTGGGAAAAAGGCTTAAATTTTGGAATTTAATATGTAACTAAAAAAATAAGGAATTGACTTTAAATGGTTTTAAATGGAAGAATTTAAATTTTAAATGTGAGTTGAAAGGCAATTAATTCCTAAATAAACTGAATAGATTTAAATGGTATTTTATATTGAATAAAATGGCTGATGTTTAAATAAATGATGTTTGAAATGATATTATGATATTGAAATGTATTTGAAATTTATTTTGATTTTTAAAGTAAAATACCATTTTTAAAAGTTGTAACCACGGGTTATAATAACGTTTGGTTGTTAAAGAGACCGGGATCGGATATCTGGCATACTCTCTGTCGATACCGAAAACCACTTTGACAACCGTGTATGCGGTGGAGATTTCAGAATGAAGCAGGAAGGTGGTGACGTTTCCTTTAAGGTAAATACGTGGACCCGACTCCCGTGAGTTGGCATAAGGTGGTTAAAACAGGAGCGATTCTCGGATTAATGAGGTAACACCTCTGATCGGACGCACTTCTTCGTATGCCATTCTATTACTTTTGTGATTGTTTTGGTGCGCACCTTTGATTTGGGAGTGTTGTTCGAGGTGGGCGGTAGCTGCGCGCTACGCGTTTCCACCGGTCCGGATGCGTGATTGGTATATCTACCCTGGCATTGTCTAGTTGTGCTGTGTCACCTACCATAGCGAGCCTTATACGATTTTGGTTTTGTACCATACCTATGGAGTGTCCTCTGACGACGCCCATTCCGAGGGAGATTACGGTATTGTATAGACTATGGGAATATATTATGTGTTAAGGTGGAAAATGTAAAGCCTTAACGCTATTTAAAAGTAAGTTTATTTTACTAAATAGACACTATTATAATAGCGAAGTATTACTACATAGTAAATAGTTTAACGGATCCTTAGAGGATGGGCGGTCCCAAGCATCCTTTAAGTTACTTGTTCTGTATTACAGTACACTTGAATTAGGTTACACTGTATAAGTATGTATGTCCTGACTCGAGTGTTTATGTTTTATTTTACGCTCGGGTCAGCCTGAGTTTCAGTTCAGACTTCACCTCCGAAGCTAGGACTTCAGCAGATCATCTCTTTTCAAGCTACAGTCGGGTTTTTGTTCAATTCTCATTTTAGCCGTTGTAATCAAGACAAATTTAATATTGAGAGTTTTTGTGGAGATTTCAAACTATATTTAGTTTAAGACTATGAACTTTATATTTATTTTGAGACTATTGATAGTGGCTTCATGAACCACTAAGTTATTTTTAGATTCCGCTGTGAGTATTCTGATTTCTGTGTCTGTGATTCTGTGATTATTTATTTACTGTATATTTTGAGATTTGCCAAATTTTATTTACAACGCGGTATTTTGAACAATTCAAGTCCGACATATGCGGATTCGCGTTGAAAATACAGGGTCGTTACAAGAAGGGGAAAAGACATCGGCCCAGGGATTCGCAATGTTGGAATGGGCATTGGAGCATTTGTGCATGTGCACTGCGTGCACGTGATGCCGATCATGGTGGAATTTGGAAAGGCGAGAAGGAGGGTTCGATACGGGTTGTGTTTGTTCGTGTTGCCGATGTTCAGGAGGGTGGTCTTCGAGATGATCGGAGATGGTCTCGTTGGGTTCATGGCATCGGATTTTCATCAGTTTGGAGATGCTATTCTGGTTTCTGGGAATAGTGAGGAGAAGAGATTGGGAGAAGCGGGTTCTTCATGTTTTGTTTATATTGGGCTTCAGCCCATTTGTGTTGTGATAAAATAGGTTCGGTTATTTTGTTGTCTTTAGGTTATGGGCCTCGAACCGATGGTACATGGTTTTATTTTTAACAAGCTTTGTTAACAAAGAAATTTGTTATAAAGTAAAATTTTAATCATAACCATTTGTTTTCAAAAACATATAATAAGCATGAAATAAGTGAGTGAATCAAAGTATATGTTTTTGAACAAATCCACTTTTATATTGTAATGTTTACTTAAGTTTATTATTTTAAAGAATATGATATATAAAGTTTAAAGTTCATATTGTTTTCCAACATTTTAACAAGTATGATGATATATGTGAATCCTTTAAACAACATCTTTGATCTTAAATATTACTTAAGATTTAATTAAAAACAATGGTTTTAATAATAATAAATTTTGTTTATATTAATACTTAATTATGGCTATTTAAGTAAATTTTTATCAGTATTTGATTTAACTTAAAAGATAAAATTCTTTTACTTAAGTTTATTTGAATAATTTGAGTAAGTAAAGATGATTAAGAAGATTATTATAATTAAGCTTATGTGTTAATAAAGTACTTAAGAAATTTTTATATTTATAATAATTAATAAAATGATTAAGGGTTGATTGATTGATTAAGGAATAATTAATCAATATAATGATTATCAAATAATTAATTAAAATTATATGAGGGTTAATGTAATTAATTATACTCGATTAATTAACAAGGCAATTAAAGGTTAATTGCTGAAATGGTTAAAAATAATTAATTTGTGTAATTAATTAAAAGTTAATTACTTAATATAATTAAAAATAATTAATCAAGGATGATTAATTTAAAAAGTGAAATATAATTGAAATAATAAAGGGAAATAAATGCTTATACTTTGAAGTGAATCCGAGTCCTTAAGTGATATGACATTTTAATCATTTCATAAAATAAAGTGTTATGGAATGAATGGTTCGTATCGACGATTGTTACGTCGTTGTATGATCTATTGTGAAGTTAAATATGTGAAATTGTATAAGCTTGTTTAGATAGGATCTAATTATCAATCGGAAATGAATGCCATTTAATAATTTCACGGCCAAACTATTAAATTGTTTCCAATTGATTAGTTGTATTTATTTAGATTGTTTAAACTAGATGACATTTGGACAACGGAAACTGACACCGTTCCGCTGTATAATTAACCTAATTGTTGTGTAGGGTGTAAGTCATTGATCTAATTGTGTCTAAATAATTGTTCTAGTAATGATAATCTCTAATCTGTTGTTCTTGCATATATCTGTTATGTGCCTATTAATTTTATTAAGAATATAATGTGAATCAATCTATGGAAGTTGATTGATGTGAATATATGTGGCAGAGAATTGTGAAATATGAATTGGTAAGTACCGTTTGGACTGATAAGCCTTGTTCGATTCGGATTGATTTGTGAAATTAGTTTGTATAAAAAAATATTATTATTATTTTTAGAAATGTTTTAAAGATTTATAAATATTTTGAAATATTAAAAGTAGAATTTATTTCTACCTTTGAAAATCTTTTTAAGTTATAATTTTTATAAATAAATAAATTTTAAATTGTTTCAAGTATTAACTCATTTTGTAATGACACTTTAAAGAATAATTTTTATTAATATTTAAGCATATTTTCTTCAAATTAAAATCTCTTTAATAAAAGTAGTTTAAATAATAAATTATAATAACTTTTATGAAGAATATTTTATTTATTAAACTTGGAATGATATTTGGATCGGTACTGAAAATGGGTCGTGACAACACTCATCTCATCGAAAATATTCAAATCTCACCCGATATATGGATCATAATCTCAATCCGAGATCTCACCCGAAGTTATACATTTTTCCTATTTTCCATAATAATAATTATTTTCATATTGATTCAAAAGAAACTACTCAATCCAATTATAATTTACCAACTTCTTGAATATATTCTTTACTTTTTATCTCAATGAGTCATAGCGAAAGGTTTCACTTCTTTATTACGTTCAAATAAAATGTATTATTTAATCATTACCAAATCAATTAAGCTAATCAAGCTACTACTCTTCTAAAAATATTTCTTTTTCCATGTAAATCAAGTATGTTACCATTTTTATTTTTACTAAAAAGGTTATAATCGTTAAATAAATTTTTAACACATTAATTTTAAACACATAAGTACATCCGAGATATTCCCAAGATACATTATAAGACCCGATATGTCAATTCGAGATGTACACCCCATACATACTCATCTCGTCCGAGATCTCTCCCGATACGAGATAACTTATGTAAAAATTCCGAGACGAAATGTGACCGAAATTCGATATTTAAAACCTTGGCTTTAACTATTCAAACCTTTAAAAACTAAATTTGAAAATTTCATACATATATATATATATATATCAAATTCACTTTACTATTATCTAGTTTGAAATATTTCCTTAATCATCCTAATAACATATAAATAAAACTTCAAATTACAAATCTAAATAAAATTAAATATTCCATTTCAATTTATGTAAATTTGAAAATATTCATTTAAATCACTTTTAATCAAAATCAAGTTATAAAGTCATATCTTTAAAATCTCAAATTTAATAAATTTCAACCCAAACTTATTTAAGTATAATTCTTAGTTAAACACACTTTCAAATAAATTTTAAATTATCTTTACAACCTTAATTTATTAAAAATTGTTATAAAAAATCTATTTTATTTATTTCTAAAAGAATATTAATATTATAAGAAAATCTTAAAAATTATAACTTAAAACTAACTTGTAAATTTTAAATTTCCAAACATAAAATTTAAAATTCTAAAATCTAAACCTTTATAAAATAACTTTTAATTATATAATGTTTAAAAATCAATATTTATTAAAACCATATATATTTCCTTTCTAAAACCATGGAAATCATTTCAAATATATATATATATATATATATATATATATATAGACCAACGGTGTTTATATATAATTTTCTATCCTATAGTCAAGTGATACGGATATTTATCATTTCAATCCGCAATTTAAATATCTACGGGTATATATTTTTTCAACCCGCAATCCCAAATTCAATATCAATGGAAATCGCTTGGGTTTATCATTTCAACCCATAATGATTTTCTTCTATTCTACAAGATCGTTCGGGTGTGTATCATTTCAACCCATAGGGAATCATATACTAACAGGGAACTTATAGAGTGAGAACAGTGATGATAATAATATAACATATTAGTAACAGGTATAAATCATCAGTATAAACAACAGATAATGGTGTCAGATGTCACAGGTGAACAGATACAGATGATAGCATATATAGCAACTTAAATAACTAACAGCAGTATATTTCAATTGTCATTTCAATTGAAATCAAATTTAATAAATATAAGAACGTTAATCATGAGTGATTACTTACCTTTCGAGGCTAGAGATAAGAAGATGAGTTACGAATCCAAGTACAAATTTCAAAGAAAATCAAGATTGGCACGAATTCGATGATCAAAGCTGATAGATAAGGAGTTAATGAAATAAATCATAATCTGGTTGATATAAACTGCAACGAAATATATATATTATTTTATTATATTATTTCTTAAACCAATATTGAATATGGAACTCATATTTTAAAATAATATATATATATATATATATATATATATATTTCAAATAGAATTATTGCAAAATACAATCTCTAGAAAATATCCATGTGCAAATACATACATACATACATATATATATATATATATATATATATATATATATATATATATGCGAACAATTATATATATAACCGTTAAGATTATATTAATATAAACATAAATACACATGAATATATTGTACATGCTTCTTCATAGAGCTAAGCAATAGTAGTAAAATATATATAATACTTCTTATAATATTGTAGTATTTATAAATAATCGTACCATCATATCTATATCAATATATCTATATATACATATAGACCATGAAATTATTGTCAACACATAAAAAATCAAGATAACTATGCCATATGTTATTCAAATCAATACGTATAACACGTAATCAAATTTTCTGATATAATATACATTGTATTCATAACTTCACATACATAGAAAGCAACAACATGTAATATAAGAATACTAATATAAACCTATAAAACATAAACAACTATACATATATTTATGTATAAAAATTTAAAATCAATAAAATAACAAATAATTTACCTTGAGATTTCATATATATACATATACACACACACACATACACACACACACAAACTCACATTAACATTTTATATATAAAAATGGGAATAGTAACATAAGAAGGAGAGGCTATTTGTAAGCATACATACGTATGTTGCAACGTATGTACATATAAACAGTTTAAACAATACACATATAAAATATAACTAGTTACAAAATTCTACCTTTATATAAATATACAAGAAAAATTATGTTAGAACAGTTATATGCAGATGATATTTGTAAAAAAAAAATATAAATCAGCCTGCAATATATGTAAGTACAGCTGGCACAACCTTATATAAAACTAACAAATTATACTAGATATTTCAGGCATAAATTTTATCTCTACTAACATATATATAAATATATATATATATATATATATATATATATTATTGACATATATTATATATAAATATATATATACACGTTCACTTTATAAACTTACCCTATTATATAGATATAAATATACAATAACTGTTCATTTGTTTCTTTCACATAGATATAAATGTACATATATATTACTATATCTTTTTCTTCTTTCGTAGCAAACCAAACATATTATATATGTATAAACATTATATAAAAATATAGGTTGTCAACAATATAACTAACACATATTAAAAGTTTATTACTAATTATACGCACAATATATATATCATGCGGCTGCAAGCTAGAATGGGTAGAAGCGAACAGGTTTTGGGCAGTAGAGGTCGTGCAGCATGTGGCGCGGCCAGGCTGCGAGGAGGTAGGAGGTACAAGAAGCAGTGGGCTTCGCGAGTTTGAGGGTGGAAGGCAAGGTGTTGCGTGCTGAGCTATCTTGGTTGTGAAGTACAAGACAGAGGAAGGGCGAAGTGGTGATGCAGGCGAGGATCAGCTTGATGTGGAGGGGAGTGACTGGTAGGAGAGGGGCGGAGGAAGATGGGTCGTGGGAAGAAAAATGAAGAGGAAAGAAAAGGAGCAGGTGGAGACAAGTTTATAAGTAAAAGAAATGAATAGGCAAAGCTAGATTGGAAACTGGTAGAATATTGAAAGTCGCGCACACGAATTCAGGAAGTAATAAAGCAAATGACTGTTGGATTTGTACGGTTGAAAATAAAAAGGCACAAAGAAACCAAAAGGTTAGAATTGGATACCGGTACGATTAATCGTTTTATCCATTTCGTCGAGTTCCAAACTTTGAAACTCAAAAACGAACATACTGGGGAGATCAGCATGACGAGATGATCAAAACCATATACAGATATCAGCAATACGATCATCCGATCAAAAGTTGATAATCGGTATGTAGTTAAAACGCCGAAAATAAGATAAACGTAGCAATATCAGTTCAAATTTAGCGAAACGAAATATGACATCTCACTTAGAAGATGATTTACAAATTTATTATATAAAAATATTCAGGTTTAGAAAATATTTTATTATCATCAAATATTAACTGATTTAAATTGAAATAAAATTATAGAATAAAATAAACTTCCATATTTTCTAATGATACCATTTGCTATCTTTAAGTAGATGTATTCCAAATATCAAATTTTTATTTCCAAATTCAATTATTTAAAATTTTCTTAAAAATTCAGTTAATTATGTTATTAAAACAGTTAAAATTTTTGGGTCGTTACATTGAGGAATTGTTAGGAACAACTAGCTGTAGTAGTACGTGAGGAACCAAACTGTAGTGACGCAGTAGAAGCAGCCATAATCTGTAATAAATGGTTAGGCCAAGGATGGTTATCTCATAATCGGGACGTGAGGAAGTCAGGCTCAACTCCCATGCTTGTCATTGTTTTCAATAAACGATGCAATGTACAGTAAAGTCACTCATCCATGTATAGGGCCTCGATCGGTCCCTAGGCATGCTCTAAGTTGGATGTTAGCTATAATGCTTGATAGGATAAATGTCGTGATGTTTGCCGGATACTGAAATTTGAATTCTATGAATGCTTAACTTAGAAAATCACGTGAATTTGATAACTAATATTGATTTGAAAACATCGACGGAGATTGGTTACCCCTTATACTAATTTATGATATAGGGCAATGAAATGTAAGGCACAAGTTTCCTTGTCGGAGAGCAAGTGGATAAGGCTTGTACTAGAGTAAGCCCCTCACCGGAGCGTGAACGAATGGACTTTCTTGGACGTTGAGTCCCCTTGTCGAAGAGAAAGTGCATTAACTCAGCAAGAATCTGAAGAGATCTAACCCTAGATTAGATGTTAAACATTCTAAAGAGATCGAACCCAAGATAGGATGTTAAACGATTAGGGAGGTCAAACTCTAGATTGGATATTAAACGATCCAGAGAGATTGAACCCTAGATTGAATGTTAGATGATCTAGAGAGATCGAACCCTAAATTGGATGTTAAACAATCCGGAGAGACGAAACTTAAAAATTACAGAGAGGTTGAACCCTAGATTAGGTGTTAAACAGTCAAGAGAGATCGAGGATTAAACTAACAATCCGGAGAGATTGAGGATTAAACTAATGATCCAGAGAGACAGGAAACTAACCTGGATATGGATAATATGATCAAGAGAGATTAAAGATTAGGCCTTGGATCTGAAAGATGTTAGCTTTGAAACAACCTGATAGCGATTGTCAAATTAAGCCACTGCTTCTATTCGGTTGGGCATTCTTATAATGGGGTTCTAGGCGACGCTAGACAATTACGTTCCAACCAGTGGCAATGAGCTACCATGATTATTAACCTTTGATTTCTCAAAATATGATTTCTTTGTCATAACTTAGATTCTGGATGAGCATGAGATAACATTGATTTTGATACATGATTGTTGACTCTCAGATGAACACGGAATGATTTTGATTTATGACAATACGTACAATATAATAATCCTAGGAGAACACAAAATGGTGATTATTTTTCATCAACACTCAAACAATTACTCAAGTCCCTAGCTATGATGGTCTAGAACCATCTTCGATTTACATGTGAATCCGAAGGAACTAAACGATTCGCCGCAATTTAATCAGTTAACAACCAGAAAATTCAAATACTAGTGTAACAGCTTCCATTCGTAAGGCATGCATTGGGTGGCAAATGTTATTCAGCTTTGTGACTAAGCCATGTTCGGATGAATTAGATTGGTCAAACAAAAGAACTAAAAACAGTGTTCTAGAGCAATAACTACCAAGTTAAGGTATCAAACAAAGATCAAGAGATGGAGCCATCAACTAACAAATCACTCCAAGTGCCAAACTCCAAGAATCAAATGAAGTAATGGATCGATACTGATCCATGACCAGGGATCAGTACTGATCCCCAACTTTTGCCAAGTTCACCACATAATTCATCTAGAATCCTTAGCAGTTATTGGTTGATGAACAACATAGATGATGGTTTGCTTACATTCCTCAATCAAAAATAATCGATGGATACATCAAATGACTTTGCCCATCCTACGACCTAAGAAATTCGTAAAGCCAACCTTAAATCGATGTAATCAAACAGTAAACTTAAGAACGCTACTCAACCAAGCATCCATAAGTGGGAAGTCAAGATCCATAAAGTAAGTTCATGGATCGGTACCAATCCATGAGTATAGACTGGTACTTATCCCTGAATATTGATGGGGTGGCCATGATCTTTTTTGGTTAGCACTTCCTAGACATGGAAAACAGTGGTGAGTACGTGGATGAGAGAATTCTGACAACTTGCAACTATAAATAAAGGATGAGGGACATTACCTGAGGGATTATGGGACCTCTTTAATGAATTTATGCATTTCTCTTATAATCGTAGGGATCATCACTAATCCATAAGAACAATATTGTGAAAACTTAGTAGAAAACTTAACGAAGGGGAAGTGGATGTTGGCCTTTAATTAGCCGAACCACTATAATTGTTGTGTATTCTTTTTTCCTTGTTTTTAATTTACTTTCTTTATTTTATTCTTTACTTTCAATCCCTAGGTGTTTATCCCTATTTTTTGCATAAACACTATTTAGCTGACATCACAATCTCATCAGTCTACTTAATACATTTTTATGAGAGAGGAGGGCCCTATAATAGCTACCTAATACCTCAAACCTAAACAGACCATTTACTACTTCCTTACAGGGAAGAGGCGGACCCTATAATAGCTACTTAATACCTCCATCCCAGAAGCAGGTCCTACATGCTGCACATATCCCTTTCTTATGGGTCCTATAATTGGAGTTGTCCTACATTAGTAGTAAGTACATACAACTACTACTAGCCTCTAGGTGAAGGGAAAATTTCTATTGTGTAACTCTACTGATTTTGCATCCCAATCCATTAAATCAAACCTACCACCCAAAATCTAAGCGTAGGGCTAGGCCCACTAATTCACGTTTGTCCTAAACATATAATTAAAGGATGTAATTTCCTACTATGAATATTATCTTGACTTTTACGTATAATTAATAGTATTAATACTTACCAATTTGCTATGTTATTATTCCTAATTTGTACGTTTAGGCGTTGGCTTTCTTGTAATGTCTAATAAATGTCTATTACCCATAACAATTGGTCATTAATGTCAAAATTGGACCATCTCTAATCAATCCTCATTAATTCCTTTAATCTATTTGCTAATTTTAAAATACACATATTATGCCTTTTTAGGTTCCCCACAAATGCTATGTTAATTTTCTAATCAATCCTAATTTAATCCTTTTTTAACTATTGATTACAAATTTATTGCCTGTTAAATTTGTAATTAATGTCTACAAATCCTAGTCCATTAATTATTACGCTATTAATAACTAATACGAATGTACTCATAAATTATGCTATTTATATATATTTTTATTTTTGAACATTAAGCACGGTTATATGTGTATGTTTAATTATTAATTTCTAACTAGAACGTTCCTTTTCACATTTTAATTTATTAGAGTTGCCGTTCTAAAAATAATTGTCGTAATAATTTTCCATAAATTAACCAAAAATGAGATCTTTGCTTTGTTTGAATTACAAGGAATTATTTCTTTCTTTTTTTGAAATGGACGGTGTAAACTACGGAAAAGAATATCCACGTTTTACACATCTCTATCCCTTTTTGATATTACCTCTGTTAATTCAAACGATGTGTATTTATACATATTTTCGAATTGGATAACTTATGGAAATTACACGAAACCCTCTCCAAATTAATCAAGACATAGGAATTCACATTCCGTGGGCAACCTCATTTATAACCCAATTATAGATACGAAATAATTTTACAGTGTTACCAACAATCTACATATAATTATTTTGGACTGATTTCAAATTTCTAGATCTATTTGTAAATATTATTCTTGTTCCGATTACTTATTTTATTGAATATGTAGGTGATAATCATACACATTTGTTTAAGCCAACAATTCATCAGATTTTATTTAGACATAATAGTGTTGGGGATGCGGATTAAGGATCTTAAGGCAGAAATAACACTAGAGGGGGGGTGAATAGTGTTTTAAAGAATATATGAACTATATGACTAAATTAAAACTTTCAACACAAATCTAAACAGAATTCTAACACAGAGTGATCGCAGAACATATAACAAATGCAAATAGTAAAGTAAAGCAAGTAAAAGGAAAGAACACACCGGATTTTATACTGGTTCGGAATCCTCCTACATCCAGTCCTGCACCAAGGCAATATCCTTGTACAGATTTTTATAAGCCAATATCCAAATTACAACCCTCAATTTCTAAGGCCTTGAGGAACCCTCCTATCTCCGAGTCTGGGGTAAACTCTCTTGATTTACGGGATACAAGATCACCCTAATACTTTCTAATAACAATCCTTTTGAATGGATAGACTCTATGGACTTTTTGAATACAAATTAATCCTATAACTCTGAATAGCACTTTGATCTTTAGTAGAATGATGGAGAATCAAATAGAGAGAATATCTAAATGATTTCCTATTGATAATTTGGTAGAATGATGGCACGATCTTGAAAATATGAAGTTTTATGAATATGGAATGGTGGAGAAGAAAGAGTGAAGAAAAATAAAAAAAGTAGTTGTTAAAAAATTCGTTTTGGAAGCCTTTATATAGATGCTCAACAGTCATAACCATTGGCGAAAGATTTTTGAACGAATGGACACTTCTTTTGAAATTTGAATTTTGAATCCAACAGTCACCATGTCGACATGGGGTATCCAACATATGTCGACATCCCTCAGTTCAAAATTGTAGAGATGTTGTTTTGTAAAAGCATTTGAATTTAAAACAAGTTGAAACTTCTCTGAAGCAAAATAAAGTGTTTAAACAATATTTTGAGATAGAGAATGAATATAAAACATTATTTTAAATAAATATATATATATATATATATACATAATTGATATAGACCGTCAATTATATAAGTAATATTTAAAATCAGAATAAGTTTTGATGTTTTAAAAATAGAAGTTTTTAAAATCAGAATGGAGGAATATTTCAAGGCTAAAACAAAGTTTGAAAACATTTTTGAAAACATGATTTTGAAAGCTAAAACATTTTGAGAAACAGATTTAAAAACATTTTGAAAAATCTATTCAAACTGAAATTGCAAGAACCTTCCTACAGAGCTCCTCCATAGGACTCGAGAACTTATACAAAGTAGTTAAATGATTTTGATTTTCGTGGGTTTGTAAGCCACTTGTCGTAGGTTTGTAAGCTACTTGTCGTGGGTTTGTAAGCCACTGGTTTCGATAGGAATTGGGTTCCATCCCAAAAGAAAATTGGAAGAAAGATGAGAGTGCTATTATGAAGTTTTAACAAAATACTAGACACTTATCTTGAGATCTTGAAATCGTGATTCTCTAGAGTCTTGAATCTTGAATCTCTAATCTTCATCTTGATGCTTGAGTCTTTATACTGATCAGTCTTCGATAATACGTGCATATACTTCCTATATACATACATACATACATATATATATATATATATATATATATATATGGAAATGTTAGTATAAATTTTATAAAGTAAAGTATAATAACTATATAAGGTTGTTGTCATCAAAACATCATCAACTCAGTTCCTAACAATCTCCCCCTTTTTGATGATGACGACCTTTATTTATAAAATATTCTTAACATACCATAACTCTCCATAACTCCCCCTTACTCCGTGACTTCTTCTCAAAACTACAACTCCCCTTTATTCCATGACTCCCCCTTACACCAAGCACATATTTTTATAACTTTCTCCTCCTTTGTCATCAACAAAAACTATTAACTACTTAAGAATTCAAGAATGATTAGTATGAACAAATAATATGTATAGAACAAGCATGAAACAATGAGTACAAGTGAACACATTTTCGTTATTACGACATATATAAGAACATACATAAACACGAACAAACAGAACAATGTAAAACGAAGAATAAAAAAGAAAGTACGCTTTAATGGCGATCCTTAACTATAGGAGACTTATGAATCGAACAATTGGGGTAGTGGAGACAAAAGTTTCCACGTTGTTCAATTATGTTTCTATTAGTATCAACAAGGATCTCACCAACGCAAATAACGCTCTCGTCCTCATTTATAGGGACTTCGGGTTGAGGAAAAGGTTGATCTTCCTCTTGGTCTTCTTATGGCTCTTCCATAGGTTCTTCTTCCTCTGATTCCATGGCTTGTGAAGAGTCTTCAATATTAATAGGATTTGTACGGTTATCCATAAGGAATTTTTGTACATTCCTAATAATATTCCCTTGCCTTTGTTGTTCTCTAGCCATCCTAAGTTGACTTGCTTGAATTTCAGTCAACAATTGAAGGATATCTTTCATCTTCTCTTGCAATTTGATCACTCGAGCGTGCGTAGATCGTTGAAATGGACCAGAATGAGGAGATGTGGGTGAAGTGGGTTCATTAGTAAAAGAGGACGCCATTATTTTATTGTTTCAGAAGTTATTTACAGAGAATATAGTGAAGAAAGAGGAGAGAAAACGAAATAAATAGATAAATAACCAAATAACTAACTTTGGAGGGAAATTCTATTTTTAAATTTTTGTTGGGTATGTCGACATCAAGGGATGGGGCATGTCGACATGTCTTTCAGAAAAAGTTTAATTTTTATATTGAATTTTTATTGATTATATTTTATATTTCAGATTTTGAACAAATACCTAATTCTCTTATAAATTTAGTAAAATTCTGTTCGGTTAACGGTTTAGTTAATATATCAACAATTTGTTTTTCAGTATTTATATAATCTAGATTTATTATTTCTTTAGTTATATTATCTCTAAGAAAATGATGTCTTATATCAATATGTTTAGTTCTAGCATGATGAGTTGGATTTTTAGATAGATTTATTGCACTAGTATTATCACAATATATTGGTGATTTACTTATGTTAATTCCAAAATCTTTTAAAGTTTGTTGCATATATATGACTTGTGAACAGGCCAGAGCAGCAGATATATACTCTGCTTCAGTTGTTGACAAGGAAACAGTATTTTGTTTCTTGCTAAACCAGGAAACCAGTGAATGTCTTAGAAAGTGACAAGTTCCACTTGTACTCTTTCGGTCTGATTTACAACCAGCATAATCAGCATCACAATATGATATTAATCAAAAGTATTATTTTTAGGATAAATAAACCATAATCTAAAGTGTATTTTACATATCTTAAAATTCTTTTAATGGCTTTTAAGTGAGTTTCTTTAGGTTGTGATTGGTATCTTGCGTAGAGACAAACACTATGCACAATATCAGGACGACTCGCTGTTATATAGAGTAGCGAACTAATCATACCCCTATATAAAGTTTGATCAATATCTTTTGATTTATCTTCTTTACTTAAACCTACATTTGTTGACATTGGAGTTGGTTTCCCACTAGAGGTGCTTAAACCAAATTTATTGATTAAGTCTTTAGCATATTTTTCTTGACTTATGAAGATTCCATTTTCTAGTTGTTTAATTTGAAGCCCTAAGAAGAAACTTAATTCTCCCATGTGACTCATTTCAAATTCTTTAGTCATTATATTTGAAAATTCTTTATTCATTATGTTATTAGTTGATCCAAAGATTATATCATCTACATATATTTGAACCAGTTGAATATCTTGATCATTTCTTTTAATAAAAAGTGTTGTATCTACTTTACCAATTTCAAAACCAGATTGAAGTAAATAAGATCTTAATCTTTCATACCAGGCTCTAAGAGCTTGCTTTAGACCATATAAAGCTTTCTTTAACTTGTATACATGGTTTGGAAATTTATTATCTTCAAAAAGTGGAGGTTGTTCAACATAAACATCTTCTTTTACAAAACCATTTAGAAAAGCACTTTTAACATCCATTTGATATAATTTGAAATTATTATAATTAGCGAAAGCAAGTAGAATTCTTATAGCTTCTAATATTGCTACGGGGGCAAAGGTTTCATCATAGTCAATTCCTTCTTCTTGATAATAACCTTGCGCGACTAAACGAGCTTTGTTTCTTACGACCTCACCGAGTTCATTCATTTTATTTTTATAAACTCATTTAGTTCCAATTATACTTTTATCCTCAGGTTTAGGAACAAGTTCCCATACATCATTTCTGGTAAATTGATTCAATTCTTCTTGCATAGCAAGAATCCATGAATCATCAAACGATGCTTCCTTTGGATTTTTAGGTTCAATTATTGATATAAAGGCTACATTACTCATACTACTTAATTGATTTCTAGTTCTTACTACAGATTCAATATTTCTAAAACATTTTCTATAGGATGATCTTTTGATATTTTAAATCTCTTATTAGGTTGATTTATTTCACTAATAGTTTCAATAGATTGATTTAAATTTATAAAATCTTCTTCATCATCTATTTGTACAATATCTTCAAGATTATCATCAAAAGATAAATGCATAGTTTCTTCAATAGTATTAGTTTTTAAATTAAAAACTCTAAATGCTTTGCTTCTATTAGAATAACCAATAAAGAATCCTTTATCAGCTTTTGGTTCAAATTTACCTAAATTATCTTTTGTATTAAGTATAAAAATTTACTCCCAAAGACTTTGAAATAAGCAACTATAGGTTTCTTATTATAAAGTAATTCATATGGAGTTTTACTTGTTAATGGTCTAACTAAAATTCTATTTAATATATAACAAGCTGTAGCAACTGCTTCAGCCCAAAAATATTTAGGTAAATTACTATCAGAAAGCATTGTACGAGCACACTCTTGAATCGTTCTATTCTTACGTTCTACTACTCCGTTTTGTTGTGGAGTTCTTGGAGATGAAAAGTTGTGAGTAATTCCCTTCTGAGTACAGAAATTCTCAAAATTTTCATTTTCAAATTCACCACCGTGATCACTTTGAATAGTTTTAATTTTGAAAGAATGTTTTTTTTGAATTCTTTTAGAAAAGTTTTTAAATATTTCAAAAGCATCACTTTTATGTTTTAAAAAGATTGTCCAAGTATATCTTGAATAATCATCTACTATAACGAAAACATATTTACTATGGTTAATTAATTGAACTTGAGATGGACCAAATAAATCTAAATGAAGTAATTCTAGAGGACTAGAGGTAGAAATAGCATCTTTTAATTTAAATGAACTTTTCTTAAGTTTTCCTAATTGACGAGCATCACAAATACTATCTATTTTAAAGTTTAACTTGGGTAAACCTCTAATTAAGTCAAGTTTTGATAGCCTAGATAATAATTTGAAATTCAAATGGCCAAATCTTTTATGCCAAATCCAAGGGTCACTTGTATTAGCCAAAAGACATAGGTTATCATTTGAAATTTTCAAACTAAGGATATAAATATTTTTCTTCCTAATACCTTCAAAAATTATATTAGACTTATCATCTTCAATGTGACATTTATCTTTTTCAAATTTAATTTTAAAACCTTTATCGCAAAGTTGACTTATACTAAGCAGATTATGTTTTAAGTTCCTAACTAATAAAACATCAGAAATAAGTAAAGTTTTAGAGTTACCGACATTGCCGACGCCAACCACATATCCTTTAGAGTTGTCACCAAAATTGACTAATCCACCATCTTGATAAGTAATGTCCTTGAGTATCTCGGGATTTCCAGTCATGTGCCTCGAACAGCCACTACCAAGTATCCATTTATCTTTCTCAATTTGCACAGTTTGTCCATTGGGTGTTGATTCGTCAAAAGCCATATAACATGTTTGTTCCTACATAACACACTAATTCAGTAGATAACTTGATTTTTCAAAATAACTATATGCAGACTTATGAAACTTTGATGAAATGCATATATTCAAAACAGTTTTAACACAATTTTCCAAAAATGCCATTTTTATATTTTTCAAGTTTCAGATTATGAAAACAATGAAAATCAATGCTCTGATACCAATTGTTGGGGATGCGGATTAAGGATCTTAAGGCAGAAATAACACTAGAGGGGGGGTGAATAGTGTTTTAAAGAATATATGAACTATATGACTAAATTAAAACTTTCAACACAAATCTAAACAGAATTCTAACACAGAGTGATCACAGAACATATAACAAATGCAAATAGTAAAGTAAAGCAAGTAAAAGGAAAGAACACACCGGATTTTATACTGGTTCGGAATCCTCCTACTTCCAGTCATGCACCAAGGCAATATCCTTGTACAGATTTTTATAAGCCAATATCCAAATTACAACCCTCAATTTCTAAGGCCTTGAGGAACCCTCCTATCTCCGAGTCTGGGGTAAACTCTCTTGATTTACGGGACACAAGATCACCCTAATACTTTCTAATAACAATCCTTTTGAATGGGTAGACTCTATGGACCTTTTGAATACAAATTAATCCTATAACTCTGAATAGCACTTTGATCTTTAGTGTAGAATGATGGAGAATCAAATAGAGAGAGTATCTAAATGATTTTCTATTGAGAATTTGGCAGAATGATGGCACGATCTTGAAAATATGAAGTTTTATGAATATGGAATGGTGGAGAAGAAAGAGTGAAGAAAAATAAGAAAGTAGTTGTTAAAAAATTCATTTTGGAAGCCTTTATATAGATGCTCAACAGTCGTAACCATTGGCGAAAGGTTTTTGGACGAATGGATACTTCTTTTGAAATTTGAATTTTGAATCCAACTGTCACCATGTCGACATGGGGTATCCCCATATGTCGACATCCCTCGGTTCAAAATTGTAGAGATGTTGTTTTGTAAAAGCATTTGAATTTAAAACAAGTTAAAACTTCTCTGAAGCAAAATAAAGTGTTTAAACAATATTTTGAGATAGAGAATGAATATAAAACATTATTTTAAATATATATATATATATATATATATATAATTGATATAGACCGTCAATTATATAAGTAATATTTAAAGTCGGAATAAGTTTTGATGTTTTAAAAATAGAAGTTTTTAAAATCAGAATGGAGGAATATTTCAAGGCTAAAACAAAGTTTGAAAACATTTTTGAAAACATGATTTTGAAAGCTAAAACATTTTGAAAAACAGATTTAAAAACATTTTGAAAAATCTATTCAAACTGAAATTGCAAGAACCTTCCTACAGAGCTCCTCCATAGGACTCGAGTACTTGTACAAAGTAGTTTAAATGATTTTGATTTTCGTGGGTTTGTAAGCCACTTGTCGTAGGTTTGTAGGCTACTTGTCATGGGTTTGTAAGCCACTGGTTTCGATAGAAATTGGGTTCCATCCCAAAAGAAAATTGGAAGAAAGATGAGAGTGCTATTATGAAGTTTTAACAAAATACTAGACACTTATCTTGGGATCTTGAAATCTTGATTCTCTAGAGTCTTGAATCTTGAATCTCTAATCTTCATCTTGATGCTTGAGTCTTTATACTGATCAGTCTTCGATAATACCTGCATATACTTCCTATATACATATATATATATATATGGAAATGTTAGTATATATTTTATAAAGTAAAGTATAATAACTATATAAGGTTGTTGTCATCAAAACATCATCAACTCAGTTCCTAACAAATAGTTAAACAAGAATTCAAAGAGATAAATTTTAATGTTATAAATAAAGTATATAATTTTCCACTCACCTTTTTAAACTTTCCAAATCTTCCAAATCTGAATCCAATCCTTTACTTGACACCTTTTCCTTACTAAGCCAGAAAGAATATGTATATTACATATTAATAGAATTGTAGATCTGAGAAGAGATTGAAGGTTAAGTGAAATATTAGATTGAAATTTACCTTTTTTTCTCAGTATTGATCCGCTTCTTCTCTTCTTCTCTTTTACTTTCTTCCCTTCTCCAATTTATGTGCATATATATAATACTTTATAATTTTCAGAAGTAGTGGAGAAGAGAAAATGACAGAGCTTTGCTGCTTTGATTGAAAAATATAAAAAGAAAAGTGAGGGGCTAGGCCTTTATTTATAGGTGCATGAATCAATCGTATCTGTTAGATTAAAATAATTAAATCCATGCCATTGGCCCAGGTTCAAACCATAGCTCCTAGTAATTGACTGATCGACCACTCCCTTATAGGCGACCGACTGTTAGCGGTAGCTTGGCCTAATAACGGGGTTCAACTGGTTGGGTCCCGTATTTAATGTTATTTATTGCTATTTTAGTTTTTTAATTATTTTTTGCTTCGAACTTCAAACGCTGATAATTTTTCATTTGAGTTTTGATTTCAAAATTCCAAATATGAAAGTTGCTCAGAAAATCTTCACAAACATAATGGTGCAAGTTTCGTGACTAAATTTCAATGTTGGCTCAAATTTCATTTTTAGAGCCTTATTAATTATCGTTAATTTTTATGGGGTGCTGCAACCTTAGATCATCATGGAAAGATAGAAAAGCAACTTAAAGTGAAAGGAAGTGGAAACCGTTGTCCATCTTGTCATGGCTGTAAGCATGAAGGTGAAGGGGAAGAGTGATCAAGTGCATTTTTGCGCTAAAGGTTGGATCTTTAGCATGTTGTGATGGTAGAAAGTGGTTCTATGTTCTTGTGTGCTTATGGTTGGATTTAGCATGGATTTAGTGAGTTAAATCTCCATTTGATTGTGCATATACACAATATATATGGTCTTGAATATAATTTAAAGTTAACTAATAAAGTTATAATTTAAATGACAACTCTAATATGTATGTTATCACATCTATGACCCTCTATAACATGTGGCGTGACCTTAACATTGTGTATGTATGGTTGTTTGGAATATATGTTAAGACTGGAAAGGATATGGAATGATCCATATAGAGATAGTCACTATGAAAGCACTTTGAATCCCTTTGTGTTTAAACTTGTTCAAATTGGTTTTTTATGAATTCATATATTTTGATTGTTATTTACACCTATATTATTATATGGGATAGCAAGGAATTGGTTTGAAAAGTTGTTGAATTCATCAAATAAAGTTGTAAAAGTTAGAAGCAAAAAGGTTGTTGTGGATGCACTTTGAAAATGCCTTGTGTTCGGTGATTTTTTAAGTTAAGTTTGGAAGACATCCTTAGGGGTTTCTTTGCTATTTTACTAGAAAATATGTTGCTTATTACTGTAAAAATATCAAGGTTTAAAAAGTTATAGAACTGGTCGAACGTAGCTGAAAAATTAGAAGCACAATAGTCTCTATAAATGCACTTTGAAAAATAACTTATTTTCGTTAATCTTTAATATAATTTTAAGAGATTTCCTTAAGGGGTCTCTTTGCATGGTTATTATCTACTATAACTACTTAATATAAAAAATTAGACCTTGAATTGATTGCTTGGACAATGAAAACCGGTCAAACTTTCGATGCTTTTTCAAGTGTTCTCTTTCCAAAACTTTCTACAACACTTATACATGTTATCTTTGATCTACTGTAGCATTTTGTGCTGGTTGCATTGTTTGTGAAATTTTAACTAGTTTTTCATGATTTAAATGGTTTAAAATTTCTAATATTTATGGGATCCTTTTAGCGAAGTTCTAATAACAGTGATAGATTTTTTGGAAAAAGATTGGAATTTTAAATGTATTTTTAGTAATTAAATATGTTTTTCTAAAGAAATGTTTCCTTTATGGCATTAAATATTAAAAAAATTAGTAAATTATGAATTAGTTATTTTTATGTAATATTTTGTGAGATATTTAAAATATGCTTATAAGCGTTTTTAAAGTGTGTGTGTATATATATAAGTTTGGAAAAGTAAGTTAAGTATTTTATAAAAGGTTATGTGGTTTTGGTTGTAGCACTTAATTATAATGAATGTTTTCGGAAAATTTTAAAAAAGTACATTAACTTGTTAAATAAGTGTAGATGTAATTAGATCTTTGGAAGGAATGTTTTAAAAATAATGTACAAAATGTTTTAGGTTTATAGTAACAATGTTATAATAACATTTGTTTTTAACCCATTTAATTATACTTTTGGAAATGTGAAACCTAGTTTAAAATATGTGAATATTCTAATACCATTTTGGATAAGAATATGAATACATTTCAGAGTATTGAAAAGAGTAGAAATGAATAATAGAATAGTAGTATACATGTATATATCTTTTGTAATGGTATTTTAAATATGTATGGAACTGTAACAACCCCCATATTTATCGAGTTTATATTTAAATATTATATCGTTTATCGGATTTTGGTCCGAAAAGATACTTTTTGCAAACGGTCAAATTAGGACTCGAGACTACTTCCATTGAGTTAGAAATGCCGTTTACAACTTTTTTAAGTATAAACATCGATAGGTTTGGAGTTAGTGAAATTTCACTAGCTTTTCCCGCTTTGGACTTTGGGTTAGTTTAGCCTATTAAGCCCAAGTTCCAACCCCCTTCTCCTCACTCTTCATAAATCCTAACTAACTTGAAATTTGCATTAATGGTGAAGAGAATGGTAAATTAAAACTCCAAGCTCAAATTTAATTACTAATCCAACATTCAACTCCAAATTCAAGTAGAAGATATTGGATTCAAGCTTTGGATTGCTTCTCCATTGGCTTCAAGCTTCATCTTCATCCATTTTAGTGAAAAGGTGAGATTTTTATCTCACACTCTTGCTTATAACTATCTTGGACTGTTGGGAATGGTTCCCTATCACTTTAACATGCACGTTTGCATTTGGTATGGATTGGATTGGCGAAAAACTCCACTTTTTAGTGTTTTTGGTGAATTTCCAGCCTTAGGTTGTTCTGGACCCTTAGGTCGCTCGGGTTCGTGGCTTGCGCATGTGGAAAAGTCGCCTGGACGTTAGGTCGTAGGTCGCTCGCGAGTTAAGCCTTAAGTCGAAGGTCGTTCACGAGTTAAGCCTTAGGTCGTTTGGCCTTTATAACGTTAGGTCGCTCGCGTGTTAAAACTTTAGGTCGCGTTGGCCTTAAGTCGTAGGTCATCTCCGACCTAATATTGCCTCTGCTATTTCACTAGGTCGCGCGGGCCTTAGGTCGTAGGTCGTCAGTCTCCTAGGTCGTAGGTCGCTCGGTCCTACTTCTGTCCCTAAGACGCGTAACCCCATCACCTTTAGGCCGTTAGGCCTTTATGTCGTTAGGTCGTTACTCCTATAACCCGTTAAGTCGTGAATACCTTTAGGTCGTGAACCCCATTAGGTCGCAAACCTCTTTAGGTCATCTGTCCCTTAAGCAGTTAGGTCGTTCGACCTGTGATGCCTTAGGTCGTTTGACCCGTGTTACGTTAGGTCGCGTAACCCCTTAGGTCGCTTGACCTTGTTTCCTGTTAGGTCGCATGACCTTGTTTTTCTTAGGTCGTGAACCTTGTTAGGTCGCTCATCCTTAGCTCGCGTACCTTCTTAGGTCGCGCGCACCCTTAGGTCGTTAGACCTCATTTTTGTTTAGGTCGTAGGCCGCTTGTCTTCACTAGGTCGTACCGTTTTGGACGGGGCGCTACCCCGCACCCCGCCGAGGGCGCTGCCCCCTGGACCCCCGCGACCTGACCGGGCAGGTCGAACCCCGTAGCAGGGGCATTGCCCCCGCACCCCCACCTTGGGGGGTTTCAACCCCCCTGGACCCCCCCTTCGTAGGGAATCTTATCTGAAAAACATTCAACAGAACTTGCTTTGTTGAGATGCTGAGTTGACCATTCTTCGAGACAACTTTAGAAATATGAAGGTTTCAATACTAGTAGTAAATATCAAAAAAAATTCATCAAAATGATTTCAACTGTATTTTCAATACCAAACTCGTTTATAAAACCGTTTTCCAGTCTATTAGTATAAACAAACCTTTACCTCACTCAGATGAGAAATCTAATTAAACGGCCTAGTAAAACAAGTGGTACGAAACGCTTGCGTTTGCTTCGTCGGTTAATTCTTGGACTTGTTCGATTGAACCTCTTGTGACAATTTTCTAGTGAAGATTTACAGTTTGTTCGTAAATATTTAAGTTAAGCAAGTGGTTATGGGACATGAAGCTAAACTTTTATATTTACTAACTTAGTGTAATTGACACTTCTCGTTGATCATGACGATCATTCTTATGATTTAGACTAGCAATTGTGCGATGTCTCATGTTTGCTTGGTTAGACTAGACACCACTTGTGTGATTTCATTCACACATACCTTTTTACCTTCTTGGTTAGTCTAAACACCACTTGTGTGATTTCACTCACACATACGTTTTTGTTTGCGAGGTTAGACTAGACACCACTTGTGTGATTTCACTCACACATACCTTTTTGATTTTTGGTTAGTCTAGACCTCATCTGTGTGATTTCGACTCACACATATGGGATAGCTCCCCATGGTCTTCGGACCGTCATGTGATAGGCCTCTTTCTTTTTCATGATTTTATGGATTTCTTGTGTTGATTTCTGGAATTTATGTCATTGTCTTGTTATGAGTACAAGTTTTGGGTATGATACCCTTTTGGATCTTTGAGAAGATTCTTGTGATATTGATTAATCTCTTGTTGATTATCATTTACGTACTTATAGTAGTATGATGTTATGGATATTATTCGCATATTCCATTTCTCTTATTTTATATCATGTCGTCTGATACTTATAACTAGACTGATCCGTTTGTTATTTTCTTATAAATAATACTCGGGTCAGACTGAGATGTTACAGGTGCTTCTGCTTGACTTCTCCCCCGGTGATTCACTACACAGACTTTTGGCTACTTGTTAAGATTAGCAGTTTTTGTTGTATACACTTGAGATATAGACTCATAGTTGTATTCTTTTGGTATAGCACGTATTGCTATTCTTTTGTATTATTGTGGATCTTTTTGAACACTACTCTGATGTACACTTTCATGTGTTAGTTATATATTCATATCTTCTTCCGCCTTTGTGATATGGATGTCTGTGACTAATTTGTGTTATGCCTATTTCTATGTTTGTTTCCGAAGATTATTTTTTAGCCACCGTGTGATAAGTAATTACACGGATGGTCACTCCTCATCAGCCTTATTCTCCGAGCTAGTTGACAGCACAACACCGTAGTGTCCTTGGCTAGCGTGGGTTTTGAGGTGGGGCGTCACAGCTTGGTATCAGAGCCAAACTTCGGAACAATGTAGAATAACTTAATAAGGATCATCGTCCTAAGTCTATCTTAGGAGTTATACCATAGGTTGATTCGAGTCTTCATACCGATTCATCCTATTTCCTTTATGATTCCTTGTTTTATCTATCAAGATTGCTTGATATTCATTGGTGAATAACCTTCTTCCTTCTCTTCTTTCTTTCTTAAAGGTAGAGAATGTCTAGACCAGGCCGTCCCAGAACTGGATCATCTAGTGCTGCTCCCCAGGATGGAGTTTTTATGACTGCTCAACAGCTTCTTGATTTAGTAATAAATGCTCAAGCAGCTGGAGCTAACCCGGAACCTACTCACCCAAAGTCGGGATTTGCACGCTTGTGCAGCGATTACACCAACTTGGGTGGGAAGCCCTTCAAAGGTTCGGAAACTATCATCGAGGTCCAGCATTGGTTAAAATCATGCGATCGAATCTTTTCTCGCATGAACCTTATCGATCTCCGCCGCGTTCAGGTGGCTTCCAGCATGCTCCAGGAGAGAGCATTGACTGGTACGAACTCCTTATTTCAGAAATTAATGAAGCGGATCTCACCTGGGAGCAATTTCAGGGACGCTTCGAGTTAAAGTTTGTACCAGAAGCTGGGAAAGTAACCTTGGCTCGACGTTTTATAGACCTTGTTCAAGGTCAATCCTCTGTGACTGATTACGTCGCAGCCTTCGAGTCGCTTTCCAAATATGGGGTTGAATACATCAACAACCCATTGAAGAAGAACCAGAGGTTCGTTTATGGCTTAAATAAGAATCTTAAGAAGCCACTACTCCTGAAACTAGAAGTCGCATTTGATCAACTCGTCGATATCGCTCTTCGTCTTGAAGAGGCTGATAGAGAGAGTGATGTTGAAGTGGAAGGCGCTAAACCAAACTTCAACAAGAAGAAGAGGCCAAACAAATTCAAGGGTCCTTATCCCAACAAAAAGGGTAAGCAAGCAACTCCTGCTGCAAAGGCTCCTTCTCCTAGTGGTGCGAGATGCTTCAACTGTGGATTTGGGGATCATTTTGCGAATAAGTGCTCAAAGCCCAAATCTTGTCGCTATTGTAAGAGCCCAGATCATTTCATGCATCAATGCCTCAAACTTGAAGCCAAGAAGGAGGGAAAGTTAAATGTGGCTCAAGCCCATGGCAACACATCTCGTGGCCAAGGTATTTCTCATTCCATTCTTGATGGTATTATTTTATTTCATGATAAACCTATTAGGGTTCTCTTTGATACGGGTGCATCTCATTCTTTTATATCAAAGGAACTTGTCGATACTTTTTCTTTAAGTGTTGATGCTTTAATGACCCGGTTGGTGGATCCGCAACTCTTAATTTGCTTTGTAGAAATGTGAAGATTATTTTATGTGATTTTTCTTTCCTAGCCGATTTGCATGTTATGCGTTACTTAGGCTTTGGAATGATTTTGGTATGGACTGGCTTAACCGTTATGAAGCTCATATCCTGTGTCCTGAGCGGACTATTTATCTCCAACATCCGCAATCTGTAAATCAGATTTCTATTATTCTAAAAGATTCGGATCCCACTTTGACTGCATCTTTATATTCTTTAAATCCTCGTGATGATGATGATGAGGAGGATGCCATTTCCCGTATTCACGTCATTCGTGAATATTCCGACATATTTGAGCCTGTTTTAGGATTACCACCCAAGCGAGCAATTGAGTTCCAAATTAATCTTATCCCTAAAGCTCAACCTATTACTCTTCCTCCTTATCGCATGTCCAATAAGGAGAATGAAGAGATGCGTAAACAATTATCCGAATTGGAGACGAAGCAATTTATTCGCTCAAGTTCCTCAACTTGGGGAGCTTCAGCTATTTTCGTAAAGAAATCTAATGGTACGCTTAGGCTTTGCGTTGACTATCGCAAGCTTAACGATCTTACTATTAAAAATAAATATCCTTTACCTCGGATTGATGATCTATTTGATCAGCTAAGTGGTGCTAAGGTCTTTTCACAATTAGACTTGGCTACCGGTTTTCACCAGCTTCGTATTGCAGAGGATAGCGTTCCTTTGACATCGTTCCATACTCGGTATGGATCTTATGAATGGCTAGTTATGCCATTTGGTTTAACGAATGCTCCGGCTTATTTCGTTGACCTCATGAATCGAGTTTTCAAAGATTTCCTCGATCGTTTTGTTCTCATTTTCATTGATGATATTCTTGTGTATTCTAAAACCGAGGAGGAACATGAAAAACATCTTCGGGTTGTATTGGAAACTCTTAGGAGTAATCAGTTAAAAGCAAAAATTTCTAAATGCCACTTTTGGCAATCTCGTGTGAAGTTTCTCGGTCATATTATTTCCGAATCCGGAATTTTCGTGGATCCTTTAAAGATTAAAGCGATTCAAGATTGGAAAAGACCTGAGAGTGTGACTGAAATCCGTAGCTTTCTCGAGTTGGCGGGCTATTACCGTCGTTTTATTAAAGACTTTTCTAAGATTCTCGTGCCTCTCACTGGCTTGACTAAGAAGGGAGTTAAATACATTTGGTCGGACAAATGTGAAGCTTCTTTTCAGAAATTGAAAGAACTCCTTTCCAATGCTCCTATTCTCGTTATTCCCGAAGGGAATCAAGATTTTGTTGTTTATACCGATGCTAGTCAAGTTGGTTTGGGTGTCGTTCTTATGCAAAAAGGACGTGTTATTGCTTATGCTTCTAGGTAATTGAAGCCGGCCGAGACTAGATATGCCACATATGATTTAGAACTCGCGACTATTGTTTTCGCCCTTCGAATGTGGCGTCATTATCTATTGGGAGAGAAATTTATTCTTTACACGGATCACAAGTCTTTGAAATATTTATTTTCTCAAAAAGAACTTAATTTAAGTCAACAGCGTTGGCTCGAGTTCCTTGCACCTTATGATCTTGATATTCTTTATACCCCCGGTAAGGGTAATCGTGTCGCCGATGCTCTTAGCCATAAGCAACAAGCAGTTGTTTCTATGATGATATCCGAATGGAACGATCTCGAGATCTTATCCACTTGTAAGATTCGAGAGCGTGTATCTGATTTATGCTCATCATTTGTTTTATATAGCCTTGAGGCTCATCCTTCTCTCTTAGACCGCATTCTTGAAGCTCAAAGGCTAGATCCTGAATTGGTTCTTCTTGGCCAAAATATTAAGGATAGAATTGATTTTGAAGGTTTAAAAGACTTTGATATTGATTCTCGTGGTGGCATTCGAATATTTGGTAGACTTATCGTACCAAATATTGGAAATCTTCGTAGAGATATTTTAGAAAATTCACATCGATCTAAATTTACCATTCATCCCGGTAGCAGTAAAATGTACGCTGATATGAAGCGACTTTATTATTGGGAGGGAATGAAATCCGACATCGCTAACTTTATTAAGTGTTGCATGACTTGCCAGCTTGTCAAAGCCGAACATCAAAGGCCCGGTGGGTTATTGCAACCTTTAGAAATTCCAATTTGAAAGTGGGATCAAATTTCCATGGACTTTATAGATGGCCTTTCCCGTTCTCGTTCGGCTCATGATAGCTTATGGGTGATTGTTGATAGACTTACTAAATCCGCCCATTTTATTCCAGTTCGGTCTAACCGAACCATTCCTCTTTTGGCTAAACTATTTGTCAAGGAAATTGTAAAATTGCATGGAGTTCCTACTTCTATTGTTAGCGATCGTGATCCATTGTTTACTAGTGGATTTTGGAAGAGTCTTCAAAAAGCTTTAGGAACGAAGCTTAATTTTAGCACTGCTTATCACCCCCAGTCCGATGGACAAACCGAGCGTGTGAATCAAACTCTTGAAGATCTTCTTCGTGCTTGTGTGCTTGATTTTGGTGGAAGTTGGGAAGATCATATTTCACTTGTTGAATTTTCCTATAATAATAGCTTCCAATCTAGTATTGGTATGGCACCTTTCAAGGCACTCTACGGAAGGCCCTTCCGATCTCCTTCTTGTTGGTTTGAGGCCGGTGAGAAGCTGGTTTTAGGTCCAGATTTTATTCGAGACTCCACAGAGAAAATTGACATTATTCGACATAGGATGAAAGAAGCCCAGAGTAGACAAAAGTCCTACGCCGATAACCGAAGAAGAAAATTATAATTTTCTGTTGGAGATCTTGTTTTTATTCGTGTTTCACCTATGAAAGGTGTTGTACGTTTCAGTCGTTCGGGAAAGTTAGCGCCTCGATATATTGGGCCATTTTCCATCACTGAACGTATTGGTTACATGGCTTATCGCCTTGCATTACCGGCTCAGTTTTCTGCCATGCATGACGTGTTTCACGTTTCTCAATTACGGAAATGCCTTCGGGATTCCGATTCTGTCCTTGAGCCTGCTGTTGTGGAAGAAATTGAAGTTTCGCCGAATTTAACTTATGAGCAGCATCCTATTCGAATTATTGCTTCGGAGGTTAAACGCCTTCGAAATAAAGATGTTCCGCTTGTGAAGGTTCAATGGACCTCAAATCCTAAGGATTGGTCTTGGGAATCTAGAGAATTCATCGAGCGTACACATCCGGACATGCTTACTCCTGCTCTTTGAGGTGAACTTCTTATTTCAAATTTCTTTTATGTTAATATGCTTTAATGGTTGTTACTTTTTATTTCCATCTTATATGTATATTGCGAGGACGCAATTTCTTTAAAGAGGGGAGTCTGTAACAACCCCCATATTTATCGAGTTTATATTTAAATATTATATCGTTTATCGGATTTTGGTCCGAAAAGCTACTTTTTGCAAACAGGTCAAATTAGGACTCGAGAGCACTTCCATTGAGTTCGAAATGCCGTTTACAACTTTTTTAAGTATAAACATCGATAGGTTTGGAGTTAGTGAAATTTCACTAACTTTTCCCGCTTTGGACTTTAGGTTAGTTTAGCCTATTAAGCCCAAGTTCCAACCCCCTTCTCCTCACTCTTCATAAATTCCTAACTAACTTAAAATTTGCATTAATGGTGAAGAGAATGGGAAATTAAAACTCCAAGCTCAAATTTAATTGCTAATCCAACATTCAACTCCAAATTCAAGTAGAAGATATTGGATTCAAGCTTTGGATTGCTTCTCCATTGGCTTCAAGCTTCATCTTCATCCATTTTAGTGAAAAGGTGAGATTTTTATCTCACACTCTTGATTACAACTATCTTGGACTGTTGGGAATGGTTCCCTATCACTTTAACATGCACATTTGCATTTGGTTTGGATTGGATTGGCGAAAAACTCCACTTTTTAGTGTTTTTGGTGAATTTCCAGCCTTAGGTCGTTCTGGACCCATAGGTCGCTCGGGTTCGTGGCTTGCGCGCGTGGAAAATTCGCCTGGACGTTAGGTCGTAGGTCGCTCGCGAGTTAAGCCTTAAGCTGAAGGTCGTTCGCGAGTTAAGCCTTAGGTCGTTTGGCCTTTATAACGTTAGGTCGCTCGCGTGTTAAAACTTTAGGTCGCGCTGGGCTTAAGTCGTAGGTCGTCTCCGACCTAATATTGCCTCTGCTATTTCACTAGGTCGTGCGGGCCTTAGGTCGTAGGTCATGAGTCTCCTAGGTCGTAGGTCGCTCGGTCCTACTTCTGTCCCTAAGACGCGCAACCCCATCACCTTTAGGTCGTTAGGCCTTTATGTCGTTAGGTCGTTACACCTATAACCCGTTAAGTCGCGAATACCTTTAGGTCGTGAACCCCATTAGGTCGTGAACCTCTTTAGGTCGTCTGTCCCTTAAGCAGTTAGGTCGTTCGACTTGTGATGCCTTAGGTCGTTTGACCCGTGTTACGTTAGGTCGCGTAACCCCTTAGGTCGCTTGACCTTGTTTCCTGTTAGGTCGCGTGACCTTGTTTTTCTTAGGTCATGAACCTTGTTAGGTCGCTCATCCTTAGCTCGCATACCTTCTTAGGTCGCGCACCCCCTTAGGTCGTTAGACCTCATTTTTGTTTAGGTCGTAGGCCGCTTGTCTTCACTAGGTCGTACCGTTTTGGACGGGCGCTGCCCCGCACCTCGCCAGGGGCGCTACCCCCTGGACCCCCGTGACCTGACCGGGCAGGTCGAACCCCGTAGCAGGGGCGTTGCCCCCACACCCCCACCTTGGGGGGTTGCCACCCCCTTGGACCCCCCCCCTCCGTAAGGGATCTTATCTGAAAAACATTCAACAGAACTTGCTTTGTTGAGATGCTGAGTTGACCATTCTTCGAGACAACTTTAGAAATATGAAGGTTTCAATACTAGTAGTAAATATCAAAACTTTTTCATCAAAATGATTTCAACTGTATTTTCAATACCAAACTCGTTTATAAAACTGTTTTCCAGTCTATTAGTATAAACAAACCTTTACCTCACTCGGATGAGAAATCTAATTAAACGGCCTAGTAAAACAAGTGGTATGAAACGCTTGCGTTTGCTTCGTCGGTTAATTCTTGGACTTGTTCGATTGAACCTCTTGTGACAATTTTCTAGTGAAGATTTATAGTTTATTCGTAAATATTTAAGTTAAGCAAGTGGTTATGGGACATGAAGCTAAACTTTTATATTTACTAACTTAGTGTAATTGACACTTCTCGTTGATCATGACGATCATTCTTATGATTTAGACTAGCAATTGTGCGATATCTCATGTTTGCTTGGTTAGACTAGACACCACTTGTGTGATTTCATTCACACATACCTTTTTACCTTCTTGGTTAGTCTAGACACCACTTGTGTGATTTCACTCACACATACGTTTTTGTTTGCGATGTTAGACTAGACACCACTTGTGTGATTTCACTCACACATACCTTTTTGATTTTTGGTTAGTCTAGACCTCATCTGTGTGATTTTGACTCACACATATGGGGTAGCTCCCCATGGTCTTCGGACCGTCATGTGATAGGCCTCTTTCTTTTTCATGATTTTCTGGATTTCTTGTGTTGATTTCTAGAATTTATGTCATTGTCTTGTTATGAGTAAAAGTTTTGGGTATGATACCCTTTTGGATCTTTGAGAAGATTCTTGTGATATTGATTAATCTCTTGTTGATTATCATTTATGTACTTATAGTAGTATGATGTTATGGATATTATTCGCATATTCCATTTCTCTTATTTTATATCATGTCGTCTGATATTTATAACTTGACTGATCCGTTTGTTATTTTCTTATAAATAATACTCGGGTCAGACCGAGATGTTACAGGTGCTTCTGCTTGACTTCTCCCCCGGTGATTCACTACACAGACTTTTGGCTGCTTGTTTAGATTAGCAGTTTTTGTTGTATACACTTGAGATATAGACTCATAGTTGTATTCTTTTGGTATAGCACGTATTGTTATTCTTTTGTATTATTGTGGATCTTTCTGACCACTACTCTGATGTACACTTTCATGTGTTAGTTATATATTCATATCTTCTTCCGCCTTTGTGATATGGATGTCTGTGACTAATTTGTGTTATGCCTATTTCTATGTTTGTTTCCGAAGATTATTTTTTAGCCACCGTGTGATAAGTAATTACATGGATGGTCGCTCCTCATCAGCCTTATTCTCCGTGCTAGTTGACAACACTACACCGTATGTCCTTGGCTAGCGTGGGTTTTGAGGTGGGGCGTCACAGGAACTATTTATAAGAGGTTTTAATTAATAAAAAAATAATTAAATAAATAAAGGGATTAGAATTCGCTTATGTGACTAAATCATGCTTTGTTTATTTACTTGTTTAAGAAAAGTATTCAATCCTATACTTGGCATTAGAAGTCGACAAAGTAGTTTTATTCTGTTTATTTGAACCAAACATGGCGCAAACACCCAAAAGAGAAAGAAGAAATAAAAGTGAAGAATTAAATGAAAAATGAAAGAGAAACAAATAAATAATGAACACACGATGTTTATAGTGATACGGCAAAGCTTGGCCTACGTACACTTTTATATTTTATTATTGATTTCTGACTTGGAGGCAGAAGTTCTTGGGACTCGGTATAACTGCAACACTTAGAATTTCAGAAATACAAGAATATATGAAATAAAAGAGCTAGAGCTAGAGCCAAAAGATCCTAAAAAATGATCACCACCCTCCAATTTATAGAGGTAGGGGTCTAAAATATCGCATACAATATCTCCTAGCCGTTATAACCGATTTAGACCAATTCCCCCACGAGAATAGATACCACATCAACATGAGTTGGGAGTTAGCACCGATCCCTAAGATGGCCAAATTGATCTTCTCAAACTCTTCATCTTGGATCGCCTTGTAGTTAAATTTCATGATTGCATAGTTGTCTGTACCAATATTAGCTTATTTCTGAGTTTAAATGATGGATTTGTGGGGGAACAAAGTTGCAGTTTTAAGTGTTCGTGGAGATCGATGGAGAAGTGCATTGAACCAAGAAAGTGACTTTGGAAATAGGCTCTCGGCGTCAAGTTAGGCTTATAGGCAAAAGAGGGGTCCACCCAAAGAGGATTTGGGAGTAGGTATCGATCCCTACCTAGGGTCGGTATCGATCCCCGACTTGGGGGATTATTGTTCTCCTTGGTTTGGGCAATTTTGGCTTTGATTGAATTTATTTGGATTTCAACCCTAGAAATTTGAGTGTTTACTTGGGACTTAACATGAGATTATCTAAGGATTTCGTATTATGAGTTTTGCTTCGCATGCTTGGAGTCAGACCTGAGTTTTAGAGTGTTTGCACTGAGTCATCAGGAGTAAGTACCGAGTTGTGCCTAAGAGTCAGTACCGAGTCACGCTTAGAGTTAGACCCGAGTTTTTTGAGTGTTTGACTCGAATTTTCAGGAGTCGGTACAGATCCCCAGGTAGGACTTGGTACCGAACCGTTACTTGGGGTTTCTACATGGTTTGCTCTGGGTCGCGCTTGGGGTTTTTCATGGATTGCTTTGGGTCTGACTCAGGGAATTCTCAAAGCTATTCTGCTTCGAATCTGACCTGAGGATTTTGTGGTTTGCTTCGAGTCAACCTTTACAAAAATTTGAACTTCAAAATTTTCAATCTTTTTTTCTCATTTTTTTATATTTCTCTTTTTTTCCTTCTTATGATATTTCCAAAGTCCTTGGGTCATTTCTCTATCATTCGCTCATCCTAGTCGATTGTTTAAGTCTGTTCAGATATTGCTTACTCAAAAGGCTGGATAACACTATCTATGAGAGTTAAGAATGATGTTCGAGTAGGGTTTTTAAGAAAAAGTCATGTAACTTACTGGCTTCACTCTTGACCAAGGGATGGTATAAGTTGAGAAAGTCGAAAACGTGATAAGTATATGAGACTTGGTTTTCATATGTGATTGTTTTCATTTTGTACTTGACAGTCAATTAATCGATTATCAAATTTGACCAAATTAACTTTGGAGGTATATGTAAGCATCACATATTGATACAGTTTGAGATCCCTCGGGAAGGACTTATTTGTATGAATTCTCTCTTGCTTTAGGAATATGTGTGTGTGTGTGTATGACAACCTCGGGGAGGGCTTCTTTATGTCATTCTTTTAATTATTAAAGAATCGAAATTGAGTTAGTTGGAAATTCATCGATTTAATTTTGAAGAGTCCAGGATTATATAAGTATATTACTTACTGAAAACCAATTTAAAATTGATATATGAGTTTTATGTTTTGGAAGCGGTTGTCAAGGGGAGCTATAAAGTTGAACTATCTTTCTAAAGGTTAAGTCCAAGGAAGAGGTCGGCGTTATCATTCGTTGGACAACTTATGTTGGGATCCATTGAGAAATTTGCAAACTGCTCGAGATGCTGAGATCTAAAGAGATTGGAGATCTGTTCGAGTAATGAAGACTTGTATGTTGAGATGTTGAACGTAACTTCACCAATGGTAATAGTAGAAAACAGAGTAGGCGCATAGCAAAGGGGTTTAGCTAACCCAAGAGGGTACATCAACTCCAAATATCTAGAGATGCTTTCAAGTGAGGCACACGGGAGTTTATGGTATTCGGTATCACATGTTCGGATGTGGACCAGCTATGTTTATCTTTGTGACATATTTTATCTAGAGATATGCGTGGTTTTAGAAGGTAGTTTCTAACCCTTCTACAATAGGCTAGCTTTCGGTTTTGTTGAAGAGACCTCCACGGAAATCCTTATGCGTACATACCTTAGCCATTTTAGTTGTAATTCTAATATTGTTGTGTTGTGAAATGCAAGTAGCATAGCTATTTTTTGCTTTATGTTCTACACCATTGACACTATTATATCGCCATATGTAATTATTATATGGTTTTGGTTCTTTTGAAGGAAAAACTGTTATGATGATTTGAATGGTCTTAAAAGTTATTGTTATATACGATCACGTATTTCTTGATTTTCTCACGTTAGGCTTATATCCGACTCATGGTTTTATCACTCCCTTTAAGCCCTCGAGTGCTCTTTTAAACTATTTAAGAAAGGTAGGTTTTCATTGATATTCTTTGGAGCTTCGGGAGAAGAGTGCTTTCATTCGCCTACTATAGTATTTTATTTCTAATGCACTACTATTATGTATATTCGGCGTTTGTGAGGACGGGCTATTATAACTATCCAGGCTAATGATAGCACTTAGGATTGTAACTCTAAAATGTTATGCATCTTAGAGTAGCTCTTTGTACTATCTTTTTGATATGATATATTATCGTTCTGCTATGAGATTCTAATGTTTTTCTCTTCTTTCTTTTTTGTTTTCTTTTTCTTTTTACCCTAATAATATACCTTTCTTGCACTTGGGAGCTTGGCATGTGAATACCATGAATGTATTAGTGTCGACATTTCACGGTCGAAAAGACGGGTCATTACAAATTTCACTCGTAAAGTGTGCATATATTTAATAATTCAAAGATATTTTCTAAAGGGGATTTTGATTACGAAATTTATTTGAAGATAAGGCTAATTGTGAATGGTCTGAATGAGCTTTAAAGGATATTAAAATATAAAACCCATTTATAATATAGTTTAAAATAGTTTATATGGACATATGTGTGAAATTCTATATGATGAGAATTTTGAGTCAACGGTTTATTAATATCAAGCTATATTGGACGTTTGGTAATACTTTCACGATCAACCTCTTGACTCCTCATACGGAATATATAGTTGTCTTGTGGTTTATTTCTATACAATGAGGATACTGATTGAATGGATTAGTAATACCGGATGGTATGGGACATACGATAATTTTTTTTTATTTTACTTTTGGCTCAAACTATAGAATATTTAGTTGATTTGACGAGTGTGGTTCATAAGATTTTAGTAAGCGTTCGAGTAATACTAAGTGGTAAGGGATATCCAAGTAATACTTGTTCGATTACTTCATGTGAGTAAATGTCAATTATAATCCATGATGGGTTACAAATTCAAGGAAATCATCTAGAGGTTGATTTTTTTAAGTCAGAAGTCGAGAGTATTATCTCTCCAAGGACTACATGTTGAGATTACGTTGGATTATGGAGCATTCTCAAAGGGCCTACTAGTGGGAGCTATTGTTCCCTTAGGCTAGTAGCCGAGATTATGTATATATATATTTTGTATTTAGTTTTGGACTCTCCTAGGACTTGTGAGTCAAGAGTTTCTACTGTTGTTAAGGATTGTCGAGTCGAGAAAATTATTGTGTATTAGGGACCTATGTCATTGGATATGTGCCACTAGTTAGAGCGCATCAGTAGGACTACCAGATTGGCTATTATCCATCCCAGTAGCCAAAGCGCAGAGTCACGCCCCAGATCCATGACGTAAGTTTGTGAGTTTGCAGGTTGAGAGTTATTACTTTCATAAGAGCAATTGCCCCGATACCACTCGAGGCCAGACGTCCATTACTAAGGGTGAGTAGAAGAAGTGACCATCGCATGGCACAGGCTTGCGGCACGTTTATGACATGTAAATGGATAAATAGGGGTCGAGAGTCTAGGAGTAACTAAGGGATTATAGGAAATGGGGCACGACCATTACTGTTTCCTAGAGCATTGCTATGTGTTTGTCAATCTCTCTTCGAGAATGTAAGGTGGGTTCATTTGATTTATCTTTTTAAACTATAACGTCATTAGAAAGGCGATTATTATCATTGTGTATATACATGACATTAGAGACTTGTTATGTGCTCGTATGTCACTTTAGATAGCCTAACCCAAAGACTATTGAGTGCTTATCTTTTTATTTGACATTAGAAAATTGTTATATGCTTGTTCGTTATTTTATCATAAGTGTCTATAGTTGAGACATATTTTAGTATGATTTGTTATATCTCTCTCCTATGACCATTCAGCCGAGAGTTTAGTCTCTCTAAGGATCGTGGGTTGAGATAAAAAGTTATATACTTAGAATATTTTGTGGTCTTTGATCATTTTTTTGGGTCTGCATTCTAGATACATCTCCTAAGGTTTAACAATTAGAAGTGTGTTCCTCCATTAGGACTATAAGTCAAGATCGTAACCATGTTATTGATTCATGTGTTTTCAATAAGTTATATTTTTCACTCTTAGGTGTAATCCTTTTGGTAGACCTGTTGTATGTTCGCCATAGCATTTGATGCCCATATGTGCCTATTGATATCACCCAATATGTTCTTGCAATGATTCTTTATTTTCTTATGTATTACATGGGTGATTATATTTCTATGATTGCATGGTATATTTTTTTGATGCTTTTTTGGATATTATGGTATGCCTTATATATGTCATACCTTTTTATAACCATGCTATCTTATTATGTACTCATTTTTGGATTTAGATATAGTTTGACCCTTTTATTATTTTGTATAATACTCAGATCAGTCTGAGACCTTTTCAAGTACAGGGACACTTTGACCCTTGGATGGTGGGCATATTTTAGGTGGCAATTTAGTTTCTACATTTTGACAGGCTATGTATGTATTCATTTTGATCTTGCACCATGTATATATTGATGTATGATACATGTGATGTCTCTTTTTGTTCGTGTCTTGTACGTATTTATGTATGTCTTTTTGGTTGTGATTCAGATACTCTAATGTAGACTCACTTTGTTATGTATATGTGATGTATTGTATTTTCTCTTGCTATTTGTGCCTCTGTGATCTTACATTATATTGTGTTATATTATTTTATAGTAAACTTGTGCATTTATTGCTTTGTGCCGATACTGAATACTTATATTTGGATACTTAAGAGGCAAGAATACATATCTGTGTTAGCCTAAGGGACTATTTACATGAGGTCGCTCTTAACAAGCCTTATTCACCATATTACTACATAGTACTATTCTTTAACACTCTTTGGTATTATGGGTATACGGTTGGGGCATTACATAGGCGCTTCAGGTTGAGTTCACTAAATTGAATAAAGATTATTCTTGCTCAAGAAGCAAGTCGTTTCTTGGAATATAATAGCCCTGGAAGTGCAGGAGCTGTTGGAAAACCATGAGCATATCTTTGAGGACGTAGAGCTTAATGACACTATAAAAGGAAATTGATCTCTAGGAAACTTCAGGGATGAGCTTGAACTAGTGGAATGCTATTAAATTGCTACTTCTCAGGATCGATTCACATGGGAGCATTTCAGAGCTTGATTTGAAGAGAAATTCATACTTGCTATTTAGAAGTTGGTGTTGTTCAATAAATTTACTGACTTGAGATAAGGGGACATGTCTATTTCAAAGTATGTGATTGATTTTAACATGCTATCAAAGTTCGGCTTATTTTTATCGATACCCATTGAAAAAAATAAGAATTTCATTATAGGATTATATCATTATCTCAGGGAAAAACTAGTGAACCATATCGATTAATCATTCAAGAAGCTAGCAGAGAAGGCTCTTTAACATGGAGTTTGTATTTGTAGTCTAATTCTATTGATAATGTTCTCAAAGAAGTCCCTAAGCTGCAAGTAGGAGAGATGGCTAGATGAAGTAGAACAACAACAAGGGGAAGAAGCAGCTTCAGGCTAAGGGTGGTTAGAAAAAAGTAAAATGGGAGCCCACTTGCTATCAGTGTGGAGAGAAGAGAAATTCAAGCATCATACGTGAGGGTACAAAGTGGAAGTGCTTCGTACCGCATCAAGGCCCGGGACACAAAGAAGGACTACCAAGAACCACCAAGGAACAAGCAGGTCATGGCTGCTTATGCACTTAATGTCATTCCAACTTCATCGAGTGCTCTAAAGGAGCGATGTTTATGTAAAAACCTCGCTCGGCTCAAGCGAGGTTCGTGCAACAAACCTCGTTCGAACTGAGCTAGGTTCGTGTAACAACCTAGTTCGGGTAGAGTAAAGTTTGTGTAACAACCTAGTTCAGACCTAGCGTGCTTCGTGAATAAACAACATCAAAGCTAAATATGGTTTAAAAAATACGAGTACAATTTTTGAAGGAATAGGAGGACGAAAGGGAAAAAGTGGAGTGTGATGATTATTTGTAACCCAGTGGGGGTGCGAAGGGAAAAAGAAGTGGGAATAGAACTAGCCAAATAAATATGCCACATGATCTGCAAATTACTCTGATGCCCCTCTTCAAGTCAACCCATCGTCATTTTTATTTTAACATTAGTGAAGAGCTTTACCTCTTTTCTTAAGTCTGCAAATGTCGAATCGGGATCTTGGCAACCTAACTGAAAGTTCGTTATTTATATACCAACGGCTATTTTATGCTTTCCCTTTGAAGGAGCGTCTCTGTTTTGTGCATGTCATCTAATGGATTTGTGGTGTGGTTCATAGCTGAAGTCTCCCAAGATAATTTCTACTCCTTTTGCTCTTTTGATTTAATGCTTGTGTTCAATATCAATTGTTTGCAACTTGCTATAAACAGTTCGGATCCAATGTGTTTCGATGATTCAATGTTTTGACAAATTCTCACGCCACATTCAAACCATATGTGCTAAATTAGTGTTGTGATCACAATGTCCGTAAGTTTAGTGATAGCTCTGTTGCCTTTACATCTGGTGAATATTTCATCGAAAATACTATGGATGTCATTGTTTTTAATTCTTGGTAACTGCAGCTTGTTCCTACATTTTTCCCATAGTCGACTCAAATATGTGCACTTGAAAAATAGATAGGTTTTATATTCTGACTCCTGTTTGCATAAAACACATATCTCATTAATTGAATTGTTCTATTTAGAGAATTTTTTGTCTGTAATTTATTTGTTTTTTGTTAGAAGAGCATAAGTGACATTTTGGGAGAAACATGATGTATTCCAAATATGCTTACACCATGGAATCTCGTTGTTACTTTCCTTGACCTGATTCTAAGCTGACTTATATAAAAAATCTTTTTAAGTGGCTTCCATTATCAATGATCTTCCAATCTGTTATGAGCTAGCAGATGTTGCAAATCTGTTGAGTAATATGAGGAGTTAAACAAGAATTATCCGCTCTCCATTGTCCGTTGTAGATGAATGAAGATGCTTTCATGTTGTGGTCTCCGATGATCGAGTGCTAATCACCACCCATCAAGTCAATAATAGACTGTCCCTTAACCCATGGGTTGAACCAAAGAATATTGTTATCTTCATTCACCACCTTCCTAACCATTGTGTAACGACCCATAAAATTTTATTTGTAATAATATTATATTTAACTGAATTTTGTAAAATTTAAAATAATAAAATTTAAAAATATAAATTTGATACTTGGTTTACGTCTGTTTAAACATAGCAAATGGTAAATTTTCATCAGATAATACGGAAGTTTATTTTCTTGTGTAATTTTATTTCAATTTAAATCAGTTAGAATTGACGGTAAAAAAATGTTTTTCAAACCCAAATATTTTTCTATAGAAAATTTGTAAATCATCTTCTGAGTGAGACATCATATTTCGTTTTCCCAGATTTGAATTGATGTTACTCCGTTTATTTAAATTCTGGCGTTTTAGTTGCATTTTCGGTACCGATTATCGATTTTTAATACGATGATCGTACCACTGATATCTGTATACCGTTTTGTCGTGCTGACCTCTGCGGTATATTCATTTCTGTAATTCGAAGTCTGGAACGCAGCGGAATCCATGGGAAACGGTAATCGTACCGGTACCGAATTCTAACTTTTGATTTCCAACGTCTCTTTCAGATTCCACCGTTTAAATTGAACAGCTATTGGCTTTTATAATTCTTAAAATATAGTTGTTTGCACTTATATCTCATAAATTCTCGTGTGCTTGACTTTTTGTTTCCACTGTTCCAATGTTTTGATGTTTCGTTCTTTGTTTTCCTCTGACCCTTCACTTCTTTCTTACATCATCAGGCTATAAACATTTTCTCCTATAACCCTCAACATCCCTCTCCTTCAATTCTTTTCGCATCTGCATATTAGAGCTTGGAACCCACTCAGCGCGCACCCTTCCTCCTGCCGTCCTCTGACCACTGGCAGTCGATCCATGCCACATCACTGCCACTCGAACCGCTTATCACCTACCCAGTCTCCAGTTGTGTCGTGCTCATCTCCTCTGCCTTGAAACAAACCCACTTCTCTTCATTTTCGAGCTCATCTTGGCTCCGTTGTTTTTCTTCCACCCTAGCCTTATGCGACCGGTATTATGTGGTAAGTCATATATGTTTTATGATATAACAGTTTTGATTTTATTTTTTTAAATATACATGTATATATGACAGTTCTTTTTATATGAAGTTTATATAATCTGTATATATTTTGTTATATGGCTTGATAGGCCATTTATATATCTTGGGTGTTGTATATTATACATGGGTTCAAAGGAGTTATAATATAAAGGTTTGTATGGGTATATTTGCTATATACATACACACACACACACGTAAGATCTGTTTATATATATAAAGTCATATGGGTTGTATATAATATGTTATATATAGTATCGGTAAAGTTTATATTGTATCGGTTGTTGTGTGTGTGTATTGGTATGTGTATGTTACCTACGTAGGTGTATATTTATATATATTTTATACAAAGTTGTTTATAGGTATATATTTGTTATTTATGTTATATTAGTTAGATATTTTGGTATAGTACAATATAAGTTTCGGTTGTTGGTCTGTTGTATATATAAGAGTATATAAAGTTGTTTAATGTATATTTGATATTAGTTAGTTATATAAGAGCTTACTTTAAAGTTTTATAACGGATTGTTTTATATAGCAGTGTATGTATTTGAAAAGAACAGCGATATATATATATATATATATATATATATATATATATATATATTGTTAATTATAAAAGCATATGAGTTTTGGTTTAATTTACGTATATATATTTTATATCATAATTTGGGTTCGGTTTTAACTTGCTGATTATACATATGTCCATGTTATAAAAGTTATAGTTTTTATTTTTCAAAGCTTAGTTTGTTTATAAAATATGTTCCTATACAGTTGTTTATATATTATTGATTCCAAAGTGTCTTATGTAGGTAAGTTAAATATATAGATTTATATATATTTGTTATATATATATATATATAAGTAATGATATGGTTGAGTATATATACATAAGAAATTATTTCAACATATATTATGTATATTGATATATACTTGACTCCAATATATGAGTTAATTTAAATAATGATCTTGTATTATTTTTATTTGTCTTAAATTAAAATCTTTGAGATGGAAATTATATATATAATAATAATAATGTATATATTTTCAATTATATCAAAAATGATTTAATTTGTTTCATCGATTCGTGTTATCAGCTTTGTTCGTCATACTCGTACCCATCTCACTTTGCTTTGGGGAATTCGTGGCTGAATTCGTAACTCAACTTCATTGTCTATCCTCTCCAGCCTCGAAAGTTGAGCAATCACTCACGATTACATTCTTATATTTATTAAATTTGATTTCAATTGAAACGACAATTGAAATATACTGCTGTTAGTTATTTACATTGTTATATATATGTTATCTGTTCACCTGTGACATCTGAAACAATTATATGTTATTTATATTGATGATATATGCCTGTTATTTTATCATCATATCTGTTATCACTCTGCAAGTTCCCTGTTAGTATAGAATTCACTATGGGTTGAAATGATACATACCCGAACGATTTGTAGAATAGGAGAAAATCGTTATAGGTTGAAATGATAGACTCAAGCGATTTTCATTGAATTGAATTTAGGATTGCGGGTTGAAATGATATATACCCGTATATATTTAAATTACGGATTGAAATGATAAATATCTGTATCACTTGACCATAAATTACAGGATGCAATGTGGTTTCACCAGTTGAGAGTGGCTGGTGAGAGTTTGCCTATTATAGCATTTTGTATGCCATCAAAATGTTATGAGTGGTTGGTTATGCCATTCGTGCTGCCCAATACATCAATGTACTTTTTTTGGGGACATGTACTTTATTTAATAAGAGAGAAAACAGGAATAAAAAAGAAGGCCATCCAGTAAAACAAACTGTGGTAAGAGTAACATAAAGAAAATACAATCAAAAGCCTCTGTATGTATTCCCAGAAGCCACAGTCCAGCATTCCAGATAATAAAACAAACAACACATAAATATGAACAATTTAATAAAAAGATACAAGCTAAATAAATAGGCCGATTCTATTCACACCCTGTTTTCCTCCTTTCACACCGCGCTACTTCATCAATTTTCAGGTTTTCCAAAATTGCCCCTGTCTGTAAACCAGATTATGTTTGAAAGAAATAATTACTACAAAAGCTCTAAAGAAACGATGTTTATGTAAAAACCTCGCACGAATCAAACGAGGTTCGTGTAACAACCTAGTTTGGACGGAGCTAGGTTCGTGTAACAACTTAATTCGGGTCGAGTGAGGTTTGTGTAACAAGCTAGTTCGGACCGAGCGTGCTTCGTGAATAAACAACGTCAAAGCTGAATATGGTTTAAAATATATGAGGATATTTTTGAAATGAATCGGGTGATGAAAGGGAAAAAGTGGGATGTGATGATTATTTGTAGTCCAGTGGGGTATAAAGAGAGAAAAGAGAGGTGGGAATAGAACTAGCCAAATAAACATGCCACATGATTTGCAAATTACTCTGATGCCCCTCTTCAAGTCAACCCATCGTCATTTTTATTTTAATATTAGTGAAGAGCTTTACCTCTTTTCTTAAGTCTGCAAATGTCGAATCGGGATCTTGCCAACCTAACTGAATGTTCGTTATTTATATACCAACGGCTATTTTATGCTTTCCCTTTGAAGGAGCATCTATCGGTCGCCATTATTCATTGAATTTGCTGTGCGTTAGATCTATTTTGTGCATGTCATCTAATGGATTCGTGGTGAGTGGTTCATAGCTGAACTCTCCCAAGACAATTTCTACTCCTTTCGTCTCTTCTAATTTAATGCTTGTGTTCAATATCAATTGTTTGCAATCTGCTATAAGCAGTTCGGATCCAATGTGTTTCGATGATTCAATGTTCTGAAAAATTCTCACGCCGCATTCAAACCATATGTGCTAAATTAGTGTTGTGATTACAATGTCCGTAAGTTTAGTGATAGCTCTGTTGCCTTTACATCTAGTGAATATTTCATCGAAAATACCATGGATGTCATTGTTTTTAATTCTTGGTAACTTCAGCTTGTTTCTACATTTTTCCCATAGTCGACTTAACTATGTGCACTTGAAAAAGATGGGTTTTAGATTCTGACTCCTGTTTGCATAAAACACACATCTCATTAATTGAATTAGTCCGTTTACATTTTTTTATTTATTTATTTATTTATTTATTTATTTTTTGTGATTTATTTGTTTTTGTTAGAAGAGCACAAGTGACATTTTGGGAGAACATGATGTATTCCAGATATGCTTACACCATAGAATATCATTGTTACTTTCCCTGACCTGATTCCAAGCTGACTTAAATGTAAAAACTCTTTAAGTGGCTTCAATTATCAATGATCTTCCAATCTGTTATGAGCTAGCGAGATGTTGCAAATCTGCTGAGTAATATTAGGAGTCAAATAAGAATTATCTGCTCTCCATTGTCCATTGTAGATGAATGAAGATACTTTCATGTTGTGGTCTCCGATAATCGATAAGTAATCACCACCCTTCAAGTCAATATTAGACTCTCCCTTAACCCACGGGTCAAACCAGAGTATTATTATCTTCATTCACCACCTTTCTAACCATTGTTTCCTTGGCCTTTGTTCTAATGTTGAGTAGTAATTTCCAAGTGTAAGATGCATTATTATCAACGTTGATGATCCAAAAGTTCCTTCCTTCGCAATATTTATTTCTCATCCATTGTGACCATAAGCAATCGCCTTGTAAGAATCGCCAAGAGAGTTTTAAAGCTATTACCTTCATTAAATCGTGTATTTTCCTCAGGCCTACACCACCTTCCAATACAGGATGGCATAGGTCGTCCCAAATCATGCAGTGTTTCTTATTTTTCCAAATGAAATTAGTATGCAAGGAGTTTATTCTTTTTATGGTCGACGCTGGTAACTGACAGAATTGGATCCAAAAGGTGACCAGTGGATACATCACTGTTTTGATAAGTTCAATTCTACCAGCTACTTTCGGCTTTCTATTTTTTCAATTATTAAGTTTTTTGTGGATTCTATCAAATAGCACTCTGAAATCTTTTATTTTTAGTTTGCTTTAAAATAAGGGAATTCCCAGATATGTAATTGGAAGACTACCTACGTGGACATTTATGATAGTAAGGATTTGGTTTTTAAATTTGGCCCCTTTGCTAAAATATATTCCGTTTATTCAATTTCAAACCCACAGACTCTTTAATGGTATTCACAATTTTAAAAATGCTTTCCACGTTAGAAGATCTGGCTTTTGAGAACACTAAAATGCCATCAACGTATATCAAAGGTGTGAGGGTTGGTTCAATAGGAGAAATAGGGCATATGGTACCCCTATAGTATTCTAAGTTTAATAGAATAGTAAAATATTTCATTGTAACCGTGAAAAGAAAAGAAGGTGATGGATCTCATTGCCTCATTCCTCTATTGCTGCTAAAGAATTCTATAGGGGTGCCATCCAGTAATAAGGAGAAAGTCGAAGTGGAGATGCATTCATATATCAGTTTAGCAAATTTGTCAGAGAATCCCATGAAAATCAACGTATGATATATGAATTCTCTACTGATATTGTCATATGCTTTGTGAAGATCGACTTTCATGCACATATTGTTAGCTGTTTTCCTATTGAAGCCCCTGTCATTTCATATGCCAGTGGAGAGTTATCTGTGATTATTCTTTGAGCCATGAACACATTTTGACTTATAGATATCAGTTCGTTGAGGTATTGTTTCATCTTATCACAGAGCAGATTTGCCAAAAATTTGTATATTATGCTACCTGGAGAAATTGGCCTGTGATCTGATAGAATCTGTGGATTTACATTCTACGGTATTATGCATAAAAAGGTGTGATTAATCTCTTTAATGATCTTACTTGATTGTTGAATGCCCAACATAGCTTGGTGAATGTCATTTTTGATTAATTCCTAATGTAATTTGTAAAACTTTGAGTTGAATCCACTTGGTCTAGGTGAACTGTTGTCGTCAATTTGACATACTGCCATTTTAACTTCCTCTAGTTCAAACGGTTTGTCCAAAGCTTGTGTAGCATTATCTGAGAGAATATTTTTTGCAAGTAATATGAGAAAAATTAGAGTTTAAAGAGGTAGAATTAAATAAATTAATAAAACATTGAAGAGCTTCCATATTCAACTTCTCGTTCCCATTCATCCAATTACCATGTTCATTTACCATCATCTTAGTTAAAGCTCTTGGTCTTTCATTAGCAAATCTATAGTGAAAAAAGTGGGACGATCTATCTCCTTGAGTTAACTATTTTGTCTTTGATCATTGTATGTACTCTGTTACCTTCTTTTTTAAGATGTTTGAAAGTTGTTCAACGTTTTGTTTGTAGAGATGTAAGGCCTGTGTATCATTTGGTTGGTTGATCGAGTATGGGTATGCAACATCCAGTTCGCGTCTTAGCTGCTTATGAGTCATGTCTTTATTGTTCCGCTCCTTTTGAAGGCGATCTTTAATCTTTTTGAATTTGATACTAACTGATATAACGGATTGCCCACACCCATTTCTCCCCATATTGGATGAATAATGTCATGATACTCCTTTCTATAGTGCCATGAATTGTTGTATCTGAACAGGGTTCCTTTTCTAGGCACCATTCGGATAGCAAAACTAAATATGATTGGTGTGTGATCGCTAGTTGAGTGATTTATAAAGAAAACCGAGAAGTGAGGAAATTTGTTGCTGCATTCCTCGTTAACAAAAATTCTATCTATTTTGCTATGAACCAACATGTTTGCACCTCCCTCCCAAGTGTAGTAGCTCCCTATACTTGGTGGTTCAAATAAGTCAACATCCCCTATGCATTCAACAAAATTTGTGTCTGGAGATATACAATAGATACCATTGTTGATTATGTCTTGACCGTATAGAGTCGCATTAAAGTCCCTTACTAGAACCCAAGGCAGGTTAAAGGTGCTAGATTTAACTTTAATGTAATTCCAAAGTCCGATTCTCTTTTCAAGTTGGTCGTGCACGTACATAAACGTGCAGTAGAATGTAAGATCCACTTTGTTCTGTTCATTCTTGTGTATTACTGTTCTTCGACCATATATTACCATCCCATAAAACCAATATTCTACTCCTGCTGTGAAGATTCATGTTGTTGTAAGAAATATCCCAGTTCTTATTAAGGCGGTTGATAACGTCATTAATTTTGTCTTCGAGTAATTTGTTCTATAAAAGACCAATAGCACTAATTGCATCTAATTGTTTTGAGGGAGAATTAAGTCCCCTCACAGTCTAAACTAAAAGATTCATTGGGAAATATCATTGGTATCACTTCTCATTTCCATATGAGGGGAGTACTCATTTTAGTCTCTGTGCATTGCATTTTTACCATGTAACTTCAGTTATGTAACGATGTTTTGCCATGCAGGGTTATCAACTGATTGTGATGCCTTGAACTCAAAGGGGACCTACTCATGTCGTTGTTTTCTTGATTGTTTGGACCTTGTGCGAGCGACAATGTTGTCTTGCGTTTTGGTTGCGAGTTGTTTGCTGCAATGCTGCTGTTTTGAGGTTCTTCCATAATCGTCATTTCCTGATCAAAAAGTGTTGTGTTATCTATATTTGATTGTTGTGAGTTGTAGTAGTCAGCCTGTTTGTTGAGTTCTTAATTATCTCTAAATGTGAAATATTAGTTGAATTCCTAATTGTCTCAAACTGTGAACTGTGTTGCGACCCTGAATTGTGCTATACGTTATGATCTTTCAGTGCTGTCTTCGATGTTGGTTGCGAATCCATGTCCATACCGGAGATATTTTCATTGCATTCTAATTTTATAACTTCATTATTTTGGTAGTTAGAGTTAACTGCACTACTATTGTATTCCTTTACTGTTAAATTATTACTCTGCTTATCATGAAGTGATTTAACATTGTTGGTGTGCCTTGCCGTACAATTGTTATCTTCTAAGAAGTTAGTTGCTGATGTGTTAAACTTATATTATGTGATGGTTTGATATTATTAATCACCTCGTCTTTTCCATTAGCATGAGAGATTTCTGGACACTTTTGTTAAGCGAGTTGGATATTGGTAGATGGTCTTTGGTGAGTTACATTTGTTTTAGCCACCCATGTCTTTCTCAAAGGTACACAATTTCAGTGAGTGGCCAAAGCAGCTGCAATTGGGGTAAATGATGGGTCTTCCATCATATTTAATATGTTGCATAAAGAAGAATTCATCTTTCTCAGTCACTATCGACACTTCACTTGGAAACTTGAAATTGTTGTTAATTTTGACTAGAACCCCTGCGTTTTGGATGGTTTTAAGACTGGTCAGTGTTGAATATGCTAGTATATAATTTTTGTTTGATGATAATAAACATATATATATTCATTTAAATGTATTTGTTATTGTACTATTTTATTTTTCACGTAATTAAATAAATATTTGCTGAATAAAATAGATAACACAGAATTTAAATTCAAAACAGATATTTTATTCAAACAAATATTTTATTACAATTTTGAATAGTACAACTTTAAGCTCTCGCTATATATATACAATTTGCAATTACAATACAATTTCGATTACATCACAATGTTTAATTTACAATGTTCACATCGCTACATATCATTCGTTCACTCGTATTTATCTTCAACTCTATATCGGATTGAATCCAACATCTGAGTTATCTGCAAAATAGATATTAATACAGTAAAATTGAAAAAAGAAATGTTTTTGCAGCATAAAATAAAATGTGTTTTGAAAATACTATATGCCTCAATTATTTGGGTTGTTCGTCCTCGTATTTTTTTGATTCATCAAACACGAACAACGTGTGGCATGCATGATATATCGCTGTACATGGCACAAGGCCGTGCACACCGATATACACTTGATAAAATTGCAGGGACAGGTGAGCACAGGGTCAAACCTAAGCCAAAGCTGGGTTCAACTCAGGTGCATTACAAATACATCACAAAATTGTCGAGAACAAGTTCTCATGGTACAAGAATCCAAAAACCAACAATCAAGCAAATTAACCAGTAAACAGTGATGGGAAACAAGGCAGGTCAATGACACTATAACTCGACAAGCAGTTCAACATGATACCATATACAACTCAGACTACAATGAACTGGTCAGAGCAACCAAATCATTTAACAAAGCATCCAGATTTTCTAAAGGGTACTTTTGGCACAGGTCCTTATTAAGTTTTAAAATTCACGAAAAGTCCTTTACTAAATTTCAGTGTAAATTAGGTCCATGTTTTTCGTTCACGATTATTGCAAAGCATGATGCAACTTTTCATAAAACTTGTTGAAATTTCCGCAACTTTTCTGTACACTGTGAACATAGTGTATGAAAGTTGCTGAAATATCAGCACTTATTTATAAAAGTTGCTGTCATTTTAGCAAGATTTATGTACACTGTGAACACAGTTTATGAAAGTTGCTGAAATATCAACACTTATTTATAAAAGTTGCTGAAATTTCAACAATAATTTTTCTTTGTTTCTATAAAATAGAAACTGGATTTACAATGAAACTTTGACAGGGAAAGTTGTTGAAATATCAGCACTTATTTATAAAAGTTGCTGACATTTCAACAATAATTTTTCTTCGTTTCGAGAAAACAGGGACCCGATTTACAATGTAACTTTAACATGGACCCGCTTTACAATATGAAAATATGATAGGGATGCCTCCCTAATTTTCACTTTTTTAAAATGATACGGTCAGTTCAGTTTTGTAGACCAACTCAAATGTACATAATCAGACATAGTGAAAATGGCAAGCTACAGACTACAAGTGCAAAGCACACAAAGGAGCAACACTGACATGTATATGATATACATAAAAAGATTTCATATGCAACCAGACCTGGTAAAATTAGAAAGCAATTTGAGTTCATATGCAAAAACGGTGAACAATGGAATGCAGCTGTGGTGAACACATACACACATATACATACATAAATATAAATATAAACGTATGTATGTATATATGTATACAAGTGGAGATGACCACCAACCAAAGAGCATAAAATGATCAGACCATAAGCACAAACCAAGCATACATATATTCATATGCCCAGGCTCAAAGGCATAAACACAACAAGATCTGCCTTAAAGCAATAACAGTTACAATATTGAACTCAAGGTACAGGACCACCAGTGAAACAAAAAAACAAATGAACACAACATCATATATACATATGTACTCGAGACAACCAGACCATATGCAAGCAAGGCTATAACTTCAAGTAAATTATATGGTGCAACAAATAAGCATACATATATACATGCACAAACACACATGTGTATATATGTATGGAGACAATTAACTTAAAACAAACCAATCATGAATGCAGTGACAACAAGGGATGCAACAAGACTCAAGTGAAACAGAGAGACATACAAATATACGGTAAAAACTGTGAAGCCATGGGTCAATTTATAGTTACAAAAAATTGACATAGAGTTCGAACAGTCCCAAGAGAAAAGAAATTCACGGTAGCAAGTTCGAACAAATTAGAATCAAAGCCAGATGATAACACGTATGAACAAGTCCAGATAATATCGCAAGTACAATAAACAAGTCAAGATAAATCAACATCGTCAAAGCAAACGCAAGCCGTGATGACCAAGTCGGAAAAGATACGAATTGAAAAGTCATAAAACATCACCGGCATTCAATCGAAAAGCAGTGCCCAAGCATAGCACACGAAGAATTCAAACAAAATAAATATGAACGATAATTAAGGGAATTGATCCTTATAAAAACCCAAGTCATCATCGGCGTTTAGGGTATTCGAGTTTAAGAAAAATCTCAAAGGCAAGATTCAATTTAAATCTCATATCAACAACTCAAATCAAGTTCAAATCAAGGCAAAACAACAGAGCATTTAAATGACATAATTTATACCAGATTCATTGATTCGAACTCAAGGAGCAGCCGCAAGCATAGTCGTTTAACGAAGCAACCAGAGGCAAAGTCTACTTCAATTCGAACATCAATTTTCAAGCGGCAGGCTCAGTTAACACGAAGCCCTAAAAAAATTTTTAAAGAGGAACGAACGAGCAACGAAGAAGCAACCATTTTTCAAAGCAAAGAAGTTAGGCCGAAGAAATAAAACAGGGTCAATTTTTTATCACTGTATTTTTAATTTCGCCGACATCTTAAATTACTTTTGGGCTTATATTTTTAAACTAGGGTTTTGTGTTTTAAATTGTTTTTATTTTGTATTTTATTTTTTAAACATTTGTACTTTTCTAGTCGTGTGACCAGGGGATGAACTACAGTGGTGTAGTTCGAGAATTCGTAACTGAATGGCTGAGTTGTGACAGAGTTTTGAGCATGGAGTTAAGTTAGTCGATAGCGGGTGTCGCAAGTTTACGTGTGTAAGCGTCTGACTACTTAATTTCTAGTAGAAACATTGGAGGCATCACGTAGACAGGGTTTTGTCAAAGCTGGGTAAATATGTGTTGTTCTATTTCTACTTCTAATATTCTGCTATTATTTATGTTGTTATTATTCTGCTATTATCAGTGCTGCAATTATTTCATTCCGCATTAATTTTTATAATTGTTAGTCTCACATATTCACCCTCTTAGGGTGAAATCGATCATATAGCCAGTGGTGGCGATATGAAGTGGTCGGTGGTGGGGTTTACTTCGGGATTCCAAGGCAGCGACTTCGAGGCTATGATAAGGTGACGCATGTGTGACTTCGGGGCAAGGAGGGCAAAATGTTTATGGGAGTTAGAATTTTTTTGGCATGGAGAAATGGGTGGCATAGAAAGCTCTGGGGACGAGAGGTTTTGACTTTAAGCTGGACACGTTGCTACTTTGGGTTTGGGGAAGCATTATTACAGGGCATGTTCAACGAGAGGTTTTGCATTTTGGTTTGTACTTGCCAAAATTGGCTAAGTATACAACCAAAGTTGTCATGACCGACCACTCAAGTCTGGTCGGTACCGACCACAATGGATGATGGCCAATCTTAGCCATTTTTGATAAGGACTCCGTCAACTTGACGATGTGATGCGTTTGATCAAAAACTTCATGAGAAAACTGACTATAACATGAGAGGATTTTAACAAATGGGCAAGCGTTGAGTGGATATCTGTGAAGTAGATAAGAGGTGGTTCTGCTGTCGGTCATGACAACTCACGCTCAATTCGTTGACAATAATATCAGAGGTGTATGACGATCTTCATATTATCCATGTATGGAAAGAATTGGGTTGAACATGTTAAAGACATATTGAGAAATGTAGATAGTAATTTAGTCGCTCTACTTACATGTGTTGTGGGAAAAAAAAACACTGATCTCATATTATTGGTCAGCATAATTATTATTCATTTTCGGATCATGAAGATGTTAGAAGAAGATTATTTAAGAAGCATTTTGAGCATTAGGAATGAAAAAAATGTTTGCTTAGAGGATCCATGCATTTTTTGCTCCCTCCGAACAAAATTTATTTGATATTTATTGGTGCCCTTTCAAATGACATCCATATTAAAATTGTTTGCTTATTATTTGCTCATTAATGTGTAAATTCAAATTAACAAAATTTATTTTTCACGTTATCCACATGATTTCAAGAAACATTCGCCTGCAATTTTTGTGTCGATGTTAAACCACCACTACGTATGAAGACTGCATAAATTGTGGTATCAATATGATACTCATTTGTCTCACGCTCACGCTCAATTCGTTGACAATAATATGCGTATTTTCCTTTGTTTGGTGGGTAAGAAAACATTACTAAAGCACACTCACCAAGTTAGCATGACTATATTACTGGTTACTCTACCCATTTTTTGCCCATTCAATCAATGTTAGCATTAAATTTCTTGAAAAAACGTTGATTGCTCTTAACTTGTATTCATAGGATGCATATCAATGTTAGCATTAAATTTTCTGCTTTGTTAACCAAATGGGCCAATTTGAGAAACTTGGCCTTAGCATATGCAGCTATATACCATTCTACTGGTAGAATCTCTGTTTAAAATCTTGCATGCAGTAGCACTATAGTCTATAAAGAACTATTTTGAATTTCAAGTGGTGTAGAATGTGTGAAATGAATCAATGGATCATTGTTTACATCACATAAAAAATACAAACTATGTAGATATCAAATTCGTTCATACAGGTAATGCATAACATAATATCATTCTCTTATCGACAATTCAATTTTGACTATTGCTACACATCCTTTAACAAAGACCCAACCAAAGAGTCCATAGCAGCAGAAATAGAGCACAGCATAAAAGTAACATAAATTCAAAATAGAACAATAATAAAACCCTAAAATTAGGGGTTAATATGAAATACTAAAGAGTAATTTTACTACAAACAACTTCTATTGCAAATCAACAGCTAACAATAAGCACTGAATAAGATCAAGCAAATCGCAGTAACTAACGCAACATTTTAATACTGTTGCCATGCAAAATGAATATCAATAACATGTATCCTTATTACATAAACAGCACATTGGAAGTAGTATCTGAATAAGTTGTACTACTACTTTTATTAGCATTGAAAAGAGAATACAAGTATTTTGTTTAGTACAGAATCATCATATTACTAACAAAACTTGGAAATATAAGAGCATTGCTAATTCAACAGAGTTCAATGGCAAGAGTGGACTCAATCCAAACAATCAACATAAAACAGATTTAAGAAAAACGTTTTAACCAAGTCATATGCAAAACAACTCGGTCCTACTGAGCACTTCGACTTTATCAGTAAAACAAACAACGACCATAGTTATATCCTGAATAGTAAGGAACATTCATCACTATGCATCTACAATCACTCTCTTACCTTTCTTCCCATGTGAAACTTTCCCCGCTAGCATCCTTGATAAGCTATCCGCTTGTCCCGTCTTCCCTTGCTCATTGAGACTCTTAATAATAGCTTCACATCCTTTCATGTCAACAGCTCCTCCTTTAGCTTTTATCTTACAAAGTATGGAGTAAGCAGGCATTATTTTATCATTATTGTAAAGCGTATCAAGCAGTTTGTCATAGCTTGAGAAATCAAAGTCCAAATTCCTTTCCAAACCAAAATCAACCAACTTAATAGCCGGAACTGTTTTGTTGCATTCACAAAGAGAGACAACCAAGCTATCCAAGTCTGGACTCAAATCGTTCTCCAACAGTAGATTGATACGACCTAAAGCTTCTTCAACATGTCCTCTCATGAAGAGCGCTTCAAGAATCTTTTGAACGATGTCCATATTTTCCTTGACTCCTTTCTCTATCATATTCTTCATCACTCTACTAGCTGTTTGCACTCGCCCATCGTCAAATAATGCAACCATCACAGAACGGAACAGCTCCTTCGTTGGCATGTGTCCTTGCTCGATCATCCCATCCAACACAGTTCTAGCATCTGCTGGCTCACCCTTCTTCAGGAAACTCTCAACAAGCAAAACATAAGCATCAGCATCGGACTCAACTCCACGTCTAGTCATGATGCTTAAAATCTCAAATGCGGACTCAGGATTCCCTTCTTTGGCATGTCCTCTGATCAAATTATTGAAAGCAGTCTTATCATCTACACCTCTCTTCATCAACTGTCTAAACAAAGTCTCCGCTTTCGAAGTCAAACCGCTATCACACAAATACCCAATCATTGGATTATAAGCCGAAGGCTCTAAAGGAGCACTGTCAAATGGTGCCAACACTTTCCTCTCAAGAAACTCATCTACTATCTCAACCGCTACACTATACCTATCACCCCTGCATAATCCTTCAATTATAAGACCATAATACTGGGAATCAAGTCTGACTCTGAACTTATCCATTGACTTGTGAACTTCAACTACACCATCCAAATCACCTGATTCAAGCATGCTAGCAATCAATCTCAAAAAGACTGATTTATTCTTGTCTCTTGGTGTAACCTTCTTTTCTGCCATTTCATCAAAAATCTTCTTTGCTTCCCCTACCCGCTCTACGTCATCACAAAGCCACGGCATCAATGACGCATAGCTCCTCTCACTCAGTTTCATCTCTTTCTTCTTCATCTCATTAAACAAACTCAACCCTTCATCGATCTTACCACTTCCCATATACCCCTTGATCATCAGATTATAACTAACCAAATTTGGTTCCAAACCAACACTCTTTATCGACTCCCAAATCTTCTCTGCTTCATCAATCTTGTTGGCCCTAACCCATCCATTCAAAATCATATTGTAAGTAACAATATCTTCCCCCAAACCCTTACTTTTCACATCTTCAAAGAATCTTCTTGCTGTCTCCATCTTCTTCGACAAACTAAACCCCCAAATTAATACATTATAAGTTGACAAAGCAGGAGTCACACCCTCCTTCACCATAAAATTGAACACCCTTTTTGCCATCATGGTCCTCCCATTCTTTAATATCGCTTTGAAAAATACATCATAAGTCAAAACTGTACGCTCAACCCCAATTTCCGGCATAATTTTGAACATTTTTACAGCCTCTTGTGGAATCTTTTTATCTCCATACCCAGCTATAAGGTCAGCCAGCATTTGTTCAGTAGGCTTCAGGTTCCGCTTCGGCATGTCTTCGAAGATCATACATCGGGCATGATTGAGCATCAAATTACTGGTCAAAACATTAATAATCAATCCATAGGTCTGTTGATCATGAACAAATCCAGTTTTTTCAACCCAGCGAAAAAACCTGAGGGCCTTCTCGGGGGAGCGATTGGCGGTGGAGGTGATTATATGAGAAACAAGAGGTGAAGTAAAAGAAGGTACCATGTTCCGAATGGAATTCTGAAGCCTGGTTGTCCATGGACGGCGAAGGACGACCCCGGCGACTTCTTTGGCGAGCCTGGACGTCGGATCACGTCGAAGAGGGCGAGCATTAGTTTGGAGTTCGGGTTCGAGCTCCGATACAACTTGCACGGGTTCCGGTTCATGATCTGATACCGCATTGATTGGGAGCGAGTCAGTGAGGGTGGATAGGGTTTGTAGATGGGGGATGAAGTTCGTCGAATTCCTAAATAGGGTTAAGATTCTTCTGCTGGCGGCAGCGGCAGAGGAGAGTGAGATCATTGCTGTGGCGATGTTTCAGGATCAGTGGGTCTCCAATATCCAAGTAGCAAGACCTAAAACTGAGAAAATAAACATGTGCAAAATCATGAGTATGTTCATAGCTAAAACTGAGTAAATGTATAGATAACAAAAATTTTGACATGAGCTAATGAGCATGTTGTGAAGTAATGGGCATTTTTATATCAGCTTTTTGAGCATGTTGGATACAAATAATGTATTTTTGACGATGTGGAACAAATTACTTTTGAATAAAACGTGTATACCGATGCACCATGCAAAGCGTGTAGTATAAGTATGAGGAGACGGGATGAACTAAGGTAAGAAACGAAATAAATAAAGCGTAGTACATTAATTGGAAAAGGCGGGATTGTGTGGTGTTTGAATTGATGTTTGGAACAGCAAAAGCAGCAGTTGGCCAACAAATCACATGCTCGAAACCCCCCATCTTGTTTTGTTTTTCTCTTGCTTCAATTGAATCAAACGAAAAACAAGTTTGTTTCTGTGCTTATTCTAATGAGTCATTTTGATTTTTTTCATGTTTGTAGTTTATTTATATTTGAAGGTCCTTCGCAAGTGTTCTTAAGAAATATGAAAAAGTATGTGCATGCAATTTTTATGATGCCATTGTTTGCCTGAGCATTTTAAAGGTACAACTACTATGACAACCAGTATACATGCACGTCCAGATGGACTTGCATTTGATCATTGAACAATATTTGTACAGTGTAGCTATTTCTAAACAAATATAATAAAATTAGTGCATTGAACAAATTTTAACATTATTTGCAAAATTATTGCATGTTAACCACACTATCGTATCAACACAAACAATGATGCATAGCTTTAGACAAATTTAGCATAGGCGTCATTCATGTACATGTAAATGGAAAGTTTTCTAGCATAAGAGAATAATATGAACCCAAGTCACAATCAATGCACATATACCGGGTATCATGTTAATAGAACGCATATATAAGGGACAAAAAAAGCTACAACAAACAAAAAGGAGTTACCAAAACATACTTTTTTTGTGAAGCATACTTGGCACTTTGTCTATTAACTCGGTAGAATTCACTAAACAAAAATTTTACGTTAGGAATAATATAGACATTAACATATGTCAAGGCCTACTTCAAACAACATGTTGGATTGGTTAAATCCCTTGACCGTTTTTATGGGTTTTCCGTGTGTAGCACAAAAATTCAAGTTCCATTAATATTATATAAAAAGTCTGAAATAGGAGCAAAATATTCCGCTAGCCAATAAATGCGAAGTAAGTAAGAATTAAATTGGTAGACTAAATCTTTAGGTAGGGTCCATTAATTCTTGATTATTATTAAATCACTTGTTTGACCGTTTGAGTCATGCCAAAGTTGTTCCAGTAATTTATATTTAATAATTAGTGTGTTGACATGACATTTTTTGTTTTGGTTTTAAATGACACACAACTACGTATGTCTTCTTTGATCTGTAGTCAACATTCTCTACACAGTATATACATAGGAGAAATACATATTCAACTACTCGCATGGTTTTCCACAAAATCTAATATGTGTACACATACGTAATAGATGGATATTTTCTCATGTTACATAAATTGCAGGCTTCTCCTGGTAGCAAACACAAGAGACTACAGGGCAGCCCTACCCTAGAGTCTACCATGTCCTAAGTCTGCCAGCTCAGTAGAATTCACTAAACACCAAAATACAAATCTTAGATTTCCATGCATAATTCATTGTGCTGGATGATGCACCCAAAAAGTATAAGAATTTTCCTTGCCCGGTCTAGCCAGAGAAGTATATTTGTGGTCTATATTATTTTACACTATGCGCTTGTATTTCTATGCCATAATTACACATTAATTTTCTACTTTTCACCAACAATTATAAATAATATTGAAATACTCAAATATAAACATGATCAAAAGTAGAAGCAGCACAATGGCTATTTCCAGGTTTACATAAAGCAAAAAAACAAAGAATACTACACAAACAGAGACTACCTAGGAAAACAAACTACCCTACTAAAAGAATCAAGCTGAGCATACCATACATGTTGAATCTTCACATCATTAGGAGCCTTAAAACTCAAAGCCATGTCCGAAGGTTGGCTACATTCAAACACACCAATTATCTAATAAAATGGGTAATGAGTGCAACTAACCGTGGAGCACAAACAAAGTAAGTTTGATGGTAAAATCAATTGATTTTAATTTAGAATTGTTTACACGCATTATGAAAGAGAAAAGGTTACCCTTTCATAAGTCTGCCAGCTCAGTAGAATTCACTAAACACCAAAATACAAATCTTAGATTTCCATGCATAATTCATTGTGCTGGATGATGCACCCAAAAAGTATAAGAATTTTCCTTGCCCGGTCTAGCCAGAGAAGTATATTTGTGGTCTATATTATTTTACACTATGCGCTTGTATTTCTATGCCATAATTACACATTAATTTTCTACTTTTCACCAACAATTATAAATAATATTGAAATACTCAAATATAAACATGATCAAAAGTAGAAGCAGCACAATGGCTATTTCCAGGTTTACATAAAGCAAAAAAACAAAGAATACTACACAAACAGAGACTACCAAGGAAAACAAACTACCCTACTAAAAGAATCAAGCTGAGCATACCATACATGTTGAATCTTCACATCATTAGGAGCCTTAAAACTCAAAGCCATGTCCGAAGGTTGGCTACATTCAAACACACCAATTATCTAATAAAATGGGTAATGAGTGCAACTAACCGTGGAGCACAAACAAAGTAAGTTTGATGGTAAAATCAATTGATTTTAATTTAGAATTGTTTACACGCATTATGAAAGAGAAAAGGTTAAATAAACAAAAAATTCAATATGTTTATCATGCAGAGTTTATGGTAATTTATGTGAACTGGAAAAGTGAACTAAATTGTAAATTTCACTGGAAGAAAATATAAAAAGCATTAAAAAAATTATTTATTGGTGCACCTGTTATTTTATTAAAAGGAGAATATATTATATAGTGTAAACAACATAATGGAACATCAATTTAACTGTATATTTTTGAATTAACTCGTGGTTAGGATTATCTATTTTGTTTGCTTACCTTATCATTGTCAAAGGTACACACATCCGAGATTCCTGCATAAATTTTTTGAATGCTCTCATTAAACCTATCTAATCTCAAGAAGCAATAAATATAAAGCTTGTAAATTTGATAAGGAAGAAGATAGACCTTAATACATCACTATTGTAGTAGCCACCATTAAATATGTGCCAGTTTTCAAAATTACATTTGATTGACGACAGACATCAGATCAGATAGTAAAAGTTGTAAGTTGTTTAATGTAACCAAAGGATGCTTATTGCCAAATCAAAGGATCTAACGGATTACCAGATTCACGCATTAAAGTGGAGGAAAGGGTTGGTATAAAGCTCGCCTAATGCTTTCTTTTTATTCCATCAGCTTATTAAAGTGGAAGAAAGGGTTGGCATAAATCCTACTTTTGACTTACCAGTCCTCTACCTCACACTACAACTGGTATTACCTCATAAAGTATTTTGTTTTGAACATATATAATAATACATTCATTTTATTCTATCGACTTGTTCATAAATCTCATACTATCGTCATCCATAAAATAAATAGTTACCTCGCTGTATAATCTATTATACACACACCCACGGTGTGAAAATTAAGAAACGAAGTATGACCAACATATCAAATCAACCAATTGTAAACCACAGTAAACATAGAAACCAACACACACAAATTACCAAAATGCAAACGCATCTAATTATTTATCGAACCTAATCATACTATGACCAGTTATACATCAATTTGCAACTCATGATACACACACAGGGCCGGTTCTATACAATAAGTTGCCCTAGACGAGGCAATTTTTTTGTTGCCTTTCACAAAACAATAATGGTAGTAATAACGTTATGAACATCATTTCATTAATCTCACAAAAATGACAAAACACACTCAAAATACAAACGTAAACATCAATCCAAGGCTGTTGTAGCCTTCAATTGGAACAATCAGTTAACTCTTATAGTCTTGTTTACTAAAAAAATTATTTCTTTTAAGCTTTTAAGAGAGTCGGCAACCAAAATTATGAGATATCAGCAATAGAATCGTTAATTCGTCATTACCTTTGAGCTACAGGCTATACCAGCCTTGGAATTGAAACTAAAGGCTGAAGCTGAACTGATCCGATTGGAGTGGATGTCCAGAGGAGGAGGAGCTGTGAAGCGCCGTTGCCGTGGATGGGGTGCGGTTGTGCGGAGGCTATGGAGGCGGTCAGGTGGGTTAGCGTAGGTTTTTTTTGTTCGGTCGTCAGTGAGCGTTGCAATGTCTCTGCGCGATTTTGAAATATGAACTAGGGTTTTTTTTTTTTTTTTTTTTTTTTACCCCCGATAGGGTGGGTTGCCCGTATTCCGTAGCCTTGCCCGCCTACCCATTAACGGGGCCTGTACACACAGTACAGTTAAATAACATAAAAAATTAGAGGAACCAAAGCCTAAATTCGGGCACTAAATTAAATCAACCCAAACAAACGTATACAAATCATCCAAATTAACTTACCTAAAGGTCAATGGATGTCGTATGAAGGATGATTGACAATAACTCTTTATCGACATGAAATCAGCAAATCCAAGTTAATTATATGGTTAGTCGATAGTCGATAATCAAAGTTTCAAATCTAACTTGGTTAATAGTAGATCATAAACAGTAGGTTAAAGGACAAATATCGGTTGGACAAATATCGGTTGATAGTGGATTGGTTGGTAGTTGCAGATCTATAATTGATTTGGAGATCAAGCCATGGTTGATGGTCGGTAGTTGAAGTTGGAGACGTTAGATCTGGAGTCACAGTGAAGTAACCCTAGTTTGTGTCAGAAAGGAGACGAAATCGATTTATGTTAAAAATTTTTGCAGTGATGGAGGAATGAGAGTTTCAATCTTTGGTTTTGTGAATATGTATTCAGCGATGGACGAAGTGAAAAATGTGCGAAGGATATTCCGGGAAGTCCAAAAAGACACGGTTGATTTCATATTCACCGAATTATCTTATTAATAGTTGGTTTAGAACCGCAAATTTACAAATTCAAAATTCCTCTGCAAATATTTACCAAGTCTTAATATTACTTAAAATGAGATCTGACAAATAAACTACTTTAGAAATTCATTTTTATATTAATTAATAAAATAAATAAACTAACAAAAAACTAGACATTGCGACTTAGAAATAAAAATTCAAATTAACTACGTATTATTCAACATAAAAATATAGCTAAATATTTGTGAAAACCACTTTCTTTTGAACGTATTAAATAAATACCTTTATTAATAATTGGAATAGAAGCATAACTTTTTGGTCCGACTGCGAAGTTTCAAAAATATCCTTATGTGTATTTCTTTATTAATAACGAGCGTTACGGCACGCGCTTCGCGCGTGAATTGTTTTCCATAAATTTTATATGTTTCAAAACATTAAAAAAAGCACAAATATTTAATCATATTTTATAATGAAATCATGTGTAGTTTTTTAATTTTTATTTACGTTCCAATATCTATTTTGTTTAAGCCTGAATTTTTATTTTTATTATTAATTAATAAAAAATGAATTTATAAGGAAGTTTATTTGTTAGATATATTTTATACCGATTATGATTTGATAACATTTGTAGAGTGCATTTTGAATTTGTAAAACAAAATATTTATTAGATCATATTTTTATGTGATATTAAAGTTTGTTAATATTTGTAAAGAGACATTTTGAATTTTTAAAGTGGGTTTATTTTTAGATCTTAATTTTAAGGAATTTAATAATATCCACATAAGGGCATTTTTGGTAGTTCGCGTTGACACCAAATGTATTACAACTATTATTAAAGATTGTAATATATTTGCCGCCGCACTCTTTTAGTGTCTGTGTAAAACACCAAAAATGCTTTTCTACATATATTATTATTAAGATTTAGCATCACTTAAAAATAGGATCTCAAAATTAAGCTTTCTTTACAAATTCAAAATTTTCTCTGCAAATATTTACCATGTCTTAATATTACTTAAAATGAGATCTGACAAATAAACTACTTTAGAAATTCATTTTTCTATTAATTGATAAAATAAATAAAAATTTATACTAACAAAAAACTAGACATTGCAACTTAGAAATAAAAATTCAAATTAACTACGTATTATTCAACATAAAAATATGGCTAGATATTTGTGAAAACCATTTTCTTTTGAACGTATTAAATAAATACAATTGGTAGAAAAACAATTCAGATATTTTATCACACGCGAAGTTCCTACCGTAACGCTTGTCATTATTAATAGTATAGATTATATAACTAGCGTAAAGACTTTTTGCTGAAGTTGAGTGATTCATGAATGTTAAAACAAATCTTTTTTTAACTTCGTTACACCTTCTCGTAGTATATAGTATATACATCAACTGTCTCATCAGCATTTCATCAAACATTGATCGATATGTGATATTACAACATTAGATATATTTCAAATAATGCATTGATCATAAAACATTCACTAAATACGAACAAAAAACAATGGAGAGAAATACATGAACTATACAGCAATGTAATTTGTAATCAATTATAAGCTCCATTAGCAGAAGTTGAGAGACCAGACCATGGCATAGGAAAATTTCAGTGCCTAAAATCAAACAGGAGACAAATCAACATGCTTCATAACAGAAGCAGTGGTGGATATAGAAGTTACCATAGGCAAATAATCATTATCAGAGATTTATTTAGACTAAAGTTATTAGAATAAGCATGGTATGATGTTCAGGGCCGGTCCAAAAGTATTTAATGCCCTAGTCGAACAAACTTTTATTTGTTTTTTGTTGCCCTTTATTCAACAAGTAATAAGACATTTATATACGTAAACAAAATCTATACTAAAATTTAACATTGTCGAAAAATATTGATCAATTAATTAAGTCGTTCATATCATTTGTATTAATGAAAATTTCTTTTTCTATTTTTCTGGAAGAAAACACACTTGTTATCTATCCACATAACCTTTTATGTAGAGTTTAAATTTAACAAAAAATAGAATTTCCTTCATAAAGTTAAAATTACTCACACCGGCTTCTAAGTTTCATCACATATTTTTTTCCTATGTATAATATCGGTTTCATCATTAGAGTGCTCTGATCTAAAATGCGGATCATTCATATTATAATAAAAAAATAGCTTAATCATTATTCTTGTTGTAGAACAAATCAATTATCAACTAATTATATATGCAATCACAAATCATTTTTGTGTCTAAGAAACCAGAATAACAAAAGTATAAAGCATATAAATTTTCATTCAACTACAATAGGTTAATGACCATGCATTACAGACTTACTAGCAAACAGGCAGATTGATAAAGTTTTAAAGTGCTTTACTTTTTTTAATAGCAAGAGTATAAAGCATGAAAATTAGAAGATAAATTTATACAAACTCTTATTTAAACGTAAAGCATCGCTGAGGTTAAAATATCAAAAACGTATAGCGTATAAATTCTTATTCAAACCGAAGTTATAAATTGATTTAATTAGAGAATTAGTTATCACCAACTTATTCAAACATAAATAATCACATGATTAATTACCGATCTTGCAGCAAGTCATTGAGATGATTGATTATTTGATTTAGGGCACCATGATTTGGGTAGTGCGATTTAAAGCAGCACAACGTGAGGAGAGGAGCATTGTGTAGCAGGTAATGGCTGTCGAGAGGCAATAGATTTTGTCGGCTGAGAATTTGCGATGGAGAGATGTGGAAGAAAGTGAAAATTTAATGAACCGTGATTTCGAACATTTTTGTTACGCCGTTTCGTGATGATGCCCTAAGCGTTTGTCTCTCCCGCTTATGCTTTGGGTCGGGCCTGAGGATGTTAATGGTAGGACTCTTATTACCCATATGCGTTTTCATATATTGCCAAAGCATATATAAACTAAGAATAGCCAAAAAGTTATTTTATCCAAAAAGCGTGCACTGTTAAAATACCAACATATATTGCCAAAGCGTAAACAGAACATAATATAAATGTTTTTAACTAATAGATTAGTTTGTATATAAACTAATTTATGTATTTCATTCAACAAGTTGTTAAACAAACAATATATATTGCTCTTAAACTAAGATTCACGTTGCAAATATCCTACCAAGCTAACTTTATGCGGATATTACCAAATTTTACCGATTAAATCATAAGTGCAGCAACCAGCAACTACACAAACATGCAAAAACATGCAACTTAAACCAGTCAGTAATACAAAATGTTACAAATCTGAATACAAAACCTATACGGAAACAAAGAAAACTATATTAATAGAAACAAAAGAAAAATAGCACTTGAAATCAAATTTGAGGCTTTCATTATAGCTCAAAATTGTTAAAAATAAAAAAAATAGCAAAATCTAAAATTTTAAGCACTTGAGCAAAAGTAAAGCAACTTCCGTGGTTGTCAGGCTCAGATGATGCGAGCACAAATGAGAGGGGTCCGAGCGTAGATGAGAAGGATGCGAGCCAAAGCAGATCGAGTGTGTATGAGGGGAGAAGAAAATCAAGTTAGGTTTTTTTTAACTTTTGAAGAAACGACGTTTGTAGTTCAAAGCGAGAGAGAAATACTGCAAGGGGAGATAATGAGGGTTATGGATATTCTAGTTAAGATAGTGTTCGAAATTGAAGACGCATGGGCTTGGCCCGGTTTGTGGATGGAAAACTTTTCCTACGGAAATTCTAAAAATGTCCAGGCTAAAATGGAAGGAATTCCTTCCAACAAATTTTTTTAGGAAAAAAAAGAAAGTGAAAATCTAAGAAAACAACCAAACGTGAAATTCGTGGAAATTGGGATAATGGAAAAAAAAAAAAACCATCCCTAATTAGAGTTAGGGAATGGGTGGTCTAGGTTGGGAATGGTATGGATAGGATTGGTTTTGGGCTATTAAATAGTTTCGGTTAAACACGATCTAAAACATGTCAAATTGGTCGGGTTGGATCATAATGGATTGGATCATAATGGGTTGGATAAAAATTGACCCGGTCCATTTTATTTTATGACCCAATCCGTTTGGTATACTTGTCAAAAAAGAAATATAAAGCAACCCATTTCATAACTGTGTCGAACCGTTTAACCCACTTAGGAAAACATCCAATATTCTATCAAATAAAAACGAAAAATATAGTTGTACATACAACTGTACACGATACATTGTAAAAACCGAATCAAATAGCTTCATTATAACACTGATATTGCACAAATATATCATGAAATACCCTTAGATGGAGCTGAAAGTACAGAAGTATATTATTGAGAATGTTTAAACTTTTAATAAAATCATCAAACAACATCTAAAAGTGCAAATAGGAAACAAGTACAAGTAAAACAGAATTTCAACAAAACTAACATATCATACGTTATAGAATCAAATTATAGTTGTAGCTCGAACTTTAGTCGCAGTTCAAATTTTCAGTCACCTTGCAACTCAATTTTTTTCAGTCCCCGTAGAAAATTTAACACTTAAAATTTAACACATATAGAAACATAAGAAAGACAATCAGAAGAGCATTCAAAGAGGCATAAGCAGAGCGTTCAAATTTTAAGATGTTATGCAGTCTTGACTGTTAAATTCTAAGATGTGAACACTCATAAAACAATTGAATAAATGTAAAGGAGCAATAGATATGATTTAGACAAAGATGTAAACATGTTACACATTTTTAACAATAATACATTCGACGGAAACAACTCCTTATCGATTTTGTAGAAGCAAACTCGTCAATTATGTCATCATATTCTAACATATACAAATATTCTTTTTCAATGAAAATCATCGCCAATCCACTTAACCTTTCTTGTGACAAAGTAGATTGAAGATAAATTTTTATTAGCTTCAACTTAGAGAAATTTCTTTCTGCCGACGCCACCGTAGCCGGAATAATTAATATGATTCGGTATGCAACCCATACATTTAGAAATCTACTAATATCATGGTAAGATCTTATGAAATCAAGGATGCTACTTGATTTGGTTATTTGCGATGGCAAGAACTTCTTAGTTGTGTAAGTTCAAAATATAATCTTTCTCCACAAATATCCCTCTCTTCAATGTGTTTTAAAAAAGTTTCTAGTTTCATACAATGCTCGATTAGAGATTCTACTCACTTGTCAATTGTTTCCTTTTGTTCAACGCCTTTGTGTAAATCCATCCACTTAATAAGACTTGTAATATGCTCTGAATTATTTTCATGCTCCCGTAACATCGCTGAAATATTATGCCAACCATTAACTCATTCATTTCTGAATTTGAATGTTTTTTGTGTGCTTTTAAATAATTTGCAACAAAAAAAAAATACTTTGTTCGCTTCATTTGAGTAAACTAGCCACTTTCTTTCGTGTTTAGAAGAAAAATGTCTACCATCTTCGTTTTTGGGAAATTTATAATTTTCTTTCGAAATTTTGATAGGATCTCATTTAATCAATATTATTCTTTTAGTATCAGTTATCCTTTCCTACAGACCGGGGTCATAGTTAAGGTCAGCATCTTTCTCTAGATCAAGCAGAACTAAATCATCAAGGCTACTTTCATCCATATCATTTCGGTTAATATTTTTGTCTTCTTCATTAATAGTATCTTCTCCATTACCGTCAAACCTCTTCATCAATATTAGCTTCTGTATTTACATTTTCGTCACTTGCTTCATTGGTTTCAACATTCTCGTCAATACCTCCATTTTCATGACTACTTTCTTCAATAAATTTGAAGTTGCACATTGAGATCATAGCAGTTAAGGCGCTCGCGCTTTTTTGAGTCTCGCACTTTTATGCATGCCTTTTATACAAGTTTGATATACTATTTTACTAACTACAAATTAATTTTTAAACCATATTTTATAATTCATTCAACTATTTAAATATTTTATTAATTTAAATTTAAATTTTAAACCATATTTTATAATTCATTTAACAATTTAAATTTTTTATTTAACTATTTTGTAGATTAAAATTTGAATTTTGCAAAAGAACACTTCAAACTGCAAAAATGCGCATTCAAACTGAAAAAAGACGCAAACCTTGAGTCTTGGGCTTTTCTGAGCTTAGCGCCTTAATAACCATGATTGAAATTTTCGTATTTTTTCTTGAAACGAATTAAAAATTCAACCAACAAGTGATTTTCTAGTTTCTCTTTTTTCCCTTTAACTCTTCTATTTTAAGCTCTGGAGTTTTTCTTTCACAATCTAATTCAATTTTTATCATCTGCGTTCTACGTCATTTTTCCTAAACATTCCCAAATTAATAATATAGTAAAATCTATAGAAACTGCAGGTGAATAACTAATCAATTCTGGATATATTTTGGAAAGCAGGTAGATAACTAATCATAGTTGCGTAAGTAGTTCATCTAGCATATTAGGGTCAAGAAAAAATGATGGCAGCATTAAATTCAGAAAAATTCTTTAAAAGTAAATTAGGATCAAGTAAAGCAAGTGCATCCCAAGTAAGTAATAACTAGAGTAATGTTTATGATATTTCAAATTAGCAATTAGGTGAAAGAAACTGAAGATGTAAAGCATATCAAATTAAAACTTGTATCATACAAAACTGCATTCTATTTCTATACCTAGTATTTTATTCTAATGTAAATCGGTAAATGTATTGAAGATAAACCAAAATCAAAAAATTAAAACTTACCAGCAAAATCAAAGAAAGCCTACAATTGTTTCAATTCTTTGCACGGCGCTGCAATTGCCATTCGTTGGCGATCACTGCTCACTGTCGACGTCAGTAACCTGATGTCGCACTCGCAGATTTCTATTCTAGGGTTTCTTTGTTCTCTTTTTTTAATGTCGCAAGTGCTTTTTTCTCTAATGATTCGCAATTTCGATTTAGGGTTTTTTCCTCATGGTAATGGTGGGGTTTGCTCGTGTAAGGGGGTTGCCCCAGGCTAATGTCTGATGCGCCTAGCCCATGAGCCGGGTCTGTTAGGCTAGCAAGGAAGTAATAATTAATCTTTTGTCTAAATTTCATTTATGTAATAAAACATTAGTTTCTAAATCACGCAAGCCCTTATTTTGAATTGACATTAAGCCCCTTTGACAATAAAAAATAGGAGCCTTTTTTATTTTTGGACGGTATCATAATCCTCCTTAATTTTGCACTTAAAATTGTTTTTAGTATGTCGGGAATTCACTCTTGTTTTTAAAAACAGATTCAAATCATCTTTAGTCAATTTTGAATAATATTTCACTTTAAATTTCTCAATTTACTCGATAATTATGAGTAGACCTGTCAATGATATGGGTTTCGACCCTAACCCGGTCCGAACTTGCCCTATTAATGCGGATAAGAGTTTTCCCTTTTACCGTTCAAGTCCAGTCCAGACCCGATCCAGTTTGAACTCGATCCGACTGTTAATTTTCCGTCATATCAAAGCATGAGTTGCATTATCGCTAACAGTATAACAAAATCTCCATATTTGAATTATAATTATAAACTTCCTTTACTCAAAATTATATATAATCAATTTTTTTTATATCTATCTTTCTTACATACAAAAATAATAGTGTATGTAAAGTGAAATAACACCTTTTTAACACACAAAAATTCTTTGAAGTAATCATTCTTTGTTTACATGCAGATGTTTTTACATACTTTTGTTGTGAATTTGACTACATCATCATTCAGTTTATATGTTAATATTGTTTGTATACAAATTTTAATAAAATTGCAATTTTAAAATATGGTTTTAACATAAATATTCTGAGTTAGATATACAATTATATAACAACAGGCTTAAAAACTTGACGGATTGAGCTTGGGTATTGATTTGAAATACCACGTGGGTTCACACGGGACTTAAAAAATTTTGATAACGTAATTATGACCACTTTTCTTATCCTTTTACATGAAATTTACTCAAATAATGTTTTAAACCAGTTTGTGTATTCCACTCAAACTTTCACGTGTTATCAATCAAGAATTTACGTTCTACTAGGGAGTAAAGAATATATTTTATGATGTTTTTTCTGTTTTAATATCTCAAATTCATTAGACTCGTTAATTTTTTATCAGCCAAATTCATTCTTTATGCAAAATTCTAGTGCTAATGTTTCTACGTACACAACAGCATTTAAGCCCAACTCTTCTTTTATGAAAGATAAAAAGCCCAGTTTCATAAATGGTAGAAGCTTGGCATAGTAGGCATCAGTACTCTTCTTTGGGAATTTTATGCTTATTTTGAAGGCATGATACTTTTAAATGGGCTAAATTTAATATTAAGTGGGCAGAATAATTTCTCGCTATTGTAATATTTGGTTCATACTTGGGCAGGAGCCCAGCAAACTGAATGCACAACTAATCTTTATTAATAGTCACCTTGGAAACGCAATCTCTTGGTCCGACCGTGAATATTCAAAATTATCCTTTATATAAAATTATTTAAAATAATTCCCACTAATTGATCCTAAAAAAAGCATCTGCATATTTGTTACTAAATTCGGTGCATCTATTAATTGGTCCTAAAAAATAGCATCGACCTAATCCTAAAATCATGCATCTAGCACTGCACTTTTATTATGAGTAATATCATCGTCAACTGCATACTATGGATATCAACAAATGTTAATATCACTTAAAAATAGAATCTAGCAAATATACTTTTTTGCAAATTCATAACTCTTTTTTGCACGCACGCGCGCACACACACACACACATATATATTATCAAACTTAATGTCGCTTAAAAATATGATTTAATAAATAAACTTTTTATACATTTTTTCTTATTAATTCATAACGGAAAAAAAAATTAAACTAACAAAAAAATTAAACGATACAACTTAGAAATAAAAATTCAAATTAACAAAAAAAATTAAACGATGCAATTTAGAAATAAAAATTCAAACTGACTACACATGATTCCAACGTAAAACCATTGCTAATATTCATCAAAATCATTTTTTGAATATGTTAAACATATATAATGTAACAACCCGCATATTTATCAATTTTATATTTAAATATTTTATCGTTCGTCGGATTTTGGTCTGAAAAGCTACTTTTTGCAAACAGTCGAATTGGAACTTGAGACCACCCCATTGAGTTCAAAATGCCGTTTGCGACCTTTTTGAGTATAAGCTTCAATATGTTTGGAGAAAGTTGATTTTTGCTACTTTTTCCCGCTTATGACTTTGGTTTGGACTGCACCCTTATTAGCTCAGCCCAACCCCTTCTCTTCATAACTTCTCCTCTTTAATTAAAACACTTCAAGCTAAAGCAAAAATGGTGGAAGAGATGGGAAAAGAAAATTCCTAAGCCCTAGCTTTCTTTGCAAATCCAACTTCTAGCTCCAAACTCAAGTGAACCCATTGGTAAGCACCTCCTTCATCTTCTCCAACTCTTTCTCCATTCAATTTCAGAAATTTGCTAAACCTAATTTAGGAAATATTTTACTTGTAAGCTCAGATTGAAGCTTCTTGAGTTGTTATTGAAGGGGAATTGATCTTAGCTTATTTTAAAAGCTTCTCCTTCATTAATTTGGGTTCAAAGGTGAGATTTTTATCTCACATCTAAGTCTATGATTATCTTTGATTATTAGGTATGAATTCCTAATACTTATTCATGTGCATTTGATTTTGGTTTGAATTGATTTGGTGTATATTCTAATTTTTGGTGTTTCGAAATCAAAATCTATGAAAATCCTTTTATGGATGTTTGAACATGTTTTTGGTGACGCATCGAAGAGCCTATTGGGCTGGGTTGCTGATTGGCGTAATCCCTTAGTGCCCGAAGCTTCACCGGTTGCGAATTGTAAGGGTTTCACCTTCCATTTTTAGGCAGAGAAAACTGCCTTAGCTCCAGTCAGTCGACTGGACTTCCAAGTCAGTCGACTGGCTGAAGCTAAAATGCAGTTTGAAGGCTTCCTACAGAGCCTTGGGGCTCTGTTTACTACAGTCAGTCGACTGACCCACTGAGTTCAGTCGACTGACCAGTATCCCGCGGATTTTTGGGTACTGAGTTCAGTCGACTGAACTCAATGAGCCAGTCGACTGACCTGCACCTAGTTGTCTTCTATGCCTACTTGAGCCTATTTTTGCACGGTTTCCAAATTTCATCGATTCGTGTTATTTCCCACTTGTTGTTGCTACGACTTTAATGACTCCTATTTTTGGAATTTTTGGGAATACCCATTTTGACGGATTCGGATCGATTTCTTTGGATTTTATTCACGTCTTCGGATGTGAATTTTTATGATTGATTGTTTCTACAATCACTTCTATGATTTGTCACTTTAAAATATAAAGGTTTTCTATACTAGTAGTAAATATCAAAACTCTTTCCTCAAAACGATTTCAACTCTATTTTCAATACCAAACTCGTTTATAAAACTATTTTCCAATCTATTAGTATATACAAACCTTTACCTCACTCGTATGAGAAATCTAATTAAACGACTTAGTAAAACAAGTGGTATGAAACGCTTGCGTTTACTTCGTCGGTTAATTCTTGGACTTGTTCGATTGAAACTCTTGTGACAATTTTCTAGTGGAGATCTACAATTTGTTCGTAAATATTTAAGTTAAGCTAGTGGTTATGGGACATGAAGCTAAGCTCATATATTTACTAGCTTACTGTAATCGACACTTCTCTTTGATCATGATGATCATTTTATGTTTTAGACTAGCATTGTGCAATGTCTTTGTGTTTTGGTTCATCGGATGTCACGCTGTACGACGTCGTTGTTCCCTTTGATTGTGTTTTGGTTCATCGGATGTCACGCTGTACGACGTCGTTGTTCCCTTTGATTGTGTTTTGGTTCATCGGATGTCACGCTGTACGACGTTGTTCCCTTTGATTGTGTTTTGGTTCATCGGATGTCACGCTGTACAACGTCGTTGTTCCCTTTGATTGTGATTTGGTTCATCGGATGTCACGCTGTACGACGTCGTTGTTCCCTTTGATTGTGATTTGGTTCATCGGATGTCACGCTGTACGACGTCGTTGTTCCCTTTGATTGTGATTTGGTTCATCGGATGTCACGCTGTACGACGTCGTTGTCCCCTTTGATTGTGATTTCTGGATTTCGTGTGTTGAATTCTAGAATTTATGTTTCACCAACTTTTACGATTGGCATGGATATGTATGTCATTTATTGTGGCTTGGTGAATGAAATTAGGAGTATGACATTTCCTTTGATTCTTGTGTAGATCTTTGCGATATTGATTAATCTCTTATTGATTTTTCAATTATTTATTTATCACAGCTTGGCATGGTGATTATTATACGTTTAGTCATATCTCTTATTCTATATCATTTCATCTGATATTTATAGCTAGACTGATCCGTTTAGTATTTTCTTCTTAAATAATACTCGGGTCAGACCGAGATTTTACAGGTGCTTCTGCTTGACTCCTTATCGGTCTACGTCTGATCTTTTGGCTAACTACTCTAGTTTGGTAGTTTTTGTTGTATACATTTAAGATATAGACTCCTTGATGTATACATATTTTTGTCTAGCACTTGTATCTATTCCTTTGTGATGTTGTGGATCTTATTTGACCACTACTCTGATATACACTTTTATGTGTAATATTCGTATCTATTTCCGCCTTTGTGATATGAATTGTCTGTGGCTGATTTATGTTATGTTTATTTCTATATTTGTTTCCGAAGATATTTTAGCCACTGTGTAGTAGCTTTGAGTTTGTGTCGGTATGTCGGATTTCCTCTTGATAAAGAGATGCATGTTATACTATCTGACATATCGATGCTAGCACAAAGCAATTACACGGATGGTCGCTCCTCAACAGCCTTATTCTCCGTGCTAGTCGACAGCATTACTCCGTAGTGTTCTTGGCTAGCATGGGTATAGAGGTGGGCCGTTACAGCTTGGTATCAAAGCCAAACTTCGGAACAGTGTAGAATAATTTAGCAAGGATCATGTCCTAAATCTTTCTTAGGAGTTGTGCCTTAGGATTTATTCGAGTCTCCGTACCGTTCTATCCTACTTTCTTTTATGATTCCTTGTTTTATCTATCAAGATTGCTTGATATTTATTTTGAGAATAAATTTTTCCTCTTCTTTCTTTCTTTCTTTCTTAAAGAAGAGAAATGGTTAGACCAGGCCGTCCCAGCGCTGGTCAATCTAGTGCTACTCCCCAGGATGGAGTATTCATGTCTGCTCAGCAGCTTTTAGATCTCGTGAAGAATGCTCAAGCTGCAGGACCCATTCCAGGGCCTACTCATCCTAGATCCGGTTTTGCACGCTTGTGCAGAGACCATACCGATTTGGGTGGAAGGCCATTCAGGGGATCCGAGAGTGTTATAGAAATTCAAGATTGGCTCAAATCATGCGATCGCATCTTTTCTCGCATGAACCTTATTGATTTACATCGAGTCCAAGTGGCTTCTAGCATGCTCCAAGAAAGAGCATTAGATTGGTATGAGCTTTTAATTTCTGAAATCATGGAAGCGGATCTCACTTGGGAGCATTTTCGGGAAAGATTCGAATTGAAATTTGTGCCGGAGGCTGAAAAAGTAACTTTAGCCCGGCGTTTCATAGACCTTGTTCAAGGTGAATCTTCTGTGACAGATTATGTCGCATCTTTCGAGTCTCTTTCTAAATACGGGGTTGAGTATGTTAATACCCCGATGAAGAAAAATCAAAGATTTGTCTATGGCTTGAATAAGAATCTTAAGAAGCCACTCGACATTCTATCTGTTAAGCAGATTTCTATTTTTTCTTGAGATTCCGATTTCAAATTTTTGAAGCCATCATTTTATTCTTTAAGCCCTCAAGATGAGAAAAGTGTTATTTCTCTTATCTAAATAATTTGTGAAACTTTTCTGGTATTTATGAGTTTGTCTTAGGATTATCACCTAAGAAATCTTTTGTGTGGTGTTAAGGTCTTTCTAGTTCGACCTTGCCACCGATTTTCATTTGGTGACGAGTTGCGGGAGTTAGCATTCCAATTACGCACTCCGCACTCGTTATGATTCCTATGAATGAATTATTATGTCATTCAGTTTGTCCAGCTTATTTCATCCATTTTATAAATCGAATATTCTATGAATATTTCGATGAGACCATTCTTATATTTATTGATTTTTGGATGAAAATAGCAATTTAAAATTTTGCAAATCTTTTTCATAAGATTTATTTATAAGTATAATTGGATTTTTGTTCTTAAAACGAACAAAGAATATTCTTAAAAGTTTTTGAGAGACATTTTTGTCATATAGAAGATGATTTTGTGATTGTATTGCCCATTTAGTGTTTTAAGAATTCTGGTCGATCCGCTTGATCAACGTTATCGATAGAAATCTCCTAAACGCTTCGATGAGACAGTCAGACACAATATATTGACTTGTAAAAATATAAAAATTTTCTAGAAAGATTATTACATAAAAATAAAAATGTAATTTTGAAAGTTTTAACTTTTCGGGAAAGGAGATTATTTAAAAGAAATTCTTTCTTTTCGATACTCTTATTCTTGTGATTCCCGTTGGGAACCAAGACTTTATCTTTTGTACCAATGCTAATCGTATTGGTTTGGATGCCGTTCTCTTGCAAAAGAGAACGTGCTATCACTTGTGCTTTAAAATCATTATAGCTTATCGAGACTAGATATGCCACTCATGATCTAGTGCTCGCGGCTATTGTTTTTACTTTTGGAATTTGGCATCATCATATTTGGATGAGAAATTTGTTCTCTATCTCGATCATAAATCTTTGGAATATTTATTTTCTCATAAGGAACTTCATGTCGACTCGAGTTCCTGGCATCTTATGATCTTGATATTCTGGAAATCGTGTTGCCAACGCGCTTTGTCGTAGGCAACAAGGTGTTGATTCTTTGATGATGTCTGAATGGAATTATCTTTTTATCAAGTTCATCAGACGTTTTGATGTACTTCGTTTTATTGAATTTCATCTCGTTTCTTTTATGGACTCGCGTCTGATGTTCTTTTATGGTGTTCGGTTCATCGGATGTACTGTTGTTATACTACATCGATGTTCCATCTTATCTGGATCAATGGATGTACCATTATTATACTACATCATTGTTCCGGTTTATTGGTTCATTGGACGTACCGTTTTTGTACTACGTCGGTGTTTCGAAATGATTCGGGCTTTGGTTCATTGGGCGTACCGTTTTTGTACTACGCTGATGTTCCAAATTATTTGAGTTTCTAGTTCCTCGGGCGTACTGTTATTATACTACGTCGTTGCACCAGCTCAATTTTCTGCTATTCTTAACGTTCTCCACGTCTTTTATCTACGGAATGCCTTAGGGATTCCGATTTTTATTCTTGTGCCCGGTGATATCGTGGAAATTGAAGTTTCACCAGATTTGACTTATGAGCAACATTCTATTCGCATCATTTCTTAGGAGGTTGAGCGCCTTCGATATAAAGATATTCTTTTTGGTAAAAGTTCAATGGTTCTCAAAATCCTAAGGATTGCTCTTGGGAATCTAGAGAATTCATTGAGCGATCCCGTTCTGGCTAACTCTTTCGTGCTCTTTATGGTGAACTTCTTATTTCAATTTTCTTTTGTGTTGATATGCTTTTATGGTTGTTACTCTTTATTTTCTTCTTAAGTATTGCGAGGACGCAATTTCTTTAAGGAGGGGAGTCTGTAACAACCCGCATATTTATCAATTTTATATTTAAATATTTTATTTAAATATTTTATCGTTCGTCGGATTTTGGTCCGAAAATCTACTTTTTGCAAACAGTCGAATTGGGACTTGAGACCACCCCCATTGAGTTCAAAATGCCGTTTGCGACCTTTTTGAGTATAAGCTTCGATATGTTTGGAGAAAGTTGATGTTTGCTACTTTTTCCCGCTTATGACTTTGGTTTGGACTGCACCCTTATTAGCTCAGCCCAACCCCTTCTCTTCATAACTTCTCCTCTTTAATTAAAACACTTCAAGCTAAAGTAAAAATGGTGGAAGAGATGGGAAAAGGAAATTCCTAAGCCCTAGCTTTCTTTGCAAATCCAACTTCTAGCTCCAAACTCAAGTGAACCCATTGGTAAGCACCTCCTTCATCTTCTCCCACTCTTTCTCCATTCAATTTCAGAAATTTCCTAAACCTAATTTAGGAAATATTTTACTTGTAAGCTCAGATTGAAGCTTCTTGAGTTGTTATTGAAGAGGAATTAATCTTAGCTTGTTTTAAAAGCTTCTCCTTCATTAATTTGGGTTCAAAGGTGAGATTTTTATTTCACATCTAAGTCTATGATTATCTTTGATTATTAGGTATGAATTCCTAATGCTTATTCATGTGCATTTGATTTTGGTTTGAATTGATTTGGTGTATATTCTAATTTTTGGTGTTTCGAAATCAAAATCTATGAAAATCCTTTTATGGATGTTTGAACATGTTTTTGGTGACGCATCGAAGAGCCTATTGGGCTGGGTTGCTGATTGGCGTAATCCCTTAGTGCCCGAAGCTTCACCGGTTGCGAATTGGAAGGGTTTCACCTTCCATTTTTAGGCAGATAAAACTGCCTTAGCTCCAGTCAGTCGACTGGACTTCCAAGTCAGTCGACTGGCTGAAGCTAAAATGCAGTTTGAAGGCTTCCTGTAGAGCCTTGGGGCTCTGTTTACTACAGTCAGTCGACTGACCCACTGAGTTCAGTCGACTGACCAGTATCCCACGGATTTTTGGGTACTGAGTTCAGTCGACTGAACTCAATGAGCCAGTCGACTGACCTGCACCTAGTTGTCTTCTATGCCTACTTGAGCCTATTTTTGCACGGTTTCCAAATTTCATCGATTCGTGTTATTTCCCACTTGTTGTTGCTACGACTTTAATGACTCCTATTTTTGGAATTTTTGGGAATACCCATTTTGACGGATTCGGATCGATTTCTTTGGATTTTATTCACGTCTTCGGATGTGAATTTTTATGATTGATTGTTTCTACAATCACTTCTATGATTTGTCACTTTAAAATATAAAGGTTTTCTATACTAGTAGTAAATATCAAAACTCTTTCCTCAAAACGATTTCAACTCTATTTTCAATACCAAACTCGTTTATAAAACTATTTTCCAATCTATTAGTATATACAAACCTTTACCTCACTCGTATGAGAAATCTAATTAAACGACTTAGTAAAACAAGTGGTATGAAACGCTTGCGTTTACTTCGTCGGTTAATTCTTAGACTTGTTCGATTGAAACTCTTGTGACAATTTTCTAGTGGAGATCTACAATTTGTTCGTAAATATTTAAGTTAAGCTAGTGGTTATGGGACATGAAGCTAAGCTCATATATTTACTAGCTTACTGTAATCGACACTTCTCTTTGATCATGATGATCATTTTATGTTTTAGACTAGCATTGTGCAATGTCTTTGTGTTTTGGTTCATCGGATGTCACGCTGTACGACGTCGTTGTTCCCTTTGATTGTGTTTTGGTTCATCGGATGTCACGCTGTACGATGTCGTTGTTCCCTTTGATTGTGTTTTGGTTCATCGGATGTCACGCTGTACGACGTTGTTCCCTTTGATTGTGTTTTGGTTCATCGGATGTCACGCTGTACAACGTCGTTGTTCCCTTTGATTGTGATTTGGTTCATCGGATGTCACGCTGTACGACGTCGTTGTTCCCTTTGATTGTGATTTGGTTCATCGGATGTCACGCTGTACGACGTCGTTGTTCCCTTTGATTGTGATTTGGTTCATCGGATGTCACGCTGTACGACGTCGTTGTCCCCTTTGATTGTGATTTCTGGATTTCGTGTGTTGAATTCTAGAATTTATGTTTCACCAACTTTTACGATTGGCATGGATATGTATGTCATTTATTGTGGCTTGGTGAATGAAATTAGGAGTATGACATTTCCTTTGATTCTTGTGTAGATCTTTGCGATATTGATTAATCTCTTATTGATTTTTCAATTATTTATTTATCACAGCTTGGCATGGTGATTATTATACGTTTAGTCATATCTCTTATTCTATATCATTTCATCTGATATTTATAGCTAGACTGATCCGTTTAGTATTTTCTTCTTAAATAATACTCGGGTCAGACCGAGATTTTACAGGTGCTTCTGCTTGACTCCTTATCGGTCTACGTCTGATCTTTTGGCTAACTACTCTAGTTTGGTAGTTTTTGTTGTATACATTTAAGATATAGACTCCTTGATGTATACATATTTTTGTCTAGCACTTGTATCTATTCCTTTGTGATGTTGTGGATCTTATTTGACCACTACTCTGATATACACTTTTATGTGTAATATTCGTATCTATTTCCGCCTTTGTGATATGAATTGTCTGTGGCTGATTTATGTTATGTTTATTTCTATATTTGTTTCCGAAGATATTTTAGCCACTGTGTAGTAGCTTTGAGTTTGTGTCGGTATGTCGGATTTCCTCTTGATAAAGAGATGCATGTTATACTATCTGACATATCGATGCTCGCACAAAGCAATTACACGGATGGTCGCTCCTCAACAGCCTTATTCTCCGTGCTAGTCGACAGCATTACTCCGTAGTGTTCTTGGCTAGCATGGGTATAGAGGTGGGCCGTTACAGCTTGGTATCAAAGCCAAACTTCGAAACAGTGTAGAATAATTTAGCAAGGATCATGTCCTAAATCTTTCTTAGGAGTTGTGCCTTAGGATTTATTCGAGTCTCCGTACCGTTCTATCCTACTTTCTTTTATGATTCCTTGTTTTATCTATCAAGATTGCTTGATATTTATTTTGAGAATAAATTTTTCCTCTTCTTTCTTTCTTTCTTAAAGAAGAGAAATGGTTAGACCAGGCCGTCCCAGCGCTGGTCAATCTAGTGCTACTCCCCAGGATGGAGTATTCATGTCTGCTCAGCAGCTTTTAGATCTCGTGAAGAATGCTCAAGCTGCAGGACCCATTCCAGGGCCTACTCATCCTAGATCCGGTTTTGCACGCTTGTGCAGAGACCATACCGATTTGGGTGGAAGGCCATTCAGGGGATCCGAGAGTGTTATAGAAATTCAAGATTGGCTCAAATCATGCGATCGCATCTTTTCTCGCATGAACCTTATTGATTTACATCGAGTCCAAGTGGCTTCTAGCATGCTCCAAGAAAGAGCATTAGATTGGTATGAGCTTTTAATTTCTGAAATCATGGAAGCGGATCTCACTTGGGAGCATTTTCGGGAAAGATTCGAATTGAAATTTGTGCCGGAGGCTGAAAAAGTAACTTTAGCCCGGCGTTTCATAGACCTTGTTCAAGGTGAATCTTCTGTGACAGATTATGTCGCATCTTTCGAGTCTCTTTCTAAATACGGGGTTGAGTATGTTAATACCCCGATGAAGAAAAATCAAAGATTTGTCTATGGCTTGAATAAGAATCTTAAGAAGCCACTCGACATTCTATCTGTTAAGCAGATTTCTATTTTTTCTTGAGATTCCGATTTCAAATTTTTGAAGCCATCATTTTATTCTTTAAGCCCTCAAGATGAGAAAAGTGTTATTTCTCTTATCTAAATAATTTGTGAAACTTTTCTGGTATTTATGAGTTTGTCTTAGGATTATCACCTAAGAAATCTTTTGTGTGGTGTTAAGGTCTTTCTAGTTCGACCTTGCCACCGATTTTCATTTGGTGACGAGTTGCGGGAGTTAGCATTCCAATTACGCACTCCGCACTCGTTATGATTCCTATGAATGAATTATTATGTCATTCAGTTTGTCCAGCTTATTTCATCCATTTTATAAATCGAATATTCTATGAATATTTCGATGAGACCATTCTTATATTTATTGATTTTTGGATGAAAATAGCAATTTAAAATTTTGCAAATCTTTTTCATAAGATTTATTTATAAGTATAATTGGATTTTTGTTCTTAAAACGAACAAAGAATATTCTTAAAAGTTTTTGAGAGACATTTTTGTCATATAGAAGATGATTTTGTGATTGTATTGCCCATTTAGTGTTTTAAGAATTCTGGTCGATCCGCTTGATCAACGTTATCGATAGAAATCTCCTAAACGCTTCGATGAGACAGTCAGACACAATATATTGACTTGTAAAAATATAAAAATTTTCTAGAAAGATTATTACATAAAAATAAAAATGTAATTTTGAAAGTTTTAACTTTTCGGGAAAGGAGATTATTTAAAAGAAATTCTTTCTTTTCGATACTCTTATTCTTGTGATTCCCGTTGGGAACCAAGACTTTATCTTTTGTACCAATGCTAATCGTATTGGTTTGGATGCCGTTCTCTTGCAAAAGAGAACGTGCTATCACTTGTGCTTTAAAATCATTATAGCTTATCGAGACTAGATATGCCACTCATGATCTAGTGCTCGCGGCTATTGTTTTTACTTTTGGAATTTGGCATCATCATATTTGGATGAGAAATTTGTTCTCTATCTCGATCATAAATCTTTGGAATATTTATTTTCTCATAAGGAACTTCATGTCGACTCGAGTTCCTGGCATCTTATGATCTTGATATTCTGGAAATCGTGTTGCCAACGCGCTTTGTCGTAGGCAACAAGGTGTTGATTCTTTGATGATGTCTGAATGGAATTATCTTTTTATCAAGTTCATCAGACGTTTTGATGTACTTCGTTTTATTGAATTTCATCTCGTTTCTTTTATGGACTCGCGTCTGATGTTCTTTTATGGTGTTCGGTTCATCGGATGTACTGTTGTTATACTACATCGATGTTCCATCTTATCTGGATCAATGGATGTACCATTATTATACTACATCATTGTTCCGGTTTATTGGTTCATTGGACGTACCGTTTTTGTACTACGTCGGTGTTTCGAAATGATTCGGGCTTTGGTTCATTGGGCGTACCGTTTTTGTACTACGCTGATGTTCCAAATTATTTGAGTTTCTAGTTCCTCGGGCGTACTGTTATTATACTACGTCGTTGCACCAGCTCAATTTTCTGCTATTCTTAACGTTCTCCACGTCTTTTATCTACGGAATGCCTTAGGGATTCCGATTTTTATTCTTGTGCCCGGTGATATCGTGGAAATTGAAGTTTCACCAGATTTGACTTATGAGCAACATTCTATTCGCATCATTTCTTAGGAGGTTGAGCGCCTTCGATATAAAGATATTCTTTTTGGTAAAAGTTCAATGGTTCTCAAAATCCTAAGGATTGCTCTTGGGAATCTAGAGAATTCATTGAGCGATCCCGTTCTGGCTAACTCTTTCGTGCTCTTTATGGTGAACTTCTTATTTCAATTTTCTTTTGTGTTGATATGCTTTTATGGTTGTTACTCTTTATTTTCTTCTTAAGTATTGCGAGGACGCAATTTCTTTAAGGAGGGGAGTCTGTAACAACCCGCATATTTATCAATTTTATATTTAAATATTTTATTTAAATATTTTATCGTTCGTCGGATTTTGGTCCGAAAATCTACTTTTTGCAAACAGTCGAATTGGGACTTGAGACCACCCCCATTGAGTTCAAAATGCCGTTTGCGACCTTTTTGAGTATAAGCTTCGATATGTTTGGAGAAAGTTGATGTTTGCTACTTTTTCCCGCTTATGACTTTGGTTTGGACTGCACCCTTATTAGCTCAGCCCAACCCCTTCTCTTCATAACTTCTCCTCTTTAATTAAAACACTTCAAGCTAAAGTAAAAATGGTGGAAGAGATGGGAAAAGGAAATTCCTAAGCCCTAGCTTTCTTTGCAAATCCAACTTCTAGCTCCAAACTCAAGTGAACCCATTGGTAAGCACCTCCTTCATCTTCTCCCACTCTTTCTCCATTCAATTTCAGAAATTTCCTAAACCTAATTTAGGAAATATTTTACTTGTAAGCTCAGATTGAAGCTTCTTGAGTTGTTATTGAAGAGGAATTAATCTTAGCTTGTTTTAAAAGCTTCTCCTTCATTAATTTGGGTTCAAAGGTGAGATTTTTATTTCACATCTAAGTCTATGATTATCTTTGATTATTAGGTATGAATTCCTAATGCTTATTCATGTGCATTTGATTTTGGTTTGAATTGATTTGGTGTATATTCTAATTTTTGGTGTTTCGAAATCAAAATCTATGAAAATCCTTTTATGGATGTTTGAACATGTTTTTGGTGACGCATCGAAGAGCCTATTGGGCTGGGTTGCTGATTGGCGTAATCCCTTAGTGCCCGAAGCTTCACCGGTTGCGAATTGGAAGGGTTTCACCTTCCATTTTTAGGCAGATAAAACTGCCTTAGCTCCAGTCAGTCGACTGGACTTCCAAGTCAGTCGACTGGCTGAAGCTAAAATGCAGTTTGAAGGCTTCCTGTAGAGCCTTGGGGCTCTGTTTACTACAGTCAGTCGACTGACCCACTGAGTTCAGTCGACTGACCAGTATCCCACGGATTTTTGGGTACTGAGTTCAGTCGACTGAACTCAATGAGCCAGTCGACTGACCTGCACCTAGTTGTCTTCTATGCCTACTTGAGCCTATTTTTGCACGGTTTCCAAATTTCATCGATTCGTGTTATTTCCCACTTGTTGTTGCTACGACTTTAATGACTCCTATTTTTGGAATTTTTGGGAATACCCATTTTGACGGATTCGGATCGATTTCTTTGGATTTTATTCACGTCTTCGGATGTGAATTTTTATGATTGATTGTTTCTACAATCACTTCTATGATTTGTCACTTTAAAATATAAAGGTTTTCTATACTAGTAGTAAATATCAAAACTCTTTCCTCAAAACGATTTCAACTCTATTTTCAATACCAAACTCGTTTATAAAACTATTTTCCAATCTATTAGTATATACAAACCTTTACCTCACTCGTATGAGAAATCTAATTAAACGACTTAGTAAAACAAGTGGTATGAAACGCTTGCGTTTACTTCGTCGGTTAATTCTTGGACTTGTTCGATTGAAACTCTTGTGACAATTTTCTAGTGGAGATCTACAATTTGTTCGTAAATATTTAAGTTAAGCTAGTGGTTATGGGACATGAAGCTAAGCTCATATATTTACTAGCTTACTGTAATCGACACTTCTCTTTGATCATGATGATCATTTTATGTTTTAGACTAGCATTGTGCAATGTCTTTGTGTTTTGGTTCATCGGATGTCACGCTGTATGACGTCATTTTTCCCTTTGATTGTGTTTTGGTTCATCGGATGTCACGCTGTACGACGTCGTTGTTCCATTTGATTGTGTTTTGGTTCATCGGATGTCAGGCTGTACGACGTCGTTGTTCCCTTTGATTGTGTTTTGGTTCATCGGATGTCACGTTGTACGACGTCGTTGTTCCCTTTGATTGTGTTTTGGTTCATCAAGTGTCACGCTGTACGATGTCGTTGTTCCCTTTGATTGTGTTTTGGTTCATCGGATGTCACGCTGTACGACGTCGTTGTTCCCTTTGATTCTGTTTGATTGTGTTTTGGTTCATCGGATGTCACGCTGTACGACGTCGTTGTTCCCTTTGATTGTGTTTTGGTTCATCGGATGTCACGATGTACGACGTCGTTGTTCCCTTTGATTGTGATTTGGTTCATCGGATGTCACGCTGTATGACGTCGTTGTTCCCTTTAATTGTGTTTTGGTTCATCGGATGTCACGCTGTACGACGTAGTTGTTCCCTTTGATTGTGTTTTGGTTCATCGGATATCACGCTGTACGACGTCGTTGTTCCCTTTGATTGTGATTTGGTTCATCGGATGTCACGCTGTACGACGTCGTTGTTCCCTTTGATTGTGATTTGGTTCATCGGATGTCACGCTGTACGACGTCGTTGTCCCTTTTGATTGTGATTTCTGGATTTTGTGTGTTGAATTCTGGAATTTATGTTTCACCAACTTTTACGATTGGCATGGATATGTATGTCATTTATTGTGGCTTGGTGAATGAAATTAGGAGTATGACATTTCCTTTGATTCTTTTGTAGATCTTTGCGATATTAATTAATCTCTTATTGATTTTTCAATTATTTATTTATCACAGCTTGGCATGGTGATTATTATACGTTTTGTCATATCTCTTATTCTATATCATTTCATCTGATATTTATAGCTAGACTGATCCGTTTATTATTTTCTTCTTAAATAATACTCGGGTCAGACCGAGATTTTACAGGTGCTTCTGCTTAACTCCTTATCGGTCTACATCTGATCTTTTGGCTAACTACTCTAGTTTGGTAGTTTTTGTTGTATACATTTAAGATATAGACTCCTTAATGTATACATATTTTTGTCTAGCACTTGTATCTATTCCTTTGTGATGTTGTGGATCTTATTTGACCACTACTCTGATATGCACTTTTATGTGTAATATTCGTATCTATTTCCGCCTTTGTGATATGAATTGTCTGTGACTGATTTATGTTATGTTTATTTCTATATTTGTTTCCGAAGATATTTTAGCCACTGTGTAGTAGCTTTGAGTTTGTGTCGGTATGTCGGATTTCCTCTTGATAAAGAGATGCATGTTATACTATCTGACATATCGATGCTCGCACAAAGCAATTACACGGATGGTCGCTCCTCAACAGCCTTATTCTCCATGCTAGTCGACAGCATTACTCCGTAGTATCCTTGGCTAGCATGAGTATAGAGGTGGGGCGTTACATATAATTTGTAAAAAAATCAATTTATCCGCGAAGAGTGTACTATCGTCACACGCGAAGCGCATGCCGTAATACTTGTATTTCATAACTGATATTGTCTCTATGTTGATGTCTATGCGGATATGTTCTTGGTTATTTTTTGGATTGGATAGTTTTTAGTGGAAATTATGGCTTTTGTATGGAAGTTGAATACCCGTATTAATTTTGATTTTAAATTGATTTTTTAGTTTATTGAAATTTGCTTGAAATTTTAAAATTGAATTAGGGACGGCAATAGGACACGAACTTACTCCATCCATCAAGACATGCCCTTTTGAGTCATCAAGAAAGATAGACCCATAATCCACTCTTGAAGGGACATGGTCTCGAGTCAGGGACTGACAAAACCATTCCAACCTGATCCATATTCTTGAGAGCTCATATTATCAATTGATTTATTTAAACAAAAGTCGTTATAACAGAGATATCAGAATATTTAATTCAATCAATTTTAGTATTTAAAGGACTAAGTTGCAATACTGTATAACAAAATCTCCATATTATTTGAATTATAGTTAAGAACTTTATATGCTCATTATTATCTATAACTATTATTTTTTAATATCTATCTTCCTAACCCACAAAAATAGCAGCGTATGTAAATTAAAATATAACATTTGAGAGAACATTTAAAGATGTACCCTGTTCTCGGGTAGGTCGATTATTATCTTGATACGAGTTTTGGATTGGGAACGAAAATCTAGACCCACATCTGCTTTACGGGATGGGTTCTAAAATACCTAGGTTAGTATCTGTTCCAACCCACATCGTTACCATGATGAATTCATTGTTTTTTAATTTGGAATGATCTTTTCATTCAAATGTCTCAATTTGCTCTTGATAATTAAGACCTACCCTCTGAATTTTTTGTCGCTTGTCCATGGTAATTGTGCATTTTTTTTAAAATCGGTTGCATATTTCCAATCAAAACTTTGACATTTTAACTGGGAGTGAAAAAAAGTTATAATACTTTTTCGTTGGCCGACCATCATTTTGGACAGCCTAATTCATTTAGCTCGCAAAAATCTGACAACAGTATTTGTATGTACATAACAAGCTTTTAAGCCCAACTCTACTTTTAGGAAAAATAAAGAGAAACTTACTGACATGTTGATAAAAGGCATGGTTTTATAAATGGTATAAACTTCCTCAGCAAGCCTAAGTACTATTTTTTTGGGTATATTTGCAGATATTTTGATGTTTTGCGTTTTATGCATAATTTTAACACTTGATGCTTTTAAATGGACTGACTTTAATATTAAGGAGACCAAATATTTCTTGGCTGTTGTATTACTGACTACCAACACATAGACCCATCAACGGATACTTTCGGAACTGTATCTGCATCTGCATCCTAAATCATTTTTGGATATCCGATATCTGCATCCGCGGATACGGACGGATAACGAATAGTTATCCTATCCACTAATAACCGATAAATTAAGAAATATAAATAGAAAATTTTACTTTAACATAACTTTTTTTGAGGCCACGGAATATAATTGTTCAAAAAAAAACAAATATCACGATATTAAATAGTTTTGAACAGTTAAGTGTATATAATATAGAGTACTAACATAATAAAACAATAAATGAATATCTTTTATTGTACTACGCAATTTATCTGTAATTTCAGCAAAAATATACCGATATTTTTCGAATGCTGGTGTTTTCGTATTCGCGTTCGCATCCTTTTTCTCGGATATCGGATATTTATCCACTTTTCGGACATGGATGCATATTCTGATATCCATTGATAGTCCAACCTACACACGGATCAGGAGAATTATGTTCATATCGCTTTGGTTAACAAGAAGTCCTAAAAATAATAGGGCAATAGTCATATGGTCTAAAGAGCCCAGAAGACTAAATGAATGACCATGTGAAGTGGAGAATTCTATTATTTCAAATCAATGCAAAGGAATATAGGGGATTCTTTGTTTTACAACATAATCAAAAATGCTTTGTGATTCCTACATTGTTTTACAGGTCTCGTTGGAACATGAAGAAGTTCCGGTGAATCTTTTGTTCGTTCAAAGTTTGTGTTTCCGACATAGAAATTTGGATAATGCTCAATCATTTTCTAGTTATAGCATCCACAATTTAAAGAAGTAATCTAAGAATGGCTATGAGAGATCTAAAGCCTATTCCACATTTTAGGTTGACATACTTGTTCATGTTTTCCTTTGCAAAGTACTCTTACCAACATAGCCCGGGTCGAAATATGGCTTTCAAATTAAGTTCCGAATTAGTAGATGCTGCCAAAAGGAGTGGCAATGTCATACGCAAAAAGGAAGAGAGTCATAGAATGGAAGAGGCAATAGAGCTTTGTCCAAAATTCTGTTTAGAAAAAAAGTTAGAAAACACATAAACTATGATAGCTTCGATAGTATGAATATTATGGTTACCATTTATTGCTTTTACTTCATCTTCTTCTAACCCACACTGAAGCTCTGCGGAAGTGATCTCACCACGAAATGGAGAATTGGATATGCAATAGGTACTGCTACCTTTCTCCTGCAACGGTGAAATCTTAAAACTTTTCTCTGGCCCCTCAGACACAGACAGCTCTTTCGTTATCTTTTTGTTGGTTTGATGAATACACTCGACCTTATGTATCTATTTATTGTCTTTTTGCCTCTGCTCGGTAGTTCCATAGCCGGTTTTTTCGGATGTTTTCTAGGATCAGAAGGAGTCACTATGAGCCCAATGATTCATAATAAGCTAGAGGTTCGCTACACACTCTTCCGTTGGTAGCTATTTACTCTAAAGAGTCTTCGATCTCTTCCGTTAGTGCTAGCTAGATGGCCGAGACCAAGTTACTATTATTTATTTCTCCTCCCTCATGTTGAGTTTTTCAATTTTTCTTGATAAATGATTGGCCACAAAAGGGTTTTTTTAGTGAACGTGCCACAGTTGACCAATTTTTCTACCGGTTCCGAATGAGCAATGAAAAAGGGGTTGTTTTGTTAATGGAAAAAAGAAACTGTTTATAGCCGTTGTGATATAAACTACTATACTCATCCGAGCAGCAGGAACATGTACATATGGAATACGAGAATTGACACAGCGAGTCGGCATTCGTCCAACTATTTAGGTCCATGATCCCTCGCCCCGTCTCTAGATGATAGGATTCCTTTGGCATTGTACAAGTTCTTGAGCTGGGTTGAACGAGTAGAATGATGTGAGCGGGTGGTGGGCGCCACTCGCACCATCTTTCTGTATGTGGAGGCCTATACGAGACTAATGCAGGGTTGAATGCAAAAGTGGGTGAGCTAAAACAAGAATGAAAAGCGAGTAGTGGATTTGAGAAGCATAGAAATGAAATGGATTGAACTATCTTATTTGCTTAACTTAGATCCGACCGATTGGCGGATCTGTATCGCCCCACCTTACTCGGGGAAGGCCAGCTATTTCTAGTTTGCGTTTTTCATTAGCAACTCTACCGGGCGATCATACAACTACTCAGAGAAACATGTTATCACTCTGGGATGAGCTAAGCTCCAGCAGTTTGGTTGAAACTCGTTAGGCAGCAGGTAAATATTTAGGCCTTTTCTTTCTCAATTGATTTTGAATTACATGATTGGCCTTTCATCGGTAGAAAAAGGTGTATCTGTATTCCATTTTTCATACCCATTTCTCAGGAAAAGTCCCCCAACTATATTTAAAAATGGATTGGTTGTCCAAAAGTATGAAGAAAGCGTCGATTTGGTTTCGTGATCTAGCAGAAAGACGTAAATCAATTCCTCGCTAAAGAATACCCCTACGAATTTACCGGTTGGGAAGATTAAAGTTTGAGCCTTGGGTTCCCTATATGGTAAGAAATGATGATTTATAGTCTGAGGACACTCTACATATGCCTCCACTGATGTGTTTTTGATCGAAAAATCAAGCAGCGCAACCCGGTTCTACTTGACTAATCCCCGTGCTCAACCAAGGAGGGAGTTTGCATTACCCATTCTAGAGCAGAGAGGAAATTTGTCTTGTTCGGGGAGATAGTCAAGCATTTTGATACCAGGCTCAGAGAAGAAAGATGCAAAGGCAGGGATTGGGTGAAGCTCTTTCCCTCTCTCAGTCATCCTTGATGTTTCTACCATATACAACGTATTCTTACAAGAAATGTTTTCTTAAAGAATGGATTTTAGCTTAACTCCACAAAAAGACTAGAGCTTTGCTAAGGAATCCATTAGATATGATGCAAAATGGATCTTTTTCTATCGTTGATCAGAGATTTTTCTATGAAAAATACGAATCGGAGTTTGAAGAAGGAGAAGGGAATATATTCACGTCTTAACACTCAGTAACAATATATCTACCTTGCTCTGGTAGTTCGATACTCGATTGTGGAATATACTTGCATAAAACAACGGTCAATCATTCTTATGGGCTGAGCAGAGAAACGAAAGAAGATTTCAATACCCAAGCTTAGCTCAGACGTAGCTCGCTTCATTTTGAGTGTGAAGCAGTGTCAAACCAAAATACCGGGTCCATGTTTGAGACAGCGGGGTAGTCGTTACACCATTCATGCAGGTCACTACTTATGCGACAAGGAATTTCGCTACCTTAGGATAGCTAGAGTTACCGCCGCCATTTACCGGGCTAGTATGAATATTAGGAAACGATCTTTCAAGTGACCTATTGGAACAGGAAAGACTAAGCGAGCATAGCGATAAGAGTGGAAACTGTTCAGTCACCGCCAGTATATTAATTGTAAGGCCAAGTATATTAATCCAGGCGATGGTATGGGTTCTCAAAGACCAAAATTCTTGGTCAATGGAGGAACAATATTACCATTTTTATTCAGAAAGATACCAAAGTGGATGATTGACTCATTCCATACTAGAAATAATTGCGGAAAATTCTTTGATGCTAGCTAGGCTAGCGCCCTATGGAAGCGGGGATGGGTTCAGTCGTTAACAAGGAGCGCGAGGTAGATCTCCAAGGTCATTAGCTACCATTATTCTTCACTTAAATAGGCATACCCTCATATTCATTAGGCTTTTTGACTGAAAGTTCATAGCGCCAATCCTGTCTTCTTAAGATCTTCTATCAGTCTAGGGTTGGCATTCTTCCATCGTATTTTTCCTTAATGTAGTACCACTATTCAATGAGAAAAATCCTGCAATTGAACTTCTGTAGAGATGAACAATAAGGAATGTTTGCCAATTTCCTAGTCCAGGGTCAACTAAAGTTTAGCGTGCACCATAACGGAACATATATGCATCTTTCCATCTATTTTTTTTCTAAATTTGATTCTAAATCTTAAATTCATCTAAAGATAATTTTGATTGGAGACCCCGATTGTAACGACCCAGAATTTTCTAACCCGAAAATTCCAGATAGTTATGAAAAAGAAGAAAGAGATAGAAGAAGAAGGAGAAAAGAAACATCAACAACTCACATTCGCAACGGATAAAATATAATAATAAATAATAGTTTACAAAAGAATACTATATTTGTTGATTACATTTAATATACATCAGAGTTTCACATATATATATACAGACACTAGACATATAAATCATGTCCCAGATACACAATAATATACTGCAGCGGAAATACTCCGTACGTACTTGCCATCCAGCTCGCCTCCTGAGCTCCAAACGTACCTACCTGAAAATTTGTAATACTCGGTCTGACCCGAGCATTACATCAAAGTAACACCCGGGTCAGGCTGGAAACCAGCGTGAGTAAACCCAACTAACATGGAATACTCCAAAGCAAAAAACTTTTATAAACCCGGGTAACATATATCAATTTAACAAATTCGCAATTTGCTATAGACAAACTTATCTCACACATCAATTTCTAAGTACCAAACCTAGAAAAGTAATCCAATTTACTTAAATCATTTCATTCCAGCCCTTTTGATTTCACAATCAATTTATAAAATTCGAAGTGGTTTCGGGTATTTCCCAATACTCGACTCCGGTCTCTTCGAAACTCATGTTATCCTACCCCAAGTTATTCAAATGAAATATACAACATTTCATATCAAAGATGGCAACCCATTCAAAACACCCAATATCATTCAATCATCCATAAGCAAAGCTTAATCACACACAAATTTAATTTAATTAATCCGGATTGAATTACTAACCTCAACCACTTAGGTTTCCTCATTTAACGTTAATTGATTTCAAAACAATTCATTAATCATTCCCTTAATATTCATCTTAATTAATCACCCCGGATTAATTATCTTTCAATTACATTCAAGTAATTATCTTCAATTAATTTCTCGATATTAATCATCCTTAAGCAAAATCAATAAGTATTCTTTAATTACCTTATAAATTTATTGACTATATTAATTTCATTTATTCTTAATTGCTTATATGAATTAATTCTCATAAGTCACTTATTATGGGTTTACAATCTTAATTTACCAATCTTTAATTTCATCATTAATTATATAAATTAATGATTTTCCAATTATATTTCAATTTATCCTAATCCAAATTAATTACTCCATTCAACCAAATATTTAATCTTTCTTGAATTATCTCAACCTATAATTAATTATCCATTTATTTACTTCATTAATTAAATCAATTTTTAATCATCTTGATTAGTCTCTTGATTTGTTACACAGGTAATCATCTTTTATTAATTACATTAAGTTATTGCTTATCAAACTATCCAGTGATTATTTTAGATTGATTAAACTTAATATATTAACTTAACTTTAATTAATTAATTAATTCAAACCTTTAATTACTAAATTAATCACCCCAACTCATTAATTGGATTGAACTAATTAATTATCCATTTTAATTACCCTATTAATTTAATGAATCACAAATCATTAAATCCTTATTAACATTAAAATGAAAACAATTCATTTTTTTAATGATATATGTTAAACAACTTAAACCCCAATATTTCGAGTCAGATCACAATTAACTCGAGAATCATCCAGAATTATTATCACCAGATCATCAATTCACAGTGCATATCAAATTAGTTCAACCATTCAACCAAATATTTAAATTCAACCCTTTAAATTTAAATATAAATTCAACAGAGTGAGATTTACTCACCTTTGCCCCTTAAATTTGCAATCCACTTCATTCTCGACTTGATTTCCCGGGTTATAACCTTGTATAAACATTACACGTTTATTATTAAAATTTGAAATAACCGAACAACCCGTTACCATTTGAATTAATCAATTGATCCCTATTTAATAAATTTAGGTTAAACGAATGATTTAACTTTGAACTAATTTTCCTTTAAATAATCTCTTAGTAACTAAAATAATTAACATAAGTAGATTAAACAATTAATCACCAAACCCATTAACTTAAATAATATTTAAAACACGAATACTTATTTTATTTTATTCCCTTTGAAACTATATATTGTAAAATAAATTATAGACTTCAAAAATCCATCTTCACATAACTATTTTCAAATTTCCCTTAAAAATCTTGTAGAAATTTAAAAATTATTAAATAGGTCAACTAACAAATTAATCCCCAAAATCTGTTATTTAATTATTAAAATAACAAGATACAAATATGTATATGAACTTATATTTATATCATTATTTATCCTCACTGTAACATTTTAAAAAAGTTTACAAATTTTAAATAATTTCCCTAAATCCTATATGCACACATATAATTATCTTAATAAATGATAATAAATAAATAAAAACCAATACCTTCCAGTAAACTCGAGATTCGTTCGAACAGCACTCGACACACTTCCCATCGCAATCAGAGAAGTCGCATGTTCGAGTAAAGCTCCACCCATCAAACACCCTTATTCCAGTCACCGCACTTCACCTCCTGGATGCCGCCGTTAGCCTCACAAGCACGCAACCCCAGCTCCCAAACGGCGACCCACCCCATACGAGTCGAAACCCTGACTCGTGAAACTTCCCTGACCTGCCTTCTGCGATGACCGCCGCTGCGACTTCCCTCTCTTCCACACGTCGATCGACAGATTCAATTTTTGGGAAGTCGACGTCTTCGACTTGAACTCGACGTTGCGGCCCTGAATCTCGATATTCATGAGATCGATTGACTTCGTTTTTCTTTCCACAATTTTTTTTTATAGTTTCGGCCTTTTTTTTTTTAAACGAGATCGATTTTTGAAAGAAAAAAAAATGGAGAGGCACGGCTTGATTTCAGTTAGAAGAGTAGAGAGGGGATGAAGAATAAATATCGACTGGGAATATAGCTTCTTGAGTACGCTTTATATTATATAATTAAATATTGAAAAACACCTCGTGTCTCATCACGCGAAATCCCGAACCCCGAATCAACATGCCGATAGGCGTCTATAAGGTTTTACCCGCGTTTCGAACACAATGGAACGTGTTTCGGAAGCTGATTCAATCGTATGCGCGAGTTACAGAAGAAAACGATCGATTTTAAATTAAATCGATTAAAATAGTTCGAAGCGTTCTTGACTGCCAGGGTCAAACGACAACTCCGATTGCTACAAAAATTGAAATCCGATAATAACTAAATATTTAGGATCCAATTGAACTGGTTTCATCAAATTCCGAGACTGTGCCTCGGAAGGCTATTTTTAAATATTAATTTGAACGATATATTATTAAAATTGAACGAATCACCTTTAATTTTAAATCTCAACCATTCTATTATCTTCAATATCATCATTATAGATTTTATAAGCCTTCAAAATATTTTAAACAGGCTTAGAATCCCATATTCAACAATTTACCCAATTTAAATTATTAAATTCAATATTTAAACTATACAATTCAATGATTTAATTATCCAGTAAATATTGATATTTGGAATTCACGTTTAAAATTAACCTTTAAATATTTTAAAATCAATTAACAATTCTATTTTAAATCATTAAAATTTCCGGGTCGTCACATTCCTCCCCTCTTAAAAGAATTTCGTCCCCGAAATTACTAGCTAGGAAGAATAGTCCATTACCCGCTTATCTTTTCCCAAAACCCACAATTCAACATTCTACCAACTATCCTTTATTAAAGACCCACTATCACCTTAACCAACTCTCCAAACCTATATAGTTTCCAAACGATATCACTTTTCTCAAACATTTAAATTTCAATTTAAAACCAAATTTTGAATTATCAAAATTTTCTCAAAATTTTTCTAACTCCCTAAATTCTCAAAAAAATTTGCCAGCGTCTCCTTTGCGCGGCTAGCTCAGTACTACTACAAAAGGCCTCTAGGGGCACCCAAATTCCCCAAAAGAAAACAAAAGCCAAGTGGCTACATCAAAAACCCAATCCAATATCATACAGAGTCACAATACGTACCTTTCAGTCGGGCAATTCAAATTTATCTTTTAGAACCAAATCCAATTTCTTTTCTTTAATACCTGCATATCTCACTTAGCAACAATATCCAATCGTAACCTTATAAATCATTTTATACATCTCTTTACATAAGTTTCATACCCACTTCTATTCAAATTAGTTTTCGCCGTTTCATTTGAATTCATTTTATTTTCGATTTCTATTATTGAGTTATATCTTTCTTTTAAACTGATTCATATTAGTTTCATTTACTAGTTTACTTTAAGTTTCCCATTTTAAATTGTTTTGTCGTTAACCAAAATTTTCCAAATATTTTCTAACTCCCAAAATTTTCGAAATTTTTTGACAGAGTCTCCTTTGTACGGAGGAGCTTTTGCAATTTCACAATAGATATAAATATGTATACATCGACCCACACGGTCGGAAAAAGCAAAAACAGTTCATATTTCCTATTTTTATTACGTAGGCGTACCTTTATTTAGCATTTTAAGCAAGCAGCTTATTAATTTAAGCAATTAGCGCAATCCAAACCAACCAAACAGCCTTCAGGTACCTGTACTATCTCAATTTAAATATGTAAGTGCCATATATAGAAATTCTATTAGCATTTCACTTACTTGTAATGGCTAAACACAAGCATTTCAAAAGCAACAAACACCAAACGCTTACCATAAGCGATTTATATAGTTTAAAGCTAATCAAATTGCTTGCAACCAAATTATATGCCATTTCATTCAATTTTAATCGTTTACAACGCAATTGTTTACGTTCATTTTATTTTAAGCAAAACAAACTCATATTCATATCAATTGTTTCAAAAATCAATTATATTTGCTTCCACCAATTCATAGAATTTAATTAAATCTTGTTTACGTCAAACGACAATCATTTCTACGCAATTAGATAATATCCATGTGAATCAGTATTTACTTAAGTCTTATAACCAATTAAAATTGATTCCAATCCAGCTTAATTTATTCACACCTATTTATTTAATTCGCCACATTCCATTCTTGTATATTACTAGCCATTCCCAAATTTACTCAATCCAAGCTTTAATTAATGGCTTTCATTCTTATTCGAAGTCAAGTTTTCGAAAATTTTAAACTTACATTAATTTACTTTAATTTATTCCAACATCAAACTTAAGTTTGCTTCTATATGATTCTTATTTAAGCAATTTCCATCAAATACAATTAGCCCATCCATTTTAAATTTTAATTTCAAATTCACCTCTCAATATATCAAAATAATACCCAAGCACCTACTTAACTCATTTATACTTCAAATTAATATGCCACCGACTTAAGTTCAGTCTAATAATCCAATTCCAATCACATCTTTGATTTAGTCTTTATTCAATCAGACTTCATCCATTTATTATTCAACTTAATTAACCCATTTAAAAATTTTAATTTACTTACTTAATTCGTTATCGAGTTTATTTTATCAATCAAGGCCATTCTCAATTAGTTCTGCTCACCTGGGTTTTGTTTGCATCTCTAACCATTTCTATTATAATTCACTTCATTTCATTCTATAACATTTCCATCAAATCAAATTTACTTGCAAATTTCATTAAATATTATTCAAATCACACTTGGATTTTATTTGCAATTCAAACCATCACATTTTTCAATCCAACTGTATTTCATTTATTTTACAATATCTCCTCTTATTTAATTCATTATCAAATCCAAGTCGAATTCTATTTATAATTCGAATTCATTTCCAACTTCATTATTAACTTACAATCCATTCTATTTAACCGAGTTAAAATTTTATTAACATACTCAGTCAAGTAAGTATTTTGTTAATTAGCTTACTCCAATTCTATAACAAGATTCAATTTTATTACAGAATCACTTTATTAAATTTCCCGAGTTTCAATTTTATTTTACAATTTCAGTTTGAACTTCCCTTGATTTTTCAAAATTTCATCTCCCTTATTTTAAAATTTTAGAAATGCCTATAAAATCTCATAATAATATTACAATAGCTTTTATAAAATATTTCTTATAACTCGATGTCTCAACCAGTCCATCCTTGTTCTCACAGAAATTCAGTCATACGTTGATCAGGCGTAGGACCGAAAATCTATAAGTACTTGGTAAACCCGTTTTCAACACCCAGTGAAAATATTTGGAAAATAATTTTATTGAAAATACAGAAAACAATTTTTTTTTTTGAAAATAGAGGAAATATCTTTGGTGAGAATGCTCTGGAAATCATCACACCCATCCATGGTCACAGTTACATACCAGGGTTACGTTGCAGTCACAACAAAAGTCCATGTAACAGCAGGCTCTCCGCGGCCTCTCGATTACGCCATGGATCCTACACAACAGATCACAGTTACATCCAGGGTTACGTTGCCGTCGCAGCAAAAGTCCATGTAACTGCAGGCTCTCAGCGGCCTCTGATTTTCGCTGATGAAATGAAACTTCTCCACTCCTACATAAGTCGCAGTCTACCGAGATAAACTCAACCGCAGACTGTTGGCTCTCAGCGGCACACACGACTTTCGCAATGTTACCATAGGTCGCAGTTACATCCTAGGTTACGTTGCAGTCACAACAAAAGTCCATGTAACTGTTGGCTCTCCGCGGCACACACGACTTACGCTATGGTAAACTCATCTCATAATCCTCAGGAACTAGTTTTGTCCGGACTCCTCACAGGATCAACTTTAGAACCCCCCCTTGGGGCTCAAGGCAGCGCCACCCAGTGGCACTCCTGAGAAGTTCATTTCAAGGGAGCGCCTTTTTCCCCAGAGTCATCATCAAAACATTTTATACTATACATATATAGTATCTTCAAATCATACACCTAGTATGATATTATACAAAGTTCCTTTACACAAAATCGATTATCCCAAAATCGATAATTCTCCAAATAGGCTTTCCAAAACTCAATATTGATTTTTTTTTTTTCAAAAATCAAAAGCCTTTCTCAAAATCCTCATAAGATCTTTTATATATATTCAGATATATATATATATATATAAATTTTTAAAACTTTGGATCCTTACCTTCTTGTATAAAACACCTTTCATACTCCAAACACTCTCAGAAACCATAGAAATATCCAATTTCCATCTTTATTCATTTCATACTTCTCAAAATATTCTTTTAGTTCAAAAGAACCATTTCACATTCCCTATTCACCTTTACATTAATCCCCATTTGGATTATTACTTCAATCCTTATCTCAGTTGGGTATTTTAATCAATAACAGTTTGAACTCCGACCAGTTTAGAAAAATAGCTTGAAAAGTTAAAAATAGGTAAGTAGTTGAAAAAAATAATTATAGTTTTGCAAAATAGCTATAAAATGGTTAACTAATAGAAAAATAGTTGGAAAATAGTTAAATAGTTTCAGAAACTTTAGATAATTGCAAAATAGTTGTAAAATAGAAATTAACTCGTAACTTAGTTGAAATTAGTAATTAATTTATAATACAGTTGTAAAATAGTTAAATAGTTCCAAAAGTAGTGGCAAAAACCAGTATAAAAATAGTTTGGGTTTAAAAAGAAAGTTGTATGGTAAGTAGATAAGAAAATAGATTTAAAACTACTTATATTAAAACAATTTACATTGAAAATGGTCTAGAGTCAAAACTGTTCACTTCCCCAACAATTCAATTTAAATTTCCACTCCATTTACATTGACCCAATCCCAATTTAATTAACTCCAATTTCCATTGGACTTGATTCATCCCCAATTTAAATTAAATCGATTCTCAATTTCCTTCCAACTTCAAATCAAATTCCATTTGATCTTTAAACTTGTACAACTTTAAGTATAATTTCAATTTTACATCTTCTATTTATAATCAATTACACTCACATTTTGCTTTTAACTCAGAATTATACATTTTATTTAGCCAATATATTTTTATTATTCCATAAACATTTAATCAAGATTCCAGAGTTTAAACAAATGTCCAAATTACAATATCACCTTAGAATTCAACTATATCCAAAATTCTTTGGCAAATTCAATTATTCCTTTGAATTTCAAAATTAAACCCAATTTACAAACAATCCCAATTTAAAACAATTTGGTAGCAATTTCTCTTCTAGAAACTCGAAAATGAACATCGATGATGCTGCAGTCATCACCGACTTTATTTTCCAGTGACCAAAAGAGTTCAATGCTTTTATCATTCTAAAAACATTTCCAAATATTTTTAATTCCAAATCTCCCAGATTTCAAACTCAACACAAACATATGTTTGAAATAATACTATTATTTCTCGAAAACCTTTGGAAATCACTTTCAAACCCAAAGGAATTTCAAATTTTTTCCCAAAATTCCAAACTCTCAATCCATCAAATTCATATTTGAACATTACTCTGGAATTTTCATCTTACTCTATTTCAAATATTCTCTGGAATTCTATTTCAAATTATAATCTCATTTATTTATGAAGTTTATTTCAATTAATAAATTACATTTACAATCTATATTTCAAATTCCTTTTTGATTTTAAACCAATTCCACTTAAATTTAAAATTCCAAAATTATTCCAATTCAATCCAAGTCAAATCTCCCATTTAAATATTTTTGAACTTATACATCTTCCATCCCAAATCCAATTAATTCAAATAGAATTCAATTTGAGTGAGTTCAATTCCAACTTCAAATTTAAACCATCTCGAATTATATAATTCGAGCTACATTCACAAAGATTGGTTTAACCTTTTTAAACCAAATTTAACTTTGTTCATTTAAAGTTTCTAACAATTCTAATTTCTGAGTTCTAATTTTAGAATTTCATTTCTAATTGATTTAATTTTAATTTGGTTGTATTATATTCCTTCTTCACTTAGTCCCAATTCAAGATTTCAATTTGATTGTATTATATTACTTCTTAATTTAATTCCAATAATTTAACAACCAATCTCCTTAATATTTATTAAAAGAAGATATAGCTTTATATATCAAATTACATTCTTATATAAAATCATTTAAAACCTTTATATAAGAAAGTAACAAGTACGCGCTCATATATATATATACATATATATATATATACATATATATACATATATTCACTCAACTCATTATAGAGTACTACAGACTCTATTAAATGAGTAATCCCCACCAGAGCCAAGGTTCTCGCTTAACCTTCCAGCTCTGATACCAAATGTAACGACCCAGAATTTTCTAACCCGAAAATTCCAGATAGTTATGAAAAAGAAGAAAGAGATAGAAGAAGAAGGAGAAAAGAAACATCAACAACTCACATTCGCAGCGGATAAAATATAATAATAAATAATAGTTTACAAAAGAATACTATATTTGTTGATTACATTTAATATACATCAGAGTTTCACATATATATATACAGACACTAGACATATAAATCATGTCCCAGATACACAATAATATACTGCAGCGGAAATACTCCGTACGTACTTGCCATCCAGCTCGCCTCCTGAGCTCCAAACGTACCTACCTGAAAATCTGTAATACTCGGTCTGACCCGAGCATTACATCAAAGTAACACCCGGGTCAGGCTGGAAACCAGCGTGAGTAAACCCAACTAACATGAAATACTCCAAAGCAAAAAACTTTTATAAACCCGGGTAACATATATCAATTTAACAAATTCGCAATTTGCTATAGACAAACTTATCTCACACATCAATTTCTAAGTACCAAACCTAGAAAAGTAATCCAATTTACTTTAAATCATTTCATTCCAGCCCTTTTGATTTCACAATCAATTTATAAAATTTGAAGTGGTTTCGGGTATTTCCCAATACTCGACTCCGGTCTCTTCGAAACTCATGTTATCCTATCCCAAGTTATTCAAATGAAATACACAACATTTCATATCAAAGATGGCAACCCATTCAAAACACCCAATATCATTCAATCACCCATAAGCAAAGCTTAATCACACACAAATTTAATTTAATTAATCCGGATTGAATTACTAACCTCAACCACTTAGGTTTCCTCATTTAACGTTAATTGATTTCAAAACAATTCATTAATCATTCCCTTACTATTCATCTTAATTAATCACCCCGGATTAATTATCTTTCAATTACATTTAAGTAATTATCTTCAATTAATTTCTCGATATTAATCATCCTTAAGCAAAATCAATAAGTATTCTTTAATTACCTTATAAATTTATTGACTATATTAATTTCATTTATTCTTAATTGCTTATATGAATTAATTCTCATAAGTCACTTATTATGGGTTTACAATCTTAATTTACCAATCTTTAATTTCATCATTAATTATATAAATTAATGATTTTCCAATTATATTTCAATTTATCCTAATCCAAATTAATTACTCCATTCAACCAAATATTTAATCTTTCTTGAATTATCTCAACCTATAATTAATTATCCATTTATTTACTTCATTAATTAAATCAATTTTTAATCATCTTGATTAGTCTCTTGATTTGTTACACAGGTAATCATCTTTTATTAATTACATTAAGTTATTGCTTATCAAACTATCCAGTGATTATTTTAGATTGATTAAACTTAATATATTAACTTAACTTTAATTAATTAATTAATTCAAACCTTTAATTACTAAATTAATCACCCCAACTCATTAATTGGATTGAACTAATTAATTATCCATTTTAATTACCCTATTAATTTAATGAATCACAAATCATTAAATCCTTATTAACATTAAAATGAAAACAATTCATTTTTTTTAATGATATATGTTAAACAACTTAAACCCCAATATTTCGAGTCAGATCACAATTAACTCGAGAATCATCCAGAATTATTATCACCAGATCATCAATTCACAGTGCATATCAAATTAGTTCAACGATTCAACCAAATATTTAAATTCAACCCTTTAAATTTAAATAGAAATTCAACAGAGTGAGATTTACTCACCTTTGCCCCTTAAATTTGCAATCCACTTCATTCTCGACTTGATTTCCCCGGTTATAACCTTGTATAAACATTACACGTTTATTATTAAAATTTGAAATAACCGAGCAACCCGTTACCATTTGAATTAATCAATTGATCCCTATTTAATAAATTTAGGTTAAACGAATGATTTAACTTTGAACTAATTTTCCTTTAAATAATCTCTTAGTAACTAAAATAATTAACATAAGCAGATTAAACAATTAATCACCAAACCCATTAACTTAAATAATATTTAAAACATGAATACTTATTTTATTTTATTCCCTTTGAAACTATATATTGTAAAATAAATTATAGACTTCAAAAATCCATCTTCACATAACTATTTTCAAATTTCCCTTAAAAATCTTGTAGAAATTTAAAAATTATTAAATAGGTCAACTAACAAATTAATCCCCAAAATCTGTTATTTAATTATTAAAATAACAAGATACAAATATGTATATGAACTTATATTTATATCATTATTTATCCTCACTGTAACATTTTAAAACAGTTTACAAATTTTAAATAATTTCCCTAAATCCTATATGCACACATATAATTATCTTAATAAATGATAATAAATAAATAAAAACCAATACCTTCCAGTAAACTCGAGATTCGTTCGAACAGCACTCGACACACTTCCCATCGCAATCAGAGAAGTCGCATGTTCGAGTAAAGCTCCACCCATCAAACACCCTTATTCCAGTCACCGCACTTCACCTCCTGGATGCCACCGTTAGCCTCACAAGCACGCAACCCCAGCTCCCAAACGGCGACCCACCCCATACGAGTCGAAACCCTGACTCGTGAAACTTCCCTGACCTGCCTTCTGCGATGACCGCCGCTGCGACTTCCCTCTCTTCCACACGTCGATCGACAGATTCAATTTTTGGGAAGTCGACGTCTTCGACTTGAACTCGACGTTGCGGCCTTGAATCTCGATATTCATGAGATCGAGTGACTTCGTTTTTCTTTCCACAATTTTTTTTTATAGTTTCGGCCTTTTTTTTTTTTAAACGAGATCAATTTTTGAAAGAAAAAAAAATGAAGAGGCACGGCTTGATTTCAGTTAGAAGAGTAGAGAGGGGATGAAGAATAAATATCGACTGGGAATATAGCTTCTTGAGTACGCTTTATATTATATAATTAAATATTGAAAAACACCTCGTGTCTCATCACGCGAAATCCCGAACCCCGAATCAACATGCCGATAGGCGTCTATAAGGTTTTACCCGCGTTTCGAACACAATGGAACGTGTTTCGGAAGCTGATTCAATCATATGCGCGAGTTACAGAAGAAAACGATCGATTTTAAATTAAATCGATTAAAATAGTTCGAAGCGTTCTTGACTGCCAGGGTCAAACGACAACTCCGATTGCTACAAAAATTGAAATCCGATAATAACTAACTATTTCGGATCCAATTGAACTGGTTTCATCAAATTCCGAGACTGTGCCTCGGAAGGCTATTTTTAAATATTAATTTGAACGATATATTATTAAAATTGAACGAATCACCTTTAATTTTAAACCTCAACCATTCTATTATCTTCAATATCATCATTATAGATTTTATAAGCCTTCAAAATATTTTAAACAGGCTTAGAATCCCATATTCAACAATTTACCCAATTTAAATTATTAAATTCAATATTTAAACTATACAATTCAATGATTTAATTATCCAGTAAATATTGATATTTGGAATTCACGTTTAAAATTAACCTTTAAATATTTTAAAATCAATTAACAATTCTATTTTAAATCATTAAAATTTCCGGGTCGTCACATCGATCAATTGGCCGATATAAACGTTGGTCTTAGATAACTAACATCCAGTATATTAACTGATGCATAGTATACCAAGTCCAAACTATGGAATCGCCAATACATTTATTGCGGTGACAACTCGCAATATTCTCCTAATGATCTTGGCTCATGATTCAATTGCCATGTATTTAGCCATTAAGCCTCAAAGTTTATGTTTTTATGTGATCGGAGCATAAAAAAGAAAGTCTGATTTTTTCCATGGAAGCCGCGCTACTAAGAACCTAACGGAAGAAGGATCAGATTGAATGGTTGGATCAAATGGAGAATGCATAAATAAGTAGCGATGGCGATGAATGAGAATGACTTACTGGAAGGTGACTCGAAGCCTAGAAGAAGGTGACTCGCGCAGACAGTTGACTCCTTTTCATTTAAATAGAAAGGAATAGCCAAACGAACCCAGTTGGCTGGTCAGCACGACTTCTTTAGATTCACTTAGTTCTGATTCGACCCGCCTGTTGACACGACTGCTTCAAATTGTTCTTCTTATTTTCCACCTGCTGGGACTACTTCTAGCGACTTTCCTCCTCCGCTTTACACAGCAGATGAACTTCGTTCTGTTAGGCCTGACCTAGTCGACCCGATCATGATATTTCCCTTATGATTTGGCCTGGTTAACGACCCAGAATTTATATTAATAAAAAAATTGAATATTTAATTTATTTTAATTATTAATAAGTGAAATTTATAAGTCGAATAATTTATTTTCGAATATTGGATTTAATTGGATAATTAAATCGATTATTTAATAGTTGAAATTTCTGAAATAATTGAAAATTGGGTTTAATATGATTGAAAATGATTTGTAAAATTTTATTTTATCACATTGGAGTTAGAATGATATTTTAGAACTTTTAAAATCGAATTAAAAGTTAATTTGTGAAAATTGAATATTTTAATATTTAAATCGACTAGTGAAATTAGTCAATTTTCGAACAGTCTCAGAATTGGACGAAACTAGTTCCATTGGATCCGTAATAGTTTGTTATTACCGGATTTCAATTTTCATAGCAATCGGAGTTATCGTTTGATCGTGGCAACTCGAAACGCATCGAAATTGTTTTTAATATTAATTTGGCGAGTTAAAATAGTCATTTTTCAAACGGTCTCGGATTTTGACGAAACTAGTTTCATCGGATCCGTAATGTAATATTATTGTATGGTTTCAAATTTCGTGTCAATTGGATTTACCGTTTGTCCGGTGCAAGGTAAAACGCCTAGAAAATCGTTTAATCGGTTTAATTTTAAATCGATCATTTATTGCCATATCTCGCACAGATGATCGAATTAGCTTCCGAAATCTATTCCATTGTGTCCGGAACGCGGGATAAACCCTAGAAACACCGGTCACCGCGCGTAAATCAGATTTTGGAAATTCCGGAATGAATAGTGTTCGATATTTTCTATAAATAGTCCCCCTTTATTCACAAAAAAAAAATTAGGGTTTAAAACCCTAGCCGCCTCCAATGAAACCGAAGGCCAGAAATGCATCGTCTTCTTCCCCAAATATCTCACGATCTGTTGACAATTAGCTAATGCTTTCAACTAGGATATTATAGAGGGAGGAGAGCTCTACGAATCTATACGGTGGTGATCGAGTTTGGTGTGGCGAGGAGGTGGGAATGTTGCCGCGTTCATCACATGTTCGGCCTCGATTTTCGCGAGCTAGGCTCGATCGAGCTTCGAGCTTTGGCGGCCGATGGTGGCTCTGGTGTGGGGCTACGTGGTGGTGGCGTTCGATCGATGCCGAAGTCAACATGGTGGTCGCGACTTGGTGGTATACGAACGTGGTTTTGGGTTCTACGGTCTGTAGAAGCAAACGTGAGAGATAAAGGAGATAGCGGCCCTGATGCGTTGACTTCAAAATGCACGGTGATGATCTATTTAGGTTTAGAAAATAAAGAAAATATGTTGTAAATTATATATTAAAAATTCGTGTAACTTTAAAAATTCGTATCTTTTTCATACGAGGTCGAAAACGCACGAAACCAGTTGCATTGGAATCGTATGGACGAGCACTACGCTATGGAATTGGATTGGAGTCGTTTGGAGTTAGTGAGAATTTCGGGTAAAATTAAACGCGTGTTTAATTTTATTCGAAATAAATCGCTAAAACGGAATTGAAATCAAGGTGAGAACTTCTTACTAAATCGAATTGGTTTCGATTTTAATTTTAAATAGTTAGATTTAAAATTCTTGATAGTATGTTTGAATGATGATTGTTATCTATTGATTGTTAAAATAGACATTATGCGCCGTTAGTAAGCGGATGTTATTTATTAAAAACATATACCGCGAATATTTCATAAACAGTGAAATTGGTATTATTTATGTACTTGGAATTTATTTCCCGCAGTATATAGCGGATGAGACCCTATTGCGCCGTCTATTAGGCGGATAATATTTTATAAATCCCATATACCGCGATAATTCCGTACTGGAACGGAATTGGTATTGTGCTAATGTTTGTGGATGCAGGAAACAGGTTAGAGGGATCCAACTGGATTCCTCAACTATATTGTTTATTTACAGATATTGTGATATTTGTTGATTATCATATTGATATATGATATTTGGATGTCGTGATTGACTATTTGGTGCTGTTGCATCATCGGATCCATTTTTGAAGTTTTAAAGTAACGATTTTAATTTTTAAAAGGGTTTTAAAGTGATTTTTCAAAGTATATGTTTTTATTAAATTTTGAATTGATTCATTTTAAATAATTAAAACGTTATAAATTTTTATGTTATAGAAAATAAGATTTTTGAGAAATATAACCAAAATGAGATTTTTGGAAATAAGTAGTTAATTAATTTATAAATTGGTTTAAATTGGGGTTTTTGAATTATTAAAAACGATGTGTATAAAAGACTTATAAAATTGATATTTTATAAATTAAAAATATTGGAATATTAAAACGAGTTTTTATAAGTGTTAAAAATGAAATAAAAATGGATTTTATAAGTGAACGGAATTTATAGATTTATAAATTGTGAAGTTATAAAAATGAATAGATTTTGTAAAATAGAAGATTTATAAGTAATTATCTTATAAATCGGATTTTGGCATTTAAATGAGATATAAATGGAATTTTTTAATAATGAGATTTATAAATCGAAGCTTATAAATAGAAATGTAATTTATAAACATTTTTTTTTATAAATTCGAAATCAATTGAATTTGATAAAGTTGAATGTTGAAGTTTATTAAAGGAAATATATTCACGATTTTGGACAGTAAATACATTATTGAATAAAATGGTCATATTTGGCAAAATGGATATTATTAAAAGAGGTTGATTATTTTAACGACATTTTAAAATGCATTAAATATCGAAACCATAGATTTCAACATTCATTGTTGAAGTAGACGTTTTCGAGAAATAGAAGGAAATGATGGACTATAACACTGTTGTTATAGTAAATGATTTCCGAAAGGAAATGTTTTTGTATAGTATTGGGATTTATATATCTATCTAAATTTCGAATCCCTATCTAGTGATTTTGGGTTGTCGTAACGATGTTTTACGCAACATTCATTTTGGCCCAAATAAATATGTTTAAGAGAATGATTTCCTTAAAGAATGAAATATATACTTACTTTCGATTTAAGTATATTGGATATTTTCTAAGTATTGAAAATAAATGGGTTTGTGAATTACTTATTATTAAATAAGTATGGAAATATTTTCCAATATGAAGTGAATGTTTTGAGATTTTATCTTTTAAAGATAAATTGAAAATGAATAGTAGAAGTCGATTAGAAAATCGTATATTTATAGATATTTTGGAATTGTAAATTCACTATGGAATTTATAAATGAAAAGGGGAATTTGTTTTAAAAATAAACGTTGATTTATTTTTAAAGTGTGGGAATTAATTTACGGATTTGGAACGTAAATATAAAGTAAATCGTTAAGGATTTATTTAATTGGTTTAAATGAACCATGTTGAAATGAAAGTATTTCCGCGTAAGGAAAATGATTGAAAATTGTTTTCAAAGGTGGTAAATGTGAAAAGTGATTTGAAAATTGTTTTCAAATGTTGAAGTGTGGAAAATATATATATCTTTTAAAGAATTTTGGAAAGTAAATAATTTGGGAAATTATTTGGATTTGGGAATGTTGAACACGCCTATTGATAGTTAAATAACCGACTATCAATATTTACTTTTAAATAGGTATTTGTTCTGATTTGCTTGAATTTGAATGCCATACTTATTTTTGAATAAGCGCTCACTATTCGGGTTAGCCGGGAAAGGACATTGGGGTCGTATAACCCATTCCAAATATGTGATACGTCGTAATGGATTGCATTTGATGGCCGATGTTGAAGACCAGATATTTTTGAAAACGGAGGGATTACCGTTGAGTTACTCTGCATCCGCTGATCTCCGATATAGAGGTTTTATCACCCTTAGTGACGGGAAGTCCGGACGTGATTAGAAATTATCCGGAATGCAAGGACTTCTTTGTAAGCGCCTTCGGTTCTGTTCGATCCCGGAACAGACTTGTATGGATTGTATGTCTGACATTACAAATTGAGATATAAAACTGATTTCTTTCAAATATATTTCTGTTGGTGGCGGAGAATTTATTCTCTTAGCTTAACACCCTTCTCTGAGACGTACGAGCTTAGAGGTTATATAGTTGAAGGTTATTAGTGGTATACTCCCAATTTGGTAGTGTGGCATGCTGAGTGTTGCTGTGAAATGATCATTGTTTGATCATTTGTGATATGATCATTTGTTTGATCATTTATCTTGGTGATCATTACTTTGATCATTTGTTGACCCAAAGCACAACTTTTGTATAAAGCGTGGCTTTGTGGACGAGACTTCGTCGGACCTCACACCCTGGAAATGGTCAAAACATGAAGGATGCAGCAAAGTTATTAAGGGGTAGCGCCCCTTTAGTGCATGTCATTCCTTCTGGATAGAGGTGGTATCGTGGAATGGAGCTCAGATACTTAGCCTATGTGGTTACTGCATTATTATTCTTGTGTGGTTGTTGGAAATCGAGGATCCTCGGATAGATCGGTTACGATCGGGGGATGACATATTCGTGTCAGTAGTTACCCAGTTAGGGGTAACCCGACCTTGTGTTGGTAGAGATCCGGTTTGGTTCTCGGGACGTCATTCCAGAGGCGTTTCCATGTGGCAATGGGAAGTTCCTTGGCCTGACCATTTGTTGGAAATCCAAAGAAACAATACGATCTTGTACGGATTTAGTTGTAGAACCTATCATTCACTTATGGTGGCGCCCCACTGTTTGGATGGTAGCTATAGTAGGCATAAGTGCGAAATGCCTATGCTGGCTAAGATTTATATCTTTACTTTCGAAATGTTTTATACACTATGCACTAGTAATAATATCAAATGTTTCTTTTTAATGCGTATCAAGCATTTTTGACTATCATAAGGAGAAATCTCCTCTGATTCTGTGTTTGCATTGTGAGTGTGTGCGGGAGGCCTTATGGTAGTCTCATTTTTAAAAAGCATTGCGAATTGACTTTAAAAATATTCCTCTATTTTGTTTTAAAGATAAACTGTTTTGAGTTCTCACACCAGTCACATGACTGACTCGGAGTTTATTGTTTTCCTTCCTAAACTCTGGGTGCCCACCAATTTCCACACGGGCAGTCAAGAGTAAGGTTTATCAGGATATTCTGGAATTCAGGAGTTGCTGGAGGCAAGATGGATGCATGGCGTATTCACTAATATATAGTATTTCTTTTCCGCTGTTTGTTGTAGTACACTCTGATGATGTAATGTAATGAAATGTAATGAGATGTAATGTAATAACTGATATAGTACTTTATTTAAAGATTTTTCATTTATCTATTATATGTTGTTCCGCTGCGATTGTGAGATCTGATGTTGTTCTGTTATTTCTTTCTGTTCTGTTCTCTCTTTTTCTATCTTCTTCTACGTTTTCTTCTTCTTTAACCCTAACATTTCGGTTTTTCGGCAACGAAAAATCGAAAACGTTACAGTAGACCCAATCATGATATTGATGGATGGGACATTTTCTCGAAAAAATCAGGATCTCGAGAAGTTTTGGATCAAAAAGCACGAAGGTCGAGCTGTAGGTCACGTGAGTTACACCGAAAAGGTGGCTGACTTGCAAAATGCCCCCCCCCCCCCCGAAACGCGGATCGAAAAGGATTATAGTCGGTTTGATAATAATCGAGTGGCATTACTTCTTCGGTCATAAAATGCAAAATGCATCTTTTTCTATCATTAATCAGAGATTTTTCTATGAAAAATACGCCTCATACAGACCTGAACTTGCAGGCGGGAGTGATGGCACGTACACCTTAAAGTGGTAGCAAACAAAACCTCTTCTTTAAGGAAGCTCACTGAGCCAGAATGAGAATCTTTTTGTTCAGCTGGACTTGAGACCATCTTCTTTATCGTTTCGAGGAAAATGTGCAGAAGAAAAAGGAAACAACGGTGGAATCCGAACCAGACCTAAATGGGAATGACATGAAAAGTCTTTTTCAATACCTAGCATTAAGGGTGTTATTCTTAAATATAATTAAAATCTTCAACAGATCTTTCGTGTTAAATTATGGAACAAGGGTTGATGTAGAGAAGTCGCCTCACTTCACTCGCCTTGCATCCGTTAGTTCGCCGAGGATGCCAGTAAAATCAATTCCATTTGGACTTTTGGTTTTGTAACGGCTGTGGCGCTGGTTGGCGCTTCCTTCTTTTCCCGCCATCCAAAATTCTGTCTTTTCATCTTCAAGAAGGGCCGGGGAGCCATTTTCTCAATAGCGAGTGAGTAAGAGGCGCAGGCAGATCATCGATTCTTTCATTTTCTGCAAGAAAAAGGATCATAGAAAGAAGAAGTCTTCATGGACAAGGGTTCGTTCATGCTTTGTGCTATCTTTTAGAAAGATAATTTCACTTACCCCAAATATTAACCATTTCACCACACAGACTCTAATTGAAAAAAGGGGTAAACTCATATTTTTATAAATGACCATTCATTATCACTTACATTCAAATTGCAATATAGGAAAATGGTGATGAAAATAAGAACAGAACGATTTCTTTTCAAATGGTAAAATAAATATTTACGGTTAAATAAAGTATGTATGGTAAAACAAAAGAGGGAATCAAGAAGGAGGGTAGACTATGAAAATAAAAATTAGGTTGAAGGAAACCGAGTTTCTATTGACCGGTCACAATATTTGCATGTACACAACAGGATTTTCTTTAATAAAAATAAAAAATAACCTTATATAGAAAATGATAAAAAAAACCATATTTATAAAAGATAGAAGCTTGGTCTAGATGGCCTCGGTACCATTTTTGGGGTCTGTTTTTTGCATTTTCACGCCCATAATACTTTTAAGTGGGCGAATTTAATATTAAGCGGGCCTAATAATTTCGAAGCTGCTGTATTACTTACCTATATAGAGTAGGAGTCGCGTATGAATTGAATTTGTTAATAAGAAGTCTGAAAAACAACGGGGCCGGGCTTATAATCAAACAATCCCAAGAGCCCAGAAGATTAAATGAACAGCGATCCCTTATAATATCTTATAACATACTATGAATGTAAAGTGGATGATCTTTATTTTCTTGACGTGCCAAAAATTGCAAATATTTACACAAAATTTGCTTACAAATTTTCAAAGAAATAAATAAAAAAATTCGGCTTTTCTCAAATTCATAATATAAACTTGAATTGTGACAAAATAAAAATATTTTGCCGAAAATAACTTTTATAGACACCATGATAAAAAGCCCACTTTTATAAAAGGTAGATCCTTTGGGCATTATACGCTTGTTTTAAAGGCATAAAGCTTTTAAGTGGGTTGAATTTATATTAAGCAGGCCAAATAAAATCTTTCATATTATACTTACGGGCAAGAGCCCAGCAGACTGAATGAACGACGAATCTTTCATAAAAACTAAAAATAATTTATGGACACGATGCTAAAAGTCCAGTTTTATAAAAGGTTAGAAGCTTGGCATAGCCGGCCTCAGCCGTAGAACTGGTCATTTTAACTCGGAGTAAAATATATTTTATAATGTTTTTAAGCCCACCCCTTCTTTATAAAAAATTAAAAATAGACTTTTGGACACGTTGGCAAAAACCTAGTTTTATAAATGAACAACTGTGCAAGCTTCTTTTTAGCAGGCTTTGGTACCAATTTTGGGGTACGTTTACAAATTCTGTGATGATTTTTTTGAGCTTATTTTGAGGCCTTAATAATGTTTAGTGGGCTTAATTTTAGTACGCCGAATAGTCTTTACGGGCCAGGAGGAGTTGCGTTAGTATTGAATTAGTTAACAAGAAGCCGCAGAGACAACGTTGCTTTAGTCAAACGTTGTCAATAGTTTATAAATATTAATTGAATGTTCCTTTTCTTCTCTGACATTGCAAAAAATTGCACATATTTACGCTAGTACAACTCCGTAATGGTGTGGAACCGTCTGTTGGTTCAGATTACTCCAAAAAAAAAAAAAAAAAAGCTTTGTGTTTTATTTACATGATCATTTTATATAGCATGTAAACAATTTAAAATTGAAGAGATTTAAAAAGACTTTTGTGTAAAGAACAAAGTAAATAAAATCAAAGAGATCTAAGGTGACATGTTAAAAGCACGTTTCTTATTTTTTTGGATTTACGTAATTTGATTTTGAAATTTTATAGTAGACAAACCTACCTAGCGGTCAGTTTGATCAACAAATGCAAATTTCTAAAAGAGATTAATTAACCTCTTCCATTTTTCTTAAAGTCATGATATTGTATAAATTTAATTGTGAAAATATCAAAATTATTTATTTGCTGAGAATGATTCCAAACGGGTTTCGCGTATTGTGTTTCCGGGATGGGGCATAAGTGGATTAAGTTTGAAAATACGGCTCTAGTTGCCTCAGCTATTTTTTCGTGTGCTCATCTTATAATCTCTAAGTTGGACATGGTTCTAATTTCAAGCATCATCTCGATCCTAACATACCATAGTCTCCAATGCACACAACATGAGATGATAATGAATAGGATATAACTAGTGTGTTTTGGTCCACTACAGGACCGTGATACCCCATAAATTTAGAAATAATTTCTGAATTATTAAAAGTGATATTTGATTAATATTTAAAGGGAAAATGGTCAATTTACAAAATTTGGAATTGATGACATCAGTTGCACTATTTTGTAAACATGTTTTTCTAATTGATTTTGTTGAAAAACATGTCCAAAACGAAAACCATAAAGGAGGATTTACAGGGTAAACGGATTTTGATTTTAAATAGGTTTTGGGTCAATGATTAAAGATTTGAATTTGAATGCGCTATTTCAGTTTTCCATCCATCTTTATATAAGAAATCCTGTGCTTTCAACTCTGAAACAACTTCTTTTTCTCTTCTTCTTTCCAACTTTTCAAAATAAACCATCGGTTTTGGTCAACAATAACTTCCACAATGCTTGACGGAATTTCACGAAACTGTATCAAAACGAAGGCCAAAATGGGTACTATAGGTTTACATCAGTTTGGATGCGAATCTTGAAGGTTTTGACGTGTAGCAGTCCAACACAGTGATTGCGTTTCAGAATTTCAAAGGCTTGGAGCGAGATTGAGTGGTTGTTTAATTCTTTGTATAATACTTATATCCTAGTATGATAATAATCTAGAGTCTATATGGGTTTAATTTTGAATGTATATGATTTATTTCAGAATTAAATTGGATTAAAACAATTTAACATGTAAGTTTGTTCCAATTGTCTATAATTAAAGTATGATGATTTAATCTTTAATAAAGCGTACAATGAATGTAATATGATGTGTATGATGTATAGTCCTTAATAAAATCAAACTAAACTGAAACAAAACTCAAGCATCACAAAAATATGATCGAAATAACAAAAAATATCAAAAATAAACTGACGACGACAAGTTTTATGCCAACTCTTCTTTGATCTTACATACATGATCATAAAAGGCCCAGTTTTTTCATTAAGGTACCATCTTCCTCCAGTAGGTCTCGGCGCTAGTCTCTGGGTCTATTTTCAAATTTTGCATTGAGTTTGTATTTTGATGTTTATCTTTACAGCGAAATACTACGTAGGACGAAAATTTTAAAGCCTGTTTCAATTTTACCTGAATAAATTATTTTTGACCTGTCACAATATTTGTATGTATATAATAGGGTTTTAAGCCCAACTCTTTTTTAATAAAAATTAAAAATAATCTCATATAGAAAACGATAAAAAAGTCATATTTATGAAAGGTAGAAGCTAGGTCTAGTCAGCATCAGTATTATTCTTCGGGTCTTATTTGCATTTTTAGGCTATAATATGTTAAATACGCCAATTTTCATTTTAAGCGGGCCGAATAATTTTTGACTGTGTTACTACAAAGTTAACCATTCACAAAGGTGCTGTATAACAAGGATGAAAATTTAAATATTAAGCGGGCCTAAGTGCATAGACTGAATGGACAACTAACATTTCATTACACATATTATGTTGCTTGACAAGACCATCCTCAAGTTAGGAAAAAAAAAAAATCTATTTTTAACTTTTACGATTCAACAAAGAACTTAACAAGTATCTGCAGCGAACTTGCAGAGTAAGCATTCAAAATTTTAAAATTTTATGATCTTATATTTATAGAATTATGTATATATTTGCGTTGATCAGAAAAAAAATTCTTTTGATCATAAAAAACAAGTGATTAATATTTATTTTAATCTCCGAAAATAAAGAAATAAATTTATTTCATCGAAATAAAAAATCAGAGAGTAATTTAAAACATGTTTTACAAAAGGGTTTCTTGCCTATAAAATCTTAAAATGAGGGAAGAATTGTAATTTCCATTATTATCTTTATGGTTTAAGTCGATTTTCTTGTTATTTTTTTGGTTGGGCAACTTTTAACGGAAATTATGGTGTAAATAACATTAGTTATATAAAAAATTTCAGTTTGTAGGAATTCGCCTGAGATTTTATAATTGGATTTGAATTCATTCTTGGCTAATTCAGAATGATCTTCCTTTCAAATTTCTCAATTTAGACCTAACTTCTGAATTTATTATCGCTTGTCCACAGAATTTTTTTGTGTGTGTGTGTATGTGTCTATATATGAAAATTTTGTTGGAACACAAAATGCATACACGATTGGTCAAGAGTGTTAATCAGTAGCCTAAACTGAATACAAGTGTGCTCATGTCCTATCCTATGAGAGTTTCCGATGGACATAAACCGGATGAGGCTTTGGCTCGAACACTCTTTCTACAAGCCGAACAACGGACGGACGATGTATAGACAATAGAAAATTCATCGAACAATTCGAACGTGCGAAATATGATACAAATTTTTTTGCCTCAATTCGCAACCTAAATGAGAAACGGACGAACATATATGGACGTTTTTTGACTTCGAACCGGACAATAGACAATCGTACAAATTAGCACCCCTACAATTGGTGACACAATGGATCTTCACTGTTGGATTGCCCTTCGATTTCCGCCTCACATAATGACAAAAGGATCCAATGGTTCGGATCTTTTTGTCACCAATTATGTTTTATTTTGTGTCCAAATAGCCGACTCCAGATCATTGTATCCTACCTAGATTTCCACATATTATCAATCGAAATCTGACATTTTAATTGGGTGTGAAAAAATTATGATGTTTTTTTGTTATAGTATTTTGTTTTTCAAAAATCTAAGAACAATATTTCTTTATACACAATAGCCTTTAAACACTATTTAGAATAAAATTTAATTATCTAAACATTACACATACACACATATGCACATGAGTTAAGTTTAAAACATTGTGAATAAAATAATTATTATATAAAACACTTTACTAAAATAATAATTATATAAAATATTTATAACTGTTAAAAATTGAAGTTGATTTAAATCCATAGCTTCCTAAATTTGGAAAGAGACTTAGCATCACAATGGTACTTAAACAAATTATCATTAAGTTCAATTTAACTTTCCATGTAAATAAATAGTATTTACATAATCAACATCTATGTAAATAAATTCAAAAATTAATCATTAGTGGTTTACACATCACTTATTCAAATTGACATTTCAATTATGGGCATATAATTGGATGTCCAAATCTGTAAAATAGCAGAACAAGTATTTATTCTTAACTAAATTTCAATTGATTTAGTTAGCGGAATGATATTTTATTCGTTAAACAAATTTCTAAATTACCTTATTCAATTTACTTTAACAACATGGTGCTTATCTGGTCAAATCGGTAATCCATGAAGTATAATTAATTAAACCATGTTATTATCCAAATTAAAGTAAGTATTTCAGACAGTATTCATTTATCATTAAATTATACTATACCAAAATTAACAACAAATTTTTTCAAAGCATAGTGCTCATCAGCCCGAGTCTAACGCAAGAATCCATATATTAAACGGATTAAATACGAGTGAGTTATCTCATTTTCAATTCAACATGCTTGTTTAACATTTAAATCAAATTAAACAGAAAAGATTTCTCGCCCAAACTCTTTCAGGCCTGACCCAAAATGCTTGAAACCTGACCCGCCCCTTTCTTCTTCTTCCCAGTTCTCCTCTACAACACAAAGCTCTTGTATATGAAACAAGTGCACGTGTGCATCTCCGTGCACGAGCACACCACAACCGACCACCAATTCGATTCGTTGAGCCAATCATCCCATCGCACTTCACACGCTCTTTCATCTGCACCCCGTCACGACATCTTCGACGACCCCTAGCCAAAACCGCCCGCAAGCTCCCTTTTATTTTCCTAAGCTTCCAAAACGCGAAAAATCCATGTCACGATCACCACCACACCATGACATTATCTCAAACCCTGGCCCCAGAGTCTCCTCTCCCAAGATCAACCACAACCTCCATACGAGCTAATTCCTCCTCTATATCGATCAAACCCAAACCCTAGTTTTCAGCCATCTACATCGACCACCATGGAATGTTCCAAAACATCACCAAAAATCCTCCATCGTCGTATGAACCCAACATCGCAAACGACAACTTCAAACTCGAAGCAGATTGAGAGATATTAATTTTTAAAGTTAATGTACATTATTTTCCTCCTACTGATTTTTAACGATATCCCTGCCGTTTCTAGACGAAATAGAGCGTGATCAATTTCTAAACATAGAAAAGACCTACATGTACAACTTTCATGTTGGTCGCTATGGGTAAATCTCAATGGATTGGAAGGTGTGCTTTTTTGAATGTATGAAGTGGAGTATATTTCATTGGTTTTAAATGAATAGAGAAGTGGAATGAAAAATAGAACATACTGTCAGCAAGAAGATGACATGTTTGTCGATTACACATATATACGCAAACCAAAGCAAAAAACGATGGCACAAATCGAAGGGGACAAAGGTGGACAAAGGGGACAAAGAAAACAATGGCGGCTGGTAGGGTGGGGGGGGGGGGGGAACAGTGGCTGCACTGTGCATATGTGTATGCATTGTTTTTTGAATAGATTTCGGTATTCCACCGAGCCATATTGCATCTACATACAAGCCACAAACGATAGAAAATAAAATACGATCGCGTACAGAAATGTAACACGATCATAAAGCAACGATAAATAGACCGGTTATCCAACTCTGTGAAGTTTCAAAATGCCAACGTTTGCCATAAAATACGTTAATTTTTCAGAATTAAAAATTATGAAAAAATTCCGCAAATTAAATTAAAAACACATCATCAAAAATCAGACAATTATTTGAAACATAGATTTTATTATAAAAACCTCAAATCGAATATTTAAAACTAATTAAATATTTTGAAATCAAAGTGATAAAATTCCGGTCGTTACATGAAAATATACGAGACTTGGTTTATATATGCAATCGTTCTCATTGTTATTGAATTCGACCAAAAATTAATTTAGGAAATATCTAGAAGAAACATGAGAATTATACTGTACGATTATATTTGGTGATGTTATACCCGACATATAAACTCGTCTTGCTCTTAAGGACAAGAGATAAGGAAATCCATTCGGATTGGAGATGATCTCTACCCTTATGAATTGTTTGTTTATTTCTGAAAGAACCAATGTTAAGTTAATTGAACAATGTACTGATTAGTTTAGAGGCGTCCGGGAAGCGGGGAGTTACTTATATGAGATGACCGATATATGTGTTCTATGTTTTGAAAATGGTTGTGAAGTGAAATGTTATAGAGTTGCATTGTCTATCCTAAGGTTAAATCTAAGGGAGATATCAGCGTTAACATTTTAAACGATGCTAGCGAGGGTACATTTATCTTGAGGTTAATTCCAAGAGAGAGGTCGAAAGACTTATGCTGGAATCCTTGGAGAGATTCATGAACTGTTCGAGATGTTGGAACCCATGTAGAGATTCGAGATCTGTTCGAAAGATGAAGAATCATGTGTTGAGACACTAAATGTGACTTCATCGTTGATAATGATAGAAACTAGAGTCGGATGCATAGCCAGGGGGTTTAGCTAACCCAAGGATATATCAGCTCTATTCTAGAGATGCTTACGGATTGCTAGCGGGAAAAATGATATTCGGTATCACGTGTTACAGGCTTGGACCAACTATGTTTACCTATGGTATATTTTATTTAGAGATATACGCTGCTCAGAAGGATATTTCTGACCCTTGTCAGTAGGCGCATTCTCATCCAACTGATGACACCTCTAATGGAAATCCATATGCGAACGAACCTCGATGGTTTTGATAGTATACTTAATATCGACGTGTTAAACACACAACACGACTATTTTCTAATTTATATTTTACACCATAGACATTATCTATTATATCGCCATATGTACTTATTTGATGATTTGGTCCTTTTGAGAGGAAAAACCATCCAGAGATACGATTAGTCTTAAAAGATATTGTTATATGATGTACACGTATTTCTTAAGTTTCTAACACTAGACTTATGTATGACTTATGGTTTTATTTTTCCATTAATTTCTTGATTGTTCTTTCGAGAAGTTCTGAGAAAGGTAAGTTTTCGTTGAAATTCTTTAGAGGACAAGGAGACGAGTTAGATGTTTCACCCACTGTAGTATTCTTATTTCCGCTGCACTACTATTATGTATATATCAGCAATTGTAAGGACAGACTTTTATAATTGTCTAGGCTGATGTTAGTGCTTAGGTTAGTAACTCTAAAATGCCTATGTATTTCAGAGTAGCACTCTGCACTACTTTTTGACATTATATATTATCGTTCCGTTATGAGATTTATATGTTTTGTTCTCTTTTTTTTCCTTTTTTCTTCCTTTTATTTTTACCCCAACAATATGTCTTTACAACACTTGACTATTCACGCATGAATATCTTGGATGTATTAGTATCAACTTTTGAGGGTCGAAAAGCCCGATCCTTACAGCTTTGTTACTGAATGATTGGACAAATCACAAAGTATGATTGTGCTATGGCAGTGCAACTTAGATTGGATGTGACAAGAGTGTAATGGTTGAGTTATGGTGGTACAAGCTAGTATATGTGCGACGATGTTGTTTGATATGGCTATGGCGGCCCAGTTTAGAATTGCTGCGGAGATGCAGTTGGACATGTTAAGGCAACCCAGTCTTCTTTTATAAGTCAGTGCAGCTCCATATTATGTATTTGCGCAATTTGGTTTTGGCTATGCTTACGTGGCTTATCCAACTTAGTAGTTTGGTTTCATCATGCTATGCTGGCTTCTCACTATGAGTTTGCTTTGTGCCTGAATAGTTCTAGGATTGTGTTGTTTCATGAAGACGAAACTACTAAATGTTGTGCTTTGTTATTGCTTTAACCGGTGAAGCAAAATTCGACCTGTGGTGTGATTTAGACTACCCTAATTACGTTGGCGTAGCTTGTCTCATGATGGGTGCACAGTTCGTGTATATTTAGTACTGTGATGCCTTTTAATAATTGCGATGTGATCGGTATAGTTTGAGTTGTGCCAACATAGTTTATTCTTCCTATCCGTTTTGACATTCGATATGTAAGGTATTTGAGTTTGTTTTTACATTGATAGTTGGCTGTGAACTGCAATTCGTTCAGTTGTGTTAAAGACATTTGTTGGGCTTCTTATATCATATCTTGGAACATATGTTGTTCCAATTTAGCCTATTTATAATGTAGGCATATCCCCTTTTTGTTTTTCCATTGACTTGTGTAGTACCATTCATTTGAATCTGCGTTATATACGTTATACGAGGAAAATTGGTGTAACAATATCGAATCATTTTCTAGTAATCACATCCATAATTCAAGCGAGTAAGCTAGAAATGTCTTGAGAGATCTAAAGCCTATTCCACAATCCAATTTAGGTTGGCATGCTAGATCGTATCTTATTGTATTTTTTTGAAGTGAAATAAAACTCACGTATGATTTTCATATTCTAAAAGAAAGACGTGGTTAATGATCATGAACTTACGTCACCAAGAACTGAATTTGACATGACTATCTTTATTACTAATAAAGAGATTTCATTGAGTGGATTTACTCAGTATCCTTTTGAAGTTCCAAATATACCCTTTATATCTTATATAGAAGCGGTATTCAAATATAGAGATGTAGCCTATTATTTTCTAAGTACAACTGTTAATCACCATGAAGATCTTCATTATACTTTCATAAGCAGAAGTGTCCCTATGTTCCATATTGCCAGTAATTTACGTGGGATTTCATCGATCGAAATTTTCCCTGTTCTGAGTTAACATGGAGAAGTTATTGCAGTATGAACAAAAAAATTACGGCTTCTGCCTAGGCGGATTCAAATACGGGGGTGTAAAACCATTAATCACCATGGAGAACCACGCTATACATTTATAAGCTAAAGTATCCAAGTATTCCATTTTGTCCGTAATTTATATGGGAGTTCATCGGTAGAAGTCTCACTGGATTTCCATTTAGCAGAAGTTACCGTAGTTTGAACAGAAAAAATAGCGGTTTCGACCTAGGCGGGTTCAAATACGGGGATGTAACCTATTATTTTCTAAGTACAACTACTAGTCACTATGAAGAACTGCCGTGTGCATTCATAAGATAAAGTATTTGAGTATTCCATATTATTCGTAATTTAGGTGGGAGTTTATAATTTGAAGTCCCGTCTGATTCCAGGTTATTATAAAGAAGTTATTGCAGTCTGAACAAAATAAATAATGGTTTCTGCCTAGGCGTGTTGAATATGCGAGTATATGATTTTTGTTTGATGATAATAAACACATATATATATATATATATATATATTCATTTAAATGTATTTGTTAATGTACTATTTTATTTTTCACATAATTAAATAAATATTTACTGAATAAAATAAATAACACGGTATTTAAATTAAAATAGATATTTTATTCAAATAAATATTTATTACAATTTTGAATAGTACAAATTTGAACTCTCACTATATATATACAATTTCAATTACAATATAAATTTGATTGCATCATAATTTACATAATTGTCCTCACTACATATCGCTCATTCACTCGTATTTGATCTTTAACTTCATTCCGGATCGAATTCAGCATCTGAGCAATCTGCAAAAAAAATACTGAAATCAAAAGCCGGGTTCAACTCAAGTGCAATGAAAATAAAGTCATGTCGCGAGCACAAGGTCAAACCCGAGCTAGATTCAACACAGGTGCAGTTTGAATATACAAGTTTAATAAAATGGTCAGGAGCAAGCCAGTCAAAGTGTACACATGAACCAAAATAGTTCGATTCAAGACAGCGACTTAATCAATATGATGTGCAACCTGTACCACATGAGCTCAATGCAACACAACATCAAAGAAACAGATACAAGTTCAATGACTCGAAACACAATGAAACTGCACCAGACCAGGCACAAGCTAGAAGTTCATCATGCTCACAAGTTTAAGGCACAGTGCGGACTTACGAACACACTAGAAATGAAAACTGGAAACATGAATGTACAGACACCATGATAAACTCAAACAATAGCGAAACCGTGGAACAACAAAGCAACTCAAGCCAGCATATAAAATATATACAGCAAGCTCTAGATGGTACACAAGTAAAAGGCAACAACAAGTAATGCATCAGTGAAATACAATGAACAATGCATCAAGTTGAAAATGCTACAAGAATGAACAACATGAAAAACACATCATACATACATATGCAAGTACATATGTGAATGTACAACTACGGGTTTACATGAGAATCAGGCATGGTGGAATGCATTAGAGTAAAGAGTTGACCAGACCAAACTACAGGCTACTTGAAGTGTGTCGACCAAACGACTCGGTGAACCAGACCATATGGAAATAGATCACTTCAAATGGCATACATGAAAACCAGCATCAATGCATATGAACTCAAGTGGACAGTACGACCAAGAAACATATATATGAAATACAATAGTGACAAGTAGAATATGTGCACAAGCACATATCAGTTCATATGCAAACAGTTCAAGTCGAACATTTTTACGTAGCAGTTTTAAACAAAGACAGAGAAGACTGCGACCAGACAACACAATGTACACAATGAACTAGCAGTAAACAAAATTGCACTGAAAACACGTTTTAAAGTACAATATCATGTAACCGAAATCAGATATGTCACAAGAGAAGCTCTTGGACCAAGACTACAATGTGCACAGGTATGCAAACAAAGTATGCAGTTATAACACAAATATAGATCCAATAATACATGCATACACACATACAAATGTATATATGCACATATATGAATTCACACGGTTTATAAGGCCGAAGTAAAAAAGAAAGACAAGTAAAAATCGAAAAAGTTCAGTCTAACGCAAATGATCAAAGCCAAGGCTTGAAGCAATACAAAGCATTTCAGTAATCAAGTGAACACAATCACAGTCAATGGTGTACATAGAATTCATCAATACAACTACTTATCATAGAGCAGCAGGAGCCGATGCCAAACAGAGAAAAGAATAGACATGCCAAAGTCTAGGAATTATTTCAAATAAACAAAGTCGAACAAATCCATGCCAAGACATGTACAAGCCAGAGAAAGAAAGCTTGCATCAGGAATTTCAAGTTGAACAAGTTAATGCCGAAGTCACAGTGAAATCAACATCGTCAAATCAAGTCAGTGCCGAAGTTGAACAAATCAGTAAATTCACAAAGCCATGACAACCAAGTAAATGAAATATACGAAGTGAACCAAGTCAGAAATCAGCACCGAGGGAATCAAGTAACAAATATACGAAATCGACACAATCAGAAATCATCACAAGCATCCATACGAAGATCAACGGCCAAGCACAAAAATTTTCAGACGAATTCGAAAATTAATACGAACGAAAATGAAGGGTTTCGAACCCTATATAAATAGTAAACATCATCGGCAAATAAAGGTATTCGAGTTCAAGCAACAAAGAATAATCTTTCAACTTGAATCAAAAGTCGAGTATAGTAAAATTCGAAAAAGAAACGAACGTACCAATTCACGCAAACATTCTAACTCGACTAACTAGAAGCGACCGCAAGCCAAATTGAAGGAGCAATCGAAGCCAATTGTGAACAACCAGAAATTGATTAGAATCGACACTCCATATTTCAGAAGCCCTAATTTCAGAACGAACGAGAAAGGAATGAAGCAGCCATTATCACAAACAAGGAACGAGCCGACATTTTGACAGAGGAACAAAATAAAAGAAATAAAAGGGTCGGCCTTATTTTTTAACAAAGGCTTTAGTATAATTTAAAATAAAGGGTTTTGAATTTAAATTGCTTTAAATTGTATTTTTCCTTTTTAAACTTATGTATTGTCTAGTCGTGTGACTAGGGGACAAACTACGTGGCGTAGTTTGAGAATTCGAACCTCAGTGGCTGAGTTATGGTAGGGTTTTGAGCGTAGAGTTAAGGCTAGTCGATAGTGGGTGTCGCGAGTTTACATGTGTAAGCATTTGACTGCTTAGTTTCTAGTAGAAACCTTGGGGGCATCACGTAGGCAAGGTTTTGCCGAAGCTGGGTAAATTCTGTGTCGTTCTATTTCTGCAATTATTATTCTGCTATTATCTGTGCTGCTATTATTATGATATATCTACATTGATATTATTTTATACAAACTTCCGTGATAAATTTTTATAATTGATAGCATCACCTTATTCACCCCCCTCTAGGGTGAAATTTGATTCTACAAGTGGTATTAGAGCCAGCTTCAAAAGCCATTTTTGTTTTAAGAAGTTTGATTTTTCAAAGACCAGTTTTATTTTTACAAATTTGAATTTTTTAAAATGGCTACTTTTACTGAGGGTCGGTCTAGTACTATCCCTCCTGTTTTTGATGGAATAGATTTTTTGAATTGGAAATTAAAAATGGAATTTTGTTTAAAATCTGTTAATTTTAAATGCTGGGATATTATTGAAAATGGGTGTAATATAACAGACGAGAAAATTATCTCGATTAATGCTCTCGCTATGCATATATTATATTCTCATATCAATCAAGATAATTTTAACTTTATCTCTCATTGTGAAAATGCACAGGAAATCTGAAAATCTTTTGATGCGATATATAGTGCAAATGTCAACAGCAATGAGAAATCCTCCACAACCGACTCAGTCAAAGAAATGTGCTTAATAGGATTGGTAAAAGGCAGTTGTGATACAGATGATGAAGATCGAGCAGCTGAGCTGGCATTACTAACGAAGAGATTCAAAAAGTGGAACCGCAAATACAGAAATCCAGCTTTAAATCAAAAATAGAAAAGCAGAATATTCAAAGCACTAGACAACCTAGAAGAACGGGAGATCTCTATTGTAACGACCCCGGATTTTTATGAATTTAAATTTATAATTTAAATGAATTTTTGAATTAAAATTGTATAATTTATCGATTTAAGAGATGCGAGTTTCCCCGATTTTAGAAAATATATTAAGTCAAATTGATTTGAAAATTTGCATATATGTATATATATGAGAATATATATATATATATATATGTATTTGAGCATATATGAGTAAATTTAAAATTATATATATACATATACATACATACATATATATATATATATATATATATATATATAGATATATATATTTGATTTGAATTTAAATACTATATATGTATGTGTATATAGAATAAATAAAAAGCAAAAAAAGATAATAATAATTTACATAAGCATGAACAAACAAAAATACAAGACGATAAGTATTTAAGTTGAAAATTAATATGTAAGTCATAAGAAAAGAAAAGAAACGACATATTAAAATAGAAATTTATTTATATTAAAAAGTCACAAGACAAGAAATGCAAGGCAAGGAGCAAGGAAATGAACAAAGTAACATGTACATAAAATGAAGGCAAACAAGTACAAACAAAATTAACTCAGTACAACATAAAAAAAAACAGAAAAGAAAAGGGGTATGCAAGAAGAAAAGAAAGAAACAAATTATATATGAAGATCTACATAGTCCATAAAGTAAAATTAATATGTACTCAAGCATTGAATGCAACATACCTCTAATACATCTCAAGCACAAGTAAAAGATCACTTCAGCCGAGAAAAAAATATATAAACAGAGGAATGTGTACTTAAGCAATTAATGCTAGCCTCCATGTACACATCTCAGCCACGATTTGTTGTTCATATATATCACCTGTAGCTTGTTTATTAATATTATCATGTACAAGCAAAAGGCATATCCTGTAGACTTGTTTTTATATCAACTTCATATGCATCATCTTCTTATACTCAGTCTCATTCATTCGAACTGAAAAGAAAAGAAAAAAAAACTGAAATAAATATTCTTTCAGAACTAAAACAAAATTTATCAAAACAATAAACCCAAAACCAGAGATCAAGGGGGGAGTTTTGGCTTGCTTTGTTTTAACAAACCAGTTTCACATTTGAAGAAGAACTGTTCTTTTTTCCCGAGAACAAAGGTGAGTAACATCACTCTTCTAAAACTTAAGTCTCTGAACTTGTTGCTTGTAAATATTGAGAAATATGTATATATGTGAATGGGGGAATCTGAGTATGCCTGTAACACTTTGATACCTCTGTTTCTATTTCCTGTTAAAAATCCAGATTTGCAAATAAATCTTTCTCTCTTAATCTAATAACTATTAGAATGTAAAATACAAACAAAGATTGTTTGTTTGTTCAGAAATTAAGCTTTAAAATTTTATTTCAGATAAAACAATTTGTAAATATTCCTGTACATCAAAACATCTGAGCAAATCTTTAAACAAGTCAAAATGCAAACCTCTCATTTCATGAATTCAGGTATGTAAATTTAATTCTCATACAAAAATATGATTTTTAAAGCAAACCTCATGATTTTTAGATCAAAGAATTAAGTGCAGTTTATTTTTGTTTGGAATTCGGGTTTGAATCAAATGCTGTTGATCGGAGGATGATCGGTGGTCGAAGCTTTGTGGGGAGGTAGAGGAGCCTACGGGGTGTCGGAGAAAAATGGTGAGATAGTCGACAGTTGAACGTGGCGGCGGCGGCAAGCGATTCTTTTTCGTAAACCTAGTTTTAGGTGGGATGGGTGCTTCGATTCATGCATCGTCCTCTGGCGACCGAGTTCGCCGTGGGTTGGGGAAATGGTGAAGGAGATGTCGACGAAGCTATGGCCGAAGTTTCAGGCCCTACGATGGTCGGAGCTGCGAGCACGGTGCGGTGACAGTTTGGGTGGTGATGGGTTTTGTTACTTCCAGGTTTGGGGTTTTATGCTCGATTTCGATTCGATGATCTTCTCATGCGTTTGGGTGGCGGCGGGGCTTCAAGGCGGCGACGGTGACTTGTTGATGATCGAAACGGCGGCCGGAGGAGTTTGGGGTTTGCGTGCATGTGTACGGTGGTCGCATGCACGATGGGATGGTCTGGGTTTGGTTATTGAATGGATGCACGAGTAAATGGAGTTGATACTTCGGGTTGGCATTTGAGTTCATTTGAGCAAGTTACAGATGTTTTGATTTAATAAAAAAAAAAAAAAGACAAAGGAGAAGAAGAAGAAGGTTGCGTGAGTTACAGGGGAGAGACTCGGGAAAACTAGCGTACAACTCGAAGCGTTGCTCGAGTTTTTATAGGGAAGGCTCGGGTTTTTGTTTTTCCAACTGGGGTTCTTTTTTTTTTTTTTGTAAAGATAAGCTAACGTTTTAAATTATCTTAGTTAATACTTCTAAAAAAAAAAGAATGTTTTAAGCCTTAGTTATTATTCTAATTAAGGAATTCAAAATAAGATAAGTATAAAACTTATTTATACACAAGTTAGTAATTAGTAAACAATTGTTTCCAAATGTTAAGAAGATCCCTTTTTAAATGTTAATGAAGTTGAATAATTAATATTTATTGATTTTATTTCTAGAAGTAATTAAGAATAATTACATTATAGTTATAATTAGAGTTTGAATTAATAATGATTAAGTGATAAGTAAATTGTAATTAACTACTTTAGTTAATTAATAAATATTTAATAGTTAATTAATAAATAATTAATAGTTAATTAATTAAGGAATGTAATTAAGGATTATAATTTGGATAAGATTAAATAAGTTAAGAGAATTAATTTTTGATTGGAAATAAATCAATCAAGTAATTACAAATTTATTTAGCTATTGCTAGGTACTTAATTAACTAAATAATTAGAATTGATTAATGCGTTCTAAATGGTTACTCAATTTATAATCAATAATGATCAATGTGAGTAAATTTCTTTAGCAAAGTAATTAAAGAAATTTTAATCATTAATAAAGGTTATTAACTAAAATTAATTTAGAAGTTAAAGATCATAAATTAAGGATGGTTAGTTAATAATTAAGGGGAAATTTATCTCAGATAATTTGAAATTAACTTATGTTAAGTAACCAGAATTAATGACAAGTAATACATCTGACCTAGATCAATCAGTTGACTAATAAATTTTACCTATGAATGTTTAGATCTTATTGAATGGTTGAATTGTTGATATTCCCGATGTTTGATGATATATCTTGATTTGTGTGGTAATCCATAATGTGATTTGTTATCTGTAATGAAATTCATTACCTGTGATAAATATATCTGTGATATGTGAATGAAGATAAGCGTTATAGTTATATCGCCTATCAGGTATATTGTTGTATAAAATTTGTGATGATTGAATGATGTTGCACTATTGTGTTGAACCCCTGGACTACACCATACACACACAAATATGGATTTCACGAGGAAATCGGTTAAGTCACAGATAATTTAAATTTAATGTTTTTGAAATTAAAGTTTTAATTTCAAATTGATTTTTGAAAATGGATTTGGGTAAAACGGTAAAGCTTTTGAAAAAGGTTTTCACAGATAAAAGCTATTTTGAATAACTCGGTAAAATCTCCAATTTAAATAATTCAATTTGAATTTGAATTCGATATTTGGAATTGAATTCGATGATTGGAAATTATGGTTAAAGATATTATAAACAGGTTTGTATGAATTTAAACCATTTTAAAGGTATGATTTTGGGAATTTGAATTTAACCAAATGATTTCAACTCGTATAAATGAATCAGATTTCCAAAATGAAAACTGTTGTTTTCAAATGATAAACACTTTTAGATAAGAACGGAGATTCCAGTTAATTAGGGGAATTTCAAGATTGAATAGAGAAATGATTTTCCTAAGTTATGAATGAATTCTTTTTGAAAGCTATGAATTAAATCTGTTTACTTTTAACAGATTTAAATTGATGATTTGTTTAAATCAAATTGAAATGAAATTGTTTTGAAGGCTATAAGTTAAATCTTTGATTTAAAGATTTAACGAGTTAATCAAATTGAAATGAAAATTGATTTGGAAAATCTGTGAATGAATCTTTTGTTTAAAAGATTAAAATGTGAAAATTGTTTAAACCGTTAAAGGTTGTGAAAATGAATCTTTTTGTTTAAAGATTGAAAATGGTAATTTGTTAAGCCATTTGAAGAAAAGTTTTGGGTAACAAGTTGTGACTTAATTGAAATCCCATTATCCATTTGTTTTTGAAATATCGTGCTCACTATTCGGTTTAGCCGGAAAAGGACCTTTGTGTCGTATAACCCATTCCGAATATGTGATACGTCGTTATGGATAGCATATGAAGACCGGCGATGAAGACCGGGTATTTGCGAAAGCGATAGGATGACCTATCGATTGTTTCTGCACCGAGTCGCGCCGGTATAGAAACTCCCTAAGTGATGGGAAATCCGATCGGGATTGTGAATATCCGGATTGCAAGGACTTCTTTGTAAGTGCCTTCGGTTCTGTTCGAACCCAGAACAGACTTGTATGGATTGTATGTCTGACATTACAATTTGAGATATAAAGCCGATTTCTTTCAAATATATTTCTGTTGGTGGCGGAGAATTTATTCTCTTAGCTTAACACCCTTCTCTGAGACGTACGAGCTCAGAGGTTATATAGTTGATGGTTATCAGCGATATATTCCCAATTTGGTAATGTGACATGCTGAGTGTTGCTGTGAAATGATCATTGTGTTGATTATTTGTGATAGAATCATTTATTTGATCGTCTATCCTGGTGATCATTTCTATGATCATTTGTTGACCCAAAGCATGGCTTTTGTATAAAGCGTGGCTTTGTGGACGTGACTTCGTCGAACCTCACACCTCGGAATGGTCAAAACAGGAAAGATGCGACAAGGTTATGAGGGGTAGCGCCCTTTAGGGTATGTGCATTTCCTTCTGGAAAAGGGTGGTATCATGGTATGGAGCCCAGATACTTACTCATGTTGAAAACACTTTATGATTGTGTGAATTGATTACGAGCGCTCGGATAAAAGGTCCCAAAGGACCGGGGGATGGCATACTCGGTCAGTTGTTACTCAGTTAGGGGTAACCCGGCCTTGTGTTGGTAGAGATCCGGTTTGGTTCTCGGGGATGTCCATCCAGAGGCGTTCTCATGTGGCAATGGGAAGTTCCTTGGCCGGACCATTCGTTGGAAATCCAAAGAAACAATACGAGCCTTGTACGGTATTAGTTGTAGAACCTGCCATTTAATATGGTAGCTATAGTAAGCATACTATAATGGTACCTATGCTGGCTAAGATTTATATTCTACTTTCGAAATGATTTGTTCTACACTATGCACTAGTAATAATATCAAATGTTTCTTTTTAATGCGTATCAAGCATCTTTGACTAACATAAGAAGAAATCTCCCCCAAATCTGCGTTTGCATTGTGTGTGTGGCGGGAGGTCTTATGGTAGTCTTATTTTTTAAAAAACATTGCGAATTGACTTTAAAAATATTTCTTTGAATGTTTTAAAAGATAAACTGTTTTTGTTGCTCACGCCAGTCCCACGACTGATCCAGAGTTTATTGTTTTTTTCCTAAACTCTGGGTGCTCATTTTTTTTCTACACGAGCAGTCTAGAGTTGGGTTTTACAGATAGTCAGGTTCAGTGAATTATCTGGAGTTAGTTCAGTCTTTGGATCGCACCGCACTTGCTTATCTTTGTGCATCGTTATTGGGAGTTCGAGCTATTGCTGGATTGATTCTTGGAAATGGAGTTGCAGTTCTCGGAGTTCTCTTTTGAAGACTATCTCAGAGTTATATTGTTTCGCTGCTAGATGTTATCATCTATTTTCTTTTCCGCTGCTATTTATTGTATCATATCTCTGATGTATATTAATATCTATTGGATCATCTGTTGTATCGGATATTGTATCAAAGCTGTATATCAATGTATTATTCTTTTATTCCGCTGTGTTATTTACTTAATGTTGTTATAAGCTCCGGCGAATCGGATTTGAACGGTCGAATCTATGGCATTCGAATACGATTTGAAGTATGGATGTCGATTTTCGAGCGGGCAAAATCCGAAACGTCACATTTGGTATCAGAGCTAAGGTTGAACTTTAGCTCAGGAGTGTAACACATTAAGTAGCTCATTAGAGATAGGATGAAGTAAATCCTAGAATGAGTAATCCTTAAGATATCCGTTTTAACGCCTCAGTAAATTCTCTTACTATCCACTGATAGTGAGTATGAGTGCAAGAAGAGAACGAGATAGGGGACATGGAAATACGACTATAAATGGTCGATACTCTGTAACAACAGTGGAAACATCTTTCTTATCAAATTCCTTTGATTCGTTTCCAAATTCTTTTGATTGCTTTGTGGCAATTGCAAGAAGAAGTTTCGATATAATGGTGGCCCTACGAATCGTTGTAAGAAATTTTTACTTCGTATCTTCATCGGTTTCTTATCAGCTTTTCGATTTAAACCTTAATGAATATGAATTTGAAAATTGAAATTGGAAATTTTAAATGAATTAAATTTTTTAAATTGAGTTAAATTGATTAATGAAATATGAAGAATAATTTGAATTGAATCAATTAAACGATTTTGTTTAAAACCAAAATTTGAAATTCTATTGTAATTTCTCGTGAATACCGAAGTCCGAAGAGGGACAAATTAGTATGTATTCTGAGATTTTCCGACTTGAGTTTGGAATTCATATCTTAAGTTTGAGGAATTATAGGAGATCGAATCTGTCTATCTCTGTGTTATTTTCGTGCCTGCAAATTTCGAGGACGAAATTCTTTTTAAGGGGGGTAGTTTGTAACGACCCCAGATTTTTATGAATTTAAATTTATAATTTAAATGAATTTTTGAATTAAAATTGTATAACTTATCGATTTAAGAGATGCGAGTTTCCCCGATTCAAATAGAAAATATATTAAGTCAAATTGATTTGAAAATTTGCATGTATGTATATATATGAGAATATATATATATATATATGTATTTGAGCATATATGAGTAAATTTAAAATTATATATATACACATATATATATATAGATATATATATTTGATTTGAATTTAAATACTATATATGTATGTGTATATAGAATAAATAAAAAGCAAAAAAAGATAATAATAATTTACATAAGCATGAACAAACAAAAATACAAGACGATAAGTATTTAAGTTGAAAATTAATATGTAAGTCATAAGAAAAGAAAAGAAACGACATATTAAAATAGAAATTTATTTATATTAAAAAGTCACAAGACAAGAAATGCAAGGCAAGGAGCAAGGAAATGAACAAAGTAACATGTACATAAAATGAAGGCAAACAAGTACAAACAAAATTAACTCAGTACAACATAAAAAAAAAAACAGAAAAGAAAAGGGGTACGCAAGAAGAAAAGAAAGAAACAAATTATATATGAAGATCTACATAGTCCATAAAGTAAAATTAATATGTACTCAAGCATTGAATGCAACATACCTCTATTACATCTCAAGCACAAGTAAAAGATCACTTCAGCCGAGAAAAAAATATATAAACAGAGGAATGTGTACTTAAGCAATTAATGCTAGCCTCCATGTACACATCTCAGCCACGATTTGTTGTTCATATATATCATCTGTAGCTTGTTTATTAATATTATCATGTACAAGCAAAAGGCATATCCTGTAGACTTGTTTTTATATCAACTTCATATGCATCATCTTCTTATACTCAGTCTCATTCATTCGAACTGAAAAGAAAAGAAAAAAAAACTGAAATAAATATTCTTTCAGAACTAAAACAAAATTTATCAAAACAATAAACCCAAAACCAGAGATCAAGGGGGGAGTTTTGGCTTGCTTTGTTTTAACAAACCAGTTTCACATTTGAAGAAGAACTGTTCTTTTTTCCTAAGAACAAAGGTGAGTAACATCACTCTTCTAAAACTTAAGTCTCTGAACTTGTTGCTTGTAAATATTGAGAAATATGTATATATGTGAATGGGGGAATCTGAGTATGCCTGTAACACTTTGATACCTCTGTTTCTATTTCCTGTTAAAAATCCAGATTTGCAAATAAATCTTTCTCTCTTAATCTAATAACTATTAGAATGTAAAATACAAACAAAGATTGTTTGTTTGTTCAGAAATTAAGCTTTAAAATTTTATTTCAGATAAAACAATTTGTAAATATTCCTGTACATCAAAACATCTGAGCAAATCTTTAAACAAGTCAAAATACAAACCTCTCATTTCATGAATTCAGGTATGTAAATTTAATTCTCATACAAAAATATGATTTTTAAAGCAAACCTCATGATTTTTAGATCAAAGAATTAAGTGCAGTTTATTTTTGTTTGGAATTCGGGTTTGAATCAAATGCTGTTGATCGAAGGATTATCGGTGGTCGAAGCTTTGTGGGGAGGTAGAGGAGCCTACGGGGTGTCGGAGAAAAATGGTGAGATAGTCGACAGTTGAACGTGGCGGCGGCGGCAAGCGATTCTTTTTCGTAAACCTAGTTTTAGGTGGGATGGGTGCTTCGATTCGTGCATCGTCCTCTGGCGACCGAGTTCGCCGTGGGTTGGGGAAATGGTGAAGGAGATGTCGACGAAGCTATGGCCGAAGTTTCAGGCCCTACGATGGTCGGAGCTGCGAGCACGGTGCGGTGACAGTTTGGGTGGTGATGGGTTTTGTTACTTCCAGGTTTGGGGTTTTATGCTCGATTTCGATTCGATGATCTTCTCATGCGTTTGGGTGGCGGCGGGGCTTCAAGGCGGCGACGTTGACTTGTTGATGATCGAAACGGCGGCCGAAGGAGTTTGGGGTTTGCGTGCATGTGTACGGTGGTCGCGTGCACGATGGGATGGTCTGGGTTTGGTTATTGAATGGATGCACGAGTAAATGGAGTTAATACTTCGGGTTGGCATTTGAGTTCATTTGAGCAAGTTACAGATGTTTTGATTTAATAAAAAAAAAAAACAAAGAAAAAGGAGAAGAAGAAGAAGGTTGCGTGAGTTACAGGGGAGAGACTCGGGAAAACTAGCGTACAACTCGAAGCGTTGCTCGAGTTTTTATAGGGAAGGCTCGGGTTTTTGTTTTTCCAACTGGGGTTCTTTTTTTTTTTGTAAAGATAAGCTAACGTTTTAAATTATCTTAGTTAATACTTCTAAAAAAAAAAAGAATGTTTTAAGCCTTAGTTATTATTCTAATTAAGGAATTCAAAATAAGATAAGTATAAAACTTATTTATACACAAGTTAGTAATTAGTAAACAATTGTTTCCAAATGTTAAGAAGATCCCTTTTTAAATGTTAATGAAGTTGAATAATTAATATTTATTGATTTTATTTCTAGAAGTAATTAAGAATAATTACATTATAGTTATAATTAGAGTTTGAATTAATAATGATTAAGTGATAAGTAAATTGTAATTAACTACTTTAGTTAATTATTAAATATTTAATAGTTAATTAATAAATAATTAATAGTTAATTAATTAAGGAATGTAATTAAGGATTATAATTTGGATAAGATTAAATAAGTTAAGAGAATTAATATTTGATTGGAAATAAATCAATCAAGTAATTACAAATTTATTTAGCTATTGCTAGGTACTTAATTAACTAAATAATTAGAATTGATTAATGCGTTCTAAATGGTTACTCAATTTATAATCAATAATGATCAATGTGAGTAAATTTCTTTAGCAAAGTAATTAAAGAAATTTTAATCATTAATAAAGGTTATTAACTAAAATTAATTTAGAAGTTAAAGATCATAAATTAAGGATGGTTAGTTAATAATTAAGGGGAAATTTATCTCAGATAATTTGAAATTAACTTATGTTAAGTAACCAGAATTAATGACAAGTAATACATCTGACCTAGATCAATCAGTTGACTAATAAATTTTACCTATGAATGTTTAGATCTTATTGAATGGTTGAATTGTTGATATTCCCGATGTTTGATGATATATCTTGATTTGTGTGGTAATCCATAATGTGATTTGTTATCTGTAATGAAATTCATTACCTGTGATAAATATATCTGTGATATGTGAATGAAGATAAGCGTTATAGTTATATCGCCTATCAGGTATATTGTTGTATAAAATTTGTGATGATTGAATGATGTTGCACTATTGTGTTGAACCCCTGGACTACACCATACACACACAAATATGGATTTCATGAGGAAATCGGTTAAGTCACAGATAATTTAAATTTAATGTTTTTGAAATTAAAGTTTTAATTTCAAATTGATTTTTGAAAATGGATTTGGGTCAAACGGTAAAGCTTTTGAAAAAGGTTTTCATAGATAAAAGCTATTTTGAATAACTGGTAAAATCTCCAATTTAAATAATTCAATTTGAATTTGAATTCGATATTTGGAATTGAATTCGATGATTGGAAATTATGGTTAAAGATATTATAAACAGGTTTGTATGAATTTAAACCATTTTAAAGGTATGATTTTGGGAATTTGAATTTAACCAAAGGATTTCAACTCGTATAAATGAATCAGATTTCCAAAATGAAAACTGTTGTTTTCAAATGATAAACACTTTTAGATAAGAACGGAGATTCCAGTTAATTAGGGGAATTTCAAGATTGAATAGAGAAATGATTTTCCTAAGTTATGAATGAATTCTTTTTGAAAGCTATGAATTAAATCTGTTTACTTTTAACAGATTTAAATTGATGATTTGTTTAAATCAAATTGAAATGAAATTGTTTTGAAGGCTATAAGTTAAATCTTTGATTTAAAGATTTAACGAGTTAATCAAATTGAAATGAAAATTGATTTGGAAAATCTGTGAATGAATCTTTTGTTTAAAAGATTAAAATGTGAAAATTGTTTAAACCGTTAAAGGTTGTGAAAATGAATCTTTTTGTTTAAAGATTGAAAATGGTAATTTGTTAAGCCATTTGAAGAAAAGTTTTGGGTAACAAGTTGTGACTTAATTGAAATCCCATTATCCATTTGTTTTTGAAATATCGTGCTCACTATTCGGTTTAGCCGGAAAAGGACCTTTGTATCGTATAACCCATTCCGAATATGTGATACGTCGTTATGGATAGCATATGAAGACCGGCGATGAAGACCGGGTATTTGCGAAAGCGATAGGATGACCTATCGATTGTTTCTGCACCGAGTCGCGCCGGTATAGAAACTCCCTAAGTGATGGGAAATCCGATCGGGATTGTGAATATCCGGATTGCAAGGACTTCTTTGTAAGTGCCTTCGGTTCTGTTCGAACCCAGAACAGACTTGTATGGATTGTATGTCTGACATTACAATTTGAGATATAAAGCCGATTTCTTTCAAATATATTTCTGTTGGTGGCGGAGAATTTATTCTCTTAGCTTAACACCCTTCTCTGAGACGTACGAGCTCAGAGGTTATATAGTTGATGGTTATCAGCGATATATTCCCAATTTGGTAATGTGACATGCTGAGTGTTGCTGTGAAATGATCATTGTGTTGATTATTTGTGATAGAATCATTTATTTGATCGTCTATCCTGGTGATCATTTCTATGATCATTTGTTGACCCAAAGCATGGCTTTTGTATAAAGCGTGGCTTTGTGGACGTGACTTCGTCGAACCTCACACCTCGGAATGGTCAAAACAGGAAAGATGCGGCAAGGTTATGAGGGGTAGCGCCCTTTAGGGTATGTGCATTTCCTTCTGGAAAAGGGTGGTATCATGGTATGGAGCACAGATACTTACTCATGTTGAAAACACTTTATGATTGTGTGAATTGATTACGAGCGCTCGGATAAAAGGTCCCAAAGGACCGAGGGATGGCATACTCGGTCAGTTGTTACTCAGTTAGGGGTAACCCGGCCTTGTGTTGGTAGAGATCCGGTTTGGTTCTCGGGGATGTCCATCCAGAGGCGTTCTCATGTGGCAATGGGAAGTTCCTTGGCCTGACCATTCGTTGGAAATCCAAAGAAACAATACGAGCCTTGTACGGTTTTAGTTGTAGAACCTGCCATTTAATATGGTAGCTATAGTAAGCATACTATAATGGTACCTATGCTGGCTAAGATTTATATTCTACTTTCGAAATGATTTGTTCTACACTATGCACTAGTAATAATATCAAATGTTTCTTTTTAATGCGTATCAAGCATCTTTGACTAACATAAGAAGAAATCTCCCCCAAATCTGCGTTTGCATTGTGTGTGTGGCGGGAGGTCTTATGGTAGTCTCATTTTTTAAAAAACATTGTGAATTGACTTTAAAAATATTTCTTTGAATGTTTTAAAAGATAAACTGTTTTTGTTGCTCACACCAGTCCCACGACTGATCCAGAGTTTATTGTTTTTTTCCTAAACTCTGGGTGCTCATTTTTTTTCTACACGAGCAGTCTAGAGTTGGGTTTTACAGATAGTCAGGTTCAGTGAATTATCTGGAGTTAGTTCAGTCTTTGGATCGCACCACACTTGCTTATCTTTGTGCATCGTTATTGGGAGTTCGAGCTATTGCTGGATTGATTCTTGGAAATGGAGTTGCAGTTCTCGGAGTTCTCTTTTGAAGACTATCTCAGAGTTATATTGTTCCGCTGCTAGATGTTATCATCTATTTTCTTTTCCGCTGCTATTTATTGTATCATATCTCTGATGTATATTGATATCTATTGGATCATCTGTTGTATCGGATATTGTATCAAAGCTGTATATCAATGTATTATTCTTTTATTCCGCTGTGTTATTTACTTAATGTTGTTATAAGCTCCGGCGAATCGGATTTGAACGGTCGAATCTATGGCATTCGAATACGATTTGAAGTATGGATGTCGATTTTCGAGCGGGCAAAATCCGAAACGTCACATTTGGTATCAGAGCTAAGGTTGAACTTTAGCTCAGGAGTGTAACACATTAAGTAGCTCATTAGAGATAGGATGAAGTAAATCCTAGAATGAGTAATCCTTAAGATATCCGTTTTAACGCCTCAGTAAATTCTCTTACTATCCACTGATAGTGAGTATGAGTGCAAGAAGAGAACGAGATAGGGGACATGGAAATACGACTATAAATGGTCGATACTCTGTAACAACAGTGGAAACATCTTTCTTATCAAATTCCTTTGATTCGTTTCCAAATTCTTTTGATTGCTTCGTGGCAATTGCAAGAAGAAGTTTCGGTATAATGGTGGCCCTACGAATCGTTGTAAGAAATTTTTACTTCGTATCTTCATCGGTTTCTTATCAGCTTTTCGATTTAAACCTTAATGAATATGAATTTGAAAATTGAAATTGGAAATTTTAAGTGAATTAAAATTTTTAAATTGAGTTAAATTGATTAATGAAATATGAAGAATAATTTGAATTGAATCAATTAAACGATTTTGTTTAAAACCAAAATTTGAAATTCTATTGTAATTTCTCGTGAATACCGAAGTCCGAAGAGGGACAAATTAGTATGTATTCTGAGATTTTCCGACTTGAGTTTGGAATTCATATCTTAAGTTTGAGGAATTATAGGAGATCGAATCTGTCTATCTCTGTGTTATTTTCGTGCCTGCAAATTTCGAGGACGAAATTCTTTTTAAGGGGGGAAGTTTGTAACGACCCCGGATTTTTATGAATTTAAATTTATAATTTAAATGAATTTTTGAATTAAAATTGTATAATTTATCGATTTAAGAGATGCGAGTTTCCCCGATTCAAATAGAAAATATATTAAGTCAAATTGATTTGAAAATTTGCATATATGTATATATATGAGAATATATATATATATATATATATATATATGTATTTGAGCATATATGAGTAAATTTAAAATTATATATATATATATATAGATATATATATTTGATTTGAATTTAAATACTATATATGTATGTGTATATAGAATAAATAAAAAGCAAAAAAAGATAATAATAATTTACATAAGCATGAACAAACAAAAATACAAGACGATAAATATTTAAGTTGAAAATTAATATGTAAGTCATAAGAAAAGAAAAGAAACGACATATTAAAATAGAAATTTATTTATATTAAAAAGTCACAAGACAAGAAATGCAAGGCAAGGAGCAAGGAAATGAACAAAGTAACATGTACATAAAATGAAGGCAAACAAGTACAAACAAAATTAACTCAGTACAACATAAAAAAAAACAGAAAAGAAAAGGGGTATGCAAGAAGAAAAGAAAGAAACAAATTATATATGAAGATCTACATAGTCCATAAAGTAAAATTAATATGTACTCAAGCATTGAATGCAACATACCTCTAATACATCTCAAGCACAAGTAAAAGATCACTTCAGCCGAGAAAAATATATATAAACAGAGGAATGTGTACTTAAGCAATTAATGCTAGCCTCCATGTACACATCTCAGCCACGATTTGTTGTTCATATATATCACCTGTAGCATGTTTATTAATATTATCATGTACAAGCAAAAGGCATATCCTGTAGACTTGTTTTTATATCAACTTCATATGCATCATCTTCTTATACTCAGTCTCATTCATTCGAACTGAAAAGAAAAGAAAAAAAAACTGAAATAAATATTCTTTCAGAACTAAAACAAAATTTATCAAAACAATAAACCCAAAACCAGAGATCAAGGGGGGAGTTTTGGCTTGCTTTGTTTTAACAAACCAGTTTCATATTTGAAGAAGAACTGTTCTTTTTTCCTGAGAACAAAGGTGAGTAACATCACTCTTCTAAAACTTAAGTCTCTGAACTTGTTGCTTGTAAATATTGAGAAATATGTATATATGTGAATGGGGGAATCTTAGTATGCCTGTAACACTTTGATACCTCTGTTTCTATTTCCTGTTAAAAATCCAGATTTGCAAATAAATCTTTCTCTCTTAATCTAATAACTATTAGAATGTAAAATACAAACAAAGATTGTTTGTTTGTTCAGAAATTAAGCTTTAAAATTTTATTTCAGATAAAACAATTTGTAAATATTCCTGTACATCAAAACATCTGAGCAAATCTTTAAACAAGTCAAAATGCAAACCTCTCATTTCATGAATTCAGGTATGTAAATTTAATTCTCATACAAAAATATGATTTTTAAAGCAAACCTCATGATTTTTAGATCAAAGAATTAAGTGCAGTTTATTTTTGTTTGGAATTCGGGTTTGAATCAAATGCTGTTGATCGGAGGATGATCGGTGGTCGAAGCTTTGTGGGGAGGTAGAGGAGCCTACGGGGTGTCGGAGAAAAATGGTGAGATAGTCGACAGTTGAACGTGGCGGCGGCGGCAAGCGATTCTTTTTCGTAAACCTAGTTTTAGGTGGGATGGGTGCTTCGATTCGTGCATCGTCCTCTGGCGACCGAGTTCGCCGTGGGTTGGGGAAATGGTGAAGGAGATGTCGACGAAGCTATGGCCGAAGTTTCAGGCCCTACGATGGTCGGAGCTGCGAGCACGGTGCGGTGACAGTTTGGGTGGTGATGGGTTTTGTTACTTCCAAGTTTGGGGTTTTATGCTCGATTTCGATTCGATGATCTTCTCATGCGTTTGGGTGGCGGCGGGGCTTCAAGGCGGCGACGTTGACTTGTTGATGATCGAAACGGCGGCCGGAGGAGTTTGGGGTTTGCGTGCATGTGTACGGTGGTCGCGTGCACGATGGGATGGTCTGGGTTTGGTTATTGAATGGATGCACGAGTAAATGGAGTTGATACTTCGGGTTGGCATTTGAGTTCATTTGAGCAAGTTACAGATGTTTTGATTTAATAAAAAAAAACAAAGAAAGAAAGAAAAAGGAGAAGAAGAAGAAGGTTGCGTGAGTTACAGGGGAGAGACTCGGGAAAACTAGCGTACAACTCGAAGCGTTGCTCGAGTTTTTATAGGGAAGGCTCGGGTTTTTGTTTTTCCAACTGGGGTTCTTTTTTTTTTGTAAAGATAAGCTAACGTTTTAAATTATCTTAGTTAATACTTCTAAAAAAAAAAGAATGTTTTAAGCCTTAGTTATTATTCTAATTAAGGAATTCAAAATAAGATAAGTATAAAACTTATTTATACACAAGTTAGTAATTAGTAAACAATTGTTTCCAAATGTTAAGAAGATCCCTTTTTAAATGTTAATGAAGTTGAATAATCAATATTTATTGATTTTATTTCTAGAAGTAATTAAGAATAGTTACATTATAGTTATAATTAGAGTTTGAATTAATAATGATTAAGTGATAAGTCAGTTGTAATTAACTACTTTAGTTAATTAATAAATATTTAATAGTTAATTAATAAATAATTAATAGTTAATTAATTAAGGAATGTAATTAAGGATTATAATTTGGATAAGATTAAATAAGTTAAGAGAATTAATTTTTGATTGGAAATAAATCAATCAAGTAATTACAAATTTATTTAGCTATTGCTAGGTACTTAATTAACTAAATAATTAGAATTGATTAATGCGTTCTAAATGGTTACTCAATTTATAATCAATAATGATCAATGTGAGTAAATTTCTTTAGCAAAGTAATTAAAGAAATTTTAATCATTAATAAAGGTTATTAACTAAAATTAATTTAGAAGTTAAAGATCATAAATTAAGGATGGTTAGTTAATAATTAAGGGGAAATTTATCTCAGATAATTTGAAATTAACTTATGTTAAGTAACCAGAATTAATGACAAGTAATACATCTGACCTAGATCAATCAGTTGACTAATAAATTTTACCTATGAATATTTAGATCTTATTGAATGGTTGAATTGTTGATATTCCCGATGTTTGATGATATATCTTGATTTGTGTGGTAATCCATAATGTGATTTGTTATCTGTAATGAAATTCATTACCTGTGATAAATATATCTGTGATATGTGAATGAAGATAAGCGTTATAGTTATATCGCCTATCAGGTATATTGTTGTATAAAATTTGTGATGATTGAATGATGTTGCACTATTGTGTTGAACCCCTGGACTACACCATACACACACAAATATGGATTTCACGAGGAAATCGGTTAAGTCATAGATAATTTAAATTTAATGCTTTTGAAATTAAAGTTTTAATTTCAAATTGATTTTTGAAAATGGATTTGGATTAAACGGTAAAGCTTTTGAAAAAGGTTTTCACAGATAAAAGCTATTTTGAATAACTCGGTAAAATCTCCGATTTAAATAATTCAATTTGAATTTGAATTCGATATTTGGAATTGAATTCGATGATTGGAAATTATGGTTAAAGATATTATAAACAGGTTTGTATGAATTTAAACCATTTTAAAGGTATGATTTTGGGAATTTGAATTTAACCCAAGGATTTCAACTCGTATAAATGAATCAGATTTCCAAAATGAAAACTGTTGTTTTCAAATGATAAACACTTTTAGATAAGAACGGAGATTCCAGTTAATTAGGGGAATTTCAAGATTGAATAGAGAAATGATTTTCCTAAGTTATGAATGAATTCTTTTTGAAAGCTATGAATTAAATCTGTTTACTTTTAACAGATTTAAATTGATGATTTGTTAAAATCAAATTGAAATGAAATTGTTTTGAAGGCTATACGTTAAATCTTTGATTTAAAGATTTAAAGAGTTAATCAAATTGAAATGAAAATTGATTTGGAAAATATGTGAATGAATCTTTTGTTTAAAAGATTAAAATGTGAAAATTGTTTAAACCGTTAAAGGTTGTGAAAATGAATCTTTTTGTTTAAAGATTGAAAATGGTAATTTGTTAAGCCATTTGAAGAAAAGTTTTGGGTAACAAGTTGTGACTTAATTGAAATCCCATTATCCATTTGTTTTTGAAATATCGTGCTCACTATTCGGTTTAGCCGGGAAAGGACCTTTGTGTCGTATAACCCATTCCGAATATGTGATACGTCGTTATGGATAGCATTTGAAGACCGGTGATGAAGACCGGGTATTTGCGAAAGCGATAGGATGACCTATCGATTGTTTCTGCACCGAGTCGCGCCGGTATAGAAACTCCCTAAGTGATGGGAAATCCGATCGGGATTGTGAATAACCGGATTGCAAGGACTTCTTTGTAAGTGCCTTCGGTTCTGTTCGAACCCAGAACAGACTTGTATGGATTGTATGTCTGACATTACAATTTGAGATATAAAGCCGATTTCTTTCAAATATATTTATGTTGGTGGCGGAGAATTTATTCTCTTAGCTTAACACCCTTCTCTGAGACGTACGAGCTCAGAGGTTATATAGTTGATGGTTATAAGCGATATATTCCCAATTTGGTAATGTGACATGCTGAGTGTTGCTGTGAAATGATCATTGTGTTGATTATTTGTGATAGGATCATTTATTTGATCGTCTATCCTGGTGATCATTTCTATGATCATTTGTTGACCCAAAGCATGGCTTTTGTATAAAGCGTGGCTTTGTGGACTTGACTTCGTCGAACCTCACACCCCGGAATGGTCAAAACAGGAAAGATGCGATAAGGTTATGAGGGGTAGCGCCCTTTAGGGTATGTGCATTTCCTTCTGGAAAAGGGTGGTATCATGGTATGGAGCCCAGATACTTACTAATGTTGAAAACACTTTATGATTGTGTGAATTGATTACGAGCGATCGGATAAAAGGTCCCAAAGGACCGGGGGATGGCATACTCGGTCAGTTGTTACTCAGTTAGGGGTAACCCGGCCTTGTGTTGGTAGAGATCCGGTTTGGTTCTCGGGGACGTCCATCCAGAGGTGTTCTCATGTGGCAATGGGAAGTTCCTTGGCCTGACCATTCGTTGGAAATCCAAAGAAACAATACGAGCCTTGTACGGTTTTAGTTGTAGAACCTGCCATTTAATATGGTAGCTATAGTAAGCATACTATAATGGTACCTATGCTGGCTAAGATTTATATTCTACTTTCGAAATGATTTGTTCTACACTATGCACTAGTAATAATATCAAATGTTTCTTTTTAATGCGTATCAAGCATCTTTGACTAACATAAGAAGAAATCTCCCCCAAGTCTGCGTTTGCATTGTGTGTGTGGCTGGAGGTCTTATGGTAGTCTCATTTTAAAAAAAACATTGCGAATTGACTTTAAAAATATTTCTTTGAATGTTTTAAAAGATAAACTGTTTTTGTTGCTCACACCAGTCCCACGACTGATACAGAGTTTATTGTTTTTTTTCCTAAACTCTGGGTGCTCATTTTTTTTCTACACGAGCAGTCTAGAGTTGGGTTTTACAGATAGTCAGGTTCAGTGAATTATCTGGAGTTAGTTCAGTATTTGGATCGCACCGCACTTGCTTATCTTTGTGCATCGTTATTGGGAGTTCGAGCTATTGCTGGATTGATTCTTGGAAATGGAGTTGCAGTTCTCGGAGTTCTCTTTTGAAGACTATCTCAGAATTATATTGTTCCGCTGCTAGATGTTATCATCTATTTTCTTTTCCGCTGCTATTTATTGTATCATATCTCTGATGTATATTGATATCTATTGGATCATCTGTTGTATCAGATATTGTATCAAAGCTGTATATCAATGTATTATTCTTTTATTCCGCTGTGTTATTTACTTAATGTTGTTATAAGCTCCGGCGAATCGGATTTGAACGGTCGAATCTATGGCATTCAAATACGATTTGAAGTATGGATGTCGATTTTCGAGCGGGCAAAATCCGAAACGTCACATCTATCACAAATGCAACAAACCTGGACACAGCAAACCCAATTGTCCTCGACTTCAATACGACCAAGAAAAGAAGTCAAAAAGGAAAAGTTTTGCAGCCACGTGGAATAAAAAAACTGATGATGGTAATAAAAGCACTAGTAGTAAGAGTGAAAGAGTAAATCTGTGCCTACGAGGAGATATAACTGATAACGACGATGACGAGCCAGGCGAGGTATCAAAACTCACTCACTTAGAATTACTTATATATTTCCACAAAGTAAATGGCTGTTTTGAACGACTTAGGGAGAAGTACGCCAAACTTGAATCACAAAAAGACACTTTGATAGATTTAAATAAACAACTTGATCAATTGTTAAAAACTATCAAAGTAGGATCCCTACGTGTGATTAGTGTCCATCATTCGAAGAGGAGATTAAAAAACCAGAAATTAAAATAAAGTCACTTGAAAATGAAATTCTGATTTTAAAATAAAACGAAAACACGAGGAGAGAAAATTCCATTAAAAAGTGCACACAATTATTGAATGAAAATGGATCTCTCAAAATACAATTCCAACAACTGTCAACGACTTTAGAAAAATTTTCCAAAAGTAAAAGATCATTGAATATGCAATTAAAGAAACAAATTGTTAATACAGTTAGAGAAGGACTTGGATATAATTAATCTAAAAATGTTAGAAATGAAATTAATCAAGTCATTTCAACGTGCACAATTTGTAGAAAATGTGGACACAATCAAAATAATTGTTGGTATAGACCCAAACACGTGAAAACCATTCCAATTTGGGTTCCTAAAGGCACAAATATAAAATCTCTCAAAATTAAACAAATTTAGGTGCCAAAAGGAACATATATAAATAGTTATGGATATCCATAAAATTATTTTTCAACATATTTTGCCACTAGCAACAATGGACATATAAAAACAAACAGGTCACAAAAATCTATTCTCGTGTAGGTATGGTTGCAGGCTAAGGAATAACATCGGCGTTATCTTGGATTCTGCCTGTTCCAAGAACACAACGGGCGACAAATCAAAGTTCCTTAGCCTAGTATAAATGTGACAGAATCACAAAGGGCAACAACGAAAAATTATCGTAATGGTAAAACAGGTAGTGGTACATTATACTTATTAAATGTGGTAATCTGCACCATAGTTTGAATTTAAATCGGCCAGTTATGTTATAAAGAAATGAATAATGATAATGATTCTGAATTTTTCAAAATTGTTGGCCAATTATTCTTTTATGCCTAGTACACTACAATCCTTGAAATACTTCATATACATTTGATTGATGATAATACATCTGGCTGACTCTATATTCACGGTTTTTGTTTATTTACACGGCTTCCATTCAAATTCAAGAGACTTTCATTTAAAAGGTTGTTAAAAATGATTTTGAGATATTTTGTTGCACACTTCATGATGTGGTCTATAACACTCAACTAATAATATTTTTGAGTGAAAGAAAAATTCAGATGCAGATTACACTGGTAATCTAGTCGATAGAAAAATTAATAGTGGAACGTGATTGATGAGACATTTAGTAACTGCATCATTTTTGAAAGAAAATATCTGCATATTTTCACTTCAAATAATTTTCAAATTGTAGACCTTTTTCTATAAAACACCTTCTATAAAATCATTTTTGACCTTGTTTCAGATTAGTCATTTTAAAAATTTTGGTTTTATAATTATTTTTGGATTTGATTTTAAATAATTACATTGACGAATCTGACTCCCTACTAATTATCGAAAAGATAAATAGTGTTTGAAAAAGTGATGAGTGTTGATATTAATCATATTTTATAACTTGAGACGGTATATTTAGTAAATTTCTTTAGAAATTTGAACAAGAGTTATAAAAACTTTTTGTTGGCAAAAATTCCATGACCATCTCTATTTCTATCATATTTTTATCGACCATCACTCATCAAAATTCAATATAGCTTGTCAATATGTGGTATTTTAAATAGGAAATCATTCGTTTTTCATTTTATAATTTTTTTAATAAAAAAAATACAAAGTATTCACTCTCATTTAAAAGTCCTCACGGTTATGCATGTGCAAATTACTTGGAATTTCTGATTATGTGCTTCCATGCTCATTTAAAAGTCCTCACGGTTATGCATGTATGGAACACATATAAAATTGATTTGTAAAATAGACAAGTTGATTCTAATGTCATTTAAAAATCCTCACGGTTATGCGTGGTTAGAAGATACTTGAATTCAATTTTTTTATAAAAAAATTGGAATACTACTGATCTCATTTAAAAGTCCTAACTTTTATGCATGGTTAGTAGATATTCAAATTCCTGAAATAAATATACCACAAATAGACACAACTGTATGGTTTTATATGATGACATTATCCATATCATTCTAAAGTGGAATATGCGCCTAATAGAGTATTTATGATTTTTGTTTGATTTTTTTACTGAAATTTAATATTTATATTCGATTGAGTTTTAATGTTTTTTAATGTCTATCACTTTATCTCTATTTCACTAACACTATTACTCTTTTGCTGATAACAAAAGGAGGAGGGAAAAGTTAAGATTTTGACAAATAGATGTCAAATATTTTCTATTTGCATTCAGGCTTATTTGCATATTTTTATATACATGCATATATGAAGGGAGAGATTTGTGTAGAGAGGAAGCATTCAAATAGAGGGAGCAAATTGAATGATCAAATACATTTAACAAATTCAAAATCTTAAATGTATGCTTGTTATCATCAAAAGGGGGAGATTATTGAATATGCGAGTACATGTTTTTTGTTTGATGATAATAAACATATACATATTCATTTAAATGTATTTGCTAATGTACTATTTTATTTTTCAGATAATTAAATAAATATTTGCTGAATAAAATAAATAACACAATATTTAAATTTAAACGGATATTTTATTCAAATAAATATTTATTACAATTTTGAACAGTACAAATTTGAACTCTCACTATATATATATATACACAATTTCAATTACAATACAAATTTGATTACATCATAATTTACATAATTGTCCTTACTACATATCGCTCATTCACTCGTTTTAATCTTTAAATTCATTCCAGATCGAATCCAGCATCTGAGAAATCTGCAAAAATAAATACTGAAATCAAAAGACGGGTTCAACTCAAGTGCAATGAAAATAAAGTCACGTCACGAGCACAAGGTCAAACCCGAGCTGGATTCAACACAGATGCAGTTCAAATATACAAGTTTGATAAAATGGTCAAGAGCAAGCCAGTCAAAGTGTACACATGAACCAGAATAGTTCGATTCAAGACGGTGACTCAATCAATATGATATGCAACCTGGACCACATGAGCTCAATGCAACACAACATCAAAGAAACAGATGCAAGTTCAATGACTCGACACACAATGGAACTGCACCAGACTAGGCACAGCTAGAAGTTCATCATGCTCACAAGTTTAAGGCATAGTGCGGACTTACGAACACACTAGAAATGATAACTGGAAACATGAATGTACAGACACCATGATAAACTCAAACAATGGCGAAACCATGGAACAGCATAACAACTCAAGCCAGCATATAAAATATATACAGTAAGCTCCAGATGGTAAACAAGTAAAAGGCAACAACAGGTAATGCGTCAGTGAAATACAGTGAACAATGCATCAAGTTGAAAATGCTACAAGAATGAACAACATGAAAAACACATCATACATACATATGCAAGTACATATGTGAATGTACAACTACGGGTTTACATGAGAATCGGGCATGGTGGAATGCATTAGAGTAAGGAGATGACCAAACCAAACTACATGCTACTTGAAGTGTGTCAACCAAATGACTCAGTGAACCAGACCATATGGAAATAGATCACTTCAAATGGCATACATGATAACCAGCATCAATGCATACGAACTCAGGTGGACAGTACGACCAAGAAACATATATATGGAATACAATAGTGATAAATAGAATATGTGCACAAGCACATATCAGTTCATATGCAAACAATTCAAGTCGAACATTTTTACGTAGCAGTTTCAAACAAAGACAAAGAAGACTACACATATATATATACATGAAGACTAGACAGCACAATGTACACAATGAACTAGCAGTAAACAAAATTGCACTGAGAACAGGTTTTAAAATACAATATCATGTAACCGAAATCAGATAAGTCACAAGAGAAGCTCTTGGACCAAGGCTACAATGTGCACAGATATGCAAACAAAGTATGCAATTATAACACAAGTATAGATCCAACAATACAAGCATACACACATACAAATGTATATGCGCACATATATGAATTCACACGATGTATAAGGCCGAAGTCAAAAAGAAAACGAGTAAAAATCGAACAATTTCAGTCTAACACAGATGATCAAAGCCAAGGCTTGAAGTAATACAAAGGCAGTTCAGTAATCAAGTGAACAAAATCACAGTCAATGGTGTACATAGAATTCATTGATACAACTATTTATCATAGAGCAGCAGGAGTCGATGCCAAACAGAGAAAAGAACAGACATGCCAAAGTCCAGGAATTATTTCAAATAAACGAAGTCGAACAAATCCATGTCAAGCCAGGTACAAGCCAGAGAAAGAAAGCTTGCATCGGGAATTTCAAGTTGAACAAGTCAATGCCAAAGTAACAATGAAATCAACATCGTCAAATCAAGTCAGTGCCGAATTTGAACAAATCAGCAAATTCACACAGCCGTGACAACCAAGTAAATGAAATATATGAAGTAAACCAAGTCAGAAATCAAAATCATGGGAATCAAGTAACAAATATATGAAAATGACACAATCAGAAATCATCATAAGCATCCATACGAGGACCAACGTCCAAGCACAAAAATTATCAAACGAATTCAAAAATTAATACGAACGAAAATGAAGGGTTTCGAACCCTATATAAATAATAAACATCCTCATCAAATAAAGGTATTCGAGTTCAAGCAACAAAGAATAATATTTCAACTAGAATCGAAAGTCGAGTACAGAAAAATTTGAAAAAGGAACGAACGTACCAATTCATGCAAACATTCTAACTCGACTAACTGAAAGCGACCGCAAGACAAATTGAAGGAGCAATCGATGGCAATTGTGAACAAACAAAAATTGATTAGAATCGGCGCTCCAGATTTCAAAAGCCCTAATTTCAGAACGAACGAGAAAGGAACGAAGCAGCCATTATCACAGACAAGGAACGGGCCGACATTTTGACAGAGGAACGAAATAAAAGAAATAAAGGGTCGGCCTTATTTTTTAACAAAGGCTTTAGTATAATTTAAAATTATGGGTTTTGAATTTAAATTGCTTTAAATTATATTTTTCATTTTTAATCTTGTGTATTGTCTAGTCGTGTGATTAGGGGACAGACTATGTGGCGTAATTTGGGAATTCGCAACTCAGTGGCTGAGTTGTTGCAAGATTTTAAGCGTAGAGTTAAGGCTAGTCGATAGCTAGTGTCGCGAGTTTACGTGTGTAAGCGTCTGACTGCTTAATTTCTTGTAGAAACCTTGGGGGCAGCACGTAGGAAGGGTTTTGCCGAAGCTGGGTGAATTCTGTGTCGTTCTATTTCTGCATTTATTATTCTGCTATTATCTGTGCTGCTATTATTATGATATATCTGCATTAAAATTATTTTATACAAACTTCCACGATAAATTTTTATAATTGATAGCATCACCCTATTCACCCCCCTCTAAGATGAAATCGATCCTACAAGGCGGAGTTCAAATACGAGGATATAAACTGTTATTTTCTAAGTACAACTGTTAGTCACCATGGAGAACTAGAGTGTGCATTCAAGAGATGAAGTATCCAAGTGTTCCATGTTGTCCATAATTTAGGCAGGAGTTCATCGTTTGAAGTCTCGCTTGATTTCAAGTTAGTATGAAGAAGTTATTGTAGTATGAACACAAAAATAGCAGCTTCCGCCTTGGCGGAGTTCAAACATGAGGATGTAGTTTGTTATTTTCCAAGTACAATTTTTAATCACATAAAAAACTACGGTATACGTTCATAAGCTGAAGTATCCAAGTGTTTAATATTGTCCATAATTTAGGTTGAAGTTCATCGGTCGAAGTTTCTCTTGATTCTGAGTTATTATGTAGAAGTTATTGCATTTCGAATTAAAAAAAATTGCTTCTACCTAGACGGAGTTCAAATATGGGTATTTAGCCTGTCATTTTATAAGTACAACTGTTAATGAACTTGGAGAACTACAAGTTCAAACACAGGGATGTAGCCTATTATTTTTCAAGTATAATTGTTAATCACCATGGTGAACAACAATGTGCGTTCACAAAGTGAAGTATCCGAGTGTTTCATATTGTCTGCAATTTAAGTGAAAGTTCATCGGCCGAAGTCTCGCCTGATTCCGAGTTAGTATGAAGAAGTTATTGCGGTCCGAACAAAAAGATTAGCGACTTCTACCTAGGTGGAGTTCAAATGTAGGGATTTACCCTGTCATTTTCAAGTACAACTATTAATCACCATGGAGAACTAAAATATATGTTTATAAGCTGAAGAATCCGAGTGTTCCATTTTGTCATTTAGGTACAAGTTCATCGGTCGAAGTCTCATTTGCTCTTTAGTTAGTATGAAGAAGTCATTTCAGTCTGAGCAAAAAAATAGCGGCTTCTGCCTAGGTGGAGTTTAAATATGGGAATGTAGCTAGTTATTTTCTAAGTATAACTATGAGTCACCATGGAGAACAATAGTGTGCATTCAAGAGATGAAGTATCTAATGTTTCATATTGTCCATAATTTAGGTGAAAGTTCATTGATCGGTGTTTCGCCTGACTCCGAGTTAGTATGAAGGAGTTAATACAGTCTGAATAAAAACAATAGCGGCTTCTTCCTAGACGAAATTCAAATACCAGGTTCGCATATACAAACCAATTTTGTACTTCTTTTCTGGTTCTTTACGTGTCTATTCTTTGATATTCATGTTTCATTTTTTGAATGCCGGACCCAATAAAGAAAAAAATCATTAAAATGGAAATAAAATATAAAGATTTTGCTCGGGTAATTAACCCTATTTAAATAATAAGCAGTACAAACTTAATAAAGACAAATATGAAATTAATGATTTCCAAAAGAAAAAAATTGCAATTTAAAGCAGGTTTCCAAAAAGAGTAACTTGAATGCATAAAAGACAAAAATCTACAAAAGAGTAGTAAAAAAATTAACCGTCGATATATTTTGATACTTTTTTGCTGACAGCTCACATTAGCTAAATGAGCATAAACATTAAAATTACAAGTATTATTTTTATTTCCAGTAGTATAAAATAAACTAAAAAAAAGAAGAGAATGATAAAACTATTATTTCTATGAATGTTATTCAGTTGTCTCGGTCTTCTCGGTCGTTGCCGCAGATTCAGTTTATGCCTGCAATGCAACTGTCAAATCGACTTCCATAGCTGGAACTAAAAGTGCATGCATGTTGTCATTTAATGTAGGCTCATCTGGACATGCATATATATATATATATATATATATATATATATATATATAGTTATGATAATGCAATCTTTTTGGCTTTAGATTCTTGTTTTGAGATAATGACATTTTGTTAATTGGCATTTGACTTAAAAGTGACTTCATATACACTGGAAAACATATAAAATGAATGAGTGATTTCAAGTTAGGACTATAATTTTATTTATTTGTTATCTTTTTAAATACTTTTTACTTTCAATCGAGTAATTTTCAACAGAGACTGTGATATTTAACTTGGTCTATTAGGTTTTTGTATTGAGATTGAATATGTTCCTTAATTTTGCGTTTAAAATTATATTTAGTATGCCGGGAATTCGCTGTTGATTTTAAAAAGGGACTAAATTCATCTTTAGTCAATTTTGAATAATATTTCATTTTCAATTTCTCAATTTACTCAGTAATTATGACTAGACTAGTCAATGGTATGGGTTTTAACCCGAACATAACCCGAACATGCTATATTAATGCAGATACGGGTTTTGTCTTTTACTATCCAAGTCCAACCCAGGCCCGACCCAATTACTATCAGGGTCGGGTATGGTTTTATCAAAACCGGGCTGGTTAGGGTCCGACCCGACTACTAATTTTTTCGTCGTATCAAAACATGTGTGTGTATGTTATTTGTTTACCATTTTGTTTGTTTACATGTAGATGTTTTTGTATACTTTTGTTAGAGACTTGACTACATCACTGCCCAATTTATATATTAACATTGTTTATATACAAATTTTTACAAAGTTGCAATACTAAAATATGGTTTTAACATAAACATTCTGAGTTAAGTATACGGATATTACCCAACGGGCTTAAAATACCTGATGGGCTTGAGTATTGATTTGAAATGGCCTATAGGTTCAGATCGGGCTCGGATAATAATTGTTGTAGTCGGATTAGGTTTAGATTTTTTGATACCCGGACCGACCTAGTCCATTCATAGATGTAATTATGATCAAACTTTCAAATGTTATCAATCAAGATATTTTCATTCTATTCGGGATCAAAATATATATTTTATGATGTTCATTTTGTTTTAATATTTCAAATTCATTGGACTAATTAATTTTTTATTAGCCAAATTCGTTTCTTTATGAAAAATTCTTGTATCCACAGTATTACGTGTACAGTAGCTTTTAAACCCAACTCTTTTATTATGAAAATTAAAAACAATCTTATAGATTCGACGATAAAAATCCCATTTGATAAAAGGTAGAAGCTTGGCAAAGCAGGCATCGGTACTCTTCTTTGGGCATTTTATGCTTATTTTAAAGGCGTAATACTTTTAAGTGGGTTGAATTTAATATTAAGTGGGCGGAATAATTTTTGGCTGGTGTAATATTTGGTTTCATATCATCCCTATGAGTAAGAGCCCAATAGACCGAATGAATAATTAATAATTCATGCCTGACATTGTTTCCATGCAAATTTGTTAAGTCGATGAAATTGGATACTTTTAGTGGAAATTACGGCTTTTTCAAGGAAGTTAAATACCTATATTAATTTTGATTTTAAATTTTGATTTTAGTTTGTTGAAATTTGCTTGAAAGATTGGGGATAGCATTGGATGCAAACATACTCCATTCGCCAAGACTTTCTCTATTGGGTCGTCAAAAAAGATAGACCCAAGAATTATAATTAAGAACTTCATATACTCATTATTATCTATAATCAATTTTTTTAAACATCTATCTTTCTTACATACAAAAATAGTAGCATAAATCGAAGTAGAACTTTCGATAGAACATATAAAAATTGTAGCGGCTGGAAGATTTTCGACCCCGAAAATCGACACTAATACGTCCACTGTATAGGGTGCCGAGCAGTTGAGTGTCGGAATTCCCAAAATGTTAGGGTTTAGAGGAAAAAAGAGATAGAATAAGAACAGGAAACTACCATCCAGTCAAAATACATACAAGATATCAGAGTACAACAAATCTGGACAGTGATAATAACTTGTCATCAACTACTGTCTATACAGTCTATACTTTACAGCGGAATATAATCAATACGTCTCTATCATCCAGCTCGTCTATTGAGCTTCGAACGTCCTAACCTGATAATATGAAATACTCGATCTGACCCGAGCATTACAATAAAGTAACACCCGAGTCAGGCTGGAAATTAGCGTGAGCAAAACCAACTTAATTTGAAATAATAAAGTTATAAAGCTTCTTTGAAAACCAAGGTAACTCGTACAACACAATGAGTTTTTATTTTGTTTCAAAACCAAACACTTTTTCGAAATCCATTAGCATTGCCAAAAATGTCTAGGTACATATTTACTTAATTAAAATAGTCAAATTTACTTAATTTATTCAATTGCATCCTATTGGACTCTATAATTAAATCCCATAAGTTCAAAGTGATTATTAAATTGAGGCAGTTCCGGATAACACGGATATCAGGTCTGGTTTTCCTCGAGTCTAAGTAACAAATTTTAAAAAGGGTAAGTTGTTTAAATAAACAATTTTACTTAGGGTGACAATATCATTTATGGTCATTTACTGCAGAGGTCTATTTCGAATAAAAATATCATTGCTATTAGTCTCACTATTTTAATTTGAAAACAAATATCTCACAGACTTAAGCAGAGATATAGATCTTTAACCTAATTCACAATCTATAACCAATATCCAAACGATTTACTCAGAGTTTTATTCCTCTTGATTAACAGTATTCATTTATATTTAAAACCAAATTAATTACAAATTAAACATTTTATTAAATAATAAATATTATAAAATACTATTCCTTATCCATAAGTTTATGTCAAATAACAATAATGATTTATTACCATTAAATTGTCCCTTTAAAACATCATTTCACTTTAAATTAAAATGAGAATATGAATTATCTTATGTATAAATTATAAATTCTGTTTCTTCTTCTTTCTTTTCTTTTTCTTTTTCCCTTTATATTTTTCCTTTCTTTCTTCTCTTCTCTTTTCTTTTCCTCTTATTTATTTTTTCCTCTTCTTTTATTCACCCTTTATTTTCTTTTTATTTCTTTACTCTTTCCTTTTCGCCCTATTTTCTTTTCTTTTTCTTCTACTGTTCTTTTTTTTCTTATTTTCTTTTCTTTATCTTTATTTCCATTTTCCTTCAATTTCTTTTTCTTTTTTGGCCCACCCTCCTTTTCTTTCGGCCCAGACCCTTTTCTTCCTTCTCCCTTTCCTTTCCTCCTCCGTTTGATCAACAGGAAGCGTGCACGCAAATGTGCACATGAACCTCGCCTACGATCATCAAATTTCGACGCTGACCCTTCGCGCAAACCACCCACCACCCTCTCGACCAGATCAATTATGCAGGGACCCAACAAAAACACCCAGTCGAGATTCGTTCCATCGACCAAAAACTGAAGCAAGATCACTCCACCTATCATCGCCTCACCACACCACCACGGCCCATCATCCTTCACCAAAATTTGCCCTGAGCATCCCTATCGTTTCCTCGTTCTTCCCCTCCCTATGCGCACCCCTGAAGCACCGACATAACGTTGCCCTTTGCCTCGAAAACAAGACCACCAAACTTCCACCTTAAACCCTTAATCGAGCATGACCCCGCCAATCCCTCAATAGGAAAATACCCCGCCATTTTTCCCGAGTTCGTTAACTCCGTGGCCACCTTCTGACCCAACGCCATACCCTATTCATTGTCGTGCTGTTGAAATTTCGCTAAAAAACAATTTCCGTTCAACTCTCGATTCCTCATCACCCACACGATTAAAAAATCATGAACTAATTTCGAAAAATCATCATTTTCGATGATGAACACCTTGATGAAATCAAAGTACTAATTCATGATATTCGAATTTGGATTATTTATAAATTCCTTACCGTGACAGGCACTTTACCTACTATATGTTTGATGATAGCTAACAAGACTAATTTTAGAAAAAAACTATACTCAAAACCATTCGGTTTTGCTTTTGGAATAAATGTCTAACACAGATTGTATAAGGAGATATTCGTTTTTAAAACTGCAAGATGACAACTTCCTTGTTCCAAGAACAGAGGTGCCTTCATAGATTACTATGTTTTGTTTATACACAAAACAGATTAGCACATGAGTCTTTGTCAAAATACAAATTTCATTACAATTTCAAGTATAAATGCGTATATATTTCCAGTAAGCAAAGCCTTAAAGTTTTACTCACATTTACAGAGGTGATGAATGCTGCTTCAAAGCTGTGTTGAACTACAGTTTTGCTTAAGTCTTCTTCCGGTTAGAATTCGTTATCTCCCTTTTTTTGAAATGTTTTGCTTTCTTGATCTTACTTAAGTTTGAGAAAAGCAGTATTGTTTTTTCTGTTTATCTTTAGCTAGTTTGAATGGATAAAAATGTGAAACAAAGTAGAGGTATTTATAATGGAGGAGAATATACTATAGCCTCCTATCAGGTACAGTAAATTCATCTTTATCTTTCCTTTTTTTGTTTCTACTATGATCTGAGGTTTTTATGACTTGATTTGAAAATTTGAAAGAGGGATTTGATAATTTGAAAAGTGGATTTGATATAATGTATGTTTGAGAGGATAGGCCTTAAATGCTATGTCCCCTATGGTGTTTACATGTTTATATATAGTTATATGTACATTTATACTAAGTTACCATGTGCATGTATATATATATATATATATTCACATACATTTTTTTCTTCCATTAATATATGTTTATACACTTCCATATATACAAATACTATATACATTTTTGCTTATGTGTATAAAGCTTTTACATGTGTGTGTATATATATATATATGTTTATGTGTGTGTTTATTCTATATGTACTATTTTACACACATATATCCATATACATCTACTTATATGTGTTTGTCATCCCATATATACTTACATTTATCCCCTTACTATTCCCTATAACATATACTTGTGCATATTTTATCCTTATATATTTTCATATATATCTCACATTATTTCCTTTTTACCCGTATACTACTTCATATGACATATATTCATATATGCACATTTACATACTTATATATTATCAATGACGTAAAGCTTGCATACATTTATATATATATATATATATATATATATATTGTATGTTTATCTTAATTTTTAAGTGGTAAAGTTTTAGGTATATTTACTCCAAACTTTATCATACCCAGAAAATTTAAATTTTTATATAGCTTTGAATCAATTTATATATATTCGGATATTTTAATTATCAAAAATTTATTTATTCGATTTAATAAATCAATATTTCAAAAATTGAGAATAGTTAATCACTTAATAACAAACGTCGGAAAATCTGGCTCGCCATATTTCTCCCCCCTTAGAACTTATCGTCTTCGAAAAGGGACGAAGCAAGAATTTTAATTCTAATGTTTATTATTAGTTGAATCATTCTTTAAACATTTTAAATCTTAACTCTTTTTATTCTTAAATTTTTAAAACACTTTTAAAAATTTCATAATATTACCAAACTAGCTTTATATAAAAATACTTTTTATAACTCGATGTCTAGACAAGTCCATCCTTGTTCTCACAGAAATTCAGTCATATGTTGATCAGGCGTAGGACTGAAAATCTGTAAGTACTTAGTAGACCCATTTCAACACCCAGTGAAAATACTTGGAAAGGCTTTTGTGAGAATAATCTGGAAATCATCATCCCCTCCCGTGGATCGCAGTTAGCACGATGATTGCGCCGCCATCCCGGCGAAATCCATATATAACTATAGGCATTCGCACCCCTCGCTTCCGTCATGGGAACTGCAACAGATCGCAGCTACACCTAGGGTTACGTTGCTATTGCAGCAGAAACCATGTAACTGTAGGCATCAGCTCCCACAAATTACGCTGCCAAATGAAACTTCACCACATAGATCGTAGACTACGCAAAGGTTGCGTCACTATCCCATTGAAACCCAATGTAGACTGTAGGCACTCAGCACCACACGAATTTCGCTATGGAACCACATAAGATCGCAATCTACCGATGCTACATCGCTATCCCGGCGAAATCAAATGTAGATTGTAGGCAATCTCTGCCACTCGACTCACGCTATGGAACATGGTAGATTGCAGTTACAGCAAAGGTTACGTTGCCATCATGGCAAAACCCCAATGTAACAGTAGGCATCAGCACCCTCGACTTACGCTACCAAATGATCATTAGGAACTCAAGTTTTGTTCGCACGTCCTCTAGGACCAAAATTTAGAACCCCCCATAGGGCTCAAGGCAGAACCACCCTGTGGATCTCATACTACAAGTTTCGACTCTAAATGGGACCGCCTTTTTCCTCATAGTATTCTCAAAACATTTCATACTATATACATATAGTATCTTCCAAATCATACTCTTTATATGTATCACGTATAAACTTCAAAATCGATAGGTCTCAACTTGGCTTTCCAAATTCCCAAAATTTGCTTTTTGCCAAAACCAAAAGCCTTTCAAAATCAGTGGGTTCCAAAAACCCTTTTCAGTTCCATTCTCATAAAATCATTCTTATATATGTATAAGTTTATTCTTTCAACTTGAAACTTTTTCGGATCACTTCATACTTATATAGATTCCACTTTATATTTCAAATATCCTTTAAAGATCATTTCCTTCCGATTATACTTTCAATAAAGGGGTTTCAATATAGAACAAATATAGATAACTAGTATATATAATATCATTAATGTCAAACCAAATTTTCAAGTTCGATTTCCTTTTCCAGAGTCATTTATCACATTACTTATTTCTTGCAAAGTAAGTTTCCAGTTATAATGACTATTTACTCTTTATTTTATCATCATACATTTCTCAAAATATACTCTTTTTCTTCAAAATCATTTTCGCTTCAGTATTCGATTTCACTTTCACTTCACAATTGCTTCAATTTCCATTTGGGTTTTACTTCAAGTCAACCCAATTAGCATTTAAATCCACGGTTTAAATATAAACAATTTACATTTTGACCAGTTTGAATTTAGAAAATAGCTGGAATAGTTTTGAATAGCTAGATGGTTGTAAAATAGTTAGATGGTTGTAAAATAGTCAGATAGTTGAATAGTTAATATAAGATAGTTTGAGTTTTAAAAAGAAATGTTTGTATGGTAAATAGCTTGGAAAATCAAAATATTTTGAATATTTAAGAAAATAGATTTAGACCGTTTATGTTAAAATAATTTATTTGAAATAGTTCCAGAGTCACACTGGTTCAATTTCCCAATCTTCAACTTAAATCAATTTTCCAATTTCCATTCCCACATAAGTTGATTCAATCCAAGTTCCAATTCGAATTAGCTTCGATTCCCATTCTAATTCAAATCAATTCCCATTTGAATTTGAACTTATTCAACTTCGATTACACTTCCAATTAATTCAATTCAATTCAATTTCAAATTTGAATTAATTATAATTTCATTCTCAAATTTTAACCCTTCTCGATTTATATGAATTCGGGTTCGGTTTTCAAAATGGTGATTTAATTACTTAAATCAAATTAACCTCGAACATTTAATTTAACAACCTAAATCTTTAAAATAATTCAATTCTGATCCCAACCTTTGAATATTTATTTAAATTACTTCTACTTAAACTTATGTGAGGTTCGAGTAAGAGTTAAAACTTTTTAAACAAATTAGTTTCGGAATTCAATTGATTACCCAATAATACTTTAAAATTTTAAACCTAATTCTTTGAACAAAATTCCAATAGACAAGTTTGTTTTATCATTTCAAACTTTAAGTTCCAAATGGTTACATTTCCATAAATTCAATTTCATTTCTAAGAATCAAAATCATTCAAAAGTTTCGAATCAAATTTTATTTCTATTCAATTTCAGGGTTGGGTATATATCATTTCACTCCCTTTCTCAATTTAATCGAAATAATCCAATTTGCAATTTTATATATATTGTTAATGACAAATAGAATGATAGCAGGATATGTCAAAGTAAATAAACATCCAAATTATCTAAAACACCCATCAATAGCATCCAACACAAATTTTCAGAATTCGAAACTCATTTTTATTCCAAAAGCTGTTTGAAATTATTCATACACAACCTCTTATCAAATCCATACTTTTCTTTCCAATTTAATCCATTTAACTTCCCTAAGTTATATCTTAATTTCACCTTAAAATTTCCAATCTAGGTTGTACATTAAAAACTAATTTAACTTTCCCTAAGTTAAATTTCCAATTCATTTAATCTATTTAGACCTCTCAATTTAAATTTACATCCTAAATTTAATTTCCTTATCAATATCCTTTTCCACTTGTAAGTTCAAAAACATATTTCTCCTTGGGTTATACATCTTATTCTAAGGGGAAATTTCAGAATTCAACACTTAGTATTTATTTTCAAACCAACTTTGAATCATATATATCCTCATATATATACATATTTATTTCATTTGCATATCAAGTCATACTTTCAATTTTAAACCACTCTTGGTTTTCTTATTCAAAAAATTCATCTTCAAGCAACTCTTGTTTTTAAAACAAGATTTGTATGTTCAAAAATATTCTAAATAATAGTGCTTATTATTTTCTTAACACTTTGAAACAATTCCAAAACTTTTTCCGGGCTTAGATTTAAAACTTCACAATTTAAATCCATTTTTAATTTATAAGTCGCATTCATAAATTCAACTTGTATAATATTTTTTACCTCCTTAGAACATTTCACCCTATTTCTTCATTGTTTATTCTATAATAAGCATCTTTTATTAAGATACAATACCCAATTTATGATAATTATCATATCTAAGAATCAAACACACCATATATTCCATCATAATTCATTGGAAAAAATACAATCAAGGTAACTTATTCCAAATACTTTGAAAATTACTTTTAATTTTCTAGGATTTAAATTCGAGTTGAATCCGTTTTTAGCTTAACTTATTTGTATAATTAATCCTTACCCACATTTCTATTTGGTTATATGTGTTTTACCACTTAAATCTTATGATCTTATTCAATTTTAATAACAACAACCAATTCCCTTAATCCTCTATAATAATTTGAAAAATTATTGCTTCATATATCAAAATATAAGCTTACATACAAATCATTTTTAAAACCCTTTTTTTAAATCATTATATAAGAAAATAGCAAGTACGCCCTCATATAATACTTTCAACTCCTTCTAGAGTACTATTGACCCTATCTCTAATGAGTAATTCCTATCAGAGCCAAGGTTTTCGCTTAACCTTCTACTCTGATACCAAATGTAACGGCCCGAAGATTTTCGATCCTGAAAATCGACACTAATACGTCCATTGTATAGAGTGTCGAGCAATCGAGTGCCGAAAATCCCAGACTGTTAGGGTTTAGAAGAAAAAAAAGAGGTAGAATAACAACAGGAAACAACGGCACAAAATCTCACAATCGTAGCGGAAACAAAATATAATATAAAATAACAACATTTATACAAAGAAAAGCTGTAACTATCAAAATACATACAAGATATCAGAGAACGACAAATCTGGACAGTTATAATAACTTGTCCTCGGCTGCTGTCTATACAGTGTATACTTCATCGCGGAATATAATCAATACGTCTCTGCCATTCAACTTTTTCCTGAGCTCCGAACGTCCTAAACTGAAAATCTGTAATACTCTATCTCACCCGAGCATTATAATAAAGTAACATCCAAGTCAGCAAAACCAACTTAATTTGAAATATTAAAGTTATGAAGCTTCTTTGAAAACCAAGGTAACTCATACAGCACGATGAGTTTTTATTTTGTTTCAAAACCAAACACTTTTCCAAAATCCATTAGTATTGCCAAAAATGTCTAGATACAGATTTACTTAATTAAAATAGTCAATTTTACTTAATTTATTCAGTTCCATCCTACTGGACTCTATAATCAATAAATCGAGCCCATAAGTTCAAAGTGATTATCAAATTGAGGCGGTTTCGGATAACACGGATATCAGGTTCGGTTTTCCTCGAGTCTAAGTAAAAAAAATTCAAAAGGGTAAGTTGTTTAAATAAACAATTTTACTTAGGGTGATAATATCATTTATGGTCATTTATTACAGAGGTCTTATTTCGAATAAAAGGTATCATTACTTTTAGTCTCACTATTTTAATTTGAAAACAAATATTCCATAGACGTAAGCAATGATATAGATCGTTAACCCAATTAACGATCTATAACCAATGTCCAAACGATTTACTCAAGGTTTTAATCCTCTTGATTAACCGTATTCATTTATATTTAAAACCAAATTAATTACAAATTAAACGTTTTATTAAATAATAAATATTATAAAACACTATTCCTTATACACAAGTTTAAGTCAAATAATAATTATGATTTATTACCATTAAATTGTACCTTTAAAATATCATTTCAATTTAAATTAAAATGAGAATATGAATTATCTTATGTATAAATTATAAATTCTATTTCTTCTTCTTTCTTTACTTTATATTTTTCCCTTTATATTTTTCCTTTCTTTCTTCTCTTTTCTTTTCTTTTCCTCTTATTTATTTTTTTCCTCTTCTTTTATTTTCCCTTTGTTTTCTTTCTATTTCTTTACTATTTCCTTTTCTCCCTATTTTCTTCTCCTTTTCTTTTACTGTTCTTTTTTTTTTCTTATTTTCTTTTCTTTATCTTCATATCCCTTTTCCTTTAACTTCCTTTTCTCTTTTGGCCCACCCTCCTTTTCTTTCGGCCTAGACCCTTTTCTTCTTTCTCCCTTTCCTTTCCTCCTCTGTTTGATCAACGGGAAACATGCACGTGAATGTGCACATGAACCTCGCCTCCGACCATCAAATTTCGACGCCGACCCTTCGCACAAACCACCCGCTACCCTCTCGACTCGATCAACTATGCAGGGACCCAACAAAAACACCCAGTAAAGATTCGTTCCATCGACCAAAAACTGAAGCAAGACCACTCCACCTATCATCGCCTCGCCACACCACCACGGCCCACCATCCTTCACCAAAATTTTCCCTAAGTATCCCCATCGTTTCCTTATTCTGCCTCTCCCTATGCGCACCCTTGGAGCACCACCATAACGTTGCCCTTTGCCTCGAAAATGAGACCACCAAACTTCCACCTTAAACCCTTAATCGAGCACAACCCCGCCAATCCCTCAATAGGAAAATACCCCTCCATTTTTCTCGTGTTCCTTAACTCTGTGGCTACCTTCTGACCCAACGCCATACCCTATTCATTATCGTGCCGTCGGAATTTCGCAAAGAAATGATTTCCGTTCAACTCTCAATTCCTCATCACCCACACTGTTAGAAATCATGAATTAATTTTAAAAAATCATCATTTTCGAAGACGAACACCTTCATGAAATCAAAGTACTAATTCACGATATTCGAATTTGGATTATTTATAATTCCTTACCGTGACAGGCATTTTACCTACTATACATTTGATGATAGCAAACAAGACTAATTTTAGAAAAAAACTATACTCAAAACCAGTTGGTTTTGCTTTTGGAATAAATGTCTAACACAGATTGTATAAGGATATATTGGTTTTTAAAACTGCAAGATGACAACTTTCCTTGTTTTAAGAACAGAGGTGCCTTCATAGGTTACTATGTTTTGTTTATACACGGAACAGATTAACACACGAATCTTTGTCATAATACAAAGTTGATTACAATTTCAAGTATAAATGCATATATATATATATATATATATATATATATATATATATTTCCAGTAAGCAAAGCCTTAAAGTTTTACTCACATTTACAGAGGTGATGAATGCTGCTTGAAAGCTGTGTTGAACTGCAGTTTTGCTTAAGTCTTCTTCCAGTTAGAATTCGTTATCTCCTTTTTTTTTTAAATGTTTTGCTTACTTAATCTTACTTAAGTTTGAAAAAAAGCAGTATTGTTTTTCTGTTTATCTTTAGCTAGTTTGAATGGATAAAAATGTGAAACAAACTAGAGGTATTTATAATAGAGGAGAATATACTATAGCCTCCTATCAGGTACAGTAATTTCATCTTTATCTTTCCTTTTTTTTTTGTTTCTACTTTGATCTGATGTTTTTATGACTTGATTTGAAAATTTGAAAGAGGGATTTGATAATTTGAAAAGTGGATTTGTTATAATGTATGCTTAAGAGGAGCCTCAAATGATATGTCCCCTATGGTGTTTACATGTTTATATATAGCTACGTGTACATTTATACCCATATATATATATATTCTATATGTACTATTTTACACACATATATCCATATACATCTACTTATATGTGTTTGTCATCCCATATATATTTACATTTATCCCCTTACTATTCCCTTTAACATATACTTGTGCATATTTTATCCTTATATATTTTCATATATATATATATATCCCACATTATTTCCTATTTACCCGTATACTACTTCATATGACATATATTCGTATATGCAGATTTACATACCTATATATTATCAATGATGTAAAGCTTGCGTACATATATATATATATATATATATATATATATATATATATATTGGATGTTTATCTTAATTTTTAAGTGGTGGAGTTTTATGTATATTTACTCCAAACTTTATCATACCTAGAAAATTTAAATTTTAAATTTTTATATAGCTTTGAACCAATTTATATATATATTCAGATATTTTAGTTATCAGAAATTTATTTGTTCGATTTAATAAATCAATATTTCAAAAATTGAGAACAGTTAATCACTTAATAATGAATGTCAGAAAATCCAGCTCGTCGCATTTCTCCCCCTAGAACTTTTCGTCTTCGAAAAGGAAAGAAGCAAGAATTTTAATTCTAATGTTTATTGTTAGTTGAATCATTCTTTAAACATTTTAACTCTTAACTCTTTTTATCTTAAAAATTTTAAAACACTTTTAAAAATTTCATAATATTACCAAACTAACTTTATATAAAAATACTTTTTATAACTCGATGTCTAGACAAGTCCATCCTTATTCTCACAGAAATTCAGTCATATGTTGATCAGGCGTAGGACTGAAAATCTATAAGTACTTAGTCGATCCATTTCAACACATAGTGAAAATACTTGGAAAGGCTTTTGTGAGAAAACTCTGGAAATCATCATCCCCTCCTGTGGATCACAATTAGCACGATGGTTGCGCCGCCATCCCGGCGAAATCCATAGATAACTATAGACATCCGCACCCCTCGCTTCCTTCATGGGAACTGCAACAGATCGCAGCTACACCCAAGGTTACGTTGCTATTGCAGCAAAAACCATGTAACTGTAGGCATTAGCGGCCTCGAATTACGCTACCACATGAAACTTCACCACATAAATCGTAGACTACACAAAGGTTGCGTCACTATCCTATTGAAACTCAATGTATACTGTAGGCACTCAGCATCACACGAATTTCGCTATGGAACCACATAGCTTGCAATCTACCGATGCTACATCGCTATCCCAGCGAAATCAAATGTAGATTGTAGGCAATCACTGCCACTCGAGTTACGCTATGGAACATAGTAGATCGCAGTTACAGCAAAGGTTACATTGCCATCATGGCAAAACCCCAGTGTAACAGTAGGCATCAGCACCCTCGACTTACGTTGCCAAATGATCATCAGGAACTCAAGTTTTGTTCGTACGTCCTCTGGGACCAAAATTTAGAACCCCCCTTAGGGCCCAAGGCAGAACCACCCCGTGGATTTCATACTATAAGTTTCAACTCTAAATGGGAGCGCTTTTTTCCCCATAGTATTCTCAAAACATTTCATACTATATACATATAGTATCTTTCAAATCATACTCTTTATATGTGTCACATATAAACTTTAAAATCGATAGCTCTCAATTTGGCTTTCCAAATTCCCAAAATTTTCTTTTTGCCAAAACCAAAAGCCTTTCAAAATCAATGGGTTCCAAAAACCCTTTTTAGTTCCATTCTCATAAAATCATTCTTATATATATGTAAGTTTATTCTTTCAACTTGAAAAATTTTCAGATCACTTCATACTTATATAGATTCCACTTTATATTTAAGATATCCTTTAAAGATTATTTCCTTCCGGTTATACTTTCAATAAAGGGGTTTCAATATAGGACAAATATATATAACTAGTATATATAATATCTTAACATCCAAATTTTCAAGTTCGATTTCCTTTTCCAAAGTCATTTATCACATTACTTATTTCTTACAAAGTAAATTTCCAGTTATAATGACTATTCACTCTTTATTTTATCATCACACACTTCTCGAAATATACTCTTTTTCTTTAAAATCATTTTTGCTTCAATATTCGGTTTCGCTTTCACTTCACAATTGATTCAATTTCCATTTGGGTTTTACTTCAAGTCAACCCAATTAGCATTTAAATCCACGCTTTAAATATAGATAATTTCCATTTTGACCAGTTTGAATTTAGAAAATAGCTTGAATAGTTTTAAATAGTTAAATGGTTGTAAAATAGTTAGATGGTTATAAATAGTTAGATAATTGAATAGTTAATATAAGATAGTTTGAGTTTTAAAATGAAATGTTTGTATAGTAAATAGCTTGGAAAATCAAAATAGTTTGAATATATAAGAAAATAGATTTAAGACCGTTTATATTAAAATAATTCATTTGAAATTGTTCCAGAGTCACACTGGTTCAATTTCCCAATCTTCAACTTATCAAGTTTCCAATTTCCATTCCCACTTAAATTGATTCAATCCATATTCCAATTCGAACTAGCTTCGATTCCCATTCTAATTCAAATCAATTCCCATTTGAATTTAAACTTATTCAACTTCGATTACACTTCCAATTAATTCAATTCAATTCAACTTCAAATTTGAATTAATTCTAATTTTCTCAAATTTTAACCCTTCTCGATTTATATAAATTTGGGTTAGGTTTTAAAAATGGTGATTTAATTACTTAAATCGAATTAATCTCTAACATTTAATTTAACAACCTAAGTCTTTAAAATAATTCAATTCTGATCCAAATTTTCGAATATTTATTTAAATTACTTCTACTTGAACTTATGTGAGGTTCGAATAAGAGTTTAAATCTTTTTAAACAAATTAGTTTCGGAATTCGATTGATTACCCAATTATACTTTAAATTTTTAAACCTGATTCTTTGAACAAAATTCCAATTAACAAGTTTGTTTTATCATTTCAAACTTTAAGTTCCAATTAACACCATATATTCCATCATAATTCATTGGAAAAAATACAATCAAGTTAACTTATTCCAAATACTTTGAAAATTCTTTTTAATTTTCCAGGATTTAAATTCAGGTTGAATCCATTTTTAGCTTAACTTATTTGTATAATTAATCCTTACCCACATTTCTATTTAGTTATATGTGTTTTACCACTTAAATCTTATAATCTTATTCAATTTTAATAACAACAACCAACTCCCTTAATCCTCTATAATAATTTGAAAAATTATTTGTGACGACCCGGAATTTTGAGCAATATCAATTTAATAATCTTTGATAATAATTAAATTGATTTGATCATTTTATATTATAAATTGACAGTTAAGATTTATTTTTAAGGCTAAAAATAATAATTTGTTAATATCTATTAATATTTTTCTTAACATTATAAATAGGCAAGATTAAATTCTTTTGAAGTTTATAATAATTTGATTTGGGAATATTTATTTTTGGTAAATAAAAAGTTTTAAAAGCTAATTTATATTCAAATTAATATATATATATATGAATGTATATATTGTGATTTGATATTTGTTTTAAAATTTAATATGGAAATTAACAAATTTAATGTTAGAATGTTTCTATTTGAAATGATAATTTGATTTAATGTCTTTGAAATGATATTTGAAATTTAAATTTTAAATAATAAAGTTAATTTCTTATTTTATAAACATATATTTTAGCTTTTGTTTTTAATAAGATAAAATTGTTTTAAAAATTTATATAAGGAGTTAAACTAAGTTTCTCAATTTATGAACAAATGATAAAATTAAATTGATTAAAATACAAGTTATTTTAAAAAAAATGCCTATATGAATTTGTTTTTAAGATAATGAAAGCCTAAAGTTTATTTTTATAAGATGGAAGCATTTTATAATTATCTAACATTTCATTAATGTATGTATGTAGCTTAAATAGATTATTAATAAGGAAATAACCTTTAAAATATTAATTAAATATTAAAAACATTTGTTAAACATTAATTTAACAGTAATAACACTTGTTAAACTTTTAAATATGTGTTAAGACACTTGTAAATTAATATGTATAGGTGTAAGCTAATTAGAATATAAGATAGACAAATGTCACTCTCTAATAATTTAATTTTAATTTTAATTGTAAAATACAAATGAGCTTCATTTTCAGGAAAAAGAATTCCTTTTACTCTCTTCTGCAACAAAATTAATACAAAACAGATCAAGAAAAAAAATGCAAATAAAAAACAAAGATCTGAAAAGAAACAAATGCATAAAACTGTAAATCTGGAAAATGCAAATGCAAGGTTTTCAAATGAAGCTAGAGGCATGCAAACTAGAATGATTCAAGTAATTCAAGTGATACTGGAATCAAACAATTCAGAAGGATTAATCAACATGCAGATGGAATTCAGAAGCATGCATATGAATTTTAAAAGCCTGGAAAGAAGAAAATGCAGTTCTGTCTTCTGTAGGATTCAATGTGAGTAAATAAATTTTAAAAAACAGTTTTGAATTTTTAAATTTCATCTTTTAATTGTGTATGGAATCTTGATGAATTGACTTGATTCTTGGATTTAACTGTTGCATGATTTAGTATGAGGAATTTATGATATTGAGATGCCTGTAACCATAATAATGCTCTGTAACTATAACAGGTTTCCTAATTAATTCAATAACTTGAAATTGAATTCGAATCTGCTTATGATTTGTTTACAAATGTTGTTTGTAATCACATAAGCTATCATTTAAAAATAATAACAAAATTTTAAATTGAATGATTTATTATAAATAGTTAAATTTACAGTACATTTCAAATTTGGGTCAAAAACTTTTGTTTTCAAATTCAAGTTTTGATATTATAATTGGTTTACTATTAGGAAATCATGAATTTTGGAGGTTGAAACATGATTTTTGATTTGTTAGTTTAAGAGAATTCAGGGATTTTCAGTTTTGTGCTATTTGGTTGATTCATGGCAAACGATGGCGAATTGAACCCTGTCTTTGAGCATGAAGGAGTAGGGGATAATGATGATCATGGGAAAAATGGAATTTGATTTTATTATGGATCAAGGTGGTTGGAATTTGTTAGAATAGGGTTTTTCTTCCTGTTCTTACTGTCACTGTTCATCTTAACTTCGCGACTTTGTGGGTAATCTGGAGGCTATCGCGAGGGGTTAGGGAGATGATGGGAAGAGAGATGAAGTTACGGTGATGGTGGCGAGGTCTCCGGTGAAGGGAATGGTCGGCAGTGGGTAAATTTCTGGTTGCTGTGTTTCGAGTTGATGGGTTCGAGTGTTGAATTTTTGATTTTCGTTTGAATTTGAGTTTCTGGGTGTCGCGTTACAACATTGGGGTCGAGGATGACTGGGCGACGTCATGGAGGTGATCGCTGGTGAAAGGGGGAGCGGTGCACGTTGCACGGTGCAAGGGGGTATCAGGAAGTATTGGGTTCTGGAACGAGAGGGGAGGAGACTCGAAGGATGACTAGTGTTTTGATGTATGGGACTCGAAGCAGGAAGAAAGGTGGAAGCACGGAGTTATCGTGTGTTGATTTGGGGTCGTACGCGTGAGTTTCTGGGGGTTTGCTCGAGTATGTTGAGTAGGTTTTGTTTGGGTTTAGAGGGTTTTAAAAGTTTAAAAGAAAATTTTAACAGTAAAGTTTTTAAAGATTTTAAACATAGGATAATATGATCTTGTTAATCATTAGAGTTTTAACCAAAGTTAAATAGGTTTATATGTAAAACTAACTTGTTTTAAGTTAATGTGTTAGACAAGTTTATACATATTAAATTATGGAAATAAATAAATAAAATAAGTGGATTTTAGAAATAAGTTATATAAATTGCTGTTAAATAACTTTGGAAGAGGTTTAGAAATTTTAAAGTTCAATTTAAAATATGTTTAAATTATAATTGATTTCTAAATATTATATTTTATTTAAATAAAGTTTAATGATTTAGAATTTGATAATCAATTGTAATAAAGATTATCTTTAGTTATTTTGAATTTGATTTAATTAAAGATAATTAAATTTGTAAAGATAATTAAGATAATTAAATTATTAACCATTTAAAAGTTATTGGTTAATATAAATGTGTTAATTAAGATAAGGGTTTTCTTAATCAAGAATATTTATAATATAAGAAGTTAAGGAATCCTTTAATTAAATTTAAAATGATTAAGTTAAATAATTAATTAGTGATTAATTAAGATAATCACTTAAGGGTTAATCTAATATAATTACTTGGGAGGTAATTAAAGAAATTAAGTGGTTAAGTACTAGAGGTAATTAAGTAAAAGTTAATTACTTTATTAAAAGTAATTAAGTAAATGTGATTAAGAGTTAATCACTTTAGTTATTAATTAAAGAATTAATTAATAATTAGTTAAAGGTTTAAATTATTTGATTAATGATTAATTAATAAAAGGATTAAGAGCAATTATTATATGATTAATTACTTATTAAGTAATTAATTAAGATTATAATTAATGAAGTAATCATTAATTAATGAAAATAATTAATTAGTTGTTAATTAATAATTTAAGAATAATTAATTTATAATTAATTTTTAATTACTAAATGTAATTAAAGTAATTAATCGAAGGTGATTAATTAAAAGTAATTAATTAAATATGATTAATTAAAAGTAATTAATCAGTGAGATTAATTAAAAGTGATTAATCAAGTATAATTAAAAGATAATTAAGGAATAATTATCAGAATAATTAGAGAATAATTAATCAAGGATTGATTAATTTTAAAAGGGTAATTAAGAGGTAATTACTTAGTATAATTTGGAGTAATTAATCAGGATGATTAATTAATATGGTAATTAAGTAAGAATTTCTTAAAGTAATCAAGTGATAATTAATCAGGGAAGATTAATTGAAATGGATGATTAAGTGATGTTAATTAATTAATTTATTTGTAATTAATTAATGAATAAGAAGTTAAATTGAAGATAATCCAAGTGATTAATTAAGGATTAATTTAATTTAAGGATTAATTAAATTAATCAAGTTTGAATCAAACTTGTTTATGAATGATTAATGATTGGATGATATATATATCATTGGATGAGTTAATGATATTTGTTGTTGATGGATGACATTGATTGATGGATGATGATGTGAATATGCTATATTTGAATGTGATTTATATGCTGCTTTGTGATATGTATAGATGCATGTGATAATAGATGCTTATCTATCTGTGTAATATGATACATCCATTTATGTTAAGTGATATTTTTAAATATCTATTGTTTAAATCCCTTAAGTACAACTTGGACATTAAAATGGCGTTTGGTTTCGATGAGACCGGGATCGGGTTTCCATATTTGGATATCCGAAAACTACATCGATTCCAATTAAACGTAGGTCGTTAATCCAAGTGGAGCAAGTGAAGACTCGAGGTGTAAGGGCTATACGTCAGTATAACTCTATGGGTGATTCCTTAGTGAGTTTGATGGAATAGTGCTTATAGGTTCGAGATGGTGGTTTTAGAGTGCAAGGGCTATGGTCGTTGACTCTAAGGGTGATTCCAAAACGAGTGCAATGAGATAGTGCCTTCGGTTTCGTTCGAACCCGGAACGGACTTGTATGGATGAATTCTTTCAGCACATCGTCAGGTGGACGATGAGCATTCTAAGATAATTGGCCCTATAAAGGTAATCGCAACCTCAAGCCTCATCAACCGGGAATGGCTAAAACAGGGGAGGTGCAGCAAGGCTTCGTGGGTCGCTCCCACTGGAGAGCGAGATACATCCCTGTCTAGATGTCCCTTTTTATTTCGGCTTTGTGGGCAGTTGGAACTGCAGCCAACTACGGGGTGGTCTTGTTCGGGACTGTTCAGTAAGGAATGGTCCTGGTCTTGTGTTGCAGGGGATGAAGGGAGTAATCCTCGGTACGGTGATCTAGGCCACGTACTGTGACGGGCGGTACCCCAGTAGCCCTGCCATTGATGGAAACCCATTTTCCCTACAAGACCCTACGGTTTTGTTTGTATTACCCACTTTTGTGGCTAGCAGCTGGAATTTAATAGATGTAAAAATTTTGGCTATTTCATATTTACTTGAAAACCCTAGACACTATTATAATATCACTGGATTTCCTATCAAATGTTTTGGTTAGCGTAAGGTAAAAACTTTTCCATGTTTATGTGTGGGAAGTCTTACGTGAACCTTTCTTTTCAAAGGATTTTCTAAAGTTAAGCAATCTTAAACCGTTTACTCACACTAGACCCCTGTCTAACCCGAGTGTTTATTTTCTGTTTTATTAAACTCTTGGGTACTCATATTATATATGAGTAGTCAAGTGATTCAGGTTATCTCTTGACGAAATCTGGAGGAGCTATGTAGCAGGAGGCTTCAGCGTGTAGATATATGGTTAGAGTTTCCGCTGTGTTTCTGTATGATGTCTTGTATTGTATTAGACAGAATTGTTATAACTGTCTAACTTGAGATGTTTAGTTGTGTACTCTGATGTATATGATACTATGTATATGTTCTATATTATATTTAAATCGTTCCGCTGTGAGATTCTGATGTGTTGTTTCTTTTTCTTCTCTTTCTTTTCTTCTTCCATCCCTTTCTTTCTTTATTAGTGATGCGATTTTCCGGGAGTGGAAAGTCGGGTCGCTACATTATTGCTTCATATATCAAAATATAAGCTTATATACAAATCATTTTTAAAACCGTTTTTTAAAATCATTATATGAGAAAATAACAAGTGCGCCCTCGTATAATACTTTCAACTCCTTCTAGGGTACTATCGCCTCTATCTCTAATGAGTAATTCCCACCAGAGCCAAGGTTCTCGCTTTACCTTCTGCTCTGATACCAAGTTAACGGCCCGAAGATTTTGGACCCCGAAAATCTTCGCTAATACGTCCATTGTATAGAGTATCAAGCAATCGAGTGCCGGAAATCGCAGACTGTTAGGGTTTAGAAGAAAAAAAAAGAGGTAGAATATAACAGGAAACAATAACACAGAATCTCACAATCGTAGCGGAAAAAAATATAATATAAAATAACAGCATTTATACAAAGAAAAAATGTAACTGTCAAAATACACACATAGAGTACAACAAATCTGGACAGTTATAATAACTTGTCCTCAACTACTATCTATACAGTCTATACTTCATTGTGGAATATAATCAACACGTCTCTGCCATTCAGCTTGTCTCCTGAGCTCCAAACGTCCTAAACTGAAAATCTATAATACTTGGTCTGACCCGAGCATTATAATAAAGTAACACTCGAGTTAGGCCGGAAACCAACGTGAGTAAAACCAACTTAATTTGAAATATTAAAGTTATGAAGCTTCTTTGAAAACCAAGGTAACTCGTACAACATGATGAGTATTTATTTTGTTTCAAAACCAAACACTTTTCCAAAATTCATTAGTATTGCCAAAAATGTCTAGGTACAGATTTACTTAATTAAAATAGTCGAATTTACTTAATTTATTCAATTCCATCCATTAGACTCTATAATCAATAAATCAAACCCCATAAGTTCAAAGTGATTATCAAATTGAGGCGGTTCCGGATAACACAGATATCAGGTTCGGTTTTCCTCGAGTCTAAGTAACAAATATTCAAAAGGGTAAGTTGTCTAAATAAACAATTTTACTTAGGTGACAATATCGTTTACGGCCATTTATTTCAGAGGTCTTATTTGGAATAAAATGTGTCATTACTTTTAGTCTCACTATTTTAATTTGAAAACAAATATCCTACAGGCTTAAGCAAAGATATAGATGGTTAACCCAATTAACGATCTATAACCGATATCCAACCGATTTACTCATGGTTTTAATCCTCTTGATTAACCATATTCATTTATATTTAAAACCAAATTAATTACAAATTAAACGTTTTATTAATTATAAAATACCATTCCTTATACGCAAGTTTAAGTCAAACAACAATTATGATTTATTACCATTAAATTGTACCTTTAAAATATCATTTCACTTTAAATTAAAATGAGAATATGAATTGTCTTATGTATAAATTATAAATTCTATTTCTTCTTATTTCTTTTCTTTTTATTTTTCCCTTTCTATTTTTCCTTTCTTTCTTCTCTTTTCTTTTCTTTTCCTCTTATTTATTTCTTTCCTCTTCTTTTATTTTCCCTTTATTTTCTTTCTATTTCTTTACTTTTTCCTTTTCTTTCTATTTTCTTTTCTTTATCTTCTTCTTTTACTATTATTTTTTTTTCCTATTTTTTTCTTTATCTTTATTTCCCTTTTCCTTTAATTTCCTTTTCTCTTTTGGCCCACCCTCCTTTTCTTTCGGCCCAGGCCTTTTTCTTCCTTCTCCTTTTCCTTTCCTCCTCCATTTGATCAATAGAAAACGTGCACGCGAATGTGCATATGAACCTCGCCTCCGACAATCAAATTTCGACGCCGACCCTTTGCGCAAACCACCCACTACCCTCTCGACTCGATCACCTATGCAGGGACCCAACAAAAACACCCAGTCGAGATTCGATCCATCGACCGAAAACAGGAGTAAGACCACTCCGCCTATCATCGCCTCGCTACACCACCTCGCCACACCTCCACACCACTATATCCACATACATTTTTTTCCATTATATATGTATATATGTTTATACATTTCCATATATACAAATACTATTTACATTTTTGCTTATGTATATAAGCTTTTACATGTACATTATGTACTATTTTACACACATATATCCATATACATCTACTTACATGTGCTTGTCATCCCATATATATTTACATTTATCCCCTTACTATTCCCTATAACATATACTTGTGTATATTTTGTCCTTATATATTTTCATATATATCTCACATTATTTCCTATTTACCCATATATTACTTCATATGACATATATTCATATATGCACATTTACATACTTATATATTATCAATGACGTAAAGCTTACGTACATTTATAAATATTTATATATTTTAGATGTTTATCTTAATTTTTAAATGGTGGAGTTTTATGTATATTTCCTCCAACTTTATCACACCCAGGAAATTTAAATTTTAAATTTTTATATAGCTTTGAATCAATTTATATACATAGTCAGATATTTTAATTATCAAAAATGTATTTGTTCAATTCAATAAATTAATATTTCAAAAATTGAGAATAGTTAATCACTTAATAACGAACGTCAGAAAATCCGGGTCGTCACAAAAATGCACCGTGTTCTAGGGCAAGTCGATAATTATCTCGGTTCATTTGAGTTTTGGATTGGGGACGTAAATCTAAACCCACAATGGGTTTATGGGACGGCTTTGGGATGGGTTCCAACATGCCTAGGTCAGGCATTCATCGCAATCCACCCTATTACCACGATGAATTCATTCTTTCTTAATTTGGAATGATCTTTCCGTTCAAACGTCTTAATTTAGTTTTGATAATTAAGACCTATCCTCTGAATTTTTTATCATCTGTCCATGGAAATTGTGCAAGTACTTTTTTTAAATTGGTTGCTAATCTTTGTGTATTCCGCTAAGATTTCCAATCAAAATTTCGACATCTTAATTAGGTGTAAAAAAAATTTATAATACTTTTTTGTTCGCTGACCTTCATTTTGGACAGCATAATTCATTTCGCTTTACAAAAATCTGACGACGATATTCGTACGTACACAACAAGCTTTTAAGCCCAACTCTACTTTAAGAAAAATAAAGAGAAACTTACGACTTGTTGATAAATGCGCAGTTCTATAAAAGGTATAAACTTATTCCAGCAAGCCTCAATACTATTCTTTTGGTATATTTATAGACGTTTTGATTGTGCATAATTTTAACGCCTGATACCTTTAAATGGGCTGAATTTATTATTAAGCAGGCTAAATAATTTCTAGGCAGTTGTATTACTTACCTCGATAGATAGACCTGTCAACGGATACTTTCGAATGCGGATAGTGCCTTATCCACATCCTCATTTTAAATTATTTTCAAATATCCGCATCCGTGGATACGGAAGGATATCAGATAATTTTCTATCCACTAATTACCGATAAATTAAGAAATTTAAATAGAAAATTTAAATTTAACATAATATTTTTTCGATGACATTGAATATAAAAGTGTTCAAAATAAACAAATATTATGATAATAAATAGCTTTGAGCAGTTAATATGCATTAAGTGTATATAATATAAACTATCAACATAATAAAACAATAAATAAATATCATTTCTTATATTTAAATAAACACAATTTAAACTTTAACTTTAGCAAAAATCGGACGGATAATTTTCGAATGCGATTGTCTTCAAATTCGCGTCCTCGTCCTTTTTTTTGGGATATGGATACTTATCCATTTTTCGGATATGGATGCGGATGGGTTTCGAATTTTTCGAGTATCTATTAACAGCCCTACCTACATACGGATCAGGAGGATTATGTTCATATCGCTTTGGTTAACAAAAAGTCCTAAAAACAATGGGGCATGGGTCAAATGATCTCAAGAGCTGGAAGACTAAATGAACGACTGATGGATGATATTCTTTTTTGTTTGACAGTTGACGCAACAAAAAGTTTTCTACACTAAAATTGGAAAAATGGTTGATTTTGTTTCTTTCTTTTCAATTTTCTTGAAATCATAACGATTTAGTGTAGAATTGAATTGTGAAAAAGTAAACATAATTTTGTTGAAAATAATTCAAAATGTAATGAGTGTTTTCAGGACAGAACGAAAATGAAATAAGGTTGAAAATACGGATTTCTCTCTAATTCAATTTTTGTTTCCTTTTGTACTAATAATCTTATAGCCTTGGTTCTTTTATCAAATGTCCTCTGAATCATTACACAATATAGCCTCCAATGTACATAACATGAGATAATTTAGAAGTGTGACTATAATTCAGTTAAGACAATAACTGTTTTCTATATTGCTTGAAACATCTACACTTAAAGGCGACTGGAATATTATTTTGTAGAAGATTGTTATTTAAAGGGAGAGCGTCGTGGAGTGATTTCCACTAAAAGTCCATACATTTGGGAGAATTCTATTATTTCAAATTAATGCAATGGAATATGGAGGCTTCTTCGTTCTCCAATTAGGTTCCACAATTAGTTTCAAACCTGTCCATAATATGATGACTATTACAATATAATCGAAAAATGGTTTTTGATTCCTACATCGTTTTACGGGTCTCGTTGGAATATGAAGGAGCTCTACTGAATCTTTTGTTAATTCAACGTTTGTGTTTATGACGTAGAAATTTGAATGATACCGAATTATTTTCTAGTTATAACACCCACACTTTAGAGAAGTAATCTAGAAAATGGCTACGAAAGATATAAAGCCTATTTCACATTTTAGGTATACTTGTTCATGTTTTCCTTTAATACTTACTGTTACACCCTTAATATTAACCATTTCAACACATAAACTCTAATTAAAAAAAGTGTAAACTCTTTGATTTTTATAGATGATCATTCAATATCACTTAAATTCAAATTTTAATATAGGAAAATGATGATGAAAATAGGAACAAAGAACGATTTTATTTAAAATGGTGAAATAAAGTATTTACGGTTAAACAAAGTATTCACGATAAAAAAAAATTGGTATGCCGATTTTATTATTTTGTTTTGATATTTCAGTTTCATTTACCCCAAAATAGATTGATTCCTTCTTTCTTATTGCTTCATAAGATAAGAGTAAATGAGTGTCGGAGTCTCTATTATATATAAATCAATCAATAGAAAAAAACTTCTATTCCATTGTGCAAAAACATCATAAGACACAAAAGAATAGAGTGGTTTGAATGGTCAGAGAAACCGATCTATTTTAGCATTTATACCGATATAAATGTTGATTGTGTCAACTAGATAATTTTCCAATTTGTACGTTACGGAATAGGCCAATGTCTCCTGCCGCTCTAAGAGTAAGAACGCAACGGTACCTTACCAAATGGGGTATGGTACCGCCGAGTTCTTACTTTTTCATGTCTACAATTCGGTTCATTCGATTACTACAGAGATGAACCCAACCCGGAATATGAACCATAAAAGAAAAGACCTACGAAACCGATCACAAGAATACCAGCTACAATACCTATAAGCCAAAGAGGAATACTTCCCGCCTAATTCATTTTTATATGGAAAAACTAGCGGCAACAAGTTTTTAAGCCAAACTCTTCTTTAATCTTATATGCATGATCATAAAAAGGCCGGTTTTATTAGGTAAATCTTCATCCAGTAGGCCTTAGCACTAGTCTTTGAGTTTGTTTGCAAATTTTGTGTTGAGTTTGTATTTGATGTTTATTTTTACAACGAATGCTATGCGGGCCGACCAACTTTTAGGCCTGCTTTAATTTAGTGGACTATTTCCTTTTTGGTCGATCACAATAATTATATGTAGACAACAGACTTTTCTTTAAAAAAAATTAAAAATAATCTTATATAGAAAATTATTAAAAAAAAACCATATTTGTAAAAGGTAGAACCTTGGTCCAGTTGGCATAGGTAATATTCTCAGGGTCTGGTTTTTTTTTGCTTTTTTACGCCTATAATACCTTTAAGTAGGCAAATTTAATATTAAGCGACTGAATAATTCTAGTCGTTGTCTTCATTCTATCCTTATGCCCAAGAGCCCAGATTGAATGAACAACTAACATTTCATGAAGTACTGTGTTGTTTGATAGCACATCCTCAAGTTTCAAAAACAAAAAAAAATCTACTTTTTAACTCTTAAGATATTTGTGGTCTTAATGGATAGTTGTAGAGAACTTGGCAAATATTTAAGAGTAATCTACAAAATTTGCAAAAGTATCTGCATTTATTTGTGTTACTCTAACAAATGTTTCTTTTGATTATAAAAACAAGCGATTAACGTTTAAATTTAATTTCCAAAAAAAATAAAGAAAAAATTATTTTTATCGAAATTAGAACTTAATTTAAAACATGTTTTATGTAAGGATTTCTTAGTACCAAATCTAAAAATAAGAAACATAATTAAATTTCCACAAAATATTTATTTTGATCGTAAAGGCATGCAATTAATATTAAAATTGTATTTTTGAGAAATAAAGAAACAAATTTATTTTTATCCAAATTTAAAATCAAAGTGTAATTTAAAACGTGTTTTGAGAAAGAGTTTCCTACATTGCAAATCTAAAAATAAGGAACGAAACCTAATTTCCACTATTATTTTTACGTGTTAAGTCGATTTTCTTGTTAGTTTTTTAATTGTACAACTTTCCACGGAAATTATAGTGTAAATAACATTGCTTATGGTTAAACGAGTCTATCACTTTTTGTATGGAAGTTGAATACCCACATTAATTTTGATTCTAAGTTGTTTTTTTTCAATTTGTAGGAATTTTATTTGGATTTTAAAATTTGAGTTGAATTCGTTCTTGGTTAATTTAGAATGATCCTTTCAAATTTCTCAATCTAGATCTAACTTCTGAAATTATTATCGCTTGTCCATCAAAATTGTGCAATTTTTTTAGAAAAGTCATTTCCTATTCCACTCAGACTTTGACGCTTTCATTGAGAGTAAAAGAAATACAATGTCCTTTTTGTATAATTCAATGTTTTATAATATTCACTTTGTGAAATCTGAGAACACTATTTCCGCATACACAAAAAACTTTTAAGCCCAACTATTCTTTTTATAAAAAATTAAAACAAACCTACTGATATGTTGTTTAAAGGCCCAGTTTTATAAAAGGTTAAAGCATCTTTTTAGCATGACTCAGGACCAGCTTTATAGAAAATATTCAAACCTATTTTGTGGGCTTATTTTTTGGGAATAATACATACTTTTTAGTTGGTTGAATTTAAGCAGGCCAAATAGTTTCTATACTGCTGTATTACTTGCCTTTCTTAAATAACGGGGCCGGGCTATAGTCAAACTGTCCCAAGAGCCCAAAAGATTAAATGAACAGCTGTGATTCCTTATAATATTTCACAACATACTTATGAATGTAAAGCGCCGGGACGCCAAAAATTGAAAATGTTTTACACAATTATTGCAATTTTTCAATGAAATCAATTAATTTTTTCAGTTTTTCTCAAATTCATAGTATAATCTTGAATTGTGAAAAAAATAAAAATATTTTTGCAAGAAATAACTTTTATAGACACGATGATTTAAAAAAGCCGAGTTTATAAAAAGTAGGTATCTCTACTGTTTCTAGACGAAATTGAGGGTGATTAATTTCTAAAAACAGAAGAGACCTACATGTACAACTTTCATATTGGTCGCTATGGGTATATCTCAATGGATTTGAAATGGAGTATGTTTCATTGGTCCAAAATGAACTGAGAAGTGGAATGAACAATAGAAAAAACCATCGGTAAGAAGATGATATGTTTGTTGATTACACATATATAGGCAAACCAAATCCATAAATGATGGCACAAATCGAAGGGGACAAAGGTAGACAAAGGGGACAAGGAAAACAATGGCGGTTGGTAGGGTGGAGGGGGAACAGTTGTGGTTGCACTATGCATATATGTATTGCGTTGATTTTTGAATAGATTTTGATATCCCACCCCACCATATCGCATCTGCCTACGAGCTGCGAACGATGGAAAATAAATTACGATCGCGTGTAGAACTGTGGCACGATCCTAAACCAACAATAGATAAACTGGTCATCTAATTCTGTAAAATTTCAAAATGCTAACGTTTGCTGTAAAATACGTCAAATGGAAATTCAATTTTTTTTCAAAATTAAAAATTATGAAAAAAATTCTATAAGATAAACTAAAAATCATAAGTAAAAATCAGATAATTGTTTGAAAAATAGGTTCTATTACAGAAACCCCAGATCGATTATTTAAAACTAATTAAATATTCTGAAATTAAAGTGATAAAATTCCGATCGTTATATAAAAAGTTACGAGACTTGGTTTACACATGCAATCGTTCTCATTGTTATTGAATCTGACCAAAAATTAACTAAGGAAATATGTAGAAGAAACACGAGAATTAGACTGCACTATTATCTTTGGTGATGTTATACTTTACGTATAAACTCATCTTGCTCTTATAAGACAAATGATAAGAAAATCTGTCCGAATTGAGGATGATCTCTACCCTTGCGTTCTTTGTTTATTTCTGAAAGAACCAACATTAAGTTAATCGAAAAATGTATTGATTGGTTTAGAGGCGTTCGGTAAGCATGGGAGTATACTTATATGAGATGCCCGATATATGTGTTCTATGTTTTGAAAATAGCTATGAAATGAAATGTTACACACAACACAGCTATTTTCTGATTTATATGTTACACCATAGAAATTATCTATTATATCGCCATATGTACTTTTTAGATTATTTGGTTTTTTTAGGGGAAAATGATCCGGAGATTCGTTGGTCTAAAAAGATACTGTTATATGATGTACACATATTTCTTGACTTTCTAACACCAGACTTATGTATGACTCATGGTTTTATTTTTGCCATAATTTCTCAATTGTTCCTTCGAGCAGTTCTAGAAAGGTAGGTTTTCGTTGAAATTCTTTGGAGCAAAAGGATATGAGCTGGATGAACTTTCACCTACTGTAGTCTTCTTATTTCCGCTGCACTACTATTATTCCCGTGAATTAAATAGAAATTCCTTCATTTATTTTATGTGAAAAATGAGTCGGATAAACCGTAAAATTGAAATTATAAGTTTCCATTATCATAACATATATTCCATTATTTCGATGTAATAATTCGAGTTTATAATTGTATACAAGTCTATTGGTTCGAATCTTTGATACGAATGTTGGAATTACGATATTGTTGATAATATGAGATGAGACTTGTATAATTATTGATAGATTTGGCGTAATGAATGTATGATTATAATGTATAATTGCATAGTTAAATAAATTATTAATTGTATTAAATCCCCTTTAAAGGTAATCGAAATAATAAAAATTTCTTATAAGGCCTTGCAGTGAGATATTTGATAATATATGTAGAGTGTGATACAGATTATGACTAAGTTATAGTGATACGAGGTTAGTCAAAAGCACACGAAAATTTGCGCAGCTAATCTGGTTACCTACAGTGCGACTTTGGAGTTGATGCGAGACATTGCCTACTATAAGTAACTACGATGACACGAGGTTAGTCTCAAATTACGTAGGGTAAATCTGCTCAGATAATCTGGCTACCAATACCTACGAATAGTCAGGTTAATGTGAGATGTTACCATGATGTACGGGTCATAAGAAGGACCTACATCAGACATTGAAGGTAACAAGTGGTTGTATGAGAGCTATTTGTTCTATATATAGGAATTAGTAAATGGTCGAGATTATGAGTTAAACACGGCAGTGGATATCTCGGGAAAGTGCCCACTTCAATGTGAAGTGTTAATTTGCCGAAGAGATTCTGTGCAATGTCAGCAAGTGAGGAGTCCGCCATGGGATTATAGGTAGTGAATGATGTGGACCTGCCTTAAATAAGGAATTAAATGGTTGGAGTGTGCATAATTCTCATTAAAAGATATTAAGTGACTTGAGTATTATCTCTTACGTTGATAGGGCATTATGGACGATAAAAGCCTTTGCGTTTCTATTGAAAAAGACTTATGATGTAGGTAGAATACGTAAGACGTATTCCTATTTAAATTATACTTTCCACGTACTAATATAGCAAGACTCGAGATTTTTATTTACCAAACAAATGTTTTCTGATCCCTTCCTCATTACAACACATGTTAAGAAAGATGATGGTGTTGAAGGCGATGGTATGGAGAAAAATTGCGGCAGTTTATCCATTTATCTACTTGTGTTATTTTCTAATGTACCTGTTATTATTATAATGATGTATTTTGAAATGTTGTAGTAAATATATGTATTCTGTTATGAAATTTATGACAATTGAATTTCTAATGGAATGGATACTATTTCTGTTACTATATTCTATCTTTTTGCTATGAGTTCTGAAAGTGTATAAAAATAGCTCTGTATTGTATTTTATATCAATCAATAGCTAGTTTTGCAGTGGGTCTAAGTTTCATTGGGTCATTGCCGGGTCGGAAATTAGGTCCGTTTTAGTGTGGATTGTTATAGTTCAGCTCTGTTATAGACTTTTGGTGGGTTTCATACATTGTATTTGGGAACATGCGGGGTTTCTAATTAACCTATTTAATGTAAACATGACATGTTTTTGTTTTTCTTATTAGCCCTTGACTTTATTCATTTATATCCGCATTATATACGTTATAGAAGAAACATGAATGTTACAACAGCGAGTCATTTTGTAGCCACTAGAGATAAAAGCTTATTGCACATTCTAGTTTAGGTTGGCATACTTGTGTGTATGTTTTTTTTCTTTTCAACATTTTAGAAAAAGCAATCTTTTTGTTGTTGATTTATTGACTTGAGGTGACTTCATAAAAGAGTGATTTCAAGCAGGACTATAATTTTTTTTATATATATACTTTCTACTTTTAGTTGTGTAATTTTCAACAAAGAATGTGATATTCAATTTGGTCTATTAGTTTTTATTTATTTATTGAGATTGAATTTCCTCCTTAATTTTGCATTTAAAATTGTTTTTCAGTATGTCGGGAATTCACTTGTGATTTTAAAAATGGATTAAATTCATCTTTGGTGAATTTAGAATGATATTTCATTTTCAATTTTTCAATTTGCCAATAACTAAGATCACTTTCTTATCGTACAAAATTACTCAAAAATATTTTTAAACCAGTTCTTACTCTTTGTGGGTTCTACCCAGCCTTTCACATATTATAAATCAAGTTTTTTACGTTTTAACGGTAGTAAAAAAAAAAAATTTATGATATTTGTTTGGTTTTAAAATCTCAAATTCGGACTCATAAGTTTTTGATCAGTAAATTTATTTATTTATGCAAAATTCTTATAGTAATATTTTTACATGCATAACAGCTTTTAAGCCTAGCCCTTCTTTTAGGAAAATTAAAAACCATCTTAGATGCGACCTTGAAAAGCCCAGCTATATACAAGGTAGAAGCTGGTTTAGAAGGCCTCAACGCTATTCTTTGGGTATTTTAACAACATTATTCTTTGAAGTGGGCTGAATTTAATATTAAGCAGGCCGAATAATTTAAACGCTGCTGGATTACATGGTTACCTATTCACGAAGGAGTTGTGTTCATATTATCCTTATGCGCAAGAGCGTAGAAGACTGAACGAACAACGAATATTTTTGCGTATATTTTAAGTCGATGTTCTTGTTAATTTTTTGACTGGATAATTTCTAGCGGAAATTACGGTGTGAATAAGATTTCTCATGATTAACGGTGTCTACCATTTTTTGCATGGAGGTTAAATACACATATTAATTTTGATTTTAATTTTTTTGTTAGAATTGATTTGAGATTTTAAAATTGAATCTATGACAATGGACAGATTTAGGATCCAAATCAAACGGATCTGTCCCTATTTTGATCTGTCAAGCCCCCTTTTATAGATTTATTGGGGAAGATAGACCCATAACTCAACTCTTGAAAATACCGATTTTCGATAATGTTGGGACTTGGTAGATCCATTCCAAACCGACTTATAATCTCGAGATCTTGCAATATTAATTAATTATGGCATTTTGATCTATTTATAACAAAGATATCATGTCTAATTCAATCGATTTTAATATCTTGAAGCACTAAGTTTCATTATGCTAAATGTATAACAAAATCTACATAATTCTTAAACCTCTCATTGTTCAATATATTTATAACTATCTATCTTTCTTACAGAAATATACGAGCGAAAGTGAAACCGAGAGAACATTCAAAATTGCACCAGTACTCGAGCAGATCGGTCCTACGCCGGATCTCTATGAGTTTCGGTTTGTGACGAAAATCTAGATCCACACCGGGATTGCGGACGAGTCTGGGATAGGTTCTAATAAATCTAGTTTGGGTATGTAACAAGAAAAACCAAGGCCAACTCAACCCATTGTCATGATCTAAATTCATTCTTTGTTAATTTGGAATGATCTTTCCGTTCAAATGTCTCAATTTACTTTTGATAAGGAAGGCCTAACTTCTAAAAAATTTATCGCTTGTCCATGGAAATTATACTAATATTTTTTTGATTTTTTGAAATCAATTGCTAATCTTTGGGTATTCGACTCAGATTTTCACGTATTACCAATCAAAAGTAGAATGTTTTAATTGGATGTAAAAATTAGACTATTTTTGGACGGCCTACTTCATTTCACTTTGGAGAAATCTAGCAATAATATTTATACGTACATAATAAGTTTTTTAGCCCGGCTCTAGTTTTACGAAAAATAAATACAAAATGCATACATGTTCATAAAAGGCCCAGTTTTATAAAAGGTTTTGACTTCTTTTAGCAAGCCTCAGTTCTATTTTTTGGGTCCATTTACAGATATTTTGATGATTTTGTATTTTGGGCATTATTTAAAGCATAATACTTTAAGCGGCTTAGATCTAAGGAAGCCGGATAATTTCTATCGCTTTTGTTAGCACTACCCTTATAGTTTTCTATATTTCATAACGATTTAATGTAGACTTGAATTCATGAAAATAAAAGTAATATTGTCGAAAATAATTCAATGCGTGCTTATAGGACGTATGTTGCTCTTGAATGTATATGCTATAATAAATATATTTTCTCTGAACGTGATTTGCGAATTTGAGATTATGTAATGAATTTGAAAATATTTTGAAATGGAACATGATTTTGTTTGAAGTTTAATTTGTTTTCCTGTGTTTCTGTGTATCAATGAATCCAACACCACCGTATTTGATCGTTGCGGATTAATAACTATGGATGATTGCAGCATCCGTAGCCGTTAGTTTCAAGCCTCCAAATAGAGGATGTTACAAGGACAGATCAAAATTGAATTAATATGGATGTCTCGCTAGTTGTCGCTATTATTTCCCTTATAATGTCTAAGTTGTGTCTAGTTCTATTTTCAAACGTCCTTTTAATCCTAACATACCATAGTCTCCAGTGTATATAACATGTGATATTTACGAAGTGCGACCGTATATAATGTATAGAAATATTTTATCATATTTTAGTATTCAAATTATTTTTGTTAGTTTAAATTTCATTTTTAAATTGCAACATCAATTTTTTTTAAGTTTGTAAACTTATTTATATTATTACTTAATAATTTATTTGTTAAATCCTCTAAGTGATATTGCTATTTGATAGTATTTATTGATGGATATTTTAAATTTGTAAAAAATGTTTATTTCTTAGATCATATTTTTTAGTGATATTAAAAATTAGATAATACTTGTAGACGGACATATTGAATTTATAAAAGAAATTTAGTTGTTAAATCTTATTTCCAAACGATATTAAGATTTGGTATCAAGGGCACGCTAACGTCGGAAAGGTGTGAAACCAAAGGCATTACAATTATTATTAAAGAATGCCAAGGCAACAAGTTTTTAAGCTCAACTCTTCTTTAACCTTAAACACATCATAATAAAAAGAAGGTAAATCTTCATCGGCACTAGTCTTAGGGTCTTTGTACAAATTATGTGTTGAAACTGTATCTTATGTCTATTTTTACATTGAATACTATGCGGACCGACTGAATTTTAGGCCTAAACAGCACAAAGAGCCCAAAGGGCCCAGAAGATTAAATGAACAGATGTACGTTAATACTATTTCATAACATTCTATTTTCATAGCATACCCAGAATGTAAAGTGGATGATCTTTATTTTCCTGACATGCCAAAAATTGCAAATGTTTATACAAATTATTGCAAAATTTCAAAGAAATCAACTATGTTTTTCGATTTTTCTCAACTTCATAGTATAATGTTGAATTGAAAAAAAATATTGCCAAAAATAACCTCTATAGACACGATGTAAAAAACCCAGTTTTATAAAAGGTAGAAGTTTGACATAGTAGGACTTAGTTGGGCATTTTATGCTTACTTAAAAGATATAATACTTTTAAGTGGGTTGAATTTAATTTAAAGCGGGCCGAATAATATACGGCTGTTGCATTATTTAGTTATCTATTCAGGGAGGAGTTGCGTTCAAGTCATACTTATGGGCCATGGCCTAGCAGACTGAATCAACAGTCGATCTTTGATAAAAATTAAAAGCAATCTTTTGGACACGATGCTACAAGCTCAGTTTTATAAATGGTAAAAGCTTGGCATGGCCGACCTCGGGGTACTATTCTTTGAGCTTACGCTTATTTTAAAGGCGTCAAACTTATAAGTGGGTTGAATTTAATATTAAGTAAGCCCAATAGTTTTGGGCTATGGTTTACATTATTCTTATGGGCAAGAGCCCAACAGAGTTTAAATTATTTTTATGCGCATATGTTAATGTTAATTATTTAGTTTTTAGTGGAAATTATTGCGAGTGTATCATTTTTTGTATGAGAGGTTGAATACCCGTGGTTATTTTGATTTTGAGCTTTTTTTTTTTGGTTTGTTGGAATTCATTTGAGATTTTAAATTGGGGTTTGACGCTTCTTTTCAGCAGGCCTTAGCGCTAATATTTATTGGGCTTATTTTAAGGGATTAATACTTTTTAGCAGGTTAAATTTAAGCAGGCCGAATAATTTCTACGCTATTGTATTATTTGCCTTTATGGACGACGAGTTGTGTTTGTATTGAATTTCTTATTAACAAGAAGTCTGAAAGAAAACGGACCGGGCTATATTCAAACCATTCCCATTGCCCAAAATATTAAATGAACAGCAGATTTCATAACATTTTGTGAATGTAAAATGGAAATCTTTATGACACGCAAAAATTGCAAATGTTTACACAAATGATAAAAGGCCCAGTTTTATAGACACGATGATAAAAAGCCCAGTTTTATAAAGGGTGGAAGCTAGGCTTACCGGGCCTAATTTTACTCCCAGTTAAAACGACCAGTCCTAGTAAATGTTTTTAAGCCCACCCCATCCTTATAAATGGACAACTGTGCAAGCTTCTTTTTAGCAGGCCTTGGTACCAATTTACAAATTTTGTGATGATTTTTTTTGAGCTTATTTTGAGGGCTTAATAATTTTTATCGGGCTTAATTTAAGTAGGCCGAATAATATTTAGGCTGTTGTATTATTGATCTTCACGGGCCAGGAGGAGTTGTGTTAGTACTAGAAGACTAAAATGAACAACAGCAATCCCTTATGTAATATCTTATAACTTACTATTGAATGTTAAGTGGATGTTCCTTTTCTTTTTGACATTGCAAAATATTTACAACCGCATATGGTGGAAACTGGTCATTTTGGTTAGATTACTTCAAAAGAAATAAATTTAGTTTTGCTTTTTATTACATGATCATTTTACTAAAGTTAATATCAAAGAGACATAAGAAAACGTTTGTGGAAAGAAAAAAGTAAGTAAATCAGAGAGATTCAAGAAGACATGTTAAAGACACGTTTTTTGTTTTTAGCTTTACATAATTTGGTTTTGTAATAAAAGCTTCATAAAGGTCGATTTGACCAACAGTTGCAAATTTCTAAAAAGAATTAATTAACCTTGTACTATTTTTCTCAAAGTCAGCGATATTGTATGAACTTAATTGTGAAAAAAAGTAAAAACATTTACTTTGCTGAAAATGATTCTAAATGGGTTTCGTGTAGCATGTTTCCTGGATGGGGCATAAGTGGATTAAGTTTGAAAATACGGATCTAGTTGACACAACTATTTTTCGTGTGCTAATCTTGTAATCCCTAAGTCGGACATGGATCTAGTTTCAAGCATCATCTCTATCGTAACATACCGTAGTCTTCGATGCACATAACATGAGATGATATTGAATAGGATATAACAAGTGTGTTTTGGTCTAGTAGAGGACGGTAAGTAAATTTAAAAATAATTTCTAAATTATAAAAGTGATATTCGATTAATATTTAAGGGGAAAATGGGTCATTTTACGAAATTTGGAATTGACGACATCAGTTGCACCATTTCGTCAAGCGTGTTTCTCTAATTGATTTTGTCGATAAACTTGTCCGAAACGAAAACCGTACGGAGGATTTATAGGAAAAATGAGTTTTGAGTTCTAAATAGGGTATCAGTCAACGATTAAAGATTTGAATTTGAATGCACCATTTCAATTTTCCGTCCATCTTTATACAAGAGATCCCATACGTTCAATTCCGAAACAACTTCTTTTTCTCTTGTTCTTCTTTCCAACTTTTCAAAATAAACCACCGCTTTTGGTCAACCATAACTTCCACCATACTTGACGATTCGTATCAAAATGAAGGCCACAATGAGTATTACAGGTTTACATTAGTTTGAAGGCAAACCTTGAAGGTTTTGATGTACTGCAATCCCAAACCGTGATTGCATTTCAAAAACTCAAAGGCTTGGAGCGAGACTAAGTGAGTGGATATGGGTTTAATTTTAAATGTTATATGATTTATTTCAAATTTAAATTGGATTAAACAATTTAATATGTAAATTGGTTCCAATTGTTTAAAATCAAAGTATGATGATTTAATCTTTAATAAAGTGTACAACGATTGTAATATGATGTGTATAATGTATAAAGCTTAATAGAATCAAACTGAACTGAAACAAAACTCAAACATCACAAAAACATAATCGAAATAACAAAAAATATCAAAAATAAACTGACGGCAACAAGTTTTTAAGACCAACTCTTCTTTAATATTATATACATGATCATAAAAAGCCTAGTTTTTTAAAAGGCATAATCTTTGTCCAGCAAGTCTCAGCACTAGTCTTTGGGTCTATTTACGAATTTTGTGTTGAGTTTGTATTTTATTTGTTAGTTTTCAGCGAAATACTAGGCATGCCGAATAATTTTTTGGCCTATTTTAATTTTACTGGAATAATTCTTTTTGACCTGTCACAATATTTGTATGTACACAATAGGCTTTTAAGCCCAACTCTTCTTTAGTAAAGATTAAAATGATCTTATATAGAAAATGATAAGAAACTCATATTTATAAAAGGTAGAAGCTTGGTCTAGTCGGCATCAGTATTATTCTTTGGGTGTTATTTTGCATTTTTAAGCTGTAATATTTTTAAGTAGGTTGAATTTCATTTTAAGCGGGACGAATAATTTCTGGCTGTGATACTACTAGGTTACCCATTCACGGAGGTGCTACATAACTAGGATGAAAATTTTAATATTAACCAGACCCAAGTGCACAGACCGAAGGGACAACTAAGATTTCATGATATGCTGCTTGATAATACCATCCTCAAGTTGGGGAAAAACAGAAAAAAGAAAGAAAATCTATTTTTAACTTTTACGATTTAACAAAGAACTTAATAAGTATCTGCAGTGAACTTGCAGAGTCATCTGCAAATTTTTAAAACTTTATAATCTTATATTTATAGAATTCTCGGTATATATTTGCGTTGTTCAAAAAAAATTCTTTTGATCATAAAAACAAGTGATTAATAATTATTTTAATCTATGAAAAATAAAGAAACAAATTTATTTTATCAAAATTAGAAATCAGAAAGTAATTTAAAAAAGGTTTTACGGAAGGGTTTCTTACGTATAAAATCTTAAAATAAGGGACAAATTGTAATTTCCACTATTACCTTTATGATGATTTAAGTCGATTTTCTTGTTTATTTTTTGATCTGGCAACTTTTAATGGAGATTATGGTGTAAATAACATTATTTATATAATATTATTTCAGTTTATAGAAATTCGCCCAAGATTTATAATTGGATTTGAATTCATTTTGGTTAATTCAGAATGACCTTTCTTTCAAATTTCTCAATTTAGACCTAAGCTCTATCGCTTGTCCATGGAAATTTTGTGTGTGCGTGTCTATGAAAAATTTGTTGGAACACAAAATATAGACACGATTGGTCAAGGGTGTTAATCAGGCTGACTAAATCGAACATAGATGTGTTCATGTCCTATCCTATGAGAGTTTCCGATGGACATAGGCCAGATGAGGCTTTGGCTTAGACACTCTTTCTACAGGCCGAACAACGGATGATGTATAGACAACGGAAAATTCATCTAACAATTCGAACGTACGAAATTTCATACAAATTTGTTTGCCTCAATTCACGACCTAAATGAGAAACGGACGAACATAGGTGGACGTTTTTTGACTTCGAACCGAGCTGGACAAAAGATACTCGTAGAAATTAACACCCCCACAATTGGTGATACGATGGATCTTCACCGTTGGATTGGCCTTCAATATCCATCTCACATAAGGACAAAAAGATCCAATGGTTCAGATCTTTTGTGTTGCCAATGATGTTTTATTTTGTGTCCGTATAGCCGACTCCATGTCTTTGTATTCACCTATACTTCCACGTACTATTAATTGAAATTTGACATTTTAATTGGGTGTAAATAAAATTCTGATGTTCTTTTGTTATAGTATTTCGTTTTTCAAAAATTTGAGAATAACATTTCTATATACACAACAACCTTTAAACCATATTTACAATGAAATTTAATAATCTAAACATTATTTTAAATATATATACATGAGTTAAGTTTAAAACACTATGAATAAAATAATAATTATACAAAACACTTTACTAAAATAATAATTATATAAACTGTTTATAATTGTTAAAAATTGAAATTGATTTAAATCCATAGCTTTCTAAATTTAGAAAGAGTCTTAGCGATCGCAATGGTACTTAAATAAGTTACCATTAAGTTCAATTTAACTTTCTATGTAAATAACTGATATTCACATAAGCAACATCTATGTTAATAAATTAAAAAATTAACCATCACTAGTTAACATGTCACTTATTCAAATTGGCATATCAATTATGGACATATAATTAGATGTCCAAATCTATAAAATAAAAGAACGGTGATTTATTCTGTAACGGCCCGAAATTTTCGATCCCGAAATTTCCAGATAGTTAGGGAAAAGAAAAAAAAGATAGAAGAAGAAGAAACTGGAGCATCAACATCTCGCATTCGCAGCGGATAAAATATAATAACAAATAATATCAGTTATACAAAGGAAAACTGAATCTATTGATTTACATTTTGATACATCAGAATTACAACAATTACATAAACACTGGACAATTAAAATTAACTTATCCCAGATAAACTACAATATATAACAGCGGAAAACCACTCCATACGTTCCTGCCATCCAGTTCGCCTCTTGAGCCCCAGAACGTGCTGACCTGAAAATTTGTAATACTCGGTCTGACCCGAGCATTACATCAAAGTAACACCTGGGTCAGGCTGGAAACCAACGTGAGTAAACCCATCTAGCATGGAGTACAAAGCATAAAACTTATATAAAACCCGGTGTAACTCGTACTTCACTACGAGTTCATTACTTGTTATGCTCAACACTTATTTCACAAATCAATCCCTAAGTACCCATACTTAGCTCCAAAGGTCCATATTATTCCATTCCAGCCTATTGATTTCACATATCAAATCTATATAGATTACAAGTCGAAGTGGGTTCGGGTATTTACTGATGCCCGACCCCGATCTCTTCGAATTCAATACCGTTTTAACCTAAGTTATTCAAGTGAAATACAATTCAACTTTAAATACAGGGTGTCATCTTTACACAGTAATTCCAATGATAGATAACCACATTTCACAGTTTAAACCAATCATATTATATCACATAGCATCACAAATCACCTATCAGAGATATCAACTAATCTAAGGAATATAAGATCATCCAATCATTCATAAGCAAGATTAATTTTTCATACCATTTCTAAATAATTTAAAATAAATTAAATTAATACTTCAATTACTTTTAATCCTGCTTACTTAACATTAATTAAATTTAAACCATTAATTAATCATTCCCTAATTATCCTTTCTAATTACATTAAGTAATTAGCCTTTAATTAACTACACAAATTAATTAATCTTTACCCAATCATATTAATTACATTTACCCTTTATTAATTACTCAAATTAATCACTTACATTGATTAATTAACCATTTATTAGCCACACTTATTAATTAACCACCCCTTAATTAATTTTCTTATTTAATAAATTCCTTAATTACACTAGGTAATTAATCCCTTACTACTTCCATTAAGTAATTTCCCTCAATTTACATTCATCAAGTAATTATCCCATTGGTTAATTATCCTTAATTAATTAACCTTGATTCATTAATTAATTTAACCTTTAATTGCTAATTAAATTGATTAACTCTCATCAGATTAATCCTTTAATTACTTACATTAAATAATTATCTTTTAAGTAATTAATCTCTAATTACTTAATAAATTTGTCCTTATTCAGGAATTAATAATCTCTAATTAATTAACTTATAATTAATTAAATTAATTAAATCATAATTAATTAAATTAATTAACTAATCTTTAATCATTAATCAATTACTCTTTAATCACTTATTAATTTATTTAATCTATAATTATCCAAGACCTTAATTTATTATAAGATAAACCCTTTAATCTTTATTACTTTCTAAATCATTATTAAGATCTTATTAATAAATCTTAAATCACTTACTATTAACATATGATACAAAACATATTAATTTTTTTATTAACCACTTAATTACATATTTTAAATTAAGTTTAAATAAACTTAAGAACCAACTAAATTAATTTAAATAACACAATTATTCAACTTCTAAAACCAATAGTTAAACAAAACATTGATTGTATAAAAGTAATTTATTTAAGATCATTTTAGACCTGATAAAAAATTTGATTTTACTTAAATTTTCCTCCAAATCAATCCGACAGCGCTCGACCCAAACTCAAGACAAACCCATCATTTATCTAAACTTTGATTTAAATTAAAACTAATAATATACCGGTGAACTATCAAAAGCGACCATCCACTGACTCGAGTAGTACACCAAGTAATCTCCTTCTTCTCAGATTTCAGACCTTCCTCTTTACCTTTCTTTCTTCTCCTAATTTCTACTCTGTCATACACGAGCACAACCTCGTGCATCTGCACATAGCTCCGCCTCACTGGAGCACATCGTCGACCGTATCCACAAACCACCTCCGACCTGCTAAATCACAAGATCACCACAACGTCGCTCGATCATTCCCACATCGAAATCCGAACATCTAAAACTCCCCCATAAGAGAAAGACCTCCATATTTCCACTTCATACTTCTTGCTCTGGCCACCGAAACCCCTAAAAATTCGCCAACGACATCGCCAATGACTCCTTATCCTCTTTCCCTCATACCGCATACTTAACTAACCACCTCGACGCCGAAATTTTCAGGTAACTGATCCTGTCCCCAAACCCTTTTAAAACCCTAAATTCACTTTAATCGGCCACCACCGGCATTACAAAAATGAATCACCATTTTTCCCAAAATACATGACCCCCAAACTTGCTTCGACTAAAATCCGATCATCCAATAGTTCGTCGATCGTAGAAAAATGGTCGAAATCCGTTTCCCAATCAACTTCAAACTGCTCCAAAAATACTAAACTAAAAATCACGATTTTTGTTTTAAAAATCCAATTTCTCATAGATGTATCAGATTATGAACTTGAGTCTGCTAATTATTCATGTTGAAATTTAAAAAATAAAATCAAGTTTTTACTGAATAATAAGCATCCAGGTTGACACAGTCTTCAATTCTTACTATATATATTTTTAAAATTTAAACCTAATTGTTTTAAACAAATTTTGTTCAAACATTTCAACATAAAACTAGTTAAGAACAAAACACTTAATTTTTGAATGCTATTTACATCCAACAGTTAAAGAACAAAGCACAACACTTGAATTTCAGGCATGCACACAGAGATAATCACAAACAAATATACATAAAATCATTTAATTCCAACATACAAACCATTTTTGCCTATTTAAGCTTAAGTTTTCTGCATGCAACAGGGATTTAACAGATTAAAAGCTTTTTAATCCAGATATGTTTACTCACCTGTTCTTAAGAATAGAAAAAGCCTATTTTGATTTTGATTTGTTTGACCTGGAAATTGATGATTGAACTGAAACTTTGAATCTGATCTGGAATTGAGTTTGCATTTGCTTATTTGAAGTTTTAATCCTTGTTTTGCTTGATCAAGTTTGCACTAATTATTTCGATTTAATTTGCTTTCCAAGTTGAGAAGAAGTTGAAACCTGGTTTCAGGTTACAGGATTTTTCTTTGATTTATTTTGGAAAAATAGAACAGAGAAAGAATGAAGGAAAGAATTAAAAATGTTAATATAAGCTATTAAATATTATTTATTTTATTTTTAGTAAATATTTCTAGAAATAAAAAGTGAAATGGAACACTTATCATTAACCTTATCTAATTTGTTAACACTTGTTAATTTGATAATATTATTAGTTAACAAGTGTATTAATAGATTTTTAATTTAGTTATATATAAATGTTTCTAATATGTATTATTTTAAATTTCTTTTTACTTCTTTATGTAATTTTAAAAGAAAATAATATAAAGTTCCATTTACATATTTAAAAATAATTATACTAGTTTGATATGTTATTAATTTATACTTATAAAACCCTTTAAAGACAATGATATGAAACTAATCATATATATATATATATATATATATATATGTATGTATATGTATCATTTTAAACTCAATTTATTTTAAGAATGTTTACACTTGAAATTTCAAATTCAAATTCTCTCTTTTAAAATTTTATTTATATAAATACAAATTAATACTTATTTTATTTATTATAGGAAAAAGAATACATTTTTAGATTATTAAAGAAGATTATCACATTATTTATTTGCCTAGAAATTTACGGGATATCACATATTCTGCTAATTAAATGTCCAGTTGATTTGAATTAGTGGAACGGTATTTTATTCTGCTAAACAAGTATCTAAATTACTCTATTCAATTTACTTTAACAACTTGGTGCTTATTTGGTCAAATGGTAACATCCATGAAGTATAATTAATTAAACAACGTTATTATCCAAATTAACATAATTATTTCAGGAAGTATTCATTTATCATTAAATTATACTATACCAAAATGACTAACAATTTTTGTCAAAGCATAGTGCTCGTTAACACGATTCTAACGCAAGAATCCATAAATTAAATACAAGTGAGTTATCCTATTTTCAATTCATCATACTTGTTTATCATTTAAATCAAATTAAATATAAATGATTTCTTGCCCAAACTCTTTCAGTCCCGACCCAAAATGCTTGAAACTTGACCCGCCCCTTTCTTCTTCTTCACAGTTCTCCTCTCTAACGCAAAGCTCTTGTACATGAAAAAAGTGCACGTGTGCATCTCCGTGCATGAGCACACTAAAATCTACCACCAATTCGATTCGTTGAGCCAACCATCCCATCACATTTCGTAGGCTATTCCATTTGCACCCCGTCACGACACCTTCGACGACCCCTCGCCAAATCCGCCCGCAATCTCCCTTTTATTTTCCTAAGCTTCTAAAACGTGACAAATCATCACACCATGACATCATCCCAAACCAAGTTCGCAGACTCTCCTCTTTACCCCAAGATCAACCGCAATCTCCGTGCGAGCTAATTCCTCCTCTATATCGATCAAACCCGAACCCTAGTTTTCAACCATCTATGCCGACCGCCACAAAACATTGCCAAAACTTTACAAAAATTCGCCATCTTCGTACGAACCTACAATGCAGACGACAACTTCAAACTTGAAGCGGACCGAGAGATATTAATTTTTAAAGTTAATGTACATTATTTCCTCCTACTGATTTTTGACGGTATCTTTGCTGTTTCAAGACGAAATTGAGCATGATCAATTTCTGAAAATAGAAGAGACCTACGTGTGCAACTTTCATGTTGGTCGCTATGGTTATATCTTAATGGATTGGAAGGTGCAGATTTTCGAATGTATGAAGTGGAGTATATTACATTGGTTTAAAATGAACTGAGAAGTGGAATGAACAATAGAACACACCATTAGCAAGAAGATGATATGTTTGTCAATTACACGTGTATAGGCAACCAAAGCCATAAATGTGGCACAAATCGAAGAGGACAAAGGTAGAAAAAGGGGACGAAGAAAACAATGGCGGTTTGTACCTAGGCGGAGTTCAAATATGAGGATGTAACCTATTATTTTTTAAGTACAACGGTTAGTCACTATGAGGAACTAGAGTGTGCATTCGCAAGATAAAGTATCCGAGTGTCCCATATTGTCCATGATTTAGGTGGGAGTTTATCATTTGAAGTCCCGTCTGATTTCGAGTTATTATGAAGAAGTTATTGCAGTCTGAACAAAATAAATAGTGGCTTCTACCTAGGCGGAGTTCAAATATGAGGATGCAAACTGTTATTTTCTAAATACAACCGTTAGTCTCCAAGAAGAAGTAGAATGTGCGTTCAAGAGATGAAGTATCCAAGTATTCTATATTATCCATCATTTAGGCGGGAGTTTGTCGTTTGAAGTCTCGCTTGATTCCGAATTAGCATGAAGAAGTTATTGCAGTATGAACACAGAAATAGCAGCTTCTGCCTTGGCAGAGTTCAAATATGAGGATGTAGCTTGTTATTTTCTAGATACAACTTTTAATCACCATAAAAAATTACGGTATACGTTTATAAGCTGAAGTATCCAAGTGTTTCATATTGTCTATAATTTAGGTGGGAGTTCATCGGTCGAAGTTTCGCTTGATTCCGAGTTATTATGTAGAAGTTATTGCATTCCGAATAAAAAATAATCGCTTCTGCCTAGACGGAGTTCAAATATGGGCATTTAACCTTTCATTTTATAAGTACAACTATTAATCACCATGGAGAACTACAAGTTCAAACATGGGGATGTAGCCTATTATTTTCCAAGTACAATTGTTAATCACCGTAGTGAACTACAATGTGCATTCATAAGGTGAGATATCCGAGTGTTCCATATTGTCTACAATTTAGGTGGAAGTTCATTGGTCGAAGACTCGCCTAATTTCGAGTTAGTATGAAGAAGTTACTACGGTCTTAACAAAAAATTAGCGACTTCTGCCTAGGTGGAGTTCAAATATGGTGATTTAGTCTGTCATTTTCAAGTACAACTATTAATCACCTTAGAGAACTAAAACATACGTTCATAAGCCAAAGAATCTGTATGTTCCATATTGTCATTTAGGTACAAGTTCATCGGTCGAAGTCTCATCTGCTTCTTAGTAAGTATGAAGAAGTTACTGTAATCTGAACAAAAAAATAACGGATTCTGCCTAGGTGGAGTTCAAATATGGAAATGTTGCTATTTATTTTCTAAGTACAACTATGAGTCACCATCAAGAACAATAGTGTGAATTCAAGAGATGAAGTATCCAAGTATTTCATATTATCCATAAATTAGGTGAATGTTCATTGGTCGAAGTTTCGCTTGACTCCGAGTTAGTGTGAAAAAGTTACTACAGCCTGAATAAAAAATTAGCGACTTCCGCCTAAATGAAATTCAAATACCAGGTTTGCATGTACAAACCAATAATTCTTTTATACTTGTTTTCTAGTTCTTTTCGTGTCTATTCTTTAATGTTCATGTTTCATTTTTTGAATCCCAGAACCAATGGAAAAAAATCATTAAAATGGAAATAAAATATAAAGATTTTACTCGAGTAATTAACCCTACTAAAATAAACGGTACAGACTTAAGAAAGACAAATATAAAGTTACCGGTTTCTAAAAGAAAAAATAGTAATTTAAAGTAGGTTTCCAAAAGAGTAACTCGAAAGCATAAAAGACAAAAATCTACAAAATAGTAATAAAGAAACAATTAATCGCTGATATATTATTGCTGATAGCTCACATTAGCTAAAAGAGAATAAACATTAAAAGTACAAGTATTATTTTCATTTCCAATAGTATAAAATAAAATAAAATAAAACAAAAGAAAGGACTGATAAAACTACGAATGCTTTCAAATTATTAGTTCTATGAATGTTCTTCAGTTGACTCGGTCTTCTCGGTCGTTGCTTCAGGTTCAGTTTATGCTGGCAATGCTACTGTCAAATCTATTTCCATAGATGGAACTAAAAGAGCATGCACATTATGATTAAATGTAGACTTATTTGGACGTACATATATACTCGTTATGATGACGCATTCTTTTCGACTTTAGATGCTTGTTTTGAGATAATGAAAGCAATCATTTTGTTAATTGGTTTTTGACTTAAAGTGACTTCATATACGCTGGAAAATACATAAAATGAATGAGTGATTTCAAGTTTGGACAATAATGTTTACTTATTTGTTATCTTTTTAAATACTTTACTTTTCAGTTGGATAATTTTCAATGGAGACCGTGATATTTAACTTGGTATATTAGGTTTTTGTGTTGAGATTGAATATTCTCCCTAATTTTGCATTTAAAATTGTATTCTGTATGTTGGGAATTCACTCTTGATTTTAAAAAGGGATTTAAGTTCATCTTTAGTGAATTTGGAATAATATTCCATTTTCAATTTCTCAATTTACTTGGGAATTATGACCAGACTAGTCAATGTTATGGGTTTCAACCCGAACACAATCCGAACCTGCCATATTAATATGGGTACGGGTTTTGTGTAACGACCCGTAATTTTTGATAATTAAATTTGTTAATTTAATAAGATTTTGGTAATTTAATATTGGAAGAAATAAAAATTTTGTGATGTACAAATGAAATAGTAACTAAAATGAAATGCAACAATGTTAACCAAAGTTAATTATTAACAACTTAAATGAAATTCAAATTAATCGAAATAATGTAAATGTTATAACTTGGTTATAAATTGAATATAAGTAAATAAATGTAAGTGTTGTATAAATTAATAAACTAGTATATAATTAATGGCAATTGAATAAAACCAGTATTACGTAAGTAATTGTAAGATTGGTTTGTAAGTAATAAACTTAAAAGTGTGATTTAAAGTTAACGGTAACAATCAATATATCTTACCTATTTATTTAGCATGTTATATTAAATTTGAAAACCAATTGCAATAAATATAATTAAGTATTACGTTAATGTAAATTAAGGTAATATTTGGCAATGATGTAATTTTTTTCCTCATAATATGACAATTGGTAGAATAATAGGGATGGAACCAAGATTTAATCAAACTTTGGAATATAAGTTTATAACAATTGGATTTATTGCAATTTAACGTAATTAAATGTTGTGTCAATGTAAATAAAGATGATATTGGAAATGCTAATGTAATAAGATATCAACTAATGTTAATTCAATAAGATGAAACCAATGTAAATTCTATCTCATAATATGATAATTTGTTTAATGAAAGAATGAAACAAAGATAAGTTGGTTTATTGAGATTTTTAATTGTTATAAAAACTTGACAAAAATTCAACAATGGAAATATAGTAATTAATACAAATAAAAGATGGAGATTGGAGGATATTAATGTAATAAAATATAGAATCAATAGTAACTATGACATGAACACTATAATTGGTAAATTAGTTTAACTTTTAATTTATATCTAAATTTTTTAAAGTATTGTAATTGTTTAAGAAATAAAAAATGATAAAATTTCTAACGCTAAGGGGAATATGGGTAATGCCTTAATGCTATTTTAATAGTTTACTTTACTATAGACATTATTATAATAGCGTATATTAATACATAGTAGATAGTTTAACGGATCCTTAAGAGGTGTGAATCATGAGCATCTCTTAAGTTACTGCACTCACGTTAGACACTGGATAGGAGATGTCAAACCCCGTAAACATCTCCGACGCTGTTCTACTCGTATTTATTTATCTTTTATTTAACTTACAAAGACCTTTTAGTTGTGACTCGAGTGTTTTGTCATTTCAATTCGCTCGGTCAGCTTGAGAATTTCAGGATTTGAAGACCTTATTTCTAGAGGACGAAGACGAAGCTTTTCTTATTATTATTACCTATATTATTCCACTGCATCACACTGTTCCGCTGCGTTGTTATTTATTTATATATGATATGTGTAACTCTGATTCTGTGTTGTGTAAGTATAATAAATGTTTTGTAAACAGCTTTATGAACTGTTATTTGATTATTATATTTCGTCATTCCGCTGCAAGATTCTGTTTTACTTTTTCTCTCTCTACTTTTTCTTATTTTCCCCTATAACAATCCACCCTTCTGTATGGTTTGAACTGACACCTATATCTACTTAAACTGTCAAAAAATGCGGGATGTTATAGTTGGTATCAGAGCGAGATTTGGCGATAACCTTAGCTTTGTGGGGTCTGACTCATATTAAATAGGGTAGTAATACCCTAGAATGAGTCGTTGAGTGTATATATATGATAGAGCGTATTTGTTAGTGTTATAAAATATTTTTATATTGTGTTAATTTGTACCATTTTGCATTTATAAATTTTGGTTGGTGCATATGACGTTATGACATCGATAGGGATTTCTAAACACTTAATAGGACGGACCAGCATAATATTTGTTTTGAAATATAGGCGAATGAAATAATTTTGCCTATTACATTTTTGTACATAAAGTAGCAAATTTTATAAATGATATATATTTTGTCGTAATATATTTGTTTGTTAGGTAGTGTAATTTATAAATATTGATTAGAAATAAGATTTGGAAATAAAATAAATGAAAATTGGAAATTTAGAACTTAAGTTCCAGGGTTTTTTGAAAAATTTCTTTCGAATGACTTTGGAATATAATAATAATATTATTAGAAGTATTTTTTGGTATAAATATTTCAATATAATTTGAAAGAATTGTTTTAAAGAAATTTTGGAAAAGAAATAAGGCCTGTACTCCCCTCTCTATCTCTGAAAAATAATTTCGGTGATGAGTGCAGATTCATCGACATTCTTTTTCGAGTTTCTAGGTGGGAATGTCATTGTAGTAGTTATACTGCTGATTTATTTTGATAAACAAATATGAATTTCAAAGTTTAAATATGATTGGATATAAAAGCTATGAGTATGTATAATTATATGTTATTTTAATTGATTTGAAATGGAACCCGGTATTTAGTTCTTAAATTTCTAAAAATTAGAGATTTTAATATTGTAATGGAATAAATTTTAACCATTTAATAATTGGAACCTTTAAAGTTGAAAATAAGAAATTAAATGTTAAGTTATAACTGAAATATATAAGAAATTTGAAGTTTGTAACCCGTAAGCAAAACGGATATGAAATATAAGAAATGACAACCATTGAACACTTATTTACTAAAACCAAATAAGAAAAACTTGTGTAACTTTCAATGGCATTCTTAAAGACATATATATATAACTTACCAATTATAAAAGTTCCAATGTTAAAGGAATATGTAATGGAAAATTTTACAAGTAAAACTTATGTAATGAAAATGTTCAATGAATTCTTTTATAAATAAGCATTTGATGTTATAGTTGTTATAAACATAAGTTATAATTGAAATGTTACTATAATAAAATGTGATATAAAGTAAGTTTCGTAAGTAAATAATTATAAACTTAAGAAAATGAATTGATATGCTAAGAAATTGAATTAAACATGAATACTATACTAAATTAAATGATTATATCTTTAGAAATTGTAAAATAATTTAGAAAATGGATTTAATATCCAATGACATTATATAAGAAAAGAATGAGTGTAAAATTTAAAGTAAGAAACTTAATAATGAATTTATGCACTAATGAGTATTAATGTCTAATTGAAATAAAGTATATATGTGACGCCCACCTCTATATCCACGCTAGCCAAGGACACTACGGGGTAATGCCGTCAACTAGCGCGGAGAATAAGGCCGTTGAGGAGTGACCATCCGTGCAATTGCTTTGTGCGAGCACCGATATGCCAGATAGTAAAGCATATTTCATTTAAGGAGGAAATCCGACATACCGATACAAACTCAAAGCTACTACACAGTGGCTATAATGTCTTTGGAAACAAATATAGAAATAAACATAACACAAATCAGTCATAGATAATTCATATCACAAAGGCGGAAACAGATATGAATATTCCACACATAAAAGTGTACATAAGAGTAGTGGTCAAACAAGATCCACAATATCAAAAGAATAGATACAAGTGCTAGATAAAAGAATATGCATACATCAAGGAGTCTCTATCTCAGATGTATACAACAAAATAAACTACTAATCTAAGTAGTTAGCCAAAAGTCAGAATAGTAATGAATCCCTGAGGAGAAGTCAAACAGAAGCACCTGTAACATCTCGGTCTGACCCGAGTATTATTTTAAAAAGAAAATAATAAACGGATCAGTCTAGCTATAATTATCAGATGACATGATATAGAATAAGAGATATGGCATAAAAATATGATAACCATACGGGCATACTACAATAAGTATGTAATTGAAAATCAACACGAGATTAATCAATATCACAAGAATCTTCTCAAAGATCCAAAAAGGGTATCATACCCAAAACTTGTATTCATAACAAGTCAATGACACACGAATCACCAAGGCACAAAAGTTGATAAAGCTTATCAATAGAAATCACAAAAATAAGTGAAGCATAAAATTTCCATAAATCAACACACGAAATCCAGATATCATAAAAATAGGGGGGAGGCCTATCACACGAACGGGAGCATGGAAACTCACCAACATATGTATCACACGAACGAGACGCTATCTCATGGTAGCTAGCCATTAATTTTTGACACACGAGCAGCCCGAAGGCCATGGGGAGCTACCCCACATGTGTGAGTCGAAATCACACAGAAACGGGGTCTAGTCTAACCTTTCAAACAAAGAGACATCGCACAATTGCTAGTCTAAATCTTAAAATGATCGTCATGATCAAAGAGAAGTGTCAATTATAGTAAGCTAGTAAATATATGAGCTTAGCCTAATGTCCCATAATCACTAGCTTAACTTAAATATTTACGAACAAATTGTAGATCTCCACTAGAAATTTGTCACAAGAGATTCAATCGAACAAGTCCAAGAATTAACTGACGAAGTAAACGCAAGCGTTTCATGCCACTTGTTTTACTAAGCCGTTTAATTAGATTTCTCATCCGAGTGAGGTAAAGGTTTGTATATACTAATAGATTGGAAATCGGTTTGAGAAAACAAGCTTTGCAATAAAATAGTGTTGAAATCATTTGAAGAAAGAGTTTTGATATTTACTACTAGTATAGAAAACCTTTATATTTTTAAAATTGTTATCCCGCCTTTTTAGCAAGGCCGTGATACCATAAAATCGACCGAGAAGCCAAAGATAGTTTGTTTCGAAGAATGGTCAACTCAGCATCTCGACAAAGCAAGTTCTGTTGAATGTTTTTCAGATAAGATCCCCTACGGAGGGGGGTCCAGGGGGGTGGCAACCCCCCCAAGGTGGGGGTGCGGGGGCAACGCCCCGTCCAAAACGGTACGACTTAGTGAAGACCTAAGGGAGGATAGGATCGAGCAACCTCGACAATAAATGATAACAATCAAATAGGATCAACACGAATCGATTAAAGTTGGAAATTCAAACTAAATAGGCAAATAGGCAAAAGACTACTGATTCGGACGTCTGAAATTAAGGATTCAGACGTCTGAATCTGGAAAACCAAAAAGTTTTCCAGAGTATATTTCAGACATCTGAACCCTATATTTCAGACGTCTGAAATAGGCAATTTTTAGCCTATTTCCTTTCTGGTCCAAAACAAACTAATTCAGACGTCTGGTAATATGATTCAGACGTCTGAATACTGGGGAATAAAAATTCCCAGTATAATATCCAGACGTCTGAATCTAACGTTTCAGACGTCTGAAACTGGAGTTCAGGGCATTCCCTGAACCTAGACCAAAAATGGCCGAAATAAATACCGAAAACGATCGGACGAGCAACAACGACTAAGGAATTACGTCGAGCGACAACCCAGCCTAAACGACTCTTCGATACGCCTCAAATATCAATGTCCAAATATCCATAAAAGGATTTTCATAGATCTTGATTTCAAAACACCAAAATTGGAATATACACCAAATCAATCCAAACCAAAATCAATTGCACAAGAATAAGTGTTAGGAATTCATACCTAACAATCGAAGATAATTATAGACTAAGATGTGAGATAAAAATCTCACCTTTTCACACAAACAAGGAAGGAGAAGCTTTTAAAACAAGCTAAGATCAATTCCTCTTCAATAACAACTCAAGAAGCTTCAATGTAAGCTTCCATATAAAATATTTCCTAAGTTAGGTTTAGGAAATTCTAAAAATTAAAAAGGAGAAAGAGTTGGAGAAGAAGAGGATGCTTACCAATGGGTTCTCTTAGAATTTGGAGCTAGATCTTGGATTTTGTAAAAGAACTAGGGTTTTGGATTTCTATTTCCCATTCTCTTCCACCATTTTTACTTTAGAACTGAAAAGAGGAGGAAGTGAGAGTGAATGGGGAGGGATGATTCAGTTTGGGGTATTATTATGGCTAGTGGGCCGAACCCAAACCCAAAGTGAAAAAGGTCAAATTTTTAGGTAGCTCCAAACATATCGAAGTTTATACTCAAAAAGATTGCAAACGGCATTTTGAACTTAGTGGAAGTGGTCTCGAGTCCCCATTAGACTGTTTGCTAAAAGTAGGTTTTCGGACTAAATTCCGAGTGTCGACAAAATATTTAAATAAAATATGTAAATATAACATCGATAAATATGCGGGTTGTTACAGACTCCCATCCTTAAAGAAATTGCGTCCTCGCAATATTTAAGAAGAAGATATATAGTAACAACCATGAGAGCATATTCAACACAAAGGAAATTTAAAATAAAAGGTTCACCTTAAAGAGCACGGGAGAGTAAGTCCGGATGTGTTCACTCGATGAACTCTCTAGATTCCCAAGAACAATCCTTAGGATTTGAAGACCATTGAACTTTCACAAGCGGGACATCTTTATTTCGAAGGCGTTTGACCTCCGAAGCAATAATTCGAATAGGATGCTGCTCATAAGTTAAATTAGACGAAACTTCAATCTCTTCCATAACACTGGGCTCAAGAATAGAATCGGAATCTCGAAGACATTTCCGATGCATGGCAGAAGACTGAGCCGGTAATGATAGGCGATAAGCCATGAAACCAATATGTTCAGTGATAGGAAATGACCCAATATATCGAGGCGCTCACTTTCCCGATCAACTGAAACGTACAACACCTTTCATAGGTGAAACACGAATAAAAACAAGATCTCCAACAGAAAATTCTAATTTCCTTCTCCGGTTATCGGAATAGGATTTTTGTCTACTCTGGGCTTCTTTCATCCTATGTCGAATAAGTTCAATCTTTGTTGTGGAATCACGAATAAAGTCCGGACCTAAAACCAGCCTCTCACCGGTCTCAAGCCAACAAGAAGGAGATCGACATAGCCTTCCGTAGAGTGCCTCGAAAGGTGCCATACCAATACTAGATTAGAAGCTATTATTATAGGAAAATTCAACAAGAGGAATATGATCTTCCCAGCTTCCACCGAAATCAAGCACACAAGCACGAAGAAGATCTTCAAGAGTTTGATTCACACGCTCGGTTTGTCCATCGGACTGGGGGTGATAGGCGGTGCTAAAATTAAGCTTCGTTCCTAAAGCTTTTTGAAGACTCTTCCAGAATCCACTAGTAAATAATGGATCACGACCGCTGACAATAGAAGTAGAAACTCCATGGAATTTAACAATTTCTTTGATAAAAATTCTGGCCAAAAGAGGAACGGTTTGGTTAGATCGAACGGGAATAAAATGGGGAGATTTAGTAAGTCTATCAACAATCACCCATAAGTTATCGTGACCCGAACGAGAACGGGGAAGGCCATCAATAAAATCCATGGAAATTTGGTCTCACTTTCAAATTGGAATTTCTAAAGGTTGCAATAACCCACCGGGCCTTAACGAGCTGGCAAGTCATGCAACACTTAACGAAGTTAGCGAAGTCAAGTTTTATTCCCTCCCAATAATAAAGACGCTTCATATCCACGTAGATTTTACTACTACCGGGATGAATGGTAAATTTAGAACGATGGGAATCTTCTAAAATGTCTTTTCGAAGATCACTAATATTTGGCACGATAAGTCATACCAAATCTCCGAATGCCGCCACGAGAATCAATATCAAAGTCTTTCAAACCTTCAATATCAATTCTATCCTTAAAATTTTGGCCAAGAAGAGCCAAGTCGGGATCTAGCCTTTGAGCTTCAAGAATGCGGTCTAAAAGAGAAGAATGAGCTTCAAGGCTACATAAAGCAAGAGATGAACATAAATCGGATCCACGATCTCGAATCTCACAAGTGGATAAAGTCTCGAGATCCTTTCACTCGAATATCATCATAGAAACAACCGCTTGTTGCTTACGACAAGTGCATCGGCAACGCGATTTCCCTTCCGGGAGTATACAAAGAATATTAGGATCATACGATACAAAGAACCCAAGCCAATATGAAGTTCCTTATGAGAAAATAAATATTTCAAAGATTTATGATCGAGGTGGAGAACAAATTTCTCCCCTAAAAATGATGATGCCATACTCTAAAAGCGAAAACAACAGCCGCGAGCACTAGATCATGAGTGGCACACCTAGTCTTGATCGGCTTTAATGATTTAGAAGCACAAGTGGTAGAACATTCTCTTTCACAAGAGGACGGCACCCAAACCAATATGACTAGCATTGGTACAAAATATAAAATCTTGGTTCCGTTCGGGAAACACAAGAATAAGAGTATCAGAAAAGAATTCTTTCAAATAATCTTTCTAGAAAAATTTACATTTTTACAAGTCTATATGTCGTGTCTGATTGTCTCATCAAAGCATTTAGGAAATTCCTATCGTTGATCAAGCGCATCGACCAGAATTCTTAAAGCACTCAACGGGCAATACAATCAAAAAATCGTCTTCTATATGAATGTTTCTTAAAAACCTTTAAGAATATTCTTTGCTCGTTTAAGAGCAAAATCAAATAATACTTATAAATAAATCTTATGAAAAAGATTTACAAAATTTTAAATTTCTATTTTCATCCAAAATCAATAAATACAAAAATGAAGTTATCGAGATATTCATAGAATGCTCGATTTATAAAATGGATGAAACAAGATGGGCAAACTGAATGACATAATAAGTCATTCATAAGAATCATAACGAGTGCGGGGTGCGTAAGTGGAATGCTAACTCACGCAACTCGTAGCCAAATGAAAATCAGTGGCAAGGTCGAGCTGAGAAGACCTTATCACCACACAAGATATTGCTTAGGTGATAATCCTAAGACAAGTCCAAATAAATCGGAAAATTTCACAAACTATTTAAATGAGAGAAGTAAAACTTTCCTCATCATGAGGGTTTAAAGAATAAAAATCAATGCCACCAAAAATTTGAAATCGGAATCACAAAGAAAAATAGAAATCTGCTTAACAGATTAAAAATGTTGAAGATGATTAGTTCTCATGGAAAATAGGATATGGGCTTCGCAATAAGCCAATCCTTTCCAAAAATCGATTCCGAAGCCTAAGTAAAAATCGGCTCGGACAGAAAAATCACATAAAATAATTTCGACATCAATAAAAAGCAAATTGAGTGTTGCAGATCTACTATCCGGATTCGCAATTCTCAAGGAAGGCATCAATCCCAGAACTGTTTAAAGGAAAAAATCAAAAAGTTCTTTTGATATAAAATAGTGAGATGGAACCCATATCAAAAAGAACAGGAACAAGAAAATCACAAAGCAAATGTCATCAAGGATTGAATGAGAAATACCTTGACCAAGAGAAGTGTTGCTAGGGGCTTGCACAATATTTAGCTTTCTCATGTCCTTGTTTAAAAGTTTGGGACGTGCAGATAAAAGATGACCCGAGCCTTTGCAATAGCGACAATAAAGTGGTTTCGGGCACTTAATTACATAATGGTCCGTGGAACCACAATTGTAGCATTGTTTACGACTTGGGGTAGGAGTCTTGTCTACCGAAGTTTCTTGTTCCACCTTCTTCTTGCCTTGAAGTATGGGGCAGGCAAAAATATGATGACATGTATTTTTGCAATAACGACAAAAGAGTGATTCTGAACACTCCTTTGCATAGTGGTCCTTAAAATTACAATTGTAGCATCCTCCACGATCAGGGATTGGAGTCTTTACTACCAAAGTAGTTTGCTTCACTTTCTTATTGGGATTAGGGCTTTTGAACATAATATGCCTCTTCTTGGAAATCCCAATATCACTATCACTTCCCTTACCAACCTCTTCATATTGAAGAGTGATATCCACAAGCTGATCGAAAGGAACTTCAAGTTTCAAAGGTAGAATCATCTTGGGGTTCTTACTCAAAGCATAGATAAACTCTTGATTCTTTACAAGATCCAAAAGTTGTTGGGCAAACATGAATACGCCATCCAGAGAAGGACTTCTGGATTGTCCAGCGCTAGGATTGCCAGAACCAACCATTTCTTTTCTTTAAGAAAGAAAGAAAAGAAGAAGAAAAATTATTCTTAAAATGAATATCAAACAATCATGATGATAAAACAAGGAATCATTAAAGAAAATAGGATTGGACGGTACGAACACCCGAATAAAATCCTAAAGCACAACTCCTAAGAAAGAATTAGGACATGATCCTTGCTAGATTATTCTACATTGTTCCGAAGTTTGGCTCTGATACCAAGCTGTGACGCCCCACCTCTATACCCACGCTAGCCAAGGTCACTACGGGGTAATGCCGTCAACTAGAGCAGAGAATAAGGCTGTTGAGGAGCGACCATCCGTGTAATTCCTTTGTGCGAGCACCGATATGCCAGATAGTAAAGCATATTTCATTTAAGGAGGGAATCCGACATACCGATACAAACTCAAAGCTACTACACAGTGGCTATAATGTCTTTGGAAACAAATATAGAAATAAACATAACACAAATCAGTCACCGATAATTCATATCACAAAGGCGGAAACAGATATGAATATTCCACACATAAAAGTGTACATCAGAGTAGTGGTCAAACAAGATCCATAATATCAAAAGAATAGATACAAGTGCTAGACAAAAGAATATGTATACATCAAGGAGTCTCTATCTCAAATGTATACAACAAAATAAACTACTAATCTAAGTAGTTAGCCAAAAGTCAGAATAGTAATGAATCCCTGGGGAGAAGTCAAGCAGAAGCACCTGTAACATCTCGGTCTGACCCGAGTATTATATTAAAAAGAAAATAATAAACGGATCAGTCTAGCTATAATTATCAGATGACATGATATAGAATAAGAGATATGGCATAAACATATGATAACCATACGGGCATACTACAATAAGTATGTAATTGAAAATCAACACGAGATTAATCAATATCACAAGAATCTTCTCAAAGATCCAAAAAGGGTATCATACCCAAAACTTGTATTCATAACAAGTCAATGACACAGGAATTCACCAAGGCACAAAAGTTGATAAAGTTTATCAATAGAAATCACAAAAATAGGTGAAGCATAAAATTTCCATAAATCAACACACGAAATCCAGAAATCATAAAAATAGGGGGGAGGCCTATCACATGAACGGGAGCATGGAAACTCACCAACATATGTATCACACGAACGAGACGCTATCTCATGGTAGCTAGCCATTAATTTTTGACACACGAGCGGCCCGAAGGCCATGAGGAGCTACCCCACATGTGTGAGTCGAAATCACACAGAAACGGGGTCTAGTCTAACCTTTCAAACAAAGAGACATCGCACAATTGCTAGTCTAAATCTTAAAATGATCGTCATGATCAAAGAGAAGTGTCAATTACAGTAAGCTAGTAAATATATGAGCTTAGCCTCATGTCCCATAATCATTAGCTTAACTTAAATATTTACGAACAAATTGTAGATCTCCACTAGAAAATTATCACAAGAGATTCAATCGAACAAGTCCAAGACGACGAAGTAAACGCAAGGGTTTCATACCACTTGTACTGAGCCGTTTAATTAGATTTCTCATCCGAGTGAGATAAAGGTTTGTATATACTAATAGATTGGAAATCGGTTTGAGAAAACGAGCTTTGTAATAAAATAGTGTTGAGATCGTTTGAAGAAAGAGTTTTGATATTTACTACTAGTATAGAAAACCTTTATATTTTTAAAGTTCTTATCCCGCCTTTTTAGCAAGGCCGTGATACCATAAAATCGACCGAGAAGCCAAAGATAGTTTGTTTCGAAGAATGGTCAACTCAGCATCTCGACAAAGCAAGTTCTGTTGAATGTTTTTCAGATAAGATCCCCTACGGAGGGGGGTCCAGGGGGTGGCAACCCCCCCAAGGTGGGGGTGCAGGGGAAACGCCCCATCCAAAATGGTACGACTTAGTGAAGACCTAAGGGAGGATAGGATCGAGCGACCTCGATAATAAATGATAACAATCAAATAGGATCAACACGAATCGGTTAAAGTTGGAAATTCAAACTAAATAGGCAAATAGGCAAAAGACTACTGATTCAGACGTCTGAAATCAAGGATTCAGACGTCTGAATCTGGAAAACCAAAAGTTTTCCAGAGTATATTTCAGACGTCTGAACCCTATATTTCAGACGTCTGAAATAGGCAATTTTTAGGCTATTTCATTTTTGGTCCAAAACAAACTAATTCAGACGTCTGGTAATATGATTCAGACGTCTGAATACTGGGGAATAAAAATTCCCAGTATAATATTCAGACGTCTGAATCTAACGTTTCAGACGTCTGAAACTGGGGTTCAGGGCATTCCCTGAACCTAGACCAAAAATGGCCGAAATAAATACCGGAAACGATCGGACGAGCAACAACGACTAAGGAATTACGTCGAGCGACAACCCAGCCTAAACGGCTCTTCGATACGCCTCAAATATCAATGTCCAAGCTTCAAGCTTTAGAAAAATGGGTGGAGAGAAAAGAGAATAGAAAATGCTCAACCCTATTTTCTTTGCAAATTCAAGTTCTAGCTCCAAAATCAAAGAGAAGCTTAGGTAAGCATCTCCTTCTTCTTCTCCATCTCAATCTCTCTCCAATTTAGAAATTTCCTATAACCTAGCTTAGGAAATAATTGCTTATGATCTTAGATTGGAGCTTTTAGAGTTGAGATTGAAGAGTGGTTGATCTTCCTTTGTTTTCAAGCTTCTCCTTCCTTGTTTTTGTGTAAAAGGTGAGTTTTTGAACTTACATCCACTTCTATAGCTATCGCTGTTGTTAGGTATGAATTCCTAACACTTATTTATGTTCATTTGCTTTTGATTTGGATTGAATTGGTGAATATTCCAATTTTTGGTGTTTTGAGGTCAAATCTTTAAAAATCCAATCTTTGATGTTTGAACACGTTAGTGGGTGTTTCAAAGAACCATACAAGGCTGGGTTGTCACTAGGCGTAAATCCCTAGTCGTCGTTGCTCATTCGCTTACGTTCCCTGTTATGGGTTTTGCCCCACAAAGGGCTAGGCCGAAACTGCTGATGAAGCAGGTTCAGTCGACTGAACCAGGGGGTCAGTCGACTGAACCTGGGGGCAGAAAATTCTCTATCTCCTTATCAGTCGACTGACCTGATGGTCTAGTCGACTGACATGGAAACCCGAAAGTTTCCAGGCTCTGTGTCAGTCAACTGACCACCTGTTCCAGTCGACTGACCTGCATGCTTCAGCCCAGTTTGTCTATTTTGCTTGAGATTCCAATTTTAATCGATTCGTGATTATCCGAATTATTGTTATCATTTACGACTTTGATGGCTGCTACTTGGGATTTTTGGGAATATCCATCTTGTTGGATTCGGTATCGATTTCTATGGATTTGATTCACGTCTTCGTATGTGAATTTTTGGTGATTGGTTGTTTCTACAATCATTTTTGGTGATTTGTCACTTTAAAATACAAAGGTTTCTATACTAGTAGTAAATATTCAAGCTCTTTTACAAAGATGATTTCAACTCTATATTTAATACAAAGCTCTTTATAAAACTGTTTTCCAACCTATTAGTATGTACAAATCTTTACCTCATTCGTATGAGAAAATCTATTTAAACGGCTTAGCAAAACAAGTGAAACGCTTGCGTTTACTTCGTCGGTTAATTTTTGGACTTGTTCGATTGAAACTCTTGTGACAATTTCAAGTGGAGATCTACAATTTGTTCGTAAATACTTAAGTTAAGCCAGTGGCTATGGGACATGAAGCCGAACTCATTTATTTACTAGCTTTGTGTAATTCACACTTTTTATTGATCAATGATGATCATTTTGTGATTTAGACTTGCGATATGCGATGTCTCTTTGTCCACAGAGGGGACTATACCTCGTTTTATTGAGTTTCGTCTCATTTCTTTTATAGGCTAACGACCTATTGGTTCTTTGGAGTTTCGACTCATTTTTGTAGGCTAGCGACCCATGCTCTTTTATGGAGTTCGGTTCATCATACGTACCGTTGTACTAGGCCGTTGTCCGGCTTATTAGGTTCATCGGGCATACCGTTATACTACGTTGTTGTTCCAAATTATTTGAGTTTCAGGTTCCTCGGGCATACAGATATTGTACTACGTCGTTGCAGCGGCTCTACGGTTTGCGACCATGTGATAGCGTCCCGTTTGTGATACACGTGTTGGTGAGTTTTCATGCTCCTATTTTTGTGATAGGCCTCCCCCTTTTGTGATTTCTGGATTTCTAATTGATGATTTATAGAATTTGTGATTCACCAAGCTTGTGATTGGCATTGATATATTTGTCAATATTTGTGGGTTGGTGAATAAAATAAAGAATGTGACATTCTTTTAGTGCTTTGAGATTTTTAGAGATATTGTATGATTTTTGTGTTGCCTAATGTGTACTTTTCGTAGTATGGCATTATTGTTATCATACGTTTTTGTCATATCTCTTCTTCCATCTCATTTTATCTGATATTTATAGCTAGACTGATCCGTTTATTATTTTCTTATCAAATAATACTCAGGTTAGACCGAGATGTTACAGGTGCTTCTGCTTGACTCCTCTTCTGGGAACATTATCTGACTTTTGACTAACTACTATAGTTTAGTAGTTTTTGTTGGTATACATTCGAGATAGAGACTCCTTGATGTATACTTATTCTTTTGTCTAGCACTTGTACCTATTCTTTTGTGACTTCGTGGATCTTATTTGACCACTATTCCGATGTACACTTCTATGTGTTATATTCATATCTGTTTCCGCCTTTGTGATATGGATATTTGTGACTGATTTGTGTTATGCTTATTTCTATATTTGTTTCCGAAGATCATATAGCCACTGTGTAGTAGCTTTGAGTCTGTATCGGTATGTCGGGTTTCCTCTTGAAAAGAAATGTGTGTTATACTATCAGACATATCGGTGCTCGCACAAAGCAATTACACGGATGGTCGCTCCTTAACAGCCTTATTCTTCGTGCTAGTTGACGGCATTACTCCGTAGTGTCCTTGGCTAGCGTGAGTATAGAGGTGGGGCGCCACAGCTTGGTATCAGAGCCAAACTTCGGAACAATGTAGAATAATCTAGTAAGGATCATTGTCCCAAGTCTTTCTTGGGAGTCGTGCCTTAGGATTTTATCCGAGTCATAGGACCTGTTCTATCCTATTTTCTTTTACGATGTCTTGTTTTATCAATCTTGATTGTTTGACATTCATTTTGTGAGTAACCTTTTTCTTCTTCTTTCTTTCTTTCTTAAAGAAGAGAAATTGTTAGACCAGGTCGTCCCAGCGCTGGTCAATGCAGTGCTACTCCTCAGGATGGAGTATTTATGCATGCCCAATAGCTTCTAGATCTTATAAAGAATGCTCAAGCCGTCGTTCCCATTCTAGAGCCTACTCACCCTAAATCCGGATTTGCATGTCTGTGCGGTGATTATACTACTTTGGGTGAAAAGCCATTCAAGGGTTCCGAGGGCGTTATCGAAGTCCAAGCTTGGCTTAGAACATGCGACCTCATCTTTTCTCGCATGAATCTCATTGATCTGTATCGAGTCCAAGTGGCTTCTAGCATGCTCCAAGAAAGAGCATTAGATTGATATGAGCTTTTGATTTCTGAAATTATTGAAGCGGATCTTACTTGGAAGCAATTCCAGGAACGATTCAAATTAAAGTTTGTGCCGGAAGTTGAGAAAGTAACTTTAGCTCGACGCTTTATTGACCTTGTTCAAGGTGAATCCTCTGTGATGGATTACGTCGCATCTTTTGAATCCCTATCTAAATATGGGGTCGAGTACATTAATACCCCATTGAAGAAAAATCAGAGATTTGGCTATGGCTTGAATAAGAATCTCAAAAACCCATTACTTCAAAAATTAGAAGTTTCTTTTGACAAGCTTATTGATATCGCTCTTCGACTCGAAGAGGCCGATAAAGAAGATGACGTTGAAGTTATGGGTGTCAAACCGAACTTCAACAACAACAAAAAGAGGCTTATCAAGTTCAAAGGTCCTTATCCTAAGAAGAAAGGGAAGCAAGCAACTCCGGTAGCAAAGACTTCTATGCCTAGTCATGGGCAACGCTACAATTGTGGTTCTAAGGACCATTTTGCTAATAGATATCCGAAATCTCTCTTTTATCGTTATTGCAAAAGTTCGAGTCATCTTTTGTCTTCTTGCCCCAAATTTCAAAGAAAGAGCGAGGGAAAGCTAAATGTTGTGCAAGCCCTAGTGAAACTTCTCGTGGTCAAGGTATTTCTCATTCTATATTTGATGGCATTATTATGTTTCGTGATCATTCTATTCGAGTTCTTTTTTATACGGGTGCATCCCATTCTTTTATATCAAAAGAACTTGTTGATACTTTTTTTTTGAGTGTTATGGCTTTAATGACTTCTTTGAGAATTGCGAATCCGGTTGGTGGATCCGCAACACTCAGTTTGCTTTGTAAAGATGTCGAGATTATTTTATGTGATTTTTCTTTCCAAGCCGATTTGCATGTCATGCGTTACTTAGGCTTTGGAATGATTTTGGGAATGGATTGGCTTAACCGTTATGAAGCCCATATCCTATGTCTTGAGCGGACTATTCATCTTCGACATCCTCAATTTGTTAAGCATATTTCTATTGTCCTTAAAGATTTAGATTCTAAATTGGCAGCATCCTTGTATTCTCTAAACCCTCATGATGACGATAATAATGATGAGGAAGATGTCATTTCTCTCATTCACGTTGTTCGTAAATTTTCTGATATATTTGAGCCCGTTTTAGGATTACCAACTAAGCGAGCAATTGAGTTCTGAATTAATCTAATCCCTGTAGCTCTACCTATCACTCATCCTCCTTATCTTATGTCTAAAAAGGAAAATGAGGAGATGTGTAAGCAACTATCCGAATTGGAAGAGAAGCAATTTATTCTTTCTTGTTCCTCTCCTTGGGGAGCTTCAACTATTTTTATGAACAAATCTGATGGTACACTTAGGCTTTGTGTTGACTACCACAAGCTTAATGATCTAACCATTAAGAATAAATATCCTTTACCTCAGATTGATGATTTATTTGACCAACTTGCAGTGCTAGATTCTTTTCATGGTTAGACTTAGCAACTGGTTTTCATCAGCTTCATATCGTAGAGGATATCATTCCTTTGACGTCGTTCCATACTCGTTATGGATCTTATGAATGGCTTGTTATGCCATTTGGTTTAACGAATGCTCTGCCTTATTTCGTTGACCTTATGAATTGAGTTTTCAAAGACTTCCTCGATCGATTTGTTCTCATCTTTATAGATGATATTCTTATTTATTCTAAAACCGAGGAAGAGCATGAAAAGCATCTTCGGATTGTGTTGGAAACTCTTAGAAGCAATCAATTGAAAGCAAAATTTTCCAAATGCCACTTTTGGCAGTCTCGTGTGAAATTTCTCGGTCATATTATTTTCGAATCCGGAATTTCCGTGGATCCTTCAAAGATCGAAGCGATTCAAAATTTGAAGAGACCGGAGAGTGTGACGGAAATCCATAGTTTTCTTGGATTGGCGGGTTATTACCGACGTTTTATAAAAGACTTTTATAAAATTTCCGTGCCTCTACTAGTTTGACCAAAAAGGGAGTTAAATACATTTGGTTGGACAAATGTGAAGCTTCTTTCAGAAATTAAAAGAGCTCCTTGCCGATGCTCCTATTCTTGTAATTCCGGAAGGAAACCAAGATTTTATTGTATATACCGATGCTAGTCGTGTTGGTTTGGGAGCCATTCTTATGCAAAGGAACGTGTTATTGCTTATGCTTCTAGGCAATTAAAGCCTGCCGACTAGATATGCCACTCATGATTTAGAGCTCGCGGCTATTTTTTTCGCCCTTAGAAGTTGACGTCATTACCTTTTAGGAGAAAAATTTGTTCTTTATACTGATCATAAATCTTTGAAGTATTTATTTTCTCAAAAGGAACTTAATTTGCGTCAACAACATTGGTTCGAGTTCCTTACTTCTTATGATCTTGATATTGTTTATACTTCCGGAAAGGGAAATCGTGTTGCCGATGCCCTTAGTCGTAAGCAATAAGCGGTTGTTTCTATGATGATATCCGAATGGAATGATCTTAGGATTTTTTCCACTTGCGAGATTCAAGATCGTGAATCCAATTTTTGTTCATCTTTTGTTCTATGTAGCCTTGAGGCTTATCCTTCTCTTTTAGACCGCATTCTTGAAGCCCAAAAGCTAGATCCCGAATTGGCTCTTCTTAGCCAAAGTTGTAGGGATAATATTGATGTTGAAGGTTTGAAAGACTTTGATATTGATGCTCGTGGTGGTATTCGAAAATTTGGTAGACTCATCGTGCCAAATATTAGTGATCTTCGTAAAGACATTTAGAAGATTCTCATTGTTCTAAGTTTACCATTAATCCCGGTAGTAGTAAAATGTGCGTGGATATGAAGCGACTTTATTATTGGGATGGAATGAAATCCGATATTGCTAACTTTGTTAAGCGTTGCATGACTTGCCAACTCGTTAAGGCCGAGCATCAAAGGCCCGGTGGGTTATTGCAACCTTTGGACATTCCAATTTGGAAGTGGGATCAAATTTCCATGGATTTTATTGACGGTCTTCCCCGTTCTCATTCGGGCCATGATAGTCTATGGGCGACAGTTGATAGACTTACTAAATCCGCCCATTTTATACCCGTTCGGTCCAATCGGACCATACCTCTCTTCGCCAAACTCTTTGTTAAAGAAATTGTTAAATTTCACGGTGTCCCTACTTTTGTTGTTAGCGATCGTGATCCATTGTTTACTAGTGGATTTTGAAAGAGTCTTCAAAAAGATTTGGGAACGAAGCTTAATTTTAGCATCGCTTATCATCCTAGGTCTGATGGACAAACTGAGCGTGTGAATCAAACTCTTGAAGATCTTCTTCGTGCATGTTTTCTTGATTTTGGTGGAAGTTGGGAAGATCATATTTCTCTTGTTGAGTTTTCCTATAATAATAGCTTCCAATATAGTATTGGTACGGCACCTTTCGAGGCACTCTATGGAATGCCATGCCGATCTCCTTCTTGTTGGCTTGAGGCCGTTGAGAAGCTGGTTTTAGGTACAGATTTTATTCGTGATTTCACAGAAAAGATTGATCTTATTCGCCATAGGATGAAAGAAGCTCAAAGTAGATAAAAATCCAAAGACGATAGCCGAAGAAGGAAATTAGAATTTTCCGTGAGAGATTTTGTGTTTATTCGTGTTTAACCAATGAAGAGTGTTGTGCATTTCAGTCGATCGAGAAATTAGCGCCTCGATATATTGGTCCGTTTCTCATCACCGAATGCATTGGTTCAGTGGCTTATCGCCTTTTATTACCGGCTCAATTTTCTACTATTCATGACGTGTTTCACGTTTCTCATTTACGAAAATGCCTTCGAGACTCCGATTCTATTCTTAAGCCCAGTGTTGTGGAAGAAATTGAAGTTTCGCCTAATTTGATTTATGAGCAACATCCTATTCGTATTATTGCTTCGGAGGTAAAACGCCTTCGAAATAAAGATGTCCCTCTTGTGAAAGTTCAATGGTCCTCAAATCCTAAGGATTGTTCTTTGAAATCTAGAGAATTCATTGAGCGAGCACATCCAGACTTACTCTCTCGGGCTCTTTGAGGTGAACTTCTTATTTCAAATTTCTTTTGTATTGATATGCTTTTATGGTTGTCACTTTTTATTTTTTTTCTTCTTAAATATTGCGAGGACGCAATTTCTTTAAGGAGGGAAGTCTGTAACAACCCGCATATTTTACGGTTATATATTTAAATATTTTATTTAAATATAGCATCGTTAGTTGGATTTTAGTCCGAAATGCTACTTTTTGCAAACAGTCGAATTAGGACTAGAGACCGCTTCTATTGAGTTCAAAATGACATTTGCGACCTTTTTGAGTATAAACATCGATATGTTTGGAGTTAGCTTGAATTTTGACATTTTCACTTAGGGCTTTGGGTTTGGGTTTCAGCCCAATAACCTAACATAAGATCCAAACTCCACCCCTCTCCTCTTCATTCATTCTAATATTTTCCTAACACTTCAAGCTTTAGAAAAATAGGGGGAAGATAGAAGAGATTAGAAAATCCTAAGCCCCAGTTTCTTTGCAAATTCAAGTTCTAGCTCCAAAATCAAAGAGAAACTTAAGTAAGCATCTCCTTATTATTCCCCATCTCAATCTCTCTCCAATTTCAGAAATTTTCTATAACCTGACTTAGCAAGTAATTGCTTTTGATTTTAGATTGGAGCTTTTAGAGTTGAGATTGAAGAGTGGTTGATCTTCCTTTGTTTTCAAGCTTCTCCTTCCTTGTTTTGTGCAAAGGTGAGTTTTTGAACTCACATCTACTTCTATAGCTATTATTGTTGTTAGGTATGAATTCCTAACACTTATTTATGTTCATTTGCTTTGATTTAGATTGAATTGGTGAATATTCCAATTTTTGGTGTTTTGAGGTTAAATCTTTAAAAATCCATTCTTTGATGTTTGAACATGTTAGTGGGGTGTTTCGGAGAGCCATACAAGGCTGGATTGCTACTAGGCGTAAATCCCTAGTCGTCATTGCTTGTTCGTTCGCTTCCGTTCCGTGTTATGGGTTTTGCTCCACAAGGGGGCTAGGCTGAAACTACTGATGAAGTAGGTTCGGTCGACTGATCCAGGGGTTAGTTGACTGAACCTGGGGGCAGAAAATTCTTTGTCCCTATATCAGTCGACTGACCTGATGGTCCAGTGGACTGACCTGGAAACCTGAAAGTTTCCAGGCTCTTTGTCAATCGACTGACCACCTGGTCCAGTCAACTGACCTGCATGCTTCAGCCCAATTTGCCTATTTTGCTTGAGATTCCATATTTAATCGATTTGTGATTATCCGAATTATTGTTATCATTTACGACTTTGATGACTGCTACTTCGGGATTTTGGGGAATATCCATCTTGTTGGATTCGGTATCGATTTCTATGGATATGATTCACGTCTTTGTATGTGAATTTTTGGCGATTGATTGTTTCTACAATCATTTTTGGTGATTTGTCACTTTAAAATACAAAGGTTTCTATACTAGTAGTAATATTCAAGCTCTTTTACAAAGATGATTTCAACTCCATATTTAATACAAAGCTCTTTATAAAACCATTTTCCAACGTATTAGTATATACAAACCTTTACCTCGTTCGTATGAGAAAATCTAATTAAACGGCTTAGAAAAAAAAAGTGGTATGAAACGCTTGCGTTTACTTTGTCGGTTAATTTTTGGACTTGTTCGATTGAAACTCTTGTAATAATTTTCGAGTGGAGATTTACAATATGTTCGTAAATACTTAAGTTAAGGCAGTGGTTATGGGACATGAAGCCGAACTCATTTATTTACTAGCTTAGTGTAATTCACACTTTTTATTGATCAATGATGATCATTTTGTGATCTAGACTTGCGATATGCGATGTCTCTTTGTCCACGGAGGGGTTTTATTGAGTTTCATCTCATTTCTTTTATAAGCTAACGACCTATTATTTCTATGGAGTTTCGACTCATTTTTGTGGGCTAGCGACCCATACTCTTTTATGGATTCGGTTCATCGGATGTACCGTTGTACTACTTCGTTGTCCATCTTATCAGGTTCATCGGGCGTACCGTTGTATTGCGTTGTTGTTCCGAATTATTTGAGTTTCAGGCTCCTCGGGCGTACCGATATTGTACCACGTCGTTGTACCGGCTCTATGGTTAGCGACCATGGGATAGCGTCCCGTTTGTGATACACGCGTTGGTGAGTTTTCATGCTCCCGTTTTTGTGATACGCCTCCCCCTTTTGTGATTTCTGGATTTCTAGTTGATGATTTCTAGAATTTGCGATTCACCAATTTTGTGATTGGCATTGATATATTTGTCAATATTTATGGTTTGGTGAATAAAATAAAGAATATGACATTCTTTTAGTGCTTTGAGATTTTTAGAGATATTGTATGATTTTTGTGTTGTCTAATGTATACTTTTCATAGTATGACATTATTGTTGTCATACGTTTTTGTCACATCTCTTCTTCTATCTCATTTTATCTAAAATTTATAGCTAGACTGATCCGTTTATTATTTTCTTATTAAATATTACTCAGGTCAGACCGAGATATTGCAGGTGCTTCTGCTTGACTCCTCTTCTGGGAGCATTATCTGACTTTTGACTAATTACTCTAGTTTAGTAGTTTTTGTTGGTATACATTCAAGATAGAGACTCCTTGATGTATACTTATTCTTTTGTCTAGCACTTGTGCCTATTCTTTTGTGACTTTGTGGATCTTATTTGACCACTACTCCGATGTAAGTAATAAACTTTAAATCTAAGTTAATGGTAACAATCAATATATGTTACCTATTTATTTAGCTTGTTATATAAAATTTGAAAACCAATTGCAGTAAATTTAATTAAGTATTACGTTAATGTAAATTAAGGTACTATTTGGTAATGATGTATTTTTTTTCATAATATGACAACTGGTTGAATAATAGGGATGGAATCAAGATTTAATCAAATTTTGGAATATAAATTTATAACAATTGGATTTATTGCAATTTAATGTAATTAAATGTTGTGTCAATGTAAATAAGGACGATATTGGAAATGTTAATAACATATCAACCAATGTTAATTCAATAAGATGAAAGCAATGTAAATTCTATCTCATAATATGATAATTTAGTTAATGAAAGAATGAAACAAAGGTAAGTTGGTTTATTGAGATTTTTAATTACTATAAAAACTTGACAAAAAATCAACAATGGAAATATAGCAATTAATACAAATAAAAGTTGGAGATTGGAGGATATTAATGTAATAAAATATAGAACCAATAGTAACTATGATTATTTGAGTAATAATGGATTGAGTATAAAGATTGAAATCAAATAAAAACAATTTATTTGAATTAAATTTTAATAATTGAATTTTATTTGAAATTGAAATTAAACACTGTAATTGGTAATTAATTTAACTTTGAATTTATATCTAAAAATTTTAATGTATTATAATTGTTTAAGAAATCAAAAATGATAAAATTTCTGACGCTAAGGCGGATATGGGTAACGCCTTAACACCATTTTAATAGTTTGCTTTACTATAGACATTACTATAATAGCGTATATTACTACATAGTAGATAGTTTAACAAATCCTTAGGATGTGTAAATCCCGGGCATCTCTTAAGTTACTGCACTCACATTAGACACTGGGTATGAGATGTCAAACCCCGTAAATATCTCTGACGCTGTTCCACTCATATTTATTTACCGTTGATTTAACTTACATAAGATCTTTTAGTTTTGACTCGAGTATTTTGTCTTTTCAATTCGCTCGGGTCAGCTTGACCATTTCAGGATTTGAAGATCTTATTTCTAGAGGACGAAGACGAAGATTTTATTATTATTATTTACTATATTATTCCACTGCATCACACTATTCCGCTGCATTATTATTTATTTATTTATGATATGTGTAACTCTGGTTCTCTGTTGTATAAGTATAATCAAATGTTTTGTAAACAGCTTTATGAACTGTTATTTGATTATTATATTTTGTCATTCCGCTTCAAGATTCTGTTTTGTTTTCTCTCTCTCTGCTTTTTTTTATTTTCCCCAATAACAGTCCGCCCTTCTGTTTGATTTGAATTAGCACCTGCATCTACTTAAACTATCCAAAAAGGCGGGATGTTACAGTTGGTATCAGAGCGAGGTTTAGCGATAACCTTAGCTTTGTAGGGTCTGACTCATATTAAATAGGGTAGTAATACCCTATAATGAGTCGCTGAGTGTATATATACGAGACAACGTATTTGTTAGTGTTATAAAAGGTTTTATATCGTGTTAATTTGTTCCATTTTGTATTTATAAATTCTGGTTGGTGCATAGGACGTTATGACATCGATAGGAATTTCTAAACACTTAATAGGACATGCCGACATAATATTTGTTTTGAAATATAGGTGAATGAAATAATTTTTCCTATTATATTTTTGTACATAAAGTAGCAAATTTTATAAATGATATATATTTGGTTGTAATATATTTGTTTCTTAGGTAGTCAAATTTATAAATATTGATTGGAACTAAGATTTGGAAATAAAATAAATGAAAATTGGAAATTCAGAACTTAAGCTCCGGGTTCTTTTGAAAATTTCTTTCGAATGATTTTGGAGTATAATAATAATATTATTAGAAGTATTTTTTTGACATAAATATTTCAATATAATTTGAAAGAATTATTTTAAAGAAATTTTGGAAAGAAATAAGTTCTGTACTCCCCTCTTTATCGCTGGAAAATAATTCGGTGATGAGTGCAGCATCATCAACGTTCATTTTTGAGTTTCAAGGTGGGAAGGCCATTGTAGTAGTTACACTGCAGATTTATTTTGATAAACAAATATGAATTTAAAATTTTAAATATGATTGGATATAAAAGCTATGAGTATATATAATTATATGTTATTTTAAATGATTTGAAGTGGAAATCGGTATTTAGTTCTTAAGTTTCTACAAATTAGAGATTTTAATTACTATAATGGAATAAAATTTAACCATTTAATAATTGTAACATTAAAGTTGAAGATAAGAAATTAAATGTTAAGTTATAACTAAAATATATAAGATATTTTAAGTTTGTAACCCGTGAATAAAAGGGATATGAAATATAAGAAATGATAACTATTGAACACTTATTTGCTAAAACCAAATCAGAAAACCCATGTAACTTTCAATTGCATTCTTAAAGACATATATATATATATATATATATATATATATATATATATATATATATATAACTTACCAATTATAACAGTTAAAATGTTAAAGGAATATGTAATGGAAAATTTTACAAGTAAAACTTATGTGATGAAAGTGTTCAATGAATTCTTTTATAAATAAGCATTTGATGTTATAGTTGTTATAAACTTAAGTTATAATTGAAGTGTTACTATAATAAAATGTGATATAAAATAAGTTTTGTAAGTAAATAATTATGAACTTAAGAAAATGAATTGATATGCTAAGCAACTGAATTAAACATGAATACTATACTAAATTAAATGATTATAACTTCAGAAATTGTAAAATAACTTAGAAAATGGATTTAATATCCAATAGCATTATATAAGAAAAGAATGAACGTAAAATTTGAAGTAAGAAACTTAAGAATGAATCTATTCACTAATGAGTATTAATGTCTAATTGAAATCAAGTATATAAATTAATTTGTAAACCAAATTTGTAATAAGATGTGTGAAATACTTGAATAATGAATTCAGTGATTGATTTGAATAACTTACGTAAGAAATGAATATAAAGTAATGGAAAGAAATTGACATTATTTGGACAAATGAAAATGAGATTTTGTAAGTAATGAATGAAAGTAAATGAAAATAAGTACTGAATAAATAAGTGTGGATTTATTTATAAAGAAATCTATATGGTACTTTAAGAATTGATTTACAAGTGCTTAAAATTTATGTATAAATAACATATGGAAGAAAATGTAAAAACGAACTAAAAATATATTTAGAATGTGTTGCTTGTTTTGGTTTATGATTGTTTGGGCAAGGTTACTTTAAAATTGTTTGGATATATGAATAATCTATTGAGTTTTATCTAAGATTGTTGAGTAAAAGGTATACTTAGTAGTTATTTGTCATTCTTTGTGATTAAAAGGTGTCTTAACCCAAGCAAACTATTTGTTTTGGTTGATATGAATAGTTGATTATATTGATTTCATATGATGATTGTATGTTGAGATTGCAAGTGATTGTTGTTTTATATTGATTTGTTTGTTAATGGTTGAACCAACTTTAAATATTTTATTTTTTATAATTATTAATCTCGTTTGGATTATATAAGTGAAATACAAGTTATGGAAGCAATTGCTACTGCTTTTGGTTTCATAAAAATAAGCGTTATTTTCCCGACAAATAGGTACGTTCTCGGATTACGGTTTTCTAGCAATGTTATATTATTTTTTCCGTTGTTGGGATATATTATTTTGAAAATTTATGATATATATTATTTGTTTGATATTATAATTTCTCTCGAGCCTCTCCGTACAAAGGAGACTCTGTCGAAATTTTTCATGAATTTTGGACTTATAAATTTTTCTAAAATGTTTTTCAAACTTTTATTAATTTGAAAATAAAAGATTTAACTGTTTATAAATTTATATATTTTGTTTAAATTATTTTATTTTTTAAATTTATTGTTCATAAATTTAATAATTTGAATAAGATATATTGACTATTTAATTTCTTCTTTTATCTTCTTTTTCCTTTTCAAGGACGAAAAGCTGTGAATGGGGGAGAGTGTAGTGACCCGTGATTTTCGATGATTAAATTTGTTAATTTAATAATATTTTAGTAATTTAATATTGTAAGAAATAATTTTTTTGTGATGTATAAATGAAATAATAACTAAAATGAAATGCAACAATATTAATCAAAGTTAATTGTTAACAACTTGAATGAAATTCCAATTAATTGAAATAATGCAAATGTTATAACTTGGTTATAGATTTAATATAAGTAAATAAATGTAAGTGTTGTATAAATTAATGAACTAGTATATAATTAATGGCAATTGAATAAAACCAGTATTATGTAAGTAATTGTAACATTGGTTTGTAAGTAATAAACTTAAAAGTGTGATTTAAAGTTAATGGTAACAATCAATATATGTTGCCTATTTATTTAGCCTGTTAAATTAAATTTGAAAACCAATTGCAATAAATGTAATTAAGTATTACGTTAATGTAAATTAAGGTAATATTTGGTAATGATGTAATTTTTTTCCATAATACAACAATTGGTTGAATAATAGGGATGGAATCAAGATTTAATCAAATTTTGGAATATAAATTTATAACAATTGGATTTACTGCAATTTAATGTAATTAAATGTTGTGTCAATGTAAATAAGGACGATATTGGAAATGTTAATATAATAAGATATCAACTAATGTTAATTCAATAAGGTGAAACCAATGTAAATTCTATCTCATAATATGATAATTTACTTAATGAAAGAATGAAACAAAGATAAGTTGGTTTATTGAGGTTTCTAATTGTTATATAAACTTGACAAAAATTCAACAATGGAAATATAGCAATTAATACAAATAAAAGATGGAGATTGGAGGATATTAATGTAATAAAATATATAACCAATAGTAACTATGATTATTTGAGTAATAATGGATTGAGTATAAAGATTGAAATCAAATAAAAACAATTTATTTGAATTAAATTTTAATAATTGAATTTTATTTGAAGTTGAAATTAAACACTGTAATTGGTAAATTAATTTAACTTTGAATTTATATCTAAATTTTTTAATGTATAGTAATTGTTTAAGAAATCAAAAATGATAAAATTTCTAACGCTAAGGCGGATATGGGTAACGCCTTAACACTATTTTAATAGTTTGCTTTACTATAGACATTATTATAATAGCGTATATTACTACATAGTAGATAGTTTAAGAGATCCTTAGGAGGTGTAAATCCCGAGCATCTCTTGAGTTACTGCACTCACATTCGACACTGGATAGGAGATGTCAAACCCCGTAAACATCTCTGACGCTGTTCCACTCATATTTATTTACCATTGATTTAACTTACATAAGACTTTTAATTCTGACTCGAGTGTTTTGTCTTTTCAATTCGCTCGGGTCAGCCTGAGCATTTCAGCATTTGAAGACCTCATTTCTAGAGGACGAAGACGAAGATTTTATTATTATTATTTACTATATTATTCCACTGCATCACATTATTCCTTTGCATTGTTATTTATTTATCTCTGATATGTGTAACTCTGATTCTGTGTTGTATAAGTATAATCAAATGTTTTGTAAATAGCTTTATGAACTGTTATTTGATTATTATATTTTGTCATACCGCTGCAAGATTCTGTTTTTTCTCTCTGCTTTTTCTTATTTTCCCCAATAACAATCTGCCCTTCTATTTGGTTTGAATTGGCACCCGTGTCTACTTAAACTGTCCATAAAGGCGGGATGTTACATTTGGTATCAGAGCGAGGTTTAGCGATAACCTTAGCTTTGTGGGGTCTGACTCATATTAGATAGGGTAGTAATACCCTATAACGAGTCGCTGAGTGTGTGTGTATATATATGAGAGAGTGTATTTTTTACTGTTATAAAAGGTTTTTATATTGTGTTAATTTGTTCCGTTTTGTATTTATAAATTCTGGTTGGTACATAGGACGCTGTAACATACGATTTTATCGGGATCCAAAAGTCGGCATTCCTACGTCCACTGTATCAAATGCCGCATAATCGAATGCCGGAAAACCGAACTGTTATGGTTAAAAAGAAGAGGTAGAAGAAAAGGATAAAAGAAGCAAGGAAACAGAACAGAAATAATATCAGAATCTCATATATCGCAGCGGAATAACATATAATAGATAAATGAATAATCTTTAAAACAAAGAACTATATCAGTTATTACATTACATCACATCATCATCAGAGTATACAACAACAATATACAACACAACTGGAAAATGGACAGTTATACAAACATGTCCCTACAAGTGAATTTACAGCGAAAGGATAATATCATATACAAGTAATACGTCTCGCCATCCAGCTCGCCTCCTGAGCTCCATAGCACTCCTAAATCCAAAATAACCTGATAACCTGACTCTAGGCTGCCCGTGTGGAAAATTATGGGCATCCAGAGTTTAGGAAGAGAACAATAAACTCCAGGTCAGTCATGGGACTGGTGTGAGAACTCAAAACAGTTATTTATCTTTTAAAACAACAACAACAAAGGAAGTGTAAAATATCCGCAATGCTTTTGGAAAATGAAACTACCATAAGGCCTCCCCCCCACACAGACAATGCAAACGCAGAATTGGAGGATATTTCTCTTTATGATAGTCAAAGATGCTTACTACGCAAAACAAATCATTTTTGATATTATTATTAGTGCATAGTGATGAAAGCATTTCGAAAATAGAATATAAATCTTAGCTAGCATAGGTACCATTATATTATGCCTACTATAGCTACCATATTAAATGGTAGGTTCTACAACTTAAACCGTACAAGGCTCGTATTGTTTCTTGGATTTCCAACAAATGGTCAGGCTAAGGAACTTCCTACTACCACATGGGATCGCCTCTGGCGGGACGTCCCGAGAACCTAACCGGATCTCTGCCAACACAAGGCTGGGTTACGTTTGTAACTAGGTAACTACTTCTCGAGTATGCCACTCCCCGGTCCTTTGGGACCTTTATCCGAGGGCCCTCTATCACCAAGCAACAACCACATAGAAAAATGAGATTGGAGCAACCACATAGGTTAAGCATCAGGGCTTCATACCTGACACCACCCTTTTCCAGAAGGAAATGACATACCCTAAAGGGTGCGACCCTCATAACCTTGCCGCATATTCCTGTTTCGACCATTTCCGGGGTATGAGGTCTGACGAAGTCTCGTCCACAAAGCCACGCTTTTTCACAAAGCCACGCTTTGATCAACAAATAATCATCACACAGCAACACTCAGCATGCCACATTACCAAATTAGGAATATATCGCTGATAACCTTCAACTACAAAACCTCTGAGCTCGTACGTCTCAGAGAAGGGTGTTCAGCTAAGAGAATAAATTCTCCGCCACCAATAGAGATGTATTTGAAAGAAATCTGCTTTATATCTCAAAATGTAATGTCAGACACTTAACCATACAAGTCTGTTCCGGGTTCGAACATAACCGAGGGCACTTCCAAAGAAGCCCTTGCAATCCGGGTATTCACAATCCCGATCGAATTTCCCATCACAAAGGAAATATCCATACCGTAGCTAACGGTGCAGAGACAATTGATAGGTCATCCTATCATTTTCACAAATACCCGGTCTTCACCACCGGTCTTCAATGCTATCCATTACGTCGTATCACTATTCGGAATGGGTAATCCGAATAACGAGTGCAATAATTTAAAAATAAGTGTAGCATTCAATTTCAACCAATTCACAACAAATAGTCATTTAAGGGTCAATATTTATAGTCGGTTATTTAACTATCAATCAATATTCACAACATAACCCGATTTCAAATAATTTTCCAAATTATTTATTTTCAAAAATATCTTTACAAGATATAATTCCCACACTTCAACCATTTGAAAACAGATTTCAAATCACTTTTCACCTTTACAACTTTCATTTCAAAATGGTTCATTTAAACCAATCAAATAAATCCTTATCGATTTATTGAATTTATGTTCCAAATCCGTAAATTTATTCCACACTTTTAAAGATAAATTAATGTTTATTTTTAAACAAATTTCCCTTATAAATTTCCATTGTGAATTTACATTTTCAAATATTCACTTTTTATACAATTTTTCAAATCGATTTCAATTATTCACTTTCAATTTATCTTTAAAAGATATAATCTCAAAACATTCACTTCATACTGGAAAACATTTCCATACTTATTTAATAATAAGTAATTCACCTATTTATTTATTTTCAATATTTGGAAAATATTCAATATACTTAAATCACAATTAAGTATATATTTTATTCTTTAGGGAAAACTTCTCTTAAACACATTTATTTGAGTCAAAACGAATGTTGCGTAAAACATCGTTACGACAACCCAAAATCACTAGTACAGGGATTCAAAATTTAAGATAGATATATAAACCACAATACTATACAAAACTTTTCCTTTCGGAAATCATTTACTATAACAACAGTGTTATAGTCCACCATTTCCTTCTATTTCTCGAAAACGTCTATTTCAACAATGAATATTGAAATCTATGGTTTCGATACTTAACACATTTTAAAACATCTTTGAATCATTTTAATTCTATTTAAAATATCACTTTTCCAAAATATTTCTTTAATATATTATTCACCGTCCAAAATCGTGAATATACTTCATTTACCAAATTCATCATTTCTACATATTTTATTTAAAGGATTATTCACTGTCCAAAATCGTGGATATATCTCCTTTAATAAGCTATAATAATTAAACTTATTAAAATAAGTCGATTTCGGATTTATAAAATAACGTTTATAAATTCCATTTATACTTTATAACAACTTCAACTTATAAAATCACTTTATTAACAAATTCTATCTATATGCCATTTGCACGCCAAAATCCAATTTATAAGTTAATTACTTATAAATCTTTTATTTTACAAAAATCTATTCATTTTATAACTCCACAATTTATGAATCTATAAATTTCATCCACTTATGAAATCCATTTATACTTCATTTTAATACTTATAAAACTCGTTTTATAATCCCAATATTTTTAATTTATAAATATCAATTTTATAAATCTTTTATATAAATCATTTATAATAATTCAAAAATCCCAATTTAAACCATTTTATAAATTAATCAACTACTTATTTCAAAAATCACATTTCGGTTATATTTCATAAAATCATAATTTTTATAACATAAAAATCTCAACGTTTATTTATTTAAAATGAATCAATTACAAAATTAAATTTTATTATGGATTCTCAACTTAAATTTTCAGAAATCCAATTTTATTCACTTTCGGCATCTAACGATACCAAAATATATTCGGCTAAAATTTAGCCTTTAACGATTTCAATCACAAAGATAATCACGCAGATTATAAATAGATCAACACACAACATTGAAACCAATTCATTCATTTGAGGAATCCAGTTGGATCCCTCCAACCTTTTTCCTGCATCCAAAGATGTTAGCACAATACCAATTCCACTTCGAGGTGAAATATCGCGGTATATGGGATTTATAAAATATTATCCGCTATTATGCGGCGCAATAGGGTCTCATCCGTTATATAATGCAGGAAATCAACTCCAAGTACATATATAATATCAATTCCATTCAAGTTGGAATTATCGCGGTATATGTTTTTAATAAATAACATCCGCTTAACATACGGCGTATAGGGTCTATTTCAATACAACAGATAATAACTATCATCCAATCACACAATCAAGAAATTTTAAATCTAACTATTTAAATTTAAATCGAAACAATTCGATTGAGTGAGAAGTTCTCACCTTGAGTTTCCGATAACGGTTGTAGCGTTTTATTTCGATTAAAATTAAATGCACATTTAATTTTACCCGAAATTCAAATTAGCTCCAAACGACTCCAATCCAATTCCATAGCGCAGTGCTCGATAAAACGAACCCAACGCAATTTGTTTCGTAAATTTTTGACCTCGTATGAACAAGTTATGATGTTACAAAGATTACACGATTTAATATATATATATATATATATATATATATATATATATATAATAATTTACAAATCATTTTAATTTTAAAACCCCTACTCTCTGGACCATGCATTTCAGTTGATGAGAATCTGGCCACCTATCCCTTCTTCTCCTTTCCCAGGTTCGAACGCACAAACATGAACCCACAGCCGCCGTTTTGCTCCAATTTTTCGCCACCACAACGAGCATCATCACGTTGATCAACTACCTCCATTTTGACCGCCATCACAAGGTTCACCTTTGGCTCGAATATCAATGAGCTCAGTCACGTATGTATGTTGGAAAACGCGTGCAACTAGGGTGAGTTCGAGCTCGATTTACCGTCAAACCACTTGACTAAAATTGATCATCACCGTTGGATATATAGTTCTCGTAGCCCTCTATGTTTTTGCAGTTGAAAGTTTTTTGAATTGAAGTGTGGATTCGAAGAAAATGAGGTAGAAAGAGGAGAAGATTTCGGCCATTATTTCTGAAAGCGGCGACTAGCTTGAACTAGGGTTAAGGTTTGATTTTCTTGCAAATGGAAAATATAGAGGTGCTTTTATAGAAAATTTCCAAAAACATTATTCATCCGACTTTTTCAAACTCCAAATCTCGCGCGGTGACCGGCGTTTCTAGGGTTTACCCCACGTTGCGGACATAATGGATCATGTTTCGGAGGCTAATTCGATCATATGTGCGAGTTATGGAAATAAATGATCAAATTTAAATTAAATCGGTTAAACCAATTTCTATGCGTTTTGGGATGCCCCGGACAAACAGTAAATCCGATTGACACGAAATTTGAAACCTTAATATAATTTGACATTACGGATCTGATGAAACTGGTTTCGTCGAAATCCGAGACTGTTTGAAAAATGAATATTTTCACTAGTCTATTAAACATTAAAATATTCAATTTTCACAAAATACTTTTAATTCAAATTTAAAAGTTCACAAACATTGTTCTGACTCCAATATGATTTAATATAACTTTATAAATCATTTTTAATCATATTAAACCCAATTTCCAATTATTTATGCAATTTCAAATATTAAATTGTCGATTTCATTATCCAATTGAATCTAAATATTCGAAAAATAATTATTCGACTTACAAATTTTACTTGTTGATATTTAAAATCAATTAAATATCTGAATTTCAAATGACAGAAATTCTGGGTCGTTACAGAGGCTATGGCGTCTATAGGAATTTCTAAACACTTAATAGGACAGACCGACATAATGTTTGTTTTGAAATATAAGTGAATGAACTAATTTTGCCTATTATATTTTTGTACATAAAGTTGCAAATTTTATAAATGATATATATTTGGTTATAATATATTTATTTGTTAGGTAGTGAAATTTATAAATACTGATTGGAAATAAGATATGGAAATAAAATAAATGAAAATTGGAAATTTAGAACTTAAGTGCCAGGCTTTTTGAAAATTTCTTTCGAATGATTTTGGAATATAATAACAATTTTTTTGATATAAATATTTCAGTATAATTTGAATGAATTATTTTAAAGAAATTTTGGAAAGAAATAAGTAATGGAAAGAAATTGACATTATTTGAACAAATGAAAATGAGATTTTGTAAGTAATGAATGTAAGTAAATGAAAATAAGTACTGAATAAATAAATGTGGATTTATTTATAAAGAAATCTATATGCTACTTTAAGAATTGATTTACAAGTGCTTAAAATTTTATGTATAAATAACATATGTAAGAAAATGTAAAAATGAACTTAAACAATATTTATAATGCGTTGCTTGTTTTGGTTTATGATTGTTTAGGCAAGGATACTTTAAAATTGTTGGATGTATGAATAATTTTTTGAGTCTTATCTAAGACTGTTGAATAAAAGGTATACTTAGTGGTTATACGTCATTCTTTGTGATTAAATGGTGTCTTAACCCATGCAAACTATTTGGTTTGGTTGATATGGATGGTTGATTATATTGATTTCTTATGATGATTGTATGTTGAGATTGCAAGTGATTGTTGTTTTATATTGATTTGTTTGTTAATGATTGAACCAACTTTAAATATTTCATTTTATATAATTATTAACTTTGTTTGGATTATATAAGTGAAATACAGGTTATGGAAGCAATAGCTACTGCTTTTGGTTTTATAAAATAAGCGTTATTTGCCCGAAAACAGGTACGTTCTCGGATTACGGTTTTCTAACGATGTTATATTGTTTTTCCCGCTATTGGGATATATTATTTTGAAAATTTATGATATATATTGTTTATTTGATATTATAATTTCTCTCGAGCCTCTCCGTACAAAGGAGACTCTATCGAAATTTTTCATGAATTTTGGACTTATAAATTTTCTGAAAGGTTTCCCAAACTTTTGTTAACTTGAAAATGAAAGATTTAATTGTTTATAAATTTATATATTTTGTTTAAATTATTTTATATTGTAAATTTATTATTCATAAACTTAATATTTTGAATAAGATATATTGACTATTTAATTTCTTCTTTTCTGTTCTTTTTTCTTTTCGGGAATGAAAAGTTTTGAGTAGGGAGAGTGTAATGACCCATGATTTTCGATGATTAAATTTGTTAATTTAATAAGATTTTGGTAATTTAATATTGGTAGAAATAAAAATTTTGTGATGTATAAATGAAATAATAACTAAAATGAAATGCAACAATGTTAATCAAAGTTAATTATTAACAACTTGAATGAAATTCCAATTAATTAAAACAATGTAAATGTTATAACTTGGTTATAAATTGAATATAAGTAAATAAATGTAAATGTTGTATAAATCTGTGCAGTTAAAGTGCTCGGCAGATTCAAAGCAGTGGAGGTGCAAAAAGTCATAGCGGGGATACAGCGAGGATATAGCGGAATACAGCGGATGACTCTAAAATAGCATATAAAACTCTTACTTAATCTTTTTACAAGTATATAAATGGTAATTAGATGAAAAATTATCGTTCAATTGAATTATAATTAATACATAAATAATTTTAAATAAAAAACATGTGCAAATATACTTTGAATAAACGTAAAATTGTTATATAACATAATTGAATTTAGTAAAATATTAGAGTATTTTCATTTTTGAAACTATATTAAAAATTAAATCAAATAAATTAGTTTCATAAATTTTATAATGTATAAATGCAATTTTTTAATTCATTTTATTAAAGAAGATATAACGGAAATAGCAAAATGTAGCGGGAATAACGGGATATAGCGGAAATAGCGAGGATTAAAGCGGAAAGGCTATATTTTGGGGCTATATAGAAAAATCGTAGCGGTAGAAATCCGCTATGAGATATAATAGGGTTATAACGGGGTAATAGCGGGGCATTAACCACACAAGTATAAATTAATGAACTAGTATATAATTAATAGTAATTGAATAAAAACAGTATTTTGTAAGTAATTGTAACATTGGTTTGTAAGTAATAAACTTAAAAGTTGGATTTAAAGTTAATGGTAACAATCAATATATGTCACCTATTTATTTAGCCTGTTATATTAAATTTAAAACCAATTGCAATAAATGTAATTAAGTATTACGTCAACGTAAATTAAGGTAATATTTGGTAATGATGTAATTTTTTTTTATAATATGACAATTGGTTGAATAATAGGGATGGAATCGAGATTTAATCAAATTTTGGAATATAAATTTATGACAATTGGATTTATTGCAATTTAATGTAATTAAAAGTTGTGTCAATGTAAATAAGGACGATATTGGAAATGTTAATAAGATATCTACTAATGTTAATTCAATAAGATGAAACCAATGTAAATTCTATCTCATAATATGATAATTTATTTAATGAAAGAATGAAACAAAGATAAGTTGGTTTATTGAGATTTTTAATTGTTGTAAAAACTTGACAAAAATTCAACAATGGAAATAAAGCAATTAATACAAATAAAAGATGGAGGTTGGAGGATATTAATGTAATAAAATATGGAACCAATAGTAACTATGATTATTTGAGTAATAATAGATTGAGTATAAAGATTGAAATCAAATAAAAACAATTTATTTGAACTAAATTTTAATAATTGAATTTTATTTGAAATTAAACACTGTAATTGGTAAATTAATTTAGCTTTGAATTTATATCTATTTTTTAATGTATTGTAATTGTTTAAGAAATCAAAAATGATAAAATTATTAACGCTAAGGGGGATATGGGTAACGCATTAACGCTATTTTAATAGTTTACTTTAATATAGACATTATTATAATAGCCTATATTACTACATATTAGATAGTTTAACAGATCCTTAGGAGGTGTAAATCCCGAGCATCTCTTAAGTTACCGCACTCACGTTAGACACTGGATATGAGATGTCTAACCCCGTAAACATCTTTGACGCTGTTCCACTCATATTTATTAACCGTTTATTTAACTTACATAAGATCTTTTAGTTCTGACTCGAGTGTTTTGTCTTTTCAATTCGCTCGGGTCATCCTGAGCATTTCAGGATTTGAAGACCTTATTTCTAGAGGACGAAGACAAAGATTTTATTATTATTATTTGCTATATTATTCCACTGCATCACACTGTTCCGTTGCATTGTTATTTATTTATCTCTGATATGTGTAACTCTGGTTCTGTGTTGTATAAGTATAATCAAATGTTTTGCAAACAACTTTTTGAACTTTTATTTGATTATTATATTTTTTCATTCCGCTGCAAGATTCTGTTTTGTTTTTTCTCTCTCTCTCTCTGCCTTTTCTTATTTTTTCCAATAACAATCCACCCTTCTGTTTGGTTTGAATTGGCACCTGTGTCTACTTAAACTGTCCAAAAAGATGGGATGTTACAGTTGGTTTCGGAGCGAGGTTTAGCGATAACCTTAGCTTTGTGGGGTCTAACTCATATTAAATAGGGTAGTAATACCCTATAATGAGTCGCTGAGTGTATATATATGAGAGATCGTATTTGTTAGTGTTATAAAAGGTTTTATATTGTGTTAATTTGTTTCGTTTTGTATTTATAAATTCTGGTTGGTGCATAGGACACTACGGCATCAATAGAGATTTCTTAATAGGGTAGGCCGACATAATATTTGTTTTGAAATATAGGTGAATGAAATAATTTTTCCTATTATATTTTTGTACATAAAGTAGAAATTTTATAAATGATATATATTTGGTTGTAATATATTTGTTTATTAGGTAGTGAAATTTATAAATATTGATTGGAAACAAGATTTGGAAATAAAATAAATGAACATTAGAAATTTTAGAACTCAAGTTCCAGGGTTTTTTGAAAATTTCTTTCGAATGATTTTGGAATATAATAATAATATTATTAGAAGTATTTTTTTTGATCTAAATATTTCAATATAATTTGAAAGAATTGTTTTAAAGAAAATTTGGAAAGAAATAAGTTTTGTACTCCCCTCTCCGTCGTTGGAAAATAATTCGGTGATGAGTGCAGCATCATCGACATTCATTATCGAGTTTCAAGGTGGGAAGGCCATTGTAATAGTTACACTGCAGATTTATTTTGATAAACAAATATGAATTTAAAAGTTTAAATATGATTGGATATAAAAGCTATGAGTATATATAACTAAATGTTATTTTAAATGATTTGAAATGGAAACCGGTATTTAGTTCTTAAAATTCTACAAATTAGAGATTTCAATTACTGTAATGAAATAAATTTTAGCCATTTAATAATTGGAACCTTTAAAGTTGAAAATAAGAAATTAAATGTTAAGTTATAACTGAAATATATAAGATATTTTAAGTTTGTAACCCGTAAATAAAAGGGATATGAAATATAAGAAATGATAACTATTGAACACTTCTTTACTAAAACCAAATCATAAAAACTTGTATAACTTTCAATTGCATTCTTAAAGATATATATATAACTTACCAATTATAAAAGTTAAAATGTTAAAGGAATATGCAATGGAAAATTTTACAAGTAAAACATATGTAATGAAAGTGTTCAATGAATTCTTTTATAAATAAGCATTTGATGTTATAGTTGTTAATAAACTTAAGTTATAATTGAAATGTTACTATAATAAAATGCGATATAAAATAAGTTTTGTAAGTGAATAATTTTAAACTTACGAAAATGAATTGATAAGCTAAGAATTGAATTAAACATGAATACTATACTAAATTAAATGATTATAACTTCAGAAATTGTAAAATAATTTAGAAAATGGATTTAATATCCAATAATGTTATATAAGAAAAGAATGAATGTAAAATTTAAAGTAAGAAACTTAAGAATGAATTTATTCACTAATGAGTATTAATGTCTAATTGAAATCAAGTATATAAATTAATTTGTAAACCAAATTTGTAATAAAATGTGTGAAATACTTGAATAATTAATTCAGTGGTTGAATTGAATAACTTATGTAAGAAATGAATATAAAGTAATGGAAAGAAAATGACATTATTCGAACAAATGAAAATGAGATTTTGTTAGTAATGAATGAAAGTAAATGAAAATAAGTACTGAATAAACAAGTGTGGATTTATTTATAAAGAAATCTATGTGGTACTTTAAGAATTGATTTGATTGTGCTTAAAATTTTATGTATAAATAACATATGTAAGAAAATGTAAAAATGAACTTAAACAATATTTAGAATGTATTGCTTGTTTTGGTTTATGATTGTTTGGGCAAGGATACTATAAAATTGTTTGGATATACGAACAATCTAATGAGTTTTATCTAAGACTGTTGAGTAAAAGGTATACTTAGTAGTTATTTGTCATTATTTGTGATCAAAAGGCGTCTTAACCCAAGAAAACTATTTATTTTGGTTGATATGGATGGTTGATTATATTGATTTCATATGATGATTGTATGTTGAGATTGCAAGTGACTGTTGTTTTATATTGATTTGTTTGTTAATGGTTGAACCAACTTTAACTATTTCATTTTATATAATTATTAACTTAGTTCGGATTATATAAGTGAAATACAGGTTATGGAAGCAATTGCCACTGCTTTTGGTTTCATAAAAATAAGTGTTATTTGCCCGACAAATAGGTACGTTCTCGGATTATGGTTTTTTAGCGATGTTATATTGTTTTTCCCACTGTTGGGATATACTATTTTGAAAATTTATGATATTATTGTTTATTTGTTATTATAATTTCTCTCGAGCCTCACCGTACAAAGGAGACTCTGTCGAAGTTTTTCATGAATTTTGGACTTATAAATTTTTCTGAAATGTTTTCCAAACTTTTGTTAACGTGAAAGTAAAAGATTTAACTGTTTATAAATTTATATATTTTGTTTAAATTATTTTAGTTTGTAAATTTATTGTTCATAAATTTAATATTTTGAATAAGATATATTGACTATTTAATTTCTGCCTTTCTCTTCTTTTTCCTCTTCGGGGACGAAAAGTATTGAGTAGGGGAGAGTGTAATGATCCGTGATTTTCGATGATTAAATTTGTTAATTTAATAAGACGTTGGTAATTTAATATTAGAAGAAATAAAATTTTTGTCATGTATAAATGAAATAATAACTAAAATGAAATGCAATAATGTTATTCAAAGTTAATTATTAACAACTTGAATGAAATTCCAATTAATTGAAATAATGTAACTGTTATAACTTGGTTATAAATTGAATATAAGTAAATAAATGTAAGTATTGTATAAATTAATGAACTAGTATATAATTAATGGCAATTGAATAAAACCAGTATTATGTAAGTAGTTGTAACATTGGTTTGTAATTAATAAACTTAAAAGTGTGATTTAAAGTTAATGGTAACAATCAATCAGGAAATTTTCCTCAAGGACACGTTTTAGGCCTTTCTTTGGATGTAGGATGGCCCATTAATATTTTTCTTCAAAGGACATATTATCATTTTTCCCTTCCAGCCCAATTTCACGCGCTTATTCTTCTTCGTTCTTTCGATCAACTTTCTCAGTCGTGATCAAATATCTTTCTCGCAATTAAAATATCGACCAACTTTGTTCGTTTATTTCAATATCCTCCTTTTGAAAATTGTACTTCATGGATCATTTTTTTCTTCCGTCAGTTTGTTGATCTCGTTCTTTTCAAATTTGTTCCGTGATCTCGTTTTTCTTAAGTATACTTATACTATTCTGTTTTTTTTCTATCCGAGTTAAAATTATTTGTCTGTGATTTCTAATTGTGTTCATTTTTATGAATGATATGCAGTATTTTTGTTCTCATTGTTTGTTCGTTCGTCGATGGAAAATTGTGCAAGTAGCAGCAGGTTTTTTATTGTTATATTCGTTTCTTTATGCAGTGTTGTCATCTAATTAGATTTTCATTTAATTTTTCTTACATTTTCTTGCATTGATGTTGAGATGATTGGAAAAGTATCATTGCTTGGATAGTATTTAAAGTTGTGATAGAGTGGAAAACTATCGTATTTTAGGTTCAGTTTCTTTGTATCATTTTTATTTTTTCTTAGTATCATCCTTTTATTATCAATACGTAGGTATCGGTTTTGTCTACAGTAGGTATCAGTTTTGTTAAATTGAATAATTACTGTTCTACATTGAAAATATTTTTACTAATGTTTTTTTTTTGGCAGTGGGTATAACAGCCTTCTTTGTTTGTTTGTGTTGAATAATAACACTTTTAGCACTCGATTGTTTATTGATTGCTCGTTGTATGATTTGAAGAACGAGATATGTCGATATTGTCTCAATTAACTCCTTCTTCTATTCAGATTTCTTGTGTACTTGAGGACAAAGTTATTATGGTTGACACTGATTCTGATATTTAGAGCATAGTTTGTTTTCAGTTATACAAGAAAAGTTCTTTCTTTGGTTTTACTGTTAAGGTTAAGAATTCTGAATTGGAAATTGTTGATGGTGCTTCTATTTCAACTTCATCCTATGTTCGTGCTTCTTTGTCTTCTACTGTATCTGTCTGTTCAAATGTTGTTGTTAATGGTAAAAGTTATTTAAAAGATATGTTAAGGAGAGGGCCAACATTAAGAATTTCTAATTTTGTTGGTATTTGTTTTGGAGGAGCTGAACATTTTAGAGAGTTTTTGACGGCATATCAACTTCAAAAGGGGTATGAATTAGTTTTTTTTAAAGAATTGTGCTCTACTGTGATTTTCTCTTCATATAGATGGTTGTCTTTTCAAAGTTCATGGTTCCTATGATTTTGGAGAATTGAAAACGTTCTTTATGAGAAATTTGGTTCCTGATCATTCTTGTGGGGCTGGTCTTAGACATGTGAATAATCCACCTATATCTAGTTCGTTTGTTAAATCGATGATTATTGACGAGATCCGCGATTGTCCAAGTAAAAAGCCTAAGGATATTATAGTTGATTTTAAAAGAGAATACAATTTTCAGTTGTCTTATGGTTATGCTTATCATGGGAAACAACTTGCATTGATGGAGTTGCATGGTAATGATGCTTTGTCTTATAATGATTTGAGTTGGTATTTGGAAGCAGTGAAGAAATATAATCCAGATAGTTATGTTGATATAGATGTTGATCCTTGTAGTAATGAATTTGAAAGGGTGGTTATTGCTTTTGGCGCTTGTTTACTTGGTTTCAAGTTTTGTCGTCATATGATACTCTTAGATGCTACTCACTTGAAGGGACGTCCTGGTGTGTTGATGGGTGCTACTGCAAAAAATGGTGATCAAGGTATGTCTTTGTTTTTAGATTTGAGTTATTTGTATTGTGATCATAATATTTGGCATAATCATTAATATACATTTTTTATCGTGATTTGTTTTATGTTGGTATCAGTTTTAAGAATTGTAGTTTATAAATAGCAAGTTTCTAGTATCAGAATTTTCATTGTATTGAATTGTAAGTTTGTATTTGGTATAATAATTTCATACTGCTACACAGGAGATTAGTATCAGTTTGTGTATAATGTTAGTATCAGTTTCAAGTAAGTATGTTCATATATGGTATCGTTTATAGTTTTGTAGTATTGATATTTCCTTTGTATCATAATATATGTCAATTTTTGTTTCTTTGTTGTTTTAGAATGAAGATTAATGTGCATAATGTTGTGGTCATCAATATTTTTATAATGGTCATTTCAGGTTTTAGGTATCAGTTTTGTTACCGTCAGTATCATTTTTTATGAATTGTTTTATATTTATGGTTGTAATTACTTTTATTTTTTTTTACTAATTATTTTAGCATTCGCAGGTTTCTTCCCTTTAGCCATGAGTGTAGTTTCTGTAGAAAATGTGGATAGCTGGACATGGTTTTTGAACCATTTAAAACAAATGCTTCAAGAAGAGCATACTTTAGTTTTTATGTCAGATCATCACCAAGGTTTGCTTTCAGGTGTTCGCGATGTTTTTCCTTCAGATTATCACAGTACAAGCAATTTATGACAATTGGATTTATTGCAATTTAATGTAATTAAATGTTGTGTCAATGTAAATAAGGACGATATTGGAAATGTTAATAAGATATCAACTAATGTTAATTCAATAAGATGGAACCAATGTAAATTCTATCTCATAATATGATAATTTATTTAATGAAAGAATGAAACAAAGATAAGTTGGTTTATTGAGATTTTTAATTGTCATAAAAACTTGAAAAAAATTCAACAATGGAAATATAGCAATTAATATAAATAAAAGATGGAGATTGGAGGATATTAATGTAATAAAATATAGAACCAATAGTAACTATGATTATTTGAGTAATAATGGATTGAGTATAAAGACTGAAATCAAATAAAAGCAATTTATTTGAATTAAATTTTAATAATTGAATTTTATTTGAAATTGAAATTAAACACTGTAATTGGTAAATTAATTTAACTTTGAATTTATACCTAAATTTTTTAATGTATTGTAATTGTTTAAGAAATCAAAAATGATAAAATTTCTAACGCTAAAGGGATATGGGTAACCCTTAACACTATTTTAATAGTTTACTTCACTATAGACATTATTATAATAACATATATTATCACATAGTAGATAGTTTAACAGATCCTTAGGAGGTGTAAATTCCAAGCATCTCTTAAGTTACTACACTCACGTTAGACACTAGATAGGAGATGTCAAACCCCGTAAACATCTCTGACGCTGTTCCACTTATATTTATTTACCGTTGATTTAACTTACATAAGATCTTTTAGTTCTGACTCGAGTTTTTTGTCTTTTCAATTCGCTCGGGTCATCCTGAGCATTTCAGGATTTAAAGACCTCATTTCTAGAGGACGAAGACGAAGATTTTATTATTATTATTTACTATATTATTCCACTGCATCACACTATTCCGCTGCATTGTTATTTATTTATCTCTGATATGTGTAACTCTGGTTCTGTGTTATATAAGTATAATCAAATGTTTCGTAAACAGCTTTATGAACTGTTATTTGATTATTATATTTTGTCATTCCGCTGTAAGATTCTGTTTTTTCTCTCTCTGCTTTTTTTTAATTTCCCCCGTAACAATCGACCCTTCTGTTCGGTCTGAATTGGCACCTATGTCTACTTAAACTGTCCATAAAGGTGGGATGTTACAGTTGGTATCAGAGCGAGGTTTAGCGATAACCTTAGCTTTGTGGGGTCTGACTCATATTAGATAGGGTAGTAATACCCTATATTGAATCGCTGAGTTTATATATATATATATATATATATATATATATGAGAGCGTATTTGTAACGACCCAGGATTTTTAGTAATTAAAATTTGAATATTTAATTAATTTTAAATATTAATAAGTGAAATTTATAAGTCGAATAAATTTTATTTTGAATAATTGGATTTAATTGGATAATTAAATCGATAATTTAATATGTTGAATTATGGAAATAATTGAAAATCGAGCTAAATATGATTGAAAATGATTTGTAAAATTTTATTTTATCATATTGGAGTTAGAACGATATTTTAGAACTTTTAAAATCGAATTAAAAGTTAATTTGTGAAAATTGAATATTTTAATATTTAAATCGACTAGTGAAAATAGTCAATTTTAGAACAGTCTCAGAATTGAACGAAACCAGTTCCATTGGATCCGTAATAGTTAGTTACTATCGGATTTCAATTTTCGTAGCAATCGGAGTTACCGTTTGACCGTGACAGCTCGAAACGCATCGAAATTGTTTTAATATTAATTTGGCGAGTTAAAATAGCCATTTTTCAAAAAGTCTCGGATCTCGACGAAACCAGTTTCATCGGATCTGTAATGTGATATTATTGTAAGGTTTAAAATTTCATGTCAATCGGATTTACCGTTTGTCCGGTACAAATTAAAACGCCTAGAAAATCGTTTAAATCGGTTTAATTTAAATTGAACGTTGATTGCCATAACTCGCACAGATGTCCGAATTAGCTTTTGAAACCCGTTCCATTGTGTCCGGAACGCGGGGTAAATCCTAGAAACGCTGGTTACGGCGCGTAAATCGGAGTTTGGAATTTCCGGATTGAATAGTGTTTGAGAAAATCCTATAAATAGACCACCTCTCTCACAAAATAAAAAAAAACAAAAAAAACAAAACCCTAGTTATACGCAGCCGCCTCCATAGAAACCCACGGCCAGAAATCTCCCACGTTCTTCCCCTCCGATCTCTCAATCCATCAACAATCGTCAGAAACTCTCAACTACAATCTTGAAGAGCTCGATGAGATCTTTAATATCAACGGTCAAGATCGCGAATAGCTTCACGAATCAACGGGAATTTGTGTTCAAAGGCAGGCCGTTCGGCCTCGAACTGCGTGCAGAAGGCTCGACCGAGCTCTGAGACGTTTGGACCGAAGATAGCTCTTGCAATGGGCTTCAATATGGAGGTGGTTTGATGAAGTTTCGTCGAGCGAGGAGATTGCAAAGTGGAACCCTAGTTTTGTGTTCATGGGTTTGTACGTGCGTGAGTTGCAGGGAGCATATGCGTGAGTTTGGGAAGAAGGGGTTTGCGGCCTGATGATGTTGAGGGGTGAGATCTAACGGTTGTGGTTTAGTTTGGTTTAATTATAAAGTTAATGTTGTAAATAGTTTATATAAATCGTGTAAAACTTTGAAAAATCATATCTTTTTCATACGAGGTCGAAAACGCACGAAACCAGTTGCGTTGGAATCGTATGGACGAGCACTACGCTATGGAATTGGATTGGAGTCGTTTGGAGTTAGTGAGAATTTTGGGTAAAATTAAACGTCCGTTTAATTTTATTCGAAATAAATCGCTAAAACGAAATTAAAATCAAGGTGAGAACTTCTCACTCAATCGAATCAGTTTCGATTTTAATTTTAAATAGTTAGATTTAAAATATTTGAATGCATGTTTGAATGATGATTGTTATCTATTGATTGTTAAAATAGACATTATGCGCCGTTAGTAAGCGGATGTTATTTATTAAAAACATATACCGCGAATATTTCATAAACAGTGAAATTGGTATTATATATAATAGCAATATATATATATTGGCATATGTATATATTGGAGTTGTGATTTCCCGCATTTTTTTAGCGGATGAGACCCTATTGCGCCGTCTATTAAGCGGATAATAATTTAAATCCTATATACCGCGATAATTCCGTACTGGAGCGAAATTGGTATTGTGCTAATGTTTGTGGATGCAGGAAAACAGGTTGGAGGGATCCAACTGGATTCCTCAACAATATTTATTTGAATTCAGATATTTTGATATTTGATGGATTATCATATCGATATATGATGTCGTTGTGTGTCGTGATTGACTATTTGGTGTGTAGCATCATTGGACCAAATTTGGAACTTTAAAATGATTTTAAAGTGATTTTTGAAAGTATACGTTTATAAAATATTTTTGGAACTGATCCATTTTAAATAAATAAACGTTATAATTTTTAAAGTTATAAAAATTATGATTTTGAGAAATACGGTTAAAGATTGATTTTTGAGAAATATAGTTAAAAGTTGATTTTTGAAAATATGGGTTAATAACTTTATAAAAAGAGTTTAAATTGGGATTTTTGGATTTATTGTAAAAAGTTTAAATATAGGATTTATAAAATTTGATTATTTTATAAATCAAGAGAATGGTGAAATTATAAAGGAGATTAAAGATGTTTTAAAAGAAGAATATAAATTGATTTATATAAGAGATTTATAAATGGATGTTTATAAATTGAAATATTGAAATTATAAAACGAGTTTTTATAAGTGTTAGAATGAAGTGAAAATGGATTTCATAAATGAATGAAATTTATAGAATTATAAACGGCAAAGTTATAAAAGGAATTTTATAAGCAGTAGGTTTATAAAATTTGCAAAATTATTAAAAGAATAGATTTGGGTAAATAATTGAATCTTATAAGTTATAAGATTTATAATTATGAAGTTCAAAGAAACGATTTTGCAAACAAATAAATTATAAGTATTTCACTTATGATATGAACTTTTGTTTTATAATTGAGTTATAAATTGAATAGGTTAATAAAGGAAATTATAAAAGGAAGTTGTTATAAAATAAATAGAAATGGAGTTTATAAACGTTGTTTTATAAATTCGCAAACGACTTATTTTGATAAGTAAATTGTTGAAACCTATTAATGGGGTTATATTCACGTTTTTGACTGTGAATAATCCTTTAAAATAAAATGAATAAAAGGATGAAATTGATTAACGTAGTGCATTCACGTTTTTGGATAGTGAATAATATGTTGAAGAAATTGTTTTGAATGTGATGTTTTAAATAGAATTAAAACGATCTAACGATGTTTTAAAAGCATTAAGATTCGAAACCATAGATTTCAACATTTATTGTTGAAATATACGTTTTCGAGAAATAGAAGGAAATGGTGGACTATAACACTGTTGTTATAGTAAATGATTTCCGAAAGGAAATGTTTTGTATAGTATTGGGATTTATATATCTATTTTAATTTCGAATCCCTATACTAGTGATTTTGGGTTGTCGTAACGATGTTTTACGCAACATTCGTTTTGGCCCAAATAAATATGTTAAGAGAATGATTTCCTTAAAGAATGAAATGTATACTTAATCTCGATTTAAGTATATTGAATATTTTCCAAGTGTTGAAAATAAATAAAATTTGTGAATTACTTATGAATAAATAAGTATGGAAATGTTTTTCCAATATGAAATTAAACTTTTTGAGAATCTATCTTTTTGAAGATAAATTGAAATGAATAATTGAAATCGTATATGCATGGATATTGTGAAATATAAATTCACTATGGAATTTATGAATAGAAAGGGAAGTTCTTTTAAAAATAAATATTGATTTATTTTTGAAGTGTGAAATTATATATCTAGTAAAGATATTTTTGGAAAATAAATAATTTGGAAAATTATTTGGAATCTGGTGATGTGTGCATATCCATTGATAGTTCAATAACCGACTATCAATATTTACCTTTGAAAGGTATTTGTTGGGATTTGTTGAATTTGAATGCTACACTTGTTTTTAAATTATTGCGCTCGTTATTCGGATTACCCATTCCGAATAGTGATACGACGTAATGGATAGCATTGAAGATCGGTGTTGAAGACCCGGTGTTTGCGAGAGCGATAGGATGACATGTCGATGGACTCTGCACCGAGTAGCTACGGTATAGAGTTCTCCATATGTGATGGTGAATCCGATCAGGATTGTGGATATCCGGATTGCAAGGACTTCTTTGTAAGTGCCTTCGGTTCTGTTCGAGCCCAGAACAGACTTGTATGGATTGTATGTCTGACATTACAAATTGAGATATAAATCCGATTTCTTTCAAATATATTTCTGTTGGTGGCGGAGAATTTATTCTTTTATCTTAACACCCTTCTCTCAGACATACGAGCTCAGAGGTTATATAGTTGAAGGTTATCAGCAATATATTCCCAATTTGGTAATGTGACATGCTGAGTGTTGCTGTGAAATGATCATTGTGTTGATTATTTGTGATAGGATCATTTGTTTGATCGTTTATCTTTGTGATCATCTCTATGATCATTTGTTGACCCAAAGCATGGCTTTTGTATAAAGTATGTTTTTGTGGACGTGACTTCGTCGAGCCTCACACCTCGGGAATGGTCAAAACAGGAAAGATGCGGCAAGGTTATGAGGGATAGCGCCCTTTAGGATATGTGAATTTCCTTATGGAAAAGGGTGGTATCATGGTATGGAGCCCAGATACTTACTCATGTTGAAAACACTTTATGATTGTGTGAATTGATTACGAGCGCTCGGTGAAAGGTCCCAAAGGACCGGGGGATGGCATATTCGGTCAGTTGTTACTCAGTTAGGGGTAACCCGGCCTTGTGTTGGCAGAGATCCGGTTTGGTTCTCGGGGATGTCCTTCCAGAGGCATTCTCATGTGGCAATGGGAAGTTCCTTGGCCTGACCATTTGTTGGAAATCCAATTCCCAATACGAAACTTGTACGGTTTTAGTTGTAGAACCTGCCATTCACTTATGGTGGTCACCACTGTTTGGATGGTAGCTATAGTAGGCATACGATAATGGTCGTATGTTGGCTAAGATTTATATCTTTATTTTCGAAATATTTTTTTCTACACTATGCACTAGTAATAATATCAAATGTTCTTTTTATTGCGTATCAAGCATCTTTGACTATCATAAGGAGAAATCTCCTCCGATTCTGCGTTTGCATTGTGTGTGTGTGCGGGAGGCCTTATGGTAGTCTCATTTTTAAAAGCATTGCGAATTGACTTTAAAAATATTGCTCTATTTTGATTTTAAAGATAAATAAACTGTTTTGAGTTCTCACACCAGTCACATGACTGACTCGGAGTTTATTGTTTTCCTTCCTAAACTCTGGGTGCCCACCAATTTCCACACGGGCAGTCAAGAGTTAAGGTTTATCAGGATATTTTGGATATTCTGGAGTTGCTGGAGGCAAGATGGATGACATGGCGTATTACTAGTATATAGTTTTTTTTTTCCGCTGCACTGTTTGTTGTATGTTGTTGTACACTCTGATGATGATGTAATGAAATGTAATGTAATAACTGATATAGTTCTTTGTTTAAAGATTATTCATTTATTTATTATATGTTGTTCCGCTGCGAATTGTGAGATTCTGTTATTGTTCTGTTGTGTTCTGTTCCGTTCTATTTTCTATCTTTTCCTATCTTTTCTCTATCTTCTTATCTCTTCTTCTGTCTCTTTTCTTCTTTCTTAAACCCTCAGTGTTCGGTTTTCCGGCATCCGACTGATTGGCATTCGATAAAGTGGACGTATTGATGTCGATATTTGGGAGTCGAAGAATCGGGTCCTGACAATGTGGTATCGGCGCATATGGTTAAGCGACAACCATGGTTCTGTTGGGTGTTACTCATTAGAGATAGAGTCAGCAGTACTCTAGAATGATTTTGAGTGTAATAATAGCTATGAGAGCGTATTTGTTAGTGTATATAAAATTGTTTTATATTGTGATGATTGGTTTATTGAGTGGCATATGAATTTTCGTCGGCACAGCCTCGAAACTGAATCGAAGGGGTTTCTAAACACTTGAATAGAACAATTCGACACGATATTGTTTTAAGTTGGGTAAATGGAATAATTTTACCTTGAGTATATTTTATATATAAAGAAATAATTTTTCAGAATTATTAAAGTGTATATAAGTTAATTGTTAAGATATTTGAATAATCTAAATAAAAGAATAATTGTATAAGCAAAAGTAAGTTGATTGTATATAATTCATTAAGTGTTAATGAAATTGAGTTAATGAAATTGGAAGCTAAAGTAATTGGAATTCAATTGGAAGTTAAATGAATCTTAAATAGAATTGAATTTGATTTGGAAGTGAACCAACTTGAATATGAATTAGTGAATATAAACTAATTGAAAATGAATGTTAGTAAGAACATCCACTGTTAATGAATCAATGTGATTAAATTGAAAACCTAATTCATTGAATATTAATGAGAATATGAATGAATATTAATTGGTTATGGATGTTAGTTGGTTGATAGTTGAGTATATTGCTTTTACTGCATTGGATATGTTGACATATATAGTTATTATGTTGCTATATGTTGTATATTGATACAATTGTCTATATACATGTTCTCATGTTGTTTGTTGAGTGTTTAGTAGGTGCGGATCGCGTTTGCTTCGCATTTGGAGCTCGCTTTCGCGCTATATTAGCCGTATATGCTTGCTAATAAAATATAAGGTACATATCTCGGATTAAATATCGTACTTTTACAAATTTTTCCCTTCGGGATGCCTCATTACTTGATGAGATGTATATTTGTGATATATATACTGTCATTTTTTTCGGATCGAGCCGCGCAAAGGAGACTATGGCGAATTTTTCCGGAAATTTAAGGCGTTAATTTTTTTTTTGAGAAAATTGGAATTTTTTTGAAAACTATAAACTTTGGATTTGGAATTGAAAGTTAAACAATAGTAGTTGTTTTGAAAAGATAACTAAGTATGATTTGAAAACTTAGTAAGTTATTATAAGAAGTTTAAACTATGAATTTTGGGGAAGTTAATGGATTCTGTAACTTTTCTTACTTGATAATTTCGAAGACGAAATTCTTTTAAGGGGGGAAGATTGTAACGACCCAGTATTTTTAGTAATTAAAATTTGAATATTTAATTAATTTTAAATATTAATAAGTGAAATTTATAAGTCGAATAAATTTTATTTCGAATAATTGGATTTAATTGGATAATTAAATCGATAATTTAATATGTTAAATTATGGAAATAATTGAAAATCGAGTTAAATATGATTGAAAATGATTTGTAAAATTTTATTTTATCATATTGGAGTTAGAACGATATTTTATAACTTTTAAAATCGAATTAAAAGTTAATTTGTGAAAATTGAATATTTTAATATTTAAATCGACTAGTGAAAATAGTCAATTTTCGAACAGTCTCAGAATTGAACGAAACTAGTTCCATTGGATCCGTAATAGTTAGTTATTACCGGATTTCAATTTTCGTAGCAATCGAAGTTACCGTTTGACCGTGGCAGCTCGAAACGCATCGAAATTGTTTTAATATTAATTTGGCGAGTTAAAATAGCCATTTTTCAAAAGTCTCGGATTTCGACGAAACTAGTTTTATCGGATCCGTAATGTGATATTATTGTAAGGTTTAAAATTTCGTGTCAATCGGATTTACCGTTTGTCCGGTACAAATTAAAACGCCTAGAAAATCGTTTAAATCGGTTTAATTTAAATTGAACGTTGATTGCCATAACTCGCACAGATGTCCGAATTAGCTTTCAAAACCTGTTCCATTGTGTCCGGAACGCGGGGTAAACCCTAGAAACGCTGGTTACGGCGCGTAAACCAGTGTTTGGAATTTCCGGATTGAATAGTGTTTGAGAAAATCCTATAAATAGACCACCTCTCTCACAAAATAAAAAAAACAAAACAAAACCCTAGTTATACGCAGCCGCCTCCATAGAAACCCACAGCCAGAAATCTCCCACGTTCTTCCCCTCCGATCTCTCAATCCATCAACAATCGTCAGAAACTCTCAACTACAATCTTGAAGAGCTCGATGAGATCTTTAATATCAACGGTCAAGATCGCGAATAGCTTCACGAATCAACGGGAATTTGTGTTCAAAGGCAGGCCGTTCGGCCTCGAACTGCGTGCAGAAGGCTCGACCGAGCTCTGAGACGTTTGGACCGAAGATAGCTCTTGCAATGGGCTTCAATATGGAGGTGGTTTGATGAAGTTTCGTCGAGCGAGGAGATTGCAAAGTGGAACCCTAGTTTTGTGTTCATGGGTTTGTACGTGCGTGAGTTGCAGGGAGCATATGCGTGAGTTTGGGAAGAAGGGGTGTGCGGCCTGATGATGTTGAGGGTGAGATCTAACGGTTGTGGTTTAGTTTGGTTTAATTATAAAGTTAATGTTGTAAATAGTTTATATAAATCGTGTAAAACTTTGAAAAATCATATCTTTTTCATACGAGGTCGAAAACGCACGAAACCAGTTGCGTTGGAATCGTATGGACGAACACTACGCTATGGAATTGGATTGGATTCGTTTGGAGTTAGTGAGAATTTTGGGTAAAATTAAACGTCCGTTTAATTTTATTCGAAATAAATCGCTAAAACGAAATTAAAATCAAGGTGAGAACTTCTCACTCAATCGAATCAGTTTCGATTTTAATTTTAAATAGTTAGATTTAAAATATTTGAATGCATGTTTGAATGATGATTGTTATCTATTGATTGTTAAAATAGACATTATGCGCCGTTAGTAAGCGGATGTTATTTATTAAAAACATATACCGCGAATATTTCATAAACAGTGAAATTGGTATTATATATAATAGCAATATATATATATTGGCATATGTATATATTGGAGTTGTGATTTCCCGCATTTTTTTTAGCGGATGAGACCCTATTGCGCCGTCTATTAAGCGGATAATAATTTAAATCCTATATACCGCGATAATTCCGTACTGGAGCGGAATTGGTATTGTGCTAATGTTTGTGGATGCAGGAAAACAGGTTGGAGGGATCCAACTGAATTCCTCAACAGTATTTATTTGAGTTCAGATATTTTGATATTTGATGGATTATCATATCGATATATGATGTCGTTGTGTGTCGTGATTGACTATTTGGTGTGTAGCATCATTGGACCAAATTTGGAACTTTAAAACGATTTTAAAGTGATTTTTGAAAGTATACGTTTATAAAATATTTTTGGAACTGATCCATTTTAAATAAATAAACGTTATAATTTTTAAAGTTATAAAAATTATGATTTTGAGAAATACGGTTAAAGATTGATTTTTGAGAAATATAGTTAAAAGTTGATTTTTGAAAATATGGGTTAATAACTTTATAAAAAGAGTTTAAATTGCGATTTTTGGATTTATTGTAAAAAGTTTAAATATAGGATTTATAAAATTTGATTATTTTATAAATCAAGAGAATGGTGAAATTATAAAGGAGATTAAAGATGTTTTAAAAGAAGAATATAAATTGATTTATATAAGAGATTTATAAATGGATGTTTATAAATTGAAATATTGAAATTATAAAACGAGTTTTTATAAGTGTTAGAATGAAGTGAAAATGGATTTCATAAATGAATGAAATTTATAGAATTATAAACGGTAAAGTTATAAAAGGAATTTTATAAGCAGTAGGTTTATAAAATTTGCAAAATTATTAAAAGAATAGATTTGGGTAAATAATTGAATCTTATAAGTTATAAGATTTATAATTATGAAGTTCAAAGGAACGATTTTGCAAACAAATAAATTATAAGTATTTCACTTATGATATGAACTTTTGTTTTATAATTGAGTTATAAATTGAATAGGTTAATAAAGGAATTTATAAAAGGAAGTTGTTATAAAATAAATAGAAATGGAGTTTATAAACGTTGTTTTATAAATTCGCAAACGACTTATTTTGATAAGTAAATTGTTGAAACCTATTAATGGGGTTATATTCACGTTTTTGACTGTGAATAATCCTTTAAAATAAAATGAATAAAAGGATGAAATTGATTAACGTAGTGCATTCACGTTTTTGAATAGTGAATAATATGTTGAAGAAATTATTTTGAATGTGATGTTTTAAATAGAATTAAAACGATCTAACGATGTTTTAAACGCATTAAGATTCAAAACCATAGATTTCAACATTTATTGTTGAAATATACGTTTTCGAGAAATAGAAGGAAATGGTGGACTATAACACTGTTGTTATAGTAAATGATTTCCGAAAGGAAATGTTTTGTATGGTATTGGGATTTATATATCTATTTTAATTTCGAATCCCTATACTAGTGATTTTGGGTTGTCGTAACGATGTTTTACGCAACATTCGTTTTGGCCCAAATAAATATGTTAAGAGAATGATTTCCTTAAAGAATGAAATATATACTTAATCTCGATTTAAGTATATTGAATATTTTCCAAGTGTTGAAAATAAATAAAATTTGTGAATTACTTATGAATAAATAAGTATGGAAATGTTTTTCCAATATGAAATTAAACGTTTTGAGAATCTATCTTTTTGAAGATAAATTGAAATGAATAATTGAAATCGTATATGCATGGATATTGTGAAATATAAATTCACTATGGAATTTATGAATAGAAAGGGAAGTTCTTTTAAAAATAAATATTGATTTATTTTTGAAGTGTGAAATTATATATCTAGTAAAGATATTTTTGGAAAACAAATAATTTGGAAAATTATTTGGAATCTGGTAATGTGTGCATATCCATTGATAGTTCAATAACCGACTATCAATATTTACCTTTGAAAGGTATTTGTTGGGATTTGTTGAATTTGAATGCTACACTTGTTTTTAAATTATTGCGCTCGTTATTCGGATTACCCATTCCGAATAGTGATACGACGTAATGGATAGCATTGAAGATCGGGGTTGAAGACCCGGTATTTGCGAGAGCGATAGGATGACCTGTCGATTGACTCTGCACCGAGTAGCTACGGTATAGAGTTCTCCATATGTGATGGTGAATCCGATCGGATTGTGGATATCCGGATTGCAAGGACTTCTTTATAAGTGCCTTCGGTTCTGTTCGAGCCCGGAACAGACTTGTATGGATTGTATGTCTGACATTACAAATTGAGATGTAAAGCCGATTTCTTTCAAATATATTTCTGTTGGTGGCGGAGAATTTATTCTTTTAGCTTAACACCCTTCTCTGAGACATACGAGCTCAGAGGTTATATAGTTGAAGGTTATCAGCAATATATTCCCAATTTGGTAATGTGACATGCTGAGTGTTGCTGTGAAATGATCATTGTGTTGATTATTTGTGATAGGATCATTTGTTTGATCGTTTATCTTTGTGATCATCTCTATGATCATTTGTTGACCCAAAGCATGGCTTTTGTATAAAGTATGTTTTGTGGACGTGACTTCGTCGAGCCTCACACCTCGGGAATGGTCAAAACAGGAAAGATGCGGCAAGGTTATGAGGGGTAGCGCCCTTTAGGATATGTGCATTTCCTTATGGAAAAGGGTGGTATCATGGTATGGAGCCCAGATACTTACTCATGTGGAAAACACTTTATGATTGTGTGAATTGATTACGAGCGCTCGGTGAAAGGTCCCAAAGGACCGGGGGATGGCATATTCGGTCAGTTGTTACTCAGTTAGGGGTAACCCGGCCTTGTGTTGGTAGAGATCCGGTTTGGTTCTCGGGGATGTCCTTCCAGAGGCATTCTCATGTGGCAATGGGAAGTTCCTTGGCCTGACCATTTGTTGGAAATCCAATTCGCAATACGAAACTTGTACGGTTTTAGTTGTAGAACCTGTCATTCACTTATGGTGGTCACCACTCTTTGGATGGTAGCTATAGTAGGCATACGATAATGGTCGTATGTTGGCTAAGATTTATATCTTTATTTTCGAAATATTTTTTTCTACACTATGCACTAGTAATAATATCAAATGTTCTTTTTATTGCGTATCAAGCATCTTTGACTATCATAAGGAGAAATCTCCTCCGATTCTGCGTTTGCATTGTGTGTGTGTGCGGGAGGCCTCATGGTAGTCTCATTTTAAAAAGCATTACGAATTGACTTTAAAAATATTGCTCTATTTTGATTTTAAAGATAAATAAACTGTTTTGAGTTCTCACACCAGTCACATGACTGACTCGGAGTTTATTGTTTTCCTTCCTAAACTCTGGGTGCCCACCAATTTCCACACGGGCAGTCAAGAGTTAAGGTTTATCAGGATATTCTGGATATTCTGGAGTTGCTGGAGGCAAGATGGATGACATGGCGTATTACTAGTATATAGTATTTTTTTTTCCGCTGCACTGTTTGTTGTATGTTGTTGTACACTCTGATGATGATGTAATGAAATGTAATGTAATAAATGATATAGTTCTTTGTTTAAAGATTATTCATTTATTTATTATATGTTGTTCCGCTGCGAATTGTGAGATTCTATTATTGTTCTGTTGTGTTCTGTTCCGTTCTATTTTCTATCTTTTCCTATCTTTTCTCTATCTTCTTATCTCTTCTTCTGTCTCTTTTCTTCTTTCTTAAACCCTCAGTGTTCGGTTTTCCGGCATCCGACTGATTGGCATTCGATACAGTGGACGTATTGATGTCGATATTTGGGAGTCGAAGAATCGGGTCCTGACAGTATTTGTTAGTGTTATAAAAGGTTTTTATATTGTGTTAATTTGTTTCGTTTTGTATTTATAAATTATTGTTGGTACATAGGACGCTATGACATCGATAGGAATTTCTAAACACTTAATAGGACGGACCGACATAATGTTTGTTTTGAAATATAGGTGAATGAAATAATTTTTCCTACTATATTTTCGTACATAAAGTAGCAAATTTTATAAATGATATATGTTTCCTTGTAATATATTTGTTTGTTAGGTAGTGAAATTTATGAATATTGATTGGAAATAAGATTTGGAAATAAAATAAATGAAATTGGAAATTTAGAACTTAAGTGCCGGAGTTTTTTGAAATTTTTTTCGAATGATTTTGGAATATAATAATAATAATATTACTAGAAGAATTTTTTCGATATAAATATTTCAGTATAATTCGAAAGAATTTTTTAAAGAAATTTTGGAAAGAAATAAGTTATGTACTCCCCTCTCTGTCGTTGGAAAATAATTCGGTGATGAGTGCAGCATCGTCGACGTTCATTTTCGAGTTTCTAGTTGTGAAGGCCATTGTAGTAGTTACACTGCAAATTTATTTTGGTAAAAAATATGAATTTCAAAGTTTAAATATGATTGGACATAAAAGCTATGAGTATATATAATTATATGTTATTATAAATGATTTGAAATGGAAGCCTGTATTTAGTTCTTAAATTTCTACAAATTAGAGATTTCAATTATTGTAATGGAATAAATTTTAACCATTTAATAATTGGAACCTTTAAAGTTGAAAATAAGAAAGTAACTAAAATATATAAGGTATTTTAAGTTTGCAACCTGTAAATAAAAGGGATATGAAATATAAGAAATGATAACTATTGAACACTTATTTACTAAAACCAAATCAAAAAAACCTGTATAACTTTCAATTGCGTTCTTAAAGACATATATATAACTTACCAATTATAAAAGTTAAAATGTTAAAGGAATATGTAATGGAAAATTTTACAAGTAAAACTCATGTAATGAAAGTGTTCAATGAATTCTTTTATAAATAAGCATTTGATGTTATAGTTGTTACAAACTTAAGTTATAATTTACTATAATAAAATGTGATATAAAGTAAGTTTTGTAAGTAAATAATTATAAACTTAAGAAAATGAACTGATATGCTAAGCAAATGAATTAAACATGAATATTATACTAAATTAAATGATTATAACTTCAGAAATTGTAAAATAATTTAGAAAATGGATTTAATATCTGATGACATTATATAAGAAAAGAATGAATGTAAAATTTAAAATAAGAAACTTAAGAATGAATTTATGAACTAATGAGTATTAAAGTCTAATTGAAATCAAGTATATAAATTAATTTGTAAACTAAATTTGTAATAAAATTTGTGAAATACTTGAATAATGAATTTAATGATTGAATTGAATAACTTATGTAAGAAATGAATATAAACTAAAGGAAAGAAATTGACATTATTTGAACAAATGAAAATGAGATTTTGTAAGTAATGAATGAAAGTAAAGGAAAATAAGTACTGAATAAGTAAATGCAGATTTATTTATAAAGAAATCTGTATGGTACCTTAAGAATTGATTTGCAAGTTCTTAAAATTTTATGTATAACATATGTAAGAAAATGTAAAAATGAACTTAAACAATATTTAGAATGTGTTGCTTGTTTTGGTTTATGATTGTTTGGGCTTTAAAATTGTTTGGATGTATGAATAATCTATTGAGTCTTATCTAAGACTATTGAGTAAAAGGTATACTTAGTAGTTATTTGTCATTCTTTGTGATTAAAAGGTGTCTTAACCCAATCAAACTATTTGTTTTGGTTGATATGGATGGTTGATTATATTGATTTCATATGACGATTGTACGTTGAGATTGCAAGTGATTGTTTTTTTATATTGATTTGTTTGTTAATGGTTGAACCAACTTTAAATATTTCATTTTATATAATTATTAACTTTGTTTGGATTATATAAGTGAAATACGGGTTATGGAAGCAACTTCTACTGCTTTTAGTTTTACAAAAATAAGCGTTATTTGCCGGATAAATAGGTACGTTCTTACGGTTTTCTAGCGAGGTTATATTGTCTTTCCCATTGTTGGGATATATTATTTTTAAAATTTATGATATATATTGTTTATTTTATATTATAATTTCTCTCGAGTCTCTCCGTATAAAGGAGACTCTATCGAAATTTTTCATGAATTTTGGACTTATAAATTTTTCTAAAAGGTTTCCCAAACTTTTGTTAACTTGGAAATAAAAGATTTAATTGCTTATAAATTGATATATTTTGTTTAAATTATTTTATTTTGTAAATTTATTTTTTATAAATATAATATTTGGATAAGATATATTGACTATTTAATTTCTTCCTTTCTCATTTTTTTCCTTTTCGGGGACGAAAAGTTTTGAGTGGGGGAGAGTGGAATGACCCATGATTTTCGATGATTAAATTTGTTAATTTAATAAGATTTTGGTAATTTAATATTGGAAGAAATAAATTTTTTATGATGTATAAATGAAATAATAACTAAAATGAAATGCAACAATGTTAATCAAAGTTAATTATTAAAAAATTGAATGAAATTCCAATTAATTGAAATAATGTAAATGTTATAACTTGGTTATAAATTGAATATAAGTAAATAAATGTAACTGTTGTATAAATTAATAAACTAGTATATTGTGACGACCCGGAAATTTTGACAAATTAAATTGGAATAATTAATTGATTTTAAAAATATATAAAAATTAATTTTTACTTGAATTCAAGATATCAATATTTGCTTGATAATTAAATCATTGAATTATATAGTTTAAATATTGAATCATATAATTTGAAATTGGGTAAAATGCTGAATCTGGAATTTTAAGCCTGTTAAAAATCATTTGAAGACTTATAGAATTTATATTGATAACACCGAAGGTAGTGAAGGTGTTGAAATTGGGTTTGGAAGTGTTTTGTTCAATTTTAATAATATATCGTTTAAATTGACATTTTAAAATAGCCTTCCGACGCACAATCTCGAAATTCAACGAAACTAGTTTCATTGGATCCGTAATAGTTAGTTATTCTCGGATTTCAATTTTCGGAGAAATCAGAGTTGTCGTTTGACCCTGGCAGCTCGAAACGCTTAGATTTATTTTTATCGATTTAATTTAAATACCGATCGTTTAATTCCATAACTCGCACATACATTCAAATTAGCCTCTGAAACACGTTCCATCGTGATCGGAACGCGGGTAAAACCTTATGAACGTCTGTCGGTATGTCAGATTCGGAGTTAGAAATTTCGCATTATGTTAAACGAGATATTCTGGAAAGATAATAATATTAAAATACAAGGGTCAACTCAGCCACCCTATAGCTTATACTCGAAGCCTCATTTAACAATATCTCTTCGTTGTTTCCAGAGAAATAAAACCGATATTTTATTTCTATCTTCCTCTCGAATCTTACAAAAGAAATCGAACTCAAGAAACATACAAATAACGTCCGAGTGAAGATAAGGGGGATTCAGGTCACACTCTCATTCATTTTTTTTCTGAAATTGGTTTCAGCTATAAAAAAAGATAACCGAGATTCGCGAGTCATTAAGAGTGCGAATCGCGACCCATCCTCAATCTTTGGATCGATCTCCTTTCCAGTTTCATTCTCAGAATCAATTCGCGAACCCTCTTGAATGCGTCGTGTTTCCATGCCGAGTGATGGAATCGAAGTTGCGGTCTCAAGGTCGGCTATTGATTGAAATCGAATGCATCTAGGCTCAAGGGTTTTGCTTTGTCGACCGAGTACTCGCGAATCAAAGAAGAGAAGGCTGTATCATAGGTCGAACTCGATCTCAGGTTCAGAAAGGGGAGTTGGAGAAGCTCGGCAGCGGTGACGGTGCGACCGTGAGGAGGATGTTCGAGGTAGGGTTCTGGAAGAATTTGCGGTGAGATTTTTGTATTATTACTTTAAATTTTGATTTATTTTAAATAATACATATAGGGAATTATAAGTAAAAGCAGAAATATTTGAAAGAAGAGAAAAAAGAGAAAATATAGAAATTTTGAATGTTGAGTTTATATAAAATCAGAGTTGGGTATCTCTATGGATTTTTCATAATATTTATGCAGTTTGAAATGAAAAATAAGTAAATAAATAAATACACATATACATATTTTTGAACCTATTGGTTATTTTAGAATAATGTTTATAGTGGTTAACTTGTTTGAAATTAACTTATTTAATTATTTTAAATTACTACAAGATTGTTCAAAAGGAAATTAGTTGAAATTTAATTATTCCTTAAAATTTAAATCATAAGTTAAATTAAATAAGTGAATGATAATAAATTGCTCGATTTAAAACTCAAGTGTTAGTAAATTTATATAATATTTATGCAAGGTCCGAATCCTGATGGAAACAAGTTGGGTTGTAGTGAACTGCAAAATGCAAAGGTGAGTAAATCTCACTCTGTTGGATTTCTATTTAGATTTAAATGGTTAAATTTAAATAATTGGTTGATTGATTTGGGTTGATTGTATGTGTGTTGATGTTCTGGTGACTTTGGTTTTGGTTGGTTCTCGAGTTAATTGTTGTTTAACTCGAAGCATTTGGGTTTTAAACTTAAATCGTAAATAAGAGGATGGTTCATTTTAAAATCAATAAGGGTTAATGACTGGTGATTCATTAAATAGGTAGGATAAATTAAATGGATAATTAATTATTGATTTGGATTAATTAATTAATTTTAAATTAATTAGGATGATCATTTGGTGGTTTAATAGGTAATTATTTAATGCAATTAATAAAATATAATTACTTTGTGTAATTAATCAAGAGATAAATTAAGATAATTAATTAAGGGAAATTAATCTATTTAATGAAGTAAATAAAAGGGTAGATAATTTCAAGTGGAGATAAATTGAGTATGGTTAATACTGTGGTTAAATTAATATATTAATTCAGATTAAGATAATTGAAATATAATTGGAAATCAATAATTTATATAATAAATGATGTAATTAAAGACTGGATTAATTAAGACTAATTTATCCATAATAAGTAACTTATCAAAAATTAAGTAAGAAAAGTAATTAAGAATTAATGTAATTAATATAGTTAATAAATTGATGAAGTAATTAAGATTTCTTATTGATTTTGGTTAAAAATAATTAATATCGTGAAACTAATCAAGGATAATTTCTTGAATGTAATTGAAAGATAATTAATCTAGGGTAATTAATTAAGATGAATGGATATGGAATGGTTGATTGATAAATTGATTTGGAATTAATTGATGAAAGAATCTAAGTGATCGAGGTTTGAAATTCAATTAGAATCAATTGAATTGATTTGTATGTGATTAAGCTTTGTTATGGATAATTGAAGGGGTATTGGATGTTTCGAATGTGTTGATATCTCCGATAATGAAATGTTGTATATTTCATTGAAATAATTTGGGATGGAATAATATGAGTTTCGAAGAGGCCGGGGTCGGGTATTAGGAAATACCCGAAACCACTTCGAATTTTTATATTTGTGAAATCAATACGGAAAAAAAAGACGATTTAAGTGAATTGGATTATTTTATCTAAGTTTGGTACTTAGAAATTGATACGTGAAATAAATGTTGTCTATAGCAATTTGTGAAATGGGATAAATTGGTTTGAGTTACCCCGGGTTTTGTATAAGTTGATTGCTTTGGTATTCCTTGTTAGTTGGGTTTACTCACGCTGGTTTCCAGCCTGACCCGGGTGTTACTTTGGTGTAATGCTCGGATCAGACCGAGTATTACAGATTTTCAGGTAGGTATGTTTTGGAGCTCAGGAGGCGAGCTGAATGGCAACATCGTAGAGAGTTTTCCGCTGTATTTATATTATTGTTAATCTGAGGCTTGATAATTGTAAATATTTAGTGACGGTATATTATGTGAAACTCTGATGTATACTAAATGTAACCGACAAATATAATATTCTTTGTAAACTGTTATTATTTATTATTATATTTTATCCGCTGCGAATGTGAGTTGTTGATGTTTCTGTTCTTCCTCTTCTATCTCTTTCTTCTTTTTCATAACTATCTGGAATTTTCGGGTGTGAAAATTTTCGAGTCGTTACATTTGGTATCAGAGCTGAAAGGTTAAGCGAGAACCTTGGCTCTGGTGGGGATTACTCATTTAATAGAGTCTATAGTGCTCTAGAATGAGTCGAGAATATATATATATATATATATATATATATATATATATATATATATATATATATATGAGCACGTACTTGTTATTTTATTATATAAAGGTTTTAAATGATTTTATATAAAAATATATTTTGATATATATAAAGAAATATTTCCTTCTAATAAATATTAAGGTGATTGGTTGTTAATTATTGGAACTGAAATTTAGAAGTAATATAATACAACCAAACCGAAGTCTTGAATTGGAATTAAATTAAGTAAAAATAGAAATACAACCAAATTAAAATTTAATGGATTGAAAATGGAATTTTAAATCTGGTCCAGAATTCGGAAATTTTGTTTCAAAGTAATGAAAAATAATAAATAAGTATTATTTGGATAACTGGGATTTGTTGAAGACAATGGATTGTTGGAAATTTGATTTGAATTTAAAACCAAGGGTGGTTTAAAATTTTAAAACATGGCTGGGAGGGCCAAGAAATAAATATATATGTATGGATATACATGATATCAAAGTTAATTTGAAATAAACTCTAAGAGGTTGAGTTTTGATTTTCCCTGAAGTGTGATGTAAAAACCCAAAGTAAAATAAGTTCTGAACTTATAAAAGGGAAAGAATTTGAAGTTTGAAGAGGGAATTCAATTTGAGTAAGGTTGACCGGATTAAGTAAATTGAATTTAACTTGGGAGAAGTTAAATAGGTTTGAATGAACAACTTGGATTGAAGATTTTAAGATGAAATTGGAATTTAACTTGGAAAGTTAAATGGTTGATTTGAATTGGGAATTTGTGTGATCTCAAAACGGGTTTGAGATTTAAAGATTGAAATGGATGGATATTTAAAAAACAAATTGGATACCATCCTATTGTTAATAAAAATATCTAAATTTAGAATGGTATTGTATAAATAAAATAAATTTGAATAATTGAATGGTAAAATAAACTTGTTTAAGAACAGATTTCAATCTGGAAGGTAAAATTGAATACTTAAAATTTTACAATAAAATTGTGTTGAACTCTTATTTGAACCTTGAAATATATAAGTTGAGATAATTTAAATGGAATTTTGAGAATTTAACTCAAATCTCTATAATTCGAGATAGTTTAAAATTCAAGATTGAATTGAATTAGTTAAAAATTGAATTTGGTTTGAAGTAATTGGATTGGTGGTTGAAGATGTATAAGTTTAAAAATTTTAATGGGAAATTGGATTGGAGTAAATTGAAGTGATTTGGATTCTGAAATTAAATTGATAATAATTCAAATTGATTGGGATAATAGGAAATTAAAATTAAAATTGAACAGGATTAAAATCAACTTGAATTTGATTTAAATTGGGAAAGGAATCAAGATTGATTCAACTTGAATTGGGGATTAATCAAGTCCAATGGAATTTGGAGTTATTTAAGTTGAATTGTTGGGGAAGTGAATAGTTTGACTCTTGACTATTTTAATACAAACTTATTTTTCTAAGCTATTAAATATGTATATAACCTTTCTTTTTAAAGCTAACTTATTATATATTTGTTTTGCCATTATTTTTGGAGCTGTGTAACCATTTTTTTTAAACTGTTTCCTAGATTTATTACTAATTCTCAACTATGTTACAAATTAATTACTATCTTACTACTATTTTGCAGTTATCTCAAATTTATGGAACTATTAAACTATTTTCAACTATTTTACAATTAGTTAACTATTCTATAGCTATTTTGTAAACTAATAATTATTTTTCAATGACTTATCTATTTTAAAAAGTTTCAAGCTATTTTTCAAAAAAATAAACTGGTCGGAGTTCAAACTGATATTTGATTTAAATACCCAACTGAGATAAGAATTGAAGTGATAATCCAAATGGGGATTGATGTAAATGTGAATAAGTGAATGTGCATGGAAAGGAAATTGATTTCGTTAATAATCAATAAAAATAAATACGTAAGATGTACGTATATTATTCTATTCGCATAGTGATTTGATCCAGATTCGAGCACAGAAGTTCGAGATGGTTATCGATCCGAGTTGGGATTTTTTTCACTTGATTTTCGACGGCTAACCTAGATATGGATTGTTGATTGATTCTGGATATTCTCTAGCATAGTTATGACTATGCAAGGAGAATGGCGGTTTCTAATCAAGGAACCAGATCTGTGTCCGCACTAGGAAGTCGGGCGGACGATACTAGTTCGGAGGTGAAATTGTGTGGTTGAGTAAGCGATCAGATGGGTATAGCGTACAGATGATATGTGTACATCGTACGGATTTGAACGAAATTGATATTGGAAAGAGTAATCAAATTGGAATATTTGATTTAGAATAAACAAAGTTATATATCTTTGTTATATTTAAGATGAAACTTCCCTTGTTGAATTTATTGCTTGAAGAAAAGGTTTTTTGAAAGTGTTTGAAGTATAAAGGAATTTAATATAAGCTGAACGATCCAAGTTCGGACAATTATATATATCTGAATATATATATATATACATATATATATATATATAAGGATCTTATGAGGATTTTGGAAAAAGGTTTTGGGAACCTTTGAATTTGGAAAGGCTTTTGATTTTTGGGTAAAATCAATATTTTTTAAAAAAAAATTGGAAAGCCTAGTTTGAGAATTATCGATTTTGTGTAAAGGAGCTTTGTATGATATCATACTAGGTGTATGATTTGGAAGATACTATATGTGTATAGTGTAAAATGTTTTGATGATGGATCTGGGGAAAAAGGCGCTCCCTTGAAATGAACTTCTCAGGAGTGCCACCGAGTGGTGCTGCCTTGAGCCCCAAGGGGGGGTTCTAAAGTTGATCCTGTGAGGAGTCCGGACAAAACTAATTCCTGAGGATTATTGGGTAGCGTAAGTCGATGGCGTTGATGCCTACAGAGGCATTTGGGTTATGCTGTGACGACAGTGTAACTCGATGTCGCTGCGATCTACTGTGGGGACCATAGCGAAAATCGTGTGGAGGATGAGTGTCAACGGTCTACACTTGATTTTGCCGGGAAGGCGACGCAACATCGGTAGACTGCGATCTATGGTCAAGTGGAGTGGAGAAGTTTCATTTTTGGCAGCGAAATTCGATGGCGCTGATGCCTACAGTTATATGGGTTTTTGCTGTGATGGCTACGTAACCCCAGTTGTAGCTGCGATCTGTCGTGGGTTCCATGGTGTAATCGTGGGGCGCGGAGGCCTGCAGTTATCTGTGGATTTTGTCGGGACGGCAACGTAACCGTTGGGTTAACTGCGACCATGGATGGGGGTGATGATTCCTAGAGCATTCTCACCAAAGATATTTCCTCTATTTCAAAATGCTTTCAATATTTTCAATAAAATTATTTTCATAAGTATTTTCACTGGATGTTGAAAACGGGTCTACCAAGTACTTATAGATTTTCAGTCCTACGCCTGATCAACGTATGACTGAATTTCTATGAGAACAAGGATGGACTGGTTGAGACATCGAGTCATAAAAAGTACTTTTATAAAGAGCTATTTTGTTAAGTATGAGGTGAATTTAAAAGCATTTCTAAAAAAATTTAAATTAAGATGTTGGAATTTTGGGAAATAAAAAGGAAATCCAAACTGGAATTTTAGTAAAGTGAATTTGTAATTTAAATCGAACATTGATTTAGAAGTCGAAAGTAAACTAATTGGCTAAATAGTTTTTTTTTGGTTGAGTATATTAATGAAATTTAATTTGGGTAAATAAATGGGTTGTAAGTGATAATGAGTTTGGAAATGAATTCAAATTTTAAACAGAATTCGACTTAGATTTGATAATGAATTAAATAAGAGGAGATGTTGTAAATTAACAATAAAATAGAGTTGGATTGAAAAACGTGATGGTTTGAATTATAAATAAAAATTCAAGTGTGATATGAATAATATTTAATGAAATTTCATGTCAATTGGATGTAAGAAATTGAGTTGCAAACCATTTCAACGGAATGAAGTGGCTTATGAATTGATTAAAAGCAGTTGAATTAGCTTAAAAGTTATATAAATCGTTTATGGAAAGCGTTTTGGTGATTGTTGCTTTTGATATCTATGTGTTTAGCTATTGAATATAAGTTAAATGCATGTGTTTAGCTATTAAAAGTAAGTGTGATGCAAATAGATTTTCTTATATGGCACTTACATATCCAAATTGAGTAAGTACAGGTACTGAGAAGCCGTTTGACTGGATTTGGATTGCGCTATTTGCTAAAATTAATAAGCCGCTTGCTTAAAATGCTAAATAAGGTACGCATACACAATAAAAATAGAAAATATGAATTGTTTTTGCTTTTTCCGACTGGGTGGGTCGATGTATATATATTTATATCTCTTGTCAAACTGCAAAAGCTCCTCCGTACAAAGGAGACTCTGCCATTCTGAAAATTTTGGGAGTTAGAAATTTTTTGGAAATTTTTGGGAAAATTTTATTAACGACAAAACAATTTCAAATTTGAAACCAAAGTAAATTAGTAAATGAAATTAATGTGAATCAGTTATAAATGAAAGATGAAATTCAATATTCAGAATTGAAGATAAATTGAAATCTGGGAAGTGGAAACTAATTTGAAATAGATATGAAACTTATGTAAGAGAATGTATAAAAATGATTTGTAAAATTTCGAGTTGATATTGTCGTTAAGTGAGATATGCAGGTATTAAAGGGAAAAGAAATTGGATTTGATTCTAAAAGATAAATTTGAATTGCCGACAAAAAGGTACGTATTTAAAATTCTGTATGAAATTGGATTGGGTTTTTTGATGTAGCCACTTGGCTTTTGTTTTCTTTTTGGTATTTGGGAGCCCGTAGAGGCCTTTTGTAGTTGTACCGAGCTAGCCGTGCAAAGGAGACGCTGGCAAAATTTTCCGAGAATTTAGAGAGTTAGAAAAATTTTGAGAAAATTTTGATGATTCAAAATTTGGTTTTAAATTGAAATTTAAACGATTGGGTAAAAATGGATTATTGGAAACCATGGAAGGGTTTGGAAGTTAGTTGAGGTAATAGTGTATCTTTAATAAAAGATATTGTAGCAAGTTGATAAACCTGCTGGTTTTGGAGAAAAGGTAAAAGGGATTGGTCAATTCTACCTATATAGTAATTTCGGGGACGAAATTCTTTTAAGAGGGGAGGAATGTGACGACCCTGAAATTTTGACAAATTAAATTGGAATAATTAATTGATTTTAAAAATATTTAAAAATTAATTTTTACTTGAATTCGAGATATCAATATTTGCTTGATAATTAAATCATTGAATTATATAGTTTAAATATTGAATCGTATAATTTGAAATTGGGTAAAATGCTGAATCTGGAATTTTAAGCCTGTTAAAAATCATTTGAAGGCTTATAGAATTTATATTGATAGCACTGAGGGTAGTGAAGGTGTTGAAATTGGGTTTGGAAGTGTTTTGTTCAATTTTAATAATATATCGTTTAAATTGACATTTTAAAATAGCCTTCCGAGGCACAATCTCGGAATTCGACGAAACCAGTTCCATTGGATCCGTAATAGTTAGTTATTATCAGATTTCAATTTTTGGAGAAATCAGAGTTGTCGTTTGACCCTGGCAGCTCGAAACGCTTAGATTTATTTTAATCGATTTAATTTAAGTACCGATCGTTTAATTCCATAACTCGCACAAACGTTCAAATTAGCCTCCGAAACACGTTCCATCATGATCGGAACGTGGGTAAAACCTTATGAACGTCTGTCGGTATGTCAGATTCGGAGTTAGAAATTTCACGTTATGTTAAATGAGATATTCTGGAAGGATAATAATATTAAAATATAAGGGTCAACTCAGCCACCCTATAGCTTATACTCGAAGCCTCTTCTAACAATATCTCTTCGTTGTTTCCAGAGAAATAAAACCGATATTTTATTTCTATCTTCCTCTCGAATCTTACAAAAGAAATCGAACTCAAGAAACATACAAATAACGTCCGAGTGAAGATAAGGGGGATTCAGGTCACACTCTCATTCATTTTTTTTTTCTGAAATTGGTTTCAGCTATAAAAAAAACCGAGATTCGAGAGTCATTAAGAGTGCGAATCGCAACCCATCCTCAACCTTTGGATCGATCTCCTTTCCAGTTTCATTCTCAGAATCAATTCACGAACCCTCTTGAATGCGTCGTGTTGCCATGCCGAGTGGTGGAATCGAAGTTGCGATCTCAAGGTCGGCTACTGATTGAAATCGAATGCGTCTAGGCTCAAGGGTTTTGCTTTGTCGACCGAGTACTCTCGAATCAAACAAGAGAAGGCTGGATTATAGGTCAAACTCGATCTCAGGTTCAAAAAGGGGAGTTGGAGAAGCTCGGCAGCGGTGATGGTGCGACCGTGAGGAGGAAGCTCAAGTTAGGGTTCTGGAAGAATTTGCGGTGAGATTTTTGTATTATTACTTTCAATTTTGATTTATTTTAAATAATACATATAGGAAATTATAAGTAAAAGCAGAAAGATTTGAAAGAAGAGAAAAAAGAGAAAATATAGAAAGTTTGAATGTTGAGTTTATATAAAATCAGAGTTGGGTATCTCTATGGATTTTTCATAATATTTATGCAGTTTGAAATGAAAAATAAATAAATAAATACACATATACATATTTTTGAACTTATTGGTTATTTTAGAATAATGTTTATAGTGGTTAACTTGTTTGAAATTAACTTATTTAATTATTTTAAATTACTACAAGATTGTTCAAAAGGAAATTAGTTGAAATTTAATTGTTCCTTAAAATTTAAATCATAAGTTGAATTAAATAAGTGAATGATAATAAATTGCTCGATTTAAAACTCAAGTGTTAATAAATTTATATAATATTTATGCAAGGTCCGAATCCTGATGGAAACAAGTTGGGTTGTAGTGAATTGCAAAATGCAAAGGTGAGTAAATCTCACTCTGTTGGATTTCTATTTAGATTTAAATGGTTAAATTTAAATAATTGGTTGATTGACTTGGGTTGATTGTATGTGTGTTGATGTTCTGGTGACTTTGGTTTTGGTTGGTTCTCGAGTTAATTGTTGTTTAACTCGAAGCATTTGGGTTTTAAACTTAAATCGTAAATAAGAGGATGGTTCATTTTAAAATCAATAAGGGTTAATGACTGGTGATTCATTAAATAGGTAGGATAAATTAAATGGATAATTAATTATTGATTTGGATTAATCAATTAAGTTTAAATTAATTAGGATGATCATTTGGTGGTTTAATAGGTAATTATTTAATGCAATTAATAAAATATAATTACTTTGTGTAATTAATCAAGAGATAAATTAAGATAATTAATTAAGGGGAATTAATCTATTTAATGAAGTAAATAAAAGGGTAGATAATTTCAAGTAGAGATAAATTGAGTATGGTTAATACTGTGGTTAAATTAATATAATTAATTCAGATTAAGATAATTGAAATATAATTGGAAATCAATAATTTATATAATAAATGATGTAATTAAAGACTGGATTAATTAAGACTAATTTATCCATAATAAGTAACTTATCAAAAATTAAGTAAGAAAAGTAATTAAGAATTAATGTAATTAATATAGTTAATAAATTGATGAAGTAATTAAGATTTCTTATTGATTTTGGTTAAAAATAATTAATATCGTGAAACTAATCAAGGATAATTTCTTGAATGTAATTGAAAGATAATTAATCCAGGGTGATTAATTAAGATGAATGGATATGGAATGGTTGATTGATAAATTGATTTGGAATTAATTGATGAAAGAATCTAAGTGATTGAGGTTTGAAATTCAATTAGAATCAATTGAATTGATTTGTATGTGATTAAGCTTTGTTATGGATAATTGAAGGGGTATTGGATGTTTCGAATGTGTTGATATCTCCGATAATGAAATGTTGTATATTTCATTGAAATAATTTGGGATGGAATAACATGAGTTTCGAAGAGGCCGGGGTCGGGTATTAGGAAATACCCGAAACCACTTCGAATTTTTATAAATTGATTTGTGAAATCAATACGGGAAAAAAAATGATTTAAGTGAATTGGATTATTTTATCTAAGTTTGGTACTTAGAAATTGATACGTGAAATAAGTGTTGTCTATAGCAATTTGTGAAATGGGATAGATTGGTTTGAGTTACCCCGGGTTTTGTATAAGTTGATTGCTTTGGTATTCCTTGTTAGTTGGGTTTACTCACGCTGGTTTCCAGCCTGACCCGGGTGTTACTTTGGTGTGATGCTCGGGTCAGACTGAGTATTACAGATTTTCAGGTAGGTACGTTCTGGAGCTTAGGAGGCGAGCTGGATGGCAACATCGTAGAGAGTTTTCCGCTGTATTTATATTATTGTTAATCTGAGACTTGATAATTGTAAATATTCAGTGACGGTATATTATGTGAAACTCTGATGTATACTAAATGTAACCGACATATATAATATCCTTTGTAAACTTTATTATTTATTATTATATTTTATCCGCTGCGAATGTGAGTTGTTGATGTTTCTGTTCTTCCTCTTCTATCTCTTTCTTCTTTTTCATAACTATTTGAAATTTTCGGGTGTGAAAATTTTCGGGTCGTTACATATATAATTAATGGCAATTGAATAAAACCAGTATTATGTTAGTGATTGTAACATTGGTTTGTAAGTAATAAACTTAAAAGTGTGATTTAAAGTTAATGGTAACAATCAATATATGTTACCTATTTATTTAGCCTGTTATATTAAATTTGAAAACCAATTGCAATAAATGTAATTAAGTATTACGTTAATGTAAATTAAGGTAATATTTGGTAATGATGTAATTTTTTTCGTAATACGACAATTGGTTGTATAATAGGGATGGAATCAAGATTTAATCAAATTTTGGAATATAAATTTATAACAATTGGATTTATTGCAATTTACTATAATTAAAAGTTGTGTCAATGTAAATAAGGATGATATTGGAAATGTTAATGTAATAAGATATCAACTAATGTTAATTCAATAAGATGAAACCAATGTAAGTTCTATCTCATAATATGATAATTTATTTAATGAAAGAATGAAACAAAGATAAGTTGGTTTATTAAGATTTTTAATTGTTATAAAACTTGACAAAAATTCAACAATGGAAATATAGCAATTAATACAAATAAAAGATGGAGATTGGAGGATATTAATGTAATAAAATAAAGAACCAATAGCGACTATGATTATTTGAGTAATAATGGATTGAGTATAAAGATTGAAATCAAATAAAAACAATTATTTGAACTAAATTTTAATAATTGAATTTTATTTTAAATTGAAATTAAACACTGTAATTGGTAAATTAATTTAACTTTGAATTTATATCTAATTTTTTTAATGTATTGTAAATGTTTTAGAAATCAAAAATGATAAAATTTCTAACGCTGAGGGGGATATGGATAATGCCTTAATGCTATTTTAATAGTTTACTTTACTATAGACATCATTATAATAGCGTATATTACTACATAGTAGATAGTTTAACAGATCCTTCGGAGGTGTAAATCCCAAGCATCTCTTAAGTTACTACACTCACGTTAGACACTGGATAGAAGATGCCAAACCCCGTACACATCTCTGACGCCGTTCCACTCATATTTATTTACCGTTGATTTAACTTACATGGGATCTTTTAGTTCTGACTCGAATGTTTTGTCTTTTCAATTCGTCCGGGTCAGCCTGAGCATTTCAGGATTTAGAGACCTTTTTTCTAGAGGACGAAGACGAAGATTTTATTATTATTATTTACTATATTATTCCACTGCATCACATTGTTCCGCTGCATTGTTATTTATTTATCTCTGATATGTGTAACTCTGGTTTTATATTGTATAAGTATAATCAAATGTTTTGTAAGCAGCTTTATGAACTGTTGTTTGGTTATTTTATTTTGTCATTCCGTTGCAAGATTATATTCAGTTTTTTCTCTCTCTGCTTTTTCTTGTTTTCCCAATAACAATCAGCCCTTCTGTTTGTAAATTGATCGTTTTCTTCTGTAACTCACGCATACGATTAAATTAGCTTCCGAAACATGTTCCATTGAGTCCGGAACGCGGGTAAAACCTTATAAACGTCTGTCGGCATGTCTGATTCAGGGTTCGGGATTTTGCGTTATGGAATACGAGATATTTTCATATTTTATTACATTATAATCTCAAGCGTACTCGAGAAGCCTTACACTATCATATATCTCATTCCCGTCCCTTTCTTCAATCTAGAAGCAGAAATCAAACGCTGAAGAGAAAAAAATTAAATAGAAATTTTAATGAAATCAAATACAAAATCATGGCCGCTTACCCCTTTCGTCTTCAATACTCTCTCCATATACTTCCTCCAGGCCGAAAAAAACTGAATCATAGCCGATACTTCCTCTTTCTATTTCAACTCTGAGCCGTGTCCTCTTCATCTTCAAAAAAAACTATCAAAATCAATTCGATTAAGCCGAGAAGCCGGTGATGGCAAGGAAGTGAGGCTCATCGTCGCTGGATTCGAGCTCGATGGTAAAGCTCGCAATTTTGAAGGCGCGTCTTCAAGTTAGGGTTTCATTAGAAGATGAGGCAAGGCGCTCTACATCAGGAAGCATGAGCGTGGTAGAGGTGGCACCATTCTCGTGCACGCTGCAATGATGGAGACGTTCGAATCGATTGAGGGAAGTAGCTCGACCTGGAAGTGACGTGCTGATGGTGGTGTTGGATTTATATTGGTTTCCGGATTGGGAGGGATAAAAAAAAGATGATATTTTTATTACAGTAAAGAAAAAAAATTATTATATACCTGCCTATCTTGGTAAATTTTATATATATATATAGAAAAGATTTGATATGTATATCAGGGTTTTAAATTGTTTGAAAAATTTATAAAAGGGTAGATTTTTAAATCCATAATTTATTCCTATATGTAGTTTTAAGAGAAAAATTAATAGTTAATTAAATAAATTAGTCAATTTAAATTATCATATGAAGTGACAAATTTAAATTAAAATTTAATTAAAATTTGTTCAAAGGGATAGTTGATTGTTCGATTACGTAAAATATTAATAAAAATCATATAATATTTATACAAGGTTAAAATTTGAGAAGAAACAAGCTAGATTTGGGAATGGAGGCTAATAAAACCAAAGGTGAGCAAATCTCACTATGTTGGATTTTTATTTAAATTTAAATGGTTAAATTTAAATATTTGGTGGAATGATTGAATTGATTTGATGTGCACTGTGAATTGATGATCTGTTGATTTTGGTATTGGTTGGTTCTCGAGTTAATTGTTGCTTAACTCGAAGTATTGGGGGTTTTAAATTGTTTTAATCTTAAGTTATAAATAAGAAAATGTTTTCATTGTTAATAAGGGCTTAATGATTTGTGATTCATCAAATTAGAAGGGTAAATAAAATGGATAATTAATTAATTTAAATTAATTTAAGGTTTGGGTTAATTAATTTAGTAATTAAGGGTTTGAATTAATTAAGTAAGGACTAAGTTAATTAATTAAGTTTGATTAATTTAGAATAATCAATGGATGGTTTGAAGGGCAGTTACTTAACATAATTAATAAAATATAATTTCTTTGTGGAATAAATCAAGAGATTAATTAAGATAATTAATTAAGGTGTAATTAATTTATTAATGAAGTAAATTAAAAAATCACAGATTGAGATTAATCGAGAATGATTAATATTGGGGTTGAATTAAAGTGATTGATTTAGGTTAGAAAAAATCAAAACATAATTGGAAACCATTAATTTATATAATCGACGATGTAATTAAAGATTGATTAATTAAGATGAATTAATCATAGGTGACTCATGAGAAATTAATTAATATAAGTAATTAAGAATTAGCGTAGTTGATTATAGTTAATTAATTTGTGACGAACTTAAAGATCACTCATTGATTTGGTAAGAATAATTAATGTCGTGAGATTAATTAAAGATAATTACATGAATGCAACTGAAAAATAATTAAACCAAGGTGATTAATTAAGATGAATAATGAAGGGTTGATGGGTTAATTAATTTGAAAATTGATTAATGACAAGTGAAGAATTCTAAATGGTTGAGGTTAGAAATTCAATCAGAATTAATTTAATTAATATCGGTAGCAAACAAGCTATGCTTATGGACGATTGAATGATATTGGATGCCTTGAATGAGTTGTTATCTCTGATATGAAATGAATGTGTATTTCGTATGGATAACTTGGAATAGGATGACATGAGACTCGAAGAGGCTGGGATCGGGTATTAGGAGATAGCCGAAACCACTTCGAATTTCTTATAAATTGATATGAGAAATTAATAGGTTGGAATGATTGGATTTAAATGAATGGGGTTATTAAATCTAAATTTTGTCACATAGAAACTTATTTTGAAAATAAGTTATGTCTATAACAAATTGTGACTTGTAAAATTAGTTTGAGTTACCCGGGTCCCTATATAAGTTATTTGCTTTGTATTCCTTGTTGGATGGGTTTATTCACACTGGTTTCCAGCCTGACCCAGGTGTTACTGTGGTGTAATGCTCGAGTCAGACCGAGTACTACAGATTTTTAGGTTAGGACGTTCTGGAGCTCAGGAGGCGAGATGGATGGCAAGAACGTATGGAGTGCTTCCGCTATATTATATTATTGTAAATCCGTGACATGATAATTGTATATATTCAGTGACTGTATATATATGTGAAACTCCGATGTATATTAAATGTAATCGATGGAAATAGTATTCTTTTGTAAACTGTTAATATTTATAATTATATTTTATCCGCTGCGAATGTGAGATGTTAACGTTTCTGTTCTTCTTCTTCTATCTCTTTCTTCTTTTCATAACTATCTGGAATTTTCGAGTGTGAAAATTTTCGGGTCGTTACATTTGGTATAAGAGCTGAAAGGTTAAGCGAGAACCTTCGCTCTGGTGGGGATTACTCATTAAATAGAGTCCAAAGTACTCTAGAATGAGTTGAGTGTATATATATGAGCGCGTACTTGTTATTTTCTTATATAAAGGTTTTAAATGATTTTATATAAAGATATATATTTTTTGATATATAAAGCAATATTTCCTTCTAATAAATATTAAGCGATTGGTTGTTAAATCATTGGAATTAAAATTAAGAAGTAATATAATACAACCAAATTAAAATTTAATTGATTGAAAATCAAATTCTAAATCTGGACCCAATATTCGAAAAAAAAATTTCAAAGCAATGAAAAATTAATAAATAAATATTGATTGGATAACTGGGATTTGTTGCTAGCAATGGGTTGTTTGAAAATTTGATTTGAATTAAAAACCAAAAGTGGTCTAAAATTTAAGGATGACCTCGTGCGTAAAGGAAATAATATGTATGAATAAAGAATATACATAAATCAAAAATAGTTTGAAATTTGGAATGGGATGTGATACCCAAGTGATAAGTTTTTAAGTGGGAGATTATTATTGTGAAGTCAAAGGATTGAATGAGGTTGATTTGATTAAGTAAATTGGAATTTAACTTGGAAAGTTAAATGGTTGATTTGAATTGGGAATTTGTGTGATCTCAAAACGGGTTTGAGATTTAGAAATTGAAACGAATGAGAAATGAAGTTTGGTAATATATCCACTATTAAGATAAAAGGAAAATCTAACTTTAATTTGAAATTAAGAATATGGAATCACTTTAAATTGAAAATTTGAATAATTGAAAATTAAAATTGTTTAAGAACTGTCTTCAACTGGAAGATAAAATTTAGTAATAAATTAAATTATTAAAATAAAATCGTATTGAACTCTTATTTGAACCTTGAAATACATAAGTTAAGATAATTTAAAATGGAATTTTGAGAATTGAACTTAGAAATTAAATTGATTAAAAACTTTGAATAAAAGTTAATTTGGTTTAAAACGATAAACCAACCTTTGAGAATTTAACTCGAATTTCTATAATTCGAGATAGTTTAAATTCAAGATTGAAATTGAATTAGTTCAAAATTGAATTTGGTTTGAAGTAATTGGATTGGTGATTGAAGATGTATAAGTTTAAAATTTTAAATGGGAAATTGAATTGGATTAAATTGAAATGATTTGAATTTGAAATGGGTTCAATTGATAATAATTCAAATTGATTGAAATAATTTGAAATTATAATTAAAGTGAACAGGATTAAAATCAAATGGAATTTGATTTAAATTGGGAAGGGAATCAAGGTTGATTCAACTTGAATTGGGATTAAATAAATTTCAATAGAAATTGAAGTTATTCAAGTTAGAATTGGGTCAATTAAATTGAAGTGGGAATTTAAGTTGAATTGTTGGGAAGTGAACAGTTGACTCTTGACTATTTCAATATAAATTGTTTTAATATAAACTTATTTTTCTAAGCTATTAAATATATACAACCTTTCTTTCTTAAAGCCAAATTATTTTACACTTGTTTTACAATTACTTTTGGAGTTATTTAACTATTTTGTAGTTGTTTTATAAACTAATTACTATTTTTCAACTATTTCACAAACTAATTTCTATTTTACAACTATTTGGCAATTATTTAAAATTTCTGAAACTATTTAACTATTTTCCAACTATTTTACGATTAGTCAACTATTTTATAGCTATTTTGTAAACTAATAATTATTTTTCAACTACTTATCTATTAAAATTTTCAAGCTATTTTCTAAATATAAACTGGTCGGAGTTCAAACTGTTATGGATTTAATACCCAACTGAGAAAAGAATTGAAGTGATAATTCAATGGAATTGAGACAATTGTAACTAAGTGAATGAGAATAGAAACGGGATTGATTTGGCTAATAATCAATGAAAATAAATACGTAGGATGTACGTATACTATTCTATTCGCATAGTGATTTGACCTAGATTCGAGCATAGAATTTCGAGATAGTTTATCGATCCGAGTTGGGATTTTTACTCGATTTTCGACGACGAACCGGGATATGGATTGCTGATTGGTTCTGGATATTCTCTATCATAGTATAGCTATGCAAGGAGAATGACGGTTTCTAATCAAGAAACCAGATCAGTGTCCGCACTAGGAAGTCGGGTGGACGATACTAGTTCGGAAGTGAAATTGTGTGATCGAGTGAGCAATCAAATTGGTATAGCGTACGGATGATATGTGTACATCGTACGAATTTTAATGAATTTGATATTAAAAAGAGTAATCAAATTGGAATATTTGGTTTTGAATAAACAAAGTTGTATATCTTTGTTATATAAGATAAATCTTCCCTTGTTGAATTTATTGCTGGAAGAAAAATGTTTTGAAATGTTTGAAGTATAAAGGGATTTTATACAAGTTTGAAATGATCCAAAGTTTTAAAAATTATATATATTTTTAAATATATATATATAAAGGATCTTATGAGGAATTTGGAAAAGTATTTTGGGAACCTTTGGATTTGGAAAGGCTTTTGATTTTTAGGTAAAATCAATATTGAAATTTGAAAAGCCTAGCTTGAGGATTATCGATTTTGGGATAATCGATTTTGTGTAAAGGAGCTTTGTATGAGATCATACTAGGTGTATGATTTTAAAGATACTATATATGTATAGTATAAAGTGTTTTGATGATGGTTCTGGGAAAAAAGGCGCCCCCTTGAAATGAACTTCTCAAGAGTGCCACCGGGTGGTACTGCCTTGAGGCCCGAAGGGGGGTTCTAAAGTTGATCCTGTGAGGAGTCCGGACAAAACTAGTTCCTGAGGATTATGAGTAGTATATAACATAGCGAAAGTCGTGTGTGCTGCTGAGAGCCAACAGTCTGCGTTTGATTTTATATCCGTAGACTGCGACCTATGTAGGAGTGGAGAAGTTTTATTTCGACAACGAAAATTAGAGGCCGCGGAGAGCCTGCAGTTACATGGACTTTTTCTGTGACGGTAACGTAACCCTGGATGTAACTGTGATCCGTTGTGGGTTCCATGGCGTAATTGAGAGGCCGCGGAGAGCCTGCAGTTGCATGGACTTTTGCTGCGATGGCAACGTAACCCTGGATGTAACTTTGACCATGGATGGGGGTGATGATTTCCAGAGCATTCTCACCAAAGATATTTTCTCTATATTTTCAAAAACTATTTTCGATATTTTCAATAAAACTATTTTCCAAGTATTTCCACTGGATGTTGAAAATGGGTTTACCAAGTACTTATATATTTTCAGTCCTACGCCTGATCAACGTATGACTGAATTTCTGTGAGAACAATGATGGACTGGTTGAGACATCGAGTTATAAAAAAGTATTTTTATAAAAAGCTATTTCAATAGTATTATGTGAATTTAAAAGCTTTTCTAAAATTTTAAAATAAAAGGTTAGAAGTTGGAAATGAATTCGAATTGTAAATAGAATTTGACTTGGATTTGATAATGAATTAAATAGTGGAGATGCTATAAAAATAGAAATAAAATGGAGTTGGATCGAAAGAATGATGGTTTGAATAACAAACAAATTTTAAGTGTGATATGAATAGTATTTAACAAAATTTGCAAGTAAATTAGATATAAGGGAAGTGTTGTTGAATGAAATGAAAATGAATTATAATAGGAATGGTTTGAGTGCAAACAAAACCCAGATGAGTGGAAATAAATTGAGAATGGTTGTGGGTAAATAAAATAAATTCGCAAATGAATTAAATAAGCGAGTTAAAAATTTAAATATGGGATGGATATTAATATAAGAAATGAGTATTGTCAAGCTCAATGGAGTAGCTGTCGTTCGGCGTAAATAAGGTAAAATATTATAAAAGTCTGGGTTAAATTAATTTGGAAATGGTTATTAATTTATAAGCATTGTATATTTTGTCAAGCTCAATGAGATAGTTTTAAAATGAAACCAATGCGGAGATGAATGAAAGGCAATGTATGGTTGGTGAATAAACTTGAAATGAAACGGAATTTAATACAGGATGGGTTGAAATTAAATTGAAGAAGTTATAAACTTAAATAGATACTCTATTAAGTAAATATCGCCAAAATTTTCATAAAAATAGTTGTCGTCGTTGTAAACAAAGGTAATTAAAATGGTTTGGGTTGAGAGAAGTTCAATAATATTGGTTTTGAATCATTTGAAATGAATTTGAGCTTGTTTGGATTAAAAATCAATTGAATGTAAGAAATTGAGTTGCAAACCATTAAAACTGAAAGAAATGGCTTATGAATTGATTGAAAGCAATTAAAGTAGCTTTGAATTATATAAATCGCTTATGGAAAGCGTTTTTGTAACGACCCGAAATTTTTTAAACCGAAAATTCCAGATAGTTATGAAAAGAAGAAAGAGATAGAAGAAGAAGAACAGAAACACCAAACATCTCACATTCGCAGTGGATAAAATAAAATAATAAATAATAATAGCTTAGAAAAGAATACTATATCTGTCGATTACATTTTAATACATCAGAGTTTCACATATATTCAAATACTGGTCATATACAATCAATTTATCATAGAATTACAATAATATAATTACAGCGGAAATATTCTACGTGTTCTTGCCATCCAGCTCGCTTCCTGAGCTCCAGAACGTACCTACCTGAAAATCTGTAATACTCGGTCTGACCCGAGCATTACACCAAAGTAACACCCGGGTCAGGCTGGAAACCAGCGTGAGTAAACCCAACTAACATGGAATACAAAGTATACAACTCATATAAACCCGGGTAACTTATATCAATTCACAAGCCACAATTTTCATATAAACATCACCGATTTTCACCCATCAATTTCTAATTACCGCATTCAGACTAAATAGTCCAATTCACTTAAATCATTTCATTCCAGCCAATAGATTTTACATAACCATCTATAAACATTTGAAGTGGTTTTCGGGTATTTTCTAATACCCGACACCGGCCCCTTCGAGTTTCATGTCATTCTAACCCAAATTATCCAAATGAAATACACAACATTTCATATTAGAGATATCAACTCATTCAAAGCATCCAATTATCAATCAATCATTCTTAAGAAAATGTTATCACTTCCAAATTAATTCATTTGGTTCTAATTAAATTTCTAACCTCGATTACTTGGATTCTTTCATTTAACACTTATTGATTCCAAATCAATTAATAAATCAACCCTTTGATTCTTCTAAATTAATCACCCTGGATTAATAATTTACAAATTACATTCAAGTAATTATCCTTATTTAATTTCACAATTTTAACTTAACCAAAGTCAAATAGCAATCGTAATTACTTACATGAATTCTTAATTTCTTATATTAATTAATTCTTCATAAGTCACTTATTATGAATTAATCAATTCCAATTTATCAACCTTTAATTATATCATAAATTATAAATTAATAATTTCAATTGTGTTTTAATTAATTCTTTTCATCTAAATTAATTACATTAATTAAACCATGGTATTAATCATACTTGATTTATCTCCAACTGAAATTATCCATCCTTTTATTTACTCCATTAGATGAATCAATTTATCCTTAATTAGTCGTCTTAAATAATCCCTTGATTAATTACACCAGTAACTATATTTTATTAATTTCATTAAGTAATTATTTATTATCCATCAAATGATTATTCTAAATTACTTACACTTAATTATTTAACTTAAAACCTAATTTATTAATTCAAACTTCTCATTACTAAATCAATTAACCCAATCATTAATTAATTAGAGTTAATTAAATTTCCATTTTTAATTACCCCACTAATTAAACGAATCACAAATCATTAAGCCTTTATCAACATTTAGGTTGAAACTTTTCCTTATTCATGACTTAAGTTCAAAACAATTTAAAACTCCCCAATACTTCGAGGTAAGCAACAATTAACTCGAGAACCAATCAAAATCAAAATCAACAGATCATCAATTCACAGTGCACATCGAATCAATTCAATCATTCAACCAGATATTTAAATTTAACCATTTAAATAAAAATCCAACAGAGTCGGATTTACTCACCTTTACTTTATTAGCATCCATTCCCAAATCCATCTTGTTTCTTCTCAAGTTTTGACCTTGTATAAATATTATATGATTTTATTAATATTCGAAATAAACCGAACAATTAATTGTCATTTATAAATTTTAAATCTAAACTAATAACTAAATTTTTAAACAAATTTTCCTTTAACAAAATATTTTAGTGGCTAGAATAATTAAATAAGTTTATTAAATAGACCAGTCACCATATTATAATTTTTTTTCCTTCTAAAATAACTAATGGCCTTGAAATATGAATATGTATATTTAATTTAATTTTCTTTATTTAAAACTACATGTATACTTAGAAAAATAATCCATAGATTTTCAAAATCCTAATTTTATATATAATCCTTAATTTCTTACGTTAACTAATTTCTCATATACTCGAATATCTTATTCATATATATATATATATATATATATATATATATATATATAGAAAATTGCCTTTACATATACTTATTGTAAATAAAATTTCAAAAACTTTTTTTTTACTGATAAAACATAGAGACGAACAAAATTAACAAGCTATACCTTCAGCCTCGCAATCGATCTCCTCTCGCTGTCGCACCTCGCCTCATCGCATCGCGAACGTCAAAATGCCACGGCCTCCCACCATCATCACAACCCAAACCCGTGCTCGCCGCTGCAAAAACCCTAAACTCGGCTCCTGCCATCAAATTCCTCCTTCGCGCACGCGCGTGATTCCTTGTCGAGCTCCAGCCATCGCCACGACCCCCTTGACCTCCTGAACCCTCGGCGCCGTGACCACGAGCTCAAGTGCCAATCCCCCCTTGCCGACACTCCTCGCGCTTGCCCTACCTCCCATCGCGAATCGCTCGCGACCACACCTGATGTGCGTCGTCACCAACTTACGCGACCGCATCTATTCTTTTTTTTAATTAGGAACGAACGATTTCGATCTAGAGAGAGGAAAAGGGGTTTCGGTTGTTATTATTTATTTATTTTTAGTTCGATCTGCTTCCAGAATAGAGGGGAGATGGGAACATATAGAATTAGTGATGGCTTCCTGAGTACGCTGATAAAATATAATTAAATATTAAAAATATTTCGTTTGACAAAACGCGAAATCCCGAACCCCGAATAAGACATGCCAACAGGCATTTGTAAGGTTTTACCTGCATTCCGAACACAATGGAACGTGTTTCGGAAGCTAATTTGACCGTATGTGCAAGTTACAAAAGAAAACGATCAAATTTCAGTTAAATTGATTAAAATAGTTCGAAGCGTTTTGAGCTGCCACGATCAAACGACAACTCCGATTGCTACGAAAATTGAAATCCGATAATAACTAACTATTACGGATCCAATGGAACTGGTTTCGTCGAATTCCAAGACTGTGCCTCGGAAGGCTATGTTTAAATTCAATTTGAACAATATATTATCAAAATTGAACAAATTACATTTAAATTAAATTTCAACCATTCTAATATCTTCAGTAATATCATTATAAATTTTATAAGCCTTCAAATTATTTTAAACAGGCTTAGAATCTCAGATTCAACAATTTACCCAATTTCAATTATTAAATTCAATATTTAAACTATACAATTCAATGATTTAATTGTCAAGTAAATATTGATATCTTGAATTCAAGTGAATATTATCTTTTAAATATTTTAAAATCAATTAACTATTCAAATTTAATTGTTTAAAATTCTGGGTCGTCACATTTCTCCCCCCTTGAAAGAATTTCGTCCCCGAAATTACTAATTAGGAAGAATGGACCAATACCCGTTTACTTATTATTATTATTATTATTTTCTTCCAAAATTCAAAATTCAACATCCTACCTATATATTTTATTAAAGACCCCTATCACCTTATCCAACTTCCCAAACCTTCTATAGTTTCAACCAATACTCTTTTTGCTTAATCATCTAAATTTCAGTTTAAAACCAAATTTTGAATCATCAAAATTTTCTCAGAATTTTTCTAACTCTCTAAATTTTCGAAATTTTTTGCCAGCGTCTCCTTTGCGTGGCTAGCTCGGTACAACTACAAAAGGCCTCTACGGGCTCTCAAATTCCAAAAGAAAACAAAAGCCAAGTGGCTACATCAAAAACCCAATGCCATCTCATATAGAAATTTAAATACGTACCTTTTTGTCGGGCAATTCAAATTTATTCTTTGGAATCAAATCCAATTCTCTTTGTCCATTAATACATGCATATCTTACTTAGAAACAGTATCCAATCGTAACCCTTTTTAATCATTTTATACATTTCCTCACATATGTTTCATACCTATTTCAAATTAGTCTTTCCCATTTCCATATGAATTCAATTCATCTTTAATTTGAGCATTGAATTTTAACTTTCATTTATAACTGATTTATAGTAGTTTCATCTACTAATTTATTTTAATTTCCAATTTGAAATTGTTTGTCGTTAACAAAATTTTCCCAAAGTTTTCAAAAAATTTCTAACTCCCAAAATTTTGGAAAAAATTTGGCAGAGTCTCCTTTGTACAGAGGAGCTTTTGTAATTTGACAAGAGATATAAATATATATACATCGACCCACCCGGTCAGAAAAAGCAAAAGCAGTTCATATTTCCTATTTTTATTACGTAGGCGTACCTTATTTAGCATTTTAAGCAAGCAGCTTATTAATTTAAGCAATTAGCGTAATCCAAACCAGCCAAACGGCCTTCAGGTACCTGTACTTACTCAATTTAAACATATAAGCACTATATATATGAAGTTTATAACATTTCTCTTACTTAAACAACTATAACACTTCAATTCTAAAGGAAATGCATTCAAAATAACTTCCATGAGCAATTTATATGTTTTCAAAACTAATTCAATTGTTTCCACCAATTTATACACTATTTCATTCAATTTCAACGGTTTGCAACTCAATTTCTTACCTTCCATTGATTTTTAATCCAAACAAGCTCATATTCACTTCAAATGATTCAGAATCAAATTTATTTAATCTCTATTAACTCATAGAATTTAATTACTTTGGTTTTCGCCAAACAACAATTATTGTTATGCAATCTCGACGATATTCGGTTAATAAAGTATCTATTTTAGTTTATAACTATTTCAAATTAATTCCAACTCATTCTGAATTTAATTTTATTTCTAATTTATTAACCAACCATTTATTTAGCTAGACACATTCCATTCTTGTATACTTCTAAGCACTCCCAAATTAATTCAATCCAAGCTTTTATTTAATAGCTTTCACTCTTATTCGAAGCTAGGCTTCCATAAATTTTAAACTTAAGTTAATTTACTTTAATTTATTCCAACATCAAACTTAAGTTTACTTCTATTTGATTCTCATTTAATCAAATTCCATTAAATTCAGTTAGCCCATCCATTTTAAATTTTAATTTTAATTCACCTTCCCAACTTATCAAAATAATATCCAAGCACATACTTAACTCATTTATACTTCAAATTAATATACCACCAAATTTAAGTTCATTCTGATAATCCAATTCCAATCACAACTTGATTTAGTTTTTATTCAATCAGACTTCGTCCAATTATTATTTAATTCAATTAATCCATTTTAAATTTTAAATTTACTTACTTAATTCATTTTCGAATTCATTTTATTAATACAAGACCATTCTCAATTTATTTCTATTTACTTGGGTTTTATTTGCACTCAAACCATTTTTATTATAATCACTTCTCTTATATCCAATTTATTTGCAAATTTCATTAAATATTATTCAAATCACCCTTGAATTTTATTTGTAATTCAAACCATCACATTTTTCAATCCAACTCTATTTTATTTTTATTTTTACAACATCTCTTCTAATTTATTTCATTATCAAATCAAAGTCGAATTCTATTTACAATTCGAATTCAATCCCAAACTCCATTATTAATTTACAATCCATTCATTTACCAAAGTTAAATTTTATTAACAAACTCAATCAAACAATTATTTAATCAATTAGCTTATTTTCAACTTCTAAATCAATATTCGATTTTAATTACAAAACCACTTCATTAAAATTTCAGTTTGGATTCCTTTTTATTTCCCCACAATTCCAACATCTTTATTTAACAAAAATTTAGAAATGCTTTTAAATTCGCATCATACTTAATAAAATAGCTCTTTATAAAAATACTTTTTTTATGACTCGATGTCTCAACCAGTCCATCCTTGTTTTCACAGAAATTCAGTCATACATTGATCAGGCGTAGGACAGAAAATCTGTAAGTACTTAGCAGACCCATTTTCAACATCTAGTGAAAATACTTTTGAAAATAATTTTATTGAAAATATTGAAAACAGTTTTTGAAAATAGAGGAAATAACTTTGGTGAGAATGCTCTGGAAATCATCACCCCCATCCATGGTCGCAGTTAACCCGATGGTTACGTTGCCATCCCGACAAAATCCATAGATAACTGTAGGCCTCCGCGCCCCTTGATTACACCATGGAATCCACGACAGATCGCAGCTACAACTGGGGTTACGTAGCTATCACAGCAAAAACCCATATAACTGTAGGCATCATCGCCATCGAATTTCGCTGCCAAAAATAAAACTTCTCCACTCCACTTGACCATAGATCGCAGTCTACCGATGTTGCATTGCCCTCCCGGCAAAATCAAGCGTAGACTGTTGGCACTCATCCTCCACACGATTTCGCTATGGTCCCCACAGTAGATCGCAGCGACATCGAGTTACACTGTCGTCACAGCATAACCCATATGCCTCTGTAAGCATCAGCGCCCTCGACTTTCGCTACCCAATAATCCTCAGGAACTAGTTTTGTCCGGACTCCTCACAGGATCAACTTTAGAACCCCCTGGAGCTCAAGGCAGCACCACCCAGTGGCACTCCTAAGAAGTTCATTTCAAGGGAGCGCCTTTTTCCCCAGAGCCATCATCAAAACATTTTATACTATACATATAGTATCTTTCAAATCATACACCTAGTATGATCTCATACAAGGCTCCTTTACACAAAATCGATTATCCTAAAATCGATAAATTCTCAAACAGGCTTTTCAAATTCCAATATTGATTTTACCCAAAAATCAAAAGCCTTTCCAAACCCAAAGGCTCTCAAAACCTTTTCCAAAATCCTCATAAGATCCTCTATATATATATATTCAGATATATAAAAATTTTAAAACTTTGGATCATTTCCAACTTGTATAAAATCCTTTTATACTTCAAATACCTTCAAAAATCCTTTTCTTCCGGCAATAGATTTAGCAAGGAAAGATTTATCTTATATAACAAAGATATATAACTTTGTTTATTCAAAATCAATTTTCCTTTCTATTCACATTTCCTTAAATCCCCTTTACTTATTTACAATTGCCTTAATCCCCATTTGGATTATCACTTCAATTCTTATCTCGGTTGGGTACTTAAATCAGTAACAGTTTGAACTCCGACCAGTTTATATTTAGGAAACAACTTGAAAATTTAAAAATATAGATAAGTAGTTGAAAAATAAATATTAGTTTGCAAAATAGCTATAAAATAGGTAACTAACTGTAAAATAGTTGAGAAATAGCTAAATAGTTTCAGAAATTTTAGATAATTGCAAAATAGTTGGAAATTAATAATTTATTTATAAAATAGTTGAAAAATAGTAATTAGTTTAGAAAACAATTGAAAGACGGTTAAATAACTCCAAAAATAATGGTAAAACAAATATAAAATAAGTTAGCTTTAAGAAAGAAAAGTTGTATATATTAAATAGCTTAGAAAAATAAGTTTGTATTAAAACAATTTATTTAAAATAGTCAAGAGTCAAACTGTTCACTACCCCAACAATTCAATGTACACTTCCATTTAAATTGATCCAATTCAAATTTGAATAACTCCAATTTCCATTGAAATTTATTTAATCCCAAGACAACTTCAATTCTAATTAATTCAAACTAAATTCAGTTTGTACTAATGGAATTTAAATTTCAACTTTAACCCATCTCGAATTATATAAATTCGAGTTAAATCCTCAAAGGTTGGTTTAACTCTTTAAACCAAAGTAACTTTTATTTTAAGGTTTTTAATCTATTTAATTTCTGAGTCCAATTCTCAAATTCCAATTTAAATTATTTTTGTTTATGTATTTCAAGGTTCAATACAATTTTATTTGTTTTCAAAATTTAATTTATTATTCAGTTTTATCTTCCAGTTTGAAGCCAGTTCTTAAACAAGTTTATTTTACAATTCAATTATTCAAATTTATTTTATTTATACAATACCATTCACAATTTAAAGATTTTTATTAACAATAGGATGGTATCATCCAATTTATTTTAAAACGTCCATCCATTTTCAATTTTTAAATCTCAAACCCATTTTGAGATCACACAAATTCCCAATTCAAATCAACCATTTAACTTTCCAAGTTAAATTCTAATTTTACTTAATCCAATCAATCTTACTCAGTTTGAATTCCCGCTTCAACTTCAAAATTCTTTCCCTCTTATAAGTTCAAAACTTATATCACTTTGGGTTTTTTTACATCACACTTCAGGGAAAAATCAAAACTCAACCTCATAGAGTTTATTTCAAATTATCTTTGATATCATGTATATCCATACATATGTACATATTTATTTCTTGTCCCTCCCAGCCATGTTTTAAAATTTTAAACCACCCTTGGTTTTAAATTCAAATCAAATTTCCAATAACCCATTGTTTGCAACAAGTCCCAGTTACTTAAATGACACTTATTTATTATTTTTCATTACTTTTGAATTTAAAAGTTATACTCTTCTTATAAATGTACTTCATTTGACTTACTTAATAACAAATATCTCATTATTAAATACAACAACTATTTATGATGATACCCAAGGTTATCAAATCTAGATACCCATTTCCTTTTTATATTATTCTTATTTCCATAAATTCAAGATTGAATTTTAGTCGAATCCCCTTTCAACTTAACTCTATTTAAAGCTTTTTAAACAATTTAATTTCTGAATTCTAATTTTAGAATTTCATTTCAATCAATTTAATTTAAATTTGGTTGTATTTCTATTACCACTTACTTTAATTCCATTTCAATGCTTCTTAATTCTACTTTCAATGATTCAATAACCAATCGCCTTAATATTTATTAGAATGAAATATTCCTTTATATATCAAAATATATTTTTATATAAAATCATTTAAAACCTTTATATAAGAAAATAACAAGTACGCGCTCATATATATACACTCAACTCATTCTAGAGTATTTTGGACCCTATTTAATGAGTAATTCCCACCAGAGCTAAGGTTCTCACTTAACCTCGCTCTGATACCAAATGTAACGACCCGAAATTTTCTAACCCGAAAATTCCAGATAGTTATGAAAAGAAGAAAGAGATAGAAGAAGAAGAACAGAAACACCAAACATCTCACATTCGCAGTGGATAAAATAAAACAATAAATAATAATAGCTTAGAAAAGAATACTATATCCGTCGATTACATTTTAATACATCAGAGTTTCACATATATTCAAATACTGGTCATATACAATCAATTTATCACAGAATTACAATAATATAATTACAGCGGAAATATTCTACGCGTTCTTGCCATCCAGCTCGCCTCCTGAGCTCCAGAACGTACCTACCTGAAAATCTGTAATACTCGGTCTGACCCGAGCATTACACCAAAGTAACACCCGGGTCAGGCTGGAAACCAGCGTGAGTAAACCCAACTAACATGGAATACAAAGGTATACAACTCATATAAACCCAGGTAACTTATATCAATTCACAAGCCACAATTTTCCTATAAACATCACCGATTTTCACCCATTAATTTCTAATTACCGCATTCAGACTAAATAGTCCAATTCACTTAAATCATTTCATTCCAGCCAATAGATTTTACATAACCATCTATAAACATTTGAAGTGGTTTTCGGGTATTTTCTAATGCCCGACATCGGCCCCTTCGAGTTTCATGTCATTCTAACCCGAATTATCCAAATGAAATACACAACATTTCATATTAGAGGTATCAACTCATTCAAAGCATCCAATTATCAATCAATCATTCTTAAGAAAATGTTATCACTTCCAAATTAATTCATTTGATTCTAATTGAATTTCTAACCTCGATTACTTGGATTCTTTCATTTAACACTTATTGATTCCAAATCAATTAATAAATCAACCCTTTGATTCTTCTAAATTAATCACCCTGGATTAATAATTTACAAATTACATTCAAGTAATTATCCTTATTTAATTTCACGATTTTAATTCTTCTTAACCAAAGTCAAATAGAAATCGTAATTACTTACATGAATTCTTAATTTCTTATATTAATTAATTCTTCATAAGTCACTTATTATGAATTAATCAATTCCAATTTATCAACCTTTAATTATATCATAAATTATAAATTAATAATTTCAATTGTGTTTTAATTAATTCTTTTCATATAAATTAATTACATTAATTAAACCACAGTATTAATCATACTTGATTTATCTCCAACTGAAATTATCTATCCTTTTATTTACTCCATTAGATGAATCAATTTATCCTTAATTAGCCGTCTTAAATAATCCCTTGATTAATTACACCAGTAATTATAATTTATTAATTTCATTAAGTAATTATTTATTATCCATCAAATGATTATTCTGAATTACTTACACTTAATTATTTAACTTAAAACCTAATTTATTAACTCAAACTTCTCATTACTAAATCAATTAACCCAATCATTAATTAATTAGAGTTAAGTAAATTTCCATTTTTAATTATCCCACTAATTAAACGAATCACAAATCATTAAGCCTTTATCAACATTTAGGGTGAAACATTTCCTTATTTATGACTTAAGTTCAAAACAATTTAAAACTCCTCAATACTTCGAGTTAAGCAACAATTAACTCGAGAACCAATCAAAATCAAAATCAACAGATCATCAATTCACAGTGCACATCGAATCAATTCAATCATTCAACCAAATATTTAAATTTAACCATTTAAATTTGAATAAAAATCCAACAGAGTCGGATTTACTCACCTTTACTTTATTAGCATCCATTCCCAAATCCAGCTTGTTTCTTCTCAAGTTTTGACCTTGTATAAATATTATATGATTTTCTTAATATTCAAAATAAATCGAACAATCAATTGTCATTTATAAATTTTAAATCTAAACTAATAACTAAATTTTTAAACAAATTTTCCTTTAATAAAATATTTTAGTGGCTAGAATAATTAAATAAGTTTATTAAATAGACTAGTCACCATATTATAATATTTTTTCCTTCTAAAATAACTAATGGCCTTGAAATATGAATATGTATATTTAATTTAATTTTCTTTATTTAAAACTACATGTATACTTAGAAAAATAATCCATAGATTTTCAAAATCCTAATTTTATATATAGTCCTTAATTTCTTACGTTAACTAATTTCTCATATACTCGAATATCTTATTCATATATATATATAGAAAATTGCCTTTACATATACTTACTGTAAATAAAATTTCAAAATCTTTTTTTTACTGATAAAATGCAGAGACGAACAAAATTAACAAGCTATACCTTCAGCCTCGCTATCGATCTCCTCTCGCTGTCGCACCTCGCCTCATCGCATCGCGAATGCCAAAATGCCGCGGCCTTCGACCATCATCGCGACCCAAACCCGCGCTCGCCGCTGCAAAAACCTAAACTCGGCTCCTGCCGTCAAATTCCTCCTTTGCGCACGCGCGTGATTCCTTGTCGAGCTCCAGCCATCGCCACGACCCCCTTGACCTCCTGAACCCTCGGCGCCGTGACCACGAGCTCAAGTGCCAATCCCCCCTTGCCGACACTCCTTGCGCTTGCCCTACCTCCCATCGCGAATCGCTTGCGACCACACCTGATGCGCGTTGTCACCATCTTACGCGACCGCATCCATTCTTTTTTTTAAATTAGGAACGAACGATTTCGATCTAGAGAGAGGAAAAGGGGTTTCGGTTGTTATTATTTTTTTTAGTTCGATCTGCTTCCAGAATAGAGGGGAGATGGGAACATATAGAATTAGTGATGGCTTCCTGAGTACGCTGATAAAATATAATTAAATATTAAAAATATTTCGTTTGACAAAACGCGAAATCCCGAACCTCGAATAAGACATGCCGACAGGCATTTATAAGGTTTTACCCGCATTCTGAACACAATGGAACGTGTTTCGGAAGCTAATTTAACCGTATGTGCAAGTTACAAAAGAAAACGATCAAATTTCAATTAAATTGATTAAAATAGTTCGAAGCGTTTTGAGCTGCCACGATCAAACGACAACTCCGATTGGTACGAAAATTGAAATCCGATAATAACTAACTATTACGGATCCAATGGAACTGGTTTCTTCGAATTCCAAGACTATGCCTCGGAAGGCTATGTTTAAATTCAATTTGAACAATATATTATTAAAATTGAACAAATTACCTTTAAATTAAATTTCAACCATTCTAATATCTTCAATATCATCATTACAAATTTTATAAGCCTTCAAATTATTTTAAACAGGCTTAGAATCTCAGATTCAACAATTTACCCAATTTCAGTTATTAAATTCAATATTTAAACTATACAATTCAATGATTTATTTGTCAAGTAAATATTGATATCTTGAATTCAAGTGAAAATTATCATTTAAATATTTTAAAATCAATTAACTATTCAAATTTAAATTGTTTAAAATTCTAGGTCGTCACAGTTTTGGTGCTTGTTGCTTATGATATACATGTGTTTAGCTATTGAAGATAAGTGAAATGCTTGTGTTTAGCCATTAAAAGTAAGTGAGATGCAAATAGATTTTCTTATATGGCACTTACATATTTAAATTGAGTAAGTACAGGTATCTGGAAGCTGTTTGGCTGGATTTGGTTGTGCTATTTGCTAAAATAAATAACCCGCTTGCTTAAAATGCTAAATAAGGTACGCATACGTAATAAAAATAGGAAATATGAACTGTTTTTTCTTTTTCCGACCGTGTGGGTCGATGTATACATATTTATATCTCTTGTCAAATTGCAAAAGCTCCTCCGTACAAAGGGGACTCTGCCAAATTTTTTTCAAAATTTTGGGAGTTAGAAAATTTTTTGTTAGCGACAAAATGATTTCAAATTGGAAAATAAAGCAAATTAGTAGGTGAAACTAATATGAATTAGTTATAAATGAAAGATAAAATTTAATACTCAGAAGTGAAAATAAATTGAATTCATATGAAAATGGGAAAACGAATTTTAGAAAGAGATAGATATGAAAATTTCTGTAAGGAAATGTATACAATAATTTTAAAAAGGGATATGATTGGATATTATTGCTTGGTAAGATATGCAGGTATTAAAGGGAAAAGAAATTGGATTTGATTCCAAAAGATAAATTTGTATTGCCTGACAAAAAGGTACGTATTTAAATTTCTATATGAAATTGGATTGGGTTTTTGATCTAGCCACTTGGCTTTTGTTTTCTTTTGGAATTTGGGTGCCCGTAGGGGCATTTTGTAGTAGTACTGAGCTAGCCGTGCAAAGGAGATGCTGGCAAAAAATTTCGAAAATTTAGAGAGTTAGAAAAATTTTGAGAAAATTTTAATAATTCAAAATTTGGTTTTAAATTGAAATTTAGATGATTGAGCAGAAGTGTATTGATTGAAACTATAGGAGGTTTTGGGAAGTTGGTTAAGGTGATAGTGGGTCTTTAATAAAAGATAGTTGGTAGAATGTTGAATTGTGATATTTGGGAGAAGGTAAACGGGTATTGGACCATTCTTCCTAGCTAGTAATTTCGGGGACGAAATTCTTTTAAGGAGGAGGAATGTGACGACCCGGAATTTTTAACAATTTAAAATGGAATAATTAATTGATTTTAAATAATCAGAAGTTAATTTTAAACTTGAATTCCAAATATTAATATTTACTTGATAATTGAATCATTGAATTATATAGTTTAAATATTGAATTTAATAATTGAAATTGAATAAATTATTGAATCATAAATTTCTAAACCTGTTTAAAATAATTTGAAGGCTTATAAAATTTATAATGATGATACTGATGATAATAGAATGGTTGAAATTTAATTTAAAAGTGGTTTTTTCAATTTTAATAATATATCGTTTAAATCGATATTTAAAAATAGCCTTCCGAGGCACAGTCTCGGAATTCGACGAAACCGGTTCCATTGGATCCGTAATAGTTAGTTACTTTCGGATTTCAATTTTCCCAGCAATCGGAGTTGTCGTTTGACTCTGCCAGCTCGAAACGCTTAGAACTATTTTAATCAATTTAATTTAAAATTGATCGTTTTCTTCTGTAACTCGCGCATACGATTAAATTAGCTTCTTAAACACATTCCATTAAGTCCAGAACGCGGGTAAAACCTTATAAACGTCTGTCGGCATGTCTGATTCGGGGTTCGGGATTTCGCGTTATGGAATACGAGATATTTTCAAATATCTTATTATATTATAATCTCAAGCGTACTCGAGAAGCCTGACACCATCATATATCCCGTTCCCGTCCCTTTCTTCAATATGGAAGCAGAAATCGAACGCTGAAGAGAAAAAAAATTAAATTGAAATTTTTAATGAAATCAAATACAAAATCATGGCCGCTTACCCCCTTCGTCTTCAATACTCTAGCCAAATACTTCCTCCAGGCCAAAAAAAACCGAACCATAGATGATACTTCCTCTTTCTATTTCAACTCTGAGACGTGCCCTCTCCATCTTCAAAAAAAGTATCAAAATCAATTCGATTAAGTCGAGAAGCCGGTGATGGCAAGGAAGTGAGGCTCATCGTCGCTGGATTCGAGCCGATGGTGACGCTTGCAATTTTGAAGGCGCGTCTTCGAGTTAGGGTTTCATTAGAAGATGAGGCAAGGCGCTCGGCGTCAGGAAGCATGAGCATGGTAGAGGTGGCACCGTTCTCGCGCACGCTGCAATGATGGAGACGTTCGAATCGACTGAGGGAAGTAGCTCAACCTGGAAGTGACGTGCTGACGGTGGTGTTGGATTTTGGACTCGCGACAGTGGGTGAGCAGTTTCTGTTTTTTTTTTTACATTTTTCCTAAGTTTAAATATAATATGTACATAGAAAAAAAAAATATTTTGGTGTTTACTACAGTATTGGAAATTTGAAATTTAGGAATGAACTAATATTGCTTTCCGGATTGGGAGGGATTTTAAAAAAAAAGATGATATTTTTATTACAGTAAAGAAAAAAATTTATTATATAACTTCCTATCTTAGCAAATTATATATATATATATATATATATAGAAAAGATTTGATATGTATATCAGGGTTTTAAATTGTTTGAAAATTTTATAAAAGGGTAGATTTTTAAATCTATAATTTATTCCTATATGTAGTTTTAAGAGAAAAATTAATAGTTAATTAAATAAATTAGTCAATTTAAATTATCATATGAAGTGATAAATTTAAATTAAAATTTAATTAAAATTTGTTTAAAGGGATAGTTGATTGTTCGATTACGTAAAATATTAATAAAAATCATATAATATTTATACAAGGTCAAAATTTGAGAAGAAACAAACTGGATTTGGGAATGGAGGCTAATAAAACCAAAGATGAGTAAATCTCACTATGTTGGATTTTTATTTAAATTTAAATGGTTAAATTTAAATATTTGGTGGAATGATTGAATTGATTTGATGTGTACTGTGAATTGATGATCTGTTGATTTTGGTATTGGTTGGTTCTCGAGTTAATTGTTGCTTAACTCGAAGTATTGGGGGTTTTAAATTGTTTTAATCTTAAGTTATAAATAAGAAAATGTTTTCATTGTTAATAAGGGCTTAATTGTGATTCATCAAATTAGAAGGGTAAATAAAATGGATAATTAATTAATTTAAATTAATTTAAGGTTTGGGTTAATTAATTTAGTAATTAAGGGTTTTAATTAATTAAGTAAGGACTAAGTTAATTAATTAAGTTTGATTAATTTAGAATAATCAATGGATGGTTTGAAGGGCAGTTACTTAACGTAATTAATAAAGTATAATTTCTTTGTGGAGTAAATCAAGAGATTAATTAAGATAATTAATTAAGGAGTAATTAATTTATTAATGAAGTAAATTAAAAAAATACAGATTGAGATTAATCGAGGATGATTAATATTGGGGTTGAACTAAAGTGATTAATTTAGGTTAGGACAAATCAAAACATAATTGGAAATCATTAATTTATATAATCAACGATGTAATTAAAGATTGATTAATTAACATGAATTAATCATAAGTGACTCATGAGAAATTAATTAATATAAGTAATTAAGAATTAGTGTAGTTGATTATAGTTAATTAATTTGTGAAGTAATTAAAGATCACTCATTGATTTGGTAAGAATAATTAATTTCATGAAATTAATTAAAGATAACTACATGAATGTAACTGAAAAATAATTAAACCAAGGTGATTAATTAAGATGAATAATGAAGGGTTGATGGGTTAATTGATTTGAAAATTGATTAATGACAAGTGAAGAATTCTAAATGGTTGAGGTTAGAAATTCAATCAGAATTAATTTAATTAATATCGGTAGCAAACAAGCTATGCTTATGGACGATTGAATGATATTGGATGCCTTGAATGAGTTGTTATCTCTGATATGAAATGAACGTGTATTTCGTATGGATAACTTGGAATAGGATGACATGAGACTCGAAGAGGCTGGGATCGGGTATTGGGAGATACCCGAAACCACTTCGAATTTCTTATAAATTGATATGGGAAATTGATAGTTTGGAATGATTGGATTTAAATGAATGGGGTTATTAAATCTAAATTTTGTCACATAGAAACTTATTTTGAAAATAAGTTACGTCTATAACAAATTGTGACTTGTAAAATTAGTTTGAGTTATCCGGGTTCCTATATAAGTTATATGCTTTGTATTCCTTGTTGGATGGGCTTACTTATGCTGGTTTCCAGCCTGACCCGGGTGTTACTGTGGTGTAATGCTCGGGTCAGATTGAGTATTACAGATTTTCAGGTTAGAACGTTCTGGAGCTCAGGAGGCGAGCTGGATGGCAAGAACGTATGGAGTGCTTCCGCTATATTATATTATTGTAAATCTGTGACATGATAATTGTATATATTCAGTGACTGTATATATATGTGAAACTATGATGTATATTTAAATGTAATCGATAGATATAGTATTCTTTTGTAAACTGTTAATATTTATTATTATATTTTATCCGCTGCGAATGTGAGATGTTAATGTTTCTGTTCTTCTTCTTCTTCTATCTCTTTCTTCTTTTCATAACTATCTGGAATTTTTGAGTGTGAAAATTTCGGGTCGTTACATGTTTGGTTTGAATTGGCACCTGTGTCCACTTAAACTATCCAAAAAGGCGGGATGTTACAGTTGGTATCAGAGCGAGGTTTAGTGATAACCTTAGCTTTGTGGGGGTCTGATTCATATTTAATAGGGTAGTAATATCCTAAAATAAGTCGCTGAGTGTATATATATGAGAAAGCGTATTTTTTAGTATTATAAAAGGTTTTTATATTGTGTAAATTTGTTCCGTTTTGTATTTATAAATTCTGGTTGGTGCATAGGATACTATGACATCGATAGAGATTTCTAAACATTTAATAGGACAGACCGACATAATATTTGTTTTGAAATATAGGTGAATGAAATAATTTTGCCTGTTATATTTTTATGCATAAAGTAGCAAATTTTATAAATGATGTATATATGTTTGTAATATATTTGTTTGTTAGGCAGTGAAATTTATACATATTGATTGGAACGAGATATGGAAATTAAGTAAATGAAAATTGAAAATTTATGTAACGACACGCAAATCCGTACCCCTTGAGTCAACACTATTCTACAACAATCAACTCAAGTTTTACAGAAATACGAACCTTTTGGGTTAAAGAAGAAGAGGTAGAAGAAGAAAATAGAAAACAACAACAGAATCTAACCATCGCAGCGGAATAAAATATAATAGATAATAAATAATCTTTACTCAAGAATCATATATCTCCGTTTATATATTACATCATCAGAGTACATCAATCATAACTCAACATCAATATCATACCCATGGATACACAACAACTCAACACAGCGGACTATATATATATATATATATATATATATATAAATAAACAAGTACGGGTGTACGTATCGTCATCTTGCTCGTCTCCTGAGCTCCACAGCATCAAAACCGGTATCCTATAATACTCGGTCTGACCCGAGCATTACAGTTAAATAACACCCGAGTCAGTCTGGATTACCAGCGTGAGAAAATCACACCCAATTGATTATTAAAGTTTCAAAATCCTTTGAAAACAGAAGCATCTCGTAAGACCACGCCACAAATAAACATGTCGGGTTTTTACCTTACGATGGCTAAAACAATTTTTATAAAAATCCTCTGATATTATAATAGGGTCTATATACAGATACTTATAAAATAGCCAAAATTGTTACATTCATTAAATTCCAGCTACTAGCCACAGAGTGGGTAATACAAACAAAACTCGTACAAGGCTCGTAGGGAGAATGGATTTCCAACTAATGACTAGGCACTGGGGTACCACATGTCACAGTACGGGGCCTAGATCACCGTACCGAGGAGCACGCCCGCTCTCCTGCAACATAAGGCCGGGACTACCCCTTACTGGATAATCCGAAGTGAGATCACCCCGCGGTTGGGATCAGCAACCGCCCACTAAGCCGAAATAAAAAGGGACATCTAGACTGGAATGACCTCACCCTGCTTGGGTGCTACCCACCTAGCCTTGCTGCATAACCCCTGATTGTCAGTCATTCCCATTTGATGAGGCTTGAGGCTAAGCGTTACCTTTTTAGAATATATCCCTTAGAATGCCCATCGTCCACCTGACGATGTTTCGCAAGCATTCATCCATACAAGTCCGTCCCGGGTTCGAACGGAACCGAAGGCACTATTCCTACTACATCCATTTGGAAATATCCTCAGGATTAGTAGCGACTAGCCCTTGCACTTCACCGCTCCATCTTCGAATCCAAAATCATTTACACGAAACGTACAAACCGGATCGAAGTGGTTTTCGAGAAATAAATCTCGATCCCGGCCTCTTCGAAACGATCAACGCATTTGTCCAATATTGATAGTCGATGATTTAACTATCAATTAATATTCACAAACAACCATCCAACATAAATAATTTCACCAAATTATTTATTTACCTCAAAATATCTTCGCAAGATATATTTCTATTTTCAATCCTTTGAAAACAGTTTCAAAACCACCTTTCTTTTCAGAATAAACTTCCCCAAATGTTTTCTATCTCCTCTGAAATCACCAAGCACAAAACTAGATTTCTTAAAATAATTTAAAGCACTTTACTTTGAAATATACTTTAAAACATTTAAGTTAAAACTACATCAATAATTTATTAAAAATACCATACTATATGAATATTTGAAAATAAGGTTACTTGATAAATATAAAACTAGATTTATACTTTTAAAAACATAATATTAAGTCATTCTTCAAATAGTTACTAATATAATAAATTAAGAGAAAATACCATGACGCCCCACCTCTATACCCACACTAGCCAAGAACACTACGGTGTACTACTGTCAATTAGCGTGGAGAATAAGGCTGTTGAGGAGCGGCCATCAGTAGTTAGGCCTTACACTAGTATTGGTTATCTCGATAGGAGTGGTATATAAATATATATTCTTTCATTTTCATCTCTGATTTATTTTCTCCCATCGACATACCCCAATTCCAATATAAAACGAACTACGATGGTTTATAATAGCTTAGGACAAAATATAAAATATTAACACAGATAACATAATGCGGAACACAAATGAAACAGAAAGTCTCATATATATATATATAATAACTGATGTCAGTTACAATACATTTGACACGATGCATATGATACAACTACAACAGTCGACTCAGGAAGTTACATATACAAGTACATTAACGTATATAATATACATGAATACATATCTTCCTATACAATTATACAGACTACTACAAATGACGACGACTACTCCAAAAGATATGAAAGAACTTCATTGCTCTAGCAGCAACCCAAAGCAGAATATCTACAACCTGAAATAACTCGGGTCTGACCCGAGTATTAAATTCAAAAGAAAATAATACACGGGTCAGTCTAATTCAAACTCAGTTATTAATGTACGGAAGCAATAATAATTAAATAATCAAATAGACGATAGTCACAATAAATTTGCTTATCCGATTCTTAAATAAGGAAATCGAATAACGGTAAATATAACACATAACAGTGTTAAACAACAAATCAACAAATTCAAATTATTGAATTGGAAACACGAATCAATTCAAAACAATTGAAACATCAATTAAAAGGTCAACATAGGTAGGGCTGCAGTACACGCACGCGTGTACTGCCTCGCCACTACGGCATATGGAAATACGCAAAAGATCCATATATCAAAAGCAATTAGAATATCAATAAAAACAATACCGTGTGGCTTCAGTTCACGCTTGCGTGCACTGCCTTGCCACTACAGTGATGATGTACCCAAAAGATCAACGAACCAAAATCAAAAGAAATACCAATAAAATTAATACGGTCTGGCTGCAGTACACGCTTGCGTGCACTGCCTTGCCACTACAGTTTATAAAATCGTCACAACACCAAATGCTACAGCAAATCGAAACTGCAGAGATCAAGTCACGACTAGCCTGACTCAACACAACTGCAAACAAAAGCAAAACTTCCATTGCACTTGCAACTAAAATTGTCTCGAAGTAAATGAAGACTGCATGCCAAAAGGTCAGGGGCAATGCAACCTAATCATCAAAGTGCAGACAAGACGAAGTCAGTGCCAACAGTAATGGCAGCAACTCCGTCAAGTCGTGGTTCAAACTCCAAAATACGAACAGTCTCACATATAAAACTGGGAAGCAGTGCAACAATATACAAAGGCCAGAACTAAATGCAAGGCCATATGAAGCGATGTACGGTGGAATATACATGAGTGACAACGGTAGTACAACCGAACCCAAGACTACATAACCAACATCCAAGTGAATGTAAACTAAACAGAACAAATACCATGCAACTCAAAAGAACCCAAATGTCCAACAGTGGACAACAAAAATACTTCAATGCAACATAACCAAACTGAAATGAACAAGTTTACTTCATGTGACAGCAATGCAGACACATCACCGACTCAAATGGGCAAATCAAATGATCACTACATACATGTACTCAGGGAACTTAAGCAAAATACAGATAGAACAACAAAATGGCACAAGAACAAAGTATGTAGTGACAACCCAGGTGTAGGTTTATCAATACATAGCATCCTCAATGAAGGCAAAACCCAGTGCAACACATACACATGTTGACCAGAGCTTAAAGCAACCTCAACTACTCGATGACAATAATATGAAGTTAACATATATGCAACAGTGACACAAAAGGGCTGCAGCCAAATTCAAGTTCAAATATGCAGCAAGGATGACAGTGAAGCAGCACACATCAGGCGAAGACCAAAAGTGTACAGGAAACAACAAACAAGTACAGGGATACAGTGAACAAAAACAAGCCTACATACAAATGTGCCAGATTGCAATTCAAGTCAATCCACCCATATATGCATACACACAAACATATGTATATATGCACATATATGCAGAAATAGGTGACAGAGCAAGGCCGACAAAACTTACAAAATCAAGCAGCAAGAAGAAAAATCTAAGTGGCCAAAGTATAGTATCAATTTATACTAAATTGAAAAATCAATGAAATCATCAACATCCAAACAAAAACAATATCACAAGTCGAAGCCGTAAGCAACGAAAACAAACTCGACGCCAAAGCTACGGATACCAACTATGATTCAAAGCCGTGGTGGTCACGAGCTAAAACAGTAAGTAAAATCGAACAAAAATCAAGTTAAAGCCGAGGCTATGGAACAACAAAGGTGTAAATGCAAGTACGGCATACCAAATGAATCGAAGTACAGAGCATAACAAAGTCAAGTCGCAAATGAATCAAGGTACCAGGTTATACGAGATCGACAAAACCCACGAAATCATCAACAATGAAACTCGCTTGAATTAGATGCGAGAGAAGGGGCTCACTCACCTTGTCGACGAATTGAAGCATCATAGAGAAGAGCAAAGTCAAGAACAACCGAGGGAAGATGAACGAAGTTCGAACCCTAATTTGGATCGAAAGAAAGCAACGGCCGCTATTTTCGTTTCTCTCGATCGATGTTGTTTAGGGTTGCAAACGAGAATGAAAAAGGGGAACGGGTTTTTACCCTTTGTAAATTTTCACGGCCCAATTAAAAAAAACATGGACCACTATTAAATTTTGTTAAAACCCATCAATCTTACTAAAAATTTGTAAAAGTATTTTATTTCAAATTTAAAAACTTCAAATGGCAATTTGCAACAATATTAATCGTCTAATGTCGATTATAAATCGACGCGAAATACCAGGTTGTTACAAATACTTACTTTAGAATTTAAATATTAGAAATAAGAAATTTTCCAAAACTTGCTTTTTAAAATAACTTTTAATCTTTTAACTTATATTCAAAAATTTACTTTGAAAACGTACTTGGTTATCCAGGGAGAGTTCCAACTTCAATCACTTAAATCAAATTTTCCAAATTAATTCCCAATTTATACTACTTGAATTAAATCTCTTATCTTACTCAATTCCTTCAAAATTCATTAATTATGTGTTTTATTATTAATGTTATTAATTTCCGTTTGATTTTAAATCTTTTAACTGAAATATGCAAATTCTAGATCTTATCCCAATGTCTTCTTTATTCTTTCCAATATTTTAAATCTTAAATTTCAAATAAATGTTTTGTTCTTTTTAAATAATAACATTGAGTTTATAAAATTCATTAATTCCCTGATTATTCAAAATTTCCTTCCTATACTCAAGATTTATTTACTAGAATTTTAAAGGGCACGTTATTTCTTTCCCAATTCATTCTTAAATTTTATTCAAATTTCTATAATTATTTTACTTACAAATTTACTTCTTTTATTTTCTTTCCAGAATCCAATATTTTTTTTTTGGTAATTCACTATATCCAGTTATATCCAATCGAACCAAAGCATACAATATTCTAATATAATTCATCATAGCATATCAAATAATCACCACAGAGGATATTAAATAATAAATGTTGAGGGATCCAGTTGGATCCCTCCAACCTGTTTTTCCTGCATCCTCAAAAGTTAGCACAAAAAAATATGCCAATTTCAAATTATACCATACTATCGCACATCAATCAATTCAAACATTCAAAAAATTATTTAAATTTAATCATTAAAATTTAAATTAAACTGAGTGAGATTAACTCACCTTTGCCTCTTAAATTTGTACGTCCACTTCATTCTCGATTTAAGTCCATGATTTTATACCTTGTATAAACATTTATATGGTTTATTAATACATGAATAATTGAACAATAAATTTCCTATTTAGTAAATTTAATCAACAGAATGGTTTGGGTTAAAACTAATTTTCTTTAATAAATTACCATTGGTAACCAAATAATTGATTAACCAGTTAAATAAATTATTTCCTTAATATTGATAAATTAAAATGTACATTTATTTTCCTTTGAGACTACGTATGTAAATACTTACAGGATAATCTATACAGATTTTTCAAACTTTATTTATACAAAAAAAAATCTCCCTTTAATAAATTATTTCTAAATGACTAAAATAACTTAAATGAGCTAATTAAATAAATTGACCACCTTAATAGTTATTATATTTCTTTTCAAATCAACAAAACTGCAGTTTTCTCACTGTAAAACTGTTTCTATTTCATATATGTATATTTGTACAAATATACATATGATTTTAGAACTTTATGTATATATATAAACATCTACTTATTCAATTAAATCAAACAAAAACAAAATACCTCACTGCCATTTGACCCAGAACGAACCCAGCCTCACCTGACCCCTCCAGGAACCCTAGCTCCTCCTCCACGTCACCGCGTGCTGATGTCGCATCCCCCACAGTCGACATTCCCGTGCGCTCGAGCCACCATAACTCGAATTCGATTCCTTGCCTCGCGGTTGACGTCGCCATCATTGACCAGAATCGCGACCGTGACCCTAAATAGCCCTCAAACTCGCGATTCCAACGTGATGTTCGATCCTTGAAAATCGAACGAGGGCCTCTCTCGATCTATAGCTGATTCCAGATCGCCTCTCTCCCGTTTTTTTTTATGTAACGAATTGAATTCGTATGAAGAAAAGGGGAAAAGGGGAATGGGGTTTTTTTCTTCGAATTCGTGAGATTGAAAGAGAGGAAAAGAGTATGGCTCGATTTCTGAAAGAATCTTGAGAGGAAGCTCGGCCATTTTTTATATTTATTTTGTTTGATAATGCCTGAAATTGAATTGAATAAACGAGGAAGGAACTAGCAGTTTTTAGAAGGGACGAGAAGTGTACGATGGAAGATAAGGGTAGCGTGTTAAAACGAATATGAGATGGCGTATACAAGAAGCTTGACTAATTAAATTATTATCAATTAAATTTTCAGCGTGTTTATATATCGTACACTCACACACTAACTCCGATCAAAATGAAATTGGAAATCCGATAATAATTCAATATTACGGACCCAATGGAACTGGTTTCGTCGAATTCTAAGACTGTGCCTTGGAAGGTTATTTTTAAATTCAATTTAAACGATGAAATTTTCAAAATTGAACAAATCACTGTTAAATTTAATTTTAAAGCTTCTATTATCTTCAGCACTATCAATATAAATTTTACAAGCCTACAAATTATTTGTAATAGGCTTGAAACTCCAGATTCAATAATTTACCCAACTTCAAATAATTTAATTCAAAATTTTAATTATCAAATAAACAGTGAGATTTGAATTCAAGTTAAAATTAACCTTTAAATATTAAAATCAATTAAATATTCCAATTTCAAACGCTCAAAAATTCCGGGTCGTCACATTTCTCCCCCTTAAAAGAATTTCGTCCCCGAAATTACTAGTTAGGAAGAATGGTTACTATTTTTCCAAACTAAACAGTTTAATTAACTTGCCATATAATTTTTTTATTATTGACCCACTATCATACCCACTAATTTCCTAAAACCTTCCATAGTTTGCAAACAATCATGTGTTCCCAAACATTCAAGTTTTAATTTTAAAGCCAATTTTGAACTATCAAAATCTTCTAACTCCCTAAATTTCCGAAAATTTTCGCCAGTGTCTCCTTTGCGCGGCTGACTCGGTACAACTACAAAATGGCTCTACGGCCTCCCAAATCCAAAAAGAAAACAAAAGGCCAAGTGGCTGATCCAAATCCCAATCAAATTTCACACCAAATTTAAATACATACCTTTTTGTCGAGCATTTCAAATTTATATCCTTTGAAATCAATCCAATTCTCTTTTCCCTATATTACCTGCATATCCTGCTTAGCACTAATATCCAATCACAATATTCCCAAAACATCATATCAACTTTCTTACAAACTGTCGGTATTTATTCACTCAAATATTATCTTAGGTTATATTTGTAGCATCAATTCCCAATCAAGAATTCACCATTCCCTTTTTAAGTTAGTATAAGCATTTTATATGTTTCTTATATTTATTTTCATCTCCGACTTTAGTTTATATCTATTTCTATTCAAATCGATTCTTTCATTTCCATATGAATTCAATTTATCTTTAACTCTGAATATATAAATTTTATTTGTCATTTATTACTAATTCATATCATTATTTTAATTAGTTTCATTTACTAACTTATTTCAATTTCCAGTTTGAAATCGTTTTGCTGTTAACTAAATTTTCCAAAAATCTTCAAAAAATTTCTAACTTCCAAAATTTTGGAAATTTTTTGGCAGAGTCTCCTTTGTACGGAGGAGCTTTTACAATTTGACAAAAGAGATAAATATATATACATCGACCCACCCGGTCGAAAAAACCAAAAACAGTTCATATTTCCTATTTTAATTGCGTAGGCGTACCTTAGTTAGCATTTTTAAGCATGTAGCTTATTTATTTAGCCGTTAGCACAACCAAATCCAGCCACACGACTTCCAGGTACCTGTACTTACTCAATTTAAACATGTAAGTACGATATAAATGAAGTTTAACTACATTTCACTTATTTGCAATAGTTAAAACATATGAATTCTAAAAGAAATTCACACCAAACATTTTTCCATAAGCAATTTATATAGTTTCCATGCTAATTCAACTGTTTCAATTTATTTATAACCATTTTCATTCAATTCGAATGGTTTTCAATCCATTCGTATACATCTTCATCAATTTGAATGGTTTAAAACTCAATCGCTTACCTACAATTTATTTTTAAGCAAACCGAGCTCATATTTAATTCAATTGCTCTCAAAATCAATTCATTTTACTTCTATCAATTTATTGGATTTTAATTACTCCTATTTGCATCCAATGACAATTTATTCTATGCAGTTTGACGAGATTTACGTGAATAAATAAGTATTTATGTTTTATAACCATTTTAAATGGATTTCAACTCAATTTATACTTAATTCTATCTCATTTTATCTATTCACAAACTCTCATTGTATTTCTTCCCTATCCAAAAAGTTTGATTCCAAATTATTTTATTATACTCGACATCATCCCATGCTTCTATAAATTTTAAACTTAAAGTTAATTTACTTTAATTCACCACCATTTCATAACTTAAGTTCACTCTCGTTTTAATTTATTCATACTCGAATTGGATTTTATTTCTTAAGTTTTATAGCAAATCTTAAATGGATCTCCAACTCAATTTATACTTATTTCTATTCCATTTTTAAATTTATTCACGATCCATATATTCGCATTTTCATTGCATTTCAAATTTGAATCCATTCATTTGCATATCATTTTATTATCCAAACCAGTTCATTCAAAACCATTAACAATTTAGGTTCATCTTCATTACCAATTAAAATTCCTTTTTATTTCAATTCATTCACGACCATTTATTTAGCTCGACACATTTCATTTCAATTTTATTCACAATCCATTCATTTACATTCCATTCCATATTTGTTTATTCCAAACTATTTTATTTAGCTCAAAAACAATCTAAGCTATTTCATTCAATAACCATTTCAATCTTTCTTATAAACTTCAAGTTATTTCAATTTCTTAATAATTTAAATGGTTTACAATTATTTATTTAAGAATTTCATTCCATTAAATATTATCTGTAACTCACCTAATTCTATTTCGATTTGAATTTATTTTCACTTGATGTAAACCCAACCCAAAATCATTAAACTTAGTTTAAGTTGAATTAAATTCAACTCTCTTCCGTCTATTCAGCTTAAGTCAATTTACTCCAATTTATTCAAATTTTATACTTAAGCTCATTTTCATTTTACAAGAATTTTTTTTCTCTTTTATACCCAACTTAACTCAATTGATCCCAAGGCCATATCCAATTTATTTCTACATATCTGGCTTTTATTTTCAATTCAAACCATTACTATTTTAATCCATTTCCATTTTTATTTCTTCTTATTTGGATTTTATTTGCAATCCTACCATTACTATTTAATCTATTTCATTTTCACATTTTATAAGTCACGACTTATTATTTACACAATCACATACATTCAAGGCTTAAATATGTTCATCTTTATTTTTAACTCAAGCCTTATGTTTATTTATAACCCAAGCATATTTTATTCTATGAATTTTTAATTCTATTATAAGTCATTCTAATTTATTTATTTCAATCCAACCCTTATTCAATTTATTTTCCCTTTATTAGGGTAAGAATCTAATTCCATTCAATAATTCAATTGAATTCTTATTTCAATTCAATTTTTATTTTAAACCAGATTTATTTAACTCAATTCGAATTCAACTTAATTCGAATACACTGGATATTATTTTCAGCCTATCTCATTAATTTCAATCCGGTCAAATTTTTATTTCCCATCCAAGTTAATTTCATTTTTAACTTTTTCCAAATTTATATTTAAATTCCAACATTCAAAGCTTATATTCTTCCTGATTTAAAAATCATCTTAATTTATAAGCTTACAACTATCTCATCAGGATTTTCAAACACCCGGATATTGGTTTCAAAACATTTTGAAAATTTCAACATCTCAAATCACATTTCTCAAAAGTCAACCAATCCTGGTTATATTCTCAACAAATTTCCCTTAAAATTTTCAAAATTAGTTTTTTCCTGAACAATTTTTTTTTGCAGCAATCTGTCACTCAGAAATTCGAAAATGAATATTGATGATGCGGCCGTCATCATCAGATTTATTTCCCAATAATCCAAGTGATTTCAATGTTATATCACTTTCAAAATCCATTTAAAACAGATTTCCATTCAGAATTATCTCCAAAACAATAATGCTATCATTTATCATTAAAACACTTCGATAAACATTTCCAAATCTCCGGGATTTTAAATTTCTAAAGCCTGCTTAACTAAATTTTAACTATAATTCATTTGTACAGTTTATGCTTATACAAATTTCCATTTAATGTATTTCAATTTATAAATTACATTCATAATCCATATTTATAAATTTCATTTTATAATGAATTTATTCCTCTAAATTTTAGTTATATTTCAATTTCTAGTAAAATTTTCACTTAATAATGATAATACTCTAATATTATTCTTCCTAACATCAAAGCAACTATATATTAGCTAAAATAGTTTACAAAACTTTTATTTATATTAAAATATATTTTGGGTAAAATTATTTCATTTACCCACATTTAAAACAATACTGTGTCGATCGTTCTATTCAAGTGTTTAGAAACCCCTTCGATACAGTTGCGCAGACTGTGTCGACGATGGTTCTTATGCCACTCAATAAACCAATCAACACAATATTATAACAATTTATATTCACTAACAAATACGCACTCATATTTATTAATACGCTCAAACTCATTATAGAGTACTACGGACTCTATTTTAAATGAGTAATTCCCACCAGAGCCAAGGTTATCTCCAACCTAGGCCCTGATACCAAGTGTAACGACCCGCAAATCCGTACCCCTTGAGTCAACACTATTCTACAACAATCAACTCAAGTTGTACAGAAATACGAACCTTTTGGGTTAAAGAAGAAGAGGTAGAAGAAGAAAATAGAAAACAACAACAGAATCTAACCATCGCATCGGAATAAAATATAATAGATAATAAATAATCTTTACTCAAGAATCATATATCTCCGTTTATATATTACATCATCAGAGTACATCAATCATAACTCAACATCAATATCATACCCATGTATACACAACAATTCAACACAGCGGACTATATATATATATATATATAAACAAGTATGGGTGTACGTATCGTCATCTTGCTCGTCTCCTGAGCTCCATAGCATCAAAACCTGTATCCTATAATACTTGGTCTGACCCGAGCATTACAGTTAAATAACACCCGAGTCAGTCTGGATTACCAGCGTGAGAAAATCATACCCAATTGATTATTAAAGTGTCAAAATCCTTTGAAAACAGAAGCATCTCGTAAGACCACGCCACAAATAAACATGTCGGGTTTTTACCTTACGATAGCTAAAACAATTTTTATAAAAATCCTCTGATATTATAATAGGGTCTATATACAAATACTTATAAAATAGCCGAAATTGTTACATTCATTAAATTCCAGCTACTAGCCACGGAGTGGGTAATACAAACAAAACTCGTACAAGGCTCGTAGGGAGAATGAATTTACAACTAATGACTAGGCACTGGGGTACCACCTGTCACAGTACGGGGCCTAGATCACCGTACCGAGGAGTACGCCCGCTCCCCTGCAACACAAGGCCGGGACTACCCCTTACTGGATAATCCCGAGTGAGATCACCCCGCGGTTGGGATCAGCAACCGCCCACTAAGCCGAAATAAAAAGGGACATCTAGACTGGAATGACCTCACCCTGCTTGGGTGCTACCCACCTAGCCTTGCTGCATAACCCCTGATTTTCAGTCATTCCCATTTGATGAGGCTTGAGGCTAAGCATTACCTTTTTAGAATATATCCCTTAGAATGCCCATCGTCCACCTGACGATGTTTCGCAAGCATTCATCCATACAAGTCCGTCCCGGGTTCGAACGGAACCGAAGGCACTATTCCTACTACATCCAATTGGAAATATCCTCAGGATTAGTAGCGACTAGCCCTTGCACTTCACCGCTCCATCTTCGAATCCAAAATCGTTTACACGAAACGTACAAATCGGATCGAAGTGGTTTTCGAGAAATAAATCTCGATCCCGGCCTCTTCGAAACGATCAACGCATTTGTCCAATATTGATAGTCGGTGATTTAACTATCAATTAATATTCACAAACAACCATCCAACATAAATAATTTCACCAAATTATTTATTTACCTCAAAATATCTTCGCAAGATATATTTCTATTTTCAATCCTTTGAAAACAGTTTCAAAACCATCTTTCTTTTCAGAATAAACTTCCCCAAATATTTTCTATCTCCTTTGAAATCACCAAGCACAAAACTAGATTTCTTATAATAATTTAAAACACTTTACTTTGAAATATACTTTAAAACATTTAAGTTAAAACTACATCAATAATTTATTAAAAATACCATACTATATGAATATTTGAAAATAAGGTTACTTAATATATATAAAACTAGATTTATAATTTTAAAAACATAATATTAAGTCATTCTTTAAATAATTACTAAATAATAAATTAAGAGAAAATACTTACTTTAGAATTTAAATATTAGAAATAAGAAATTTTCCAAAACTTGCTTTTTAAAATAACTTTTAATCTTTTAACTTATTTCAAAAATTTACTTTGAAAACGTACTTGGTTATCCTGGGAGAATTCCAACTTCAATCACTTAAATCAAATTTTCCAAATTGATTCCCAATTTATACTACGTGAATTAAATCTCTTCACTTACTCAATTCCTTCAAAATTCATTAATTATGTGTTTTATTATTAATGTTATTAATTTCCGTTTGATTTTAAATCTTTTAACTGAAATATACAAATTCCAGATCTTATCCCAATGTCTTCTTATTCTTTCCAATATTTTAAATCTTAAATTTCAAATAAATGTTTTGTTCTTTTTAAATAATATCACTGAATTTTTAAAATTCATTAATTCCCTGATTATTCAAAATTTCCTTCCTATACCCAAGATTTATTTACTAGAATTTTAAAGGGCACATTATTTCTTTCCCAGTTCATTCTTAAATTTTATTCAAATTTCTATAATTATTTTACTTACAAATTTACTTCTTTTATTTTCTTTCCAGAATCCAATATTTTTTTTTTGGTAATTCACTATATCCAGTTATATCCAATCGAACCAAAGCATACAATATTCTAATATAATTCATCATAGCATATCAAATAATCACCACAGAGGATATTAAATAATAAATGTTGAGGGATCCAGTTGGATCCCTCCAACCTGTTTTTCCTGCATCCTCAAAAGTTAGCACAAAAAAATATGCCAATTTCAAATTATACCATACTATCGCACATCAATCAATTCAAACATTCAAAAAATTATTTAAATTTAATCATTAAAATTTAAATTAGACTGAGTGAGATTAACTCACCTTTGCCTCTTAAATTTGTACGTCCACTTCATTCTCGATTTAAGTCCATGATTTTATACCTTCTATTTAGTAAATTTAATCAACAGAATGGTTTGGTTTAAAACTAATTTTCTTTAATAAATTACCATTGGTAACCAAATAATTGATTAACCAGTTAAATAAATTATTTCCTTAATATTGATAAATTAAAATGTACATTTATTTTCCTTTGAGACTACGTATGTAAATACTTACAGGATAATCTATACAGATTTTTCAAACTTTATTTATACAAAAAAAATCTCCCTTTAATAAATTATTCTAAATGACTAAAATAACTTAAATGAGCTAATTAAATAAATTGACCACCTTAATAGTTATTATATTTCTTTTCAAATCAACAAAACTGCAGTTTGCTCACTGTAAAACTGTTTCTATTTCATATATGTATATTTGTACAAATATACATATGATTTTAGAACTTTGTGTATATATATAAACATCTACTTATTCAATTAAATCAAACAAAAACAAAATACCTCGCTGCCATTTGACCCAGAACGAACCCAGCCTCACTTCGACCCCTCCAGGAACCCTAGCTCCCCCTCCACGTCACCGCGTGCTGATGTCGCATCCCCTACAGTCGACATTCGCATGCGCTTGAGCCACCATAACTCGAGTTCGATTCCTTGCCTCGCGGTTGACGTCGCCATCATTGACCAGAATCGTGACCGCGACCCTAAATAGCCCTCAAACTCGCGATTCCAACGTGATGTTCGATCGTTGAAAATCGAGGGCCTCTCTCGATCTATAGCTGATTCCAGATCGCCTCTCCCTCTCTTTTTTTATGTAACGAATTGAATTCGTATGAAGAAAAGGGGAAAAGGGGAATGGGGTTTTTTCTTCGAATTCGTGAGATTGAAAGAGAGGAAAAGAGTATGGCTCGATTTCTGAAAGAATCTTGAGAGGAAGCTCGGCCATTTTTTATATATTTTTTTTGTTTGATAATGCCTGAAATTGAATTGAATAAACGAGGAAGGAACTAGCAGTTTTTAGAAGGGACGAGAAGTGTACGATGGAAGATAAGGGTGGCGTGTTAAAACGAATATGAGATGGCGTATACAAGAAGCTTGACTAATTAAATTATTATCAATTAAATTTTCAGCGTGTTTATATATCGTACACTCACACACTAATTTTGATCAAAACGAAATTGGAAATCCGATAATAACTTAATATTACGGACCCAATGGAACTGGTTTCGTCGAATTTCGAGACCGTGCATCGGAAGGTTATTTTTAAATTCAATTTAAATGATGAAATTTTCAAAACTGAACAAATCACTGTTAAATTTAATTTTAAAGCTTCTATTATCTTCAGCACTATCAATATAAATTTTACAAGCCTACAAATTATTTGTAATAGGCTTAAAACTCCAGATTCAATAATTTACCCAACTTCAAATAATTTAATTCAAAAATTTAATTATCAAATAAACAGTGAGATTTGAATTCAATTTAAAATTAACCTTTAAATATTAAAATCAATTAAATATTCCAATTTCAAACGCTCAAAAATTCTGGGTCGTCACAATTTAGAACTAAAGTTTCGGGGTTTTTTGAAAAAAAAATCGAACGATTTTGGAATAAAGTAATAATATTATTAGAAGTATTTTTTGATATAAATATTTCAATATAATTTGAAAGAATTGTTTTAAAGAAATTTTAGAAAGAAATAAGTTCCGTATTTCCCTCTCTGTCGGTGAAAAATAATTTCAGTGATGAGTGCAGCATCATCGACATTCATTTTCGAGTTTCAAGGTGAGAAGTCCATTGTAGTAGTTGTACTGCAGTTTATTTTGATAAACATTTATGAATTTCAAAGTTTAAATATGATTGGATATAAAAGCTATGAGTATATATAATTATATGTTATTTTAAATGATTTGTAATGGAACCCGATATTTAGTTCTTAAATTTCTACAAATTAGAGATTTCAATTATTGTAATGGAATAAATTTTAACCATTTAATAATTGGAACCTTTAAAGCTGAAAATAATAAATTAAATATTAAGTTATAACTGAAATATATAAGAAATTTTAAGTTTGTAACCTGTAAATAAAAGGGATATGAAATATAAGAAAATATAACTATTGAACACTTATTTACTAAAACGAAATAAGAAAAACTTATGCGACTTTCAATTGCATTCTTAAAGACATATATATATATATATATAACTTACCAATTATAAAAGTTAAAATGTTAAAGGAATATGTAATGGAAAATTTTACAAGTAAAATATATGTAATGAAAGTGTTCAATGAATTCTTTTATAAATAAGCATTTGATGTTATAGTTTTTATAAACTTAAGTTATAATTGAAATGTTACTATAATAAAATGTGATATAAAGTAAGTTTTGTAAGTAAATAATTATAAACTTAAGAAAATGAATTGATATGCTAAGAAATTGAATTAAACATCAATACTATACTAAATTAAATGATTATAACTTCAGAAATAGTAAAATAATTTAGAAAATGGATTTAATATCCAATGACGTTATATAAGAAAAGAACGAATGTAAAATTTAAAGTAAGAAACTTAAGAATGAATTTATGCACTAATGAGTACTAATGTCTAATTGAAATAAAGTACATAAATTAATTTGTAAACCAAATTTGTAATAAAATGTGTGAAATACTTGAATAATGAATTTAGTGATTGAATTGAATAACTTATGTAGGAAATGAATATAAAGTAATGGAAAGAAATTGACATTATTTGAACAAATGAAAATAAGATTTTGTAAGTAATGAATGAAAGTAAATGAAAATAAGTATTGAATAAATAAATGTGGATTCATTTATAAAGAAATCTATCTGGTACTTTAAGAATTTATTTACAATGGCTTAAAATTTTATATATAAATAACATATGTAAGAAAATGTAAAAATGAACTTAAAAAATATTTAGAATGTGTTGTTTGTTTTGGTTTATGATTGTTTGAGCAAGGATACTTTAAAATTGTTTGAATGTATGAATAATCTATCTAGTTTTATCTAAGAATGTTGAGTTAAAGGTATACGTAGTAGTTATTTGTCATTCTTTGTGATTAAAAGGTGCCTTAACCCAAACAAACTATTCGTTTTGGTTGATATGGACGGTTGATTATACTGATTTCATATGATGATTGTATGTTGAGATTGCAAGTGATTGTTGTTTTACATTGATTTGTTTGTTAATGGTTGAAACAACTTTAAATATTTCATTTTATATAATTATTAACTTTTTTGGATTATATAAGTGAAATACATGTTATGGAAACAATTGCTGTTGCTTTTGGTTTCATAAAAATAAACGTTATTTTCCCGACAAATAGGTATGTTCTCGGATTACGGTTTTCTAGCGATGTTATATTGTTTTTCCCGCTGTTGGGATATATTATTTTAAAATTTTACGATATATATTGTTTATTTGATATTATAATTTATTTCGAGCCTCTCTGTACAAATGAGACTCAACCAAAAAAATTCATGAATTTTGGACTTAGAAATTTTTCTGAAATATTTTCCAAACTTTTGTTAACTTGAAAATAAAAGATTTAATTGTTTATAAATTTATATATTTTGTTTAAATTATTTTATTTTGTAAATTTATTGTTCATAAATTTAATATTTTGAATAAGATATATTGACTATTTAATTTCTTCTTTTCCGTTCTTTTTCCTTTTCGGAGATGAAAAGTTTTGAGTGGGGGAGAGTGTAATGACCCGTGATTTTCGACGTTTAAATTTGTTAATTTAATAAGTTTTTAGTAATTTAATATTGGAACAAATAAAATTTTGTGATGTATAAATGAAATAATAACTAAAATGAAATACAACAATGTTAATCAACGTTAATTATTAACAACTTGAATGAAATTCCAATTAATTGAAATAATGTAAATATTATAACTTGGTTATAAATTGAATATAAGTAAATAAATGTACGTGTTGTATAAATTAATGAACTGGTATATAATTAATGGCAATTGAATAAAACCAGTATTATGTAAGTAATTGTAACATTGGTTTGTAAGTAATAAACTTAAAAATGTGATTTAAAGTTAATGGTAACAGTCAATATATGTTACCTATTTATTTAGCCTGTCATATTGAATTTGGGAACCAATTGCAATAAATGTAATTAAGTATTACGTTAATGTAAATTAAGATAATATCTGGTAATGATGTAAAAAATTTCATAATATGACAACTGGTAGAAAAATAGGGATGGAATCTAGATTTAATCAAATTTTTTAATATAAATTTATAGCAATTGGATTGATTGCAATTTAATGTAATTAAATGTTGAGTCAACGTAAATAAAGACGATATTGGAAATGTTAATGTAATAAGATATCAACTAATGTTAATTCAATAAGATGAAACCAATGTAAATTCTATCTCATAATATGATTATTTATTTAATGAAAGAATGAAACAAAGATAAGTTGGTTTATTGAGATTTTTAATTGTTATAAAAACTTGACAAAAATTCAACAATGGAAATATAGCAATTGATAAAAATAAAAGATGGAGATTGGAGGATATTAATGTAATAAAATATAGAACCAATAGGAACTATGATAATTTGAGTAATAATGGATTGAGTATAAAGATTGAAATAAAAAAAAACAATTTGTTTGAATTAAATTTTAATAAATGAATTTTATTTGAAATTAAAATTAAAATTAAACATTGTAATTGGTAAATTAATTTAACTTTGAATTTATATCTTAAAATTTTAAAGCATTGTAATTGTTTAAGAAATCAAAAATTATAAAATTTATAATTTGAAATTTTGATTTGAAAATTTGATTTAATATTAATTTATTTAATTGACAGGAAAATAGCCATTTTGACCACTGACTCGGATTTCGACAAAACCTGTTTCATGGGATCCATAACGGTGAATTACTGTAGGATTTCAAGTTTCGTAACGATTGAACTTTTCTTTTGATCGTAGGGCTCGAAACATCTAAAAATCAATTTAATTGTAATCAATTTGAATTAAGTTTATTTTGGCATAACTTCTTCATACGATGGAATTAGGACTTGAAACCTGTTCCATCGAGTTTAAAAATATTGAAAACATCTATTTTGATGTATAGGATGACCCATTTTCATTCTGGAGGCAGAACAGGATTTTCAGGTCGTTTATCGTTCAATTGATTTGGTCCATTCTTTTCTATTTTCAGCTTTGCCTATAAATAGTTCGTTATAAACCCTAGCTACTCCTCATATTCATTTGTTTGTACATACATCTCCTCTTCAACTCCTCATTCCAATGCAGGCAAAACCTAACTTCCAAATTCCCAATTCAATTTCCAATTTGAAAACCAAATCAAAATTTAAAACTCCTCAAATATATTGAATTATATATCGATCTAAAGCTCTCAAAGAGCGCATCTCAGATCTATAATTCTTTTCCAATTTGAACCTCTGTTTGTCCTGAAATTGAAGAACAAATCTCGGCCATACATTGCGTCGCGATCGAATTGAACCGATGGACGATTGGAGGGTACGGGGCTGTGGAGATCACTGCACGCAGTTCATCGGTGAAGTTTGTTCGGTGATTCAATGGTTGGATATCGTGCAACAATTCGATTAGGTTAAGCATTTGGCGGCGACTGTGGGGTCTTTGCAACGGTCGGCAATGTCGGGTGGTTGTAGTGTAGCCTGGGGTTGTTCGTCACGTCGTTCGGTGAGGCTGGGAGTGTGGTGGCGCTCGTCGCGGCGGTGTGTTAGGGTAGCAGCGTAGTCGTGGCGCCTTTCGTTCGAGCTCGTGCCTATAGGGTTTCGGCACGAAGATGATGACGTGGTGAATTCTTTATTTTATTCTATTTTATTATATATATATATATATAATAAATATATATAAACTCGTATAACATCTAATGCTAATATCTTTCAAATATAAGGTCCGTTTCATGCGCGGTTTTGTCTGCTAGGATCGTATTGAAATTCTGGACTTTTATATGCTGGTTTGGACGAATTCTGAGACTGTTTGAATTTTGAGTTTAAATTGGATTTAAATTCAATTTAAATTTAAAGGTGAGTGTTTTAACCCACTCACAACTTCTAAAATTTCTCATGTTTGTTAAATTAAATTTATGATATGATTAGAAATTTATTCATGACTATTTGGTGTATTTTAATCATCATCTCAGTTAATTTGAATTTATTTGAATTATATCTTTATTTAATTTATTATTGAATATAAATTGCCAGTTAAATACCCGTTATTGAATACCAGTTCCATATTGATATTTATTGATTGATTTGGACAATGATTGTGATGGATGTTTGATTATTGATATTGAATGAATGGAAGTTGTATTTTATATCGTCATACACTGCAAGTTCACTATTGGTTGAAATTATACATACCCAAATGATCTATAGATTAAGGAAAAATTATTATGGGTTGAAATGATAAACTCGAGCGATTTTATGTATTTTTACATTAATTAGAGATTGCGGTTTGAAATGATATATAATCGAAAAATATTAAATTGTGGATTGAAATGATAAATATCACTTGACCCTAGGATAGAGAATTATATACGGACACCGGATTGGTTAAATTAAATGATTTTAAAATCCTAAATTTTTGAATTTAACAAAATGATATTTTGAAATAAAATTTGATTTAAATAAATTGAAGTATTACTGGAAAATCAAGTTTTGTTTGAAATATAACTGGAAATATTTTGAAACTGTGAATTGATATTTCAAACCTGGAGTTGGAAGCGATATAGAATTAAATTATTTTATTGAGAATTTGAATGAAAAGGTTTGAAATTGGGTTTTTGAAACTTGGAAATGGTCCAAAAGTATAGAAACGTAAAAAAGTAGTTTATAAATTGATATAAATTCCAAATTCATGATTTTAATATAAACCGTTCTAAAAATATATTATTTTAAAGACCTTAATTATTAAGATTTCAGCTACTAAACTATTTTAACATGTATTAAATATATCAAATCATTATAACCTATTTTAACCCATTTTATTTATTTTAAAACTAATTAAACCATTTTAATTTATTTTAAATCTAATAAATCTATTTTAAAGCTATTTAATCTATTTTAATTATAATTAATCTAATTTAAAACTATTTAACTATCTTAATAAATTAAAAAATATTTTTAAATCTATTTTAAATATCTTAGAGTATTTCAACTATTTAAAACCTATGTAAACCAATTATAACTACCTAAACTATTTTTCTAAAATTCAAACCAAGTAAAGATTTTGTGTTTATATCCAAATCCTCGATTTTTAAAGTGAATGTGGTTAAACAACATTATAACCTAAGTTTGGATTTAAATAACATATTTGGTTTAATATTTCAAATGTGATAAGATTTCTAAGGTGAGTATGATTTTGAAAGTAAGTAACGATTTCAAAAGTGATAGGATTTGAATTGAATATGATATTTTGATATCAATTATGAAACGATTTTGGAAATGTAAAAGAATCATCCGATGTGTAATAAGTGGTTGGTTGTTAAAAAGACCAGTATCGGATGTTGTCATACTCTCTGCCAATACCGAAAACTACTTTAACCATTGTACGCGGTGGAGATTCGAGAATGAAGTAGGATGGTTGGCGACGATCCTATATGAGGTATATACGTGGACCTGACTCCTATGAGTTAGCTTAAGGTGGCTAAAACACATGAGGTCATTCCTCCGATCAAACACACTCCATCGATACTATATTCCGACTTTGTGATTTATTTGGTGGTCACCCGCGATTTTTATTCGGGAGTGTGTTCCGAGGTGGACGGTAGTAGCTGCTATGCGTTACCACCAGTCTGGAAGTGTAATTGGTATATCGACCCCGACATTGCCTAGTTGTGCCATGTCACCTACCCTAGCGTGCTTTCTATGAGTTTTTTGTACCATACCTATGGAGTGCCCTCTGACGACATCCAGTACAGACAGGATTACGGTACTGTATAGACTGTGGAAATATATAAATGTGTTAAGAGGGATATGGGTAACGCCTTAATGCTATTTTACTAGTTTACTTTGCTATAGACATTATTATAATAACGTATATTACTACATAGTAGATAGTTTAATAGATCCTTAGGAGGTGTGAATCCGAGTATCTCTTATGTTACTGCACTCATGTTAGACACTGGATAGGAGATGTCAAACCCCATAAACATATCTGACGCTATTCCACTCATATTTATTTACCGTTGATTTAACTTACATAAGATCTTTTAGTTCTGACTCGATTGTTTTGTCTTTTCAATTCATTCGGGTCAGCCTGAGCATTTCAGGATTTGAAGACCTTATTTCTGGAGGACGAAGATGCAGATTTTATTATTATTATTTATTATATTATTCCACTGCATCACACTGTTCCGCTGCATTGTTATTTATTTATCTATGATATATGTAACTCTGATTCTGCATTGTATAAGTATAATCAAATGTTTTGTAAACAGCTTTATGAACTGTTATCTGATTATTATATTTTTTCATTCCGCTGCAAGATTCTGTTTTTTTTGTCTCTCTGCTTTTTCTTATTTACCCCAAAACAATCCGCCCTTCTGTATGGTTTGAATTGGCATGTGTGTCTGCTTAAACTGTCCAAAAAGGCGGGATGTTACATTTTGCCTTTTACTATCCAAGTCCAACTCAGACCCGACCCGGTTACTATTAGGGTCGGATATGGTTTTATCGAAACCCGGTCTAGTTAGGGCCCAACCCGACTATTAGTTTTCAGTCGCATCAAAACATGAGTGTGTATATAATTTGTTTATCATTTTGTTTGTTTACATGTTGATGTTTTTGGATACTTTTGTTGTGGACTTGATGGCATCACCGTCCAATTTTTATATTAAAATTGTTTATATACACATTTGTATAAAGTTGCATTTTAAAATATGGTTTTAACTTAAATATTCCGAGTTATGTATGCAAATATTACCCAGCGGGCTTAAAATACCCGATGGGTGGGCTCGAGTATTGATTTGAAATGGCCTGTAGGTTTGGATCGGGCTCGGGTATTAATTATTATAATCGGATTAGGGTTCAGATTTTATGATACCCGGACCGACCTAGTCCATTCATAGATGTAATTATGATCTCTTTTGTTATCCTTTCATATGGAAATTACTCGAATAATTTTTTAAACCCGTCCTTATTCTTCGTGTATTCTACTCAAACTTTTACGTGTTATCAATCAAGATATTTTCATTCTATTTGGGAGTAAAATATATATTTTATGATGTTCATTTTGTTTTAATATCTAAAATTCATCGGACTAATTAATTTTTTATTAGCCAAATTCGTTTCTTTATGCAAAATTCTTGTATCCATAGTTTTACGTATACAACAGCTTTTAACCCAACTCTTCTTTTATGAAAATCAAAAAAAATCTTATAGATTCGACGATAAAAATCCCACTTTATAAAAGGTAGAAGCTTGGCGAAGCAGGCATCAGTACTCTTCTTTGGGCATTTTGTGCTTATTATAAAGGCGTGGTACTTTTAAGTGGGTTGAATTTAATATTAAGTGGGCCGATTAATTTCTAGGTGGTGTAATATTTGGTATCATGTCATTCCTATGAGTAAGAGCCCAATAGACCGAATGAATAACTAATATTTCATACCTGACATTGTCTCCATGCAAATTTGTTAACCCGATGAAATTGGATAGTTTTTAGTGGAAATTATGGCTATTACAGGGAAGTTAAATACCTATATTAATTTTGATTTAAATTATTATTTTAGTTTTTTGAAATTTGCTTGAAAGATCGGGGATAACAATAGCATGCAAACATACTTCACTCATCAAGACCTGCTCTATTGAGTCATCAAAAAAGATAGACCCAAGAATTATAATTAAGAACTTCATATACTCATTATTATCTATAATCAATTTTTTTTAAACATCTATCTTTCTTACACACAAAAATAGCAACGTAAACTGAAGTAGAACTTTCGAGAGAACATATAAAAATGCACCGTGTTCTAGGGCAAGTCAATAATTATCCCGATTCGTATGAGTTTTGGATTGGAGACGTAAATTTAAACCCATACCGGGTTTACGGGATGGCTTTGGTATGGGTTCCAACATGCCTAGGTCAGGCATTCGTCCCAACCTACCCTATTACCACGATGAATTCATTCTTTCTTAATTTGGAATGATCTTTCCGTTCAAATGTCTTAATTTACTTGTGATAATTAAGACACATCCTCTGAATTTTTTATCACCTGTCTATGGAAATTGTGCAAGTACTTTTTTTTAAATCGGTTGCTAAACTTTGTGTATTCCGCTAATATTTCCAATCAAAATTTCAACATTTTAATTGGGTGTAAAAAACAAATTATAATACTTTTTTGTTCGCCAACCATCATTTTTGGCCAACCTCATTCATTTCTCTTTGCAAAAATCTGACGATGATATTCATACGTGCACAACAAGCTTTTAAGCCCAACTATACTTTAAGAAAAATCAGTACTATTCTTTTGGTATATTTACAGACGTTTTGATTATGCATAATTTTAACGCCTGATATTTTTAATAGGCTGAATTTAATATTAAGCAGGCTAAATAATTTCTAGGCTGTTGTATTACTAGCCTCAATAAATAGATCTATCAACGGATACTTTCGAATGTGGATAGTGCCTTATCCATATCCTCATTTTAAATTATTTTCAGATATTCGCATCCGCGGATAGGGAAGGATTCAGATAATTTCCTATCCGCTAATTATCGATAATTAAGAAATATAAATAGAAAATTTAAATTTAACATAATATTTTTTTTGATGCCATTGAATATAAAAGTGTTAATAATAAACAAATATTATAATACTAAATAGTTTTGAGGATTTAATATGCATTAAGTGTGTATAATATAAAACATCAACATAATAAAACAATAAATAAATATCATTTCTTGTATTAAAATAAACATAATTTAAACTTTAATTTTAGCAAAAATCGGACCGATAATTTTCGAATGCGGATGTCTTCATATTCGCATCCTCGTCCTTTTTTTGGGATATTGGATATTTATCCATTTCTCGGATATGGATACGGACGGATTTCGAATTTTTCGAGTATCTATTAAAAGCCCTACCTACGCACGGATCCGGAGGATTATGTTCATACCGCTTTGGTTAACAAAAACTCCTAAAAACAACGGGGCATTAGTCAAATGGTCTCAAGAGCTGGAAGACTAAATGAACGACTAATGGATGATATTCTTTTTTGTTTGACAGTTGACATGGCAAAAAGTTTACTACACTAAAATTGGAAAAATGGTTGATTTTGTTTCTTTCTTTTCAATTTTCTTGAAATTATAACGATTTAGTATAGAATTGAATTCATGAAAAAATAAACATAATTTTGCTGAAAATAATTCAAAACATAACAAGTGTTTTCAGGACAGAGCGAAGATGAAATAAGGTTGAAAATACAAATTTCTCTCTATTTCAATTTTTGTTTCCTTTTGTACTAATAATCTTATAACCTTGGTTCTATTATTAAATGTCCTTTAAATCCTTACACAATATAGCCTCCAATGTACATAACATGAGATAATTAAGAATGCGGCTATAATTTAGTTAAAACAATGACTGTTTTCTATATTGCTTAATGAGAAACATCTACACTTAGAGGCGACTGAAATGTTATTTTCTAGAAGATTGTTATTTAAAGGGAGAGCGCCATGGAGTGATTTTCACCTAGAAGTCTAGACATTGGGAGAATTCTATTATTTCAAATTAAAGCAAATGAATATGGAGACTTCTTCGTTTTCCAATTAGGTTCCACAATGAGTTTGAAATTAGTTTCAAACCTATCAATAATATGATGACTATTACAATATAATAAAAAAATGCTTTTTGATTTCTACATCGTTTTATGGGTCTCGTTGGAATATGAAGGAGCTCCACTGAATCTTTTGTTCATACAACGTTTGTGTTCATGACGTAGAAATTTGAATAATACCGAATTATTTTCTAGTTATAACACCCACACTTGAAAGAAGTAATCTAGAAAATGGATACGAAAGATATAAAGCCTATTCCACATTTTAATTATACTTGTTCAGGTTTTCCTTTAATAATTAATCTTACACCCTTAATATTAATCATTTCACTACACAAACTGTGACGATCCAGAATTTTTGAGCATTTAAAATCAAAATATTTAATTGATTTTAAATATTTAAAAGTTAATTTTTAACTTTATTTCAAATATTATTATTATTTAGCAATTCAGTTATTGGATTTAATAAACTGAAATTGGGTAAATTATTGAATCTTCAGTTTTAAGCTTGTTAAAAATAATTTGAAGATTTGTAAAATTTATAGTGATAATACTTGAGAAAGTAAAAGTGTTAAAATTGAATTTAAAGGTGTTTTGTTAAGTTTTAATAATATATCGTTTAAATTGAATTTAAAAATAGCCTTTCGAGGCACGGTCTCGGATTTTGAAAAAACTAGTTCATTGGATCCGTAATATTATATTATTATCGGATTTCAATTTTCACAGTGTTTGGAGTAACCATTTGGCCGTATGGTAAGTAAACGCGCTGAAAATTTAAATCGAAATTTAATATAATAACTGGGTTCAAAAAGGTTATCTTCTCCATATGATCGAATTAGGACTCGAAACCTTTTCCATTGTGTTCGTAATAGGGGTATAACATTATAAACGTCTAGCGGCACGCCTCGTTTGGTGATCGGGATTCTTGGCTTCGTTTTCTCAACAATTTAAATTTGAATTTAAATTTAAAGTTGGGTAATGAAATTGCATTGAATACTGTAACTAGCATCACGTATAGGGATTTAAAAACTCGCGTTACCTTCTTAAATACGCTTCTTCGTTTAATAAATAAAATAAAAGAAGATATTTATCTTCGTTCAGAAAAAAACAAACCGAACTCCTCTCTTCCTTCAAATTCGTTCAGGAATCGAAAACCCTACTCGCCTTTTCCCTTCTTCATACGAATTCATTTCATTCTAAAAAGAAAATGACCGATTGTTATGTAATCGGACCAAAGCCTTCCAGCTCTAACTTCGTAAGCGAGTTTGGCTTTGGGTTAGGTTTCAATCGACGATTTGTGCAAAGGTGCGGCGATGGGAGGCAGGCTGCCGTCAGGCTAGGGTTCGTTGTGCTCGATGTTGGAAGCCTTGGGGGAGGTTGAGAATGTTGGAGCCAATGGGGCATCGCGACGCGAATTCGATGTTTAGGGTTTGACGATGAGCCTAAGAAAGGGGCCGAGCTCTGTCGCGAACACATGGATGGCGACGTGAGTGATGGCGATGCTCGACGTTTCTGTTCGCAATAGCTATGACGGTACTGTAGATGTTGAGGTGCGGCACTCGATCGGGTAGTCGAATTTATGATGTAGCTACGAATTTGGGGTGGCTGTGGGCGTCGATGTTAGGTAAATGTCGATTATAATTTAATTAATTAGATATGTATGTTTATAATTATGGATCTGAAGAGAAAAGACAATCCTGTTTTAAAATTTAATACATACATTTGTGTTGAACGGAATCGTATTTAATTTAATGTGTATATATATATGGATAAAACAGAAAACGTATATAGCTAAGATTTAGAAATAAAGTTTTAAATGTTGAAAGGTTTATATAAAATTGGATTTTGTAATCTTTATAAATATATTGTTTATATAAGTAAATAATTTCAAAAGCAAATTAAATATACACGTTTTCACTTAATCGGTTATTCTTTAAAATAATAATAATAGTATATGTATTACGAAGATTTATTTGTTTAATAAACTTATTTAATTATTTTAATTACTAAAAATAATGTATTAAAGGAAATTTAGTTTTAGATTTAATAACTAGTTAATCAATATAATAAATGGAAATTAATTGTTCAATTAGTCAAATATTAACAAAACTATATAAATATTTATTCAAGGTCTATAATCATGAAGAAACCGAGCTGAGATGGAAGTGAATTGCAAACGAAAACAAAGGTGAGTTAGTCTCACTCATCTGGGTTATTTAAATTTAAACAATTAAATTTAAATAATTGGTTGAATGATTGAATTGATTTGATGTGTTATATATTAGTATATAATATATCTTGGAATGATTGATTTCCCGCATTATATAGCGGATGAGACCCTATGCGCCGCATAATAGCGGATGATATTATATTTAAATCCTATATACCGCGTTATTCCACCAGTGGAATTGGTATTTTATGTTGTGCTAATGTCTGTGGATGTACGGAAACGGGTTGGAGGGATCCAACTAGATTGCTTAAAATTATTTATATTGTTTAATATCCTTTGTTATGAATACTTGATATTCTGTGATGAATATTATTGGTAATTGGAATATTGAATGCTATGGTTTGGTTGAATATATTTCGGTACACTGGATTATTAAAATATATAGAATTGTATTCAAAAAAAAGAAAATAAAAGAATGAATTTTTAAGAAAATAATTATAGAAAATTTAAATAAATTGAGAATGAACGGGATAAGAACAATAGTGGTTTCAAGATTCTAATAAATGAATTCCGTATATGAAAAGGGAATTTTGAATAAATAGAGGATAATGAATTTTAAACTTCAGTGTTATTATTTAAAAGAATAAGGCATTTCTTTTAAATCTACGATTTAAATTATTAAAAAGAATAAAGAAAAAATTTGGAAAAAATATGAAATTGGTATGTTTCACTTAAAAGATTTAAAACCTAAACAAAAATAATAATAAAGTGTAACGACCCGAAATTTCCGAAGCCGAAAATTCTAGATAGTTATGAAAAAGAAGAAAGTGATAGAAGAAGAAGAACAGAAACATCCAAACATCTCACATTCGCAGCGGATAAAATATAATAATAAATAATAACAGTTACAAAAGAATACTATACCAGCCGATTACATTTAATATACATCAGAGTTACATATTATATACAGTCACTGAATATACAAAATCATCATGTCCCAGCTATACAATAATATAAATAAAGCGGAAATATCCTATACGCTCCTGCCATCCAACTCTCCTCCTGAGCCCCAGAACGTACCTACCTGAAAATTTGTAATACTCGGTCTGACCTGAGCATTACACCAAAGTAACATTCGGGTCAGGCTGGAAACCAGCTTGAGTAAACCCAACTAACATGGAATACCCAAGCAAACAACTTATATAAAACCCGGGGTAACTCAAACCAATTTTACAAGTTCACCATATGTTATAGACATAACTAATTTCACACATCCATTTCCTAAGTACCAAAACTTAGATTTAAATAGTCCAATTTCCTTTAAATCACTTCACTTCAGCATATAGATTTCACATATCAATCCATAAAAATATTCGAAGTGGTTTCGGGTATTTCCCAATACCCGATCCTGGCCTCTTCGAGTCTCACATCATCTTATTCCAATTTATCCATACGAAATACACAACATTTCACATTAGAGGTATCAACTCATTCAACCATCCAATACCATTCAATCACCCATACACAAAGCTTAATCGCATACAAGCCAATTCAATTTATTTTAATTGAATTTCAAACCTCAATTACTTAGATTTCTTCGTTAATTAATTTCCAAACCAATTAATTAATCAACTCTTCCATATTCAGTCATTTTAATTAATCACCCTGGATTAATTATCTTCCAATTTCATTCAAGTAATTATCTTTAATTCATTTCACGATATTAATTATTCTTAACCCAAAATCAATAAGTAATCTTAATTATTTCATAATGTAATTAACTATATTAATTACATTAATCCTTAATTTCTTATATTACTTAATTTCTCATAAGTCGCATATTATGGATTAATCAATCTTAATTTACCAATCTTTAATTACATCATTAATTATATAAATTATTGATTTCCAATATATTTCAGTTTACCTAGATCTAAATTAAGTATATTAATTAAACCACAATACTACTCATTCTTGGTTTATCTCAACTATAATTAGCTATCCATTTATTTACTTCATTAAATAAATTAATTACTCATTTTATAATAGAAGCTTAAAGGAAATTAAACCAAATTTATTTTTAAATTCGGTTTACAATTACACTCTGACATTCAAGTTATTCAAAACACTTAATATTTTAAAACTTATTTGTTAGGTTTAACTTTGATTTAGGCCTTGTTTTAAATCTCTACTTTACAATTCAACTCCAGTTTTAAATATCACTTATTCCTTTCCAATTCATTTTTATTTCATTCTGTAATTATTTCACTTTCTAAATTTTTTTCCACCCTTCTATTTCTTTAAAAGTCAAACTTTTATATATTTCGATAACTCAAGGCACCGAAATATCCAAGCAACCCACAGCATTTAATCTTCCAATTGCCAATAATAATCATCCCAAAACTACCAATCATCCCAATATCTATATACTAGAGATTACTATATAATATAGCATATCAATTCAATTCACCCATTCAGCCAATCATTTAAATGGAACCATTTAAGTGTAAATAAAAATCCCAAAGCGCGCGGTTTACTCACCTTTGATTTTTGCAATCCAAATCCGATCTCGACTTGTTTCTTTTCAGATTTTAACCTTGTATAAGCAGTTATACGATTTATTAATATACGAACGATTTGAATAATAATTTCATTTGACAAATTTAATCTAATTAACAAATAATTTATTTTAGCAAATCTTCCTATAAATAAATTATTCTTAGGAACCAAATAATTAAATTTCAAGTTACAAAAATAATTAAATAAATCAAGTTCTTTAATACATATTTATTTTTATTAAATCAAGCATAATCGAAGAAGGAAAAAAAAACGAATAACTCACCGCCACTTGTAACGATCGCGATTTTTCGTTGTCGAAAAAACCGAACCGTTAGGGTTTAAGAAAAAGAAAGAGGTAGAAGAAGAGAGAAAAGAAAGAGAAGAGAAAACAGAAAAACAAGTAACAGAAACGAGAAACAATAACAGAATCTCACAGTCGCAGCGGAACAACATATAATAGATAAATGAATATTCATTAAAACAAAAGAACTATACATTTTATATACCACATTACATTACATCAATCAGAGTGTACAACAACAACAGCGGAAAAAAAATACTATATACAATAAATAATAGACTACGCTATCCAAGCTCGCCTCCAACATCTGCACAGCAACTCCCGAATCCAGAATAACCTGATAACCTAACTCTAGACTGCCCGTGTGGAAAATAGTGGGCACCCAGAGTTTAGGAAAGGAACAATAAACTCCAGGTCAGTCATGTGACTGGTGTGAGAACTCAAAACAGTTTATCTTTAAACAAGCAACAAGAAAATTTAAATTTTTAAATCCGCAATGCTTTTTGGAAAATGAAACTACCATAAGGCCTCCCGCCACACACACAATGCAAACGCAGAATTGGAGGAGATTTCTCCTTATGATAGTCAAAGATGCTTACTACGCGAAAATCAAATCATTTTTGATATTATTACTAGTGCATAGTGTAGAAAACAATTTCGAGAGTAGAATATAAATCCTAGCCAGCATACGACATTTCGTCGTATGCCTACTATAGCTACCATGTTCAATAGCAGGTTACCGCCACATTCCATGGCAGGTTATACAACTAAAACCGTACAGGGCGCGTATTGTTTTGATTGGATTTCCAACAAATGGTCAGGCTAAGGAACTTCCTACTGCCACATGGGATCGCCTCTGGCGGGACGTCCCGAGAAACTAACGTTACGGTTAGATCTCTGCCAACACAAGGCCGGGTTACCTCTGTAACTAGGTAACTACTACACGAATATGTCATCCCCCGGTCCTTTGGGACCTTTATCCGAGCGCTCAATACCAACAACACCACACAGTAATAGATATAGTGTATCAACATGAGTAAATATCTGGGCTCCATACCATGATACCACCCTTTTCCAGAAGGAAATGACATACCCTAAAGGGAGCGACCCTCATAACCTTGCCGCATATTCCTGTTTCGACCATTTCCGGGGAGTGAGGTCCTGACGAAGTCTCGTCCACAAAGCTACGCTTTGTGCAACAAAGACATGCTTTGGGTCCACAGATGACCAAAGCAATAATCACAAAGATAAATGATCAAACAAATGATCATATCACAAATGACCAACCAATGATCATCACACAGCAGCACTCAGCATGCCACATTACCAGATTGGGAAATATCGCTGATAACCTTCAACTACATAACCTCTGAGCTCGTACGTCTCAGAGAAGGGTGTTAAGCTAAGAGAATAAATTCTCCGCCACCAACAGAAATGTATTTGAAAGAAATCTGCTCTATCTCTCAAAATGTAATGTCAGACACGTAACCATACAAGTCTGTTCCGGGTTCGAACAGAACCGAAGGCACTTCCAAAGAAGCCCTTGCAATCCGGGTATTCACAATCCCGATAAAATTTCCCATCACAAAGGAAATCTCCATATCGTAGCTAACGATGCGGAGACAATCGATAGGTCATCCTATCGTTTTCACAAATACCCGGTCTTCAACACCGGTCTTCAAATGCAATCCAAACGACGTATCGCATATTCGGAATGGGATATATGACACAAAGGTCCTCTCCCGGCTAAACCGAATAGCGAGCGCTTATTTTAAAAATAAGTGTGCATTCAATTCCAAACAAACACAATCAATACCATCCAAGGGTAAATATTGATAGTCGGTTATTTAACTATCAATAAAGATGCGCCACATCATCAGATTCCAAATAATTTTTCCAAAATTATTAAGTCCCAAAATATCTTACAAGATATATATACACAATTTCCAAATAATTGCCCAATTTATTTGCTTTACCAAAACCACTTCACGATAAAATTTTCCACACTTAACCAATTGAAAAACCAATTTTCAATTTACCTTTACCATTTGAAAACAAATTTTCAAATTACATTAACCATTTGCAAACCAATTTCAAATCACCTTAACCATTTGAAAACTAATTTCAAATCACCTTAACCATATATACCTTTTGAAACAAATTTCAAACCACCAAATAAATCTTTACCGATTTATTTTACTTACGTTCCAAATTCGTAAATTATATTTTCATATTTAAAAATAAATCAACATTTATTTTTAAACAAATTTCCCTTCATATATATAAATTCCAAAGTGGATTTAAATTCCAAGCATCTACTAGCATACGATTCCCAAATCGATTTCAAGTTATTTGCTTTCAATTACCTTAAAGGTGAATTCACAAAAACCGTTCCATTTCATATTAGAAAACCATTCCCATGCTTATTTTAAAAATAAGTAATTCACAAATTTATTTATTTTCAACGATTTGGAAATATTCAATATACTTAAGTTACCGTTAAGTATTTTATTCCATTCTCTTTAAGAAAACATTCTTTTATTCACATTTATTTGGGTTAAAAACGAATGTTGCGTAAAACATCGTTACGACAACCCAAAAACACTAGTATATGGATTTGAAATTAAAAATAGATATATAAATCCAATACTATACAAATTATCCCCTTCTGTTTCTCGAAAACTTCTATTTCAACAATCAATGTTGAAATCTATGTTTTCAATACTCAATACATTTTAAAACACCTTTAATTCGTTTTAAATTCCATTTAAAACATTCCTTTCCCAAAAACAAACCCATTTTATTTAATAATTTATTCAATATTCAAAATAGTGAATATAGCCCACTTAACAAATTCCCATATTTCAATTTATCAAATTCGATGAATTTCAAATTAATAAACATAGTTTATAAATTCCATTTCTATTATAAACCCCAATTTTATAAATTCCTTTATTAATCCGATGCAATTTTACATAACCCAATTTCATACCCAAAAGCCATATTGTAAGTTAAATACTTATAATATTATTTATTTACCAAATCGTTCCTTTGAACTTCACCAATTTAAAATCTTATCACTTACAAGATTTCTTTATGGTTTATAATAATTTCAACTAATGAAATCTTCATTTATTAACAATTTCTATAAAATTCCCCTTTTTAATGCCCAAATCCATTTCTATAAGTTAATAACTTATAAACTTAAAATTTTCCAATAACCATTCTTTTATAAATTTCACATTTATTAATCTATAAATCCTAGTGAAATTCATGTTATACATCAACTTGACACTTTATAAATTTATTCTATAACTTCAAAAAATTTTATTTAAAAACATCCATTTATAAAATCCTTTATATAAACCATTAATAATAATAACTTCCCAAAAACCAAATTTAACTATTTTATAAAAACCTATTATTGTTAAAAATTTCTTTTAATTATATTTTATAAAAATATAAATTTTTAAAACATAAAATTTTATCCATCTATTTATTTTAAATATTAATCAATTCCAAATTTTTAATAAACCATATTCTTTGAAAAATCGATTTAAAACCCCTTTTAAATTCAAAACCGTTATTTTTAATTTTAAAAATTAGAATCCGATGATGCAACGACATCGAATGGTCAATCACGGGAATAACATCATATATCAATGTGATTATCAACAATCAACATAATATTCATAAACAAATAAATATGTGAGGAATCCAGTTGGATCCCTCCAACCTGTTACCCTGCATCCACAGACGTTAGCACAATACCAATTCCACTTCAAGGTGGAATATCACGGTATATGGGATTTTATAAATATCCGCTTAATAACGGCGCAATAGGGTCTCATCCGCTATACGAGGCGGGAAATCAAATCCGATATATACATATGCCAATATATATATATCGCTATATATAGTATATATCCTACTATATCTACTAGCACAATCAAACAGCAATCAACAATCAATATTAACTATTCAAAATTTTAAACAAAACCTTTCGATTGAGTGAGGAGTTCTCACCTTGATTTTGTTTCCGTTTTAGCGTTCGTTCCGAATAAAATTAAACGAACGTTTAATTTTATCCGAAATTCAAACGAGCTCCAATCGACTCCAAACCAGTTGCACTGCGAAGAGCACGACGATACGAAGCCAACGCAAAAAACCTCGTCCGAATCCGACCTCGCATGCAAAAGTTATCACGTTTTAAACGCTGAACAATTAGATTTACAATTTAAATTACATTTCAAAAGAAATAAAGCACAACCTCTTCACGCGGGCCCCCCCCCTCTCTCATCCTCTACCCGTGCGCACGGTACCTCACTCCCCAGGCCGCTTCTCCTACCAGGTCTTGGAAAAAAAACACACGACACTTTGAACCCACCAAAGACCATTTAGGGTTTGACATTGTCTCCTCCACGCCGAGCTATACAACGATCAGGACGTACCATTGCGACCGCCTACACAAGAGCCATGCTCGGCTGGAATGGCACTGAGCTCGGCCCTATGTCCTTCTCGAAAAACGTGAACCAAGTCGTGGCCTTTGAGGCACGATTCCCCTCCATCCGTTGCTCCAATCGCGATCATACCCGTTGGATTCGTAGATCTAAATGTGCTCTTCGATTTTCGTTTAGAAAGTTTGTTGAAATTGTCGACGGATTGGTGTGGATTTGAGGTGGAAGGGCGACATTTTCTGGCCATCGAATTTATTAGGGCCGGCCATAAACATGATGAGCTAGGGTTTTGGTGAAAATTTGCATTTATAACCACATACAATTATTATTTAAATAATAAAAATCCCAAATTGACACTTTTGCAAACGAACTCCAAACGACGCGTGCCGCCAGGCGATCCTAAGGTTTTTCCGCGTTCCGGACGCAATGGAACAGGTTTCGTAAGCTAATTCCATCGTATGTGTGAGATACGGCAATAAACAGTCGATTTAAATTTAAACCGATTTAAGCGATTTCTAGGCGTTTTGGCTTGTACCGGACAAACGACAAATCCAATCGACTTGAAATTTGAAATCTTACAATAATATCACATTACGGATCCGATGAAACTGGTTTCGTCGAAATCCGAGACCGTTTGAAAAATGGCTATTTTAACTCGCCGAATTAAAATTAAAACGATATCGATGCGTTTCGAGCTGCCACGGTCAAACGACAACTCCGATTGCTACGAAAATTGAAATCCGATAATAACTAACTATTACGGATCCAATGGAACTCGTTTCGTTCAATTCTGAGACTGTTCAAAAATTGGCTATTTTTCAGTCGATAATTAAATATTAAAATATTCAATTTTTACAAATTAACTCCAAATTCAGTTTTACAAGTTCTAAAATATTTCTATAACTTTAATATGATATAACAAAATTTTCCAAACCATTTTCAATCATATTTAACCCAATATCTAATTATTTGTGGAATTTCACTATTAAATAAATTGATTTAATTATCCCATTAAATCCAATATTCGAAAAATAAATTATTCGACTTAAAAATTCCACTTATTAATATTAAAAATAAATTAAATATTCAAATTTAAGTTATCAAAAATTCTGGGTCGTTACAATCTTCCCCCCTTAAAAGAATTTCGTCCTCGAAATTGCAAGTTAAGGAGAATAATTCATAATCCGTTTATTATTTTTCCAAAGCTAATTAGTTTTACTAACTTTTCAAAACAATCTTTTTATTAAGGATTTACTATCATTTCAATTAGCTTTCCCAATTCAATTATAGGTTTCAAACAACATTGTTTACTTAACAATTCAAATTTAAATTTAAATTCAAATTTCAAACTTTCAAAATTTCTCAAAATTTTACTAACTCCCTAAATTTTCGAAAAATTTCGCCAGAGTCTCCTTTGCGCGGCTAGATCGGTACGACTACAAAACGGCTCTACGGCCCCTCAGAATCAAAAAGAAAAGAGAAAGCCAAGTGGCTGGAGAAGGAAATCATCAAATCTCATATAAAAACTGAAATACGTACCTTTTTGTCTAGCGATTCAATTTTTTTTAACTTTGAAATCAAAATCCCAATTCCTTTATAACCTGTATATCCTGCTAGCATAACATCCAATTATAATATTCAAACCAATTTGCCAATTCAATTATAAAATTTCCAATACATGCTTCTTATACCACTTTTAGTTTACTATTAAAGTTGCATATTCATTTTCATTCGTTTCAATTAGTTACATTCACTAATTAAATTCACATTGGTTCATATTCAGCCCAAATCAAATTCAATTCTATTCAAATTCATTTACTTTACATTCAATTTGAGTTCAATTACATAGCTTTCAATTGCGCTAGTTTATTTCCATTAACACCTAATGAATTTACATACAACCAACCATCAAGCAATAACGACCAATGTACATCCAATACAACCAAATTTATTTATTTTACTTACATTCAATTTGGTTCAACTGTTTTAATTCCAATTGGTTTAGCATTCAATTGATTTTCATCCAATTATTTAACTAACTTCAATGAATTTACACTTACATACATCGTTTCATATCAACTTACTTACATTCGATTGATTAACATTCAATCCATTCTTTAATTCAATTGCTAGTTCTTTTTACAAATAAAATTGAATTTCATTTATATAATTTAAGTTCACATCTTTAACAATTTCATTTACTCACTTTATTCACTTACTTTGATATTAACATCAATTCTTTCAACATTCCTTAACTTGCATTCCATTTCAACTTTATTTACCTCATTTAATTCACTTGATTATTTAACTTTGATACAAAGATCAATTTTTTTTTTTATTCAACTTCACTTAAGTTATTCTATTTAAACATCATTTGTTAATTAAACTTAAGTTTTACTTATCAATTCAATTCGGATTTTAAATTCCAAAGTAAATCCTATTTAACTTTTACTTAAGTCAAATTCATATCAATATTCAAATTCATATTCCATTTTACTTAACTTAATTGTTTAACCACTTCAATAACTGGTTTCACTTACATTTTCCCATTCTATAAGTTATAAAACTTATTATTCAACTTCTAACTTATATTATAAGTTCAAAACTTATTTCGCTTATACTTATCAACTTCAAATTGAATTTTAATTTCAAATTGATTTATTACAACAAAACTTCAATTTTAAATTCATTTTTGTAGCAAATCCATCACATAGAAACTCGAAAATGATACTGATGATGCTGCAGTCATCACCCTTATTATTTCCCAGTGACAATAGTGAAATCAATGCTAAATATTCTTTCAAAAAGTTTTCTTTTCATTTATAAATTACATTTATAAACCCTTTTACTTATATAATTTTACTTCTTATATACATACATGATTATCTTACAATTGTAAATCATTATCAATTATAATTTCATCTTATGATTCATTGGTTTATACCATTATTCTTTTACAATAGTTGCTTTTATTAGCTTATTCAAACAACTTTTAATCATTTTATATATATATCATTTACAACAACCAAGCAATCAATTATATACACACTTCAATAATTCTTGAAAAATTATTTTCTTTTTATATATAAAATATAATCGAGGCAAAATTATTTCATTTACCCAATTTAAAACAATATTGTGTCGAATTGTTCTATTCAAGTGTTTAGGAACCCCTTCGATTCAGTTTTCGAGGCTGCGCCGACGAAGGTTCATATACCACTCAACAAACCAATCATCACAATATAAAACAATTTTATATTCACTAACAAATACGCACTCATATCTATTATTACACTCACACTCATTCTAGAGTACTGCTGACTCTATCTCTAATGAGTAATACCCAACAGAGCAGGTTGTCGCTTAACCATATGCTCTGATACCAAATGTAACGATCGCGATTTTTCGTTGTCGAAAAAACCGAACCGTTAGGGTTTAAGAAAAAGAAAGAGGTAGAAGAAGAGAGAAAAGAAAGAGAAGAGAAAACAGAAAAACAAGTAACAGAAACGAGAAACAATAACAGAATCTCACAGTCGCAGCGGAACAACATATAATAGATAAATGAATATTCATTAAAACAAAAGAACTATACATTTTATATACCACATTACATTACATCAATCAGAGTGTACAACAACAACAGCGGAAAAAAAATACTATATACAATAAATAATAGACTACGCTATCCAAGCTCGCCTCCAACATCTGCACAGCAACTCCCGAATCCAGAATAACCTGATAACCTAACTCTAGACTGCCCGTGTGGAAAATAGTGGGCACCCAGAGTTTAGGAAAGGAACAATAAACTCCAGGTCAGTCATGTGACTGGTGTGAGAACTCAAAACAGTTTATCTTTAAACAAGCAACAAGAAAATTTAAATTTTTAAATCCGCAATGCTTTTTGGAAAATGAAACTACCATAAGGCCTCCCGCCACACACACAATGCAAACGCAGAATTGGAGGAGATTTCTCCTTATGATAGTCAAAGATGCTTACTACGCGAAAATCAAATCATTTTTGATATTATTACTAGTGCATAGTGTAGAAAACAATTTCGAGAGTAGAATATAAATCCTAGCCAGCATACGACATTTCGTCGTATGCCTACTATAGCTACCATGTTCAATAGCAGGTTACCGCCACATTCCATGGCAGGTTATACAACTAAAACCGTACAGGGCGCGTATTGTTTTGATTGGATTTCCAACAAATGGTCAGGCTAAGGAACTTCCTACTGCCACATGGGATCGCCTCTGGCGGGACGTCCCGAGAAACTAACGTTACGGTTAGATCTCTGCCAACACAAGGCCGGGTTACCTCTGTAACTAGGTAACTACTACACGAATATGTCATCCCCCGGTCCTTTGGGACCTTTATCCGAGCGCTCAATACCAACAACACCACACAGTAATAGATATAGTGTATCAACATGAGTAAATATCTGGGCTCCATACCATGATACCACCCTTTTCCAGAAGGAAATGACATACCCTAAAGGGAGCGACCCTCATAACCTTGCCGCATATTCCTGTTTCGACCATTTCCGGGGAGTGAGGTCCTGACGAAGTCTCGTCCACAAAGCTACGCTTTGTGCAACAAAGCCATGCTTTGGGTCCACAGATGACCAAAGCAATAATCACAAAGATAAATGATCAAACAAATGATCATATCACAAATGACCAACCAATGATCATCACACAGCAGCACTCAGCATGCCACATTACCAGATTGGGAAATATCGCTGATAACCTTCAACTACATAACCTCTGAGCTCGTACGTCTCAGAGAAGGGTGTTAAGCTAAGAGAATAAATTCTCCGCCACCAACAGAAATGTATTTGAAAGAAATCTGCTCTATCTCTCAAAATGTAATGTCAGACACGTAACCATACAAGTCTGTTCCGGGTTCGAACAGAACCGAAGGCACTTCCAAAGAAGCCCTTGCAATCCGGGTATTCACAATCCCGATAAAATTTCCCATCACAAAGGAAATCTCCATATCGTAGCTAACGATGCGGAGACAATCGATAGGTCATCCTATCGTTTTCACAAATACCCGGTCTTCAACACCGGTCTTCAAATGCAATCCAAACGACGTATCGCATATTCGGAATGGGATATATGACACAAAGGTCCTCTCCCGGCTAAACCGAATAGCGAGCGCTTATTTTAAAAATAAGTGTGCATTCAATTCCAAACAAACACAATCAATACCATCCAAGGGTAAATATTGATAGTCGGTTATTTAACTATCAATAAAGATGCGCCACATCATCAGATTCCAAATAATTTTTCCAAAATTATTAAGTCCCAAAATATCTTACAAGATATATATACACAATTTCCAAATAATTGCCCAATTTATTTGCTTTACCAAAACCACTTCACGATAAAATTTTCCACACTTAACCAATTGAAAAACCAATTTTCAATTTACCTTTACCATTTGAAAACAAATTTTCAAATTACATTAACCATTTGCAAACCAATTTCAAATCACCTTAACCATTTGAAAACTAATTTCAAATCACCTTAACCATATATACCTTTTGAAACAAATTTCAAACCACCAAATAAATCTTTACCGATTTATTTTACTTACGTTCCAAATTCGTAAATTATATTTTCATATTTAAAAATAAATCAACATTTATTTTTAAACAAATTTCCCTTCATATATATAAATTCCAAAGTGGATTTAAATTCCAAGCATCTACTAGCATACGATTCCCAAATCGATTTCAAGTTATTTGCTTTCAATTACCTTAAAGGTGAATTCACAAAAACCGTTCCATTTCATATTAGAAAACCATTCCCATGCTTATTTTAAAAATAAGTAATTCACAAATTTATTTATTTTCAACGATTTGGAAATATTCAATATACTTAAGTTACCGTTAAGTATTTTATTCCATTCTCTTTAAGAAAACATTCTTTTATTCACATTTATTTGGGTTAAAAACGAATGTTGCGTAAAACATCGTTACGACAACCCAAAAACACTAGTATATGGATTTGAAATTAAAAATAGATATATAAATCCAATACTATACAAATTATCCCCTTCTGTTTCTCGAAAACTTCTATTTCAACAATCAATGTTGAAATCTATGTTTTCAATACTCAATACATTTTAAAACACCTTTAATTCGTTTTAAATTCCATTTAAAACATTCCTTTCCCAAAAACAAACCCATTTTATTTAATAATTTATTCAATATTCAAAATAGTGAATATAGCCCACTTAACAAATTCCCATATTTCAATTTATCAAATTCGATGAATTTCAAATTAATAAACATAGTTTATAAATTCCATTTCTATTATAAACCCCAATTTTATAAATTCCTTTATTAATCCGATGCAATTTTACATAACCCAATTTCATACCCAAAAGCCATATTGTAAGTTAAATACTTATAATATTATTTATTTACCAAATCGTTCCTTTGAACTTCACCAATTTAAAATCTTATCACTTACAAGATTTCTTTATGGTTTATAATAATTTCAACTAATGAAATCTTCATTTATTAACAATTTCTATAAAATTCCCCTTTTTAATGCCCAAATCCATTTCTATAAGTTAATAACTTATAAACTTAAAATTTTCCAATAACCATTCTTTTATAAATTTCACATTTATTAATCTATAAATCCTAGTGAAATTCATGTTATACATCAACTTGACACTTTATAAATTTATTCTATAACTTCAAAAAATTTTATTTAAAAACATCCATTTATAAAATCCTTTATATAAACCATTAATAATAATAACTTCCCAAAAACCAAATTTAACTATTTTATAAAAACCTATTATTGTTAAAAATTTCTTTTAAGTTATATTTTATAAAAATATAAATTTTTAAAACATAAAATTTTATCCATCTATTTATTTTAAATATTAATCAATTCCAAATTTTTAATAAACCATATTCTTTGAAAAATCGATTTAAAACCCCTTTTAAATTCAAAACCGTTATTTTTAATTTTAAAAATTAGAATCCGATGATGCAACGACATCGAATGGTCAATCACGGGAATAACATCATATATCAATGTGATTATCAACAATCAACATAATATTCATAAACAAATAAATATGTGAGGAATCCAGTTGGATCCCTCCAACCTGTTACCCTGCATCCACAGACGTTAGCACAATACCAATTCCACTTCAAGGTGGAATATCACGGTATATGGGATTTTATAAATATCCGCTTAATAACGGCGCAATAGGGTCTCATCCGCTATACGAGGCGGGAAATCAAATCCGATATATACATATGCCAATATATATATATCGCTATATATAGTATATATCCTACTATATCTACTAGCACAATCAAACAGCAATCAACAATCAATATTAACTATTCAAAATTTTAAACAAAACCTTTCGATTGAGTGAGGAGTTCTCACCTTGATTTTGTTTCCGTTTTAGCGTTCGTTCCGAATAAAATTAAACGAACGTTTAATTTTATCCGAAATTCAAACGAGCTCCAATCGACTCCAAACCAGTTGCACTGCGAAGAGCACGACGATACGAAGCCAACGCAAAAAACCTCGTCCGAATCCGACCTTGCATGCAAAAGTTATCACGTTTTAAACGCTGAACAATTAGATTTACAATTTAAATTACATTTCAAAAGAAATAAAGCACAACCTCTTCACGCGGGCCCCCCCCCTCTCTCATCCTCTACCCGTGCGCACGGTACCTCACTCCCCAGGCCGCTTCTCCTACCAGGTCTTGGAAAAAAAACACACGACACTTTGAACCCACCAAAGACCATTTAGGGTTTGACATTGTCTCCTCCACGCCGAGCTATACAACGATCAGGACGTACCATTGCGACCGCCTACACAAGAGCCATGCTCGGCTGGAATGGCACTGAGCTCGGCCCTATGTCCTTCTCGAAAAACGTGAACCAAGTCGTGGCCTTTGAGGCACGATTCCCCTCCATCCGTTGCTCCAATCGCGATCATACCCGTTGGATTCGTAGATCTAAATGTGCTCTTCGATTTTCGTTTAGAAAGTTTGTTGAAATTGTCGACGGATTGGTGTGGATTTGAGGTGGAAGGGCGACATTTTCTGGCCATCGAATTTATTAGGGCCGGCCATAAACATGATGAGCTAGGGTTTTGGTGAAAATTTGCATTTATAACCACATACAATTATTATTTAAATAATAAAAATCCCAAATTGACACTTTTGCAAACGAACTCCAAACGACGCGTGCCGCCAGGCGATCCTAAGGTTTTTCCGCGTTCCGGACGCAATGGAACAGGTTTCGTAAGCTAATTCCATCGTATGTGTGAGATACGGCAATAAACAGTCGATTTAAATTTAAGCCGATTTAAGCGATTTCTAGGCGTTTTGGCTTGTACCGGACAAACGACAAATCCAATCGACTTGAAATTTGAAATCTTACAATAATATCACATTACGGATCCGATGAAACTGGTTTCGTCGAAATCCGAGACCGTTTGAAAAATGGCTATTTTAACTCGCCGAATTAAAATTAAAACGATATCGATGCGTTTCGAGCTGCCACGGTCAAACGACAACTCCGATTGCTACGAAAATTGAAATCCGATAATAACTAACTATTACGGATCCAATGGAACTCGTTTCGTTCAATTCTGAGACTGTTCAAAAATTGGCTATTTTTCAGTCGATAATTAAATATTAAGATATTCAATTTTTACAAATTAACTCCAAATTCAGTTTTACAAGTTCTAAAATATTTCTATAACTTTAATATGATATAACAAAATTTTCCAAACCATTTTCAATCATATTTAACCCAATATCTAATTATTTGTGGAATTTCACTATTAAATAAATTGATTTAATTATCCCATTAAATCCAATATTCGAAAAATAAATTATTCGACTTAAAAATTCCACTTATTAATATTAAAAATAAATTAAATATTCAAATTTAAGTTATCAAAAATTCTGGGTCGTTACAACCACTGCTCGAACAATGCCTCTGCCTCGTAACCCATCATCACTAACTACACTTCAAAACCCTAGTAACGGCGACATATTTGATTCGAAACCGTCGCTTCGGCCCAGCCTCCATCGAGACCCACCGTCCCCAATTCTGCCTCGCGAGCTCGAGAACATCACGTCGCGATTTGAAATCGCATGAACTTATTGACCTGGCTTCACGCGTGCGTCCTCACAATTTTCGCATGTTGCTCCACCCTCAGCAGCCCCCCCCCTTTGAGTTCGATTTCGCGAACATGTCCGCTTCCAGACCATGGTCGCGACATGAGCGGGTGAGGAAATAGGAAGTTACGATTGAATGAAAAGGCAGAAACGTGTTAGGGTAAGAGGTTGAATTGCCTGCTTTCAAAAGGGAGGTCGTCGTTTTCAATTTTAATTTTTTTTCTTTTCTGAAGAATTTTTTTTATATAAGCCTTCGATTCGATTTCAGATCCTGGATTATAGAGGAAGACGGAGATAAAAATAGGGATTTGGAAATGGCTTCCAGAGTACGCTTTGATTAATATATAATTAATATTGAAAACATCACGCTGCAAAACACGAAATCCCGAACCCCGAATCAGACATGCCGACAGATGTTTATAAGGTTTTACCCGCATTCCGAACACAATGGAATGTGTTTCGAGGCTAATTTGATCGTATGCGCGAGTTACGGAAATAAACGATCAAATTTAAATTAAATCGATTAAAATAGTTCTAAACATTTCGAGCTGCCAGGGTCAAATGACAACTCTGATTTCTACGAAAATTGAAATCCGATAATAACTAACTATTACGAATCCAATGGAACTGGTTTCGTCAAATTTCGAGACTGTGCCTCGGAAGGCTATTTTTAAATATCGATTTAAACGATATATTATTAAAATTGAACAAATCACCTTTAATTTAAATTTCAACCATTCTATTATCTTCAGTATCATCATTATAAATTTTATAAGCCTTCAAATTATTTTAAACACGCTTAGAAATTTCAGATTCAACAATTTACCCAATTTCAATTATTAAATTCAATATTTAACTATATAATTCAATGATTTAATTATCAAGTAGATATTGATATCTTGAATTCAAGTTAAAATTGATTTTTAAGTGTTTTAAAATCAATTAACTATTCAAATTTAAATTGTTAGAAATTTCGAGTCGTCACATTCCTCCCCCTTAAAAGAACTTCGTCCCCGAAATTACTAGTTAGGAAGAATGGACCAATACCCGTTTACCTTTTCTCCAAAACCAGCAGTTTTATCAACATCCTACCAACTGTCTTTTATAAAAGACTTCTTATCCTTCTTACTAACTTCCCAAACTCTCTCACAGTTTCCAAACACGATTTGAAAAATTGATTTAAGTGATTGAAATTGAAAATTCTACCTGGATAACCAAGTACGATTGCAAAGTAAATTTTTAAATATAAGTTAAAAGTTTTAAAGTTGTTTTAAAAAGCAAGTTTTGAAAAATTTATTATTTCTAAAATAGTTAGATTCTAAAGTAAGTATTTTCTTTAATCTATTATGGTAGTAATTATTTAAAAGTGACTTGGTATTTGTTTTAAAAGAGAAAATCTAGTTTTATATTTTATAAAAGTAACCTCATTTTAGATATTCCTAAAGTGTATATTTTTAATAAAGTATTGAAGTAGTTTTCGATCTAAATGCTAAAATATTTTTTTTATAAAGTGTTTTAAATTATTTCAAAAAAAAAACTAAAGCTTTGTACTTGGTGTTTTCAGTGGAAATAATTATTTGGAAATTCATTCCATGAGAAGAGTATCGTTTGAAACTATTTTTAAAGGGTTGAAAAGTGGAAATATATCTTCTGAAGATAATTTGAGTTTAATAAATAATTTGGTGAAATTATTTATGTTGGATGGTTGTTGTGAATGTTAATTGATAGTTAAATAACCGACTATCAATATTGGCCAAATGCGCTGATCGTTTCGAAGAGACTGAGATCGGGATTAAATTCTCGAAAACCACTTCGATCCGGTTTGAACGTTTTCGTGTGGAAAACAGGAGTTTGGATTCGAAGATGGAGCAGTGAAGTGCAAGGGCTAGTCGCTACTAATCCTAAGGATATTTCCAAAATGGATGTAGTAGGAATAGTGCCTTCGGTTCCGTTCGAACCCGGAACGGACTTGTATGGATGAATGTTTTCAGAACATCATCAGGTGGACGATGAGCATTCTAAGTGAAATGATCTAAAAGGTAACGCTTAGCCTCAAGCCTCACTAACCGGGAATGACTGAAAATCAGGGGTTATGCAACAAGGCTTGGTGGGCAGCACCCATTTCCGGGTGAGGTCATCCATGTCTAGATGTCCCTTTCTATATTCGGCTTAGTGGTGCAGTTGCCGATCACAACCGTGGGATGATCTTACTCGGGATTATCCAGTAAGGGATAGTCCGAGCCTTGTGTTGCAGGGGGTCGAGAGTGATCCTCGGTATGCTGATCTAGACCAGGTACCGTAACAGGTGGTACCTCAGTGCCTAGTCATTAGTTGAAAATCCATTCTCCCTACGCGCCTTTTACGAGTTTTGTTTGTATTACCCACTTTGTGGCTAGTAGCTGAAATTTAATGAATGTAACAATTTCGGCTATTTTAATAAGTATTTGTATATAGACCCTATTATAATATCAGAGGATTTTAATAAAAAAAAGTGTCTTAGCTATCGTAAGTTAAAAACCTGACATGTTTATTTGTGGCGTGGTCTTACGAGATGCTTTTGTTTTCAAAAGGATTTTTGAAACTTTAATAATCAATTTGAGTGTGATTTCTCATGCTGGTATTCTAGACTGACTCGGGTGTTATTTAACTATAATGCTCGGGTCAGACCGAGTATTATAGGATACAGGATATGATGCTGTGGAGCTCAGGAGACAAGCTGGATGGCCATACGTACTTCCGTATTTGATTATTATTCCGCTGTGTATCCAGTTGTATGTTATTGATGTGGAACTCTGATGATGTACTCTGGTGATGTATGTATAAATAGATATAGTATTTGTTTTTTGTGTAAAGATCTGTGATTATCTATTATGTTTATTCCGCCGCGATGGTTAGATTCTGATGTTATTTTCTATCTTCTTCTTCTACCTCTTCTTCTTTAACCCAAATGGTTAGAATTTCTGTTCATCTTGAGCTGATAGATGCAGAATAATATTGACTCAAGAGGTACGGATTTGTGTGCTGTTACACAAACTCTAATTAAAAAAGGTGCAAACTCTTTGATTTTTATAAATGATCGTTCAATATCACTTAAATTCAAATTTTAATATAGGAAAATGATGATGAAGATAAGAACAAGGAACGATTTCATTCAAATGGAAAAATAAAGTATTTACGGTTAAACAAAGTATTCATGGCAAAAAAATTGGTATGCCGATTTTATTATTTTGTTTTGATATTTTAGTTTCATTGGCTCAAAAATAAATTGATTCCTACTTTTTTATTGCTTCGTAAGATAAGATTAAATATGTTTCAGAGTCTGTATTATATATAAATCGATCAGTAGAAAAAGCTTCTATTTCATTATGCAAAAACATCATAAGAAATAAAAGAATAGTGGTTTGAAAGGTCAGAGCAACGGATCTATTTTAGAATTTATACCAATATAAATTTTGATTGTGTCGATTAGATAATTTTCCAGTTTGTATGTTATGAAATAGACCAAAGCCTCCTGCCGCTCTAAGAGTAAGAACGCAGCGGTACTTTGCCAAAAAGGGGTATGGTAGCGCCGAGTTCTTACTTTGTCATGTCTACAATTCAGTTCATTCGATTACTACAGAGATGAACCCAACCCAGATATGAACCATAAAAGACAAGACCAATTAAACCGATCACAAGAATACCAGCTGCAGCACCTATTAGCCAAAGAGGAATCCTTCCGGCCTAATTCATTTTATTATGGAAAAACTAGCGGCAACAAGTTTTTAAGCCCAACTCTCGTTTAATCTTATATGCATGATCATAAAAAGGCCGGTTTTATTAGGTAAATCTTCATCCAGTAGGCCTCAGCACTATTCTTTGAGTTTGTTTGCAAATTTTATATTGAGTTTGTATTCAATGTTTATTTTTTCAACGAATACTATGCGGGCCGACTAACTTTTAGGCCTGTTCTAATTTTACTGGACTAATTCTTTTTAGCCGATCACAATAATTGTATGTACACAACAGATTTTTCTTTAAAAACATTAAAAATAATCTTGTATGGAGAATTATAAAAAAACCCATATTTATTAAAGGTAGAACCTTGATCCAGTTGGCCTCAGTAATATTCTTAGGTTCTGTTTTTTGCATTTTTACACTTGTAATACCTTTAAGTAGGCAAATTTAATATTTAGCGGCCAAACAATTTTGGTCGTTATCTCCATTTTATCCTTATGCCCAAGAGCCCAAACTGAACGAACAACTAAAATTTCATGAAATATACTGTGTTGCTTGATAACACATCCTCAAGTTTCAAAAAAAAAAAATTCTATTTATTAACTCTTAAGATATTTATGGTCTTAATGGATATTAGTAGAAAACTCGACAAATATTTATATAGCAATCTACAAAATTTGCAGAATTATTTGCATTTTTTTGTGTTACTCAAAAAGATGTTTCTTTTGATTATAAAAACAAGCGATTAATGTTTAAATTTAATTTCCAAAAAAACAAAGAAACAAATTTATTTTTATCGAAATTAAAACTCAGAGGGTAATTTAAAACATGTTTTACAGAATGATTTCTTAGTACCAAATCTGAAAATAAGAAACATAATTAAATTTCCGCAAACTATTTCTTTTGATTGTAAAAACATGCAATTAATATCAAAATTGAATTTTTGAAAAATAAAGAAACAAATTTATTTTTATCCAAATTTAAATTCAGAGTAATTTAAAATGTGTTTTGAGAAAGAGTTTCTTACATTGCAAATGTGAAAATAAGGAACGAAACCTAATTTCCACTATTATTTTTACGCGTTAAGTCGATTTTCGTGTTGATTTTTTTAATTGTACAACTTTTCATGGAAATTATAGTGTAAATAACATTGCCTATGGTTAAACGAGTCTATCACTTTTTGTATGGAAGTTGAATACCCATATTAATTTTGCTTCTAAATTGTTTTTTCAAGTTGAAGGAATTCTCTTTGGATTTTAAGTTTGATTTGAATTCATTCTTGGTTAATTTAGAATGATTTTAGTTTCAAATTTCTCAATCTAAATCTAATTTCTCAATTTATTATCGCTTGTCCATCAAAATTATGCAATTTTTTTAGAAAAATCATTTCCTATTCCACTCAGACTTTCACGTTATCATTGGGAGTAAAAGAAATACAATGTCTTTTTGTTGTATAATTCATGTTTTATAATATTCGCTTTGCGAAAATCTGAGACACTATTTCCACACACACAAATTTTTTCTAAGCCCAACCCTGCTTTTTATAAAAAATTAAAACAAACTTACTGATATGTTGTTTAAAGGCTCAGTTCTATAAAAGGTAGAAGCATCTTTTTAGCATGACTCGGGACCAGCTTTATAAAAAATATTCTAACATATTTTGTGGGCTTATTTTTATGATTAATTCATACTTTTTAGCAGGTTGAATTTAAGCAGGCCAAATAGTTTCTAAACTGTCCCAGGAGCCCAGAAGATTAAATGTACAGCTGTGATTCCTTATAATATTTCATAACATATTTATGAATGTAAAGTGCATGGGACTCCAAAAATTGAAAATGTTTTACACAAATTATTGCAAATTTTCAATGAAATCAATTAATTTTTTTTCCAGTTTTTCTCAAATTCATAGTATAATCTTGAATTGTGAAAAAAATAAAAATATTTTTGCCAAGAATAACACGATGATAAAAAGCCTAGTTTATAAAAAGTAGAAGTTTGACATAGCAGGCCTTAGCATTATCCTTTGGGCACTATACACTTATAATACTTTTAAGTGGGTTTAATTCAATGTTAAACAGGCCGAATAATATCTGGTTGTTGTATTATTTCGTTATCCATTCAGGGAGGAGTTGCATTCATATCATACTTATGGGCAAGAGCCCAGCTGACTAGATGAACAACTTATCTTTTATAAAATTAAAAATAATTTTTATGGACCCGATGCTAGAAAGCCCAGTTTCATTCTTTGGGCTTATGCTTAAACTTATAAGTGGGTTGAACTTAATATTAAGTGAGCCCAATAGTTTGGGCTATGGTGCATTTTATTCTTATGGGCAACAGCCCAACAGACTTTAAATTATTTTTATGCGCATGTGTTAGCGTTAATTATTTGATTGGATAGGTTTAGTGGAAATTATTGTATCATTTTTTGTATGGAGGTTGAATACCCATGTTAATTTTGATTTTGAACTGTTTTTTCTTTCTTATTGGTTTGTTGGAATTTATTTGAGATTTTAAATTTGGGTTTGAATTAATACTTGGTTAATTTGGAATGATCTTTCCATTCAAATTTATGTATTAACTTTTGATAAGACCTACTTTCTGAGTTTAAATATTCAAATTTTCCCATGTTATCAGTCAGAACTGGTCATTTTAATTGGGAGTACAGATAGATTTTATAATGCTTTTAAGCCCACCTCTTCTTTATGAAAAACAAAGTGGACTTTTGGACATGTTGACAAAAACCCAGTTTTATAAATGGACAACTGTACCAGCTTCATTTTAGCAGGCCTCAGTACCAATTTTCGGTACGTTTACAATTTTGTGATATTTTTGGGCTTATTTTGAGGGCTTAATAATTTTTAGCCAGCTGAATTTACGTAGGCCGAACAATATTTAGGCTGTTGTATTATTTGCCTCACGGGCGAGGAGGAGTTGCGTTAGTATTGAATTAGCTAATAAGAAGTCAGAGAAACAATGTCGCTTTAGTCAAACAGTCTCAAGAGCCTAGAAAACTAAATAAGCTACTTGCGTCCCCTTATATAATCAAACCAAACATAGAGAGGTTTGCCTACTTCTACTAGCCAAAATCAATTTTCCTGAAGCCAAAAAAACGTGGATCTTGTCTCGTCGCGGTTTCTCTAAAAACGTGGATCTTGTCTCATCGCGGTTTCTCTAAACTTTCTCCTTTTATTTTGCGCATCAAAAATCTATTATGATTTTAAAATTTTAAAATTTTCAATTTCAAATCGACAATTTTGAATGTTTTGATTAATATTTAAATTTGAAATTCATATTTTCAGATTCAAATCTCAATTTATTCTTTTCCAACATATTATCACTTGATGTTTTAATATTAACAAATTTTTTAAATGTATATTTCATATCAAAGTTATACAATCGAACAGTCGGTTTCTCCACCGTTGTACGGTTATACCAGTATTTTATCAAACCGACCGTTAGGGAGGTTTGCTTACTGTCACTAACCAAAATCAATTCTTCTGAAGCAAAAAAAACGTGGATCTTGTCTCATCGCGGTTTCCCTAAACTTCCTCCTTTTATTTCGCGCATCAAAGATTCCAAATTCAAATCTATTATGATTTTCAAATTCTAAAATTTCAATTTCAAATCGACAATTTTGAATGCTTTGATTAATATTTAAATTTGAAATTCATATTTTCAGATTCAAATGTCAATTTATTCTTTTCCAACATATTAGCACCTAATGTTTAAGTAATATTAACAAAAATTTTAAATGTATATTTCTTATCAAACTTATACAATCGAACGGTCGGTTTCTCCACCGTTGTGCGGTTATACTAGTAACTACCGTTGAAGTTTAAGTAGATGTTCCTTTTCTTCTTGACATTGCAAAAAATTGTAAATGTTTACACTAGTACAACCGCATAATGATGAAAACTCGTTAGATTACTGCAAAAGAAATAATTTAGTTTTACTTTTTATTACATGATCATTTTACTTAAATATCAAACGATTATAGCATTTAAAGAATTTAACATCAGAGAGGCATAAGAAGACGTTTGTGGAAAGAAAAAAGTAAATAAATCGGAGAGATTCAAGGAGACATGTTAAAGACACGTTTCTTGTTTTTTGGTTTCACATAATTTTGTTTTACGATAAAAGATTCTTAGCGGTCGGTTTGACCAACAATTGCAAATTTCTAAAACGAATTAATCAAGTTTTTTCTATTTTTCTCAAAGTCAGCTATATTTTATAAACTTAACTGTGAAAAAAAATAAAAAAAATATTATTTTGCTGAAAATGATTCCAAATGGGTATCGTGTAGCGTGTTTCTGGGACAGGGCATAAGTGGATTAAGTTTGAAAATACGGATCTAGTTGCCACAACTACTTTTTCGTGTGCTAATCTTATAATCCCTAAGCCAGACATGGTTCTTGTAATAGCCCGCAAATCCGTATCCCTTAAGTCGACACTATTCTCCATCATTCAACTCAAGATAAACGAATATACGAACCATTTGGGTTAAAGAAGAAGAGGTAGTAGAAGAAAATAGAAAAACAATAGCAGAATCTAACCATCGCAGCTTAATAAAATATAATAAATAATAACAGATCTTTACACAAAAGAAAACTATATCTGTTTTCATATATATACATCATAAGAATACATCATCAGAGTTCAACAACCTCAATAACATACAACTGGACAGTCATATAAACTTGTCCTCAAAACTGTATACACAGTGGAATAATAATCAAGTACGGAAGTACGTATCGCCATCCAGCTCGTCTCCTGAGCTCCACAGCATCATATCCTGTATTATATAATACTCGGTCTGACCCGTGCATTATAGTTAAATAATATCCGCGTCAGTCTGCAATACCAGCGTGAGAAATCACACTCAAATTGATTATTAAAGTTTCAAAATTCTTTAAAAACAAAAGCATCTCGTAAGACCACGTCACAAATAAACATGATGCGTTTTTACCTTACGATAGCTAAACCATTTGTTATTAAAATCCTTTGATATTATAATAGGTCTATTTACAAATACTTATTAAAATAGCCGAAATTACTTCAACCAAACAGTTTTATCAACTTGCCATAACATATCTTTTATTAAAGACCCACTATTACTTCAACCAACTTCCCAAACATTCCATAGTTTCCAACAACATTATTTACTCCACTTGTTCAAATTTAAATTTAAATCCAAATTTAAATTATCAAAACTTTCTCAAAATTTTCTAACTCTCTAAATTTTTGAAAAATTTCGCCACTGTCTCCTTTGCGCGACTAGCTCGGTACAACTACAAAATGCCTCTACGGGCTCCCACATTCCAAAAGAAACAAAAAGCCATGTGGCTAGATCAAAACCCAATCAAATTTCATACAGAAATTTAAACACATACCTTTTTGTCGAGCAATTCAAATTTATCTTCTGAAATCAAAACCAATTTTCCTTTCCCTTTATAATACTTGCATATCCTACTTAGCAATAATATCCAGTCATAGCTTTTAAAATCATTTTATATATTTTCTTACAGAAGTTTTCATATCTACTTCTATTCAAATTAGTTTTTCCATTTCCATATGAATTCAATTTATCTTCAACTCTTAATATTGAATTTTATCTTCCATTTATAACTGATTCATATCATTATTTTAAATTAGTTTCATCCACTAATTTATTTTAATTTCCAATTTGAAATCGTTTTGTCGCTAATAATTTTTTTTTCAAAATTTTTCTAACTCCCAAAATTTTTGAAAAATCTTGGGAGAGTCTCCTTTGTACGGAGCAGCTTTTGCAATTTGACAAGAGATGTAAATATATATACATCGACCCACACGGTCGGAAAAACAAAAACAGTTCATATTTCCTATTTTTATTGCGTAGGCGTACCTCTATTTAGCATTTTTAAGCAAGCGGCTTATTTAATTAGCATTTTGCGCGATCAAATCCAGCCCAACGGCTTCCCTGAACCTGTACTTACTCAACTAAAATATGTAAGTGCTAAATATATGCAATTTATTAGTATTCCACTTATTTTAATATAGCTAACACATAAATTTCACATGTAATGCATGTTATATAATTCCCATAAGCACATACAAGGTTCTGACACTTATTGCAATTGCTTACAACCAATTCTCAAACCATTCCATTCAGTTTAAGTGATTTACAACTTACTCGCTTATATTCAATTCATTCTAAACAAAACAATCTCATATTCATTCCAATTGATTTCAAAATTATCCTATTTCACTTCTAATAACTCATAGGATTTTATCTAATCTCGTTTACTTCGAATGACCCATTTTCTTATGAAATTCGACAACATTCATATGAATAAATAATTACTTAAGCTTATAATCATTTTAAATTGATTCCAACTCAATTTATATTTAATTCCTTCTATTTTAATTCCTTCTATTAAACTTGAAAACATTCCATATCTCTTATTGTCTTTAAGTTATTTCAACTCCTTAACAATTTCATTTCATATTCGCCATCATTCCATTTGAGACCATTTTATCAAGCTTGAACCATTCCATGCTTATATATTAATAACCATTTCCCAATTTAAATTTACCCAAGCTTTTATTTAATGGACTTTTACCCTTACTTGAAGCCAAGCTTCCACTAATTTTAAACTTAAATTAATTTAGTTCAAATTATTCAAATTTCATACTTAAGCTCATTTTCATTTTGCAAATAAAATTTCATTTTCTATTTAACTTGATTCTATTTCAATCAAATCTCATTTCAAACAACAAATTTATTTGATTAGTTCATCTGTTTCGTATAAATTTAAATTTCCAGATTCAATTCATTCTCAGTTTATTTAATTAATTACAAGGCCATTTTCAATTTATTCTCACTCATCTGAGTTTTATTTGCAACTAAAACCCATCCCTACTTTAATCCAATTTCTTTTTATTTGACAACATTTTCAATTATATTTACTACACTAATGATTCAAGTCGAATTTGATTTATAACTCGAGTTTTATTTCCAAACTTCATTATTAACTCACAATTCAGCTTCTATTTAACTACATTAGGTTCCATTTACATATTTCATTAACTAATTTATTATCTAATTAGTTCTCCCCCTATTTATAATTCAATACTTAATTTTTAATCTCAAAAATCACTTCATTTAATTTTCTTAAGTTCAATTTATTTTATAATTCAAGTTTGGATTTTTGTTTCATTTTCCAAAACATCAAACAATATTATTTTGGGTTTTTTATTTCCACATTTCAATTTTATAAGTCATTACTTATTATTACACATTTCCATTCATCCTAGGCTTGAATATATTCATCTTTTATTTTTAACTCGAGATTTACACTTATTTATAACCCAAGCATTATTTTTATTCCATGGATTTTTAATTCTTTTATAAGCAATTCTAATTCATTTATTCCAATCCAATTCTTATCCAACTTATTTCTTATCCAACTTACTTCCATTTATTTAAGTAAGGATCTAATTCCATTCAATATCACCTATAACTCAACTGAATTTTATTATCCATTTTAACTCAGATTTATTTAATTCAGTTCGATTCAATTTTCTTCCTCAATCCAAGTTAATTTCATTTTTAACTTTTCACTTCAAATTTTAATTCCAACATTCAAAGCTCTTCCTCCCTTATTTAAAAATCATCTCAACTTTACAAGTTTATAAATTACCTCATCATGATTTTCAATTCAAATAAGGATTCAGGATTTCAAACACCCGGCTTTTGGTTCAAATTATTTTGAAACCATCATTATCCCAAAATCACATTTCTCAAATTTTTAAACCGATCCTGGTTTTCATCCCGAACAAATTTCCTTTGAAATTTCAAAAAACAAACTAGTTTTTCTGAACAAATCAATTTGGCAGCAATCCGTCACTTTGAAACTCGAAAATGAACATCGATGATGCTGCAGTCATCACCGAAATTATTTTCCAGCGACTGAAGTGAGTTCAATGCTATATCCCTTCCCAAAATTTATTTGAAACAATTTCCTTTCAGAAATACTTCTAAAACAATAATACTATATTTGTCTTCAAAACACTTCGAACACACTTCGAAAATCTCCGGGGTTTTAAATTTTCAAATTTTGACTTAAATTAAGTTTTAGCTATAATACATTTGCATAATTCATGCTCATACAAATTCCCATTTGACTATCCAAGTCATTCCAGTTTTTTTTATCTTATTTGTTTAAAATATTATCATCCAAACATCTAAGTTATATAACAATTCAAAAAAATATTTCTTTTATACCAAAATATATTTTGGGTAAAATTATTTCATTCATCCACTTTTAAACAATACTGTGTCACTTTATCATGTCAGGTGTTTATACACTCTTCTCGAATAGCGGCCAACTAACCCGATCAGAATTCATATTCCACCCAACCAATAAGTCAACTCAATATTAAAACAATTTATATTCACTAACAAATACGCGCTCAAATCTATTAATACGCTCAAACTCATTCTAGAGTACTACGGACTCTTATTTTCATTGAGTAATCCCCACCAGAGCCAAGGTTATCACCAACCTATGCTCTGATACCAACTGCAATAGCCTGCAAATCCGTACCCCTTAAGTCGACACTATTCTCCATCATTTAACTCAAGATGAACGGAAATACGAACCATTTGGGTTAAAGAAGAAGAGGTTGAAGAAGAAAAAAAAAACAGAATCTAACCATCACAGCGGAATAAAATATAATAGATAATAACAGATCTTTACACAAAAGAAAACTATATCTGTTTTTATATACATACATCATCAGAATACATCATCAGAGTTCAACAACCTCAATAACATACAAATGGATAGTCATATAAACTTGCCTTCAAAACTATATACACAGCGGAATAATAATCAAGTACGGAAGTACGTATCGCCATCCAGTTCGTCTCCTGAGCTCCACAGCATCATATCCTGTATTCTATAATACTCGGTCTGACCCGAGCATTATAGTTAAATAATACCCGAGTCAGTCTGGAATACCAGCGTAAGAAATCACACTCAAATTGATTATTAAAGTTTCAAAATCCTTTGAAAACAAAAGCATCTCGTAAGAATACGCCACAAATAAACATGTCGTGTTTTTACCTTAGGATAGCTAAAACACTTTTTATTAAAATCCTCTGATATTATAATCGGGTCTATTTACAAATACTTATTAAAATAGCCGAAATTGTTACATGATTAAATTCCAGCTACTAGCCACAAAGTGGGTAATACAAACAAATACCGTAAAAGGCACGTAGGGAGAATGGATTTTCAACTAATGACTAGGCACTGGGGTACCATCTGTCACAGTACGTGGCCTAGATCACCGTACCGAGGATTACTCCCAGTCCCCTGCAACACAAGACCGAGACTACCTCTTACTGGATAATCCCTAGTAAGATCACCCCACGGTTGGGATCAGCAACCGCACCACTAAGCTGAATAAAAAGGGACATCTAGACAGGGATGACGTCACCTTAATGGGCGCTACCCACCTAGTCTTGCTGCATAACCCCTGATTTTCAGTCATTCCCGGTTGATGAGGCTTGAGGCTAAGCGTTACCTTTTTAGACCGTTTCACTTAGAATGCCCATCGTCCACCTGTCGATGTTCCGAAAGCATTCATCCGTACAAGTCCGTCCCAGGTTCGAACGGAACCGAAGGCACTACTTCTACTACATACATTTTGGAATCATCCTCAGAATTAGTAGCGACTAGCCCTTGCACTTCACTGCTCCATCTTCGACTCCGAACTCTTGTTTACCACACGAAAACGTATAAACCGGATCGAAGTGGTTTTCGAGAAATAAATCCCGATCCCGATCTCTTCGAAACGATCAACGCATTGGCCAATATTGATAGTCGGTTATTTAACTATCAATTAATATTTACAACATCCATCAGATATAAATAATTTCCCCAAATTATTTATTAGTCCTCAAAATATCTTCGCAAGATATATTTCCATTTTCAACCCTTTGAAAATAGTTTTCAAACCACACTCTTCTCATGGAATGAATTCCCAACTATTTATTTCCACTGAAAACACCAAGTACAAAGCTTAAGGTTTTAAAATAATTTAAAACACTTTATTATAAAATATATTTTAAAATATTTAAATTGTAAACTACTTCAATTTTTTATTAAAATATATGTACTTTAGAAATATTTAAAATGAGGTTACTTTATAAAATATAAAACTAAATTTTCTCCTTTAAAACAAAATACCAAGTCACCTTTGAATAATTACTATGATAATGGATTTGAAAAATATTTACTTTAGAATTTAAACATGTAGAATTAATAAATTTTCTAAAACATGCTTTTTAAAACAACATTAAAGCCTTTAACTTATATTTAAAAATTTACTTTGAAAACGTACTTGGCTATCCAGGGAAATATACTTCTCTTCACATCATTTAAAAATAAATCACTATTTATTTTTGAACAAATTTTCCCATTTCTTTAATAAATTCCCATCGTGAATTTATTCTACAAATATCCACCGATATATTACTTCACCTTTATAAACCCAGTTTATAAATTTCATAATCACATTCTCCTTTAAATTTTCAATTTTCAAACACTTAAATCAATTTCCAAATTGATTCCCAGTTTACTCCATTTGAAATAAAATTTTTACTTACTCAATTTATTTCAAAACCCATTGATTGCAGACTTTATTCCTTAATTATGATTTAAAATCTTTTAACCGAAAACACCAATTTCAGATTTTTTCCAAATTTCTTCTTTATTTTTCAATAATTTAAATCTTAAACTTAAAATAAATGCTTTATTCTTTTAAATAATAACACTTAAGTTTAAAATTCATTATCTTCCTGTTTATTCAAAACCCTTTTTTCATACACGGAATTTATTTATTAGAATTTTAAAATCACTTTTATTCTTATCCAGTTCATTCTTAAATTTATTCAAATTCTCTATGATTATTTTACTTAAAAATTCACTCTTTTATTTTCTGTCAAAAATCCAATTCTATATATTTTGATAACTTAGTGTACCGAAATATATCCAAGCAAACCATAGCATTCAATATTTCAATTATCAATAATATTCATCACAGAATATCAAATATCCATAACACAAAATATTAAACAATCTAAATAATTTTGAGGAATCCAGTTGGATCCTTCCAACCTGTTTCCCTACATCCACAGATGTTAGCACAATAAAATACCAATTCCACTTCGAGGTGGAATATTGCGGTATATGGGATTAATATAATATCACCCGCTATTATGCAGCGCATAGGGTCTCATCCGCTATATAATGCATAAAATCAATCACTCCAATATATACTATATATATACTACTATATAATATATACCACATCCAATCAGTTTCGGTCATTCAACCAATTATTTAAATTTAACCATTTAAATTTAAATTAAACCCAGATGAGTGAGATTAACTCACCTTTGATTTTGTATGCAATCCATTCCAAACCAGCTTGTTCTTCATTATTTTTGACCTTGTACAAACATTATGCAATTTATTAATATTTGAATAATTTAATAATCAATTTCCATGTAATAAGTTTAGTTGACTAATGATTTAATTAAACTATTAATCTTCCTTTTAGAAACTACTAATAAAAATAAATTATAGGTTTCAAAAATCTACTTCTATAAATTCCTCAAACATAAAAAAATCCCTATATATTTTCAAAATCTTATCTATATACATATTTACTAATCCACCAATATATATACATATTCCATTTTTAGCCGTATATACATACATATATTCCGTTAACTAAAATAGAATTGTCTTTATATACTTACTGTAAAAATAATTTTTCTTCCATCTACATATACATTGGTATAAATAGAAATTTTCATCTTAAACCTTCCTGTAAAAATTTTTTCTTCTTCAAAATATCAAATAATTTCAAATCAGAAAATACCTCTTCCCTGTTCGACTTCAACATCTCCAGGTTCGAACGAAAATAAAAAATGGACTTCCCTCCTTCGTATATGCCCTTCTCAGCCTCGTCGTGGCCAACCATCGTGGACCTAAACCTAGCATTGACCATCACAACAGCCTCAACACTCGCGAAGCCCTACCTGAATCCGACATCCCCACGTCCCCACTACCGATGCCAAGCCGCCTATACGCTTGCCCAAGTTCGCCGCCATCTCCTTTGTCTTCAATCTGCGTCGCCCTCCTTCCCACAATTGCTCGCCGCATCCCACGGCTGGCCTACAGACGGCGATGCCCTAAAATCGCCACTGATTCCAAGGAGAAGGACTCGAGATCAAAATCTTAATCCCAAAAAAAAAACTTGGCCTTAAAGTCGTTTGGATTAAAAACGATTCGGCTCACAAGATTGTTAATATGAGACGAGCTGATGAACGATAGAGGAGAAGCCATTAAATATTTAATTTCGTTTATGTTTTTGGTAGTAATTTTGAACTGTTGTTTATGAAACAGAGAAGGGTTTTCATCTAAATGAAATTTGATTATATTACCTCAACTGATCGATTATTATTTTCGTTCCCAATTCTATGAACCAGCTTGCAATATAGAAAGAAATAATAGGGGGACATGACAGGATGGAAACGTGTTTAGCCCAACTTGCTACGGTGATACGAAAAAGTTTTTATGTGAAGGTAAATTGACCGGTCAAAGAAGAATATTTTATATTTAAAAACCTAGATTTAAATCATCTCGATTTACGTAGCTTAAAATCACGAACTCCTATCGAGGCGTGTCGCTAGGCTTTTAAAACGTTATACCCCTATTCTGAACGCAATGGAAAATGTTTCGAGTCCTAAATCGATCGTATAGAGAATATAGCTTTTTGGGCCCAGTTATTATATTAAATTTTTGATATAAATTTCAGCGCGTTTATATATCGTATGCTCACACAACAACTCCAATCACTACAAAAATTGAAATTCGATAATAATACAATTTTACGGATTCAATGGAACTAGTTTCATCGAAATCCGAGACTGTACCTCGGAAGGCTATTTCTAAATATCAATTTAAACGATATGTTTTTAAAACCGAATGAATCACTTCCAGTTTCAATTTAAAAGCTTTTATTATCTTCTGCACTATCAATATAAATTTTGCAAGCTTTCAAATTATTTTTAATAGGCTTAAAACTCCAGATTCAACATTTTACCCAACTTCAAATTATTTAATTCAATAATTTAATTATCAATAAATAGTGGTATTTGAATTCAAGTTAAAAATTAACTTTTAAATATTTTAAATCAATTAAAATTCCAATTTCAAATGCTCAAAAATTCTGGGTCGTCACAGTTCTAGTTTCAAGCATCATCTCGATCCTAACATACCACAGTCTCCAATGCACATAACCTGAGATGATATTGAATAGGATATAACTAATGTGTTTTGGTCTAGTACAGGGCGGTAAGTAAATTTAAAAATAATTTCTGAATTACTAAAAGTGATATTCAATTAATATTTAAAGGGGAAATGGTCATTTTACAAAACTTGGAATTGACGACATTAATTGCACCATTTCGTCAAACGTGTTTTTCTAATTGATTTTGTCGATAAACATGTCCCAAACTAAAACCGTACGGTGGATTTATAGGGAAAGCGGGTTTGAGTTCCAAACATGTTTTGGGTCAACGATTAAAGATTTGAATTTGAATGCACCATTTCAATTTTCCCTCCGTCTTTATATAAGAGATCCATAATGTCAATTCTGAAACAACACTTTTCTCTTCTTCTTCTTTCCAACTTTTCAAAATAAACCACCGCTTTTGGTCAACCATAACTTCCACAATGCTTTACAAAATTTCACGAAATTCATATCAAAATGAAGGCCACAATGTGTGCTATAGGTTCACATCAATTTGGATGCAAATCTTGATGGTTTGGATGTGCAGCAGTCCAACATAGTGATCGCATTTCAGAAATTCAAAGGCTTGGAGTGAGATAAAGTGAGTGGATAGTGTTTAATTATTTGTATAATACGTATATACTGGTATGATAATCATTAAGAGTCCATAAGGGTTTATTTTGGATGTATATGATTTATTTCAGAATTAAATTGGATTAAAAAAAATTTAACATGTAAGTTGGTTCCAATTGTCTATAATCAAAGTGTGATGATTTAATCTTAATAAAGTGTACAACGAATGTAACATGATGTGTACAATGTATAATTCTTAATAAAATCAAACTTGTAGGATCAATTTCACCCTCGAGGGGGGAGGGGGTGAATAGAGTGATATTATTAATTATAAAAATTAAAGTGGAAATATATAAAATAATTGCAGCACGGATAATATTAGAATAACAGAAGTAGAAATAGAACAACACAGATTTACCCAACTTCGGCAAAACCCTGCCTATGTGATGCCCCCAAGGTTTCTACAAGAAATTAAATAGTTAGACGCTCACGACACCCTCTATCGACTAACCTAAATCTATGCTCAAAACCCTGCCACAACTCAGCTACTGAGTTTCGAACTACACCATTGTAGTTCATCCCCTACTCGCACAACCGAAAAATACAAGCGTTTAAAAGTAAATTACAAAATAAAAAACAAATACAAAACCCTAAATAAAATTTGACCCCAAATAATATTTATATAGGCCGGCCCAAATAAAATAAAAGAGAGTCCCTCTTTTTCTTTTTATCTTTGTGTAAAAACTTTGGCCGTCCTTCGTTGCTTTGAAAATGGATGATTTGTTCCTCTTGAGAAAATTAGGGCTTTTGTAAATTTGAAGATGCCGACTTCGTTGATCGATCGAGTAGCGGTTTCATGTTCCTTACTTTATCGATTGATCTCTCTTCGATTTGCACACGGCTGCTTCAAAATTTTCGAGCTTGAATGTTAAAATGGTGTGTGATTTTGCTTTACCAATTTGCTTATGCTCGACTTGATTCGAATTTTATTGATTTATCGCTTCTCTATTTTGCTTGAACTCGAATACCTGATAATCCCGATGGTGATTGGATTAAATAGGATTCAAAATCCTATAATCTCGTTCGTATATATTTTATTTGAATTCTTGCTTGGCCACTGATTTTGTTTGGATGCTTGTGATGTTTTCTAACTTTTTCAATCCGTATATATTTTTGTTGCATGATTATCACGGCTTTGATTTTGACTTGTTCAATTCTACCTTGATTACCACAGCTCTGACTTTGGTATTTAGAAATGTGATAATCTGGACTTAGGATTTGGTTCCGTTCTTTATGCTGTTGACGTCGGCCACTTTGATTTTGTGACAATATTTATTTCGACTTGCTATCACCTGACTTTGACTTGATTTGAAACTTGTAAAACCTGCTGTTGCATTGCATCATGTGTGTTCATGATGAAAGTGTTGCTTTATTTGCTTCGACTCAGTTGTGCATTTGATTTTTTCACTTGTATTTCCATATAAACTTCAGTCACTGAAGTTTATTGCAGTAGCCATACAGTCAGGTCTTGATACATGTTTTAAATGCGTGTTCATTTTGTCCTTGTGCACTTGAGTCTATCTTGTCCATCATTCTCTAAAGTATAGTGTGGTTAGTTGTTTTCGCCGAGAATGTGTTTAATTGGTAGCTGCAGCGTCGTCTCCACTTGTATACAAACATATATTTATGTATGCATATATGTGCGTGTTTATGGAGTCTGGTTTCATTTTGTATCCACACATCTTTGTTGCATATATACCTTGATGTAATGGTGTGTACATTTGAATCTTTGAACTGCTTCCATTATTGCCTGACAAAATAAAAAAGTTCCATATGAAGTCATTATTGTCTATGCCTCTTGTGTTTAAAAACAGTTTGCAGTTTTGCTGCTATTTAATGTTTTGGTACCGTTTCAATTTGGTCTGGTTCACTTTGAACTTCTGATCTGGGTTCATCTTGATTTTGGAATTTCTCTGCACTTTGTCTGATGTGCTCCATATATATATATATATATCTGTGTGTGTGTGTGTAAGTGTGTTTGACTTGATTGCACTTGTATCTAATGTGCTACTTGCTGTATGAACCTGAACGGATGTTGCCATTGATATTTGTATTTGTTCTTTTTTGTATCTATGATGGTCTCGGGTTCCTTTTGGTTTGTTGTTCCATTAGCATGTGTTAGTACATTTTTTTTGAGTCTGGTTACTTCGAGTACAGTTCGTTGTTGAATTGATTGCTGATTATTGATTTGAAAAGCTGCCTTGTATTTGCATGCTTGAAGTCCTGATCTTGAGTTACTTAAACTTCCCAGTTGCAAAATTTATGAGTAAGCTGTTTCATAGGCTTGTTTTTCGTATTGCACCTGAGTTGAATCCAGCTTATAGCTCGGGTTTGACCTTGAGCTCGTGTCGTGACTTTATTTTTATTGCACTTAAGTTGAACCTGGCTTTTGGTTGGGTTTGACCTTGTACTCACCTGTCCCTGTAGTTTTTTCAAGTGTATATTGGTGCGCACAGCCTTATGGCATGTACAGTTATACACTGTGCATGTCATAAGCGTTCGTGTAAGATGAATTCAAAATAAATGACGACGAACAACCCAATTAACCGAGGCAACTACTATTTTCAAAAACACATTTTATTTTACACTGCAAAAATATTTTCTTTTCAATTTTATCGCATCAATGCTTATTTTGCAGATGACTCAGATGCTGGTTACAAATTGGAATACAGTTTAAGAACAATTATGAGTGAATGAGTCATATGTAGTGAGGTGTTGATGTAAATGATAATTGTATTGTTATTAGAAATGTTGTATATACATTGAGAGCTCAAATTTTGTGCTATTCAAAAATTGTAATAAAATATTTGTTTAAATAAAAATCTGTTTGAATTTAAATTCTATGTTATTTATTTTATTCAGCAAATATTTATTAATTATGTGAAAAATAAAACAGTGCAATAACAAATATATTTAAATGACTATATATATATATATATATGTTTATTATCATCAAACAAAAATCATATACTAGCATATTCAACAATCTCCCCCTTTTGATGATAACAAACATATATTTAAGATTTTGAATTTATTAAATGTATTTGGTCATTGATAAACTCTATTTGCTCTCCCTATTCGAATGCCCCTCTCTGCAACAAAGCTCCCCCTTCATATGTGCATGAAAATAAATAAAAATTTGCAAATGAACCAATATGTGAATATGCAAATAAAAAATAAAATACTTGACCTTTATTTGCCAAAATCTTAACTTTTATCTCCCTCTTTGATTATCAGCAAAAGAGTAATAGTATTAGAAAAATAGAGATAAAGTGACAGACATTAATACAACATTAATACCCAATCGAGTTTAAATATTAAATTTCAACAAAAATCAAACAAAAACTCATAAATACTCTGTTCGACGTATATTCCACTTTAGAGTGATAGAGATGATGTCATCATATAAAACCATATAGTTGTGTCTATTTGTGTTATATTTATATCAGGAATTCGAATATATACTAACCAGGCATAACCGTTAGGACTTTTAAATGAGATTAGTAGTATTCATAATTTAAAAAAAATGAATTTCAAGCATCTTCTAACCGCGCATAACCGTGAGGACTTTTAAGTGGGATTAGAATCAACTTGACTATTTAATAATCAATTTTGATATGTGTTCCATACATGCATAACTATGAGGACTTTTAAATGAGCATGAAAGCACATAATCAAAAATTCCAAGTAGTTCACCCATGCATAACCGTGAGGACTTTTAAATGAGAGTGAATACTTTGGATGTTTTATTTCTAAAAATGAGATAAAATGAAAAAGGAATAATTTCCCGTTTAAAATACCACATATTGACATAGTATATGGGATTTTGATGAGTGATGGTCATTAGAAATACGATAGAAATAGAGATGGTCATGGAATTTTTTCCTATCAAAAATTATTATAAATCTTATTTAAATTTTTAAATAAATTTACTATATATACCGCCTTAAGTTATAATATATGATTAATTTCAACACTCATCACTTTTTCAATCACTATTTATCTTTTTGATAATCGGTAGTGAGTCAGATGAGTTAATGTAGTCATTCAAGATCCAATCCAAAAATAATTATAAAATCTAATTTTCTAAAATGACTAATCTGAAATAAAGTCAACAAAAACTATTTTCTAGAAGGGATCTTATAAGAGAATGTCTGCTAATTTGAAAATCAGTTGAAATAAAAAATATGCAGGTATTTTCTCTGAGAATGTGATGCAACTTATGAGTGTCTCAATATAAAACTCGTTCTACTAATACTTTTTCTATCAACTAGACTGTCGGTGTAATCCTCATCTGGATTCCCCTTTAACTTAAGGTTATCATTAGATAGATATCATTTCAAAATTAAAATAAGTGAAAATCAATTTTCTGAAAGGGGGTTTTGTGAAAATGACTTCAAGTTGAAAATCAATAATTAAAAAATGATTTTAACATGAGATGATATTAGATACCACTTGTATTTGAGATATTCATGGTGATATAGAGTGGTCAAAAAAAAGTGCACTCCTCAACACTTAAATTTTTCAACACATCCATTTATATCAAGCACAAGTAAACTAATCACACATTCAGAAAAATTCATCAAAGTAGTTTTTCTTGTCATTCCAAAGTGAACAGAAAAGTTGTAGCATTATCAGTTAGCTTTCTAGAACTTCAAGAATAAATCAAAGCCGAGATGTTTAAGATATGACAAAAATACTTCAACAATGTCATAATTAACAATATGTGAACAAAATTGAGTTGAGAGATCATACCTCACTTTCCTTTGATGTCGTGATATCCAAAATGCGATGATCTCCATCTAAACTTTATAGGCCAAGGAACATTTAAATTTTAGTTTATCAATCACTTAGAACAACTCAAAATCTATCTCCATCAAATGATTCTTTAGCCCACTCGTGTGTCTAAATTTTGGAGAAAGCAAGTGGTCTAACAAGGATGTAGGACCACTATTATTATCTATTGAACTCTTTGGTACCTAAATTTGTCAATATAACAAACTGTTAGCATCTACAATTGTACCCTTGGGAATCCAAATCTTTTTATATTACAAACCATTTATATTCATACCTTTTGAAATCCATATTTGTTTAACGGTTTTGTGTTTGTATATATTTTGACAATTATTCTTGCCATGTCCAATATTTTCATACTTTACATATTCGGGTATTATACTTTTCCCCTTAATGGTGTTATTAGTTGTTTGTTCATATTTTGACACTTTTGCAAATCCAAATCCATTCCTTTTATTCTTGAAGAGTTGATTTTCTAAGAGTATACTAAATGATTTATCTTTAGCGAAAATTTTCGAGTAACTAACTCAAGTTTATTAACTTTGGATTTTAAAAGTTTATTTTCATTTATTAGCTTCGAACAACAATTAATGATACTATCTCTCTTTTCAAAACTATTCATTTTTAATCGTATATTTTCATTTTGAAGCTCTCTAATTTTATTCCCAATTTCTAGCATCTAGGTTTCAAAAGGTGGAGTTTTTTAAATTCATTTTTTTCCTCCAAATTCTTGATTTTTTCAATCTCCTTTTCAAACTCATGATTTAATCGAGTAATTTCATATTAGCTCAAAATCACTTTTTTTCAAGGGTTTTTGAAATTTTTTTTGATCTCATTTAATTTCTTTTCAAAAATCACACATTTAGAAATTTCTGACTTCTTAATGCTTTCCAACTCTTTCTGCAAAATGTTGTTTTTACAAATCAACCGAGTTTTGTTTTTCTCCCGCATTAAAATTTCGTTTTCTAACTTTTGTAAGTTTTCATGAAAATGGGAAAATTATTTTTCATGGTCCAAAATCTTTTGCAGTCAGAACTTTTAGTTTTCTTAATATTTTTAAGCTAATTTTCCAAATCATTATTTTTCTGATGAAGTTTGTCATGTGCCTTTTTCAACATATTATTTTTCTTCTCAAGAACTTTATTATTTTCAATTAATTTTCGGCACAACAGAACTAAATCATTGAACGGAAAATCACTTATCTCATCGGCTATTGAATCTTCATCGTTGCCACCTTTTACCAATCTTGTTAAGCACGTTTCCTTAACTGAGTTGATTGTGGACAATTTCTTATCATTGTTGATTTTTGCACATATATTGCATGAAAAGTATTCCAGATTTCCTATGCATTGGCACAATAAGAGTTAAAGCTAAAATTATCTTAGTTGATATGAGAATATAGTATATGCATAGCAACAACATTAATCGATGTATTTTTCTTGTTTATTATATCACATCCATTTTCAATAATATCCCAACATTTAAAATTAGCAGATTTTATATAAAATTCTATTTTTAATTTCCAATTTAAAAATTTGTTCCATCAAAAATAGAAGGAATAATACGTGACCGACCCTCAGCAAAAGCATTATTAAAAGAAGCCATTTAAAAATTTTAAAACAAAATTTTGTTTTTGAAAAGTCAATTTTTTTTTAAAAAAAATTGGCTTTTGTTCCTAGCTCTGATACCACTTGTAGGATCGATTTCACCCTAGACGGAGGTGAATAGGGTGCTACTATTAATTATAAAAAAATTAATGCGAAAATATATAAAATAATTGCAATACAGATGCCAACAGACAATAGAATAACAGAAGCAGAAATAGAACAACACAGATTTATCCAGCTTCGGTAAAACCATATCTACGTGCTGCGTCCAAGGTTTTTACTAGAAATTAAGTAGTCAGACGCTTACACATGTTAACTCACGACACTCGCTATCGACTAACCTAACTCTGCGCTTAAAACCCCGCGACAACTCAGCCACTGAGTTATGAATTCTCGAACTACACGACCGTAGTTCGTCCCCTAGTAACACGACTAGAATATACAAACGTTTGAAAGTAAACTACAAAATGGAAAACAAATAAAAACCCTAAATAAAATTTAAGCCCAAATACTATTTATAAAGGCCGGCCCAAATTAAAATAAAAGAGAATCCCCTTTTTTTCTTTTTTTCTTCGTGTAAAAACTTTGGCCGTCCTTCGTTGCTTTGAAAATGGCTGCTTTGTTCCTCTTGAGAAAATTAGGGATTTTGTAAATTTTAAGATGTCGACTTCGTTGATCGATCGAATAGATGTTTCGCATTTCTTACTTTGTTGATCGATTGTCTCTTCAATTTGCACATGGCTGCTATAAAATTTTCAAGCTTGAATATTAAAATGGTATGTAATTTTGCTTTACCAATTTGCTTATGCTCGACTTGATTCAAGTTTTAATGATTTATTGCTTCTTTGTTTTGCTTGAACTCGAATGCCTGTTAATGCTGATGATGATTGGGTTAAATAGGATTCAAAGTCCTATTATCTCATTTATATATGTTTTATTTGAATTAATGCTTGGCCATTGATTTTCGTTTGGATGCTTGTGATGTTTTTCCGACTTTTTCAATCCGTATATTTTCATTGCTTGATTATCATGGCTTTGATTTTGACTTGTTCGATTCTACCTTGGTCGCCACGGCTCTGACTTTGGTATTTAGAATTGTGATAATCTTGACTTAGGATTTGGTTTCGTTCTTTATGCTGTTGACATCGGCCACTTTGATTTTGTGATAATATTGATTTTGACTTGCTATCACCTGGCTTTGACTTGATTTGAAACTTGTACACCTGCTGTTGCATTGCATCATGTGTGTTCATGCTGAAAGTGTTGCTTTATCTTCTTCGAGTCACTTGTGCATTTGATTTTTCACTTGTATTTCCATATAAACTTCGAGTCACTGAAGTTTATTGTAGTAGCCATGCAGTCAGGTCTTTGTACATGTTTTAAATGCGTGTTCATTTTGTCCTGAACTGATGTTGCCATTGGTATTTATATTTTCTCTTTGTTGTATATATGATGGTCTCTGGTTCCTTTTGGTTTGTTGTTCCACTAGCATGTGTTATTACATTTTTTGAGTCTGGTTGCTTCGAGTACAGTATGTTTCAGCGCTAATCTTTGGGTCTATTTACAAATTTTCATTGAGTTTTTATTTTGATGCTTATCTTTACCGCGAAATACTACGCAGGCCAAAATTTTTTTTAAGCCTGTTTCATTTTTACTTTAATAATTTATTTTTGACCTGTCACAACATCTGCATGTACACACAATAGGTTTTTAAGCCCAACTCATCTTTAATAAAAGGTAAAAATAATCTCATATAGAAAATGATAAAAAAAGCCATATTTATAAAAGATATAAGCTAGGTCTAGTCAGAGTCAGTATTATTATCTGGGTCTTATTTTACATTTTTAGGCTGTAATCTTTTAAATGAGTCAAATTTCATTTTAAGCGGGCCGAATAATTTCCGACCTCGGTACTACTAGGTTAACCATTCATGAATGTGTTATATAACTAGGATGAAAATTTAAATATTAAGCAGGACTAAGTGCACAGACTGAACGGACAACTAACATTTCATGACACGTATTATGTTGCTTGATAACACCATCCTTAAGTTAGGAAAAAAATCTATTTTTAACTTTTACGATTCAACAAAGAACTTAACAAGTATCTGCAGCAAACTTGCTAAGTAAGCATTCAAAATTTTAAAATTTTATGATCTTATATTTATAAAATTCTGTATATATTTGCGTTGTTCAGAGAAAATTTCTTTTGGTCATAAAAACAAGCAATTAATGTTTATTTTAATCTTTGAAGAATGAAGAAACAAATTTATTTTATCGAAATAATTTAAAATATGTTTTATAAAAGGGTTTCTTAGGTATAAAATCTTAAAACGAGGGACGAATTGTAATTTCCACTATTATCTTTATGGTTTAAGTCAATTTTCTTATTGATTTTTTGATTGTGCAACTTTTAATGGAAATTATGGTGTAAATAACATTAGTTATATAATATATTTTCAGTTTGTAGGAATTCACCTGAGATTTTATAATTGGATTTGAATTCATTCTTAGTTAATTCAGAATGATCTTCCTTTCAAAATTTTCTATTTAGACCTAACTTCTGAATTTATTATCGCCTGTCCATAGAAAATTTTGTGTGTGTATGTGTCTATGTATGAAAAATTTGCTGGAAAACAAAATGCAAACACGATTGGTCAAGGGTGTTAATCAGCAGACTAAACTGAATATAGGTGTGTTCATGTCGTATCCTATGAGAGTTTTCGATGGACATAGACTGGATAAGGCTTTGGCTAGGGAACTCTTTCTACAAGCTGAACAACGGACATACGATGTATAGACAATAGAAAATTTGTTGAACAATTCGAACGTATGAAATGTCATAAAAATTTGTTTGCCTTAATTCATGACCTAAATGAGAAATGGACAAACATATATAGACGTTTTTTTCGACTTCGAACCAAACCGGACAACAGACACTCGTACAATTGGTGACACAATGGATCTTCACCATTGGATTGCCCTTCGATTTCCACCTCACATAAGGACAAAAAGATCTAATGGTCTGGATCCTTTTGTCACCAATTGTGTTTTATTTTGTGTCCAAATAGTCGACTCCAGATCTTCATGTTCTACCTAAACTTCCACGTATTATAAAATCGAAATTTGACATTTTAATTGGGCGTGAAAAAATTATGACGTTTTTTGCTGTAGTATTTGTTCTTCAAAAATCTGAGAACAATATTTGTAAATACACAATATCCTTTAAACCATATTTGGAACAAATAATCTAAACATTATTTAAATATATATATATATATATATATATATATATATACATGAGTTAAGTTCAAAACATTGTCAATAAAATAATTATTATATAAAACACTTTACTAAAATAATAATTATATAAAATATTTATAATTGTTAAAAATTAAAGTTGATTTAAATCCATAGCTTCCTAAATTCGAAAAGATGCTTAGCGATCACAGTGGTACTTAAACAAGTCAACATTTAGTTCAATTTAACTTTCCACGCAAATAACTAGTATTCACATAATCAACATCTAGGTAAATAAATTCAAAAATTAACCATCGGTGGTTAACACATCACTTATTCAAATTAGCACATCAATTGTGACATATAATTGGATGGCCAAATCTATGAAATAGCATAACAGATTTTTATTCTGCTAACTAAATTTCCAATTGATTCAAATTAGCGGAATGGTGTTTTATTCACTAAACAAGTATCTAAATTACCCTGTTCAATTTACTATAACAAAATGGTGCTTATTTGGTCAAATCGATAATCCATGAAGTATAATTAGTTAAACCACGTTATTACCAAATTAAAGTAATTATTTCAGACAATATTCATTTATCCTTAAGTTATACTATATCAAAATTACTAACAATTTATTTCAAAGCATAGTGCTCATCAACACAAGTTTAACGCAAGAACCCATAGATTAAATGGATTAAATAGGAGCGAGATATCCCATTTTCAAATCAACATACTTGTTCAACATTTAAACAAAATTAAATATAAAAGATTTCTCGCCCAAACTCTTTCAGGGCCGACCCAAAATGCACGAAACTTGACCCGTCCCTTTCTTCTTCTTCCCAGTTCTCCTCTCCAACGCAAAGCTCTTGTACGTGAAACAAGTGCACGTGTGCATCTCCAGGCAGGAGCACACCACAACCGACCACCAATTCGATTCGTTGAACCAACCATCCCATCGCACTTCGCACGCTCTTCCGTCTTCACCCCATCACGACATCTTCGATGACCCCTAGCTAAATCTGCCCGCAAGCTCCCTTTCCTAAGCTTCCAAAATGCGACAAATCCATGTCACGATCACCACGACACCGTGATATCATCTCAAACCACGTCCCAGACTCTCCTCTCCCAAGATTAACCATAACCTCCATATGAGCTAATTCCTCCTCTATATCGATCAAAACCAAACCCTAGTTTTGAGCCATCTATGTCGACCGCCATGGAACGTTCCAAAACTTCACCAAAAATACTCCATCGTCATACGAACTCAACAACACAGATGAAAACTTCAAACTCAAAGTGGATTAAGATATATTAATTTTTGAAGTTAATGTACATTATTTTCATCCTACAGATTTTGAATGATATCTCTGCCATTTCTAGACAAAATAGAGCATGATCAATTTCTAAAAATAGAAGAGACAAACATATACAACTTTCGTGTTGGCCGCTGTGGATAAATCTCAATGGATTGGAAGGTGTGGATATTTGAATGTATGAAGTGGAGTATATTTCATTGGTTTAAAATGAACAGAGAAGTGGAATGAAAATAGAACACCCAATCAGTAAGAAGATGATATGTTTGTCGATTACACATATACAAAAACGATGGCAAAAATTGAAGGGGACAAGGGTGGACAAAGGGGACAAAGAAAACAATGGTGGCTGGTAGAGTGGAGGGGGAATGGTGGTGGTTGCACCATGCATATGTGTATGCGTTGATTTTTGAATAGATTTCGATATTCCGCCCTGCCACACCGCGTCTGCATATGAGCCAAGAATGATAGAAAATAAAATACGATCACGTACAGAAAATGTGACACGATCATAAAGCAGCAGTAAAATAGACCGGTTATCTAATTCTTTGAAATTTCAAAATGCCAACATTTGTCGTAAAATACGTCAATTTTTCAGAATTAAAAATTATGAAAAAATTCTATAAATTAAACTAAAATAGAACATCAAAAATCAGACAATTGTTTGAAACATAGATTTTATTATAAAAACCCCAAATTGAATATTTAAAACTAATTAAATATTTTAAAATTAACGTGATAAAATTTTGGTCGTTACATAAAAAGTATACGAGACTATTAGTCACCATCGAGAACAATAGTGTGCATTCAAGAGATGAAGTATCCAAGTGTTTCATATTATCCGTACTTTAGGTAAAAGTTCATCGGTCGAAATTTCGCCCAACTCCGAGTTAGTATAAAGAAGTTATTATAGTCTGAATAAAAAAATAGCGGCTTCTGCCTAAACGAAATTCAAATATCAGGTTCGCATGTACAAATCAATAATTCTTATATACTTCTTTTCTGTTTCTTTTCGGATCTAGTCTTTGATGTTCATGTTTCATTTTTTGAATGCCGGAAGCAGTGAATAAAAACCATTAAAATGGAAATTAGATATAAAGATTTTGCTTGGGCAATTAACCCTATTAAACAAGTAGTACATACTTAAGAAAGACAAATATGAAATTAATGGTTTCCAAAAGAAAAAAATAGTAATTTAAAACAAATTTCCAAACGAGTAACTCGAAAGCATAAGAGACAAAATTCCACAAAATAGTAGTGAAGAAACAATTAATGGTCGATATTTTGGTATGTTATTGCCGACAGCTCACATTAGCTAAAAGAGTACAAACATTAAAAGTATAAGTATTATTTTCATTTCCAGTAGTATAAAATAAACTAAAACAAAAGAAAGGAATGATGAAACTGCGAATGCTTTCAAATTATTAGTTTTATGAATGCTATTCAGTTGTCTCGGTCTTCTCGATAGTTGTCTCAGATTCAGTTTATGCCGGAAATGCTACTGTTAAATCTACTTCTATAGATGGAACCAAAGGTGCATGCATGTTGTGATTAAACGTAGGCTCATCTGGGCGTGCATATATATATATATATATATACTCATTATGATAATGCATTCTTTCTTTAAATGCTTGTTTTGAGATAATGAAAGCAATCATTTTGTTAATTGGTTTTTGACATAAAGTGACTTCATATACGCTGGAAAATACATAAAATGAACGAGTGATTTCAAGTTAGGACTGTAACGTTTATTTATTTGTTATCTTTTTAAATACTTTCTACTTCAGTTGGGTAATTTTCAATAGAGACTGTGATATTTAACTTGGTATATTAGGTTTTTGTATTGAGATTGAATATTCTCCCTAATTTTGAATTTAAAATTGTATTTAGTATGTCAGGAATTCACTCTTGATTTTAAGTTCATCTTTAGTCAATTTAGAATAATATTCCGTTTTCAATTTCTCAATTTACTTGGGAGTTATGACTAGATCAGTCAATAGTATGGGTTTCAACCCGAACACAGTCTGAACCTGACATATTAATACAGATACGGGTTTTGCTTTTTACTATCCAAGTCCAACTCGGGCTCGACCCAGTTACTATTAGAGTCGGATATGGTTTTATCAAAACCCGGTCTGGTTAGGGCCCTATCCGACTATTAGTTTTCAGCCGTATCAAAACATGATTGTGTATGTTATTTGTTTATCATTTTGTTTGTTTAAATATAAATGTTTTTTCATACTTCTGTTGTGGACCTAACTACATTACCGTCCCAATTATATGTTAACACTATTTATATACAAATTTTTACAAATTTGCAATTTTACATAAGCATTCCGATTTAAGTATACAGACATTACCCGTCGGGCTTAAAATACCTAATGGGCTGGGCTCGAGTATTAATTTGAAATGGCCTGTAGGTTAGGATTGGGCTCGGGTATTAATTATTATAGTCGGATAAGGGTTTGGATTTTATGATACCCAGACCGACCTAGTCCGTTCGACGTAATTATGATCACTTTTTTTATCCTTTCATATGGAAATTACTCGAATAATTTTTTAAACCCATCCTTATTCTTTGTGTATTCTACTCAAACTTTCACATGTTATCAATCAAGATATTTTTATTCTATTTGGGAGTAAAATATATATTTTATAATGTTCATTTTGTTTTAATATCTCAAATTCATCGGACTAATTAATTTTTTATTAGCCAAATTCGTTCCTTTATGCAAAAGTCTTTTATCCACATTTTACGTTTGCAGCAGCATTTAAGCCCAACTCTTCTTTTATGAAAATTAAAAACAATCTTATAGACTCGACGATAAAAAGCCCATTTTATAAAAGGTCGAAGCTTGGCAAAGCAGGCATCAGTACTCTTCTTTGGGCATTTTATGCTTATTTTAAAAGCATAATACTTTTAAGTGGGTAGAATTTAATATTAAGTGGGCCGAATAATTTCTGGCTGGTGTCATATTTGGTTTCATATCATTCCTATGAGTAAGAGCCTAACAGACTAAATGAATATTTCTTACCTGAAGTTGTCTCATGCAAGTCGATGAAATTGAATAGTTTCTAATGGAAATTATAGCTTTTACAAGGAAGTTAAATACCTATATCAATTTTGATTTTAAATTGTTATTTTAGTTTGCTGAAATTTGCTTGAAAGATCGGAGATAGCAATAGGATGTGAACATACTCCTCTCATTAAGACCTGCTCTATCGAGTCATCAAAAAAGATAGACCCAAGAATAATAATAAGAACTTCATATGCTCGTTATTATCTGTAATCAATTAATTTTAATATCTATCTTTCTTACACACAAAATAATAGCATATGTGAATTGAAGTAGAACTTTTGAGGGAACATATAAAAATGCACCGTGTTCTAGGGAAAGTTGATAATTATCCCGATTCATATGGGTTTTGGATTAGAGATATAAATCTAAACCCACACCGGGTTTACGGGACGGTTTTGAGATGGATTCCAACATGCCTAGGTCAGGCCTTCGTCCTAACCCACCCCATTACCACGATGACTTCATTCTTTCTTAATTTGGAATAATCTTTCTATTCAAATGTCTTAATTTACTTTTGATAATTAAGACCCATCCTTTGAATTTTTTATCATCTGTTCATGGAAATTGTGCAAGTACCTTTTTAAATTGGTTGCTAATCTTTGTTTATTCCACTAACATTTCCAATCAAAATTTCTACATTTTAATTAAGAGTAAAGAAAAATTATAATGCTTTTTTGTTGGCCGACCATCATTTTTGGACAACCTAATTCATTTCGCTTTGTAACAATCCAACGACAATATTTGCATGTACACAACAAGCTTTTAAGCTGAACTCTACTTTTAGAAAAATAAAGAGAAACTTACGACTTGTTGATAAAATGCGCAATTCTATAAAAGGTATAAACTTATTCCGGCAAGCCTCGGTACTATTCTTTTGGTATATTTGCAGACATTTTTATTGTGCATAATTTTAACGCCTGATACTTTTAGATGGGCCGAATTTAATTTTAGGCAGGTTAAATAATTTCTAGCCTGTTGTATTACTTACCTCAATAGATAGACCTGTCAACGGATACTTCCGAATGCAGATAGTGCCTTATCCTCATCCTTATTTTAAATTATTTTCAGATTTCCACATCCGCGGATACGAAAGGATATCAGATAATTTCCTATCTGCTAATTACCGATAAATTAAGAAATATAAATGGAAAATTCAAATTTAACATAATATTTTTTCGATGCAATTGAATATAAAAGTGTTCAAAATAAACAAATATTATGATAATAAATAGCTTTGAGCAGTTACTATGCATTAAGTGTATAAAATATTACCAACATAATAAAACAATAAATATATATCATTTCTTATATTAAAATATACACAGTCTAAATTTAAACTTCACCAAAAATTCGACGGATAATTTTCAAATAAATTTAATTTTTTATTAGTTTGAATTTTTGTTTCTATTATTAACTAATAAAGAACGGCTTTGAAAAGAAAGTTTATTTGTTAGATCCTATTTTTAAATGATATTGAAATTTTAATAATATTTAACAAATGAGCGTTTGAATTGGTAAAGAAAACTTATCTGTTAGATCCTCTTTTAAGTGATATTAGTATTTAATAATATTTTTGTAAATGACCATTTTAGTTAGTTCACACTAATACCAAAATAGTGCGAACCAAAGATATTACAACTATTATTAAATATGTAATTTTTTTTAATCCATTGTTTCATACCATGCTATTTTTATTTTATAATAAAACTTTTCAAAAAATATTTAACATTTATGTAAAAAAAGATAATTAAATATGAAGTAATATATTTCTAATCAAAATATGGTATAATTTTTGTCCATTAATTAACTAAGATTACTAATATAAATAATAAAGTGTAACTTTTTATGCAAAAACATATTAATTTAAAATATTTATTCTTTTTTCAATATTACAGAATACAAACATTCATCATTTATCATTAATTGTAATTATTCTTCACAAAATATAATTTAATAATGATAAAGAGTCCATTTGACGTATCGATTTTATGAAGGAAAAACATTATACATGTTTGTAATGAAGTACCAATTTTGGAAATAATTTTTTTGTATATGTTTGTTTGTAATGAAATACCAACTTTAGAATGAAAAAATTATGTACGTATTTCTTTGTATTAAATAACTAATTTTAGAAGGAAAGAAATTTTATGAACTTAAATGTAGAAAAATGTAAACGTATGAAAGATAATTTTGTAAATAATTGTGAGAAGAATAAATTATATGGACTTGAATGAATATACAGTTTTACCATTTATGTCCGTACAAATGTGGTATACATATTGAATTATCATTTTTATGATTTATTAGATCAAACTTAATATAAAAAATTAATTGGATTTAGCTAAAAAAAAAAAAATCCAAGATTAATTATAAATTCAAATATATGGACTTGAATGTAAAATAATATAAAAATACTTAGGAGAAATCCGTAAATAATTGTAAAAATTATTGAATGTTGGCATTTAAATGCAAAATGATAGGAGAAAATATTAATAGAACATTGTAATAGTTTGTATATAATTGTGGAAATTTAAAACTATCCTGACTTGACTAAAAAATTAGTTTTACCATTGTTGCCAATATGATGCGGTGCACACATTGAATTGTCATTTTAAAAATTTATTAGATCAATTAATAAATGTTCGTTAATTGTATTTATTTAAAAAGCTTAAATTTAAATCACATAACTAAATTTAATATATGCGGACTTAAATGTACAATAACAGAAAAAACTTGGAAGAAATATGTAAATAACTGTTAAAATTAGTATTAAAATTTAAAGATAGAAGAGAGAACCAGTGAAAACATTGTAATATTTATAATAACAATAAATTGTGAGGATGTGAAAGTAAAATATCCGGAGAGTAATAAGAAGAGGAGGAAATTCCTATAATTAATAAGAGAGCTTTAAATTCTTCTACTTTACTACTATTTAATAGATTTATATAAAAATAGATTTTATAGTGTTTTAAAGCCCACCTCTTCCTTATAAAAAATAAAAGTGGACTTTTGGACATTAGTAAGAACCGATCATGTTAATTGGGAGTAAAAATTGATTTTATAATGTTTTTAAGCCTACCACTTCTTTATAGAAAATAAAGGTGGACTTTTAGACATGTTGACAAAAACCCAGTTTTATAAATGTACAACTGTGCAAGCTTCTTTTTATCAGGCCTCGGTACTTATTTTTGGGCAAGTTTACAAATTTTGTGAGGCTTATTTTGAGGGCTTAATAATTTTTATCGGTCTGAATTTAAGTAGGCCAAATAAAATTTAGGATACTGTATTATTTGTCTTCATGGGCCAGGACGAGTTGCGTTAGCATTGAATTAGCTAACAAGAAGTCGGAGGAACAATGTTGCTTTGGTCAAACTGTCCCAAGAGTCTGGAAGATTAAATGAACAACTATGATCCCTTATAATATTTTATAACATACTATCGAATGTTAAATGGATGTTCCTTTTCTTCTTTGACATTACAAAAAATTGTAGATGTTACACTAGTACAACTTCATAATGGTGTATAGAATGGTCTACTCGGTTAGATTACTTCAAAAAAAAAAGTTTTGAGTTTTTTTTACATTACCATTTTAGTTAAATAAATGATAACATTTAAATAATTTAAAATTGAGGAGACTTAAGAAGACGTTTGTGTAAAGAACAAAGTAAATAAAATCAACGAAATTCAAGGAGACATGTTAAAAGAATGTTTCTTATTTTATAGCTTTACAAAATTTGGTTTTGAAATCCTATAGTAGACAAAGCTCTCTAACGGTCAGTTTGACTGACAATTGCAAACTTCTAAAAAATATTAATTAACATTTTTCCATTTTTCTCAAAGTCATAACTATATTGTATAAATTTAATTGTGAAAAAACAATAAAATCATTCATTTTGCTGAGAATGATTCCAAATGGGTTTCGTGTAGTGTATTTTTGGGACGAGGAATAAGTGGATTAAGTTTGAAAGTGTAGTTCTAGTTGCCACAACTATTTTTTCGTGTGCTAATCTTATAGTCCCTAAGCCGGACATGGTTCTACTTTCAAGCATCATCCCGATCCCAACATACCATAGTCTCCAATGCACACAACATGAGATGATTTTGAATATGATATAGTTAGTGTGTTTTGAGTCTAGGAGAGGATGGTAAGTAAATTTAAAAATAATTTCTGAATTAATAAAAGTGATATTCTATTAATATTTAAAGGGAAAATTGGTCATGTTGCAAAATTTGGAATTGACGACATCAATTGCACCATTTCGTCAAGCATGATTTTCTAACTGATTTTGTCGGTAAACTTATCCAAAACGAAAACCGCACGGAGGATTTATAGGGAAACTTGTTTTGAGTTCTAAACAGGTTTTGGGTCAACGATTAAAGATTTGAATTTGAATGAACCATTTCAATTTTCCCTCCATCTTTATATAAGAGATCCCATACATCTGAAACACCTCCTTTTTCTCTTCTTCTTCTTTCCAACTTTTCAAAATAAACCACCGCTTTTTGTCAACCATAACTTCCACAAGCTTGACGAAATTTCGCGAAATTCGTGTTAAAATGAAGGCCATAATGAGTACTATAGTTTACACCAGTTTGGAGGCACTATTAGGAGATTTGGATAAAAATGGCATTAGGAATTTATAGGATCAGTAATTTAGTTAAGAAGCTATCCATGTCTACTCCACTTTTCATTTTTTAAGGTTATAGATGATGATTTTGAAAACAAAATTTACCATTGGATGGAACTAAATGATGATAATTAATAAATGAGTTAGGATAATTTTGTGAATGTTATAAAGAAAAGCATTTATAGGAGGACGAGAATACTATATACATTCTTCTATTCAGAATTTGTTGGATAAGGAAAAATGTTATTGAATTTAAAATGGTAATGAAAGAAAAATAAATTGGATTCATAAGAAAAGGAATTGCAAAAGATTGTAGGGGTTTAAATAAGACCTAAAACAAAGTTATAAAGAGTATTTAGTTAAATAACAACATATTTTTGAGTATTAGAGCAATATATATAGATACATATTGTTGGGACAATATAACAACTTAAAATTAGGAATTTGACATGCATGTGAATAGACTGCGGTTTGAAGTGTACAAAAATAATCGTCGTAAGGAGATATCTAACGACCCGAAATTTTCGATCCCGAAAACTCCAGATAGTTAGGGAAAAGAAAAAAAGAGACAGAAGAAGAAGAAACAGAAACATCTCACATTCACAGCGGATAAAATATAATAACAAATAATAGCAGTTATACAAAGGAAAACTGTATCTGTATATTTACATCAATACATCAGAGTTACAACAATTACACAAACACGGGACAGATAAAATCAACATGTCCCAGATAACTACAATATATCACAGCGGAATACACTCCATACGTTCCTGCCATCCAGCTCGCCACCTGAGCTCTAGAATGTCGTCACCTGAAAATCTGTAATACTCGGTCTGACCTGAGCATTACATCAAAGTAACACTCGGATCAGGCTGGAAATCAGCGTGACCCATCTAACAAGAAAAACCAAAGCATACAACTTTTTAAAACCTGGTTAACTCGTACCTTATTATGAGTTCTTAACTTGCCATAATCAAATTCGCATCTTACAATCATATCTAAGCATTACAACTCAAATTAAATGACCATGATTTCATCACTTATTTCATTCCAGCCTATATATTCCAAAATCAAAACCATAAAGAATTATTGCAGATTACAAATCGAAGTGGTTTCAAGTATTTTGTGCTGATACCGACCACGGTCTCTTCGAATCCATTGTCATCTTAACCCAAGTTTTCAAGTGGATACAATTCAGTTTTAAATTTAGGATGTCACTTTGACACAGTAATTCATCATCGATAGATAACCACATTATTACTGATCAAACCAAACATTTCATTTTAGAAATACCAACCAATCCTTCATAAGCATGATGAATTAGTCACACCATTTCTAATTAATTTAGATAAATTAAATTAATTACTTTATTCACTTTTAATCCTACTTACTTAACATTAATTAATTATAAACTATTAATTAATCATCCCTTAATTATTCCATCTAATTACATTAAGTAATTAGCCTTAATTTAATTACCCAAATTAATCTAACTTCCACCCATTCACATTAATTACCTTTGTCCTTAATTAATTACTCAAATTAATTATCCGATAATCACTTACATTGATTAATTATCCTTTAATTAATCACCTTCATTAATTAACTAACCCTTTAATTAATTTCCTTAATTGATCAATCCTTAATTAATCAATCCTTTGTTAATCAGTCCTTAATTAATTAACTTTAATTAATTTCTTTAATTTCATTAATTAATTATCTTTAATAAATTAACTAATTATACTTTAATTACTCTTATAAATAAAACCTTAATTAATTAAGATAACCATTTACCTTAATTAAATACTTACTTAATTAGATCATTTAAATCTTATTTAATTTAAATGCTCGGAATTAATTTATACAAACCACTTAAGTCCTTATTGATGAATTGGGTTCAAAACATTTTTCTTAAACACTTAGGGGTTTAATTAGATAATTAACCTAATAATTATTTAAAACCGAACAATTTAAATTCAAGGCATTTGGCTTTATAATTAAAATTTTGAAACTTGTTTATAAAACTTTGATCAATATTTTTATTTAAAAAACTCGTTCAAGCTTCTCTTTTGAAAATGCTTGCACTGAAAACTTGTCTTAGGAATTTTTTTTAAAAAACTCACAATTCCTTATGTTTTAAAACCTAATCATTCTCTCCTAAAAGCCTGATAATAACATAACCAATCCGTCTTACTCAAAAATCCCTGACCCAGATCACAAATTCCCGGCCCTAAACCCGAGTTTCCCTTCCACACGAACAACTCGAGTTTGAACTCGATGCCAGCCTCTACTTTCCCGAGTTAACACGACACATCAACCTCTGACACGAACGATACTATGTGCACATGCACAATATCTCTGATCAACTCCAATCCCTACTTTGACCTCCAGCACGTCGGCGATACCATCCTCGTTCGATCCGACCCTCCAGCATGATCACTCGCACCAGAAAACGAAATCGAGCAAGTCGATTTAGCTGAAACCATGACTGATCGATGAAGATAACACCTCGCCACCACCTCATATTGCTAGAGTCCCTGACGCTTCGCCCAAACCTACGTCATAAACCCACTAATCTGTTCCCCCACTCGCGATAAAGCTCGAAACACCCTTGACGGAGCAATTGGTTTGAGAATGTAGATGAACCCAACGGGGCCTAACCCTAAAATCATATTGTCCGGCCACCATGCTTGATGAAAAATTTTCTGACCATTTTTATGTTGTTCTCCAACACCTAAGCTTCCTTCCACACCGATTTCGAAGTCCAATTCCTCTCCGGTCGACGAAAATCGACGAAATCCCCTTTTGTCGATTAACTTGCCAATTCTCGACGAAAACAATCTTAAAAATCTCAAATCCTATACCTAAATTCATTGTTCACCAACATGAATCCATACATGAAATCCAAGTATGAAATCATAGTCATAAATTTTTAACGTATAAAAATTTACTTACAGTTATTTCTTACTTTTGAGTTAATTACTAAGCTAAAATCTTGGCAACCATTTTTAGACTTGATATTACATTTATATCAACATTTTCATTTAGCAATCAAGCCCTAAAATCAATTGCAAGAAGAGAATTTGAATTTTGAATCAGGGTTAAAGCCTGAAATGATGAACAGAGGTCTGTTATGCCTGTTCTAGTCATGTTCCTGGATACTAAACGCGCGCACACACACACACACACACACACATATATATATATATCATTATTAATCAATATGCACAACATAATTCATTCGTATTTCAAGGATCATCATCTGCCAATTCAAGATATACCAGGTTTCAAGAGATTACTCACCTTATATCTTTGAAGAGGGAATAACTTGATGATGATCTGGAAATGCTTTTGTTTTCTTAGTCTTGATTTGATATCTGATTAAATCCTGCTTTGATTTTGTTGAGTTGCAACTGAAATCGAGCTTCAGGTTTAAAAATGTTGTTGATGTTTTAAAATGATTTAGTTTTTTGAAATTTCGGAAGAGATTGTTGTTTGCTTTTATCTCGAGTTGACATTTCAGTTTTTATTATTATTTCCTTTAGATCAGTTTGAAAGATGAAGAAAATAGCCTGACTATTTTTTATTATTATTTTACAATTTCAAACGGGAAAAGAATTTTGCCACTTGTTATCATAAGTTTACAAGTGTTTATTTCCTATATTCATGGTTTTACAGATGTCATTTGTTAAATTAATTGTGTTTAAGTCCTTGCTTAAATTAATTTTATAACTTTGTTTTAATCCCTTACTTAAATTTTATACTTAACTCCTTTCATTCAATTAATTTATGAATCATGTTTTCTTAAATGTTTATATATATACATACTAAGAAAATGTATTATGTTTACAAATGTATATTAAATCTTTTATCAAATTCTATTCAAATTTGGACTATTATGTTTTTATGTTTTAAACTTAAATATATTTATAACTTAGTTCATATGCATTTTTAAATGAAAGAACATTAAACCTTTTATAAAACTTATTTAATTTCAGAAGATATGTATATATATATATAAATTAATACTTTGTGTTTATTAATTTACTATATGATATATCATTTCCAGATATTTATATTTCAACATTTATCATAGTTTCAATTACATCCTGATATCCTTTATTACCAGTTTATTTTCCAATTATCAAATACCAAAAATCTGGGTTATCACATTCCTTTCCTCTTTGAATCTTTTCGTCCTCGAAAAGGAACGAAGCCAGAATTTATTCAATACTTAAAATTAGATAAATTTATTCTTTGATCGTTTTTAAAACACTTTTAAAATCTATATAATATTATAAAATAGTTTTTATAAAAGTACTTTTATAACTTGATGTTTCAACAAGTCCATCCTTGTTCTCACAGAAATTCGGTCATACGTTGATCAGGCGTAGGACTGAAAATCTATAAGTACTTGGCAAACCTGTTTTCAACACCCAGTGAAAATACTTGAAAAATAATTTTATTGAAAATATAGAAAACATTTTTGAAAATAGAGGGAGCATCTTTAGTGAGAATGCTCTGGAAATCATCACCCCCATTCATGGTCGTAGTTAACCCGATGGTTACGTTGCCATCCCGACAAAATCTATAGATAACCGTAGGCACTCCACGCCCCTCGATTACGCCATGGAACCTGGTACAAATCGCAGCTACATTTGGGGTTAGTTGCTATCACAGGAAAAACCCATATAGTTGTAGGCATCAGCGCCCTCAAATTTCGCTGCCAAAAGAATGAAACTTCTCCATTCCACTCGACCATAGATCGCAGTCTACTGATGTTACGTTGCCTTTCCAACAAAATCAAACATAGACCGTTGACACTCACCTCCACACGATTTCCACTATGGTCCATAGTAGATCGCAACGACATTGAGTTACACTGTCATTACAGCATAACCCAAATGCCTCTGTGGGCATCAGCGCCCTCGACTTTCGCTACCCAATAATCCTCAGGAACTTCAGTTTGGCTGGACTTCCTCACATGATCCACTTTAGAGCCTCCCCCCTTTGGGGCTCAAGGCAGTACCAACCTATGGTAGTCCTAAGAAGTTCATTTCAAGGGAGCGCCTTTTTCTCCAAAGCCATTTTCAAAACACTTTATACTATATCCATATAGTATCTTCCAAATCATACACCTAGTATGAATCCCATATAAATCTCCTTTTCTCAAAATCAATTATCCCAAAATCGATAGTTCTCAAACTAGGTTATCCAAATTTCAAAATTAATTTACCCAAAAATCAAAAGCCTTTCCATTGAAAATCTTTGGATCACTTCATACTTGTATAAATTCCTATTTTATACTTCAAATACTTTTCAAAAACCCTTTTATTATGGCTATAGATTCAACAAGGGGAGATTTATCTTATATAACAAAGATATATAACTTTATTTATTCCAAATCAAATATTCAGATCTGATTACTCTTTCATAAAGTTATTAACAATGTTACTTTTCTATAAAATGATTTCTAATCATAGAAATATCCAATTTCCACTTTTATTTCATCATATATTTCACAAAATATACTTTCCTTTCAAAAACCATTTTACGGTTCTTATCCACAAATTTTCAATATCAATTTCATTCAAACCCGTACAATGTACACATATCATCCGTATGCTATATCAGTCTGATCGCTCACCCGATCACACAATTTTCCTTTCGAACTAGTATCATCCACCCGACTTCCTAGTGCAGACTCAGATCTGGTTTCTTGATCAGAAACCGTCATTTTCCTTGCATAGTCACCACTATGACAGAGGATTTTCAGAACCAATCAAAAATCCGTATCTAGGTTCGCCATCAAAAATCGAGTGAAAAATGCCAACTCGGATCGATATACTATCTCGAAATTTCGTGCTCGAATCTGGATCAAATCATTATGCAAATAGAATAATATACGTACGTCCTATGTATCTATCTCCATTGATTATTATCTAAACTAATTTCTCTTTCTATTCACATTTACTTTAATTTCTATCCCCTTATTCATTTATTCACGATTGCCTTAATCGTCATTTGGATTATTACCTCAATTCTAATCTCAGTTGGGTATTTAATCATAAACAGTTTGAACTATGTCTAGCTTAAATTTAGAAAATAGCTTGAAAAATTAAAAATAGATAAGTAGTTGAAAAATAATTATTAATTTGTAAAATAGCTGTAAAGTAGTTATAAAATAGTTAGATAATTGCAAAATAGGTGTAAAATAGTAATTAGTTATAAAGTAGTTGAAAGTTAGTAATTAATTTATAAAACAGTTGTAAAATAGTTAAATAGTTCCAAAAATAATTGTAAAATAAGTATAAAATAGTTTGGCTTTAAAAAGAAATATTGTATAGTAAATTGCTTAGAACAATAGGTTTATATTAAAACAATTTATTTTGAAAATAGCCCAGGGCCAAACTTTACAACTTCTCAATCTCCATGTCCAATCAATTTCCCATCCCATTAAAATTGATCCAATCCCAATTCAAGTTGAATTAACCTCAATTTCTTTTCTAAATTCAAATCAAATTCCATTTGAATTTACTTATTCAACTTTAATCACAATTTCAATTAATTCAAATAAATTTCAAATTGAACCATTTTCAATTCCAGTTTGAATTAATCCCAATTCCAATCTCCACTTTTAAATCATCTCTAATTATATAAATTCGAGTTAAATTTTCAAATGTTGGTCTAATTTCCTTAAATCAAATTAACCTTTACTTTTTAATTTAACAACCCAAGTCCTTACACAATTAAATTTTGAACCAACATTTTAATATTTATTCAGATCACTTTTACTTCTTATCTCAAGTTTCCAAGTAAAATCTCAGAACCCTTTCAACATCTAATTTTGAGACCAAATCTCAAAATTCTATTTTAAATTACCTTTACTTCTTTATAAACTTATTCTAGGTTCAAACAATAACTCAAATCCCTTTTAAACAATTTGATCTTTGAAGTCCAATTTACTACCCAATTTCAGTTTTGAAACCAATCCTTAACAATTTAAATTTTAAAGATTCAAATCTTAAGTTCAAAGTGATTTTACTTTCATAGGTTCGATTTTTATCTTTAAAAATCAAAATTACTTAAATAATTTCAAATTAAAGTTTTATTTCCTTTTAATTCTGCAATGGATATAAAATATCACAATCCACTTCTTAATTCATTTAAAACAACTCAATTCACAGTCTCATAATTACTGATAATAATAGGATGATATTAAGATAAATAAACATCCAATTTATCTAAACATTCATCATCCACTTCCCATTCCTAGAGCTCAAACTCATTTAAGATCATATATAATTCCCTTTCAAATAAACTCATTTAACTTCCCTAAGTTAAATCTTAATTTCATTTTGAAATTCTCAATTCTGGTTGTTTGTTAACTTATTTAACTTTCCAAAGTTAAATTCGATTTACTTAATCCAGTCAATCCTATCCAATTTGAATTTCCCATTTCAAATTTTAAACTTTATATAGATAAACTTCCCACTAATAAGTTCAAGAACTTATTATACTTTGGGTTTTTACATCACACTTCAGGGAAACTCAAAACTCATCACTTTAGAGTTTATTTCAAATCATCTTTGATATTATGCATCCACACATATACATATTTATTTCTTGGCCCACCAAGCCATATTTTTTTTAAAATTTAAACCACCTTTTGTTTTAATTCAAAATAATTTTCTTTAAAGCTTTCAAACAACTTCTTACTTTAAAAAAAAGATCATATTCAAAAATATTTTGAGTAATATCATTTCTTTTAACATTTTGAAAACAATTTCAAATGTTTTAAACTTAAAATTTAAAACTTCAAAATTTAACCCCTTCCCATTTACAAATCATTCTTACCTAAATGTTTACTCCCTCAGCATATTTCATTTTACTTTATCAATGTTTACTTGAAAACAAACATCCCATTATTAAACACAATAACCGTTCCATATTCTGGTTTTAAACCAATTCTAATTCTTCTTATTTGTATAGTTCAATTTATTCAATTCCCATTTTGATATACATACATATATATATTACTTAATTCTTATTCAATTTCAATATCCAACAACCAATTATTGCTTTATATATAAAATATAAGCTTTTATAAAAATCATTCGTCAAAACTATTTTTTAAACCTTTATATAAGAAAATAACAAGTACGCTCTCATACACACACACTCAACTCATTCTAGGGTACCACTGACCCTATCCTAAATGAATACACCCATCAGAGCCAAGATTCTTGTTGAACCTTCTGCTCTGATACCAAATGTAACGACTCGAAGTTTTCGATCCCGAAAATTCTAGATAGTTAGGGAAAATAAAAAAAAGATAGAAGAAGAAGAAACAGAAACACCAACATCTCACATTCGCAGCGGATAAAATATAATAACAAATAATAGCAGTTATACAAAGAAAAACTGTATCTGTTTATTTACATCAATACATCAGAGTTACAACCATTACACAAACACTGGACATATAAAATCAACATGTCCCAGATAACTACAATATATCACAGCGGAATACACTCCAAATATTTCTGCCATCCAGCTCGCCACCTGAGCTCTAGAATGTCCTTATCTGAAAATCTATAATACTTGGTCTGACCCCGAGCATCACATCAAAGTAACACCCGGGTCAGGCTGGAAACCAGCGTGAGTAAACCCATCTAACAAAAAATACCAAAGCATTCAATTTTTTAAAACCCGGGTAACTCGCACCTTATTACGAGTTCTTAACTTGCCATAGTCAAATTCACATCATACAATCATATCTAAGCATTACTACTCAGATTAAATGACCAAGTTTTCATCATTTATTTCTGTGACGAGCGGGATTTTTCGCGTTCGAAAATCGACATCCATACTTTACATCGTACTCGAATGCCGTCGATTCGACCGTTCGAATCCAAGTCGCCGGAGCTTATAACACAATTAAGTATAACAACACAGCGGGAGAAAAATTAATAATACATTGATATACAACATTGATACAATATTTGATACAACATATGATACAATAGATATCAATATACATCAGAGATATGATACGATAAATAGCAACGGAAAAGAAAAATAGATAACACCAGCAGCGGAACAAATAACTCTAAGATACTCTTCAAGAGAGAACTCCAGAAACAGCTCGAACCACCATCACGATGCACTAAGACAAGCAAGTCTCGTTCACATTCAAAGACATAACTAGCTCCAGATAATCTACTAAACCTGACCATCTGAAAAACCCAACTCTAGACTGCCCGTGTGGAAATATTTTGAGCACCCAGAGTTTAGGAAAGAAACAATAAACTCCAGGTCAGTATGAGACTGGCATGAGTAACAAAAACAGTTTATCTTTAAAAAAACAAACAAAGAAATATTTTAAAATAGATCCGCAATGCTTTTAGAAATTGTAGCTACCATAAGGCCTCCCGCCACACACACAATGCAAACGCAGAATTTGGAGGAGATTTCTCTTATGATAGTCAAAGATGCTTGATACGCAAATTTCTTTTCAATATTATTATTATAAGTGCAAAATGTGGAAAACCATTTCGAAAGTAGAATATAAATCTTAGCCAGCATAGGTACCATTATAGTATGCCTACTATAGCTACCATATTAGATGGCAGGTTCTACAACTAAAACCGTACAAGGCTCGTATTGTTTCTTTGGATTTCCAACAAATGGTCAGGCCAAGGAACTTCCTATTGCCACATGGGTACGCCTCTAGAAGGATGCCCCGAGAACCTAATCGGATCTCTGCCAACACAAGGCCGGGTTACCCCTAACTGGGTAACTACTGACATGAGTATGCCATCCCCCGGTCGTAACCAACCTTTAACCAGGGCCCCAACAACAATCACAAAGTAATATATGTATGTATATATATATATATCTGCGATACCCACATAATTTAAGTATATGGGCTCCATATTATGATACCACTTCAATCCAGAAGGAAATGTACAAACCCTAAGGGCGCTACCCCCAATAACCTTCCCGCATCTTTCCTGTTTCGACCATTCTGGGGTGTGAGGTTTGACGAAGTTTCATCCACAAAGCTACGCCTTTTACAAAAGCCACGCTTTGATCAACAAATGATTAGCAGCATTCAGCATGCCACATTACGAAGTTGGGAATATATCGCTGATAACCTTCAACTACATAACCTCTGAGCTCGTACGTCTCAGAAAAGGGTGTTAAGCTAAGAGAATAAATTCTCCGCCATCAACAGAAATGCATTTGAAAGAAATCCGCTTTATATCTCAAATGTAATTTCAGACATACAATCCATACAAGTCTGTTCTGGGTTCAAACAGAACTGAATGAACTTCCGAAGAAGTCCTTGCAATCCGGATAATCCCTAATCACGTCTGGACTTCCCATCACATATGGAGTCTCTATACCGAGGACCAGTCGATGCAAAGACATTCGACGAGTTATCCTTTCGCTTTCGAAAATATCCGATCTTCACCACCAGTCTTCAAATTCTATCCATAATGTCGTATCACATATTCGGAATGGGTTACATAACACAAAGGTCCTTTCCTGGCTAAACCGAATAGTGAGCGCAATATTTACAAGAAACATATGGATATTGGGATTTCAATTAAGTCACAACTTATTACCCAAAACCTTTCTTTCATATGGTTTAAACAAATTAGCATTTCTAATCTTTTAAACAAAAAGATTCATTTCACAAAGTTCACCCAGTTTCAGAAAGATCCATTCATAGATTTCAAAAAAATTTCTATTCCAACTGGATTAACTCGTTTAAAATCTTTAAATTAAAGATTTAACTTATAGCTTTCAAACCGTTTCCATAACTTGGAAAATCATTTTCATTTTAACTTAAAATCCCCTTAACACAAATCGAAAGTTCATTACTTATGTGAAAGCTTTTATTATTTGAAAACGAACAACTTTCGTTTTAGAAAAATCCGATCACATTTGCACGAGTTAAAGTTTTTGAGTTTAAATTCAAATTCCTAAATCAATACCTTTAAAATAGTTTAACCCATATAAAACTGGTATAACATCTTTAGTCAAACATAGAATTCAATTTCAAATCTTGAATTTAAGTTTAAATCTAATTATTTAAAATTTCAAAACTCAATCAAGTTATTCAAAATAAATTTAGTCTTTGAAATTCCATTTCAAAAGCTTTTCACTTTAAACCCAATCCATTTCCAAAACATTTGAATTCAAATTGTCTATTTAAAAATCATTTCAAAAATCTGTGACTTAATCGATTTCCTCATGAAATTCATATTTGTGTGTGTATGGTGTGGTCCAAGGGTTTAACACAATAGTGCAACATCATTCAATCATCACAGATTAAAACACAGAAATATAGTTGATAAGCGATATAAGTATAACGCTTATCGCTCATTCACATAACATAGATATGTATATCACCGATAATAAATCACATCACAGATAATTAATTACATTACAGATCACAACGTAAATCAGGATATATCACAAAGCATCACATATCAAGAATATCAGACAATTAAATCATTCAGTCAAGTCCAAACATTCACAAGTAAAATTTATAAGTTAACAGATTTATTTAATCCTTTATTAGTTAATATTTTATTATTAACTAATCAATTTTGATTAACGAACCAATTAACCTTCAATTATTTAAATTATCTTAATTAATCACAATTATTAATTAACCCTTTAATTAATAAGTTTAACTAACCCCTTAATTGATAACAAATATTTATACCCATATTACTGATTATCATTTAATTAATTACATCCGGTAATCATCTATAAATTACCTTTCTAAGTAATTATATTTTCCAAATTGTCAAATGGTTGTTCTAGATTAATTATTCTAATTTTTGTCAAATTTTGTTCTAGATTAATTATTCTAATTTTTGTCAAATTAATCACATTGATTATTTATTTAAATAATCTTAGTTAAAAATCTTTATTAACTATTTAATTTCTTTAATCACTTTTCTAAAGAAATTTACTTACATAATCATTACTGATGATAAATTGATAAATCATTAAGAACTCATTAATTAATGGATTACAAATCATTAATCTTCACAAATTAAAGTAAACTCATCCATATTTAGGATTTAATTGTTATTTATAATATGTTGAAAACATTTATTTCAAATTTCCTTTTTAATAAAGTTTAAAGCAAATTTTCCAACATTTTTATGTAAAAACAACAATTGGTTATAAAGGAAAATTTTAAAGGGTTTAAAATCACTTTTCTTTTTAAATTTAACATATTTAAAATTTACTTCAACACCTAAGTTATAAATCTTAATTAATTTCAAAATCTGGAAATCTGGTTTAAAAATTTATTTCAGGTTTAAACTTTTAACTTTCAGCTTGTTTAAATCTTCCATCTACAATTTCTAAATTCATTTTAATTTTCAAATTACTTTCAATACCCTTAACTACTTTTAAGTTATTAAACAATTTGGATTTAAAATTTTATTTATGCCTAAACTGAATTCTAATCCAAACTTGAATTACATTTACTTCTTAGATTTAAACTCAGTTTTAAAACCCTACTTCATAAATTTAAATTTGGTTTTTAAAATTCCCAGAAAAAAAAGTTTTAGGCTGAAGCTTGTAACAGAATGTAACCCGAGCCCTGATCATTTTGCTTCGAGTAAACAACTCGAATCACCCAAGTACGACACGAGCAAAACTGGTTCTTCCCAGACAACAACACCCAGGCTAACATTTTCAAGCTCGTGCACGTGCACATCATCGCCGGCCAGCTTCCGGCATCGCCACGACATCGAACACGTCGGCAATCCTCTCCCGAACCAACCCCGACTCCTTCGAACCAAGTCATCACCTCGAACTCGAATTCGTGATCAAGCTTGCCACCTGGGAACACTCGAACCCATCGCCTCCCAAACCTGTCATCGCCCCGATCTCGGCGCTCCGACCACCGGCCAATCTACAACTCCGGCCATCGACTCCCCAACACTCGCCCTACCATCTCCCCGAAGTACGCCAGACTCGATCACCAGGCGACGACGAACGAGCCCAAAAACACAGCCCGGTCGAAACTAGGTTTAAAAATTTCAAACTCTCGCCACCGACGCCACCGTCGTCAATATCACCTCCGACCATTTTTCCAAGCACCTCCGTAGGCTTCTCCATCTCCACGAACAACCACGGCCCTTCCGATCAACTTGATTGCCAGAAGCGACTCAAAACACTTACTTCCGATCAACTTGATCGCCAGAAGCGACTCAAAACACTTAATTTGGTCAAACTTAAACTGCACCTTGAATCCCAAACTAAATTTTTGATTTTTGTGTTAAAAATCATGTTTTAGTTTACGAATTCAAATTCTAATCCTGAATCAATGAATTATTAAGTTCGAGTTTCACTTATATATACACTTGCACTGTCATTTTGGTTTACAAAGATATGTGCAAGTTATTTTAATTTAAATTGATTTTTAAACTTAAATTCATTATCAAACAATCAACTTTTGTTTACACCATAAGTTCGGATAGCAAGTAAGTTGAGCAAAAAAACTCTTTCATGCTCAAAACCTCAGACAAAGGACAATAAAACAATCACCCTGCATAGAATTTCCAACATTCAAGTATAAACAGAGAATTCACATAAATATAAATACCAATCTACATATCCACAAACACATATATATATATATACACACACACACAACAGATCATCCTTTTCAAATTGGTTTAAAGTAGTGTTACTTACCTGTACTTAGATTGAACAGAGAATAGTTTTCAATTTCAATATGAACACAGTTTGTCTTGCTTCCCAGTTCTTGTTTTATTGATGGTAAAAGCCTTGATCTCCCTGTTGTTAATTTTTGATGATATGGTTGAATTTGTTTAAGTTTTAAATGGTGTTCATTTTAGAGGTTGCTCAGATTTATAAAATGATTGAACTGAAATGAAAAGAAAAAAAAACTTGATATATAGGAAAAGAAGTTTACAGGCTATAATTATTTTATTTATACAATAGGGTAATGTTACTTTGAGCCATATCAGGTTATGGCTGAAGATAACTCGGCTGATGCATATTATATGGTGTACTAGAGGTAATGGCATTAAATGCCTAAGTCCTTTCTTTTCTTTTGTTCTATTATACTAATATTTTGCTTGTACACTTTGTTTATGCTTGCCTATTTTTTTTTAGCTCGGCTGAAATGTTTTTTTTGTTTGTTATTTTATATACAACATTGACTTCCTTTGCAAGCTTACATATCTATATTTGTTTTATCCTTGCATTCTTTTGTTTACTTTGTTTTATTATCTTGCTTTGCATTATGGCTCTAAAATATAAATAAATTTCTGTAGTTAATATGTTGTTAAAATTATTCTAGTGTAATCACTTTATATTGTTAATTTATCTTGTATTAAATGCATGTGTTTTGTTTTATTTTTTTATTTTTATTTTGTAGGTGTACATGTTTAAAGTTGTTTTATAGATATTTTCTTTTATACTTTGTTTATGCTCTTACTTACTTGGCAGCTTTTATACTTTATGTCGATAGATTTTTCTAAGTACATATATATACTCTTGTTTTAGTTATGTTTTTTTGTACTTGTATTTTTATTTCTTTTCTTTGTACATTGCTTTACAATATAAATGAATTTCTATAGTTCGTATGTTATTTGAAATTTGTCTAATTTTATTTACTTTACAATGTAACAATTCTTACTTTAATATGTTGTTCAATTTAGTTGTGTTTTACTTTATATTTGTTGTTTTAAATTCGTTAATGTGTTATTTTAAAATTTACATATTTATTAACATATTTTATTTGAATTTGGAAACTTTCAAATCAGTTTGCGAATTAATTTCACAATTTTTATTCGAAAATTTAAATTAATTATAAATTCAAACACAGTCAAAATCTGGGATCGTTACAAATTCCCCTCCTTAAAGAAATTTCGTCCTCGAAATTTACAGGCATGAAAATAACACAGAGATAGATAGATTCAATCTCCTATAATTCCTCAAACACAAGATATGGATTCCAAATCCAAGTCGCAATATCTCAAAATATATACCAATTCGTCTCTCTTCGGACTTCGATCAACCGAAGAAATTGCAACAGAATTTCAAAATTTGGTTTTAAACGAAATTTTTTTATTGATACAATTCAAATTTAGCTTCATATTCTATTAATCAATTTAACTCAAATTAAAATTTCCAATTTATTTAAAGTTTTCAATTCCAAATTTCCAATTCATATTCGTTAAAGTTTAAATGGAAAAACCGATAAGAAACTGATGAAATACGAAGTAAGGATTTTCTACAGCGATTCATAGGGCCATCGCCACACCGGAACTTCTTCTGGAGCTGATACGAAGAAATCAAAAGAATTTGGAAACCAATCAAAGAATATTGAGAAGAGAAAGATTGTTTCCACTGTCGTAGGGTATTGACCATTTATAGTCGTATTCCCCTGTCCCCTATCTCGTTCTCTTCTTGCACTCATATCTACTATCGGTGGATAGTAAGAGAATTTGCTGAGGCATTCGAATGGATATCTTAGGGATTACTTATTCTAGGGTATACTTCACTCTATCTCTAATGAGCTACTTAATGTGTTATACTCCTGTGCTAAAGTTCAACCTTAGCTCTGATACCAAACGTGACGAGCGGGATTTTTTGCGTTCGAAAATCGACATCCACACTTTACATCGTACTCGAATGCCGTAGATTCAATCGTTCGAATCCGAGTCATCGAAGCTTATAACACAAGTAAGTATAACAACACAACGGGAGAAAAATTAATAATACATTGATATACAGCATTGATACAATATCTGATACAACAGATTATACAATAGATATCAATATACATCAGAGATATGATACGATAAAATAGCAGTGGAAAAGAACAATCGATAACACCAGCAGTGGAACAAATAACTCTAAGATAGTCTTCAAGAGAGAACTCCAGCAACAGCTCGAACCACCATCACGATGCACTAAGACAAGCAAGTCTCGTCCACAATCAAAGACTGAATTAGCTCCAGATAATCTACTAAACCTGACTATCTGAAAAACCCAACTCTAGACTGTCCGTGTGGAAAAAATTTGAGCACCCAGAGTTTAGGAAAGAAACAATAAACTCCAGGTCAGTTATGAGACTGGTATGAGTAACAAAAACAGTTTATCTTTAAAAAAAACAGAAAAAGAAATATTTTAAAATAGATTCACAATGCTTTTAGAAAATGTAACTACCATAAGGCCTCCCGCCACACACACAATGCAAACGCAGAACTTGGAGGAGATTTCTCCTTATGATAGTCAAAGATGCTTGATACACAAATTTCTTTTCAATATTATTATTACAAGTGCAAAATGTGGAAAACCATTTCGAGAGTAGAATATAAATCTTAGCCAGCATAGATACCATTATAGTATGCCTACTATAGCTACCATATTAGATGGCAGGTTCTACAACTAAAACCGTACAAGGCTCGTATTGTTTCTTTGGATTTCCAACAAATGGTCAGGCCAAGGAACTTCCTATTGCCACATGGGTACGCCTCTGGAAGGACGTCCCGAGAACCTAACCGGAACTCTTCCAACACAAGGTCGGGTTACTCCTAACTGGGTAACTACTGACACGAGTATGCCATCCCCCGGTCATAACCAACCTTTATCCCGGGCCCCAACAACAATCACAAAGTAATATATATATTTGCGATATCCACATAAGTTAAGTATCTGGGCTCCATACCATGATACCACTTCTATCCTGAAGGAAATGTACATACCCTAAGGGGCGCTACCCCCAATAACCTTGCCGCATCTTTCATGTTTCGACCATTCCGGGGTGTGAGGTTTGACGAAGTTTCATCCACAAAGCTACGCTTTTTACAAAAGCCATGCTTTGATCAACAAATGATTAGCAGCACTCAGCATGCCACATTACCAAGTTGGGAATATATCGCTGATAACCTTCAACTACATAACCTCTGAGCTCGTACGTCTCAGAGAAGGGTGTTAAGCTAAGAGAATAAATTCTCCGCCACCAACAGAAATGCATTTGAAAGAAATCCGCTTTATATCTCAAATGTAATTTCAGACATACAATACATACAAGTCTGTTCTGGGTTCGAACAGAACTGAAGGCTCTTCTGGAGAAGTCCTTGCAACCCAGATAATCCCTAATCACGTCCGGACATCCCATCACATATTGAGTCTCTATACCGGGGTCCAGTCGATGCAAAGACATTCGAAGAGTTATCCTTTCGCTTTTGAAAATATCCGGTCTTCACCACTGGTCTTCAAATGCTATCCATAACGTCGTATCACATATTCAGAATGGGCTATATAACACAAAGGTCTTTTCCCGGCCAAACCGAATAGTGAGCGCAATATTTACAAGAAACATATGGATATTGGGATTTCAATTAAGTCACAACTTATTACCCAAAACCTTTCTTTCAAATGGTTTAAACAAATTACCATTTCTAATCTTTTAAACAAAAAGATACATTTCACAAAGTTCACCCAGTTTCACAAAGATCCATTCATAGATTTCAAAACAATTTCTATTCCAATTGGATTAACTCGTTTAAAATCTTTAAATTAAAGATTTAACTTATAGCTTTCAAACCGTTTCCATAACTTGGAAAATCATTTTCCTTTTAACTTAAAATCCCTTTAACACGAATCGGAAGTTCATTACTTATGTGAAAGCTTTTATTATTTGAGAACGAACAACTTTCGTTTTAGAAAAATCCAATCACATTTGCACAAATTAAAGTTTTTAAGTTTAAATTCAAATTCTCAAATCAGTACCTAGTTTAACCCATATATAACTGGTATAACATCTTTAGTCAAACATAGAATTCAATTTCAAATCTTGAATTTAAGTTGAAATAAAATTATTTAAAATTTCAAAAACTCAGTCAAGTTATTCAAAATAAATTTAGTCTTTGAAATTCCATTTCAAAAGCTTTTCACTTTATACCCAATCCATTTCCAAAACATTTGAATTCAAATTGTCTATTTAAAAATCGTTTCAAAAATCTGTGACTTAATCAATTTCCTCGTGAAATCCATATTTGTGTTTGTATGGTGTAGTCCAGGGGTTTAACACAATAGTGCAACATCATTCAATCTTCACAGATTAAAACACAGAAATATAGTTGGTAAGCGATATAGCTATAACGCTTATCGCTCATTCACATAACACAGATATGTATATCACCGATAATAAATCACATCACAGATAATTAATTACATTACAGATCACAACGTAAATCAAGATATATCTTAAAGCATCACATATCAGGAATATCAGACAATTAAATCATTCAGTCAAGTCCAAACATTCACAAGTAAAATTTATTAGTTAACAGATTTATTTAATCCTTTATTAGTTTATCTTTTATTATTAACTAATCAGTTTTGATTAATGAACCAATTAACCTTCAATTATTTAAATTATCTTAATTAATCACAATTATTAATTAACGCTTTAATTAATAAGTTTAACTAACCCCTTAATTGATAACAAATATTTATACCCAAATGACTGATTATCATTTAATCAATTACATCCGGTAATCATCTATAAATTACCTTTCCAAGTAATTATATTTTCCAAATTGTCAAATGGTTGTTCTAGATTAATTATTCTAATTTTTGTCAAATTAATCACATTGATTATTAATTTAAATAATCTTAGTTAAAAATCTGTATTAACTATTTAATTTCTTTAATCACTTTTCTAAAGAAATTTACTTACATAATCATTATTGATGATTAATTGATAAATCATTAAGAACTCATTAATTAATGGATTATAAATCATTAATCTACACTAATTAAAGTAAACTCATCCATATTTAGGATTTAATTGGTATTTACAATATGCTGAAAACATTTATTTCAAATTTCCTTTTTAATAAAGCTTAAAGCAAATTTTCCAACATTTTTATGTAAAAATAACAATTGGTTATAAAGGAAAATTTTAAAGGGTTTAAAATCACTTTTCTTTTTAAATTTAACATATTTAAAATTTACTTCAACACTTAAATTATAAATCTAAATTAATTTCAAAATCTGGAAATCTGGTTTAAAAATTTATTTCAGGTTTAAACTTTTAACTTTCATCTTGTTTAAATCTTCCATCTACAATTTCTAAATTCATTTTAAATTTCAAATTACTTTCAATACCCTTAACTACTTTTAAGTTATTAAATAATTTGGATTTAAAATTTTATTAATCCTAAACTGGATTCTAATCCAAACTTGAATTACATTTACTTCTTAGATTTAAACTCAGTTTTAAAACCCTTCTTCATAAATTTAAATTTGGTTTTTAAAATTCTAGAATTTTTTTTTTCAGGCTGAAGCTTGTAACAGAATGTAACCCGAGCCCTGATCATTTTGCTTCGAGTAAACAACTCGAATCACCCAAGTACGACACAAGCAAAACTGGTTCTTCCCAGACAACAGCACCCAGGCTAACATTTTCAAGCTCGTGCACGTGCACATCATCGCCGGCCAGCTTCCGGCATCGCCACGACGTCGAACACGTCGACAATCCTCTCCAGAACCAACCCCGACTCCTTCGAACCAAGTCATCACCTCGAACTCGAATTCGAGATCAAGCTTGCAACCTGGGAACACTCGAACCCATCGCCTCCCAAACCTGTCATCGCCCCAATCTCGGCGCTCCGACCACCGGCCAATCTACAACTCCAGCCATTGACTCCCCAATACTCGCTCTACCATCTCCCCGAAGTACGCCAGACTCAATAACCAGGCGACGACGAACGAGCCCAAAAACACAGCCCGGTCAAAACTAGGTTTAAAAAAATTTCAAACTCTCGCCGCCGACGCCACCTGTGACGACCCGCCTTTCCCAACCCAGAAAGACGTTTCATCATTAAGAAAGAAAGGGATAGAAATAGAAAAGAATAGAAAGAAAGAACAACAACATCAGAATCTCACAGCGGAACGGAACAAAATATAATATATCGCATAATTATTTCATAGTTTTACATATATCAGAGTTATACAATATCAATACTTATGACTGTTATACATACATTATCACTATATACATCAGAGGTACAGTATACATCAACTAACACAGCGGAACTAGATAAATAGCTACATACGTCTGGAAACTCCTGCTCCAAGCTCCTCCAGAAATCAAGGTCCAAAACCTATCACTTGGCTACTCATAAAAAAAATTTGAGTACCCAAGAGTTTGTGAAAACACAAAATATAAACTCCGGGTCAGACATGGGTCTGGTATGAGTAAACGGTTTAAAGTTGTTTAACTTTGAAAACATTTGAAAATAAAGGTATCACGTAAGACTCCCCACAAATAAATACGGGTAAGTCTTTACCTTACGCTAACCAAAACATTTCATAGGAAATTCAATGATATTATAATAGTGTCTAGGGTTTTCAAGTAAATAGAAAATAGCCGAAATTGTTACATGATTAAATTCCAGCTACTAGCCACAAAAGTGGGCAATACAAATCAAAACCGTAGGGTCTCGTAGGGAAAATGGATTTCCAACAATGGCAGGGCTACTGGGGTACCATCCGTCACAGTACGGGGCCTAGATAACCGTACCGAGGATCACTCCCGACCCCCTACAACACAAGGCCGGAACCATTCCTTACTGAACAGTCCCGAATAAGATAAACCCCGTGGTTGGCGCGACCAACCACCCACTAAGCCGAATAAAAAGGGACATCTAGACAGGGGAAATATCTTGTCCTGCTTAGGCATGACCCACCTAACCTTGCTGCATCTCTCCTGTTTTAGCCATTCCCGGTTGATGAGGCTTGAGGCTGCGATTACCTTTAAAGAACATATCACTTAGAATGATCATCGTTCGCCTGACGATGTGCTGAAAGCATTCAATCCATACAAGTTCATTCCGGGTTCGAACGAAACCAAAGGCATTATCTCGTTACACTCATTTTGGAATCACCCTCAGAGTCAACGACGATAACCCTTGCATTCTGAAAACACCATCTCGATCTTCATTCCAGGATTCACGACCTAACGTTTAAATTGGATCGATGTGGTTTTCGGAGAATCAAAATTGATTCTTCCGATCCCGGTCTCATCGAAATCTAAACGCCATTTTAAGGGCCAAGTTGTCTAATTAACTTAAACAGTTTAAATAATTTAAATTCAACAATTGAATTAACATAGCATTTATCACAGATAAAACATATACAAGCATCATAGATATAACATAACATATCACAGAGCATCACAGAATATCATCACATAAATATCACAATCAGATATTCAACCCAACAGCCCATAAGCAATTACCTTTAAATCGTATTTGTAATTAATTCAATTTAGAATTAATTACCTAAGAGTTAATCACTTAACTCTATTTAATTAGTTATTAATTAACAATTAATTACCTACTTCGGTTTCAAATCATCTAATTGATGATTCCTTAATTTATTATTAAGTCTTAATTACGTAATTATTTTATTTCATGCTATTAATTTACTATTACCTTAATTAAGTGACTTAACTTTAATTACTTAATTAACTGTTCCCTGATCACTAATTAATATCTTTAATTATTTATCAATAACACTTAATTATCCCATTTGTTATCTGCTAATTACTTAATCAATCAACAATTAATTCTAAATCAAGCTACTCAATTAATTATCTATCGATTCATAATTAAATTACTTGATTAACTAACTATTAATTCATTAACTTACGTAGTTGATTTCAATTATTTATTTACTTATAATCCATCACTAACTGTGTTTGAATTATTCTTAATTACTCAACTACTAATCATTTATTTATTTACTCAAGTAGCTAATTACTATTTATTTATCACAAAATAGCTACATAACCCAAACTCTATTTAAGTTTTAAAATGTTAATCATTGTAAGTTACTTTCGAAAATAATTTATTGGCATCAATCATTCAACTTAATTAACGTTTACAAGTCTCCCTTTTCTTTTATTTTGAAAATCAATTTTAGTGTTAACTACAAACTTTAATTATTAGTTAACTTATATTTCTTAATTAAAATGATTTAAGTGTTTAAGAAAAGTCGTTAAACTTTTGACTATAATAATTAAAATTTGAACAAATCTTAGCTTTACCCCTTTTAAACATTTTCTAAGCTCAAAACATTTAAATAAATTTTGAAGAAAACAAATTGCTCAACCTTTACATTACTGAAATACTGCAGATGACCAAAATCCCGAGCACTACCCTGGGCAATGTAGCGCTTTGAGTTACTCATTCCACTGACCCGAGCCCTTCCCCTGAACCCCTTCTTCTTCCACTGTTCTTACTTCTGTTTTTTTTTTTTAAGTTTAAGTTTAAACTACAGTAATCAAACACACACACACGACCCAGAGCGAAGACCCGAAGAAACTTCAAAATTTCTCGAGTCAAACACGCAACAGCCCAGACTCTCCTATCGGCCGACACGACACTCCCTCCTCAACGCCACCGTGCACGTGCACGGTGGTTCACCGCGCCTACAGCGGCCCTCGTCATTACTCACAAACCATGTTTTCCCTTCTCACCCATAATCGAAACCCAGAGATTCAAAATAAGGTCGAAACTAAAAATTTACAGTTTTTAAGAAAACACTGCAAACAATTCCTTTAGCAATTTCGCTCGCGATCATCGAACAAGCCACCGGAGTTGCCGCCGCTTCGCCCACGCAACCATGACACACTAAACCATCACCCCACCAAATCTCGTGCAGCTCGGTCACCAAACGATGATGAACTCGATGATTAACAGAGATGAAATAAACACCCAGTAAAAGCCTTAATAGGGTCTCGTGTTCCAACTTCAAACAATAGAAAAATTAATTTACATTTTCCCCGAGTTTATAGATGTATAAACTTTCTTCAATCCAAATTTCATTAATTAAAAATAAATCAATCTCTTGAATTAAGCAAAAATGCAAATTTTCTTTAAACCCAAACTGCTTCTTGAATATAAAATTTTAAATTTTGATCTTTGTTTTAAAAATCCCACTTTGTAATGTTTATTCAAGATTTGAATCCAAACTAACAAATTTAAACATTTGAATTTATCAAGTAATATGTGCATTACCTGTATAACATGTGACAGAAAGGTACCCCCTTCAACATATTTAAAATTTGCTTTAAAAATCAAACCTTAATTTAGTTTTAACATCATGTTAAGTTGAAATAATTACATATTTCTATTAGAATAGCTTGAATTTTGAACAAGAATAATTAACTGTAACCACCAAAACACATAACAGAGGAAATAAGTATGCAATATAACATATACAGATTCATATTCAAACATAAAACCATATACAAACTATATTGGTTAAAGGATCATGACTATTTAATTAACTTAAACTTTAAAACAAAAACTTTGTTTACTCACAAGAACAACTTGAACAGGAGGCAAAGTGTTGAAGAAGACACTGCAGGTGAAATTTCCTGAAACCTTTCTTTAGCTTTTCTGCTTTGAATCAATATATGTTTGTAAAGCAAAACAATGTTTTCTCAGGTTTGTCTTCATAAGTTTAATGACTGAACTAAATGATATATATATACATAAATAGAATGATGTGTTATTTGCAGTTAAGAACAGTTTTTTCCTTTTTTTGTTTGTTTTATATATGACATTAGCTTCTCAAATAAGCCTCCCCTAGATTAATAACATTTTGCTATATCTTGTTGTACTAAGAGCTGAGATCAATCAAATATTTCGGCTGGGAGATTGTTATAAAACCTGAAAGGACAATATGCAGTGCTAATTAAATGTATATGTTTTCACTTAAGTTAACACATAATTAATGTTTGCTGACACAAACATTTGTACAAATATGTTTGCAGATTTGTGTTTGTACTAAGATGTTTTCATATAGGTTTATACTTATAATGTTTTGCTGACAAATATATTTTATAAAGATATTTGCAGCTCCTTATGTTTGAACTGAGATGTGAATATTTGTTTTCTTATGCATATACAGTTTACTTACATGTTTCATTTTGTCTTCATACTTATGTTAACATATAGATAATGTTTGCAGACAAGTTAATTTTGTTTAAAGACATTTGATCTTAACATAGTTACATTTTCTATTTACGTCTTATATTCATGTTATAGTTTTGTACTTATGTTCATGTAGACTTATGTTTATAACCATATTTTATGTTATACTTATATTAAATATTTATAAGCTTATTTTATTTTAATTATAAAAGCTATTGTTTGAAACACTTCTTAAATCTTGTTTTTATTTAAAGTTTAATCTTCCAATATTTAATTTGTAATGTATTTATATTTGTATATTTTATATTTATATTTAATATGAATAGAATTGTATTATTATACTCATCATTATTAACTACTTTTATACTTTTGATATTAAATGTCATTAATATATAGTTTTTAATATAATAGAATGAAACAGATTTAATTTTAAATATTGTTAAAAGAGTCTATTTTATAATTTGAAATTATAAATTCCTTTATAACACATATACAACTAAAAATGTCCAACATCTTATTTATTTATAAATGAAAATCTCGTATTTTATTTTAAATCTGATCAAAAACTTAATATAATAATAGGGTCAAAATTCCGGGATGTCACATTCCTCCCCCCTTAAAAGAATTTCGTCCCCGAAATTTAAACAACAGTTAATTCAAAAGCTTTTATATTCGCAATCCAAACATACATATCATTCATATATTAACAAACAACCAAACAGTCTATCCTAACAAACAACACTAGCTATCCGAACACGAATTCGGATAATCTTTCCTAAAATTATCGAGAGTTAGTCTCTCGATGATCAACAATCCGAACTGAATTCCTGACTACAGTCAAGTTCGACTCAACATCCAAATTTCAGAATTACTGGTTTAACAACTAATGGTGAATCATGAACAAATTTCCTTAGATGAGATATATTGAATACACCATAAATTCCAGATATCCACTCTGGCAATTTAATTCTGAAATCTACAGTATTAATTCTTTCCTAATTTTCTTGACTTCTTTACAGAATTCAATATCTATTCAATCAAGCCCGTACGATGTACATATACCATTCGTACGCAATATAAAATTTGATCGCTCGCTCGATCACACAATTTCATTTCCGAATTAGTATCGTCCACTCGACTTCCTAGTACGGACTCAGATCTGGTTTCTTGATCAAAAACTGTCATTCTCCTTGCATAGTCATAACTATGATAGAGAATTTCCAGAATCAAGCAAAATCCATATCCATGGTTCGTCGTCGAAAATCGAGTGAAAAATCCAAACTCGGATCGATATATAATTATCTCGAAATTCTGTGCTCGAATCTGGATCAAATTGTTATGCGAATAATATACGTCCATCCTACGTATTTTTTTCATTGATTGTTAATTATATTAATTTCTTTTGTTCACATTAATTTGATTTCCATCCACTTGGAATAAGTTTCTCAATATCAAATTTACTTAAGAATTTCACTTTTCATTTCTTAAGTTTAATATAAGCATTATATATATTCTTATATTATTACTCTACCGCTTCAGCTTTAATATCTTCTTATTTTAAATCTGAATTTCCAATTCCCTGTGAATTTCAATTCATCTATAACTCTGAATATTGAATTTTATTGTCTATCTTCCATTTATAACTGATTCCTATCATTATTTTCAAATCAGTTTCATTATTTAGTTTATTTCAAATTTTCAATTTGAAATTGTTTGTTGCTAAATTTTTGTATTATTTTTCTTTTCAATTCCTAACTCCCAAAATTTTGGAAAATTTTAGCAGAGTCTCCATTTTTTTAGTATTACATATTTTCATAAGCACATATGTAAGGTTCCGATCCTTATTACAATTAATTCCAATCAATTCTCAAACCATTCTCTTTAGTTTAAAGGGATTTACAACTTACTTGCTTATATATTTAATTCATTTGGGCAAAACAAACCCATATTCAAAATCATCCTATTTTGCTTCCAATAATTCATAAATTTTTATCTAATCTCTTTTACTTCAAACAACCCATTTTCTTATGCAATTCAACAATATTATTGTGAATAAACAATCACTTAAGCTTTATCACAAATCTTAAATTGATTCCAACTCAATTTACACTTGACTCCACCACATTTAATTTATTCACAATTGTATTTTCTTTCATTACAAAAGTTTGATTCTAAACCATTTTATCAATATTTTAAATAATCATTTCACAATTTACTTAAGTCATTTATTTTCTTCAAACTATTCCACCTAACAACTTAGGTTTATCCTATTCCACCAATTTTCATTTAAATCTTTATTTGATTTCTTAAATCAAATCCCAACTATTTATTTATTCTTTTATCCATCCTTAAATTTTCATGAACAATTTATTATTGAGTTTATAATAAAGTCATTTAATTTATGCTTGCATTAGATTTGTTTACACCTCACACTAATTCTATTTTAACCAAATTCAAGACTTACAAATTTACTTAAGAATTTATCCCATTCAATTTACCCATAACTCGATGGAATTTCATTCAAATTCAATCTTATTTTAGCTCCACTTCAGTTAAATTCAGCTACTTACCATTCCTTTACATTTATTTCTCAATATATGAGCTCAAAACTTATTTGTTTACTTAAAAGCTTACATTACTCATTTGGGTCGTTTCATCTTATAACCACAATTCCAGATTATATATAACACTTACTATCGTAAGGTATAAATTTTCACCTCACAATTTCAATCATTTTACCTTCCAGTTTTATATCCAAATAAGTTCATTTTGAACTTCAATTCCATTTAACTTATCTCAGGTTAACTCCAATATGTTTTCTTATTTTCATATACTTAAGTTAAATTTTAATTCCGGGATTAAACTTTCCAATTTCCTCTTATTAATATCAACTTTACTTTATAAGTTCAACAGTTGATTTATTCAAACCTTTCACATTATTTAAATAGAATTTCTTAGAATTCAAATGCCCGGTTTTCATTTCCAAACCTTTTGAAATGATAACAACTCATATTCACTTTGTATGTCAAATCAAATTTTCAAATTCCAAACACTTGTTTTCACCAAAACAATTTTCCCTTTTTGAAAATTTCTATAACCACTTGTATACCCAACAAGCCCAAACAATATCCTAACCAACTATCCTGCTAGCAATCCATCACTTTAGAAATTCGAAAACGAATACTGATGATGTGGCCATCATCATCAGGATTATTTTCCAGCGACTGAAGTGAGTTCAGTGCTTCCTTACTTTCACAAATTCTTCCCAAAATAATTTCCATTCAACAATATTTTCCAAAACAATATTCCATTATTGCCTTCAAATCTCTGGAAAAACATTTCAAACATTCCCAAGATTGCAAATTCCCAAATCCTTTTGTTTAAATTCATTTAAACACCCCTTCATTTTTTCGGGACTTAAATTCTGTTTAATCAAATTTTAGTTATATTCCTTTTTATTAGAAAATTTTATTTGGTTATAAACTACTCAAATTTTAAATTCTTATTCAATTATACTATTAACAACCAAATACTCAAATATATAAAATTTCAGAAAAATATTTCTTTTGTATCAAAATATAATTTTGGGTAAAATTATTTCATTTACCCTACTTTTAAAAACAATACTGTGTTGGTCTACCTTGTTTAAGAGTTTAGAAATCCCTATCCATGAAATGACGTCTCACACATCGACCAGAATTCATAAACACTCAACAGATAAATCAACAAAATATAAAAACAATTTTATATTCACTAACAAGTACGCGCTCATATCTATTAATACACTCAAACTCATTTTAGAGTACTTCTGACTCTATCCTATGAGTAATTCCTACCAGAGCCAAGGTTATCACCAACCTATGCTCTGATACCAACTGTGACGGCCCGCCTTTCCCAATCCAGAAAGACGTTTCATCATTAAGAAAGAAAGGGATAGAAATAGAAAAGAATAGAAAGAAAGAACAACAACATCAGAATCTCACAGCGGAACGGAGTTTTACATATATCAGAATTATACAATATCAATACTTATGACTGTTATACATACATTATCACTATATACATCAGAGGTACAGTATACATCAACTAACACAGCGGAACTAGATAAATAGCTACATAAGTCTGGAAACTCCTGCTCCAAGCTCCTCCAGAAATCAAGGTCCAAAACCTATCACTTGGCTACTCATAAAAAAAAAATTTGAGTACCCAAGAGTTTGTGAAAACACAAAATATAAACTCCGGGCTAGACATGGGTCTGGTATAAGTAAACGGTTTAAAGTTGTTTAACTTTGAAAACATTTGAAAATAAAGGTATCACGTAAGACTCCCCACAAATAAATACGGGTAAGTCTTTACCTTACGCTAACCAAAACATTTCATAGGAAATCCAGTGATATTATAATAGTGTCTAGGGTTTTCAAGTAAATAGAAAATAGCCGAAATTGTTACATGATTAAATTCCAGCTACTAGCCACAAAAGTGGGCAATACAAATCAAAACCGTAGGGTCTCGTAGGGAAAATGGATTTCCAACAATGGCAGGGCTACTGGGGTACCGCCCGTCACAGTACGGGGCCTAGATCACCGTAACGAGGATCACTCCCGACCCCCTACAACACAAGGCCGGAACCATTCCTTACCGAATAGTCCCGAACAAGATAAACCCCGTGGTTGGCGCGACCAACCACCCACTAAGCCGAATAAAAAGGGACATCTAGACAGGGGAAATATCTTGTCCTGCTTGGGCATGACCCACTTAACCTTGCTGCATCTCCCCTGTTTTAGCCATTCCCGGTTGATGAGGCTTGAGGCTGCGATTACCTTTAAAGAACATATCACTTAGAATGATCATCGTCCACCTGACGATGTGCTGAAAGCATTCAATCCATACAAGTTCGTTCCGGGTTCGAACGAAACCGAAGGCACTATCTCGTTACACTCATTTTGGAATCACCCTCAGAGTCAACGACGATAACCCTTACATTCTGAAAACACCATCTCGATCTTCATTCCAGGATTCACGACCTAACGTTTAAATTGGATCGATGTGGTTTTCGGAGAATCAAAATTGATTCTTCCGATCCCGGTCTCATCGAAATCCAAACGCCATTTTAAGGGCCAAGTTGTCTAATTAACTTAAACAGTTTAAATAATTTAAATTCAACAATTGAATTAACATAGCATTTATCACAGATAAAACATATACAAGCATCATAGATATAACATAACATATCACAGAGCATCACAGAATATCATCACATAAATATCACAATCAGATATTCAACCCAACAGCCCATAAGCAATTACCTTTAAATCGTATTTGTAATTAATTCAATTTAGAATTAATTACCTGAGAGTTAATCACTTAACTCTATTTAATTAGTTATTAATTAACAATTAATTACCTATTTCAGTTTCAAATCATCTAATTGATGATACCTTAATTTATTATTAAGTCTTAATTACGTAATTATTTTATTTCATGCTATTAATTTGCTATTACCTTAATGAAGTGACTTAATTTTAATTACTTAATTAACTGTTCCCTGATCACTAATTAATATCTTTAATTATTTATCAATAAAACTTAATTATCCCATTTGTTATCTGCTAATTACTTAATCAATCAACAATTAATTCTAAATCAAGCTACTCAATTAATTATTTATCGATTCATAATTAAATTACTTGATTAACTAACTATTAATTCATTCATTAATTAACTTACATAGTTGATTTCAATTATTTATTTACTTATAATCCATCACTAACTGTGTTTGAATTATTCTTAATTACTCAACCACTAATCATTTATTTATTTACTCAAGTAGCTAATTACTATTTATTTATCACAAAATAGTTACATAACCCAAACTCTATTTAAGTTTTAAAATGTTAATCGTTTTAAGCTACTTTCGAAAATAATTTATTGACATCAATCATTCAACTTAATTAACGTTTACAAGTCTTCCTTTTCTTTTATTTTGAAAATCAATTTTAGTGTTAACTACAAACTTTAATTATTAGTTAACTTATATTTCTTAATTAAAATGAATTAAGTGTTTAAGAAAAGTCGTTAAACTTTTGACTATAATAATTAAAATTTGAACAAATCTTAGCTTAACCCCTTTTAAACATTTTCTAAGCTCAAAACATTTAAACAAATTTTGAAGAAAACAAATTGCTCAACCTTTACATTACTGAAATACTGCAGATGACCAGAATCCCGAGCATTACCCTGGGCAAACTCGTGCAGCGCTTCGAGTTACTCATTCCATTGACCCGAGCCCTTCCCCTGAACCCCTTCTTCTTCCTCTGTTCTTATTCCGTTTCTTTTTTTTTCCTTTAAGTTTAAGTTTAAACTACAGTAATCAAACACACACACACGACCCAAAGCGAAGACCCGAAGAAACTTCAAAATTTCTCGAGTCAAACACGCAACGGCCCAGACTCTCCTATCGGCCGACACGACATTCCCTCCCCAACGCCACCGTGCACATGCACGGTGGTTCACCGCGCCTCCAGCGGCCGTCTTCATTACCCACAAACCACGTTTTCCCTTCTTACCCATAATCGAAACCCAGAGATTCAAAATAAGGTTGAAACTAAAAATTTACTGTTTTTAAGAAAACAATGCAAACAATTCCTTCGGCAATTTCGCTCGCGATCATCGAACAAGCCACCGGAGTTGCCGCCGCTTCGCCCACGCAACCACGACAGACTAAACCATCACCCCACCAAATCTCGTGCAGCTCGGTCACGAAATGATGACGAACTCGATGATTAACAGAGAAGAAATAAACACCCAGTAAAAGCCCTAATATGGTCTTGTGTTCCAACTTCAAACAATAGAAAAATTAATTTACATTTTTCCCGAGTTTATAGATGTATAAACTTGCTTCAATCCAAATTTCATTAATTAAAAATAAATCAATCTCTTGAATTAAGCAAAAACGCAAATTTTCTTTAAAACCAAACTGCTTCTTGAATATAAAATTTTAAATTTTGATCTTTGTTTTAAAAATCCCACTTTGTAATGTTTATTCAAGATTTGAATCCAAACTAACAAATTTAAACATTTGAATTTATCAAGTAATATGTGCATTACCTGTATAACATGTGACAGAAAGGTACCCCCTTCAAAATATTTAAAATTTGCTTTAAAAATCAAACCTTAATTTAGTTTTAACATCATGTTAAGTTGAAATAATTACAGATTTCTATTAGAATAGCTTGAATTTTGAACAAGAATAATTAACTGTAACCACCAAAACACATAACAGAGGAAATAAGTATGCAATATAACATATACAGATTCATATTCAAACATAAAACCATATATAAACTATATTGGTTAAAGGATCATGACTATTTAATTAACTTAAACTTTAAAACAAAAACTTTGTTTACTCACAAGAACAACTTGAACAGGAGGCAAAGTGTTGAAGAAGACACTGCAGGTGAACTTTCCTGAAACCTTTCTTTAGCTTTTCTGCTTTGAATTAATATATGTTTGTAAAGCAAAACAATGTTTTCTCAGGTTTGTCTTCATAAGTTTAATGACTGAACTAAATGATATATATATACATAAATAGAATGATGTGTTATTTGCAGTTAAGAACGGTTTTTTCCTTTTTTTGTTTGTTTTATATATGACATTAGCTTCTCAAATAAGCCTCCCCTAGATTAATAACATTTTGCTATATCTTGTTGTACTAAGAGCTGAGATCAATCAAATATTTCGGCTGGGAGATTGTTATAAAACCTGAAAGGACAATATGCAGTGCTAATTAAATGTATATGTTTTCACTTAAGTTAACACATAATTAATGTTTGCTGACACAAACATTTGTACAAATATGTTTGCAGATTTGTGTTTGTACTAAGATGTTTTCATATAGGTTTATACTTATAATGTTTTGCTGACAAATATATTTTATAAAGATATTTGCAGCTCCTTATGTTTGAACTGAGATGTGAATATTTGTTTTCTTATGCATATACAGTTTACTTACATGTTTCATTTTGTCTTCATACTTATGTTAACATATAGATAATGTTTGCAGACAAGTTAATTTTGTTTAAAGACATTTGATCTTAACATAGTTACATTTTCTATTTATGTCTTATATTCATGTTATAGTTTTGTACTTATGTTCATGTAGACTTATGTTTATAACCATATTTTATGTTATACTTATATTAAATATTTATAAGCTTATTTTATTTTAATTATAAAAGCTATTGTTTGAAACACTTCTTAAATCTTGTTTTTATTTAAAGTTTAATCTTTCCAATATTTAATTTGTAATGTATTTATATTTGTATATTTTATATTTATATTTAATATGAATAGAATTGTATTATTATACTCATCATTATTAACTACTTTTATACTTTTGATATTAAATGCCACTAGTATATAGCTTTTAATTTAATAGAATGAAACAGATTTAATTCTAAATATTGTTAAAAGAGTCTATTTTATAATTTGAAATTATAAATTCCTTTATAACACATATACAACTAAAAATGTCCAACATCTTATTTATTTATAAATGAAAATCTCGTATTTTATTTTAAATCTGATCAAAAACTTAATATAATAATAGGGTCAAAATTCCGAGATGTCACACCACCGTCGTCAATATCACCTCCGACCATTTTTCTAGGCACCTCTGTAGGCTTCTCCATCTCCACAAACAACCACGGCCGTTCCGATCAACTTGATCGCCAGAGGCAACTCAAAACACTTAATTCGGTCAAACTTAAACTGCACCTTGAACCCCAAACTAAAAATTTTGATTTTTGTGTTAAAAATCATGTTTTAGTTTACGAATTCAAATTCGAATCCTGAATCAATGAATTACTAAGTTTGAGTTTCACTTATATATACACTTCCACTGTCGTTTTGGTTTACAGAGATATGTGCAAGTTATTTTAATTTAAATTGATTTTTAAACTTAAATTCATAATCAAACAATCAACTTTTGTTTACACCTTAAGTTCGGATAGCAAGTAAGTTGAGAAAAAAACTCTTTCATGCTCAAAACCTCAGACAGAGGACAATAAAACCATCACCCTGCACAGAACTTCCAACATTCAAGTATAAACAGAGAATTCATATAAATATAAATACCAACCTACATATTCACAAACATATATATATACACACACACACAACAGATCATACTTTTCAAATTGGTTTAAAGTAGTGTTACTCACCTGACTTAGATGGAATAGATAATAGTTTTCAATTTCAATATGAACACAGTTTGTCTTGCTTCCCAGTTCTTGTTTTATTGATGGTAAAAGCCTTGATCTCCTTGTTGTTAATTGTTGATGATATGGTTGAATTTGTTTAAGTTTGAAATGGTGTTCATTTTAGAGGTTGCTCGGATTTATAAAATGATTGAACTGAAATGAACAGAAAAAAAAACTTAATATATAGGGAAAGAAGTTTACAGGCTATCATTATTTTATTTATACAATAGGGTAATTTTACTTTGTACCATATCAGGTCATGGCTGAAGATAACTCCGCTGATGCATATTATATGGTGTACTAGAGGTAATGGCATTAAATGCCTAAGTCCTTTCTTTTCTTTTGTTCTATTATACTAATATTTTGCTTGTACACTTTGTTTATGCTTGCCTATATTTTCTAGCTCGGTTGAAATGTTTTTTTTATTTGCTATTTGATATACAACATTGACTTCCTTTGCAAGCTTACATATCTATATTTGTTTTATCCTTGCATTCTTTTGTTTACTTTGTTTTACTATCTTGCTTTGTATTATGGCTCTAAAATATAAATAAATTTCTATAGTTAATATGTTGTTAGAATTATTCTAGTGTAATCACTTTATATGTTAATTTATCTTATATTAAATGCATGTGTCTTGTTTTATTTTTTTATTTTTTTATTTTGCAGGTGTACATGTTTAAAGTTGTTTTATAAATATTTTCTTTTATACTTTGTTTATGCTCTTACTTACCTGGCAGCTTTTATACTTTATGTCGATAGATTTTTCTAAGTACATATATATACTCTTGTTTTAGTTATGTTTTGTTTGTACTTATATTTTCATTTCTTTGCTTTGTACATTGCTTTACAATATAAATGAATTTCTATAGTTCATATGTTATTTGAAATTTATCTAATTTTATTTCTTTATAATGTAACAATTCTTACTTTAATATGTTGTTAAATTTAGTTGTGTTTTACTTTATATTCTTTATAATTTGTAAACAAGCTATTTCATATATATTTTAGTTGAGTATATTTGTTGTTTTAAATTCGTTAATGTGTTATTTTAAAATTTGCATAATTTATTAACATATTTTATTTGAATTTGGAAACTTTCAAATCAGTTTACGAATTAATTTCACAATTTTTATTCAAAAATTTAAATTAATTATAAATTCAAACACAGTCAAAATCTGGGATCGTTACAATTTCATTCCAGCCTATATGTTCCAAAATCAAAACCATAAAGAATTATTGCAGATTACAAATCGAAGTAGTTGCGAGTATTTTCTAATACCCGACCCAGTCTCTTCGAATCCATTGTCATCTTAACCCAAGTTATCAAGTGGATAAAATTCAATTTTAAATTTAGGATGCCACTTTTACACAATAATTCATCATCGATAGATAACAACATTATTACTGTTCAAACCAAACATTTCATATCAGAAATATCAAACAATCATTCATAAGCAAGATGAATTAGTCACACCATTTCTAATTAATTTAGATAAATTAAATTAATTACTTTATTCACTTTTAATCCTGCTTACTTAACATTAATTAATTATAAACTATTAATTAATCATCCCTTAGTTATCCTCCCTAATTACATTAAGTAATTAGCCTTAATTTAATTACCCAAATTAATCTAACTTCCACCCATTCACATTAATTACCTTTGTCCTTAATTAATTACTCAAATTAATTATCCGATATTACTTAGATTGATTAATTATCCTTTAATTAATCACACTCTTGAATTAACTAACCCTTTAAAATTAATTTCCTTAATTGATCAATCCTTAATTAATCAATCCTCAATTAATTAATTTTAATTAATTTCTTTAATTTCATTAATTAATTATCTTTAATAAATTAAGTAATTATACTTTAATTACTCTTATTAATAAAACCTTAATTAATTAAGATAGTCATTACCTTAATTAAATACTTACTTAATTAGATCATTTAAATCTTATTTAATTTAAATGCTCGAAATTGATTTATACAAACCACTTAAGTCCTTATTGATGATGTTTATCTTAAAAACTTAGGGGTTTAATTAAATAATTAACCTAATAATTATTTAAAATCGAACAATTTAAATTCAAGGCATTTGGCTTTGTAATTAAATTTTGAAACTTGTTTATAAAACGTTGATCAACATTTTTATTTGAAAAACTCGTTCAAGCTTCCCTTTTGAAAATGTATACCCTAAAAGCTTGTTTTAGGAATTTTTTTTAAAAAACTCATAATTCCTTATGTTTTAAAACCTGATCATTCTCTTCTAAAAGCCTGATAATAACAATAACCAATCTCAAATCTTACTCGAAAATCCCAGACCTAGATCACAAATTCTCGGCCCCAAACCCGAGTTTCCCTTCCTCACGAACAACTTGAGTTTGAACTCGATGCCAGCCTCTACTTCCCCGAGGTAACATGACACATCAACATCTGACACGAACGATACTATATGCACATTCACAATAGCTCCGATCAACTCCGATCCCTACTCCGACCTCCAGCACGTCGGCGATACCATCCTCGTTCAAACCGACCTTCCAGCATGATCACTCGCACCATAAAATGAAATCGAGCAAGTCGATTTAGCTGAAACCAGGACTGCTCGACGAAGATAACACCGTGCCACCACCTTAGATCGCTAGAGTCCCTGACGCTTTCCCCAAACCTATGTCGTAGACCCACTAATCTATTCCCCCACTTGCGATAAAGCCCGAACCACCGTTGACGGAGCAATTGGTTCGAGAATGTAGATGAACCCCATGGGGCTTAAACCCTAAAATCATATTATCCGGCCACCATGCTTGATGAAAAATTCGCTGACCATTTTTATGTTGTTCTCCAACACCTAAGCTTCCTTCCACACCGATCCCGAAGTCCAATTCTTCTCCGGTCGACGAAAATCGATGAAATCCCCTTTATCGATCAACTCGCCAATTCTCGACAAAAACAATCTTAAAAATCTCAAATCCTATACCTAAATTCATCGTTCTCCAACACGAATCCATACACGAAATCCAAATATGAAATCATAGTCATAGATTTTTAACTTACAAAAATTTACTTACTGTTATTTCTCACTTTTGAATTAATTACTAAACTAAAATCCTGGCAACCATTTTTAGACTTGATATTACATTTATGTCAACATTTTGAATCAAACCCTAAAATCAATTGCATGAAGAGAATTTGAATTTCGAATCAGGGCTGAAATGATGAATAGAGACCGTTATACCTGTTCCAGTCATGTTCCCAGATACTAACACACACACATAGATATATATATCATTATTAATCAATATTCACAACATAATTCAATCGTATTTCAAGGATCATCATCTGCCAATTCAAGATATACCAGATTTCAAGAGATTGCTCACCTTATATCCTGGAATAGGGAACAATTTGATGATGATCTGGAAATGCTTTTGTTTTTTGAGACTTGATTTGATATCTGATTGAATCTTCCTTTGATTTTGTTGAGTTGGAAATAAAACCGAGCTTCAGGTTTAAAAATGTTGTTGATGTTTTGAAATGCTTCAGTTTTTTGAAATTTTGGAAGAGATTGTTGTTTGCTTTTATCTCGGATTGACATTTCAGTTTTTTTTATATTTCCTTTAGATCAGTTTGAAAGATGAAGAAAATAGCCTGGCTATATATTTTTTATTTTATAATTTCAAATGGGAAAAGAATTTTGCCACTTGTTATCATAAGTTTACAAGTGTTTATTTCCTATATTCATGGTTTTACAAATGTCATTTGCTAAATTAATTGTGTTTAAGTCCTTGTTTAAATTAATTTTATAACTTTGTTTTAAACCCTTACTTAAATTTTATTAAATTTTATATTTAACTCCTCTCATTCAATTAATTTATGAATCTTGTTTTCTTAAATGTTTATGTATATACATATTAAGAAAATGTATTATGTTTACAAATGTATATCAAATCTTTTATCAACTTCTATTTAAATTTGGACTATTATGTTTTTATGTTTTAAACTTAAATATATTTATAACTTAGTTCATATGCAATATAAAAAGAAAGAACATTAAACCTTTTATAAATCTTATTTAATTTCAGAAGATATATATATATATATATATATATATAAATTAAAACTTTGTATTTATTAATTTACTATAAGATATATCATTTCCAGATATATATATTTCAACATTTATCATAGTTTCAAATACATCCTGATATCCTTTATTACCAGTTCATTATCCAGTTTATTATCCAATTATAAAATACCAAAAATTGGGGTTATCACAAGATATGTCTTTGAAATAATGAACCTTTCATATGTATAGGTCATAATTTCATGGAGTAGTAAATGTTGATTTCGAATTTAATGTAATGTGTTTATTTATTTGAAAATAATTTATTGAAATTTATTTTATATGTTGTAGAAGGTTTTTGAGAAGGGAAAATATTTTTCTCCTTTATGGAACTAACTAATTTTCGAACTTTTTATTTGGTAATTGTTTGGTTTGATAATTGAGTTTCATATGTTTTGACTTAAAAGTTCAAATTTTAAAGAAACAAATTTATGTTGTGGAAAATCCTTAAAAAGGAAAAGTTGGTTAGAAAAAGAAAAAAATTTCATGACTCATTTTAGGAGCTAAGCAAATTTTAAAATTGAAAAAAAGAATTTCCAAGTTTATATTTTTAACGATAAAGGTTTCGAGTAAGTTACTTTATAATTATGAAAATTTAGTTTTAAAGAATGATGAGAACTAAACCAAATTCTTTTACGGGGTAAATGGGGATGACTACCTAGGTAAGGAAGTGTAAAGATTTTAAGATATTAATAAAATAGGAATAGTATGTATGGCCTGATTCGAAAATTTAAAATCGGTCCTAATTATTTAATTGTAGAATGTTGGTAAAGTTGTGAAGATATTCTAGATTTATAATCGGGTTGTAAGTTAGGTTGACCTATCTGGCTTAGAATGTCAATTTTTATGTTTTGATTTATTTGAGTGGTTTCTATGCAATTTCCATAAATTTTCCAATTGCAAAATACAAATAAAAGTGTTGCATTGAATTAATAAGGAATATACCAAAAAGAGAAAGAGATGTGTAAGGTATGGATATTCTTTCCATAGTCTACACTGTCTATTTCAATGAAGGAAAATAAATAATTCCTTGTAATTTCAAACAAAACAAAAATCTCACTTTGGTTAATTTATGAAAAATTATAACGGTAATCCTTTTAGAAAGGATAACTTTGATAAACTAAAATTTCGAAAGGAATGCTCTAGTTTAGAAATTAATGACTAGAAATAAGAAATATATACGCATGTATAACCGTGTTTAACGTATAATAATATAAATATATACATGGTGTTGTTTACAACGATATTCATATTAGTTATTATATGACAAGGATTTATGGACATTAATTATAGATTTAATCGAAAAATAAATTTATAATAAATAGAGAATTAAAAAGGAATTAAATGGGGACTAATTAAGGAATTTAATATGGCGTTAATGGAGGAATTGAATTGGCATAATAGATGGATTTTTAAATTGGTAAAAACGATTAAAGGGATTTACAAGGGGATTGATTGTAGATGGTCCAACTTTAATGTTAATGATCAATTATTATGGATATATTAACTGAAGTAATTTTGAACCGCATTTATTAGAAACCTAGAAGGAGAATTAAGGAAGACGTAGAATTAAGTGGAATGACATATTAGGAATGTTCATCTTAATTTAGCAAGGAGTATTAAGGCCCTAACATCATTAACACTAGTTAATGATAAATGCAATTTCTAGCATATTTTTTTTTTAGAGATTTGATTAATACCACTAGTTGTCTTACTTAGATTATTGGAAAATCATATGATATAGTATAAGATATGTTCATGTTTAATCATTGGATTGATCTTATGAATGAGATTAGACCGCCAGGTAAACACACACACATACACACATATAAGCATCATAAATAAGGAAATTTCATAAGTACACTTGCCTAATAAGTTGTAGTTAAGACTAGAAGTTAATAAGGAAGTTAAGTTAGCAACAAGAAATAAAAGAATGCTTTAAGCCTAAATATTTTAAGGTTTTGGGAAAAATAAGATTTAGCATACTGAGAGACATCATTTAAGGATGACCATTTACCTCGGAGGAAATAAGATGAATTGGGATATGAAGAGAATCTTTTATTGATCAGGGATGAAGAATAAGGTGGCAGAATTTTCCATTGGGTATCTGATGTGTCTAAATGAAAAGGGAAGAATTTATTAGGTAGTGAATGAAGGCTACACAAGATTGCTAGAAATCCCGTGCGAATAAGCGAAGAAGGAGTTAGAATTAGATGTAGGAATATGGTGTTTATCAAAGTTTCCCTTCTTAGATGGGTTGAGAGATTTGGAAAGTCAAGAAAGTTAGGACCAAAAGTTTGTTGGACCCTTCCAAATTTTAAAAAGAATAGGAAGACCTGCTATTGTGTGGAGCTACCAAATAAATTGATAGGAGTTCATGATGTTTTCTAGTTTTGCACTTGAGGAAATACCTTCGAGACACAACTACTGTGGAGAGCGCTGATATATTGAGGGATATTGAGATGGAGCTAATGGCATCCCGTGCCACCACAAGCATTGTTTAGCACAGAACTAAGAAGCTTCGCAATAGAGATATTAGGTTAGTTCAAGTTTAATGGGGGAAAATCTGATGGAAAGCATGAGGACGTCTCAGCCTAAGCTTTCACTGGAAAACTCTTCTCTCCAAAATTAGATTTTGTGTGAAAGCCCAAAAATCCATACCCTTTGAATCGACAATAAACCATACATATCCGACCCAAAAAGCACAAACCGATGGAAAGTCAAGAGAAAGAAAAGAAGAGAGAAGAAGAAAAGAAAGAGAGAAGATAAAACTAAACAGAACAATACAGAATCTCATATCGCAGCGGAAAACATATAATATCATATCAATTATCTTTACAAAATAGAAACTGTATATACATACATCAATTAGAGTTCAACAATCAATCACTAGTTATCTGCCTGGATAGTTATAATAACTTGTCCTCACAATTGCCAATAATATAAACGACAACATAGCACAACGGATAATCAATAATCAAAACAGATACGTGTATAGAAAAATGAAAATCTCCGACTCTCCTACCGAAGCTCTAAAAGCACCAAAACTGAACCTGTAAATATACTCGGTCTGAGCTGAGCATTGAAAGGGAAGAACGTCCGAATCAGTCTAGTAAACCAGCGTGAGAAACACACTCAAGTGAATTTATCAAATTGCCAAACTTTTCCTTTATCAAATGAAAAATATCTCGTAAGACAAGTTCACACATAAACACGGACAAGTTTTTACCTTATGATAACTAAAACATCTCATATCAAATCCTATTATATTATAATAGTGTCTATTGCACAAATAATAATCCAAATAGCTGAAATTGTGACCATTATTAAATACCAGCATATTAGGCTCTACAAATAAAATGGAAAATACGTAGTGAAGTTTGGATTTCCATACGAATGACCGGGTGAAGGGACTACCTTCTGATGTGTACATATCTAAATGGATGTCCCGAGGCACAAAACATCTGCCCTCTACCAACACAAGACCAGCCCAACTCCATAACTAGATGGTACCGAATATGTCATCCTCCGGTCGCTACCGACCTTCACCAAGGGTCCTCTAGCAAACAAACCACAACAATCAGATATATGATGTCATAGCGTGTAAAGATATATCTACAAGAGGATGATCATACCTTACTTGGGAGCGACCCACTTAGCCTTGCCGTATCTAATCCTATTTTGGTCATTTTCGGAGGTGACAATTAACTTTCACATATCACATCACTTAGAATGCCACACGGCCATTTCCGTTGACTACTAATTGTCTCCCACAAAAATACAACCCTTAAGCTCATACGTCTCAAGGAGGGCGTTAAGCTAAGAGAAGTTGCCTTATCCATCACCACTGATGTACGTTTGTAAAAACCAATGTACGTAATCTGTAGAAATGCAATGCCAAACAAACATCTATACGAGTTATCCAGGAACAGGACAAACTGAAGGTACTTTCCTACCACATCCTATCGGTAAATCCCTAGGATTAGTAGCGAGTAGTCCTTACATTGGATATTCATAATGAAGAGACCACCGCTATTATATATGTATAACCCCATACGATCAATAAGCAGTCCCCCACCATGAAAATCTAGAATATCAATATCATCATAACCAACCTGCACAATCGTCTCATATACGTTGGTCCTAAGTGGTTTTCAGATAAATATGATCCCGGTCTCTTCGCACCAACAACGCAAAAGCATTTCTCAAGCTCACACAGAAACTAAGTCTCATAGACTTATCACGTCTCCAACTTTCAACTTGCTATCCTTCTGCCAAGAAGGAAGCTCGATAGAATGGAGTAATACTCCACACTACACGAATCAACATCCTCAACACAAATGATAATCAGGCCTACACGGATGGCTACGTACTAAGTGTACGACTAAATAGTTCCCACATCAAGTCGAGGAACTAAAATGGCCGAATTCGATATTCAGTTATTTAACTATCAAAGCAAACAAACAAATATTCAGTACCATAACAATCACCGGGACCTTTTAATTAATTTGTTATTAATTACATCACTTGTCAAATATTCACTTTAGATTATCTTTAAAAAATATATTCTCAAACTATTTAAATTCTATATTGGAAAACATTTCCATATACTTATGTAAAAATAAGTAATTCACAAATCAGTTTATTTTCAACACTTAGAAAATATTACATATACTTAAATCACGATTAAGTGTATATTTTATTCTTTAAGGAAAACATTCTCTTGAACATATTTATTTGGGTCAAAATGAATGTTGCGTAAAACATCGTTACAACAACCCAAAATCGCTAGAATAGGGATTCGAAAATTAGATAGATATATAAATCCCATATACTATACAAAAACATTTTCTTTCGATAATCATTTACTACAACAACAGTGTTATAGTCCATCATTTTCTGTACTTCTCAAAAACGTCTATTTCAACAATGAATGTTAAAATCTATGTATTCGATACTTAACACACTTTAAACATATTAAACCATTTAACTCCATTTAGAATATCACTAACCAAAACATGTATTTTAATTTAAAAGATTATTCACTATTCAAAATTCGTGAATATAGTCCATTTACCAAATCCAATATTTCTACACATTTATTAAAGGATAATCCACTTTCCAAAATCATGAATATAATCTTTTTACCAAATTCATTACTAGTGCACGTTAAATTAAAGGGTTATCCACTGTCCAAAATCGTGGATGAAATTCCTTTAATAAACTATAATAATTAACTTATCAAATTAAATTGACCTTGGATTTATAAAACAATGTTTATAAATTCCATTTATATTTAATAAAAACTTCAACTTATAAAATCCCTTTATTTACCAATTCTATATATAACTCATTTATATGCCAAAATCCAATTTATAAGTTAATTACTTATAAATCATTTATTTTACAAAGTCCATTCATTTTATAACTTCATAATTTCATAAATCTATAACCTTATTCACTTATAAAATCCATTTATAACTTCATTTTACACTTATAAAACTCCTTTACAATTCCATCATTTTGATTTATAAAATATCAGTTTATAAATCTTATGTATATATATATTTTATATTAAATTCAAAATTCTCATTTTAAACTATTTTACAGAAATAGTGAACTCCATATTTCAGAAATAACATTTCGATATATTTCATAAAAATCATAATTTCTATAACAGTAAAAATCATAACATTTATTTATTTAAAATAAATCAATTCAAAAATTAACAAAACACCTATTTTCAAAATCACTTGAAAACCCTTTTTAGATTGAAAACCGTCATTTTAACATTTTAAAATTCCAAAAATAAGCCCAATGCTGCAACAACACTAAATACATCAATCATAGCATCCAAAACATCATATATCATATGATAACAACATATATCACAATATTTGTAAATAAATCAATTCTGGTGAGGAATCTAGTTGGATCCCTCCAACCTGTCACCTGCAACAAATATACATATTAGAAATATATGTATAATGTCCGCTTTGAGGCAGACGCGCGTACAAAGGGTCATCCACTCATACATGGGAATGCATAGGGTCTCATTTGCTCCAATAGGCATGAATATATCCAAATACCAATCAATATAGATAATATACCATATATCATCCAAACAAACATCAACCATCATATAATAAATTTATTCTCACTTAAATCAAAATATCAGTGAGTCAAAAAGAGTGAGTTATACTCACATTGGCTCCAGTAGCAGTTGTAGTGTTTTATTCCAAATAAAATTAAACAAACATTTAATTTTACCCAAAATTTACACTAGTTCCAATCAACTCCAAAGCAATTCTAAAATGTAGTGCTCGTCAATAGAACCCAACGCAACTTGTTTCGTCTAGAATGGACTTCATATGAAGAAGTTATACATTTTTAAAGTTTATACGAATTTATATTATATAATACTTTACAATTTTATTTTATTTTTTTACCTCAAATTTAACTGGGCTGTGCGTTTCAATCAAAGCAAATCACGGCCGTGATTTCTGTCTACTCCCATCATCGTTTCAGCCGATTGAATAACCCAACGCGCCGTCGATCTTTCTTTGAATTAATGCGCCACCTCCTCCATTTTAACAGCGATCAGGCATAGTCGATTGACATCCTACCTCCCCGCGCACCACCGCCATAAAAACCACAAACTCTAGCTTCCCCATCATGTCGTAGCACCCCTCAAACTGTCGCGCCTTCTCGAGCTCGCCCACGACGATCCACTCCACCATTTTAAATCATCGCGTTGGATTTACTCATCTCGACGTGTTCTACAATTTTCTAGTTGATGCCTTCGTCTAATTCTTCGTGGATTGGAAGGAAATCGAGGGAGAAGAAGATAAAATTCTGTCCATCGAAATTAATGGTGACAGCTAACCCTAGATATGTTAGGGTCTGAGTGTATATGGAAAAAACAACGCCCTTATATATAAAATTTAATGACACTATTCATTCGGAAATTTTTCGAATCGAAATGAAGCGTGCCGCCTAGTGTTTTTAATGTTTTACCCCTATTCTAAACATAATGGAATATATATCGGAAGCCAATTCGATCGTATTTGGAAGATAGGTTTTCAGATCGACTTACTTAAAATCCACTTAAACAAATTTCTACGTGTTTTAGCTTGCAACGGACAAACCGTAAATCCAATTGACACGAATTTGAAATCTTATAATAATATAACATTACAGATCCAATGAAATTAGTTTCGTCGAAATCCAAGACTATATGAAAAATGGCTATTTTTACACGTTAATTAAATATTAAAATATTCAATTTATGTAAATTAACTTTTAATTCAATTTTAAAAGTTTGCTATCACTATTCTAATTCAAATAAGATTTAATTCAACTTAATAAATCATTTTAATTCACATATAATTCAAAATCCAATTATTTACGAAATTTCAAATATTAAATTAACAATTTAATTATCTAATTAAATCAAGATATTTGAAATATAAGTTATTTGAATTATAAAATTTACTTTCCAATATTTAAAATCTATTAAATATGTGAATTTCAAATGACTGAAATTTTGGGTCGTTGCATTTTGGTTGCATCGTGGTTGCTGGAATGGATGGTAGGATATGACTGCTACACTTTTACCATCGCTTTTGCACTCACATGGAACACTTTTTGCATGTTTAAGATGTTCTTATACATGTGCATATGTCAAAAAATTTGTATTCACGTTAGGATTAAACTCACTTATATTATATATGTACACATAATCACATTACACTTTGGTTAAGTAAATGGTTGTGTAGACAACTTGGTTATATTACATGGATGTTTATTGTGCATTACGTAGTTCGTCCTTTGGAAAGATTTCGAAGGAGAAGCCCTTTTTAAGGGGAGAGAATGTAACACACCGTAAAAATTGATCAGAGGTAAATAAAATAAAATAATTAAATAAGATAAGGTTTAAAATAGAACTTTTTCAAAATTTGGAATTTTACAATGAAAGTTATGACGTTGCGTTCGTGGCAAAATTCTGATCAATTTCCATATATAATATGTGGAAAACGGAGCTCAAACAGAATTGTTATGCACGTTTAAAGTTTTAGAATTCAAAATAAATTAAATAAGGTTGAAATTCAAATAATTAAATAATTTTTAAATTTTAAATTTGAAAGTTAAATGAATTAGACTTGGAAGTTAAGTAAACGTTAAAAATAATGTTAATGTTAAGAGATAATTAAGGAATAATAAATAAAAACAATGGTAGAATAAAATACTTCCCAAATAACGTATTGGTTGAATGATTCCCTAGGACCAGTCGACCGCTAGTGGTCGATCGGTAGGGTAGAGGCAGACAACTGATTTTGTGTTAGCTGCCGATAGCGATTTAACACTTTGAACGTTCGAATTTTATTATTTTAAACTAACCAAATCTGACGGTTCTGGCGCATTCTAAGCACTATAAATAAAATCCTAGCCCACTCACTTTTGTTCACAAATTATTTTGGGACCTAGCGAAGCTCTACGGTTCATCTCTTGTAAGATTCAGAAAAACACTATTAGGGTTTCAAATAAGATATCCTATATATCTATTTTGTTTTATTTATTTATTTGCCCAATATATTCTTCTCTAATCCCTAAATTTATGAATCTAATCTATATACAAATCTCTTATCGTGTATATAGAAAAGAAGAGATATGATGTAGATTATCAAAGGACATGTCAAATCCAAATGAGGCAAGGTGAAGGATATATTATGGGTGAAAATCTAAGCATTTCTATTTTAGTGGTTGAGTAGTATAATTTGGGTTCAAATATGCCTTGGGGAGTTTTAGTTCGCGAAAACAACATATCATAAACCCCAAAACTCCTTAATGCGAAATATCAATTCTAGGTTGAAATCTCGATTGATTAGGTCAAAATAATGGAAATTGTATAGATTTGCAGTTTTGATAATTTTACCTTCTATTCCACTTTTTTTCCTTTGAATTTGAATTAAGAGCTTTGATTAAGGAATAATGTGTAAGCTATGAATTTTATTCGCTGTTGCATTGCTTATTCCCGTGAATTAAATAGAAATTCCTTCGTTTATTTTATGTGAAAAATGAGTCGAATAAACCGTAAAATTGGAATTATAAGTTTCCATTATCATAATATATATTCCATTATTTCGATGTAGTAGCTCGAGTTTATAATTGTATACAAGTCTATTGGTTCGAATCTTTGATATGAATGTTGGAATTACGATATTGTTGATAATATGGGATGAGACTTGTATAACTATTGATAGATTTGACGTAATAAATGTATAATTATAATGTATAATTGCATAGTTAAATAGGTTATTAATTGTATTAAATCCCCTTTAGGAAGGTAATTGATGTTAAAGGCGAAATAATAAAAATTTCTTATAAGGCCTTTATTATGAAAATAGTGAGATGTTTGATAATATATGTAGAGTGTGATACAAATTATGACTAAGTTATAGAGATGCGAGGTTAGTCAAAAGCACACGCAAATTTGCGCAGCTAATCTGGTTACCAATAGTGCGACTTTGGAGTAGATACGAGACATTGCCTATAACAAGTAACTACGATGACACGAGGTTAGTCCCAAATTCCATACGGTAAATCTGCTCAGCTAATCTAGCTACCAATACCTATGAATAGTTAGGTTACTGTGAGATATTACCATGATGTTGTTAGTCCTTGAGATGATCGTTTTGATGACAACAACCTTAGAATAGATTATAAAATATAAATACTAACAGCATAGTTTAGATATATATGTATATGCAAGATTTAACCATGCAGGTACTAAGAATGAAGACTGTACAGTATAGAGATTCAAGATATCAAGACTGAAGACTCATGAGTATCAAGAATATTAGGATTATCAAGAGTTCAAGATTTCAAGAATAAGTAATTTTAATTAGGAATTTTGTTAAAACTCTTATAAAAGCACTGCCATCTTAAAATCCAATTTATTCGTGGAATGGAATCCATCGAGCCCGTTAAAGGGATGGAACCCTAAGTAGGATGGAACCTACGAAAAATCTAGTGGAACATTGTTTTGTATCCACTAACCTTTATTCAAAATGATTTCAAACCTTCCTTCTAAAAGAATTAAAATCATCTATTTTGGTTTTAAATACTTTTAGCCTCCAAATAATCTTTAATTTCAAAATCAAATTATCCTTAGTTTTAAACTATCTTTTAATAATAATATATTTAACTTTTAATATTTATACTTAGATTTAAATATAAAATTATAGTAAAATTTTATATATCATTCTTTATATTTACTTATGTATTTTAACTATAGACAAGTATATTTATAAAGTTTAAAATAGTTTTAATATAAGATAAAGGTTATTTTCCAAGAAAAGCAAATCACCAAAATTTCCTTTGGGATGTCGACATACTCATGTTACCCATGTCGACATAGTGGCAGTTAATTTCAAAATTTTGAATTTCAAAAGAAGTGTCTATTCATCACGTCTCTTCACGAATGGACATGGCTGTTGTTCTTCTATAAATAGGGGATGTTTTCAATGAATTTTCATATATTTTTTTTTTCTGATTTTCACTTCTCTTCTTCTTCCATATTTTTTATACACATTCTTACCATTACTCTGCCGAAATCAACCTTGAGTCTAACTAGATCATTTCTAGTTTGATTCTCTATTACTATCTCAACAAGATCCTCATTGCTATTCAGAGCTATAGACTTCTTTGTAATCAATTTAGCGAGAAAATGCGTGATTGTAGCCTTGGGAATCAATCAAGCGAGAAAATGTGTGATTGTAGCCTTGGAAATCAATGAAGCGAGAAAATGTGTGATTATAGCCTTGGAAATCAATTGGGTGAACTTGTTGCCCGGGAAATCAAGTATCTCTACCCAGAGGATTGTGAATTTGGAGGGTGTACCTCGTAGCCTTGAAATCGAGGGTGTAATTGTACATTTGAATTTAAAAGGAAATCCGTACTTATGTGCGGGACTGGATGTAGGGTAACTCCGAACCAATATAAAATCCGGTGTGTTCTTTCCTTTACTGCTTTTACTTTATTTCTGCATCTGTGTTTGTTTTTGTGATCATATCTATGTCTGAATATTGCATACATCTATGTTCAAATTAACAAAAACTCAAAAAGATTTAGTAATTCCTTTAAACACTATTCACCCCCTCTAGTGTTAATCCTACCTTAAGATCCGTATTCCGCATTTCTCACATTTGGTATCAGAGCAAGGTTTTCAAAGTTTCATAATCTGATTTTTGAAGAAGTTTTTAAAATGGAAATATTTGTTAATACTAGTTTAGAAATATTCAGATCATCATTGTCTCTTAATTCTGCATATAATCAATGTTCAAATTCAAGTTGTCTACCAAAATTGTTTGATGTGCAGGAAACATGCTTTGTGGCGATTAAGGAATCAATCCGCAACGGACAAATTGTGCAGATCAAAAAGAACAAATGGATACTCGATAGTGGATGCTCTAGACACATGTCTGGAAATCCAGATATGCTGAATGATATAGTATACAATGACGGTGGGCTGGTTAACTTTGGAGACAATTCAAAAAGTTATGTGATTGGCATCGGCAAAGTCGGTAACTCTGAAACTCCTATTATTACCAATGTTTTGCTAGTTAAGAATCTGAAACATAATCTTCTAAGTATAAGTCAACTCTGCGATAAAGGATATAAAATTAAATTTTAAAAAGATAAGTGTCACATTAAAGATAACAATTCGACCATTATATTTGAGGGAATTTAGGAAAAAGAATATTTATATTCTTAGTGTGAAAGTTTCAAATGATAACCTATGTCTTTTGGCAAATATAAGTGACCCTTGGATTTGGCATAAGAGATTTGGACATTTGAATTTCAAACTCTTATCTAGACTATCAAAATATGATCTAGTAAGAGGTCTCCTTAAAATGAATTTTAAAGTAGGAAGTCTATGTGATGCATGTCAATTAGGGAAACTTAGAAAAAGTTTCTTTAAATTAAAAGATATGATTTCAACCTCAAAACCTCTTGAGTTACTTCACCTTGATTTGATTCGTCCATCTCAAATTTAGTCAATAAATCATAGTAAATATTTTTTGTAATTGTAGATGATTATTCTAGATTTAAATGGACAATATTTTTGAAACATAAAAGTGATACTTTTGAATGTTTTAAGTATTTTACAAAAAGGATTCAAAATCAACTCACTAAAAATTATAACCATTAGTAGTGATCATGGTGGTGAATTTGAAAATGAAAAGTTCGAGGAATTCTACAATAAAAAGGGAATAACTCACAATTTTTCCATTTCCAAGAACTCCACAACAAAACGGAGTAGTAGAACGTAAAAATAGGACGATTCAAGAGTGTGTAAGAACTATGCTTTTAGATAGTAAATTACCAAAGAATTTTTGGACAGAAGCAGTTGCTACCGCCTGTTACATTTTAAATAGAATTTTAATTAGACCCTGAACTGATGAGACTTCTTATGTACTTCTTCACTCAAAGACCTAAAGTATCCTATTTTAGAATTTTTGGAAGTAAATGTTTTATTTTAAATACTAAAGATAACTTAGATAAATTTGATCCTAAATCCGACAAAGGTATCTTTATCGGATATTCTAATAGAAGTAAAGCGTACAGAGTATTTAATTTATGAACTAACACTATCGAAGAAACAATGCATGTTTCGTTCGATGAAAATCCCGAAAATTTTGAAGATACAAATAATGAAGAGGATTTAATCAGTCAAAATCAAGATTCAACTGAAACTAATAATGAAATTAATCATCCTAATAAAAGGACTAAACTTTTAAAAGATCATCCTATAGAAAATATACTAGAAGATATGCAATCTGTTGTTAAAACTAGAAATCAACTAAGTCAAATGAGTAATGTAGCTTTTATGTCAACTATTGAACCCAAAAATCCAAAAGAAGCATCAACTGATGATTCATGGATTTTGGCCATGCAAGAAGAATTATATCAATTTACTAGAAATGATGTCTGGAAACTTGTTCCTAGACCTGAAAATAAAACTATAATTGGAACTAAATGGGTTTATAAAAATAAAACGAATGAAGAAGGAGAGGTTGTTAGAAATAAAGCTCGGTTAGTCGCTCAAGGTTATTGTCAAGAAGAAGGAATAGATTCTGATGAAACCTTTGCTTCCGTAGCAAGATTGGAAGCCATTAGGATTCTACTTGCTTTCGCAAATCATAATAATTTCAAATTATTTCAAATGGATGTTAGAAGTGCTTTTTTAAATTGATTTGTAAAAGAAGAAGTATATGTTGAACAACCACCACTTTTTGAAAATGAAAAATTACCAAATCATGTTTACAAACTTAAGAAAGCTCTATAGGTCTAAAAAAAGCTCCTAGGGCCTGGTATGATAGACTAAGATCTTACTTATTACGATCAAATTTTGAAGTTGGTAAAGTAGATAATACTCTTTTTATTAAAATAAATAAAAATGATATTCAACTAGTACAAGTCTACGTAGATGATATCATTTTTGGATCAACTAATTTTGAAATAAATAAAGAATTTTCTGAAATAATGACAAAAGAGTTTGAGATGAGTCATATGGGTGAATTAAACTTCTTTTTAGGATTACAAATAAAACAATTAGATAATTGTATCTTTATTAGTCAAGAAAAATATGCTAAAGACCTAATTAATAAATTTGGTTTGACTACTGCGAATGGAAAACCAACTCCCATGGCAACCAATGAGTACCTTAGTAAAGAAGATCTCTCGAAAGATGTAGATCAAAAATTATATAGAGGAACGATTGGATCACTACTCTATATCACTACTAGTAGACCTGATATCATGCATAGTGTTTGTCTCTATGCAAGATATCAATCCCAACCTAAAAAGACCCACTTAAAAGCCGTAAAACATATCACAAGATATGTTAAGCACACCTCTGATTATGGCCTATTTTACCCTAAAAATGATTCTTTTGACTTAATATCTTACTGTGACACTGATTATGCTGGTTGTAAATCAGATCGAAAAAGTACAAGTGGAACTTGTCACTTTTTGAGGCATTCTCTGATTTCCTTGTTTAGTAAAAAACAAAACACAGTTTCTTTATCAACAACTGAAGCAGAATATATTTCTGCTATTTTGGCTTGTTCTCAAGTAATATATATGCAACAAACTTTAAAATATTATGGTTTAAATATCTCAAAATCACCAATTTATTGTGATAATACTAGTGCAATAAATTTATCCAAAAATACTACTAAACATGCTCGAACTAAACATATTGATATCAGCCATCATTTTCTCAGAGATAATATAAGTAAGGAAGTAATTACTTTAGATTATATCAATTCTGAGAATCAAATTGCTGATATCTTAACAAAACCCTTAAATGAATCTATTAGGTATTTGTTCAATAACTGAAATATAAAATATAAATAACAAAGTATAATTAAAAATTAAATCAAAATAAATTTAAAAGCAAAAAATCAAGCACCATGTCGACATCCCTTAGTACCCCATGTCGACATACAACAATTTTTTATTTTTGAATTTTTTCCCACCAAAATTCAAATAATTGGTTATTATTCTTCTTATTTTCAAAATTCTATTCATTCTTTCTGTTATTTCTTTGTTCTATCTTATGAAATTAAATAATCAATGGCCCCCTCTTCCAAATCAAACAAAAATTCAACCTTTTCGTTCCCTTCTCCTACTTCTGGATCGTTTCAACGAACAATGCTCGCTCGTGTGACGAAAATGGAGGATTCTATGAAGGATGCACTTCAGTTAATGACTGAAATCCAAGGATGCAACTTCGAATTGCCAAAGAACGAGAGAGGCAAGGCAAAATCATTAGGAATTTACAAAAATTTCTAATGGACGATCATGCTAACCGATCTTGATTGATGAAGACTCTTCAGGAGATCAAGTACAAGAGGCCAGCAAGGAAGAAGAAGAAGAAGAAGAAGCCCCCATGGAAGAAGTGCACGCGGAAGATGACGACAAAGTCGTTTGCATTGGTGAAGTGTGCTTTGACAAATTTGGAAATCTTGTCGAACAACGTGGAAATTTCTGTTTCCACTATCCAAATTGTTCGGTTCATAGATCTCTCATTTTCAAAGGCACTCATTAGTTTCTTTTCTCTTTTTCCTATTGTTGTATGTTCTTTCTTACGTTTCCACGAAAATGTAAATATAACTATATGATTAATAAATAAGTTGTGTTCTTATATGTGTTCTATTAAAAGTATTATTATATGGATACTTAGTTAGGACATTTAGTAGTTTAGGACTAAGTTTTAAGTTTTAGAGATAAGTGTTGATTATTTATGATAACACTATCATTATAATCACATATCATAGAGTATTAGATCAAGGGGGTTATATAGTTTGGAGTTTTATAGTTTTATGGTTTCATGATAGTTTTTGTTGATGACAAAGGGGAAGAAGTATAAAATAGGATAGTTAGACATAGATTAAGGGGGAGTTGTTAGTTTTAAGGGGAGTTGTTAGGATAAAAGTAATATTTTATAAACAAAGGTTGTCATCATCAAAAAGGGTGAGATGTTAGTCCTTGAGATGATCTTTTTGATGACAACAACTTTAGAATAGATTAAAAAATATAAATACTAACAGTATAGCTTAGATATATATGTATATGCAGGATTTAACCATGCAGGTACCAAGAATGGAGACTGTACAGTATATAGATTCAAGATATCAAGATTGAAGGTTCATGAGTATCAAGAATATCAAGATTATCAAGAGTTCAAGATTTCAAGAATAAGTAACTTTAGTTAGGAATTTTGTAAAACTCTTAGAAAAGCACCGGCATCTTAAAATCCAATTTGTTCGTGGAAAGGAATCCACTTCGAGCCCATTAAAGGGATGGAACCCTAAATAGGATGGAACCTACGAAAAATCTAATAATTGTTTTGTATCCACTAACTTTTATTCAAAGTGTTTTTACAAAATTATATCTTGTTTTCAAAATAATTTCAAAACCTTCCTTGAAAGAATCAAAATCATCTATTCTGGTTTTAAATACTTTTAGCCTCAAAATAATCTTTAATTTCAAAATCAAATTATCCTTAGTTTTAAACTATCTTTTAATAATGATATATTTAACTTTTAATATTTATACTTAGATTTAAATATAAAATTATAGTAAAATTTTATATATCATTCTCTATATTTACTTATGTATTTTAACTATAGACAAGTATATTTATAAAGTTTAAAATAGTTTTAATATAAGATAGATGTTATTTTCAAAGAAAAACAAATCACCAAAATTTTCTTTGGGATGTCGACATACTCATGTTACCCATGTCGACATAATGGCAGTTAATTTCAAAAATTTGAATATCAAAAGAAGTGTATATTCGTCATATCTCTTCACGAATGGAACATGGCTATTGTTCTTCTATAAATAGAGGATGTTTTCAATGAATTTTCAAATATATTTTTCTGGCTTTCACTTCTCTTCTTCTTCCACATTTCTTTATACACATTCTTACCATTACTCTGCCGAAATCAACATTAAATCTAACTAGATCATTTCTGGTCTGATTCTCTATCACTATCTCAACAAGATCCTCAGTGCTATTCAGAGTTATAGACTTCTTTGTAATTAATTTAGCGAGAAGGTGTGATTGTAGCCTTGGAAATCAACCAAGCGGGAAAAGGTGTGATTGTAGCCTTGGAAATCAATCAAGCGAGAAAAGGTGTAATTGTAGCCTTGGAAATCAATTGAGTGAACTTATTACCCGGGAAATCAAGTATCTCTACCCAGTGGATTATGAATCTGGAGGGTGTACCTCGTAGCCTTGAAATCGAGGGTGTAATTGTACAATTGCTTTTGAAAGGAAATCCGTACTTGTGTGCGAGAATGGATGTAGGGTAACTCCGAACCAGTATAAAATCAGGTGTGTTCTTTCCTTTACTGCTTTTACTATATTTCTACATCTGTGTTTGTTTCTGTGATCATATCTGCGTCTGAATATTGCATACATCTGTGTTCAAATTAACAAAAACTCAAAAAGATTTAGTAATTCCTTTAAACACTATTCACCCCCCAGAGTGTTAATCTTAACCTTAAGATCTGTATTCCACATTTCTCACAGATGTACGGGTCATAATATGAAGGATCTACATCAGAGATTGAAGGTAACAAGTGGTTGTGTGAGAGCCTATTTGTTCTATATATATAGGAATTAGTAAATGGCGAGATTATGGGTTACGCATGGTAGTGGATATCTCAGGAAAGTTCCCACTTCAATGTGAAGTATTAATTGGCCGAAGAGATTCCGTGCAATGTCAGCAAGTGAGGAGTCCGCCTTGGGATTATAGGTAGTACATGATGTGGACCCGCCTTAAATAAGGAATTAAATGGTTGAAGTCTGCATAATTCTCTTTAAAAGATATTAAGTGACTTGAATATTATCTCTTACATTGATAGGACATTATGGACGATAAAAGTCTTTGGGTTTCTATTGAAAAAGACTAATGATGTAGGTAGAATACGTAAGACATATTCCTATTTAAATTATACTATCCACGTACTAATATAGTAAGACTCGAGATTTTATTTACCAGACATATGTTATTCCGACCCTCTCCTCATTATAACACATGTTAGGAAAGATGATGGTGTTGAAGGCAATGGCGTAGAGAAAAATTGTGGTAGTTTATCTATTTATCTACTAATGTTAATTTCTAATTTACTTATTATTATAATGATGTATTTTGAAATGTTGTAGTAAATATATGTATTCTGTTATGAAATTTATGACAATTGAATCTTTAATGGAATGTGTACTATTTCTGTTGCTATATTCTACCTTTTCGCCGTGAGTTCTAAAAGTGTAGAAAAATAGCTCTGTATTGTATTTTATATCAATCAATATCTAGCTTTGTAGTGGGTTTAAGTTTCGCTGGGTCATTTCTGGATCAGAAATTAGGTCCGTTTTGGGGTGGATTGTTACAGTTCAGTTGTGTTATAGACTTTTTCTTGGTGGGTTTCATACACTGTATTTTGGAACATATGTGGTTTCTAATTTACCTATTTAATGTAAACATGACACGTTTTTGTTTTTCTTATTAGCCCTTGACTTTATTCATTTATATCCGCACTATATACGTTATAGAAGATACATATAAGTTACAACAGTGAGTCATTTTGTAGCCACTAGAGATCAAAAGCTTATTGCACATTCCAGTTTAGGTTGGCATACTTGTGTGTGTTTTTTTCTTCTTCAAAGTTTTAGAAAAAGCAATCTTTTTATTATTGATTTATTGACTTGAGATGACTTCACAAAAGAGTGATTTCAAGTAGGACTACAATTTTTTCATATATATACTTTCTACTTTTAGTTGTGTAATTTTCAATGAAGAATGTGATATTTAATTTGGTCTATTAGTTTTTATTTATTTATTGAGATTGAATATCCTCCTTAATTTTGCATTTAAAATTGTTTTTTAGTATGTCGGGAATTCACTCGTGATTTTAAAAATGGATTAAATTCATCTTTGGTCAATTTCGAATGATATTTCATTTTCAATTTTTCAATTTACCAATAACTAAGATCACTTTTTTATCGTACAAAAATTACTCAAAAATATTTTTAAACCAGTTCTTACTCTTTATGGGTTCTACATTGCCTCTCACATATTATCAATCAATTTTTCATGTTTTATTGGTAGTAAAAAAAATATTTTATGATCTTTGTTTGGTTTTAAAATTTCAAATTGGACTCATTGGTTTTTGATCAGTAAATTCATTTGTTTATGCAAAATTCTTATAGCAATATTTTTACATGCATAACAACTTTTAAGCCCAACTCTTCTTTTAGGAAAATTAAAAACAATCTTAGACGCAACCATAAAAGGCCCAGTTATATACAAGGTAGAAGCTGGTTTAGAAGACCTCAACACTATTCTTTGGGTATTTTAACAGCATAATTCTTTGAAGTGGGCTGAATTTAATATTAAGCAGGCCGAATAATTTATACGCTGCTGTATTACTTGGTTATCCATTCACGGAGGAGTTGTGTTCATATTATCCTTATACGCAAGAGCATAGAACACTAAATGAACAACGAATATTTCATAACATATATTATATTTTTGTGCATATTTTAAGTCGATGTTCTTATTAATTTTTTGATTGGATAGTTTCTAGTGGAAATTATGGTGTGAATAAGATTGCTCATGCTTAACGGTGTCTATCATTTTTTGCATGGAGGTTAAATACTAATATTAATTTTGATTTTAATTTTTTTTTCCATTAGAATTCATTTGAGATTTTAAAATTGAATCTAGGGATGACAATGGATGGATTTAGGATCTAAGTCCACAGATCCGTCCCTATTTTGATCTTTCAAGCCTCTTTTTAAAGATTTATTAGAGAAGATAAACCAATGACTACTTTTGAAAGTACTGATTTTCGATAACGTTGGGGCTGGGCAGAACCATCCCAAACCGACCCTAATCTTGAGATCTTGTAATATTAAATAATTATGACATTTTGATCTATTTATAACAAAGATATCTTAATGTCTAATTCAATCAATTTTAATATCTTGAAGCACTAAGTTTCATCATTGCTAAATGTATAACAAAATCTACATAGTACTTAAGCCGTAAACATTTCATTTTTGTTCTTTTCATTGTTCAATATATTTATAATCATCTATCTTTCTTACAGAAATATATGAGCGAAAGTGAAACTAAGAGAACATTCAAAATTGCACTACTATTTGAGTAGATCAGTCCTTATCCGGACCTGTATGAGTTTTGGTTTGTGACGAAAATTTCGATCCACACCGGTCTTGCGGATGATACTGTCCGGGCCACAGGAAGGGGGATCGAACCCTGAATTTTTGCTTAGGAACTGCAGCCGTCAAAGTTCCCTGAAGCCCGCGAAAGACGAGGAGGATCGTTTCGGGACGACCGGGTGGGAGTCCGTGCCCCCCTCCTCCCCATGACCCACCCACCCAAGAGGGGAAGCGAATCATTTTCCCAGTTGGGCGATCGCGATCCGGGACCGTCCGGGCCCTCGAAAGGGGGATCAAATCCGGAATTTCTCCGCAAGAACTGCAGCCGTCAAAGTGTCCGAAAGCCCATAGAAGGCAAGGAGGATCATTTCGGCACGACTAGGTGGGAGTCCGGGACCCCTTCTCCCCATGACCCACCCACCCAGTTGGGGAGATCGCGATCTGGGACCATCCCGCCTTCCGAAAGAGGGCTCGAACCCGAAATTTCTGCTCAGGAACTACAGCCGTCAAAGTGCCCGAAAGCCCGCGGAAGGTGAGAAGGATCGTTCCAGGACGACCGAGGGGGAGTCCGGACCCACTGTAAGTTGCCGAAAAACCGAAATGTTAGGGTTTTAAGAAAGAAGAAAAGGTAGAAGAAGAGAGAAGAGGTAGAAAATAGAGAGAAAAGAAAATAGAAAATAGAAAGAAAACAACAGAACAATAACAGAATCTCACAATCGCAGTGGAACAACATATAATAGATAAATGAATAATCTTTAAACAAAGAACTATATCAGTTACTACATTACATTACATTACATCATATCATCAGAGTGTACAACAACAAACAAACAGCGGAAAAAGAAGTACTATATACTAGTAAATACGCCATGCCATCCATCTTGCCTCTAGCAACTCCTGAATTCCAGAATATCCTGATAAACCTTAACTCTTGACTGCCCGTGTGGAAATTGGTGGGCACCCAGAGTTTAGGAAGGAAAACAATAAACTCCGAGTCAGTCATGTGACTGGTGTGAGAACTCAAAAACAGTTTATTTATCTTTAAAATCAAAATAGAGGAATATTTTTAAAATCAATTCGCAATGCTTTTAAAAATGAAACTACCATAAGGCCTCCCGCCACACACACAATGCAAACGCAGACTTGGAGGAGATTTCTTCTTATGTTAGTCAAAGATGCTTCATACGTATTAAAAAGAAACATTTGATATTATTACTAGTGCATAGTGTAGAAATATTTCGAAAATAGAATATAAATCTTAGCCAGCATAGGTACCATTATAGTATGCTTACTATAGCTACCATATTAAATGGCAGGTTCTACAACTAAAACCGTACAAGTCTCGTACTGTTTCTTTGGATTTCCAACGAATGATCAGGCCAAGGAACTTCCCATTGCCACATGAGAACGCCTCTGGAAGGACGTCCCCGAGAACCAAACCGGATCTCTGCCAACACAAGGCCGGTTTACCCCTAACTGGGTAACAACTGACACGAGTATGCCATCCCCCAGTCCTTTGGGACCTTTAACCGAGCGCTCGAAATCAACATCACACAATCATAAATAAAGTGTTTCAACATGAGTAAGTATCTGGGCTCCATACCATGATACCACCCTTTTCCAGAAGGAAATGCACATACCCTAAAGGGAGCTACCCCTCATAACCTTGCTGCATCTTTCCTGTTTTGACCATTCCGGGGTGTGAGGCTCGACGAAGTCTCGTCCATAAAAACACGCTTTATACAAAGTCATGCTTTGGGTCAACAAATGATCATAGAAATGATCACCAAGATAGACGATCAAACGAATGATCCTATCGCAAATAATCAACACAATGATCATTTCACAGCAACACTCAGCATGTCACATTACCAAATTGGGAATATATTGCTGATAACCTTCAACTACATAACCTCTAAGCTCGTACGTCTCAAAGAAGGGTGTTAAGCTAAGAGAATAAATTTTCCGCCACCAACAGAAATATATTTGAAAGAAATCGGCTTTACATCTCAATTTGTAATGTCAGACACACAATCCATACAAGTCTGTTCCGGGATCGAACAGAACCGAAGGCACTTACAAAGAAGTCCTTGCAATCCGGATAATCTCTAATCACGTCCGAATTTCCCATCACATATGGAGATCTCAATACCGGGGATCAGCCAGTGCACAGACAATCAACAAGAAACCCTTCGTTTTCGAAAATATCCGGTCTTCAACACCGATCTTCAAATGCAATTTATAACGACGTATCACATATTCGGAATGGGTTATACGACCCCAAGGTCCTTTCCCGGTTAACCCGAATAGTGAGCGCTTATTTTAAAAAAAATAAGTGTGGCATTCAAATTCAAGCAAATCTCAACAAATACCTATTCAAAGGTAAATATTGATAGTCGGTTATTGAACTATCAATGGATATGCCAACATCACCAGATTCCAAATAATTTTCTAAATTATTTATTTTCCAAAAATATCTTTATAAGATATATATTTTCCATTCTTTAAAAATAAATTAATATTTATTTTTAAATTCATTTTCCAAATTCCATTTATAAATTCCATATTGAATTTATATTTCCAAAAAATATTCATGAATATACGATTTCCATTCGATTTCTAATATTCATTTTCCATTTATCTTCAAAAGGATAAATTCAAAATATTCACTTAATATTGGAAAAACATTTCCATACTTATTTATTTATAAGTAATTCACAAGTCTTTTTATTTTCTATACTTGGAAAATATTCAGTATACTTAAATCGAAATTAAGTATATATTTCATTCTTTAAGGAAATCATTCTCTTAACCATATTTATTTGGGCCAAAACGAATGTTGCGTAAAACATCGTTACGACAACCCAAAATCACTAATATAGGGATTCGAAATTAAAATAGATATATAAATCCCAATACTACACAAAACATTTCCTTTCGGAAATCATTTACTATAACAACAGCGTTATAATCTACCATTTCCCTCTATTTCTCGAAAACGTCTATTTCAACAATGAATGTTGAAATCTATGGTTTCGATAGTTAATATATTTTAAAACATCTTTAGATCGTTTTAATTCTATTTAAAACATCACATTCAAAACCATTTCTTTAACATATTATTCACTATTTAAAAACTTGAATATACTTGTTAACAAATTTCATTATTTCTATTCCTTTTATTTTAAAGGATTATCCACTGCCTAAAACATGAATATAACTCCATTAACAAGTTACAACAATTTACTTATCAAAATAAGTAGTTTGCTGATTTATAAAACAATGTTTATAAATTCCATATTCTATTTATTTTATAACTACTTCCTTTATAAATCTCCTTTATTAACCTATTCGATTTATAGCTCAATTATAAACCAAAAGTTCATGTTTTAATTTAAATACTTAGAATTTATTTGTTTGCAAAATCGTTCCTTTAACTTCCCAAATTATAAATCTTATAACTTATAAGATTTATTTATTTATCCAAAATCTATTCTTTTAAATAACTTTACACATTTTATAAACCTACTGTTTATAAAATTCCATTTATAACTTCACCGTTATAATCCTATAAATTTCATTTATATTTATGAAATTCATTCACAATTCATTCTAACCCTTATAAAAGCTCGTTTTATAATTCCAATATTTTTAATTTATAAATATCAATTTATAAATCTTTTATATAAATCATTTTATATTATTCTTTTAAAACGTCCTTAAACTCCTTTATAATTTCCTCGTTTTGATTTATAAAATAATCAAATTCCATAAATCCTATTTTTAAACTTTTTATAATAAATTCAGAAATCCCAGTTTAAACTATTTTATAAAATTATTAATCCCATATTTTCAAAAATCAACTTTTAACTGAATTTCTCAAAAATCATAATTTTTATAATATTAAAATTATAACGTTTATTTATTTAAGATGAATCAATTCTAAAAATATTTTATAAACGTATACTTTCAAAAATCACTTTAGAAATCCCTTAAAATCAAAATCGTTATTTTTAACCTCAAAATTGGATTCGATGATGCAACACATCAAATAGTCAATCACGACTTTCAAACATCATATATCGATATGATAAACAATCAAATATCACAATATCTAAAATCAAATAAATATTTGTGAGGAATCCAGTTGGATCCCTCCAACCTGTTTCCCTGCATCCACAGACATTAGCACAATACCAATTCCACTTCGAGGTGGAATATCGCGGTATATGGGATTTATAAAAATATTATCCGCTTACTAAAGGCGCAATAGGGTCTCATCCGCTATACAATGCGGGAAATCAATCAACTGCAATATATACATATGCCAATATATATATATATATATATATATTGATATATATATAGATATATCCTACTATATCTAATATCACAACCAACAACAATCAATAAATAAACTGCAAATCCAACTTTAAATTTTTGAGTGAGAAGTTCTCACCTTTGCTTTTTATTAGCAATCCCTTTCCATCTTGACTCGATTTTCTTGATTTATACCTTGTATAAATATTTACACAATTTATTAATATTCGAAGTAAATTGGACAATTCAAGTTATCATTTTGAAATTCTATTAACTAACTATTTAATTCGAAGCATTCTTCCTTTTAAAATACCTTATAGTAACCGAACAAATTAAGTAAATAAATTTGGATTAATAATTTTAATTAAACAAATTTCCTTTTGAAATAAACTTATTTAACTAAGATTTTATTTTGATCCAATTTCTTTTGAATAAATTTATTTAACTAAACATTAAATTTAATTAACCAAACTCTCTTTTTTAAAAATTTAATCAATTATAAATTTAATTTTAACTAAAAATTTTCTTTTTAGTAACTATAATTGATAAAACAAATTAATTATCGTAAACTATTGTTTATAACAACTTAACTAATACTTTTAAAATTATATTCCCTTTTAAAAAAAAATCTTTGGTAACGAAGATAATTAAATAAATAGATTAATTAAACTAATTATTTACATTCAAACATTTTTTAATATCCCCATATATATTTTTTATTAACAGTACTTCAAAGTATGAATATATCCTTTTTTTCTTTTTTTTCTCTCCTGTTTTTATAAAAATCTACTACATAATTTTTTTTTCTTTTAAACTAATTTCTGCTTGTCTATTTTTTTCTCTACATATATAAATGTTTATTAAATTAAATCAAAGATAAAAATAAAAATCAATACCTCAATGTACACTTTTTTTTTTCCACTTACAGTTAAGCTCGAACTCTCGAACGAAGCCCTAGCTTCGTTGCCATCGCGACCCCACAACCCTAGCGCCGCCGTACCCTCTGACTCGCGCGCCTCTCCTTTCCCAAAGTTGCCTCCTCCCACGCGCAAGCACGCGCGCGTCACCTCCATCGCGAACGCCATCGTTGCTTCTCTGATGCTAGCGCCACCACTCTTCCTCCTATCGCGACCACACGCGATTGCTTGAGTCGCCTTGGCTCCCCCCCATTTATTCGCCATTTTTTTTTTATTTGAAGAATGAACTGGAGATGGAATTTGATTTTGAGATTGAAGAAGGCTTCGGCCCTGATTTGTTTTGAGGGGAAGACACGAACGAAATTGAAGAAGAAGCGGCCATTAAATTTTTGTTTAATTTGGCTTCTGATTTTTTTTTTCGTTTGAAATTGAAGGAGAGAACGTGATTTATCTGGTATTTCAAACTACAGAGGTCATGCTTAGCACGATCTTTACCACGATTTCTTTACGATTTCAGGCGTGATTTTAGGAGATGACGTGCTAATGTTTGACTAAATTCAAATTCCAATTTCAATTGAATTCGATTTAAATTTTCGACGCGTTTACTCAACGTGTGCTCACATATCAACTCAGAAAAATACGAAATTTGAAATCCGACAATAATCCAATATTACGGACCCAATGGAACTGGTTTCGTCGAATTCCGAGACTGTGCCTCGGACGGCTATTTTAAATATCGATTCAAACGATTTAATTTCAAAACTGAACAATTCACTTCCAAATTAAATTCTGAAGCTTCTATTACCTTCAGTATTATCAATATGAATTTTACAACCCTTTGAAATATTTTTAATTGGCTTAAAATTGAAGATTTAAATTTTTATTCAACTATCAATAGATTAAATTTTATAATTTAATCGCTAAATTCAAAGTTATATTGAAAATTCAATCCAAACCATCATTCAAATATTTAAAATAAATTAAATATTTTCAAATTTAAATTGTTTAAAATTCTGGGTCGTTACAATCTTCCCCCTTAAAAGAATTTCGTCCCGAAATTACAAGTTAAGAAGAACGATCCTTAATCCGTCTACTATTTTTCACAATTCAAATAGTTTTATCAACTTTCTAAAACAAATCTTTTTATTAGAGATTCATTATCATTTCAACTAGCTTTCCAACTTCAATTATAAGTTTCAAACAACATTGTTCTCCTAACAATTCAAATTCAAATTCAAATTTTAAACTTTCAAATTTTCTCAAAAATTTTCTAACACCCTAAATTTTCGAAAAATTTCGCCAGCGTCTTCTTTGCGCGGCTAGCTCGGTACGACTACAAAATGGCACCACGCCCCTCAGAATCAAAAAGAAAAGAGAAAGCCAAGTGGCTGGAGAAGAAAATCATCAAATTTCATACTGAAATTCAAATACGTACCTTTTTGTCGAGCCATTTAAATTATCTTCAAAATCAAAATCCAATCCCTTTATAATACCTGTATATCCTGCTATTCATAATATCCAATTCCAACATTCAAACCATTTTGCCAATTCCTTTACAAAATTTTCAATATATGCTTCTTATACATTTTTACTTCACTATTGAAGTTACACATTTATTTCATTCAATTTTTTTCATTTCAATTCAATTCACAATTTCAATTCTATTTGAATTCAATTCACAATTTCAATTCTATTTGAATTCAATTCTCAATTCTAAATATTGAATTCTAACGATTAACTTTCATTTACCAATTCATATTACTACTTTAAATTAGTTTCATTCACTAATTCTTTCTATTTGCAAATTTCGAAATCGATTTGTCGTTAACTAAAATTTTCCAAAAACTTAAAAAAAAATCTAACTCCCAAAATTTACGGAAAATTTTGGCAGAGTCTTCTTTGTACGGAGGAGCTTTTGAAATTTTACAATATGTATAAATATGTATACATCGACCCACACGGTCGGAAAACAGAAAAACAGTTCATATTTCCTATTTTTATTGCGTAGGCGTACCTTATTTAGCATTTTTAAGCAAAGCGGCTAATTATTAGCTTATTAGCACAATCAAATCCAGCCCAACGACTTCGCTGAACCTGTACTTACTTAGTTTAAACACGTTAGTGACAATATAAGAAATCTATTAACATCCCATTCATTTTCAATAACAAATATATAAATTTCTTTAGCAATACATTCAAGATAAATTCCATTAGCAATTCATATGGTTTCAATTCATCTTTAGTCGCTTACGACCAATTCACATGACATTTCCATTAAATCAAGTCGTTTACAACTCATTTTCTTCATTCTATTCATTTCTAAGCAAAACGAATTCATACTATTTTAATTGATTCAAAAATCAATTTTATTTGCTTTCATTAACTCATATAATTTTATACAATCTTGTTTGTGTCAAATGACAATTATTTCTATGCAAACTTAATGATATTCACTTAATAGAATATCCATTCTAGTTTATAACTAGTTTAAATTGATACCAATTCAATTTATTTTAATTCCACTTCAGTTCAATTTGCATTTCATATTTTCATTCGGTTTATTTTATCAACCAAACAAATTTTATTCAAACCATTTCAAATCTATTCCATTTACTAATTTAATTCAATTAGTACATTCACTTATTCATTTTAAACCAATTTCCATATTCAATTCATCTCGAATTTACTTAATTACTAACAAAGGGAATTTCAATTTATTTCTTTTACTTACTTGAATTTATATACAAATTCAAATTTATCTTCAAATTTAGCTCACGACTAAACTTTAATCTAACCAATTCAAATTCCAATTCATTAATCCAAGAATTAATAATTTATCAAGTTAGTTTACTTTAATTCAATCCATTTATTTCTTATTTAATTCCATATACTAATGATAATAATTTAATATTATTACTTCCTAACAATCATGCAACCATATACTATAATAATTCATAGAAAAATCATTTCTTTTCTATACAAAAATAGTTTTGGGCAAAATTATCTTATTTACCCGATTCAAAAACAATTTTATATTCACTAACAAATACGCTCTCATATCTATTATTACACTCAAACTCATTCTAGAGTACTGCTGACTTTATCTCTAATGAGTAACACCCAACAGAACCATGGTTGTCGCTTAACCATAAGCTCTGATACCAAATGTAACGATTGCGATTTTTCGTTGCCGAAAAACCAAAATGTTAGGGTTTTAAGAAAGAAGAAAAGGTAGAAGAAGAGAGAAGAGATAGAAAATAGAGAGAAAAGAAAATAGAAAACAGAAAGAAAACAACAGAACAATAACAGAATCTCACAATCGCAGCGGAACAACATATAATAGATAAATGAATAATCTTTAAACAAAGAACTATATCAGTTATTACATTACATTACATTACATTACATTACATCATATCATCAGAGTGTACAACAACAAACAAACAGCGGAAAAAGAAGTACTATATACTAGTAAATACGCCATGCCATCCATCTTGCCTCTAGCAACTCCCGAATTCCAGAATATCCTGATAAACCTTAACTCTTGACTGCCCGTGCGGAAATTGATGGGCACCCAGAGTTTAGGAAGGAAAACAATAAACTCCGAGTCAGTCATGTGACTGGTGTGAGAACTCAAAAATAGTTTATTTATCTTTAAAATCAAAATAGAGGAATATTTTTAAAATCAATTCGCAATGCTTTTAAAAATGAGACTACCATAAGACCTCCCGCCACACACACAATGCAAACGCAGACTTGGAGGAGATTTCTTCTTATGTTAGTCAAAGATGCTTGATACGTATTAAAAAGAAACATTTGATATTATTACTAGTGCATAGTGTAGAAATATTTCGAAAATAGAATATAAATCTTAGCCAGCATAGGTACCATTATAGTATGCTTACTATAGCTACCATATTAAATGGCAGGTTCTACAACTAAAACCGTACAAGTCTCGTACTGTTTCTTTGGATTTCCAACGAATGATCAGGCCAAGGAACTTTCCATTGCCACATGAGAACGCCTCTGGAAGGACGTCCCTGAGAACCAAACCGGATCTCTGCCAACACAAGGCCGGGTTACCCCTAATTGGGTAACAACTGACACGAGTATGCCATCCCCCGGTCCTTTGAGACCTTTAACCGAGCGCTCGAAATCAACATCACACAATCATAAATAAAGTGTTTCAACATGAGTAAGTATCTGGGCTCCATACCATGATACCACCCTTTTCCAGAAGGAAATGCACATACCCTAAAGGGAGCTACCCCTCATAACCTTGCTGCATCTTTCCTGTTTTGACCATTCCGGGGTGTGAGGCTCGACGAAGTCTCGTCCACAAAAACACGCTTTATACAAAGTCATGCTTTGGGTCAACAAATGATCATAGAAATGATCATCAAGATAGACGATCAAACGAATGATCCTATCGCAAATAATCAACACAATGATCATTTCACAGCAACACTCAGCATGTCACATTACCAAATTGGGAATATATTGCTGATAACCTTCAACTACATAACCTTTGAGCTCGTACGTCTCAGAGAAGGGTGTTAAGCTAAGAGAATAAATTCTCCGCCACCAACAGAAATATATTTGAAAGAAATCGGCTTTACATCTCAATTTGTAATGTCAGACACACAATCCATACAAGTCTGTTCCGGGATCGAACAGAACCGAAGGCACTTACAAAGAAGTCCTTGCAATCCGGATAATCTCTAATCACGTCCGAATTTCCCATCACATATGGAGATCTCAATACCGGGGATCAGCCAGTGCAGAGACAATCAACAAGAAACCCTTTCGTTTTCGAAAATATCCGGTCTTCAACACCGATCTTCAAATGCAATTTATAACGACGTATCACATATTCGGAATGGGTTATACGACCCCAAGGTCCTTTCCCGGTTAACCCGAATAGTGAGCGCATATTTTAAAAAAAATAAGTGTGGCATTCAAATTCAAGCAAATCTCAACAAATACCTATTCAAAGGTAAATATTGATAGTCGGTTATTGAACTATCAATGGATATGCCAACATCACCAGATTCCAAATAATTTTCTAAATTATTTATTTTCCAAAAATATCTTTATAAGATATATATTTTCCATTCTTTAAAAATAAATTAATATTTATTTTTAAATTCATTTTCCAAATTTCATTTATAAATTCCATATTGAATTTTTATTTCCAAAAAATATTCATGAATATACGATTTCCATTCGATTTCTAATATTCATTTTCCATTTATCTTCAAAAGGATAAATTCAAAATATTCACTTAATATTGGAAAAACATTTCCATACTTATTTATTTATAAGTAATTCACAAGTATTTTTATTTTCTATACTTGGAAAATATTCAGTATACTTAAATCGAAATTAAGTATATATTTCATTCTTTAAGGAAATCATTCTCTTAACCATATTTATTTGGGCCAAAACGAATGTTGCGTAAAACATCGTTACGACAACCCAAAATCACTAATATAGGGATTCGAAATTAAAATAGATATATAAATCCCAATACTACACAAAACATTTCCTTTCGGAAATCATTTACTATAACAACAGTGTTATAATCTACCATTTCCCTCTATTTCTCGAAAACGTCTATTTCAACAATGAATGTTGAAATCTATGGTTTCGATAGTTAATATATTTTAAAACATCTTTAGATCGTTTTAATTCTATTTAAAACATCACATTCAAAACCATTTCTTTAACATATTATTCACTATTCAAAAACTTGAATATACTTGTTAACAAATTTCATTATTTCTATTCCTTTTATTTTAAAGGATTATCCACTGCCTAAAACATGAATATAACTCCATTAACAAGTTACAACAATTTACTTATCAAAATAAGTAGTTTGCTGATTTATAAAACAATGTTTATAAATTCCATATTCTATTTATTTTATAACTACTTCCTTTATAAATCTCCTTTATTAACCTATTCGATTTATAGCTCAATTATAAACCAAAAGTTCATGTTTTAAGTTAAATACTTAGAATTTATTTGTTTGCAAAATCGTTCCTTTAACTTCCCAAATTATAAATCTTATAACTTATAAGATTTATTTATTTATCCAAAATCTATTCTTTTAAATAACTTTACACATTTTATAAACCTACTGTTTATAAAATTCCATTTATAACTTCACCGTTATAATCCTATAAATTTCATTTATATTTATTAAATTCATTCACAATTCATTCTAACCCTTATAAAAGCTCGTTTTATAATTCCAATATTTTTAATTTATAAATATCAATTTATAAATCTTTTATATAAATCATTTTATATTATTCTTTTAAAACGTCTTTAAACTCCTTTATAATTTCCTCGTTTTGATTTATAAAATAATCAAATTCCATAAATCCTATTTTTAAACTTTTTATAATAAATTCAGAAATCCCAGTTTAAACTATTTTATAAAATTATTAATACCATATTTTCAAAAATCAACTTTTAACTGAATTTCTCAAAAATCATAATTTTTATAATATTAAAATTATAACGTTTATTTATTTAAGATGAATCAATTCTAAAAATATTTTATAAACGTATACTTTCAAAAATCACTTTAGAAATCCCTTAAAATCAAAATCGTTATTTTTAACCTCAAAATTGGATTCGATGATGCAACACATCAAATAGTCAATCACGACTTTCAAACATCATATATCGATATGATAAACAATCAAATATCACAATATCTAAAATCAAATAAATATTTGTGAGGAATCCAGTTGGATCCCTCCAACCTGCTTCCCTGCATCCACAGACATTAGCACAATACCAATTCCACTTCGAGGTGGAATATCGCGGTATATGGGATTTACAAAAATATTATCCGCTTACTAACGGCGCAATAGGGTCTCATCCGCTATACAATGCGGGAAATCAATCAACTGCAATATATACATATGCCAATATACATATATTGCTATATATATAGATATATCCTACTATATCTAATATCACAACCAACAACAATCAATAAATAAACTGCAAATCCAACTTTAAATTTTTGAGTGAGAAGTTCTCACCTTTGCTTTTTATTAGCAATCCCTTTCCATCTTGACTCGATTTTCTTGATTTATACCTTGTATAAATATTTACACAATTTATTAATATTCGAAGTAAATTGGACAATTCAAGTTATCATTTTGAAATTCTATTAACTAACTATTTAATTCGAAGCATTCTTCCTTTTAAAATACCTTATAGTAACCGAACAAATTAAGTAAATAAAATTGGATTAATAATTTTAATTAAACAAATTTCCTTTTGAAATAAACTTATTTAACTAAGATTTTATTTTGACCCAATTTCTTTTGAATAAATTTATTTAACTAAACATTAAATTTAATTAACCAAACTCTCTTTTTTAAAAATTTAATCAATTATAAATTTAATTTTAACTAAAAATTTTCTTTTTAGTAACTATAATTGATAAAACAAATTAATTATCGTAAACTATTGTTATAACAACTTAACTAATACTTTTAAAATTATATTCCCTTTTAAAAAAAAAATCTTTGTTAACGAAGATAATTAAATAAATAGATTAATTAAACTAATTATTTACATTCAAACATTTTTTAATATCCCCATATATATTTTTTATTAACAGTACTTCAAAGTATGAATATATCCTTTTTTTCTTTTTTTTCTCTCCTGTTTTTATAAAAATCTACTGCATAATTTTTTTTCTTTTAAACTAATTTCTGCTTGTCTATTTTTTTCTCTACATATATAAATGTTTATTAAATTAAATCAAAGATAAAAATAAAAATCAATACCTCACTGTATATTTTTTTTTCCACTTACAGTTAAGCTCGAACTCTCGAACGAAGCCCTAGCTTCGTTGCCATCGCGACCCCACAACCCTAGCGCCGCCGTACCCTCTGACTCGCGCGCCTCTCCTTTCCCAAAGTCGCCTCCTCCCACGCGCGCGTCACCTCCATCGCGAACGCCATCGTTGCTTCTCTGATGCTAGTGCCACCACTCTTCCTGCTATCGCGACCACACGCGATTGCTTGAGTCGCCTTGGCTCCCCCCAATCTGTTCGCCATTTTTTTTATTTTTTTATTTGAAGAATGAACTGGAGATGGAATTGGATTTTGAGATTGAAGAAGGCTTCGGCCCTGATTTGTTTTGAGGGGAAGACACGCACGAAATTGAAGAAGAAGCGGCCATTAAATTTTTGTTTAATTTGGCTTCTGATTTTTTTTTTTTCGTTTGAAATTGAAGGAGAGAACGTGATTTATCTGGTATTTCAAACTACAGAGGCCATGCTTAGCACGATCTTTACCACGATTTCTTCACGATTTCAGGCGTGATTTTAGGAGATGACGTGCTAATGTTTGACTAAATTCAAATTCCAATTTCAATTGAATTCGATTTAAATTTTCGACGCGTTTACTCAACGTGTGCTCATATATCAACTCAGAAAAATACGAAATTTGAAATCCGGCAATAATTCAATATTATGGACCCAATGGAACTGGTTTTGTCGAATTCCGAGACTGTGCCTCGGACGGCTATTTTAAATATCGATTCAAACGATTTAATTTCAAAACTGAACAATTCACTTCCAAATTAAATTCTGAAGCTTCTATTACCTTCAGTATTATCAATATGAATTTTACAACCCTTTGAAATATTTCTAATTGGCTTAAAATTGAAGATTTAAACTTTTATTCAACTATCAATAGATTAAATTTTATAATTTAATCGCTAAATTCAAAGTTATATTGAAAATTCAATCCAAACCATCATTCAAATATTTAAAATAAATTAAATATTTTCAAATTTAAATTGTTTAAAATTCTGGGTCGTTACACCCACCCACCCATTTGGGGCGATCGCGATCCGGGACCGTTCCGACCTCCGAAAGGAGATCGAGCACAGAATTTCTGCGCACAAACTACAACCGTCAAAGTGCTCGAAAGCCCATAGAAGGCGAGGAGGATCGTTCCGGGACAACCGGGTGGGAGTCTGGACCCCCTTCCTCCCTCTGACTCACTCACCCAAGAGGGGAAGCAGATCGTTTTTCCAGTTGGACGATCGCGATCCGGGACCGTCCATGCCTCCGAAAGGGGGATCGAATCCAGAATTTTTGCACAGGAATTACAGCCATCAAAGTGCCCGGAATCCCGCAGAAGGCGAGGAGGATCGTTCTGGAATGACCGGGTGGGAGTGGCCTTGGAAGACGGATAATTTTTATCGCTTTGGTTAGCAAGAAGTCCAAAGAATAACGGGGCTTTAGTCAAATGGTCTCAAGGCCCAAAAGGCTGAATGAACAATTATAATCCCTATTTCGCAATATATTATCCTATATGAACTGGACCTTTTTTTGACATGACCAAAAGTTGCAAATGTTTACATTAAAAGGTAAAAAAGATTGATTTCTACCACCCTTATAATTTTCTATATTTCATAAAATTTTAATATAGATTTGAATTCATGAAAAAAAAATAACATTGTCGAAAATAATTCAATGCGTGCTTCGTGGACGTATGTTACTCTTGGATGTATATATTGTAATAAGTATATTTTCTTTGAATGTGATTTGCGAATTTTAGATTATGTAATGAATTTGAAAATATTTTGAAATGGAATATGATTTTGTTTGAAGTTTAATTTTTTTTCATATTCATTTGTTTGTGTATCAATGAATCTAATACAGTCGTATTTGATCGTCGAGAATTAATAACTATGGATGACTGCAGCATCCGTAGCCGTTGGTTTTTGGGCTCCAAATAGAGGATGTTACAAGAGCAGATCGAAATTCAATTAATATGGATGTCTCTCTAGTTGTCGCTGTTATTTCCCTTATAATGTCTAAGCTTAGTCTAGTTCTATCATCCTCTTAATCTTAACACACCGTAGTCTCCAATGTATATAACATGAGAGATTTACGAAGTGCGACGTATGTAGGATCTAGATTAACCCTAGAGGGGGGGTGAATAGGGTTATAGCAAATTTTCTCGATTTAAACACAGAAATAAACTGCAGAAATAAATATGCTGAAAAGTAAATCACACACAAAATTTACCCAGCTTCGGCAACCCCTACCTACTGCTGCATTCACAGATTTCTATTAGAATTAAACAGTATCACGCTTACAACAACTCTACTAGACTCGCAGACCCTTTTGCTCCCGCTCACAAACACTCTACTAGACTCGCACACCCTGCTCCCGCCTATAGAGTTTCGCTCACTCGCAAACACTGCTCCCGCCTATCGAGCTTTGCAAACTCGCACTCCCTGCTCACTGAACTAATTCAAAATAGACAATCTGACACTACCTAACCTAGGTGGTGATTTACTAACTTTTTGGTTCGTAAAATAAAAAAAATTAAATTAAAAACAATAACCCTAAAAACAATATTAATAAAAGCCCAAAACAAAAACAAAACCCCCTTTTTTACTTAGACCCTAAATAAAAACTTTAGCCTTTTTATAAAATAAAACCGGCCCCTTGTTTTTATTAACCCGATCCACTTTCTATTTGTTCGTGAGAAACAATGGCGGCTTCGTTCCAGTTAGGGCTTCGTTCCCTTTTGATCCAGTTAGGGCTTGCGATCCAAATTGGGAGTTTCGGCTCTTGCTTGTGCTCGATTTCTGATGATCGATTGTTGACTTTGAGATTGCGTTGCTCGGCTTGTTCGTTGATCGAATTCCTTTCTTGCTCGGTATGTAATGCTTTTGCTTTTACTGATTTTGTGCTTTCTGGAATTCGATGCATTGATTGCCGATGATGATTGGGTTATATATGCGTTTAATTTCCTGAATCTTCGATCGTATATATTTATTTGAATTTGTCAATTTTGTGCTTCGGCCATTCGATTATACTTGGATGCTCGTGATTTTTCCTTGACCAATTCATTCGTGTAAATCCTCGATTGCTTGATTGACACGGCTTTAAAATTCACGGCTAGAATTCCGATAATACCGCTGCTTTTTCTGTTGTCTTGAGTAACACACGGTGTTGATCAATTTTGTTTATGATTGTTGCATTTGAACTGGATTGTGCTTCTGTGCATACTGTCATTGATACTGCTGGCTTCGGCTTCGGTATGACGAACTCTTCCTGGTCATTTGACTTTGTTCACAAATAAAATTACAGCATATTCAATGCTCGATCATTTTACTTCCTCTGTTTGGCATCAGCTTGATATCATTTGTGATTGTCGTGTGTAGCCTTGATCGATTGTTTTCCTTGTTGCTTTTTCTTTGTGGTCTGGTTTCACTGTGATGAATTCTGTTTCATTGATCTGGTATGTTTGTATACTTATGGTGTTGTTGCATTATAGTTGCATCATATGCTCCAGTGCCCCCATGCCTTGTGTACATGTCTTGTTTATGCTGCACTTGTTACTTCTGTTAACCATTGGTCTCTGTTGCATTCATTGTTTGCTGTAGATTGCATTAACCTGGTTCTCTTTCATTTTCTTTGTTCGTGATGGCGGCCTTGACTTGTTGTTATGTAGTTGCACTGCACTGTTGCCTTGTTGACTGCATCACCATACTCGGTTCGAATTTATTTGCATTCATTGATCAGTACTTCTTTGCTATCTTGTTTAGTCTTGGTTGCCTTAATGTGTACTTGGTCGAGTTTCAGTGCAGTTAGCTTGGTACATTTCTGTAGCTCCATCTATGTCGTAGCCTGGACTGGTGCATACTGTTGCTTATTGCATTGATGATTTTGGTTACTTGTGGTCTTTGACATATTATCTGAGTTGAGTAATTTCCACTGTGACCTTCATGTAGCTTGTTCTCTACATTTGCTTGATTGTTGCAGTCCATGTTCTGTTGATCGCTTGATTATTGTCTGCACTGTCCACTTGAACTTGTAGTCTGCCTTGATCATCTTGTAACCTGGTCTGGTGCACCTTGTTTCATGTTTGAGGTTGTGCTTGCATACTGCTGTTTGCATTTGGGTTCTTTGTTCATTGGACTGGCCAGTGGTGTTCAGAGCATGTTGCTGTTGGGTTGTCATATTGATGCCTCTGTTCATTTGCCTGGTGGTCTTGTGGCACTGCTCACAGTCATATTGTATTGGGTTTGTTTATGTTGCATCGACTTTGCATACTGCTTTGATCTGTAGTTTGCATTCATGATTGTACTTCACTATACATTATATGCAGCACCACTGTGTCATTGTGCACTTTTGTGCTTTGCCCCATTCACTGTTGCTCTTGAGTTTTTGCTTGCATTGTCACTTGATGTTGCTGCAATCTTCACTTCTGGTTAGCCACTGTTGCATTACTATGTCTTGTGGCATGTTGATTCATTTGCATGTTTGGTTTGCTTCTTTTCTGGTTGGTGTTGCTGTTATGTTGATGGCTAACCTTTGCTAGTTCATTCATGACATGTTGTCTTTGCTGTCCACTGCAGTGATGATGCTGTGCACTTTTGTGCTTTGGTTTGAACTTGCTGTTAGGTCATTTTGTACTTCTCTTATGTACACTTGCACCTGTACTTTGACTGTTTGCAACTTGACACTGTTGTACACTTGCTCTTGTTGGCTGCGCATACGAGTTGGCGAGGCAGTGCACACGTGTATGAATGTACACGTGTGTATTGCAGCCACTTATGGTTACCTGTCCCTGTAATATCTATCAAGTGTATATATCGGCGTGCACGGCCTTGTGGCATATACAGTAATATACTGTGTATGTCACAAGTTGTTCGTGTATGATGAATTCAAATTTAAATGATGACGAACAACCCAAATAACTGAGGCAAATATTATTTTCAAAAACCATATTTTATTTTTGAATTGCAAAAATATTTCTTTTTCAATTTTACTGCGTTAGTTTATATTTTTGCAGATTGCTCAGATGCTGGATTCAAACTTGAATGCAGTTGAAGATAAATACGAGTGTGAGTGATATGTAGTGAGGTGCTGATGTAAAATAGTGAAATGTCATGTATTGTAGTCAAAATTGTATATGTATAGTGAGAGCTTGAAATTGTACTATCAAAGTTGTAATAAATATTTGTTTGAATAAAATATTCGTTTGAATTCAAAAACTGTGTAACTTGTTCTGTTTGAATTCAAATTCAAATTCTGTGTAATTTATTTTATTCAACAGATATTTATTTAACCAAATACATACTATACAAAATATTTGTTTGAATAAAATTTCTGTTTGAATTCAAAATCTGTTTAACTTGTTTTGTTTGAATTCAAATTCAAATTCTGTGAAATTTAATTTTATTCAACAAATATTTATTTAAACTATGAAAAATAAAATAGTACATTACCAAATACATTTATATGAATGTGTATATGTTTATTATCATCAAACAAAAATCATATAGCGCAAAGCGCATATTCAACAATCTCCCCCTTTTGATGATAACAAACATATATTTAAGATTTTGAATATATTAAATGTATTTGATAATTTCATTTGCTCCCCCTATTTGAATGCTTCCTTTATATGTGATACTCCCCCTACATATATGGCTCCCCCTACATATATGCATACAAATAAAAATATGTAAATGAGCCTATATGCAAATTGAAAGTTATTTGACCTTTGCTTGATTCTATTTGACACCTTTGCTTGATTCTATTTGACAAAATCTTAACTTTTCTCTCCCCCTTTTGTTATCAGCAAAAGAATAACAGTGTTATAAAAATAGGGATGAAGTGATAGACATGAATCAAACATTTAACTCAATTAAATATAAATATCAAATTTCAATAAAACTCAAACAAAAATCATAATTACCCTTGTCAAACGCATATTCCACTTTCAGAAGTGATGGAGATAGAATCATCAAAAATTCATATAGATATGTCTATTTGTGGTATATTTATTTCTGGAAATTTGAATATCTACTAACCATGCATAACCGTTAGGACTTTTAAATGAGATTAGTAGTATTTCAATTTAATTTAAAAAATGAAATCAAGTATCTTCTAACCACGCATGACCGTGAGGACTTTTAAATGGGATTAGAATCAACTTGTCTATTAAATCAATTATTTTTAATATGTGTTCCATACATGCATAACCGTGAGGACTTTTAAATGAGCATGGAAGCACATAATCAAAAATCCAAGTAATTCACCCATGCATGACCGTGAGGACTTTTAAATGAGAGTGAATACTTTGGATATTTATTTTTAATTGCTGAATATAAGAAATTGAAGCACAAATAATTTCCTTCACCGATTTAAAGATATTGAAGAACAAATGATTTCCTTTGTAAACTACCACAAATTTACATATTAAATATGATTTTAATGAGTGATGTTCGATAGAAAGATGATAGAAATAGAAATGGTCATGGAATTATTATCCAACAAAAAGTTTTTATAACTCTTGTTATGAAATTCTAAAGAAATTTTTAATTATACTTTCTCGAGTTATAATATATGATAGATATCAACACTTATCTCTTTTTCAATCACTATTTATCTTTTCGATAATCAAAGGGAGTCAGATTAGTCAAACTTGTCATTTAAAATCAAATTAAAAATTATAAAATCAATTTTTCAAAAAATAATTAAGCTGTAAATATGGTCAAACATGATTTCTTGAGGGGAGTTTTATAAGAAAATTTTCTGCTATTTGAAAATTATTTCAAGTGAAAAATATGCAGATATTTTTTTTAAAAAAAACGATGCAACAAATAAATGTTTCACAAATTAATCACGTTACACTAATAATTTTTCTATCAACTATATTACCAGTGTAATCCGCATCTGAATTTAAATTTCACTCAATATTCACTTATTGAATCAAACCATGAGATGTGCACCAAAAATTTCAAAACATCATTCTTTTGAATTTTGAATTTAAGCCGTGTTAACACTCAAAATAAATATCATGATGATAAATTCAGAAACCAGAGGATAAACAATTATTTTCATAAGTAATCAACAGTCAATCAACATCATAATTATTTCAAAAAACAATTTCTTAAAATCCTTTTTCTCATGAATTTGAAATCGTGCAAATTTACAAGCAGTGATCAAAATGTCAGAACCAATATATCTACGTGTAGCATGAGTAACCAGCATTTGACAGAACAAATTTATATAAATTAGTTCAAAAATTTAAAATCTGGTTGGTCATCAATTAAGCACAAATTAATGTCATAAATAAGAACAAGTCAAAAAATCATATCAATTAAGTCCGAATCAGTCAACCATTATAATTACTCCAAGTAATTCTATTTAAAGATGGTTAGTCAAAAAAAATCATAGCATCAAAATCATCATCTTTTGTTCATCTCAATATTGGCTGATTTTAATTTAGAGTATGGTGCAGATAATCACATTTAAAAAACAATTACCTGTTTTACCTTTACGATAATTTTTCGTGATTGCCCATTGTGATTCTGTCACCTTTATACTAGGCTAAGGAACTTTGTTTTGTCGCCCGTTGTGCTTCTGGAACAGCCGAAATCCAGAGAACACTGTTGTTGTTCCTTAGCCTGCCACCACACCTACACGATAAAAGATTTATGTGACCTGTTTGTTTTTATAGGTCCATTGTTGTTAGTGGCAGAATATGAAAAATCTGTTTTTGGAGACTCAAAACTATTTATACATGTTCCTTTTGGCACCCAAATTTGTTTGACTTTCAAAGATTTTATATTTGTGCCTTTTGGAACCCAAATTGGTATAGTTTTCACGTGTTTGGGTTTATACCAACAATTATTTCGATTATGTCCAAATTCTCTACAAAACGTGCTCATTAAATTGACTTGATTAAATTTTGTGTTCCTATGACTATGATTTTCAACATGATTTCCAATTATTTCAGATCAAGCAGCACTTTTACCTTTATCATCATCTTGTGATTTTCCAAAACCTAGTCCTTTTCTATTGTTAGCAAAAATTTGATTTCCCAATAGCATGTTGAAAGATTTTTCGCCTCTTGAAAAGTTATTCAAAGATTTCTCAAGATTTTGGACTTTGGTTTTTAATGTTGAATTTTCAGCGACAAGTGAGGTGCATCGATTTATAAAGTCCTTTTTTCTAGTGTCAATGTTTTCTTTAAGACTCAAGTTTTCTTTTTCAAGATTCTCAGAGTTATTCCTAATTTTTGATAGTTCCGAATCTAAAATTTTACATTGGTTACATTCTAGGTTTTGAATATTTTCAAGTTCAGTTTTTAACCTAAAATTTTCACGAGCAAATTCTCTCCTATCAGATTTCAGTTTTTCAATTTTAGATTCAAGAGTATCCACTACCTTAGTAAGATCAGAACACATAAAAACAAGTTCTTTATAAGAAAACTCACCTGCCTCACTAGATTCGTCGGAGGTTGCTTCTGATTCTGATTTTGCCATGCAACACAAGTTAGCCTCCTCTGGGCTGCTATCCGAAGCTTCCTCTCCTTCTTCATCATCCCAAGTCGCTGCAAATACCTTCTTTGCCTTTTTCTTTTCTTTGTTGTTTTTGAGAAGTGGGCATTTTGGTTTGATGTGGCCAGGCTTGTTGCAGTTATAACATATCAGTTCATTATCGGAATTTTCGGAATCTTTTGACCTATTGCCCTTGGTTTTCTTCTTGCGTGGCTTGAATCTAGACCATCTTCTAAGATTATTGACAGCCATTGCAAGCTCTTCAATTGGATCTTCTTCATCGCTTTCTTCTTTACTTTTTAAAGCAATCATCTTCTTCTTTGGTTCAGAGTTGTTGCGTTCTTCCTTTGCTTTTAACTCAAGCTCATATGTCATCAGGTTGCCAATCAACTCCTCCATGCTTAGTTTGCTCAGATCTTTTGATTCTTGGATTGCTGTGACTTTTGCCTCAAAGTTCATTGGTAAAACTCGTAGTATCTTCCGCACAAGCTCTACCTCAGTGAATACCTTCCCAAGCGCTCTAGCATTGTATACCAAGGTTGAAAAGCGTCCAAACATATCCTTTATGCTCTCGTCTTTGTCCATCACAAAGTTTTCGTATTCATTGCTGAATAGGGCTAGCCGAGACTCCTTGACTTGAGAAGTTCCTTCGTGTGTCACCTCCAAAGTATGCCATATTTCCTGTGCTGTTGTACAATGAGAAATTCTATTAAATTCATTTTTATCAAGAGCACATATCAAAGAATTCATGGCTTTAGCATTTGTCGTTTTCAATTTCTTATCGTTTGCATCCCACCTATCCTTAGGTTTAGGAATCTCAGTACCACCAACGATTATAGTGGGAGGTTTATAGCCAGTTTCAATAATATCCCAAACATCATAATCAACGGAACTAAGATAAATACTCATCCTAACTTTCCAATAAGCATAATCGTTCCCGTTAAACATGGGTGGCCTAGCAATAGATTGTCCCTCAGAAAAAGCATTATTTTGAAGACTCATGACTCTAGAGTTAAAAAAAATATATACCGGGCTCTGATACCACTTGTAGGATCTAGATTAACCCTAGAGGGGGGGGGGTGAATAGGGTTATAGCAAATTTTCTCGATTTAAACACAGAAATAAACTGCAGAAATAAATATGCTGAAAAGTAAATCACACACAAAATTTACCCAGCTTCGGCAACCCCTGCCTACTGCTGCATTCACAGATTTCTATTAGAATTAAACAGTATCACGCTTACAACAACTCTACTAGACTCGCAGACCCTTTTGCTCCCGCTCACAAACACTCTACTAGACTCGCACACCCTGCTCCCGCCTATAGAGTTTCGCTCACTCGCAAACACTGCTCCCGCCTATCGAGCTTTGCAAACTCGCACTCCCTGCTCACTGAACTAATTCAAAATAGACAATCTGACACTACCTAACCTAGGTGGTGATTTACTAACTTTTTGGTTCGTAAAATAAAAAAAAAAAAATTAAAAACAATAACCCTAAAAACAATATTAATAAAAGCCCAAAACAAAAACAAAACCCCCTTTTTTACTTAGACCCTAAATAAAAACTTTAGCCTTTTTATAAAATAAAACCGGCCCCTTGTTTTTATTAACCCGATCCACTTTCTATTTGTTCGTGAGAAACAATGGGGGCTTCGTTCCAGTTAGGGCTTCGTTCCCTTTTGATCCAGTTAGGGCTTGCGATCCAAATTGGGAGTTTCGGCTCTTGCTTGTGCTCGATTTCTGATGATCGATTGTTGACTTTGAGATTGCGTTGCTCGGCTTGTTCGTTGATCGAATTCCTTTCTTGCTCGGTATGTAATGCTTTTGCTTTTACTGATTTTGTGCTTTCTGGAATTCGATGCATTGATTGCCGATGATGATTGGGTTATATATGCGTTTAATTTCCTGAATCTTCGATCGTATATATTTATTTGAATTTGTCAATTTTGTGCTTCGGCCATTCGATTATACTTGGATGCTCGTGATTTTTCCTTGACCAATTCATTCGTGTAAATCCTCGATTGCTTGATTGACACGGCTTTAAAATTCACGGCAAGAATTCCGATAATACCGCTGCTTTTTCTGTTGTCTTGAGTAACACACGGTGTTGATCAATTTTGTTTATGATTGTTGCATTTGAACTGGATTGTGCTTCTGTGCATACTGTCATTGATACTGCTGGCTTCGGCTTCGGTATGACGAACTCTTCCTGGTCATTTGACTTTGTTCACAAATAAAATTGCAGCATATTCAATGCTCGATCATTTTACTTCCTCTGTTTGGCATCAGCTTGATATCATTTGTGATTGTCGTGTGTAGCCTTGATCGATTGTTTTCCTTGTTGCTTTTTCTTTGTGGTCTGGTTTCACTGTGATGAATTCTGTTTCATTGATCTGGTATGTTTGTATACTTATGGTGTTGTTGCATTATAGTTGCATCATATGCTCCAGTGCCCCCATGCCTTGTGTACATGTCTTGTTTATGCTGCACTTGTTACTTCTGTTAACCATTGGTCTCTGTTGCATTCATTGTTTGCTGTAGATTGCATTAACCTGGTTCTCTTTCATTTTCTTTGTTCGTGATGGCGGCCTTGACTTGTTGTTATGTAGTTGCACTGCACTGTTGCCTTGTTGACTGCATCACCATACTCGGTTCGAATTTATTTGCATTCATTGATCAGTGTTTGCGTAAAAAATGGCCGCAAACACCCAAAGTCGTATGAGTTGGTTGATTTTATGTTGTGTTTAGTGATTTGGGTGATTTATGCAAATATGTAAAAAGCAAGGACTAAAATGTAAAAGACACACAGATTTATAGTGGTTCGGCAAGAACGTGCCTACGTCCACTTTATATGTTATTCTCCTTTTTTCTTCAGATTACAAGTACAAAGCTTTGATTACAAGTATCTAAAGTTGTTTGAGAGTTCCTTCCAGGCTTGAGCTCTCAAACTTGTCTACCATTGTTGTACCCCTGCCCCTCTATTTATAGAATGAGGTAGGGGGCAGGGGTCTTGGAAGTATATAGCTGCTGGTGGGCTTGGGCTGAAGCAATCTGGCCTGGCAGAGTTGGTTCGGTATGAAGGTTGGTCCGGTGATGGAGTGGACCGGTGGTAGGTATTTTGGAAGGTCATTCGGTATTGCATAGAGGAGTGTGGTTCGGTGATGGCTTGAGAAGGATTGGTCCGGTGGTTGATGAGAGGTGTGTTTGGCTCGGTAGTGCATGGAGATGGTGTTTCGGTTGTAGCTAATTCGATGGGAAGGGATATGGAGATGGTGATTCGGTGGTAGGGAGGCTTGGTTCGGCGTGGGGTATCACCGAATGGATCTGCCGAATGATGCCTTTGGTTGTGGATGCCGAATGAGCTTTGCTTCATACTACCGAATGGATGAATACCGAATGTACATTGTTGCTGGGAACGCCGGATGAACCTACGTGCTCCGATGGATGAATACCGAATGTACATTGTTGCTGGGAACGCCGGATGAACCTACGTGCTCCGAGTGCCGAATGAGGCCTTGCTTCTTATGGCCGAATGGGCTATGCCGAATGAAACCTTAAAACTTCTTAATATCGAATGAGCTTTTGCACTTGGGTTATGAATGAAATCTTCAACTTGTATACGCTTGCTGGCTGCTTCTTCGAGGTGGAAACGCGCTCAACATGGATATTCCAGTTTTGTCCAAAAATTGGGATAACACTTTGCCCCCCAAAATATGCCTTGCGGTAGGAAGGCGTGTTTTGTAATGCCATGAGCTGGATGTTCATATCCTGTCATCAACCTGTAAAGAATTTGATAGTTTATATGGCCCCAAATGACGACCGTTCGGGATCGAGCTATTCGGGATGAAGCGCGGCCGTTCATGGTCAAGCGCCTAACTTCAAATGACGACCGTTCGCGATCGAGTCATTCGAGGTGAAGTGCGACCCTGCGCGGTCAAGCGCGTAAATCCATGCGTCGATCGTTCGGGATCGAGTCATCTGTAGTGAAATGTGACCGTTCAAGGTCAAGCGCTTTACTTCAAATGACGACCGTTCGGGATCGAGTCATTCGAGGTAAAGTGCGACAGTGCGCGGTCGAGTGGGGACCGTTCAAGGTCAAGCGCTTAACTTCAAATGACGATCGTTCGTGATCAAGTCATTCGAGGTAAAGTGCGACAGTGCGCGGTCGAGTCTGTAAGTCCACGCGTCGATCGTTCGAGACCGAGCCATTTGTGAATGAAATGTGACCGTTCAGGGTCAAGCGCCTAACTTCAAATGACGATCGTTCGTGATCAAGTCATTCGAGGTAAGGTGCGACAGTGTGCGGTCAAGTGGGGGTCCTCAAATGACGACCGTTCGCGATCGAGCCATTTGAGGCGAGATGTGACAGTTAGTGATCAGGTGGCGGACCTCAAATGACGACCGTTCGCGATCGAGCCACTTGAGGTAAGGCGAGTTGTGCCGTTCGAGGCGAGTTGTGCCGTTCGAGGCGAGTTGTGCCGTTCGAGGCGAGTTGTGCCGTTCGAGGCGAGTTGTGACCGTTCGCGATCGGTTGCCGTTCGAGGCGAGTTGTGACTGTTCGAAGTCGGGTGCCGTTCGAGGCGAATTGTGACTGTTCGAAGTCGGGTGCCGTTCGAGGCGAATGAGTGTGCCCGGGGGGGACTTAACATTATCAGTGTTGGAGTCATTGTTTGGGGGAATTTTTCGAATCAAAGAGTTCGGCAGTTCGTTGCCATGCAATAGGTGCTCGTGGACCGTTCGCGATCCAACAGGCATACAAGTAAATAATTTTTCCATGGAGTTACAAATATCAAAGCAATAATCATACGAGTTCCACAGTAGGAATGTTCAAATCAAAATCAATGCGGGAGCACAACGAGGATGTCAAAGTGTAAACTCTTACTAAGGAGCGGTCAGTAGTCATTCAGAGCATGCCTATGGATCTTACGCGATCGCTCACATGTGTAAATGATTTAACCGTGCTAGTGAGAGGTTTGCGACTTGTTCATTGTTTTCGACCTGCCCCCGAGTTCATGAGGGAATTTTTACCTGCCCCCTGGCTGCGCGTTCATTCCTTACCTGGTGGCTCAGAGGCCTCTATTTCTCTCTCTAGGATTGGATCAGCTGGCTCCAAGTGTGGTGCCCCCATGCGGGATCGATGCCTGATTGATAGTCGTCTGCTGATTGGGGGTTGCCCCTGCTGAGCCATTTCATCTGCTTGCTGGTTGAGCATTTCTGATCCAGCTACATGGATCTGAGTTTCGGCATTTACTGCTCGCGTAATGTCGTTTGAGAAGAGCTTGCGTCACCTCCTCTTGTCTTTTCATTATGACTTCCATTTCCTCCCTGGTGATGTAGATGGATGCTCATGTAGATGGATGCTCCTCCTGCTCCATTTCTAGAAGAAGTCTCTTGATTTTCCTTCATGTTCACATTTCTCTGCCCTTTTGTCTTCCACTACTTGTTTGTCTTGTCATAACTCTTAGATCTGAACTCTTAGACTTTCAAATTCAACTTCTATCCGTGTAGCGGAAGCTGGTTCCTCTCAGTGAAAGCACCAAAATGTTTGCGTAAAAAATGGCCGCAAACACCCAAAGTCGTATGAGTTGGTTGATTTTATGTTGTGTTTAGTGATTTGGGTGATTTATGCAAATATGTAAAAAGCAAGGACTAAAATGTAAAAGACACACAGATTTATAGTGGTTCGGCAAGAACGTGCCTACGTCCACTTTATATGTTATTCTCCTTTTTTCTTCAGATTACAAGTACAAAGCTTTGATTACAAGTATCTAAAGTTGTTTGAGAGTTCCTTCCAGGCTTGAGCTCTCAAACTTGTCTACCATTGTTGTACCCCTGCCCCTCTATTTATAGAATGAGGTAGGGGGCAGGGGTCTTGGAAGTATATAGCTGCTGGTGGGCTTGGGCTGAAGCAATCTGGCCTGGCAGAGTTGGTTCGGTATGAAGGTTGGTCCGGTGATGGAGTGGACCGGTGGTAGGTATTTTGGAAGGTCATTCGGTATTGCATAGAGGAGTGTGGTTCGGTGATGGCTTGAGAAGGATTGGTCCGGTGGTTGATGAGAGGTGTGTTTGGCTCGGTAGTGCATGGAGATGGTGTTTCGGTTGTAGCTAATTCGATGGGAAGGGATATGGAGATGGTGATTCGGTGGTAGGGAGGCTTGGTTCGGCGTGGGGTATCACCGAATGGATCTGCCGAATGATGCCTTTGGTTGTGGATGCCGAATGAGCTTTGCTTCATACTACCGAATGGATGAATACCGAATGTACATTGTTGCTGGGAACGCCGGATGAACCTACGTGCTCCGATGGATGAATACCGAATGTACATTGTTGCTGGGAACGCCGGATGAACCTACGTGCTCCGAGTGCCGAATGAGGCCTTGCTTCTTATGGCCGAATGGGCTATGCCGAATGAAACCTTAAAACTTCTTAATATCGAATGAGCTTTTGCACTTGGGTTATGAATGAAATCTTCAACTTGTATACGCTTGCTGGCTGCTTCTTCGAGGTGGAAACGCGCTCAACATGGATATTCCAGTTTTGTCCAAAAATTGGGATAACAATCAGTACTTCTTTGCTATCTTGTTTAGTCTTGGTTGCCTTAATGTGTACTTGGTCGAGTTTCAGTGCAGTTAGCTTGGTACATTTCTGTAGCTCCATCTATGTCGTAGCCTGGACTGGTGCATACTGTTGCTTATTGCATTGATGATTTTGGTTACTTGTGGTCTTTGACATATTATCTGAGTTGAGTAATTTCCACTGTGACCTTCATGTAGCTTGTTCTCTACATTTGCTTGATTGTTGCAGTCCATGTTCTGTTGATCGCTTGATTATTGTCTGCACTGTCCACTTGAACTTGTAGTCTGCCTTGATCATCTTGTAACCTGGTCTGGTGCACCTTGTTTCATGTTTGAGGTTGTGCTTGCATACTGCTGTTTGCATTTGGGTTCTTTGTTCATTGGACTGGCCAGTGGTGTTCAGAGCATGTTGCTGTTGGGTTGTCATATTGATGCCTCTGTTCATTTGCCTGGTGGTCTTGTGGCACTGCTCACAGTCATATTGTATTGGGTTTGTTTATGTTGCATCGACTTTGCATACTGCTTTGATCTGTAGTTTGCATTCATGATTGTACTTCACTATACATTATATGCAGCACCACTGTGTCATTGTGCACTTTTGTGCTTTGCCCCATTCACTGTTGCTCTTGAGTTTTTGCTTGCATTGTCACTTGATGTTGCTGCAATCTTCACTTCTGGTTAGCCACTGTTGCATTACTATGTCTTGTGGCATGTTGATGCATTTGCATGTTTGGTTTGCTTCTTTTCTGGTTGGTGTTGCTGTTATGTTGATGGCTAACCTTTGCTAGTTCATTCATGACATGTTGTCTTTGCTGTCCACTGCAGTGATGATGCTGTGCACTTTTGTGCTTTGGTTTGAACTTGCTGTTAGGTCATTTTGTACTTCTCTTATGTACACTTGCACCTGTACTTTGACTGTTTGCAACTTGACACTGTTGTACACTTGCTCTTGTTGGCTGCGCATACGAGTTGGCGAGGCAGTGCACACGTGTATGAATGTACACGTGTGTATTGCAGCCACTTATGGTTACCTGTCCCTGTAATATCTATCAAGTGTATATATCGGCGTGCACGGCCTTGTGGCATATACAGTAATATACTGTGTATGTCACAAGTTGTTCGTGTATGATGAATTCAAATTTAAATGATGACGAACAACCCAAATAACTGAGGCAAATATTATTTTCAAAAACCATATTTTATTTTTGAATTGCAAAAATATTTCTTTTTCAATTTTACTGCGTTAGTTTATATTTTTGCAGATTGCTCAGATGCTGGATTCAAACTTGAATGCAGTTGAAGATAAATACGAGTGTGAGTGATATGTAGTGAGGTGCTGATGTAAAATAGTGAAATGTCATGTATTGTAGTCAAAATTGTATATGTATAGTGAGAGCTTGAAATTGTACTATCAAAGTTGTAATAAATATTTGTTTGAATAAAATATTCGTTTGAATTCAAAAACTGTGTAACTTGTTCTGTTTGAATTCAAATTCAAATTCTGTGTAATTTATTTTATTCAACAGATATTTATTTAACCAAATACATACTATACAAAATATTTGTTTGAATAAAATTTCTGTTTGAATTCAAAATCTGTTTAACTTGTTTTGTTTGAATTCAAATTCAAATTCTGTGAAATTTAATTTTATTCAACAAATATTTATTTAAACTATGAAAAATAAAATAGTACATTACCAAATACATTTATATGAATGTGTATATGTTTATTATCATCAAACAAAAATCATATAGCGCAAAGCGCATATTCAACAACGTATAGAAATATTTAATCATATTTTAGTATTGAAATCATTTTTGTTAGTTTAATACTTTTAAATTGCAACACCAATTTTTTTAAGTTTGCAGACTTATTTATATTATTAATTAATAATTTATTTCCAAGATGCTATTTCTAAGTGATATTGATATTCGATAGTATTTATTGATGGATGTTTTAAATTTGTAAAAAAAGTTTATTTCTTAGATCTTAAAAATTAGATAATACTTGTAGATGGACATATTAAATTTATAAAAGAAATTTAACTGTTAAATCTTATTTTCAAGCAAATTAAGATTTGATATTAGGGGCACGCTGTGTGAAACCAAAGACATTAATATGGAAAGATCTGAGGGTAAGTTTTTAAGCTCAACTCTTCTTCAACCTTATACACATGCTAATAAAAAGCCCAGTATTGTAAAAGGTAAATATCCATCAAGTAAGCCTCGACACTAGTCTTAGGGGTCTGTTTACAAATTTTGTGCATCGAATACTATGCGGGCCGACTGAATTTTAGGGCCGCTTCAATTCTAGGCGGGGATATAATCAAAAAGCACAAAGAGCCCAGAAGATTAAATGAACAGATGTACCTTAATAATATTTCATAACATACGATTTTCATAACATACCTAGAAAACCTAAAAAGTAAAGTGGATGGTCTTTATTTTCCTGACATGCCAAAAATTGCAAATGTTTACACAAATTATTACAAAATTTCAAAGAAACCAATTATTTTTTTCGATTTTTCTCGACTTCATAGTATAATCTTGAATTGTGAAAAAATAAAAATATTTTTGCCAAAAATAACCTTTATAGACACGATGATAAAATGCCAAGTTTATAAAAAGTAGAAGTTTAACATAGCAGGCCTTAGCACCATCCTTTGGGCATTTTATGCTTATTTTAAAAGTATAATACTTTTAAGTGGGTTGAATTATTAAGCGGGCCGAATAATATCTGGTTGTTGTATTATTTGGTTATCCATTCAGGAAGGAGTTGCATTCATATGGGCAAGAGCCCAGCTGACTGAATGAACAACTAATCTATTATAAAAATTAAAAATAATCTTATGGACATGATGCTAGAAAGTCCAGTCTTATTCTTTGGGCTTACGCTTATTTTGAAAGCATCAAACTTATAAGTGGGTTGAATTTAATATTAAGTGAGCCCAATAGTTTTGGGCTATGGTTCATTTTATTCTTACGAGCAAGAGCCCAACAGACTTTAAATTTTTATGCGCATGTGTTAATGTTAATTATTTGATTGGATAGTTTTTAGTGGAAATTATTGCGAGTGTATCATATTTTGTATGGAGGTTGAATACCCATGTTAATTTTAATTTGTAAGTGTTTTTTTTTGGTTTGTTGGAATTCATTTGATATTTTAAATTTGGGTTTGAATTAATACTTGGTTAATTTGGAATGATCTTTCCTTTCAAATTTATGTATTAACTTTTGATAATTAAGACCTACTTTCTGAGTTCATTGTCATTGTGCAAATATTCAGTTACTAATCTTTGTGTGTTCCACTCAAATTTTTCCATGTTATCGATCAGAACTGGTCATTTTAATTGGGAGTAAAAATAGATTTTATAATGTTTTTAAGCCCACCTCTTCTTTATGAAAAACTAAGTGGACTTTTGGACACGCTGACAAAAACCCAGTTTTATAAATGTACAAGCTTCTTTTTAGCAGGCCTCATACCAATTTTGGGTACGTCTACAATTTTGTGATGATTTTTTGGGCTTATTTTGAGGGCTTAATAATTTTAGCAGGCTGAATTTAAGTCGGCCGAATAATATTTAGGCTGTTGTATTATTTGTCTTCACGGGCCAGGAGGAGTTGCGTTAGTATTGAATTAGCTAATAAGAAGTCAGAGAAACAATGTAGCTTTAGTCAAACAGTCTCAAGAGCCTAAGAGACTAAATAAGCAACTGCGATCTCTTATATAATATTTTATAACTAGTAGATGTTCCTTGTTGACATTGCAAAAAAAATGCAATGTTCACACTAGTACAACCGCATAATGATGGAAACTCTTCATTTCATTTCAGTTAGATTACTGCAAAAGAAATAAATTTAGTTTTGCTTTTCATTACATGGTCATTTTAAAAAAAATTAATATCAAGGAGACATAAGAAGACGTTTGTGGAAAGAGAAAAGTAAATAAATCAAAGAGATTCAAGAAGACATGTTAAAGACAGATTTCTTGTTTATTTGGCTTCACATGATTTGGTTTTGCAATAAAAGCTTCCTAACAGCCAGTTTGACCAACAATTGCAAATTTCTTAAAAGGATTAATTAACCTTTTTCCCTTTTTTGGCGACATTGTATAAATTTAATTGTGAAAAAAAGTAAAAATATTTATTTTGCTGAAAATGATTCCAAACGGGTTTCATGTAGCATGTTTCTGGGACAGGGCATAAGTGGATTAAATTTGAAAATACGGATCTAGTTGTCGCAACTACTTTTTCGTGTGCTAATCTTATATCTCTAAGTTGGACATGGTTCTAGTTTCAAGCGTCTTCTCGATCCTAACATACCATAATCTCCAATGCACATAACAAGAGACGATATTGAATAGGATATAACTAGTGTGTTTTGAGTCTAGTAGAGGATGGTAAGTAAATTTAAAAATAATTTCTAAATTAATAAAAGTCATATTCGATTAATATTTAAAGGGAAAAATGGTCATTTTACAAAATTTGGAATTGACGGCATTAATTGCATCATTTCGTTAAGCGTGTTTTTCTAATTGATTTTGTCGACAAACTTGTCCAAAACGAAAATCGTTTAAAGGATTTATAGGGAAAACGAGTTTTGAGTTCTAAACATGTTTTGGGTCAATAATTAAAGATTTGAATTTGAATGCACCATTTCGATTTTCCCTGCATCTTTATATAGAGATCCCATACTGTCCATTCCAAAACAACTCCTTTTTCTCTTCTTCTTCTTTCCAACTTTTCAAAATAAACCATCGCTTTTGGTCAACCATAACTTCCACAATGTTTGACGAAATTTCATGAAATTCATACCAAAATGAAGGCCACAATGAGTACTATAGGTTTACATCAGTTTGGATGTAAATCTTGAAGTTTTGATGTACATCAGTCCAACACAATGATTGCATTTCAGAAATTTAAAGGCTTGGAGCGAGATTAAGTGAGTGGATAGCGTTTAATTCTTTGTATAATACTTATATACTGGTACGATAATGATCTAGAGTCTATAAGGGTTTAATTTTGAATGTATATAATTTATTTCAGAATTAAATTGGATTAAAACAATTTAATACGTAAGTTGGTTCCAATTGTCTATAATCAAAGTGTGATGAATTAATCTTTAATAAAGTGTACGACGAATGTAATATGATGTGTATGATGTATAATTCTTAATAAAATCAAACTTTTAGGATCAATTCACCCTAGAGGGGGGGTTGAATATGGTGATACTATTAATTATAAAAATTAGAGTGGAAATATATAAAATAATTGTAGCACAGATAACAGCAGAATAATAGAAACAAAAATAGAACAATACAAATTTGCCCAGCTTCGGCAAAACTCTACCTTCGTGCTGCCCCTAAGGTTTTTATCAGAGATTAATTAGTCAGACGCTTACACACGTAAACTTGCGGCACCCGCTATCGACTAACATAACTCTACGTTAAAATCCCTACCACAATTTAGAGACTAAGTTGCGAATTCTCGAGCTACACCATCGTAGTTCATCCCCTGCCCACACGACTAGAAAATGCAGATGTATAAAACTAAATTACAAAATAAAAAACAAATACAAAACCCTAAATAAAATTTGAGCCCAAATAATATTTATAAATGCCGGATCAAATTAAAATAAAAGAGAGCCCCCTTTTTTCTTTTTATCTTTGCCTAAAAACCTTTGACCGTCCTTCGTTGCTTTGAAAAAGGCTGCTTCGTTCTTCTTGAGAAAATTAGGATTTTGTAAATTTGAAGACGCCGACTTCTTTGATCGATCGAGTAGATGTTCCGCATTCCTTGCTTTGTCGATTGATCATCTCTTCAATTTGCACACGGCTGCTTCAAAATTTTCGAGCTTGAATGTTAAAATGGTATGTGATTTTGCTTTACCAATTTGCTTATGCTCGACTTGATTCGAGTTCTATTGATTTATTGCTTCTCTATTTGAACTCCAATACCTGATAATGCCGATGATGATTGGGTTAAATAGGATTCAAAATCCTATAATCTCACTCGTATATATTTTATTCGAATTCTTGCTTAGCCACTGATTTTCGTCTGGATGTTTGTGATGTTTTCTGACTTTTTTAATCCATATATTTTCGTTGCTTGATTATCACGACTTTGATTTTGACTTGTTCGATTCTACCTTGGTCACCACGGCTCCGACTTTTGTATTTAGAATTGTGATAATCTGGACTTAGGATTTGGTTCCGTTCTTTATGCTCTTAACATTGGCCACTTTGATTTTGTGATAATATTGATTTCGACTTGCCATCACCTGGCTTTGACTTGATTTGAAACTTGTAAAACCTACTGTTGCATTGCATTATTGTGTTCATGCTGAAAGTGTTGCGTTATCTGCTTCGAGTCACTTGTGCATTTATTTTTGAACTTGTATTTCCATATAAACTTCGAGTCACCGAAGTTTATTGCAGTAGCCATGTAGTCAGGTCTTGATACTTGTTTTAAATGTGTGTTCATTTTGTCCTTGTGCACTTGAGCCTGTCTGGTCGATCATTCTCTAGGATCCGGTGTGGTTAGTCGTTTTGGTCGAGTTTGTATTCAATTGGTAGCCGTAGTGTCATCTCCACTTGTATACAAACATACACTTATGTATGCATATATGTGCGTGTTTATGGAGTTTGGTTTCATTTTTATCCACACAACTTTGTTGCATATATACCTTGTTGTACAGGTGTGCACATTTGAAGCTTTGAACTGCTTCCATTATTGCCAGAAAAAATAAAAAAGTTCCATATGAAGTCATAATTGTCTATACCTCTTGTATTTAAAAACAGTTTGCATTTTGTTGCCATTTAATGTTTTGGTACTGTTTCAATTTGGTCCGATTCACTTTGAACTTTTGATCTGGGTTCATCTTGATTTTGGAACTTCTCTGCACTTTGGTTGATGGTCTTCATACATAAATACATACATACATACATACATACATACATACATGTATATATATATGTGTGTGTGTTTGACTTGATTGCACTTGTGTCCAATGTGCTACTTGCTGTATGAAACTGAACTGATGTTGCCATTGATATTTGTATCTTCTCTTTGTTGTATCTATGATGGTCTCTGGTTCCTTTTGGTTTGTTGTTCCACTAGCATTTGTTAGTACATTTTCTTGAGTCTGGTTGCTTTGAGTACATTTCATTATTGAATTGACTGCTGATTACTGATTTGAAAAGCTGCCTTGTATTTGCATGCTTGAAGTCTTGATCTTGAGTTACTTAAACTTTCCAGTTGCAATGTTTATGTGTATGCTGTTTCATAGGCTTATTTTTCGTATTGTACCTGAGTTGAATCCAACTTATAGCTCGGGTTTGACCTTATGCTCGTGTCATGACTTTATTTTTATTGCACTTAAGTTGAACCTGCCTTTTGGTTGGGTTTGAACTTGTGCTCACATATCCATGTAGTTTTGTCAAATGTATATCGGTGTGCATGGCCTTATGGCGTGTACAGTGATACACTGTGCTTGTCACAAGCTGTTCGTGTATGATGAATTCAAAATAAATGATGATGAACAACCCAAATAACTGAGGCAACTAATATTTTCATAAAAACATTTTATTTTACACTGCAAAATTATTTCTTTTTCAATTTTACTACGTCAGTATTTATTTTGCAGATAACTCAGATGCTGGATACAAATTGGAATACAGTTGAAGAACAATTATGAGTGAACGAGTGATATGTAGTGAGGTGCTGATGTAAATGATAATTGTATTATAATTAGAAATGTTGTATATATATATTGAGAGCTCAAATTTTGTACTAATCAAAAATTGTAATAAAATATTTTTTTGAATAAAATGTCTATTTGAATTTGAATCCTATGTTATTTATTTTATTCAGCAAATATTTATTAATTATGTGAAAAATAAAATAGTACAATAACAAATACATTTAAATGACTATATATATGTTTATTATCATTAAACAAAATCATATACTAGCATATTCAACAACCTCCACCTTTTGATGATAACAAACATGTATTTAAGATTTTGAATTTATTAAATGTATTTAGTCATCGATAAACTCTATTTGCTCCTTCTATTTGAATGCTCCCTCTCTACAACAAAGCTCCCCCTTCATATATGCATGAAAATATATAAAAATATGAAAATGAACCTATATGGAAATATGAAAATAAAAAATAAAATATTTGACATTTATTTGCCAAAATCTTAACTTTTCTCTCCCTCTTTGGTTATCAGCAAAAGACTAACAGTGTTAGAAAAATAGAGATAAAGTGATAAACATTAATACAACATTAATACCCAATCGAGTATAAATATTAAATTTTAATAAATAATCAAACAAAAATCGTAAATACTCTGTTTGACGCATATTCCACTTTAGAATGATAGAGATGATGACATCATATAAAACCATATAGTTGTATCTATTTGTGTTATATTTATATCAGGATTTGAATGTATACTAACCATGCATAACTGTTAGGACTTTTAAATGAGATTAGTAGTATTCATAATTTAAAAAAATGAATTTCAAGCATCTTCTAACCATGCATAACCGTGGGGTCTTTTAAATGAGACTAGAATCAACTTGACTATTTAATAATAATTTTTGATATATGTTCCATATATGCATAACTGTGAGGACTTTTAAATGAGTATGAAAGCACATAATAAAAAATTCCAAGTAATTCACCCATGCATAACCGTGAGGACTTTTAAATGAGAGCGAATACTTTGGATGTTTTATTGCTAAAAATAAGATAAAATGAAAAAACCTGTTTAAAATTCCACATATTGACATAGTATATTGGATTTTGATAAGTGATGGTCGTTAGAAATATGATAGAAATAGAGATGGTCATGGATTTTTTACCCATAAAACATTATTATATGTCTTGCTTAAATTTTTAAAGAAATTTACTATATATACTGTCCCAAATTATAATATATGATTAATATCAACATTCATCACTTTTCAATCACTATTTATCTTTTTGATAATCGGTAGGGTATCAGATTAGTTAATGTAGTCATTTAAGATCCAATCCAAAAATAATTATAGAATCAAATTTTCTAAAATGACTAATCTGAAATAAAGTCAACAAAAACTATTTTCTAGAAGGGGTCTTATAAGAGAAATGTCTGCTAATTTGAAAATCAGTTGAAATGAAAAATATGCAGATATTTTCTCTGAGAATGTGATGCAGCTTATGAATATCTCAACATAAAACTCGTTCTACTAATACTTTTTCTATCAACTAGTCTACCGGTGTAATTTGTATCTGAATTCCCCTTTTACTCAAGTTTATCAATAGATAGATATCATTTCAAAAATTAAAATAAGTGAAAATCAATTTTCTGAAAGGGAGTTTTGTGAAAATGACTTCAATTTGAAAATCAATAATTAAAAAATAATTTTAACATGAGATGATATTAGATACCACTTGTATTTGAGATATTCATGGTGATATACAGTGGTTAAAAAATGTGTACTCCTTAACACTTAAAATTTTCAACATGTCCATTTATATCAAGCACAAGTAAAGTAATCACATATTCCGAAATTCATCAAAGCAGTTTTTCTTGTCATTCCAAAGTGAACAGAAAAGTTGTAGCATTATCGGTTAGCTTTCTAGAACTTCATGAATAAATCAAAGTTGAGATGTTTAAGATATGGCAAAAATACTTCAACAATGCCATAATTAACAATATGTGAACAAAATTGAGTTGAGAGATCATACCTCACTTTCCTTTGATGTCTTGATATCCAAAATGCGATGATCTCCATCTAAACTTCATAGGCTAAGGAACATTTAATTTTAGTTTATCGATCACTTAGAACAACTCGAAATCTATCTCAATCAAATGGTTCTTTAGCCCGCTTCTGTGTCTAAATTTTGGAGAAGGCAAGTGGTCTAACTAAGGATGTAGACCACTATTATTATCTATTGAACTCTTTGGTACCCAAATTTACCTATATAACAAACCGTTATCATAACCAATTGTACCCTTGGGAATCCAAATCTGTTTAAATTTCAAACAATTTATATTTGTACCTTTTGAAATCCATATTTGTTTAACAGTTTTGTGTTTGTATAAATTTTGACAATTATTCTTGCCATGTCCAATATTTTCACACTTTACGTATTCGGGTATCACACTTTTCCCCTTAACAGTGTTATTAGTTGTTTGTTCATATTTTGACACTTTTGCAAATCCAAATCCATTCCTTTTATTCTCGAAGAGTTGATTTTCTAAGAGTATATTAAATGATTTATCTCTAGTGAAAAATTACCGAGTAACCAACTCAAGTTTATTAACTTCGGATTTTAAAATTTTATTTTCATTTATTAGCTTCGAACAACAACTAATGGTACTATCTCTCTTTTTAAAACTATTCATTTTTAATCACATATTTTCATTTTGAAGCTCTCTAATTTTGTTCTCAATTTCTAGCATCTCGGTTTCAAAAAGTGGAGTTTTTTAAATTCATTTTTTTTCCAAATTCTTGATTTTTTCAATCTCCTTTTCAAACTCTTGATTTAATCGAGTAATTTCAGATTAGCTCAAAATCACCTTTTTTTTCAAGGGTTTTGAAATTTTCTTTGATCTCATTTAATTTCTTTTCAAAAATCACACATTTAGAAATTTCTGACTTCTTAAAGCTATCTAACTCTTTTTGCAAAATGTTATTTTTACAAATCAACTCAGTTTTATTTTTCTCCCGCATTGAAATTTCGATTTCTATCCTTTGAAAGTTTTCATGAAAATGGGCAAATTATTTTTCATGGTCCAAACATCTTTTTTTTGAATATGCAAGTATATGATTTTTGTTTGATGATAATAAACATATATATATATATATGTTTTCATTTAAATGTATTTGTTAATGTACTATTTTATTTTCACAGATTAAATAAATATTTGTTGAATAAAATAAATAACACAGAATATAAATTCAAATAGATATTTTATTTAAACAAATATTTATTACAATTTTGAAAGGTATAAATTCAAGCTCTCACTATATATATACACAATTTCAATTTCAATTACATTACAATTATCATTTACATATGCACCTCACTATATTTCACTCATTCACTCGAATTTATCTTCAACTCCATTCGAGATTGAATCCAGCATCTGAGCAATCTGCAAAAATAAACACTAGCACGGTAAAATTGAAAAGAAAATATTTTTTCAATGTAAAATAAAATGTAATTTTGAAAATATTATTTGCCTCAGTTATTTGGATTGTTCATCATCATTTAATTTTGAATTCATCATACACGAACAGCTTGTGACATGCACAGTGTATCACTGTACATGCCATAAGGCCGTGCACACCGAGATGCACTTGATAAAGTTATAGGGACAGGTGAGCACAAGGTCAAACCCAAATCAAAAGCCCGGTTCAGCTCAAGTGTAAATAAAATCACGATACGAGCACAAGGTCAAACCAAGCTATAAGCTGGATTCAACACGGGTGTAAATTCAATAAAATGGTCAAGATACATAGAACAAGCCTCGACCAATATTCAATGCGTACACTTGAAAAGTATTCGATCAGTCAAACTGCACCAGATCAGTAAACACTTGAAGAATCATATGTGCACAAGCAAGACTACTGCATGGCGCAGCAGGCACAAATGCACTGGTTCGAACAATAAAAAACTGAGTAGACTAGACAGTTCAACTAGAACCAGTGAAGCATGTAGACATGATACAAATACAACATGAAGACCGCAATTAAACAAGACTCTAATGTTTAACTTGAAGTTCACATATACAAAAGACCAACAACGCATCCAGTACACATGACTCAAGACTGTAATACCAACACAGTGCACATATAGCAGTGAAGTAGACAAGCTAATCCAAACAACAATGAAGTCAACAAAGAACCAGACAATATGCAATAAAGTTTGCAGCGACAACACAAGTATAGCCTCAATAATGAAGACCAATTGAACTACTCAAAGACAGTTTCAAAAGACTATAAACTGCACATGAACTACATGACTCGAAGTTCAGTGGACAGTGCATATGCATACAACCAAATACAAGCCAGAGAAGAATGCACAGACTCGAATGAAACTGTGATACCAGAGACATGTACAAATATGCATACAACCAAACATCAAGTGTAGTCTAGACAGTAAATCATATATATACATAAACATCTCGGAGTAAAGAAATGTACAAAACAACATCACGGTACAAGTGAAGTATACAGCTTAAAGTTTCAACTGCAATGACATGGTGAACATGGTAAACTACAAACATTGGAACAGTAGAAGCCAATGCCAACAGAGAAAAGAACATACATGCCAAAGTCTAGGAATCATTTCAAACAAACAAAGTCAAGACCAATATCACATGCGAACAAAGCTCAACATTCAAATTCACATGCAGCTGTAAGGAACCAATCCAAATGATCGAAGTTCTAGGTAATCAAACAAGTTCAAATTTTCAAAATTTCAAAATGGTCGAAGTCATGCAACAACAGGTACAAATCGAGTATGCTACAGAGATGAACAGAAGTGCCAAAGTCACATATTATCACAGCATTAAATGACTGAAGTCAGTGATGTCAAAAACCAAAGTCGAAGTAGTGATAAGGCCGAAGTCAAAAAGCAAATATTTTTGCAGAGGAATAATTCAAACAGTATCATCGCATAAACAATTCAGTGCCGAATTTGAACAAGTCAGAAATTGAAGCCATGGTGGCCACGAAAGAAATCAACACCGTGTTAATCAAGTAAACAAAAGAACGAATTGAGCAAGTCAGGTCAATCTTAAACATTCATCTAAAATCAAGTGGCCGAGATGAATTCAAAACAAAATTATCAGCCAAATTCAAAAATCAATTCGAGCGAGAATATAGAAATTGGATTCCTATTTAAACCCAATCATCATCGGCTACAAAATCATCGAGTTCAAGAATACTAACTTAAAGCAAAAAGCAAAAATCACATACCAATTTGTAGTCGAACTCGATCCAATCGAAGAAGCCATGTTCGAATCGATGAAACGCTCAATTGCCGAATCAAATCAGAGGAACATCAATTGTAATCGACCAACAATCAGTCGACTTCATCGATTTCTCCAAAAGCCCTAATTTTCGAGCAAAACAAAAGAGGAATCAGAGAATAAAGGAACGAGGCTGCCATTTTTACAGTGGAAAGTAAAGCAAAGAAATAAAAGGGCCGGCCTTGTTTTATTTTAAGAAAGGCTTTAGTTAATTAGGGTTTTAAACTCTTGTTTGTTTTTAAATTGCTTTTAATTTTGCAATTCCTTTTAAACTTGTGTAATTTCTAGTCGTGTGACTAGGGACGAGCTATGGTGGTGTAGTTCGAGAATTCGCAACTCAATGGCTGAGTTGCGGCAGGGTTTTGAGCGTAGAGTTAAGGTTAGTCGATAGCGGATGTCGCGAGTTTACGTGTGTAAGCATCCGACTGCTTAATTTTTAGTAGAAACCTTGGGGGCAGCACGTAGGTAGGGTTTTGCCGAAGCTGGATAAATTCTGTGTTGTTCTATTTCTGCATTTATTATTTTGCTATTATCTACGCTGCTATAATTCCGATATATCTGTGTTGAAAATATTTTACAAACTTCCACATTAAATTTTTATAATTAATAGTATCACCCTATTCATCCCCCTCTAGGGTGAAATCGATCCTACAAGTGGTATCAGAACTAGGTTTAAAAGCCATTTTTGTTTTAAAAATTTGATTTTTCAACGACCAATTTTTGTTTTAAAATTTGAATTTTTAAAATGGGTTCTTTTAATAACGCTTTTGGTGAGGGTCAGTCTATAATTAGACCACCAATGTTCAATGGTGAATATGCTTGCTGGAAAAATAGGATGAAAATTTTTCTGAAAACCATTGATGCTTGGAATATTGTTGAGATAGGTTACAGAGGGCCAACTATAGTAGTAAATAATCAAAAAATTGAAAAACCAATTAATCGATGGACAGATCTAGAAAACAAGTTACAGAATGCTAATGTTAAAGCCATGAATTCTACTATATGTTCATTGGATCATATTGAATATAATCGTGTCCCACATTGTCTAACTACACAGGAAATCTGGCACACTTGAAGTGACTCATGAAGGAACATCTCAAGTCCGGGAATCTCACATTGCAATGCTTAGCAGCAAATACGAGAACTTCACAATGGCCAAGGATGAGAATGTTAAAGAGATGTATGCACTACTTTTCAATCTCATATATAAATCAACAGCTCTTGAAAAATCATACACAGAGCTGGAAATAGTCCGAAAAATCCTTAGTTTGAAGCAAAAGTTACAGCCATTGAAGAATCAAAGGATTTGATACAAATCAAAGTTGAAGAGCTCATTGGAAATCTTACCACTTACGAGCTAGAAATGAAATTCAAGGAAGAACGAGAAGGAGGTGATACTCGAAAGAAATCAATAGTGCTTAAAGGAACAACGGAAGATGAAGATGATGATGATGGAGCAGCTGAGCTAGCACCATTAATGAAGAAATTAAAAAAGTGGAATCACAAATACGGAAATCCAGCTCTAAATCAGAAATTGAAAAGCAGAATAGCCAAAGCACTAGACAATCCAGAAGAACGGGAGATCATCTATCACAAGTGCAACAAACCCAAACACATCAAGCCTAATTGTCCTCAGAATTGACATAGCCTACAAAAGAAATCAAAAAGGAGAAATTTTGCAGCAATGTGGAATACAAGTGATGAAGATAATAAAAGTACTAGCAGTGAGAGTGAGAAAGCATATATGTGTCTTCGAGGTGATATAACTGATAGCGACGACGACGAGCCAAGCGAGGTAACAAAACTCACTCACTCAGAATTACTTATATATTTCCACGAAGTAAATGGCTGTTTTGAAAGGATTAGGAATAAATACACTAAAATTGAATTACAAAGAGATATTTTGATAGAATCAAATAAACAACTTGACCAGTTAGTTAAAAACTATCAAAGTAGGATCCCTAAGTGTGATAAGTGTCCAACATTCGAAGAAGAGATTAAAAAATCAGAAATTAAAAGTAAATCGCTTGAAAATGATATTTTGATTTTGAAAGAAAGTGGAAACACTAGGAGAGAAAATTCTATTAAAAGGGGCACACAATTATTAAATGAAAATGAATCACTAAAAACACAAGTCCAACAACTGTCAACGACTTTAGGAAAATTTTCCAAAAGTGAAAGATCGTTGAATATGCTATTAAAGAAACAAACTGTTAATACTATTAGACAAGGAATTGGGTATAATCAATTTGAACGTGCTAGAAATGTAATTAAACAAGTCAATTCTATGTGCACAATTTGTAGAAAATTTGGACACAATCAAAATAATTGTTTGTATAGACCCAAACATGTGAAAACTATACCAATTTAGGTTTCAAAAGGCACAAATATAAAATCCCTCAAAGTTAAACAAATTTGGACGCCGAAAGGAACATACATAAATAGTTTTGGGTATCCACAAAATTATTTTTCAAAATCTGTTGCCACTAACAACCATGGACCTATAAAAACATATAGGTAATAAAAATATTTTATCGTGTAGGTGTGATGGCAGGCTAAGCAACAACAATAGTATTATCTGGATTCTGGCTGTTCCAGACACACAACGTGCAACAAATCAAAGTAACATAGCCTAGTGCAAAGGTGGCAGAATTATAATGGGCTACAACGATATGTTAAATGTGATAATCTGCACCGTAATCTGAATTAGATCAGCCAGTAATGTGATGATGAAATGAATGATGATTTTTTATTCTGACTTATTCAAAATATTGACCAATCATCTTTGAACTATACATTTGCTTAGACTAATGATGAGGTTTTATTGATTGCTGATTACTCACGATACACGTGGATATATTTGCTTATCTTATTGCTTCGGGATTTGACACTATGGTCATTGTTTGATCATTTACACAAATTCAATTCAAATTCAAGAGAACTTCATTTTAAAAGCTGTTAAAAATGATTTTAAGAAATTTGTTGACACTTCACGGTCTGGTTTATCAAATCCAACTAATGATAATTTCAAGTGAAAGGAAAATTCAGATGTAGGTTACATTGGTAATCCAGTTGGTAGAAAAATTACTAGTGAAACGTGATTTATGTTGAAACATTCACTAGCTGCATTGCATTTTCAAAGAAAATATCTGCATATTTTTCATTTCAAATAATTTTAAAATAGCAGAAATTTTCTTATAAAACCCCTTCAAGAAAATAATTTTTGTTGAACTTGTTTCAGATTAGTTATTTTTGAAAATTTAATTTTATAATTATTTTTGAATTTGATCTTAAATGACTACATTAACTAATCTGACTTCCCACAGATTATCAAAAAGATAAATAGTGATTGAAAAAAGTGATGAGTGTTGATACCGATCATATATTATAACTTGAGATAGTATAATTAGTAAATTTCTTTAGAAATTTAAACAAGAGCTATAAAAACTTTTTGTTGGTAAAAATTCCATTACCATCTCTAATTCTATCATATTTCTATCGGCCATCACTCATCAAAATCCAATATAGTACGTCAATATGTGGTATTTGAAATGGGAAATCATTCATTTTTCATTTCATTTTTTTAACAAATAAAAACATCCAAAGTATTCACTCTCATTTAAAAGTCCTCACAGTTATGCATGGGTGAATTACTTGGAATTTTTTATGTGCTTTCATGCTCATTTAAAAGTCCTCACGGTTATGCATGTACGGAACGCATATCAAAATTGATTGATCAAATGGACAAGTTGATTTTAATCCCATATAAAAGTCCTCAAGGTTATGCGTGGTAGAAGATACTTGAATTCATTTTTTTTTAAAATAAAATTGGGAATACTACTAATCTCATTTAAAAGTCCTAAAGGTTATGCATGGTTAGTAGATATTCAAATTCCTGATATAAATATACCACAAATAGACACAACTATATGGTTTTGTATGATGACATCATCCCTATCATTCAAAAGTGGAATATGCGTCAACAAAGTATTTATGATTTTTGTTTAATTTTTTATCGAAATTTAATGTTTATACTCGATTGAGTTTTAATGTTGTATTAATTTCTATCACTTTGTTTCAATTTTCTAACACTATTACTCTTTTCTTGATAAAAAAAGGGGGAGACAAAAGTTAATATTTTGACAAATAAAGGTCAAATATTTTCTATTTGCATCTAGGCTCATTCGCATATTTTTATATACATGCATATATGAAGGGGAAGCTTTGTGTAGAGAGGAAGCATTCAAATAGGGGGCAAATTGAATGACCCAATAGATTTAATAAATTCAAAATCTTAAATATATGTTTTTTATCATCAAAAGGGGGAGATTGTTGAATATGTAAGTATATGATTTTTGTTTGATGATAATAAACATATATATAAATATTCATCTAAATATATTTGTTAATATATAATTTTTTTTACAGATTAAATAAATGTTTGCTGAATAAAATAAACAACGTAGAATATAAATTCAAACAGATATTTTATTTAAATAAATATTTATTACAATTTTGAATAGAATAAATTCAAGCTCTCACTATATATATGCATAATTTCAATTTCAATACAATTTCAATTACATTACAATTATCATTTACATATGCACCTCACCACATTTCACTCATCCACTCGTATTTATCTTCAACTCCATTCCAGATTGAATTTAGCATCTGAGCAATTTGCAAAAATAAACACTAACACGGTAAAATTGAAAAGAAAATATATTTGCAGTGTAAAATAAAATGTAATTTTGAAAATATTTTTTTCCTCAGTTATTTGGGTTGTTCGTCATCATTTAATTTTGAATTCATCATACATGAACTTGTGACATGCATAGTGTATCACTGTACATGCCACAAGGCCATGCATACCGATATACACTTGATAAAGTTACAAGGACAGGTGAGCACAAGGTCAAACCCAAATCAAAAGCCGGGTTCAACTCAAGTGAAAATAAAATCACGATACGAGCACATGGTCAAACCCGAGCTATAAGCTGGATTCAACATAGGTGTAAATTCAATAAAATGGTCAAGATACATAGAACAAGCCTCGACCAAAATTCAATGCGTACACTTGAAAAGTACTCGACCAGTCAAACTACACCAGATCAGTAAACATTTGAAGGACCATATGTTCACAAGCAAGGCTACTCTATGGCGAAGTAGACACAATTGCACTGGCTCGAACAATACAAAACCGAGTAGACTAGACAGTTCAACTAGAACCAGTGAAGCATGTAGACATGATACAAATACAACAAGAAGACCGCAATTAAACAAGACTCTAATGTTTAACTTGAAGTTCACATATACAAAAGACCAACAAAGCATCCAGTACACATGACTCACGACTGTAATACCAACACAGTGCACATATAGTAGTGAAGTAGACAAGCTAATCCAAACAACAATGAAGTCAACAATGAACCAGACAATATGCAAATAAAGTTTGCAGTGACAACACAAGTATAGCCTCAACAATGAAGACCAATTGAACTACTCAAAGACAATTTCAAAAGACTACGAACTGCACATGAACTACATGACTCGAACTTCAGTGGACAGTGCATATGCATACAACCAAATACAAGCCAGAGAAGAATGCAGAGACTCGAATGAAACTGTGATACTAGAGACACGTACAAACATGCATACAACCAAACATCAAGTGTAGTCTAGACAGTAAATCATATATATACATAAACATCTCAAAGTGAAGAAATGTACAAAACAACATCACAGTAGAAGTGAAGTATACAGCTCAAAGTTTCAACTACAATGACATGGTGAACATGGAAAACTATAGATCATGGAATAGCAGAAGCCGATGCCAACAGAGGAAAGAAAAAACATGCCAAAGTCCAGGAATCATTTCAAATAAACAAAGTCAAGATCAATATCACATTCGAACAAAGCTCAACAGTCAAATTCACATGTAGCTGTAAGGAATCAATCCAAATGATCGAAGTTCTAGGTAATCAAACAAGTTCATATTTTCATAATTTTAAAATGGTCGAAGTCATGCAACAACAGGTACGAGATGAATATGCTACAGAGATGAACAAAAGTGCCAAAGTCACATATTATCATAGCATTAAATGACCGAAGTCGGTGATGTCAAAAACCAAAGTCGAAGTAGTGACAAGGCCGAAGTCAAAAAGCAAATATTTTTGCAGAGGAATAATTCAAACAATATTATCGCATAAACAAGTCAGTGCCGAAGTTGAACAAGTCAGAAATCGAAGCCGTGTTGGCCATGAAATAAATCAACACCGTGTTAATCAAGAAAACAAAAGAACGAATTGAACAAGTCAGGTCAATCTCAAACATTCAACTAAAATCAAGTGGTCGAGATGAATTCAAAACAAAATTATCAGCCAAATTCAAAAATCAATTCGAGCGAGAATATAGAAATTGGATTCCTATTTAAACCCAATCATCATCGGCTACAAAATCATCGAGTTCAAGAATATTAACTTAAAGCAAAAAGCAAAAATCACATACTAATTTGTAGTCGAACTCGATCAAATCGAAGAAGCCGTGTTCGAATCGAAGAAATGGTCAATTACCGAAGCAAATCAGAGAAACAACAATTGTAATCAACCAACAATCAGTCGACTTCATCGATTTCTCCAAAAGCCCTAATTTTCGAGCAAAGCAAAAGAGGAACCAGAGAATAAAGGAACGAGGTCGCCATTTTTACAGTGGAAAGTAGAGCAAAGAAATAAAAGGGTCGGCCTTGTTTTATTTTAATAAAGGCTTTAGTTAATTAGGGTTTTAAACTCTTGTTTGCTTTTAAATTGCTTTTAATTTTGTTATTCCTATTCAACTTGTGTAATTTCTAGTCGTGTGACTAGGGGACGAGCTACGGTGGTGCAGTTCGAGAATTCGCAACTCAGTGGCTGAGTTGTGGCACGGTTTTGAGCATAGAGTTAAGGTTAGTTCGATAGCTGATGTCGCAAGTTTATGTGTGTAAGCGTCTGACTGCTTAATTTTCAGTAGAGACTTTGGTGGTAGCACGTAGACAGGGTTTTGCCGAAGCTGGATAAATTCTTTGTTGTTCTATTTCTGCATTTATTATTCTGCTATTATCTGTGCTGCTATAATTCTGATATATCTGTGTTGAAAATATTTTACAAACTTCTGCATTAAATTTTTATAATTAATAGTATCACCCTATTTACCACCCTCTAGGATGAAATCAATCCAACACTTTTGCAGTTAGAACTTTTAGTTTTCTTAATATTTTTAAGCTAATTTTTCAAATCATTATTTTTCCGATGAAGTTTATCTTGTTCCTTTTTTAACTTATTAGTTTTCTTCTAAAGAATTTTATTATTTTCAATTAATCTTCGGCACATGAGAACTAAATCATTGAATGGAAAATCACTTATCTCATCGGCTATTGAATCTTCATCATTGCTGCCTTTCGCCAATCCTGTTAAGCACGTTTCTTTAACCGAGTCGATTGTGGAGAATTTCTCATCATTGTTGGCTTTTGCACCATATATTGCATCCAAAGTATTCCAAATTTCCTGTGCATTTTTTCAGTGAGAGATAAAGTTAAAATTATCTTGGTTGATATGAGAACATAGTATATGCATAGCAAGAGCATTAATCGAAGTATTTTTCTTGTCTATTGTATCACACCGTTTTCAATAATATCCCAACATTTAAAATTAATGGATTTAAATAAATTTCCATTTTTAATTTCCAATTTAAAATTATGTTCCATCAAAAATAGGAGGAATAATACTTGACCGACCCTCAGCAAAAACATTATTAAAAGAAGCCATTTAAAAATTTTAAAACAAAATTTATTTTTGAAAAATCAATTTTTTTTAAAAAAAAAATGGCTTTCGTTCCTAGCTCTGATACCACTTGTAGGATCGATTTCACCATAGAGTGGGGAGGGGGGTGAATAACGTGATACTATTAATTAATAAAATTAATACGGAAATATATAAAATAATTGTAGTACAGATAACAGCAGAATAACAGAAGCAAAAATAGAACAACACAAATTACCCAGCTTCGGCAAAGCCCTGTCTACGTGCTGCCCCCAAGGTTTCTACTGGAAATTAAGTAGTCAGACGCTTACGCACACAAATTCGCAACATCTGCTATCGACTAACCTAACTCTATGCTCAAAACTCTGCCACAACTCAGCCTCTGAGTTGAGAATTCTCAAACTACACGACCGTAGTTCGTCCCCTAGTCATACGACTAGAAAATACAAACGATTAAAATTAAATTACAAAATAAAAAAAATACAAAACCCTAAATAAAATTTGAGGCCAAATAATATTTATAAAGGCTGGCCCAAATTAAAATAAAAGAGAACCCTCCGTTTCTCTTTTTATCTTCGTGTAAAAACTTTGGTCGTCCTTTGTTGCTTTGAAAATGGCTGCTTCATTCCTCTTGAGAAAATTAGGGATTTTTGTAAATTTGAAGACGCCGACTTCGTTGATCGATCAAGTAGATGTTTCATGTTCCTTGCTTTGTTGATTGATCGTCTCTTCGATTTGCACATGGCTGCTTCAAAATTTTCGAGCTTGAATGTTAAAATGGTATGTGATTTTGCTTTACCAATTTGCTTACGCTCGACTTGATTCGAGTTTTAATGATTTAATGCTTCTTTGTTTTTCTTGAACTCGTTTGTATATATTTTATTTGAATTCTTGCTTAGCCACTGATTTTCGTTTGGATGCTTGTGATGTTCTATGACTTTTTCAATCCGTATATTTTCGTTTCTTGATTATCATGGCTTTGATTTTGACTTGTTCGATTCTACCTTGTTCACCATGGCTCTGACTTTTGTATTTAGAATTGTGATAACCTGGACTTAGGATTTGGTTCCATTCTTTATGCTGTTGACATCAGCCACTTTGATTTTGTGATAATATTGATTTCGACTTGCTATCACCTGACTTTGACTTGATTTGAAACTTGTAAAACCTGCTGTTGCATTGCATCATGTGTGTTCATGCCGAAAGTGTTGCTTCATCTGCTTCGAGTCACTTGTGCATTTCGTTTTTGCACTTGTATTTCCATATAAACTTCAAGTCACTGAAGTTTATTGCTATAGCCATGCAGTCAGGTCTTGATACATGTCTTGGTACTATTTCAATTTGGTCTGGTTCACTTTGAACTTCTGGTCCGGGTTCATCTTGATTTTGGAACTTCTCTGCACTTTGGTTGATGGTCCCCATTTATACATACATATATGTATGTATATATGTGTGTTTGACTTGATTGCACTTGTGTCCAATGTGCTACTTGCTGTATGAACCTGAACAGATGTTTCCATTGATATTTGTACTTGCTCTTTGTTGTATCTATGATGGTCTCTGGTTCCTTTTGGTTTGCTGTTCCACTAGCATGTGTTAGTACATTTTCTTGAGTCTGGTTGCTTCGAGTACAGTTCAATTTTGAATTGATTGCTGCTTATTGATTTGAAAAGCTGCCTTGTATTTGCATGCTTGAAGTCTTGATCTTGAGTTAATTAAGCTTCCCAATCGCAGTGTTTATGTATATGCTGTTTCATGGGCTTATTTTTCGTATTGACCTGAGTTAAATCCAACTTATAGCTCGGGTTTGAAATCTTGTCATTATGAAGTTATACATTCATGAATATAAATATTTATCTAAATATACAATATTTATATACATACATACATATATATATTCACTTATTCACTATTACATACACACATATAAATCTATGTGTATTTATGTATATTTTTGTCATATCTACATATATATATACATAGTCATATATACATATATATTTACATATCGTTCCCTATTTACATATACTTACTTCATATGACATACACACACATACACACACAGACACACACACACACACACACACACACTTATATGCTTATATATATATATGAATATCATTAACTTGTATATATTTATATTTATATACAAATATATTCTACCTTGAATTTTAATGGTGGAGTTTTATTTATATTTCTCTAAAATTTATCATATCCATAAATTTTATTTAAAATTTGAATATAGTTTTTAATCAATTTAGAGATACATATATTTTGCTATCAGAAAATTTATCTTTTTGACTTATAAAAAAAAATATTTCAATAATTAAATTCAGTTAATTACTAGGTACCCGGTGGCGAAAAATCCGAGTCGTCATAATTAATTTACATTCCTTGAGCTAATCATTGTTAGTAATTTGACCAAATCTTTCTTGTTTCCTGTTGGAATTTGATTATTTTCCGTTTCTTGGAAAGTTTAAACTTTGATCTGCAAGTTTCATGTTTTGAATTTTGTAAAATTCCGAGATTATAATGGTCGAAAATTGAAGTTTCTTTGCTTTCAGAATGAAACAGGAATTAAGTAATTTAAACCTTGTTTCAACAATAACTTTTGAACCATGAGTCCAAAATTGATGATTTTTTTGTTCAAAAGCTTAGAATCTGATCTACAAGTTTTGTGTTTTTATTTTTGTAAAATTCAAAGATTGTAATGTAGAAAATTGTGTTTATCAGAGCTGAGTTAGAACATTATAAAATATAATATCATTGATCTGAGGCCTAGATGACTTAGAATCCTATCCCCTGGGACATGTGGTAGATTGTTATATTAATTATCTATTTAGGGATAAGAATATAAAATGATTGTGTGGGTAATCATTTGGGATGCATTTATATTTTAATTGGTTATATTAAAATATAATATTAGAGTTGGGTTCTGATCTACAGTTTGGATAGTGCAGAATAGAGTAATGGCCGGAAGTAGATCTAGAGCTACACTAAGGTTGATCGGTAATCGTGGTGCGAAAGGAGAAAAAATAAAATCTGTTTTTGTTTTGGTTGATTTAATGTTAGGATGTGACCACCAAGATCTAGAGTCATTTGGTTTTGGTTGATTAAATGTTAGGAAATGATTTCTTGCTTTTATATATTTATATGATTGCTTGCTTGTATTTATTTATATTAGATGCATGAATGATATTAATTATAAAATAAGTATAAATAAGGAAAACTTGCTATTTTTTATTGTGTTGACCTATCCAGAAAATGTCTAAGGACTCTGATCAATATATGGGATGTCGTGTTATCGATAGGATTTCCTAAACATCGAACGATGCCTTCTGACATGAAAAATAGTTATTTACTAAAGGGAAAAATAATAAATTTAGGAAATGAAAAAAAAAGAAATAATTATTTTTTGAGTTTAAAATGATTTTAAATAATATTCTAGCCATAAAAATAATGTGTGAAGCAGAGGGATTTGGTAAGGTACTGTTGATAGCATATGCGATCAACTTTATAAGTAACGAAGTGAATCACAATAATTAGTGGCTTAATATTGTTTATATAATGTGATAATTTTAATTCATAATTTAATGAATTGGCTGAAAAATATTAAGAGTTCCTTAAAAATAAAAGGATAGAGTAGTTTAGTTATCCTTAGCGTTTGATAAACATGAGATAATAAATTTTGGTTCTTTTTGTGAATAAAAATAAATTGCTGAAATAATTATTTATAAAGGAATTAAATATAGAGCAATTTATTTGATTACTAAAATTTCAAATTAAATTAACTTGAGTTAAATATGATCATCTTTTTGAGTGGAAGTTTTAAGATTATGTAAGACCATCTTTTATATTCTGGAAAATTATGGGTTTGAGTTGATAAATTTAAAATTTGTCAAACGATAAACATTGGAAATACTATATATAAAGTGCAGGATAAATGAGAATAAATGATAAGTAAATTTAAGTAACATTTTGAATTAGGTTTGAAATTCTTAAAATGTTAGGAATAAACTTTTTGGAAAATTTGCAAAAAGTAATAAAAGCTTAAATAAAAGGTAAAGTTTGAAATAAAGATAGATTAAAAAGTGTTTACTCTTATATTAAACTTTGGTTTAATAAAGAGTTATATTTAAAAATTTCTTAAGATAGTTTGTGATAATTTTGCTAAAGAAAATTAGCAAATTTATATTATGGATTTCTTTTATTAAAGAAATTGCGGGGACATAATTTTTGTAAGCGAGAGTCTGTGACAACCCTACTGTTTATAACCCGATTAATTATGGTTAATTAATTTTATCAAAGATATGTGAAATTTAATTATGTAGTTAAATCTTGTTTTTAGAATAACTGATTTAATTTATTTAAGAAACGAGTTTCATTTCTTAAAGAAGATTTCAATTTAAATTCGAAATGTTATTAAATCGATTAGTCAAATTTGGCATTTAGAATGAAATATTAATTTGGGAAATTTAACTTGGAACTTTATTTAGATTTGGTTTGAGATTTTATAATAATATATTAAATGATTAACTGAGTTAGCTAAGGGAGATTGAAGTAATTCTTTTGTTTGGGCTAAATAGGAATTAGGTTAGTTCATCTTTTCATTTTAGGCCTTAGTGAGAGATCATGCCCAATAGCATAATAAAAAAAGTATAATTCCTAAGTACATTTTATTCTCTCGTCATCCAATTTCTGAAGAAAAAAAATTCCATGTTCATTTTTGGAGCAAAATAAGAAAGAGGATTAGCCATCAGTACTAAACAAAGTCATAGCAAATTGAAGAAAAATCAATAATTCATGAGGAGATAAGGTACAAACACTCTAGCTTCTTCTCTAGCTTATCTTACTATCAATTTGAGGTTTTAATTTCTGAATTTATGAGATTAGGGCTGCATGATGGTGTTGTTTTGATTTAAAGAATAAGTAGGAGTTGTAGGAGAAGTGTGGCAATAGTTTTGCCCTAGTCTTGCTTCTTCATCTTCTTTGATTAAGGTGAGTAAACCTCACCAACCGTCTCCAATAGAAGGTAGGGCTGCATGTGCTTTAATTGTAGAATGATCCCTATTTGGGTTAAATATAACTAGAATTTCATGTTGGATGGATGATAACTTATTAAATGATCTTTGGTTGGTTGATGTTTGTTAATTGTGAATATCTTGTATGTTAATTTACATTCCTTTAGGTAATCACTATTTGTAATTTAACAATATCATTCTTGTTTCCCATCGAAATTTGATAATCTTTTATTTATTGAAAAGTTTAGACTCTGATCTACAAGTGTCATGTACTGTGTATTGTAAAATTATGAGATTATAATGGTAAAAAATTGTGGTTTGTTTTGCTGCCCTGAGAATGAAACAAGAATTAAGTAATTTGAATCTAAGAATTGTTTCGGCCATAACTTTTGAAATTCAAGTCTAAAATTGATTATCTATTTCTTGTTTTAAAGCTTAGACTCTGACCCCCATGTTTCAAGTTTTGAGTTTTGTAAAATTCTGGGATTATAATTCTCGAAAATTGTGTTTGTTTCGCTGCTCTGAGAATGAAACATGAATTAAGTAAGTTGAACTTAAGAATTATTTCAACCATAACTATTGAACCATAAATCCAAATTTGATGATCAATTTTTTGTTTGAAAGCATAAGTTTTTATCTACAATTTTAATGTTTTTGGGTTTTTGCAAAATTTTGAGGTTTAAATCATCCAAATCGCATTTCTTCACGACAGTCTAAGAATAAGAGACGGGGTTAATAAATTTAAACCTGAAAGTTAATTTATTTATAAATTTTAAATCATAAGTTCAAATTTGATGATCTTTCCCTTGTTTGAAAGCTTAGAATTTTATTTACGAATTTCATTTTTTGAGTTTTGCAAAATATTGTTGTTTGAATAGTTGAAACTGTATTTCTTTTTCGTTGGCCTGAGGATAAAGTCAGGGTTAATAAATTTAACCTAAACCTTAATTTGATCATAACTTTTGAACCATAATTCCAAATCTAATGATCTTTTTCTTTTTTGTTAAATTAAATTTTTATCTACAACTTTAATGTTTTGAGTTTTGCAAAATTTTAGGATGTAAAGGGTTGAAACTGCATATTTTTTTCGCTAACCTGGGAGTGCTTTAGTTCATGCCAGTAAGCCCCCCTTTTGCTTTTGTTTTCTTGTTGATTGCTCGATTGAATTTTGATTTTTTGGTTTATATTTTGATGCCTATTTTCTTATGGTTTCTAATATTTATTTCTGGGTTTTAAATCTTAAGGATAAATTTTAAGAGCCTTAATTCTATAATATGATAAGTAGTAATAATCGACTTAGTGCTATAGATTGGTTTTAATGCACTCAAGTAACGCTTCATCGAATATTGTATAACTCATTGAATAGAATGATTAAGAGGAATTTACTAACATATTAGCAAATACTTGAATTTCACCAGGTAGTATGGGCTGCTTTGGTTAAGTTCTTGTGATTGCCTTTAGAGAAGTATTTAATGCTTTAGGGTTGTATTCTCTTTTGGTATTCGACATTTATGAAGATTAATAGACACTTAAGAGATATAATTCACGTTCTCCAGTTGTATTTGTAATAAGTGAGATTTACTAGCTTCTAATGAATACTTGAATTTCACCTAGAGGTATGCGACGTTTTGTTTAAGTTCTTGTGATTACTAAAGTGATAGTATTTGTCACTTTAGAGATTACTTTCTTTTGGTATTCGGATTTCAGGCCGATAAATCGTAAAGAGGTATATTCATGGATTTATTACAATCCTTGTGATCAGGATGAGTTGTAAAGGTCTTTGAGTTATGTTTCTATGATCAATTTGATCGGTATGGATGATCCTTGAGATCCAATAGGATATTTTTTCATGGTATGGACGATCTTTGGTTTTAGACCGGTAAGGATTAGAATTTTTTTTTCTACCGTATGGACAATCATTGTGATTGGTATAAACATCATCGTAATCAATATGGATTGGGTTTTCTTGAATTTTGAGAAATTATTCTTCATTTTGGAATTCTTAGCTTTGTGACTTATTCTGTGTTTCATGATTTGAATATTCCCGTGTCATGAGATGCATTTCAAGTTAACTTATTCCAGTGACTTGTTTATATATATATATATATATATGTATGTGTATATATATATGACATATGTATTTATTATAATGTCATATACCTTATGTTATATCTTGTTCTCATCCTTTTAGTTAGAGATAGTCTGACCCGTTTACTATTTTAAATAATATTTACGTGAGGCCAAGACTTTTCAGATCACTGGACATGCAGGTTTTTAGGTAGACGTGCTAGCATGAAGATAAACTATTTTTGAATTTTCAGTTTATCTCATGTAGTTATCTATATGTATATGGATGCATAATTTGAGATAGTGAGTTGTACTGGATGTATATTATATAGGTCTTGTATTATATTTCATAGACTCACAGTATATTTTTGTATATGATGTATATTATTTCGCTATGAACCGTGACTACTATTTTATATGACATACTATTCTGATTTTTGAGAAACCGATGTGTTTATTACTTCAAACTGTGACTGTACACGTCAAATTTTGTTCTGGACATTTAGTAAAATAGTAAGTATGATGTGTCAGTGTTAGTTTAAAGATATATTCACATTTATTTCCCTTAACAAGCCGTATTTTCCATGTTATTAGATGCCCTTATTTATAATGCTCTTTAATAATATGGGTACAACAGTGGGATCGTTACAACCTCCCTACTTCTTAGGTTTACTTATCACATCCCATGCTATTTTATGATGTTTCCCACCTAAGAAAAGGTATGCACATATTTTGTTAAATTTTCTAATTTAATCCATAGAGATTTGATATATCAACAACCAATGTAAAATCATAGGGGTAATAATCGAATGAATAAGCTCTGCTCTCCCAGCAACTGACAACAATTTGTTATCCCAGTTATCCATTCTTTCTTTAACTCTATATAGGAGATTTCAATCATTGGAGTAGTGAAGATAATTAGAGGATAAAGGAACTAGATATTTCACAGGAAAAGAATCTTCTTCTACTTTCAGCATACTTTTATTTATAATTCTGTTTCTGCAACCATAACTGAAATATAATTTTGATTTATTCTGGTTAATTCTCAACCCTACTTTAGATTCAAATTGATTCGAAATATCTAGTAAATTGTCAACATAATTCTCGTTTATTATATGGAAAGTCATTAAATTATCTACATAAAGCAAATGAAAGATAACAGGGTAGTTTTTGTTTATAGGAATTATTTTTCCATCATCAATATACTTTTCATGAAAATAGAAAAGTACTCCATAACCATGTAGAAAAGGTACGGGGAGAGGTGATCTCCTTATCTAAGTCCATGTTTGCTAGTAAAGCATCCCTTCGGTATCCCTTGGATCAAAATAGAAAAAGATGGGGTAGTAATATATTCTTTGGTAAGATTTATCAAATTCAATGGAAAATCCATCATTTTAGGCATATAGAAAACGAAAAATCTATTAACTCGATCATAGGCTTTTTGTAAATCAATTTTCATCCAAAGCTTATCTGAATCTTTTTCCTTGAAGCTCCTGAGATGTTCATGTGCCAGCAAAATATTTCCTACAATATCTTCCTTGGATGAATGCGAATTGAAGTTGACATTTAATTCTATTACCGATTGTATTAGAACTAATTTTGTAGTACATATTACAACAAGATATCGAACGGTATTCAAAAACAGAAATAGACTTGGCTTTCTTTGGGACAAGGGTTATAAAAGTACAGTTGACTCTCTTAGCGAATTTGCACGTTTCAAACACTTCTTTAACAGCCTCGCATAAAATGTCTTTGATTTCTTCCCAATGGATTTTAAAGAATCAGCTGTAAGTATATTAGGACACGGGCACTTGTAGTCAGATATAGTGAAATATGGCTTCTTTATTTCATCTATAGGAACATCTTCAAAAAAAAAAATTCTTCCCGTTTCATTTCTCTTCCGTCTGCATTATATTCTAGCAAAAAATGATTTTGATTTTTTTCCTCACCAAAGAGACCAGAGTAAAATATAATGGCATCCTTTTCAATTTTCTCAGCATTATAGATCAGTTACCCTTGTTCTTGAAGGGCCAGTAAACTTTTTCTATGCATTCTTGTTGACATTTTAGCATGAAAGAATCTCATGTTAGTGCCCCTTCTTGTAACCAAAGAAATTTTAGAATTTTGTTTAGCATTATCATGAAAAAAATTTAAATGAACTTTCATGTTCATATTAGCTTGAACAAGATTATCAAATACGGTCAAATTAGCAGGTTCCACATCCGACACCTTCAAAGCCTTTTGGAATTTTAATTTACTATAAGTTATTTTCTTATTCTCATTCTCTCTACTTCTATTGCACTTCTTAAGTTCTTTCTTGACTTTCCGCATATTATGAATTAAAATATGTTGCATAGAACCCTAAGTTTGACAATCAAATTCAGTTTTGAAACACAATAAATAGTTGTCTAAAAGATGCAAAAGTTACAGTATCTAAAAGGAGGGCCCTTACTTTTTCTGTTAGAAGGTTGAGATTTCACCAGAATAGAATTGTATTTATTGGAATTATTTGGAAGGGGAATAAAAAAAATTGGAAAAAATATTAAGAATAAATCATTTGTCAAAATTCATTCTATCTTAATAGTCATTCCTCTTTTTCTGTAAGTATATTTAAAACCGACCAGTTCGTGTCTACTTAACGTGATGCTATTAAAAATAACTAAAACTCTTAGAGGGCCGAAACGTATTACTAATCCGCCTTTTTTATCAATAACATTTAAGGCATTATTAAAGTCACCCATATGTATTCAAATCCTCCTTTATTAAACACATTGCAACTAATAATTTTCTTGCTTTTTGCACAAGTTTAAAATCCCAAATAAGTGAGTCCCAAAAAATCAAGATTGTACCTTTTGTTTCAGTGTAATTATTATGCATTAAATTCTTAGTTAGCTGGTAATCATAACTTTTTTATACCTTTTATAGTAAGTTTATTTTTCCTATAAGCTGACTATGGTAGGTTTATGATACGTTAGGAGTTTCAAAACAACATTAGATTTATTATCTGAGTTCATACCCCTAACATTCCAATTCAAAATTGTCATTTCATATTTACTGCTTCTTAAGTAATCTCTTTTAGGAGGAGAAATAACAATAGTTTCCTCTTTCTTCCCCTCTTCGACTTTCAAATTTTATAATCTGTGTTGTCACTGACATACCCTGAATAATGGTTTAATGGCTCGATAACTGAGGTATTTTCTTCAATGATAATAGCAATATTTTCAATAAGTATATTATCCTCGTCAAACCCATTAATGTAACTTTGCTTTTACCATGTTTATCCCCTTCAATTTAATAGGAATTTTCAGTTTCAACTTTTGCAGCAGCTATTTTATTCTCTTGAGCTAGCTTTTTCATTCATTCGCTATCGTTTACAAATTTTCCAGAGAAGCTTCGGGATTCCTTATCGCCTTATTCGTAGAATAAACACATATTTCCTTCAGCATCACAAAATTCTGCAGCTACCACCACTTCAAATGTCTCCACCGATTTTTGTTTATCCAGTGACTCAGTGATATTATATTGACTACTGTTGTTTTGTGCATTTCTATGTACATCTCCCATACACCAACGTTCATGATTTTAACATTAACACCACCTAATTTCGTGGCCGTGTCATCTGGAGGCCCACAATTATTATTTTGTATACTATTTTATGATTGTACATTACTATCAATGTTATTAAGATGGTCCATCTTTTATACACTCTTTCTATTTTCACCTGTCTCCCTGACTTTTACACCTTGCAGCTGCCTTTATGATACCCTCTTTCATGAATGCCAAAATTTTCCATAACATCTGAGATCTGATTTGTATTATTAATATTGCCAACCTATATTGTTTCTGGTTATCATCTATTCTATGTGCATTTCCTTATACATAGGATGCCATCTCGATCATCTCTGAAGCATTTTGTTTTTCACAAAAATTTTCTTCGAGACGTCGGAAAATACTAGTTCAGTTTACAAGTCAATCTCTGTAGGCGTTGGCTCTACGAATTGATTATTGCCTTCTGTCAAATCACCACCTCTAAAATTAGTCTCCTTGCTATTCAATAGATTACTATCTTCAATATTTTTATCAGCCATTATTCGCTGCACACATTCCATAAGAATGTCATCAGCTCTTTCTATAATCCCTTATTCAGAAATAAAGGAATAACCGTAGTATGAAGAGAGTTCTCACTCAAGTATGATATTGGATAATACGGGTGCTCAAATTTACAACATGCGGACTGCACTATCTCTGGGCCAAGCCCATTTACACTTTTGTTTTATAAATACAAACGTCGGCAGTATACTGTAATTATTCTGTTGTAAAACAATACAAAAGTATAATAAAAAGGCAGAGATTATTCTTCTTTACTTTTTCAATTTGGTATCAGAGCCAAATAAATCAAAATTGCTTAACAGCAAGTTTTGATTGATTCAATTTCTCTCATCAAAATAGAATTTCATCGCTTGAGAGTATCTGCACACAATTAGATTGCTGTGCATAGTATTTTACTTGAGTAGTCATCATCTGAATCTTGTGCCGTCCCAAGAAGAAGAGTCTCAGAAGGTTCTCATCATCGACAACTCATCGGCTGCACAATATCATCAGAATACTCAAGTTTTCTTTTAGCCTACTCACCCACTGTGGAGTCAGAACATCATCATCACCCTCCAGTCTTCGGCTACACTTCTTGATTTGTTTTCAACATCTCTTTTGTTCTGCTATCACTCTCAAGATGGGTGAAGAAAGCAGCAATGCCGCTGTATCACCAAGATCAGAATCAAGAACTGGTCAAGATCAGACAAGTGTCACCCAAGATCTACTCAAATCCATCATCAAACCACAGAGCCAAGTAACCGCCATCCAGTTAGATGAATCTAACTACCTTCTATGGAAATTTCAGGTTGAGACGGCAATAAGAGGCTATGGCTTGCAAGAATTTGTCTATGGTACGATGATTACAGCAACAAGATTCACTGCAGACAATGAAGGAAGGCTAATCAATAACAAGTATTACATTACACATGAAAGACAAGATAGCCTGATCAGTTCTTGGCTATTGTCTTCCACAGGCACAAACTTGTTACCTCAATTGGTTGGATGTAAAACTGCGCATGAAATCTGGAATACAATTGAACAAATATTCAGTTCACAATCTGCAGCAAGAATAATGCAATACAAAAGACAGCTGCAAAACTTGAGAAAAGATAGTGCAAGTATGAGAGATTATCTGTCAAAAGCCAAAACCATATGTGATCAATTAGCTTGTGCAGATCACAAGATAACAGATACAGAGCAAATACTATGTATACTAGGTGGTCTCGATGACGAATATGAAGCAGTTGTAGCCATTATATCATCAAATGAAAAACTACCATCACTACAGAGTGTACATGCAATGCTCCTTGCTCATGAGGGCAGAATAGAGCAGAAGAAATCAACAAACTTGGAATACAATGTAAATCATGTCTCTGCTAACAGGAACAGAAACCAAGAAAAGAATCAAAGTAACAGAAATCAATCAAACAACTATAGAGATGGTCAATCCAGCAGAGGCAGAAATAGAGGTGGAAGATGGAATTACAACAACAGTAGACCAAGATGTCAGATATGTGAAAGATATGGCCATACTGCAAATAAGTGCTATTTTAGGTTTGATGCAAATTTCACACCAGTGCAACAAAATAATAACAACATAAGACCACAAAATCTCAGTGCCAATATGGTAAACATGCATCAAGAATCAAAATCAGAAAATGCAGACCCTAGCACAGCAAGGATTGAAGACAATCATGATGATAACTGGTATCCAGATTCTGGTGCAACCAACCATGTGACAAACAACCTGAATCAGTTGAACCTTGGCAACAAGGAATACAAAGGTAAACAATTACTTTATATGGGTAATGGAAAATCTGCATACATATCTCATATTGGAAATGCAAGTATTAATGGTACCGGACAACTTTATCTCAAGAACTTATTGAGAGTACCATTAATTAGAAAAAAATTGATGAGTGTTTCACAATTTGCTAAAGACAACAATGTCTATTTTGAATTTCACTCAACATACTGCTTAGTAAAAGATAATCTAACTGATGAAATTCTATTGCAGGGTAGAGAACATAAGGGGTTATACAAATTTGATGCCACAAGTTCAAGAAAATCTGAACATGAAAGCAAATGGTGTCATATTTCTAAAATTAAAAATGTTGAAAAGCATGTTGAAAAATTTGATGCTTGGCACTGTAAACTAGGACATCTTAGTATAAATATTGTAAAACATGTACTGAACAATTGTGATGATATTCTCGTTGACAAAATCCCTACTTCTTACATATGCACATATTGTCAGTTAGGCAAAAGTCATAAACTTGCATTTCCAGATTCTGAGACTATGTATAATAACTCACTTGAACTAATTGCAGCAGATCTCTGGGGACCTGCTCCAATTAGTACTGACTATGGTTATAAATACTATATTTCATTCATTGATGCACACTCTAGATTTGTATGGATTAATTTCTTAAAATCAAAATCTGAGACTAACAATGCAGTGATGCAATTTATTGCAAATGCTGAAAGACAGACAAATAATCAGGTAAAAATCTTTCAGTCTGATGGAGGTAAGGAATTTCTGCCACTAAAAACATTTTCTCAAAGCAAGGGAATCACCCACAGAACTACATTTCCCTACACTTCAGAGCAGAATGGTCTTATAGAGAGAAAACACAGACATATTGTTGAAACAGGCTTAACTTTACTAGCACAAGCATCTATGCCACTCAAATTCTGGCCAGACGCATTTTCTACAGTAGTCTACTTAATCAACAGACTGCATACAAAGGTTCTTGATTACAAGAGACCTTCGGAAGTGCTAACCAAAGTTAAACCAAATTACCAAAACTTAAAGATATTTGGGTGTCATTGTTTTCCCTATTTAAGACCATACAATTCGCACAAGCTTGATTATAGGTCAAATCATGCACATTCATAGGCTATCCTATTAGTAAAAAGGGGTACAAATGTCTTGATAGTAATGGTAGAGTATATATATCCAGACATGTTGTATTCAAAGAAGATGAATTTCCTTTTAGCAATGCAGATATCAAAACCTCTCAGAAAATATACAATACCAAGCATTCCATACCTCCAGCATCATTCTCACCTGAAATAATCATACCAGTTCAAAGTGAAGGTGCTGTTGATGAAAGAACTTCTGACTCACAACACACAATGCTCATCAACGAGCCAGGTCATGAGAAAACTGAAGAATCACCAAGGAATGACAATATTCAATCTAACAGTAACTGTCCTGGAGATCCATGCTCAATATTGAATGAACAACAGTCAATCAATACCCAACAAGAGACCACCAATGATGACTGCAACCAATCCACTATTCCTGCAAGCACTGGACATCACATGATGACTAGGCAAAAAGTGGTATTTTCAAACCAAAAATATACAATACTGAACTTGATACAAGTGAACCAAGCACTTATCAACAAGCAATTGTTGACAACAATTGGAAAATTGCCATGATAGAGGAATATGATGCCCTAATAAAAAATAAAACTTGGGATCTTGTTCCACTACCCAAGGACAAAAATGTCATAGGATGCAAACGGACATACAAACTGAAGAAAAATCCAGATGGCTCAATTCTTAGGCACAAAGCAAGATTGGTGGCAAAAGGGTATCCACAACAAAATGGGTTTGACTTTAATGAAACTTTTTCCCCAGTTGTGAAGCCCACATCAATCAGGATAATATTAACAATTGCTTTGCATAAGAATTGGGCTATTCAACAATTAGATGTTAATAATGCTTTTCTTAATGGTGACTTACAGGAAGAAGTATACATGGAGCAGCCATATGGGTTCACAGTAAAAGGCAGTGAGCAACTAGTATGCAAATTAAACAAAGCACTTTATGGTCTTAAGCATGCCCCAAGAGTCTGGTTTGACAAGCTTAAAACCATACTATCCAGTCATGGCTACATTCAAACAAAATCTGATAATTCCTTATTTACTAAATTCTCTAATCATACTATGACTTATATACTAATTTATGTAGATGATTTTATTATTACAGGGAACGGTCAGTTAGAGATTAATCACATAACTCAATGCCTGAAAAAAGAATTTTCCATCAAAGAGTTAGGTGAACTAAACTATTTTCTGGGAATTGAAGTAAAGAGGTTATCAAAGTCAGAGATGCAACTAAGCCAGAAAAAATACATAAATGATATTTTAATAAGAGCCAAGATGGATAAAGCAAATTCTCTTCCTACTCCAATGACAAGCAATCTACATCTTTCAAAGGACAAAGGAGAGCCTATACAAAATGATAAGCAATACAGGAGTATAGTGGAAGCACTTCAGTATGTCACAATAACTAGATCAGACATATCTTATAATGTTAATAAAGTAAGCCAGTACATGCAAAAGCCATTAGACACTCATTGGAAGGCAGTAAAACGAATTTTAAGGTATCTCAAAGGATTAATTAATCAAGGATTGATTTTACAATCATGTACATCTCTTCACATCAATGGCTACGCTGACTCAGACTGGGCTACTGACACTAATGATAGGAGATCTACAACTGGGTACTGCGTGTTTTTAGGTAACAACCCTGTGTCATGGTGTGCAAAGAAACAGCCAACAGTGTCTACATCTAGCACTGAGGCCGAATATCGTAGCATAGCTAGTGCTACTGCCGAAATCATGTGGATAAAATCTCTGCTAAGTGAACTACATATTACATTTAACACCAAAGCTACTATATGGTGTGACAATCAAAGTGCTATCGCACTCACAGCCAATCCAATTCTTCACTCTCGTACGAAACATATGGAACTAGACCTATATTTCGTACGAGAGCAAGTCATTAAAGAAGAACTCAAGGTCAATTACATAGCTTCCACTTACCAGAAGGCCGATGTTTTAACCAAAGCCCTCTCAAGAACAAATTTTGTTCGATTCAGACGAGAACTTAATGTTGACGAAGCCGACATCAATCTGAGGTCAGATGCTCAGATCTATATCCCCAAAGCCTATCAAGCAACTTCTGAGGCATCCAACAGCATCTGAGCCTCAAACATCGCAAACTCGTGCTCATGTCAAAGTCGCCTGCCTAGACTCAGAAGATCTTGAACAAGCCAGATCTAATTCCCTATCATCTGCTTCTCAATTTTGATTTCATCGGCTGAATCCTATTATCGCTCGCAAACCCTAACCCTAGTTTGGGTTTGAGGGGGGCAAATAAAGGAATAACCGTAGTATGAAGAGAGTTCTCACTCAAGTATGATATTGGATAATACGGGTGCTCAAATTTACAACATGCGGACTGCACTATCTCTGGGACAAGCCCATTTACACTTTTGTTTTATAAATACAAACGTTGGCAGTATACAGTAATTATTCTCTTGTAAAACAATACAAAAGTATAATAAAAAGGCAGAGATTATTCTTCTTTACTTTTTCAATTTTCAGAGCTATTTCTTTATCAATTTTCGTTGAAATTAATTTTAGTTTCCAAACTTGGTTTTCTTTCCTCTTACACAGGGAATTAACATGCCCAAGAACTTTACATATAGCATTGACGCAATTTGAATTCATAGTCTAACTTAATTGAAATCTCCTCATCATTTAATAAGAATACCTTTCATAGGGGAATTCAGAAGATGCATTCATTTCTACAAAAATATGAGCAAATTAGAGCCTTGATTCTTTAGATGTAATTTCATCTAGTATACTAGGGTTCCCTAGTGCACTGTTAATAATACTAAGTGCCTCAAAAAAATTCAAAATGTAAATGTACTAATTTTACCCACATAGATATCGTAGTAAGAATATCTCTTTAAAACATAAGATCAGACCTCCATTTTTTTATTATAATAATTCTAGAGTCAAATAAATAAAGGCCCTTATCCAAAATCTTTCATAATCATTCTATCTTCAAATCGCATTAGAAAGAAATCATTTTGTCTAATAAATAGTTCATATCTACTATTCGGTTTCCATACTCGGCTTACACAAATGTATATAATATAGTCTTGTCCCAAAAACATACACCACTATAGAGTTACCCCATTTTAATTCAGATCTATTAAAAATCTGTTCATGGATTAGAGGTTTCCAGTTATTATCCCATTTAAATGCTGGTTTAACGTAAGTTAATTTCTTATGCCCTTGGTCATATGCCGCTCAATTGTCTTAAGAATTTGTTACTGTCCTTTTAGCTATATCTGCCCACGTCTTCTTGCAACTCAAGTCATAATTGAACCCACTATTCGCATGTACACCGTGTTAGATCTGCTATTCATATTTTGATCATTATGCAAATTTCTAATACCTTGAACAAATTCTACAAGATTCATATTATTTCCTATATCTCCATCTTATTAAGATCCAAGAGCCATCACACTTGAATCAACAATTCCAATGTGACGCACTCCTACAATAATAGGAGTATTTCGACTATGAGACCCTTCGTCACCAATGGTTAGGCAATTTGGTGCAGCATTAGAAGTATTATCCATGTGAAGAAGAATCACATATAATAATACTGGAATTGCATTGAATCCTTACATCATTTAAAGAAGAATCGTGTGCAACAACATCCCCAATCAACCTCCGGTCAACGTCATCTGGATATCTTGTGGGATATGGGATTTGGAGGCTGCGTTTTAGGGTTTGAGATTAGCGTTTTAATATTAATCGCCATTTGTGTATGTGTGTGTATAAGTGTTTATATATTAAAACAAAAATTTTATGCACGTTTGTTGATGCATGCTCTCGGCTTGAAATAAAAAAAAATCATTTTTATTTTTAAAGCTAAATCTATATAACATATATTTAAAAACATAAGAAAATTTAATTTTGTTAGTACATTTTCGGCAATAATAAAAATAATTTAATTCTTGTCGGATATTATATATATATATATCTATGTGTGTGTGTGTGTGTGTGTGTGTGTGTGTATAAACATTATTATTTAGTTCAAAATGATTGTATAAGTAAAATGCATGTAAACGTATATACTTGCAAATAATAAAATTCTAGAAAAAATTGTATATAATATAAAATATACTTTTGAAAATAATTTTTTAATATTATATCCGTATGGTTTAGCAATTAATTATAAGTTGTTTACCAATTAATTATTTAAAAATCAAAAATTAATTTAAATAAACAATTAATTTATTACTAAGCCGAAAGCAGTAGCAAAATGTGTTTTTAATTATAAATTATATGTGTGTGTGTATATTATAACTAGTTATATGCTTATATGTAATCCATATTTAATTTAATTTGATATATATATATATATTAAAATATATAAATTTAGGTCAATATTTATGTTATAAATATTATAAATAATTTTCCAAATTAATGTTTGAAATAACTTTATAATTTATTTATATTTATTCATATATTATGTTTATGTATTTTATTTAATGTTCTATATAAATAATTTAAAATAATATTTTATAATAATTATATACTTATTTTTTCACACAGGTGTTTGTGTGTGTGTGTGCGCATACATGTATGTGTATCAATATATGTATATACACTCTATTTTACGCATATACATACGTACGATTGGACAATCTATTTGTATACATGATGGGTTAACATGTTTGTTGTGGTGTAAACCCAAAACTTACATATGGCATATGTCAAACCATGTACAGATTACCGTGTTGCACATGCATGCATAATACACGTGTATATGATACATATATATTTAATATTATAAAAATTACATCAAACAAAACTTTATTTTTAAATTTAAATAAAATATTAAATTTGTTTAAAAGAAAATTTTGAAATGTTCTAAATGAATTTGTCTGCATATGCCCATTAAAGAACCAATAATGGATTTTTTTGAAATTTACCCCATTGAATGTTGGCATAGTTCCAACTATGGTATCAGAGCCAAAATTTTCTATTCTATCTAAATAAGCAGTACTTGCGTTAACTTATTATAGCTTATCCATATAGTATAATGTTTAGAAAAGTAACATCTAAGGTTGGATTTAACTAATCTAGTACTCTGCCCTACCTAGCTATTGGCCTCGCCTGAAAAGATGATGTAAACCCATTGGTTATCTTCAAAATAAAAGCCCAAATTGTTTTGGGCCTTGGACTAGTTTCCATTTTTTTTTGAATTTACAATAGAATTTTAAAATTAAAAGGCTAGATCTAAAAAAATAAAAATAATGTTTTAAATTTGAACTAAAACACATATTATAAAAGTTATAAAATAGTTTTTCAAAATATTTGAAAATGTTATAAAATTAATTTTGAAAATATTACTTATCAATAAGGTTAATAAAATAAATAAATAAATAAATTAAATATATATATATGTATGTATGTATAATATATAATGACATATATTATGTGGTCTTTAATTGTTTAAGATAATATGAGTGTATAAAAGAATTTTCAAAATTAATTAAATTTAATTAAATAAATTAACTCAAACTTAATTATAAATTAAAATACATACAAACATACATATATATATATAAAAGATATATGTGTAATATATAAAGGTTATAGTATATATATTAATTTCATATATTATAGCTGAATGATATAACAATTAATTAATGTGTCAATTAATTAAATTAATTAAAAACATTTAATTATTATAATATTATACATCCTCCAACTGTCCCAAAAACTTATCCACCAACTCCCTCCAAGTCCTGATAGATACATCCTCCAACTGCCTAAACCACATTGCAGCTAAGTCCGTCAAGTACAAAGGGAAGCATCGGGCCATCACTTCGTAGAATGCCCCCAACACTTCCATACGTCTAGTATACCTCATCAAGTGATCAGTCAGATCAGCTTTGCCATCATATACTTCCATGCTAGGTAGCTTGAACTTAGGTGGATTCTGAGCTATTCTGATTTCCCGAGCAAACGGACTCCTGTTCACTCCTTCCAAGTCTCTATTGGTCAAGCCTCCACGCATGGTTTTTCTAATGATCTCCACTAATCCAGTATTGTCTGTCAGGGGTTGCCCCCCATGCCCTCGAGGGAACTCCGGTACATACTCCTCATGCGATTCGCTGATGTTAGCACTCGCTCTAACCTACTGAGCTCCTTCCAAAGGTCCTCCCGTGTTGGATCACACGGGCCTGCCCCCAAGCCTTTGCTGATTGCCATCTGGTTCTGTATTCTGTCCTCCATTGGTTTCTGCGACCCTAGTTCCTTGTTCCATATCCGCAGTCACCGTAGTCGTTCTAAGGTTTTGTGTTCCTACAGCTCTCATATGTTCAAGGAAAGTCTGCATCAATTCCTGTTGACTCTTCAACAACCTCTCTTGTAATGAATTCGCCATAGCTTCCATTTCATCTCTAGTGATGTAGATGGAAGCTTGTCTTTCTCCAGCTCCAGAGGATGCCTCCTGGCTTCCTCCTTGTTGGTTTCTCTCAGCTCTTTGCCTTGTTTGTCGAGTCATTGTATTCAAATCTAAACTCCTCAAACTCTTCAAATCTGAACTTTTATTCTGATATAGTGGGTCTTGAGTTTAATTCTCAGTGAAAGCACCAAAGTGTTTGCGCCAAAAATGGTCACAAACCCCAAATACCCGTGAAAGCACCAGTGTATGATTATAAATCAACAATATTCCAAATGCAAATCACAGATCACAGCAAATTACAAGCAATAATCCAAAAGTAATGAACAGAGACATAAGATTTATAGCGGTTCGGCTATCTCCAGCCTACGTCCACTCCAAAGTTTTTATCCATTTTATTAATTATCCTTGCTGGTTACAGATGATTACGACAGTATGAATGAAGAATTTCGAGTACAATAGTAATATTAAAGTGTAGAAACGACTCCGGCAGAGTCTGGGCGTTGAGCAGGCCAAAAGATGCTTTTTCTATAGGCTTCAGGAGGCTATTTATAGGCGTAGGAGGCTGAGAACGCGCTCAAACTTCGAGAGACTTCTTCTGGCACGTGAGTGGGCGGACCAACCCCACCAAGTTTTGACTCGATCTGTGATCGATACAAAATGACTTCGTATCCATCAAAAAATGATCCAATCGAGCTGAAACATGGCAGGATTGTTCTTTATCATGTATGCGAGCTGCTGTGAAAATTTCGTTGCATTTGGATCAGGGGTTTAGGAGATATGATCGATACGAATTGCATTTGCATGAGTGATGTTGCGTTCGTATCCACTGGTTCGAATCCATCCTCTTCGACTCGATCAGAAGCACGCGCGCGCAATGAAGTGGCGCTAATCTCCTGGATCAGTTCGACTTTTGCGGCGTGTTGACTGGGTTGATCCACTTGGTGCGCCGAGTTGAACGCTTCTTTCCTGGAGATGTGCACGTATCCATGCTTCACGCTTGCACGTGTCCATCACTTCTCCATGTACTCAACTGTTTGCATCGCCTGTTCTCTCGTATCGATCGTAGGAGAGTATTTCGTATCGATCCGATCGATACGAAATGTTGAATTTGATCGATACGAATGAAAGGCCAACAGATGGGTACGAAACCAAACTCAATGATGGATACGAACGAAGCCTTACCTGATGGATACGAGCGAGATTTTACCTGATGGAGTCGAACTGAGCTCCGGTGATCGATACGAGATCATGGACTCGAAATACACCACCTGTCCCAATCCTGATCGTTACGAATCGTGTCGATTCGAACAAGCCTCCGCATGCTTGCCTACCAATCTGGGTGCGTTGCCATCGAGTCGAAATCTATCTAGCCTTCCAACTTGATCGGTTCGAATGAGATGCCGCTCCATGGATACGAACTGTCGGGCATGCGTGAACCATCTCTCTCCATCCTGACCGATACGAATGTCATCGAGTCGAACCAGAACCTTATCGATGCAAACTTCACCGAGTCGAACCTGTGCCGATCGATACGAACGGTATCGATTCGAACCACTATCTTTCGATCGATACGAAACATCCCCTGCGTGCCAATGGATACGAACAACATGTTCTTCCTAGCTTGCATCGATCATATATCCTTCGTACCAACTCCGATTAACCTGAAATTTGAAACATAGCCTTTCCTAGTCCTCATCATCATCTCCAATCAATTCCGTCCTGATCGGAGCTCGGCCAAATTTTGACGACATCGATTGCAGCCTTGATTCCAATCGATCTCCAATCCTAATATCCATCATTCCTTGCCAATTTGTTGATATTCCAGCCTTGGCCAAGAGGTGGGATAACAGTGATATTATTATTTTAATTATGTTAATGTGTTATTTGGGTATATTTTCATATTTTAATGTTTTTAGAATAATAATATAATTTTTCTAAAGTACACTAGAATTTATTCAAATTTATAAAGCCTAGTTTGGTATTTACTGCATTTTCTTTATTTAATTGATATTGTTTAAATTTATTTATTTTCTTTTCTTATTTATTTTATTTTCTGAGATCTTTCATCTTTTTTTTCAGCCATTGATAAAAAAAAAGAATATAGGAAATTCGAAGAGTTTTAAACTTTTGAAATTGCTATGTCTCTTTGCATTTCCGACCTTTCATTTTTCCAAGTCTTCTCTTGATTGTTTTGGCCATGTAATCTACTCATTTCAGCTGCATTTTTTTCACTTTCACGAAAATCATTTCTCTTTCTCTCACAAAAAAATCACGGCTCTTCTCCTTGTGAAGCTTTGGTAAAAAAATTCTATCTTCTTCTTTAACCTGTACCAAACCTAGTCTAGGATTGCCATCTCCTTCTTCCTCCACCTTTTGCCGCCACCACCACCACTACCTCTGGCCTGACCTCCACTCTCTGCCACACCACCCACCACCTCCTTGAGCCACTGGCCAAGCCATATGACCTCTGGCTGGGTCAATGTATTGCATACATATGATGATATTTGACCTATGGTGTAGCCTAGTTGCACCTAAACTTCACCACACCAAAACCATGTTTAGGACGACCACCCTCTCACCCAAACCAGACCTGTAGCACCCCTAAGCTGAGCCAAATACCTATATATCTGAAGCATATGGGGTAGAGAGCAAGTGCAAGTCAATCGTTATTGATTTGGGCATTGAATTCTTATGTTGTTTGTTGTTATATTCGTGTTGAAACTTATGAATTATATATATTGTTTGTGTATATTTTATCAAGGCATATAGCTTTGGTTCTCCACTCTCGTGCCTTGTTCGTAGTTTTGTGCCTTCATTGTGCCAGTATATGTGCTATGGTGTCGATCTCCAGCTTGTGACAGGTGAGTAAATATCACCAGACTAATATGTGCTTATGTAATTATAAACTGACATCACCTGAACCTGTATACGCATATCATCATGTTATCACTGCTATATTATTTTCATATGTTGTTCACACCTGTTACATCATATGTCACTGATATTTTATGCTATTCTGTTGTTTATATCAGTTATCACCATTGCAAGTTCCCTGTAGACTAGAATCACCATGGGTTGAAATGATACATACCCGAGCGGACTTTAGAATAGGGGAAAACCATTATGTGCTGAAATGATAGGTCTGAGCGGTTTTCAAATCATTCATTTTACTTGGACTGCGGGTTTGAAATGATAGAACCCGGGTTTTTCTTTTTAAATTGCGAATTGAAATGATATACATCCGTATCACTTGACCTAGGCCAGAAAACTATATACAGACCCGTGGTTTATATAATATTTTCTGAAATGTTTTAAATTATTTTAAAATGTAAAATTTATAATATTTTGATTTAAATTTAATTAAAAATGATTTTTTTAGAAATATTAGTGATTTTCTATACATTAAATAATGAATTAAGTAAATAGTAATGTAGAATTTGAACTATGAGAAAATTTTGGAATTTATGTTTTGTTTTAAAAAGGAATATTGTAAAGTAAGAAAAATATAATATTTTGATTTAAAAATGTATTTTAAATGATTTTATAAAAATTGATAATGATTTTTGAATAAGTTAAAATGTTAACAAATGAATGTTTAAGTAATTTTTGAAATATAGCTTAAATGGAGAAATTTTGAATTTTGTTTAAAAGTTGAAATTTTAACTAAGTAAAATAAATGGTAATAAGTTATATTTTGGGAAATTTAAACTTATTTATTAAGTAAATAATTTAATTTAAGAAATGGAATTTAATGCTTGAATTTAAATAAGAAATTAGGTTAAAACTTGATTTTTGTATGGAAATTTGACTTTATAAAATCATAAAAATAAAAGTATAGAAATAATGATTTTAAAATGTGAAATATATGATTTTATAAGTTAAAATGATTATATTAAAAGTTAATTATTTGTGAATTGGTAAATTAAAATTCTGAATTTGATTTGACTGCATTTTGAAATGTAATGTAAAAGATATTACAGCATTTTGTAAATGCTGTAGTTGTTTTAAATGAACTAAAGGTTAATTGGAAATAAAGGCTATTATAGCACTTTCTAAGTGCTATGGTGGTTAAACTTAACATTTAAGTTTATTTGAAATTTAAAGGAAATATACTACAGCATTTAAATGCTGTCTTTTGTTAAATGAACTGTTTTAAACTATAATTTTACATAGCATTTTATAAGTGCTAAGGAAACTATATTTTGTTGTTTTAATAAAAAATTTAAAAAAAATCTTTGGAAAATGATAAAATTTTGGAAACTAAATGTTAAACTTCTAAAGATAATGAAGAGACATTTAATCGTTTTAAATGGAAGAATTTGATTTTTAATGTGAGTTTAAAATGGTATTTAAATTTAACAAAATGAATGGATTTAAATGGTATTTAAATGAATTAAAATGAATTATGTTTTGAATAATATTTTGATATTTTGGAATGGATTTGAAATGATATTTGATTTTTTATTTATTTAATTTATTCGATAAATAAATATTCGAAGTATATTATTTGAGTTTATTCAAATGATATTGGATTTATGAAAGGTGGGATATTTAAGCCTTGAAATATACTAAGATTTAATATTGTGTTTTGTGGATTAAATCAATATTTGAAATTGATAAGTTTTGAAATGGTTTATTTATAAACTGAAATTGAAATGGAAATTGATGGTTTGAATTAAATTGAATGGAAATTTGAAATTTGGGTTTAATTTAATAAATTTGTAAAATGTAAAGAATTAAAGGATGATTTCAAAATGTATTATTTCGGAATGTTATGATTTTCAAGTGTAATGATTTCAAGTATTTTATAACTATGAAAGTGTTATGATTTTTTAAAGGTGAATATATGTTTGAAATAGAAATAATATAGTTTTGATTTGAATATAGTTTTGAAATAAAATGGTTTTGGTTTCAAAGTATAAACTATCTTTAAAATGATATTTTGATATATTAAAAATGATTTGAAATGAAGTTTTAGAGAGATAGGATTTTGATATATTAAAATGATTTGAAATGAAGTTTTGGAAAGATATGATATTTTGACATATTGAAATGATTTGAAAGGATGTTTAGAAAGGTATTATATCTTACTATATTGAAATGATTTGAAAATGATTTAATCTTTATTTTGATAAAGGTTTGGATTTGAAATGGTATTTTATTTCAAAGTATAAAATATTATATTTTAAATTATAACCACGGGTTATAATAATGATTGGTTGTTAAAGAGACCGGGATCGGATATCTGGCATACTCTCTGTCGATACCGAAAACCACTTTAACAACCGTGTACGCGGTGGAGATTCCAAAATGAAGTAGGATGGTGGCGACGCTCTTAAGGTATGTAACGTGGACCCGACTCCCGTGAGTTGGCTTAAGGTGGCTAAAACAGGAGCGATCGACGGGCCAAGTGAGGTAGCTCCTCCGATCGGACACACTTCTTCGACGCCATTCTATTGCTTTTGTGATTGATTTGGTGTGCACACCTTTGATATGGGAGTGTGGCTCGAGGTGGGCGTATGTGGCTGCTGCGTTACCACTAGCCCGGAAGCGTAATTGGTATATCTACCCTGGCATTGCCTCGTGTGCCTTGTCACCTTCCGTAGCGAGCCTTCCGTAGCCCGTGTCATATCCTCTGATAATCTCCCAATCTGGAGATATTATGTTATTGGACGGACTACTGGGACTATTATGTGTGAAGGGTGATATGGGTAGCCCGGAACACTATTTAAAAGTATGTATATTTTACTGTAGACATTATTATAATAGCGAAATATTACTACATAGTAAATAGTTTAACGGATCCTTAGAGGATGGGCGGTCTCAGGCATCCTTTAAGTTACTTGTACTTTATTACAGTTCACTTGAATTGGTTTACATTATATAAGTATATATATTTTTTCCTGACTTGAGTGTTTGTATTTTATTTATGCTCGGGTCAGCCTGAGTTATTCACAGATTTGGATTCCACTTTCTGGAGATTGGAATCGCTGGAGATCATCTGCTTATCTAGTTTTATCTATTCTAGTTCTGTTGTTCTATTCAGCTTGTACTTAGTTATCATCTTGAGACTTCTGTTGTACTTTATTTATTCTATTGTATTTTATTTAACTCTGATATATTTTCATAGTAGCTTCATGAACAACTATCTCTTTTACTTCCACTGCATTTCTTACTCTGTGTTCTGTGATTTTTATTTACCATATGTCTTGAGATTTGCCAAATTTTATTTACAACGCGGTATTTTGAGCAATTCAAGTCCGCCATGTGCGGATGCGAATGGTTGAAAATATCGGGTCGTTACACTTACTATTCTCTATAACATATGCTTGTGCATATTTTATCCTTATATATTGTCATATATATCTCAATTATTTCCTATTTACCCATATGTTACTTCATATGACATATATTCATATATGCGCATTTACATACTTTTATATTATCAATGACGTAAAGCTTGCGTACATACATATATATACATACATACATACATACATATATATATATATATTTTGGATGTTTATCTTAATTTTTAAGTGGTGGAGTTTTATGTATATTTCCTCTAAACTTTATCATACCCAGAAAATTTAAATTTTAAATTTTTATATAGCTTTGAATCAATTTATATATATATTCAGATATTTTAATTATCAGAAATTTATTTGTTTGATTTAATAAATCAATATTTCAAAAATTGAGAACAGTTAATCACTTAATAATAAACGTCAGAAAATCTAGGTCATCACATTCCTTCCCCCTTAGAATTTTTCGTCTCGAAAGGGAATGAAGCAAGAATTTTAATTCTAATGTTTATTATTAGTTGAATCATTCTTTAAACATTTTAACCCTTAACACTTTTTATTCTAAAAATTTTAAAAACGCTTTTACGAATTTCATAATATTACCAAACTAGATTTATATAAAAATATTTTTCATAACTCGATGTCTAGAAAAGTCCATCCTTATTCTCACAGAAATTCAGTCATACGTTGATTAGGCGTAGGACCGAACATCTATAAGTACTTAGTAGACCCGTTTCAACACCTAGTGAAAATACTTGGAAAGACTTTTGTGAGAATACTCTAGAAATCATCATCCCCTCCCATGAATCGCAGTTAGCACGATGATTGCATCGCCATCCCGGCGAAATCCATAGATAATTGTAGGCATTTGCACCCCTCACTTCCACCATGGGAACTGCAGCAGATCGCAACTACACTCAGGGTTACATTTCTATCACAGCAAAAACTATGTAACTGTAGGCATCAGTGCCCTCGAATTGCGCTGCTAAATGAAACTTCACTACATAGATCGCAGACTACGCAAAGGTTGCGTCACTATCCCAGTGAAACCCAATGTAGACTATAGGCACTAAAAACCACACGAATTTCACTATGGAACCACATAGATCGCAATCTACCGATGTTACGTCGCTATCCCAGCGAAATCAAATGTAGATTGCAGGCAATCACTGCCACTCGACTTACGCTATGGAACACAGCCATCATCGAAAAACCCCAATGTAACAGTAGGCATCAGCGTCGTCGACTTACGCTACCAAATGATCATCAGGAACTCAAGTTTTGTCCGGACGTCCTCTGGGACCAAAATTTAGAACCCCCCTTAGGGCTCAAGACAGAACCACCCCGTGGATCTCCTACTATAAGTTTCAACTCTAAATGGGAGCGCCTTTTCCCCATAGCATTCTCAAAACATTTCATACTATATACATATAGTATCTTTCAAATCATACTCTTTATATGTATCACATATAAACTTCAAAATCGATGTCTCAAAATCAATAGTTCTCAACTTGGCTTTCCAAATTCCCGAAATTTGCTTTTTTCCAAAACCAAAAGCCTTCCAAAATCAATGGGTTCCAAAAACCCTTTTCGGCTCCATTCTCATAAAATCATTCTTATATATATATATATATATAAGTTTATTCTTTCAACTTGAAAAGGATCATTTCATACATATAGATTCCACTTTATATTTCAGATATCCTTTAAAGATCATTTCCTTCCAGTTATACTTTCAATAAAGGGGTTTCAATATAGAACAAATATATATAACTAGTATATATAATCTCATTAATGTCAAACCAAATTTCCAAGTTCAATTTCCTTTTCCAGAGTCATTTATCACATTACTTATTTCTTGCAAAGTAAGTTTCCAGTTATAATGACTATTTACTCTTTATTTTATCATCATACACTTCTTAAAATATACTCTTTTTCTTCAAAATCATTTTTGCTTCATTATCCGATTTCGCTTTCACTTCACAATTACTTCAATTCCCATTTGGGTTATGCTTCAATTCAACCCAATTAGCATTTAAATCCACGGTTTAAATGTAAAAAATTTCCATTCTGACTAGTTTGAATTTAGAAAATAGCTTGAATACTTTTAAATAGTTAAATGGTTGTAAAATAGTTAGATGGTTGTAAAATAGTTAGATAGTTGAATAGTTAATATAAGATAGTTTGAGTTTTAAAAAGAAATGTTTGTATAGTAAATAGCTTGGAAAATCAAAATAGTTTGAATATTTAAGAAAATAGATTTAAATCTGTTTATATTAAAATAATTTATTTGAAAATAGTTCCAGAATCACACTGGTTTAATTTCCCAATCTTCAACTCAAATCAATTTTCCAATTTCCATTCCCACTTAAAATGATTCAATTCAAGTTCCAATTCGAATTAGCTTCGATTCCCATTCTAATTCAAATCGATTCCCATTTGAATTTAAACTTATTCAACTTCGATTACACTTCCAATTAATTCAATTCAATTCAATTTCAAATTTAATTTAATTCCAATTTCATTCTCAAATTTTAACCCATCTCGATCTATATAAATTCGGGTTCGGTTTTCAAAATGCTGATCTAATTAATTAAATCGAATTAACCTCTAATATTTAATTTAACAACCCAAGTCTTTAAAATAATTCAATTTTGAGCCCAATTTCCAAATATTTATTTAAATTACTTCTACTCAAACTTATGTGAGGTTCGAGTAAGAGTTCAAATCTTTTTAAACAAATCAGTTTCAGAATTCAATTGTTTACCCAATTATACTTTAAATTTTTAAACCTAATTCTTTAAACAAAATTCCAGTTGACAAGTTTGTTTTATCATTTCAAACTTTAAGTTTAAAATGGTTCCATTTCCATAAATTCAATTTCATTTCTAAGAATCAAAATCATTTAAAAGTTTTGAATCAAACTTTATTTCTATTCAATTTCAGGGTTGGATATATATCATTTCACTCCCCTTCTCAATTTAATCAAAATAATCCAATTTGCAATTTTATATATATTGTTAATAATAAACAGGATGATAGCAGGATATGTCAAAGTAAATAAACATCCAAATTATCTAAAACACCTATCAATAACATCCACCACAAATTTTCAGAATTCGAAACTCATTTTTATTCCAAAAGTTGTTTGGAATTATTCATACTCAACCTCTTATCAAATCCATACTTTTCTTTCCAATTTTATCCATTTAACTTCCCTAAGTTAAATCTTAATTTCACCTTGAAATTTCCAATCCAGGTTGTACGTTCAACTTATTTAACTTTCCGTAAGTTAAATTTCCAATTCATCTAATCCATTTAGACTTTTCAATTCAAATTTACATTCCAAATTTAAATTCCTTATCAATATCCTTTCCCACTTGTAAGTTCAAAAACTTATTTCTCTTAGGGTTATACATCTTATTCTAAGGGGAAATTTAAGAATTCAACACTTAGTACTTATGTCAAACCAACTTTGAATCATATATATCCTCACATATATACATATTTATTTCATTTGTGTATCAAGCCATACTTTCAATTTTAAATCACTCTTGGTTTTTTTTATTCAAAAAAATTCATCTTCAAGCAACTCTTGTTTTTAAAACAAAATTTCTATGTTCAAAAATATTCTAAATAATATTACTTATTATTTTCTTACCATTTTGAAATAATTCCAAAACTTTTTTCTGGGCTTAGATTAAAAACTTCACAATTTAAGTCCAATTTTTAATTTATAAGTCACATTTATAAATTCAACTTATACAATTTTTTTACCTCCTTAAAACATTTCACCCCATTTCATCATTGTTTATTCTATTATAACATCCTTTATTAAGATACAATACCCAATTTATGATAATTATCATATCTGGAAATCAAACACACCATATATTCCATCATAATTCATTGGAAAAATACAATCAAGGTAACTTATTCCAAATAATTTGAAAATTCTTTCGAATTTTCCAGGATTTAAATTCAGGTTGAATCCATTTTTAGCTTAACTTATTTGTATAGTTAATCCTTACCCACATTTCTATTTGGGTATATGTGTTTTACCACATAAATCTTATAATATTATTCAATTTTAATAACAAGAACCAATTCCCTTAATCCTCTATAATAATTTGAAAAATTATTGCTTTATATATCAAAATATAAGCTTATATGCAAATCATTTTTAAAACAATCATTATATAAGAAAATAACAAGTACGCCCTCATATAATACTCTGAACTCCTTCTACGGACTACTGACCCTATCTAGAATGAGTAATTCCCACCAATGCCAAGGTTCTCGCTTAACCTCTGCCCTGATACCAAGTGTAACGGCCTGAAGATTTTTGACCTTGAAAATCGACACTAATACGTCCACTGTATAGAGTGCCGAGCAATCGAGTGCCGAAAATCCCAGACTGTTAGGGTTTAGAAGAAAAAAAAGATAGAATAAGAATAGGAAACAACAGCACAGAATCTCACAATCGCTGCAGAAAAAAATATAATATAAAATTACAACATTTATACAAAGAAAAGATGTAATTGTCAAAATACATACAAGATATCAGAGTACAACAAATCTGAATAGTTATAATAACTTGTCCTTAACTACTGTCTATACAGTCTATACTTCACAGCAGAATATAATCAATACGTCTCTGCCATCCAGCTCGTCTCCTGGGCTTCGAATGTCCTAACCTGAAAATCTGTAATACTCGGTCTGACCTGAGCATTACAATAAAGTAACACCCGAGTCAGGCTGGAAACCAGCGTGCGTAAAACCAACTTAATTTGAAATATTAAAGTTATGAAGCTTCTTTGAAAACCAAGGTAACTCGTACAGCACGATGAGTTTTTATTTTGTTTCAAAACCAAACACTTTTCTGAAATCCATTAGTATTGCCAAAAATGTCTAGGTACAGATTTACTTAATTAAAATAGTCGAATTTACTTGATTTATTCAATTCCAGCCTATCGGACTCTATAATCAAACCCCATAAGTTCAAAGTGATTATCAAATTGAGGGGGTTCCGGATAACACGGATATCAGGTCCGGTTTTCCTCGAGTCTAAGTAACAAATTTTAAAAAGGGTAAGTTGTTTAAATAAACAATTTTACTTAGGGTGACAATATCATTTATGGCCATTTATGACAGAGGTCTTATTTCGAATAAAACGTATCATTACTTTTTGTCTCACTATTTTAATTTGAAAACAAATATCCCACAAACTTAAGCAATGATATAGATCGTTAACCAATTAACGATCTAGAACCAATATCCAAACGATTAACTCAGGGTTTTAATCCTCTTGGTTAACCGTATTCATTTATATTTAAAACCAAATTAATTACAAATTAAACGTTTTATTAAATAATAAATATTATAAAATACTATTCCTTATCCATAAGTTTAAGTCAAATAATAATAATGATTTATTACCATTAAATTACCTTTTTAAAATATCATTTCAGTTGAAATTAAAATGAGAATATGAATTATCTTATGTATAAATTATAAATTCTATTTCTTCTTCTTTCTTTTCTTCCTATTTTTCCCTTTCTATTTTTCCTTTCTTTCTTCTCTTTTCTTTTCTTTTGCTCTTATTTATTTTTTCCCTCTTCTTTTATTTTCCCTTTATTTTCTTTCTATTTCTTTACCTTTTCCTTTTCTCTCTATTTTCTTTTCTTTATCTTCTTCTTTTACTGTTCTTTTTTTTCTTATTTTTTTTCTTTATCTTTATTACCCTTTTCCTTTAATTTCCTTTTCTCATTTGGCCCACCCTCCTTTTCTTTCGGCCCAGACCCATTTCTTCCTTCTCCCTTTGCTTTCCTCCTCTGTTTGATCAACAGGAAATGTGCATGGAACGTTCACGTGAATGTGCACATGAACCTCGCCTCCGACCATCAAATTTCGATGCCGACCCTTCGTGCAAACAGCCACTACCCTCTCAACTCGATCACCTATGCAGGGACCCAAAAAAAGCACCCAGTCAAGATTCGATCCATCGACCAAAAACTGGAACAAGACCATTCCGCCTATCATCGCCTCGCCACCCCGCCACGCCCACCATCTTTCACCAAAATTTTCCCTGAGCATCCCCATCGTTTCCTCGTCCTGCCCTCCCTATGCGCGCCGTTGGAGTACCACCATGACGCTGCCTTTTGCCTTGAAAACGGCCACCAAACTTCCACCTTAAACCTTAAATCGAGCACGACCCCGCCAATCCCTCAATAGGAAAATACCCCGCCATTTTTCTCGATTTCCTTAACTCCATGGCCACCTCCTGACCCAACGCCATACCCTATTCATCGCCATGCCATCGGAATTTCGCAAAAAAAATGATTTATGTTCAACTCTCGATTCCTCATCACTCACACAATTAAAAGTCATGAATTTATTTCCAAAAATCATCATTTTCAATGACGAACACCTTCACGAAATCAAAGTACTAATTCACGGTATTCTAATTTGGATCATTTATAAATTCCTTACTGTGACAGGCACTTTCCTTACTCTACGTTTGATGATAGCAAACAAGACTACTTTTAGAAAAAAAACTACACTCAAAACCAATTGGTTTTTCTTTTGGAATAAAGGTCTAACACAGATTGTATAAGGAGATATTGGTTTTTAAAACTGCAAGATGACAAATTTCCTTGTTTCAAGAACAGAGGTGCCTTCATAGGTTACTATGTTTTGTTTTTACATGTGCATACACACACACACACATATATATATTCTATATGTACTATTTATAATGGAGAGAATACGACGTAGCCTCCTATCAGGTACAGTAGATTCATCTTTGTCTTTCCCTTTTTTGTTTCTACTTTGATTTGATGTTTTTATGACTTGATTTGAAAATTTGAAAGAGGGATATGATAATTTGAAAAGTGGATTTGATATAATGTATGCTTAAGAGGATAGGCCTCAAATGCTATGTCCCCTATGGTGTTTACATGTTTATATATAATTATGTGTACATTTTTACTAAGTTACCCCATATATATATATTCACATATATTTTTTCCCATTATATATATGTTTATACATTTCCATATATAATAACTATATACATTTTTGCTTATGTATATAAAGCTTTTACATGTACATACATACATACATACATACATACATACATACATACATATATATATATATATATATATATATATATTCTATATGCACTATTTTACTCACATATATCCATATACATCTACTTACATGTGTTGGTCATCCTATATATATTTACATTTATCCCCTTACTATTCCCTATAACATATACTTGTGCATATTTTATCCTTATATATTTTCATATATATATATATATATATATATATCACATTATTTCCTAACTTACCCATATATTACTTCATATGACATATATTCATATATGCACATTTACATACTTATATATTATTAATGACATAAAGCTTGCATACATTTATATATATATATATATATATATATATATATATATAAATTTTGGATGTTTATCTTAATTTTTAAGTGGTGGAGTTTTATGTATATTTCCTCTAAACTTTATCATACCCAAAAAATTTAAATTTTAAATTTTTATATAGCTTTGAATCAATTGATATATCGGATATTTTAATAATCAGAAATTTATTTGTTTGATTTAATAAATCAATATTTCAAAAAATGAGAACAGTTAATCACTTAGTAACGAAGTCAGAAAATCCGGGTTGTCACAAAAATGCACCGTGTTCTAGTGCAAGTCGATAATTATCCTGATTCATATGAGTTTTGGATTGGAGACGTAAATCTAAACCTACATCGGGTTTAAAGGACGACTATGGGATGGGTTCCAATATACCTAGGTCAGATATTCGTCCCAACCCACCCTATTACCACGACGAATTCATTCTTTCTTAGTTTGGAATGATCTTTCTGTTCAAATGTCTTAATTTACTTTTGATAGTTAAGACCTATCCTCTGAATTTTTTATCACCTGTGCATGGAAATTGTGCAAGTACTTTTTTTTAATCGGTTGCTAATCTTTGTGTATTCTGCTAAGGTTTCCAATCAAAATTTCGACATTTTAACTGGGTGTAAAATATAATTTATAATACTTTTTTGTTCGACAACCATCATTTTTGGACAGCCTAATTCATTTCACTTTGCAAAAACCTGACGATAATATTCGTACGTACACAACAAGCTTTTAAGCCCAACTCTACTTTAAGAAAAATAAAGAGAAACTTACGACTTGTTGATAAAATGTGCAGTTCTATAAAAGGTACAAACTTATTCCAGCAAGCCTCAGTACTATTCTTTTGATATATTTACAGGCATTTTGATTGTGCATAATTTTAACGCCTGATACTTTTAAATGGACTGAATTTAATATTAAGCAGGCTAAATAATTTCTAGGCTGTTGTATTACTTGCCTCAATAGATGGACCTGTCAACGGATACTTTCGAATGCGGATAGTGCCTTATCCACATTCTCATTTTAAATTATTTTCGGATATCCGTATCCATGGATACGGAAGGATATCAAATAATTTTCTATCCGCTAATTACTGATAAATTAAGAAATTAAAATATAAAATTTAAATTTAACATAATATTTTTTTTATGACATTGAATATAAAAGTGTTCAAAGTAAACAAATATTATGATAATAAATAGCTTTGAGTAGTTAATATGCATTAAGTGTATATAATATAAACTATCAACATAATAAAACAATAAATAAATATCATTTCTTATATTAAAATAAAGACGATTTAAACTTTAATTTTAGCAAAAATCGAAAGGATGATTTTCATATGCGGATGTCTTCATATTCGCGTCCTCGTCCTTTTTTTCGGATATTGAATATTTATCCATTTTTCGGATATGGATGCGGACGGGTTTTAAATTTTTCGAGTATCTGTTAACAACCCTGCCTACGCGCGGATTAGGAGGATTATGTTCTTATCGCTTTGGTTAAAAAAAAGTCCTAAAAACAATGGGGCACTAGTCAAATGGTCTCAAGAGTTGGAAGACTAAATGAACGACTGATGAATGATATTCTTTTTTGTTTGAAAGTTGAACAACAAAAAGTTTTCTACACTAAAATCGGAAAAATGGTTGATTTTGTTTCTTTCTTTTCAATTTTCTTGAAATCATAACAAATTAGTGTAGAATTGAATTCATGAAAAAACAAAAATAATTTTGCTGAAAATAATTCAAAACGTAATAAGTGTTTTCAGGATGGAGTGAAAATGAAATAAGGTTGAAAATACAGATTTCTCTCTAATTCAATTTTTGTTTCCTTTTGTAGTAATAATCTTATAACCTTGGTTCTATTGTCAAATGTCCTCTGAATCCTTACACAATATAGCCTCCAATGTACATAACATGAGATAATTAAGAAGTATGACTATAATTTAGTTAAAACAATAATTGTTTTCTATATTGCTTAATGAGAAACATCTACACTTAGAGGCGACTGAAATGTTATTTTGTAGAAGATTGTTATTTAAAGAGAGAGTGTTGCGGAGTGATTTCCACCTAAAAGTCTAGACATTCGGGAGAATTCTATTATTTCAAAGTAAAGCAAAGGAATATGGAGGCTTCTTCGTTTTCCAATTAGGTTCCGCAATTAGTTTGAAATTAGTTTCAAACCTATTCATAATATGATGACTGTTACAATATAATCGAAAAATGCTTTTTGATTCCTACATCGTTTTAAGGGTCTCTTTGGAATATGAAGGAGGTCCACTGAATCTTCTGTTCATTCAACATTTGTGTTTATGACGTAGAAATTTGAATAATACCGAATCATTTTCTAGTTATAACACCTACACTTTAAAGAAGTAATCTAGGAAATGGCTACGAAAGATATCAAGCCTATTCCACATTTTAGGCATACTTGTTCAAGTTTTCCTTTAATGATTACTCTTACCCCTTAATGTTAACCATTTCACTACACAAACTCTAATTAAAAAAGGTATAAACTCTTTGATTTTTATAAATGATCGTTCAGTATCACTTAAATTCAAATTTTAATATAGGAAAATGATGATGCAAATAAGAACAAAGAACGATTTCATTTCAAATGGTAAAATAAAGTATTTAGGGTTAAACAAAGTATTCATGGTATAAAAAAATTGGTATGCCCATTTTTTTTTTTTGTGATATTTCAGTTTCATTGGCCCCAAAATAGATTAATTCCTTCTTTCTTATTGCTTCGTAAGATAAGAGTAAATGAGTGTCGGAGTCTCTATTATATATAAATCAAACAATAGAAAAAGCTTCTATTCCATTGTGCAAAAACATCATAAGAAACAGAAGAATAGAGTGATTCGAAAGGTCAGAGCAACTGATCTATTTTAGCATTTATACCAATATAAATTTTAATTGTGTCGATTAGATAATTTTCTAATTTGTATGTTATGGAATAGACTAAAGTCTCCAGCCGCTCTAAGAGTAAGAACGCAGCGGTACCTTGCCAAAAATGGTATGGTACCGTCGAGTTCTTACTTTTTCGTGTCTACAATTCGGTTCATTCGATTACTGCAGAGATGAACCCAATCCGGAATATAAACCATAAAAGAAAAGACCTACTAAACCGATCATAAGAATACCAGCTACAGTTCTAGCCCAATTCATTTTTATATGGAAAAACTAGCGGCAACAAGTTTTTAAGCCCAACTCTTCTTTAATCTTATATGCATGATCATAAAATTGCCGGTTTTATTAGTTAAATCTTCATCCAGTAGGCCTCAGCACTAGTCTTTAAGTTTGTTTGCAAACTTTGTGTTGAGTTTGTATTTAATTTTTATTTTTACAACGAATGCTATGCGGGCTGACTAACTTTTAGGCCTGCTTTAATTTTACAGGACTAATTCTTTTTTGGCCGATCACAATAATTGTACGTACACAACAGACTTCTCTTTAAAAAAATTAAAAATTATCTTATATAGCAAATTATAAAAAAACCTATATTTATAAAAGGTAGAACCTTGATCCAGTTGGCCTCGGTAATATTTTTATGGTCTATTTTTTGCATTTTTACGCCTGTAATACCTTTAAGTAGGCAAATTTGATATTAAGCGGCCGAATAATTTTGGCCATTGCCTTCATTCTATCCTTATGCCCAAAAGCCCAGATTGAATGAACAACTAACATTTCATGAAATATATTGTGTTGTTTGATAACACATCCTCTAGTTTCAAAAAAAAAATTCTATTTTTTAACTCTTAAGATATTTATGGTCTTAATGGATGTTTGTAGAGAACTCGGCAAATATTTATAGAGTAATCTACAAAATTTGCAGAATTATCTGCATTTATTTGTGTTACTCAAAAAAAATATTTCTTTTGATTATAAAAATATGCGATTAATGCTTAAATGTAATTTCGAAAAGTAAAGAAACAAATTTATTTTTATCGAAATTAAAACACAGAGGGTAATTTAAAACATGTTTAACGGAAGGATTTCTTAGTACCAAATTTGAAAATAAGAAACATAATTAAATTTCTACAAAATATTTCTTTTGATCGTAAAAACATGCAATTAATATTAAAATTGAATTTTTGAAAAATAAAGAAACAAATTTAATTTTATCTAAATTTAAAATCAGAGTGTAATTTAAAACAGGAAATTATTGTCAAGGACAAAATTTCACAGTTTTTTGACCTCAAGGACAGACCTTCAATATTTTATCCTGAAGGACAACTTTCTATAGGTATCAGTTTTTAGTTATTGATAGTAGTTTTTAGGTATCAGTTTTTAGTTATCGGTAGCAGTTTTTAGGTATCAGTTTTTAGCTCGGTAGCAGTTTTGTTGTCCTTGTGAATAATTTTGAAAAATGTTTGTCCTTATGAATAATTTTTAGAAGAATGTTTGTCCTTGTGGTAAAATTATAGAGGTCGTGTACTTGAGGCAAAAAATATACAAATCTTTGTCCTTTAAATTAATTCCCCCAATTTAAAATGTGTTTTGAGAAAGAGTTTCTTATATTGCAAATCTGAAAATAAGGAACGAAACCTAATTTCCACTATTATTTTTATGCGTTAAGTCGATTTTCTTGTTAATTTTTTAATTGTACAACTTTCCATGGAAATTATAGTGTAAATAACATTGCTTGAGTCTATCACTTTTTGTATGGAAGTTGAATACTCATATTAATTTTGATTCTAAATTGTTTTTTTCAATTTGTAGGAATTCTCTTTGGTTTTTAAAATTTGATTCGAATTCATTCTTGGTTAATTTAGAATGATTTTCCTTTCAAATTTCTCAATCTACATCTTACTTCTGAATTTATTATCGCTTGTCCATCAGAATTGTGCAAATTTTTTGGAAAAATCATTTCCTATTCCACTCAGACTTTCACGTCTTCGTTGGGAGTAAAAAAAAATACAATGTCCTTTTGTTGTATAATTCATGTTTTATAATATTCGCTTTGCGAAAATCTGAGAATACTATTTCCACGTACACAAAAACTTTTAAGCCCAACTATTCTTTTCATAAAAAATACTGATATGTTGTTTACAGGCCCAGTTTTGTAAAAGGTAGAAGCATCTTTTTAGCATGACTCAGGACCAGCTTTATAAAAAATATTCAAACATATTTTGTGCAAGAAACGAGTTACAGATCTCTATTTTTGATGTTGTTGTAAAAAAATCCATGCATATATAAGTATGTAAATTTAGTCTCTATTTTTTGAAAAATAAAAGACGCAAGGTGCTTTGCACTTTTCTGACAGAAAATGCAAGCTAACTTGCAACTTTTATCAGAAAAGCGCATGCTAGCTTGCGCTTTTTTATTTTGATTTTTTTTTTAAAATTTTGAAATTTTCAAAAAAAAATAAATTTTTGAAAAGCGCAAGTTAAAGTACACTTTTATAAGAAAAGCGCAAGATAGTTTGCGCTTTCTGATTTACAAAAACAGAGACTTAATTTACATACATTATTATAGGGATTTTTCTTACAACAACATCGAAAATAGGGACCTTCGGTACAAAGCCCCTATTTTGTGGGCTTGTTGTTTTTAGGGATTAATACATACTTTTTAGCAGGTTGAATTTAAGCAGGCCATATAGTTTCTAAACTAATGTATTGCTTGCCTTTCTTAAATAATGGGTCGAGCTATAGTCAAACTGGTCCCAAGAGCCCAGAAGATTAAATGAACAGCTGCGATTCCTTCTAATATTTCATAACATATTTATGAATGTAAAGTGCATGGGACGCCAAAAATTGAAAATGTTTTACACAAATTATTGCAAATTTTTCAGTGAAATCAATTAATTTTTACAGTTTTTCTCAAAGTGGGAATTAATTTAGTGGACAAAAATTTGCATATTTTTAGCCTCAAGGACACAACCTCAATATTTTAACCACAAGCACAAACATTCTTTCAGAATTATTCATAAGGACAAACATTCTTTCAAAACCGCTACTCAACTAAAAACTGATACCTAAAACTACTACCAATAACTACAAACCGATACCTAAAAACTGCTAACTAAAAACTGATATCTAAATAAAGCTGTCTTTTACGAAAAAATACTAAAGGTCCATTCTTGAGGTTAAAATGCCGAGAAATTATGTCCTTAACAATAATTTTCTGTTTATCAAATTCATAGTATAATCTTGAATTATGAAAAAAAATAAAAATATTTTTGCCAAAAATAACCTTTATAGACACGATGATGAAAAGCCGAGTTTATAAAATGTCGAAGTTTGACATTGAAGGCCTCAACATTATCCTTTGGGCATTTTACGCTTATTTTAAAGGTATAATAGTTTTAAGTTGGTTGAATTCAATATTAAGCGGCTCGAATAATATCTGGTTGTTGTATTATTAAGTTTTACATTCAGGGAGGAGTTGCATTCATATCATACTTATGGGCAAGATCCCAGCTAACTGAATGAACAACTAATCTTTTATAAAAATTAAAAATAATCTTATGGGCACGATGCTAGAAAGCCCAGTTTTATTCTTTGGGCTTATGCTCTTATTTTGTAGGCGTCAAACTTAAAAGTGGGTTGAATTTGATATTAAGTGAGCCCAATAATTTTGGGATATGGTTCATTTTATTCTTATGGGCAAGAGCCCAACAGACTTTAAATTATTTTTATGCGCATGTGTTAATGTTAATTATTTGATTGGATAGTTTTTAGTGGAAATTATTGTGAGTGTATCATTTTTTGTATGGAGGTTGAATACCCATGTTAATTTTAATATTTAACTGTTTTTTTTTGGTTTGTTGGAATTCATTTGATATTTTAAATTTGGGTTTGAATTAATACTTGGTTAATTTGGAATGATCTTTCCTTTCAAATTTATGTATTAACTTTTGATTATTAAGACTTACTTTCTGAGTTCATTGTCATTGTGCAAATATTCAGTTACTAATCTTTGTGTGTTCCACTCAAATTTTTCCATGTTATCAATCAGAACTGGTCATTTTAATTGGGAGTAAAAATAGATTTTATAATGTTTTTAAGCCCACCTCTTCTTTATGAAAAACTAAGTGGACTTTTGGACACGCTGACAAAAGCCCAGTTTTATAAATGTACAAGCTTCTTTTTAGCAGGCCTCGTGCCAATTTTGGGTACGTCTACAATTTTGTGATGATCTTTTGGGCTTATTTTGAGGGCTTAATAATTTTAGCAGGCTGAATTTAAGTAGGCCGAATAATATTTAGGCTGTTGTATTATTTGTCTTCACTGCCCAGGAGGAGTTGCGTTAGTATTGAATTAGCTAATAAGAAGTCAGAGAAACAATGTAGCTTTAGTCAAACAGTCTCAAGAGCCTAGAAGACTAAATAAGCAACTGCGATCTCTTATATAATATTTTATAACTACTATTGAAGGTTAAGTAGATGTTCCTTGTTGACATTGCAAAAAATTGCAGATGTTCACCCTAGTACAACCGCATAATGATGGAAACTCAAATTTCAGTTACATTACTTCAAAAGAAATAAATTTAGTTTTGCTTTTCATTACATGGTCATTTTTAAAGAATTTAATATCAAGGAAACATAAGAAGACATTCGTGGAAAGAAAAAAGTAAATAAATCAAAGAGATTCAAGGAGACATGTTAAAGACAGATTTCTTGTTTATTTGGCTTCACATAATTTGGTTTTGCAATAAAAGCTTCATAACAGTCAGTTTGACCAACAATTGCAAATTTCTTAAAAGGACTAATTAACCTTTTTCCATTTTTGTCGGCGATATTGTATAAATTTAATTGTGAAAAAAGTAAAAATATTTATTTTGCTGAAAATGATTCCAAACGGGTTTCATGTAGCATGTTTCTGGGACAGGGCCTAAGTGGATTAAATTTGAAAATACGGATCTAGTTGCCGCAACTACTTTTTCGTGTGCTAATCTTATATCCCTAAGTTGGACATGGTTCTAGTTTCAAGCGTCTTCTCGATCCTAACATACCATAATCTCCAATGCACATAACAAGAGACGATATTGAATAGGATATAACTAGTGTGTTTTGAGTCTAGTAGAGGATGGTAAGTAAATTTAAAAATAATTTCTAAATTAATAAAAGTCATATTCGATTAATATTTAAAGGGAAAAATGGTCATTTTACAAAATTTGGAATTGACGGCATTAATTGCATCATTTCGTTAAGCGTGTTTTTCTAATTGATTTTGTCGACAAACTTGTCCAAAACGAAAATCGTTTAAAGGATTTATAGGGAAAACGAGTTTTGAGTTCTAAACATGTTTTGGGTCAATAATTAAAGATTTGAATTTGAATGCACCATTTCGATTTTCCCTCCATCTTTATATAGAGATCCCATACTGTCCATTCCAAAACAACTCCTTTTTCTCTTCTTCTTCTTTCCAACTTTTCAAAATAAACCATCGCTTTTGGTCAACCATAACTTCCACAATGCTTGACGAAATTTCATGAAATTCATACCAAAATGAAGGCCACAATGAGTACTATAGGTTTACATCAGTTTGGATGTAAATCTTGAAGTTTTGATGTACATCAGTCCAACACAATGATTGCATTTCAGAAATTTAAAGGCTTGGAGCGAGATTAAGTGAGTGGATAGTGTTTAATTCTTTGTATAATACTTATATACTGGTACGATAATGATCTAGAGTCTATAAGGGTTTAATTTTGAATGTATATAATTTATTTCAGAATTAAATTGGATTAAAACAATTTAATACGTAAGTTGGTTCCAATTGTCTATAATCAAAGTGTGATGAATTAATCTTTAATAAAGTGTACGACGAATGTAATATGATGTGTATGATGTATAATTCTTAATAAAATCAAACTTTTAGGATCAATTCACCCTAGAGGGGGGGTTGAATATGGTGATACTATTAATTATAAAAATTAAAGTGGAAATATATAAAATAATTGTAGCACAGATAACAGCAGAATAATAGAAACAAAAATAGAACAATACAAATTTGCCCAGCTTCGGCAAAACTCTACTTTCGTGCTGCCCCTAAGGTTTCTATTAGAGATTAAGTAGTCAGACGCTTACACACGTAAACTTGCGGCACCCGCTATCGACTAACATAACTCTACGTTAAAATCCCTACCACAATTTAGAGACTAAGTTGCAAATTCTCGAGCTACACCATCGTAGTTCATCCCCTACTCACACGACTAGAAAATACAGATGTATAAAACTAAATTACAAAATAAAAAACAAATACAAAACCCTAAATAAAATTTGACCCCAAATAATATTTATAAATGCCGGATCAAATTAAAATAAAAGAGAGCCCCCCTTTTTTCTTTTTATCTTTGCGTAAAAACTTTGACCGTCCTTCGTTGCTTTGAAAAAGGCTGCTTCGTTCTTCTTGAGAAAATTAGGATTTTGTAAATTTGAAGACGCCGACTTCTTTGATCGATCGAGTAGATGTTCCGCATTCCTTGCTTTGTCGATTGATCATCTCTTCGATTTGCACACGGCTGCTTCAAAATTTTCGAGCTTGAACGTTAAAATGGTATGTGATTTTGCTTTACCAATTTGCTTATGCTCGACTTGATTCGAGTTCTATTGATTTATTGCTTCTCTATTTGAACTCCAATACCTGATAATGCCGATGATGATTGGGTTAAATAGGATTCAAAATCCTATAATCTCACTCGTATATATTTTATTCAAATTCTTGCTTAGCCACTGATTTTCGTCTGGATGTTTGTGATGTTTTCTGACTTTTTTAACCCATATATTTTCGTTGCTTGATTATCACGACTTTGATTTTGACTTGTTTCGATTCTACATTGGTCACCACGGCTCCGACTTTTGTATTTAGAATTGTGATAATCTGGACTTAGGATTTGGTTCCGTTCTTTATGCTCTTGACATTGGCCACTTTGATTTTGTGATAATATTGATTTCGACTTGCTATCACCTGGCTTTGACTTGATTTGAAACTTGTAAAACCTACTGTTGCATTGCATCATTGTGTTCATGCTGAAAGTGTTGCGTTATCTGCTTCGAGTCACTTGTGCATTTATTTTTGAACTTGTATTTCCATATAAACTTCGAGTCACCGAAGTTTATTGCAGTAGCCATGTAGTCAGGTCTTGATACTTGTTTTAAATGTGTGTTCATTTTGTCCTTGTGCACTTGAGCTTGTCTGGTCGATCATTCTCTAGGATCCGGTGTGGTTAGTCGTTTTGGTCGAGTTTGTATTCAATTGGTAGCCGTAGTGTCATCTCCACTTGTATACAAACATACACTTATGTATGCATATATGTGCGTGTTTATGGAGTTTGGTTTCATTTTTATCCACACAACTTTGTTGCATATATACCTTGTTGTACAGGTGTGTACATTTGAAGCTTTGAACTGCTTCCATTATTGCCAGAAAAAATAAAAAAGTTCCATATGAAGTCATAATTGTCTATACCTCTTGTATTTAAAAACAGTTTGCATTTTGTTGCCATTTAATGTTTTGGTACTGTTTCAATTTGGTCCGATTCACTTTGAACTTTTGATATGGGTTCATCTTGATTTTGGAACTTCTCTGCACTTTGGTTGATGGTCTTCATACATAAATACATACATACATACATACATACATGTATATATATATATATGTGTGTGTGTTTGACTTGATTGCACTTGTGTCCAATGTGCTACTTGCTGTATGAAACTGAACTGTTGTTGCCATTGATATTTGTATCTTCTCTTTGTTGTATCTATGAAGGTCTCTGGTTCCTTTTGGTTTGTTGTTCCACTAGCATTTGTTAGTACATTTTCTTGAGTCTGGTTGCTTTGAGTACATTTCATTGTTGAATTGACTGCTGATTACTGATTTGAAAAGCTGCCTTGTATTTGCATGCTTGAAGTCTTGATCTTGAGTTACTTAAACTTTCCAGTTGCAATGTTTATGTGTATGCTGTTTCATAGGCTTATTTTTCGTATTGTACCTGAGTTGAATCCAACTTATAGCTCGGGTTTGACCTTATGCTCGTGTCATGACTTTATTTTTATTGCACTTAAGTTGAACCTGGCTTTTGGTTGGGTTTGAACTTGTGCTCACATATCCCTGTAGTTTTTTCAAATGTATATCGGTGTGCATGGCCTTATGGCGTGTACAGTGATACAGTGTGTTTGTCACAAGCTGTTCGTGTATGATGAATTCAAAATAAATGATGATGAACAACCCAAATAACTGAGGCAACTAATATTTTCATAAAAACATTTTATTTTACACTGCAAAATTATTTCTTTTTCAATTTTACTACGTCAGTATTTATTTTGCAGATAACTCAGATGCTGGATACAAATTGGAATACAGTTGAAGAACAATTATGAGTGAACGAGTGATATGTAGTGAGGTGCCGATGTAAATGATAATTGTATTATAATTAGAAATGTTGTATATATATATTGAGAGCTCAAATTTTGTACTAATCAAAAATTGTAATAAAATATTTTTTTGAATAAAATGTCTATTTGAAATCCTATGTTATTTATTTTATTCAGCAAATATTTATTAATTATGTGAAAAATAAAATAGTACAATAACAAATACATTTAAATGACTATATATATGTTTGTTATCATTAAACAAAATCATATACTAGCATATTCAACAACCTCCACCTTTTGATGATAACAAACATGTATTTAAGATTTTGAATTTACTAAATGTATTTAGTCAGCGATAAACTCTATTTGCTCCCTCTATTCGAATGCTCCCTCTCTACAACAAAGCTCCCCCTTCATATATGCACGAAAATATATAAAAATATGAAAATGAACCTATATGGAAATATGAAAATAAAAAATAAAATATTTGACATTTATTTGCCAAAATCTTAACTTTTCTCTCCCTCTTTGGTTATCAGCAAAAGACTAACGTGTTAGAAAAATAGAGATAAAGTGATAAACATTAATACAACATTAATACCCAATCGAGTATAAATATTAAATTTTAATAAATAATCAAACAAAAATCGTAAATACTCTGTTTGACGCATATTCCACTTTAGAATGATAGAGATGATGACATCATATAAAACCATATAGTTGTATCTATTTGTGTTATATTTATATCAGGATTTGAATGTATACTAACCATGCATAACTGTTAGGACTTTTAAATGAGATTAGTAGTATTCATAATTTAAAAAAATGAATTTCAAGCATCTTCTAACCATGCATAACCGTGGAGACTTTTAAATGAGACTAGAATCAACTTGACTATTTAATAATAATTTTTGATATATGTTCCATATATGCATAACTGTGAGGACTTTTAAATGAGTATGAAAGCACATAATAAAAAATTCCAAGTAATTCACCCATGCATAACCGTGAGGACTTTTAAATGAAAGCGAATACTTTGGATGTTTTATTGCTAAAAATAAGATAAAATGAAAAAACCTGTTTAAAATTCCACATATTGACATAGTATATTGGATTTTGATAAGTGATGGTCGTTAGAAATATGATAGAAATAGAGATGGTCATGGATTTTTTACCCATAAAACATTATTATATGTCTTGCTTAAATTTTTAAAGAAATTTACTATATATACTGTCCCAAATTATAATATATGATTAATATCCACATTCATCACTTTTCAATCACTATTTATCTTTTTGATAATCGGTAGGGTATCAGATTAGTTAATGTAGTCATTTAAGATCCAATCCAAAAATAATTATAGAATCAAATTTTCTAAAATGACTAATCTGAAATAAAGTCAACAAAAACTATTTTCTAGAAGGGGTCTTATAAGAGAAATGTCTGCTAATTTGAAAATCAGTTGAAATGAAAAATATGCAGATATTTTCTCTGAGAATGTGATGCAGCTTATGAATATCTCAACATAAAACTCGTTCTACTAATACTTTTTCTATCAACTAGGCTACCGGTGTAATCTGTATCTGAATTCCCCTTTTACTCAAGTTTATCAATAGATAGATATCATTTCAAAAATTAAAATAAGTGAAAATCAATTTTCTAAAAGGGAGTTTTGTGAAAATGACTTCAATTTGAAAATCAATAATTAAAAAATAATTTTAACATGAGATGATATTAGATACCACTTGTATTTGAGATATTCATGGTGATATACAGTGGTTAAAAAATGTGTACTCCTTAACACTTAAAATTTTCAACATGTCCATTTATATCAAGCACAAGTAAAGTAATTACATATTCCGAAATTCATCAAAGCAGTTTTTCTTGTCATTCCAAAGTGAACAGAAAAGTTGTAGCATTATCGGTTAGCTTTCTAGAACTTCATGAATAAATCAAAGTTGAGATGTTTAAGATATGGCAAAAATACTTCAACAATGCCATAATTAACAATATGTGAACAAAATTGAGTTGAGAGATCATACCTCACTTTCCTTTGATGTCTTGATATCCAAAATGCGATGATCTCCATCTAAACTTCATAGGCTAAGGAACATTTAATTTTAGTTTATCAATCACTTAGAACAACTCGAAATCTATCTCAATCAAATGGTTCTTTAGCCCGCTTGTGTGTCTAAATTTTGGAGAAGGCAAGTGGTCTAACTAAGGATGTAGACCACTATTATTATCTATTGAACTCTTTGGTACCCAAATTTACCTATATAACAAACCATTATCATAACCAATTGTACCCTTGGGAATCCAAATCTGTTTAAATTTCAAACAATTTATATTTGTACCTTTTGAAATCCATATTTGTTTAACAGTTTTGTGTTTGTATATATTTTGACAATTATTCTTGCCATGTCCAATATTTTCACACTTTACGTATTCGGGTATCACACTTTTCCCCTTAACAGTGTTATTAGTTGTTTGTTCATATTTTGACACTTTTGCAAATCCAAATCCATTCCTTTTATTCTCGAAGAGTTGATTTTCTAAGAGTATATTAAATGATTTATCTCTAGTGAAAAATTACCGAGTAACCAACTCAAGTTTATTAACTTCGGATTTTAAAATTTTATTTTCATTTATTAGCTTCGAACAACAACTAATGGTACTATCTCTCTTTTCAAAACTATTCATTTTTAATCACATATTTTCATTTTGAAGCTCTCTAATTTTGTTCTCAATTTCTAGCATCTCGGTTTCAAAAAGTGGAGTTTTTTAAATTCATTTTTTTTCCAAATTCTTGATTTTTTCAAATCTCCTTTTCAAACTCTTGATTTAATCGAGTAATTTCAGATTAGCTCAAAATCACCTTTTTTTTCAAGGGTTTTGAAATTTTCTTTGATCTCATTTAATTTCTTTTCAAAAATCACACATTTAGAAATTTCTGACTTCTTAAAGCTATCCAACTCTTTTTGCAAAATGTTATTTTTACAAATCAACTCAGTTTTATTTTTCTCCCGCATTGAAATTTTGATTTCTATCCTTTGAAAGTTTTCATGAAAATGGGCAAATTATTTTTCATGGTCCAAACATCTTTTTGTTGAATATGCAAGTATATGATTTTTGTTTGATGATAATAAACATATATATATATATATATATATATATTCATTTAAATGTATTTGTTAATGTACTATTTTATTTTCACAGATTAAATAAATATTTGTTGAATAAAATAAATAACACAGAATATAAATTCAAATAGATATTTTATTTAAACAAATATTTATTACAATTTTGAAAAGTATAAATTCAAGCTCTCACTATATATATACACAATTTCAATTTCAATTTCATTACAATTATCATTTACATATGCACCTCACTATATTTCACTCATTCACTCGAATTTATCTTCAACTCCATTCGAGATTGAATCCAGCATCTGAGCAATCTGCAAAAATAAACACTAGCACGGTAAAATTGAAAAGAAAATATTTTTTCAATGTAAAATAAAATGTAATTTTGAAAATATTATTTGCCTTAGTTATTTGGATTGTTCATCATCATTTAATTTTGAATTCATCATACATGAACAGCTTGTGACATGCACAGTGTATCACTGTACATGCCATAAGGCCGTGCACACCGAGATACACTTGATAAAGTTATAGGGACAGGTGAGCACAAGGTCAAACCCAAATCAAAAGCCCGGTTCAGCTCAAGTGTAAATAAAATCACGATACGAGCACAAGGTCAAACCAAGCTATAAGCTGGATTCAACACGGGTGTAAATTTAATAAAATGGTCAAGATACATAGAACAAGCCTCGACCAAAATTCAATGCGTACACTTGAAAAGTATTCGACCAGTCAAACTGCACCAGATCAGTAAACACTTGAAGAATCATATGTGCACAAGCAAGACTACTGCATGGCGCAGCAGGCACAAATGCATTGGTTCGAACAATAAAAAACTGAGTAGACTAGACAGTTCAACTAGAACCAGTGAAGCATGTAGACATGATACAGATACAACATGAAGACCGCAATTAAACAAGACTCTAATGTTTAACTTGAAGTTCACATATACAAAAGACCAACAACGCATCCAGTACACATGACTCAAGACTGTAATACCAACACAGTGCACATATAGCAGTGAAGTAGACAAGCTAATCCAAACAACAATGAAGTCAACAAAGAACCAGACAATATGCAATAAAGTTTGCAGCGACAACACAAGTATAGCCTCAATAATGAAGACCAATTGAACTACTCAAAGACAGTTTCAAAAGACTATAAACTGCACATGAACTACATGACTCGAAGTTCAGTGGACAGTGCATATGCATACAACCAAATACAAGCCAGAGAAGAATGCACAGACTCGAATGAAACTGTGATACCAGAGACATGTACAAATATGCATACAACCAAACATCAAGTGTAGTCTAGACAGTAAATCATATATATACATAAACATCTCGGAGTAAAGAAATGTACAAAACAACATCACAGTACAAGTGAAGTATACAGCTTAAAGTTTCAACTGTAATGACATGGTGAACATGGTAAACTACAAACATTGGAACAGTAGAAGCCAATGCCAACAGAGAAAAGAACATACATGCCAAAGTCTAGGAATCATTTCAAACAAACAAAGTCAAGACCAATATCACATGCGAACAAAGCTCAACATTCAAATTCACATGCAGCTATAAGGAACCAATCCAAATGATCGAAGTTCTAGGTAATCAAACAAGTTCAAATTTTCAAAATGGTCGAAGTCATGCAACAACAGGTACAAATCGAGTATGCTACAGAGATGAACAGAAGTGCCAAAGTCACATATTATCACAGCATTAAATGACTGAAGTCAGTGATGTCAAAAACCAAAGTCGAAGTAGTGATAAGGCCGAAGTCAAAAAGCAAATATTTTTGCAGAGGAATAATTCAAACAGTATCATCGCATAAACAAGTCAGTGCCGAATTTGAACAAGTCAGAAATTGAAGCCATGGTGGCCACGAAAGAAATCAACACCGTGTTAATCAAGTAAACAAAAGAACGAATTGAGCAAGTCAGGTCAATCTTAAACATTCATCTAAAATCAAGTGGCCGAGATGAATTCAAAACAAAATTATCAGCCAAATTCAAAAATCAATTCGAGCGAGAATATAGAAATGGATTCCTATTTAAACCCAATCATCATCGGCTACAAAATCATCGAGTTCAAGAATACTAACTTAAAGCAAAAAGCAAAAATCACATACCAATTTGTAGTCGAACTCGATCCAATCGAAGAAGCCATGTTCGAATCCATGAAACGCTCAATTGCCGAATCAAATCAGAGGAACATCAATTGTAATCGACCAACAATCAGTCGACTTCATCGATTTCTCCAAAAGCCCTAATTTTCGAGCAAAGCAAAAGAGGAATCAGAGAATAAAGGAACGAGGCTGCCATTTTTACAGTGGAAAGTAGAGCAAAGAAATAAAAGGGCCGGCCTTGTTTTATTTTAAGAAAGGCTTTAGTTAATTAGGGTTTTAAACTCTTGTTTGTTTTTAAATTGCTTTTAATTTTGTAATTCCTTTTAAACTTGTGTAATTTCTAGTCGTGTGACTAGGGATGAGCTATGGTGGTGTAGTTCGAGAATTCGCAACTCAATGGCTGAGTTGTGGCAGGGTTTTGAGCGTAGAGTTAAGGTTAATCGATAGCGGATGTCGCGAGTTTACGTGTGTAAGCATCCGACTGCTTAATTTTTAGTAGAAACCTTGGGGGCAGCACGTAGGTAGGGTTTTGCCGAAGCTGGATAAATTCTGTGTTGTTTTATTTCTGCATTTATTATTTTGCTATTATCTACGCTGCTATAATTCCGATATATCTGTGTTGAAAATATTTTACAAACTTCCACATTAAATTTTTATAATTAATAGTATCACCCTATTCACCCCCCTCTAGGGTGAAATCGATCCTACAAGTGGTATCAAAACTAGGTTTAAAAGCCATTTTTGTTTTAAAAATTTGATTTTTCAACGACCAATTTTTGTTTTAAAATTTGAATTTTTAAAATGGGTTCTTTTAATAACGCTTTTGGTGAGGGTCAGTCTATAATTAGACCACCAATGTTCAATGGTGAATATGCTTACTGGAAAAATAGAATGAAAATTTTTCTGAAAACCATTGATGCTTGGAATATTGTTGAGATAGGTTACAGAGGGCCAACTATAGTAGTAAATAATCAAAAAATTGAAAAACCAATTAATCGATGGACAGATCTAGAAAACAAATTACAGAATGCTACTGCTAAAGCCATGAATTCTACTATCTGTTCATTGGATCATATTGAATATAATCGTGTCCCACATTGTCTAACTACACAGGAAATCTGGCACACTTGAAGTGACTCATGAAGGAACATCTCAAGTCCGGGAATCTCACATTGCAATGCTTAGCAGCAAATACGAGAACTTCACAATGGCCAAGGATGAGAATGTTAAAGAGATGTATGCACTACTTTTCAATCTCATATATAAATCAACAGCTCTTGAAAAATCATACACAGAGCTGGAAATAGTCCGAAAAATCCTTAGTTTGAAGCAAAAGTTACAGCCATTGAAGAATCAAAGGATTTGATACAAATCAAAGTTGAAGAGCTCATCGGAAATCTCACCACTTACGAGCTAGAAATGAAATTCAAGGAAGAACGAGAAGGAGGTGATACTCGAAAGAAATCAATAGTGCTTAAAGGAACAACGGAAGATGAAGATGATGATGATGGAGCAGCTGAGCTAGCACCATTAATGAAGAAATTAAAAAAGTGGAATCACAAATACGGAAATCCAGCTCTAAATCAGAAATTGAAAAGCAGAATAGCCAAAGCACTAGACAATCCAGAAGAACGGGAGATCATCAATCACAAGTGCAACAAACCCAAACACATCAAGCCTAATTGTCCTCAGAATTGACATAGCCTACAAAAGAAATCAAAAAGGAGAAATTTTGCAGCAATGTGGAATACAAGTGATGAAGATAATAAAAGTACTAGCAGTGAGAGTGAGAAAGCATATATGTGTCTTCGAGGTGATATAACTGATAGCGACGATGACGAGCCAAGCGAGGTATCAAAACTCACTCACTCAGAATTACTTATATATTTCCACGAAGTAAATGGCTGTTTTGAAAGAATTAGGAAGAAATACACTAAAATTGAATTACAAAGAGATATTTTGATAGAATCAAATAAACAACTTGACCAATTAGTTAAAAACTATCAAAGTAGGATCCCTAAGTGTGATAAGTGTCCAACATTCGAAGAAGAGATTAAAAAATCAGAAATTAAAAGTAAATCGCTTGAAAATGATATTTTGATTTTGAAAGAAAGTGGAAACACTAGGAGAGAAAATTCTATTAAAAGGGGCACACAATTATTAAATGAAAATGAATCACTAAAAACACAAGTCCAACAACTGTCAACGACTTTAGGAAAATTTTCCAAAAGTGAAAGATCGTTGAATATGCTATTAAAGAAACAAACTGTTAATACTATTAGACAAGGAATTGGGTATAATCAATTTGAACGCGCTAGAAATGTAATTAAACAAGTCAATTCTATATGCACAATTTATAGAAAATTTGGACACAATCAAAATAATTGTTTGTATAGACCCAAACATGTGAAAACTATACCAATTTAGGTTTCAAAAGGCACAAATATAAAATCCCTCAAAGTTAAACAAATTTGGACGCCGAAAGGAACATACATAAATAGTTTTGGGTATCCACAAAATTATTTTTCAAAATCCGTTTCCACTAACAACCATGGACCTATAAAAACATATAGGTCATAAAAATATTTTATCGTGTAGGTGTGATGGCAGGCTAAGGAACAACAATAGTATTATCTGGATTCTGGCTATTCTAGACACACAGCGTGCAACAAATCAAAGTAACATAGCCTAGTGCAAAGGTGGCAGAATTATAATGGGCTACAACGATATGTTAAATGTGATAATCTGCACCGTAATCTGAATTAGATCAGCCAGTAATGTGATGATGAAATGAATGATGATTTTTGATTCTGACTTATTCAAAATATTGACCAATCATCTTTGAACTATACATTTGCTTAGACTAATGATGATGTTTTATTGATTGCTGATTACTCACGATACACGTGGATATATTTGCTTATCTTATTGCTTCGGGATCTGACACTATGGTCATTGTTTGATCATTTACACAAATTCAATTCAAATTCAAGAGAACTTCATTTTAAAAGCTGTTAAAAATGATTTTAAGAAATTTGTTGACACTTCACGGTCTGGTTTATCAAATCCAACTAATGATAATTTCAAGTGAAAGGAAAATTCAGATGCAGGTTACATTGGTAATCCAGTTGGTAGAAAAATTACTAGTGAAACGTGATTTATGTTGAAACATTCATTAGCTGCATTGCATTTTCAAAGAAAATATCTGCATATTTTTCATTTCAAATAATTTTAAAATAGCAGAAATTTTCTTATAAAACCCCTTCAAGAAAATAATTTTTGTTGAACTTGTTTCAGATTAGTTATTTTTGAAAATTTAATTTTATAATTATTTTTGAATTTGATCTTAAATGACTACATTAACTAATCTGACTTCCCACAGATTATCAAAAAGATAAATAGTGATTGAAAAAGTGATGAGTGTTGATACCGATCATATATTATAACTTGAGATAGTATAATTAGTAAATTTCTTTAGAAATTTAAACAAGAGCTATAAAAACTTTTTGTTGGTAAAAATTCCATTACCATCTCTAATTCTATCATATTTCTATCGGCCATCACTCATCAAAATCCAATATAGTACGTCAATATGTGGTATTTGAAATGGGAAATCATTCATTTTTCATTTCATTTTTTTAACAAATAAAAACATCCAAAGTATTCACTCTCATTTAAAAGTCCTCACAGTTATGCATGGGTGAATTACTTGGAATTTTTTATGTGCTTTCGTGCTCATTTAAAAGTCCTCACGGTTATGCATGTACGGAACGCATATCAAAATTGATTGATCAAATGGACAAGTTGATTCTAATCCCATATAAAAGTCCTCACGGTTATGCGTGGTAGAAGATACTTGAATTCATTTTTTTTTTAAATAAAATTGGGAATACTACTAATCTCATTTAAAAGTCCTAAAGGTTATGCATGGTTAGTAGATATTCAAATTCCTGCTATAAATATACCACAAATAGACACAACTATATGGTTTTGTATGATGACATCATCCCTATCATTCAAAAGTGGAATATGCGTCAAAAAGTATTTATGATTTTTGTTTGATTTTTTATCGAAATTTAATGTTTATACTCGATTGAGTTTTAATGTTGTATTAATTTCTATCACTTTGTTTCAATTTTCTAACACTATTACTCTTTTGTTGATAAAAAAAGGGGGAGACAAAAGTTAATATTTTGACAAATAAAGGTCAAATATTTTCTATTTGCATCTAGGCTCATTTGCATATTTTTATATACATGCATATATGAAGGGGGAGCTTTGTGTAGAGAGGAAGCATTCAAATAGGGGGCAAATTGAATGACCAAATACATTTAGTAAATTCAAAATCTTAAATATATGTTTTTTATCATCAAAAGGGGGAGATTGTTGAATATGTAAGTATATGATTTTTGTCTGATGATAATAAACATATATATAAATATTCATCTAAATATATTTGTTAATATATAATTTTTTTTACAGATTAAATAAATGTTTGCTGAATAAAATAAACAACGTAGAATATAAATTCAAACAGATATTTTATTTAAATAAATATTTATTACAATTTTGAATAGAACAAATTCAAGCTCTCACTATATATATGCACAATTTCAATACAATTTCAATTACATTACAATTATCATTTACATATGCACCTCACCACATTTCACTCATCCACTCGTATTTATCTTCAACTCCATTCCAGATTGAATTTAGCATCTGAGCAATCTGCAAAAATAAACACTAACACGGTAAAATTGAAAAGAAAATATATTTGCAGTGTAAAATAAACTGTAATTTTGAAAATATTATTTTCCTCAGTTATTTGGGTTGTTCGTCATCATTTAATTTTGAATTCATCATACATGAACTTGTGACATGCATAATGTATCACTGTACATGCCACAAGGCCGTGCATACCGATATACACTTGATAAAGTTACAAGGACAGGTGAGCACAAGGTCAAACCCAAATCAAAAGCCGGGTTCAACTCAAGTGAAAATAAAATCACGATACGAGCACATGGTCAAACCCGAGCTATAAGCTGGATTCAACATAGGTGTAAATTCAATAAAATGGTCAAGATACATAGAACAAGCCTCGACCAAAATTCAATGCGTACACTTGAAAAGTACTCGACCAGTCAAACTACACCAGATCAGTAAACATTTGAAGAACCATATGTTCACAAGCAAGGCTACTATATGGCGAAGCAGACACAATTGCACTGGCTCGTACAATACAAAACCGAGTAGACTAGACAGTTCAACTAGAACCAGTGAAGCATGTAGACATGATACAAATACAACAAGAAGACCGCAATTAAACAAGACTCTAATGTTTAACTTGAAGTTCACATATACAAAAGACCAACAAAGCATCCAGTACACATGACTCACGACTGTAATACCAACACAGTGCACATATAGTAGTGAAGTAGACAAGCTAATCCAAACAACAATGAAGTCAACAATGAACCAGACAATATGCAAATAAAGTTTTCATTAACAACACAAGTATAGCCTCAACAATGAAGACCAATTGAACTACTCAAAGACAATTTCAAAAGACTACGAACTGCACATGAACTACATGACTCGAACTTCAGTGGACAATGCATATGCATACAACCAAATACAAGCCAGAGAAGAATGCAGAGACTCGAATGAAACTGTGATACTAGAGACACGTACAAACATGCATACAACCAAACATCAAGTGTAGTCTAGACAGTAAATCATATATATACATAAACATCTCAAAGTGAAGAAATGTACAAAACAACATCACAGTACAAGTGAAGTATACAGCTCAAAGTTTCAACTACAATGACATGGTGAACATGGAAAACTATAGATCATGGAATAGCAGAAGCCGATGCCAACAGAGGAAAGAAAAAACATGCCAAAGTCCAGGAATCATTTCAAATAAACAAAGTCAAGATCAATATCACATTCGAACAAAGCTCAACAGTCAAATTCACATGTAGCTGTAAGGAATCAATCCAAATGATCGAAGTTCTAGGTAATCAAACAAGTTCATATTTTCATAATTTTAAAATGGTCGAAGTCATGCAACAACAGGTACGAGATGAATATGCTACAGAGATGAACAAAAGTGCCAAAGTCACATATTATCATAGCATTAAATGACCGAAGTCAGTGATGTCAAAAACCAAAGTCGAAGTAGTGACAAGGCCGAAGTCAAAAAGCAAATATTTTTGTAGAGGAATAATTCAAACAATATTATCGCATAAACAAGTCAGTGCCGAAGTTGAACAAGTCAGAAATCGAAGCCGTGTTGGCCATGAAATAAATCAACACCGTGTTAATCAAGAAAACAAAAGAACGAATTGAACAAGTCAGGTCAATCTCAAACATTCAACTAAAATCAAGTGGCCGAGATGAATTCAAAACAAAATTATCAGCCAAATTCAAAAATCAATTCGAGCGAGAATATAGAAATTGGATTCCTATTTAAACCCAATCATCATCGGCTACAAAATCATCGAGTTCAAGAATATTAACTTAAAGCAAAAAGCAAAAATCGCATACCAATTTGTAGTCGAACTCGATCAAATCGAAGAAGCCGTGTTCGAATCGAAGAAATGGTCAATTCCCGAAGCAAATCAGAGAAACAACAATTGTAATCAACCAACAATCAGTCGACTTCATCGATTTCTCCAAAAGCCCTAATTTTCGAGCAAAGCAAAAGAGGAACCAGAGAATAAAGGAACGAGGTCGCCATTTTTACAGTGGAAAGTAGAGCAAAGAAATAAAAGGGTCGGCCTTGTTTTATTTTAATAAAGGCTTTAGTTAATTAGGGTTTTAAACTCTTGTTTGCTTTTAAATTGCTTTTAATTTTGTTATTCCTTTTAAACTTGTGTAATTTCTAGTCGTGTGACTAGGGGACGAGCTACGGTGGTGCAGTTCGAGAATTCGCAACTCAGTGGCTGAGTTGTGGCACGGTTTTGAGCGTAGAGTTAAGGTTAGTTCGATAGCCGATGTCGCAAGTTTATGTGTGTAAGCGTCTGACTACTTAATTTTCAGTAGAAACTTTGGTGGTAGCACGTAGACAAGGTTTTGCCGAAGCTGGATAAATTCTTTGTTGTTCTATTTCTGCATTTATTATTCTGCTATTATCTGTGCTGCTATAATTCTGAAATATCTGTGTTGAAAATATCTTACAAACTTCTGCATTAAATTTTTATAATTAATAGTATCACCATATTTACCACCCTCTAGGATGAAATCAATCCAACACTTTTGCAGTTAGAACTTTTAGTTTTCTTAATATTTTTAAGCTAATTTTTCAAATCATTATTTTTCTGATGAAGTTTATCTTGTTCCTTTTTCAACTTATTAGTTTTCTTCTAAAGAATTTTATTATTTTCAATTAATCTTCGGCACATAAGAACTAAATCATTGAATGGAAAATCACTTATCTCATCGGCTATTGAATCTTCATCACTGCTGCCTTTCGCCAATCCTGTTAAGCACGTTTCTTTAACCGAGTCGATTGTGGAGAATTTCTCATCATTGTTGGCTTTTGCACCATATATTGCATCCAAAGTATTCCAAATTTCCTGTGCATTTTTGCAGTGAGAGACAAAGTTAAAATTATCTTGGTTGATATGAGAAAATAGTATATGCATAGCAAGAGCATTAATCGAAGTATTTTTTTTGTCTATTGTATCACACCATTTTCAATAATATCCCAACATTTAAAATTAATGGATTTAAATAAAATTCCATTTTTAATTTCCAATTTAAAATTATGTTCCATCAAAAATAGGAGGAATAATACTTGACTGACCCTCAGCAAAAACATTATTAAAAGAAGCCATTTAAAAATTTATTTTTGAAAAATCAATTTTTTTTTATAAAAAAATTGGCTTTCGTTCCTAGCTCTGATACCACTTGTAGGATCGATTTCACCATAGAGTGGGGAGGGGGGTGAATAAGGTGATACTATTAATTAATAAAATTAATGCGGAAATATATAAAATAATTGTAGTACAGATAACAGTAGAATAACAGAAGCAAAAATAGAACAACACAAATTACCCAGCTTCGGCAAAGCCCTGTCTACGTGCTGCCCCCAAGGTTTCTACTGGAAATTAAGTAGTCAGACGCTTACGCACGCAAATTCGCAACATCTGCTATCGACTAACCTAACTCTATGCTCAAAACTCTGCCACGACTCAGCCTCTGAGTTGAGAATTCTCAAACTACATGACCGTAGTTCGTCCCCTAGTCATACGACTAGAAAATACAAACGATTAAAATTAAATTACAAAATAAAAAAAAATACAAAACCCTAAATAAAATTTGAGCCCAAATAATATTTATAAAGGCTGGCCCAAATTAAAATAAAAGAGAATCCTCCTTTTCTCTTTTTATTTTCGTGTAAAAACTTTGGTCGTCCTTTGTTGCTTTGAAAATGGCTGCTTCATTGCTCCTGAGAAAATTTGGGCTTTTTGTAAATTTGAAGACGCCGACTTCGTTGATCGATCGAGTAGATGTTTCATGTTCCTTGCTTTGTTGATTGATCGTCTCTTCGATTTGCACATGGCTGCTTCAAAATTTTCGAGCTTGAATGTTAAAATGGTATGTGATTTTGCTTTACCAATTTGCTTACACTCGACTTGATTCGAGTTTTAATGATTTAATGCTTCTTTGTTTTTCTTGAACTCGAATGCCTGTTAATGCCGATGATGATTGGGTTAATTAGGATTCGAAATCCAATAATCTCGTTTGTATATATTTTATTTGAATTCTTGCTTAGCCACTGATTTTCGTTTGGATGCTTGTGATGTTCTATGACTTTTTCAATCCGTATATTTTCGTTTCTTGGTTATCATGGCTTTGATTTTGACTTGTTCGATTCTACCTTGTTCACCATGGCTCTGACTTTTGTATTTAGAATTGTGATAACCTGGACTTAGGATTTGGTTCCATTCTTTATGCTGTTGACATCAGCCACTTTGATTTTGTGATAATATTGATTTCGACTTGCTATCACCTGACTTTGACTTGATTTGAAACTTGTAAAACCTGCTGTTGCATTGCATCATGTGTGTTCATGCCGAAAGTGTTGCTTCATCTGCTTCGAGTCACTTGTGCATTTCGTTTTTGCACTTGTATTTCCATATAAACTTCAAGTTACTGAAGTTTATTGCTGTAGCCATGCAGTCGGGTCTTGATACATGTCTTGGTACTGTTTCAATTTGGTCTGGTTCACTTTGAACTTCTGATCCGGGTTCATCTTGATTTTGGAACTTCTCTGCACTTTGGTTGATGGTCCCCATTTATACATACATATATGTATGTATATATGTGTGTTTGACTTGATTGCACTTGTGTCCAATGTGCTACTTGCTGTATGAACCTGAACAGATGTTTCCATTGATATTTGTACTTGCTCTTTGTTGTATCTATGATGGTCTCTGGTTCCTTTTGGTTTGCTGTTCCACTAGCATGTGTTAGTACATTTTCTTGAGTCTGGTTGCTTCGAGTACAGTTCAATTTTGAATTGATTGCTGCTTATTGATTTGAAAAGCTGCCTTGTATTTGCATGCTTGAAGTCTTGATCTTGAGTTAATTAAGCTTCCCAATCGCAGTGTTTATGTATATGCTGTTTCATGGGCTTATTTTTCGTATTGACCTGAGTTAAATCCAACTTATAGCTCGGGTTTGAAATCTTGTCATTATGAAGTTATACATTCATGAATATAAATATTTATCTAAATATACAATATTTATATACATACATACATACATATATATATTCACTTATTCACTATTACATACACACATATAAATCTATGTGTATTTATGTATATTTTTGTCATATCTACATATATATATATATACATAGTCATATATACATATATATTTACATATCGTTCCCTATTTACATATACTTACTTCATATGACACACACACACACACACACAGAGAGACACACACACACACACACACACACACACACACACTCATATGCTTATATATATATGAATATCATTAACTTGTATATATTTATATTTATATACAAATATATTCTACCTTGAATTTTAATGGTGGAGTTTTATTTATATTTCTCTAAAATTTATCATATCCATAAATTTTATTTAAAATTTGAATATAGTTTTTAATCAATTTAGAGATACATATATTTTACTATCAGAAAATTTATCTTTTTGACTTATAAAAAAATATATTTCAATAATTAAATTCAGTTAATTACTAGGTACCCGGTGGCGAAAAATCCGAGTCGTCACAATTAATTTACATTCCTTGAGCTAATCATTGTTAGTAATTTGACCAAATCTTTCTTGTTTCCTGTTGGAATTTGATTATTTTCCGTTTCTTGGAAAGTTTAAACTTTGATCTACAAGTTTCATGTTTTGAATTTTGTAAAATTCCGAGATTATAATGGTCGAAAATTGAAGTTTCTTTGCTTTCAGAATGAAACAGGAATTAAGTAATTTAAACCTTGTTTCAACAATAACTTTTGAACCATGAGTCCAAAATTGATGATTTTTTTGTTCAAAAGCTTAGAATCTGATCTACAAGTTTTGTGTTTTTATTTTTGTAAAATTCAAAGATTTTAATGTAGAAAATTGTGTTTATCAGAGCTGAGTTAGAACATTATAAAATATAATATCATTGATCTGAGGCCTAGATGACTTAGAATCCTATCCCCTAGGACATGTGGTAGATTGTTATATTAATTATCTATTTAGGGATAAGAATATAAAATGATTGTGTGGGTAATCATTTGGGATGCATTTATATTTTAATTGGTTATATTAAAATATAATATTAGAGTTGGGTTCTGATCTACAGTTTGGATAGTGCAGAATAGAGTAATGGCCGGAAGTAGATCTAGAGCTACACTAAGGTTGATCGGTAATCGTGGTGCGAAAGGAGAAAAAATAAAATTCTGTTTTTGTTTTGTTTGATTTAATGTTAGGATGTGACCACCAAGATCTAGAGTCATTTGGTTTTGGTTGATTAAATGTTAGGAAATGATTGCTTGCTTTTATATATTTATATGATTGCTTGCTTGTATTTATTTATATTAGATGCATGAATGATATTAATTATAAAATAAGTACAAATAAGGAAAACTTGCTATTTTTTATTGTGTTGACCTATCCAGAAAATGTTTAAGGACTCTGATCAATATATGGGATGTCGTGTTATCGATAGGATTTCCTAAACATCGAACGATGCCTTCTGACATGAAAAATAGTTATTTACTAAAGGGAAAAATAATAAATTTAGGAAATGAAAAAAAAGAAATAATTATTTTTTGAGTTTAAAATGATTTTAAATAATATTCTAGCCATAAAAATAATGTGTGAAGCAGAGGGATTTGGTAAGGTACTGTTGATAGCATATGCGATCAACTTTATAAGTAACGAAGTGAATCACAATAATTAGTGGCTTAATATTGTTTATATAATGTGATAATTTTAATTCATAATTTAATGAATTGGCTGAAAAATATTAAGAGTTCCTTAAAAATAAAAGGATAGAGTAGTTTAGTTATCCTTAGCGTTTGATAAACATGAGATAATAAGTTTTGGTTCTTTTTGTGAATAAAAATAAATTGCTGAAATAATTATTTATAAAGGAATTAAATATAGAGCAATTTATTTGGTTACTAAAATTTCAAATTAAATTAACTTGAGTTAAATATGATCATCTTTTTGAGTGGAAGTTTTAAGATTATGTAAGACCATCTTTTATATTCTGGAAAATTATGGGTTTGAGTTGATAATTTTAAAATTTGTCAAACGATAAACATTGGAAATACTATATATAAAGTGCAGGATAAATGAGAATAAATGATAAGTAAATTTAAGTAACATTTTGAATTAGGTTTGAAATTCTTAAAATGTTAGGAATAAACTTTTTGGAAAATTTGCAAAAAGTAATAAAAGCTTAAATAAAAGGTAAAGTTTGAAATAAAGATAGATTAAAAAGTGTTTACTCTTATATTAAACTTTGGTTTAATAAAGAGTTATATTTAAAAATTTCTTAAGATAGTTTGTGATAATTTTGCTAAAGAAAATTAGCAAATTTATATTATGGATTTCTTTTATTAAAGAAATTACGGGGACATAATTTTTGTAAGGGAGAGTCTGTGACAACCCTACTGTTTATAACCCGATTAATTATGGTTAATTAATTTTATCAAAGATATGTGAAATTTAATTGTGTAGTTAAATCTTGTTTTTAGAATAACTGATTTAATTTATTTAAGAAACGAGTTTCATTTCTTAAAGAAGATTTCAATTTAAATTCGAAATGTTATTAAATCAATTAGTCAAATTTGGCATTTAGAATGAAATATTAATTTGGGAAATTTAACTTGGAACTTTATTTAGATTTGGTTTGAGATTTTATAATAATATATTAAATGATTAACTGAGTTAGCTAAGGGAGATTGAATTAATTCTTTTGTTTGGGCTAAATAGGAATTAGGTTAGTTCATCTTTTCATTTTAGGCCTTAGTGAGAGATCATGCCCAATAGCATAATAAAAAAAGTATAATTCCTAAGTATATTTTATTCTCTCGTCATCCAATTTCTGAAGAAAAAAAATTCCATGTTCATTTTTGGAGCAAACTAAGAAAGAGGATTAGCCATCAGTACTAAACAAAGTCATAGCAAATTGAAGAAAAATCAATAATTCATGAGGAGATAAGGTACAAACACTCTAGCTTCTTCTCTAGCTTATCTTACTATCAATTTGAGGTTTTAATTTCTGAATTTATGAGATTAGGGCTGCATGATGGTGTTGTTTTGATTTAAAGAATAAGTAGGAGTTGTAGGAGAAGTGTGGCAATAGTTTTGCCCTAGTCTTGCTTCTTCATCTTCTTTGATTAAGGTGAGTAAACCTCACCAACCGTCTCCAATAGAAGATAGGGCTGCATGTGCTTTAGTTGTAGAATGATCCCTATTTGGGTTAAATATAACTAGAATTTCATGTTGGATGGATGATAACTTATTAAATGATCTTTGGTTGGTTGATGTTTGTTAATTGTGAATATCTTGTATGTTAATTTACATTCCTTTAGGTAATCACTATTTGTAATTTAACAATATCATTCTTGTTTCCCATCGAAATTTGATAATCTTTTATTTATTGAAAAGTTTAGACTCTGATCTACAAGTGTCATGTATTGTGTATTGTAAAATTATGAGATTATAATGGTAAAAAATTGTGGTTTGTTTTGCTGCCCTAAGAATGAAACAAGAATTAAGTAATTTGAATCTAAGAATTGTTTCAGCCATAACTTTTGAAATTCACGTCTAAAATTGATTATCTATTTCTTGTTTTAAAGCTTAGACTCTGACCTCCATGTTTCAAGTTTTGAGTTTTGTAAAATTCTGGGATTATAATTCTCGAAAATTGTGTTTGTTTCGCTGCTCTGAGAATGAAACATGAATTAAGTAAGTTGAACTTAAGAATTATTGCAACCATAACTATTGAACCATAAATCCAAATTTGATGATCAATTTTTTGTTTGAAAGCATAAGTTTTTATCTACAATTTTAATGTTTTTGGGTTTTTGCAAAATTTTGAGGTTTAAATCATCCAAATCGCATTTCTTCACGATAGTCTAAGAATAAGAGACAGGGTTAATAAATTTAAACCTGAAAGTTAATTTATTTATAAATTTTAAATCATAAGTTCAAATTTGATGATCTATCCCTTGTTTGAAAGCTTAGAATTTTATTTACAAATTTCATTTTTTGAGTTTTGCAAAATATTGTTGTTTGAATAGTTGAAACTGTATTTCTTTTTCGTTGGCCTGAGGATAAAGTCAGGGTTAATAAATTTAACCTAAACCTTAATTTGATCATAACTTTTGAACCATAATTCCAAATCTAATGATCTTTTTCTTTTTTGTTAAATTAAATTTTTATCTACAACTTTAATGTTTTGAGTTTTGCAAAATTTTAGGATGTAAAGAGTTGAAACTGCATATTTTTTCCGCTAACCTGGGAGTGCTTTAGTTCATGCCAGTAAGCCCCCCTTTTGCTTTTGTTTTCTTGTTGATTGCTCGATTGAATTTTGATTTTTTGGTTTATATTTTGATGCCTATTTTCTTATGGTTTCTAATATTTATTTCTGGGTTTTGAATCTTAAGGATAAATTTTAAGAGCCTTAATTCTATAATATGATAAGTAGTAATAATCGACTTAGTGCTATAGATTGGTTTTAATGCACTCAAGTAACGCTTCATCGAATATTGTATAACTCATTGAATAGAATTATTAAGAGGAATTTACTAACATATTAGCAAATACTTGAATTTCACCAGGTAGTATGGGCTGCTTTGGTTAAGTTTTTGTGATTGCCTTTAGAGAAGTATTTAATGCTTTAGGGTTGTATTCTCTTTTGGTATTCGGCATTTATGAATATTAATAGACACTTAAGAGATATAATTCACGTTCTCCAGTTGTATTTGTAATAAGTGATATTTACTAGCTTCTAATGAATACTTGAATTTCACCTAGAGGTATGCGACGTTTTGTTTAAGTTCTTGTGATTACTAAAGTGATAGTATTTGGCACTTTAGAGATTACTTTCTTTTGGTATTCGGATTTCAGGCCGATAAATCGTAAAGAGGTATATTCATGGATTTATTACAATCCTTGTGATCAGGATGAGTTGTAAAGGTCTTTGAGTTATGTTTCTATGATCATTTTGATCGGTATGGATGATCCTTGAGATCCAATAGGGTATTTTTTCATGGTATGGACGATCTTTGGTTTTAGACCGGTAAGGATTAGAATTTTTTTTTCTACCGTATGGACAATCATTATGATTGGTATAAACATCATCGTAATCAATATGGATTGGGTTTTCTTGAATTTTGAGAAATTATTCTTCATTTTGGAATTCTTAGCTTTGTGACTTATTCTGTGTTTCATGATTTGAATATTCCCATGTCATGAGATGCATTTCAAGTTAACTTATTCCAGTGATTTGTTTATATATATATATATATGTATATATATATGACATATGTATTTATTATAATGTCATATACCTTATGTTATATCTTGTTCTCATCCTTTTAGTTAGAGATAGTCTGACCCGTTTACTATTTTAAATAATATTTACGTGAGGCCAAGACTTTCAGATCACTGGACATGTAGGTTTTTAGGTAGACGTGCTAGCATGAAGATAAACTATTTTTGAATTTTCAGTTTATCTCATGTAGTTATCTATATGTATATGGATGCATAATTTGAGATAGTGAGTTGTAATGGATGTATATTATATAGGTCTTGTATTATATTTCATAGACTCACAGTATATTTTTGTATATGATGTATATTATTTCGCTATGAACTGTGACTACTATTTTATATGACATACTATTCTGATTTTTGAGAAACCGATGTGTTTATTACTTCAAACTGTGACTGTACACGTCAAATTTTGTTCTGGACATTTAGTAAAATAGTAAGTATGATGTGTCAGTGTTAGTTTAAAGATATATTCACATTTATTTCCCTTAACAAGCCGTATTTTCCATGTTATTAGATGCCCTTATTTATAATGCTCTTTAATAATATGGGTACAACAGTGGGATCGTTACAACCTCCCTACTTCTTAGGTTTACATATCACATCCCATGCTATTTTATGATGTTTCCCACCTAAGAAAAGGTATGCACATATTTTGTTAAATTTTCTAATTTAATCCATAGAGATTTGATATATCAACAACCAATGTAAAATCATAGGGGTAATAATCGAATGAATAAGCTCTGCTCTCCCAGCAACTGACAACAATTTGTTATCCCAGTTATCCATTCTTTCTTTAACTCTATATAGGAGATTTCAATCATTGGAGTAGTGAAGATAATTAGAGGATAAAGGAACTAGATATTTCACAGGAAAAGAATCTTCTTCTACTTTCAGCATACTTTTATTTATAATTCTGTTTCTGCAACCATAACTGAAATATAATTTTGATTTATTCTGGTTAATTCTCAACCCTACTTTAGATTCAAATTGATTCGAAATATCTAGTAAATTGTCAACATAATTCTCGTTTATTATGTGGAAAGTCATTAAATTATCTACATAAAGCAAATGAAAGATAACAGGGTAGTTTTTGTTTATAGGAATTATTTTTCCATCATCAATATTCTTTGCATGAAAATAGAAAAGTACTCCATAACCATGTAGAAAAGGTACGGGGAGAGGTGATCTCCTTATCTAAGTCCATGTTTGCTAGTAAAGCATCCCTTCGGTATCCCTTGGATCAAAATAGAAAAAGATGGGGTAGTAATATATTCTTTGGTAAGATTTATCAAATCCAATGGAAAATCCATCATTTTAGGCATATAGAAAACGAAAAATCTATTAACTCGATCATAGGCTTTTTGTAAATCAATTTTCATCCAAAGCTTATCTGAATCTTTTTCCTTGAAGCTCCTGAGATGTTCATGTGCCAGCAAAATATTTCCTACAATATCTTCCTTGGATGAATGCGAATTGAAGTTGACATTTAATTCTATTACCGATTGTATTAGAACTAATTTTGTAGTACATATTACAACAAGATATCGAACGATATTCAAAAACAGAAATAGACTTGGCTTTCTTTGGGACAAGGGTTATAAAAGTACAGTTGACTCTCTTAGCGAATTTGCACGTTTCAAACACTTCTTTAACAGCCTCGCATAAAATGTCTTTGATTTCTTCCCAATGGATTTTAAAGAATCAGCTGTAAGTATATTAGGACACGGGCACTTGTAGTCAGATATAGTGAAATATGGCTTCTTTATTTCATCTATAGGAACATCTTCAAAAAAAACTTTCTTCCTTTTTCATTTCTCCTCCGTCTGCATTATATTCTAGCAAAAAATGATTTTGATTTTTTTCCTCACCAAAGAGATCAGAGTAAAATTTAATGGCATCCTTTTCAATTTTCTCAGCATTATAGATCAGTTACCCTTGTTCTTGAAGGGCCAGTAAACTTTTTCTATGCATTCTTGTTGACATTTTAGCATGAAAGAATCTCATGTTAGTGCCCCTTCTTGTAACCAAAGAAATTTTAGAATTTTGTTTAGCATTATCATGAAAAAAATTTAAATGAACTTTCATGTTCATATTAGCTTGAACAAGATTATCAAATACGGTCAAATTAGCAGGTTCCACATCCGACACCTTCAAAGCCTTTTGGAATTTTAATTTACTATAAGTTATTTTCTTATTCTCATTCTCTCTACTTCTATTGCACTTCTTAAGTTCTTTCTTGACTTTCCGCATATTATGAATTAAAATATGTTGCATAGAACCCTAAGTTTGACAATCAAATTCAGTTTTGAAACACAATAAATAGTTGTCTAAAAGATGCAAAAGTTACAGTATCTAAAAGGAGGGCCCTTACTTTTCTGTTAGAAGGTTGAGATTTCACCAGAATAGAATTGTATTTATTGGAATTATTTGGAAGGGGAATAAAAAAAATTGGAAAAAATATTAAGAATAAATCATTTGTCAAAACTCATTCTATCTTAATAGTCATTCCTCTTTTTCTGTAAGTATATTTAAAACCGACCAGTTCGTGTCTACTTAACATGATGCTATTAAAAATAATTAAAACTCTTAGAGGGCCGAAATGTATTACTAATCCGCCTTTTTTATCAATAGCATTTAAGGCATTATTAAAGTCACCCATAAGTATTCAAATCCTCCTTTATTAAACACATTGCAACTAATAATTTTCTTGCTTTTTGCACAAGTTTAAAATCCCAAATAAGTGAGTCCCAAAAAATCAAGATTGTACCTTTTGTTTCGGTGTAATTATTATGCATTAAATTCTTAGTTAGCTGGTAATCATAACTTTTTTATACCTTTTATAGTAAGTTTATTTTTCCTATAAGCTGACTATGGTAGGTTTATGATACGTTAGGAGTTTCAAAACAACATTAGATTTATTATCTGAGTTCATACCCCTAACATTCCAATTCAAAATTGTCATTTCATATTTACTGCTTCTTAAGTAATCTCTTTTAGGAGGAGAAATAACAATAGTTTCCTCTTTCTTCCCCTCTTCGACTTTCAAATTTTATAATCTGTGTTGTCACTGACATACCCTGAATAATGGTTTAATGGCTCGATAACTGAGGTATTTTCTTCAATGATAATAGCAATATTTTCAATAAGTATATTATCCTCGTCAAACCCATTAATGTAACTTTGCTTTTACCATGTTTATCCCCTTCAATTTAATAGGAATTTTCAGTTTCAACTTTTGCAGCAGCTATTTTATTCTCTTGAGCTAGCTTTTCCATTCATTCACTATCGTTTACAAATTTTCCAGAGGAGCTTCGGGATTCCTTATCGCCTTATTCGTAGAATAATCACATATTTCCTTCAGCATCACAAAATTCTGTAGCTACCACCACTTCAAATGTCTCCACCGATTTTTGTTTATCCAGTGACTCGGTGATATTATATTGACTACTGTTGTTTTGTGCATTTGTATGTACATCTCCCATACACCAACATTCATGATTTTAACATTAACACCACCTAATTTCGTGGCCGTGTCCTCTGGAGGCCCACAATTATTATTTTGTATACTATTTTATGATTGTACATTACTATCAATGTTATTAAGCTGGTCCATCTTTTATACACTCTTTCTATTTTCACCTGTCTCCCTGACTTTTACACCTTGTAGCTGCCTTTATGATACCCTCTTTCATGAATGCCAAAATTTTCCATAACATCTGAGATCTGATTTGTATTATTAATATTGCCAACCTATATTGTTTCTGGTTATCATCTATTCTATGTGCATTTCCTTATACACAGGATGCCATCTCGATCATCTCTGAAGCATTTTGTTTTTCACAAAAATTTTCTTCGGGACGTCGGAAAATACTAGTTCAGTTTACAAGTCAATCTCTGTAGGCATTGGCTCTACGAATTGATTATTGCCTTCTGTCAAATCACCACCTCTAAAATTAGTCTCCTTGCTATTCAATAGATTACTATCTTCAATATTTTTATCAGCCATTATTCGCTGCACACATTCCATAAGAATGTCATCAGCTCTTTCTATAATCCCTTATTCAGAAATAAAGGAATAACCGTAGTATGAAGAGAGTTCTCACTCAAGTATGATATTGGATAATACGGGTGCTCAAATTTACAACATGCGGACTGCACTATCTCTGGGCCAAGCCCATTTACACTTTTGTTTTATAAATACAAACGTTGGCGGTATACTGTAATTATTCTCTTGTAAAATAATACAAAAGTATAATAAAAAGGCAGAGATTATTCTTCTTTACTTTTTCAATTTGGTATTAGAGCCAAATAAATCAAAATTACTTAACAGCAAGTTTTGATTGATTCAATTTCTCTCATCAGAATAGAATTTCATCACTTGAGAGTATCTGCACACAATTAGATTGCTGTGCATAGTATTTTACTTGAGTAGTCATCATCTGAATCTTGTGCCGTCCCAAGAAGAAGAGTCTCAGAAGGTTCTCATCATCGACAACTCATCGACTGCACAATATCATCAGAATACTCAAGTTTTCTTTTAGCCTACTCACCCACTGTGTCGTGCCAAGAAGTTGGAGTCAGAACATCATCATCACCCTCCAGTCTTCGGCTATACTTCTTGATTTGTTTTCAACATCTCTTCTGTTCTGCTATCACTCTCAAGATGGGTGAAGAAAGCAGCAATGCCGCTGTATCACCAAGATCAGAATCAAGAACTGGTCAAGATCAGACAAGTGTCACCCAAGATCTACTCAAATCCATCATCAAACCACAGAGCCAAGTAATCACCATCCAGTTAGATGAATCTAACTACCTTCTATGGAAATTTCAGGTTGAGACGGCAATAAGAGGCTATGGCTTGCAAGAATTTGTCTATGGTACGATGATTACACCAACAAGATTCACTGCAGACAATGAAGGAAAGCTAATCAATAACAAGTATTACATTACACATGAAAGACAAGATAGCCTGATCAGTTCTTGGCTATTGTCTTCCACAGGCACAAACTTGTTACCTCAATTGGTTGGATGTAAAACTGCGCATGAAATCTGGCATACAATTGAACAAATATTCAGTTCACAATCTGCAGCAAGAATAATGCAATACAAAAGACAGCTGCAAAACTTGAGAAAAGATAGTGCAAGTATGAGAGATTATCTGTCAAAAGCCAAAACCATATGTGATCAATTAGCTTGTGCAGATCACAAGATAACAGATACAGAGAAAATACTATGTATACTAGGTGGTCTCGATGACGAATATGAAGCAGTTGTAGCCATTATATCATCAAATGAAAAACTACCATCACTACAGAGTGTACATGCAATGCTCCTTGCTCATGAGGGCAGAATAGAGCAGAAGAAATCAACAAACCTGGAATACAATGTAAATCATGTCTCTGCTAACAGGAACAGAAACCAAGAAAAGAATCAAAGTAACAGAAATCAATCAAACAACTATAGAGGTGGTCAATCCAGCAGAAGCAGAAATAGAGGTGGAAGATGGAATTACAACAACAACAATAGACCAAGATGTCAGATATGTGAAAGATATGGCCATACTGCAAATAAGTGCTATTTTAGGTTTGATGCAAATTTCACACCAGTGCAACAAAATAATAACAACATAAGACCACAAAATCCCAGTGCCAATATGGTAAACATGCATCAAGAATCAAAATCAGAAAATGCAGACACTAGCACAGCAAGGATTGAAGACATTCATGATGATAACTGGTATCCAGATTCTGGTGCAACCATGTGACAAACAACCTGAATCAGTTGAACCTTGGCAACAAGGAATACAAAGGTAAACAATTACTTTATATGGGTAATGGAAAATCTGCATACATATCTCATATTGGAAATGCAAGTATTAATGGTACCAGACAACTTTATCTCAAGAACTTATTGAGAGTACCATTAATTAGAAAAATTTGATGAGTGTTTCACAATTTGCTAAAGACAACAATGTCTATTTTGAATTTCACTCAACATACTGCTTAGTAAAAGATAATCTAACTGATGAAATTCTATTGCAGGGTAGAGAACATAAGGGGTTATGCAAATTTGATGCCACAAGTTCAAGAAAATCTGAACATGAAAGCAAATGGTGTCATATTTCTGAAATTAAAAATGTTGAAAAGCATGTTGAAAAATTTGATGCTTGGCACTGTAAACTAGGACATCTTAGTATAAATATTGTAAAACATGTACTGAACAATTGTGATGATATTCTCGTTGATAAAATCCCTACTTCTTACATATGCACATATTGTCAGTTAGGCAAAAGTCATAAACTTGCATTTCCAGATTCTGAGACTATGTATAATAACTCACTTGAACTAATTGCAGCAGATCTCTGGGGACCTGCTCCAATTAGTACTGACTATGGTTATAAATACTATATCTCATTCATTGATGCACACTCTAGATTTGTATGGATTAATTTCTTAAAATCAAAATCTGAGACTAACAATGCAGTGTTGCAATTTATTGCAAATGCTGAAAGACAGACAAATAATCAGGTAAAAATCTTTCAGTCTGATGGAGGTAAGGAATTTCTGCCACTAAAAACATTTTTTCAAAGCAAGGGAATCACCCACAGAACTACATTTCCATACACTTCAGAGCAGAATGGTCTTATAGAGAGAAAACACAGACATATTGTTGAAACAGGCTTAACTTTACTAGCACAAGCATCTATGCCACTCAAATTCTGGCCAGATGCATTTTCTACAGTAGTCTACTTAATCAACAGACTGCATACAAAGGTTCTTGATTACAAGAGCCCTTCGGAAGTGCTAACCAAAGTTAAACCAAATTACCAAAACTTAAAGATATTTGGGTGTCATTGTTTTCCCTATTTAAGACCATACAATTCGCACAAGCTTGATTATAGGTCAAATCATGCACATTCATAGGCTATCCTATTAGTAAAAAGGGGTACAAATGTCTTGATAGTAATGGTAGAGTATATATATCCAGACATGTTGTATTCAAAGAAGATGAATTTCCTTTTAGCAATGCAGATATCAAAACCTCTCAGAAAATATACAATACCAAGCATTCCATACCTCCAGCATCATTCTCACCTGAAATAATCATACCAGTTCAAAGTGAAGGTGCTGTTGATGAAAGAACTTCTGACTCACAACACACAATGCTCATCAACGAGCCAGGTCATGAGCAAACTGAAGAATCGCCAAGGAATGACAATATTCAATCTAACAGTAACTGTCCTGGAGATCCATGCTCAATATTGAATGAACAACAGTCAATCAATACCCAACAAGAGACCACCAATGATGACTGCAACCAATCCACTATTCCTGCAAGCACTGGACATCACATGATGACTAGGCAAAAAGTGGTATTTTCAAACCAAAAATATACAATACTGAACTTGATACAAGTGAACCAAGCACTTATCAACAAGCAATTGTTGACAACAATTGGAAAATTGCCATGATAGAGGAATATGATGCCCTAATAAAAAATAAAACTTGGGATCTTGTTCCACTACCCAAGGACAAAAATGTCATAGGATGCAAACGGACATACAAACTGAAGAAAAATCCAGATGGCTCAATTCTTAGGCACAAAGCAAGATTGGTGGCAAAAGGGTATTCACAACAAAATGGGTTTGACTTTAATGAAACTTTTTCCCCAGTTGTGAAGCCCACATCAATCAGGATAATATTAACAATTGCTTTGCATAAGAATTGGGCTATTCAACAATTAGATGTTAATAATGCTTTTCTTAGTGGTGACTTACAGGAAGAAGTATACATGGAGCAGCCATATGGGTTCACAGTAAAAGGCAGTGAGCAACTAGTATGCAAATTAAACAAAGCACTTTATGGTCTTAAGTAAGCCCCAAGAGTCTGGTTTGACAAGCTTAAAACCATACTATCCAGTCATGGCTACATTCAAACAAAATCTGATAATTCCTTATTTACTAAATTCTCTAATCATACTATGACTTATATACTAATTTATGTAGACGATTTTATTATTACAGGGAACGATCAGTTAGAGATTAATCACATAACTCAATGCCTGAAAAAAGAATTTTCCATCAAAGAGTTAGGTGAACTAAACTATTTTCTGGGAATTGAAGTAAAGAGGTTATCAAAGTCAGAGATGCAACTAAGTCAGAAAAAATACATAAATGATATTTTAATAAGAGCCAAGATGGATAAAGCAAATTCTCTTCCTACTCCAATGACAAGCAGTCTACATCTTTCAAAGGACAAAGGAGAGCCTATACAAAATGATAAGCAATACAGGAATATAGTGGAAGCACTTCAGTATGTCACAATAACTAGATCAGACATATCTTATAATGTTAATAAAGTAAGCCAGTACATGCAAAAGCCATTAGACACTCATTGGAAGGCAGTAAAACGAATTTTAAGGTATCTTGAAGGATTAATTAATCAAGGATTGATTTTACAATCATGTACATCTCTTCACATCAATGGCTACGCTGACTCAGACTGGGCTACCGACACTGATGACAGGAGATCTACAACTGGGTACTGCGTGTTTTTAGGTAACAACCCTGTGTCATGGTGTGCAAAGAAACAACCAACAGTGTCTAGATCTAGCACTGAGGCCGAATATCGCAGCATAGCTAGTGCTACTGCCGAAATCATGTGGATAAAATCTCTGCTAAGTGAACTACATATTACATTTAACACCAAAGCTACTATATGGTGTGACAATCAAAGTGCTATCGCACTCACAGCCAATCCAATTCTTCACTCTCGTACGAAACATATGGAACTAGACCTATATTTCGTACGAGAGCAAGTCATTAAAGAAGAACTCAAGGTCAATTACATAGCTTCCACTTACCAGAAGGCCGATGTTTTAACCAAAGCCCTCTCAAAAACAAATTTTGTTCGATTCAGACGAGAACTTAATGTTGACGAAGCCGACATCAATCTGAGGTCAGATGCTCAGATCTATATCCCCAAAGCCTATCAAGCAACTTCTGAGGCATCCAACAGCATCTGAGCCTCAAACATCGCAAACTCGTGCTCATGTCAAAGTCGCGTGCCTAGACTCGGAAGATCTTGAACAAGCCAGATCTAATTCCCTCTCATCTGCTTCTCAATTTTGATTTCATCGGCTGAATCCTATTATCGCTCGCAAACCCTAACCCTAGTTTGGGTTTGAGGGGGGTAAATAAAGGAATAACCGTAGCATGAAGAGAGTTTTCACTCAATTATGATATTGGATAATACGGGTGCTCAAATTTACAACATGCGGAATGCACTATCTCTGGGACAAGCCCATTTACACTTTTGTTTTATAAATACAGTTGGCAGTATACTGTAATTATTCTCTTGTAAAACAATACAAAAGTATAATAAAAAGGCAGAGATTATTCTTCTTTACTTTTTCAATTTTCAGAGCTATTTCTTTATCAATTTTCGTTGAAATTAATTTTAGTTTCCAAACTTGGTTTTCTTTCCTCTTACACAGGGAATTAACATGCCCAAGAACTTTACATATAGCATTGACGCAATTTGAATTCATAGTCTAACTTAATTGAAATCTCCTCATCATTTAATAAGAATACCTTTCATAGGGGAATTCAGAAGATGCATTCATTTCTACAAAAATATGAGCAAATTAGAGCCTTGATTCTTTAGATGCAATTTCATCTAGTATACTAGGGTTCCCTAGTGCACTGTTAATAATACTAAGTGCCTCAAAAAAATTCAAAATGTAAATGTACTAATTTTACCCACATAGATATCGTAGTAAGAATATCTCTTTAAAACATAAGATCAGACCTCCATTTTTTTATTATAATAATTCTAGAGTCAAATAAATAAAGGCCCTTATCCAAAATCTTTCATAATCATTCTATCTTCAAATCGCATTAGAAAGAAATCATTTTGTCTAATAAATAGTTCATATCTACTATTCGGTTTCCATACTCGGCTTACACAAATGTATATAATATAGTCTTGTCCCAAAAACATACACCACTATAGAGTTACCCCATTTTAATTCAAATCTATTAAAAATCTGTTCATGGATTAGAGGTTTCCAGTTATTATCCCATTTAAATGCTGGTTTAACGTAAGTTAATTTCTTATGCCCTTGGCCATATGCCGCTCAATTGTCTTAAGAATTTGTTACTGTCCTTTTAGCTATATCTGCCCATGTCTTCTTGCAACTCAAGTCATAATTGAATCCACTATTCGCATGTACACCGTGTTAGATCTGCTATTCATATTTTGATCATTATGCAAATTTCTAATACCTTGAACAAATTCTACAAGATTCATATTATTTCCTATATCTCCATCTTATTAAGATCCAAGAGCCATCACACTTGAATCAACAATTCCAATGTGACACACTCCTACAATAATAGGAGTATTTCGACTATGAGACCCTTCGTCACCAATGGTTAGGCAATTTGGTGCAGCATTAGAAGTATTATCCATGTGAAGAAGAATCACATATAAGAATAATGGAATTGCATTGAATCCCTACATCATTTAAAGAAGAATCGTGTGCAACAACATCCCCAATCAACCTCCGGTCAGCGTCATCTGGATATCTTGTGGGATATGGGATTTGGAGGCTGCGTTTTAGGGTTTGAGATTAGCGTTTTAATATTAGTCGCCATTTGTGTATGTGTGTGTATAAGTGTTTATATATTAAAAAACAATTTTTATGAACGTTTGTTGATGCATGCTCTCGGCTTGAAATAAAAAAAATCATTTTTATTTTTAAAGCTAAATCTATATAACATATATTTAAAAACATAAGAAAATTTAATTTTGTTAGTACATTTTCGGCAATAATAAAAATAATTTAATTCTTGTCGGATGTTATATATATATATATATATATATATGTGTGTGTGTGTGTGTGTGTGTGTATAAACATTATTATTTAGTTCAAAATGATTGTATAAATAAAATGCATGTAAACGTATATACTTGCAAATAATAAAATTCTAGAAAAAATTGTATATAATATAAAATATACTTTTGAAAATAATTTTTTAATATTATATCCGTATGGTTTAGCAATTAATTATAAGTTGTTTACCAATTAATTATTTAAAAATCAAAAATTAATTTAAATAAACAATTAATTTATTACTAAGCCGAAAGCAGTAGCAAAATGTGTTTTTAATTATAAATTATATGTGTGTGTGTATATTATAACTAGTTATATGCTTATATGTAATCCATATTTAATTTAATTTGATATATATATATATATATATATATATATATATATATATTAAAATATATAAATTTTAGGTCAATATTTATGTTATAAATATTATAAATAATTTTCCAAATTAATGTTTCAAATAACTTTATAATTTATTTATATTTATTCATATATTATGTTTATGTATTTTATTTAATGTTCTATATAAATAATTTAAAATAATATTTTATAATAATTATATACTTATTTTTTCACACAGGTGTTTGTGTGTGTGTGTGCGCATACATGTATGTGTATCAATATATGTATATACACTCTATTTTACGCATATACATACGTACAATTGGACAATCTATTTGTATACATGATGGGTTAACATGTTTGTTGTGGTGTAAACCCAAAACTTACATATGGCATATGTCAAACCATGTACAGATTACCGTGTTGCACATGCATGCATAATACACGTGTATATGATACATATATATTTAATATTATAAAAATTACATCAAACAAAACTTTATTTTTAAATTTAAATAAAATATTAAATTTGTTTAAAAGAAAATTTTGAAATGTTCTAAATGAATTTGTTTGCATATGCCCATTAAAGAACCAATAATGGATTTTTTTGAAATTTACCCCGTTGAATGTTGGCATAGTTCCAACTATGGTATCAGAGCCAAAATTTTCTATTCTATCTAAATAAGCAGTACTTGCGTTAACTTATTATAGCTTATCCATATAGTATAATGTTTAGAAAAGTAACATCTAAGGTTGGATTTAACTAATCTAGTACTCTGCCCTACCTAGCTATTGGCCTCGCCTGAAAAGATGATGTAAACCCATTGGTTATCTTCAAAATAAAAGCCCAAATTGTTTTGGGCCTTGGGCTAGTTTCCATTTTTTTTTGAATTTACAATAGAATTTTAAAATTAAAAGGCTAGATCTAAAAAAATAAAAATAATGTTTTAAATTTGAACTAAAACACATATTATAAAATTTATAAAATAGTTTTTCAAAATATTTGAAAATGTTATAAAATTAATTTTGAAAATATTACTTATCAATAAGGTTAATAAAATAAATAAATAAATTAATTAAATATATATATATGTATGTATGTATGTATAATATATAATGACATATATTATGTGGTCTTTAATTGTTTAAGATAATATGAGTGTATAAAAGAATTTTCAAAATTAATTAAATTTAATTAAATAAATTAACTCAAACTTAATTATAAATTAAAATACATACAAACATACATATATATATAAAAGATATATGTGTAATATATAAAGGTAATAGTATATATATTAATTTCATATATTATAGCTGAATGATATAACAATTAATTAATGTGTCAATTAATTAAATTAATTAAAAACATTTAATTATTATAATATTATACATAAAATATGATATGAGTTGAATAAAATATAAAATTTATATAGTAATACAACTTATATAGTATAAATATATAAACTAAAGGTGGAACACTAATGAAACCCTAAGTAGACTTTAGGAATAAATGCATATGTAGGAGTACGTACACTATGACTTATGATGTGTCTGCCACTGGAATCGGAGGGTATTTCATAAGAAGTACATTATTCCATAATTCAATATCACTAAATTAAATATGTTGAAGATTATAAATCTTTAATACAAGTGTTATCCTCTATAATTTTTCTATTAACAAAGTACTTGTGTACTCTTTGGTTATTGAGCAAACTCAAACTAGAAATGTTATGTGTAGCATTATTATATATTGACTGGTAGACGTAACATAACTACATGTACTTGTTGAGAAAACTCAAGGTACATATACTATATTTAGGTCATTTCGAAATGGTAGGTATGAGTGAATAATTTCTTTTGATTTGTTGAGCAAACTCGTGGTCGAACTGAGATCAGGATAAGGAACCATGGGTTTGGAGTTGCATATGATACAATCAATAAAGAGTTATTCATTATTTGTGGGGCGATGACTTATTAAGTAAACTCAAGGTCAGAATCGCAAGACACACGAGACCTAAAACTTACTAGTAAAGTCAAAAGACTTCCATGTTTTATCTTAAGGTTTGGAGAAACATAAAACATAGTGGAAGCTTTATTAGAAAAATGAAATGCTAACATTTGACCTTTCTAATATTGTAAGAACATATGCTATATAAAGTTATAATAATATACATTGATAAATTTGTGTAATTCATATAATTAATGAAATGCTTATTAATTAAAATATACAAATGAAGTGAATCAATAGTGACAAATATAAAATATACTTATCAATAAATTTTTGCATGCTGACCCATGTAAGCGCCTAATTATAAAACCACTAAATAGTTTTGTAACTCGATCATGTAGGAATTTACTTGCTTGAGATTATATGTTGTCTTCAATGAGTTTTGAACTCTAGGAGCAACACAAGAATGTGAATATCTGATCAATATACAATCACATATAAATGTTACATGGTTAGCAATCACAATAAATAATGTATGAAACTTTGATGAAATTATTTCATTGAAATAAGCATATAAGCTATAGCATGAGATCGTGTGTTCAATATGATTGATTACAATAATATCTTGTTGCGTTGACTGTTACACTAGCCCTAAAGCTACAAGATAAATCTAAGAATACAAATACATATTTTTCAGTTTGATCAATTTACGTAAAGTTCAAATTATTTAATATCCTTAAAAGTTAAGGATGACCAAATACACTTTTGTAAAGAGTTGGTTATGATATTGTAGTATGGATTTCCTTTGAGTGGCTCAAATTTTTTAAAAAGGAAATCATATGTATAGGAGTATATGTAAACTAAGGCATTGTTTGGATGAAGAGAGTGAATGATTCTTTCTACTTCATAAAGAAATTCAGATATAATAATTTTAAAATAATAATGGATATAGAACAATGGAATAAGAAATATGATTTTCATACAAAAATAGTTTCACATAGAAAATTGTTTTGCATGATTTTTTTCTTTGTATTTAAGATAGTTGATTTGAAAATTATCGACTGTAAACCAGTTATAGTAAATTAAATAAATAGCCTGTTTTAAGTGGTTGAATAGAGCTTCGTATTTCATATGTTATTATAGTAATTGAGAAAATAGTGGGGGCATGCCTATAATACTTGTTGATTGCATCAAATTATGAAAATTGTTTTTGTAAAATGTAACAAACATTATTTATGAAATAATAGTTATTCTTCTAGTGTTAACTAAAAAACAGACATAATTTTATTTCAATATGAATATTATGCATATTCGTTATAAAATAAAACTACAATAGCGGTGCATTGGAAGAAGTATTTGAAATTATTTACAATCATTTTGAAATTATAGACTAGAGTCGTAGTTTTGTTAAATAATTCTTTCAATACATGATTATGATCATACGGTATTAGTGAATTGTATCTCAAACAATTAAGGAAAAATCACATATTCATTGAAAGAGGTACAAGAGTTGATGAACTCTTTAGATAGAACACATAGATGTATCATGCGCAAGTCTACTAATACAAAATGGTTCCATATACCTTATTATGTTAACCAATGAGTTATCACTGACATGGACATGTGTATTTGCCACATATGTAGTATGTATATGATAAGCTCATAAAACATAAAATGGAAGTAAATAAAATAACGTGCAATAGAAAATAAAATTGATTCGATTTGATCGAAGAGGAGAGTATGTTTGAAAGGAATCCGAACGTATCTAATGTAATGACCCATAATTTTAGTCATTTGATTTTGTAACATTTAATTAATTTTAAACATTGAATAATTATTTCTATAACTCAAATAGCTAAATTTCAAATATAATGAATTATTTTATAAATAAATTATTAAATTAATAATTGAAATTATTTAAAATAATCGAATCTTAGGTTTTAAGCTGGACAAAAAATGATTTCGAAGCTTATTTAAATTCTATTTAATAAGAATGAAGATAATAAAGCCTTTAAATTAGATTAAAAGTGAGTTAACTGATTTTGAAAAAATTCGTTTTAATTAACATATAAAAATAGCCTTTTGGGTCACTATCTCGAATTTCGACGAAACAAGTTTTATTGAATCCATAATAATGAATTATATTATGACATCAAATTTCATGGCAATTAGACATATTATTTGGTCAAGCGAGATAGAAATGCGTTGATATTAATAGCAGAAATTCAATTTAATAATTGGGTACAAAAGGCTGTCTTCTACATCTGATCAAATTTGGTCTCGAAAAACGCTCCATTGTGTTCGAAGTAGGGGTATAACGTATAGAGCGCCAGGCACCATGCCTCGTTTGGAGTTCAAATTTTTTGGACGTTATATAGCTTATTAATTTGAATTATAAAATTGAAAAATATATAATTTAGACCACATTTTATGCCGTAACTCTATCATGTGCTTGCCATGCTCTCCACTATTCTAGCCATCCCTAATACCTTTATATTTAAACCATTCTATCCTATATATATATATATATATAGCAAGTTTGGTGAAAAAAAGTAAAAACTTTGAAATTGGAAAACAAATGAAGTAAAATTCCAAAAAATATAAAGCTTCCTTGTAACGTCCCGCCTTTTCGCACGCTTTAAATCGACACACGTGCCAATTCAAACCATATGCAAGAGCGGATTGTTATGGGGTAAATAAGATAAACACAGAGAAGATGAAGAAAGAAGAAAAAAACAAGATAGAATCTTGTAGCGGAACGATAAAATATAATAATAAATATACAGTTCATAAAACTGTTTACAAAACATTTTTTTCTTTGTACAATAAATATCAGAGTTCACATACCAATAAATATCAATGCAGCGGAATCAAATGGTGTAGTGGAATAATATAATAGATAGTAACACTACAAATCTTCATCTTCGTCCTCCAGAATAAAATCTTCAAATCCTGAAACGCTCGGACTGACCCAAGCGAATTGAAAAGACAAAACACTCGAGTCAGAACTAAAACATCTTATGTAAGCTAAATCAACAGAGATAAATATGAGTGCAGTAACTTAAGAGATGCTCGGGATTTACATCTCCTAAGGATCCGTTAAACTATCTACTATGTAGTATATTTCGCTTTTATACTAGTGTCTAATTGTAAAATAAACTTACTTTTAAATAGCGTTAAGGCTTTACATTTTCCACCTTAACACAGTTATATATTCCCATAATCTATACAGTACCATAATCTCCCCCGTACTGGGCGTCGTCAGAGGGCACTCCATTGGTATGGTACAAAACCAAATTGTATAATACGCGCTAGGGTAGGTGACACAGCACAACTAGGCAATGCCAGGGTAGATATACCAATTGCTATCCGGACTGGTGGTAACGCATAGCCACAGCTACCGCCTACCTCGAACAAACACCCCCAAAATCAAAAAAATAAAGGTGGCCACCGAATCAATCCAAAGTCAGAGTATAATATCGAAGGGATGTGTCCGATAAAGGGCGCTAACCACCTTGGCCCGAGAATCGCTCCTGTTTTAGCCACCTTATGCCAACTCATGGGAGTCGGGTCCACGTATTACCTCAAAGGAAGCGCCGCCACCATCCTACTTCATTCTGGAATCTCCATCGCGTACACAGTTGTTAAAGTGGTTTTCGGAGTTGGTAGAAAATATGACAACTTCCGATCCTGGTCTCTTCAACAACTAAACGTTATTATAACACCGCGGTCTTATCAAAATAGTTTTACTTTCAAAACCAGAATATATAGCCATTTCAAAACCATATAATACGATACCATTTTTCGTTTTAAAAACCAAATAAATTTGATATCATTATAAACCCAAATCAGTATAATATCATCTTTATTTCATATATATCTTTTCCAAAATCATACTGCTTTAAAATTTATAATATCTGAAACCCAAACATTTGAATTATAACTTTCAAAACATAATATTTCAAATTCATAGCTTTAATACCATAACTTTCAAAACTTAAATGGTTTGGATATTCAACAGTATATAAAATAAAACAGTTGAATTTAAAATTTCTTTATAAAGTAGATAATTTCCACGCCTTTACAATTTTATTTACTTTAAATTCAGTCTAAACCCATAACCTTTAAATTCACTTTTAAATTTGAATAAAAACATTTCGATTTCAATATTTTCAAACTTTGAGTATTTAATAAATTTCAAAACTAAGGTTGGGAATTTTTATTCAATAATTCATTGTCCTATTATTTAGTTTTGAAACGTTTACATAATAGATCCATAACCATTTAAAATAAAACCCAATTTATTAACACTAAATATTTCCTTCCATTTATTTATACTAGAATTATTCATTTAATTTATCTTGAATAAAAATCCAGTTATAAATATCATACCTTTAAAATTTCCAAGATTAATAAGTTTACACCAACTTGTGGAGTTTAATTTTTAAATAAGCCCAATTCCATATAAATTTTCAATTTAATTTCCAATCTTAGTTGATTTGAACTATTTAAAACTATATATATATATATACAATATCTTAAACCTGTACTTAATCATAAATATAAATTATCAAACTCCATTTTTCAACTTATTTATTTCCATTTAATAAATTCATACATAGCTTAAATTCAATAATTAACTATATATGTATATATAAAATAAGATTTTATATAAGGTCAAAATTAATATTTATTAAACCGCATCTTATCCAAACCATAGAAATCATTTCAAAAATAATTATATATATATATATACCGCAGTGCCTGTATATAATTTTCTATCCTATGGTCAAGTGATACGGATATTTATCATTTCAATCCGCAAATTTAAAAATAAAAAAATGCGGTTGTATATCATTTCAAACCGCAATCCCGAATGAAATGAGAATGCATAATACCTTACAGTTTATATAATATAGAACACACCATCCATTCACCCAATATCAATCATCAACCAATTTTATTTCAATCATCATCAATTTAAACAAACATCAATAGAGCATATAAAATATAACAGGTATCAACGAACAGTTTATATTCAAAATAAATAAATAAATAAATAACTGTTTAACTAGCAGTTTATATGCAAAATAAATAAATTTTAACTGTCAATTTATATACAATAATAAAATTAATTAACAGTCAAATTAAATAAATGCGATTTAAATGAGATGATGGAAAAATATGCAAAACAGTCACTAAATAAATTTCTACTCATATCTTAAATCAATTTAACAAACATAAGAAAACTTAGAAGTTGTGAGTGGGTTAAAACACTCACCTTTTGAATTTAAATTGAATTAAAATTCAATTTAAACCCAAAAATTGGACAGTCTCCAAATTCATCCAAACCAGTGTCAGAAGATCCGGAATTTTATTACGATCCTAACAAAAAAAATCGCGTGTGAAGCGGAGTTCGTATGAGAAAGTTACACGCGCTAAATCACTTGAAAACAAAATTAATTTAAACAAACAAATAAACATACCTAACAAAAATATAAGCCATGTCAGCAAAAGCTTTAGCACGCTACAGGACCTCGTTCTTCTCTAGTACGAAAAATGAAAAAAATCATTTTTATAAAAGAATGCTTTTGGAGTTGCAAGAATAAGAGTTTTTGAATATAAAGTGTTAGGAGAAACAAAATGTAGAAGAAGAAATAAGATGTAGGTTATTTATAATTAGGAAATGAATCTGGAAGGACAAAAATAAATGTCATGTTTTATTATTAAAGCTTCAAGCATTAATAATAGATAAGGGAATGTACGTAGGAATGGAAAAGTTTGCAAATGAAACTAGAATTTTGTACGCATTTAGGTTTTTATCTACGCAAAATAAAATATTTATACTTACCTTAAAAATGAGAACGTTCAATTTTGTTTTCTCAAAATGATCTTTTATTTCCATTAAAACACCCTTTTTGTTTAACACAAAACGTGCGTTTCTTTTATTAAATCTATTAATTGCAATCAACGTTTCCTTTCTTTTAAATTGAAACATTTGAATTACATTAATTGCAGTTACTTACGAAGTTAGATTTTAAAACAGAAAACTAAAATGGATAAAGAAATAGAACAATTGTTTATTTAAACACGTTTATAAATTTATTGTTTATACACAAGCGTAATAAATAGATTATTTTCCTATTCTTGTAATCAGTCTGTAAGCTAAAACACAGTTCAAATAAACACGGTTCAAATGTACATTCACAGATGAAACATTCATTTTATTCGATGTAAAGTTTTCTTTTTATTAAATCAAACTTTCCCTATATTTTCATAAAACATATGCTGCTTTTATTTACACCTATTAATTTACAATTAGTATTCTCTCTCCTATTAATTGGAAACTTTCAATTACATTAATTTCAGTTGATTAAGTTTCAAAATGGGCTAAATGAATTTAATGAGAAGTATAACAATTATTTCCTATCTAATAGTAATTTAAACATATTAATACACTATCCGCTACAAACAGTAATTATATATATTTCTTACTAAATAATAGTTTCTCATCTCTACAATCAATCTTTCAGTTGCCAAACATTTTTACTAAATGAATGTTTACTCTTTTACTAAAATTATTCATTCTTATTCTTTATTAACATTTATTATTATAATCACCGTTATTAATTACATTCAAACAATGTCATTAAATACACCTGACGTGTGACGCCCCACCTCTATACCCACGCTAGCCAAGAACATTACGGTGAATGCTGTCAACTAGCACGGAGAATAAGGCTGTTGAGGAGCGACCATCCGTGTAATTGCTTTGTGCGAGCATCGATATGTCAGATAGTATAACATGCAATACTTTATCAAGAGGAAATCCGACATACCGACACAAACTCAAAGCTACTACACAGTGGCTATAATATCTTCGGAAATAAATACAGAAATAAACATAACATAAATCAGTCATAGATAATTCATATCACAAAGGCGTAAGAAGATATGAATAAATAACTAACACATGAAAGTGTACATCAGAGTAGTGGTCAAAAAGATCCACAATAATACAGAAGAATAGCAACACGTGCTATACAAAAGAATACAACTATGAGTCTATATCTCAAGTGTATACAACAAAAACTGCTAATCTAGATAGTTAGCCAAAAGTCAGAGTAGCAAATCCCAGAAGAGGAGTCAAACAGAAGCACCTATAATATCTCGGTCTGACCCGAGTATTATTTAAAAGAAAATAATAAACGGATCAGTCTAGCTATAAACATCAGATGTCATGATATAAAGTAAAAGATATGGCATAAACATATAATTACCATAATGGCATACTACTATAGGTATGTAATTGAAAATCAACATGAGATTAATCGATATCACAAGAATCTTCTCAAAGATCCAAAAAGGGTTTCATACCTAAAACTTGTATTCACAACAAGTCAATGACACACGAATTCACCAATGCACAAAAATTGACAAATCATATCAATGAAAATCACTAAAATTGGTGAAGCATAAATTCCAGTATTCAACACACGAAAACCAGAAATCACAAAAAGGGGAGGGAGGCCTATCACACGAATGGGAGCATAAAAACTCTCCAACATATGTATCACACGAACGAGATGCTATCTCATGGTAGCTAGCCATTAATTTTTGACACACGAATGGCCCGAAGACCATGGGGTGCTACCCCACATGTGTGAGTCGAAATCACACTGATGAGGTCTAGACTAACCAAAAAGCAAAAAGGTATGTGTGAGTCGAAATCACACAGATGGTGTCTAGTTTAGCCTCACAGACAAAGAGACATCGCACAATTGCTAGTCCAAATCATAAAAATGATCGTCATGATCACCGAGAAGTGTCAATTACAGTAAGCTAGTAAATATATGAGCTTAGCTTCATGTCCCATAACCACTTGCTTAACTTAAATATTTACGAACAAATTGTAGATCTCCACTAGAAAATTGTCACAAGATATTCAATCGAACAAGTCCAAGAATTAACCGACGAAGTAAACGCAAGCGTTTCATACCACATGTTTACTAAGTCGTTTAATTAGATTTCTCATACGAGTGAGGTAAAGGTTTGTATATACTAATAGATTGGAAAACGGTTTTAAAACGAATTTGGTATTAAAATAGAATTGAAATCGTTTGAGGAAAGAGTTTTGATATTTACTACTCGTATTGAAACCTTTATATTTTTAAAGTGACAAATCATAGAAGTGATTGTAGAAACAATCAATTATAAAAATTCACATCCGAAGATGTGAATGAAATCCAAAGAAATCGATCTGAATCCATCAAAATGGGTATTTCCAAAAATTCCAAGAATAGAATTCATTAAAGTCGTAGCAACAACAAGTGGGAAATAACACGAATCGATGGAATTTGGAAACCAAGCAAAAATATGCACAAATAGGCACAATTAGGCAAATAGGTGCAGGTCAGTCGACTGACTAAAAGGTCCAGTCGACTGGACCAGAGGCATGAAAAATAATTTCCTGCAGTCAGTCGACTGACCTAAAAATTCAATCGACTGAATGCAGGGAAAACAGAGGACCCGAGCCTCTGTTAGTTGCATTCGGAATGCCTATGTGCTACAGCCAGTTGACTGACCCAAAGGTCCAGTCGACTGACTGGCACCAAGGCTGTTTTCTTAGCCTATGAAATGAAGATACAATCTTCATCAAAATGCAATCGAGCGAGCACGGTCACTAGGGGTTTATGCAAATCGACTACCCGGCCCTATAAGCTCTTCGATGCATCACCAAAACAAAGTTCAAACAACAAAGCTATGATTTTTGAAGATTTGAACTCAAAACACTAAAATTTGGAATGTTCACAAAATCTATCCAAATCAAAATCAAATACACATGAATATGTGTTAGGAATTTATTCCTAACAATTGAAGATAACCATAGACATAGATGTGAGATAAAAATCTCACCTTTGAACCCAAATCAATGAAGAAGAAGCTTGAAAGCAAAGGAATATCAACCACACTTCAATCCCAACTCAAGAAGCTTGATTCTAAGCTTAAAAGAGAAATATTTCCCAAATTAGGTTTAGGAATTTTCTGAAATCAAAGAGAGAATGAGCTGGGAAAGAATAAGGAGATACTTACCAATGGGTTCTCTTAGAATTTGGAGCTAGATCTTGGATTTGCAATGAAACTAGGGCTTGGAATTTCTAATTTCCACTCTCTTCCACCATTTTTGCTTAAAGCTTAAAGTGTTAGGAATATGAAATGAAGTAATGAAGAGGAGAGGGTTGGAACTGAGTTAAGTGAGGTTAATGGACTCAGCCCAAACCAAAGCCCTAAGTGAAAAAGTAGCAAAACTTTACTAACTCAAAACATATCGAAGTTTACACTCAAAAAGGTCGCAAACGGCGTTTTGTACTCAATTGAAGGGGTCTCGAGTCCCAATTCGACCGTATGCAAAAAGTAGTTTTTCGGACTAAATTCCGAGTATCGATAAAATATTTAAATAAAATATTTAAATATAAAATCGACAAATATGCGGGTTGTTACATGACGTATGTTATCATTTTTTTTATCTTACTGTAATACATGTTATTAGTAGAAGTTCAAATTAAGATCATAAACATATCTCTTAACATATGTTAACAAAAATAAAATCATAAATTTTTATTATTCTACCACTTATATTCCTTACTACAATTAGCCTTTGGTATTCCTATCCATTAATTACACAAATAACATAGTTAATATTTGTTTGTCTTTCACTACATTAATACTTCTATATACATCTTAAATTTGTATCAACGGTTATTTTTTTTAAAATGTGAATCTTGTCAATTACGCGTATTAATTAAGGTTTTAAACTCAATTAACAAAGTTTCCTAAGTCCAATCCCTTTTTACCAAATTTGACAATCCCTAACCATTCGTACTACATTCCCTATAAATGTAATATTTAATAGATTTTATTTCAAATTAACGTACAACTTAATTTCCCTTAATCGAGATCTGATTCCCAAATTTTTATTTAACATACTAAATGAATAAATAACCTAAATAAAGGGTCACCTACTTACTTTCTTTCATTTATAAGTTTACTACTTGCCCACCCAGGTATAAATCCCATATATAACACTAATTAATTTCCAATAACACTGCATTATTCAATTATCATAAATTTGTTCAATATATACTCCTTTTTACTTATAAATAATTTATATTCTCTGTAAATTCTCATTCACTCTTCCGTTACTAAAATTGAAAATCATTAAGTAACGTTTCCTCCATAACAGTACTAAAATTACTTAACATCCAAGAGGATATTATTTCAAATAAATTGATTGACCAATAAATTAGGTAATATATAATAATTGTTATTATACCCTTAAGATTTACGCTTGTTCTCTTCTATTTGGTTTATACCCTAAGATAATATAACCAATCTAACTCCATAAATAAACTTATTTTATTACCCAAATTATACATAAATTTATTACCTTTTACATCCCACTATAAATCAGTGTAACCATTAATACCACCCATATTATCATTCCTTACACAATAGTGATCTTATTTGATTACCATTAACTATCTATTTTGTACAATAACTAAATGTTTACATTTGTTACTTATATTTAGTTTTATAACCAAACGTATCATGCTTAAATAAAATGAATTGGAGTTTCATTTAGATTGTTGACAATTGACTTGTATTAACATTGTTTCAGTCTAAATTTAGTTACCATTCCATTATAAAATTGCAATATTTTATTTATTTCAATATTAACTCATAAAATATTATTAAAATAACAAAAATTTAACATCGAAAATTTATGGGTCGTTACATTCCTTCTTTGGGTATACGAGATTTATGGCAGAGGTGTTCAACCAAGATTTGGAGGCGTGCGTATTTTGTCAGTAAAGAATTTTGAAGCCATGAAACTAGGGTTTGATAAATCAAGGTATTAGGGGTTCGATTTATGAATGGAGCATGTATTGGGTTTAGAGTCGCAAAGTGCATATACGACCATAATTTGGTGGACTGCGATGTCTTGGGAGTGGTCCGTCGTGGGTATGCCAGTGGATGGTTGAAGGTGATGTGGCGGTAGCATAGGGTGGTTCGACCGTGCTATGGTTGGCCGAAGGTGGAAGCTCTGGTGACAAGGAAGGGTTTGGCAAATAAGGCGGTGGCTTTCTTCATTGGTAGCATGCGTGGTGGTGATGGGAAGAATGGACCATAGTAATAGCGAGCTCGAAGTTAAGAGGAAAATTTAATTTGGGGAAGAAAAGGGTAATGGAAAGATTATAAATATAGGGAATTTTGTAATTGTTTATTTATTTGTCTAAAAAATTGATAACTTAAAATTTTAATAACTCTCTCATACGAGATTCGATAGAGATGAAACTTTTTATGTTGCGTTTGTAACAATGAAAGCTTTACAATGGAACTAGTTTGGATGAATTTGGAGATAGTTGAAATTTGCGATAAAATCGGATGCCGTTTGATTTTAGTTTCAAACCAAAATGCCTCGGGTAGCGGAAAATTTCAGTGGGTTAAACTCACCTTTTTGGTTAACTATAATATATAGCTAACGAAATTTTTTGAATGATTATTTGGATGATTTACTATATTTATTAGTTGGATTGGGAATATTCCCTCCTATTGGAGAGGTTGAGACCCTATTACGTTTCCGTGTAAGAGCAGATGACCCTTTATATAGGAATCTCACCTTGAAGATGGTTGATTTATATTTTAATATTATATAACATTGTGATGCAAGAGAAATAGGTCAGAGGGATCCAATATAATTTCTCATAATTGTTAATTTTATTTTCAAATATATATGTGTGTGCGTGCGTGTGCGCATGCAATCGCTAATATATAAGCTGTGATGCAGGGGGACAGGTTAGAGGAAGCCAACGAAACTCCTCGTAACTGTTGGGTTGCTTCCATAAAAATATTGTTATATGGATTATTGAAAAGTGAACATGATTGTGGACACTATGGTTATAACATCGTTATATGTTTGAAATAAAACCCAGTCATGATGGAAAATCAGTATCGATATTGGTTAAGTGTTGGGTGGCTATTGGCTTCAAATTAGTATTTCATAAACGCTATAAATCTCCATTTCAGTTGGAACAGGTTTTGAGATAGGAAATGATTTTTGAATCCAAAATTGGGTTTCAAAAACATTTTGTTTAAAAGATTACCTATTTATATCAATATACCGTTTTAAAAGATTAACTACTTATATTAATATCATTTTAAAGTATTGATTATATTAATATCAATGTAAAGTAATTTAATTTTATTAATATTGTTTAAAAGTATATAGTTACATTAATATTGTTATAAAAAGTTATTTGCTTATAGTTAGTATTGTTTTAAAATATTTATCAAATTGTTAATATCTTGAAAAGTAACTATTTAGGAATGATTATAGTTTGAAATTAATAATAAGGATTATTAATAAGGTTAAAAATAAATTAATATTTTTTTATAAAAATGGTAAAGATTAATTATTATTCTTCCTTAAACAATATTTTGAAAATATTAGTTATTATTTTTAAGATGTTTTGAAATTGATAACTTTCTTTATTTATAATATTTATTGTTAAAAATAACTGCTATGTAATGGTGTTTTGAAGTAAAAGATTTTTAATTATTCACAAATGTTTGCGAGACCCATGAATCGAGTTGGAAGACTTGGATTTTATAAAGGAGCTTACAAAATGGTTTAGAGACGTAAGGAAGATTATTTGCAATGTGAAAGAATTTATAGTTGAATTTTGGAAACAGTTTTATAGATTTATAAAAGAAGTTTTATAAATGGTTTATGGATTCATAAAGGGTTTATAAGTGATTTTTGAAATGTATAAGAAGTTTATAAGTGATTGAATTTCTACAATAAATTATAAATGGTTTTCAAAGATTTATAAAAAGGTTTATAAATGGTTTTGGAGAGCTATAAGGGAATATATAAATGATTTGAGAATTGAATAAAAAGAAAATATTTTTCAATTTTGTGGATATACTTATACCGCTGAGATAAGTATATGGATATTTTCTAAGTACTAAAAACATAGGAATTGGCGGATATAACTTTGTAAAGGTATTTTTGTACAAGTAATTTACAAAGTGGATTTTTATTTATAAAAGATTTATAAAAGGAAACTAGTGATTACTTATATGTTGAACCAATGTTTTCCCCTATAGAATAAATTCCTAATCGAATGATTGTTATTTGATAGTTAAATAGTCGACTATCGAAAAAGGATCAAAACGTAACTTTGGAAATATCTAGGAGAAACATGTGAGTTATATAGCACAGTCATCTTCGTTGATGCTGTATTGTGTGTATAAATCTCGTTTCGTTCTTCTAGGACAATGATAAGGAAATCCGTCCAATAAGGGTTAGGAGGTGATCTCTGATCTTATTCTTGACTGTATATTTCCTACCAGGATTGATTTTATCGGGAATTATCGAAAAGTTGTTTCGAAGAGACCGGGATCGGGTATGTTATCTGAAAACCACTTTGATCCAACGAATGCATTTCAAAGTGAAGACATCTTAAAAATGATGGAATTTGAAGACGTAGCTCTTAAGTCTTTTATTCAGTCCCCGAACAGACTTGTATGAATGAATGTCAATGTTGCATTTTTGCATGGGAGGCAGTATTGTCATTACAAGCGGAAAGTGATATATAAAAGGTAAATGTAGCCTCAAGCCTCATCAACCGTAAATGACTAAAACAGGGGAGATGCAGCTGGGCTAAGTGGGTTGCTCCTAAGTAGGGTATGATTATCCCTATCTAAAGTCGCTATCATCTCCCATTTGTATGCTACAGGGCCCATTGATGAAGGGGCGATCACATTCGGTATATCTAACAAGTGGTAGGTCAGTCTGTGTTGACAGGGGATCCAAGCGAGATCGTCGGTGTTATTTTGTCTAGAGATGCACCGTGACAGGCAGAACCCTAGTAGCCCAGTCATTGTATGGAATGAACCCCAATAGCCCAGTCATTATATGGAATTCATTCTCCAATAAGCACCATACGGATGTAGTTGTGCCCAACTATGTTGAAACGTGAGATGTAAGCATTTCAGCTATATTTATATTTTACTTTGACTTCTAGACCTTATTAACAGTTAGGAAGTGATCTCCGATCTTATCCTTGACTATTTATTACTAAAGAACCGGGGTTGAATTCTTGAAAAGTTGTTTCGAAGAGAACGGGATCAGGTTTGTTGTCCGAAAACCACTTCTACCCAACGAATGCGGTTCAAAAAGAAGACATCTTGCAGATGATGGAATTTGAAGACGGTGCTCTCAAGTGTTTCAACTAGAATGGAATTATATGAATGAATGCTGATATTGCATTGTTGCCTGGAAGGCACTACTGGCATTCCAAGTGGGAAGTGCTATATAAAAGGTAAAACGTAGCCTCAAGCCTCATCAACCAGGAATGACTAAAATAAAGAAGACGCAGCTGGGAGAAGTAGGTCGCTCCCAAGTAGGGTATGATCACCCTTATCTAGAGTCGTTATTATATCTCATTTGTATACTTCGGGGCCCATTAATGAAGGGGTGATCATATTAGGTATATTAAGCAAGGGTAGACCGGTCATGTGTTGGCAGAGGATCCAAGCAAGGTCCTCGATGTTATTTTATCCAGAGATGCACCGTGACAGGCGGAACCGCAATAGCCCAGTCATTATATGGAATCCATTCTCTAATAAGCGCTATACAGACTTAGTTTTGCCCAACTATGCCAAAATGTGAGATGCAAGCTTTTTAGCTATATACATATTTTACTTTGACCCCTAGACATTATTATAATATAAATGGATTTTCTATAGAAAATGTTTTGGTTTATGGTAAGGTAAAAACCTTTTCGTTTTATATGTCGTGTGGTCTTATGAGATACTTTTGATTTCAATAGATTTTTCTCTTAACTTTAAATCCAGTTGGGTGTGTTTTTCTCATGGAAGTTTTCTGGACTGACTTAGGTGTTATATTAGTATAATGCTCGGGTTAGACCGAGCATATTATAAACTAGTTTGGATGCTTTGGAGCTTCAGAAGATGAGTTGGAGGTCCAGAGACGTATTCACGTAAATGAATATTTTCCACTGTATTCATTGTTGTGTTTATCAGCCATTTTGAGGACAGACTATTATAGCTGTCTCGGCTGAAATAGGTTACTATACTCTGATTGATGTTGTATATGCATATATTATAGTTTTGCTTTTGTGTAAAGATTTATGGTACATTGTAGATTATTTATTCCACTATGAGATTCCATATTATTTAGTTTTCTTCTTATCTTCTTCATTTTTTCCTTTTCCTTAACAATCGAGTTTTCTTACATTTGATTTCTTGGCATGTAATATAGCAGACGTATCATTGTCATTTTTCGAGGGTAGAAAATCCCCGGTTCGTTACATTTGGTATCAGAAATGAATGTTAAGGGAGAACCTTGGATTTTTGGGGGTACTCATTAGAGATAGGGTTAGTAGCACCCACGAATGGTTTGAGTGTATATATATGAGCACGTATTTGTTAGTGATATAAAATTGTTTTATATTGTTGTTGATTGGTCAGTTAAGTGGCGTATGGATTCTAGTCAATACGAGTATGTATTGCTTTGAAATTGGGTAAATGAAATAATTTACCTTTATTATTTTCATATATAAAGGAATAATTTTTAGAAATTATTATTGTATGTATGCAATGCTTAGTTGTTAGAAAATGATAATTTTGATTATTATCATTATTGTTTGATGCTCGAGTAAAAGTCATTATTATTATAATGGAGACAAAAAAATGATTTTATAAAACCAAAGTGGAATTATATAAATATGATTTATAAGTATGACTTATAAATTGAAAAGAAATGAAATTTCATAAGTACATTATAAATGTGGTTTGTAAGAAAAAGGGTTTAAAAATTGGAAATTTCAAAATTTAATTTCCGTTGGTTTTGGAAATGGTTATTCAAAATTTTGGTAAAATATTTATTAGTTGGAAAATATTTTTTAATGGAAATATTTTAAAAGGATTTTGAAGAGGTAAAAAGCACTGAATTCACTTCGATCGCAAGAAAATAATTTTGGTGATGACCGCAACATCGTCAACGTTTATTATCATGTTTCCAAGAGGGGAATTGCTACAATTGTAGTTTTGTTTTGGTAAAATTAGTTTTGGTTTTAAATTCAAAATTATGATTTGAATTACAAAGCGATTATAATATTTCAAAATGATTTGAAATAAATAAGAATGGGGTGTTTAACACTAAAAATTTTCATTCAGGTGTTTTATGAAAATATAAGAAATAAGTTTCATAGCTTATAAAATTTGGGAATTTGTAAGTTAAAACAAAATTTTGGAATTGTTGGATATGAATCTTAAGAAAAGCAAAAATGAAATGGAATTTGACTTAAGGTAAGTTAAAAAAATGAATTTTTGTAAGGGAATTTGACCTAAGTTATATTAAATGCAACAAATTTTGAAATGAAATCGATTGTGATTTGAAATGAATCAATGAGATGGACTAATTAAACAAGTTAGTGAAATGAAAATGGTTAAAATTGAATATTGAAATTGAACAATTGGATTGAGTCGAATGAAATTGAATTTGATATGGACTTAAGTTGCATGAGTTGAGTTGTATAAAATGTTTATAAACTTAATTAAAATTTTATGAAATGATTCATAAATGAAATTAATATGGAGTGAAATGTTGTTAATTATAAAATTTGATGGAATAGTTCTTAAATGATATTAGTATCGGACCAAACATACTAAGAAATAAGTGAATGTGGATGAAGCAATGTGAATAATTGAGTGTAAATGAAATGAATGTGAATAAAAGAATTTGGGATAGCTAATAAATCAATTGGAATAAATACATAAATTGTACATATATTATTTTATCCATATAGCTATTTGATCCATATTCGAGCATAGGATTTGGAGATGATTTATATCAATCCAAGTAGGAATTTTTCACTCGATTGTGACGCCCCACCTCTATACCCACGCTAGCCAAGAACACTCCGGAGAAGTGCTGTCAACTAGCACGGAGAATAAGGCTATTGAGGAGCGACCATCCATGTAATTGCTTATCACACGGTGGCTATAAATAATCTTCGGAAACAAACATAGAAATAATCATATCACAAATCAGTCACAGATATCCATATCACAAATGCGGAAGAAGATATGAATATATAACTAACACATGAAAGTGTACATCAGAGTAGTGGTCAATAAGATCCACGATAATACAAAAGAATAGCAACACGTGCTATACAAAAGAATACAACTATGAGTCTATATCTCAAGTGTATACAACAAAAACTGCTAATCTAAACAGTTAGCCAAAAGTCAGAGTGATGAATCCCTGGGAAGAAGTCAAGCAGAAGCACCTGTAACATCTCGGTCTGATCCGAGTATTATTTAAGAAAATAATAAACGGATCAGTCTAGCTATAAATATCAGATGACATGATATAACATAAAAGATATGGCATAAACATAAACATCCATAACGACATACCACTATAAGTATGTAAATAATGATCAACAGAAGATCAATCAATAAGAGATAATCAATATCACAAGAATCTTCTCAAAGATTCGAAGGGGGCATCATACCCTAAACTTGTACTCATAACAAGTCAATGACATAAATTCCAGAAATCAACACGAGAAATCCAGAAATCACAAAAAAGGGAAAGAGGCCTATCACATGACGGTCCGAAGACCATGGGGAGCTACCCCACATGTGTGAGTGGAATCACACAGAATGAGGTCAAGACTAACCAAAAAGCAGAAAGGTATGTGTGAATGGAATCACACAAGTGGTGTCTAGTCTAACCTTGCAATGAAAGAGACATCGCGCAATTGCTAGTCTAATTCATAGAGCGATCATCAAGATCAACGAGAAGTGTCAATTACACTAAGCTAGTAAATATAGAAGTTTAGCTTCATGTCCCATAACCACTTGCTTAACTTAAATATTTACGAACAAACTGTAAATCTTCACTAATAAAATTGTCATAAGAGGTTCAATCGAACAAGTCCAAGAATTAACCGACGAAGTGAACGCAAGCGTTTCATACCACTTGTTTTACTAAGTCGTTTAATTAGATTTCTCATCCGAGTGAGGTAAAGGCTTGTATATACTAATAGATTGGAAAACGGTTTAAGAAAAGAGCTTTGTTATTAAAAATAGAGTTGAAATTGTTTGTTAAGAGAGTTTTGATATTTACTACTAGTATTGAAACCTTTATATTATAAAGTGACAAAACACATAAGCAAGTGTAGAAACAATCAGTCACAAAGATCGCATACGGAGATGCGAATAAAATCCAAGGAAATCAGCTCAATATTTTTCAGATAAGATCCCCTACGGAGGGGGGGTCCGGGGGGGTGGCAACCCCCCAAGGTGGGGGTGCGGGGGCAACGCCACCGCTTACGGGGTTCGACCTGCCCGGTCAGGTCGCGGGGGTCCAGGGGGCAGCGCCCCCGGCGGGGTGCGGGGCAGCGCCCCGACCAAAACGGTACGACCTAGTGAAGATAAAATGAGGTCTAACGACCTAAGGACTCAAGGGTCTAACGACCTAACGACTCAAGGGTCATACGACCTAACGACTCAAGGGTCCAACGACCTAGCGACTCAAGGGTCCAACGACTCAGCGACTCAAGGCTCCAACGACTCAGCGACTCAAGGGTCCAACGACTCAGCGACTCAAGGGTCCAACGACTCAGCGACTCAAGGGTCCAACGACTCAGCGACTCAAGGCTCCAACGACTCAGCGACTCAAGGCTCCAACGACTCAGCGACTCAAGGGTCCAACGACTCAACGACTCAAGGGTCCAACGACTCAGCGACTCAAGGGTCCAACGACTCAGCGACTCAAGGGTCCAACGACTCAGCGACTCAAGGCTCCAACGACTCAGCGACTCAAGGGTCCAACGACTCAGCGACTCAAGGCTCCAACGACTCAGCGACTCAAGGGTCCAACGACTCAACGACTCAAGGGTCCAACGACTTAACTCCGAACGACCTAAAAATGGCCAGAACGACTCAAGTGCAGAAAATTCAACAAAACGCTAAAAATTGGAGTTTTTTGCCAATCCAATCCAAACCAAATGCTAACATGCATGCAAAAATGATAGGGAATCATTCCCAACAGTCCAATATAATTATAGGCTAGAATTGTGAGATAAAAATCTCACCTTTGCACTAAAATTTATGAAGATGAAGCTTGAAAGCAAGGAGAAGCAATCCAAAGCTTGAATCCAATATCTTCTACTTGAATTTGGAGTTGAATGATGGAGTTGCAATTGAATTTGAGCTTGGAGTTTTAATTTCCCATTCTCTTCACCATTAATGCTAAAGCTTGAGTTAGTTAGGAAATTTATGAAGAGTGAGGAGAAGAGGGTTGGAACTTGGGCTTAATAGGCTAAACTAACCCAAAGTCCAAAGCGGGAAAAGTTAGTGAAATTTCACTAACTCCAAACCTATCGATGTTTATACTTAAAAAGTTGTAAATGACATTTCGAACTCAATGGAAGTGGTCTCGAGTCCTAATTTGACCGTTTGCAAAAAGTAGTTTTTCGGACCAAAATCCGATTAACGATTTAATATTTAAATAAAAATATTTAAATGTAAACTCGATAAATATGCGGGTTGTTACATCGATTCTCAATAGCGAACACATGATATGGTTTTTGGTTAACTCTGATATTAACTATTGTAAGTATATGTCTATGCAAGGAGGATGGCAGTTTCTAACTAAGGAATTGGATCTGAGTCTGCAATAGAGTGGTTGTGCGAATGGTACTAGTCCGAAAGTGAAATTGTGCAATCGGATACGATATTACATATGGATGATATACATATATCGTATGGGCTTTAGTAAACTAAATGTTGGAAATTGAAAATACAAAATAATATGGTTATGAATTATATGATTGGATATCATTAGTAAACAGATGCACGTATATAAAAGTAAAAACTAGTTGATGCCTTTTATTTCATAAGTAAAATTGGGTTGCCCAACAAAAAGGTACATGTTTATTTTTGTTAATTTGATGGTTTCATGATTGAGCCACTTGGCTTTTGTTTTCTTTTGCTAGTTTGGCCTCGCGTGGCAATTTGTAGTTATTTTGATTGAGCCACGCAAAGGAGACATTGGCCAAAAAAATCGTAAAATTAAGGTGCTGGAAATTTTTTGAGAAATTTTAAAGGAATTTTTGATAATTAATATTTGATTTTGAATTATAGCCCAAAATGATTGGATGGGATGATGTTAATTGAAATCGATGAATGAATATAGAACTTGGTAAAAGTAATAACAAAGTTTCAACGAGTTAAAGTTTAAAGGCTTAAATGGATTTACTAATGTAACATCCCGCCTTTTTGTAAGCTTTAAATCGACGATAAACCATACATGTCGGACTTAAACCATATAGAAGGGCAGATTGTTATGGGGTAAATAAGAAAAAGCAGAGAAAGAAAAACAAAATAGAATCTTGCAGCGGGACGATAAAATATAATAATTAAATAAATAGTTCATGAAGCTGTTTACAAAACATTTGATTATAATAATACACTATAAAATCAGAGTCACACATACCAGAGAATAATAATTACAATGCAGCGGAATAGTATGAATACAGTGGAATAATATAATAAATAATAGTAATAAAATCTTCGTCTTCATCCTTCATAAATAAAGTCTTCATATCCTGTAATGCTCAGACTAATCCGAGCGAATTGAAAAGACAAAACACTTGAGTCAGAACTAAAAGATCTTATGTAAGTTAAATCAACTGAAAAAATATGAGTGGAATGGCGTCAGAGATGTTTACGGGATTTGACATCTCCTCTCCAGTGTCAAACGTGAGTGTAGTAACTTAAAAGATACTCGGGATTCACATCTCCTAAGGACCCGTTAAACTATTTAATATGTAGTAATATTTCGCTATTATAATAATGTCTACAGTAAAATAAACTTACTTTTAAATAGCATTGAGGAGTGACCCAATATTCCCCTTAACACGTAATAGTCCCAGTAGTCCATCCAGTATCAGCGCATCTCTAGATCGGGAGACTACCCTATATACTCCATGGGCTACGAGAGAAAACCAAACTCGTACAAGGCACGCTAGGGTATGTGACATAGCACAACTAGGCAATGCCAGGGTAGATATACCAATTACACTTTCGGGCCGGTGGTAACGCGTAGCAGCTACTACTGCCCACCTCGAGCCACACCCCCAAATCAAAAGAATCAAAAGTGTCCATCGAATCAATCTCTAAGTGTAACAGCCCGCAAATCTGCACCCCTTGAGTCAACACTATTCTACATCAATTTACTCAAGTGAAATAGAAATACGAACCATTAGGGTTAAAGAAGAAGAGGTAGAAGAAAGAAGGAACTAAACAATATCAGAATCTCACAGTCGCAGCGGAATAAAATATAATAGTAAATAATAGATCTTTACACAAAATGAAACTATATCTGTTTTATACATCATATCATAAGAGTATCTCAAACAACAATATTTACCAATCAGACATACCATACAATCATAGCAGCGGATATATATATAAATACGGGTGATACGTCTCGGACTCTAGCTCGTCTCCAGCTCCATATTCATTCTGACCTGAATATATAATACTCGGTCTGACCCAAGCATTATAATGAAATAACACCCGAGTCAGTCTATAATACCAGCTGATAATAATGCACCCAAATTGATTACTAAATTTACAAAAATCCTTTGAAAACAAAAGCATCTCGTAAGACTACGCCACAAATAAACATGTCGGGTTTTTACCTTACGATAGCTAAAACGCTTTTTATAGAAATCCTCTGATATTGTAATAGGGTCTATATACAAATACTTATAAAATAGCCGAAATTGTTACATCTATTAAATTCCATCTACTAGCCACAGAGTGGGTAGTACAAACAAAACTCGTACAAGGCTCGTAGGGAGAATGGATTTCCAACAACGACTAGGCACTGGGGTACCACCCGTCACAGTACGGGGCCTAGATCACCGTACCGAGGACCACGCCCGATCCCCTGCAACACAAGGCCAGACCCATCTCTTACTGGACAGTTTCGAATAAGATCACCCCACGGTTGGGATCAGCAATCGCCCACTAAGCCGAAATAAAAAGGGACATCTAGTCAGTAATGACCTTACTCTCAAGTGGGGGCTACCCACGAAGCCTTGCTGCATATCCCTGATATTCAGTCATTCCCATTTGATGAGGCTAGAGGCTAAGTGTTACCTTTTAGAACGTTTCACTTAGAATGCCAATCGCCCACCTGACGAATGTTCCAAAAGCATTCGTCCATACAAGTCCGTCCCGAGTTCGAACGGAACCGAAGGCACTACTCCTACTACATCCATTTTGGAAATATCCTTAGGATTAGTAGCGACTAGCCCTTGCACTTCACTGATCCATCTTCGACTCCGAACACATTTTTCCACGAAACGTACAAATCGGATCGAAGTGGTTTTCGAGAAATAAATCTCGATCCCGGACTCTTCGAAACGATCAACGCATTTGTCCAATATTGATAGTCGGTGATTTAACTATCAATTAACATTCACAAACATTCATCACACAATAAATAATTCCCACATTATTTATTTTCCTCAAATATCTCTTACAAGATATATTTCTATTTTCAATTCCCTTTGAAAACATTTTTACAAAACATCTTCCTTGACAATTTTTTTTTTACAATATTTATTTCCTACTGGAAACAACCAAGTCCAAACCATTTAGATTTTAAAACAATTAAAATACTTTATTCTTAGATATACGTTGAAATATTTAATTTTACTACTAGTTATTTAGTCCAAAAATAACTTTAAATTATTTAGAGTAAAACCACTTGATAAGATATAGGCTAGTTTAAAATACAGTTTAGTTGAATGAAATTTAAAGATGGAGTTTTAAAAGAATATATACAAGGTATCAAATAACTTAAATCAAACTATCCTTTAAATAAATCCATATATAAAGATAATTACTAATAATATTCTTAAATAATTACTATTATAGCTAATTTATTAATTATTTCCTTTAAAATAATAATTTCTCAAAAACACTTTAGAAACAAGTTTAAACTTTAACATTACCTAAAATCTGCTTTAAAACACGAACTTGGTTTCCCAGGGAAATATACTTCTATCCAAACAACCCAGAGAATCTTTTTTATATATTCCGCCCGATTTATTCCAATTCAAATTTACTTACAATTATTGTAAATTTGTTCACCTGCATAAAATAAACTCCCTTTGAAATTTTAACCCACTTCCCATTTCTGGAAATTCACTTTCAAAGTCTAGGCTTAAATATTTTTAAATAAACTATTGGGAATTTATTAAATGAAAATAATACTTAAGAATTACTTAAATAAATTTCCTATGGGTTTAAAATAGTATTTCTAAAAGAATTAATATACATTTAAACTGCTGATTATACTTGAAAGGTCTCGTTTGAATCATATTTAATTTTCAGGAAAACATTTCAAATAACTCCATCGTTATTTAAAAACAATTTATAACTTCTTATAGAATCTATCTCCAGAAATCCATACTTTCACATTTATCAACTGATAAATTTCCTCTACATTTATAATTCCAAATTTATCAATTTCCAATCTTCATCCAAACAAGATTCCAATTGTTTTTCTTTAAATCCTTTATTTAACAATTCCTTTTATTTCTTTTAAAACCAATTTATTTTATTTATGCTTAACAAATTTCAGGTTTAAAATTTATCAATTCATATCACATTAAACTGGATTCCATAATTAGCTATCACAGTTTATAAATAAAATACATCAGTTGTAACAATAATTCTATGTTGTGAGGAATCCAGTTGGATTCCTCCAACCTGTTTTTCCTGCATCCACAGATATTAGCACAACAAATATATATCAATCCAGACTGATAACAACATTTATATTCAACCAATCACATAGATATTTGAATATGAACTATTTAAAATGTCTAGCATTCAGATGTGAGTGAGAATAACTCACTTTGAGTTTCGGCGAGCGTTCAAAATTTTAAATTAAGTCGAAGTGTTCGATTTAATTCGAAATTTCTACTTGCTTGAATCGAATTCAGATTTGCGCCACAGCGTGCTTCCCGTCGCTGCGATTACGACGCTTCCTGTTTCGTTGAATTTCGACAACGTATGCATTAGATACGAATTGTTAAAGCTTGAACTAAAATTTATAAACAATTCTTTTATTTTATTAACCTCAGATCTGCCGTACGTTAGAAAGAAGAAATCAAGACCGTGCGATAGCTCTTCTTCCTCAACGCGCATATACAGGTGAAGTTCGAACCCATCATCACCACTAGGGTTTCGTACCGCTCCCACCACGGTCAATTCGAGCTCGATCAAACAACGACCCCGCGTACGTCACGACCAACTCCACCATCGCCCAGAAAAACTCGATGTTCGGTCAACCCTTGCCCTCAGAAAACGCATGAGAACTTCCAGCGAACGGCCCTAAAATCCTCCTCCGATCGACGACCATAGCGGCGATCCACCGTAGGATGTGTTAATCTCGTCATCCCCTTCGATCTTCCAGTAGAAAATTTCTTGAATAGATGCAAGGATTGAGAGCAAATTGAGAGGGAACGAGGAACATTTTCGGCCATGAAATGATATAAGCGGCAGCCAACGAAACATATTAGGGTTTTGATTAAAATTTAATATATATATATATATATATTGTTTAATATTATTTAAATATTACACTGCAAATTTTAACGACTTATGCAAAACGAACTCCAATTCTCACGTTTCAATAGGTGTTTCTAGGGTTTTTCCGCGTTCCGGACACAATGGAACAGGTTTCGTAAGCTAATTTGGTCATACGTGCGAGTTATGGAATTAAACGATCGATTTAAAATTAAATCGGTTAAATCGATTTCTAAGCGTTTCGAGCTGCCATGGTCAAACGACAACTCTGATTGCTACAAAAATTGAAATCTGATAATAACTAACTATTACGGATCCAATGGAACTGGTTTCGTCGAATTCCGAGACTGTGCCCCGGAAGGCTATTTTAACTCGTCTATTAAATCGAGCGATTTTCTGCAATAATAAAAAATGCTCAAAATTTTAGCTTTAAAATTTTATTATCTTAATAATAAATCATATAAAATTTATAAATCACATTAAAAATTATTTTGACTCATTCCGGACCCAAAATCAGATTATTTGCATTTTTATAATATTAAATCCATTATTGATTTAACATAAATTTCCCAATAATAACTTATTAACTTTTAAATCCCTTTAATAATCCAACAACACTTTTAATGACCCAATAGACTTAAAATAAATTTTAGAACTCATTTCCATATCTATTTACCTCTGTATTCACAATTTATCTCGATTCAATATTTAATTATTATTATTTAAATTCCAACTGGATTACCATATTTGGAATTATACGTAATTTATTAATTTCACCCAATTCTTTTTATTTTAAAACTAATTCAAAATCTACATTGAACATTTAAAATGAATTAAATGTTCAAAACTCAATGTCCAAAATTCCAGGTTGTTACATTCCTCCCCCCTTATAAAAATTTCGTCCCCGAAATTTGCTAAGGTAGAACATACTCTCAAACTCATTTGCTTACCCAATTTGCTTAGTTAAAAGCTTATATACTCTTCCTAAAAACCCTTTAGCTCAAACCCAAACTCATTTTCTTCATTTACTCTAAATCTTTAATTTTACCATTTGCTTTCAAAATTCAATTTCTTAGCAAATCAAAATCCTAAAAATTTTCTAACTCCCAAAATTTCCGGAAAGTTTTGGCAGAGTCTTCCCTGCATGGAGGAGCTTTCGCGATATCGCGATACAAATAAATATATATACATCGACCCACACGATCGTAAACCAAAATATATCACAATATGTATATCATTTTCCCAATTATATTAGCGTAGGCGTACCTTTTTAGCAAATTTTAATAGCAAGCGGCTAATATAATGCATATTCTCGCTCCAACTCTCTCGAATGCCTCCCGTACCTGTACTTACTCAACAAACTCATCAGTTTTCAAAGATATGAACATTTTAACGACATTTCCAATATAATGTAAGCCAACATATCCATTTACATCCCAAACAACACTTTGCATAATTTCATAAGTAAATCATATTTTAAAGCATATACAAAGTTCCTTTTCTAATGCCAAACTCCAAGTTATTTCACACAAAGGATTTTATATACAAGTTTTGCTATGTTCCATTCATATTCTACCCCATTTCCGAATTGATTTCCCAGTCAATTTCCTTTTTAATTTGATACATTTGCACTTCTATTACGATTCACTTACATTTATACTCAAATCCATTTATTAAGATTTTAGCCATCCTACTTTCATCCAGACTAACTTCATTTTATTTCACTTGAATGATTTACATTCAAGTTTACTATATATCATTCATATTTATTACAACCAATTCATTTCTATTTCAATATGATTACATATTCTTTACTTACATTTCTTTATTCTTACTTACATTCCCAATTTGATTAACAATCAAATTTTATCTTAAACTTGAAACATTTGCATTTCTTTTATGATTCATTTCCATTCATATGCAAAATCACTTAATAACATTTCAATCCATTCCAATTAATTCAAAACCAATTCAGTTGCTGTTTAAACAACTCAATTCTGAATACATGCAAATACTCATGTCATTCAAACAAAAATAATCACCACTTAAGTTCATAACCATTAAAATTAATTCTAGTTTAAATTTATATTAATTTTATTCAATTTTGTATGGTTCACAATCCAAGCATTCTTGCTTTATCACATTTATTGAAGTAAATCTCCAATTTTATATTTCCAATTCATTATCCATATAGGTTTATATTAATATCATTCAATTCTGGGTTATATACAACTCATACATTCTTATTTCATCTCAAGAACTAATTAAAAGTCTTTTTCACTCTCATTTCAATTTATTAATCTCAACAAATTCCATTCAATTGAAGTTAAATCCAATTCAATTCAATTTTAAATTGTTTTTCATATACAAGTTCAAACCTTATTTACTGACTTAAGTTCATTCACATCCTTATATTTTATATTTTCCTCATCTTATTTCAATTTACCTTTCATTTAGGATTAAGTTTGAATTCACCATACCCTTTAACTATTTCCCATTTGTGATTATAATTCCATTTCCTATTTATAAGTTCACCAAATTATTTACTTCAAGGTTTATATTGCTCATTTCAATCCATTTACAACTTATAATCACAATTCCAAATTATATATATATATATATATATATATCTGAATTCTTAAGGACACAAATTTTCCTTCACCTTAATCCTTTGCAAATTTTAAATTCACAATTCCATATTATAAGTATAATACTTAATAGCTTGTGGGTATAATTCATTGCATAATGACCCACAAATACAAAGCCATTTTACCTTTCAATTTAACCCAAATCAATTTAATTCTAAGCCCAATTTATTTAACTTATCCCAAGTAAAATTTAAATTTGGTATTTACTTCCATATACTCAAGTTAAAATTTTAAATCCAGGGTTAAAAATTTCTGTTTCCTTCTTATTAATATCAACTTCACCAAATAAGTCCAACAGTCGATTCATTTTAATTTTACACATTATTTAAATAGAATTTTCCAAAATTCAATTACCCGGTTTTATTTCAAAACCATTTTGAAATAATAATCTTCTCATACTTTCCCGGTATATCAAATCAAACTCCTAGATTTCTAAAACAATCAGTTTTCACCAAAGCAATTTCCCATTTTGAAACTTCTAAAGTCACTTGTATTGCAAACAAGTCCAGCAAATATCATAATCACTCGCATGGTAGCAATCCATCACTTTAGAAACTCGAAAATGAATTCTAATGATGTGGCCAGCATCATCAGGATTATTTTCCAGTGACTGAAGTGAGTTCAGTGCTTTCTTACTTCCCAAATTCATTTCAAAATAGTTTCCATCCAAAACATATTACCCAAAACAATACTCCATCATTGCCTTCAAACACCTTAGCAACATTTTAAACTTTTGCAGGATTTTAAATTTCCAAACTTTAGTTTTCAATACATTTAAAATCCTTTCCAAAACTTCCGGGATTTAAATTCTGGTTTAGTTTAAATTTAGTTATTCTTCTTTTGTATAATTTATACTCATAGAATTTTATTTGACTATAACCATTTCAAATTTTAGATCCTTATTTCAGATTCTTATTTAATTATAGAATTAACAACCAATCATCCAAATATATATAATAATTTCAGAAAATTATTTCTTTTATATCAAAATATAATTTTAGGTAAAATTATTTCATTTACCCACTTTAAAAACAATATTATGTCGGTTTATCTTGTTTAAAAGTTTAGAAACCCCTATCGATATGGTTGTACTTCCCGCACCGACCAGAATTCATAAACACTCAACCGATAAGTCAACAAAGTATAAAAACAATTTTATATCCACTAACAAGTACACTCTCATATCTATAAATACGCTCAGCTCATTATTGAGTACTATTGATTCTAATAAATGAGTAATTTCCCCACCAAAGCCTGGGTTGTCGCCAACCTCGCTCTGATACCAAGTGTAACAGCCCGCAAATCTGCACCCCTTGAGTCAATACTATTCTACATCAATTTACTCAAGTGAAACAGAAATAAGAACCATTAGGGTTAAAGAAGAAGAGGTAGAAGAAAGAAGGAACTAAACAATATCAGAATCTCACAGTCGTAGCGGAATAAAATATAATAGTAAATAATAGATCTTTACACAAAATGAAACTATATCTGTTTTATACATCATATCATCAGAGTATCTCAGACAACAATATTTACCAATCAGACATACCATATAATCATAGCAGCAGATATATATATATATATATAAATACGGGTAATACGTCTCGGACTCTAGCTCCTCTCTAGCTCTATATTCATTCTGACCTGAACATATAATACTCGGTCTGACCCGAACATTATAATGAAATAACACCCGAGTCAGTCTGGAATACCAGCTGATAATAATGCACCCAAATTGATTATTAAAGTTTCGAAAATCCTTTGAAAATAAAAGCATCTCGTAAGACCACGCCACAAATAAACATGTCGGGTTTTTACCTTACGATAGCTAAAACGCTTTTTATAGAAATCCTCTGATATTATAATAGGGCTATATACAAATACTTATAAAATAGCCGAAATTGTTACATCTATTAAATTCCAGCTACTAGCCACAGAGTGGGTAATACAAACAAAACTCATACAAGGCTCGTAGGGAGAATGGATTTCCAACAATGACTAGGCACTGGGGTACCACCTGTCACAGTACAGGGCTTAGATCACCATACCGAGGACCACGCCCGATCCCCTGCAACACAAGGCCGGACCCATCTCTTACTGGACAGTTCCGAATAAGATTACCGCGTGGTTGGGATTAGCAATCGCCCACTAAGCCGAAATAAAAAGGGACATCTAGACAGGGATGACCTTACTCTCAAGTGGGGGCTACCCACGAAGCCTTGCTGCATATCCCCTGATTTTCAGTCATTCCCATTTGATGAGGCTTGAGACTAAGCGTTACCTTTCAGAACGTTTCACTTAGAATGCCCATCGCCCACTTGACGATGTTCCGAAAGCATTCGTCCATACAAGTCCGTCCAGGGTTCGAACGGAACCGAAGGCACTACTCCTACTACATCCATTTTGAAAATATCCTTAGGATTAGTAGCGACTAGCCCTTGCACTTCACTGCTCCATCTTCGACTCCGGACACGTTTTTCCACGAAACGTACAAATCTGATCGAAGTGGTTTTCGAGAAATAAATCTCGATCCCGGACTCTTCGAAACGATCAACGCATTTGTCCAATATTGATAATCGGTGATTTAACTATCAATTAGCATTCACAAACATTCATCACACAATAAATAATTCCCACATTATTTATTTGCCTCAAATATCTCTTACAAGATATATTTCTATTTTCAATTCCCTTTGAAAACAGTTTTACAAAACATCTTCGTTGACAAAAATAAATTTTACAATATTTATTTCCTACTGGAAACAACCAAGTCCAAACCATTTAGATTTTAAAACAATTAAAATACTTTATTTTTAGATATACGTTGAAATATTTAATTTTACTACTAGTTATTTAGTCCAAAAATAACTTCAAATTATTTAAAGTAAAACCACTTGATAAGATATAGGCTAGTTTAAAATAAGGTTTAGTTGAATGAAATTTAAAGATAGAGTTTTAAATGAATATATACAAGGTATCAAATAACTTAAATCAAACTATCCTTTAAATAAATCCATATACAAAGATAATTACTAATAATATTCTTAAATAATTACTATTATAGCTAATTTATTAATTATTTCCTTTAAAATAATAATTTCTCAAAAACACTTTAGAAACAAGTTTAAACTTTAACATTACCTAAAATTTGCTTTAAAACACGAACTTGGTTTCCCAGGGAAATATACTTCTATCCAAACAACCCAGAGAATCTTTTTTATGAATCCCGCCCGATTTATTCCAATTCAAATTTACTTACAATTATTGTAAATTTGTTCACCTGGATAAAATAAACTTCCTTTGAAGTTTTAACCCACTTCCCATTTCTGGAAATTCACTTTCAAAGTCTAGGCTTAAATATTTTTAAATAAACTATTGGGAATTTATTAAATGAAAATAATACTTAAGAATTACTTAAATAAATTTCCTATGGGTTTAAAATAGTATTTCTAAAAGAATTAATATATATTTAAACTGCTAATTATATTTGAAAGGTCTCGTTTGAATCATATTTAATTTCCAGGAAAACATTTCAAATAACCCCATCGTTATTTAAAAACAATTTATAACTTCTTATAGAATCTATCTCCAGAAATCCATACTTTCACATTTATCAACTGATAAATTTCCTCTACATTTATAATTCCAAATTTATCAATTTCCAATCTTCATCCAAACCAGATTCCAATTTTTTTTCCTTTAAATCCTTTATTTAACAATTCCTTTTATTTCTTTTAAAACCAATTTATTTTATTTATGCTTAACAAATTTCAGGTTTAAAATTTATCAATTCATATCACAACAAACTAGATTCCATAATTAGCTATCACAGTATATAAATAAAATACATCATCAGTTGTAACAATAATTCCTATATTGTGAGGAATCCAGTTGGATTCCTCCAACCTGTTTTTCCTGCATCCACAGATATTAACACAACAAATATATATATATATATATATATATATCAATCCAGACTGATAACAACATTTATATTCAACCAATCACACAGATATTTAAATATGAACTATTTAAAATGTCTAGCATCCAGATGTGAGTGAGAATAACTCACTTTGAGTTTCGGCGAGCGTTCGAAATTTTAAATTAAGTCGAAGCGTTCGATTTAATTCGAAATTTCTACTTGCTTGAATCGAATTCAGATTTGCGCCACAGCGTGCTTCCCTTCGCTGCGATTCCAGCGCTTTCTGTTTCGTCGAATTTCGACAACGTATGCATTAGATACGGATTGTTAAAGCTTGAACTAAAATTTATAAACAATTCTTTTATTTTATTAACCTTAGATCTGCCGTACGTTAGAAAGAAGAAATCAAGACCATGCGATAGCTCTTCTTCCTCAACGCGCATATACAGGTGAAGTTCGAACCCATCATCATCAGTAGGGTTTCATACCGCTCCCACCACGGTCAACTTGAGCTCGATCAAACAACGACCCCGCGTACGTCACGACCAACTCCACCATCGCCCGGAAAAACTCGAAGTTCGGTCAACCCATGCCCTCAGAAAACGCACGAGAACTTCCAGCGAATGGCCCCAAAATCCTCCTTCGATCGACGACCATAGCGGCGATCCACTTTAGGATGTGTTAAGCTCGTCATCCCCTTTGATCTTCCAGTAGAAAATTTCTTGAATAGATGCAAGGATTGAGGGCAAATTGATGGGGAACAAGGAACATTTTCAGCCATGAAACGATATAAGAGGCGGCCAACGAAACATATTAGGGTTTTGATTAAAATTTAATATATATATATATATATATATATTGTTTAATATTATGTAAATATTACACTGCAAATTTTAACGACTTATGCAAAACGAACTCCAATTCTCACGTTCCAATAGGTGTTTCTAGGGTTTTTCCGCGTTCCGGACACAATGGAACAGGTTTCCTAAGCTAATTTGGTCATATGTGCGAGTTACGGAATTAAATGATCAACTTAAAATTAAATCGGCTAAATCGATTTCTAAGCGTTTCGAGCTGCCATGGTCAAACGACAACTCTGATTGCTACGAAAATTGAAATCCAATAATAACTAACTATTACGGATCCAATGGAATTGGTTTCGTTGAATTCCGAGATTGTGCCCCGGAAGGCTATTTTAACTCGTCTATTAAATCGAGCGATTTTCTGCAATAACCAAAAACACTCAAAATTTTACCTTTAAAATTTTATTATCTTAATAATAAATCATATAAAATTTATAAATCACATTAAAAATTATTTTGACTCATTCCAGACCCAAAATCTGATTATTTGCATTTTTATAATATTAAATCCATTATTAATTTAACATAAATTTCCCAATAATAAATTATCAACTTTTAAATCCCCCTAATAATCCAATAACACTTTTAATGACCCAATAGACTTAAAATAAATTTTAGAACTCATTTCCATATCTATTTACCTCTATATTCACAATTTATCCCGATTCAATATTTAATTATTGTTATTTAAATTCCAACTGGATTACCATATTTGGAATTATACGTAATTTATCAATTTCACCCAATTCTTTATATTTTAAAACTAATTCAAAATATACATTGAACATTTAAAATGAATTAAATGTTCAAAACTCAATGTCTAAAATTCCGGGATGTTATACTAAGTCAGAATATAATATCGAAGGAGTGTGTCCGATCAGAGTAATGACCTCATTTACCCGTCAGTTGCTCCTGTTATAGCCATCTTGTGCCAACTCATGGGAGTCGGGTTCACGTTCATACCTAAAAGGAATGCCGCCACCATCCTACTTCATTCTGGAATGTCCATCGCGTATACGGTTGTTAAAGTGGTTTTCGGAGTTGGCAGAGAGTATGATAACTTCCGATCTCGGTCTCTTTAAAAACCAAACATTATTATAACACCACGGTCTTTTCAACATAGTTTATACTTTTAAAACTAGAATATAATATCCATTTCAAACCCATATAATACGATATCATTTCCATTTTAAAACCCAAATCAATATGATATCATTTTTATTTTAAATATATCCTCTTTCCCAAAAATCATAGCACTTTCAATGTTATAACACTTCGAAACCAAACACTTGAAATTATAACATTTTCAAATCATAATACTTTGAAATTTGTAACTTTGAAACATAACTTCCATCCCTTAAATGGTGTAAAAAAATAAAATACTTTACATAATAAACTAGCTTCTTAAATTTCACCCATCAATTCCAAACAACTCGAATTTCTAGATTTTAAATTTAACCAAATCCCAAATAATAAATTCCAATGCAATTCAGTTTCCAAGTAACTATTCCAAATTATATTGATTTCAAAACAGATTTGATTCACAACTTAAACCATTTCGAATTCTATATATTTCAAAGCTTTAAATGTTCCACCATTTCAAAACTAATTCTTTGATAATTTAATGTATATCAAATTCAATTACTATTATTCAGATTCGAAATGTTTACTTCATAAATTCAATATCATTTAAGTAAAACTTTTAAACTTCAAGGATATTCTTTCAATTTATTTAACATGATATATTCATTTAAATCGACTTGATATTTATTCAAATCACTTTAACCAAAACCAAATCACAAAAATCATACCCTTTAAAATCTTAATTTTTATCTAAATTTAAAATCAAATTTATTCGAGTATAATTCTTAAATAACTTAATTCAAATCGATTTCGTATTTATCTTCCAACCTCAAATTTGTTTAAGTCAATATAAACCCTATATACAACATACTTTTAAACATATACTTAACCATATTATATAAAATAATCAAACTTTATTATTTAACTTATTTTATATTTCAAAATAAATTTATACATAGTTAAATCAATAATAAAATAACATTTATATAACTTCAAAAATCAATAATTATATAACCTATATATTTCTTTATGAAACCATAGAAATCATTTCAAATTATTTTTATATATAGACCGCGGTGTCTGTATAAAATTTTCTATCCTATGGTCAAGTGATAAAGATATTTATCATTTCAATTCGTAATTTAAAATAAAAATATAGTTATATATCATTTCAAACCTATAACATTCTTGATTTTTAAGCTAGATTTAAATTGGTAGTTAATTTAATTTTTGGAATTTAATTATGAATTTATTTGGTGATTTGAATAAATATATATAAAGATTGATAACTTGATTCATTAATAGGAAAAAAATGTTTTTATCTTTAAAATAAGTAAAGATTAATGATTTGGAATTCAAAAGTGAATATTTTATAAATAGATTATAATTTGAGATTTGAATTTGAATTCAATAAAAATTGTATTTACTTGAGAGATTTCTTTCTTAGTAATGTACATTTAATCACTTCAATAAAAATTTGAAATCACTTCAATATTTTAATCACTTGAAATTTAATTAGACTTAAAGAAATTTATATTTGAAATAAGTTTAATAACTTAAGTTTAAAAATATAAATGTATTGAAAATAAAAATTGTATTTACTAACCTATAAATCTTTATTAGTAATGTATAATGTAATTTCAAACCATTTTTCTTTAAATTGTATAAGTACAAAACAAAGTGTGATTTTGAAATTTAATAAATATCTTGAATTTAAAATTTCTATATATTTAAAACTAATAAAAAATTTGTTTCTTAATTTTTGTAAATATGCATTTTGATGTGAAAAGATATATAAGTATAAGTAGTTAAAATTATCTTTTGGAAATAAACATGATTTGTAAATAAAAATAAAAGAAGGTTTAAAAAACAAACATTAACAAAATAATTTACATTAAGGACTTAGACATAAATTTGAAAAAATTTCACAAGTGTTCATATTTACAAACAAATGTAAGATAAACATAACCTAGCATTACAAGTGGCAAAAATTTGTTTCTTTCAACATAAAATGTTAACAAAATAAGAAAACTTTTTCTTCTCATTTTTGTTTTAGGAATTTAAAACCAGAAACCTAAAAAAAAATTTGAATGAAACTTCAACCTGAAACAAGAAACCACAAACTAGATTAAAGAAAGCATTGAAAATCTGATTCACAAGAAACTTCAACTTGATTCAAATCTGAAAAACAGTAAAACAACTCAACAGCAATCAAAAGAAAAACAAAATCTGTTTGAATTCGAAACCTGAAATCAAAGCTAGAAGCAAATTCCAAGATCATCTCAAAGAAAATCTACATAACCTGGAAATAAAAATCTGAAAGCAGTATAAAACAAATCAAAATCAAAGCATGTGCAAATTCATCTCAGCAAGTTCAAACTTCAACCTGAAATTTGAAGCAAAAGAAGCAAGTTGAAACCTGGAACAAACATTTTAAGCTGTGGATTCAAAAGCAAATCAAAACAAATTATAAATCAGAGCATTTCCAGGCACAAATCTGATCAATATCCTCTGCCTTCATAAAATTGGTGAGCAACTCTCTTTTAAAAAAACCCAATTTTTTTTTAGATTGTGTTCAGTGTTGATGGATGAAATGAATGATGTGGTAACTTGTTTGGAATGTATACACATGTGTTCATATGTGTACAGGTTGAGGTTGCATGCTTGTAAGTAAGTATGTGTATACCTCTGTCTTCATTTTATAGGTTTAAAACCTGTTAAAAATTTCAAAACACTCCTTTCAAATTCTTTTTAGGCTTAGTTATTTAAACAAAGTATGTTCAAACTAACAAGATTTAGATTTTTAAAATGGTTTCAAGTTGAAAATGTTCAGTAACTATTTCAAAACTACGAAATAAGAGTGAAAATCTAAATCAAGTCAAAAATCAGTGATCCTATTTTATGTTTTAACTTTACAAATAGATTTGCATTTCAAATTGATGAATTTTAACGTTCAATTTGAGATTTATAAGTTTTTTTACAATGGGATATTTAAAATGAACGGAAAGTGTGTTTTTGTTAATCGCCATTGATCGGCGACGAATTTGTTCGTCAGACCGGGCCTGAAGATAGCTAGTACAATGGAGTTACAGGGAAAAATACTCGAGATAATTGTAAAGCATCGAGGTGGCGTTACAATGGAAATTTCAGGATTTAACCCTAGTTTTTACTGAGTTGAGTATTTTGATTTGTTCTCTTCCCCTGATTGATCGAGTTGCATGGGAATTTGGGTAATTGAAGTGAGTGAGTTGACGAGGTCGTGATCGGAATTTCAGCACCTCTGGTGGTTGAGGCGTCGAGAATGGTGCGTTTACAGGCTTGGTGGTATTTCCTGTTACCTGTTCCAGGTTTGGGTCGCAAGATTGATTTGATTTCAAGTTTTTGTGGTGGATTTGGAAGGCCATGGTGGTGTCAGGTGATGGTCGTGGACGTGTTGAAGAAGTGGGTGGTGGCCGGAGATGGTCAGAGTCACGGTGCATGTGCACCGTGCATTGGATAATTTAAGGTTAATTATTTAAAATAAAGAGTTAATTATCTAATGATTAAAGATTGATTAATTGGTTAATCAAATTTGATTTAAATTAATTAGTAAAGTTAATTAATTTATAATTTAAGGATTATTGATTTATGTGATTAATTAATTAAGGTGATCAATTTGAGGACAATTAATTTAAAAGTAAATTAATTAATGAAATTTATTAGAGATAATTTCTTATTGTAATTAATTAAATGGTAATTAATAATGGTTAATTAATCAATGTAATTAATTTAGATGGTTAACTAAAAGTAAATTAATTAATGAGAGGGATAAAGGAAGGATTATTTATTAAGAATTAATTAAATTTTTGTAAGTAACCAAGGATAATTAATCAAGGTATTAATTATAAATTAAAATTTTAATTAATAAATGATTAAGGAGTAATTAATCAAATTCATTTGTAATTATTAATATTAATTAACCAATATTTAAATTATTCATAAGCAATTAATTTGATTTAATTTGAATCAGATAATTTAATTTATTTTTACTTATGGATGTTTTGAATTCTATTGAATTTTTGGATGGTTGATATTTCTCATATGTGATGCTTTGTGATATTTTGTGATGAGAGTTGCTACGTATTGATCTGTGATTTCTGTGATATGTTTATGTGTAAATTCCCCTTGACCCGTTAAACGACATTTGGATTTCGATGCGACAGGGAGTCGGATTCCAGTTGGTTGTCCGAAACCCACATCGAATCGTAAATGATGAATATTTGTAATTGATAAATGTACTTTATCTGTGAATAAGGATAAGCGTTGTAGATTATACCGTTTATCGATATTTCTGTGTTTGTATATGTGATGATTGATGTTGTGCACTATTGTGTAAATCCCCTAGACTACACTATACACACACAAATATGGATTACACGTGGAAATCAGTTAAGTCACGGATTTTTAAAACAGTTTTGAATTGAATTTTAAATTCAAATGGTTTTGGAAATGGATTGGGTTTAAAGTGAAAAAAAGTGTTTTAAAAATGAAAGTTATTTTGAATAACTTAATAAAGATTTGAAATTTGAAAATTTTGTTTTAACTGAATTCAATATCTGAAATTGAATTCTATATCTGGTATTTATGACGTAAAAATATTATATAAAGTTATAAATGTGTTTATATAGGTTTTTAAAACATTTTAAAAGTATGGTTTTGAAAATTTGAATTTAACCCAAGTTTATATTTAAAGGCCTTAACTCGTGCAATTATAATCGGGTTTTCCGAAACGGAACAATAGGTTTTCAAATAACAATAGCTTTTATATAAGGGAAGAATTTCCAAAATTATGATGAAAACATTTCCAATTTCAAATGAAGTTGTTTTGAAAGTTATAAATGAATCTTTATCAAAGATTAGTAAACCTTGTTTTAAATTGAAAGGGATCTTAAAAGTGAATCTTTTGTTTAAAAGATTTAAATGTGGAAATTGTTAAACCATCGAAGGTTTTTGAAATGAATCTTTTTGTTTAAAAGATTTGTAAATGGTAATTTGTTTAACCATTTGAAAGAAAAGTTTTGTATAATAAGTTGTGACTTAACCGAGATCCCAAATCCATATGTTTTTAAATATTGCGCTCATTATTCGGTTTAGCCGGAAGAGGACTTTATGCCATATAACCCATTTCGAATAGTGATACGACGTTATGGATAACAATTGAAGACCGGTGGTGAAGACCTGATATTTTTGAAAATGAAGGGATTTCTTGTCGAATGTCTCTGCATCGGCTGATCCCCGATATAGAGATTAGAGCACCCATTGTGATGGGAAGTCCGGATGTGATTAGAGATTATCCAGATTTGCAAGGACTTCTTCGGAAGTGCCTTCGGTTCTGTTCGATCTTGGAACGGACTTGTATGGATGTGTGTCTGACGTTATACTTTGAGATGTAAAGTTGGTTCCTACCAAATACATTTCTATTTGGTGGCGGAGATTTATTCTCTTAGCTTAACACCCTTCTCTGAGACGTACGAGCTCAGAGGTTATGTAGTTGATGGTTACGAATGATACATTCCCAAATTTGGTAATGTGGCATACGAAGTACTGCTGATCATTTGTTGATCAAAGCATGGCTTTTGTGAAAAGCGTAGCTTTGTGGATGAGACTTCGTCGAACTTCACAACCCGGAATGGTCGAAACAGGAAGAATGCAGCAAGGTTATTTGGGGGTAGTGCCCCATGAGGGTATGTCATTTCCTTCTGGATAGAGGTGGTATCATGGTATGGAGCCCAGATACTTAACCTATGTGGTAGCTGCAAATTTATTACTTTGTGGTTGTTGGTGAATCCCAGGATAAAGGTTGGTTACGACCGGGGGATGACATACTCGTGTTGTAGTTACCTAGTTATAGAGGTAATCCGGCCTTGTGTTGGCAGAGATCTGGTTAGGTTCTCGGAGCGTCCCTCCAGAGGCGTACCCATGTGGCAATGAGAAGTTCCTTGGCCTGACCATTTGTTGGAAAATCCAATCACCAATACACGCCTTGTACGGTTTTAGTTGTAGAACCTGCTATCTAACATGGTAGCTATAGTAGGCATACTATAATGGTACGTATGCTGGATAAGATTAATATTATACTTTCGAAATGATTTCCACTATGAACTAATAATAATATCAAAATGGTTTTTACGTATTAAGCATGTTTGACTATCATAAGGAGAAATCTCCCCCAAGTGTGTGATTGCATTGTGTGTGTGCCGGGAGGCCTTATGGTAGTTTCATTTTCCAAAAAGCATTGCGAATTTCAAATTTAAATTCTTTTGTTTTTTTAAAGAAAACTATTTTTGTTTGATCATAGCTGTCCCATGACTGACCCGGAGTTTATTGTTCCCTTCCTAAACTCTGGGTGCCTACATTTTACCACACGGGCAGTCTAGAGTTGGGTTTTTCAGATAGTAGATATAGACATCGATTCGGCAGCTTTCAGCTTTCTCTTTGCTATTTTTGGAGACTTTGGGATATTGAAGTCTTCGGTGGACGAGACTTGCTTAGCTTGGTGAAATTTGATGGTGGTCCGAGCTATCTATGGAGATTGCTGATATTGGTGTTTCTTTTGGAGTTTCAAGTTCTTGCTATATTCGCTGTTGGTTCATTGGGTTTTTCCGCTATAGCATTGTTATCTTGTATCTTTGATGTTGATTCATATTGTATCATTGGATTTGTATTTATTGGAATCGTATATGATATTCATTTCTTTTTCTTCCGCTGTGTTGTTATACTTGTTGTGTTATAAGCTCCGGCACGACCTGAATTTCGACGTTTGGATCTGCGTCATTAGAATACGAGTGTCGTATTCGGTGCCGATTTTCGAAGGTCGAGTCAGGGTCGTTATATTTTGGTGTCAGAGCCGAGGGTTAAAAACTTTGGCTCAGGAGAATAACACATTAGGTACCTCATTAGAGATTGGGTGAAGTATACCCTAGAATGAGTATATCCCTAAGATATCCGTTCGAATGCCTCAGTAAACTCTCTTACTATCCACCGATAGTGAGTATGAGTGCAAGAAGAGAACGAGATAGGGGACATGGGAATACCACTATAAATGGTTAGTAACCTGCAATAGCGGAAACAACTTTCTCTATCAATCTCCTTTGATTCGTCTTTTCAATTCTTTGATGATTCCTGGTAGCTACAGGAAGAAGCTTTGATGTATTTGCATGGGACACAAACTCCAAATGGGTCAGAATTTATTTGTTTGGATGAATTTTTTGCTTTGGTTGATAAGTATACTTTGGTTGTTTAAACAAAAAGATTTGGATTGCATCCATATATCTGTTTATTCTGTTGGGTCCAGGTATATACTACGAATAGTTAGTTATCCTTTAAACTAGTCAATATCCCTTTATATTCGTAGATCTGGTGACCCGGGTATCTTGATTCGTTCTTGTATCCATTATTGATATTCTGATTTGGTAAACCAAATGCAGAATAGATAATCATTCGATTCTCTGTCTTTATGTATCTATTTTTTGTTGTCTCCCCACTATCAAATTTCGAGGATGAAATTTTCTAATGGGGAATCTGTAACATTCCTGATTTTTAAGCTATATTTAAATTGGTAGTTAATTTAATTTTTGGAATTAAATTATAAATTTATTTGGAGATTTGAATAAATATACATATAAAGATTGATAACTTGATTCATTAATAAGAAAAAAAATGTTTTTATCTTTAAAATAAATAAAGATTAATGATTTGGAATTCAAAAGTGAATATTTTATAAATAGATTATAATTTGGGATTTCAATTTGAATTCAATAAAAATTGTATTTACTTGAGAGATTTCTTTCTTAGTAATGTATATTTTACTCACTTCGATAAAAATTGGAAATCACTTCAATATTTTAATCACTTGAAATTTAATTAGACATAAAGAAATTTATATTTGAAATAAGTTTAATATCTTAAGTTTAAAAATATAAATGTATTGAAAATAAAAATTGTATTTACTAACTTATAAACCTTTATTAGTAATGTATAATTTAATTTCAAACCATTTTTCTTTAAATTGTATAAGTACAAAACAAAGTGTGATTTTGAAATTTAATAAATATCTTGAATTTAAAATTTCTATATATTTAGAACTAATAAAAAATTTGTTTCTTAATTTTTGTAAATATGCATTTTGATGTGAAAAGATATATAAGTATAAGTAGTTAAAATTATCTTTTGAAAATAAACATGATTTGTAAATAAAAATAAAAGAAGGTTTAAATAAACAAACATTAACAAACTAATTTGCATTAAGGACTTAGACATAAATTTGAAAAAATTTCACAAGTGTTCATATTTACAAACAAATGTAAGATAAACATAACCTAGCATTACAAGTGGCAAAAATATGTTTCTTTCAACATAAAATGTTAACAAAATAAGAAAACCTTTTCTTCTCATTTTTGTTTTAGGAATCTTAAACCAGAAACCCGAAGATTTTTTTTTGGAATGAAACTTCAACCTGAAACAAGAAACCACAAACCAGATCAAAGAAAGCATTGAAAATCTAATTCACAAGAAACTTCAACTTGATTCAAATCTGAAAAATAGTAAAACAACTCAACAGCAAACAAAAGAAAAACAAAATCTGTTTGAATTCGAAACCTGAAATCAAAGATAGAAGCAAATTCCAAGATCATGTCAAAGCAAATCTACACAACCTAGAAATAAAAATCTAAAAGAAGTATAAAACAAAACAAAACCAAAGCATGTGCAAATTCATCTTAACAAGTTCAAACTTCAACCTGAAATCTGAAGCAAAAGAAGTAAGTTGAAACCTGGAACAAATAATTTAAGCCGTGGATTCAAAAGCAAATCAAAGCAAATTATAAATCAGAGCATTTTTAGGCAGAAATCTGATCAATATCCTCTGCCTTCATAAAATTGGTGAGCAACTCACTTTCAAAAAAACCAAATTTTTTTTAGATTGTGTTCAGTGTTGATGGATGAAATGAATGATGTGGTAACTTGTTTGGAATGTATACACATGTGTTTATATGTGTACAGGTTGAGGTTGCATGCCTGTAAGTAAGTATGTGTATACCTCTGTCTTCATTTTACAGGTTTAAAACCTGTTAAAAATTTCAAAACACTCCTTTCAAATTCTTTTTAGGCTTAGTCGTTTAAACAAAGTATGTTCAAACTAACAAGATTTAGATTTTTAAAATGGTTTCAAGTTGAAAATGTTCAGTAACTATTTCGAAACTATGAAATAACAGTGAAAATCTAAATTAAGTCAAAAATCAGTGATCTCTATTTTATGTTTTAACTTTACAAATAGATCTGCATTTCAAAATGATGAATTTGAGATTTTTAAGTGTGTTTCCAATGGGATATTTAAAAATGAACGGAAAGTGCGTTTTTGTTAATCGTCGTTGATCGACGACGAATTTGTTCGTCGGACCGGGCCTGAAGATAGCTAGTACGATGGAGTTACAGGGAAAAATACTCAAGATAATTGTAAAGCATCGAGGTATCATTACAGTGGAAATTTCAGGATTTGACCCTAGTTTTTACTGAGTTGAATATTTTGATTTGTTCTCTTCCTCTGATTGATCGAGTTGCATGGGAATTTGGGAAGCGGGTGAGTTGACGAGGTCGTGACCGGAATTTCAGCACCTCCGGTGGTTGAGGCATCGAGAATGGTGCGTTGACAGGCTTGGTAGTATTTCCTGTTACCTGTTACAGGTTTGGGTTGCAAGCTCGATTTGATTTCGAGTTTTTGTGGTGGATTTGGAAGGCCATGGTGGTGTCGGGTGATGGTCGTGGATGTGTTTAATAAGTGGGTGGTGGCCGGAGATGGCCAGAGTCATGGTGCATGTGCACCATGCATGTTGAAGTTCTGTTGAACTTTGGGTTTTGGGTAGGAAATGCACTCGGGTTGAGCTCGAGTTATTCCAGTACTTGACTCGAAGCAGGAGAGGAAACGACTTGAAGCATTTTTACTTTGCCTCGGGTTAATTATGACAGGCTTCAGGTTTTTGTAAACCTGATTGAAATTTGAATTTAAAGCATATTTAAATGAAATTTAAATTGTGAGTTAGATTTAAATAAAGTTTAAATCTAGTATGGTGTTTAGATTCAGATAAACTTTTAAATCTTTAAGTTTTGAAAGGAAATTAGGATGTTTAAATCAAAGTTTTAAATGTAAATTTGGAAATGACTATTTCCAAACATATTTATAAGTGGTAATTAAATTGTTAATAAAAATGAGTCTACCTTAAGTAGTAATGATTTATATACATTAATTATTAAGTAAATGAGAATGGAATAGTTAATGTTTTGTGTTAATTACCTTTGAAATTTTAAGTTTAAACTTATTAATTAAGAATAATCAATTAAAATGATGATTAATTGAAGGGTTAATTTATTAAATTAAGATAATTAGCTAAAGGATAATTGGATAATTTAAGGTTAATTATTTAAAATAAAGAGTTAATTATCTAATGATTAAAGATTGATTAATTGGTTAATCAAATTTGATTTAAATTGATTAGTGAAGTTCATTAATTTATAATTTAAGGATTATTGATTTAAGTGATTAATTAATTAAGGTGATCAATTTGAGGACAATTAATTTAAGGGTTAATTAATTAATGAAATTTATTAGAGATAATTTCTTATTGTAATTAATTAAATGGTAATTAATTAATGGTTAATTAATCAACGTAATTAATTTAGATGATTAATTAAAAGTCAATTAATTAATGAGAGGGATTAAGGAAGGATTATTTATTATGGATTAATTAAATTTTTGTAAGTAATCATGGATAATTAATCAATGGATTAATTATAAATTAAAATTTTAATTAATAAATGATGAAGGAGTAACTAATCAAATTTATTTGTAATTATTAATATTAATTAAACAAAATTTAAATTTATTCATAAGTAATTAATCTGATTTAATTTGAATCAGAAAATTTAATTTATTTTTACTTATGGATGTTTTGGATTCTATTGAATTTTTGGATGGTTGATATTTCTCATATGTGATGCTTTGTGATATTTTGTGATGAGAGTTGCTATGTATTGATTTGTGATTTCTGTGATATGTTTATGTGTAAATACCCCTTGACCCGTTAAACGACATTTGGATTTTGATGCGACAGGGAGTCGGATTCCAGTTGGTTATCCGAAACCCACACCGAATCGTAAATGATGATAAATGTACTTTATCTGTTGAATAAGGATAAGCGTTGTAGATTATACCGCTTATCGATATTTCTATGTTAGTATCTATGATGATTGATGTTGTGCACTATTATGTAAAGCCCCTAGACTACACTATACACACACAAATATGGATTGCACGTGGAAATCGGTTAAGTCACATATTTTTAAAACAGTTTTGAATTTGAATTTTAAATTCAAATGGTTTTGGAAATGGAGTGGGTTTAAAGTGAAAAACTTTTGAAAGGTGTTTTAAAAATGAAACTTATTTTGAATAACTTAATAAAGATTTGAAATTTGAAAATTTTGATTTAAACTGAATTCAATATCTGAAATTGAATTCTATATCTGGTATTTATGACGTAAAAATGTTATACAAGGTTATAAATGTGTTTATATAGATTTTTAAAACATTTTAAAAGTATGGTTTTGAAAATTTGAATTTAACTCAAGTTTATATCTAAAGGCCTTAACTCGTGCAATTATAATCGGGTTTTCCAAAACGGAACAAGAGGTTTTCAAATAACAATAGCTTTTATATAAGGAAAGAATTTCCAAAATTATGATGAAAACATTTCCTATTTCAAATGAAGTTGTTTTGAAAGTTATGAATGAATCTTTGTCAAAGATTGGTAAACCTTGTTTTAAATTGAAAGGGATCTTAAAGGTGAATCTTTTGTTTAAAAGATTTAAATGTGGAAATTGTTAAACCATCGAAGGTTTTTGAAATGAATCTTTTTGTTTAAAAGATTTGTAAATGGTAATTTGTTTAACCATTTGAAAGAAAAGTTTTGGATAATAAGTTGTGACTTAACCGAGATCCTATATCCATATGTTTTTAAATATTGCGCTCACTATTCGGTTTAGCCGGGAGATGACTTTGTGTCATATAACCCATTTCGAATAGTGATACGACGTTATGGATAGCAATTGAAGACCGATGGTCAAGACCTGATATTTTCAAAAATGAAAGGATTTCTTGTCGAATGTCTCTGCATCGGCTGATCCCCGATATAGAGATTAGAGCACCTATTGTGATGGGAAGTTCGGATGTGATTAGAGATTATCCGGATTTGCAAGGACTTCTTGAGAATTGCCTTCGGTTCTATTCGATCCTGGAACGGACTTGTATGGATGTGTGTCTGACGTTACACTTTGAGATGTAAAGTTGGTTCCTATCAAATACATTTCTATTTGGTGGCGGAGATTTATTCTCTTAGCTTAACACCCTTCTCTGAGATGTACGATCTCAGAGGTTATGTAGTTGATGGTTCCCAATGATACATTCCTAAATTTGGTAATGTGGCATACGAAGTGCTGCTGATCATTTGTTGATCAAAGCATGAATTTTGTGAAAAGCATAGCTTTGTGGACAAGACTTCGTCGAACTTCACAACCCGGGATGGTCGAAACAGGAAGAATGCGGCAAGGTTATTTGAGGGTAGCTCCCCCTGAGGGTATGTTCATTTCCTTCTGGATAGAGGTGGTATCATGGTATGGAGCCCAGATACTTAACCTATATGGTAGATGCAAATTTATTACTTTGTGGTTGTTGGTGAATCCCAGGATAAAGGTTGGTTACGACCGGGGGATGACATCCTCGTGTAGTAGTTACCTAGTTATAAACCCGGCCTTGTGTTGGCAGAGATCTAGTTAGGTTATCGGGGAGTCCCTCCAGAGGCGTACCCGTGTGGCAATGGGAAGTTCCTTGGCCTGACCATTTGTTGGAAAATCTAATCACCAATACGCGCCTTGTACGGTTTTAGTTGTAGAACCTGCCATCTAACATGGTAGCTATAGTAAGCATACTATAATGGTGCGTATTGTGGCTAAGATTAATATTATACTTTCAAAATGATTTCCACTATGCACTAATAATAATATCAAAATGGTTTTTACGTATTAAGCATGTTTGACTATCATAAGAAGAAATCTCCCCCAAGTGTGCGATTGCATTTGTGTGTGCCGGGAGGCCTTATGGTAGTTTAATTTTTCAAAAAGCATTGCGAATTTCAAATTTAAATTCTTTTGTTTGTTTTAAAGAAAACTGTTTTTGTTTGCTCATACCAGTCTCATGACTGACTCGGAGTTTATTGTTCCCTTCCTAAACTCTGGGTGCCCACAATTTACCACACGGGCAGTTTAGAGTTGGGTTTTTCAAATAGTAGATATAGATATCGATTCAGTAGCTTTCTATGGAGATTGTTGATATTGGTGTTTCTTCTGGAGTTTCAAGTTCTTGTTATTTCCACCGTTGGTTCATTTGGTTTTTCCGCATAGCATTTTTATCTTGTATCTCTGATGTTGATTCATATTGTATCATTGGATATTGTATTTATTGGAATTGTATATGATATTCATTTCTTTTTCTTCTGCTATGTTTTTATACTTGATGTGTTATAAGCTCCGGCACGACTTGAATTTCAACGTTTGGATCTGCGGCATTGGAATACGAGTGTCGTATTCGGTGCCGATTTTCGAAGGTCGAGTCAGGGTCGTCACAAAACCGCAATCCCGAATGAAATAAAAATGCACAACATCTTGTAGTTTATAATCATATAAAATACAACATCCATTCATCCAATACCAACCATCAACCATTTATCACAATCATCATCAAATTCAAACAATAACATCCATATAGAATAGATAATAAATAACATGTATTTACTGGCAATTTATATTCAATAATAAATTAAATAACAACTTAACTTGCAGTTTATATGCAATAATAAATTAAATAACAACTTAATTCAATAAATTTAATTTAATTGAAATGATGATAAGAATATGCCAAACAGTCATAAATAAATTTCTAATCACATCAGAAATTAATTTAATACACATAAGAAATTTCAGAAGTCGTGAGTGGGTTAAAACACTCACATTTTGAATTTAAATTGAATTTAAATCCAATTTAAACTCAAAATTCCAACAGCCTTAGAATTCTTCTAAACTAGCTTCATAATGTCCGGAATTTTGGTAGGATCGTAGCGGAGAAAACCACGCCTGAATTGGACCGTGTATGAAAAATTTATGCACGTTTGAAGTTATACGATTTAAATTTGAAACAAATGAAAATAAAATATAAAAAAAGGGACATGTCACCATTAGTCGATGCGGCCGAACCCTAAACGAGATGAACTCGATCACAGCCGCCACCTACAAGCGCCCACCGTTGCCGCTACCGTCACCGCCATCACGATCCGAGAGCGCCATCGCGACACCCACACCTTGGCGCCCCTCCGCGCCATTCGCCATCCACCTCGACGCCTCCGGGATCACACCACCGTTGTGACCTGTAACCACCAACCACGACCAATCCAATAACCATAAGCACAAATGAATGACATCATGGTGAACTGCTCGAGCTCCTCATCCTAATGCCACTCCTCGATCGACAAACGGAAGCAGATCCGCCATTGGATCGACCAAAATCCAACATGGACAGCCGAAAATTGATCGCGATTTAAGGACAAACGACAATTCAACGAATTGCAGATCTGAGATGCGCTCATCGAGAGCTTCGAATCCATAAAAAATTTGATATTATTTGAGGGGTTTGAATTTTCAGTTTGATTTTTGAATTGCAATTATATTGGAAGTGAGAATTTGTTTGCCTGCCATTGAGGAATAGGAGCAGTTCGAATTGTATGTACAAAAAATGAACATAAGAAATAGACTATGGTTTATAACAAGGTGTATATATATATGCAAAGCTGAAATTTGAATGGATGGACACGATTGATATACGCGTTGAACGATAAAATGACCCAAAAAGCCCGTTCTGACTCCGGAATGAAATTGGGTCAACCCATATATCAAAATAGTTGTTTTAAAATATTTTAAACGCGATGGAACTGGTTTCAAGTCCTAATTCTGTCATATGAAGAAGTTATGCTAAAATCAAGTTATTTCAAATTGATTTCAATAGATTTCAATTTCATTTATTTCAAGGCGTTTCGAGTCCGTACGATCAAACGACAAGTTCGATTGTTACAAAACTTGAAATCCTACAATAATTTAATGTTACAAATCCGATGAAACTTGTTTCATCGAAATCCGACTCCGTGGCCGAAATGGCAATTTTTACAATAATTAAACAATTTAATATTAAATCAATTAAATCAAAATTTCCGATTCCAATTCCATAATTAACAAACCTTATCATTTGATTCCTTAAACAATTGCAATACTTTGACAATTTAGATATCAATGCAAGGTTAATTAATCTACCAATTTTCGTATTCAATTTCAATTTTAATAAATTCATTAATCATCAATTGAAATTCCAAATAAATCCATTTATTTGATTCTAAGTCTTGTTATTCAGTCCATTATCACCGAATAGATAAAATTAACATTGGCTCGTGCTTTATTGAATAAATATCTTCAAATTTCATCTAAATTAATATTTACGAAATATTTAAATATGTAATTCCATTTTTTGCAATAACTCAATCATTATAATTTAAATTCAAATATTTAATAAATCTTGTTTTCCATTCTTTAAATCAACCTATTGTCATATTATAAATGGAACTGACAATTTATTTCCCAATTTACGAAACATAATCAATTATAATCTTGTAATTGTTTCAATTGATTGAGTTTGTACTAATTTAGTTATTTAGTAACTTGTATTAACATTATCACCTTTATTTTAGTGATTCCATTATTAGCTAACAAATTTTTATTTCCTTTCCGAATTAAATAACCAAAACTTATTAAATTAACAAAATTAATTACCAAAAATTACGGGTTATTATACTCTCCCCCACTCAAAACTTTTCGTACCTGAAAAGGAAAAAGAAGGGAAAAGAAGAATTAAGAAATCGATATATCTTACTTAAAATATTAAATTTATAAAAAAATAAATTTACCAAATTAATTAATTTAAATAAAATATACCAATTTATAACTATTAAATCCTTTAATACTTAAATTAATAAAGCTTGGAAAATCTTTTCAAAATTTTCTAGGTCTAAAATTTATGGAAAATTTCGACAGAGTTTCCTTTGTACGGAGAGGCTCGGGGAAAAATATAATATCAATTATAACAATATATAACATATAATTTCCAAAATATATATCCTAATACGGGAAAAACAATATAATAGCGCTATAAAACCGAAATCCGAAAACGTACCTATTTGTCGGGCAATCAACATTTAATTATGAAACCAAAAGCAGTGGCAATTGATTCCATAACTTGTATTTCACTTATATAATATAAAAGAGTTGATAATAATATAAAATGAAATATTTAAAGTTGTTTCACACGGTTCAATATAAAACAACAATCATTGCAACCAATAGCATAAACCGCATATACAAATCATCCATTCAAGCAAAACAAAACAATTGGTTGGTTCCTGTTAAGACACAATAAGTCACATAGAATGACAAATAACTATGAAGTATTCCATTTTACTCAACAGTCTTAGATAAAACTTAATAGATTATTCATACATCCCAACAATTTTAAAGTATCCTTGCCCAAACAACCATAAACCAAACAAACAACAATTCCACAATAAATCAAATTCATTCGTAATCATTTCTTTTCATAATATTTGTTGTTGGGTTTCTTTTTATTCATATAAAAATTTCTTTTTAATCTACACTTATTTCTTGCAAATTTTCATTTCCATTCGTTGATTCAGTGTTTATTCCACTTATTTGTACTTATACTTACATAAATTCATTTTATTTGTTCATATCATATAAATTTTATTTTTATTGCATTACATTCATTCATTTCTCAATTTCATTTATTTTCATTCATTTATTACTTAATTTCATCTATTCATTTATTTATAATACTCACCTTCCAAATTTTTTTTAATTAGTAGCCTTTCAATTCTCCTTAAGTTTATAACAACTACAACACCCAATTCTTATTTATTAAGGAATTTCATTGAATACTTTCATTATTTCAAATTTTTACTTGTAAAATTTCCCATTACATTTTCTTTTAACATTTTAACTTTTTTTATAGTTGGTAAGTTGTATGTATGTTAAAGAATGCAATTGAAAATTATACAAGCTTATCTCATTTCTTTTAAATTAATTAAATGTTCAATAAGCCTATCTTTTGTCTTATAGGTTACACATTTCACATTTTCTTGTAGTTACATTCATACTTAGCATTTAATCTCTTACTTTAATTAAAGGTTCCAATTATTAATTAGTTACATTCAATTTCACTAAAATAATTGAACTATTAATTAACAGAAACTTAAGAACCAAATACCTGGTTAAATTTCAAATCATTTAAAAATAATAGATAAATGTAAACACTTACAATCTATATTCCAATTATATTAAAACAATTAAAATTTTGTATTTGGTTATCAAAATAAATCCGTAGTAAAACTACTATAGTGGCCTTCCCACTTCGAAACTCGAAAAAGAATGTCGATGATGCGTGCACTCATCACCGACATAATTCTCCAACGACAGAGAGGGGAGTACAGAACTTATTTTTTTCCAAAATTTCTTTTAAAGAAATTCTTTCAAGTTATCTAGAAATATTTATATCAAAAAATACTTGTAACAATATTATTATATTCCAAAATCCTTTGAAAGCAATTTTCAAAAATCTCGGAGATTAAGTTCTAAAATTTCCAAATTTCATTTATTTTAGTTTCTTCAAATCTTATTTCCAATCAACATTTATAAATTTCACTACCTAACAACAAATACAATACAACCAAATATATATCTTATTCATAAAAATTTATTATATATATATATATATATAAAATATAATAGGCAAAATTATTTCATTTACCTATATTCAAAACAAATATTATGTCGGTCTATCCTATTAAGTGTTTAGAAATCCCTATTGATGTCATAGAGTCCTATGCACCAACCAGAATTTATAAATACAAAATGGAACAAATCAACACAATGTAAAATCCTTTTTATAACACTAACAAATACGCGCTCATATATACTCTAGCGGCTCGTCATAGGGTATTACTACCATATTAATAAAACGTCAGACCCCACAAAGCTAAGGTTTATCGCTAAACCAAAGCTCTGATAACAGATGTAACATTCTGCCTTTTTGTAAGCTTTAAATCGATGATAAACCACACACGTCAGACTTAAACCATATAGAAGGGCGGATTGCTATGGGGTAAATAAGAAAAAACAGAGAAAGAAAAACAAAATAGAATCTTGCAGCGGAACGATAAAACATAATAATTAAATAAACAGTTCATGAAGCTGTTTACAAAGCATTTGATTATGCTAATACACTATAAAATCAGAGTTACACATACCAGAGAATAATAATTACAATGCAGCGGAACAGTATGAATGCAGTGGAATAATATAATAAATAACAGTAATAAAATCTTCGTCTTCATCCTCCAGAAATAAAATCTTCATATCCTGTAATGCTCAGACTGACCCGAGCGAATTGAAAGGACAAAACACTCGAGTTAGAACTAAAAGAGCTTCGTAAGTTAAATCAACTGAAATAAATATGAGTGGAACGGCTTCAGAGATGTTTACAGGTTTTGACATCTCTTATCCAGCGTCAAACGGGCGCGCATTAACTTAAAAGATGCTCGGGATTCACATCTCCTAAGGATCCGTTAAACTATTTAGTACGTAGTAATATTTTGCTATTATAATAATGTATACAATAAACTAAACTTACTTTTAAATAGCGTTAAGGAGTGACCGAATATTCCCCTTAACACGTAGTAGTCCCAGTAGTCCATCCAGTATCAGCGCATCTCCAGATCGGGAGACTATCCTAAATACTCCACGGGCTATGGGAGAAAACCAAACTCGTACAAGGCGTGGTAGGGTAGGTAACAGGCACAACTAGGCAATGCCAGTGTAGATATACCAATTACACTTCCGAGTTGGTGATAACGCGTAGCAGCTACTAGTGCCCACCTCGAGCCACACCCTCAAATCAAAAGAATCAAAAGTGACCACCGAATCAATCGCAAAGTCAGAATATAATATCAAAGGAGTGTGTCCGATCAGAGGAATGACCTCATTAGCCCGTCAATTGCTCCTGTTTTAGCCACCTTATGCCAACTCATGGGAGTCGGGTCCACATTCATGCCTCAAAAGAATGCCGCCACCATCCTACTTCATTTTGGAATCTCCACCGCGTACATGGTTGTTAAAGTGGTTTTTGGAGTTGGCAGAGAGTATGACAACTTTCGATCTCGGTCTCTTTAACAACCAAACATTATTATAACACCGTGGTCTTTTCAAAATAGTTTATACTTTTAAAACTAGAATATAATATCCATTTCAAACCCAAATAATACGATATCATTTCCGTTTTAAAAACCAAATCAATATGATATCATTTTTATTCAAATATATCCTCTTTCCCAAAATTATACCACTTTCAATGTTGTAACATTTCGAAACCAAACACTTGAAATTATAACATTTTCAAATCATAATACTTTGAAATTCTTAACTTTGAAACATAACTTCCATCCCTTATATGGTGTACAAAAATAAAATACTTTACAAAATAAACTAGCTTCTTAAATTTCACCCATCAATTCCAAACAACTCGAATTTCTAGATTTTAAATTTAACCAATTCCAAAATTATAAATTGCAATGCAATTCAGTTTCCAAGTAACTATTTCAAATTATATTGATTTCAAAACAGATTTGATTCACAAGTTAAACCATTTCGAATTCTATATACTTCAAGCTTTAAATGTTCCACCATTTCAAAACTAATTCTTTGATAATTCTGTGTTTATCAAATTCAATTACTATTATTTTGATTGGAAATGTTTACTTCATAAATTCAATATCATTTAAGTAAAACTTTTAAACTTCAAACAACTGGATATTCTTTCAATTTATTTAACCTGATATATTCATTTAAATTGACTTGATATTCATTCAAATCACTTTAAACCAAAATCAAATCACAAAAATCATACCCTTTAAAAACTCAATTTTACCTAAATTTCAAATCAAATTTATTCTAGTATAATTCTTAAATAACTTAATTCAAATCGATTTCGTATTTATCTTCCAACCTCAAATTTGTTTAAGTTAATATAAATCCTATATACAACATACTTTTAAACATATACTTAACAATATTATATAAAACAATCAAACTTTAATATTTATCTTATTTTATATTTCAAAACATATTTATATATAGCTAAAATCGATAATAAAATAACATTTATATAACTTCAAAAATCAATAATTATATAACCCCTATATTTCTTTATGAAACCATAGAAATCATTTCAAATTATTTTTATATATAGACCGCGGTGTTTGTATATAATTTTCTATCCTATGGTTAAGTGATACAGATATTTATCATTTCAATCCGTAATTTAAAATAAAAATACGGTTATATATCATTTAAAACCGCAATCCCGAATGAAATAAAATTGCATAACAGTTTGCAGTTTATAACAATATAAAATACAACATCCATTCATCCAATATCAATCATCAACCATTTATCACAATCATCGTCTAATTCAAACAATAACATCCATATAGAACAGATAATAAGTAACAGGTATTTTCTGGCGGTTGTTATTCAATAATAAATTAAATAACAACTTAACTGGCAGTTTATATGCAATAATAAATTAAATAACAACTTAATTCAAAAAACTCAATTTAATTGGAATGATGATAAAAATATGCCAAACAGTTATAAATAAATTTCTAATCATATCATAAATTAATTTAACATACATAAGAAATTTTAGAAGTTATGAGTGGGTTAAACACTCACTTTTCAAATTTAAATTGAATTTAAATCCAATTTAAACTCAAAATTCAAATAGTCTTAGAATTCGTCCAAACTAGTTACATAATGTCCGGAATTTTGGTAGGATTGCAGCGGAGAAAACCATGCGCGAATTGGACCTTGTATGAAAAAGCTATGCACGTTTGAAGTTATACGATTTAAATTTGAAACAAATGAAAATAAAATATAAAAAAGGGACACGTCACCATTACTCTACGCGGCCAAACCCTAAACGAGATGAACTCGATTGCAGCCGCCACCTACAAGCGCACACCATCGCCGCTATAGTCCACGCCATCATGATCCGAGAGCGCCATCGCGACACCCACACCCTAACACCTCTCCACGCTATTCGCTATCCACCTCGGCGCCTCCAGGAGCACACAACCGTCACGACCTGTATTCACCAACCACGGCCAATCTAACAACCATAAGCACAAACGAACGAACACATGGTGACCTGCTTGAGCTCCTCATCCCAACGCCACTCCCCGATCGACAAACGAAAGCAGATCCGCCATTAGATCGACCAAAATCCAACATGGAACGGCCGAAAATTGATCGCAATTTTAGGACAAACGACGATTCGAAACCAAAAACGAATTGTAGATCTTAGATGTGCTCGTCGAGAGCTTTGAATCCACATAAAATTTGATATTATTTGAGGAGTCTGAATTTTCAGTTTGATTTTTGAATTGCAATTGTATTGGAAGTGAGAATTTGTTTGTCTGCCATTGAGGAAGAGGAGCAATTGGAATTGTACGTACAGAAAATGAACATAAGAAAGAGGCTAGGGTTTATAATGAGGTGTGTATATATATGCAAAGCTAAAATTAGAATGGATGGACACGATTGATATACGCGTTGAATGATAAAATGGCCCGAAAAGCCCGTTCTAACTCTGGAATGAAATTGGGTCAACCCATATATATCAAAATAGACGTTTTTAAATATTTTAAATGAGATGCATGGGTTTCAAGTCCAAATTCCATCGTATGAAGAAGTTATGCTAAAATCAAGTTATTTCAAATTGATTTCAATTTAATTTATTTCATGGCGTTTCGAGTCCGTACGATCAAACGACAAGTCTGATCATTACGAAACTTGAACCCTACAATAGTTTACTGTTATGGATCCGATGAAACAAGTTTCGTCGAAATCCGAGTCAATGGCCAAAATGGCTATTTTTACAATAATTAAATAATTTAATATTAAATCAATTAAATCAAAATTTCCGATTCCAATTTCATAATTAACAAACTTTATCATTTGATTCCTTAAACAATTGCAATACGTTAACAATTTATTTATCAATGCAAGGTTAATTAAACTACCAATTTCCGTATTCAATTTCAATTTTAATAAATTCATTAATCATCAATTGAAATTCCAACTAAATCCATTTATTTGATTCTAAATCTTGTTATTCAATCCATTATCATCAAATAGATAAAATTAACATTGGCTCATGCTTTATTACATAAATATCTTCAAATTTCATCTAAATTAATATTTACGAAATATTTAAATATTTAATTCCATTTATTTTCAATAACTCAATCACTATAATTTAAATTCAAATAAATTAATAAATCTTGTTCTCCATTCTTTAAATCAACCTATTGTCATATTATAAATGGAATTGACATTACTCTCAAATATTACCTTAATATACATTAACATAATATTTAATTATATTTATTAAAATTTATTTCCCAGTTTACAAAATACAATCAATTATAATCTTGAAATTATTTCAATTGATTGAGTTTGCACTAATTTAGTTATTTAGTAACTTGTATTAACATTATCACCTTTATTTTAGTGATTCCATTATTACATTACAAATTTTCATTTCCTTTCTGAATTAAATTGCAAAACTTATTAAGTTAAAAAAATTAATTACCGAAAATTACGGGTCATCACAGCTAAGTTATTTCAACTAATTGAATTTAGAAAATAATGGGTTTGGAAAATTTTCTTACCATAGCAATTTTGAGGACGAAATTCGTTTTAATGGGTAAAGAGCGTAACGACCTAGAGCTTTAGTCATTTGATTTTGTAATATTTAAATGATTTTAAATATTGAATAATTATTTTTATAAGTCAAATAGCTAAAATTTCAAATATAATGATTTATTTGATAATTGCATTATTAAATTAATAATTGAAATTGTTTAAAATAATTTAATCTTAGGTTTTAAGTTGAATAAAAGATGATTTCAAAGCTTATTTAAATTCTATTTAATAAAATGATGATAATAAAGTTGGAAAAGTAATTAACTGATTTTGAAAATAATTCGTTTTAATTAACATATAAAAATAGCCTTCCGAGGTACTATCTCGGATTTTGACGAAACTAGTTTCATAGGACCATAATAATGGATTATAATACGTCGTTAAATGTCGTGGCAATCAGACGTATCGTTTGATCATGTGAGATAGAAACACGTTGATATTAATATCTAAAATTTAATATAATAATTTAGTACAAAATGCTACCTTCTACGTACGATCGAATTAGGTCTCGGAACCAGGTCCATTGTGTTTGGAATAAGGGTATAACATATAGAACGTCATGCGCCACACCTCATTTGGAGTTTACAATTTTTGGATGTTTATAGCTTGATAATTTAAAATTTAAAACTAGTATGTGTGTGTATATATATATATATATGAATGTATGTATGTATATTAGACCAAACTTTAATCCATAACTCTATCATGTTCCTGCCATGCTCTCCACTGTTCATGCCATCCCCTACCTTTATATTTAAACCATTCTAACCTCTGCATATTTTTTTTCCAAAAAGTTAAGAGGAAAAAAGTGAAAACATTGAAATTGAAAAAAAAACGAAGTAAAATTCCAAAAATATAAAGCTTCCTTCTTTGGTTATGTGAGATTGGACCTACACTATGGAAGGTGTTTAAAGGTGTTCGACCAAGATTTAGGGATGTGCGTGTTTTGTCAGTAAACGATTTTGAAGCCATGAAACTAGAGTTTGATAAATCGAGGTGTTGAAGGTTCGATTGATGGAATGGAGCATGTATTGAGTTCTAGAGTGGCAAAGTGCATCTTTGGCCGTCATTTGGTGGACTGCGATGGCTTAGGGGTGGTCCACCATGGGTACGACTGTTGTAACACCTCTAATTTTGGTAATTTTTTTTAGGAGATTTGACTAGAATTAATTAAATATAATAATGTAGAGTGATAAAGATATTGAGGTTGATTAATAAATTAATGGTCATGCTTATTTAAAATGAATGAGCTTACAAATGGTTGAGTGTTAACTAAATAATCAAAGTGGCAATAGGGCCATTGCTGCCCACATTCTCCACCCTTATACTATTTTCCTAAGACCATTCATGTTCATCTTGTCATAAGAAAAAAAGTAAGAAATTGAAGGAAGAGAGCCGACCATTAGGAGAATGGGAAAATCAAATCTAAAGCTTAGGTTTAAGCTAGAAGAAATCAACCTAAACCAATCTTCAATTTCCTTATCATATCTAAGGTGAATAATAATCACTACATCTCTATTTTGGTTTGATAATTGTATATTTTTGGATTAAGAGTAAACTTGTTTTTATGATATATTAGATGACGACGTGCTTGATTTATAATTTGTTTGGATTAAACAAGCTTGTTTAAATTGAAATATACACGGTTTTAGGTTAAAACCGAGATTTAATGATTTTGAAATGCTGTGGGTAAATTTCATATTATGAAAAACCTCATTTTGGAGTTTGATTTTAATTTTAAAATTTTCCAAGTTGTGGAAATATTATTATGATTTTTCAAAAGAAAATATGGTTATTTAGGTTTATAAATTTATTTTGGAAATTATGTTGAGAATTTGGGTCTGAAATTTTGATATGTTAAATAACATGATTAAAGTGAATTTCTGGACTTTTTTTTGAGATTTTTACCAAGTGATCTAGTATGGAAATTAAATTATTTGAGAGGAGGACCTAAATGATTTAATTGCTTTATTAATGGGAATGGCTTATTTGTTAAAAGATATTCAGTTTCAAATCTGAGAAAAATGCAGCAAATATGAGCAAAATAATTCGAAAGTTTAATTTACCTAATAAAGTGTTCACAAGTGGGAAAGTTTGTTACAAAAACTTTATTTTATTTCGCAAAAACTATCTTTTGCTCAGAAAAGTGGGTTCAGCCTCCTTTGGAAGTAGCTTTCGACCTAGAGCTTCCGCCTTCAACCTAGTCGAAACCTTTTAGGTCAAAACCAGAAAAACCAATACACATGGTATCATTTATATGGTGCATAGTGGATTAGAGAAAGATGGTAGGTAGGGTGTGGAAGCATAGCTTACAAAGGTGTCGAGGCCTTTATTTTCTTTTTAAAAGAAAATCGCTCGTTTGTTTACAAAGGCTTTTGAAGCAGTCGAAATAGTGGTTGCGAAAGGGTATTTCAAGAAGCTTTCGAACGAGGGTTGCCGCCTTTTTATAGTAGTAGCTTTTGAGGGAGTTACTTAGTTTTTAAATGAAGCTTTTGAAAGGGGTAGTTTCGACCCCTTCTGTGGTTTGATACCTTTCGATGATATAGAGGACATCAATGCTGTCGAAAGGTACTATTTGTTTTGTAAATACAATCCACTTCCTACTGCTTTTGAAGGGGGTTAGGTGTTTCGGAGGCAATGGTTTCGGAAGGGGTTTTAAAGCCAACCTTCAATTGTTGTACCTAGATGCTTTAATGCTTTTGAAAGGATGGTTTAGGCACCATCAAGTTTCCTCAGATACTTTTACAAAATAAAGAATGTTTCGAAAGATGTGCTTTTGCTTATGTTCACTTTGACCCAAAATGATGTTTTGAATATAAACCCAATGATTTCGTAAAGGGGACATTCAATGGATTCGGAGGGGTGACCTCCAATTGTTTCAAAATAGGTACTTTCATTTGGTTTTGAAGCAATGCTTCTAAATTTAAGTTTGTGTTTTAATACAATCGAAAGGCTTCGAAACATGAGCCTGATGTTTTGGAGATATATTTTAAAGCTTTTGAAGGAGGTCATTCTATGATGTCGAAAGTAAGGTTTCGAAGGAGTCAAAAGGTTTTGTAACCCAAACTCATTTTTAAAAGAAAAAACTATGGCTAATTAAATGACTTTTGAAAAAATTTCGAGAATGTAAATATGAAGCAAGTGTTTCCTTGATAAAATAATAGGTTAAGGGGATAACCATCTTTTATATGTAATATTTTCAACGATATTAAACACGCAGAAGTGTTATTGCTAAGTTGCTATAGTTACTTTTTCAAATGTAATATATTCGCATGATTAAAGACCCATAATAGCATTTTAGGGATAAAGGGGTAGAAGAACCAGCTAAGTCAACCCAGTAGTGAATATAAATTGACTACTCTCCCGAATGAGTAGAATTGCATCCAAAAAGTTAGGGAGACCGAAATATAGGATGCATAAACCTTGAAGTTTCCGGGGAGACGGCCATAGTATACCCATGAAAACTACGATTTGAAAGTTATTGGGGGTAACAAATAGGTTCATAATGATCCCACGAAAACTATGTATTAAGGATGGTTGGCAGGGGCCAATTTGTAGTGAACCCATGAAAACTATATCCATATTAAGTGTTGACATCAAACAGTAGGTTCCTAGTCAACCCATGAAAACTAGGATAAGGAAGAATTTTTTGGAAGTATCGACAGGTTCCATATTAACCCATGAAAACTAGGATAATAGATAGGTTATTAGAATGACCAATTGGTTCAAGGGATCCATGAGTTAATTAATTTAATTGGTAGGGGCCTATAGATTCTTAGTGATCCCATGAAAACTATGAAATAGGGCAGGGTGTCCATGAATTATGAAAAGGTTATTAGTAAACCCATGTAAACTAATAGGTTAATAGTAACCCTAGAAACTATAAATATGACAAGGAGTCAATTAAACCGGGGATGGGAAATCTTGGATGCTTATATATATATATATATATATATATATATATATGCATATCATCATAATATTTTGAAATGTTATGTATTAACCATTGCGGATGAAGAAGCACGATATATGGTTTTAAAATGGTTTTAGGGCACTAATGAGGCAAATACCCATTCTGCTAAGTGGCGTGGTCTTATTAGATATCTAAACTTATTGAGATGTTAGATTATTATTCATAACAGGCTTTATGTCCGACTTGAAGTTTTTGTTTTCCCATTAAAATCTCGAGTACTCATTTAATTTTGAGTAGTTTAAGATTTTCAGGTTCTCTTCTTAGATGAAAAAAGCTTCCGGAAGCGGGCAAGAGGCATTTAGTTATTTAGAGTTATCTTTTCTACTGTGTGTTTTGGTTGTAATGCCATTTCCACATTCCATTATATACTCTTATCAACCAAGGGGGCATCTTCATATGTCGCTCTCGGCGTATGTGTAATAATTATATTTTTTGAGCGTGTTTAACGTTTTGGATTATGTAATGAACACGTAATGTTTTAAACAGAACATGAAATGTGTTTTTAATTTGTTAATTTTTTTCCATATTCTTATGATCTGTGTATCAATGTATCTAGCACCGTCATATTTGGTCGTCGAGAATTAATAACTATGGATGACTGCAGTATCCGTAGCCGTTAGTTTTGGACTTCCAAGTACGGGGATGTTACAAGTTAGTATTATAGCATAGGGTTATGAAACTTTAAAAAGAAATTAAAACTACAATCTTTTTGAAACATAATCCAATAAATCAGAAATATGAGCGGGGTTTGGGTTAACACTATAGTAGCGTACTGTATTTGATATATATATAGGTATATATAAATAAGTACGTGTTCCCCTCTCTCTTAGAAAGTCATTCTGTATCTTATTAAGGATCGTATGCAGATTTACGAGAAAAAGGGTATGGAAGAAGGAAATGGAAAAGGAAATCTTGGTGGAGGAAACACCATAACCAACGGAAATGCTAAGACCTAATTCTAGGAGCGATCAAGGTCAATAGAAAATCTTGGTGGAGGAAGCACCATAACCAACAGAAATACTTACACCTAATTCTAAGAGGGACATGCTAATGCTAACTTAAATGCTGAAGCAAATATAGGTGCTGGAAATACACCAGTAGTTATAGGGATGGTTCATAAGTAGTTGGCCAATCTTTTGCAAGCCAGGGCTGCTAGTAATGTTGGAGGAGCTATTCTGGTAGCTCCAATTAAATACAATTATGCTAGGCTGAGTAGAGAATACACCAGTCTAGGTGGAAATCCTTTTATTGTTAGAGGATGCTATTGAGATTGAGAATTAGCTTTTGCACATGTGAGGATCTTTACAAATCTAGGCTTGAATGACAGGGAAAAGAGAAGGTTAGCCTCTAGACAGTTGCAAGGGGCACGCGTTTCACTGGTGGAATAGTGTGATAGCCGGAGTTTCAAAGAAAGAGCTAAATTGGACTGATTTCATAAGAAGGTTTAGGCAGAGGTTTTTATCTGAGGTTTCTAAGTTAAAACCAATGAGGAAGTTTATGGATTTAGTCTAGGGAGATATGTTGGTAATCGACTATGTTGCCAAGTTTGATGAGCTGTCTTGGTATGGATATGCCACTATAGACATTAAAATTAAAAGGAATGAGAGGTGTATTCAAGAATTGAGACTAGAGCTAGCTAGAATGACTATGACACATATCAGGGAGCCTTGTAATGTTGTCAGGACACGATTCTTCGTCTTCCGAAAATTCAACATCGATACTCACTTTATCGACTGCCGAGTAATCGAACGACGGAAAACCGAACACTGAGGGTTTTAAGAAAGAAGAAAAAGATAGAAGAAGAGATAAGAAGGTAGGAAATAGCGAGAAAAGAAAAATAGAAGATAGAACAGAAAGAAAACAGAAAAAAATAGGACGGAACAGAAAACAACATCAGAATCTCACAATTCGCAGCGGAACAACATATAATAATAAATGAATAATCTTTAAACAAAGAACTACATCAGTTATTACATTACATCACATTTCATTTCATTACATCATATCATCAGAGTATACAACATCAAACAATGCAGCGGAAAAAGAAATACTATATAACTAGTAATACGTCATGCCATCCAGCTTGCCTCCAGCAACTCCAGAATATCCAGAATATCCTGATAAACCTAACTCTTGACTGCCCGTGTGGAAATTGGAGGGCACCCAGAGTTTAGGAAGGAAAACAATAAACTCCAAGTCAGTCATGTGACTGGTGTGCAAACTCAAGACAGTTTATTTATCTTTAAAATCAAAATAGAGGATATTTTTAAATTCAATTCGAAATGCTTTTAAAAATGAGACTACCATAAGGCCTCCCGCACACACACACACAATGCAAACGCAGAATCGGAGGAGATTTCTCCTTATGATAGTCAAAGATGCTTGATACGTATTAAAAAGAACATTTGATATTATTATTAGTGCATAGTGTAGGAAAAATTCATTTCTAAAGTAGAATATAAATCTTAGCCAACATACGACCATTATCGTATGCCTACTATAGCTAACTATGTTCAATAGCAGGTTACCGCCACATTCCATAGCAGGTTATACAACTAAAACCGTACAAGTCACGTATTGTTTCTTTGGATTTCCAACGAATGATCAGGCCAAGGAACTTCCCGTTGCCACATGAGAATGCCTCTGGATGGACATCCCCGAGAACCAAACCGGATCTCTACCAACACAAGGCCGGGTTACCCCTAACTGAGTAACAACTGACCGAATATGCCATCCCCCGGTCCTTTGGGACCTTTCACCGAGCGCTCGTAATCAATTCACACAATCATAACAAAGTGTTTTCAACATGAGTAAGTATCTGGGCTCCATACCATGATACCACCCTTTTCCAGAAGGAAATGCACACATCCTAAAGGGCGCTACCCCTCATAACCTTGCTGCTTCTTTCCTGTTTTGACCATTCACGGGGTGTGAGGCTCGACGAAGTCACGTCCACAAAAACATACTTTATACAAAAGCCATGCTTTGGGTCAACAAATGATCATAGAAATGATCACCAGGATAGACGATCAAACAAATGATCCTATCACAAATAATCAACACAATGATCATTTCAGCATCACTCAGCATGTCACATTACCAAATTGGGAATATATCGCTGATAACTTCAACTATATAACCTCTGAGCTCGTACGTCTCAGAGAAGGGTGTTAAGCTAAAAGAATAAATTCTCCGCCACCAACAGAAATATATTTGAAAGAAATCGGCTTTATATCTCAACTTGTAATGTCAGACATACAATCCATACAAGTCTGTTCCGGGCTCGAACAAAACCGAAGGCACTTCTTACGAAGCCCTTGCAATCCGGGTATTCACAATCCCGATCGAATTTCCCATCACTTAGGAGATCTCTATACCAGGAGCTACCCAGTGCAGAGACAATCGATAGGTCATCCTATCGCTTTCGCAAATACTCGGTCTTCAACACCGATCTTCAATGCAATTCACAACGACGTATCACATATTCGGAATGGGTTATACGACCCCATGGTCCTTTCCCGGTTAACCCGAATAGTGAGCGCTTATTCAAAAATAAGTGTGGCATTCAAATTCAAACAAATCACATCAAATACCCATTCAAAGGGAAATATTGATAGTCGGTTATTGAACTATCAATGAATATGCACACATCACCAGATTCCAAATAATTTTCCAAATTATTTATTTTCCAAAATATCTTCACTAGATATATAATTTTCAACACTTCAAAAATAAATCAACATTTATTTTTAAACCCATTTTCCAATTTCATTTATAAATTCAATAGTGAATTTACATTCCAAAATATTCATGAATATACGATTTCAATTATTCATTTCAATTTATCTTCAAAAAGATAAATTCTCTAGTATTCACTTTATATTGGAAAAACATTTCCATACTTATTTGTTCATAAGTAATTCACAAATTTTATCTATTTTCAACACTTAGAAAATATTCAATATACTTAAATCGGGATTAAGTATATATTTCATTCTTTAAGGAAATCATGCTCTTAAACATATTTATTTGGGCCAAAACGAATGTTGCATAAAACATCGTTACGACGTCCCAAAATCACTAGTATAGGGATTCGAAATTAAAATAGACATATAAATCCCAATACTATTCAAAACATTTCCTTTCGGAAATTATTTACTATAACAACAGTGTTATAGTCCACTATTTCCTTTTATTTCTCGAAAACGTCTATTTCAACAATAAATGTTGAAATCTATGGTTTCGAATCTCAACACATTTTAAAACATCGTTAGATCGTTTTAATTCTGTTTAAAATATCACATTCAAAACAATTTCTTTAACATATTATTCACTATTCAAAAACGTGAATATACTACGTTAACACATTTCATCCTTTATTCATTTTATTTCAAAGGACTATTCACAGTCAAAAATGTGAATATAACTTCATTAATAGGTTTCAGCAATTTACTTATCAAAATAAGTCGTTTGCGAATTTATAAAACAACGTTTATAAATTCCATTTCTATTTATTTTATAACAACTTTTTTTATAAATCTCCTTTATTAATCTATTCGATTTATAACTCAATTATAAACCAAAAGTTCACATTATAAGTTAAATGCTTATAAAACAATTACTTTACAAAAATCGTTCCTTTGAACTTCATAATTATAAATCGTATAACTTATAAGATTCAATTATTTATCCAAATATATTCTTTAATAATTTCACAAAATTTATAAATCTTACTATTTATAAATTTCACTTATAACTTCAAATAACTTCACAAATTTATAATTCTATAAATTTCATTCATTTCTGAAATCCATTTTCACTTCATTCAAACACTTATAAAAACTTGTTTTATAATTCCAAGGTTTTAATTTATAAATATCAATTTATAAATCCTTTATAAAATCAATTTATACTATTATTTTAAAACATCCTTAATCTCCTTTATTATTTCACCATTTCGATTCATAAAATAATTAAATTTTATAAACCCTATATTTAAACTTTTTTTTTTATTTTTTTACAATAAATTCAAAAATCCAATTTAAACTATTTTATAAAATCATTAGCATCATATTCTCAAAAATAAATCTTTAATCGTATTTCTCAAAATCATAATTTTTATAACTTTAAAAATTATACGTTTATTTATTTAAAATGAATCAATTCCAAAAATATTTTTATAAACGTATACTTTCAAAAATCACTTTGAAATCATTTTAAAATTCCAAATTTGGTCCAATGATGCTACACACCAAATAGTCAATTACGACAACAACGATATCATATATCGATATGATAATCCATCAAATATCAAAATATTTGAAATCAAATAAATACTGTTGAGGAATCCAGTTGGATCCCTCCAACCTGTTTTCCTGCATCCAAAAACATTAGCACAATACCAATTTCGCTCCAGTACGAAATTATCGCGGTATATGTTTTTATTAAATATTATCCGCTTAATAACGGCGCAATAGGATCTCATCCGCTAAACAAAAAATGCGGGAAATCAATAACTCCAATATATACATATGCCAATATATATATATTGCTATTATATATAATACCAATTTCACTGTTTATGAAATATTCGCGGTATATGTTTTTAATAAATAACATCCGCTTACTAACGGCGTATAATGTCTATTTTAACAATCAATAGGTATCAATCATCATTCAAATTTGCATTCAAATATTTTAAATCTAACTATTTAAAATAAAATCGAAACTGATTCGATTGAGTGAGAAGTTCTCACCTTGATTTAAATTCCGTTTTTAGCGATTTATTTCGAATAAAATTAAACGGACGTTTAATTTTATCCAAAATTCTCACTAACTCCAAACGACTCCAATCCAATTCCATCGCATAGTGCTCGTCCATACGATTCCAACGCAACTGGTTTCGCGCGTTTTCGACCTCGTATGAAAAAATTATGAATTATTGAAGTTTGTACACGATTTTAATAACAATTTACAACATTTTTAATTAAATTTTAAACTACAACCATTTTCAGCCATAGGATCTCACCCAAACTCATCACTGTCGTTCTTATCATCTTCCTCATTCACGTTTCCATCTCCAGGCATCAACACATATAGCCGAACCCATTTAGATAATTAGGGTTTGATTATACTCCTCGATCACACGACTACACTTCATCAAACTACCACCATCACGAAGCTCTCGACCCCCCCTATGCTCGGCCTCAACCAGAGCAAGCTCGGCCCCCTCCTTCTCCTAGAAATGCGTGCGCAAGGCAGCACGGTCGGCCCCCCATAGCTCATCCTACGATGCTCCAAACACGATCTCAACCGTATGGATTGAAAGCTCTCTTCATGATCTTCAATGTTGTAGTTAACAACTTTGGCTAATTCTTGCTGGATTGAGAGAGATTGAGGGAAAAGTGAGAGCAATTTTTGGCCATTGGTGAATAAAGAGGCGGCTAGGGTTTTAGATTAGGTTTTTATTTTATTTTTTCTAAAATTATGAAGGTGTTGGTCTATTTATAAAGAAAAATCGAACACTATTCATCCAGAAATTCCGAACTCCGATTTACGCGCCGTAACCAGCGTTTCTAGGGTTTACCCCGCGTTCCGGACACAATGGAACAGGTTTCGAAAGCTAATTCGGACATCTGTGCGAGTTATGGCAATAAACGCTCAATTTAAATTAAACCGATTTAAGCGATTTTCTAGGCGTTTTAATTTGTACCGGACAAACGGTAAATCCAATTGACTTGAAATTTGAAACCATACAATAATATCACATTATGGATCCGATGAAACTGGTTTCGTCGAAATCCGAGACTTTTTGAAAAATGGCTATTTTAACTCGCCAAATTAATATTAAAAATAAATTCGATGCGTTTCGAGCTGCTACGATCAAACGATAGCTCCGATTGACACGAAATTTGAAATCCGGTAATAACTGACTATTACGGATCTAATGGAACTGGTTTCGTTCAATTCTGAGACTGTTCAAAAATTGACTATTTTCACTAGTCGATTTAATTATTAAAATATTCAATTTTCACAAATTAACTTTTAATTCGATTTTAAAAGTTCTAAAATATCATTCTAACTCCAATAGATAAAATAAAATTTTACAAATCATTTTCAATCATATTTAACCCAATTTTCAATTATTTCCATAATTTAACATATTAAATTATCGATTTAATTATCCAATTAAATCCAATAATTCAAATAAAAATTTATTTGACTTATAAATTCACTTATTAATATTTAAAATTAATTAAATATTCAAATTGTAATTATTAAAAATCCTGGGTCGTTACAATCTTCCGCCCTTAAAAGAATTTCGTCCTCGAAATTATTAAGTAAGAAAAGTTATAGAATTTATTAACTTTCCATAATTCATAATTAAATTTCTTACAAAACTTTACTAAGCTTTCAAATCATACTTAGTTATCTTTTCAAAAACAACTACTATTGTTTTACTTTCAATTCCAAAATCAAAGTTTATAGTTTTCAAATTTTTTTTTTCCCATTTTCTCAAATTTTTTCTAACGCCTTAAATTTTCGGAAAAATTCGCCATAGTCTCCTTTGCGCGGCTCGATCCGAAAAAAAAAAATGACAGTATATATATCACAAATATACATCTCATCAAGTAATGAGGCATCCCGCAGGGAAAAAGTATAAAAGTACTGTATTTAATCCGAGATATGTACCTTATATTTTATTAGCAAGCATATACGGCTAATATAGCGCGAAAGCGAGCTCCAAATGCGAAACAAACACGATCCGCACCTACTAAACACTCAACAAACAACATGAGAACATGCATATATGAAAATAATCTCAATATACAACATATATCTCCATAACAACTATATATGTCACATAGCAAATATATGAAAAGCAATATATTCAACCATCAACCAACTATCATCCAACAAATCAATAAATATTCATTCATATTCTCATTAATATTCAATGAATTGGTTTTCAATTTAAATCATATTTGATTCATTTACATTGGGTTTACTAACATTCATTCTCAATTAGTTTATATTCACTAATTCATATTCAAGTTGGTTCACTTCCAAATCAAATTTAATTCTATTCAAGATTCATTTAACTTCCAATTGAATTTCAATTACTTTAGCTCCCAATTTCATTAACTCTTAATGAATTATATACAATCAACTAACAATCATATAACAACCAATGTATATTAATTGCAACCAAATTCCTTTGCTTATATTCATTCTATTTGGTTTAACACCATCACTTTCAATTGGTTTAATTAAATTGATTTTCATTCAATTATTCAACTTCCAACAACATTAGATTTTAATGAATTACACTTATATCCATTATTCCATATCAACTTAAATTTACATTTAATTGATTAGTATTCAATCCATTTAATTTAATTCAATTACAACAGTTGAATTTCATTTATATAACTTAAGTTCACATCTATCACTTGGTTTTACTTAACTTAAATTCCCATTTATAAATCAATTCAGCTTCCAATTCTAAGTAAATTTTCCATTTAACTTTAAATTCATTTTTATTTACTACTCATATTCATAAATATATTCATATAGTTTCACTTCTTATATATATAAGTTTATTTCACAATTGTAAATCACTTTAATTATAATTCAATTCTTATAATCCTTTTTGCTTATACAATTATTCTTTTATTTAGATTATTCAAACAACTTAAGAATCAACTTATATACACTTTAATAATTCTGAAAAATTATTTCTTTTATATATAAAATATACTCAAGGCAAAATTATTTCATTTACCCAATTTAAAATCAATACTGTGTCGAATTGTTCTATTCAAGTGTTTAGAAACCCCTTCGGCATAGTCTTGCGGACCACGCTGACGAAAGTTCATATGCCACTCAATAAACCAATCATCACAATATAAAACAATTTTATATTCACTAACAAATACGCTCTCATAGCTATTATTACACTCAAATTCATTCTAGAGTACTGCTGACTCTATCTTTAATGAGAAATACCCAACAGAACCATGGTTGTCGCTTAACCATAAGCTCTGATACCACATTGTCAGATCCAGGCTTTTCAACCATCGACAGCAGTCACAACCGGTAGGCTTTTCAACCATCCCAGCCCCACCGTGGCAACAACTGGTATCCCAAACTTGCTTTTACGGCCAGCCTCTCGACTGTCTCAGGTTACACCTAACCAACCCCCTAAAAGAGGACGTGTGGGAGTAAGAGTCTCCCGTTCGCCACCTAACCGCGAAGCGAGAACCCCCCATCACATAGCCCAAAGCTTAACAAGACTGGTGTGAGAACTCAAGATAGTTTATTTATCTTTAAAATCAAAATAGAGGATATTTTTAAATTCAATTCGAAATGCTTTTAAAAATGAGACTACCATAAGGCCTCCCGCACACACACACAATGCAAACGCAGAATCAGAGGAGATTTCTCCTTATGATAGTCAAAGATGCTTGATACGTATTAAAAAGAACATTTGATATTATTATTAGTGCATAGTGTAGGAAAAATTCATTTCTAAAGTAGAATATAAATCTTAGCCAACATACGATGATTATCGTATGCCTACTATAGCTAACTATGTTCAATAGCAGGTTACCGCCACATTCCATAGCAGGTTATACAACTAAAACCGTACAAGTCACGTATTGTTTCTTTGGATTTCCAACGAATGATCAGGCCAAAGAACTTTCCATTGCCACATGAGAATGCCTCTGGATGGACATCCCCGAGAACCAAACCGGATCTCTACCAACACAAGGCCGGGTTACCCCTAACTGAGTAACAACTGACCGAATATGCCATCCCCCGGTCCTTTGGGACCTTTCACCGAGCGCTCGTAATCAATTCACACAATCATAACAAAGTGTTTTCAACATGAGTAAGTATCTGGGCTCCATACCATGATACCACCCTTTTCCAGAAGGAAATGCACACATCCTAAAGGGCGCTACCCCTCATAACCTTGCTGCTTCTTTCCTGTTTTGACCATTCACGGGGTGTGAGGCTCGACGAAGTCACGTCCACAAAAACATACTTTATACAAAAGCCATGCTTTGGGTCAACAAATGATCATAGAAATGATCACCAGGATAGACGATCAAACAAATGATCCTATCACAAATAATCAACACAATGATCATTTCAGCATCACTCAGCATGTCACATTACCAAATTGGGAATATATCGCTGATAACTTCAACTATATAACCTCTGAGCTCGTACGTCTCAGAGAAGGGTGTTAAGCTAAAAGAATAAATTCTCCGCCACCAACAGAAATATATTTGAAAGAAATCGGCTTTATATCTCAACTTGTAATGTCAGACATACAATCCATACAAGTCTGTTCCGGGCTCGAACAAAACCGAAGGCACTTCTTACGAAGCCCTTGCAATCCGGGTATTCACAATCCCGATCGAATTTCCCATCACTTAGGAGATCTCTATACCAGGAGCTACCCAGTGCAGAGACAATCTATAGGTCATCCTATCGCTTTCGCAAATACTCGGTCTTCAACACCGATCTTCAATGCAATTCACAACGACGTATCACATATTCGGAATGGGTTATACGACCCCATGGTCCTTTCCCGGTTAACCCGAATAGTGAGCGCTTATTCAAAAATAAGTGTGGCATTCAAATTCAAACAAATCACATCAAATACCCATTCAAAGGGAAATATTGATAGTCGGTTATTGAACTATCAATGAATATGCACACATCACCAGATTCCAAATAATTTTCCAAATTATTTATTTTCCAAAATATCTTCACTAGATATATAATTTTCAACACTTCAAAAATAAATCAACATTTATTTTTAAACCCATTTTCCAATTTCATTTATAAATTCAATAGTGAATTTACATTCCAAAATATTCATGAATATACGATTTCAATTTTTCATTTCAATTTATCTTCAAAAAGATAAATTCTCTAGTATTCACTTTATATTGGAAAAACATTTCCATACTTATTTGTTCATAAGTAATTCACAAATTTTATCTATTTTCAACACTTAGAAAATATTCAATATACTTAAATCGAGATAAAGTATATATTTCATTCTTTAAGGAAATCATGCTCTTAAACATATTTATTTGGGCCAAAACGAATGTTGCATAAAACATCGTTACGACGTCCCAAAATCACTAGTATAGGGATTCGAAATTAAAATAGATATATAAATCCCAATACTATTCAAAACATTTCCTTTCAGAAATTATTTACTATAACAACAGTGTTATAGTCCACTATTTCCTTTTATTTCTCGAAAACGCTATTTCAACAATAAATGTTGAAATCTATGGTTTCGAATCTCAACACATTTTAAAACATCGTTAGATCGTTTTAATTCTGTTTAAAATATCACATTCAAAACAATTTCTTTAACATATTATTCACTATTCAAAAACGTGAATATACTACGTTAACACATTTCATCCTTTATTCATTTTATTTCAAAGGACTATTCACAGTCAAAAATGTGAATATAACTTCATTAATAGGTTTCAGCAATTTACTTATCAAAATAAGTCGTTTGCGAATTTATAAAACAACGTTTATAAATTCCATTTCTATTTATTTTATAACAACTTTTTTTATAAATCTCCTTTATTAATCTATTCGATTTATAACTCAATTATAAACCAAAAGTTCACATTATAAGTTAAATGCTTATAAAACAATTACTTTACAAAAATCGTTCCTTTGAACTTCATAATTATAAATCGTATAACTTATAAGATTCAATTATTTATCCAAATATATTCTTTAATAATTTCACAAAATTTATAAATCTTACTATTTATAAATTTCACTTATAACTTCAAATAACTTCACAAATTTATAATTCTATAAATTTCATTCATTTCTGAAATCCATTTTCACTTCAATCAAACACTTATAAAAACTTGTTTTATAATTCCAAGGTTTTAATTTATAAATATCAATTTATAAATCCTTTATAAAATCAATTTATACTATTATTTTAAAACATACTTAATCTCCTTTATTATTTCACCATTTCGATTCATAAAATAATTAAATTTTATAAATCCTATATTTAAACTTTTTTTTTATTTTTTACAATAAATTCAAAAATCCAATTTAAACTATTTTATAAAATCATTAGCATCATATTCTCAAAAATAAATCTTTAATCGTATTTCTCAAAATCATAATTTTTATAACTTTAAAAATTATACGTTTATTTATTTAAAATGAATCAATTCCAAAAATATTTTTATAAACGTATACTTTCAAAAATCACTTTGAAATCATTTTAAAATTCCAAATTTGGTCCAATGATGCTACACACCAAATAGTCAATTACGACAACAACGATATCATATATCGATATGATAATCCATCAAATATCAAAATATTTGAAATCAAATAAATACTGTTGAGGAATCCAGTTGGATCCCTCCAACCTGTTTTCCTGCATCCAAAAACATTAGCACAATACCAATTTCGCTCCAGTACGAAATTATCGCGGTATATGTTTTTATTAAATATTATCCGCTTAATAATGGCGCAATAGGGTCTCATCCGCTAAACAAAAAATGCGGAAAATCAATAACTCCAATATATACATATGCCAATATATATATATATATATATATATATTGCTATTATATATAATACCAATTTCACTGTTTATGAAATATTCGCGGTATATGTTTTTAATAAATAACATCCGCTTACTAACGGCGTATAATTTCTATTTTAACAATCAATAGGTATCAATCATCATTCAAACTTGCATTCAAATATTTTAAATCTAACTATTTAAAATAAAATCGAAACTGATTCGATTGAGTGAGAAGTTCTCACCTTGATTTAAATTCCCTTTTTAGCGATTTATTTCGAATAAAATTAAACGGACGTTTAATTTTACCCAAAATTATCACTAACTCCAAACGACTCCAATCCAATTCCATCGCGTAGTGCTCGTCCATACGATTCCAACGCAACTGGTTTCGCGCGTTTTCGACCTCGTATGAAAAAGTTATGAATTATTGAAGTTTGTACACGATTTTAATAACAATTTACAACATTTTTAATTAAATTTTAAACTACAACCATTTTCAGCCATAGGATCTCACCCAAACTCATCACTGCCGTTCTTATCATCTTCCTCATTCACGTTTCCATCTCCAGGCATCAACACATATAGCCGAACCCATTTAGATAATTAGGGTTTGATTATACTCCTCGATCACACGACTACACTTCATCAAACTACCACCATCACGAAGCTCTCGACCCCCCCATGCTCGGCCTCAACCAGAGCAAGCTCGGCCCCCTCCTTCTCCTAGAAATGCGTGCGCAAGGCAGCACAGTCGGCCCCCCATAGCTCGTCCTACGATGCTCCAAACACGATCTCAACCGTATGGATTGAAAGCTCTCTTCATGATCTTCAATGTTGTAGTTAACAACTTTGGCTAATTCTTGCTGGATTGAGAGAGATTGAGGGAAAAGTGAGAGCAATTTCTGGCCATTGGTGAATAAAGAGGCGGCTAGGGTTTTAGATTAGGTTTTTATTTTTTTTTCTAAAATTATGAAGGTGTTAGTCTATTTATAAAGAAAAATCGAACACTATTCATCCAGAAATTCCGAACTCCGATTTACGCGCCGTAACCAGCGTTTCTAGGGTTTACCCCGCGTTCCGGACACAATGGAACAGGTTTCGAAAGCTAATTCGGACATCTGTGCGAGTTATGGCAATAAACGCTCAATTTAAATTAAACCGATTTAAGCGATTTTCTAGGCGTTTTAATTTGTACCGGACAAACGGTAAATCCAATTGACTTGAAATTTGAAACCATACAATAATATCACATTATGGATCCGATGAAACTGGTTTCGTCGAAATCCGAGACATTTTGAAAAATGGCTATTTTAACTCGCCAAATTAATATTAAAAATAAATTCGATGCGTTTCGAGCTGCTACGATCAAACGATAGCTCCGATTGACACGAAATTTGAAATCCGATAATAACTGACTATTATGGATCCAATGGAACTGGTTTCGTTCAATTCTGAGACTGTTCAAAAATTGACTATTTTCACTAGTCGATTTAATTATTAAAATATTCAATTTTCACAAATTAACTTTTAATTCGATTTTAAAAGTTCTAAAATATCATTCTAACTCCAATATGATAAAATAAAATTTTACAAATCATTTTCAATCATATTTAACCCAATTTTCAATTACTTCCATAATTTAACATATTAAATTATCGATTTAATTATCCAATTAAATCCAATAATTCAAATAAAAATTTATTTGACTTATAAATTCACTTATTAATATTTAAAATTAATTAAATATTCAAATTGTAATTATTAAAAATCCTGGGTCGTTACAAATGTGGTGGTGGAGATGGCCATCCGCCATGAGGAGATACTTGCTATTTCTGTTAAGGAGACCCTGTTGAATACCAGGGTCCTTAGGGAAAGAAAAGGAAATTCTTTAAGAAGAAGGGAGCCCAGAAATGGGATGCTGCCAAGAAGGCCAAGGTTGATTTGGTGTGCTTCAAATGTGACAAGAATTGTCATTATGCCCATGAGTGCAGGACTGGCAAGGGGAAGAAGCCTTTAAAGAAGAACACGTGAAATGCTTCAACTGCGATCAAGTTGGGCATTATAGGAACCAGTGCCTAGAGCTAGTCAATGCGGATAGAGGATGAGGTTTTTTCTATTGGACCACCATTTTCTTCTAGATCTATTACAGCAGAGAAAGGGAAAACTGTGATGGAAGGCACGCTTTGGATTTAGAGTATACCAGTTTGGGTACTATTTTGATACCACTGCGTCACACTCATTTATGTCACAGTATTTGATTGATAGGTTATGCTTAGAACCCACATACCTTGTTACTTCCTTAACAGTTACGAATCCAGTAGGAGGGTATGCAACTCTAGGGATGAGATGTGACCTGTTAGAACTTGATTTGTTTGGTCATAAGTTTGCATGTAGTTTGTATGTTATTGATTTCGTAGATTTCAAGGCCATCTTGGGTATGGATTAGTTGGTTAAGTATGACTTTAGGATATTTTGCCAGGATAAGGATATATCATTAAGATACCGAGATAGTCAAAACCAAATCATCTTCTTAGTGGAGAATTCCAACAGGAATGTTTCTGTTTTATTAAGTGCCATGGAGGTAGGAGAAGAGTTAAGTTAGGTTCGAGTGGCAAGGGAATTTGTAGATGCCTTTGATCCGGTTAGAGGATTACCAACGAAATGAGCTATTGAATTTCAGATAGATCTTGTACCGGGACCTGAACCTATGAGTAGACCACCTAGAAGGATTACACCGATAAAGATGAAGGAATTAAAGGTGCAACTAGTGGATCATGAAGGAAGGAATTTTATTAGACTGTGATATCCCGGAAATTTTGGGCAATATCAATTTAATAATCTGCATAAAAAATTAAATTGATTTGATAATATTTGTTAATAATATTTGAATTGATTAAATAATCTTCTTTAAAATAAACATTTAACTGATAATTCATCTTTTAAAAGCTAGTAAGTTGTTTTCTAATAATAAATATATATTTGTATATAATCTAAAGATCTGTTTTTAAAATTAAATAAATAAGGATTTGTTTTCAAATTCTAATGCATTGGTAATTTGAAATTTGATTCAAAAATATAGCTAATAAATAAATAATAATTTGGCTTTAAAAATATACTAAAGATAAGTTAAAATTTGATTAAATGATTTTAACTTAAATTTAAATTTAACAAAGGTTATTTTGTTCTTGTTTTAAATATAGTTGATAAAATAAGTAATTTATTTATATGGTGATAATTTCTTTTATAAATTATTTTGATAATGAGATTTATTTATAATATAATATCTTTAAAAGTAGATTTAAAATAAATAGAAATTGTTATATATGTATGTGAGCGTATAATTGGAAGAACTTTGGTTTAAAGTTTAAAATAGAATCTTTTAAATGTTTTAACTTAAAATAAACCTTATAAATATTTAGCATAAGTATAATAATAAATAATAATTAAAATTAGTATTTTATAGTTATGTTAAAATAAAAGAGAAACAAAATAAACAAAATATCTAAACACAAAGATGAAATAGCTTAGAACAAAGAATCAAGGCAATGCAAATTTGTAAACTGCAAAGTAAAATGTGCAGGCTAGTAAGAATGCTAAGGTAAGTCTAAAACAAATGCAAAATAAGATAAATGCCTGTGTATCTAAGGAAGAACAAGCAAAGCAAACTAAATATGTTTGTTGCCAGGAAAGTTAAAGAATAAAGATAGCCTGTAGAGTAGAATACAAAGCTAAGAAATAAAGTAGAGGTAAAATATCTTTGAATCTGAAAAATAAAGTAAGGTGATATAAACAAAATTATGCAGGCTAAAGAGTAAATAAAACAAAATATATTTGTACTTGAGTGATAATAAATCAAAAGGGGTTTGTATAAATATAATTACAGCCTGTAAAGAAAATATACAAGGCAAAGAATATAAACATCACGAATAAAACAAAATAAAAGGAAATGACATATGCAGGCAAGAGAAATAAAATGCAAAGCTAAGAAATGTAAAATAAGTATCTATGTATCTAAGGAATGAAAGCAAGCTAGGCTTGTATTTGTATGGTATCTGTAAAGCTTAGAAATGAGTGTAAGTAAAATATGTAACATGCAAACTAAAGAGTTACAGGCAAATAAAAACAATGGAATGCAAAAATATCTATGCATAGAGTAAGATAATAGGGAACACAAGTACATTAGCATTAAATGACACCACTTATTAGCAGCTAACAATAGTCATTTCGAGTTGTATAAGATCAACTCAGCATCCTAATTAAAAGATCTGGCCTGACACAAACAAAAACATAATCTCTGAAAATATAATAAGATTTTTACCTGCAAACTTGCTAACCCAATTATCACCTACCTGTAACTTCTTTATATATATATATATATCTTATTTTATTCGTTCACTAAGACATATCAAACCTGAAACAAAGAAATAGTAGCAAACCAGAGAACAAGTAACCATTTCCATTTTTACAACTTCAACATCATACTTCAACAACAGGCAAGAAGATTAGGAAGAATAAAACAAATCATTCTCAGTTTGTTTTTTTTTTTTAAAAAAAAGTTCAAAACTGCTGATCAAAACAAAGGTGCTCTGTTCCTTTTCTTTAATCTTTGGTGAGTAACAGTTTTCTTAAAATAACTTAAGTTTAAACTAGTTATATGTTAGTATTCGAATGCTTAAAATATTTGTGTGCATATTTATATTTCTCTGTGCATTTGTGAAAGGAAGTATCTGTATATTATATACCCTGTAGACATCCTGTTTATGACTATCAAGTTCATACCTTACTTAAAAATTTAACTCTGCTTGATCTAGTGATTGTTTGAACCTAGTATCTAAACAAGTTTGGTTGTTGGATCATAAAGCAATTTTTAAAATTTGTATTTTTGTTTGCTAGTTGGAGAGGCTCTGTAAAAAAAACAAAAACAAAAAAAAACTAAAAGAACTGGCAAATGTTGATATTAGTAAAATTTCAAACATCATAAATTATTAATTCAGGGTTAAAACTTGAATACTTATCTAAAATTAGGATTTTTAAAAGTAAATTCACATTTTATAATTAAGTATTGAATTGGCATTTCTGGGTTGTTCATTTTGGGAAGTTTGGGTTGTCTCGGCCAGTGTACTTGATTAGAGTGGCCGTGGTCTTTCATGAAGGTGGAGGAGTGACTGGAGTGTTTGATAAAATTGCGTGGTGGTTGATCAGTGGCTGGTGGAGAGTGCGGTGGTGGATTCTTGGTTTTGAACCCTAGTTTTCTCAGGCTAGGAAAATCCAATCATTTCTCCTTCTATAGATGATCGAGTGTCATAGGGATTTGGGGAGTGGTTGTCAAAGCACTCATGAAGCCGATGCCGGAGGTGGTGGTTCTCTGGAGGTCGGAGGAGGAGGGGCGAAGCGGTGACAGGTTTGGGAAGGGGAGTGAAAGGGTATTCCCAGGTTTTGCTTGTATTACTCCATTTTGATTTGGACGTGGTGATGAATTTTGGGTGGTCGTGCCGCTGTCTGGAGGTAGTCGGCGATGTGTTGGCTGCCTGAGTGGATGGTCGGCGTTGGTTGGGGCCACGGTGCACGTGCACCGTGCCATTAAAGTTGGGGTTACTGTTTTCTGTGTGCAGTTTTTTGTTAGGGAAGACTCGAGTTTAATCGAGTGTTGACTCGAAGCAGAGGAGAGGGAAACTCGAAGCAAATATGATTTTCTCTCGAGTCAGTGTTGTTTCCAGTTTTTTTGTAAAACCTGGCAGCAGCATTTGTTCACTGCAATTTCAAATGAAACCTGTTAAAAAAATTAAATAGTGGATTTAAAACTAAGTTCAAATTCAGTTTGCAGTAAGAGTTCAAACCTATATTTTGAAATCTAAATAAAGTTTAATATCTAAATGAGTTTCAGGTGTACCAACTAGAAATTTCCAGTTTGTTTTAAAAATATTTAAAACTGAAATAAAGGCTCTAACCATAGTTTAAATTTGAATTTTTAAGGTATTGATTCAAACGAATATTGATATCTTAAGATTTTAAAATAGATTTGGATGTGAGAAATCGAGTTTTGAAAAGTTAATTGTTTCAATAAATATTTAACTTGATTTTGAAGATTCTTTTAATTAAAATTTTTGAATGAAAAGTAAATAAATGGTTTAACTTGAAGTTGCAAGTTGAAATATAAATGTATTTTGAGAATTTAAATTTAAATTAAGATTTAAGTAGTTAAATTTAAAAGATTTTTCTTATACAAGTTCATATATGTAGAAAATAAACGTTATCTACATTTATTTAAAAGATTTTAAATTTAATTTAAATTATATTCATTTTGAATTTTAAATTCAAATGATATTTGAATTTAAATTGTAATGTTGATAGAGTCATAGATAAAGAAGTAAATTATCGTAAGAATAAAAGGTTAATTAAGAAATGACTTATGTATTAATAGTTTAGATCAATTTATAATTGGAAATTAATTAAGAAAGTAATATTATTAGTTAATAAAGATAATTAACTAAAGATTACTAATTAATTTTGTAACGACCCAGAATTTTTATTAATTAATATTTGAATAATTAATTAATTTTAGATATTAATAAGTGAATTTATAGGTCGAATAAATTTTATTTTGAATAATTGGATTTAATTGGATAATTAAATCGATAATTTAATATGTTAAATTATGGAAATAATTGAAAATTGAGTTAAATATGATTGAAAATGATTTGTAAAATTTTATTTTATCATATAGGAGTTAGAATGATATTTTAGAACTTTTAAAATCGAATTAAAAGTTTATTTGTGAAAATTGAATATTTTAATATTTAAACCGACTAGTGAAAATAGTCAATTTTTGAACAGTCTCAGAATTGGACGAAACTAGTTCCATTGGATCTATAATAATTAGTTATTACCGGATTTCAATTTTCGTGTCAATCGGAGTTATCGTTTGATCGTAGCAGCTCGAAACGCATCGAATTATTTTTAATATTAATTTGGCGAGTTAAAATAGCCATTTTTCAAAAAGTCTCGGATTCCGACGAAACAAGTTTCATCGGATCCATAATGTGATATTATTGTATGGTTTCAAATTTCGTGTCGATTGGATTTACCGTTTGTCCGGTACAAATTAAAACGCCTAGAAAATCGTTTAAATCGGTTTAATTTAAATTGAACGTTTATTGCCATAACTCGCACAGATGACCGAATTAGCTTTCGAAACCTGTTCCATTATGTCCGGAACGCGGGGTAAACCCTACAAACGCTGGTTATGGCGCGTAAATCAGAGTTCGGAATTTCCGGAATGAATAGTGTCGTTTTATTTCCTATAAATAGCCCACCATCACAAAAAAAAAAACTATAACCCTAAACCTAATGCAGCCGCCACCCCCCTTCATCAATGGCCGAAATTTTCTTTCGTTTTCCCCCATTTTTCTCTTCATCCACTCAATAATTTCAAAAACGCTCAACTAGAGAATCGTAGAGCACTCCGAGTACTCCACATCCAACGGTGATGATCATCATCGGAGGTCAGGATTCGCCAGAATCGACCGAGGAAGTGCTCGCGGTTGCGCACGTTTTTCTCGACCATAATGGAGCCGAGCTTGGCCGCGTCTTGGCCAGTGGTGGCTCTGGGGGAGGCACGCGACATGAGGTATCCTGATCGAATTTTAATCGAGTTTTGGAGGCGCAAGAATTAACCCTAATAATCAAAGTTGGGTTCGGCCGTTATCAGGGAGGTACGCGTGAACGTGAGAGGGAGAGGAGAAGCGTATGGACGATCACGATGGTGGGGTGTAGGATCTTGTGGCTAGGATTGGCTTAGGTTAAAAACTAAAAAGAAATTGTTGTAAATTATTTATATAAAATTCGTGCAACTTCATAAATGCATAACTTTTTCATACGAGGTCGAAAACGCGCGAAACCAGTTGCGTTGGAATCGTATGGCCGAGCACTACGCTATGGAATTGGATTGGAGTCATTTAGAGTTAGTGAGAATTTCTAGTAAAAATTAAACATCCGTTTAATTTTATTCGAAACAAATCGCTAAAACGAAATTGAAATCAATGTGAGAACTTCTCACTCAATCGAATCAGTTTCGATTTTATTTTAAATAGTTAGATTTAAAATATTTGAATGCATGTTTGAATGATGATTGATATCTATTGATTGTTAAAATAGACATTATGCGCCGTTAGTAAGCGGATGTTATTTATTAAAAAACATATACCGCGAATATTTCATAAACAGTGAAATTGGTACTATATATAATAGCAATATATATATTGGCATATGTATATATTGCAGTTATTGATTTCCCGCATTTGTATAGCGGATGAGACCCTATTGCGCCGTCTATTAAGCGGATAATATTTTAAATCCCATATACCACGATAATTCCGTACTGGAGCGGAATTGGTATTGTGCTAATGTTTGTGGATGCAGGAAAACAGGTTGGAGGGATCCAACTGGATTCCTCAACAGTATTTGTTTGATTATGGATATTTTGATATTTGATGGATTATCATATCGATATATGATGTCGTTGTTGTCGTGATTGACTATTTGGTATGTAGCATCAATGGACCAAGTTTTGGAATTTTAAAAGGATTTCAAAGTGATTTTTGAAAGTATACGTTTATAAAATATTTTTGGAATTGATTCATTTTAAATAAATAAACGTTATAAATTTTCAAATGTTATAAAATTATGATTTTTGAGAAATATAGTTAAAAGTTGATTTTTGAAAATATGGGGTTAATGATTTTATAATATAGTTAAAATTGGGATTTCTGAATTTATTGTAAAAAGCTTAAATATAGGATTTATAAAATTGATTTTTTTTATAAATCAAAAATGGTGAAATTATAAAGGAGATTAAAGACGTTTTGAAATAATAATATAAATTGATTTATATAAAAGATTTATAAGATGGGTATTTGTAAATTAAAGTATTAGAATTATAAAACAAGTTTTTATAAGGTTAGAATGAATTGTGAATGAATTTCATAAATGAATGAAATTTATGGAATTATAAACGGTGAAGTTATAAATGGAATTTTATAAGCAGTAGGTTTATAAAATTTGTAATGTTATTGAAAGAATAGATTTGGTTAAATAAATGAATCTTATAAGTTATAAGATTTATAATTTGGAAAGTCTTTAAAAGAACGATTTTGTAAAATAATCGTTTTATAAGCATTTAGCTTATAATATGAACCTTTGGTTTATAATTGAGTTATAAAGTGAATAGGTAAATAAAGGAGATTTATAAAAAGGAAGTAGTTATAAAACAAATAGAATTTATAAACGTTGTTTTATAAATCCGCAAACGACTTATTTTGATAAGTAAATTGTTATAACTTATTTATGGAGTTATATTCACATTTTTGACTGTGAATAATCCTTTGAAGTAAAATGAATAGAAATGATGAAATTGGTTAACGTAGTATATTCACGTTTTTGAATAGTGAATAATATGTTAAAGAAAATGTTTAGAATGTGATATTTTAAATAGAATTAAAACGATCTAACGATGTTTTAAAATGTGTTAAGATTCAAAACCATAGATTTCAACATTCATTGGTGAAATATACGTTTTCGAGAAATAGACGGAAATGGTGGACTATAACACTGTTGTTATAGTAAATGATTTCCGAAAGGAAATGTTTTGTTTAGTATTGGGATTTATATATTTATTTTAATTTCGAATCCCTATACTAGTGATTTTGGGTTGTCGTAACGATGTTTTACGCAACATTCGTTTTGGCCCAAATAAATATGTTTAAGAGAATGATTTCCTTAAAGAATGAAATATATACATAATTTCGATTGAAGTATATTGAATATTTTCCAAGTGTTGAAAATAAATGGATTGAGAATTACTTAATAAGTAAGTATGGAAATGTTTTCCAATATAAAGTGAATATTTTGAGAATTTATCTTTTTGAAGATAAATTGAAATGAATAATTGAAATCGTATATGCATGGATATTTTGGAATGAAAATTCACTATGGAATTTATAAAAGAAAGTGGAATTTGTTTAAAAATAAATATTGATTTATTTTTGAAGTGTGAAAATTATATATCTTGTAAAGATATTTTTGGGAAATAAATAATTTGGAAAATTATTTGGAATCTGGTGATGTTGTGCATATCCATTGATAGTTAAATAACCGACTATCAATATTTACCTTTGAAAGGTATTTGTTGTGATTTGCTTGGATTTGAATGCTACACTTACTTTTAAATTATTGCGCTCGTTATTCGGATTACCCATTCCGAATAGTGATACGACGTAATGGATAGCATTGAAGATCGGTGTTGAAGACCCGGTATTTGCAAGAGCGATAGGATGACCTGTCGATTGACTCTGCACCGAGTTGCTCCAGTATAGAGTTCTCCATATGTGATGGGAAATCCGATCAGGATTGTGGATATCCGGATTGCAAGGACTTCTTTGTAAGTGCCTTCGGTTCTGTTCGAGCCCGGAACAGACTTGTATGGATTGTATGTCTAACATTACAAATTGAGATATAAAGCAGATTTCTTTCAAATACATTTCTGTTGGTGGCGGAGAATTTATTCTTTTAGCTTAACACCCTTTTCTGAGACATACGAGCTCAGAGGTTATGTAGTTGAAGGTTATCAGCGATATAATCCCAATTTGGTAATGTGACATGCTGAATGTTGTTGTGAAATGATCATTGTGTTGATTATTTGTGATAGGATCATTTATTTGATCGTCTATCTTAGTGATCATTTCTATGATCATTTGTTGACCCAAAGCATGGCTTTTGTATAAAGTATGTTTTTGTGGACGTGACTTCGTCGAGCCTCACACCTCGGGAATGGTCAAAACAGGAAAGATGCGGCAAGGTTATGAGGGGTAGCGCCCTTTAGGGTATGTGCATTTCCTTCTGGAAAAGGGTGGTATCATGGTATGGAGCCCAGATACTTACTCATGTTGAAAACACTTTATGATTGTGTGAATTGATTACGAGCGCTCGGTGAAAGGTCCCAAAGGACCGAAGGATGGCATATTCGGTCAGTTGTTACTCAGTTAGGGGTAACCCGGCCTTGTGTTGGTAGAGATCCGGTTTGGTTCTCGGGGACGTCCATCTAGAGGCGTTCTCATGTGGCAATGGGAAGTTCCTTGGCCTGACCATTTGTTGAAAATCCAATTCCCAATACGAAACTTGTACGGTTTTAGTTGTAGAACCTATCATTCACTTATGGTGGTCACCACTGTTTGGATGGTAGCTATAGTAGGCATACGATAATGGTCGTATGTTGGCTAAGATTTATATTCTACTTTCGAAATGAATTTTTCTCTACACTATGCACTAGTAATAATATCAAATGTTCTTTTTAATGCGTATCAAGCATCTTTGACTATCATAAGAAGAAATCTCCTCCGATTCTGCGTTTGCATTGTGTGTGTGTGTGGGAGGCCTTATGGTAGTCTCATTTTTAAAAGCATTGCGAATTGACTTTAAAAATATTCCTCTATTTTGATTTCAAAGATAAATAAACTGTTTTGAGTTCCCACACCAGTCACATGACTGACTCGGAGTTTATTGTTTTCCTTCCTAAACTCTGGGTCCCCACCAATTTCCACACGGGCAGTCAAGAGTTAGGTTTATCAGGATATTCTGGATATTCAGGAGTTGCTGGAGGCAAGCTGGATGACATGGCATATTACTAGTATATAGTATTTCTTTTCCGCTGTTTGTTGTTGTTGTTGTACACTCTGATGATATGGTGTAATGAAATGAAATGTATGAAATGTAGTAACTGATATAGTTCTTTGTTTAAAGATTATTCATTTATTTATTATATGTTGTTCCGCTGCGATTGTGAGGTTCTTATATTGTTCAGTTGTTTTCTATTCCGTTCTATTTTCTATTTTCTTCTCCCTATTTCCTATCTTCTCTCTTCTTCTGTCTCTCTTCTTCTTTCTTAAACCCTCAGTGTTCGGTTTTCCGGCATCCGACTGATTGGCATTCGATACAGTGGACGTATTGATGTCGATATTCGGGAGTCGAAGAATCGGGCCCTGACAATGTGGTATCAGAGCATATGGTTAAGCGACAACCATGGTTCTGTGGGTAGTACTCATTACAGATAGAGTCAGTAGTACTCTAGAATGAGTTTGAGTGTAATAATAGCTATGAGAGCGTATTTGTTAGTGAATATATAAAATTGTTTTATATTGTGATGATTGGTTTGTTGAGTGGTATATGGATTCTGGTTAATACGAGTAACTAACGTTGTTGATAGGGATCTCTAAACACTTGTACAGAACAATTCGACACGGTATTGTTTTAAAATGGGTAAATGAAATAATTTTACCTTGAGTATATTTTATATATAAAGAAATAATTTTTAAGAATTATTAATGTATATAAGTTAATTGTTTAGTTGTTTGAATAATCTAAATAAAAGAATAATTGTATAAGCAAATGAATTATAAGAATTGAATTATAGTTAAAGTGATTTACAATTGTGAAATAAACTTATATATATGAGAAGTGAAACTATATGAATACAATTATGAATATGAGTTATAAATAAAAATGAATTTAAAGTTAAATGGAAAATTTACTTTAGAATTTGGAATCTGAATTGATTTATAAGTGGGAATTGAAGTTAAGTAAAAACAAGTGATGTTTGTAAAATGGAATATAACTTGAGAGATGTTGAATGAAGTTGATTTTGGTATCGAAGTAAAATAATAAAGTTAAGTGATAGATATGAACTTGAGTTATGTAAATGAAATTCAACTTTAGAAATTAAATTGAATTAATGGATTGAATATTAATCAATTAAATGTGAATAATTGATATGAAATAATGAATGCAGGTGTAAATTCATTAAAATCTAATGTTATTGAAAGTTGAATAGTTGAATGAAAATCAATTTAATTAAACCAATTGAAAGCAAAGGAATTTGGTGGTAATTAATATACATTGGTTGTTATGTGGTTGTTGGTTGATTGTATATAATTCATTAAGTGTTAATGAAATTGAGTTAATGAAATTGAAAGCTAAAATAATTGGAATTCAATTGGAAGTTAAGTGAATCCTAAATAGAATTGAATTTGAATTGGAAGTGAACCAACTTGAATATGAATTAGTGGATATAAACTAATTGAAAATGAATGTTAGTAAAAACATCCAATGTAAATAAATCAAATGTGATTTAAATTAAAAACCCATTTCATTGAATATTAATGAGAATATGAATGAATATTTATTGGTTATGAATTAGTTGGATGTTAGTTGGTTGATGGTTGAATATATTGCTTTTGTTTCAATTGCTATGTTGACATATATAGTTATTATGTTGCTATATGTTGTATATCGATACTATTTTCATATATGCATGTTCTCATGTTGTTTGTTGAGTGTTTAGTAGGTGCGGATCGCGTTTGCTTCGCATTTGGAGCTCGCTTTCGCGCTATATTAGCCGTATATGCCCGCTAATAAAATATAAGGTACATATCTCGGATTAAATATCGTACTTTTACATTTTTTTCCCTTCGGGATGCCTCATTACTTGATGAGATGTATATTTGTGATATATATATACTGTCATTTTTTTTCGGATCGAGCCGCGCAAAGGAGACTATGGCGAATTTTTCCGAAAATTTAAGGCGTTAGAAAAAATTTGAGAAAATTGGAAAATTGTGAAAAATTTAACTTTGATTTGGAATTGAAAGTTAAACAATAGTAGTTGTTTTTGAAAAGATAACTAAGTATGATTTGAAAACTTAGTAAAGTTGTTATAAGAAGTTTAACTATGGATTTTGGAAAGTTAATAGATTCTGTAACTTTTCTTACTTGGTAATTTCGAGGACGAAATTCTTTTAAGGGAGGAAGATTGTAACGACCCAGAATTTTTATTAAATAATTAATTAATTTTAGATATTAATAAGTGAATTTATAAGTCGAATAAATTTTATTTTGAATAATTGGATTTAATTGGATAATTAAATCGATAATTTAATATGTTAAATTATGGAAATAATTGAAAATTGAGTTAAATATGATTGAAAATGATTTGTAAAATTTTATTTTATCATATAGGAGTTAGAACGATATTTTAGAACTTTTAAAATCGAATTAAAAGTTTATTTGTGAAAATTGAATATTTTAATATTTAAATCGACTAGTGAAAATAGTCAATTTTTGAACAGTCTCAGAATTGGACGAAACTAGTTCCATTGGATCCGTAATAGTTAGTTATTACCGGATTTCAATTTTCATGTCAATCGGAGTTATCGTTTGATCGTAGCAGCTCGAAACGCATCGAATTATTTTTAATATTAATTTGGCGAGTTAAAATAGCCATTTTTCAAAAAGTCTCGGATTTTGACGAAACCAGTTTCATCGGATCCGTAATGTGATATTATTGTATGGTTTCAAATTTCGTGTCGATTGGATTTACCGTTTGTCCGGTACAAATTAAAACGCCTAGAAAATCGTTTAAATCGGTTTAATTTAAATTGAACGTTTATTGCCATAACTCGCACAGATGACCGAATTAGCTTTCAAAACCTGTTCCATTGTGTCCGAAATGCGGGGTAAACCCTAGAAACGCTGGTTATGGCGTGTAAATCGGAGTTCAGAATTTCCGGAATGAATAGTGTCGTTTTATTTCCTATAAATAGCCCACCATCACAAAAATAAAAAAAATAAAAAAACTATAACCCTAAACCTAATGCAGCCGCCACCCCCCTTCATCAATGGCCGAAATATTCTTTCGTTTTCCCCCATTTTTTTCTTCATCCACTCAATAATTTCAAAAACCCTCAATTAGGGAATCGTAGAGCACTCCGAGTACTCCACATCCAACGGTGATGATCATCATCGGAGGTCAGGATTCGCCAGAATCGACCGAGGAAGTGCTCGCGGTCGTGCACGTTTTTCTCGACCATAATGGAGCCGAGCTTGGCCGCGTCTTGGCCCGTGGTGGCTCTGGGGGAGGCGCGCGACATGAGGTATCCTGATCGAATTTTAATCGAGTTTTGGAGGCGCAAGAATTAACCCTAATAATCAAAGTTGGGTTCGGCCGTTATCAGGGAGGTACGCGTGAACGTGAGAGGGAGAGGAGAAGCGTATGGATGGTCATGATGGTGGGGTGCAGGATCTTGTGGCTAGGATTGGCTTAGGTTAAAAACTAAAAAGAAATTGTTGTAAATTATTTATATAAAATTCGTGTAACTTCATAAATGCATAACCTTTTCATACGAGGTCGAAAACGCGCGAAACTAGTTGCGTTGGAATCGTATGGACGAGCACTACGCTAAGGAATTGGATTGGAGTCATTTGGAGTTAGTGAGAATTTTGGGTAAAATTAAACGTCCGTTTAATTTTATTCGAAATAAATCGCTAAAACGAAATTGAAATCAAGGTGAGAACTTCTCACTCAATCGAATCAGTTTCGATTTTATTTTAAATAGTTAGATTTAAAATATTTGAATGCATGTTTGAATGATGATTGATATCTATTGATTGTTAAAATAGACATTATGCGCCGTTAGTAAGCGGATGTTATTTATTAAAAAACATATACCGCGAATATTTCATAAACAGTGAAATTGGTATTATATATAATAGCAATATATATATATATATATATATATATATATATATATATATATATATATATTGGCATATGTATATATTGCAGTTATTGATTTCCCGCATTTGTATAGCGGATGAGACCCTATTGCGCCGTCTATTAAGCGGATAATATTTTAAATCCCATATACCGTGATAATTCCGTACTGGAGCGGAATTGGTATTGTGCTAATGTTTGTGGATGCAGGAAAACAGGTTGGAGGCATCCAACTGGATTCCTCAACAGTATTTGTTTGATTATGGATATTTTGATATTTGATGCATTATCATATCGATATATGATGTCGTTGTTGTCGTGATTGACTATTTGGTATGTAGCATCATTGGACCAAGTTTTGGAATTTTAAAAGGATTTCAAAGTGATTTTTGAAAGTATACGTTTATAAAATATTTTTGGAATTGATTCATTTTAAATAAATAAACGTTATAAATTTTCAAATGTTATAAAATTATGATTTTTGAGAAATATAGTTAAAAGTTGATTTTTGAAAATATGGGGTTAATGATTTTATAAAATAGTTAAAATTGGGATTTCTGAATTTATTGTAAAAAGCTTAAATATAGGATTTATAAAATTGATTTTTTTATAAATCAAAAATGGTGAAATTATAAAGGAGATTAAAGACGTTTTGAAATAATAATATAAATTGATTTATATAAAAGATTTATAAGATGGGTATTTGTAAATTAAAGTATTAGAATTATAAAACAAGTTTTTATAAGGTTAGAATGAATTGTGAATGAATTTCATAAATGAATGAAATTTATGGAATTATAAACGGTGAAGTTATAAATGGAATTTTATAAGCAGTAGGTTTATAAAATTTGTAAAGTTATTGAAAGAATAGATTTGGTTAAATAAATGAATCTTATAAGTTATAAGATTTATAATTTGGAAAGTCTTTAAAAGAACGATTTTTTAAAATAATCGTTTTATAAGCATTTAGCTTATAATATGAACCTTTGGTTTATAATTGAGTTATAAAGTGAATAGGTAAATAAAGGAGATTTATAAAAAGGAAGTAGTTATAAAACAAATAGAATTTATAAACGTTGTTTTATAAATCCGCAAACGACTTATTTTGATAAGTAAATTGTTATAACTTATTTATGGAGTTATATTCACATTTTTGACTGTGAATAATCCTTTGAAGTAAAATGAATAAAAATGATGAAATTGGTTAACGTAGTATATTCACGTTTTTGAATAGTGAATAATATGTTAAAGAAAATGTTTAGAATGTGATATTTTAAATAGAATTAAAACGATCTAACGATGTTTTAAAATGTGTTAAGATTCAAAACCATAGATTTCAACATTCATTGGTGAAATATACGTTTTCGAGAAATAGACGGAAATGGTGGACTATAACACTGTTGTTATAGTAAATGATTTCCGAAAGGAAATGTTTTGTTTAGTATTGGGATTTATATATTTATTTTAATTTCAAATCCCTATACTAGTGATTTTGGGTTGTCGTAACGATGTTTTACGCAACATTCGTTTTGGCCCAAATAAATATGTTTAAGAGAATGATTTCCTTAAAGAATGAAATATATACATAATTTCGATTGAAGTATATTGAATATTTTCCAAGTGTTGAAAATAAATGGATTGAGAATTACTTAATAAGTAAGTATGGAAATGTTTTCCAATATAAAGTGAATATTTTGAGAATTTATCTTTTTGAAGATAAATTGAAATGAATAATTGAAATCGTATATGCATGGATATTTTGGAATGAAAATTCACTATGGAATTTATAAAAGAAAGTGGAATTTGTTTAAAAATAAATATTGATTTATTTTTGAAGTGTGAAAATTATATATCTTGTAAAGATATTTTTGGGAAATAAATAATTTGGAAAATTATTTGGAATCTGGTGATGTTGTGCATATCCATTGATAGTTAAATAACCGACTATCAATATTTACCTTTGAAAGGTATTTGTTGTGATTTGCTTGGATTTGAATGCTACACTTATTTTTAAATTATTGCGCTCGTTATTCGGATTACCCATTCCGAATAGTGATACGACGTAATGGATAGCATTGAAGATCGGTGTTGAAGACCCGGTATTTGCGAGAGTGATAAGATGACCTGTCGATTGACTCTGCACCGAGTTGCTCCGGTATAGAGTTCTCCATATGTGATGGGAAATCCGATCAGGATTGTGGATATCCGGATTGCAAGGAATTCTTTGTAAGTGCCTTCGGTTCTGTTCGAGCCCGGAACAGACTTGTATGGATTGTATGTCTGACATTACAAATTGAGATATAAAGCAAATTTCTTTCAAATATATTTCTGTTGGTGGCGGAGAATTTATTCTTTTAGCTTAACACCCTTCTCTGAGACATACGAGCTCAGAGGTTATGTAGTTGAAGGTTATCAGCGATATACTCCCAATTTGGTAATGTGACATGCTGAATGTTGCTGTGAAATGATCATTGTGTTGATTATTTGTGATAGGATCATTTATTTGATCGTCTATCTTAGTGATCATTTCTATGATCATTTGTTGACCCAAAGCATGGATTTTGTATAAAGTATGTTTTTGTGGACGTGACTTCGTCGAGCCTCACACCTCGGGAATGGTCAAAACAGGAAAGATGCGGCAAGGTTATGAGGGGTAGCGCCCTTTAGGGTATGTGCATTTCCTTCTGGAAAAGGGTGGTATCATGGTATGGAGCCCAGATACTTACTCATGTTGAAAACACTTTATGATTGTGTGAATTGATTACGAGCGCTCGGTGAAAGGTCCCAAAGGACCGGGGGATGGCATATTCGGTCAGTTGTTACTCAGTTAGGGGTAACCCGGCCTTGTGTTGGTAGAGATCCGGTTTGGTTCTCGGGGACGTCCATCCAGAGGCGTTCTCATGTGGCAATGGGAAGTTCCTTGGCCTGACCATTTGTTGGAAATCCAATTCCCAATACGAAACTTGTACGGTTTTAATTGTAGAACCTTTCATTCACTTATGGTGGTCACCACTGTTTGGATGGTAGCTATAGTAGGCATACGATAATGGTCGTATGTTGGCTAAGATTTATATTCTACTTTCGAAATGAATTTTTCTCTACACTATGCACTAGTAATAATATCAAATGTTCTTTTTAATGCGTATCAAGCATCTTTGACTATCATAAGGAGAAATCTCCTCCGATTCTGCATTTGCATTGTGTGTGTGTGCGGGAGGCCTTATGGTAGTCTCATTTTTAAAAGCATTGCGAATTGACTTTAAAAATATTCCTCTATTTTGATTTCAAAGATAAATAAACTGTTTTGAGTTCCCACACCAGTCACATGACTGACTCGGAGTTTATTGTTTTCCTTCCTAAACTCTTGGTGCCCACCAATTTCCACACGGGCAGTCAAGAGTTAGGTTTATCAGGATATTCTGGATATTCAGGAGTTGCTGGAGGCAAGCTGGATGGCATGGCATATTATTAGTATATAGTATTTCTTTTCCGCTGTTTGTTGTTGTTGTTGTACACTCTGATGATATGGTGTAATGAAATGAAATGTAATAACTGATATAGTTCTTTGTTTAAAGATTATTCATTTATTTATTATATGTTGTTCCGCTGCGATTGTGAGGTTCTTATATTGTTCAGTTGTTTTCTATTCCGTTCTATTTTCTATTTTCTTCTCCCTATTTCCTATCTTCTCTCTTCTTCTGTCTCTCTTCTTCTTTCTTAAACCCTCAGTGTTCAGTTTTCCGGCATCCGACTAATTGGCATTCGATACAGTGGACGTATTGATGTCGATATTCGGGAGTCGAAGAATCGGGTCCTGACAAATTTATTAATGTGATTAAATTTTTGGTAATTAATCAATTAGGTAATCTATTGCAAATGGTTAAGTGTAATTACTTGATAAAAGTAATTAAGAGGTTAATTACCTTTTTGTAATTAATTTTGATTAAATGGTTAATTTAAGTTAATTAATTTATCATTTGATTAATTCATAAATGTAAATTACTTAGTGTATGCAAAGGAGCAGAATTACTTAGGGAAGTAATTAAGGTTAATTACTGAATGTAATTAATAAAAGATGATATGTTAATAAAGTAATTTGGATAATTAATTTTGAAATTAATCAAGGGATTATTTAAAGAAGATAATTAATTATGGATAATTAATTCATTAATATGAGTAATTAAGGGTAGTTAATTACTGGTTGATATTAATCGAAGACGATTAATAAGTGTGTTTAATTAAGGGTTAATTAATTAATGTAATTAATTTGTTTTAAATCTAAATTAGAGATCAGTAATTAATATAACTATGATGTAAATTAAGGAATTTAATAATGTGGTGATTAATTTATGTATCAACAATAAATGTAATTAATTAAATTTATAAATAAGGTAAGTAATATTATTTTCTATAAATAATTTAGGATAATTAATTTGTAAAATTTATTAAAGACTAATTACTTATTGTAATTAGGAAATGATTAATCAAAGGTGTTTAATCAAGATGGATATTTAGAAGATGGTTAATTAATTTGATTTATAATTAATTGATGGTTGTATAAGCAGAATTTATAGACGAATTAATTAAATTAATTTATTTTAAATTAATTAGAGATAGAAGTAGTTAATTTAATTCATTTTAAATTAATTACGAATGGTATGATTATAAATCATTGCTTATGGATGAATGATATTGATATTTCATTTGATGATTGTGATCTGGCATGAATTATATCTATGTGTCATGGATGCTTGGTTTAAATATGATAATATTTGATTATCTGCTTAGATGATAATATTTATTCTCTGTTTATGAGATTATCTGTGATTATTTACTGTGATATTATGAATTTCCATCTGTGTGTATATTGATTATATGGAATTAAACTGTTAAGACTAAATAGACAACTTGGCCTTAAAAGACACATTTTGGATTTCGATGAGACCGGGATCGGTTTTTCGCATTAGGAACATCCGAAAACCACATCGATTCCAAATTAACGATAGGTCGTGAATATGAAGTGAAGATGAAGTTTCAGAATGCAAGGGTTATCGTCGTTATCTCTGAGGGTGATTCCAAAATGAGTGTAACGAGATAATGCCTTCGGTTTCGTTCGAACCCGGAATGAACTTGTATGGATTGAATGCTTTCAACACATCGTCAGGCGGGCGATGAGCATTCTAAGAAATATGTTCTATAAAGGTAATCGTAACCTCAAGCCTCATCGACTGGGAATGGCTAAAACAGGGGAGGTGCAGCAAGGCTAGGTGGGTCATGCCCAAGCAGGACAAGGATATTCCCCTGTCTAGATGTCCCTTTATTTTCGGCTGTGCGGGCGGTTGATTGCAACAACTGCCGGGGTTTATCTTGTTCGGGACTGTTCAGTAAGGAATGGTTCCGGCCTTGTGTTTCAGGGGATGAAGGGAGTAATCCTCGGTACGTTGATCTCGGCCACGTACTGTGACGGGCGGTACCCCAGTAGCCCTGCCATTGTATGGAATCCAAAATCCAATAAGTGCCCACGGTTTTGATTGTATTACCCACTATTGTGGCTAGTAGCTGGAATTTAATAGATGTAACAATTTCGGCTATTTTCTATTTACTTGAAAACCCTAGACCTATTATAATATCATAGAATTTCCTATCAAATGTTTTGGTTAGCGTAAGGTAAAAACTTTTCCATGTTTATGTGTGGGGAGTCTTACGTGATACCTTTTGTTTTCAAAAGATTTTCAAAGTTAAGCAACTTAAACCTGTTACTCTTACCAGACCCATGTCTGGCCCGAAGTTTATTTTTGTTTTTCATAAATTCTCGGGTACCCAAATTTTTACGGGTAGCCAAGGGATTCAGGTTAGCTTTGACGAATTCTGAAGGAGCAATGGAGCAGGAGGCTTCAGCGCTGTAGATATATGTTTAGTTCCGCTGTGTGGTATCTCTGTGATGTATTGTGTATTGTATTGAGTTGTGTTAACTAGACAGGTGTTTATAACTGTCTAGTATGTGATGTATTGTCTGTATAACTCTGATTGATGTTGCATAGTATGTAAATATTTATATGATTATTATATTTTATTCGTTCCGCTGTGAGATTCTGATGTTGTTGTTCTTTCTTCTCTATCTTTTCTATTTTCTCATCCCTTTCTTTCTTAAAGACGGAACGTCTTCCTGGGCGTAGGAGGGCGGGTCGTCACAGTTGGTATCAGAGCGCTAGGCTGAGTGAATACCTAGGCTCTTGAGTGATTTGTTCTTGAGAGAGCGTATTTGTAATTTTGATATAATATATATATATATATATATATATATATATATATATATATATATATTTCTACCTATTGTTGGGTTACCCGTTCAGGTTTTCCAATATAAGTTATAACGGTAGATAGGGTAGTGGTGTGTGTAACACAACTACCAATGGTTGGAGTTTATATGTTTGAGGTTGGACGTGTAATTGTTGAGACTGTAGACCTAGTACCGTCTCGAGTAAACTTTGGATGGCGTAAGGATTTTATTGATCTCTGAAGGAAACCTGTTAAGGTTCGGAGTTCATCTTTGAGGTGTAGTTTGGATGAGCTAAAATTTGGATCTGTCGGTTGGGAAGAAGCAAGTCATGATATCTTGATACATCAAGGTGTAGTAGCTGTGTGATGAGACACAGTGACTATGAATGTCTCCGGAGATGTTTCTTTAGGACAAGTTAATGAAGTGTATCTGTTTGATGTTGTCGCTATGTTCAGTTGGGTGTTCCTGTTTGCTTTGGAGTCCGAGTTTCTCGAAGAGCTTAGGATTAAGTAGTTCAGAATTTTGGAGAAACTGCGGAGTTTTCTTTTGGATATGTGAACTTTATTTGAAATGTGTTGACCAGTCTGTGCTTGAGTTCATCTTCAGCATTTTCATCTGTTCGATCAGAGTTGTGCAGCAGAAGCATGGTGGAAGCCGTTTAGTTTGGAAGCAATTGGATATTGCAATGTTTGGATTAGAGAGTTCTACAGGAGATTTTTCAACATCTGAGGCCAGTTTGGAGTGCACCTGTTTTATCTCTTCCAGATGAGAGAAGTGAGTTCTGTTTTCTAATTTGGAATAGAGTTTGTGTTCTGAGTTTTGGTCGATCTTGGAAAGATCATTTTGTTGGATCGTTATTGGTCCAGTTTATTTCTAGGAGCATCAGCAAGAGTTGAGCTGATCGGGAAAGATGAAGGAAGTCCAGGATCGTCCGAGGAGTTTTGTGGATAAGATACGGAAGAATTTGGATTTCGAAGCCAGAGATTTGATTTTGGATAAGTGTTTGGTTTTCAGGATTGGATTGTCAGTTTGGATAACTGGGATTCATTGTGTTTCACGTATCTCGGAGGGAGTACGTGTAAGATTTATCTCTAGTTGTAGAATCAGCAGTTCATGGAGTTTTGGTTGTTGTGTCAGACTTATCTATAGTCTGATATCCTGTCTTGTTGGTAGATCTAGACGAGTAAAGATTCTGTAGCCTAGTAGTATTGTTTGTTTGGATTCTATAAAGCGAGTAACCCGGTATTTATACTTGGGAAAACTCGAGCAAATTCTATCCGGAATATTATCTGGATAGTTAGACTTGTTTGTTTGGATAAATTTGTTGCTATGATTGTTAGCTTATGATGGATATATGCTTGTGTTCAAATTTTAAATCTTTAACTAGATTATTAAATTATCTTTATTTTAAATTTCGGGGACGAAATTCTTTAAGGGGGGAAGAATGTGATATCCCGGAAATTTTGGGCAATATCAATTTAATAATCTGCATAAAAAATTAAATTGATTTGATAATATTTGTTAATAATATTTGAATTGATTAAATAATCTTCTTTAAAATAAACATTTAACTGATAATTCATCTTTTAAAAGCTAGTAAGTTGTTTTCTAATAATAAATATATATTTGTATACAATCTAAAGATCTTTTTTAAAATTAAATAAATAAGGATTTGTTTTCAAATTCTAATGTATTGGTAATTTGAAATTTGATTCAAAAATATAGCTAATAAATAAATAATAATTTGGCTTTAAAAATATACTAAAGATAAGTTAAAATTTGATTAAATGATTTTAACTTAAATTTAAATTTAACAAAGGTTATTTTGTTCTTGTTTTAAATATAGTTGATAAAATAAGTAATTTATTTATATGGTGATAATTTCTTTTATAAATTATTTTGATAATGAGATTTATTTATAATATAATATCTTTAAAAGTAGATTTAAAATAAATAGAAATTGTTGTATATATATGTGAGCGTATAATTGGAAGAACTTTGGTTTAAAGTTTAAAATAGAATCTTTTAAATGTTTTAACTTAAAATAAACCTTATAAATATTTAGCATAAGTATAATAATAAATAATAATTAAAATTAGTATTTTATAGTTATGTTAAAATAAAAGAGAAACAAAATAAACAAAATATCTAAACACAAAGATGAAATAGCATAGAACAAAGAATCAAGGCGATGCAAATTTGTAACCTGCAAAGTAAAATGTGCAGGCTAGTAAGAATGCTAAGGTAAGTCTAAAACAAATGCAAAGTAAGATAAATGTCTGTGTATCTAAGGAAGAACAAGCAAAGCAAAATAAATATGTTTGTTGCCAGGAAAGTTAAAGAATAAAGATAGCCTGTAGAGTAGAATACAAAGCTAAGAAATAAAGTAGAGGTAAAATATCTTTGAATCTGAAAAATAAAGTAAGGTGATATAAAAAAAAATTATGCAGGCTAAAGAGTAAATAAAACAAAATATATTTGTACTTGAGTGATAATAAATCAAAAGGGGTTTGTATAAATATAATTGCAGCCTGTAAAGAAAATATACAAGGCAAAGAATATAAACATCAAGTATAAAACAAAATAAAAGGAAATGACATATGCAGGCAAGAGAAATAAAATGCAAAGCTAAGAAATGTAAAATAAGTATCTATGTATCTAAGGAATGAAAGCAAGCTAGGCTTGTATTTGTATGGTATCTGTAAAGCTTAGAAATGAGTGTAAGTAAAATATGTAACATGCAAACTAAAGAGTTACATGCAAATAAAAACAATGGAATGCAAAAATATCTATGCATAGAGTAAGATAATAGGGAACACAAGTACATTAGCATTAAATGACACCACTTATTAGCAGCTAACAATAGTCATTTCGAGTTGTATAAGATCAACTCAGCCTCCTAATTAAAAGATCTGGCCCGACACAAACAAAAACATAATCTCTGAAAATATAATAAGATTTTTACCTGCAAACTTGCTAACCCAGTTATCACCTACCTGTAACTTCTTTATATATATATATATCTTATTTTATTCGTTCACTAAGACATATCAAACCTGAAACAAAGAAATAGTAGCAAACCAGAGAACAAGTAACCATTTCCATTTTTACAACATCAACATCATACTTCAACAAAAGGCAAGAAGATTAGGAAGAATAAAACAAATCATTCTCAGTTTGTTTTTTTTATAAAAAAAGTTCAAAACTACTGATCAAAACAAAGGTGCACTGTTCCTTTTCTTCAATCTTTGGTGAGTAACATTTTTCTTAAAATAACTTAAGTTTAAACTTGTTATATGTTAGTATTCGAATGCTTAAAATATTTGTGTGCATATTTATATTTCTCTGTGCATTGGTGAAAGGAAGTATCTGTATATTATATACCCTGTAGACATCCTGTTTATGACTATCAAGTTCATACCTTACTTAAAAATTTAACTCTGCTTGATCTAGTGATTGTTTGAACCTAGTATCTAAACAAGTTTGGTTTGTTGGATCATAAAGGAAATTTTAAAATTTGTATTTTTGTTTGCTAGTTGGAGAGGCTCTGTAAAAAAAAAAAAACTAAAAGAACTGGCAAATGTTGATATTAGTAAAATTTCAAACATCATAAATTATTAATTCAGGGTTAAAACTTGAATACTTATCTAAAATTAGGATTTTTAGAAGTAAATTCACATTTTATAGTTAAGTATTGAATTGGCATTTCTGGGCTGTTCATTTTGGGAAGTTTGGGTTGTCTCGGCCAGTGTACTTGATTAGAGTGGCCGTGGTCTTTCATGAAGGTGGAGGAGTGACTGGAGTGTTTGACAAAATTGCGTGGTGGTTGATCAGTGGCTGGTGGAGAGTGCGGTGGTGGATTCTTGGTTTTGAACCCTAGTTTTCTCAGGCTAGGAAAATCCGATCATTTCTCCTTCTATAGATGATCGAGTGTCATAGGGATTTGGGGAGTGGTTGTCGAAGCACTCATGAAGCCGATGCCGGAGGTGGTGGTTCTCTGGAGGTCGGAGGAGGAGGGGTGAAGCGGTGACAGGTTTGGGAAGGGGAGTGAAAGGGTATTCCCAGGTTTTGCTTGTATTACTCCATTTTGATTTGGACGTGGTGATGAATTTTGGGTGGTCGTGCCGCTGTCTGGAGGTAGTCGGCGATGTGTTGGCTGCCTGAGTGGATGGTCGGCGTTGGTTGGGGCCACGGTGCACGTGCACCGTGCCATTGAAGTTGGGGTTAATGTTTTCTGTGTGCAGTTTTTTGTTAGGGAAGACTCGAGTTTAATCGAGTGTTGACTCGAAGCAGAGGAGAGGGAAACTCGAAGCAAATCTGATTTTCTCTCGAGTCAGTGTTGTTTCCATTTTTTTGTAAAACCTGGCAGCAGCATTTGTTCACTGCAATTTCAAATGAAACCTGTTAAAAAAATTAAATAGTGGATTTAAAACTAACTTCAAATTCAGTTTGCAGTAAGAGTTCAAACCTATATTTTGAGATCTAAATAAAGTTTAATATCTAAATGAGTTTCAGGTGTACCAACTAGAAATTTCCAGTTTGTTTTAAAAATATTTAAAACTGAAATAAAGGCTCTAACCATAGTTTAAATTTGAATTTTTAAGGTATTGATTCAAATGAATATTGATATCTTAAGATTTTAAAATAGATTTGGATGTGAGAAATCGAGTTTTGAAAAGTTAATTGTTTCAATAAATATTTAACTTGATTTTGAAGATTCTTTTAATTAAATTTTTTGAATGAAAAGTAAATAAATGGTTTAACTTGAAGTTGCAAGTTGAAATATAAATGTATTTTGAGAATTTAAATTTAAATTAAGATTTAAGTAGTTAAATTTAAAAGATTTTTCTTATACAAGTTCATATATGTAGAAAATAAACGTTATCTACATTTATTTAAAAGATTTTAAATTTAATTTAAATTATATTCATTTTGAATTTTAAATTCAAATGATATTTGAATTTAAATTGTAATGTTGATAGAGTCATAGATAAAGAAGTAAATTATCGTAAGAATAAAAGGTTAATTAAGAAATGACTTATGTATTAATAGTTTAGATCAATTTATAATTGGAAATTAATTAAGAAAGTAATATTATTAGTTAATAAAGATAATTAACTTAAGATTACTAATTAATTTATTAATGTGATTAAATTTTTGGTAATTAATCAATTAGGTAATCTATTGCAAATGGTTAAGTGTAATTACTTGATAAAAGTAATTAAGAGATTAATTACCTTTTTGTAATTAATTTTGATTAAATGGTTAATTTAAGTTAATTAATTTATCATTTGATTAATTCATAAATGTAAATTACTTAGTGTATGCAAAGGAGCAGAATTACTTAGGGAAGTAATTAAGGTTAATTACTGAATGTAATTAATAAAAGATGATATGTTAATAAAGTAATTTGGATAATTACTTTTGAAATTAATCAAGGGATTAATTAAAGAAGATAATTAATTATGGATAATTAATTCATTAATATGAGTAATTAAGGGTAGTTAATTACTGGTTGATATTAATCGAAGACGATTAATAAGTGTGTTTAATTAAGGGTTGATTAATTAATGTAATTAATTTGTTTTAAATCTAAATTAGAGATCAGTAATTAATATAACTATGATGTAAATTAAGGAATTTAATAATGTGGTGATTAATTTATGTAATTAATCAACAATAAATGTAATTAATTAAATTTATAAATAAGGTAAGTAATATTATTTTCTATAAATAATTTAGGATAATTAATTTGTAAAATTTATTAAAGACTAATTACTTATTGTAATTAGGAAATGATTAATCAAAGGTGTTTAATCAAGATGGATATTTAGAAGATGGTTAATTAATTTGATTTATAATTAATTGATGGTTGTATAAGAAGAATTTATAGATGAACTAATTAAATTAATTTATTTTAAATTAATTAGAGATAGAAGTAGTTAATTTAATTCATTTTAAATTAATTACGAATGGTATGATTATAAATCATTGCTTATGGATGAATGATATTGATATTTCATTTGATGATTGTGATCTAGCATGAATTATATCTACATGTCATGGATGCTTGGTTTAAATATGATAATATTTGATTATCTGCTTAGATGATAATATTTATTCTCTGTTTATGAGATTATCTGTGATTATTTACTGTGATATTATGAATTTCCATCTGTGTGTATATTGATTTTATGGAATTAAACTGTTAAGACTAAATAGACAACTTGGCCTTAAAAGACACGTTTTGGATTTCGATGAGACCGGGATCGGTTTTCCGCATTAGGAACATCCGAAAACCACATCAATTCCAAATTAACGATAGGTCGTGAATCTGAAGTGAAGATGAAGTTTCAGAATGCAAGGGTTATCGTTGTTAACTCTGAGGGTGATTCCAAATGAGTGTAACGAGATAATGCCTTCGGTTTCGTTCGAACCCGGAACGAACTTGTATGGATTGAATGCTTTCAACACATCGTCAGGCGGGCGATGAGCATTCTAAGAAATATGTTCTATAAAGATAATCGTAACCTTAAGCCTCATCAACCGGGAATGGCTAAAACAGGGGAGGTGCAGCAAGGCTAGGTGGGTCATGCCCAAGCAGGACAAGGATATTCCTCTGTCTAGATGTCCCTTTATTTTCGGCTGTGTGGGCGGTTGATTGCAACAACTGCCGGGGTTTATCTTATTCGGGACTGTTCAGTAAGGAATGGTTCCGGCCTTGTGTTGCAGGGGATGAAGGGAGTAATCCTCGGTACGTTGATCTAGGCCACGTACTGTGACGGGCGGTACCCCAGTAGCCCTGCCATTGTATGGAATCCAAAATCCAATAAGTGCCCACGGTTTTGATTGTATTACCCACTATTGTGGCTAGTAGCTGGAATTTAATAGATGTAACAATTTCAGCTATTTTCTATTTACTTGAAAACCCTAGACCTATTATAATATCATAGAATTTCCTATCAAATGTTTTGGTTAGCGTAAGGTAAAAACTTTCCCATGTTTATGTGTGGGGAGTCTTACGTGATACCTTTTGTTTTCAAAAGATTTTCAAAGTTAAGCAACTTAAACCTGTTACTCATACCAGACCCATGTCTGACCCGAATTTTATTTTTGTTTTTCATAAACTCTCGGGTACCCAAATTTTTACGGGTAGCCAAGGTATTCAGGTTAGCTTTGACGAATTCTAAAGGAGCAATGGAGCAGGAGGCTTCAGCGCTGTAGATATATGTTTAGTTCCGCTGTGTGGTATCTCTGTGATGTATTGTGTATTGTATTGAGTTGTGTTAACTAGACAGGTGTTTATAACTGTCTAGTATGTGATGTATTGTCTGTATAACTCTGATTGATGTTGTATAGTATGTAAATATTTATATGATTATTATATTTTATTCGTTCCGCTGTGAGATTCTGATGTTGTTGTTCTTTCTTCTCTATCTTTTCTATTTTCTCATCCCTTTCTTTCTTAAAGACGGAACGTCTTCCTGGGCGTAGGAGGGCGGGTCGTCACATAGACCAAACAGTTCGTCTCGGGGAGTGACCACGGTATTCATGAAGAAACCAAATGGGTCGTTAAGGATGTGCATTGACTATCGTATGTTGAACAGAAGGACAATCAAGGATAGATACCCTCTTTCGAGGATAGATGATTTGTTTGACCAGTTGAGTTGAGCCAGAGTGTTTTCCCAATTGGATTTGGCGACAGGTTTTCATCAGTTGAGAGTGGCGGAGGACAGCATTTCAGACTAGGCATGGTTCGTATGAGTGGTTACGATGCGTTTGGACGGACGAATGCACCTATTTTCTTCGTAGATTTGATGAAACGGGTTTTTCGAGAACACTTGGATAGTTCACGTTGGTATTTATAGATGACATTTTGGTGTACTCGAAAGATGAAAAAGATCATGAGATTCATCTTAGAGTGGCGCTTGAGATGCTAAGGCAGAATCATCTGAAGGTGAAGTTTTCAAAATGTCATTTTTAAAGGAAAGACGTTAAGTTTCTTGTTCATGTGGTTTCAGAGGAGTATTTATCAGTCGATCCAGCTAAGATTGAAGCTGTCAACAGTTGGAAGTGACAAGAGATGGTAACCGAGATCAGGAGTTTTCTTGGACTTTCTGGCTATTACCAGAGATTCATTAAGGATTTCTCACAGATAGCCACACCTTTGACTAAGTTGACCACGAAAGATGCAAATCTCATTTGGTCCGACAAATGTGAGGAAGGGTTCCTTAAGCTAAAAGCAATTGTTGACCAATGCATCAGTGTTAGTTGTCCTAAATGGAAATACCAAGGGTTGGTGGTATACACTGATGCACGTGGAACCGGAATGGGAGCAGTATTGATGCAGAGAGGTAAAGTAATTGCATACGCATCTGGGCAGTTTAGACCGCACAAAGTGAGATATCCTACTCATGACTTAGAGTTAGCTGCGGTAGTGTTTGCCTTGAATATTTGAAGACATTATCTCTTAGGGGAGATGTTTGATTTGTATACTGATTATAATTCAATAAAGTATTTATTCTCTCGAAAGGATTTGAATATGAGGCAGTAGAGGTCGTTGGAGTTTTTGGCTGCTTATGATTTTAGTATAGAGCATACTCCTGTGAAAGGAAATAAGGTGGAAGATGCTCTTAGTAGAAAATATCAAAATGTGATGTTAGATATGTTAGCAGAATAGAAGGATCCAGAAGCTTCACCCGGTTGTGGTGTTGCTATTGAGATCTAATGCTAGTTCAAGTCAGGGTACTGCCATGTTATCTTATTTAGAATTTCGACCAGTGCTGATCAAAAGAATAGCTTCTAAGTAGAAAGAAGATCCAGATTTAGCCAAAAGGGTAAGAAGGCTTTAGGTAGGATCAGAGATTGAAGATCTAAATGATTTTAGTCTTGATCAAAGAGCATGGTTGAGAAAGAAGGGACGATTATGCATTTCGAGTGTAGAGAACTTAAGGAGAGAAGTTCTTGAAGAAAATCGTCGATCCAAGTTTATGATTCATCCTACAGGAACCAATATGTATTAGGATATGAAGAGGAGCTTTTATTGGGAAGGCATGAAGAAAGATGTTAACTTGTGGGTTAGACAGTGTGTGAACTATCAACAAGTAAAGACCAACATCAAATGCCAAGTGGATTGCTTAAGCCATTAGATATTCCAATATGGAAATGAGATTCGATATCGATGGATCTTATAGGCACCTTTCGAAGGTCGAATATAAGAAATGAATGCATATGGGTTATAGTGGATAGGTTGACTAAGAGCGCTCATTCCAATCAAATCAACCAAGACGGCACATGTTTTGACAAAGTTGTTCATGAAAGTTAGACTTCATGAGATTCCTACTAGCATAGTCAGCGACAGAGATGCCTTATTCACTGGCGAATTTCGAAAGAGTCTATAATAGGTGCTAGGTACCAAGCTCAAGATTAGTACAACATATCACCCACAAACAGATAGGTAGATAGAGAGAGTCAATAAGGCACTCGAGAATTTATTGAGAGCTTGTGTATTGTACTTTGGTGGATCTTGGGAGGATCGCCTACATTTGATTGTGTTTTCCTATAATAATAGTTATTTGATTATTATAGGAATGGTGCCTTTTGAAGCCTTGTATTGAAGGCCATGCAAATTGCCAACATTTTGGTTAGAGACTGGAGATAGATTGGTCTTAGGTCTAGATTTGGTTAGAGAGGCATCAGAGAAGATTAAGTTAATCCATGGTCGGATGAAGGAAGTTCAATCCAGACAGAAGATATCATGGTAGGGATTTTCGACTCACGAAAGTCGACATTAGTACGTCCACTATATCAACTGCCGAGTAATCGAATGCCGGAAACCGAACCCTTAGGGTTTAAGAAGAAGAAAAAGATAGAGGAAGAAAGAAAGAAAGCAACAGAACAATATCAGAATCTCACAATCGCAGCGGAACAACATATAATAGATAAATGAATAATCTTTAAATCAAAAGAACTATGTCAGTTATTACATTACATCACATTATTATTACATTATCAGAGTGTACAACAAAAAACAGCGGAAAAGAAATACTATATGCTAGTTGATACGCCATGCCATCAGCTTGCTCCTTGAGCTCCACAGCAACTCCTGAATTCCAGAATGACTGGATAACCTGGCTCTAGACTGCCCGTGTGGAAATTGGTGGGAACCTAGAGTTTAGGAAGGAAACAATAAACTCCAGGTCAGTCATGAGACTGGTGTGAGAACTTAAAACATTTATATCTTTAAAAATGAACATAGAAATATTTTAAATTAGATTCGCAATGCTTTTAGAAAATGAGACTACCATAAGGCCTTCCGCACACATGCAGAATCGGAGGAGATTTCTCCTTATGATAGTCAAACATGTTTGATAGGCAAATTTCTTTGATATTATTACTGTAAGTGCAAAGTGTAGGAAAACATTTCAAAAGTACAATATAAATCTTAGCCAACATACGACCAGTATCATATGTCTACTATAGCTACCATCTTAAACAGTGGGGCGCCACCATAAGTAAATGGCAGGTTATACAACTAAAATGGTACAGGGCTCGTATTGTTTCTTTGGATTTTCCAACAAATGGTCAGGCCAAGGAACTTCCCATTGCCACATGGAAACGCCTCTGGAGAGACGCCCCGAGAACCTAACCGGATCTCTGCCAACACAAGGCCGGGTACCTCTGCAAAAGTAGGTAACAAATGACACGAGTATTTCATCCCCCAGTTGCAAACAACCTTTATCTGAGGATCCTCAACCAATATCAATCACAAAGTCATATATATTTGAGACAATCACATAAGTAAGTATCCGGGCTTAATACCATGATACCACTTCTATCCAGAAGGAAATGACATAACCTAAGGGGCGCTGCTCCCTAAAACCTTGCTGCATCTTTCCTATTTTGACCATTTTCGGGGTGTGAGGTCCGACGAAGTCTCGTCCACAATGCTACGCTTTATACAAAAGCTATGCTTTGATCAACAAATGCTCAGCAGCACTTCGTATGCCACATTATCAATTTGGGAATATATCACTAGTAACCATCAACTACATAACCTCTGAGCTCGTACGTCTCACAGAAGGGTGTTAAGCTAAGAGAATAAATTCTCCGCCACCAATAGAAATATATTTGAAAGAAACCAGCTTTACATCTCAAATTGTAATGTCAGACACACATCCATACAAGTCCGTTCTGGGATCGAACGGAACCGAAGGCACTTCCAAAGAAGCCCTTGCAATCCGGATATTCACTAATCACGACCGGAATTCCCATCACAATGGGTGATAAAATCTCTATATCGGAGATCAGCCGATGCAGAGACATCGAAGGTAATCCTTCCGTTTTCAGAAATATCCGGCCTTCAACACTGGTCTTCAAATGCTATCCATTACGACATATCACTATTCGGAATGGAATTCATGACCCAAAGGTCCTCTCCCGGCTAAACCGAATAACGAGCGCTTATTTTAAAAATAAGCGTAGCATTCAAATTCAAGCAAATCACAACAAATACCCATTAAAAGGTAAATATTGATAGTCGGTTACTTAACTATCAATAGATATGCACACCATCACCAGATTCCAAATAATTTCCTAAATTATTTATTTTCCAAAAATATCTTTACAAGATAATCCGTAGTTTGTTTCCAAACTTCAAAAATAAATCAATGTTTATTTTTAACAAATTTCCCTTTCCTTTATAAATTCCATGGTGGATTTAAATTTCTCGAATTATTTATTAATATACGATTCTCAAATCGATTTCAAATATTCACTTTCAATTTATCTTTAAAAGATAAAATCTCAAAACATTTCACTTCATATTGGAAAACATTTCCATACTTATTTAACAATAAGTAATTCACAAATCCATTTATTTTCAATACTTAGAAAATATTCAATATACTTAAATCTTAATTAAGTATATATTTATTCTTTAAGGAAAACATTCACTTAAACACGTTTATTTGAGTCAAAAACGAATGTTGCGTAAAACATCGTTACGATAACTCAAAATCACTAGTATAGGTTTCGAAATTAAGATAGATATATAAATCCCAATACTATATAAAACATTTCCTTTTGAAAATTATTTACTATAACAACAGTGTTATAGTCCATCTTTTCCTTATTTCTCGAAAACGTCTATTTCAACAATGAATGTTGAAATCTATGGTTTCGATTCTTAACACATTTTAAAACAACTTCAAATCGTTTTAATTCTATTTAAAAGATCACTTCCTAAAACATTTCTTTAATATATTATTCACTGTCCAAAATCGTGAATATAAATTGTTTACTAAATCCAACACTTCTACGTATTTTATTTAAAAGGATTATCCACTGTCCAAAATCGTGGATAATCTTCTTTAATAATCTATAATAATTGACTTATCAAAATAAGTCGATTTTGGATTTATAAAACAACGTTTATAAATTCACATTTATATATGTTATAAAAATTTCAACTTATAAAATCCCTTAATTAACAAATTCTATTTATATCTCTTTTAAATGCCAAAATCCAATTTATAAGTTAATTATTTATAATTCTTTTACTTTACAAAAATCTATTCATTTTATAACTTCACAATTTTTAAATCTATAAATTTCATTTACTTATGAAATCCATTTATATTTCTTTTTAACACTTATAAAAAAACTCGTTTTATAATTCCAATATTTTAATTTTATAAATATCAATTTTATAAATCTTTTATATAAACTTTTTATAATAATTCAAAAATCCGAATTTAAACCATTTTGCAAACTAATCAACTACTTATTTCAAAAATCACATTTCGGTTATATTTCAGAAAAATCATAACTTTTATAATGTAAAAATTATAACATTATTTATTTAAAATGAATCAATTCCAAAATTCAATAAAAAGTGTACTTCCAAAAATCACTTGAAAATCCTTTTAAATTCGAAATCGTTACTTTAACATTTTTAAAACTCCAAAAATAAGTCCAATGCTGCAACAGCACCAAACATCAACACGACATCCAAAACATCATGCATCAACATGATAACAGAATATATCACAAATATCTGTAAATACATCAACACTGTTGAGGAATCCAGTTGGATCTCTTCAACCTGTTTCCCTGCATCCACAGATGTCAGCACAATACCAATCCCGTTTCAAGGCGGAATATCACTTTACATGGAATTTATAATATATTATCTGCTATTATGCGGCGCAATAGGGTCTCATCCGCTATATAATGCAGGAAAATCAACTCCAAGTATATATATAATACCAATTCCACTTCGAGATGGAATATCGTGGTATATGTTTTTAATAAATAACATCCGCTTAATATACGAAGCATATGGTCTATTTCAAAACAATAGATAATAATTTATCATCCAAGCATACAATCAAGCAATTTTAAATCTAACTATTTAAAATTTAAATCGAAACAATTTCAATTGAGTGAGAAGTTCTCACCTTGTTTCAAATAGCGTTGTAGTGTTTTATTTCGAATAAAATTAAACGCACGTTTAATTTTACCCAAAAATTTCACTAGCTCCAATCAACTCCAATCCAGCTCCATGGCATAGTGTTCGCGAATACGAACCCAACGCAATTCGTTTCATCAGTTTCTATACTCGTATGACAAAGTTATACATTTTTAAAGTTCGAACGAATTATAATAAAATTAAATTTACAATTTCCTTTTTAATTTTTAAACCTAATGAATCAGGACCGTTGATTGTGAGCAAAGAAGATATGGGCCACGTCACTTCTCCTCTCCCCTCGTGTTACTTCCAAGCCAAGATCGAACGCAAAAACAACCCATGAACGTTTGATTCCCTCAATTCCCACGGCCATCACGAGCATCGAGAAGTTGATCAACAACCTCCATCTCGAAGCCCATCACCAATACTATCATCGGCCGAAGCAAGGTGGAGCTCGGTCCTCCTCCGACGTGAAAAGACGTGCGCAACTTCATGAGTTCAAACTCCTTTTGCCATCGATTTACTCGACGATAAACGATCATCGCCGTATAGAATCATCACTGTATAGAATCGAAGCTCTCATCGTCCTCTAGAACTTCTTAGTTGAAAGCGTTTGATGACAATGAGCGGATTGAGAGAGATTGAGGGGAAAAGGAACAAAATTTCTGGCCATTAATTGTTGAACGGCGGCTAGGTTAAGAAATTAGAGTTTGGTGCAATTTGTGAAAATAGAGGGCCTTATATAGAAAATTTGACGAAACACTATTCACTCGAAATTTTTCGAACTCCAAACAAAGCGTGCCAGTTGGCGTTTCTAGGGTTTACCTCACGTTTCGGACACAATGGAACTTGTTTCGGAAGCTAATTTGATCATATGTGCGAGTTACGGAAATAAACGATCAAATTTAAATTAAATCGGTTAAACTAATTTCTATGTGTTTTGGCTTGCCCCGGACAAACCGTAAATCCGATTGACACGAAATTTGAAATCTTACAATAATATAACGTTGTGGATCTGATGAAACTAGTTTCGTCGAAATCTGAGACTGTTTGAAAAATGGCTATTTTTACTCGTCAATTAAATATTAAAATATTCAATTTCCACAATTTAATTCAATTTTAAAAGTTCTATAACATCATTCTAACTCCAATATGATTTAATACAACTTTACGTATCAATATTTAATCACATTAAATCCAATTTCCAATTATTTCTGTAATTTCACATATTAAATTATCGATTTAATTATCCAATTAAATCCAAATATTCGAAATAAATTTGTTCGACTTACAAATTTTACTTATTAATATTTAAAAATCAATCAAAAATATACGAATTTCAATTGACAGAAATTCTGGGTCGTTACAGAAGAGTTACGCGGATAAGAGGCGTAAAGACCTAGATTTCTTAGTGGGGGACAAGGTTTTCATTAAGGCATCACCGATGAAAGGTGTCGTACGGTTTGGAAAGCCGGGAAAATTGGCTTTGAGATATGTTTGACCATTCCAAATTTTAGAAAGGATTGGAAAGCTTACGTACATAATAGATTTGTTAAGCAATTTGGCAAGTGTCCATAATATATTCCATTGTCTTATTTTCGCAACATTGCACATGATCCAAAGGCTATTATTCCTTAGACAGAGTTGGAAGACCTAGATGTAGAGACTGATTTGACATTTGTTAGATAACCTTTGGGTTGTAGCGAGAGATGAGAAAATATTAAGAACCAAGATATTCAGGTTGGTGAAAGTTCGGTGGAGCGACAACGAGAAGGTATGTACTCGGGAGATTGAGGACAGGATTCAATATGCTTATCCTGATCTGCTTTGATGGTTAGTCTATATTAGATCTATATATATTAGTTATAGTCGGGTAGGGTAGTATGGATGTTAGGAGTGGTTATAGATGATTAATATGTTTCATAATTTGTCCTTACTGAATTTCGAGGCCGAATTTCTTTAAGGAGAGGAGCCTTTAACACCCCTAATTTTGATAACATTATTCAAGAGATTTAATTAGAATAAATTATATAGAATAATGTAGATTGATAATGAGATTGAGGTAGATCGATAAATTTAGTGGCTGTGCTTATTTATAATTAATGAACTAATAAATGTTTTATTGTTAAGTAAATAGTCATGGGGGCATTAGGGTCACTGCCACCCACATTCTCCATATTTATACTATTTTCCTAAGACCATTCACGTTCATTTCATCATGAGCAAAAATATTAAGAAGTACAAAGAAGAGAGCCGACCATTAGGAAGAAGGGAAAATCAAATCTAAAGCTTAGGTTCAAACTAGATGAAATAAATCTCGATAAATCTCCAATTTCCTTATCCAATCTAAAGTCAATAATAATCACTACTTCCCTATTTTTGGTTCTATAATCATATTTTTTAGATTTAAGGGTAATTTTTTTTATGATATACTAGATGACGATGTGCATGATTTATAATTTGTTGGTTTGAACGGGGTTGTTTAAAATGAAATATACACGATTTTAGGGTAAAACCAAGATTTAATGATGTTTAAATATCATGGGAAAGTTTTACGTTATAAGTAACATGATTTTGGTGTTGGGTTTTAATTTTTAAAATTTTCCAAGTTATGAAAAGATTATTATAAATTTTCGAATGAAAATATGGTTATTTGGGTTTATAAATTTATTTCGGAAATTATGTTGAGAATTTTGGTCTGAAATTTTGGTATGCTAGATAACATGATTAAAGTAATTGTCTAGAATTTTTAGGGATTTATACTAAATGATTTAGTATTGGAATTAAATTATTTTGAGAGGAGGACCTAAATGATTCAATTGCTTTATTACTAGGAATGACTTATTTGTTGAAAGATATTCATTTTTGGATCTGAGAAAAATGCAGCAAATATTTGCAAAATAATTTTAAATTTTTATGCAACCAATAAAGTGTTTACAAGTTGGAAAGTTTGTTACAAAAAGTTTATTTTATTTAGCAAAACCAGTCTTTTTCTTAGAAAATCGGATTCCGCCTCCTTTGGGAGGAGCTTTCGATCCAGAGCTTCCGCCTTCAACCTATTCGAGACCTTCTAGGTCGAAACCATAAAAGGAATACACATGGTATCAATTTTATGGTACGTAGTGCATGGGAGAAAAAAACGAAAGGTAGGTCGTCGAAACATAGCTTTTGAAGGTATGAAGACCTTTGTTTTCTTTTCAAAGCGCTTGCTCGTTTACTAAAGTGTTTCGAAGCAGTCTAAACTAATGATTACGAAATGGTATTTCAAAAGAAGATTTCGAAGGAGAGCTACAGCCTTTTATAGTAGTAGCTTTTGAAGGAGTTACTTAGTTTATAATTGTTTCGGAAGGGGTTGTTTCGACCAAGTCGAAACCCTTTTGTGATTTGATGCCTTTCGATGGCATTGAAGACATCAATGCTGTCAAAAGAACTATTTGTTTTATAAACAAAAGCCACTTCCTACTGCTTTCGAAATGGGTCAGGGGTTTCAAAAGCAATGGTTTTCAAAAGGGGTTTCGAAGCCAGCCTTCAATTGTTTTACCCAGATGTTTTAATGTGTCGAAAGGATAGGTTCAACACCATCAAGTTTCCCTAAATACTTTTATAAAATAAAGAATGGTTTTAAAAGAGGTGCTTTCTCTTATGTTCACTTTAACCAAAAATGGTGTTTTGAACATAAACCCAATGATTTCAAAAAGTGGACTTTCAATCGAAGGGGTATCTCTAATGGTTTCGAAGGGGCACATTCACTTTGTTTCGAAGCTATGCTTCTAAAGTTAAGGTTAATGCTTTAATACAATCAAAAGGTTTCAAAAGAGGTGTTTTAAAGTATTCGAAAGGAAGGAGCCTAATGTTTTGGAGATAGATTTTAAGGCTTTCGAAGATGGTCATACTATGAGCTTGAAAGCAAGGTTTCAAAGGAGTCAAAAGGTTTTATAACCCGAATTCATTTTTAAATGAAAAACCCACTATTGACTAAAGGAGTTTTGAAAACATTTCAAGTATTTAAATTTGAAGAAGTGTTTCCTCGATAAAATAATAGGTTAACGGGATAACCATGTTTTATATGTAATGTTTTCTAGGTTATTAAACCCATAGGAGTGGTATTGCTAAGTTGTTATAGTTACTTCTTCAAATGTAATATATTGACATGACTAAAGACCCATAACATCATTTTAGGGATAAATGGGTAGAAGAACCAGCTAAGTCAACCCAAATATAAATTAATTAAACTCCTAAATGCGTAGAATTACATTTAGGAAGTCAGGGACACCAAAATATTGATTGCTTAAACCTTGAAGTTGTTCGAGAGGCGGGCTTATAGTAAACCCGTGAAAGCTATAATTAGGAAGTTATTGGGGGTAACCAATGGGTTCATAATGATCTCATGAACAATACGTATCAAGAATGATTGGCAGAGGACAATTATTTCGAAGTGAACCCATTAAAACTATAAGTGTTGACATTAGTTAATAGGTTCCTGTGCTAGTGGAAATTAGCCACAAGGGCCTCTTTAGCAAGTGCAATTAGTTTCTAGGACACGTAACCACATAATTACTTTCAAAAAAGATGAAAAATAATTAGTTTCTAAGCCTAAAAAGATATGAAATTATGTCCATAAAAGTAACTGGATTGGTGACTTTATCTTTAAAAGTAATTATTTGGGTGACTTTGGCCTTAAAATTAATTTCTGTGGATGTGTGTCCTAGAAACTAATTGGACTGCAAATTTTTTCCTTCTAGTGAAATGTCCCTTCCTGTTAACCCATGAAAACTAGGATAAGGAAGATGTTGGTGGAGGTAACAATAGGTTCTTAGTAAACCCATGAAAACTAGGATAAGAGATGAGTTATTAAAATGACCAATAGGTTCAGGGGAACCTATGAATTAATTAAGTTAATTGGTAGGGGCCTATAGGTTCTTAGTGATCCCATGAAAACTATGAAATAGGATAGGGTGTCCATAAATTGTGAAAAGTTTATTGGTAAACCTATGAAAACTAATAGGTTAATAGTAACCCTAGAAACTATAAATATGACATGGAGTCAATTAAACCGGGGATGGGATATCCTGGATGTTTATGTATATTCATATCCCTGTAATATTTTGAAATGTTATATTTTAAACAGTGTGGATGCATGAACATAATATATGGTTTTAAAATGGTTTTAGAATACTAGTGAGGGAAAACCCATTCCACTAAGCGGTGTGGTCTCATTAGACTTCTAAATGGATTGAGATGTTAGACTATTATTCATACCAGGCTTTATGTCTTACTTGAAGTTTTTACCCCTTTACACTCTCGGTTACTCAATTGATTTTGAGTAGTTTGAGATTTAAGGTTTCCGGGTTCTCTTCTTGGATGAATAAAGCTTCTGGAAGCCTGCCGAAGGTAGTTAGTAAGTTGGAGTTATGTTTTCCGCTGTGTATTTTGGATGTAAAGGCAAACATATTAGCCTTATTATATACTTTGATCAACCAACATGGCATTTCCATATGTCGCTCTTGGCGTATGTGTAGTAATTTTTTTTGGACATGGTTTATGTCTTGCGATTATGTAATGAACATGAAATTTTTAAATGGAATGTGGAAATGTGTTTTTAGTTTGTTAATTTTTTTTTCATATCCTTATGATCTGTGCATAAATGTATCCATCACCGTCGCATTTGGTCACCGAGTTTTGATAACTACAGGTGACTGAAGCATCCGCATCCATTAGTTTTCAGCCTTCAAGTAGGGGGATATTATAGCAGTGGGTGGTTGGAGGTGATATCGTGATGGTACTGGTTGGTTCGATTGTGCTGTGATGGGCAAAGGTGGAAGCTCTGGTTATAAGGGATCATTCGGCGAATAAGGCTATGGGTTTCGCCATTGGTAGAACGCGTGATGGTGATGAAAAGAATCAGCCATAGAAATAACGAGTTGGAAGTTAAGCGGCAAATTTAATTTGGGAAAGAAGAGGGTAAGGGCAAGATTGTAAACATAGGGAGTTTTGTAATTGTTTATTTATTTCTTTGTTTAAAAAATATCGATAACTTAAAATTTTAATAACACTCTAATATGAGATCCGATCGAGATGAAACTTTTTGCGTTGCACTTGTAACAATGAAAGCGTTGCAAAATCTGTTTGGACGAATTTTAATACAGATGAAGTTTGGGCTAAAATCAGACGTCATTCGATTTTAGTTCCAAACCGGAACTGTAACAACCCGGGGTTTTACCCCAGTTAGTTATCGTCATTAGACGATTAAAATTGCTAACAAATTGCTATTGGAATTTTTAATCGAGTTGAAATTCTTTAAAAAATTGGTTAAGCGGTTATGCGGGCTTTAAAATTTATTTTAGCCCACGTTTCTTTGTTTGGTGTTGTGATACTTATCAAGGCTAATATCCATTCCACTTACTCCATCCATTCATTCGTTCGAAAACCCTAATCTAAACAAGCGAAAGAAAGTAAATAATGGCGGCTTCATTTCATCACTCGTTCGTTCCTCAAATTAGGGCTTGTATAAAATCGAAGCCGCCAACTTCAGCTGCTCGACCGATGACCTCTTTATGCGCTGCTCCTTCCTTTGCTTCAGATCGAGGTGAGTGATTTTATTTTCACTCACATCTAGTTCGAATTTTAGTGATTTTGAACTTGCGATTTCGTGAGTTTCGTTGCTTGATTTCTTGGCTACTACTGCTTTGAATTTTTATGATTTGGTGAATTGGAGTTTCGACAATCGAACCCCTAAAAATTGGTTGGATTTTAGTTCGGCCACTTGATTATTTTTAAATGACTGATTTTATGACTTGTTCAAATTCATGAATTTCTTACTTCCCTCTGACTTGTTCATTTGTTCACGGTTTTGACTTGAATTTTGATATGAAACTGACTTCGGCTTTGATAGAACTGATGCTAGTGTACATGCGTTTCATCGTGTCAACTCTGGCATTTGAGTTCCACCTAGTTCTATTCTTAGTGTTGTTGACTTTGGCTTCTCTGTCGTTGGTTGTAAAATGAGTGATGTTTTGGTTTTGCCTCGACTTGATAGTGTCACTTGTAGTTGCAGTAGTGATGCAGTCATTTACTTGTACCACCTGCTGTTTACTGGAGTCAGTGGTTCATCACTGTTGTATTGATATTGCTTTGAGTTCAATTTTACTTGTCCACTGTTTCACTTGAAGTCTAGTACTTCACCATTTACTGTTTCAGTGTACATTTGGATTTGAGTTCAATTCTTGAGTTCATTTGACTTGGTTTATCTCTGTAGCATTGTTCCTTGTCATCATGATGCATTGCATTTTTCTTTGAACTGCATTTGTTTGAATTCAAGTATTTTGTTTGAAAAAAGCAATATATTTTATTTGTTACACGTGCTCGATCCACTTCAATGTTGCTTGCCTTTGCCTTTTTTTTCGGCACTATGCCTTGTTCTTGATTGTGATACTTGTATATGTCTTTATTTGTATACATGAATCTGGTATGACTTGTGCATTACCTCTGTTTTCACTACATATGATTTTGAGTTTTCTTTGGGTTGCATAGTCTGTTCATTTGCATTGGGCATTTGTATTTGTAGACTTCACTGCAACCTTTGGTTGAATATCGAGATGTTTTCACTGTTGCATCATGTAGTGCCATTCACTTGAATTCATCGTTGGTTGCATGCCACTATTATCATGTGTACATTCCCTGTTGCACACCTGTGCATCCTCCCTGTTGCACTCATGTACATTCCACCGTGTTGCAGTGTGGTTCCAATGTTCTTGTGAGGTCGTAGTTGCATTGAACATTTGGGTCCATTGGGATGGCACTATGTTGTTGGTCGACCCTTGCATTCACTTGCTTATGCTGGTTTATATATTTCATTGTTGCCATACCACTGATTCATTTTGTCCATGTGCAGTTCCATGTTGCACCTCTGATTCATTTTGTCCATGTGCAGTTCCATGTTGCACCTATGATTCATTTTGTCCATGTGCAGTTCTATGTTGCACCTCTAATTCATTATGTTCATGTGCAGTTCGTTATATACATTCATTTGTGTACGACTGGGTTCGCATATAAGTTTAGTCCATATTTCCTTGCTTCATCATTGATTGTGGTATGTGCATCACTTGTGTAATTTACTTAGTTTGCGTACAGTGTTCAGTGTGACCTTTCACTTGGACTGTATGTAGCTGTCTTGACCACTTGATGTCTTTGGATTTGTTTTTCGAATTCACTTGACTTGAATCCAGATTGTAGCTCGGATTTGACCTTGGGTTGAAAAGTGTGACATTATTTTAGTGCATTTGAGTTGAATCCGGTATTTCGGATTTGACCTTGTGCTCATTTGTGAGCTTTCATTGTGCATTCATGTGCCCTTTGTTCATTGGGTGGTTACTGAATGGATGCTGTGCTTGTTGTTGTAGTTCCATCTGGTTCATTTTGATTTGAGTTGATGTTATTTGTTTCTGGTTCATTGAGCTTTTGTGTATTTCATCACTGTAGTGGCGAGGCAATGCACGCGAGCGTGTATTACAGCAACACGGTATTGACCTTTTAAGTGATATTTCAATTGTTTGAATTGTTTTGTGTGTCCAATCCAATATTTTGAAATTGTATTTTGATTTGGTTTGATTTGATCATTTTGTTGTTATCTAATTATCTTCTAGATAATTAGATTATGATTTTCTAATTATTTATTTAATAATTAGATTTTAGTTGTTAATTGCCGATTAGGCAATTCTGTTGTTTTCTAAATTTATTTTCATTGATAATCCTTTCATTTATCTTCGTTGGTAATTTGAATTTACTGATTTGTTTTTTAACAATGTTATGTGTTATATTTACCGTTATTCGATTTCTTATTAAAGGATTGGATAGACGTGATTTATTGTGGCTGTTGTCTATTTGTTGTTTAATTATTATTGCTTCCGTGCATTAATAACTGAATTTGAATTAGAGTGACCCGTGTATTATTTTCTTTTGAATTTAATACTCGGGTCAGACCGAGTTATTACAGGTTGTAGATACCTTGCTTTGGGTTGCTGCTAGAGCTATGAAGTCACTTCATATCTTTTGGAGTAGTAGTTGTCCTAGTATAGGATGATACATATTAATGTATATTATTCACGATAATGTACTTGTATATGTAACTTCCTGAGTCGATAGTTGTGGTCGTATCACATGTATTGTAACTAACATCAGTTATATATATAAGACTTTTTATTATCTGTGTTCCGCATTTAGCTGATCTGTGTTATTATTATATATATTGTCCTAAACTATTATGAATCATTGTAGTTCGTTTTATACTGGAATTGGGTACGTCGATGGGAGTAAATGAATAAGAGATGAAAAATAAAAATATATACCACTCCTATCGAGATAGCCAGTACTAGTGTAAGGCCTAACTATGGATGACCGCTCCTATCCAGCCTTATTATTCGTAATAACAGACAGTATTTCCTTTTAATACTCTTTGTTATTGTGAGCATAGAGGTAGGGCGTCACAGTTGGTATCAGAGCGAGGGGTTTATGGACATAATATAAAACATAACTTAGATGGAAATGTGTTACAACTATTTGTTGATGTTTTTAGTTGTACTATGAGTCAAAACTAATGTTTTGAAATTATGATGAAATGTTTAAATATCTTTATTTAAAAATAAAAGTGAAACCGTGTTTTGATGATTGAGTAATTTGAGTTTTGTTTATCAAAGCGCGCAGCGGAAACAGTGACACTGTCTTCGTTAAGTATAGCTGGTAACACTTTTGGTTTAAAAATCAAATTATGAAAATGAAATTAGTATGTTGTTACATAGATGTTTTTATTTTTGTTTTCTTTGAAAATTTCGAATCCGATTTGAGGATCCGAAGCGATTGCAGTTATGTGATTTTAATGAGATTTTGACATATAAATTTTTTTTACTGTCGCTTTGACTTCAGTAACCGTCAAATTAAAGTGAATTTTCAAGCAGTTATCCCGCAATGTTGAGTTTGAGATCCGTTTTTACGATGTTTTGAGAAGTGCAATTTCCTTATCGAATTTGCTATAGATGTTGCTGTTTTGAGCATGGTGTTTTGTTGACATTTTTAATGAATGAAAATTCACTGGTATTATATTTTGATGAGATTTTGACGTATAATTTTTTTTACTGTCGCTTTGACTTCAGTAACCGTCAAATTAAAGTGAATTTTCAAGCGGTTATCCCGCAATGTTGAGTTTGAGATCTGTTTTCACGGTGTTTTGAGAAGTGCAATTTCCTTATCGAATTTGCTACAGATGTTGCTGTTTTGAGCATGGGTTTTCAAATCGGTTGAAAATAAAATTGTTTTCAAAAATTTGTACACTTTGCGCTTTCAAAAGAATGAGGAAGCGATTTAAACGCTTCAGCAAAATTGAAGACTATGAACCCTGACTTTTACCGATTCGCTTAATTCCGGACTTGTCCATTTGAGAACGTAAAATGTTATTAGTTTAAAATTCACGATTTTTCACTTTCAAGGAAACAATGAAGAGATTTAAATGATTTAGTAAAACACGTGGTATGGGACATATGCGTTTGCTATTTTGGTTAATTCCGGACTCGTTAATTGAAATATTTGTTGTTTGATGATTCTGATGATTTTATTGGCTTTCGAGCCACTCTGATGGACCTTCGGGTCATATGTTGGACCTTCGGGTCATATGATGGACTTTCGGGTCATTTGTTGGGTTTCGAGCCACTCTGCTGGACCTTCGGGTCATTTGTTGGGCTTTCGGGCCACTCTGCAGACCTTCGGGTCAAATACCAGTACTAGACCTTCGGGTCACTCTGCGGACCTTCGGGTCATCTGATGGGCGCCAAAAATTATAGTACTTGGTAGGCTTTGGCCATCTGAGATGCACGTGCGGCGTAGTTAAAACTCGCCATCTGATGGGATCGAACCAACTTTTTATGTTGATTTTCTAGATTATCTTAATTGATTTCTAGATATTTGTTGTTTCTAATTATCTGCAGGTAATTAGATATTTGATGCTATGAGTTCTAATTATCTTTATTGATAATTAGATATTTGCTGATTTGAGTTTTAATTATCTTTGTTGATAATTAGATATTTGCTGATTTGAGTTTCTTATTATCATTTTTGATAATTGGATATTTGTTGTTTCTGATTATCGTTTTTAATAATTGGATATTTGTTGTTTCTGATTATCTTTTTTGATAATTAGAAATTTGTTGATTTGAGATTTCTGATTATCGCTTTTGAAAATTAGATATTTGTTGATTTGAGATTTCTGATTATCGTTTTTGATAATTAAATATTTGAGTTTTCTGATTATCGTTTTTGATAATTAGATATTTGTTGATTTGAGATTTCTGATTATCGTTTTTGATAATTAGATATTTGAGTTTTCTGATTATCGTTTTTGATAATTAGATATTTGTTGATTTGAGATTTCTGATTATCGTTTTTGATAATTAGATATTTGAGTTTTCTGATTATCGTTTTTGATAATTAGCTATTTGTTGATTTGAGATTTCTGATTATCGTTTTTGATAATTAGATATTTGAGTTTTCTGATTATCGTTTTTGATAATTCGATATTTATTGAGCTGAGATTTCATCGTTTTTGATAATGGGATTTGCTGATTATGAGATTTTCTAGTCTCTAATTGATTCTAGATTATGTTGATTATATTGAATTGCTGCTTTCTATCTATCTCTGTTGATAGTTAGAGTTAGCTGATTATAAAGTTCGTGTTTTCTATTTATCTGTTGGATAACTAGATATTTGAGGTTTTGCGATTTACGGATTGTGTTTTCTAATTATCTTGTTGATAATTAGATTTTGCTGTTTTCTAATTATCGTATCGATAATTAGATATTGCTGTTTTGTGATTTCTGAATTCTAATTATCTAAGTGATAATTAAATATAGCTGATAACTGTATTTATCCAGTTTTGTGTTTTTCGGTTATCTATTTGATAATTAGATTTTGTTGAGAATTTTTGAATTTCTGTATGAAATTAAAAGATTTCTTTGGCATTTGTATTCTCAACCTTTATTTTTCTAGCTTAACCAGTTTATGTTAGAAAAATAATTGTTATTGACGACCTTAACTATGAAAATTGCGGGGACGCAATTTTTATAAGGAGGGGAGACTGTAACAACCCGGGGTTTTACCCCAGTTAGGTATCGTCATTAGACGATTAAAATTGCCAACAAATTGCTATTGGAATTTTTAATCAAGTTGAAATTCTTTTACAAATTGGTTAAGCGGTTATGCGGGCTTTAAAATTTATTTTAGCCCACGTTTCTTTGTTTGGTGTTGTGATACTTATCATGGCTAATACCCATTCCCCTTACTCCATCCATTCATTCGTTCAAAAACCCTAATCTAAATAAACGAAAGAAAGTAAGTAATGGCGGCTTCATTTCGTCACTCGTTCGTTCCTCAAATTAGGGCTTGTATAAAATCAAAGCTGCCGACTTCAGCTGCTCGACCGATGTATTCTCAACCTTTATTTTTCTAGCTTAACCAGTTTATGTTAGAAAAATAATTGTTATTGACGACCTTAACTATGAAAATTACGGGGACGCAATTTTTATAAGGAGGGGAGACTGTAACAACCCGGGGTTTTACCCCAGTTAGTTATCGTCATTAGACGATTAAAATTGCCAACAAATTGCTATTGGAATTTTTAATCAAGTTGAAATTCTTTGACAAATTGGTTAAGCGGTTATGCGGGATTTAAAATTCATTTTAGCCCACGTTTCTTTGTTTGGTGTTGTGATACTTATCAAGGCTAATACCCGTTCCCCTTACCCCATCCATTTATTCGTTCAAAAACCCTAATCTAAACAAACGAAAGAAAGTAAGTAATGGCGGCTTCATTTCGTCACTCGTTCGTTCCTCAAATTATGGGTTGTATAAAATCGAAGCTGCCGACTTCAGCTGCTCGATCGATGACCTCTTTGTGCGCTGCTCCTTCCATTGCTTCAGATCGAGGTGAGTGATATTATTTTCACTCACATCTATTTCGAATTTTAGTGATTTTGAACTTGCGATTTCATGAATTTCGTTGCTTGATTTCTTGGCTACTACTGCTTTGAATTTTTATGATTTGGTGAATTGGAGTTTCGACAATCGAACCCCTAAAAATTGGTTGGATTTTTGTTCGTCCACTTGATTACTTTTAAATGACTGATTTTTATGACTTGTTCAAATTTGTGAATTTCTTGCTTCCCTCGGACTTGTTCAATTTTTCACGATTTTGACTCAAATTTTGATACGAAACTGACTTCGACTTTGATAGAACTGATGCTAGTGTACATGCGTTTCATTGTATCAACTCTGGCATTTGAATTCCACCTAGTTCTATTCTTAGTGTTGTTGACTTTGGCTTCTCTGTCGTTGATTGTAAAATGAGTGATGTTTTGGTTTTGCCTCGACTTAATAGTGTCAATTGTAGTTGTAGTAGTGATGCAGTCATTTACTTGTACCACCTGCTGTTTACTGGAGTGAGTGGTTCATCACTGTCGTATTGATGTTGCTTTGAGTTCAATTTTACTTGTCCTCTGTTTCACTTGAAGTCTAGTACTTCACCATTTACTGTTTCAGTGTACATTTGGATTTGAGTTCAATTCTTGAGTTCATTTGACTTGGTTTATCTCTGTAGCATTATTCCTTGTCATCATGATGCATTGCATTTTTCTTTGAACCGCATTTGTTTGAATTCAAGTATTTTGTTTGAAAAAAGAAATATATTTTATTTGTTACACTTTCTCTATCCACTTCAATGTTGCTGGCCTTTGCCTTTTGTTTCGGCACTGTGCCTTATTCTTGATTGTGATACTTGTATATGTCTTCATTTGTATACATGAATCTGGTATGACTTGTGCATTGCCTACGTTTTCACTGCATATGATTTTGAGTTTTCTTTGGGTTGCATAGTTTGTTCATTTGCATTGGGCATTTGTATTTGTAGACTTCACTGCAACCTTTGGTTGAATAATGAGATGTTTTCACTGTTGCATCATGTAGTGCCATTCACTTGAATTCATTGTTGGTTGCATGCCACTACTGCCATGTGTACATTTCCTGTTGCACACCTGTGCATGTTGCACCCCTGTACATTCCATCATGTTGGAGTGTGGTTCCAATGTTCCTGTGAGGCCGTAGTTGCATTGAGTACTTGGGTCCGTTGGGATGGCACTGTCTTGTTGGTCGACCCTTGCATTCACTTGCTTATGTTGGTTCATATATTTCATTGTTTCCATACCTCTGATTCATTTTATCCATGTGTAGTTCCATGTTGCACCTCTGATTCATTTTGTCCATGTGCAGTTCCATGTTGCACCTCTGATTCATTTTGTCCATGTACAGTTCTATGTTGCACCTCTGATTCATTCTGTTCATGTGCAGTTCTATATGTACATTCATTTGTGTACGACTGGGTACGCATATAAGTTTGGTCTATATTGCCTTGCTTCATCATTGATTGTGGTATGTGCATCACTTGTGTAATTTACATGGTTTGCGTACAGTCTTCAGTGTGACCTTTCACTTGGGACTGTATGTTGCTATCTTGACCACTTGATGCCTTTGGATTTGTTTTTTGAATTCACTTGAGTTGAATCCAACTTGTAGCTCGGATTTGACCTTGGGTTGAAAAGTGTGACATTATTTTAGTGCATTTTGAGTTGAATCCGGTATTTCGGGTTTGACCTTGTGCTCATTTGTGAGCTTTCATTGTGCATTCATGTGCCCTGTGTTCATTGGATAGTTACTGAATGGATGACGTGCTTGTGGTTGCAGTTCCATCTGGTTCATTTTGATTTGAGTTGATGTTATTTATTTATGGTTCATTGAGCTTTTGTGTATTTCATCACTGTAGTGGCGAGGCAGTGCATGCGAGCGTGTACTGCAGCCACACAGTATTGACTTTTTAAGTGATATTTCAATTGTTTGAATTGTTTTGTGTGTCGAATTCAATATTTTGAAATTGTATTTTGATTTGGTTTGATTTGATCATTTTGTTTTTATCTAATTATCTTTTAGATAATTAGATTATGATTTTCTACTTATTTATTTAATAATTAGATTTTAGTTGTTAATTGCCGATTAGGCAATTCTGTTGTTTTCTAAAATTATCTTCATTGATAATCCTTTCATTTATCTTCATTGGTAATTTGAATTTGCTGATTTGTTGTTTAACACTGTTACGTGTTATATTTACCGTTATCCGATTTCTTATTAAGGATTGGATAGACGAGATTTATTGTGACTGTCATCTATTTGTTGTTTAATTATTATTGCTTCTGTGCATTAATAACTGAGTTTGAATTAGACTGACCCGTGTATTATTTTCTTTTGAATTTAATACTCGGGTCAGACCGAGTTATTACAGGTTGTAGATACCTTGCTTTGGGTTGCTTCTAGAGCTGTGAAGTCACTTCATATCTTTTGGAGTAGTTGTTGTCCTGGTATAGGATGATACGTATTCATGTATATTATTCACGATAATGTACTTGTATGTGTAACTTCCTGAGTCGACAGTTGTAGTTGTATCACATGTTGTAACTGACATCAGTTATATATGAGACTTTTTATTATCCGTGTTCCGCATTTAGCTGATCTGTGTTATTATTATATATGTTGTCCTAAACTATTATGAACCATTATAGTTCGTTTTATACTGGAATTGGGTATGTCGATGGGAGTAAATAAATAAGAGATGAAAATAAAAATATATACCACTCCTATCGAGATAGCCAGTACTAGTGTAAGGCCTAACTACGGATGGCCGCTCCTATCCTGCCTTATTCTTCGTAATAACAGACAGTATTTCCTTTTAATACTCTTTGTTATTGTGAGCATAGAGGTGGGGCGTCACAGGAACGCATCGGTGATAGTAGAAAATTTCAGTGAGTTAAACTCACCTTTTTGGTTAACTAGTATGATATTTAGTTAATAAAAATTATTGAATGATATTTTGGATGATTTGCTATATTTATTAGTTGGATTAGATATATTCCCACCTATTGGAGCAGATGAGACCCTATTAGGTTCTCGTGTAAGAGTGGATCACCCTTTGTATACGAATCCCTCCTCGAAGCGGATGATTTGTATTTTATAATTATATAATATTATGATTTAGGGGAAATAGGTTGGAGGGATCTAATAGGATTCCTTTCAACTATTAATTATATATATGCTAATATATATGAGTTGTGACACAAGGGGATAGGTTGGAGAAATCCAACCGGATACCCCGTTGCCATTGAATTGTTTCCATAATATATTTGTTATATGGATTATTGAAAAGTGAATATGATTGTAGACACTGTGGTTATTACATCGTTATATGTTCGAAAACAAAAACTAGTAGTAATGGAAAATCAATATCGATATTGGTTAAGTGTTGGGTGGCTATTAGCATAAAATTAGTATTTTGAAAATGCTATAAATCTCCATTTGAGTTGGAATTAGTTTTGAGATAGGAAATGATTTCTGAATTCGAAATTGTGTTTCGAAAATATTTTTTTGATGATTATCTATTTATATCAATAAACTATTTTTAAAGATTATCTGCTTATGTTAATATCATTTTAAACTATTAATCATTTTAATATCATTTTAAAGTAACTTAATATTATTAAGATTTTTTAAAAGTATTTAATTACATTAATACTATTTTAAAAGTTATTTGCTTATAGTTAGTATTGTTCTAAAATATTTGTCAAATTGTTAACATCTTGAAAAGTAATTATTTAAGAAAAATTATGGTTTGAAATTAGTAATAAGGATTATTAATAAGGTTTGAAAATAAATTATTATTATTTTTATAAAAATGGTAAAAACTAATTAATATTTTATTAAACAATTTTTTGAAATTATTAATTATTATTTTTAAGATGTATTAAAATTAATAAACTTTAGTTATTTATAATATTTTGTAGCGGACCGCAAATCCATAACCCTTTGAGTTGACAATATACTCCAACAGTTCAACTCAAAGTGGACGGAAATACGAACCATTAGGATTAATGAAGAAGGAGGTAGAAGAAGAGAAAACAAATCAACATCTGAATCTCATAATCGTAGCAAAACAATATATAATAGATAAATGACTAATCTTTATGCAAAAGAACTATATTTGTTTATTATATTACATCAACCGAGTACAACAAAATCAATAGCAAAATACTGGACAGTTATATAAACTTGTCCTCCCAAAAGCTGACTATACAGCCTATACTACACAATGGAACGTACATCAAGTACGTGTGATACATCTCACTATCTAGCTTGTCTTCTGAGTTCCATAGCATCTTATCCTGTATTCCATAATACTCGGTCTGACCCTAACATTTTAGTAAAATAACACCCGAGTCAGTCTGGAAAACCAGCATGAGAAACAATTGGATTACTAATGTTTCCAAAATCCTTTAAAAATCAAAGGTATATCATAAGACCACGCCACAAATAAACATGCCGGGTTTTTACCTTACGATAACATTTAATATCAAATCCTCTGATATTATAATAGTGTCTATGCACAATTACTTATTCAGATAGCTGAAATTGTTACATTCATTAAATTCCAACATAATAGGTATATGAACAAGTCTGAGTGCACTTATTGGAGATAGGGTTTCCATCAATGGCAGGGCTACTGGGGTACCGCCTGTCACAGTACCTGGTCTAGATCAGAGTATCGAGGATCACTCCCGATCCCCTACAACACAAGACCGGAGCTACCCCTAACTGGATACTCCGAATAAGATCACCCCACAGTTGGGATCACCAACCACCCACACAGTCGAAATCAAAAGGGACATCTAGACAGGGGAAATCTTATCCTACTTGGTTGCTAGCCACTTAGCCTTGCCGCACCTCCCCTGTTTTAGCCATTCTTGATTGATGAGGCTTGAGGCTATGCGTTACCTTTTTAGAATTCATTCACTTAGAATGCTCATAGTCCTCTTAACGATATTCTGATAGCATTCGTCCACACAAGTTGCCCTGGTCTGGACAAACCGAAACACTGTCTTCATCATCTTCACGGTCTTCATTCGTAAACATCCAAACCGGATTGAAGTGGTTTTTGGATAATTAAACCTGATCCCGGTCTCATCGAAACAATCGGCGCATTGGCCAATATTGATAGTCGGTTATTTAATTATCAATTAACATTCACAAACAACCGTTAAATCTCAAATAATTCCCAAATTATTATTTAAAAATATCTACAAAAGGTATTACTTCCTTATTTCAACATTTGAAAATAGTTTCCCCCTTCATTGGCGAATATTTTTCCCACTTTATTAAATATTCAACACTTGAAAACTATTCATTTTATTCCCTATTTCTTCCTCTTAAAAATCCTTTACAATTTTATTTGTAAATTCCTAACTTGTTCTATACAAGTTCTATAAATCCCAAAAATACTCAGTTAATTTCCCTTAATTAAGTTCCCATAAAACATCTATAAGATCTTCTCCTACAATCTTGTCCAATTTAAATAACATGCTTCTCATCTCAAGAGGATTTTTAATTTATTTGAAAACACACACACACACACATATATATAATAAGAATAATGGTTTTATTTTTCCAAAATATATTTTAATATAATAACTCATACCCAATTACTAATAAATTTACAAAGTTGGTTTATAAAAATTAGAATTTGTTTTAATAAATATTAAGTATATAATAACTAACTTCAAATTATTCTAGATCCAAATAATAATTTATAAAAGTTATATAGTAAAGTAGATTAAAAATTTATGTTAAAAACAATTTTACTTTACTTGACAAAAGTCTATCATTACAAAATCCAATATCCACCCTTTAATTCATAAATTCCTCTTGATTCATCTCACCATTTCTCTTATTTGAACAATATCCCACTATTTCTTTTCAGACATAATAAAAGGCTTCCATCAACAATGGGGAGCTAGGCCCTATGGCTAAGCCATATATAAAATCTCAACTAATAAGAATGAAATCTAGAAATAGCAATAACAACGGTATGAATCCATAACAACAACAACTGCACGTGCACATAATAAGTGGCTCCCCAGCCTTGCCAAGTACTATAATAGTGTGCCTATCAACGTTGGCCCCCCCCAGGCTTGATGTATATATATGGCCCTCTCGACCAAGCGCTAGTTGTCCCCCCGGCCTTGCCCTCCCCCCGGCCTAATACTGGCAACAACAAAGGAAGGTGTTACTTACTTCTAAATATGTGTAGCTTCAAAGGAACAAGTTTGGAATTAACCAGTATAACAAAACTGCAATTCTCATTGCCAGATATAAGTTTGCACCATCAACTTATATTTTCCATATGTCCACTGATCTCATCCCCTCTTTTCATAAGCCGTTTATAAATTTATAGACTCCTTTGAGCTTCTCTTTTAAAAACAAAATATATTTATAAATCCACATTATTATTTATCCCTTAATAAAATTCCATTTTATTTCAAATCTATTTTAATTATCGATTCAAATATCTCTTCAAGCACTTAATATATATATTTTTAATTTCAAATCTTCACCTAAACCAATTTTATAAATGATTAAGTACAACCCATGTTAGTTAATATATTTTTATTACGCTAAATTTCCTTTAGAATAAATCCAGTTTTCAATATAAAAATTTTCTTTCAAATTTCTTTTTTGAATTCCTTCACTTTAATCATTTGCTGTATTTAAAAATATCAAATTCAGTCTCCAGGCTATTTAACATTTTATAATTCAATTTACACAATCCATATCAATTTATCCATCCTGTCATTTATCAACACATATATGAAAACAATAAATGTTTTTGAGGAATCCAGTTGGATCCCTCCAACCTATTTTCCCTGCATCCACAGATATTAGCATAATATAATAATACCAATCCCACTTCGAAGGGGATACCGCGATATAAAGGATAACCGATATTATGCAGGGCACATAGGATCTCATCCACTATATAATGCAGGAACATCAATCACTCCTATATATATACATATACTATACCACATCCAGACTGATAATAATAATCAATTCGAGCAATCAACCATTTGTTTAAATTTTAACTATTTAAATTTAAACGGTAATCCAAATGAGTGAGATATTCTCACCTTTGATTTTTGTTTCGGAATCCGATCCAATCTTGACCCGGCTTCACGATTTTTCAACCTTGTATGAACATTAGGTGAATTATTAATATTCGAACAAATTGAACAATCCATTACCATTTATTAAGTTTATTTTAATCTAATAATTTAAATTCAAAAAAATATTTTCTTGTAAAAATCGTTTAGTAACTAAAATAGTTGAATAGGTTAATAAAACAAATTAATCATCCAAAATACATTGTATAAAATAAGCTAGTAGATTTTAAAAATGTGTACATGTATATTTTATTTCCATTTTTGAACTACATATAAAAATAATCTACATAAGTCTAAAAATCTAATTTTATATATAAGCCCTGATATATTTTTTCAAATTCCTGTATATATAAAAAATTTGTTTACTGCATATATATAAAAATATGTATGTATTTTTATTTAAAAAAAATCCTCGTTTTCTTTTCTGTAAAAATAAACAGTCATTAACTTTACTTGAAAATTCTTAAAACAGATTTCCCATTTTCAACCTTACTGCTAAAATCAAATAATATGTTAAAAAAAAATAAAAACTTGAATTCCACAAAAATATTTGAATATGAGTTGAAAGGATTTAGATTTTGAAAATTTAGGAAATTTAATTTCCTTTGGGTTTGAAAATGATTTTTCAAAGGTTTTGGAGGAATAATAGTAATATTATTCGAAAATATTTTGAATTGAATATGAAATCTAGGAAGATTTGGAATTAAAAATATTTGAAATGTTTTAAAGAAGTTAAAGCACTAAACTTGCTTCGGTCACTGGAAAATAATTTCGATGATGATATAACATAATCAATTTCATTTTGGAGTTTCCAAAGGAGAAATTTCTGCCTGAATGTTTTAAATTGGAGTTGTTTGCAAAATTATTTTAGATTTTAAATTTCAGTGAAATAATTTAGTATACCAAAGGATTTTGGATATAGTTGATTTCAAAGGTGATTTTGAAATGTCGAAAAATTGCTTAAAACTCTGGAATCTTATTTAAAATTTTTTTGGAATAATAAATGGGTTTGAAAACGTATAAAAATTTGAAATTTGTTTAGAATAAAATTTAACTTGAAGAAGAGTTAAATTTAAAATAAGTGCGAAAATGAAGTAAGTTAGAAAGGTGAGCCAATTAAATTAAGTTAGTTAAAGATATTAGTGAATGAAATGTAAAAAAGTTGGAAAACTTATAGAAGTTTAAAATTTGAATTGAATCTAGTTAAGTAAAAGTGAATTTTAAGAGTTAGTTTATGTAGACCAAATGAAATGGCCATTGAAATAATTCATAAATTGGAAATAGATGTGGAAATGGAAAAACTAATTTACATTAATAAGTAAACTAGATTTAAATGGTAAGCAAATGAATGGAAATTGAATATTGGGATGATATTTAATTCAAATTGGCTTAAGAAAAGAGGAATCGGAGAATTGGTTTGAAGTGGGCTAACGATAATAAAGGTTTGGAAATAAAATGGCTTGAGATATGAATAAATTAGCAAGTGGAATTAATTTAAAGAAATGGTTAACTAAGAATGAGTTCGAGATAAGGTGAATAGAATTCAATATTAAAGGTGATTTGGAAATAAATTAAGAATGGAAGGCAAATTGAATTCAAAATGGAATTGAAAAAAATTAAGTTAAATGAAAATAGATATAAAAGTTTAAGTGGTGAAGCAAAAATAAATATAGGAAGTGCATAAAATATTTATATTAAACTTAAGAAGAAAAGGGTGAAATTCTTAAGTAAATTTGGAATTGAGAAATATACCAAGTCAATATGTGAATGAAGGTTTAGTAAAGGTGTGTGAAATGATAGTTGTGAATAAGTGAACAGAAATCAAAATAAATGTGAATAAAAATAAATTGATATAGCTAATAATCAATTGAGATAAAATGCATAGGACGTACATATATTATTTTATTCGCATAACGATTTGATCCAGATTCGGCACAAAATTTCGAGATATTTATATCGATCCAAGTTAGGATTTTCCATTCGATTTTCGACGACGAACCCTGGATATAGATTTTTGATTGATTTTGGAAATTCTCTATCACAGTATATGGCTATGCAAGGAGAATGACGATTTCTGATTAAGAAACCAGATCTGAGTCCGCACTAGGAAATCGGGTAGACGATGCTAGTTCAGAAGTGAAATTGTGTGATCAAGTGAGCGATCGGATTTGATATTGCATACGAATGATATAAATGCATCGTACGGGCTTAAATGAAACAAATATTGAAAAGTTTGGAAAGAAATAAATAAAATGATTTTGGATTTTGGATTCTGTGATTGGATATTATTGTTAAGTAGGATATACAGATGTTTTGAAAGGAAAGGAAATTAGTGTCTTTAATTTTAGAAGATAAATATGAATTGCCCGACTAAAGGTATGTATTTAATTGTCATATGAAATTTGATGATTTTCTAGTCTAGCCACTTGGCTTTTTGTTTCCTTTTAAAACCTGGGGGGGCCATTGAGGCATTTTGTAGTCGTACCAATCTAGCCGTGCAATGGAGACGCTGGCGAAATTTTTCGAAAATTTAAAAAGTTAGAAAATTTTGAGAAAATTTTGATAGGTTTAAAATTTGATTTTGAATTATATTGAATTATTGAGAGGATAATATTATTGGGAACCTATGGATGAGTTTGGGAAAGTTAGTAAGGGTGATAATGTGTTAATAAAAAGATTGTTTTAAGGAATTGTTAAAAACTGTTGGTTTTGGGAAGATAGTAAATGGGTATTGGACCATTCTTCCTAACTAGTAATTTCGAAGACGAAATTCTTTTAAGGAGGAAGAATGTAACGACCCGGAATTTTGGATATTTGAAATTGGAATATTTAATTAATTTTAAATATTTGAAAAGCAAGTTTAACTTAAATTTCAAATATCACCATTTATTGGATAATTAAATTATTGAATTTAATAAGTGGAAATTGGGTAAAGTATTGAATTTTGAATTTAAATCTTGTTAAAAATATTTCAATGCTTATAAAATTTATATTAGTAATACTGAAGATAATAATAGTGTTAAAATTGAATTTTAAGGAGATTTGTTCATTTTTTTTTAAAAATCCTCCTTTTCTTTTTTGTAAAAGTAAACAGTAATTAAGTTTACTTCTAAATTCTTAAAACATGTTTACCTTTTTCAACCTTACTACTGAAATCAAATAATATGTTAAAAAATAAAAACTTATACATAACTGCATTCTCCACTGACCCATTTGCCAAAACCCCTGCCACCAGTACCCTCAAATGCCCACATGACCAGAAGCAACAATCACGACTCATTTCCGTGCGCGCACATGACACTACCTTCGAGGATGAGACCAAATCTCAATGTCGCCACACGAGCTGCCACGACGCTCGACCTTTGCCTTCAATCGCACGCAAACACAGCACGAAGCTGTCGCCTTGACTATCGAACCCTCCCTTATGACATCGTGCTCGCCATCAAAACGCGACTGATCGCCTCCATCATCTACTTATTGTCGCTTGATTCGAACGATGATCGCCTTACCTCACTATCGAGAATCAACCTTGCTCGAATTCGAGCATCTACTGCCTCATTTTTTACATATAGTTTAAATTAACATTTAAAAATAGCCTTTCAGAGCATAGTCGGAATTCGACGAAACAAGTTCCTTTGGATCCATAATAATGTATTATTATCGGATTTAAATTTTCGTAGCGTTTGGAGTTATCATGTGGCCATACGATATGTTAACGTGCTGAAAATTTATATCGAAAATTCAATATAATAACTGAGTCCAAAAAGCTATCTTCTCCATATGATCGAGTTATGACTCAGAACCTTTTCCATTGCATTCGAAATAGGGGTATAACATTATAATCTCCTAACGACACGCATTGATAGGAGGTCGAGGTTTTGAGCTATGATTTTGAGACAGTTTAAATTTAAAAATTTAAATATAATTTGACTGGCCAAAATAATTCACATCAACCTTTTCTTTTCTCCATCAATCTACTATAGCATGTTGGGTAAAGCACGCAACCATCTACACGTGTTTCCTTTTTTTGCTTAAATCCACGCACGCAAAATTGCAAGAGAAATAATAAAACAGCCGAATTCATTTACAACCTCTTCCTTGTCTTCTTTTTCTCGATCTACGAATTTGTTTTCCAAAAAAAGGAGGCAGTAGCTGCTCAAATTCGAGTAAGGATATTTTGCGATAGTGAGGACAGGCGATCGTCGTTTGAATCAAGCAGTAGTAAGTGGATGATGGAGACGATTAGCCGTGTTTTAATGGCGAGCGCGATGTCGTAATGGAGGGTTCGGTAGTCAAGGCGGCAGCTTCGTGCTATGTTTGCGTGCGATTGAAGGCGAAGGTCGAGCACCGCGGCAGCCCATGTGGCAACGTTGAGATTTGGCCTCATCCTCGAAGGTAGTGACGTGTACGCACGCGAAGAGGAGTCACAATTGTTGCTTCTAGTCATATGGGCATTTAAGGGTAGTGGTGGTAGGGGTTTTGGAAAATGGATCAGTTGCGATCTCGGTTAGGTAAATTTTTTTATTTTTTTCACATACTATTTGATTTTAGCAGTAAGGTGGAAAAAGGGAAATCCGTTTTAAGAATTTTGAAGTAAAGTTAATTATTGTTTATTTTTACTGAAAGAAAAGGATGATTTTTTTTAAATATAAATACACATGTATTTTAGTATATATGTAGTAAACAAAATTTTTATATATATAGGACTTTGAAAAAATAAAAAAGCGTATATATAGAAAATTAGATTTTTAGACTTATATAGACTATTTTAATCTACTTCGAAAATGGCAATAAAATATACATATACACATTTTTGAAATCTACTAGCTTACTTTAATCAATGTATTTTGGGTGATTAATTTGTTTTACTAACCTATTCTACTATTTTAGTTACCAAAGGATTTTTACAAGAAAATATTAGTTTAAATTTAAATTGTTAGATTAAAATAAATTTATTAAACGGTAATAGATTGTTCGATTGGTTCGAATATTAATAAATCACCTAATGTTCATACAAAGTCGAAAAACCATGAAGCCAAGTCAAGATTGGATTGGATGTAAAGACTACGATTTTCGACTCATGAAAGTCGACATCAATACGTCTACTGTATCAACTGCCGAGCAATCGAAGGCCGGAAAACCGTACCCTTAGTGTTTAAGAAGAAGAATAGGTAGAAGAAGAAAGAAAGAAGAAGCAACAGAACAACATCAGAATCTCATAATCGCAGTGGAACAACGTATAATAGATAAATGAATATCTTTAAAACAAAGAAGTATATCAGTTATTACATTACATCACATTATCATTACATTATCAGAGTTTATAACAACAAACAACGGAAAAATAAATACTATATACTAGTTGATACGCCACGCCATCCAGCTCGCCTCTTGAGCTCCACAGCATCTCCTGAATTCCAGAATGACTTGATAACCTGACTCCAGACAACCCGTGTAGAAATTGGTGGGCACCCAGAGTTTAGGAAGGAAACAATAAACTCCAGGTCAGTCATGTGACTGGTGTGAGAACTTAAAACCATTATATCTTTAAAACAAATAAAGAAATATTTTTAAATAGATTCGCAATGCTTTTTGAAAATGTAACTACCATAAGGCCTCCCGCACACACACACAATGCAAACGCAGAACCGGAGGAGATTTCTCCTTATGATAGTCAAACATGCTTGATATGCAATTTTTTTTATATTATTACTATAAGTACAAAGTGGAAAACCCTTCGAAAGTATAATATAAATCTTAACCAACATACGACCATTATCGTATGCCTACTATAGCTACCATGTTCAATAGCAGGTTACCGCCACATTCCATGGCAGGTTATACAACTAAAACTGCACAGGGCTCGTATTGTTTCTTTGGATTTTCCAACAAATGGTCAAGCCAAGGAACTTCCCATTGCCGCATGGAAAAGCCTCCGGAGAGACGCCCCGAGAACCTAACCGGATCTCTGCCAACACATGGCCTGGTTACCTCTGCAAAAGTAGGTAACAACTGACACAAGTATGCCATCCCCCGGTTGTAAACAACCTTTATTCGAGGATCCTCAAACAACATCAATCACAAAGTCATATATGTTTGCGACATTCACATAAGTTAAGTATCTGGGCTCCATACCATGATACCACTTCTATCCAGAAGGAAATGACATACCCTAAAGGGCGCTACTCCCTAAAACCTTGATGCATCTTTCCTGTTTTGACCATTACCGGGGTGTGAGGTCCGACGAAGTCTCGTCCACAAAGCTACGCTTTATACGGAAGCTATGCTTTGATCAACAAATGCTCAGCAGCACTTCGTATGCCACATTACCAAATTGGGAATGTATCACTAGTAACCATCAACTACATAACCTCTGAGCTCATACGTCTTAGAGAAGGGTGTTAAGCTAAGAGAATAAATTCTCCGCCACCAACAGAAATATATTTGAGAGAAACCAGCATTACATCTCAAATTGTAACGTCAGACACACATCCATACAAGTCCGTTCCAGGATCGAACAGAACCGAAGGCACCTCCAAACGAAGCCTTTGCAATCCAGATATTCACCGATCACGATCGGACTTCCCATCACAAAGGGTGATAAAATCTCTATATCGAAGATCAGCCGATGCAGAGACATTCGATGGTGATCCTTCCGTTTTCGAAAATATCCGGTCTTCAACACCGGTCTTCAAATGTTATCCATTACGACGTATCACTATTCGGAATGGGATTCATGACCCAAAGGTCTTCTCCCGGCTAAACCGAATAACGAGCGCTTATTTTTAAAATAAGTTTAGCATTCAAATTCAAGCAATCACAACTAATACCCATCTAAAGGTAAATATTAATAGTCGGTTATTTAACTATCAATAGATATGCACAACATCACCAAATTCCAAATAATTTCCCAAATTATTTAATTTCCAAAAATATCTTTACAAGATATATTTTCCTACACTTCAACCATTTGAAAACAAATTTCAAACCACTTTTCACCTTTACCACTTTTGAAAACAAATTTCAAATCATTTTCCTTACGCGGAAACATTTCCAAATATTTATTCATTTTCACTTCAAAATGGTTCATTTAAACCAATCAAATAAATCCTTACCGATTTACTTCAAATTTACGTTCCAAATCCGTAAATTTATTTCCACGCTTCAAAAATAATCAATGTTTATTTTTAAATAAAATTCCCTTTTCTTTATATATTCCATGGTGAATTCACATTTCCCAAATATCTATTAATATACGATTCTCAAATCGATTTCAAATATTCACTTCCAATTTATCTTTAAAAGATATAATCTCAAAACATTTCACTTCACATTGGAAAATATTTCCATACTTATTTAATAATAAGTAATTCACAAATCTATTTATTTTCAATACTTAGAAAATATTCAATATACTTAAAGCACGATTTAGTATATATTTTATTCCTTAAGGAAAACATTCACTTAAACACATTTAATTGAGTCAAAAACGAATGTTGCGTAAAACATCGTTACGACAACTCAAAATCACTAGTATAGGTATTCGAAATTAAGATAGATATATAAATCCCAATACTATATAAAACATTTCATTTTGAAAATTATTTACTATAACAATAGTGTTATAGTCCATCTTTTCCTTATTTCTCGAAAACGTCTATTTCAACAATGAATGTTGAAATACATGGTTTCAATAGTTAATGCATTTTAAAACATCTTTAAATCGTTTTAATTCTATTTAAAATATCACTTCCCCAAAACATTTCTTTAATATATATTCACTGTCCAAAATCGTGAATATGCTTCATTAACCAAATTTAACATTCCTACACATTTTATTTAAGGGATTATCCACTGTCCAAAATCGTAGATAATCTCCTTTAATAATCTATAATAATTGACTTATAAAAATAAGCCGATTTCGGATTTATAAAACAACGTTTATATATTCTCAATTTTTTTTAAAAATTTCAACTTATAAAATCCCTTAATTAAAAAATTCTATTTATATCTCATTTAAATGCCAAAATCCAATTTATAAGTTAATTTCTTATAAATCTTTTATTTTACAAAAAAATCTATTCATTTGTAACTTCACAATTTATAAATCTATAATTTCATTCACTTATGAAAACCATTTATACTCCATTTTAACACTTATAAAAACTCGTTTTATAATTCCAATATTTTAATTTATAAATATCAATTTTATAAATCTTTTATATAAACCGTTTATAATAATTCAAAAATCACAATTTAACCCAATTTACAAATTAACCAACTATTTATTTCGAAAATCACATTTTGATTATTTTTCACAATAATCATAATTTTTATAACATACAAATTTAAACCGTTTATTTATTTAAAATGAATCAATTTCAAAATTCAATAAAACGTATACTTTCAAAAATCACTTTAAAAATCCTTTTAAATTCGAAATCGTTACTTTAACATTTTTAAAACTCCAAAAATAGGCCCAATGCTGCAACAGCACCAAAACATCAACCATGGCATCAAAACATCATATATTAATATGATAATAGAATATATCTTAAATACCTATAAATAAATCAATACTGTTGAGGAATCCAGTTGGATCCCTCCAACCTGTTGTAACACACTAACTTAGAATATCGGGTATGTAAAATTTTAGAAGTTTAAAATATACTATCTACACCATCTCTATGTTATTTATGCTTTTAAATAATACAAAAGGTGTAAGTATGTATACATTTATAAGTATATGATAAGTGGCATGACATGGTGAAGACAAGTGGCATAATATGGACCATACACCTATCTTAAGATGAAATAGGATTATGACACATATATCACTTAGGTGTACACTTCTAGAACACACTAAATGATTACTAAATAAGGTATGTGTCATGAAATGAAGCTTGCGTAAAAAGATGAAGGACATGTGTCACAAGATTAAATAAGATAGTGACACATAACTCCATTAGGTGTCCATGTGTAGAAACATCTTAAGACACCTAAGAAGACATGTGTTAACATTGTAAAGATTGTGCAAAGAGAAGTAGACAAGTGTCCAGAATTAAAATTACCAAACTAGCCATGAAAATTACTATATAAAGGGTGGAAATGTTCACTTATGTTTCATACTTTCACAAAGCAAAAACAAAAGTAAGATAAAGTGAAAAAGCTTGGAGAAAGCTAAGGAAAAAGAGTCAAGTCGAATACACAAGTTTAAGGTGAGAAAAACTATTTACTTTCTAGTATTCATGTTATTCTTGAAGAGATGATAGTTGTAAGTAAAAGTGGCTCGGTTCTATCAAAAACGTAGCATAGTAATGTGACCATAACTTTCACAATTCTTAATGAAATTTCGATTTCTTGGATATTCTGGAAAGCTTATTTAATGTGCTACAACTTTGATGTTTTGTGTTTTCTGTAATTTGGATGTTAGCTATGTCAAAATTGAATTTTTCTACTGTAATCCCGAGAGCAAAACCAATATTAGCTATGTGCTTAAGGCTGAAACTTAATTGACCATAACTTCTTCGTTCCTCAACCGATTTTGATAAATTTAGATGTTTCAGAAAGCTTAGACTTTGCTTTAAAACTTTTAAGTTTTGAGTTTTCCAAAATTTCGAGGTTTTCTATGCTAAAATTGCAATTGCTGGTCGCTGTCCTGCAAATGCATAAGTTCAGGCTAAGTTTAATGTTTTTAGTAAAATGGTCATAACTTTTGAACAGCTGATCCAAATTCGATGATCTTGGTCATTCTGGAAAGCTAACGAAAAGGTCTATAACTTGTATTGGTATCATTTTCTGAAATTCGTTGATTAAAATGTTGAAAAATCTCTTGCAAACTCGCTGTCCTGTTGTTGTAGAGTACTCAGTGTTCTGTGCAAACCTGAGCTACTGTTTTGTGCATAACTTTTGCGTTTCCTATCCAAAACCTATAATTTTTAAAATTTTGGAAACTGCAGGAAGAATGTGATAACTTTCATTTATATCACTTTTTAAAATTAGGCCATCTATATATATGAATTTGAGGTGCAAGCTCGGGTTAAATTTCTGCCCGAAATGAACGTGTTTGTTTCTAAGAAAATGCCTTACTTGTTAGATTTTTATCATCGATTTGATAAACAATTTGATGGATTTCTTTTCATGGTGGTTGAGTATACTAAGTAAATTACTTTAAAGAAGTATTTTCACACAGAAAAATTAATCGATGATGCGGTATAAGACCATAGATCTTGGGTGGTGCACTATTACTCTATGTGGTATCGGGCCAGTGGAGTACATCCCTATTTGATGACGGGATGCCGGCCGCAATCGAGGAGGCGGTATAAGACCATAGATCTTGGGTAGTGCACTATTACTCTATGTGGTATCTAGCCAGTGGAGTACATCCCTATTTGATAACGGGATGCCGGCCGCAATAGGATAAAATAACCTAGAATATAAACCAATTTGAGGGAGTGGTTTAAATTTATAAAAAATAAAAAAGAGAAAATCTTGACTTTAGTCAAATGAAGTTCATATATTTGAAGTTTACCTCGAATAGTGTTTTGATCTGGATTATTAAAACTAAGAAGTAGTGATTTGGAATGAAATGATGATATAAAAATTATGATTTTTATAACCCTTCATGACATGACTTGAAAACTATAGATTAAATAGCTATCTCACTGGGTCAGTGTTGCTCATGATGCTGCACATAAACATTTCAGGTTTAGATGGTTAGTTGTTCAACGCAAGATGACTGATGAATACTATGACTATGAAGTGAAGACTTTTATTTAAGTTTATCGACTTTCATATGTATAATTATGTTGAATCTCATGATCCTATGTAACTGTGTAATTATGATGATGTGATTGTATAATAACCCTCCGCTTGAAATCATGTAATCTGAATGATTTTATGTTCCGATATATTTTATTTAAGTTGTGATACTATTTTATTAAGCACCGTAGTTTCTTTGTAACATCCTTGCCTCTGGGTAAGCTACCAGAGTGGGGTGTTACAATTAGTGGTATCAGAGCCTTGGTTTAAGGGGTGCTTTTAGAACTTATATAGTATTACAATTTAATTTATCGAAATAGGAGGTTTATACAATTCACTAACATCTTTATAACTATTTGCAGTCATAAGTCATGGCTATTAACCAAACCTGGTATACGGGGGACTCATGGGGAGCTGTTAAATGTACCACTGTACCATATTTCTTTTTAACTTTCAAGCTAAAGTTTTATTTGATACTGGTGCCACTCATTCTCTCATATCAGAAATATTTGCCACTAAGATAGGACTACCCACTGAAAAACTAAGTAACACCTTGGTAATAGAAAATTTAGTAGAAGGACGGATTAAACTTACTTTTGTGTGTAGAAATTGTATCCTTAATTTTGGAGGTAAGGATATGGTGGCTAACTTGATTATCTTTCCAATGAAACATTTTGATATGATCCTTGGGATTGATTGGCTTTCTCAACATGGAGCTATCATGGATTGTCATAATAGGACTATATGTTTCACGATTCGAGAACATGAAACCTTTGTGTACTCAGGTGATAAATCTGAAGATGCTTTTATATCTGGATATGTAGCACATATCAATATTGGGGATAAGGGTCAATCGGTAGACAAAATCCCAATCGTAAGAGAATTTAAAGAAGTCTTTCAAGAAGTGCCAGGATTACCACCAAAAAGAGAAATTGATTTTAGTATCGATTTAATCCCTGGTACCACCCCTATTGCTAAAGCAGCTTATCGTATGTCTCCTACGGAGAATCGAGAGCTGAAGAGACAAATTAAGGAGATGGAGGATCAAGGATTTATTAGACCTAGTAAATCTCCTTGGGGAGCACCTGTGTTGTTTGTAAAGAAACATGACTGAACGTTGCGCTTATGCGTAGATTACCGAGAACTTAATAAAGTAACAATTAAGAACAAATACCCATTACCTCGAATTGATGATCTATTTGATCAGCTCCAAGGAGCTGCAATATTTTCGAAAATTGACTTGAGATCTGGGTATCATCAATTAAGAATAAAAGAAGAAGACATTCCAAAGACAGCTTTTCAAAAACGGTATGGACACTACGAATTTTTGGTGATGCCTTTTGGCTTTACCAATGCTCCAGCAGTATTCATAGATTTAATGAATCGTGTGTTCCATCCATATCTTGATCAATTCATAATTGAATTTATTGATGATATCCTAATTTATTCTAACACAAAGGAAGAACACGAACGTCATTTGTGTTTGTGTCTCCGAACATTGAGAGATCATCAACTTTATGCAAAATTAAGTAAATGTGAATTTTGGTTGGAGGAAGTAAAATTTCTCGGACACGTTGTTTCAAAGAATGGAATAGGAGTAGACCCATCAAAGGTTGAGGCGGTGTTGAAATGGAATCCTCCGACAACACCAACAGAAGTTCAAAGTTTTCTTGGATTAGCTAGTTACTACCGAAGATTTATTCAAGATTTTTCAAAGATAGCAACTCCATTAACAAAACTAACTCGTAAGGAAACTAAGTTTATTTGGGATGAAAAATGTAAGATAGCATTTGAAACCTTAAAGAAAAGATTGACAGAGGCACCAATTCTGTCTTTGCCAAGAAGTGGAGTCCCATATAAAGTATATTCAGATGCATGTGGACAAGGATTAGGATGCGTATTAATGCAGGAGGACACAGTTATTGCTTATGGCTCTCGTCAACTAAAGCCACATGAAGTCAATTATCCAACCCATGACTTAGAATTAGCTGCAATTGTATTTGCTTTAAAAATTTGGAGGCATTATCTTTTTGGGGAACAATTTCATGTTTACTCAGACCATAAGAGTTTAAAATATTTGTTTTCCCAAAAAGAACTAATATGAGACAAAGGAGATGGATGGAATTGCTCAAAGATTATGATTTTACATTGCATTATCATCCAGGAAAAGCAAATGTAGTTGCAGATGCGTTAAGCCGAAAACCCTATGGCATAGTAGCCAATCTGATGATAAGAGAATGGAAAGCTCTAGAAACCCTAGTAGACATGAACAACTGCACAAGGAGGATTAGTGGAGAAATGAATGATAAGGTAGCACTTTCATGTAATGTTATTATTCAGCCAACTCTACAAAGTAAAATATTGCAAGCTCAAGGAAAAGATGAGGAGTTGAAGGAATTATTCATAAAAATGAAGGACAAGGAACCTACACATTGGAACATTGGTAAAGATGGAGGTTACAGATTCAGAAATCGACTTTGTATTCCAAGTCAACCTCAATTGAAAAATGAAATTCTAAGTGAAGCACATCGCTCATGGTTTACAGTGCATCCAGGAAGTACAAAAATGTATAAGGATCTTAAGCGTCAGTTTTGGTGGCATGGAATGAAGAAAGATGTCGCTGAATTTGTGGAAAAATGTTTTACATGCCAACAAACTAAAACCGAGCAGCAACGACCGGCCGGACTCCTACAACCGCTTCCTATTGCTGAATGGAAATGGGAGCATATAACTATGGATTTTATGATGGGATTACCAATGACAAGACAAGGTCATGACGCCATATGGGTAGTAGTGGATCGCCTAATAAAATCAGCCCATTTTATACCTTACGATATGACCTACTCAATGGAGAAATTGAGTAGACTTTATTTGAAAGAAATTGTTCGACTACATGGCATACCAGTTACCATTGTTTCAGATAGAGACTCTCGATTCACTTCAAAATTTTGAAGAAGTCTTCAAAATGCATTAGGAACATCATTAAACCTAAGTACGGCCTTTCATCCACAAACAGATGGACAAACTGAAAGAGTAAACCGAATAATAGAAGATATGCTAAGATCTTGTATAATGGAATTTGAAATAACATGGGAGACTCATATACCATTAATAGAATTTGCATATAATAATAGTTATCATGCAAGTATTGGTATGGCCCCATATGAAGCTTTGTACGGAAGACCTTGTCGTTCTCCAGTATGTTGGGCGGAAGTTGGAGATCGTGAGCTTCTTGGTCCAGATCTAGTAAAAGAAACGACAGAGAAAATTTCTATCATAAAGGAAAGATTGCAAGCAGCGCAATGTAGACAAAAGAGTTATGCAGATCACGGAAGAAAAGATTTGGAATTCGAAGCAGGGGATCAAGTTCTCCTTAAGGTTTCTCCAATACGAGGGGTAATGCGATTTGGGAAGAAGAGGGCAAAGTTATCACCAAGATTTATTGGACCATTTCGTATTTCCAAGAGAATTGGCAAAGTTGCATATTAACTTGATTTACCTGAGAAATTATCAGATATTCATAATGTATTTCATGTATCAATGCTACGAAAGTATATTTCTGATCCATCTCATGTGATAGATTTAAGCGGCATTGAAGTTAAAAAGGGGACTAAGTACATTGAAAGACCTGTTCGAATTCTTGACAGAAAAGTTAAGAAATTAAGAACAAAAGATATTTCCTTGGTGAAAGTTCAATGGAACTATCATAACGAAGACGAAGCATCATGGGAGGTGGAGTCAGAAATTCGTAAAGAATTTCCAGAATTGTTTGAAGCCTAGATTTCGAGGACGAAATCTTTTTCTAAGGGTGGTAGATTGTAACACCCTAACTTAGAATATCGGGTATGTAAAATTTTATAAGTTTAAAATATACTATCTACACCATCTTTATGTTATTTATGCTTTTAAATAATACAAAAGGTGTAAGTATGTATACATTTATAAGTATATGATAAGTGGCATGACATGGTGAAGACAAGTGGCATAATATGTACCATACACCTATCTTAAGATGAAATAGGATTATGACACATATATCACTTAGGTGTACACTTCTAGAACATCCTAAATGATTACTAAATAAGGTATGTGTCATGAAATGAAGCTTGCATAAAAAGATGAAGGACATGTGTCACAAGATTAAATAAGATAGTGACACATAACCCCATTAGGTGTCCATGTGTAGAAACATCTTAAGACACCTAAGAAGACATGTGTTAACATTGTAAAGATTGTGCAAAGAGAAGTAGACAAGTGTCCAAAATTAAAATTACCAAACTAGCCTCGAAAATTACTATATAAAGGGTGGAAATGTTCACTTATGTTTCATACTTTGACAAAGCAAAAACAAAAGTAAGATAAAGTGAAAAAGCTTGGAGAAAGATAAGGAAAAAGAGTCAAGTCAAACACATAAGTTTAAGGTGAGAAAAACTATTTACTTTCTAGTATTCATGTTATTCTTGAAGAGATGATAGTTGTAAGTAAAAATGGCTCGGTTCTATCAAAAACGCAGCTTAGTAATTTAACCATAACTTTCACAATTCTTAATGAAATTTCGATTTCTTGGATGTTATGGAAAGCTTATTTCATGTGCTACAACTTTGATGTTTTGTGTTTTCTTTAATTTGGATGATAGCTATGTCAAAATTGAATTTTTCTACTGTAATCCCGAGAGCAAAACCAATATTAGCTCTGTGCTTAAGGCTGAAACTAAATTGACCATAACTTCTTCATTCCTCAACCGATTTTGATAAATTTAGATGTTCCAGAAATCTTAGACTTTTCTCTAAAACTTTTAAGTTTTGAGTTTTCCAAAATTTCGATGTTTTCTATGCTAAAATTGCAATTGTTGGTCGCTGTCCTGCAAATGCATAAGTTCAGGCTAAGTTTAATATTTTTAGTAAAATGGTCATAACTTTTGAACCGCTGATCCAAATTCGATGATCTTGGTCATTTTGCAAAGCTAACGAAAAGCTCTATAACTTGTATTGGTATCATTTTCTGAAATTCGTTGATTAAAATGTTGAAAAATCTCTTGCAAACTCGCTGTCCTGTTGTTGTAGAGTACTCAGTGTTCTGTACAAACCTGAGCTAGTATTTTGTGCATAACTTTTGCGTTTCTTATCCAAAACCTATAACTTTTAAAGTTTTGGAAAATGCAGGTAGAATGTGATAACTTTCATTTATATCACTTTTTAAAATTCGGCCATCTATATATATGAATTTGAGGTGCAAGCTCGGGTTAAATTTCTGCCCGAAATGAACGTGTTTGTTTCTAAGAAAATGCCTTACTTGTTAGATTTTTATCATCGATTTGATAAACAATTTGATGGATTTCTTTTCATGGTGGTTGAGTATACTAAGTAAATTACTTTAAAGAAGTATTTTCACACAGAAAAATTAATCGATGATGCGGTATAAGACCATAGATCTTGGGTGGTGCACTATTACTCTATGTGGTATCGGGCCAGTGGAGTACATCCCTATTTGATGACGGGATGCCGGCCGCAATCGAGGAGGCGGTATAAGACCATAGATCTTGGGTAGTGCACTATTACTCTATGTGGTATCGAGCCAGTGGAGTACATCCCTATTTGATGACGGGATGCCGGCCGCAATAGGATAAAATAACCTAGAATATAAACAAATTTGAGGGAGTGGTTTAAATTTATAAAAAATAAGAAAGAGAAAATCTTGACTTTACTCAAATGAAGTTCATATATTTGAAGTTTACCTCGAATAGTGTTTTGATCTGGATTATTAAAACTAAGAAGCAGTGATTTGGAATGAAATGATGATATAAAAATTATGATTTTTATAACCCTTCATGACATGACTTGAAAACTATAGATTAAATAGCTATCTCACTGGGTCAGTGTTTCTCATGATGCTACACATAAACATTTCAGGTTTAGATGGTTAGTTGTTCAACGCAAGATGACTGACGAATACTATGATTATGAAGTGAACACTTTTATTTAAGTTTATCGACTTTCATATGCATAATTATGTTGAATCTCATGATCCAATGTAACTGTGTAATTATGATGATGTGATTGTATAATAACTCCTCCGCTTGAAATCATGTAATCTGAATGATTTTATGTTCCGATATATTTTATTTAAGTTGTGATACTATTCTATTAAGCACCGTAGTTTCTCTATAACATCCTTGCCTCTGGGTAAGCTACCAGAGTGGGGTGTTACACATGTTTCCCTGCATCCATAGATGTTAGCACAATACCCATCCCGTTTCAAGATGGAATATCGCGGTATATGGGTTTATAAAATATTATCCGCTATTATGCGGCGCAATAGGGTCTCATCCGCTATATAATGCGGGGAATCAACTCCAAGTACGTATATAATACCTATTCCACTTCAAGATGGAATTTCGTGGTATATGTATTTAATAAATAACATCCGCTTAATATATGGCATATAGGGTCTATTTCAATACAACATATAGCAATTTATCATCCAAATATACAATCGAGCAATTTTAAATCTAACTATTTAAAATTTAAATCGAAACAAATTCGATTGAGTGAGAAGTTCTCACCTTACTTTCAATAACAGTTTCAGCGTTTTATTTCGAATAAAATTAAACGTGAGTTTAATTTTACCCAAAATTATCACTAACTCAAATCGATTCCAATCAAGCTCCATCGCGTAGTATTTGTCAATATGAACCCGATGCAATTTGTTTCGTCCAAAACGGACCTCGTATGAAAGAGTTATGATAGTTTAAAATTCGAACGAATTAATATATATAAATTTACAAATCCTTTTATTATTTTACCCTAAATCTCATCTGGGCCGCACGTTTCAACCCCCACCATCTCGGCCATCCCCTGCTTCTCCCCATCAGGTAAACAAACGCGACATTACCCACTAAAGCCGCCTTTAAACCCTAATTAGAGCGCCCAACACGTAGATCTTTACGACGATCAGAGACTATGGTTTCAAAGCCCCCCACGCGTGCCACCTTCGGCTGCAATAGCTTGAAGCTCGGTCGAGCCTTGGTACTGAAAACTGTGCATGAACGCGGCACGTTCAAACCCATTTTGTCGCCAATCCGTAGCTCCGTTTCCGATCACAGCCGTTGAATATCTAGCTCTCGTCATTGTCGACAACTTTCATTTAGGAAGTTTGTCGAATTGATTAACGGATTTGAAGAAAATGAGGGAGGAAGAAGATGAATTTTCGGCCATTAAAGTAGAGGTGGCGGCTGAAGCTTAAACCCTAGTTGCTTTGAAATTTAGAAAATAGTGAGGTCCTTATATGGAAATTTACGCGACACTGTTCACCCGAATTTTTTCCGAACTCCAAACGAAGCGTGCCGCATGGTGTTTATAATGTTTTACCCCTATTCCGAGCGCAATGGAATATATATCGGAGGCCAATTCGAAAGTATTTGAAAGATAAGTTTTCGAATCGAATATCTAAATTTAAAATTCACTCAAACTGATTTCAGTGCGTTTTAGCTTGCCCTGGACAAACCGTAAATTCGATTGACATGAAATTTGAAACCTTACAATAATATAACATTACGGATCCGATGAAACTAGTTTTGTCGAAATCCAAGACTGTTTGAAAAATTACTATTTTTACTCGTCAATTAAATATTAAAACATTCAATTTCTGCAAATTAACTTTTAATTCAATTTTAAAAGTTCGATAACATCATTCTAACTCTAATATGATTTAATACAACTTTACAAGTCAATTTTAATCACATTAACCTAGTTTCCAATTATTTTTGTAATTTCAAATATTAAATTATCGATTTAATTATCCAATTAAATTTAGATATTCAAAATATGATTTATTCGACTTACAAATTTTTACTTGTTAATATTTAAAAATCAATTAAATTTACGAATTTCAAATGACAGAAATTCTGGGTCGTTACAAACTTCCCCCTTAAAAGAATTCCGTCCTCGAAATTACCAAGTAAGAAAAAGTTACAGAATCCATTAACTCTTCAAAATCATTTGTCCAAATTAAATTTCAGATTCATTTAAACATTTTAACTTTTCCAAAATCCATAGTTAAACTTCTTACAATAACTTTACTAAGTTTTCAAACCATACTTAGTTATCTTTTCAAAACCAACTATATCGTTTAACTTTTCACTCCAAAATCAAAGTTATAGTTTTCAGAAATTTTCAATTTTTAAAAAATATTTTAGCGCCTTAAATTTTCGAAAAATTTCGCCAGCGTCGCTTTTGCGCGGCTAGCTCGGTACAACTACAAGAATGGCACCATGGCCCCCGGATTTCAAAAAGAGAAGAAAGAGCCAAGTGGCTGGACAAGAAAATCATCAAATTTCATACTGAAATTCAAATACATACCTTTTTTCGAGCAATTCAATTTTTTTTATCTTCGAAATCAAAATCCCAATTTCCATTAATCCACCTGTATATCCTGCTAACTATTATATCCATTTTCTTTCAATCTCACATTATCAATGTCATTTGAATTCAATTTACAATTTCAATTCTATTTGGGTTCAATTTACCTTCTGAATATTGAATTTTATCAATTATTTTTCATTCACAACTGATTCATCATGCTATTTTAAATTAGTTTTCGAATTCAGTTCCATTCTTTTGTCCGTTCCCAAACACAATTCAATTCACTATTTCGGTTTCTAACCACTTATATTTAAACTGGATTTCAAATTCCATATGAATTTAATTTACCCTTTATTTACAAATGTTGAATTCAATTCATTTCAACCCATATTAAATTTGTCATTTCTTCAATTAGTTTTACTTACTAATTTTATTTTAATACTTAGCTTCATTTGATCCAACTTGACAAATTTTCAACTTAATAAATTTTATTCCATAACTATTTTTTATCAGATTCCAGAGTCTTTCCAACATTTCAAAACCATTTTTGAAACCAATTCAAATTATCCTTTGAATTTCAAAACCCAAACCCAATTTTCCAAACTACTTCCATTTAAAACAACTTCTCAGCAATCCCTCTTTTGGAAACCCGAAAATGAACACCGATGATGTCGCGATCATTATCAGAGTTATCAGCGACCAAAAAGAGTTTAGAGCTTTTATCCCTCCAAAAACATTTTTCCGTACCCTTGAAAAATCATTTTTAAACTCAAAAAGGAATTTAATCTTTTCCAAATTGCAAACCTTTTCAAAACATTTCCACATATTCCTCTGGAATTTTACTTCAAATTATAAATCACATTTACAATTTATATTCTCCAATTCTATTTGTATGTGAATTTATTTCTTAACTTTGGAGTAACGGTTTCAATTTATTTTTCAATTTTAATGATAATAATTTAATATCATCACTTTCTAGCAACCAAGTAATCATATATTATAATAATTCACAGAATTATTTTTCTCTTTTATATACGAAAATAATTTAAGTAAAATTATTTCATTTACCCTATTTTAGAACGATATCGTGTCGAATTTGTTTTGTACAAGCGTTTAGAGATTCCTATCAATTACGTTAATTACTCGTATTGACCAGAGTCCATATACCACTCAACAAACCAATCAACAAAATATAAAACAATTTTTTTTATATATTCACTAACAAATACGCACTCATATCTATTATTACACTCACACTCATTCTAGAGTACTACTGGCTCTATCTCTAATGAGTAGCACCCAACAGAGCCAAGGTTGTCACTTAACCATATGCTTTGATACCAACTGTAAAGACTACGATTTTTGACTCACGAAAGTCGACATCAATACGTCCACTGTATCAACTGCTGAGCAATCAAAGGCCGAAAAACCGTACCATTAGGGTTTAAGAAGAAGAAGAGGTAGAAGAAGAAAGAAAAATGAAGCAACAGAACACCATCAGAATCTCACAATCGCAGCGGAACAACATATAATAGATAAATGAATATCTTTAAAATAAAGATCTATATCAGTTATTACATTACAACACATTATCATTACAATATCAGAGTTTACAACAACAAACAGCGGAAAAAGAAATACTATATACTAGTTGATACGCCATGCCATCCAGCTCTCCTCTTGAGCTCCACAGCATCTCCCGAATTCCAGAATGACCTGATAACCTAACTCTAGATTGCCCGTAAAGAAATTGGTGGGCACCTAGAGTTTAGGAAGGAAACAATAAACTCCAGGCCAGTCATGTGATTGGTGTGAGAACTTAAACCATTATATCTTTAAAACAAATAAAGAAATATTTTTAAATAGATTCCAATGCTTTTTGAAAATGTAACTACCATAAGGCCTCCCCCGCACACACACACAATGCAAATGCAAAATCGGAGGAGATTTCTCCTTATGATAGTCATACATGCTTGATACGCAAATTTATTTGACATTATTACTATGAGTGCAAAATGGAAAACCTTTCGAAAGTGTAATATAAATCTTAGCCAACATATGACCATTATCGTATGCCTACTATGACTACCATGTTCAATAGTAGGTTACCGCCACATTCCATGGCAGGTTATACAACTAAAAATGTACAGGGCTCGTATTGTTTCTTTAGATTTTCCAACAAATGGTCATGCCAAGGAACTTCCCGTTGCCACATGGAAAGGCCTCTGGAGAGACGCCCCAAAAACATAACCGGATCTCTGCCAACACAAGGCCGGGTTACCTCTGCAAAAGTAGGTAACAACTGACTCGAGTATGCCATCCCCCGGTTGTAAACAACCTTTATTCGAGGATCCTCAACCAACATCAATCACAAAGTCATATATATTTGCGACATTCACATCAGTTAAGTATCTGGGCTCCGTACCATGATACCACGTCTATCTTGAAGGAAATGACATACGCTAAGGGGCGCTACTCCCTAAAACCTTGCTGCATCTTTCTTGTTTTGACCATTACCAGGGTGTGAGGTCCGACGAAGTCTCGTCCACAAAGCTACGCTTTATACAAAAGCTATTCTTTGATCAACAAATGCTTAGCAGCACTTCGTATGCCACATTACCAAATTGGGAATGTATCACTAGTAACCATCAACTACATAACCTCTGAGCTCGTACGTCTTAGAGAAGGGTGTTACGCTAAGAGAATAAATTCTCCGCCACCAACAGGAATATATTTGATAGAAACCAGCTTTACAACTCAAATTGTAACATCAGATACACATCCATACAAGTCTGTTCCAGGATCGAACGGAACTGAAGGCACCTCCAAAAGAAGCCCTTGCAATCCGGATATTCACTAATCACAACCGGACTACCTATCACAAAGGGAGATAAAATCTCTATATCGGAGATCAGCCGATGCAGAGACATTCGACGGTAATCCTTCCTTTTCAAAAATATTCGGTCTTCAACACCGGTCTTCAAATGCTATCCATTACGACGTATCACTATTCGGAATGGGATTCATGACCCAAAGGTCTTCTCCCGGCTAAATCGAATAACGAGCGCTTATTTTTAAAATAAGTGTAGCATTCAAATTCAAGCAATCACAACTAATACCCATCTAAAGGTAAATATTGACAATTGGTTATTTAATTATCAATAGATATGCACAACATCACCAGATTCCAAATAATTTCCCAAATTATTTAATTTCCAAAAATATCTTTACAAGATATATTTTCCCACACTTCAACCATTTGAAAACAAATTTCAAACCACTTTTCACCTTTACAACTTTTGAAAACAAATTTCAAATCATTTTCCGTACGCGGAAACATTTCCAAATATTTATTCATTTTCACTTCAAAATGGTTCATTTAAACCAATCAAATAAATCCTTACCGATTTACTTTAAATTTACGTTCCCAATCCGTAAATTTATTTCCACGCTTCAAAAATAAATCAATATTTATTTTCAAATAAATTTCTCTTTTCTTAATATATTCCATGGTGAATTCACATTTCCAAAATATCTATTAATATACGATTCTCAAATCGATTTCAAATATTCACTTCCAATTTATCTTTAAAAGATATAATCTCAAAACATTTCACTTCATATTGGAAAACATTTCCATACTTATTTAATAATAAGTAATTCACAAATCTATTTATTTTCAATACTTAGAAAATATTCAGTATACTTAAAGCACGATTTAGTATATATTTTATTCTTTAAGGAAAACATTCACTTAAACACGTTTATTTGAGTCAAAAATGAATGTTGCGTAAAACATCATTACGATAACTCAAAATCACTAGTATAGGTATTCGAAATTAAGATAGATATATAAATCCCAATACGATATAAAACATTTCCTTTTGAAAATTATTTACTATAACAACAGTGTTATAGTCCATCTTTTCCTTATTTCTCGAAAACGTCTATTTCAACAATGAATGTTGAAATCTATGGTTTCGATAGTTAATGCATTTTAAAACATCTTTAAATCGTTTTAATTCTATTTAAAATATCACTTTCCCAAAAAAATTCTTTAATATATTATTCACTGTCCAAAATCGTGAATATGCTTCATTAACCAAATTCAACATTCCTACACATTTTATTTAAAGGATTATCCACTGTCCAAAATCGTGGATAATCTCCTTTAATAATCTATAATAATTGACTTATCAAAATAAGTCGATTTCGGATTTATAAAACAACGTTTATAAATTCTCATTTTTTTTAAATTTCTACTTATAAAATCTTAATTAACAAATTCTATTTATATCTCATTTAAATGCCAAAATCCAATTTATGAGTTAATTTCTTATAAATCTTTTATTTTACAAAAAAATCTATTCATTTTATAACTTCACAATTTATAAATCTATAATTTCATTCACTTATGAAAACCATTTATACTTCATTTAACACTTATAAAAATTCGTTTTATAATTCCAATATTTTAATTTATAAATATCAATTTTATAAATCTTTTATATAAACTGTTTATAATAATTCAAAAATCCCAATTTAACCCAATTTACAAATTAACCAACTATTTATTTCAAAAATCACATTTTGATTATTTTTCACAAAAATTATAATTTTTATAACATACAAATTTAAACCGTTTATTTATTTAAAATGAATCAATTTCAAAATTCAATAAAAAGTATACTTTCAAAAATCACTTTAAAAATTCTTTTAAATTCGAAATCGTTATTTTAACACTTTTAACTCCAAAAATAGGCTCAATGCTGCAACAACACCAAAACATCAACCACGGCATCCAAACATCATATATCAATATGATAACAGAATATATCTCAAATATCTGTAAATAAATCAATAATGTTGAGGAATCCAGTTGGATCCCTCCAACCTGTTTTTATGCATCCACGGATGTTAGCACAATACCAATCCCGCTTCAAGAGGAATATCACGGTATATGGGTTTATAAAATATTTTCCGCTATTATGCGGCGTAATAGGGTCTCATTCTCTATATAATGCGGGGAATCAACTCCAAGTACTTATACAATAACTATTCCACTTCAAGATGGAATATCGCGGTATATGTGTTTAATAAATAACATCCACTTAATATACGGCGTATAGGGTCTATTTCAATACCGCAGATAGAAATTTATCATTCAAACATACAGTCAAGCAATTTTAAATCTAACTATTTAAAATGTAAATCGAAACAAATTCGATTGAGTGAGAAGTTCTCACCTTGCTTTCAATAACAGTTTCAGCGTTTTATTTCGAATAAAATTAAACGTGCGTTTAATTTTATCCAAAATTATCACTAACTCAAATCGATTCCAATCCAGCTCCATCGTATAGTATTTGTCAATAAGAACCCGACGCAATTTGTTTCGTCCAAAACGGACCTCGTATGAAAGAGTTATGATAGTTTAAAATTTAAACGAATTAATATATATAAATTTACAAATCCTTTTATTATTTTACCCTAAATCTCATCTGGGCCGCACGTTTCGACCCCCACCATCTCGGCCGTCCCCTCCTTCTTCTCCCCATTAGGTAAACAAATGCGACATTACCCATTGAAGCCGCCTTTAAACCCTAATTAGCACGCCCAGCACGTCGATCTTTACGACGATCAGAGACTATGGTTTCGAAGCCCCCCACGCGTGCCACCTTCGGCTACAATAGCTTGAAGCTCGGTCGAGCCTTGGTGTTGAAAACCGTGCACGAACGCGGCACGTTCAAACCCATTTTGTCGTCAATCCGTAGCTCCGTTTCCGATCACAACCGTTGAATATCTAGCTCCCGTCGTTGTCTACAACTTTCATTTAGGAAGTTTGTCGAATTGATTAACGGATTTGAAGAAAATGAGGGAGGAAGAAGATGAATTTTCGGCCATTAAAATAGAGGTGGCAGCTGAAGCTTAAACCCTAGTTGCTTTGCAATTTAGAAAATAGTGATGTCCTTATATAGAAATTTACGCGACACTATTCACCCGAATTTTTTCCGAACTCCAAACAAAGCGTGCCGCCTGGAGTTTATATTACCCCCATTCCGAACGCAATGGAATATATATCGGAGGCCAATTCGAAAGTATTTGATAGATAAGTTTTCGAATCGAATATTTAAATTTAAAATTCACTCAAACCGATTTCAGTGCGTTTTAGGTTGCCCCGGACAAACCGTAAATTCGATTGACATGAAATTTGAAACTTCACAATAATATAACATTACAGATCCGATGAAACTAGTTTCATCGTAATACGAAACTGTTTGAAAAATGACTATTTTTACTCGTCAATTAAATATTAAAATATTCAATTTCTGCAAATTAACTACTAATTCAATTTTAAAAGTTCGATAACATAATTCTAACTCCAATATGATTTAATACAACTTTACAAATCAATTTTAATCATATTAATCCAGTTTTCAATTATTTCTGTAATTTTAAATATTAAATTATCGATTTAATTATCCAATTAAATCTAGATATTTAAAATATGATTTATTCGACTAACAAATTTTTACTTGTTAATATTTAAAAATCAATTAAATTTACGAATTTCAAATGATAGAAATTCTGGCTCGTTACATTGGATTCCGAAACAAAAATCAGAGGTGAGAATCTCTCAATCATTTGGATTACCGTTTAAATTTAAATAGTTAAAATTTAAACAAATGGTTGGTTGCTCAAATTGATTATTATTACCATTCTGGATGTGGTATAGTATATATAGTAGTGTATATATATTGGAGTGATTGATATTCCCGAGCTATATAGCGGATGAGACCCCATGCGTCCCGTATAATAACGAATGACCCTTTATACCGCGATATCCCGCTTGTAGTGGGATTGGTATTAATATATTGTGCTAATATCTGTGAATGCAGGTAAAACAGGTTGGAGGGATCCAGCTGGATTCCTTAAAAATATTTATTGCTTTCGTATATATGTTGATATATGACAGGATGGATAAATTGATATGGATTGTGTAAATTGAATTATAAAATGTTAAATAGCCTGGAGACTGAATTTGATATTTTGAATACCGTAAATGATTAAAGTGAAGGAATTCAAAAAGGAAGTTTGAAAAAAAAACATTTATATTGAAAACTGGATTTATTCTAAAGGAAATTTAGCAAACTAAAAAAAATATTAACTGACGTGGGTTATACTTAATCATTTCTAAAATTGGTTTAAGTGAAGATTTGAAATTAAAATAATATATATATATATATATTAAGTGCTTGAAGAGAAACTGGAATTGATAATTAAAATAGATTTGAAATAAAATGAAATTTTATTAAGGGATAAATAATAATATGGATTTATAAATATAATTTGTTTTTAAAGAAAAGCATAAAGGAGTCTATAAAACGGTTTATGAATAAGAGAACATGATGTGATGACCTAGAATTTTGAACATTAGAAATTGAAATATTTTATTTATTTTAGATGTTTGATAGTTATTTTTAACTTGAACTTCAAATATAAGAGTAATTTGGGTAATTTATTAATGATGGGTAAAAATTTATATCTCCAGTTTTATGCTTATTAAAAATATTTTCAAGACTTCGAAAATTTATATTTACAATACTAAAGATAACGGAAGCTTTAGAATTGGATTCGAAAACATTTTGTTCAGTTTTGAAATTTATCGTTCAATTCGATATTTAAAAAATAGCCTTTCGAGGCACAATCTCAGAATTTGATGAAACCAGTTCCATTGGATCCATAATATTGTATTATTATGGATTTTAATTTTCATAGCTTTCGGAGTTGTTGTATGGCCGTACGATGAGAAAACGCGCTGAAAATTTTATAGAAATTTAATTTAAAAACTGGTTTAGAAAGCTATCTTCTCCATACGATCGAATTTGGGCTCGAAACCTTTTCCATTGCGTTTAAAATAGGGTTTAAATATTGTAAACGCCTGGCGGCACGTCTCGATTGGAAATCGAGATTTTGAATTATGAAATTGAATGATTTAAATATAAATTTGAATTTAAATTTTATATATTTGTGTATTTAATATAATATTATTTCCTAAGATAAACAACACGTTTCAACATTCAAACACTTCGCACCCTTATTCTTTTTTCTGCAACCATGTGTTCGTTTTAAAAAATGAAAACCAGAAAGAAAAATATACGTATCTCGAACAGAAAGAAAAATAATAAACAAAACAAAATATTTCTCATTCAAAACAAAAACAAAAAAACACAGCAGCTTCAAAATTCGAAAAAAAATGGTCAATGCAAATTCGTTTTCCCCTCTTCTCATTTAAAATGGCAAACCGATTTGAGAAAAAAAAAGAAAATCACGAATCGCGATGGAGGCTCGCGATTCTGGGATTGATCGATCTATGATGGTCGCGTATGGCGATTTAAGGTCCACGATGGGGATGGTATGCGAACATGGCGAAGGCAGCAGTGGTTCGAGCGTGAGCAAAGCGGCATGAATTGGGGGTGCAACGAGGTCGGCGAGCACATCGTCATTCGGTATGGTGGCTCTTGTGGTGAACGGCGCTCATGCGTACAGTTCGAGCCTAGGGTTTCATCTCCTATGAAGGGAAGAGGCGACGCTCGGGATTGCGTGGATTAGGTCAGGTCGATGGCGACTCTGGCGGCGATGGGTCTGGTCGATGCCATGTGATTCGCAGTTAAGTATTTTCTAATCTTGCTTTAATTTAAATTTTTACTAAAAGAATTATTATTAATCTAGAGTAGAGTAATTTTTGTTATTATTCACAGAAAGTTTAATATATACATATCCACTAAATAAAAAAAGAAAAAATATATTTGTATACATGCATGTTTGAAATTTATATGGAGATGAAAATTTAATTTAACAATACGATATAAAGTAATTCTTTGCTTTAAATTTAATAAATATATATATAAATCCACATGCATGTTCTATTTTAAAGATAATAAAACTTTCATGTTTTAAATCAATATGGAAACTAGTTTGTTTGAAAAGATTATTTAAAAATACTTTTAAAGGAAATTTAGTTTTAAATTTAATTTTTAGTTAAATCAATTTGTTAAAAGGACTTGGTGTAAAATTAAAAGTATTATTTAAATATGTGTGTATATATATATCTAGGAATTTTAAACGGTAATCTAAATCATCTTTTAGTATATACATACGTAGTTCCAATAAATTTATTTTAAAAGAAAAAGTTTTGGTTTAAATTAAATAATTAGATTAAATGTAATTTTTTAAAGTGAAATTTGTTTAAGTAAAGTTATTTTAAATAGTCATTAGTTAATTAAATTTATTAAATAGAAATAAATTGTTCGATCATTTTGGATATTAATAAATTGTAGAATTGTTTATACAAGGTCTAATATAATGAAGAAAACAATTTGGAATGAAAATGGATTGCATGCAAAGCAAAAGTGAGATCTTCTCACTCAGATTTGAAATTCCTATTTAAATTTAAATTGTTAAATTTAAAATTGTTGATTGTTTGCTTGGATGATAATTTATTATCAGCTATATTGGATTAGACCATATGTGTCGCATAATAGCGGATGATATTATATTAAACCCATATACCGTGATATTCCACCTCGAAGTGGAATTGGTATTATATATGTATCTGCAGTGATTGATTTCTCACATTATATAGCGGATGAGACCCTATGTCACGACCCGAAGTTCAGCGTTCAAAAATCGACATCAAATACCTCACTTGTATTCGACTGTCGGAGATTCGAACGTCGAATTTCAGTTCGGATGGAGCTTATAACAACAATTAGATGAATATAAACAGCGGAAAATAAAACTGCTAACATTAATATCCCAGATACAACATCACAATACTATACAACAACAACACCAATATCAGAGTATTTATATACACATACAACACAACTCCAAAATAGACCAACACAAAAGAACAACATGTGATCACTCCAAGAAAGTCTTCAAAGAGATAAAGCAATAATGAACATCCAAACTGAGAACCTCAACATCCAAAAGTTTCAAAATATCTCCAAGTTAAAACCTTCAAACTAGTAGCCTCCAAACCATACGACTCCAAGATCCAGCTAGTACCAAAACACAGAAGACCTGCTACTAGGCTGCCTGTGTGGAAATTATGGGCACCCAGAGTTTAGAAAGGAAACGATAAACTCCGGGTCAATCATGGGACTGGTATGAGTAAACAAAACAGTTGCTTTGAAAGTAAAAGCAGTTTATTTTAAGTCAAAAACAAACAAATAGATTTGAAAGAAATTCGCAATGCTTTTTTAAAGATGAAACTGCTATAAGGCCTCTCGCCACACACACAATGCAAACGCGGACTTGGGGAAGATTTCCCCTTATGACAGTCAAAAATGCTTGATACGGGAAAAACACTTTTAAATACTATTATTGGTGCATAGTGTGAAAACATTTTCCAAAGGTATAGTATTAATCTTAGCCAGCATACGTACCATTATAGTATGCCTACTATAGCTGCCACATTAGATGGCAGGTTCTACAACTAAAATCGTACTGGGTTCGTATTGGTAATTGGATTTCCAACAAATGGTCAGGCTAAGGAACTTCCTAGGCCACATGGGTACGCCTCTGGAGGGACGTCCCGAGAACCTAACCGGATCTCTGCCAGCACAAGACCGGGTTACCTCTATAACTAGGTAACTATTACATGAGTATGCCATCCCTCGGTTGTAACCAACCTTTACCCGGGTCCCCAACATCAATCACAAAGGAATATATATTTTCGATATCTACATAAGTTAAATATCTGGGCTCCATACCATGATACCATTTCTATCCAGAAGGAAATGCACATACCCTAAGGGGCGCTACCCCCAATAACCTTGCTGCATCTTTCCTGTTTCGACCATTACCGGGTTGTGAGGTTCGACGAAGTCTCGTCCACAAAGCTACGCTGTTTACAAAAGCCATGCTTTGATCATCTAATGATCAACAAATGATCATCAATACACAGCAGCACTTAGCGTGCCACACTACCAAATTGGGAGTATATCGCTGATAACCTCAACTACATAACCTCTGAGCTTATACGTCTCAGAGAAGGGTGTTAAGCTAAGAGAATAAATTCTCCGCCACCAACAGATATGTATTTGAAAGAAATTGGCTTTATATCTCAAAATGTAGTGTCAGACACATGACCACACAAGTCTGTTCCGGGTTCGAACAGAACCGAAGGCATTCGTCCAATAAAGAAAGAAGCCCTTGCAAATCCGAGCGTCCACAATCCCGATCGAACTTCCCATCACTTAGGGAATCCCTATACTGGAGCAACTCGGTGCAGAGACAATCGATAGGTTATCCTATCGTTTTCGAAGACACCCAGTCTCCACCACCAGTCTTCAATTGCTCTCCATTCGTCGAATCACTATTCAAAATGGGTTATATGACACAAAGGTCCTTTCCCGGCTAATCCGAATAGTCAATTTTTAAAATAATGGGGATATGTCATTCACAAAGATTCACAGGTTCGATGAGGGTTTCGGATAACCAACTGGAATCCGACTCCCTATCGCATCGAAATTTAAAAGCCGTTTTACGGGCCAAAGGGATTTGTTATTCACACAGAGATATATTCATCACAGATAGTATAGCTTGGCATAAAGAATTTAAATCACAAAGCATCATAAATAAAATCAGAGATATCAATCAAATACATTACACAATAGTTATCGATCATGTCCAGCCAAGATAGCTCAATTGTGTGATTTAAACTAATTAATCACATATTTAATTTAAGTAATTATCGTTAATCAATGATTTGTTATCCTTATTTAAAATTAATTAAATCTTTAATTATCTTCATAATTAGCTCATCACTTAATTAGTTACCCTAATTAATTCATTCTTAATTGTTCATAAATTAAGTCTTAATTACTCTTATTAATTTATTATTTCCCCAATTAATTATCTTAATAAGTTAATCCCTAAAAAATCATTAAATATTAGGTAATTAATTTAAATAATTTATTTTAAGTAAATCATTTATTACATAAGTAAATCATTTAATCTTTAACATTATTTTTTTTAATTACATTTCATAACAATTTTTTTATAAGTAATTTGACAAGAATTAATTTAAATTAATTTACTTAAATAAATATCTTACTTAACATTAAGTTATTTTAAATATAAATCAAAACCATCTTTTAAAACATGAATTTTAAAATTTTAAAATTTTTGAAATTTCTTGTTTTTTTTATTAGCAAAATTTCCTGTTTACTGATTTTTCCCTGAACCCCTTCGAGTCTTCCCCGAGGATTCTTTCTACTTGCTTCGGGTTTCCCTAAAATCTGATCCAAGTGACAAAAATTTTTTCCTTTCAAAATTTTTTCTAAGTACCATTCGAACGACCCGTACACTGCTTCGAGTTCACGCTCGAGTTCAAAACCCTATTACACGGTAGCTGCTTCGGGTCCTTCCTTTCTTCCTCAAACTTGCTTTTCCTGACACAACCAAACCCATGTGCACCTGCACAACCTCGCCGGCGATCTCTGGTTGAATCTCCGGCCACCCCCAAGTCAACGACCATCCATCTGAACCACGCAAACATCCAAAATCCGAAAATCGTTGCTAAATCAAAATCGAGCTACTGATGAGAACTGGAGCGAAAACCATTGCCATGAAACCGCCACGCTCCTCCTCCTCTAACCGCCTGAATGTCAACCCCCACCAGCCACGTCTCTGATAAACCCCAACCTAATACCTCCTCGAGTACCACTACACTCTATCCACCAGAAAACCCAACGACGATCGAAATTCTCAGTTCAACCCAAAATTAGGGTTAAGCCCTAAATCAATCCAGATATCTACTCATGACGAATTATAAACTTTCGCAGCATTTTTCTCGAATTCAACCTTGTTCCAGCATCCCTCAAAACAAATTTCTTGCCTCAATTCACTCAAGATCGCCAGTGATTTACAAAATGCCCAAATTTGTTCAACTCGAGAATTTACAACACTCTCAAAATTAAAAATCATGAAACCTTTATTAAAATTCATCATTCCCTAATCTAATCTACTCCTAACATTTGATTTTGAAAATCATTCATTCGAATTTTGACTCATAACAGTTTTTTCTTCTTCTGTAATTTCTAGTTCCAGGTCCTAAATCCTGGATAATATCTTTTAAATGTTTAAACTTTCAATCTGAAATGAATTTTAACCACCTTTTGTTTTTGATACTTCGATCTAATCAAACAAGAATTGATGAACTAGGGTTTCATACAGTTTTTTCAAAAAAAACTGTTGCCAGAACAGGATTTATAATCCTGTACATCAACATGCACAGGGAAAAGAAAAAAACATATTTCGTTCAATTTTTTTTTGTTGCATGCAAACTCTTCTTCAACTTGCATATATTAAGTGTTAAATCAACCATTAAAAAAATCAAACTCCTTGAAAAAGTTACTCACCAATTTGAAGTTGAAAATGGAAGTGGACAGAGGGAAATTCTGTACTTCTTTGAACTGCAATTTTTTTTACTTTTCTAGCTTGATTTCTTTTGAGTTATTTATCTCCAGTAAATTTTGCATAAGCTAGTTTAAAACTTTGATGTATCTACTCATTAATTTTTTTCTTAATAGCAAAATAAAAAGATTTAGATTTACTTACTTTAATCTCAGTTGAAACAAAAATGAGATTCTGGCCTGCAACTTCAACTTTTTTATATTGCTGTTCTTTTTTTTTTCTTTTTAAGTTTACCCTTGAATCTCTTTATCTCTTTGAAGTTTCAGCTTGATTTTGTAGTGTTTTTTGAAGATTGGGATTCTTCTTCTAGCTTGAGAAACAAAGTATTTGCTACAGATTTTTCTTCTTCTGGATATAGTTTCTTGATTTAATTTTGTTAAGACAAGGTAGATTTGTTTTTCTTTTGATGATGATATTTTTCTGAAATAAAAGTAAAGATAAAAGATATTACATAAGTTTATTTTCTTTCTCTTTTTTGTCCTAAAAATTACATAAGAAAAGAAATTGATAGAATGACATTTGTATAACTCTTTTTCCCTTGAATTACACTTGTCATTCTAGTTATCATAAATTTAACACTTGTAAATTTTCTTCTTCTTTTATTAACAAAGTATTTTACACTACTAAACTTGTATTTATACTTGCATTTTTTTTATTAAAGACATTAGTTTTTATGTTAATACATAATATTAAAAGAAAGTGTTTTGAATTTTTTTAATACATATTACATAATTCTCATAGATATGTATATATAAATGCAAATTATTTTACCAAACACTTTATTTTAAAACTTAAATTCAAATTGAAAATCAATTCAATATATAAATTCAAATCTACCCATGCGTGCATACATACACATGTATATTTATATATATGAATAAAAGTTAGATTCAATGATTAAAAACTTTTAATAATTCAAAATTTTCAGACTTAAAAGAAATTTGAAATTCTTATTCAGTTATATCATCATCTATTTATTTATTTATTATTTATTTATTTTGAACTTTTCAAATTTTTATCATAAAAGTTCTACATTTGTAAATTTTAAATTGATGAATTTTGGTATGTTACACCCTATGCGCCACATAATAGCGGATGATATTATTTAAATCCCATATACCGCGATATTCCACCTCAAAGTGGGATGCGTATTTAATTGTTGTGCTAACGTCTATGGATGCAGGAAACAAGTTGGAGAGATTCCACTGGATTCCTCAAATATTTGAGTTTGCTTCAATATTGTGTGTTGATTATTTATAATGTGTGTGATAATATTTATGATTGAAATCATTGAAGACCATGGTTTAGTCGAATATATTTTTCGTATGGTCGGATACCAAAAATAAATAAAATTGGTTTTTTGAAATTTAAGTAGAAAATTTATATTAAATTAGTTTTAGAAAATTGAGTAAATTTAAAAGAAGAAATTTGTTTCAAAAAATATATATAAATTTAGCGTTTGAAATAAATTTGAGAATCAATTTGAAATTTGATTTGGTGTTTTGAAAATAAATTAGAAAACCGATTTGATATTGATGTGGTAAAAATAATAAATCTTTGGGAAATCGATTTGAAATTGATTTGGTGTTTTGAAATAAATTTGAGAATCAATATGAAAATTGATTTTGTGTTTAAAATAAAATTTGAAATCAATTTGGAAATTGATTTGGTGTTTGGAAATGATTTCTTGAAATCAATTTGAAAATCGTATCTTGGTAGATATTTGAAAATTTAAATTCATAATGGGAATTTTATGAAAGAAAGAGAAATTTGTTTTAAAAATAAATATTGTTTTATTTTAAAAAGTGTGGAAAGGAATTTACGGATTTGGAACGTAAATTTAAAATAAATCCAAAAGGATTTATTAATTGATTTAAAATGATCCATTTTGAAAAGGAAGGTGTATTTTCCTTGAAATGCCGAGTATGTTTTTAAAATAGCCTTTGAAATAGAAATTAAAAGTTCTAGAGTTGGTTTTAAAAGAATATTTTGGAGAAATTAGTTTCTTAAGTTATTTTGGAAATCTTTAAAGTAAAGATTTATTTAATTAATTATGGAAGTAATGATTTAAAGATTTAAATGATACTGGTTTTAGAAAATGGGTATTTAAATAGTTATAACTATCTACAAATTTTATTTTTAATTAGTTTGGACTTGAAGTTGTATGAGATACTGGTAAAATGTTTTCATAGCTAGTATTTAAATAAGTGTTTAGAAATCATTTATTCTAAATGTTTCCAAGCATATTTTAGATAAGTGTTTTAAATTATTTTAAGATATTTGAACTCGGCAGATTTTCAGTGGAAATGAATAAATATTTGAAAATGTATTCCGCATAAGGGAAATGATTTGAAATTTGTTTTCAAAGGATTGAAGTGTGAAAAGTGATTTGAAATTTGTTTGTAAAAGATTGAAAGGTGAAAAGTGATTTGAAATTTGTTTTCAAATGGTTGAAGTGTTAAAATTATATCTTGCGAAGAAATTTTTGAAAATTAATAATTGAAGGGAAAATTATTTGTAATCCAGTGATTGTTGAGAATGATGACTGGTAGTTAAATAACCGACTATCAATATTGGCTTTTAATGACATTTGAATTTCGACGCGACTGGGGGTTGGATTCCAAATGGATATTCGAAAACCACATCGAACCTTTGTGATTGTGATGGATTTTTTATTTAAAAGATCAATATGGAAATTATTGTGATTTGTTGAAATATGAATGTAACACTTATTTTTAAAAATAAGCGCTCGTTGTTCAAATTAGCCAGGAGAGGACTTCGTGTTATTAAACCCATTCTGAATAATGATACCACAAAATGGGATTGCAATTGAAGATTGTGCTGAAGACCGGATATTTTCGATAATGAAAGAATTACCTGTCGAATGTCTCTGCACCCGGTTTCTCCCGTATAGAGATTTTATCACCCTTTATGATGGGGATTCCGGACGTGATTAATGAATATCCGGATTTGCAAGGGATTCTTTGAAGTGCCTTCGGTTCCGTTCGATCCCGGAGTGGACTTGTATGGATGTGTGTTTGAAGTTACACTTTGAGATGTAAAGCTGGCTTCTATCAAATACATTTCTGTTGGTGGCGGTGAATTTATTCTCTTAGCTTAACACCCTTCTCTGAGACGTATGAACTCAGAGGTTATGTAGTCGATGGATACTAGTGATATACTCCTAATTTGGTAATGTGGCATACGAAGTGCTGTTGATCATTTGTTGATCGAAGCATGGCTTTTGTGAAAAGCATAGCTTTGTGGACGAGACTTCGTTGGACCTCACAACCCGGAATGGCCAATACAGGAAAGATGCAGCAAGGTTATTTGGGGGTAGCGCCCCTTGAGGGTATGTCATTTCCTTCTGGAAAGAGGTGATATCATGGTATGGAGCCCAGATATTTAACCTATGTGAATGCTGCAAATTTATTACTTTTGGTTGTTGATGTTGAGGATCCTCGGATAAAGGTCGGTTACAAACTGGGTGATGGCATACTCGTGTCAGTAGTTACCTAGTTACATAGGTAACCTGGCCTTATGTTGGCAGAGATCCAGTTAGGTTCTCAGGGCGTCCATCCAGAGGCGTACCCATGTGGCCTAGGAAGTTCCTTAGCCTGACCATTTGTTGGAAATCCAATCACTAATATGCGCCCTGTACGGTTTTAGTTGTAGAACCTGCCATTTAACATGGTAGCTATAGTAGGCATACTATAATGGTACGTATGCTGACAAAGATTAATATTATACTTGCAAATATTTTCCACTATGCACTAATGATAATATTAAAAAGGATTTTTCGTATCAAGCATGTTTGACTATCATAAGGAGAAATCTCCAAGTTTGCGATTGCATTGTGTGTGTGCCGGGAGGCCTTAAGGTAGTTTCATTTTCCAAAAGCATAGTGGATTTCTTTTATTTTCTTTGTGAAAAATAACTGTTTTTAAGATCTCACATCAGTCCCATGACTGACTTAGAGTTTAATATTTCCATTATGAACTCTAGGTGCCCATAATTTTCCATACGAGCAGCCTACAGTCTGGTTATCAGTTATTCTAATGCGAGGTCAGAAAAGATATGCAGTGGAGATGTGGAGCAAGCTGGATGGCGAAGCATATCACTTATACTTTGTAGTGTCCCTTGCATATGGTCGGTGCAAAGTAAATTTTCTGTGTGAGTCAAGTTATAATGACTGTCAGTGATGTATTGTGTTGTTGAAAACTTGGATGATGTATGTATAAACTGATATAGTACTTTGTTTTAAAGATTATTCATTTATCTATTACATATTGTGCCGCTGCGAAATGTGAGATTCTGTTATTGCTTCTGTTTCTTCTTCTATTTTCTTCTTCTTTAACCCTAATGGTTCGGTTTTCTGGCATTCGACTGCACGGCATTTGGTACAGAGGACGTATTGATGTCGACTTTCGAAAGTCGTAAAACTAGGTCATTATAGATTGGTATTAGAGCGATTGGTTAAGCGACAACCTTGGCTCTGGTGGGGATTACTCATTAGAGATAGAGTCAGTAGTACTCTAGATAGAGTTTGATTGTAATAATATATATGAGCGCGTATTTGTCAGTGAATAAAAAAAAATTTTATATTGTGTTGATTGGTTTGTTGAGTGGTATATGGATTCTGGTCGGTATAGTCTGTACAAATCTATCGATAGGGATCTCTAAACACTCGTACAGAATAATTCGACACATTATTGTTTTAAAATAGGGTAAATGAAATAATTTTACCCAAACTATTTTTATATAGAAAAGAAATCATTTTCCGCAAGTTATTATAGTATATGGTTGCTTGATTGTTAGGAAGTGATAATATTAAAATTGTTATCATTAATTATTGAATAAGAAATTGAAATCATAATCAAAAGTTGAGAAATAAAATCACATACGAATGAAATTTGAGAATTAAATGATTAGATAAATGTGCGTGCTATGAACATATGCGTTTATCTAATCATTTAATCCTCCTCCCTCTTCGCTCGAAGTGCAAAATTGTGTGTTTTATATAGAAACTAAGTTGAAGAAAACGAGTTTTAGGAACGTTTCGGAATCGCTTTAGAAATTGCCTTTGAAATTCTCTTATTATAGAGTATATAATTTGTATACTAAAAAAATAATATATATATAATAATTTCAAAAGTGCATTTATTTGAAATTTTTTTAAAGCACATTATAATAACAACGTATGAAATCCAGAAAGAGATATCAAGAAAACATCGAAATAACGGAAATTTCACTAAGTATTATCTGTTTAAAACAAGGTGTGACTCAATATTCGACAGCAGGTTTGAATAAGTTAACAGTTTCAAAATGACTTGAAATTTTGCAGGAGTGTAGTTCAACATTCGTACTTCAATCTGCTAAAAGAATCATTTAAATCCATTTCAAAATAAAGAATCTGCGTCATTTAATAGTTGGACCAAAATAAGACTTTAAACACTGAATTACAACAAGCTGTGAGTACAAGTTCGACAATAGTTTCGAAAGGGCAAAACAAACCACATTGTCATGAAATTTTAGAGAAATGTAATTCAACACTCCTACTTCACATGAATTACTCAAATTCGATGAGTTATGCGGTCTCAAACATGGACTCGGGACATGTTTACAACAGTTCAAAAACAAAAAAATGTACAGGCCTGGAACCATCCTGGGTTCAACTTCCAGGCCTAAAACAGAGGAACAAATACATCGGATTGAGCTCAAAATTGGTATACATATACTAGAAAACTTCGTATTTCAAACAAAAAAAGAATATTTGAATTCCAATAAGAAATGAATGAGTTATGCTATCTCAAATTCATGCCATGTTTGCAGCAACTCAAACCAACTACAGGCAAAAAACTATGCCTGAGTCGATTTTGCAACAACGTTTTGAACATTCAACCGAAAATATCTTTCAAACAAAATTTGCAGAAATGAGGTTCAACAGCAAGCTACCAAATGGAAGAAATTCGGCAGCATTTCATAGGCGTAATCAAAAGATAAATGCCTCTAAAAAGCACTACATAACAGTTTTGAACAACAGAGAAGCAAGCTCAAAATATTTCTATATAAGCTAAACTATTTACCGTTTTTGCAATTAAAAGCATTATTTTGCTAGATTATGTGATTTGAAATGGAATTCCAGAGAATTTTTTGGGTTTGAAAAGTTTTGAAATTTGGAAAAGATGGGAGATTTGGAAAAGTTTAAATTCCCTTGAGTTTGAAAATGAGTTTTCAAAGGTTTTAGAAAAATGTTTTGAAGGAATAAACAGCTCTAAACTCTTTTCAGTCGCTGGAAATAATTTCGGTGATGACGGCGGCATCATCAATGTTCATTTTCGAGTTTCCAAAAGAGGAATTGCTACCGAATTGTTTTAAATTAAAGTTGTTTGTTAAACTGGGTTTGGTTTTTGGGAATTCAAAAGATAAATTGAATTGATTTCAAAAATGGTTTTGAATTGATGGAAAGACTCTAGAGTCCTATATAAAGTATTTATAGAATATAATTGGGTTTGACAACTTATAAATTTGAAGTGGTTAGAATAAAATTTAATTTAAAGAAAAGTTAAAGTTAAAATAGTTTGATTTTGGAAATAATTGATTCCAAAGGTGATTTTGAAATATTGAGAAATTGTTTAAAACTTTGGAAGATTTAGTAAAAGTGTTTATGAGTTGATAACTTATATAATTTGAATTTTGATAGAATGAATTTAACTTAAAAAATTGAGTTAAATTAAAGTGAATATGGAAACAATATAAATTTGGGAACGAACAGAAGAGTAAAACTGGTATTGAAACTGAATATTGAAAACCAATTTGAATTGAGTGAAATAAAATGAAGTTGCAAAACTAGTCGAAGTAAACTAAAGATAATAAAGATCGGAATAAAAAAAATGGTTTGAGATAAAATGAATTGGAATTTGTAATGAATTAGTAAATAAAAATGATTTAAAATAGTGATATGAATCGGTTGTGAATGAAAGATAGTTGATAAAATTCAATATTCAGAAGGTAAATTGAATCCAAATAGAATTAAAATTTGTCGATTGAATTCAAATTAAATTGAAAATGCAAGATTGAATGAAAATGGATATATAATTTCATAGTGAAGTAAAAATGGTATAAAAAGTAAGTATTTAAATTTTTGCAAAGGAATGTGCAAAATGATAAGCAGGATATACATGTGTGTTAAAAGGAAAAGGGATTGGGATTTTGATTCCAGAAGATAATTTAAATTGCTCGACAAAAAGGTGTGTATTTAAATTTCTATATGAAATTTGATGATTTTCTTGTCCAGCAACTTTGTCCTTTTCTTTTCTTTTGAAATTTAGGGGCCTGTTGTGGCATTTTGTAGTCGTACCGAGCTAGCCGCGCAAAGGAGAGGCTGGTGAAATTTTTCGAAAATTTAGGGAGTTAGAAAAAATTTTGACCAAAATTTTGAAAATTTAAAATTTGAATTGGTTTAGAAAAAAATATTGTTTGGAGTTTATGGCTGAGGATGGAAAGCAAGTTGAAGTGAATATATCTTTAATAAAAATATTTGTTTTGGTTAGTTGATAAAATTGTTTGGTTTTGCGAAAATGGTAAAGAGGCTAGGGATCATTCTTCTTAACTTGTAATTTCGGAACGAAATTCTTTTAAGGAGGGAAGAATGTGACGATCCAGAATTTTGAACATTAAAAATTGAAATATTTTATTTCTTTTAGATGTTTGAATGTTATTTTTAACTTGAATTTCAAATATCAGAATAAATTTGGCAATTAAATGATTAAATTTAATTTATTAATGATGGGTAAAAATTTGTATCTCCAATTTTATGCTTATTAAAAATATTTCCAAGACTTTGAAAATTTATATTGACAATACTAAAGATAATGGAAGCTTCAGAATTGGATTTGATAATATTTTGTTCGGTTTTGAAATTTATCGTTTAATTCGATATTTAAAAAATAACCTTCCGAGGCACAGTCTCAGAATTCGACAAAACCTATTCCATTGGATCCGTAATATTGTATTATTGTTGGATTTCAATTTTCCTGTCTTTCAAAGTTGTTGTGTGGCTGTATGATGAGCAAACGCCTTGAAAATTTTATCGAAATTTAACTTAAAAACTAGTTTAAAAAGCTCTCTTCCCCAAACAATCGAATTTGGGTTCGGAACCTTTTCTATTGCGTTCAAAATAGGGGTTAAACATTATAAACGCCTGGCGGCACGCCTCGATTGGAGATAAGATTTTTAATTGCGAAATTGAACGATTTAAATTTGAATTTAAATTTTCTATATTTTTGTATTTAGTATAATATTATTTCCTAAGATAAACTACACGTTTCAAAATTCAAACACTTGGCACCCATATTCTTTTTTCTACAACCACGTGTTCGTTTTTAAAAATCAAAGCGAGAAAGAAAAAATATATGTATCTCGAACAGAAAGAAAAAATAATAAACAAAATGAAATATTTTCTCGTTCAAAACAAAAACAAAAAAACACATCAGCTTCAAAATTTAAAAATATGGCCGATGCAAATCCGTTTTCCCCTCTTCTCATTTAAAAATGGCAGACCGATTCGAGAAAAAAAAAGAAAATCGCGAATCGCAATGGAGGCTCGCGATTCTTGGATTGATCGATCGACGATGGCCGCGTGTGGCGATTTAAGGTTCGTGTTGGGGATGACACACGAATACGGCGAATGCGGCAGTGGTTCGAGCGCGAGTGAGGCAGTAGGAATTGGGGGGTGCGACGAGGTCGGCGAGTACATCGTCATTCAGTATGGTGGCTCGTGTGGTGAACGGCGCTCGTGCGTATAGTTGGAGCCTAGCGTTTCGTCGCCTGTGAAGGGAAGAGGCGACGCTCGGGATTGCGTGGATTAGGTCAGGTCGATGGCGACTCTGGCGATGATGGGTCTGGTCGATGCCATGTGATTCGCGGTTATGTATTTTCTAGTCTTGCTTTAATTTAACTTTTTAATAAAAGAATTATTATTAATCTACAGTAGAGTAATTTTTTCTATTATTCACAGAAAGTATAATATATATATATATATATATATATCCATTTAATAAAAAAAAGAAATTTTTTTCTGTATACATGCATGTTTGAAATTTATATGGAGATGAAAATTTAATTTAACAATACGATATAAAGTAATTCTTTGTTTTAAATTTAATAAATAAATAAACATATATATATAAATCCACATGCATGTTTTATTTTAAAGACAATAAGAATATTCCTGTTTTAAATCAATATGGAAATTGATTTGTTTGATAAGCTTATTTAAAAATACTTTTAAAGGAAATTTAGTTTTAAATTTAATTTTTAGTTAAATCAATTTGTTAAAAGGACTTAGTGTAAAATTAAAAGTATTAGTTAAATATATATATATATATAGGAATTTTAGATGGCAATCTAAATCATTTTTTTAGTGTATATATATATATACGTAGTTTCAACAAAATCGTTTTAAAAGAAAATTTTTGGTTGACATTGAATATTTAGATTAAATAGAATTTTTTAAAGTGAAAGTTGTTTAAGTGAAGTTACTTTAAATAGTCATTAGTTAATTAAATTTATTAAATGGAAATAAATTGTTCGATCATTTTGAATATTAATAAATTGTAGAATTGTCTATACAAGGTCTAATACAATGAAGAAAACAATATGGAATGAAAATGGATTGCATGCAAAGCAAAAGTGAGATCTTCTCACTCAGATTTGGAATTCCCAGTTTAAATTTAAATAGTTAACTTTAAAATTGTTGATTGTGTGCTTGGATGATAATTTATTATCAGTTGTATTGGATTGGACCCTATGCGCCACATAATAGGGATGATACTATATAAAACCCATATACCGCGATATTCCACCTCGAAGTGGAATTGGTATTATATATACATTTGGAGTGATTGATTTCCTGTATTATATAGAGGATGAGACCCTATGCGCCGCATAATAGCGGATGATATTATATTAAATCCCATATTCCGCCATATTCCACCTCGAAGTGGGATGGGTATTTAATTGTTGTGCTAACGTTTGTGGATGCAGGAAACTGGTTGGAGGGATCCAACTGGATTCCTCACATATTTGAATTTGTTTCAATATTGTGCGTTGATTATTTATAATCTGTGTGTGATAATACTTGTGATTGAAATCGTTGATGGCTATGGTTTAGCCGAATATATTTTTGGTATTGTAGGATAGTAAAAATAAATAAAATTGGATTTTTGAAATTTAAGTAGAAAATTTAAAGTAAATTAATTTAAGAAAATTGAATAAATTTAAAAGAAGAAATTTGTTTCAAATTTTTTTATAAATTTAGTGTTAAAATAAATTTGAGAATCAATTTGAAATTTGATTTGATGTTTTGAAAATAAATTTGATATTGATCTGGTAAAAATAATAAATCTTTGGGAAATCGATTTGAAATTGATTTGGTATTTTGAAATAAATTTGAGAATCAATAAGAAAATTGATTTGGTGTTTAAAATAAAATTTGAAAATTGATTTGGTGTTTGGAAATGATTTCTTGAAATCAATTTGAAAATCGTATCTCGATAGATATTTGAAGATTTAAATTCACAATGCGAATTTTATGAAAGAAAGAGTAATTTGTCTTAAAAATAAATATTGTTTTATTTTTAAAAAGTTTGGAAAGGAATTTACGGATTTGGAACGTAAATTTAAAATAAATCCAGAAGGATTTATTAATTGATTTAAAATGATCCATTTTGAAAAGGAAGGTGTACTTTCCCTGAAAAGCCGAGTATGTTTTTAAAATAGCTTTTTATAAATTAAAAGTTCTAGAGTTGATTTTAAAATAATATTTTAGAGAAATTAGTTTCTTAAGTTATTTTGGAAATCTTTAATGTAAGGAATTATTTAATTAATTATGGAAGTAATGATTTAAAGATTTAATTGATACTGGTTTTAGAAAATGGGTATTTAAATAGTTATACCTATCTACAAATTTTATTTTTAATTAGTTTGGACTTGAGGTTATATGAGATACCGGTAAAATGTTTTCATGGCCAATATTTAAATAAGTGTTTAGAAATAGTTTTATTCTAGATGTTTCCAAGTATATTTTGGATAAGTGATTTAAATTATTTTAAAATATTTAAACTCGGTAGATTTTCAGAGGAAATGAATAAATATTTGGCAATGTATTCCGCGTAAGGGAAATGATTTGATATTTTTTTTAAAGGACTGAAGTGTGAAAAGTGATTTGAAATTTATTTTCAAAAGATTAAAAGGTGAAAAGTGATTTGAAATTTGCTTCCAAATGGTTGAAGTGTTAAAATCAAATTAGATTTATATTTTATATATATAATAAATCATAAAACAGAGCCTTAAGCTTCTTTCTAATTGTAACAACCCGCATATTTATCGATTTTTATATTTAAATATTTTATTTAAATATTTTATCGATACTCAGAATTTAGTCCGAAAAGCTACTTTTTGCATACAGTCGAATTAGGACTCGGGACCACCCCCATTGAGTTCAAAATAACGTTTGCGATCTTTTTAAGTGTAAGCTTCGATATGTTTGGAGTTAGTCTAGTTTTGCTACTTTTTCACTTTGGGTTTGGGTTTGGGTTCAGCCCTATGTTTAACTTATACTCAAATCTGAACCACTCCCCCCATTCACTCTCACTTCCTTCTCTTTTCAGTTCTAAAGCATCAATGGTGGGAGAGATGGGAAATTAAAACTCCAAAAACCTAGTCTTCCTTAGCAAATCCAACTTCTAGCTCCAAATTCAAGAGAACCATTTGGTAAGTTTCTCTTCATCTTCTCCAACTCATTCTCTTAATCAATTTTAGAAATTCCTAAACCTAATTTTGGGAATATTCTTCTTTTAAGCTTAGAATCAAGCTTCTTGAGTTGGATTTGAATAGTGGTTGATTCTCCTTTGCTTTCAAGCTTCTTCTTCGATCGTTCGGGTTCAAAGGTGAGATTTTTATCTCACATCTTTGTCTATAATTATCTTCGATTGTTAGGTATGAATTCCTAACACTTATTCTTGTGCAATTGATTTTGGTTTGTATTGATTTGGTGTATATTCCAATTTTTCGTGTTTTGAAATCAAAATCTATGAAAATCCTATTATGGATATTTGGACATCGATTTTTGAGGCGTATCGAAGAGCCGTTAAGGCTGGGTTGTCGCGTGGCGTAAATCCTTAGTCGTCATTTGCTTGTTCGATCGTTTCCGATGTTTGTTTGGCCATTTTTGGTCGAGGTTCAGGAAATCCTCAAAATTCCAGTTTCAGACGTATGAATCTGGCATTTAAGACGTCTGAATTGGCTCATTTTCAAATAGAAAGAAAATAGGCTAAAAACGCCTATTTCAGACGTCTGAAACATTTGGTTCAGACGTCTGAATCACGTTCTGGAAATTTTTAAATTTTCCAGATTCAGACGTCTGAACCACTTGTTTCAGACGTCTGAAACTGTAGTGTTTTGCCTGCTTGCTTTTTGTTTAAGAATTCCAATTTAAATCGATTCGTGATGATCCTATTTGTTGTTATCATTTATTATGACTTTGATGACTCCTTTTTAGGGATTTTTGAGTATCCATTTCGATGGATCCTTTATCGGTTTCTTTGGAGTTTATTCACGTCTTCGAATGTGAATTTTAGTGATTGATTGTTCCTACAATCTTCATTATGATTTGTCACTTTAAAAATATAAAGGTTTCAATACTAGTAGTAAATATCAGAATTCTTTCATCAAAACGATTTCAACACTATTTTATTACAAAGCTCGTTTCTTAAACCATTTTCCAATCTATTAGTATATACAAGCTTTTACCTCACTCGTATGAGAAATCTAATTAAACGACCTAGTAAAACGAGTGGTATGAAACGCTTGCGTTTACTTCGTCGGTTAATTCTTGGACTTGTTCGATTGAATCTCTTGTGACAATTTTCTAGTGGAGATCTACAGTTAGTTCGTAAATATTTAAGTTAAGCAAGTGGTTATGGGACATGAAGCTAAACTCATATATTTACTAGCTTAGTGTAATTGACACTTCTTGTTGATCATGACGATCATTTTTGTGATTTAGACTAGCAATGTGCGATGTCTCTTTGTCTGCGAGGGAGACTAAACCACGTTTTGTGGAGTTTCGACTCAAATTAGTGGGGTAGCAACCCATGGTCTTCGGGCCGTTTGTGGAGCTTCGGCTCAATTTGTGATAGTTAGCAACCATGGAATTAGCGTTTCGTTTGTGATACACGTGTTGGTGAGCTTTATGCTCCCGTTTGTGATAGGCCTTCCCCCTTTTTGTGATTTCTGGATTTCTTGAGATGATTTCTAGAATTTGTGCTTCACCAATTTTAGTGATTTTCATTGATAAGTTTTATCAATATTTGTGCATTGGTGAATTTGTGTGCCATTGACTTTTGTGATTGACATTGATATAATCGTCAATATTTATGGTTTGGTGAACGAAATAAGGAGTATGACATTTCTTTGATCTTTGAGTAGATTTTTGTGATATTGATTAATCTCTTGTTGATTTTCAATTACTTATTTATCACAGCTTGGCATTGTGATTATTATGTGTTTAGTCATACCTCTTATTCTATATCGCTTCATCTGATATTTATAGTTAGACTGATCCGTTTATTATTTTCTTATTAAATAATACTCGGGTCAGACCGAGATGTTACAGGTGCTTCTGCTTGACCTCTTACTTGGGATTGATTTCTCTGACTTTTGGCTAACTACTTAGATTAGCAGTTTTTGTTGTTTACACTTGAGTTATAGACTCATAGCTGTATTCTTTTGTATAGCACGTGTTGCTATTCTTCTGTATTATTGTGGATCTTTTTGGCCACTACTCTGATGAACACTTTGATGTGTTATATATATATTCATGTCTATTTCCGCCTTTGTGATATGAATTATTTGTGACTGATTTGTGTTATGCTTATTTCTATATTTGTTTCCGAAGATTATTATAGCCACTGTGTAATAGCTTTGAGTTTGTATCGGTGTGTCGGATTTCCTTCTTAAATGAAATATGCTTTACTATCTGACATATCGGTGCTCGCACAAGGCAATTGAACGGATGGTCGCTCCTCAACAGCATTATTCTCCGTGCTAGTTGACGGCATTACCCCGTAGCGTCCTTGGCTAGCGTGGGTATAGAGGTGGGGCGTCACAGCTTGGTATCAAAGCCAAACTTCAGAACAATATGGAATATTATAACAAGGATTATCGTCCTAAGTCCATCTTAGGAGTCGTGCTTTAGGATTTAATTTGAGTCTTCATACCGATTCATCCTATTTTCTTTATGATTCCTTGTTTTGTCTATCAAGATTGCTTGATATTCATTTGGTGAATAACCTTTTTCTTCTTCTTTATTTCTTTCTAAAGGAAGAGAAATGGTTAGACCTGGCCGTCCCAACGCCGGTCAATCTAGTGCTACTCCCCAAGATGGAGTTTTTATGACTGCTCAGCAACTTCTTGACCTTGTCACGAATGCTCAAGCAGTTGGTTCTAATCCGGAACCTACTCACCCTAAATCTGGGTTTGCACGTTTGTGCAATGATTACACCAACCTGGGTGGGAAGCCATTTAAAGGTTCTGAAACTATTATTGAAGTCCAGGCTTGGTTAAGGACATGCGATCGAATCTTTTCTCGCATGAACCTCATTGATCTTCACCGAGTTCAGGTGGCTTCTAGTATGCTCCAAGAAAGAGCATTAGACTGGTACGAGCTTCTGATTTCTGAAATAAATGAAGCGGATCTTACTTGGGAGAAATTCCGAGAGCGCTTCGAGCTAAAATTCGTACCAGAAGCCGAGAAGGTGACTTTGGCTTGTCGTTTTATTGACCTTGTTCAAGGTGAATCTTCCGTGACTGACCATGTCGCGTCTTTTGAATCTCTCTCTAAATACGAGGTTGAATATATCAACACCCCATTGAAGAAGAACCAGAGATTTGTCTATGGATTAAACAAAAATCTCAAGAAGCCATTACTTCTAAAATTAGAAGTTTCTTTCGACCAACTCATTGATATCGCTCTTAGTCTTGAAGAGGCGGATATGGAGAATGATGTTGAAGTGGTGGGTTCCAAACCAAGCTTCAAACACAACAAGAAAAGGCCTAATAAATTCAAGGGACCTTATCCCAATAAGAAAGGGAAGCCAGCAACCTCTGTGGCAAAGACTTCTTCCTTTGGTCGTAGGGAATGCTATAATTGTGGTTCGAAGGACCATTACGCGAACAAGTGCCCAAGGTCTCTCTCTTGTCGCTACTGCAAAGTTCCCGATCATGTTATATCTTCATGCCCCAAGCTTCAGGGCAAGAAGGAGGGAAAGTTAAATGTTGCTCAAGCCCCTGGCAACACATCTCGTGGTCAAGGTATGTCTCATTCTATACTTGATGGCACCATTATATTTCGTGATCAACCCGTTCGAGTTCTTTTTGATACGGGTGCATCCCATTCTTTAATATCAAAAGAACTTGTTGATACTTTTTCTTTAAGTGTTGTTGCTTTAATGACTTCTTTGAGAATTTCGAATCCAGTTGGCGGATCTGCAACTCTTAGTATGCTTTGTAAAGATGTCGAGATTATTTTGTGTGATTTTTCTTTCCTAGCCGATTTGCATGTCATGCGTTATTTAGGCTTTGGAATGATTTTGGGAATGGATTGGCTTAACCATTATGAAGCTCATATCCTATGTCCTGAGCGGACTATTCATCTTCGACATCCTCAATCTGTTAGGAAGATTTCTATTAATTTTAAAGATTCGGATTCCAGCTTAGTTGCATCTTTATATTCTTTAAATCCTCGTGATAATGATAATGATGACGAGGAAGATATTATTTCTCTTATTCACGTTGTTCGTGAATTTTCCGACATATTTGAGCCCGTTTTAGGATTACCACCTAAGCGAGCAATTGAGTTCAGAATTAATCTTATCCCTAGAGCTCAACCTATCACTCGTCCTCCTTATCCTATGTCCAATAAAGAAAATGAGGAGATGCGGAAACAATTATCCGAATTGGAGACGAAGCAATTTATTCGCTCTAGTTCCTCGCCTTGGGGAGCTTCAGCTATTTTTGTGAAGAAATCTGATGGTACGCTTAGGCTTTGCGTTGACTACCGCAAGCTTAATGATCTTACTATCAAAAATAAATATCCTTTAGCTCGGATTGATGATCTATTCGATTAACTTAGTGATGCTAGAGTCTTTTCACAATTAGACTTAGCTACTGAATTTCATCAGCTTCGTATTGCAGAGGATAGCATTCCTTTGACATCGTTCCATACTCGTTATGGATCTTATGAATGGCTTGTTATGCCATTTGGTCTAACGAATGCTCCAGCTTATTTCGTTGACCTTATGAATAGAGTTTTCAAAGACTTCCTCGATCGGTTTGTTCTCATCTTTATTGTTGATATTCTTGTGCATTCAAAAACCGAGGAGGAACATGAGAAGCATCTTCGGATTGTGTTGGAAACTCTTAGGAGTAATCAATTAAAGGCAAAATTTTCTAAATGCCATTTTTGGCAATCTCGTGTGAAGTTTCTCGGTCATATTATTTTCGAATCCGGAATTTCCGTGGATCCTTCAAAGATTGAAGCGATTCAAGATTGGAAGAGACCGGAGAGTGTGACGGAGATTCGTAGTTTTCTTGGATTGGCGGGTTATTACCGCCGTTTTATCAAAGACTTTTCTAAGGTTGCCGTGCCTCTCACTAGCTTAACGAAGAAAGGTGTTAAATACATTTGGTCGGACAAATGTGAAACTTCTTTTCAGAAACTGAAGGAACTTCTTTTTGATGCTCCTATTCTTGTTATTCCCGAGGGGAATCAAGATTTCATTGTTTATGCCGATGCTAGTCGCGTTGGTTTGGGTGCCGTTCTTATGCAAAAAGAACGTGTTATTGCTTATGCTTCTAGGCAATTAAAGCCGGCCGAGACTCGATATGCCACACATGATTTAGAGCTCGCAGCTATTGTTTTCGCCCTTCGAATTTGGCGTCATTATCTCTTAGGAGAAAAATTTATTCTTTACACGGATCATAAGTCTTTGAAATATTTATTTTCTCAAAAGGAACTTAATTTGCGTCAACAACGTTGGCTCGAATTCCTTGCTCCCTATGATCTTGATATTCTTTATACACCCGGTAAGGGTAATCGTGTCGCCGATGCTCTTAGCCGAAAACAACAAGCCGTTGTTTCTATGATGATATCTGAATGGAACGATCTCGAGATTTTATCCACTTGTGAAATTCGAGACCGTGTTTTCGATTTATGTTCATCTCTTGTTTTATGTAGCCTTGATGCTCATCCTTCTCTTTTAGACCGCATTCTTGAAGCTTAAAGGTTAGATCCCGAATTGGCTCTTCTTGGCCAAAATATTAAGGATAAAATTGATTTTGAAGGTTTGAAAGACTTTGATATCGATTCTCGTGGCGGCATTTGGAAATTTGGTAGACTTATCGTGCCAAATATTAGTGATCTTCGTAAAGATATTTTAGAAGATTCCCATCATTCTAAATTTACCATTCATCCCGGTAGTAGAAAAATGTACGCGGATATGAAGCGGCCTTATTATTGGAAGGGAATGAAATCTGATATTGCTAACTTTGTTAAGCGTTACATGACTTGCCAACTCGTCAATGCCGAACATCAAAGGCCCAATGGGTTATTGCAACCTTTAGAAATTCCAATTTGGAAGTGGGACCACATTTCCATGGATTTTATAGATGGCCCTCCCCGTTCTCGTTCGGGTTATGATAGCTTATGGGTGATCGTTGATAGACTTACTAAATCTGCCCATTTTATTCCCGTTCGGTCTAACCGAACCGTTCCTCTTTTGGCCAAACTCTTTATTAAAGAAATTGTTAAATTACATGGAGTTCCTATTTCTATTGTTAGTGATCGTGATCCATTGTTTACTAGTGGATTTTGGAAGAGTCTTCAAAAAGCTTTGGGAACAAAGCTTAATTTTAGCACCGCTTATCACCCCCAGTCCGATGGACAAACCGAGCGCGTGAATCAAACTCTTGAAGATCTTCTTCGAGCTTGTGTGCTTGATTTTGGTGGAAGTTGGGAAGATCATATTCCTCTTGTTGAATTTTCCTATAATAATAGCTTCCAATCTAGTATTGGTATGGCACCTTTCGAGGCACTCTATGGAAGGCCATGCCGATCTCCTTCTTGTTGGCTTGATGCCGGTGAGAAGCTGGTTTTAGGTCCAGATTTTATTCGTGATTCCACAGAAAAGATTGAACTTATTCGACATAGGATGAAAGAAGCCCAGAGTAGATAAAAATCCTATGCCGATAACCGGAGAAGGAAGTTAGAATTTTCTGTGGGAGATCTTGTGTTCATTCGTATTTCACCTATGAAAGGTGTGGTACGTTTTAGTCGATCGGGAAAGTTAGCGCCTCGATATATTGGGCCGTTTCCTATCACTGAACGTATTGGTTCCATGGCTTATCGCCTTTCTTTACCGGCTCAGTTTTCTGCCATGCATGACGTGTTTCACGTTTTTCAATTACGGAAATGTCTTCGAGATTCCGATTCTATTCTTGAGCCCGGTGTTGTGGAAGAAATTGAAGTTTCACCTAATTTAACTTATGAGCAACATCCTATTCGTATTATTGCTTCGGAGGTCAAACGACTTCGAAATAAGGATGTTTCGCTTGTGAAAGTTCAATGGTCTTCAAATCCTAAGGATTGTTCTTGGGAATCTAGAGAGTTCATCGAGCGATCACATCCGGACTTGCTTTCCCGTGCTCTTTAAGGTGAACCTTTTATTTCAAATTTCTTTTGTGTTGAATATGCTTTTATGGTTGTTACTTTATATATTCTTCTTAAATATTGCGAGGACGCAATTTCTTTAAGGAGGGGAGTCTGTAACAACCCGCATATTTATCGATTTTTATATTTAAATATTTTATCGATACTCGGAATTTAGTCTGAAAAACTACTTTTTGCATACGGTCGAATTAGGACTCGGGACCACCCCCCATTGAGTTCAAAATGACGTTTGCGATCTTTTTAAGTGTAAGCTTCGATATGTTTGGAGTTAGTCAAGTTTTGCTACTTTTTCACTTAGGGTTTGGGTTTGGGTTCAGCCCTATGTTTAACTTATACTCAAATCTGAACCACTTCCCCCATTCACTCTCACTTCGTCCTCTTTTCAGTTCTAAAGCATCAATGGTGAGAGAGATGGGAAATTAAAACTCCAAAACCCTAGTCTTCCTTAGCAAATCCAACTTCTAGCTCCAAATTCAAGAGAACCCTTTGGTAAGTTTCTCTTCTTCTTCTCCAACTCATTCTCTTAATCAATTTCAGAAATTCCTAAACCTAATTTTGGGAATGTTCTTCTTTTAAACTTAGAATCAAGCTTCTTGAGTTGGATTTGAAGAGTGGTTGATTCTCCTTTGCTTTCAAGCTTCTTCTTCAATCGTTTGGGTTCAAAGGTGAGATTTTTATCTCACATCTTTGTATATAGTTATTTTCGATTGTTAGGTATGAATTCCTAACACTTATTCTTGTGCAATTGATTTTGGTTTGGATTGATTTGGTGTATATTCCAATTTTTGGTGTTTTGAAATCAAAATCTATGAAAATCCTATTATGGATATTTGGACATTGATATTTGAGGCATATCAAAGAGCCGTTAAGGCTAGGTTGTCGCGTGGCGTAAATCCTTAGTCGTCATTTGCTCGTTCGATCGTTTCCGATATTCGTTTGGCCATTTTTGGTCGAGGTTCAGAAAATCCTCAAAATTCCAGTTTCAGACGTCTAAATCTGGGATTTAAGACGTCTGAATTGGCTCATTTTCAAACAGAAAGAAAATAGCCTAAAAACGCCTATTTCAGACGTCTGAAACATTTGGTTCAGACGTCTGAATCACGTTCTGGAAATTTTTAAATTTTCCAGATTCAGACGTCTGAACCACTTGTTTCATACGTCTGAAACTATAGTGTTTTGCCTGCTTGCTTTTTGTTTAATAATTCCAATTTAAATCGATTCGTGATGATCCTATTTGTTGTTATCATTTATTATGACTTTGATGACTCCTTTTTAGGGATTTTTGATTATCCATTTCGATGGATCCTTTATCGGTTTCTTTGGAGTTTATTCACGTCTTCGAATGTGAATTTTACTGATTGATTGTTCCTACAATCTTCTTTGTGATTTGTCACTTTAAAAATATAAAGGTTTCAATACTAGTAGTAAATATCAAAATTCTTTCATCAAAACGATTTCAACACTATTTTATTACAAAGCTCGTTTCTCAAACCGTTTTCCAATCTATTAGTATATACAAGCCTTTACCTCACTCGTATGAGAAATCTAGTTAAACGACCTAGTAAAACGAGTGGTATGAAACTCTTGCGTTTACTTCGTCGGCTAATTCTTGGACTTGTTCGATTGAATCTCTTGTGACAATTTTCTAGTGGAGATCTACAGTTAGTTCGTAAATATTTAAGTTAAGCAAGTGGTTATGGGACATGAAGCTAAACTCATATATTTACTAGCTTAGTGTAATTGACACTTCTTGTTGATCATGACGATCATTTTTGTGATTTAGACTAGCAATGTGCGATGTCTCTTTGTCTGCGAGGGAGACTAAACCCCGTTTTGTGGAGTTTCGACTCAAATTGGTGGGGTAGCAACCCATGGTCTTCGGGCCGTTTGTGGAGCTTCGACTCAATTTGTGATGGTTAGCAACCATGGAATTAGCGTTCCGTTTGTGATACACGTGTTGGTGAGCTTTATGCTTCCGTTTGTGATAGGCCTTCCCCTTTTTTGTGATTTATGGATTTCTTGAGATGATTTCTAGAATTTGTGATTCACCAATTTTAGTGATTTTCGTTGATAAGTTTTATCAATATTTGTGCATTGGTGAATTTGTGTGTCATTGACTTTTGTGATTGACATTGATATAATCGTCAATATTTATGGTTTGGTGAACGAAATAAGGAGTATGACATTTCTTTGATCTTTGAGTAGATTTTTGTGATATTGATTAATCTCTTGTTGATTTTCAATTACTTATTTATCACAGCTTGGCATTGTGATTATTATGTGTTTAGTCATACCTCTTATTCTATATCGCTTCATCTGATATTTATAGTTAGACTGATCCGTTTATTATTTTCTTATTAAATAATACTCGGGACAGACCGAGATGTTACAGGTGCTTCTGCTTGACCCCTTACTTGGGATTGATTTCTCCGACTTTTGGCTAACTACTTAGATTAGTAGTTTTTGTTGTTTACGCTTGAGATATAGACTCATAGTTGTATTCTTTTGTATAGCACGTGTTGCTATTCTTCTGTATTATTGTGGATCTTTTTGACCACTATCTGATGAACACTTTGATGTGTTATATCTATATTCATGTCTATTTCCGCCTTTGTGATATGAATTATTTATGACTGATTTGTGTTATGCTTATTTCTATATTTGTTTCCGAAGATTATTATAGCCACTGTGTAGTAGCTTTGAGTTTGTATCGGTGTGTCGGATTTCCTCCTTAAATGAAATATGCTTTACTATCTGACATATCGGTGCTCGCACAAGGCAATTGCATGGATGGTCGCTCCTCAACAGCCTTATTCTCCATGCTAGTTGACGGCATTACCCCGTAGTGTCCTTGTCTAGCGTGGGTATAGAGGTGGGGCGTCACACTAATTATATCTTGTGAAGATATTTTTGAAAATAAATTATTGGGGGGAAAATTATTTGAGATCCAGTGATCGTTCTGAATGATGATTGATAGTTAAATAACCGACTACCAATATTGGTTTTAATGACATTTGAATTTCGATGCGACAGGGGGTCATATTCCAAATGGATATTCGAAAACCACATCGAGCCTTTGTGATTGTGATGGATCTTTCATTTAAAAGATCATAGTGGAAATTTGTTATGATTTGTTGAAATTTGGAGGCAACACTTATTTTTAAAAGTAAGTGCTCGTTATTCGGATTAGCCGGGAGAGGTCTTTGTGTCATAAAACCCATTTCGAATAATGATATGACAAAATGGGATTGCAATTGAAGATGGTGTTGAAGACCGAGTAATTTCGAAAATGAAAGGATTACTTGTCGAATGTCTCTGCATCAGGTTGCTCCAGTATAGAGATTTTATCAACCTTTGTCATGGGATTCCGGATGTGATTATTGAATATCCGGATTTGAAAGGGCTTTTTTGAAGTGCCTTCGGTTTCGTTCGATCCCGGAACGGACTTGTGTGGATGTGTGTCTGACGTTTTACTTTGAGGTGTAAAGCTGGTTTCTATCAAATACATTTATGTTGGTGGTGGAGAATTTATTCTCTTAGCTTAACATCCTCCTTTGAGACATATGAGATCAGAGGTTATGTAGTTGATGGTTATTAGTGATATACTCCCAATTTAGTAACGTGGCATATGAAGTGCTGCTGATCATTTGTTGATCGAAGCATGGCTTTTGTGAAAAACGTAGCTTTGTGGATGAGACTTCATCGGACATCACAACCCAGAATAGTCAAAACAAGAAAGATGCGACAAGGTTGTTTGGAGGGTAGCGCCTTCTGAGGGTATGTCATTTCCTTCTGGAAAGAGGTGGTATCATGGTATGGAGCCTAGATATTTAACCTATGTGAATGTTGCAAATTTATTAATTTGTGGTTGTTGATGTTGAGGATCCTCGGATAAAGGTAGGTTACAACCGGGGGATGACATACTCGTGTCAGTAGTTACCTAGTTACAGAGGTAACCCGACCTTGTGTTGGTAGAGATCCGGTTAGGATCTTTGGGCGTCCTTCCAGATGCGTACCCATGTGGCCCAGGAAGTTCCTTAGCCTGACCATTTGTTGGAAATCCAATCACCAATACGCGCCCTGTACGATTTTAGTTGTAAAACCTGCCATTTAACATGGTAGCTATAGTAGGCATACTATAATGGTACGTATGCTGGCTAAGATTAATATTATATTTGCAAATGCTTTCCACTATGCACTAATGATAATATTAAAAAGGATTTTGTGTATCAAGCATGTTTGAGTATCATAAGGAGAAATCTCCCCCAAGTTTGCGATTGCATTGTGTGTGTGCTGAGAGGTCTTATGGTAGTTTTATTTTCCAAAAGCATAGCGGATTTCTTTTATTTTCTTTGTGAAAAATAACTATTTTTAAGATCTCACACCAGTCACACGACTGACCTGGAGTTTATTATTCTCTTTCTAAACTCTGGGTACCCATAATTTTCCACACGGGCAGCCTAGAGTCAGGTTATAAGTTATTCTGGAGTGAGGTCAGAAAAGAGATGCTGTGGAGATCTGGAGCAAGCTGGATGGCCAAGCGTATCACTTGTACTTTGTAGTGTCCGTTGCCTATGGTTGGTGCAAAGTAAATTTTCTATGTGAGTCATGTTATAATGACTGTCAGTGATGTATTGTGTTGTTGAAAACTCGGATGATGTATGTATAAACGGATATAGTACTTTGTTTTAAAGATTATTCATTTATCTATTATATACTGTTCCACCGCGAAATGTGATATTCTGTTATAGTTTCTGTTTTTTCTTCTATTTTCTTCTTCTTTAACCCTAATGGTTCGTTTTCCGGCGTTCGACTACACGGCATTTGATACAGACGACGTATTGATGTCGACTTTCGAAAGTCGAAAAACTAGGTCGTTACAGAAGATGTCAGTGGATATGTGGAAAATATAAATTGATGATGCGAACTTATATCAGGCGGTGGGAATTGTTTCGCAAAGAAATATTGGGATATTGTTTCAAATAAGATAAACGGTGATTAATTTGGTTATATTTGATGTGAGATGAATCAAAAGGAATTTACGAATTGGAGGGTGGATATTGGATTTTCTAAAGATAGACTTTTGTCGAGTAAAGTAAAATTGTTTTGGACATAAATTTTTAAATCTACTATACTATATAACTTTTATAAACTGTTATTTCGATCTAGAGTATTTTGAAGTTGATTATAATATACTTAACATTTATTAAAACAAACTCTAATTTTTATAAACCAACTTTGTAAATTTATTAGTAAATGGGTATGAATTATTATCTTAAACTATATTTTGCAAAAATAAAACCATTATTATATATATATATATATTTAAAAATTAAAAATCCTCTTGAGATGAGAAGTGTGTTATTTAAATTGGATAAGGTTGTAGGAGAAGATCTTATAGATGTGTTATGGGAACTAAATTAAGGGAATTTAATTAAGTATTTCTGGGATTTATAGAACGTGTATAAAACGAGATAGGAATTTACAAATAAAATTGTAAAGGATTTTTCAGAGGAAGAAATGAGGAATAAAATGAATAGTTTTCAAGTGTTGAATATTTGATGAAGTGGGAAAAATATTCGCTAATGATGTGGGAAACTATTTTCAAGTGTTGAAATAACAAAGTAATATCTTATGTAGATATTTTTGAAATAATAATTTTAGGAATTATTTAAGACTTAATGGTTGTTTGTGAATGTTAATTGATAGTTAAATAACCGACTATCAATATTGGCCAATGCACTGATCATTTCGAAGAGACCGGAATCGGGTTTAATTATCCGAAAACCACATCGATCAGGTTTGAACGTCTACGAATGATGACCGTGAAGATGATGAAGACGGTGTTTCAGTTTGTCCAAACCTATGGCCTTTATGGACGAATGCAATCAGAACATCATCAGGAGGACGATGAGCATTCTAAGTGAATGAGTTCTAAAAAGGTAACACATAGCCTCAGGCCCCATCAATCGGGAATGACTAAAACAGGGGAGGTGCAGCAAGGCAAAGTGGGTAACAACCAATTAGGATAAGATTTCCCCTGTCTAGATGTCCCTTTTCATTTCGGCTTTGTGGGCGATTGTTGATCCCAACCACGAGGTGGTCTTATTGGGACTATCCAGTAAGGGTAGCTCTAGTCTTGTGTTGCAGAGGATCGGAAGTGATCTTCAGTACTCAAATCTAGACCAGGTACTGTGACGGGCGGTACCCCGTAGCCCTACCATTGATGGAAACTCATTCTTTAATAAGTGCCTTCGAACTTGTTTGCATACCTACTATGCTGAAATTTAATGAATGTAACAATTTCGGCTATTTGAATAATTTTTTGTGCATAGACACTATTATAATATCAGAGGATTTGATATAAAATGTTTTGGTTATCGTGAGGTAAAAACCCGACATGTTTATTTGTGGCGTGGTCTTACGAGATACCTTTGATTTTTAAAGGATTTTGAAAACTTTAATAATCCAATTAAGTGTGTTTTCTCACGCTGGTTTTCTAGACTGACTATGGTGTTATCTCACTATAATGCTCTAGTCAGACCGAGTATTATAGAATACAGGATACGATGCTATGGAACTCAGAAGACGAGCTGGATGGCGAGACGTATCATACGTACTTGATGTACATTCCGTTGTGCAGTATAAGCTGTATAGTTAGCTTTTGGTAGGATAAGTTAATATAACTGTCTAGTATATTCCTATTGATTGTGTTGTACTCTGTCGATGTGATGTATTAAATAGATATAGTTCTTTTGTATAAAGATCAGTCATTTATCTATTATATATTGTTCCGCTGCGATTGTGAGATTCTTATGTTGTTTTGTTTTCTCTTCTACTACCTCCTTCTTCTTTAATCCTAATGGTACGTATTTCCGTCCGCTTTGGGTTGAACTATTAGAGAATATTGTCGATTCAAAGGGGTACGGATTTGCAGGTTGCTACACATTTATTATTAAAAATCACTATTATATAATGGTGTTTTGAAGTAAAAGATTTTTAGTTATTTATATATGTTTGTGAGACCCACGAATGGAATTGGAAGACTTGGATTTTATAAGGTGCTTACAAAATGGTTTGGAGACGTAAGAAGTTACTTGCAAGGTAAAAGAGTTTATAAATGAATTTTAGAAATAGATTATAGATTTATAAAAGAAGTTTTGTAAATGCTTTATGGATTCATAAAGGGTTTATAAGTTATATTTGAAATGCATAAGAATTTTGTAAGTGATTGAATTTTTATAAAGAGCTTATAAATGGGTTTTGATGATTTATAAAATGGTTTATAAAAGGTTTTGGAGAATTTTAAGGGAATTTATAAATGATTTGAGAATCGAATGAAAATAAAATCTTTTTCAATTTTGTGGATATACTTATACCGTTGAGATAAATATATGGATATTTTCTAAGTACTGAAATATAGGAATTGGTGGATATACCTTTGTAAAGGTATTTTTGTACAAGTAATTTACAAAGTGGTTTTTATTTACAAAATATTTATAGAAAGAGGCTGGTGATTGCTTATATCCTTAACCATTGTTGGTTTTCTTATGAAATAATTCCTGATTGAAATTTTGTTGTTCGATTGTTAAACAGCCGACTATTGAAAGTGGACCCAGATGTAACTTTAGAAATATCTTGGAGAAAAACGTGAGTTATATGGCACAATCATCTTCGACGGTGATGTACTATGCATATAAATCTCATTTCGTTCTTCTAGGTCAATGATAAGGAAATCCGTCCACTAATGGTTAGGAGGTGATGTCCGATCTTATCATTGACTGTTTATTTTCTAAAGAACCGAGGTTGAGTTTACCGAAAATTATCGAAAAGTTGTTTCGAAGAGACCGGGATTGTTTATGTTATCTGAAAACCACTTCTATCTAATGAATGCATTTCGAAGTGAAGACGTCTTGAAGATGATGGAATATGAAGACGGAGCTCTTAAGTGTTTCGTTCAGTCTAAGAATTAATTTGTGTGGATCAATGCTGATATCGCTTTGTTGCTTGTAAGGTAGTATTGGCATTCCAAGTGGGAAGTGATATATAAAACATAAAACGTAGCCTCATGCCTCGTCAACCGGAAGTCACTAAACATGGGAGATGCAGCAAGGCTAATTGGGTCACTCCTATGTAGGGTATGATCTTCCCTATCCAGAGTCTCTATTATCCCTCATTTGTATGCTTCGGGGCCCATTAACGGGGCAGTGATTATATTCAGTGCTATCCAGCAAGAGGTAGGCCGATCATGTGTTGGTAGGGGATTAAAGCGAGGTCCTTGGTAGTATTTTATCTAGATATGATCGTGATGGAAGGTACCCTAGTAGCCCAGTCATTGTATGGAATCCATTCTTTGATAAGCGCTATACGAACTTAGTAGTGCCCAACTATGCTGAAACGTGAGACGCGAGCATTTCAGCTATATTCATATTTTACTTTGACCCCTAGACATTATTATGATATAAATGGATTTTCTGTAGAAATGTTTTAATTATTGTAAGGTAAAAACCCTTCTGTGTTTATGTGTGTGTAGTCTTACGAGATACTTTTGATTTCAAAAGATTTTTCTCGTAACTTTAAATCCATTTGGGTGTGTTTTTCTCATGCTGGTCAGACTGAATCGAGTGTTATTTTATATAATGGTTAGGACAGACCAAGCATACTACAAAAAAGTTTGGATGCTTTGGAGCTTTAGAAGACGAGTTGGAGGTCTAGAGATGCACACACATAGATGGTAATTTTCCACTATATCATTTGTTGTGTTTTCATCCATTGTGAGGACATGCTGTTATAAGTGTCCAGGCTAAAATAGATTAGTATACTCTGATTGATCTTGTATATGCGCATATTACATTTTTTCTTTTGTGTGAAGATTTATGGTGTATTATAGATTATTCATTCCGCTTTGAGATTCTGTGTTGTTTAGTTCTCTTCTTATCTTCTTCCTTCGTTATTTTTCCCTAATAATCGGGTTTTTTAGCATTCGATTTCTCGGCATGTAATACGGTGGATGTATTTCTGTCGATTTTTCAAGGGTCGAAAATGTCGATTTTATTGGATCGATTTCACCCTAGGGGTGAATAGGGTGATACTAATAATAATAAAACTTAATGTGAAAATATATAAAGTAATTACAGCACTGACAATAGAAGAATAATAAAAGAAAAAAAATAGAACAACATAGATTTACCCCGCTTCGGCAAAAATCTGCCTACGTGCTACCCCCAAGGTTTCTATTGGAAATTAAGTAGTCAGACGCATACACACGTGAACTTGTGATACTGACATTGACTAACCCCAATTTACGTTCAAAACCCTGCCACAACTCAGCCATTGAGTTGAAAATTCTCGAACTACACCACCGTAGTTCGTCCCTAATCACACGACTAGAATTTTAAAATTTTTTAAAGTAAAATACAATATAAAAACAATAACAAAACAAAAAAACCTAATTTTAAAATTAAAGACCAATAGAATTTATAAAAGCCGATCCAAAGAAATAACATAGTGATAAAAATATGTCCCCGTTTTCTTTTTATCTTATTGGCTGCTTTCTCGGTCCTCTTTATTCTGAAAATTAGGATTATGGAATTTGAAATAGCTGCCTTTAAGTCGATCGAATTGAATGTTGCACGCCTGTAAGAAATGAGGGTCGAATCTTCTGTTGCTTTCGTTCCTTTGCGGCCGCTTCTCGATCGAGTTCGAACGAATAATACTGATATGCGATTTTCTTTATTTATTCTAGTTGATATGTTTAACTCGATGCTTTAATTTTCGATGATGTTAATAGGTATTTATTGGGAATAAAACCCTAAATTATCGTTTAAATATATCGTTTGAATTCTTCCGTTAATTTTGCTTGTTCGTTCGATTTTACTTGAATACATGTGATTTGTTCTGATTGGTTCAATTCGAATATTTTTCTGATGTGTTTTCCTTGGTTACCCATGGCTTTGTTTGGTTTTCTAATTTTTTGTTCTATTATTTAATTTTCTCTAAATTGGTTTTGGTCTTTTCTCCTTTGACTTCGGCCATTTGAAATTGTGATAATATGGACTTGTTCGATTCTACCTCAGTCACACGGCTTTTATTCTTTGACATTTTGAATTTTTTTGTTGACTACTGTTACATTTTATTTCAAATCCTGACTTTGTTATTGCTACATGTTATATTGAGACATCGTGAGCATTGCATCCTATAGTCTGGTTGCATGAACATATTGCAGTCTTAATTCATATGCATACATCTCTGGTTTGCTTGCCTGTGTTATTTCAGTCACTGCTTTATAGTGGTTCTATTGTCATTACCATCATATGTATTCATGTTTCCATAATCCAATTTCACACTTGAAGTGTGGTTTAGGTGCTTTCCACTTATGTACATGTTGTGTATACTTGGTTCTGTGATTACTTGAGTTTGATACTCTCCATTTGTTTTAGGTGCATTTTGTATATTTCTGGTTTCACTTGAATTTTCATATTGCTTTGAGTCAAAATCCAGTTGCTTGCCTCTAAACTATTGTGTTACTGCCTTGACTTGTGACTGTACCTGACCATGCCTTTGTTAATAATTTCTTGTATTAAAGTTTGGTTTCCACTGCATATGTATGTGTGCATTCACGCATGTATATATGTATGTTATAATGCCTTCACTTGTTCCTCTTGGAGTGCTCACTTGGTTGTTGTATACCTGCACCTGTTTGCTTGAGTTACATTGATGTTGTCTTCATTTGTTTGGAGCTTTTGTTTCACTGGTGGTTCACTTCTATTGTATGTTCGGTTTTGATGTCTGACCGCATTTTGCTGTTGCAGATTTCCTTGAGTATAGAGCTTGTTGTATATAGGACCAACCATGTGTATAATTATTGTGCCTTTGTTCATTGCATTCATGTGGCCAGGTCTGGTTATGTTCATTTGTGTTGTGGTCTTCATGTATATGATGAACTGAAATGCTTTGCACTGCATATATATGTATACATGTGTGTATACATATGTGCATATATATTTACGGTGATGTTGATGTATATGCATGCTTCATTAATTTTTTATTATTCATTGCCCCAGTCTTGTTCATTGGATGGTCTGACCTGTATTCAGTTGCATTCATTCTGGATTGGTCTTTGTTACTCCTTTTGAGTTGCAGCTTGTTGTTCTTTTTGACTTGCATTCTTATTTGGAGTCTTCATTTCTGGGTTGAAATGTTAGTTGAACCAGCTGTTGCTGGCTTCATGCGTACATCACTTTATACATGTGTCGTTTATAGTCTGAAGTTTTGGTACACTTTCGTCTAGATCTTTTTTTTGTAATGCACCCGAGTTGAATTCAGCTTACAGCACAGGTTTGAGCTTGGGCTCACTTGTCCCGACAATTTTATCAAATGTATATCGGTGTGCACAACCTTGTGGCATGTGTAGTGATACACTGTGCATGTCACAGGTTGTTCATGTTTGATGAATTCAAAACGAAAATGATGACGAACAAGCCAAATAACCGGGGCAAATAATGTTTTCAAAAACTCACATTTTATTTTACATTGCAAAAATATTTCTTTTACAATTTTACCGCATTAGTGTTTATTTTGCATATAGTTCAGATGTTGGATATAGATTGGAATATAGTTGAAGAACAAATATGAGTGAACGAGTGATATGTAGTGAGGTGCAAATGTAAATGATAGTTGTATAGTGAAAAAATGTGTAGTGATTTGAAATTGTATTATAACTGAAATTTTGTATATATAATGAGAGCCCAAATTTTGTACTATTCAAAAATTGTAATAAAATATTTATTTGAATAAAATATTTGTTTTAATTTATATTATGTGTTATTTATTTTAATCAGCAAAGATTTATTTAATTATGTCAAAAATAAAATAGTACAATAACTAATACATTTAAATGAATACACACACACACATATATGTTTATTATCATCAAACAAAAATCATATGCTAGCATATTAAACAATCCCCCGTTTGATGATAACAAACCTATATTTAAGATTTTGAATTTATTAAATGTATTTGATCATTCTGTTTGCTCCCTCTATTTGAATGCTCCATCTCTACAACTAAGCTCCGCCTTCATGTATGCTTGAAAATAAATAAAAATATGCTAAAAATATGCAAATAAATCTAGATGGGAATAAAATAAAATATTTGAACTTTATTTGCGAAAATCTTTACTTTTTTCTCCCCCTTTGTTATCAGCAAAAGGTAATAGCATTAGAAAAATAGAGACAAAATGATAGAAATTAATACAACATTAATACCCAATCGAGGGTAAATATTAAATTTCAAAAATCAAATAAAAATCATAAGTATTCTGTTAGGCGCATATTTCACTTTAGAATGATAGGGATGATGTCGACATATAAAACCATATAGTTATGTCTATTTATGCTATATTTATATCAGGAATTTGAATATCTACTAACCATGCTTAGCCATTTGGACTTTTAAATAAGATTAGTAGTATTCTCAATTTTTATAAAAAAAATGAATCTCAAGCATCTTCTAACCATACATAACTGTGAAGACTTTTAAATGGGATTAGAATCAAATTATCCATTTAATAATCAACTTGATATGTGTTCCATACATGCATAACCGTAAGGACTTTTAAATCATATTAAAATCAACTTGTCTATTTAATAATCAATTTTGATATGTGTTTCGCACATGCATAACCGTGAGGACTTTTAAATGAGCATGAAAGCATACAATAAAAAATTTAAAATAATTCACACATGCATAACCGCGAGGAATTTTAAATGAGAGTGAATACTCTAGATGTTTTCATTGCTAAAAGTAAAATAAAAATGAAAATGAATAATTTCCCATTTAAAATACCACATATTGAGATACTATATTGGATTATGATGAGTTATGGTCCTTAGAAATATGATAGAAATAGAGATGTTCATGGAATTTTTACCAACAAAAGTTATTATAAATCTTGTTTAGAATTTTTAAAGAAATTTACTAAATATACTTTCTCAACTCATAATATATGATTGGTACCAACACTCATCACTTTTTCAATCACTATTTATCTTTTCGATAATCAGTAGGGAGCCAGATTATTTAATGTAGCCATTTAAGATCAAATCCAAAAATAATTATTAAATCAAATTTCCTAAAATGCCTAATCTGAAATAAAGTCAACAAAAACTATTTTCTGGAAGGGGTTTTATATGACAGATCTCTACTAATTGAAAATCATTCGAAATGAAAAATATGCAGATATTTTCTCTGAAAATGTAATGCAACTAATGAATATCTCTACATAAAACACGTTCCACTAGTTATTTTTCTATCAACTAGATTTCCAGTGTAATCTGCATCCGAATTTCCCTTTGACTCAAGATTTTCATTAGTTGTATGTCATAGACCAGATCTTGAAGTTGCAACAAATAACTTAATTTTTTTTTACAGCTTTTAAATGGAATTCTTTTGGATTTTGAATTGAAACCGTGCACATAAACAACTAGTGAACATCGTGCCAGATCCAGAAGCAGTAAGATAAGAAATATATCCACATATATCTAGAGTAATCATCAACTAATAATATCATTAGTCTAAACAAATCTATGTGAACTAATTCAAAGATTCTAGAGGTACTTATACTATTCTCGGTATAAAAAGATAATTGGCTAACAGTTTTGCATGGATCAGAATCATAATTAACATTCATTTCTTTATCACATAAGTTCCTCAATTAAATTAGATTACGGTGTAGATTTTCAAATTTAATACATCATTCAAGATAGATGTACCGTTACCTATTTTACCTTTGCTGATAATTTTTCGTTGTTGCCCATTGTAATTTTTCCACCTTTATACTAAGCTAAGGAACTTTATTTGTTGCCTTTTGTGCACCTTGAACAGCCAGAATCTAGATAACACTGTTGTTGTTCCTTGACCCGCCACCATACCTACACGAGAAAAGATATTTGTGACCTATTTGTTTTTATAGGTCCATTATTGTTAATGGAACAATATTTTGAAAAATAAGTTTGAGTAGACCCAAGACAATTTGTATTTGTTCCTTTCGGCACCCAGATTTGTTTGACTTTAAGAGATTTATATTCATGCCTTTTGGAACCCAAATCGGTATGGTTTTCACGTTTCTGGGTCTATACCAATAATAATTGTGATTGTGTCCAGCTTTTCCACAAATTATGCACTATGAATTTTCTTGATATATTTCACTTCTAACACATTCAGATTGATTATACCCAAGTCCTCGTCTAATAGCATTAACATCCCCAATAGCATATTTAGCGATCTTTCTTCTTTGGAAAATTTTTCTAAAGTTGTAGACAATTGTTGGACTTGTGTTCTAAGAGATTCATTTTCATTTAATAATTGTGCACACTTTTTAATAGAATTTTCTCTCCTAGTATTTTCACTTTCTTTCAAAATTAGAATTTCATTTTCAAGTGATTTAATTTTAATTTCTGATTTTTTTAATCTCTTCTTCAAATGATAGGCACTTGTCACACTAAGGGCACTTGTTTTAATAGTTTTTATCCAAATGATCGAGCTATTTATTTAATTCTACTAAACTATCTCTTTTTGATTCAATTTTAAAATATTTCTCCCTAAGTCTTTCAAAACAGCCACTGACTTCGTGAAAACGTATAAGTAATTCTGAATGAGTAAGTTTTGATACCTTGGTTGGCTCGTCATCATCAGTGTCAATTGTTTCTCCTTGAAGATGCAAATTTTGTTTTTCACTTTCACTGCCAATTCTTTTACCAGCTTCATCGGTTTCATCCCAATAAGCTGCAAAATTTCTCCTTTTTAGTATCTTTCCTTAGCTGAGTCAATTATGATGACAACTAGGCTTAATATGACTGGGTTTATTGCACTTATGACAAATGATATCTTGCTCTTCTGAGTTGTCTAGTACTTTGACTATTCTGCTTTTCAATTGTTGATTTAAAGCTAGATTTCCGTATTTGTAATTCCACTTTTTGAATCTCTTTATTAATAATGCTAATTCAACTGCTCCATCATCATCATCATCATCACTTTCTGTTGTTCCTTTAAGAGCTATTGATTTCTTTCGAGTATCACCTCCTTCATGTTCTTCCTTGAACTTCATTTCTAGCTCATAAATGGTGAGACTTTCAATGAGTTCTTTAACTATGATTTGTTTTGGGTCTTTTGATTTTTAAATGGCTATAATTTTCGCTTCAAAATTTCATGGAAGTACTGAGGATTTTACGTATATTTCTGATACTATGTATGGTTTTCCGAGAGCTTTTGATTTCTATACGAGATTTGAAAGTCGTCTATACATCTCTTTGACATTTTAATCCTTGGCCGTTGTGAAGTTCTCGTATTCGCTACTAAGCATGGCAAGATGAGATTCTTTGACCTGAGATATTCCTTCGTGACTCACTTCAAGTGTATGTCAAATTTCCTATGTAGTTAGACAATATGAGACATGATTAGATTCAATTTGATCCAATGAATAAATAATAGAATTCATAGCTTTAGCATTAAAATTCAGTAGTTTATTTTCAAGATCTGTCCATTGGCCATCGGTTTTTCAATTTCCTAATTATCTACCGTAATAGTTGGTGTCCTATATCCTGTCTCAACGGTATTCCAAGCACCAATGGTTTTAAGAAAAAAATTCATTCTATTTTTCTAGTAAGCATATTCGTCATTGAACATAGGTGGTCTAACTATGGACTGTCACTCAGCAAAAACATTATTCAAAGAAGCCATTTAAAAAAAATCAAAACTTTAAAATAATAATTTGTTTTTGAAGAATCAAACTTTTTGAAAAAAAAATTGTTTTTGTTCCTAGCTTTGATGCCACTTGTAGGATCGATTTCACCCTAAAGGGGGTTAATATGGTGACTCTGATAATAATAAAAATTAATGCGGAAATATATAAAATAATTGAAGCATAGATAATAGTAAAATAATAAAAATAAAAATAGAACAACATAGATTTATCCAGCTTCGGCGAAACCCTACCTATGTACAGCCCTCAAGATTTTAACTAGAAATAAGTAGTCAGAAGCTTACACACGTAAATTTGCGACACCCGTTATTGACTAACCTAACTCTACGCTCAAAATCCTACCACGACTCAGCCACTGATTACAAATTCTCAAACTACACCACCAAAGTTCGTACCCTAGTCACACGGCTAGAATTTTGTAAAAGTTTAAAAGTAAAATAAAAAATAAAAACAAAAACAAAACAAACAAACCTAATTTTAAAATTATAGCCCAATAGAATTTATAAAAGCCGGCCCAAAGAAAAAAACAGCGATAAAAATATGTCCCCATTTTCTTTTTATCTTATCGGCCGCTTTCTCGTTCCTCTTCGTTCAAAAAATTAGGGTTTTGGAATTTGAAGTCGCTGCCTAGAAGTTGATCGAATTGAATGTTGCATGCTTGTAAGAATTGGGGTTCAAATCTTCTGCTGCGTTCACTCATTCACGGCTGCTTCCTAATCAAGTTCGAATCGAATAATACCGGTATGCGATTTTCTTTTTTACTCTCGTTGATACGCTTGAAATCGATGCTTTAATTACCGAAGATGATAATGAGTATTTAAAGTGAATAAAAACCTAAATTATTGTTCAAGTATACCATTTGAATTTGTCTGTTAATTTTGCTCGGTCGTTCGATTTTATTTGAATACATGTGATTTGTTTAGACTAGTCCAATTCGAACATTTTTCTGATATGCTTTACGTGATTACCACGACTTGTTTTGTTTTCTGATTTTTCATTCTATTGTTTAATTTTCCTTGAATTGGTTTCGGCCATTTCTTCATTGACTTCGACCATTTGAAACTGTGATAATCTGGACTTCTTCGATTTTACCTTGGTTACCACGGCTTTGATTCTTTGGCATTTAAAATTTTTTGTTGACTGCTGTTACATTATCTTTCGAACCCTGACTTTACTGCAACATGTTCACACATGTATATATGTATGTTGTGATTCCTTCACTTGTTCCTCTTGGAGTCTTCACTTGGTTGTTGTATACCTGCACATGTTTGCTTGAGTTACATTGATATTATGTTCATTTTTTGGAGATTTTGTTTCACTGGTAGTTCACTTATGTTGCATGTTCCATTTTGATGTCTGACTGCATTTTGCTGTTGCATATTTCCTTGAGTCTGGAGCTTGTTGTACATAGGACCAACCATGTGTATAATTATTGTGCCTTTGTTAATTGCATTCATGTTGTCAGGTCTGGTTATGTTCATTTGTGTTCTAGTCTTCATGTATATAATGAACTGAAATGCTTTACACTGCATATATATGTATACATGTGTGTATACATATGTGTATATGTATTTTTCGTGATTATGATGTATATGCATCCTCCATTAATTTTGTATTATTCACTGCCCTGGTCTTGTTCATTTGATGGTCTGACTTGTATTCAGTTGAATTCATTCTGGACTGGTCTTTGTTGCTCCCATTGAGTTGCAGTCTTGTTCTTGTTTTTGACTTGCATTCTAATTTAGAGTCTTTATTTATGGGTTGAAATGCTGGTTGAACCTGCTATTGCTGGCTTCATGTGTACATCACTTTATACATGTGTTGTTTACAGTATGATGTTTTGTGTACACTTTCATCTGGATTTGTTTTTCATTTTGCACCTGAGTTGAATCCAGCTTATACATCAGGTTTGAACGTGTGCTCACATGTCCCTATAATTTTATGAAGTGTATATCGGTTTGCATGGCTTTATGGCATGTACAATGATACACTGTGCACGTCACAAATTGTTTGTGTTCGATGAATTCAAAACGAAAATGATGATGAATAACCCAAATAACCGAGGAAAATAATATTTTCAAAAACATACATTTTATTTTACACTGCAAAAATATTTCTTTTACAATTTTACTACATCGGTATTTATTTTGCAAATAGTTTAGATGTTGATACAAGTTGGAATATAGTTGAAGAACAAATATGAGTGAACGAGTGATATGTAGTGAGGTGCAAATATAAATGACAGTTGTATAGCGAAGAATTGTGTAGTGATTTGAAATTGTATTTTAATTGAAATTTCGTATATATAGTGGGAGCACAAATTTTATGCTATTCCAAAATTATAATAAAATATTTGTTTGAATTTTGACTTCTGTGTTATTTATTTTATTCAGCAAATATTTATTTAATCATGTCAAAAATGAAATAGTACAATAGCAAATACGTATATATATATATATATTATCATCAAACAAAAATCATATACTACCATATCCAACAGGTTCATTACACTTAAGATGAATAGAGATTTAGTCTCAAAGGTCACTCTTCCCTGTGCTACTTAATGATGTATCAATAAGGAGTCATCATACTTTGTTGAACAAAGTACGATTAGTTATGAGTGAAGTTGAGTTAAGTCAGCCTTCTAGATGAAGATCAAATACAAAAGCAAATCAAACTCAACCCTAAAGAAGAATCGAGGTAGTCTTCTAGAGAAAGATTAAAAACAAAAGAAAATTATGATCAATCCTAAAGAAGGATGATTCATTCTTCTAGAGGAAGATCAAACACAAAAGCAAATCAAACTCGATCCTGAAGAAAGATTGAGGCAGTCTTCTAGAGGAAGATTAGTGGAAATGAGTCATTCGTGCTCCAATGCAAAAGCAATCTTTAATTGAAGATCAATCAATAAATGAGCAGTTTTGCTCTAAAGCATAAATAAAGCAATCTTCTAGAAAAGAATCTACCAAATATGAGCTTTCATGATACAAAGAAAGCGGGAATTCTCCTTTAACGCAAAACAACATATTATTGGTAGAAGAATTTTTTGGTCTGCTATTTGGATTATTATTGCCAAAATGGACTTTTGGTTTACTATTTATGTCATTATTATTGGTTAATTTTCTGGTCATCAGTTCAGATTATAATTATCGCTAGATATCTTTCACGGCTTCAGTTCGACTGCCATTATTTCCAAATAATTTTTTGGTCGTTTATTCAAATTATTACACCAGATGGTCCTCTGGTCTTCCATTCACGACTCTTACAAATTTTTGGTTCTCATACTAACTATGATTCTGAATGCTCAATCACAAGGCTTCTAGTTCATTAACAAGCAGATTATTGGCCTATAATTTAAAGGCTCAAAATGTAGAAAGGCAGATTATGCCTAATACAAAAACTATAAAGCATTAGACTAAAATCAAGAAGCTAATTGCAAGTCTTACGCAAAGACAAAGAATATAAAGCAAAATACCAACCATTTAGGTATGAGTTTATTTACCATTTAATACATTATGTATAGGAATGATCGAAATGAAAGATTGGATAACAAGTAAGTCCAATTAATAAGTTTAAAAATAAATCTATATAAAGAGCTCAAATCTTGCGCCAGTTTTCATAAATCTTTAGCAACTAATGATGAATTGGTTATATGACGAATTGCTACATTCAATATCTATTTAAGCTCCTTCTCTTTCTTACGAATAGTATTCGCTTCGTCGATTGAATTGGTTAAATTTTCAGTGTAAGATCAACCTGGTTGGCTTCTTTGAGGTGCTGAATCTTATTCATTAATTTCTTAACCTCTTACTCAAAAGTGTGTTTTTCACGCTCGAATCTCTCAACTTTATCCTCGTAAGTATTAACATGAACATAAACCCTATCACTCCACTACTTATTTAAAATATAAATGCATTCAAATCCAACTCTTTTGCACCATCTAACGACCATCATCCAAGCCCGAAGGAGGGTTTAAGAAAGCAGAAAACTTTTCTTCACCAATCAAAGGGGTATGAGTAGGAATGATGGATTCACCTCCATTTGCAATAAGTTATAAAGATTGGCAATACGCTTGATTTTTATATAACTCCATCTTGAGATCCATCGCCTTTTGATGTAATCGTGCAATTTCTATCTTATCTTCAATGCTTTGGACAGAAGGTCCAGATTGGCAAATTGTGTCTGGCTTCAGTTTTAGCACTTAGATTCTCCTACCCCTCTCCTGAATTTGCTTCTCTAAATCAGAAGTCATTTCCTTAAAACTACTAAATGTAAATTTTAATTTATAATATTTGTCATGCCACCCTTACACATCCGAATAATTCAAAAATCACATTCGGATAATTCAAAAATCAGGAAGCCAGAGCACCTTGAAAAGAGAGTTTCTTCTCGTGTTTTTTCATAAGCCTATCTTTGATAACAGTATGTCAAGCAGGGATATCAGAGCCGGTAGACAAGAGTGTCAGCTTTTTTTCCTAGCAAGAAAATAAATCAATACACAGAATATATTTTCTTTATTAAAAGAAATGTGTTTACAACATAAGAAAATTCAAAATTATATCAATGCTTTATAAAATTGACTCTTACAGTTTTGAAATAGTAGTTTTGGTCTTTTTAAATCACCGAACATATAAGGTAATGTTAGAATCAAAATAAGTTTTTAATCCCTTTAGAGGTATCAACAAGTGGGAATTGACGATAGTCTTCTTTCCCAGTTGGAGGGCTGGTGTGGCCACATAGCAATTTAGTGTGATAAGTTTGAATTTCACTAGTAGTTTATCCTTCTTATTACTCAAGAAATCAAAACAAAATGAGGGAATCGTGGTTAAATGTTTTGTAGATCCCTAAGAAATTAATGTTTTTCTAACCGAGATCTTTTGAGAGTTAAGGACTTCTCTTTAATATCCCTATTTAACTTGATAAATTTACTTAAAACTCGGATAGGAAAAGGACTACTTGAGGATTATTTAATCTGTATAACATATAAAAAATAAACTAAGAACAAAGTGACAAAGGGTTAAAATTTATGAACTACATGAATCATATATTACAATCATACAATCATTAAGGTTCATATAATATTGATCCCTTACAAATTTCAAAGATAAATCTCTCCTTACCATACTTAATCTTTTTGCAAGGAAGAGTATTAGGAGAAAAGGGAATGACAGCAGCTATAGGAAGATTCCAACAAGCCCCAAGATGATGGTCGCTTTTATAATCATATAATATGGAAATGTCTAATCAAGCCCCACTTTTTTCCCCTAAGAAAAAAAAGTCAACGATGATATTCCTAGAATAATTTTATTAAATAACTCCAGTAAGGTCTCCTTATCGTTAATAAGCATCTAGAATAGAGTCACTAACTCAGCATTCTCTTTTATAATTCTGTTTCGGTGAAGGCGTGATCATTTCAAACGAGGGGTAGTTTGCTTTTCCTTAAAGAACTTTAACCATCCAGCATTAGCAGAGAGTCGCTTGTACTTGTCAGAGAGTTTGTTATGTTCATCAACTAATCTATCAACTTCCCTATGCAATCGACATGCCTCCCTTTGACTCTTTTTATATAAAGTCTTATAATATTACTTGGTCTTCCTCCTCAACTAAGATAATAAGTTTATTAACTGAAGACCATTTGGCAACTTTAAACATTAAATAATTAATTCCATTCCTATGAGATTGGAATAAGGGAGGTTAAAACTTAAGCTTTTCCATTGGGCCGATGACTCGGTGGAGCATTGCTTTTTGAAGAAGCATCCTTCCTTTTATCACCTTGAGAATCAGGGAGATTGGTACAGCCCCCATCATAAGTAGGTGAATCTAAGACACTTGATATGTCTCCCTCATCTTTTGGTCCCGAAGCACCCTTGTCATGGTCATGGTCATCACCTCCCTTATCATCATCATGGCTATCATTACCTTCATGGTCATCATCATCGTCCCCTTCTTCATCAGATTCTATTTTCTCATTAAGCGAAGGATCATCAAAGGATAACAACTTTCTAACGTTGACCTTTTCCTCAGTGGAAAATTCTTCTTGATGTGACCTTTGAGCTCTTCCCGTCATGAGGCTAAACTTTCTTTTGAATTTTTCATTCTAATCCAAAAGGGAATGAGAGTCTAAATATAGACACTTTTGCATTTTATCACCATATGACATGAAAAAAGCATTTTAGTATCATTTCTCGGTAATTATGGTAAAAGCATTATTGAGAAAACATGTATACCTTTTCCAAGGCATCCCCCGGAATGTTTTTAGAATAAGGTAGTATGTCGTTCTTCCTTTTTAACCTATCCTTTAAAATGTATACTTATCAACTAGCATTACATTTTCTTTTGTAGCCTTATTAAGATCCGCCTTCTGTACTTTAACTTCTTCCTCCGATAACCGTTTACCTTTCTTTTTATCATCAAGGGATGAAGTGAGTTTGTCTTTTTCAAAAACAACCTTATCCTTTGCTGTAGTGATATCAATTATATTGTTGTTAGGCAGAGAGAACTATTCCTTAAGTTCGGCCACTTCATTAGAGGACCATGCGAAGCCTCTTAGAAGAAAAACATATGCTTGATCACTTGGAATGAATGACAAGCTAAGTCAAAGCAAGAAATACCAAGCTAAAAGCCTAGACTAACCAGACAAAAGGATATGCTCACCGATGAAAGCTGTTTAATAACAACAAAACGATGATCCTTAGAATAAGTCGAAGACTATAGTGGCCTACTAGAAGCCAAAGATGGAGATTGGGCAGCCAATCGAAGAAGATCGTGAACACTCGCCACAAAAGACTGGGCTGAAGCCTTTAAAGGAAGAGGATCATTCAAAAGGGAGGATAGACCAAGATCAGCTTATAAGTGACCAATGGCTAATGGAGAAGTAGGAAGAGAAATGTTAAGAAGGGGATCATAAGAGTGAGGCATCTCAGTTAACTCTTGAACTTTTGACTAAGAGAATCTTGATCTGTAACATAGGTGCTTGATGCAATATTAAGGTTCCTCCTAATCTATGATGACAGATGCACAATCATCCATAAGCTTAGATATCTCACTAAGGAGAGGAGGAGAAATATGAGCAAAGAGCAACAGTGCTTGCTTTTATTTTGAGCGCTTCAACCGCCTTAGTAACGGAATCTTTAATAAGGGTAGATTTACTGGATCTGGTTATGGCAGAGCATCATCCTTGGCCTTCTTTTTCTTAGAAACAATAACAAGTGTAAAAGATCCTAAATAAAAGAAAGAAGCTTAGAAATAATAACATATGAGATTCAATATAAGTAGTAATTAAAACTTATCAGAAGATTCGAGTGGAACTGGAGAAGAAGTGGGGAAAGTATTATGATTATTAATGACCAATGATTGTTTCCCTTGGACATTCCCTTTAATCATTGAAGGTTCACTAATTATTATGCGATTATCCAAAATCAAAGAGTATTTACGAAGATTCACATCCATCAAAAGGGTAAGCCTATTGACCATGCTCTTGGAAGCTAGAGTCAGAGACTAGATAATGTCTTTAACAAAAGAGCTTAGTTGTTTAGAAGTGGGACCTAAAGGAAAACATTTATTTTAAGAGAATGACAAATATACCATAAACAATAGAAAATGGAAACTTATTGAAAATGGATAAAGTCCATCTAATCTTAGGGGAATAGCATTAAACATAGGAGAATTGGTTTCTCATTCCTTCAATTTGTTAATGGCATTGGTGATTAAGCTCTTTGGGAATGGTTGAATACGATACAGCTGGTTATCCAAATGCCCCTTTAATCTCATAGGGCTAGCTAAGATATGAAGAACTTCAGCACTCAAAGAGGGAAGTTTGGCTTCCTAAGCAAGAACTTCTCGGCAACTCAAATAGGTGTACGAGTTGGGAGTTAATTGAACCAGAGCAATATTTAAGTGCTCCAAGATGTGCAAAAGAAAATCAAGAAAAGGCATGTACCTTGAGTTTCAGATATGGATTGGTGTGAGGCAAAGAACCCTTTTAGAGGTTTCTCAATTCTACATAAAGGACAGATGGGAATGGCTTTTATGTTTATAATCCCCATTTTTTTTAAGGATAGTGTCCTCTTCTTCTTGCGTGGTAATATATGATGGTTGAGATGATAACCCCTATCCTTGATATGGGGAGAAGGTTTAGAGCTCTTGTTGGCCTTTTTTCTTTCCTACTTGCCTTCCATTTGTCTGCCAGGTGATATTATACCAAATTGGGGATGTATTAAATATTTTGTGAAATTAAAATGCTTATGATATAAAATTGTCAATTATATGCTAAATTAAAAAAATAATAGCAAGTTAATAGGAAATTACCCAAGCACTAATAGAAAAGTGTTGAAGTATAAGTTAGCTATTATACATACAGAAAGATTTTGTCCACTAAACAATCCATGTCGAATACGAAGTGCTTAAGTTTTTAATCAATCAAAAATATGTATATAATAATTAAGTACATGGTGGAAAGATAAATTCATAGTTAAACGAAAGAATTTTGACTGAATTTCAAAATTATAAAATTGATGTCGTAATAATGACTCAGTGTCAAAATGACAAATAACCAAAATAAATGAATGATGCCGCAATGGTCTGAAAATATTTTTATAGAAAATATATCATCTATAAGAGTAGTTCAAGAATTTGCGATACAGTAACTACGATAAACGTTAGAGGTGTCGCTTAAAATTTAAAACACGATATTATAAATAGTTGTTAGAAATGAATATTGACACACAATGTAAGGTTATCGGCTTCAAATAGTAACCCATTAAATTGATGTCGCATGAATGAATTTCATACTTTTGTTTAGTTAATAACATTATAAGGATCTCGCATTGTAAGATTTTCTATGTTTCGGATTGGTTGTCAAAATGAAATAAGAAAGGAAAAACTATTTGATGTCGAATCTTAGTTTGATGCCATAAGGCAACAATTTCAGAATCAAAGTTAATACAGGACTTTGAGTTTAATAAAGCTATTCACTTTGTAAATAAACTAGAAGCACCTAAGCTTGATGCCCCCTGACTCCAATTAACCCAGTAAGTCCTCCACCGACATAATAGTTAAAAATTAATTCCATTCATAAGCATTATAGATCATTATTCCAATTAGTAATATGAAAGTTATCATCTAAACCCAAATGTCGATTCAAATCCAAAAATCCCCAAATAAAGCGCTAATATTTATTTCGATAGAAAATTTCTTAATTCAGGTTATCGATGTAATTAAAAATAAAGATTGCACCTTTATGTTAATTTCGATGCCTGAGGTTGGAATTTTTGAATAATTTTGAGAATATTAAAATTTTCCATTTTTCTTGAGTTCTAAATTGCAAGTAAAAAAGAAAATAAAGAAGACGCTCTACTATATATATGGCGGAAGAAGATAAACAACCACCGTTAGATTATATTTAAATGAGTGGTCAGAACTTGAGAAGACCAATGGACAGCAAGTGCCATTATTAAGACATTTTCATAAAAAGTCAATACTTCCTTCAAACTAGGAGGGCAAATTTTACAACCATTATCGATTACGAAGACATAAAGGAATGGAGATAGTAGGAATGTCGGAGTCGTAGGATTTTGTAGACAAAGAAAGTGTTAAATTAAATAAAAGCAGGTTATCAAAGCCAATGGTGACGGCCTACAATGATGACACATACCGTTGATGCTGCCTACCATTAATAAAGCACTATACTTCATCAAGGCCAAAATACCGAATAGCACCATATCGTAAGCCATCAATGTGATGAATGCATCACATATTATTGATGTCGCATCCCTTCATTGCTGCATGTCACCAATAGAAATTGCCAATGATAAAACATCAAAGCTTGTCATAAGTCATCAATATGATTAGAGATGTCATATATTCTTCAATTTCACATCTCATCCATATCGCATATCATTAGTAAATGATGCCACATGAAGCTGATGCCGCTACTTATCAACACTGCCTCCATTCAATACCACATCTCTTCAATATTGTTTATCATCTATGTCGCATTTAATCAATGCCACATTAATTTTATGCTGCACTCCATCAATATAAAAAAAGGCCACTACATGCTAACAAAGTACAAGAGCATATCACATGTCACTGGTATGTTAAAGGATGTTGATGCCTTCATTTTTAGGGATGACGTCACAAGCTATCAAGCTGCATACAGTCAAAATGATGATGTCGTAATCCTTCAATAAGCCTGTGAATGATTAAACCAAAGCAATATCCTTTGCGCCATCGAGATGGACCATAACGCCAAAGATCAAGAATGCCACATTAATAGGTGGCATTCACGCCGTACCTTTCTACCATTATAAATACGGACCTAGGACATAGAGAAGGAGCGATCAATTCTTTCCTCATTTCTTACCTTAATAACCCTTAATCAATTTGGATATTTTTTTTACCAATTGTAATCTTGTGACCCTTATAGCAAATAAGGGCTTCTACTTTGACAATTGCATAGCATCTGAATAAAGAGACATGAATTATGACTTATGATTCTTATAATTTTGACACGACCTTGACTTCGCTATTGAAAATGCATACATTCAACAAGTCTATATAAGATTCCTTGAATCGGGACATGTTTTTGAATTTTCACGTACTTCTGATTTCAATCATAACTTGTTTTGAATTCCAGAAACACTCTTGACGTCGAAACTAACATGACTTCAACATGGAGTGTGATCCTTCCTATAGAACTAGCCTAGGATTACTAAAGTCTATACTGAATCAAAACTCACTTTCCTCACACTTTTAGGGGTTAACATAGAAATTCGTTAACATATATCCAATACATGGGTATGTTGGGAGCTTCAGAGGAAGTGATGAGATGATGTTTTCCACTTACTTGACTTATTTGGCTGCCATATGGTTTTTCAAACTCAATAATGGAACTATTAGCACAAGGATTGAATTAATTGCGAGGTTCATGAGCTAATCCACAGTTTATATTGTTAGGTCAAAGAATGCGATGAAACTTTCAAACGTGAAACAGAAGGAGAAGGAGTATTTGCAATGATATTTAATTAGATTTAGCGCAATAGCTACCATAGTTTAGAATCCAGGTTCATCAATAGTATTTATTCAGTAGTTGTACGAGTGGCTAGTAAGATTGAGTTTAAGAAGGTATTGGAAAGGGATCCAACAGTCGATCTTGAAGATTTCTACTATCAAGCAGAAAGATACATGCGTGACGAAAATGTAGAAGTTGAGAATGTCAAAGTAAGTGTCGTGGAGGATGGATGGCCATCTAAGGTAGGTAACGAGAAAGGAAAGAAAAAGGCTGATAATGGTTTCAGAGCTCCAAAGTGTCCAAGGAGGTAACCGAAGTTTTCCTTTTACACCAGTTTAACCCTCACAAAGAATTTATCTAGATACTAGGGGCCAAACTTAACACAGGAAACCTCAAAGAGAGGGCTTATGGAATGAAAGAGAAGTTTGGGAAATGCTGTCCATTTCATGAATTGGATGGACATGAGGCGAACAAGTGTAGAAAGTTAAGAGATCTAATAGAGGAACAAAATCAGAGCAATCGATTGTAGCAATATGTACGGAGCATGACAGCCATAGCACAAACTGCATGGTGCCGTAAGTGCAACCACCAACTATAGCAGATGTCCCCAGTTGCAGCTAAGGATATAGACATAACCTGTTTATCCCATGCTCAGGATGGTCTAGAATTAGGTTTATTTTCCTATTTTATTTTGCTTTTGCTATGAATAAGTTATAAAGGTTTATTATCGAGCCACTTACACAAGCGTGCAACCTCGATCCATTCCATGGGCATGTTCTGAGTTAAAGCAGGAAGGAAAACCTTGATTGAAATATTTGGCTAGATTTTTGTTCAATGCACTTTGATATAGAAAAATATGCTAATTTACATTTAACTATGAACTCATTTGAATATTATATTTAATTTTAACATTGCGGTGGGATATGATGAAACTTGGTTATCCCTTATATTCAATACATTAACTTACAGATTATAGTTTTCCCGACCAAAGTGACAGGGTGATGAACCATGAAAAACAAGTCCCTCAGTATTAAGGGATGGATTGACTTGTATAGGATAGCAAGTCCCCTAATCGGAGAGTGAGCGGATAAACATGCCTTAAATTGAGTCCTTTCATCGAAGAGTGAGGAAATGGACTCAATATATATTTATAATTATTCAATCCAGAAGGATTAAAATTTTGACTACAGGGTATGAACAATTTAGATTCAGAATGATCTTGTTATGGTTATTGAATGATTGACAGATATTTTTGCTTGATCTAGTAGGACTTACTTATAATGGGATGTTGGTGAATACTAGATGATTTATAAGTAACATTTCAATGGGGAGGGTATGTCAAGTTGACGCATTGATAATAATATCCCGATGAAAGGGGATGTTGAGAGATGTCAACCGATTTGTAAGCAATAATCCAACCAGAATTGCATGATAGCATGGTATATGATTTATCAATGTTGTACGGATCCCGCGGAAACATGTGATGATGATGGTACATGATTTGACATTTAGGCAAAGTTATTAATCATTGAACTTGATGGGTCTAGAATGACCTTTGGTTTACAAGCGAGTCTGAGAGAATTAGATGATTCACTACGATTGATCTGGTTGACAACCTGAAGACACAACTAACAATTTTCTAGTATCAATGCATGTTCTTGATCAAAACACACTTTGTATCCCCAAATCATGCTTTGAGAGGAAGCGTTATAGGTAGATTTTATGTAGTGTTAGAATTTACTCAGAGATAAAATGGACTACGAAACGATGATGGAATGGATCAGAAAGCTAGGAAAACTACAAGTTTGAAACACTCAAGGGATTTGGCTAAATTTGGGGAAAACTCATATCGTTTAGCACCAACCGAACCCATGGCCAATATGGCTTACTCCAGTGCATCCCTTTGCTTAAAGATTAAAGAAAGACGCAGGAGCTTTGATTTTACATCGGTCGGCATCTAACAATATCGTCACGTACCGAACAATTTGGATTCCATGGATTTGAGTATAGATGAGATGAAGACTTTGGCTATCCATTAGGTTATATGATGACAAAACATCGTTCTGTACCGAATGATTGTAATGATTGGAAAACGTGCAATTTTACTTGCTCGTGTTGTTGAAACCATATGATTTGCATGCTTGACTACATCTATAAATAGTTAACCTTCATAACCAAAAAGAAGCCTCCTTTTCCTCTAGACTTTTTGCCAATATGAAATCTAATCTTTTTATTTTTAGGCTCCATTGTAAACTGGATGTTGTAGAAAGAAGAATTCAAAAAAAACAACTAACTGTATGTAGACAGTAGATTTCGCCGAATCATTAATAAAAATATTGTGTCCTTTTTCTCTCCGCTGGCTTTGATTTCTTTAATTTTTTTCATTTACATACCCGTTCAATCGATTTGGGGTGTTAACCCCAAAAAAAAAAGCCAACAGCAATAATTTTAAGCATTGTGCGACTAATTCACAATAAGCATAAACCGATCAACCAATTCTCCCAACATTAATAATAAGGTCGAGTATGATAGAACGTTATTTGGATAGTTTTCCGGTATGTAATTTTAGCGATTGAGGTATTCTAATAGCATTGATGTAATTTCAACTTATTTGTTTCAAGAAAATGGTATAGGACTTTTTATCCACAATTTTCTTGTTAAAAGTTACTACAAAAATTGAAAACTAACTTTTACGGGAAATTATTTTTCTGAAATAACACACACGTACATTAATTGTTAAAATGTTTCTCCAAAGGAGATCTAATTTGTGGATATTTTTTCCGGAATAAAATATGAATTAAAATAGGATTTATCATGATCTTTAATTAATGAAAAAAAATTGTTCGAGATTAGCACTGTAATAAAAGAAAAGTGAAGATTAATCAATTTTCCATAAAATAACGGACAAATCTTCGGGGAAAAAGCACAACTTTATGATGATATGCTAGAAAAACATCTGGTAGTATCCGTATCCTGATTATTACAAAATAAAAGGTCCAATACGAAGGTTCTAATATACAGTACAAAAGAAAGCAGGGTTCCTATAGAGCTTGACTAAAAGTTTCATGATGTATCTTTTGCTTATGTTTCTTTCTCATCGCTCTATCGCAAGAAGGATAAAATTTGTGAACGACTGGGTCGAGGAGGAGTGGGGGGGGGGGGGGGGGGGGGGGTTGGTTTGGATGGTGGTTGAAGATTAATATACTATAATTCATTTTAATTCTGCGGATTTTAAAAGCAAGGGTAATGTAGGTAAGCATGGTTTTTCCACGTACTTAACAAAGAGTGGTATGCCTCAAATCTCCTGTTTATTGTGTTAAGATCATGATAAAATATACTCATGCAATAAAATATATACTAATTAATCTTTTAAGACCAATTGTTTTGAAATGATACAACAAATAACATTACATGAACATTACACATTAAGTTATCATCGTATTTTCTACAGTATAAAAGGAGCACTAGACCTTTTGTTTTCAGTATGTATTTTCACATTCATTTTGCTTAATTTTAAAGATATTTTTGGTTGAACAAAAAGAAATGGTATCTTGTTACTTCTTCTTGCTTTTCGCTAGAATTTTTTCACACTGATTTTGATTTAATGTGGCTTTTCGTTTTTCAGGAATTGAGAAAAGTAATAATATTGTTTTTCTTATTTTGCATCGTTGTCCGAAGCATTGCTTCTGCTTATATCAATGTTCTCGATCATGGAGCCGTAGGAGATGGAATTTCAGATGATACTACTGTATGCCCATTGCACTAGATTACCAAAATATTGATTAGTCACGTATAAAATCAAAAGAGAATCCAACTCAACGTTATAACTAATCATTTGTAGTGTTGTTAATAGAAATTCATTTTTCTCATAAATAAAACAATTAAGGTATACACATTTACATGCATCATAGATAAATTTAATTGGCACATGCATGCATAGATTGGTTTTTGTTCTGTAAATCTTTTACATGAATAATGCGTATTTTTCCAGGCATTTATAGATGCTTGGAATGAAGGATGTAAAGAAGATGGGTTTAGCAGAATTCTTATACCTCAAGGTCATGATTTTGTAATGTCACCAGTAATATTTCAAGGGCCATGCAAATCTAAAATGCATTTTGAGGTGTGATTTTTTATTTTATTTAATTTATTTATTTTTTGTTCATGTCTGAATAACATGATTAATTTTCTATTTCTGTTAAGAATTATATATCCAGTCATGTGAATATTGTTCAATAATCTTATATATTATGTTTTATTCCACTGGAAACAAAATATTTTAACCATGGAATCTGTATTGTTTTATTTTTATTTTTTCTTTTAATTTTTTTTGTTTTTTTTTATTTTTATTTTTCTCTCTTATATCATGAGTTATTGGTGTTGCTCAAAAGACTATCAGTCTTTCTCTTTTACTATAAAAGCACCATATTACTTTAAATTTTATTTCTTTAAACCTATAATTTAAGGACAATATTTTTTCTTTAAATTTCAAGGAAAACGTGTATTTGTGCTGAATTGCACCTACGAAATCATGCAAAAAGATATCAAAGCAACTACAAATAATTTTGCAGATTGGAGGATCTATTATAGCACCCGGAAGAGTGTGGGATCACTCAAGCGAAATGCACTGGATCGTGTTTAAAAGCTTACCACAAGGACTAATAATTAATGGAGGCGGAATATTAAACGGCAATGGCCATGTATGGTGGAGTTGTAGAGCGAGCAAAGTGAGTTTTATTCATTTATTTATCCAAGTTTAATATATTTTTCTCTCTCCCTTATTTTTTTTAATCTGGTTAAAAATTATAGCCAACTGAAATAACTAATTTCATTAATAGATAAGATTATCAACAAATTTTATCATTATGAATACTTTAAACTAGCTAAAATACATTGAACCTCTCTAGTATGGTCTATCATACATGTCTGATCGTTTTTCAATATTTTTGCTTATTGCAGGAATGTGCTAGGTCCCCTACTGTAAGTGCAATTGGTCTTAATGAAATGAATATATAATGTTTCACTACTAGAATAATTATGATATCTCTATTGCAGTCTCTAAATCTCCGTGATATCCATGGTCTTGAAGTGAATAACTTGAGATTTGAAAATAGTCCTCAAAAGCATATTGGGGTTGAAAAATGTACGAATGTATCTATAAGTAAGTTGACAATCAAAGCTCCAGAAAGCAGCCCTAACACTGATGGTATTCATGTTCAAAATTCTCAACACATTCACATTTTCAACTGTAACATTGGAACAGGTAACTAAACATTGATGTTATATTCATTGTAAAAGACAAGTCCTTATAAGTTAAAATAAATAAATAACATGGTTATAAATAGTTTATTTGACCTTGGGTATTATACCACTTCTTATAAGAAGTTAAATTTAAAGAGAAACAATTACTTTTCCTATGACTTCAGAGAGAAGATCAGTGAATTCATAAAATATCCTTGTTATATATTTCGAACAGTTTACAAAAAAGGCAATATTTAATATTCATCGTTGTTTTTTATACATATATAATTATATATAATTTTATGCACATTAACTAATCATAAGACGTTGTGCTCAGACATCGAAACTAACTTATTTAAATTAAAATAATATTATTACATCCACAACTTAAAAGTGATTATTCAGAACTCATTTTATCTTTCACATTTTAAGTGGTATTCAAACACTGATTAGCTTATGTTTTGTTTTTTTGATATACATAGGGGATGATTGTATTTCCATTGGAACCGGAGTATCCGATCTTATTATTACAGACATAAATTGTGGGCCTGGACATGGCATAAGGTTAGCTTACAACTGATCCACTTATTCAAATTTGAACGCTTATATCAAAGCCTTAGTTATTTAGATAGAAAAAACACAAAGAAAGAAAGACAGATAAATTTTGTATGGAGCATTAAATCTAAAAATATAATGCATATTGTGTGCAGTATTGGAAGCCTGGGTTGCGATGGCGCAAATGCACGAGTAAGTCAAGTTCATGTGTCAAATTGCAACATCCATAACACACAGAATGGAGTGAGAATTAAGACATGGGTGGTAATTACTCTTTCATTCTTACATAATTTGTATGTCATTGCCAGCCAGTATTATTTATAAGGAATATGACCGTTAATTATAACAATGTACTAAAATGTATTGCTGTATTTTTCTTTAGTTTTGTTCAGCATTACTTGTATTATGTTTCAGGGGGGCAATGGTCTTGTAAACGATATAACCTTCCAAGACATTAATTTTACCTCAGTTAAAAATCCAATAATTGTGGATCAATACTACCATGCACGCCTTGCCAATGAATATTCACGACTGGATGGAGTAAGTTATCGACTTTCTACGTTTTATGAATGAAATATTTCAAGAGCTTGCTAGGGTGTATTGTCCAACTAAAAATGTGATTTCAATATGCACACTATTACCTTTTAATAACAGGGAGCAGTTCGAATTCAAGATGTGAAATATAGAGGACTGTCAGGATCAACAACTAGCCGTTATGGAATAACTTTCAATTGCAGTGCAACAGCACCGTGCACAGGCATCCAGTTGGAAAATGTGAATGTTTGGGGCGATAGTGGGCGTGAATCTCTATCATTTTGCAAAAATGCTAAAATTGATAAGAATGAGTATGTTAGTCCACAAGTATTTTGTTAGAAATGATACATAACGTGCAATATCATTTTCAATAATTTTCTTCTTGGTGATGGATAACCACAGCAAAACTCTTTTGTCGCACATTGCTTATTATTTTGATATTATTCTCTTTATGTATCATTATTTCCATGAGGATTTGACTGAACGTATAAAGCATGGTTGGCTAAATAAACTCGCAAACGCGTGCGGTGCGGATGAATGAGTGTATGTGTTGCTTTAATGGTGCATGTGATTGGGGGTTAACACTATAAACAATATGGGTTTCACTTAGACCGCCATTGTTGTCATTTCACTTTTATTTCAATCAATTCAGGACAATTCTCCTCGTTGTTGGATCACCGTTGTTGTCATTTCACTTTTATTTCAATCTTGTAAACATGATGAGCTTGCACTCGAAAAAACACTGTTGTCTTCTTATTTTTATTTCGATCCATTAATATTATATCTAAACTTAAAAGATAGGTCTCCGCATTAGGTGACTGTTAACATTGCGATTAATTAAAATTATATCTACATTAAAGCATTATCATCTTCTAAGCCTAACTGATTACATTTTTAAAATTCTTGAACTTTAGACTATAATTTTCACTTACACTTATTTACAGATATTCATTTGGTAGAAAACTAAAAGAGTTAGGGTAACACCATATGAGCAATTATGTAATTTATTATATAAATCTAACTCTACAATCGATCATTTTCATATTAACGGTGTTTGTTTCCTTTTATATGTATGTTTCTATATCATGACATAAATAATTAAGCAATTAATTTAAGGGATTTTTTGTACAAACGACAAAAATTTGTATTTTTTAGCCTCAAGGATGCAAGCTCAATATCTTAGCCATATGGTTAAACATTCCTCCAAAATTAATGATAAGGCCAAACAATCTTTCAAAATTAGTCGTAATGACAAACCATCAAAATTATCAACCACCACTCATCGCACCACCACCCGCCCCTGCCCCCAACACCACCCACCGCCATCACTTGCTACCGATAACTCTTAACTTAAAAACTGATTCCTAAAAACTGCTGACGGTAACTAAAAATTGATACCTAAAAATGGTATCTACAAACTACTACCAATAACTAAAACTGATATCAACAGCTAATACTCAAATGAACCAATCATAATCTTCTAGGTTTTCGAATTTATCAAATTCGATCACCGTTATCTAAGTTCACAGTTCATTCTTGAACAAGCATTTCAATCATAACAATCATCCTTCACTACGCCATAGATGGCCTATTGCAACGAAAATATAAAATGTTGCTAGCTACAATGTAACGATAACTATGCTGATTTTTGTCTATTACAACATTAGCTTCAGGATGTTAGCATAGATATCAATACTATGTTGCAGTAGCTATAGACTTATAAAAATATTATAAAAAATGAGTGCGGGCTGGAAAAAAAAACGGGCTGAAATAATTTTTAACGCGGCAACCAAAAAAAAAGCGGCAAAAGTGAACTAGGGTTTTACTCAAACACTTTTATTTCTTTGGCCTGGTATCTCTTTCTTGTGAAAAATGGCGGCTTCCTGTTGCTTGTTCTCGTTCGTTCCGATTTAGGGCTTCGTGGTTATTTTCGAAGCTGCCAACTTTGTTGATCAATCAAGTGGATATATGCGTGTAGCTTTGTTGATCGATCGTTTCTTCGTTGCTCAGTTTTGGCTGCTTCGATGTTCGAGTTCGATTCAACAATCTGGTATGTGATTTGTTACTTTTGCTTTACTGTTTTAGCTTGCTTGAACTCGATGATCAACTGCCGATGATGTTACTTGTTTATATTTCGAACCTCTTGATTTTCGTTTGTCTATTTTATACGAATTCGTCAATTGATTTTTTCTCGGCTGTATGATTTTGCTTGTACGTTGATGATGATTTCTGACCTTTTCAATTTTGTATATTTGATTACTTGATTTACACGGCTTGCTCCTTGGTCATTGCGGCTCTGACTTTGGTTTGAACTTGCTACTGTTTTGATTTTTATAACTGTAAATTGACGTCGTGAATTTCGGGCTTGACTCTGAACTTGTTGCCTTGGTCATCACGGCTCTGACTTGATGCTGCAAATTGACTTCGGTCATTTTTGAACCTTCCTGCTTGGTTTTTTTTCTTCCTGTACTTGTGCATTTGAACTTGAATTATTCCTCTCCGTCTTTGTTCAATTTCATCCTTGACATATCAAACTATTTGTATGTTCGGTAGCTCTGCCTTTGGCTCGACTTGATACTTGTAGGTGTTTTCACTACACATGTATATGCTGCACCATAGTTGAACTTGTTTGAACCTTGAACCGATTTATTGTGTGTTGTTGTATTTGGACTTGTACCCTTGTGTTTCACTTGCACTTGATCACTGTCACTAGTTGACATTATGTACATGTTGTCATTCATTCACTTGTGTACTATCTGGAGCTCAAGTTGCTTTGCATTTGCAATCAGGTCTGCATGGAGTCTGGTCTTTGTTTCACTGGTGCACGCGCTTATCCCTTCATCATGTGTACACATGCATATGTATGTATGTGTGTATATGTTTATGTTAGCTTTGAGTTTCATTTTGAGTCCTGGTGAACTGTCTTGATACACTTGACTTTGGTTACTTGTACATAGCATATTGAGCTGGTACATATTGTTTGATCATTAGCTTAGTCTGGTGCATTTAAGTCATGTGCAGTTTCACTTGAATTGTTTCTTGATGAACTTCTTTCTTGAGTTTGAGTTGTTTTCATGTGTACTTGAGTGTGGTCTGGTGCAGTTGATCATTCGAGCTGTTGTGTGGTTGGATGCACTTATATATGTCTTCATTTGTTGGTTGTATTTGAATTCTTGTGCTCGACAGTTTTGTGATGATTTGTAGTGCACCTGAGTTGAATCCAGCTTGTAGCACGGGTTTGACCTTGTGCTGATATCGGGACTTAACTTGAGTTAAACCCGGCTTTTGATTTGGGTTTGACCTTGTGCTCACATGTCCCTGTAACTTTATCAAGTGTATATCGGTGTGCACGGCCTTATGGCATATACAGTGATGCAATGTGTATGTCACAAGCTGTTCGTGTTTGATGAATTCAAAATTAAATGATGACGAACAACCCAAATAACTGAGGTAAATAATATTTTCAAAATCATATTTTATTTTACACCGCAAAAATATTTTCTTTTCAATTTTACTGCGTCAGTGTGTATTTTTGCAGATTGCTCAGATGCAGGATTCAATCTGGAATGAAGTTGAAGATAAATTATGAGTGAATGAGCGATATGTAGTGAGGGCATTTGTAAATGAAAGATTGTGATGTAATTGAATTTGTATTGTAATCAAAATTGTGTATGTATCGTGAGAGCTCGAATTTGTACTATTCAAAATTGTAATAAATATTTGTTTGAATAAAATATATGTTTGAATTTAAACTCTATGTTATTTATTTTATTCAGCAAATATTTATTTAATTTTGTGAAAATAAAATAGTACATTAATCATATACTCGCATATTCAAACAGTTGTGGGGCCCACTTTTTGGTAAATTTGGTACCTGTGGCAACAACAGAACCGATGTTGCCCTAGGGCCGCAAAGATGTTGCCTTTGACTCTACGGCAACGCGGAAAAATGCATCACCGAGAAAGTGTTGCCTTTTCCCTTTTTTAGCTTACAGCAACATTTTTTGGCACTTCCTGCATCACTTCTTGGTGTTGCAGTATGCAATCTATGGCGTAGTGCTTGTATAAAATCAGTTCATTATCATATTTAAATCATAAATAGACCATCCATAATCAAAATTTATCAAGCTCATGAAATTGCATTATTATATCATATAACGATGCTTTGACTCAAGCATCTCCATTCTCCGATGGATATCATATCGAGTGGCTCCACTCCAGCATAAACACGATTCCATTCAACTAAGGTAGTGACATTACTATCAGTAAAACTGATATTTAAATCTTTTTTTTTTGAAAACCCAAGAGAATCTGGTAGGCTGGTAGACTCCTGAGGAGGATACAGTAAAGCCGTCCGCTGATCCAAGCCTCCATACCACCGGGTAAATTTACATAAGATAGGGAAGCGCATGGTAGGAACCGAACTTGGGTCTTTTTACCAGAACTCAAATCTTCTTTCCACTGCGCCTCACCCACGGACAACTGATACTTAAAATCTGATCATTAAATTAATAGTAAAACTGACATCAAACAAAATTCCTTAATATTTGATACTAATGAAACACTAATTCAACTCAATGATCATTATATTTACTATGTAACTACTTCACTTTTATGCAATCAAACAAACAAAACAGTAAAAAAATCCTGCACTGCATTATTTTTAAAAATGATACTCAGAAAAAACAAAAATGATACCTAAAAACTAATCCACACTAAACTCGACACATCAATACATTATCAATCAAACCAATATGACTGCAAAATAAATAAAATAACAATTAAAAATGTTTGCTTGAAAATGTGAACTTATTGCAGTATAATAATTTTGTTATACAACAAAAATCACAAACTCAAAAATAACAAATATTTTTGAAATGATACTATAAACTGGAAAACTAATACCTAACAGCTGATACCACATCTTCTTCTCTAATTCTTCCATGGCTTGCTCTTCTTTATCCTCGACTTGCTCTTCTTCTTACTTGAATTGTTGACACCAATTAGCCACGATGTCCCTACTACCGGAGCCATCAATTTTCCATCATCGGACGACTTCATATCGAGTGTTAACGCTAAAATGTGAACGCTAACACCCCGGTGTGTGAAGTGTAGTTGTGAAAGCACCACCCGATAGATCGGGAAAGAATTACAAGCAAGTAATAGCAGAAAAGCAGTAAACAACAACAATTTTATAGTGGTTCGGCTTAAGGGTATAGCCTACGTCCACTCTAAGTACTTTTATTAATAATCTCGTTACAAGCTGATACAATTCTTCTCAAGTACAATATACTTCAAGTAACAAGTGATTTGGAACAAGTCTTAAGCTTCAATGTCGATTAAAGTCCTTAAATTCATGTTGAAGATGTGTGGTTTCTTCGTGAAGTTCTTTGATGTATTCCTCTAATCTTGAAAGCTCTAAGTGTTGATGAAGTTCTCAATGCAGCAAGGTAACGGTGTATGAAGAGAATGTGCCAAAAGTCCTTTGAATGTTGGAGGTGGTCGCCTATTTATAGAGAGTTCTGGTCTGGAATTATTGCCAAGTCCTAAGTCGTGGCCGACTTAAGATAAGTCGTAGCCGGTTTAAGGTGAGTCGTGGCCGGTTTAAGGCGAGTCGTGGCTGATTCACCTGGCCCCTTCACGGCTTCACGAGAGTTCATTTGTACAAGTCCTAGGTCGCCTCCGAGTCAACACACCTCTTCTCAATAATATGGCATCAGACTTATATTCAGTGGCCTTGGGTCGTGAACGACTTAACATAGGTCATAGGTCGGTCGCGACTTAGGTGTAGTTCATGATCTTGTCCCTGTTCTAAGTGGTTAGATCGGTAAATTCTCTGGATGGTTAGGTCGTCTTCTGTCTTAGGTCGGTAGCCATCTTGTTAAGTTTTAGGTCGGCAACTGTTTAGCCCTAAGTCGTTATCCATTTGGGCCTTAAGTCGGCATCTCCTTAGCCTGTTAGGTCGGCACCTCTTCGAGTCTTAAGTCGGCATGCTACTCAAGCTCCTTAGGTCGGTATCCCTTCATGCCTTAGGTCGGTCTCCCTGATAAGGCAGTTAGGTCGGCAACCAGTTGAGTCGGTAGCCTTGTTAAAGTATTAGGTCGTCACACTTGTTGAACTGTTAGGTCGGCAACCGCCTTTTAAGCTGTAGGTCGGCATCCTTTCGAGTTGCTAAGTCGACACCGGGGCAGAGTTAACAATTGCCCCTCGAAGTATACGCCTACCGGTTAGGTCATGTGCTTCGATATCCTCTAACTCGGCCGTCCTTTAAGTTGGTAGGTCGTACGCGACCTAACAGTTGAGTCGTAACATACCGCTTCATATCCCTTTACTGCAAGGTATAAATCACATCTCCTTCTTCCTTCTCACTACCTATTTCTCTGATTCTGCCATTAAAAATCTTCCGAGCTCAAAAAGGCGATTTAATTCCAATTATCCACCGACAACCTCTGTTATTCATTGCGTAAGTAAACCCTCTTCTTCGATTATAGATCATTCGTTGGCTCATGAATTCTGTTACTTAAACCGTTTGCTTGCGCGATGTTCCGTCGCAAATCTTATTACACCAATGGCTGATGGAGTTTAGGTTGCTCGGTTCGATTTCGACTGATCGATGGGACGATGAAGATGGTTTACTGATTTAGGCTAGCTGATTTTGATTCGTGCTAGGATTGCAAGGCGCTGACTTTGCAGAGGTTTCGAATTGATGTCTTGGATGATCCGAATGCATGAAATAGGATAAATGAAGTGAGAATTTTTTGGTTGAGGGAGTAGCTAACGGGTTAACAGGTTGAGCGGGGCGAGGTATTGATTCAGATACGACCTGGTGATTTTAGGGGGCTTGGCTTTTGGCTGACCCAATCCTTAAATCGTGGCCGTGCTAGCACTTGAGGGAGATCTACCGACCTAACCTTCTGCCGATCTAAGCCTTAAAACTGTGGACGAGTTAATCCTTGGGGAAATCTGCCGATTTAACCTTCTACTGATTTAACCTTGAACCGCAGCCAAGTTAATCCCTAAGTCGTGGCCGAGTTAAACCCTTAAACCGTGACCGAGTTGGCTCTTAAACCGCTGCCGAGTTAACACTTAAGCTTTGGGCATGCTGACTTTTTGAGAGCATAGATCCACTTTGAGTTTCTAACTTGAACTGCCAAACTAAGTTGCCTAAATTTTGAACTGCCCTAACTTTAAATTTGCTTGAATCTCATTGTATTATTTCACAGATCGCATTAACTTATAAGCTGCTAACCTGCTGAAAATAACAAACAAAGAAAACCAAGGCGAAAATACTGCCATTGACTGCCCATGTCAGATGACAGATTAGTCAAGACAAGACAAGCAACTTAATTATATTGCATGAAATGTTTGTGAATCAATCAATTAAAGTTAAACATTAATGCAAAGTATCAATAATCTGAACTGATTTATCTGCATCAACATCTTACTTGCATACTTAGGCTTAAAACAATAGTCCCTGAATTTCATAACTAACAAATGCTTGCTAGTTTTCATTCCAGTTATATTTGTTCACTGCTTGATTGATTTTACACAACACTTCACACACTTTAGGAAACGTGCACCTTCATGTTTGAATACCCAGTTGTTTATGTAGAATGACTTCCCACCGAGAAGAAGAAGTGGTAACTCAAGAGGAAGAAACTTTTCCGATAGCTGTTCCCATAGAGAATCCTCCGGAGAGAACCTCGACTATTCTAACTTCGAGAGCGTTTATCCAGCTGCGCACTCAATTTGGCTTTGCTGAAAGTGATGTTCTTCTCCCTGGGCCAAGTGATACTGCTGACAATCCTCCCTATGGTTTTGTTGCAGTCAATCGCCAAATGTGCTTAAGTGGGGCGATTCCTCCTTTTAACGACTTCCTTCGAACTCTTCTCCTTCGGTTGACAATCTCTCCATTTCAACTTCATCCCAATGGCTATGCCATCTTGACGGGGTTATGTGTTTTGTTTAGAAGAACTCTTGATCGCCTACCGAGTTTTGAAGAAATTCGTTATCTGTGCTCGTTTGCAAAGAGTAAAGATCATCCTTCCCTCATTATTGTGAGAAGTGCTAGAAACCGCAAGCTCATTTCCGATCTTACTGAAAGCGTTCATGGATTTTTGAACCAGTTTTTCTTTGCCCGCTGTCCCCCAGGGTTTTATGCCATCTGGAGAGTAGGAAGTAAGATTAGTGTTTCTATTTTTTCCGTTTTGAAACTTTTTCGAGATCCGAACTTTCAGTTGCTAATTTCATTCTTTGTTCCTTTCAGCACTTCCTCTCCCTTCTAGAGACCCAATTCATAAGCAAGTTTTTGAGAGGTTGAGTGCCGTGGCCACAGAAGAGAGGAGCATAAAATTTCTGTTGAGGGATGAATTTTTACATCAACATGGGCTTTTACACACTTCTCGCTCTATGCATGCTCATGAAGTTCCAACGGAAGTCCCCGATTCTCCGATAAAGACTCCTGAATCTTCGCTGGTGAAGTGCTCCACTTCTGTTGATGTTGCGGGGCCATCTGATAAACTTGCCCCGGTTATCGAGGAAGAAGAGCCTCAGGGATCCTCTCACCATTCACAAGAATCTGGTGAAAAGGCTAAGAAATCCAGTCCTGTCAAGCAAAGCAGGGACGATACCTTCGAAGGATTGAGCGACCTCTTCGCTACTTCACAAGAGATCTTCAAAGATGACCCTACTACTGCCGGGATTTCTTCTTCAGTAGTTGAAGCTACTTCTATTTTGCAACAGTCGTCGTCGACTCAAGAGTTGACGTTAACTATTACACCCACAACCACTCCCCAAATAAAGAGTGGTTCGTAGATTAATGCGCGTAGTTTGCACATCACACACACTTAGAATTTCTCATCACTTCTATGCACTTATCTTCTTGTACTTTAAAGATTTCTAAAGCTTATTATTTTAATTCCAGATTCTCCTATGGGGCGCAGCGGCTCGTACTATGATGATTTCCAACGCTACGGGAGGCGTAGCCAGTATGATTACAGGCGTTACCTTCCTTCTTACAGAGAGTCGGATGAAGAGAGGGCCATCAGGAAAGCCGACGAGAGACGAGCATATGAAGAACGTCGCCGAAGGGAACAAGAAAGACATGATCTTCCCCACAGAGATGATGACACCAAAAAGAGAAAAGCTCATGATGAGAGAGGAAAGAGTCACATAGACGATTCTTCTAGCAAGCGGGCTAGACTTACTGAAGAAACAACTCCTTCAGCTTCTGAACATGTCCCTGCTCAATCTCATGCTCCCGCTCGCTCCGACATTCAAGCAATCATCAACCGGCCCGCATACCAAGTCAGGCAAGGTCCTCCCACTCTTCAAAGTCGATTTCCTCAGTGGTGCCTGAGAGGGGTTCGATTTGATCTCGACTTGGTTCCCCTCGACAAACCGGCTATGCTGCGAAATCTTGATGCTGTCAGGACCGATATCGAAAGAATGTCGAACTGGCAAAAACTCGTCGACGAACTTCAGAGGGTTAACCGAGCCAATCTCGAGGCCATGCTAACAATGGAGAATGATAAGGCTGAGTGGCAGAAGACTCTTGAACAGCATGACGCCGAAATGAGAAGTATTGCTTCCTACAATGAAAAGCTGGAAGCGGAAGTAGAAAAACTTAAGGAAGAATTAGCTACTTCATCTACTTTCCATTCACAAAAGGAGAGCATGCTTCAGCAACAAGTACGAGATGCGCATGCCAGTCAAAGAGCAGTCGAAGATAAGCTTGCACACAAGGAAAAGGTCATAGAAGAATATCGTGCTGAAACTGTACAACTGCGAGAACAGACCGGCTCTCAAAGCTTGGAGATAGAGTTGTTAAAAACTCGACTTGCTATGGCCGAAAAGGAGCGCGACGAGGCTGTTGCTGGTAAACTTGCGGCCGAAGAGGCTCATCAAGCAACCAAAGCTGACATTAGCTCCACATTATTCGATTTTTATCTGCACAGCATTTTGGGACGTGGCAGCCTTGCCTTTCTAGGCCCCAAGTATGAAATCACACTGGCTGAAGTTTGGGAGGCAGCACTTGATATGCTCGGTGGTAAAGGTGCTGGATATGCTGAGTCAGCCCTTGAAGAGCATTATCTTGATGATGAGGCCCGTGCCGCTCTTGCCAAGGGAAAGATGCAGCTTGCTAGAGTGCGGGCCGGGATGGAGGAAGAGGAGCATTCTGAAAAAGAAGTACCGCCTACTACCTCTGAACGTCCTCTAGTTTCTCCCGAGGTGGACATTACAGGCTCTAGTGCTCATTCGCCGCCTCCTACAAAAACCGGGGTAATTACCCCTACTGATGAAGAGGCTTTGGAGGACATTGGGGCTCAGAATTATGAGATTGAACTGACGAAGCCAATATCTTCAGGTAATTTCGACATTGGTCCGATTCAGGTGGATTACCTGCTTATTCCTCAAAAATTTGATGAGCTTCTCGATTACCTCTTGAATCTCGATGAACCCATATCTCCCTTCTTTCGAGAAGATACTAACATTTTCAAATTTTCTTCTTCTGCAGTTGAAACAACAAGTGTCGTGCAGACTTCGCCTTCTCTGGTTATTCCTCCTCCATCTCTTCAGGTGACTCCTCCTTCTGCTTCACAACCTGGGTCACAAGAGGAGAAAATTGAGGCTCTTCATGGTTTGGATGACCCTATTGCTTCGCAGGAGCAAAAAGATGAGGGACTCGAAGGAGGCGAGATCTCTCCGGAGCGGACTCCTTCTGACGACGTAGTTTTGTCCGCTCTCGTTACTCCGGGGAGTGAGTCTTCTTCGAAGAAAAGGAAGAAGCATGGGACATCGAAGAGGAGGGGGAAGAAAATTATCACCACAGAAGAGGAACCGAAAATTGCACCAGTTGCACCTCCCTCCCCTTCTTCCCTTATGCCTTCAGACCAACCTGCAAGACCTGAAAAGCTAACCACTCGGCCGGGTAAAGGGTCTAAAGGCGGCAAGAAGAAATGAAGAGTTGAGCTTTTTGATTCCTTTTTTGTGTAATGGTCGGATGATGTGCAGGCACCGGCCCCTGCTTTTTATTTTGAAACCTGTATCTGCAATATATGCAATTGAATAAAATGATTCTTTATTTGTACAGACTTTTGTTTGAATTTGAGAATGCATTTATTATTCATTTTTGCACAAGTTTATTTATACGATGTTGCGGTGAGCTTGTGGTATGTTGTTTGAGCGTACTTTACTAACATAGTTATACCGCTTTGTATGTAACTATACCATGTTGCCCCTATACCATGAGCTTACTGCAATATCGTATACTTTGAGGGGACTTGCACTCTCGTTTTCTAAAGAATAATTACTTCATTCTCGAAGAGAATTTTCGTAGAGTGCAACTTCCTTTATATAAGTTTTTACGCTTTGTCCTTCGAAGAAATCACTCTTTCCTTTTGCGTATGTATATATTTTGCCAAGTGAATTCTTCTATGTGGCAAAGCGGACCTCTGAATGTACTTTAACCTTCTTCCCCCTTCTTCTTTTTTTTTTTTAAGAATAGGTAAACTGCTCTTCCTTTGAAAGTTAAAGTACGCTCTTGATGAGGATTTTTCTTTTTTTTCTTTTTAATAAAAATTTGTGCCTCTGAGGAGAGATTTTTTTTTACGTTTCAACACTTGGAAGTTTTATTTCAGTCTTGGTGAAACGTGTTCCTCCAAAGAGTTGTGCCTTTGAAGAAAGCCTTTTCACGTTTCAGCACTTGGAAGTTTTATTTCAATCTCGGTGAAACGTGGGCTTCTGAAGAGGTCTTTCTTTTTAATTGTGTCCCCGGGAGGGGGTTGTACCTCTGAGGAGGGATTTCTCACGTTTCAACACTTGAAAGTTTTATTTCAATCTTGGTGAAACGTGTACCTCCAAAGAGTTGTGCCTTCGAAGAAAGCCTTTTCACGTTTCAACACTTGGAAGTTTTATTTCAATCTTGGTGAAACGTGGACTTCCAGGAAGGTCTTTATCTTGTTTTGCATTTCAACTTTGGTGAAGTGAAATTCCGAAGAGCGGTTACGACACTTCAACTCCTGGTGAAATGGGCCTCCGAAGAGGGCTTTTATTTTGTTTGCATTTCAACTCTGGTGAAGTGTAATTCCGAAGAGCGGTCATAACACTTCAACTCCTGGTGAAATGGGCCTCCGAAGAGGGCTTTTATTTTGTTTGCATTTCAACTCTGGTGAAGTGAAATTCCGAAGAGCGGTCATAACACTTCAACTCCTGGTGAAATGGGCCTCCGAAGAGGGCTTTTATTTTGTTTGCATTTCAACTCTGGTGAAGTGAAATTCCGAAGAGCAGCCATAACACTTCAACTCCTGGTGAAATGTGCCTCAGAGAGGGTTTTCATCGCCTGGAAGTTACTCTGTCATGGTTGGAGGGTCATGACTTCTCCAATCTTTTTTGTTGAGTAGAGAACTTTCTTTTTTGTGGCGTATGACCCATTAGAGGTCTTTATCCTCCGAAGAGTCGTGCCTCCGAAGAGGACTTGTGCTGCCGATGATAGCTTTGGTTGTTCCTCTGTTCACTTGCTTATGCCTTTTCAATGATCCTCTGCCCCCCCTTTTTTTTTTTACAAGTAACTTGTTTAATCCAAGGAAGTGTGCTTCATTGTCAGGCAATTTCGTGAGAACGAGCACTAGCTTTTTAATTGGATGTTTGTTTGTTCAAACGATCTCAATTTATTAGCAAAGACTCGTTTCTGTCGAAATCATAGGCTGTTCAATTGAAGTACTTCCTATCTAGGATTTGAATTCGGGGCTCTTGTGACTTGAAATTAGGCGAGAATCATTTGGTCTTTTTATGTGCAAGTTTCACTTCCATTGTCTGCAAAAATTCAAATCGACATTTCAGCAATTACATTCTATGTACCTTTTATATCGAGAATAAAGCAAACATGTAATAATAATAAGGAACACAAGATTTATAGTGGTTCGGCCATGAAATTGGGCCTACATCCACTTTATATTCTTTCATTATTTACTTGCATCAGTTTTACAATTGCTTTCAATTACAAGAATCATACATTCATAATTCTTTTTACAATGTTTCAACAAAATTTTCAAGTAAAGTATGGACGCAAATGGTTGCTGTTCCATGCCCTTGGAATTTGATCTCCATCAACAGTGGTGAGTTTGAATGTGCCGTCAAGAAGCTTCTGACCTATTACATACGGTCCTTCCCAATTTGGCCCAAACACACCTGTCGCTGTCATAATTCTCTTCAGGACTAGGTCTCCAATCTCAAAGCTGCGTTGGCGAACTTTGGAATTAAAATGTCTGGCTATTCTTTGCTGATGAGCTGCAATTCTGAGATTGGCCTCATCTCTTTTTTCATCAAGGAAATCTAGCGCTTCAAGCTGTAGCCTTTCATTTTCTGCTTGGTTGAAATGGATCCTTCTGTGTGAAGGAACCTCTGTTTCTACCGGGATCATTGCTTCCGACCCGTATGCTAATGAGAAAGGAGTGTGCCCAGTCGCAGTTTTGTGAGTGGTTCTGTATGCCCATAGTGCAAGCGGTAGCTTATCGACCCAACCACCTTTTGCTCTTTCAAGTTGCTTTTTGATGGTTGATTTGATGATCTTGTTTACTGCTTCCACTTGCCCGTTTGCCTGCGGATGGGCAACTGCTGAAAAGCTTTTCTGGATTTTGAATCGCTTGCAAAAATCTTGGAATTCCTCGCTTTCAAACTGAGTACCATTGTCTGTGATTATTTTCTGAGGCACACCATACCTGCAAATGATATTCTTGGTTACGAAACTTATCATCTTCTTAGAGGTGATAGTAGCCAATGGTTCAGCTTCAGCCCATTTGGTAAAGTAATCAACTGCAACAATAGCATATTTAATCCCTGATTTGGCAGTTGGTAGCGGCCCAATGAGATCCATTCCCCAAATCGCAAACGGCCATGGACTGACCATCTGTGTGAGTTCGGTAGAAGGTGGTCTAGGAATTTTGGCAAATCTTTGGCATCTGTCACATTTTCGGGAGTAATCTGCAGCATCTCGATTAATTTCTGGCCAAAAATATCCGTATCGGAGAATTTTCTTTGCTAATGTTTGACCACCTGAATGATCACCACATTCTCCTCCATGCACCTCAGCTAGGATTGTTTTGGACTCTTCCCGGGATACACATCGAAGCAATGGCATTGAGAATCCCCGTCTGTACAATCGGCCATCCTGAATTACATAGCGAGAGGCTTTCCTTAGTAGCTTTCGTCTTTCTATCGAATTTTCTGGCAGAGAACCTCTGAGTAGGTAGTCCAGTATTGGAGTCATCCATGACTCTTGTTCTTGAGATACATTCATAATCCAGTCTATATCCATCTCGTCTATACTTGGTGCTGAAAGGACTTCTACAGGGACCAATCCCAATAATTGAGCTTCACCAGAACTTGAATACTTTGTGAGGGAATCTTCCTTCATATTCTCTTCCCGAGGAATGTGGCTTATTGAATAGTGATCGAGTTCACACAGGAGTTCCCAAGCCTTTGACAAGTAGGAAGGCAAGTTTCCACCTTTTGTTTGAAATTCCTTCTTGACTTGGCATACAATAAGCTGAGAATCACTGAAGATCTGTAATGCTCGAATGTTTAGCTCTTTAGCGATTTTCAGACCTGCAATAAGAGCTTCATATTCTGCTTCATTGTTTGTTGAAGGAAATTCCAATCTTAGTGCATAACATAATGATCGACCTTCAGGAGTTTCAAGTACCACTCCGGCTCCAGAACAGTAGTCATTTCTTGCGCCATCAACATACATCTTCCACTGGATTGGGGAATCATTGATCGTTTCTTCCTCACCATTATCTTTCTCTGTGAATTCTGCAATGAAATCAGCTAAAGCTTGTCCGTTGATTGCTTTTCGGGGGTGATAAGTGATGTCATATTGACTGAGTTCAATGTTCCATTTTAGAAGGCGACCTGAAGTTTCAGGGCGAAATAGGACTTGCTTTAGAGGTTGATCAGTAAGTACCCTGATAGGATGAGCTTGGAAATATTGCCTCAGTTTCCTTGATGCAACTAGTAGGCAATAGGCGAGTTTTTCCAACTTGGAGTAATTCAGCTCTGCCCCAGTGAGTCTTTTGCTGATATAGTAAACCGGATGTTGAATCCTTTTGTCTTCCCGTATCAGCGCTGCACTTAGAGCATGAGATGATACTGCCAAGTATATAAGAAGATCCTCACCATTGCCTGGCCTAGAAAGTATTGGAGGCGTTTCCATATGACGGATCAACTCATCGAAGGCTTTTTGGCATTCGGAAGTCCATTCAAAATTCTTCTTTCCTTTCTTCAGGGCGTCAAAGAATGGGATGCATTTATCAGTGGCTTTGGAAATGAACCGACTCAGGGCGGCGACCTTTCCGTTGAGACTCTGCAATTCCTTCTTCGTTCTAGGAGCTTTAACTTCTTTTAAGGCAGTAATTTGAGCTGGACTAGCCTCAATGCCCCTAGCACTAACAATGAAACCTAAGAACTTTCCGGACTCGACCCCAAATGTACATTTCAGAGGGTTAAGCTTCATTCTGTATTTCCGGAGGACTGCGAACATTTCTGCTAAGTGTTCAATGTGATCCGCTGCTTTCTTAGACTTCACTAACATGTCGTCGACGTAGACTTCCATAGTTTTGCCCAATTGCGGTTTGAACATAGCATTAACAAGTCTTTGGTAGGTTGCCCCTGCATTTTTCAATCCGAAGGGCATAACTCTGTAGCAATAAAGACCAACATCGGTGATAAAGCTCGTGTCCTCCTGATCAGGTTCATGCATCATGATCTGGTTGTATCCGGAGTAGGCATCCATGAAAGACAACAACTCATGCCCCGCTGTTCCATCTACCAGTTGGTCGATCCTGGGCAAAGGGAAGCAATCTTTGGGGCAAGCCTTGTTTAGATCAGAAAAATCGATGCACACTCTCCACTTTCCATTAGCTTTCTTGACCAGCACAGGATTTGAAACTCAATTCGGATATGTAGATTCTTTGATGAAGTTATTTTCCATGAGTCGATCAACTTCTTCTTTTAATGCTGCTGACCTTTCTGGACCTTGGGTTCTTCTTTTCTGTTTAACTGGCGTAAACTTTGGGTCAATATTCAGAGCGTGTACTGCAACTTCTGGAGATATTCCACACATATCGGCATGAGTCCAAGCAAAGACATCCAGATTTGCTTTCAGGAAAGATATCAAGATATTCTGAATTGACACATTAAGCTGCGAACCCACATTCAACACCTTATTTGGGTCCTTCGGGTCAACAGGTACCGGAACTGTCATTTCCACCGGTACCACTCTATTCTCCCCTGCACTGGCTTTTCTGGGATCCATTTCTTTCCGTGCCCCGCTGTGCTCGCCAGTGCAGGGTCCGCCCCGTAATTGCTACAAGGCTAGTTCCTTGATGCGGACTGGGGTTGCCGCATCCTTTCCCATTTCTCTTTTTCTTGACTCTCGCAGTTCTGTCAAATAGCACTCTCGCGCAGCATTTTGATCCCCTTTTATAACTCCTACTCCATTGTCAGTAGGGAATTTAATAGTGAGGCACCACGGGGCTAGGATAGCTTTGAATGCTGCGAGTGTTGGACGGCCAAGAAAAGCATTATAAGCAGAAAACTCATCGACAATCACAAATGTTTGCTTGCGGACCACTTTCCTTTCTGCTTCCCCAAGTTCTACAAGCAGATCGATGGTCCCAATTGGTTGCTTTGGCTCCCCAGTGAAGCCAGCGATCTTCTGTGATGAGGCTTGTACATCGATCATAGGGATTTTCATCTGGTCAAATATCTTCTTGAAGAGGATATTACATGATGCTCCGCAGTCAATGAGGACTCTTCTGACAATGGCCGGTCCAATACCAGCCGAGATGACCAAGGGATCTAGGGTAGGAGCTTCTATACCTGTGGAATCTCTGGCTCTGAAAACAATATCATCGCTGAAAGTTTTCTGTTGTTTCAGGGGCGTAGTGTCTTCTAAAACAAAGACGTCTTCTTCGGCTGGAGCATATTTCAAAGCCCTGGAATATCTCTCCATCTCACCCCAGCTCTTGCCAGCTGGGTGAGGCCCTCCTGTAATGACATTGATAACGGGCCTTCCAGATTCATGTCCCGTAGCTTTCTCACCTGTCCTAGGCTGATGAACAGGAACCTGTTGCCCCTGACTTGACGATGCATGATTGTTGCTATTCTTCTTCACAAATTGCTGCAGTTTGTTTTCTCTTAGCAACTCTTCAATCAGATTTTTCAACTGGCGGCATTCATCAGTCTCATGACCGGGTTGATTGTGGAAGCGGCAGAATTTCCCACTCTGTATGGCTTTTTTCCCGGTTCTCAAAGGGATAGGTTTAGGGAAATCGACGGAATCTTTAGTGGCAAGGTAGATGTGCTCCGACGTATGTGATAATGGAGTATATTCTGATGGCTTGAAGGATCGGGGCTTCTTCAGATTACCCTGTTTCTTCCCATTATTATTCTCCCTTTTTTGCCCCACCGATTCATTCTTGCGTGGAGCGACAGTGTTGTCTTCTGCTTTCCCCAACACTGTCTTTACTGGTAAAGGACGGCTTTCCAAGCGAATGAATTCATCTGCTTTTTTGTAGAACTTTTCGAGAGAGGTTGGCTCCTTCATATTTAACCATTTCCCAAATTCGCTTGACTTATCAATAGCCCTCATCAGATAAGTCAATATCATTCGTGGTTCAGCATTGTCCACCTCAGCCAGCGCTATATTAAAGCGGTTCAAGAAAGATCTGATAGACTCACCAGGATTCTGCTCTAAACTCGACAGTGACATGATGTCCTTGGCCTTCGAAGCATATAGTCTAAACTGCTCCTTGAATTTTCTGGTCAAGTCTGAAAACTGATCGATAGATCGGACTGGCAACTTGGTGAACCATAGTAGAGCCACACCTTCCAGGTATACGGGGAAATATCGACACTTTATTTCGTCAGAGGCTCTAGCACCTGTCATGTGCCAATCATATTTATACAAGAATTCATTCGGATCACTTGTCCCTTTGTAAGCTGGAATAGTCGGAGGGACAAACTTCCTTGGAAATTCCGCCTTTAAGATTTTTTCAGTAAACGGAGTTTTACTTGGGACGAAACCCCATTCCTTCTCATCTTCAACCCTTTGCATACTTTCTTTCACGATCTGCCAGACCATTCCAGAAAGATACTCCTCATCATGCCGAGTTCTAGATCCACCAGCCTCAGGAACTGCCTGCTCAAAGGGACTAGTAGCCCTTTCAGGAGCATTCCTTTCATTAACATCATGAACGTTGCCAGCATAGTTCCTTTCATTACTAGCCGGTTGATTGTTTGCCCCAAGTAAGTCATTTAACTTATTCAGAATCAGAGCATTCTGGGCACTTTGAGCTTCTAATTGTGCATTTTGGGCGTTTATCTGCTGGTTTAGCCCTAGAATCACAGCATCCAACTCCGCTTTCGTAACTCCAACAGACGGAGTGGGTTGATTAGGTACAGGGGAAGCGGAGGTTCCCTCTTGAATGTTTCCAGATCTGACAGATCTACTTTTCCATCCAGGAGCCATAATCTCAGATAGACTTCTGGTTTTTAAGGAAATTCTTTCTTCAAATCTCTGTGAAGCAATGATGACAGTTTTCCTGAGTTCAACTCTCAATGAAAGCACCAAAAATATTAACGCTAAAATGTGAACGCTAACACCCCGGTGTGTGAAGTGTAGTTGTGAAAGCACCACCCGATAGATCGGGAAAGAATTACAAGCAAGTAATAGCAGAAAAGCAGTAAACAACAACAATTTTATAGTGGTTCGGCTTAAGGGTATAGCCTATGTCCACTCTAAGTACTTTTATTAATAATCTCGTTACAAGCTGATACAATTCTTCTCAAGTACAATATACTTCAAGTTACAAGTGATTTGGAACAAGTCTTAAGCTTCAATGTCGATTAAAGTCCTTAAATTCATGTTGAAGATGTGTGGTTTCTTCGTGAAGTTCTTTGATGTATTCCTCTAATCTTGAAAGCTCTAAGTGTTGATGAAGTTCTCAATGCAGCAAGGTAACGGTGTATGAAGAGAATGTGCCAAAAGTCCTTTGAATGTTGGAGGTGGTCGCCAATTTATAGAGAGTTCTGGTCTGGAATTATTGCCAAGTCCTAAGTCGTGGCCGACTTAAGATAAGTCGTAGCCGGTTTAAGGTGAGTCATGGCCGGTTTAAGGCGAGTCGTGGCTGATTCACCTGGCCCCTTCACGGCTTCACGAGAGTTCATTTGTACAAGTCCTAGGTCGCCTCCGAGTCAACACACCTCTTCTCAATAATATGGCATCGGACTTATATTCAGTGGCCTTGGGTCGTGAACGACTTAACATAGGTCATAGGTCGGTCGCGACTTAGGTGTAGTTCATGATCTTGTCCCTGTTCTAAGTGGTTAGATCGGTAAATTCTCTGGATGGTTAGGTCGTCTTCTGTCTTAGGTCGGTAGCCATCTTGTTAAGTTTTAGGTCGGCAACTGTTTAGCCCTAAGTCGGTATCCATTTGGGCCTTAAGTCGGCATCTCCTTAGCCTGTTAGGTCGGCACCTCTTCGAGTCTTAAGTCGACATGCTACTCAAGCTCCTTAGGTCGGTATCCCTTCGTGCCTTAGGTCGGTCTCCCTGATAAGGCAGTTAGGTCGGCAACCAGTTGAGTCGGTAGCCTTGTTAAAGTATTAGGTCGTCACACTTGTTGAACTGTTAGGTCGGCAACCCCCTTTTAAGCTGTAGGTCGGCATCCTTTCGAGTTGCTAAGTCGACACCGGGGCAGAGTTAACATCGAGCTACTTCAAAACCTTAACCATTATCATCCACCATCGAACCAACCACCATCACCGCCAACTCCATTGCTGCAACCACCCTCATCGATAACATCGCCTAAGCTTAACGTCGTTCCAGACCTATCTATGAGTTTGTTCTGGTCGCTAATTTCTTGTCCCATCTCCGAATTGAAATTTAGAAGTTGTCTTTCATGCTAAAATACTAAAGGTCGATCCTTGAGGCTGAGATGGTGAGAAATTTTATCTTTGACAGTATTTTCCAATTAATTTAATGTATGTAATTAAGAATATCCATAAATAGTGGCAATTGTGAGTTATTAATCAAAAAAATAACATTTTGTTCAAATATTCATAGTTAAAATGTTTCAAGGAAGGATATCGATGTCTCCTTTAAGACTTGGTTTCTTAACACACTCCAAATGTTGGGTAGTGCATTATTCATGGCTAGTGGGGGTTCCAACGAGTTGTATACTCATCAATATTGGATAACTATGGAAGGAACCTTCCAAGAGTTTCCTTTTTATTGATGCCAACTAGGAAAAACATGAAATCTCAGAGTAACGATGATATAAAGTTTCCCCTACTTAATAATATTATGGAACATTAAATATGAATGCTCCAATTTGATTATAGTTAAACTGCAACATAAAAATATATTATGCGACCATAGTTAAGGCTTAATTAGTTGAAGCATTGAAGTGAATAACCATTCAATAAAGAATTCATCTCCTCCGTTATACAATGTTAGTATCCGGGTCAACTATATTCAAATAATTTTCAAAAACTCCGGGCAAAGTAGATTGCATAAAAATAAACATTATTATTAAACCAAAGACTTTGGTTTAGGAATGACTAACTGAGTGTGGACAATATTGGACTTTTGACCAATACAGATTCTGTATATCCTAAAGTGGTATAATTTTGACGAAAGAAAAACATTTCATTATTGTATGCACCATTTAATATTAAATGATTTTATAAAAAGGTCTATAATCAGTGAATTCAGCCAAAAGGTCAAAGCATTAGCTAAGGTGACATGTGAACATTAATATTCGAATTATTCAGATTAATCGTTAACTAAATTCATACCTTTGATTCTCACAACTATATTTTTGAGAATTTTCTAAATAAATCACATGATTTAATATTAGTTTATAAAAAGTTATAAATTAATTAATATTAAAAAATAATTAATCGTTACTAATTTATGTGATGTTTTGGGTGTTGTTTGTAATTATTTAAATGCATATATAATAGTCATATTTGTGTGTATCAACATACGGTACCAGTATACTTTTAAATGAGGTTTAAAGAAGAGATAATTACTTAAGAATTTTCAGAACTTTTGCACCATAAATGGAAAAAAATCGCAAGCCAAGGGAGGAGATGAAGATAGACTTATTGAGAATCAAGGAAGAATTAATTAGAGAAGTTTCAATAGAGAGAATTGGAGTGGCTCCCTTCTCTCCATTAAAACAAATCTGTCAATTTTATTTCCTACCATGGTTTTTCTTCATATTTAATTTTGTTTCCATCCATGGTTGTCATTTCATGGTCCCAATTCTAAAACAACTTTAATTTTTTTTAAGAAAACAACTATGTTGTTCATCCATCTCTTACAAAGTGTGGGTGTAAGTTTTAGAAATTCAAGGAGAATTCACATATCAAGGTGTCACTGATTGGCTGGATCTATAAGGTATAATTCCTTTTTCATATTTATATGTTTAGCTGTATAACTTTATAATGATTATATGTTTCTATACACAAACATACATACATATACGTACATATGTATGTGTGTCTATATGTATATCTCCTTGCCTCACCATGTTGTATAATTGACATCATAATCCAAATAATTAATTAGATTATGTGATTTAATTTAATTCATTTGTTTACAACTGAAAATGTATATATGTGTAAAATTAATGAAAATGTTTTAATACGCATGTAATTGTTTTCAAAGGTAGTATATGTAACTTCATTGCGTTCGACAATTGTGATTTGAATCAATTTTGATATGTGACATGCATTAATATTTTGTTCAAAACTTAATGTTTATGTTTAGATTTTACAATTCCTTTTGACTGTTCTTTTATAAATTTGAATGAAATATGAATGATAGATTTATATTATACACACACCAGATATATATATATATATATATATATTTAGAATATATTAAATATGATAATCTTATGTTTATATTAAAATAATTTGATATGTATCTATGTATGTGTGTATGTACGTATGTATGTGCGTGTATATTGAAGTAACTGAAATTATTCTAAGGTACTTAATTATATATAAACACACACATACACACACGTGCATACATAATTTTAATATTAGTACTTATAACATTAATGATATTTTACATTAATCAAATGTAAAAAAGATCTAAATATTGAATAAATCTTGCCAAATCAAATTTTTAACCTTGAATTATTTTATGAAATTTTAGTTTTTTAATTTGTGTTAGCTTTTGCCAAATCAATCTTTGCTGTTAATATTAAGACTTTATAATATTTTGTGACCAAACATACATCTTTTATTAATCAATCAAATTGAGGCATTTTGGGTGTGTATGTGTGTATGTATATGTATCTGTATATTTGTGTTTATGAATAGCTCATATAAATTGTAGGTATAAACTTTAATATCTATACATGTATATATTAACCCAGTTGTTGTTTTGCTATTATTTGTCTTATTAAACATATTATCAGCCACACCATCTTTTGTATAAAGGTTAGGTATAGATTAGTTGAATGTTTGCAAAAGAAGAACATGTAATTAATTATCGATATTACCATTTTATGCTTTTCTTTTTAGATCTTGATATGATCATACGTAGACTAATATTATGTTTGTTCCCATTTTTATGCACCAAACAATTATATTCAACATATATTTCACATGTATATCACACCATTTAGAAATATGAACATATTTGATATATTCATATTTATACTTAATTAACACAGATTTAATTAATTATGAATTAGACAATCTTAGTCAAATATGATTTTATAAAAACAACTAAATTGTATTTGGAATTAAATTCTAGATTTCATAGATCCAATAAGATCTAATTAAGGATTTTCTTTTGAAATACACCCGTTTCACCCATTGCAAATTAGACTGGGTTCGTGTAATAGTGTCACAGCTCAGATGGTATATGTAGTGCAATTAGTCAACATTTAGAGCCAACTAATTAAAGTCATATGCACGATGGTATTTAGAAAGTACTATCTAGATTGCAGTTAAGTAATCAAGTAACATACCCTTTCTAGCTATCAGGTTGGAGCAGTTGTTGTAGTAAGTCAAAATTGTTGGCCTATATGTAAGGCTCATTACCTTGGGAAAATTTTCAAATTAAGATTTGGAAATTTGGAAATTAACTTTTAAATAAAAATATGAAAGGTGTTTTATAAAAATTATAAAATAAATTTAAATTATTTAAAGCTTTTTTGAGAAATTTAATGATTCATTTTGAGTTTTAAATTGTTTAATTATTAAAACTATTAATTAAATTAAACTAAGTAATTAATAAAGAGTAAATTTGTTATAAACATAAATACATCATTATATGTATGCCACTGTAATTAACATAGTTGTATATTTATCCTAAAATTATCTAAGATAAATAGAAGATTCCAATTGACATAACTAATTTAGAGCTTTAAGTTAGGATTGTTCTAAATAAAAGGTTGTATTGATTAAACCAGAAGGCTAAGTATATTGCCTTGAATAAATGTCATAATAAAGGAAATACAAATAAAATACACAAATTCATATTTGAGCTAAGGATGATTCCAAATGTTGACGGTCCCATGATATCGGTTTGTAAAAACAATGTTGTGATACAATATTTAAAAGAACCTAAGGCTTGCTATTATTTAAGACACATACTATGAAAGTTCCACATGATAAAGTCGATGTATCAACGGTGGAGGGTTGTTGATTAATAAAGTGGATAATTAAGACAATATAGCATATCTTTTCAATATAGGACTAGCTCGATTATTTTTGAGAAAACATTCAAAGAAATGGATTAAAAATCCATAATTGATCCAAAGTGAAAACGGGAGATTGAGGGAGTTAGTGGGTACGACCTAGGGAAAATTATATACTTTATTATATATATCTGACTCTAAAACCAGTTGTATTTGTAATAAATGCATTTGATTTCTATTATATACTTTATATAGTAATATAATTGATTACGTAATTAATTTAAAGTGTACAACTAAGAATGTCCTTAATTAAAATTTTATGTGGTCATAGTTGCAAATAGTTGCGATCGTAATTAATAAATCAGAACATGAAAAAAATGTTTCATTTTAAATTTTCCTGGTCAAGATGTTTTGATAAAGGATATTTATTCATCCATTGAGACTACAGTAGGTAATGCTCTTCAAAGGCTGGGCGATGAATTACTCTTGGCTATTGGGGGCATTAAGAGATTATATACTCGTATCTATTTGATAATTATGAATGACTCATTCGAGAGTTTCGTGTTAATTGATAACAACTAGGTCATGTAGGAAATCTCAATGTGATGATGTTACATGGCTCTCTTGCCTTAAGAATACTATGGAACTTCTATGTGGATACACTACTTTGCCTAAAGTTAAATAGTCGCATGGAAACTGTTAAGCAACTATAATTGGGTGTAACATCCCCCTACTTGGAGGCCTAAAACTAACGGTTACATATGCTGCAACCATCCACAGTCATTAATTATCGACGACCAAATACACTAATATTAGGTACATTGATACACAGAAACACAAGAATATGAAAAAATTTAAACGACAAATAAAATCCAAAAGATATTTCAAATTGATTACATAATCTCAGTTTGTAGACCATGTTTAGATAACATATAATAACAAAATACGCTAAGAGCGACATATGAAGATGTCCTCTTGGTTGAACATAGTACATAATAAGGCATTAAAACAGTTTGCCTTTATAGTTAAACATATAGTGGAAAGAAAATAACTCTAAATAACTATGAGCTTCACGCACGCCTCCGGAAGCTTTATTCGTCTAAAGAGAACCTGAAAACATTAACTCTTAACCAACTCAAAATAAATTGACCTTCTGAATGTTTAAGGGGAAAACAAAAATTTTGAGTCAAATAAAAAGCCTGGTATGAATAATAATCTATCATCTCAAACCATTTAGATATCTAGTGAGACCACGCCGCTTAGCGGAATGAGTTTTCCCCTCACTAATATCCCAAAACATATACAAAACCATATACTGTGCTTCCTGCATCCACAATGGTTAAAACATAATATTTCATAGTATTATAATGATATGACACGCGTGCATTGCAGATGAATGAGCGTATATGTTTCTTTAATGGTGCATGTGATTGGGGGTTAACACTATAAACAATATGGGTTTCACATGGACCACCGTTGTTGTCATTTCACTTTTATTTCAATCAATTCAGGACAATTCTCCTCATTGCCAGACTATAATCAATGCGATTAGTTAAAAATATATACTAAAGCATTATCTTCTTTTAAATGTTGATATCTTTTCAAATTATGGTTACAGCATCAATTTTTGTCTACTTATTGACATTCATTTGATAATAAATATGTAGCCAAAAAATTATAAACTTCTTCTTTCAAAATTCCATAAAACTTCAGAATAAATGTTTTTGTACTTCTCCAGTTCTTCAACCTTAAGTGCAAGATTTAGGAATTGATGTGTTAACTTTATAGAGCGACCAATAATTGATGATTGCATCATAGTCGTGTCGAATTTTGTTTTCAAGACATTGTTCCGTACAAGACACAATCTTTCTCTTTTAGCTCTTTGATGTTCCTCGTCCAATAATTTGAAAGCAAAATTTACAACATATTCCTCCTATTTCCTCTTGAGTTGAAGCTTTAGGTGGCACCAACTACAAGCACTGGTCTGAAAAGCTGCTCACCTTGTAAACATAATGAGCTTCACCCAGAAAAACATTATTGTCTTTTTATTTTTATTTCGATCAAGATAAGTCTCCACATTAGGTGATTATTAACATTGTAATTTATTTAAACTATATTTACCATAAAGCATTGTCTTCTTCTAAGCTTAACTGATTACATTTTTAAAATTCTTGAACTCTAGGCTATAATTTTCACTTACACCTATTTATTGACATTCATTTGGTAGAAAATTAAAAGAGTTGGTGTAACACCATAAGGGCAATTATATAATTTATTACATAAATCTAACTCTACAATTAATCATTTTCGTTGTAACGGTGTTTGTTTCCTTTTATATACTTTTTATATTATGACACAAATTTAACGTATATAATTTATAATATCAATAGATAGTTGCAACCGTGAGAAATTAATCAAAAAAATAAAATAACATTTTGTTCAAATACTCATAGTTAAAATGTTTCGAGAAAGGATATCAATGTCTCCTTTAAGACCAAGTTGCTTAACACACTCCAATTGTTGAGTATTGCATTATTCGTGCTATTGGGGGTTCCAAGGTGTTATATACTCATAAATATTGGATAACTACGGAAGGAGTCATCCAAGAGTTTCCTATTGGTTGATGTCAACGCAAACATGAAATCTTATAGTAACGATAGTACAAAGTTTCCCATACTTAAGAATATTGTGGAACTTTAATGTGAATACTCCAATTTGATTATAGTTAAACCGCAATATGAAAATCTATTGAGCCACCATAATTCAGGTTTAATCAGTTGAAGCATTAGAAGTGAATAACCATTCAATAGAGAATTCATCTCATCAGTTATATAATGTTAGTATAAGGGTCAACTATATTCAAATAATTTTCAAAAACTTCGGCTAAAGTAGTAAGCATAAAAATAAAATGCTATTATTAATCCAAAGACTTTTTTTAGAAATAACCAATCTGAGTGTGGATAATATTGTCTTTTGACCAATACCAAATTCCATATATCCTAAAGCGATACAACTTTGACGAAGGAAAAGATTATCATTATTAAATGAACCAATTAAGAAAATATAAAATGATTTTATAAAAAAGTATATAATCAATGAATTCAGCCAAAATGTCAAAGTATTAGCTAAGGTGACGTGAAAACATTAATATTCGAATTATTCAATATTAACTGTTAACTGAATTCATACGTCTGATTCTCAAAACCATATTTTTGAGAATTTTCTATATTAATCAGATGATTTAATTAGTTTATAAAAAGTTGTAAATTGATTAAATTAATTAATATTTACGAAATATTAATCCTTACTAATTTATTTGATGTTTTGGTGTTGTTTGTAATTATTTAAATGCATATATAATAGTCATATTTGCATGTATCAATGTACGATACTAGTATACTTTAAATGAGGTTTAAAGAAGAGATAATTACCTAAAGAATTTTTGAATTTTTGCACCACAAATGAAAAAATATCTCAAGCCATTCAAGGAAAGAGATGAAGGTAGATTTACTGAAAATCAAGGAAGAATTAATTAGAGAATTTTTAATGAAGAGAAATAGAGAGGTTCCATTCTCTCCATTTACACAAATCTATCGATTTTATTTCCTACCGTGGTTTTCCTTCTTCTTTAATTTTTTTTCCATCCATGGTCGTCATTTCATGGTTCTAATTCTTGTAAAAAAACAACTTTAGAAAACATTAAAAAATAGCTATGTGGTTCATCCATCTCTTACAAAGATTGGATGTAAGTTTTAGAAATTTGAGGAGAATTCAAAGATCAAGGTGTCGCTAATTGGCTGGATCATTCCTTTTTCATATTTATATATTTAGTTGTATAACTTTATAATGATTATATGTTTATATACATACATACATTTATACATATATGTATTGTTACCTGGAGGTTTGACCAGGCAACTAGGCACTCGGCATTTGCATAGCGTTCGGCATTCAAGAGCGTTCGGCATTCAAGAGCGTTAGGCATTCAAGAGTGTTCGGCATACATCTCATTCGGCATTCATGTATCGTTCGGCATCCAGGACCGTTCGACACAACAATCTCGTTCGGCACAATCGGGTCGATCGGCATTAAGGGCCGTTCGACATCTATGGACGTTCGACACGACATTGTTGTTTGGTACAACTGGGCCGACCGACATTCAAGCTTGTTCGGCAACTAGGGACATTCGACATTTATGGATCGGCACATAGGAGTTACTTGTTTTGGGACGAGGTATCTTAATGCTAGGTCCATCAGAGAAGTCCAACCTGTCTTCGTCTATAAATAGAGAGGCAGGGGCATAGTGAAAGGGACTCTTTTTTTCGAGAAGACCGAGGAGACTCTGCCGCATTCAAGACTCATTCAAGACTTATCTCTTTTGCTCAATAATTGTAATTAAATAGTTGGTGTACAGACTGTATCTGTAATCGATTGTTGAGAAAATCAATAAAGATTAACCTCAAAGTGGACGTAGGCCGTTACGTCGAACCACTATAAATCTGGTGTTCTTATTTTCTACACTAAGTTTAGCATTCTATTCACTGTTTACATTTACTTTCTTTATTAATCTCTCTACATAACCTCTCTTAAGGGTGCTAGTGACCAATTCTGGTGCTAACATTTTGGTGCTTTCACCGAGAACTCGAATTCTCAGGATGATAGGATCTACTTTGTAGCTACTGGATTGAAAAATCTCCCGAAGAAGATCCGACTTGTTCATTGGACGCCCGTTGAATCTATTCAGAGTTCCAACCGACAACTCTACTATGGGAAGACCACGCACCCCATCATCCTCTCATAATGCGGACGTCCATGAGACTGCTAGTGTGCAACAAGTTGGACCTAACAACCGGCAAGAAACTCGAGGCATAGGGCCCTCCACCCAAAATCCAACCGAAGTCATTTCCCGAACAGAGTTCAACGACTTGATAAGAGAACTCAAGGAAAGTTGAAGGCAACTGGCTGAGCAGATTCAAGCCAACACTAATCTCATGACTCATCTTGCCTAGCAGCATCAGAATGCTGAAAGTAGTCCTGCTCCTTATTCTTCATCTGACAGCTCGACCTCAGCTGATGAGCCTCCTAGGCATAGACGCCGTAAGACTGAAGCTGCACAGGCAGGTGCCACTGATCGATCCGCCAGGGGTCAGGCACATGAGGAGACCGGACGCCCAGCTCACCAAGACCAAAATCCAGCTGGCCTTTAGGACGCACGTTTAGCCGACCGCCAGCAGGCGGGACATCAACCCGTACGGTCCCTTGGAACGGAACCCAATCTCCCGTCCTCCATACAAACTCCGGATTTAACAGCCATGGTCAGGCAGTTAATGAGAGAGAACCAAGGCTTGACCAATGAAGATTGAGGAGTGTCCAGGAGTTATACTCCCTTCACACATACTGTTCTATAGGCAGAGTATCCCAGGAAATTTACATGCCGACTATCCCAGCCTACAAAGGAAAGACTAACCCTAGGCAACATGTGATGAGGTGCGAATGGATGATGGATTCTACAAGGGTAAATGATGCAACTAATTGTAGGTGCTTCCCAATCACTTTGTCCGGAAAAGCCACTATGTGGTTTGGTCGACTTTCTCCGTGGTCTATATCCAGCTTCGACAAGTTGGCATTGAAATTTGTTAAACAATTCAGGATACATGCTACTCGTCCAAAGGACGCGATGTCCTTATCAAGCATGATCCAAGCTCCGGTAGAATCTTTGAAAGCGTACTTACAGAGGTTCCATGTTCCGCCACTAAAGTTAGCAACCCTAATGATCACGCAATCTTCATGGCGGTAATTGGAGGTGTAGATCCAGACTTGGAGTTTGGAGATTGGTTGGCGGGAAAACCCCCAACTACGTTGGAACGTTTCTATTCCAAAGCTTACCAGTTCATAAGGAGGAAGGAAACAAGACGAGATAAGGCACCAGGGTCTGTTCAGGAAACTGTGGAAAGTAATATCGTCATGAAACAATCCAGCGATAGTTTGAGAAAAGTTCAAGTTAACGTCCAAAACAAGCCCGGGCAATCTAAAGGATCCGGAGGGGGAAATCCTGGAAAGGAAAAGGAGACAGGGAGATGGAAGTTGAGGATTCCGACCTACAACGAATACACCCCCTCCCCCTTCCCCCAATACGTCCCTTGAAAACATTTACCTATCTACCTATAACACCTTCCAATACAGAAAGCCATTCCCCAAAGAGTCCATTGAAGAACAAAAATGGAAGGGGAAGTACTGTCGCTTCCATGAGACCTACGGGCACAATACTGAGGAGTGTAGACACCTCCATGACGCCATAAAAAGGTTGATCAGGCAGAAAAAGCTGTAGGATTTTGTTGAGAACCCATCAGAGGGTAGGCAAAGAACGACGGACCCCGGACGTGGGTTAGCTCCACGCCACCCAGACGAACCTGCCTGGACTGTAGGAAGGTTGATCATAAACACTATAGTCGGAGGACCTCATCCTGCAGACAAGAATTGACAAAATATGGAATGATATGCTGCCTCCCTGAGGCATACGAATTATGAATGTTGTTCGAATGTGGAAGATGGAACCTCGCAAAACAACAACGCATGATGACAGACGATAGAGTGTTTAGGAGTCGACATGCAAACAAGGTGGAGGCTCCTACTATCGTCCCGATGGTTATATTTGCAACGATCGAGCCACCTTACGTACAAAGAATTTTGATTGATTGTGGAAGTTCTGTCAACATCATCTTTAAAAAGGCTTATGACCAAATGAAGATAGAGACAAAAGATTTGAAACCATGCAAAGCCCGTATCCACGGCTTTAATGGTGCTGTAACCGACGCAATGGGTATATTGAGTTACCAGTTAAACTGGGGGAAGGCGAGCATAGGAGAGTGCGAGTCCTAACATTCATAATGATGGATGTTGACTCTCCATACAATATATTTCTGGGTCGTCCGGCCCTGGCGAAGTTTTGGGCAGCCTTGGCCCACTGGTGTTTGACGTTGAAATTTCCGACTGACAAGGGAGTTGGAGTGGTACATGGCAATCAGGCGACCGATCGTGCATGTTATGTGGCAGAGCTTAGAGAAGTTCAGCGGAGAGAAAATGGGAAGGTTGTGGACAGTACCATCCGCATCCTAAAGACTGATGATTGACAAGTAGTGCCCGAGCCCTGGTTCGGGCGACATTCTCGGATCCTTAAAGACATAGATCCGAGAGATGATGATGGGGAACCCAAGGAAATGAATCCAGCACTGGCCGAGCTGACGATTGACATTCCAGTCAGTCGGGATGACCCATCATGAGTTCTTAAGATTGGAACACAACTCGACCCTTCAGTGGCCGAGGACCTTACTGATTTCCTCCGAGCGAATCTGGATGTTTTTGCTTGGACACATTCTGATATGTGCGGGATTTCTCCCACTATTGCAAGTCATATGTTGAACATAAACCCAAACTACGTTCCTGTGAAACAGAAAAGGAGAGGCATGGACCCGGAGAGGTCAGCTGCTCTCAAAGAGGAGGTGGACAAACTCAAAGCCAATGGGTTCGTCCGTGACGCCCTCTACCCCAAATGGGTATCTAACCCTGTGCTGGTGAGAAAAGCGAATGGGAAGTGGATAACTTGTGTTGATTACTCCGATCTGAATAAAGCATGCCCGAAGGATAGTTTCCCTTTACTAAGAATCGACCAGCTCGCCGACTCTACCGTCGGACATGAATTATTGTCGTTTATGGATGCCTATTCGAGATACAATCAGATCCCAATGCACATTCTCGACCAAGAACACACCAGCTTTGTTACAGATGTGGGGCTATATTGCTATGTAGTAATGCCTTTTGGATTGAAAAATACGGGAGAAACTTATCAGTGTCTAGTGAATCGAATTTTTAATGACCAGACGATGGAAGTCTATGTGGATGACATGCTCGTAAAGTCACAGCAGTCAAACGACTACACTCGAGACTTAGCAGAAATGTTTGATATACTCAGGCATTACGAGATGAAGATCGATCCATTAAAGTGCTCTTGGAATTGCATCAGGGAAGTTCTTAGGTTTCATTGTGAACGCACATGGAATTGAAGCTAAGCCGGAAAAGATTCAGGCCATTCGATACATATAAGTGCCCAGAACTATAAAGCAAGTACAAAGCTTGAACGGAAGGTAGCTGTGATGAGTCGATTCATGTCCAGAGCCATGGATAAGGTCATTCCTTTCTTTGATGTGATAAAGAAGGGAAAGAGGAGTTTTGAGTGGACATCCGACTACGAGGAAGCATTCCGAGCTCTTGTTAGACATCTGGAAAGTCCCCGGTGCTATCAAAACCAATTGACCATGAAATGCTGTATGTATACTTGGCAGTATCCCAGCATGCTATCAGTACAGCTCTGGTTCGCGAGGAGGACCAAGTTCAAAAGCCAGTATATTATGTCAGTAAACGTTTGACGGGGGCAGAAAGAAATTATCCTAGGATTGAGAAACTAGCTTATTGCTTGGTGATTGCATCACGCAAGCTTTGTCCATACTTCTAGGCACACTCGATCAGTGTTTACACCGATCAACCCTTGCAACAGGTACTCCAACGACCGAAAACTTCTAGAAGGATGTTAAAACGGAATATCAAGATGAGTCAGTTCGATATTACCTACCGACCGCGAAGGGCCATACAGGGGGAAGCGCTAGCAGATTTCATTGTTGAATTCACCATGATGGACGAATCAAACGGCCGCGATGTCATACCTCCCGTTCGATGGAAGATGTACACCGATGGGGCATCTAACGACCATAGTTCGAGGATTGGCATAGTTCTTGTAACTCTTAAGAACCGATCAGTTTGCTACGATTTGAAGCTCGAATTCACAGTAACGAATAACGAAGCCGAGTATGAAGCATCGATTGCCGGCTTATGACTTATCAAAGAACTGGGAGTAAGATGGTTGAAATCTTTTGCGACTCGCAATTGGTAGTGTACCAAGTGCGGGGAGACTATCAAGAAAAGGGGAAGAAACTTGCCCCGTATTTGGTCCGAGTTCAAGAGCTGCTAGGGAATCTCGGGTATTATGATATTTCACATGTCCCACGTGAGCAGAACAGTGCGGCCAATTCGTTTGTAAAATTTGCAAGCACTGGCAATGCACAACAGATGAGATTGTTTCCCGTTGAAACATTACATGTCCCGAGCATAAATATGATGGAGGTAGATTTCATGTTATAAATAGAAATCAAGAAGGAATCATGGATGAACCCATTCAAGCAGTACTTGTTACACGGGGTCGTGCCCGAAAGAAAGAGCAAAAGACGACAAGTCATTCGTAAGGCTTCATGTTATGGAATGCAAGATGGAGTAAGGTATCGAAGGGGATTCTCGACCCCCTTACTCTGGTGCATTGCCCATGATGAGATAAAACGAGTACTAAAGGAAGTCCATGAAGGTGAATGTGGCGACCATGCCGTGGGGCAGACGTTAGCAAAAAAAATCCTCCGTTATGGATACTATTGGCCGACTGTAAATCGGGATGCCGTAGACTATATGAGAAGATGTGACAAATGTTAGAAATATGCGAAAATCCCGAGAGCTCGGACGACGGAACTCACACAAATGGTTAGTCCCTAGCCATTTTCAACATAGGGGATCGATATAGTCGGTTCCTTACCCCTATCCAATGGTTGTACAAAATACGCAATAGTAGCGGTTGATTACTTTACCAAGTGGACAGAAGCAGAGCCTTTGGCCACTATCACCACCAAAAAGGTCATCAATTTTGTTGTACGAAATATTATATGTTGTTTTGGCCTTCCACGAACCATCATTACAGACAACAGAACTCAATTCAAAAGCAAAGAGTTCAAGGAATTTTGCTAAAAATACGGTATTGAGAAAATTTTTGCAGCAGCTGCTCACCCAGAAGCCAATGGACAAGTGGAAGCCGTAAACAAAATAATCAAATCCATATTGAAAAAACGTTTGGAAAAGGCTAAAGGCAAATAGGTGGATGAACTTCCAACAGCGCCTTGGGCTTATAGAACTACCCACAAGTCCACGACTGGCCACACTCCATTCGCATTGGCATATGGCATGGAAGCTGTCATACCCGTGGAACTTGAAGTTCCATCACATCGGGTAACTTATTATGACCATGAGTCAAATCAAGATCTTTTGCTAGAATCATTGGACTTCATTGATGAAAAGCATGAAGAAGCTAATTTAAGAGTGGCCGCATACAGGCACCGAGTCGCTTAATAATATAATGAAAAAGTCCGACCGAGAATTTTTGGTGTGGGTGATCTCATTTTGAAACGAGTTTTCCATGTTCCATCACATATGAGCCCCGCATGGGAAGGTCCATATGTCATTGAACAGAAGCTTGGAGAAGTAACTTTCAAGCTAACAACCGTTGATGGTGCGACACTCCCCCGAGCATGGAATAGCGAGCATTTGCGACATTGTTACACTTAGTTAATTTCCTTCATATTTTAGTTGCATTTATTTCCAACAAGTTTTTATTCCTAGTTTATGGCATGTAATAAGATAATTTAGTTTGTTTGCATCAATAAAGGCTTGAAGCCATTTTCTTTATGAATTGTCGAAGTTTTTGTGTATGAGAACGCTGTTATGAATAACTAAGAAATACATTATTCTGTTTGACGTACGAACGCGCATGAGCACTCAAAATCTCCAAGTCCCTGGAGTGCGGACTGGAGTACTCTGAGTCCCCTGAGTATGGACCAGAATATAAATGACTCAAAATCTCCAAGTCCCCGGAGTGCGGACCAGAGTACTCTGAGTCCTTGAAGTGCGAACCAGAGTATAAACGACTCAAAATCTCCAAGACCCCGGTGTGCGGACTGGAGTACTCTGAGTCCTCAAAGTGCAGACCAGAGTATGAACGACTCAAAAATCTCCAAGTCCCCGGAGTGCGGACTGGAGTACTCTGAGTCCCCGAAGTGCGGACCAGAGTACAAAGGACTCAAAATCTCCAAGTTTTCGGAGTGCGGACTGGAGTACTCTGGGTCCCCGGAGTGCGGACCATAGTATAAACAACTCAAAATCTCCAAGTCCCTGGAGTGCGGACTGGAGTACTCTAAGTCCCCGGAGTGCGGACCAGATTATAAATGACTCAAAATCTCCAAGTCCCCGGAGTGCGGACTAGAATACTCTAAGTCTCTAAATCATGGACTAAGGAATAAGAGATTTAAATATCCAAGTCCCCTGAGGGAGAACTGAACACAAATGACTTGAAGTCATCGGACCCTTAGCGTGCGGACTGGGAAATATTCTAAGCACCTAGAGCGTGGAATAAAGAACATGCAATGCCAGAAGAATGATCAACTTATTTGAAGATGAATCGAGAAGTTTATGTAACTTACAATAGCTTGGGTTTTGACCACGATTATACAAAAAATCAAGCAACAGAAGTCTTCTAAAAGGCAAAAGAACTAAGTTTTATTCATCAAAAATAAGTTTCTACTACAACTCCTCCAAAATTCGGAGTCAAAAGTTTATTTACATGAACTACGAAGATAAATAATTACAAAATCTAATCTAACTCTCGTTGAACGAGAGCAACGACTACTTCTTCGACTTCTTCGACCTTTTTCCAGATGACTCCTCTCCCGTGCGTTTGCCCTTGATAACTTTCTTTGACGGGGGAGTGACACCTGAAGAAGTACGGGGAATTTCCATGGGCTTGGACCCGCCTGGGAGGATGACCTTCAATGGCTTATGCAAAGGATCGTCCAGGTCCACAGCTTGAGGCTCGACTTTGATCTCGACCGTCTTTTTCTTCTCCTTCTCAAGCTGCTCCTTCATGCTCAGTTTAGATGTGTGTTCAGAGGTGCCTGTAATTTCAGTTTCATAACTCCCATCGATGGGAGAGGAAGTCTCGGATTTATCCTCATCAAGCACTCCGATCACCTGAGCATCTAGACCGGGAGCCTCTCCTATGTGAGTGGCCTCACTTGTCTTTTCCTTCACCTCCTTGGTGACATCACTCCTTGGAGTGGGCTCGGGATCAGAGAGGCCTGCAAAAAATCATGATAAACAAGCATTAGAATATGATAGCTCCTGGTGAAAATCGATGACTCTTGGAATGTTAAAGTGAAGAGTTATCTACCAAGTTTCGGCTGCTCTCAGCCATCAGAGGGGTCTCACCCTCTGGAATATGAGATAAAATGTGAACGCCAAGGCCGGGTTCCTTCGGGTCATAACCGATGTGCTTCTCAAAGGGATCAAGTATCGGTCGATCGGCCGGCTGAGTGGGCGCATGAGCTTGAGACTCGATCCCGAAGGGACCAACAATAACCTCTTTCCCTTTCATTGAGGGGCAGCCTTTGCAGTAAAGAGCTTCTACCGCTGACATGTCTAAAGGCTTGTTTCCCTTAAGAAATTCTTTTATCAAAGCTCCTTCATCAACCTCCTTAGTACCATGTTCGGCCTTCCTGATTTCTATTAAGGTCTCCCACGCCTCAGCTAAAGATTCGAGATAGCCCTCCCCCAGAAATGTTAAGTCTCGGTGCATGAGAACGCGGGCATTGAATTCTGCAATTAGCAGGTCAAACATGCTCTTGACCTCTTCCCTACCTTCTTCTTTAGCCGCCTCAAGATGAGAGTCAACCTCCGCATATGCTATCTTCTTGCCCTCTTCATGGGCTTCATTCTTTAGTGCCTCAACCTTGGAAAGTTCATCATCAAGCTTCGCCTTTAGAAGTCGCGTGGCAACGATCTCGTCGCAATATCGTTGCGACTCTTCTTGGGTAGCGGTCTTCTCCTCCTTTTCTTTGTAGAGTTGCTCTTCCAGCTCTTTAACCTGGAGGGCAAAGACGTCTCTCTCCTTCTGCACCGAGTCTTTCTCAAAAGCCAGGGCTCTACAGCATTGTACCACCTCGTCGATTTCTTTTTTATGGGTTGACTCCAGACGAGTAACGGCCTCGGTAGTATCTTTAGCGCTCTGCTAGGCGGCTTTAAGTTGAGACTTTTAAGAGGCACGCTCTTCGTCCGGAGCTTTAATAATATCTTCATCGTAAATGGCCTCAAGCTTCAGGCGATCTATCTCATGTTGACGCTCTATAGAAACTTCCGAAACTTTCTCAGCCAAGTGCACAAACGCATCATGCTGTACATAGATATCATTGGTACAAGCGATAGCACTTTGCTTCACATGCCCTGGAATATGGTGGATCGTTGGAAGAAACTTCAATCCATTAAAGTATATCTTTGGAATGAGGCTTTAAGTTCAGAAAGCCACTCAGCAACCGTTTGATCGGCCACGGGAGTAAGAGGAGTGTGCTTGGAGACCGCAAGCAATTTATAGGGATCTCGAGTTTGCCTGGTACTTGATGAACCAAAGTGTTGATCCTGGTGTGCCTTAAGCTAAGATCCCTTATGTCTAGATTTCTCTCTGCTCTACTCAGATTGAGAGGGAGGATCGCGAGGATATGAGGGTTGATTATAAGTATTTCTTCGGTATGATGACTCCCGACGGTAGTAGTCTCGGTCGCTAGATTCATCCCTATCTCTACACCTAGCGGAGCCCGAATCCCGGCCAGATTGGTAGAAAATCAATGACCCACGAAGGCGGTTTAGTCCATGTGTGTGCGTCCCATGTCACCTACACAAAGTTCAAATAACGGTGAGTTAGCAAAGGATAGGGTGACAGCAAAAATTTAAGTGCAAGGTGGAGTGCATGTATTTGTGTGTCCTAGTGTTTCCCCCCGACGGACTAGTTTCTTTACTAATGGGAGCTTTTTCTCCCTGACTTTGGGCTTAAACGCCCATATTGCCTCTTGCGGGAGAATGAAGCTTAAGGGCCTCTGGATCATTGAATTCGTATTTGAGTATATCATCAGGTATGGACAGGTTCGATAGGCCTTTTAGTGAACTTTCTAAATGCTCTGAAGAAGCTTCTTTCTCCACTGGAACAAGAGTAACTTTAGGAGTTCCACCGACTGTTTTCCTCTTCAGCCTGTATGTTAGTTTCTTCTTCCCCTTCGAAGGGGAAGGTGATGTCTCGCTGTCATGAACTTCAACAATCGGATTCCGAAGGGGACTTATGTTCTCATCTTGCACCCCAGGCGTTTCGTTTTCCTTAATTTCACCCTCTACTAGTGTGTCAGGGGCGTAATGTACTGAAGATTCAGCTTGCTATTTCCCTTTGCCGGAAGCAGGCCTGGGTATAGTAACGCCCTGAGGAAGGCTTATCCGGCGACCTTCTGCCAACAGCCCGAACTTTGTAAGCGATTCATTTGTAATGAGAGTTCTGATGTCCCGGTCTTCGGCGGGAATGGCTTGAATGGCTTCAACGGCTTTAGAATATCGACGCCCTCGGGGCGTGGATTAATACCTGGAAAGATGAAAGAGAGTTAAAAAAAGGTATAGCTTCGATCAAACGTGAGTATCGATCCAGGAAAAAGATTACTTCCTTCTACCCATATTCTGGCGAAGCCAGGGGGCAACGCACGTGGAACCACTCTTGCTTATACTGGGAAAATTTACTCTATGCCTAGTTAAGATTTGACATTTGCTATGCGGCTCGAGAAACATGAAAGGTGGGCTATCCCTTCGTCTTTTGATGCAATATATGCATCGGATATCGCTCGGAGTCGAAAGCTTAGAGAGGACACTCATGAAGAGGATGCAAGTGCCATAAATGATTGCATGGCTGTTTGGATGTAGTTGCGATGGAACGATGTTGACATACTGCAACACATCTCAAAGAAATGAGTTGAACGGTGGCACACTGCCAACCCAGCACATGAATTTGTTGCAAGCTGTGTATCCAACTGGAGGCAAATGTGGACGATCATGCCCCGATGGAACTAATACATCGTCAAAGGAGATTCCGTGGATAGAACAAACCGACAGAGAGTGCTTTCGTTAACTTTTGAAGCCTGAGAATCGATTGGGCTGTCTAGAAAAATCGCTGCCTCCAGAGCATCAGGGGCCAAGTCGACGGATGTAGTCATTGGAATCGGTAAGTTTTGAGCAGGGGTAGTTGACGGATGAGAAGTATCTACAATTCTTATCGAGAGGACGGCCCAGGTCTATCTGAGATCGTAGCTGAGCTAGATTTTTTAGACATCTCTAATGAAGATTGAATTTAACAGAGCACCTGTTTGAACTATACTTGAAAAATAATCGGCGTTAGACTTAACAACACAAATATTCCCCATGTGTGGTGTGTGAACTAGTGTGATCATTCAAATATAAGTGACAAGCAGTGAAAAGACATTGGATTAATGAAATAAGTTTAAGATTTGAACTGTCGTCTTTGAAGACCGTCATCGCTAACCGTCTACGAGAGCTTATGGTAGGACGGTTTATATTTTGGACTTGGACATTGGCATTATATGTTAAGACTATTATCTATGTTTATCGATTTAAATTCAGGCTTGTAATTGTTGAAGCTGGGGAGTTATCAGTCCGGATTAGTTCGATATGCTGGTTTGCTTAAGTCCTTGTCCTTATTTTGGTCATCTGATTAGGCATGGGAAATAAGTGGATTCGATGAGGGTTATGTTCGAGTTGGAATGATTTAGACTATTGTTATCCATCCATCGAAGGTCAAGGCCGAGCGACACTTGAAACACATAGCCTAAAACTGGCTCGGCCTAAATGCCGCTCGGCATAAATGCCGTTTGGCCTAAATGACGCTCGTCATAAATGCCGTTCGGCCTCCATGTCGTTCGGCCTAAATGTAAATGCCGTCCGGCCTAAAAACCACTCTTCCAACCCTTCTTCTTTGCCGTTTGGCATGCGGCAAATCATGCTGAACCTGCTTGTGCCGAGCCGCATCGCTCGGCAAGTCATGCCGAGCCATGTCGATTGGTATCCTACCCAATTCCTGCTTCCTCTCAATTTTTTCACTCCAACCTCGTTCAGCATGGGAGGAGCATGCCGAACCGTGGCCGTGCCGAGCCGCACCACTAGGCACGCTAGGCCTTAGCCCCAATTCCATTCTCGTGCTCCCTTTTTATCACTCGGCATTAAGAGATCATGCCAAGCCACAACAATGCATCTTCCACCAACTCCCACCTTCGAGCGCCTCTGTCATCCACTTTTCTCTTCTCCATTCCACCCACCTTGAAATCGCCTAAAATTATACTAAGTTCAAGCCTTAGGGCATGTATAAATCTCAATTTGCCTCCTTCATCCACACGCCTCCTACCTTCTATAGTCTATGAAGGATTCACGTATTCGAGCTTTGTGCTATACTTCATAATTTGAAAAAGCGTTCGAAAGAATCTTACCAAGGGGAATGGTGGGAGCTTGGGGGTCTGTGGGCTTGAGATTGAAAGTTGTTCGAACTTAATTTGGGAAGGATTTGTAGGAAGAGCTCGATGGATTCGGGGTAGGAAGGGAAGTTCGAAGAGGTGAACGAATTTGAGGGAGGTTAGTTACAAGTTCTTGAAGGATAGCGGAGGTAAAAAGTGAAAAGAGAAGAAGAAGTGGAGTGTCGAATTTTATAGGGGGAAGAGAGGAAGTTGAAGGGACAATGACCGGTAGAACCGGTCAAAGCACGCCACTCATTCGGCATCGGCTATACCATTCGGCATCCGAAGCGCTCGGATTCAGCTATGCTGGTCGGCATTCAAGAGAAAATACTACCGAGAGGGCTAAGCCAAGGGTCGAAGCGAAGCACAGAGAACTCGCGATTCAAAGTGCAACACGTTCGACCACGTGATGCACTTTGGGGGGAAAGTGTTACCTGGAGGTTTGAACAAGCAACTAGACACTCGGCATTTGCATAGCGTTCGGCGTTCAAGTGCGTTCGACGTTCAAAAGCGTTCGGCGTTCAAGAGCGTTCGGCATTCAAGAGCGTTCGGCATTCACGAGTGTTCGACATTTAGACCTCGACCGGCATTCGCGGATTGTTCAGCATTCATCTCGTTCGGTATTCATGGATCATTCGGCATCCAGGGCCGTTTGGCACAACAATCTCATTTGGCACAATCGGGTCGATCGGCATTAAAGGCCGTTCGGCATCTATGGACGTTCGGCGCGGCATTCTTGTTTGGTACAACTGGGCCGATCGGCATTCAAGCTCGTTCGGCATCTAGGGACGTTCGGCATTTATGGATCGGCATACAGGAGTTACTTGTTTTGGGCCAAGGTATCTTAATGCTAGGCCCACCAGAGAAGGCCAACCTATCGGGGCACAACGAAAGGGACCCTTTTTTTCGAGAACAACGAGGAGACTCTGCCGCATTCAAGACTCATTCAAGGCTTATCTATTTTGCTCAACAATTGTAATCAAATAGTTGGTGTACGGATTGTATTTGCGATCGATTGTTGAGAAAATCAATAAAGATTAACCTCAAAGTGGACGTAGGAAGTTACGCCGAACCACTATAAATCTGGTGTTCTTATTTTCTGCACTAAGTTTAGCATTCTGTTCACTATTTACATTTACTTTCTTCATTAATCTCTCTACATAACCTCTCTTAAGGGTGTTAGTGACCAATTCTGGTGCTAACACGTAAGTGTGTGCATCTTCTTGCGCCACCATGATGTACAATTGACATCATAATCCAAATAATTAATTAGATTATGTGATTTAATTTAATTCGTTTGTTTACAACTAAAAATGTAATTTTTTTCAAAGGTAACATATGTAACTTCATTAAGTTAAACAATTTTGATTTGTATCAATTTTGAAACATGACATTTATTAATATTTTGTTCAAAACTTAATGTTTATGTTTAGATTTTAAAATTCCTTTTGACTGTTCTTTTGTAAATTGAATGAAATATCAATGACAAAATTATATTATACACACACATATATATATATATATTAAAAATATATAATATTAACTTTGGAAATATCTAATTTAAAATGGCGACTGAAAACCCTAATGCCGATTCCTGCACCTACCACTACCTTCGATCCTAAAGATGACGTTGAACGGGTGGAGGTGAAATGTAAGGGGAAGGGAATTGAGAAGGAGGGAGACAAGTTATCTTTTGCGGACATACTACGGAGAAACCAAAATGCAAACCCTAAATCCTGGATTGAAGCGATCGGAAATCAGGTGAAAATCAAAGGTGATTTGAATTACATAGAACCAATTGTTGAAGGCGAAGACATCTATCTACCTATGTAGTTAATTCCCCGCAATTACCCCGCTACAACCCTGCTATATCTCATAGCGGATTTTTACTGCTACGATTTTTCAATGTAGCCCCAGAATATAACCTTTCCGCTTTAATCCCCGCTATTTCCGCTATATCCCGTTATCTCCGCTATATTCTGCTATTCCCGCTATATCATTTTTAATAAAATGAATTGAAAAATTGCATTTATACATTATAAAATTATGAAACTAGTTTATTTGATTTAATTTTTAATATATTTTAAAAAATGAAAATACTATAATATTCTACCAAATTCAATTATGTTATATAACAGTTTTTCATTTATTTAAAGTATATTCGCACATGTTTTTATTTAAAATTATTTGTGTATTATTTATAATTCAATTGAATGATAATTTTCCATTTAATTACCATTTATATATTTGTAAAAACATTAAGTACGAGTTTTATATGCTATTTTAGAGCCATCCGCTATATCCCACTATATCCTCGCTGTATCCCCGCTATGACTTTTTGCATCTCTACCGCTTTGAATCTACCGAGCGCATTAACTGCACAGCTATCAACTAATAGATGAGGAAGATTATGTGGAATCACAAAAACTTTGGAAGAATTCTATATACATCTATATGTCGGGGAAGAGACTGTATGTTGTTCACTTGAATGCTTACACAAAACGAGTCTGGAACCCAAAAGGAGCGTAGGATGTTTTTCCTAGAGATAATGGGTTTTATATTATAAAATTTGAAAAAGAAGACAATTTTGATAAAATTCTGAAGGGTGGCCCATGGTTCATGGATAGTAAACTTATCATGATGAAAAAGTGGGAGGCCGATTTCAATTTTGAAAAAGAAATGCTATCATCTTATCAAATCTGGATTAAAATGCATAAACTTGATCTAACTCTATGGAATACAAGATGAATTAGCAAACTCACAAGCATGATTGGGAAACCATTGGCAGTAGATGAGAATACAAGAAAGGTTAAAAGAATTAATTATGCTAGAGTACTAGTAGAAATTAAGGCATACAGTGCTCTACCAACAACTGTCAAAGTTAAAAACAACAAGGATGTGTTGTACACACAGGACATATAATATGAGTTTGTTCCTTCGAGATGTTCTGATTGTAAGTGCTTTGGCCATCCTACCTTATATTGTAATATTAACAAAGAGAAGACAGAACAGGTATGGGTAGAGAAAAGCAAAATACAAAATGACTCTCCACCCAGCAACCCAAAAAATAATGCAGCTACAAAAAATTACATACAAAATGCTGCTATTAGTCTTTCTAAGAGAGTTAATTCTGAGGGCTCTGCAACAGTGCAAGAAATTCATCCAGTTCAGGATCAGGAGCTAAATCAGCCAGCAAGCCTTGTGATGGATCAAGTTTAGGACAATGATAAGTTGCCGGAATCTCTGGAGGAAATTTACAAGATGAATATCCAGGTAGAGTCGTCTGTAGAAGATAGTGATGATGACATAGAAGATATTAACAAGTATATAGAAGCCAATAAGAATTATAATTATATGTTTAGTAATAAACCAGATGCAGAGACTTCTAAGAAGGTTATGGTTGGAGATGCTCCAATTACTAGGAGCAAATCCAATAAAATTAAATGACTGTTCTATGTTGGAATGTGAGAGGTCTAAACAATGACATTCGTCAGTTTGACCTCAACAATATAATGGCTGTTCATCGGCAATCTATAGCTGGATTATTGGAAAATAAATTTTCAGAAAATAGCTTGGAATTATTTCGAAGTCAAGTAGGAAATCAATGGAATATGGAACACAATATCTGTTCGTCGACGAAATTCTATCGGTTTAGAAAACCGTCGAACGAATTTAAATTTAAAAATAACCGCAAGCGCACGGTGTACGAATGTAGCACGCGGCGAATACGGGTCGATCCGCAGGGAATTGATGATTTTAAAATTCTATTCAATCAAATTAACCAAACTTGAAAGTGTGATTAGCTAAAAATGTAAGAAACTAACAAAAACTAGCAAAAGAAAAATCGATAAAAATATGAGAGTTAAAAGAACAATTTAGAGATAAATCCACTCTCTAGATCATATAAATCAACAAAATGAAGTTATGATCTCTCTTTTCTTGTCATTAGTGAATTAGTTGATGTGCTATTCATAAGTATGGTATATTTGTGCTATTAATTAGCTCAATATAAACCATCAAACTATAACACAACCACTAATACACATTTAACTCTCATGAAATATGACAACAAAGTTGAAATAAAAATCTATTTTAAGCATAGCCTATTAACTATTGTTTAGAAATATAGGCTATCAAATTTCAATTTCAACATTCACTTCTTTGCCATAATCATATTTAGATGAAGAGGCAATTTGTGTTATGTTTGTTTAAGCATGGCCTATTTGTTATGAACAACATAGACTATCAAATTCAAAGCCAAAACAACAAGTTAAACCACTTCAAAACATTTCATTTAAGCACAAAAGAGAGCATAAACAACAAAATGTTGGATCTACATACTAGAGAGCTTCATTACCCCTAAATTGAAGGGATTAAGCTTTCATATTTGTTATCATATGAACAAATGTAGAAAACAACATTAAACAAGAAGAGAAAAAGAGAGCAAAATGAAAGGAAAAATTATTCTACTTGCATAAAAGTAAATCTACACTACTAGAATGAAAGGAAATGAACATGTAAGTAAAAGGAAACACTAATTAACATTGCATAAAATAAAAATAAAATTACATAAAATAAAAATGGCTAAGTAGCCATGAAAAGAGAAAGAGAGCTTTCTTTTATTTTTGATCTAAACTAAACTAAAGAGAAGGAGGCCTAAGAGAGACTAAGAGAAGAGATATGTTACATGAAACATAAGGGGTATTTATACAAGTGTTAAAACCCTAATTCATTTTTTGGGGAATGCCCAAAATGCCCATGAGAAAGTGTGGAGGCCAAGTTATCATTAGCATGTTTTAATCCCCACTTAAATGTACATGAAGCCATTAAATCCATAAGCATGTGCATTAGCCTTTAATTTGTACATTAAGGTAGGTGGGTAGGTGGGGTCCTCCATGATCTTCACTTTGAATTATTTACATCTTCATTCCTTTGTATTGATTTTGTGCATGCATATCTTCATGAAACCACTTGTAAATGTCACCAAATTTCCTACAAAAAACATAGAAAATTCTAAGTAAATTTTCACAATTTAATAAATGCACAAAAATGACCATTTCACCCTTGTATGAAGATGAATGTGTGACAATTTGGAATTAATGTGAATTTTGGTTAAAACAAGTTAAAATACCCAATATGATCATTTATTTAATTTAAATAGATTAAATATGGCGATAAAAATGTGCACATTTACGTGCACATCAAATACCCCCACACTTATCTTTTTATTCGTCCTCGAATAAAGAAAAACTAAGATAAATCCATTTTCGTAGGGAGCACGATTGCATTGAGCGTATGCAACAAGCCGTTAAACCTCTGGGTGTCCCCAGTAGGACGAGTGTTGTCTCGTGAGGGTTTTCAGCGGATACTACCCACAAAATCCAAATGCATAATGAAAATATTTACAAAATCCAAGATTTATTTAGAAAAAGATGAATACAAAATTTTGAAAATATTTACAAATGAAGGATTTATTTTTAAATTGACACAAATAAGTTAAATATAGGTTTTGGTTATTATTTGAAAATTTATGTCATTTACTCGTCAAAATTTTCAACAAAAATCAAGTTATCATAACGAATAGATTATAGTTTAACTCGTTGTTTTGGTTGATAACAAAGTGTAATTATAAAATGAATCCTTAGTTGATTATCAAAGTTTATCAAAGTGGTATTTTCATTTCTTTTCAATAACAAATCAAATCAAATAAGTAAAAATAGTGCTAGGATTTCAATTGCTTGCTCTCTCATTATTTGCAAAAAAAAAAAAATAAAAAAAAAAATACACACCTAGCTCAGGTAAACTGAGGCCAGATATACCACCCATGCACTGCCTTTCGGGCTTATGTGAGGGGAGTACAGAGCATGGCGAGTGCACACACTTTCGTGCATACACCTATCGACCGTAGGTGGTTTTTATTAAGTCTGTTCATTTTTTTTATATATGTGTTCCATACATGCATAACTGTGAGGACTTTTAAATGAGTATGAAAGCACATAATCAAAGATTCCAAGTAATTCACCCATGCATAACCGTGAGGACTTTTAAATGAGAGTGAATACTTTGGATATTCTTATTATTATTTTTATTTTTTGTTTATTTTTTAGAAGAGAGAGAGTTTTGCAAAATCATCTTAGCACCATTTAACTTAGAAGACAAAAAAATTGTTACATCCTTTACTTTAAATCAACCACTTTTTAAAACAAAGATTTTCAATTAGGATGTATTTCATAATTAACACGTATGAATCTTCCTATATACCAGTTAAACCATTATTATTTGTAATAAAACTTCATTTTTATTTTTGTTAAGACGAATAAATTTTCAAAAATTTCAATTTAATAAGCCAAAACCATATATTTATCCTATAGTATTTCTTTAAAAATAAATCAAAATGCTTAAAAAAAAAATTCTTCTTTTGTTTTTAAAATTTTTTATATTTTTTTTTGTTTTTGGAAGAAAAATGAAAAATTATTCCTGAAAAATCAAAAAAAGAAGATGAGTCTCCCCCCACACTTGATTTTGACTGTGTCCCCACAGTCAACCCAAGTGGAAGGAGAAAAATAAAATAAAAATCCTATATTTGCAAGAAAGATTATTATTTACAAGAGATGAGAAAGTATACAGTCAAAAAGTAAATGAAACGGTCTTCCAAAAACCGATTCATTTGTCTCGTCGAGTATACTAGACACAGCTTAAGCACGAAAAACCAAACCGTAAAAGATTTTGAAGTCGATTGTCGATTTGGAAAAACGAATTTTGTTTTATTAAAAATTGAACGAGTTGTTTTGTTTTCAATGATTTTTGGGGTTGATAAAACAATTGATTGAAATTCAAGTTTATTTTCACCAAATTGAAATTCAAGTTTGTCATTAAAAAATTCTTCAAAATTATTGATTTCAAAATCAGAATGGTGATGTAAATCTTCCCCTTCATAATTTAACAACTCATTTTCGAAAAGTCCAAAGAATTCATGTTCATTAAATTCGTCTTCCTTTGTTGGATTATCAACAACTTTATTACATGTCTCAAGTTCAAAATTCAAAGTAGTTGTATTCAAATTTTTGAAATCAAGAAAAGGAAGATCGAATTTCAATTTTGGTTCCACATCCTTAAAAGAATTGAAATCCAATTCAATTACCATGTTTTCAACAACTTCATTAAGATTTTCGTTTTCAATTTCAAAAGTTGTTATTTGAAAATCATCGATTTGGGTAAAAGATGGATTATCGTTTGACTCATCACACATTGAAATTTGATTTTGTTTCTCACGAAAATTTTTCAATGTTTTAATCAACAAATTTGTGTGATCATCATAAATTTCATTCATTTTCTCAACAAAGTCAAATTTGTAATTATTAACTTGAAAATTTTCGATTTGGACTTGTTGAGAACAAGAATTGTCAATTTCGATAAACGGTAGATTATTATTTGATTCTTCGCCAGTTGAGATTTGATTATGATTTTCACGATTTTTTTTGTATTTTTCAAGTAATAAATCCCCGTTATCTTTTTCCATTTGGTCAACAAAATCAAATTCATGGTTATTAAGTTGAAAACTTTCATTTTGAATTTGTTGATAACCAAAGTTTTCGATTGTATCATTATTGAAACAATTCCCATTGCCAAAATTATTTGAAAATTGATTTACATTTTCGTCTTTATTTTGAAATTCATCTTGAAACTCGAAATTGAATTGGCATGGGTTACACTCGAAATCATTTGAATTTTGAAGTGAATTCAAATTTTGATTATTTTGAAAACCTTGATTCGAGTTATAGCACAAATATGAATTGCACCACTCATTTATCTCTTGATTTTGTTGTGTAGCGATTTCAAGTAAAGATGAAATACTATTTTCAAGATTTGAAGCTTGGTCATCTTTTTGAAAATTTTGTGGTTCAAAATTCAAATCGTTTAAAGAATAGTTGTCGTTAAAATATCCACACGAATTTGGAGTGAAATCATATGGATTATATTGATTTTCGCAACTATTGTAAACTTCACGTAAGTGGGGAAACTCGGACATTTTCAAGAATGTTTTTGTGTTTTTTTTTTGGTAAAAGAAAAATATTTGCAAATGGAATTTATTTTTCAAAAGGGAAATTAATTTTTGGTTTTTCAATTTTTTTGAAAAGTTTTTTTTTTTGAGTTTTTGATTTTAATTTTTTTTTTTGGATTTTGATTTTTCTAAATTTTTTTTGGATTTTTGAAATTTCAAAGGAAGATGATTTAAAAATTTCAAAGGAAAAGGAATATTTACAATTTTTTTTTAGTTTTGGATTTTGAATTTTTTTTTGTTTTTTTTTTTAAATATGCATGAACTAGTGCAACTAAATGAATGCAAGGGTTAATTACAAATGATTTACCCTAAGTTAACCTACAATTGTATACTCACACATTGTCTTAGATAAACAAGATAGTTCTCAGCCAGGTAACGGACAGGGGTTATCGGTGCACCACGAATCACCGTAGCAATGTAGCCGAAGGTTTAAGTACCTTCAGAGGAACAACCACTATAATATTTACGAATCACCGTAATATTTATAAATGGTTATTGCTCTGCCGTAGCCTAGACACCAAGAAATTAAATTGTTCAAAGAAGACAAATTGTCAATATACAATTAAAAGTTATCGATGTCTAATCGTTATTATTAATCAAAATCTATGATGAAATGCAAAGAGGAAAATAAACGTGTATTAACAATGCAACTAGAATGAGGGTTTTTTTTTTGATTTTTGTTTGTTTGTTTGTTTTTATATATAAATTCAAATGCAAGCAATCAACAATGCAACTAATAAAAACAAGAGATATATACAATACAAGGCAAATAAAACAAAAAAAACTATTAGCAAGCAGACAATTTTTTTGGCAGCAGTCTTCCTTCTGAAATTCTGCTTTGGCAACCTGAAATATAAAACAAGAATATGTACAATTTTTTTTTTTTTTTTGGTTTTTTTTTCGTTTGAAAGGAATCTTAAAAGTAGGGTTTTACTTAAAAAAAAAAAAAAAAAAAAAAAAAAAAAAAAAAATTCAATGATAAGAGAAACAAATTAACACAAAACAAAACAAGTTTTAATTTTTTTTTTTTTTTTTGAAACAAAACTAAAAACAATTCAATAAAACAAAATTAAAACCAAACAAAAGAAAATTAAAAGAAGGTTTGCTCAGGCCCACCAACTAAATTTTATACCCGGCCCAAAAAAAATGAACTGAAAGGAATAAGTTTAAAATCACGAATCACAGAACATCCAAACTCTTTAACTTCCCCTCTTTCTAATCGAAAAATCTCGGTAAAAAAAAAAATTCGCACCCAATTTTTTTTCTTTTTCTTGCAACAATCACAATTGAATTTAGCGGTGATTTTGATTGGAATTGAGTTCGACTTGGGATTCGAATCGAGTGGATTTAGGCTAAGGATGGTGGTTTTCGAATTGATGAAGTCTAGGCGCGGGTATCTGAGAAGCTCGATGTCGAATTGGGTGATTGGCAAGGTCGCGGTGATGGGGGTTTGAAGCGATGGGTTGGAAGTCGGAGGCGGTTTCAAGGGAGAGGCAGCGGGGTTCGCGGCAGTTTTGGTTGTTGCGTGATGGCCAGAGTTGAAGTCGAGAGAAGTTTGGGTGATTTGGGTTGCTAGTTTGTTGTTGTGCAGTTCGACTTTGGGGATGTTTGTAGTGAAGATGCTAGTTGTGATGTTTGTTGAACTGGTTCTTGAACTTTGTTGAAGTTGAAGTCTGTAGCCAAGTGTGGTTGACAGTGGGATTGTTGCAGAAATGTAGATGATGTGGGCACGGTGTATGTTTAATATGCACAGTGAGATGAAGTCAGTGAGATGGTGGTTTGGTGATGGGCTTAGTGCACTGTTTGAAGTGTGGTTGCTTGTGAAGTATGGTGCAGCAAGAAAGTAGCAAGGAAGCAAGTACGGTGGAAGATGAATGGGGTTGCAATGGTGGCTGTTGATGAGTTACAGTTTAGAGTTGCTGTGATAGTGAATAATGTGAAGTGAGGGGCCTGTTAATATGCAGTGGATGATGGGATTGATAGAGGCAAGGGGGAGGAAGTTGAATGGCAATATGGTTGTGGTAATGATGAATTATGGCAGAGAAACAGTGGGAGATGGTTGATGTGGTGAGTTGTATTGAAGTATGTGTGTTGTTAGATGGCTTATGGAGTTGTTGTAGATCGGTTGTGCAGGAGGTCAGGTAGCAGGGGAGATGATGTTGTTTGCTCTGTGAGGTGATGTTCACTGGGTGAATTTTGTGCAGTGGTAAACTGTAGTGGAGACGGTGGATTGGGTGTTTTGTCCGGTGTGACAGGGGAGAAGGATATGCAAGTTGTAGAGAAGTGGAACACAGTGAATAATGTGAAACAGAAATGCAGAGAAGTGTTTCAATTGCAGAGAAGTTCAAGGGAGTATCAAAGAGGGTTAGATGGCACTGCACAGTGAAATGAACTGTAATGTAAAGGAAAAAAAAAGGAATTGAACTGTAAATTGTAAAGAAAATGAATAGGAAATAAAATATTTTTGTTTTTGTTTTGTAGAAATGCAAATGCAAATAGAAAACTAGATCAATATGCACAAAACAAAAATAAAACAACAAACACACACACAATTTTTTTTTTTAATTGCAAACACACACAAAATAAAATCACACAAAAATCAAACAAAAATAATTCGAAGAATGGAAAATCAAAATCAAAACAAATCCCCGGCAACGGCGCCAAAAACTTGTTCGTCGACGAAATTCTATCGGTTTAGAAAACCGTCGAACGAATTTAAATTTAAAAATAACCGCAAGCGCACGGTGTACGAATGTAGCACGCGGCGAATACGGGTCGATCCGCAGGGAATTGATGATTTTAAAATTCTATTCAATCAAATTAACCAAACTTGAAAGTGTGATTAGCTAAAAATGTAAGAAACTAACAAAAACTAGCAAAAGAAAAATCGATAAAAATATGAGAGTTAAAAGAACAATTTAGAGATAAATCCACTCTCTAGATCATATAAATCAACAAAATGAAGTTATGATCTCTCTTTTCTTGTCATTAGTGAATTAGTTGATGTGCTATTCATAAGTATGGTATATTTGTGCTATTAATTAGCTCAATATAAACCATCAAACTATAACACAACCACTAATACACATTTAACTCTCATGAAATATGACAACAAAGTTGAAATAAAAATCTATTTTAAGCATAGCCTATTAACTATTGTTTAGAAATATAGGCTATCAAATTTCAATTTCAACATTCACTTCTTTGCCATAATCATATTTAGATGAAGAGGCAATTTGTGTTATGTTTGTTTAAGCATGGCCTATTTGTTATGAACAACATAGACTATCAAATTCAAAGCCAAAACAACAAGTTAAACCACTTCAAAACATTTCATTTAAGCACAAAAGAGAGCATAAACAACAAAATGTTGGATCTACATACTAGAGAGCTTCATTACCCCTAAATTGAAGGGATTAAGCTTTCATATTTGTTATCATATGAACAAATGTAGAAAACAACATTAAACAAGAAGAGAAAAAGAGAGCAAAATGAAAGGAAAAATTATTCTACTTGCATAAAAGTAAATCTACACTACTAGAATGAAAGGAAATGAACATGTAAGTAAAAGGAAACACTAATTAACATTGCATAAAATAAAAATAAAATTACATAAAATAAAAATGGCTAAGTAGCCATGAAAAGAGAAAGAGAGCTTTCTTTTATTTTTGATCTAAACTAAACTAAAGAGAAGGAGGCCTAAGAGAGACTAAGAGAAGAGATATGTTACATGAAACATAAGGGGTATTTATACAAGTGTTAAAACCCTAATTCATTTTTTGGGGAATGCCCAAAATGCCCATGAGAAAGTGTGGAGGCCAAGTTATCATTAGCATGTTTTAATCCCCACTTAAATGTACATGAAGCCATTAAATCCATAAGCATGTGCATTAGCCTTTAATTTGTACATTAAGGTAGGTGGGTAGGTGGGGTCCTCCATGATCTTCACTTTGAATTATTTACATCTTCATTCCTTTGTATTGATTTTGTGCATGCATATCTTCATGAAACCACTTGTAAATGTCACCAAATTTCCTACAAAAAACATAGAAAATTCTAAGTAAATTTTCACAATTTAATAAATGCACAAAAATGACCATTTCACCCTTGTATGAAGATGAATGTGTGACAATTTGGAATTAATGTGAATTTTGGTTAAAACAAGTTAAAATACCCAATATGATCATTTATTTAATTTAAATAGATTAAATATGGCGATAAAAATGTGCACATTTACGTGCACATCAATATCACACAGCATATGAAGGGGAAAATTCTTGTGTTATGGGAAAAGAATATGTGGTCAGGAGCCATTATTGATAATAAAGAACAACAACTGACTATGTTGTTCAAAAGTGTATGAGGTTTTGAAATATATATTACGTTTTTTATGCAAAAAAATTGGCCTTTGAGAGACTAGTATTATGGCAACAAATAATAGATCTTTCTAGACAAATTGCAAAGCCATGGTTAGTAATGGGTGATTTCAATGCTGTTTTAAAAACCAAAGAAAGAGTATGAGGAAGTACACTAATGGTGGCCTAATTAGCAGAATTCAATGAATGTGTCCTAGCAAGTGGGTTACTGGAAACATCCCATACAGGCCTGCATTTCACATGGAAAAGTGGTGAGGGTAGAAATATATCTTCCAGAATTGACAGAAGTTTTTGTAATTCAGAACTAATAAACAAAATCCCTACGTTACAAACTATAGTTCTTCAACTAGTGATCATTGCCCTTTACTTTTTAAGTTTAATAATAACAACAATAATAGTAAAGGCAAGCCATTCAGATATGCAAATAATTGGCATCAGCTTGAAGGATATAAGGAGGCTTTAAACATAGAGAATATCATACTTCCTCCAGGAAATAATATGTATAAATTTATAATGATGCTCAGGACTATGAAGCAGAGACTTAAAGAATGGAACAGAAAGAGACCAAAAAACAAGGATATTATTACCAATACCCAGAATCAGATTAAAGTTATACAAGAATCTCTAGATAGAGATCCATTAAATGAGAACCTCAATAAACAATTCTATCAGTTGAAGGGCAAACTCAAAGAGGAAATCCACAAACAGACAATGGAAATCAAGCAAAAGGCAAAAGAAAATTGGATAACACAAGGGGATGAATGCACTAAATACTTTTACACCAAAATGTCTCAAAGGTCTCAATATAATAATACCTTGAATTGTCTAAATGAGGAAGGTAACTTGGTGAATAATATGAAGGAAATAGAAAACAAAGCCATTGCGTACTTTACAGAATTATATAATGGAAACTCAATGCAAGTCTTACCTGTAGTTCAGTGTAGAAGGAAAATCTCTCAAGAGGGATGCGCCATGCTCACAGCTAGGATTTCTGAAAGGGAACCGAGGAAAGCTGTTCAATCCATCCACATTGATGCTAGTCCGGGACCAGATGGTATGAGGGCAGCTGTTTTCAAAATGCACTGGGAACACCTGAAAAACCATATGTTAAAAGCATATCAGGAAGTTCTAGATTGTGGTGAGTTCCTACAAGAAATTAACCACACTTTTATTTCTCTTATTCCAAAAATTAAAAAACCAAACAGAATTGAAGATTACAGGCCTATCTCCTGTTGCAATGTTTCATACAAGATACTTAGTAAAATTATATGTTTTAGACTGAAAAAAGTTCTCCCAAATCTGATTGCTCAAAATCAAAATGCATTTATAAAGGGGAGATTAATTTCAAAAAATTCACTGATGGCACATGAATTTATTAGATATTTTAATAAACCACGAGCAGATAAAATGTGTCTTAAAGTAAACTTACACAAAGCTTATGATAAAGTGAATAGAAAATTTGTCATTTACATGCTCAAAGAAATGGGGGTGCCAGAAAGTCTCTTAAAGCCGATAAGGTTCTGTATTTCCACACCAGCTTTCTCAATTCTGATTAATGGAGTTCCTAGAGGATACATTTCTAGCAACAGAGGACTTAGACAAGGGGACCCACTATCCCCCTACCCATTTGCAGTGGCAATGGAGTGGTTTTCCCTACAAATGGAAATAGCATGTCATAATAATAAGATTATCCTTGTGTACAGAATTTCACCAAAGGTAACACACCTTATATATGTGGATGATCTGATAGTAGTCATGAAAGCTAATACACATGCAATTGATGAGCTTAAAGATATTTTTCACCAATTAGAAAAGTATGCAGGGCTGAAACTCAATGAGGGTAAAACTAAATGTTATTTCAACAAATTTTGCAAAGATAAACAGAAATTGATGAATAGATTTGGTGTAACAGAAGGGACACTCCCAGTTAAAACTTGGGTATTCCATCATCTATTAACTCCATTACAGACAAAGAATGTGCAAAACTGATAGAGAAAATAAGAGAGCGGTTACAAGGATGGAGAGCCAAATTGCTATCTTTTGCTGGCAGGGTAGAACTAGTCCACACAATTATCACCTCTAAAGTTAGATATTGGCTCCAAATATTTCAAATTCCAGATTGCTCCCTGGGAAAAATCAACTCAGTATGTGCAGACTTCATTTGGAGGGGAAAATTCCACAAAATCAGTTATAAAGACTTGTGCAGACCTAAAAAGGAAGGTGGAGTTGGTCTTAAAAACCTTTTTGAACTCAAAAGAGTATATGGAATCAAGTTGGCTTGAGTATAATATCATCAGAAAATTTGTGGCCAAAATGGATAAGGGCTAAATACATTAAATCAAACTTCTGGACGGATTCATTAGATAACGATGCATCTGTAATATGGAAGAACATCCTGAAACACAGAGAACTTTTGAAACCTTTGATTGAAAGAAAAATAGCAAATGGATATACAACAGATCTTTGGAGAGATCCTTGGTTTAATAATAAAAGCCTAATTGATAGATTAGGAATGGAAGGATACTCGGATTATGGTCAACCTAACTACAATGTCTCAAGTATTATTGAAGGAGGAACTTGGAAATGTGAAAAACAGATTGTCACAAGAAACTTTTCACAAGAAATTCAGAATATTCCTATATATTTAGAAAGAAATTTTGATGAATGGATCATGAAACACTCAAGGACAGGAAAATTTCACTTCCATGAAACAATAGAGCTAACCAGACATAAGCATCAAAAGGTTGAATGGTATTATACAATATGGGGTAAATCAATTACATCAAAAATGGCACATACTGCATATACATCCATTCTTGGCAGACTGCCCACAAATGATCGGTTAAAAAATTGGGGGATTATCGAAGAAACTACATGCAGTTTATGTAATGAACATAATGAGAGCCATGAACACCTGTTCTTTGAGTGTAATTTTACAAAATCAGTGTGGAGCCTTCATAAAATGAATTGTATAGGGTCGAACGAAGTTAAAACACTAAAAGATGAAATTTTAAACCGAACAACAGAAGAAACTGTTCGAACCTTCTGCAGGAAATATTCAAAATTTGCTTCACAACTTCCATTTGGCATCTCTGGCGAGAAAGGAACAAGCGGACTTTTAACATGGAGGAGAAAAACATTCAATCGTTGAGCACTCAAATAGACCGAGTTGTGAAATTGACAATACTCCGAATAAAGAAAAAACTGCTTACCAGCCTAAGGGGGCCAGAAAAATCACTACTGGCGAAGTGGAAGTGGAAGGTAGACGACAAAGGAAATCTATCAGAGATTCGGGAGCCGCCATGAAACAAAATGGATTGTGCTTTATTAAAGAAGTAGATTTGATATGGAATGTTCGAGTTCTGTAGTGAAGAGCGAATATATTTTGTAATTTGGGCTTCGGCCTTTTACTATAGCAATAAAGATTAACCAATTTTCAAAAAAAAAATATATATATATGAAAAATGAGAATCTTATGTTTATATTAAAATAATTTGATTTTATTTGTATCTATATACGTGTATATTTACGCACGTATGTGTGTGCATATTGAAATAACTGAAATTAATTATATATAAACACATACACACAATTTTAATATTTGTACTTATAACATTAACGATATTTTACATTAATCAAATGTACCAAAGATTTAAATATTGAATAAATCTTACCAAATCAAATTTAGTTTTTTTTAACCTCGAATTTTTTTTAAGAAATTTTAGTATTTTAATTTATGTTATCCTTTTTCAAATCAATCTTTGCTGTTGATTTTAATATTTTCTAATATTTTGTGACCAAATATACATCTTATATTAATCAATGAAATTGAGGCAATTTGGGATGTATGTGTATTTATGTATATGTATATGCATATGTGTGTGTATGAATAGCTTATATAGATTGTAGATATAAACTCTAATATCTATACATGTAGATATTAACCCTGTTGTTTTGCTATTTTTTGTCATGTTAAACATATTATCAGCCACACCATTTTTTTGAAACGATACTTAAATACAACATGTTACTGAGATAGCAGAACAAAAATCATATATCAATATATGTTCAAATCATGCTACGCAAGTTTCGAACTTGTGACCTCTCACACTAAAGCCGAATCACTTAACCACTGGGACAATGGTGCTTGTCAGCAACACCATCTTTTGTATAATGGTTAGGTATATATTAGTTGAATGTTTGCAAAAGAAGAATATGTAATTAATTGTCGATATCACCATTTTATCATTTTCTTTTTAGATCTTGATATGATTATATGTAGAACTAATATTATGTTTACTCCTATTTTTATACACCAAACAATTATATTCAACATATATTTCACATGTATATCACACCTCTATCGAACTGGGATTTTCGACCCTCGTAAACCGACATCAATACTTTCATTGTATAACATGCCAAATATACAAGTGTCGGAAATATCGATTGCTAGGGGTAAAGAAGAAAAGATAGAAGAAACAGAAACAACAATACAGAATCTCACAATTGCAGCGGAACAAAATATAATATATAATAATGAATTTATTATACAAAAGAAACTGTAACTGTTAATACACATAAAATTATCAGAGTACAATGACCAAAATCAATCTGGACAGTTATAGCAACTTGTCCTCATAAACACGGAATATACAGCATGACTCGCATAGCGGAATATAAACAAATACGCTTGAGAATCCTCCAGCTCGACTCTTGAGCTCCATAGCATCCTAATCTAGATATGTAACACTCGGTCTAATCCAAGCATTATAATAAAATAACACCCGAGTCAATTTGGAAAACCAGCGTGAGAAAACACACTCAATTTGAATTCTTACTATTTCAAAATCCTTTGAAAAACAAAGGTATTTCGTAAGACCACGTCATAGATAAATATGATGGGTATTTACCTTACGATAACTAAAAAAATTTATATCAAAATCATCTGTTATTTTAATAGTGTCTATAGAGAGTAAACTAAAAAGCATGTAACATCCCGCCCTTTTGTATGGTTTAAATCGACGATAAACCACACACGTTAGACTTAAATCATACGGCAGGGCGGATAGTTATGGGGTAAATAAGAAGAAGCAGAGAAAGAAAAAAAAGAATCTTGCAGCAGAACGATAAAATATAATAATTAAATAAACAGTTGATGAAGCTGTTTACAAAATATTCGATTTTATTTATACAATATATATCAGAGTTACACATACCAGAGAATAATAATCAATGCAGTGGAAACAGTATGAATGTAGTGGAATACCATAATAAATAATAATAAATCTTCGCCTTCGTCCTCCAAAATACGGTCTTCCAAATCCTAAAATGCTCAGGCTGACCCGAGCGAATTGAAAAGACAAGACACTTGAGTCATAACTAAAAGATCTTATGTAAGTTAAATCAACAAGAATAAATATGAGTGGAACGGCGTCATAGATGTTTATGGAATTTGACATCTCCTATCCAGTGTCAAACGTGGGTGCAATAACTTAAGAGATGCTCGGGATTCACATCTCCTAAGGATCCGTTAAACTATTTACTATGTAGTAATATTTTGCTATTATAATAATGTCTATAGTAAAATAAACTTACTTTTAAATAGCATTAAGGCTTTACATTTTCCACCTTAGCACGTAATAGTCCCAGTAGTCCATCTAGTATCATGGTCCCTCCTGACCCAAAAGCCACCAGAAGATACCACACGGGCTACGGGAGAAAACCAAACTCGTACTAGGCGCGCTAGGGTAGGTGGCACGGCACAACTAGGCAATGCCAGGGTAGGTAGACCAATTACGCTTCCAGGCCTGTGGTACCGCATAGCCGCAGCTACCGCCCACCTTGAGCCACACCTCCAAATCAAAAATAAAAATTAGCCACCGAATCAATCCAAAAGTCAAAGTATAATATCGAAGGGATGTGTCCGATCAAAGGTGCTATCTCATTGGCCCGTCAATCGCACCTGTTTTAGCCACCTTATGCCTACTCACGGGAGTCGGGTCCACTTATTTATCTCAAAGGAAACGCCGCCGCCATCCTACTTCATTCTAAAATCTCCACCGCGTACACGGTTGTTAAAGTAGTTTTTGGAGTTGGCAGAGAGTATGACAACTTCCGATATTGGTCTCTTCAACAACCAAACGTTATTATAACACCGCAATCATTTCAAAATAACCATACTTCAAAACCAAAATATAATATCCATTTCAAAACCATATAAATATGATATCATTTCCCTTTCAAAAACCAAATAAATATGATATCGTTTTTATAAAATCCAAATCAATATAATATCATTTTTATTTCGAATATATCCTTTCCAAAATCATAACACTTCCAAAATTTTAATATTTCGAAACCAAAAGCTTGACATATAACCTTTCAAATCATAATACTTAGAATTTCCTAGCTTCTAAGCCGTAACTTCCAAAACTTAAATGGTTTGGATATTCAAACAATAAATAAAATAAAATAAAATTGTTTGAATTTAAAATCACTTTATAAAGTAAAGTAGTTTCCTCGACTTCCCAATTTTATTCACTTTATATTAAATCTCAATTCATAACTTTCAACTCACTTTCGGTTTCAATAAACCATTTCAATTTCAATATTTTCAAACTTTGAGTATTAAACAATTTCAAAACTAAGGTTGATAATTACGATTCAACAATTCAATGTTCTATTATTTAATTTTGAAATATTTGCATAATAAATCCATTATCATTTAAATAAAACTCAAATTACAAATAACTAAATATTTCATTCAATTTATTTATACTTGAAATATTCGTTTAATTCATCTTGAACAAAAATCCAGTTATAAAAATCCTACTTTTAAATTTTCAAGTTTAATAAACTTTACATCAACTTATGGAGTTTAATCCTTAAATAAGCTCAATGTCAAATAAATTTCCAATTTACCTTCCAATCATAATTTATTTAAATCATTATAACCTCTATATTAAATTATAATTTAAATACTTAACCATATTTTATTTTAATAAAATCAAACTCCATTATTAAACTTATTACTGTTAAACAAATTTATACATAGCTTAAATACATGAATTTAACTATATATAAAATATTTTTATATATAATATCAAAAAATTAATATTTATTAAACTATATAATTCTATCCAAAACCATAGAAATCATTTTCAAAATATTTATATATATAGACCGAGGGTGTCTGTATATAAATTTTCTATCCTATGGTCAAGTGATACGGATATTTAGCATTTCAATCCGTAATTTAAAATAAACATACGGTTATATATCATTTCAAACCGCAATCCCGAATGAAATAAAAATCCAAAACAATTTGCAGTTTATAACAATACAAATACAACATCCATTCATCCAATATCAATCATCAAACATTTATCACAATCATCATCCAATTCAATCAATGTATAATCAGAAAATAAATAACAGGCATTTACTGGCAGTTTATATTCAATAATAAATTAAATAACTATTTTATTCAATAAATTCAATTTAACAGAGATGATGAATAAAAATATGCCAAAAAGTTATGAATAAATTTTTAATCTCATCAAAAATTAATTTAACACGGATAAGAAATTTTAGAAGTTGTGAGTGGGTTGAAACACTCACCTTTATAGGAATCTGAAAATAATAGACTTCTAATCAATAGCTCCACTCTATGTTACCTTAGACTCCTTCTTGATTGCTAGTTTTGTTCCGTAATTTTTATTTTATTTTGATTTACTTTAATTTTCCTCCTTATTATATTAATGTATATATGCATGTATGTATTTTTTAAAGGTTTGAAGAAAAAAAGATTTGAAAAGATGCGTTGAAAAAGAAAAGGATTAAAATAAGAAGATTGAAAATTGAAAAGAAGATCAAGATTTGAAAACAAAGAAGAAAGTTTGAAATAGAAGAAAATTTGACAAGAAGAATATTCGAAGAGGAAGGAAAAAACTAAAATGAGAGATAATAAGGAGATTTGAAGCAAAAAAGAAAAAGAAAAAAAGAAGACGATTAGAATGGAGGCTGGGGTTTCATTTGCATCATATCTTATTTATAAGGTTAGAGTTAGGTTTAGGGCCAAAGAGATTTGAAAAAAGAGGCAACTTTAATTAGAAATAAATGAAATGATGTTTCAGAAAATAAAGTTGGAAAATGAACGAAAAAAATAAAGTAAATATGAACAAACTTGGTATTGAAATATAGTAAATATGAACAGCCTTTTTAAAAGTGGCATGTATTAAAAATTGGTAAAAGAAAGAACTAAAAATATGAAAAGTAGTTCATGTTTGTAAAATAGAAAAGCTTCGGACAATGTAAACGGAATGGAGTAATGGAATAAATGGAGAAATAATGAAAAGAATGCGGCAATTATTAATTAGAAAGGGAATGAATAGACCAACTCTATACTGTAAACAAACTTTTAGCATTCATATTTCAAAACAATCGTTCACTTAATTAATTTTGTTAACCCTAAACATACCAAAATTAACATCCATTAACGATTTAATTAACACACAATAAATGAAAATAAATTCTCCACACAAATTTGTGTCATAAATTAAAAGAATATGCCGCATTAAGAAATTTTCATTTCTCCTCTTTGTGATTAGATTGGGAATTAAACAAACATGTTAACATTTCGACTGAATGTTTTCCAAGGAATGCATTAACATACATTCAATAGTATGATACCATAAACAAGGTAATATAAAAAGGTGTATAATATATATATATACATCTTTATCGCCACTTATAGTTAACATTCATAAATAAAAGGTATGAAAATAGTCCACATAAGGAGGACTGAATGTAAGAGTAAATTAGAAAAGTGAAGATAGAAAGGTAAGTTATGTTGCAATTAAGATCTAATAAAGTCTAATTGAAAAGGAAATAGTCAAGTGTAAATCTATTTTACCCCTTTATCATCTCCTATTAACATTTAATTTAATAACATATGAGATTTCAAACCTAAATAGTCTTTTTTTATGATCTAATTGGATCTAAAACATAAGTTTAAATTTAGGTATAAACATATATGTAGTAAACTAGCATTAATTTTGAAACATGAACTGAATTAATTGGAAATAAATTACCCAATTTATTTCAATATATGTTTACAATTAACGTCTTCCCACTTTTTAATTAAAAGATTCCAATCGCAATATTTGTCATTGATTTCTAAGGTAAAACTGAATGAGACCATTCAATTTATTTTTATAGTAATTTAACGTATTTATGGAAATATTGCACACAAACCAAATGATATTAATTTCTTATTTCTGTAATACATTTTTCAGCTACCAACATTTCAAATAAATAAACGTATGATTTTTTTTTTTTAGTAAAGAAACATATAATATTCTTTTTCTCTGATATTTATTATTCCAATCAATTGGAATTTACATTCATACGGTCATTTATTTTCTTCCTTATTAAACTTTACAATTATTTTCAATTTATGCTCTACAATTACATTCCTAATTAGCTTTACCATTACAATTGATTGAAATAACATTAACAATTGTCAGTTTCATTCAATCAACATCAACAATCACATTCATACTTTATTATCAACCAATAAATATTATAATTACTTGCCTATCATTGATTTTATCAAATTATGGTTTATTACGCATTATTTCAACCTACTGTTATGAATAAAATTTACATTATTCCCATATATTAACTTAATTCACATTAACATAACATTTAATTACGTTTATTGAAATTTATTTCCCGTTTAAATTAACAGGTTAAAATAGAGGGTAACGTACAATAATTGTTACCGTTGGCTTTTAATTACATTTATAACCAAGTATAGTATTTACGTTATTTCCAATTTGTTTTAATTCCATTTAAATTGTTAATTATTAGTTTTACTACCATGGTTACATTTCATTTTTAACATTCATTTCCTTATTAAATTGCAAATTTTTATTTCTTTCCATATTGAATTATCAAAACTTATTAATTTAACAATTTAATTTAAGGAAAATCTATGGGTCGTTACAAAGCAACTGATATGCTTGCGTCTCATGTTTCAGCATAGTTGGGCACAATCAAAACTGCATAGGATCTTAGTGTATATTTGATTCCATATAATGACTGGGCTACTGGGGTACCCTCAGCCACAGTACACCTTTAGAAAAAACTGTACGGGACCGTACCTAACGATCCCTACCAACACAAGACTGGCCTACTCCTTACTGGATAGTACCGAATATGTTATTACCCCTGGTGCTCCCACCCTAATCGAGAGCTCTCTTTTCTATGCACAACGATATCCATAATTTTTAATATATATCCGAGGGTTTCTAGAAAGGGACAACATACCATAATTGGGTGCGACCAACTTAGCCCTGTTGCATCTCCCCTATTTTGTCCTCCCGGTTGATAAGGCTTGAGGCTACATTTTACCATTAGAATAGCATTTGTACTTGGAATGCTAACACTGCCTTCCTGGCAAGCATTGCAATGATAGCATTCATCCATACAAGTTGTCCTGCGTCTAAACAAACCAAATCTCCAAATCACCATCTCCAGTATCTTCATGATATCGCAAATCGTAACGCACAAATTGGATCAAAGTGGTATTTGGATAATTAAATCTGATCCCGGTTTCTTCGAAACAATCAAAGAATTTGGCCAAATTTGATAGTTAGATATATTTAACTGCCAATATAACATACATACGTAGTCACTAAGCCTTATTTTATAAATTTTCTAGACATTTATTTTCAGAATATCTTCATAAGATTTATATATTCAAAACTCTTTTGCTATTTCATTGTTGAAAACAAATTCAACACTTATCCATAACAAAATATTTCAATCCGTGTCTCACTTCTACACTTAGTGAAATATTTCCAAATTCGAGTTACAATCCATTACATAGGCAAAATATATTGATATGAATCCTTCGTCGTTAAATATTTCAAAAACCTTTCATTTCAACATTGAGGAAATTATTATAAGCACATTCTTCCGAAATCATTTTTAACATCGATACTTAGGAATTTTTTTCATATCTTATCTCTTAAATTTTTTGGAATTTATGATAATTTCTTCGACATATTCCAGAAATCAATTATACTCACCTAAATCTCGTCTATCCATTTATAACTTCTTTGTGAATTCAGATTCAACTAGAAGTTCTTACTTTATAACATTTCAGAAATTCCTTAAGCTTCCAAAATTCCATTATAAGGTTTTCCCTTCTGAAAATCATATCCATTAACTAATTTCTGCTTTTACATCTCGAGAGGATTTACAAATAAATGTCAACCATTTTCCAAATATATATATATATATATATGATTATTTTTATATAATAGTAATTTATTAGAAGAACATGTTTAAGCAATTATTTCAAAATATCAAAACTTTATACATAACATCAATAACTCAATTCCACTTATTTTTAACTAACAAATAAATTTCCAAAGCTGATTTTTTTTTAATTTTTTTAATTTATTTCAATTTATATTAACTATTTGAAAAATCCATTTTCCAAAGTATTTCAATACAAACTAGTTTTAAATAAAATTTTCCTTTTAAAGACAACTTAACTTCTTAATATTAAAAGTCTATTTTTTAAAATCTAAATAACCCATTCAGTTTTCAAATTTCTCTCAATTCATAACCCATCAATTTCATTCAGATTCTCTTAACCATTTCCACTTTTCAAAATAGCGTCCATTATTTTCCTCAATCCTATTTCCATATTCTAATATAAATTCACCTATGAATATTATATTCCCAATTTACCATCTCATATCGTTTCCCTTATTTAGAAACACCATTTATAAATTTTATAACTCCTTTGAGTTTCACCATTTTATCAAACTAATCACACTTATAAAATTCAATTTTGTAAGTCCATTTTTTAATAAATTCCATTTATATTCAATCTATTTTAAATATTGATTTCAAATCCCTTTTCATATTTTCTTGAATATCATTTAAAAAATCCTTATATAAATTATATTAAAAATCCCCATCTAAACAATTTGTGAATGTATTAAGCATAACCAGAAATCAAATTATTATTTTATCCAATAAATTTTATTTTTAATAATCCAAATTTCGATATAAATATTTTTATTTTCCAAAATCTCCTTTAACTTTCTTAAAAATTCAAGAATAATATTTATGGTATTTAAAATACCATAATTAAAGCTAGTGCAACTATAACATCCAAAATTCAAACATATCCCTATCCATAGCATCATATATTAATATATATGAATACTAAATATATTTTTGAGGAATCCAAATTGATCCCTCCAACCCGTTTTCCCTGCCTCACAGATGTCAGATAACATAAAAATACCAATCCCGCTTCGAGGAGGGATATCGTGGTAATATAAGATTATCCGCTATTATGCGGGGCACATAGGATCTCATCTGCTCCAACCGTCGGGTATATATCTAGCTACTAATATATATATATATATATATATATAACACTACATATAATAATCCAATAGATAATAATTTTAAAATTCAAACAGCATCCAATAATTTATTTTAATTATTTTAAATTAACTCCTGCAATCCAAAAGGAGTGAGATTTACTCACCTTGTTTTTTATTTTTTCGAACATCCTGATTTAATTTTTCTAAAATTCCAACCGCTTCTGAAAAATCCCAAGCTAATTTCTATGCATAGGTTTTCCAGACACGAACCAATCCTAACCTTTTTAATGATTTTTGGGCCTCGTATGCAAATTATATTAAATTTTATTAGCGTCTCAATTTAATTTCCAAATTAATTAACTGATTATGTAAAATTAACTTAATTACAGAATTTATACCTTTATCCTCTATCAAATCATTACCTCCAACCTACGTCGTTCATCGCCTCCAACCATCTCAACCGCCACCTGGTGGTCGTCCCTTTCCACCTTATCTTCTTCTTTACACAGCAGACGTAGCTGCATATACATGATATCTGACCTCCCAGCTTTCCCCCTCCTCGACTTGACCATGATCTCCACCCACCTGCAGCCTCACGCACCCTTCCTTCGATTGAACAAACCCCTATCGACCATGACATCCTCAAATAGAGGCGCTCAACCATCACCTTCAACTCGCTACTTAGGGAAATTGACAATTTCAGCTGAACAACTCGAAGGCCATACATAATCGAGGTCGACGAACATGCAGTCAAAGTCGCGCCTTGTTGCGAGCAATCCATAGGCAACCTTCGGCTGGCCTATCGGGTCCAATCCCAAAACCCTAAGCCGTAGTTCGCCTTCGTCCAGCCCACGCTCCTACCAGCGAACGCCGCCACCACTCCCTCATTTACTTTGAAGGCTTCAGCCCTAGGTGAGACATTATTTTGTTTTATTTTTTCTTTTCTTTTGATTTCTCAGAGACGAATAGCAAAGAAGAGAGGAAAGTGCACACGAATTTGAATTGGTTTTCCTTTTTTTCTCTGTGAATCAAATTTGATTTTCTTTTGTGAAGAGAAACATGGGAAAGGAAGAATTAAAAGTGAGGAGGGTATGGGAAAGAAGGAGGCATGATTGAACGATTTTGTGGGCTAGTGGAATAAGTCGGCTGATAGATGGAGTTGACCTTTTATTAAAATTTTATTTTCAACATGACTTGATTGCATCATTAAAAATCCTAAACCCTTATTGAGGCGTGCCACCTGGTGTTCCTATTGTTATACCCCCATTTCGAATCTAATGGAACAAGTCTCGAGTCATAATTCAATCATATGGAGAAGATAGCCTTTTAAATTAATTTCCATTATATTATTTTTAGGCGTTTTGATATCGTACGACCAAACGGTAAATCAAAAAGTTACAAAATTTGAAATCCGGTAATAATACACTATTACAGATCCAACGAAGCATATTTCGTTGAATACCGAGGTTGTGCCTCGGATCGCTATTTTAACACGTCGATTTAATCAATGATTTCAAAATTTACGAAATTGCTTGAAATCTCAGTTTAAAAACTAAATTCTAAATTAAATAAAAAATTATCAACATCAGAAATCGTTTCGATATATATTCAACTCAAATTCATAATATTTACCAATTTCGTATTACGATAGATTGCTATATTTAAAATTTTAAATTTTATCTATATTTCCAAATGAAATATTCATAATTGAAATCAACTTATATTCTCACTTCAATACTTAAAATCATTTAAATATTCAAAATCAAATGATGAAAAATTTGGGTCGTTACAACACCATTTAGAAATATGAACATATTTGATATATTCATACTTATAATTAATTGACACATATTTAATTAATTGCGAATATGACAATCTATTCAAATATAATTTTATTAAACAACTAGATTGTATATGGAACTAAACATTAGATTTCATAGGTCCAATAAGATCTAGTTAAGGATTTTTTTTGAAATATACCCATTTCACCCGTTGCAAATTAGACTGGGTTCCTTTAATGGTGTCACAGCTCAGATAGTCTATGTAGTGTAATCAGTCAATATTAAAGCCAACTAATTAAACTTATATATACGATGGGTATTTAGAAAGTACTATCTAGACTGTGGTTAAGTAATCAAGTAACCTACCTTCTCTAGCTATCAGATTGGAGCAATTGTTGGAGTAAGTCGAAAATGTTGGCCTAGATGTAAGGCTCATTATTTGGGCCTTGGGAAAATTTTCAAATTAAGATTTGATAACTGGAAAATAACTTTTAAATAAAAGTTAAGTTTGAAATATAAAAGGTGTTTTATAGAAGTTATAAAACAAATTTCAATTTTTTAAAGCTTTTTTGAGAAGTTAAATTATTAATTGGAATATGATTAATTATTGAAATTCTTTATTAAATTAAACTAGGTAATAAATTAAGAGTTAATTTATTATAAACATAAATACATCAATATATGTATGCGATTATAATATCACAGTTGTATATTTATCCTAAAATTATCCAAGATAAATAGAAGATTCCAGTTGACATAATTAGTTTAGCAGCTTTAAGTTAGGATTGTTCTAGATAAAAGGCTGTATTGATTAAACTAGAAGGCTAAATATATCGCCTTGAATAAATGTCATAATAAAGGAAATGTAAATATAAATACGCAAATTTATAATTGAGCTAATGATTATTCCAAATGTTGACAATTCCATGACATTGGTTTTTCAAAACAATGCTACGATACAATAATTAAAAGAACCTAAGGCTTGCTATTAGTTAAGATAAATAAAGTTCCACATGATAAAGTCGGTTTATCAACGATGGAGGGTTGTTGATTAATAAGGTGAATAATTAAGACAATATAGCATATCTATTCAATATAGGACTTGCTCGATTAGTTTTGAGAAAACATATCAGAGAAATAGGATTAAGAATCCATAATTGATCCAAAGTGCAAATGGAAGATTGAAGGAGTTAGGAGGTACGACCTAGGGGCAATTATATACCTTATTATGTATATCTAACTATAAAACCAATCTTATTTGTAATAAAGGTATTTGATCTCTATTATATACTTTGTTATATAGTAATATAATTGATTACGTAATTAATTTAAAGTGTATAACTAATAATGTCCTCAACTAAAGTGTTATGTGGTCATAGTTGCAAATAGTTGAAATCGTAATTAATAAATCACAACATAAAAAAACTTTTATTTTAAATATTCTTGGTCAAGATTTTTTGAGAAAGAATATTTATTCATCCAATGAGACCATGTAGGTAACGCTTTTCAAATGTTGGGCGATGTATTACTCTTGGTTGTTAGGGGAATTAAGAGATTATATACTCATATTATTGGATAATTATGAAATGAATCATTCGAGAGTTTCATATTGGCTGTAACAACTAGGTCAAGCAGGAAATCTCAATGTGATGATGTTAAATGGCTCTCTTGTCTTAAGAATACTATGGAACTTCTATGTGGACATACCATTTTGCCTAAAGTTAAGTAGTAGCATGGCAATTGTCGAGCTACTATAATTGGGTCTAAGTAGAAGCATGGCAATTGTCGAGCTACTATAATTGGGTCTAAGTAGAAGCATAGGAAGTAAAAAATTGCTTTGTCAAAGAGTCGTAACCCTAAATCAAATTGGAGGAAATCTTACACTGCTTATAACATTGTGATTTTATATGAATAAAGACTTGAACAATATTTTGCATAGCTTTTTTTACTTTGAATGTGCAAACTAGATTATTATTGAACATAGACATGCATATGAACACCTTTTGGACTTGAACATGACTTTGGACTTCATCCCAAATAAAGCTACATACATCTTGACCCAAATTAGTGTTTGTCATACATAATGACTATTTTGCCAAATGACATATGGAAAATAAATTGCGATTAACTTGGATTGCCTAATTTATCAATTATCAAATTCCTAATGGATTATTGTCTGTCTATGTAATTTATTTATTTAACATATAATGTGAGCCATTGGCAAATTAATCACAAGCTTATTGGCATTAAGGGTCCTTTTTCGACATAATAGCAATGTATACTAAAGCTACGACCTGCATGAGCCAACCATAGGTATAAGGGCACCTTCTAAAACTCATCAACCGTGCCGTTTTATAGTGACACATTATGGTATTATGGATGTTATACCAATTTTTGGTCTAACACTACATATCTTGTCTTTGACATAACGGGTTAAGTTCTTTAATCATTCCGACACCATTCCGAAAACCCATAGGCGTTATAGATTTTCTCGAATAATATCATTGCGTGTTGATACTTGAATTATCAATCCTACCATGATACCAGAAATATATCGAGAATGCAATCATGATATCGGGACCATTTGACTAAACGTTGATTTGATAACACTCCTTAGTTCCACATAGCATCATGAGTGTTTTTCCAATTTTTAGGTTAATATTTTTGACCTAGAAGGAGGGCTCGATACTCCGACTGATTATTTCCTTATTTAAGTCTAATTATGTGGTTCATTTTCCGTTCTAAGGAGATGGTAAAAACTAGGATAATTAACATTTCAAATGAGGAAATAATGCAACATACAATATTGGAGAATAATATTACTCCTACCTTCAATCCATAAAATTTGGGAACTGGTCAACCTTCAGAATCAGCAAAGCCAATGGATAGTGAACCCAAAATCAACAATCTAACTCAATGCAAGAGTAACTAGAGCAAGTCTGTTTATAGAAGTCTTCCAAAACAACAAGGCTCACTGTAGGAGAAAAGGCAGAATCTCCAAGGAGAAACCTTAATGATCCAGCACTCAAAAGCAAGGAGAAAGGAAAATTTACCATGAGTCCACCAAAAAAGAGAGGATCTAAAAATGAAAGACTAATATTGTGCACCCCAAACTCACGGGACAATAAAATTAAGATGAATCAACAAAGGGAGAATCAAGAAAGGATGGTAAATCGTTCTTCCGAGCAGATAGGTAGCTTAGTTTTAAGCAAGGAGTATAAGCCTAATAGGAAAGACTATTATGATGATGAAGCATACTTGAAGGATAGTGATAAAAAGATTGTGAAGGATATGCTCGATTTTAAGGGAAAAAGAATCCTTGACCAAATGATAAACAATAATCCTCGTGAGGCTTGTTAATGAAGGGATAATGGCTGTTAGAATCTCATCCCACATTAAGGTTCCCATGCTAAAATATAACAGAAGCATTGATCCAGAAGATAACATCCTAGCTTTTGAAAACCAGATAGATCTACACAATGCATCAGGAGCAAGTCGTTTCTAACTTTTTCATACTACTTTTCAAGGAGCCTTAGCTAAACGTCACAGAAACTATTGGGAATGAACTATCAATTCCTGGGAGCAATTTTACTATGAATTCTCAACACTATTTTGCATCTGTAAAGATCCCACTATTGATTCTAGTGTATTAGTCAATGTTAAACTGAGGCTGGGGGAATTTCTTGGTGAATACTTGAAGAAGTTAAATATGGAAGCATTAAAAGCTAAAAATATGATTGGCCGGGAGAAGTTGATGGTCGTACAATTAGGATTAATTGAGCAAACTCTAATATGGAAGGAACTCTACATTCATGGATGCAGAGATTTGCTGGACTTCCACTTTCAAGCTGACAAGTTCATCCATATGAATGAAATGTACCATGCAAAAAAGAAATCTCAGCCAAAGAAAGAAGGAAAATATGACTTCGACCATCCAATAAGAGATGGAGGTGGGATGAGAATAAAAAGGGAAGATGGGAAGAGGCCCCGAAGTCCAATTACGCAACCCTGAATAAACTAATCTCTTAAATTTACGCTACTGTTAAAGACTACGGCAACTTCCATATTCCTTACAAAGCAAGCAACAACCTTTGAACCAAGAAGAAGGGAGACTATTATGCATATAATAAGGCCAATGGACGAAAGACCTATGAATGTCATGTATTGGCGGGAATAATTCAAAATATGATTTGGTTTGGACTTATGAAAGAATTCATTAAGAAGAGTCAAAAGCCAACTAATCTTGAGGGAAGTAACCAAGGGCTCTAAAGTGACACTGCAAGCCTTGTGGGAAATAATTCTCAGCCAAATTTCATTCCACCAATCAATCGGATAGATATTATTCATGGAGGTCCACATTTAGTAGGAAATAGCGAGGGGCTAGAACCCGATACATAAGAGAGGCAAGGGATGGAATCTTCTCTATTCAGGAAGAACCACCTCTAAAAAGTCAGGTCCAACTTATGATGCATAATTTGACAATAACTCCACAGGAACTAAGAGGAGTTTTCCACCCACACAATGATCATTTGATGATAACATCACAAATCAAGCTATCTATAGTGACCAAAATTGTAATAGATACTGAAAAAGTGGTAAATGCTATCTTTAAGCATCAATCAGATGGGGATCCCAGGTGAAAATTTATAGCAAAACTTTGAGCCCACCTTCGGGTTTAATAACAAAGGTACCACTCCGGTGGGGCAGATTAAGCTTCCAGTGCAGATGGAGATTTCTCCATACCCAAGATATTTTGAAACTTTGTTTGTCACAGTAGACCAACTTTCCTACTACAATGCCTCCTTAGAAGATCGGCCTAGGCGAAGTAGGTGATTTTGTGTCACCAAAATACCTGGTGGTGAAATTTCTAACTAAAAATGGATAGGGTATGATAAGGGGAGAGCAATTCAGCTCTCGAGAGTTGTATTTTTCTACTCTCGATCAATGTAAAAGAGATAATCTTTCTTGTTATGACATAGAAAAAGATAAATCTTGTCCTTTTAACTTACGGGTTAAATTCTTTAACCATTCCGACACCAAACCAAAAACCCATAAGCATTATAGTTTATCTCGAATAACATCATTTTGTGTTGATATTTGATTTGTCAATCCTACCACGATATAGACAATATATTGAGAATGCAATCATGATATAGGGAATGTTTGACTAAACTTTGGTTTGATATTGCACTATAAATGGTAGAGCAACTCTTAAGTTCAACAACGTGTTATATAACAATCAAGGATGCTACACCACTCCTTGATTCTATATAGCATCATAGATGTTAGTCTAAATTTTGGATTAACATTTTTTGTGCTAGAAGGTGGGCTTGAACCTTTGACTTATTATTTCCTTATTTAAGTCTAATTATGTGGTTTATTTTCCTTTCTAAGGAAATGGTGAAAATAGGAGAATCAACGTTCCAATTGAGCAAATAGTGCAACACACTATATTGGAGAATGTTACTCCTACCTTCAATCCAGAAAGCTTAAAAACTGGTCAACCTTCAGAACCAGTAAGACAATGGGTAGCGAAGCCAAAATCAAAGATCTAATGCAGCAAATGGAAGAAATGCAAGAGTTACCAGAAAAGTTCCTTTCGCAAAAGTCTTTTAAAACAATAAGGCTCACTAAAGGAGAAGTGGCGAAATCTCCAAGGAGGAACCATAATGACCTAGTGCTCAAAAGAAAGGAGAAAGGTAAAAGTACCATCGGTCCGCTAAAAAGGAGAGGATCTCTTAATGAAGGACTAACATTGCGCTTCCAAAACTCACAGGGCAATCAAATTAAAATGAATCAACAAAAGGAAAATCAAGAAAGAATAGTAAAACGATCTTCCGAGCGGTAGCTCAGTTTCAGGCAAGGAGTATAAGCCTAGTACGAAAGACCATCATGGTGATGAAGCATACATGAAGGACATTGCTAACAAGATTGTGAAGGATATGCTCAATCTCAAGGGAAAAGAAACCCTTGACCGAAAGGTGAATAATAATCCTTATGAGGCCCCATTTACGGAAGAGATAATGGTTGTTAGAATCCCATCCGACATTAAGATTCCCATGCTAAAGTATAACCGAAGCACTGATCTAGATGACCACTTCCTAGCTTCTGAAAGCTAGATGGATCTACACAATGCATCAGGGGAAGTCCTTTGCAGATTTTTTCCCACTACCTTTCAAGGAGCCATAGCTAAATAGGATAGAAACTATTAGAAAAGAACTATATATTCTTAGGAGTAATTTTCCTATGAATTCTCAGCACAATTTTGCATTTGCAAATATTCCATTATCGATTACGCTGTATTAGCTAATGTTAAACAAATATCAGGAGAATTTCTTGGTGAATTCTTAAGAGGTTAATATAGAAGTATTAAAAGTATTAAAACCCTGACAGCTCGTATTTCTCTGCACCGATGCAAGTCCGAAAGTTTCCCTTGATATTGCATTGGTGTCTCGGGCGGTGTAGATTGTCATAGTTGGTATCAAAGCTTAGGTTTAAATTTCCTTATGGATTAGGGGCATATTGAAAGAATGCACATGAAAAAAAAATTCAAAAATAAAAGGTTTTCCAAATGTTTTTCAAAAGGTTTTCAAAATTGGTTTCTAAAGTGTATATATAAGTATAGGTAATGTTTTTTCAAAAATTTTCCGAAGATTTAATATAAGCTTAATCGCTTTCCCTTATTCATTCTTATACTATCTTTAGAAAGTTGCTATTTTTAAATCATAGATAAAAGATGAGAGACCTTGCTAGTTCAGACTTATATGATGCAGTTGAGATTCCAAGCATGAGTGTCCCGATTTATTTCTGCTGGTATCTTCATCTAAAGGGGCAAGTTGAGCACAATCCGAATAGGGGAGCCGTACAACGAGCACTAGGTGTATTTCCTACCTAACCATCTGCCACTAATTTTGCTAAGTTATGCAAAGATTTTTTGAACTTTGGAGCGAAGCTTACTTGGGATTAGAGTCACATATGGATGCGAGGAGATGGATTCGTACATGTGTGAGGATTTTTGGTTTGATGGATTCGAGGGATGATGTGAGGACATCTTACCGCTTGGCATCTTCAGAGAGAGGACTTGAACTAATGGTGTTTGCTAGGTTTGATGGTGGAGAAATCACTTGGGCATGGTTTCTAAGGCATTTTGAGATGATGTTTCTATCTAGAGCTTAAGAAGGAGTGTAGAGAAGTTTATTCATCTGAAGTAAGGAGACGTGTTAGTAAAAGAGCATGTGAATTAGTTTAATTTGTTTGCTAAGTTTAGGATGGATATGATCAATACCTCTTTCATAAAAAGGCTCCAAAATTCACGAAGGGTCTAAATCAACCTCTTCAAGATTTAGCTTTTCGTCATTTCCCCATATGTGTGACATATGAGGGTTTGGTGGAGATGGCCTTACTGAGTACCGTCTCCAAGGAGGAAGTGAAAGAACCCAAGAAGTTTGAAGGAAAGGTGCCACAGAGGAATCAACACAAGAGAAAAGTAGGACCCAAGGGATAGATTAAGAAAAAGGATATGTGGTGCATGAAGTGTGGCAAGAAAGTTCATTTTGTGAAAGAGTGTAAGGCAGAGGTACGAAGATTAAGTATTACAATTGCAATCAATACAGGTGCAAGTGGTGGAAGTGTCCAGCACCTCATAAGAGCTCTACCTAGATGGTTTCAAATTACGCTCTGCATATACTTCTTAACTTGACTACACCTCTAGTAAGTAGAAGGGGAGGAAGGTCATGATTGAAGATGCGTTAACCCTGTCTGGTTTATCCATTCATGCTATTTTTGATACAGGAGCATCACTGCCTTTTATTTCCAATAGACTTGATGATGAGTTACATTTAGACACTAGCATAGCTATAGACCTTGTGGTTGTATCAAATCCTGTTGGAGGATCGATTTATTTATCTATGATATGTAGGGATGTGAAATTGTTTATTTTGAGGGTCAAGTTCGATTACAATGTTGTTGTCTTAGGATTTTCTAGGTTTGGGTTGATTTTGGGCCTGGATTGGACGATGATGTATGTGTTATCCTAGGTTATGACTGGAAGTTGTTTGTTGTGTACTTGTAGTTGACGTAGGCTAGAGTTTTCCTGCGATCGTAGGGTTTGTTATGTTGAGTTACCTATATCTGTTAGATCTATCACATGACAAGTTAGATTCAGTGCATTTGTTAGAAGTTACCCAAATATAATTTTCGAGGTTACCAGTCTCCCTCTCTAGAAAGAGATCGATTTCTGAATTTATCTTGTGGAGAACACCAGACATTTTTCCTTACCTTTAAGGCATATGGCTCCAAAGAGGAGATGTGAGTTGAACAAGTAGGTTAATGAGCTGTTAGAGAAGGGCTTCATTCAAAGGAGTATTTCGAAGTGGGAAGCACCAATTTTTTTTGCCACTAAGGTGGATGATTCTTTGAGGATTTGCATCGATAATATAGAGCTAAATAAGATAACAAAGAAGAATCATTACCCGTTACTCTGTATAAACGATCTAGATCAGTTGGTTGGAGTGAAGGTTTTCTCATAGCTTGATTTGGATAACAGATTACATCAGTTGCATGTAGTTAAGGATAGTATTCAGAAGATTGCTTTTCGTATAGAAGATGAACTTTATGAGTGGTTAGTCATAACCTTTAGACTGACCAATGAACCTGCCTATTTTGTTGATATAAAGAGCCAAGTTTTCCAAGGGATACTTAATAAGTTCGTGGTGGTATCTATAATTGACATTTTGGTCTATTTGAGGAGCGAGAAGGAGAATAGGTTGCATCTATAAGGATTACTCAATACACTCCATAAGCATAAATTGAAGGCAAAGTTTTCAAAGTGTCATTTTTGGTTTAAAGAGATACGCGTTTTGAAATACATTGGCTTAGAAAGAGGGTTGGCAGTTGATCTTAGTAATGCTGCTGCTGTTTAGGATTGGCATTTGCCTAAGAATGCCATGCTGTTTAGGATCTTAGTAAAGTTTCTCACACCAGACTGTTTTCTGGCCCAAGCTTTTTTCTTTGCATTCTAATATCACGGGTACTCTTAAATAAGTAGATTGGAGAGCAGGTATGTATGACATATGTACTTCTGTAGATGGGCTAGTAGGAGGTGACATTTACTCTTACTTTTATTTGAGTTTGTTATTGTATATTACGCTGTATGACAATATGTAGCCTTGATGGTGTTTGACTTACTATTATTAGAGATAGTTATTAGTTGGGTTTATGTATCAGTCGTACAAACTCTTTTGCTTGTTCTATAATTCTACAGATCTTATACTTTAATGATTAGTTCACACTGTTATTACTGTCTCGACTGTTTCATATATGTATTGACTATTTTATTTTATTTTATGTGATGCGAAATATATGACATGTTATTTGATTATTTGATGTTTACTTTTTCTTCTTTTCCATTTTCTTCTCTTTTATTTCTCGTCTTTACTTTTTTCTTTCATTTGTCAACCATTAAACACCCAATATGTTAGGTTATCATTACACATTCCCTCTTGGCAACCATCTCATAACCTAATTGCAACTCTATATAGCATCATCATCTTCAAACAGGGAAAAGGCTGACTGAGATAATGATGTGAAAAATGTTTCCCTACTTGAACTTAGTGATGGAATGGATTCTGGCCTTCTATCATTCAATTTGAGGAATTTACTTGATGAGTGTATTATGAATTCCAATAAAATCGAACAATGATATTTCTTGTAATGTTCATCCAATCGACACTTTATCCTGCAAAGGTAGAGCTTTATACCACCCTGAATGCTATGTTGTGGTTCCATTAATGTGAATCCTATGTTAATGGAAAATACCGACACATAGTTTTATCATATGCCAGAGCATGTTTTCCAACATAAGAAGGATTTCAACAAAGAGTTCTTTTGTACTCTATGACATGGATATTGGCAGTGACCGCACTACTCCAGTTGATGTACATAGTCTGATTGTTCAACACACATTCACATCTCTTGGATATTATACATTGGCCACACATGTGAACTAATTAACACTCCTAATTTTAAATAACATTATTCAGGAGATTTAATTAGATAAATTAAGTAGAATACTCTAGGGATTAGAGTGCTAAGGGAATTGAGATTTGAAAACTAGTTAGGATCAAGCCTTAACTAAATGAATTTATAAAAATGGTTTATAAGTTAACTGTTTAAGAGAATAAGGCAAGGGAAATATGGGAATAGCCATGTACCATAACCCTATAACCCCTAAACCCTTACCTTATTCTCATTCCTGGTTATTCATGAAACAAAAACATAGACAAAGGAGACATAAAGCAGGCCATTTCCCTAGGAGAAGAAGAGCTTAAAATCAATTAGAAGCTAAGATTCAAGCTAGGAAGATTAAAGTAAAAACAAATCTCAATTTCCTAATCCAAACAAGGTGAGTAATGATCTAAACCATCTTATGTAAGTCTTTTTGAACTTTTAATTTTCGGTTTAAGTTTTAAAACCATTTGGATGGATGAATGATGATATGTTTTGATTTTATGCCATGTTCTGATTTAAACAAGGATTTTTGCGTGATGATACAATTTGATTCTTAGGTTAAAATCTTGTAAACTGATTTCAAATAGTATGATGTTTGAATATGCTATGTTAAATAATATTTTGGAGATAGATTTGAAATTTCAACATATTCCAAGCTATGGATAATTTTTTCTAAATTTTGAATGGAAGAAATATGTAATTTAGGTTTAAATTATTTAAGGCAAACAGGTAATATTTTTGGGTCAGAAATTTATATACGTTAGAAAACATATTAAAGGTTAATAGTTGTGGTTTTTGGGGATTTTTCCTAATTATTTTAATATGGTTATTAAATTACTTAAGTTAGGGGACTTAAATGTTTAAATGTTTTGTTAAAGAGAATGGCTTATTTGTTAAAATGTTTTTAATTATTAATTATTGAATTCGAGGTCCTTTTTGAAAAAGGATTTTTGATAAAGAAATGGCAACCAATAACATTTTGAAAAATTTGGCAAGTTAGTTGAAAAATAATTTCTTTGAAAAGCATAAAATCGATTCTATTTTGATTTACCACTTCACCGCTTCCATTTGCTAACTTTTATCACCATACTTCCACTAATGAACCCATTTGAAACCAATACATATGGTATCAAGCCATGGATACGTAGTGGATTGGAGAAAGGTGGAAGGGGTTGTGTCGAGGGCATTCTTTCGAAGGGGTTGAGGTCATTCTTATAAGCTTTTGAATACATTAGTTGCCTTTGTTTTTAACAGATGCTTTCATAGTGGGTTGAAGCTTTCGAATCAATCAGCCTAACTTTGTTTTTAGAAAGGAGCTTTCAAAAGAGCTACCGCTTCCTCTGTTTTAAAGAAGCTTACGAATGAGTTGCTGCATTTTGGACCTATTTGATAACTAGTTCCGCCTTCATACCTTTTGAATTGGTTAATAGTTAGTTTTCCTTATAACACTGGGTTCGAAAGGAAGGCTTCTTTTTATCAATATTGAAGCCACCTTCCCAATGCTTCCTTGTAGCCGCCTTTACTAATGGTTTCGAAGGCAATAGTTTTGTAAGGTTGGTTTCGAATAAATCCTTTTCCCCAATTCTTTTATTTGAAGATCAATGCCTTTGAAAGGGTTACTTTCTCTTTTGTTCTCTTTGACCCAGAATTTATATTAATTTTTAAATCTAATGATTCTGAAAGAGATACTTTCAAATAGTTCTAAAGCTATGCTTCTATAAATTCTACTTGAAATAAGTGGCTTCGAAAGATAAGATTTAAGTATTTCGAAAGGTATATCTTTAATGGTTTCGAGAGTGAAAGCCTAAGGTTTTAAGTAACGATACAAAGGATATACTCAAAAATCTTAGTTTTCAGATAAGAAACCGAATCTCATTTTTAAAGGTAAACCCATGGCAGTATAAAAGAGTTTCGAAATGGCATTTTACTTTGGAATTTTTGAAGAAGCTTTCCTTGTTAAACATAGCAGGTTAAGGGTATAACCATGTTTCATTAGAAAATTGATTACAAGGGATTAAATCAAAGAGGTTTACATTATTATGTGTTGATCAATTTCCTACATATTTTTGTAAACATATTCACTTCATAATTAATCCATAACTGCATTTTGGGGTGTTAAAGGTAGAATAACCAACTAGGTTGAAGCGGTAGTGAATATAAATTGAGTTAACTCCTTGTGAGTAGAATTGGAACAAGGAGGCCAGACAGACCGGAATATAGGATGCTCAAAAAATGATCAAAGAACTATTGGTTTAGATAGTTTCTTAGTAAGCCCATGAAAACTATGTATGGAAGGTGATACTGGAAAGGGCCAATAGTTTCCTAGTGGATCCCATGAAAACTATGTCCGGAATTATTTATTGAAGGGGATCAATAGGTTTATAGTTAGGCCATGAAAACTATGACATGACAAATGTTATTAGATAATCCAATAACTTCATAGTAAGCCCATGAAAACTATGATTGGAGAAAGTTGTTGGGAGATACGAATAGGTTCATAGAGATCCCATGAAAACTATGATTGGATGATAATTTTGGTTGGAACCAATAGGTTCATAGTGATCTGATGAAAACTATAAAAGTGGATGGGAATTCCTTAAAGAATTAACAGGTTATTGTCAGCCATAAAAACTAATAGGTTAATAGTGATCCTAGAAGCTACAACTTGAGACAGATAGTCAGGTAAATGAGGATGAAAAATCTAGAGCCCATTGCATGTTTGCTTATCATCATGATACATTTTATTATGTTATGTCTTAACCATTGTGGATGCAGGTGTACGGTATGTGGTTATTATAAATTAGGTTAAGATACTAGTGAGAGGAAAACCCATTCCGCAAGGTGGCGTGGCTTAAATAAATATCTATCTGATCGGAGATATGGTTGGTTATAATTCATACCAAACTTTTTGTCTGACTCAAAGTTTATGTTTTCCTTATAAACTCTCAGGTGCTCAATTGATTTTAAGTAGTTTGAGGGTTAAGGTTTTCAAATCACCTTTAGATGAATAAGCATCCAGAGACAAGCAGGAGGCAAGCTAGTTACTTCCTGTTTGATTCTTTTGTGTTATTGGATGTAATGGCCAAGTTGTTTAATTACCTATATTTAGACTCCGATCTACCAGGGGAGCATCTTTGTATGTCGCTATTAGTGTATTTATAATAATTACATTTCTCTAAACGTAGTTTACGAATTAGGATTATGTAATGAATTTGAAATGTGATTTGCAGTGGAAAGAGAAATTAGCTTTAAAGCTTGAGTTTAATTTTTTTTCATATCCATATGTTTCTGGTATATCAATATATCTAATTACCGCATCTGGTCACCGAGAATTCAACTACAGACAACTTCAGCATCCATAGTAGTTAATTTTGGGCCCCTAAATAGGGATGTTACAAGTTGGTATCAGAGCAGAGGTTTATATAAATTTAAAAGAAATTTGAACCTAAAAGATTTTCTAAATATAATACAATGAATTAGAAAATAAGACCGGGGTTCGGGTTAATGCTAGTAGTAACATACTTGCAATGTTATACACACACACACACACACACACATATCTATATGTATGTATCCCCTCTCTCCTAGACCATTCTTTTGTAACTTATTAAGGCTCATATGCGTATTACGAGAATGGAAGACGTAGAGGCAGGAAACGGAAGAGGAAATCTAGGTAAAGTAAGCACCATAACTAACAAAAATGCCCGTTCCAACACTAGGAGGAATCTGGGTCGATAGGCAAATGCTAATTCAATCGCAAATGCCAATGTAGGTTCTGGAACTCCACTAGTATGTATGTATGTATGTATGTATGTATGTATGTATGTATGTATGTATGTATGTATATTTGAGGATGATGTATCAGTTCTTTGTCATTCTGATGCGAGAGCAATTGCAGGATTGGTTGGGGGAAATGCTTTGAGTGTTGGAGGAGCTAATTATGTGGCCTTAATTGGCAATAACTATGCTAAGCTGAGCAAGGTTTACACTAGTCTTGGTGGGAAGCCATTTTTGGAAACAGAGGATGCTATAGAGGTAGAAAATTGGCTTTTGCATTGTGAAAGAATTTTTGCTGATTGGGATTGGACGATGGGCAGAAGAGGAGACTTTCTTATAGACAATGCAGAGAGCAGCACTTTATTTATAGAATAGTGCTACCGTAGGAGTTCTCATGGAGGAGTTGACTTAGGCAGAGTTTCATAAAAGATTCGAAGAGAGGTTTTTGTCTGAAATTGCTAAGTCAGTATTGCTAAGAAAGTTCATGGACTTAGTGCAGGGTGAAATGTTGGTGATTGAGTATGCTACGAAGTTTAATGAGTTGTACAGATACGGATATGGTACCATTGACACCGTCGTTAAAAGGTAAGAGAAGTTCATACGAGGTTTAAGACTCGAGGTCGCCAGGGTGACTATGTAACATCTTTGTGATCCAAGTACAGTTGCAGTGAAGGTGGCGATCCAAAATAAAGATATATTTTCTACTAATAGGAAATAGAAGCTGGTTAAAACGCAGGATTCTCAAGGAAGAAGGAGAAATACTGTATGAAGAAAGGAGCTTAGGAAGAAGGAGCTATCAAGAAAGGAAAGGCTGACGTAGTTTGCTACAAATGCAACAAGAAAGGACATTACGCTCATGAATGTCGAACTAGAAAAGGGAAGACGGTTGCAGATAAGAAAAGAGTGAAGTGGTTCAGTTGCGACCACATTGGACACTACAAGAATCAGTGTCCAGAACCAGTCAAAGCGGACAAGGGAATGGTTTTGGCTTTGGAACCGTCTTCTTCCAGACCAACTGCTACTGCGAAGATGAAAGATACGTGTTTGATTCATAGTATAACAGTTATGTATTATTTGTTACCAGTGCATCACATTCCTTTATATCTCAGTGTTTGGTAGATAAATTATGTTTAGAACTCACATACCTTTTTATTTCCTTGAGGATTGCGAATGCGATAGGAGGGTGTGCAACTCTGGGGATGATATGTGACCAGTTAGAACTTGAGCTGATAGGTCAAAATTATACGTGCAGTTTATATATTTTTGATTTCGTAGGCTTCGGGATCATTTCGGGATGGATTAGTTAGATAAATATGATGCTAAGATATTCTGCCAAGATATGAAGATATCACTAAGACACCCAAATAGTCATAAACGAATTATATACTGGATGGAAAAATTAGATGCTTTGCTGGATACAAATGAAGTAGAAGAATAATTAAATCGCGTATTGGTAGGAAAATATTTTGTAGATGTTTGTGAGCTTGTCACAGGACTACCACCAAAATAAGCCATGGAGTTTCAGATAGATCTTTTGCCAAGAGCAGAACCTGTAAGTAGACCACCTAGCAGGATGACACGAATCAAGGTGAAGGAATTGAAAGTGCAGATAGTGGATTTAGAAAGAAAGAATTTCATTAGACCAAGCAGTTCGTCTTGGGAAGCGGTCGCGATACACGTGAAGAAACCATATGGGTCGTTAAGAATGTGTATCGACTATCGTAAGTTGAACGAGAAGACGGTCAAGAATAGGGATCCTTTGCTAAGAACAAATGATTTATTTGATTAGTTGGGTGGAGCCAGAGTATTTTTCGAATTAGATTTGGTGATAGGTTTCCACCAGCTAAGAGTACTTAGGAAAGTATTCCATTGATGGCATTTCAGACTAGGTATAGTTCATACGAGTGGTTATTGATGTCATTCTAGTTAACAATTTTGCTAGTTTCCGTCGTGGATTTGATGAACTGAATTTTCCGAGAGCACTTGGATAAGTTTGTATTGGTATTCATAGATGACATCTTAATATATTTTAAGGATGAAAGAGAGCATGAAGTTCATCTGAGAGTAGTGCTAGAGACGTTGAGGTAGCATCAAATGAATGCGAAGTTTCCAAAATGTCATTTTTGGAAGAAAGAATTTAAGTTTCTCCATCACGTGGTTTCAAAGAAGGGTTTTTCAGTTGATCCAAATACGGACAGGGCTATTAACAATTGGAAGAGACCAGAGACGGTGAATGAGATCATAAATTTTTCTTGGACTCGCTGGCTATTACCAAAGATTCATTAAGGATTTCTCGCGATTAGCAGCGCCTTTAGCTAAGCTAACCAAGAAGGATGCTAAGTTTGTTTCGTTTGACAAATGTGAGGAAGCATTCCTTAAGTTAAAGCATTTGTTAACCAATGCGCCTGTATTAGTAGTTACGGATGAGAGCCAAGAATTACTAGTGAATACCGATGCATGTGGAATCGAATTACGGGGTGTGTTGATGCAAAAAGGTAAAGTTATTGCCTACGCTTCACGACAACTTACATTGCATGAAGTGATATATCCTACTCATGATATAGAGTTGGCAACAGTGGTGTTTGCACTGAAAATATGGAGACATCATCTCTTTGGGAAGAGATTTGAGTTATACACAGATCATAAGTCCTTAAGTTATTTATTCTCACAGAAGGAGTTAAATATGAGACAAGATAGGTGGCTGGATTTTTTAGCCACTTAACGATTTTGGTAACCTGGAAAAGAAATAATGTAGCATATGCTCTCAGTAGGAAACATCAAAATGTGGCGTTAGCTATGTTAACAGAATGGAAGGATCTAGAGGCTTTAATTACTTGTAGTGTGTAGTCAAGATTGACTGCTAGTTCTTTCCGGAGCATTGTCATTTTATCCCGCTTGGAAATTTGACCAGTACAAATTGAAAGGATTGCTTCTAAGCAGAAAGAGGATTCATTGTTAGCCGAGAAGGTTAAATTTCTTGAGGTTTGATATGAGATTGATGATCTGAAATATTTTAATCTTGATCGGAGAGGATGGTTGAGAAAGAAGGGACGGTTGTGTATTCCGAATGTCGGGGACTTAAGGAGAGAAGTTCTTAGAGAATGTTATCGATCAAAATTTATGGTTTATCTTGGGAGAACTAATATGTATCAAGGCATGAAGAAGAGTTTATACTGGGAAGGTATGAAGAAGGATGTCAGCTTGTGGGTAAAGCAGTATGCGAACTATCAACAAGTAAAAGCCGAACAATAGAAGTCGAGTGGGTTACTAAAACTTTTAGAGATATTAGTTTAGAAATGGATTCGATACCATGGGTTTTATAGACTAGTTGCCAAGGTAAAATTGAGAAAATGAAAGTATATCGTCATAGTGGACAGGTCGACCAAAAGCGCCTATTTCCTTCTAGTTAAGTCAACCAGGACGGCACATGTTTTAGCTAAATTTTTTCTGATGAACATAGATAGGCTGCATGGGATTCTTAGTAGTATTGTAAGTGATAGAGATACTTTGTTTATTAGCAAGTTTTGGAAGAGTCTACAAGATGTGTTAGGTACCAAGTTCAAGATGAGTACTGCTCATCACCTTCAGACAAATAGGCACACAAAGTGAGCCAACAAGGTACTTGAGGATTTTTTAAGAGCTTATGTGCTAGATTTTAGTGGATCTTGGGAAGATCACCTACACTTAGTTGAGTTTTCCTTTAATAACAGTTAGCAAAATAGTATTGGAATAACACCTACCGAAGCTTTATATGGAAGGCCATGCAAGTCACCAGCATGTTGGTTGGAAACTAGTGATACATTAGTCTTAGGTCTAGATCTGATAAGTGAGACAATTGAGAAGATTGAGTTGATCCAAGGTAGGATGATGGTAACTCAGTCTTCACAAAAGAGTTATGAAAATAAGAGGCATAAGGATCTAGAATTCTTAGTTGGAGATAGGTTTTCAATAAAGTAACACCGATGAAGGGTACGCTACGATTTGGAAAGTCAGGGAAACTAGCACCAAGATATGTTGGACCGTCCCCAGTTATAAGAGGATCAAAATGCTAGCATATAGAGTAGAGTTGATGAGAAGTTTGGCAGGTGTCCATAATATATTTCTTGTGTCTCATCTTCATAATGATGTGTATGATCCAGAGACTACTATTCCTTCGACTGCATTGGGAGACTTAATAGTAGAAAACGGTTCTGACTTTTGTTAGGCAACTAGTTTGGGTTGTAGCAAGAGATGAGAAGAAGTTAAGAAACAAAACAGTTAAGTTGGTGAAAGTTCAGTGAAGTGGCAACGAGAAGGACTGTACTTGGAAGACAGAAGATAGGATTAGAGATACTTATCCTGACTTGCATTAAGGGTTTGTTTTATAATTTCTTGATATAGGTTGTTGTTAGTCACGTAGGCTAGTATGGTAGTTAGGAGATGTTACAGATGATTGCTATACTTATTATTTAGCCCTTGCTGAATTTCAAGGATTAATTTTTTTTAAGGAGGGGAGCTTATAACATCTCCAATTTTAAATAACATTGTTCAGGAAATTTAATTAGATAAATTAAATAGAATAATGTAGAGATTATAGTGAGAAGGGAAATGAGATTTGAAAAAACTAATTAGAGTCGAGCCTTAACTAAATGAATTTATAAAAATGGTTTATAAGTTAAATCTTTAAGAAATAAGGCATGGGCAATATGGGAATAGACATGTACCATAAACCCATAACCCCTAAACCCTTAGCTCATTCTCATTCACATTTTTTTATAAAACAAAAACACAAACAAAGGAGAAACAAGGCCGACCATTATCCTAGGAAAAGAAAAGCTTAAAATCGATTAGAAGCTAAGATTAAAGCTAGGAAGATTAAAGCAAGAAAAAATCTCAAGTTCCTTATCCAAATAAGGTGATTAATGATCTAAACCTTCTCATAGAAGTCTTTTTGAACTTTTAATTTTTGGTTTAAGGTTTAAAACCGTTTGGATGGATGAATGATGATATGCTTTGATTGTATGCTATGTTTGATCCAAATAAGGATTTCTGTGTAATGATATAACTCGATTCTTATGTTATAATTATGAAAATTGATTTTGAATGCCACGATATTTGAATATGCTATGTAAAACATTATTTTGGAGATGGTTTTAAATTTTCATAATATCCCAAGCTATGGAAAATTCATTATGAATTTTGAATGGAAGAAATAGATAATCCGGATTTAAATTATTTAAGGCAAATAAGTAATGTTTTGGGTCAGAAATTTATATATGTTAGAAAACATAATAAAGGTGAATAATTATGAATTTTGGGGATTGTTCCTAAGTATTTTAATATGGTTATTAAATTACTTAAGTTGGAGGACTTATATATTTAAATGTTTTGTAGAAGGGAATGGCTTATTTGGTAAAATGATTTTAATTATTAATTATTGAATTCGACAACCATTTTGAAAAACGATTTTTGATAAAGAAATGGTAACCAATTACATTTTGAAAATTTATGCAAGTTAGGCGAAAAGAAATTTCTTTGAAAGGCATAAAATCCGTTCTGTTTTGATTTACCACTTTGCCACTTCCATTTGCTAGCATTAATCACCATACTTCTGCTAATGAACCCATTCGAAACCAATACACATGGTATCAAGTCATGGATACATAGTGGATTGGAGAAAGGTGGAAGGAACTGTGTTCGAGGGCATGCTTTCAAAGGGATTGAGGTCATTCTTGTAAACTTTTGAATACCTTACTTACCTTTTTTTTAAAAGATGCTTTCGAAGTGGGTTACGACTTTCAAATCAATCAGCTTACCTTTGTTTTTAGAAAGGTGCTCTTAAAATAGTTGCTGCTTACTTTGTTTTTAAAGAAGCTTTCGAATGAGTTGCCGCATTTTGAACCTATTCATTACCTAGCTGCCGCCTTCATACCATTCGGATAGGTTAAAGGCCACTTTTCCTTATGGCCTTCTAACAATGAGTTCGAAAGGACGGTTTTCCTTTTATTTATATTAAAGCAGCCTTCCCAATGATTTTGAAAGGTCCTTGTACCCTCCTTTATCAATGGTTTCGAAGGCAATGGTTTTGAAAGGTTGGTTTCGAAGCTATCCTTTTTCCTACTTCTTTTATTTGAAGACTAATGCTTTCGAAAGGGTTACTTACACTTTTGTTCTCTTTGACCCGAAAGTTATATTTAATGCTAAACCGAATGATTTCAAAAGAGATACTTTCAAATGGTTTCAATGTTATGCTTCTATAAATTCTACTTGAACTAAGTGGTTTCAAAAGATAATCTTTAAGTTTTCGAAAGGCATATCTTTAATTCTTTCGAAAGTGACAGCCTAAGATTTTAGGTAATGATACAGAGGATATAGTCAAAAGCCTTATTTTTCAAATAAGAAACCTAATCTCATTTTTAAAAGTAAACCCATGGCAATATAAAAGAGTTTTTAAATGGAATTTTACTTTGGAATTTTTGAAGAAGCTTTTCTTGTTAAAGATAGTGGGTTAAGGGTATAACTATGTTTCATTAGGAAAATGATTACAAGGGATTAAATATAGAAGTTTACATTATTATGTGTTGAACAGTTTCATGTATGCTTTTGTAAACATGTGCACTTCATAATTAACCCATAACGACATTTTTGGGTATTAAGGGTAGAATGTAACGACCCGTATTTTAAATTATTAAATTTAATGTAATTATTGGATAAAATGGTTAGAAATAAAATTTAATGATTTATTTATATTGGTTTATCGGATAATTAAATTGTTTAAAATTTAATTTTGGAAGTTATTTAAATAATTTGATTCTGGATTTAAGATGATGGAAATTAATATCGGAATTTGATTTAAATGTTATTCAAAATATGATTGAAGATAGTTAACATTTAAAATTTGATTTAAATGTGAATAATTTTAAATTTGAAATTTTATATTTTAATTGACGAGTAAAAATAGCCATTTTGCCTACTGTCTTAGATTTCGACGAAACCAGTTTCATCGGATCCGTAATAGTGAGTTATTGTATGGTTTCAATTTTCGTAGCGCTCAGACTTGTCGTTTGGCCGTACGAGTTTGAAACGCATAGGATTTAAATTCAAAATTTAAATAAAGTAGTTCGATTCGAAAAGATATCTTCTGAATACGATCGAATTAGACCTCAGGAATAGTTCAATTGCTTTCGTAATAGGGGTAAAACATTATGAAGGCTAGGCGGCACCATCAGTTGGGGTTCGTGACTTCACGGATCGATCGAATTAGATATATTCTAATTATTATAATATAATATATAAAAACTCGCTCAAGCCATCCCCTCTTTTAGCCGCATCTCTCTCTCCCCACTTTTTCAAATCGCACGCAATCAACCAGATCGAAAAAAACAAACGAGTGCAGATAATAAATAAAAAAGAGAAGCGCGCGATCGAAATCGCGTTCGATTGGGGGGGAGCGACACTTGGTCATGCGCGCGATGAGATGGTGACGGCGAGCTAAAGGGGTGACGATGGCACATAGGGGATTAGGGTTTGGATCATGGCGCGATGGAGGATGGGGTAGGCACTGGAAGAGGCGACGAAACTAGGCGAGGCTGACATCGGTGGGGTCACATGCGAAGAATGCGTAGGGTTTGGGCGTTGATGGGTTGAGGCTTTGGTGATTTTGGTTGGGAAAAGAAAAAGGAGGAACGTGAGTTAGTCGCATGCGCAGGGGGAAGAGAGAGGCTTGAACAGTAAGGTTAAGTTTCATTTTAGTTAATTTTATTAATTTTGCAAATTAGGTTTTATTTATATGAGATATCAATAAATTCGTAATCTTTTCATACGAGATCGGTATCAAGTGAAACGAATTGCATCGAAATCGTAACGGCATAGTCTACGAGATGAGATTGGATTGGCATTTTGTTTGAAGCTGAAGTTATTGTCAGTTCAGATAAAAGGTGAGTGTTTTGCGCTCACAATTGACTGAAATATTTTTATGTTAGCTAAATTTATTTAATGAAGTGATTGAAAATTTGTTGATCGCTGATTGACAAGTTTAATTGATATTTAATTGACATATGAATTAAATGATGAATTTTAAAATCGACAATGAAATTGAATAAGAATTTAACTGCTAGTAAAATTCTCGAAGTATGGATAATTGGTTGATCATTATGATATTGACTAGTTGGATGATTGGTTGTGATGGATGTTATTGGTTGATATTTGGTTGTTTATTTATTTTGATATATCATGTTATCATCTTGTATATTGTTTTTTGCATATAAAACTGTAAACTGAATTATTTCGAATATATTAAGAAATAGGTTGAAATGATATATACCTATGACATCTATTCGGATTGAAATAATATATATCCATCCTTGAAATTAAATTGAAATAATTATCCACTTGGCCATATGGTAGAGAATTACATACGGACACCGGGCTGGTTAAATTAAATGATTTTTAAAAGTTGTTTGAAATTATTTAAATGTATTGATTTTTAGAATAAAAAATCAAATTTATGGAAATTGAATTATTTTGAAATGTGAGCTTGAAATGTTGGAATTTAAACTTGATAAACGAGATTGTTTAATTAATCGAAGTTTAAATTTTAAGTTATAAACGAAATACGTCATAAATTTCAGAAATGGATTTGTTTTAAAAGATTGGACTTTCATTCGAACTTTGAATATTTTTAAGAAAAGTGATGATATTTCAAATTTGAGTTTGGGATTGAATTATAATTGAAAATTTGGATTTAAAATTTGGTATTGAAGGTAAATTTGATTTAAGTGTTTAAATCGATGTTTTGAAATCGAATTTGGAATTGGAAATTAATTTGAAATAGGAATTTAAATTAATTTGAAATTGGAATTTAAATTAATTTGGAGTTGGAATTGAAATTGGAAATTAATTTGGAATTGGAATTGAAAATTAATTTGAAATCGAGATTTAAATTTATGTGAAAAGGGAGTTTGAAATTGAAAGAAATTTGTGTGGAATCGAAATTTATTCGAGTTGGAATCGGAATTGAATCGATTAAATCAAAATGGAATTTGGAATTATTTGGGTAGAAATTGGGAAGTTGACCGGTTTAACTTTGGAATTATTTTTAAAATGAATGTTCTAGTATAAATGATTTAAAATCTATATTCTTTATATATTCAAATTATTTTTATTTTCCAAACTATTTAACTATATAAACCATTTTTATATTCAAATTATTTCCGATTAAACTATTTAAATATTTTCTATTAAACTATTTTTAACTATTTAAATATTTTCTATTAAACTTTTTTTTAACTATTTAACTATTTAAAACTATTTTCTAAAATCCAAACTGGTTGAAGGGTAAATTGTTTATATTTAAATCTTGGATTTAAATACAAACTAGTTAAAGTGAAGATTATAACCTAAATTGGATTCGAATTAAATTTTGGAAGTGAAATTGATTTATCGGACAAAATTGATAAATTTTGAATATATGACGATTTTGAAATGGAATTGATTTTAAAGCGAATATATGATGATTTCGAAATGGATTTGATTTTGAAACGAATATGATATTTTGATATCAAGTGCAAATTGTTTTCGAAACGTAAAGAACCAACCGGTGTGTAAAATGACGTTGGGTTGTTAAAGAGACCGGGGAATCTTATTGGCATACTCTCTGTCAACATTAGAACCACTTTGACGACCGTGTACGCGGTGGATGATATCCAGAATGTAGTGGTTGAATTGGCGACGTTTACTGGAATGAAGTAGGAGAACGATGATGGATAGACTTGACATTCGTGTCATAACTAAAACGACTAAAACAAGAGCCTATGTCTGGCCACTGAGGTTAGCTACCTCTAGCGACATTGATCCCTCGTATTACTATTGTGGTTTCGGATTTGATGGGTGCACCTTATTTGTTGTTTGGATTGATTGTCTTGGTCGACCACGAATGGGTTACGACCAGCCAGAAAGGGTAAACTGGTAGAATCCTACCTTGGACATTCCCTCACGTGCCTTGTCATATTTATCCCTATACGAGCCCATTACGACTTTGGTTTAAAACTGTAAAAAATGTGTTAAGGTGGATCAATGTAAAGCCTTAACGCTATTTTGATATTTATTTTACTGATATACATTATATATTATAGCGTATACTATTTTATATAAATAGTTTAACGGATCTTTAAAAGATGGAAAATCCCGTAACATCTCTTAAGTTATTGCACTCATAATTTGTGACATTGATTTGTCTTACATAAGAGTATTTTGGTCTTGACTCGATTGTTTTGTCTTTTCATTACGCTCGGGTCAGTCCTGAGTTTTTCAGCGCATTGAAGACTATTCTTTGGAGGACGAAGATGAAACTTGATATATTATTATTACTATTCCATACATCATGCTATTCTGCCGTATTAATCATTTGTTCCTGATGTATATATATGACTCTGATAAATGTGTATAGATTTAAAATCATATTTATAGTAAATAGCTTTATTAATTGTTTATTTGATTATTATATTTTATCGTTCCGCTGTGAGATTCTGTGTTTTGTTTTCTTCTTCTCTTCTTATTTTTCTTATTTAACCCCATTGATTATCTACGTTCCGGATTGTTTAAGTCGGACATGTGTGGATTATTGTCGATTTAAACCTTTCGAAATGTGGGTCGTCGCAGTTGGTATCAGAGCTAAGGTTTAGCGATAACCTAGGCTTTGTGGCGTTTGACTCATTAGTGATAGGGTAGCAATACCTTAAAATGAGTCTGTTTGAGTGTATATATGAGAGAGCGTACTTGTTAATGTTATAAAATAATTTTTATTGTGTTTACTTATTCGTTGAGTTGTTTATGAATTCTGGTCGATGTGTGGGACGCCGTGGCATCGAGAGGGGTTTCTAAACACTTAAACGAGGCAAGTCGACACAATATTATTTGAAAAAATCGGATAAATTAAATAATTTCACCTAAATTATGTTATATATATATATAAAGTGATAAAATGATAAATTTTAATGAAATTGTTATTTGGAAATGATAATATTTAATTATCATCGATTATTTGTTGAATTAAAAATAAAACGAATACTCAATAAATTTTATTTTAGGAAGAATTTAAGGTTTAAATTGAATTGAAATAAAATTATAATGAGAATTGATTAAAATGACCAAGTTGTAAATTAATGGCATATTTCGATAATAAGCTAAGAAAATTTATTTAAGTATATTTATAATATAGCTTATATATAGAAATGATTTTAAAAGTTTGAGATTTTGAATTTAAAATCCTTTTTTTATCAAAATTGTTTTCAAGCCTTAAATTTTTTTTATAATAGTATTATATGAAAGAGTTTTGACTAGAAAAATATATTAAATGGATTTTTGAAGAAATAAAAATCATTAAACTCGCTTGGTCGCTGGAAAATAATTCTAGGGATGACTGCAGCATCGCTAGTGTTCATTTTCGAGTTTCTGAGTGAAGATTGCTACCAAAAGGCATTTATTTATTTTTATTTAAAACAAGTTTTGATTATGAAAATATTCTAAATATGATTTTACAAATATATGAAGATAGTTTTGTAACTTATAAATTTGAAAAAAAAATAAGTTTATAACTTATAAATTTGAATAGGAAATGAAAACAAATTTAAATGGTTAAAATTTTGGTTAAATAAACGTAATAAAGAAAAATTTGAATTTGTGATACAAATAAAATAACTGGCTTAGAATTGTAAAACTAAATGGAATTAGTGAAATGATTTAAATAAAATACATTTAGCCTAAGAAACTTAAATAAGAAAATGAATTGCATTTGAAATCAAATAGATAAAATAACGAAATGGAATTGTAAGAAGTTAATTTGTATAACTTATAGATTTGAGAGTTAATAAGCTAGAATTTATATTTGTAAAATGAGATGATAAGGAAACTTAACTTGAATAAAATTAAATGAAATGATTGATGGATTAAAATAAAGATGAGGCTTAGCTCATTATTAAATAAAATTGAATTTGATATTAAATGAAACTAGATAAAGGGGTAAAGTGGATTAATTTCATTTGAGCTATAAAATGAATTAAAAATGAATAAGAACATGAAATGTAATTTAAATATGAAAGAGATTACCAGTGAATGTAAGAAAAATTAGTATGAGCAATTGGATTTGATTTAAAATTGGATAAAGGAAATTTAAAATGCAAGTGGAAGAGTTTAAATAAAAATTTGAGTGCTAACTAATATAATATGAATAGTTATTGAAAATAAATTATAAGTTAAAGTGGACTTAAGAGAAGCTGAAGGAATTAATTGTGAAAAGAAAAAAGGATTATTAATATGAATTGAGTTATAAAATAAAAATTTATTTTTTTAAATAAATAATATGAATTTGAATTAATGAAGTGAATCAATGAATTAATATTAACTTAAGATATGAAGTAATATAATAAAAGTAAGTTTTGTTGTATAAAACATTTATAGTAAACTTAGATAAATTTATAAACGATGATTATATAACTAATAAAGGATATACTAAGTGGAATAAATTTTATAACTGATTCATAAATGAATTTATATAAAATAGGTATGTATATATGTATATGTATATAAGTGAAACAAATTGGAATTTTAGAAACTGAATTGCATAAAAAGCGAATGTAATGAGTTTGTAATAAATGTTAATAAAATTGAAAGAAATCAATGAAATGTAAATGAATTAAATATGGATGAAACAAATGGAAACAATAATTGAAGCAAATCGATGGAATGTAGATATATATTGAGTTGAAATAAATCAAATGTGAAATGCAATAAATATCGAATGAAAGAAAACAATGAATTAAAACCAAATTTATTGAATGTAAATTAATTAAAATCGAATGAATTAATTATAAATTTATTGTATAATTAATGAAATGAATATTAATAAGCGAATGAAAATCAATTTAAAATATATGGAATGCGGTATATATTAAATTACTTAAGTGTAATCAATTATACGAACTATTGAAATGAAATAGTGAAAGTGAAGGAAGAAAAATGAATGTAACTATCATCGAGTGTAAATTAATAGAATGTGAATTAATTAATGTTGATAAGTGCATGCAAATTAATTAGATGTAAATGAATTGAATGGAAAATCAGTTGAGTGTGAATCTAATTAAATAAAAGTTGATTGAATGCAAATAAATTGAAATGAATCGATAAAAATGATAATGAAATTGAATATTAAGTCAATATAAAGTAAATAAATAAATATGAATAAATGGAAAATGTCAATGAATGTTAATAAGGAATGAATGGAATAGATTAAAAGTTGACATTGGGTAATGAAAATTCTCATGCTTATGAATTAATTGGATTAATTGGATGGATATTGATGGTTGGAAGGTTTCTTTTGTTGAAAATCATTTTTTTTACTATTTTGATTGCATATGATTGGTGTATGTTATGTATTTGTGATTGTTTGTGTCGTTTGGATTCAAAATCCATGTTGTATGGTTATATTAGACTTATACAGCACCCATTATGTTATAGGCAACTAATATCTTAAATTGAGATAGGTACATAAGAAGACCGTTTGGGGCGTATACGTGAATTATTATATGCTTTGCTTGCTTAATACGAGCGAACTCGCTCGTATTATAAATAATAAGGTATGTATCTCGGATTACATACCGTGATTTTATATTTTTGCCCTCGGGATGCCTCATCATTGATATTAGATGTATATTTGATATGTGACGCCTCACCTCTATGCTCACAATAACAAAGAGTATTAAAAGGAAATACTGTCTGTTATTACGAAGAATAAGGCTGGATAGGAGCGGCCATTCGTAGTTAGGCATTACACTAGTATTGTTTATCTCGATAGGAGTGGTATATTCTTTATTTTTCATCTCTGATTTTATTTAATCCCATCGACATATCCAATTCATATATAAAATCGAACTACGATGGTTCATAATAGTTTAAGACAACATATATAATAATAAGAAAGATCAGCTAAATGCGGAACACAGATAATAAAAAGTCTCATATATAACTGATGTCAGTTACAATACATGTGATACAATACATGTGATACAACTATAACTGTCGACACAGGAAGTTATATATACAAGTACACTATTGACAATAATATACATGAATACATATCATCCTATACTATGACAACGACTACCCAAAAGATATGAAGTGACATCATAACTCAAGCAGCAACCCAAAGCAAGATATCTACAACCTGTAATAACCCGGCCTGACCCGAGTATTGAATTCAAAAGAAAATAATACACGGGTTGGTCTAATTCAAACTCAGTTATTAATGCACAGTAGCAATAATAATTAAATAATCAAATAGACGAAGGTCACAATAAATCTCGTCTATCTAATCCTTTAATAAGAAATCGGATAACGGTAAATATAACACGTAACAGTGTTAAACAACAAATCAACAAATTCAAATTATCAACGAAGATAAACAAAAAGATTATCAATGCAGATAATTTAGAAAACAACAGGATTTCCTAAACGGCAATTAACAACAAAATCTAATTATTAAATAAATAATTAGAAACTCATAACCTAATTATCAAATAGATAATTAGACAACAACAAAATAATCAAATCAAACCAAATCAAAATGGACTTAAAAATATATTGAATTGGCAACACGAAACAAATCCAGCAATTGAAATATAAATATAAAATGTCAAATCTGATAGGGATGCAGCACACGCTCGCGTGCACTGCCTTGCCACTACAGTAATAAAATACACAAAAGCTCAATAAATCAGAAGCAATGGTACCAACTCGATATCGAGCTCAAGTTGTACAACAACTCTCTCAACTGCAACAGAGACGAATAGAGTTCAACATAACCCGAAGTAAATGAAAACAAATGCAAAGACTAGTGATGCAAGTGAATGCAATGTGAACCAAACAGTGCACTAGTAAGGTTAACAAGACACGGCATGTACACAAGACACGACATGTACATGAAAACAACAAAACAGGTGCAACATAATGCAACAGTGGACAGAGTCGAGGCTACAACTGTAACGACCCGTGTAAATTCGATGTTTAAAATGAATTAAATTATAGGATTTCTAATTTAAATTTAGAAAGAAACAGAAATCTTATTTGTTTACATGAGAGAGAATGTTGAAATTTGATGGATCAAGGGTAATTAAAATTTTACAAATTTAATTTTATATTTCAATTAATTGGAATAGTGAAAATTTGGAAATAGATTCAAATTTATGTAAGACGATGAATTGTAGTAATTAAAGTTAATAAATCAATGGATTAAATGGAATAATTAATTGGAGTTAAGATCTAAATTTGTATGTGAGCATTCATTGATATTGGAATATAAAAGGGTAAATTTATAGTATAAAATGTAGGCATCACCTTTAAGATGATGGGTTTATAATTGATGCATAATAGGGAAATCAAATGAATGAGTTTAATTGAATAACAATTAGCAATTAATGAATGAAGAGAAATTTTAAGGGCGTAATTGTTTTCGTTAAATGAATTTTGGTAACAAATTGTATTGAATATAGATTTAATGTTGTGTGATGTATTTAAGTAATAGTTGGAGAACAATGTAAATTATATCCGTGAATGGTCAATTCAATTAAACAACAAGATTTTTAAATAAATAAACGTTTTTATTTAGGTTTCAATTTGTTAATTTATGAAGTTTAATGGGAAATCAATTGCAATAAATCGCCCTAATTTATACGGTTAGAGGAGATTTGGATTTGCATTATAGATGGAAGTATAATCTAATTGATAGGTAACAAACTTAAGAATAAAATTTAGAGCTAATAGGTGGCAAATTTATATAGTTGTTTATTTACGCAATGTGTACGTAAGCTTTGGTAAACCGATTTCTATTGATCCAAATCTAACGATTTGTTAATATAGATTTAAGTATAGGAGCAGTATTTATTAATTAAATTAAAGTATCGCAAAATAAATGAAATTCAACGTTTAATTTTACATTATTGTAAGTAAGATAATATGTGTAAGTATTGTTAAGGTTATTCATATTTGACAAATTTATTGAGTTATAAGGATTGATATATAAATTAATGCTGGTTTAGGGTATCGTTACTTGGTGATTTATTATAGAGTAACGGGAGTGTGAACGTAAAATAATAAAAGCATAGATTTATGGTAGGACATAATTTATGGTTTTAGGAATTTAAATCCAAAGATTTATTTATTTGAGGAAATAATACGTATTAAATCTCAACTTGATATAATCAATGCAAATTTAGTAATAAAAAATAAATTGCAAGTTGGTAATTTAGGATGTTTGTGAGTAAATTTGCAGGTAAGATAATTTTTAAAGTTTTACCCATTCATATAATTTATTTAAATATATATAAATCAAATGGCAACATTGTGTTAATAATAGTCGTAAGTGAATTTGAATGCTAAAGGGGTAACAATCGTTTTAGGTTAACCGTTTATTTAATATATTAAGTCTAGACTGGTAGTCGATTGAAATAAAAAAAAATTATTTTGTTTTGTTAATGTGACTTGGTTAATAAAGAGGAATTTATATGAAATCAAGCATGCATGAGAAATGCATTATAATTCAATGTTATGTTTACCCATTAAATGTATACTAGGTTAAGTATCAAATAGAGGGAAAGAAAAGTAAATATTGAATTGATTGATGAATAAGTATTCATTGGATAAAAATTTAATGTAAAGTTGATATTAATTGTATAAAATCTATCTAAGATAATGAATTGCAATAAATTATGGGTTGATAACAAGGTGTGAATGGAAATTTGATTTGTTATATTAAATGAATGGGACTCAAATTTATTGGGAAAGGTAAATGGATATTTGGTAATAAATATAAACGGACTTCAATAGTGAATTTAGTTAATTTGAATATATATAATAAATAATGATTTAATGGAAACCTATACTCTGTATATATCTATAATATTTGAGTGGAAATAATATATACTTACAAATGTGGGATTTAGAGTCTTACAACAATTATTAGGAGTGATATAATTAGTTCATTCAATTAAATTTGAAAACATTGCAATAGATGTAAATTAAGGGTTGTGTTAAATAAAGTAATAAATGGGAAATAATGTAAATGTCTTCATAGTATGGTGATTTGTAATTATTACGTTAATTTAAATTATCGTTCAGCGCGTTTTTTTATCAGATCTATCTACTCTAATTCTAACATATCTATATAAACCCAATTATAAACCCTAGCCTCCATCTATTCTCTTTTATTTGTGCGTTCATTTTCTTCAATTCTTTCTCTTCCTAAATGGATGCAAATTTCAGATCCAATTCTATTCAGAAATCAAATAAAATTCAAAGTTCTCAGAAAATTTCAAAAATTATGTTGTAGTTTTCATCTATGGATCTAAGTGCAGTCTCTGTTTTTGCAATAGTCGCTTGAGTCTACCAGAAATCACGGTCAAACGTGTAAAATCCGAAACCCAAAAGGTTGAATTGAGGCTTTTTGATTTCTTCATCTATTTGCGAAATTGGAACATGGGTTTAGTGAGATTAGTCACTAGGGGTGCGCAGGAAATGCTGACGTGGCAGGTGGTAATAGGTAGGTTTATTTTGTTTGAATTTAATTTAATTTTGATTTTTCAAACGTGTTAATACATTTAACTTCCACATACGAACTCCGTTTCATGCGCGATTCTTTTTTGTTAGGACCGTAATTAAATTCCAGATATTTTGACGCTGGTTTGGACAAATTTGGAGACCGTCGAATTTTTGGGTTTAAATCGGATTTAAATTCGATTTAAATTCAAAAGGTGAGTGTTTTAACCCACTCACAACTTCTAAAACTTCTTATGTCTGTTAAATTAATTTTAGATATGAGTAGAAATTTGTTTATGATTGTTTGGTATGCTTTATTCATTATCTCTGTTAAATTGCATTTACTTAATGTAACTGTTAATTTATTTTATTTATTGCATATAAATTTGGCAGTTAGAATTTATTTATTTGCATATTAACGGCCAGTCATAGTTATGTTAAATTTTTATTTCATATCAACTGACAGTTAAATTTGAATTTATTTTTGCATATAAACTGCTAGTAGCAGTTATTAAATTTATTATTGAATATAAACTGTTAGTTAATACCTGTTATTTATTACCTGTATAATTTATATGCTCTATATCGATGATTGTTTAAATTGGATGATGATTGCAAATAATGGTTGATGATTGATATTTGGATGAATGGATGCTATATTTTATATTGTATAAACTGCAAGTTATCATGCATTTCATTCATTCGGGATTGCGGTTTGAAATGATATACAACCGCATTTTTATTTTAAATTGCGGATTGAAATGATAAACATCTGTATCACTTGACCATAGGGTAGAAAATTTTATACAGGCACCGCGATATATATATAAAATTATTTTTTTGAAATGTTTTTGTATGGTTTTTGCAAAGCTATATATATATGGTTTATGGGTTTTTGATTTGGTTATTAATAAAGGTTATTTATATATAGTAATTTCCGGTTTTAAGCTTTGTATAAATTGTTTTGAAGTATAAAATAAAGTTTGATTTTTAAGATCAAATACGATTAAGCATTTATTTAAAATTTAAGTTCTGGAGTTTTATTGACTTAAATGAGAATAAGGTCGGAAGATGAATATTGAGTAAAATTTGGAATTAAATAAAAAGGTTATTAATTTTTAAAGGGTATGATTTTTATAACTTGATTTTTGTGTAAAGTGATTTAAATGAATATATCAAGTTTAATAAATTGAAAGATTATCCAGTTATGTGAAGTTAAAGGTTTTACTTAAATTATATTGAATTCATTAAGTAAACATTTCAAGTCTAAATATGAAGTAATTGAATTTGATACATATGGATTTGTCAAATGAGTTGTTTTTTTGAAATGGTGAAATATTTAAAGCCTTGAAACATAAGAATTGAAATGGTATTTGGAAGTGTAAATCGATATTTGAAATTGATTTGTGAAATCTAAAGAAGCTATTTTGTTTTATAAAAGTAGTTTAATATTTAACCATTTAAGAGATGGAAATTTGTTTCAAAGCTATGTTTTTCAAGGTAGTATAATTTGGAAATATTATGTTCAAGAGTTTGATTTCTAAATATTTTACTTTGGAAACCCTATGATTTTGGAAGGAATATATATTGGAAAATAATTGATATCGTATTGATTTGGGGTTTTAAAAATATAAACGATATCGTATTTATATGGGTTTAAAATGGATATTTTATTCTGGTTTTAAAGTATAAACTATTTTGAAAAGACCGCGGTGTTATAATAACGATTGGTTATTAAAGAGACCGGGATCGGAAGTTGTCATACTCTCTGCCAACTTTGAAAACCACTTTAACAACCGTGTACGCGGTGGAGATTCCAGAATGAAGTAGGTTGGTGGCGGCGTTTCCTTTAAAGGTAAATACGAGGACCCAACTCCCGTGAGTTGGCATAAGGTGGCTAAAATAGGAGCGATCGACGGGTTAATGCGGTAGCACCTCTGATCGGACACTTCCCTTCGATACTATACTCAAACTTTGGATTTTCGGTGGCCACCTTCACTTTTGATTTCTTTGATGTGGGGAGTTTGTTCGAGGTGGGCGGCAGCTGCGCGCTGCGCGTTTCCATCGGCCCGGAAGCGTAATTGGTATATCTATCCTGGCATTGCCTAGTTGTGCCGTGTCACCTACCCTAGCGCGCCTTATACGATTTTGTTTTGTACCATACCTATGGAGTGCCCTCTGACGACGCCCATTACGGGGGAGATTACGGTACTGTATAGAATATGGGAATATATAAATGTGTTAAGGTGGAAAATGTAAAGCCTTAACGCTATTAAAAAGTAAGTTTATTTTACAAATAGACACTATTATAATAGCGCAATATACTATATAGTAAATAGTTTAACGGATCCTTAGGAGATGTAAATCCCAAGCATCTCTTGAGTTACTGCACTCATATTTATTTCTGTTAATTTAACTTACATAAGATCTTTTAGTTCTGACTCTAGTGTTTTGTCTTTTCAATTCGCTCGGGTCAGTCCGAGCGTTTCAGGATTTGAAGATTTAGCTCTGGAGGACGAAGACGAAGATGTATATTATTATTATTTATACTAGTGCACTACACATTGTTCCGCTGCATGGTTGTTGGTATGTGTAACTCTGATATGTATTATATGAATGTTTTGTAAACAGATTTATAAACTGTATATTTTATTATTATATTTTATCCTTCCGCTGCGAGATTCTGTTTTCTTTTATTTCTTTCTTGTTTTTCTTATTTACCCATAATAATCCGCCCTTCCGTATGGATTTAATCGGCATGTGTGTCTGTTTAAATCGTGCGAAAAGGCGGGATGTTACATCTGGTATCAGAGCTTTGGTTTAGCGATAAACCTTAGCTTTGTAGGGTTTGACTCTTTACTAATAGGGTAGTAATACTATATGGGAGTCGCTGAGTGTATATATATGAGAGAGCGTATTTGTTAGTGTTATAAAAAGGTTTTTATATTGTGTTAGTCTGTTCCGTTTCATATTTATAAATTCTGGTTGGTGCATGGGACGCTATGACATCAATAGGGATTTCTAAACACTTAATAGGACAGACCGACATAATATTTGTTTCTAATATAGGTGAATGAAATAATTTTACCCATTATATTTTCTATAAAATAATTTTTCAAAATAATATCTATATTTGGCTGTAATAGATTGGTTGTTAGGTAATAAAGTGTATAATTAATAATAGAAATAAGACTGAAAAATAAAATCAATGAAATTTGGAAATTTAGGACTTAAGATGTGACGCCCCACCTCTATACCCACGCTAGCCAAGAACACTACGGTGTAGTGCTATCAACTAGCACGGAGAATAAGGCTGTTGAGGAGCGGCCATCAATAGTTAGGCCTTACACTAGTATTGGTTATCTCGATAGGAGTGGTATGTAAATATATATATTCTTTCATTTTCCATCTCTGATTTATTTTCTCCCATCGAAATACCCCAATTCCAGTATAAAACGAACTACGATGGTTCATAATAGTTTAGAACAGTAAATATAAAATATTACACAGATAATATAATGCGGAACACAAATAAAATAGAAAGTCTCATATATATAATAACTGATGTCAGTTACAATACATTTGATACAATACATATGACACGGTACATATGATACAACTACCACAGTCGACTCAGGAAGTTACATATACAAGTACATTAACGTATATAATATACATGAATACATATTTTCCTATACAATTATACAGACTACTATAAGTGACGACGACTACTCCAAAAGATATGAAAGAACTTCATAGCTCTAGCAGCAACCCAAAGCAGAATATCTACAACCTGAAATACTCGGTCTGACCCGAGTATTAGATTTAAAGGAAATAATACTCGGGTCAGTCTAATTCAAACTCAGTTATTAGTGCACAGAAGCAATAATAATTAAATAATGAATAGACGACAGTAATTAAACCAGATCAGAGTGCAATTCAGAATATTGAATTGAAATGAACAAAACAGTTCAAACCATTGAAATATCAATTAAATATTAATTCAAGTTGGGCTGCAGTACACGCACGCGTGCACTGCCTCGCCACTACGGAATATGGAATACGCAAAAAGATCCATAAGTCAAAACAAAAAGAATATCATACACGCCATACCGTGTGGCTGCAGTTCACGCTTGCGTGCACTGCCTTGCCACTATAGTGATGTCGTGCCCAAGAACTCAATACCGTGTGGCTGCAGTTCACGCTTGCGTGCACTGCCGTGCCACTATAGTGATGAGGTACCCAATAAAGATTCACAAGCATCGCCGTGAATTTCATAAGGCCGAGTGTCGATTAAATTGCAGAGAGAAATGCGAGGTCAAGCCCAATGAATTTTAGGCTCAACACAAGGCAATGAGCAAAGTAGCAAGCCATGTACACCAAAACAAAATCAAGAAACATTTAAATGCACATGAACAAGCTACTGACCAGACACACAAGTGCACAAAGGCACTGTTACTGCATAAAGTCATCATAAATGAAGGTGGGGGCACCATAAACATGGCACCACAACACAACATAAAAGAACATAGGGAGTCAGTACCCAACAGAGGCAAGTCCAAGTAAAACACATAGGAAAATTGAAATCAACATGGTTGCATGCATGCATATGTATGAATACACATACATATTACACCAATTGAAACAGCACTTAGCATAGGCAATTGCCAAAGATAGTTCGATCAGAACCCTTAAAACTGGGTCGAACCCAAAGTTAAAATGCAGCAAGCACAAATAAAGGCAAGGTAAAAATTGAACAACAAGAACAAGTCAGAAAGCAGGTCAGAGAAACAAACATGTGGAACAACAACAAGGGATGTTCACATGAATGCAACAATGAAACTTCTACACCAAAATGCATCAAGCAACCCAGGACAGTCACTTGTGAATATGATCTGTCTCAAAATATAACAAATACAACATGTATGCACGCAGTGACACTATAAAATCACGCTGCAACATGTACGCAATGACAACCAGGTAGCAACAGAGAATCAAGAAAGATTCGAGTACTACAAATTCAAAATCAATGTGAATGCTTGCAACAGTGGTGGAGCAATGCAAACAACAGGTGAACAGAAGTAACAAGTGCAGGTGAACAAATGTGCAAATGCTCAAACTCAGGCAAAATATACAAAAGGGGCACAGCAAATACAACATGCACATAACTGATGACAGTTTGCAAGCAATCCCAAGTGGAGATGAAACAGCAAGGAGAGGAACAGGTAGTGGATTTAAATACACAGGTACAAGGCAATGCAAGTTCTCACAAGACAAGCAGTGTCACCAAAAGAATTCAAAGAACCACAAGGAAGGTCGAAACTGTGACGCCCCACCTCTATACCCACGCTAGCCAAGAACACTACGGTGTAGTGCTGTCAACTAGCGCGGAGAATAAGGCTGTTGAGGAGCGACCATCCATGTAATTTCTTATCACACGGTGGCTATAAAATGATCTTCGGAAACAAATATAGAAGTAAGCATAATATGCGAATCAATCACAGATATCCATATCACAAAGGCGGAAAGAGATATGAATATATATCACATAAAAGTGTACATCAGAGTAGTGGTCTAGAAAGATCCACGATAATACAAAAGAATAGCAACGCGTGCTATACAAAAGAATACAACTATGAGTCTATATCTCAAGTGTAAACAACAAAAGCTGCTAATCTAAACAAGTAGCCAAAAGTCTGAGTAGTGAATCACTAGGGGAGGAGTCAAGCAGTAGCACCTGTAACATCTCGGCCTGACCCGAGTATTATTTATAAGAAAATAATAAACGGATCAGTCTAGCTATAAATATCAGATGACATGATATAAAATAAAAGATATGGCATAAACATAAAATATCCATACTGACATACTACTATAAGTATGCAAATAATGATCAACAGGAGATCAACCGATAAGAGATAAATCAATATCACAAGAATCTTCTCAAAGATCCAAAGAGGGCATCATACCCTAAACTTGTACTCATGACAAGTCAAAGAGATAAATTCCAGAAATCAACACAAGAAATCCAGAAATCATAAAAAGGGAAAGAGGCCTATCACATGACGGTCCGAAGACCATGGGGAGCTACCCCACATGTGTGAATGGAATCACACAGATTGAGGTCAAGACTAACCAAAAAGCAGAAAGGTATGTGTGAATGGAATCACACAAGTGGTGTCTAGTCTAACCTTGCAATGAAAGAGACATCGCGCAATTGCTAGTCTAATTCATAAAGCGATCATCAAGATCAACGAGAAGTGTCAATTACACTAAGCTAGTAAATATAGAAGTTTAGCTTCATGTCCCATAACCACTTGCTTAACTTAAATATTTACGAACAAACTGTAAATCTTCACTAATAAAATTGTCACAAGAGGTTCAATCGAACAAGTCCAAGAATTAACCGACGAAGTGAACGCAAGCGTTTCATACCACTTGTTTTACTAAGTCGTTTAATTAGATTTCTCATCCGAGTGAGGTAAAGGCTTGTATATACTAATAGATTGGAAAACGGTTTAAGAAAAGAGCTTTGTTATTAAAAATAGAGTTGAAATCATTTTGTTGAAAGAGTTTTGATATTTACTACTAGTTTTGAAACCTTTATATTTTAAAGTGACAAATCACAGAAGCGATTGTAGAAACAATCAATCACAAAGGTCACATTCGAAGATGTGATAAAAATCCAAGGAAATCAGCTCAGCAAGTTCTGTTGAATATTTTTCAAATAAGATCCCCTACGGAGGGGGGGTCCGGGGAGGGTGGCAACCCCCCAAGGTGGGGGTGCGGGGGCAACACCACCGCTTACGGGGTTCGACCTGCCCGGTCAGGTCGCGGGGGTCCAGGGGGCAGCGCCCCCGGCGGGGTGCGGGGCAGCTCCCCGTCCAAAACGGTACGACCTAGTGAAGACAAAATGAGGTCTAACGACCTAAAAGTTAAGGGTCCAACGACCTATAGGTTCACGCGACCTAGGTGGAATGCGACCTACGAGATAGGCAAGTGGAACGACCTAAAGATGAATGGGTCGAACGACCTAACGTGAGCACAGGTGAAGCGACCTATCGGTCCAACGACCTAAGGGGAAAAGGCAACCTAGGTCTAACGACCTAACTGCTCACGACCTAAGGGTCTAAAGGGTCAAACGACCTATCGGTCCAACGACCTAAGGGGAAAAGGCAACCTAGGTCTAACGACCTAACTGCTCACGACCTAAGGGTCTAAAGGGTCAAACGACCTAGTGGTGTTCGCGAGTTAGCCGAAGCGAGCGACCTAAGAGAGACGGGCGACTTAAGGAACTCGCGACCTAACATTTGAATAGGTCAAGCGACCTAAGTGGTCAGGCGACCTAAGGTCTTACGACCTAACGACCTACGGTCTAAAGGCCACGCGACCTAGAGGATCTGCGAGCTAACGAGGCCGACCTAAGGTGCAAGCGACCTAAGGGACAACGGGCTAAAGTATGGTACGCGACCTAAAAGATGGCGCGACCTAAGGTGAGAGCAGGTCGAGCGACTTAAGGTGATGCGCGACCTAAGACCTAGCGACCTAAAGGGATGCGCGACCTAAGAGAGGCATCAGGTCGAACGACTTAAGGGTGATGCGACCTACGACCTAAGCGCCATACGACCTAAGCTCAAATACGAGCTACGAGCTGGCGACCTACGACCTAAGCTCAAATGCGAGCTAAGGCCTACGACCTAAGGCCCTAACGTACTAACATTTGTCGCGACCTAAGTGGTGACGACCTAACAAGGAAAGGCTGAGCGACCTAACGCTGCAGAGGGGATTTAAGGCCAGAAACGACCTACGACCTAAACCCCATACGACCTAACGTGAAACGACCTAACTCCGAAGTGAAAATTCAAGGCAGTGCGACCTAGCGCGCTAACACGCGAACGACCTAAGGGTTAGGTCGCGAGCGACCTAACTCCGAACACACGAAAATGGCCAGAACGACCTAAGTGCAGAAAATTCACCAAAACGCTAAAAATTGGAGTTTTTCGCCAATCCAATCCAAACCAAATGCAAATGTGCATGCAAAAGTGATAGGGAATCATTCCCAACAGTCCAATATTTATAGACTAGATTTGTGAGATAAAAATCTCACCTTTGCTCCAAAACCCAATGAAAATGAAGAACAAAGCTTGAAGGCAAATGGAGGAGCAACCACAAGCTTGAATCCGATGTCTTCTTCTTGAATTTGGAGTTGAATGTTGGAGTTGCAATAAAACAAAGACTTTGGAGTTTTAATTTCTCATTCCATTCACCATTTTTGTTGAAGCTTTAGTGTTAGGAAATGAAATGAAGCAATGAAGAAGAAGGGGGGTGGAACTTGGGCCTAATGGGCTAAAAGTCCAAACCAAAGGCTCGAGTGAAAAAGTGGTGAAATTCCACTAACCCCAAACATATCAATGTTTATACTTAGAAGATTGCAAAAGACGTTTCGAACTCAATGGAAGTGGTCTCGAGTCCTAACTTGACCGTTTGCAAAAAGTAGCTTCGGACCAAAATCCGATTAACGATAAAATATTTAAATAAAATATTTAAATATAAAAATCGATAAATATGCGGGTTGTTACAGAAACAGTTCAGTACACAAGACCAGGTTTAAACATATGCACATTGGTGTAATAGACTTCAATGCACTTATGCTCGGGCAATAATCAAAGCAAAGGAACACAGTAGCAAGCTCTTCACACACGCCCTATTCTATCAAATTGACATGTACACATATCCCATATATGTGTATATATGCATACATATACATGTACATACTGTATTGACTCAAAGCAGCGGATCAACATTAACAAAAGAAATTCAAAAATGAAATCAAGTCTACAGAAGTTCATGCCAAAAATCAGAAAGTAAGACTTGAAATCAGAAGTTGTCCAAACCGGGACAACGTATATGTGAATATATAACAGTATGTTTGATCGAAGGTTAAATATATCGCAGTATAATCGAATGAAGATCAAGTCAGGAATTTCAAAGTCATACGATCAAAAATTCATGGCCGAGAAAAATAATTCAAACCGAAATCAAAGCCATGGAGGTCAATTAACCAAGGAGCATTCGAATTTGAATTAGAAGTGAGTGAGAAATCACTCACCTTTGTCGCGAATGAAGCAGCCGCAAGAGAGCAACGAGGAGACTATCGATCGACTAATTAAAGCCGGCGCTTCAAAAGCCCTAATCTCGAAAAGAGGATGAACGAGAAATGAAAGAAAAAAAAGGGGCGCCATTAATTTCGCTTGCATTTTGTTTTAGGGTTTTCGAATTGAATGAAAAATGAGAGAGGGGGGTCGGGTCGAACGAAAATGAAGATGGAGGAAAGGGGGATAAGAAGCCAGTTGAATATAAAGAGGGGATAAGGCCAAATAAAATAAAAAGAAAATATTTATTTAAAGTCCTAAATTCTTTTAACAATTTGTAAATCAATTTTAATTCAAAATTTAAAAACTTCAAATAGAAGTTTGTGTCAATATCAATCGTCAAAATGTCAATTATTAATTGATGCAAATACCGGGTTGTTACAGACTCCCCTCCTTAAAGAAATTGCGTCCTCGCAATCATAAGGAATAACTGGACAAAAGGTAACAACCACAAGAGCATGAAAGAATAAACTTGGATTCCAAAGTGAAACCCATAGGATTTGAGAACCACTGAGCTTTCACGAGAAAAACATCTTTATTTCGAGGGTGCTGAACCTCTGAAGCAATGATGTGAATAGAAGGTTGCTCAAGAATAAGGATCGGAAATCTATAAGGCATTTCCGGAACCAGAAGACGTAGGAAACGTCATGAATAACAGAAAATTGAACCGGTACTCCGGCGTAGTACAATGTAAACACCAAAGAAATCTTTTAATTTCATAAAAGAAATTCACAAATTATCAACAAAATCTAATTATCAATAGATAATTCAGAAATCTCAAATCACAAATATTCGATTATCAAAAACGATAATCAAATCAACAAGTATTCGATTATAAAAATCGAAAATCAATCTTAAATCACAAATACTTAATTATCACAAATGATAATTAAATCTCAAATATCTAATTATCACAGGCGATAATCAGAAACAATAAATATCTGATTATCAAAAACGATAAATCAGAAATCATAAACATCCAATTATCAAAACGATAATCAGAAATTACCACAACGGTAATCAAATTTCAAATCACAAATATTTAATTATCACAATTGATAATCAAATTTCAAATCACAAATGTTTAATTATCACAATTGATAATCAAATCTCAAATCACAATTGTTTAATTATCACAAACGATAATTAAATCTCAAATATCTAATTATCACAAACGATAATTAGAAACAATAAATATCTGATTATCAAAAATGATAAATCAGAAATCATAAACATCCAATTATCAAAACGATAATCAGAAATTACCACAACGGTAATCAAATTTCAAATCACAAATTTTTTCAACTAACGAGTCCGAAATTAACCGAAATAGCAAACGCACATGACCCATAACCACGAGTTTTACTAAATCGTTTAATTCACTTCATCGTTTCCTTGAAAGTGCAAAATTGTGTATTTTAAATAAATAACATTTTACGTTCTCAAACGGACAAGTCCGGAATTAAGCGAATCAGTAAAAGAAAGGGGTCATAGTCCTCGGTTTTTCTGAAACGTTTAAATCGCTTCCTCATTCTTTTGAAATAAAAAAAAAATTTTGAAAACCATTTTATTTATAAAATTACAATTTACATTCTCAAACGAACAAGTCCGGAATTAAGCGAATCAGCAAAAGAAAGGGGTCATAGTCCTCGATTTTACTGAAACGTTTAATTTGCTTCCTCATTCTTTTGAAAGCGCAAATCGTAAAAATTTTGAAAACAATTTTTAAAACACGTGATTAAAACAGCGACATCAGTAGCAGCTTCGATAAGTGGATTTTCATTCATCAAAAATGTCACAAGAATCTTCTCAAAGATAGGAAGGGGTATCATACCCTAAACTCGTATTCATAACAAGTCAATATCACACGAATTCACCAATGCACAAAAATTGATAAAACTTATCAATAGAGATCACGAAAATTGGTGAAGCACAAATTCTAGGAATCTACACAAGCAATCCAGAAATCACAAGATGAGAGTATGAAAACTCGAACCGGAGTATGAAAACTCGAACGGAGTATGAAAACTCGAACCGGAGTATGAAAACTCGAACGGAGTATGAAAACTCGAACCGGAGTATGAAAATTCGAACGGAGTATGAAAACTCGAACGGAGTATGAAAACTCGAACCGGAGTATGAAAACTCGAACGGAGTATGAAAACTCGAACCGGAGTATGAAAACTCGAACGGAGTATGAAAACTCGAACCGGAGTATGAAAACTCGAACCGGAGTATGAAAACTCGAACGGAGTATGAAAACTCGAATGGGAGTATGGAAACTCACCTACACGTGAGCATGAAAAATCACCAACACGTGCAACACAAAGCGAGAACGGGAGCATGGAATCTCACCTACACGTGAGCATGAAAATCACCAACACGTGCAACGCAAAGCGAGAACGGGAGCACGGAATCTCACCTACACGTGAGCATGAAAATCACCAACACGTGCAACGCAAAACATAAAATATCCATAATAACATACTACTATAAGTATGTAAATAATGATCAACGGGAGATCAACCGATGAGATAATCAATATCACAAGAATCTTCTCAAAGATCCAAAGAGGTATCATACCCCAAATTTGTACTCATGACAAATCAATAACATATGAATTCACCAATACACAAAAATAGGTGAAGCATAAAATTTCCAGAAATCAACATAAGGAATCTAGAAATCACGGAAAAAGGGAAAGAGGCCTATCACATGACGGTCCGAAGACCAAGGGGAGCTACCCCACATGTGTGAATGGAATCACACAGATTGAGGTCAAGACTAACCAAAAAGCAGAAAGGTATGTGTGAATGGAATCACACAAGTGGTGTTTAGTCTGACCATCAGAACGATCATCATGATCAACGAGGAGTGTCAATTACACTAAGCATGTGTGAATGGAATCACACAGATTGAGGTCAAGACTAACCAAAAAGCAGAAAGGTATGTGTGAATGGAATCACACAAGTGGTGTCTAGTCTAACCTCGCAAATAAAAAGACATAGCACAATTGCTAGTCTAGTTCATAAAGCGATCGTCAAGATCAACGAGAAGTGTCAATTACACTAAGCTAGTAAATATAAAAGTTTGGCTTCATGTCCCATAACCACTTGCTTAACTTAAATATTTACGAACAAACTGTAAATCTTCACTAATAAAATTGTCACAAAAGATTCAATCGAATAAGTCCAAGAATTAACCGGCGAAGTAAACGCAAGCGTTATATACCACTCGTTTTACTAAGTCGTTTAATTAGATTTCTCATACGAGTGAGGTAAAGGTTAGTATATACTAATAGATTGGAAAACGGTTTAGAAAAAGAGTTTTGTAGTAAAATAGTTTTGAAATCGTTTGGAGAAAAGGGTTTTGATATTTACTACTAGTATAGAAAACCTTTATATTTTTAAAGTGACAAATCACAAAAATGATTGTAGGAACAATCAAGCACAAGAATTCACATACAAAGATGCGAATAGAATCCAAAGAAATCGATACTGTATCCATCAAAAGGAATGTTCACAAAAATCCCGAAGAAAATGTTATCAAAGTTGCTAATAAATGGTAGCAACAAATCGGGGAATTAACAAGAATCGATTAAATTTGGAAAAACAAAGCAGAACGAGCATAAATGCATAAATGACTTCAACGAAAATGAAAATCAAGTCAATGCCGAAGTCAACAAGTAATGGCCATAATAGAGTACAAAACGATTCAACATCATCAACAAAGAATTCAACGGCAAACAAAGTCAGAGTCTTGGAAATCAAGAAAATTAGAAATTTCTCAAAAACAAAGTGACTGAAGTCGAATGGAAATCAAGCCGAGGAAAACATAAAATATCAAGTTCAGAATCGCTAAGATTCGAACAAAATCAATCATCGGCTAAATCAAATCAAAGCCGAAAACACAAGAATTCAAAATCAAATGCATATGAATAAGCGTTAGGAATTCATACCTAACAATTCAAAGACAGTCATATGCAAATATTAGAGATAAAACGTCGACAAATAGTTGTAACACATGTACTATCTAAGTTATGTTTTATATTTGTTCTAAACCCCAGGCTCTGATACCAAGCTGTGACGCCCCACCTCTATACCCACGCTAGCCAAGAACACTACGGTGTAGTGCTGTCAACTAGCACAGAAAATAAGGCTGTTGAGGAGCGGCCATCAATAGTTAGGCCTTACACTAGTATTGGTTATCTCCATAGGAGTGGTATGTAAATATATATATTCTTTCATTTTCCATCTCTGATTTATTTTCTCCCATCGAAATACCCCAATTCCAGTATAAAACGAACTACGATGGTTCATAATAGTTTAGAACAGTAAATATAAAATATTACACAGATAATATAATGCGGAACACAAATAAAATAGAAAGTCTCATATATATAATAACTGATGTCAGTTACAATACATTTGATACAATACATATGACACGGTACATATGATACAACTACCACAGTCGACTCAGGAAGTTACATATACAAGTACATTAACGTATATAATATACATGAATACATATTTTCCTATACAATTATATAGACTACTATAAGTGATGACGACTACTCCAAAAGATATGAAAGAACTTCATAGCTCTAGCAGCAACCCAAAGCAGAATATCTACAACCTGAAATACTCGGTCTGACCCGAGTATTAGATTTAAAGGAAATAATACTCGGGTCAGTCTAATTCAAACTCAGTTATTAGTGCACAGAAGCAATAATAATTAAATAATGAATAGACGACAGTAATTAAACCAGATCAGAGTGCAATTCAGAATATTTAATTGAAATGAACAAAACAGTTCAAACCATTGAAATATCAATTAAATATTAATTCAAGTAGGGCTGCAGTACACGCACGCGTGCACTGCCTCGCCACTACGGAATATGGAATACGCAAAAAGATCCATAAGTCAAAACAAAAAGAATATCATACACGCCATACCGTGTGGCTGCAGTTCACGCTTGCGTGCACTGCCTTGCCACTATAGTGATGTCGTGCCCAAGATCTCAATACCGTGTGGCTGCAGTTCACGCTTGCGTGCACTGCCGTGCCACTATAGTGATGAGGTACCCAATAAAGATTCACAAGCATCGCCGTGAATTTCATAAGGCCGAGTGTCGATTAAATTGCAGAGAGAAATGCGAGGTCAAGCCCAATGAATTTTAGGCTCAACACAAGGCAATGAGCAAAGTAGCAAGCCATGTACACCAAAACAAAATCAAGAAACATTTAAATGCACATGAACAAGCTACTGACCAGACACACAAGTGCACAAAGGCACTGTTACTGCATAAAGTCATCATAAATGAAGGTGGGGGCACCATAAACATGGCACCACAACACAACATAAAAGAACATAGAGAGTCAGTACCCAACAGAGGCAAGTCCAAGTAAAACACATAGGAAAATTGAAATCAACATGGTTGCATGCATGCATATGTATGAATACACATACATATTACACCAATTGAAACAGCACTTAGCATAGGCAATTGCCAAAGATAGTTCGATCAGAACCCTTAAAATTGGGTCGAACCCAAAGTTAAAATGTAGCAAGCACAAATAAAGGCAAGGTAAAAATTGAACAACAAGAACAAGTCAGAAAGCAGGTCAGAGAAACAAACATGTGGAACAACAACAAGGGATGTTCACATGAATGCAACAATGAAACTTCTACACCAAAATGCATCAAGCAACCCAGGACAGTCACTTGTGAATATGATCTGTCTCAAAATATAACAAATACAACATGTATGCACGCAGTGACACTATAAAATCACGCTGCAACATGTACGCAATGACAACCAGGTAGCAACAGAGAATCAAGAAAGATTCGAGTACTACAAATTCAAAATCAATGTGAGTGCTTGCAACAGTGGTGAAGCAATGCAAACAACAGGTGAACAGAAGTAACAAGTGCAGGTGAACAAATGTGCAAATGCTCAAACTCAGGCAAAATATACAAAAGGGGCACAGCAAATACAACATGCACATAACTGATGACAGTTTGCAAGCAATCCCAAGTGGAGATGAAACAGCAAGGAGAGGAACAGGTAGTGGATTTAAGTACACAGGTACAAGGCAATGCAAGTTCTCACAAGACAAGCAGTGTCACCAAAAGAATTCAAAGAACCACAAGGAGGGTCGAAACAGTTTGGTACACAAGACCAGGTTTAAACATATGCACATTGGTGTAATAGACTTCAATGCACTTATGCTCGGGCAATAATCAAAGCAAAGGAACACAGTAGCAAGCTCTTCACACACGCCCTATTCTATCAAATTGACATGTACACATATCCCATATATGTGTATATATGCATACATATACATGTACATACTGTATTGACTCAAAGCAGCGGATCAACATTAACAAAAGAAATTCAAAAATGAAATCAAGTCTACAGAAGTTCATGCCAAAAATCAGAAAGTAAAACTTGAAATCAGAAGTTGTCCAAACCGGGACAACGTATATGTGAATATATAACAGTATGTTTGATCGAAGGTTAAACATATCGTAGTATAATCGAATGAAGATCAAGTCAGGAATTTCAAAGTCATACGATCAAAAATTCATGGCCGAGAAAAATAATTCAAACCGAAATCAAAGCCATGGAGGTCAATTAACCAAGGAGCATTCGAATTTGAATTAGAAGTGAGTGAGAAATCACTCACCTTTGTCGCGAATGAAGCAGCCGCAAGAGAGCAACGAGGAGACGCTCGATCGACTAATTAAAGCCGACGCTTCAAAAGCCCTAATCTCGAAAAGAGGATGAACGAGAAATGAAAGAAAAAAAAGGGGCGCCATTAATTTCGCTTTTGTTTTGTTTTAGGGTTTTCGAATTGAATGAAAAATGAGAGAGGGGGGTCGGGTCGAACGAAAATGAAGATGGAGGAAAGGGGGATAAGAAGCCGATTGAATATAAAGAGGGGATAAGGCCAAATAAAATAAAAAGAAAATATTTATTTAAAGTCCTAAATTTCTTTTAACAATTTATAAATCAATTTTAATTCAAAGTTTAAAAACTTTAAATAGAAGTTTGTGTCAATATCAATCGTCAAAATGTCAATTATTAATTGATGCAAATACCGGGTTGTTACATAAGATCCGGGGTTTTGAAATTTCTTTCGAATAAATTTTGGAATATATTAATATTGTTTATAAGTATTTTCTTATATAAATATTTCAATATAATTCGGAAGATTTGTTTAAAGGAGATTTTGGAGAAATAAGTTTTGTACTTTCCTCGCTATCGCTGGAAAATAATTTCGGTGATGAGTGCACGCATCATTGACATTTATTTTCGAGTTTCGAGGTGGAAAGACCACTGTAGAAGTTTTACTACCGATTCTTTTTTTGAAATAAATATTTATATATATTTTGAATTGTTTTAAATATAAATTGAGGTATAAGTTGTAAGAATATATTTATCTGTTATTTTAAAATAATTTGAAATTTAACCCGGTATCAAAATTCTGAAATTTCTGTTAATAAATTGTTTCAATTATTGTAGTGAAATGAAAGGTTAGTAATTAATAATTGGTACCTTTGATTAAAGTAAAAATTTAATAATAGGGAGATAAGTAATGTACATAAATGATTGTAAATCTTAGTAAATGAATTAATGAAATTCTTTATAAGAATTGATGTTATAAGATTATAAATTTAAGTGTAACTAAAATGTTACTATAATTAAAAACAATAGAATAAAAGGAATTGAAGGTAATTTGAAATATGTAACTTATAAAACAAAGATATAATTATTGAACCATTAATTAATTAAAAGAATTGTGAGAAAATTCGCATAACTTTCAATTACATCCTTAAATAACATATATATATAACTTACCAAATATTAAAAGTTGAAATCTTTAATAAGAGATTGTAATAGAATATTATACAGTAGTAAAAGTATTCAATGAAATTGCTGTTAAATGAGAATTTAATGTTATAAACTTAAGTTATAATTGAAATTTTACCAAGTAAAATATAATGAAAATAAATGACGTAATGAAAGAAAGGAAATTAAACAGCTAAAGTATGAAATAAATTTATAATAAGTTAATTTGGTTTGTTGGTTTGAATTCTATTATTTGATTTATGGTTGGTTGGGTAAGGGAATTTGAAATTGCTGGATGAATAAATAATCTATTTTGTTCCATCTAAGACTGTTGAGTAAATGATGCACTTGATAGTTATTTCCATTCCGTACAATTTCAAGTTTTGAATCCGAACAACTATTTGTTTGTTTGTTGAATGGTTGTTTTGGATTTGTTGTGTATGCCGTTTTGATGGTTGTTGTACTGATTGGTTGTTAGTGTTTGAAACCGCTTAATTTCACTTTATATAAATTGTTAACCCTTTGGATCTTTATAAGTGAAATGCAGGTTGTGGAAGCAATTGCTGCTGCTTTTGGTTCCATAACTTAAGCGTAAAATTCCCAACAAATAGGTACGTTTCAGATTACGGTTTATAGCGCTATTTATATATATTTCAAGAGTTGGAATATAATATTTTGGATAATATATGTAATATAATTGTTATATTTTGATATTATATTTTCTCCTGAGCCTCCCCGTACAAAGGAGACTCTGCCAAAAATTTTCCGCAAATTTTGGACTTAGAATTTTTTTTTACATAATGATTTTAAAATGGTATATTTTATTTAAGGTAACAAATGTTGTAAATTATTGTCTATAAGTTAATATTTGAATAAGATGTACTATTATTAAATTCTTCCTTCTCCCTTCTTTTCCTTTTCGGGGACGAAAAGTTTTGAGTGGGGGAGAGTGTAACGACCCGTGTAAATTCGATGTTTAAAGTGAATTAAATTATAGGATTTCTAATTTAAATTTAGGAAGAAACAGAAATCTTATTTGTTTACATAAGAGAGAATGTTGAAATTTGATGGATCAAGGGTAATTAAAATTTTACAAATTTAATTTCATATTTCAATTAATTGGAATAGTGAAAATTTGGAAATAGATTCAAATTTATGTAAGACGATGAATTGCAGTAATTAAAGTTAATAAATCAATGGATTAAATGGAATAATTAATTGGAGTTAAGATCTAAATTTGTATGTTAGCATTCATTGATATTGGAATATAAAAGGGTAAATTTATAGTATAAAATGTAGACATCACCTTTAAGATGATGGGTTTATAATTGATGCATAATAGGGAAATCAAATGAATGGGTTTAACTGAATAACAATTAGCAATTAATGAATGAAGAGAAATTTTAAGGGCGTAATTGTTTTCGTTAAATTAATTTTGGTAACAAATTGTATTGAATATAGATTTAATGTTGTGTGATGTATTTAAGTAATAATTGGAGAACAATGTAAATTATATCCGTGAATGGTCAATTCAATTAAACAACAAGATTTTTAAATAAATAAACGTTTTTATTTAGGTTTTAATTTGTTAATTTATGAAGTTTAATGGGAAATCAATTGCAATAAATCGCCCTAATTTATGCGGTTAGAGGAGATTTGGATTTGCATTATAGATGGAAGTATAATCTAAATTGATAGGTAACAAACTTAAGAATAAAATTTAGAGCTAATAGGTGGCAAATTTATATAGTTGTTTATTTACGCAATGTGTACATAAGCTTTGGTAAACCGATTTCTATCGATCCAAATCTAACGATTTGTTAATACAGATTTAAGTATAGGAGCAGTATTTATTAATTAAATTGAAGTATTGCAAAATAAATTAAATTCAACGTTTAATTTTACATTATTGTAAGTAAGATAATATGTGTAAGTATTATTAAGGTTATTCATATTTGACAAATTTATTGAGTTATAAGGATTGATATATAAATTAATGTTGGTTTAGGATATCGTTACTTGGTGATTTATTATAGAGTAACGGGAGTGTGAACGTAAAATAATAAAAGCATAGATTTATGGTAGGACATAATTTATGGTTTTAGGAATTTAAATCCAAAGATTTATTTATTTGAGGAAATAATACGTATTAAATCTCAATTTGATATAATCAATGCAAATTTAGTAATTAAAAATAAATTGCAAGTTGGTAATTTAGGATGTTTGTGAGTAAATTTGCAGGTAAGATAATTTTTAAAGTTTTACCCATTCATATAATTTATTTAAATATATATAAATCAAATGGCAACATTGTGTTAATAATAGTCGTAAGTGAATTTGAATGCTAAAGGGGTAACAATCGTTTTAGGTTAACCGTTTATTTAATATATTAAGTCTAGACTGGTAATCGATTGAAATAAAAAAAAATTATTTTGTTTTGTTAATGTGACTTGGTTAATAAAGAGGAATTTATATGAAATCAAGCATGCATGAGAAATGCATTATAATTCAATGTTATGTTTACCCATTAAATGTATACTAGGTTAAGTATCAAATAGAGGGAAAGAAAAGTAAATATTGAATTGATTGATGAATAAGTATTCATTGGATAGAAATTTAATGTAAAGTTGATATTAATTGTATAAAATATATCTAAGATAATGAATTGCAATAAATTATGGGTCGATAATAAGGTGTGAATGGAAATTTCATTTGTTATATTAAATGAATGGGACTCAAATTTATTGGGAAAGGTAAATAGATATTTGGTAATAAATATAAACGGACTTCAATAGTGAATTTGGTTAATTTGAATATATATAATACATAATGATTTAATGGAAACCTATACTCTGTATATATCTATAATATTTGAGTGGAAATAATATATACTTACAAATGTGGGATTTAGAGTCTTACAACAATTATTAGGAGTGATATAATTAGTTCATTCAATTAAATTTGAAAACAATGCAATAGATGTAAATTAAGGGTTGTGTTAAATAAAGTAATAAATGGGAAATAATGTAAATGTCTTCATAGTATGGTGATTTGTAATTATTACGTTAATTTAAATTATCATTCAGCGCGTTTGTTAATCAGATCTATCTACTCTAATTCTAACCTATCTATATAAACCCAATTATAAACCCTAGCCTCCATCTATTCTCTTTTATTTATGCGTTCATTTTTTTCAATTCTTTCTCTTCCTAAATGGATGCAAATTTCAGATCCAATTCTATTCAGAAATCAAATAAAATTCAAAGTTCTCAGAAAATTTCAAAAATTATGTTGTAGTTTTCATCTACGGATCTAAGCACAGTCTCTGTTTTTGCAATAGTCGCTTGAGTCAACCAGAAATCACGGTCAAACGTGTAAAATTCGAAACCCAAAAGGTTGAATTGGGGCTTTTTGATTTCTTCATCTATTTGCGAAATTGGAACATGGGTTTGGTGAGATTAGTCACTAGGGGTGCGCAGGAAATGCTGACGTGGCAGGTGGTAATAGGTAGGTTTATTTTGTTTGAATTTAATTTAATTTTGATTTTTCAAACGTGTTAATACATTTAACTTCCACATACGAACTCCGTTTCATGCGCGATTTTTTTTGTTAGGATCGTAATTAAATTCCAGATTTTTTGACGCTGGTTTGGACAGATTTGGAGACCGTCGAATTTTTGGGTTTAAATCGGATTTAAATTCGATTTAAATTCAAAAGGTGAGTGTTTTAACCCACTCACAACTTCTAAAACTTCTTATGTCTGTTAAATTAATTTTAGATATGAGTAGAAATTTGTCTAGGGTTGTTTGGTATGTATTATTCATTACCTCTGTTAAATTGCATTCACTTAATGTAATTGTTAATTTATTTTATTTATTGCATATAAATTTGACAGTTAGAATTTATTTATTTGCATATTAACTGCCAGTCATAGTTATGTTAAATTTTTATTTCATATCAACTGACAGTTAAATTTGAATTTATTTTTGCATATAAACTGCTAGTAACAGTTATTAAATTTATTATTGAATATAAACTGTTAGTTAATACCTGTTATTTATTACCTGTATAATTTATATGCTCTATATCGATGATTGTTTAAATTAGATGATGATTGCAAATAATGGTTGATGATTGATATTTGGATGAATGGATGCTATATTTTATATTGTATAAACTGCAAGTTATCATGCATTTCATTCATTCGGGATTGCGGTTTGAAATGATATACAACCGCATTTTTATTTTAAATTGCGGATTGAAATGATAAACATCCGTATCACTTGACCATAGGGTAGAAAATTTTATACAGGCACCGAGGTATATATATAAAATTATTTTTTTGAAATGTTTTTCTATGGTTTTTGCAAAGCTATATATATATGGTTTATGGTTTTTTGATTTGGTTATTAATAAAGGTTATTTATATATAGTAATTTCCGATTTTAGGCTTTGTATAAATTGTTTTGAAGTATAAAATAAAGTTTGATTTTTAAGATCAAATACGATTAAGCATTTATTTAAAATTTAAGTTCTGGAGTTTTATTGACTTAAATGAGAATAAGGTCGGAAGATGAATATTGAGTAAAATTTGAATTAAACAAAAAGGTTATTAATTTTTAAAGGGTATGATTTTTATAACTTGATTTTTGTGTAAGGTGATTTAAATGAATATATCAAGTTTAATAAATTGAAAGATTATCCAGTTATGTGAAGTTAAAGGTTTTACTTAAATTATATTGAATTCATTAAGTAAACATTTCAAGTCTAAATAAGAAGTAATTGAATTTGATACATATGGATTTGTCAAATGAGTTGTATTTTTGAAATGGTGAAATATTTAAAGCCTTGAAACATAAGAATTGAAATGGTACTTGGAAGTGTAAATCGATATTTGAAATTGATTTGTGAAATCTAAAGAAGCTATTTTGTTTTATAAAAGTAGTTTAATATTTAACCATTTAAGAGATGGAAATTTGTTTTAAAGCTATGTTTTTCAAGGTAGTATAATTTGGAAATATTTTGTTCGAGGGTTTGATTTCTAAATATTTTACTTTGGAAACCCTATGATTTTGGAAGGAATGTATATTGGAAATTAAATGATATCGTATTGATTTGGGGTTTTAAAAATATAAATGATATCGTATTTATATGGGTTTAAAATGGATATTTTATTCTGGTTTTAAAGTATAAACTATTTTGAAAAGACCGTGGCGTTATAATAAAGATTGGTTGTTGAAGAGACCGGGATCGAAAGTTGTCATACTCTCTGCCAACTTTGAAAACCACTTTAACAACCGTGTACGCGGTGGAGATTCCAGAATGAAGTAGGTTGGTGGCGGCGTTTCCTTTAAAGGTAAATACGAGGACCCAACTCCCATGAGTTGGCATAAGGTGGCTAAAACAGGAGCGATCGACGGGTTAATGAGGTAGCATCTCTGATCGGACACTTCTCTTCGATACTATACTCAGACTTTGGATTTTCGGTGGCCACCTTCACTTTTGATTTCTTTGATGTGGGGAGTTTGTCCGAGGTGGGCGGCAGCTGCGCGCTGCGGCCCGGAAGCGTAATTGGTATATCTACCCTGGCATTGCCTAGTTGTGCCGTGTCACCTACCCTAGCGCGCCTTATACGATTTTGTTTTGTACCATACCTATGGAGTGCCCTCTGACGACGCCCATTACGGGGGAGATTACGGTATTGTATTGACTATGGGAATATATAAATGTGTTAAGGTGGAAAATGTAAAGCCTTAACGCTATTAAAAAGTAAGTTTATTTTACAAATAAACACTATTATAATAGCGCAATATACTATATAGTAAATAGTTTAACGGATCCTTAGGAGATGTAAATCCCAAGCATCTCTTGAGTTACTGCACTCATATTTATTTCTGTTAATTTAACTTACATAAGATCTTTTAGTTCTGACTCGAGTGTTTTGTCTTTTTAATTCGCTCGTGTCAGTCCGAGCGTTTCAGGATTTGAAGATTTAGCTCTGGAGGACGAAGACGAAGATGTATATTATTATTATTTATACTAGTGCACTACACATTGTTCCGCTGCATGGTTGTTGGTATGTGTAACTCTGATATGTATTATATGAATGTTTTGTAAACAGATTTATAAACTGTATATTTTATTATTATATTTTATCCTTCCGCTGCGAGATTCTGTTTTTTTTCTTTCTTATTTTTCTTATTTACCCCATAATAATCTGCCCTTCCGTATGGATTTAATCGGCATGTGTGTCTGTTTAAATCGTGCGAAAAGGCGGGACGTTACAACAACTCAAAACCATATGCAAATTGAAACAGGCAGTGGAAACTGATGGTATACAAGGGGTATGACAACATAAAATGAATCAAAGATTACAAATTACAACATCAAATGACACTAAATGCAACAGAATCTCTAACACCATCAACAAAAGGATACAACAGTGAACATTTCAATATTGGACAGAAGCAATTTGAGGGAAACATGCATTCTAACAAGTATGACAACAACTTGAATATTTCAATATTCCAAATTAGTTACTCACGCATGCAGCTAAGGGAGGGAAACATTTCAATACCGCAAACAATAACCCACGCTTGTAGTATCTTTGCATACTAAACTAGATTATGCTAAAGAAGTGCACGTGTAGTTCATAAGGCAACAGTTCCAGAAACAAAATAACCGAAGTGAATGCAAATACAACACTGAATCATGATGTAGGAGTCAAAGTATATGAGTAGTATAGTGACAGTGTTAAATCATGCTAATACCATGAAATCACATGAAGAAGCAATAAGCTACTGACCGGAGTCACTGAAAACAAATAACACTTGCAACAGTGGTGATGCAGTGCAATACAACATGATTATCAAGTGTATACATGATGAAGCAATAGAGTAATCAAAGGCAAAGCCGTGAGTTTATCAAAATCAAACAAGTGCAGGTTGACACAAATGGTCGAAAATGAACAAGTGCTTGAAACAATTTCAAGTTGAACAAATTACAGTGAAGTTAGTGGCAAGCACACAAATATACAATGCAAAGAAGGGTGCAGTGAAGACTGTAGGTCATGGCTACAACAACAGAATGACAATGGCAACGTGCAGCTGCAAACAATTACATGAAATCTCAAGCCAAGGCCGAAGCCAACAGTACAATGAATTCACGAATCAAAATTCAATTTTGACCAAGTCAGAAATAAAGCGCATGAAAAAATTGAAGAAGTCGTATCAGCAAACTAAAACCGTGTCAACAAATTAACACGAAAAGAAAGAACTGACAAAGTCAGTAAAATCAACAACGTTCAACAAAAATCAAATGGCCGAAGCCCAATTTTGAAACATATACATATACACGAACGAACATCAAAGGGATTCGAACCCTAAAAGAAATCCCAATTCATAAAATCACTAGAATTCAAATTAGATGTGAGTGAAGAGAAGATCACTCATCTTGTATTGACGAGCACAAATAATCTATCGGCAAGCAAAATCCACAAGATCGAAGCAATTAACGTCTGCGCCTTCAATTTTTCCACAAAACCCTAATTTTTGATAAAGAGGAACGAACGAGCGAGCCGCCATTATTTTTCGTTCGTATGTTTTGTTAGGGTTGCGAAGTGAAATGAAAATAGAGAAGTGGGAATGGGTCTTTGCCTTGATAAGTATCGTGGCCCCAAAATAATAAAAGAGACGTGAGCCAATCTCAAATTTTAAAACCCGTATAACTTTAACGAATTTTTGAAAAGAATTTCAACCCGGTTTAAAAACTTCCAACAGCAATTAGCCAACATATTAATGGCCTAATGACGAAAATTAAGTAATGTGAAATCCCGGGTTGTTACAGACTCCCCTCCTAATAAAAATTGCGTCCCGCCAATTTTCATAATAAAAGTCGTCAATAACAATTATTTTTCTAATATAAACTGGTTAAGCTAGAAAAATAAAAGTCGAGAATACAAACGCCAAAGAACTCTTTTAATTTCATAAAAGAAATTCACAAATTCTCAACAAAAATCTAATTACTAAATAAATAATCAGAAATAACAAATCTGAATAAATACAATTATCAGCAATATCTAATTTTCGATACGATAATTAGCAAGCAGCAAAATCTAATTATCAATAAAGATAATTAGAAAAAACATATCGCAAATCGCAAAACCGCAAATATCTAGTTATCCAACAGATAATCAGAAAACACGAACTCCATAATCGGTAATCTCTAACTATCAACAGAGATAAATAGAAAACAGCAATTCAACATAATCAACATATTCTATAATCAATTAGAGACTAGATGTAACGACCCGTTAAGTTCGACCATTTAAAATTGTTTGTTTAATAGGATTTTGTAATTTATTTTAGTTGAAAGAATAAAGGTGGTAGATAAGTATTAAAATGAAGGCTAGAATAAATTATATAGAAGTGACTTAGAAACCTATTTAAAGACATTTGAATAAAATTCAAATGAATTAAGTAGAGAAAGAAAGAAAAATTCTTACCTGTACATAAAATTTAATATGGGAATATTAAACCAATTTAATGCAATAAAAGATTGTGAACGATAAATTGAATAGATTAAGAAACCCTGTTATTGCAAGTCAATAAATTTGTAAACCCTAATGAACATCTCAAAATTTATAAATTTATTGAAATTTAAGACATAGCATAAGCGTAGAACTATAGGTATGATGACAAACTTTTATAAATTGTCTAATTAAGGGTCAGCAAATTTATTTGGAAATCAAACTCAATTAAGGGTAAGTAATTATGATGGATTGATGGCATAAACGTTACTAATTTTTATCATAGTAACGGAAGTGCAGATGGAAGGCAACTGTAGAAATTTAAGTACGTATTAACAATTGAAAGGGACTGTCGATTGAGTGGAGTACTTTAGGTTGTCTTACTAAATTTAGAATTTAACATAAGACAAATAGAAATAAATCAATAAACGTATAGATTTTAAGTTTATTATGATGAATTATTTTAGTGATATGACTTAGAATAAATGAAATAATTTGGGTTAATTGGTATTTAATGGAATTAAAGGTTGCAATATTCATAGGTAAGGATTTAGATGAAATAGATTGATGTATGAAAAATTTAATTTGATAAATGGCAATTAATTCCTTTAATTTGTGCAATTAATGTATGTTTAATTGATAACGATAAAAAGTTGATTTTTTTTTAGTGTAACCAACGTAAAATATTATCATAGCATGATACTTGGTTTGAATAGAAGGATTTGATTTAATGTGAAAATTTTTGTTCTAAGTATTGAATAAAATTGGGAATCAAATTTTTTTTTATGATAATAACGTTAGTATTGGTTAATAAATAGATTTCAATGCAGTAACCAAATAAATGGAATAAGATGAGTATATATTGCATAGAAATGAAATGATAAATTATTGATGTAATGGAAGATATAACCATGTCAATTATGCATATAAGGTAATAAGGTAATGAAACCGAGGTAAATTAATTAATTGAGACTTTAAGTAAAATTAACGTGTGGAATTGACCAAGGTTCAATAAAATGAGAATTTGATTGGTTATATTTATTGGTTGAGAAATGTAAATGTGTATTTGGGGAATAAATTTAGTCAGACTTAAGTATTGAATTTAATTAATTAATATATATGATAAATGATGATTAAATAAAAACCCAATACTCTATATATATGTATAATATTTGAGTGAAAATAATAATACACTTATAAATGTGGAATTAAGAGTTTACAACAACTATTTTAAGTAAAGAAATTGTTCATTCAAGTAAATTTGAAACATCGCAATAGGTGTAGATTAAGTGTTGCGTTAAATAAATTATAAAGGAATAAATTTATAGAAACGTAGGAACGGAAGAATGAACATTATAGTAACGTAAAACGTATTGTAGGATAATAATTAAGTATAGGCTTGTAAATTAGATGTATGACAATAAATTTTGTACGTAAATCTTTCTATTAGTTGATAAGTCTTATTTTGATCAATTTAAAGGAATACACTAAATTTTGTAGTTAGTACGGAATATTGATGAGTGAATGAATAAGATGAAACAAAGGTGGAATGTATTAGTTGAGGTTTTAAGTTATTTATGTGATAAGTTACCAAAATTACAATTTTATCTAAATACAGTAATTTATGCAAACAAAAGATGAACATTTTGAAATATTACCACAGTGATATATAAAAGAAACGTTAACTATGTAGTTGGAGAATAATTGATATATTTTGAGTTGGATAATAGAAATCAAGTTATTTATATAATTAGATTTAAGATGAGAGTATAAGTATATGATTAAATAATTGGGTTTTGTGAATAAAATTTATAATTCCCAAATAATAAGAAAACGCAGAGGTTACACTGCGAAATTTATATACTTATAAATTTTAATTCACATCCAAGCTTGCTAAATTATTGGGAATTGATTGGATTATATAAGTAATGAAATTTGGCCAATATTTAAAGTTGAAAGAAAATTTGGATTTTATGATTTATTTTAATTTATTTAATAAATATTAAAAATAGTCATTTTTGTCACGGACTCGGATTTCGACGAAACTAGTTTCATCGGATCCGTAACGGTGAATTATAATAATGTTTCAAGTTTCGTTGCGATCGGACTTGTCGTTTGATCGTACGGACTCGAAACGCCTTGAAATTTACGCATTTTGAAATCAATTTGAAATTTTTATTTTTAGCATAACTTCTTCATACGATCGAATTTGGTCGCGAAACTTTTTCCATCGCGTTCAGAATATTTTGAAACACCTATTTGGATATATAGTTTTAACAAATTCGACTCCGGAGGCAGAACGGGCTTTTTGGGCCAACTATCGTTTAGCACGTTCGTTATCCGTACCCACCTAGCCTTCTTTTATCTGTCTATATATTTGCGATTATAAACCCTAGCCACTCCTTATTTTCATTTTTCTATACGTACATCTCCTTCTCAACTCCTCATTCCAATGGCAGAAAAAAACCTAATTCCCAAATTCCAAAATTTTATTTCAAAAAAAAAAAAAAAAAAAAAAAAATTTTGTGGATCTGCAGCAGCTTCTGGTCGCGCTTCGGGTTTCAGAGGAGAAAACCCTAGAGCAACTTCGGGTCAGGAAGAAAATGACTCGGGTCGCTCCGGGTCGTTTTGGCGAAAACTCCAAGCAAGCATCGGGGAAATGAGGCGGCGCCCCGAAGTCGAACCCGAAGTTGACCCAGGACCAGAATTTTTCATTTTTCAAATTTTCATAACTTTTGCATACGAGCTCGGATTCACGCGCGGTTTGTTTTGCTGGGATCGTATCGGAATTTCTGACGTTTTGGCACTTGTTTGGATGAATTTGGAGACTGCCCAATTTTTGGGTTTAAATTGGATTTGAATTCAATTTAAATTCAAAAGGTGAGTGTTTTAACCCACTCACAACTACTAGAAGCTTTTATGTTTGTTAAATAAATTTTAGAAATGAATAGAAATTTATTTATGAGCTTTTGGCATGTTATTTCATTTATATCTGTTGAATTGCATTTTATTGAATGTAACTGTTAATTTAATTGATTTATTGCGTGTTAATTGGCTGTTAGAAATTTTTGGTTGCATATGAACTGCTAGTTAACAGTTATGTCAATTATCACTGAATATAAATTGTTAGATTAATAGTTGAAAATTTTAATTTGAATAAACTGCCAGTTATCACCTGTTATATATGATCATATATATAATTGTTATTGATTGATATTGCTTGATGTTTGTGACTGGATGATGGATGTTTTGTTGAATGGATGTTTTATTTGATATCATTAAACTGCAAGTTAGCATACATTTTACATTTCATTCGGGATTGTGGTTTGAAATGATAAAACCGCAAAGTTTTATTTTTTTAAATTGCGGATTGAAATGATAAATATCCGTATCACTTGACCATAGGATAGAAAATTATATACAGGCACCGCGGTCTATATATAACTATTTTAATGTGATTTCTATGGTTTGGATTGAATACGGTCTATAAATCTTAAATTTATATTGTATAAATATTTTATTTCATATTTATATACCTATGAAGTTGAAATTTTGAAATTAAAAGGAATATAAATTTCTTTATTGAAAATGGAAGAAATTAAGAAAATGGAGTTTGATGATTTATATCCTATGTTTAAATATTAAGTTGGAAATTTTAAAGATATGATATTTATAATTGGATTTTTCCCAAAATATTTTGAAATGAATATTCTAGTAAAAATTGAATTTGGAAATATATATATATATATATTTTACTAGAAATTGAAGTCTTATTAATTATGGATTTTATGTGAATGGTCAAGATTAATTAATAGAATATTGATTTTGAAAGGATAAAAATCCAACTTTAGTTGAAATATTAATGCTCAAAAATGGATATAAATATATATAAAATTGAAATGGTTTTGGGACTTGAAGTAATATTTTGGATTTTGGTTTAACTTTAAAAGAAGAAATATTTGGAAAGCCATGTAATTTATTTCTTTGTAAAGCAACAGTAAAGTTAAACCTTTTTAATTCGCATACCGTTGAATATCCAAACCATTTAGTTTTGAAAATAATGGTTTTAAAATACTATGGATTTTCGAAGAATTATGTTGAAAGTTACAAACAGAATATTGGTTACATGGGATATTAAATAATAAAAAGTGACATAATTTTTTTTGGAAAGGAATAATTTTATTTGGGATAAACGATATCATATTGTTTTGGGTTTTAAAAGAAGAAATGATATCGTAATATTACGGTTTGAAATGGATTATATTCTGTTTTTAAAAGTATAAACTATTTTTAAATGACCGCGGTGTTATAATAACGATTGGTTGGCAAAGAGACCGGGATCGGATATGGACATACTCTCTGTCGATACCGAAAACCACTTTGACTAACCGTGTACGCGGTGGAGATTCCAGAATGAAGTAGGTGGTGGCGACGTTTCCTGTAAGGTAAATACGTGGACCCAACTCCCATGAGTTGGCATAAGGTGGCTAAAACAGGAGCGATTCTCAGGCCAATGAGGTCATTCCTCTGATCGGACGCTCCTCTTCGATATTATAATTTGACTTGGATTTGATTCAGTGGCCACTTCTATATTTTGATTTTGGGGAGTTAGTCCGAGGTGGGCGGTAACTGCGGCTACGCGTTTCCACCAGCCTGGATAGCAATTGGTATATCTACCCTGGCATTGCCTAGTTGTGCCGTGTCACCTACCATATCGCGCCTTGTACGAGTTTGGTTTTCTCCCGTAGCCCGTGTGGTATCCTCTAGTGGCTTCCCGATCAGGAGGGGCTATGATATTGGACGGACTACTGGGACTATTACGTGTTAAGGTGGAAAATGTAAAGCCTTAACGCTATTTAAAAGTAAGTTTATTTTATTAATAGACACTATTATAATAGCGCAATATACTACATAGTAAATAGTTTAACGGATCCTTAGGAGATGTAAATCCCGAACATCTCTTGAGTTACTGTACTCATATTTATATTCTGTTTATTTAACTCACATAAGATATTCTAGTCTGACTCGGGTGTTTTTGTCTATTCAAATTCGCTCGGGTCAGTCCGAGCATTTCAGGATAGCAGATTTTAGCTTTGGAGGACGAAGACGAAGAATAAGTATTATGTTATATATAGTATTACACCACACTCTTTCTATTCCGCTGCATTGCTTGTATTGGTATGTGTAACTCTGATATTTATTGTAAAAGAAGGATCAAGCTTTTGTAAACTGTTTATGAACTGTATATTTGTTATTATATTTTATCCTTCCGCTGTGAGATTCTGTTTTTGTTTTTATTTCTTCTCTGTTTTCTTATTTACCCCATAACAATCCGCCCTTGCGTATGCTTTGAATTGGCACGTGTGTCGGTTTAAAGTGTGCAAAAAGGCGGGATGTTACAGTTGGTATCAGAGCTTTGGTTTAGCGATAAACCTTGGCTTTGTGGGGTTTGACTCTTTGTTAATAGGGTAGAAATATCCTATGGGAGTCGCTGAGTGTATATATAAGAGAGAGCGTACTTGTTAGTATTAATAAAAAGATTTTAATATTGTGTTAATCTGTTCCGCTTTGTATTTATAAATTCTGGTTGATGCATGGGACGCTATGTCATCAATAGGGATTTCTAAACACTTAATAGGACAGACCGACATAATATTTGTTTTTAATATAGGTGAATGAAATAATTTTGCCTATTATATTTCTATATATAAAAATAGTTTTATAAAGATATATATATATATTTGGTTGCTATAGATTGGATGTTAGGCAATAAAAATATTTATAATAACTGAAGCTAAGTGAAATTATAATAAACCAAATTTGGAGATTTAGAACTTAAGTCCGGGATTTTTGAAAATTTGCTTTCAAAGAATTTGTGAAATTTATTGATTTGGTTTATAAGTATTTTCTTATATAAATATTTCGTATAAATTGGAAGAATTGTTTTAAAGAAGATTTTGGAAAAGAATTAAATTCTGTACTTTCCTCTCTGTCGCTGGAAAATAAATTCGGTGATGACGGCCGCATCATCGACTTTCATTTTCGAGTTTCGAAGGGGAAAGGCCACTGTAGTAAATTCTACTGCAGATTTATTTTTGAAATTTTCTAAAAATTTTCTTTTATTGTTCTAAATATAATTAGAGATATAAAAGTTGTAAGAACTTATTTATCTATTATTTTGAAATAGATTAAAATTTGACCCGGTATTTAATTCTAAATTTTTCCGTTAATTAATTGTTTAAACTTTGTTAGTGAAATATTAAGTAAGAAAGTTAATGCTAGGGATAAGGGAAGTAAAAGTTTTTAACTGATAAATAATGGAAAAGATTTATTGAAGAATGAATGAATTGAAACCTCTAATTGGAATAAGAGAATAACTGCAAAGCTATAAAGAGGAATTTGCATACATATGAGACAAAGGGTAATATGAATAAACATTAAATTTAATTAAAAGAATGGAGATTAAACTTGTATAAGTTCAATTGCAATTTCCTTAACATAAATAACTTACCCAAATATAAAAGTTGAAGTGTTAAATGAGAAACTGGAATTGAATATTTTACAAGTAGGAATTTAGGAAATAATGAAAGAATTTATTGGTATAAACTTAAGTGATAATTGAAATTTTACCCAAATTAAAGGTGAGTATTATTAATAGGTGATTTTAACTTAAGTAAATAAAATGAAATTCTTTAATATTGATGTGTAGGGTTATAAACTTAAGTATGATTTAAAATGCTACTAGTAATATAATAAAAAGTAGGTAATATAAATAAATGTCTGTAAACCCTAGATAATGAATTAATAAAATCCTTTATTTATAAAAATGGAGGTTTTAAGGTTAATAATTTAAGTGTAAGTAGAGGGTTACTGTAATTAAATATAATAAAACATAAACATTAAATAAAGGAATGAAATTAAGGGTAAGTTGAAATTGTAATTTATAAAACGAATATATATTTATTGAACCGTTAATAAATAAAAAGGAATTGAGAAGAAACTTGTAAATTTTCACTTGCATTCTTAAATATACATAACTTACCATATAATAAAAGTTGCAATGTTAGTAAGAAAATGTAAGGGGAAATCTTACAAGTGAAGCTTGAGGTAATTAAGGTATTCAATAAATTTGCTGTTATAAATGAGAATTAACTGTATAAACTTAAGTTAAATTGGAAATTTTACTATATAAGAAAGGGTAAGTAGTATAAATAGATGATATAAACCTTAGTCAATAAATTGGAATACAATATAATGAATTTTGTAACAAATGGAAAATGAAAATTGTAAGAAACAAAGAAATCCCTCCATAAATGAAAGAAAGAAAATCAAACCACCGAAGCATGAAATAAATGTATAATAAGTTAATTTGGCTGTTAGTTTGAATTGTTATTGTTTGATTTATGTTTGTTGGGTAAGGAATTTGAAGTTGTTGGGGAATAAATAATCTATCCTTGTTCCATCTAAGACTGTTGAGTAAAGGATGCACTTGATAGTTAATTTCATTTCATACAAATTTCAAATTTGAACCCAGACAACTAATTGTTTGATGGTTTAAATGGTTGCTTCACTTTGTGTATGTATGTTATTTGTAAGATTGATAATTGTTGTATTGATTGGGTGATTAATGGTTGAAACCACCTAAACATTTCACTTTAATATAAATATTTAACCTTTTAGATTATATAAGTGAATGCAGGTGATGGAAGCAACTGCTTTTGGTTCCATAATAATAAGCGTATTGCCCGACAAATAGGTACGTTTTCGGATTACGTTTAAAGCGCTATTTTATATAGTTGCCCGTGTTGGGATATAATATTTTGATAATATTTGTAATATATTTGTTATATTTTGATATTTTATTTTCTCCCGAGCCTCTCCGTACAAAGGAGACTCTGCCAAAATTTTCCGTAAATTTTGGACTTAGAATTTTGTTGAAAATGTTTTTCCAACTTTAATTATTTAAGTATAAAAGTTTATAATGGCTATAAAACGGGTATATTTCATTAAAGGAAATTAATCCAGTAAATTATTATTTATAAGCTAATATTGAATTGAGATGTACTGTTTTATTCTTCCTTCTCCCTTCTTTTTCCTTTTCGGGGACGAAAAGTTTTGAGTGGGGGAGAGTGTAACGACCCGTTAAGTTCGACCATTTAAAATTGTTTGTTTAATAGGATTTTGTAATTTATTTTAGTTGAAAGAATAAAGGTGGTAGATAAGTATTAAAATGAAGGCTAGAATAAATTATATAGAAGTGACTTAGAAACCTATTTAAAGACATTTGAATAAAATTCAAATGAATTAAGTAGAGAAAGAAAGAAAAATTCTTACCTGTACATAAAATTTAATATGGGAATATTAAACCAATTTAATGCAATAAAAGATTGTGAACGATAAATTGAATAGATTAAGAAACCCTGTTATTGCAAGTCAATAAATTTGTAAACCCTAATGAACATCTCAAAATTTATAAATTTATTGAAATTTAAGACATAGCATAAGCGTAGAACTATAGGTATGATGACAAACTTTTATAAATTGTCTAATTAAGGGTCAGCAAATTTATTTGGAAATCAAACTCAATTAAGGGTAAGTAATTATGATGGATTGATGGCATAAACGTTACTAATTTTTATCATAGTAACGGAAGTGCAGATGGAAGGCAACTGTAGAAATTTAAGTACGTATTAACAATTGAAAGGGACTGTCGATTGAGTGGAGTACTTTAGGTTGTCTTACTAAATTTAGAATTTAACATAAGACAAATAGAAATAAATCAATAAACGTATAGATTTTAAGTTTATTATGATGAATTATTTTAGTGATATGACTTAGAATAAATGAAATAATTTGGGTTAATTGGTATTTAATGGAATTAAAGGTTGCAATATTCATAGGTAAGGATTTAGATGAAATAGATTGATGTATGAAAAATTTAATTTGATAAATGGCAATTAATTCCTTTAATTTGTGCAATTAATGTATGTTTAATTGATAACGATAAAAAGTTGATTTTTTTTCAGTGTAACCAACGTAAAATATTATCATAGCATGATACTTGGTTTGAATAGAAGGATTTGATTTAATGTGAAAATTTTTGTTCTAAGTATTGAATAAAATTGGGAATCAAATTTTTTTTTATGATAATAACGTTAGTATTGGTTAATAAATAGATTTCAATGCAGTAACCAAATAAATGGAATAAGATGAGTATATATTGCATAGAAATGAAATGATAAATTATTGATGTAATGGAAGATATAACCATGTCAATTATGCATATAAGGTAATAAGGTAATGAAACCGAGGTAAATTAATTAATTGAGACTTTAAGTAAAATTAACGTGTGGAATTGACCAAGGTTCAATAAAATGAGAATTTGATTGGTTATATTTATTGGTTGAGAAATGTAAATGTGTATTTGGGGAATAAATTTAGTCAGACTTAAGTATTGAATTTAATTAATTAATATATATGATAAATGATGATTAAATAAAAACCCAATACTCTATATATATGTATAATATTTGAGTGAAAATAATAATACACTTATAAATGTGGAATTAAGAGTTTACAACAACTATTTTAAGTAAAGAAATTGTTCATTCAAGTAAATTTGAAACATCGCAATAGGTGTAGATTAAGTGTTGCGTTAAATAAATTATAAAGGAATAAATTTATAGAAACGTAGGAACGGAAGAATGAACATTATAGTAACGTAAAACGTATTGTAGGATAATAATTAAGTATAGGCTTGTAAATTAGATGTATGACAATAAATTTTGTACGTAAATCTTTCTATTAGTTGATAAGTCTTATTTTGATCAATTTAAAGGAATACACTAAATTTTGTAGTTAGTACGGAATATTGATGAGTGAATGAATAAGATGAAACAAAGGTGGAATGTATTAGTTGAGGTTTTAAGTTATTTATGTGATAAGTTACCAAAATTACAATTTTATCTAAATACAGTAATTTATGCAAACAAAAGATGAACATTTTGAAATATTACCACAGTGATATATAAAAGAAACGTTAACTATGTAGTTGGAGAATAATTGATATATTTTGAGTTGGATAATAGAAATCAAGTTATTTATATAATTAGATTTAAGATGAGAGTATAAGTATATGATTAAATAATTGGGTTTTGCGAATAAAATTTATAATTCCCAAATAATAAGAAAACGCAGAGGTTAACACTGCGAAATTTATATACTTATAAATTTTAATTCACATCCAAGCTTGCTAAATTATTGGGAATTGATTGGATTATATAAGTAATGAAATTTGGCCAATATTTAAAGTTGAAAGAAAATTTGGATTTTATGATTTATTTTAATTTATTTAATAAATATTAAAAATAGTCATTTTTGTCACGGACTCGGATTTCGACGAAACTAGTTTCATCGGATCCGTAACGGTGAATTATAATAATGTTTCAAGTTTCGTTGCGATCGGACTTGTCGTTTGATCGTACGGACTCGAAACGCCTTGAAATTTACGCATTTTGAAATCAATTTGAAATTTTTATTTTTAGCATAATTTCTTCATACGATCGAATTTGGTCGCGAAACTTTTTCCATCGCGTTCAGAATATTTTGAAACACCTATTTGGATATATAGTTTTAACAAATTCGACTCCGGAGGCAGAACGGGCTTTTTGGGCCAACTATCGTTTAGCACGTTCGTTATCCGTACCCACCTAGCCTTCTTTTATCTGTCTATATATTTGCGATTATAAACCCTAGCCACTCCTTATTTTCATTTTTCTATACGTACATCTCCTTCTCAACTCCTCATTCCAATGGCAGAAAAAAACCTAATTCCCAAATTCCAAAATTTTATTTCAAAAAAAAAAAAAAAAAAAAAAAAAAAATTTTGTGGATCTGCAGCAGCTTCTGGTCGCGCTTCGGGTTTCAGAGGAGAAAACCCTAGAGCAACTTCGGGTCAGGAAGAAAATGACTCGGGTCGCTCCGGGTCGTTTTGGCGAAAACTCCAAGCAAGCATCGGGGAAATGAGGCGGCGCTCCGAAGTCGAACCCGAAGTTGACCCAGGACCAGAATTTTTCATTTTTCAAATTTTCATAACTTTTGCATACGAGCTCGGATTCACGCGCGGTTTGTTTTGCTGGGATCGTATCGGAATTTCTGACGTTTTGGCACTGGTTTGGATGAATTTGGAGACTGTCCAATTTTTGGGTTTAAATTGGATTTGAATTCAATTTAAATTCAAAAGGTGAGTGTTTTAACCCACTCACAACTACTAGAAGCTTTTATGTTTGTTAAATAAATTTTAGAAATGAATAGAAATTTATTTATGAGCTTTTGGCATGTTATTTCATTCATATCTGTTGAATTGCATTTTATTGAATGTAACTGTTAATTTAATTGATTTATTGCGTGTTAATTGGCTGTTAGAAATTTTTGGTTGCATATGAACTGCTAGTTAACAGTTATGTCAATTATCACTGAATATAAATTGTTAGATTAATAGTTGAAAAATTTAATTTGAATAAACTGCCAGTTATCACCTGTTATATATGATCATATATATAATTGTTATTGATTGATATTGCTTGATGTTTGTGACTGGATGATGGATGTTTTGTTGAATGGATGTTTTATTTGATATCATTAAACTGCAAGTTAGCATACATTTTACATTTCATTCGGGATTGTGGTTTGAAATGATAAAACCGCAAAGTTTTATTTTTTTAAATTGCGGATTGAAATGATAAATATCCGTATCACTTGACCATAGGATAGAAAATTATATACAGGCACCGCGGTCTATATATAACTATTTTAATGTGATTTCTATGGTTTGGATTGAATACGGTCTATAAATCTTAAATTTATATTGTATAAATATTTTATTTCATATTTATATACCTATGAAGTTGAAATTTTGAAATTAAAAGGAATATAAATTTCTTTATTGAAAATGGAAGAAATTAAGAAAATGGAGTTTGATGATTTATATCCTATGTTTAAATATTAAGTTGGAAATTTTAAAGATATGATATTTATAATTGGATTTTTCCCAAAATATTTTGAAATGAATATTCTAGTAAAAATTGAATTTGGAAATATATATATATATATTTTACTAGAAATTGAAGTCTTATTAATTATGGATTTTATGTGAATGGTCAAGATTAATTAATAGAATATTGATTTTGAAAGGATAAAAATCCAACTTTAGTTGAAATATTAATGCTCAAAAATGGATATAAATATATATAAAATTGAAATGGTTTTGGGACTTGAAGTAATATTTTGGATTTTGGTTTAACTTTAAAAGAAGAAATATTTGGAAAGCCATGTAATTTATTTCTTTGTAAAGCAACAGTAAAGTTAAACCTTTTTAATTCGCATACCGTTGAATATCCAAACCATTTAGTTTTGAAAATAATGGTTTTAAAATACTATGGATTTTCGAAGAATTATGTTGAAAGTTACAAACAGAATATTGGTTACATGGGATATTAAATAATAAAAAGTGACATAATTTTTTTTGGAAAGGAATAATTTTATTTGGGATAAACGATATCATATTGTTTTGGGTTTTAAAAGAAGAAATGATATCGTAATATTACGGTTTGAAATGGATTATATTCTGGTTTTAAAAGTATAAACTATTTTTAAATGACCGCGGTGTTATAATAACGATTGGTTGGCAAAGAGACCGGGATCGGATATGGACATACTCTCTGTCGATACCGAAAACCACTTTGACTAACCGTGTACGCGGTGGAGATTCCAGAATGAAGTAGGTGGTGGCGACGTTTCCTGTAAGGTAAATACGTGGACCCAACTCCCATGAGTTGGCATAAGGTGGCTAAAACAGGAGCGATTCTCAGTCCAATGAGGTCATTCCTCTGATCGGACGCTCCTCTTCGATATTATAATTTGACTTGGATTTGATTCAGTGGCCACTTCTATATTTTGATTTTGGGGAGTTAGTCCGAGGTGGGCGGTAACTGCGGCTACGCGTTTCCACCAGCCTGGATAGCAATTGGTATATCTACCCTGGCATTGCCTAGTTGTGCCGTGTCACCTACCATATCGCGCCTTGTACGAGTTTGGTTTTCTCCCGTAGCCCGTGTGGTATCCTCTAGTGGCTTCCCGATCAGGAGGGGCTATGATATTGGACGGACTACTGGGACTATTACGTGTTAAGGTGGAAAATGTAAAGCCTTAACGCTATTTAAAAGTAAGTTTATTTTATTAATAGACACTATTATAATAGCGCAATATACTACATAGTAAATAGTTTAACGGATCCTTAGGAGATGTAAATCCCGAACATCTCTTGAGTTACTGTACTCATATTTATATTCTGTTTATTTAACTCACATAAGATATTCTAGTCTGACTCGGGTGTTTTTGTCTATTCAAATTCGCTCGGGTCAGTCCGAGCATTTCAGGATAGCAGATTTTAGCTTTGGAGGACGAAGACGAAGAATAAGTATTATGTTATATATAGTATTACACCACACTCTTTCTATTCCGCTGCATTGCTTGTATTGGTATGTGTAACTCTGATATTTATTGTAAAAGAAGGATCAAGCTTTTGTAAACTGTTTATGAACTGTATATTTGTTATTATATTTTATCCTTCCGCTGTGAGATTCTGTTTTTGTTTTTATTTCTTCTCTGTTTTCTTATTTACCCCATAACAATCCGCCCTTGCGTATGCTTTGAATTGGCACGTGTGTCGGTTTAAAGTGTGCAAAAAGGCGGGATGTTACACTAGAAAATCTCATAGTCAGCAAAAATTAGCAATTATCTAATTATCAAAAACGATAATCAAGAAACAACAAAAATCTAATTTATCAAAAACGATAATCAAAAATCTCAAATCAACAAATATCTAATTATCAAAAACGATAATCAGAAATCTCAAATCAACAAATATCTAATTATCAAAAACGATAAAAGAAATCTCAAATCAGCAAATATCTATTTATCAAAAACGATAATCAAAAATCTCAAATCAACAAATATCTAATTATCACAAATGATAATCAGAACTCATAACGGCAAATATCTAATTATCAACAAAGATAATTAGAACACATAACAGCAAATATCTAATTATCAAAAATGATAATCAGAAATCTCAAATCAACAAATATCTAATTATCAAAAACGATAATCAGAAATCTCAAATCAAAAATATCTAATTATCAAAAACGATAATCAGAAACTCAAATCAACAAATATCTAATTATCAAAAACGATAATCAGAAATCTCAAATCAACAATTATCTAATTATCAAAAACCCTAATCAGAAACCTCAAGTCAACAAATATCTAATTATCAAAAACGATAATCAGAAATCTCAAGTCAACAAATATCTAATTATCAAAAACGATAATCAGAAACAAAAAATACCTAATTATCAAAAACGATAATCAGAAATTCAAATATCTAATTATCAAAAATGATAATAAGAAACAACAAATATCTAATTATCAAAAACAATAATCAGAAATCTTTAATAAACAAATATCAAATTATCAAAAATTATAATCAGAAATCTCAAATCAACAAATATCCAATTATCAAATCAACAAATACCTAATTATCAAAAAGGATAATCAGAAACTCAAATATCTAATTATCAAAAACGATAATTAGAAAACTCAAATCAACAAATATCCAATTATCAAAAACGATAATCAAAAACAACAAATACCCAATTATCAAAAACGATAATCAGAAAACTCAAATATCTAATTATCAAAAACGATAATCAGAAATCTCAAATCAACAAATATCTAATTATCAAAAACGATAATCAGAAATCTCAAATTAACAAATATCTAATTATCACAAACGATAATCAGAACTCATAACGGCAAATACCTAACTATCAACGAAGATAATTAGAACTCATAACAGCAAATATCTAATTATCAAAAACGATAACCAGAAATCTCAAATGAACAAATATCTAATTATCAAAAACGAAAATCAGATATCTCAAATCAACAAATATCTAATTATCAAAAACGATAATCAGAAATCTCAAATCAACAAATATCTAATTATCAAAAACGATAATCAGAAATCTCTAATCAACAAATATCTAATTATCAAAAACGGTAATCAGAAATCTCAAATCAACAAGTATCTAATTATCAAAAATGATAATCAAAAATCTCAAATCAACAAATATTTAATTATCAAAAGCGATAATCAGAAGTCTCAAATCAACAAATATCTAATTATCAAAAACGATAATCAGAAATCTCAAATATCTAATTATCAAAAACGATAATCAGAAACAACAAATATCTAATTATCAAAAACGGTAATCAGAAATCTCTAATCAACAAATATCTAATTATCAAAAACGATAATCAGAAATCTCAAATCAACAAATATCTAATTATCGAAAACGATAATCAGAAACTCAAATATCTAATTATCAAAAACGATAATCAGAAAACTCAAATCAACAAATATCCAATTATCATAAACGATAATCAGAAACAACAAATATCCAATTATCAAAAACGATAATCAGAAAACTCAAATATCTAATTATCAAAAACGATAATCACAAACAACAAATATCCAATTACCTGCAGATAATTGGAAACAACAAATATTTAGAAATCAATTAAAATGACTCGAAAATCAACATAAAAGGTTGGATCGATCCCATCAGATGGCGAGTTTTTAGCTACGCCGCACGTGCATCTCAGATGGCCGAAACCTACCATGTACTTTAAATTTTTGGCGCCCATCAGATGACCCGAAGGTCCGTAGAGTGACCCGAAGGTCTAGTACCAGTATTTGACCCGAAGGTCCGCAGAGTGGCACGAAAGCCCAACAAATGACCCGAAGGTCCATCATATGACCCGAAGGACCATCATATGACCCGAAGGTCCAACATAGTGGCTCGAAAGCACACAAAAATCATCAAAATCATCAAACAGCAGATATTTCAATTAACGAGTCCAGAATTAACCAAAATAGCAAACGCACATGTCCAATACCACGTGTTTTACTAAATCATTTAAATCTCATCATCGTTTCCTTGAAAGTGTAAAGTCGTGTATTTTAAATAAATAACGTTTTACATTCTCAAAAGGACAAGTTCGAAATTAAGCGAATCAGTAAAAGTGAGGGTTCATAGTCCTCAATTTTGCTAAAGCATTTAAATGGCTTCCTCATTCATTTGAAACGCAAACTATACAATTTTTGGAAACAAATTTATTTTAAAAATATTTGAAAACCCGTGCTCAAAACAACAACATCTGTTGCAAATTCGATAAGGAAATTGCACTTCTCAAAACACCGTAAAAAAAAGGGATCTCAAAATCAGCATTGCGGGATAACCGCATGAAAATCCACTTTAAAATTGATGTTTACTGAAGTCAAAGCGACAGTAAAAATTTTACACGTCAAAATCTCATCAAAATAATTCGCATCAAAATATAATACCAGTGAATCCATTCATAAAAATGTCAACAAAACACTGTGCTTCAAAAATTCAGCACCGGTGTAAAAATCCCAGTATAAAAATAACGACAACAAAATACATTTAAGACCAAACACCGGTTCAAGGTAAAATTAATGCAGTAACGTGCAACTCAAATTTGCACGCACACTACAAGATGCACAAAGAAATTACTCGAATATATCTTCAATGAAGATAATTTAAAAAAACCAAAATCTCAACATATCACGTAACTGCAATCACTTCGGATCCTAAAACCAGATTCGAAATTTTCAAAGAAACAAAAATAAACACATCTATGTAGCAACACAATGAACTTAATTTCATTTTCATATTTTGATTTTTAAATCAAAAAGGTTATCAGCTGTACTCAACGAAGGCAGTCTCACTGTTTCCGCTGCGCACTCTGATAAATAGAACACAATTTACTCGATCATCAAAACTCAATTTCACTTTTATTTTTAAATAAAGATATTTAAAAATTTCATCATAATTTCAAAACTATAGTTTTGATACAAAGCACAACTAAAACATCAACAATTAGTTGTAACACATGTTCCATCTAATTTATGTTTTATATTATGTCCATAAACCCCTCGCTCTGATACCAACTGTGACGCCCCACCTCTATGCTCACAATAACAAAGAGTATTAAAAGAAATATTGTCTATTATTACGAAGAATAAGGCTGGATAGGAGCGGCCATCCGTTGTTAGGCCTTACACTAGTATTGTTTATCTCGATAGGAGTGGAATATTCTTTATTTTTCATCTCTGATTTCATTTACTCCCATCGACATATCCAATTCTAATATAAAACGAACTACGATGGTTCATAATAGTTTGGGACCACATATATAATAATAACAAAGATCAGCTAAATGCGGAACACAGATGATAAAAAGTCTCATACACACACACACACACACACACACAGATATATATATATATATATATATATGATGTCGGTTACAATACATGTGATACAATACATGTGATACAACTACAACTGCCGACACAGGAAGTTATATATACAAGTACATTATTGACAATAATATACATGAATACATATCATCCTATACTATGACAACGACTACCCCAAAAAAATATGAAGTGACTTCATAGCTCAAGCAGCAACCCAAAGCAAGATATCTAAAACCTGTAATAACTCGGTCTGACCCGAGTATTAAATTCAAAAGAAAATAATACACGGGTCAGTCTTATTCAAACTTAGTGATTAATGCAAAGAAGCAATAATAATTAAATAATCAAATAGACGACAGTCACAATAAATCTCGTCTATCTAATCCTTTAATAAGAAATCGGATAACGGTAAATATAACCCGTAACATTGTTAAACAACAAATCAGCAAATTCAAATTATCAACGAAGATAAACGAAAAGATTATCAATGAAGATAATTTAGAAAACAACAGGATTGCCTAAACGGCAATTAACAACAAAATCTAATTATTAAATAAATAATTAAAAAATCATAATCTAATTATCAAATAGATAATCAAACAACAACAAAATAATCAAATCAAACCAAATCAAAATAGACTTCAAAATATATTGAATTGGCAACACGAAACAAATCCAGCAATTGAAATATCAATTTAAAATGTCAAATCTGATAGGGCTGCAGTACACGCTCGCGTGCACTGCCTTGCCACAAAAGTAATAAAATACACAAAATCTCAATAAATTAGAAGCAATGGTACCAACTCGAGATCGAGCTCAAGTTGTACATCAACTCTCTCAACTGCAACAGAGACGAATAGAGTTCAACATAACCCGAAGTAAATGAAAACAAATACAAAGACTAGTGATGCAAGTGAATGCAATGTGAACCAAACAGTGCACTAGTAAGGTTAACAAGACTCGGCATGTACAGAAGACATGGCATGTACATGAAAACAACAAAATAGGCGCAACATAATGCAACAGTGGATAGAGTCGAGGCTACAACTCAAAACCATATGCAAATTGAAACAGACAGTGTCAACTGATGGTATACAAAGGGTATGAAAATATAAAATGAATCATAGATTACAAATTACAACATCAAGTGACACTAAATGCAACATAATCTCTAGCACCATCAACAAAAGGATACAACAGTGAACATTTCAATATTGGACAGAAACAATTTGAGGGAAACGTGTATTCTAACAAGCACAACAACTTGAATATTTCAATATTGCAAATTAGTTGTATGACAACAACTTGAATATTTCAATATTGCAAATTAGTTACTCACGCATGCAGCTAAGGGAGGGAAACATTTCAATACCGCAAACAATAACCCACGCATGTAGTATCTTTGCATACTAAACTAGATTATGCTAAAGAAGTGCACGTGTAGTTCATAAGGCAACAGTTCCAGAAACAAAATAACCAGAGTCAATGAAAATACAACACTGAATCATGATGTAGGAGTCACAGTATATGAGTAGTATAGTGACATTGTTAAATCATGCTAATACCATGAAATCACATGAACAAGCCATAAGCTACTGACTGGAGTCACTGAAAACAAAGAACACTTGCAAAAATGGTGATGCAATGCAATACAACATGATTATCAAGTGTATACATGATGAAGCAATAGAGTAATCAAAGTCAAAGCCGTGAGTTTATCAAAATCAAACAAGTGCAGGTTGACACAAATGGTGAAAATGAACAAGTGCCTGAAACAATTTCAAGTTGAACAAATTACAGTGAAGTCAGTGGCAAGCACACAAATATACAATGCAAAGAAGGGTGCAGTGAAGACTGTAAGTCATGGCTACAGCAACAGAACGACAATGGCAACGTGCAGCTTCAAACAATTACATGAAATCTCAAGCCAAGGCCGAAAACAACAGTACAATGAATTCACGAATCAAAATTCAATTCTGACCAAGTCAGACGCATGAAAAAATCGAAGAATTCAATACCAGTAAACTAAAACCGTGCCAACAAAGCAACACGAAAAGAACGAACTGACAAAGTCAGTAAAATCATCAACGTTCAACAAAAATCGAATGGCCGAAGCACAATTTTGAAACATATACATATAGACGAACGAACATCAAAGGGATTCGAACCCCAAAAAAATCCCAATTCATAAAATCACTAGAATTCAAATAAGATGTGAGTGAAGAGAAGATCACCCACCTTGTATTGACGAGCACAAAAAATCGATCGGCAAGCAAAATCCACCAGATCGAAGCAATTAACGTCGGCGCCTTCAATTTTTCCACAAATCCCTAATTTTTGATAAAGAGGAATGAACGAGCGAGCCGCCATTATTTTTCGTTCGTATGTTTTGTCGGGGTTGCGAAGTGAAATGAAAATAGAGAGGAGGGAACAGATCTTTGCCTTGATAAGTATCACGGTCCTAAAATAATAAAAGAGACTTGAGCCAATCTCAAATTTTAAAGCCCGTATAACTTTAACGAATTTTTGAAAATAATTTCAACCCGGTTTAAAAACTTCCAACAGCAATGAGCCAACATATTAATTGCCTAATGACGAAAATTAATTAATGCGAAATCCAGAGTTTTTACAGACTCCCCTCCTTAAAAAAATTGCATCCCCACAATTTTCAAAATTAAAGTCCTCAACATCAATTATTTTTCTAACATAAACTAGTTAAGCTAGAAAAATAAAAGTCGAGAATACAAATGCCAAAGAACTCTTTTAATTTCATAAAAGAAATTCACAAATTCTCAACAAAAAACTAATTATTAAATAAATAATCAGAAACAACAAAGATGAATAAATACAATTATCAGCAATATCTAATTATCGATACGATAATTAGCAAACAGCAAAATCTAATTATTAACAAAGATGATTAGAAAAAAAATCGCAAATCGCAAAACCGCAAATATCTAGTTATCCAACAGATAATTAGAAAACACGAACTCCATAATTAGCAAACTCCAACTATCAACAGAGATAGATAGAAAACAGCAATTCAATATAATCAACATAATCTAGAATATATTAGAGACTAGAAAATCTCATAATCAGCAAAAATTAGCAATTATCTAATTATCAAAAATGATAATCAGAAAACAAAAAATATCTAATTTATCAAAAACGATAATCAAAAATCTCAAATCAATAAATATCTAATTTTCAAAAACGATAATCAGAAACCTCAAATCAACTAATATCTAATTATCAAAAACGATAATCAGAAATCTCAAATCAACAAATATCTATTTATCAAAAACGATAATCATAAATCTCAAATCAACAAATATCCCATTATCATAAACGATAATCAGAACTCATAACGGAAAATGTCTAATTATCAACAAAGATAATTAGAACTCATAACCACAAATATCTAATTATCAAAAACGATAATCAGAAATCTCCAATCAACAAATATCTAATTATAAAAAACGATAATCAGAAATCTCAAATCAACAAATATCTAATTATCAAAAACGATAATCAGAAATCTCAAATCAACAAATATCTAATTATCAAAAACGATAATCAGAAACCTCAGGTCAACAAATATCTAATTATCAAAAACGATAATCAGAAATCTCAAGTAAACAAATATCTAATTATCGAAAACGATACTCAGAAACTCAAATATCTAATTATCAAAAACGATAATCAGAAACAACAAATACCTAATTATCAAAAACGATAATCAGAAACTCAAATATCTAATTATCAAAAACGATAATCAGAAACAACAAATATCTAATTATCAAAAACAATAATCAGAAATCTCTAATTAAAAAATATCTAATTATCAAAAACGATAATCAGAAATCTCAAATCAACAAATATCTAATTATCAAATCAACAAATATCTAATTATCAAAAACGATAATCAGAAACTCAAATATCTAGTTATCAAAAACGATAATCAGAAAACTCAAATCAACAAATATCCAAATATCAAAAACAATAATCAAAAACAAAAAATATCCAATGATCAAAAACGATAATCGGAAAACTAAATATCTAATTATTAAAAACGATAATTAGAAATATCAAATCAACAAATATCTAATTATCAAAAACGATAATCAGGAATCTCAAATCAACAAATATCTAATTACCACAAACAATAATCAGAACTCATAACGGCAAATATCTAATTATCAATAAAGATAATTAGAACTCATAACAACAAATATCTAATTATCAAAAACGATAACCAAAAATCTCAAATCAACAAATATCTAATTATCAAAAACGATAAACAGAAATCTCAAATCAACAAATATCTAATTATCAAAAACGATAATCAGAAATCTCAAATCAACAAATATCTAATTATCAAAAACGATAATCAGAAATCTCAAATCAACAAATATCTAATTATCAAAAACGATAATCAGAAATCTCAAATCAACAAATATCTATTTATCAAAAACGATAATCAGAAATCTCAAATCAACAAATATCTAACTATCAAAAACGATAATCAGAAACCTCAAGTCAACAAATGTCTAATTATCGAAAATGATAATCGGAAATCTCAATTCAACAAATATCTAATATCAAAAACGATAGTCAGAAACTCAAATATCTAATTATCAAAAACAATAATCAAAAACAACAAATACCGAATTATAAAAAACGATAATAAAAAACTCAAATATCTAATTATCAAAAACGATAATCAGAAACAACAAATATTTAATTATCAAAAACGATAATCAGAAATCTCTAATCAACAAATATCTAATTATCAAAAACGATAATCAGAAATCTCAAATCAACAAATATCTAATTATCAAAAACGATAATCAGAAACACAAATATCTAATTATCAAAAACGATAATCAGAAAACTCAAATCAACAAATATCCAATTATCAAAAACGATAATCAAAAACAACAAATATCCAATTATCAAAACGATAATCAGAAAACTCAAATATCTAATTATCAAAAATGATAATCAGAAATATCAAATCAACATATATCTAATTATCAAAAACGATAATCAGAAATCTCAAATCAACAAATATCTAATTATCACAAACAATAATCAGAACTCATAACGGCAAATATCTAATTATCAACAAAGACAATTAGAACTCGTAACAGCAAATATCTAATTATCAAAAACGATAACCAGAAATCTCAAATCAATAAATATCTAATTATCAAAGACGATAACCAGAAATTTCAATTCAACAAATATCTAATTATCAAAAACGATTATCAGAAATCCCAAATCAACAAATATCTAATTATCAAAAACGACAATCAGAAATCTCTAATCAGAAAATATCTAATTATCAAAAACGATAATCAGAAATCTCAAATCAACAAATATCTAATTATCAAAAAAGATAATCAGAAATCTCAAATCAACAAATAACTAATTATCAAAAACGATAATCAAAAATCTCAAATCAACAAATACCTAATTATCGAAAACGATAATCAGAAATCTCAAATCAATAAATATCTAATTATCAAAAACGATTATCAGAAATCTCAAATATCTAATTATCAAAAACGATAATTAGAAACAACAAATATCTAATTATCAAAAACGATAATCAAAAACTCAAATATCTAATTATCAAAAACGATAATCAAAAACAACAAATATCTAATTATCAAAAACGATAATCAGAAACTCAAATATCTAATTAACAAAAATTATCTAATTATCAAAAACGATAATCAGAAATCTCAAATAAACAAATATCTAATTATCAAATCAATAAATATCTAATTATCAAATCAATAAATATCCAATTATCAAAAACAATAATCAGAAACTCAAATATCTAATTATCAAAAACGATAATTAGAAAACTCAAATCAACAAATATCCAATTATAAAAAACGATAGTCAGAAACAACAAATATCCAATTATCAAAAACGATAATTAGAAAACTCAAATATCTAATTATCAAAAACGATAATCAGAAACAACAAATATCTAATTACCTGCAGATAATTGGAAACAACAAATATCTAGAAATCAATTAAGATGACTAGAAAATCAACATAAAAGGTTGGATCGATCCCATCAGATGGCGAGTTTTTAGCTACGCCGCACGTGCATCTCAGATGGCCGAAGCATACCAAGTACTATAAATTTTTGGCGCCCATCAGATGACCCGAAGGTCCGCAGAGTGACTCGAAGGTCTAGTACCGGTATTTGACCCAAAGGTCCGCAGAGTGGCCCGAAAACCCAACAAATGACCCGAAGATCCAGCATAGTGGCCCAAAAGCCCAACAAATGACCCGAAGGTCCAGCAGAGTGGCCCGAAAGCCCAACAAATGACCCGAAGGTCCATCATATGACCCGAAGGTCCAACATAGTGGCTCGAAAGCACACAAAAATCATCAAACAACAGATATTTCAATTAATGAGTCCGGAATTAACCAAAATAGCAAACGCACATGTCCCATACCACGTGTTTTACTAAATCGTTTAAATCTCGTCATCGTTTCCTTGAAAGTGCAAAATCGTGTATTTTAAATTAATAATCTCAAATGGACAAGTCCGAAATTAAGCGAATCAGTAAAAGTGAGGGTTCATAGTCCTCAATTTTGCTGAAGCGTTTAAATCGCTTCCTCATTCTTTTGAAAGCGCAAACTGTACAATTTTTGGAAACAATTTTATTTTAAAACGATTTGAAAACCCATGCTCAAAACAACAACATTTGTACCAAATTCGATAAGGAAATTGCACTTCTCAAAACACCGCAAAAAAACGGATCTTAAAATCAGCATTGCGGAATATCCGCTTGAAAATCCACTTTAAAATTGACGGTTACTGAAGTCAAAGCGACAGTATGTAACGAATGCGATTTTATCGGGATCCGAAGGTCGGCATTCTTACGTCCACTGTATCAAATGCCGCATAATCGAATGCTGGAAAACCGAATTGTTAGAGTTAAAAAGAAGAGGTAGAAGAAAAAGATAAAAGAAGTAAGAAACCAGAATAGACAATATCAAAATCTCACAGTCGCAGCGGAACAATATATAATAGATAAATGAATAATCTTTAAAACAAAGAACTATATCAGTTATCACATTACATCATCAGAGTGTACAACAACAATATATAACACAACAAAACAATAGACAGTTATACAAACATGCCCTTACAAGTGAATTCTATAGTGGAAAAGATAATATCAAATACAAGTAATACGTCTCGCCATCCAGCTCGCCACTTGAGCTCCATAGAACTTCTGAATCCAGAATAGCCTGATAACCTGACTTTAGACTGCCCGTGTGGAAAATTATGGGCACCCAGAGTTTAGTAAGAGAACAATAAACTCCAGGTCAGTCATGAGACTGGTGTGAGAACTCAAAACAGTTATTTATCTTTTAAAACAACAACAACAAGAGAAGTGGAAAAATATCCGCAATGCTTTTGGAAAATGAAACTACCATAAGGCCTCCCCGCACACACACAATGCAAACGCAGAATTGGAGGAGATTTCCCCTTATGATAGTCAAAGATGCTTACTACACAAAACAAATCATTTTTTATATTATTATTAGTGCATAGTGATGAAAACATTTCGAAAATAGAATATTAATCTTAGCCAGCATAGGTACCATGATAGTATGCCTACTATAGCTACCATATTAAAGGGCAGGTTCTACAACTAAAACCGTACAAGGCTCGTATTGTTTCTTTGGATTTCCAACAAATGCTCAGGCTAAGGAACTTTCTATTGCCATATGGGATCGCCTCTAGCGGGACGTCCTGAGAACTTAACCAGCTCTCTGCCAACACAAAGCCGGGTTACCTTTGTAAGTAGGTAACTACTACACGAATATGCCACCCCCGGTCCTTTGGGACCTTTATCCGAGGGCCCTCGATCACCAAGCAACAACCACACAGAAAATGAGATTGGAGCAACCACATAGGTTAAGCATTAGGGCTCCATACCCGACACCACCCTTTTCCAGAAGGGAATGACATACCCTAAAGGGCGCGACCCCCATAACCTTGCCGCATATTCCTGTTTTGACCATTTCCGGGGTGTGAGGTCTGATGAAGTCTCGTCCATAAAGGTATGCTTTTTCACAAAGCCACGCTTTGATCAACAAATGATCAATAAATAATCATCACACAACAACACTCAGCATGCCACATTACCAAATTGTGAATATATCGCCGATAACCTTCAACTACAAAACCTCTGAGCTCGTGCGTCTCAGAGAAGGGTGTTAAGCTAAGATAATAAATCCTCCGCCACCAACAGAGATGTATTTGAAAGAAATCTGCTTTATATCTCAAAATGTAATGTCAGACACGTAACCATACAAGTCTGTTCCGGGCTCGAACAGAACCGAAGGCGCTTCAAAAGAAGCCCTTACAATCCGGGTATTCACAATCCCAATCGAATTTTCCATCACAAAGGAAATCTCCATACCGTAGCTAACGGCGCAGAGACAATCGATAGGTCATCTTTTCGTTTTCACAAATAACTAGTCTTCAGCACCGGTCTTCAATGCTATCTATTACGTCGTATCACTATTCGGAATGGGTAATCCGAATAACGAGCGCAATAATTTAAAAAATAAGTGTAGCATTCAATTTCAACCAATTCACAACAAATAGCCATTTAAGGGTCAATATTGATAGTCGGTTATTTAACTATCAATCAATATTCACAACATCACCCAATTTCAAATAATTACACAAATTATTTATTTCCAAAAATATCTTTACAAGATATAATTTCCACACTTCAACCATTTGGAAACAAATTTCAAATTATTTTTCACCTTTACAACTTTCATTTCAAATGGTTCATTTAAACCAATCAAATAAATCCTTACCGATTTATTCAATTTACGTTCCAAATTCGTAAATGTATCCCACACTTCAAAAATAAATCAGTGTTTATTTTTAAAACAAATTTTCCTTTCTTTTATAAATTCCATAGTGAATTCACCTTTCCAAAATATCTATGAATATACGATTTCCAAATTGATTTCTAATATTCATTTTCGATTTATATTTAAAAGATATAATCACAAAACATTCACTTCATATTAGAAAAATATTTCCATACTTATTTGATAATAAGTAATTTACAAATCTGTTTATTTTCAACACTTGGAAAGTATTCAGTATACTTAAATCACAATTAAGTATATAATTTATTCCTTAAGGAAAACATTCTCTTAAACACATTTATTTGAGTCAAAACGAATGTTGCGTATAACATTGTTACGACAACCCAAAACCACTAGTATAGGGATTCGAACTTAAAATAGATATATAAATCCCAATACTATATAAAACATTTCCTTTCGGAAAATCATTTACTATAACAACAGTGTTATAGTCCACCATTTCCTTCTATTCCTCGAAAACGTCTATTTCAACAATGAATGTTGAAATCTATGGTTTCGATACTTAATATATTTTAAAACATCATTAAATTGTTTTAAATTCTATTTAAAATATCAATTTCCCAAAACATTTCTTTAATATATTATTCACCGTCCAAAATCGTGAATATACTTCGTTAACCAAATTCAATTTCTACATATTTTATTTAGAGGATTATCCACTGTCCAAAATCGTGGATATATTTCCTTTAATAAACTATAATAATTAAACTTATAAAAATAATTGAATTTCGGATTTATAAAACAACGTTTATAAATTCCATTTATACTTTATAACAACTTCAACTTATAAAATCACTTTATTAACCAATTCTATCCATATCCCATTTACACGCCAAAATCCAATTTATAAGTTAATTACTTATAAATCTTTTATTTTACAAAGATCCATTCGTTTTGTAACTTCACAATTTATAAATCTATAGATTTCATCCACTTATGAAATCCATTTATACTTCATTTTAACACTTATAAAAACTCGTTTATAATTCCAATATTTTAATTTATAAACATCAATTTTATAGATCTTTTATATAAATCATTTATAATAATTTAAAGTCCCCAAATTAAACCATTTTATAAATTAATCAACTACTTATTTCAAAAATCACATTTCGGTTATATTTCACAAAAAACATAATTTTTATACATAAAAATTTCAACGTTTATTTTTTTAAGATGAATTAATTTCAAAGTTAAATTTTATTATGAATTCTCAACTTAAATTTTCAAAAATCAAATTTTATTTATTTTCGGCATCTAATGATACCAAAATATATTCGGCTAAAATTTAGCCTTTAACGATTTCAATGACGAAGATAATCACGCAGATTATGAATAGATCAACACACAACATTGAAATAAATTCAATCATTTGAGGAATCCAGTTGGATCCCCCCAACCTGTTTCCCTGCATCCAAAGATGTTAGCACAATACCAATTCCGCTTCAAGACGGAATATCGCGGTATATGGGATTTATAAAATACTATCTGCTATTATGCGGCGCAATAGGGTCTCATCCGCTATATAATGCGGGAAAATCAACTCCAAGTACATATATAATACCAATTCCATACAAGTTGGAATTATCGCGGTATATGTTTTTAATAAATAACATCCGCTTAATATACGGCGTATAGGGTCTATTTCAATACAACAGATAATCACTACCATCCAATCACATAATCAAGCAATTTTAAATTTTACCATTTAAAATTTAAATCGAAACAATTCGATTGAGTGAGAAGTTCTCACCTTGAGTTTTCGATAATAGTTGTAGCGTTTTATTTCAAATAAAATTAAATGTGCGTTTATTTTACCCGAAATTTTCGCTAGCTCCATTGCGTAGTGCTCGACAAAACGAAGCCAATGCAAGTCGTTTCATCAAAATCCGACCTCGTATCAACAAGTTATGATTTTTAGAAGTTTATAAAAAAAATTTATATAATTTAATATACAATTCCTTTTATTATTATTTTTAATCTTAGGAAAATGTGGACCGTGCAAAATCAAGCCCTAGATCGTGGCCGTCGAACGCAACATCTTCTTCCTGTACAACATCGCGTGAAACAACCCATCTCGCCGCCACTATCATTGAATTTCGCAACCACCTACGTCGCGTTTGAAGTTGATCGGAGGCTGCCACCTGATGCACCATTGCAAGCTCCACTCCTGGCATGAACGAGGCGAAGCTCGGCCTCCATTTGGCGCTGAAAACCGTGTGCTAACGCGCGACAAACGCGCCCAATTTGTCGCCAATCCATTACGTCAATTTAGATCATGACCGTTGATTTTATAGAACTCGTAGCTCTCTATAATTTTGTAGTTGTAACTTTTTTCAATCGATCGATGGATTGCAAGAAAAATGAGGAAGAACGAGGGTGTATTTCGGCCATTGACAGATGAAAGTGACGGCCCCTGAACCCTAGGTTTTTTTCTTTTTGCAAATTGTGAATATGAGGTGCTTATATAGAAATTTCAACGAAAACACTATTCACCCTGAATTTTTCGAACTCCAAACGAAGCATGCCGACTGGCGTTTCTAGGGTTTACCCCCCGTTCCGGACACAATAGAATAGGTTTCAGGAGCTAATTCGATCATATGTGCGAGTTATGGAAATAAATGATCAAATTTAAATTAAATCGATTAAACAAATTTCAATGCGTTTTGGCTTGCCTCGGACAAACGGTAAATCCGATTGACGCGAAATTTGAAATCTTACAATAATATAACATTACGGATCCGATGAAACTGGTTTCGTCAAAATCCGAGACTGTTTAAAAAATGGCTATTTTAACTCGTCAATTAAATATTAAAATATTCAATTTTCACAAATTAACTTTTAATTTAATTTTAAAAGTTCACAAACATTGTTCTAACTCCAATATGATTTAATATAACTTTATAAATCATTTTTTATCACGTTAAACCCAATTTTCAATTATTTCTGGAATTTCAATTATTAAATTATTAATTAAATTACCCAATTAAATCCAGATATTCGAAAAATAAATTATTCGACTTATAAATTTTACTTGTTGATATTTAAAATCAATTAAATATCTGAATTTCAAATGACAGAAATTTTGGGTTGTTACAAACTTCCCCCTGAAAGAATTTCGTCCTCGAAATTTGCCAAGTAAGAAAGAGTTTTGAAATCCATTAACTTTTTAAAACAAACCGTTCAAATTTGATTTACAAATCTCTTAAGTGTTTAACTTTTCCAAAAATCCATAGTTAAACTTCTTACAAAATATTTACTAAGTTTTCAAATCCATATATAGTTATCTTTCCAAAACCAACTATATCGTTAACCTTTAAATTCAAATCAAAACTTAGTTTTCACAAAACTTTTTTTTTCCCAAAATTTTCTGAAAATTTAAGGCAAAAATTTTCTAATGCCTTAAATTTTGAAAAAATTTCGCCATAACGTCCTTTGTACGGAGGAGCTTTTACAATATCACAATAGATATATATATGTATACATCGACCCACATGGTCGGAAAAACAGAAAAACAGTTCATATTTCCTATTTTTATTGCGTAGGCATACCTTTTTAGCATTTTTAAGCAAAGCAATTATTTATTTAGCATTTTGTGCAACCAAATCCCGCTAACGGTAGCCCAGGTACCTGTACTTACTCAGTATAAACATGTAAGTGTCATATATAAGAAGTTATTAATATTTTACTCTTTTAAACAACTACAACACATGCATATTAAAAGAAATGCATACTAAACAAGGTTTATAAGCAACTTATATGATTTCAACATTACTTGTAATTGTTTACGACCAATTCATATACAACGACATTCAACTATTCATTCTCAATTAGTTTACATTCACTAATTTACATTCAAGTTGGTTCACTTCCAATTCAATCAATTTCCATTCAACTAAAATTTTCTTAACTTCCAATTTGAATTCAATTGGTTTAGCTTTCAATTTTTATTCATTCAATTGCATATGAATTTCTATTCAATCAATTAACAACAATCTAACAACTAATGTATATTCAATACAACCAAATTTATTCACTTTACATTCAACATTCATATTCACTTTGTTTACATTCAATTTGGTTTAACATTCAATTACCCTTAAATGAATTAACACTTATATCCATTATTCTATATCAATTCATTACGTTTGTTTGATTTACATTCAATTCATTAGTTCAATTACTAATTTATTTTACAAATAAAGTTGAATCTCATTTATATAACTCAAGTTCATATTCATTTAATTCACTTCATTATTTTACTTCGATACCAAATCAACTTCATTCAGCATCATTTAAGTTATATTCCTTTTAAACATCGTTTGTTTAACTTTAACTTAAATTTTCATTTCAACAACATATCTAATCCAGTTAAAATCCAATTCAAATTCCAACTCCAAAGTAAATTCTATTTAACTTTTACCAAAGTCAATTTTATCACTTATTCAGATTCATACTTCGTTTTGCTTAACAAAGTTGTTTAATCATTTTAATAATTGGTTTTACTTGCATCTTCACATTTTTATAAGTTATACAACTTATTATTCATCTTCCAATCTGATTTAATTTATTTAACTTTCTTTAGTTTAAATTTCACATCATATATTTTATCATACTAGTTCAAATTTATTTCAGCTTTCCTAAAGTTAAAACTTTATTATCTCATATTATAAATTCAAAACTTGATAATTTATATTCATCAATTCCAACTTGGATTTTAATTTCAAATTTGTTTATCACAACAAAATTCAATTTCAATTTACTATGGTAGCAAATCCATCACACAGAAACTCGAAAATGATACTGATGATGCTGCAATCTTCACCCTTATTATTTCCCAGCAGCAATAGTGAATCCAATGCTTTAAATTCTTTCAAAATTTCCTTTTATTTATAAATCACATTTATAAATCTTGCTTATATAATTTCACTATTTCCCTTTACTTATACAAGATTATTTCACAATTGTAAATTATTTCTATAATTCTATACTTATACGATTGTTGCTTTTATATAATTTATTCTTTCACAATTGTTGTTTTTATTCAGATTATTCGAACAACTTTGATTCACTTATATATTTCCTTACATTTTCAACAATCAAACAATTCAATTTTACATACACATTGATAATTCTAAAAAATTATTCCTTTATATATAAAATATAATCGAAGTAAAATTATTTCATTTAACCAGTTTAAAATGATATTTTGTCGGTTTATCTCGTTTAAGAGTTTAGAAACCCCTATCGACGACAGTTAGCTAGACTGCACTGACCAGAATCTATAAACAATCAACTAATAAGTCAACACAATACAAAACAATTTCATATTCACTAACAAATACGCACTCATATATATTATTTCACTCAAACTCATTCTAGAGTACTACAGAATCTATCTCTAATGAGTAATCCCCAACAGAGCCAAGGTTGTCCCTTAACTGATGCCACATGTAACGAATGCGATTTTATCGGGATCCGAAGGTCGGCATTCTTACGTCCACTGTATCAAATTTAACATAATCGAATGCCGGAAAACCGAATTGTTAGGGTTAAAAAGAAGAGGTAGAAGAAAAAGATAGAAGAAGTAAGAAACCAGAACAGACAATATTAGAATCTCACAATCGCAGCGGAACAACATATAATAGATAAATGAATAATCTTTAAAACAAAGAACTATATCAGTTATTACATTACATCATCAGAGTGTACAACAACAATATACAACACAACAAAACAATAGACAGTTATACAAACATGCCCTTACAAGTGAATTCTACAGCGGAAAAGATAATATCAAATACAAGCAATACGTCTCGCCATCCAGCTCGCTACTTGAGCTCCGTAGCACTTCTGAATCCAGGATGACCTGATAACCTGACTCTAGACTGCCCGTGTGGAAAATTATGGGCACCCAGAGTTTAGGAAGATAACAATAAACTCCAGGTCAGTCATGGGACTGGTGTGAGAACTCAAAACAGTTATTTATCTTTTAAAAAAACAACAAGAGAAGTGGAAAAATATCCGCAATGCTTTTGGAAAATGAAACTACCATAAGGCCTCCACGCACGCACACACAATGCATACGCAGAATTGGAGGAGATTTCCTCTTATGATAGTCAAAGATGCTTACTACGCAAAACAAACCATTTTTGATATTATTATTAGTGCATAGTGATGAAAACATTTCGAAAATAAAATATTAATCTTAGCCAGCATAGGTACCATGATAGTATGCCTACTATCGCTACCATATTAAATGGCAGGTTCTACAACTAAAACCATACAAGGCTCATATTGTTTCTTTGGATTTCCAACAAATGGTCAGGCTAAGGAACTTCCTACTGCCACATGGGATCGCCTCTGGCGAGACGTCTCGAGAACTTAACCAGCTCTCTGCCAACACAAGTTCGGGTTACCTTTGTAACTAGGTAACTACTATACGAATATGCCACCCTCCGGTCCTTTGGGACCTTGATCCGAGGGCCCACGATCACCAAGCAACAACTACACAGAAAATGAGATTGGAGCAACCACATAGGTTAACCATCAGGGCTATATACCTGACACCACCCTTTTCCAGAAGGGAATGACATACCCTAAAGGGCGCGACCCTCGTAACCTTGCCGCATATTCCTGTTTTGACCATTTCCGGAGTGTGAGGTCTGACGAAGTATCGTCCACAAACTACGCTTTTTCACAAAGCCCCACTTTGATCAACAAATGATCAATAAATAATCATCACACAGCAACACTCAGCATGCCACATTACCAAATTGGGAATATATCGCTGTAACCTTCAACTGCAAAATCTCTGAGCTCGTGCGTCTCAGAGAAGGGTGTTAAGCTAAGAGAATAAATCCTCTGCCACCAACAGAGATGTATTTGAAATAAATCTGCTTTATATCTCAAAATGTAATGTCAGACACGTAACCATACAAGTCTGTTTCGGTCTCGAACAGATCCGAAGGCATTTCCAAAGAAGCCCTTGCAATCCGGGTATTCACAATCCCGATCGAATTTCCCATCACAAAGGAAATCTCCATACCGTAGCTAACGGTGCAGAGACAATCGATTGGTCATCCAATCGTTTTCACAAATACCTGGTCTTCACCACCGGTCTTCAATGCTATCCATTACGTCGTATCACTATTCAGAATGGGTAATCCGAATAACGAGCACAATAATTTAAAAAATAAGTGTAGCATTCAATTTCAACCAATTCACAACAAATAGCCATTTAAGGGTCAATATTGATAGTCGGTTATTTAACTATCAATCAATATTCACAACATCACCCAATTTCAAATAATTTCACAAATTATTTATTTCCAAAAATATCTTCACAAGATATAATTTCCACACTTCAACCATTTGGAAACAAATTTCAAATTATTTTTCACCTTTACAACTTTCATTTCAAATGGTTCATTTAAACCAATCAAATAAATCCTTACCGATTTATTAAATTTACGCTCCAAATCCGTAAATGTATCCCACACTTAAAAAAAATCAATGTTTATTTTTAAAACAAATTTTCCTTTCTTTTATAAATTCCATAGTGAATTCACCTTTTCAAAATATCTATGAATATACGATTTCCAAATCGATTTCTAATATTCATTTTCAATTTATCTTTAAAAGATATAATCTCAAAACGTTCACTTCATATTGGAAAAACATTTCCATACTTATTTGATAGTAAGTAATTCACAAATCTGTTTATTTTCAACACTTGGAAAATATTCAATATACTTAAATCACAATTAAGTATATAATTTATTCCTCAAGGAAAACATTCTCTTAAACACATTTATTTGAGTCAAAACAAATGTTGCGTAAAACATCGTTACGACAACCCAAAACCACTAGTATAGGGATTTGAACTTAAAATAGACATATAAATCCCAATACTATATAAAACATTTCCTTTCGGAAATCATTTACTATAACAACAGTGTTATAGTCCACCATTTCCTTCTATTCCTCGAAAACGTCTACTTCAACAATGAATGTTGAAATCTATGGTTTCGATACTTAATATATTTTAAAACATCTTTAAATTGTTTTAAATTCTATTTAAAATATCACTTTCCCAAAACATTTCTTTAATATATTATTCACCGTCCAAAATCGTGAGTATGCTTCGTTAACCAAATTCAATTTCTACATATTTTATTTAGAGGATTATCTATTGTCCAAAATCGTGGATATATTTCCTTTAATAAACTATAGTAATTAAACTTATTAAAATAAGTCAATTTCGGATTTATAAAACAACGTTTATAAATTCCATTTATACTTTATAACAACTTCGACTTATAAAATCACTTTATTAACCAATTCTATCCATATCCCATTTACACGCCAAAATCCAATTTATAAGTTAATTACTTATAAATCTTTTATTTTACAAAGATCCATTCGTTTTGTAACTTCACAATTTATAAATCTATAGATTTCATCCACTTATGAAATCCATTTATACTTCATTTTAACACTTATAAAAACTCGTTTTATAATTCCAATATTTTAATTTAAAAATATCAGTTTTACAAATATTTTATATAAATCATTTATAATAATTTAAAATCCCCAATTTAAACCATTTTATAAATTAATCAACTACTTATTTCAAAAATCACATTTCGGTTATATTTCACAAAAATCATAATTTTTGTATATAAAAATTTCAACATTTATTTATTTAAGATGAATTAATTTCAAAATTAAATTTTATTATGAATTCTCAACTTAAATTTTCAAAAATCAAATTTTATTTATTTTCGGCATCTAACGATACCAAAATATATTCGGCTAAAATTTAGCCTTTAACGATTTCAATCACGAAGATAATCATGCAGATTATAAATAGATCAACACACAGCATAGAAATAAACTCAATCATTTGAGGAATCCAGTTGGATTCGTTCAATCTGTTTCCCTGCATCCAAAGATGTTAGCACAATACCAATTCCGCTTCAAGACGGAATATTGTGGTATATGGGATTTATAAAATACTATCCGCTATTATGCGGCGCAATAGGGTCTCATCCGCTACATAATGCGGGAAAATCAACTCCAAGTACATATATAATACCAATTCCATACAAGTTGGAATTATCACGGTATATGTTTTTAATAAATAACATCTGCTTTATATAAGGCGTATAAGGTCTACTACCATCCAATCAAGCAATTTTAAATTTAACTATTTAAAATTTAAATCAAAATAATTCGATTGAGTGAGAAGTTCTCACCTTGAGTTTCCGATAATAGTTGTAGCGTTTTATTTTGAATAAAATTAAACGTGCGTTTAATTTTACCCGGAATTTTCACTAGCTCCAAACGATTCCAAACCAGCTCTATTGCGTAGTGCTCGACAAAACGAAGCCAATACATGTCGTTTCGTCAAAATCCGACCTCGTATCCACAAGTTTTGATTTTTAGAAATTTATACAATTTTTTTTATAATTTAATATACAATTCCTTTTATTATTGTTTTTAACCTTAGGCAAATTTGGACCGTGCAAAATCAAGCCATAGATCGTGGCCGTCGAACGCAACATCTTCTTCCTGTACAACATCGCGTGAAACAACCCATCTCGCCGCCACTATCATTGAATTTCGCAACCACCTATGTCGCGTTTGAAGTTGATTGGAGGCTACCACCCGATGCACCATCGCAAGCTCCACTCCTAGCATGAACGAGGCGAAGCTCGGCCTCCATTTGGTGCTGAAAACCGTGTGCGAACGCGCGACAAATGCACCCAATTTGTAGCCAATCCATTACGTCAATTTCGATCATGACCGTTGATTTTATAGAACTCGTAGCCCTCTATAATTTTGTAGTTGTAATTTATGAATCGATCGATGGATTGCAAGAAAAATGAGGAAGAACGAGGGTGTATTTCGGCCATTGACAGATGAAAGTGGTGGTCCCTGAACCCTAGGTTTTTTTTCTTTTTGCAAATTGTGAATATGAGGTGCTTATATAGAAATTTCAACGAAAACACTATTCACCTCTAATTTTCCGAACTCCAAACGAAGCGTGCCGGATGGCGTTTCTTGGGTTTACCCCACGTTTCAGATACAATGGAATAGGTTTTGGGAGCTAATTCGATCATATGTGCGAGTTACGGAAATAAACGATCAAATTTAAATTAAATCGATTAAACAAATTTCTATGCGTTTTGGCTTGCCCCGGACAAACAGTAAATCTGATTGACACAAATTTGAAATCTTGCAATAATATAACATTACGGATCCGATGAAACTGGTTTCGTCGAAATCCCAGACCCTTTGAAAAATGGCTATTTTAACTCGTCAATTAAATATTAAAATATTCAATTTTCACAAATTAACTTTTAATTTAATTTTAAAGGTTCACAAACATTGTTCTAACTCCAATATGATTCAATATAACTTTATAAATCATTTTTAATCACATTAAACCCAATTTTCAATTATTTCTGGAATTTCAATTATTAAATTATCAATTAAATTACCCAATTAAATCCAGATATTCGAAAAATAAATTATTCGACTTATAAATTTTACTTGTTGATATTTAAAATCAATTAAACATCTGAATTTCAAACGACAGAAATTCTGGGTTGTTACACAGTAAAAATTTTATACGTCAAAATCTCATCAAAATAATTCGCATCAAAATATAATACCAGTGAATTTCCATTCATAAAAATGTCAATAAAACACTGTGCTTCAAAAATTCAGCACTCGTGTAAAAATCCCGTTATAAAAATAACGACAACAAAATACGTTTAAAACCAAACACCGGTTCAACGTAAAATTAATGCAGTAACGTGCAACTCAAATTTGCACGCACACTACAAGATGCACAAAGAAATTACTCGAATTTATCTTCCATGAAGATAATTTAAGACTACAAAAATCTCAACAAATCACATAACAGCAATCGCTTCAGATCCTCAAATCAGATTCGAAATTTTCAAAGAAAACAAAAATAAACACATCTATGTAGCAACACAATGAACTTAATTTCATTTTCATATTTTGATTTTTAAATCAAAAAGGTTATCAGCTGTACTCAACGAAGGCAGTCTCACTGTTTCCGCTGCGCACTCTGATAAATAGAACACAATTTACTCGATCATCAAAACTCAATTTCACTTTTATTTTTAAATAAAGATATTTAAAAATTTCATCATAATTTCAAAACTATAGTTTTGATACAAAGCACAACTAAAACATCAACAATTAGTTGTAACACATGTTCCATCTAAGTTATGTTTTATATTATGTCCATAAACCCCTCGCTCTGATACCAACTGTGACGCCCCACCTCTATGCTCACAATAACAAAGAGTATTAAAAGAAATATTGTCTGTTATTACGAAGAATAAGGCTGGATAGGAGCGGCCATCCGTTGTTAGGCCTTACACTAGTATTGTTTATCTCGATAGGAGTGGAATATTCTTTATTTTTCATCTCTGATTTCATTTACTCCCATCGACATATCCAATTCCAATATAAAACGAATTACGATGGTTCATAATAGTTTAGGACGACTTATATAATAATAACAAAGGTCAGCTAAATGTGGAACACAGATAATAAAAAGTCTCATATATATATAACTGATGTCAGTTACAATACATGTGATATAACTACAACTATCAACACAGGAAGTTATATATACATATTGACAATAATATACATGAATACATATCATCCTATACTATGACAACGACTACCCCAAAAGATATGAAGTGACTTCATAGCTCAAGTAGCAACCCAAAGCAAGATATCTACAACCTGTAATAACTCGGTCTGACCCGAGTATTAAATTCAAAAGAAAATAATAAACAGGTCAGTCTTATTCAAACTCAGTTATTAATGCATAGAAGCAATAGTAATTAAATAATCAAATAGACGACAGTCACAATAAATCTCTTCTATCTAATCCTTCAATAAGAAATCGGATAATGGTAAATATAACACGTAACAGTGTTAAACAACAAAACAGCAAATTCAAATTATCAACGAAGATAAACGAAAAGATTAACAATTAAGATAATTTAGAAAACAACAAGATTGCCTAAACGGCAATTAACAACAAAATCTAATTATTAAATAAATAATTAGAAACTCGTAATCTAATTATCAAACAGATAATCAGACGACAACAAAATAATCAAATCAAACCAAATCAAAATAGACTTCAAAATATATTGAATTGGCAACACGAAACAAATCCAGCAATTGAAATATCAATTTAAAATGTCAAATCTGATAGGGCTGCAGTACACGCTCGCGTGCACTGCCTTGCCACAAAAGTAATAAAATACACAAAAGCTCAATAAATCAGAAGCAATGGTACCAACTCGAGATCGAGCTCAAGTTGTACAGTAACTCTCTCAACTGCAACAGAGACGAAAAGAGTTCAACATAACCCAAGTAAATGAAAACAAATGCAAAGACTAGTGATGCAAGTGAATGCAATGTGAACCAAACAGTGCACTAGTAAGGTTAACAAGACTCGGCATGTACACAAGACACGACATGTACATGAAAACAACAAAATATGTGCAACATCATGCAACAGTGGACAGAGTCGAGGCTGCAACTCAAAACCATATGCAAATTGAAACAGGCAGTGGCAACTGATGGTATACAAGGGGTATGACAACATAAAATGAATCAGAGATTACAAATTACAACATCAAGTGACACTAAATGCAACAGAATCTCTAGCACCATCAACAAAAGGATACAACAGTGAACATTTCAATATTGGACAGAAGCAATTTGAGGGAAACGTGCATTCTAACAAGTATGACAACAACTTGAATATTTCAATATTACAAATTAGTTGTATGACAACAACTTGAATATTTCAATATTGCAAATTAGTTACTCACGCATGCCGCTACGGGAGGGAAACATTTTAATACCGCAAACAATAACCCACGCATGTAGTATCTTTGCATGCTAAACTAGATTATGCTAAAGAAGTGCACGTGTACTTCATTAGGCAACAGTTGCAGAAACAAAATATCCAGAGTCAATGTAAATACAACACTGAATCATGATGTAGGAGTCACAGTATATGAGTAGTGTAGTGACAGTGTTAAATCATGCTAATACCATGAAATCACATGAACAAGCCATAAGCTACTGACCGGAGTCACTGAAAACAAAGAACACTTGCAACAGTGGTAATGCAGTGCAATACAACATGATTATCAAGTGTATACATGATGAAGCAACAGAGTAATCAAAGTCAAAGCCGTGAGTTTATCAAAATCAAACAAGTGCAGGTTGACACGAATGGTCGAAAATGAACAAGTGCATGAAACAATTTCAAGTTGAACAAATTACAGTGAAGTCAGTGGCAACACACAAATATACAATGCAAAGAAGGGTGCAGTGAGGACTGTAGGTCATGGCTACAGCAACAGAACGACAGTGGCAACGTGCAGCTGTAAACAATTACATGAAATCTCAAGCCAAGGCCGAAGCCAACAGTACAATGAATTCACGAATCAAAATTCAATTTTGACCAAGTCAGAAATCAAGCACATGAACAAATTGAAGAAGTCAATACCAGCAAAATAAAATCGTGTCAACAAAGTAACACGAAAAGAACAAACTGACAAAGTCAGTAAAATCATCAACGTTCAACAAAAATCGAATGGCCGAAGCACAATTTTGAAACATATACATATATGCGAACGAACATCAAAGGGACTCGAACCCTAAAAAATACCCTAATTCATAAAATCACTAGAATTCAAATTAGATGTGAGTGAAGAGAAGATCATTCACCTTGTATTGACGAGCATAAACAATTGATCGGTAAGCAAAATCCACCAGATCGAAGCAATTAACGTCGGCGCCTTCAATTTTTCCACATAACCCTAATTTTTGATAAAGAGGGACGAACGGGCGAGCCGCCATTATTTTTTGTTCGTATGTTTTGTTAGGGTTTCGAAGTGAAATGAAAATAGAGAGGAGGGAATGGGTCTTTGCCTTGATAAGTATCACGGCCCCAAAATAATGAAAGAGACATGAGCCAATCTCAAATTTTAAACCCGTATAACTTTAACGAATTTTTGAAAAGAATTTCAACCCGGTTTAAAAACTTCCAACAGCAATTAGCCAACATATTAATTGCTTAATGACGAAAATTAATTAATGTGAAATCCTTGGTTGTTACATGATATATATTGGTTATATTATTATTATATATTGAATTGTAAAAAAATTTGATCGAGCCATGCAAAGGAGACTCTGCCGAAATTTTTCGTGCAATCTGATGTTAGAAAAAAAAATTGGAGTTTTAATTTTTTTTATAACTTGTTTATATGTATGAGTTATATTTTCCGTAAGACTGATATTGGAGTAGCGTAGTTGAAGCATAGTATTAGTTTTGCAAATAAGATTGTTACATTTTATAGGTGATTGTTTTAAATAAAATTATTGTATGTTAAATTCTTTACTTACCGCCTTTTCGAAGACGAAAAGTTTTGAGTGTGGGAGTTTGTAACGACCAGTATTTTCGGCTATTTAAATTATTAAATTTAATGTAATTGTTGGATAAAATGGTTAGAAATAAAATTTATTGATTTATTTATATTGGTATATTGGATAATTAAATTGTTTAAAATTTAATTTTGGAAGTTATTTAAATAATTTGATTCTGGATTTAAGATGATGGAATTAATATCGAAATTTGATTTAAATGTTATGCAAAATATAAAGAAGACAGTTAACATTTAAGATTTGATTTAATTGTGAATAATTTGAAATTTGAAATTTTATATTTTAATCGACGAGTAAAAATAGCCAATTTGGCCACTGTTTTGGATTTCGACGAAACAAGTTTCATCGGATTGGTAATAGTGAGTTATTTTATGGTTTTAATTTTCGTAGTGATCAGATTTGTCATTTGGCAATATGAGTTTGAAACGCATAGGATTTGAAATTAAATTTAAATAAAATAATTCGACTCGAAAATATATCTTTTGAATACGATCGAACTAGGCCTTAGGAATAGTTCTATTACATTCGGAATAAGGGTAAAACATTATGAAGGCTAGGCGGCAAGCCTCGTTTGGGGTTCGTGACTTAAGGGATTTATCGAATCAGATATATTCTAATTATTATAATATAATATATTATAAAAACTCGTTCAAGCCATCCCCTCTTTTAGCCGCATCTCTCTCTCCCTACTATTTCAAATCGCACGTAATCAACCAGATCGAAAAAACAAACGAGCGCATATCATAAAAAAGGAGAAGCGCGCGATCGCGATCGCGTTCGATTGGGGGGGCGTAGTGACACTTGGTCGTGCGCGCGATGAGCTGGTGATGACGAGCTGCAGGGGTGACGATGGCACATAAAGGATTAGGGTTTGGATCACGACGCGATGGAGGCCGGGGTAGACACTGGAAGAGGCGACGAAGTCAGGCGAGGCTGACGTCGGTGGGGTCGCAGGCGAAAAATGTGTAGGTTTTGGGTGTTGATGGGTTGAGGCTTTGGCCATTTTGATTGGAAAAAATGGAGGAACGTGAATTACTCACGTGCATGGGGGGAAGAGAGAAGCTTGAACAGTAAGGTTTGGTTAAGTTTCATTTTAGTTAATTTTATTCATTTTGCAAATTAGGTTTTATTTATATCAGTTGTTAATAAATTCGTAATTTTTTCGTATGAGATCGGTATCAAGTGAAACGAATTGCATCGAAATCGTATCGGTATAGTCTACGAGATGAGATTGGATTGGCATTTGTTTAAAGCTGAAGTTATTTTCAGTTCAGATAAAAGGTGAGTGTTTTACGCTCACAATTAACTTAAATACTTTTATGTTAGCTAAATTTATTTCGTGAAGTGACTGATAATTTATTGATCGCCGATTGATAAGTTTAATTGATATTTAATTGACATCCGAATTAAATGATGAATTTTAAAATCGACAGTGAAATTGAATAAGAATTTAACTGCTAGGAAAATTCCCGAAGTATAGATAATTGGTTGATCATTATGATTATTGACTAGTTGGATGATTGGTTGTGATGGATGTTATTGGTTGATAATTGGTTGTTTATTTATTTTGATATATCATGTTATCATCTTGTATATTGTTTATTGCATATAAACTGTAAACTGAATTATTTCGAATATATTAGGCAATATGTTAAAATGATATATACCTATGACATCTATTTGGATTGAAATAATATATATCCATCCTTGAAATTAAATTGAAATAATTATCCGCTTGGCCATATGGTAGAGAATTAAATTGAAATTAAATGTGATTTAAAGTGGAATGAGAAATTAGTTTTAAAAATTGAGTTTAAACTTTTTCATATCCATATGTTTCTTTTATATCAATTTATCTAACATTACCGCATTTGTTCACCGAGAATTGATATATACGGATGATTGCAGCATCCATAGCAGTCAGTTTTAGGCCTCCAAATAGAGGATGTTCCTATAATAGTACGTAATTGAATTTAATATACCCGATAGTTCTCATTCTAATGCTTTCAATATATAAATATAATCTCGTAGTGGCTTTGGGTGTATCTCTACCGATGCCGCTGATGCTTCCTCCTTTGACTTATGTCCTCATCTCTCCGGTAGAACCATCTACCTATGTTCTGGCTTCTGCTTCAACTCCTTACTAGGCTCATTGACATAGCTATCTTCAAAAATTTCCATAATAGGGTGCATCATACATGATAAGGAAAGAGCTTCAAAGTTAAATCCCTCCCAATGTTGACCCTAAATGACATAATGGTCCTCGAAAATCCACTGAACTACCCAATGTTAAGGTTAATGGTCGTTGACCTCAGAATAATATGCAACCAACATGAGATTCCATTGAAAGTGACCTTGCTCCTATAACATCGTCTATAACTCCATATCCCACCTTATAGTTACACATCCTGTAACAATATATGTGTATATCCAAGGCGGTTCTCCCTTTCAACTTATTTCTTAAGCAGATGTTGTTATAAATAAGATTAGCTCCTACACAACTTTACATCAATGCCTATGTTGTGCTCCTTAGCCTCTACATTATCTTCACAAGACATCATAGTAGAAAGTTTTATTTTGGAGAAGTTAGATATATATACAACTTTAGTAAGAGAGCTGGTAGTCCATTGCGTATTTTCTTTGAAGTATTTCATAGCTGCAAAGTCATTATGGAGCTATATAATAAAAGGAGATATTTCAAAATGAATACTTCTTTATAACATTCCCATTTTTAAATCAAATTTAAATTGGTAATTAACTTAATTTTTGGAATTAAATTCTGAATTGATTTGGTATTTTTCCAAATTAAATAGATATTTGTTTGTTTATTAATATAAATATATATGTATAATTATGATTTTAAATAGAATTTCTAATTGGAAACTCAAAAATAAATATTCTAAATTATATATTGATTGTAAACTTAATTATGGATTGGTTTGAAAATGTGGGAATAAAATATATAATTTTTTAATAAAGAATTTGATTTGGAAATCTAAATATTTTATAAATAGATTATAATTTGGAATTTGAATTTGAAATTCAAATACATATATGTTGAACATAAATATTTGGAAAATATTTATAGATTGTTAATGAATAAAATACATATTTATAAAAAGATATTTTTTTTTTCATTTATAAAATATGAATTGGTTGTATATTAATTTTTGAAATTGAAATTTAAAAGTAAATATTTTAAAAATAAATTGGATTTAAAGAACTATATAATTTTATAGAAATTTGTTTTCTAATTTATAATATACATATGTAATATATATTTTGAAAGTTGTATTGGAATTTAATATAGTAAATTTTTAAAAGATATTTGAAACATTAAATTTTAATTTGACATAAATAATTAGATTTCAAACTCAATTTCATATGAAGATGTAAATAAAAACATATCGTTTTGGTATTTGTGAATTTTATAGAAAATTTATTTGTATGTATGTGAAATATATTTATGAAAGCATATGTATATAAACATAAAAAAAAATGATAACTTTTGAAAGGTGTAAATTTAATAACATAAGGGTTTGAACTAAATTAGTAAATTTAATTAAGTAAAGGATTTAAACATAAAATGTTATATTTTAAAAAGTGTAATAAAATTTACTCATGTGAGTGACAAATGTAAAATAAGTAATATGCAAAGATAAACAAGTGGCATTTAATTTTTTTCTTTTAAATTAAATTTTAGAATAACATGCATAAAGAAGAAATTAATCTAAACTTCTCAAACCTGAAAATATAATTTCAAAACGAAGAAAAAAAATGTTTCAGATCAGTTTCTCAAACCTAAAAACAAACTACATGATCAGAAGAGAACCTGAAACAAATTTAAAAACAAAACTACAAAAACATCTCAACCTGAAGCAATTGATTCACACATCATCAGGCTTCTACCTGATTTGGAGCAATTCAAAACAGCAAATGCAGACTTCAGTTCTTAAATTTAAAACTAAGATTAGATCAGCAACCTCTTTTCAAAATTAAAACCTGGTAATCAGACCAAATAAGTTCAAACCTGGAAGCTTCAATTTGAAATTAAGATCTGATCTCAAAGCAGAAGCAAGTAATTTCAGATCAAGGAAAGCATTGGTTGGAAGCTCAACTCAAATATATCAAAGATCAGATCAGTTTTCAAATAAAATGCAAGCTCCAGATCCAACTAGAAAAATAAAGCAGATCAAATATTTCAAGTCCAGATCAAAAGTTTGGTTTCAAATCAAAATGCCTATCCTCTGTCCTTCTTTCTAAGGTGAGTAAACTCCATTTTAAATCCATTTTTTTTATATGTTCCGTGATGATAGAAACTTGAAATGGTTTGTTATGGAAGTAAATGTATGTGAACAAATTTATAATGCCTGTGCATGTCTGTTCGCAGTTGTTTACAGGCATATGATTTCCTTAATAAAATTCATATTTCAAGATTTAAACAAATTCTGGTGATGAACTCTAAACGAAATTTGTTTATAACTACCTGATTGAAATTTAAAAAAAAAACATACTAAGCATTTATATTTAGTAAATATTCAGGAAACAGGAAAATACAACAGATTCTTTTAAAATCTGGAATTTTTTTTTAAACTTCGAATTTTGTTAATATCAACAGTTTCTTGTTTTAAAATCATGATTTTAAAAATCATTTCATGATTTTTTAAGTCCCTAATTATTGAGAAATCTCATATTGATCGGAAATTGAAATTTAGTCAAGTTCTGGTGGTCGTGGAAGTCTGAGGCTTCGAGATCGTAGTTGAAGGAAGGTGGATAACATGGGAATTGAGGAAAAATGCTCGAGGCATTTATAATTGATCGAGGTGGTGGCACGGTGGTTTTGTAGGGTTTTAGGGCGACAAAGTTCAAAGTGGGAGATCGCCGTTGATGGTGATCCATAGGTGATCGGTCCAAGGGGAAAAGGTGCGTGAATGATCAGGGAAGCTGTGGTCGGAGTCGCAAGGGTTCAGGTGACGTGATGTGGCGGTGCAAAGCAGTTTTTGATGGTCGGGTTATTTCATGTGGTAGTCATTGATGTTTAAATTTGATCTTTAGGCTCGTTTCAGTTTTAAATGGTTGGAATCGATGGAAGAGGTCAACGTTGACCTGTAGATGCTAGCGAAGTCGATCGGAGGTGAACATGGTGGTGTGCATGATGCACTATTACAAGGTGTACTGGTTGTGTTGTTGAATTTTGGAGAAGGAAAGTAAGTCTCAGGGACAAACTCGAAGTCAATTACATTTTACCTTAAAGACAAGGGATGCAAGGGGAAACTCGAAGTTAGGCACGGGTTTTTGATTATTGGGCTCGGGTTTTGGTTTGGGAAGACTTGAGTTGTTTTACCAGGTTTAAATTTTTGAGAAGGAAACGTGTTTCAGTTTTTTTTTAGTTAAGAAGAAGTATAACCAGTAACAAAGTTTTGAAGTTATAAAAAGAAAACGAATAATGTTTTCAAAGGATTGTAAATCAAGTTGTCGAAATAGAATTATTAAGCAAATATTTCAAACAAGTTTCAAAGGTTAAATAATTAAAGCAAATGTTTTGAAATCGTTTTGTTTAAAGTAACCATATAATAGGTCAATGATGAATTTATTTCAAAGAATATTAGATAAGATATGAATGTTAATTAAATAAAGTAATTAAAAGAATAATTACTTAATGTAATTAAAAGGTAATTACTTTGTATGATCACAATAAAGGACAATTAATTAACAAAGATTTATTAATGAAAGTAATTAAAGTTAATTAATTTATAATTAAAGTTTTGATAAATCAAATGATTTAAAGAATAATTTATCAAAGGATAATTAATTAATTAAAGTAATTAATTTGAGGATAATTAATTAATTTGAGGATAATTAATTAATTTGGGGAAATTTATTTATTTAAAGATTAATTAATTAACGAAAGTGATTAGGATAATCACTTATTGTAATTAATTTAGAATAATTGATTAAATGATAATTAATTAAGGGATAATTAATTAATTAATTAAGGATAATTAATTATAGGATAATTAAATAATTAAAGGTTAATTATTAATGATTAAAGAATAATTTGTTAAAGTTGATTAATTTATAGGTTGATTAATATATTATTAAAGGTTAATTTATAAATGATTAAGGGTTAATTAATTAAGATGGTTTGTAATTAATTAATATTAATTAACCTGGATTAATAATTTATCCCTAAGTGATTAATCTGATTTGAATTAATCAAATGAGTAATTAATCTTACTTATGGATGTTTGGATTGCTTATGAATGTTTGTATTGTATGAGATGCCTTAAATTGATTGTCCTAGCTGATCTGTGATATTTTGTTCCGTGAATTGAGTTGTGTATAATTTAATTATTTATCTGTGATACATTTTTGTATTATATGTCAATCTGTGAATGAACGATAAGCGTTATAGATCATACCGCTTATTGATATTGTTGTGCTTGAATCTATGATGATTGATGATGTTGCACTATTGTGTAAAACTCCTAGACTACACCATACATGTGAATCGCATTTGCTACAAGTTCAGCATGACAGGGGGTTCTCACTTTGCGTTTGGTGGCGAACGGGAGACTCTTACCCCTACATGTTCCTGGGTAGGGGTTGGCTTATCAGTTAGGGGGGGTCGAGAGGCCGGCCGTAAAAGCAACTGCGAGGTACCAGTGTCTGCCACGGAGGGGCTGGGATGGTTGAAAAGCCTACCAGTCGAGAGTGGCCACTGTTGATGGTTGAAAAGACTAAACCGTGACATTGGGTATCAGAGCTAAAGGTTGAACTTTAGCTTTTGGAGTATAACACATTAAGTGACTCATTGGAGATATGGTGAAGTATACCCTAGAATGAGTATATCCCAAAGATATCCCTCTGTATGCCTCAGTAAATTCTCTTACTATCCAATGATAGTGAGTATGAGTGCAAGAAGAGGACAAGGTAGGGGACAGGGGAGTACCACTACAATGGTCAATACCCTGAAACGACAATGGAAACAATCATTTCTTATCAAATCTCTTTGATCATCATCCGATTTCAATTCTTTGATTTCTTCGTGGCAGCTCGAGGGAGAAGTTTGGTGTGAAGGTGGCCCTGCGAATCGTTATAGATAAATTTCTATCTCGTATTCTCTTCATCAAATTTCTATCATCTTTTCATTTTTAAACTTTAACAAAACTGAAATTTTATTGGAATAAATTGGAAAATTAAATATGAAGTTAAATATGAAGAATTGTAGCGATATAAAGATATCGGTTAAAACCAAATTTGAAATTCTATTGTAGTTTCTTGTGAGAGTCAAAGTCCGATGAGAGACAAGTTGGTGTAAACTTTGGGGTATTCCAACCTGAGTTTGAAATCCACACCTAATGTTTTAAAATTATGGAAGATTAGAACTGTAACAACCCGCATATTTATCGATTTTTATATTTAAATATTTTATTTAAATATTTTATCGTTAATCGGATTTTGGTCCGAAGCTACTTTTTGCAAACGGTCAAATTAGGACTCGAGACCACTTCCATTGAGTTCGAAAACGTCGTTTGCAATCTTCTAAGTATAAACATTGATATGTTTGGGGTTAGTGGAATTTCACCACTTTTTCACTCGAGCCTTTGGTTTGGACTTTTAGCCCATTAGGCCCAAGTTCCACCCCCCTTCTTCTTCATTGCTTCATTTCATTTCCTAACACTAAAGCTTCAACAAAAATGGTGAATGGAATGAGAAATTAAAACTCCAAAGTCTTTGTTTTATTGCAACTCCAACATTCAACTCCAAATTCAAGAAGAAGACATCGGATTCAAGCTTGTGGTTGCTTCTCCATTTGCCTTCAAGCTTTGTTCTTCATTTTCATTGGGTTTTGGAGCAAAGGTGAGATTTTTATCTCACAATTCTAGTCTATAACTATATTGGACTGTTAGGAATGATCCCCCATCACTTTAGCATGTACATTTGCATTTGATTTGGATTGGATTGGCGGAAAACTCCATTTTTTAGTTGTTTGGTGAATTTCCTGAGCTTAGGTCGCTCTGCCTTGGTTAGGTCGCTCGGAATCATTAGCTCGCGTGCGTGGAAAAGTCACGGCCTGCATATTTTGTTCGCCTCGGATTTAGGTCGTAGGTCGTTGGACTTTAGGTCGTTCGCGTATAGGTCGCTCGCGACCTAACCCTTAGGTCGCTCGGCCGATGCACGCGCTAGGTTGCGAGTATTTAAGTCCTTAGGTCGCTTGGCATTGTGACCACTTAGGTCGCACGACCTTGTTAGGTCGCTCACCCTTAGCTCGCGTACCTTCTTAGGTCGCACATCCCACTAGGTCGCTCGACCCTGTTGTATTTTTAGTTCGCAACCATTAAGTCGGTCGACCTTGCCTAGGTCGTTAGGTCGGTCGGTCCTATCCCTTAAGTCGCGTGACCGTGATAGGTCGCTTACCTTTAGGTCGCATGACCTATGGCCACTTGCTCCAGTTAGGTCGCTCGACCACTTTGTTAAGTCGCCCACCTTTTTAAACTTAGGTCGCATGACCCATTAGGTCGCATGGCCCCTTAGGTCGCTTGGCTTCACTAGGTTGCTTGTCTTCACTAGGTCGTACCGTTTTGGACGGGGCGCTGCCCCGCACCCCGTCGGGGGCGCTGCCCCCTGGACCCCCGCGACCTGACCGGGCAGGTCGAACCCCGTAAGCGGTGGCGTTGCCCCCGCACCCCCACCTTGGGGGGTTGCCACCCCCCCTGGACCCCCCCTCCGTAGGGGATCTTATCTGAAAAACATTGAGATGATTTCCTTGGATTTTATTCGCATCTCCGTATGCGATCTTTGTGACTGATTGTTTCTATACTTGCTTATGTGTTTTGTCACTTTATAATATAAAGGTTTCAATACTAGTAGTAAATATCAAAACTCTTTTAACAAACAATTTCAACTCTATTTTTAATAACAAAGCTCTTTTCTTAAACCGTTTTCCAATCTATTAGTATATACAAGCCTTTACCTCACTCGGATGAGAAATCTAATTAAACGACTTAGTAAAACAAGTGGTATGAAACGCTTGCGTTCACTTCGTCGGTTAATTCTTGGACTTGTTCGATTGAACCTCTTGTGACAATTTTATTAGTGAAGATTTACAGTTTGTTCGTAAATATTTAAGTTAAGCAAGTGGTTATGGGACATGAAGCTAAACTTCTATATTTACTAGCTTAGTGTAATTGACACTTCTCGTTGATCTTGATGATCGCTTTATGAATTAGACTAGCAATTGCGCGATGTCTCTTTCATTGCAAGGTTAGACTAGACACCACTTGTGTGATTCCATTCACACATACCTTTCTGCTTTTTGGTTAGTCTTGACCTCAATCTGTGTGATTCCACTCACACATGTGGGGTAGCTCCCCATGGTCTTCGGACCGTCATGTGATAGGCCTCTTTCCCTTTTTATGATTTCTGGATTTCTTGTGTTGATTTCTGGAATTTATCTCTTTGACTTGTCATGAGTACAAGTTTAGGGTATGATGCCCTCTTTGGATCTTTGAGAAGATTCTTGTGATATTGATTTATCTCTTATCGGTTGATCTCCTGTCGATCATTATTTGCATACTTATAGTAGTATGTCAGTATGGATATTTTATGTTTATGCCATATCTTTTATTTTATATCATGTCATCTGATATTTATAGCTAGACTGATCCGTTTATTATTTTCTTATAAATAATACTCGGGTCAGACCGAGATGTTACAGGTGCTACTGCTTGACTCCTCCCCCAGTGATTCACTACTCAGACTTTTGGCTACTTGTTTAGATTAGCAGCTTATGTTGTTTACACTTGAGATATAGACTCATAGTTGTATTCTTTTGTATAGCACGCGTTGCTATTCTTTTGTATTATCGTGGATCTTTTTAGACCACTACTCTGATGTACACTTTGATGTGATATATATTCATATCTCTTTCCGCCTTTGTGATATGGATATCTGTGATTGATTCGCATGTTATGCTTACTTCTATATTTGTTTCCGAAGAGCATTTTATAGCCACCGTGTGATAAGAAATTACACGGATGGTCGCTCCTCAACAGCCTTATTCTCCGTGCTAGTTGACAGCACTACACCGTAGTGTTCTTGGCTAGCGTGGGTATAGAGGTGGGGCGTGACAAGAACGATTTATCTATTGTTTGGCTCTCGATATGTTCTACGAGTGGTTAGTTATTCCTTCGAATTGACCGATGCCCTTGCATATTTCATAGACTGGATGACCCGAGTATCCTGTGTAATATTGAATGAGGCTGTTCTCATAGTTTTGATATTCTGATTTGGTAAGCCAAATGCAGAATGGATAATCAGCTTGATTAATAAGTTGATTCTCTATCTTTGTGTATCCATCCTTTGTTGTCTCCCTGGCAAATTTCGGGGACGAAATTTTCTTAAGGGGGAAAATTGTAACATTCCCATTTTTAACTCAAATTTGAATTGGTAATTAACATAATTTTTGGAATTAAATTGTGAATTATTTTGGTATTTTTCCAAATTAAATAGATATTTGTTCATTTATTAATATAAATAAATATAATTATGATTTTATATAGAATTTCTAATTGGAAATTCAGTAATAAATATTCTGAATTATATATTGATTGTAAACTTAATTATGGATTGATTTGAAAATATGGGAATAAAATATATATAAGTTTTTAAATAAAGAATTGATTTGGAAATCTAAATATTTTATAAATAGATTATAGTTTGGAATTTGAATTTGAAATTCAAATACATATATGTTGAAAATAAATATTTGGAAAATAATCATAGATTGTGAATGAATAAAATATATATTTATAAAAAGATATTGTTTCCTTTTTTTTCATTTATAAAATATGATTTGATTGTATATTAATTTTTGAAATTGAAATTGAAAAGTAAATATTTTAAAAATAAATTGGATTTAAAGAACTATATAATTTTATAGAAATCTGTTTTCTAATTTAAAATATACATATGTAATATATATTTTGAAAGTTGTATTGCAATTCAATATAGTAAATTTTTAAAAGATATTTGAAAATTTAAATTTAAATTTGATATAAATAATTAGATTTCAGATTCAATTTCTTATGAAGATGTAAATATAAACATATAGTTTTGGTATTTATGAATTTATAAAAACTTTATTTGTATGTATGTGAAATATATTTATGAAAGCATATGTATATAAACATAAAAAAAATATGATAACTTTTGAAAGGTGTAAATTTATTAACATAAGGGTTTGAACTAATTTTATAAATTTAATTAAGTAAAGGATTTAAACACAAAATGTTATATTTTAACAAGTGTAATAAAATTTACTCATGTGAGTGACAAACGTAAAACAAGTAATATGCAAAGATAAACAAGTGGCATTAAATTTTTTCTTTTAAATTAAATTTTAGAATAACATGCTTAAAGAAGAAATTATTCTAACCTTCTCAAACCTGAAAATAAAATTTCAAAACAAAGAAAAAATGTTTCAGATCAGTTTCTCAAACCTGAAATTAAACTACATGATCAGAAGTGAACCTGAAACAAATTTAAAAACAAAACTACAAAAGCATCTCAACCTGAAGCAATTGTTTCAAACATCATCAAGCTTCTACCTGATTTGGAGCAATTCAAAACAGCAAATGCAGACTTCAGTTCTCAAATTTAAAACTAAGATTAGATCAGCAACCTCTTTTCAAAATTAAAACCTGGTAATCAGACCAAATAAGTTCAAACCTGGAAGCTTCAATTTGAAATTAAGATCTGATCTCAAAGCAGAAGCAAGTAATTCCAGATCAAGGCAAGCATTGGTTAGAAGCTCAACTCAAATATATCAAAGCTCATATCAGTTTTCAAATAAAATGCAAGCTCCATATCAAACTAGAAAATAAAGCAGATCAAATATTTCAAGTCCAGATCAAAAGTTTGGTTTCAAATCAAAATGCCTGTCCTCTGTCCTTCTTTGCAAGTTGAGTAAACTCCATTTTAAACCCAATTTTTTTTAATATGTTCTGTGAGGATGGAAACTTGAAATGGTTTGTTATGGAAGAAAATGTATGTGAATAAATTTATAATGCCTGTGCGTGCCTGTTCGCAGTTGTTTACAGGCAAACTGTTGTTTACAGGCATATGATTTTCTTAATATAATTCATATCTCAAGATTTAAACAAATTCTTGTGATGAACTCTTAATGAAATTTGGTTATAATTACCTGATTGAATTTTTTTTTTTAAAAAAATAATGCTAAGCATTTATATTTAGTAAATATTCAGGAAACAGGAAAATACAGTAGATTCGTTTAAAATCTGGAAATTTAATGTTTTTAATTTCGAGTTCTTGATATCAACATATTCGTATTTTAAAATCATGATTTTTAAAAATAATTTCATGATTTTTTAGTCCCTAATTATTGAGAAATCTCATATTGATCGGAAACTGAAATTTGGTCTAGTTCTGGTGGTCATGGAAGTCTGAGGCTTTGAGATCGTGGTTGAAGGAAGGTGGAGAACATGACAATTCAGGAAAAATGCTCGAGGCATTTATAATTGATCGAGGTGGCGGCACGGTGGTTTTGTAGGGTTTTAGGTCGACGAAGTTCAAAGTAGGTGATTGTCGTTGATGGTGATCAATAGGTGATCGGTCCAAGGGGAAATGCGTGAATGATTAGGGAAGCTGTGGTCGGAGTCGCAAAGGTTCAGGTGACATGATGTGGCAGTGTGAAGCATTTTTTGATGATCGGGTTGTTTTAGGTGGTAGTCATTGGTGCTCAAATTTGATCTTCAGGTTCGTTTCAGTTTTGAATGGTTGGAATCGATGGAAGAGGTCAACGTTGACCTGTAGATGCCAGCGAAGTCGATCGGAGGTGGACGTGGTGGTGTGCACGATGCACTGGTACATGGTGTATCCGGTTGCGTTGTTGAATTTTGGGGGTGGAAAGAAAGTCTCGGGGATGAACTCGAAGTCAATTACATTTTGGCTCGAAGACGAGGGATGTAAGGGGAAACTCAAAGTTAGGCACGGGTTTTTGATTTTTGGGCCCGGGTTTTGATTGGGAAGACTTGAGTTGTTTCACCAAGTTTAGGTTTTCGAGAAGGATACGTGTTTCAGTTTTTTTTAGTTAAGAAGAAGTATAACTTGTAACAACCCAGAATTTTGAACAATTTAATTTGAAAATATTTAATTAATTTTAAATATTTGAATAATGGTTTGACTTGAATTTCAAATTATCAGAATGAATTTGGCGATTAAATTATAGAGTTTAATCTATTGAAAGTTGAATAAAGATTTGAATCTTCAATTTTAAACTAAATAAAAATAATTTAAAGGCTTGTAAAATTCATATTTATAATACTGAAGATAATAAAAGCTTCAGAATTGAATTTGAAAGTGATTTGTTCAGTTTTGGAATTTTATCGTTTAAATTGAATTAAAAAATAGATTTCCGAGTAAAGTCTCGGAATTTGACGAAACCAATTCCATTGGATCCGGAATATTGAATTATTATCGAATTTTAAATTTTTTATTTATCGGGGTTGTTTTGTGAACATACGACATATAAACGTGTCAAAGAAAAAAATTTGATGTTGTCACAAACAAAGTGAATTCAAAATGAAACAATATATATATATATAATATTAAAATATCTTCCTTATTCTTTCTAGCATCCTAAATCACGCCGTAACTCATGCCATAATCTACGCCCTAAAATCACGCTTATTTCATTTCAAAAGAAAGGTCGATGTCTCGTTCGTAGTTAGAAGAAAAAAAAAACTCGTTCAAAATGGCCGAAGCCAGGAGATCAAAAGAAAAAAAAATGGTGACTGAGTAATACAATCAAAATTGCTTTCCCTCTTCCTCGTTTCAACCGAAGCCTTCTTCCTCAGTTTATAAAAAAAAAGGAACGAACAAAAAAAATGGCCGAAGGCCAAAAGAATCGCGATCGAGAAAAGGGAGGGGAGTCAGGGTTTGCGAGTTTGATCTCGAGCAAGAGGTGGCGTCGTCGTTTTCGTGATGTAGCCGATGGGATTGAAGCGACGTTGTCGCAATTTGGCAACTAGCGGCGATGTCGTGGAGGCTCGAGGCCGCGACGACGAGGCGCGAGGCAGGTGGGTTCGTGAATTGAGATGAGGCGCGCACGCGTATGGATGATGGCGGCGACTTCGACGAGGTGGCGTTCGAGTAGATGGAGGCGATGGGAAGCTCGATGATGGCTAGGGCAGTGAGTTCGCAATTTACAGTAAGGTATCTGCTAGTAATTTACTTTTTCTTCAATTTAGAGATAAAAAAAACTTACTGAGTTATTTTAAAGCAACAGATAATATGATTAACTCGTTTAAATAATCCATTCAATTATTCTTATTACTAGTGATTTTCAAATAAGGGTTTTTGAGTTTAAAAATATTGACACTAAATTTTGCAGTAATATGATAGCTTACTTATATATACAATTGATTGTTTTATATAAGACTTAGAAAGTAGGAATTTTAAATGTTTGAAAAGTTTATATTAAAAATAATGGTTTGGTAATAAATCTGTTTTCTTAACCTATTTAATTATTTTAACCACTGAAAATAATTTATTAAGAGAAATTTAGTTTTAAATTAAAATTCTTGTTAAGTAATTCTATTAAAAGAAATTCAATTTATTAGGTGAAATAATTTTTAAAAGGAAATGTGTATCAAATTAAATTCTTTGATTTAAATTGAATCATTTGTTAAATATTAGTTTAAAATAACAAATGTTAGTTGAACTAAAGATTTTAAAATGGGAAATTAAATGTTCAATTTATTCGGATATTAATGAATTGTATAAATATTTATACAAGGTCAAAACTTCAAAGAAAATGAGCTGAAATGGAAATGGACTGCGAAATAAAATCAAAGGTGAGAACTTCTCACTCAAAATTTTAAAATTTGGATTGTAGTTATTGATTGCTGTTTAGTTGTGATATTAGATATAGTAGGATATATCTATATATAGCAATATATATATATTGGCATATGTATATATTGGAGTTGATTTTTCCCGCATTATATAGTGGATGAGACCCTATTGCGCCGCCTATTAAGCGGATAATATTTTATAAATCCCATATACCGCGATAATTCCGTACTGGAATGGAATTGGTATTGTGCTAACATCTATGGATGCAGGGAAACAGGTTGGAGGGATCCAACTGGATTCCTCAACAATATTGATTTGATTACAGATATTGTGATGTTTGTTGATTATCATATTGATATATGATATTTGTTGTCGTGATTGACTATTTGGTGTTGTTGCATCATCGGATCCATTTTTAAAGTTTAAAAGTAACGATTTTGATTTTAAAAAGATTTTATAAATAAAAAATATTGGAATATTAAAACGAGTTTTTATAATTGTTAAAAATGAAATAAAAATGGATTTCATAAGTGAACGGAATTTATAGATTTACAAATTGTGAAGTTATAAAATGAATAGATTTTGTAAAATAGAAGATTTATAAGTAATTATCTTATAAATCGGATTTTCGCATTTAAATGAGATATAAATGGAATTTGTTAAAAGATGAGATTTATAAATCAAAGCTTATAAATAGAAATGGAATTTATAAACATTGTTTATAAATTCGAAATCAATTGAATTTGATAAATTGAATATTGAAGTTTATTAAAGGAAATATATTCACGATTTTGGACAGTGAATACATTATTGAATAAAATGGTCATATTTGGCAAAATGGATATCATTAAAAGAAGTTGATTGTTTTAACGATGTCTTAAAATGCATTAAATATCGAAACTATAGATTTCAACATTCATTGTTGAAATAGGCGTTTTCGAGAAATAGAAGGAAATGGTGAACTATAACACTGTTGTTATAGTAAATGGTTTCCGAAAGGAGATGTTTTGTATAGTATTGGGGTTTATATATCTATTTAAACTTTGAACCCCTATACTAGTGATTTTGGGTCGTCGTAACGATGTTTTACGCAACATTCGTTTTGACTCAAATTTATGTGTTAAGAAAATGATTTCTTAAAGAATGAAATATATACTTAGTTTTGATTTAAGTATATTGAATATTTTCAAATGTTGAAATAAATAGATTTGTGAATTACTTATTATTAAATAAGTATGGAAATATTTTTCCAATGTGAAATGAACGTTTTAGAATTCATCCTTGTAAAGATAAATTGAAAGTGAGTATTCGAAATCGACTGAAAATCGTATATCATAGATATTTTGGAATGTAAATTCACTATGGAATTTATAAAGGAAATGGAAATTGTTTAAAAATAAACGTTGATTTATTGTTGAAGTGTGGGAATTAATTTACGGATTTGGAACGTAAATATAAAGTAAATCGGTAAGGATTTATTTAATTGGTTTAAATGAACCATGTTGAAATAAAAGTAATCCCGTATAGGGAAATGATTTGAGATTTATTTTCAAAAGTGGTAAAGGTGAAAAGTGATTTGAAAATTTGTTTTCAAATGTTGAAGTTTGAAAAATATTTATCTTGTAAAGATATTTTGGAAAGTAAATAATTTGGAAAATTATTTGGAATCTGGTGATGTTGAACACGCCTATTGATAGTTAAATAACCGACTATCAATATTTACCTTTAAATAGGTATTTGTTGTGATTGCTTGAAATTGAATGCCACGCTTATTTTTAATATAAGCGCTCACTATTCGGGTTAGCCGAGAAAGGACCTTGGGGTCGTATAACCCATTCCGAATTTGTGATACGTCGTAATGGATTTGCATTCGATGACCGGTATTGAAGACCGGATATTTTGAAAACGGAAGGATAACCGTTGAGTTACTCTGCATCGGCTGATATCCGATATAGAAGTTTTATCACCCTTAGTGACGGGAAGTCCGGACGTGATTAGAAATTATCTGGAATGCAAGGACTTCTTTGTAAGTGCCTTCGGTTCTGTTCGAGCCCGGAACAGACTTGTATGGGTTGTATGTCTGACATTACAAGTTGAGATATAAAGCTGATTTCTTTCAAATATATTTCTGTTGGTGGCGGAGAAATTATTATCTTAGCTTAACACCCTTCTCCGAGACGTACGAGCTCAGAGGTTATGTAGTTGATGGTTACTAGTGATATATTCCCAAATTGGTAATGTGGCATGCTAAGTGTTGTTGTGGGATGATCATTGTTTGATCATTTTGATATGATCATTTGCTTGATCATTTATCTTGGTGATCATTGCTTTGATCATTTGTTGACCCAAAGCACAGCTTTTGTATAAAGCGTGGCTTTGTGGACGAGACTTCGTCGGACCTCACACCCCGGAAATGGTCAAAACAGGAAGGATGCAGCAAGGTTATTAGGGGGTAGCCCCCCTTTAGTGTATCTCATTCCTTATGGATAGAGGTGGTATCATGGTATGGAGCCCAGATACTTAACCTATGTTCTTGCTGCAAATTTATTGCTTTTTGGTTGTTGGAAATCGGGGATCCTCAGATAGATCGGTCACGATCGGGGGATAACATATTCGTGTCAGTAGTTACCCAGTTAGGGGTAACCCTGCCTTGTGTTGGCAGAGATCCGGTTTGGTTCTCGGGTCGTCTTTCCAGAGGCGTACCTATGTGGCAATGGGAAGTTCCTTGGCCTGACCATTTGTTGGAAATCCAAAGAAACAATACGATCTTGTACGATTTTAGTTGTAGAACCTATCATTCACTTATGATGGTCACCACTGTTTGGATGGTAGCTATAGTAGGCATAAGTGTGAAATGCCTATGCTGGCTAAGATTTATATTCTACTTTCGAAATTGTTTTCTACACTATGCACTATTAATAATATCAAATGTTTCTTTTTAATGCGTATCAAGCATCTTTGACTATCATAAGGAGAAATCTCCTCCGATTCTGCGTTTGCATTGTGTGTGTGTGCGGAAGGCCTTATGGTAGTCTCATTTTTCCAAAAAGCATTGCGAATCTATTTCAAAATGATCCTGTTCTTTATTTTACAAGATAAACTGTTTTAAGTTCTCACACCAGTCCCATGACTGACCTGGAGTTTATTGTTTTCTTCCTAAACTCTGGGTGCCCACCAATTTCCACACGGGCAATCAAGAGTCAGGTTATCAGGATATTCTGGAAATTCAGGAGTTGCTGGAGGCAAGCTGGATGGCATGACGTATTATTAGTATATAGTATTTCCTTTCCGCTGTTTGTTGTTCTTTATTGTTGTACACTCTGATGATGTAATGTAATATAAAATGATGTAATGTAATAACTGATATAGTTCTTTGTTTAAAGATTATTCATTTATCTACTATATGTTGTTCCACTGCGATTGTGAGATTCTGATATTGTTTTATCGTTCTTTCTGTTCTTCTTCTATCTTTTTCTTTTTTATTAAACCTTGAGAATTCGTATTTCCGTTCATCTTGAGTTAATCAATGGAGATTAGTGTATATTCAAGGAGTACGGATTTGCGGGTCGTCACATAACTAGTAACAAAGTTTTGAAGTTATAAAAAGAAAATGAATAATGTTTTCAAAGGATTGTAAATCAAGTTGCTGAAATAGAATTATTAAGCACAGATTTCAAACAAGTTTCAAAGGTTAAATAATAAAGGTAAATGTTTTGAAATTGTTTTGTTTAAAGTAACCATATAATAGGTCAATGATGAATTTATTTCAAAGAATATTAGGTAAGATCTGAATGTTAATTAACTAAAGTAATTAAAAGAATAATTACTTAATGAAAATTACTTAATGTAATTAGAAGGTAATTACTTTGTGTGATCACAATAAAGGACAATTAACTAATAAAGATTTATTAATGAAACTAATTAAAGTTAATTGATTTATGATTAAAGTTTTGATAAATCAAATGATTTAAAGAATAATTTATTAAAGGATAATTAATTAATTAATTAATTAAATTAATTAATTAATTAAAGTAATTAATTTGAGGATAATTAATTAATTTGGGGAATTTTTTTTATTTAAAGGTTAATTATTAATGAAAGTGATTAGGATAATCACTTATTGTAATTAATTTAGAATAACTGATTAAATGATAATTAATTAAGGGACAATTAATTTATTAATTAATTAAGGATAATTAATTATAGGATAATTAAATAATAAAGGTTAATTATTTAATGATTAAAGATTAATTTATTAAAGTTGACTAATTTATAATCAAAGGTTGGTTAATATATTATTAAAGGTTAATTTATAAATGATTAAGGGTTAATTAATTTAGATGGTTTGTAATTAATTAATATTAATTAATCAGGATTATTAATTTATCCATAGGTGATTAATCGGATTTAAATTAATCAGATGAGTAGTTAATCTTACTTATGGATGTTTGGATTGCTTATGAATGTTTGTATTGTATGAGATGCCTTAATTGATTGTCCTAGCTGATCTGTGATATTTTGTTCCGTGACTTGAGCCGTGTATAATTTAATAATTTATCTGTGATACATTTTTATATTATCTGTGAATGAACGAAAAGCGTTATAGATTATACCGCTTATCGATATTGATGAGCTTGAATTTGTGATGATTGATGATGTTGCACTATTGTGTAAAACCCCTAGTCTACACCATACACATACAAATATGGATCGCATGAGGAAATTGGTAAAGTCGTAGATTTTGAAATGGTTTTAAGATTGAATTTTGAATCCAATTGAATTTGGAAATGGAATTGGGTTAAATATGAAAAGCTTTGAAAAGGAGTTTTAAAGATAAAAGTTATTTTGAATAACTTGATAAAGTTTTGAAATTTAAATAATTTAGTTTGATTTTAAATTCAAGATTTGAAATTGAATTATATGTTTGGAAATTTTGGTTTGAAAAGGTTATACAAGTTATAAATGTGCTTATATGGGCTTTAAACCACTTAAAAGTATTGTTTTGGGAATTTGAATTTAACCCAAGTTTGATACTTAAAGAGCTTTAACTCCTGCAAATGTAATCAGTGTTTTTTCGAAACGAAACTATTTGTTTTCAAATAACAATAGCTTTCATATAAAGAAAGGATTTCCAATTTGTGTTGAAATATTTCAAGATTTTAAATAAATAGTTTTGAAAGCTGTGAATTGAATCTTTGATTTAAAAGATTTGATGAGTTAATCCAATTTGAAATGAAAATGTTTTGAAAAGCGGTGAATAAATCTTTGTGAAAGATGGGTAAACTTTGTGAAGTGAATCTTTTTGTTTAAAGATTTAAAATGGTAATTTTTTTTAAACCATTTGTTTGGGTATAAATTGTGACTTAACTGAGATCCCATATCCGTATGTTTTTAAAATATTGCTTTCATTACTCGGTTTAGCCGGAAGAGGACCTTATGTTATATAACCCATTCCGAATTATGATACGATGATATGGATAGCATTTGAAGGCCAATGGTGAAAACTGGATATTTTTGGAAAGCGAAAAGAAACTCATCGAATGTCTCTGCACCGGCTGATCCCCGGTATAGAGATTTGATCACCCTTTGTGATGGAAAGTCCGAAAGTGATTAGGGATTATCCAGATTTGCAAGGACTTCTTTGGAAGTGTCTTTGGTTCTGTTCGATCCTGGAACATACTTGTATGGATTGTGTCTGACATTACACTTTGAGATGTAAAGTAGGTTTCTATCAAATACATTTCTTTGGTGGCGGAGATTTATTCTCTTAGCTTAACACCCTTCTCTGAGACATACGAGCTCAGAGGCTATGTAGTTGATGGTTACTATTGATGCATTCCCAATTTGATAGTGTGGAATGCTGAGTGATGCTGAGTGTTGCTAATCATTTGTTGATCGAAGCAAGGCTTTTGTGAAAAACGTAGCTTTGTGGATGAGAGCTCGTCGGACCTCACTCCCCGGAAATGGTCGAAACAGGAAAGATGTTGTAACAACCTGAATTATTAAACGGATAAGTTGGGATATTTAAAATGGATTTAAATATTTGATTTGAACTATGAATTGATTTTTAATATGAAAGGTTTGGTTTTATTTGATAAAAAAGGATTTAGAATTTAAATATAGCAATCTATTGAATAAAATAATTATTAAAGTAGTAGTTGGATATTGGGTAAAATATAAAATCTGGAATTATAAGTTTGTTAAAAATATTTCAACGGCTTATAATTTTTTTATTGATAATACTAAAGGTAATAGATGGGTTAAAATTGAATTTAACAGTGGTTTGTTCAATTTTAAAAATATCGTTTAAATTAATATAAAAAAATAGCCTTCCGAGGCACAGTCTCGGAATTCGACGAAACCAGTTCCATTGGATCCGTAATATTGAATTATTATTGGATTTCAAATTTCGTAGCTTTCGGAGTTTTCGTATGATCGTACGAGATATAAACGCCTAGAAAATAATTAACTGAATTAATTTTAATAGTCAATCCAAAATGCTATCTTCTCCATACGATCGAATTAGGATTCGAAACCTTCTCCATTGAGTTCGGAATAGGTGTATAACATTATAGACGCCTAGCGTACGCCTCGATAGGAGGTCGAGATTTTAGTATGTTTCCGAGATAATTTAAAATTTAATAATATTACATATATACACTGTTGACCAGTCAATGGCAGTTCCTTCTCAGGTACGCCCTTTTTCTCCATTCAAACACGCAACCCATCACCCCTCACCTTTTAATTCACATCACCCCTCCTTGTTAAATTTGTCTGTTCAAATAGAGAAGGCACTCTCGTTCCTTCTTGCTCGAATCAGTTCAAACCCATATACAAAAAAGGATAAGGGTATCACGCATTAAAAATAAAATAAATAAGATACAAATCTCGGTCCTGAATCAATAATAAAAAAAGAAAAGAAAGAGAGGCTGTCCTAATCGATCGATTCATCAGTTCTGAGGGCTTCGATTCTCGCTTCTACGTGTTGGGATTGCGCGAGGTCAAGGATTGGGGATGTTTGTCTTCGATGGGTGGCACGCGAACTCGATGGTCGCGTCGTTGCAATTGGGGGTGCAGCGACTTGGTGGAGGCATGTGAGTGGTCGCAACTACGACTTAGGGTGGCTCGGGTGGATCTAGATCGTGGAGACGAAGACGCGAGTTTGACTAGCCGCGATGGTGGGAGGTGTCTCATGCGAGGCTGTGTTTATGCGTTGGAGGCAATGGTGATGGCAATTTCTGATCGTGTGATAGAAATGGGGAGAGGAGCTCGAGTCAGGTAGTAAGGTATATATACAAATTACTCATCTCCAATTTAGACCTGATAATATATAGATATATAAGTATGTACAGAAATATATATATATATATATATATTTACAGTGAGATATGTAAAGCTGTTATATTTTTAATATGTGTATAGGATATATTTTTAGTATAGTTACAAAGAAAATTAATTTTTATATAAGATATATGGTTTAATTTATAAATACATATATATACAACAGTAAAAGAAAAATGAGGGCAGTAAGGGTATTTTTGTATACGTATATTTATACACAGAAGAAAAAGAAAACAAAATATAATAATAAAACACATCATTTGATTTTACGATAAGTTGAATGAAAATTATTTTTATTTATTTACAGAAAAATAGATGGGATTGAAATAGGAAATATATATACACACACGCGCATGTTTTAATATATATATATATATATATATATATATATATAGGAAAATAGAAAATTTTATAGATTTAGGAAAATATAGGAGTTATATAAAAATTAGATTTTTTAAACCTATGTAGGTTATTTTATAAGTATATGTAGTTTCAATAAAATAAATATACACATACACATTTTAAAAATTACTAGTTTATTTTAAAATAATTTAATTAGGGTGATTAATTTGTTTAATTTACTTGTTTAATTATTTTGGTTGCTAAGAGATTTTAAAAAGGAGTATTAGTTTAAAATTTAATTATTTGTTAAAATTAATCATTAGTTAAAATTAAATTATTAGATTAAAAATAAATTTATTTAAACGAAAATTAATTGTTCGATTTGTTCGAATATTAATAAAATCATATGATTGTTTATATAAGGTCAATAGTCGGAAAATCTGGTCGAGATTGGAAAGGATTGCAACTTAAAAGCAAAGGTGAGATTTTCTCACTCATATGGATTGTGACGAACTGGATTTTTTTCGCGCTCGAAAATCGACATCCATACTTCATATCGTATTCGAATGCCATAGATTCGACCGTTCACATCCGATTTGCCGGAGCTTATAACAACATTAAGTAAATAACACAACGGAATAAAAGAATAATACATTGATATACAGCTTTGATACAATATTTGATACAACAGATGATCCAATAGATATCAATATACATCAGAGATATGATACAATAAAATAGCAGCAGAAAAGAAAATAGATAACACTAGCAGCGGAACAAATAACTCTAAGATAGTCTTCAAAAGAGAAATCCAAAAACTGCAACTCCATTTCCCGAAAACCAATCAAACAATAGCTCAAACTCCCAAAAATGATGCACATAGATAAGCAAGTGCAGTATGATCCAAAGACTGAACTAACTCCAAATAATCCACTAAACCTGACTATCTGAAAAACCCAAACTCTAGACTGCTCGTGTAGAAAATAATGAGCACCCAGAGTTTAGGAAAGAAAACAATAAACTCCGGATCAGTCATGGGACTGGTGTGAGCAACAAAAACAGTTTATCTTTAAAATCAAAATAGAAGAATATTTTTAAAGTCAATTCGCAATGCTTTTAAAAATGAAACTACCGTAAGGCCTCCCGCACACACACACATGCAAACGCAGAATCGGAGGAGATTTCTCCTTATGATAGTCAAAGATGCTTGATACGCATTAAAAAGAACATTTGATATTATTACTAGTGCATAGTGTAGAGGAAATCATTTCGAAAATAAAGATATAAATCTTAGCCAGCATAGACATTTCGAACTATGCCTACTATAACTACCATCTAAACAGTGGTGACCACCATAAGTAAATGGCAGGTTCAACAACTAAAACCGTACAGGGTTTCATATTGGGAATTGGATTTCCAACGAATGGTCAGGCCAAGGAACTTCCCATTGCCACATGAGAACGCCTCTGGAAGGACGTCCCCGAGAACCAAACCGGATCTCTGCCAATACAAGGCCGGGTTACCCCTAACTGGGTAACTACTGACACGAGTATGCCATTTCCCGGTCGTAGCCAACCTTTAACCGGGGCCCCGGCAACAAATCACAAAGTAATACATACATACATACATACATACATACATATATATATATATCTGTGATATCAACATAAGTTAAGTATCTGGGCCCCATACCATGATACCACTTCTATCCAGAAGGAAATGCACATACCCTAAGGGGTGCTACCCCCAATAACCTTGCTGCATCTTTCCTGTTTCGACCATTCCGGGGTGTGAGGTCCGACGAAGTCTCGTCCATAAAGCTACACTTTATACAAAAGCTGTGCTTTGGGTCAACAAATGATCATAGAAATGATCACAAAGATAAATGATCAAATAAATGATCATATCACAAATGATCAAACAATGATCATTTCACAGCAACACTCAGCATGTCACATTACCAAATTGGGAATATATAACTGATAACCATCAACTACATAACCTCTGAGCTCGTACATCTCAGAGAAGGGTGTTAAGCTAAGAGAATAAATTCTCCGCCACCAATAGAAATATATTTGAAAGAATCAGCTTTATATCTCAAATTGTAATGTCAGGCATAACAATCCATACAAGTCTGTTCTAGGTTCGAACAGAACCGAAGGCACTTCCAAAGAAGTCCTTGCAATCCGGATATTCACAATCCTGATCGGATTTCCCATCACTTAGGGAGTCTCTATACTGGCGCGACTCGGTGCAGAAACAATCGATAGGTCATCCTATCGCTTTCGCAAATACCCGGTCTTCACCACCGTTCTTCAAATGCTATCCATAACGTCAAATCACATATTCGGAATGGGTTATATGATACAAAGGTCCTTTCCCGGTTAAACCGAATAGTGAGCGAAAATATTTTTACAACATATGGATATGGGATTTCAATTAAGTCACAACTTAATAATTCAAAACTTTCTTTTCAATGGTTTAAACCAGTTACCATTTCAAATCTTTAACAAAAAGATTTATTTCATAAAGTTCACCTACTTTCACAAGTATTCTTTTCCGGATTTCAAAACAATTCCGTTTCAAAAAGATTAATTCATTTAAATCTTTTAAATCAAAGATTTGTCTCATAGTTTTCAAATCGTTCCTAAATATTCATTTTCAAAATTCGTTTTCCGAATATTCATCTATATCTTGGAAAACTATTTTAATTTAACCTGGAATTCCTTTTAATAAGATTTGAAACGAAAGCTTTTTATCATTTAAAAACAACATTTTTAATTTGGATAAACCCGATTTCTTTTATATAAGTTACAATCTTCGGTTTAATTCGAATTCCCAAAACAATACTTTAAATATGGTTTCAAACCGTATATAACTAACATAACATTTTTAATCCCTAATTTCAAATCATAGAATTCAATTCCTAATTTTGAATTCAAATTTAAATCATATTATTTAAATTTCCAAAACTAAATCAAGTAATTTAAATAAATTCTATCTTGAAATTCCATTCCAAAAGCTTTTCACATTTATTTCGATTCCATTTCCAAAACATTTGAATTTAAAAATTCAAATTTTAAACTATTTCGAAAATCTGTGACTTAATTGATTCCTCGTGAAATCCATAATTGTGTGTGTATGGTGTGGTCCATGGGTTTAACACAATAGTGTAACATCATTCAATCATCACAGACTAAAATACAGAAATATAGTTGATAAGCGATATAAACATAACGCTTATCGCTCATTCACATATTCACAAATAATATACAAATGTATCATCAATAAATGAAGAAATACATAGTTCAATTCACAGAACAAAATATCACAGATCAGATAGGAAAAATCAATTGAAGGCATCTCATACAATACAATCATTCATGAGTAAGTCAAGTACTCTATAGTCATTTATAAGCAGGATTAATTAAATCGTTTTTAATCCTAATCAATTCAATTTGTTTCCAAGTAAATTTATTACTTATGAATTAATTATCCCATCCTGATTTATTAATTACAAATCATTTGATATTAATAAATTAATCAATCACCTTAATTAATTAAATTATTCTTGATTAATCATATCAATTAAATCAACCTTTTTAAACCAATTTCATAATTAATTATCTTTAATAAATTGAAATATCCAACTTTAATTTTAATAAGTGATTAATCCTTAAAATCATTTCTTAATTAATTATTATATCTTAATTACTTGATTATTTTATTAAATCAATTATTCACTTGAACTAATTTAATGAGTGCATATCATTTTATCTTCACTAATTCAAATTTAAAACATTTTCTATCTAATGTTTTAATTATCATCACAAAATAAATTTAAACAATTTGTTTCAAATTTATTTTTTTCATATTTCATTTTAAACTTAAGGGTTAAAATGAGTAAATCCCAATTTTAACAAAGTTTTCCAAAAACCACTTAAACTTCTTAATCTCAGGCTTAAAGAAATTCAAAACATTTGCTTTTGAACCAGATTTTAAAACTTGATTTTGAATTGGGAACCAACAGTTTTCCAAAGAAACCTGTAACAACTTTAATGCCCGAGCCCCTCTTCTATTTGCTTCGAGCAAAAATTCGAAACACATGAGAATTTCCCGAGTTCCCATCTTTGTCTTCCCCCAAACTTCAACATCATCAGGCACGAACAACTCACGCAAAACTCGAGCAAAATCCCGTGTTCCTTCTCCTTCCCCAAAGACGCAACTCAATGCCAAAAACCCAAAGACCAAACGTGCATGCGGTGCACTTGCACCAACGGCATCGGCCTCTGGCGGCGGTCGCGACCATCCCCAACAACCACACGAACCTACGTGAACATGAAGGCGAACCCAGATCGCACGAAAACCCAACGAGTCAAAATTGAAGCATTCTCGACAAATCAGGAAACCACCATGGTCCGAAAACTCCACCTTCCCCATCGCCCACGACCTCGAGACCACCCTCCATCATCACCGAGGCTTCTCCATACAATCCCGCGACCATTCCCACAATCGCGATCAACTCCGATGCCATATAGTTGACGCCACGACCTCGACAGTTCAATGTTTCAAAATCCAGTATTAAACCCTAAATCGTTTTCGTCCCAAACATTCTTACATTGAAAAAAATATTTAGCATTTTTCCTGAAATCATCGATCAACCAACTATCTCCAAAAGAAAATTCAACCCTCAGATTTGCTAAATTTCCAGAAATTGATTAAAAAGCATATTCGGTTCAATTTGAAACTACACGCTGCACACTCAACTAAAAATCCTCATATTTGTTTTAAAAATCTTATTTTTGAGTATAGATTCCAATTATATACTTGAATCAATATTTTATGACATTCGAATTTTCCAGAATTTCAAACTTTACTGATGAGTTTTTATTTCCAGAGACATATTTGTATTATTTTGTCTCGAATAACTCTCCAGACTAAATTTTGTAGTTAAACAAACAATTTTCATTTAATTTTTGAGTTTAAACAGAGAGTGAATAAAAAGATTTTTAATTTTCTTTTGCAAAACAAAAAAATCTGGAAGCTAAATACAGAGAGTACTCTGTCAATTCACCTGCATTACATATCATACATTCATATGTACTAAATAGAATTGGATTTATATTTGCACATTTCATACTTACTTAAGATGAATTTAAGAGTGAGGTTACTCACCTTCCAAATCATTGTTTGAATCCAGGAGTTTACAAGTTGGAGTTTGGTTTATCTGAAGCTTTACTTTTGCTTCCAAACTGTCAAGCTTTGATTGATGGGAAAATGTTTTATGTTGAATGATTGTTTGAGTTAAAGAATGACCTTTATACTTCAGTTTATAATGGTGAACAAAACTGAGATGAGAAGGTGATGTATATAAAAATGAAGTTATAGGTGATGTTGTAGTGTATAGGGTGATGGTTTATGTTGTACAACAGTCATGGCTGAAGATAATTTTAACTCCTATTCGTATGTACTTTGATTGGTTTTCATCATTTTGCAAGTGTGCATGCATATATACTTTCGTGTCATATTCATATCAGAGGTTACTTTATAATGAGAGGCTGCAGTGATGTTATACTGATATGTTATTGTACTTTATTTTTATTTAAATTTTTTAGTTATGTTTTGGTTGTACTTATTTATGCATATGTATATTTTAATTTGTTTGTTCACACTTTATCTTTGACAAAGCTTCTTTGTGGTGGCTGATGATGCTTTCATTAAATGCATGACATTTGTTCCCATGCTTGCCTTACTTTAGTACTTTTGCTTGCATACTAAAACTTTTATATTTGTTTGTATTTACTTTGTTTTGTTTATGTTTATATGTGAATGTATTTCTTACTTAAATATTTATCTTTAACTTACATACTTATCTTAGTTATACAAAAGATATTTATATTTTTACTTTGTTTTGTTCATTTTTTTTTCCATGTTGCTTTTTTTTTACTTGTGTTAGTGTTCGTACTTATGTTAATACTTATTATTATTTCAAACCATTTGTAACAATTTCTATTTATTTTAAAAACTATTTATTTAAGATTTTATCTCAAATCCAATATATACATATATATTCACATATATACAAATTTCCAAATTCATATGACTTAATATATTTTCTATTTGAATCGCGGAAACTCGCTGCCTTTTATAATCAATTTTACAAATTTTAATTCAAAAATTCATTTAAATTATCAATTTAAATTCATAAAAATCCGGGGTCGTTACAACCTTCCCCCCTTAAAAGAATTTCGTCCTCGAAATTGCACCGCTCTTTTCATGAATTATACACCCACAGAAAAGACTAATGCCAATTCAAACTATGCTAGTAATCATATGGATATTTTTGGGTAATTCATAATATATCTCGTATAAAATGCTACTCATAATATCACAAGTTATAGTCATACATAACTCTACTAACATCCAACCCTCACTACAATTTTATTTCAAAAATACGTACATAAACATACCTTAACCAAAAGTAGTCAATCCAACCAATTAAAGATCCTCACTGTCAGAACTTCCTCTCTCAGGCCCTGACAGCTCTATAACTTCAGCCTCATCGTCTGTCTCAAAAAATTCCTCTGGGTCAGAGTCTATCTGAATAAAACCTCCACCATCTAGCTCCTCGTCTTCTATGGCATCATCATCCTCTACGGCATTATCTAAATCCCAATGAATTTCTTCATCACCTTCGGACTCTATCTCCATTTCAGGTTCTTCTTCCACCTCAAACTCTTCCTCAAATTCTTCTTCGAACTCTTCTTCAAATTCTTCTTCGAATTCTTCTTCATTTCCAGACTCCTCCTTGGGTTCTTCAACTTGAGGTTGTGGCTGTACCATAGGTTCTTCTGGCACCTCCTCACGTCCCGATGGTTCACCCAAATCATCTCGAATCCTACTAGATGAACCAAAATCACCAACCCTTCTGGCCTTTCCACCTCGGCTGATGCTATTTGTCCTCTACAATTAAAATCAAAATCTACATATTAAGATCCTAATGGTTTTAGAATTTGAGAAATACAACAAAGTTTATATTTCAGATTTTTATTCTACCCAAGAAGTTATAACAGAAATCTAAAATTTGGTTTTAAATGAAATCGTTTTATCAACACAATTCAATTCATCCTTCATATTCCATTAACCAATTTAACTCAAATTAAAATTTCAAATTTATTCAAAATTTCCAATTTCAATTTTCAAATTCATATTCATTAAAGTTTAAATCGAAAAACTGATAAGAAAATGATGAGGATACGAAGTAAGAATTTCCTATAACGATTCATAAGGCCATCATCACACCGAAACTTCTTTCTGGAGCTGTCACGAAACAATCAAAAGAATTTAGAAACGAATCAAAGGAAATTGATAAGAAAGTCATTTTCACCGTTGTAGGGTATTGACCATTTATAGTCATACTTCCATGTCCCCTATCTCGTTCTCTTCTTGCACTCATACTCACTATCACTGGATATTAAGAGAATTTACTGAGACATTCGAACGGATATCTTAGGGATATACTCATTCTAGGGTTTACTTCACCCTATCTCTAATGAGCTACTTAATGTGTTATACTCCTGAGCTAAAGTTCTACCTTAGCTCTGATACCAAATGTGACGAACTGGATTTTTTCGCGCTCGAAAATCGACATCCATACTTCACGTCATATTCGAATGCCATAGATTCGACCGTTCAAATCCGATACGCCGGAGCTTATAACAACATTAAGTAAATAACGCAATGGAATAAAAGAATAATACATTGATATACAGCTTTGATACAATATCTGATACAACAGATGATCCAATAGATATCAATATACATCAGAGATATGATACAATAAAATAGCAGCGGAAAAGAAAATAGATAACACTAGCAGCGGAACAAATAACTCTAAGATAGTCTTCAAAAGAGAACTCCAAAATCTGCAACTCCATTTCCCGAAAACCAATCCAACAATAGCTCGAACTCCCAAAAACGATGCACATAGATAAGCAAGTGCAGTATGATCCAAAGACTGAACTAACTCCAAATAATCCACTAAACCTGACTATCTGAAAAACCCAAACTCTAGACTGCTCGTGTAGAAAATAATGAGCACCCAGAGTTTAGGAAAGAAAACAATAAACTCCGGATCAGTCATGGGACTGATGTGAGCAACAAAAACAGTTTATCTTTAAAATCAAAATAGAAGAATATTTTTAAAGTCAATTCGCAATGCTTTTAAAAATGAGACTACCATAAGGCCTCCCGCACACACACACATGCAAACGCAGAATCGGAGGAGATTTCTCCCTATGATAGTCAAAGATGCTTGATACGCATTAAAAAGAACATTTGATATTATTACTAGTGCATCGTGTAGAGGAAATCATTTCGAAAATAAAGATATAAATCTTAGCCAGTATAGACATTTCGAACTATGCCTACTATAGCTACCATCTAAACAGTGGTGACCACCATAAGTAAATGGCAGGTTCTACAACTAAAACTGTATAGGGTTTCGTATTGGGAATTGGATTTCCAACGAATGGTCAGGCCTAGGAACTTCCCATTGCCACATGAGAACGCCTCTGGAAGGACGTCCCCGAGAACCAAACCGGATCTCTGCCAACACAAGGCCGGGTTACCCCTAACTGGGTAGCTACTGACACGAGTATGCCATTTCTCGGTCGTAACCAACCTTTAACCGGGGCCCCAGCAACAAATCACAAAGTAATACATACATATATATATATATATATATATATATATATATATATATCTGCGATATCAACATAAGTTAAGTATCTGGGCTCCATACCATGATACCACTTCTATCCAGAAGGAAATGCACATACCCTAAGGGGTGCTACCCCCAATAACCTTGTTGCATCTTTCCTGTTTCGACCATTCCGGGGTGTGAGGTCCGACGAAGTCTCGTCCACAAAGCCACGCTTTATACAAAAGCTGTGCTTTGGGTCAACAAATGATCATAGAAATGATCACAAAGATAAATGATCAAATAAATGATCATATCACAAATGATCAAACAATGATCATTTCACAGCAACACTCAGCATGTCACATTACCAAATTGGGAATATATCACTGATAACCATCAACTACACAACCTCTGAGCTCGTACGTCTCAGAGAAGGGTGTTAAGCTAAGAGAATAAATTCTCCGCCACCAACAGAAATATATTTGAAAGAAATCAGCTTTATATCTCAAATTGTAATGTCAGGCATAACAATCCATACAAGTCTGTTCTGGGTTCGAACAGAACCGATGGCACTTCCAAAGAAGTCCTTGCAATCCGGATATTCACAATCCTGATCGGATTTCCCATCACTTAGGGAGTCTCTATACCGGCGCGACTCGGTGCAGAAACAATCGATAGGTCATCCTATCGCTTTCGCAAATACCCGGTCTTCACCACCGTTCTTCAAATGCTATCCATAACGTCAAATCACATATTCGGAATGGGTTATATGACACAAAGGTCCTTTCCCAGTTAAACCGAATAGTGAGCGAAAATATTTTTAAAACATATGGATATGGGATTTCAATTAAGTCACAATTTAATAATCAAAACTTTCTTTTCAATGGTTTAAACCAATTACCATTCAAATTTTTAACAAAAAGATTTATTTCATAAAGTTCACCTACTTTCACAAGTATTCTTTTCCGGATTTCAAAACAATTCCGTTTCAAAAAGATTAATTCATTTAAATCTTTTAAATCAAAGATTTGTCTCATAGTTTTCAAATCGTTCCTAAATATTCAATTTCAAAATTCGTTTTTCGAATATTCATCTATATCTTGGAAAACTATTTTAATTTAACTTGGAATTCCTTTTAATAAGATTTGAAACGAAAGCTTTTTATCATTTAAAAACAACAGTTTTAATTTGGATAAACCCGATTTCTTTTATACAAGTTACAATCTTTGGTTTAATTTGAATTCCCAAAACAATACTTTAAATATGGTTTCAAACCGTATATAACTAACATAACATTTTTAATCCCTAATTTCAAATCATAGAATTCAATTCCTAATTTTGAATTCAAATTTAAATCAAATTATTTAAATTTCCAGAACTAAATCAAGTAATTTAAAATAAATTCTATCTTGAAATTCCATTCCAAAAGCTTTTCACATTTATTTCGATTCCATTTCCAAAACATTTGAATTTAAAAATTCAAATTTTAAACTATTTCAAAAATCTGTGACTTAATTGATTTCCTCGTGAAATCCATAATTGCGTGTGTATGGTGTGGTCCATGGGTTTAACACAATAGTGTAACATCATTCAATCATTACAGATTAAAATACAGAAATATAGTTGATAAGCGATATAAACATAACGCTTATCGCTCATTCACAGATTCACACATAATATACAAATGTATCATAAATAAATGAATAAATACACAGCTCAATTCACAGAACAAAATATCACAGATCAGATAAGAAAAATCAATTCAAGGCATCTCATACAATACAATCATTCATGAGCAAGTCAAGTATTCAATAGTCATTTATAAGCAGGATTAATTAAATCATTTTTAATCCTAATCAATTCAATTTGTTTCCAAGTAAATTTATTACTTATGAATTAATTATCCCATCCTGATTTATTAATTACAAATCATTTGATATTAATAAATTAATCATTCACCTTAATTAATTAAATTATTCTTGATTAATCATATCAATTAAATCAACCTTTTTAAACCAATTTCATAATTAATTATCTTTAATAAATCAAAATATCCAACTTTAATTTTAATAAGTGATTAATCCTTAAAATCATTTCTTAATTCATTATTATATCTTAATTACTTGATTATTTTATTAAACCAATTATTCACTTGAACTAATTTAATGAGTGCATATCATTTTATCTTCACTAATTCAAATTTAAAACATTTTCTATCTAATGTTTTAATTATCATCACAAAACAAATTTAAACAATTTGTTTCAAATTTATTTTTTTCATATCTCATTTTAAACTTAAGGGTTAAAATGAGTAAATCCCAATTTTAACAAAGTTTTCCAAAAACCACTTAAACTTCTTAATCTCAGGTTTAAAGAAATTCAAAACATTTGCTTTTGAACCAGATTTTAAAACTTGATTTTGAATTGGGAACCAACAGTTTTCCAAAGAAACATGTAACAACTTTAATGCCCGAGCCCCTCTTCTATTTGCTTCGAGCAAAAATTCGAAACACACGAGAATTTTCCGAGTTCCCATCTTTGTCTTCCCCCAAACTTCAACATCATCAGGCACGAACAACTCACGCAAAACTCGAGCAAAATCCCATGTTCCTTCTCCTTCCCCAAAGATGCAACTCAATGCCAAAAACACAAAGACCAAACGTGCACGCGGTGCACTTGCACCAATGGCTTCGGCCTCTGGCGGCGGTCGCGACCATCCCCAACAACCACACGAACCTACATGAACATGAAGGCGAACCCAGATCGCACGAAAACCCAACGAGTCAAAATTGAAGCATTCTCGACAAATCAGGAAACCACCATGGTCCGAAAACTCCACCTTCCCCATCGCCCACGACCTCGAGACCACCCGCCATCATCACCGAGGCTTCTCCATACAATCCCGCGACCATTCCCACAACCGCGATCAACTCCGATGCCATATAGTTGACGCCACGACCTCGACAGTTCAATGTTTCGAAATCCAGTATTAAACCCTAAATCGTTTTCGTCCCAAACATTCTTACATTGAAAAAAATATTTAGCATTTTTCCTAAAATCATCGATCAACCAACTATCTCCAAACGAAAATTCAACATCTCAGATTTGATAAATTTCCAGAAATTGATTAAAAAGCACATTCGGTTCAATTTGAAACTACACGCTGCACACTCGATTAAAAATCCTCATATTTGTTTTAAAAATCTTATTTTTGAGTGTAGATTCCAATTATATACTTGAATCAATATTCAATGACATTCGAATTTTCCAGAATTTCAAACTTTACTGATGAGTTTTTATTTCCAGAGACGTATTTGTATTATTTTGTCTCGAATAAGTCTCCAGACTAAATTTTGTAGTTAAACAAACAATTATCATTTAATTTTTGAGTTTAAACAGAGAGTGAATAAAAAGATTTTTAATTTTCTTTTGCAAAACAAACAATCTGGAAGCTAAATACAGAGAGTACTCTGTCAATTCACCTGCATTACATATCATACATTCATATGTACTAAATAGAATTGGATTTATATTTGCACATTTCATACTTACTTAAGATGAATTTAAGAGTGAGGTTACTCACCTTCCAAATCATTGTTTGAATCCAGGAGTTTACAAGTTGGAGTTTGGTTTATCTGAAGCTTTACTTTTGCTTCCAAACTGTCAAGCTTTGATTGATGGGAAAATGTTTTATGTTGAATGATTGTTTGAGTTAAAGAATGACCTTTATACTTCAGTTTATAATAGTGAACAAAACTGAGATGAGAAGGTGATGTATATAAAAATGAAGTTATAGGTGATGTTGTAGTGTATAGGGTGATGGTTTATGTTGTACAACAGTCATAGCTGAAGATAATTTTAACTCCTATTCGTATGTACTTTGATTGGTTTTCATCATTTTGCAAGTGTGCATGCATATATACTTTCCTGTCATATTCATATCAGAGGTTACTTTATAAAGAGAGGCTGCAGTGATGTAATCTATGAATGAATATTGGATTTTCTAAAAAAATATAAATTTGTTTTAAAAGGGATTTTTTTTTTAATTTACTATACTCTATAATTTGTATAGAACTATTATCTATATTTAGAATATTCCGGCATAATTATTTTAATGCTTAGTATTTATTAAAATAAATTCTAGTTTATAAATCGGTTTCTTAAATTTGTCAATAACTAGGTATGATTTTAAAATTTATATTTAGTTTTACCTTTAACCATATTTTGAAATAAACCGTTAGTTTTACTTGTATATATATTTTTAAACATTTTTAAAATCTGATTATAATCCTCTTGAGATGATAAGCGAGTTTATTAAAATGGAGTAAGATTTAGGAGAAAAATCTTATAAGTGGGGTTATGGAAACTTCAATAAATTTCCAAGTATAAGACAGTAGTTTCCTGAAGGCGAAATAAGGTTTACAAAGCAAAGTGAGGCAATTGAGTTTGAGAATTTACGAGTAAATGTGTATATTGAATTTTGAGAAAGAAATAAGAAAATAAACGAATGTTTTCAAGAGTTGAATATATAATTGAAGTAAAGAAATATTTCGAGTGTGGGAAAAAATTTAAATGGTTCCATGGAAATAAAAGTAGTTTCAAAACTGTTTTAAAAAGGGTTGCATTATGAAGATAATATCTTAAGTAGATATTTGAGATAAATTATTTGAGGAAAATTATTTAAGACTTGATGGTTGCTTGTGGATGATTATTTGATAGTTAAATGACCGACTATCAATATTGGCCAATGCGTTGATCGTTTCAAAGTGTCCGAGATCGGGTTTAATTATTCGAAAACCACTTCGATCCGATTTGAATGATAACGAATGAAGAGCGTGAAGATTATGAAGACGGTGACTTGGTTTGTCCAGACCCAGGGCAACTTGTATGGACGAATGCTTTCAGAACATCGTTAGGGGGACGATGAGCATTCTAAGTGGGACTCGTTCTTGAAAGGTAATGCTTAGCCTCAAGCCTCATCAACAGGGAATGGCTAAAACAGGGGAGGTGCAGCAAGGCTAGGTGGGTAGCACCCATTTCAGGGTGAGGTCATCCCTGTCTAGATGTCCTTTTTTATTTTGGCTTAGTGGGTGGTTGGTCGCACCAACCACGGGGTGATCTTACTCAGGATTATCCAGTAAGGGGTAGTCCCGGCTTTGTGTTGTAGGGGGTCGAGAGTGATCCTCGGTACGGTGATTTAGGCCTTGTACTGTGACGGGCGGTACCTCGGTAGCCCTGCCATTATATGGAATCCAATCTCCAATAAGCGTCTGTACGGTTTTGATTGTGCCCAACTATTGCTGTAACGTGAGATGCAAGCATTTCAGCTAGATTCTATTTTACTTTCTATAAACACTATTATAATATCATACGGATTTGATAAAAAAGTGTTTTGGCTATCATAAGGTAAAAACCCTACATGTTTATTTGTGGCGAGGTTTTACGAGATGCTTTTGTTTTTCAAAGGATTTTGAAAATATAATAATCCAGTTGAGTGTGATTTCTCACACTGGTTTTCCAGACTGACTCGGGTGTTGTTTTATATGATGGTCTGGTCAAACCGAGTTAAACAGTATCAGGTTAAAAGCTAAGAAGCTCAGGAGACGAGTTAGATAATAGAGCATACTTCTACACTTGACTACTATTTCCGCTGTGTATGGACATGTATTAAGTTGTCTCTGTATGGATGTTGTTGTACTCTAATGATGGTATGTATATGTATAATAGTACAGATTTCCTTGTATTTAAAGGCTGTTATTATATATTATATTTTGTTCCGCTACGATTGTGAGACTCTGATGTTATTTTTTCTTCTTCTTATTCTACCTCTTTCTTCTTTAAACCCGAAGACTCGTACTTTTGTGCCACTTTGGACTGAATTTTTATGGGATTTTGTTAGCTCAAAGGGGTACGGATTTGCGGGCCTTTACAGTTGGTATCAGAGCAGAAAGGTTAAGCGAGAACCTTGGCTCTGGTGGGGATACTCATTAGAGATAGAGTCAGTAGTAGTCTAGAATGAGTTGAGAGTATTAATAGATATAAGTGCGTAATTGTTAGTGAATATAAAATGATTTTATATTTTGTTTATTGATTTATTGAGTGACATATGAACCTTCGTCGGCACGGTCTGCACAACTGTATTGAAGGGGTTTCTAAACACTTGAATAGAACAATTAGACACAATATTGTTTTCGAAAGGAGGTGAATGAAATAGTTTCACCCAAAATATATTTTGATATAAAAAGAAATAATTTTCTGCAAATTATTATATATAATTAAAGTGTTTGAATGATAATATTATAGACAAATAAGATTTTAAAGATTTAGAATGGCTTATATAACCAAGGAAAGTGTGAGATTGAATTTTGAAATTAAAATTAAAAGTGAAGTTGAAAAAAATGAGGATTTAACTTGGATCAAGTTGGAGATTTAATTTTTGAATTTAACTAATGATGAAAAATAATAATAATAATAATAATAATAATAATATAAATAAATTGGTGAAGTAAATAAAATTTAGAATGCAAATGAATTGGATTGGGAAATTTAAATGAAATTAAATTGGGTTGAGATTAACTTGAGCTTAATAATTGGATTTAAATTAAGTTGAAATGAAATTAATTGAGATATGGATTATATTAAATGAAATTAAGTTCTTACTTAATTAAATCCAAGTGAATTGGTGGATTAAAGAAAATAGTATGATGTTCAATTTAACGAAAGTTAAGTTAAACAAATTGAATTGAAATAAAATTCAGTTGAGTTATAGATGATTTTAAATAAATTAAATTCTTACTTACTTAAATAAAAGTAAGGTGAAATGAAATTGAATTGGAATAAATATATTCCGGTAGCTTATAAAAGAAATTGACAACACATTGATTAAGAATATTTTTGGCTGTAAATAAGTGTTCAATCTCGAGTTGAAATGAAATATGAATATATTCAAGCTTAAAATGGATATGAATGCGAAAAATATAAATGTGTGAATTATAAGAGAAAATACGGAGAAGTAAAATAGTAAGCTAAAATAAAATTGTTTTTATTTGGAGAATAAAATAAAAATCCAAACTTGAATTATAAAATAAAACTGAACTCAAGTAAAATAATAAGATGATTTTTGAAGATAAAAATCCAATATGGAATTGGAAGTGGGAGTGGACTAGTTTGGAATAAATTGGTTAATTGAATATGTTAACGAGATTTAAATTGGTTAAATAGAAGTTGAATTATGAGGTAATAATGGAGTTGGGAATGAACACGAGTTATAAATAAAATTTAACTAGAATTGGTGGTGAATTAAATATAAGGGGAAATGTTAAGGGATTGGATTGAAATAAAGATGGTTTGAATTTGCAAATAAAATCTAATTTGAGTATAAATGAGTTAAACATGACCTTGTTAATTAAAAAAAAAATTAAATCAAGGATTTAAAATGGATATTGTTCACAAGGAAAATAAACGTGGGTTATGGGATTGAAATAAGTTGAAGAAAATAAATAACTTAAGCAAATAATTGAATAGAAGCCTGGCTTAAGTAAATATGTTAATGGTTACTTAATGGGGTGTTTCGAAGCTGAATAAAGTGGTTTCGAATGAAACCTATGCAAACATATTAAATAAAATATAGTGTATGGTTATGAATAAGTTAAAAAGAAAATGGAACTGATATATATTGAATTAAAATCAATTTAAAATGGTTATGAGCTCAAGTGACAGTTTATTTGCGTAAATCTCGTCGAATTGCATAAAACTTGATTGTCGTTTGTCGTAAACAAGATTAAATAAAAATCCGATGGATTAATAGAAATGAATAAAGTGGATTTTGGAATCAATTGAAATGAATATGAGTTGTTTAGACATAAAAATGAATTGAAAATAAGCAAGCGAGTTGTAAATCACTTAAGTTGAATGCAAATGGTATATGAATCGGTTAAAAGAAATTGAACTAGTTTGGAAAACATACAAATTACTTATGGAAGCTATTTAGAATGCATTATTTTTAGTATTGATGTGTTGTAGTTGCTTATATGAGTAAAATGTTATAAATTTCATAAATATGTTGCTTATATGTTTAAATTGAGTAAGTACAGGTCCCGGGGGCCATTTGGCTTGATTTTGGAACGCACAAATTGCTAAATAAATAAGCCGCTTGCTTAAAAATGCTAAACAGAGGAACGCCTACGCAATAAAAGTTCGGAAATATGAATGTTGTTTTGGTTTTGTTTTTCCGACCGTGTGGGTCGATGTATATATGTTTATCTCTCTCATAAAATTACAAAAGCTCCTCCGTACAAAGGAGACTCTGTCAAAAAATTTCAGAAATTTTGGGAGTTAGAAAATTTTTGAAATTTTTGGAAAATATTTTTTTACTGACGACAAAATGATTGAAAATTTGAAATTGGAATAAAGTATTTTGAAGTTAGAATTAAAAACCAATTGTTTGGGTAAATGGAAAGATTAGGATGGGGAATAACAAGTCTAACTAGGTAAATTTTAAAAAGTTAATGGGTTTGGGCATTCTTCCGTGTTAGTAATTTCGGGGATGATATTCTTTTAGGAGGGAGGAATGTAACAACCCGAATTTTTAAACGGATAAGTCGGGATATTTAAAATGGATTTAAATATTTGATTTGAACTATGTATTGATTTTTAGTATGAAAGGTTTGGTTTTATTTAATAAAAAAGGATTTAGAATTTAAATATAGCAATCTATTGAATAAATTAATTATTAAAGTAGTAGTTGGATATTGGGTAAAATATAAAATCTGGAATTATAAGTTTGTTAAAAATATTTCAACGGCTTATAAAAAATTTATTGATAATACTAAAGATAATAGATGGGTTAAAATTGAATTTAATAGTGGTTTGTTCAATTTTAAAAATATCATTTAAATTAATATAAAAAAATAGCCTTCCGAGGCACAGTCTCGGAATTCGACGAAACCAGTTCCATTGGATTCGTAGTATTGAATTGTTATCGGATTTCAAATTTCGTAGCTTTTGGAGTTTTCGTATGATCATACGAGATATAAACGCCTAGAAAATAATCAACTGAATTAATTTTAATAGTCAGTCCAAAACGTTATCTTCTCCATACGATCGAATTAGGACTCAAAACCTTCTCCATTGAGTTCGGAATAGGTGTATAACATTATAGACGCCTAGCGCACGCCTCGATAGGAGGTCGAGATTTTAGGTATGTTTCTGAGACAATTTAAAATTTAATAATATTACATATATACATTGTTGACCAGTCAATGGCGGTTCCTTCTCAGGTACGCCCTTTTTCTCCATTCAAACACGCAACCCATCACCCCTCACCTTTTAATTCACATCACCCCTCTTTGTCAAATTTGTCTGTTCAGATAGAGAAGGCACTCTCGTTCCTTCTTGCTCGAATCTGTTCAAACCCACATACAAAAAAAGATAAGGGTATCACGCATTAAAAATAAAATAAATGAGATCCAAATCTCGTTCCTGAATCAATAATAAAAAAAGAAAAGAAAGAGAGGCTGTTCCAATCGATCGATTCATAAGTTCTGAGGGCTTCAATTCTTGCTTCTACGGGTTGGGGTTGCGCGAGGTCAAGGATTGGGGATGTTTGTCTTCGGTGGGTGGCACGCGAACTCTATGGTCGCGTCGTTGCTGTAGGGTGGTGCGGCGACTTGGTGGAGGCATGCGAGTGGTCGCAACTGCGACTTAGGGTGGCTCGATTGGATCTAGATCTTGGAGACGAGGGCGCGAGTTTGACAAGCTGCGATGGTGGGAGGTGTCTCATGCAAGGCTGTGTTCGTGCGTTGGAGGTAATGGTAATGGCAATTTCCGATCGTGTGATAGAAATGGGGAGAGGAGCTCGAGTCAGGCAGTAAGGTATATATACAAATTACTCATTTCCAATTTAGACCTGATAATATATAGATATATAAGTATGTACAGAAATAATGTGATAACCCAGATTTTAGTCATCTTATAATTGAATTAATTAACTGATTTTATTCATTTGAACCTATAAAATGTGATAAATAAAGATGTTTGGATGTATATATAAGTGAATTTGAAACTATAATAATAATTGAATTAAAATAAGGAATCTTTTTAGCAAATAAAAAAATATGTAAATAGATATATGCAAAACTTATCATATGATAACTATTCTATTTTCATACCTACATTTATGGTTTATAAATGAAACTTGGATTTAAAAATTAAATATATATATATATATATATATATATATATTGAGAATGTGATAATTTATTTAGGTCTAAATTAGTGTCAAAATTATTTTCTCAAAGGTTATAGAAGTACAAATAAAGGAGTAGTATAAATATAAATTTATAACATATGTATATATATTAAAAAAAAGCTAATGAATAAATTTTAGTTAATAACTTAAGTTTAAGTAGGATTTAACAAAGATTAATACCTTCTTTTAATACATGTACAAGTCATATATGTGTAAAAATGTTAACATAAGAATATAATATGAAAATGGAAGAAAAATTATTATATAAATTTATGTAAAATTACAAGTGTAATAGGAATAAGATGATGCATAGACAAATGTAAGGTAAGTATCATACAATGTAACAAGTGTCATTTATTCTTTTAGAATTAATAAATAAAATGAAAAGAAGAAGCTACATTTGTATACATAAATTTATATTCTTTTTTTTCCTTTCTTTCTTTCATAATATAAATGTGCCAAAAAAGCTGAAGAAAAAAAATAAAATAAGCAAACAAATCTATTACAAATATAATCTGAATCATTTCAAAAGCAATCAACTTCAGTTTGCAAAATCCTGGGAACTTTAAGCTTGGAAATCAAAAATAAGATTTGTTTGCAAGCCTGTGAATCAATCAGATCAAAACCTGAAATAAAGCAAAGTTATAAGCAATAAAAAAAACTACAGCAAGCTAATATAACATCTCAAGAACGAAATATGCAGACCAGATTCAAATGCAAAAATCAAGCTTTGGATTCAAGTTAACAAAACAAAGCCTGGATCAAGCAACAGTTAAAAATCAAGATCAGGAAGCAAATTCAAAAAATTTCAGAGCTTCTCTGATTCTTCCAGAGGTGAGTAAACTTTAAACTATTTTAGTTTAAATTTTTTTTTTGGTACATACAATAATTGAAGGCAGGAGACTGTTCTCTGCCTTATAAACCTGTGAGTATACTAAAAATATAAACAATTTTAACTTGGGCATTTGGGAGATTCTTGAAGTAAAATTCATGATGAATGTTTGCATAAATATTGGCATGCTTATTTTAAGATGAAGGTAGGTGTATATGTATATTGATACTTGTGTGCATGTCTGCTCATCAACCTATGCTCTGTTCTTCCTCTACAGGTTTAAAGTATGTTCGAAAATCAAATTTCCATTCCTCTAATCTTTTTCAGGCTTAAATATATAAATCAATTTTATCTGTAACAACAAAATTTAAGTTCTAAAAATATTCCTTAGTAGAAATTGAAGATAGTTTTAACCAGGGTTAAAATTTACAGTAAAATCTAATTGTATCAAAATCTCGACTGTAAAAAAAGTTCCTTGATCCAAAGTTATAATATGATTCACAATCAAAAATAAAATTTTTAAGAGTAAAATCATAATTTTTAGATTTGCAAATCAAGAGATATTGTAAGTTGGTCGTGAATTGGGTTTTAAGCATTTTTCGGGTGATCAAGATGAGGTAGATGGTCGAGATCCATGTCAGAGGGAGGGGGAAGATTGAAGAACCCAGCAAAATTGCACTATGAATTTATCGCTCACCGAGGCGTCGGCAGAGCTTCAATTTAGAGGGTAGCAAAGGGATTGGTCCAGAGGAAATTTTGGGTTCTCGCGTTGCCTAGGAAGCGTCGGAGGCGATCGCAGGAGTGGGAAATTGTAGTAGAGGGTCGTGGTGTTGCTCAGGGTTGGTGGTTTGGATGATGGTGGTCGGGATGGTCGTCGGTAAGGTTAGTTGTCGAAGAAGATGGTTCCAGGTGGGTTCCCTTTATTCTCAAAGTTTGATTTCAGGATCATGCTTAAATTATGAGTGATGCGATGTGTGGTAAAGGACTTTTGTGACTTATGAGTGATCTTGTCGTCGACCAGAGGTGGTGGATGTGGTCGTGCATGTGCACGTGTGCATGTAAATGTCAGGTGAAATATGAGTTTGGGGAAGATGGTTTGGCCCGGTCCAGACTCGAGGAAATGTAGGGTATGTCTCGGATTTTTAGTGGAAGTGAGTTTCTTGTGCGATGGCTCGGGAAAATAATGTTTTGTAACGGGTAATAATTTGTTTTAAGCAAAAGTTTTTTTTCAAAACTGAAGAAAGGGAAGAAAAGTGTGTATTTCAGGATCTAAATCAAAGAACTTGTGTTTTAAATGTTTTTAAGTTAAAAAGAAAGTAAGAAGGAAGCACGAGAAAAGGTAGGGGTAACTCAGGTATTTGTTCGAGTAACCATTGGATATTTCTCGGGTACATTGCTATGTTTCAAGTGTTATAGATAATATAATTTTTCTATTAATTCACTTAAATCGTTATTTTAAATAAGGTGTTCTAAATGTTGATTAATTTGATTCATAAAGTTGTCTAAAACTTAAATTAATAATGTAATTAAACTAGGAAGATTTAATGTGTTTAAATCATTAAGTTAACTTAAGGGTTAAGTTAAATTTTAGATTTATGATAATTTAATTCGAAGATTATTTAGTAAGATTTTTAATGATAATTAAGATGAATAACTTGTCTTTTAATTAATTAAGGTTGGGTGATTAAGATTTATAGATTAATTAATTAATTATAAAAGTAATTATAGATTAATTAATTTGTATTGAGAGATATTGATTAATAATTAAGGTTATTAATCAATAGTTAATGGATAATTAATCAGTTAATTAAAGGTTAATTAATTGATTACAAAAGTAATTAAGGATTGATTACTTTGTATTGAAGGAGATTAATTGATAATTAAGATTTATTAATTAATAATTAAAGAATAATTAATCTATAATTAAAGGTTAATTAATTGGTTTATAGGGTAATTAAAGGATGAATTACCCAGTTGTAATTAATGAGATAAATGTGATTAATTAATTTAATTAATTAAAGATTGTCACTTGGTTATTGATTAAGTAAAATTACTTAATGAGATTGATAAGTGTAAAATTACTGGATGTAACTAATACAAAGAAAATTACTTAATGTGAAGTAATTAAAGGTTAATTACTTAGGAGAAGTAATTAAGGATTAATTACTTGGTGTAATCAATTAAAAGATCAATTAATGTAATTAATCAAGGAGTTGATTTAATGGATATAAGTAATTAAGGGAAGTTAATTACTAATTTGATTAATCAGGATTGATTAATGAAGTAAATTGTTTTGAAGATAATTAATTTGTGTAATCAATTAAAGGATAATTACTTTATGAAATTAAAGATAATTAATCAAGGATGACTAATTAAATGGATAATTAAAAGATGATTAATTAATTTACTTGTAATTAATTAATGTTAAATAAGCAGGATTAAGGGTGATTGAAGTAATTAATTTCATTTGTTTAAATTAATTAGAAATGATATGACTAATTTATCTTGCTTATGAATGATTGAATAATATTGCATGCTTTAGATTGGTTGATATCTCGGATACGCGATGCTATGTGATATGATATGATGAATTAATGTGCATAGGTGACACCCTGTATTTGAAGTGTGAATTGTGTTTCATTTGAATAATTTAGGACAAGATGGTATCGAATTCGAAGAGAACAGAGTCTGGTATTAGTAAATACCCGAAACCACTTTGATTCTTTATAAATTGATATGTGAAATCAATAGGCTGGTATGGAATGATTTAAGTGAATTGAACCATTTAATCTAAGTTTTGGCACTTAGAAATTGATGTGTGAAACAGGTGATGTCCATAACAACTTGTGAAGTTGTAAATTGATATAAGTTACACTGGGTTTATATAAGTTGTATGTTTTTGTATTCCATGTTAGATGGGTTTACTCACGCTGGTTTCCAGCCTGACCCGGGTGTTACTTTGATGTAATGCTCGGGTCAGACCGAGTATTACAGATTTTCAGGTATGACGTTCTAGAGCTCAGAAGACGAGTTGGAGGGCGAGAACATAAGGAGTGTTTCCGCTGTATTATATTGTTGTATATCTGAAACATGATAATTGTGTTTATCAGGTAATTGTGTATGTGAGTAGCTCTGATGTATTTAACTGTAATTGACAAATACAGTATTCTTTTGTAAGCTGATATTATTTGATATTATATTTTGATCCGCTGCGAATGTGAGATGTTGGGTTTCTGCTCTTCTTTTTCTTTTATCTCTTCTTTCTTTTCCCTAACTATCTGGAATTTTCTAGATCGAAATTTTCGGGTCGTTATATTTGGTATCAGAGCGAGGTTAAGCGAGAACCTTGGCTCTGGTAGGTTTACTCATCAAGAATAGGGTTAATGGTACCCTAGGATGAGTTGAGTATGTATGTGTGTGTGTGTATGAGAGCGTACTTGTTATTTTCTTATAAAAAGATTTTAAATTATTTTATATAAGAATATAATTTGATATATAAAGAAACATTTCATTCTAATAAATATTAAGGTAATTTGGTTGTTAAAATTCTAGAAATTAAATTAAGTGGTGATAGAAATACAACAAAATTTAAATAAGTATGAAATGGATTCAAACTGAGATTAAAAATATTGAATTTGAGGAAGAAATTTTTAGAATAAAATAATAATGAATTGGTTTCTAGATGTGATAATCTTGGCTATTATCATAAATGGTTATTGTGTTTTGTAATAAAATGTGTATTAATGAATAAGCAAAATGAAATATTTTAGGAAGTGAAACATTTAGGCAAGTATGGAACTGAAGATGATAAATTATGATGTTTTAAATCTAGTTCCAGAAATTTAAAATTTTGTTTCAAAGTAATAAAGAAATAATAAATTTATTTGAATGAAAGGGTCCTATTTCAAACAAGGGATGTTTGAAATTTAAAGGAATTTGTTTGAATTTAAAGCCAAAGGTGGTTTAAAATTTAAAAGTAACCAGGTGTGTAAAAGAAATAATATGTATAAGGAGTATACATAATATCAAAAATGGTTTGATATTTTCCTTGGAATGTGATGTGAAACCCAAAGTGAAGTAGGTTTTAAATTTAAGTGGGAAGGATATTAACCTGAAGTTTAAAATTTGAATGGGAATTCAAATTTTGTCAATTTGAATGGATTAAGTAAATTAAATTTAACTTGGAAGAAGTTAAATAAGTTTGAATGGACAACCTGAATTGGTAATTTCAAGATGAAATTGGGATTTAACTTGGGAGGTTAAATTGTTGACTTGAATTGGGGGTTTGAATGATCTCAAAATGGGTTTGAGATCTGGAAATGGATGGATGTTTTAAAATAATTGGATAATATCACCCTGTCGTTATTAGTAATCTTTAAACTGTGAATTGGATTTGTTAAAAGAATGAAGAATTGGGGTATGGTAATATACCCAATATTAAGATAAAATGGAATCATTTTGGACTTAAAATTTGAATGTTTAAAATAAAAGTTCGAAGGTTTGGTTTCAAAATTGAAATTCGATGATAAATTGAATTTCAAAGATTTAGTTGTATAAAAAGGATTTGAATTATTATTTGAACTTTGAAATAAGTTTAAAATGGAATTTTGGATTCAGAATTAAATGGTTTAAAGATATAAGTCGATTTGATTAAAAGGATTAAATCAACATTTAAAAAAATTAACTCGAATTTATAATTCGAGATGGTTTAAAATTGAGATTTAAATTAAATTAGTTCAAATCGATTTTGATATGAATTAATGGATATTGTGTTTGAAGATGGATAAGTTTAAAAATTCAAATGGAAATTTGAATTGGATCGATTTGAAATGAAATTGAAGATGAATGAGTTCAAATTCAAATGAGGAATTAGGATTAATTTAAACTAGAATTGAAATGATTTGAAATTGAACTTGGTTCAATTTGAAACTAATCTGAATTGATTTGAATAATTTGGAATTAGATTTGAATTTGGAAATAAATTGAGGATCAATTCAACTTGAATTGGGGTTAAATCAATTTAAATGGAAGTGGAAATTTAAATTGAATTGACGAGAATGGAGATTGGGAATTGAACAGTTTAGCTCTGGACTATTTTCAATATAAATTGTTTTAATATAAACTTATTTTTTCAAGTTATTTATATATACAACCTTTCTTTTTAGACCTCAAACTATTTTATACTTATTCTATGGATATTTTTGAAACTATTTAACTATTTTACAGTTGTTTTATAAACTAATTACTGTTTTTCAACTACTTTATAACTGTTATCCCATTTTTTGGTCAAAACTGGAATATCAACAAATTGGCAAGGAATTATGGATATCAGGACTGGAGATAAGGCTACGATGAATATCGTCAAAATTTTGTTGAACTCCGATCGGGACGAAATTGATTGGAAATGATGATAAGGACTATGAAAGGCTATGTTTCAAATTTCAGGTTAATCGGAGTTCGTATGAAGGAAATATGATGGATTCAAGGTAGGAATAGTACGTAGTTCGAATCCATCAAAAAGGGGATAAAGTGACGCTCGGTTCGAACCGATCAGGTTCGAACCCATCAGGATTCGAACCCATGAGGTTTGCATCGATGACGCTTCGAATCGATGGGAACTAGATGGGTTCGAAAGGAGTAGCTTCAATACAATGGACATGGATTCGAACGGTGGACATGGACTCGAAGATGGTGGATTCGAACGATAGGTATGGATTCGAAGATCATGGATTCGAAAATGAAGATAGACTCGAAGAAGGTAATGGATTCGAAGTATACATGGATTCGAAGATGAAGATGGACTCGAAGAAGGAGATGGATTCGAAGTGGACATGGATTCGAAGAAGGAGATGGAGTCGAAGTGGACATGGATTCGAAGAAGGAGATGGATTCGAAGGACGAGGATTCGAAAGGGATGGATTCGAAGAGGATGGACTCGTAGGATATGGACTCGAAGGAGGCGGCTTCAGAAAGCATGGATTCGAAGAGCATGGGTTCGAAGGGTATGGATTCGAAGGAGTCGGCCCTACGGGTTCGAAGGGGATGGTTTCGAAATAGATGGTTTCAAAGCATGGGTTTGAACCATTCAGGACGCACGGATTCTTGAACTTGGATCGATCATATCTTCCAAACCGTTGATCCAAATGCAATGAAATTTTTACAGGAGCTTACATACATGTTGAAGAATGTTCACACCAAATTTGAGCTCAATCGGATGGATTCTTGATCGATTCGAACGTCACTTCGAATCGATCCCAAACTGGGCACGGATTCCGAGAACACGGGCCTGTGGGCCCCCCTCACGTGCCAAGCAGCCTCCCCAGGTTCTAGGCGGGATTTCAGCCTTCCACGCCTATAAATAGAGCCCCTGGTCATTCAGAAAAGAGGTCGGAAAATTTGGAGAGAAGAGGCAAGCCCAGACGCTGCTAGAATCATTCCATAGCATCATTACTGCTATTTTCTTCAGATTTGGTCACTACAACTGTTGTAATCACTTGTAACCTTCAAGGATAATCAAAAAAAAAAAATTGGAGTGGACGTAGGCCGGAGATAGCCGAACCACTATAAAACTTGTGTCTCTGTTCTTTACTTTTGGATTGTTGTCTATTATTTGCTAAGATTTGTTATTTGTGTTTGAATATCACTAATTTATATTCATACACTGGTGCTTTCGCGGTATTGGGTGTTTGTGACCAATTTTGGCGCAAACATTTTGGTGCTTTCACTGAGAGCAACTAGCACCCGCTACATCGGATTTGAAGAGTTTGAGGAATTTGGATTTGGAAGACAATGACAAGGCAGAATAGCAGAAGGCTAAGGGCTGAGAGAAGCCAACAAGGAGGAAGTCAACAAGCATCCTCCGGAGGTGAGGAAGGACAGGCTTCGGTCTACATAACTCGGGATGAAATGGAAGCTATGGCCAATTCTTTGCAGGAGAGATTGTTGAAAAGTCAACAGGAAATGATGCAAACTTTCTTGGAACAAATGAGAGCTGCAGGGATGCAGAACTTAGGAACAGCTACAGCAGCTGCGGATGCAGGACAAGGAGCTAGGGTTGTGGAACCCAATGAAGGACAGGATACGGAGCCAGAAGGCAATCAACAAGGGCTTGGGGGCAGGCCTACAGGATTCAATGCAGGAGAACCTTTGGAAGGAATTCAACAAGCTAGAGCTAACGTTGCTGCTAGTGAGCCACACGAGGAATATGTACCAGAGTTCCCTCGGGGGCATGGGGGGCAACCCCTACCAGACAATATAGGATTAGTAGAAATGATTAGGAAGACTGTGCGAGGTGGTTTGACAAACGGAGATTTGGAAGGGGTGAATAGAAGTCCATTCGCTCGGGAGATAAGGATGGCTCAGAATCCACCTAAGTTCAAGCTACCTAGCGTGGAGGTATATGATGGTAAGATGGATCCAACAGATCACTTAATGAGGTACACCAGACACATGGAGGTGCTGGGGGCATCAGAGGAAGTGATGGCCCGATGTTTCCCTTTGTATTTGAAGGACTTAGCTGCAATGTGGTTTAGGCAGCTGGAAGAAGGATCTATCAGGACTTGGAAGGAATTAGTGGAAAAGTTTCTGGGACAGTTTCGGGTTCACGTCAAGAGGCCGAAGAACGTGATGACTTTAACATCGGTGAAGCAAAGGATGGACGAATCGCTTAGAGCTTTTCTAACTCGATTCAGTGCGGCAGTCGCTTCGGTGGATCGGCCTGATCCATCAATGGTTTTAATGGCAACAGTATCAGGAGTCAAGGAGAATTCGGATTTCAAGGTATCTCTGATACGAGATCCCCCGCAAAATCTCGACGAATTCTTTCATGAGGCAGAAAGGTTCCTTCGGCAAGAAGATGCAAGTGCGGATTTAAAGTTGAAGAAGGCTAATGCAATCGAGGTTGGAACGGTATCCAAAAACGGTTTGGATAAGGATAAAGGAAAAAGGAAGTTAGATGACGACTCTGGAAACGCTAGGAAGCGATGGAAGGATCCAAAGTTTTCCACATACACAGGATTGAACGAGACGCTGGAGCGGATATACCTGGAAACTCGGAATCGCCTTCCCTACCGAAGGCCGGCTAGGAGGGAACCAACAGAGCGGGAAAGGACATCAGGAAGGCACTGTCTCTTCCATGATCTGGATGGACACGATACCAACAGCTGCAGGCACCTAAAGGACATAATCGAGGAGCATGTAAGGAATGGACAGTTACAGCAATACGTTGGAACTCGGGACGCAACGGTGGAGCAAGAGCAACCACCGACCACTTCACGCCGTGATGATGGGAGGCCCAGGGATGATCGTCGATTGATCATCCATTGACCAGGATAATATGGAATAAGTAGCAAGCTACTAGCAAACGGTAAAGTCATTTACACATGTACGGGGACGGAGATAGCCCCTAGGCATGCTCTGAATGATGATAAACCGGGATGCTATGGTTTGTGAAATTTATTTCTTGCTTTTTAGATTGGACATTGCTTTTCTTTTTTGGATTTGGTTTTGGAGCTTGGATTGAGCTCCTGGTTTTTCTTGCTTTTTTATTTGGATTTTCCTTTGGATGATTGTTTTTGGTTTTGGATGCTGGTTTGGATTTCTGGTTTTCTAGTTTGGATTTGAATTTTGGATTTGGATTTGGATTTTGGATTTGGGTTTCGGATTTGAATTTCGGATTTGGATTTTGGAATAAATTTTGGTTGGACTTTTATCTGGTTTTTGATAAATGGTCGTCGGGTGTGGATTATGCCTGGCAAGGGATGAGTCACTTTACCCAAACAAGGAAGATTGATTCATTCAGGTCGTCAAGTATGGACAATGCTTGGCAAGGGTCAGGAGTGACCAGGATTCGGCCTAGGACTTAGGCCTTCTATTATCATTTATTATTTTCAGGTCGTCGAGTATGGACTATGCTCGGCAAGGGTCCGGAGAGATCAGGATTCGGCTTAGGACTTAAGCCATGACATTTTACAGCGCCCAGGGACACTGGGCCAAGGTCGTCAAGTATGGATTGCGCTTGGCAAGAACCCGGAGAGGTTGACTCAACGTCCAGGGACACTGGACCACGGTCGTCGGATGTGGATCACGCTTGGCAGGAACCCAGAGAGGTTATGGATTTGGATATCGACCCGGAGAGGTCCTGGCTCCGGTTATTGGCTATTGGATAAGGATGAATTGGAACTTGGTTGTCGAGTTCGAATGGATACGGAATTGGCTAAGGCTTTGGCTATTGGATATGGAATTGGACATCGACTCGAAGCAGTCAAGGACGATATACTCTGGCAATACGGCTTTGGACTTCGGATATTGGATTCGTAATTATTCAAAACACACCTTGTTATCACAAGGCATGTTTTGGGGGGCAAAATGTTATCCCAATTTTTGGTCAAAACTGGAATATCAACAAATTGGAAAGGAATTATGGATATCAGGACTGGAGATAAGGCTACGATGAATATCGTCAAAATTTTGTTGAACTCCGATCGGGACGAAATTGATTGGAAATGATGATAAGGACTATGAAAGGCTATGTTTCAAATTTCAGGTTAATCGGAGTTCGTATGAAGGAAATATGATGGATTCAAGGTAGGAATAGTACGTAGTTCGAATCCATAAAAAAGGGGATAAAGTGACGCTCGGTTCGAACCGATCAGGTTCGAACCCATCAGGATTCGAACCCATGAGGTTCGCATCGATGACGCTTCGAATCGATGGGAACTAGATGGGTTTGAAAGGAGTAGCTTCAATACAATGGACATGGATTCGAACGGTGGACATGGACTCGAAGATGGTGGATTCGAACGATAGGTATGGATTCGAAGATCATGGATTCGAAAATGAAGATAGACTCGAAGAAGGTAATGGATTCGAAGTATACATGGATTCGAAGATGAAGATGGACTCGAAGAAGGAGATGGATTCGAAGTGGACATGGATTCGAAGAAGGAGATGGAGTCGAAGTGGACATGGATTCGAAGAAGGAGATGGATTCGAAGGACGAGGATTCGAAAGGGATGGATTCGAAGAGGATGGACTCGTAGGATATGGACTTGAAGGAGGCGGCTTCAGAAAGCATGGATTCGAAGAGCATGGGTTCGAAGGGTATGGATTCGAAGGAGTCGGCCCTACGGGTTCGAAGGGGATGGTTTCGAAATAGATGGTTTCGAAGCATGGGTTCGAACCATTCAGGACGCACGGATTCTTGAACTTGGATCGATCATATCTTCCAAACCGTTGATCCAAATGCAATGAAATTTTTACAGGAGCTTACATACATGTTGAAGAATATTCACACAAAATTTCAGCTCAATCGGATGGATTCTTGATCGATTCGAATGTCACTTCGAATCGATCCCAAACTGGGCACGGATTCCGAGAACACGGGCCTGTGGGCCCCCCTCATGTGCCAAGCAGCCTCCCCAGGTTCTAGGCGGGATTTCAGCCTTCCACGCCTATAAATAGAGCCCTTGGTCATTCAGAAAAGAGGTCGGAAAATTTGGAGAGAAGAGGCAAGCCCAGACGCTGCTAGAATCATTCCATAGCATCATTACTGCTATTTTCTTCAGATTTGGTCACTACAACTGTTGTAATCACTTGTAACCTTCAAGGATAATCAAAAAAAAAATAAATGGAGTGGACGTAGGACGGAGATAGCCGAACCACTATAAAACTTGTGTCTCTGTTCTTTACTTTTGGATTGTTGTCTATTATTTGCTAAGATTTGTTATTTGTGTTTGAATATCACTAATTTATATTCATACACTGGTGCTTTCGCGGTATTGGGTGTTTGTGACCAATTTTGGCGCAAACAATAACTAATTACTATTTTACAACTATTTTGCAATTACTTAATTATTTCCAACTAATTTGCAACTACTTAACTATTTTACAGCTATTTTACAAACTAATAATTATTTTTCAACTACTTATCTATTTTTCAAGCTACTTTCTAAACTCAAGCTAGTCAGAGTACAAATTGTTTATAATTAAAGTAATAATCCATTTGGGATTGAAGAAATTGCGGATAAGTAAATAGAATTTAAAGGAAATGTGAATAGATAGGGGAAATTGATTTAGATAATAATCAATGGAGATAAGTACGTAGGGTGTACGTATATTATTCTATTCGCATAGTGATTTGATCCAGATTCGAGCATAGAATTTTCAGATAGTTTATCGATCCGAGTTGGGATTTCTCACTCGATTTTCGACGGCGAACCTGGATATGGACTGTTGATTGGTTCTGGATATTCTCTATCATAGTTATGGCTATACAAGGAGAATGACGTTTCTGATCAAGAAACCAGATCTGAGTTCGCACTAGGAAGTCGGGTGGACAATACTAGTTCGGAAGTGGAATTGTGTGATCGAGTGAGCGATCAGATTCATATAGCGTACGGATAATATGTGTACATCGTACGGATTTGAATAATATTGATATTGAAAGTTTGTGGATAAAAATCGTGAAATGGTTTTTGAAATGAAAAGTATGTTTTGTGAAATATACAATGAATAAAAATGGAAATTGGATATTTTTATGGTAAAAATTTACTTTATGGTAGTAAGTGATATGGTAAGTGGTTTTGTACAGAGTATTCAAATTTGAATATTTGATTTGGAACAAACAAAGTTATATATCTTTGTTATAAAAGATAAATCTCCCCGTTGAATCTAAAGCCAGAAGACAGGGTTTTATACAAGTTTGTAGAGATCCAAAGATTTTTCAAGATTATATATATCTATGTATATATATATATATATATATATATATATATATATATATATATATATATAAAGGATTTCATGAGGATGATTTTGAAAAGGTTTTGGGAACCTTTGGATTTGGAAAGGCTTTTGATTTTTGGGTAAAATCGATATTGAAATTTGAAAAGCCTAGTTTGAGAATATCGATTTTGGGATAATCTATTTTGTGTAAAGGAGCCTTGTATGAGATCATACTAGGTGTATGATTTAAAAGATACTATATGTATATAGTATAAAGTGTTTTGATGATGGCTCTGGGGGAAAAGGCACTCCCTTGAAATGAACTTCTCAGGAGTGCCACCGGGCGGTGTTGCCTTGAGCCCCAAGGGGGGTTCTAAAGTTGATTTTGTGAGGAGTCCGTACAAAACTAGTTCCTGGGGATTATGAGTAGTGTGTACCATAGCGAAAGTCGTGTGTGCCGCTGAGAGCCAACAGTCTGCGTTTGATTTTATATCGGTAGACTGCGACCTATGGTAACATAGCGAAAGTCGTGTGTGCCGCTGAGAGCCAACTGTCTACGTTTGATTTTATATCAGTAGACTGTGACCTATGTAGGAGTGGAGAAGTTTCATTTTGACAGTGAAAATCGTGTGTGCCGCTGAGAGCCAACAGTTACATGGACTTTTGCCGCGCTGCAACGTAACCCTGGAATGTAACTGCGATCTGTTGTGGGTTCCATGGCGTAATCGAGGGGCGCGGAGTGCCTACAGTTACATGGACTTTTGCTGCGATGGCAACGTAACCCAGGATGTAACTGGGACCATGGATGGGGGTGATGATTTACATAGCATTCTCACCAAAGAAGTTAACTCGATTTCAAAAAATGTTTCCAATATTTTCAGTAAAATTATTTTCCAAGTATTTTCACTTGGTGTTGGGGATGAGTCTCCTAAGTACTTATAGATTTTCAGTCCTACGCCTGATCAACGTATGATCGAATTTCTGTGAGAACAAGGACAAACTGGTTGAGACATCAAGTTATAAAAAATATATTTTATAAAACTATTGTAATACTATGTAGATTTTAAAAGTGTTCAAAGAGTAATTTATCTGGTATAAGTATTTTAATAAATTCCGGCTTCATTCCTTTTCGAGGACGAAAAGATTCAAAGGGGGGAGGAATGTGATAACCCATATTTTAGTCATCTTATAATTGAATTAATTAACTGATTTTATTCATTTGAACCAATAAAATGTGATAAATAAAGATGTTTGGATGTATATATAAGTGAATTTGAAACTATAATAATAATTGAATTAAAATAAGGAATCTTTTTAGTAAATAAGTAAATATGTGAATAGATATATGGAAAACTTATCATATGATAACTATTCTATTTTCATACATACATTTATGGTTTATAAATGAAACTTGGGTTTAGAAAATTATATATATATATATATATATATATATATATATATCTAGAGAATGTGATAATTTATTTAGGTATAATTTAGTATCAAAATTATTTTCTCAAAGGTTATAGAAGTACAAATAAAGGAGAAGTATAAATATAAATTTATAACATATGTATATATATTAAAAAAACTAATGAACAAATTTTAGTTAATAACTAAAGTTTAAATAGGATTTAACAAAGATTAATACCTTCTTTTAGTACATGTACAATTCACATATGTGTAAAAATGTTAACATAAGAATATAATATGAAAATGAAAGAAAAATTGGTATATAAATTTATGTAAAAATTACAAGCGTAATAGGAATAAGATCATGCATAGACAAATGTAAGGCAAGTACCATACAATGTAACAAGTGTCATTTATTCTTTTAGAATTAATAAATAAAATGAAAAGAAGAAGCTACATTTGTATACATAAATTTCTATTCTTTTTTTTTCTTTCTTTCTTTCATAATATAAATGTGCCCAAAAACCTGAAGAAAAAAAACAAAATAAGCAAACAGATCTGTTACAAAATACAATCTGAAGCATTTCAAAAGCAAACAACTTCAGTTTGCAAAATCCTCGGAACTTTAAGCTTGGAAATCAAAAATAAGATTTGTTTGCAAGCCCGTGAATCACTCAGATCAAAACCTGAAATAAAGCAAAGTTAAAAGCAATAAAAAAACTACAGCAAGCTAATACAACATCTGAAGAACAAAATATGCAGACCAGATTCAAATGCAAAAAAAAAGCTTTGGATTCAAGTTAACAAAACAAAGCCTGGATCAAGCAACAGTTAAAAATCAAGCAGGAAGAAAATTCAAAAAAATTTAGAGCTTCTCTGATTCTTCCAAAGGTGAGTAAACTTTAAACTATTTTAGTTTAAATTTTTTTTCTGGTAAATGCAATAATTGAAGGCAGGAGACTGTTCTCTACCTTATAAACCTGTGAGTATACTAAAAATTTAAACAATTTTAACTTGGGCATTTGGGAGATTCTTGAAGTAAAATTCATGATGAATGTTTGCATAAATATTGGCATGATTATTTTAAGATGAAGGTAGGTGTATATGTATATAAATACTTATGTGCATGTCTGTTCATCAACCTATGCTCTATTCTTCCTCTAGAGGTTTAAAGTATGTTCGAAAATCAAATTTCCATTCCTCTAATCTTTTTCAGGCTTAAATATATAAATCAATTTTGTCTGTAACAACAAAATTTAAGTTCTAAAAATATTCCCTAGTACAAATTGAAGATAGTTTTAACCAGGGTTAAAATTTACAGTAAAATCTAATTGTATCAAAATCTCGACTGTAAAAAAAAAGGATTCCTTGATCCAAAGTTATAATATGATTCACAATCAAAAATAAATATTTTAAGAGTAAAATCGTAATTTTTAGATTTGCAAATCAAGAGATATTGTAAGTTTGTCGTGAATTGGGTTTTAAGCATTTTCGGGTGATCAAGATAACGTGGATGGTCGAGATCCATGTCAGAGGGAGGGGGAAGATTAACGAACCCAACAAAATTACACGATGAATTTATCACTCACGGAGGCGTCGGCAGAGCTTCAATTTAGGGCTTTAGCAAAGTGATTGGTCCAGAGGAAATTTTGGGTTCTCGCATTGCCTAGGTAGCGTCGGAGGCGATCGCAGGAGTGGGAAATTGTAGTAGAGGGTCGTGGTGTTGCTCAGGGTTGGTGGCTTGGATGATGGTGGTCGGGATGGTCGTAAGTAAGGTTAGTTGTCGAAGAAGATGGTTCCAGGTGTGTTCCCTTGATTCTCGAAGTTTGATTTCGGGATCATGCTTAAGTTCTGAGTGATGTGATGTGTGGTAAAGGACTTTTGTGACTTATGAGTGATCTTGTTGTCGACCAGAGGTGGTGGATGTGGCCGTGCATGTGCACGTGTGCATGTAAATGTCAGGTGAAATCTAAGTTTGGGGAAGATGGTTTGGCCCAGTCCAGACTCGAGGAAATGTAGGGTATGTCTTGGGTTTGCAGTGGAAGTGAGTTTCTTGTGCGATGGCTCGGGAAAATAGTGTTTTGTCTCGGGTAATAATTTGTTTTAAGCAACAGTTTTCTTCAAAACTGAAGAAAGGGAATAAGGGTGTGTATTTCAGGATCCAAATCAAAGAACTTGTGTTTTAAACGTTTTTAAGTTAAAAAAAAGTGAGGAGGAAGCACGAGAAAAGTAAGGGGTAACTCAGGTATTTGTTCGAGTAACCCTTGGATTTTTCTCGGGTATGATTGCTATGTTTCAAGTGTTATAGATAACATAATTTTTCTATTAATTCACTTAAATCGTTATTTTAAATAAGGTGTTCTAAATGTTGATTAATTTGATTCATAAAGTTGTCTAAAACTTAAATTAATAAAGTATAAACTTGGAAGATTTAATGTGCTTAAATCATTAAGTTAGCTTAAGGGTTAAGTTAAACTTTAGATTTATGATAATTTAATTCGAAGATTATTTAGTAAGATTTTTAACGATAATTAAGATGAATGACTTATCTTTTAATTAATTAAGGTTGGTTGATTAAGATTTATAGATTAATTAATTAATCATAAAAGTAAATATGGATTCATTAATTTGTATTGGGAGATATTGATTAATAATTAAGGTTATTAATCAATGGTTAATGGATAATTAATCAGTTAATTAAAGGTTAATTAATTGATTACAAAAGTAATTAAGGATTGATTACTTTTTACTGAAGGAGATTAATTGATAATTAAGGTTTATTAATTAATAATTAAAGAATAATTAATCTATAATTAAAGGTTAGTTAATTGATTTATAGGGTAATTAAGGGATGAATTACCCAGTTGTAATTAATGAGATAAATGTGATTAATTAATTTAATTAATTAAAGATAGTCACTTGGTAATTGATTAAGTAAAATTACTTAATGAGATTGATAAGTGTAAAATTACTGGATGTAACTAATATAAAGAAAATTACTTAGTGTGAAGTAATTGAAGGTTAATTACTTAGGAGAAGTAATTAAGGATTAATTACTTAGTGTAATCAATTAAAAGATCAATTAATGTAATTAATCAAGGAGTTGATTTAATGGATATAAGTAATTAAGGGAAGTTAATTACTAATGTGATTAATCAGGATTGATTAATGAATTAAATTGTTTTGAAGATAATTAATTTGTGTAATCAATTAAAGGATAATTACTTTATGAAATTAAAGATAATAAATCAAGGATGATTAATTAAATGGATAATTAGAAGATGATTAATTAATTTACTTGTAATTAATTAATGTTAAATAAGCAGGATTTAGGGTGATTGAAGTAATTAATTTAATTTGTTTAAATTAATTAGAAATGATATGACTAATTTATCTTGCTTATGAATGATTGAATAATATTGCATGCTTTAGATTGGTTGATATCTCAGATACGTGATGCTATGTGATATGATATGATGAATTAATATGCATAGGTGGCACCCTGTATTTGAAGTTTGAATTGTGTTTCATTTGACTAATTTAGGATAAGATGGTATTGAATTCGAAGACAACAGAGTCGGGTATTAGTAAATACCCAAAACCACTTTGATTCTTTATAAATTGATATGTGAAATCAATAGGCTGGTATGGAATGATTTAAGTGAATTGAACCATTTAATCTAAGTTTTGGCACTTAGAAATTGATGTGTGAAACAGGTGATGTCCATAACAACTTGTGAAGTCGTAAATTGATATAAGTTACCCCGGGTTTATATAAGTTGTATGTTTTTGTATTCCATGTTAGATGGGTTTACTCACACTGGTTTCCAACCTGACCCGGGTGTTACTTTGATGTAATGCTCGGGTCAGACCGAGTATTACAGATTTTCAGGTAGGACGTTCTGGAGCTTAGAAGACGAGTTGGAGGACGAGAACGTAAGGAGTGTTTCCGCTGTATATATTGTTGTATATCTGAAACATGATGATTGTATATCCGGTAATTGTGTATGTGAGTAACTCTGACGTATTTAACTTTAATTAACCGATACGGTATTCTTTTGTAAATTGATATTATTTGATATTATATCTTGATCCGCTGCGAATGTGAGATATTGGGTTTCTGCTCTTCTTTTTCTTCTATCTCTTCTTTCTATTCCCTAACTATTTGGAAATTTCTAGATCGAAATTTCCGGGTCGTTACAAATAATATATATATATATATATATATATATATATATATATATTTGTAGTGAGATATGTAAAGCAGTTATATTTTTAATATTTGTATAGGATATATTTTTAGTATAGTTACACAGAAAATTACTTTTTACTATAAGATATATGGTTTAATTTATAAATATGTATGTATACAACAGTAAAAGAAAAATGAGGGCATTAAGGGTATTTTTGTATATGTATATTTATACACAGAAGAAAAAGAAAACAAAATATAATAATAAAACACATCATTTGATTTTACAGTAAGTTAAAAGAAAATTATTTTTATTTATTTACTGAAAAATAGATAGGATTGAAACAGGAAATATATATACACACACACACGCATGTTCTAATATATATATAGGAAAATAGAAAATTTTATAGATTTTGGAAAATATAGGAGTTATATAAAAATTAGATTTTTTAAACTTATGTAGGTTATTTTTATAAGTATATGTAGTTTCAATAAAATAAATATACACATACACATTTTAAATATTACTAGTTTATTTTAAAATAATTTAATTAGGGTGATTAATTTGTTTAATTTACTTATTTAATTATTTTAGCTACTAAGAGATTTTAAAAAGGAGTATTAGTTTAAAATTTAATTAGTTGTTGAAATAAATCATTAGTTAAAATTAAATTATTAGATTAAAAACAAATTTATTTAAACGAAAATTAATTATTCAATTTGTTCAAATATTAATAAAATCGTATGATTGTTTATATAAGGTCAATAGTCGGGAAATCGGGTCGAGATTGGAAAGGATTGCAACTTAAAAGCAAAGGTGAGATTTTCTCACTCATATGGATGCCTTGGTAATTGAATGTTAAATTTAAATCATTGAATGTGTTTGGTTGATTTACAATAATTTATTTACTGGATGATATTATATATATATATATTGGAATGATTGATTTTTTCGCATTATATAGCGGATGAAACCCTATACGCCACATAATAGCAAATGATATTACATAAACCCATATACTGCGATATTCCACCTTGAAGTGGAATTGGTATTTTATTTTGTGCTAACATCTGTGGATGCAGGGAAACAGGTTGGAGGGACCCAGCAGGATTCCTCAAAAATATTTATTTATCATATATATGTTGTCGTATGACAGGATGGATGAATTAATATGGAATTGAATGCGAATTGAATTATATAGTGTTAAATAACATGAAAGTTGGATTTTGGTAATTTTTAAATACTATAAATGATTTAATGGAAGGAAGTTTAAGTAGAACATGAATGGAAAATATATTTATTGAGAATTTGGATTTGTTTCTATTTGATAATTAAGTAAATAAAAGCATATTTATTACTTTGGTTATACTTAAATTGGTTAAAGTTGAGCTTTGGAAAAATTTAAAATATATATAAAGACTCGAAGATATATTGGAATCGATGAATGGATTCGAAGTAAAGAAAAAATTTATTAAGAAAAAAAATAAAATAATTTTATTAAGAAATGAAATGAAATTTTATTAACGAACAATATGGGATTGTATTGAAGAATAAAATATTAAAGATGGAATTTTTGAATAAAATTTGTTTTTATAAATAAATGGAAAGCTCGGAGAAGTTATAAATTTATAAACGGGGTTATAAAGGAGATAGAATGGTATCAGTAGATATGTAAAGAGATAAGTTATGAAGAGAATTTATATTGAGTATACAATTTGTTTGGAAGGAAATAGTAGAATATTTCCGAAGGTGAAAAATGAGAATATAGTTCGTTGAGATAGGAATCAAGAGTAATCTATGGATAAATATTGGATTTTCTAAAAAAAATATAAATTTGTTTTAAAAGGGATTTTTTTTTTAATTTACTACTCTGTAATTTGTATAGAACTATTATCTATATTTAGAATATTCCGGCATAGTTATTTTAATGCTTAGTATTTATTAAAAGAAATTCTAGTTTCTAAATCGGTTTTGTAAATTTGTCAATAACTAGGTATGATTTTAATTGTCAGGACCCGATTCTTCGTCTTCCGAAAATTCAACATCGATACTCACTTTATCGACTGCCAAGTAATCGAACGATGGAAAATCGAACACTGAGGGTTTTAAAAAGAATTTAAGAAAAGACAGAAGAAGAGAGAAAGAAGATAGAAGATGGGGAGGAAAGAAAATAGAAAATGACGGAGAAAAAAATAGAACAAAATAGAACGGAATAGAAAACAACAGAACAACATCAGAATCTCACAATTCGCAGCGGAACAACATATAATAGATAAATGAATAATCTTTAAACAAAGAACTATATCAGTTATTACATTTTATACATTTCATTACATCATATCATCATTACATCAGAGTGTACAACAGCAACAAACAACATCAGACAGTGCAGCGGAAAAAGAAATACTATATAAACTAGTAATACGCCATGCCATCCATCTTGCCTCCAGCAACTCCAGAATATCCAGAATATCCTGATAAACCTTAACTCTTGACTGCCCGTGTGGAAATTGGTGGGCACCCAGAGTTTAGGAAGGAAAACAATAAACTCCGAGTCAGTCATGTGACTGGTGTGAGAACTCAAAACAGTTTATTTATCTTTAAAATCAAAATAGAAGAATATTTTTATTTCAATTCGCAATGCTTTTAAAAATGAGACTACCATAAGACCTCCTGCCACACACACAATGCAAACGCAGACTTGGAGAAGATTTCTCCTTATGATAGCCAAAGATGCTTGATACGTAGTAAAATCAAATCAATTTTGATATTATTATTAGTGCATAGTGTAGAAGAAATTCATTTCGAAAGTAGAATATAAATCTTAGCCAGCATAGGTACCATTATATTATGCCTACTAATAGCTACCATATTAGATGGCAGGTTCTACAACTAAAACCGTACAAGTCTCGTATTGTTTCTTTGGATTTCCAACGAATGATCAGGCCAAGGAACTTCCCATTGCCACATGAGAATGCCTCTGGATGGACATCCCCGAGAACCAAACCGGATCTCTACCAACACAAGGCCGGGTTACCCCTAACTGAGTAACAACTTACCGAATATGCCATCCCCCGGTCCTTTGGGACCTTTCACCGAGTGCTCGTAATCAATTCACACAATCATAACAAAGTGTTTTCAACATGAGTAAGTATCTGGGCTCCATACCATGATACCACCCTTTTCCAGAAGGAAATGCACACATCCTAAAGGGCGCTACCCCTCATAACCTTGCTGCTTCTTTCCTGTTTTGACCATTCACGGGGTGTGAGGCTCGACGAAGTCACGTCCACAAAAACATACTTTATACAAAAGCCATGCTTTGGGTTAACTAATGATCATAGAAATGATCACCAGGATAGACGATCAAATAAATGATCCTATCACAAATAATCAACACAATGATCATTTACAGCAACACTCAGCATGTCACATTACCAAATTGGGAATATATCGCTGATAACATTCAACTACATAACCTCTGAGCTCGTACGTCTCAGAGAAGGGTGTTAAGCTAAAAGAATAAATTCTCCGCCACCAACAGAAATATATTTGAAAGAAATCGGCTTTATATCTCAACTTGTAATGTCAGGCATACTATCCATACAAGTCTGTTCCGGGCTCGAACAAAACCGAAGGCACTTACAAAGAAGTCCTTGCAATCCGGATATTCACAATCCTGATCGGATTCACCATCACATATGGAGAACTCTATACCGGAGCAACTCGGTGCAGAGTCAATCGACAGGTCATCCTATCGCTCTCGCAAATACCGGGTCTTCAACACCGATCTTCAAATGCAATTCATAACGACGTATCACATATTCGGAATGGGTTATACGACCCCATGGTCCTTTCCCGGTTAACCCGAATAGTGAGCGCTTATTCAAAAATAAGTGTGGCATTCAAATTCAAACAAATCACATCAATTACCCATTCAAAGGGAAATATTGATAGTCGGTTATTGAACTATCAATGGATATGCACATATCACCAGTTTCCAAATAATTTTCCAAATTATTTATTTTCCAAAATATCTTTACAAGATATATAATTTTCACACTTCAAAAATAAATCAATATTTAATTTTTAAAAAACTTCCCTCTTCATGCATAAATTCCATAATGAATCAATATTTCACAATATCCATGCATATACGATTTCAATTATTCATTTCAATATTCCTTTTCAATTTATCTTCAAAAAGATAAATTCTCAAAATATTCACTTTATATTGGAAAACATTTCCATACTTATTTAATAAGTAATTCACAAATTTTATTTATTTTCAACACTTGGAAAATATTCAATATACTTAAATCGAGATTAAGTATATAATTCTTTAAGGAAATCATTCTCATAAACATATTCATTTGGGCCAAAACGAATGTTGCGTAAAACATCGTTACGACAACCCAAAATCACTAGTATAGGGATTCGAAATTAAAATAGATATATAAATCCCAATACTATACAAAACATTTCCTTTCGGAAATCATTTACTATAACAACAGTGTTATAGTCCACCATTTCCTTTTATTTCTCGAAAACGTCTATTTCAACAATCAATGTTGAAACCTATGGTTTCGAATCTCAACATATTTAAAACATCGTTAGATCGTTTTAATTCAATTTAAAATATCACATTCAAAACAATTTCTTTAACATATTATTCACTATTCAAAAACGTGAATATACTACGTTAATCAATTTCATCATTTCTATATATTTCATTTTAAAGGATTATTCACGGTCAAAAATGTGAATATAACTCCATAAATAAGTTTCAACAATTTACTTATCAAAATAAGTCGTTTGCGAATTTATAAAACAACGTTTATAAACTCCATTTCTATCTATTTTATAACAGCTTTCTTTTATAAATTCCTTTATTAATCTATTCGATTTATAACTCAATTATAAACTAAAGGTTCATATTATAAGTTAAATGCTTATAAAACGATTATTTACAAAATCATTCTTTTAAACTTCATAATTATAAATCTTATAACTTATAAGATTCAATGATTTGTTCAAAACTATTCTTTTAATAACTTTATAAAATTTATAAATCTTACTATTTATAAATTTCATTTATAACTTCACCATTTTTAAATTTTATAAATTCCATTCATTTACAAAATTCATTTTCACTTCATTCAAACACTTATAAAAACTCATTTTATAATTCAAAGGTTTTAATTTATAAATATCAATTTATAAATCCTTTATAAAATCAATTTAGACTATTATTTTAAAACATCTTTAATCTCCTTTATTATTTCACCATTTTGATTCATAAAATAATTAAATTTTATAAATCCTATATTTAAACTTTTCACAATAAATTCAAAAATCCAATTTAAACTATTTTATAAAATCATTAGCATCATATTCTCAAAAATCAGTTTTTAACTATATTTCACAAAAATCATAATTTTTATAACTTTAAAAATTATAACGTTTATTTATTTAAAATGGATCAATTCCAAAATTATTTTATAAAACGTATACTTCTCAAAAATCTCTTTAAAAATCATTTTAAAGTTTCAAAATTTGGTCCAATGATGCTACACTCCAAATAGTCAATCACGACAACAACGATATCATATATCGATATGATAATCCATCAAATATCAAAATATCTGAAATCAAATAAATACTGTTGAAGAATCCAGTTGGATCCCTCCAACCTGTTTTCCTGCATCCACAAACATTAGCACAATACCAATTTCGCTCCAGTAAGAAATTATCGCGGTATATGGGATTTAAATATTATCCGCTTAATAACGGCGCAATAGGGTCTCATCCGCTAAACAAAAAATGCGGGAAATCAATAACTCCAATATATACATATGCCAATATATATATATATATATATATATATATATATTACTATTATATATAATACCAATTTCATTGTTTATGAAATATTCGCGGTATATGTTTTTAATAAATAACATCCGCTTACTAACGGCGTATAATGTCTATTTTAACAATCAATAGATAACAATCAACATTCAAACATGCATTCAAATATTTTAAATCTAACTATTTAAAATAAAAATCAAAACTGATTCGATTGAGTGAGAAGTTCTCACCTTGATTTCAATTTCGTTTTAGCGATTTATTTCGAATAAAATTAAACGGACGTTTAATTTTACCCAAAATTCTCACTAACTCCAAACGACTCCAATCCAATTTCATCGCGTAGTTCTCGTCCATACGATTCCAACGCAACTGGTTTCGCGCGTTTTCGACCTCGTATGAAAAAGTTATGGATTTTATAAGATACACGATTTTATATACATAAATTTATAACTTAAATTAAAATTTTATACCCTAACAAATTACAGGCCGTAGGATCCACTGCCCCACCATCATCACCGTCCCTTCCCTCCATCTTCCTCACGTTCACTCCCTCCAGTAAATAACCGCACACACAAGAACCCATACCCATAGATTAGGGTTTCAATTTGCACCATCAACACTCGACAATACTTCATCATACCCTCACCATCTTGAAGCCCTCCACCACCACAACACTCGGCCCCACTATGGTCAAGCTCGGCTGTGTATTCACCTGGGAAAACGTGCCCAAACTCGATGCTTTCATCCCCATTTTCCCATTGATCCACTTATCAATTTTCGATCATAGCCGTTGAATATAAGGATCTCAACGTGCTCTACATCTTTCTAGTTGTAAGTTTCTTGAATCGTTGAGTGGATGAAGAGATAAGAGGAGGAGAACGTTGAGCATTTCTGGCCATTTATCAGGGAGGTGGCGGCTAGGGTTTTGCAAATTAGGTTTTTTTTTTTTTTCTAATTTATGAAGACTTATGGTCTATTTATAGGAAAACGAACGACACTATTCATCCCGGAAATTCCGAACTCCGATTCACGCGCCGTAACCAGCGTTTCTAGGGTTTACCCCGCGTTCCGGACACAATGGAACAGGTTTCGGAAGCTAATTCGGATATCTGTGCGAGTTATGGCTGCAAACGTTCAATTTGAATTAAACCGATTTAAATCGATTTCTAGGGTTTTAATTTGTACCGGACAAACGGTAAATCCAATTGACACGAAATTTGAAACCTTACAATAATATCACATTATGGATCTGATGAAACTGGTTTCGTCGAAATCCGAGACTATTTGAAAAATGGCTATTTTAACTCGCCAAATTAATATTAAAAATAATTCGATGTGTTTCGAGCTGCCACGATCAAACGATAGCTCCGATTGACACAAAAATTGAAATCCGGTAATAACTAACTATTATGGATCCAATGGAACTGGTTTCGTTCAATTCTGAGACTGTTCAAAAATTGACTATTTTCACTAGTCGATTTAAATATTAAAATATTCAATTTTCACAAATTAACTTTTAATTCGATTTTAAAAGTTCTAAATATCGTTCTAACTCGAATATGATAAAATAAAATTTTACAAATCATTTTCAATCATATTTAACTCAATTTTCAATTATTTTCATAATTTAACACTTTAAATTATCGATTTAATTATTCAATTAAATTCAATAATTCAAATTAAAATTTATTTGACTTATAAATTCACTTCTTAATATTTAAAATAAATTAAATATTCAAATTTTAATTTCTAAAAATTCTGGGTCGTTACATTAATATTCATATTTAGTTTTACCTTAAACCATATTTTGAAAATAAACTGTTATTTTTACTTGCATACATATTTTTAAACATTTTTTAAATCCAATAATAATCCTCTTGAGATGATAAGCGAGTTTATTAAAATGGGGTAAGATTTAGGAGAAAAATCTTATAAGTGGGTTTATGGAAACTTAAATAAATTTTCTAGTATAAGATAGGAGTTTCCTAAAGGCGAAATAAGGTTCGCAAAGCAAAGTGAGGCAATTGAGTTTGAGAATTTACAAGTAAATGTGTATATTGATTTTTGAGAAAGAAATAAGAAAATAGACGAATGTTTTCAAGAGTTGAATATAAAATTGAAGTAGAGAAATATTTCGAGTGTGGGAAAAAGATTTAAATGGTTCCATGAAAATAAAAGGAGTTTGAAAACTGTTTTAAAAAGGGTTGAAATATGAAGATAATATCTTAAGTAGATATTTGACATAAATAATTTAAGGAAAATTATTTAAGACTTGATTGTTGCTTGTGGATGATTATTTGATAGTTAAATAACCGACTATCAATATTGGCCAATGCGTTGATCGTTTTAGAAGTGTCCGAGATCGGGTTTAATTATCCGAAAAACACTTCGATCCAGTTTGAACGATAACGAATGAAGACTGTGAAGATAATGAAGACGGTGATTCGGTCTGTCTAGACCTAGGGAAACTTGTATAGACGAATGCTTTCAGAACATCGTTAGGGGGACGATGAGCATTCTAAGTGGGACTCGTTCTTGAAAGGTAACGCTTAGCCTCAAGTCTCATCAACCGGGAATGGCTAAAACAGGGGAGGTGCAGCAAGGCTTGATGGGTAGCACCCATTTTATGGTGAGGTCATCCCTGTTTAGATGTCCCTTTTTATTTCGGCTTAGTGGGTGGTTGGTCGCGCCAACCACGGGGTGATCTTACTCGGGATTATCCAATAAGGGGTAGTCCCGGCTTTGTTTTGTAGGGGGTCGGGAGTAATCCTCGGTATGGTGATCTAGGCCCCGTACTGTAACGGGCGGTACCCCGGTAGCCCTGCCATTGTATGGAATCCAATCTCCAATAAGCACCTGTACAGTGTTGATTGTGCCCAACTATTGCTGAAACGTGAGATGCAAGCATTTCAACTAGATTCTATTTTACTTTCTATAGACACTATTATAATATCAGACGGATTTGATAAAAAAGTGTTTTGGCTATCGTAAGGTAAAAACCCGACATGTTTATTTGTGGCGAGGTCTTATGAGATGCTTTTGTTTTTCAAAGGATTTTGAAAATATAATAATCCAATTGAGTGTGATTTCTCACACTGGTTTTCTAGACTGACTCGGGTGTTGTTTATATGATGCTCGGGTCAGACCGAGTTAAACAGGATCAGGTTAAAAGCTAAGGAGCTCAGGAGACGAGCTAGATGACAGAGCGTACTTCCATACTCGACTATTATTTCCACTGTGTATGGACAAGTATTAAGTTGTCTCTACATGGATGTTGTTGTACTCTAATGATGGTGTGTATATGTATAACAGTACAGATTTCCTTGTATTTGAAAGTTGTTATTATATATTATATTTTGTTCCGCTTCGATTATGAGACTCTGATGCTATTTCTTCTTCTTATTATTCTACCTTTTTCTTCTTTAAACCCGAAGACTTGTACTTTTGTGCCACTTTGGACTAAATTGTTGTGGGATTTTGTCAACTCAAAAGGGTACGGATTTGCGGGCCTTTACAGATGCAGCAAGGTTTCAAGGGTCATGCCCCTAGGGTATGTCCATTCCTTCTGGAAAACGGTGGTATCATGGTATGGAGCCCATATATTTAACCTATGTGGTTACTGAAAATACATTGCTTTGTGGTTGTTGGTGTTGAGGGCCCTCGGATAAAGGTCGCGAATGACCGGGGATGGCATATCTTGTAGGTGTTACTTCTAGGAAGGGGTAAACCGGCCTTGTGTTGGCAGAGAGCCGGGTTGGTTCTCGAAGTGTCCCTCAAGAGGCGTTCCCATGTGGCAATAGCAAATTCCTTAGCCTGGCCATTTGTTGGAAATCCAAAGAAACAATACGCGCCCTGTATGGTTTTAGTTGTATAACCTGGCATGGAATGTGGCGGTAACCTGCTATTGAAATGGTAGCTATAGTAGGCATACGATGAAATGTTGTATGCTGGCTAAGATTAATATTATACTTTTGAAATGTTTTCCACTATGCACTAATAATAATATCAAAAATGGTTTTTGCGTAGTAAGCATTTTTGACTATCATAAGAAGAAATATCCTCCAATTCTGCGTTTGCATGGTGTGTGTGATGGGAGGCCTTATGGTAGTTTCATTTTCCAAAACGCATCGCGGATTTCAATTTTAAAATTCGTTTGTTGTTTGTTTTAAAGATAAACTATTTTTGTTTGCTCATACCAGTCCATGACTGACCTGGAGTTTATTATTCCCTTCCTAAACTCTGGGTGCCCACAAGTTTTCACATGGACAGTCTAGATTTGGGTTTTTCAGATAATCAAATAGTAGGTGTAGATTCGATAGCATCCAGCCTTTGGATTTTGACGATCGCATTTATTCAAGGTGGCTGACTTTGCTTAGGTCCAACTTGATTAGGAGTTCGAGCTATTTTTGGATTGGTGCTTTGGAGATGGAGATTGCTGATACTGGATTTTCTTCTTTGGAGTTCAAGTTATGTTATGTTTTCGCTGCTGCTGCTATATCTTCCGCTTTATCTATCTCTGATATTTGTATTGATATTCATTGTATCAGAATGTTATATCGTTTTTGTAATCAACTGTTGGATATCAATGTTATATTATTCTTTTTCTTCCGCTGTGTTGTTATACTTAATGTGTTATAAGCTCCGACGAATAGGATTTGATCGATTGAATCTGTGCCATTCGAATACGAGCGAAGTATGGATGTCGACTTTCAAATGTGAAAATTCAGGTCGTGACATTCTTCGTCGGACACACTAATGTCTTTCTCTAGTGATAGCTTTATGAATGTAAGTCCAACTGCACAAAATCCATCATGCCTAAGTTTACATCAATCAAGTGACTAAACGGTCTTAATTTCCATTGTAGTTATCCCTCCAAGAGTCGAGAACGATGCCCTTATTCAAATGCTTAGAGATCTCAAAGCTATTGCAGAGTCTCATATATACCTCCTCCACCCAACATCATTGAAGCTACTATAAAGACATCCCTAAAGCCATATTTGTTCCATCGGCTTTGACTCAGCATAGAATTGCAAAAGGTGGAGGATATTATAACAACCAGCACCTTTTCATGCACGAATTTTAACTAAATAAAAAATCCATATCCATTAGCGTACAAATCATTGGTGTAGGTAACCTTTAATAAACATAAGTATATTAAAGAGCTATCTATACGAACTCACAATGGAATAATAAAATGTAGTTAAACATATATACCGACTAATGCTATTACCATGGGACCAATATTATTCATCGAATATCTAGATGCCTTGTCAGTATAAAGCATGAATTAGAAGATGTGTCCACTTACCTTTCCCACCTTATACAATATCATGTCTCTCTAAATATATCATGTGGGTTGTAATGAGGAAGGGGTCAGAACAATGTTCCAGTGATTGGTAAATAAAATACTTTATCCATAGCACTAGTTTATGTTGATCGATTTCCATTTAAATGTTATGTCTACTATTTATGTACTACTTTTTTAGTTTCGTATATGCATATGATATGTCCAGGCTATTTTAAGTTATAAGTATATACATGCATATATATACACACACACATATATAAGGGTTGATGTACTTCCCAAAAGGAAACCTCGACCATTTAATACTTCTTAAATGGAGAAGAGGCGGACCCAATGGCCATTTAATACCTCGACCTTGAAGTGAGCCCTTTACAATGACCATTTAATACTTCTTAAATAGGGAAGGGGCAGGCACAATGACCATTTAATAACTCGAACCCAACGTAGACTACTTCATAGAAAAATCGATGGTCAACCGACCCTAACTACGAAGGTCGACGACTCTTACATGTGACTGTATAATTTGATTAGTTGTGACAACCTGCACCTCCCGACACTACCAATCGAAATCCTATGGTGACTTTAAACTCACGTCAGTGCCGAGAAATATGAGCTATCGGGGTTTTAGAGCAATATGAAGACTTATGGTATACATATATGATCTAAGACATTCTACACTTTCAGATCTCACAACAGAAGGCAACAAAATATAAATATAGTAAATAATCATCTTAGAAAATATCTCAAAACAGAGTATCAAAAAACAGCACATAGTCAAATCTAGAGTACATAGAAATATAGTACATGGTCTGTTAAATACTAAATAGTAAATAAGATTGATGGTTACACGAAGAGTAAAATAAAATAACAAGAAAGACTAATGATGAGCTCCCCTCTCCACGTACTAATCTCGGGTCTCTCACCTGCTACCATGTCCTCTTATGGTGGATAAAAAAGGAAAAGAGGTGGGTAAGACAAAAATCTGATGAATAAGTATATCATTAATATATGGTGATCATATGCAATTTACTATAATAATACTCTTTGTGACCTAGGATGTTCTACAAGTGCCCATAAATTACTAGATTTCTTTACAAGGGGTTTTATCTTAATACACACCTACACTATGGCTCAACAGGCTTATATGAGGATCAAACAACTAATGATCAGTTAATACCTACTAGACCTTGTCCATCGTAGTATTACACTACAATTTTCCTTTATGGGATTGCATCTCTCATATTATGACTACGCGCAACTATTTCACATAGGTCTCTCTATCATTTCCACATGGGACTAAATTTCCCACAACCACGGCTACATGTACCCTAGCTACGCATTGAGGGGGAGCCTGCAATGTCGACTTGCCGAAATTTCTTAACATCTCCACCCGTGTTAACCTCACAATCATAGCATATGCCTCTTATTGCATGCACCGTGTTCCAACAACAACACAATATCATGTCGCATCATCTATGAATATCAAGGAACTCCCGTTGTGTTGGGCCATATATTTCATCTGGCATCAATTGGTGCTGCGCTCCGCTATAAAACCTATTGAGAGTGCTATTTGCGCTAGAATTGCCTCTAATCGAATATCGATCCCTTTTGGATAAATAACATTTACCCGGTCCAACGATGTCTTAATGTCACCTTATAGGGAACTAGCTTCCCTACTCCTAATATTCGTATACATACATATATGTATTATACACTACTAACTAATTAATTTATAACCTGAGCCATAAACTAAGTTCAGATTGTGTTCAGGATACGCCTATCGGTCGATCGCCTATTCTTAGAGCAGTCGACCACTTGCTATCAACCGTTGCAATTCGGTTGATCGATCATTGTTGATTAAGGGTTTTAATTTTTGATTTTCAATTCGTTTATGTTATTTAATTTATAATTAATCATTTCTTCCCAAATTTTCGTTACAATGACTTAGAATTTGATGTTAGAGAAATTACAGTGAACCCTAGATTTGTAACTATCAAATTTTCTTATTCAAATCCAATTTCAAACTTCCAAAAAATAGGTAAACCTAGGGCTACTATTAATATTTTTATTCATGTGTTATAAGAATTTCTACCTGACTAGGGAAGGGGTATAATCCTTGATCAATTCTTATTTAACAGATGTTAAACCAAAATTAATCCAATGCTTAACATTTGTGTACAAGGAGACACATCTAAAGAAATTCCAAGGATATCGCTTAGTTTTATGCTTATTCACAAGTTTTTTTATATCATGGTTCATAAGTTCAAAAGGTTAGATAGGCAAATCAAAAAGGCAAGTAGGCAAATAGCAAAGTCCATAAGTCAATAGACAATATGCTCAAGTCATATCCTTTATTCAATCATGAATATGTTATAAATATGCAAAAATATGCAATTATTCAATTATTCAAACCCTTTGTTCATAAATATGTCTTCTTCTTCTTCTTTAACCATCCCCTCTGAATCTGTCCTCAAGCTCTCTTCATCTCAATAAAGTGAGTTTGAAGAAGATCCTACTAGGAGAAGGTGTTGACAGAGAGAGAGAGAGAAGTTAAGGGCCACTTTTCATGAGGGGGTGCATCTCTATTTATTGTAGTTGGAAGGAGGTTGGTTTGCTCCAATTGACAATGTGGGACTTACGGCACCATTTGTTACTAGCTTGGTGGTGACTCCAATATAAAGCATTTAATGGAATGTGAAGGCATTTGAAACTTTTATGAAGGAATATACATCAAATCTTCTTGAACTCCTACTTCTGAATGATTATTCTTCTTTCCTCATATGATATTTGACATCCCATAGCATGAATGTTAGGCATCATGTGATATTCATGAAGTATGGCATCGATTAATACATGATCCTTACTTTATCATATAAGTGTCTTTTAACATACTTTCACTTATTGATGAAACATGACATCTTTCTTCTTGTTAATGACTTGTTTCCATGTTGATCATGTGATATTCTTTCACATAACACACGCTTCCTCCACATTTTGACCAAAAATCAAACTATTTTATTACTTTATCAAATATTTGGTCAACTCTGAGCCTTTTCAAATGATACTATCGTATCGGTTCTTGGACCATATCGAAAAGCTCGCAAACTCTTTTACTGCCCCCGTTGACTTCGAGATACTATTGTTGTTGTGCAAACAGACCATTCTTAATCATTATTTATAATTTTTATTTATCACAAAAATCCCAAAATTAAAATCTCATCGGGCGAAAATTTTGCGAGTTAAATCCAAATTAACTTAAGCACTTGAGTGATGAACCTGTTACATCAATTTAAATAATCGAAATTTATAATGTTATTCTTATTAATGTTTCTTATTATATTCCAATTGCATTGATCTTCTTTTTTGAAGATCACCAGTGGTCGATGGATAATATCTCTTCAAGTACAACTATTAAAATCATATTTTGATAATGTACTTGGAATCTATTCTATATTTAAATATCATGTCATATGTTAGAGTCTATACTCTTTACAGCTTATTGGAAATCGAGAAAATCATTATTACTAACAATTCATTTTCTCGACAATAATATGGAACTCATAATTTCTCTTTAATGTGCAAGAATTCGTATTAGCATTCTAATTAGTTGTGTCTATTTTCTGCTCAGTTAATTTCTTTTTGTCTTTCATAATCAGTTCCTTGTTAAAGTATTTGGACAATACCCCATGCTTACATAAAACTAGTTCGATTTTGAGTTTAAGAAACTTATCTTCATAACGTAAATTAGTCAATCATTGTTGGTCGATTCCAAACTCCTTTGGGGTGGATCACACAAGATGCCTTGTATGGTTGAATTCTACGTGCAGCCTCTTCACTCACACAACATATTAGCTCCTTGACCTAAGATAAGAAAGGATTTTTATCAACTCGTAATTTATAAGTTCATGTAAACTATGCTTTAAATGAAATTAAATTTATTATACACACTTACTCTTAAGTACAAATCCATATAGAAAGAAGTTAACTCAACATCACCCATCATCAATCGTACTTCGTCCAACAAAATCAAATTTGTAATAACACGCACCTAAATGGCTCATATTTTGACTGTCGAAACCAAGTCCATTAGGGTATGGATTATTAGTGTTAGTAAGTAGTAATAAACATATTATATCAAAGAGCAAACTCATAGATGAATGTAAAATATAATAAAACATATATACCACCTAAGCTACTACTGTGGAATAAATATTATATATTGGATATCTAGTTACCTTGTCAATGCCAAGCATGAATGAAAAGACCTCTCTATCTAATGTACCCATCCTGCACCAGTAGTATGTCCCTCTAAACCTATCCCATAGGTTGTAATGAGGAGAGGGTCAAAACAACAATCTAATGACTGGTAAATTACATACTTTATCCATAATACTAGTTTATGCCAATTGATTTCTATTAAGCATTATGTTTACTTTTCATGGGATTATTCATTTAGTTCCAGTCTTGTATACGATAATCCAACCTTCTCCGGGGTACAACTTTATACGTGTGTGTTTATAACTGTTGCACTATCCAAAAGGAATTCCTGACCACTAAATACTTCTTAAATATGGAGGAGGTAGACCCAATGGTCAATTAATTCCTCAACCCCAAAGTGGGCCCTCCATAGTATAATTGATAGTCAACCAGCTCTAGCTACGATGGTTGACGACCCTTAAGTACATCTTTGTAATTTTATTAGCCATTTTACTAACGCATCTCAAAGACTTATAAAAGGCTAATTAGGCCACTTTTGACAAATGAAAAATTAATTAAATTTTGTGGTTCTTGCCTATTCCATATGGATTCTACACCAGTAGAAACCAAAATACGTCAGGGTATAACCTCAGGTTTTGCTAACAACCTCTCGAAACCACTGGTAGTCAAAGCCTATATGCCAGTTTTACTACTAAACGTTGGTTTATCAACAACACTAAAATAGCCCATCGATACCATAGCCAAAATATCGTTTAGATTTACCCAATAAAAATCAAGGAAAATGCCCATTTTATTTTTAATACCTACGGTTTGAAAGTGAAGTAGGCCCCATTTCCCAATTAGGCACTACTGTAGGTTATTTGAGACTTCTTAAATATGGATAAGGCAAAACCAGTGGCCATTTAATACCTCAATCCCTGAAGTAAACCCCTAAACATCCCTCGCCTGGCTGTTGAAAAATTCAAATCTGAGGTGAACCCCTAGCATATTTTTCCTATAACATATACCTCCCACCGATCATATAGTTGGAGATGTCCCATATGAATAATACCTGTACCTAATTACCACCAGCCTCTAGGTAAAGGGCAGACTTCTATTGCTTAAGTGTACTGACCTACCCATAATAAATCAAGTCATTTACAATTAATATAATATTAGGCTAGACCCATTAATTCATGTATGTTATAACGTATTATTGAAGCCATAGAATTTCCACTATGGAAATTATTACGCCTCTTAAATTCATTTAATAATATTCATTCATTTACTTGCTATAATCTTATTCTTACCTTATACGCTTATTTCATTATTCTTCATTTCTATTTATGTCAATTAAATGACATTTATATTTTTAAATTCAATTAATTTTCCTTAAACAAACCTCTCGGGAACGGGCCTAATTTTTGACCAAATTAAAATTTGAAGGTCAGCTTCTAGCAGTTGTTTCTTTTAGGTTATTTGGGTTGTAATCGCTAGTAATTTCTTTTTTAGAATTGAAAATAAAGCGCAGGATAAGATATGAGATATATGCATACTTTATTATTGTGTTGATTTTTTGGATGCGCTTTGATTGCTATATATATTGGAAAATAGTGTAACTATGGAAATCTCATAAGGACACTTAATTAGCGATGAATGGAAGAAAGAATGAAGGTTTGAAAAATAAATTAGGAAACTAATTAAGTTAACAACTAAGAATAAATATTTATTATATCCCAAAAACTTCATAATTTTGGAAACAAAATTATTTTTAGCAAGCGAAGGATAGGCAATGTTGTTACAAACCATGGATCATCATCCCTATGCCCTAAAAAGCTAAAATTTGTAAATGTGCATTGTTTCGATTGTAGTTCTAAAATAAAGAAATTTTTTCAAAATTTAAAATTGGCTTTGAAATGCTAAGGTCAATCAAATATATTAACTCGTTGATTGAATTCTGATTACATGAAGATGTGGCTTAAGTTGTTTTAAAGACGTGTAGGCAAATGCTTTTAAAAATTTTAATTTTAAAATTATTTTACAAATTTAATTGGAAGGGGAATTTTTTTTAAAGGAAAATGAAAAAATAATAATTTTCAAATGCTACTTGCTGAGCATAGGTCGATGTGTTAGTGAATATGAATCGTACTATTCACTAAATGTGATAGTATACAAAACACATATAATAACAAGGGAAAGAGACGTTTTAGTTTTGGAATTTATATTTACATACCTAGTGATAGTAAAAAAAACTTGTTTTTAAAATAATTCTATTTTAAATTTTAAAAATAAAGCTCTTCATGTGATTTGTACTTGAAAATAATTAGAAAAGATTTTGGGGCAAAATAGAAAGTTCCAAGGTACAACGGAATTGGTATATACTAGAATGGTGGAAGTATAAAAGTCTTCATCTAAATTCCTTTTTCGACACAAGTCTATGGATTTAGAAAACTAGGTTTTTAAAATTTTGAATGTTAAAATCATGTGTTAAGTATTAGATGGAAGGAATTGGATGCAAATTGGTTAAACTGTACTCCTATTGTTAGGAGTGTAGAATTTGGTATGTGTGAGAACAAAGATTTTGATTTTCAAAAACTTGCACACATATAGAGCTACAAGCACATATAGGTTGTTTACATCATATTTTAAAAATTGTTTTAAAGAATGCATACACATATGAGGCACCGATTTATTATTATGCAGCGTAAATATTATTTGTGTTGTTACATACCTTGTACCTGTGCACGATTGGTTGTAAAATTGGTTGTACATTAATTAGGTGGACAGTTTAGAATGGTAGCATGCAATGTTACATTATTAGATTCATGAGGAATTTCGAGGATGAAATTCTTTTAAGACGGAAGAATGTAACACCCCGTAAGATAAATAGTAAATAGATTAAAAGGAACTAATAAATAATTGAAACAAGGCATTAAAATATTTAAGCAAACTTCATGATTTTACTATGAAATTGCACCGTTGTGTTCCTGACGATGTTATAGTTAACATGCAAATATAATGTTTTGTGATTGGAGTTCAAATGATGAAGTAATTAGCGTTTGTAGTGTTTGCGCCAAATTGGTCACAAACCTCAGAAGTAGTGAAAGCACTAGTGTATATACACAAATCCTCAATATCCACACATAAATTTCAAATCCAGATTAAATAGAGAACAAAAATGAAGAAATAGCAAAGTTAAAAAAGTTAGAAAGCAATAAAGAACATAAGATTTATATTGGTTCGGCTATCTCCGGCACACATCCACTTTGAATTAATCCTTTTATAATGTAATTACAATTACAAGCCTTTGAAAATCAATAGCAAAAATGGAAGCCCCTAGGAGAGAAGTTCCCTTTTTAGTTGCCATAGGACTGCATCTTCCAGGTATAGATCCGAAAATACCTTTCCAAAAACCTAGAATACCTCTTCTCATGCGCAGGTGAGCCCACATTACCGATGTAGAGTGATTTGGGATCAATCCAAGTGTACATCATATCGATTCCAAAATAGTCCAATCTGGGATTGGTTATGAACATTTTTTGGTGCATCAGGAAGCTTTTAGGAAAATTTCATAGCATTTAGACTTGTAGATTTTGAGTTATGATCGATGTAAGTTTGAATTTGTGGAAGGCTGTCGAGTTCGCATCGCTTCTATTTGCATCGCTTGATGGATACAAACTAAGGGCTTTGCTTTTGGCTTTGTCGATCAATATCTTGAGCTTATGGTAAGAAGGCATGTTTTGAATAGCTCCGAATTCAACATTCAAAGTCCATATTCCATCCATAGCCATACCATCTGATTCATAATCCAACCTATTACCAAGCTATCATATCCAAGTGCCATAGCCATATTCAAGTCCACGATTGCGCTGATTCGTTGTCTGATTCAAAATCCAATAACCAAATCCTTAGCTAATTCCATAGCTATCCAAACTCATCAACTGGGTCGTAATCCGTTAGTATTGAATTACCAATAATTGAATCGAGGACCTCTCCGGGTCGATGTCCAAATCCGAGACTACTCCGGACCCTTTGTCGAATCTTTGGCTGTTCATAGCCAATATCAGAATTCATAACCTCTTTGGGTTCTTACTAAGTGCAATTCATACACGACGACCTATATTAAGCAACGCCTTAGTGTTCTTGGTTCAATGTCCCTGAACGCCGAGTAATGCCACGGCTTAAATCCTAAGCTGAATCTTGGTCGCTCCGGACCCTCGTCATGTATAGTCCATACCCGACGACCTTAAAAAGTAATTGATAATATTGGTCCTAAGTCCTAGGCCGAATCCTAGTTTCTGTGGACCCTTGTCGAGCATAGTCCATCCTCGATGACCTGAATAAGCCAATTTGCCATGTTCGGATGAGGTGACTTACCCCTTGCTAGGCATAATCCATACCCGACGACTTTTTACCACAAACCAGATAAAAATCCATTCAAAATCTAATCTGAAATCCAAATTAAATCAGAAAACCAAAAATCCGTACCAAAAATCCAAACCAATATCCAAACCAAAAAACAAGCATCTAAACCAAAGTCTCAACCAGAAAACAAACAAAACTAGAAGTTCAAACCAAACTCCAAATCCAAACTAGAAAAAAGCATATGTGCAAACAAAAAAAAGCAGATTTCACAAACTAGAGTGCCATGGTTTATCATCATTTCAGAGCATGCCTAGGGGCTATCTTCATCCCCGTACATGAATAAGTGACTTAACCGTTTGCCCAAAGTTGCTACTTATTCCATATCATCTCTGCCAGTTGATAACCAATCGACCATCATTCCCGGGCCTCGTGCCGTCGTCCTTTGAAGTAGACGGTAGCTACTCTTATTCCACCATCGCTTTTCGAGTTTCGACATATTATCGCAGCCGACCATTCCTTACACGCTCCTCGATTATATCCTTTAGATGCCTACAGCTGTTGGTATCGTGCCCATCCAGGTCATGAAAGAGATAGTGCCTTCCGGATGCCCTCTTGCATTTTGAGGTTTCCCTCCTTGTGGCCTTCGATAAGGAAGGCGATCCCGAGTCTCCTTGAATAGCTACTCCAAAGTTTCATTCAACCCTGTGTAAGTGGAGAATTTAGGCTCTCCCCAGTGTTTCCTTGCCTTGCCAGAGTTGTCATCAAACTTCTTCTTTCCTTTATTTTTATCCTTACCCAAGCTTTCGCCAGATGGTTCTCCACCCTCAATCGCAATCGGTTCCTTTAACTTCACATTCGAACATGCCATCAAAATACCTTGAAATCTTTCGGCCTCATGAAAGAACTCCTCGAGATCCATTGGTGGATCTCGTATCAACAATACCTTGAAATTCGAGTTATCCCTGACTTCTGACACTACTGCCATCAAAACCATCGATGGATCCGACCGTTCCACCGAAGCAACTACTACATTGAACCGAGTCAAGAAAGCCCTAAGCGATTCTCCTATCCATTGCTTCATCGATGTTAATGTCATTACATTCTTCGGCCTTTTGAAATGAACCCGAAACTACTTCAAAAACCTTTCCACCAATTCCATCCATGTCCTGATAGAACCATCTTCCAACTGCCGGTACCCCATAGTAGCTATATCCGTCAAGTACAGAGGGAAACACCGAGCCATAACTTCCTTCGATGCCCCAGAACTTCTATGTGTCTTGTATACCTCATCAAATGATCGGTAAGATCAGCCTTGCCATTGTATACCTCCAGATTAGGCAACCTGACCTCTGGTGGATTCTGAGCCATCCTGATGTTGCTGGTAAATGGACTCCTGTTTACTCCTTTTAGATCTTTGTTTGCTAAGAGAACATAGTTCACTTGATAAAATCAGCTAATCCACTCATGTCCACCAAGGGTAGCCCCCCAAGTCCCCAAGTGAATTCTAGTACATGCTCTTCATCATGCACTCTTATGCTCCTACCAACATCCTGCTGTGTGGTGTCACCTGGAATCCCTCCATGAATTGGTCTATCATTGCATGGTGGTGCGCCCTAGAGTTTGGATCCATCCAAATTGGTATATGTGCTGATTAGGGGCTGCGCCCTATTGATCTGCTCCATCCGATTGCCTGTTGGGTCCTTGTATTCTAGCTCCATTGATCTGAACTCCGAAGCTCCAGCTATTCCTACCTGCCCAAACTATCTGAGAAGGTCTGCATTATGTCCTCCTGCCTTTTCAGCAATTATTCCTACAAAGCTCCCATCATCATCTCTATCTCATCTCTGGTGATGAATACTGAGGCCTGATTCGCTCCTGAGGAAGCCTCTTGACTCCCCTCTTGATGGCTCCTTTTTGGTAATGTCTTTCTAGCTGACAGCCTAACCATAGTTCCTTTTAGATCTGATACTTTAGCTTTCCAAATTTGAATTCCAAACCTCAGTTCAATTATTAGTGAAAGAAGTAAAGTGTTTGCACCAAAATTGATCACAAACCCCAGAAGTAGTGAAAGCACCAGAGTATATACACAGATCCTCAATATCCACACACAGATCTCAGACCAGATTAAGTAAAGAACAAAAATAAAGAAATAGCAAAGTTAAAAATGTCAAAAAGCAAGAAATAACGCAAGATTTATGGTCCTTCGGCTATCTCTGGCCCCACTTCGAATCAATCCTTTTATTCCTTTTATACCATAACTAAGTTACAAGCCTTTGAAAATCAGTAACAAAAATGGCAGAGTTTTGCCTAGGAGAGAAGAAGAAGATCCTTTTTTATTTGCCATAGGACTGCTATTTACAGGGGTAGATCTGAAATACCTTCCCAAAAACCTGGAGTGCATCTTCTCATGCGTAGGTGGGCCCATATGACCGATCCAAAGTGATTTGGGATTGGTCCAAGTGTAATTCTTATCGATCCCAAAATAATCCAATCAAGTTGGGATCGATTACGAACATTCTTTGGTGCATCAGGAAGTTTCTACGAAAATTTCATAGCATTTGGACTTGTAGATTTTGAGTTATGGTCGATACAAGTTTGAATTTGTTGAAGGCTATCGAGTTCGCATCGCTTCTGTTCGCATCGCTTGATGGATGTGAACTAAGGGCTTTGCTTTTGACTTTGGTCGATCAATATCTTGAGCATATAAACTTTGATTGACTTGAAATTTGAAACGCTGACTCTCGTTGTTTTTCCTGTCGTGTCATGTTAAGTGTGGCACGATGCAGACTTGGGCAAAATTTACCAGTATCCATAGTGAATCTTTATATAACCGATCTCTAGGACAAACAGTCATTGGTTTCTAGTCAAGTTCTTGGTGTCACGGCCTTGCCAAAAGGCAGGATAACATGTAGTTTTCGGATCAAAGCTAAATAGAAAGGAAGTCAAATGTAACAACCCGCATATTTACGATAGTATATTTAAATATTTTATTTATATATAGCATCGTAAGTCGAATTAAAGTCCAAAATGGTACTTTTTACAAACGGTCGAATTATGATCGTGACCACTTCCATTGAGTTCAAAACGATGTTTGCGACCTTTTTGAGTATAAACATCGATATGTTTGGAGTTGAGTTGAATTTTTCTATTTTTCTATTGGGCTTTGGGTTTAGGTTTCAGCCCATTAACCCAACATAATACCCTAACTCCTCTACTCTTCGTTTATTCTACTCCTCATTTTCTAACACTCAAGCTAAAGAGAAAAATGGGGGAAAAGAAAGGAAATTAGAAATTCCTAAGTCCTAGTTCTCTTAGAAAATTCAAATTCTTGCTCTAAAATCAAAGAGAAGCTTAGGTAAGCATCCTCTTCATCTTCTCCATCTCATTCTCTCTTCAATTTTCAGAAATTCCTAAACCCTAACTTAGGAAAAAACTTCACCTTTAATAACATATTGAAGATTCTAGAGGTGTATTGAAGAGGAATTGGTCTTGCTTTATTTTAAAGCCTCTCATTCGCTGTCTTTGAGTTTTAAAGGTGAGTTCTTGAACTCACATCTATGTCTAAGCTTTCATTCTTGTTAGGTATGAATTCCTAATATCTATTTCATGTTCAATTACTTTTGATTTGAAGTGATTTGGTGAATTTTCCAATTTTGGCGTTTTGAATTCAAAATCTTTTAAGGTCCTATCTTGGATGTTTGGCCATGTTTTTGGTGGTATATCGAAGAGCCTATAGTGCTGGGTTGTCGATTGGCATAAATCCCTAGCATCCGCCGCACATTCGATCGCTTCTAGTTTGCATTTTTAGCCCTTTTTGGGTTAGGCTGACTTTTGCCTAGCAGAAAAATTCAAACGTATGAAACAAAATTCAGACGTTTGAAATGAAATTAAGACGTCTAGAACAAAAATCCAGACGTCTAGAAAGGGTCCCTGGAAAGGACAGAGCTAAAATCCAGACGTCTAGAACAAAATCCAAACGTCTGGAAACAACCTAGACGTTTGGTTGAAAAATCCATACGTTTGAAATAGTTCTTGAATTAAAAAGAAAAAGGAGAAAAAACATATATTTTTGTAGAATGTAGGTTCAAACTTCTGATTGGTAATATCAGACGTATGGAACCGTTTAATTTGCCTGTTTTGGCTGTTTTTGAGTGGATTTTCAATTTTATTCGATTTTCGTTGATCCGATTAGTTGTTATAATTTATTATTGATTTTAATGACTTCTTTTTCTGGATTTTTGAAAATATCCAATCTTGACATCGATTTCTATGTTTTCGATTCACTTCATCGTATGCGAATTTTTGATGATTGATTGTTTTTACAATCATTTCTGGAGTTGTCAATTTAAAATACAAAGGTTTCTATACTAGTAGTAAATATTCAAACTCTTTCACAAAAATGATTTCAATGTTATTTTAAATACAAAGCTCGTTTTTAAAAACGTTTTCCAATTTATAAGTATATACAAACCTTTACCTCATTCATACGAGAAATATAATTAAATGACTTAGCAAAACAAGTGGTATGTGCGTTTACTTCGTCGGTTAATTTTTAGACTTGTTCGATTGAAATCTCGTGACAATTTTCAAGTCGAAATCAACAATTTGTTTGTAAATATTCAAGTTAAGCCGGTGGTTATGGGACATGAAGCTAAACTCATTTATTTACTAGCTTAGTGTAATCTACACTTCTTATTGATCGATGGTGATCATTCCGTGGTTTAGACTAGCGATATGCGATGTCTCTTTGTCCATGTAGGGGACTATACCCCGATTTTATAGAGCTTCGTCTCATTTTTATGGGCTAGTGACCTATGGTCTTTGGACTGTTCGTGGAGCAGTCGGCTCGAGAATTCGGTGCATGGGGCATGTCTTTTTAGGTGCATCAATGTTTGACTAGGCATTGGGCGTGCCTTTTTAGGTGCGTCGATGTTCGACTAGGGATAAGACATATCTTTTTAGGTGTGTCAATGTTCGACTAGGTATGTGACGTATCTTTTTAGGTGCATCGATGTTGGACTAGGCATGGGGCGTATCTTTTTAGTTGCGTCGATGTTCGACTAGGCATAGGGCACATCTTTTTAGGTGCGTCAATGTTCGACTTGGCATGGGCGTATCTTTTAAGGTGAGTCGATGTTCTACTATGCGTGGCGCGTATCTTTTAAGTGCGTCGATGTTCGACTATGCATGGGGCGTATCTTTTTAGATGCATCGATGTTCGACTGTGCATGGGGCGTATTTTTTAGGTGCGTCGTTGTTCGATTCATGGGATAGCGTCTCGTTTGTGATACACATGTTGGTGAGTTTTCATGCTCCCGTTTATGATAGGCCTCCCCCTTTGTGTTTTTTGGATTTCTAATTGATGGTTTCTAGAATTTGTGTTTCACTAATTTTTGTGACTTACATTGATATGTTTTGTCAATATTTATGGCTTGATGAATAAAATAAAGAATATGACATTCTTTTTGGTGTTTGAGAAAATTTGAGATATTGTATGATTTTTGTTGTTATTTAATGTTCACTTGTCACAGTATGACATTATTGCTACCATACATTTTTATCATATCTCTTATCCTATCTCATTTTATATGATATTTGTAGCTAGACTGGTCCATTTATTATTTTCTACTTAAATAATACTCGGGTCAGACCGAGATATTTTAGGTGCTTCTACTTGACTTCTTATCAGAGTCCGTCATCTGAGTTTTGGCTAACTACTTAACTTAGTAGTTTTTTTTTTGTATATTCGAGATAGAGACTCCTTGATGTATACATATCCTTTTGTCTTGCACTTGTACCTATTCTTTTGTGATGCAGTGGATCTTATATGACCACTATTTTGATGTACACTTCTATGTGTTATATTTATATCTGTTTCCACCTTTGTGATATGAATATCTGTGACTGATTTATGTTATGCTTATTTTATATTTGTTTCCAAAGATCACGTAGCCACTGTGTAGTAGTTTTGAGTTTGTAATTGATGTGCTAGATTTCCTCTTGAAACAAAATGCATGTAATACTATCTGACATCTCAGTACTCGCATAAAGCAATTACACAGATGGTCGCTCCTCAACAGCCTTATTCTCCGTGCTAGCCGACGGCATTACTCCGTAGTGTCTTTGGCTAGTGTGTGTATAGAGGTGGGATGCCACATCAAATGAGAGAATAAATGTTAGACCACCACCATTCGATAGTCTCTTTGAGCCTTCGACCAGTTTATGTTATGGCAGCTAGGGTTGAACCTTGGTCTAACGACCCGGATTTAATAAATATTAATCTAACGGATAGAACTGATTCGAGGCCTATAAATACAGGTCTTGTCTCTCACTTTCTTTTCATATTTTCTAAAAAAAGGTGCATATTTCTAGCATTTTCCTTTCTTCGGTATTTTTACTATAAAAAAATATTATATATATTCGGGAAGGACATAAAATAAAAGAGGAGAAGAGAAGGAGAGAAGAAGAGGAGTAAATCAGTTCTGCAAAAAAGGTAAACTCTATAATTGTAAATTTAAAATTCACTTAACTCAAATCTCCTCTCATATCTGTAATTATGGGTATATATATCTTTTTGTACATATTTTTAGGTTGGAAAGGAAAAAGGAGTCAATTAAAGGAGTCAATTTGGATTTGGAAAGCTAGAAAGGTAAGTGGAAAATTATATGATTTATAATAATAATAATGAAACTCATATTGTTGAATTTTATTTGATCGTGATACATATGCAAGACCCCATGAATTGTAGGCTTAAATGAATGTATTTAATTGAAATCTCCCCTATATATTCCTTGCGTTATTATGGAATGACATATACACCTTAATCTGGAAACTTTAAGGAATTAGTCTCTAAAAATTGTAAAGTATGATGTTAACAAGATTGTTAAGTTTATTCCAAATTTATATTAATTGGATTGTAAATTATTTAGTATTCATTTGGAATGCCCTAATTTGATTGAGAATGTGCATTTCTATATTTTAATTTATTAGGAGTGTTGAATGTATAATTTAGCTGTATCTATTTCCATGTAACTTTCCATGTACTGTCTAACTTTATGCCTAAAAAGTGTCATTTAGAATAATAAGGAATATGTTTAAATGAAAGAGATGTGTAAAGTATAGGTCCTTCTCCATAATCTGCACTTTCTATTTATATAAAAATGAAGGAGATAATTCCTTGTAATTTCAAACGGAGAAATTGTCCCACTTTTTGGTAGTTTATGAAAAGTTATAACAGTAATGATTTCCATTTTGAGGAGGATAGTCTTAATATATTAAAATGTTAAGACAGATATTTTTTGGAGAATGTACACATAATTGTATTATGGAATTCCTAAACCTAGAAATTAAAGAGTCAAAAATAGAAATATAAATACATATACACACACACACATACATATACAAATGTATAGCTGCATCTACTCAGTAAAAAAACAAATATATATTGGTAAAGGATCAAGCATAATAAATGAATATAAGTCAGCTCTCATATTAATTACAATTAGAATGTTTAAATATTTTTTTTTTTTGAAATGATACTTTATATACAACAAATCATTGGAACAACATATCCCATGTCAATAAATGTTCGAAAGCAAGTTTCGAACTTGTGACCTCTTGCACCAAAGCCGAATCAATTAACCACTTGGACAATGGTGCTTGTCAAATGTTTAAATATTAGTAATGTAGTAACTCATTAGGTTAGAAGATTGCAGTGAAAAGGGGTAATAACTCCAACATTAAAGAACAATGATTGCAATATTAATGGATAATAAATGTGTAGTTAAATGGAAGTTACATAAATCGAATGGGGACTTAAATGTGTTTAATGAGATTAATTACCGAGTCAAACAAGATATTTATGGTCAATATTGAATAGGCATGACAAATCATTGAAACAAATAAATAAATGTCATTGGTGATTGTCTAATCCCTACAAATGGTTGTCATTATTTTTGTCATCATTATTCAAATTGGACAATCAATAACGACATTTATTTGTTCGTTTCAAATCTAACTTATCATGTCTATTCCATTTTCTCCATAAATGTCATGTTTAATCCTCTAATTAATCTCATTAAATGCATTTGCATCTCCATTTGATTTGTGTAACTTCATATTAACTACAAATTTATTGCCTATTAATATTGCAATCATTATTTGTTTATGTTGGAGTTATTACCACATTTTTATTGCAACTTTCTAACCCTATGATTTATTCCATTACTAATATTCAAACGTTTTAATTGTAATTAATACAAGAACCAACGCATATTTATTTATTATGCTTTATATTTTACCTTATGTATATTTATTTTTCTAGTTAGTAGACGCGGTAATACTACATATATAACTCTTTAATCTCTACGTTTAGGAATTTCAAAATATATGCTTGTGTGCACATCCTACAAAGAATATTTGTTTCCACATTTTGATATATTAGAGCTATTCATCCTCAAAACCTTTGTAACTTTCCATAAACTAAATAAAAGTGGGACTTTTGCTCTATTTATAATTAAAGGAATAATCTCCTTCGCTCTATTTAATAAACAGCGTAAACCATGAAGAGGGCTGTCTGTACTTTACACATCCTTTTCATTTAAGCATATTCCTTATTTTTCCAAACGACGCACTTTTTATGTATAGAAATTAGGCAGTCTAAGGAAATTTACATGCAAGTACAAATCAGTTTTATTGCTTCTCTTTATTTGCGTCGGTTTTGCTTACAACTGACACACATAGAATCATTTGTGTCGGTTCCTTCTTAATTGTCGATGCAATTGACATATGTGAGCAATAGAAAATTAAAAACTGTAGTTGTCATTAGTTGTTAATTACAGCCGACACAAGTATACTGAAGCCATAGAACCTACTTGCGTCCGTTTTCTTTAAGACCGATGCAATTATCTTTATTTGTGTCAGTTATATAAGAACCGATACAAACTGACAGATGCAAATGCTTTTTTTTTTCGTTCAACATATTGTCAACCCCGTCGCTTTTTTTGCACGTATTATGTGAAAGGGAAACCCAAAAAAAATAACATACCTATTTTTCCACATAATCGACCCGCCCCGACCTCCTCCTTCTTCCCAAACAAAAAAATCCATCGATTCAGAAAAGAAAGAAAACATCGACAAAAAGAAAACTTGCAAAGTGCCACCGAAGAACGCCAGTTTCCATCGATCTATTCGCCACCAATTTCCATCGATTTTCTTTCGTCAATTTCGATTGCATGTTCCTACAGGTATTGAATTTTATTTTTTTAGTCAATTATTAATTTCGATTTTGATTCTTATTTCCAGTCGTATTGTTCTTGTTTTAAAGTTTGTGGTATTATTCTTGTTTTAAATTTTGTCGTATTTTTCTTTCAAGTTTGATCAAGGTAATGAATGGTCCAGTTAGGGTAGAATCGAGTGGCGGTGATGTACTGTCATTTTGGTGACTGCGAGTTCATCATCGGCCATGGACATAAATTAAATTACAACATAATTTTTCCAGCTTTTACATGAAATATGCACTTCCTTTGTTTTTTAGTAGAGAAACTGAAGTTCCCATGCTTTACAAATTATGTATGCACATGAATTGATATTGCTTAGCAGGGCATATATGTTGATATTCTGAAGTGTTACAAGATATGTTAATTGGTTGTTGTTTTAGAGGTGAAGTGTTTGATCTCTTATTTTACATTTTTGCTATGGATATTGTTTTATTAACCAATCCAATAGCTTTTTTGGTTGTAAATGAATAATAGAACCGAATGGAACACAGTCACCTGCTAGTGTTCAAAAATGAAGTGAAAAATATATTATTGAATATGCTTTAAGAGAAAGCGCTTTACTGGCGTACTCGATGGGGTAGGAGGAGAGGTCAATGGTGTGGTTGGTGGAGCTGGTGGTGACGTCATTGGACCCGAAGCTGGTGTCCCTACACCGACTGCATTCCAAATTTATATTTAAAATTTGAATATCAATTATTTGGAATTCAAATCCTTTAAAGCTCAAGCTAAAAGAGTCACCAATAGCGAAAATGATAGAAAAAAAGCATAAAAGGTAAATATTCTATTAATTTCACAAAATATCCACTGTACTATCCATAGGCTGAGAGTGTCCCTATTTTTCCTTCTGTATGTTAATGAAAAATGCAGGTTTTGATGGAGTATGGAAACTAAACAAAACGTATCTCATGTTAATTTATTTTTTAGAGATGAAAATTAAAACGTAAGCAACATAGCTGGTTAGTTATATCTAAAATAAGCATCAATGGGTAGCATTAAAACTTACGCATAAACTTATCTAGGTTTTGTATGAAAAATAGCAACACTTTTAATGAAATAAAGTCTACAGATTCCAAAATATATTACTAAAAATATATAGATAAAATTGTATACAAAATATTATTCGGATGAGAAATAACTAATTGAAAATTTTACTGCTAACAGATGTAATCATTTTGAATAAGAGTAAAATTATTTGAAGTAGTCAAAATCTTTCATAATTTTTCAAACTAAATGTGCATCATTTTAGTAATTCGACATTTTTTGAAAAAATAATTTTAGCCCTAAATATCAAAATTTTGCCTCAACCCAACAAGTATATTGGATTATCAATATACCAAATCATCATACAATATAAATGAAAAAATTAAAATAAAGTAAACATAAATAAAAAAGAAGAGTACCATTGCAAAAAAGTGTATCCTTGTATATGGTCATGAATTTATAGTTTATTTATTTTTGTATATGCCATGTCAGAGATAGGCTAATTTAAACTGGCATAGCACAAATATAAATGCACACAAATAAGTGACAACTTTTTTGCCTTTTTTCACTAATATCAAGGATGATCGTATATATTAAAGACTGAAGGTCTATAGTAAAGGTGAATTTAACGCTTATATTGTAAAGCACGACACCGATAAAGATATTGAGAGGAATACAGACGAAATATATAGGAGACTATAATGTTTGAAAATGCTTACACACTAAATAATAGATATTCATATATATTTTTCAACTACAGCCTATATTTATATCAAAATATAACAAACTAAGTTAATAAATATATATCTATAATTTTCAATTTACGATATACAACAAATGAAAGTGTACAATATTAACTGCCACCTTGTGTTTTTAGTCATGTATATTTTCAATATTTGGGATTATTTATAGCATATATGCAATTTATTGTAGATTTGTACCATCCATATAGAATTCTGATGAAAATAAGTGCACTTGAACGCTAGTGTCTTCCATTGACTAGACTTATAATATGTAGTCTTATAAGAATGTTGAAAGTGGATGACTAATAATAAGAATGTTGTGTTCTTCCATTGACTAGTCTTATAGTATGCGGACGACTTTATGTTTGATTAATTTTGCAATCATGAAGATCATTTCGAATGAAACATTTAAGCCATTTTTTTCTTGTGTAGTGTGTCTCTAGCATTTTCACATGGATCGTAGTTGGATATACAATGTGAATTGTAGCGATGATGAGTTCATGAAAAAAATGGAAGAGTTCATCAGGTGTGCATTGAATGATCAATTAACAAGAAGAGAAGAAACTATTTTTTGTCCTTGTAAACGCTGCCAAAATAAAAGAAGATTCTGTAACATAGATCAGATTATGGATCACATAATGCGGTATGGATTCAAGCAAAATTATACAAGTCGAACATGGAATGGTGAAAGCATACTTAGTAGAACTAGTTCTAGTAATCATTACAATGAAGAGAATGGCCAGGAAGATAACATGAGTAATGAGGTGAATGGTGAGAATGCTGAGAACGACCGTGTTAATGAGATGTTGGGTGATGTTGAAGAACATTTGATGGAAGAGTGAAAGTTGTACGAAAAATACTAATTATTGCTGGGATGCCTTTGTATTCTAGTTGTGCTAAGTTCACGATATTACATGTTGTGCTCAAGCATTTCAATTTATAATCAAAACATGGGTGGAGTGATAAAAGTTTTACATCATTGCTGGAACTTTTGAAAGACATGCTTCTAAAAGGTAACGAGCTTCCTACTAATTACGAGGAAAAGAAAATTAAGTGCCCAATTGGTATAGGGTACAAAAAGGTACATGCATGTCCAAATGATTATATATTGTATCGAAATAAATATAATAGCTTGCATAAGTATCCTAAGTGTGAATTATCTCGTTACAAGTCGCGAGGGAATGTTCATAACGACCTAGATAAGAAATGGCCTCCAACAACGATTTTATGGTATTTTCCTATTATACCAAGGTTTAAAACATTTATTTGCAAATAAAGAAAATGCAAAAAACTTAAGATGGCATGCAGATGTGAAGAAGGATGATCGATTACCAAGGCATCCAATCGATTCTCCGTAGTGGAGAAATATTGATATTGATACAATATATTCTAGTTTTGGCGAAGAAATTAGGAATCCTAAACTTAATCTTTTCACAGATGGCATAAACCCATTTGGTAACCTTAGCGGTCAATATAGTACTTGGCCGGTTCTTTTGGTGATTTACAATCTTCCACCTCACTTGAGTATGAAGTGCAAGTACATCATATTTTCCCTTCTTATCTCAAGACCACGACAACCAGGAAATGACATCGATGTTTACCTAGCTCCTCTTATTGATGATTTAAAACTTTTGTGGGATAAAGGTGTGCACATGTTTGATGCATATAGTACAAGTGATTTTATATTATGTGCCACACTTTTTTGTACCATAAATGATTTTACCGCATATGGTACCCTGTCTGGATTTAGTACAAAATGCCAAAGCGTGTCGAATTTGTCAAGACGATATAGTTGTTGAGCGCCTGTATTTTAGCTAGAAAAATGTGTATATGCATCATCGTATATTTCTCCCACCTAATCACCCTTATCGTAAAATAAGAAGCCATTCAATGGGGAGATAGAGAGTAGAATTGCTCGTTTTCCATAACAGGAAATGATGTGTATGAATGAGTCAAAGATATTGAAAATGTATTTGGCAAAGCCTTTCCTGTTCCAAAAGGCATGTGGAAGAAAAAATCTATATTTTGGGAACTTGCATATTGAAACATTTATAGATTCGGCATTGTCTAGATGTAATGCATACAGAAAAAATGTTTGTGAGAGTATCAATGGGACACTCTTGAATATACCTGGTAAGACAAAGGATGGTGTGAAAGCTAGGCAAGATATGTTGAAAATGGATATTCGGAAGGAGTTGCACCAATGGAGAAAGGTAAACGTAGCCACTTGCCTCCTACATGTTATACATTATCCAAAAAAGAGAAGACTAGTTTATGCGAGTGTCATCGTGGTGTCAAAGTTCAATCATGTTATTGTTTGAACATTAGCAATCGTGCACCAATGAAGGATTTGAAATTGACCGGCATTAAGTCTCATGATTGCCATGTGATAATGCAACACTTGTTACATGTTGCAATTCAAGATATTTTGCCTAAACATGTTAGACATGTTATTACAAAGCTTTTTATCTTATTTTAATTTAATTCGTTGCAAGGTGATTACTAATTTGTTGGACGATCAACAAGATGATGTTATTGTTACCTTATGTCAATTTGAGATGTATTTCCGCCCTTCATTTTTTGATGTTATGGTGCATTTGGTTGTTTATCTGGTAAGAGAAATCAAGATTTACGGTCTATGTTTATGAGATATATGTATTCATTCAAAACGCACATGGGAACTTTAAAAAGAAAAACAAAGAATAGATACAAACCTGAAGTTAGTATCCTAGAAGGTATTGAAGATGAGGAGGTTATTGAATTTGTCACTCAATACTTAATTGGTGTTGAACCTATTAGACTTTGTAAGTCTCGACATGAAGGGAGACTTAATGGTCATGGAACAATTGGGTTTAAATTGATGTCAATTGGTGATGAAATGTTTCACAAAGCTCACCTACTTGTTTTACAGCACCATAGTGAGGTTCATCCTTACTTGGAGGAGCATATGACAATTCTAAAGTCTCAGAATCCTTCAAAGAATGAAAAGTGGTTGACCAATGAACATAACCGCTCTTTCATCATATGGTTTAAAGATAGGGTAATGTCTCAATTGTCACAAACAAATCATAATGTTTATGATACAATAAAATGGTTGGTGTAACATTCTCGGATTTTAACCAAGTTTAAATTGGTAATTAATTTAATTTTTGGAATTAAATTATGAAATTTTTGGTATTTAGTTTAAATTTTGGATTTAATGATGAATTAATTGGAAAATCTCCAGAATAAATAATGATATGAACTTTTCAATAGAGATTTTGGATTTGGGATTCAATAATAAATATATTTGAAAAATTGAAGTTAAAAATCTTTATATTTTAAAGAACTAATAAATATGTATATATAATTTATAAGTTGTGTATAATTACATTTTTAAATCATTTCTTTAAAATGTTGTATAAAAATGTTAATGAAGGGCTCGATTTGAAAATTCAATAAATTGATTTTAAATAGAATTTTGATTTTGGGATTCAAATATAAATGTATTGCAATAAGTTTAATATTCTTTTTCTTTAGATAATACAAATATACATATATATATATATAGTTTGAAAATATAGACAATTAATAAATTAATAAGATAAAGGATTCAAAAACATTTTTCCTTCATATTTGAAATAAATATAGTTGTAAATATAAAAACATAAAACATAAAAACCATGTTTCATAAATAAAATATAGTAAGGGATTTTGACAAAATGTATAAATAAATTTAAAAGAAAGGACATAAACATAAAAGTTTGGGTCATGACAAGTGTTTAGCAAATAATCATATAGATTAACAAATGTAGAGGGATTAATTCATGCAAATAAACAAGTGGCATGTCGTGTTCTTTTTGAAATGAAAATTTTATAGACATTATATTAGAAAAAATGAATCAGGCTTCGATTTCTTTCATTTGTGAAATCTGAAAACAAAAGAAAATTTTGTCAAAAACAATCTTCAACCTGGAAATAAAATTCCAGAAAACAATCTTCTTCAAGTTCAAACAGTTTTCAAAGCAAACATCTAAAGCTACGCAATAGGAAATCGAAATCTGGAAACAAGCTAACAATTCAAAAACAAAATAAAATTCTTGAGAATTTGAAACTAGAAAAAAATCAAAAGCAGTTAAACCTGAGACATTCAAATCTGAAGCAATTGGTTATTGTTACAACAAGGCAAGATCGTCTCCGATCAAAAGCAAACAATAGCCTGGAAAAACCAAAGTCAATCAACCTCAGATCAAAACATAATCAAGTAAAGGTCAAAGCTCCACAACAATTAAAACAAAATTTCCAGGTTTAAATCTACTTCTCTGCTCTGTGCACTCGGATTAGCAAACCCTTTTTATTTAAAGCTTTAAAACTGGATGTATGGATTGATAGTTTAAGTTGTTGTGGAAATGCTTGATGTTCCTGCATGTTTACGTTATGTATGTATGTATAATGATATTGTGCGCATATCTATGAACACATATATATTGGCTCTGTTCATAGTTAACAGGCCTTAAAAAGACTCAAAAACAGATTACTTTTCCCCTAATTTGTTATATATTATAATGTATAAACAAATTTTGTTTGAAATATTAAGAAATGGGTTTTAAAAATATTTTCGACAAAGATTTGAGGTGGTTTTAGCTGGAAGGAAGGATATACAGGGAAACTCAAAAATTTATACATTTAAATTGATTTCGAAAACCATGAATTTTAAAGGTGAAATCAAGATTTTTAAACTTGTAAATTGAGAGCATTTGTGAGTTGAACGATTTTAGTACTTTCATCGATTGCCAACGATCGACGTGATGTTGGGGGTTTGGGTTGATGTCGAAGGTGGCTTGCATGTTGATGATCATAGGAAAAATGCTAAAAGCATTTAATGTTGGTCGAGGCGGCGGCGTAGTGGCGAGGTAGGGTTTTAGCCCAGTTTTGTTTGATGTGGAAGAGGCGACGATTTCGTCCACTGTAGTGGGTTGGAACGCATCGCGACCGGGGGGATGGAAGGAGAGAACGGTGGCGGTGGTTCAGGCGAGATCGCGTGACCTCCAGTGGTCAGCGGCGAAGGCCAGAGGTGGATTTCTGATCGGCATGGGTTCCAGAGTTTGAGTGTTTGTGTTCGTTTTTGAGTTCCCTGATGATTTTGTGGTGATGGGCATTCTTTTGGTTTGAGATGGTCGTAGATGACATGTCGAAGGGAACGCGGTCGATCTGACATGGTTATGGCGGTGTGCACGGTGCATAGATATCACTGGTGTCAGGTTTGATATGATGGAGTTTGCCTCGAAGTTGATTTCGAGGAAGGGTAGCATTGGCTCGGGAATGGTTACGGGTTGTACTAGCATATGTCTTCTGGTATTTTAAAAAAAAATTCAAAAGATTTTAAATCAAAAGTAAATTTGTGTGGAAGTTTACTGGGGAAAGTACCGGGAAGACTCGAAGTAAACAAGCGTTTTTCTCGGGGAACACTCGGGTTGACTTGAGTATTATGGTTTCCAATTTTTAAAAATTAACAATCTAAGTCAATTTAATTTCTAAAGCTATTTTTTAAGAGTAAAGTTTGTTGTTAAATTGGAATGTGTGCTTAAGGGTTTTGGAAGTAAAGTATTTAAATTAATTGAGTTTAAAGATGTTTTTAAACTTATGATTTTGAAAAGATTTTATTTTTAAATGAAAACTTAATAAAATAATTAAGGAATGAATCAAATGTGTTTTAAATTGCTAATTTAAAAGTAAAGTTAATTTATATTGCTAATGATAATTAATTAATAAATGATTTATAATTACTTAATAATTAAAGAATGATTTATTAAGGGTTAATCAATTATTAAGTAAAAGATTAATTAAATTATAATTAAAGGTTAATCAAAGATTAATTTGAAGATTGATTAAGGTTAATTAATTACATGGTTAAGATAAATTAATTAATTATTTGTAATTTATTACTGTTAATTAACCAAGATTATTAGTTTATCTATAAGTAATGAATCTAATTTAAATTTATCAGATAATTAATTAGTCTTACTTATGGATGACTGTATTCAATTGAATGTTGTGAATTGTTTGATATCTTTACTGAGTGATGCTTTGTGATTTGAATTGTTTTAATTCAAGCTGTGATGAATGTAATCTATTTTATCTATGATAAGTGTATATTATTTATCTGTGTATCTGTGAATAAAGGTAAGCGCTATAGGAATATACCGCTTATCGATAATTATATGATTGAATCTGTGATGATTGATGATGTTGCACTATTGTGTAAAACCCCTAGACTACATCATACACAAATATGGATTGCACGAGTAAATTGGTTAAGTCACAAATTTTTGAAATGATTTTTAAGATTGAATTTTAAATCCAAAATGGTTTTGGAAATAGAATTGGGTTAAATAAGAAAAGTTTTGAAAAGGAGTTTTAAGATTTATTTTGAATAACTTGATTAAGTTTTGAAATTTAAATGTTTGGAGTTGAATTTGAATTCAAGATTTGAAATTAAATTCTATATTTTGAAATTATCGTTTAAAACGGTTATACAAGTTATAAATGTGTTTATATGGGTTTAAACCATTTTAAAAATATTATTTTGGAAATTTAAATTTAACCCAAGTTCAAAGGGCTTTAACTCGTGCAAATGTAATCGAATTTTTCCGAAACGAAAACTATTTGTTTTCAAATAATAAAAGCCTTCATATAGAGGAAGGATTTTCAATTTGTGTTGAAAGATTTCAAGTTTGAAATAGAATTGAAATTGTTTCGAAAGCTATGAATAAATCTTTGTGAAAGATGGTTGAACTTTGTTTTGAAATTTAAGAGGATTTTGAATGGTGTATCTTTTGCATGAAAGGTTTGAAATGGGAATTGTTTGAAAAGATATGAATGAATCTTTGGAAATGGTTTTGAAAGCTATGGGTTGATTCTTTGATTTAATGATTGGATGAGTTAATCCAATTTGAAAAGGAAATGGCTTTGAAAGTTATAATTGATTTTTTGTGAAAGAATTGTGGACTTTGTTTCCAAATTGAAAAAAATCTTGAGGGTATATCTTTTATATGAAAAGATATGGAATTGTAAATAGTTTTTAAAAGCTATGAATGAATCTTTGTGAAATATTGATGAACTTTGCGAAGTGAATCTTTTTGTTTAAAAGATTAAAATGGTAATTTGTTTAACCATTTTAAAGAAAAGTTTTGGGTAATAAGTTGTGACTTAACTGAAATCCCAATATCTATATGTTTTTAAATATTGCGCTCATTATTCAGTCTAGCCGGGAGAGGACCTTGTGTCATATAACCCATTCCGAATAATGATACGACGTTGTGGATAGCATTTGAAGACCGGTGGTGAAGACTGGGTATTTACGTGAATGAAAGGATAACCCGTGATTGTCTCTGCACTGAGTCGCGTCGGTATAGAGATCTCCATATGTGATGGGGAGTCCGATCGAGATTGTGAATATGTAACGACCCAGAATTTTTATTAATTAAAATTTGAGTATTTAATTAATTTTAAATATTAATAAGTGAAATTTATAAGTCGAATAAATTTTATTTCGAATAATTGGATTTAATTGGATAAATTAAATCGATAATTTAATATGTGAAAATACAGAAATAATTGAAAACTGGGTTAAATATGATTGAAAATGATTTGTAAAATTTTATTATATCATATTGGAGTTAGAATGATGTTATAGAACTTTTAAAATCGAATTAAAAGTTTATTTGTGAAAATTGAATATTTTAATATTAAATCGACTAGTGAAATTAGCCATTTTTCGAACAGTCTCAGAATTGGACGAAACTAGTTCCCTTGGATCCGTAATAGTTTGTTATTACCGGATTTCAATTTTCGTAGCAATCGGAGTTATCGTTTGATCGTGGCAGCTCGAAACGCATCGAAATTGTTTTAATATTAATTTGGCAAGTTAAAATAGCCATTTTTCAAACAGTCTCGGATTTCGACGAAACCAGTTTCATCGGATCCGTAATGTGATATTATTGTATGGTTTCAAATTTCAAGTCAATCGGATTTACCGTTTGTCCGGGGCAAGCGAAAACGCATAGAAAATCGTTTAATCGGTTTAATTTTAAATCGAACGTTTATTGCCATAACTCGCACAGATGACCGAGTTAGCTCCCGAAACACATTTCATTGTGTTCGGAACGTGGGGTAAACCTTAGAAACGCCAACCGGCACGCTTCGTTTGCAGTTCGAAAAATACGGGATGAATAGTGTTCGTCGTTTTTTCTATATAAGCCCCTCTACTCTTCATTTTGCAAACCAAAAGAAAACCCTAGGGTTTAAAACTGCAGCCGCCACTTTCTGAAATTAATGGCCAGAATATTCCCTTCTTCTCCCCTCAATCTCTCCCGATCCACACGTTTTTAGAAAAACTTGTCAACACGAAAGTTGTAGAGCTAAGCAAGAGCTTTCAATCCATACGGAGATGATCGAAAACGGAGCAACGAATCAACGGGAAATCAAGCGAGAAGGCGCAGCGTTTTTCACGCAAATCGAGGTGATAGGGGAGGCCGAGTTCAACATGGTGGCAGCCGATGGTGGCTCTCGAGCGGGGCTTCGCAACGCTGGTCTCTGATCGTCTTCAACTTCAACGTGGTGGCCGCGATAATTCGTTGAAGAGCGGCGGCTATGGGTTTTTGTTTGTGCGTGTTTTACTGGGTAGAGGAAGAAGGAGGGGATGGTTCAGATCTGAAGTGGAGGAAATGGATGGCCTGGATTGAATCTAGGGTTTGCAATTGAAAATAAATTGTAATTTAATTATATAAAAATTCGTTCAAACTTTAAAATAGCGTAACTTCTTCATACGAGGTCCGTTTTCGACGAAATTTTTTGCGTTGGAATCGTATTAACGAGCACTACGCAATGGAGCTGGATTGGAGTTGATTGGAGTCAGTGAAAATTTCGAGTAAAATTTAACGTTCGTTTAATTTTATTCGAAATAAAGGCCGAAACGGAATTGAAATCAAGGTGAGAACTTCTCACTCAGTCGAATCGGTTTCGATTTTTATTTTGAATAGTTATATTTAAAATACTTGAATGCATGTTTGAATGATGATTGTTATCTATTGATTGTTAAAATAGACATTATGCGCCGTTAGTAAGCGGATGTTATTTATTAAAAACATATACCGCGAATATTTCATAAACAACGAAATTGGTATTATTTATGTACTTGGAATTGATTTCCCGTGGTATATAGCGGATGAGACCCTATTGCGCCGCCTATTAAGAGGATAATATTTTAAATCCCATATACCTCGATAATTCCGTACTGGAACGGAATTGGTATTGTGCTAATGTTTGTGGATGCAGGGAAATAGGTTGGAGGGATCCAACTGGGTTCCTCAACTGTATTGATTTATTTACAGATATTTTAATATTTGTTGATTATCATATCGATATACGATATTTGGATGTCGTGATTGACTATTTGGTGCTGTTGCATCATCGGATCCATTTTTGAAGTTTTAAAATAATGATTTTTGGTTTTTAAAGGAATTTTAAAGTGATTTTTGAAAGTATATGTTTTATTAAAATTTTGAATTGATTTATTTTAAATAAATTAACGTTATAAGTTTAATGTTATAAAAGTTATGATTTTTGTAAAATATAACCAAATTAAGATTTTTGAAATAAATAGTGATTAATTTATAAAATGGTTTAATTGGGAATTTTGAATTATTATAGACGGTTTATATAAAAGATTTATAAAATTGATATTTATAAATTAAAAATACAGGAATTATAAAACGAGTTTTTATAAGTAATGAAGTGAAATAAAAATGGATTTCATAAGTGAATTTAGATTTATAAATTTATGAAATATGAATATATAAAATGGATAGATTTTGTAAAATATAAGATTTATAAGTAATCAACTTATAAATCGGATTTTGGCATTTAAAATGAGATATAAAAAGGATTTTTATAAATAGAAGTTTATAAAAATATAAATGGAGTTTATAAACGTTGTTTATAAATCCGAAATCAATTTAATTTGATAAGTTGGATATAGGAATATATGAAAGGAATTATATTCACGATTTTGGACAGTGGATAATCCTTTAATTAAATATGTAGAAATGTTGAAATTGGTTAACGAAGTATATTCACGATTTTGGACAGTGAATATATTATTAAATGAAATGGATATGCTTTTGGGGAAGGAACATTATGAAATGAAGTTAATGATTTTAAAGACGTTTTAAAATGCATTAAGTATCGAATATATAGATTTCAACATTCATTGTTGAAATAGACGTTTTCGAGAAATAGAAGGAAATGGTGGACTATAACACTGTTGTTATAGTAAATGGTTTTCGAAAGGAAATGTTTTGTATAGTATTGGGATTTATATATCTATTTAAACTTTGAATCCCTATACTAGTGATTTTGGGTCGTCGTAACGATGTTTTACGTAACATTCGTTTTGGCCCAAACAAATGTGTTTAAGAGAATGATTTCTTAAAGAATGAAATATATACTTAATTTTCGATTTAAGTATATTGAATATTTTCCAAGTGTTGAAATTGAATGGATTTGTGAATTACTTATTATTAAATAAGTACGGAAATGTTTTCCAATATGAACTGAATATTTTGAAACTTTATCTTTTAAAGATAAATTGAAAATGAATAATAGAAATCGATTTGGACAATCGTATATTCATAGATATTTTGGGATTATAAATTCACTATGGAATTTATTAAAGAAAGGGGAATTTGATTAAAAATAAACATTGATTTATTTTTGAAGTGTGGAAATTATATATCTAGTAAAGATATTTTGGAAAGTAAATAATTTGGGAAATTATTTGGATTTGGTGATGTTGAACACGCCTATTGATAGTTAAATAATCCGACTATCAATATTTACCTTTAAATAGGTATTTGTTGTGATTTTCTTGAATTTAAATGCCACGCTTATTTTTGAATAAGCGCTCACTATTCGGGTTATCCAGGAAAGGACATTGGGGTCGTATAACCCATTTCGAATATGTGATACGTCGTTATGGATTGCATTTGATGACCGGTGTTGAAGACCGGATATTTTTGAAAACGGAAGGATTACCGTCGAGTTACTCTACATCGGCTGATCTTCGATATAGAGGTTTTATCACCCTTAGTGACGGGAAGTCCGGTCGTGATTAGTGAATATCCGGATTGCAAGGACTTCTTTGGAAGTGCCTTCGGTTCTGTTCGAGCCCGGAACAGACTTGTATGGATTGTATGTCTGACATTATAAATTGAGATATAAAGCTGATTTCTTTCAAATATATTTCTGTTGGCGGCGGAGAATTTATTCTCTTATCTTAACACCCTTCTCTGAGACGTACGAGCTCAGAGGTTATATAGTTGAAGGTTATTAGTGATATACTTCCAATTTGGTAGTGTGGCATGCTGAGTGTTGCTGTGAAATGATCATTGTTTGATCATTTGTGATATGATCATTTGTTTGATCATTTATCTTGGTGATCATTTCTATGATCATTTGTTGACCCAAAGCACAGCTTTTGTATAAAGCGTGGCTTTGTGGACGAGACTTCGTCGGACCTCACTCCCCGAAAATGGTCAAAACAGGAAGGATGCAGCAAGGTTATTAGGGGGTAGCGCCCCTTTAGTGTATGTCATTCCTTCTGTATAGAGGTGGTATCATGGTATGGAGCCCAGATACTTAACCTATGTTGTTGCCGCAAATTTTGTGCTTGTTGGAAATCGAGGATCCTCGGATAGATCGGTTACGATCGGGGGATGACATATTCGTGTCAGTAGTTACCCAGTTAGGGGTAACCCGGCCTTGTGTTGGCAGAGATCCGGTTTGGTTCTCGGGACGTCATTCCACAGGCGTTTACATGTGGCAATGGGAAGTTCCTTGGCCTGACCATTTGTTGGAAATCCAAAGAAACAATACGATCTTGTACGGTTTTAGTTGTAGAACCTATCATTCACTTATGGTGGGCCCCACTGTTTGGATGGTAGCTATAGTAGGCATAAGTGCGAAATGCCTATGCTAGCTAAGATTTATATTCTACTTTCGAAATTGTTTTCTACACTATGCACTAGTAATAATATCAAATGTTTCTTTTTAATGCGTATCAAGCATCTTTGATATCATAAGGAGAAATCTCCTCTGATTCTGCGTTTGCATTGTATGTGTGTGCGGGAGGCCTTATGGTAGTCTCATTTTTTATAAAGCATTGCGAATTGACTTTAAAAATATTCGTCTATTTTGTTTTAAAGATAAACTGTTTTGAGTTCTCACACCAGTCACATGACTGACTCGGAGTTTATTGTTTTCCTTCCTAAACTCTGGGTGCCCACCAATTTCCACACGGGCAGTCAAAAGTTAAGGTTTATCAGGATATTCTGGAATTCAGGAGTTGCTAGAGGCAAGCTGGATGGCATGGCGTATTACTAGTATATAGTATTTCTTTTCCGCTGTTTGTTGTTGTTTGTTGTTGTACACTCTGATGATGTAATGTAAAATGATGTAATGTAATAACTGATATAGTTCTTTGTTTAAAGATTATTCATTTAATATTATTTGTTGATCCGCTGCGATTGTGAGATTCTGTTATTGTTCTGTTGTTTTCTTTCTGTTCCGTTCTATCTTTTCTATCTTCTTCTACCTTTTCTTCTTCTTTAAGCCTAACATTTCGGTTTTTCGGCAACGAAAAATCGCAAACGTTACAGAATACCCGGATTTGCAAGGGCTTCTTTGGAAGTGTCTTCATTTCTGTTCGAACCCCGAACAGGCTTTTATGGATGTGTGTCTGACATTATACTTTGATATGCAAAGCTGGTTTCTATCAAATACATTTCTGTTTGGTGGCGGAGATTTATTCTCTTAGCTTAACACCCTTGTATGAGACGTACGAGCTTAGAGGTTATGTTGTCGATGGTTTCTAGTGATACATTCCCAACTTGGTAATGTGGCATACGAAGTGCTGCTGATCATTTGTTGATCGAAGCATGGCTTCTGTGAAAAGCATAGCTTTGTGGACGTGACTTCGTCGAGCCTCACAACACGGAAATGTTCGAAACATGAATGTTGCAGCAAGGTTTTTAGGGGTCATTCCCCAAGGGTATGTCCATTTCCTTCTGGATAAAAGGTGGTATCATGGTATGGAGCCTAGATATTTAACCTATGTGGTTAGTGCAAATTTATTACTTTGTGGTTGTTGGTGTCGATGCCTCGGATAAAGGTCGGTAACGACCGGGGATGGTATACTTGTGTGGTAGTTACCTATGTTATAGCTTGGTTAAAGCGTGAGGTAGCGTCAGCCTTGTGTTAGCAGAGATCCGGTTAGGTTCTCGGGGGCGTCCTTCTAGAGGCGTTCCTATTTCGGTAAGGAAGTTCCTTAGGTTGACCATTTTTTGGAAATCCAATCATCCAATACACGCCTTGTACTGTTTTAGATGTATAACCTGCCATTTAATGTGGTAGCTATAGTAGGCATAGAACGAAATGTCTATGCTAGCTGAGATTAATATTATACTTTCGAAAGGTTTTCTGCACTATGCACTAATAATAATATCAAATGGTTTTCGCATATCAAGCATTTTTGACTGTCATAAGGAGAAATCTCCTCCATGTGTGCGCTTGCATTGTGTGTGTGGTGGGAGGCCTTATGGCAGTATCATTTTCCAGAAAGCATTGCGGATTTCAATTTTAAAATCTTTTGTTGTTTTTTTAAAGATAAAATTGTTTTTGTTTGCTCATACCAGTCTCATGACTGACCCGGAGTTTATTGTTCCCTTCCTTTCTCTGGGTGCCCACTAATTTCCACACGGGCAGTCTAGAGTTGGAATTTTTTAAATAATCAAATCGTAGGAGTAGATTCGGTATCCTTCAGTCTCTTAAAATCTTCTTCAGTTTGTGGATGGACTGACCTTGTTTAGTACAACTTGATTGGGAGTTCGAGCTATTTCTGGATTGATGCTTTGGAAATGGAGATTGCTGATATTGGAGTTCTTTCTTTGGGGTTCAAGTTTATGTTATTATTCCACTGATGTGTCTTGTATCTCTGATAGATATCGATATCATTTGTATCATTGTTGTATACCATTGGATATTGTATTCATTTGTGTTATATGATATTCATTTTCTTCCACTGTGTTGTTGTACTTAATGTGTTATAAGCTCCGGCACGAGTAGAATTTCAACGGATGAACCTGTGGCATTCGAGTACAAGTGGAGTACGGATGTCGATTTTCAAACGCTGAAATTTAGGTACCCCTACATGTCCCCGGGGAGGGGTTGGTTTACTGGGTAGGTGAAGAACTAGAAAGGCTGGCCGTAAAAGCAAGGGCAGTGTACCATTGTATGCCACGGCGGGGATGGGATGGTTGAAAAGCCTACCAATCGAGAGTGGCCGTTGTCGATGGTTGAAAAGCCTAGACCGTTACAATTTAGCAAATGCGACGACCCTGACTCGACCTTCGAAAATCGACATGCGTACTTCACTTGTACTCGAATGCCATGGATTCAAACGTCGAAAATGGTTCGCCAGAGCTTATAACACATTAAGTATAACAACACAGCGGAAGAAATGAATACATATCATATAACTCCAATGAATACAATATTTGATACAACACACTATACAGTTGAGATATCAGAGATACAATAATAACAGCGAAAAGAAAAAATTCCAAAAGAATTCCAAGTGAGAAAGCGAGGATCTAATAGAATGCATCACTATTCCAATGCTCCAAAGATCTCCAAAAGCAAAATGCGGGAACCACCATCAACACTAAAGTGAAGCAACTAGATCCAAATGCAATTGGAAACATCCAGAGATGGAATGCTACCGAATCTACCTTATTTTTGACTATCTGAAAAATCCAACTCTAGACTACCCGTGTGGAAAATTGTGGGCATCCAGAGTTTAGATAGGGAACAATAAACTCCAGGTCAGTCATGGGACTGGTGTGAGCAAACAAAAATAGTTTATCTTTAATAACAAACAACAAAAGAATTTAAGATTGAAATCCGCAATGCTTTTTTGGGAAAATGAAATTGCCATAAGGCATTCCGCCACACACACAATGCAAGTGCACACTTGGAGGAGATTTCTCCTTATGACAGTTAAAAATGCTTGATACACGAAAACCATTTGATATTGTTATTAGTGCACAGTGCAGAAAACCTTTCAAAAGTATAATATTAATCTTAGCCAGCATACCAGATTTCGTCGTATGCCTACTATAGCTCTCATGTTCAATAGCAGGTTACCGCCACATTCCATGGCAGGTTATATAACTAAAACCGTACAAGGCACGTATTGTTTCTTTGGATTTTCAGCAAATGGTCAGGTAAAGGAACTTCCTACACCGAATGGGTACGCCTCTAAAAGGACGCCCCCGAGAACCTAACCGGATCTCTGCTAACACAAGGCCGATGCTACCTCACACTTTAAACAAGCTATAACATAGGTAACTACCATACAAGTATGCCATCTCCGGTCATTACCGACCTTTATCCGAGGCCTCGACACCAACAACCACAAAGTAATAAATTTGCAGTAACCACATAGGTTAAATATCTGGGCTCCATACCATGATACCACCTTTTATCCAGAAGGAAATGGACATACCCAGGGGTGCGACCCCTAAAAACCTTGCTGCAACATTCTTGTTCCGACCATTTTTGGGTTGTGAGGCTCGACGAAGTCACTTCCACAAAGCAACGCTTTTTACAAAAGCCATGCTTCGATCAACAAATGATCAGCAGCACTTCACATGCCACATTACCAAATTGGGAATGTATCACTAGTATCCATCAATTACAAAACCTCTGAGCTCGTACGTCTCAGAGAAGGGTGTTAAGCTAAGAGAATAAATCTCCGCCACCAAACAGAAATGTATTTGATAGAAACCAGCTTTACATCTCAAAGTGTAATGTCAGACACACATCCACACAAGTCTGTTCCGGGTTCGAACAGAACCGATGGCACTTCACAAAGAAGCCATTGCGATCCAAAAATCCTTAATCACGTCCAGACTCCCCATCACAAAGGGTGATCAAATCTCTATACCGGGGCCAATCGGTGTAGAGACATTCGACGGGTTATCCTTTCGCTTTCGAGAATATCCGATCTTGACCACCGGTCTTCAAATGCTATCCATAACATCGTATCATTATTTGAAATGGGTTATATGACACAATATCCTCCCCCGGCTAAACCGAATAATGAGCGCAATATTAAAAAACAAATGGATATTGGGATTTTAGTCAAGTCACAACTTTAAAACCCAAAACTTTCCATTCAAATGGTTTAAACAAATTACCATTTTCAAATCTTTAAACAAAAAGATTCACTTCACAAAGTTCACCATTTTTCACAAAGATTCATTCACTGATTTTAAAACAATTTCCACTTCAAATTGGATTAACTCATCCAATCTTTAAATCAAAGATATAATTCATTGCTTTCAAAATCGTTTCCAAAGATTCATTCATAACTGGGAAAACTATTTTCATTTCAAAACTTGAAATCCTTTCAACACAAATTTGAAATTCATTTCCTTGTATGAAAGCTTCTGAAAACAAACAGTTTTCGTTTCGAAAAAACTCCGATTTCATTTAAACAAGTTAAAGCTCTTGGGTTAAATTCAAATTCCCAAACAATACTTTTTAAATGGTTTAAAAACCCAAATAAACTTGTATAATCTTTTTAATCCATAATTTCCAAACATAGAATTCAAAATTAAAATATTTAAATTCCCAAAACTTTATCAAGTTATTCAAAATAACTTCCATCTCTAAAATACCTTTTCAAAAGCTTTTCAACCCAATTCTATTTCCAAAACCTTTTGGATTCAAAATTCAACTTTAAAGCCATTTCAAAAATATGTGACTTAACCAATTTTCACGTGCAATCCATATTTGTGTGTGTATGGTGTAGTCTAGTGGTTTTACACAATAGTGGTGCGGTATCAACAACCATCACAGAATTCAAGCACATCAATATCGATAAGCGGTACAATCTATAACACTCATCTTCATTCACAGAATCATAGATAATATAAATTTTATCACGGATAGATTAATTACATTCATCACAGCTCAAATCAAAATAATTCATACCACACAGCATCACACATCAGGGATATCAATCGATACAACGCATTCAAAAAATAATAATCAATCATCTATAATTAAGATGGATAAATCGTGTGATTATACTTAATTAATCACATAATTATTTTCGTTAATTATCCTAAATTAATGATTAATTATTCTTAATTAATAAATTAATAATGTGTTATATTCATGAGCTAAAGTTTCAACCTACAGGTCCCAGTAAATTCTCTTACTATCCATTGATAGTGAGTATGAGTGCAAGAAGAGAACGAGATAGGGGACAGGGGAGTACGATTGTAAATGGTAGATACCCTATAACAACAAGGAACAATTTTTCTCTATTAATCTCTTTGATCATCCGATTTCAGTTCTTTGATGGCTTCATGGTAGCTAGAGGGAGAAGCTTTGGTATGGTGATGGCCTTGCGAATCGTTACAGATATTGTGTTCTCGTTATTAGCTTTTTGTTTTAAACTCTAATGAATTTGAAAATTTATTTGAAATATATTGGTAAATAAGAATATGAAGCTGAATTTGAATTGTATCGATAAAACGATTTTGATTAAAACCAAATTTGAAATTCCATTGTAATTTCTTATGATGATCAAAGTCCAAAGAGGGACAAAAAATATTAATATATATTTTGGGATATTCCGACTTGAGTTTGGAATCCATACCTAGTATTTGAGAATTGTGGAAAATTGAATCTATTTGTCCGTTCTTTTGGGTCTAGATATATTCTACGAGCGGTTAGTATCCTTCGAACGAACCAATGCCCCTGTATATTTCGTAGATCTGGTGACCCGAGTATTTCGTAAAATGTTGAATGAGTTCGTTCTCATAATTATTGGTGATATTCTGATTTGGTAAACCAAATGCAGAATAGATATTCAGTTTGATCTGCGAAGATATTGCTCTATCTTTCATCTATTCTTTGTTGTCACCCTTACAAATTTTGAGGACGAAATTTTCTTAAAGGGGGAATCTGTAACATTCTCGGATTTTAACCAAGTTTAAATTGGTAATTAATTTAATTTTGGAATTAAATTATGAAATTTTTGGTAATTAATTTTAAATTTTGTATTTAATGATCAATTAATCGAAAAATCTCTAGAATAAATAATGATATGAATTTTTAAATAGAGATTTTGGATTTGGGATTCAATAATAAATATATTTGAAAAATTGAAGTTAAAAATCTTTATATTTTAAAGAACTAATAAATATGTATATATAATTTTTAATTTGTATATAGTTACATTTTTAAATCATTTTTTAAAATGTTGTATAAAAATGTTAATAAAAGGCTCGATTTGAAAATTCAATAAATTGATTTTAAATAGAAATTTGATTTTGGGATTCAAATATAAATGTATTGCAATAAGTTTAATATTCTTTTTATTTAGATAATACAAATATATATAGAGTTTGAAAATATAGGTAATTAATAAATTAATAAGATAAAGGATTTAAAAACTTTTTTCCTTCATATTTGAAATAAATTTAGTTGTAAATATAAAAACATAAAACATAAAAACCATGTTTCATAAATAAAAATGGTAAGGTATTTTGACAAAATGTATAAATAAATTTAAAAGAAAGGACTTAAACATAAAATTGGGTCTTGACAAGTGTTTAACAAATAATCTATAGATTAACAAATGTAAAGGGATTAATTCATGCAAATAAACAAGTGGCGGGTCATGTTCTTTTTGAAATGAAAATTTTATAGACATTATATTGGAAAAAATGAACAAGGCTTCAATTTCTTTCATTTGAGAAGTCTGAAAACAAAAGAAAATTTTGTCAAAAACAGTCTTCGACCTGGAAATACAATTCCAGAAAACAATCTTCCTCAAGTTCAAACAGTTTTCAAAGCAAAAATCTAGAGCAATGCAATAGGAAATCAAAATCTGGAAGCAAGCTAACAATTCAAAAATAAAATCAAATACCTGAGAATTTAAGACCAGAAAAAAAAATCAAAAGCAATTAAACCTGAGACATTCAAATCTGAAGCAATTGGTTATTGTTTCAACAAGGCAAGGTCATCTCCGATCAAAAGCAAACAACAGCCTGGAAAAATCAAAGTCAATCAACCTCAGATCAAAACATAATCAAGTAAAGGTCAAAGCTCAACAACAATTAAAACAAAGTTTCCAGGTTTAAATCTACTTCTCTGCTCTGTGCACTCAGGTGAGCAAACCCTTTTTATTTAAAGCTTTAAAACTGGATGTGTGGATTGAAAGTTTAATTTGTTGTGGAAATGCTTGATGTTCCTGCATGCTTACGTTATGCATGCATATATAATGATACTGTGTGCATATCTGTGAACACATATATATTGGCTCTGTTCATAGTTAACAGGCCTTAAAAAGATTCAAAAACAGATTACTTTTCCCCTAATTTGTTATATGTCATAATGTATAAACAAATTTTGTTTGAAATATTAAGATATAGGTTTTAAAAATATTTTCGAGAAAGATTTGAGGTGGTTTTAGCTGGAAGGAAGAATATACAGGGAAACTCAAAAATTTATCAAATTTTCGGTTTTCATAAATTCAAGATTCAATTATATCATTTGAATTGATTTCGAAAACCATGAATTTTAAAGGTGAAATCAAGATTTTTAAACTTGTAAATTGAGAACATTTGTGAGTTGAATGATTTTAGTACTTTCATCAATTGTCAACGATCGACGTGGTGTTGGAGTTTTGGGTTGACGTCGAAGGTGACTTGCATGTTGATGATGACAGAAAATATGCTAGAAGCATTTAAGGTTGGTCGATTCGGCGGCGTAGCGGTGAGGTAGGGTTTTAGCCCAGTTTTATTTGATGTGGAAGAGGCGATGATTTCGTCAACCGCAGTGGGTTGGAACACATCGTGACCAGGGGGAATGGAAGGAGAGAACGGAGGCGGTGGTTCAGGCGAGATCGCATGACCTCCGGTGGTCAGTGGCGAAGGCCAGAGGTGGATTTCTAATCGGCATGGGTTCAAGAGTTTGAGTGTTTGTGTTCGTTTTCGAGTTCCCTTATGATTTCATGGTGATGGGCGTTTTAGTGGTTTGGGATGGTCGTAGATGACTTGTCGAAGGGAACACGGTCGATCGAAGGTGGTCGTGGCGGTGTGCACGGTGCATAGATATCACTGTGTCAGATTTGAGATGATGGAGTTTGCTCGAAGTTGATTTCGAGGAAGGGCTGCATTGGCTCGGGAATGGTTATGGGATATACTCGCATACGTCTTCCAGTATTTTAAAAAATAGTTCAAAAGATTTTCAATCAGAAGAATAGTTGTGTGGAAGTTTACTCGGGAAAGTATGGGGGAAGACTTGAAGTAAAAAAGCGTTTTTCTCGGGGAACACTCGGGTTGACTTGGATATTATGGTTTCCAATTTTAAAAAATTAACAATCTAAGTCAATTTAATTTCTAAAGCTATTTTCTTTAAGAGTAAAGTTTGTTGTCAAGTTGGAATGTTTGGTTAAGGGTTTTGGAAGTAAAACATTTAAATTAATTGAGTTTAAAGATGTTTTTAAACTTATGATTTTAAAAAGAGCTCATTTTTAAAAGAAAACTTAACAAAATAATTAAGGAATTAACCAAATGTGTTTTAAATTGTTAATTTAAAAGTAAAGTTAATTTATATTGTTAATGATAATTAATTAATTAATGATTTATAATTACTTAATAATTAAAGAATGATGTATTAAGGGTTAATCCATTATTAAGTAAAAGATTAATTAAATTATAATTAAAGGTTAATCAAAGATTAATTTGAAGATTGATCAAGGTTAATTAATTACATGGTTAAGATAAATTAATTAATTATTTGTAATTTATTAATGTTAATTAACCATGATTAGTAGTTTATCTATAAGTAATTAATCTGATTTAAATTTATCAAATAATTAATTAGTCTTACTAATGGATGACTGTATTCTATTGAATGTTGTGAATTGTTTGATATCTCTACCGTGTGATGCTTTGTGATTTGAATTGTTTTAATTCAAGCTGTGATGAATGTAATCTATTTTTTCTATGATAAGTGTATATTATTTATCCGTGTATCTGTGAGTAAAGGTAAGCGCTATAGGAATATACCGCTTATCGATATTTATATGATTGAATCTGTGATGATTGATGATGTTGCACTATTGTGTAAAACCCTTGGGCTACACTATACACACACAAATATGGATTGCACGAGGAAATTGGTTAGGTCATAGATTTTGAAATGATTTTTAAGATTGAACTTTAAACCCAAAATGGTTTTGGAAATAGAATTGGGTTAAATATGAAGTTTTGAAAAGGAGTTTTAAGAGTTATTTTCAATAACTTGATTAAGTTTTGAAATTTAAATGGTTGGAGTTGAATTTGAATTCAAGATTTGAAATTAAATTCTATATTTTGAAATTATGCTTTAAAAAGGTTATACAAGTTATAAATGTGTTTATATGGGTTTAAACCTTTTTAAAAGTATTATTTTGGAAATTTAAATTTAACCCAAGTTTAAAGGGCTTTAACTCGTGCAAATGTAATCCTATTTTTCCGAAACGAAAACTATTTGTTTTCAAATAATAAAACCCTTCATATAAAGAATGGATTTTCAATTTGTGTTGAAGATTTCAAGTTTGAAATAGAATTGAAATTGTTTTGAAAGCTATGAATAAATCTTTGTGAAAGTTAGTTGAACTTTGTTTTGAAATTTAAGAGGACTTTGAATGGTGTATCTTTTGCATGAAAGGTTTGAATGGGAATTGTTTTGAAAGATATGAATGAATCTTTGGAAATGGTTTTGAAAGCTATGGGTTGATTCTTTGATTTAATGATTGGATGAGTTAATCCAATTTGAAAAGGAAATGGTTTTGAAAGTTATAATTGAATTTTTGTGAAAGAATTATGGACTTTGTTTCCAAATTGTAAAGAATCCTGAGGGTATACCTTTTATATGAAAAGATATGGAATTGTAAATAGTTTTGAATAGCCGTGAATGAATCTTTATGAAATATTGGTGAACTTTGCGAAGTGAATCTTTTTGTTTAAAAGATTAAAATGGTAATATGTTTAACCATTTTAAAGAAAAATTTTGGGTAATAAGTTGTGACTTAACTAAAATCCCAATATCCGTATGTTTTTAAATATTACACTCATTATTCGATTTGGCCGGGAGAGGATCTTGTGTAATAAGTTGTGACTTAACTGGTATCATGGTATGGAGCCCAGATATTAACCTATGTGGTTACTGCAAATTTATTACTTTGTAGTTGTTGGTGTCTAGGCCTTGGATAAAGGTCGGTAACGACCGGGGATGGCATACTTGTGTGGTAGTTACCTATGTTATAGCTTGGTTAAAGCGTGAGGTAGCATCAGCCTTGTGTCAGCAGAGATCCAGTTAGGTTCTTGGGGGCGTCCTTCTAGAGACGTCTCCATTTCGGTAAGGAAGTTCCTTAGCCTGGTCATTTATTGGAAATCCAATCATCCAATATACGCCTTGTACGGTTTTAGATGTATAACATGCCATTTAACGTGGTAGCTATAGTAGGCACAGAACGAAATGTTTATGCTGGCTAAGATTAATATTATACTTTCGAAAGGTTTTCTGCACTATGCACTAATAATATTATCAAATGATTTTCGCGTATCAAGCATTTTTGACTGTCATAAGGAGAAATCTCCTCCATGTGTGCGCTTGCATTGTGTGTGTGGCGGGAGGCCCTATGGTAGTATCATTTTCCAAAAAGCATTGCGGATTTCAATTTTAAAATCTTTAGTTTTTTGTTTTAATGATAAAACAATTTTTTTTTCTCATACCAGTGCCATGACTGATCCGGAGTTTATTGTTCCCTTTCTAAACTCTGGATGCCCACTATTTTCCATACGGGTAGTCTAGAGTTGGAATTTTCAGGCAATCAAATAGTAGGAGTAGATTTGGTAGCCTTCAGTCTCTGAAAATCTTCTTCGGTTTGTGGACGGACTGACATTGTTTAGTATAACTTGATTGGGAGTTCGAGCTATTTCTGGATTGATGCTTTGGAGATGGAGATTGCTGATATTGGAGTTCCTTCTTTGGAGTTCAAGTTTATATTATTATTCTGCTGCTGTGTCTTGTATCTCTGATAGATATCAATATCATTTGTATCATTGTTGTATATCATTGGATATTGTATTTATTTGTGTTATATGATATTTATTTTCTTCCGCTGTGTTGTTGTACTTAATGTGTTATAAGCTCCGGCACGAGTCGAATTTCAACGGATGAATCTGCGACATTCGAGTACAAGTGGAGTACAGATGTCGATTTTCGAACGCTGAAATTTGGGTACCCCTACATATCCCCGGGGAGGCGTTGGTTAACTGGGTAGGTGAAGAAGTCGAAAGGCTGGCCAAGTAAGGGCAAGGTACCATTGTATGCCACGACGGGGCAGGGATGGTTGAAAAGTCTACCACTCGAGAGTGGCCGTTGTCGATTTTTGAAAAGCCTAGACCGTTACAGTTGGCGTATGAGCTTGCCTAGCTTTAGCAAATCGGTTTCAATTAGGGCTAAAATAGAAAACAAAGAAATAAAATCAGCAAATCGCAAAGAAATTGCCTAGCTTTAGCAAAATGCGCATCAATTTTTCCCTGGCTTCAGTAAATCAATTTATCCTAACTTCGGCAAATCGATATTGCCCTAGCTTCATCTTCTTCGGCTACACCGACCTTACCTAGTGCTTTCTTATTTCTCTTCGTGTTCTACAGCGAAATTGTCACCTTTTTTGGTTATGCACTAGTAGTGTTTTTTTCTTCTGCCCTAACCTATGTTTGACTTGCGTATATTTTTTTATGGACTAAAATATACAAATGTGTGTGTTTGATTAGTATAAGGATTGAAATTTTTTCGAGCTAAAATATTAAGTGTTGGGCTGGTATTAACTGATGATGCCCCAATATTTGTTAGAGTATTTTATTTAGTTTAATTAGTATCTAGTATAATTTAGTTTCATGGTTTAACTTAATTTAGTTTTAATAGTATTTAGCATAAGGGTCGTGCTTCTTCAACAGACAAAATGGGTAATGGGGTGCACGAACGACAGCCGTATGGGTTGATTTCAAGGGGTATAATTATCTTGTTGGTTGATTTTTCTTTTGTACCTAAATCAGCCTATTGAAAATCGAAACTGAAACCGAAAATAAAATTGAAACTTTCGAAATTTCCTAAATTGTCGAAACTAACAAAAATTAAAATGCCCAAAACCGAGTCCGAAACCAAGTTTTCAAACGTTGTGAAAAAAGCTCGAACCCTACATCCTCCCCATCATCAAAACAAATCACTTATGAATTTTAATCAGATCCCCATTTATTGAATTTAAATCCGTCAATATATTTTAGTCAAACTCCGAATACTCCTTTAATCTCCGATAATTTGAATCCAAGATTTGTCCACAGCAAGAACTGGAACTCAAATTCCACTTATTGAAAATAATGGATTCCTAAATAAAAATATCGATTGATCTCTCCAGAATTCATATTGTAGATAATCTTTTTACGAACTCATTTTTACTTATCTTATTCTGTGTTTTTTAGTGAGTCGGATAGATTTTTATTGCTTGATAATGGATTAAAAATAGAGAAATTTTGACATACATCCTTATATTTATAAAAAATTGGCATTATGCCACTTTTAATTTTCTTTTATAAATTACATCCCTATTTAAAAAAAATTATAGGAGTATTTAAGTAATTTTACTAATATTAACATGCGCTTTTATGATATATGTCCATAACTCACACTACTAGAAAAGGCTAATATACCGACAGCACATATCGACGGCTTCTGACGGCTGATTTTCGACGGCTTTCGACGGGCCGTCGGCGGCCGTTGAAAGCCGTCGAAAATCCACGATTATTTGCTCAAGCCGAAGCCTTTCTTTCTCATTTGGCTGAACGAAAAAAAGAAATAAAAATCCCTACATCCCTTCTGCAAGCTCCCAATCTCCAATTTCAAGCTTCCGAATCCTCCACGGCTGCCTAATAAAACTCCATTACTCTCCATCTCAGGTATAATCTCTTATTTTGCCAAAAATTTAATTTTTACCCTAAACCTAGATTTGCGTAAGTTGATAAATTAGGGCTAATTAGTGATTTCAATTATTTTCAATAGCGTAATAATGGTTATAGTATCCTATGTTATACCTATTTCATATGTTATCGTGAAATTTTAATGAGTATATATAATTTGCGATTGTGTGTGTTTATGTAAACCATTATATATGTTTTGTTTCTATCATGTATTGTGTTAATTGAAACAAGATATGAATTGTATAACATCTTGACTTGTATAATAATAATGAATGCACGAGTATAAAAAAATTGACTGTATCGTAAAATGATAATAATATTAAAGCAGCCTTATTAAATAAAATACGTGGAACAAATGTGGTAAATTAATAATTTTTGAATGTATAAAATTAGTAAATATTCTTTTTATAAACTACTTTTTTGTACGTCCCTTAGAAAGTTCGTGGTCCCATCCGATAGGTGTTGTACATGATTGCTATATAAATAGGCATTTTTTTGACAGAAGGGCCATTTATATTCATCTTGTACAATACTTATTGAATTTGTCCCTGTATTGGACAAGTTATAAACACTGTAAACAAATACATTTTGTATATTATTTCATTTCAAACATTCACAAAATTTCGTTGTCGCTTTTCTTTTTTGTTTCCTGCGTACACGCATTTGTGTACAATGAAGGAAATAAAAGACAAGTGCTATCGAAATTTTGTTGAATCGTTTAGAACGAAATAATGTAAGAAATATATGTATTTACTATGTTTGTAATGGGAAGTGGGATGATTGACTAGAAAAAAGATAATCATAAACCAACATTTCTGTATTGTATTCTTAAGTAGGGTAAAATTGACGCGTATAAGTTTTTGTATCGATACACTGAAAAATAAAATATGAATTCATAATATACCAATATTTATTTTTGAATTTGTGACATTTTCTCATATAGAAAAAGTAATATTTTATTTTGTTGATTGGAGGAGATGGACGTATCAAAGAAGGGGATTGAAAGGCTCAATAAAAGAAGATTTTTATAATGGTATAAACATATTTGTTGAATTTTCTTTAAGTAATAACGAAAACGATGTAGAAATTCATTGTTCGTGTAGACATTTGAAGTATTCGTTACCCAATATTGTGAAAGTAAATTTGTGGAAAAATGGTTTCATGCCGGAGTATTATGTTTGGGATTGTCATGGAGAAGTTGTACCAAATACTTCTACAGAGGTTGAATTAGACATTGCTAGTAATGAAATTGTTATGATGGACTGTATAGAAAATATGGTTAAGGATGCAACACGATCAGTGTTCCCTGTGGTTGAAATTGACGACGACGATGAAAATGTTGAGGAACCAAATATTGAAGCAAATTTTTTGTATGATTTACTGGATGCTACTAAGAAACCTCTTTGGAATGGTTGTAAAAGTGCACCTAACTATCAGTAGCCGTAGAATATATTCCGATAAAGTCAAAATACAACATCATTGAAGCGAGATTTAAAGCCGTTGTGCAAGCTGCAAAAAGACATATGTCGTCCGATAATTTAATGTGGAAAAATCACTATAAAGTTAAAAAACTTATGTCAGCTTTTTGTTTAGCTTACCTGAAAATAGATACATGTTTAAATGGTTGCATGTTATTTTGAAAAGAGGGCATCACTCTTAGGAAGTGTAGAATATAATGAGAAAAAGTACAAACCAATAAAAAAGAAGGGAAAAGAAGTTCCATACAAACGTATGCATTATTTGCCTATCACTCTTAAGCTTCAAAGATTATATGCATCTTCTGTAACTACATCTCATATGAGATGACATAGTATAAGAACAGAGGAAGAGGGTAAGTTGACACATGCGGCCAATGGAGAAGCATAGAAGCATTTCGACAATACTTATCCCCATTTTGCAGCGGAGAGTCATAATGTTAGACTTGAATTATGCACGGATTGTTTTTTACGACTTTCTCAATTTGGTGCTAAATATTCATCTTGGTCGATCATCATCACACCTTTTAGTCTACCTCCATGGATGTGTATGAAAATACAATATATGTTTCTTACTGTTGTCGTTCTTGGCCACGATGATCCGACACAAAGAATCAATGTTTATTTACATCCGTTGATTGAAGAGTTAAAAACACTGTGGAATTTATGAGTAGAAATATACGTCATTTCAAGGAAGAAAAAAGTTCGTATGTTTGCTTCTACATTATGAACTATAAGTGGTTTTCCTGCCTATGCAATGCTTTCAAGATGGAGTGCTTGCAGTAGTCTAGCATATCCATATTGCATGGAAGAAACATGAGTGTTTTCTTTACCGAATGGTAAGAAAATTTCATGTTTTGACTGCCATCGATGTTTTCTCCATGTCAATCATCCCTTCAGAGGATATAAGAAAAAAAAATTATCTAATAGAGTAGAAACCAGATAACTACCAACGATATAATCAAGCGAAGACATATTCGAACTTGTAAGGTACTATATAAAGATATATGAAACCGGAGTGCAAACAGAAATTGCAAGAAAATCGACTATTCATAATTGGTGCAAACAAAGTATATTTTGGAAGTTGCCTTATTGGAGAGATCTTTTGCTTCTTCATAGTATTGATGTGATGCACAATGAGAAAAATTCTTTGATAATGTTTTTAACACAATTTTGAATGTCAAGGCGAAGATTAAGGACGATTTGAAATCAAGACGCGATATACAAGAATTATGCAAACGTCCTGAGCTTCATATGAAACCAAATGACAGCAAAAAACCCAAAACATGTTACGAGTTAGGTGGTAATCAAGTTAAAGTTGTGTTAAAATGGGTGGAAGGATTAAGTTTTCCTGATGGGATTTCTTCAAATCTTCGTAGATGTCTTGACTTTAAAAATGGTAGATTGAACAGAATGAAAAGCCACGACTGTCACATAATGATGGAAATTTTATTACCCGTTCTATTTAAAGAACAATTACCGTTAAAAGTTTGGAAGGTAATAATGAAGCTTAGTCTGTTTTACAAAAAGCTTTGTTCGGCTACTTTAAAAGTGTAACGTTTACGTAAACTTAAAGAATATATTCCTATATTACTATGCAAATTGGAGAAATATTTCCACCAGGTTTTTTTATTGCAATGGAACATTTACCTGTTTATCTCCCCTCTAAAGCACGAATTCGAGGTCCTGTATAATATGGATGGACGTATCCATTTGAGAGGTATGTAATATATTACCAATTAATTTAATTACATTCGAAAGTTAAAGTTAATATAAACTAATTTTGCATAGATACTTGAATCATCTGAAGAAAAAAGTGAGGCAAAAAGCACGAGTTGAAGGTTCGATATGTAAGTCTTACATCAAAGAAGAAGTTTCATTTTTTCTCTCTCACTATTTCAATGACCATGTGAACATATCATTTGAAAGTGTTCCCCGTAATGATGAAAGCGATGAACAATAGTCCTCTCAAATAATGTTATCTATTTTTTGGCCAACATGGTTGACCTTTTGGAAAATGTGTAGAAATATGGTTAGACAATAGAGATCTTCATGTAGCACGCAGTTATATTCTTCTTAATTATGCTGAGGTTGCACCATTTGTTAGGTAATCTGAAATAACAATTTATGATTTATTCATTTCCATAATGCATGCACGTGTAGAATTTAATGCAATATTTTGTTCATATATGCAGTATTTACAAAAGTCAACATCCGTAGGGAGATCTCAGTAAAGAATTTTTTGATTGGTTTTCAAAATACGTTTATGAACCGAGAAATTGTATGGTTGACGAAGGTTTGAAACATTTTGCCTTAGGACAAAAAAGAAATGTCAAGACATATCCAATATATTTCGTCAATGGATATAAATTTAACACCAAAGAATATGGTGCATAAAAATTTACTAATAATACATGTGTATTTGTTAAAGGTAGTGATTATCCAGAAAATCACATAAATGATTTTTATAGCGTTTTAACACAAATTTTGCAACTGACATATTTCTCATAACCCAAGAAGGACGTGTTTCTGTTTAGATGCAATTGGTTTAGCAATGTTCCAGGTTCCAATTAATGTGCACAAGGATTATAATCTTATTGAAATAAAGCACACATCACATTGTCACCGGTATGATTCTTTTGTACTAGCCAAACAAGCGTTGAAAGTTTATTACGCTCCTTATCTGTCTCTAGAAAGAGATAAAGCAGATTGGTCGGAAGTTTTTATAACAAAGACAAGATTTACTGATGGGAAGAATATTCCAAACGAACAAACTTATCAGGCAGACCTTGAGCAAAGCAACAAAATAATAATTACAGATGATCATACTGATTTTGGAGCTCTGAACGATGAATCAAACGTTTGGTAGAAGCATTCGAGAGTATGGAGCAAAATAACGTAGAATATGAGACCGAGTCTAAATCAGAAGATGATGAGGATTAATGTATTAATGAGATTTATTTTGCTAGTTATGTAATTATGAAATTGATGTAATTGTTGAGATTATGCAATTGATGTAATTATGCAATTGATGTAATTATGTTGAATTCTAATGTATTATGCAATCGATGTAGTTAATGAGATTTATTTTGCTAGTTATGTAATTTGTGTCATTTATGAAACCGAATCTGCTTATTGTCATTTACATTATTTATGTCATTACCATTTCTGCCATTTATTTATCAATTTATGTTAAAAATGCAGTGTACTCTACTTATCTCGGAATATGAGACCCAATCTGAATTAGGTATACTTTGCGCTTTATGTACTTTATTTCATTTGTGTCATTTAACTATAAAATATATTTCATTATCATGTTATTATTCTCTTTTAAAATGATATGTTTGCGACAGGAATCATGTCATCCAGAAGGAGGAGTTCTTCCCATTCTTCAGGAGGCGATGGCAGTGGTCTATCGCAACCACCACAACGACCCGTTGTGTGTCTCTAGTACCTAAAGCGGAGGAGTAAGTATTAAATATTTTTCAGCATCTTAAATATTTTGTGTACGACATACTAATCTACATCATATTTAACACATGGGGTTTGACGTACAGCCATCAGCTGTAGTTCTATCAGTTTCGAGAGAGTCGTACAAGAGTAGGATGTCGGCTTGTTGGCCGAAGTAGTATAATATCCCTCCCCACATCCTAGAGTGTATTTTGCAGGATTTCATTGTAAGTATAATCTTCTGTTTTCCATTCTTAATTTTTTTTGTCGCTTATTTATTGTTCACCTTTTATTGTTTAATTTTTGGTTGCTTATTTATCATGAAATGCAGGCCGCAATGGACAAACAATCAGACGACCTGCAGCTGATACGACATTACTGGATGCAGAAGATGAGAAAGAACTACGGGGATGCCATGTCGGTAGTGAAGCATAAATGGTAGAAGCCGAACTAGATGAGGACGACTGTGTGGGAAGGGTGGCAGGCACATTGGGATAGTGACGAGGCGAAGGTAAGTGTTTATTTTTTAAAATTTTATTAATTATTTGATTGATACGTAAATATCAAAATATTGGGTAAGTAAATGATGTATTAAATTTAAATATACATACAGAGTCGGAAATAAACTCTACAAACAGGAACAAAAATCATATCGCTCATCGAGAAGGGTCAAAGTCATTCCAACAATATCGCCAGGAGTTTGTAAATTTATTAAATGTGAATTGTAAATAGTTAGTGTGCTATATAATTTTGAATATATAATAACAGTATATAATAATCAATTTCAGGAAGCTGAGGCGCAGAGTCCCTTGTCGTCTATGGATGTGTTTGCCCATACTTATGCCGTTGAGCATGTAAATCCGGATGGGACAATTTCATATACATGGAACGATGGTAAATCGAGAAAGAGTCGTGTAAGCATATTTTAATATATGTACTATTAGTAATTTTTTGAATAATTAAAGTATAATGAATTAAGATATCATGCTATAATTTTAACTTCATTTTTATTTGTTCATGCAAGCAAGGTTTATGAAACAACAGAACTCCTGGAGGATACCAGTCGAGAGTAGCTAACGACGGATGAGAAGGATGTTATTTTTGAGTTAGTCATGATACACCGCCAAGGAACAGGCGCTATGGCTTTAGTAATCAAGTGATAATGAATAATATGTTAAGATATAACAATTTAATAATCATTTAGTTCTAAAGAATATCACATCATTTTAGTTTCAGTAATAAGTTCACGGATATAACAATTAACACATTATGTTGTAGCTTTGATAGTAAGATTATAGACTAAATTAAATAAGTATTGCAAGCTAGAAGATAGAGGAGAGTCAATCAAACGGTCAGAGCTGATGTCGGTCTAGCATAGATCGAAGAGTTGAGAGCTTGGGTGGCGCAGTTGGAAGAGCAGAACCGTCGCCGGACTATCGAGATGACACAGGTGCTGGATCAGCGTATTGTTGAGTACATGCAGCAGTATGGTGGCCGGTTTTCATCCTCAGCTAGTTCGAGAGGTTTTGGAGCTGATTGACCAGAGTGATAGTTATGGTTTTTTGTTTTTTGTCATTATTTGGTAAGTTTTGATGATGCATTGAGTTGGTGGAGTTGGATTTGAAATGTTGTGTATATTGTTTGATTATCGTTGAGTTGGTGGAGTTGGATTTAAAATTTGTGTGCATTGTTTGATGATACATTTGGTGGTAGTAATTCTGACATTTGGGAGTTGATGGTGAGGAGTTGGTGAAGGATTAATGTATATATTTTACAATTAGAGTATGTAAATTATGGTTGCGAAATTTGGTTTGATTTTATATGAGCTTGATTTATTTCTTTGTGATATTTGATTATGTTTGTATGGTTTGATTTCATATGAATATCTGAGTTGGATATATGCTTGTTGGGTGGAATATATTGTTTTTATGGATTGTGGATAGAATGCGAAAACGCATCAGAAAAATACTTAAAAACAGGTTCAGGTTTTCCGACAGCATCCAATGGCCCATAGGCCAAAAAAATTCAATGACTTCCAACGGCTGGGGACGACAAAATTTCGATGGCTCCCGATAGATTTCGGCAAACACCATAATGATCCATGCGTCTTTTGACGGCCATTGAAAGTCGTCGGATGGCCGTTTGCAGTCTTCGAAAAAGCAAAGACGGACGGTGTTTCGAGCCGTCGGCAATTCTATTCACCGATGGATTTTTTGCACCGGAATATTTGACGGCTCGCAAAGGCTTCCAACGGCCGCCGACGGACATGAGCCTTCGAAAATTGATCCGATTCTTGTATTGTCACAACTGTCAAAATACATGTTAGGTGTGGTCGCTTTTAAATCTGAAAACAAGAAGGAAAAAAGAAAGAAATTAAAAAAAATCAAAGAATGCAGAAAATAGTTTTTAAATGGAAAGGATGCAAACATACAACTTTAAAAAAAGGAACGTGTCTCTCGTTTCCACTTGGAAATAAGCCTTTTTCACTTAGGTGTAACGACCCATACTTTGGACTATTTTAAGTTATTAAATTTAATGTGATTATTGTATAGATATGGGTAAAAATTTAAAGATTTATTACATTGGTTTATTGGATAATAAAAATAGTTTAAAATTTAATATTGGAAAAAATTTGAATAATTTAATGCTGAATTTAAGATGATTAAAAATGATATCAGAAATTGATTCAAATTTTATATAAATATGAATGAAGATAGTTAACATTTAAACTTGGATTTAAATGTGAATAATTAGAATTTGGAAATTTTGTATACTAATTGACGTGTAAAAATAGCCATTTTGGTCACTATTTCGGATTTCGACGAAACCAGTTTCGTCGGGTCCATAATAGTGAAATATTGTAGAGTTTCAATTTTCGCAGCGATCGGACTTGTTGATTGGCCGTGCGAGTTGAAAAGCGTAGAAATTTAATTTCAAATTTAATTAAAATAATCAACGTTGAAAGCTATCTTCCGCATACGATCGAACTCGACCTCGGGACTAGTTCCATTGTGTTCGGAACAGGGATAAAACATTAGAAATGACATGCGACACAATTCGTTTGGAATTCATGATCTCACGGGCCAATCAAATTAGATATTTCTTATTATTGAAAATATATATATATATATATATATATATAATATCTCAACGACTCTTACCTAACACACGTTTCAGCCCACTTACCCCCTTTTCTCCTTTATTTCGAATCGCACCAGTTTAAAAAAATCGAGAAAGATCGATTCTTTATAAAAAAATAATATAATCGTTCAATTCTCGTAGATCTCTCGTACCCTTTCCTTCTTTTCCTTTTGTCCCAATCCAATCAAAAAATGGCTATAGCCACATATATAAGAAAAAAAATAGGTGAGCAAATGAAATCGAGATCTTTTCTGGTGAGGGTTATTGACGCCGGCAACGGGCTGTCCAAGGTGGGCATGGTGATTGTACGTCTATGTTAGGGCTTCTCATATTTGGCTCGCATGCGTAAGTAATTGGAGACGACAATGGCGGCTTGGCTTAGGATTGGGTAAGTATCGATCGCGTGCAAGAAAAAAAGTATTGCGTTTTGTTGAGGAAGAAGGTCGAGCGACCGGAGTGAGGGACGTGGAGTCGTGCGATTTGTCGTTTAAGGTCTTCCTTGTTCGAGCACGTTAGCGAATGGTGGTGGCGCACGTAATGGAGTGGAGGCGACGTCGACGGCGCATCGACGTGGAAGGAGCGCGAAGGCTCGCGTTCGATGGCGACAGGGCGAAGTAGGGTTTGTGCGTGCGTGATTTAGGGTTTTTTGGTTCGATGTGCACGAGAAATCGATTTGAGAGGAAGGTGATGTTTTGTTTTGCTTTTTCTATTTTAAATTTCGTTAGTTATTCATTAAACTTTAATTGTACGTCGATATTAATAAATTCGTATCACGTTCGTGCAAGATCTGACTCGGGCGAAACAGATTTCCTTGGAATTTTATTGTTGTCATTTACACATTGGAATCAATTTGGAATTGATACGAAGCTAGAAATATTGTCAGTTCAGATCAAAGGAGAGTGTTTATATGCTCACAATTGACTAAAATTTTATGTTGGTTATATTATATTCTAAAGTGATATGACATTTATTGGCTTTTGTTTGGTAGGTTTAATTATCATTTAAATTGGTATATGAATTAATTGATAGAATTTAAATTGATCGTTAAATAAATTTAAATTTAATTGGTAGTATTATACTTGATATTGATAATTATAAAAAATTTCTGAATTATATTGACTGTATGGATGATTTGTTGTGATGGATGCTATTGATTGTTAATTTGGATTTTTATTTACTTTGATAATTCATGTTATCATCCCGTATATAATTTATAGTATATAAAATTGTAAACTGAATTATTTCAAAAAAATTAAGGAATAGGTTGAAATAATATACCTATGATATCTATTTTGGATTTAAATGATATATATCTATCCCTGAAATTAAATTGAAATAATTATCCACTTGGCCATAGGGTAGAAAATTATATATAGACACCAGGTTGATTAGATTAAATGATTTTAAAAGTTGTTTGAAATTTTAAATAATTGATTTTAAGAATGAAATCCAATTTATGGAAATTGAATTATTTTGATTTGAAGCCCGAAATGTTGGAATTTAAATTTGGTAAACGAATTTTTTTTAATTAGTCGAAGTTTAGATTTTAAGTTAAAATTTAAAATATGCGTAAATTTTCGAAAGTAGATGGGTTTTAAAAGATTGGTCTTTTATTTGAACTTTGAATATTTCTAAGAAAAATTATTATGAAATAATATTTCAAATTAGAGTTTGGAATTGAAAATTTGGATTAAAATTGGTATTGAAAGTAAAGTTTATTTAAGTGTTTAAATCGATATTTTGAAATCGAATTTGGAATTGGAACTGAAATTAGAAATTAATTTGAAATTGGAATTTAAATTAATTTGGAATTGAAATTGGAATTTAAATTAGTTTCAAATTGAAATTGGTAATTAATTTGAAATTTGGATTTAAATTAATTTGGAAATGGAAATTGAAATTCAGAGAAATTTGTGAATTGAAATCGAAATTTATTTGAGTTGGAATTGGGATTGAATTGATTAAATCGAAATGGAAAGTGGAATTTATTTGGGTAGGAAATTAGGAAGTTGACCGGTTTGACTTTGGAATTATTTTAAAAATGAATATTTTAGTATAAATGATTTAAAATATATATTCTTTAAATATTTCAATTATTTTGATTTTCCAAACTCTTTTACTATAAAACTATTTTTATATTCAAATTATTTTCGATTTAACTATTTAAATATTTTCTATTAAACTATATTTAACTACTTTTATTACTTTAAACTATTTAAACTATTTTCAAAAATTGAAACTGGTTAAAGGGTAAATTGTTTGTATTTAAATCTTGGATTTAAATACTAATTAGGTTAAAATGAAGAGTATAACCTAAATTGAATTCGAATTGAATTTTGGAAATGGAATTGATTATCAGACAAAAGTGATAATTTTAAATACGTGATGATTTCGAAATGGATTTGACTTTGAAACGAATATGATATTTTGATATCAAGTGCAAATTGTTTTCGATATGTAAAAGAACCAACCGGTGTGTAAAATGACGAGTGGTTGTTAAAGAGACCGGGACCTCTTATTGAAATACATTCTTTCAATATTGGAACCACTTTCACAACCGTGTACGGTAGATGATATCCAGAATGTAGTAGTTGAATTGGTGATGTTTACTGGAATGAAGTAAGAGAACGATGATGGATAGCCTTGACATTCATGTCATAATTAAAATGACTAAAGCAGGAGCTTATGTCTGGCTATTGAGGTTAGCTACCTCTAGCGACGTTGATCCCCCGTATTACTATTATGGTTTTGGATTCGATGGGTGCAGCTTATTTGTCGTTTGGGTTGATTGTTACAGTCGGCCACGGATGGGTTACGACCAGCCAGAAAGGGTAAACTGGTAGAATCCTACCTTAGGCATTGCCTCACGTGCCTTGTCATATTTATCCCTATACGAGCCTGTTACGATTTTGGTTTAAACTGTAAAAATGTGTTAAGGTGGATCAATGTAAAGCCTTAACGCTATTTTGATATTTATTTTACTGATAGACATTATCTTGTATAGCGTATACTATTATATATAAATAGTTTAACGAATCCTTAAGAGATGGAAAATCCCGTAACATCTCTTAAGTTACTGCACTCATATTTGTGATATTGTTTTGAATTACATAAGAGTATTTTAGTCCTGACTCGAGTATGATTTTTTTTCATTACGCTAGGGTCAGTCCTGTGTTTTTCCTGCTTATTGAAGACTATTCTGTGAAGGACGAAGACGGAATTTTGGTATATTACTATTATTATTATCTCCTGCATCATGCTATTCTGTTGTATTGATTATTTTTCCATGATGTATAGATATGACTCTGATAAACATGTACAGGTTAAAATCAAATGTATAGTAAACAGCTTCATAAATTGTTTATTTGATTATTGTATTTTATCGTTTCCGTTGTGAGATTATGTGTTTGTTTTCCCTTCTCTTATTATCTTTCTTATTTAACCCCATTGATTATCTACGTTCTGGATTGTTTAAGTCAGACATGTGTGGACTATTGCCAATTTAAACCTTCCGAAATGTGGGTCGTCACAGTTGGTATCAGAGAGAAGGTTTAGCGATAACCTTGGTTTTGTGGGGTTTGGCTCATTAGAGATAGAGTAGTAATACCCTAGAATGAGTCTGTTGAGAGTATATTTATAAGAGAGCGTACTTGTTAGTGTTAAAAATGTTTTATATTGTGTTTACTTATCCGTTGAGATGTTTATGAATTCTGGTCGATGTGTGGGGCACCATGTTATCGATAGGGATTTCTAAACACTTAAAAGAGGCAAGTCGACATAATATTGTTTTAAAATCTGGTGAATGAAATAATTTTACCTAAATTATGTTATTTATATATAATTGTTGTTTGAAAATGATAATATATAAATTATCATCGATTATTGGTTAAAATAAAAAATTAAAATAAAATGAAGATTTAGTGAATATTATTTTATGATGCATTTTATAATTAAATTAAATTGAAATCAAATAAAAATAAGAATTGGTTAAAATGATCAAGTTGTAAATTAATGAACTAGTTTGGTAATAAGGTAAGGAAATTTGTATAGAAATGATAAATAAAAAAAATGAAAATTTTAGAATCTAAAATCCTTTTGTTTTCAAAATTGTTTTTCAAAGCCTTAAAAATTAATAATAGTATTATTTGAAAGAGTTTGGCTAGAAAAAAAATTTGAAAGGATTTTTGAGGAAATAAAAGCATTAAACTCGCTTGGTCGCTGGAAAATAATTTCGGGGATGACTGCAGCATCGCCAGTGTTCATTTTCAAGTTTCTGAGTGAGAATTGCTACCAAAAGAAATTTATTTTCGATTAAAACAAGTTTTGATGTGAAAAATATTTTAAGTATGACTTAATAAATATGTGAAATAGCTTGGAACTTATATTTGAAAATAGTATATAAGAAGTGTCTTTGTAACTTATAAATTTGAAAAGAAAAAAAAAGAATAAGTTATAACTTCTAGATTTGAACAAAAAAGAGAAATTTAAAATTCTGAACTGTTAGATAATTTTGCTTTAAGCAAATAAAGAAATTTGAATTCGAGAAATAAAATAAATTCATTAACTTTAGAAATGTTAAACTTAATAGAGTTTGTGAAACGAAGCAAATAAAACATATTTAACCCAAGAAGCTTAAATAAAATAAATTGCATCTGAAATGAAGTAGATAAAACTATAAAATGGAATTTTGAATGAATAAGTTGTATAACTTATAGATTTGAGAATTTTGAGCTAAGTTTTTTTTTAAATTGGTAAAATGGGAATGATAAGAAATTTAACTTAAGTGAAATTTAATACAATGAGCAATAGCTTAAAATAAAATGAAGTTCAACTTAATAAATTGGATTGGATGTTAAGTGAAACTAGATAAATTAATAAAGTGATTAACTTCATTTGAGCTATAAAATGAATTAAAAATGAATAACGACTTGAATTTTAAAATTTAATGTAATTTAAGTGTAAAAGAGATTAAATAAAATAAAAAAATGTAAGAAAAAAATTAGTGTGAGTAATTGGATTTGATTTAAAACTAGATAAAGAAATTTTAAATTGCAAGTGGACTAGTTTAAATAAAAATTCGAATGTTAACTAATATAATATGGAATAAGTTATTGAAAATAATTATAAGTTAAAGTGGACTTGAGAAGCTGAATGAATTGATTGTGAACGAATTTTTTTTAATATGAATTGAGTAATATAATTTTTTTTACTTTGGTAAATTAATAATATGAATTTGAATAAATGAAGCGAATTGATGAATTAATAATAACTTAAGATATGAAGTAATAATAATAAAAGTGAGTGTTGTTGTATAATACATTTGAAATAAACTTAGATAATTTATAAACAACGATAGTATTAACTAAAAAAGGATATACTAAGTGGAATAAATTTTTATAAATGATTCACTAATGAATTTATATGAAATAGGTAAAACAAAAAGGTGAAACAATTGGAATTTCACAAATTGAATTGAATAAAAAATTGAATATAATGAATTTGTAACAAATGTTGATAAATTAGAAGAAAACAATGGAATGTAAACCAATTAAAAGTGGATGAAACAAAAATAAATAATTGAAACAAATCGATTGAATGTAAATATATATTGAATTGTAATAAATCAAATACGAATGCAATAAATATTGATTGGAAGAAAATGGGTTAAAACTAGATTAGTTGAATGTTAATTAATTAAAAGCAAATGAATTGATTATAAATCCATTGTATGATTAACGAATGAGTATTAATAAGTGAATGTGAATAAATTTTAAATATATAGGATATAGTATAGATTAAATTACTTAAGTGTAATTAATTATTTGAATTATTGAAATGAAATAATGAAAGTGAAGAAAGAAAAATGAATGTAACTATCAACGAGTGTAAATTAATAGAATGTGAATTAATTAATGTTGATAAGTGCATGCAAATCAATTAGAAGTAAATGAATTGAATGGAAAATCAATTGAATGTGAATCTAAATAAATAAAAGTTGATTGAATGCAAATAAACTGAAATGAATCAATTAAAATGTTAATGAAATGAATGTTAATAAGAATGAAGGGTATAAATTAAAAAAAGTTCACATTGGATAATGAAAATCCACATGGTTATGAATTGATTGGACGGATATTGATGATTGGATGGTTTCTTTTGTTGCAAACCATTGTTTTTACTGTTTTGATTGCATATGATTGTTGTATGTTATGTATTTATGCTTGTATTTGTTTTGATTCAAAAATACATGCTATATGGTTATATTGGACTTATACATGCTTTTATAACGTTATATGCAACTAATATATTAAATTGATTTGAGATAGGTACTTATGAAGATCGTTGGGTGTACATGCGGGGTTTTACATGCTTTTGCTTGCTTAATATGAGCAAACTCGCTCGTATTATTAATACTAAGATACGTATCTCGGGTTACATACCGCGATTTTGTATTTTTGCCCTATGGGATGCTTCATCATTGAGATGAGATGTATATTTGATATATATTGGTTATATTGGTGTTATATATTGAATTGTAAAAAAAATTCGATCGAGCCGCGGAAAGGAGACCCTGTCAAAAATTTTCCGTAAATCCGGGAGTTAGAAAATTTTTGGAGTTTTAAATTTTTTTATAACTTGTTTATATATGTAAGTTATATTTTCCGTAAAACCGATATCGAAGTGGAATTATAGGAGCGTAGTAATAGTTTTACAAATAAGATGATTATATTTTATAAGTAAATTATTTTGTTAACGTATATTGAGTGTTAAATTATTTACTTAACGTCTTTTCGAAGGACGAAAAGTTTTAAGTGGGGGAGTATGTAATGACCCATACTTTTGACTATTTTAAGTTATTAAATTTAATGTGATTATTGGATAGATGTGGGTAAAAAGTTAATGATTTATTATATTGGTTTATTGGATAATAAAAAGTTGTTTAAAATTTAATATTGAATTTTTTTTTGAATAATTTAATCCTGAATTTAAGATGATTAAAAAAGATATCAGAAATTTATTCAAATTTTATATAAATATGAATGAAGATAGTTAACATTTAAAATTGGATTTAAATGTGAATAATTAGAATTTGGAAATTTTATATATTAATTGATGAGTAAAAATAGCCATTTTGGTCACTGTTTCGGATTTCGATGAAATCAATTTCATCTGGTCCGTAATAGTGAAATATTGTAGAATTTCAATTTTCGTAGCGATCGGACTTGTCGGTTGGCCGTGCAAGCTTGAAACGCGTAGAAATTTAATTTCAAATTTAATTAAAATAATCGATGTTGTAAGCTATCTTTCGCATACGATCGAACTAGATCTCGGGACTAGTTCCATTGTGTTTGGAATGGGGGTAAAACATTAGAAACGACAGGCGACACAATTCATTTGGAATTCGTGATCTCAAGGGCCAATCAAATTAGATATTTCTTATTATTGATATATATATACATATATATATATATATATATATTAATGACTCTTACCTAACACATGTTTCAGCCCACTTACCCCTTCTCCCCTTTATTTCGAATCGCAGCAGTTTAAGAAAAACGAGTAAGATTGATTCTTTATAAAAAAAAATATAATCAATCAATTCCCGTACATCTCTCGTACCCTTTCCTTCTTTTTCTTTTTCCCAATCCAATTGAAAAATGGCTGCAGTCACATATATAAGAAAAAAAATTAGCGAGTAAATGAAATCGCGATCTTTTCTAGTGAGGGTTATCGAAGTCGGCAGTGGGCTGTCCAAGGTGGGTATGCCGACTGTACATCTGCGTTAGGGCTTCTCAAATTTGGCTCGCGTGTGTAAGTAATTGGAGACGACAATGCCGGCTTGGCTTAGGGTTGGGTAAGCATCGATCACGTTCAAGGAAAAAAAAGTATCGTGTTTTGTTGAGGAATAAAGTTGAGCGACTGGAGGGAGGGACGTGGAGTCGCGCAATTTTTTGTTTAGGGTCTTCCTCGTTCGAGCACGTTAGCGAATGGTGGTGGCGCATGCAATGGAGTGGAGGCGACGTCGACGGTGCATCGACGCGGAAGGAGTGCGGAGGCTCGCTTGGGTTCGATGGCGACCGGGCAAAGTAGGGTTTGTGCATACATGATTTAGGGTTTTTGGTTCAATGTGCACGCACGATCAATTTGAGAGGAAGGTGATGTTTTGTTTTGCTTGTTTTTTAATTTTAAATTCTGTTAGTTATTAATTAAACTTTAATTATACGTCGATATTAATAAATTCGTATCTCGTTCGTGCAAGATCCGATTTGAGTAAAACAGATTTCCTTGGAATTTTATTGTTGTCATCTATGCATTGGAATCAATTTGGAATTGATACGAAGCTAGAAATATTATCAGTTCAGATCAAAGGTGAATGTTTATATGCTCACAATTGACTAAAATTTTATGTTAGTTATATTATATTCTAAAGTGATATGAAATTTATTGGCTATTGTTTGGTAGGTTTAATTGTCATTTAAATTGGTATATGAGTTAATTGATAGAATTTAAATTGACCATTAAAATAAATTTAAATTTAATTGGTAGTATTACACTCGATATTGATAATTACAAAATTGTTGTAAATTATATTGACTGTATGGATGATTGGTTGTAATGGATGCAACTGGTTGTTAATTTGGATGTTTATTTATTTTGATATTTCATGTTATCATCTCATATATAATATAGTATATAAAAATGTAAATTGAATTATTCCAAATAAATTAAGGAATAGGTTGAAATGATGTATACCTATGACATCTATTTTGGATTGAATGGTACGTATCTATCCTTGAAATTAAATTGAAATAGTTATCCACTTGGCCATAGGATAGAAAATTATATACGAACACCGGGTTGGTTAGGTTAAATAATTTTAAAAGTTGTTTGAAATTATTTTAATTAATTTATTTTAAGAATGAAATCCAATTTATGGAAATTGAATTATTTTGAAGCTCGAAATGTTGGAATTTAAATTTGGTAAACGAAATTGTTTAATTAATCGAAATTTAGATTTTAAGTTAAAATATAAAATATGGCGTAAATTTTCGAAAGTTGATGGGTTTTAAAAGTTTGGCCTTTTATTCAAACTTTGAATATTTCTGAGAAAAATTGATATCAAATAATAATATTCCAAATTTGAGGTTGGAATTGAAAATTTGGATTTAAAATTGGTATTGAAAGTAAAGTTTATTTAAGTGTTTAAATCGATATTTTGAAATCGAATTTGAAATTGGAACTGAAATCGAAAATCAATTTGAAATTGTAATTTAAATTAATTTGGAATTTAAATTGAAATTTAAATTAATTTCGGATTGAAATGGGAATTAATTTGAAATTTAGATTTAAATTAATTTGGAAAAGGAAATTGATATTTAGAGAAATTTGTGAATTGAAATCGAAATTTATTCGAGTTGGAATCGGGATTGAATTGATTAAATCGAAATGGAATTTGGAATTTATTTGAGTAGGAAATTGGGAAGTTGACTGGTTTAACTTTGGAATTATTTTAAAAATGAATATTATAGTATAAATGATTTAAATTCTATATTCTTTAAATATTTCAATTCTTTTGATTTTCCAAACTATTTTACTATATAAACTATTTTTATATTCAAATTATTTCCGATTTAACTATTCAAATATTTTCTATTAAACTATATTTAACTATTTTAAACTATTTAAACGATTTTCAAAAATTCAAACTGGTTAAAGGGTAAATTTTTTATATTTAAATCTTGGATTTAAATACGAACTAGGTTAAAGTGAAGAATATAACCTAAATTGAATTCGAATCGAATTTTGGAAGTGGAATTGATTATCGGACAAAAGTGATAATTTTGAATATATGATGATTTCGAAATGGACTTGATTTTGAAACGAATATGATATTTTGATATCAAGTGCAAATTGTTTTCGAAATGTAAAAGAACCAACCGGTGTGTAAAATGACGATTGAATGTTAAAGTGACCGGGGCCTCTTATTCAAATACTCTCTTTCAATATTGGAATCACTCTAACAACCGTGTATGCGGTGGACGATATACAGAATGTAGTGGTTGAATTGGCGGCATTTACTGGATTTAAGTAAGAGAACATGATGGATAGCCTTGACATTCGTGTCATAATTAAAATGACTAAAACAAGAGCCTATGTCTGGCCATTGAGGTTAGCTACTTTAGCGACGTTGATTCCTCGTATTACTATTGTGGTTTCGAATTCGATGGGTGCAGCTTATTTGTCGTTTGGATTGATTGTCGCGATCGGCCACGTACGGGTTACGACCAGCCAGAAAGTGTAAATTGGAAGAATCCTACCTTGGGCATTACCTCACGTGTCTTGTCATATTTATCCCTATACGAACCCATTACGATTTTGGTTTAAACTGTAAAAATATGTTAAGGTGGATCAATGTAAACCCTTAGCGCTATTTTGATATTTATTTTACTGATAGAGATTATCTAGTATAGCTTATACTATTATATATAAATAGTTTAACGAATCCTTTGGAGATCGAAAATCCCGTAACATCTCTCAAGTTGCTGCATTCATATTTGTGGTATTGTTTTGACTTACATAAGAGTATTTTAGTCCTGACTCGAGTGTTGTGTTTTTCTTCATTATGCTCAGGTCGGTCCTGAGTTTTTCCAGCTTATTGAAGACTATTATGTGGAGGAAGAAGATGGAATTTTGGTTTATTACTATTATTATCATCTCCTGCATCATGCTATTCTGTTGTATTGATTATTTGTCACTGATGTATAGATATAACTCTTATATATGTGTATAGATTAAAATCAAATGTAAAAAACTTCATAAATTGTTTATTTGATTATTATATTTTGTCGTTTCCGCTGTGAGATTCTATGTTTGTTTTCCCCTTCTCTTCTTATCTTTCTTATTTAACCCCATTGATTATCTATGTTCCGGATTGTTTAAGCCAGACATGTGTGGATTATTGTCGATTTAAACCTTTCGAAATGTGGGTCGCCATATTGGGCTTGTGTTAGCATCAAAATTGATCACTAACACCCAAATACAGATGAAAGCACCAAATCCTAGTCATAGCTAATAGATAGGATTTATGTAGAGAGGATAAATATAATGAACAGTAAAAATTAAAAAGAAAGCAATAATAACAGAGATTTATAGTGGTTCGGCTAACTCCGACCGACGTCCACTCCAGAAATTTCCTTTTTTTTAATCCAAATCAATTATAATTACAATCCATAGTATTTAAAGCAAAAATGGAAGAGTAGCCTTAATAGGGAAGAAGAAGGGAAGCAGAATGAAGATACCCTTTTCGGAAGCCCCGCATGCTATATTTATAGGCAAAACCCGAGCTGTTGGGCTTCCTGAATAATGCGGGCACGTCAAAGCCATGGCCGAACCCAACTTCATCATTATGACCGACAACGAGCTAAGATGCACTGACCCAATATTGCCTTGGGAATGACTCGAAGGTGACCTGGAGCAAACTTGCTTGCGACCCGAAGTGAGAATAGTTACCGACCCAGAGTGCTCTTCCCATGCCGATCCTAAGTCTCGCTTGCCGACCGACCCACTGCGACCAAACTACGTATGGCCGATCCATACGCTCCAATCCCCTCGAGGCCGAACCCATCCATACCGAACCACTTCAACTAAATCACCTCCCAATCAGACCAAACCACCTATTGCCGATCTAGACGGATTGCACCAACCACGAATGACCGACCTACATGGCCGAACTCCTTTGACCGAACGCTCATGACAGACCCACCTTAGCTGACCAAGTTTAGCCGATCCACTAGTGCCGATCGACTTCAACACGCCGACCCACACCACTAAGACCGATCCACACCACCATGTCGATTCACACCATCCAGACCGAACCATGTTGTAACGACCTGGAATTTTCGTCCCGAAAATTCCAGATAGTTAGGAAAAAGAAGAAAGAGATAGAAGAATAAGAAGATCAGAAAAACCAACATCTCACATTCGCAGCGGATAAAATATAATAACAAATAATAACAGTATACAAAAGAATTCTATATCTGTCAAAATACCTTTATAATACATCAGAGTTACACAAATATAAAGATACTGGATATATACAATCATCATGTCTCAGATATACAACAATATAATACAGTGTAAACACTCCATACGTTCTTACCATCCAGCTCGCCTTCTGGGATCTAGAACGTCCTTACCTGAAAATATGTAATAATCGGTCAGACCCGAGCATTACATAGGACAATTAGCTATTTCACATGTTGAATGACATCCTTTTATGTTTAACACGTATGTATAAATTAACAGCAAAGGGACATTATCATATAACTGCTCTGTAACATACGCTTGAATTATCAGTTGACTTAAACAATGAAGAGAAAAATGGAAGAAAGACATCAACTATGAAGAACTCCAAATGAAGATTAATAACAAAAGAAAATTTAAATGAAATTACAAAAATTTTGAATTAATTACAGCTCAAACCCAAGCCACAGATTCATCAGTGTTTACATGTATGCATATTTTTTTTAATACTGAGTTTATTTATAAAAAAATAATACTTGATCAATTTTAAATAGAATAGCCGGATATGGACCAAATTTTGAGATGGAAAAATGCATGCCTTAGAAATTAAATGCACACATGAATAATTTAACAATTCATTTAACACATGAAAGTTGGGGTTTTATAACCAACAATAGTTAACTAAGTTAACTTCAAATAAATAAGGGAAAATAAAATAAACTTCCTTACTGAGCTATGCGTATGAAATTAGAAATGAAAATTATTATACTCAAATTGCACTAGTAAGCATTGACTGAAAAAACATACATCTACATATGTTTGCCATTTAAAGCCATGCTGAGATGTACCAGAACTTCCTCAGTGCATTACCTACATCACCTATAGTTGTTAGCTCATTTCTTTCTCCTGCATTTGATTTCGTTAAAAAATTATTTAAGCAGATAGAATTCAATTTCTATTTCAAATAAAGGTTGCATCAAGTATTTAATCAGTACCTGAAATTGTTAATATGGTTTTCCCTATATGACACAGTCGGCGTATTCATTCAAAAACCACAACTGTATCAATGAGTCACCCACCTCAGCTGTAGTTATTTACATCACTTGTAGGTCCAGCAAATCATTCCAGAAAATGAAAAAACAAAAATGTAAATCAAATTGTTTGTGTTGTACATTCACTGCAAGAATAAACTAGTTTTTAATGTATGTGGATATCTCTTTATTCACTATGACATATCAAAATGAGTTGTCTCAAATGCATTAAAGGAATCAGTTCTTAATCTACTCGTTTCATGTGGGCTACCAGATTCTGACTCCGCACTTCTGTTGAACTTTGATCTTCTTGTTTCACCGCTACATCTATTAATTGGCTTTCTCCACTTTTCATGTCTATAACAGGCTTTTGATCGAGTAGATTATCTACTTCCATTGTTTCTACTGTGTTATTCTGCTTTTCTTGTATAAGTACTTTGTTTGTAAGATGAGCTAGCTGTTGAATATTTGCAAATGCAATGTTATGAATCATAATGAAAACAAGATAATGCTTAACAGGTAGTAGACAAAGGTTACAGTTCTAAGCACATATTCAACAAAAACCACAGAGATATAGGTCCATACCTCCTCTTTAAGCTTTTCCTTCTCGTCCAACATACTCTCATAATTGACGATTAAAGCGTTGTATTTTAATTTGAGCACATCATAATCTTTCTCAAGCCGCTTGTTTTTCCACCTCGCCCTACGATTTTGAAACCATATTGCAACCTGCCTAGGTTGCAATCCTAGTTCTTTGGCTAATTGAACTTTTCTTTCGGGTTCTATCTTATTCTCTACCTCGAAACTTTTCTCAAGAAACTGAACTTGAGTAGCGGATAACCTTCTTTTCTTCTCTGGTTGGTGCAGGCAGTCGTTTAAATCTTCTTCGATCGTCTCTTCTATCTCTCTAGGAATGTAAAACTGTTGGCTAATGGTTCTTCCATTACATGCTTCTTCAAAGTTTAGCATTGATCTTGACCCTGTAATAAATAGAAAAAAGTAAGTTTGGAATCAAATACATAAGCATATCGACCATACTCATAAGTACCACTAGTATAGAAATAACAATTACAGTTCAAATTTCAAAGCTTTCAAGTACTAGACATGCATCTTTATAAATGTACAATTTATGTACTTGATGGATTCATCAAAGACAAGGCAAATTATAAACTCATTGCAACATAGATCTATTAAATCAGTCGGTTCTCATGCAGTTAGTTTACATTAAACCATACAGTTAGATTTGTATGCTTCTCAAGAATATTTGTCCAACAGTCAAATTTTCCTATCTCGGTAAGAATTATAATCAAGTTTCCAAATTTTGATAGTTCTATAAAATTCTTGTTAACATGGTATATCCAACTATGCATACATAAATGATTCAGAAGGCAATAAACTTACCGACAAATCCAGCATGAGAAGAATCCGAGAAGAGCAAAGCCTGAAAATTTCCAGCAGAAGAATCTTCATTTTGCAACAAAAATTCACTTCTGAACCTCTGTAAACTTTTCTACCGGCCATAATTAACTTGTTTATTTCTGTAAACAAAAAAGCCCAAGCTCTTAATCCTGTTCCTACCACAATCGAGCACCTCCGCAGTCGAAGTCATCACCATCCCCAGTCACCGCTGCCAGTACCCTCAATCGCCACAAACAATACCTCCTCCGCACTTTACCTCAAATCGAGAACCACCAGCAACGCAACAATCTACTCGCCACACCTCAAAACACTCCAACCGAAGCACTTAATTCCATTTATTTCATCAAAACCACTGCTTCAACTCGAATCCTACACTCCATCTCCTTCAGCCGACCGCAACTCCATCCCCTCCAAACCCAATTCGAATCGTTTAAACGAGAATTCGCAATTGATTTGAATTTCAAATGAGAATTTGCAATTGATTTGGATTTGATAATTTTGTTTGCGAATTAGAGAGTTCAGAGGTATTTGCGTGGCTGTGTTGATTAACGGGTTACGGGGAAAGTAGAGGGATAAATGAAAGCTAAGTGGGAAACGAAAAGTTAAGGGGAGGGAAAATGAAAGTTGGAGTAGCAAACCGATGGAAAATGAATGCAAACTAATGTAGTTGCATCGGTTGAATTTAAAATCGATGCGACTAAAACTATTTGCACGTACCAATTGCATCGGTTGTTGGTGACAACTGATGCAAATTTGATTTTTTTATTACCTATTGCTTTTCACGTAACAATTGCATCGGTTATTAAGATGGAACTGATGCAAATAGTTCTATTTGCATCAGTTTTTACTTCAACTGATGCAAATGAGGCGAAGCAATATGCACTTTTTGTACTAGTGTTTCCAATTCATTCTTATTTTTATTCTATCATTATTTCACTTCCAAATTTTACTCTTATATTCTTTTCAAAAATCCAATTCTATATATTTTGATAACTCGGTGTACCGGAATATCCTATCAAACCATGGCAACCAATATTCCAATTATCAATATAATTCATCACAGCATATCAAACATTCATAACACAGAATATTAAACAATCTAAATAATTTTGAAGAATCCAGTTGGATCCCTCCAACCTGTTGTCATGCATCCACAGACGTTAGCACAATACCAATTTCCACTTCGAGGTGGAATATCGCGGTATATGGGTTTTATATAATATCGTCCGCTATTATGCGGCGCATATGGTCTCATCCGCTATATAATGCGGGTAATCAATCATTCTAATATATACTATATACTACTATATAATATACCACATCAAATCAATTCAATCGTTCAACCAATTATTTAAATTCAACCATTAAATTTAAATTAAACCCAAATGAGTGAGATTAACCCACCTTTGATTATTTTGTTTGCAGTCCACTCCAAATTCGACTTGGCTTCCCGATTATAGACAGATGATCCATGTAAACTTCTGGTCTCCATTCCTAAGTCCTAAATCAACGTTGCTTTCCCCCCTTCTACGCGTGAGCCTCCCATCATGCACATTCTTTCCCCTTTAATGCATCTTCTCCTGGCCACTGATGATGTCGGCCGTCGTCGTCGTCATTCGTTGATGGAGCCATGGTGGTGCGCCTCCATCGCGTCGGCTAAGCCCTAGGTCGAGCGCTGATGCTGACGCCGACCTCTTAACCCTGCGTGCGTGCATGGCCGAGCCCTCATCGTCTCGCCTACCTATGTAATAGTCGTTCTCGATCTTGCATCTCCATTTTTTTCCCGACTTATTTTGAATTGGGCTAGGGCTTCAAACAATTAAAAGAGGATGCGGATTGAATAGGGGATAAGGTTGGTTGATCTGCTTCGAGTTCGATTTTGGTTTTGATTATCTCAAAAAACTGAAAGAGATATTTCCTATTAGAAAGGAAAAGTGGCTTCGAGTATAAGCTAGAATGGCTAATCACGTGGTTAGGGTGATTCAATTTAGACTTTTGATTAGTTTTATATAGTTGAATATTGAAAATATCTCGTGTAACATACCGTGAAATTCCGAACTCCTATTGAGGCATGCGACCTGGCATTCATAATGTTATGCCCTTATTCCGAACGCAATGGAACAAGTTTCGAGTTCTAATTCGATCGTATGGAGAGATAGCTTTTTAAATCGATTTAAAATATTAAATTATCGATTTTAATTTCAAAGCGTTTCTCACCCATATGAGCAAACGGTAAATCCAAACGCTACGGAATTTGAAATCCGATAATAACTAACTATTACGGATCCAATGGAACTGGTTTCGTCGAATTCCGAGACTATGCCCCAAAAGACTATTTTTAAATTCAGTTTAAACGATATATTATTAGAACTGAACAAATCACCTTAAATTAAATTTCAACCATTCTATTATCTTCAGTATTATCATTATAAATTTTATAAGTCTTTAAATTATTTTTAACAGGCTTAAAACCGAAGATTCAATAATTTACCCAAATTCAAATTATTAAATTCAATAAATTCAATCGCCAAATTCAAACTGATATTTGAAATCCAAGTTAAACTATCTTGCAAATATTTAAAATTAATTAAATATTCCAATTTCAAATGCTCAAAATTCCAGGTCTTCACATTCCTCCCCCTTAAAAGAATTTCGTCTCCGAAATTGCTAGTTAAGAAGAATGGTCCAATACCCATTTACTTTTTCCCAAAACCAAACAATTTCAAACAATTCTCAAAATAATCTTTTTACTAAAGACACGCTAACCCTTTTTCTAGCTTTCCAAACTTATCCATAAGTCCCAATAATATTATTTACTTAACAATTCAAATTTGAATTTAAAACCAAATTTTGAATTGTCAAAATTTTCTCAAAATTTTTCTAACTCTCTAAATTTTCGAAAAATTTCGACAGCGCCTCCGTTGCGCGGCTAGCTCGGTACAACTACAAAATGCCTCTACGGGCTTCCAAATTCCAAAAGAAAACAAAAGGCCAAGTGGCTAGATCAAAAACCCAATCAAATTTCATACAGATATTTAAACACATACCTTTTGTCGAACAATTCAAACTTATCTTCTGAAATCAAAACCAACTTTCCTTTCCCTTTATAATACCTGCAAATCCTACTTAGCAATAATGTCCAATCATAGCTTTTAAAATCATTTTATACATTTCCTTACAGAAGTTTTCATATCTACTTCTATTTAAATTAGTTTTTCCATTTCCATATGAATTCAATCTATCATCAATCTGAATATTGAATTTTATCTTCCATTTATAACTGATTCATGTCATTATTTTAAATTAGTTTCATCCACTAATTTATTTCAATTTCAAATTTGAAATCGTTTTGTCGCTAACAAAAAATTTCTAACTCTCAAAATTTTTGAAATTTTTTGGCAGAGTCTCCTTTATACGGATGAGCTTTTACAATTTGACAAGAGATATAAACATATATACATAGACCCACACGGTCGGAAAAACAAAATGCGACGACCCGACTTTCTACCACCAGAAAATCGCATCATCTTTAAGAAAGAAAGGGATAGAAAAGAGAAAAGATAAAGAAGAAGAAAGAAAACAACATCAGAATCTAAACAGCGGAACGAATAAATTATATTAATCACATAATACATTATATAGTATCATATACATTAGAGATACATAGCTAAAACAACACATACTAACAGTTATAAACACCTGTCTAGTTATACAACTCAATACAACTCAAAAACAACAACTCAGAGAACACACAGCGGAATACTCTATAGCTATACGCAGAAGCCTCCTGCTCCATTGCTCCTCCAGTATTCGTCAAGCCAACCTAAAATCCTAACCTGAATCCCTTGGCTACTCGTAAAAATTTGAGTACCCAAGAGTTTAAGAAAAACAGAATAAACTCTGGGTCAGACATGGGTCTGGTGTGAGTAAACGGTTAAAGTTGCTTAACTTTTTAAAACCTTTTGAAAAGAAAAGGTATCACGTAAGACTTCTCACACATAAACATGGAAAAGTTTTTACCTTACGCTAACCAAAACATTTGATAGGAAATTCTGTGATATTATAATAGTGTCTAGGGTTTTCAAATAAATAAGAAATAGCCGAAATTGTTACATCTATTAAATTCCAGCTACTAGCCACAAAAGTGGGTAATACAATCAAAACCGTTGGCACTTATTGGATTTTGGATTCCATACAATGGCAGGGCTACTGGGGTATCGCCCGTCACAGTACGTGGCCTAGATCACCGTACCGAGGAGCCACCCTAACTCCCCTGCAACAGAAAGCCGGACCCATTCCTTACTGAATAGTTCCGAATAAGACAACCTCGACGGTTGTAGCTATTCAACCGTCCACACAGCCGAAATAAAAAGAGACTTCTAGACAGGGGTAAATTTTACTCTCCAGTGAGTGCGACCCACGAAGCCTTGCTGCACCTCCCCTGTTTTAGCCATTCCCGGTTGATGAGGCTTGAGGTTACGATTACCTTTATAGGACACATCACTTAGAATACTCATCGTCCACCTGACGATGTTCTGATAGCATTCAATCCATACAAGTTCGTTCCGGGTTTGAACGAAACCGAAGGCATTATCTCGTTACACTCATTTTGGAATCACCCTCAGAGTTAACGACAATAACCCTTGCACTCTAAACCACCATCTCGAATCTATAAGTACTATTCCGTCAAACTCATTACGGAATCACCCACAGAGTTATACTGACGTATAGCCCTTACACCTCGAGTCATCACAAAGCTCCAATTTGATTCACGACCTAACGTTATTTGGAATCGATGTGGTTTTCGGATATCCAAATATGGAAATCCGATCCCAGTCTCATCGAAATCCAAAGCGTGTCTTTTAAGTCCAAGTTGTTTTAAAGGTTTAAAACAATTCAATACAGTATCTATATACATACAGATAGATAACTCATATATCAATAATTGATAATCAACATTATCAAATAACAGGTAATCCACATTATCAATATCATAATAGATAATCCATATATCAACATCCAAATTGATAATCTATGTAATCATCACAATGCAACCAAGCATTCATATCACACAACCATACTTATCTCATTACTGAGATCACAAAACATTCAAGACAATCAATGTCATCCAATTATACATAAGTAATGATTTACTCATACCCTAATATAATTAATTTAAAATGAATTAAATTAACTATCTCTATCTCTAATTAATTTAAAGTGAATTAAATTAATTACTTCATCTCTTAATTAATTAAATTAATTACTTCATCACAATAAAACATTAATTAAACCAATTAATTAATCATCATTCTAATTAATCAACCTTGACTAATTATCTCTTAATCAAGTAATTAATTCTTAATTATTTTCATTAATCATATCAATTTATGAACCTTAATTAATTAATCATGCTTAGATTAAATGCTTTTAATTAATCAACTTAAATACAGTAATTAATTATTCTTAATTACTTCTTAATTACTTTATAAACCTTTTGATTTATTACCCAAGTAATAAACCTTTAATTACTTTAACAACTAATTACCCATTTAAAATTACTTTCCAATCAGTAATTTACCTACTCAATTACCTCTGTAATTAATCAATTACTTATCTTAAGTAATTAACCTTACCAAAACTTGTAAGTAATAATACTTAATCATTCATCAAGTGACTATTATTAATTAATTAACAAATTAATTAACTTACTTGATTCCACTCATCTCATTAATTATAATTGAGCAATCCATCCCTAATTACTCATTAACCCTAATTAATCTTCAATTATCAGATTAATTATCTTCAAATATTAATTAATAAACCTTAATTATTAATCAATTCTTTAATACAAAGTAATTAATCACTAATTACTTTTATTGATTAATTAATTAAACTTAATTAACTAATTAATCAACTCTTAATCATTAATTAATAAACTTAATTATTAATTAACAATCTTAATTACAAATTAACTAATCCATTACTAAAATTAATTAATCCTTAATTAAAATTAATTAACCTTAAATAAAAATAGTTAATTCATTCTTAATTAATTAGCATTTATTTTTAATAATCCTTTAATTATTAATTAAGAAAACACAATCAAACTTAATAAAACCTTTATTAATTAATTACTATTCCAATTAACTCTTAATTACTTAATTAATAAGTAATTACAATTTAATTAATCATTTGTCATTAATTAAAATAATCATCTCAATTAATAGTTAATTAAATAATTAATTATACTTAATTAATTACTTAATTAACCCCTTTTAAAATAATAATTAAATAAATGATTAACTTAAAATTCTTTAATTAATCAACTAATTACAAACTATAAATACTTAATTATTATTTAAGATAAAATATTATCTTAAATAAATCTTGAAATCTTTACTTAACTTAATTCTTTACTTAAACTAAATAATAAAGAAATTATTAATTAATTTCTTTAATTATTAATTGACAATTCTAATTCCAAATTAATAAATTATCTTAATCTTCATTTGTTAATTAATAAATCATTTCCACAAATTAATTTAAATAAATACTTACTTAAAATTCTCTTTTATATTTCAAAATAAGATTTGAAATAATGTTAAGATTTTAACCTTAAGATATCTAAAACATTATACAAGTTTATTCATAAAAATAATCCAATTTCCAACAAGAATTTTAATTTAACTTAAACTTTTTTTAAAGTTTAAAAGTTATTTTATATTTAAACTAAATATTAGGTGGAACAAAAATCTGGGTTCAACCCATGTTTACATGAATCCCGGAACAAAGTACAACTTCTATTCTTTCTTTCTTTTAATTTCCAGTTTAAAGTTAATTAGGATTTCAAAATTTTAAAAACTGTTTTAAGTTAAAACTTAAAACTGTTAAAAACAAAACAGTTTACACTGCTTACCCCAAAGATCCCAGAACCCCCGAGTTCCTTCCCGAGCTACCACCACTATTACCCGAGTTCCCCTTCGGGTAATCAAGCAGAACCCAAACAAAACCCAACATCTACAACCACTGACTCCAAGCCCACCTCCGTGCAACCTGCACCGGCACCGGACCTCCTCTGGCCAACGTCGAACCCACCCACATGTCACCCAAACGCCCTACATCAACCTACGATCCACAGAGCAACAACTCAGGCCTCGAATCAAAATTAAGCACATCAGGTTGAACAAACTCAAACACCATCAGAAAACCCTCCCCTCGAACGTCGCCTCCGATCAAGCATAGTAGCCAGAACTCCGGCCATAGCTCGATGATCCACCATTCTTCCCTCACTCCAATTTTCATTCAACTCGATGCAATATAGACGATGCGGTGATCGATTTACAGTAAGCTTCCAAAACTAGGTTTAAAATTTAATTTGAGCAAATTCAAACTTCTCGGTGATTTAAAAATTCTCTAACCATTTTTACAACAATCACTGATACCTCATCTAGCTCCATCAACAAATTCAAGCCACCTAGATACACAAATCTACAGAATTGGGCAAAAATTCAATTTCCAGTCAAGTCCCAAATTCCCACTTAATACAGATTTAAAAATTGTGAATTTCTTTTTAAAATTCATAATTTTTAATGACAATCCAGATTATAAAATTATTTTATCAAATTTTATCATTTTATTTCACACATTGGTAATTAAGTATCATTGCTATATTGGTTTACCAGAAACTTCAAACATTAAGACTCTGTTCATCTTTAAATCCTAATTCATACTTAAACTAATTTACCTTGTTTAAATTTTAAGACTAAACATTTGTTAAATTATAATAACTTGAAATTTCTGATTATATCTTAATATACAGTAAGGTGAAACATGAATATATCATGCACATATTCAATCCTTACACAATTTTACAAATTTATCTACACAGACATAAATTCATATTCACTACAAACATCATTATAAACTCCTAGCAACAGCTAATTAACTAATTAAGTTTAGTAAAAATGTTTACTCACCTTATTAAGGAATGCAGTGGTTTGCAAATGAACTGGAAATTTCAAAAGATTTAGAATTTGAAGGTGATTCCCCCTTAGAAACAGAAAGCTTCGGGTAATACTTTGAATACTTGCTAGCTTATCTATTTGCTTCAGATTCCCTCTTTAAAACTTGCATGCATATGAAAATTTGGTGCAGACATTCAAAATGCAGAATCTGGGTTGAAAGTTGCATCAAGTTTTTGAAAACATTTTGCAGATTATTGAATTTTTTGAAGATTTTTGGTTTACAGGTTTTGGATGTTTAATTTGAGCATGAAATTTCCAGATTTTTTGTTGAGGAAGATTTGAAGATTTTCTGGTTTTGGGAAGTGAAGATTGCAGGGAAAAGTTTCTGGTTTCTCTTAGAATTGAACAAAAATGTTTAAAGAAAAGAAAGTGAAGAGATAGGATGATTATATAGGATAAATTTCAGATTTTAATAAAAAGAAAAGAAAATACAAATATTATGACACTTGTCTTTTTTTTACACAAATGGTTCTACACTTGTTATCATATTGTTTTAAAACTTAACACATGTCAAATAAAGTTTGTTTTTAATTTTAAAGAAATTTAAAAGCATTTTTTTTAATTAATTTCCAAATTATCAATTCTTAATTTGAAAATTGCTTTTCTATTAAATATCTAATAACAAATACACTTATACATTCATAAATGTATAATTAATTTATAAAATACAATCTTCTAAAAAGAAATGTAACTAAGTATAATTTAAATAAAATTATACAACATTTCAAACTTATTTTAAATACTATTCTAAAAAGCCCTTTGTATTTATTCTTTATTAAATAAACACAAATCAAATTTGTTTAGATAAACTTCTATAAAAGAAAAATAAAACAAAATCTTATTTCTAATTAAAATATTATCTATGTAATTTAAAACCAAACTATATATTATTCTATTAAATTTGTATGTATATTCTTGAATTCAAATTTATTCATTTTCAAAGTCAAATTAAATAGTCAAATCTAAAATAAATTTAAATAAATATAAACAACTATTTTTAAATAAGCTCATTATTTATTACAAATAATATATTCTATTTTGAAATCAATTTAAAATACACAGATTTAAATATACAGATATAAATGCATTTTAAACACACTTATAAATTTTAAAAACAATAAATCTTTTTAGAATTTATTTACACAATAAAATAATTAATCTTAATATAAAACCAATTTATAACAATAATTAAAATATTACTTGGTTAATTATCTTTGAAAATAACAATTTTTCAATTTCAAATAATTTTAAATTAAGAGATTATCAGCATTTTAAACTCTTGAAAATTCCGGGATATTACACAAAAACAGTTCGTATTTCCAATTTTTATTGCGTAGGCATACCTTTATTTAGCATTTTAAGCAAGCGGCTTATTATTTTAGCAATTAGCGCAACCAAATCTAGTCAAACGACTTCCCGGTACCTGTACTTACTCAATTCAAACATGTAAGTACTAAATATATGAAATTTATTAACATTTCACTTAATTTCAATAGCTAAACATATGCATTTCATAAGCAACATGCACCAACACTTCCCATAAGAGATTTATATGATTTTAAAGCTAATTCAATTGATTTCAACCGATTCATATGCCATTTCATTCAATTTTAATGGCTTACAACTCAATTTCTTACGTTCAATTTATTTTTAATCCAAACAAGCTCATATTCAATTCGGTTGATCTTAAAATTAATTTATTTAATCTCTATCAACTCATAGAAATTTAATTACCTTCGTTTACGTCAAACGACAATTCATTCTATGCAATTTGATGATATCCATGCGAAAAATAATTACTTAAGGTTTATAACCAATTTAAATTGATTCCGACTCAATTTTATTTAATTCAATTCCATTTTAATTTATTCACAACCATTTTATTTAGCTTGACACATTCCGTGCATGTGTACTACTAACCATTCCCAAATTAATTCAACCCAAGCTTTTATTTAATAGTCTACCCTTCCTACTTGAAGTCAAGCTTCTATAAATTTTAAACTTATGTTAATTTTCTTTAATTTAGTCCAATTTCAAAACATAAGCTCACTTCATTTGCAAAATAAAATTTCCATTTCAAAATTTCCATTTCAATTTAACTTGGTTCCTTTTCAATCAAAACTCATTTCAATTTACAAATTTGTTTGATTAGTTCTTTTGTTTCGTTCATTACAAATTTTAATTTCCAAATTCAATTCATTCACGACTCATTTAATTAATTACAAATCATTTTCAATTTATTTCTACTTTCTTGAACTTTATTTGCAACTCCCACCATTCCTGTTTCAACCTAACTTTGTTTTATTCGACAATATTTCAATTGTATTCAATTTACTAACAATTCAAATCAAATTTAATTTATAACTCAAGTTTTCATTTCAATTCTTTTAACTTACTTCATATCCAACTCATTATTATTAACTTACAATCCATTTTATTTAACCGAGTTAAATTTTATTAACATAAATAATTTATTTGGCTAATTAACTTACTTCCAACCTTTATATCAATATTCGATTTTATTACAAAAATCACTTCATTAAATTTTTCCTGAGTTCAAAATTTTTTTCCTCATAATTTCAGTTTGGATTTCTTTCATTTTTCAAAATTCCAACATTTTTATTTTAAATTTTTTAGAAATACTTTTAAATTTACATAATACTATTAAAATAGCTTTTTATAAAAATATTTCTTATAACTCGATGTCTCAACCAGTCCATCCTTGTTCTCACAGAAATTCAGTCATACGTTGATCAGGCGTAGGACTGAAAATCTTTAAGTGCTTGGTAAACCCGTTTCAACACCCAATGAAAATACTTGCGAAAATAATTTTATTGGAAATATAGAAAACAGTTTTTGAAAATAAAGGAAATATCTTTGGTGAGAATGCTCTGGAAATCATCACCCCCATCCATGGTCGCAGTTACATCTTGGGTTACGTTGCCATTGCAGCAAAAGTCCATGTAAATGTAGGCACTCCGCGCCCCTCGATTATGCCATGGAACCCACAACAAATCGCAGTTACATTCCAGGGTTACGTTGCCATCACAGCAAAAGTCCATGTAACTGCAGCCATCAACGCCCTCGATTTTCGCTGTCAAAAATGAAACTTCTCCACTCCCACATAGGCCGCAGTCTACCGATGTAAAATAAAACGTAGACTGTTGGCTCTCGGCAACACACACGACTTTCGCTATGTTACCATAGGTTGCAGTCTACCGATATAAAATCAAACGTAGACCGTTGGCTCTCAGCGGCGCACATGACTTTCGCTATGGTCATCGAGTTACACTATCGTCACAGCATAACCTAAATGCCTCTGTAGGCATCAGCGCCCTCGACTTTCGCTACACACTACTCATAATCCTCAGGAACTAGTTTTGTCCGGACTCCTCGCAGGATCAACTTTAGAACCCCCCCTTAGGATTCAAGGCAGTACCACCCAGTGGCACTCTTGAGAAGTTCATTTCAAGGGAGCGCCTTTTCCCCCAAAGCCATTATCAAAACACTTTATATTATACACATATAGTATCTTCCAAATCATACACCTAGTACGAATCTCATATAAATCTCCTTTTCTCAAAATCGCTTATCCCAAAATCGATAATTCTCAAAGTAGGCTTTCCAAATTCCAATATTGATTTTATCCAAAAATCAAAAGCCTTTCCAAATCCAAAGGTTCCCAAAACCTTTTTTCAAAATCCTCATAAGATCCTTTATATATATAGATATATATAAAAAAATTGAAAACTTTGAACCATTTCATACTTGTATAAAACTCCTTTTATACTTTAAATATTTTCAAAAATCCTTTTCTTTCGGCAATAGATTCAACAAGGGAAGATTTATCTTATATAACAAAGATATATAACTTTGTTTATTTCAAATCAAATATTCAAATTTGATTACTCTATAAAGTCACTTTTATCATAGAAATTTCCAATATCAGTTTCATTCAAACCCGTACGATGTACACATATCATCCGTACGCTATATTAATCTGATTGCTCACTCGATCACACAAATCCACTTCCGAACTAGTATCACCCACCCGACTTCCTAGTGCGGACTCAGATCTGGTTTCTTGATCAGAAACCGCCATTTTCCTTGCATAGCCATAACTATGATAGAGAATATCCTGAACCAATCAATAATCCATATCCAGGTTCGCCTTCGCAAATCAAGTGAAAAATCCCAACTCAGATCGATATAACTATCTCGAAATTCTGTGCTCGAATCTGGATCAAATCACTATGCGGATAGAATAATATGCGTACATCCTACGTATTTAGCTTCATTGATTATTAGCCAAATCAATTTCCTTTCTATTCGTCCTCACTTTGAATGTATTCACTTATTCACATTTGCCTTAATCCTCATTTGGATTATCACTTCAATTCTTACCTCAGTTGGGTATTTAATCAATAACAATTCAAACTCCGACCAGTTTATATTTAGAAAATAGCTTGAAAATTTTAAAAATAGATAAGTAGTTGAAAAATAATTATTAGTTTACAAAATAGCTGTAAAATAGTTAACTAATTGTAAAATAGTTGGAAAATAGTTAAATAGTTTCAAAAAATATAGATAATTGAAAAATAGTTGTAAAATAGTAATTAATTTGTAAAATAGTTGAAAATAGTAATTAGTACATAAGACAGTTACAAAATAGTTGAATAATTCCAAAAGTAGTTGTAAAATAAGTATAAGATAGTTTTGGATTTAATAAGAAAGGTTGTATATATTAACTAGCTTGGAAAAATAAGTTTATATTAAAACAATTTATATTGAAAATAGTCCAGAGTCAAAACTGTTTACTTCCCCATCAATTCAATTTAAATTTCCACTTCCATTTAAATTGACCCAATTCCAATTTGAATAACTTCAATTTCCATTGAAATTGATTTAACCCCAATTCAAGTTGAATCAATCTTGATTTCTTTCCAAATTCAAATCAAATTCCATTTGATTATAAACCTATTCAACTTTAATTACAATTCCAAATTATTCCAATCAATTTGGACTAATATTAATTAAACCCACTTCAATTTCAAATCATTTTAATTCAATCCAATTCAAATTTTCCATTTAAATTTTAAACTTATACATTTTCAATCACAAATCCAATTAATTCAAATTAGATTCAATTTGAACGAATTCAATTCAAATTTCAAATTTAAACCATCCCGAATTATATAAATTCGAGTTAAATTTTTAAATGTTGATTTAATCCTTTAAATCAAATCAACTTATCTCTTTAAACCATTTACTTCTGAATCCATTTCAAACTTATCTTCATTTAATTTTAATTTGGTTGTATTTCTATTACCACTTAATTCCCATTATTTTTTCAAATAATATAACAACTAATTACCTTAACATTTATTAGTAAGAAATATTGCTTTATATATCAAAATATATTCTTATATAAAATCATTTAAAACTTTTATATAAGAAAATAACAAGTACGCGCTCATGCACACACACACACTCAACTCATTCTAGAGTATTACGAACTCTATTTAATGAGTAATCCTCACTAGAGCCAAGGTTCTCGTAATGACCCGGAATTTTCGATCCTAAAAATTCCAAATAGTTAGGATAGAGAAAAAAGAGATAGAAGAATAAGAAGATCAGAAACACCAACATCTCAAATTCGCAGCGGGTAAAATATAATAACAAATAATAACAGTTTACAAAATAATTCTGTATCTGTCAAGATACCTTTATAATACATCAGAGTTGCACATATATACAGACACCGGATATACACAATCATCATGTCTCAGATATAAAACAATATAATACAGCGGAAACACTCCGTACGTTCTTGCCATCCAGCTTGCCTCCTGGGCTCAAGAACGTCCTTACCTGAAAATCTATAAAACTCAGTCTGACCCGAGCATTACATCAAAGGAACACCGAGTCAGGCTGGAAACCAGCGTGAGTAAACCCATCTAACATGGAATACAAGGCATACGGCTTATATAAAACCCGGAGTAACTCGTATAAATTTACATTTTCACAATTTGTTATAGACATCACTTATTTCACACATCAATTTTCTAAGTACCAAAATTTAGATTAAATAGTCCAATTCACTTAAATCATTTCGTTCCAACCTATTGATTTAACATATCAATTTATAAAGAATCGAAGTGGTTTCGGGTATTTCCTAATACCCGACCCCGGTCTCTTCGAGTCATCAGGTCATCCTAACCTAAGTTATCCAAATCAAATGCACTTCAAACTTTAAATACAGGATGTCCCTTTACACAACAATTCGTCATTGATAGATAACCACACTATCTTGTCCTCACAAACATATGATACTACAAATCATTTCATATCATAGATATCAACTCATTCAAGGCATCCAATACCATTCAATCATCCATAAGCAAACTTGATCACTTCTAAAATAAATTTAATCACTTCTAATTGAATTACTAACCTCAATCGCTTAGATTCCTTCACTTGACATTAATTAATTTCAAATCAATTAATTAATCATCCCTTAATTATCCATCTTAATTAATCACCCTGGATTAATTATCCTTCAATTACATTCAAGTAATAATCTTTAATTAATTACACAAATTAATTATTCTTAACCAAAAACAGTAACTAATCTTTAATTACTTCGCAAATTAATTAACTGTAATTAATTACATTAATCCTTAATTACTTATTTAATTAATTTCTCATAAATCACTTATCATTTTAATTTATACTAATCAAAATTAATTACATTGATTAAACCACAATATTAATCACTCTTGATTAATCTCAACCAGTAATTAACTATCCTTTTATTTACTTCATTAAATAAATTAATTACTCATTTTATAAAAGAAGTTTAAAGGAATTTAAAACCAAATTCATTTTTAATTCAAATCAATTTAAAAATGCACTTAACATTCAATTTGATAAAACAATTTAAATTTAAAACTTTATTTGTTCAAAAACTGAAATTCACTAACTTGAATTCCAGATTTAACTTTGATTTAAAACTTATTTTAAATCTCTACTTTACAATTTAACTTCAGTTTTTAAAAATAACTTTTACTACTTTCCAATTCATTCTTATTTTTATTCTGTAATTATTTCACTTCCAAATTTTACTCTTATATTTCTTTTTAAAAAATCCAATTCTATATATTTTGATAACTCAGTGTATCGGAATATCCAATCAAACCATGGTAACCAATATTCCAATTATTAATATAATTCATCACAGCATATCAAACATTCATAACCCAGAATATTAAACAATCCAAATAATTTTGAGGAATCCAGTTGGATCCCTCCAACCTGTTTTCCTGCATCCACAGACGTTAGCACAATACCAATTCCACTTCGAGGTGAAATATCGTGGTATATGGGTTTTATATAAAATCATCCTCTATTATACGGCGCATATGGTCTCATCCGCTATATAATGCGGGAAATCAATCATTCCAATATATACTATATACTACTATATAATATACCACATCAAATCAATTCAATCGTTCAACCAATTATTTAAATTCAACCATTTAAAGTTAAATTAAACCCATATGGGTGAGATTAACTCACCTTTGATTACTTTGTTTGCAGTCCACTCCAAAATCGACTTGGCTTCCCAATTATAAACAGATGATCCATGTAAACTTCCGGCCTCCATTCCCAAGTCCTAAATCAATGTCGCTTTCCCCCTCTTCTGCGCGTAAGCCTCCCATCACGCACATCCTTTCCCCTTTAACGCACCTTCTCCTGGCCACTGATGATGTCGGTCGTCGTCGCCATTCGTTGATGGTGACATGGTGGCGCGCCTCCATCGCGCCTGCTAAGCCCTAGGTCGAGCGCTGATGCCGACGCCGACCTCTTAACCCTGCGCGCACGCATAGCCGAGCCCTCTCGTCTCTCCTGCCTATGTAATAGCCGTTCTCGATCTTGCGTCTCCATTTTTTTCCCGACTTATTTGAATTGGGCTAGGACTTCAAACAATTAAAAGAGGATGCAGATTGAATAGGGAATAAAGTTGGTTGATCTGCTTCTAATTCGATTTCGGTTTTGATTATCTAAAAAAATGAAAGAGATATTTCCTATTAGAAAGGAAAGGTGGCTTCGGGTATAAGCTAGACCGGCTAATCACGTGGTGAGGGTGATTCAATTTAGATTTTTGATTAGTTTTATATAATTGAATATTGAAAATATCTCGTGTTACATACCGTGAAATTCCGAACTCCTATTGAGACATGCGACCTGGCATTCATAATGTTATGCCCCTATTCCGAATGCAATGGAACAAGTTTCAAGTTCTAATTCGATCGTATGGAGAGATAGCTTTTTAAATCGATTTAAAATATTAAATTATCGATTTTAATTTCAACGCGTTTCTCACCCGTACGGGCAAACGGTAAATCCAAACGCTATGGAATTTGAAATCCGATAATAACTAACTATTATGGATCCAATGGAACTGGTTTCGTCGAATTCCGAGAAAGTGCCCCGAAAGACTATTTTTAAATTCAATTTAAACGATACATTATTAAAACTGAACAAATCACCTTTAAATTAAATTTCAACCATTCTATTATCTTCAGTATTATCATTATAAATTTTATAAGTCTTCAAATTATTTTTAACAGGCTTAAACTGAAGATTCAATAATTTGTCCAAATTCAAATTATTAAATTCAATAAATTCAATCGCCAAATTCAAACTGAAATTTAAAATCCAAGTTAAACTATCTTGCAAATATTTAAAATTAATTAAATATTCCAATTTCAAATTCTTAAAATTCCGGATCGTCACACATGTTACACCGAAACCCAGCTTCGTAATCATACTTATCATCCGTGATTGATCGTCTGTCCATCCAACTGGCTCAAACACATCATATTCTAGTCTCGACAAAGGAGTAGTCTATTTTAAATAAATCCACTGGTCTACGGCATTGCCAAAAGGCGGGTTAACATCTTCCCCCCCAAAACATGCCTTGCTATTGGAAGGTGTGTTTTGAATAGTCTCAAATCCAATAACCGAAACCATTGTTCCATTCATTATCGAGCAATTCCATCCACATCTGATAGTCTACTCCGCGACTGTTTCGAGTCATCAATCAATTACAAATACATCCTAAATCCATTAACCGAATCCTTGATCCTTTCGAATCATTCTATCCGAGTACGGGACCACTCCGGGTCCTTTAATCTGAGTCGAGGACCTCGCCAGGTCCAAAGCTGGGACCTCGCCGGATCCAAATCCAAAGCCGAAATCCGAATTCGGTAGCCGATTTCTAATCCATCCATATCCAGTAACCAATAACCACATCCACGACCTCTCTGGGTCGAAATTCAAATCCGGGATCGCTTCGGGTCCATGCCCAATGCTTAGCTGTTCATAGCCAATATCCAAATTCGTAACCTCTCCGGGTTCTTGCCAAGCGTAATCCATACTCGGCGTCCTGTATTAAGTAATGTCGTGGTGTTCCTGCTTCGGTTTCCCTAAACGCCAATTAATGTCATGGCTTAAGTCCAAAGCCGAATCCTGATCGCTCCGGACCCTTGCCGAGCATTGTCCATACTCGATGACCTGAAATAGTAACCAATAGATATTACAGGGCCCAATACCTAGGTTGAATCCTGGTCTCTCCGGACCCTTACCAAGCATGGTCCATACTCGATGACCTTTTAGCCAAAAAACCAAAGGAAAATCCATTCCGAAATCCAAATCAAACCAGAAAATAAAAAATCCATATCAAAAGTCCAAATCAAAAATCAAACATTCAAACCAAAATCCAAACCAGAAATCCAACAAAACCGGGAGTTCAAACCGACCAAAATCAAAGCATAAAATGCAAGTGTCCAAGCGAATAAAGAAAAATCGATTTGACAAACCACAGCATCATGGTTTATCATCATCTCAGATCATGACTAGGTGTTATCTCCGTCCCTGTACAGGAGTAAGTGACTTTGCCATTTTTCCAGAGTTTGCTACTTATTCCAAACCATCATGATTAGTTGATGACCAACCAACCACCATTCATGCGCCTTGCGCCATCGTCGTTCAAGGTAGGCGGTGGCTACTCCTATTCTACCACTGCATTCCTAGTTTCGACATATTGTCACAACTGACCATTCCTTACAAGCTTCTCGATTATGTCCTTTAGATGTCGGTAGCTGTTAATATCATGTACGTCCAGGTCATGAAAGAGACAATGCCTTCCTGATGCCCTTTCGCGTTCTAAGGGTTCCCTCCTTGCCGGCCTTCGATATGGAAGGCGATCCCGAGTGCCTAAGAATATCCACTCCAGTGTTGCATTCAATCCTATGTAAGTGGAGAATTTTGATTTTCTCTAGCACTTCCTCTTCCCTTTATCCTTGTCTTTACCCGAGCTTTCACCGGATGGTCCTTGTGACAGCCCGCAAATCCGTACCCCTTGAATCAACACTATTCTATACAAATTGACTCAAGTGGAACAGAAATACGAACCATTAAGGTTAAAGAAGAAAAGATAGAAGAAGAAGAAACTAAATAATATCAGAATCTCACAGTCGCAGCGGAATAAAATATAATAGCAACTCTAGATCTTTACACAAAATGAAATCTATAACTGTTTATATACATCATATCATCAGAGTATCTCATACATCAACAATCAAAAATCAGGTATACCATACAATCATAGCAGCGGATATATAGTAGTACGTATAATACGTCTCGGACTCCAGCTCCTCTCCTGCTCCAAAGCATCCTATCCTGTATAAATAATACTCGGTCTGACCCAAGCATTATAATGAAATAACACCCGAGTCAGTCTGGGATACCAGCTGATAAATAATGCATCCAAATTGATTATTAAAGTTTCAAAAATCCTTTGAAAACAAAAGCATCTCGTAAGACCACGCCACAAATAAACATGTCGGGTTTTTACCTTACGATAGCTAAAACAGTTTTATAGAAATCCTCTGATATTATAGTAGGGTCTATTTACAAATACTTATAAAATAGCCGAAATTGTTACATCTATTAAATTCCAGCTACTGGCCACAAAAGTGGGTAATACAAACAAAACTCGTACAAGGCTCGTAGGGAAAATGGATTTCCAACAATGACTAGGCACTAGGGTACCACCTGTCACAGTACGGGGCCTAGATCACCGTACCGAGGACTACTCCCTTCATCCCCTGCAACACAAGGCTGGAACCATTCCTTACTGAACAGTCCCGAACAAGATAAACCCCGTGGTTGGCGCGAACAACCACCCACTAAGCCGAAATATATATAAGGGACATCTAGACTGGGGAAATATCTTGCCCTGCTTGGGCATGACCCACCTAACCTTGCTGCATATCCCCTGATTTTCAGTCATTCCCGGTTGATGAGGCTTGAGGCTAAGCGTTACTTTTAGAACTTTTTCGCTTAGAATGCCCATCGCCCACCTGACGATGTTTCGCAAGCATTCGTCCATACAAGTCCGTCCCAGGTTCGAACGGAACCGAAGGCACTACTCCTACAACATCCATTTTGGAAATATCCTCAGGATTAGTAGTGACTAGCCCTTGCACTTCATTGCTCCATCTTTGACTCCGATCACGTTTTATCGCACGAAAACGTACAAATCGGATCGAAGTGGTTTTCGAGAAATAAATCTCGATCCCGGTTTCTTCGAAACGATCACGCATTGTCCAATTGATAGTCGGTGATTTAACTATCAATTTATATCCACAAACATCCATAAGCATCCATCACACAATAAATAATTCCCACATTATTTATTTGCCCTCTAATATCTTTAAAAGATATATTTCCAAAGTTTCAAAGCTCATTTGAAAACAATTCCCAAAGTTCTTCCTTTACAAGGTAAATCCTTTACCATTAACTCCCATTGGAAATAACCAAGTTCAAAACAATTTAAATTTAAAACAGTTAAAATATTTTATACTGAAATGTACTTTAAAATACGTAAATTCACTTCTAGTTACTTACTCAAAATATAATTTCAAAGTACGTACAGTAAAACCATTTATTAAGATATAAACTTTGATTTTAAATAAGGTTTTTAATAAACTAAATTTAAAAGTAGTTTTTTAATAAGATAAATACTAATTTCAAATGACTTAAGTCCAAAACTAGTCTTTTAAACAAATCCATTTGTCAAAATAATTATTAAGGTATTTATAAAATTTACTATTGCTAACTATTAATAATTATTTTAAAATAATAATTTTCCAAACACACTTTTAAACAAGTTTGAATTTTTAAAACTTTCTTTTTGTAAAATCAGTTTAAACTCGAACTTGGTTATCCTAAAGAATCTCATTTCCACTTAAACATCACAGAAATCCTTCTCACGATTTCTGTCGATTTATTTCAATTTAGTTTTATGGTTTAATAACATAAATTTACTTTCACATTTATCAATTGATAACATTTCTCTTTGTTTATCATTCCAGATTTTACCAATTTTCAATTTCCATTCTAAATAGATTTCAAATTTTAATTCTTTAAAATTCATTATTTAACAATATCTTTTATTTCTCTAGAATTCAATTCCTCCATTTATAATAAATTATGGATTTATAATTTACTCAACAATATTCCAATAAAAAATTTATTTCAATTTCCCTTCAAACAGATTCTAATTTTTATATTCTTTTAAATTCCTTATTTATTAATTTCTTAATTTCTTTTGAAACCCAATTTAATTTCTTTATAATTAAACTCCAAATTTCTTTATAATTAACATTCTGGGTCTGTAATTTATACCACAATATCACAAAACAATTTAATTCCACATTTATCAAATCACAATATATAAACAGGCATCATCATCAATTATAAAGATAATTACTACATTTTGAGGAATCCAGTTGGATCCCTCCAACCTGTTTTCCCCGCATCCACAAATATTAGCACATCACATATATAAATATCAATCCAGACTGATAATAACAATAATATGCAACCAATCACATGGATATTTAAATATTTATTATTTAAATCAGCCAATATCCAGATGTGAGTGAGAATAACTCACCTTGAGTTTCGGCGAGCGTTCGAAATTTAAATTAAACCGAACGACATTCGATTTAACTCAAATTTCTACTTGCCCGGAATGGATCCGGATCTGCACCATCGCGTAGTGCCCGTCTCAGCGATTCCAACGTCGCCAGTTTCATCTGAATCTGATATCGTAAGAATGGGTTATTAAATTTTAAAGTTTGAATTGAATTTTAAAACCAATTTCTTTTATTTTATATTTATTTTTTATTTACCCAAAACAAAATCAGGCCGAGCAAAAAGAGCCCAGATCCAAACCGCCCTCATCTTCTACTTCGCGTACGTCTCCCGTAAGAAGAAATGAACCCATCCTACGCGCGCTAGGGCTTGCCACCGTGACCACCTCAGGTTGTTCCATCTCGATCGGAAGCTACTGCATCGAAGGCCATCACTCCCTCTACCCCCACCATCCACGCGCAAGAGCTCGGTGCTTCCCTTAGCATGAAATACCACTTCGAACGGCCGGCTTCCAGTGAGAATTTCTGACGATCCATCACGCTAAAACTCATCTCACCCGTTGGATTTGACGTTCTCCACGTCCTTTACGACATTCCAGTTGGGAGATTCGTGAATTAATGAGTGGATTATGAGATTTCAGAGGAAGAAACAAAATCGTTTTCGGCCATTGAAACATAAGGGCCGGCGGCTCACGTATGATGCTAGGGTTTTGAAGATATTAATATATATAAAATAGTTCTAATATTATTTAATTAATAAAATTTCTCAATTTAACAACGTACGCAAACGAACTCCAATTCTCACGTACCGACAGGCGTTTCTAGGGTTTTTCCCGCGTTACGGACACAATGGAACAGGTTTTGTAAGCTAATTTGATCGTATTTGCGAGTTACGGAATTAAACGATCAATTTGAAATTAAACCGATTAAAACGATTTCGATGCGTTTTAAGCTGCCGGAGTCAAACGACAACTCCGATTGCTACGAAAATTGAAATCCGGTAATAACTATCTATTACGGATCCAATAAAACTGGTTTCGTCGAATTCCGAGACTGTGCCCCGGAAGGCAATTTTAACTTGTCTATTAAATCAAACGATTTTCGAAATTGTCGAAATCACTCAAAATTTCTACTTTTAAAATTTTATTAACTTAACAAAAATTCATATAAAATTTATAATCACATTAAAAATCATTTTGACTCATTTCGGACTAAAATCAGATTAATTGCATATTTAATAATATCAAATTCATTTTGAAATTAATATAAAATTCCAAATATAAATTTATCAACTTTAAAATTCTTCTAAAATTCCCTCCACGCTATTAACACTCAAATAACTCAAGATAAATTTTTAAAATCATTTTATCACTATTTACATCCAGATTTACTTTTATTTACATTCCGAATATTTAAATTATTGTTTTTCCCATTATTCAAATTCAACCGGAATTACTATAATTAAAAATTTATAGCTTATTTCATTGATTGAACCCGAATCCATTCATTTCAAAATCAATTAAGAATCCACATTAAACATTTAAAATGAATTAAATGTTTACAAATCCAGTTCTCAAAATTCCGGGATGTTACATTCCTCCCCCCTTATAAAAATTTCATCCCCGAAATTTGCTAAGGTAGAAGAATGCTCCTATACTCTTAACTTAACCCAAACTTCTTTAGTTACAACTTATATACACTTTCCAAAACTCTTTAGCTCAAATCCAAACTCACTTGCTTTATTTACTCTAAAGCTTTAATTTTAATTTATAACTTTCCAAGTTAATAACTTTTCAAACTTCCAAAAATTTCTAACTCCCAAAATTTTCGGAAAATTTTGGCAGAGTCTCCCCTGCACGGAGGAGCTTTCGCGATATCGCGATACAAAGAAATATATATACATCGACCCACACGGTCGGAAACCAAAATATTCCACAATATATATATCATTTCCCAATTATATTTGTGTAGGCGTACCTTTTTAGCAAAATTTTAGTAGCAAGCAGCTAATATTATCGCATATACGCGCTCCAACTCTCTCGAACGCCTCTCGCACCTGTACTATACTCAACAAACTCATCAGTTATCAAAATATGAGCATTTTTAACAACATTACCAATAAAATGTAAGCCAACATATCCATTTCCATTCCAACCAACACTTTGTATAATTTCATAAGTAAATCCATATTTTTATAACATGCACAAGGTTCATTTTCCAATGCTAACTCCAAGTTATTTCATACAAAGGATTTACATACCCATTTTGCAAGGTTCCATTCATATTTATTACACCCAATTCACATTTATTTCAATATGATTAATATATGCCTCACTTACCTTTTCTTATTACAACTTACATTTCCAATTTTATTTACAACCAAATTTTATTTTCAATTTGAAGCACTCACATTTCTCTTAGGCCTCATTTCCATTCATATGCAACCATAGCTTATTTAAATGATAATTCATTCCAATTTATTCAAAACCAATTCAGTTGTTGTTTAAACAACGCAATTTTGAATACATGCAATTTCTCATGTCATTCAAGTCACAAATAATCTCCACTTAGGCTCATAACCATTAAAATTAATTTCGGTTTAGATTTATAGTAATTTTATTTAATTTTGCATGGTGCTCAGTCCAAGCATTCTTATTCCATTTGGAACTATTCACGACCCACATATTCTTATTACCTTGTAATTTTAAATCAAATCCTTATTCTCAGCTTTCAAAATTATTATTCATCTTAAGTTTATTTTTATTATCATCCCATCCTGGATTATTTACAATCCAGACATCCTTACTTAATCACAATAATTAATTAATACCACTCCTCTTATAATTCAGTTTAATTATCTAACCGATTACATTCAAGATTACTTAATAAAGCTCATTCACAACCATTTTGTTTTTTCTTTCAATTTGCTTAAGTTCTTTAACAATATTTTCATTATTTCCTTATAAATCAAATTTTATTTTCATTTGATTCTCATCCCAATTAATTTCAGTCTATTTACAAATTTTTAATGCGCTTGTTTTTAATTATTCAATTCATTTTAGATTTATCATATTAGCAAAGAGATCACTTTAAATTATTTCATTCATTGGAATTTATTTACAATTCAACTATCACCATTATAATCTAATTTCATTTTCCATTCACACTTTCAATATTTATTACCACAAATTAAATCCCAATCCAAATCAGGATTTTTATTTACTTTCCAAATTTTGATCAATTATCAAAATTCTATTCATTTCAATACAATTTCCATTTAATTGTAATTCAACTTAGCCACTAACCTAATCCATATTAGGTTTCAATCCACTTTCTTAATTCACTCTGAATTCTTTATTCACTTTCTAAATTTTGACCCAACTATCAAAATTTTATTCCTGCCAGTACACATTCCATTAAATTTAGCTTACACGGAGTTCATTTCCAAACAATCATTTTGGATTTAATTGAGTAGGCAATTACTTCAGTCAACTTCATTCCAACTAAATTAAATTTCCCTTCCATTTGGTTCTTATCCAAATTTCTTCCAGGTTTACTTAAAATTTGCTTAGTCAAATTAAATTCATTCCACTTCTTTTACCACTTAAGTAAGAATTTAATTCCAATTTCATTATCACAACGAATTTCATTTCCCCATACATAAGTTCAAGTCTTATTTGCTAATTTAAGAACATCCACCTTTATGTTCCTACTTTACATTTCATTTATGGTCAAATTTTAAATTGGCCACACCATTCAACTCTCTCCATTTATAGCTTACAATTTCACTTTCATTCAATAGTTTAGATTTCTTATCTAAGTTCATTTCCATTTTATATTCACAAGTTTAAATTATAACACTTAATAACTTAAGAATGTGAATTTTTTTAGGTAATTATAAGCAATTCACATTTCACCTTTATATCCAATTCAAATTAATTCCAATTCATTTAGATTTAATTTAATTTCAAATTTCAATTTTAATTCCCCATATATACAAGTTCAAAACTTGTTTACTAAGTGAAGTTCATTCACTTCCTTTATACCTCACATTACTTTACCTCAATTCACATTTCTTTTGAGATTAAGTTTAAATTCACCATACCATTTCACTCTTTCCCATTTGTGATTATAACTCCATTTCTATATATAAGTTCACCAACTTATTTACTTAAAAGCTTATATAGCTCTCTTTTAATCCATCTACATTTTATAATCACAATCCCAAATTCCCTATGCAATATGTATATACATCTGAATTCTTAAGGATACAAATTCCCTTAATTTAATCCTTTGCAAACTTCAAATCAACAACCTCTAATTATAAGTATAATACTTAATAGCTTATGGGTATAATCCATTACTCAATGACCCACAATTTCAAAGTCAACTTACATTTTTAACTTAATTCAAATCATTTTTATTTTAAGTCCAATTTATTTCACTTATCCAAGTTAAATTCAAATTTTCTATTTACTTCAATATATTTTATTCACTTTCAATTACTCCAATTAAATTTTAATTCCAAGATTTAAAATTTTCATTTCTTCCTTCTTATTAATATTACTTTACTTAATAAATTCAATGGTTAGTTCATTTTAATCTTACACATTAGCTAAATAGAAATTTTTCCTAGAATTCAATTTACCGGTTTTATTTCAAAACCATTTGGTTGTACCAAATCAATTTCCACCTTTGAAATTCCCAAAACAACTAATATACCCAACAAATCCAAACAATACCATAACCAAGTATTAGGGAAGCAATCCATCACTTTAGAAACTCGAAAATGAATTCTAATGATGTGGCCAGCATCATCAGGATTATTTTCCAGCGACTGAAGTGAGTTCAATGCTTCTTACTTTCCCAAATTCATTTCAAAATAGTTTCCATTCAAACATGTTACCCCAAAATAATATTCCAACATTGCCTTCAAACACTTTAGTAACATTTCAAATTTCCCAAGATTTTAAATTTCCAAACTTGGTTTGCAATACATTTAAAATCTTTTCAAAACTTCCGGGATTTAAATTCTGGTTTAATTAAATTTTAGTTATTCTTTCTTTATATAATTTATACTCATAAAATTTATTTAGTTATAACCATTTCAAATTTTAGATTCTTATATTTGATTATAGTATTAACAACCAATCATCCAAATATATATAATTCCAGAAAATTATTTCTTTTATATCAAAATAATTTTGGGTAAAATTATTTCATTTACCCACTTTAAAAACAATACTATGTCGGTTTATCTTGTTCAAGAGTTTAGAAACCCCTATCGATACGGTTGTACTTCCCGTACCGACCAGAATTCATAAACACTTAACCGATAAGTCAACACAGTATAAAAACAATTTTATATGCACTAACAAATACGCTCTCATATCTATTATTACACTCGACTCATTATAGAGTACTATCGACTCTATTAAATGAGTAATTTTCCCACCAAAGCCTAGGTTGTCGCCAACCTAAGCTCTGATACCAAGTGTGACAGCCCGCAAATCCGTACCCCATGAATCAACACTATTCTATACAAATTGACTCAAGTGGAACAGAAATACGAACCATTAAGGTTAAAGAAGAAAAGATAGAAGAAGAAGAAACTAAACAATATCAGAATCTCACAGTCGCAGCGGAATAAAATATAATAGCAACTCTAGATCTTTACACAAAATGAAATCTATAACTGTTTTTATATACATCATATCATCAGAGTATCTCATACATCAACAATCAAAAATTAGGCATACCATACAATCATAGCAGCGGATATATAGTAGTACAAATAATACGTCTCGGACTCCAGCTCCTCTCTTGCTCCAAAGCATCCTATCCTGTATAAATAATACTCAGTCTGACCCGAGCATTATAATGGAATAACACCCGAGTCAGTCTGGGATACCAGCTGATAAATAATACATCCAAATTGATTATTAAAGTTTCAAAAATCCTTTGAAAACAAAAGCATCTCGTAAGACCACGCCACAAATAAACATGTCGGGTTTTTACCTTACGATAGCTAAAACAGTTTTATAGAAATCCTCTGATATTATAGTAGGGTCTATTTACAAATACTTATAAAATAGCCGAAATTGTTACATCTATTAAATTGCAGCTACTAGCCACAAAAGTGGGTAATACAAACAAAACTCATACAAGGCTCGTAGGGAAAATGGATTTCCAATAATGACTAGGCACTGGGATACCACCTGTCACAGTACGGGGCCTAGATCACCGTACCGAGGACTACTCCCTTCATCCCCTGCAACACAAGGCCGGAACCATTCCTTACTGAACAGTCCCGAACAAGATAAACCCAGTGGTTGGCGCGACCAACCACCCACTAAGCCGAAATATATATAAGGGACATCTAGACAGGGGAAATATCTTGTCCTGCTTGGGCATGACCCACCTAACCTTGCTGCATATCCCCTGATTTTCAGTCATTCCCGGTTGATGAGGCTTGAGGCTAAGCGTTACTTTTAGAATGTTTTCACTTAGAATGCCCATCGCCCACCTGACGATGTTTCACAAGCATTCGTCCATACAAGTCCGTCCCAGGTTTGAACGGAACCGAAAGCACTACTCCTACTACATCCATTTTGGAAATATCCTCAGGATTAGTAGCGACTAGCCCTTGCACTTCATTGATCCATCTTCGACTCCGAACACGTTTTATCGCACGAAAACATACAAATCGGATCGAAGTGGTTTTCGAGAAATAAATCTCGATCCCGGTCTCTTCGAAACGATCACACATTGTCCAATATTGATAGTCGGTGATATAACTATCAATTTATATCCACAAACATCCATAAGCATCCATCACACAATAAATAATTCCCACATTATTTATTTACCCTCTAATATCTTTAAAATATATATTTCCAAAGTTTCAAAGCTCATTTGAAAACAATTCCCAAAGTTCTTCCTTTATAAGGTAAATCCTTTACCATTAATTCCCATTGGAAATAACCAAGTTCAAAACAATTTAAATTTAAAACAGTTAAAATATTTTATACTGAAATATACTTTAAAATACGTAAATTCACTTCTAGTTACTTACTCAAAATATAATTTCAAAGTACGTACAGTAAAACCATTTATTAAGATATAAACTTTGATTTTAAATAAGGTTTTTAATAAACTAAATTTAAAAGTAGTTTTTTAATAAGATAAATACTAATTTCAAATGACTTAAGTCCAAAACTAGTCTTTTAAACAAATCCATTTGTCAAAATAATTATTAAGGTATTTATAAAATTTACTATTGCTAATTATTAATAATTATTTTAAAATAATAATTTTCCAAACACACTTTTAAACAAGTTTGAATTTTTAAAACTTTCTTTTTATAAAATCAGTTTAAACTCGAACTTGGTTATCCCAAAGAATCTCATTTCCACTTAAACATCACAGAAATCCTTCTCACGATTTCTGTCGATTTATTTCAATTTAGTTTTATGGTTTAATAACATAAATTTACTTTCACATTTATCAATTGATAACATTTCTCTTTGTTTATCATTCCAGATTTTACCAATTTTCAATTTCCATTCTAAATAGATTTCAAATTTTAATTCTTTAAAATTCATTATTTAACAATATCTTTTATTTCTCTAGAATTCAATTCCTCCATTTATAATAAATTATGGATTTATAATTTACTCAACAATATTCCAATAAATTTTTTATTTCAATTTCCCTTCAAACAGATTCTAATTTTTATATTCTTTTAAATTCCTTATTTATTAATTTCTTAATTTCTTAATTTCTTTTGAAACCCAATTTAATTTCTTTATAATTAAACTCCAAATTTCTTTATAATTAACATTCTGGGTTTGTAATTTATACCACAATATCACAAAACAATTTAATTCCACATTTATCAAATCACAATATATAAACAGGCATCATCATCAATTATAAAGATAATTACTACATTTTGAGGAATCCAGTTGGATCCCTCCAACCTGTTTTCCCTGCATCCACAAATATTAGCACATCACATATATAAATATCAATCCAGACTGATAATAACAATAATATGCAACCAATCACACAGATATTTAAATATTTATTATTTAAATCAGCCAATATCCAGATGTGAGTGAGAATAACTCACCTTGAGTTCCGGCGAGCGTTCGAAATTTAAATTAAACCGAACGACATTCGATTTAACTCAAATTTCTACTTGCCCGAAATGGATCCGGATCTGCACCATCGCGTAGTGCCCGTCTCAGCGATTCCAACGTCGCCAGTTTCATCTGAATCTGATATCGTAATAATGGGTTATTAAATTTTAAAGTTTGAATTGAATTTTAAAACCAATTTCTTTTATTTTATTTTTATTTTTTATTTACCCAAAACAAAATCAGGCCGAGCAAAAAGAGCCCAGATCCAAACCGCCCTCATCTTCTACTTCGCGTACGTCTCCCGTAAGAAGAAATGAACCCATCCTAAGCGTGCTAGGGCTTGGGACCGCGACCACCTCAGGTTGTTCCATCTCGATCGGAAGCTACTGCATCGAAGGCCATCACTCCCTCTACCCCCACCATCCACGCGTGAGAGCTCGGTGCTTCCCTTAGCACGAAATACCACTTCGAACGGCCGGCTTCCAGTGAGAATTTCTGACGATCCATCACGCTAAAACTCATCTCACCCGTTGGATTTGACGTTCTCCACGTCCTCTACGACATTTCAGTTGGGAGATTCGTGAATTAATGAGTGGATTATGAGATTTCAGAGGAAGAAACAAAATCGTTTTCGGCCATTGAAACATAAGGGCCAGCGGCTCACGTATGATGCTAGGGTTTTGAAGATATTAATATATATAAAATAGTTCTAATATTATTTAATTAATAAAATTTCTCAATTTAACAACGTACGCAAACGAACTTCAATTCTCACGTACCGACAGGCGTTTCTAGGGTTTTTCCCGCGTTACGGACACAATGGAACAGGTTTCGTAAGCTAATTTGATCGTATTTGCGAGTTACGGAATTAAACGATCAATTTGAAATTAAACCGATTAAAACGATTTCGATGCGTTTTAAGCTGCTGGAGTCAAACGACAACTCCGATTGCTACGAAAATTGAAATCCGGTAATAACTATCTATTACGGATCCAATGAAACTGGTTTCGTCGAATTCCGAGACTGTGCCCCGGAAGGCTATTTTAACTTGTCTATTAAATCAAGCGATTTTCGAAATTGTCGAAATCACTCAAAATTTCCACTTTTAAAATTTTATTAACTTAAAAAAAATTCATATAAAATTTATAATCACATTAAAAATCATTTTGACTCATTTCGGACTAAAATCAGATTAATTGCATATTTAATAATATCAAATTCATTTTGAAATTAATATAAAATTCCAAATATAAATTTATCAACTTTAAAATTCTTCTAAAATTCCCTCCACGCTATTAACACTCAAATAACTCAAGATAAATTTTTAAAATCATTTTATCACTATTTACATCCAGATTTACTTTTATTTACATTCCGAATATTTAAATTATTGTTTTTCCCATTATTCAAATTCAACCGGAATTACTATAATTAAAAATTTATAGCTTATTTCATTGATTGAACCCGAATCCATTCATTTCAAAATCAATTAAGAATCCACATTAAACATTTAAAATGAATTAAATGTTTACAAATCCAGTGCTCAAAATTCCGGGATGTTACAGTCCTCCATTCTTAACCATGTTTACTTCCTTTGACTTCATATCTAAACATTCATCCTCTTGTCGAAGAAATATCTCAGCTTTATGAAAGAATTCCTCGAGATCCATTGGTGGGTCTCGTATCAATGATATTTTGACATCCGAATCATCCCTAACTCTTGACACTGCCGCCATCAGAACCATTGATGAATCCGGCCGATCCATCGAAGAAACTACTGCATGATCCGAGTTAAGAAAGTCCTGAGCGATTCATCCGCCCTCTGCTTAACTGACGTTAGTGCCATCACATTCTTCGGCCTTTTTACGTGAACTCGAAAATGTTCCAAGAACCTATCCATCAGTTCTTTCCATGTTCCAATTAATCCATCTTCTAGCTCTCTGAATCACATAGCAGCTATATTGGTCAAGTACAGAAGGGAAACACCGAGCCATGACCTCGTTTGATGCCCCCAACACTTCCATATGCCTTGTGTATCTCATCAAGTGGTTAGTGGGATCCATCTTACCATTGTATAACTCAAGAGTGGGTAGCTTGAAATAGAGTGGATTCCTAGCCATCCTAATGTTACGGGTAAACGGACTTCTATTTACTCCCTCCAAATCCCTGTTGGTCAGACCTCCACGTATAGTTGTCAGATGATGTCAGCCAATTCAGTGTTACCTGTCAAGGATTGCCTCCCATCTACATTTCCTAAGTGCCCTCCAAGTCCTTGAGAGAATTATGGTACATACATCTTGTCACGCGCTCATGTATTCCTGTTGGCGCCAGGCTGCGCAGCGTCATTTAGTATCCCTTCTGGGTTGGTCCAACATTACATGGTGGTATGCCCCCGAATCTAGGTCCATCCAGATTGATAGTTGTTTGCTGATTGGTGGCTTCCCCTTGCTGAACCATTTTATCTGCTTGTCGATTGAATCCTTCTGAAGCTCCATGGATCTTAGCTCCTACAGTTCCTGCTTGTTCAAATCGTCTGAAAAGTGCCTACATCATTTCCTTTTCCTTTTCGTCAATTGCTCCTGCATGGAATTCATCATGACCCGTATCTCATCCCTAGTGATGTAGACGGAGGCTTGATTAGCTCCAAAGGATGCCTCCTGACTTCCATCTTGCTGACTTCTCTCCGTCCTCTGTCTTCTGGTTGATTGCTTTGCCATAGTCTCCAGAATCCAAGTTCCTAAGCCTTTAAATACAAAATCCAAGCTTTAGAATCCTTAAGTGCTAGCTCCCTCGGTGAAAACACCAAAATGTTAGTGCCAAAATTGGTCATTAACACTCAAATGCAGATGAAAGCACCAAATCACAGTCACATATAATAGACAGGATGTATGTCGAGAGGATAAATATGAAGAACGTTAAAAATTAAAAAAAAAAGCAGCAATAACAGAGGATTTATAGTGGTTCGGGTAACTCCGGCGTACGTCCACTCCAGAAATTTCCTTCCCATTGATATCCGAATCAATTACAGTTACAATCCAGAGTTTTTAAAGAAACAATGGCAGCATAGCCCTAATGGGAAAGAAGAAAGGAAGTAGAATGAAGATCCCCTTTTCTGAAGTCCCACATGCCGTATTTATTGGCAAAACCCAAGCTGCTGGGGTTCTTGAGTAAGCCGGGCCCATCAAGGCTATAGCCGAACCCAACTTCGTCATTATGACTGACCTCGAGCTCAGATACACTGACCCAATATTTGCCTTGGGAATGACTCGAAGGTGACCCAGAGCAAACTTGCTTGCGACTCGAAGTAATCCAATGCCGAACTCATCCCTTCAGGATGTCGATCCACTTTAGCTGACCCGAAGAAAAGCATTGATCGACCCGAAGTGAGAACAGTTGCCGACCCAGAGTGCTCTTCCAATGCCGATCCCATGTCTCGCTTGCCGACCGACCCACTACGGTCGAATGACCTATGGCCGATCCATACGCTCCAATCCCCTCGAGGCCGAACCCATCCATACCGAGCCATTTCAATCGAATCACCTTCCAATCAGACCTAACAACCTATTGCCAATCCAAACGGATTGCACCGACCCCGAATGACTGGCCCACATGCCGAACTCCTTGAACTCCTTTGACCGAACGCTCATGACCGACCCGCCTTATCTGACCGAGTTTAGTTGATCCACTGGTGCCGATCGACTTCAACACGCAGGCCCACACCATCAAGACCGATTCACACCACCATGCTGATCCACATTATACAGACCAAACCATGTTACGTCGAACCTCGGCTTCATAATCATACTTGTCATCCGTGATTGATCGTCTGTCCATCCAACTGGCTCAAACCTATCGTATTTCTGTCTCGACAAACAAGCAGTCGATTTTAGTTAAATCCACAGGTCTACGGCCTTACCAAAAGACGGGTCAGCAGCTTGATAACAAATTCCATCTGGTTTTTAGTGCAAACTTTTGCATTGTAAAATGGTTGGTTTGTTTGATGATGTTTCAAATGCAGAATGCCTATGAATATTTAATTATTTTCTGCCAGAAAATTTTGGTTTGATGCACAAATAAAGCGCGGAGGGCTACTTTTTATTTTGATGTAATATATACTACGTAACTTAATTTCATTCTAATCTGTAGTTGCGAATCATAAGAAGTTGGAAGGCTTCTAAATTCTATGTGTTCAAAACAGCGTGATAGAAAATATTTTTAGAAAAGGCGGAGAAATTCTCTTATGAAAAGAAATTTTTGGAATAAAATAAAGAAAGGAGTGGTTGGTGAAGCCACTTTATATATATTTTTTCTACAGTAAAGAAGTCCACATAAGTTACGTTTACGTCAGACATATTGTTTGAATACATGAATATGTTTCATATTTCCACCTGTTGTTTAAATATATTGTTGGTGAAGCCCAATTATTTTTTATGTTTGAGCGGAAATGACTTTGGGTATTTAGTAATATTAAGCGGCACTGGCAAAGTAATGTATTAAAACCTAATGAATTAGGTTGTTCAAAATAGGCTAGGCAATGAGGTTTAGCAAAAGCAGCTCCAAACTGGGCTGAGCCATATTACTTTAACATGAAGTTTAGTTTTTAGTTTATTATTTCATAGAATTCATTGTTAACATGGTGTAAATATTAATAAATTTAAGGACACAACAATTAGTATTACATATTTATTGACATATTTATAAATAAAGTAACAGAATTTGCAAACCGGAATTAAAGAGGAATTTACGAAATTTTCGAAACGGAACCAAAACAATAAATAAATTTCAATAAGCGGAACGGAAGCGCAAACCGAAATTTTGAATCTTCGTACTGACGCAATTTATTTGGTTAAGTGTTCCACAGGTCCCTTCCCATTCATAGACCTGGTTAATGTATTTATTTCTATTATGACTTTTTTCTGTATCAACTTTTTCTCCTTAATGTTAATTAAGGATATTTTTGTTTGTTTAATGCATTTAGCCACTAAAGAAGTTACATCTCATAAGGCTTACCATTTAATAGCAAGGTCTGAGTTATATACAAAATCAACTTTGCACTTTCCAAAATGAAATAGTGCTGATATTTCATGTCAATAATGCATTCAGACCATTCATTTTCAGGAATGTAAATTATGATAATAATCACATGAATATGATAAAGGAAAAACTTTTCTAAAGGAAAAATGATTTTAATTTTTTATTCACAAGGACACGCACAAACAAATTGCTTCAAAAGGACAGGTCCAAAGCCCATTCGCATGTTAAAAAATTCTCCGTTTCCATCTTATGTCTTCTTAGCCAATTTCAAATGCATTCGTCTTCAGAACATAAGAAAAAATGGCAGACGAAACAACAACAAAATTGGTACCTCCATCGCAATCACAGACGTCAGAAAATAAATCGATCGCAGAGTTTGAGCACGAATCTAACGTCGTATCCCCTCAATCTGATGTTCGACAAAAACCTGATACCGTACCACCTCATCAATCGGGTAATCGAGCCGATATTGAAAACCTAGAATGTGATTTTGATACCATAGCAGCTGTATCGGAAAATCTTCAAGAAGCAAATATCGTACCTGCAGTAGAGACGCAGCAGGAAAGATTATTAAAAAGAAAAATGGAAGAAGATATACAGCTAAAAAAGGAAAAAAGAACAAAAAGGAAACAGGAAGAAACAAGAACAGAAGAAAAGGTAAATGATATTATGAAATGAAGCTTAACAAAACCAATGTAGTTTTATTATGATACTATTTAACTATTTTTTACAGAAAACTGAAGAAACAATGCATAAAAAACACTTGGTGACAAATCAACTGTTCAACAAATGTCAAAAAGAGAATTAAGATCGAAGAAGAAAAATGACAAAATAATTGAGCAGCAATTTCAACAGGCACGTAATACCATTAAATTATTAAACTGATAGTATTAAATCGTAAATGTATTTTAATAGTGTTAATATGTTTAACAGGAAAAAACACAAACAAATAAGGGAAAACAAATAGCAGGTGGGCCATATGAAGATGATCAAACAAACACGGTAAAACTACAAGCCATGTCAGTTTTTGAAAATTTCATGTTCAAAATGTGATACCTATAGTTTGTTTGGTAGAAAACAAAGTTTAGTTGGTTAAAAAATAGATTTGCTGAAAAGCTGATACTAATATATTGATAGTAATAGTTGGTTAAAAAGCCTAGAAAACAATTGCCATTTGTTGCAGAACTGACACTAATATATTGAAAATTTGATACCAAACATCTGTTAGAATTAACGTGATAATTTGTATTTATAAAAATTAAATTCAGCACACACATAAAAACTTATAGGTAAAACCTACAATAGTGATACCTATTGTCTAATGGTGTGAAAATCTGATTTTTTTTTTTTTAGCTAACAAATTATTTCACCATCTTTTTTCTAGGAAAACTGATACTAAATTCTTACAAAATGGTACCTAGTGTATATAATGTTTTTGTTCTTATATCAATGTTATAATTTTTCAGTAAAATGATATATATATATTTCACAAAATGATACCCGCTGTATAATAAACTGATACCTATATTTCAATGTAATTTATAACAAATATAACACAAATGTAACATAAAAATTATACATACAATATGTTTCTTTAGAAATTAGTATGTAGCAGTTTTAGAAGTATTTCTTCCATAATTTGTTAAAAATTGATACCTACATTTAGCAAAAAAGATACCGAATTTTAGCTAGATAAAAATACCATATTTTATCTCATGTTGAAGAAAAACTGATACCGCTGTATATTGTTATATATTGTTTTGTTTCTATGCTGTTTTTTTTCACTAACAACTTAATGCCATATTTTCATGAAATAGGATGATGATGATTTTGTCAATCCATCTAACAAAACCGTGCATACAACATCAAAAAAAACAAAGAAACAGATAGTAAAATCTGAAAATGATAAGCCAGAAACTGCTTATAGATGTGGCTTACAAGCTGTCTTCAAGATATTGAAACTGATAAAAGAAAAAATGGACTGACCAAAAAGCAATTAGACATCTTAAAGAAGACACCCTTTTACAACTTCTTCAAAGTCATCTATGAAGAAAAAATAACAATGAAAAAATGCAAAAAGCATCAACAAAACTTGGATGCTTTGTACAGCTGCTACTGTATGAAAACTGATACCTTCATCTTGGGAGAAGACAAAATGAAGGTCACTGCCAAAGATATAAGCTTGCTATTTGGGCTGCCAATAAAAGGAATAAACATAGAACCAACAAAAAAATGACAGCAAAAACCATTCCACCAGACTGCAAAGAGTTTGCAACTAGAAATTTTCGCACATGTACATACATAACAAGAAATGTTGTGGAAAGAAGAATAAAACTAGAAATATCAAAAAGGAAAAAAGAAAATGAAGAAGATCTGCCTTTATTGATAACAATGCAAATACTATTGACATTTTTCTTTCCCAACAACCAACAAAAACTAAGATGGGGAATTCTACCATATTTGATTGATAGTGAAACAATGCAAACTGTCTCATGGCCAGAAACAATAGAGAAAAAATTTAGCAAATTTGTCAAAAAGTTTATCTCCAAGCCAAGAAACATGTCTGGATGTTCCATGCTTCCACTGGTAAGATGTGTTATGCAAAATGTTATTAGTTTAAAAAAAATGTTATATTCAACATTGTTATCTAATTATATCTTTAAATGTTTACAGTATTGCATCTTGAGAAAATGAACGTCATCCAACCTAGAAGGAAACTTGCTGAAGATTTACCGAGATTTGCACGGTGGGATGTAAGAAAACTAAAAGACATTGTTGTGAAACAATTTTTGAATGATACAAAAGGTGGCAGTGTAAGTTAAAATTAATTCTTACTTACACTAGTGAGTATCAGTTTACATTTTATGTTTTCTCCGTCTATAGTATCAGTTTGAACTCTATAGTATCAGTTTGAACAAATACAATAATTATGTTGTGTATGCACATATCAAATATGCTTCTTTACAGTATCAGTTTAGCTTCTGATTACTATCAGTTTCAATGTGTACATTCAAATTTTTGTTTCCATAGTATCAATGTGTCCTTGGCATAGTACATCTTGTCCTCGGCATAGTACATCTTGTCATTTTGCACAGTATCAGCTATAATATACAATAATACTTGTTATCATTTTTAACACTGCACACAATCAATTAGTAAGTGTACATAGTATAAATTTCATTACTATTCTATTTTCTTCTATTAAATTAATCACTTAATCACTTACAGTTGTAACTTATAAGTTACAAAATAGTAAAATAGAACATTTGCATTTAAATTCAAAAACAAAATTACTATTTCAATTACACAGGTAAAAGAAATAAGCACTATTCTTCCACATGAGTACGAGCTACTCCAAACAGCATCAAGAAAAGAAGAATCAAGCAACAAAAGAAAAGAGAACCAACAGAAAAAAAGAAAAAACGAAGATGCTGAACAGAGTAGACAACGTTTTGAATATTTAGTAAGCCTTAATGTTTTGCAAATGCACATTAAAGATATGGAAGAATAAGATAAGAAAACAAAGAAGCAATTAGAGAAAAAAAAAGTTGAGGATAGAGGTTGAAAAAGAAAATTTGAAATTGAAAGAACAACTGAAAGAACTCAAAAAAAAACTGGAAGAAAATGAAAAAAAAAATTCAGAAGTTGAACTAGAAAATAAGCACATGAAAGTTGAACATGCCAACATTCTGAATGAACATGCGCATGAAGAAACAGAAATAGAAAACAGGGAAAAAAAATCCACAACTGAAAACAATGAAGGTGAGAATGAAGACAGAAATGCTGAGTCTAATGTTGAACAAGTGCACCAAACAAGTGCTGACAATAATACAAAACATGTGCACCAAACAAGTGAAAAAGAAAGTACATGCATGAAGACTGGAAAAGAAACTCAAGTGGATGAAAATGTGCTCCAACCAAATGAAGATAAAGATATGGACAAAAAAGAAAAAAGTGAAGGCATATTGAACAAAACAAATGAAACAGTGTTGCAAACAAATGAAGATAAAACAGCACAAAAAGAAATAAAAAAGGCTCAAAAATTGGAAGAAGATACCACTAAAGAGAGCAAAGTTGCATAATACACTGATGTAGTACTAGACTTAACACCTCCATCTTTCAATCTCAATATCACACAACAATTGCAAGAGGAAATAACAGAAAAGGACAAAGAAAACAAAGCAGCAAAACCTCCTGGTCGGAAAAGGAAACAAACTGTTCATAAGCAATCTTATTATGTGAAAAGAATAAAAACAAGAGAAAGGAAAAAAAAAAGCCCCAACTTTGAATATGGTCAGAGAATGAAAAAAACAGCAAAAAAACATAAAGCTGAAGAAAATGAAAATGAAGAAAAACTGGAAGAAGATAAAAATGATGAAAAAGAAAGTGGAAAAGAGTCAATCCCAATGCCAATTCAAGTAATAGAGCCAACACTATCAAATTTGGGACTAGAAAACTGCAGCAAAACTTTGGCATACTTGAATATAGAACAACAAAATACAATCAAAACTTTCTTTGCTATGGCATCATCAAATGAGTAAGTTTACAAACATATATACAAATTTTGCTGGTTAAAATAATATTATATAATTAATATATGCCTTATTTTCTTAAAACAGAGATATAGCATGGACAGATAAAGACACAATTAGAGGAGGATGTACAATAACAAAAAAAGTACTACGACAAATTCTTGAAGAAAATGCCACATATGGATCGGTACACACTTTTTTTTGCTTTATAATACTGCTACCAATAAAAATAATTACAAAAAATAATGTCTAATAGCTATTTCCAGTGCTATTTATACCAAAACTGATAGCTACTTATAACCAAAAATGATACCTAAGTACTATATATTACAAAGTGGTAGTCTATTAGTTGAATGGTGTATTAACTGTCATGTATGACAAAATAAATACCAAAATAGTACAAAACTAATTTATTGTAGCAGTTGATATCAATTCATACTTTTGTTTTCTATTAGTAATTGATTTAATAGCATGCTCAAAAATGATACTAAGTCAGTGCAAAAATGATACCCAGAAGGTGTATGATCATATTACATGCTTATTTTTCTTGCAATTGGTAATATACATTACCATTAATAAAATAAAAGGTACTAATTATTATTGAATATTGTTTCACCAATAACAAAACTTACATTTTCTTGTTGTTAAAATACATAATTGACTAGTATTTATCTAAATGTGGGCTGAAAGAGCACAACTATGCATTCACAACAATAATGACGGTAAATAAAACTTTAGTATTCAAGAATATCATAAATGGTACATATATATTGAATTCTAACTTTTTTTTATTATTTAACAGCAATCTATAGTTTTCAATATACATGGAATTATAAAATCTTTAGTTCTGCCTTTTCTTGAACAAATTGTGGATGATGAATACACAGATGCTATATATTTCCCATTGCATTGTGAATACCATTGGACACTAGTAACTTTGACATACCCAACAATGCAATGGAGTCATCTAGATTCTAGACGTCCTAGAAGAAATTCTAATGAAAGAAACAACCCCAGTCTAAAGCAGGCAATGATATTGGTATGATATATTTTTGTTATGAAGCAAAATAATTTAATTAAACAAATCGAACATTAACTAACTTTGTATTGTTTTGTTTTCAATAGAGAAATAAAATTGAAGAACTGCTGAAAGAAATTTGAAAAAAGAAAAATATACAGGATAAGGAAGTGAAGGCAAATGAAATGCATCAAATACCATGTGCACAACAAGGATCAGACACGTAAGTTTTTTATGTTTTTCAAAATGATACCTACTGACAGTTAAACTGACACTGTAAATTTTCTTTTAAACTAATACCCATATACACAAAACTGATACTGCAAATATTCTTTTAAACAGGCTTGACTGTGGAATATACATGATGATATTCATCATATCATTGAACAAAAGTCAATTAGCACTAAAAATAGCCCCTGAACAAATGCTGAAATCTAGAGCAAGAATTGCACATGAGATATTGACTGACAAAGAGCACTGCTGGAGCTTAGCAAAGTTCATGTCTAGTTTGGAAGAAGAAAGATAACCTGTCAAGCAAAGAAGAAGCTGCGGAAATTGAGAATTTTGTGTGCTAAAGTATATCATTGTATTGAGTCACAATTAAATTTGATACTTATGAAGTAATGATGCTCTATTGCAATCTGGAACTTGTGAAGTAATGATGTTCTGTTCTTAAAACAATGCTGATCTTACTTGTAAAAACAATGATAATCTCCTGGAATGATTTGTTGTAATTGATGTTCTTTTCTTTACCTGTTTTTTTATATTATAACAAAATTATATATTGAATGTTCAATCATGCAACTATTGATCCTACATAATATTATCAGTTTTATGATGCAGTTACCAGTTGTATAATAATGTTATAAGATTTTATACCATATATCAATACAAAACAGTAACTGGGTATCAGTTTTAATAACTAATACTATCAGTTTTACTAAAACTGACACTCAACGTACTTTATGAAACAACAATTAGATCCAGTATCAGTTTTTGCTAATGCAACATATCATTATGATTATTTATTAGTACTACTGTCAATTGTAACACATATAATAATACAAAAAACTAATATTAAAAACTAACCAAAACTGATACTAAAGTCCTTTATATCCAATCAAACAAATATTATCTCCAACCAATAGAAAGCATGTATCAATTTAATCATTTTGTTAAATCAATTACACAATGATTATCAGATCCCATATACCATGCTATCAACATAATTATAAATAAGTGAAATATACAAAATTGAACAAAACTGATGTCACACGATGAAAAAATGATACCATATTTTATACCAACAGAATGTGTAAAATGATACTAGATAACTGATACAAACAGTATGCAAACAAATATCAAAACAAATGTTTGGAATAAATAAACAAATAAATAAACACCAGAGCTGATACTGTAAAAACATATAACTAATAATAAAACCGATACTATCACTTATACTAAAAAGCTGAAATTAAAATCAATTTAATAGTATGCTACACTGAATACAAATTAATAACAAGGTTCAATGACAATAAAGCACCAAAACAAGTCACACGTCCACTTATTAATCTGTATAAATTCAAAATGTAAAATCAAATCATATCCTCTTCAAAGCTTGACAATTCTGTTTATTATGACCAAATTGCTTGCACTCACCACATCTATTTTGCTTGTTCTGAAAATATGAAAATCCTCCTTTGCGCTTAATTGACGGCCTACCAGCGTCACGTTTCTCCTTTGGTGGTTTGATAACATCTTGAATACTACCATCAACAATAGGCCTATCATAATTTGGAATAGGATTTATAGCATTGGCATAAGAACAGCGATAAGCATCAACAGTGAAATAATACTCAACAAAATCATATACAGACAACTTAGACTTGTTCATACACTTTATAGCACGAGCACAAGGAAACCCGGTAATTTTCCATTGGTTGCAACTACAAACATGCTCCTTCAAATCAACACAATGAGAGTTTGGAGATTTCACTTCAAAAAAAAAATCAGAAGACTTATATACATCCCATCCAAATCCTTCTTTAATCATTTCACCTAAACGTAATTCCATAGAAGGACAAAGAGTTGTTTTCCACAAACGACAATCTTCTCTTCTTTTAGCCATTTGTTTCATAACCTTAACGCGAATACCATCTAATCACAAAGTAATAGTCAAAGCTCATTCATCTAAAATCCTATTATTAAAACTTTCTGCAACATTAGAACTATGTTCACCATAACGTTTCCTTGGAAAAAATAAATCCACCCACTTATCAAATGGCTTGTCTTTTAAAAAATTTACACCAGCAACACCACCAATTTGACAGAACTTAGAATGTGCGCCTTCAAAGTCATAAAGATTAGAAGCTCTAGAACACATTTTGAAAAGATCAACAATAGACACATTTGCATTTTTGGCTTTAACAGCTGAAAGAAGATTTTGTTCCATATGCAAATAGCAATAACTGCGATAAGCTGCAGGAAAAACATCACGAACACCTGAAAGCAATCCTTGGTGACGATCTGACATAAAAACCAAAGTACGATTTTCTTGAAGCATTTGCTTTAAATGGTTCAAAAAGCATGTCCAGTTATCCACATTTTCTATAGAAACAACACTCATAGCTAAAGGAAAGAAACCTGCAAATGAAAAAATAATTCGTAAAAAAAGTAAAAATAATCATGACCATAAATCTAAAACAATTCATGAAACTGATACTAACAGTAAAAAAACTGATACCGAAAACCTGATACAACCATTATTAAAATATTGATAGACAGGACATTATGCATATTAATCTTCATCCTAGCACAGCAAAGTAACGAACATTAACATATATTATGATGCAAAGAAAATTCCAATACTACACAACTGTATTTGATACCATATATTAACATACTTGAAACTGATACTAACATTATATACAAGCTGATACTAATCTCATGTTAACCAGTATAAAATTATGATATCAAATACAAACTTACAATTCAATACGATGCAAATTCCGATACTACAAACTTGTTAACTGTAAACTGTATATCTTAAAACTGATACCAACATAATACAAATTATGATAACAAATTAATATTAATGCTAATGCCAACTATTATGATCTCAATACAAGTAAATCAAAACTGAAAACAAAGACATACCTTGATCACCATTTTTTGCAGTAGCATCTATCAACACACCAGGACGTCCCTTCAAGTGAGTGGCATCTAAGAATATCATAGTACGACAATGCTTAAATCCAAGTAAACAAGCACCAAAAACAATAACCACCCTCTCAAATTCATTACTACAAGGATCAACATCCATTTCAACATAACTTTCTGGATTAGACTTCTTCGCTGCTTCCAAATACCAACTTAAATCATTATAAGACAAAGTATCATTACCATGCAACTCCATTAATGCAAGTTGTTTCCCATGATAAGCATAACCGTAAGACAACTGAACATTGTATTCTCTTCTAAAATCAACTGTAATATCATTAGAATTTTTACTAGGACAATCACGGATCTCATCAATAATCAATGATTTAACAAACGAACTAGATATATGTGGATTATTCACATTTCTAACACCAGCTCCACAAGAATGATCAGCAACCATATTTCTAATAAAAAACTTCTTCAAATCTCCATAATCACAAGAAGCATGGACTTTGAAAAGACAACCATCCTTATATAAAGAGCAAATTACAGTAACTCTAGTAGCACAATTCTTCAAAAATATTAATTCAAATCCTTTTTGAATTTGATACGCCATCAAAAATTCTCTAAAATGCTCAGCTCCTCCAAAACAAAAACTAGCAAAATCAGAAATACATAATTTCGACCCTCTCCTCAACATATCTTTTAAATAACTTTTACTGTTAACAACAATATTTGAACATACAGATACAGTAGAAGATGAAGAAGCACGAATATAAGATGAACTTGAAATAGAAGCACCATCAACATATTCCAAATCAGAACCCTTAACCGTAACAATAAAACCAAAGAAAGAACTTTTCTTGTATAACTGAAAACAAATTATGCTCTGAATATCAGAATCAGTGTCAACCATAATAACTTTGTCCTCAAGCACATAAGAAATCTGAATAGAAGAAGGAGTTAATTGAGACCAAAATCGACATATCTCATTCTTCAAATCATACAAAGAGCAATCGATAGACAATCGAGTGCTAAAAGTGTTATTATTCAACACAAACAAATAAAGAAGATTGTTATCCCCACTGCAAAAAAAATAAAAAAATAAAAATTAGTAAATATATGTTCAATATAGAACAGTAATTATTCAATTTCACAAAACTGATACCTACTGTATACAAAACTGATACCTAGTTACTGATAATAAAAAAAATGATACTAAGAAAAACTAAAAATGATACCCAAAAACTGAAACTAAAATATGATACTTTTCCACTGTATCACAAATTTATATACAACCCAAGCAGTAATACTTTTCCATTCATCCCAATATTAATGCACGAAAATGCAAGATAAATAAAATGAAAAGCAAATTAAAATACAACACTACATAAAGAAAAAATAAACCTGTTGCTACTTCCACAAGTTGTCATGGACGAACGAACAAAAAATGAGAACAACAACACTGCATATCAATTGTAAAAATGATCACAATTACAAACCACGGCCATTTTAAATCGAATAGAAAAATGACAAAAAATACAGGAATATAAGCATACGTAACTAATACAATTTGAAGAAAAACGAGATCACGATACAAATATTTAAAGAACGATATCAACGACACGAACGGAAGGAGAAAATGATCGACGAACTACCATTAGCAGAAGGAAGAAATTCAAATAACCGAATGAAATAGATCGATAATTTTATTGCGAGAGAGATATTTGATCGCGACTGAAAAATCTGATCGCGACTGAAAAATTTGATCGAAAGAAATAGAAGAAACGCGCAAAAGTGGGCTGGAAAGAAAAAAAAAATGTGGGCTGGAAAGAAAAAATGATAATTTGTCCTTTGAAAAAAAAATAATAGCGTGTTGTCCTACAGCAAAAAAAACTCTAAAACGTGTCCTTGTGGAAAATTTCCTGTATGATAAAACTCTTTGAGTGATGATAAGGACATAATGAAAGATCATTACCTTGCATACTCTGAATATCGTAGGAGGGTCTTCCATTACTTCTGCCATACATTAACTAGAAAAAGAATTCGATGCCTCATTAGTTGATTTTATTTTTAATAGCCTTCATAACTTACTCACCGGCTTAGAGTTGGTTCTTGGTTATATCTAATGGCGTCGACTAGATGTTTAGGCATTAGTTAGCTAAAGTTTTGCTAAAATTATTTACATCATTTTAGCTGTAATTTGCAGACAGGTGCAGAGAGAAGTAATTTTGAACGCAAGGGAGAATGCTCTGTTAGTTTGGTTTTTATCTTGTTAGTAGTGTGTAACCCGTGCGTTGCACACGGTAATATTGTAAAATATAATTTTATATCTTTGATGTTAAATTAAGAACTTTGTTATATAATGTATGATAAGTTTAATGAAATAAATGAACTATAAATTAAAACTGGCATTATGTTTTTGTATTATTTATGTTGTATAGCGCGTGCGCGCGCGCGCGCACACACACACACATATAATAATAAAGTAATTTATCAGTTTTGTTAATATGGATATGTTGAAACTGACGTATGTTAGTAATTTTTTAGATGAACTGAAAAATATTATTTAATGAAAATTTTCTAAATAAATCAAATATAAAATTATGTAATTAGTTTACATACATGGACTTGAAAATAAACGATAGGAAGAATCGAGAGGAATTTTGTAAGAAATTGTATAATTTCGATGTGGATATATTGAAGCTAAAACATAATTTTGTAATATAATGTACGATAAATTCTTAATATAAAGAAATTACTACTTATTTACAAATTAATTTGTTATGATATTTATGTACATAACTTGTGTTATGTGATTTATATAACTTTATAGTTGAATAAAAAAATTGGTCTTACAATTTTCCATAATGTGAGCGCGTGTGTTAAAATTGACATATATTTTTATGATTCATTAGAAGAATAGATTAACTGTTCATTGAAATTATTTAAATTTGAGATTTCGTAAGTAGTTTGAATACATGAATTTGAATATAAAATAATGGAAAATAATTGAGGGCCATTTAGGAAATAATTGTAAAAATGTTAAAATGTACGTATTTGAAGCTAAAAACAGAATTTTTCAATGTAATACAATATAAAATTTTTAGATATATGAATAATATATTAAATTTGTAAATATTGCTTATGCGTATTATTTATGTTAGATGACTTATATATCATTGTATTTAAATGAAAAACTAATTTTATCACATTTGCGCCTGAAATGAGTATGGTATACATATTAAAACCGTTATATCTTAGCATTTATTAAATGAATTAACAAAAATTTATTAATTGAATTTATTTAAATAATTTAAATTCAAGATCACATAATTAATTTGAAAATATCGAATTTAGTATATAATGGTAGGTGATACTGTGAAGTGTTTTGTAACTAATTGAATAAATTCAAAATGTAGGTTTTTGACGTTAAAAAAGGATTTTATAATGTAGTGCATGATACACATGTTGACATAAATAAATAAAACATTAAATTTGTAATTATTATTTATGAATATAATTTATGTTATGTGATTGATGTATTTATATATTTGAATGAATTTTTTCATCATTTTTGTTAATATGAATATGGTTCAAATTGATCATACTTATTTGACAAATCGGTGAAAAATTGCATAGTGAAATTATTTAAATAGTTTTGAAGTTATGTAATTGATTACAACATATGACCTTAAATGTAAAATATTGTAAAGCAATTGAGGGGAAGCTGTAAATGATTATAGAAAATTTATAATGTAGGTATTCGGAGTACAAAAAATATAATTTTGTAATGCATTTCATGATAAATTTATTGAGAGAAATGTGAAAAAAGGGTTTATTATTATTATTTATGTATTCATTTTAAGTTCTTTAAGTTATATAACTTAGGTATCTTTACATTAATCATTTTTTTAAATTTTGTTAATATGAATATGGTGTACATATTGATATTTTCATAAATTAGTGAACGAATTAACAAATATTAATTAGTTGGATTTATCTAATTAGTTTGAATTTAGATCACGTAATTAATTGGTACATACAGGGTGAAAAGTAAAATATTAGAACAAAAGTGAGGTAAATTTTGTGAATAATTATGGTAATTTTAAATGTAGGTATTTGAAGTTAAAGTAGAATTCACAATGAAATATATGATAAATTTATTGAAATAAATTAACTATAATTTTTTATTATTGGTTTATATATCTTTATAGTTGAATGAAAGATTAATATTATGACTTAGTTGTTTAAGCGTTATACATATTTAAAATGTCGTTCTTTGGTATTTATAAGAAATATCAAATGAATTTATTTAAATAGCTTAAATTTTGGATTATTTAATTAACCTAAATGTGCGGACTTAAATATAAAATATTAGATGGTAGCTGATAAATTATATGTAAATAATTATATAAACTTTAGAATACATGTACCAAAATGTAAAATAATAGAAGAGAATTAGTGAAATAAGTGTAAAATGATAAATTAAAGAATTTGAAAATAAAATATCTAAAGAGAGAATTAAGGAGAAGAGAAAAAATTACTAAAATCAAGAAGAGAGCTAGAAAATCTTCTGCTTTACATATGCATATGTTACTAATTACTAGCTGAGAATTGTATGCTCAGGTAGCTAGGTTGCAACTCTAATCATGGCTGGTATTATAAAAGATATTAAATGAAGGTGAAAGTGCTGTAAGAAGGTTCATATTTACTGTCATTTTTATGTAACTGTTTTTCAGACAACAAATCTGATTAGAAGTAAGTTGACTAAGAATTCACTCGTTTTTCAACAATAAAGTTCTTTTTTTCCGTAACAAAGCAATATATTTGTTGCAGAAATATCTGAACTTGCTTGAAAGACATGCTAAATGACACAAAACAGCTGCCAATTGTTTTGTTCTTGAATGATACACATTATTATTGTAATTTCAATCCAATTGGAACAAAAAAGGTTCTTTTTATATGGAGTTAAGTAGTTAATTCAATACTGATGTTAGATGCATAGTTGTTTTCGTAATTCAGTAGTAATAATTTGGTATTACCACTGAACAAATACATTTGCTAATTAGCTGATGTATACACACCTCCCCTTGAGGTTATGAATAGTACGAGGTTTATAAGGGTATGAAAAATAAATGTACATTGAGGTCACTTTCCTATAAAAAGGTTCGTTCCCGCTGTGACATGTTAGAACAGAACATGGATATACATACATAAATACACATGGACACACACATATACATACATACGCACGCATGTGTACACTTACATATGTGTGTGGGTGACACTACAAGGGGAGGGGGGATTTCCGACGGCTGAAAACCGTCGGCGGCCGTCGGAAGCCGTCGGCGGCCGTCGGAAAAAGCCGTCGGAAATGAAGGCGTCGGGGAGCAGTATTTCCGACGGCTACCGACGGGTGATGCCGTATACATTATCGACGGTTTCCGGCGGTTTCCGGCGGTTTCCGACGGCTTCCGACGGCCGTCGGAAACCGTCGGAAACCGTCGGAAATCAGGCCAATAAGCCGTCGGAACCCGTCGGAAACCGCCGGAAAATTTCGACCAATAAGCCGTCGAGAGCCGTCGGAAGCCGTCGGAAACCTGTTGTTTTTTTTTAAAATCTGCTGCAAATAGAGCCTTCCAACCACATTTCTCTTCCAAACACTACAATATCAATACTGCACAATCAAATAAACAATAATCCAACCAAACATGCAAACCAATACTCCAAAATATTCAATAGACACAGAAATAAACTAAATTAGAATAAAAATAAAATACAAAATATACATAACATTCCAACATTAACAATAATACTAACAATAACTGTTCTAATCATGCATATCCTGATACAGCTACAGAACCAAGTGTATTATACATAATTATACATATCAACAATTAATTGTTCCTTCTACCAAATCATTGTAAACTAAAACTAAACATACCTGCACGAACGAATTAGAAAGCAATGAATCAATCTGCCCCAGATCCAGAGCCAGCCGATGAAGGGAAGCGGCCACCAAACTGCTGCATGTACTCAAATAACTGTGCCGTCTGCATGGCCTGTTGGCGGTTCTGCTCCTCCAACTGCTGAACTCTAGTCTGTAATTCTTCTATACTTGCTAGCTCGCTCTGAGGTCTACTCCGCCGTCTCCTACTCTGACTACTGGACTGCAATAATTGAAAAATAAATAAAATCAAAGTTTATTGTTTTGAAAAGGTAAGAATATCATATTTTAAGTATTTTAAGAAAAATTAAATTATTTACCGCTAAATTGCCAAATCCGTATCGTCGACCATGCTCTGGTGGACTCATAACGGACTCAAAAATAATGTCCTCTTCATCGGTCGTCAGCTGCTCTCGACCCGTATCAGAAAGGAGTTTCTGTCGCTGCTCCATAAACATCTCCTGCATTGACAAATTAATAATATCATATCTTATTTCATAATAATTTGACAACTAAAACAATTACTAATACTGAATAAAATGAAATATGCTTACATGGCTTTTACTGGATTTATCGTCCTGCCATGTGTACGAAACAGTCCCGTCTGGATTAACATGCTCAACAGCATGCGTACGGGTGAACACGTCCATATAGCTGACAGGACCATGTGCCTCGGCTTCCTGAAGTTGATTGTTACATACAATTATTATACATTTAAAATCATATAGCATAAACTATTTACATTTATTATTCAGTAATTAAATTTACCAACTCCTGCCGATACTGCTGAAACGACTTCGATCCTCCGCGATGAGTAACGGGATTCTTATTTCTATTTGCAGAGTTTCTATCTGACTCTGCCTGTACATTCAAAATTTGATACATTATTTTTCAATCACGTTAAATTAATAATTGAAAAAAAATTAGTATACTTGCCTTCGCCTCGTCCGTCTCCCAGTAGCTCAACCAAGCTTGCCACACGCTCTCCCCCATCCACCGTGGTCTCTTCCCGGATTTCTTAACCTCAGATATCGTGTCTCTGTAGTTCTTTCGCATCTTCCTCATCCAGTATGCTCGTGCCAGCTGCATATCATCTGTCTGGATGTCTATCTCAGCCTGTGTTAAAAAAAGATTACACTTTAAACGATAAACGGTAGAAAAACGACAAAAACGAATTAAAAATGGAAAACATAAAATTCTTTACTGAGATCTCCGTTCGGATGTTCCCGTTCATAAACACTGTTTATATAAACAAATTATTACATTAGGTTATACACGCGCATGCATTACAGAAAAGAATAAAACAAAAATTATTATTTCAGATTACCTAACAAACGGTGCAACCTCGGCACAATTTAGAAGAATATAAGTGTGTGCTACACGAAGATCTCTATCGTCTAGCCATATTTCCACACATTTTCCAGAAGGCCGACCATGTTGTCTAAAAATAGATAACATTGCTTGAGAGGACTCTTGTTCGTCGCCTTCATCATTACGAGGAACACTTTGAAATGAAATATTCACATGGTCACTGAAATAGTGAGAGAAAAAGAACGAAGCTTCTTCTTCGATGTAAGATTTACATATCGAACCTTCAACTCGTGCTTTTTGTCTCACTTTTTTCTTCAGATGATTCAAATATCTATGCAACATTAATTTATATTAACTTCATCTTTCAAATGCAATTAAATTACGTTATAACATATTACATACCTCTCAAATGGATACATCCATCCGTATTGGACAGGACCTCGAAGTCGTGCTTCAGATGGAAGATGAACAGGTAAATGTTCCATCACATTAAAAAAACCTGGCGGAAATATTTTCTCTAATTTGCAAAGCAATATAGGAATGTCCACTTCAAGTTTACGTAAACGTTGCACTTTTAAAGTAGTCGAACAAAGCTCTTTGTAAAACATACTAAGCTCCGTTACTACCTTCCAAACTTTTAACGGCAGTAGTTCTTTAAACATAACGGGAAATAAATTTTCCATCATTATGTGACAGTCGTGAGTTTTCATTCCGCTCAATCTACTATTTTTAAAGTCAACACATCTACGAAGATTTGATGATATCCCATCAGGAAATCTTAACCCTTCCACCCATTTTAACACAGCTTTAACTTGATTATTATCTAATTCGTAACAAGCTTTTGGTTTTTTACTGTCATTTGGTTTCATATGAAGCTCGGGACGTTTGCATAATTCTTCTATATCACGTCTTGATTTCAAATCATCCTTCGTCTTCCCTTTCACATTCAAAATTGTGTTAAACACATTATCAAATACATTTTTCTCATTGTGCATCACATCTATGTTATGGCGAAGCAGAAGATGTTTCCAATACGGCAACTCCCAAAAAATAGTTTGTTTGCACCAGTTATGAACAACTGATTTGCCTTCAATTTCTGTTTGCTCCCCCGTTTCATATATCTTTGGATAGTCCTTAACAAGTTCATATATGTCTTCGCTTGACCATATCGTCGGTGGTTGTCTATTTTCTACTCTATTAGCTAAAAAGTTTTTCTTGTCTCCTCTGAAGGGATGATTTACATGGAGAAAATATCGATGACAGTCAAACCATGAAATTTTCTTACCATGAGGTAAAGAAAACGCTCGTGTTTCATCCATGCAATATGGACATGCTAGACGACCGGCAGTACTCCATCCCGAAAGCATTGCATAGGCAGGAAAATCACTTATAGTCCACAACAAAGAAGCAAACATACGAAAATTTTTCTTCTTTGACACATCGTATGTTTCTACTCCTTCGTTCCACAGTATTTTTAACTCCTCAATCAACGGTTGTAAATATACATCGATTCCTTGTGTCGGATCGTCGGGGCCAGGAACGACAACAGTAAGAAACATATATTGCGTTTTCATGCACATCCATGGAGGTAAATTATACGGTGTGACGATAATGGGCCAGGATGAATATTTAGAACCAAATTGAGAAAATGGAGAAAAACCGTCCGTACATAATCCTAATCTAACATTTCGACTCTCCGCTGCAAAATTTGGATACGTTTTATCGAAATGCTTCCATGCTTCTCCATCGGCCGGATGTGTCAACGTACCCTCTTCCTCCGTTCTCACGCTATGCCACCTCATATTAGACGCAGTTACAGAAGATGCGTATAATCTTTGAAGTCTTGGAGTTATGGGTAAGTAGTGCATACGCTTGTACGGAACTTCCTTACCCTTCTTTTTTCTTGGTTTGTATCTCTCCTGGTTACAAACTTTACAATTTCTAAGGTTTGCGTCTTCTTTCCAAAACAACATGCATCCTTTTAAACATGTATCTATTTTCTGATACGGTAAACCAAAAGCCGACATAAGTTTTTTAACTTCGTAGTGATTTTCACACATTAGATTATCGGGCGGCATATGTCTTTTTGCAGCTTGTACAACAGCCGTAAACCCAGCTTCAGTGATGTTGTATTTTGACTTCATCGCAATGTATTCTGCGATTACTGACAGCTGCGTGCCGCTTTTACAACCATCCCAAATAGGTTTTTTAGCTGCATCTAGTAAATCATAAATTTTCTTAGCTTCAATATTTGGTTCTTCAACATTTACATCATCGTCGTCAACTTCAACCATAGGAAACATTGATCGTGCTGCATCTTCGACCATATTTTCTATACGGGTCGTTGAAACTATTTCGTTAACGACACTTTCAGACTCTACAGAAGTATTTGCTACAACTTCTCCATGCCGATCCCAAACATAATATTCGGGTGTGAAACCGTGTTGGCACAAATGAACTTTCACAATATCTGGTAACAAAAACTTCAAATGTCTACACCTACTACACGGACAACGAATTTCTGGATCGTTTCCGTTATTACTTAAGGCGAATTCAACAAACACGTTTATACCGTTATAAAAATCTTCTTTTATTGAGCCCCTCATTCCTTTTCTTTGGTACATCCATCTCCTTCGATCAACAAAATAATCAATCATTTTTCCTATTTGACAAAATGAGAAGTTCAAAATTTAATATTTATTTTGAAGAATACACATTCGAAAAAGATTATTTTCATGTTCGTATAATATTTTGAATTTAAAGAACAACTTCACAAATTTAAAAATATTTTCAAATAGGGCACATTTCATTTTTTAACGTACGTAACGATTAAAAATATATAATTTTTTTTCATTGGTCAGACATCCTACCTCCCATTACAAACACAGTAAGCATTTACATTTCGTATATTACTTCGTCCCAAACGATTCAATAAAATTTCGGCAGCATTTCCCTTTTGTTCCCTGCATTGTACACAAATGCGTGTACGCAGGAAACAAAAAAGAAAAGTTAGGGCGAAATTTTATGAACCGTTTGAGACGAAGTAGTATACAAAATGTAAATTCTTACTGTGTTCATAACTTGTCCAATACAGGGACAAATCCGACAAACATTGTACCAGATGAATATAAATGGTCGTTTTTCGAAAAAAACGACTATTTATACAACGATCATGTACAACACTCGTCAGACGGGGCCAAAAACTCTCTAAGGGACATTTGTCGGTTAACATGCGCGCATTTTACTCAAAAATACAGTTTTACTCACTGTTCACATTTATATATTAATTTCACACATTTATTCGACGTATTACGCATCAACTTAGGGCTGGTTTAACATTTTGTCATTTTTCAATACACACAATTATAATTTAGAGTAATGCATTTTTTTTGTGTCATAAGTAAAAACGTGCACAATATAATACTCCTAGTTCATTCAATCATTTTATCTTATTCCAAATAACGTATACAATCGTCGAATCAAGGCATACACAACAAAATACATATACATGAACATGCACAAATTATACGTGTTTATCACAATTTCACGATAAAAGATGAAATTGGTATACCATGTGATGCTATAAACCGTTATTACGCTAGTGGAAACAATTGCAATCATTAATTCGCCCTAATTTATCAATTTATGCAAATCTATAATTAGGGTAAAAACTGAATTTTTCATAAAAATAAGAGATTATACCTGAGATTAAGAGTACTGAAGCTTGATTAGAGTGCGTTGGAAGATCCGGAAGCTAAAAATTAGGGATTGGAAGCTTAGGGGTTGAATTTGGGGGGTTTTTTGGGTTTTTTTCGTATGAAATGGAGGAGGAAGAAAGGGCTCGGCTGGCTGGTATAATCGCAAATTTGCGACGGCTTCCGACGGCCGCCGACGGCCCGTCGAAAGCCGTCGGAAAATGGCCGTCGGAAGCCGTCGGTCTTGGCTGTCGGTATTCTGCCTTTTTCTTGTAGTGTGAGGATTCGTTTATATGTTTGAGTAAGTGTGATGGTGAAAATACGGTGAGCCATTGGATGTTGCGATCCGTTTTAAGATCACGTGGTGAGTTTTTGTTGCAGTTCAGAATTGATGGGCTATAGTTTATATAGTTTAGGTTAGCGAAGACATGTTGTTTGTAGATATACGTACTGAATGGATGTTAACATCTTACACGTACGTACTGAATGGATGTTAACATCTTACATGTACGGAATGCATGTCATTTTATGTGTCTTCCACAAATGTTGAATGTTGTCTGATAAAGCTTGCTTTTCATGGTTCTTGACCAGGCAGAGAAAACCGTGCTTTTAGAAAAGATGGATTACTTTTGCTCTCATATTTGTATTAGTTTTCTTTTTATCATGTAGAGTATGACTATTAATGCTAAATTATGATAACATTTATATGTAAATAAATCATGCTTGTATTAGTGAAGCATATTAGTGCTTTTACAACGACAAGATAAATATCCTTGGTTCGCAGGTTACGTTGATTAGTGAAGCATTTTAATGCTTAACTGAGACCAATAATCCAGGTTTGTATTGATTTCCTTTTCACATTATGACAGTAAAACTGAATTGATTATGACAGTAATCCATGTTATGACAGTATGCCAGGAATCCGGGTTTTATTTATAGTTAGCATTACAGTCCTATTACTTGCAGTACTAAACTGCTGGTCTCAGGTTATCATTTTAAGCCAGCCAAGCTACAAAAAATTAGTTTTAGGGAATATTAGACACGGTCCTTTAAAATCAAACTTGATACACAAAAACTCTTTTTCAAAAAAAAAAAAAAAGACTGTAAATTAAATCATTAGAATTAAGCTACTGAATAATTGCATAAATTTCTGCAATTATTCAGTGAATAATAATCGCAGAAATTTCTGCAATTTTTGAATATAATTACATAAATATATGCAATTATTTAGTAACTTAATTTTAAAGACATAATTTATGTACTTTTTTGGCAAAAATGTTTGAAATAGAAAATTTAGCCAAATTGTCGGTTCATTTTAATCAGGTTTGATCAATCAATTCATTTTAATATGCTTTCATTACAGTTGAGAAGTCAGATGAAATTAATACGCAATACCAAGATCGTTCATATGAAGTAAATAAATGGAACCGTTTGGCTAAGGTCCTATTAAGTTTTAAAATACACCAAATATACTTACCAAAACAATATGTAAATTAGATTCTTAATTAAGTTACTGAATAATTGCATACGCTTATGCAATTAGTCATTGAATAATTGAAAACATTTATTCAATTATATCAAAAAAGTGCAGATTTATCCACAATTATTTACTGAAAAGTTGGGAAAATTTCCGCAATTATTCACTGAATATTTGTGGACATTTATGCAATTTTTGAATATAATTATATAAATTTCTGCAATTATCCATTGACTAATTCATTGAATATTTGCATACATTTATGTAATTTTTGGATATAATTGCATAAATATCTACAATTATTCACTAAATAATTATATAAATGTATGCAATTATTTAGTGACTTAATTATAGGTACATAATTTACAATCTTTTTTTAGAAGTAGTTTTCGTGTATTAAGTTTGATTTTAGAGGCCTGATACTAATATTCACTAAATAAATTGCATCAGTTGTGGTAAATTTGAAGGTAATCTATAAGGTAATTAGTTTATCAGTATTATAACAACTATCTGAATACTTACACTTTTAGACCTGTCAAAATATGACCCAACCCATTAACCCAACTCATTTATCCTACTTTTAAGTGTGTTGGGTCAACCCATTTATGAATTTTATTAAACGGGTTATGGGTTGGGTTGACCCATTTTTAAAAGGGTTATAAGTGGGTAACCCATTTATTAAAAACATTAAATTTTAATATAAATTTGAAAAATAAGAATTTTAGACATATAATGTAGTTTCATGAAAATTGACAGTTGTACTTAAAAAATAACAGGTCACTGCATCTTCATATTTGAACTTCACCTACTATAGAAGCCGCTATTTTTTCTGTTCAGACTGCAATTAAAATTTCTAATTCCAAATTATAAATTCGAAATTTTCAAAAATTTGAAAATTTAAATTTCAAATTTCAAGTTTTCATATTCCAAATTTCAAATTCGATATTTCCAAAAATTTGAAAATTTAAATATCAAAATTCGAAATTTCCAAAAATTTTAAAATTAAAAATTTCAAAATCCGAAATTTCCAAAAATTTAAAATCCAAAATTTCCAAAAATTTCAAAATCCAAAATTTCCAAAAATTTCAAAATTTAAATTTCAAATTTAAAACTTTCAAAATTCGAAATTTTCAAATTTAAAATTTTCAAAATTCGAAATTTCCAAATTTAAATTTCGAACTTCGAATTTCAAAATTTAAATTCAAAATTGAAAATTGAAAATTTTGAATTTTAAAATTCAAATTTTCAAAATTCGAAATTCCAAAATTTCAAATTTTAAAAAATTTCAAAATTTCAAATTTTAACAAATTTCAAAATTCGAATTTTGAAATTTTAATTTGAAAATTTAAATTTGAAAATTGGAATTTGAATATTTAAAGTTCAAAATTTTGAAATTTCAAATTTTAAAATTCGAAATTCAAAATTTTTAAATTTGAAATTTTGAATTTTGAAAATTTGATATTTGAATTATAAAATTTTGAATTTTGTACTGTGAAATTTTTAAATTTTGAATTTTCGAAATTTCGAAATTTGAAAATTTTAAATTTGAATTTTGAAATGTGAAATTTTGAAATTTGAAAATCCATTTTTTTAGAATTTTTTCATATAAAAAATCGACTTATGTGAGTCGAAAAGCAAAAAAAAATTGCTTTTGCAATAAGTTGAAAAATGACTTTTAAAAGTCGGTAGATTTTGTTTATCCATATTGACTTTTTAATTTTTTCATTTTATAAGCAAAAAACAACTTATTTATTGTAATCCAAACGGCACCTAAATCTTTAAATGGGTTAAATGGGTAACCTGCTTATTAAACGGGTTGGGTCATATATGGCTAGGGTCATAAGTGGGTAAAAAAGAATGGGTCATAAATGGGTTGGGTCAAACTCGACCCAACCCATTTTGACCCAACTCAACCCATTTGACAGGCCTACTTACACTGCATATTGTCTAGCTAACTTAGCTCGACAATACCTTGAAGTAATAACTTGATTCTTTGTTATTCGTCTCGTCCCTTTAATTTGTTGGTAAAAATTATGACGATGACTTCAGTATTTTAGTAAAACATGGAAATTTAACATCAGTTGCTTTGCGCTCAAGCCAGTACACCTAGCTTGTTTCTAAACCAGCAAATCTGATTAATTACCATTTATTGGGCTGTGTTGCCAGGGTGGAGAATGCTACTGGTGCTGTTATCGCTAAATAATTTGATACACAAATTGCTGGCGAATATTATTTCGGTTTGTTAATGGAAGCTTTTGGACGTGGATGGTATTATATCTATATCCGCATCTAAAATTATTTTCGGATATCAGCATCCGCGAATATGAATGATTACCAGATAATTATCCTATCCGCTGAAGACTGATAACGCAAAAAATGAAAAATGAAATTTTTTTAGTTTAACATAAACTTTTGTTCAATCCTATTTATTACTTAGTATTGAAAATAAACAAATATGATGATAATAAATAGTGTTGAGGTAGGGCTGCCAATGAATACTTGATAAATTCAAAATCTATCTGCATCTGTATCCGCAAAACGGGTAAATATTTGATATTCGTAAAAACGGATGCAATTGTAGATACAAAGATATCCGTCTCCGGAAATTATCAGTTCGATTTTTTTCAAGACTACGTTTACATTATATGCATTTTAGTAAAATGAAATATATTTATTTACTGTTTATTAAGTTAAAAGTTTATATTACATGCACTTAATACATATTAACTAGGACTGTCAATCGGTATCCGAAATATCAGAAGTTCATCCGCATCTGAAAAGCTGATAAATATTCAATATTTGAAAAAAGGACGCGGATGCGAATATAAAGAAATCTGCATTCGATAATTATCCATTCGGTTTTTATCAAGAGTATAGTTCAAATTATGTGTATTTTAGTACAGTAAATAATGTTTGTTTATTATTTTATTGTGTTGGTAGCTTATATTAGTAGTTTATATTATATGCACTTAATGCTTTTTAACCGCTCGAAATTATTTATTATTGTTGGACGTGTTTCCACCGAACCATAATAAGGAAAAACGCTGCCGAACCAACCACTTCCTAAGCACTGCCGAACCAAGCACATATCCTCACCACTGTCGAACCAACTCCTAGCCGAACCAACCCACTTCCCATGTACCACCGAACCAAAGCCACTCTACCAGCCACCGAACCAACCCATCTCCCAGGTGCTACCGGACCAAAGTCCTACCGGACTAAGGTCTCAACTCCAACCATCTACTACCGAACCAAGGTGTTGCCGAACCAACGTTGCCAAGCCAGATTGCATCATTCTAGGCCCACCAGCAGCTATATACATTCAGAACCCCTACCCCCAGCCTCACTCTATAAATAGAGGGGCAGTGGTACAACAATGGGGGACAAGTTGGAGAGCTCAAGCAAGGATAGAACTTTCAAACAACTTTCATATACTTGTAATCAAAGCTTTGTACTTGTAATCTGACCAGAAAAGGAGAATAACACATAAAGTGGACGTAGGCACATTCTGGCCGAACCACTATAAATCTGTGTGTCTTTCACAGTTTAGTCCATGCTTTTTACATATTTGTGTAAATCACCCAAATCTCTAAGAACAACATTAAATCGACTAAATCATACGACTTGGAGGTGTTTGTCCATTTTTGGTGCAAACATTTTTGGTGCTTTCACTGAGAACAAGAGCTCGAAGCTTCAGCTTCTCCCACTTAACCTTCTTCCTATCAGCATCGCTCATTGCTTGGAAAACATGCCTCCCAGACAGAAGAAAGATGCTAACAAAGGAAAGAACATCGCAACTAGCAGTATTCCAGATCCAGTGATCACTAATCAAGAGAATCGTCCCGTTCCAACAGCGGTACAAAATGGAAGTCAGGTAAATCCGACAGCCCCTGCCACGGAACAACCGGCAGCAATTACTAGGGCAGATCTAGACAGGGTTGTAGCTGAAGTGACTGATCGCTTCACATCCCAACAAGAAGCCTTGGTGAACCAACTCATGTCACGCTTAAGGGATGCAGAAGAATCCAAGCGCAACACTGAGTCATGGGATGAGTCCCAGTCTGGAGGACCTGGGAGGCGACAAAGATCTTTCTTCTTCGAAGAGGCAAACAACAGAAACAGCAATGGTAGGAGCCGAGCCCGGACTCAGCCCGAATTCCGATCCGAGGAGACGCTTGGAACCGAACCCAACAGGGGAGGTACCAGGCGAGGGTCGGATGTAGCCGAGCCTGTCATGCTACCTAGCCATGGGAACACCAACGAACGGGGCCGAGCTAGAGTCCAGCCCGAAGTTGGACCCGAGGAAATGCTTGGAACAACCCAGCAGGGGAAGATTCAGGCAAGTGCCAACTGTAGCTGACCCTAACATGCTCCCAGAAGACCAGTGGAGGCCACTGGAAAATATTAGGAGTGATAGACGATACCATCCCTACAGGTCATCTGGACGGAATCAACCCCGCAGAGAAGAACCAAACTCATTTCTATCTGCTCCAAATTCTGATGAAAGGATGGCGCGATTGTTTAGAGAGTGCGTCCGATGGGATCAAAGAGATCGAGGGATAGGCGCTAGGATAACCAGCCCCTTCACCCGCAATATCGAAATTGCCATCACCCCCCGAGAATGGAAAATTCCAACAATGGAGCCTTACAAGGGAACTTCTGACCCCGTCGTACACTTATAGAGATACACACAGCATATGCTCATGAGCGGAGCGACAGAAGGAGTATTGTGTAAATGCTTTTCACTATTCTTGGCAGATCTAGCTACCTCCTGGTTCTGCCATCTACCCCAAGGGTCCATCAGCTCATGGGAAATGTTGAAAGAAAAGTTCATCAGCCAATTCCGCATTCATGTGGAACAACCCAAGAACGCTTATTCCTTATCCAATATCAAACAAAAGCCCAGAGAGACAGTGCAACAATATCTAACCCGATTCAATGCCACAGCGGCCGCAGTCCAGGATGCCGATGAGAAACTTATCCTAATGGCCCTCTGCAGTGGTGTGCATCCGGATACTAAATTTGCTAGGAGATTAACGAAAGAAAAGCCAACTACCTTACCCGATTACTTCCATGAAGCCGGAAAATATATGAGACTTGAAGACGCTGCCATTGAAAGGCAGACAGGGCAACAAACTAAGGCAGCTCATGGCAACACACCCGCAGTAGCAAAGGACGTTCGAAGAAATAACTCCAGAGATAGTGCTGGGGGCAAGAATGGAGAAAAGCGTCTATATCGGCCAGGACCGAGATTTGACACTTACACTCCTTTGAATGAAACAAACGAAAACATCTTCCTGGCCACCCAAGACGAAGTTAAATACAAACGCCCGCCGCACAAGAAGGAATCAGATAACGCAATTAAATCTGGAAAGTTCTGCCGTTTCCACGAATCTCATGGGCATGATACCAATGAATGCCATCATCTCCGGGACTTAATTGAAGGACACATCAGAAGGAAGAGACTGGAACGCTATGTAAAAAGGCAGAACATGACTCCAGCTCCTGCCAATGAAAGCCTGAGGCTATCACCCCCGGAAGTAGGCGGAGGAAATCGCAACACCAGCGGCTCTAGTCAAGAGAAGATAGTGGTCCATACCATATCGGAAGGACCACACATCGCCGACAGAAGCTGGGCAGAGATGGAAAAATATGGAAAGTCGCTTAGAAACAATGAAAACTGCGTTAATTCCGTTATAGAAGAACGCCACCCAAAGCTGAAAGAGAACAATGACATCACATTCGGTAGGCGTGACCTAGAAGGAAGGCAGTACCCTCACATGGATCCTATGGTCATCTCTGCCTGGTTCGGTCCAGCCAAAGTTTTTCGAATTCTAGTAGACACTGGAAGCTCAGTAAATATCCTATTTAAGCATGCTTTCGACAAAATGAAGCTGTCGACGAAGGATGTGTCTCCCTGCAACAAACCGCTACATGGTTTCACTGGAGATGCGAAAATGCCCCTCGGGCAACTGGACCTCTTTGTTGAAATAGGAAGTCATCCCCGCTCCGTTGTGCGGAAACAAACATTTATGCTAATAGAAAACCACTCGGCCTACAACGTCTTTTTGGGAAGACCAGTCTTGTCCGACTTCCAAATTTTCCTGGCCCTGTGGTGCCTGAAGATGAAATTCCCAACAGACAATGGAATAGGAGAAGTAGAGGAAGATCAAGACGCTGCTCGAGGCTGCTATGTAACTGAACTTCGTAATAACCGCAGAAGGGATAAAGAGAAGAATGCAGAGACTACTCTCTGCATGAAAAGCTTGGAAGCATAGCAACTAAAGAGAGCCCCTCCTATTCGATATACCAGTGATCCTTTCAATGAATTAGACCCCAGGGACAAAGAGGAGGAGGCCACCGCCGAGCCTGCAGAGGCTATGGAGTTTGTATCTGTAGACAAACATGACTCAAGTAGACTATTGAAAATCGAATCTCAACTAAAAGCAGAATTGAAGGAGCAACTCATTGATTTTCTCCGCCACAACTTGGATGTATTTGCATGGACTCACGCTGATATGTCTGGAATCTCCCCAGACGTAGCGTGCCACGTACTGAACATCGATACTACCAAGGTGCCAGTAAAGCAGAAAAAGAGAAGCATGGGGGCAGAACGATCAGTAGCCCTCGATGAAGAAGTAAAGAACCTGCTTGCCAATAACTTCATACGAGAAGCCATCTACCCAGAGTGGATCGCTAACCCGGTACTATTAAAGAAGGCTAATGGGAAGTGGCGAACGTGTATTGACTTCTCCAACTTAAATGATGCTTGCCCAAAGGATTGCTTCCCACTCCCCTGAATCGATCAGCTGGTGGACAGCACAGCCGGGCACGAACTCTTATCTTTTATGGACGCATACTCAGGATACAACCAAATTCCTATGCACGCTCCCGATCAAGACCACACTAGTTTTATCACTGATCGGGGATTGTACTGCTACAGAGTAATGCCTTTTGGACTTAAAAACACCGGAGCTACTTATCAGCGCCTCGTCAACAAGATGTTCGAAGAACTAATAAGACGAACTATGGAAGTTTATGTGGACGACATGCTAGTAAAATCAGGGAAAGCCAACGACCACGTAAGCCACCCAAGCAAGATGTTTCAAGTACTTCGCCAATATGGAATGAAGCTGAATCCTCTAAAGTGCTCCTTCGAAGTATCATCGGGAAAGTTCTTAGGATTCATCGTCCATGCCATAGGAATTGAAGCGAACCCCGAACAAGTTCGAGCTTTGAAAGAAATCAGGATACCTTCCACTCGAAGAGAAATGCAAAGCCTAAATGGAAAAGCGGCCGCCCTAAGCAGATTTATCTCTAAAGTAACTGACAAGTGCGTCCCTTTCTTCGAAGCTCTAAAGAAGGACAAAGGAAAGTTCGAGTGGACTGACGAATGCTTAAAAGCCTTCCTTAACCTAATCGAACACCTCCAGAGACCACCAGTACTCTCTACTCCAAATGAAGGCAAAGAGCTATACCTATACCTTGTTGTGTCATCTCATGCTCTAAGCGCCGCTTTGGTAAGAGAAGACAACTGCGCGCAGCGGCCAGAATACTTTGTAAGCAAGAGGTTTATGGGGGCAGAAGCCATATATCCTAAACTTGAGAAGCTAGCATACTGTTTACTAATCACATCACGGAAACTGCGACACTACTTCCAATCTCATTCCATCAGAGTTGTAACCGATCAACCGCTAAGGCAGGTACTCCATCATCCCGACACTTCCGGGCGACTACTTAAATGGTGCATCGAGCTGAGTCAATATGATATCACCTACCTTCCTCGCACCGCCATCAAAGGACAGGCCATGGACGATTTCGTTGCCGAATTCACTACCAACGAAGGAAAGGTGCAATCTGAAATAGCGGAAAACATCAAGTGAAATCTCTTTGTGGATGGAGCATCAAACGAACAAGGCTCGGGGGCAGGTATTGTAATAATCACTCCCAGGGGAAGGAAGCTACACTATGCTCTAAGGTTGGAATTCACTGCCACCAACAACGATGCAGAATACGAAGCAGTGATAGCCGGATTAGAACTTGCCCTAGAGATTGGAGTCGGTTCTTTATGTCTCCATAGTGATTCTCAACTTATTGTAAATCAAATACTAGGAGAATTCCAGACTCGAGGAGAACGAATCACAGCATATCTGAAGAAGACCAAGTTGTTGCTCGATCAATTGGATCACTATTTAATCAAACACATTCCTGGAGAAGAGAATCAGAAGGCCGACGAACTGGCAAAGCAAGCTAGCATAAAGGACGGCACCTGTAACGACTCGTAAATTTTCGATAATTAAAATAGCTAATTTAATAAGATTTCGTGATTTAGTGTTAGAAAAAAATTCGTAAGTCGTTGGAATAATAACAAATGTTGAATCCATTGGGTATAATAGAGTAATTGATTGATAAGTAAAATCTATTTAAATCAAATATTGAATATTGAACAGGTAAATTGTTTAAATTAAATATTTAAAACTTATTGAATAATTGAATAACTGTAAAATGAAAATAGTGTTCTAAATTGTGAATTGGTTTTAAAAGTTGAATCTTATAAGTTCAATTTCAATATTTCAAAAGATAATGAATTATTGGATAATCGAAATTGTTTAAATTTAATATTTGGAGTTTATTGAATAATTTAATAATGGGAATTGAATAACCGTATAATGGAAATGGTTGTTCTATAATTTTAATTCGTTTCAAAAGTTAAATTTTAAGTTCGTTTTTGAATATAAATGATTATTCATCGAATGACTATTCATCTATTCTATTTTCATTAAATAGAATGAGGAGCAGGAAAACTCTATGAAAAAATGGTGGTTAAATTCGATGTTGTTTAAGGGGAAATTAAAACATGAGTGTGAGCTAACTAAATCAATGATACATCCGTTTCTTCAAATGGGTATCTCAAAAGATAGTGATTCAAGAATAATCAAATTTTGTTTAAATTTAATATTACAAATATTTGAATAATTAAATTCTGAATTTGATATGATTAATTTGATATTGAAATTTAATATATGAAAATAGAGTGAATAATTGAAATTTGATTTAATATGATTCAAATTGGTTTCCAAAGTGAATGTAAGTTATATTGGAATTATAATAGAGTTAATAAGATTTTAAAATTGGAATTTATTGGATAATTGAATTACGGGTTTAATATGATTAAAAATGATTTGTAAAATTTTATTTTATCATTTTAAAGTTAGAATGAGGTTATAGAACTTTTAAAATAGAACTAAAAGTAAATTTGTGAAAATTGAATATTTTAATATTTAATTGACGAGTTAAAATAGCCATTTTTCAAACAGTCTCGGATTTTGACGAAACTAGTTTCATCGGATCCGTAACGTGGTATTATTGTAAGATTTCAAATTTCGTGTCAAGCAGATTTATCGTTTGTCCCGGGCAAGCCAAAACGCATAGAAAATCGTTTAATCGGTTTAATTTAAATTTGATCGTTTATTTCCGTAACTCGCACAGATGATCGAATTAGCTTCCGAAACCTATTCCATTGTGTCCGGAATGCGGGGTAAACCTTAGAAACGCCTGGCGGCATGCTTCGTTTGGGGTTCGTTTGAAAAGTACATTAAAATTGATATATGTAACGACCAAGGATTTTTATGAATTTAAATTTATAATTTAAATGAAATTTTGAATTAAAAATTGTAAAATTGATTATAAATGGCAGCGAGTTTCCCCGATTCAAATAGAAATTATATTAAGTCATATGAATTTGAAAATTTGTATATATGTGAATATATATGTATATATTGGATTTGAGATAAAATCTTAAATAAATGGTTTTCAAAATAAATAGAAATAAAAATAAGTAGTCATGTAAGAATAGAAATAAATATATAAGCTAATGTGATAAAAATAAATATGTACATAAAGTAAAATAAATATCTATCAAACATAAACAAAGCAAACAAATGAAAATGTAAATACATAGGCATATAAAACAAGACAAAAGAAAAAAATATAAGTATGCAGGCAAGAAGACAATAAACATATAAATGAAGTATTACAAAACAAAAATGCATAGTCAACTATGTATAAGCAAATGAAGAAAGTATGTAGGCTGAAGACATAAAAGCACCAAGGCAATTAATGCCACATCTCTAGCATCAAACCAGCAAAGAAATTAATGCAACATACCTCATACATTTAATGCAAGCATACCAGCCATGCCTATTATACTAAAATATATAATTAACCTGTACACTTTTCCTATATATCACCTCACATAGAAATAATAACAACCCTGCACACTTCTTTGTTTATATTACTTCATCTCAGTTTCAAGTAGAATCTGAAGTAAAATCCATTTCAAACTAAAACAAACCTGAGGAATTCAAACAAGGGTGCTCAGTCTTCATTCTTCAAAACTGTGAGTAACCTCACTCTCAAATGGTTAAGCATATATATCTGTTGAATATTCATCTTGAGTAAGTATGAAACGTGTAAATATAAATTCAATTCTATTTAGTACATGTGAATGTATGATATGTAATGCAGGTGAATTAACAGAGTACTCTCTGTATTTAGCTTCCAGGTTTTGCTTCGCAAAAGAAATTCAAAATCTTTTTTTTCACTCTCTGTTTAAACTCAAGAATCAAATGAAAATTGTTTGTTTAACTACAAAATTTAGTCTGGAGATTTATTCAAGTCAAAATAATATAAATATGCCTCTGGAAATCAAAATTTATTAGTAAAGTTTGAATTTGTGAAAAATTCGAATGTGTTAATTTATAATTTTAGGAACATACCTTAAATCTCTGTAACAAAACATGAATTTTAAAACTTAAATCACGATTTTTAGTCTAGTAATGGTTGTGATATTCTATGTTGATCGAAATCAACATTCTTGTCGATTGCCGGAGATCGGCATCGAAGTTTGCGAGGAGGTTGTGCGAGGGGTGGAGGAGCTCACCGAGGTGATGGGAAAAATGGCGCGGTGGTGGCCAGGCTACGGTGGTGACAACGGCGAGCAACTTCTTTTTGTAACCCTAGTTTTTACTGTGATTGATGCATCGATCACCACACGTTCTATGGTTGATCGAGTGATGCCGGATTTTGGGGGATGGGAGCGGAGTGGTAGACGAGGGCGAGGCCAGAATTTCATAGGCGCTGGCGGTCAAGGCGGCGAGTTCGAGACGTTTTTCCAGGTTTGGGATGGCTAGGCCAGTGTTTTGTTCCAGGTCATGTTCGAACTCGAATTCGATTTTCGAGAGATAAATGAAGTTCTGGTGGTCGATAGTGGGTCTTGGGGTAACTGTCGACGTGCTCGACATTGGGGCGCCGACCAGAGATGGCCATCGGCGACGTTCATGTGCACCGTGCACGATTCCATTTGCGTACCTGTTGATTTCAGGTTTTGGGAAGGAGGCGTGAATGCTCGGGGAAGACTCGAAGCATCCGAGTGACAATCTCGGGGAAACTTCATGTCGAACTCGATGTAAACCAGGGAGGCTCGAGTAGTTTGGGTTCAGAGTTTAAAACCTGTACCAGTTAACAGTTTTTAAAATTTTAGTTTTTTTTTTTGAATCAAGTTCAAACTGAGTCTAAATAAAGTTTAAGTATATGAACTCAAGTTAGATTGTACAATTAGATTTTGATAAAATTAAGTTTGTTTTTTTAACTCAAATTTGTTTAAGGCATTAAGTAGTTAAGTAAGAAGAAAAAAAAAGTTAAAGTTAAATGGAAGTTAACTGTTTGTTTTAAACTTGAAATTTGCAAGTTAAAATGTAATGTGATTTAAAAGCTTAAAATTTAAGTAATTGAATTTAAAGGCTTTCTTATATAAGTTTCCTATGTAAATAATAAATGTTCTTTACGTTTATTTTAAGGTTTATAAATTGATATTTAAATTGGTTAATCTTTAAATACATATTCATCTTGAATCTTAAATTCAAATGTAATTTGAATTTTAATTTAAAAGTGCAAGGTTCAAATTACACTTAAATGATTAATGAAATCATTAATAAAGAATTTATTATCTTAGAGATAATTAAGGTAATAAAATGATTTAATTAATAAGTAATTAAAGAATGATTTATTTAATTTATAAATAAATAATTAGATTAAATTATAGTTAGAAATGATTAATAATGAATTAATCTAAGATAATTTCTTAAGAAAGAAATTTAGAAATGTCATTAGTTAATGAAGATAATTAACTAAAGATTATTAAGTATAAATTATGGTGATTAATTTTAAAAAAAAAATTAGATTAATTAATTTAGATAATCAATTATAAATTGTTTAAATGAAATCACTTAATGAAAGTAATTAAGGACTTATCACTTATTGTAGTAAATTTTGGGTATTTTGACTTATTAAGGTTAATTAATTATGAAATTGGTTTAAAGGCTAATTTAATCAATATGATTAATTAATAATAATTTAATTAACTGAGATGGTTGATTAATTAATTTATATCAAATGATTTGTAATTTACCAGGATTGGGTAATAAATTCATAAGTAATTAATTTAATTGGAAATAAATTGAATTAATTAGGATTAAACGATTAATTAATCCTGCTTATAAATGACTATTGAATACTTGACCTTACTTATGAATGATTGTATTGTATGAAATACTTTGAATTGATTGTCCTATCTGATCTGTGACACATTGTTCTATGATTGTGCTATGTATATTTTATTCATTTATTTATGATAAATCTATATATTATCTGTGAATCTGTGAATGGGCGATAAGCTTTATGTTATATCGCTTATCAACTATATTTCTGTGTTTTAATCTGTGATGATTGAAATGATGTTGCACTGTTGTGTTAAACCCCTGAACCACACTTATACACACACAAATATGGATTTCACGAGGAAATCGATTAAGTCACAGATTTTGAAATAGTTTAATAGTTGAATATTTAAGTTCAAATGTTTTGGAAATGTTTTGGGATTAAAGTGAAAAGCTTTTGAAATGGAATTTCAAAGATGAAAGTTATTTGGAACAACTTGATTAAGTTTGAAATTTGAATAATTTGATTTAAATTGGAATTCAATATCTGAAATTGAATTCTATATTCAGTATTTATGATATTAAACGGTGTACAAGTTTATATGGGTTGTAAACCATTTTTAAAGTATTATTCTTTTGGGAATTTGAATTAACCCAAAAGATTTAACTTGTATAAATAAGATCGAATTTCTTCGAAACGAAAACTACTTGTTTTCAAATAATAATAGCTTTCATTTAAAGAAAGGATCTCCCAATTATGTTGAAAAGGTTTCAAGCTGAAATAGAATTGAAATGTTTTGAAAGCTATGAAATAAATCTTTGATTCAAAGACCGAATGAGTTAATCCAACTTGAATTGAAATTGTTTTTCAAAGGCTACGAATGAATCTTTGGAAATGGAATTTTGAAAGCTATAAGTTGAATCATTGATTTAAAGATTCAACAAGTTAATGGAATTTTGAAAGCTATGAGTTAAATCTTTGATTTAAAGATTTAACGAGTTAATCCAATTGAAATGAAATTTTTTTTGAAATCCGTAAATGGAATTTTGTGAAATTAATCTTTTTGTTTAAAAAGATTTGAAATGGTAATTTGTTTAAACCATTTAAAAGAAAAGTTTTGAATTATTAAGTTGTGACTTAATTGAAATCTCATATCCATATGTTTTAAATGTTGTGCTCACTATTCGGGTTAGCCGAAAAAGGACCTTTGGGTCGTATAACCCATTCCGAATATGTGATACGTCGTTATGGATAGCATTTGAAGACCGGTGGTGAAGACCGGGTATTTGCAAGAACGATAGTATGACCTATCGATTGTCTCTGCACTGAGTTGCAACGGTATAGAGACTCCCTAAGTGATGGGAAGTCCAATCGGGATTGTGAATACCCGGATTGCAAGGGCTTCATTGGAAGTGCCTTCGGTTCTGTTCTAAATCCAGAACAGACTTGTATGGATAGTTATGTCTGACATTACAATTTGAGATATAAAGCTGATTTCTTTCAAATATATTTCTATTGGTGGCGGAGAATTTATTCTCTTAGCTTAACACCCTTCTCTGAGACGTACGAGCTCAGAGGTTATGTAGTTGATGGTTATCAGCGATATATTCACAATTTGGTAATGTGACATGCTGAGTGTTGCTGTGAAATGATCATTGTGTTGATCATTTGTGATATGATCATTTGTTTGATCGTTCATCTTTGTGATCATTTCTATGATCATTTGTTGACCCAAAGCATGGCTTTGTACCAAAGCGTGGCTTTGTGGACGAGACTTCGTCGAGCCTCACAAACCGAAAATGGTCGAAACAGGAATTGTGCAGCAAGGTTTTCAGGGATAGCTTCCCTAGGGTAGGACCATTCCTTCTGGAAAGGGGTAGTATCATGGTATGGAGCCCAGATACTTACTCATGTGGATACACTATATCTATTACTGTGTGGTGTTGTTGGAATCGAGGCCTCGTATAAAGGTCCAAAAGGACCGGGGGTGGTATATCTGAGGTTTCTTACTCCCTGGGAAAGGGGTAGCCGGCCTTGTTTGGCAGAGATCCATTTGGGATGCTCGGGGACGTCCTTCCAGAGGCGTTCCATTTCGGGGTTTGGGAAGTTTCTTTGCCCGACCATTTGTTGGAAATCCATTTTTCAAATACGTACCTTGTACGGTTTTAGTTGTATAACCTATCATTCACTTATGGTGGCGCCCCACTGTTTGGATGGTAGCTATAGTAGGCATAGTTCGAAATGTCTATGTTGGCTAAGATTTATATCTTTACTTTCAAAATGATTTTTACTACACTATGCACTAGTAATAATATCAAATGTTTCTTTTTAATGCGAAACAAGCATCTTCAACTATCATAAGGAGAAATCTCCTCCGATTCTGCGTTTGCATTGTGTGTGTGTGTGCGGGAGGCCTTATGGTAGTCTCATTTTCTAAAAAGCATTGCGAATTGATTTTAAAATATTTCGTTGTTTGTTTTAAAAGATAAACTGTCTTTGTTACTCACACCAGTCCCATGACTGATCCGGAGTTTTTTGTTTCTTTCTTAAACTCTGGATGCTCAAAATTTTCTACACGAGCAGTCGAGAGTTGGGTTTTTCAGATAGTCAGGTTTAGTAGGTTATCTGGAGCTAGTTCAGTCTTTGGATGTGGACGAGACTTGCTTGTCTTGGTGAATCATGATATTTTATCAAAGCTGTATATCAATGTGTTATTCTTTTATTCCGCTGTGTTATTTACTTAATGTTGTTATAAGCTCCGGTGAATCGGATTTGAACGGTCAAATCTATGGCATTCGAATACGATATGAAGTATGGATGTCGATTTTTGAGCGGGCAAAATCCGCGTCGTTACATTTGCTATCAGAGCTAAGGTTAAACTTTAGCTCAGGAGTATAACACATTAAGTGGCTCATTAGAGACAGGGTGAAGTATACCCTAGAATGAGTATAATCCCAAAGATATTTGTCTGAATGCCTCAGTAAATTCTCTTACTATTCACCGATAGTAAGTATGAGTGCAAGAAGAGAACGCGATAGGGGATAGGGGAATACGACTATAAATGGTCGATGCCCTGCAACAGTGGAAACAAACTTTCTCTATCAATCTCTTTTGATTCATCTTTCCAAATTCTTTTGATTTGCTTCGTGGCAGTTGCAAGAAGAAGTTTCGATGCGGTGATGCCCTACGAATCGTTGTAGAAAATCCTTACTTCGTATCTTCATCGGTTTCTTATCATTTTTTGATTTAAACCTTAATGAATATGAATTGGAAATTCTGTATAAATGGGAAATTTGAAATTGAAAATTTAAATAAATTGGAAATTTTAATTTGAGTTAAAATTGATTAATAAAATATAGAGCTAAATTTGAATTGAATCGATAAAACGGTTTCGTTTAAAAACCAAATTTGAAATTCTGTTGTAATTTCTTGTAAGTACCAAAGTCCGAAGAGGGACAAATTGGTTTATATTTTGAGATATTCCGACTTGAGTTTGGAATTCATATCTTGTGTTTGAGGAATTATAGAAGATCGAATTTATCTATCTCTGTGTTGTTTTCGTGCCTGCGAATTTCGAGGACGAAATTCTTTTAAGGAGGGAAGTTTGTAACGACCTAGGATTTTTATGAATTTAAATTTATAATTTAAATGAATTTTTGAATTAAAAATTATAAAATTGATTATAAATTGCAGCGAGTTTCCCCGATTCAAATAGAAATTATATTAAGTCATATGAATTTGAAAATTTGTATATATGTGAATATATATGTATATATTGGATTTGAGATAAAATCTTAAATAAATGGTTTTAAAATAAATAGAAATAAAAATAAGAAGTCATGTAAGAATAGAAATAAATATATAAGCTAATGTGATAAAAATAAATATGTACATAAAGTAAAATAAATATCTATCAAACATAAACAAAGCAAACAAATGAAAATGTAAATACATAGGCATATAAAACAAGACAAAAGAAAAAAATATAAGCATGCAGGCAAGTAGACAATAAACATATAAATGAAGTACTACAAAACAAAATTGCATAGTCAACTATGTATAAGCAAATGAAGAAAGTATGTAGGCTGAAGTCATAAAAGTACCAAGGCAATTAATGCCACATCTCTAGCATCAAACCGGCAAAGAAATTAATGCAACATACTTCATACATTTAATGCAAGCATACCAGCAATGCCTATTATACTAAAATTTATAATTAACCTGTACACTTTTCCTATATATCACCTCACATAGAAATAATAACAACCCTGCACACTTCTTTGTTTATATTACTTCATCTCAGTTTCGAGTAGAATCTGAAGTAAAATCCATTTCAAACTAAAACAAACCTGAGGAATTCAACAAGGGTGCTCAGTCTTCATTCTTCAAAACTGTGAGTAACCTCACTCTTAAATGGTTAAGCATATATATCTGTTGAATATTCATCTTGAGTAAGTATGAAATGTGTAAATATAAATTCAATTCTATTTAGTACATGTGAATGTATGATATGTAATGCAGGTGAATTAACATAGTACTCTCTGTATTTAGCTTCCAGGTTTTGCTTTGCAAAGGAAATTCAAAATCTTTTTATTCACTCTCTGTTTAAACTCAAGAATCAAATGAAAATTGTTTGTTTAACTACAAAATTTAGTCTGGAGATTTATTCAAGTCAAAATAATATAAATATGCCTCTGGAAATCAAAATTTATTAGTAAAGTTTGAATTTGTGAAAAATTCGAATGTGTTAATTTATAATTTTAGGAACATACCTTAAATCTCTGTAACAAAAGATGAATTTTAAAACTTAAATCACGATTTTTAGTCGAGTAATAGTTGTGATATTCTATGTTGATCGAAATCAACATTCTTGTCGATTGCCGGAGATCGGCATCGAAGTTTGCGATGAGGTTGTGCGAGAAGGTGGAGGAGCTCACCGAGGTGATGGGAAAAATGGCGCGGTGGTGGCCAGGCTACGGTGGTGACAACGGCGAGCAACTTCTTTTTGTAACCCTAGTTTTTACTGTGATTGATGCATCGATCACCACACGTTCTATGGTTGATCGAGTGATGCCGGATTTTGGGGGATGGGAGCGGAGTGGTAGACGAGGGCGAGGCCAGAATTTCATAGGCGCTAGCGGTCAAGGCGGCGAGTTCGAGACATTTTTCCAGGTTTGGGATGGCTAGGCCAGTGTTTTGTTCCAGGTCATGTTCGAACTCGAATTCGATTTTCGAGAGATAAATGAAGTTCTGGTGGTCGATAGTGGGTCTTGGGGTAACTGTCGACGTGCTCGACATTGGGGCGCCGACCAGAGATGGCCATCAGCGACGTTCATGTGCACCGTGCATGATTCCATTTGCGTACCCGTTGATTTCAGGTTTTGGGAAGTAGGCGTGAATGCTCGGGGAAGACTCGAAGCATCCGAGTGACAATCTAAGGGAAACTTCATGTCGAACTCGATGTAAACCAGGGAGGCTCGAGTAGTTTGGGTTCAGAGTTTAAAACCTGTACCGGTTAACAGTTTTTAAAATTTTAGTTTTTTTTTGAATCAAGTTCAAACTGAGTCTAAATAAAGTTTAAGTATATGAACTCAAGTTAGATTGTACAATTAGATTTTGATAAAATTAAGTTTGTTTTTTTAACTCAATTTTGTTTAAGGCATTAAGTAGTTAAGTAAGAAGAAAAAAAAAGTTAAAGTTAAATGGAAGTTAAATGTTTGTTTTAAACTTGAAATTTGCAAGTTAAAATGTAATGTGATTTAAAAGCTTAAAATTTAAGTAATTGAATTTAAAGGCTTTCTTATATAAGTTTCCTATGTAAATAATAAATGTTCTTTACATTTATTTTAAGGTTTATAAATCGATATTTAAATTGGTTAATCTTTAAATACATATTCATCTTGAATCTTAAATTCAAATGTAATTTGAATTTTAATTTAAAAGTGCAAGGTTCAAATTACACTTAAATGATTAATGAAATCATTAATAAAGAATTTATTATCTTAGAGATAATTAAGGTAATAAAATGATTTAATTAATAAGTAATTAAAGAATGATTTATTTAATTTATAAATAAATAATTAGATTAAATTATAGTTAGAAATGATTAATAATGAATTAATCTAAGATAATTTCTTAAGAAAGAAATTTAGAAATGTCATTAGTTAATGAAGATAATTAACTAAATATTATTAAGTATAAATTATGGTGATTAATTTTAAAAATAATAATTAGATTAATTAATTTAGATAATCAATTATAAATTGTTTAAATGAAATCACTTAATGAAAGTAATTAAGGACTTATCACTTATTGTAGTAAATTTTGGGTATTTTGATTTATTAAGGTTAATTAATTATGAAATTGGTTTAAAGGCTAATTTAATCAATAGGATTAATTAATAATAATTTAATTAACTGAGATGGTTGATTAATTAATTTATATCAAATGATTTGTAATTTATCAGGATTGGGTAATAAATTCATAAGTAATTAATTTAATTGGAAATAAATTGAATTAATTAGGATTAAACGATTAATTAATCCTGCTTATAAATGACTATTGAAAACTTGACCTTACTTATGAATGATTGTATTGTATGAAATACTTTGAATTGATTGTCCTATCTGATCTATGACACATTGTTTAATGATTGTGCTATGTATATTTTATTCATTTATTTATGATAAATCTATATATTATCTGTGAATCTGTGAATGGGCGATAAGCTTTATAGTTATATCGCTTATCAACTATATTTCTGTGTTTTAATCTGTGATGATTGAAATGATGTTGCACTGTTGTGTTAAACCCCTGAACCACAATTATACACACACAAATATGGATTTCACGAGTAAATCGATTAAGTCACAGATTTTGAAATAGTTTAATAGTTGAATATTTAAGTTCAAATGTTTTGGAAATGTTTTGGGATTAAAGTGAAAAGCTTTTGAAATGGAATTTCAAAGATGAAAGTTATTTGGAACAACTTGATTAAGTTTGAAATTTGAATAATTTGATTTAAATTGGAATTCAATATCTGAAATTGAATTCTATATTCAGTATTTATGATATTAAACGGTGTACAAGTTTATATGGGTTTTAAACCATTTTTAAAGTATTATTCTTTTGGGAATTTGAATTAACCCAAAAGATTTAACTTGTATAAATAAGATCGAATTTCTTCGAAACGAAAACTACTTGTTTTCAAATAATAATAGCTTTCATTTAAAGAAAGGATCTCCCAATTATGTTGAAATGGTTTCAAGCTGAAATAGAATTGAAATGTTTTGAAAGCTATGAAATAAATCTTTGATTCAAAGACCGAATGAGTTAATCCAACTTGAATTGAAATTGTTTTTGAAAGGCTATGAATGAATCTTTGGAAATGGAATTTTGAAAGCTATAAGTTGAATCTTTGATTTAAAGATTCAACAAGTTAATGGAATTTTGAAAGCTATGAGTTAAATCTTTGATTTAAAGATTTAACGAGTTAATCTAATTGAAATGAAAATTTGTTTTGAAATCCGTAAATGGAATTTTGTGAAATTAATCTTTTTGTTTAAAAAGATTTGAAATGGTAATTTGTTTAAACCATTTAAAAGAAAAGTTTTGAATTATTAAGTTGTGACTTAATTGAAATCTCATATCCATATGTTTTAAATGTTGCGCTCACTATTCGGGTTAGCCGGGAAAGGACCTTTGGGTCGTATAACCCATTCCGAATATGTGATACGTCGTTATGGATAACATTTGAAGACCGGTGGTGAAGATCGGGTATTTGCAAGAACGATAGTATGACCTATCGATTGTCTCTGCACTGAGTTGCAACGGTATAGAGACTCCCTAAGTGATGGGAAGTCCAATCGGGATTGTGAATACCCGGATTGCAAGGGCTTCATTGGAAGTGCCTTCGGTTCTGTTCTAAATCCAGAACAGACTTGTATGGATAGTTATGTCTGACATTACAATTTGAGATATAAAGCTGATTTCTTTCAAATATATTTCTGTTGGTGACGGATAATTTATTCTCTTAGCTTAACACCCTTCTCTGAGACGTACGAGCTCAGAGGTTATGTAGTTGATGGTTATCAGCGATATATTCCCAATTTGGTAATGTGACATGCTGAGTGGTGCTGTGAAATGATCATTGTGTTGATCATTTGTGATATGATCATTTGTTTGATCGTTCATCTTTGTGATCATTTCTATGATCATTTGTTGACCCAAAGTATGGCTTTGTACCAAAGCGTGGCTTTGTGGACGAGACTTCGTCGAGCCTCACAAACCGGAAATGGTCGAAACAGGAATTGTGCGGCAAGGTTTTCAGGGATAGCTTCCCTAGGGTAGGACCATTCCTTCTGGAAAGGGGTAGTATCATGGTATGGAGCCCAGATACTTACTCATGTGGATACACTATATCTATTACTGTGTGGTGTTGTTGGAATCGAGGCCTCGTATAAAGGCCCAAAAGGACCGGGGGTGGTATATCTGAGGTTTCTTACTCCCTGGGAAAGGGGTAGCCGGCCTTGTTTGGCAGAGATTCATTTGGGATGCTCGGGGACGTCCTTCCAGAGGCATTCCATTTCGGGGTTTGGGAAGTTCCTTTGCCCGACCATTTGTTGGAAATCCATTTTTCAAATACGTACCTTGTACGGTTTAGTTGTATAACCTATCATTCACTTATGGTGGCGCCCCACTGTTTGGATGGTAGCTATAGTAGGCATAGTTCGAAATGTCTATGTTGGCTAAGATTTATATCTTTACTTTCGAAATGATTTTTACTACACTATGCACTAGTAATAATATCAAATGTTTCTTTTTAATGCGTATCAAGCATCTTCGACTATCATAAGGAGAAATCTCCTCTGATTCTGCGTTTGCATTGTGTGTGTGTGCGGGAGGCCTTATGGTAGTCTCATTTTCTAAAAAGCATTGCGAATTGATTTTAAAATATTTCGTTGTTTGTTTTTAAAGATAAACTGTCTTTGTTACTCACACCAGTCCCATGACTGATTCGGAGTTTATTGTTTCTTTCCTAAACTCTGGATGCTCAAAATTTTCTACACAAGCAGTCTAGAGTTGGGCTTTTCAGATAGTCGGGTTTAGTAGGTTATCTGGAGCTAGTTCAGTCTTTGGATGTGGACGAGACTTGCTTGTCTTGGTGAATCATGATATTGTATCAAAGCTGTATATCAATGTATTATTCTTTTATTCCGCTGTGTTATTTACTTAATGTTGTTATAAGCTCCGGCGAATCGGATTTGAACGGTCGAATCTGTGGCATTCGGATACGATATGAAGTATGGATGTCGATTTTTGAGCGGGAAAAATCCGCGTCGTTACAATATATATTCATAAAATAATATTCTATACGCGTATATATACATTTGCACGGGAAACCCTAGTCCATTGCATTCGCAGCCGCCACGTTATAAACCGATGGCCGAAACTCTCTTGCTTTTCCCTCGATTTTTCTCCAAATCCACGAGCTTTCGTGGGAAACCTCCAACTGGAAAGTCGACGAGCTCGTCGAGATCTAGAGATCCAACGGCTACGATCGAAATTGGAGCGACAAGGTGGGAGCTACGGAGCCGCGATGGTCGGCCGTTCGTCATCAAAATTCATGCTCCAGGGGAGGTCGAGCTTCACCTTGCTTCTAGTGATGGTGGAGTCGAGCATGAGCTACTAGATGGTACTGGTTGATCGAGCTAAAAACGATAGAGGGTGGCGCGGCCGTTAGGGTTTTAGGCGACGAATGGGTGTTGCTTGCGTTCGTTCGTTTACTGGAATGAAGGTGGAAGGAAGGGGAGGGCCGTGATTCAGCAAAGGGGATGGACGGCCAGATTGCATCTAGGTTTAAAATATTTAAAGAATTTGTAAATTTATTTATATTATAATGTGTACAAACTTTGAAAAATCGTATCTTTGTCATACGAGGTCCGTTTTGGACGAAACGAATTGCGTTAGGTTCGTATTGTCTAATACTACGCTATGGAGCTGGATTGGAATCGTTTGGTGCTAGAGAAAATTTCGGATAAAATTAAACGCTCGTTTAATTTTATTCGAAATAAAACGCTGGAACTACATTGAAATCAAGGTGAGTGTTTTATAACGCTCACAACGTACTGAATATCTTTATGCTAGTTAAATTTGATATTATGAAGTGATATGAATTTTATTTGTCGTTGTTTGATAAAATTTAATTGTCATATAGATTGTCATTTGAATTAACCGTTGAAATTTAAATTGACAGTTAAATTGAAATTAAAGTTGAATTGCGATTAAATTACCTGACATTGATAACTATGAAATTGCCATGAATTGTATTGTCAATTGGATGATGTATTTCGATGGATGCTATTGGTTGATATTTAAATGTCTGGATGTTTATTTGCTTACATATATATCCTGTTATGCCTACATATGACACTGTGATTTGATTAAAGTGATATATATTCATCGCTGACATTTAATTGAAATAAAAAATCACTTGGCCATAGGATAGAAAAATTATATACGGACACCGAATTGGTTAAATTAATAATTTTTAAAATCGTCGATTTGAAATTTATTTAAATGTTTTGATTTAAAAGTTATAAATAGAAATCAATTTATAGAAATCGAATTTATCGAAAAATTGAGTTTGGAATGTTGAAATAAATTTTGGTAAAAAAAAATTGTTAAATAATTAAAGTGGAGACTTTGGATTTAAAATCGGGATATGACTGAATTTCGAAAATTGATTTGTTTAAAGAATGAACCTTAATTCGAGCTTTGAATATTACTAAGTAAAAGTGATATAAAAATGATATCTTGAAATCGAGCTTGGAATTGAATCATATTTGAAATTTGGATTTAAATTTGAATATTGATGGATAATTTTGTTAAGTGTTATAAATTGATATTTTTAAAATATCAAGCTCCAAATCGATATAAATTGAATTGAATTAATTGAAAGTGAATATAAAATTTAATAAATTTGAAGTCACAGTTGACGTTGATTTGAATTGAAATCGAAATTGAATCGGTGGAAGGGAAATTGAAATTGTTTGAATTGGGAAGTTATAATTGAAATGGTTTGGTTTTGAAGCTGTTTTATTTTGTTTTCCAAATTACTCTGTTATATAAACCATTTTTGAATACTTAAACTATTTTAATCTATTTTAAATCTACTTAACCCAATTTAAATTATTTTAAACTAATTTATCTATTTTAAATCCATTTTAAGACTTTAAGTATTTTTAACTACTTTAATTATTTAAACTACTTTTGAACTACTTAAAACTATTTTTCTAAAATTTCAAGCTGGTCAATAAGGTGAAATGTTTATATTTAAATCTTGAATTTAAATACGAATTGGGTTAAATGAAGTTGCAACCTAAATTGAAATTCGAAATGATTTTGAAATCGAAATGAGATATTGATGCGAAAAATGATTTTTGAAACGGAACCTTACATTTTGAATAGATATGATGATATTTGAAATGAATTTGATTTTTGAAGCGAATATGATATTTTGATATCAATTATGAATCGATTTGAAATGTAAAAGAGCCACCGGTGTAATAATACGTAGTTATTAAAGAGACCGGGATCGGATATGGACATACTCTCTGTCGATACCGAAAACCACTTTAATAACTAGTATACGCGAAGTGTTGATCCAGAATGAAGTGGATGGTTTGGTGAACGCGTTGACTGAAGAAAGAGAACGATATTGGACGACCCCTGACATGACTAAAACAGGAGCCGCTGTGACGACCCAAACTCGATGTCCAATAAACGACATCAAATTCGCATCGCCGGAGCTTATAACAACAATTAGATGAATATAAAACAGCGGAACAGAATCAATATCATAAATAACATCACTGTTACAACATCAACATAATATCCATACTGCAACAGAGTACATAAATACATATACCACAATCTCTAAATACAACATCATGATAATATAACAGTGAACATATATCCAAAAATCCTCAAATGAGAGAGATGATTACGAACTCCCAAAAGCTAAACACCTGTAATCTCCAATAGCTCCTAAGATATATCCAAGATAAGAGCTCCAAAATACTGCTACTCCAAAATATAGAAACCTGCTACTAGGCTGCCCGTGTGGAAATAATGGGCACCCAGAGTTTAGGAAAGAAAACAATAAACTCCGGATCAGTCATGGGACTGGTATGAGTAAACAAAACAGTTGTATTTAAATAAACAAGATTTATAAAAGAATTTTCGGAATGCTTTTAAAAATGGAACTACCATAAGACCTCCCGCCACACACACAATGCAAACGCAGAATTGGAGGAGATTTCTTCTTATGATAGTTAAATATGCTTGATACGAGAAAAGAATTCTTTGATATTATTACTAGTGCATAGTGAAGGAAATCATTTCGAAAATAGAATATTAATCTTAGCCAACATACGACCATTATCGTATGCCTACTATAGCTACCATCTAAACAGTGGTGACCACCATAAGTAAATGGCAGGTTCTACAACTAAAACCGTACAGGGTTTCGTATTGTTTCTTTGGATTTCCAACAAATGGTCAGGCCAAGGAACTTCCCATTGCCACATGAGAACGCCTCTGGAAGGACGTCCCCGAGAACCAAACCGGATCTCTGCCAACACAAGGCCGGGTTACCCCTAACTGGGTAACTACTGACACGAGTATGCCATCTCCCAGTCGTAACCAACCTTTAACCGGGGCCCCAGCAACAAATCACAAAATCATATATATATATCTGCGATATCCACATAAGTTAAGTACCTGGGCTCCATACCATGATACCACTTCTATCCAGAAGGAAATGTACATACCCTAAGGGGTGCTACCCCCAATAACCTTGCCGCATCTTTCCTGTTTTGACCATTTCGGGGTGTGAGGTCCGACGAAGTCACGTCCACAAAAACACGCTTTATACAAAGTCATGCTTTGGGTCAACAAATGATCATAGAAATGGTCACAAAGATAGACGATCAAATAAATGATCCTATCACGAATAATCAACACAATGATCATTTCACAGCAACACTCAGTATGTCACATTACCAAATTGGGAATATATTGCTGATAACCTTCAACTATATAACCTCTGAGCTCGTACGTCTCAGAGAAGGGTGTTAAGCTAAAAGAATAAATTCTCCGCCACCAACAGAAATATATTTGAAAGAAATCGGCTTTATATCTCAATTTGTAATGTCAGACAGACTATCCATACAAGTCTGTTCCGGGCTCGAACTGAACCGAAGGCACTTTCAAAGAAGTCCTTGCAATCCGGATATCCACAATCCTGATCGGATTCCCCATCACATATGGAGAACTCTATACCGGAGCAACTCGGTGCAGAGTCAATCGACAGGTCATCCTATCGCTCTCGCAAATACCCGGTCTTCAACACCGGTCTTCACATTCTATCCATAACGTCGAATCACATATTCGAAATGGGTTATATGACACACAGGTCCTTTCCCGGCTAATTCGAATAGTGAGTGTCAAATTTTAAAACATGTGGATGTCATTCACAAATATTCACAGGTTCGATGTGGGTTTCGGATAACCAACTGAAATCCGATACCCTGTCGCATCGAAGTTTAAATGCCGTTTTACGGCAACAGGGTTTTCATATCAATATAGAACAAATCATAATCACAGTGCAATAACATGGCAATTACATCATACAGAATTACAAACAGAACAGAGATATCAATGTAAGTTAACAACAATAGTTAATTACTTTCCAATGTGATTTAAATACATTTGCCACTGAATTAATTAAATTTAATGATAAGAATCTGGATAAATAAATTACATTTTGATTACTCAATTTATTGTTTCAAAATTTACAAATTCTTACTTACAAATTTATTTAAACACTTAATTGTTTATAAATCAATTTAATTACAAGTTTGTAAATCATTCTTAAATTTCTTTTCAAAATCATTGATTAATGACAATTATTCACTTTAATTATCATTTTAAACTACAATTCAATTAGATCTCAATTGAATATATTAATTTATTATTCCTTAATAAATTATTTTAATGTAACTATCAATTTTGAATAAATCAACTTCAATTATCAAATTAACGATTCTTAATTTACAACTTTAATTTTTTTGTTGCTTTTATTTATTTATTATTATAAATTACAAAGTAATTATAAATCATAAATTATTTAATCATTGTTTAATTTAACTTCACATTTCATTAACAATCATCATTTCATAAAGAATGCTTATAAAAATAGTTTAAACTTAAATTGTCCACAAATTGTCATACTGGAAATATGGTTCAGGTGGTCAACCCGAGACTTCCCCCGAGTCTCGCCCGAGCTCAAATACTTCCTGCTTCGGGTTTCACCCCAAAGCTACCCGTGAAAACAAAAATTTTCAAAATTTGTTTAAGTCCAAACTTTTACACGACCCAACGCTGAAACCCCCCCGAGTCTCCCTTCGGTTTCTCCCCAGTTTTCCTCGAGTCGTGCTTCGAGTACAACCCCTAAGAAAACCCAACCTGAAATGCTTCAGGCTATAACCTTTCTGATCATCAACTTGTGCACGTATACGTGCACAACTGGAATCGCCTCCTCTGGTCGAACTTCTGGTCGTCCACACGTCATCGACGACGTGCTCATGCCTCTCAAACACTCACAAGTTCGAACCCATCAAAAATTCAAAATCTCGTTCTCGAACCCAAAAGCTTGAACGAACAACCCCTGAACAATTGCCTCGCCCCAACGCCTGACGCCGCCAGAAACCCAGCGACTCCGTCCATGGCTCGATAACATCCCTAGCTACCCTTCCTCAAGTCATCGTGAAGCTCGGTCAACTCAAAAGGGTGAAATCCTCTTTTTTCTAAGCGCGTTCAAAACTGGAAGAAAAACCCTAAAACGATCTCGTATTCCCAATTCATGCAATGGAAAAATAAATTTGTATTTTTCCCAATATCAAGAATGGTTAGGCTTGCCTCAACTCAAATTTCAGCAATTTAAATTGATTCACTTACAAGAAATTGGTAGAAATTCAATTTTTATTCAAATGCAAATTTCCCTTTGAATACTAAACTAAAATTCTTCACTTTTGTTTTAGAAATCATGATTTACAGTAAGGATTTAAGCTATTAACTTGGATTAGCTTTTTATAATACTTGAATTTATCACATCTTCCTTTGATTTCCTGTAAACAACTTTAGTGATAATACCTTACAGACTTGAGGTTTAAATCTGTTTTTTAATAACCATATTTGCTTTCCATTATCTTGTTTGCTTTTAAAACTGAAGCTTTACTATGATTAAGATGAAAACTACTGGAGTTTGAATGCAAGTCTACCCTGTAACCCATAACAGAGAAGAAGAATATACAGGGTAGCCTGTATATTTATATACATATTTACCAACTATATTCAAAGATAAGCATATACTATGCCATGAAACAAGAATCATCTTTACAGTTAACTTAAAGCCTTAAAGCTGATGTTACTCACCAGAAATTTGTTTTGAAACAGAAAGCACTCTGGTTTTGGAAGTCTGCAGTTTAACTTCTTCTTCTTTCTTTTTTTTTTCCTTTTTTTTCCTCAGTAAATTTTCTTTCAAGCTTGAATAAAAATGATGTTGGCTTTTATTTCTTTTCTGATCTTTGCAAAAGTTTGTTTGAACGAAATAACTAAGGCAATTGCCATGTATATAAGGAGGTAGGCAGGTTTTTAAGCAAAGTACTGAAGCATTATTTGCATAGTGGCTTTGTACAGGGTAAAGCATAAGCAAGTACAAGTTGAAGTAAAAGAAAAACTAAACCATGCTTGTTAATAAATGTTAGTGTGTGCTGAAAAGATTGTGTACATGCAATGCATTAAATGAAGTATGTTGTGAAATGTTTATTCACTCCATTGCATACTTTCAGCACTTTATGTTTACATTGGATTATTATTTGCTTCTTCTTTTGCTGGGGAGAGAGTTCTAGGTTAGTCTATTGTTTGATTTGTTTATATGTTTATATTGCTTAAATGTTAGATTATTTGTTTATTTGTTTTATTTGTTTATTTATTCATAGGTTTATTTGTTTTTTTGTTTGAATGTTTACTTGTTAGATTATAATTATGTGATTTGAATTTTTATAAATTTATCATAACTTACTTTAACAATTTTAAATTCTATTAAAAGTTTTAACTAAAAACACTAAACTTTGTTCATATTTTATTTCTTTATAACTTTTCAATTTAAATTTCAAAAAGTTTCAAATATATTACTAAATTTTAAATCCAAAATTTTCGGGATGTTACAGCCGCGCTGGGCCATTGAGGTTCGCCATCTCTAGCGGACACACTTCTTCGATACCATATCTATTACATTTGTGATTCGATTTGGGTGCACCCCTTGATTTGGAAGTGTTATTTCGCGGTGTTGGGATAGCTGCTGGCTATGCTCAACATCAGTCCGGATCACGCAACTACTAGTATCCTAGTTGGTATCGCCTCATGTACCTTGTCATACTGATTATCCTATTCGCGACCACTACGTTTTGTTTTGTGTTATACCTATGGGGTACCCTCTGATAACCACCAGTTTACGGTGGGGCTTACGGTGCTGTATAGACTATGGCATTATAAAAATGTGTTAAGGGGGATTATGGTAATGCCTTAACGCTATTTTGATACTTTATATTACTGATAGACATTATCTACTTAGCGTACATTACTACATAGTAGATAGTTTAACGGATCCTTAAGAGATGGACAATCCCGTAACACCTCTTGAGTTATTGCACGCACGTTGACACTGGATATGAGATGTCAAACCCCGTAAACATCTCTGACGCCGTTACACTCATATTTATTTACGATTGATTTAACTTTCATAAGGATATTTTAGTCCTGACTCGAGTGTTTTGTCTTTTCATTACACTCGGATCAGTCCTGAGTTTTCAGATTTTTGAAGATCTATTCTGGAGGATGAAGACGAAGATTTGGTATACTATTACTATTATTACCCTTGCATCATGCTATCTGCTGCATTATTTTAATTGTTCTGTTGTATATGTATAACTCTGATAAATGTTGTATAAATAATTGTCAAAGTATAGTAAACAGCTTCATGAACTGTTTATTTGACTATTATATTTTATCGTTCCGCTGCGAGATTCTGTGTTGTTTCATTTCCTTTAGTTCTCGTTCTTTTCTTTTCTTATTTACCCCAATAACCATCTGCCCTTTTGAATGGTTTGAAATCGGCATGTGTATTTGATCGTCGGTTTAAACTGTCCAAAAAGGCGGGTCGTTACAGTTGGTATCAGAGCTTTTGTTTAGCGATAACCTTAGCTTTGTGGGGTCTGGCTCTTTATAAATAGGGTAGTAATACCCTATGATGAGTCACTGAGTGTATATATATGAGAGAGCGTATTTGTTAGTGATATAAAATGTTTATATTGTGTCGGTTGATTTGTTGAGTGGCTTATGGATTCTGGTCAATACAAGTAATTAACGTCATTGATAAGGATCTCTAAACACTTAAACAGAACAATTCGACATAGTATTGTTTTGAAATTGGGTAAATGAAATAATTTTGCTCTAATTATATTTTGTATATAAAGGAAATTCTCAGATATTAGTCTGGCTTATCTAGCTTACCTGGTTGTTAGGAATGAAAATATTGGTTATTATCATTAATTGGATATTGTAATTTAATAAATAAGGTGAATTACAAAATGAACAACGATGAAACAACTTGTGGATTGTTTTAAGAAAAATGCCTATAAGAATATTTTATAAAGGTGACTTATAAATTTAAAATAGATTTAAATTGAGAAATATTGAATTTAAGACCCGGAGATTTTGAAAAATGGTTCTCAAGGCTTTGAAGAAATATATAGTAATATTAGTTGGAAATTATTGATGGAAATATTTTGAAAGGATTTTAAGGGAAAGAATGAATTCAGTACTCCTCTCTTATGTCGCTGGAAAATAATTTCGGTGATGACTGCGCAGCATTATCGACATTCATTTTCGAGTCTCGAAGTTGGGGAGACTTCTAAGAAGCTTTGCTTTTCTTCGAAATTATTTTGGGTAAATGGGTTTTGGTTTAAACTCCAAAGGTGTGATTTGATATATTAAAGATATAAGTGTATATGTTTATTTCAAATGATTTGAAAAGGACCGGGCATTTAAATTTCTAAGTTCTGTTAATTAATAATTTTCTAATTATTTGAATGAAATGTGAATAACCAGAATTTATAAAATAAGAGGATTAGAATATTTAAGCTATTGTTTGGGAAAACTTTAAAGTTGAAAGGTAAAGAGGATTTTAACAAATTAAATTTGTGAACATTCTAATTAAGTAAAATGAAATTGTATAAATTTGTATAATACCAAAATTACATTCTGATAACATATAGTAAGACTTACCAAATACCAAGAAGTTAAAATGATGTTTTGGATATGTAATGAGATATTGTATAGATAAATAGAACCTGAAAGTAATTGAAATATACAAGTAAGGAAAACTCAAAAGGAATTAAAATGTATATAAATGAAAATTTGGTTGTGATAAAAATGTTATATACTTAAATATAGCATGAAATGATGAATGGATAAATGGAACAAGTAAGTGAACTTAGGAAAGAAGATAAATGAATCGTATTATATCTTTGTAAATTGGTTATAGAAAATAAATATAAATTGCAAAGGGGTTGTAATTTTTTTTTGAATTTGTAACCTTTAAGATAACGGTAAACTAAGAAAAGTCATTTATGAGAGATTAGACTTTTATAGGATGATTAATAAACTAAAGTGCCGGTTAATAAAATGTTCCACAAATGAATTCGTTATTAACTGAAATTATGAAAATGCAATAAATGTAAACAAAGGAATTTCTTATAGCTAAGAATCAATTGGAAAATGAAATTGAATTTAATCAAATTATATAGAATGTTTAAAATGAACTTGAGTAAGCAAATTCTATGATATGATGTTTAAGAAAAGATAATGTTAAAGAACATGCTATGTAAAGAAATGAATATACTAACTGAATAATAGATTGTGAATAATTAATTGTAAATAGAAAAAAAAGCCAATAAAATAATTTAGTATAGATAAATTGGATAGAAACCCATTGGAAGGTAATACGTGAGTTGTACGTATATTATTTTGTTCGCATAATGATTTGATCCAAATTCGAGCACAAAATTTCGAGATGATTTATATCGATCCAAGTTAGGATTTTCCACTCGATTCTCGACGGCGAACCCTGGATATGGATTTTTGGTTTGATTCTGGAATTCTCTATCATAGCATATGGCTATGCAAGGAGAGTAACAGTTTCCAATCAAGGAACCAAATCTGAGTCCGCACTAGAGAGTTGGGTGAACGATACTAGTTGGAAGTGAAATTGTGTGATCGAATAAGCGATTAGATTGATATTGCTCACGGATGATATATGTACGGCTTACGGACTTAATTAAAAGTTAATATTGAAAATTTAAGATGCCAAATATGTGAAGATAGATTTGCAACTTTTGGGATAACTATAAACTAAGAAAAGTCATATATAAGAAGTTAGACTTTTATGGAATGACTATAAATTAAAGTGATGACTAATAAAATGTTCTGCATTAATAAAATGTTCCGCGAATAAATTGGTTATTATCTGAAACTGAATATGAAGTAAATGTAAACAAAAGAATTTGGTATGGCTAAGAATAAATTGGAATTGAAAGAGATAAACCAAATTGAATGTAAAATTAATAATTTGGTTATGTTGGGTATGATTTGATTGTTATATGATTGTTAGCTGATTGTATATAATTCATTAAGTGTTAATGAAATTGAAAGCTATAAATCATTGAAATCAAATTGGAAGTTAAATGAATTTAAATAGAATTTAATTTGATTCAAATTGGAAGTAAACTAATGTAAATATAAATTAGTGAATGTTAACTAATTGAATTGAAAATGAATGTTAGTAAAATCCAACGTTAATGAATCAACTGTGATTAAAATTGAAACCCAAGTTAATAAATATTAATGAGAAGTGAATTTATATTGATTGGTTATGGATTTATTGGATGATAGTTGGATGACAATTGATTTGGTGGATGCATTTGTTGTTTTGTTGCATTTGCTATGTTGGTACATGTAGTTGTTATGTTGCTATATGATGTATATTGATATTATTGTCATATATGCATGTTTCTCGTGGTTTGTTGAGTGTTTAGTAGGTGCGGATTGCGCTTGCTTCGCATTTGGACCTCGCTTTCGCGCTATATTAACCGTATATGCTCTCTAATAATATATAAGGTACATATCTCGGATTACATACCGTACTTTTACACTTTTTTCCCTTCGGGATGCCTCATCACTTGATGAGATGTATATTTGTGATATATATACTGTCATTTTTTTTTCGATCGAGCCGCGCAAAGGAGACTCTGCCGAAATTTTTCGTAAATCCGGGTGTTAGAAATTTTTTCAAGTTTTAATTTTTTTTTTATAACTTGTTTTGATAACAAACTTTTAAAGTTAGAAAGCCGTTCGGAGTAACTGAGTGGAAGCGTAGTTATGACTTTATAAGTGGAATTTCATTGTTTTATAAGTTGGTAACTTTGAATAAAATATATCTAATGTTGAAATCTATACTTAGTTCCTTTTCCCTTCTTTTTCCTTTTCGGGGACGAAAAGTTTTGAGTGGGGGAGAGTGTAACGACCCGTAAATTTTCGATAATTAAAATAGCTAATTTAATAAGATTCGTGATTTAGTGTTAGAAAAAATTTATAAGTCGTTGGAATAATAATAAATGTTGAATCCATTGGGTATAATAGAGTAATTGATTGATAAGTAAAATCTATTTAAATCAAATATTGAATATTGAACAGGTAAATTGTTTAGATTAAATATTTAAAACTTATTGAATAATTGAATAACTGTAAAATGAAAATAGTGTTCTAAATTGTGAATTGGTTTTAAAAGTTGAATCTTATAAGTTCAATTTCAATATTTCAAAAGATAATGAATTATTGGATAATCGAAATTGTTTAAATTTAACATTTGGAATTTATCGAATAATTTAATAATAGGAATTGAATAACCGTATAATCAAAATGGTTGTTCTATAATTTTAATTCCTTTCAAAAGTTAAATTTTAAGTTCGTTTTTGGATATCTCAAAAGATAGTAATTCAAGAATAATCAAATTTTGTTTAAATTTAATATTACAAATATTTGAATAATTAAATTCCGAATTTGATATGATTAATTTGATATTGAAATTTAATATATGAAAACAGAGTAAATAATTGAAATTTGATTTAATATGATTCAAATTGGTTTCCAAAGTGAATGTAAGTTATATTGGGATTATAATAGAGTTAATAAGATTTTAAAATTGGAATTTATTGGATAATTGAATAACGGGTTTAATATGATTAAAAATGATTTGTAAAATTTTATTTTGTCATATTAAAGTTAGAATGAGGTTATAGAACTTTTAAAATTGAATTAAAAGTAAATTTGTGAAAATTGAATATTTTAATATTTAATTGACGAGTTAAAATAGCCATTTTTCAAACAGTCTCGGATTTCGACGAAATTAGTTTCATCGGATCTGTAACGTGATATTATTGTAAGATTTCAAATTTTGTGTCAACCAGATTTATCGTTTGTCCGAAGAAAGCCAAAACGCATAGAAAATTGTTTAATCGGTTTAATTTAAATTTGATCGTTTATTTCTGTAACTCGCACAGATGATCGAATTAGCTTCCGAAACCTATTCCATTGTGTCCGGAACGTGGGATAAACCTTAGAAACGCCTGGTGGCATGCTTCGTTTGGGGTTCGTTTGAAAAAGTACATTAAAATTTATATATATTCATAAAATAATATTCTATACGCGTATATATACATTTGCACGGGAAACCCTAGTCCATTGCATTCGCAGCCGCCACGTTATAAACCGATGGTCGAAACTCTCTTTCTTTTCCCCCGATTTTTCTCCAAATCCACGAGCTTTCGTGGGAAACCTCCAACTGGAAAGTCGACGAGCTCGTCGAGATCTAGAGATCCAACGGCTACGATCGAAATTGGAGCGACAAGGTGGGAGCTACGGGGCCGCGATGGCCGGCCGTTCGTCATCAAAGTTCGTGCTTCAGGGGAGGCCGAGCTTCACCTTGCTTCTGGTGATGGTGGAGTCGAGCATGAGCTACTAGATGGTACTGGTTGATCGAGCTAAAAACGATGGAGGGTGGCGCGGCCGTTAGGGTTTTAGGCGACGAATGGTGTTGCTTGTGTTCGTTCGTTTACTGGAACGAAGATGGAAGGAAGGGGAGGGCCGTGATTCATCAAAGGGGATGGACGGCCAGATTGCATCTAGGTTTAAAATATTTAAAGAATTTGTAAATTTATTTATATTATAATGTGTACAAATTTTGAAAAATCGTATCTTTGTCATACGAGGTCCGTTTTGGACGAAACGAATTGCGTTAGGTTCGTATTGTCGAATACTACGCTATGGAGCTGGATTGGAATCGTTTGGTGCTAGAGAAAATTTCGGATAAAATTAAACGCTCGTTTAATTTTATTCGAAATAAAACGCTGGAACTACATTGAAATCAAGGTGAGTGTTTTATAACGCTCACAACGTACTGAATATCTTTATGCTAGTTAAATTTGATATTATGAAGTGATATGAATTTTATTTGTCGTTGTTTGATAAAATTTAATTGTCATATAGATTGTCATTTGAATTAACCGTTGAAATTTAAATTGACAGTTAAATTGAAATTAAAGTTGAATTGCGATTAAATTACCTGACATTGATAACTATGAAATTGCCATGAATTGTATTGTCAATTGGATGATGTATTTCGATGGATGCTATTGGTTGATATTTAAATGTCTGGATGTTTATTTGCTTACATATATATCCTGTTATGCCTACATATGACACTGTGATTTGATTAAAGTGATATATATTCATCGCTGGCATTTAATTGAAATAAAAAATCACTTGGCCATAGGATAGAAAAATTATATACGGACACCGAATTGGTTAAATTAATAATTTTTAAAATCGTCGATTTGAAATTTATTTAAATGTTTTGATTTAAAAGTTATAAATAGAAATCAATTTATAGAAATCGAATTTATCGAAAAATTGAGTTTGGAATGTTGAAATAAATTTTGGTAAAAAAAAATTGTTAAATAATTAAAGTGGAGACTTTGGATTTAAAATCGGGATATGACTGAATTTCGAAAATTGATTTGTTTAAAGAATGAACCTTAATTCGAGCTTTGAATATTACTAAGTAAAAGTGATATAAAAATGATATCTTGAAATCGAGCTTGGAATTGAATCATATTTGAAATTTGGATTTAAATTTGAATATTGATGGATAATTTTGTTAAGTGTTATAAATCGATATTTTTAAAATATCAAGCTCCAAATCGATATAAATTGAATTGAATTAATTGAAAGTGAATATAAAATTTAATAAATTTGAAGTCACAGTTGACGTTGATTTGAATTGAAATCGAAATTGAATCGGTGGAAGGGAAATTGAAATTGTTTGAATTGGGAAGTTATAATTGAAATGGTTTGGTTTTGAAGCTGTTTTATTTTGTTTTCCAAATTACTCTGTTATATAAACCATTTTTGAATACTTAAACTATTTTAATCTATTTTAAATCTACTTAACCCAATTTAAATTATTTTAAACTAATTTATCTATTTTAAATCCATTTTAAGACTTTAAGTATTTTTAACTACTTTAATTATTTAAACTACTTTTGAACTACTTAAAACTATTTTTCTAAAATTTCAAGCTGGTCAATAAGGTGAAATGTTTATATTTAAATCTTGAATTTAAATACGAATTGGGTTAAATGAAGTTGCAACCTAAATTGAAATTCGAAATGATTTTGAAATCGAAATGAGATATTGATGCGAAAAATGATTTTTGAAACGGAACCTTACATTTTGAATAGATATGATGATATTTGAAATGAATTTGATTTTTGAAGCGAATATGATATTTTGATATCAATTATGAATCGATTTGAAATGTAAAAGAGCCACCGGTGTAATAATACGTAGTTATTAAAGAGACCGGGATCGGATATGGACATACTCTCTGTCGATACCGAAAACCACTTTAATAACTAGTATACGCGAAGTGTTGATCCAGAATGAAGTGGATGGTTTGGTGAACGCGTTGACTGAAGATAGAGAACGATATTGGACGACCCCTGACATGACTAAAACAGGAGCCGCGCCGGGCCATTGAGGTTCGCCATCTCTAGCGGACACACTTCTTCGATACCATATCTATTACATTTGTGATTCGATTTAGGTGCACCCCTTGATTTGGGAGTGTTGTTTCGCGGTGTTGGGGTAGCTGCTGGCTATGCTCAACATCAGTCCGGATCACGCAACTACTAGTATCCTAGTTGGTATCGCCTCATGTACCTTGTCATACTGATTATCCTATTCGCGACCACTATGTTTTGTTTTGTGTTATACCTATGGGGTATCCTCTGATAACCACTAGTTTACGGTGGGGCTTACGGTGCTGTATAGACTATGGCATTATAAAAATGTGTTAAAGGGGATTATGGTAACGCCTTAACGCTATTTTGATACTTTATATTACTGATAGGCATTATCTACTTAGCGTACATTACTACATAGTAGATAGTTTAACGGATCCTTAAGAGATGAAAAATCCCGTAACACCTCTTGAGTTATTGCACGCACGTTGACTGTGACGGCTCGCAAATCCGTACCCCTTTGAACTCACAAAATTCCACCACATTTCGGTTAAAAGTGGCACAAATGTACGAGCCTTCTGGTTAAAGAAGAAAGAGGTAGAAGTAGAAGAAAAGAAAACAACATCAGAATCTCACATCGCAGCGGAATAAAGTATAATATATAGAATACAGTTTAAAATACAAGAAATCTGCTCCGTATACATATACATACATACCATCATCAGAGTACATCAATCAATCATACAGAGACAACCACTATATGATCATACACAGCGGAAATAATAGACAAACACGGAAATACGCTCTGTCACCAGCTCGTCTCCTGAGCTCCAGTATATAACCTGAATCCTGTTAAACTCGGTCTGACCCGAGCATCATATAAAACAACACCCGAGTCAGTCTGGAAAACCAGCGTTAGAAAATCACACTCAATTGGTTTATTAAAGTTTCGAAAATCCTTTGAAAACAAAAGCATCTCGTAAGACCACGCCACAAATAAACATGTCGGGTTTTTACCCTACGATAGCTAAAACATTTTTATAGAAATCCTCTGATATTATAATAGGGGCTATATACAAATACTTATAAAATAGCCGAAATTGTTACATCTATTAAATTCCAGCTACTAGCCACAGAGTGGGTAATACAAACAAAACTCGTAGAAGGCTCGTAGGGAGAATGGATTTCCATCAATGGTTGGGCTACTGGGGTACCGCCCGTCACAGTACCTGGCCTAGATCAGAGTGCCGAGGAGTACGCCCGCTCCCCTGCAACACAAGGCCGGAACCATTCCTTACTGAACAGTCCCGAACAAGATAATCCCATGGTTGGCGCGACCAACCACCCACTAAGCCGAACATAAAGGGACATCTAGACAGGGGAAAATCTTGTCCTGCTTGGGCATGACCCACCTAACCTTGCTGCACCTCCCCTGTTTTAGCCATTCCCGGTTGATGAGGCTTGAGGTTAAGCGTTACCTTTCAAGAACGCATCACTTAGAATGCTCATCGTCCACCTGACGATGTTCTGAAAGCATTCAATCCATACAAGTTGCCCTGGGTTTGGACAAACCGAATCACCGTCTTCAACTCTTCACGGTCTTCATTCGTAATCGTTCAAACCGGATCGAAGTGGTTTTCGGATAATTAAATCCAATCCCGGACTCTTCAAAACGATCAACGCATTGTCCAATATTGATAGTCGGTTATTTAACTATCAATTAATCATTCACAAGCAACAATCAAATAATTTCCACAAATTATTTATCTCAAATATCTACTTAAGATATTATTCCCATTTTAACCCATTTGAATCAAATTTCACAGTTCTTTTATTTCCATGAAATCACTTAACTCAATCTGATTTAACCCTTGAAAATATTTCTTATTTTCTCATTCCCTTCTCAAAATCAATTTATACTTTGTTTATAAATTTTCAAACTCAATTCCTTCACTTAATAAGATTTCTCCTAAATCTTATCTCATTTAATAACTCACTTATCATCACAAGAGGATTATTAATTGAATTTTAAAAGCATTTGAAAACATTTAGCTTTATAAAATAATAAGTATAGTGTTATACAATTTACGGTTTAAAAGAAATATTTAATATATAAAAATTAGAGTTCACATCCAGTTTATGATACATTGTAAAACTGGTTTTAGAAAATTAAAGTTTATTATAAATATTTGCCTAACCTTCAAAAATAACTACTTCGAAACATTTTAAATTCAAGAAATAGTTTACCAAAATTTATAATGTAGTAATTTAAATACTCCTTTATAAAATAAGTTTATAATTTCAGAAAAACCAATATCCATCTATAATGCCTCTTGTCCAAATTCACACTCCTTACTTTCAGAAATATCCTACTATTTCCGTTTCAAACAAATTTATAACTCGATATAAGTTCATGACTTATTCCTTTTCGTATCCATTGATATCTTTTTTTCCCATTTATAAATCCGTTTATAAATTTATAACTCCCTGAGTTCTTTTTTTTATGAAAACAATTTATTCAAAAATCCTATTTTATAATTTTATTTTTCAATTCAATTCCATATTGTTCCTTATTAAATTTCCATTTCATTTTCGAATAAAACTCCCTTATTTTATTTCTTAATATAGTTCTCTTTTTTTTTTCTTTCTTAATATAGTTTCTTTTACTTCAAATCTATTCATCGATTACAATATTTTCTTTAAGTCTTTGTACATCATTTAATTTTTCCCAAACTCAATTTTAACTAATTTTAAGTTTAACCAAAGTAATAGATATCCTTTTAATTTTACTTTAGTCTCAATAGAAGTAAATTCAAATCCTAAAGTAATATTCTTTTAATTTAAATTTCATTTAACTTCCTTCAATTAAATTATTTATGATATATTTAAAAATTTCCAAATTTCAACTTCCATGTTATTCAACACCTAATAATTCAATTCTCATGCAATTTCAAATTAATTCATCCAACCTGTCATATGAATCATAAATATAATAAATATCTTTGAGGAATCCTGTTGGATCCTTCCAACCTGTTTTCCCTGCATCCACAAATGTTAGCACAGAATAAAATATCAATTCCACTTTCAAATGGATATTGCAGTATATGGGTTATGATATTAATCAGTGAATAAATTATTATCAATCAACCAAACACATCCAATAATTTAAATTTAACATTTAAATTTAATTTAGGGTATCCAAATGAGTGAGAAACTCTCACCTTTGCTTTTAAGTTGCAATCCATTCCAATATTGCCTTGGTTTCTCGATTTTTGACATTGAATAACAATTTGATGATTTATTAATATTTGAACTAATCCATGATAAATTTATCGGTTAATATTTTACTTGACTTACAATTTATTTAAGCTATTTATTTCCCGACTTTAAATAAATTTATTTATTTTTAACTCTAATAATTTAACTTTAACCAATGATTTATTTCAACAAATAATTAAATTTTAAACGAACTCTCCTTTATAAAAATCTTTTAGTACTAAAGTGACTATGTAATTTACTTGAACGAAATTAATTACCTTAATAAATTATTTCTAGGAATTAAAATGAATATAGGTGTATATACTTTATTCTTCACTTAGTAATTTCATATATATATGTTTATATAAGTAATCCATATAGATTTAAAAATCAAATTCTTATATGTTCCCAAAATAATCCCTGTATTTCCTATATATATTAAAATTGAAAAGAATATTAATTTAGTAATTTAAACAACCCGCTTAACAAATTAACTTATTTTTTTATTAATATATACAAATATAAAATTTCCCGTTTAAATATTCAAATTAAATTAAAACCCTAAATATATCCTGTTTTACTGTATATATATTTAAAATAGGTGTATATTTATATTTTAAATCTAAGTGTATATATTTAGTAAATTAAATAGAAAAAGAAAAAAAACATAACCGATACCTCACTGCCCAGAAGACCAACCCAACATCGCATGAACCACCGAGGAACCCTAGCCCCCTCGTTCGCGAAGCCAAACCCTCCGACAACCTGCCGAGCGCCGCCCATCTCACTCATGCTTCGATATCGCCGCGTCAATCCATACCCGAGCACTCCTCGACGCGTGCTGCCACCTCGATGTCGATCTGAGCCCATGCTGAAACGCTGTCGCCGCTGCGCATCCTCTTCGCGCGCGCGGCCACCACTCGCGAGAATCACATCGCACCCACCCTCGACTCGAGATCAAGCAACAAAAATCGCGACTTGGCCAAAAGCTCGAACGCGAAACGGTTCGCGTGATTTTTCCCCCTATTCGAATTGCGAGTTAGGGTTCCATTTTTTTTTATTATTTGAATTCGGCTGAGGCCATTTATTCTACAGTGGAGGTAGAGAATCGAATGGAAAGGGAATTATGAGGGTTTTGATCGAAAGTAAAGGAGTGAGGGGTTGTTCGATTTGGGTCAGAATTGAAAACGAGGAAGGGATAGGGGAAAAAGAAGAAGCTGATCGAAAATAAAGTATGAGGGGGTATCGCAATAATAAAGATGATGGAAGGCGTATTCAAGAAGGCGAACAAATGTTGTTAGTGTGTGGAGGAAGCTACGCTAATTATTTTATTTTAAACGTTATATTTAAAAATCTTCTCGAGTTTCAATATAAATTATAGCGCGTTTGCTTATCGTACAATCACACGGAGACTCCGAAAATTACGAAATTTGAAATTCGGCAATAATTTAATATTACGGATCCAACGGTACTGGTTTCGTCGAATTCCGAGACTGCGCCTCGGAAGGCTATTTTCAATTGTCAATTTAAACAACGTAAATTTAAAATTGAACAAACAGCAGTTAAATTCAATTTTAATTCATTTATTATTCTCAGTATTATTAATATAAATTTTATAAGCCGTTAAAATATTTCCAACAAGCTTACAATTCCAGATTTAAATGATTTACCCAACTGTCAATTACTATTTAATTTATTCAATTAATTGTTATATTTAAATTCTGAGTTCTTTTTATTAAATCAACCCAACTTTTCATATTGAAAACAAATTATATTTCAAATTAATTATTTGAATCCATTTTAAATATCACAAATTAACTGTCCAAAAATTCGGGTCGTTACATTCCTCCCCCTTAAAAGAATTTCGTCCCCGAAATTACTAGTTAGGAAGAATGGTCCCATACCCGATACTATTACTCCAAAACCAACTATTCAACATCCTACTAACCATCTTTTTTAATAAAAGATGCATTACCCTTCTTATTAACTTTCTAAACTTTCTTTAGTTTCAAACTATACTATTGTTTAATCATCCAAGTTTCAATTTAAACTCAAATTTTGAATTATCAAAATTTTCTGAAAATTTTTCTAACACCCTAAATTATCGAAATTTTTTGCCAGCGTCTCCATTGCGCGGCTAGCTCGGTACAACTACAAAATGACTCTACGGCCTCCCAAATCTCAAAAGAAAACAAAAAGCCAAGTGGCTCGATCAAAAACCCAATCAATTTCCATATATAAATTCAAACACATACCTTTTTGTCGAGCATTTCTTATTTATCTTATGAAATCAAAATCAATTCTCTTTACCTTTATATTACCTGCAAATCATACAAAGCAATATCCAATCACAATATTCAAAAACATTTTATCGACATTTCTACAAATGTCAATACCTATTCATTCAAATATTATTTTAGATTATATTTGAAATATCAATTCCCAATAAAGAATGCATCATTCCTTACTTAGTTAGTATAAGCATTTATGTGTTTCTTGTTTTCATTTTACCACTTTAGTTTATATCTATTCCTATTCAATTGATTCTTCCATTTCCATATGAATTCAATCTCTCTTTAATTCCAAATATTTAAATTCTATTTTTCATTTATAACAAATTCATGTCATTATTCCTAATTAGTTTCATTCACTAATTTATCTCAATTTCCAATTTGAAAACATTTGTCGTTAACAAAATTTTCAAAAACTTTCAAAAAATTTCTAACTCCCAAAATTTCTGAAATTTTTTGGCAGAGTCCCCTTTGTACGGAGGAGCTTTTGCAATTTGACAATAGATATAAATATATATACATCGACCGACACGGTCGGAAAAACAAAAAACAGTTCATATTTCCTAGTTTAAATTGCATAGGCGTACCTTATTTAGCATTTTAAGCAAGCGGCATATTTTATTTTAGCATTTGCGTGCCCAAAATCCCGCTATATAGTCTCCTGGTACCTATACTTACTCAGTTTATAAACATAAGTAACCAATTTATGAAATCTATAACATTTCATTTATTTAAGCAACTACTACAATCAATAACATAAGCAATGCTATATAAATAACTTCATATCCAATTTATATAGTTTCCAAACTAGTTCCAATTGTTTATAACTGACACAAATACCGTTTGCATTCAACTTTAAGTGGGTTACGACACATTTACTTAACTCCAATTCATAATTATGCCCAAACAAACCCATTTTCAATTTAATTGATTTCAAAATCAATTTCTGCTCCTTATCGATTCTAAACCATATTTTATAAACAATGTATACAAGCAGTTTGTATAAACAATTGATTAGGTCCAAATTTAATCCAATTGCTTTTACTCAATTTATAACATCATATTCGATTCAGAATGATTTTCACATCATTCTTTTATTCAATTCATTCACTATTTTGTATTCATGGCAATTTATTCAAAAACCAAGTTTATTGACTTCTATTATTCCATAGAACTTTATTTAATCATGTTTACGACAACAACAATTATTTCATGCAAATTCGACAATATTCATTCAAACAAACAATTTCTTTAGTTTTACAACTGTTTTAAAATTGATTCCAACTCAAGTTATATGAAATTTCATTCCATTCTAATTTATTTTTAAACCATATCTTTGCATTGATTTTATTCAACACCATTTTTATTAAGCTCGACAACTTCAATGCTTAAAATTTAACAATCATGTCCCAAATTTATATAAGTCATGCCTCATTTAATTTTAGACTTAAGTTAATTTACTTCAAATTATTTACTTTCATAACTTAAGTTTATTTCATTTGCCCATAAATTCGTTTCCCAATTTAATTTAAATCAAATCTCTTTCATTTACCACTTAGCTCAAATAATTATTTCCTTTAAAAATTTCAATCCCCATGTTCGATTCATTCTCGAACTTATTCAACTTATTACAAGACCATTTATATTTAATCCCATTTCATTTTATTAGATAACCAATCCGAGTTGAATTTTATATTTATAATTCAAGGTCTCTTCCTCCCATTCACTTTATTTCCACTTTTATTTATTTACCATTCAACCTTTATTTAACCAATTCAAAGTTTATTCACATATTCAGGTTACTAATTTATCCCAAATTAGTTTACTCCCAATTTGTAATTCAATACTTGATTTTTAGCCTCACAAATCTCTTCATTTAAATTTCTTTGGTTCAATTCTATTTTGAAATTTAGGTTTGGATTTCTATTCATTTCCCAAATTCAAACAGTTCTATTTGACTTATTTATTCCATCATAATTTTATAGGTCCACTTCTTATTTGTCTTCACACTTCCATTTATTTACAGTTAACCACATTCCCATTTTATTTTAATCCAGGTTTATACATTTTTACTTAGCCAAGTATATATTTTATTTCAACGCCTCTCAATTCCTTTATAAGCCATCGAAGTCTTATTACTTCAAATTCAAATTTCACTTAGCTTACATTAAATTCAACCTCATTCCATTATTATAAATTTTACCCAAGTGAGAGTTTTATTACAATATTATCTACATCTCAATTTAATCCATCTTCATTCAAATTCCAAACATTAACTTAGCTTAAGCTAATTCCAGTACAATCAAAGTTTTCAATCCAATTAAATTTGCTCTTCACTATCCATTCACATCCAAAGTTTAAGGTAATTTACCAATCCATTTTATTCAATGAACTTTCACTTTCTTCGAAATCACCTTTCCATAAAGTTAAATCTTAAGTTAATTTGATTTATTGCAACTTTGTACTTAAATTCATTCCAATTTATTTGATACTCATCTAGATCAAATCCCATGTGATTGAATTAACCATTCTAAATTTGTTAAGATAATATCCAAGGCCAATTTATTCCATCCATACTTAATTTGGATTTTATTTGTAAATTCAAACTATCTTCACTTTAGGCCAATTCATAATAATTGAGAGTCATATTTAATTTTACTTACCATTTCAATGGAATTTCTATTCATAACTCGGGTTCCATCACCTAGTCCCATTTTTAATTCCAATTACAACTTAATTCAAATACAACTAAATTTTATTTTCAGTTTAATTCAATTTACTTCTTCCATTCACACAACTTGAATTAATTTCAATCCACTTTAAGTTTTATTTCTCAACTTCATTTAAAATCTACTAATTTATCCCTTCCAAATCATTAATTAAATTTCAAGTTTTAAATTTCAATCCAAGTTAAATCTGCATCTTTAACTTTCACTTTAGATTTTAATTCTAAAATTCAACATTTAATGTTTTCCTTGATTAGATATCTATTTAAATTTAATTATCTCATTTGTAAAAATATTATCATCCAAACATCCATGTTATAATCATTGCAGAAAATATTTCTTTTATATCAAAATATATTTTGGATGAAATTATTTCATTCACCCACCTTTGAAAATCAATATTGTGTCGAATTGCTCTATTTAAGTGTTTAGAAACCCCTTCGATACAGTTTTCGAGGCTGTGCCGATGAAGGTTCATATACCACTCAATAAATCAATTAACGCAATATAAAACCATTTTATATTCATTAACAAATACGCGCTCATATCTATAAATACGCTCCAACTCATTCTAGAGTACCATTGACTCTAATTCGAATGAGTAATTCCCCACCAGAGCCAAGGTTCTCGCTTAACCTTTCAGCTCTGATACCAAGTGTGACGGCCCGCAAATCCGTACCCTTTGAACTCACAAAATTCCACCACATTTCGGTTCAAAGTGGCACAAATGTACGAGTCTTCGAGTTAAAGAAGAAAGAGGTAGAAGTAGAAGAAAATAAAACAACATCAGAATCTCACATCGCAGCGGAATAAAGTATAATATATAGAATACAGTTTAAAATACAAGAAATCTGCTCTGTATACATATACATACATACCATCATCAGAGTACATCAATCAATCACACAGAGACAACCGCTATATGATCATACACAGCGGAAATAATAGACAAACACGGAAATACGCTCTGTCACCAGCTCATCTCCTGAGTTCCAGTATATAACCTGAATCCTGTTAAACTCGGTCTGACCCGAGCATCATATAAAACAACACCCGAGTCAGTCTGGAATACCAGCGTAAGAAAATCACACTCAATTGGATTATTAAAGTTTCGAAAATCCTTTGAAAACAAAAGCATCTTGTAAGACCACGCCACAAATAAACATGTCGGGTTTTTACCTTACGATAGCTAAAACATTTTTATAGAAATCCTCTGATATTATAATAGGGTCTATATACAAGTACTTATAAAATAGCCGAAATTGTTACATCTATTAAATTCCAGCTACTAGCCACAGAGTGGGTAATACAAACAAAACTCGTACAAGGCTCGTAGGGAGAATAGATTTCCATCAATGGCTGGGCTACTGGGGTACCGCCCGTCACAGTACCTGGCCTAGATTAGAGTACCGAGGAGTACGCCCGCTCCCCTGCAACACAAGGCCGGAACCATTCCTTACTGAACAGTCCCGAACAAGATAACCACGTGGTTGGCGCGACCAACCACCCACTAAGCCGAACATAAAGGGACATCTAGACAGGGGAAAATTTTGTCCTGCTTGGGCATGACCCACCTAACCTTGCTGCACCTCCCCTGTTTTAGCCATTCCCGGTTGATGAGGCTTGAGGTTAAGCGTTACCTTTCAAGAACGCATCACTTAGAATGCTCATCGTCCACCTGACAATGTTCCGAAAGCATTCAATCCATACAAGTTGCCCTGGGTTTGGACAAACCGAATCACCGTCTTCAACTCTTCACGGTCTTCATTCGTAATCGTTCAAACTGGATCGAAGTGGTTTTTGGGTAATTAAATCCGATCCCGGACTCTTCGAAACGGTCAGCGCATTGTCCAATATTGATAGTCGGTTATTTAACTATCAATTAATCATTCACAAGCAACAATCAAATAATTTCCACAAATTATTTAACTCAAATATCTACTTAAGATATTATTCCCATTTTAACCCATTTGAATCAAATTTCACAGTACTTTTATTTCCATGAAATCACTTAACTCAATCTGATTTAACCCTTGAAAATATTTCTTATTTTCTCATTCCCTTCTCAAAATCAATTTATACTTTGCTTATAAATTTTCAAACTCAATTCCTTCACTTAATAAGATTTCTCCTAAATCTTATCTCATTTAATAACTCACTTATCATCACAAGAGGATTATTAATTGGATTTTAAAAGAATTTGAAAACATTTAGGTTTATAAAATAAGAAGTATAGTGTTATACAATTTACGGTTTAAAAGAAATATTTAATATATAAAAATTAGAGTTCACATCCAGTTTATGATACATTGTAAAACTGGTTTTAGAAAATTAAAGTTTATTATAAATATTTGCCTAACCTTCAAAAATAACTACTTCGAAACATTTTAAATTCAAGAAATAGTTTACCAAAATTTATAATGTAGTAATTTAAATACTCCTTTATAAAATAAGTTTATAATTTCAGAAAAACCAATATCCATCTATAATGCCTCTTGTCCAAATTCACACTCCTTACTTTCGGAAATATCCTACAATTTCCGTTTCAAACAAATTTATAACTCGATATAAGTTCATGACTTATTCCTTTTCGTATCCACTGATATCTTCCTTTCCCATTTATAACTCTGTTTATAAATTTATAACTCCCTGAGTTCTCTTTTTTTTTTTATGAAAACAATTTATTCAAAAATCCTATTTTATAATTTTATTTTTTAATTCAATTCCATATTGTTCCTTATTAAATTTCCATTTCATTTCCGAATAAAACTCCCTTATTTTATTTCATAATATAGTTCTCTTTTTTTTCTTTCTTAATATAGTTTCTTTTACTTCAAATCTATTCATCGATTACAATATTTTCTTTAAGTCTTTGTACATCATTTAATTTTTCCCAAACTCAATTTTAACTAATGTTAAGTTTAACTAAAGTAATAGATATCCTTTTAATTTTACTTTAGTCTCAATAGAAGTAAATTCAAATCCTAAAGTAATATTCTTTTAATTTAAATTTCATTTAACTTCCTTCAATTAAATTATTTACGATATATTTAAAAATTCCAAATTTCAACTTCCATGTTATTCAACACCTAATAATTCAATTCTCATGCAATTTCATATTAATTCATCCAACCTGTCATATGAATCATAAATATAATAAATATCTTTGAGGAATCCTGTTGGATCCCTCCAACCTGTTTTCCCTGCATCCACAAATGTTAGCACAGAATAAAATATTAATTCCACTTTCAAATGGATATTGTAGTATATGGGTTATGATATTAATCGGTGAATAAATTATTATCAATCAACCAAACACATCCAATAATTGAAATTTAACATTTAAATTTAATTTAGGGCATCCAAATGAGTGAGAAACTCTCACCTTTGCTTTTAAGTTGCAATCCATTCCAATATTGCCTTGGTTTCTCGATTTTTGACCTTGAATAACAATTTGATGATTTATTAATATTTGAGCTGATCCATGATAAATTTATGGGTTAATATTTTAATTGACTTACAATTTATTTAAGCTATTTATTTCCCGACTTTATATAAATTTATTTATTTTTAACTCTAATAATTTAACTTTAACCAATGATTTATTTCAACAAATAATTAAATTTTAAACGAACTCTCCTTTATAAAAATCTTTTAGTACTAAAGTGACTAAGTAATTTACTTGAACGAAATTAATTACCTTAATAAATTATTTCCAAGAATTAAAATGGATATAGGTGTATATACTTTATTTTTCACTTAGTAATTTCATATATATATGTTTATATAAGTAATCCATATAGATTTAAAAATCAAATTCTTATATGTTCCCAAAATAATCCCTGTATTTCCTATATATATTAAAATTGAAAACAAGATTAATTTAGTAATTTAAACAATCCGCTTAACAAATTAACTTATTATTTTTTTTATTAGTATATACAAATATAAAATTTCCCGTTTAAATATTCAAATTAAATTAAAACCCTAAATATATCCTGTTTTACTGTGTATATATATATATATATATATATATATATTTAAAATAGGTGTATATTTATATTTTAAATCTAAGTGTATATATTTAATAAATTAAATAAAAAAAGAAAAAAAAACATAACCGATACCTCACTGCGCAGAAGACCAACCCAACATCGCACGAACCACCGAGGAACCCTAGCCCCCTCGTTCGCGAAGCCAAACCTCCGACAACCTGCCGAGCGCCGCCCATCTCACTCATGCTTCGATGTCCCCGCGTCAACCCATACCCGAGCACTCCTCGACGCGTGCTGCCACCTCGATGTCGATCTGAGCCCTTGCTGAAACGCTGTCGCCGCTGCGCCTCCTCTTCGCGCGCGTGGCCACCACTCGCGAGAATCACATCGCACCCACCCTCGACTCGAGATCAAGCAACAAAAATCACGACTTGGCCAAAAGCTCGAATGCGAAACGGTTCGCGTGATTTTTCCCCTATTCGAATTGTGAGTTAGGGTTCCATTTTTTTTTATTATTTGAATTCGGCCGAGGCCATTTATTCTACAGTGGAGGTAGAGAATCGAATGGGAAGGGAATGATGAGGGTTTTGATCGAAAGTAAAGGAGTGAGGGGTTGTTCGATTTGGGTCAGAATAGAAAACGAGGAAGGGATAAGGGAAAAAGAAGAAGCTGCTCGAAAATAAAGTATGAGGGGGTATCGCAATAATAAAGATGATGGAAGGCGTATTCAAGAAGACGAACAAATGTTGTTAGTGTGTGGAGGAAGCTACGCTAGTTATTTTATTTTAAACGTTATATTTAAAAATCTTCTCGAGTTTCAATATAAATTATAGCGCGTTTGCTTATCGTACAATCACACGGAGACTCCGAAAATTACGAAATTTGAAATCCGACAATAAGTTAATATTACGGATCCAACGGTACTGGTTTCGTCGAATTTCGAGACTGTGCCTCGGAAGGCTATTTTCAATTGTCAATTTAAACAATGTAAATTTAAAATTGAACAAACAGCAATTAAATTCAATTTTAATTCATCTATTATTCTCAGTTATTAATATAAATTTTATAAGCCGTTAAAATATTTCCGACAAGCTTACAATTCCAGATTTAAATGATTTACCCAACTGTCAATTACTATTTAATTTATTCAGGTAATTGTTATATTTAAATTCTGAGTTCTTTTTATTAAATCAACCCAACTTTTCATATTGAAAACAAATTATATTTCAAATTAATTATTTAAATTCATTTTAAATATCACAAATTAACTGTCCAAAAATCCGGGTCGTTACATTGACACTGGATATGAGATGTCAAACCCCGTAAACATCTCTGACGCCGTTACACTCATATTTATTTACGATTGATTTAACTTTCATAAGGATATTTTAGTCCTGACTCGAGTGTTTTGTCTTTTCATTACGCTCGGGTCAGTCCTGAGTTTTCAGATTTTTGAAGATCTATTCTGTAGGATGAAGACGAAGATTTGGTATACTATTACTATTATTACCCTTGCATCATGCTATCTGTTGCATTATTTTAATTGTTCTGTTGTATATGTATAACTCTGATAAATGTTGTATAAATAATTGTCATAGTATAGTAAACATCTTCATGAACTGTTTATTTGACTATTATATTTTATTGTTCCGCTGCGAGATTCTGTGTTGTTTCATTTCCTTTAGTCCTCTTTCTTTTCTTTTCTTATTTACCCCAATAACCATCTGCCCTTTTGAATGGTTTGAAATCGGCATGTGTATTTGATCGTCGGTTTAAACTGTTCAAAAAGGCGGGTCGTTACAGCACCACTTCCGGAACAGTAACCATCTCGAAGCAACTAGCCCCGAGTTTCGAGCAAGTGAATCTGATAGCTGCAATCGAAAAGGAAACTTGGATGACTCCCATCCGGAAATACTTACAAAGTGGCACACTGCCCGACGGGCGTAACGAAGTTAAGAAAATCTCGAGGAAAGCTTCCCGCTACACAATACAAGAAGGCATCCTCTATCGGCGCGGCTTCTCTAACCCCTTATTAAGGTGTGTCGCTGGAAGGGAAGCCAAGGAAATCTTATCCAATATCCATCAAGGAAGTTGCGGTGATCACACTGGAGGGCAGACTCTGGCAAAGAAGATACTCCGCTATGGATATTTCTGGCCCACCTTAATAGAAGACGCCTTGGACTTCGTCAAAAAATGCGACAGATGTCAGAAATTTGCTAAGATCCCTCGACTACCAACAAATGAGATTACTCAGATGACCAGCCCTTGGCCCTTTGCAGTATGGGGAATTGACTTGATTGGCGAACTGCCAATGGGCCGAGGCGGAGCCAAATATGCCATAGTGGCAGTCGACTATTTCACCAAATGGGTGCAAGCGGAACCTCTAAATAAAGTATCTTCAGCAAAAATTATTAACTTCTTGATCAAAAATGTTCTATGCAGGTACGGGGTTCCACTCAAAATCATATCGGACAATGGACTTCGGTTTGACAGCAAGGAGTTCGCCGACTGGTGCCAAGAGCACGGAATTTACAAAAGCTTCTCGTCCGTGGCTTATCCCCAGGCAAATGGACAAGTCGAAGCTGTCAACAAAATTCTCAAAACTCTAATCAAGAAGAAGCTTGAAAAGTCAAAAGGCGCTTGGGTTGATGAACTTCCTACGGCACTTTGGGCCTACCGCACGTCTTTTAGAACATCAACAAGGCATACTTCTTTCTCTTTGGCATACGGATCGGAGGCCATGCTCCCAGTTGAAACTATAGTGCCTTCCCACCGTAGGATCCACTACAACCCAGAAGAAAACGAAGAACTCCTCCATATGTCTTTGGATCTAATCGAAGAAAGAAGAAATGATGCAGCACTCAAAGCGGTAGCTCACAAGCAAAAGGTGGCAGCACAATACAACTCCAAAGTCAAGCATCGCAGCTTACAAGAAGGAGATCTTGTCCTCAAGCGAATCTTCCCGCGCCCTGGAGCGCTAGATCCAATCTAGGACGGACCATATGTAATTCATAAAGATCTCCGCAATGGAGCTTATATTTTTTCAACAGTGGACGGAGAGGTGTTCCAGAGGACCTGGAATATCCAACACCTTCGTCGATACTTTTCTTAACTTGTACTGCCCATATGAAGTGTATTAACAAAGAGAATCGGTGGACGTAGGCATTTTCGTGCCGAACCACTTTAAAAATCTTGTCTCTTTTTTAACCTGTTCCTTTATATCTTGGTTGCTTGTTAACTTTATCCTTTTCTGTTGAACAAAATCCCGTGTTTCTATTCAAGACACATCACAACGTGACTTCACCTGGACAAGACCTAACATGTACTATATGAATCTATGTCCTCGCCAATGAGACACTTTTGCTCCAGCATCCCTCTGCTGCGGGTTAACTCATTGCTCGCGACGGCCCTCAAAGCCAACTGTAATGAGCCAGTTATAAGCCACCGAGGAGGCCGAAAATACCAGTTAGGCAGCTCATTACGGCGTTCGGCTCGCCGACAACTGTGAGCCTACTTTAAGCCCCAACATAAGGTGTGGCCAGCCAAGGGTAGTTCACGGTTGACGATCGGCACCCACGCTAGCCGGCCACGGTAAATCGAATAATACCCACGATTACGGGCCATAATGGTCTGGGTAGTTACCGTGCGCGATCTCGGCTCCGATGTGTCTTAAGTACGGCTGTGGTAAAAAAGAAAACTCCCCACGGAGGCGTAAGATGGGTGACAAATGTCTTCAAGACCCACAGCTAGGGAAAGTGACTACAAAACCCGTTTGCCACGAACTTGAGCACATCAAAGGCCTTCCGTGATTGGAAGTTTTACTATTTCTTATATTTCTATTTTGTTTGAAAACTTTTCCTCCTATCCTCTATAACAATCCCTAAAATACAAGACACAAAATAGGAGACGCTCGCCAATGGAAATAGGAACTCACAACTGAATGACATGATACTCAGCTGCATTCCATACTCAGCTACACAAGACATTCAAAGCTACCATCTACAACTAAGACATGAGGGGCGGTACCTTTTCCTCTTGTATATAAATACGTAGCTATAATTTATTCGCACATCACACAAACATTGCAAGATATGAAATTATATTTTAAGCAAGAACTTAGCATCAAACACGATTGAATCACAGACATGTGCACAGCTGTATTTCTTATGCAACACATCAAAATAACAAAAACATTCAAATATAGCAAAATCAGTCTCAGTTAAAAGTTACATGCCAAAAATCAAGTTGTTCGTTACATAATTACAGCCTGAAAATTACATTAATATTTTAAGACTAACATAGACTGCAATGTCAAGTAAACCAAAAAATGTCCAGATCAAGCCAAGGAGTCGGCTGCATCGGGGCTTCGCCTCTATCCTGCTGGCCCTCCGAGATCTACTTAACCGCAGGATCAGAACTCCCAGCATGTTGACCATAGGTAGTTGGCGCTTCAGAGGTCCCGCCTGTCCAATTCAGGAGAAGAATCCATTAAATAATCAATAAGCAACCAAGTTATGAAAAAGCTAAAAGGGAAGACTTACCAGCATCTGTTCCTTGATCATCATCCTCCAACTGCACACCTACCTCCTCAGCAGCGAGCACCCGCATACCCTCCTTCACCGCCACTTTCTCCTCCTTGTTGAATTGGGCCGTAACCACATCCATTCTGAAGGCCATGCCACCCTCCTTATCCGCATCAGCCTTGGCCTCCTCCAGAGCCCTGAGATAAATCCTGGCCATGACTCGGGGATAATCAATTATCCAGGATAAGTTTTCCTGTTTCCAAGTACGGAAGTACATATCCTGAAGCATCTCATCCATCATTCCCTCATTCTCCTCGAACTCTCTCATTCGGACCTCAGAAGCCAACAGCTTTGCAACGGCAGCATCCCTCTCCAATCGGTATCGCGAGCGGTCAGCCTGAAGAGATTTCCTCATTGCCTCCATCTCCTCCTTTAGCTTGGTTTGAGCAAGCTTTGCGGCTTCAAGCTTCCCGGATAACTCCTCTACCCGCTCGAGATCCGCTTTCCGGACCTCATCCATCGTTGCAATAGTCATATCGATCTGTTCCTTGTAGGCAGCCTCCATTCTCCGTAACTCTGCTCTGCTAGCCTCTTCCATGGTTTTCTTTAGTCGTCTGGAGGCGGCCTCATGCTGAGAGATCTGGATGGCCTGATCGGCGAGTTTCTTGGCCTGGTCGGAAACCATTAACTGCAATCGAATGTTAGCACTCCCGATTTTCTCTCCGGCCTTGACCAGTCGGGCATGATGCCCCATCAGCTTCCTGGTCTCCTCAGCAACCCGGTCGATGTTTGCCTTAGCTTCGTCCCCTATAGTTACAATCCGAGTAGTAAGCAAATCAAGGTCCAGGGACTTAGCCTCATCAAGCACCCGTACCATAGAATTGCGAGGGAGAAGGTACTCACCAGTAGCCTCGTCAAAGGAAATGTCATGAGAGCCTGGATCCAGATCCGGATGACCCGCAAACGGATTACGAGCCAAGCCGGGATGATCTATTGGGGGTAACAGTAGGGTTTTCAAACGGGTGCGGGGAAGGTATAAACTCAATATTCTCCTCCGTGGTATCCCGAAGAGGTCGAGTTGGTGGCTGAGGACCAAGTGAGGATTCAAATAAGGAACGGCTCCTCTTCCTCTTTTGGATGTCCTCTTCGATGACCCCAAGAAGAGGGGTAGCCGACTACGTCTCCGGGGCGGTCAGTCGAAGGCTTTGGCTTAGTAAAAGCTTTGAGAAGTTTGTATTGTTCAAGCCGGCGCCGAACATCTGATGTCTTGGCCGCTTCGCCCGCTCCCGGAATAAAAACCAAGTGTTACAAGCATACATTGAGCTATAATTCAAGAAACGTATCAAGTTAAGAAGAGTAAAAAGACGCTTTTGTTATACAAACCCTGGGGAGGAGTAGGATATTGCAATAAGTCCTGGATCTCATTCCAGGACGGGAGCTGGCCATAAAATGTTCCTAAATCCTTATCATAAATGGAGTCGTCAAGAGTCAAAAATTCACCTTGAATCGCAGGGGTTGCCTTAGCTGAAATGCTCTTGGAAGATGAATCGGCACCAGTCCCGGCCTTGTTAGCATTCTTTGGCTTCTCCACCAAGGCCGATCCTTCCTCCAACCCCTCAAAAGCCTGGCAAAAAGCATCATCTGTCCACTCTTGAATCTCCCCTGCTTGCCCAGAGGACAAAGCCCCAGAGCCATTACCTCTCTGTCCTTCGCTACCATCATCACCATCACCTTCTCCACCACCTCCGCTCTCCTCCTCGCCTCTTTCCTCCTCTACCTCTTCCTCCTTCGGGATGTCTGGACATGTGCTGGGGGAGGGTCCATCGGACTTCTTAAGCTTCTTCCCCCCGGCAATTGGAGGTTTTGAGAAGGGTTTCCTTTTGCCACTCTTCGCCGTAGCCCCTCCTTTAGCTTTGGCGGCCCTCTCCTCAGCCATATCTCTCTGCTTAACCACAGACTGGCGTGGCAGAATCAAGTTGTGCCCCAGAAGAGTAGCATTTCTGATCAAGTAAGAAGCTGACCTCTCCCTTCCCGGAATGGCTTCTATTTCCACAGCCATCTAAACCAGGCGATCGTTCTCCACGACTGCAAAGCCACCTGTCGTTAGCAAGAAATAAAAACATAAAAGAAGGAGTATTGCAGTCAGAACGGAAATTATAAATAAGCTTCGACTTACAGCCAGAGGTGAAGCGATGGATAGAAACGGAGTCATCCTTGACGAAAAACCATTCCTTCTTGAACATGCTAAATTTCGAATACAAGTCCAGGACTGGCTTGAAAGACACGGCCGACTCCAAGCTTATGTAGGGAGACCCCTTCTTGTAGCCTCTTAGGTTATACAGGTACTGGGTCTCCCGGTTAGAAGGGGGACGCCCGTATCTTCTCTGAAAGATAATAAACAAGCACACCAAGATGGCATAGAAGTTGGGCTGAAGCTGGAAAGGAGCCACCTTCAAGTATGCGATGAAGCTGACTATTCAGGCGTTGATTGGAGGGATGGCTCCGCACATGCAGTGATACCTGCTATAAGCAAAATATCCTTCAGGAGGGTCATACGGCATAACTCCTTTCCCTGGCAACACCATGCGTGCTCTGTCAATCGCAAAAGAACGAGATATAACATCAAGCTGCTCATCCTTAAGGGGGCTGGGAAAGCAGTCAGGTGGCGAGTTCAGGAGCTCCTAAGGGCCGTATCCATCTACTAGTGATCTCGGGGTGGGTCCATGTCGTCCTGGTTCCGGCTGAACTGGGGGCACGACGGGGGACTCTCTTCTGTCCGTAGATTTCCTTTTGTCAGAACGAGTTTCGACTTTATGAGACATTATCTGCAAACACAAAAAAGTACGTCATTAGAATGAAGGAAGTAAACAAGCAAGTGTATGTAGTCTGGAATTTCATTCGCAATTCAAAACATAAAAGTGCATTCGGTAGTTCAAGTCCGAAAGGTCATTCGGCACTCAAACTCCCGAATCCATTCGGTAAAGAAAGGCAAAAGGTCATTCGGCTCTATACTCCCCAGTCCATTTGGTAAAGCAAGGAAAAAGGTCATTCGGCACTCATATCCTCCGAATCCATTCGGTGGTTCAGGCAAAAAGTTGGTTCGGTGAAAGAAGACCCCACCTGGTCCGGCAATCAACTCTGGTTCGGCACTATGATCGATTCGGCAGCTTGGTACAGACGGTAAGGAATAACGGAGACATAGAGCCCATACTTATAGAGAAGAGAAGGGTAGCCAGACCAACCGGTTCGGCACTCGGGCCGAATAAGGGTGTCCAAATAAACAAAGCACGACATATGCAGGCATATGCCCCACTTTGGGGGGCAAATGTTGGACGTGTTTTTCCACCGAACCAGAATAAGGGTAAACGCTGTCGAACCAACCACTTCCTAAGCACTGTCGAACCAAGCACATATCCTCACCACTGCCGAACCAACTCCTAGCCGAACCAACCCACTTCCCATGTACCACCGAACCAAAGCCACTCTCTTGCCACCGAACCAACCCATCTCCCAGGTACTACCGGACAAAAGTCCTACCGGACCAAAGTGCTACCGGACCAAGGTCTCAACTCCAACCATCTACTACCGAACCAAGGTGTTGCCGAACCAACGTTGCCAGGCCAGATTGCATCAGCCTAGGCCCACCAGCAGCTATATACATCCAGAACCCCTACCCCCAGCCTCACTCTATAAATAGAGGGGCAGGGGTACAACAATGGGGGACAAGTTGGAGAGCTCAAGCAAGGATAGAACTTTCAAACAACCTTCATATACTTGTAATCAAAGCTTTGTACTTGTAATCTGACCAAAAAAGGAGAATAATATATAAAGTGGACGTAGGCACATTCTGGCCGAACCACTATAAATATGTGTGTCTTTCACAGTCCCTGCTTTTTACATATTTGTGTAAATCATCCAAATCTCTAAGAACAACATTAAATCGACTAAATCATACGACTTGGAGGTGTTTGCCCATTTTTTGTGCAAACAATTATCATCATATTTGTTAATTTTTAACACTTTCGTAATTAATGGGATTGAAAAATATTTATGTTAAACTAAAATTTTCTTTTTATAATTCTTGATTTATCGGTCGTTAGTGGATAGTATAGTCCGATATCCGTTTATATCCACGGATGCGGATATTCGATATTTAAAAATGATTTCGGATGCAGATGCAGATATGGCACTATCTGCATTCAAAAGCATTCGTTGATAGGCCTAATATTAACGACTCAAAACTATTTATTATAATCTTATTTGTTTATTTTAACATTTTAACAACCAACTGGATTGAAAAGAGTATGTTAAAATAAAATTTCATATTTATATTTCTTGATTTATCGACTGTTTGTGGATAGAATAATTATCTGATATCTGTCTACATCCGCCGATGCAGATTCGATATCCAAAAATGAATTCGAAAGTATCAATTTACAGGTCTATTAATATACATTCAATGCATAAAATATAAACTTTGAACTTGATAAAACAATAATTATCTTTCTTTGTACTGAAATACATATAACTGAACTTATAATCTTGAAAAAATTTGAATGGATATTTTTGAATGCGAATGTCTTCGTATTTGCATCCACATTCATTTTTTCGAATATCGGATATTTATCCGCTTTCTAAATACAGGTGCGGATTGAATTTGAATTTTTCGGGTATCCGTTGACAATCCTAATATCATCCTCAATTATAATCAGCCACCCTAAACTAGAGGGACAACCTAGTAGATCTACCGGTTCATTAAAGAGCGACACAGTTGGTTGCAAACCTTTGTCTACGCAAGACAATGTAGTTTACCTAAATTATGGACGAAAAGTTTTCTTGGACAAAACGAATAATTTATCACGTTATCATTGCATGATGCAAGTTAAGCTAGTTTACCAATTAATGGCAATTTCGACATCAGAAAGGACATAAAGCCCTTGCAATGTTACCACAACATCATAAAACTGATTTTCCAACATCAGAACGACGTCGGTATTGTATCGAAAACAAGCTTTCCGACAGCATATTTGGCAGCGGTAAAACTAGCGGTAAAACTAGAGTGGAAAAAAAACTCCCATGCTTTTCCAACGCCATGTGTTGATGTTTTCGAACGCCATACGTTAGTTGTTTTCTGACACCTTTCTAACGCTATTATTCTAACGTTTTTCCGACGATATTTTTTTCGACGCCTTTCCGACGTCGTAATGACGCCAGGATGATGCCAAATTTAAAATAAAATTTTGATTTTTTGACATCTTACCGATGTCTTCCTGACGCCATTTCTGAAGCAATTTACCAAAAAATTTACTGTATTTTTAAACCTCAAACTCAACATCAAATACGCTCATTTCAATAATACCAAACATGTTATTTAACATATATGTCTCAATTAAAATAATATCACCAACATTATAAAATAACGAAAACAATGATATAATCGATAAAACGTTAAGATAACACATAACATTTATAGTATTATCTAATACAACTTAAACTAATTCCATGAATTATCTAATACAACTTAAACTAATTCCACATTCATGCAAGTTTAAACGAAAATCATGTCCATTTAGATATTATACATCACAATATCCAAAGAAATAAAACCATAACTACATATCAAACAAAAATTTCACTTATCTTCTACGTGGTCCTGGCCTTGGTCCCGATGGGGGCTCAAACAAAAAATTTCACTTATCTTCTACGTGGTCCTGGTCTTGGTCTCGATGGGGGCTCGCCTGCTTGTCCGCCTATGTGTTCCTCATTCAATCGGCTAAACCTCTTTATTATCTGACTGAAATATTTTGAATTTGGCCTCCGATGCTAGCAACTTCTGCTCCATGTGAATGATATCTTACGCTGTTTGGTCAAGAGCATTGTTGTTGCCTCTACCTGGTAGTGCAAGTTAAAAACTTTAATTCAACTAATCTTAATTATTAATATATATTAAAGTTGGAACTTTTATAGAGATTCATCTCTTTTCTCCTAGTTTAAAATTAAAATACTCTTATCTCATTGAGTATATTTTGAGGAAGATCCAAGATCTAGTCCCATTGATGTCGCTTGTCTAATAAATTTTAAAATAACTCCACAACTCTTAATTCACTCTATTATCCAGCAATTTGAATTTAACCAATTAGTTTTATTTAAAATATTTTTGAATCACATGCTTTGTTTGAGTATCATTAATTTATCCTTGTAATCACTTATTAGTCTATAGTTACAATCAAAGTCCGAGCTACAATTCTATGATCTTATTTTTTTGTAATACTTTTGAATAAGAAGCATGATATTTTTTTTCAAATTTCGAATTTGATTTTCAAAATTAAAAACTTTATGATGAAAATAACATATTGTCAAATACTAAAAAAAAATGATGTTAATACGAAAGGTAGAAATTTAATCTACTGAATAAATTTGTAAATGAATAATGAGTATTAATAACTATTGTAGCAATCATGAAATCTACATAATTATTCAGTTCGAGGGCCATAGTCTTCTTTTTAGCAGTCTGAACAGGTCTACGATGACTAACAAGATGAGAAATTAAAAATAGTAGAATATGAGATTCTTGTCCTGAAAATCAATATTAAATCTGAATATGAATTTGAATCAAAAGAAACTTTAAAATACTCAAGTTTTAAACCATATGTCTGTAAAAAATAGTTTAACAGCTACAAATATAAAAGAAAAAAATGAAAGTTGAAACGAAAATAAAAAACAATTTAACATCTACAAATATAAAAGAAAAAAGATGAAAGTTGAAACGAAAAGATCTAGCAGTCTGAATAAAGATTGTACTAAGTTTCTTCATTCAATGTAAAATGTAAATTACTAAATTCCATTCATACTTTGCTATATTTTTTCTATGACAAGTGCAAAAGAGTTGCTTGAAAAAGCGACAAATCTCAACAAAAAAGGTTACAAAAATGGAAAACTATAAAGTTAATGAATAAAACATAGTGGTACAAAAAATTTCAATTTTAAAATTTAGTATCTAAGAAAAATAAAATAGAAATTGAACATGGTATATGTGAACAAGTTTTTGGAAAAGTGTCTTCTTGAATTATATATCATTATAGGAAAAAAATAACATCCTTTTCTGCTCCTATGGGAACTAAGCCACTAAATTTTATCAATAATAAAATCACCTACAATTTCACCATAGCAAAAGAACAGCGATTTACACCATAGATCCAAATCAAATAGAACCAAATTATGTGCAACAATGACGATTCATGTGCTTGCACTTTTAAAATGCAAGATTCAATGATGCAAAAAAAATGTGACCAATCATATTTTTCTAAATATATTCCTATGTTTATATCTTTTAGACACATGGAATATATTATTGTTGCAGATATTTATAAATTATTTCATTTTTAACGTACAAAATTAAAATATTTTGGTAAGTTGCATTTAATAAGGTAATGAACGAAACAATAATTAAAATTTAGGGAACGAATGAAAAGATAAGATATTGGTAGATAAACCTAAATTTTTTGGAGAAATAAATGTAGAAACAAATAAGACACATCAAACGAGTCATGCTAACATAACCACTATAATTTTTATTTATAAATGCATGCATAAGAATACATGAAAGGGAAACTCATTTTAAAAATGATACCAAAATGACAAAAGCCCGAATGCGTGTGCGACATATATATGTTTTGAGTATTATTGTTCTGTTCTCATTTTCTACCGTTTTAGGTACCATAGGTACATCAGCAGAGAATATTTATGTTCTCTTGTATGAAAATTTTCAGGAATAAAAATAAATTTTGGATGTTAATCTCACCAAAGAACACATATGAATAGTTGTTAGAGTAGGATGGAAAAAAAATACATTCATGAAGTCTAAAAGATTAGATTGAGATCTTTATCTTGAGAAAATTTACATAATGAACTAGCAAACTTGTTGGAAAATATATAAAATTGGCCAAAAAACAAAATAAAACATCATTCTAAATTATGAACTTCTCTAAACAAAAGCAAGAAAAAAAAGGCAAGGTACAAAAGGATAGAAAAAATTCATCAACAATGATTATCTCCTGATAGAATAGACACCATCATTCAATTCTAAACTTAAGATACTGAAAACCAATGTTTTGATAACCGGACCGTGGAGCAAACCATCACAACTCAATGTTCAAAGTTTGAATGGTTCGATTGGTCAGACCGTCAGAACCATGCATGTTTTTTGTTTGAAAAATTATATTGTAGATGTAACTTAACATAGCATAAAACCCAACGTATCATGGTCATGCTAATTGACGCACAATAATATCTCATGTCATTTTCTAAGAAGTGAATCTCATCAGTATGAAAACAGATTATGATTCTTACTTACTATTAATACTTTGAGTTAAACAATTTGAGTTAGAAAATTAGTTACGTATTCCCACTTTCAAGTACATTCAAACAGTAAAATTCAACTGAAACAATTATGATTTCTTACCATTAACCAGTGTGAGAAGTGGCATTAATCTATACTATATTATGATTAGTGAGTTTGATTTCAAGGGCACAGAAGCCCCTTGAATTTGGGCAAACCAAACGTCTCTGTGTTTATGCGTATTTTTATCTTTTCCCCTTTTCGTCCACATGAAGCTTTCATTCTCCCCATCACTTATCTTTTTTTCCCTGTTTCGTCCACCTGAGATTGACCGATTCCCCTTCCCCTTATCCCCTCTTCCCTCTTTTCGTCAATTGGAAATCGATAGATTCCCTTCGATTTCTGCCGTCACCGTTCCTTTACCATCGGTGTCTGCCATACATCGCCGACTGTTGTACAAACCTGTAATAACCCGGATTCTGGACATCTGTTAATTGGATAATTAACTAATTTTATTTGGATAAATAGATATCGGAATATATATAAGTAGATTTGAAACTATAATAATTAAATTAGCATGATGAATCTTATAGTAAATTAATAAATTTAAGTTTAAATACATAATAGTCCAAATTTGAATAAAATTGGATAAAAAGATTTAATGTACATTTGTAAACATAATACATTTTCTTTATATATATAAAGTATAAAAAAAATTAAATAAATTTAAGTAAAGGTAGTTTGTAAACATATAAGGATTTAAAACATACATGTAAAAAGATATTACATAGATTAAGTAATTAACAAAATACCTTAGACATGAACAAGAATAAAATTTAATAAAGAATATTATATAAAAATACATAAAACATATGTAAACAAAATGCACATCTATAAAGATAACACATAAACAAATATAATTTGTGACATTCAAACTTGAGTAATAAATAAGTGGGTTATATTCTATTTTTCTTTAAAGATTTTATTTGTATAAATTTAAGAAAAAAAAAGAGGGGAAACATCCATTTATTTACAAATGTATTTACTAATTAGATAAATTAATATAAATGCTTTAAATATCATTTTAAATGAATGAATATGTAGTAGTTACAAGTGTTGATCTATTAAGGGTTATAAGAAACACATGTAGGTTAAGTAATAATAGATCATGACAAGTGTCACATTTGTAAATTATTTTTCTTAAATTTTAATAAAACAAAATTATATCTCTAAAAGATTATTACATCTTCATCATTTAAAACTTTTCATCTCATTTTCTGAAGAAGCAAAGAAAAAAAATCATCAATCACTCCTTCATCTTCAAAATCTGAAATTCATCAAACCAAAACAGTTTCAGATATAAAAAAAGTAATAATAATAAAAAAAGAAGAAGAAGTAACCAGCTGAAAACAAAATATACATGGGCAAGATCAACCCAGCAAAAATTCAAATTCAACAAGTTGCAACCTGATCAAGAGCAGGGATTAATGCTTCAGCAAATCTAGGGAAAAATCAAACTAAAACTTTCAATTTCAAATCTGAAACAAAGAAGCATCTTACTTCAGCGACTCAAGTTTGAAAGGCAAGCAGATTCCAGTCTAAAATATCATAGAAGCCTCTGTTCGTCGTTGTGACAGGTGAGTAAACTTGAAATTCAGAACTTAATCTGACTATATATATGAATCTGCATAAGATAATCTTTGAATCATGTTGCGCAATACATTTTGCCTGTTGTTTAGAGATGTTGTATATATATATATATATGAGTGTAAGTATGGATGCATACCCTTGTAAGGCTGTTATTCATGTTTTTCAGACAGCTAAATCGAAAATTGACAGAGGAAGCTTATTCAAATCAATAACACAATTTATAAAATTTCAAGTTTTGATCCTAAAGTTTGATTCGAATATGGATAACATGAATTTTTAGGTTAGTATTGTGATTTTTATGATTTGGGATGATAAGAATTTTGGGTTTGAACGGAGTTCGTGTTTTTGGGAAAATATGGCGATCAACAAAGGGATGGTCGTCGAGTTCGTCGCTGGTGATAGATAGAGGATGGAGTTTCATGGGAAAAATGGTTGAAGGATCCAAAAATCATCGTTGTAGTATCGAGAGGGAATTGTAGGGTTTAGGTTCTATCGAATTGGCCTACGTTCTCAAATCAACTGCTTCCTTGGGAATGTTGTAGACTGGATCGCGAGGGGTGGAATTGATTTATTGGGTTGAGGCGACGTATTGGTACGAACGGCGGTGATTCTCAAGGTCCAGTTCGTCAATGGATCATCGTTATTCGAGGGGTGTTGATTTCTAGTGGGGTGTGGGGGACTCGATTTTGTTCTGTTGATGACATTGTTGAACTGGGGACTTGTAAGTGATGGTGAGGTTGACTTTAAATGATCGGCGGTCGGAGCACGGGCCGGTGGTGGCTGGAGTATGCATGCATGTGCACGAGTATCCTCTCGTGTCTGATGATTGCAGAGATGATTGCTTGAAGGGTTGAAGCCTTTGGGAAGAAGGTTGTGAGCGGGATCGTTTTTGAGTAGCTCGCGTGTGTGTCTCAGGGAAGTTATCGTGTGATTGATAGGGAATTTGCTCGGTTTGCTCGTGATTTGTCTCGAGCATGCTTCTGTATGTTTGTTGAAGTGGAATTTTAGAGGTAAGTTTTAAATTTATAAGCATGATCAACCAGGTTTAAAATAAAGTAAGAAATGGATAGTTTGTTTATAATCGTGAAATTTTAAGACTTAATTAAAAAATATTCTAAACAAAATGTTTTAAACAAATCTAAAGGTTTAAGGATATTAAATGTTTAAAATGTTTGAATGATAACTAACTAAGATTAACTTATGTAAGGGATTTTGGGCTATTAATGAATGTGAGTAATTTTAGATTACCTGTTAAGTGCAATTAATTGTGAAATATGATTGAATAAAGTTAAATTATGAATATGATTGATTCAAGATTAATTAATTTATGCAAATAATAAATGTAATTAATTATAGATAATTGATTTATGAGAATCATTGATGGTCTATTCTAAGGTTAATTAAAACCTTGGATGATTAAGGGTAAATTTGTTGAAGATTAGTTAATTTAACCTTAAATTTCAATTAAATTAATTAATGATAAGGTTAATTAATTGAGGATAATTAACCAATAGGATAATTACTCGATAATAGCGATTAACGGTAATTAAATTAAGATGTATTAATTTAAGTAATTAATTTAGAAGAGTTAGTTACTTGATTAGGTCTGGTTATTCTAAGTAATCCAATATTAATAAATCAATCAGTAATGGATGTAATTAGGGGTCGATTACTTGTTATAAGAAGGCCTATTACTTAATAAAGTAAATAATTACTTAGTGTAATTAACTAAGTTGATATGATTGATTGTAGTTAATTCATTAAATTTAATTTAATAAAGGCAATCATTTGATGTTGGGTTAGGTATAAGTACTTAAGGTAATTAATGAGATGCAATTACTTAGTAAAGTAATTATTGGATAATTACTGGATGTAAATAAATAAAAAGGGAAAAATTACTTGATGGGAAGTAATTAAAAGATAATTACTTTGTGGAAGAAATTAAATAATAATTACTCAGTGTAATTAAAGGATAAATTAATATAATTAATCAAGGAGTTGATGAAGGAGGTAAGGAAAGTTAATTATTGATTGTGATTGACTAAAGATTGATTAACGAATGTAATTAAATTAAAGGTTAATTATTAAAGGAAATTTAAGAATAATTAACTAATGAAAGAAATTTGAGGATAATTAATTAATGAAATTAATGAAAGTGATCAATCTTGCTTATGAATGATTGAATGATGATAAGTGCTTTGGATTGGTTGAAGTCTCTGATAGGAATTGCTTTGTGATATGATATGTTTGGGGGACAGTGAAAGTGAGAGTACCTATCCTTTATGAATTACTGTGTGAAAGTGTTATCCTATAATTAAGGACTGAATTGTATTTAATTGAATAACTTGGGTTAAGCTTACATTGGACTCAAAGAGGACGGAGTCGAGTATTAGTAGATACCCGAAACCACTTTGATTCTTTATAAATTGATATGTTAAATCAATATGCTGGTATGGAATGATTTAAGTGAATTTGACCATTTGATCTAAGTTCTGTTACTTAGAAATTGATGTGTGATGTCTATAACAGTTTGTGAATTTGTAATTGATACAAGTTACCCGGGTTATATATAAGTTGTATGCTATGTAATTCTTGTTGGATGAGTTTACTCACGCTGGTTTCCAGCCTGACCCGGGTGTTACTTTGATGTAATGCTCGGGTCAGACCGAGTATTACAGATTTTCAGGTAAGGACATTCTGGAGCTCAGGAGACGAGCTGAATGGCAGGAACGTATGAGCTGTTTTGCTATATTTATCTGGGACAAGTTAGTTTTAATTGTCCGGTATTTGTGTAATAATGTAACTCTGATGTATAAAGATATAAGTGTAATGATATAGTTCTTTTTGTAAAACCATTATTTATGTGATATTATATTTTATCCGCTGCGAATGTGAGATTGTGTGTTTCTTTTCTGTTTTTCTTCTATCTCATTCTTCTTTCTCTTTCTTCTTTCCACTAACTATCTGGAAATTTCGGGATCGAAATTTTCGGGTTGTTACAAAACCCTAGCCTTACTATACTATTCGTTGACGCCCCTCCATCGATGTCCTCCTTCGCCATTCCTTGCTCGCCCTATTTTCCGCCTGCTTCCACTGTACGTTTGCTCGGCCATGCTTGGTTAGTTTGCAGTTAATGAGCACCGACTCATTTTATCATAATTTGGGGAAAATGTATTCTAAAGCCTTTGAATCCGAAAGAATTCATATTTAGCAGTGCTAAAAGTCATAATTTTGCAAGCAGATTCGGACCATGCGTGAGGCAAAAAAAACCGGTGTCATAGTAAACCTTGGCTCTGCAGCAGGTCTTTATCCAATTGTTCCTAATTCAATATATTCAGCAAGCAAAGGTACTATTATTCATTCATTTCATCCTCGGTCTTATGTGCTTTGTCCAGATCAACATTTCTCCTTGCAGTTTCACTTATAACTTTTCCTTTAATTTGATGACTTTGGTTTATGGAATAGAATATTTTCACATCTTTGAATAATTGCAGGTGGTGTGGTTTTGTTTACAAGGTCGCTTGCTCCGTTGCTCTTGAAGGAATCTGTGTTAATATTCTTTGTCCAGAGGTTAATTTTTTTTTTCTTTTCCTGTTTTACTTAGTTGTCTAACTTTGTTTTTTTAAATATCATTGACTGAATCATTAGCCAGTAATGACAATGTTCCAAAAAAATAATGGTACTGTTTGTTCAGGGAAATATTTATAAATAAATAAGTTTTGAACATTAATCAATGGTACTACTGAGATTCTATCTCAAATCTTCAAGACCAACAATCTAAAGCCGTACCACTACAACAGTGATTGTTTTGAGGTTTACAATAATTGGTGAACAAGACAAAAAACATTATTATCTTGATAGTGAACATAAAATATAATCAGTAATCTCTTGCAAAATCTGAAAGTCAGCAATCCAATATGTAAGATTTTACTCTATAAGCGATTCTAAACGAGGTTTGTTTGATTTATCAATTTGCTCTAAAAATTTGTATAAAAGTAACATCCCTTTTACCTTCTTGGTAGATAATGAACATAAAATATAGTCCAGTCCCAAAATGATATTGCATAGCTGGACCCTATGTTAAATGAATGACCATTTTGATTATACCAAATGATTTTATTTTTAACAGATAATGATAGATGCGATACTGTAGTTCCAAGAATCAAATTAGAGCTTCTGCATTTCTTTCTGCTTTTTTATTTCCTATCATTTGCCTTTCTTTTTCAAAAAGTTTCTGCTTCATTTTCCTAATTCAATTACAATAAAAAGGATAGACTGAATCCTCCACATTCAAATGAATTTATATTTTGCATTTGTTTCTTGGAATCACATTCCTGATTTTTTTCCTTTTATTTTCATCTTATCTATTTATCCATTCAATTATTTTTTATTCATCCGCTCTGAAGTGGTTGAATTCTATTCTTTATATTTTTTGTATTCTGATTTTTGTATTCTTATTAATTCGTTTTGGTTAAACTTAGTTTGGTGTTAATATTGATGTGTTTATTGTTGAATTGCAGGTAGTTAATGCTGTTTTTTATTTATCTTTTGAATCATTGGCTGTGGTTTGCTTATTATATTACTTTACATGTTACTTTTAATTCTAAACCATCAACTGTAATCTATGCCATTGTTTATAATAATGATAGGATTTGCTTAACTTTGAGAATGTGGATTTATAAGTGACGCTTATTCATTTCCTATATATTTTCATTCTTCTGAAAAGATTGGACACAAAAGGAGCCAATCGTTATGTTATTATGAATACATTAAGTGAATCAAGTTCATTTTCTTGAGTACCCATTGTGAGTGTTATATAGCATTGTAACATCCCTTATGTTTATGAAGACCTAGCTATTGATTTGTTAACCTTAAATAATGTAGACCTTTTCCAAAATAGTAATTCTACGATCTGAGCTAAGTTGGGTGCTACATTGGTAAATTTTGACAAGTTGTGAATTTTTTAACCAAAATGTTGTTTTCTCAAAATTGTACACTTGGAAAAATATGTACATAGGGAAAGAACTTTACAAATCTCTTTCTATTTTTGCTATTTATACATACTTAATTTAAAGATCAAACTGCATTCTAGAATATGTTTTTAAAATATTTCAAATTGAATGGATATTGTTCATGTCCTCAGTCTCATATGAAAATTTTACTTCTTCTATGCAGCCTTTCAGGTATGTAAAACTGGAGTTTCGTAGGTCCTATGCATCATAGTTATTTAAAATTTTGTCAAAGTAAACATGGCTGTTACACTAAGTTGTAATCAAACATAGTGTAATCATCTGCAGCACTTTGAAATATGCATGGACCATAATGCTACACGAAGCATTTGCTAAGAAATATTTACTGCTAAGTTACACATTTCCAAATGCATTCTGAATCTATACACAAGTGACTATGAACCTATCAGGAGAAATTCACCCCTAACATTCATTATACGTTGCTTACCAAAACAAAACAAAGCTGCACATCATCCATTTAAGTTAAAACTCTAATCAATTCATTGTTTCGTTTAGGTGAGTTAAATTTAACACATTACACTCGTGTGGGAAAGCATTCAAATACAAGCAAAGCAAAATGTCCATGCATTCAGTTGGGTAAATCATAAAAATCATTCTACAACACCAATCTTGATCTTTCATGACTCAAAAATATATAACATGTTCGTACTAGCAGTATGAATCTTTTATTGAAAAAAGCCTAATTTTACTTCTAAGTGCTCCTTCATCATGTTCGGTGATGTTTTGTTAATGTTCCACATCCATGTGGATGATGGAATGCTTAAATTTTAGGTCCCTAATAACTCCAATATACCTCATTATTATCGTTGAGCTCCTTCAAACATATTATTCAGGTCACATTTTATCCTTTTATTTTGTGCAATACCAATATTTTGTGTCAGTCTCGGGATGTAGTTGAAATTTATGTTTCCGAAGAAATGTTTGTACAAAATATTTTGTTCTCATCTTCTTTGATGAAACTGGGTCAACATGACCAACCATTTTCTTTTAGATGATATATATCAGTGATGAAATATATCAAATCCATAATTGAAATTAGGAATGCATGTTGCATATGATTATATTTTCCTTTATCAAGTATAATTTGTCATGTAAATCCCAATTAGAACTTCTATATCTACACGGTTACTGAATTTTTTTTTTTTATATCACATATGGACTTAATTTTTACCACACACATATCATTTAAGCTTGATTGCATCAATGATTTCACTAAAGTTTCAAAGTTGGAGTTTCTTGCATACTATAGTTTTTATTTGCACCAACTTGGAAAAAATATTCGATGAAAAAGGTATGCTAAAAGAAGCAGCAGCTGAGTATTGCAAAACGCTCGACCTTGAACATGTTCATGTCCCAAGCTAGACCTTTGTAGCTAGTGTGCATAGACAAACCGAGTCCCTCATGTTGAATAGTTTCCAAGAACTGTGCTGATGGCAGTATGAATTCACTGTATTGCATGGATCTTAGGATAGTATTTGTTTTCAACCATTCTACTTTTATTTTTTCCCTTATTTATGTAATAAGATCCCTTGGTTGACAAACAAAAGATAAAGAACGACTAAGATACAAGAAAAGAAAAGACATCAGATGGTTGAGAGTTGAACGGATAAGCAGAAAAGGTAACGTCGTCAGTTTTTTAGGCCACTCACTTCTCCCCACGATAACATCGGTTTACCATGAAAATTTCAAATTATCTCCACCCCCATGTTTTAATTAGTCACCCATTATGTATATATCAGCCATCTTATTCTCTACATTTGCAGGCACCCATTATCCTATTTTCGCCATTGCACAAATTTATGCATTTCAGCGAATTTTCTTCGCCTACTACACACACTTTAATTTTGATAATTGTGGTAATGTGTTCACACCTTCTACTACAAATTTAATTGATTATGGTAAATGGATATTTCACTTTGATGATGGTTGATAATTATTACTTTTTCCCTATGTATTTGTTACTAACGGATAGTGTGTGGTCCAATTTATGTTTAATCTTTCATTTTTAATGCACATAATCTATTTGTAGAAATGAAACATCAAATATTTACGTTTTCTTTTCCTTCTTTTTTCAGTATTGAATTCAATCAGGAGATTTAACGGTGGCAGCAACTTTTGTTTTTGCGGCAACAATACTGCTCTGCATGGTAATTTCTTATTTTAGACCGTGCATGATATTTATTTATTTCATTTAAAGCAAATAATGCTAATTATACATTCTATTTATTATGCATAATCGGTGAGGCGTTAGTTGGTTGTATAATTGCAAACAAACGTATTAGTTTCCTATTTACCAAGCTCAAACCTTCTATCCACCTTTTGTCTATTCTATATGATCTCGGCCATTCATTCCACTACAAATTCATCTCCATGCCTTTCAATATACTTTAAGTTTTATTGTCTGTGCGGATGGATACAATTGGTTAAATATTTCACAAATAAACTTAATGAAATCTATTGTATTTCTTCTTAATTCACTTTCATTCAGGTTACTCTTACCTTTTTTAATCTGATTATATATGTGTGTGTGTGTACTTACATACATATACGTACGCATATCATATATTGAATTATTTGCTTGGAATGAGAGAAGAAACTTCATAACATTGAATATAACCCTCTTATGTTGGATCTGTAGAGTTTGACAGAATAGTAAAACCTACTACTGTAACTTGCAATTGTTACAACCTAAAAGTCAGAGTGTATCTTAGTATTAAAGTTACATTAATCTTCATAAACAAATCAACGGTGAAGCTTAATTGTTTTATATGTTCAACAATTATTGAACTATAAAATCGAAATAATGCTTACTATTTCATTTTATATTTAATTTTGTTATCGTTGATTGTAATTTTTATGTAACTTATACAAGGTGTTCAAATTCATTAACTACTAATTACTGTTGAGATTTAAATAGTCTGCGTATCAAAATGAAACCGCACAACATATTAAATACTAATATTTTGAAAAAACATGTACATAACTATTGAACTTTGTATTTGTAAAGGCATTTCGTGCATAATATATTTTGCTATATTTATAGTATTTGACAATGTTGTGTCTGGCTTCCTATTGCTACAGCGACTTCAGCTCTTCATTTGAATCCAAGTGGAAATGGTCAGATTAGCTTCAGAAAAAGAAATATGAACCTACAAAATGGAAAATAGGGGAAATAGAAGGAAGCATTAGGAGCAATGCAAAAATTATGAATGATAGGCTGGAGCTAGAAAGTTGTTGCAGCTGCGAAGTATGCAATAATTAAATGCCAAAAGACAGTGAAGTTTGGGATACAAAATATACAGAAAATGTTGGAAGGCCTTATGCAAAGTAGCAAAATGCAGATGAGTAGGGAAAAGAAGTAGATAGAAGAAATAGGGAGCAAAGACTGTGTTTTGCAATGGTTTTTTAACCAATCTTGATTGCATAAATTTCAAACGTAATTGCACTCTTGATTCATATCTTCAAAGTACATTGCATAATTGTGATTTGCGCCGATTGTAGGAGAAGAAAAGGTTCTTAGATAGTGGCACAGTTTTGTTTATTACATTTCTCTGTGAGCAAAGATGTGTTCCAAGCTTCATCTTTGTAGCTGATATGCTAAGAGAAACTAAGGCATACCTAAACGCGCTGTGAAGTTTTCTCATGCATCACCTACATGAACATGAACAAAAAATTCTTTTGCTATATGTTTGATTTTCCAAATAACTTAGAAGGAAATTTCTTTTTTACAATGTCATGTTCTAGAATATGCTACTTGAGTTTAATTGTTGCTGGTTTGTTCATTTAAATTTGCTAGACTCTATTCACGTTTGATTTCTAATCTTGCAAATTTCAAACTTGCAAGATTTAATGGATTTTCCCTTTCGCATGAACTATATTAACCAAAAGTTAATTACATTGATATATTATCTATTTGTGTACGTTCTAAGCTTGGATTTCTATTTAGTGGCATACTGCGTGGTCAATTCCTTCCGGAAGGAAACGTAATGATAATATCGAGGTTTTAGCTGCTTTTCGGATTTGCTTGATTGTTTGGCTTCTTTTTTCTTTTTACCGGTTTTGAGTTGATTTAGAATAGTTGCATGTATGTGAGATGGAGTGAAATGAGCCTGCTCAAGTCAATATTATGTTTTGTACAATGTAGTATATCGTTATACTGAAGTTCGATGTAGATTTTCTTTCACACTATTCTGTATCCATTTGGACCACAAACACTAATTTTTGCTCATACTTTTTTGCAACTAATTTTATTTTTGAGCAAAATGGTAAGCGCAGAATCTTAAATTATGGGTGCAAAGAATTCATCAGTGCTGCAATTGCAGTCATGCACAATCAAAATTTACTCCTATCAAGTTTATTTGCATTTAATGTATTTCATTATAGCATGGAGATTGATATTTATGATTACATTAAAATAACTTCAATATGCAAAGTTGTAATAGATTTTCTTAATTTAAAATGATGGAAGTTATTGTTTAAGTTAATATTTCATAAGGTGGAAAATTTGGAAGTTTGTATGATTGTAACATACAATTGTTTCTTTAATGCATTATGCGAAGCATGAATCGGCTAATTTTTTTTGGATGGAATAGAGTTGGTTTGAATTTTGAATGCCTCGAAGGTTGTAAATTTATAGCTTTAATTTTGATATCGCTGAGTGCTTATTGCAGGTTGGATAGGAATTACCAAAAGAGTTGAGTTTTGAAACTTTTTTTTATAACAAACACTGGATTGAAGTTGTAAGCTTTTCCCAACTCTTGCTCATTTATTTTCATGTTCCATTTTCACAAAATTCTATATTTATAAGCTGTAAAATATAGTCTACTAAATTAGATAGTTCACTTCGGACTTCAACAAGTTGACATTGGGAAAATAAATAATTGTGTATATAGATATAGATATAGTTTCTTTCATATTAATTTCAGATATGAATTATTCTCAATGCATAACTGTATCCTTTTTGTATATTTATTTGTTGGTAAATTATTTATTAAGATTTTCATGAATTGTTATGTAGTTCTGAAGCTTGCCTGCCTTCTGTATGAAGTATGTATATTTTTTATATTGGTTTCTACGTAAGCCTAGGAGATTGAGCCTTGGACTTTTAGGTACGACTCAAGCTAGATGTCTTACCATTTGGGATAAAAATCATTAGCCAATAAATAACTTCACAGATATATTTTTTAAAAATAAATTGAATCGAGATGCAAAAGTGCTCTAAGATGATAAAAAATGAAACTAATCATGGAAAATATGAGATATTATAATTTCCGCAGCATGTACTGCTTAGAGTAGGAAGTAAGCATTTTTTTTTCCAAATATTGAGGCTGCAGTTAGTTTGCCACTTTTAGTTTTGGGCTTTTATCCATATAAAAAATGCGTACGGTGTATGTATATTGTGGAAAATGACTAATTTACAATATGATGTTAACATACAAAATATATAACAACTTTTTTCCGTGTTTTGAACATAACGGAAGCACGAGAAACAATCCATCATTTCGCCGTTCCTCCAACCGCTCCATCATTCCCTTCATTTTCCTTCCATCCACTCCATCGTCCCTCCACTTTCCTCATATTTTGTAATTAACATTGAAAACGCAAAATACAAAATTCAAAATCAAGACCAAAACCAAACCAAACTGCCCTAAGTTTCTCCCAAATTGGAAGGAGTCAAAAAACATTGCTGTCCCAATCCATTATCTGTACTTAGTTTGAATAAATTTGCTTATTGTATTTCTTATAATCACATTGAATTAGTGATGTCTAATACTAATAAAATATGTAAATACATGTATCTATACATATAAATACAGATGCATGCATGTATGTGTATGTAAGCATTTGCACACACACATATGTTTGTACGTATACATATACATATGTATGTTGCTACACATTTTTGTAATTTTATATGTCAATTCAAAGAAATTGTGTATGACATGTTTAACAAGTACATAATTCAATAGAAAAAGTAGTTCATGCAATGCACATCACAGTACAGGTGGTTCACAAATTCATAAATATTCATATCCAAGTTATGTTTATGTTTTATAATAGGTATGCACTCCTTTATTCACATGCTACTTACAAATTCACACAAGTCAAGGCATGCGAATCATACTAACTTTAATGCGAATTTTGATGCACGATGGACTTTGGAATAAGCCACAAGAATCAGTGTACATCTAACAAGGACCGTTAGCTGTGCAATAACGCTTCTCTGTTTTCTTCTACGACAAGTTTTAGGTTAGTTGGAAATGCAATTGAGTCTTTTTCACATAGCACTCGACTCTCTTGGGGTTGAGTTATACTATTTATAACTAATATAACCGTTGCTTTATTCAGTCGAGTTGCTCTGTTTTTATGGCTTTAGGACTCATAATTTTCTGTTTGGAATGGAGTTATTGCAATATAAGGGATCTACGAGGTGCTATTTTTTTTGTCCAGCATTATAACCACCATCCACAGAGAGGGAGAGGTAGATTGACAAGCAGTGAACGAACACATTTCATCTGAATTCTTTTTAGCATCGCATTCTTAACCAAAGAGCAAAAAATGTATCCAAGAAATGGCTAATTTCACTTTGTGCAAAATATATGTGCATATTTAAATTTATATATTAAACGTACAATAAACTCATATCCAACTTACATCACCTTCATTTGAAAAATAATAGGCATGCTTAGTAATGCAATGTTTACCATGTTAGAAATAACCGGTAGACGAGGTTATTTTACCTTTGTACAAAGTCATTTTTCATCAAAAATGTGAAGTCATACATTGTGCGCTTCGAGAGTACTAAAGCAGATTACCAAAAAAAAGTTTGTCAATAGTATGTTACCAAATTTTTTTTACTATCCATGAACATACGTTCTCACATTGATATAATAAATAAAATAATAAGAATGCACTACTAGGTAAATTATACGATGAATTCCGTGTGCGTAGCATGAGTTTGCATTCAACAAATTACCTATACGACGAAATAAATATACAACACTTAAATGATATCTGTGTGCGTAGCACGGGTTCGCACTATTTTGATCCTGGTTTAACGGCAACGGGACATCATTGACATATTTTCTTATGTTTGAAGGGTGACAATATTTATCCAATATATTTTAAAATGCAATTATAATTTTTGTCTTACATGCATAATAATTGTATTGAGTTAAAAATATTATATTTTATCGACGTTTGATGTAAAAAAACAAAAATATTACAAGCATTTTTAATGACATTTTAATGGCTACCATTGTTGATTATATTTTTTTATGTCATTCGGACTTTGTATTTATTTCCAATACGATATCATCTAAAGTATTTTATGCATGTCCACAAGTGTTTCTCATGATGATAATTATTTTGCTTTAAATTATGCTAAAATTGATATTGTTTCCGTTATTATATGGTGCATGATTATTTGAAGTAAATGGTAGAATTATTAACCTATTCCAGGTATAAGACTATAATGTCCTCGAGTGGTAGCTTATCTGATTATGACATTAGAGATAGTAAAGTGGTGCAAGGATCGATCACCAATAACAAAATTAAATTAATTTGTTATTACCTAAAGCGGAGGGACTTTTTGGTGCACCCACTCAGAAGTTTATAAAACTATCCAGTTTACCTTGGTGCTCAAAAATAATATAGTATAGAATATTTATTAATTACTTATATTTCTTACATTATAATATGCTATATCAATTAAAAATATAACCTTTGATGCTACTGAAATATTTTCCTAATTTAATGAGCGTTAATTTGTGACAATAAATATACTACTTCAAAGATTAGAATATTGTTGATTGAACCAGTTTCGAAATGATATTTCACATTTAGCATGGTTTCTTTATTCCATATATGGAATACTATTATTATACCAAATGCGTGCATAATTGAAATTATACTTTATATAAGATGAAACCATTTTGAACTTATGCATCACTTAAATTAATATGCATGCTCAATAATGTAATGCTACCAAATAAGGAATAGTTGACATATATGTTTTTTTTTTTTTTAACATATATCCATTACTCTTTAAAAAAAGTTGTTATTTCATGTGTGCTTCAAGATTACTTAAACGTATTAATTGATAAACATTTTCCATTAGTGTTCAACAAATAAACTAATCAAAATAAATTCAATCTACAAATATGCAGTTTTATCTTTATACGAGTAAACAAAATTTCAGTGAAGCCCGTGTGCGTAGCACTGGTTCACACTAGTTACAATGGAAACCACTACTCGTAGTATTCTAAAAGAAATGATGTTTCAGAGCGAAAATTTAAAATAACCGCTACTTAAAAATCAGTTGAATTAGTAATAACTAAAAATAAAAGTTAAGGATTCGCGTAAAATTCAACAGTGCTAAAAAAAAGTTGAATTATTAACAACTAAAAAAAGAAAGAATGTCAAAATTACTAGGCTATGGTTGCTTGCACCCTCTAGTTAGCTTATAGTGGTGCTCCGCTGCTTGGTGGTAGCAGTTGTGACAATAACGACGCACTGGTTGGTGATAACAATTGTGGCAACAACGACGGCGATTTAGGGATTAGGGTTTGGTATTTCAGAACGAATGGAAAATTGATCTGGAAGGGGAAGAAGATTCAAGAATTAGGGCTTGAACGGTTTGATGATGCGGCTCAATCACCGATTTGGAGGTTTGACATCGGTTCTTGCATGAAGGAGGTTGGATTAAATTTCCGACCATCGTGCTGCACAGCCTACGGCTTTTCACGATCGGACCACGATCGGGTCCGGTTATGAAAACACTGCTGAAAACATAGCGGTAGACATGAAGAAAATTAAAAAAAAAAATTGTTTATTTGCTGACAAAAATTGATATCATTGTAAACTGGTTGGGTACTGATTTGGTTAGTAAAATTTGAAAATAACGAATAGACTTGATTAGCTATGTTGAAAATAATGAACCAAGGTCTAATCTCTGGGATTTCAGGATAAGTTTTCAGTTGGATAATTACATGGGAATCGCAGAGGCTTATTGGACTTCAAGGATGATGTGGTTAAGTTATACAATTTTTGGTTTTTTTTATAGTCTTAAAGATGGACAAAACAATTAGTCCTGTAGATGCAGTTTCACCATTAAAGGCAAAAGAGGAGAATTAAATGGATTAAAAATGTAAAATAGAGAAAGAATTAATGAAATGTGTATTTATCGCCGTTATTGTTTCTTGAACGTTTCTTGTAGATGCAGAATAATGGAGGAATTAGAAGTTAGGTGGAAAATCTCATCTTTCAATGTGAGGAAAAAAATTTAAATCAGCGGAGGCAACGTGAATAAATGATTTTATGTATTCTTTACCATGATAACGATATATTGCAAAGTCTGCAGTTGCCCTTTGGTGGTACATTATTCATTTACGTACTTTGTATATATATTCATGCAACTATAGAAATTTCACCTTTGTAATTAATGAAAATGGAAAATTTTCCTTAACAATAATTTTTTGGGTTTTTTTAACGTAGAACAGCCCATTAATAATTTTATGTAAACGACAAATTATCGTATTTTCCTTTCCGTCCATTTTTGCGCGCTGCTTCTTCTTCTTCCTTTCAATCAAATTTTTCTATCACGGTGCAGTATCCCTCTCACAATCAAAATATCTATCAACCTCGTTCGGTTATTTCAATATCGTTCTTCTGAAAATTGTAATTCACCGATCAAATTTTTCTCACGCGTATTTGTCGATCTCGTTTTTTTTCATATTTCTACCGTGATCTCGTTTTTTCTTCAAATTGTATTTACTAGATATGCTTATATTATTCTATTTTTTGTTCGTTTCTAATAGAGTTAAAAAAATTGTTAGTGATTTCTAATTGTGTTTCATTTTCACAAATTACGTGCGATGTTATTTTTCTGATTACTTGTTCATTCTTCTATGCCAACTTTTGAAAGCAGCAGTAGTTTTTTATTTATTTGTTTTTTTATGCAATGTTGTATTCTAATATGCTTTACATTTAATTTATCTTGCATTATATTGCATTAATGTTGCGATGATTGGAAAAGTGTCACTGCTTGAGTTGTATATAAAGTTATGATAGAGAAGAAAAGTATCATATCTTAGGTGCAGTTTCCTGGTATCATTTTTATTTTTTCTTAGTATTACTTTTTATTATTATCAATAACTAAGTATCAGTTTTGTATACGGTAGGTATCAATTTTCTGAAATGGAAAAACTAAAGTTCTAAATTAAACATATTTTTACTAATGTTTCTTTTTGGCAGTGGTGATAACATTCTTCTTTGTCTCTTTGTGTTGAATAATAATACTTTTAGCACTCGATTGTCTATCGATTGCTCTTTGTACGATTTGAAGAATGAGATATGTCGATATCGGTCTCAATTAACTCCTTCTATTCAGATTTCTATGTACTTGAGGACAAAGTTATTATGGTTGATACTGATTTTGATATTCGAAGTATAATTTGTTTTCAGTTATATAAGAAAAGTTCATTCTTTAGTTTTACTGTTAAGGTTATGGGTTCTGAATTGGAATATGTTGATGGTTATTCTGTTTCAAGTTCATGTAATATTCATGCATCTTCATCTTCTACTATATCTGTCTATTCAAATGTTGTTGTTAATGATAAAAGTTATTTAAAAGATATGTTGAGGAGAGGATCGATATTATGCATTTTCGATTTTGTTGTTTTTGTTTTGGAGGAGCTGAACATTTTAGCGAATTTTTGATGGCATATCAAATTCAAAAGGGATATGAATTAATATTTTTAAAGAATTGTGCTACAAGAGTTACTGTAATTTGCTCTTCATATAAGGATGGTTGTCATTTCAAAGTCCATGGTTCTTGTGATTTTAGAGAATTGAAGAAGTGTTTTATGAGAAATATAGTTGGTGATCATTCTTGTAGGGCTGGTGTTAGAAATGTGAATAATCCACATATATCTAGTTCGTTTGTTAAGTCGTTGATTATTGACGAGATCCATGATTGTCCTAGTAAAAAGCCTAAAGATATTATAGATGATTTTAGAAGAGAATACAATTTTCAGTTGTCTTACGACTATGCTTATCATGGAAAACAACTTGCATTAATGGAGTTGCATGGTAATGATGCTTTGTCTTATAATGATTTGAGTTGGTATTCGGAAGAAGCGAAGAAGTCTAATCCAGATAGTTATTTTGATATGGATTTTGATCCTTGTAGTAATGAATTTAAGAGGGTGATTATTGCTTTTGGCGCTTATTTACTTGGTTTCAAGTATTGTCATCCTATGATATTCTTAGATGCCACTCACTTAAAGGGACGTCCTTGTGTTTTGATGGGTGCTACTAGAAAAAATGGTGATCAAGGTATGTCTTTGTTTCAGTTTTGATTTATTTGTATTGAAATCATAATAGTTAACATTAGCATTAATATTAATTTGTTATCATAATTTGTATTATGTTGGTATTAGTTTTAAGACATGTAGTTACAGTTAGCAAGTTTCTAGTATCAGAACTTGCATTATATTGAGTTCTAAGTTTGTATTAGGTATCATAATTTCATATTTCTTAACAGGAGACTAGTATCAGTTTGTGTATAATGTTAGTATCAGTTTCAAGTATGTTAATATATGGTATCATATATAGTTGTGTAGTATTGAAATTTCATTTGTATCATAATATATGTCAATGTTCATTACTTTTTTTCGTTAGAATGAAGATTAAATGTCGTGGTTATCAATATTTTTATAATGGTTTATTATGTTTTCGGTATCAATCTTTTTATTATTAGTATCACTTTCATGAATTGTTTCAGATTTATGGTCATAATTAGTTTTAGTTTTTTAATAATTATTTTTGCATTTGTAGGTTTCTTCCCTTTAGCTATGAGTGTAGTTTTTGTAGAAAATGTGGATGATTGGACATGGTTTTGAACCATTTAAAACAAATGCTTCAAGAAGATCGTACTTTGGTATTTTATGTCCAACCGCCACCAAGGCTTGCTTTAAGGTATTCATGATGTTATTCCTTTAGCTTATCACAGTTATTGTTATTTGCATGTGGAACAAAATCTTCTTTCAGTGGTAAAATCCAAAAATGCAAATGTATCTATTGTTGATCTATTCAAAATGTGTTCTAGAGCTTCTAATCTATATAAATTTGAAGGAGCATATTCTAAATTCTATCAAATTGGTGGTGTTGCTGGTGTGAATTTTTTAAAGGATAAACCATTTGATAAGTGGGTAGATTTATTTTTTCAAGGGAAATGTTACGGTGAATATAATTCGAATGTTGCAGAAAGTTTTAGTAGTTGGATTTTATATGAACGAGCATTGCCTATTACTTAGCATTTAAATGATATTCGTATTAAGATTATGGAACAAATGGCTAGAAGAATAGAAGAGTGTCATCTGTAGAGAACAAGTCTTTTCCCTTCTATGGAGTTACGTATAGGTGAATTGATTGAAGAAGGATTGGATGAAATGTATATAAATCTTCTGATTTTTATTTTGAAGTAAAATCTCCAAACTCTCATTGTGTTGATTTGAAGGAACGAGTTTGTAGTTGCAACCAATGGAAAATTATGGGATTTCCTTGTGCTCATGCTAGAAAGTGTATGAACTAGTCTAAGTTATCTGCATATGATTTTGTTGAGAATTATTTCACTGTTGATGCTTATCGATGTTCTTATGCCAATGCTATAAATCATATGCCAAATTATTATAGGCCTATTGTTGATGGTAGCATTCAAGATGTTATCAAACCACCAAAGGAGAAATGTGGCGCTGGTAGATCATCAGTCAAGCGCAAAGGAGGATTTTCATATTTTCAGAACAAGCAAAACAGATGTGGCGAGTGCAAGCAATTTGGTCATAATAAACAGAATTATCAAGCTTCAAAGAGGATATGATTTGATTTTACATTTTGAATTTGTTCAGATTAATAAGTGGGCGTGTGACTTGTTTTGGTGGCTTTTTATAATTGAACCTTTTGTTATTAATTTGTATTCAGTATATCATATTATCAAATTGATTTTAATTTCAGCTATTTAGTACAAATGATAGTATCAGTTTTATTATCAGTTATATGTTTTTACAGTATCAGTTCTGGTATTTGTTTTTACGAGTTTTGATATCAGTATCTGTTTTTGTAGTATCAGTTTTTGCAGAACTAATTTTTACAATACCAGTTTTTATAAGTTTTTACAAGTATCAGTTTTTACAAGTTTTGGTATCAGTTTTTGCAGTATCAGTATCAGTTAGCTTGGTTGGAGCTAATGTTTGTTTGATTGGATATAACGACTTTAGTATCAGTTTTCGTTAGTTTTTAGTATCAGTTTCTTGTATTATAATATGTCTTGGAATTGACACCAGTACTAATAAATAATTAGAATGATATCTAATGTTAGCAAAAAATGAGATCAGCACTAACTGTTGTTTCATAAAGTTTGTTGAGTGTCAGTTTTAACAAAACTGATACTATTAGTCATAAGAACTGATACTCAGTTACTGTTTTGTATTGAAATATGATACAAAAATTGATAATATCATTATACAACTAATAGTTGCATCATAAAACTAATAATATTATGTGGGATCAATAGCTGCACGATAGAACGTACACTATATAATCTTGTTATAATATAAACAACAGGAAAAGAAAAGACACCAACCACAATGTATTATTCTAGGAGATCAGTATTGTTTTTACAAGTAAGAGAAACATTGTTTTAAGAACAAAACATCATTACTTCATAAGTATCAAATTGCAACAGAATATCATTACTTCACAAGCATAAATTTCAACAGAACTACATTACTTTACAAGTGCCAAATTTACTTGTGAAACAACGCAATGTGATTTCAATTCTTTCCTTTTCTTTCTTCTTCTAAGCTTGACATGTATTTAGACAGACTCCAGCAACGTTCATCATCTGTCAATATTGCATGTACAATCTTTGCTCTTGTGGACAATATTTCATTCTTTTCAAGTTTTATTGGTACTCTGCTTTTGTTCAGTGAAATGATGAATATCATTACAAATATTCCACATTCAAGCGTGTTGAAACCAAAATGTAATGTTAGTATTAGTTTGCATCATTTGTATTATCAGGTTTATAATTAATAAAAAAACATTAAATTTCAGAGATAATGGTACAAGCATATACTATGCTTTGAATTAAAATATTTAAAAGTTTTACTAGCACACTTAGTATCAATTTCTGTATGAATTTTTGTGTTTCTAGTTATTACTTTAAGATATATTTGCTAAATATTTTGTTTTATTTTTTATTATGTAGGTATCAGTTTTGTTTTCGTAGGTGTCAGTTTTGTTTTTGTAGGTATCAGTTTCTTTTATGTAGGTATCAGTATTTTTGCTGTAGGTATCAGTTTCTTTTATGTAAGTATCAGTTTCTTTTATGTAGGTATTAATTTTCTTTCTGTAGTAACTGTTTATTTCTTAACTAAATGTTTATGGAATTGAGAGATATTATTTAGCAATATTTTTGTTATGAATCAAATTCAATTAAATATAAAAGGCATACAGCGATGTATAGAAGTATGTATTAAATATTATAATGCAAAAACACAGATAGTTTGAATAATGAGCAATTGTCAATTGATTATGAATAGTAGTTTCAATTGTATTTTTCATTTTGTTGTCAGTAGATACCATTTTAACCAAAAAAAACAACTTACGTGTCTTCTGCTTGCTGTGCACACTTTATTTGATGCATATCATCTGGTTTCACCTCTATGTCTGTTATGTTATTATTTTTTCAGATTTCTTTGAGCATTTCTTCTATTTTTTGTCACCAATAAAGACAAAATGTTAAAAAGTTAAGTCATATTCACCTTTTTATCTGTAATAAGTAATTTTTTTAAAAGAAAGAGAAATCCCATACCAATTTTATAGCTTCTTTTAAACTGCAATTGTTTCTTTCATTTGATCTTCTAGGGCGGTTAGACTCAACATGGTACCATTGCATTGTTAGGTATGTTAAAGTCATTAATGTCTAGTGGTTTTCACAATGCAAAGGAAAACATATACTTTCAGCAAATTTGTCTTGTATAATGGATTCTAGCATAGGGTGGACCGGAATTTTTTTCACACCCATTATATCACACATAATTCCTTTCTGTTTAACATGAAAATAAGTTATGATTTAATAAACAAAGCAATTATTATTTACTTGGATACTAAAGTTTTATTTACCGTCATTGTAGTTGTGAAAGCATAATTGTGTTCTTCCGGTCCACATCTTGAAATATACCAATCTATAATCTGTATTAAAATCAGGAAAGTATAAGTTTTGATATTTGTGAAGCAATATTAAATAGTAAGTAGTATCACTAATGTTAATAGTGGCTGTGTATGTTGATAAGTATAAAATAATAATGCATCAAGTCAACTTAAGCATGCTGTGGATTTAGGTATCATTTTTGCTTTTATTTTGGTATCGGTTTTGATGTAAAGACAAAAAATTATGTACCTGCACATCTATCTTGTTTCCTTCTAGTATGCATTGTGCATTTTTTGTTATGACACAATCTCCTCTGATTGTGCACTTATCTTCCCATGCCACTACACTATTTTAACAAAAATAATTTGTATATGTTAGATAAACTTAATTTCATATTTAATATTGATATACATATTTGTACACTTACTTTTTTGATGATGTCGTCAATGAAAAGAAAGTTTTGATCACGTTTTGTTGCTCAACATTGAGATAGATCAAACATTTGCAACGCCCAAGGCATACCTTTGAAAGTGTCGGCTCTATCACTGCAAGTGGCTTTGGACAGTTGTCTTGTGCACTTTTGTTTTCAATGTCTTCATTTTTTTTCCGGGTTTTGGTTTATTTGCAACTTTTTTTTGTTTCATACCATATTCAAAGCTGTCACGTTGTTTTTTCACTCTTGTTCTTGCTTTCAACCTTTGAATATAAGCGCCGTACTTTTTTGTGTTGCTTTAATTTTTTTGCCACTTAATTTTGCCACTGTTTGTTTCCCTTTTCTACCAGCTGGTTGCATAGGTTTTTCTGCTTCTTTTTTTTTCTTTCAGTTTTTTCACTTTCAAACTCTTGTGTATCATAAAGTTTGAAAGATGGAGGGGGTAAAATTAAGACTGAAACGCTATACGGTATATTTTGGTTTTTTACATTTATATCCTCTTCAAGATATTGAATATCTTCTGTTTTGTCTTTCTGCATTTGAATTTCTTTTTACACCTCTTCTTTTTGATGCACTTCAGTTGGAGTCCTTTTTTTCTTCATGTTCACATTTTATTTCTTCATTTTTCAGTTTTTTTCCAATTCGCTTTCTATTTCTATAGGAATAAGTTTATCCATTTCTTCTGTTTTATCTACTGATTTCTGTACACTCTCTTCAGTTTTATTTCTTTGTCTTCTTCATTTCCTTTTGTTTCCATTTCTGCAAAAGTATCTACATTTAGTTCAGTTTGTAAACTGTCGCTTTGTACATTGAAACTTTCATTTTTCTTTTCTCTGTTTTCTTCACACTCATTCAAATCAGCTTCAAATTTCTTAGTGTTGTCTTCAGCTTGTGATCTTTTCTATTCATTTTCGTTCAACTTCAACTTAATTTCTCTCAACTCTTCTTTCAAACTCAAAACTTCTTCCTCTGCTTTAATTCTCCTTTTTTTCTTCTTCCAAATCCTTTTTTATTTTCTTTGCTTCTTCTTCCAAAACTTTTATATGCATTTGGAAGATCCCGACGCTTATGTCTTCCTCAAACGAATGTGCACTTTATTTGGTTTCTTCAAACTTTCTATGTTTTCCATGCTTTTCTTTTTGAATTTTGGGCAAATTTTGTTCTACAGTTACTGTTCGAAGTAGGCATTCTTCAAATAGGCTGAGATTTGTAATTTCTTTCACCTATAATATTGATGTTGGAAAATTTATTTAGTTTTAAGCTGTGATTTCAATTTACAATGACAATTGAATTTTTATTGTAACAAAAAGAGGAAATACTATGCGAAAACAAATAGCTAATGTCTTAATTTCTTATACTATTAATATCGGCTTCAATCATGTAAAACTATGGTATAAGTTTTTGAATTCTAGTTTCAGTTTCTTATAGTATTAGTATCATTTACAAGGATGTAAAACAATGGTACCAGTTATTGCATTGCAGTATCAGTTTATTATACTTCTAGTATTAATTTCAATCATGAAATCATATGGTATTAGTTTTTGCATTCTAGTATCAGTTTCAAGCAAATGAACATATGGTATCAGTTTTTGCATTCTAGTTTCTATTTTTTATACTATTAGTATGTAATGATATGGTACCAGTTTTTGCTCACTGTAGTATTAGTTTTATGTTATGGAAGAAAGGATATACAATTAAACTTTATTCTACATAAGAGTTAAAGCATATTGATTAACAAAAATTAAATGGAATTTTAACTTACATCATCCTCTTTCACATTATCAAAAACTTCTTTGATTGCCTTTTCTTTTAGTTCCCTTAAGTCCAACTTTGCAAATCTGGGTAAAACTGCAGTATAATTTTGTCTTTGTTGAATGACATGCAATTTCTCAAAATACAATATTGTTAACATAAAAAGAATTGATTGGATATGTTTGTTAAAAAAAAATCAAAGAATAATTTTGATTACTTTATCTTACCAATGGAAGCGTGGAGCATCCCGACATGTTTCTTGGCTTATGGATGAACTTCTTGACAAATTTACTGAAGTTGTTTTCTATCGTTAGTGGCTAAGAAACCAATTGCATTTCTCTACATTAATTAAGTATGGTAGAATTCCCCATCTTAAATTTTGTAGGTTGTTTGGGAAGAAGAATGTTAATAGTATTTCTATTACTATTAACACCGGCAAGTTTTCTTCATACTCCTTTTTATTCTTTGCCACTTCTTACTTTATTCTTTTTTCCATAACATTCTTTGTTGTGTAAGTGCAATTGCCAAAGTTTCTCTTTGCAAATTCTTCGCACTGCATTGGAATTGTTCTGTTTGTCATTTTCTGAGTTGGCTCAATGTTAATTCCTTTTAACGGTAGGCCAAAAATCAAAATTATATCTCTTGCTATAACTTTCATTCTTTCTTTAGCAAATCAGAATGCATCTTCCTCAACTGAGTAGCATTGGTATAAAGCATCCGAATTGTGTTGATGTTTTTTACATTCTTTCATTAAAATTTTCTCTTCATAAAAAAACTCTAAAGAAGTTGTAGAAAGGAGTACTCTTTAATATGTCCATCTGCTTCTTGGATAGAGCATTTTTTTGTTTTATCATTTTCACCGTTTTGAATACTGCTTGTAATCCACATCTATAAGCATTTTCATGCTTTTGTCTTCGAATTTTTATACTTTTTGCTGTTCTGTTTGTGATCGGCCTTTAATGCATTTTGGATGTGGATTAACAAAATCATCATTATCCTATTATTTCAAAATAAAGACAATAAGTAATTTGTGAAACAAATTATGTTGAAATATAACAATAGGTTGGGTATTAGCTGCAATGAACTATCTTCAGTCAAATATGTAACGATTTCAAGTTTGCAGTAACTAGGTATCAGTTTGCAGTAACTAGGTATCAGTTTGTACTAAGTAAGTATCAGTTTTCTGTAAGTATGTATCATTTTTTTCAAGTAGGTATCAGTTTTTTGTAAGTAGGTATCAGTTTTTTGTAAGTAGGTAACAGTTTGTTATAAGTATCAGATTTCAACTAAATGATACTGACTAATATTTTACCAAACGATTTATACTAAATGACACTAACTATCATTTGTTGTAAGTAGGTATCAGTTTGTTGCACTTGTCGGTCTTTTCTTTTACCGATGATTTACAGGTATTATTTTTGCAATATCTATCATGTTGTAGAGTTATAATGTTTCAAATTTTACCAAATTAAGTTGTTCTTCTAATTCTTCATCTGTAATTTTTTACCTTCTTCTTTTTGAGATTTTTCCTATTTAACATTTTTGATAATATTAGAATACATTAAACAGTATGAAATTGTTAGTATTAGTTTCATAATTTTGCAATTTCAGTTACCTCTGTTTCTGTTTTTATTTTCTGTTGAATCTTTTTTTCATTTCTTATTTTTGTTCTTTGTTCTCTTTTTTGCATATTTTCTTCAACTGTTTTCTCTGCAATTATTTGTTGCTGCATGTACTCTTCTTGTTCTGTGCAAAAAATTCAATGTTATTATAATAAAACTATACTAACTTTGTTATACTTGATTTTATAGTATCAGTTACATTCTTGGGTATACTTTCTCTTATTTCTGGTCTGCTTTCAATTACTGTATTTTTTTATGTCTTCTTTTTGTTCTTTTTTCTCTATTTTGCTTTTACTCTTCTACTGGTGTATGTTTTTTAAGTTTTAACCTGCTGCTTTTTCCCTTGTTTGCTATCATTTCCACTAGAGGTAGGTTTTCTTCTTCTATCATTGCGTTTTCTTTTTGAATATCTACTGTTGGAAGTGATTCGACATTTAGTTTTTACTTTGTTGCTCCACTTTCGATGTAGCTAGGTTTTCTTTGATTGTCGATTGTTGTGCTTGTTGTTCATCGGCTGCCGATGTTGCGGTTGTGTTGGAGATGTAGATTTGTTTCTGATTTGCGGAGCCATTTTTTTCGAGCAAAATTCATCAAACTCTGAGTGAATGCAAGGAGGAGGAAGACGAACGGAATTCTTTATTTTGTTTTAAATTGTATCTGGGCTTTGGGCTTTGTCCTTACGATAAAAAAAATTTGCGCGTGTCCTTGTGAGTAATTATTTACTTTAATTTGTCCTTTAAATTTTTTTCCCGTAATGAAAATTGATTGAAGAATAAGCAATAATTAATGCTTACTTTATTCTATAAGCCTGTAAGGCTATGCTAATCAATAATTTTCCCATTTCGTTGTTTTCTTTCGTCATTCTATCTTATATCACCTGCATATCTAATTTTTTGTTATCATAGAGTCATAGGATTTCTGTGACGACCAGAATTTTTTGACATTTGAAATTGAAATATTTAATTGATTTTAAATATTTAAAAGTTAGTTTCTAACTTGAATTTCAAATATCGCTATTTATTGGATAATTTAAATATTGAATTAATAACTGGAAATTAGGAAATTTTTTTGAATCTGGAGTTCTAGGCTTGTTAAAAATAATTTGATGGCATAGAAAATTTATATTGATAATACTGAAGGTAATAGAACTTTTAAAATTTAATTTGAAAGTGATTTGTTCAGCTTGAAATTTTATCGTTTAAAACTGATATTTAAAAATAGCCTTCCGAGGCATAGTCTCGGAATTTGACGAAATCAGTTCCTTTTGATCCATAATAGTATATTATTATTGGATTCCGAATTTCATAGTATTTGGAGTTGTCGTGTGATTGTACGATATGTAAATGCGCTGAAAATCTATATTGAAATTCAATACAATAGTTGGATTCAAAAAGCTATTTTCTCCATACAATCGAATTAGGACTCGAAACCTTTTCTAGTAAATACAGAATATGGGTATAACCTTATGAACGCCTAGTGGCATACCTTGATAGAAGTTTAGAATTTTGATCTGAAATTTCTAGATGATTTAAATTTGAATTTAAATTAAAAATGTAAAATATAAACACTGTAGCTGGCTCTAACACGTATAGGAGTTTACAACACATGTTCCCTTTTCTTTGAAATTTCACACGCATTCACTTGTTTTTAAATAATAATAAAAAGAAATAGATGTGAATGAAGAAAAAGGGATAAAATGAAAATCAAATCGTGCTTGTTCAAATCAATCATGGCCGAGCCCTCTTTCATTTGAAATCAATACCTAGGCAAATCGATTCATTCTAATTTATAAAAAAATAGATAGATCGAACGAAATCAATTTCGTTCGAAATGGAAATATTGATCGCAATCAAGTCGCGACCTAGGTCAGGGGAGATCGCGTCGCCTGGCGCACAAGGCAGGGGTAGCAAAACATCGCTGGTGGTAGTGGAAGCTCGATTTCGAGCATGCGTTGGAATTCACGATACTGGGTGATGGCGGCATTCGAAACAGGAACGAATGTGAGCATGGTGATGGCACACGCGATGTTGTGGCTAGAGCGGCCTCGCAAGTGATGGTCGATGCAGCTTCTGGTGAGTTTGGGTAGAGCATTATGATCGATAGAGGGATCATCGCTCAGAGTTAGTGGGGTTGCCTACACGATGTGGTTGAGTGCGAGTCGTCACCAGGGTGGCTCGCGATCGTTGTGGAGAAGGTCGCGTGTGGCGTGTCAGTAAGGTAATAGTTTATTTTTTTTGTTTTATTTAATTTGAAAATATACGTAATATATGCATATATTTGCAGTAAAATAAAGTTACTATTGTTATGTACAGGAAAAGAAAACATATTTCTAGTTCACTAAATTTTGATATATATATATATGTACGTATGTATATATTTAGATTAGAAGGAAGGAATTTTACAGTGAAGAAATTTATTTTAGTAAGGTACAAAGTAATCTTGTTTTTATTTAGTAAATGTATATGTCAACATGCATTCTCTAGTTTAAAATAGAAAAAAATGGGAGTTTGAAATGTTTGAAAGATTATATCAGATTTGATTTTTGAATCTATATAAATTAATTTTTATAAGTGAGGGTTACAAAGAAAAAGAAAAGAAAATATTTTTGTTAAAAAGGAATTATTTTAAATTTAAACCACTAGTTAAAAAGTTAAATTATTTGTTTAAATTAAATTCATAAATGATAATTAATTGTTTGATTCTTTCGAATATTGATAAACTGTATAAATATTTATACAAGGTCAAAAATCGTGAAAACAAGCTGGAATGGAAATGGACTGCAAAATAAAAGCAAAGGTGAGATCTTCTCACTCAATTGAATAGTTAGAATTTAAATTATTGATTGATTGTTTGGATGTGATATTATATATGATAGAGCGTATATACATATATATTGAAGTGATTGATTTCCCGCATTATATAGTGGATGAGACCCTATGCGCCCTGTATAATAGCGGATGACCCTTATACAGCGATATCCCGCCTTGAAGCGGGATTGGTATTTAATTTGTTATGCTAACATCTATGGATGAAGGAAAACAGGTTGGAGGGATCCAACTGGATTCCTCAAATTGTTTGAATTTATTTCATATGATGTGATATGATTTGTTGATAAACTGTGATTGATTATATTGATAATTGAAATTATTGAAGGCTATGGTTTAGCAGAATATATTCTGGTATTTTTAAAATACCAGAATATAAAAGATTGGATTTTTGAAAAGAAATTAAAATATAGAATTTTAAGTAAAATAATTTTATAGATTTAGATAAATCAAAAGAAGGAATTTGGAAAAGGATAAAAATTGATTTTTGAAATCCTATCGAATAAACTCCAAGTATGGAGAAAAGATTTAAGAAATGGAAATAAATGGATTTTGAGAACTTAATCGGTATTGTTTGAAAGTTGAAGAATTTATTTAAAAATTCCAATTTTAAATGGTTTGGGAGAAATAAAGGAATTTATTTTAAAAGGTAGAAAATTTTGGAAATCAATTTGAAAATTGATTTTGTATTTGAAACTTTGTTTTAAGAAAAAAAGAATGAGACTATGAAATTTATAAACGGGTTTTATAAATATAGTGAAATATTTATCAAAGGATAATTTGAAAGTGTAAATTCACAGTGGGAATTTAAGGAATGGTAATTTGTTTTAAAAATAAATACTGGTTTATTTTTAAAAGTGTGGAAAGAAAATTTACGAATTTGGGATATAAATTGAGATAAATCGAGAAGGATTTATTGATTGATTAAAATGGACTATTTTGGAATGGAAAGTGTATTTTCCCTGGAAAGCCGAGTATGTTTTCAAAGTAGCTTTTAAATATAAATTAAAAGTTCTAAAGTTGGTTTTAAAAAGATTTTTTTTGGATAAATTATTTTCTTAAATTATTTTTGAATTTTTAAAAGTAAATATTTATTAAGCTAATTATAGAAGTGATTATTTTAAAAGATTTAACTAGTATTTGATTTAGAAGATGGTTATTTAAATAATTATATTCTATCTAATAATTTTATTTTTAAAATTAGTTTGGGGGTTAAGTTTTACATGAGATATTAGTATAAAATTTCATAACTAATATTTTAAATAAAGCGTTTAAAATAGTTTTTATTTTTAAGTGTTTCCAAGTATATATTTTTAGACAAATGATTTAAATTGTTTTAAAAATCTAAAGTATTCGGACTCGGCAAATTTTCAGTGGAAATAAACAATGTTTGGAAATTTATTCCGTGAGATAAAAGTAGTTTGAAAATTGTTTTCAGAAGCGTTGAAGCGTGGAAATATATCTTGCGAAGGTATTTATGAATTAGTAAATAATTTGGAGAAATTAATTAAATTTGATGGTTGTTTATGGATATTAATTGATAGTTAATAACCGACTATCAATATTGGCCTTTGAGATGCACTTGAATTTTGATGCGGCCGGGGGTCGGATTCCAAACGATTATTTGAAAACCACATCAAATCTTAATGATGGATCTTTTATTTAAAGGATCAAAAATGGAAATTTGTTGTGTCTTAATTTAGATCTGAATGTATCCACTTGTTTCTAAAATAAGTATTCCTTATTCGAATTAGCCGGGAGAGGACATTGGGTCATAAAACTCATTCCGAATAATGATACGACGAAATGGGATTGCATTTGAAGACGGTGTTGAAGACATGGTATTTTCGAAAATGAAAGGATTACCTGTCGATTGTCTCTGCACTGAGTTGCTCCGGTATAGAGATTACCCTATGTGATGGGGAGTCCGGACGTGATTAGGGAATATCTGGATTTGCAAGGACTTTTTTCCTTAATTGAACGAAGTGCCTTCGGTTCCATTTAGACCCAAGATGGACTTGTATGTATGTTTCTCTGACATTACACTTTGAAATATAAAGCTGGTTTCTATCAAATATATTTCTGTTAGTGGCGGAGAATTTATTCTCTTAGCTTAACACCGTTCTCTGAGACGTACGAGCTCAGAGGTTATGTAGTTGATGGTTACTAGTGATATATTCCCAATTTGGTAATGTGGCATGCTAAGTGTTGATCATTGGTTAATCGAAGTATGGCTTTTGTGAAAAGCGTAGCTTTGTGGGACGAGACTTCGTCGAACCTCACACCCCGAAAATGGTCGAAACAGGAAGGATGCAGCAAGGTTATGGGGGTCGCGCCCCTTAGGGTATGTGCATTTCCTTCTGGATAAAAAGTGGTATTTGGTATAAAGCCCAAATATTTAACTTTTGTGGATAAAAAGTGGTATTCTGGTATGGAGCCCAGATTATTTACTTATGTGGTTGTTGGTTGTTGAGGTGCCTCGGTAAAGGCCGGTTGCGACCGGGGGATGACATACTCGTGACAGTTAGTTACCTAGTTACAGAGGTAACCCGGCCTTACGTTGGCAGAGATCCGGTTAGGTTCTCGGGGCATCCCTACAGAAGCGTACGATTTAGATAAAAGAAGTTCCTTAGCCTTGACCATTTGTTGGAAATCCAATCACTTAATACGTTCCCTGTACGGTTTTAGTTGTAGAACATGCCATCCAACATGGTAGCTATAGTAGGCGTACTATAATGGTACGTATGCTGGCTAAGATTTATATTTTATTTTCAAAATGTTTTTCCACACTATGCACTAATAATAATATTCAAAAGGATTTTCACGTATCAAGCATGTTTGAATATCATAAGGAGAAACCTTCCCCAAGTGTGCGATCGCATTGTGTATGTGCCGAAAGACCTTATGGTAGTTTCATTTTCAAAAGCATGAACGGATTTCTTTTTATTTTTGGGCAAATAACTGTTTTAAGATCTCACACCAGTCCTATGACTGAATCGGAGTTTATTGTTCCTTTTTCTAAACCCTAGGTGCCCATAGTTTTCCAGATTGGCAGTGTAGAGTCGGGTTATCGTTGTTTTGGAGCGAAATCAGGAAAGTATGCTATGGAGATCAGGAGACAAGCTGGATGGAAAGTCGTATCACTCGTATTATGTATTATCCGCTGCATATGGTTTGTTTCCATATGGACAAGTTATTATAACTGACCAGTGTTGTGTTTTGTTGATATTGTATTTGATGATGTAATGTATAAATTGATATGGTTCCTTTTTTTAAAGATTAGTCATTTATCTATTACATCTTGTTCCACTGCGATTGTGAGATTTTAATATTGTTTCTATTTCTTCTTCTACCACTTTCTTCTTTAACCCTAACGGTTCGGTTTTTAGCATTTGATTGTTCGACATTTGATACAGTGGGCATATTGATGTTGAATTTCGGGCGTCGAAAAATCGGGTCGTTACAATTTGGTATCAGAGTTGAAGGTTAAGCGAGAACCGTGGCTTTGGTGGTGGAATTACTCATTAGAGATAGAGTCAGTAGTACTCTAGAATGAGTTTAAGTGTATTAATAGATATGAGAGCGTATTTGTTAGTGAATATAAAAATTGTTTTTATATTGTTTGACTTATCGGTTGCGTGTTTATGAATTCTGGTTGGTATGTGGGACGCCATTTTATCGATAGGGGTTTCTAAACTCTTAAACAAGATTAACTGACACAGTATTGTTTTAAAATAGGGTAAATGAAATAATTTTACCCAAATTATTTTTGTATATAAAAGAAATAATTTTTCATAAATTATTATAGTTATATAAGGTTGCTTGGTTGTTAGAAAGTGATAATAAATTATTATCGTTGTTGTGTAAAAATTAAATAGGAAATTGAAATAATAACCAAAGGTTAAGAAATAAATTCATATACAAATGAGATTTGTAAACGTAAATTCTAAATGTGATTTATAATTTGAAATAGAATTCCAGAGAAATATTTGAAAATGTTTTTGAAAGGATTTGGGGTTTGAGATTTGGGAAATTTAAATCCCTTTTGATTTGAAAATGGCTTTCAAAGGTTATGCAAAAATTATTATTTCGAAAATATTTTTGAATTGGATATGAAATCTGGTGAAATTTGGAATTTAAAAATATTTGAAAAAATGTTTTTGAAGGGATAAAAGCATTAAATACTTTTCGGTCGCTGGAAAACAATTCCGATGATGATCGCGACATCATCGGTGTTCATTTTCGAGTTTCCAATGGAGGAATTGCTACCCGAATGTTTTGAGTTGGGAATATTTACGAAATTGAGTTTGATTTTGAAATAGTTTGATTTTGGGATACACTTGATTTCGAAAATAATTTTGAAATACTTAAGTGATTATTTAAACTCTGGAATCTTATTTAAAAATGGTTATAGAATATTTATAAGTTTAAAAAAAACTAATAAGGGTTTGAGAAAGGGTGAATAGAATTCAATATTTAATTTAATTTGGAAATAAATTAATAATTGAAGACGAAATTGAATTCAAAACGAGATTGAAAATTTGAGTCAAATAAAATGATGATATGGATTAGATATGAATGAAAGGTAGTTGATAAAAATTTAGTATTCAAAATTTTAAGATAAACTGGATTCAAATGAAATTGAAATGCAAGTGAACACAAATGAATATAAAACCAAAGCGATGAAGTAGAAAATAAATATAAGAAGTGTATAAAATGCTTATATTGTATTTAAGAACTAAATGGTGGAATTCTTAAGTAAAAATCTGGAATTGGGAAAAATACTGAGTAAATATTTGAATGGAGTAAATAAAAGCGTGGGAAATGAAAATTTTGGATAGAAACCAATATAAATGTGAATAAAAGAGAATTGATATAGCTAATAATCAATTAGAAATAAATACGTGGGATGTACGTATATTGCTTTATTCGCATATCAATTTGATCCAATTTCGAGCACAGAATTTCGAGATAGTTATATCGATCCGAATTGGAATTTTTCACTCGATTTTCGACGGCGAACCCTGGATATGGATTTTTGATTGATTCTGGAAATTCTCTATCATAGTTTACGGCTATGCAAGGAGAATGACGGTTTCTGATCAAGAAACCAGATCTGAGTCCGCACTAGGAAATCGGACGGACGATACTACTTTGGAAGTGAAATTGTGTGATCGAGTGAGTGATCGGATTTGGTATTGCATACGAATGGAATGTGTACGTCATACAGGTTGAGTACAATAGGTATTGAAAATTTTGTAAAGAAGTGTATAAAATGATTTTGAAGCTATGATTGGACACTATTGCTAGTAGAATATACAGGTGATTAAAAGCAAAAGGAAATTGAGATTTTTGATTTCAGAAGATAAATGAAATTTCTCGTCAAAAGGTATGTATTTGAATTTCTGTGTGAAATTTGATGATTTTCTGGTCTAGCCACTTGGCCTTTTGTTTTCTTTTGAAATCTAGGGGCCCGTTGAGGCATTTTGTAGTCGTACCGAGCTAGCCGTGCAAAGGAGACGTTGACGAATTTTTTTGAAAATTTAGGGAGTTAGAATTTTTTTGAGAAATATGGATGATTTAATATTTGAACTTAAATTTAAATTTGAATTGTTGAGAAAATAATATTATTCGAAACTTATGATTGAGGTTGGGGAATTAGCAAGAATGATAGTGTCTTTAATAAAAATTGTTTTGGAAAGTTGGAACTGTTGGGTTTTGGGAAGTTGTTAAAATCTTTTTGAATTGGGAAGACAGTGAATGAGTTATGGATCATTCTTCTTAACTAGTAAATTTCGAGGACGAAATTCTTTTAAAGGAGGGAAGAATGTGACGACCCGGAATTTTTAGACATTTGAAATTGAAATATTTAATTGATTTTAAATATTTAAAAATTAGTTTCTTACTTGAATTTCAAATATCGCTATTTATTGAATAATTTAAATATTGAATTAATAACTAGAAATTGGGAATTTTTTTGAATCTGGAGTTCCAGGCTTGTTAAAAATAATTTGATAGCTTAGAAAATTTATATTGATAATACTGAAAGTAATAGTACTTTTAAAATTTAATTTGAGAGTGATTTATTCAGTTTGAAATTTTATCATTTAAAATCGATATTTAAAAATAGCCTTTCGAGGAACAGTCTTTGGATTTGACAAAATCAGTTTCGTTGGATCCGTAATAGTGTTTTACTATCGAATTTCAAATTTCGTAGCGTTTGGAGTTGTCGTGTGATCGTACGATAGGTAAATGCGCTGAAAATCTATATTGAGATTCAATACAATAGTTGGGTCCAAAAAGCTATTTTCTCCATAGATCGAATTAGGACTCGAAATCTTTTCCATTGTGTTTCGATTAAAGGTATAACCTTATGAACGCCTAGCAGCATGACTCGATAAGATTTTGGAATTTTGAGTTGAAATTTGTAGACGATTTAAATTTGAATTTAAATTTAAATATATAAAATATAAACGCTGTAGCTAGCTCTAACACGTATAGGAGTTTATAATACGTGTTCCCTTTTCTTTGAAAATTTCACACGCGTTCATTTTTTTTTAAAATAATAATAAAAAGAAATAGATGCGAACGAAGAAAAAGGGATAAAATGAAAATTAAATCATGCTCGTCAAATCAATCATGACCGAGCCCTCTTTTGTTTGAAACCAATTCCCAGGCAAAATGATTCATTCTAATTTATAAAAAAATAGATAGATCGAATGAAATCGATTTCGTTCAAAATGGAAATATTGATCGTAATCAAGTCGCGACCTAGGACAGGCGAGATCGCGTCGCCTGGCGCGTAAGGCGGGGGCAGCGAAGCGTCGCTAGTGGTAGTGGAAGCTCTATTCGAGCACGCGTTGGAATTCGCGATACTGGGTGATGGCGGCTAACGAAGCAGGATCGAACGTGAGCGGGATGAAGGCACACGCGATGTTGTGGCTACGGCGATCTCGCAAGTGATGGTCGATGCAGCTTCTGGTGAGTTTGGGTAGAGCATGATGATCGACAGAGGGATCGTCTCTCGGAGTTAGTGGGTCGCCTGAACGATGTGGTTGAGCATGAGTTGTCACCAGGGTGGCTCGCGATGGTTGTGGAGAAGGTCGCGTGTGGCGTGTCAGTATGGTAGCAGTTCATTTTTTGTTTTATTTAATTTGAAAATATACGTAATATATTCATATATTTGCAGTAAAATAAAGTTACTGTTGTTATGTACAGGAAAAGAAAACATATTTCTATTTTACTAAATTTATATATACATATATATATATTTAGATTAGAAGGAAGGAATTTTACAGTGAAGACATATATTTTAGTAAGGTATAAATAATCTTTTTTTGTTTAGTAAATGTATATATCCACACGCATGCTCTAGTTTAAAATAGAAAAACGGGAGTTTGAAATGTTTGAAAGATTATATCAGATTTGATTTTTGAATCTATATAAATTAATTTTTATAAGTGAGTGTTACAAAGAAAAAAAGTGAATATTTTGTTAAAAAGGAATTAGTTTAAATTTAAACCACTAGTTAAAAAATTAAATTATTTGTTTAAATTAAATTGCTAAATGATAACTAATTGTTCGATTCTTTCGAATACTGAAAAACTGTATAAATATTTATAAAAGGTAAAAAATCATGAAAACAAGCTGAAATGGAAATGGATTGCAAAACAAAAGCAATGTGAGATCTTCTCACTCAGTTGGAATAGTTAGAATTTAAATTATTGATTGATTGTTTAGATGTGATATTATATATATATATATATATATATATATTGGAGTGATTGATTTCCCGCATTATGCAGCGGATGAGACCCTTTGCGCCCCGCATAATAGAGGATGGCTTTTATACCGCAATATCCCGCCTTGAAGCGAGATTGGTATTTAATTTATTGTGCTAACATCTGTGGATGCAGAAAAATAAGTTGGAAGGATCCAAATGGATTCCTTAAATTGTTTGAATTTATTTCATATGTTGTGATATGATTTGTTGATAAACTGTGATTGATTATATTGATAATTGAAATTATTGAAGGCTATGGTTTGGCCAAAGATATTCTGGTATTTTTAAAATACCAGAATATAAAAGATTGGATTTTTGAAAAGAAATTAAAATAGAATATTTTAAGTAAAATAATTTTAGAGAGTTGGATAAATCAAAAGAAGGAATTTGGAAAAAGATAAAATTTGATTTTTGAAATACTATTGAATAAATTCCAAGTATGGGGAAAAGATTTTAAGAAATGGAAATAAATGGATTTTGAGAACTTAAGCAATATTGTTTAAAAGTTGAAGAATTTATGTAAAATTCGAATTTTAAATGGTTTAGGAGAAATAAAGGAATTTATTTAAAAGGTAGTAAATTTTGGAAATCGATTTGAAAATTGATTTAGTATTTGAAACTGTGTTTTAAGAAAAAAAGAATGAGACTATGAAATTTATAAACGTGGTTTATCAGTAAAGTGAAATATTTATCAGAGGATAATCTGGAAGTGTAAATTCACGGTGGGAATTTGTAAAGGAATGGGTAATTTATTTTAAAAGTAAATACTGGTTTATTTTTAAAAATATGGAAAGAAAATTTACGAATTTGCGATATAAATTGAGATAAATCGAGAAGGATTTATTAATTGATTAAAATGGACTATTTTGGAATGGAAAGTGTATTTTCCCTGGAAATCCGAGTTTGTTTTCAAAATAGTTTTTAAATATAAATTAAAAGTTATAAAGTTGGTTTTAAAAAGAATTTTTTGGAGAAATTATTTTCTTAAAGTATTTTTGAATTTTTAAAGTAAATATTTATTAAGCTAATTATAGAAGTGATTATTTTAAAAGATTTAACTGATGGTTATTTAGATAATTATACTCTATCTAATAATTTTATTTTTATAATTAGTTTGGGGGTTAAGTTTTACATGAGATATTAATATAAAATTTCATAACTAATATTTTAAATAAAGCGTTTAAAATAGTTTTTATTTTTAAGTGTTTCTAAGTATATATTTTTGGACAAATGATTTAAATTGTTTTAAAAACCTATAGTATTCGGACTCGGCAAATTTTCAGTGGAAATAAACAATGTTTGGAAATTTATTCCGTGAGATAAAAGCAGTTTGAAAATTGTTTTCAAAAGGGTTGAAGTGTGGAAATATATCTTGCAAAGATATTTATGAATAAATAAATAATTTGGGGAAATTATTTAAATCTGATGGCTGTTTATGGATATTAATTGATAGTTAAATAACCGACTAACAATATTGGCCTTTGAGATGCAATTGAATTTTAATGCGACCGGGGGTCGGATTCCAAATGGTTATCCGAAAACCCCACCGAATCTTAATGATGGATCTTTTATTTAAAGGATCAAAAATGGAAATTTGTTGTGACTTAATTTAGATCTGAATATATCCACTTGTTTTTAAAATAGGCGCTTATTATTCGAATTAACCGGGAGAGGACATTAAGTCATAAAACCCATTTCGAATAATGATATGGCGAAAGGGGATTGCATTTGAAAATGGTGTTGAGGATCGGGTATTTTCAAAAACGAAAGGATTACCTGTCGATTGTCTCTGCACTGAGTTGCTCCGGTATGAAGATTACCCTATGTGATGGGGAGTCCAGACGTGATTAGGGAATACCCGGATTTGCAAGGACTTCTTTCATTAATTGGACGAAGTGCCTTCGGTTCAATTCAGACCCAGGATGGACTTGTATGGATGTTTGTTTGACATTATAAAGTTGGTTTCTATCAAATAAATTTCTGTTGGTGGCAGAAAGTTTATTCTCTTAGCATAACACCCTTCTCTGAGACGTACGAACTCAGAGGTTATGTAGTTGATGAATACTAGTGATATATTCCCAATTTAGTAATGTGGCATGCTAAGTGTTGATCATTGGTTGATCAAAGCATGGCTTTTGTGAAAAGCGTAGCTTTGTGGGGCAAGACTTCGTCAAACCTCACACCTTAAAATGGTCGAAACAAGAAGGATGCAACAAGATTATGGGGGTCGTGCCCCTCAGGGTATGTGCATTTCCTTCTGGATAAAAAGTGGAATCTGGTATCGAGCCTAGATATTTAACTTATGTGGATAAAAAGTGGTATTCTGGTATGGAGCCCGGATTACTTACTTATGTGATTGTTGGTTGTTGAGACGCCGCGGTAAAGGTCGGTTATGACCGGGGGATGACATACTCGTGACAGTTAGTTACTTAGTTACAGAGGTAACCCGCCCTTTTGTTGGCAGAGGTCCGGTTAGGTTCTCGAGGTGTCCTTCCAGAGGCGTACCCTTCGGATAAAGGATGTTCCTTAGCCTTGACCATTTGTTGGAAATCCAATCACTCAATACGAGTCATGTACGGTTTTAGTTGTAGAACCTGCCATCTAACATGGTAGCTATAGTAGGCATACTATAATGGTACGTATGCTGACTAAGATTTATATTTTATTTTCGAAATGTTTTTCCACACTATGCACTAATAATAATATTCAAAAAGATTTTCGCGTATCAAGCATGTTTGATTATCATAGGGGGAAACCTACCCCAAGTGTGCGATTGTATTGTGTGTGTGCCGGAAGACCTTATGGTAGTTTCATTTTCCAAAAGCATGAACGGATTTCTTTTTATTTTTGTGCAAATATCTCACACGAGTCCCATGACTGACTCGGAGTTTATTATTCCCTTTTCTAAACCTTGGGTGCCCCTACTTTTCCACACGGGCAGCCTAGAATCAAGTTATCATTGTTCTGGAGCGAAGTCAGGAAAGTATGTTGTGGAAATCAGGAGACAAGCTTGATGGTGAGTCGTATCACTCATATTATGTATTATCCACTGCATATGGTTTGTTGCAAATTTAGTTTCCATTTGGACAAGTTATTATAACTGCCCAGTGTTGTGTTTTATCGATATTGTACTCTGATGATGTAATGTGTAAACTGATATGGTTCTTTTGTTTAAAGATTAGTCATTTATCTATTATATATTTTTCTGTTGCGATTGTAGGATTCTGATATTGTTTCTATTTCTTCTTCTACCTCTTTCTTCTTTAACGCTAATAGTTCAGTTTTCCGACATTCGATTGTTCGACATTTGATACAGTGGATGTACTGATGTCGACTTTTGGACATCGAAAAATCGGGTCGTTACATTTTCAATTTACATATTGTCCTTATTTCACTACTTTATTTTCCATCTTTTAATATTTATTTCATGTTTCATGACCTATTGCAATTTTAGATCAAACCCTATTTATCAAATCGTTCTTTATGACGCGATTATGATATTTTAAAGCATCTTCCAAGATAAAACTATTAAAATAATTTCTAATCATTAATGGTGAACCGAAAAGTAGGAACCTCACCATAACCATGAATGCAGCTTTCAAAGAAGGACGGAAGGTAGATTCTACATTTTCATTGCATGAAACATAGTGGTAAGCTATCCAAGAAAGCATCCATAACATGGCTCGAATCAGATAGATTTACCAGAGGGTCATTAGGTAAAGGTAAAATTATATATCAACCAAATCGATAACCACCATCATCTGAGGTCGTGTCAAAGAAGACTGCAAAGAAAAATAAAAAAAGTAAATAGTATTGTTTTTCAAATCCTAATATTATGCACTCTTCATATCCTCCTTTGGACCTTACCTTAAACAATAGAAGTGCAAAATCTAGTTTATTGCTGAAATAAAGATTACAAAGATAGCTTAATTTGGTTCAGATAGCTTAATTGGGTTGCAACTTTGTGTCGATCCAAAGATTTCCATGCCATTTTCTTCCTCCTTGCAACAAAGATAGCTTAACTCGGTTATTGTTGAAAGAAAGTAAAAAAGATCGTACAACAAAACTTCGATATTCATTAAATTACACATAGAAAGGTTAATAAGTGGAAGAATAGAAGAAATTGCAGACAATTAAAGATCATATACTACTGCTAATATGTACACTGAGTAGCGGTGGAGTGTACTGTCGACGTCACCTGAAAATGATGTAGATCGACTTCAAAGCAAGACGGTACAGTGCAACCCGGTGCAGTGTAGTATCCACGTCGCCTGAAATGCGAAGCTGTAGTGGAGTGGTGGTGGTAGGTTTGCATCTGAGAAATTATGGATTTCGCTTTTATTTCTTTTTTTTACTTGCTGTGAACGAAGGAGATGAGTTGGATTTGAGGATGTAGAAGAGGAAGGTGTAGATAAGGCGTAGGGAATTGAATTATTATTTTTGGACTTTAGTTTTATACTTTTATGAATTTAAGAATTTAAAAATTTTATATTTTTAAGAATTTTTTGTTTTTGTTTTTTATATATAAATATATTTTATATATTTTTATATATAATGAGAAGCTTTCGATAACACTTCTATTTCGCAGCGCCCTTTGTGGCCCCTTAAGTTCTGCCATACAATCCGACATAAATAATATTATGATGTAAAAGAGAGAGAGAGAAGTAAACAGTTGCAAATCAGAACATCACATCTTGCTGCAAAATAGGGATGTCATTGAATGCTACTCGTATGTAATTGTTATATACTTTTAAATAATCATTAAATGTGTCAAAAAGGTAAAAGTGCTCGTTTTCAATAGAGCTTACATAACTTGTATTAAAAATGACTAGTTTGAATCAACAAACCTGTTTACAATAAAAAATTGAAACATGACCATGTAGAAACGACATTGTTGTCTCAAATGCTCAAGTATAAAATTTCATGCAATTTCAAGCCAATTTAATCTACAATCCCTTAAGTTAACCGATATTTTCAGTAATCAACTAACATTCAAGAATATTTCAATAGATAAGACGGATGATCAAAATGACTCATAATTACATGAAATCATATATTTAAACTTCTCATATGGTGTAAAATAATGTGTACGATCGTATTCATAAATATCGAAAATATGTAGGAATTTATGTTAGAATTGGATCGTTTTCGATGGATCTATGATTTCATAATTCAATCGATTATTTTCAATAAGCACCTTATATGTAGGAGTATTTACATATAGCAAGATGGATATTCAAATCACCACATAATTACACGAAAATTGTATATCTAAATTTCTCGTATGGTACTAATGAATGTGTGTATTCCGATTTCATAAATTTGATGATATGAAATAAATAATAACAAATAAATTATAATAAGATATATTATTAAAAAAACAAAATAAATAATTTTGAAATAATTGAAATATATATATTTTGAAAACTATGTAATGTTGTTTAATGAAATTATATAATATATGTTTAGGAAGAAAATGTAAAGGGACGAGAGGGTAAACAATAAAGGCATCAAAATGGCGTCAGAAAATACCGACACCGTTCCAATGCCATTTATTTTCATGAGAAAACAATAAAGGCATTGGAATGGCATCGGTATTTTCCAGCGCTACTGTTATTTTTGTTAAGTAAATAAATGGCGTCGCGATGGCATCTTTGTTTTCCGATGCCCTTTGATGCCTTTTTTCTATTTTATGACTTTCCGACACTTTTCGATGCCTCGCCTTTTTAACGTCACAATGGCACGGAAATTTTCGCTTTATTTTGCATCCCTCCTAGTAGCGTACCTTTATATCAAAATAGAATTTCCAACATTTAACAGAAAGTGCAAGCATCGAAGATGCTCTAATTGGTAATTGAGTATTCAAGTAGAGATATCTTACTTAAAAAAATGATTTTAATGGATTAATCGGCAATCAAGTATAAATATATTACTGAAAATTTATTTAAAGGATTAATTACAGTTGTTTAGAAGTAAGTTACATATTTATTATTGAAGTTATTAACGTTTACTAATCATTTACAATATAAAAACACTTGGTAAGCATTTAAAATTTTTACACTTAAAACTTGTCACTGCAGGCTGTAGCCAAAAGGCAGAGGCACGATCTGTTTGAAAGGTGCAGTGTGTTGAAGTGCATGGTCATGACAAAATCATGGTAGGACAGTACTCGAAAGGGACAATGAAGCTACAAACTAGGCTCGAGATTCTTCATGGTTTGAGCACTCTTATTATTTATCGTAGAGATTTTTAATAGTATGTGTTATACGAAATATTATCACAACATTGTATGTATGACCACAGTGTAAAATTGGTTACGTCTCATTTAATATACTTTTACAATCAAGTGTTTTTTTAGGATTATTGCTTGATTTTATTGGATTATTTTTATAAGAGAATTTAAGAAAATATTGTCGTTGAAACACTACTTTAATTTTTTATTCGAAATGCTATTAAATGATATTTAATGAAAAGGAAACAAGATGTATAACATAACAGAAATAAAGCTATAAATAACTAATATTACATTTAGAGAGAAAAAAAGCTATATAAAAAATTGATAGCATTTAACATTACATTTTAATTACTTCTGATAAACTCTATTAATATTCAAGTTTTGATAGTGCTTATTTAATGCTATGGTTTGCTCGTAGATTTTTGTAGCACATTGTTAGATAATGTTTTCTAACACTATTGTAAGGTTCTATAACATTTTTTTCCATGTCTAAAATTTGTGGCCTTTCATTAAACGCTATGAAAAGATACTTTTTCATAGCGTTTTTCTTATATATTTTGGCATATTCTAGCATGTCCTTACATAACGTCTCCTAAAACATTGTGTAAACTATTATAAATTTTTCAGACACTGTAAAATGTCCAGTTTCTTATAGTGCTTTTCACTGTACAACTTTTATATGTAATATAACATGCATCAGTTATCCATATTCTTGTATTACTTTAGAGTTCAAAAGTCATATAAGACAATACCGAATTTTGGTAAAATAAACACTTAAATGACAAAGTTACGAATGTATTTGGTAGGTTTATAATTTTCCTTTTGTATGAAAATTAAGGCGATAACATCCAGGTGATTTAATAATAAGTATATGTTATACTTCTTTGTCAATCGTAATTATGTTCATTGTATATTTCAATCGACAAACAACTTTATCAGATATATTGGTTGCACAAATTTATTGAAGTGGATAATATAATTTTATATAGCATAGTGGTTAAAGTAATGCAGAGGTTAAATTTACCATTTCATGTTTCTAATAAGGCTCCATGGATTTTTTATATTCCTCATAGCCCTAAGATAAATACATAGAAACCTTTCGATTCCTTCGATGGATGTTAGGACTCGATTTCCTTAAAATTCTATCCTTAGGTTTGCTCAATAAACCATAAGACTTGCGAGCAATTGATAACACCTTTTTGATTCTATCATATACAACTTTTGACTATATTCTTTACGCTAATCTTATTTCGACTGTAACGACTTAGAATTTTATCGATTGATTTGAGAATATTTAATGTATTTTAGATATTCGGTTAATGGTTTAACAATCAAATAACCCTCTCTTAATTAATAACTACAGTAGAAAATTCATTTTTGATTTTCGTTTACAAAATTATGTAGTTCAATGAAAAATTAAAAATGTGATCGAAACTCCTTATTTGGATTTTTGAATTTTTATCGAACAACAAGGTGTAGGAAGTTGTTATAATTTTTGGTATACACTTTTACAACAACATTCATATGATTTAAGAAGACATTTTATTTTAAAAATGTAAGGATAATAAATAATATAATATTCAAAAGAATTAATAGGTGGAATCCAATGCACGAGGCTTCTGCACGATAGCGGACTCTAGGGAGGTCAATAATATACATAGTTTTTCCTTCGCCTTGCGAAGAGGCTATATCCAGAACTCGAACCTGGGCGCCCAGATCACCTTGCGGGTGACCCAGCCATTGCGCCAAGGCTCCACTTCATTAAAATGAATTGATAAATAAAAAATTTTGAATTTGAAATAAAATGATGGATGTGAAATTTGAAGATTCCTTTAGAATTGAAATGAACAGAGGTACATGAAAACACTTCAAAATCGAAAATACTTTCTTGTGCTTGACATTTTAGTGGCTTGGATATGATGGCAAAGTTAAAAATTGTGTCCTTTAATCTTTTTTGTGCAATTATTAAAATAAAACTTCTGTTTTATTTCATTTTAAATTCTTCACTTCATCTTCTTTCTCACTTACTCTTCCACTCATAAAGTAGAAAAAGTTTTCTTTTTTTAAAAGTTTGAAGTTATGTGTGTTTAGTTGCTAAGGAAAAAGCTTAGATTTGCATTCAACTATTTGGGAGGGTGAGAACCCTGCATCTTTTATCTTTGTCAATTTTTTTTGAAAAATGTTGAATATTTTGTTAGTACCTTGATTTAAAAATGATACTCTTGCTTATGCAATTGGTTAAAAATCATGTTTTGCTAATAATATGCTTTGAAAAATGATGGATAAGCTCATTGCAAAAGAAACATACACTGTGATATATGAACAAAAACAATGCAGTTCATATTCTCCCACTCTTTATTTAAAGAAATAAACACACCCATCCCTTGTTCAAAAATCATCTCTCAAGCCATAGGGAATCAACAAATGCGGTCAACTATAAGTTGTTCATCTTAGTGTGTAGCTATCTTTAAAAATAATCATAGTAGTTTTCATCGAGTAGTGTGTTAGATGCCTTTTAATTATAGTGATAGTCGAAACAACGATAGTTTTTCGATGAGCACAGATCGACGAATGGGGAGTACGATCACGTTCATCATCGAGAATCATGATTTTTAATGTTATTCACGTGATTTGAAGGGAATGGTTTTGCCATGCCGGATGAACGGCTGATCTTCGGTCATCTCTCATTTTCTGGTGGTCTTGAAGGCCGGGAAGGTATAGTTGAGCTGGGAGGGGGCAGGGATCATGGCGAAGTCGGCAGCGAAGTCACGATGTCACCGGTGGACAGTGGTGCTCGGTTGAGCTAATTTTAGGGTTTTGGGCCATTGATTTTGCGGTCAATCTCCTTTGCATGCTGGTGGGGGAGCGGAGGGGCTGAGCTTGGCCTAGTATTGGTTGGTAGTGCATGGATGGAGGATGAGTTGAGCGGTAATAGTATCAGGGTTTATAAGTGGAGATAGCGGCTTTGGTAGGTGATTGGTCAAGGCTGGGATGTGTTTTTCTTTCGGGTTAATAGGTCGAAATGGGTTATGGGTCACTTGAGCCGACAGTGGAGGCGCGGTCGAGGCGAGGTTGGAGAGTGGATTTTGGGCGTGGGCTTGGGGCGGTGATCGAAGGTCAATAACAGTGTCCATTGGCGTACACAAGCACATGCGTTGAAAGTGAGAGAAGAAGCAGTTTTGAATTTAGGTAATTTAATTTTGGAAATCAATTTGGGAATTTTGATGAGGGATAAGTCATAGCTTTTTTCTTTTGTTAGCGTAGTGGGCTTTGGCTAGCCCATTTGGTTTGGGAAGAAATTAGGTTAATTGTTTTGGTTTAAATTTTAAATCAAAGTGCTAACTTCAAAAATGAATAACTCCCCCTTTTTAGATTCGTTTGACTTGCAAATTTTTGCATTAGACACGTATCGATGAGTAAAGCACTATTGCATAAATAGTTGATAGTTTTAATGGAGTATATATTTGTGATAGAATAATAGGGGTCGAATTTAAGTACGTATTTTGAATAATAGCATAGTTAATTAATTATACTTCATTGGTGATACCTATTTGACCAAACAAAATACCGTTCTGTTAATTTTAATCGGATAGATTACTTTTGGCATCTGCTTAGCAGAATAAAATACCTGTTCTGCTATAATTAAATTGATTAGATTATTGATGACATCTGGTTTAGCAGAATAAATCCCCGTTCCGCTATAATATTAATTTGGACATTTATTCATGTGCCAGTAAATTAATATGTGGATTAATTAATATAGAATAAGTCATGGATTTTCCAATGATTGTTAATTGATGATTTTATTTACATGTATGTTTATTTATGTAAACGTTAGTGATAAGAGTTAGAAAGTTAAATTGACTAAAATGGTAGCTTAACTAAGTACCGTTATGGTCGCTGAGTCTCTTGCCTTATTTGAAAAGAAATGGATTTAAATTAATTTCATTTTATAGCAATTTGTAGTTAAGTGTGTATATAATTATAAAATGATTTAAAATGTAAGAGACTTATGATAATAAAGGAAATTTTTTTTTTTGGTTTTGAAATGGTACTTTATATACAACATGTCACTAGGACAACATATCACATGTCAATAAACGTTCGAATCACGTTACGTAAGTTTCGAACTTGTGACCACTTGTACTAAAGCCGAATCACTTAACCATTTAGGTAATTATTTTAGTTAATGATATTTTGAGACATTTAATTATAGTACTCATGTTGTTTAAAAAATATATAAATATATCTTTAATGTTTTTTAAAAATATTTATTTTATTAATATTGATTTAAGGATAATTAATTATTTTATTAATAATGATTTAAAGTTATTTATTTATTTTATTAATAATGTTTTAAATTTAATTAATTATTTTATTTATGATGTTTAAAGGTGATTAATTAATTTAATAAGGAAGTTTATAAATAATAAATTGGTTTAAAAAGGATTTTACCTAAACAAAAGATTTATTTAATGGAGATTTACAAGTAATATTTTGTAAAGGAGATTTATAAAACGATATTTTGTAAAATTGCTTTATAAGTGATAGTTGTAGGAGCGACAATTAAATGGTATTTTATAAAATAAAAAGAGATTTACAAATGTTAATTTATAATTGAAGGTAGGGATTTATAAATGTATTTTGATAATAACAAATATTTGCGTTAATTCTATAAAACTTATGAAAATGAGTTAAAGGATTTTTATGAAGAATTTATAAAGAGGGATTTATAAAAGAGTTTTATAAATAGAAAGCAGTTTTATAAATCACTACGCTAGAAAAGGCATTTCCTAGCATTGAGAAAACGCTACCAAAACTTGTACTAGCGTTTCGGTATACGCTACGACACAACATGCAACTAAAAGTTTGAAACTTTTTGTAGCGTTGTGCAAAACGCTACCAAAACTTGACATATTATAGGACTTTAAAAACACTACAAAAAGTTTCTGACTTTTAGTAGCATGTCGTATCGCAGCATCTACCGAAAAGGCACTAACAGTTCAGATAGCATTTTTAAGAGGCTACAAAAAATCATATTACAACCATTTACATTTATTTTCGTTGCGTTTTTGAAATGCTGCTAAATTTATTAACTGTTTTGCAGCATACTGTCCATGCAACTGTTTCCTGTTAGTGGCTTATATCATTTACATCCATCACTCGCATAAACGTCCTATTAAAGTCAATCAATCAATTGCATAATCATCATATTCAAACAATTGAAACCACATGTTAATCACTTAATCAATAGGATATCCGTAAGCATGTCGATAATAGTTTTTCGACAAATTGAGCAAATTTAATTAAACTCCATAGCCATTCATAAACAAGTTTACACAACAATACTAAGAAAATATTATAATGTATATAACAATCAAAGCAACATTCATTACCTGATTACCCACAATTCTTTGCTGCAGTTGATCTTTAAACCTAAAAAGCTAATTATATGTAGACAGGTTTAACAATCAACAAATGATTATGAAACTGTTTTGCAGATTTAAAATATATCAAACATCCTTAGTTAAAATTTATCAAATTTAAATAATTTTTATAAAACATAGTTAATTTGGTTATATTTTTATAAACTTGGTTTATTTTTATAATAAACTTACTTTATTTTTAAAAACCTATTAACCTTGTTAAATTTTAATAAAACTTAATCGATTTTTACAAATTTATTTAATTTTTATAAAACTTAGTTAAATTATATTAAACTCGGTTAATTTTTATAAAAATTAGTTTAATTGTTATAAAAATCGATTAACTTATTATTAAACTTAATTAATTTTATCAAACTTAGCTTTATTATTACTACTATTACTGTTATTATAAATTTTTTAACTTTTATAATACTTTGTTAATTATTATAAGCATATTTTTTTTATAAAATATAGATAATGTATTCAAACTATTGTTAATTATTATTATATTAAACTTATAAATTATCTCAATTTCTAAAACTTAAAATGTCATAACTTATATTTTAATCAACTTAAACTTATAGGTTATCTCAAACTTAAACTTTAATAACTTAGTGAATTTTTATAAATTATCCCAAACTTATAATTTTTTAATAAATTTAGTTAATTTATTATTACTAATATAAACTTAGTTTATTTTTATAAACTTATTTATTTTTTTATTATAAGACTTAGTTAACTTAGTTAATTTTTATAAATACAGTTTTTGTTATACTATTGTTATTTATTATAAATCATAGTTGACTTAGTTAATTTATTATTATTATAAACTAAGTTTTTTTATCTTATTATATTTTATTATTACTATGACATGATTATATTAAATTAAATTACTTGTTCAACATCACTCGTTCCTTTATGACATTAGCTCGTCCATGGCTTTTAACCAGATATGCTGCCCACGAAAATATAGGTGTTAAGCCTACATAATATTATATAGTTACCATCATTTTAATTCAATAATCTTTATCGTTTAAGTTACAGGGTTTTATAAGTTAACACATTTGGTAAGCATAGGTGTATATGATGTATATGTCTATTTCTATGAGGAAAAAAATAATCATTTGTAATATAGGTGTATACATAACTAGGTAGTGGTTGAATGTATAAAACCCAATAGTGTATTGATAGAAATAAGACATGAATACTGGAACTGACCTGATCGTAGCCTTCATTGCTAAACGACGCACCATCACAATAACAAATTTTGACTCTATTCCAATTATAGAAATCTGCTCATAATCCACAAGATAATATTTAAATAGAATATATCTATATTAAGTTTCAACGTCTATACCAGGATTTTTTCAGGTTTGTTGCTTATGATCCCAGTAAATGGGATCTGTTTCTCCATAAAATATGATGAACCACGATGAGTTGTCTTACGATAAATGCATGAACTAGCATTATTTTACCAGCCCCTCCCTGAATATTTATGAATGACCCATGATGAATTGTCTTGCAATTCATAAATAAGCTTGAATGTAAAAAAATTTTAGATTTCATGTTCTTTGTGTCAACGTGCCGTCCATATGGAATTATATGAGTTTTTGAAGGGGCTAGTACTTAAAGAGTATTTTAGTTGAACTTAGCAATGACAGAAAAGATGGATTTTTTTACAAAAAAAAAAATCAAACTTGTAATCTAGCATCGCTTGCTAAGTGAAGTCATTGATCGACTGGGATCTTCAAATCAAAGAAGGTGGTGCACACGGTGGTTTAAGATTTTTATCTAAAGAGTATTCACACCCTGATATTGAAAAGTTAATGATATTCTCATAAGTTCTGATGCATACTTTTATCGAATGTTATTAACTTTGTTGACATTAATTCTCTGATGTGATGTTGGAGCTACTTATGGTGAATACATCAGTTTTGCACGGTGATCTTGGGAAAGAGATTTATACAGATCAATCAAATAAAAGTAAGCCAAATTATATGTGAAAGCTTGACAATCTATGAACAAACTAAAGTGATCATGGTAAAAAGAGATTTTTCAAGTTTTTACCGTTCCTTGAATTCTTTAGAAGCTCAAAGTCAATGTGTATTTTGAAAGGTGCATCAAATAGTTAACGTATTTGTTGTTATATGTTGATTGTGTCAGTTAGTATGGCTAGAGACTAGAGTGGATGTGTTGAAAACATAACTTAGTAAGAGTCTGATAAGAAAGATTTGGAAAAAAATGTGATGGAGATATGTAGAGACGGACAAGCGAGAGATCTAAGGCACTCATAGAAACAATATATCTAGAACATTCTCATTTGATATGAAATTAAGAAGCCACTGGGTACTTGGTTTATTCTTTATAAGGATACATCTCACAAATATACAAATAAAGAATTTATGATTGCGGGCCATATGTAAATGTTATTGGAAGTATTATTTATGCAAAGATTTATACATGGCCGAACTTGACTTTGGTGGTTCGTGTTGTAGGCTTATCACTTACGTATGTATAATTCAAGCAAGTAACACTGGGCAATGATAAAATGGAATCTTAGATATTTGAGAGGTACTTCATAGTTAAATAATCAACAACAAAATCGGTCATATATTGTTTAAGTACTGATGTCTGATACACAGAACTATTGGAATCATACTTGAATAATATTAATTAATTAATAGATTATCTGCACACTTAAATTATAAATGATACCACAAAGACATTGCTTTGTTAGTTTATATCGCATTGTTAGCCAAACAGTCAAGAATTTGCCTACGGTTAAATAATGCATCTTTTGCAATTTAAACCAAGAAAATGTAACATACCTTTATTATAAGTGTTTCTTAACTAATTTCATCATTGTAAACACTCTTATTATCTTTAACTTTAACATGATCTTTGACTTTAAGATGATCAGCTTAGACTTACGTATTATATTCAGTATCATTTTACACTACTTAACTCATTAAGTGCATAGCAGAGGCAATAAAGTATTTAAAATATGAAAATCCAAAATTCTCACCTCTGAATTGACTAACCAATCATTTGCGCCAGATCCAAAGCCATTACGTAGGTGGTAACCAGGAAGAGTTCCATCTAAACAAACTTCAGTAATAATCAGAACAAAAGTTAGTAATAATCAGAACAAAAGTTAGTAATAATCAGAACAAAAGTCAATAACCAAAATAAGTAACAATCCATGTATCATGAAATCTTTGTTTAATAGGAACAAAAGTTAGATGATATCAGAACATGTAAAACAAGTAATTACTTTTTTGATTGGTTCCTGATATTTTAGAATATAAAAGCTATTTGAAAATTTGATTAGAATGTGTAAATCATATGGAGATTATTTATTGTTATTACTTATTTCTGATAGAGATGGCACTTGAGTATGCATTCAGCTTCTTTTTTCTCAATAAGAAGCAGCGGTACTGTGACATCCCACCTTTCATTCCACAGAAAGACGTATCATCGTTAAGAAAGAAATAGGTAGAAATAGAAAAGATAGAAGAAAGAACTAACAAATATCAGAATCTCACAGCGGAAAAGGAACAAAATATAATACATTACATAACTATTACATAGATATCCATACATCAGAGTTACACAACATCATTTAAACAACACAGTCATATATATCTGCCATTACATACATCCTAAAATACAACATACATCAACTTACACAGCAGAACTAGATAGATACGTCTGGACTCCTACTTCTAGCTTCTCCAGACTTCAACAATCCAAGACCTGATCACTTGGCTACTCATAAAAATTTGAGTACCCAAGAGTTTTAGAAAACAGAATAAACTCCGGGTCAGACATAGGTCTGGTGTGAATAAACGGATTAAAGTTGCTTAACTTTGAAAACCAAAAAGGGTATCACGTAAGACTTTCCACACATAAACACGGGTAAGTTTTTACCTTATGCTAACCAAAACATTTTATAGGAAATCCGATGATATTATCATAGTGTCTAGGGTTTTCAAAATAAAAAATAGAAATAGCTGGAATGCTTACATCTCACATTCCAACATAGTTGGGCACAATCAAAAACGTACAAGCACTTATTGGAGATTGGATTCCATACAATGGCAGGGCTACCGGGGTACCGCCCATCGCAGTACGTAGCCTAGATCAACGTATCGAGGATCCACCCAAAATCCCCTGCAACACAAGGCCGGAACCATCACTTACTGGACAGTCTCGAACAAGATAACCCCACAGTTGTGGCCAACAACTGCCCACACAGCCCAAAAAAGGGACATCTAGACAAGGGTATATCTCATCCTACTTGGGTGCTACCCACTTAACCTTGTTGCACCTCCTCTGTTTTAGCCGTTCCCGGTTGATGAGGCTTAAGGCAGCGATTACCTTTATAGAACACACCTCTTAGAATGCTCATTGTCAACCCAACGATATTCTGAAAGCATTCAATCCATACAAGTTCGTTCGGGGTTCGAACGAAACCGAAGGCATTATCTCGTTACATTCATTTTGGAATCACCCTCAGAGTTAACGACAATAACCCTTGCACTCTGAAACACCATCTCGATCTTTACTTTGGGATTCACGACCTAGCGTTTAACTTGGATCGATGTGGTTTTCGGATAATCATAACTGATACCCGATCCCGGTCTCATCGAAATCCAAACGCCATTTTAAAGGTCAAGTTGTTTAATAGTTTAAACAATTTAATTCAACATTTTGAATTCACATAACATATATCACCAATAAATTATACTCAATCATCATAGATATATCAAGGCGTATCACAGAATATCACTCAACAGATATCACAAATCCAGATATTCTACTCACACAAACATCCTTAAACAGGAATTATTAATCCATGTTATAATCAATTTAATTATCTTAAATTAAATTAACTACTTAAAAATTAATCACTAATCCTGCTTCATTAGTAACTAATCAAACCATTTAATCAATTAATCATTTCTTAATTAACCTTTTTAAATTCAATTAAATAAATCTTAATTATTTAATTAATTACTCCTTAATTACCCATTACTTAATTAATTAATCATTAATTACTAATTAATTAATCATTAATTACTATTAATTAATCATTAACCCTCAATTAATTACTTAATTAATTAACTACTAATTAACTTTGATTAGCTAATTTAGAATTTTTAATTACAATTTAATTAAACACATAGTTGATAATACCAATCTTAAATTACAAATTTATTAATCTCAAATCACTTAGTTAGTTACAATTATAAATTAATTACTATTCTTAATTTACTTACAATATAAACTAAGTAAATAAAAATTATTTATCTTGCATTTTAAAATCTTCCTTAATAACTTTAAGTAATATATAAAAACATTCTTAAGTATCCACTTAATTAATTTAAACTTATAATAAATTCTTAACTTAAAATTGTCAAACATTAACTTCTTCATAATACTTAAATTGTCTAAGATGAGTTAACTTAAACTTTATTAGGCTTAGCATTTTTTGAAAACCAAACCCGAGAAATCCCCAGGTTTACTCAAGTTAAAACTCGAGTTTCTTCACACTTTTTTCGGAGTCCTTCTTTCTTCCTCATATTTTTTCTAGTTTAAGTTTAAATTTCAATAATAGGAAAGCACGCTCACGCACTCAGGAAAAAAGAAGGATTCCGGAAAAAGTGTGAAGAAACTCGAGTTTTAACTTGAGTAAACCTGGGGATTTCTCGGGTTTGGTTTTCAAAATGCTAAGCCTAATAAAGTTTAAGTTAACTCATCTTAGACAATTTAATTATTGATGAAGAAGTTAATGTTTGACAATTTTAAGTTAAGAATTTATTATAAGTTTAAATTAATTAAGTGGATACTTAAGAATGTTTTTATATATTACTTAAAGTTATTAAGGAAGATTTTAAAATGCAAGATAAATAATTTTTATTTACTTAGTTTATATTGTAAGTAAATTAAGAATAGTAATTAATTTATAATTGTAACTAACTAAGTGATTTGAGATTAATAAATTTGTAATTTAAGATTGGTTGTGTTTAATTAAATTGTAATTAAAAATTCTAAATTAGCTAATCAAAGTTAATTAGTAGTTAATTAATTAAGTAGTTAATTGAGGGTTAATGATTAATTAATAGTAATTAATGATTAATTAATTAGTAATTAATGATTAATTAATTAAGTAATGGGTAATTAAGGAGTAATTAATTAAATAATTAAGATTTATTTAATTGAATTTAAAAAGGTTAATTAAGAAATGATTAATTGATTAAATGGTTTGATTACCACGATGAACTTGAACACTTACCACTATTTCTCCTAACTTCGCCATCAGCCATACTAGCATCGTGCAAAATCTCAACACTTAGTATAACTCCGATTGCTAGAAATTGATCGAAACTCCTTTTTTGATCAACTTCAAACTGCTCTTAGTATACCCAACAAAAAATCACCATTTTCATTTTAAAAATCCTATTTTTGAATGTTGATTCAAGTTATGTAATTGAATAGTAATTTATAACATTCGAATTCAACATATAATTACATGTTGCTCTGTAAAACAAGTTTTCGAGTTGTGATATTTCACCAACATGTTTAAAACATATTTTAATATCTTGATTTATGTTTAAACAACTTGTTTTGTTTTAAACTGTAAGCCTAACAATGGTTGGATGACGATGTATTTAATTTTCTATTTTATTTTCACTCTGTAACCAGAAACAAAGAAGAACAGGCCATTCAAAACTATATAGTACAATCATACATACATATACAAAGCCACTTACTTACAAATATACATTCAAAGCACAATATTATTCATGAATCAAATGCATAGATTTAAGTTTTAAAATGATATGTTTACTCGCTTAATCTGTTGAACAGAGAACCAATATCTAGAAGCTGCTAACTGCCTCTGGTCCGGGTTTGTTTTGATCTTCTTACTTGCTTAGTTGAAATGTTATTTAAGTTTGTAAAAATTGTGATGCTTCCTTATTACTGGTTTGCTTATTTATTTTTTGTGAACGAACTGGAACTAGAAGGATGTACATATATATAGAGAAAAGGTTTTACAGGGGTAGGTATTTGCTCGTACAAATTTTTTCTTGTGTTTGATCAGAGATTTTTTCTTTAACCAGGCAAGATTTTTTTTGAAACTGAAGTGATTTATAAACATTTCGAAATGACCTTGTTTTGTGCTAGAATTGATAGCATTAAATGCAAGCGTCTCCTTCCATGTTTACATACTTATCCATACTTATGCATATCTAACTTCCCAGGCAAACATACATTCCTTCGCCTGGTTTTGTTTTATACCCTATGTGCATAATATAAAGTTGTTACAGTTATTGTTATAGTTTTAACTTATGTTGCATACACACAATAACCACTTATATACCTTTATTTCTATTCTTTTACACATATATATATTTGAGTTTAAGTTATTAATACTTAATCTGTATTCTTGTATATGTATATATATACTTATATTTAATATGAATAAGATAGATTTTATTTTTAAATATTTTTGAGAGACTTTATTTTGAATTTTCAAATCATAGTGTCCTTCCAAAATACATATATATATACAAATAAATGGTAAATGTCCAAAAGTCTTATATTTTTTTCAAATGATAAGTTTGTATTTTAATTAGTTGGAATAAAGTAATATTACCAAAATCCCGGGTCGTCATATTCCTCCCCCTTTAAAAGAATTTCGACGCCGAAATTTAAAGCAAAAGATAATTAAAAAGATTTTATATCAATTACTTAACATACATTTCATCCATACATCAATAATCAACCAAACAGTTTATCCTAACAAACATTACTAGTTATCTGGACACAAATCCGAATAGGCTTCCCTAAAACCGTCCAGAGTTTCCCAAGTACAATCCCTGGGATCGTCGCTCCACTGCATTTTGACGAGCTTCACTACTTTGCTCCTGAGTTGCTTCTCGTCTTGACCAACCACTTGAATGGGGTTCCTGACCACAGTCAAGTTTGGCTCGACCTCCAAATCTTCCTAGAATACTGGTTCTACAACCAGTGATGGATCATGGACAATTTTCCTTAGATGGGATACACGAAATACATTATGAATTCCAGACATCCGTTCTGGCAATTCAATTCTGTAGGCCACAACACCAATCCTTTCCAGCATCCGGAATGGACCAATATATCTCGTGGCAAGTTTTCCCATCTTTCCAAATATAATAGCTCTTTTGATCGGGGAAACTTTGACAAAGTCTAAATCTCCGATCTCAAATTCCAATTGTCTTCGCCTTTTATCTGCATATTTCTTTTGACAGTCCTGAGCAGCTCTCATTCTCTTCTTGATAAGCTCAACTTTCGCAGAAGCTTCACGGACCAAATCTGGTCCAAGCACCAGACAATCTCTCGACTCTATCCAACCGGATGGAGATCTACACGGTCTTCCATATAAAGCTTCATAAGGTGCCATCTTAATATTGCTTGGTAACTGTAATTATATGAGAATTCCACTAGATGAAGATGGTCTTCCCAAGATCCTCCAAAATCCAAAACACAAGATCGCAGCATATCCTCTAGAATTCGGTTCAGCCTCTCCGTCTGTCTAGGATGATACGCTGTACTCAATCTCAAACTCGTTCCCATAGCTGATTGCAAAGCCTCCCAGAACTTGCTGGTGAAGATAGGATCTCGGTCACTCACTATAGTAACTGGAACATCATGCAATCTGACTATCTCTCTTAAGAAAATCTCTGCTAGAGAAGCTGCAGTACGGGTTGCCTTAAACGGTATAAAATGGACGCTCTTAGTAAACCGGTCCACTATAACCCATATTCCTTCGTTTCCTTTCTTGGCTCTTGGCAAATCGTCGATGAAATCCATAGAAATCATTTCCCACTTCTATTCTGGAACTTCCAAAGGCTGCAACAAACCTGCCGACTTCTGTTGATCTCCTTTAATCTGATGGCAGATTGCACAACTATTAACAAAATCAGCTACATCCCTCTTTATGCTCGGCCACCAGAAAACCCTTCTCATATCCTTATACATCTTAGATATTCCTGAGTGAATATTCAGTCTGGAGCGATGACACTCAGATAAGACTTCTTGCCTCAATCCATCTATATTACGTACACACAAACGACCATTAATCCTCAAAGCACCTTGATCGTCCATCTTGAAATCCGAATATCGACCATCCTTGGTACCAAGAATCAGTTCTTCTAAAGATCTATCATCCATTTACTTGCTTATGATTCTTTCTTGGAGAGACCGAACTACTTCCAAAAGAGAAAAAACTGCATTCCTGCTAAGAGCATCTGCCACAACATTTTCCTTCCTTGGGGTATACAGGATATCCAAGTCATATGATGCCAGAAACTCGACCCATCGCTGCTGCCCCAGATTAAGATCTTTTGAGAGAAATGATATTTCAACGGTTTGTGATCCGTGAATAACTCGAACTTCAATCCCAAAAGATAGTGCCTTCAGATCATTAAAGCAAAAACGATAGCCAAAAATTCCAAATCATGCGTAGCATAATTCTTTTCATGAGGCTTCAGCTGCCTACTCGCATACGCAATTACTTTTCCATTTTGCATCAATACTGCACCCAATCCTACTGTACAAGCATCCGTATAAACCTCAAACTTGCTCTTTCCATTCGGAATAGCTAGCACAGGTGCACTGGTTAGCCATGTCTTCAACTCCTGGAATGCTTCCTCATATTCAGGTGTCCATATGAATTTAGCTCACTTCCTTGTCAGCTTAGTTCGGTGCGAAGAGATCTTGGAATAATCCTTGATGAACTTTCTTTAGTAGCCAGCTAATCCCAGAAAACTATGGACTTCAGTCGGTGTCTGCGGTTGCTTCCACTCCAGAATAGTCTCAGCCTTTGCTGGATCTATAGAGATACCTTCTCCAGAAACAATATGCCCTAAAAATTTGACTTTCGATTTCCAAAAATGGCACTTAGAGAATTTCGCCTTCAAAACATACCTTCTTAGAGTCTCTAACACTCTCTTCAAATGCTGCTTGTGCTCTTCTTCAGACTTAGAGTAGACCAGGATATCATCGATGAACACAAGAACAAACTTAATCAATAGATCTCGAAAGACTCGGTTCATTAGATCAACAAAGTAAGCAGGAGCGTTGGTTAACCCGAAAGGCATAACCAACCACTCATAGAAACAATTTGGTCCCCTAAATGTAATTAAAGGGAAACTTTCCTCAGCTACCCTTAACTGATGGAAAGCAGAAGCTAAATCCAAATGAGAAAAGACAGAAGCTCCATGCAACTAGTCAAAGAGATCATCAATGAGAGGAAGAGGATATTTATTTCGGATGGTCACTTTGTTCAACTCTCGATAGTCAACACAGAACCTTAGCGACCCATTCGACTTGGTGACAAACACCGCAACAGAACCCCAACAAGAAAAACTGGGCCTAATCAATCCCTTCTGCAAAAGATCCCGAGTTTGCTTCACTAGCTCCTCCCCCTCCCTAGGAGCCATCCTCCTGCTAGGCTGAATCACTGGTACTGCTCATGGAACCAAATCAATGCAAAACTCTATCTCTCGATGCGGAGGTAAACACTTGACTTCCTCGAATACATCAGGAAAATCTTGGACCACATCGATATCTTTAACCTCCTCTTGAGAAGTCTTAACCCCACGTAAAAGATTACTCAAGTGAATTTCAAAGTCATCACACATCACTCTAGCAATTCTACCCAGATCGGTTTCCAACGAAACTGTTCTCTCATCATAATTCAGGACAGCCTTATACTTATCAAGCCAATCCATCCCCAATATATGGTCAAACCCCTTAAAATCCAACACATAAGGGTCATAAGAAAAACTATGGGACAAATAGGAAATCCTCAAATCCTTATAGATCATATCTAATTTGGTTAACCTTCCTATAGGATTAGATACAAAGATGGGACAGTCTACAGCACTAGGGGTAAGAAAGAACTTCTCTACAGATTGTAGAGAAATAATACTCAAAGAAGCAACCGAATCAAATAAAAATTTAATATACTTGCCATCTAAAAGTAATGTACCTTCCAATACTCCCTTGCCTTTAGATGAAGTTGATGGTGCACCCTCTAAAGCAAATACCTTATTCTGCCGAGCTTTATGAAGTAGCCGGCAATCCTTGATCATATAACCTAGTTGGTGGAAATTGAAGCATAGAGATTTCTGAACCAAAGCCGAACACGGTCCACTTTGATGTTGCTGCTGTGATTTTCCCTGAGGACACTAATTAGCTAAATGCCCAACTTGCTGACAATTATAGCACTTGCGAGGTCCACTGTTGCTTCCAGGCTTCTTCTTGTTCTGCTTCTTCCAACTGGGATTGAATTCTCTCTTATTTAGGTTAGAAGAATTCCCTCCCAATGATGCTACTGGTGCCACTGATTTCTTATTCATCAAATCCTCATATCTCAGAGCCATATCAATTAACTCGACAAAAGATCCTTTCAAATGCGATGTCATCTTCTCATGAAATTTTGGCCTTAATCCTTGCACAAACATTTCGTTCTTTTTGAAGGGAGCTTCTATGAGTCCCGGTCCATAGCAAGATAGTTCATTGAATTTAGTCTCATACTCAGATATAGTCATGCTACCCTGCTTCAAATTCAGGAAATCTCGGTACAGACGAGTTTTACTTACCGGTGGCATGAATTGCTCCTCAAACAACTCTTTAAATCTTTCCCAAGAAATATGTCCTCAGAGATATTTTCTACAGCTGCATACCACCAGGCTACAACGCCTTCTTGCAATTGCCATGAAGCCATTTCCCTTTTCTGCTCAATAGACAACTTTATACTCTTAAAGATCCACTCACATGAGCGTAGCCAAGCTTGAACCTCAATTATAGTCTCTGACCCCTTAAATGGCCTCCCTCCAAGGTTGGTGAAGTCCTTGCATAAAGCGGCAAAACTAACCCGAGGTGGTGATGGATCCACAGCCTCGCTAGCAGTCTGACTTTGTCCATTATCGGTCGAGGCACTGCCCCTACCTCTGCCTCTCCTTTTAGAACTCATGTTGGCAACCTGGACAGGTAACCCAACAAATTTAGATAGGTGTATAGTTATATAAAAATTACAACAACGTACTCTCAAGATAGATACTACTTCAGAGCCTAGGTATTATCTTAACCTATGCTCTGGTACCAATTGTGACGACGTGCCTTTCATTCCACAGAAAGATGTATCATCGTTAAAAATAAATAGGTAGAAATAGAAAAGATAGAAGAAAGAACTAACAAATATCAGAATCTCACAGCGAAAACGGAAAAAAATATAATACATCACATAACTATTACATGGTTATCCATACATCAGAATTTCACAACATCATTCAAACAAGACAGTCATATATATCTGCCATTACATACATCCCAAAATACAACATGCATCAACTAACACAACGGAATTAGATAGATAGATATGTTTGGACTCCTGCTCCTATCTTCTCCAGACTTCAACAATCCAAGACCTGATCACTTGGCCACTCATAAAAATTTGAGTACCCAAGAGTTCAAGAAAAACAGAATAAATTACAGGGCCAGACATGGGTCTAGTGTGAGTAAACGGGTTAAAGTTGCTTAACTTTGAAAACCATTTGAAAACAAAGGTATCACGTAAGACTTCCCACACATTAACACGGGTAAGTTTTTACCTTACGCTAACCAAAACATTTTATAGGAAATATGGTGATATAATCATTGTGTCTAGGGTTTTCAAAATAAAATGCAGAAATAGCTGGAATGCTTACATCTCACATTCCAACATAGTTGGGCACAATCAAAACCATACATGCACTTATTGGAGATTGGATTCCATACAATGGTAGGGCTACTGGGGTACCACCCGTCATAGTTAGTGGCCTAGATCAATGTACCGAGGATCCACCCTAAATCCCCTGCAACACAAGGCCGGAACCATCCCTTACTGGACAGTCCCGAACAAGTTAACCCCACAGTTATGGCCAACAACTGCCAAAAAGGGACATCTAGGCAGGGGTATATCTCTTCCTACTTGGGAGCTACCCACTTAACCTTGCTGCACCTCCCCTGTTTTAGCCATTCCCGGTTGATGAGGCTTGAGGTTACGATTATCTTTATCGAACACATCTCCTAGAATTCTCATCGTCCACCCGATGATGCTCTGAAAGCATTCAATCCATATAAGTTCGTTCCGGGTTCGAACAAAACCGAAGGCTTTATCTCGTTACACTCATTTTGGAATCACCCTCAGAGTTCACGATAATAACCCTTGCACTCTGAAACACCATCTCGATCTTTACTTTGAGATTCACAACCTAGCGTTTAACTTGAATCGATGTGGTTTTCGAATAATCATAAATGGTACCCGATCCCGGTCTCATCGAAATCTAAATGCCGTTTTAAAGGTCAAGTTGTTTAATAGTTTAAACAATTTAATTCAACATTTTGAATTCACATAGCATATATCACCAATAAATTATACTCAATCATCATAGATATATCAAGGCATATCACAGAGTATCACAGAAATATCACTCAATAGATATCACAAATCCAGATATTCTACTCACACAAACATCCTTATATTGGAATTATCAATCCATGTTATAATCAATTTAATTATCTTAAATTAAATTAATTACTTAAAAATTAATCACTAATCCTTCTTAATTAATAACGAATCAAACCATTTAATCAATTAATCATTTCTTAATTACCCTTTTTAAATCAATTAAATAAATCTTAATTATTTAGTTAATTACTCCTTAATTACCCATTACTTGATTAATTAATCATTAATTACTAATTAATTAATCATTAACCCTTAATTAATTACTTAATTAATTAACAACTAATTAACTTTGATTAGATAATTTAGCATTTTTTAATTACAATTTAGTTAAACACTTAGTTGATAATACCAATCTTAAATTACAAATTTATTAATCTCAAATCATTTAGTTAGATACAATTATAAATTAATTACCATTCTTAATTTACTTACAATATAAACTAAGTAAATAAAAATTATTTATCCTACATTTTAAAATCTTCCTTAATAACTTTAATTAATATATAAAAACGTTATCCACTTAATTAATTCAAACTTATAATAAATTCTTAACTTAAAATTGTCAAACATTAACTTCTTCATTAATACTTAAATTATCTAAGATGAATTAACTTAAATTTTATTAGGCTTAGCATTTTGAAAACAAAACCCAAGAAATCCCCAGGTTTACTCGAGTTAAAACTCGAGTTTCTTCACACTTTTTCCCGAGTCATTCTTTCTTCCTCATATTTTTTTCAGTTTAAGTTTAAACTTCAATAACAGGAAAGCACGCTAACGCACTTAGGTTCCTACACGAAGCAAACCCTTCATCTACTCGAGTAGCTACTCGAGCCGTTCACCACCCAAACTCCTGACACCCTATCGAGGCCGTGCACGTGCATAGCGCCTCACCGACGCTCCGGCGAACCTCGCTTCCCCCGGCGAGTCACGGACCATCACCACAATCGAAAGAAAAGATCAGTTCGATGCTAACAAACCCACAACGAAATCGAGCTTCCAGTTCGAAAACTCGAACTCCCATCTTCTTCAAACCACCTTGTCCAAGAAAATTTCGACCATCGAAAAAGCTACGACTCCGGCCTCAACTCATCAACCCCCTATACTACAATTCCCTTGAATTTCGAGCAGCTCGATCAACCAGAGGTCGCGAAAACTCCTCGTCTCCAACCACGTCCAAACTCAAGTGTTAAACCTTAAATCGGTCCATACTCGATGCCACGACAAACTGGAACACTTACCACTATTTTTCCTAACTTCACCATCAGCCATACTAGCTTCGTGCAAAATCTCAACACCCAATATAACTCCGATCGCCAGAAATTGATCGAAACTTATTTTTTGATCAACTTCAAACTGCTCTTAGTATACTCAACAAAAATCACCATTTTCGTTTTAAAACCTATTTTCGAATGTTGATTCAAGATATGTAATTGAATTAGCAATTTATAACATTCAAATTCAACATATAATTACATGTTGCTCTGTAAAACAAGTTTTCCAGTTGTGATATTTCACCAATATGTTTAAAATAAATTTTAATATCTTGATTTATGTTTAAACAACTTGTTTTGTTTTAAACTGTAAGTCTAACAATGGTTGGAAGACGATGTATTTAATTTTCTATTTTATTTTCACTCTGTAACCAGAAACAAAGAAGAACAGGCCATCCAAAACTACACAGTACAATCATACATACATATACAGAGCCATTTACTTACAAATATACATTCAAAGCACAATATTATTCATGAATCAGATGCACAGATTTAAGTTTTAAAATGATATTTTTACTCGCTTAATTTGTTGAACAGAGAACCAATATCTGGAAGCTTCTAACTGCCTCTGGTCTGGGTTTGTTTTGATCTTCTTACTTGCTTAGTTGAAATGTTATTTAAGTTTGTAAAATTGTGATGCTTCCTTATTACTAGTTTGCTTATTTTTTTTTTGTGAATGAACTGGAACTAGAAGGATGTACATATATATAGAGAAAAGGTTTTACAGGGGTAGGTATTTGCTGGTACAAATTTTTTCTTGTGTTTGGTCAGAGATTTTTTCTTTGACCAGGCAAGATTTTTTTGAAACTGAAATGATTTATTAACATTTCAAAATGACCTTGTTTTATGCTAGAATTGATAGTGTTAAATGAAAGTGTCTCCTTCCATGTTTACATACTTATCCATACTTGTGCATATCTTACTTCACAGGCAAACATACATTCCTTAGCCCGGTTTTGTTTTATACCCTATGTGCATAATATAAAGTTGTTATAGTTATTGTTATAGTTTTAACTTATGTTGCATACACACAATAACCACTTATATACCTTTATTTCTATTCTTTTACACATATATTTTGAGTTTAAGTTATCAATACTTAATATGTATTCTTGTATATATATATTTATACTTATATTTAATATGAATAAGATAGATTTTATTTTTAAATATTTTTGAGAGACTTTATTTTGAATTTTCAAATCATAGTTTCCTTCCAAAATACATATATATATACAAATAAATGGCAAATGTCCAAAAGTCTTATATTTTTTTTCAAATGATAAGTTTGTACTTTAATTAATCGGATTAAAGTAATATTACCAAAATCCCGGATCGTCACATTCCTCCCCCCTTAAAAGAATTTCTTCCTCGAAATTTAAAGCAAAAGATAATTCATACGCCTTTATATCAATTACTCAACATACATATCATCCATACATATCATCCATACATCAACAATCAACCAAACAGTTTATCCTAACAAACATTACTAGTTATCTGGACACAAATTCGAATAGGCTTCCCTAAAACCATCCAGAGTTTCCCAGGTACAATCCCTGGGATCCTTGCTCCACTGCACTTTGACGAGCTTCACTACTTTGCTCCTGAGTTGCCTCTCGTCTTGACCAACAATCTGAACGGGGTTCCTGACCACAGTCAAGTTTGGCTCGACCTCCGAATCTTCCTAGAATACTGGTTCTACAACCAGTGATGGATCATGGACAATTTTCCTTATATGGGATACATGAAATACATTATGAATTCCAGACATCCGTTCTGGCGATTCAATTTTGTAAGCCACAGCACCAATCCTTTCCAGCACCCGGAATGGACCAATATATCTTGGGGCAAGTTTTCCCCGTCTTTCCAAATCTAATTGCTCTTTTGATCGGGGAAATTTTGATAAAGACTAAATCTCCGATCTCAAATTCCAATTGTCTTCGCCTTTTATCTGCATATTTCTTTTGACAGTCCTGAGCAGCTCTCATTCTCTTCTTGATAAGCTCAACTTTCGCAGAAGCTTCACGGATCAAATCTGGTCCAAGCACAAGACGATCTCTCGACTCTATCCAACCGGATGGAGATCTACACGGTCTTCCATATAAAGCTTCATAAGGTGCCATATTAATACTTGCTTGGTAACTGTTATTATATAAGAATTCCACTAGATGAAGATGGTCTTCCCAAGATCCACCAAAATCCAAAACACAAGCTCGCAGCATATCCACTAGAATTCGGTTCAGCCTCTCCGTTCGTCCGTCTGTCTGAGGATGATAGGTTGTACTCAATCTCAAACTCGTTCCCAAGCTGATTGCAAAGCCTCCCAGAACTTGCTGGTGAAGATAGGATCTCGATCACTTACCATACTAACTGGAACACCATGCAATCTGACTATCTCTCTCAAGAAAATCTCTGCTAGAGAAGCTGCAGTATGGGTTGCCTTAACTGGTATAAAATGGGCGCTCTTAGTTACGGTCCACTATAACCGGTATTCCTTCGTTTCCCTTCTTGATTCTTGGCAAACCGTCGATGAAATCCATAGAAATCATTTCCCACTTCCATTCTAGAACTTCCAAAGGCTGCAACAAACCTGCCGACTTCTGTTGATCTTCTTTAATCTGATGGTGGATAGCATAACTATTGACAAAATCAGCTACATCCCTCTTCATGCTCGGCTACCAGAAAACCCTTCTCATATCCTTATACATCTTAGATATTCCTGGGTGAACATTCAGTCTAGAGCGAAGGCACTCAGATAAGACTTCTTGCCTCAATCCATCTATATTACCTACACACAAACGACCATTAATCCTCAAAGCACCTTGATCGTCCACCTTTAAATCCGAATATCGACCATCGTTGGCACCAAGAATCAGTTCTTCTAAAGATCTATCCTCCATTTGCTTGCTTATGATTCTTTCCTGGAGAAACGGAACAACTTCCAAAAGAGACAGAAATGCATTCCTACTAAGAGCATTTGCCACAACATTTGCCTTCCTTGGGGTATACAAGATATCCAAGTCATATGATGCCAGAAACTCGACCCATCGCTGCCGCCTCAGATTAAGATCCTTTTGAGAGAAAAGTTATTTCAACAGTTTGTGATCCGTGAATAATTCGAACTTCTATCCCAAAAGATAGTGCCTTCAGATCATTAAAGCAAAAACGATAGCCAACAATTCCAAATCATGCGTAGCGTAATTCTTTTCATGAGGCTTCAGCTGCCTACTCGCATACGCAATTACTTTCCCATTTTGCATCAATACTGCACCCAATCCTACTATACAAGCATCCATACAAACCTCAAACTTGCTCTTCCCATCTGGAATAGCTAGCACAGGTGCACTGGTTAGCCTTGTCTTCAACTCCTGCAATGCTTCCTCACATTCAGGTGTCCATTTGAATTTAGCTCTCTTCCTTGTCAGCTTAGTTAGGTGCGAAGAGATCTTGGAATAATCCTTGATAAACTTTCTGTAGTAGCCAGCTAATCCCAGAAAACTATGGACTTCAGTCGGTGTCTGCGGTTGCTTCCACTCCAGAATAGTCTCAAACTTTGCTGGATCTACAGAGATACCTTCTCCAGAAACAATATGCCCCAAAAATTTGACTTTCGATTTCCAAAAATGGCACTTAGAGAATTTCGCCTTCAAAACATGCCTTCTCAGAGTCTCTAACACTCTCTTCAAATGCTGCTTGTGCTCTTCTTCAGACTTAGAGTAGACCAGGATATATCGATGAACACCATAACAAACTTATTCAATACATCTCGAAAGACTCGGTTCATTAGATCAACAAAGTAAGCAGGATCTTTGGTTAACCCGAAAGGCATAACCAACCACTCAAAGAAACAATTTGGTCCCCTAAATGTAGTTAAGGGGATATTGTCCTCAGCTACCCTTAACTGATGGAAACCTGAAGCTAAATCCAGTTGAGAAAAGATAGAAGCTCCATGCAACTGGTCAAAGAGATCATCAATACGAGGAAGAGGATATTTATTTCAGATGATCACTTTGTTCAACTCTCGATAGTCAACACATAACCTTAGCGACCCGTCCGACTTGGTGACAAACACTGCAATAGAACCCCAACAAGAAAAATTGGGCCTAATCAATCCCTTCTGCAAAAGATCCTGAGTTTGCTTCACTAGCTCCTCCCCCTCCCTAGGAGCCATCCTCCTGCTAGGCTGAATCACTGGTACTGCTCCTGGAACCAAATCAATGAAAAACTCTATCTCTCAATGCGGAGGTAAACACTTGACTTCCTCAAATACATCAGGAAAATCTTGGACCATATCGATATCTTTGACCTCCTCTTGAAAAGTCTCAACCCCATGTAAAAGACTACTCAAGTGAATTCCAGAGTTATCACACATCACTCTAGCAATTCTACCCAGATCGGTTTCCAACGAAACTGTTCTCTTATCACAATTCAGGGCAGCCTTATACTTATCAAGCCAATCCATCCCCAATATAAGGTCAAACCCCATAAAATCCAACACATAAGGCTCATAAGAAAAACTATGTGACAGATAGAAAATCCTCAAATCCTTACATATCATATCTAATTTGGTTAGCCCTCCTATAAGATTAGATACAAAGATGGGACAGTCTATAATACTAGGGGTAAGAAAGAACTTCTCTAATGATTGCAGAGAAATAAAACTCAAAGAAGCACCCGAATCAAATAAAAATTTAATATACTTGCCACCTAAAAGTAATGTACCTTCCAATACTCCCTTGCCTTTAGATGAAGTTGATGGTGCACCCTCCAAAGAAAATACCTTATTCTGCTGAGCTTTATGAAGTAAAGAGCAATCCTTGATCGTATGACCTGGTTGGTGGCAATTGAAGCATAGAGATTTTTGAACCAAAGCCGAACACGGTCCACTTTGATGTTGCTGCTGAGATTTGCCCTGAGGACACTGATTAGCCAAATGCCCAACTTGCTGACAATTATAGCACTTGCGAGGTCCAATGTTGCTTCCAGGCTTCTTCTTGTTATGCTTCTTCTAATTGGGATTGAATTGTCTCTTATTTAGGTTAGAGGAAATCCTTCTCGATGCTGCTACTGGTGCCACTGATTTCTTGTTCATCAAATCCTCATATCTCAGAGCTATATCAATTAACTCGACAAAAGATCCTTTCAAATGCGCTGTCATCTTCTCATGAAAATCTGGCCTTAATCCTTGCACAAACATTTCGTTCTTTTTTTAGGAGAGTTTCTATGAGTCCCGGTCCATAGCAAGATAGTTCATTGAATTTAGTCTCATACTCAGATATAGTCATGCTACCCTGATTCAAATTCAAGAAATCTCGGTACGGACGAGTTTTCCCTACTGTTGGCATGAATTTCTCCTCAAACAACTCTTTAAATCTTTCCCAAGAAATATCGTCCTCAAAGGTATTTGCTATCGCTGCATCCCACCAGGCTACAGCGCCTTCTTGCAATTTCCATGAAGCCAATTCCCTTTTCTGCTCATTAGACAACTTTATACTCTTAAAGATCCACTCACATGAGCGTAGCCAAGCTTGAACCTCAATTATAGTCTCTGACTCCTTAAATGGCCTCCCTCCAAGGTTGGTGAAGTCCTTTCATAAAGCGGCAAAAACTAACCCGAGGTGGTGCTGGATCCACAACCTCACTAGCAGTCTGACTTTTTCCATTATCGGTCGAGGTACTGCCCCTACCTCTGCCTCTCCTTTTAGAACTCATGTTAGCAACCTGGACAGGTAACCCAACAAATTTATATAGGTATATAGTTATATAAAAATTACAACTACGTACTCTCAAGATAGATACTACTCCTGAGCCTAGGTATTATCCTAACCTATGCTCTGATATTGTAACGACCCGCCTTTCATAACATAGAAAGACGTATCATTAAGAAGAAAGAAAGGGATAGAAAAGAGAAAAGGTAGAAAAGAAAGAACCAAACAACATCAGAATCTCACAGCGGAACGAATAAATTATATTAATCAAATAAATTATTACATAGTATCATATACATCAGAGTTATACAGCTCAAACTACACAAACTAGACAGTTATAACACCCGTCTACATATTACAACTCAAGTACAACACAGTGGAACCACTATATATATCTACACGCTGAAGCCACCTGCTCCATATCTCCTTCAGAACTCGTCAAAGAAAACCTGAATCCCTCGACTACTCATACATAATATGAGTACCCAAGAGTTTAATAAAACAAAAAATAAACACTCGGGTCGGGCAGGGGTCTGGTGTGAGTAAATGGTTAAAAGTTGCTTAACTTTAGAAAATCTTTTGAAAACAAAAGTATCACGTAAGACTCCCCACAAATAAACATGGGTAAGTTTTTACCTTACGCTAACCAAAACATTTGATAGGAAATCCAGTGATATTATAATAGGGTCTAGGGTTTTCAAAATAAAATACAGAAATAGCTAGAATGCTTACATCTCACGTTCCAACATAGTTGGGCACAATCAAAACCGTACAGGCACTTATTGGATTTTGGATTCCATAAATGGCAGGGCTACTGGGGTACTGCCCATCACAGTACGTGGTGTGGATCACCGTACCGAGGAGTACGCCCGCTCCCCTGCAACACAAGACTGGAACCATCCCTTACTAGACAGTCCCGAACAAGACTACCCCGGCAGTTGTCATGATAAACCGCCCACACAGCAGAAATAAAAAGGGACATCTAGACAGGGGTAAATCTCGTCCTACATGGGCATGACCCACTTAGCCTTGCTGCACCTCCCCTGTTTTAGCCATTCCCGGTTGATGAGGCTTGAGGCTGCGATTACCTTTATAGGACACATCTATCTTAGAATGCTCATCGTCCACGTGACGATGTTCTGAAAGCATCCAATCCATACAAGTTCGTTCCGGATTCGAATGAAACCGAAGGCACTGTCTCGCTACACCCGTTTTGGAATCACTCTCAGAGTTAACGACAATAGCCCTTGCACTCTGAATCACCATCTCGAACCTTTAAGTACTATTTTCATCAAACTCATCTCGGAATCACCCCCAGAGTTATACTGACGAATAGTTCTTACACCTCGAGTCTTCACTTTTCACTTGAGATTCACGACCTAACGTTTAATTTGGATCGATGTGGTTTTCGGAATTCTAAATTTGGAAATCCAATCCCGGTCTCATCGAATCCAAACGCCATCTTAATGTCCAAGTGATTTAAGTTTAACAAATTAATTCAATTTAAACATTGAATTCACACAACATCATTCATAGATAAATATCACACATTTATCATTGATATTTCAAATATCATGTCACAGAATACCACAACATATCATCCAATAGATATCAACCAATCCAGATATTCTACAACAATCATACACAAACATGCATCATTTATTCCTTTATAATTAATTTAATCATCTTAAATTAAATTAATTACTTGAGAATTAAACAACTAATCCTTCTTAATCAATCATTAATTAATTTAGAATTAATTAATTAATCACTCTTTAATCATCTTCATAATCCAATTAATTAATCTTCAATTACAGATTAATTATCCTTTAATAATATTCTTAATTAATCACCTAGATTAGTTATTCTTTAATTACACTATGTAATTAGCCCTTAAACTAATTACACAGATTAATTTATCTTTAATCATTAATTAATCTTAATTAATTTCTAATTAATTAACAATAATTACATAAATTCTTAATTAATTTCACAAATTAATTATTACTTCTTTCTCACTTCATTGATTAATTAGCTTAAATTAATCACGTTTGTTAATTAATTAAACAATTAATTATTCATTAATTACATAAATTAATGACCCTCTAATTACTTTATTAATCAATCTTCTCAAAATTACATTTAATTATTAATTATATAACTTAATTACAATTATTAATCAAACCTGAATAATCTCAATCAGTAATTAACTTCCTTAATTACTTTACCAATTAAACCAACTCCTTGATTAATTACATTAATCGATTCTTTAATTACACCGAGTAATTATTCCTTAATTGCTTCCCTTAATTAATTATCCTTTAATTACTATCCATCCAGTAATTTCCTCAATTAATTACATTCAGTAATTATTCATTAATTACTTCACTAAGTAATTACACATCTTTAATTACATTAAGTAATTATTCTTAATCTCATCATTAAGCAATTCTTTTAATTTATTAAACTTAATTAATTAACTAAAATTTACCATAATAGCTTAATTAATTACACTGAGTAATTAATTGCTTTAATTACTTCATTAATTAATTATGTTTAAATAATTCTTCTTAATCATTATGTAATTAACTTCTTAATTGCTTATTAACTAATTATTTCTGAATTAATTAAACTTTATTAATTAATTTTTAATTAAGTAATTAATTACACTTAATTAATTGCACAACTAATTTACCTTAATTTAATTACTTATATTTACCAATTTAAGTTAATTAAGTAATTTACTTTAATTACCTTTATAAAGAAAACTTAATTAATATAAACCATACATTTCATTAACTTTAATCCATCATTTTAAAAATTAAAATTTTAAATTCAAAAACTTGTAATTGGTTTTACACAAAACATCATTTTCAATTTATCATTATCTTCAAATTTATCTAAATTAAATGCCTTACTTCAATCACATTTTAAATCGCTTCAAATACATTTTATTTGGAAACATTATTATATCATTAACAAAATACAATTGGAAACAAACTATTTTAAACAAAAGTTTAAATTTTAAATCTAAAAACCTTTTAAAGTCAAACATTCGTTCTTTATACAGCTAATTTAAACACTTTGTTTAAACATCAATTTGCTTTCAAATTTGAAACTTCATTTTTATAAAGTATAAAAATCCGGTTAATACTAAACTTTAAAACAAACAAACTATTTTAAAAGCAAATTTAACTTAACTTGTTTGAATGCAAAGTTTTAAATTTAAACATCCAAACATCTTTAAACTATTTAAAGCTTTGTTTTAAAAACTCAGTTTGCTTTGAATTTCAGAAAATTCAATTTGCGGTTTAAAAATAAAACAGGATATAAATCCTGTAACCCAAATTACTCGAAACCAAAACTCACGCAACACTCCTCCTAAAACTTCGAGTCACAGCGATACTAACACGAGGCTACACTCGAGAATGCAACGAAATCCATGGCCAACGCTTCCCAAACGAAACAGATGCACCCAGAAGAGCTCGTCCACGTGCATGCTGGCCTTGGTCAACGGCGAACCCTGTCGTGACACCCCACAAATCGCCTCTGACCTCAACAACCACCACGAACTCCTAGATCGACGAAATTGCCACTGAATCGAAAAAAGATGCTTCAGCCCTTCAACCAGAAAACATTCGAACCGCAAACTTCCAATTGCCGACGATCAAGATGACCGGAGTCCATGGCTTCAATTCCAGAGTAGCATTGCACTTCTACAACGCGATTCCCCACCATGCGCTCGAACTCGAAACATCAACGGCGACGTACAACACTCAATTTCGACCCAAACAGAAAACAACTCTAAACCCTAATATGTCGTGCCCCGATCAACTCGAACAAAGATAGCCTCACTCACTATTTTTCCTGCATCACCAGGAAGCATGACCACCTCCATGCCGAAGCTCACCATCCCCTTTGACGCTGATCATCAGTGAATGACCAAAAACCCAAATTCATAAAACCCCAAATTTCTCTTCGAACATCATCTTAAAAATTACAAGCTTCCTTTTGAAATTCATGAATTTGAACAACAATTCAGGTCATATAAACAGGAATCTAAATTATTAAGATTGATTTCCTTCAAAATTTGACATTCCACTGTAAATTTATCATCTACCGTATTTTTGTTCAATATAATTTTTATATTTATTTTTAATAACAAGATTTCCTTGTTATAATCAAATTATCTTCAATGATCAATGAATATTAGTGATCAACTTAGAAGGTAAATTTTTTTCTTTAAACTGGAACATGTATAAGAACAGAATTTTAAAACTTCATATCTACAGGTATTCAACAGCTAAATAAACATGCATTCAATCTTCAAATCAAGCATGCAAACATTGATATTATGTTTTCCATATCAATCATTTCACAAAACAAACAAATAAGAATTTTAAAACTATTTTTAAAATAAGTTCACTCACCAGAATTTTAGGTGCAGAGAACACTTAATTACTGCATTTTGATTCCTGGAATTATGAATTTGCTTTGCAACCTGCTATTTGAATTGTTGTAGTAGTTGATTCTCAGTTGAACATTGAATTTTTTTGCTGAAATCTTGCTTGATGAATTTGCATGTTCTTCAGATTGCAAATTGGATCTGAGTTGTAAAGCTTCAGATTTTCTTTTTTTTTTCTCCAGTTACAGATTTGATTTTGTTTTCTGGTTTCAGCTTGAATCTTGCATTTGAATTCTTCTTTTTTTATATTTTAGTTGAAGAAAAATTACAGAAGATTTAGCTGAAGAAAATAAACAAACAGATCTTTTACTATTTAAACTTTAATTAAAAGACAAAACTTCTTTTAAAACAAGGATTGCCACTTGTTACATGAATAAACCCATGTATTAACAAATGTCAAAACCTTTATTAATTTGTAAACAAGTGTATTTCATAAATTTCTTATGTTGCCAAGTGTTTTAAAAGGTGATTATTACATTAATTACTTATTTATAAATGAATTAAACCTTAATTACCATATTAGTCTAATACTCATGTTATATATATAGCTATGCAATGCATTTATAACTTTGTGTTTAATTTATAATTATTTAGAACTCCATTTCCTAAAGATAAATTTCAAAGAAAGAAAATGAACATTTATTTAAATTTTATTTTAAAAGTTTAAACTAAAGTTATTTTATCTAACATTGATATTATATGTAAAAGCTAAATTTATTTTCAAAAATCAATTTAAAAGAAAACAATTTAAACTTTTATAACAATGTACTAATTTCCAAGCTATTATTCTTTTAATAAAAATAAATTTTCCTTTAAGTGTTTTGTAAATAAAAATTAATTTTAAATAGCTTTTGAAAAGCATCTTATTAAATCAAATCAAAAACCTTCCAAATCACTATAAAAACTTATGTATTTAAAAATTTGAAAACACATTTTCTGTTTAAGTTCAATCCATTATTTACTACTTACAATATATCTACAAATATAATTATTCATTATAAATAGAACATTTTAAATATTAACTTCAGAAATTATTTGAATTTTAAAACAGAACATCAAATCACAATATATAAACATATTTATTATAATTTGAAAATATTTTTATTAAATTAACTTGAAACCAATTTCCTTTTTACAATGTATACATATATACATTTCAAATAGAATATTTTTATTAACTTAAAAAAGATCAATTATTGTTATTATTAATTAGATATATATTACCATCCTTTAAAAAGAATAAACATTTCAAATTAAATTATCAATATTATTGAGTTTTTGAAAAGATAACATTTGTTAAATTAGATTAATTATTAGTTTTGAATATATAATATTTGGTTAATTTAGATTTTAAAATCAATATAACATATTTTAAAATAAATTATAAATGGAAATTATTAAATAAGTATTGACCAAAATTCCGAGACATCACATTCCTCCCCCTTAAAAGAATTTCGTCCCCGAAATTAAAAGCAAAGATAATTTAATAATTCCATACAGATTTTAATTTTATAATAGCAACAAATGCTATCTACCATACTAGAAACCATAACATCCGATCAAACAATCAATTCTAACTATCTAGACAAAATTCTGGATAGAGTTTCCTAGAGTTTCCCACGTACAAACACCGGGATACTCGCTCTACAGAATCTAAACTAGCTTCTCTACTCAGATCTAGAACTCCTATATATATCCAGATCTACAATCTAAACAAGATACTGGACCACAGACAAGCCCGATCAACTTCCAAATCTCCATGATCTGCTGGTTCTAAACCAGTGATAGATCAAACGCTTATCCTTAAGAGAATACAGAAAAATTCCAATACAATCTTGAGCTAGCTTCCCATCTTATCCAATCTCATCGCTCTTATGATCGGAGAAAACTTATCCAAAAATTAAATCTCCGACTTCGAACTTCGAATCTCTTCGTCTCTTGACTACAACCTCTGCTGATCCTAGACTGCCCTCAATCTTCCTGACAATCCAAACTTCACAGATGCTTCTCAAATCAAAACTGGATCAAGAATGAGATGACCTCCTGATTCTACTCAACAAGATGATTCTTCCAAAATCCATCGAAATCCAAAACACCAATCTACCATACAAGCATCAAAAGACTTCAAACTAGCTTCTCCTATCCGGAAAACAGATCAGATGCTCCTGACATCCAAGCCTTCAGATCCCGAAAAAACTTTCTGAAGAAAACCTTGAATCCAAGGAAAACACAAATCTTTTGATGAATCCGAGGTTGCTTCTATTCTGGAATAGCTGCCACCCTGCTTCCGCTGCACAACTCTGATCCGAAGAAGATGACAATGCTTTTGATGAACTCAAGCACAAACTTGATCAGCTCATCAAGAAACATTGTCCATCAAATTCCATAAAAGCTTAATGACCTATCCGATTTGGTCACAAATACTACAACAGAAATCCATTTGGAAAACTAGATCCAATCAATCCTGATTGCTCATAAAATCCTCTCTCCTGGAATCTTCTCTCTACTAGGCCAAACCACTAGAAAATCCAAGAACTAAATCGAAACAGAAATCCATCTCCCGATGTGGACAAACTCCTTTGACTTCCTCGAAGATATTCAGAATGTCTAAAGCCATCTCGATAGCTCCAACATTCTTTAGAGATGTCTCAAACAATAGCAAATATTACTAAAAGAATTTTCGAACCATCGCAAGCCACTTTTGCGATAATACTCAGTTCAGATTCCAAAGAAACTATTCTCTCTTACATAACAAAACAGCTTAAGCCCTTCAAAAGAAGAAACTGATGGTCTACCTCAACCACAAACATCTTACCCAGATGAGCTTTCAGAAGAAGGGGCAAGCCTTCACCATTTGCCCAATCTACCGACAGAATAATCTCAAAGACTTCTGAACCATCGAAGAAACGGACCACACAACTGCTTTCGAACTCCACCTCAAGGATACTGCCGAGCTAAGAGATCTTCCTGACAGCACATTCAACCTCTGAGCTGCCCTTGCTACCACAGACCTCCTATCCAAAAGCTCCTTGAATCCTAAATCTATATCAACCAATCTCCATAAAAAGTGTCTTCAAGATGAGAAGAAACCTCTCAAAGAACTCGGGCTTCAGACCAAGCACAAACACCTAGTTGAACTGAGTCTCCCACTACAATACATATAAGACTCCTTCCTACGGTTGCCAAAATACCATTACGTCAGACAGATCCAAACTCTAGAAAATCCTCTCGCACGAGCGCAATCCAATACTCCAAAGATAAACTCCGAACCTTTAAAAGATTACCTTTAGAGACCGATGAAATCCATACACCAAGCTGCCAAACTTACTCAAGATGCCCAAAATTGTCCTGGCAGATACTCTTCCAACCTCAAATACCCGGACTTCTTCCATTGATAGTCGTGCTATACACACCACTATCTCTCTTACTTCTAGAACTTATGTTGGCAAACCCGAATAGGTAAACCCACAAAATAGGTAGGAATAAACAGATATATATATATATATATATATATATATATATATAGTCAAAATTACAAATACGCTCTCTCAAGAAAGACACCACTCAGAGCCTAGGTATTCGCTCAACCTAGTGCTCTGATACCACAATGTAACGACCCGCCTTTCATACCACAGAATGACGTATGATTAAGAAGAAAGAAAGGGATAGAAAAGAGAAAAGGTAGAAAAGAAAGAACCAAACAACTTCAGAATCTCACAGCGGAACGAATAAATTATATTAATCAAATAAAATATTACATAGTATCATATACATAAGAGTTATACAGCTCAAACTACACAAACTAGACAGTTATAACACCTGTCTAGATATTACAACTCAGGTACATAACAGGAAAAAGATACAACTCAAACACAACGGAACCACTATATATATATATATATATATATATATCTACACACTGAAGCCACCTGCTCCATATCTCCTTCAGAACTCGTCAAAGAAAACCTGAATCCCTCAACTATTCATACATAATATGAGTACCCAAGAGTTTAATAAAACATAAAATAAACATTCGGGTCAGACAAGGGTCTGGTGTGTGTAAACGGTTAAAAGTTGCTTAACTTTAGAAAATCTTTTGAAAACAAAGGTATCACGTAAGACTCCCCACAAATAAACATGGGTAAGTTTATACCTTACGCTAACCAAAACATTTGATAGGAAATCTAGTGATATTATAATAGGGTCTAGGGTTTTCAAAATAAAATGCAGAAATAGCTGGAATGCTTACTTCTCACGTTCCAATATAGTTGGGCACAATCAAAACCGTACAGGCACTTACTGGATTTTGGATTCCATCAATGGCAGGGCTAATGGGCTACCGCCCGTCACAGTACGTGGCCTAAATCACCGTACCGAGGAGTATGCCCGCTCCCATACAACACAAGACCGGAATCATCCCTTACTGGACAGTCCCGAACAAGACTACCCCGGCCGTTGTCATGATCAACCGCCCACACAGCCGAAATAAAAAAGGACCTCTAGACAGGGCTAAATCACGTCCTACTTGGGCATGACCCACTTAGCCTTGCTGCACCTCCCATGTTTTAGCCATTCCCAGTTGATGAGGCTTGAGGCTGCGATTACCTTTATAGGACACATTTATCTTAGAATGCTCATCGTCCACCTTACAATGTTCTGAAAGCATTCAATCCATACAAGTTCGTTCCGGGTTCGAACGAAACCGAAGGCACTATCTCACTACACTCGTTTTGGAATCACCCTCAGAGTTAACTAAAATAGCCCTTGCACTCTGAATCACCATCTCGAACCTGTAAGTACTATTTTCGTCAAACTCATCTCGAAATCACCCCTGGAGTTATACTAACGAATAGTTCTTACACCTCGAGTCTTCACTCTTCACTTGAGATTCACGACCTAACATTTAATTTGGATCAATGTGGTTTTCGAAATTCCAAATTTGGAAACCCGATCCCGGTCTCATCGAATCCAAACGCCATCTTAATGTCCAAGTGATTTAAGTTTAACAAATTAATTCAGTTTAAACATTGAATTCACACAACATCATTCATAGATAAATATCACCCATTTATCATTGATATTTCAAATATCATATCACAGAATACCACAACATATCATCCAATAGATATCAACCAATCCAGATATTCCACAACAATCATGCACAAACAGGCATCATTAATTCCTTTATAATTAATTTAATCATCTTAAATTAAATTAATTACTTGAGAATTAAATAACTAATCCTGCTTAATCAATCACTAATTAATTATTCTTTAATTACATTATGTAATTAGCCCTTAAATTAATTACAAAGATTAATTTATATTTAATCACTAATTAATCTTAATTAATTTTTAATTAATTAACAATAATTACATAAATCCTTAATTAATTTCATAAATTAATTATTACTCCTTTCTCACTTCATTGATTAATTACCTTAAATTAATCACATTTATTAATTAATTAAACAATTAATTATTCATTAATTACATAAATTAATGACCCTCTAATTACTTTATTAATCAATCTAAATTAATCACATTTATCAATTAATTAAACAATTAATTATTCATTAATTACATAAATTAATGACCCTCTAATTACTTTATTAATCAATCTTCTCAAAATTACATTTAATTATTAATTATAAAACTTAATTACAATTATTAATCAAACCTGATTAAACACAATCAATAATTAACTTCCATAATTACTTTACCAATTAAACCAACTCCTTGATTAATTACATTAACCAATTCTTTAATTACACCGAGTAATTATTCCTTAATTACTTCCCTTAAGTAATTATCCTTTAATTACTATCCATCCAGTAATTTCCTCAATTAATTACATTCACTAATTATTCATTAATTACTTCACTAAGTAATTACACATCTTTAATTACATTAAGTAATTATTCCTAATCCCATCATTAAGTAATTCTTTTAATTAATTAAACTTAATTAAATAAATAAAATTTACCATAATAGCTTAATTAATTACACTGAGTAATTAATTGCTTTAATTACTTCGTTAAGTAATTATGTTTAAATAATTCTTCTTAATCATTATGTAATTAACTTCTAAATTACTTATTAACTAATTATTTATTAATTAATTAAACTTGATTAATTAATTTTTAATTAAGTAATTAATTACACTTAATTAATTACACAACTAGATTACCTTAGTTTAATTACTTACATTAACCAATTTAAGTTAATTAAGTAATTTGCTTTAATTACCTTTATAAATAAAACTTAATTAATATAAACCATACATTTCATAAACTTTTATCCATCATTTTAAAAATTAAAATTTTAAATTCAAAAACTTGTAATTGGTTTTTCACAAAACATCATTTTTCAGTTTATCATATCTTCAGATTTATCTAAATTAAATGCCTTACTTCAATCACATTTTAAATCGCTTCAAATACATTTTATTTGGAAACATTATTATATCATTAACAAAATAAAATTGGAAACAAACTACTTTAAAGAAAAGTTTAAATTTTAAATCTAAAATACTTTTAAAGTCAAACATTCATTCTTTATACAACTAATTTAAACACTTTGTTTAAACATCAATTTGCTTTCAAATTTGAAACTTCATTTTTATAAAGTATAAAAATCCGGTTAATACTAAACTTTAAAACAAACAAACTATTTTAAAAACAAATTTAACTCAACTTGTTTGAATGCAAAGTTTTAAATTTAAACATCCAAACATCTTTAAACTATTTAAAGCTTTGTTCTAAAAACTCAGTTTGCTTTGAATTTCAGAAAATTCAATTTGCAGTTTAAAAATCGAACAGGATATAAATCCTGTAACCCAAATTACTCAAAACCAAAACTCACGCAACACTCCTCCTAAAACTTCGAGTCACACGCGATATTAACACGAGGCTACACTCGAGAATGCAAAGAAATCCATGGCCGATGCTTCCCAAACTAAACAGATGCACCCAGAAGAGCTCGTGCACGTGCACGCTGGCCTTGGTCAACGGCGAACCCTGTCGCGACACCCCACAAATAGCCTCTGACCTCAACAACCACCACGAACTCCTAGATCGACGAAATTGCCACCGAATCGAAAAAAGACGCTTCAGCCCTTCAACCAGAAAACATTCGAACCGCAAACTTCCAATTGCCGACGATCAAGATGACTGAAGTCGATGGCTTCAATTCCAAAGTTGCATTGCACTTCGACAACGCGATTCCCCACCATGCGCTCGAACTCGAAACATCAACGGCGACGTACATCACTCAATTTCGACTCAAACAGAAAACAACTCTAAACCCTAATATGCCATGCCCCGATCAACTCGAGCAAAGATAGCCTCACTCGCTATTTTTCCTGCATCACCAGGAAGCATGACCACCTCCATGCCGAAGCTCACCATCCCCTTTGATGCAGATCATTAGTGAATGACCAAAAACCCGAATTCATAAAACCCCAAATTTCTCTTCAAACATCATCTTAAAAATTACAAGCTTCCTTTTAAAATTCATGAATTTGACAACAATTCAGGTCATATAAACAGGAATCTGAATTATTAAGATTGAATTCCTTCAAAATTTGACATTCCACTCTAAATTTATCATCTACCGTATTTTTGTTCAATATAAATTTTTATATTTATTTTTAATAACAAGATTTCCTTGTTATAATCAAATTATCTTCAATGATCAATGAATATTAGTGATCAACTTAGAAGGTAAATTTTTTTCTTTAAACTGGAACATGAATAAGAACAGAATTTTAAAACTTCATATCTACAGGTATTCAACAGCTAAGTAAACAAGCATTCAATCTTTAAATCAAGCATGCAAACATTGATATTATGTTTTCCATGTCAATCATTTCACAGAACAAACAAATAAGAATTTTAAAACTATTTTTAAAATAAGTTCACTCACCAGAATTTTAGGTGCAGAGAACACTTAATTACTGCATTTTGATTCCTGGAATTATGAATTTGCTTTGCAACCTGCTGTTTGAATTGTTGTAGTAGTTGATTCTCAGTTGAACATTGAATTTTTTTGCTGAAATCTTGCTTGATGAATTTGCATGTTCTTCAGATTGCAAATTGGATCTGAGTTGTAAAGCTTCAGATTTTCTTTTTTTTTCTCCAGTTACAGATTTGATTTTGTTTTCTGGTTTCAGCTTGAATCTTGCATTTGAATTCTTTTTTTCATTTTAGTTGAAGAAAAATTACAGAAGATTTAGCTGAAGAAAATAAACAAACAGATCTTTTACTTTTTAAACGTTAATTAAAAAAACAAAACTTCTTTTAAAACAAGGATTGCCACTTGTTACATGAATAAACCCATGTATTAACAAATGTCAAAACCTTTACTAATTTGTAAACAAGTGTATTTCATAAATGTAACGACCCGAAATTTTCGAACCCGAAAATTCCAGATTGTTATGAAAAAGAAGAAAGAGATAGAAGAAGAAGAACAGAAACACCTAACATCTCACAATCGCAGTGGATAAAATATAATAATAAATAATAACAGTTTACAAAAGAATACTATATCTGTCAATTATGTTTAATATACATCAGAATTTCACATTATATACAGTCACTGATCATATACAAACCATGTCTCGGATATATAATAATATACTGCATCGGAAATACTCTATACGTACTTGCCCTCCAGCTCTTCTCCTGAGCTGCAGAACGTACCTACCTGAAAATCTGTAACACTCGGTCTGACCCGAGCACTACATCAAAGTAACACCCGGGTCAGGCTGGAAACCAGCGTGAGTAAACCAATCTATCATGAAATACAAAAGCCTACAACTTGTATAAACCCGGTTAACTTATATCAATTTAACCAATTCACAATTTGCTATAGACAACACTTATTTTACATATTAATTTCTATGTACCAAACTTAGATAAATATTCTAGTCTGTTTAAATCATTTCAATCCAGCCTATTGATTTCACAAATCAACATATAAATATTTGAAGTGGTTTCGGGTATTTCCCAAATACCCGACCCCGGTCTCTTCGAGACTCATATTATCCTAACCCAAGTTATTCAAATGGAATTCACAACATTTCATATTAGAGATATCAACCCATTCAAAACATCCAATACCATTCTATCATCCATAAGCAAAGCTTAATTCCATGCAAATCAATTCAATTGATTCAAATTGAACTTCAAACCTCAATCACATAGATTCCTTCATTTAATGTTAATTAATTCCAAATCAATTAATTGGTCAACCCATCATTATCCATCTTAATTAATCACCCTGGATTAATTATCCTTCAATTACATTCAAGTGATTATCTTAAATTAACTTCACGATATTAATTAGTCTCAACCGATATTATTAAGAAATCTAATTTCTTCATGAATTAATTATTTATTTAATTACTTTACTCCTTAATTGCTTAAACTAATTAACTTCCCATAAGTCACTTATTATAGATTAATCAGTCTTTATTAATCAATTTTGATCACTTCATTAATTAATAAAATAAGGATTTTCAATTATATTTTTAATTTATTCAAATCAAATTTCGTTATATTAATGAGACCACAGTATTAACCATTTTCGATAACCCTAAACTGTAATTAACTATCATAATTAATCTCTTGATTAATTTCACCAAGTAATTATATATTATTACTTACATTAAGTAATTATTTGTCACACCATCAAATGATTATTTTGAATTTCTTTTACTTATTTAATTAACTTACAACTCAATTCCTTATTTATTCAACTCGTTAATTACTAAGTTAAATAACCCAAATCATTAATTAATTAAATCAATCAATTATTCATTTCAAATTCCTTATTAATTTAAATGAATCACAACACAACAAGTCCTTACTAAATTTAAAATGAAATCAATTTCTTATTCATGATTTAAGTTTGAAACAATTTAAAACCCCAAATACTTCGAGTCAATCCACAATTAACTCGAGAGTCAATCAAAACCAAAGTCACATCATCATCAGTATACATCCAATCAACTTTAACATTCAACCAACCATTTAAATTTAACCATATAAATTTAAATAAGAACCAGACAGAGTGAGATTTACTCACCTTTTCCCAGTTGTAGTCCACTTCATCCCCAACTTGATTCTCGCGATTAATGACCTTGTATAATCATTATACGACTTATTAACATCTGAGAGAATCCATAATAAATTTTCCATTTAATAAATTTTGTTGACTAACAATTTAATTTACACTAGTCATTTATATTTATTAATTTATTTTCTTACCTATATACATACATTTCTGTTTATTTATACCTGTTTAACTTAAACAATTTACAGCTGAGGTAAATTTCCTCTGAATCCTAATATTTTCATATGAATTTTAACTTTACTGATGAATTCAATATTTAAAAAAAAATTAAAAAAAAATACTAAAATACCTCACTTGAAATCTCCTCAGCCACTCGTCGCGCGAGTTTCCCTCCTTCTCTATTTCGTTCGCCAGCAACTCGCGCATGAACTCGAGTCCATGCTTCGCAACGGACGTCTCTAACCTATCGAACTCAAATCCCAAGCATTCGCCAAAATCACCAGCCCCTATCGCGCGTAAACCCTAATGCGATTCCCCCCTTTCGATCGATGAGGTCGAACACGAAACCCTAGCTTGAAAATCACAGTAACTCCATCGCGATGCTACCCAGGTTCGAGCACCCATCGGCCTATGCCCACACGACTCCATCGCCGCCTCGTCGCCCTCACGTTCGAGCAAGCCCCTGCTTCAAAGTAACGACCCAATCACGGCCACGACCGCGCTCCGCCCCTGACAAAACGGCCTCCACCTCTCGCGCTAGCACACTCTTGCGCTCGAGAACTCGATCGAATTGATTTCGGTCAAAATCGACATCAGTCATCAAAATTTTTTTTTTAGTTCTTCGTGTTTGATATATTCGGCTGCAAGATAGAAAGGAGTGAAGACGTAAAATATAGATAGGAATGGCGTCTTGAATATGCCTGGTTATAATATAATTAATTATGCAAATATCACGTTTTCCATAACGCGACATCCCGAACCCCGAATCAAACATGCCGACAAACGTTTATAAGGTTTTACCCGTGTTCCGAACACAATGGAACGTGTTTCGAAGGCTAATTAGAACGTATGCGCGAGTTACGGAATTAAATGTTCGATATTAATTTAAATCGATTAAAATAAATCTAAGCGTTTCGAGCTACCAGGGTCAAACGACAACTCTGATTGCTCCGAAAATTGAAATCCGATAATAACTAGCTATTACGGATCCAATGGAACTGGTTTCGTCGAATTCCGAGACTGTGCCTCGGAAGGCAATTTTTAAATATCGATTTAAACGATTTATTATTAAAATTGGACAAATTACCTTTAAATTAAATTTCAACTATTCTATTACCTTCAGTATTATCATTATAGATTTTATAAGCCTTCAAATTATTTTAAACATGCTTAGAATCACAGACTCAAAAATTTACCCAATTTCAATTATTAAATTCAATATTTAAACTGTACAATTCAATGATTTAATTATCAAGTAAACATTGATATCTTGAATTCAAGTTAAAATTAACTTTTAAATATTTTAAAACCGATTAATTATTCCAATTTAACTTGTTAAAATTTCCGGGTCGTCACATTCCTTCCCCCTTAAAAGAATTTCGTCCCCGAAATTATTGACTATGAAGAATGGATCAATACCCGTTTACTTTTCCCAAAACTCACAATTTAACATCCTACCAATATCCTTTATTAAAGACCCACTATTACCTTATCCAACTTCCCAAACCTTCTATAGTTTCAACCAATACCCCTTTTTGCTCAATCATCTAAATTTCAGTTTTAAACCAAATTTCTGAATTATCAAAATTTTCTCAAAATTTTTCTAACTCTCTAAATTTCCGAAATTTTTTGCCAGCGTCCCTTTACGCGGCTAGCTCGGTACAACTACAAAAGGCCTCTACGGGCTCCCAAATTCCAAAAGAAAACGAAAGCCAAGTGGCTATATCCAAAATCCAATCCAATTTCATACGGAAATTTAAATACATACCTATTTGTCGGGAAATTCACATTTATCTTTTGAAATCAAATCCAATTCCTTTTCCCCCTTTTAATACCTGCATAATCTACTTAGCAATAATATCCAATCATAGCCCTTTCAAATCTTTACATACTTTTCCTTACAGAAGTTTTCATATTCAGTTCTATTCAAATTAGTTTTCACCGTTTCATATGAATTCAATTTATTTCGATTTCTAATATTGAGTTTTATCTTTCATTTAAACTGATTCATATTAATTTCATTTAGTTTACATAAATTTCCAATTTGAAATTGTTTTGTCGTTAACCAAAATTTTCCAAAAACATTTCTAACTCCCAAAATTTTTAGAAAATTTTGGCAGAGTCTCCTTTGTACGGAGGAGCTTTTGCAATTTGACAAGAGATATAAATATATATACATCGACCCACCCGGTCGGAAAAAGCAAAAACAGTTCATATTTTCTATTTTTTATTGCGTAGGCGTACCTTATTTAGCATTTTAAGCAAGCAGCTTATTTATTTTAGCAATTAGCATACCCCAAATCTAGCCAAATGGCTTGCCTGTACCTGTACTTACTCAATTTAAATATGTAAGTGCCATGTATAGAAAATTTATTAGCATATCACTTACTTTCAATAGCTAAACACATGTACTACATATACAACAAGTGCCAAACGCTTCCCATAAGCGATTTATATGATTTTAAAGCTTATTCAATTGCTTTCAATCAATTCATAAGCCATTTTATTCAATTTCAATGGTTTGCAACCCAATTTCTTACATTTCATTGATTTTTAATTCAAACAAGCTTATATTCTCTTCAAATAATTCAAAATCAATTTCATTGAATCTCTATTGACTCATAGTCTTTTGATTACTTTCATGTACGCCGAACGACAACCATTTTCATGCAATTTTGATGATATTCGTTTAATGAAGTGTTTATTTAGTTTATAACTACTTTATATAAATTTTCAATTCATTATATATTTAATTCCATTTCATTTCTAATTTATTAACCAACCATTTATTTAGCTCGACACATTCCCTTCTTATATACTTCTAGCTAATCCCAATCCAAGTTTTATTTAATGGGTTTTCACCCTTATTCGAAACCAAGCTTCCATATATTTTAAACTTAAGTTAATTTACTTAATTTATTCCAACATCAAACTTAAGTTGACTTCCATTTGATCCTCATTTAATCAACTTCCATTAAATTCCGTTAGCCCGTCAATTTTAAATCCACCCTCTCAATTTATTAAAATAATATCTAAGCACAAACTTAATTCATTTATACTTCAAATTAATATGCCACCGAATTTAAGTTCAGTCTGATAATCCAATTCAATCACAACTTTGATTTTGTTTTCATTCTATCAGACTTCATCCATTTATTATTTAACTCGATTAACCCATTTAAATTTTAATTTACTTACTTAATTCGTTATCGAATTTATTTTATTAATACAAGGCCATTCTCAATTATTTCTACTCACCTGGGTTTCATTTGCAACCCAAACCATCTCTATTATAATCACTTCTCTTATTTAATCCATTATCAAACCTAAGTCGAATTCCATTTACAATTCGAATTCATTACCAAACTCCATTATCAACTCACAATCTATTTATTTTCCCAAGTTGAATTTTATTAAGATACTAAATCAATTAATTATTTAGCCAATTAGCTTACTTTCAACTTCTAAATTAATATTCGATTTTAATTACAAATCACTTCATTGAAATTCTAGTTTGGATTTCCTTTTTATTTTCCCAAAATTCCAACACTTTTATTTCAAATTTTAGAAATGCTTTTAAATTTACGTCATACTTAATAAAATAGCTCTTTATAAAAATACTTTTATAACTCGATGTCTCAACCAGTCCATCCTTGTTCTCACAGAAATTCAATCATACGTTGATCAGGCGTAGGACTGAAAATCTATAAGTACTTGGTAAACCCATTTTCAACATCCAGTGAAAATACTTGGAAATTTTTTTTACTGAAAATATTGAAAGCATTTTGAAATAGAGGAAATATCTTTGGTGAGAATGCTCTGGAAATCATCACCCCCATCCATGGTCACAGTTACATCCAGGGTTACGTTGCCGTCACAGCAAAAGTCCATGCAACTGTAGGCTCTTCGCGGCCTCTCGATTACGCCATGGATCCCACACAATAGATCACAGTTACGTCCAGGGTTACGTTGCCGTCACAGCAAAAGTCCATGTAACTGCAGGCTCTCCACGGCCTCTGATTTTTGCTGTCAAAATGAAACCCCTCCACTCCTACATAGGTCGCAGCCTGCCGATATAAAATCAAACGCAGACCGTTGGCTCTCAGCGATACACACGACTTCCGCTATGTTATACCATAGGTCGCAGTCTACCGATATAAAATCAAACGCAGACTGTTGGCTCTCAGCGGCAAACACGACTCCCACTATGGTATACACTACTCATGATCGTCAGGAACTAGTTTTGTCCGGACTCCTCACAGGATCAACTTTAGAACCCCCATGGGCTCATGGCAGCAACACCCGGTGGTACTCCTGAGAAGTTCATTTCAAGGGAGTGCCTTTTTCCCCAGACCTATCATCAAAACATTTTATACTATACACATGTAGTATCTTCCAAATCATACACCTAGTATGATATCATACAAAGTTACTTTACACAAAATCGATTATCCCAAATTCGATAATTCTCAAACTAGGCTTTCCAAATTCAATTTTGATTTTACCCAAAATAAAAAGCCTTTTCAAATCCAAAGGTTCCTAAAACCCTTTTCAAAATCCTTATAAGATCCTTTATATATATACAGATATATATAATTTTTAAAACTTTGGATCACTTTAAACTCGTATAAAATTCCTTTTATACCTCAAACACTTCCCAAATCCTTTTTCTTCCAACAACAGATTCAACAAAGGGGTTTCATCTTAAATAAAACAAAGAAATATAACCTTGTTTATTCAAAATCAAATATTCCAATTTGATTACTCTTTTCAATATCAATTTCTTTTCCATTCACTTATCCACCTTTACATTAATCCCCATTTGGATTATCACATCAATTCCTATCTCAGTTAGGTATTAAATCCATAACAGTTTGAACTCCGACCGGTTTATTTAGAAAATAGCTTGAAAAATTTAAAAACAAATAAGTAGTTGGAAAATAATTACTAGTTTTGCAAAATAGTTAGAAAATAGCGAACTAATTGTAGAATAGTTAAAAATAGCTGAATAGTTTCAGAAATTTTAGATAATTGTAAAATAGTAATTAATTTGTAACATAGTTGAAAAATAGTTAAATAGCTTCAAAAATAATCGTAAAACAAGTATATAAAATAATTTGACTTTAAAAAAAGAAAGGTTGTATATATTTAATAGCTTAGAAACATAAGTTTATATTAAAAACAATTTATATTAAAAATAGTCAAGAGTCAACTGTTCACTTCCCCAACAATTCAATTTAAATCTCCATTTAAATTGACCCAATTCCAATTCAAGTAATTCCAAATTCCATTGAACTTGATTAATTCCCAATTCAAGTTGAATCAATCTTGATTCCTTCCCAAATTTACATCAAATTCTAGTTGATTTTAATCCTGTTCAATTTTAATTTTAATTTCATATTATTCAAATCAATTTAAATTATCATCAGTTGAATCCACTTCAAATTCAAATCATTTCAATATAATCCAATTCAGTTTCCCAATTAAATTTCAAACTTATACATCTTCAATTACTGATCCAATTAATTAAAACCAAATTCAATTTTGAGCTGATTCAATTTCAATCTTGAATCTAAACTATCTCGAACTATATAAATTCGAGTTAAATCCTCAAAGGTTGGTTTAACCATTTAAACCAAATTAACCTTTATTAAAAGTTTTTAATTAATTTAATTTCTGAGTTCAATTCTCAAAATTCCATTTTAAATTATTTTTATTTATTTATGAATTTCAAGGTTCAAATAAGAGTTCAATACAATTTATTTCAAAATTTTAATTATTCAATTTTACCTTCCAGATTGAAATCAGTTCTTAATCAAGTTTATTTTACAATTCAATTATTCAAATTTATTTTAAAACGCCCATCCATTTTCAATCTTTAAATCTCAAACCCGTTTTGAGATCACACAAATTCCCAATTCAAATCAACTATTTAACTTCCCAAGTTAAATTTCAATTTCATCTTAAAATTTTCAATTCAAGTTGTTCATTCAAACTTATTTAACTACTCCCAAGTTAAATTCAATTTACTTAATCCAGTCAACCTCATTCTCACATTGAATTCCCACTTCAAACTTCAAATTCTTTCCTTTTTATAAGTTCAAAACTTATATCACTTTGGGTTTTTATATCACATTTCAGGGAAAAATCAAAATTCAACCTCATAGAGTTTATTTCAAATTATCTTTAATATCATGTATATCCATATATATATATATATATACATATTTATTTCTTGGCCCTCCCAGCCATCTTTTACAATTTTAAACCACCTTTGGTTTTAAATTCAAATAAATTTTCAAACAACCCCTTGTTTGCAACAAGTCCCAATTATCCAATTAATACTTTATTTACTATATTTTTTTTGAAACAAAATTTTCAAATTCTGGGACCAAATTTAGAATTTCATTTTCAACCCATTAAATTTTAATTTGGTTGTATTTTTATTTTTTACTTAATTTAATTCCAATTCTAAACTTCAGTTTGGTTGTATTATATTACTTCTAAATTTTAATTTCAATAATTAACAACCAATCACCTTAATATTTATTAGAGGGAAATATTTCTTTATATATATCAAAATATATTTTATATAAAATCATTTAAAATATTTATATAAGAAAATAACAAGTACGCGCTCATATATATACGCTCAACTCATTCTAGAGTACTACAGACTGTCTTAATTGAGTGATCCCCACTAGAGCCAAGGTTCTCGCTTAACCTGGCACTGATACCAAATGTAACGACCCGAAACGAACACGAAAATTCCAGATTGTTATGAAAAAGAAGAAAGAGATAGAAGAAGAAGAACAGAAACACCTAACATCTCACAATCGCAGTGGATAAAATATAATAATAAATAATAACAGTTTACAAAAGAATACTATATCTGTCAATTATGTTTAATATACATCAGAATTTCACATTATATACAGTCACTGATCATATACAAACTATGTCTCGGATATATAATAATATACTGCATCGGAAATGCTCTATACGTACTTGTCGTCCAGCTCGTCTCCTGAGCTCCAGAACGTACCTACCTGAGAATCTGTAATACTCGGTCTGACCCGAGAATTACATCAAAGTAACACCCGGGTCAGGCTGGAAACCAGCGTGAGTAAACCAATCTATCATGAAATACAAAAGCCTACAACTTGTATAAACCCGGTTAACTTATATCAATTTAACCAATTCACAATTTGCTATAGACAACACTTATTTCACAAATTAATTTCTATGTACCAAACTTAGATAAATATTCTAGTCTGTTTAAATCATTTCAATCCATCCTATTGATTTCACAAATCAACATATAAATATTTGAAGTGGTTTCGGGTATTTCCCAAATACCCGACCCCGGTCTCTTCGAGAATCATATTATCCTAACCCAAGTTATTCAAATGGAATTCACAACATTTCATATTAGAGATATCAACCCATTCAAAATATCTAATACCATTCCATCATCCATAAGCAAAGCTTAATTCCATGCAAATCAATTCAATTGATTCAAATTGAACTTCAAACCTCAATCACATAGATTCCTTCATTTAACGTTAATTAATTCCAAATCAATTAATTGGTCAACCCATCATTATCCTTCTTAATTAATCACCCTGGATTAATTATCCTTCAATTACATTCAAGTGATTATCTTAAATTAACTTCACGATATTAATTAGTCTCAACCTAGATTATTAAGAAATCTTAATTTCTTCATGAATTAATTATTTAATTATTTATTTTACTCCTTAATTGCTTAAACTAATTAACTTCCCATAAGTCACTTATTATAGATTAATCAGTCTTAATTAATGAATTTTGATCACTTCATTAATTATATAAAATAAGGATTTTCAATTATATTTTGAATTTATTCAAATCAAATTTCGTTATATTAATGAAACCACAGTATTAACCATTTTCGATAACCCTAAACTGTAATTAACTATCCTAATTAATCTCTTGATTAATTTCACCAAGTAATTATATTTTATTACTTACATTAAGTAATTATTTATCACACCATCAAATGATTATTCTGAATTTCTTTTACTTATTTAATTAACTTACAACTCAATTCCTTATTTATTCAACTCGTTAATTACTAAGTTAAATAACCCAAATCATTAACTAATTAAATCAATCAATTATTCATTTCAAATTCCTTACTAATTTAAATGAATCACAACACAACAAGTCCTTACTAAATTTAAAATGAAATCAATTTCTTATTCATGATTTAAGTTTGAAACAATTTAAAACCCCAAATACTTCGAGTCAATCCACAATTAACTCGAGAGTCAATCAAAACCAAAGTCACATCATCATCAGTATACATCCAATCAACTTAAACATTCAACCAACCATTTAAATTTAACCATATAAATTTAAATAAGAACCAGACAGAGTGAGATTTACTCACCTTTTCCCAGTTGTAGTCCACTTCATCCCCAACTTGATTCTCACGATTAATGACCTTGTATAATCATTATACGACTTATTAACATCTGAGATAATCCATAATAAATTTTCCATTTAATAAATTTTGTTGACTAACAATTTAATTTACAATAGTCATTTACATTTATTAATTTATTTTCTTACCTATATACATACATTTCTGTTTATTTATACCTGTTTAACTTAAACAATTTATAGCTGAGGTAAATTTCCTATGAATCCTAATATTTTCATATGAATTTTAACTTTAATGATGAATTCAATATTTTAAAAAAAATAAAAAATAAAAAATAAATACTAAAATACCTCACCTGAAATCTCCTCTGCCACTCGCCGCGCGAGTTTCTCTCCTTCTCTATTTCGTTCGCCAGCAACTCGTGCATGAACTCGAGTCCACGCTTCGCAACAGACGTCGCTAACCTATCGAACTCAAATCCCAAGCATTCGCCAAAATCACCAGCCCCTATCGCGCGTAAACCCTAACGCGATTCCCCCCTTTCGATCGATGAGGTCGAACACGAAACCCTAGCTTGAAAATCACAGTAACTCCATCGCGATGCTACCCAGGTTCGAGCACCCATCGGCCTATGCCCACACGACTCCATCGCCGCCTCGTCGCCCTCACGTTCGAGCAAGCCCCTGCTTCAAAGTAACGACCCAATCATGGCCGCGACCGCGCTCCGCCCCTGACAAAACAACCTCCACCTCTCGCGCTAGCACACTCTCGCGCTCGAGAACTCGATCGAATTGATTTCGGTCAAAATCGACATCGGTCATCGATTTTTTTTTTAGTTCTTCGTGTTTGATATATTCGGCTGCAAGATAGAGCGGAGTGAAGACATAAAATATAGATAGGAATGGCGTCTTGAATACGCCTGGTTATAATATAATTAATTATGCAAATATCACGTTTTCCATAACGCGACATTCCGAACCCCGAATCAAACATGCCGACAAACATTTATAAGGTTTTACCCACGTTCCGAACACAATGGAACGTGTTTCGGAGGCTAATTAGAACGTATGCGCGAGTTACAGAATTAAACGATCGATATTAATTTAAATCGATTAAAATAAATCTAAGCATTTCGAGCTACCAGGGTCAAACGACAACTCTGATTGCTCCGAAAATTGAAATCCGATAATAACTTGCTATTACGGATCCAATGGAACTGGTTCCGTCAAATTTCGAGACTGTGCCTCGGAAGGCTATTTTTAAATATCGATTTAAACGATTTATTATTAAAATTGGACAAATTACCTTTAAATTAAATTTCAACTATTCTATTATCTTCAGTATTATAATTATAGATTTTATAAGCCTTCAAATTACTATAAACATGCTTAGAATCATAGATTCAAAAATTTACCCAATTTCAATTATTAAATTCAATATTTAAACTGTACAATTCAATGATTTAATTATCAAGTAAATATTGATATCTTGAATTCAAGTTAAAATTAACTTTTAAATATTTTAAAACCGATTAATTATTCCAATTTAACTTGTTAAAATTTCTGGGTCGTCCCATTAAATTTCTTATGTTGCCAAGTGTTTTAAAAGGTGATTATTACATTAATTACTTATTTATAAATGAACTAAACCTTAATTACCATATTAGTCTAATACTCATGTTATATATATAGCTATGCAATGCATTTATAACTTTGTGTTTAATTATAATTATTTAAAACTCCATTTCCTAAAGATAAGTTTCAAAGAAAGAAAATGAACATTTATTTAAATATTATTTTAAAAGTTTAAACTAAAGTTATTTTTTCTAACATTAATATTATTTATAAAAGCTTAATTTAATTTAAAAAATCAATTTAAAAGAAAACAATTAAAACTTTTATAATAATTTGATAATTTCCAAGCTATTATTCTTTTAATAAAAATAAATTTTCCTTTAAGTGTTTTATAAATAAAAATTAATTTTAAATAGCTTTTGAAAAGCATCTTATTAAATCAAATAAAAAACCTTCCAAATCACCATAAAAACTTATGTATATTAAAAATTTGAAAATATATTTTCTATTTTAGTTTAATCCATTATTTACTATTTACAATATATATACAAATATAAATATTCATTATAAATAGAACATTTTAAATATTAACTTCAGAAATTATTTGAATTTTAAAATAGAACATTAAATCACAATATATAAACATATATATTCTAATTTGAAAATATTTTTATTAAATTTAAATTGAAACCAATTTCCTTTTTACAATATCTACATATATACATTTCAAATAGAATATTTTTATTAACTTAAAAAGATCGATTATTATTATTAATTAGATATATATTATTATCCTTTGAAAAGAATAAACATTTCAAATTAAATTATCATCATTATTGAGTTTTTGAAAAGATAACATTTGTTAAATTAGATTAATTACTAGTTTTGGATATATAATATTTGGTTAATTTATATTTTAAAATCAATATAACATATTTTAAAATAAATTATAAATGGAAATTATTAAATAAGTATTACCCAAAATTCTGGGACATCACAGGTACCAACTGTGACGATGATTCAAACAAATATAATACATCACATAACTATTACATAGTTATCCATACATCAGGGTTACACAACATCATTCAAACAAGACAGTCATGTATATCTGCCATTACGTACATCCCAAAATACAACATACATCAACTAACACAGCGAAACTAGATAGATAGATACGTTTGGACTCCTGCTCCAAGCTTCTCCAGACTTCAACAATCCAAGACCTGATCACTTGGCTACTCATAAAAATTTGAGTACCCAAAAGTTCAAGAAAAACGGAATAAACTACAGGGTCAGACATGGGTCTGGTGTGAGTAAACGGGTTAAAGTTGCTTAACTTTGAAAACCATTTGAAAATAAAGGTATCACGTAAGACTTCCCACACATAAACACGGGTAAGTTTTTACCTTATGCTAACCAAAACATTTTATAGGAAATCCGGTGATATTATCATAGTGTCTAGGGTTTTCAAAATAAAATACAAAAATAGCTGGAATGCTTACATCTCACATTCCAACATAGTTGGGCACAATCGAAACCATACATGCACTTATTGGAGATTGGATTCCATACAATTGCAGGGCTTCTGGGGTACCACCCGTCATAGTTGGTGGCCTAGATCAATGTATCGAGGATCCACCCTAAATCCCCTACAACACAAGGCCGGAACCATCCCTTACTGGACAGTCCCGAACAAGATAACACTGCAGTTATGGCCAACAACTGCCAAAAAGGGACATCTAGACAGGGGTATATCTCGTCCTACTTGGGTGCTACCTACTTAACCTTGCTGCACCTCCCCTGTTTTAGCCATTCCCGGTTGATGAGGCTTGAGGTTACGATTACCTTTATCGAACACATCTCTTAGAATGCTCATCGTCCACCCGACGATGTTCTGAAAGCATTCAATCTATACAAGTTCGTTCCGGGTTTGAAAGAAACCGAAGGCATTATCTCGTTACACTCATTTTGGAATCACCCTCAGAGTTAACGACAATAACCCTTGCACTCTAAAACACCATCTCGATCTTCACTTTGAGATTCACAACCTAGCGTTTAACTTGGATCGATGTGGTTTTCGAATAATCATAACTGATACCCGATCCCGGTCTCATCGAAATCCAAATGCCATTTTAAAGGTCAAGTTGTTTAATAGTTTAAACAATTTAATTCAACATTTTGAATTCACATAGCATATATCACCAATAAATTGTACTCAATCATCATAGATATATCAAGGCATATCACAGAGTATCACAGAAATATCACTCAATAGATATCACAAATCCAGATATTCTACTCACACAAACATCCTTAAATAGGAATTATCAATCCATGTTATAATCAATTTAATTATCTTAAATTAAATTAATTACTTAAAAATTAATCACTAATCCTGCTTAATTAATAACTAATCAAACCATTTAATCAATTAATCATTTCTTAATTACCCTTTTTAAATCAATTAAATAAATCTTAATTATTTAATTAATTACTCCTTAATTACCCATTACTTGATTAATTAATCATTAATTACTAATTAATTAATTATTAACCCTTAATTAATTACTTAACTAATTAACTGCTAATTAACTTTGATTAGCTAATTTAGCATTTTTTAATTACAATTTAATTAAACACTTAGTTGATAATACCAATCTTAAATTACAAATTTGTTAATCTTAAAACACTTAGTTAGTTACAATTATAAATTAATTGCCATTCTTAATTTACTTACAATATAAACTAAGTAAATAAAAATTATTTATCTTACATTTTAAAATCTTCCTTAATAACTTTAATTAATATATAAAAACATTCTTAAGTATTCACTTAATTAATTTAAACTTATAATAAATTATTAACTTAAAATTGTCAAACATTAACTTCTTCATCAATACTTAAATTGTCTAAGATGAATTAACTTAAATTTCATTAGGCTTAGCATTTTGAAAACCAAACCAAAGAAATCCCTAGGTTTACTCGAGTTAAAACTTGAGTTTCTTCACACTTTTTCCCGAGTCCTTCTTTCTTCCTCATATTTTTTTTAGTTTAAGTTTAAACTTCCATAACAGGAAAGCACGCTCACGCACTCAGGTTCCAACCCGAAGCAAACCCTTCATCTACTCGAGTAGCTACTCGAGCCGTTTACCACCCAAACTCCTGACACCCTATCGAGGCCGTGCATGTGCACAGCGCCTCACCGACGCTCCAGCAAACCTCGCTTCCCCCGGCGAGTCACTAACCATCACCACAATCGAAAGCAAAGATCGATTCGATGCCAACAAACCCACAGCGAAATCGAGCTTCCAGTTCGAAAACTCGAACTCCCATCCTCGTCAAAAAAACCTCGTCCAAGCAAATTCGGACCATCAGAAAAGCTACGACTCCGGCCTCAACTCGTCGATCCCCGATACTACAATTCCCTTGAATTTTGAGTAGCTCGGTCAACCAGAGGTAATGAAAACTCGTCGTCTCCGACCACATCCAAACTCAAGTGTTAAACCCTAAACCGGTCCATACTTGACGCCACGATGAACAAGAACACTTACCACTATTTTTCCCAACTTTGCCATCAACCATACTAGCTTCGTGCAAAATCTCAACACCCAGTATAACACCGATCGCCAGAAATTGATCGAAACTCCTTTTTTGATCAACTTCAAACTGATCTTTGTATACTCAACTAAAAATCACCATTTTCATTTTAAAAATCCTATTTTCGAATGTTGATTCGAGTTATGTAATTGAATTAGCAATTTATAACATTCGAGTTCAACATATAATTACATGTTGCTCTGTAAAACAAGTTTTCCAGTTGTGATATTTCACCAACATGTTTAAAACAAATTTTTATATCTTGATTTATGTTTAAACAACTTGTTTTGTTTTAAACTGTAAGCCTAACAATGGTTGGATGAATATGTAATTAATTTTCTAGTTTATTTTCACTCTATAACCAGAAACAAAGAAGAACAGGCCATTCAAAACTACACAGTACAATCATGCATACATATACAGAGCCACTTACTTACAAATATACATGCAAAGCACAATATTATTCATGAATTAGATGCACAGACTTAAGTTTTAAAATGATATGTTTACTCACTTAATTCGTTGAACAGAGAACCAATATCTGGAAGTTGCTAACTGCCTCTGGTCTAGGATTGTTTTAATCTTCTTACTTGCTTAGTTGAAATGTTATTTAAGTTTGTAAAATTGTGATGCTTCCTTATTTCTGGTTTGCTTTTTTTTTTGTGTGAAAGAACTGGAACTAGAAGGATGAACATTTATATAGAGAAAAGGTTTTGCATGGGTGGGTATTTGCTGGTACAAATTTTTTCCTGTGTTTGATCAGAGATTTTTTCTTTGACCAGGCAAGATTTTTTTTGAAACTGAAATGATTTATAAACATTTCGAAATGACCTTGTTTTATGCTAGAATTGATAGCATTAAATGCAAGTGTCTCCTTCCATGTTTACATACTTATCCATACTTATGCATATCTAACTTCACAGACAAACATACATTCCTTTGCCTGATTTTGTTTTATACCCTATGTGCATAATATAAAGTGGTTATAGTTATTGTTATAATTTTAACTTATGTTGCATACACACTATAACCACTTATATACCTTTATTTTATTCTTTTACACATATATTTTGAGTTTAAGTTATCAATACTTAATCTGTATTCTTGTGTATATATATATATATATTTATACTTATATTTAATATGAATGAGATAGATTTTATTTTTAAATATTTTTGAGAGACTTTATTTTGAATTTTCAAATCATAGTTTCCTTCCAAAATACACACATATATATAAAAATGGTAAATGTCCAAAAGTCTTATATTTTTTCAAATGTGAAGTTTGTATTTTAATTAATCAGATTAAAGTAATATTACCAAAACTCTGGATCGTCACAGATACAAGTACAGATAAAACATAATTTCAGACACGAGTCTACATAACATAACAGGAATTAGGTAGATCTAAACTGATCATCAGTGATATATTTAATCATTTCAGAGAATATGTAAAGCAGATTACATAAAACATAATCATGTATGAGGATTATATACTGAAAATTACAAATAATAGCTTTTGATAAGACATAATCTTCGAATGCTAAGTTTTTGTTCAAAAGGGACTATTCATGGTAAACAACAAAAAATTCATTTCACTTTTAAAAATCATTGCCTTCTTATCCTTTTTTCGACAGGGTGACAATGACATTTCAATAATCATTGGTTTTATTAAATTCAATTTTAAATATCACCAGAGATATATTCAAACTGTATGAATTTTTCTAATTTTTTTTACAAATAATGTGTTTTGTTTTCGTATACCTATATTCATGAAACATTGACATATAAATTTTGCTGATACCTTCACCCGCTATTGATATGAAATTATGGGGTCATATATATATATATATTAAAGATAGTGTAACCTGTCCTCATTTTCGGTAATATGCGCCACATATTACGCACTGGGCTGTGAATGGAGTGTATTTTTTCTCATCATTCGTGTTTGTTCAAAACGTAATTCTATTGTGCGTGCGTTTTGTAATCAAGGGACATGCAGGTGTTGTGTAATTCCTGAACAACGCAATCATTAGACACACAGTTCAAAAGGCTTACTGGTTTTCAAATTGCTTTCAACAGTGCCACTAAATAAAATGACTCAGGATACAACGCACCTCATTAAATTATACTCCAACTTGATATTGTTGGACCGCATCTTGCATCATCAATTTTTTTTTATTCTGACCATACTTGTAATTCTTAATATTGTGACTAAAATAGCTACTCCTATTTAGAGGCAGGTGATATTTGTATGTGTGTACCTGAATCAATGACTCCTATCGCCTCAGTATTCTGGACATAAGGCAGTTCTAAATTCTTCTTATTGAAAATTGATTCATAGAAATTTAGTAAGTTTGCTTGTGATTCTCCAGTCTTTGATGTAAAGCCTTAGAATCGATGTCTAAAGCTGTGGGTCATGAAATTAAGAGCATATTCTTTGCTAAACACAATATTTTAATAAATACTAAATTGAAATATGATGAACATAATTTTTTGTTTGTTCATGTGCCTGTGATCTAACCCAAAGATTTATTTAAAATGGTAAAAGTACATTACTAGTATTCAGTGTCATAAACCATTCCACACCTTTCATGTGATGAGAATTTCATGGTGCAATGCCTTGATAACATTTGAGTCCTCATGTTTTTTCTCTCCCAGTTAAATAATGTCTACCTGAAACTCAACATAATCATCTTCAAATACTTGCATACAGACTATTCAAATAATAGAATTATATATTTTGAAGTACCTTGCTATGTTCTTGGAATACTGAAGATCAAATGCCATAGAAATGAAGCACTGCATTGTGTATAGTGTCATATGTAATAATATAGCTGCTAAAATAGTATTGGACCTTAGCTAATATATTGGAAAACTAAACTTTGAATTTAGATAACAAAGGCATTGTTAAAGCATGTACTGCACCTAAAACCAAGGTCGATGAATATGAGTCCAGAAGTAAATGTAAACTAGTTACAAAACATTGGCAAACTAACAATCAATTATGTTCCAAGATTAGACGTGCATTATCAACAAACTCTGCATATTAGAATTTATATTTTAGACACAATATTTTTTGCATCAGATATATGTCTGACGATGATGTTATATTTTAAAAATTATCTTTAAGTGAAAAATGATATAAGACAAATGCATGGTTGACTAAATCACGAAGGATTAATAGGTAGACTATCAAGTAAATAACTAATTTTTTTGAGGGAAAACATATATGTAATCTAGTGCTTGTCATATGCCAACCTTTACTTTATGTATCTTTCATTTCTCCCCCAAATTAACATTTCAAAACTCAACCAAACCCAAAAACCTAATTTGCTCAGGAACTATCTAACCAATAATGTCACCTAGTCATTTTTAGATCCGGGATAGATTTAAATTCATTAACTCAAACTTAACCTATATGAACTGTTTGTCAAATTACCGAGGGACCATGGCATCCACTGGCCAATGGCCAACAGTCAGCAACATGACATTGTTTTCAAAAACCAACTATAATTATTTGTTTCTGCTTTAATGTAGGTGTTAGTGAACTAGAAATTTGTACATACAAACGTTCATTAAAAACTATTATTGTTATTGGGATAGTCGGGATTTTCACTATCCTAAATATAAATAAAAATATATCCTGGTCAACTATTTTTTTTCATATCAGCAATTTTAGACACTGACCCTAGCAATGAAATTAAAATTTCGTGTTAGACCGTCAATTATCAGATTCGAGTTTTGTGATCAATAGCCTAAATATAATGTTTATATCGTTCGGTATCTTATATGAGTTAAAATCTGACTTGAAAAATAGTATTTTTTTGAACCATTCAATTTATGTTCTAACTACCAGTGAGTAAATACCTCGAATGCTACAACTTTATGATAAAGGTGCATTGATCACTTCAAAGGAATAATCAAAATAGTATTCAAATCTTTCTTGGTTGCTAAGAAATATCTAAGACAATACCACTTCTTCAGATAAAAAATATATATTTATCACCAAACTTTAAGAAACCAAGAGTAAAATACTAAAGTAAGATATTTGCTACAAAACTTTATTTCATGCACACCCATCTCGATTATAGAAAACAAAATTAACTTATCTCCAAAAAATCATAGAAACTTGCAAAATATTACGATCATACTTTGATTTTCGATAATCTAGTGGACAAAGTAATTATATCTTCTTCTATCTAAAAAAATAAACCATACACGAATTAAACAAACAATAATGACTCTTAACACCATAAGTGCAAATCTACATCTCTTTATCCACTTTTTGTATGTTGTGTTTAGTAAATTCATACTTATTTATTACAAGTAAATAGCACAAGACATAAGATTACACATTTATTGTGCATATTATAGTCCCTTTAATAGTAAGCTCATCAATTTGTGGGCAATTGCTCAAACGTGACATTATGTACTGAATGAAAACAATAAAACCAGATATTTCAGGTAAGTTTGAATCTCGTGTCATTGCTTATCAAAAAAATATCTTTTAGAAAATTAATCATTTGTTTTTTTTCTTTTCTTCTTTGTAAGAAACATGGCAAGACTTATGATTATATATGTATTAGCTGGCATGAAGAATTAAAATGATACTACGCATTGGTAAAGCAAGCTATAAGTTTTATGTTCGGTGCAGTAAAGCCATGAAAAACTATTTCATATAAATATTTTTAGTAGATATGAAGTAACATTATATATTGAATATACTTAATTTATCATTGTTGTAACTTCCAAGTTTGTTATATTCTACACAGTTAAGTAAACTATCAGATGTTTAGGTTCACTTATTTTGCCACAAATTGATTCAATTACTGCTTTAGTACTCCTCAACCAGTGTTTCATACAACATAGTTTCACCAAACTAACCAGCTACAAAAGTAAAAAATAAAAAGCAAAAACTTCTTAGTCTAGTATCACTTTGAATTGGAAATGAAGAAGTAGGTCTGGGAAGTGTGATAATATAGTGAATTTGCAACAAAGGTATCTTTTCATGATTCAGAATGAAAGAAATTATGATAATACAAAATGAATTCATTAAATTTATGTTAGAGGCTTTTTTATGTTTAAAGTGCCAATTGCTGTATCTGTGCTTATAACTATTTTTAGAAGTAACCATCGATATAAGAATAGGAAAAAAAAGTTTATTAGTTAATCCACCAATGAATTTACAGAACAAAAATCGTTGCATAAACTCATTCAAATTATATTATGGATGAAGTAATAAAACTTGTAGATTCTAATAATAATAAGCTATTTCTCTCAATTGATCTTTCCAGTGTAGCTAAAATAAAATATGAATTATTATGGCAAACTCGAAACTCAAATCACCATCAACATAAAAAATGCAAATATTATTAATAGATAACAACTGATAATCAATAAAAATGTTCAGCACTTGCATTCAAATCAAAATAACCAGTGAAAAATAATTGGAAGAACAAATTATACATCAAAATTCCTATAGATTTATGAGTAGATTTGGAAAAGCTAACCTTTTTTTCTTCGAATAAATCTTCCTCTCGTATATCTAAGCAGCTTAAAATTTTTATTTTTTTTCACTTATTTCTGTTTGGCGGTAAGAGGATCGACTAGGATTTCAATTGATTATGGAGGAATAATGCGTTGATGAGGAATATAACAATTTGTAGATTCGTAGATTTAGGTATAGAAATTAAAATCCCTTAGCCAAATTAGGGTTTTGTGTTACCTCGATTCGTAGATTCAAGCTCAAAGAAGTAGATAGCAACAAATTGAAGGAACATTTGATCGACGAAGTGGAGGGAAGCAGATCTATGAAGTGGTGTAATGGGAGCAGAAGTGAGAGGATTGTAGAAATGTAACGGCAGAGGGAACTATGCTGTAATATAGAGAATCGTAACTATGGAGGGAAAGAGATGGAAAAAACGTGACGACTTTTTAGCAATTGGAAAGGAAGGCGACAAAATTTGGCAGCCTTGACATAAAACAAAAACAAGTAAAAATAAAAGAAAAAATAATATTGGTTGCATTTGCACTACAAACGCTACCAATAAGTGAATCTAAAGGTGAGTTTTCTTGTAGTGAATAGATAAGAGTTGTATCAATGGAAAGGAATTTTACAAATCATTTTGGAGATTTATAAAAGAAGTTTAATAAGTTAGTTTGGGGATTTATAAAAGGGATAGTTTGGCTAAAGTCCCTATTAAGTTTCAAAAAACATCAAACATCCTTGCCAAAAAAGTATGTAAAGTAGATCCCTAAAATTAAGTTACTGCATATTGCATATATTTATGTAATTATTCAGATAATAATTGCATGCATTTATGCAATTATATCTTGTCGAAATTTTCGCAATTATTCACCAAAAAATTATAGACATTTCCACAGTTATTCATTGAAAAATTGCAGAAATTTTCATATTTATTCACCAAAAAATTGCAGTAATTTCCGTAATTATTCATTGAATAATCATAGACATTTATGCAGTTTCGGATATAATTGCATTAATGTATGCAATTATTCACTGAACAATTGCTTAAATATATGCAATTATTCAGTAACTTAATTCTACAGACCTAATTTACAATCTTTTTTTGGAAGGAGTTTTCGCTTATTAAGTTTTATTTTAAGGACCTGAGACTAATATTCACTTTATAAAAGGATTTGTAAATATGAAATAGGTTAATGAAAGGGAATTTTATAAAAGTAACAATATTTGATTGATAAAAATTTCTTTTTAATTATGGTGGGATGGAAACATTCTTTCCACACTTAACACCGAACGATAGTGGTTTTGTTTATGGTAAGTAATGCTTTAAATGATGTTTGTTTTGGCCAATTTAAATATGAATTTGGAAAAGATAAAATCTTCTTTAAGCTTTTGTTATACCACCTAGATAAGTATATAGATATATCATCTAAGTGTTGAAATTATAATATGAATATACTCTTTTACGTAGATATTTTGAACCAAATAATAGAAAGAGATTTTAGTTTATGAGAGATCAATTAATAGAGGCTTGGTGGATATTACATGGAATTATTAATTTCTTTTTTAATTGATAAATAAATAACCGACTATCAAATCTTGACCAAAATATAACTCTAGAAATATCTAGGGGAAACACATGGGTTATATGGCATAATTAACTTCAATGATTATGTACTGTGCGTACAAATCTTATTTTGTTCTCCTATTATAAACGATAAGGAAATTCATCCACTTAAATAGTTAGGAGGTAATCTTCGCTCTTATGTATTGTTTAATTATTTTCAAAAGAATCAAAGTTGAGTTTATCAAAAATGTCGATTTGTTTTGAAGCAACTGGTAAGCGGAGGAGTGTACTTATATGACATGACTCAAAACTGTAACTACTCCAAAACTATATACATATTCAATGCATTGGAAGAGGTTCAAGACTATTTCAAGATGTTCAAAGACAGAGTTCTTTGAAGTGCAAGTGTTACTTGCTGCTGATCCCAAGGGTGATTCCAAAATGGATGTAGTAGAAGTAGTGCCTTCCATTTGTTCTTATATTGAATAAATTGTGTGGACAAATGTTGGCATTGCATTGCGCTTAGAAGGCAATTTAGCATCCCAAGTGGGAATTTCCAAAAGAGGGAAATGGTAGTTGTGACCTCACATGCCGCAGAACCCGGTGATGACCAAAACAAGGGATATGCTTTAGAGTTATGTAGTTCGCTACCATTAGAAGCAGTCATTCCTCGATCTAGAATCAATATTTAAGGATTTGGTATGCATACACGAGAAGAGTGGGGGCCATGGCTGGTGCATATTTTGTAGCCTTGGGGCCCAGGGAATAATCTAATCTGGTATGTCATGTTAAAGGGGCAGTTGGGTCTGATTTGTAGGGGTCCATCTAAGGCCCTCAGTACATTTGTCTAGAGGTGTACTATGGTAGGCGGTACCCCAGTTGGCTTGTCATTGATGGATATATGATCTCCAATACATGCCTATGGACTTAGTTGTGTCCAACTACAAAATTGTGAAATGCAAGCATTTTAGTTATTCTATATATTTATTTTCAATTCCTAGACATTATTATAATATCACTGTATTTTAAAGTACAAGTGATTTGGTTATAATAAGGTAAAAACCCATATGTATTTGTACGTGATGAGGTCTTACGAGATACATTTATGAAAAGTTTTCTAAATTTTAAAAATCAATTTGATTGTATTTATCATGCTGGTTTTACCAGAACAAACTGCGCGCTATTTTTTTATAAAGCTCAGGTCAGCCCAAGCATATTTTCTAGATTTAGCTGGACATCTTGGAGCTTCTAGAGACGAGTTGGATCCTTTGAGATATATTCCCATATTTTATCGTCTAATGTTTTTCCTTAACTATATTTATCAACATGCGTATATACATGTTATAACTGTTCAGACCGATGATAGGTTAGTTTGCTCTGATGACAGTATGTATATCACTGTTCAGTTTTCTTTTGTAAAGATCATTGGTACATTATACATTACTCATCTTGTTATGAGATTCTATTATGTCTTATTTCTTTCACCCGAACAATTTTCCTTTTCGACACTTGGATGTTCGACATGAATATCATGGATTTATTAGTGTCAACTTCTAAAGATCGAAAAGGCAGGTTGTTACATTGACCTTGATTTTGCTCAACAAATCAAGAGACATTATTCACTCTTACCTATCATTTTGCAATGACCTAAGGAAAAAACACATGTCTTGAGTTTCCTCACAAATACATGCAAGTATCTTATCTTGCTTAACAATATATTAGTATTATTATATATAACATCAATGGCATAAGTTTTCTCAACAACTATTGAGTATGCAAGTATTCCATCAATATATAAATGACAGAGGACAACTCTATATATTAGAGAATCATGATCTTTAATATAAACATTAGAGTAACAATGATATAACAGATGTAATTCTTATAGAACAACTCTTATGATTCAAGTGTCGGACACATCTAAAATAATGGTATATATACTTTACGTACGTACATATACCAAAAAATCTACTTTGCGTTTATTTCAGTTCCACTTTAACGATATCTATACATGTATAGTTGCATATGGTTGATTAATTTATAACCATCTGTAGACACACACACACACACATATATAATATATATTTGTATGCATATATGCGCATGCGCATGTGTTAATTAAACATTTTAATTAAATATTTGCTAAATTTCAAAAATTTATTTAGTTTAATATCTCAAAAATCGTAAAAGAAGTCAAAACATTTCAAGTTATTAAACTATTAACATATGTATCATTGTATATAACTTAAATATTGACATTTAATTAATTATTATCAAATAAATAATTTATTTAATTAAACATTATAACTAAATAATTTAATAAATTTCAATTTTCTATTCAATTTACCTTAAAAAATTTATGGTAAATTTTCAACAATAACCTCTATAGTTGCTTATACATATATCACAGCACATATGTATATTTTAATCAATCAACTTTTAATTAATTATGTAATTGATTAATTAAATTAATTAAATATGTATAAAATCTTGAAAAATATTAAACTTACATCACAAAATAATTTTGAGCACTTTTAGATTAGTTTTATAATGTTTATAAAATATCATTTTATTTTTAAATTTCACATTTAAATTAAAATATATTTTAAGGTTTTAGTTCGTAATTTGAAAATTGACCCAAGACAGAAATCAATTTGGGCCATTGCTATTAGGCCAACCTCTTGGACTTACCCCATCGACTATGTCCTGTCGATTGTCAAGAAAGGGAGAACAATTGATTATTCAACCATAAGCCTAAAGACTACTTTTTTAGATGCCCATCAGATGAGTAGGCTTAATTAGTTGTCCCTAAAGTTTCTATTTAGACCATATAGACCATGTGGGTTCTGATACCACCGAAAGAGCTGGGTCGATCTACAGTGGGTTGAAATATTGATTTAAAGACAAATTCCATTTTATATCATAATGGGCATAGAAGTCTAATGAGTTTCATTAGATTCAATCTAGTTACAACAATATCATGTTTTATGTAACGCCCGACCCTTATACCTATGCCAACCAAGAGAAAAATTAAGTATTACTGTCGAAAAGCATGGAGAATAGGACTCGATAGGGCTAAATGTTGTACTCACTCTCTTGAATTAACATTGGAAGGAAATTTTTTATGACTTTTTAAGTTACCATTCGTGCTCAGTCCGGTACAAAGCAATGGTACAAGATAAAAATTTTCCTAGGTTACATAATACATAATATAATAAAACATAAACCGAGCACAAGAATAACAGCAAAATACATCATACATATCATAATAGTAATGTCCATAATACATAGTCCAAATACATGATACCACTCCCAAAATGCATAATAGCATAGCATACATACCATAATAGGTTATTAACTACAACTAAGTCCAATGCTTCATAGTCCAAAACCCCAAAACGTTGAAAAGGACAAGAGTGCTGCTACAGTCCATGCAAATCTAACCTGCCAACAAATCCTCAAACTGACCTGAGGATTATATAACAAATCACACGGGTCAGACTATTTCTACTGTGAGTGAAGTGGAATCTATGGACAATGAACAATTTAATCAACATAATAGGTAAGATTTGCCATATATATAAATAAACATGGTGCATTAGCGTGTGTACCATATGTGGAAAAAAAATAGTTTCATAAGCATCTCATTATAACCGAGTAATAATTTATGCAAAAGCATTGTATATATTTCAATACAATACAAACTTTAATTATCATATGTAAAGAAATATGATAATAAATAAGTTCGCGCACACAGTCTTCAAAGGTACTGGGTTTTCCAAATCAAACTTTAGCGTTTTCCGTTAATATATAAAAATGTTATAAGATGAAAAAAATTACATTATTGTAATTATGGGATAAATATAACCCAACTCATAAAATATACCAAATAAACAAAAGCTAGTATTGTAAAATCACAGTGGTAGAGCTTGAGCACACGCGGAGACATCAACACCATAACTTACCACAACGCCATAATACATATCTGGCGATCAACCCAGGATATTTAAGATGGTCTAAGGCAAAGGCCGTATGCTACCCGCTTACGGAGCTACATGTGGGACCCCACGTGTCCATCCATCATAATCCGTGACCCATTGATACGACAGTCCAATCCATCCCAAGATTTAAATTTTTTTCTTTTCCATGCTACTACAGCAGCCTGCTGTAGTACTTTTGCTGATTTTGCTGCAGCTTGCAGCAGCACCTGCTGCATGATGCAGCAGCCTGCTGCAGCACTACAGCACCGCTGCTGCAGCAGCCTGTTGCGGCACCTGCTGTAGTTCTTTTGCGGCACCCGTTGTAGTTTTTTTATTTGTTTTTCTCTCTTCTTCTTCAGCTGAAATGCTTATAATATATTTTTGTAATTTTGATATAACCACCTTTGTTATTTAGGCACTTCAACATGCATGTTGTATGTATCGAAAATTCAGACAATCAAACTTTAAGTTTGAGAGTGTATTCCAATTAAACATAGTAGGAATTGTAGAAGTATTTAAATTGTTATCATTCAATCAATACATCTCCGAACTCCAATCTTTAGGCCTACATAAAAACACAAAATATAAATAAAAAGAGACGAATCAAAACTCCGCTCACGTAAACTCCAAAATAGCAACTTTTAAGCTGTAGATTAGCTAGCTCTTGGACTGCTTCTCCTTCTCCTTTCAGTTACTAAAAAAACTAATAAAACCCTAAATAGCTATTTCTAAAAAAAAGATATAAAAGAATTGATTTATGGATACTTACAATAACAATTGGGAATCTCCTTCTTTATATTTTTAATTCTCCTTTTTTTACTTGAATGAGGGGATTGAGAGATTAGGTTACAGAGCTGTTATCCGAATGTTTTGAGTTTCTATTTGAGAAAGTGTACGTACTGTTTTTCAGAAATGAGAAATGAAAGGATAGGAAGTATTTTTTATCTTGAAGCCACTCTCTAGAATGTTCTCCCAAAATACCTAATTAATTTTTTATTTTCCATTATTTATTAATAAAATATAATCATTTTATTTTGTCTTTAGTCTATATTTTTTTGTTTAACCATATTTTATTCACTTTTTAGACCTTTCATGTAAAATATCTTACAAAACTATTTTTTTTATTATACTTTATAATTTTTTCCAATTATAAAACAATTATTTCATTTATTTTTTTATGAAAATAATATAAATCTTTCTTTTATTTTACTTTACACACCTTTTACATTTAATTGAATTTTTTCTGTAATTCTTTCATTGAAAATGTTTACAAATTTAACAAACTTTTCAAATAATTTTTTCCCTTTCATTCCTCTGTCGTTTTATTTTTCAAAAAAAGTAATTCATTTACTAAAAATAAATTTCATTACTAAAATGGAGATTCAATTCATTACATTAATTACATCAATTACTGAGCAAAATGATTCATTGATCATTCGTTTTCCTTTCATCTACATTAATATTTTATTTCCATTTGTTTGTCATTTTATTCTCAATCCAAAAATATTTAAATATTTATTATTATTACTACCAAATTAGTTATCATTCATTAATTAATTTATTTTATTATTATTTTTTAGTCAATTCCCAATTCAGTATCCCTAAAAATTGAGTTGTTGTAGACTTCCCCCTTACAAAAATTGCGTCCTCACAATTTCTACATGAAGGTTATATCTGTAACTTTAATAATTGATTCAACTCTAAAAGAATAAGACATACCTTTCTCGGGTGCCAAACAATTCAGGGTAATGCCTCTACATCGACTTTTGTGTCTCTTAGGTGTTGTCCTTAGGATTATTCGACCATTGCACCTTGACCGGAGGAACGACCTTACTACGAAGCTTCTTCGTCTCCGAGGCAGTAATGTGAATATGTTCTCGAGTATATGTCATGTTTGGAGCGATCTCAAGCTACTACACTGCTTTGGCTCGATCACCTTCATAGAATCCCTTAAAAACTTCTCACGTGTGACACGTGAAAAACTTTGTGCACACTCGATAAGTATTCAGGTAAAGCAACCCTATAGGCCAGCCTTTCAATCCGCTCTATGATAGAGTAGGGTCCAATGAATCTAGGAGCAAGCTTACAGTCTTATTAAACCTCATTGCCCCTTTCAAAGGAGTAACCTTCATGAATACATGATCACCAACACTGAATTTCAAGTCCTTTTTTGACTATCTGCATAGGACTTTTGTCTATCCTTTGCCTATTTCATCCTCTTTCTAATTAGCTCTACCTTTTCTGAAGCTTCCCATACAGTGTCAGGACCAAGCACCAATTTATCTCTGGTCTCTAGCCATCATGCAGGAGATCTAAATGGTCTTCCATGCAGTGCTCTGAATAGAGCCATGCCTCTATTAGATCCAAAGCTATTATTATATGCAAACTCTACCAAGTTAGATGTTCCTCCCAAGACCCTCCAAAATCCAAAATACAAGAGCGTAAAAAATCCTTCAATATCTTATTGGCTCGCTTAGTTTTCCCATTAGACTAAGGATGATAGACTGAGCTAATATTCAACTTCGTCCCCAAAGCTGCTTATAAGTCCTCCAAAATCCACTAGTAAATAATGGATCCCTGACACAAACTATAACACTAGGTACACCATGGAGATGGACAACTTCCTTCACATACAACTTTTCCAAATAAGGCGCAAACCTCTTCGACTAGACTGGGATAAAATGGGAAAATTTCATCAAATAGTCCACCATTACCCATATACTATCATGCCCTTGCTTCGATCAAGGCAAGCCATCAATAAATCCATAGACACCTAAACAAAGCATTAATGAAATACTAACTAGATCATATTAATGGGTTTATATAAGTGATCCATTATAAAATTTAAATTCACTTATACCTGACCGCACTTCTATAGTGGAATCTCCAAGGGCTAAAGAAGAATGCTAGGCTTCTGATGCTCGCATTTCACCAGTTGGCAAGTAATACAATTCTTCACATATTCACCTATATCGTGCTTCATACCTTCCCAGTAATATAGGCGCTTCATGTCCATGTACATCTTATTACCGCTTGGTGAATGGTATATCGCTAACAATGGCAGTCATTCACCACCTCACGCCAAAGTCCCGCAATATTTGGTATAAAGATCCTTCCTTTCTTCCTCAAACAACCAAAAGCATGCAACTCAAAACCTTTCAGGTCATCGGCCTCTTCTCCATTCTTTAAACGATGAATACGGTCTAGAGCAACAAAGTCTTCTTTTTTAGTAATAGAAATCCAGTCCATAAGACTTAGTCTCATAACCAAACTAGCCAACATTCGCCCAGAGCTTTGAGTGGGCATACTAACGCAAATCCCACTAGAAGCTAACGACACCAGGGCACGTCATTCAGCCAACATCATCGATACCACTGCTTGGTGTTTACGGCTGAGGGCATCGACGATACTGTTTCCTTTCCCAATAGTATATTGAATATCAAAATCATAGGCTGCCAAAACTCCAACCATCTTTGTTGGCACATGTTTAGTTCCTTCTGAAAAAATAGGAATTTCAAGGACTTATGGTCTGTATAAAGAACAAACTGCTCACCTATAAGATTAGATCGCCACAACTTCGAAGCAAAAACCTTAGCTGCTAGCTCCAAATCATGAACAACATAACAAACCTCATTAGGCCATAATTATGCGGATGCATACGCAACAACTTGTCTTTTCTACATAAGTAATGCTCCAAGGCAAGACCCACTAACATCTATATAGACCACAAGATGCTGATTACCCTCTGGAATCACCAAAGCAGGTGCATTACTGAGCATCTCCTTCAACTTAGAGAAAGCTTTTGCACACTTATCTGTCCACACATACTTGACTCCTTTCCTCATCAGTCTTGTCAAGGGACTCACAATCTTGGATAATCCTTAATAAAACACCGGCAGTAACCAACTAGTCCCGAGAGGCTCCGTATCTCAGTAACAAATTCAGGTCTCTTCTAATTCTGTACGGCTTCGTTCTTAGAAGGATCCACGATCAGACCAGCTTCGAAGGCTATATGTCCTAAAAACTTCACCTCCTTCTTCTAAAAGTGGCACTTGGACAACTTAGCTTTTAACTTATGTTCCATTAAAGTCTCCAAAACAATCCTCACGACCTTCATGCTCTTTCTCAGACTTGGAATACACTAGGATGTCATCAATAAAAACTAAGACAAATCGGTCAAGATAGCTCCTAAATATTCTATTCATCAGGTCCACAATGTATGCAGGAGCATTGTAAGCCCAAATGGCATTATCGACCATTCATATGAACCATAATGAGTGCGAAAAGTAGTAAGAGGAATACCGTCTTTTGCTACTCTTAGCTTATGGAACTCGGTTAAGTCCAATTGGGAAAAGACCTTTGCTTCGCTCAACTATTCAAAAACATCATCAATACGAGGCAGCAGATAATTATTCTTTACAGTCTGCTCATTAAGCTTCCCGTAGTCAATGCACAAATGAAGGGAGCCATCGACCTTCTTTACAAAGACCGCAGCAGCTCCCCAAGGAGAGCTATTAGATCGGATAAAATGCTTTCCTTCCAATTCAGTCAACTACTTACGAAATTCCTCCATCTCGACTCGAGGCATACGAGTAGGTGGTCGAGTGACTGGGTGGGCTCCAGGGATAAGATCTATGTGGAACTCCATGGCCCTCTGGGAGGTAGGCCTGTAATAGGCTCAAATACATCGCCAAAATCCTAGATGACAGGTACTCTGGCTGTCTCATCATCCTCTTATGACTCTATGGAAAAGAGAGTAGAATGAGCATTAGAGCTCGGTATATCCAAAGCTACATTAATAAGCCCTTTATAGAATGGATGCTTCAAGGTAACAACTCTATCTGAGAAGGAAAGATAAGCCTCATATTGATCTGCCCAATCCATTCTTAATATAATATCAAAGCCAAGGTACTTAAACACATGTAGATCACAGGAAAAAGAGAGTCCGCATAAGAAAAGCTCAAAGCCCTTGCATAACATTCCAAGTATTGCAGACCCACTAAAGGGATTCGCAACCCTTAGAGATGTCACAAGGTATACAACTTAAAATCATATCTATCAACTAACTCCTTAGATATGAAAGAATGGGAGGCACCGGTGTCAATGACTATACAAATAAAAGTATCCCTAAAAGGGATTGTACTTTCCATGACTGCTACTTGCTTTCCCTTCCTTTGGCTCAGACTTGAATCTCCTTCCATCACATTCAGCTTAGTTATTTGCTTCTTCTTCGTAAGCTATGGAAAATTGTTCCCTGAATGACCAATCTGGTGAGACTTGTAGCACTGCCTCTGGGGGAAATCATTAGCAAAATGCTCCATTACTCCACATTTGTAGCATTTCACTCCACTTTTATCCTACTTGTAGGAGCCTGAAGCCTTACCCTGGTTTTGCTTCTTCTAAGGATTCTGCTTCTTCTTAGGGAAGACTGGAGCTTCCTCTTAGGCGCATAGCTCTACCTGCTCGGTGGTGCATCATCATCTCTTTCCGGATACAAATCTTCATACCTCATGGCCAAATCAACTATCTCATCAAAAGTGGAGCGAAGCTGAGTCAAGAGTTATCCTTTAGCTTCCTACGCAGACCATCCATAAACTTCTGATTCTTTTTGAAGGGAGTGTTGACCAAATCGAGTCCATACTTAGAGAGGGAGTTGAATGTATTGATGTACTCCTGAACTATCATAACTCTTTACTTAAGCTCAATAAATCTAGGAGGAAGAATGGTCTTCTCTACCTCTAAATGAACCTTAGCTCAAATTGTCCCTTTAATCTCTCCCATGTTAGCTCGTCCTCACCTATCTTGGCACTAACCACATCGAATCCGTCTAAGGCACCATCTTGAAGGAAGCTAGAAGCAATCTAGACATTCCGATGGTGCATTACACCCATGTGCCCAAAGACTCATTCACAAGTCTTCAACCAAGCCTGAACTCCAACTACACCTTCATTTACATAAATGGGCTTCCCTCCAAGGCTCATAAAGTCCTTACACATACGAGCGAAATCAACTCTTAGAGCAGCATTAGGAGTGAGTGCGGCTTGTGGCATGTTCCGCAACACCTCCAACCATTGCTCCATCATCAAACGGGTGCCATCTTTCTCACTACTCTGCCATAGTGAGAAATGTTATTAAGCTGGAATTCAAATAATTATCATACTAGAATGTTCAAATATTTGGGGTTTTGTTTTAGGTAAGTACACTATTATTATACTCATGGGAGTGATACTTATGGCATACAGACATGTATAACGCTTCTACTGCCTCGTGCTAACCTATATTCTAAATATATTCTGTAATATTTTTAGCTTGGGATTTGATACCAACAATGTAATGCCCGACCCCTATACCCATGCCAACCAAGAGCAATTCTATGTATTACTGTCGAAAAGTATAGATAATGGGACTCGATAGGACTAAATGATATACTCTCTCCCGTGAACTAACACTGGCATGGAAAATTTTATGACTTTTTAACTTACCATTCGTGCTTGGTCTCGGCTCAAAGCAATGGTATAAGATAAATTTTTCCCAGGTAACATGATACAGAATATAAGAAACATAAACTCAGCACTACAATAACAGCAGAATACATAATACATATCATAATAGTAATGTCCATAATACATAATCCAAAAAAATCCAAAATGCATAATAACATACATACCATAATAGATTACTAACTACAACAAAGTCCAAAGCTTCATAGTCCAAAACCCCAAAACATGGAAAAGGAAAAGAGTGTTGCTACAGTCCATGCAAACCTAACCTGCCAACAAATCCTCAGACTGACTCAAGGATTATAAAAAAAATCACATGGATCAAACTATATCTAGTGTGAGTGATGTGAAATCTATGGACAATGAACAATTTAATCAACATAATAGTTAAGATGTGCCACATGCATAAATCAACATGGGGCATATATGTGTGTACCATATATGGAAAAAAAAAATTTCATAAGCATCTAATTATAAACGAGTAATAATTTATGCAAAAGTATCGTATATAACTTAATACGATACAAACTCCAATTATCATATGTAAAGCAATATGATAATAAACAAGCTCGCACACACATTCTCCATAGATACTAGGTTTTCCAAATTAACTTTAGCATTTTCTATTATTATATAGAAATGTAATAAGAAGAAAAAATTGCATTATGAGAATTAGGGGATAAATATAACCCGACTCATAAAATATACCAAATAAATGCTAGTATTGTAAAATCACAGTAGTAGAGCTCCAGCGCGCATGGAGACATCAGCACCGTGACATACTTATAATGCCATAACACACCTGGTGCTTAACCCAGGATAATCAAGACGGTCTAAGGCGAAGGACGTTTGCTACCCGTACATTGTGCTATATGCAGGACCCCCACATCTCCATCTTTCATAGTCCATGACTCGCCGAATCCCGTTCGAAAAAGAAAATTACCACAATGTAGCAGGCCGTTGACCATTTGGATGTAAAAGGGTAAATGACATACCACCGATCCAGGTAGCGATCGGTCGGCCAAGATGGAATTTTGACTTATTGTTACGACCGAGTCTAAACTATCCCACCCTAAAATCAAAGAGATTTAGAATGTATTATTTTGTTATAACATTGTTCCATAAAATATGAAGCGCTTGTTACATCAAAACACTTTTTGAAATAAAGATCAATAATGGCGACATTCTTCAAAAATCCATTATTAAACATGGTATAATTCTCATAAAGATTAGTGAAGCACTTGTTCATAGATGGCAATATAACTAAATCTCGGTTCCATATTAATACAAAAGTACCCCATAATACTTATGCATCAAGACGAACATAAAATCATCATTTATTGGATTAAAAGTATTATAGTTCATTAAGCCAAAAAGAACTATAACTATTTTTTTTAAATTAAAAAGAAAAACTACACATTTTTAGTACACAAAAATTCCTTTAAAATCTTAAATGAAACTTACTTATTGGTCGAAAGCAATTTCTTTTTACAAAAATATTTAATTTAAATTTAAATTTTTTTTCTTTTCCATGCTACTACAGCAGTCTGCTGCAGCACTTCTGCATGCTGCAGTAGCCAGCTGCAACACTTCGATTGATGCCGCTGCAGCAGCCTGCTATCGCACTTCAGCACTAGTACAGCAACACCCTGCTACAGTTCTGCTGCGGCACTATGCTGCATATTTTTTCCTCCCCTTCTTTGGTGAAATGCTTATAATTTTGGTATAACCACATTTGTTATTAGGCATTTCAACATGCGTGTTATATGTATCAACAATTCACACAACCAAACTTCAAGTTTAAGAGTGTATTCCAACCAAACATAGTAGGAATTGTAGAAGTATCTAAAATTTTATCATTCTATCAATTCTTCTCCAAACTCAAATCTTTAGGCCTACATGGAAACTCAAAATATACCGTAAAAAGAGAAGAATCAAAACTCCACTCACCTAAAAACTCCAAAATATCAACTTTTAAGCTGTAGATTAGCTAGATCTTGAATTGCTCCTCCTTCTCCTTTCAATTACTAACAAAAATAAATAAAACCCTAAATAGCTATCTCTAAAAACAAAAAGGAAGAGACATAATGAAATTGATTTAGGGACACTTACAACAACAATTGGGAATCTCCTTCTTTATATTTTAAATTCTCCATTTTTGTACTTGAACGAGGGGATTGAGAAATTGGGTTATAGAGTTTTTATCATAAAGTTTTGAGTTTCTGTTTGAGAAAGTGTAAGTACTGTTTTTCACAAATAAGAGGGTGAAAACTATTTTTATCTTTAAGCCCCCCTCTAGAATATTCTCCCAATATACCCCTTAATTTATTTTACTTTATTTATTAATAAAACATAATCAATTTATTTTGTCTTTAGTCTAGATTTTTTTAACCATATTTTATTCACTTTCTAGACCTTTTATGTAAAATATCTTACAAAACTATTATTTTATTTATTTTACTTTATATTTTTTCTATTTGATATGAAACATTTATTTCATTTTTTATGAAAACTAACATAAATCTTTCTTTTATTTTACTTTAACACGCCTTTTACATTTAATTGAATTTTGTTCTGTAATTCTTTCATTGAAAATGTTTACAAATTTAACAAGCTTTTTACATATTTTTTTCCCCATTCATTCCTCTCTTTTTATTTTTCAAAAAAAGTATTTCATTTACTAAAAATAAATTCATTACTAAAGTCGAGATTTAATTCATTACATTAATTACATCAATTACACAAAAAATGATCCATTGATCATTCATTTTGCTCTCGTCCACAATAATATTTTATTTCCATTTGTTTGCCATTTTATTCTAAATCCAAAAAAATTTAAATACTTATTATTATTACTACCAAATTAATTATCATTCACTCATTCATTTATTTTTATTTCTGCCGATTCCCAATTCAGTATCCCTAAAAATCGAGTTTTTGCATTTTTTTAACATTATTCTACATTTATTAGTTTATCAAATTGATTAGACTACTAAATATTTTATTTAAATGTATTATGTATGCATTTAATGAAATAGCAATATGACATAATCAAACATAAACGTGCATATAAATATACACGCATATATGGATATTGGGATTTATATCTATTATATATACATATATATTTTGTTGGTATGGGTATACATATCTGCGTATGTGCACACATATTATAATTTCATATGAATAGTGTGGATATAAATACCTAAGTATATATTTATTTTTGGAAATACGATAATTGTATATAGTTTGTTACAAGTATTTATAGTAACATATATAGTTCAAACACACATACGAATGTATTTGTTTGTGTTTGTGATATTTATGTTGCCACTTATAAATTTGTAAATATACATATAAGCAAATCTATGTAATAGAATTAGATAATTTCAAAGTAAGAGAATGCTTGATTTGAAGTGAAGTGAAAATAAAGTTTCACATTGAATATAAATTAACCAAATAAGAAATAAAAGGAAATAGAGTAAGTTGTTACTTTGATTTCCTTTTCAAAAAACATTTATTAATAATAGATTCAAAGCCACAAAAAATTCCATACTTAATCACAATAACATATCCAAACTTTAAATTTAAAAATATGAAAACACATATTCAACTTGTAAAAAAAATTGATAAAAGAAATTATTGTCACGACTATTATATTACTTTAACAATCATGATTAATTTTAGAACAATCTATACATACATATACACTTACGTGTATGCTATGATTTAAAATTGTTAACCCAAATATCATACTAGACTAAACAATAAATCATTGAATACATACACATATTTACATACCACATATATACATAAAAACATACATGTGTGTGTATTGATATCCGAACAAAATCACCTATTCCAAAATTTAACTTGATGCTAGTTTACAATGAAGAAGAGACATAAACATAGTCCGTGGGTGCGGCGCAGTGGAAAGGAGACTTGGGTTCTGGTAAAAAGACCCAGATTCGATTCCTACCATGCGCTTCCCTATCCTATATAAATTTATCCAAGGGTATGGGGGTTTGGATCAGTGGACGGCTTTACTATACCCTCATCAGGAGTTTACCGGCCTGCCGGGTTCTCCTGGGTTTTCAAAAAAAGAGACTTAAACATATACTCCACAATGCAATAAATAAAATATCAGATTCATAAACATGACTAAATTAAATTGAGAAAATAAATGATAATCCTATTATAGCAAATGATATTTTCAATAACTATAGTTTCAGATCCAATGAATAATAGAAACACACAAAACAAAACAAACACAATATTGATTTTATAATTAAAAGACAACATAAAAGAGGTTTTGATCAAATTCAATAAGCGGTAATTTAATATACATATATGTGAAACTGGATAAGGTTTGATATTAGGAACGAATAAAAAAAACAAAAAATCTTACCTTAAGAAGTCTTGTGCTTTGCAACACTTGATTTGAGATTTCTTATCAGATCTTTAAGAATATTCACACCCAACTTTGCAAGTGAACGGTGAATCATTTAGCTTTTATTTTGTTTGATGTTTTCATTTTCTATGGAGTTAATTTTATGCTATAAAAAAGAAATTTAGTTTTTTCATGGCATGGGAAAGGTGGAGAAAAAATAGAATGGATGGAAGACTTAATTAAAATAAAATTTCTGGTTTTATTTTTATTGAAAGAATGAAACCTTTCCTTCCCTTTTGATTGAAACCTTCCTAATTAATCCCCTAATTTTCTCTAATTTGACCCTCATATTTTCTCATGATATGGCCGACCCTAGATGTCTTCATATGGCATAAAATATCCATAAATCTCTTTAAGCAATTATCTTTTGTTTAAACCCAATGTTACACTAATAACGTATATCAATATGTGCAAATACAACTTATATATATATAAAATAATTCCAAACAACTCCAAAACATCAAATTAGTTAAATAATTATCGATGTTTGTAATGACCTGGTATTTCGAACCCTTCAAATCGACAAGCATCCACACATGTAGGATTTGAATTGCCCAAAACAATAGATTATTAATTTTTATATTTGACAGAACTTAGCATATACAGTAAATAAATCAATCATATAATCACAAACATGGAGTAATACAATAATAAGCAACGGAATAGATAAATAGTAGTTCATGAAGCTACCATAGAACTTCAGAGTATAAAGCAAATACAACATAAATCTCAATAAACAGAAGTCATTAATATAAAAGCAACCGACAAGTCTGAACATAAAAAACTAGAATTGAAAGCTGATCAGATAGAGATGGATCTCCAAGCAAAGCTTCAAGCTCCAAAGATGAGTCTCCAATGATGTGACATTCAGTCTGACCCAAGCATAAAGCAAAACACAAAACACTCGAGTCAGGATTAACATTCTTATACCAGTAAATCAACTCTAGTGAAATGTCAAGTGAAATACAAAGTGACTCAACGGATGTTTGGTATTCCATCCTTTAAGGATCCGTTAAACTATCTACATACATAGTACAATACGCTATATAGATAATGTTTATAGTAAAGTAAACTGTTAAAATAGCGTTAAGGCGTTACCTATATCCCTTTAACACATTTTTATATATTCCCGTAGTCTATACAGATATTGTAAGCTCTACTAAACCGGTGGTTTACTTAGGGAGCACTCTATTGATACAGTACAAAACAAACTCATAGTGAGTACAATAAGGCATGTGACAAGGCACGCGAGGCAATGCTATGGTAGGATTCTGCCATTTGCACTCCTGGACTGGTGGTAATGCATTGCAGCTACTACCTCCCACCTCGAGATACACTCCCATAATCAACAACCAAATGCTTATTTCACACCATGGTCATTAATATTTGAAACAGTTCATAATTCATATTAAAATATTATATTCATTTCAAAATCATATCACTTTTGAAATCATATTCACTTTCTAAATCATATCACCTTCGAAATCATATTCACTTTTGAAATCATTATTCACTTCCAAAATCATGACCACAAAATGGTTAAACATCATGTCAAAATATTTGCATTTAAATCCATTAAATCTAATTTATAACAGTTCCAACTTAAATAGTTTGAATATTGAAAGTAGTTTATATATTAAAAATAGGTTGTATATTAAAAATGGCTTATATTTAAAAATACGTTATAGATTAAAATAGTTTATATAATAAAAATAATATATACATACATACATACATACATACACACATACATATATATATATATAAAGTTTATATCGAAAATTGTTTGAAATTAGAATTATTCTTCAAATTCCACAAACAAATTCGAATCAACTTAAGTTCCAAATTTCAATCTGAATCAATCTCAATTCAACAATTCAATTAAAATGGTTAAAAGTTCAGTTCAAATTCTCATCAAAGCCATTTTTAATTTATATCAATTTTAAATCCAGGCTTGAACTATAAATTTTAACCACTTCCAATTCAACAGGATCCAAAGTTTAAATATTTAACAAATTACAATAACTCAATTTTATAACTTTCCTTTATATTCCAAATTCAACTTTAATTTTTATTTAAATTCGAAAATATTCACTTAACCATTTCTAACAAATCTCAAATTACAAATTTGAATAAAATCAAAAATCTAACTTCAATCACATTTAATTCTAAAACATTCACCTAATCAATTTTATAAACATTTAAATAAAATCTCAAATTACACATTTAAACCAAAATTGAATATTCAAATTCATTTTATTTAAATTTGAAAATATTCATTTAGTCCCTTTTAATCAAAATCAAGTTGTAAATTTCATATTATTAAAGTCACACAATCAATAAGTCCAAATTAATTTTTATTTAAATTCAATTCTTAACAAATTAAATTGCAAATCAATTTTTTATCTACCCTTCCGAGCTTAATTTATTAAAGTTATTACAAAATATATTTTCAAAATATTAATATAAATTTAAATAAGTACCTAAAACATAATGCACATACATGTATTAGTTAAATTAAAATCTTGTTAAATATTATTATATCACTTATTATTATATTAAACCTATTTTATATCTTATTTTATATATTTAAAAAAATTATAGGTAAAAATTTATAATTTACATTTTAAAGTTTAACTTATAATTTTAAAATTTTCAAAACGTAAATTTTAAAATCTAAATTTATACACATATTAAAATTTAAAATAAAACCTTTATATGTTATTTTAAAAACCAACTTTTATTAAAATCCATATATTTTCTTTCAAAATATTTGGAATCATTTTTCAAAAACAGACCAACAGTGTCCGTATATAATTTTCTATCCTATGGTCAAGTGATACAAATATTTATCATTTCAATCCGCAATAATTAATATTTACGGGTGTATATCAATTCAACCCACAATCCTAAAATTTCAAAATAAATGAAAAGCGCTTAGGTTTATCATTTCAACCCATAAGGATTCCAAAACTAACAGAGCACCTACAGAGTAAGAACAATAGAACAATATTAACAAATGACATCGATATTAATAGCAGGCATATATCATCATTAACAATTTAAATATAATATATACAACAGGTTATGGTGTCATATGTCATAGGTAAACAATTGCAGATAATGGCATATCATATTTAACAATTAAACAACTAACAATTTAAATAACAACATATTTCAATCGTCATTTCATTTGAATTAAATTTACTAAATATAAGAATGTTAATCGTGAGTGTTGCTTACCTTTCGAGCTAGAGAATCAAGAATGAAAGCAATTGGACGTAGATAAGCATGGACAAGCTTGAGTTGTGAAAAAATTCTCCGGACAACAATGAAAACAAGCAAAGCATGGTGAACTAGAGACTGATGAAAACAATATATATATATATATATATATATATATATATATATAATTTTTTTTCTTAAAATCAATATTCAATTTTTAACCCCATATACCAAAATGAAATCTTTATATATATATTATTTTTAAATCAATATTTAATTTAAAAAACATATTAAAATCAAAATCTTCATATTATACATTTTCAAGTCGATATTTATTAAACACATATATAAAGTTAAATTATCTATGTATCATTATTTTTAAAATCAATACTTACAGATTAATATATAATAAAACCCATAGTTTACAAAATTCTACAAATATTTAAATTCAAAATATCATAACATAACACAGTTTTCATAACATTGTTTATAGAGCATATCATACGTTACATAATATTTGAAAATCAAATAAAATCCATAGTGTACGTAACATGTTATTACCACTTGCTATGCGTGCTCGGCTTTGGCTGTCAAGTGGGAAGTGCTTGGATACAAAGCGGAGTGAAGGTGGGTCGGAGAGGAAAATGATTTGGGTGGAGTGAGGTAGAAGACTACAGCTATAGGAGATGATAGGCTGTGATCGACTGTCATGGGAAAAGTCAGGTCGGAGGTAGTAAGGGCACTCGGTGGCTATCGGGTTTTGAGGTGGTTATGGCAGAAGCGGGAAGTGTATGTGGCTGTCGTTGTGAGGGGAGGGTCGACAACAGAGGAGAAGGTGGCTGATAGTGGCTCGTGAAGGCGTTGTTGTCAGCTTTGGCTGAAAGTGGGGTCGGAGTGGTGGCATGGCAAGAAGCAGGTCAAGCAAAAGAAGAGGACGGAGATGAAGAGTTTGCGGCTATAAGTGTGTTTTTGTAGGAAGGGAGGCATTCGATTTATCGGGCTGAGGGTGAGGTGTGCATTGGCTGATATGGTGGTGGTGAGAGAGGCCGAAGTGAGGAGAGTGGGAAGCTCGGAGGAAGGGTTGTTGTTCCACAAGGAAGGATTTGGGAAGGTTAGTGGAAAAAAGGGGAAGAGGGTTGAGGCATGGTGGTCGGGGTGAGTTTCGACGGAAGATTGGTGTCGGATCTGGTGATAGCGCGCTGGGCGTAAGCATGAGGTAGAGAGAAATGGCCGGAGTTTTGGTCGAGCAGGTTGAACAACAAAAATGGACGAGCACGGTTTTATATATGGCTATATATATTTTTCTATGTAAACGAAGATGAACAGTAGGGGATGCAAGTTCTCGGATATATTTATTTTATTTTTTCTGAACAGTAAGAAACAGAGCAAAGAGAAAGTGGAGACAGTGAAAGGTCGAATGATAGTATATATTGAAAATTGGGAAAGCTATTCATTTCAACCGAGGGACAACGAATGGACATATTAAAATCAAAACGTGTACCGATAGAGCTAATCATTTCATGGATTTTAAAGTGTATTAGACGACGAAACACACAAATGAATATACGGCAGAGATTAACATGACGAGATGAATAGAATGGTACATAGACATCAATGATACATCTTCCTATCAAAACTCTATATTTTCTGCCAAATTGTTGCTAATTCGTTGAGAATAAGATAAACGGGGCTATGCTCATCCGAATTTGGCAAAACGGAATATGAAGTCTCACTCAGAAAAAGATAAACATTCTATTATATAAAAATATTCAGGTTTCAAAAATATTTTATTATCATCTAATTTATCTGATTTTAAATTTAAAAGTTGAAATTTCACAATAGAACAAACTTTCAAATTTTCAAATGAAAATCTACCTCTTGCTATGCCTTAATAGACGCATACCAAATATCAAATTTTCATTTCCAAATTTTGTTATATATTTTAAAGAATTTTTTTAATTAACTATATTATAAAAATCATTAAAATTTCTTGGTCGTTATACTCTCCCCCACTCAAAACTTTTCATCCCCAAAAGGGAACGAGATAAGAGAGTAGAAACAACAAAAAGGAAAGATAGATTTGAAATGCATAGTACCCGATACTAAAATTAATTTAAAACAATATAAATTTCATTTTTTGGACATCTTATTACTTATATTTAAACTGTGTACTACTCAATTACATATTCACATCACAATTTAACTTTTTGAATATTTCAGGTAAGCTATATACGTTTAGAATGCAATTGAATATTATACTAATAAATTTTATCCTAGTTCAACCGTTTCAAGTTGTTTCAATTTCATTTCTTATTTTAGACACTCTAATTATTTAAACTTTTTGCTTCATTTCAATAATTGAAACCATCACTTAACACAGAATTTGAGAATTGAATTTTCGGTTTCACTTCAACCATTTTAAAATAAATACATACATACGTACATATATATTTATATATGTATGTGTGTGTGTGTGTATATATTGTACATCAAATTATATTCAAGAAATTTAAGTTCAAATCTTTTTACAAAACAAAAGTGCAGCAAAGCTACTAAGTGGATTTCAAGTCTTAGCGTGGAGAAACAGTAAACGATAATCTAGTGCTATCATTTCTAACAACACATTCCTTTAACTATCTAATTTAGAAACTTATACTTTTACATATTAAATACAATCATACGTAAAACTATTTCATTTACCAATTTCAAAACAATATTGTGTAAGTTTGCTTTGTTCAAGTGTTTTGGAATTCTTATCGATAGTATTGGCCAGACGAATCGATCGAAGCCCAAAATTCTAGCTTAAACAACACGATATAAAACATTTTTATATCAATTACAAATATGTCCCGGATGATTCAAGAATTGATTATAGAACAAGGATAGAGATTTAAATTTAAAGGGACAATAATCAAAGAGAATTCTAACTGAGATAGGCTTGAAAGGAAGGTAAGAAAATTAAATTTCAAAAGAGGAAAGATGGATAGACTTACATTAATCGCGGCGACCTTAACTAGGTCAACCGAGACTTAGAAAAATGAGAATATCATCAATGTAAACCTGGACAAACTTATTGAGAACATCGTGGAATACGCGATTCATGAGATCAATGAAGAAGGTAGGAGCATTGGTTAATCCAAAGGACATGACTAATCACTCATAGAAATCATTCGTCCGAGAAAAAAGGACAACAGGTCGAGCTCTAAGAATAAGATCGATGCAGAATTCAACTTCCTACTTGGGAGGGAGAGAAGTAACTTCACCAAAGCATCATGATAATCCCTGACTATCGGGGTGGAGTCAAGATCACTAGGCTGAATATCAAGTGAAAAGATAAAACTACCTACATGATCCTAAGGCATACAACATTCGATCACAGAAAATTACCCTGTTTGTCTATTACAGAAACGGTTTGGTCATTGCAAGAAATAACACCATCAAAATTGAGGACATAGAAATCTCCAGTGAATCGACACCTGTTGTTAAGGAGTTTCACCCCTTTACAAATCATACTAAGATTAGTGAAACCACCGATCTGATTAGTCACACGTAAAGATGAAGTTGCCAATTGAGATTGCAAGATATACTCGAATTTATTATAGAGATAAACAAAAATAAAGCTATAAGATGCTCCAATATCAAAAGAACACGAACATGAAAAGGTGATAATGGATTTTCGAACGACGGGATAGTTTCAAAATTCAAAAGAAACCCTAATCTAGGAGGATCCTAGCAAAGAAGTTCAAGCTCGAATGAAGATGATTTTGTAATTAGTTTTACTCATTCTAGGGTATTACTACCCTATCTCTAATGAGTTTTTACTCCATATGCTAAGTTTTGCCTAAACCAGAGCTCTGATACCACATGTAACGACTGACCGATAGTGGGGTAACGCCCACATTAGCGTACAACGATACATGTATTCTACTTTTACGGCCAGCGTCTTGACTGCACAAACCATGCGGGACATGTAGGAGTAAGAGTCATCCATTCGCTACCAAACCCAGAAGCGAGAACCCCCTATCATGCCGCACCCGAAAGTGCATAAGCAGACACATAGGTTAGACTTGAATTGCTCAAAACAACAATTTGTTATCTTTTATATTTGGAAAAACTTAACATATACAGTAAATAAATCAATCATAGAATCACAGACACAGAGTAATACAACAATAAGCAGTAGAATAGATAAATAGTAGTTCATGAAAATACTATAGAACATCAGGGTATAAGGAAAACACAATAGAAATCTCAATACACAGAAGTCACTAATACAAAAGCAATTGACAAGTCTGAGCATAAACATCAGGAAATAATTGAAAGCTGATCAGATAGAGATGGATCTCCAAGCAAAGCTCCAGGCTCCAAAGGCGAGTCTCAAATGTTGTGACAATCAGTATGACTCGAGCGTAAAGCAAAACACAAAACACTCAAGTTAGGATTAACATTCTTATACCAGTAAATCAACTCAAGTGCAATACAAAGTAACTCAAAGGATGTTTGGGGTTCCACCCTTTATAGATCCGTTAAACAATCTACATACATATACAATACGCTACATAGATAATGTCTATATTAAAGTAAATTGTTAAAATAGCGTTAGGGCGTTACTTATATCCCCTTAACACATTTTTATATATTTTTGTAGTCTATACAGATACTGTAAACTACACCAAACCGGTGGTTTACTCAAAAAGCACTTCATAGGCACGGTATAAAAAAAACTCATAGTGGGCGCGATAAGGCATGTGACAAGGCATATGAGGCAATACCAGGGTAGAATTCTACCATTTGCACTTCCGGATTGGTGGTAATGCATAGCAGCTACTACCGCCTACCTTAAGACACACTCCTATAATCAAAGATACACCCAATCAAATCACAAAGTACTAGAATGGTATTGAAGAAGCATGCTCGATCGGAGGTGCACCTTACTTGGCCCGATATAGCTCTTGTTTTAGCCACATCATACTGCCTCGCGGGAGTCAGGGCTGCGCTAATACCTCATACAGAACGTTGCCAAACCATCCTACTTCGTTTTAGAATCTCCACCACGTACATAGTTGTTAAAATGGTTTTCGGTATTGGTAGAGAGTATGACAATATCCGATCCCGGTATCTTTAACAACTAAACGCTAATTTCACACCATGGTCATTTATATTTCAAACAGTTCATAATTTATATTAAAATATCATATTCAATTCAAAATCATATCACTTTTGAAATCATATTCACTTTTGAAATCATATGACTTTCAAAATCATGTTCACTATCGAAATCATTATTCACTTCCAAAACCATATCCATAAAATATGTTAATCATCATATCAAAGGATTTGCATTTAAATCCATTAAATCTAAATTACAACAGTTCCAACTTAAACTGTTTGAATATTGAATGTAGTTATATATTAAAAATAGTTTATGTATTAAAAATAGGTTATAGATTAAAATAGTTTATATATTAAAAATAGTATGTGTGTGTATATATAAATAAATATATATTTATATATATATATATAAAGTGTTTATATTGAAAATATTCTCAAATTAGAATTGTTTCTCTAAATTTCACAAATCAATTCAAATCAACTTAAGTTCCAAATTTCAATCTAAATCAGTCTCAGTTCAACAATTCAATTAATAGGGTTAAAGGTTCAATTCAAATTCTCATTAGTACCATTTTTTAATTTATATCGATTTCAAATCCAGGGTTGAACTTCAAATTTTAACCACTTCCAATTTAGTAAGGTTCCAAAATTTAAATATTTAACAATTTACAATAACTCAATTTTACAAATTTCCTTTATATTCAAAATTCCACTTTATTTTTTATTTAAATTCAAAAACATTCACTTAATCATTTCTAATAAAATCTCAAATTACAAATTTGAATAAAATAAAAAATTAATCATCTAACTTCAATTAAATTTTATTCTAAAACATTCACCTAATCACTTTTATAAACACTTTAATAAAATCTTAAATTACACGTTTAAATCAAAACTAAATATTCAATTTCAATTTATTTAAATTCGAAAATATTCATTTAGTCATTTTAATCAAAATCAATTTATCTAATTATAAATTTCATATCTTTAAAATCTCACAATCAATAAGTCTAAATCAATTCTTATTTTAATTCAATTCTTATAAAATTAAATTGCAAATTAATTTTTATATTTATCCTTCCAACCATAATTTATTGAAGTTATTACAAAATATATTTTCAAAATATTAATATAAATTTAAATAAATACCTAAAACATAATTTACATACATATCTTAGTTAAATTAAAATCTTATTAAATATTATTATATCACTACTTATTATATTAAATCTATTTTTAAATCTTATTTTATATATTTAAAAATAAAATAAAATTATAAGTAAAAATTTATAATTTACATTTTAAAACTTTAACTTATAATTTTTAAATTTCCAAAACATATACTTTAAAAATCTAAATTTATACACAACTAAAATTTAAAATAAAACCTTTATATTTTATTATGAAAATCAACTTTTGTTAAATCCCATATATTTCCTTTCAAAATATTGGAATTTAGTTTTCAAAAATAGACCAATGGCATCCATATATAATTTTCTGTCTTATGGTCAAGTGATATAGATATGTATCATTTCCATCCGCAATAATTAATATTTATGGGTGTATATCATTTCAACCTACAACCCTAAAATTTCAAAATTAATGAAAATAGCTTGGCTTTATCATTCAAACCCATAACGATTTTCCCTTAATCTTTAAGATCGTTTGGGTATGTATCATTTCAACCAATAAGGATTCCTAAACAAACAAGGAACTTACAAAATGAGAAAATAGAATAATATTATAAAATGACAAACATACAATTAGCAGGCATATATCATCATTAATAATTTAAAAATAATATATACAATAGGTTATGGTGTCATATGTCATAGGTAAACAATTGCAGATAATGACATATCATATTTAACAATTTACATTTAACGGCATATTTCAATCGTCATTTCATATGAATTAAATTTACTAAATATAAGATTGTTAATCGTAAGTGATTGCTTACCGTTCAAGGCTAGAGAATCAAGACTGAAAGCATTTGGACACGGAAAAGCACGGACAAGCTAGAGTTGTGGAAAAAATCTTAAGACAACAACGTAAACAAGCAAAGCAAGATGGACTAGAGATCGATGAAAACAATATATATGTGTGTGTGTGTGTGTGTGTGTGTGTGTGTGTATTATTTTTTTCTTAAAATCAATATTCAATTTTAAATCCATATACTAAAATGAGATCTTTATATATATATATATATATATATATATATATATATATATGTATGTATGTATATTAATATCAATAGTGAATATAAAAGACATATTAAAATAAAAATTTTCATATTATACATTTTCAAATCGATATTTATTAAACACATATGTAAAATCAAGCTATTTATATATCATAATTTTTAAAATCAATACTAACAGATCAATATTTAATACAAAATTCAACAAATAAATATTTAAAATCAAAATATCATAATGTAACATTGTTTATATTACATAGTTTACAGAACATATCATAGTTTACATAATATTTAAAAATCAAATAAAACCCATAGTTTACATCACGTATTAGTGCGTGCTCGGCTTCGACTTTCAAGTGGGAATTGCTTCGCTACAAGGCGAAGTGAAGGAGGGTCGGAGAGGAAAATGGTTCGGGTGTAGTAATGTAACAACCCGATATTTTCAACCGTTCGCATTCGCACATGTCGGACTTGAATTGCTCAAAATACCGCATTGTAAATAAAATTTGGCAAACCTCAGAATATACAGTAAATAAAAATCACAGAACACAGACACAGAGTAAGAAATGCAGCGGAAGTAAAGAGATAGCAGTTCATGAAGCTACTATGTAAATATATCAGAGTTAAATAAAATACAACAGACTAAATAAAGTACAACAGAACTCTTAAGATGATAACCAAGTACAAGCTGAATAGAACAACAGAACTGGAATAGATAAAACTAGATAAGCAGATAATCTCCAGCGATTCCAATCTCCAGAAAGTGGAATCCAAATCTGTGAATAACTCAGGCTGACCCGAGCGTAAATAAAAATACAAACACTCGAGTCAGGACAATATATACTTATATAATGTAAACCAACTCAAATGAACTGTAATAAGGTACAAGTAACTTAAAGGATGCCTGAGACCGCCCATCCTTTAAGGATCCGTTAAACTATTTACTATGTAGTAATATTTCGCTATTATAATAATGTCTATAGTAAAATAAACTTACTTTTAAATAGCGCTCCGGGCTACCCATATCACCCTTCACACATAATAGTCCCAGTAGTCCATCCAATATCATGCCATCTCCACTCCGGGTGACTGTCAGAGGATACCACACGGGCTACGGGAGAAAAACAAACTCGTAGTAAAGGCTCGGTATGGTAGGTGGCACGGCACACAAGGCAATGCCAGGGTAGATATACCAATTACGCACACGGGCTGGTGGTAACGCAGCAGCCACATACGCCCACCTCGGAACACACTCCCAATCAAAATCGGAGGATGGCCATCTAATCAATCACAAGTAAGAGTATAGTATCGAAGGAATGTGTCCGATCGGAGGAATGACCTCACTTGGCCCAAGATCGCTCCTGTTTTAGCCACCTTATGCCAACTCACGGGAGTTGGGTCCACGTAATATACCTCAAGAACGTCGCCACCATCCTACTTCATTTTGGAATCTCCACCGCATACACGGTTGTCAAAGTGGTTTTCGGTATCGACAGAGAGTATGCCAGATATCCGATCCCGGTCTCTTTGCCAACCAATCGTTATTATAACCCGTAGTTATAACTTTTAAAATAATGTTTATACTTCAAAATAGGATATCATTTCAAATCCAAATCTTTATCAAAATAATGATTAAATTAATTCCAAACCATTTCAAAACATCGTATCTTTCCAGAAATTCTTGTCAAATCATTTTAATATATCAAAATATCATATCTTTTCAAAACCACATTTCAAATCATTTTAATATATCAAAAATCATATCATTTCAAAACCAAATTTCAAATCATTTTAATATATCAAAATATCATATCATTTCAAAACCACATCATTTCAAATCATTATTCATTTTATTCAATTTAAAATACCATTTCAATTTACATTTCAAACAGTTTATATTTCAAAAATCATTTTAAATCATTAAAATAAAGTTATTATATTTAATAATTAAATTATTAAATTTCCAAAAATTTCAACTTCCAAAGTTCGTTTATTCACTTAAGTTTATCAAAACAGTGAAAATTCACTTTTCGCAGCATTTAGAAAACGCTACGGAAAGTTACATTCAAAACAGTTCAATTTAACAAAAGACAGCATTTTTAAAAATGCTGTAATAGGGTTTCCTTAATATTTCAAATAAACTTAGTTAAATTCAACAATTATAGCACTTAAAAAGATTGCTATAATAGCCTTTAATTCAATTTAGCTTTTTAGTTCATTATCATCAACTACATCATTTACAAACTCTGTAATATCATTTACATTGCAATTAATAGCATTTCAAAAATGCAGTTAATTAACTTCAAATATTCAATATAATTTCACAACCAATTATATTTTTATTTAAAACATTTTTAACTTATAAAATCATACATTTTCACATTTATAAACATTATTTAAATTTCCTTAAGTTCATGATTTTATAAAGTTAAATTTCCATTCAAAAATCAAGATTTAATAATAATTCACTTATTAAATTTCAACATTCAAATTTAAATACATTGAATTAAATTTCAACTTAACACTTCAGTTTAAATTTCAAAATATAACTTAATTTCAATTTTATTCACTTAACTTAAAATTCACTTTTAAGCCAAATTCACAAATTCCCATTTGGTTATATTTCAAAATTTCAACTTAAATAATCATCCCTTTCATTTTTTTTCTTTACTCAAAAATCATTAATATATTATAAAATCATTTTAAATTCATTTTAAATTCAAATTATCATAAATTTATCAAAATTTCATATTTAATTTAATTTCCAATTATAATTAAATCAAAATTTCCAAAATAACTTACATTTAAATTTTCTAACTTTTCCATAATTTATTTAACCTATAAATTTCCAAAAAAAATCAATAATACTTTACAAAAATCATTTTTAATTATGTTTTAAATCAAAATATTATAATATTTACATTTCAAACATATTTTTAAAAATTTTAGAAAAATATATTTTAACTACGGGTCTATATATAATTTTCTAGCCTAGGTAAAGTGATACGGGTAATGTATCATTTCAACCCGTAATTTACAAAGAAAATCCGGGTTTTATCATTTCAAACCCGCAGTCCCAAGTAAATGAAATAAAATGAAAATCGCTCAGGCCTATCATTTCAGCCCATAACGATTTTCCCCTATTCTAAAGTCTGTTCGGGTATGTATCATTTCAACCCATAGTGATTCTAATCTAAAGGGAACTTGCAGTGTGATAAACTGATAAAAATAACAAAACAACATAATATAACAGTAACAGATGTTATAATAGGTGTTTAAGCATGGGTGAACATCATATAATCATAATATAGCATATGTAACATGATAATGCATTTTACAGATTCAAAAGGGGTCAATTTACTAGTTATATATGTACATATTGTCTGGTGAGGATAACTCACTTGTTTGAGCTGGAGACACAACAACGAATGCACGAATGAGATCCCAACAAGAACGATAACACGACACAAAGATGAGTGGGAGAGCCAAAGTATCAATTCCCTTAGATACATTCAACAAAACAAGTATAACAACACATAAGTTTCAACACAAAATACCATTAAACAAAGCTAGAAATGGATGCATAAACAAAGCCAAAGTGTTTGCACTTGCTTCCTACCATCTATGCTTCAACTATGGATCAGGTTTGCACGGCCAAAGAATGTATTTGGATCAGGTCATGGATTGGAATGGGTCGGCCTAGCCTAGAGAAAGTGGTGCAACATTTGGTGATGCAAAATCTAACATTAGAAGGCAATAGCAAGGATTCTATGCAACTACAAGGCTCGGCCAAGGCCAAGGAGGGCATGGACACTTTAGGTATGGTCAGGTAAGGGTGTGTAGAGGTGTGTTAGGTTGAGATCAGTTCAGTGGTGATGGTGGTTGGTCGGTCTAGGTGGCGGCTAAAGGGAGATGAAGGTGTTAGATGCAAACTAGGCTAGGCTTGAACGCTAGGTGATGGATTTGTGCATTTTGGTGGTGAGGCTTGCCTTGGGGTTGCTCGGCCTGATGGGGTGGTGGACTGGAGGGGGTGATGATCAGAGAATGAGGTGGTGGAGGTCGGCTAAGGGCTGGAGTTGGTGCATCCTATCAAATAAAGTGAGAACAAATGCAAACAATCAATAGAAATCAATAGAAAAACAAGAGAAAGGAAGAAGTTTCTACCCAATCTTTTTGATCAACTATGGCCGCACCTTTTATTGTGTGAGAAATATTTTTGAGTTCACGTGAAAAAGAATGAAGGAGGCAGCTGAAATGAGAAGGAATTGTACGGCCAAAGAAAAAAAACAATAAAGATGTAGGTTAAGAAATGAAAAGGCAGAAGATTAAAAGACTTAGGAATGTAAAGGGTTTCAGAAACCTTTCATATTTCTTTATTTAATTTTTTTATAACTTTATATTTCTGGTAATAATACTAATACCAGATAAAATTTCGAAATTTATCAAAATGTAATAATTTATATAAACATTTATCAATAATATAAAGTTAAATTAAGAAAATAGCTAAAAATAGTAAACTAGTCTGGAAAATTTGAAATTTAATAGAATAAATTTTATAAAATTCATATGAGCTTGTAATATATTTTTAAACATAAATAATAACATAAAATAAAAATATATTCAAAAAATAAATAATTAAAATTTAATTTACATATAATTTTTTTTATGAAGAAAATAGCAGAAAATAGGAAAACAGCCTTCAAAAATAGGAAATAATCATAGAAAATTTTAGAAAAATTCTATTATTATTTTTAAAATATTTAGAGATGAAAATATACATAAATTAACATATTTAAACATATTAAAATAAAATATAAGAAAGAAAATATGATTTATAAAATTTAAAATAGGCAAAATTGCACAAAAAAACCAATTATACTAAAAATTGAAATGTTCATAACTTTCACAATTTAACTCCGTTTCCAACGAAACGAAAAGTAGTATTCATGTTATTAAATCTATGTTCATAATAAAAGATAAAATTTATAATTTCAAACTTTTAAATTTTAAGTTAGAAGTCAAAGTTTGACTATTTGACCAAAAATTCACCTTTTCTGGAAATATTCAACTTACACAAGTTTTGGAATTATAATTCATATAAAAATCAAGATTTATATTTAAATAATAAAATTTAATCATTTCAATAAGTAAAATAAGTTTTTTAATCAAAATTTAAATCAAAATAATTAAAATATACAATTAAAATAATTACAAAATACAGGGTTGCTCCAAGTAAGGAAGAAGATTACGGCTACTGGGGATGATAGTTTGTGATCAGCTGTTAGGAGAAAAGTCAGGTCGAAGGCAGTAGGGGCCTTCGGTGGCTATCGGGTTTGGAGTGGTTGTGGTGGAAGCGGGAAGTGTATGTAGCCATCGTTGTGAGGGTAGGTTTGGCAATAGAATAGAAGGCAGCTGATAGTGGTGCGTTAAGTCATTGTGGTTGGCTTTGGGAGAAAGTGGGATCGGAGAGGTGGCACGATAAAAAGCAGGTCGAGCAAAAGAAAGAGGACGGAGTGAAGGGTCTACAGCCATGAGGGTTTATTCTATGGGAAGGGATGCATTCGGTGGATTGGGTTGAGGCTGAGATGTGCGTTGGCTGTTATGGTGGTGGTGAGAGAGGCCAAAATGGAGAGAGAGGAAAGCTCGGAGGAAGGGTTGTTGTTCGGCAAGGAGGGATTTGGGAAGGTCAGTGGAAAGTTGGGGAAGAGGGTTGAGGCATGGTGGTCGAGGTATGTTCTAACTAGAGTTTGGCGTCGGATCTGGTGGTAGCACGGCGGGTATAAGCATGAGGTAGAGAGAGATGGTCGGGGTCATGGCCAAGCAGGTTGAACAACAAAAATGGATAAGCACAGTTTTATATATAGCCATATATATTTTTCTATGCAAATGAAGATGAATAGTAGGAGATGCAAGCTCTCAAATATATTCTTTTTATCTTTTATTATTTTGGAAAAGCAAGAAACGGAACAAAGAGAAAGTGGAGATAGTGAAAGGTCAAATGGCAGTATATATTGAAAATTGGTAATAGTGAAGGATATCGGTTGAATTGAAAAATTACTAAAAGTTAGTGGCTATTCATTTCAGATGAGGGACAACGAACGGACACATTGAAACCAAAACGGATACCAATAGGACTAATCGTTTCGCAGATTTCGCCGTGTACCGGACGCCGAAATACACAAATGAATATACTATGAAGGTCAGCATGACGAGACGAAAAAAATGATACACCGATACCAGCGATACGATCATCCTATTAAAACTCGATATTCGCTGCTATTTCGCCGAAAATAGGATAAACGGGGCTATGACGGTCTAAATTTGGGGAAAAGAAATATGATGTCTCACTTCAAAAAAGAAAAATATTTTAATATATAAAAATACTTGGGTTTCAAAATATTTTGTTATCGACTAATTTAACTGATTTTAAATTTAAAAATTGAAATTTCACAGTAGAACAAACTTTCAAACTTTCAAATGAAAATCTGCCACTTACTATGCCTCAATAGAGGAAAACAAAATATTTAATTTTCATTTCTAAATTTATTTGTATATTTTCAAGAATTTTTTTACTTAATTACGTTATAAAAATCGTTAAAATCTATGGGTCGTTAATATGTTTCTAAAATATTAATTAATTAACAACATTTTATAACTTAATTAAATCATATTGTTTTTCAAGAATTCAGAAATATAGTTGTGCCACATAAAGGTGTGAATTCAATCAGCAATCAATATTGATGAATTCAACTATTAACATTCACACGTCACCTTAACTAGTGGCATGCTAATTGGTCAAATTCATCACTTATAGAATTTATCAATAAAATGCTATTTTACATTAACTTAAGTGGTACCAATAGTGACAATAATTTATACATGTTCTCTTAGCTAACACTATATCACATTAGAATGTATGGAGTCAATTATTGGTCAAAACTCCATTATTATCCACGTTCAACTCGATTACAAAAAAAAAAGTCCAAGGTTTAATAATAACATTTATTAACCGTTCTACTCTAGCAAAGAATTTTGACTTTACGTTGACTACAGTTGACCGTGATACTAATCTCATAGAACCGAGGAGGTGAATTCTCTATTTAATAGCGTTTCACATCCAATGCTTCAACTCAAACCCAATTATAGACACTTAAATGATTATAGTGTTATGTTAAACAATAATCAAAGTGGGGTGTTCATATTGAAATTTCTTTGTATTCACAAGTCAAGGAAATGTATAACATTGCCATACTGAGATTTCCTATTTTCCATGCTTATGATTTCCTGTTTGTCATGTTCGTTATTATCCAATAGGAAACTCAAAGATGAGTCATTCCATTATTATCCAACAACTATGATTAGATAAACCTTTGTTTCCCCCAGTTGTGGTGACTAATACACTGCCTAACATTTGAAGAGCATTATGATCCAAATTCTTATATCGAACATCTTGACCATAAACATTTAAATTAAATGCCATTGCATATTATGACTAATCACTCATGACCATTACCCTTTGCAACTACAATCACATAACATTTCATTTAAGGATTTTCTTATTATATACTTTAAACAAATTACTCAATTATCTACGTTGATATATAACAAAGTACATAGAAGAAAACAAATACCATTATTATGAACAAGATTGACTACATTGTTGGATGTATGTAACAAGTACAAAATTACCCCTATGGCATACCATTTACTTATTCATTCTCTCACTTGCACTTGGGGTCAATTATAGAATCATTATTGCATTCCTCTGGTCAGTTCAGAAACTAATCGATCCAATACCTTAGTGAACTGATATGATGTATTGTATTATTATTTACTCTTTTAACCCCTACCTCTTTAACGTTAATAAACCGCCTACGAAGCCTAAGAGGTGAGAATAGTAGACTTAGAAAAAGCATTCTATTTGGACCATAGTTGGCCTATAAACTCTAAAGGTTTTACAAGGTCCAATCTCATTATTCAATAAATTTTATTTTATTTAACATTAATTTATATTTATTAACTAATCATTTTAATTATTCGACCAAATTGTTTACTAGAATTTATCATGGATACATCCAGTGATATAACAACACAACATAATGAAATTTAAACATGTGTATTAATATATATCCACATATACATATAGATATTCAGATTTATATATATTATATATGCGTATATATACATATTATATTTACATATACATATGACAATTTCATATGAATATATGAAATATAAATGCAAGTATATACATATATTTGAATATACTACAATATGTGCATATGGTTTGTATATAGATATTTGTAGTACTATATATATACGTGTGTGTGTGTGTGTGTATATATGTATGTGTGTGTGTGTGTATGTATATGTATGTGTATGTATGTGCGTGTGTGTCTTTTGCACATACACAAGTATATGATATCTATGTTGCAACTTATGAATATGTATATATATTTATAAATAAATTCATGTAAAAAAATTAGATAATTTGAAAATGAGATAATGTTCATTTAGAAGTGATAGTGGAAATAAATTTTCACATTGAGTCAGGATCTAACCAAATCAGAACTAAATGGAAATAGAATAAGGTGCTATTTTTATTTTCTTTTCAATAACACTCATTGAAAACAGATTTAAATATAATAAATATTCCATACTTAATCACAATGAAATAATATGAAAATACATATTTAGCATGCATGTTAACAAAATTGATAAAAGAAACTAATGTAACAACTAAAATATTACTTCGATAATCATGATTTATTTTAGAACAGTCCGTTTATACATTTACTCATATGTGTAAACTATAATTTAAAATTCAAATACAGCAATTAGACTAAACAATAAATTATTTAATATATATATATATATGTATGTATGTGTGTGTGTGTGTGTGTGTTTATTTGCATATTTCTAAAAAAATCAACAATGCCAAAGTTTAACTTAATGTTGGTTAACAATGAAGAAGAGTGTGACGACCGCCCATGACTCCCGCACCAAAACCAGGAAATAGTGCGCTGAAAGTGTGCCAGGCAGACATGGACGATAGTCAGGGTAGGGTAAAACAATAGACTCTATCGTATTACTCACAGCGTATGGATAAAATACAATAGAAAGTATACATAGTGAAGCTCTATAGAACAAAATTCTCATCATATAAGCTCATAACAATTTGATACAAACATCTGAATAGTCAATACATCAAGCCTCACTACAAAGCACTCAGAGAATCATACAAACAGCGGAACATCCAGTACATATAGTAAGAAAACAATATGCAAAAGCCTCCAGCTCGTCTTCGTCATCAACGGCGTTAGTCACTAAGATCAGCACCTGTCACCTGCTACCTAGTCTGCCCATCCCAACATGGATGAACAGTCCAAGGTAATAAGAGTTAAACATAAAACCTTGAGTCAGACAAAAGTCCTAGTGAGCAGTAAATCAACTATCAAACATACCAAAAGAGCATAAAGGGTAAAAGGAATAGGAACCCAACAATCCCACTCCACCTCTTTCTACAGTGATAGCCCCCTGACCCACTAAGCAGGAATAAACATAGCAAAGCAGACAATTAAAGTAAAGCAATTATCACTCGAGTCAAGGTCGACGTTTTCCAAGTACAAACCCCCAAGGCCTAAACCAAGATCAGATAAGCACCCACAAAACATCGCTCTTGAGACCGAATGACGATACAACCAAAGCATCCAAGCATCCATGACTCTGGCTATCACTGTCGTCATTGCCTCGATACCATCGTTAATTGAATGACTGGCACATTCTTTCAGCCGTCAGTCAAGGGCTAATGGCAACCCCGGTTCTAGACACAACTCTGCACGTCGTCGCAGCCCGTGCCTAGGAATTTTCGCAACTACCCAGAGTATTAGCACGTCGTCGCAGCCCGTGCTTGGAACGTCGTCGCAGCCCGTCCCAACATACTCTTGCTTTGAGCATGCTAGAACCTTCAATAACGATGAGATCTCAGCCTTCTAGTCATCCTCCTTGACGACTATTTTCATACTAGCTCAAGCGCCTCTCAAGCCAACCATTATCCACAAACTCGAACCACATCATCGAGTTATCAACGTGCTTGGGATGATCCCGTCTGGATTAAACCAAGGCTTTCTCACATCATGCTTTGCTTCATCGCATCATAGCAAAGTCCTATCTCAACATCATGCTTTGCCTTATCGCATCATAGCAAAGTCCCATCTCAACATCATGATCTAATCTATCCATATGAACTTCAACATTCGCTTCATATGCCACAAGCAGCTTTCCTTATTCTAGAGCCTTTCCACTTAGCTTTTGAATCATCTTCGACCAACTTGTCCAAATCAACTATTAGCTAATTTGCAACAATCTATCAATCAAATCAATCATTAATCCAAGCAGTCAAACATTCAAACAAGATCTAATAAGCAATTATACAAGAATGGCAATTTCGCAATTAAAATGTCCAAATCTAACAAGTTGAATTATAAGCAAATATCTCTACAACTTGATGAATAAACTTATATAAGTTAACATGTAGCAAAATGGGTATCCTAAACTTCATAGACAATGGATCTACATGCAGACTTAAGGAAAATGCAAGAAATCACTATCTTTAACACACAAACGAGCCACCGATCCAATATACTCCTTTGGGTCCGTGTGAGAGATAACCACCACTCACCGAATCACCTAAACATCTCAAAAGATAACAACTTCAGATCTGGACAGCGGAGAATCAAGTTTAATCCGACAAGATTCCGCTTCAAATGATGAAATCTCTCTTCGTCGGATGAAAATCTTCAACTTTGGCTCTTGGATCTTCGATCTTGGATGGATGTAAGCACTAGATTAGAGTGGATAAAAGAAGTGAAGAAATGTTGTATTCGAGCTCTCAAAATGGCAGCACTTCGTCGCTTCAAAATCCGGATCCCAAAAATGAACCAAAGCCTTCTATTTATAGGCTGAATTTCTTAAGTCGCCGCCCCATAAGTCATCCACGACCTAACCCATGAGTCGCCCCCGACCTAAGACTCACGACCCATAACCTCAACGACCTAAGACCTAAAGCATGCGGCATACGACTTAACACTAAGCATAAGCTTCAACGACTTACGACTTAACAGGTCCTACGACCTAACACACACATGCGCTTCCACGACCTACCGACCTAAGATCCCAACGACTTACCTCTTCAAGCCGACCTAACGACACAACAGCTTATCGATCTAACACGCACACGACTTAACAATACACAGGACCACACGAGTTACGCCTTATCTCGTCTACGACTTATCACCTAGCCGACCCAACGACTTAAGACTCCCACGGCCTATCTCAACACAGTGCTAACCTCAAGGTCGCCATCCTCCTTAAGTCGTTCCAAACGACCCACGACCTAAGCACCTAACGACCTATCCCCTTAGGTCGCCTAAACCTTAAGTCGCTCACTATACTCAGGTCATTTACTATACTTAAGTCGCTTAATCCACTAACTCGCTAACTACTAGGTCGTACTGTTTTTAAGTCGCTCTTCTTCCTTAGGTCGCTCACCCCTTAGGTCGCTCAACCGACCTAACTTCCACACGACCTAAATCCTATACGACTTAACTCTTAAGTCGCTCAACGTACTTAAGCCGTTACATCTATAGGTCGCTCCACTCAACCTAACTCTCATACGACCTAAGCTCCACACGGCTTAACAACATCAATGACTTAATGACAACTATTTTATGATATGTCGACACGTAAAATACGGGTCGTTACAAAGAGGTATATAAATATACACATACATAAAGCAATTAACTAAAAATCCGATTCATAAATATAACTGAATTAAATTATGAAAACAAATGAGAATTTATTGTACAAAATCAAATATGCATTAACTATTGTTTCGGACCCAATGAATAACAACAACAAAAGAAACATAGTGTTGAATTTATAATTAAAAGACAATAAACAAATAAGCAGATCATTAAGAATAGAAAGAAAATAAAGATAGAATAAAATCTCACACGAATTGATAACATATATTATTTCAATAATATTCTTTACAACGGAAAATTTTAAAATACAATATCAGAATGTAACCTAGATTCAGCCTGGATAGTTATAAACTCATGTCCTTACAAATGCTGAAAATAACAAAACAAATGCAATAGATGTAGTAGATAATAGAATCCGTCCATACGATGATGAAGATCTCCAACTCTCCTCTGAGAACTCCAACTGTCTTCAACTAAACCTAAAACTACTCGGATCTGACCCAAGTATTAAAAATACCCGAATCTGGCATGATAAACCAGCATAAGATACTTGAAATTTTAATTGCATAGATCATGATGATGCTATCAGCACTTTGAAAAGAAGGATATCTCATAAGACCACGCCCACACATAAACACGGACGACTTTTTACCTTATGATAACCAAAACACTTTTATACCAAAATATACTTGATATTATTTTTAATGACATTCCTTTGAAAACACTTTTCAAATAAACTTATTCAAATAAAGTATCAATACCTGGACTAAGTCTAAGGTAATATATCCGGACTGGGTCAGTGGAATATACCGAATGAAATAAATGATACCAAAAGGGGTAGATGAAATGTTTACAAGTCATTGCAGCTATTTTGGGACTACAATCAAAATCGTAAAGCTCGTATTGGAGTTGGATTTCCAACATGATTGGGAACTAGTGGCTTTTTTCTTTGATCCATGCATAACAAACATAGTCCTCGCAGTTGCGTAATCTCTTTTCTCAAGCTAACCACTTTATCAAAATAGGGCAACAAATGCCTTGAAGGATGTTTTCCTATAAAGTGCCCAACATATTGGACTCCACCATACATACTCAATTATCCTACATTTTTGTCTATCAGACCACATAGTATCCCATATCATCTTTCGAGATGTGAGGCAAGTGAGGCTATGCTCGATTTCTTCAAAGCCATGCTTTTCATACAAAACCATGCTCTGATCATAACAGGTTCCACTTTGAATGCTACATTGTCATTCCACATCACATGACCTATTTCCACAAAAGTATAACTTCCTGAGCTCATATGTCTCTGGAAATGGAGTTAAGCTAAAAGCAGTTGCCTTTTCAGCCACCAACTGATATACATTTATTGAAACCACTCAAATGTGATTTAGAATACTACGTCAGCCAAACATCCATATAAGTTTGTTATAGACTGAACGATACCGAAGGCACTTTCTTCGGCCATTACTAGGCTAGAAGACCTTGTAATCCAAAAAAAATCTCCATAATGAGGAGAACACTGCTAAGAAAAACTATATAATGGGAGTAACCCAGAGCATGTCAACAAGCAGTCCTTACGCTATGAAGATCTTTGGTCTTCAATAATCATCATCTTCAACATGTTTTCACTTTCGAACATACCTAAATCTGACCCCGGTTCCTTTGAAGCAATTATCGATAAAAAGATGTTAAGTTCGTACGTGGATATCAATCACCAATCAATTACTTAATCTTTTATTTAAAAGAAATATCCTTCTTAGATATATTCTTTTCAATTTAGTTCGTTTTCTTTCCAAGAGTATATGAAATCATTAAGCCTCATTTATTAAATCATTTGATTATTTAAACCTTTCTTAAATCCTAGAATAATTTCAAACAATTTTCTCTTTTACGAAGAAAACCTTTCCAAATCATTCATCAAATCTTAATCAAAAATTTATTATTTTAAAGTTATAACTTTTAACTTAGGGAAAATATTCCCAAATCATTTTTTAAATCGAATCAAAGATTTCTTTCTTAACTTCGAATCATATTCTTGCAAATCGAAGATTTCATAACAGAGCACTACTACCGCTTTAGATATGGTAAATTTCACCTCAGGACCAGTGGCAAGTAATCCTACATCATGAAAATCTTTATCTTCAATGATCTTTGTCTTCAATATATTTTATTTTGAAAATTAGTTTGAAGGGGTTTTCGGATAGTAATCACCCAAATTCGATCACGGATTTTTCAGATAGGAATCACTCAAATCCGATCCCGGTTCCTTAGTGCTAATCATCGACAAAAAGATGATAATTGGTTAATTAATATTCTAAAATTTGTTATTTATCTTGAAAAAACTTAAATATGATCTTTTAATGCATCGGGGATTTCCTTTCGATTTGTTCCACCTCTCGTCTAAAAAGAGAAAACAAAGGCCAGGTAAGTTCAGAGCATTGGTTGTTCCATTCCTAACCATAGTAACAACTTGTTTTATCTTTTCAGATCTCACAGGAGGGACAAACGTACTAGTCATTTTCACATACTCGGTTTGTCATTATATTCAATATTCTTCGATTATTGTTCAAGTGTTATAAACTATTCCTCTTAACCGTTTATTCATACTCTTATTAAAACTTCAAATCATCTTTAAATTACTTCATTATTCTTTTAAAATCATTCAAAAAATATTTGGGAAAGATTTGTTAAGTTTAAAACTACATTTCAAAACTTATTTAAAACTGCTACGAAAAGTGTTGCAAAAAGAGTTGCAAATAGTGTTTTCAAAGCTGTATTCTTCAAACGACTTTTATATCATTTATAAATCCATTTTTTCTACTTAAGTCTCTTTAAAGACATTTTAGAAGATTTTTAGAACATATTTTTAAAAATTTAAAAATATTAGTTTTATGTCAATTTCAAATTCGGATTTTAAATCGTAGAACCGTGATTTTTCTAAAATATTGTTTTGGACTTATTTAAAAATATACAAGATGGAACCTTATCTTATTTATTTATTTATTTAAAAATATTTAAATGTTTATAAAACATTTCTAATCATTTAAAACTATTTCGAAAAGGTTTAACCATTCCATATACATCATTTCTTTTTCAAAAGGAAAGTGATTTCCTTTGTGCTTATCAACATGTATTAACGTGACTTGTAAAAACATTTAACAATCAAATCAAACAATAAATACTTGGTGATCAAAGCATATATAAGCATCTATAGCAATCATAACACATCATCAAACATGTATGTGTGTGTGTATATATTAAATAGAGTTCCTCACCATAAACCAAAGCGATAAACTTCCTACCAACATTCTAATAAATAACCACTTCACTGACTACTTCCTACTCTATTAAACACCATAGAACAACACCATATTACTTCTAATAGCTTAGCCAAGGCTTGAAACGGAGGTTGACGGAAGGTATAGAGAAGAGGTCTTGGAGCTTTGACTTGAATTCTTAAAATTAGCTCTAAAAAAATGTTATCTTATATCTGATTTTGGGCCCTTTAAATCTCCAAATTTGGAACATCTATTAACTTGAAAGTTGCCGAAAATTCTTTTCTCTTGAATTTGTACAAAAGAGTAATTTGATCCAAGTAGATTTGAAGGAGATATGATAGAATGAAGAAGAGGTATGGTTGTGTTGACAAAAATGAAGCTCGAAAATGTACTTCAAAGAATTGAGTTTCAGGGATAACGAACCTCAAAACTGGAAAAAGTGCTCAGCATGAAAGTTATAGCCACTGGAATTGTGTATGATATAAAGAAAAGAATTTCTTAATTTACATCAGGTATGATTAAGTTGTGGTCAAAAATGAATGAGCTGTTATCTCTCTCTCAAAAACTGGTCCAGAGAATGCACTGGAAAAAAGTGGGTTTTTGATATAGTTAAGTTTAGAATGAGACAAAGTGGTCAACATGAAATCCGTATCCACTAGAAAAATAAATGATTCGAAGAAAATGATTTTTCATTTTGATTCAGTTTTGAAGAAGTTATGGCCGAGAGAAGAAGAGGTAAAATATGAAAAAAGGACAAGTTTGATTTGAAGAGAATGAATATTGATTTCTTTTGAATATTTTGTAAATATTTCGACATATTTCATTCTAATTTTTTTTCTTTGGTGGAAGCCATTAAAGTAGAGAGGAAGAAGGTGAAGAAACTTTAGAAAATAAAAAGAAGAAGTGTGAATGAAAGTGAAGAAGGAGATGCATATTTATAGAAAAAGAAAGAAGTGATAAATTTACCAAAATAACCTTTTGCCAAATTACCAAACTATCCTTACTTCAACCTAAAACAACCTACACTTTTTCAGAATTTAACATCAATTTTCATTTCTTACTTTATATCTTAATCTTTTAAGAACTAAGCTAAGTAAAATAATAATTATGATGATTTTTAATGTGATATTGATTTGATGTTTACTTTTTCTTACTTTTGTTAATTGTAACTTACTTTTGCTAATGACTTTTGGATGTTTTCTAATTATATTTAGTAAAAGTAAATATTTTAGTTTATTAAAATGTGTAATATATATGTTAAAGTATGTTAACAACTGTGGGACAATGTTGCGGCAAATTATTTTGAACAAAACGATGATTTTCGACAAAACGTTTTTCGGTCACATTTTGACGTTTTTGTTAAACTATTTATTCATGTAAACCAAACTTCAAAATAAATTTCTTATTATCTTTAAATAATTAAAACAAATATATTTGACTCATAAAATAATATAAAACAATATCCAAATCTATTTGTAAAAATACGCCATCGTTTTATCGAGATGCGACTAAGTTTGTTAAATTTTATAAAATAAGTTTTATATTTTATCGAACCATTATTAATTAAATTACTATTATTATCAAATGAGTTTGATATGGATTATATATATTTAGAAAAAATTATTTATCTTTTAAAACAAATTTCTTGAATATTTACCCTAATTTAACGGAATCCAACTTTTGTCAATTTTTGCAATGGAAATCCAAAACCTTTATTCAATATCAAAAAAGTTAACCATTCTTATTTATCATATAAACATGATTGTTTAATGTTTGAAAATTATACATTTGAATAATTAAATAAATTAAAAATTCCATTTTCAAAGTGGTAAAATTACGGATCGTTACATTCCCCTGTACTTAAAAGAATTTCGTCGCCGAAATTAACCTGAACCTAAACCCAGAATATTTTGCCTAAATCATTATTTCACAAACTTAAACCCATAACATGTACCCAAATCATCCATATAAAATATCTGGTTTGATCTTTTATTCGAATTCATAACTTTATTTTCAGACTTGTATCGATCCCTTGATCCTCTAGTGCGGACTTTAATCAAGCTTCTAGATCAGATACGCTTGCTTTCCTTGCATAGCTCTCAACTATGATAGAAAACTTGAGTAACTAACCATAAACCATCATCAATGATTGTTGTCAAGAAATCGAGTGATAAATCCTTTTTTTGGACCAGTGTAAACACCTCAAAGTTTTGAACTCGAATCTTAGATCAAAATTTGTGCGATGAAATGATCTACGTATAACATATGTATTTATCAACCCAAAATAAACTTTCAAAAAACTTTTATCTTAAGTTAAAACATTTTATAAAGGTGTTTCTTCATATAATCCCTTTAGTTATTTATTTCCAAATATTTTTATTAAAGAAAAATATTCTAAAGAAACCATTTTTCACTCAAAAGATAATTTATCTTTATTATAAAATTTTTCCCATAATCATTTGACTTAGTATAATTCCTTTAACACTAATATTATTTATGAATCATTTCGTAACACTATTACTTAAGTTTATTTCATCTTATAACTTATGCAAATCAATCACTTTTAAAGAATTAATACCAAATTCTTAATTTATGTTATAATTCATTAATAAAACATTTTCTAAGTAATAATTACCTTTATAAAGAGTCCTTATTTTACTTAAATGTACATATAGTTCATGACCTAAATCTATTTTGTATGGTATACCATTACATCCTAAGAGTATATGAATCATAAATTTCAAATTGATTTTACTTAAATTTGTCTTTCTAACAAATTTAAACTTTGTTGTAATTTACTATTATCTCAAATTCATAAGTTATAAAACTTATTTCTTATTTCATACTATTATTAATTTTCCAGCTCTGGAAAACAAATTTTAAAACCACCCATATTTAAATCCTTATACTTTTAACTCTTAAATCTTTTTTTCTTTATAAATAAGACTTATAAATTATCCTTATCTTATTTCATAAACTCAAAGTATTTCACAATGTTTTACCAAAAGTTTTCATAAATTACTTAGCTCTAAGTTAGGTATGATTAGAAAATTTTCGACTATTCAAAATCCTAGAGAATCTCGTTTTATTTGATCAATTAGCGATTCCAAATTTATCATTGGTTTAAACACTTTTATAAAGATTAATAATCAATTTATCAATTAAAGATTCACATTATCTCTATTGCTGTAACGACCCAATTTTTCTATGCTCGAAAATCGACAGCGATACGTCCACTTTATCCAATGCTGCACAACTGAATGCCGAAAAATCGAACCGTTAGGGTTAAAGAAGAAGAAGATAGAAGAAGAAATAGAAACAATAACAGAATCTCACATTCCGCAGTGGAACAACATATAATAAGTAAATGAATATCTTTAAGACAAAAAATATATCAGTTTATACACCACATTACATCATCGGAGGTTATAACAACAAACAGCGAAAAAGAATATAACATATACGAGTGATATGCCTCGCCAACCAGCTTGAACTCCAGATCTCTATAACATATTCTAGACTTCACTCCAGAACAACCGATAACCTGACTCTAGGCTGTCCGTGTGGAAAATTGTGGGCACCCAATGTTTAGAAAGGGAACACTAAACTCCAGGTCAGTCATGGGACTGGTGTGAGATCTTAAAAATAGTTATTTTCACAAAGAAAATAAAAAGAAATCCGCTATGCTTTTGGAAAATGAAACTACAATAATGCCTCCTGCCACGCACACAATGCAAACGCAGAATTGGAGGAGATTTCTCCTTATGATAGTCAAACATGCTTGATACGCAAAATCATCTTCAATATTATCATTAGTGCATAGTGTGGAAAACATTTCGAAAGTATAATATAAATCTTAACCAGCATAGGTACCATTATATTATGCCAGCTATAGCTACCACCTGAGGTGGCAGGTTATACAACTAAAAACCGTACAGGCCGTGTATTGTTTGATTGGATTTGCAACAAATGGTCAGGAAAAGGAACTTCCGGGGCCACATGGGTACGCCTCTGGAGGGACGCCTCGAGAACCTTACCGGATCTCTGCTAACATAAGGTCGGATTACCTCTGTAACTAGGTATCTTACTATCATGAGTATGCCATCCCCCGGTCGTAATCGACCTTTATCCGACGATCCTCAACACCAACAACCACAAAACAAAAATTTGCAGTAACCACATAGGTTAAATATCTGGCTCCGTACCATGATACCACCTCTTTCTAGAAGGAAATAGACATACCCTCAGGGGCGCTACCCCCAAATAACCTTGCTGCATCCTTCCTGTTTCGACCATTTCCAGTTTGTGAGGTTTGACGAAGTCTCGTCCATAAAGCTACGCTTTACACAAAAGCCATGCTTCGATCAACAAATGGTCAGCAGCACTTCGTATGCCGCATTACCAAATTGGGAATGTATCACTAGTAACCATCAACTACATAACCTCTGAGCTCGTACGTCTCAGAGAAGGGTGTTAAGCTAAGAGAATAAATTTTCCACCACCAACAGAAATGTATTTAATAGAAATCAGGTTTACATCTCAAAGTGTAACGTCAGACACACATCCATACAAGTCCGTTCCGGGATCGAACGGAACCGAAGGCGTTTCAAAGAAGCCTTTACAAATCCGAATATTCACTAAACACGTCCGGACTCCCCATCACAAAGGGCGATATAATCTCTATACCAGAGCAATTCAGTGCAGAGACATTCGACATGTAATCCTTTCGCTTCTGAAAATACCCTGTCTTCAACACCGTCTTCAAATGCAATCTCGTTTCGTCATATCATTATTCGGAATGGGTTTTATGAAACAAAGTCCTCTCCTCGCTAATCCGAATAATAAGCGCTTATTTTAAAAATAAGTGTTACATTTAGATTTCAAATAAATCACAACAGATTTCCATCTTGATCTTTTAAACAAAAGATCCATCATAAAGATTCGATGTGGTTTTCAAATATCCATTTGAAATCCGACCCCCGGTCGCATCGAAATTCAAATTCCATTTAAAGACAAATATCGATAGTCGGTTATTTAACTATCAATTAATATTCACAACAATCATCAGATTTCAAATAATTTTCCCCCAATTATTTATTTTCAACATATCTTTGCAAGATATAATTTTAACACTTCAACACTTTGAAAACAAATTTCTAATCACTTTGCTCACGTGGAATAGATTTCCAAATATTTATTCAATTCGACTGAAAAATTTGCCGAGTCCGAATACTTCAAAAATAATTTAAAACACTTATCCAAAAATATATACTTAGAAACGTTTAAAATAAAAACTATTTTAAAACACTTTATTTGAAAACACTATCTATGAAATTTTATATCAATATCTCATATAAAACTCAAGTCCAAATAATTTTAAAAGTAAAGATTATTTGATAAAGTCTATCTATTTAAATAACCATTATCTAAATCAAATATCAATTTAATACTTTAAATAATCACTTCTATAATTAATTTAATAAATCTTTACTTTAAAGTTTTAGAACACCTTAAGAAAATAATTTCTCCCAAAGTATCGTTTTGAAACCAACTTTAGAACGTTCAATTTATATTTGAAGGCTACTAAGAAAAACATACTCGGCTTTCCAGGGAAAATACACTTTCCATTTCAAAATAGTCCATTAAATCAATTAATAAATCCTCTTCAATTTCTTTTAAATTTACATTCTAAATCTGTAAATTCCTTTCCATTTATATTCGAATCTCTGTCTAAATACGGGGTTGAGTACATTAATACCCCATTGAAGAAAAATCAGAGATTTGTCTATGGCTTGAATAAGAATCTTAAGAAGCCATTACTCCTGAAACTTGAGGTTTCATTTGATCAGCTTATTGATATCGCTCTTCGTCTTGAAGAGGCCGAAATGAAGGTGATGTTGAAGTTGTGCGTGCCCAATGGAACTTCGACAATAGCTTGAAGAGGCCTATCAAATTCAAGGGCCCCGATTCTAATAAGGAAGGGAAGCAACAAACTCTGGTAGCAAATGTTCCTACCTCTAGTCATGGACGATGCTACAATTGTGGTTCCACAGACCACCATGTAAGGGAGTGCACGAAACCCCTCTTTTGCCGTTATTGCAAAGGTTCGGGTCATCTTTTATCTTCGTGTCCTAAGCTTCCAAGCAAGTGAGAAGGAAAGCTGCAACTTTTGGTCAAGGTAATTTCATTCAATCCTCGATGGCGTTGTTTTAATTCGTGAACTTTCTATTTGAGTTCTTTTTGATATGGGTTTCATCTCATTATTTTTATATCAAAAGAACTTGTCAATTCTTTTCCTTTGAATATTTTGGGCTTATTGACTTCATTGAGAATTGTGTATCCGGATGGTAGATCCGCAACACTCAATTTGCTTTTGTTTAGATGTCGAGATTGTTTTATGTGACTTTTCTTGCCGAGCCAATACTTTTGCTTTGGCTTCGGAATTGACCTTTCTGCAAGGATTGGCTTAATCATTGTGAAGCCCATATCCTATTTTTCCGAGTGGATTATTCATCTTCGACATTTTCAATCTGTTAAGCAGATTTCTATTTTTCTTTGAGATTTTGATTCCATCTGGATGGCATCATTTTATTCCTTAAGCCCACTTATAAGGAAAGTGTTATTTCTCTCATTCATGTACTTTGAGAAATTTTCCGGTATTTTTGAGTTGGTCTTAGGATTATCACCTAAGAAATCTTTTGTGGGGTGTTAAGGTCTTTTCAGTTTGACTTTACCACCGGTTTTCGTTTGCTACGAGTTGCAGAAATTAGCATTCCACTTACCGCATTCCGTACTCGTTATGATTCTTATGAATGACTTATTTTGTCATTCAATTTGTCCAACTTATTTCATCCATTTTATAAATCAAATATTCTATGAATATTTCGATGAGACCATTCTTGTATTTATTGATTTTGGATGAAAATAGTAATTTAAAATTTTGCAAACCTTTTTCATAAGATTTATTTATAAGTAAAACTGGATTTTTGCTCTTGAAACGAACAAAGAATATTCTTAAAACTTTTTAAGAGATTTATTTATCCTATAAAAGATGATTTTGTGATTGTATTTCCCGTTGAGTGCTTTAAGAATTTTGGTCGATGCGCTTGATCAACGTTATCGATAGGAATCTCCTAAACGCTTTGATGAGACAGTCAGACACGATATATTGACTTGTAAAAATGTAAATTTTTCTAGAAAGATTATTACATAATGATAAATGTAATTTTGGAAGTTTTAACTTTTCGGGAAAGAGAATTATTTAACAGAAGTTCTTTCTTTTCGATACTCTTATTCTTTCTTGTGATTCCTGAAGGGGAACCAAGACTTTGCTATTTGTACCGATACTAGTCGTATTGGTTTGGAATGCCATTCTCTTACAAAGGAGGACGTGATATCGCTTGTGCTTCTAAATCATTATAGCTTATCGAGACTAGATATGCCACTCATGATCTAGTGTTCGAGGCTATTGTTTTTGCTTTTGGAATTTGACATCATCATCTTTGGGGAAGAAATTTGTTCTCCATCTCGATCATAAATCTTTGGAATATTTATGTTCTCTTAAGGAACTGCTTGTAGACTCGAGTTCCTAGCTTCCTATGATCTTGATATTCTTTTATTCCCGAGAAGGGAAATCGTGTTGCCAATGCGCTTTGTCGTAGGCAACAAGTGGTTGACTCTTTGATGTTGCCTGAATGGAATTATTTTTCTATCAAGTTCATCGGACGTTTTGGTATACTTCGTTTTATTGAGCTTTATCTCATTCCTTTTAAGGACTAGCGTCCGATGTCCTTTTATTGTGTTCGGTTCATTGGACGTACCGTTTTTGTACTACGTCGGTGTTCCGAAAATCATTCGGGCTTCGGTTCATTGGACGTACCGTTTTTGTACTGCGTCAGTGTTCCGAATTATTTGGGATTTGATTCATTGGATGTACCATTGTACTACATCGATGTCTTTGCTTTTGATTCATCGGATGTACCGTTTGTACTACATCGATGTCTTTGCTTTTGATTCATCGGATGTACCGTTGTACTACATCGATGTCTTTGCTATTTGATTCATCGGATGTACCGTTGTACTACATCGATGTCTTTTCTTTTGATTCATCGGATGTACCGTTGTACTACATCGATGTCTTTGCTTTTGATTCATCGGATGTACTATTTGTACTACATCGATGTCTTTTCTTTTGATTCATCGGATGTACCGTTGTACTACATCGATGTCTTTGCTTTTGATTCATCGGATGTACCGTTTGTACTACATCGATGTCTTTGCTATTTGATTCATCGGATGTACCGTTGTACTACATCGATGTCTTTTCTTTTGATTCATCGGATGTACCGTTGTACTACATCGATGTCTTTGCTTTTGATTCATCGGATGTACCGTTTGTACTACATCGATGTCTTTGCTATTGATTCATCGGATGTACCGTTGTACTACATCGATGTCTTTGCTATTTGATTCATCGGATGTACCGTTGTACTACATTGATGTCTTTTCTTTTGATTCATCGGATGTACCGTTTGTACTACATCGATGTCTTTGCTTTTGATTCATCGGATGTACCGATTGTACTACATCGATGTCTTTGCTATTGATTCATCGGATGTACCGTTGTACTACATCGATGTCTTTGCTATTTGATTCATCGGATGTACCGTTGTACTACATCGATGTCTTTTCTTTTGATTCATCGGATGTACCGTTTGTACTACATCGATGTCTTTGCTTTTGATTCATCGGATGTACCGTTTGTACTACATCGATGTCTTTGCTTTTGATTCATCGGATGTACCGTTGTACTACATCGATGTCTTTGCTATTTGATTCATCGGATGTACCGTTGTACTACATCGATGTCTTTTCTTTTGATTCATCGGATGTACCGTTGTACTACATCGATGTCTTTGCTTTTGATTCATCGGATGTACCGTTTGTACTACATCGATGTCTTTGCTTTTGATTCATCGGATGTACCGTTGTACTACATCGATGTCTTTGCTTTTGATTCATCGGATGTACCGTTTGTACTACATCGATGTCTTTGCTATTTGATTCATCGGATGTACCATTGTACTACATCGATGTCTTTTCTTTTGATTCATCGGATGTACCGTTGTACTACATCGATGTCTTTGCTTTTGATTCATCGGATGTACCGTTTGTACTACATCGATGTCTTTGCTATTGATTCATCGGAGGTACCGTTGTACTACATCGATGTCTTTGCTATTTGATTCATCGGATGTACCGTTGTACTACATCGATGTCTTTTCTTTTGATTCATCGGATGTACCGTTTGTACTACATCGATGTCTTTGCTTTTGATTCATCGGATGTACCGTTTGTACTACATCGATGTCTTTGCTTTTATTCATCGGATGTACCGTTTGTACTACATCGATGTCTTTGCTTGGGTTCATTGAGCGTACCGTTTTTGTACTACGCTGATGTCCCAAATTGTTTGAGTTTCTAGTTTTTCGGGCGTACCGTTTTTGTACTACGCCGTTGCACCGGCTCAATTTTCTGCTATTCTTGACGTCCCCCACGTCTTTTATCTACGGAAATGCCTTAGGGATTCCGGATTTCATTCTTGAGCCCGGTATTATTGTGGAAATTGAAGTTTCACCAGATTTCTTGTTAACTCTTTTGCGTACTTTATGGTGAACTTCCTATTTCAAATTTTCTTTTGTGTTGATATGCTTCTATGGTTGTTACTTCTTATATTTCCTTCTTACTTATTGCGAGGACGCAATTTCTTTAAGGAGGGGAGTCTGTAACAACCCGCATATTTATCGATTTTATATTTAAATATTTTATTTAAATATTTTATTGTTCGTCGGATTTTAGTCCGAAAAGCTACTTTTTGCATACGGTCGAATTAGGACTCGAAACCACCTCCATTGAGTTCAAAATGCCGTTTGCGATCTTTTTGAGTATAAGCTTCGATATGTTTGGAGAAAGTTGAATTTTGCTACTTTTTGCTTAGGGTTTTGGTTTGGGCTGAGCCAATTAACCACTTATGTATTCAGTCCCAATCCCCCTCTCCTCTTCATTACTTCATTCCAACTCCTCAAACTCAAGCTCCAACTGAAAATGGTGGAGAGGAAAAAGAATTAAAACTCCAAACCCTAGTTTCTCTTGCAAATCAAATTCCTTGCTCCAAACTCAAGAAGAACCCATTGGTAAGCTTCTCTTCTTCTTCTCCAACTTATTCTCTTCCCAATTTCAGAAATTCCTAAACCTAATCTTGGGAATGTTCTTGTTTTTGAGCTTAGATTCAAGCTCATTTGGGTTGGGTTGAAGAGAGGTTGATTCTCCAATTGCTTTCAAGCTTCTTCTTGTTCGATTTTGTGAAAAGGTGAGATTTTTATCTCACATCTATGACTATAATTATCTTTGGTTGTTGGGTATGAATTCCTAACACTTCTTCATGTGCATTTGCTCTTGATTTGGATTGGTTTTGTGAATATTCCAATTTTTGGGTTTTTAAGACAAATTTGTGTAAAATCCTTTTATGGATGTTTGATCATGCTTTTGGTGATGCATCGAGGAGCATATAGGGCCGGGTTGCCGATTGGCATAAACCCTTAGAGCCAATGTTCGTCCGATTGCGTTTTGGAAGAGTTTGCTCTTCATTTGTATAAGGTTGAAAAACAGCCCAGGCATGATTCAGTCGACTGAAATCTCTGTTCAGTCGACTGAACCTGAAACCCGAGAGTTTCGAGGCATGATTCAGTCGACTGAAAAACTCTGCACAGTCGACTGAAACTGGAAACAGAAAGTTTCCTGAACCTGAAAAATTTCCATGTACAGGGTCATTCGACTGAAAATCTCTGTTCAGTCGGCTGAACCTGCTGTTTGAGTCCAATTTGCCTTTTTGGACTGAAATTCCAATTTAAATCGATTCGTGATAATCCTATTTGTTGTTATCATCTATTATGACCTTGATGACTCTTTTTAGGGATTTTTGAATATCCATTTCGATGGATTCTTTATCGATTTCGTTGGATTTTATTCACGTCTTCGTATGTGAATTTTTGTGATTGATTGTTCTTACAATCTTCTTCGTGATTTGTCACTTTAAAAATATAAAGGTTTTCTATACTAGTAGTAAATATCAAAACTCTTTCCTCAAACGATTTCAATACTATTTTAATACCAAATTCGTTTATAAAACCGTTTTCCAATCTATTAGTATATACAAACCTTTACCTCACTCATATGAGAAATCTAATTAAACGACTTAGTAAAACAAGTGGTATGAAACGCTTGCGTTTACTTCGTCGGTTAATTCTTGGACTTGTTCGATTGAATCTCTTGTGACAATTTTCTAGTGGAGACTTACAGTTTGTTCGTAAATATTTAAGTTAAGCAAGTGGTTATGGGACATGAAGCTAAACTCATATATTTACTAGCATAGTGTAATCGACACTTCTCTTTGATCATGACGATCATTTTAGGTTTTTGACTAGCATCGTGCTATGTCTTTGTGATTTGGTTCATCGGACGTCCCGCTGTACGACGTCGTTGTTCCCTTTGATTGTGATTTGGTTCATCGGATGTCCCGCTGTACGACGTCGTTGATCCTTTCCTTGTGACTTCTGGATCTCGTGTGTTGAATTCTGGAATTTATGTTTCACCAACTTTTACGATGGGCATTGATATATGACATTTATTGTGGCTTGGTGAATGAAATTAGGAGTATGACATTCCTTTTATCTTGAGTAGATTATTGTGATATTGATTAATCTCTTGTTGATTTTCAATTACTTATTTATCACAGCTTGGCATTGTGATTATTATATGTTTATGTCATATCTCTTATTATATATCACTTCATCTGATATTTATAGCTAGACTGATCCGTTTATTATTTTCTTATAAATAATACTCGGGTCAGACCGAGATGTTACAGGTGCTTCTGCTTGACTTCTCTCTTGGGATTGATCCCTCTGACTTTTGGCTAACTACTTAGATTAGTAGTTTTTGTTGTATACATTTGAGAGATAGACTCATAGATGTATTCTTTTGTATAGCACGTGTTGTTATTCTTTTGTATTATTGTGGATCTTTTTAGACCACCACTCTGATGTATACTTTTATGTGTAATATTCATATCTATTTCCGCCTTTGTGATATGAATTGTCTGTGACTGATTTATGTTATGTTTATTTCTATATTTGTTTCCGAAGATATTATAGCCACTGTGTAGTAGCTTTGAGTTTGTGTCGGTATGTCGGATTTCCTCTTGAGATGAAAAGATATATTTTTATCCGGTATATCGGTACTCGCACAAAGCAATTATACAGATGGTCGCTCCTCAACAGCCTTATTCTCCGTGCTAGTCGACAGCATTCACAGTAATGTTCTTGGCTAGCGTGGGTATAGAGGTGGGGCGTCACAGCAACCCTCGTTGCCGCTTTACATCGCTGCTACGAATCCACGTGCGACACCGCACACGCCATGACTTTGACTTGCTAGACCCATTGCCGACCGAGTTTAAGCTCCCCCATACGCGCGCGTAAGCGTGCGACTGCTGCCACAAACTTTACGATGCTCGCCTAATTCATGATTCGTCACGAAGCCCTCTCCTCTCCTTCCTTGCGAGATCGGCCATGCATTGATCTTTTTTACTTCAAATGCGATTCGATTCTAAAATTAAATTGAGACGAGAGCAGCCATTTTTATTTTTTGAGATTTTGATTTTTGGGATTTTGAATTTTCTTTGAAGAACTCAGCAATTTTATTGAACAAAGGAGGATGAAGATTTTATCTCGTTTACTTTTTATTTTATTTTATCGCCAATCCTCTACTTTTCTTTTGAGAGACGCGTGTTAATCCTAACGAACACGTGCTTTAAGTCTCAACACGTATTGCAAAGGCTTGCATAGTATTTTAAATGGAATTACATTATTTATGTTTTAAATTTAAATTCGAATTCAAATCGTCCTAAAAACGAAGATTAAAATCTCGATCTCCGATAGAGGTGTGCCGCTAGGGTTTATAATGCTAAACCCCTATTCCGAACGCAATGGAAAAGGTTCCGAGTCCAAATTCGATCGTATAGAGAAGATAGCTTTTTGGATCCAGTTATTAAATTGAATTTCGATATTATTTTCTAGTGCTTTTTCTTATCGCACGGCCAATCGATCACTCCAAACACTACGAAAATTGAAATCCGATAATAATACAGTATTACGGATCCAACGGAACTGGTTTTGTTGAATTTCGAGACTGTGCCCCAGAAGACTATTTTTAAATATCGATCTAAACGATATAAATTCAAAACTGAACAAACGCTTCAAATTTCTAATTTTAATATTTCCATTGTCTTCAGTGTTACCGATATAAATTTTCTAAGCCTTGAAAATATTTTTAACAAGCTTAAAAATCAAAATTTAATATTTTATCCAACTGTAATAAATTAAATTCAATAATTAAATACCCAAATTCATAATTATATTTGAAATTCAAGATTAAAATAACTTTCCAAATATTTAAAAATCGATAAAAAATTTCTATTTTGAATTTCCAAAATTCTGGGTTGTCACAGTTTCTTAAGGAAATTATATAGATCGAATAACACTAAAATAATGCCAAGGAATTAGATACTACCAATAGTATCATATATCCTCTTAACAAGACTTAAGAGAAGTGTTTACCATCCGAACACATCTCTTGCCCATTTTTAGTTTATTTTCAAGCCAATAAAATTAACTATCATAAATTACGTTTTTTTATTTGAAATAATACAATTTTCAAAATCCTTTAGATATTACTTTATAAACCTATTTTATAAATTCATTTTATAAACTTATCTTATATTAACTAACTTCATTTAAATTTCCACAACTCTTTAAATTACTCGAATTTAAATTCCCTTTCCTTTTATATATTTTTGCCTTTTACATAATTATTTTCCATTATTTAAATACCTTTTATCTTATATGTTCCTTTCTTAAACAAATCTTATCATCAAAAACCTTTAGTCAAACCGTGAAACTTAATTCACAAGGTATTTGTACTTTAACTTTTAAATCAAACAATTGATCAATTTACGATAGTAACTTAACATTATCATTTCTTAATTTATTATTTTGGATTAAGTATTGAAGATCTTAATTACCTTATCAAATTTCTTACTTATCGATTATCTTTATGAAACATCTTATAGTCAAACTGTGAAATTTTAATCATAAGATTTTCAAATTTAAATTTCACTAATCCTGATTTCTAACAATATAAATTTTCAAAATATATACTTTATATTAAAAATATAATCCTAGATAAAATTATTGTATTTACCAATTTTTCAAAATCAGTGTGTTGGTTCACCTTATTTAAATGATTAGGAACCCTCATCGATAACGGTGATCATGCATATTGATCAGAATCCATAAATCACTCAAAAGGTAAATCAACAAAAAACAATTTATTAATCACTAACAAATACGCACTCATATATAATACATTCAAACTCATTCTAAGGTGTTCTAACCTTATCTCTAATAAGTCACTCATCCTAAGGTATTACTAACCATATCTCCGATGATTCTTCATCCCACCAAAGCCAAGGTTCTCGCTTAACCTACAACTTTGAGAACAAATGTAACGAAAGGGTTTTTCGGACCCACCCCAGTAGGCTTTTCAACTATCCCGCTACCTTTCTTCTTTTTAGCATGGTGGCACTCATGCTTTTCAACATGGAGGTGACTACATGTGGTACCTTGGATCTGCTTTTACGATAAGCCTCTCAACTTTCAACCACCGTTTCACTCTAGGGACATGTAGGGGTAAGAGTCTAAGCTTCTTTATTGTTCATAAAGCGAGAAACCCCCATCATTCAAATACGATACCGGTTCCTTCGTGCTAATCATCGATAAAAAGATGCTAATTAGTAAATTAATGTTCTAAATTTTGTTTTTTATCTTGGAAAAGCTTAACTACGATCTTTTAGAGCATTCGGGCTTTTCTTTCGATCTATTCCATCCCTCATCTATAAAGAGAAAACATAGGCCAAGTAAGTTCAGAGCACTGGTTGCTCCATTCCTAACCTTAGTTAAACACCTTGTTTTATCTTTCCAGATCTCACAGGCAGGACAAATGTACTAAACGTTTCCATATACTCAGTTTGTTATTATATTCAATATTCTTCAATTATTATTTAAGTGTTATAAACAATTCATCTTAACCATTTATTCACACTGTTATTAAAACTTTCAAATCATCTTTAAATTACTTAATTATACTTTTAAAATCATTCACAAAAGATTTGGGAAAGAATTGTTCGGTTTAAAACTACATTTCAAAACTTATTTAAAATTGTTGCGAAAAGCGTTGCGAAAAGTGTTGCGTATAGTGTTTTAAAAGCATTACTCTTTAAAACGACTTTTATATCATCTAGAAATCTATCTATTCAACTTAAATCTTTTTAAGACATTTTAAACGATCTTTAGAATTTATTTCATATTTTTAAACATTTAAAAATATTACTTTTATGTCAATTTCAAATTCGGATTTCAAATCGTAGAACTATGATTTTTCTGAAATATTGTTTTGGACTTATCTAAAAATATACAAGATGGAATATTGATTTTATTTATTTATTTATTTAAACATATTTAAGTGTTTATAAAACGTTTCTATCTCGTTTTAAAACTATTTCCAAAAGGTTTAATCATTCCATATACATCATTTCATTTTCAAAAGGAAAGTGATTTCCTTTATGCTTATCGACGTGTATTAATGTAACTTGGTAAAATAATTTAACAATCATATCAAACAATCAATAGTTCATGATGAAAGCATATATAAGCATCCATAGCAATCATCAAACAACATCAAACATGTGTGTATACATACATACATACATACACACACACACACACACACACACACACACACATATATATATATTAAATAGAGTTTCTCACCATAAACCAAATCGATAAACTTCCTCTCAACATTCTAATCAACCAACACTTCACTAACTACTTCCTACTCCATTAAACACTAGCAAACAACACACTCTTCCTTCAAATATCTTAACCAAGGCTTGAGATGGAGGGTGGCCAATGGTATAGAGAAGAAGTCTTGGAGCTTTGACTTGAACTGTTAAATTTTGATCCAAAAAATATGTTATCATTTATCTGATTTTAGTACCTATAAATCTGAAAATTTGGAAAATTTATTGACTAGAAAGTTATTAAATAAAATTTCTCTTGAATTTAAAAAAGTAATCATTTGAATCCAAGTGGTTTTGAGGGAGATATGATAGAATGACGAAGAGGTATTATCGTATTGACAAAAATGAAGCTCGAAAATGCACTTCAAAGAATTGAATTTCAGGTACATCAAACCTCAAAACTGAAAATAATGCTTAATATGAAAGTTTTAGCCACTAGAATTATGTATGATCTAAAAAAATTCTTAATTTGGGTCAAGTAGGATTAAGTTATGGTCAAATCAAAATAGACTATTCTCAGTTTCATAATTGGGCCAGAGAATGCACTAGAAAGAAGTGGAATTTTGATATAGTTAAATTTAGAATGAGACATAATCATCAACGTGAAAGTTGTAGCCACTGGAAAAAATACATGATTTCAAAAAATAATTTTGCGTTTTGAATCAAATTTAAGGAAGTTATAGCCAAGAGTAAAAGAGGTAAAATTTGAAAAAAAGATGAGTTTGATTTGAAGAGAATGAACATTGATTTCTTTTGAATATTTTGTAAATATTTTGACATTATTTCATTCAAAATTTTTCTATGGCATGGAAGCCATTAAAGAGGAGAGGAAGAAGATAAAGAATCTTGAGAAAAAAAGAAGAAGAAGTGTGAATGAAAGTGAAGAAGTAGGTGAGTATTTATAGAAAAAGAAAGAAGTGGTAAATTTACCAAAATAACCTCTTACCAAATTACCAAACTATCCTTACTTCAACCTAAAGCAACCTCCGTTTTCTCAACACTTCATGTCATCCTTACACTTCTTATTTTATGTACTAATCCCTTAAGAACTAAGCTAAGTAAAATAATAATTATGTTGGTTTTTGATGCGATATTGATTTGATATTTACTTTTTCTTACTTTTGTTATTTCTTACTTACTTTTACCAATGAATTCTAGAATTTTTCTAAATATATTTAGTAAAAATATATATTTTTAGTTATTAAAATGTGTACTATGTGATAAATCATGTTAACAAAGCAGCGATAAGGTTGCGACAACTTATTTTGAACAAAACGTTGATTTTCGACAAAATGTTTTCCGGTTGCATTTTGACGTTTTTGTTATACTATTTATTCATGTAAACCAAACTTAAAAATAAATTTCCTATTATATTCAACATAACTAAAAAAATTATATTTAACTCATAAAATAATATAAAACAATATCCAAATCTATTTGTAAAAATACGACATCGATTTTATCGATATGCGACGAAATTTGTCAACTTTTATAAAACAAGTTTTATATATTTATTGAACCATTATAAATTAGATTACTATTATTGTCAAATGAGTTTGATATGAATTATTTATATTTAAAAAGAACTTTTTATCTTTTAAAACAAATTTCTTGAATATTTTTCTACTTTAGCGGAATCTGACTTTTGTCAATTTTTGCAATGGAAATCCAAAGCCTTTATTCAATATCAAAAATAAGTTTACCATTCTTATTTATCATATAAAACATGATTGTTTAACATTTGAAAATTATACATTTAGATAATTAAATAAATTAAAAATTCCATTTTAAAAGTGGCAAAATTACAGATCGTTACACATATGTGTAAAGTTAGTCAAGGTTAAACATCATGAATGAATAAAACTGTAACAACCCGCATATTTAACTATTTTATATTTAAATGTTTTATTTAAATATAGTGTCTTTAGTCGGATTTTTAGGTACGAAATGTGTAATAGTCCGTTTTTCCGTACCCCTTGAATATATACTAATCTCCGTAGATTAGTTCAAGATGAACAGAAATACGAACCATTAGGGTTTAAGAAAAAGAAAAGACAGAAGAAGAGAGAAGAAGGTAGAAAATATAGAGAAAAGAGAATAGAAAATAGAATGGAGAGAAAATAGAACGGGACAGAGAACGGCAGAACAACATCAGAATCTCACAATTCGCAGCGGAACAACATATAATAATAAATGAATAATCTTTAAACAAAGAACTATATCAGTTATTACATTACATCACATTACATTTCATTACATCAGAGTGTACAACAACAAACAACAACAAAGAGCGGAAAAAGAAATACTATATACTAGTAATACGCCATGCCATCCATCTTGCATCCAGCAACTCCAGAATATCCAGAATATCCTGATAAACCTAACTCTTAACTGCCCGTGTGGAAATTGGTGGGCACCCAGAGTTTAGGAAGGAAAACAATAAACTCCGAGTCAGTCATGTGACTGGTGTGAGAACTCAAAACAGTTTATTTATCTTTAAAATCAAAATAGAGGAATATTTTTAAATTTAATTCGCAATGCTTTTAAAAATGAGACTACCATAAGGCCTCCCGCACACACACACAATGCAAACGCAGAATCGGAGGAGATTTCTCCTTATGATAGTCAAAGATGCTTGATACGCATTTAAAAGACATTTGATATTATTACTAGTGCATAGTGTAGGAAAAATTTATTTCGAAAGTAGAATATAAATCTTAGCCAACATAGACATTTCGAACTATGCCTACAATAGCTACCATGTTCAATAGCGGGTTACCGCCACATTTCATAGCAGGTTATACAACTAAAACCGTACAAGGCTCGTATTTGAAGAATGGATTTTCAAACAAATGGTCAGGCCAAGGAACTTCCCATTGCCACATGGAAACGCCTCTGGAAGGACGCCCCGAGAACCACCGTTCTCCGCTAAACAAAGCCGGGAATCCCTTTTCCCAAGGGATATTACAAACCCTCAGATATACCACCCCCGGTCCTTTGGAACCTTTAAACCGAGCGCTCGTCACCATCATAACACAATCATAAAGTGTTTTCAACATGAGTAAGTATCTGGGCTCCATACCATGATACTACCCTTTTCCAGAAGGAATGGTCATACCCTAGGGAAGCGATCCCTGGAAACCTTGTCGCACAATTCCTGTTTCGACCATTACCGGTTTGTGAGGCTCGACGAAGTCACGTCCACAAAAACATACTTTATACAAAAGCCATGCTTTGGGTCAACAAATGATCATAGAAATGATCACCAGGATAAACGATCAAATAAACGATCCTATCACAAATAATCAACACAATGATCATTTACAGCAACACTCAGCATGTCACATTACCAAATTGGGAATATATCACTGATAACATTCAACTACATAACCTCTGAGCTCGTACGTCTCAGAGAAGGGTGTTAAGCTAAAAGAATAAATTCTCCGCCACCAACAGAAATATATTTGAAAGAAATCGGCTTTATATCTCAATCTGTAATGTCAGACATACAATCCATACAAGTCTGTTCCGGGCTCGAACAAAACCGAAGGCACTTACAAAGAAGTCCTTGCAATCCGGATATTCACAATCCTGATCGGATTTCCCATCACTTAGGGAGTCTCTATACCGTTGCAACTCAGTGCAGAGACAATCGACAGGTCATCCTATCGCTCTCGCAAATACCGGGTCTTCAACACCGATCTTCAATGCTATCATAACGACGTATCACATATTCGGAATGGGTTATACGACCCCATGGTCCTTTCCCGGTTAACCCGAATAGTGAGCTCTTATTCAAAAATAAGTGTGGCATTCAAATTCAAACAAATCACATCAATTACCCATTCAAAGGGAAATATTGATAGTCGGTTATTGAACTATCAATGGATATGCACAACATCACCAGATTCCAAATAATTTTCCAAATTATTTATTTTCCAAAATATCTTTACAAGATATATATTTTCAACACTTCAAAAATAAATCAATATTTATTTTTAAAAAAATTCCCCTTTCTATTCACAAATTCCATAGTGAATTTTCATTCTAAAATATTCATGAATATACGATTTCAATTATTCATTTCAATTTATCTTCAAAAAGATAAATTCTCTAATATTCACTTTATATTGGAAAAACATTTCCATACTTATTAAATAAGTAATTCACAAATTTTATTTATTTTCAACACTTGGAAAATATTCAATATACTTCAATCGAGATTAAGTATATATTTCATTCTTTAAGGAAATCATTCTCTTAATCATATTTATTTGGGCCAAAACGAATGTTGCGTAAAACATCGTTACGACAACCCAAAATCACTAGTATAGGGATTTGAAATTAAAATAGATATATAAATCCCAATACTATACAAAACATTTCCTTTCGGAAATCATTTACTATAACAACAGTGTTATAGTCCACTATTTCCTTTTATTTCTCGAAAACGTCTATTTCAACAATAAATGTTGAAATCTATGATTTCGAATCTCAACACATTTTAAAACATCGTTAGATCGTTTTAATCCTATTTAAAACATCAAATCTAAACATTTTCTTTAACATATTATTCACTATTCAAAAACGTGAATATACTACGTTAATCAATTTCATCCTTTTATACATTTTATTTCAAAGGATTATTCACAGTCGAAAATGTGAATATAACTCCATTAATAGGTTTCAACAATTTACTTCTTAAAATAAGTCGTTTGCGAATTTTATAAAACAACGTTTATAAATTCTATTACTATTTATTTTATAACAACTCCTTTTATAAATTCCTTTATTAACCTATTCGATTTATAACTCAATTATAAACCAAAGATTCATATTATAAGTTAAATGCTCATAAAACGATTATTTTACAAAATCGTTTCTTTGAACTTCATAATTATAAATCTTATAACTTATAAGATTCAATTATTCATCCAAATATATTCTTTAATAATTTCACGAAATTTATAAATCTTACTATTTATAAATTTCATTTATAACTTCACCATTTATAATTTTATAAATTCCATTTATTTACAAAAATCAATTTTCACTTCATTCAAACACTTATAAAAACTCGTTTTATAATGTCAATATTTCAATTTACAAATATCCATTTATAAATCTCTTAATATAAATCAATTTATATTATTCTTTAAAACGTCTTTAATCTCCTTTATTATTTCACCATTTTGATTCATAAAATAATTAAATTTTATAAATCCTATATTTAAACTTTTCACAATAAATTCTAAAATCCCGATTAAACTATTTTATAAAATCATTAGCATCATATCCTCAAAAATCAGTTTTTAACTATATTTCTCAAAAATCATAATTTTTATAACTTTAAAAATTATAACGTTTATTTATTTAAAATGGATCAATTCCAAAATTATTTTATAAAACGTATACTTTTCAAAAATCACTTTAAAAATCATTTTAAAATTCCAAATTTGGTCCAATGATGCTACATACCAAATAGTCAATCACAACAACAACGATATCATATATCGATATGATAATCCATCAAATATCAAAATATCTGAAATCAAATAAAAATTGTTGAGGAATCCAGTTGGATCCCTCCAACCTGTTTTCCTGCATCCACAAACATTAGCACAATACCAATTTCGCTCCAGTACGAAATTATCGCGGTATATGGGATTATTAAATATTATCCGCTTAATAGACGGCGCAATAGGGTCTCATCCGCTAAACAAAAAATGCGGGAAATCAATAACTCCAATATATTCATATGCCAATATATATATATTGCTATTATATATAATACCAATTTCACTGTTTATGAAATATTCGCGGTATATGTTTTTAATAAATAACATCCGCTTACTAACGGCGCATAATGTCTATTTTAACAACCAATAGATATCAATCAACATTCAAACTTACATTCAAATATTTTAAATCTAACTATTTATAATAAAATCGAAACCGATTCGATTGAGTGAGAAGTCCCCACCTTGATTTTAAATTCCGTTTTAGCGATTTATTTCGAATAAAATTAAACGCGCGTTTAATTTTACCCAAAATTCCCACTAACTCCAAACGACTCCAATCCAATTTCATCGCGTAGTGCTTGTCAATACGATTCCAACGCAACTGGTTTCGCGCGTTTTCGACCTCGTATGAAAAAGTTATGCATTTTATAAGATACACGATTTTATATACATAAATTTATAACATAATTTTAATTTTAAACCTATCACTAATCTTGGCCGCACATCACACCTAGCACACACGCGACATGCTTCTTCCCCTCGTACACGCGAATTCCCCCAGCAAGAAGAACCCATTCACGTTCGATTAGGGTTAAACGATTCGACCACCTCGATGCATGAAAACACGATCAGAGACCTCCATATTGTAGCCTACGTGAAGTACTATACTCGGCCACAGCAGGGTGGAGCTCGGCCTCCTCCTCACCACGAACCACGTGCACGAACCGGCCCCCTTCAAACAACAATTGCCGTCAATCCATCGAGTTATTCGCCACTCCACCGTATGGATGTGGAGATCTCTCCACGCTCTACAACTTTCATTTAGAAAGTTTTCGAAATCATTGAATGGATTGGGAGATAATGAGGGGAGAAGAACTGAAGATTTCGGCCATTGATGGGGGCACTGGCGGCTAGGGTTTTATAAAACCTATTTTTTTTTTTTTTTTTTGTGAGAATTGTTGGTCTATTTATAGGAAAAAATCGAACACTATTCATTTCGATTTTCCAAACTCCGATTTACGCGCCGTAACCAGCGTTTCTAGGGTTTACCCCGCGTTCCGGACACAATGGAACAGGTTTCGAAAGCTAATTCGGACATCTGTGTGAGTTATGGCAATAAACGATCAGTTTAAATTAAACCGATTTAAATCGATTTCTAGGCGTTTTAATTTGTATCGGACAAACGGTAAATCCAATTGACACGAAATTTGAAACCTTGCAATAATATCACATTACGGATCCGATGAAACTGGTTTCGTCGAAATCCGAGACTTTTTGAAAAATGGCTATTTTAACTCGCCAAATTAATATTAAAAACAATTCGATGCGTTTCGAGCTGCCACGATCAAACGATAGCTCCGATTGACACGAAAATTGAAATCCGGTAATAACTAACTATTACGGATCCAATGGAACTAGTTTCGTTCAATTCTGAGACTGTTCAAAAATTGACTATTTTCACTAGTCGATTTTATATTAAAATATTCAATTTTCACAAATTAACTTTTAATTTGGTTTTAAAAGTTCTAAAATATCGTTCTAACTGCAATATGATAAAATAAAATTTTACAAATCATTTTCAATCATATTTAACTCTATTTTCAATTATTTCCATAATTTAACATATTAAATTATTGATTTAGTTATTCAATCAAATCCAATAATTCAAAATAAAATTTATTCGACTTATAAATTCACTTCTTAATATTTAAAATTAATTAAATATTCAAATTTTAATTATTAAAATTCATGGATCGTTACAATCTTCCCCCCTTAAAAGAATTTCGTCCTCGAAATTAACAAGTAAGAAAAGTTACAGAATCCATTAATTTTCCCAAAATTCATAGTTAAACTTCTTACAATAACTTACTAAGTTTTCAAATCATACTTAGTTATCTTTTCAAAAGCAATTACTATTGTTTAACTTTCAATTCCAAATCAAAGTTAAAGTTTTCAAAAAAAATTCTAAATTTCTCAAATTTTTCTAACGCCTTAAATTTTCGGAAAAATTCGCCATAGTCTCCTTTGCGCGGCTCGATCCGAAAAAAAAATGACAGTATATATATCAAAAATATACATCTCATCAAGTAATGAGGCATCCCGAAGGGAAAAAAGTATAAAAGTACGGTATGTAATCCGAGATATGTACCTTATATTTTATTAGCAAGCATATACGGCTAATATAGCGCGAAAGCGAGCTCCAAATGCGAAGCAAACGCGATCCGCACCTACTAAACACTCAACAAACAACATGAGAATCATGCATATAGAGAATAGTATCGATATACAACATATAGCAACAAAATAACTATATATGTCAACATAGCAATTGAAACAAAAGCAAACATCAACTAACAACCATATAACAATCAATGTATATTAATTACAACCAAATTCCTTTACTTATCAACTGGTTTAATAAATTGATTTTCTTTCAATCTTTCAATAACATTAGATTTTTAATTAATTAACACTTGCATTCATTATTTCATGTCAACTATTCACATTTAATTGATTAACATTCAATCCATTAATTCAATTTAATTTCTAAAGTTGAATTTCATTTACATAACTCAAGTTCATATTTATCACTTAACTTTATTCAATATCTCTTAAGTTATATTCCATTTAACTTTGAATTCATTTTTATTTACAACTCATATTCATAAATATATTCATATAGTTTCACTTCTTATATATATAAGTTTATTTCACAATTGTAAATTACTTTAATTATAATTCAATTCTTATATTCATTTTACTTATACAATTATTCCTTTATTTAGATTATTCAAACAACCAAACAATCATCTTACATACACTTTAATAATTCTGAAAAATTATTCCTTTATATATAAAAATATAATCAAGGTAAAATTATTTCACTTACCCAATTTAAAACAATATTGTGTCGGTTTATCTTGTTTAAGAGTTTAGAAACCCCTTTCTACGATAGTTAGCTAGACTACATCGTCCGAAATTTATAAACAATCAACCGATAAGTCAACACAATACAAAACAATTTTTATATTCACTAACAAATACGCTCTCATAGCTATTATTACACTCAAACTCATTCTAGAGTACTACTGACTCTATCTCTAATGAGTAATACCCAACAGAACCATGGTTGTCGCTTAACCATATGCTCTGATACCAAATGTAATAGTCCGCTTTTCCGTACCCCTTGAATATACACTAATCTCCGTAGATTAGTTCAAGATGAACAGAAATACGAACCATTAGGGTTTAAGAAAAAGAAAAGACAGAAGAAGAGAGAAGAAGGTAGAAAATATAGAGAAAAGAGAATAGAAAATAGAACGGAGAGAAAATAGAACGGGACAGAGAACAGCAGAACAACATCAGAATCTCACAATTCGCAGCGGAACAACATATAATAATAAATGAATAATCTTTAAACAAAGAACTATATCAGTTATTACATTACATCACATTACATTTCATTACATTAGAGTGTAAAACAACAAACAACAACAAAGAGCGGAAAAAGAAATACTATATACTAGTAATACGCCATGCCATCCATCTTGCATCCAGCAACTCCAGAATATCCTGATAAACCTAACTCTTAACTGCCCATGTGGAAATTGGTGGGCACCCAGAGTTTAGGAAGGAAAACAATAAACTCCGAGTCAGTCATGTGACTGGTGTGAGAACTCAAAACAGTTTATTTATCTTTAAAATGAAAATAGAGGAATATTTTTAAATTTAATTCGCAATGCTTTTAAAAATGAGACTACCATAAGGCCTCCCGCACACACACACAATGCAAACGCAGAATCGGAGGAGATTTCTCCTTATGATAGTCAAAGATGCTTGATACGCATTTAAAAGACATTTGATATTATTACTAGTGCATAGTGTAGGAAAAATTTATTTCGAAAGTAGAATATAAATCTTAGCCAACATAGACATTTCGAACTATGCCTACTATAGCTACCATGTTCAATAGCGGGTTACCGCCACATTCCATAGCAGGTTATACAACTAAAACCGTACAAGGCTCGTATTTGAAGAATGGATTTTCCAACAAATGGTCAGGCCAAGGAACTTCCCATTGCCACATGGAAACGCCTCTGGAAGGACGCCCCGAGAACCACCGTTCTCCGCTAAACAAAGCCGGGAATCCCTTTTCCCAAGGGATATTACAAACCCTCAGATATACCACCCCCGGTCCTTTGGAACCTTTAAACCGAGCGCTCGTCACCATCATCACACAATCATAAAGTGTTTTCAACATGAGTAAGTATCTGGGCTCCATACCATGATACTACCCTTTTCCAGAAGGAATGGTCATACCCTAGGGAAGCGATCCCTGGAAACCTTGCCGCACAATTCCTGTTTCGACCATTACCGGTTTGTGAGGCTCGACGAAGTCACGTCCACAAAAACATACTTTATACAAAAGCCATGCTTTGGGTCAACAAATGATCATAGAAATGATCACCAGGATAGACGATCAAATAAACGATCCTATCACAAATAATCAACACAATGATCATTTACAGCAACACTCAGCATGTCACATTACCAAATTGGGAATATATCGCTGATAACATTCAACTACATAACCTCTGAGCTCGTACGTCTCAGAGAAGGGTGTTAAGCTAAAAGAATAAATTCTCCGCCACAACAGAAATATATTTGAAAGAAATCGGCTTTATATCTCAATCTGTAATGTCAGACATACAATCCATACAAGTCTGTTCCGGGCTCGAACAAAACCGAAGGCACTTACAAAGAAGTCCTTGCAATCCGGATATTCACAATCCTGATCAGATTTCCCATCACTTAGGGAGTCTCTATACCGTTGCAACTCAGTGCAGAGACAATCGACAGGTCATCCTATCGCTCTCGCAAATACCGGGTCTTCAACACTGATCTTCAATGCTATCATAACGACGTATCACATATTCGGAATGGGTTATACAACCCCATGGTCCTTTCCCGGTTAACCCGAATAGTGAGCGCTTATTCAAAAATAATTGTGGCATTCAAATTCAAACAAATCACATCAATTACCCATTCAAAGGGAAATATTGATAGTCGGTTATTGAACTATCAATGGATATGCACAACATCACCAGATTCCAAATAATTTTCCAAATTATTTATTTTCCAAAATATCTTTACAAGATATATATTTTCAACACTTCAAAAATAAATCAATATTTATTTTTAAACAAATTCCCCTTTCTATTCACAAATTCCATAGTGAATTTTCATTCTAAAATATTCATGAATATACGATTTCAATTATTCATTTCAATTTATCTTCAAAAAGATAAATTCTCTAATATTCACTTTATATTGGAAAAACATTTCCATACTTATTAAATAAGTAATTCACAAATTTTATTTATTTTCAACACTTGGAAAATATTCAATATACTTCAATCGAGATTAAGTATATATTTCATTCTTTAAGGAAATCATTCTCTTAATCATATTTATTTGGGCCAAAACGAATGTTGCGTAAAACATCGTTACGACAACCCAAAATCACTAGTATAGGGATTTGAAATTAAAATAGATATATAAATCCCAATACTATACAAAACATTTCCTTTCGGAAATCATTTACTATAACAACAGTGTTATAGTCCACTATTTCCTTTTATTTCTCGAAAACGTCTATTTCAACAATAAATGTTGAAATCTATGATTTCGAATCTCAACACATTTTAAAACATCGTTAGATCGTTTTAATCCTATTTAAAACATCAAATCTAAACATTTTCTTTAACATATTATTCACTATTCAAAAACGTGAATATACTACGTTAATCAATTTCATCCTTTTATACATTTTATTTCAAAGGATTATTCACAGTCGAAAATGTGAATATAACTCCATTAATAGGTTTCAACAATTTACTTCTTAAAATAAGTCGTTTGCGAATTTTATAAAACAACGTTTATAAATTCTATTACTATTTATTTTATAACAACTCCTTTTATAAATTCCTTTATTAACCTATTCGATTTATAACTCAATTATAAACCAAAGATTCATATTATAAGTTAAATGCTCATAAAACGATTATTTTACAAAATCGTTTCTTTGAACTTCATAATTATAAATCTTATAACTTATAAGATTCAATTATTCATCCAAATATATTCTTTAATAATTTCACGAAATTTATAAATCTTACTATTTATAAATTTCATTTATAACTTCACCATTTATAATTTTATAAATTCCATTTATTTACAAAAATCAATTTTCACTTCATTCAAACACTTATAAAAACTCGTTTTATAATGTCAATATTTCAATTTATAAATATCCATTTATAAATCTCTTAATATAAATCAATTTATATTATTCTTTAAAACGTCTTTAATCTCCTTTATTATTTCACCATTTTGATTCATAAAATAATTAAATTTTATAAATCCTATATTTAAACTTTTCACAATAAATTCTAAAATCCCGATTAAACTATTTTATAAAATCATTAGCATCATATCCTCAAAAATCAGTTTTTAACTATATTTCTCAAAAATCATAATTTTTATAACTTTAAAAATTATAACGTTTATTTATTTAAAATGGATCAATTCCAAAATTATTATATAAAACGTATACTTTTCAAAAATCACTTTAAAAATCATTTTAAAATTCCAAATTTGGTCCAATGATGCTATATACCAAATAGTCAATCACGACAACAACGATATCATATATCGATATGATAATCCATCAAATATCAAAATATCTGAAATCAAATAAAAACTGTTGAGGAATCCAGTTGGATCCCTCCAACCTGTTTTCCTGCATCCACAAACATTAGCACAATACCAATTTCGCTCCAGTACGAAATTATCGCGGTATATGGGATTATTAAATATTATCCGCTTAATAGACGGCGCAATAGGGTCTCATCCGCTAAACAAAAAATGCGGGAAATCAATAACTCCAATATATACATATGCCAATATATATATATTGCTATTATATATAATACCAATTTCACTGTTTATGAAATATTCGCGGTATATGTTTTTAATAAATAACATCCGCTTACTAACGGCGCATAATGTCTATTTTAACAACCAATAGATATCAATCAACATTCAAACTTGCATTCAAATATTTTAAATCTAACTATTTATAATAAAATCGAAACCGATTCGATTGAGTGAGAAGTCCTCACCTTGATTTTAAATTCCGTTTTAGCGATTTATTTCGAATAAAATTAAACGCGCGTTTAATTTTACCCAAAATTCTCACTAACTCCAAACGACTCCAATCCAATTTCATCGCGTAGTGCTTGTCCATACGATTCCAACGCAACTGGTTTCGCGCGTTTTCGACCTCGTATGAAAAAGTTATGCATTTTATAAGATACACGATTTTATATACATAAATTTATAACATAATTTTAATTTTAAACCTATCACTAATCTTGGCCGCACATCACACCTAGCACGCACGCGACATGCTTCTTCCCCTCGTACAAGCGAATACCCCCAGCAAGAAGAACCCATTCACGTTCGATTAGGGTTAAACGATTCGACCACCTCGATGCATGAAAACACGATCACAGACCTCCATACTGTAGCCTACGTGAAGTACTATACTCGGCCACAGCAGGGTGGAGCTCGGCCTCCTCCTCACCTCGAACCACGTGCATGAACCGGCCCCCTTCAAACAACAATTGCCGTCAATCCATCGAGTTATTCGCCACTCCACCGTATGGATGTGGAGATCTCTCCACGCTCTACAACTTTCATTTAGAAAGTTTTCGAAATCATTGAATGGATTGGGAGATAATGAGGGGAGAAGAACTGAAGATTTCGGCCATTGATGGGGGCACTGGCGGCTAGGGTTTTATAAAACCTAATTTCTTTTTTTTTGTGAGAATTGTTGGTCTATTTATAGGAAAAAATCGAACACTATTCATTTCGATTTTCCAAACTCCGATTTACGCACCGTAACCAGCGTTTCTAGGGTTTACCCCGCGTTTCGGACACAATGGAACAGGTTTCGAAAGCTAATTTGGACATCTGTGTGAGTTATGGCAATAAACGATCAATTTAAATTAAACCGATTTAAATCGATTTCTAGGCGTTTTAATTTGTATCGGACAAACGGTAAATCCAATTGACACGAAATTTGAAACCTTGCAATAATATCACATTACGGATCCGATGAAACTGGTTTCGTCGAAATCCGAGACTTTTTGAAAAATGGCTATTTTAACTCGCCAAATTAATATTAAAAACAATTCGATGCGTTTCGAGCTGCCACGATCAAACTATAGCTCCGATTGACACAAAAATTGAAATCCGGTAATAACTAACTATTACGGATCCAATGGAACTGGTTCGTTCAATTCTGAGACTGTTCAAAAATTGACTATTTTCACTAGTCGATTTTATATTAAAATATTCAATTTTCACAAATTAACTTTTAATTTCGTTTTAAAAGTTCTAAAATATCGTTCTAACTTCAATATGATAAAATAAAATTTTACAAATCATTTTCAATCATATTTAACTCTATTTTCAATTATTTCCATAATTTAACATATTAAATTATTGATTTAGTTATTCAATCAAATCCAATAATTCAAAATAAAATTTATTCGACTTATAAATTCACTTCTTAATATTTAAAATTAATTAAATATTCAAATTTTAATTATTAAAATTCATGGGTCGTTACAAAATGTTACTTTTTGCAAACGGCCGAATTAGGGCTCGATACCGCTTCCATTGAGTTCAAAACGTCATTTGCGATCTTTTGAGTATAATCTTTGATATGTTTGGAGTAAGTCAAATTTCGCTACTTTTTCTATTGGGTTTTGGGTTTGGGTTCAGCCCACTAGCTAACTAAACCCCTAACTCAGCCCTCTCCTCTCCATTCTCTCATTCCACTCTTCAAAACTCTAGCTAAAACTGAAAATGGTGGAAGCGAAGAGGAAATAGAAATTGCAAGCCCTAGTTTTCTTTGCAAACTTGAATTCTTACTCCAAAATCAAAGAGAAGCTATTGGTAAGCCTCCTCTTCATCTTCTCCAACTCTTTTCCTCTTCAATTTTAGAAAATTTCCTAAACCTAAACTTAGAAAATACTTGTTTTAATCTTAGATTGAAGCTTATTGGGTTGAAGTAGAGATTGGTTGGTCTTCTCCTTGTGATTGAGCTCTTTCTTCTTTGTTTTGGGTTAAAGGTGAGATTTTTATCTCACATCTATGACTATAAGTATCTCTGGTTGTTAGGTATGAATTCCTAACAATTATTCATGTGCAATTGCTTTTGATTCGGATTGGTTTTGTGAGCATTGCAAATTTTGGTGTTATGGAAGTATAAAACTAAAAAAACATAGCTTTGATGTTTTGATCATGTTTTGGTGATGAATCGAAGTGCTTATAGGGCCGGGTAGCCGCTTGGCGTAAATCCCTAGCGTCCGTGCTTGTCCGATTGAAGGTTGGGAGAGTTTGAACTTCATTGGTAATAAGTAGGAAATGCAGGAAATTGGGTTCAGTCGACTGGATCCTCTGTTCAGTCGACTGAGCTGAAGCCTGAAATTTTCTGGACAGTGTTCAGTCGACTGAACAGGAATTTCAGTCGACTGACCTGCTCCTGTTTTCCTGTTTTGCCTATTTATGCTTATTTTGATTGGTTTTCCGAATGTTATCGATTCATGTTGGTTCTTAATGGTTGTTATTGCCTCTTTGACTTTGATAACTTATTTTTGAGTTCATCCATGGGTTTTTATAAAATAATCTTTCTAATCATATTAAAAGCTCGTTTCTCCAAATTATAAATTCTATTTAAAACACACACAATTTCGCACTTCGAGTGAAGTGGAAGGGTGATTAAATGGTTGGGCAAAACACGGACCATGAATCTGTGCGTTTATCCTTCCGATTAATCCCCGACCTATTCAACTGATGTTTTGACCTTTGGGTTTGGTTTACCGATGATATGAGTAAACTTTGTACTGCTTTGAGTGTGAAAGTGACTGACGGATAGTAAACCGTTTAGTGCGAACGAGTTGTTATGGGACTCACATTAACACTTTTTAGATTCCTTTTCGAGAGTTGTGACACATTCCGCCAGTTAGTGGTGTCCAGTACTGGGCCTTCGGACCTTCACCACTACGGTTTGTTGCCTTCGGGGCTTATTGCCTTCGGGTATGTTGCCTTCGGGTATGTTACCTTCGAGTTTGTGCCTTCGGGTTTGTTGCCCTATAGTATCGCTTTCTATGTTGGTCGTTATGAGGCGCATGGGTGATATTGGGTTTGGAGTATTCGGGCTCATGGATCCTTGTTTATACAGTACCGAGCTCGAGCAAATTTCTTATGTTTCATTAATATGTATATTCCCTTGGTATCGCCCTTCGGTGTTGGTCTTTTTGAGCCGCATGATGTGTAGCGCTTACCTTGTGGAACTTGTATACCTTATGGGTATTTGTTATTTGCCTTTTGGCTTGCTTTAGGATATTCATATCCTTTGTTCATTGAGATGCCGATGATATGAGGCTTGATTTGTTATGTTCATCTTTATTTAGATGATTGTGTTATCTCTTTTTGAGATATTTGTTATACTTTGTAACCTTGCAGGTTATTGTTGTTCAGTTTATCTAACTGATTTGTTTAGTTAGATTGACCCGTGTATTTATACTCGGGTCAGACCGTGATGTTTCAGGTTAGGTGCATCTGGACATAGCCTATTTTGCTTCCGCATGGACTATTCAGCTTGTTCCTTTTTGTTATAGCTTTTGTGTAGTCCTATTTTGTTGTAACTCTGATATGTATTCTTTTGACTCATCTGTATATTGTGGTTTGCCATACCACTTGACATGTATTAGTTTGTATACTCTGTTATGTATCTGTATATGTGTATATGATGATCTACTGTTCTGTGATGTATATTACGTTGACTTGCTATATTTTGTGCTGATAGATCCTCCAACCACCTATGGTTTTGTTTTATGTATTCATTGGATATGTCGATCTGCTTTGTATGATTATTGACGATGTATTTAATAGATAGTTAGAGCAAGGCTATAGATGGTCGCTCCTAACCAGCCTTATTCTCCGTGTTAGTCTGATACCAAATGTGACGAGATGGATTTTGCCCGCTCGAAAATCGACATCCATACTTCAAATCGTATTCGAATGCCATAGATTCGACCGTTCAAATCCGATTCGCCGGAGCTTATAACAATCATTAAGTAATTAACACAGCGGAATAAAAGAATAATACATTGATATACAACTTTGGTACAATATCTGATACAACAGATGATCCAATAGATATCAATATACATCAGAGATATGATACAATAAAATAGCAGCGGAAAAGAAAATAGATAACATCTAGCAGCGAAACAAATAACTCTAAGATAGTCTTCAAGGAAGAACTCCAAAAATAACTGCAACTCCATTTCCAAAAATCCATCCAGCAATAGCTCGAACTCCCAACAACGATGCACCAAGCTCAGCAAGACTGGTGCGAACCAAAGACTGAACTAACTCCAGATAATCCACTATATCTAACTATCTGAAAAACCCAACTCTAGACTGCTCGTGTAGAAAATAATGAGCACCCAGAGTTTAGGAAAGAAACAATAAACTCCGGATCAGTCGTGGGACTGGTGTGAGCAACAAAAACAGTTTATCTTTAAAAACATTCAACAAAAGATTTTCAAAGTCAATTCGCAATGCTTTTTAAAAATGAGACTACCATAAGGCCTCCTGCACACACACACAATGCAAACGCAGAATCGGAGGAGATTTCTTCTTATGATAGTCAAAGATGCTTGATACGCATTAAAAAGACATTTGATATTATTATTAGTGCATAGTGTAGGAAAAATTCATTTCGAAAGTAGAATATAAATCTTAGCCAACATACGACCATTATCGTATGCCTACTATAGCTACCATCCAAACAGTGGGGCGCCACCATAAGTGAATGATAGGTTCTACAACTAATACCGTACAAGATCGTATTGTTTCTTTGGATTTCCAACGAATGATCAGGCCAAGGAACTTCCTATTGCCACATGAGAATGCCTCTGGATGGACATCCCCGAGAACCAAACCGGATCTCTACCAACACAAGGCAGGGTTACCCCTAACTGAGTAACAACTGACCGAATATGCCATCCCCCGGTCCGTTGGGACCTTTCAACCGAGCGCTCGTAATCAATTCACACAATCATAAAGTGTTTTCAACATGAGTAAGTATCTGGGCTCCATACCATGATACCACCCTTTTCCAGAAGGAAATGCACACATCCTAAAGGGCGCTACCCCTCATAACCTTGCCGCATCTTTCCTGTTTTGACCATTCCGGGGTGTGAGGCTCGACGAAGTCACGTCCACAAAAACATACTTTATACAAAAGCCATGCTTTGGGTCAACAAATGATCATAGAAATGATCACCAGGATAGATGATCAAATAAATGATCCTATCAAAAATAATCAGCACAATGATCATTTCACAGCAACACTCAGTATGTCACATTACCAAATTGGGAATATATTGCTGATAACCTTCAACTACATAACCTCTGAGCTCGTACGTCTCAGAGAAGGGTGTTAAGCTAAGAGAATAAATTCTCCGCCACCAATAGAAATATATTTGAAAGAAATCGGCTTTATATCTCAATTTGTAATGTCAGACATACAATCCATACAAGTCTGTTCTGGGATCGAACAGAACCGAAGGCACTTACAAAGAAGTCCTTGCAATCCGGATATTCACAATCCCGATCGGATTTCCCATCACTTAGGGAGTTTCTATACCGGCGCCACTCGGTGCAGAAACAATCGATAGGTCATCCTATCGCTTTCGCAAATACCTGGTCTTCACCACCGGTCTTCAAATGCTATCCATAATGACGTATCACATATTCGGAATGGGTTATACGACACAAAGGTCCTTTCCCGGCTAAACCGAATAGTGAGCACGATATTTCAAAAACAAATGGATAATGGGATTTCAATTAAGTCACAACTTATTACCCAAAACCTTTCTTCAAATGGCTTAACAAATTACCATTTTCAATCTTTAAACCAAAAAGATTCATTTTCACAACCTTTAATGGTTTAAACAATGTTCACATTTTAATCTTTTAAACAAAAGATTCATTCACGGATTTTCCAAATCAATTTTCATTTTAATTTGATTAACTCGTTAAATCTTTAAATCAAAGATTTAACTTATAGCCTTCAAAACAATTTCATTTCAATTTGATTTAAACAAATCATCAATTTAAATCTGTCAAAAATAAACAGATTTAATTCATAGCTTTCAAAAAGAATTCATTCATAACTTAGGAAAATCATTTCTCTATTCAATCTTGAAATTCCCTTAATTAACTGGAATCTCGGTTCTTATCTAAAAGTGTTTATCATTTGAAAACAACAGTTTTCATTTTGGAAATCTGATTCATTTATACGAGTTGAAATCCATGGGATAAATTCAAATTCCCAAAACCATACCTTTAAAATGGTTTAAATTCATACAAACCTGTTTATAATATCTTTAACCATAATTTCCAATCATCGAATTCAATTCCAAATATCGAATTCAAATTTAAATTGAATTATTTAATTTCAAAACTTAATCAAGTAAATTAAAATAAATTTTAACTTGAAATTTCAATCCAAAAGCTTTTCACATTTATTCCGATCCCATTTCCAAAACATTTGAATTCAAATATTCAATTTTATAAATCATTTCAAAATCTGTGACTTAATCGATTTCCTCGTGAAATCCATATTTGTGTGTGTATGGTGTGGTCCAGGGGTTATGCACGGTAATGCAACATCATCCATCATCACAGATTGCAATCACAACAATATCGATAAGCGGTATATTCCAATATCCTTATATATACACAGATTCACAAATAGAAAATATGAATGCAAATAAATATACACAGCTCAATCTACAGAACAAAATATCACAAATCAGATAGGATAATCAATTCAAGGCATTTCATACAGTACAATCATTCATAAGCATTCAATAAACATTTATAAGCAGGATTAATTCATTATTAAATCCTGATTTATTCAATTTATTTCCAATTTAATTCAATTACTTATGAACTTATCATCCAATTCCTGATTTATTAATTTCAAATCATTTGATATAATTGGTTAATCAAACACTTTAATTAATTATATTATTTATAATTAATCATATTAATTAAATTGACCTTTAAACCAATTATATAATTAATTAACTTCTTAATTAATTATTTCAAGAAATTTACGATTTAATTACTTACCACTAAGCAATCATCTCATAATAACAAATCATTAATCACCAATTTATCTTTATCATTGATTTAATCAAAATATTCAATTTAATTACAATTAGTAATTAACCCTTAATTGCTTTCATTAAGTAATTAACAATTTACAATTGATTATCTTAATCTATAAATCCAATTAATTATCAAAATTAATCACATTAATTTAATTACTTAATAATCTCTAGTTAATTATCTTTATTAACTAATAACATTTCTTTAATTTCTTTCTTAAGAAATTATCTTAGATTAATTCATTATTAATCATTTCTAATTTTAAATTAATCTAATCATTTATTTGTAAATTAAATAAATAAGTCATTCTTAATTATCTTACTAATTAAATCACTTAAATATCTTAATTTTTCTAAGATAATCCATTTACTTTATTAATGACTTCATTAAAGTGGATTTAAACATTACGTTTTCAAATTTAGATTCAATTTCCATTTTAAATTTAAGATTTTGATATTTAATTTTAACCAAATCTAAGTATCAATTTATAAACCTATATAAGAAAAGTCCTAACTAATTTACTTGAATTTTTATTTGAAATTTAAGTCTTAACATACATTTCTTTTTAACTTGCCAATTCAAGTGAAAACCAATTATTTAACTTTTCATTGGAAATTCTTTTTATAAAAGAACTTAAATCAAAATCTAATTCAAATATTTATTTTAGTTCATATCTAAACACTTGATTAAACTTGGTTTTGAAACTTTGATTTAAACTTCCATATTTTAGGTTGTTAAACAAATTTAAAATAAAAAAAATAAACCAGGTTATTAAAACCTGCTACCCAGACATACCCGAGCCTCCCCCTAGTTTACTTCGAGTAAACACGAGTCTCCCCCCGGAGAAAACCACGATCTGCTTCGAGTCTCCCATCCAACCTAAAACAACAGAAGCCCCAAATCAACACACTGGCACAGTCCACCCCCTCCGTGCACCTGCACCGACGCCGGAGGCGACTTCGAACGCCGACGAACCTCGTGACACATCACTTATCACCGACGATTGCAGTTCCGACCCTCAAAACACTCAAAACAACTTCACATCAAAATCGAGTAGTAATTCCCAAACCTGGAACTTCGAGACAAAACTCACCCAAACCCTGTCATCTCCTCAACCTCGCCACCTCTGCCCCCGGAGGTCGTGAAATTTCGGCCACACGATCGCCAACGTCCCCTCTTCCATTACCCAAAGGCGCGTAGCGCTCGGTCAATCAACGACAACGAACGACCCCAGATACTAGCACGCGTAAAAACTAGGTTTAGAATTTTAAAATGGTTGCCGCCTCCACCACCGTCACCGATGGCACCTCCGGTTATTTTTCCAGGCAACTCCATAGGCTCCTCTATCTCCACGAAAAAATCCGACCATCATCTCTTCTTCGATCGCCTGAACTTGCCCAAAAACCCTTTTTCGTTCATCACCAAACCGCCCTTAAACCCCACGCCTAAAAATCACTCAACCCATCTTAAAAATCATTATTTGATATAAGGGTTCAAGTTATATACTTGAATTAATTATTCGTGTAATTCGAAATTTCCAATATTTAAAGTTTGTACTGTAAAATCTTGATCTTCTATTCTACATACCTTTATACATTATGAAACCATTTTTAAATTATAGCCCATACTTAAACAAATCGATTTTGTTTTGAAACTAAGGCCTGATATGGATTATAAAACAAGAAATTGAATTATCTTTTTCTTTGCTTTGTTGGGTTGTTCTCTGTAAACCTGATACTTAAATGTATCTATGGTTTCACAGTTTCCAGTGAAAAAAAAACAACAAAACTTGCTTTGATTAATTACTAAAAACATAATGCAAGTTTAAAACGAAACTTCAACTTGTTTAGACTATAATTCCAGAGGAGAATTAAGAGAAAGATATTAAATCTATCATGGTTTCAATTCTTTTTTTTTTAATTTTATAAAACCTAGGGACTAAGAAAAAGAATAGAAGAACAGGAAAAGAAAATAACATTTCCAATCAAAGAAAAACATAAGCACCACAACTCATTCACATGCAAAGCTTTTAGCATCATTCAGGCATTCACAAAATCAACAAATGGTTAAAGAGATCAAAGGTTTACTCACAGTATTGTTTCCAGAGTGAACAGAGCATTCTATTTGTAACAGGTTTGCAACTGAAATCTTGCTTCTTTGTTTTGAATTTTGTTTAAAGCTTCAACTTGTTTAATTTTCCAGGCTAAAAGCTTGAACTTGCAATTTGTTTGATCGAGATGATTTTGACTTTAACCCTTGCATTTGATACTTGTTGCTTCAGAAGGAAGCACAGAGAACTATATTGACCCAGGCTTTGAAATTTGCAAGCTGAGACCTTCTTTAAATCTCCAAGTTGCATTGATTTGCATTGTTTAAGTTGAGATGGTATTCATTTTAGAGGTTGCTTAGTTTTTTTCTTTTCTTTTCTTCTTTCAGTTATGGTGGATGAAACTGAAGTGAGGAAGGAAGTTGATATAGAGGAGAGAGTGTACAGAGTGATGTTATCTCTTCCCTGTACTAAAGTTATGGCTGTAGTGATCTTGTATTACTTTTGTTTGTAAAATAGGCATGCTGTGGATGTTTGCATTAAATGAAATGGTCCTTTATGTTTTGAATATACACTTGCTGCCTTGTTTTTATTAATTTTTTATTTATTTGTTTTCTACTTGCATGTATTTGCTCGGCTGATATGTTAATGAATGCTTGCTTTGTTTGTGTTTTGCTTTTAGATACTTGTCTTTTGTTTTATATTTTACATAATTTTATAAATATGTGGTTTCTACTTTGTATGTTATTTCTTTTGTTTGAATACTTTTATTTGCTCTTATTTTATTTTATTTTTCTTTGCCTACTAAAACTTTTATATTTGTTTGTATTTACTTTGTTTTGTTTATGTTTATTTTATTTTGTCTACTTACTTTAAAATATAATTGAAATTCCATAACTCAAATATTTATTTTACTTCTATTTTTAGTTTAAATATTTATCATAAATTTTACTTTAAAAATTATTGTTTTACATTTCTCTTTGTACACATATATTTTATATAACTCAAATTATCATCATTTATAAATTTTTAAATCAATTTATTTATTTCTATACTTGTGTCTAAAGTATATTATTTATTTTTCAAAATCATTTATTTAAGAATTTATTTAAAATCCAATATGTACATATATATTCTCATATATACAAATTTTCAAACCCATATGACTTAATATATTTTCTATTTGATTCAGGGAAACTCGCATCATTTATAATCAATTTTACAAATTTTAATTCAAAAATTCATTTAAATTATCAATTTAAATTAAATTAAAATCTAAGGTCGTTACACATTACCTTGTGTGTCCTTGGTTAGCGTGGGTATAGAGGTGGGGCGTTACAGCGTGGTATCAGAGGCAGGTTCAGAACAAAATATGATAAACATCGAATAGAAGCACATATTACCATACATCAAAGCGTATAAGTGATACAAATCTTTGAATCATCGTGTCTCTCTATTCTTTCTACCATCAAGGTTAGATAGAATGTGGGAATACGTCTAGGAATGCATTTTGTTCCGTAGTATTCCACATTTGAATTAATGACATCTACCTTGTGAATAATCTTGTTCTTATCTTAACTTTCAGCGTATGGCTGGAAGAGGCAGGGGACGACGTTCGGATGTTGGGCAATCCAGTAGCTCACATCCGGATGGCGTTTATATGTCTGCAGATCAGGTTTTGGAATTGTTTAGGAGCACTCAGCCTCCAGTTCCTCCTCGAGTATCTCCACCTCGCAAGTCTGCCTTTGCACATATGTGTAGTGATTTATCTCATCTTGGAGAAAAGCCTTTTAAGGGCTCCGAGTCTGTTCTTGAAGTCCGAGCTTGGCTTCGCACGTGCGAGCGTATCTTCTCTCGCATGGAACTTTCTGACCATGATAGAGTTCTTGTAACTTCTAGCTTATTACAAGGGCATGCTCTTGATTGGTATGAGCTTCTTATAGCCAAAATTGATGAGTCTACTCTATCTTGGACTCAGTTTCGGGGACGATTCGAACTCAAGTTCGTTCCTGAATCTGAAAAAGTTTTATTGACCCATCGCTTCCTTGAGTTGAAGCAAGGGAAATCTTCTGTTGCTGAGTATGTAGCATCATTCGAGGCTTTATCTCAGTATGGTCTTGGATTCATTAGCACTTCTTATAAGAAGAATTTGAAGTTTGTCTCTGGTCTTAAGAAATATCTTAAGAAGTCTTTGTTGCTCCAGCTTAAGCTCTCTTTTGAGGAGTTGGTTGATTCTGCACTTCATCTTGAAACCGTCGAGAAGGAGTGTGATAGTGGTGAGGATGTTGAGGTTTCCAAGGACCCCAACAAGAAGTAGTTTCCATTTCAGAAGTCTAGGTCTTTTCCTTCTAAGAAGAAGAAGAAGAGTGATGGTTCTAATTCTTAGTCTCAGTCTATTGGAACACCTTTCATTCGGAAGTGTTTCAATTGTGGTTCTCCTGATCATATTATTCGAGCTTATCCTAAGCCTCTCTTCTGTCGCTATTGCAAGAAGGAAGGTCATCATGTTTCCACTTGTCCTACTATTCCGGCTGGTGTCAAGTCTAGCAAGCTTTATGCCACTAAGGCTTCTGAAGGTCCTTCTCAGCCCAAAGGTATATCTCCATCTATTTTGAAAGGTTCTATTTTATTTCATGATCATAGTATTCGAGTTCTTTTCGATACGGGTGCATCACATTCTTTCGTATCGAAGAAGCTCGTCGATGATTTAACCTTGGATGTTTCTTGTTTGGTTACTTCTTTAAGGATTGCGAATCATATTGGAGGATCCGCGGCCCTTAGTATGCTTTGTGATGATGTTGAGATTGTTTTATGTGGCTTTTCCTTTCGTGTGAATCTGCACGTTATTTCTGGTCTGGGATTTGATATGATTTTGGGAATGGACTAGCTAGTGAGATATGATGCCAGGATTATTTGTTCGGAGAGAATTTTGTATCTTCGACATCCGGATTCGCCTACTCAGCTATTACTTGTACTTCAGAATGTGGATAATTCCGAAATGGCTTTATATTCTCTTGATTCACGAGATGATGATGATATATCTCGTATTCCTGTTGCTTGTGACTTTTCTGATGTTTTCGAAACTGTTTTGAGTTTGCCATCCAAGCAGGCAATTGAGTTCTGCATTGATCTCATTCCAGGCGCGCAGCCATTTAGTCGTCCTCCCACGAGGATGTCTACAAAGGAAAATGAGGAACTCAAGAAGCAACTTTTAGAGCTTGAGTCCAAGCAGTTGATTCAGTCCAGTTTTTCTCCGTGGGGATCCGCGGCCGTCTTCGTGAAGAAGTCCGATGGAACTCTTATGCTTTGCATTGACTATCGCAAGCTTAACGAGTTAACCGTCAGGAATAGGTATCCATTGCCTAGGATCGATGATATGTTCGATCTATTGAGTGGTGCTAAGGTCTTTTCTCAGCTTGACCTCGCCACAGGTTTTCATCAATTTCGAGTCGCGGAGGATGGCATACCGCTTACCACTTTCCGCACTCGTTATGGTTCTTTTGAGTGGCTCGTTATGCCATTCGGTTTGACGAATGCTCCTGCTTTCTTTTTCGATCTCATGAATCGAGTATTCCGGGAATATCTCGATAAGTTCATCCTTGTGTTCATTGATGATATCCTTATATATTCTAAGTCTGAAGCTGAGCATGCTAATCACTTGAGAATTGTCTTGAGTACCCTTCGTCATCATCAGCTTAGAGCCAAATTCTCCAAGTGCCACTTTTGGGAGAATAAGGTTAAGTTCTTAGGCCATGTTGTATCTTCCGATGGCATTTCTGTCGATCCCTCAAAGATCGAAGCCATCCAGAGTTGGAAGAGGCCAGAGAATGTGCATGAGATTCGTAGTTTCCTTGAATTGGCGGGTTATTACCATCGGTTCATTAAGGATTTTTCCCGTGTTGTGCTTCCTCTCACCAGCCTTACTCGGAAAGGCATTCGTTTTATTTGGTCTGACAAGTGTGAAGCTTCCTTTCAGACATTGAAGGAACTTCTCACTAATGCTCCTATTCTTGTGGTTCCCGAGGGGAATCAGGGTCTTATTGTCTACACCGATGGTTGTGGTAGTGGTCTCGGTGTTGTTCTTATGTAGAAGGATCGGGTAGTTGCTTATGCTTCTAGGCAACTGCGTCCGAATGAAGTTCGCTATGCCACTCATGATCTTGAGTTAGCCGCCATTGTCTTCGCCTTGAAAATTTGGCGACACTAATTATTGGGCGAGCGCTTCATTTTTTATACCGATCATAAATCCTTGAAGTATTTGTTCACTCTGAAGGAACTCAATATGAGGCAACAGCGTTGGCTCGAGTTTCTTGCCTCCTATGACTTTGATATCCAGTATACCCCTGGTAAGGGTAATCGTGTTGCTGATGCGCTTAGTCGCAAACATTCAGCTGTTGTTTCTATGATGCTTGCCGAATGGGATATTCTTGAGACTCTATCTTTTTGTGAAATTCTTGATCGAGGTTCATCTTCTGATACTCCTATTCTATTATTTAGTTTGGGAGCTCGACCCATTTTGTTGGATTGTTTTGCCGATGCTCAGCGGCGTGATCCTGATTTGTTGCATCTTATTCAGCTTTGTGAGACTGGATCTTGTAATGAGGCGTTGCGGGATTTCAACGTTGATTCTCATGGGTGTCTTCGCAAGAAGAACCGTCTTTTTGTGCCTTCTGATTCTACGCTTAGGCATGACATTCTTGATGATTGTCACCGTTCTAATTATACCATTCATCCTGGTAGTAGTAAGATGTATGCCGATATGTGTCGCCTTTATTATTGGGAAGGCATGAAACGCGATGTGGCGAATTATGTGAGTAATTGCATAACTTGTCAGCGTATTAAGGCCGAACATCAACGTCTTTCGGGTCTTCTTCAGCCTCTAGAGATTCCATTGTGGAAATGGGATCAGATTTCTATGGATTTCATTGACGGCTTGCCTCGTTCGAGATCGGTCCATTCTAGCATCTGGGTTATTGTTGATCGCCTCACTAAATCTGCTCATTTTGTTCCTATTAAGTCTAATAGGACTGCTTCTCATTTGGCTAAGTTATATGTCAAGGAAATCGTGAGACTTCACGATGTTCCTAGCTCTATTGTGAGTGACCGTGATCCTTTATTCACGAGTCATTTTTGGCGGAGTCTTCAGCAAGCTTTGGGGACAAAGCTTAATTTTAGCATAGCTTATCATCCGCAGTCTGACGGACAGACTGAACGGGTGAACCGTATCTTGAAAGATCTTCTCCGTATTTGTATTTTTGATTTTGGTGGAAGTTGGGAGGATCACCTACCTCTTATAGAGTTCTCCTACAACAACAGTTTTCAATCTAGTATCGGTATGGTTCCTTTCGAAGCTTTATATGGAAGGCCATGTCGATCGCCTTCATGTTGGTTGGAATCTGGGGAGAAGCTTATTCTTGGTCCAGATTTTGTTCGTGACTCTTCTGAGAAGATTGATCTTATTCGTTTGAGAATGAAAGAGGCACAGAGCCGCCAGAAGTCCTACGCTGACAACCGTAGGAAGCCTCTCGAATTCTAAGTTGGTGACCTTGTCTTTATTCGTGTTTCTCCTTTGAAGGGGGTTATGCGTTTCAGTATGACTAGGAAATTGGCTCCTCGCTTTATAGGACCATTTTCTATTACTAAACGTAGTGGCCCTGTGGCTTATAGAGTTTCACTTCCTGCTCATTTATCTGGCATTCATGACGTGTAGCACGTCTCTCAACTTCGGAAGTGTCTTCAGGAGCCGGATTCTGTTATTGATTCTCCTGATTTGCAAGAGCTTGAAATCTCACCAGACTTATCTATTATACAGCAACCTATTCGCATACTTAACAAGGAGGTGCGACACCTTCGAAACAAGGACGTGCCGCTCGTTAAAGTTCAATGGTCCCCTAACCCCAATGACTGTATTTGGGAAACCAGAGAGTATATCGAGCGATCTTATCTGGGTTTTCTATCTTTGTTTGGCAATGGTGAGAATATCTTTTCATCTCAAGCTTATTTCCTGTTCTTTTTGGGATGATGTATGTATGTAGTTGTTACAAATATCGTCTCTGGGAATGGCGAGGACGCAATTTTGTAAGGACGGTAGATCTGTAACAACCCGCATATTTAACGATTTTATATTTAAATGTTTTATTTAAATATAGTGTCGTTAGTCGGATTTTTAGGTCCGAAATGTTACTTTTTGCAAACGGCCGAATTAGGGCTCGATACCACTTCCATTGAGTTCAAAACGTCATTTGCGATCTTTTTGAGTATAATCTTTGATATGTTTGGAGTAAGTCAAATTTCGCTACTTTTTCTATTGGGTTTTGGGTTTGGGTTCAGCCCACTAGCTAACTAAACCCCTAACTCAGCCCTCTCCTCTCCATTCTCTCATTCCACTCTTCAAAACTCTAGCTAAAACTGAAAATGGTGGAAGGGAAGAGGAAATAGAAATTGCAAGCCCTAGTTTTCTTTGCAAACTTGAATTCTTACTCCAAAATCAAAGAGAAGCTATTGGTAAGCCTCCTCTTCATCTTCTCCAACTCTTTTCCTCTTCAATTTCAGAAAATTTCCTAAACCTAAACTTAGGAAATACTTGTTTTAATCTTAGATTGAAGCTTGTTGGGTTGAAGTAGAGATTGGTTGGTCTTCTCCTTGTGATTGAGCTCTTTCTTCTTTGTTTTGGGTTAAAGGTGAGATTTTCATCTCACATCTATGACTACAAGTATCTTTGGTTGTTAGGTATGAATTCCTAACAATTATTCATGTGCAATTGCTTTTGATTCGGATTAGTTTTGTGAAAATTGCAAATTTTGGTGTTATGGAAGTATAAAACTCAAAAATCATAGCTTTGATGTTTTGATCATGTTTTGGTGATGAATCGAAGTGCTTATAGGGCCGGGTAGCCGCTTGGTGTAAATCCCTAGCGTCCGTGCTCGTCCGATTGAAGGTTGGGGGAGTTTGCACCTCATTGGTAATAAGTAGGAAATGCAGGAAATTGGGTTTAGTCGACTGGATCCTCTGTTCAGTCGACTGAGCTGAAGCCCGAAATTTTTTGGACAGTGTTCAGTCGACTGAACAGGAATTTCAGTCGACTGACCTGCTCCTGTTTTCCTGTTTTGCCTATTTATGCTTATTTTGATTGGTTTTCCGAATGTTATCGATTCTTGTTGGTTCTTAGTGGTTGTTATTGCCTCTTTGACTTTGATAACTTATTTTTGACTTCATCCACGGGTTTTTATAAAATAATCTTTCTAATCATATTAAAAGCTCGTTTCTCCAAATTATAAATTCTATTTAAAACACACACAATTTCGCACTTCGAGCGAAGTGGAAGGGTGATTAAATGGTTGGGAAAAACACGGACCATGAATCTGTGCGTTTATCCTTCCGATTAATCCCCGACCTATTCAATTGATCGTTTTGACCTTTGGGTTTGGTTTACCGATGATATGAGGTAAACTTTGTACTGCTTTGAGTGTGAAAGTGACTGACGGATAGTAAACTATTTAGTGCGAACGAGTGGTTATGGGACTCATGTTAACACTTTTCGGATTCCTTTTCGAGAGTTGTGACACATTCCGCCAATTAGTGGTGTCCAGTACTGGGCCTTCGGACCTTCACCACTACGGTTTGTTGCCTTCGGGGCTTATTGCCTTCGGGGTTCGTTGCCTTCGGGTATGTTGCCTTCGGGCATGTTGCCTTCGGGTTTGTACCTTCGGGTTTGTGCCTTCGGGTTTGTTGCCCTATAGTATCGCTTTCTATGTTGGTCTTATGAGCCGCATGGGTGATATTGGGTTTGGAGTCTTCGGGCTCATGGATCCTTGTTTATATAGTACTGAGCTCGAGCAATTTTCTTATGTTTCATTGATATGTATACTCCCTTGGTATCGCCCTTCGGTGTTGGTCTTTTTGAGCCGCATGATGTGTAGCGCTTACCTTGTGGAACTTGTATACCTTATGGGTATTTGTTATTTGCCTTTTGGCTTGCTTTAGGATATTCTTATCCTTTGTTCATTGAGATGCCGATGATATGAGGCTTGATTTGTTATGATCATCTTTATTTAGATGATCGTGTTATCTCTTTTTGAGATATTTGTTATACTTTGTAACCTTGCAGGTTATTATTGTTCAGTTTATCTAACTGATTTGTTTAGCTAGACTGACCCGTGTATTTATACTCGGGTCAGACCGAGATGTTTCAGGTTAAATGCATTTGGACTTAGCCTATTTTGCTTCTGCATGGACTATTCGCTTGTTACTTTTGTTATAGCTTTTGTGTAGTCCTATTTTGTTGTAACTCTGATATGTATTCTTTTGACTCGTCTGTATATTGTGTTTTGCTATACCACTTGACATGTATTAGTTTGTATACTCTGTTATGTATCTGTATATGTGTATATGATGATCTACTGTTCTGTGATGTATATTACATTGAGTTGTTATATTTTGTTCTGATAGATCCTCCAACCACCTATGGTTTTGTTTTAAGTATTCATTGGGTATGTCGATCTGCTTTGTATGATTATTGACGATGTATTCAATAGATAGTTAGAGCAAGGCTATAGATGGTCGCTCCTAACCAGCATTATTCTCCGTGTTAGTTGACGGCATAACCCTGTAGTGTCCTTGGCTAGCGTGGGTATAGAGGTGGGGCGTCACAAAAACAGAAAGAAACTGTACCTGGAGAAGTTTTGCCTTTATAACACGTTTATTTGAATTTTATGCTAGAAAAGTGAAAATTATTTTTCGCCAAGCATAAGAAAAGAGGAGAGAAAATTGAATGAGTGGATAAATTCATGAAAATAAAATTGGTGGATTTAGCTTAACTTAAGGATGAAACATTCATTTTTCTTTCAGTTGAAATATATTATCCCACCCATACTATCCAAGAGTATTACTGGGTAATACTATGATATAAGATAGTGAATGAGGTTATATATGGTACTCGCATGAATATTCCCTTAGGCTAACACTGGTACATATTTAAACATCAAATAAATAACTCACCTCGTATGTAGTATTGACGTAAAGTAATAAATATGCGTGCCTCTAGGATTGAACAATACGCGATATACAGTAAACAACGGAGAACACAGGGCCAAAAAACGCAGCAATAAGTGTAATATAAATTATATAGGAATGATATACATCACCAGGTCATATGCACACATTAGACTATATTATAGTGTATAGCAACACTGAACAACCAGTCTCCACTATGCCCAGTAAAATATAAGTCGGCCTCATCGTCCTTGAATCTAAAATGTCTCGGATTGACTTGAGTATTACTTAAATAAAACACGAGTCATACTATTTCTAAATCGATGGGTTACTCATATATTTGTGTGCATATAAATTGAAAATGATATATATACACACACATATACATATACATGTACATACATACATACATATATATATATATATAACATGCATATATAAATATGTTAACATAACTAACTATAGTGCGTTAAGAGGCAACCACTAGTAATCCCATATGTCTATGTATATGTATATAGTAACAGAGGCGTGGTATATAACTATAATATCTTAAACAAACTCCATAGTGTCACAAAATATCAAGTATCATAAAAACCATGCGTTAAGATGTCATCCCTTATATAAAACCATACAAATAAGGATACACAGAACCATTGTCAAACATGTAAATATACATATCAAAATCATCATTAAAATACATAATTCACTAACAAATGGGATATCATCAAGTGTAACTTAGACACACACATTAACGTCCATATATATTTCTCAATCTCAAGTAACGAAATGCCATCATCAATCAATATAAAATAAGCTACCTATTAGTCAAATCATATATAATAAATGATATGCGAATATACTACACTCTAGACATTTGTCATGAGTATTATCTCATCTCCTAAATTGGAAATATCATAAAACAAATAGTGATAGGAGTAAACTATACAACAAATACGAAGTCCTATGTAGAGCCATATCTTAACATGTCGGTCACCTACCCATATTTATACTTAGGTAAAGTATATCAATAGTATATGCCAATCTATCACTATGCTTGAACCAAAAGGGAGACTAATGACCATTCACTACTCCAAGAGCACATGGGTCATCCACCTGAACCCGCTTGGACAGTCTTCCATTTCCTCCACGGTAATTATGACACTATCCAAAAAAATTCTCATCATCGCGAGGACTTCAAGTCATGACCCAGTTCTCGCCCCTAAGTTAACAGACTGGTAGCCTGGTGACACGAGGTTTTGGGTTAACCACCCTACTGTAAATACTATGGCGTGTCATGAATCAGGGGCGCAACCTGTAACCAGGCCGCTGGGGTGTATTCTAGTCATCTGGTTCACTCCAATACAATAACCAAGTGTACGTCATTGTAGATAAACGTGTAGTATCTACATATAAAGGTATCCCTTAACTCAAACCCATGAGCGTCACCTCATGTAAGTATTATCCTAGTATCATTGATCCCATCACATGAGTGACTTTCCTTACAATGAATAACCGATTGAATATCATAACGGCGTCCTATACCGCTATGTGATACTCAACCTTTTATTCATTTGTCACACACTTGATCTTCATAATATTCTATATAATGAGTCCAAAATAATAATTGGAATATTACCAAAGTTCCCATACTATATGGTATTATAATTCTGTTTATTCAAATTCTTCATCTATAATATTTAAATAACAAAATCAAGCAGAAGGATGTTATTATCGTATCATATCTAAACCGTTAATCAAATCAATATCAACAGTGAAATATTAAATACATCGAAATCAATATAGGAAAGGCACGAATTCAAGAAAGAATCATAAAATTCTCCAAGAAAAAATATATGTATGCATGTGTGTGTGTACACACACTAAACAATCCTTTTTTACTACGGTTAATTATTTACAAAATATGGATGCGGACTCTCTTAATATATATTTCAAATTCTTCTTTCATATATAATACCTTTAAATTCACCGTTTTTTAATCAAATATTATTTCTAAATTTATTTCATAATTTCTATAATTAAATACAAATCTATAAATAATTCTATTAACATCAAAATACATTTCCTTTCCTATCAACTTATAAAAGATCATACAAATCATTACTTTTTATTAAAATAATTAGCCATATATATATAATCCATTAATAATTATTAAAACCCCCTTTTATATCCTTTTTATTTTTATTTATTTAATTTTTAATTTTTAGAGATACACGCACATATTTTTTTCTTAAGAAACACACAACGCTAGTTATGCAACTAGTGGCTCCAACGAATGACTACAGGCAGTCGACCTATTGCTCTACTGCTATTGTAAGTCAAAAGCTAAAATCAGTTCAAATTTGATCAAAATTCAATTCAAATCCCCACTATCCTCAAGAATCAAAGAGCATGCACACGAGTGCAATTTATATATACCCAACTTAATGCATTTAGACATAAATTTGTGAGTTAAATACTCACCTGAAACTTTCTTGCCTTCTTCTTCATCTCCTTTTTATCTACATTTGCACATTCAAAAACTTCAAACGATCATCTAAAAATTTAGCTTCTTCACATGCTTAGATGAAAATTGATTTCAAGTTGCACATACACAAATTTGGGATTTTAAAATAATTTATTTGATTCGTTTAGGAATTTAAAGGAGGATTATGGGATGAAGAATCATCAGGGTCTATGCGCTTGAACATAATCTATATTTATAAATGAGAATGAAATATGCAGAATTATAAAAATATGTAATTAGAGAAATCAGGATATGGGGTAATGCGGTTTTGAGCATGGGAACATGCGCTTGGACTTGGGTAAACATTTATTTTCATTCTCATTTTTTTATTTTGAAACTATTTCCTATTCTTCTTAAATCACCATAAATAAAAATAAAATTATTATTTATATTTATTAAGTATTTACACAATATTATAGAATTTTCTAGAATTTATATCCTACAAATTCTTCTTATTTTATTTATTTACTTAAACTTGATATATTTAACGCAACATATTAAAATTCTTTTATTAGCCAAATAAATTCAAATTCCTCTCTAAAATCATCTCTCAACCAACTAATATTAATCATTATATTATTTTTGTATTTGAAGTCAAATATCCCTCATTTACACTATATGCCATTTATTAAATAATACCCAGATTAACTTATCCCATGATCTTTTAAATAAATGATTGTCCTTGGAACGATTTAATTTCGTCTAATTACTATTTTATCATATTCCAATATTCCTAGATAAAATCCGAAATTATTCTTATTTAATCTTGTAAATCCATTTTGGCTAATTAAATTCCTATTATTAATTTTAATTAATTGTTTTTCAACATGTTTTTATAGACTCCCCCCTAAAAAAATAACAATAATAAAAATTTCACAACACTCTATCTTACTATCTCGAGTCTACACTTATACTTATCTATATCGACCCATCAAGTATCAACTGGAATAACACCAAAAATCAAGAATTAGACCTTTCATCGATGGCTTACCATAAGACTCATTTTTAACCTTCCTTGCATAGTTCCTATAAATATGGATTTTATGAGTTCAAATGAACTCATTTAGAAGATTTCAATATGTATAACAACCAAATAAATAAATCGTATCTTATATAATTTTCCATTAAGATTTATTGGCTTCAATAGACACTTAATCTACTTATAATAAAATTTAATCAAATACCACTTCTACAAACATACAATTTTCTAGACACGGTTAGAATTTCTACTCAAGATTGTTATTAATAATGATTTCAAATTCAACACAAGAAATTATCAACCAAACAAGCATACATGAGAAATAAACAATCAATCCGCTCAATGAAAATAATTCATCAGCTTCTGCTATGTACTTTAATTAATAATCAATTAGAATAAAACTATTGAATTCAAGCTACTAGAGGTTATTATCCGATATCAATACTGACACTACCGGTCAGAACACAATCATATATTTTAATAGATAAAAGAATTAGAAGTGAAAATTTAAATATATAAAAATAACAAATACGCCCCTTGATGATTACTACAATAACCATCATATATGGAATGATCCACTTTTTCGATCCTCAAATGTTAACACCAATACATCCACAATATTCATGTGCTGAGCATTCAGTGCTAAAAAGATGAATTGTTAGGTAAAACAAAAGAAAAAAATAGAACAAGGACGAGGAGAATATAACATTAGAATCTCACAATCGAACAATAATATATAATATCAAAATTCAATACAAACGGTCACTCTAAGATACATAGTATTTCAAAGTTACGATAACAAGTAATATCATTAGCCTAGACATTTATAATAATCTGTCCTCACATATGTTGATATATACAACATAGTAATGCACCAAAAATAAGAATACAATGGTAGTTAAGCGAAAGCATCCTGCTCATCGCTAGAAGCTCCAAAGAACATTGACAAAAACCTAACTATCTCAAGCTACTCAAAAGATAATCCATGGAAATAAGGAAATCAAATATAAAATCATAAGTTAGACATAAGTCTCGTGTGAAAAACTCAACAAATACGTATGACATATAACAACGCCATTTGAGACTACATGGAATACAATAATAGTTATCCCCTCAAAAGAACCAACTATCTATTAAGTACATACTTTGATATAATAAAAACGTTCTAGGGTGTAGGGTATAAGTAATAAATAGTTATGGTATGTGTACACCACAACAATAACTAGGTATACAACCAAAAACCGCTAAGACGTATTCACATAAATATGTAAGGAAATTACATTCTCGCAATTCCTACTTAAAGAGAATCTACAATTAGCTAGATATTCTCGCTCTCTACACCATTAATAGATAAATAAAAGAAAAGGAATAGACTGCATACCTGACTCATGTGCATCTCTAAATAACTCAAGATAAGTCCATTCCATCTGCTTCTAGGTCTCCAAGGTACAACCTGATGGGTTCTCAGACCATTACACCTTCACTAATAAGACCTTGTTTCTCCTAAGCTGATGGACTTCTGAATTGAATATACAAATCAGATGTTGCACTAAATCACGTATGGGGATATCTCGATCGTTGGAATGTCTCGAGGTTCAATGTCTCTATGTCCCTTAAACACTTCCTCATCTGAGACGCATGGATGATGTTGTGAATACTAGAGAAGTCGTCAGGCAATGCTATACTATATGCCATCTGTCCAACACATTCAATAATCGAGATGGTCCTATATATCGAAGGCCAACTTCCTTGATTTGTTGAACCTCATAATCCCTTTCAGTGGAGATATCTTTATGTAAACCCAGTCTCCAACTTCAAGCTCCAATTGTTTATTTCTACGGTGTGCATAAGAGTTTTGTCAATCCTAGGCCTACTTCATCCTTTACTTGATCAGCTCTATCTTCTATGTAGCTTCTCTTACAGAATCTAGACCCAAAACAAAACTTGTCCCCTATATCCAATTTTATCGGGTTTCCCCAAAGAGACAAGGCCTCCTGGTCCATCTAAGCTAATGGCTCGTGTTTCTTTGTGATTTGTATTGCTCAAACCTGCTTTGATACCAAACTTTGATACCAATTGTAATGACCCTACTTCTATAGCCATAATACCCATAGTATTACTAGGTAATATTGTCGAGTAATGTGCAGAATGTAGCGATATGAGGAACGTGCGTGAATATTCCGCATGACCAACATCGGTACGCGTCTCAAACACCAATATTACTTACCATGTTCATACTCGTTCTCGGTAAAAAGAAGTAAACTTGTGTGCTTCCTGGATGAACAATGCACGATAATAAATATAAAAGAGAATAGAGATTTGGAATGCAACAGATAAAATATAATACATATGACATAATACAATACGTAAGTCCATAGTCTTTATAGTGGAAGTCTCTAGCCCAATGCATCATATATCATCATCTACTACATAATAGACACAATAATGAGGCTATTAAAATGTATAAGGAATGCATCATTCTATATCTCCTATTAGCCTCCATATATGTCGCTAAGCTCCATCCGTACCGAGTACCCACACTAAAAGTCTCTCGAACAGACCTGAGTATTACAAAGAACACACGCACTAATATTTATGCACTTTAGACGCACAATCTCTGTATAGCCAACTCATAGGACAATGAATAATATGTGCCAATCCACAACACACACAAATACCGAAACAAGATAGGAGACTGATAGACGCAGTTGCTTGAGGAGACTACACACGTAACTAGCGAACACGACCCATGTACCCATCCAGCGTGAATCTTATAGTCATCGCTTACCCATTACCTTTCTCTTCAGTATCGTGACGATCCATCATAGGCTTGATGACCCATAGCCTCTTTAGTCATGACTACCAACACGTGCACCTATAGTAACTAACCGCTAGCTTTTATGACATACAGGGCATCATTTATACCGACATATGGTAATAGATTGACACACGGCCTTAAATAGAAAATAAAAACGTGTCACAGATCTGGGCGCGACCATCGAGACCAGGCCGTAAAAGTGGATTCTGACCAATCTGGTTCACTCCTGAAAATATGAAGGAAGATAGAAAATGTGGATGACATATAATATCCATATCTAATAAATTTACTTAGACGTAGACTGACACACGATCATATATATATATATATATATATATATATATATATATATATATATATATATATAGCAGCCGAGATACGACTGTGAAGTAAATAGAGCTCTAATGGTGTCCCATACTACTGCATGTTATTAGAATAATTATTCACAATTCATAAACTACATTCGATTCACATTATATATCTCTACATATCTAGTTCGATGAACAACTAGAAAAGTGTTACAGAAAGTCCAATGTAGACGATGTCACTAAACCGTCAATTCAAATTTCTCATGACATAAAAATAAAATAAGAAGTAAAAAATATAATTTATACTCAAAATTATAAATAAAAGATTTCTATTACAAAATATATTATAATATTAGTTGGTATTAAAATAACATTCATATATATATATATATATGTATGTATGTATGTATGTATGTATTTACACTTTCTTTGCCTACTAATTTATTTTATTTAAGTTAATTTTTGAATGTGGGCTACTTGGTCACCTTTTTGCATATTATGTTCTTATTTAGTTTATTATATTTTAATATATATAATAGTGTATATACTTATTTATTTATTATATTCTAATATATATATATATATATATATTATAATTTCATATGTGCTACTACTTTATGTAGCAGCTGTGACGACCCGGAAATTTTAACAAATTTAAATTGGAATAATTAAGCGATTTTCAATATTTAAAGGCTGATTTTAACTTGAAATTCCAGATATCAATATTTACATGATAATTAACTCATGGAATATATAGTTAAACATTGAAATTATATAATTAGAATTGGGTAAATTGTTGGATTTGAGATTCTAAGCCTGTTTAAAATAATTTGAAGGCTTATAAAATTTATAATGATAATACTGGAAATAATAGAGTGGTTGAAATTTATTGTAAAGGTAATTTGTAAAATTTTAATAATATATCGTTTAAATTAAAATTTAAAAATAGCATTCCGAGGCACGGCCTCATAATTCAACAAAACCAGTTACATTGGATCCGTATTAGTTAGTTATTATCGGATTTCAATTTTCGTAGCAATCGAAGTTGTCATTTGACCCTGGCAGCTCGAAACGCGTAGAACTATTTTAATTTATTTAATTTAAAATTGATCGTTTTCTTTTGTAACTCGCATATAAGATCAAAATTAGCCTCCATAATACGTTCCATTGCGTTCGAAACGCGGGTAAAACCTTAGAATCACCTAATGGCATTGCTTAAGTGGAGTTCGAAAAATTTTAAGTAGAAATTTATGAGAAGTTTTGAAAATTTTATAATATAATAAATTTAAGGTCTAAGAATCAAAGATATTTTCATTTTCAGGCGTACTCAAGAAGCCTTCCACCAACCTATATAACATCCCCGCCTCTCTCTCCTCTTTCAACTGAAATCGAGACCGAGTTTTCCCCTTAACCTCATTTTCAAAATCAAAAGAGAAAAATCGAAACCCAGTTTAAAACAAAAAAAAAACAAAACAAACGATCGATCTCTGGAGGGGGTTTCGAACCAGGCGACGCGACGAGGTCGAATCGATCGTCAAGGCGACGAGGAGGGGAGATGCGTGGGTTGTGGAAGGGGTTTGGTGATTTGGGTGATGCCGCGTGGTGCTGAGCTCGTCGAAGTGTGGAGGTCGCGACTGTAGTTTGTGAGCTCGGACTTGATAGGGTTGTCGCTTCGTCGAGCGATGGAGACAGCGGCACTGGGGAATCGACGATCTGAAGGAGAGTAGCCTAGGGTTTCGCGCGGCGGCCAGCTTTGGACGGCGGCTGTCGCGATTGGTGGTGCTGGGTGTCAACGATGCTGGAGGGTCGCCGTGGCTTCGGGGGATTGATGGGTGGGTTCGACTCTTGACTGAAGTGAATATCATGGGTAGAGGAGGATTTCGTTCTGGATTCACGTTGTTCGATGAGGTATATTACATTTATTTTAAGCTTTAATGTTATATATATAAAATAAAATAAAAAGTAGTAAGTTTAGAATTGCTGATTTCAAATAGTGAAATAAACAAACAATTTAAACAATTCTATTTTGGGATCAGATATTTATAGGACAGTGAGTAGTCTGGGAATTTTAATAACACTAAGGTGGACTTTAATTTGAACAAATTGGTTTAAGCAAAATTTATTAATAGTTTATGTAAATCATTGGTCGATTTAAATTATCACATGAAGTAATTAATTTAGGTTAAATTTTTTAGTTTAATAAAAATTGTTAAAAGAGATAGTTGATTGTTCGATTATGTAAAATATTAATAAATCGTATAACTGTTATACAAGGTTTAAATATGAAGGAAACAAATCGAGATCGGATTTGGATTGCAATAGCAAAGGTGAGTAAATCTCACTCAGCCGAGTTATTATTAAATTTCGCTAGTCAAATTTAAATGAATGTTTGAATGGTTGAATTGATTTGGTGTGTGTTGAGAATTGATGATTTGGTGACTTTGGTTTGTTGAATGGTTCTCGAGTAGATTGTTGTTTGACTCGAAGTAATGGGGTTTTAAATTGTTTATACTCAAATCATAAATAAGAAAATGTTTGCATTTTAATGTTGATAAGGACTTAATGATTTGTGATTTGTTTAATTTATAGGGTAATTAAAATGGATAAATAAGTTATTCAATTAATTAATGAATTGGGTTATTACATTAAGAATTAAGGGTTTGGATTTAATAATTTAGTTTACGTGAATTAAGTAAGTGTAAGTAATTCAGAATAACCATTGGATGGTTTGATAATTAATTACTTAATGTAATTAATAAAATAAAATTACTTTGTGAATTTTATTAAGATGATGAATTAAGAAATAATTGATTTATTTAGTGAGATAAATAAAGGAAAGTTAAATACAGTTTGGGATTAATCGAAATGACTAATATCGTGGTTTGAATTAATGTAATTAAATTTGATTAGAATAAATTTAAAATGTAATTAGAGATCCGTAATTTATATAATTAAGGATGTAATCAAAGATTTATTAATTAAGATTGATTAATCCAAAATAAGTGACTTTTGTGCAATGAATTAATATAAGCAATTCAAAACTAGTGTAATTGACTTTAGTTAATTTATTTGTGAAGTAATTAAAGATTACTCGTTGATTTGGTAAGAATAATTAATATCATGGAATTAATTAAAGAGAATTACCTGAATTGATTTGGAAGATAATTAATCCAGGGTTCTTAATTGAGATGAATGGATATTGAAGAGTTGATTGATTAATTAATTGATTTGGAATTCATTAATGAAGGAATCTAGGAGAATGTGGTTAGAAATTCAATTTGAATCAATTGAATTGATTTGTATGTGATGGATGATTGATTGGCATTGGATGTTTTGCATGTGTTGATATCCCTGATATGAATGTTGTGTATTTCATTTGAATAACTTGGGATAGGTTAACACGAGTCTCGAAGAGATTGGGGTCGGGTATTAGGAAATACCCGAAACCCCTTCAAACTTTTATAGATAGATATATGAAATAAATAGTCTGGAATGAAATGATTTAAGTGAATCGGATTATTTTATCTAAGTTTGATGCTTAGAAATTGATGTGCGGGATAAGTGTTGTCTATAGTAAATTGAGAATTCGTTAAATTAATAAAGGGTACCCCGGGTTTATATAAGTTGTTTGTCTGTCTGGTTATTCATGTTAGATGAGTTTACTCACGCTGGTTTCCAGCCTGAACCGGGTGTTACTTTGGTGTAATGCTCGGGTCAGACCGAGTATTACAGATTTTCAGGTAGGTACGTTCTGGAGCTCAGGAGGCGAGCTGGATGGCGATATCGTATAGAGTATTCCGCTGTATTTATATTATTGTTAATCTCAGTCTTGATAATTGTAAATATTCAGTTCTATGTATATATGAGAAACTCTGATGTATATTAAATGTAATCGACAGATATAGTATTCTTTGTAAACTGTTATTATTTATTATTATATTTTATCCGCTGCGGATGTGAGATGTTTGGTGTTCTGTTCTTCTTCTTCTTCTATCTTTTTCTTCTTTTTCATAACTATCTGGAATTTTCGGGTTAGAAAATTTCGGGTCGTTACATTTGGTATCAGAGCTGAAAGGTTAAGCGAGAATCTTGGCTCTGGTGGGGATTACTCATTTAATAGAGTCTGTAGTACTCTATAATGAGTTGAGTGCATATATATATATATATATATATATATATATATATATAAGAGGGCGTACTTGTTATTTTCTTATATAAGAGTTTTAAATGATTTTATATAAAAGTATATTTTGATATATAAAGCAATATTCCCTTCTAATGAATATTAAGGTGATGGTTGTTAAATTAATAGAATTAAATTAAGAAGTAATAAAATACGACCAAACATAAATCTTGAATTGGGATTAACTTAAGTGGTAATAGAAAATAAAATCAAAGTTTAAAATTTGTAATTATTAGTTAAGAATGAAAATTCTAGAATTAGAAAAAAAAATGAATTAAATTATTTAAAAACTTTAAATAAACAAAGTTAGCTTGGTTTAAAGGGTTAAACCAACATTTGGGAATTCAACTCGAATGTATATAATTCGAGATGGTTTGAAATTGAGATTAGAACTGAATTAATTGGATTCGTGATTGAAGATGGATAAGTTTAAAAATTTAAATGGGAAATTATATTGGATTAGCTTAAAAAGGGTATTGAACTTGAAGAGAGTTCAATTGATATTAGACCAAATTTATTTGAATACTTTGAAATTGGAATTAAAGTTGAATTGGATTAAAACCAAATGGAATTTGAAATATAGATTGTAAATGTAATTTATAAATTGAAATAAACTTCATAAATAAATGAGATTATAATTTGGAATAGAATTCAAGAGAATGTTTGAAAATAAAGTAAGATGAAAATTCCAGAGTAATGTTTAAATATGAATTGGATGGATTGGGAATTTGGAATTTTTGGGAAAATTTAAAATCCCTTTGGATTTGAAAGTGGTTTCCAAAGGTTTTGGAGAAATAATAGCATTATTTCAAAAATATTTTTGTGTTGAATTTGAAATCAGGGAGATTTGAAATCAAAAATATTTGGAAATGTTTTAAGGAGATAAAAGCATTTAACTCTTTCGGTCACTGGGAAATAACGTCGGTGATGACTGCAGCATCATCGATGTTCATTTTCGAGTTTCTAGAAGAGAAATTGCTACCAAATTGTTTTAAATAGGAATTGTTTGTGAACTGGGTTTAGTTTTGAAATTCAAAGGGATGAATGAATTTGCCAAAGAATTTTGAAAATTTTGTTTAAACTCTGGGATCTTGATTAAAATGTTTCTGGAATAATAAAAATTATATTGGCTAGATAAAATGTATAATGACGAGGTAAAAGCAAAATGTGAATGTAATTGATTATAAATAGAAGATGTAAAATTGAAATTATACTTAAAGTTGTACAAATTTAAAGATTAAATGGAATTTGATTTGAAATTAGAAAGGAGTTGTGAATCAATTCAATTTGAATTGGGAATGAATCAAGTCCAATGGAAATTGGAGTAAATTAAATTGGAATTGGGTTAATTTAAATGGAGTGAAAATTTAAATTGAATTGTTGGGGAAGTGAACAGTTTTGACTCTAGACCATTTTCAATATGAATTTTTTTAATATAAATGGTTTTAAATCTATGTTCTTATTTATTTACTAAACAACTTTCTTTTAAAAACCCAAACTATTCTATACTGGTTTTTGCCACTACTTTTGGAACTATTTAACTATTTTACAACTGTTTTACAAACTAATTACTAATTTTCAACCAAGTGATGAATTAATTACTATTTTACAATTATTTTGCAATTATCTAAAATTTCTGAGACTATTTAGCTATTTTTCAACTATTGACAATTAGTCAACTATTTTGCAGCTATTTTACAAACTATTAATTATTTTTCAACTACTTATCTATTTTACAGTTTTCAAGCTATTTTTTTTAGTATAAACTGGTCGGAGTTCAAACTGTTATTGATTAAATACCCAACTGGGATAAGAATTGAGGTAATAATCCAAATGAGGATTAAGGCAAAGGTGAATAAGTGAATGGAAATTTAAGTGAATGTGCATAAAAAGGAAATTGATATTGGAAAGAGTAATCAAATGTGAATATTTGATTTTGGGTAAACAAAGTTATCTCTTTGTTATATATTCTTCCCTTGTTGAATCTATTGTGGGAAGGAAAAGGATTTTGGAAGTGTTTGAAGTATAAAAGGAATTTTATACGAGTTTAAAGTAATCCAAGGTTTTAAAAGTCATATATACCTGTGTATATATATAAAGGGTCTTGTGAGGATTTTGGGAAAGGCTTTTGATTTTTGGATAACATCAATATTGAATTTAGAAAGCCTAGTTTGAAGAATTATCGATTTTGGGATAATCAATTTTATGTAAAGGAGCTTTGATAAAATTCATACTAGGTGTATGATTTGAAAAATACTATATGTGTATAGTATAAAGTGTTTTGATGATAGCTTTGGGAAAAAAGGCGCTCCCTTGGAATGGACTTCTCAGGAGTGCCACCGGGTGGTGCTGCCTGGAGCCCGGGGGGGTTCTAAAGTTGATCCTGTGAGGAGTTCGGACGAAACTAGTTCCTAGGGATTATGAGTAGTGTATACCATAGCGGAAGTCGTGTGTGCCGCGAAGAGCCAACAGTTTACGTTTGATTCTATATCGGTAGACTGCGACCTATGGTATAACATAGCGAAAGTCGTGTGTGCCGCTGAGAGCCAACAGTCTGCGTTTGAGTTTATCTCGGTAGACTGCGACCTATGTAAGAGTGGAGAAGTTTCATTTTGATAGCGAGATCAGAGGCCGTGGAGAGCCTGCAGTTACATGGACTTTTGTTGTGACAGCAACGTAACCCTGGATGTAACTGTGATCTGTTGTGTGGGTTCCATGGCGTAATCGAGAGTGCCGCGGAGTGCCTGCAGTTACATGGACTTTTGTCGCGACTGCAACGTAAACCTGGTATGTAACTGTGACCATGGAATGGGGGTGATGATTTCCAGAGCATCCTCACTAAAACAAAAATATTTCCTCTATTTTTAAAATTGTTTTCCAAGTATTTTCACCGGGTGTTGAAAACGGGTTTACCAAGTACTTATAGATTTCCAGTCCTACGCCTGATCAACGTATGACTGAATTTCTGTAAGAACAAGGATGGACTGGTTGAGACATCGAGTTATAAGAAATATTTTTATAAAAAGCTATTTTAATTGTATTGTCTAAATTTGAAGGCATTCCTAAATTTTAAAGTAAAAAGGGGATTTCAAACTGGGATTATAAAATAAAATTGGACTCGGGAAATTTCAATGAAGCGATTCTTTGAAATAAAATCGCATATTGATTTGAAAGTTGGAAGTAAGCTAATTAACAAAATAATTACTTGATGGAGTATGTTAATAAAATTTAACTTTGGTCAATAAATGAATTGTAAATTAATAATGGAGTTTGGAAATGAATTCAAATTGTAAATAGAACTCGACTTGGATTTAATAATGAAATAAATTAGAAGAGATGTTGTAAAAATAAAATAGGGCTGGATTGAAAAAGAAATGTGATGGTTTGAATTTTAAATAAAATTCAAGGGTGAATTGAATAATATTTAATGAGATTTGCAAGTGGATTGGATATAAGAGAAGTGATTATAATAGAAATAGTTTGAGTTGCAAAGCGAAATCCAAGTGAATAGAAATAATTGAGAGTGGCCTTGTATTAATAAAATAAATTCGATAACGAATTAAGTAAGCAATTAAAATTTTTAAATGGTTTTATTGAGTTAAATAATAAATGGATGAAGTCTGATAGAATAAAAACTAAATCAAAATTTTGATTGGAATAAGATTATCAGACTGAACTTAAATTTGGTGGTATATTCATTTAAAGTATAAATGAGATAAGTATGTGGTTGGACATTATTTTGGAAATTGTGAAGGTGAATTTAAAATCAAATTTAAAATGGATAAGTTAACTAAATTTAATGGAAGTTGCTTAAATGAGAATCAAATAGAGGCAAACCTAAGTTTAGTGTTGGAATAAATTAAAGTAAATTAATTTAAGCTTAAAATTATGGAAGTTTGGCTTCGAATCAGAGTAAAAGCCATTAAATAAAGCTTGGATTGAATTAATTTGGGAATGGCTAATAGTATACAAGAATGGAATGTGTCGAGCTAAATAAACTGATTGTGAAGAAATTAAATTGGAATTGAAGTAAATAAAATTGAGTTGGAATCAATTTTAATAGGTTATAAAACTTAAGTAATTATTTATTCGCATGGATGTTAACAAATTGCGTAGAAATAATTGTTGTTTAACGTAAACTAGATTTAATTAAATTTTATGGATTAGTGGAAGAAAATATAATTGATTGTTGAGTTAATTAAAGTGAATATGAGTTTGTTTTGCTTAAAAATGAATTGAATGTGAACAATTGCTTTGTAAACCATTAGAATTGGATGTAATTGCATATAAATTTGGTTGAAAGCAATTGGATTAGCTTTAAATTATATAAATCGCTTGTGGTAAGCGTTTGGTGTTTGTTATTTTTGAAATGCTTGTGTTTAGCCATTGAAAGTAAGTGAAATGCTAATAGAATTTCTATATATGGCGCTTACATATTTAAACTGAGTAAGTACAGGTACAGGGAAGCCGTTTGGCTAGATTTGGGGTATGCTAATTGCTAAAATAAATATGCTGCTTGCTTAAAAGCTAAATAAAGGTACGCCTACGCAATAAAAATAGGAAATATAAACTGTTTTTACTTTTTCCGACCGTGTGGGTCGATGTATATATATTTATATCTCTTGTCAAATTGCAAAAGCTCCTCCGTACAAAGGAGACTCTGCCAAAAAATTTCGAAAATTTTGGGAGTTAGAAATTTTTGGAAAATTGGTTAACGACAAAACAATTTCAAATTGGAAATTAAAGTAAACTAGTAAATGAAACTAACATGAATCAGTTTTAATGAAAGATAAAATTCAATATTAGAAATCGAAATAAAATTGAAGTCATATGAAAACGGAAACAACAAAATTGAGTAGCAGTATATGTGAAAACCTATATATGAGAATGTATAAAATAATTTGTAAGGTTGTGATTGGATATTGTTGCTAAGTGAGATATCCATGTATTAAAGAGAAAAGAAATTGGATTTGGTTCCAAAAGATAAATTTGAATTGCCCGACAAAAAGGTATGTATTTAAATTTCTGTATGAAATTGGATTGGGTTTTGATGTAGCCACTTTGCTTTTGTTTTCTTTTTGGAATTTGGAAGCCCGTAGAGGCCTTTTGTAGTAGTACCGAGCTAGGCGCGCAATGGAGACGCTGGCAAAAATTTTCGGGAATTTAGGGAGTTAGAAAAATTTTGAGATAATTTTGATAAGGTTTTAAATTGACATTTAAATGATTGAGAAAAGGGGTAGTATTTGAACTATGAAAGATTTTGGGAGGTTAGTTAAGATGATAATGGGTTATTAATAAAGGATAGTTGGTAGGAAGTTGAATTGTGTATTTTGACAAAGTAAACGGGTGTTGGTCCATTCTTCCTAATTAGTAATTTCGGGGACGAAATTCTTTTAAGGGGGGAGGAATGTGACGACCCGAAAATTTTAACAAATTTAAATTGGAATAATTAAGCGATTTTCAATATTTAAAGGCTGATTTTAACTTGAAATTCCAAATATCAATATTTACATGATAATTAACTCATGGAATATATAGTTAAACATTGAAATTATATAATTAGAACTGGGTAAATTGTTGGATTTGAGATTCTAAGCCTGTTTAAAATAACTTGAAGGCTTATAAAATTTATAATGATAATACTGAAAATAATAGAGTGGTTGAAATTTATTGTAAAGGTAATTTGTAAAATTTTAATAATATATCGTTTAAATTAAAATTTAAAAATAGCATTCCGAGGCACAACCTCAGAATTCAATAAACCAGTTACATTGGATCCGTATTAGTTAGTTATTATCGGATTTCAATTTTCGTAGCAATCGGAGTTGTCATTTGACCCTGGCAGCTCGAAACGCGTAGAACTATTTTAATTTATTTAATTTAAAATTGATCGTTTTCTTTTGTAACTCGCATATAAGATCAAAATTAGCCTCCGTAATACGTTCCATTGCGTTCGAAACGCGGGTAAAACCTTAGAATCACCTAATGGCATTGCTTAAGTGGAGTTCGAAAAATTTTAAGTAGAAATTTACGAGACGTTTTGAAAATTTTATAATATAATAAATTTAAGGTCTAAGAATCAAAGATATTTTCAATTCAGGCGTACTCATGAAGCCTTCCACCAACCTATATAACATCCCCGTCCTCTCTCTCCTCTTTCAACTGAAATCGAGACCGAATTTTCCGCTTAACCTCATTTTCAAAATCAAAAGAGAAAAATCGAAACCCAGTTTAAAAAAAAAAACAAAACAAAACAAACGATCGATCTCTGGAGGGGGTTTCGAACCAGGCGACGCGACGAGGTCGAATCGATCGTCAAGGCGAGGAGGAGGGGAGACGCGTGGGTTGTGGAAGGGGTTTGGTTATTTGGGTGATGCCGCGTGGTGTTGAGCTCGTCGAAGTGTGGAGGTCGCGACTGTAGTTTGTGAGCTCGGACTTGATAGGGTTGTCGCTTTGTCAAGCGATGGAGACAGCGGCACTGGGGAATCGACGATCTGAAGGAGAGTAGCCTAGGGTTATGCGCGGCGGCCAGCTTTGGACGGCGGCTGTCGCGATTGGTGGTGCTGGGTGTCAACGATGCTGGAGGGTCGCAGTGGCTTCGGGGGATTGATGGGTGGGTTCGACTCTTGACTGAAGTGAATATCGTGGGTAGAGGAGGATTTCGTTCTTGATTCACGCTGTTCGATGAGGTATATTACATTTATTTTAAGCTTTGATGTTATATATATAAAATAAAATAAAAAAGTAGTAAGTTTAGAATTGCTGATTTCAAATAGTGAAATAAACAAACAGTTTAAACAATTCTATTTTGGGATCAGATATTTATAGGACAGTGAGTAGTCTGGGAATTTTAATAACACTAAGGTGGACTTTAATTTGAACAAATTGGTTTAAACAAAATTTATTAATAGTTTATGTAAATCTTTGGTTGATTTAAATTATCACATGAAGTAATTAATTTAGGTTAAATTTTTTTAGTTTAATAAAAATTGTTAAAAGAGATAGTTGATTGTTCGATTATGTAAAATATTAATAAATCGTATAACTGTTATACAAGGTTTAAATCTGAAGGAAACAAATCAAGATCGGATTTGGATTGCAAAAGCAAAAGTGAGTAAATCTCACTCAGCCGAGTTATTATTAAATTTCGCTAGTCAAATTTAAATGAATGTTTGAATGGTTGAATTGATTTGGTGTGTGCTGAGAATTCATGATTTGGTGACTTTGGTTTGTTGAATGGATCTCGAGTAGATTGTTGTTTGACTCGAAGTAATAGGGTTTTAAATTGTTTATACTCAAATCATAAATAAGAAAATGTTTGCATTTTAATGTTGATAAGGACTTAATGATTTGTGATTTATTTAATTTATAGGGTAATTAAAATGGATAAATAAGTTATTCAATTAATTAATGAATTGGGTTAATTACATTAAGAATTAAGGGTTTGGATTTAATAATTTAGTTTACGTGAATTAAGTAAGTATAAGTAATTCAGAATAACCATTGGATGGTTTGATAATTAATTACTTAATGTAATTAATAAAATAAAATTACTTTGTGAATTTTACTAAGATGATGAATTAAGAAATAATTGATTTATTTAGTGAGATAAATAAGGGAAAGTTAAATACAGTTTGGGATTAATCGAAATGACTAATATCGTGGTTTGAATTAATGTAATTAAATTTGATTAGAATAAATTTAAAATGTAATTGGAGATCCGTAATTTATATAATTAAGGATGTAATCAAAGATTTATTAATTAAGATTGATTAATCCAAAATAAGTGACTTTTGTGCAATGAATTAATATAAGCAATTCAAAACTAGTGTAATTGACTTTAGTTAATTTATTTGTGAAGTAATTAAAGATTACTCGTTGATTTGGTAAGAATAATTAATGTCGTGGAATTAATTAAAGAGAATTACCTGAATTGATTTGGAAGATAATTAATCCAGGGTTCTTAATTGAGATGAATGGATATTGAAGAGTTGATTGATTAATTAATTGATTTGGAATTCATTAATGAAGGAATCTAGGAGAATGTGGTTAGAAATTCAATTTGAATCAATTGAATTGATTTGTATGTGATGGATGATTGATTGGCATTGGATGTTTTGCATGTGTTGATATCCCTGATATGAATGTTGTGTATTTCATTTGAATAACTTGGGATAGGTTAACACGAGTCTCGAAGAGATTGGGGTCGGGTATTAGGAAATACCCGAAACCCCTTCAAACTTTTATAGATAGATATATGAAATAAATAGTCTGGAATGAAATGATTTAAGTGAATCGGATTATTTATCTAAGTTTGATACTTAGAAATTGATGTGTGGGATAAGTGTTGTCTATAGTAAATTGAGAATTCATTAAATTAATAAAGGGTACCCCGGGTTTATATAAGTTGTTTGTCTGTCTGGTTATTCATGTTAGATGAGTTTACTCACGCTGGTTTCCAGCCTGACCCGGGTGTTACTTTGGTGTAATGCTCGGGTCAGACCGAGTATTACAAATTTTCAGGTAGGTACGTTCTGGAGCTCAGGAGGCGAGCTGGATGGCGATATCGTATAGAGTATTCCGCTGTATTTATATTATTGTTAATCTCAGTCATGATAATTGTAAATATTCAGTTCTGTGTATATATGAGAAACTCTGATGTATATTAAATGTAATCGACAGATATAGTATTCTTTGTAAACTGTTATTATTTATTATTATATTTTATCCGCTGCGGATGTGAGATGTTTGGTGTTCTGTTCTTCTTCTTCTTCTTCTATCTTTTTCTTCTTTTTCATAACTATCTAGAATTTTCGGGTTAGAAATTTTGGGTCGTTACAGCAGCTTAAGAAGGCATACTTGCAGATTTGAGTAATTCAAGAAACACAACCCCAATAAATAATGTATATATGTATACTTACAAGTTATAATAGTGTGTGTATATATATACTTATTTAGCTAATTATATTTTAATATATATATAATAGTGTATATATGTATATATTTATTTAGTTTATTATATTTTAATATATATTCCCATCTAATTATATCTTGTTATTATTTACACTCATCACGCAATACTGATATTGTAAAAACCCTGGTTTAGAGATTACCAGTTAATATAATTATAATTTAATATTGATTGGTAATCTCCAAACCAGGGTTGTTACAGACATCTTCTCCTCTAGATTCCCAAACTCATATTCACATTCACATTTAAATACGTGTGAATATAATTCCACTTGATTTCTTAAAATGCAATTTCAAGTCACATAGAAAAAAATGGAAACAAAATTATGCATATTATAGTTTTAAACTTAAGTTTATTAAATTTATACTCAGGGGAATTCTATAAACCCATATACAGGCATGCATGCAATTCATAAGCACATGCATGAATCCCTACTTAAATATAGACTTGCTCATTATTCTCTCATTGATTTTTTGTCAAACATAAAAGTATCCATTTTTGGATTTAGACAGACTTCATACACACTAACATGATAAATGCAAGCTTCTGCTTATTGCTCGAATTAACAAAATAAGAATATTAATTTCCCTTAGCTTATTCAACTAAATTTGCAAAAAGTCAAAGAAGGATCCAGGTTACTTAACATTTCATTGTTGTTGATATTGTTAGTAAACAGAGTTGTGTGTATGTGTATGTATGCATGCATATATGTATATGCCTATGTGTGTGTGTGCATATATCGTTTTGGTTCTATTAATTTTAAACTTTTTATCCAACTTACGCTATACATAACATTTAAACAGACTCAACATGCACAAACCCACATACGCCCACGCACGCATACAAATTTTGGTTACACAAAAAACACAACATGCTAGCAACAACCTATTTTCGCTCATAATATCTCTCTTACATAAGTAGTAGCATACATGAATAGACATGAATGCAAACAATATCACTTCATATTCCTACATGCTACTGAAATGAGTAACAATTATACAGAGATTTAAGTGCAAGAAGCACTCACCTAAATGGAGAATTGCACTTCCTTCTTCAAGGCTTTTTCTCACTGTTCCTTCTTTTGCCCTTCTCTGTAACACTTCTCTCTTCAAATTAATAGCCAACCAATTGCTTAGTTTACTGCTACATGAAGTGATGAGAAGTTGAGATTTAAAACTAATTTAATTTGTATATATTATTTTTGATTTATTTTCGAATTATTGAAGAGATAAGGTTTAGATGGAAGGGGATAATTTTTAAGACCATTAAGTATTTGAGCCTAGGTTAAATTTATATTTGAAGTAAAAATATCCAGACAATTAATATTCTAGAAATTGGAATTGTTGGGAAAGAAAATAGTGAATTGGGGATATTTATTTGTAGAGCTTGGGTTAACGGGTTTGGAGTATTGGGAATTAGTACATTTATTTCCTTTTCTTTTGTTTTCAACTTTCTATTTTTGTTTGCTTTACGAAGTAATACCCATAAGCCCAAACAAAATTCACCAAACCGCTTTCCAATAAGTTACAATTTTATAAAATAAATTTTCTACAATTGATTTAATCAATTAATCGTTTTAATTTTAAATCATTTACTAATTGATTCCAAAACTATAGTAGATTTATTCTTTTCAATTCCAATGTTACTTTCTAATTCCAATATTATTATCATAATTCTAATTACTAAATTCAAATTCCAATTAAATTCATTGTCTATTATTATTTAATTATTGATTAATCGCTTCTCGATTACGGGTTGTTATAGAATGATACACATCACAAGGTCATATACATACTGAGACTATACCATAGGAAATAATATACAATAACACTGAATAACTAATCTTCACTATGCCCAGTAAAATACAATCTTATCTCATTGTCCTTGAACCTAAAATGTCTCGGACAGACTCGAGTATTACATGAGTAGTACACAGGTCAGACAATATCTAAATTCGGGGGTTATTCATATATTTATTTTTGTATAATCTACATCGAGAAATATAATAACATAATTAACTATAGTGTGTCAAAAGGCAATCCTCGGTAAACCCTTGCATCAATGTATATTTATATTATAATGACCCAATTCATTGACCTTGAGAAATCAACGTTAATATATCCTCGGTATTCATGTGCCACAAATTCGAGCGCTAGAGACCCTATTATTTAAGGGTAAAAGGAAAAGACGACAGAACAGAATCTTACGCGAATGGAATAACATATATATTTTAATATATATAATCTTTAGGGTGAAAATTTTTAAACATTTATCGGAGTTAAAAATGGATAGTTATAAATCTCTGTCCATACAAAATGCTTAATAAAATTGTATATGGGTGTGGTGGAAATGGACAACTATCTACTAAAGAATCTTCTAACTTCATGCTCCAAGCTCTTTCAGATTTCTTCTAACTAAATCTGACTACCAGGCTGCCTAAAAAAATAGGGCACCGAGTTTAAGGGAAAGGAAATAAACTCTGGATCAGTCATCAAACTGGTGTGAGAAACTCAAATACGGGATTTGAAAAAAAAGGTAACTCATAAGACCATGCCACATATAAACACGGAACAGGTTTTTACCTTACAATAACCGGAACGTTTTTACATGAAAATTAGGTAATATTATTTTTAAGCACTTTTTTTTTTTGCAAATAAACTTATAAATCATAGTTGAAACGCTTGCATCTCATATTCCAGTACTTTGCATAACTACGTCTGTACGACGCTTATTGGGTATTGGATTTCCAACTAAATAGCGCGGTAAGGGACTACCTCCCGTATAGTGCATTTCTAGATGAATGCAATCGAGTCCCCTATGCAGGTTCTCATGCGAATGAAGACCGGTCTTACCGAAAATATAATATACGAATACCATTAAGTATTACATCACCCAGCCGTTCCCGACCTATCCAAGACGTCTCATAGCATATACCACTCTTTAAACCCAAACGTTATAGCACGCAGAAATTTTATCCATCTAGAAGGTGATTCCATAACCTGATTGGTTGCGACCAACTTTAGCCCTATAGCGTCCTTTATTTCACTATTACCGGGTGTGAGAATTTGAGGTAACGATTAACTTTTATATCATACATCTTCGACTTTGAATGCCACTTTTCCATTTCACAATTGCACAACTGATTTCTACAAAGATATAACTCTCGAGCTTATACGCCTCAGGAAATGGAATTAAGCTAGGAGAAGTTACCTTCTCGACCACCAAACAGATGATACGTTCATAGAGATCAATCAATATCATTTAGAAATGCAACGCTAGACATCCGTCCATAAAAGTTTTTTAGGAATTGGACAAGCCGAAGGTACTTTCCTACCACATCTTATCAAAATTTGTTACTAAAATTAGGAAGAAACAGTTCTCATGTTTCAAAGATTTCTGAAATGAAGGGACCACCGGTATTTGTCAATCTTGGGATCTACCCATTGATTACCGACAAGCAGTCCATTCGAAATAAAGATCCCCTATCTTTAAAATTATAGTCTTCAATATATACACACACACACATACATACATCTTCATTTTCGATCGCGTAAATTGTTTCGGCGTGGTTTTCGGATAAGTAGTACCCAAATTTACTCCATTTCCTTCAAAGCAATCACCGATAAAAAGATGGTATATAAATATGTGATTAATATTCCATTAATTTATGCTTTTATCCAAAATATCCTATAGATATATTTATCTTTTGTAAACCAATTCGTTTTAGTGTATATCGAATTCATTAAAACTCTCATTGTTAAATTATTTGGTTTAATTAAACTCTTTTCAAAACTTGGAATAATTCCAAATCTTTTTACTTAAATTTTAACAAAGATTTCTCAGTTTAAAAAACATAACATTTTAATTAGTTAAAACCATGTTATCTGAGATGGTAAATCCAAATTAGTTAATATTTGAATGAAACAGATCAATAGAAGTCATTCAAATTATACTTGTTATTAATTTTTGTATTCAACAAGTATTATACATCAAATAATGGTGTAATCACCTTTTAAATTCATATGAGTAGTACGAGCTTCCTCCTTGGAATTTAATATCAACTATAAGAAGATCTTCTCTATACAACCCAAGTTGTTTAAAGTTGGAAAATTTAATCTTTTATACTTAATTTGTTTTCGACATTCCTTATTTATCCTCATCCAGGTAAGACCAGATTGGTCAAGGCACTATTCTCCTAAACATCTTATTAGTTTAAGCACTTTGGCTTGATTTCATGATTAGAAAAATCAGGTGTACTCGTCGACTCATTAGAGCAAAGATTAAAACAATTACTTATAATAGCTTTTCTTTAATTCTTTTATTTAAATCCTTTTAAACGAATTATTAAACCTCCAAATCAACCCTAAAACTCTTAATCATTTATTTAAAAATAGATTTAAGAAAGAATTGTTAAGTTTAAATTTATATTTCAAAAGTTATTCAAAATCGCTGCAAATAGTATTACGAATATTGTTTTCATAGTTATGTTGACCAAAACATCTTTTCTACATTTTAAAATTTTATTCATATAACTGAAATCTCTTTTAACGTATTTCAAAGGATATTTAAAGACTTTTACCTGCTTTTGAAACATTTAAAAATATTAAATTTTAGGAAGTCTTATTTAGATTTTGAACTGCAAAACCGTAATTATTTTGAAAATTTGTTTTACTTACATTAAAAATCTACAAGATGAAATATTGATTTCCTTTCTTTGCTTGAAAAAATATGGATACAATAGTTTGAAAAATTCTTACTACAAAGAATTCTAAGCTATATTCTACTTTGTATACTTACTTAACTTTTTGGGCGCGAAATCGCAAACTACCGTTGTGCCGGAACATGCCTAGTTTTGACTCGTTTTCCATTTCTTATTCAAACTTCACCCAATTTGTTTTTAGTGTTTATAGAACAAATTTAAATCATTTTGAAACCATTTCAAATAATTTTGATCATTCCATATTACTTTTATAATTTGATTCGGAAAGTTATTTCCTTGTGTAATATCGACGTGCAGCTAACGTGACTTGTTTATATATTCAAACAACAATATTTTCACAACATCTAAACACGATAACCAATCATTATAAAAAACCGTAGCCAAACATATATATCACCCAATGTATAGTATATATAAATAGAGTTCTCTCTTTTATATAACATATCTAACATTTTGTTACTAATTACTTTTCAAATGTTCACTGGTCACTGCAATTTATCCAACCAAACATGTTAAGCATTTCAATTGTCAGGTTAAACGTTTATAACTATTCTTTATTATTTAATTTAGGAGTTCTCACCTTCATTGGATATGTATTTACTAGATTTCACCATAGCTCTCCTAACCCGAAGAAAAGCTCTATGAACTTGAGCCCGGAAGCACTTGGAATGCTCGGCCTTGGTCCTTGTGCTAATGACCAAGCAAGGAGGTGGTGGTTGCTTATGGCTAAGGTGGTGGATTATGGTAGCCTTTGGGTTAAGTGAGGGAATGGAGTGATTTTGAAGTGTTTTTAGGAGCGTATATATATATATATATATATATATATATATATATATATATATATGTCATATAAATTTAATTTCTTTTCACAAATGTTTTATTTATTATTTTATTGAGTGGAGAAGCATTAGAAATATCATAGAAATGAGGAATAAGATTAAGAAAACTTTGTAGGAAATCATGAAGAATGGATGGGGTATTAATAGGAAATTTTGGAATTAAAATATCTTAAAATGAAATTACCAAACTACCCCTTGCCATCACCCAACCCCCTCAAGATGCATGGAAACCACCCCCTTCCTCCTAGCCATGTGATGATGGTGGGTGGTAGTGATGTGATGTGGTGAAAGGTTGATTTGATATTTTCTTTCTAAAGTAATTATCACTTTAGATATTTTATTCTTTTACCATGAGTAAATATATATTTTCTTTCTACTCTTATCATGTGTGTATGTAAATGATAATGTGTGTATGTGCACGTCTCAGATGTGTACAAGTCATTTGAACAAAGTTGTATAACTTATATATGTTAAACCGTTACAAATTTGGATTTCGATCGGTCTTATTTTCATTTATTTATTAATGTATATATATTTATAAACAAAGTTTGAAAACTATTTTCTTATTATTATTCGTGAATTAAAATGATCTTATTTGATTTATAAAACCATATAAATCATTATGAAACGATTGTATATAAAAAGTGTTATTATATCGATAAAATGATATCGATTTTCCTTATAATTTCGAATCTTATTTGTAAATTTATGAAGTTATCACATTTGATTGATTATCACTTTACTACTTTTAGAAATGAATTACTATCATTTTAAAATTATTATTTGGATAACTATAATAATTATTAAATCACTTAATCTCAATTTAAAATCATTAATTAATTATTATTTTTACCGGCATCACTAATGATGTCATTAATGAATAAAATCTTTTGTTCATATATTTTTAAACAGGTATACTATTTTTATTTATGGTTCAAAACACTATTATTGGGGTTAAAAATCCTTATATTTGAATATTTCAAAAAATAATCTTAATTTGCTAAATTGATGAATTTGCGGATCATTATATATATAGTGACAAATGCCTGATATATAATTATAATATTTTAAACAATCCTCGTAGTATCATAAAATGTCAAGTATCACAGAAACCATGCATAAAGATGTCATTACCCATTTAAAACCATATAAATAAGGAATTATATAACCAATGTCAGATGGGTGAATCATATTTATATCAAAATAGTAGTAAAATCTAGAATCGCCAATAAATGAGATATCATCGAATATAATCAAGTAGTACATAGAAATGCTCGAGTATATCCCTCAATTTCAAATAATGAAATACCATCGTTAATCAATATAAAATAGGTCGCCAATTAGTCAAATCATATTTAATAAATGATATGAGTCTTGATAAATATCATAGGTATAATCTCATATCCTCGAATGGAAATATCATATAATAAATAGTGACAAGAATTGACCGTACAACAAACATAAAGTCTTCGGTAGAGTCATATCTTAACATGTGGCTTGCCCTTGTTAGGTGAGGTATATCAATAGTATATGTCAATCTATCACTCTGCTAGGACCATAAGGGAGACCGACGATAGTCTGCCTACACTAGGATCATATGGGTTATTGACCTGGATTTTCTCCAACAGTCTTCTATCACCTCTATGGTAATCAAACCTATGAGCATCACCTCACGTAAGTATTATCCAAGTATCACCGATACCGTTACACGAGTGACATTTACTTACAACGAATAGCCGAATAAATATCACATGGCATTCATACCACCACGTGACAATCAACCGTTTATTCATTGCTCATAAACTACACTCAATCTCCACAATATTCTATATAATGAGTTCAAAATCTAACCAACGAAATGTTACAGAAAGTCCCATACTATACGCTATTATAACTTTGTTTATTCAAATTTTTGGTTAATGAAATTAAAATAAAAAATCAAGCAGAAGGATGTCATCACTGTATCATATCAAAACCAATAATCAAATCAATATCAACGGTGAATCGTTCAACATCGAAATTAATATTGGAAAGATAAGGGAAAGAATCGTATACTTCTCTAATGACAAATATATACCTGTATATATACACACTAAATGATCCTTTTTTACTTTGTTTAATTAATTACAAAATACGGATTCGGGCTCTCTTAATATGTATTTCAAATTCTCCATTTATATATAAAACCTTTAAATTCATTTTTTTATGATCAAATATAATTTCAAAATTGTTTTAAAATTTCTATAAAAATATAAATTTATATATAACTCTATTAACTTTGAAATATCCTTTCCTATCAACTTATAAAAGATCATACAAATTTGTTGCATTTATCAAATCATTATACCATATTTGTAAAACCTCTTATAATTATTATAACCCCTTTTATAATTCTTTTATCTTTATTATATTATTTTTTAGTTTTTAAAAATATATTATCCATATGTCAGTATGTATGCGTGTGTGTATTTAAGAAACACCCTAAACTGGTTGTGTAACTAGTGGCACCACCAAGTGGTCGACTGGTTGCCCAACCAATATGGAGAGTCTGAAGCAAAAATTAATTCAAATTCGATCCATCGTCAATTTAAGTCCCTTCTATACTCAAGAATCAAAGGGCATGCAAACAAGAGCAATTCATGTACCCAAAATCGATGCATTTAGACATAATTTTGTGAGTTTGATACTCACCTGAAACCTTCCTGCCTTCTTCTTCCTTTCCTTTTATCTATATTCACACACTCTAGAACTTCAAACGATCATCGAACTTCTTCATATTCTTAAGTTAAAATTGGTATAAAGATGCACATATACAAATTAATGAATTTATAATGTTTTATTTGATTTGTTTAGGAATTTAGAGAAGAGGGATCATATGATAAAGAAGCATCAGGTTCTATTCTAACTTATTTCTATAAATGAGAAAGTAATATCCAGAGTTAGAAAAATGAGAAATTAGAGAAATAAGGATACGTAATGTGGGGTTTTGGGCTTGGGAACATGGGCTTGGACTTAGGTAAGTGTTTATTTTCTTTCTCATTTTTTTCTTTTATAAAACTGTTTCCTTATCTTTTTATATCATAATAAAATCCAAATAAAAATTATATTTATATTCCTTAAGTATTTACTTAATATTATAGAATTTTCTAGAACTTATTTCTTACAATTCTTCTTATTTTAAGCATTTAACTCAAACTACAATATTTAACCAAGTATATTCATTTATTAGCCAAAATAAATTCAAATTCCTCTTTACAATCATTTCCTACCCAAACCATTAATATTCACTATATTATTTTCATATTTGAGCTTATTTAATTTAAATACCCTATATTCACATTATAAGCCCATTTATTAAATAATATCCAAATTAATTTCATAATCTTTTAAACAAATGATTATCCAAAAAAAATTAATTTCATCTCAATTACTGTATTATCAAATCCCAATGTTCCCAGATATAATCCAGAATTATTCTTATTTAATCCCTTAAATCCATTTTAATTCATTGAATCAATATCGTTAATTTTAATTATTTGTTCCTCAATAGTAGGTCATTACATGAAACTTCCCTAATTAATCCCATAATTTTTCCTCACTCAACCCCTCAACTTTTTGTGACATGGTCGACCCTAGATGCTATCATAGAGGATTTATTTCCCAAAAATCTCTTTAGGCAATTACCTTTTATTAAACCAATTTAATGTTACATAAATATCGTATATCGATGCATGTAAAAAAAATTCACATTCACATAAAAATAATTCCAACAACTCCAAAACATTGAATAAATTAAATAATAATCAATATTTCTTAGATATTAATTAATTTACAATATTTTATAAATTAATTAAATTGCGTGGTTTTTCAAAGAATTCATAAATACAGTTGTGTGACATAGGTGTGTGAATCCAACCATCAATCATTATTGAATGATTCAAATATTAATATTCACACATTATCTTAGCCTTTCGCTTATAAACATTTTCATTAAAATTATACTTTGTATTATCTTAAGTGGTACCAATGGTAATAATAATTTAAACATGTTCAATCGAACAATATATCATTTTAGAATGTAAGTGGTCAGGTATTGGTCAGAACTTCAATATTATCCACATTCAACTCGATTAGTCAATAATCAAAGTTCTTCGTTCAATAATAACAATTATTATTAACCATTCTACTCTCCCTAGACATTTGAGTTTGAGTTGACTACGATTGATTGTGCTACAAGCCTCATACTGTCGAGGAGACAAATTCTCTATTGAATACAAGTTCACTTCAATGCTTCAACTCAGATACAACTATATCCCTCAATGAATCGTCATGCCATAATTTAAATATAATCAAAATGGAGTATTCATATTGAAGTTCAATAGTATTCCCAAGTTGAGGGATCTTTATAACATCACACCTAGAGATTTGTTATTCGAACTAGTTGTTATTAACTAATAGGAAACTCTTAGATGAATCATTCCACATTTATTCAACAACAACAAGCGCATTAATCCTTGGTGCCTTGATAACCATAAATAGTACGTACCTAATATTTGGAAAGCATTAGGCACCATGGTCTAAATGGAATGTAGATGTATCAATATATTTTCTCGAAATACCTTGATAGGGAGCGATTAAAACAAAATGTTATTTCATATTGTGATTATTAATTACAAACGCAACTTGTAGCAACTACAATCACATAACATTTCAATTAGGATTTTCTTATAATATACACTGAATTAACTACTTAATTACTTATATCACAATATAATAAAGTATATAAAAGAAAACTAAGACCTTTATTATAAACAAGATTGACTACAGAGTTAGATGTGCGCAACAATCACATTATTCCCCTAATGACTTAATCTTTCATTAAGATAATAAAATAAATCATAATGTAATAATATATACAGTGGAAATAGAAAACAAAAGTATGCTTTGTTTCAACCAGGATTCACACACAAGATTTTAAGTTTAATTATAAATTACATAACAGCCTATAGAACACATCCTTAACTTTATCAATTTCTTATACTTTAGGTGATGCTTGAGACTTATTAATAATAGACTATATCTTATCCAAATGTATTTATTTATTAACCTTTCAAGTCGATCTTGAATTGAGCAGTTAAGGAGTATTGGCTTTGTATTGGATGCATACTTTTATTTAATTATTATAAGATAATAGAGCAATTTGAGATGAGGATAGTTGAAACTGAGTACTGGCCTAAGTACAATATTATTAAGTGAATTGAACATTTGATAATTTTATGTTAATTATTTTTCTTATGGTAACTCCATAATATTGTTTGATAGTTTCTTATTGTATTTTATATCATGGCATTGGTTTGCATAGGATAGAATGGGTGGAAATTTTCATAAGACTAGGTACGATCTTACAATAACCCTCATCGTTATTCATCTTATTATATTGAAAGATAACAATACACAAAACAACCATATACTCTTCATTGGCATTATAAAAGACTGTGAAATGTTCAGTAACATCTTTTTATACTTTAGCATCAAAAAAATTAATATTACCATTACTATCAAAATGACCTAAGTGGTTTTTTATTTTTCATTCATTACAAAGATACATTTTGTATCTTCATTCCCAATTGAGAGCCAATCCACTTTTGTCTTTTGCATCATTCTACTATGATGTATCTTAAGTAATGATTTGTGCTCCTATGCTGTAACCATTTGATAAAAATAAAAACCCACATTGCCTGGGTAAAGATCAACTACTAATGTAGTCAAGACCACATTAATTCCGTATGTAAGGCTAATATTTTATAGAATTCAGCTTTTATGCAATTCAAGCCCTCTTTAAAACTGTTATGGTAACCTTCATAAAAAATTGATTCATTTAAATATCTAAAATGAAAACCTAGAATAAGAATAAGACTAAAAGTAGAGTTAAATTAAATTTACCAAAAGAGAAGTATGGTGATATATGGAAATAGGGAAATATACAAAGGTTGGTGTTGGATGATTTTTAGAAGGCATTGCAATTGATAAAGACCATATTAGTATGAGTTGCAAGTTCCTATTCCTACAAATATGCCTATAATCCAACACTTTTGTTTCAATCCGCCTTGATCCAGACAATTATTCAGTCGTTGAACTCAGTTGCAAGGGATGATTTTGTCGTCACTCTTATTAGATAAATTTAGGATGTTATTAGAATTCTCATGTACATTCCATGCAAAAGACAAAAACTTAATTATTCAATCCTGTTAGATAAACAGTTATTTAATTTAGCACACTATCAATTGAGTGTACTTCAACTTAATTATCTTTTTTAACTTCTCTCTTCCAATGTATAAATTACTAGCATGTATAAAGGATTAGTTTTAAACAAAACCTTCTCTACTAAGTGTTATATAAGTCATGGGTACTTTGTAGCGATGTCAATGTGCGAAACGTCTTTACCCTATGAAATTTAAATTCTACCCTATTTCCTTGATCATTATTGATTTATTCATCTATTAAATTTGTAGAAAAAAGTTAAGTCTTGCCAACTTTTGTCATTGATTTTATTTTCAAACAATCCATCAATTATCAGCTTGTATTTATAATAATCGTTAAATACATCTAAAACTCGAGTTCTAAATTAGAAAGCAATCACGTTTCAAGTAGAAATAGTATTTAATTTTGGTAGCACTCCTTATGGTGAGTCTTTTAGTAAGAGAAATATAAGTTTTAGCAAGGGGCTTTCCTATCGTTCTCTTTTCCTTTCTTCTAAATGCCCGTAGATTTTTCGATTGTAATTTTTTAGGTTCTCTACTATTTTAATTAAATATATTGTTTCTTCTTTACCTTATTCATCTTGGTGTTTTTTGGTATTTGCTTTTTTCCATTACCTCATTCTTTTACTAGAATTTTTTTCTTCTTATCATGTTTTTACTTGTACTTTGGTATTTCTTTTGTTTTCTTTACTAATTTTACTTTATCTTATTGCATCAGTTTTTAATATAATTTTAAAAAATAAATAAATATAATAATTCAAATTTTAGTAATTGAAAAAAAATGTAAAATTCCAAAATTTTCAAATTTGTATTGCAAATTATAGCACTTCAAAATACAAAATATCAATTCAAAATTTAAGTTGTGTATTAAATAGACTGTAATATCATCAAAAAATTAGGGGATGCAAAAAAATTCTAAATTTAGTTTGGTCTAAGAAAAAATTATTTATAGAATTAGTACATACCAAGGTTCAGTACATTTCATGTTATTGGACACACATTTAAAATGTCACATTTTTCCAATAACTATTTTTCCATCACTGTAAGTCAACTGATTTTAAGTAATTAAATATTTTAGATTAAACTACTCAAGACTGACAAATAAGTCATGTTTAAGTTATTGAGGATCATATTCTTGCATTTTTTAGATGACATTTACATATATGTAAGGTTAGATTTCAAAAACCGAAAATATAAAGATGACTAGTTTAAAATGGTAGCTCGAGATAACTTTGTTATAAAAGATATAAAATAATTATTAGGTATAAAGAGAACCTGCTAAAATTCTTACTGCATAAAGGTTTTCTATAATACAACAAACATGTTTAATTTATCATACATTACTCAAAATAGGTAAATTCTAAAATTGTCCATTATTTTACCATATCAGTTAAAAATTACTTTAGTGGAAAATGTAATGTAAGTTTTATGCCTTGATTATATTTCATTATTTGTATATATGAAAGGTTGATTCAAAAGTACATCATAAAAAGATAGAAATAAAAGAGTTAAAAAATTCGTAGTTAACATGTTATTTAATCAACTAGATGAAGATGTAGAAACAAAAAAGGCATAGACAAAGTATAGGGATTCCATGATATCGATCTAAATTAATTCAAGAAAATAAAAAAATAAAAAATTATGAGGCCCCGATTGGTTATCCTTTTTAGATTTGTGTTTTCGTCCAAATAAGAAAGCATACAAGACTTATGTATTTTTTTGAAAAACAACCAGTTTGAAAATAATGTTAATGTACAAAATGAAAAAAAATGTAATGTAAGTTTTATGCCTTGATTAGATTTCATTATTTGTATATATAAGGTTGATTCAAAAGTACACCATAAAAAGATATAAATAAAAAAGTTGAAAACTTCGTAGTTAACATGTTATTTAATCAACTAGATGAAGATGTAGAAACAAAAAAGGCATAGACAAAGCATAGGGATTCCATGATATCGATCTAAATTAATTCAAGAAAATAAAAAAATAAAAAATTATGAGGCCCCAACTGGTTTATCATTTTTAGTTTTGTGTTTTCATCCAAATAAGAAAGCACACAAGACTTATGTATTTTTTTGAAGAACAACCAGTTTGAAAAATAATGTTAATGTACAAAATGAAAAAAAAAATTGTTTCATGTTTTGGAAAGTCCACCCCACCATCCCCTTCTCCGTCCTCTTCTGTCCCCATTCGGCATCCCTCTGTTATCATCCTACTTAAAATTTTAAATGTTTTCCTTTGTTCCTTTTGTCTTTTGTAATGGATTTTAAAAGCGCAAAACACAAAGCTCAAAATGAAATCAAACGGACCCTAAGATTATCAAAAAGGTGCAAGGAATTCCTACACACAACCGAAAGCTGCACAATTATTACAATAAAACAAATGGAAAAGAACGATGCATTAGAATCATTGGGAATTTTCTATGCATTTCTTAATGAGCCGATAGCCAAACTAAAAATTTCCTATGTTCTATAGAGCATTCTATAGGTAATTTACAAAGTTTGAGGAATACAAGGGTGTTTATGATGCTTATGCCTCCTTGAATCCATCTTACGCATAACCAACAAATGTAGAGAATGCTTAACCAACCAACATAGGAAAATGTAGGTTTTTTCCATCACTGGTTAGCAGAATAAGGCCGCACATTAAAAAACTACTTTATTTTTTTACTAAATCTGATTGGTTATTCAAATAATATGGTTTATTTGATTAAATGAGAATCACCAATTGTGTCATACCAACATATAAATATTTCACCTATAATTAAAAAAATCTACAAAAACTAAAGATTGGAGGTAATCCATGTTTACATTTTTTACTTCCAGAATCAGTTAAACATAATTTAACATAAGAAGATAATAGTGAACTGGGTCTTTATGCTCTTATTATTTTTAAACCTTCACTCTGCTGTTCATGGATGCATATATTGCTGTAAAACATTACTAGTTATCCATATGAAATAACAACTACTACGAATAGATAATAACATGATAAATGTCATTCGATGCTACCACTGATATCAGTAGCATTTGAACCTACAGCATTTAGAGGACTCTTTACAACGTCAATATTACTGTCTTCTTCATCTTCATCTAGAAGTAAAAGCATTTCAGGATCCCAAGCAAACTCAAAATCATCAACATCAAGGAGCTTACTAGAATTATCATTGTCAACTTTCTCTTGCATTGTTGATTGAGTATTCAAAGAGGGGCCTAACAATATTGTGTTAGCACTACCATGAGAGACTCCAACTCGTTTTTTGTGGCATATTGGTAAAGGATGGTTATGCTCCCCTTTATACGTGATTTTGTTCCTAGTCGGGTCTACTATCGACCTTTCCACATATTTCTTTGCATGGCATGCACTTGTTGTGCGGCATCTATAGTAATGTCTGTCCATTTAATTTGTTTAAAACACAGATACAATTAAATGATATTATGATAGCTTATTTGGAATACGATAAATATAGATGATGCCTTGTTTATATAATTTGATACCTAACAAAAAAATGATTATTTATTGGTTTATAAGAATCGAAATGCAATAATACATTTATAACCGATGACTTGCCATTAATTGAATTGTCCTATGATTTTAATTCAACCATGACAAAATAAAATATCCATTGTTTCACTTAAACAAATTTATAATCATGTTCTAATGAAAAATGTGTTTAACATGTACAGAAAACTAAAGTTGGAACATTTTATTCTATGCCATTATTCACTAACCATTTGTCCAATACATTCCCTTTTTGGGTAATAAACTAAATCATATCTGATCTTTGATAGTTATTTTGGTATGTTTCATTGTTTTGAAACTTACATAGAAAATGTTATACAATGGTTTTGCAAAGCCTTATCATATTATTTATGTTATTTTAGCAATTATTAAACAAAGGAATAAAATAAGTGGAGGAAGTAGAGCATACAAAAATTGAAGAAGGGTCTATAACTTAGTAAATCTAACAAATAGACAAATTCTAATTAAAAAATATACTTTCAATATCCGTTCTCTTACTTTTTAAATGTTAGTATTGAATCAATTAAAATTTTAATAAATTCATCTATAATTACGACATCACTGATTTCTTCTATATAATTTAAAAACTTATTTCATTTACTAAATTTTATTTTCTTTTTTTTGAAACATTTTTTTTTCTTGATAACTACAATGAAAACCATAAATTCAAATTTGAGGAACACAAAAATTGAGTGGGGGATTGTAGCTTAGCAAAGTTGGACTAAAAAGTAGCAAATTATGGTATGAAAATGTACTCCTTACATTTTTCCTTGACATTCCTAGTTTAGTAAATTACAAAATGCTAAATATAATATTAGGAAATATAAAAGATAACAAGGGGGGCTTGTAAATTAATAAAACAATCAAATAATCTAGTTTTGATTCAATAAATATTCTTTATATTTGTTTTCTTGTTTTTTTGTACGTTAGTTAAAAACAAATTAATTGTACAATAATTCGTCGACATTCCTAATTACAACTTTGGCAGATTGTTCTGCATAATTAGAAAAATATTTTCATTCATTTATTGTTCTTTCCTTTCATTTGAAACATTTATTAGATTGATTACCATAAAAAAAACCCTATATTTATGTTGTTTATTGGTTTCATTTTTACAATTTTACTTCGCAAAGAAGCAAAGATATCCAACTATTAGAATAATACCTTCCAATTTTGATTTGATATTTTTTACAAACATATGTTTATTTTCATGAAAATTAAGTTACCACGTACCTTGGATATGGAGAATCTTTGATTAGCATCTTGCCATATTTACGCCAAAGCCAATTGTCATTATTGTGACTTATCGTCACTGGAACCTCTGTGGTCACATTTTTAATCGACTGCTTTTGATGCCTCCTAATGAAAATTAGTTCATTGTGACATAATATTTTCATGGTAATAAATTTTTGCAATACTATTTTGGAATACAGACACATACATAGACACACAGATATATATGCACCGACCACCAATACCTCAATTTTACTACGCCTCCAACCCTCTCTTATTCAACCACAAATTTTGAATTAAATTATTGAGTAAAATGAGAAAAGGGGAAAATATAATAATTTAATTCAGAGTAGGTGGTTGAAATCAAGGTGATTAGAGATGTAGTAGATCCTTATATACACATAAATATATAAATATGTATGTATTAAAATTAGTAGATCAAAAATTACCATTTCATTTTGTTTTTTATTCCATTATATGGACTTGTTCGTGATGGCGGTAAAAATGCTTGATTTAGGAGAGGCCAAGTTGGTGGTGCCTCCATGGGAAGCGGTGGCATCTCAGATTCGCAAAAGCCATAGTTTTTATCATGAATCTCTTGAAATTTAGTTGCATTGTTTTCAAAATTTGTAAATGCATCAGGCGAAAGTGATGGTTGCTCCTTGATAATTGACTTCTCCTTAATTTTGGAACAACTTCTTACGATTGCCATTAGATCCCAATCATTTTCCATAAGTCAATGGAATTTATGTATTGAGAAAGAAATAGGTGCAAGTGATGTAAAGAGAATGTTGTCATCCAATATATAGCAAGGATAGTGGATATGTTAGGAAATAAATAACCTCCTAAGGGGAAATTTTCAAAAAATGGGTAAAACATTAATGTAATTAATGTGAGGATACATACTAAAGAAAAATATCACCTAATAACCTCTAGGATTTATTATTCATGCATTGCCATATTTGAAATATGTGCATTTATTAAAAATATTATGTTTACTAATTGAAATAATTCTTGCTTCTTTTATCTGCAATAATGTCTTAGGTGACTAAAAAATCGTTTATAATATGAATTATCAACAATTGTTTTATGGGGAAGAAAAATTATCTCTGGTAGTGTGTAGTTAAAATAGAGACATTACCTTTTGGTTCGACTATGAAGTTTTAAAAAACTCTCATATACAAACAAGAAGTTAGGAGCTCGAATCCCATTGTAAAAAAACTAACATTTTATGGAAATTTTGAAACATAAATGATGATATGAGTACAAACCCTTTTTCAATAAAAAATTGCAGATATTTATTGTTTTAGTTTATTTTCATCGAACTATATAGAAATATCAATTTTATTAATTTTATAAGGGTCTTTTTATATGCATGTGTGTTGCACCTGCAAAAAAATTCCCATATATATAATGAAGTTACTACATTTTTTAGCTTTTGAATTTAAAAACTGCCCAGTTTATTAACAAAGTGCATTGTCTAAGGGACATCAATTTTAGATAAGAGAGAGTCAATTTTTCAATATTTGTAAGATTGTTATGTGAGGTGCAAAAAAGTTTGCCCCTTATAACAAATAAAATTAATTCTTCTATTACCTCCATTATGAAATTTTAACGTTGTTCCTTCACCATTTTCGAATTTTCATTTCGATCGTAACCTTTCTAATTTACTTTTTGGTGGACCATCATCTTTTTTCATTTCATTTTTCAACAAGGTGTGATCTAATTTGATTTAAATGTGGGTAAAAAGATAAATCTTATGATTTTATTCAATTTATCGTATCCTATAAAGAGAAATTTTATTTTTGGAAGGATTCCCTCTAAATTACATCCCTTTTATTCAAAAGTTACGTTTCTTTAACAGTGTCATTAATAACCGCTACCAATGAGAGTTGCGGATCTTTTGGTTATTTAGTTTTACCGCATTATGTATCGTGTATTGGTAAAAGCATCCAATTTCACTCTTCTTAATACTATAGGAAAAAAAATGCAATAAAATTTGTGTCCTTCCAAATACCAAAATTATTTCACATGGCAATTAACCCCCACGTAAAGTCATTTTGCTAGCGAACAACCACCTAATTACTATTGCTCGATGGTTAATCGTCATGGAAAATAGTGTTGGTAGACTGTTGTTTGTCGTGCAAAAAACAGTCAAATGATGTCTTTGGTAGCCCCTCGAAAAGCCTTGTTAAGAAGAGTATAAAATATAAATTTATGGTACTTTTTAGCAGCGGTATTAGGTAGAGGAAAATGAGGTCCCTTAATGATACATTATGTATTTAGCATGTAACATCTATAACTCACTTTTGATTTCAACTTCTGAGGCTGAATACTTTCACTCCTCGCAAAAATTATGTTTATCAATCTCAAATCTAATCTCAAAATTGATCAAAATTAACCTATACTTGACGCAGTCAATGTCTTAATGAACTCATCCAGCTCAATATTCATCATTTAGTTTGAAGTTACATGTTCTACCTTACCTAATTTTTGTTTGGATTTTCAAATTTCTTACTATTGTGTTATTACAATTGTTTTTTTCTTATGATTATTTCGATCTCACGTTATGCATTGAGTAGGAGGATTAAGTATTTTGGATTAGATGAAGTATGATAGTAGTTTTATGATCCAACAAATGTTAATTAGTTGATCATCCATATGTAAATGAAATGAAATTCATGAATTGGAAGTAAAAGAAGATTGTATGGTTTTCCAATTGTCTTAACAATGTTATTTTGATTTTGGTATATTAGATAAAGAATCATGTATGCAAATGCAATGACAATTAGTAAAAACAGATAAGCTAATGCAATGTCAGTAAGATGAGTTATTATATGTTGTCCATAATAGTAGTATCATACTATACCAACACTTTACTCCTTTTATTAAAGATTAATTATCACATTATCATTAGGAGTATATTTTATCCATTGTGAGTTAGTAAATTTAAAATAGAGTAGGCACTCAGAAATATGGTTATAAGATGAAACTGTAATAAAAGCACATTTTCATGACATTTGCAATGAAATGTAATGTTTTGTTGATTTTTTCGATCTCACGTTATGCATTGAGTAGGAGGACTAAATATTATGGATTTGGATAAATTACGATAGTAGTTTTATGATCTAATAATTGTTAATTATTTGATCATCAATATGTAGATGGAATGAAATTCATGAATTACAAGTAAAAGAAGATTGTATGGTTTTCCAGTTATCTTAACAATGGTTATTTTGTTTTGGTATATTAGATAAATAATCATGTATGCAAATGGAAATTTTTTTTTAATAAAAACACATAAGTTAATGCAATGTCAATAAGACGAGTTATTATAAGTTGTGCTATAATAGTATTATAATACTATACTAGTACTTTACTCCTTTTTATTAAGGATTTACTTATCACATTATCATTAGGAGTACATTTGATGCATTTCGAGTTAATAAATTTAAAATAGGGTAGGCACTCAGAATTATGGTTATAAGATGAAACTTCTATAAAAGCTCATTTTCATGACATTTGCAATGATTATGCATATTTATAAAACAAGGAGTTTTTAAGGCACGATTATGTTTTAAACATGGATGTTAAGGTAAACAAAATAAATCATAGATGTTATGTAACATCCCCCTATGTAGAGGCCTAAAACTAACGGCTATGAATGGTGTAGTCATCCATAGTTATTAGTCTTTGACGACCAACTACGGCAGTGCTAGATACATTGATACACAGATTATAAGAATGTGGAAAAAAATTAACAATTCAAAACATATTTTCACATTTCATTCAAAACATTTCATTTTCATTACATAATTTCAAAAATGTTGACCACGTTTAGCAAAATATAGTTATTACAAAATATAGTTATTACACATACGTCAAGAGTGACATATGAAGATGCCTCCTTGGTTGATCAGACTATATAATAAGGCTAATAAATCTACATTTACATCCAAATACATAGCGGAAAAAGTTAACTCTAAATAACTAACCGCCTCCTACACGCCTCTGGAAGCTTTATTCGTCTAAGAAGAAAGAATCTAAAAACCTTGAACCTTAAACCTCAAACTACTCAAAACAAATTGAGTACCCGAGAGTTTAAGGGGAAAAAACTTTGAGTCAAACATAAAGCTTGATATGAATAATAGTCTATCATCTCAAGCCAAATAGATATCTAGTGAGACCACGCCATATAGTGGAATGGGTTTTTCCCTCACTAGTATCCTAAAACCTTTGTAAAACCATATACCGTGCTCCTGCATCCACAGTGGTTAAAAACATAGTATTTCAAAACATTATGATGATATGCAAAACAAGAAAATGAAATTTGGATTTTCCGTCCCCATTTATTTTGACTATCCATCTCAATTATAGTTTCTAGGATTACTATTAACCCATTAGTTTTCATAAGCTAACTAATAGTCGGTTAAACAATTAAGGATTCCCTGTCCATATACATAGTTTTCATGGGCTTACCATGAACCTATCTATCTAACATCTTCATTTACACACAGTAGTCATGAGCTAACTATGAACTTGTTTGTCTAACATCCTCGTTATACATAGTTTTCATGGGCTAACTATGAAACTATTAGCCCATGCCATTATGACACAGTTTTCATGGGCTTATTGTAAATCTATTAGTCCTGCCACTATCTTTCCTTTATATTTTAGCATCCTATATCTAACGACCCAAAATTTTAGACCTTGAAAATTCGACATTAACGTTCACTGTAGAAGTGCCGAGCAATCGAATGCCGAAAATCCCAGATTGTTAGGGTAAAGAAAAAAAGAGGAAGAAGAAGAAACATAAAACAACAGCACAGAAACTCACGTTCGCAGCGGATTAAAATATAATATCGAACAATAGCATTTATACATTAAAGCCATAAATGTCAGTTTTTCAAACAAAATATCAGAATACAACCATTCACAAATAAACTGGACAATTTTAACATCTTGTCGCAAACTACTATCAATACATATCTCAAATACACTGTGGGATATACTCCATACGTTCTTACCATCCAGCTCGCCTCTTGAGCTCCAAACGTCCTAACTTAAAAAATCTGTAATACTCGGTCTGAACCGAGCATTACATTAAAGTAACACTCGAGTCAGGCTGGAAACCAGCGTGTGTAAACTCATTTAAATTGAAATACTAAGGTTGTAAAGCTTCTTTGAAAACCCAGGGTAACTCGTACCTGAATAAGAGTTCTTGTCTTGCTATAGCCAAACATTTATTCCACGAAATAATATCTAAGTAACGTTACTTAGTTCAATGGCCAAGTTACATAATGTATTCCATTCCACCTATTTGATTCTCAAACCAAATATAAAAAGAATTATAGTAGTTACTAATCGAAGTGGTTTCAGATATTGCTGATATCCGACTCTGATCTCTTCGAATCCAATACTTATCTTTCAGCCAAGTTGTTTAAGTGAATACAATTCAATTTTAAATTTAGAATGTTGTATTTACACGGCAATTCATCACAGATAGTTAAACCACATAATCACAGTTCGACTAAAGCATTCAAAACACAGAGCATCACAAATTATAGACTAGGGATAATAATCAATCCAAGCGTTCAATCCAAGTTTACCATTCATAAGCAAGATTAATTTTTCATCCAAATCCCAATTAATTTAATTTAATCACCAAATAAATTAAATTAATTACTTTTAAATCTTGCTTAATTTAATTAATTATGAACCACTTATTATTATTTACAATAATTAATGAAATTAGTTAATCATCCGTTAATCATTGACATTAATTAATTATTCTTAAATTACTCGCATTAAATAATTAAACTTTAATTACTTACATTAATTAATTAACCTTTAATTACTAACATTAATTATTTAACCTTTAATTACTTACATTAATTTATCAACCTTTAATTACTTACATTAATTAATTAACCTTTAATTACTTACATTAATTATTTAACCTTTAATTACTTAAGACCTTAATTAATTTAAGATAAACCATTTATCTTAATTAATTACTTAATTATCATTTAAATCTTATTTAAATTAAAGATTTGAAATTAATTTATTATTAACATACAAAATCGTTTGATACCCTTTTTATTAATTAAAGTTTAATACACTTATCTTAAACACCTACTTAATTACATCACGATTAAATTCCATTTGAAAATACTTATGAATAAATTTATTATTATCCTAATATATATTTATTTCCAAAACCAAATCAATTAATTTTAAAAACTTTTTACTTTAAAATTAAAATAACCTTTGTAACTTGTTTGATAACTTGATTAATACCTTGAACACTTGTTACTAATTAGTTTTGAAACTTATATCTGTTCTTATGCTTTAAAACTTGTTAAATCATTTTCTTTTATTTTTTTAAAAACGTGGATAACTAACGGAAACATACCCGAGCCCAAGCTCGAAATTCTCAAGCAAAACCCGATCTAACCTTCTTTTCTCTCCTTTAAAAACTTTTTTTTTGTTTTAAAGTGGAAAACTGTTACAACAGTTAAACACTCGCATTCACCCGATACAACCCTGATGCTTACCTGAGATCCCACCCGAGACAACTACCTTCTTCTCAAATCCTACAACAACCAAACCAACCCACTGATACAACTGACACAACTGGCCACTCGTGCACGTGCACACGACATCGGTGCCACTCCGGCCATCATCGCCGACACCCCTGAGTTGCCGTCGACCCTCACCAATAATTCGGCTACCCAGAACTTCGAATGTGCCAGGAAATCAAAATCGAGCAAGTCGAGCCGCCACGGAACCTAGACCCATCATCGAAAACCCTCTCGCTCCGCCACCTATGACCACCAGACACCCCACCGATTAACCTAAAGTTGCGTCTCGAAACCACGCATCGATTACCCTACCTTCGATCCATTCCGGGCCACCCACGACGAAGCTATACCCTCGAAAACAATGTCGACCAAAAATGGTTGTAAAGCCCCAAATTGCCGTCGCCAGGATACCTCGACGATCTAAAAATCCTCCTGCCATTTTCCCTTGACCCCCGACCTTCACACTTCCTCCAACATCAACATGCGGCACCACCCTTAACCGATCGTCGAGAAATCGACGAAAGTTTGATTTTCGTTCATCTCAAAGATTCCCATCAAGCACAAACTTAAAAAATCATGATATTATTATCAAAATTCATTATTTTCAAATACGAATCAGGTTATAAATTCAAAACATGAATTTCAGACATTTGATTTTCTGACTATAATTGTGCATCACCGTATTTCTTATTTTTGAAAACTTGATATATAAACTTGATTTTGTTTTCAAAAAAAATATTGCATTCCTATAATCACCTTCTCTTTAGAGATCATAGCCTAAAATTATATAGGTGGGAAGATATGAATTTGTTTAGGTGGATTTGAGCCTGTAACACAAACAAAGGCATCTAAATATATATATATATACACACACACGGACATGCACATATATTTCATATTTATATACATGCAACCACATTAATTCATCCATGAAAACAACATTACTTTAATTACTTATCACATGAAACAAGTTTTAAATGAATTTAAGCTTTTTAAAGATTAGTTTGCTCACCTTATTTTGAATAGAGGTACCTATTTGAACAATCTGAAAATTTTGATTTGAACTTAAAACTGCAAGCTTGAATTTGCAAACTGGAAACTTGGTTTGGTTGATTTGCTACCGATCTCCTTGAATTTGCTTATTGGATTTAGAGTTTGAATTTGATCTTGAATTTCTTAGCTTTAATTTTGAATTTTGGAAGAGTTGTTTGTTTTTTTTAGTTTTCATTTTATCTTCTCAGGTTTTTAGTTTCTCTTTGGTTTTGTTTTTGGTAAAATGAAAGAAGAAAAGGGATAAGAGTAGAGATATTTATGCCTGGTATCTTATTTTATTTATTTTTTAATATTTTGAAAATGAGGAAATGCATTTAAACAAGCATTTGTGACATTTGTATTTTGCATGCTAAACTTAGTTTACACTTGTAAACATATATCTTCATAAGCCTACACATGTCTTTATTCATGTATTTTATATTTTCTTTATGTTGTTATATTATGTTTATTTTATTTACACATTTTTTTATTACCATTTTATTATTAGTTAAATTTATGTTTAATTAATAAGATAAAATCTTTTATTCATTCCTATTTTAAACTTAAGCTATTACTTTAATTAATAAATATATGTAGAGTTCGAATCTAATTTATTTTTTTAATATTTTGAAACTAAAAATATAATTTGAATTGAAAATATAACTTTGGAATAAATAGAATATCGTATATGGATTTTGATATTGATATTATATACATCCATATTATTACAAACTTCCCTATATTTTATTCCAAAGGCAAATATAGATACCCATATACATTATAAAGCTTGTATATATCTATTTATATATATATTTATGGATATTTTATCCTGAATTAAATAGTGAAATATATTATTTATTTATTTGCTATAAGATTTATCATCTCCATAGATTTATAATTCAACATTTATTATAGTTTCAAATATATATATATACATATCCACATATTTATCAGAATTTTATTTATTTAACTTATACATCAGTATCACAATAGTAAAAGTCAGTTAATTATCCAATTATCATATATCCAAAAATCCAGGTTATCACATTCCTCCCTCCTTTAAAACTTTTCATCCCTAAAAAGGAGCGAAGCAATAATTTTGATTACAATGCTTATTATTAGTTAAATTATTCTTAAACATCTTTAACTCTTAACTCTTTTTTTATAAAAAGAATTTTAAAAAACTTTAAAATCTACATAATATTACCAAAGTATCTTTATAAAAATACTTTTTATAACTCGATGTTTCAACAAGTCCATCCTTGTTCTCACAGAAATTCGGCCATACGTTGATTAGGCGTAGGACTGAAAATCTATAAGTACTTAACAGACCCATTTTCAACATCCAGTGAAAATACTTAGAAAACATTTTTGAAAATATAGAAAACATTTTTGGTGAGAATGCTCTGGAAATCGTCACCCCCTCCTGGTCGCAGTTAACCCGATGATTACGTTGCCATCCCGGTAAAACCATAGAAAATTGTATTCCTTCGCGCCCCTCGATTACACCATGTAACTCACCACTGATCGCAGATACACCCAGGGTTACGTCACCATCACGGCAAAAACCCATGTAACTGTAGGCGTCAGCGCCCTCAAATTTCGCTGCCAAATGAAACTTCACCACTCCTACATAGATCGCTGACTACATTAGTCGAGTCCCAATGTAGCCTGTAGGCACTCACTGCCACATGACTTTCGCTATGTCTTCATAGATCGTAGTCTACCGATGTTACGTCGCTCTCCTAGCGAAATCAAATGTAGACCGTAGGCAATCGTTGCCCCTCGACTTCCGCTATGGTGTGGAGAAAATCGCAGTTACATCAAGTTACACTGTCGTCGCAGTATAACCCAATGTCTCTGTAGGCATCGGCGCCCTCGACTTTCGCTACCCAACCAAAATCCTCAGGAATTTCAGTTTGTCCGGACTTCCTCCCAGGATCAAATTTTGAACCCCCTTAGGGCTCAAGGCCGAACCACCACGTGATTCTCCTACTAGATGTTTCACTCTAATGGGAGCGCCGTATTCCCCACAACATTCTCAAAACTTTTTATAATATACACATATAGTATCTTTCAAATCATACTCTTTATATGTATCATATATAAATCCCATTTACAAAAAATCAGTATCTTAAATTGATAGTTCCAAACTTGGCTTTTCAAATTTCCAAAATTAATTTCCCCCAAAATCAAAAGCCTTTCAAAATCAATGGGTTGAAAAAACCGTTTTGATAAAATCATTTATATATATAGACACACACACATAAATTTATTCTTTTAACTAGAACAAAACATTTTTCAAAGATCTTTTCTTCTAGTTATAGATTCAACAGGGGGAGTTTATTATATATAACATATATATATACATACTTTATTTATGCCAAATCAAATATTCAAGTTTGATCTCTTTTATAAAGTTATTTACTATCTTACTTACTCTTTATAAAGTAAATTTCAGTTAGAGAGACATCCAACTTCCACTTTTATTCATCGTATATTTCTCAAAATACACTTTTCCTTTTCAAAAATCATTTTTACATTTCTTTTTTAAAAAAATTCAATATCCATATCATTCAAGAACGTGCGATGTACATATATCATCCGTATGCAATATTAAATTTGATCGCTCCTCGATTACCCAATTTCACTACCGAACTAGTATCGTCCATCCGACTTCATAGTGCAGACCCAAATTTGGTTTCTTGATCAAAAATCATCATTCTCCTTGCATAGCTATAACTATGATATAGAATTTCCAGAATCAATCAAAAATCCATATCCAGGGTTCACCGTCAAAAATCGAGTGAAAAATTCCAACTTGGATCAATATGCTATCTCGAAATTCTGTGCTCGAATCTGGATCAAATCATTATGCGAATAGAATAACATACGTACATCCTACGTATTTGTCTTCATTGATTTTCAGCTAAATCAACTTCCTTTCACTACACATTCATTTTGAATTCTATTCACTTATTCACAATCGCTTCATTCCACCTGGTTTATCACTTCAATTATAAACAGTTTGCACGCTGACCAACTAGAATTTAGAAAATAGATTGAAAATGTTTAAAATAGATAAGTAGTTATAAAATACTTATTAGTTGTAAAATAGTTGTAAATAGTTAAGTAATTACAAAATAGTTGTTAAATGGTTAAATAGTTGTAGAATAGTTAGAAAGTTGCAAAATAGTTGTAAAATAGTAATTAGTTTGTAAAACAGATGTAAAATAGTAATTAATTTTCAAAATAGTTGTAAAAGAAGTATAAGATAATTTGGGTTTTGAAAAAGAAAGATCGTATAGTAAATAGCTAGAAAAATAGATTTAAAACAGTTTATATTAAAACAATTTATTTGAAAATAGTTTCAGAGTCAAATAGGTTTAATTTCCCAATTTTTCATTTCAATCACTCTTCAATTACTACTTCCATTTTAATTGATTCAATTTCAATTAATTTGAATTAGCTTCAATTTCTTTCCCAAATTCAGATTATTTTCTATTTGAATTAAACTTATTCAAATCCAATCACAATTCCAAATAATTCAAATCAAATTCGATTTGAACTAATTTCAATTCCAATCTCAACTTTAAACCATCTTGAATTATATAAATTCGAGTTAAATTTTTAAATGTTGATTTGATCCTTTAAATCAAATTAACCTTTACTTTTAATTTAACACCCTAAGTCTTTAAATAATATAATTCCGATCCCAAATTTTAAATATTCATTTTAAATTACCTTTACTTAACTTATTTCTAGGTTCAAGTAAGAGTTCGAAACTTTTTAAACAATTTAATTTTTAGAATCCAATTTATTACCCAATTTTAACTTCAAACTTTGAAACCAATTCTTAATAAATTTAGTTTGCAAGTTTATTTTTAACATTTAAATATTAGGTTCAAAGTTATTGCATTTCCATAATTTCAATTTTATTTCTAAAGATCTAAATTATTTAAATAATTTCAAATTAAATGTCTATTTTCATTTCATTTCAGCAATGGATATATATTATTTCAATCCACTTCTTAATTCAAAAATAATCCATTTCACAGTTTTGTAGATTATTAACAACAACATGATGATAGAAGGATATGTCAAAGTAAGTAAACATCCAAATTATTTAAAACATCCATCAGTAGCATCCATTGCCCATTTCCAGAACTCAAACCCATTTTTAAGATCACACATAACTCCTACTATAAGTCAACCCATTTAACTTCCCTAAGTTAAATTCAATTCACTTAATCTAGTCAACATTACTAAATTTGAATTCTCCATTCAAATTTTAAAATTCTTATCAATATCCTTTCTCACTTATAAGTTCAAAACTTATTTCTCTTTGGTTTTTTACATCACATTTCAGGGGAAAATTCAAAACTCAACACTTAATGTTTACTTCCAATCAACTTTGATATTATGTATATCTCATACATATATATACTTATTTCCTTTGCACATCAAGTCATACTTTAGATTTTGAACCATTCTTGGTTTTTAATTCAAACAAATTCCTTTAAATTTTTAAAACAACTCTTATTTCTTGTAATATAGGATCCCTACATTAATTTTTTATTTGTTATATCTTTCAATATTTTTAAATAATTTAAATTTTCCGGACTTAGATTTTAAAAACTTCACAATGTAAATCCTTTTTAATTTATAAGTCATACTTATCTAAATTATTACTTCCTTATAACATTCCATTCTACTTTATCATTGTTTATTTAGAAAATAAACATCCCTTTATTAAGATACAATACCCAATTTATAATAGTTATCATATCTAGAAATCATATACACCATATATTCTATAATTATTTGCTGAAAAATAAAATCAAGGTAACTTATTTCAATACTTTTGAAAATTCTTTTTAAATTTTCTAGGATTTAAATTCAGTTTTGAATCCACTTTTAGCTCAACTTACTTGTATAGTTCATATTATCCAATTCCTATTTGGATATATACATATATATACATACACACACACACACATATATATATTTGTATATATTACCACTTAATTCTTATTTAATTTCGATAATCAACAACCAATTACTTTAATATATATAATAATTAGAAAAACTATTGCTTTATATATAAAAATATAAGCTTGTATAAAAATTAATTTTAAAACCGTTTTAAAATATTTATATAAGAAAATAACAAATATGCCCTTATATATAATAAACTCAACTCATTCTAGGGTACTACTAACCTTATCGTTAATAGGTAACCCCTACCAGTGCCAAGGTTCTCGCTTAGCTTTCAGCTCTGATACCAAATGTAACGACCCGAAATTTTCGACCTCGAAAATTCGACACTAATACGTTCACTGTAGAAGTGCCAAGCAATCGAACGTCGGAACTTCCAGATTGTTAAGGTAAAGAAGAAAAGAGGAAGAAAAAGAAACAGAATACAACAGCACAGAAACTCACATTCACAGCAGATTAAAATATAATATCAAATAATAGCATTTATACAATTAAAGCTGTAAATGTCAATTTTACAAACAAAATATAAGAGTACAACCATTCACAAATAAACTGGACAATTTTAACAACTTGTCCCAGAATACTATCAATACAGATCTCAAATACACTACGGATTATACTCCATACGTTCCTACCATCCAGGTCGCCTCTTGAGCCCTAGAACGTCCTAACTTGAAAATCTGTAATGCTCGGTCTGACCCGAGCATTACATTAAAGTAACACCTGAGTCGGGCTGGAAACTAGCGTGAGTAAACTCACTTAAATTGAAATACTAAGGTTGTAAAGCTTCTTTGAAAACACAGGGTAACTCATACCTCAATACGAGTTCTTACCTTGCTATAGCCAAACATTTATTCCACAAAATAATATCTAAGTACCGTTACTTAGTTTAAATAGCCAAGTTACGTAATTTATTCCATTCCAGCCTCTTTGATTCTCAAATCAAATATAAAAAGAATTATAGTAGTTACTAATCGAAGTGGTTCCGGATATTGCTGATATCCGACTCCGGTCACTTCGAATCCAATACACCTGAGTCGGGCTGGAAACTAGCGTGAGTAAACTCACTTAAATTGAAATACTAAGGTTGTAAAGCTTCTTTGAAAACACAGGGTAACTCATACCTCAATACGAGTTCTTACCTTGCTATAGCCAAACATTTATTCCACAAAATAATATCTAAGTACCGTTACTTAGTTTAAATAGCCAAGTTACGTAATTTATTCCATTCCAGCCTCTTTGATTCTCAAATCAAATATAAAAAGAATTATAGTAGTTACTAATCGAAGTGGTTCCGGATATTGCTGATATCCGACTCCGGTCACTTCGAATCCAATACTTATCTTTAAGCCAAGTTGTTTAAGTGAATACAATTCAATTTTAAATTCAAAATGTCGTACTTACACAGCGATTCATCACAGATAGTTAAACCACATTATCACAGTTCGACTAAAGCATTCATAACACAAAGCATCATAAATTACAGACTAGGGATAATAATCAATCCAAGCATTCAATTCAATTTTACCATTCATAAGCAAGATTAATTTGCCACAGAAATCCCAATAAATATGATTTAATCACCAAATAAATTAAAATAATTACTTTTAAATCCTACTTAATTTAATTAATTATAAATCGTTTATTATTCTCTACATTAATTAATAAAACTAATTAATCATCCTTTAATCATTGACATTAATTAATTATTCTTAAATTACTCACATTTATTAATTAACCTTTAATTACTTACATTAATTAATTAACCTTTAATTACTTACATTAATTAATTAACCCTTAATTGCTCACATTAATTAATTAACCCTTAATTACTAAAATTATTTAATTAACCCTTAATCACTTACATTAGTTAATTCACCCTTAATTACTTACACTAATTAATTAAGCCCTAATTACGTACATTACTTAATTAACCTTTAATTACTTAAGACCTTAATTAATTTAAGATAAACCATTTATCTTAATTAATTACTTAATTATCATTTAAATCTTATTTAAATTAATGATTTGAAATTGATTTATTATTAACATACAAAATCGCTTGAGACCCTTTTAGTTAATTAATGTTTAATACACTTATCTTAAACACCTACTTAATTACATCATTATTAAATTCCGTTTGAAAATATTTATGAACAAATTTATGATTATCCTAATATATAATTATTTCCAGAACCAAATCAATTAATTTTAAAAACTTTTAAATTTAAAATTAAAACCTTTGTAACTTGTTTGATAACTTGATTAACTCCTTGAACACTTGTTAATAATTAGCTTTGAAACTTGTATATGTTCTTATGCTTTAAAACTTGTTAAATCGTTTTCCTTTAAAAAAATTTAAAACCTGAATAACAAACGGAAATAAACCCGAGCCAGAGCTCAAAATTCTCGAGAAAAACCCAATATAACCTTCTTTTCTTTCCTTTAAAAACTTTGTTTTGTTTTTAAAGTTGAAAACTGTTACAACAGTTAAACACTCGCGTTCACCCGATACAACCTCGATGCTTCCTATAGATCCCACCCGAGACAACTACCTTCTCCTCATATCCTACAGCAACCAAACCAACCCACTAAAACAACTGACACAACTCGACACTCGTGTATGTGCACATGGCATCAGTGCCACTACGGCCATCATCATGGACACCCCTGAGTCGTCGTCGACCCTCACCAACCATTCGGCTACCTAGAACTTCGAACATGCTTGGAAATCAAAATCGAGCAAGTCGAGTCGCAACAGAACCCAGACCCATCATTGAAAACCCTCTTGCGCCACCGCCTACGACCAACAGACGCCCCGCCGATCAACCCAAAGTTGTGTCTCGAATCCGCACATCGATTCCCCTACCTTCGATCCATTTCGGTGCACCCACGACGAAGCTACGCCCTCGAAAACAACATCGACCAAAACTGGTCGTAAAGCCCTAAATCGCCGTCGCCAGGCCACCCCGACGATCTAAAAATCCTCCTACCATTTTCCGTTGACCCTCGACCTTTACACTACCTCTAGCATCAACCTGCGGCTCCACCCGTCACCGATCGCCGAGAAATCGACGAATGTTCGGTTTTCGTTCATCTCAAAAATTCCCATCAAGCACAAACTTAAAAATCATGATAGTATTATCAAAATTCATTATTTCCAAATACGAATCAGGTTATAAATTCAAAATATGAATTTCAGACATTTGATTTTCTGACTATAATTGTTCATCACTATAATTTCTTATTTTCGAAATAATTAATTGATATATAAACTTGAAATTGTTTTCAAAAATAATATTACGTTCCTATAATCACCTTCTCTTTAGAGATCATAGCCTAAAATTGTATAGGTGTGAAGATATGAATTTGTTTAGGTGGATTTGTGCCTATAATACAAACTGAGGCATCTAAATACATATATATAGAGACATGCATAGATATTTCATATTTATATACATGCAACCACATTAATTCATCCATGCAAACAACATTACTTCAATTACTTATCACGTGCAACAAGTTTTAAATGGATTTAAGCTGTTTAAAGATTAGTTTACTCAGCTTATTTTGAACAAAGGAACCTATCTGACCGATCTAAAAATTTTGATTTGAACTTGAAACTACAAGCTTGAATTTGTAAACTGGAAACTTGGTTTGCTTGATTTGCTACAGATCAGCTTGAATATGCTTGTTGGATTTAGAGTTTGAATTTGATCTTGAATTGCTTAGCTTAAATTTTGAATTTTAGAAGAGTTGTTTTTTCTCATTTTATCTTCTCAGGTTTTTAGTTTCACATTGGTTTTGTTTTCGATAAAATGAAAGAAGAAAAGAGATAGGAGTAGAGATATTTATACCTGGTTTCTTATTATTATTTTTGTATTTTGAAAATGAGAAAATTCATTTAAACAAGCATTTGCGACATTTATACTTTGCATGCTAAACTTAGTTTACACTTGTAAACATAAATCTTCATAAGCTTGCACATGTCTTTATTCATGTATTTTATATTTTCTTTATGTTGTTATAATACGTTTATATAATATACGCGTTTTATTATTATTATTATTATTTTATTATTATTTAAATTTATGTTTACTTAATAAGATAAAATCTTTTATTCATTCCTATTTTAAACTTAAGCTATTACTTAATTAATAACTATATGTAGAGTTCGAATCTAATTTATTTTTTTGAGATTTTGAAAAGAAAAAAATAATTTTGAATTGAAAATATAACTTTGGAATAAATGGAATATCTTATATGGATTTCGATATTATATACCTCCATATTATTACAAACTTCCATACCATAGGCAAATAAATATACTCATATACATTATAAAGCTTGTCTATATCTTTTTCTATATATATGGATATTTTATCTTGAATTAAAAAGTGAAAAATATTATTTATTCATTTGCTATAAGATTTATCATCTCTAGAGATTTATTATTCAACATTTATTATAGTTTCAAATATATATATATATATCTAGGTATTTATTAGAATTTTATTTATTCAATTTATAAATCAGTATCACAATAGTAAAAATCAGTTAATTATCCAATTATCAGATGTCCAAAAATATGGGTATTATGAGAAATGCGGATTATGGATCTTAAGCCTAAGATTAACACTAGAGGGAGGGTGAATAGTGTTAATAAAGAATTACTAAATCTTTTTAATTTATGTTAATTTAGACACAAAAGTATGCAATATACAGACACAGATATGATCACAGAAACAATCATAGATGCAGAAATAAAATAAAAGCAGTAAAGGAAAGAACACACTGGATTTTATACTGGTTCGGAGTTACCCTACATCCAATCCTGCAACACAAGTACGAATTTCCTTTCAAAAGTAATCGTACAATTACACCCTCGGTTTCAAGGCTACGAGGTACACCCTCCAGAATTTCGATCCTCTGGGTAGAGATACTTGATTTTCGGGCCACAAGTTTACCCAATTGATTTACCAAGGCTACAATCACACCTTTTCCCTTTTGATTGATTTCCAAGGCTACAATCACACCTTTTCCCGCTTAATAGATTATAAAGAAGTCTACAACTCTGAATAGCACTGAGAATCTTGTAGAGATAGTGATAGAGAATCAAACTAGAAGTAGTCGAGTATGATTCAATGTTGATTTTGGCAGAGTAATGATAAGAATATGTATTAACAAATGAGGAAGAAGAAGTGGAGTGAAAACCAGAAAAAAGTGATTAAAAATTCATTGAAACTGACCCCTATTTATAGAAGAACAACAGCCATGGCCATGTATGAAGAGTTATGGCGAATAGACACTTCTTTTGAAATTTAACTTTTTGAATCAAACTGCCACCATGTCGACATAGTACCCATGGGTATGTCGACATCCCAAAGCTTCTTACGATGTTTTGAATTTCTTTGAAAATAACCTTTATCTTACATAAAAACTAATTTAAACTTTATAAATATACTTAATTATAGTTGAAATTCATAAGTAAATATAAAGAATAATATATAAAGAATTTAACCATAATTTTATATTTAAATCTAAGTATAAATATTTGTTAAATATATTATTTAAAAAAGATAGTTTAAAATCAGGAGTAATTTGATTTTGAAAGTAAAGATGTTTTTGAGGCTAAAATTACTTAAAATCAGGATCGAGGGTTTTGAATCTTTTAAAAGGAAAGTTTTGAAATCATTTTGAAAACAATATAATTTTGTAAAATCATTTGAATTAAAATTAGTGGATACAAAACAATGTCCCACTAGATTTTCGTAGGTTCCATCCTACTAAGGGTTCCATCCCATTAACGGGCTCGAAGTGGATTCCATTCCACGAATAAATTGGATTTTAAGATGCCAGTGCTTTTCTACCTGTTTTAACAAAAATTCCTAATAATAATAAAAATTACTTATCCTTGAAATCTTGAACTCTTGATAGTCTCGATACTCATGAGTCTTGTATCTTAATATTTTATCTCGATATCTTGAATCTCTATACTGTACAGTCTTCATTCTTAGTACCTGCATGGTTAAATCCTGCATATACATATATATCTAAGCTTACAATGTTAATATTTATATTTTATAATCTATTCTAAATTTGTTTTCATCAAAACCATCATCTCACGGACTAACAATCTCCTCTTTTTGATGATGACAACCTTTGTTTATAAAATATTATTTCTATCCTAATAACTCCCCCTAAAACTAACAACTCCCCTTTAATCTATACCTAACTACCCTATTTTATATTTTCCCCCTTTGTCATCAACAAAAACTCTATCTAAACTAGATAGCTCCAAACTATCTAACTCCTCCTAAAGCTAATACTCTATGACATGCGATTATAATGATAGTGTTATCATAAATAATCAACACTTAAGTCTAATACTAAAACATAGTCCTAAACTATTAACTATCCTAACTAAGAATTCACAATAATACTTATAATAAAAACACATATAAGAACATGAGTTATTTATTACGTATATGGTTGTATTTACATTTGCGTTTGAAAACATAAAAACACAAACAACAACGGAAGGAAAGAGAAGAAACTAATGTGTGTTTCTGAACATAAGAGATCTATGAATCATACAGTTTGGATAGTGGAAACAGAAATTTCCACGTTGTTCGACAAGATTCCCATTTTTGTCGAAACATACTTCTCCAACACACACTACTTGGTCATCATCCTCCTCATGTGCTTCTTCCATGGGTTCTTCTTCTTTTTCTTCGTCGTCGGCCTCTTGTTCTTGATTGAGTGAAGAGTCTTCATCGATCAAGATAGGGTTGGCCTGGTTGTCCATTAGGAATTTTTGCAAATTCCTAAGAATCTTGTCTTGCCTTTCCTGTTCCTTCGCTATACGAAGTTGAGCTACTTGAATTTCAGTCAACATCTGAAGAACATCCTTCATAGATTCCTCCATTTTCGTTACACGAGCAGGAGTAGTGCATTGGAATGGACCAAAAGTAGGAGAGGGAAATGAGAAAGTTCACTTTATGTTTGATTTGGAAGAGGAGGCCATTAGTTTATTTATTTCATAGGATAGATTAAAGAGAAAACAGAGACAATGAACAAAAATTCGAAATAGAGAAGAATATATAACTAAATTTTTTGGATTTTGGTGGAAAAAATTTCAAAATTTAAAAACGTTGCATGTCGATATGGGTATATGGGGAATGTTGACATGGTCCTTTTTATTTTAACTTTTTGAATTATTTTAATATTAATTCTTAATTATACTTGTTATTTATATTTTATATTTCAGTTATAAACAAATACCTAATTCTCTTCTTAATTTAGTAAATATTGATTCATTTAAGGGTTTTGTTAAGATATCCGCAATTTGATTCTCAGAATTGATATAATCGAGAGTAACTACTTCCTTACTTATGTTATCTCTGAGAACATGATGTTTGATGTCAATATGTTTAGTTCGAGCATGTTGAGTTGTATTTTTGGATAACTTTATCGCACTCGTATCGTCACAATAAACGGGCGACTTCGAAAAATTTAAACCAAAATCTTTTAAGATTTGTTGCATATATATTACTTGAGAACAAGCCAAAGCTGCAGAAATATACTCTTCTTCAGTTGTTGATAAAGAAACTGTGTTTTGCTTTTTACTAAGCCAAGAAATCAGAGAATGCCCCAAAAAATGACAAGTCCCACTTGTACTTTTTCTGTAACAACCCGCATATTTAACGATTTTATATTTAAATGTTTAATTTAAATATAGCGTCGTTAGTCGGATTTTGGTCCGAAACGTTACTTTCTGCAAATGGCCGAATTGGAACTCGAAACTACCTCCATTGGTTCCAAAATGGCGTTTGCGATCTTTTTGAGTATAATCTTTGATATGTTTGGAGTTTGTGAATTTTGGTTACTTTTTCTATTGGGTTTGGGTTTGGGTTCAGCCCACTAGCTTAACTAATCCTCTAGCTTAGCCACTCCTCTCATTCACTTATTCATTTCTTAAAACTTAAGCTTAGAACTGAAAATGGGGGAAAGGAAGAGGAATTAGAAATTAGCAAGCCCTAGTTCTCCTTTGTATCTTGATTTCTTGCTCCAAGTTCATAGGGAATCCATTGGTAAGTTCATCTCCATCTTCTCCATCTCTTCTCCTCTTCAATTTCAGTAATTTTCCTAACCCTAACTTAGGAAATACTTGCTTTGATTCTAGATTGAAGCTTGTAGTGTTGAAGTGGAGTGTAGTTGGTTGATTCCTTGCATTTGTGCTTCTTCATCTTCTTTGTTTGTGAGGTTAAAAGGTGAGTTTTGAACTCACATCTACTTCTCTTGATATCATGGGTGTTGGTATGAATTCCTAACAAGTATGCATGTGCCATTGTTTTGGAATTGGAAAGAATTTGCATTTCATTGAAGTAGGGCAGGAAGTGCAAAATCACCAGGTTCGGCCGACCGAGTGCAGGCTTCGGTCGACCGACCTGCTGCCCCGAGCTATAATTGGGTTTCTGCATCTGGCTGGCCGACCGAGCCCTGCAGTCCGGTCGACCGACCTGCTTTGTTTTGCCTGGTTTGTTTATTTTGCATATTTGATTGGTTTTTCCGAATTTTATCGATTCAAGTTGCTTTTTAGTGTTCGTTATAGCATCTTTGACTTTGATAACTTACTCTTGACTTCATCCACGGGTTTTTATAAAATAATCTCTCAAATCGCATTTAAAAGCTCGTTTCTCCAATTCATAAATTCTATTTAAAACACACACTTTCGCACTTCGAGCGAAGTGGAAGGGTGATTAAATGGTTGGGCAAAACACGGACCATGAATCTGTGCGTTTATCCTTCTGATTAATGCCCGACCTATTCGATTGATCATTTTGGCCTTCGGGTTTGGTTTATCGATGATATGAGGTAAATTTGTACTGCTTTGAGTGTGAAATGAACTAATGGATAGTAAACCGTTTAGTGCGAACGGGTGGTTATGGGACTCATGTTACCACTTTTCGGATTCCTCTTTGGGAGTTTGTGACACATGCTGCCTTTGGGATAGTGTCTTTGGACGTCTCCTCTGGCTTGTTTCCTTTAGATATCGCCTTTGGAGTTGGTCCTTTGCCCCGACTCGCAAAAATATTTGGGGTTGTCGGTTATCTTTAGTATTGCTTTCGGAGTGGTTTCTTCACCACCACTCAAGAAATAATGGAGTGGTTTCTTCACCACCGCTCAAGAGAAAATGGAGTGGTTTCTTCACCACCGCTCAAGAAATATTGGAGTGGTTTCTTCACCACCGCTCAAGAGATAACGGAGTGGTTTACTCACCACCGCTCATGATGTTTCATTTATATGTATATTCCCTAGGTATTGCTTTTCTGTATTGGTTCTTTGGAGCCACACGAAATATAGCGTCTACCTTGTGGAACTCATATTTACCAGTGTTTGTTGTTTGCCTTATGGCTTGTTTTGGGATATTCCTATCCTTTGTTTCTATGTGTTGCCGATGATATGAGGCTTGATCTATATGATTCATCTTTCGTTAGATGATTGTGTTATCTCTTTTAGAGATATCTATTATGCTTTGTAACCTTGCAGGTTTATTGTTGTTCAGTTTATTTAACTGATTTGTTTAGCTAGACTGATCCGTGTAATTTATACTCGGGTCAGACCGAGTTGTTTCGGGTTAGGTGCTTTTGGACTTAGCCTATTTTGCTTCCGCATGGACTATTCGCTAGCTTCATTTTATTGTAGCGTCTTTTGTGGTCCTTATCTGTTGTAACTCTGTTATTTATACTCTTTTTGTCTCGTCTGTATATTGCGGTCTCCTGTACCACTTGACATGTATTATTTTGTATACTCTGTTGTGTATCCGTTTATGTGTATATTATGATCGACTTTTCTGTGATGTGAATTACATTTGAGTTGTTATATTTTCTTCTGATAGATCCTTTAGCCATTGTAGTTTTTCTTTAAATATTTATTGAATAGGTCGAATTTTAATGTGACTACTTTTCGATGTATTTAGTGAATAGCTAAGGTAAGATTACACATGGTCGCTTCCATTATACTCCATTGTCCGCGTTAGCCGACAGTATTACCTATGTAATACTCTTTGTTAACGAGGATCTAGGAGTGGGGCGTCACAGCGTGGTATCGGAGCTGAGTTCAGAACAAAATATGATAAACACAGAATAGATGCACATATTATGGTACATCAAAGTGTATAAGTGATACAAATCTTTGAATCATCGTGTCTCTTTATTCCATCAATGTTAGATAGAGTTTGGGAATACGTCTAGGAATGCATTTAATTCCGTAGTATTCCATATTGCAATATCTACCTTGTGAATAATCCTTTCCTTATCTTGACTTTCAGCTTATGTCTGGAAGAGGCAGAGGTCGACGTTCGGATGCTGGGCAATCTAGTGGCTCACATCCGGATGGCGTTTATATGTCTGCCGATCAGTTTATGGAGGTGTTTAGGAGCACTCAGCCTTCAGTTCCTCCTCGAGTGTCTCTACCTCGCAAGTCTGCCTTTGCACGTCAGTGTAGTGATTTTTCTCATCTTGGAGGAAAACCGTTTAAGGGTTCCGAGTCCGTTCTTGAAGTCCAAGCTTGGCTTCGCACGTGCGAGCGTATCTTCTCTCGCATGGATCTTTCCGACCATGATTGAGTTCTGGTGACTTCTAGCTTATTACAAGAGCGTGCTCTTGATTGGTATGAGCTTCTTGTAGCCGAGATTGATGAGTCTACTCTTTCTTGGACCCAGTTTCAGGGACGATTTGAACTCAAGTTCATTCCTGAATCTGAAAAAGTTTTATTGACCCGTCGCTTCCTTGAGTTGAAGCAAGGGAAATCTTCTGTTTCTGAGTATGTCACATCGTTCGAGGCTTTATCTCAGTATGGTCTTGAATTCATCAGCACTTCTTACAAGAAGAATTTGAAGTTTGTTTCTGGTCTTAAGAAATATCTTAGGAAGTCTTTGTTGCTCCAGCTTAAGCTTTCTTTCGAGGAATTGGTTGATTCGGCACTTCACCTCGAGACCATCGAGAAGGAGTGTGATAGTGATGTAGATGTTGAGGTTTCTAAGAACCCCAACAAGAGGCTGTTTCCAATTCAGAAGAAGCCTTTTCCTTCTAGGAAGAAGAAGGCTGGTGGTCCTAGTTCTCAGCCACAGTCTTTCGGAACACCTTTCGTTCGAAAGTGTTTTAATTGTGGTTCTCCGGATCATATTATTCGAGCTTGTCCAAAGCCTCTCTTCTGCCGTTACTGCAAGAGGGAAGGTCATTGTAGTTCCACTTGTCCCATTGCTCCGAATAATTCTTCATCTGGCAAGTTAAATGTAGTGAATGCTTCTGGAGGTCCTTCTCAGTCCAAAGGTATCTCTCCATCTATTTTGGAAGGTTTTATTCTATTTCATGATCATAGTATACGAGTTCTTTTCGATACGGGTGCATCACATTCTTTCGTATCGAAGAAGCTCGTTGATGATTTATCTTTGGATGTTTCTTGTATGGTTACTTCTTTAAGGATTGCGAATCCAATTGGGGGATCCGCGACCCTTAGCTTGTTTTGTGATGATATTGAGATTGTTTTATGTGGCTTTTCTTTCCGTGCGAATCTGCACGTTATTTCTTGTCTGGGATTTGATATGATTTTTGGTATGGACTGGCTAGTGAGGTACGATGCCAGGATTATTTGTTCCGAGAGAATTTTATATCTTTGTCATCCTGATTCGCCTTCTCAGTTATCTCTTGTTCTTCGGGATGTGGATAATTCCGAGATGGCTTTGTATTCTCTTGATTCGCGAGATGGTGATGATATATCTCGTATTCCTATTGATTGTGACTTTTCTGATGTTTTTGAGCCTGTATCGGGTTTGCCACCCAAACGGGCAATTGAGTTCCACATTGATCTCATTCCAGGCGCGCAACCAGTTAGTCATCCTCCCACAAGGATGTCTACAAAGGAAAATGAGGAACTCAAGAAGCAGCTTTTAGAGCTTGAATTCAAGCAATTGATTCAATCTAGTTTTTCTCCATGGGGATCCGCGGTCGTCTTTGTGAAGAAATCTGATGGAACTCTTAGGCTTTGCATTGACTATCGCAAGCTTAACGAGTTGACCATTAGAAATAGGTATCCTTTGCCTAGGATCGATGACATGTTCGATCTATTGAGTGGTGCCAAGGTCTTTTCTCAGCTTGACCTTGCCACAGGTTTCCATCAGTTACGAGTCGTGGAGGATAGCATACCTCTTGCCGCTTTCCGCACTCGTTATGGTTCTTTCGAGTGGCTCGTTATGTCGTTCGGTTTGACGAACGCTCCTGCTTTCTTTGTTGATCTCATGAATCGGGTATTCCGGGAATATCTCGATAAGTTCATGCTTGTCTTCATTGATGATATCCTTATTTATTCTAAGTCTAAAGCTGAGCATGCTAATCACTTGAGAATTGTCTTGAGTACTCTTCGTCATCATCAGCTTAAAGCTAAATTCTCCAAGTGCCACTTTTGGGAGAATAAGGTTAAGTTCTTAGGCCATGTTGTATCTTCCGATGGCATTTCTGTCGATCCCTCAAAGATCGAAGCCATCCAGAATTGGAAGAGGCCTGAAAATATTCATGAGATTCGTAGTTTCCTTGGATTGGCGGGTTATTACCGTCGGTTCATTAAGGATTTTTCCCGTGTTGTGCTTCCTCTCACTTGCCTTACTCGGAAAGGCATTCATTTTGATTGGTCCGACAGGTGTGAAGCTTCGTTTCAGACATTGAAGGAACTTCTCACTAATGCTCCTATTCTAGTGGTTCCCGAAGGGAATCATGATCTTGTGGTCTACACCGATGCTTGTGGTAGTGGTCTCGGTGTTGTTCTTATGCAGAAGGATCGGGTAGTTGCTTATGCTTCTAGGAAACTATGTCCGAATGAAATTCTCTATGCCACTCATGATCTTGAATTAGCCGCCATTGTCTTTGCCTTGAAGATTTGGCGACATTATTTATTGGGCGAGCGCTTCATTCTCTATACCAATCATAAATCTTTGAAGTATTTGTTCACTCGAAAGGAACTCAATATGAGACAACAGAGTTGGCTCGAGTTTCTTGCTTCTTATGACTTTGATATCCAGTATACCCCTGGTAAGGGTAATCGTGTTGCAGATGCGCTTAGTCGCAAACATTCGGCTGTTATTTTTATGATGCTTGCCGAATGGAATATTCTTGAGACTTTATCTTTTTGTGAAATTCGTGATCGAGGTTCATCTTCTGATTCTCCTATTCTATTATTTAGTTTGGGAGCTCGACCTGTTTTATTGGATCGTATTGCCGATGCCCAACGGCGTGATCCTGATTTGTTGCACTTTATTCAGCTTTATGAGTCTGGATCTTGTGATGAGGCGTTGCAAGATCTTAGCATTGATTCTCATGGGTGTCTTCGTAAGAAGAACCGTCTTTTTGTTCCTTCTGATCCTGCACTTAGGCATGACATTCTTGATGATTGTCACCGTTCTAAGTATACCATTCATCCCGGTAGTAACAAGATGTATACCGATATGCGTCGTCTTTATTATTGGGAAGGCATGAAGCGCGATGTGGCGAGTTATGTGAGCAATTGCATAACTTGTCAGCGTTTTAAAGCCGAGCATCAGCGTCCTTCGGGTCTTCTTCAGCCTCTTGAGATTCCATTGTGGAAATGGGATCAGATATCTATGGATTTCATTGACGGCCTACCTCGTTCGAGATCGGGCCATTCTAGCATTTGGGTTATTGTTGATCGCCTTTCCAAGTCTGCTCATTTTGTCCCTATTAAGTCTAATAGGACTGCTTCGCATTTGGCTAAGTTGTATGTCAGGGAAATCGTGAGACTTCACGGTGTTCCTAGGTTTATTGTGAGTGATCGTGATCCTTTATTCACGAGTCATTTTGGAAGAGTCTTCAGCAAGCTTTGGGAACAAAGCTTAATTTTTCTACAGCTTATCATCCGCAGTCTGACGGACAGACTGAATGGGTGAATCGTATTTTGGAAGATCTTCTCCGTATTTGTATCTTTGATTTCGGTGGTAGTTGGGAGGATCACCTACGTCTTGTAGAATTCTCCTACAACAATAGTTTTCAGTCTAGTATCGGTATGGCTCCTTTCGAAGCCTTATACGGAAGGCCATGTCGATCACCTTCTTGTTGGTTAGAATCTGGTGAGAAGCTTATTCTTGGTCCAGATTTTGTTCGTGATTCTTCTGAGAAGATTGATCTTATTCGGTTGAGAACGAAAGAGGCACAGAGTCGCCAGAAAACCTACGCGGACAACCGTAGGAAGCCTCTCGAGTTCTCGATCGGCGATCTTGTTTTTATTCGTGTTTCTCCTTTGAAGGGGGTTATGCATTTCAGTACGACTGGAAAATTGGCTCCTCGTTATATAGGACCGTTTTCTATTACTGAATGTATTGGCCCTGTGGCTTATAGAGTTTCACTTCCAGCTCATTTATCTGGCATTCATGACGTGTTTCACGTCTCGCAACTTCGGAAGTGTCTCCGGGAGTCGGATTCTGTTATTACTTCTCCTGAATTGCAAGAGCTTGAGGTCTCACCGGACTTATCGATTGTACAGCAACCTATTCGCGTGCTTGACACGGAGGTACGACACCTTCGGAACAAGGACGTGCCGCTCGTTAAAGTTCAATGGTCCGCTAATCCCAATGACTGTACTTGAGAAACCAGGGAATTTATTGAGCGATCTTATCCAGGTTTTCTTTCCTTGCTTTGAAACGGTGAGTATGTTTTTTTTTCATCTCAAGCTTATTTTCTTTTCTTTTGATTGATTAATTGTACGTAGTTGTTACAAATATCGTCTCTAGGAATTGCGGGGACGCAATTTTGTAAGGAGGGGATATCTGTAACAACCCGCTTATTTAACGATCTTATATTTAAATGTTTAATTTAAATATAGCATCGTTAGTCGGATTTTGGTCCGAAACGTTACTTTCTGCAAATGGCCGAATTGGAACTCGAAACTACCTCCATTGGTTCCAAAATGGCGTTTGCGATCTTTTTGAGTATAATATTTGATATGTTTGGAGTTTGTGAATTTTGGTTACTTTTTCTATTGGGTTTGGGTTTGGGTTCAGCCCACTAGCTTAACTAATCCTCTAGCTTAGCCACTCCTCTCATTCACTTATTCATTTCTTAAAACTTAAGCTTAGAACTGAAAATGGGGAAAAGGAAGAGGAATTAGAAATTAGCAAGCCCTAGTTCTCCTTTGTATCTTGATTTCTTGCTCCAAGTTCATAGGGAATCCATTGGTAAGTTCATCTCCATCTTCTCCATCTCTTCTCCTCTTCAATTTCAGTAATTTTCCTAACCCTAACTTAGGAAATACTTGCTTTGATTCTAGATTGAAGCTTGTAGTGTTGAAGTGGAGTGTAGTTGGTTGATTCCTTGCATTTGTGCTTCTTCATCTTCTTTGTTTGTGAGGTTAAAAGGTGAGTTTTGAACTCACATCTACTTCTCTTGATATCATGGGTGTTGTTATGAATTCCTAACAAGTATGCATGTGCCATTGTTTTGGAATTGGAAAGAATTTGCATTTCATTGAAGTAGGGCAGGAAGTGTAAAATCACCAGGTTCGGCCGACCGAGTGCAGGCTTCGGTCGACCGACCTGCTGCCCCGAGCTATAATTGGGTTTCTGCATCTGGCCGGCCGACCGAGACCTACAGTCCGGTCGAACGACCTGCTTTGTTTTGCCTGGTTTTTTTATTTTGCATATTTGATTGATTTTTCCGGATTTTATCGATTCAAGTTGCTTTTTAGTGTTCGTTATTGCATCTTTGACTTTGATAACTTACTCTTGACTTCATCCACGGGTTTTTATAAAATAATCTCTCAAATCGTATTTAAAAGCTCGTTTCTCCAATTCATAAATTCTATTTAAAACACACACTTTCGCACTTCAAGCGAAGTGGAAGGGTGATTAAATGGTTGGGCAAAACACGGACCATGAATCTGTGCGTTTATCCTTCTGATTAATGCCCGACCTATTCGATTGATCGTTTTGGCCTTCGGGTTTGGTTTATCGATGATATGAGGTAAATTTGTACTGCTTTGAGTGTGAAATGAACTAACGGATAGTAAACCGTTTAGTGCGAAAGGGTGGTTATGGGACTCACGTTACCACTTTTCGGATTCCTCTCTGGGAGTTTGTGACACATGCTGCCTTTGGGATAGTGTCTTCGGACTATCTCCTCTGGCTTGTTTCCTTTAGATATCGCCTTTGGAGTTGGTCCTTTGCCCCGACTCGCAAAAATATTTGGGGTTGTCGGTTATCTTTAGTATTGCTTTCGGAGTGGTTTCTTCACCACCGCTCAAGAAATAATGGAGTGGTTTCTTCACCACCGCTCAAGAGAAAATGGAGTGGTTTCTTCACCACCGCTCAAGAAATATTGGAGTGGTTTCTTCACCACCGCTCAAGAGATAACGGAGTGGTTTACTCACCACCGCTCATGATGTTTCATTTATATGTATATTCCCTAGGTATTGCTTTTCTGTATTGGTTCTTTGGAGCCACACGAAATATAGCGTCTACCTTGTGGAACTCGTATTTATCGGTGTTTGTTGTTTGCCTTATGGCTTGTTTTGGGATATTCCTATCCTTTGTTTCTATGTGTTGCCGATAATATGTGGCTTGATCTATATGATTCATCTTTCGTTAGATGATTGTGTTATCTCTTTTAGAGATATGTATTATGCTTTGTAACCTTGCAGGTTTATTGTTGTTCAGTTTATTTAACTGATTTGTTTAGCTAGACTGATCCGTGTAATTTGTACTCGGGTCAGACTGAGTTGTTTCAGGTTAGGTGCTTTTGGACTTAGCCTATTTTGCTTCCGCATGGACTATTCGCTAGCTTCATTTTGTTGTAGCGTCTTTTGTGGTCCTTATCTGTTGCAACTCTGTTATTTATACTCTTTTTGTCTCGTCTGTATATTGCGGTCTCCTGTACCACTTGACATGTATTATTTTGTATACTCTGTTGTGTATCTGTTTATGTGTATATTATGATCGACTGTTCTGTGATGTGAATTACATTTGAGTTGTTATATTTTCTTCTGATAGATCCTTTAGCCATTGTAGTTTTGCTTTAAATATTTATTGAATAGGTCGAATTTTAATGTGACTACTTTTCGATGTATTTAGTGAATAGTTAAGGTAAGATTACACATGGTCGCTTCCATTATACTCCATTGTCCGCGTTAGCCGACAGTATTACCTATGTAATACTCTTTGTTAACGAGGCTCTAGGAGTGGGGCGTCACATTTTCAGTCTGATTTGCAACCAGCGTAGTCAGCATCACAGTAAGATAGTAAGTCAAAAGATTCATTTTTAGGGTAGAATAAACCATAATCAAACGCGTGTTTAACATATCTTATGATTCGTTTCACGGCTTTTAAGTGAGCTCTTTAGGTTGGGATTGATATCTGGCACAGAGACAGACACTATGCATGATATCAGGTCTACTGCAGTAATATAGAGTAACGAGCCAATCATTCCTCTATATAATTTTTGATCTATAGCTTTCGAGAGACCTTCTTTACTAAGGTACTCATTGGTTGCCATGGGAGTGGGTTTTCCACTCGCAGTGGTCAATCCTAATTACTAATTAGGTCTTTAGCATATTTTTCTTGACTAATAAAGATACCATTATCTAATTGTTTTATCTGTAATCCTAAAAAGAAATTTAATTCACCCATATGACTCATCTCAAATTATTTTTTCATTCTTTCAGAAAATTCTTTATTCATTTCAAAATTAGTTAAACCAAAAATGATATCATCTACGTAAACTTGTACTAGTTGAATATCATTTTTATTTCTTTTAATAAAAAGAGTATTATCTACTTCACCAATTTCAAAATTAGATTGCAATAAATAAGATCTTAGTCTATCATACCAGGTTCTAGGAGCTTGTTTTAGACCATATAATACTTTTTTAAGTTTATAAACATGATTTGGTAATTTATCAAAGTTCAAAAAGTGGTGGTTGTTCGTCATATACTTCTTCTTTTACAAATCCATTTAAAAAGGCACTTTTAACATCCATTTGAATTAATTTGAAATTATTATGATTTGCGAAAGCAAGTAGAATCCTAATGGCTTCTAATCTTGCTACGGGAGCAAAGGTTTCATCAAAATCTATTCCTTCTTCTTGACAATAACCTTAAGCGACTAATCGAGCTTTATTTCTAACTACCTCTCCTTGTTCATTCATTTTTTTTTTATAAACCCATTTAGTTCCAATTATAGTTTTATTTTCTGGTCTAGGAACAAGTTCCCAAACATCATTTCTAGTAAATTGATTTAATTCTTCTTGCATAGCCAAAATCCATGAATCATCAGTAGATGCTTCTATTGGATTTTTGGGTTCAATAGTGGATATAAAAGCTACATTACTCATTGACTTAGTTGATTTCTAGTTTTAACAACAGATTGCATATCTCCCAGTACATTTTCTATAGGGTGATCTTTTAAAAGTTTTGTCCTTTTATTAGGATGATTAATTTCATTATTAGTTTCAATAGGTTCTTGATTTTGAGTGATTAAATCCTCTTCATCATTTGTATCTTCAAAATTTTTTAAATTTTCATCAAATGAAACATGCATTGTTTCTTCAATGGTATTAGTTTTTAAATTAAACACTCTGTACGCTTTACTTCTATTAGAATACCGATAAAGATACCTTTGTCGGATTTAGGATCAAATTTATCTAAATTATCTTTTGTATTTAAAATAAAGCATTTACTTCCAAAAATTCTGAAATAAGATACCTTAGGTTTCTTTGAATAAAGAAGTTCATAAGATGTCTTACCAGTTAGAGGTCTAATTAAAGTTGTATTCAAAATATAACAGGCGGTAGCAACTTCTTCTGTCCAAAAATTCTTTGGTGAATTACTATATGTAAGCATAGTTCTCGCACGCTCTTGAATCATCTTATTTTTACGTTCTACTACTCCGTTTTGTTGTGGATTTCTCGAAAATGAAAAATTGTGAGTTATTCCCTTTTTATTGCAGAATTCCTCAAACTTTTCATTTTCGAATTCATCACCATGATCACTTCGAATAGTTATAATTTTTAGAGAAAATTGATTTTGAATTCTTTTTGAAAATGTCTTAAAACATTCAAAAGTATCACTTTTATGTTTCAAAAATATTGTCCATGTAAATCTAGAATAATCATCTATAATTACAAAGGCATATATACTATGATTTATTGATATAATTTGAGATGGACCAAATAAATCAAGATGAAGTAATTCAAGAGGTTTTGAAGTTGAAATCATATATTTTAACTTAGAAAGAATTTTTTCTACGTTTTCCTAATTGACAAGCATTACATAAACTATCTACTTTAAAATTCATTTTAGGTAGACCTCTTACTAGATCATGTTTTGATAGTCTAGATAAGGGTTTGAAATCCAAATGCCCAAATCTCTTGTGCCAATTCCAAGGGTCACTTGTATTTTCCAACAGACACAGGTTATCATTTGAAACTTTCATACTAAGAATATATATTTTATTTCCTGACTCCCTCAAATATAATGGTTGAATTATTATCTTCAATGTGATATTTATCTTTTTCAAATTTAATTTTATAACCTTTATCACATAGTTGACTTATACTTAGCAGATTATGTTTCAGATTCTTAACTAGCAAAACATTAGTAATAGTAGGAGTTTCAGAATTACCGACTTTGTCGATGCCAATCACATATCCATTCGAATTGTCTCCAAAGTTAACCAATCCTCCGTCTTTGTATATTATATCATTCGGTATATCTGGATTGCCAGTCATGTGTCTAGAACATCCACTATCAAGTATCCATTTGTTCTTTCTGATCTGCACAATTTGTCCGTTGTGGATTGATTCCTCAACACCCATAAAGCATGATTCATGCACATCAAACAATTTTGGTAGATAACTTGATTTTGAATATTGATTACATGCAGACTAATGAAACAATGATGATTTGAATACTTCTAAATTAGTATTGATGAATATAGCCTTTTAAAAAACTTTTCAAAAATCAGATTATGAAACTTTGAAAACCTTACTCCGATACCATTTGTGAGAAATGCGGATTACGGATCTTAAGGCTAAGATTAACACTAGAGGGGGGTGAATAGTGTTAATAAAGAATTACTAAATCTTTTTAATTTATGTTAATTTAGATACAAAAGTATGCAATATACAGACACAGATATGATCACAGAAACAATCACAGATGTAGAAATAAAATAAAAGCAGTAAAGGAAAGAACACACCGGATTTTATACTGGTTCGGAGTTACCCTACATCCAGTCCGCAACACAAGTATGGATTTCCTTTCAAAAGTAATCGTACAATTACACCCTCGATTTCAAGGCTACGAGGTACACCCTCCAGAATTTTGATCCTCTGGGTAGAGATACTTGATTTCCAGGCCACAAGTTTACCCAATTGATTTACCAAGGCTACAATCATACCTTTTCCCTTTTGATTGATTTCCAAGGCTACAATCACACCTTTTCCCGCTTAATAGATTATAAAGAAGTCTATAACTCTGAATAGCACTGAGAATCTTGTAGAGATAGTGATAGAGAATCAAACTATAAGTAGTTGAGTATGATTCAATGTTGATTTCGGTAGAGTAATGATAAGAATATGTTTAAGAAATGAGGAGGAAGAAGAGGAGTGAAAACAAAAAAAAAAGTGATTAAAAATTCGTTGAAACTGACCCCTATTTGTAGAAGAACAACACCATGACCATTCATGAAGAGTTATGGCGAAAAGACACTTCTTTTGAAATTTGAATTTTTGAATCAAACTCTCACCATGTCGACATAGTACCCATGGGCATGTCGACATCCCAAAGCTTTTTATGATGTATTGAATTTGTTTGAAAATAACCTTTATCTTGCATAAAAACTAATTTAAACTTTATAAATATACTTGATTATAGTTGAAATTCATAAGTAAATATAAAGAATAATATATATAGAATTTAACCATAATTTTATATTTAAATCTAAGTATAAATATTTGTTAAATATATTATTTTAAAAACATAGTTTAAAATCAGGAGTAATTTGACTTTGAAAATAAATGTTTTTGAGGCTAAAATTATTTAAAATCAGGATCGAGGGTTTTGAATCTTTTAAAATGAAAGTTTTGAAATCATTTTGAAAACAAGATAATTTTGTGAAATAAGTTGAATTAAAATTAGCGGATACAAAACAATGTCCCACTAGATTTTCGTAGGTTCCATCCTACCTAGGGTTCCATCCCTTTAACGGGCTCGAAGTGGATTCCATTCCATGAATAAATTGGATTTTAAGATGCCAGTGCTTTTTTACGAGTTTTAACAAAAATTTCTAATAATAATAAAAATTACTTATCCTTGAAATCTTAAACACTTGATAGTCTCGATACTCATGAGTCTTCTATCTTGATATTGTATCTTGATATCTTGAATCTCTATACTGTACAATCTTCATTCTTAGTACCTACATGATTAAATCCTGTCACGACCCGACTTTCTACTCCCGGAAAATCACATCATGAATTAAGAAAGAAAGGGATAGAAGAAGAAAAGAAAGAAGAGAAAGAAGAAAGAACACAAGAATCTCAACAGCGGAACGAATAAATTATATTAATAACATAAGTATTTACATAATATACAATACAAATTAGAGATACACAGCATACACATCACATATACTAGACAGTTATAAGCACCTGTCTAGTATTTACAACTCAATACAACCACATAGAGAACACACAGCAGAATACTAATATCTAACGCAGAAGCCTCCTGCTCCATTTGCTCCTCCACAATTCGTCAAAGCAAACCTGAATCCAAACCTGAATCCCTTGACTACTCATAAAAATTTGAGTACCCAAGAGTTTATGAAAAACAAAAATAAACTCTGGGTCAGACATGGGTCTGGTGTGAGTAACAGGTTAAAGTTGCTTAACTTTTAAAAACCTTTTGAAAAGAAAGGTATCACGTAAGACTTCCCATACATAAACATGGAAAAGTTTTTACCTTACGCTAACCAAAACATTTGATAGGAAATCTGATGATATTATAATAGTGTCCAGGGTTTTCAAATAAATAAGAAATAGCCGAAATTGTTACATTTATTAAATTCCAGTTACTAGCCACAAAAGTGGGTAATACAATCAAAACCGTTGGCACTTATTGGATTTTGGATTCCATACAATGGCAGGGCTACTGGGGTACCGCCCGTCACAGTACGTGGCCTAGATCACCGTACCGAGGATTACTCCCAATCCCCTGCAACACAAAGCCGGACCCATTCCTTACTGAATAGTTCCGAACAAGACAACCCCGACGGTTAGAGCTCAAAAGACCGTCCACACAGCCGAAATAAAAAGGGACCTCTAGACAGGGATCAATCTTGCTCTCCAGTGGGTGCGACCCACGAAGCCTTGCTGCAGCTCCCCTGTTTTAGCCATTCCTGGTTGATGAGGCTTAAGGTTACGATTACCTTCATAGGACATATCATCTTAGAATGCTCATCGTCCGCCTGACGATGTTCTGAAAGCATTCAATCCATACAAGTTCGTTTCGGGTTCGAACGAAACCGAAGGCATTATCTCGTTACACTCATTTTGGAATCACCCTCAGAGTTAACGACAATAACCCTTGCACTTTGATTCTTCATCTCGAATCTATAAGTACTATTCCGTCAAACTCATTACGGAATCACCCACAGAGTTATACTGACGTATTACCCTTACACCTCGAGTCTTCACTTGCTCCACTTGGATTCACGACCTAACGTTATTTGGAATCGATGTGGTATTCGGATATCCAAATATTGAAACCCGATCCCGGTCTCATTGAAAACCAAAGCGTGTCTTTTAAGGTCCAAGTTGTTTTAAAAGTTTAAAACAATTTAATTACAGTATCTATATACACACAGATAGATAATTCATAAATCATAACTGATAATCAACATTATCACATAACAGGTAATCTACATTATCAATATCAAATAGATATTCCATATATCACCATCACAATAGATAACCTACGTTATCACAATACAGTCAAACATCCATACCACACAATATCATTTATCTCATTACTGAGATCTCAAAGCATCCAAGTCAAACGATGACATCCATTCATACATAAGCAATGATTTACTCATCACAATATAATTAATTTAAAATGAATTAAATTAACTATCTCCATTACTAATTAATTTAAAATAAATTAAATTAATTATTCAATCCTTAATTAATTTAAAATAAATTAAATTAATTACTTCATCTCTAATTAATTTAAAATAAATTAAATTAATTTCTTCTCCAAATTATAACTTGCTTACCCATCTATTTAATTGATTACAATCAATTAATCATTCAAAATAGATCATCCTAATTAATCACTCTTGATTAATTACTCTTAATTACATTTATGTAATTATCCTTAATTAATTTCACAAATTAATTATCCTCAACTAAATAGTAATTAACCTATTATTGATTAATTAATCATAATTAATCAACTTTAATTACATCATTAATTAAATAATTAATGATCCTTAATTATTCCTTAAATTAATTACTCTAAGTAATTAACTAACTTAATTACTATATTAAACCAAATTAATTATCCTTAAAATAATTTCTTAATTAACTTTTTGATTAATTACTAAATAATTAATCCAAATTATCTCATACTTAAGCATCTCCTTAATTACATCTGTAATTATTAAACAATTACTTAACTGAGTAATTCCCAAATCATTAATTACATAAAGTAATTATTTATAAACCCAAATGTTTAAAATTAATTAAATTAAACAATCCCATTAAACTAAATTAATTACATTAAGTAATTAATTTCTTAATTACTTTATTAAGTAATTATACTTAAACCATTTACAATTGATTATTATTAAATTAATTAATCTATATAAAAAATTAACTTCATTAATTAATTGTTAAATAATCATGGTTAATGACCTTCATTAACCCTTCTCTAATTATTTTATAAAGTAATTAACTTAAATTAATTACAATTTAATTAACTTTAATTATCTGTAATTTAATGTCTAATTATTAAATAAATTAACCTTGATTAAAAACTTAATTACTTAATTAATAATTTATTAATCATTAATTAAAAATCTAATTAATGATTTAAATTTCAAAATTGATTAACCCCTAAATCAATATGCATTAAACCTTAATAATTAATTAAATTAATTAATTAATTATTACTTAATTACTTTTTTAATAAATTAATTTCAAAGCATTCATTCTTAACTAAATTTTAAAATAAGACATTTCTAAATTATGTTTAAATCAAATTTTATTTTAAACATAGTACTTTTGAAACTGTTTCCAAATTTCATTTTAAATACAGATTTTAAAATGAAAATAATTTAAACTTATCAAAGTTAAACAATTTATAACCTTTAACCTTTCAATAACTTCAATTTATATTTAGTTTAAATCTTCAACTTCAAGTTTTCTTTCAATTTCAAAAACTGAAATACATATCCACTTTGATTCTAGATTTAAACTTAAGATTCAAATTAGCTTTGAATCCAAATTTAAATTTAAATTTTAAACTCTGTTTAAACCTTAAACTTTAGATTTTTAAACATTTTATAAAATACTTTAACAAATTCAAAGTTGTTAAAACCTTCTATCTTTATAAAACTTATATATTTTTAAATCTATAATTCAAACTCATTTGAATTAAGATTATAAACTTGTTTTAATACTTTGTTTAAAACTTGCTCTACACTTTTTAAATTCAGTTTTAAATTTTAAAAACTTAATACTTTCAGGTTTATAAAACAGTTTTGATAAAACAAGTTCAGGTTTATAAATCCTGTAAAAATTCTTTCCTTTAAACTTATTTATTTAAACTGGGGTGTTAAATTATCTTGAATTCAAATAAATTCAAACTTGAATTCAAATATGTTTTAAATTTTCTTAATCATTAAAAGATTCAGGGTTTAAAAAAAATTTAAAACCCAGAAGTTACAGGTTTATAAAACCTGTAAACAAAAACTCCTAAACCCTCACAAAGTACTTCGAGTCTGCAACACAACTTTCCCGAGGAAATCACTACCTCACTTCGAGTGAAAACAGGGTTTACCCGAGTTACCTTGCAACTAACCAATCACCACCTGTACCCTACTCCACTGTGCATATGCACGGCGCCTCCGGCCATTGATGATCGCCAACGACCATCGCACCTCATCAGATTCCAACCTAGCTTCCCACTACGACCTTCAATTCATGCTTCAAACCACTAATTCGATTTTGAGGGTCTTAAACCCAAAACCTGGAAACAAAACACAGTTTCCCCTTCCAAAACCTGTCAACGATCAATACTCTTCCCTCCGACCACCTGTCGATGAACTACTCCGCCCACGTCTTCAACTACGGCTAAACTTCCAACCCTCAAAAGCTTGTGACACTCGATCCATCCTTTAAACAGAAATGATCGGTTCTTCAAAACACTAAAAACTAGGGTTAAAAAGTAAAATTCCCAAATCTGCCATTACTCAGATAATTATAACAACATCCAAGATTTTTCCCTTACTCCCCACTCAATCTATTTCCTTCAGGAAGAACCCCGAGATCTCCCCATTCAAAAATCATCAGAGTTTACTAAAATTCCATTTTTAGTTCAAAACCCAAAAGCAACTTCATTTATTACCTAAAAATTCCAATCTTTGATTTAAAAATCTAGTTACAGATAGTATTTTTGGTTTATGATACTGAATAAATAAATAAACATGTTTGAGATTTAATGATTTCAACATGCATTGATGTTGCTCTGTGTTTTCAGAGACAACTCCTGATATTTTAATTTTCCAAATCATTAATTCTTAACTTACATAAAATTTTAGTTATTGATTTAAGATAATCAACTACTTCACTTTATAAACTTCATTCCATCAGAAACTTAACTAAAAGATGAAAATTTAATTGATGTTTGGTGTCTGGGAAATTAAACAGAATAAACAAATAAAACACAGCATGCACATATTATATCTCACTTTAGACTTTTATCAAAACACAACAATACATATTTATATCAAGACAAACAAGCATGCAACCTAAGTAAGAAATTAAATATTTTAAAGTTACTCACCTATTAACATATGCAGAGCTGTTTTGATCCCTTGAATTTTTGCAGAAAACAAATACGCAGAGCTTGCTCCTCTGTTTAAATCTAAGTTTCGAATTGATATGCAGGTTTGCCTAATTGTTTCCACTGACTAAAATGCTTCCATGCTGGTGTTCAATCAACCAGGTTTGAACCAGAGTGCAGAGAAAAAGAACAGACTTCAATTTGCTTTTGAGGAAGTGAATATGCAGATTGATGAATTTGTACAGGGTTTGATAAATTGGTATATGTAGATTTGTGGCTTGTTAATGAATTTGAGGTATGCAGGTTTCTACTTGATTTGAAGAGGAAATGCACAATTAAAATATGCAGATTTCTTTGGTTCAGGAAAATGCAGATTTGATTTTCATTTGATTTAGGAAATGAAAATGAAATAGAGATGTAAACTTCAACTAAATGTATTTTCAGATTTTATTAAAAGAAAAGAAAATTTAAACAAAATTCTAACACTTGTCAAATTGTTAGACACTTGTTAAATTTACTCTTTAAAATGCAACACATGTTATCTTTTAAAGATAATTAGTATTTAAATATACAAGTGTATGTTTTATTAGCTTAGTTTTAAATTGTTAGTTTATATTTAACATGTGTATAAATTTACAAGAGAAATAAGAACAATTCATGTTTATAAATAAAAATTTACATAAAATAATTAAACAATTCAAAATTTATACTTTTGAATTTAAATTCAAACTAAATTCCAAATCAAATATTCTCAAATCAAGTTACAAATAAAATTTAATTTGAAATAAAAATTACAAATTCTATTCAAACTTATTTATAAAGTCAATACAATTTTAATATTGTTTTACAAAAGTCATTTTACAAGAAATTATATTTTTATAAGTAAAATATCCATTTTATTAAACCATAAAACATTTTATTGAATTTATTCTAAATTTAAACTCAATCTAATTTAATTTGAAACATTTAATATTTTTCTAATAAATTTTAAGATCATATATTTATTTATGAAATAGTTTTAAAAACTCAATACTAATTAATAATCAAATTTTCAATTTATAATGTATATGTTAGAATTTTAAAACATGATTTAATTATTAAATTTAAACCAAAATCATTTATTAAATTTTGAAAAGCTTAAATATTAATTAAAACAAATTTTCCAATTTACTATAAATAATAAAACTAGAAAATATGTTTTATTTGTTAAAATTAAAACAAAACCAATCTATTTTAAAATACAAACCAAATATTTGTATTGTAAATAGAAATCCATTTATTATTTTTAAAAGATAAAACAACCACTTTAAACAATTATTGAAGAAGATTATTAAATTTATCTGAATAATTATTAACAGAATATCAATATCAATTTAATTTTTACCACAGATTATTAAATTGATATTGTTAAAAATTCCGGGATGTTACAAATCCTGCATATACATATATATCCAAACTTATAATGTTAGTACTTATATTTTCTAATCTATTCTAAGGTTGTTGTCATCTAACCATCATCTCACGGACTAACAGGTTTCACACTATATTTTGGTCTTCCTAGCCTCGTAATGACCAACTTTTCTTTGCAGTTTAAGTTGGCAGTAAACCATTAATGTCAACTCAAATTAAATAAAAAGGCAGAAAGTTTGGAGAAAAGAAAGAAGATAGAAGATAGAAGAAACTAAACGAAAAACACAGAATCTCACAATGCATTGGAATAAAATATATTAATCAACATAATTATTTACAAAGTCGTTTCAAAAATTATACATCGGAGTTACACTAATACAATTTCTAACCTAGGATAGTTATAACAACCTGTCCTTGTACATCAGATATATAGTATACAGCGGAAAAAAGATAATAACTAGCTATCGATGTTGCCTCCTACTCCAAGCTTCTCCAAAATGCATCCGTGGAAAAACCTAAACTACTTGGCTGCCCATTAAAATTTAAGCACCCAAGATTTTTAGGGATAGAAAATAAACTCTGGGTCAGACATGCGTCTGGTGTGAGTAAACTCAAACAACTTGAATAATACATTTCAAAACCTTTTAAAAAGTCAAAGGTATCGCGTAAGACCACTTCGCACATAAACATGGACTGGTTTTAACCTTACAATAGCAAAAATACTTTTATACAAAATCCAATGATATTATAATAATGTCTAAGGGTCAAAGTAAAATACAAAAATAGCTGGAATGCTTGGATCTCACATTCCAACATATTTGGTATACAATTAAAACCGCAAAGCTCATATTGGAGATTGGATTCCAGCTAACGACTAGGCACTAGGATATCACCCATCATAGTACACCGCTAGAAAATTGTACCAAGATCGTACCTAACGACCCCAAGCAATACAGGACCGGCCTACCCCTTTCTAGATAGTACCAAATATGTCATTACCCCAGTTGTTCCTAACTTTTTTACTAAGCTCTCTACTGCACAAATAAATCGGTAGATATATGTGGTCATCTAGAAAGGTGATGACACAATCTTGATGTGTGTGACCCAACTAGCCCTGCTGCATCTCCCATGTTTTATTAATTCTCGGTTGATGAGGCTTTGAGGCAACATTTTACATTTCAAATATAGCACTTCCCTTTTGGAATGCTAACACTGCCCTCTTGGCATCAATACAATTCTATCATTCATCCGTACAAGTTCGTTCTATGACTGAACGAAACTGAAGGCACTACTCCTATTACGTCCACTGTGGGGAATCCCTCCCAAGGACTAATAAAGAATAGCCCTTGCAATTGAAACTTCGTCTTTGCATCCATGCTCTTCAGATGCCTTTATCACGAAAAGTTGAGTTGGATCGAAGTGATTTTCAGATAACATATTCAATCACGGTCTCTTCAAAACAACTTCGATAGTTTTCGGTAAACTCAACCCCGCTTCTTTAGCAATTAAACAAACAAAGATAAGAGTGGAGTTCACTCCTAACTGTTTATTGATGGATTTCCTTATCTTTTATCCTAGCAGAACGAAATGATTTTATACATACAGTATAGCACCACGAACGGTAACTGTACCATATAATTTCTGTGTTTCCCTTAGATATTCCCAAAATTATGTTTCGGTCTAGATTTGATAGTTTGTTATTTAACTATCAAATTAACAAACAATCAAACATCGATTCAATTCCATATGGGATCCTCTAAGACTTTAGAAATTAATCTTTATTTAATAAAATCACTTTACAAAACTTTATCAAAGGATCTTTTCTAAAACACTTTTCCCCAGACCCCTTACATCCTTTTTATACTTAGAAGCTTTTGGAAAACATTCCTCTTTCAAAATCCGTACTAAATGGCCAAGTAATTCCCTCCTCAAAACATCTTTTACTATATAACACATTCACTTATTCCTTATGAAAATACTTTTATAAGTTCACTTCACATTTCAAACCTCTTACAAATTTTCAAACTAGATTTAAAACCTCTTTTAAAATCTCTAAAATGGTTTATAAAATTTCTTTCTAACTCAAAGCTCTTTACAAAATTTATTTACAAATCCTCTATAAAATATTATTTACAAAATATCTTTTGTAAACACTTTAAGTAAACTCTTCAGTAAAACCCCTTTGATAAACAAGATATTATTTAAAAATAACTTTATAAAGTAACTAGAAATCATTTATAAACTTTAAAACCAAATTAATCAAAGAATTTAGGTTAATTCAAAAACACACTTTATAATTTCAAAAAGAGGCTTAGTAATCCCAATGCTACTAACATAAGTTACCACTCATTTTCAATTCTAATTCACATATCATTTATTTACACAGATCAACATATATGTAAATACAACTCACATCCAATAAGGGAATAACATGTCAATATAAACTAAAAAGCATATACATGTCCAAATAACATTATAGCAGGATGGTGATTTGTCCTGCTAAACAGATGTCCAAACAATTCAATCCACAAATAGCAGAATGGGGATTTATTCTGCTAACACATGTCCACACAAACAAACCCAATAATCTATATTACAACTCAGCACAGTTATATGATTTCTTAATGGTATCAACACCCGAATCACTTGTATTCAAAAGCATCTTTAAAAAAGAAGTACCATAAACAATTTACTTTCGGAAACCAAAGGATTTAAAACTTTAAAACCCCCTTTAAAATAATTAATTATAAGTTAAATCCTTATTTAAATCATAATTAACTTTAATAAAACTTAATTAAATTAAATAAATAAATAATAATTAATTATTAATTAACCCCAAATTAATTATTAATTAAACCTTCATTAATAATTAAATACTAATTAATCTCAATTAATTAATTAAATAATCTTTAATTAAACTTAAATAATAAATTAAACCTTTAATAAATAATTTATTATAAATTAAAACCATTAATGATTTATAATTAAATTAATTAGCACTTTATTATAATTAATCTGTGATATCCCGGAATTTTTGGCAATATAAATTTAATAATCTGTATTTAAAATTAAATTGATTTGATAATTTTTGTAAATAAAACTTGACTTGATTTAATAATCCAATTAAATAGATATTTAATTGGTGAATTTAATCTTTTAAAAGCTAATAAAATGCTTTCTATTTATAATGTATATATATATATATTTATATATATTGTAAATAGATAAGTTTTGATTTGAAGTTTAATAAAGAAATAAAATCTTGTTTTTAAATTCTAATATACATTTTGATTATTTGGAAATTGGTTTATTTAATATTAAGCTTTTTAAAGTTATTTAATAAATAATTATATGGTTTAATTTGTTAAGTTTAAATTGTTTAAATTGATTTTAGCATAAGTTTAAATCTAAATAAAATTACCAATAAGTTTTTTTTATTTTCTTTTTTAATATAGATTGATAAATATGATTTAAATAGTATATATAAATTTAAAATACAAATTAATATATGAAGTATAAATATTTTAAATTGTCTTGGATTTTATAATATTTGCATAACTTTTATTTATATAAATAGTTGTTTATTCCTTTTAAATTTATCTATATATATATATATATATATATATATATATATCTTTATATCTTTATATACTAATTACGTAAGCATATTCTTGTATTAAACTTTTAATTACATATAACAAATTAATTAGGCATAACCTAGGTTAACATAATAACTAAATACTAATTAACATTTAATTATAACTAATTAACCTTAAAAGACATATGTGAATTTATAAGCATACTAAAATGACAAATGTTGTTATATAGGACAAGTGTCAAAAATTTAATTTAATTTTTCTTTTATTTGTATTTATAAACATTTCAGCCTATATATTAACAAATCTACTTCCCTCATTTCTTTTTCTTCCTAAAATCTAAAAGCCAAAGAAAATCTGAGAATAACTCTTCAAACTTTCCAAAATCAGTAATCATTTTCAAAACCCATAGTTCATTTTCAAATCAAAATGTAAACCCTGTAAATCACTTCCCTGTAATACATTTTCAAGTTTAAAGCAAATCTCTATAACCAAGTTTGCAAGAGCTTTTCATCAATCTGTAAATAACTCCTCAAACCCAGAAATCGATCTGAAATCCCTGGAACCATTTTCAAATTGAAATCAAACTCTTGTAACTCATCTTCAAAAATGCATAGCAAAAATCCCTGTAACATTTTCAAGCATGCAAGTCTGCATTTTATTCAATCTGGAAGCACGTGCAACAATCTGAAGCTAACATGCATATTTCCAAACAAAAGCCTGCATTTTCTTGTAAGCTGAAGCATGCATGTAAGTTTGTCAATCAAGGAGCCAAAGCATTTTAGAGCAACATTCAAGTTTAAAGTTTCAAAGCATCACAGCAACTCAAATTTTAAAGTAAAAACAAAAGTTGTTTTCAAATCAAACAACGGTGCTCTGTCTGCTGTTTTCAGGTGGGTAACATTTCTTTAAAAGCTTAAACAATCGAATGATTTGGTTCCATGCTAGTTGTTTGAAATAAATATGTTTGTGTATGTATATTGTTGAATTTCTTATATATGTTTTATACATGCTTGTGATATCTGTAAGTCCTCTCTACTTCCAGGTTTTAGTTTCTTGGTTTAATTTAAATTCAAAACCTCCTGATTTTGACTCTTTTAAAACTTAAGATTCAAAGCATACTTGTTTGTTTCATCACAAACTTTAGATTAAAATTTTACTTATGTTAAATAATAGTGAATTGTCTTTGGAAATTTAAAATAACCAAGCAAGTTTGAAAATAAGCGAAAATTCAAGTACATTGATTCGATGTTTCAGGGTTATAATTTGAAACATCATACAAAATCATGATTTTCAAAAGCAAGATTATAATTTTAGTGCTAGAATCAAAGAGCGGTTCTATATTATCTGTATTGTGTATTTTGGGGTACTCTGTTGATACAAATGACTGGAGGTGTCGAGTTTGCTCTTGGAGGTGGAGGAGTTATCATGGATGATGGAAAAATTATCTGATTATGGTGTATTTCATTTTGGAGATGGTGGTTGTGATTTGAAGTGTGGAACCCTAGTTTTTTTGGGTTTGATTTTTTGTTTTGGTTCGACTTCTTCAGTGGATCGAGTGCATCGAGGACTTGGGTACCGGAAGTTGGTGGGTTGATGAGGACTTCGCCGGAGTTTCAGAGGCAATGGTGGTCGGAGATTCAAAGGCGAGGCGTTGACAGGTTTTGGATGTTGTGGTTAATGCCTGTTCCAGGTTTGGTTTTTGAACTCGAATTCAAATTCGAGTTGATTGTGAGCGATCTGATGATCGAGGTAAGATGAAGAGTTGCTTGCCGTTGTGAGATGATGGTAGATGTTGATCGGAGGCGATCAAAGTCACCGTGCCTATGCATGGAGCACTTTGTTCTCATGATGTTAGCTGATCGAGTTTAGGATTGTAGCAGGTGTGGCATACTCGAGTGATTCTCGGGTGATTTGAGTTTTAACTCGAAGCAGATTAGGTTTTGACTCGAAGTCATCTTAGGGAATGGCTCGAATATATTATTTTGTAACAGGTTTTAAAAATAGAAGCCTGTTCTGTTTTTTTATTTAAAGGTAAAAATTTAAAATGTAAACTAAAATTTAAAATAAGTTTAAACCTGAGTTTAATTCTGAATTCAAATAGTTTGAATCCTATTTTGAAATGATTTAAATTTTGAAATTTAAATTTGGTTTTAACAACTTTTAGGTGTAAAAGTATATTTGGTTTTGAATTTAAACTGAAAGTTTAAATTGTAAAATAGAGATTTAACATAAGTTTAAATCTGGTTTTAAAATCTGGAATTTGGGTTTGAATTTCAATCTTTAAAAGAAAATAAAGTTTTAAATTTAAATTGTTTAACTATTTTAAAAAAATGATTAAATGATTTGAAATTTAAAATGAAATTTAAAATGTAAATAAGTTTTTGAATCTAAGTAATCTGGAATCAAATTTAATATGTATTCCAGTTTGAAATAAATGGAAATTTTTAAATTTAAAATGATTAAAACAATTTTGTTAGTTGAAGTGTATTTTTAAATTGATTTGAATTTAAAAATGAATTGGGTTTCAAATTCTTTAAAACTTCTTTATAAAATGGATATTTCTTTAACTTGTGAGATAAAAAGGTTTTGAATTGTTTTTAAACTTTGTTTAGATAAATTGTATTCATTTTAAAATCTTAAGTTTAAAATGAAGTTTAAAGTAAATTTGAAAATAATTGTTTTTAGATGCTTTGATTAAGTAAGAAATGTTTTTCTTAAATTAAATTAGAATTTAATGATTTGTAATTCATTAAATTATTAAGTTAATTAAATGGATAATTAATTATTTAATGATATGGATGATTAATTAAGTAATTAAGAGTTTCTAAATTGATTAATTAAGACTTAAGATTAATCAATTAAGGTTAATTAATTTGTAATTAAGGATTATTAATTAGATTTTAATTAATGATTAAAGATTAATAAATCATGTAATTAAGGATTAATTAAGTTGCAGATAACACTTAATTAATTAAAAAATTAGAGATTAATTAATTGGTAATTAAATATTAACTAATTTGTAATTAATAATGGTCAATCTAAGTTAATTTCTTAAGGAAGAAATTAAAGAATTGTTAATGAAGGTCATTAACTTAAGATTATTCAACTATTAATTAATGTGATTAATTTTAATAATTAATTAGATTAATTAATTAATAATAATCATTGGTGAAATTGTTAAAGTTTAATTACTTAATAGAAGTAATTAATGAATTAATTACTTAATGTAATCAATTGAGTTAATGTAATTAGATTAAGTTTAATTAATTTAAAATAATCACTGGATGATTTGACAATAATTACTTTATGTAATTAATGGAATTGTAATTACTTAGGGAAGTAATTGAATTGATTATTACTGAATGTAATTAGTGGAAGATGATTTAATAATGGAAGTAATTTAGATTAAATTACTTTGTAATTAATCAAGGGATTAATTAAGAAATTAATTAAGGAATAATTAATTTATGTAAATGAAGTAATTAAGGGTAGTTAATTACTGAATGTGATAAATCAAGAATGATCAATAATTGTGGTTTAATTAAGATAATTACTTATTGTAATTAATTTAAAGAAAGTAATTAATTAAAATTTTATTAAAGATCATTAATTAATATAATTAATGATGTAATTAAGGATTGATTAATTAAGATTAATTAATCAATGATAAGTGATTAAGTAATTAATCAATGTAATTAATTAAGGATTGATGTAATTAATTATAGTTAATCAATTTATGAAGTAATTAAAGCTTAATTACTGTAATTGTTTGTGGATAATTAAATTGTGAAATTAATTAAAGGATAAATTACTTGAATGTAATTAAAGGATAATTAATCAAGGGTGATTAATTAAGATGGATAATTGATGGTGATTAATTAATTGATTTGTAATCAATTAATGGTTAAGTAACAAGATTTAAAGATGAAGTAATTAATTTAATTCACTTTAAATTAATTATAGATGAAGTAATTAATTTAATTCATTTTAAATTAATTATAGATGATATGATTAGGTAAATCATTGCTTATGTATGAATGGTTGATATCGACTGCCTTGAATGGTTTGAAATCTCAGAAATGAGATAGGTAATGTTGTGTGATATGGATGCTTTGGATTGCATTATGATGATAATATGGATTATCCTTTGATGATGATGATATGGATTATCCTTTGATGATGATAATATGGATTATCTGTTTATGATGACAATGTTGATTATCTATTGTGAATATGTGAATTATCTATCTGTGTGCATATAGATAATGAATTGAAATTGTTTTAAACTTTAAAACAACTTGGCCTTAAAAGATACGCTTTGGATTTCGATGAGATCGGGATCGGGTTTCCATATTTGGATATCCGAAAACCACATCGATCCAAATTAACGATAGGTCGTGAATCTCAAGTGAGGATGAAGATTTAGAGTGCAAGGGTTATCGTCGTTAACTCTAAGGATGATTCCAAAACGAGTGTAACGAGATAATGCTTTCGGTTTCGTTCGAACACGAAATGAACTTGTATGGATTGAATGCTTTCAGAACATCGTCATGTGGACGATGAGCATTCTAAGATAAATGTGTTCTATAAAGGTAATCGTAGCCTCAAGCCTCGTCAGCCGGGAATGGCTAAAACAGGGAGGTGCAGCAAGGCTAAGTGGGTCATGCCCAAGTAGGACGAGATTTACCCCTGTCTAGATGTCCCTTTTATTTTGGCTATGTGGTGCGGTTTCTGATCACAACTGTGTGGTGGTCTTGTTCGAAACTATTCAGTAAGGAATGGTTCCGGCTTTATGTTGCAGGGGATTGGGAGTAATCCTTAGTACGGTGATCTAGGCCCCCGTACTGTGACGGACAGTACCCCAGTAGCCCGACCATGGTATGGAAACCAAAATCCAATAAATGCCATCGGTTTTTATTGTATTACCCACTTTTGTGGCTAGTAGCTGGAATTTAATAAATGTAACAATTTCGGCTATTTCTTATTTACTTGAAAACCCTAGACCTATTATAATATCATCGGATTTCCTATCAAATGTTTTGGTTAGCGTAAGGTAAAAACTTTTCCATGTTTATGTGTGGGAAGTTTTATGTGATACCTTTTCTTTTCAAAGGTTTTTCAAAGTTAAGCAACCTTAACCTGTTACAAACACCAGACCCATGTCTGACCTAGAGTTTATCTTCTGTTTTCTTAAACTCTTGGGCACTCAAATTTTTATGAGTAACCAAGGGATTCAGGTTAGCTTTGACGAATTGTGGAGGAGCAATGGAGCAAGAGGCTTCTACGTTATAGTTATATATAGTGTTCCACTGTGTTGGTATCTCTGAGTGGTTTCTTTGTATTGTAGTGAGTTGTAATAACTAGACAGGTGTTTATAACTGTCTAGTATGTGATGTATTGTCTGTGTAACTCTGATAGTTGTTGTATTCTATGTAATACCTATGTTATTAATAAAATTTATTCATTCCGCTGTTGAGATTCTGATGTTGTTTTTTCTTTCTCTTCTTTCTCTTTTTTCTTTTCTCTTTTCTATCCCTTTCTTTCTTAAAGATGATGCGACTTTCTGGTCGTTGAAAGTCGGGTCGTCACATAATCATATATTTAATTATTGATAAATTAAATATAAATAATTTACTTAACTCATACTTAATTAACTTAATTAATAATTGGTTAAAATATACCTTAACTTTAAAAGATAATTAAGTAAGAACCGATCTACAATTAATTATAATTATTAAACCTTGTTTAATCTTAGTTAATTATAAATTATTAAAAACTTAATGAATTAAAAACTAATTATCAAAAACTTAATTAACTTTCTAAAGCGTTATTATTAAGTTTATAAAACATTTACGAACACTTTTAAGTTTAGAAACCAAATTTTTTGAAAATCAAATTTCTAATGCGAAACTGCATCCATAACGAATGTCGCTATGGATACCTATTACTTCAATTGCTAATATTTCTCACTAACTTCCATTGACTAACATCTCTTGAAAACTTTTCATTCACTTACTTTAAAATGATTGGGATTTAAAACCAAAGTTTGTATCATTCTTCCATACAAGGATTCTCCATCGGAAACCAAATCAAAGTGCCATCCTTCGTAGCAACCTAACTTATAATCATATCAATGCCAACATATACATGCAACAATCAAAACATAAGCAAGCTCATAACATATAACAAAGTTTACAACTTACAGAATGATACCATATTTAAATTTCAACTTCAAGTCTAACTACCATCACATACAACTAATGTACACAGACGAGCAATCACAAAAAAAAAATTAAAATTTCAACTAGAAAACCAAGCCATAAATCAGCCAACATATAAAAATTTAAAGCTTGAGTTTAAAACAAATGTTTACCCACTGGAAATCCTCTGAAAACTTGACACACTTTGAAATTCGAGAAGCATGGAAAACTACAATGTCTTCTCGAAAATGGGTCATTTTGCACTCAATTTTTGGGCCCTTACCTCTCAGATTTTGGACATGTGGTCCAAAGGATAGTTAAGATTATTCTTTCTTCTATCATTTAAAAAAAGGTTTATTCATAAAAATTAAATTTGGAGGAAGTTATTGCCAAAATAGTAAGGAGTATTTTTGGACATCAAATTCTAAGTTCAAAAACACTCTTGAAAAAATGCAACTTTGGAGCATTCAATCTCGAAATGAAAAAAAGTGGTAAATTATAAAGTTTTAGCCACTGAAAATCTACAGTGTTTGAAAAAATAAAATCTTATTTGGGAGTTGTTTCGAAGAAGTTATGGCCGAAAAGATTTCGATTAAAATGCAAGAATTTCTTTAAAAAAATAGAAAAGGAGATTCAAACTAGTTTAAACATTTTAAAAATTTAAAACTTTGAGATGAAAACTTGAAAGCATTTTGGAAGCCATTAAAATGCCTTGGAGCTTTAGGAAAGTTTGGACATGAAGATAAAAATGAGAAAAATTGGAAGGAAATTAGAAAATTTTGTATATATATTAAGTGCATTTGTTAAATTAGCATAATATGCTTCCAACACTACCCTCCACTCATGTATTGCCACATCACCATCTCCTTTCCACCTTACCATTTTATCCCACAAAGACACCCATTAGCTACCATTCCATCAAATTAAAGCCAACATGCAATTTGACTTGTACTCAAGTCGCCAAAATGTCACTTCATGTCTCACCTGATGTGACACATACCTTCACTAATTATTTAAACCATTTTATATTTCTTAAACCATTTCATATAATTAGTACATGTGTGCATATATACACAAAAGTGTATACAACATTTCGAATAACATTTATACGTTGAAACGTCGAAAATTCGAAAAACAATTTTTGGTCACATTTTCTATTTTTCATCGAATTGTATATTTTTGTAAACAAATTTTAAAAACTATCTCATGATTATTATTCATTATTAAAAGGAGTTTTATTTTCATTATAAGACCATTTATTTGAATACTTAAAATTAATTAAATATTTGTAAATTAAATATTTTAAAAACTATCCCATATGATGTACATAGATCATTCTCATGCAAAATCTGATTCGATCACAACTTAAATACATAGCTTCACTTTTGAATTAGTATCGCTTACCTGATTCTCTAGTGCGGACCCTGATCATGGTTCTTGATTTAAAACCTTTGTTCTTTTTACATAATTGTAACCACAATAGAAACTTTGATCCCAAACCAAAAATCCTAATCAAATGCTCACCATAAAATATTGACTAATAAATTCTTATTTTGAACGCTACAAATACGTTAAAGTCATATACTCGAATCTTAGATCAAAATTCTATGAAAAGTAGAATTGATCTACGTCCTACCTACACACTTACCAAATTGGTTATCCCTAATACCAATTGTATCCCCACTAAATTATTTATGGAAACATTTCATAAACTACTCTTAGTTTCAACTTGGATAATACTCCACTACAGCTAAGAGTGTATACCACTATCTGATTCCACTGTTCCATTTTGAATTTATTGCCATCCAAATACCCAGCTTTATTCGAAAACTTTTTGCAATGAAACTACAATTTCAATCGTAGAAAATATATATCTATATCCCGAGTAAGTCCTAAATGATACTAAAGGACTGGATATCACCAAACAGTATTATACATTCCCTTACCAGGGATTGTAACAACCCGTTATTTTCAGCCATTCGCATCCACACATGCCAGACTTGAATTGCTCAAAATACCGCATTGTAAATAAATTTGGAGCAAATGAAATACAATCACAGAATCACAGACATAGGAATATCAGAATAATTCGCAGCGGAAATTAAAATACCGTAGAAGTTCATGAAGCTACTATAATAAACCCTCAAAACATAATACATAAAATCAGTCTGAAAAACATATACAATAGAAATCTCAAATACATAGCAGTTTATAAATACCGGAGCTGAAATAGAACAACTGAAACTGAAAGGAAATAGATAACTAGACAAGCAGAATCTCCAGCGATTCCTAGCTCCAGAAAAGAAATCCAAAGCTAAGCTGTAAATACTCAGGCTGACCCGAGCGTAAAGTAAAACACAAAACACTCGAGTCAGGACATATATACTTATATAATGTAAACCAACTCAAGTGAACTGTAGTAGAAACGCACTATAACTTAAAGGATGCTTGGGATCGCCCATCCTCTAAGGATCAGTTAAACCATAAATTTAATACATTCCCCGGTTAAAATTTCAAAATAGTAATTTATACTTCGAAATCAAATATCATTTCAAAATATCATATCTTTCCAAAAGCACATTCATTTTATTTAAAATACCATTTCAACACACATTTCAAAATAGTTTATATTTCAATACGAATTACTTCATTTTAAATCATTAAAATGAAGTTATTATATTTAATAATTAAATTATTAATTTTCAAAATTTTAATCTACAAAGTTTATTTATTTACTTAAATTTAATAAAACAAAAAAAGTCAACTTTCGCAGCATTTATAAAATGCTACGGAAAGTTACTTCTAAAACATTTCAATTTAACAAAAGACAGCATTTAAAAATACTGTAATATGGTTACTTTAGTTCAAATAAACCACAGTTAATTTCAGCAACTACAGCACTTACAAAGTGCTATAATAGCTCTTAATTCAATTTAGCCATTTAGTTCATTCTATCAACTACAGCATTTACAAATGCTGTAATATCCTTTACATCAGAAATAATAACATTTCAAAATGCTGTTAATTAAATTTCAAATATTCAATATAATTTCACAAACAAAAATTTAAATCATTTTGAACTTATAAAATCATATATTTTCACTTTTAAAACAATCATTTAAATACCCTTATATTCATGATTTTATAAAGTTAAACTTTCATTCAAAAATCAGTTTAATAATAATTTACCTATATAATTCAACATTCAATTTCAGTTCTTTAATTAAAATTTTGAACTTAACATTTAAGTTTAAATTTCCAAATATAACTTATTTTTCATTTTATCTACTTAACTTAAAATTCATTTTTAAACAAAATTCACACATTTCCAATCTAAGTTATATTTCAAAATTCAACCTAAATATTCATTTATTTAACCTTTTAACTTATTCAAAAATCATTAACACTTTATAAAATTATTTTAAATTCATTTTAATTCAAATTATACATCTATTTATCATATTTCCTACTTCATTTAAATTCCATTTATAACCAAATCATAATTTCCAAAATAACTTATATTTCAAATTTCTGACTTTACCATTAATTTATTTCACTTATAAATTTTTAGAAAATCAATAATGCTTTAAAAAATCATTTTTAACTAAGTTTAAATCAAAATATTATAATATTTACATTTCTAAAATACTTTAAAAAATTTAGAAAAATATTTACTAACCAGGGGTCTGTACATCATTTTTTGTCCTAAGTAAAGTGATATGGATATTATATCATTTCAATCCGTAATTTACAAAGCAAACTCGGGTTCTATCATTTCAAACCCATAATCCCAAGTAAAAATGAAATAAATAAAAATCGTTCAGGCCTATCATTTCAGCCCATAACGATTTTTCCCTATTCTAAAGTCCGTTCGGGTATGTATCATTTCAACCCATAGTGATTCTAATCTAAAGGGAACTGGCAGTGTGATAAACTGATATACATAAACAGAATAACATTATATAATAGTAACAGATGGTATAACAGATAAATAAGCATAGGTGAACATCATATGATCATAACACAATAAATATAGCATGGTGATATGTTTTACAGATTCAATTGTGATCAGTTTACTAGTCATATAAGTATAACTTTGTCTGGTGAGAATTACTCACTTGTATAAGCTGAAGATGACATCCAATTACATAAACAAAGACCTTCAAAGGCACGAAAGCACGACTACGATTTGAGAATGGGAGAGCCAAAGCTAATTGCCTTGTCACATAGCAAACAAAACAAATACAAACATGAATTTCAACCCAAAATATTAATAAACAATGCTAGAAATAAATGCATAACACAAAGCTAGAGCTTTTGCACTTACATTCAATAACGTATGCTTCAGCTATAGGCTGGAAAAGCACTTTTATGGGATGGAGGTGGATCGGGTTCAGGTCATATAGGTCATCCATAACAATATATAAAGGAGAAGAGAGAGATATGTGTGCATGAACACACAACTACAAGGAAACTACATGGATTCCTATGCAACAATGGCTTCGGCCAAGACATGATTGGACACGGCCAGGTCTAGGAAGATCAACTAAATGTGTTGCAGAGGTCTTAGGCTCAGTTTTGGCTGGTGGTGGTGGTGCACAAGTCGGCTAAGGTGGTGGTTGGAGTGGTGGAAACAAGGGGAAGTTCGGCTAGCATGTTAAAGGTGGAGTTTTCTTCATTTTTTCGGTGGATCACCATCATGGATGGTCTCGGCTATGGAATGGCAGTGGGAAGGAGGAGATGGTGGCTAGTTGTAGTGGTTGTGGAGGTGGACAAGCTGCTGGAGATGGAGGGGCGAACTACATGAAGGTGAATGCAAGTACCAAAAATAAAACAACAATCGTAAAAATGAAAAAGGGTGAAAGATTTTTACCAAAATTTTGCTTCAGGAAGTGGCCGAAATCTTTACGTTTTTGAATCTTTTTTGTCACGTGAGAAACTGAAGTGGAGTCGGCTAAACAAAGTGTATAAGGCAGCAAATTGAAGTGGTGTTGATTGGTGATGAAAAGGTGTCTAGAATGTGAAGAGGCTAAGCACATAAAAGGTCACAAACCATTCAAATTTCCCCAATTTCTTTTGCAATTTTAAATACATTTAAAATACATATAAATAAAGATAAAAACACAAAAATATAATGAATTCACAAAATAAATAAATAAATATAATTAAATTAAGAAAAAAGCTAAAAATTGGAAACTAGGCTTTAAAATTTGAAAATAAATTAAATAAACTTTGGAAAAATTCTATCATCACTTTAAAATATGTTTTTAAATTAAAATATATACCTAAAATGCCATATAACACATACAAGAACATGATTTGAAAATAAAAATATTATTTATATAAATTAAAATAGATAATTTTATTAAATAAATCAATTTACACCTAATATTGTAAAGAGCATAACTTCCACAATATAAATCGGATTTCAACGAAACAAAAAGCGGTATTCTTAAAATTTAATATATTTTCATAATAAAAGATAAAATTAAAAAAATTCAAAAATTTAAATTTTAAATTTAAAAGTCAAAGTTTGACCATTTAGCCAAAAATACAATTCTAGAAAATTTTCTATTTATAAATGTTTGAAATTATAATTCGCACAAAAATCAAAATTTATATTTAAAATAACAAAATTTATCCATTTTAATAAATATAATAATTTTTTAAATCGGTAATTCAATTTAAAATAATTAAAATAATCATAAAATACTGGTTTGTCACACTCTCCCCCACTCCAATCTTTTCGTCCTCGAAAAGAACGAACAAGGAAAATAAGGAAAACAAGATAGAAAACAAATGGTACCTGGAAAAACAATTTCGAATTCGAAGAACGAATGCTCTCCTCCGTCTCCTAGGTACAACCTCGATCATCGGTACCCCATCGTACCTCGATCAGACTAATAGATTCCCTTCTTAGCTGCTTCGTACCTCTACTGACAATACGAAGTGGTTTACTCTCGACAGTCAGATTAAGCTAAATATCCAAACTATCAAGAGAAATTGACAGAACAAAAAGACATGGGTCAAGAAGATATTAGAGGAGATGTGAGATGTGGAATACATAATGCACTCCAGAAAGTTTCTCAGGAAAAACTAAACGATAAGCCAAAAACCAACGCTTTCCATATTACAAAAAGAACCCTCAAAGAAGAAGAAGGTAGAAATAGCTGGAAGGGAGAATAGGTTGAAAGATAAGGATGAACCATATTTAAAACTATATAAGTTTCAATTTAAAATTTTATATTTAACATTTTAAATATTTTATAATATACATTTTACAATATGATGAATAGTCATTTGATTCAAATTTGTTAGTTCGAAGTAAACAATATTTAAAACATTACAATGATCAAAATATCCTTTATATAATACTTTACCACAATACTTTATCAAAAATACTTTTATTACTCGATGTCTTAACAAGTTTACTTTCGTTCCTGCAAACTCTGGCCATGCGTTGATCAGGCGCAAAGCTAGAATGCTCCAAGTACTTTGTAGACTTGTTTCAACACCCAGTGAAAATACTTAGAAAAACCTTTTAAAACAACAGATATGGAAAGCACAATCCAAACAAAACAACCAAACCAAAACATGTCGATCGTGGATCGCGGATACACAATGGTTATGCTTGAATCCCCCAAGAAACATCCGTACCCGTAGGCTGACTACCGCAGCCCTGCGACTAGCCATGAAGACTGGTAGTACCGCAAATACACAATGGTTACGCCTGGATCACTCAGGAAACATTCGTACCCTTAGGTTCTCACAGCCCCTGCGGATTACGCTACCAAGCGACCTAGTAGATCACAGATGCACAATGGTTATGCCTGAATCCCCCAGAAAACATCCGTACCCTTAGGCTCTCGCAGCCCCTGTGAATTACGCTATGCAGCCGCGCTCAAAAGAAAAACCGTGGACATCGCCACGGAAATCGATGGACACTCGAGTATCATATCCGGAAAACCCAAATCAGGGAGAGAATAATATCAACAAAATGAATCCACAATGTGGCCACAAAGGGGATATCAAGTAGAATGCACTTTCCATATCTTTACTTTGAAAATATGTATCATATAGTACCTTTCAAAATCACTTTCAAATATCATACTTATATAAAGTCCATTATATATTATGATTCCATTTTCAAATCGAATACTTTCCAAAATCAATAGTATATCAAATCACACTTATATAGACATCGATTATATAAGATTTCTCTTTACAAATCGAGAACCCTTTCAAATCAATAGTTTCAAATGATTTCATACTTATACAAATCAATTTCATACTTATACTAATCCATTTATATAAGTTCGATAACTCCCAAATCAAAGTATTTAAATAAACAAGGTTCTCAATTTCAAACCATTTCAATATCAATTCAGTTTCAAAATCATATATGATTTCGCCAAATCATTTCTTCCTAATTACATATAGTCAGTTTCAAAATTTCTTGAAACAATAGATTTAGAAAATAATCCAAATTTCCAAATCAACAAATTTAGGTCAAACAAATTCATTTCCATTTCAAATATATATCACTTTCAAAAATCATAATACTTCCAAAGTAATAAATCTTTCGAACCAAAATACTTGAAATCATTACACTTTGATAATCATAACCTTTCGAAATCATACATCTGAAATCATAAAACATTCCTTTAATTCTTTACATTTCACTTTATTCAATTAAACCCAAATCTAAAATTTCCAATTTTAATTCAATTCAAATCATCCGTTTCAATTCAATTTAGTTTTCCAACAAAACCATTTCAAATATTATCAAATTTCAAGTAAATATTTGATCCATAATATAAACTATTCAATCTCTAATATATTTCAAAGCTTATAATTTCATATATCTCAAATTTTACTTCATTATTACTTAGTTTTGAAATATTCATTTCATAAATCCATCATTTTTAAATAAACTCAAATTACAAGTAAATCAAATATCCTTTCATACAAATATAGACTTCAAATATTCATTTATCAAAATCGATTATCATTTCAAATTCACATTCTTTATCAAAATAAAGATTAAATCATTTCTAAACCATTTCAATCATCAAAATATCCAAAATGGTTACAAAGTTTAAAACCATCTCTTTTTAAAACCTTCAAACTATTTATTTCCATATGAAAAATCCAATTTACCATTGGAAAGATCATTATTGTATATATATATATACTTTATTCATAACATTTAAAATCTTTATTTCGTACCAGTATAATTCAAAAAAGTCTTATTTATTTCACTCAACAAACAGTTTCAAAATTATATAAATCATATTGCTTTATACATTAATCATACCAATCTAAACTTATATTCTTTATCAAATACCCTATACCTTTCAAAATTACATAGCTTTGAAAAGTTAACCTTGATTTGGAAGTGCTCGAACCTTCAAAATAGTCGAAATCAAATTTTCAATCCAAGACTTAGAAATCACCAACAAATCAGTAAGCCAATTCCAAAAGATAGGGTTATACCAAAACAAATCTAAATCTTGAGGACTGAACACCGGCTTACTTTAAATCATTTCAAATATATATATATATATATACATACATATATCTTTCGAATATCAAACCATACTTAAAAATCTAAAATCAAAATTTTGTTTCACAAAATCACTCGCATAGCAAAGCTACTAGAGTGGCCTCTCCCCTACTCAAAAACTCGAAAATCAATGTTGATGATGCATGCATTCATCACCGAAATTATTACCAGTGACATAAGTGGGTTCTGGACTTTTATTTTCTTGAAAATTCTTTGAAATCTCTTCGAAATCATTGGAATTCATTCGAATATATTTGAAACCTTTTTATTCGAAGAAATATCTTTAAATCATATTATTATTATATATTTTCCAAAATCTTAAAGCCGATTTCAAAACACTGGAATTCGATTCCTCAAAATTCAAATTCAAAACCTTTCAGTTATAAATCATAATATATAAGTCAAATTCTTATAAATTTTCAAAATTTCAAATCCTTTCGAAACTTCAAATTTATCATTTTAAAAGATATATAATCCTTATCGAAAACATTTCACTTTTATATACAAAGTAGGGTCATCCTTATCAAAATAATAATTTCGATGTATGCACAAATTCAAAATAAAATCAAACATGATGGATTTCAAAACAAACAGAGATTCAAATTTAGAGGAACTATAATCGAATAGGATTCTGGTTCGAAGATAAGCTTAAACGAAAATGAGATAATTTAATTACCAAATAGAAGGTGGATAAGCATATATAAATCGTGGGCGACCATGACCGGTCCACCGAGACTTCAGGGATATAATCAATTCGAAAATATAAGGAAAATCGACATTCAATCGCCAGAGATAGAACCCAGGTAGAGCAGGAGATAAATAGCATCGTAAACCGAGGATACTGAAATCTCCGGTTAATCAATGCCAATTGTAAAGGAGTTTCACCCCTTTACCAATCATTCAAAGATTTATGAAACCACCGATCTTTATAGAGGTCATTCAAGATGGAGTTATGGAATGCTCCAAAATCAAAAGGATAAAATAGGGAAGACAAGACTGGATTTCAGAACAACTGAAGCGTTCCAAAGTTCAAGGAATCCTAATCGATAAGAATCCTAACCAAGAGATTTCTAACAAGGTGGATACAGAAGGAATGAAATTTAGAAGATCTTGATTTCAAAATAAGAAGATTTTTATACCAATATATTCTTTAAAAATACTTAAAAAATCATTTGGAAATCATTTTATACTTTGAAAATACATTCTCTCACAAAGAAAGGATTCTGAGATTGATTTCACCCATTCTAGGGTATTTCTACCCTATGTCTAATGAGTTTTTGCTCTGCAGGCTATGGTTTGCCTAAAACCAAAGCTCTGATGCCAACTGTAATAACCCATTATTTTCAGCCATTCGCATCCACACATGCCAGACTTGAATTGCTCAAAATAACGCATTGCAAATAAATTTGAAGCAAATGAAATACAATCACAGAATCACAGACACAGGAATATCAGAATAACTCGCAGTAGAAATTAAAATACCATAGTAGTTCATGAAGCTACAATAACAAATTCTCAAAACATAACACATAATATCAGTCTGAAAAACATATACAATAGAAATCTCAAATATAGTAGTTTATAAATACCAGAGTTGAAATAGAACAACTGAAACTGAAAGGAAATAGATAACTAGATAAGCAGAATCTCCAGCGATTCCTATCTCTAGAAAAGAAATCCAAAGCTAAGATGTAAATACTCAAGCTGACCCGAGCGTAAAGTAAAACACAAAACACTCGAGTCAGGACATTATATAATGTAAACCAACTCAAGTGAACTGTAGTAGAAACGCACTATATTTAAAGGATGCTTGGGATCGCCCTCCTTTAAGGACCAGTTAAACCATAAATTTAATACATCCCACGGTAAAATTTCAAAATAGTAATTTGTACTTCGAAATCAAATATCATTTCAAAATTCAATATTATTAAAATCCATTTCAAAATATCAAAATATCGTATCTTTTCAAAACCACATTCATTTTGTTTAAAATACCATTTCAACACACATTTCAAAATAGTTTATATTTCAAAACAAATTACTTCATTTTAAATCACCAAAATGAAGTTATTATATTTAATTATTAAATTTTCAAAATTTTAATCTTCAAAGTTCATTTATTCACTTAAATTTATTAAAACAATGAAAATTCAACTTTCGCGGCATTTAGAAAATGCTACGGAAAGTTACTTCTAAAACAATTCAATTTAACAAAAAGACAACATGTAAAAATGCTGTAACAGGGTTACTTTAGTTCAAATAAAGCCATAGTTAATTTCAGCAACTACAGCACCTACGAAGTGCTATAATAGCCCTTAATTCAATTTAGCCATTTAGTTCATTTCTATCAACTACAGCATTTACAAATGCTGTAATATCCTTTGCATTAGAAATAATAACATTTCAAAATGCTGTTAGTTAAATTCCAAATATTCAATATACTTTTACAAACAATTAAATTTTTATTTAAATCATTTTAAACATATAAAATCATATATTTTCACTTTTGAAACAATCATTTAAATACCCTTATATTCATGATTTTATAAAGTAAAATTTTCACTCAAAAATCCAATTAATAATAATTTACCTATATAGTTCAATATTCAATTTCAATTCTTTAATTAAATTTTTAACTTAACACTTAAGTTTAAATTTCCAAATATAACTTATTTTTCGTTTTATTTACTTAACTTAAAATTCATTTTTAAACAAAATTCATACATTTCCAATCTAAGTTATATTTCAAAATTCAACTTAAATGTTCATTTATTTAACCTTTTAACTTATTAAAAAATCATTAACACTTTACAAAATCATTTTAAATTCATTTTAATTCAAATTTTAAATCTATTTATCATATTTCCTACTTAATTTAAATTCCATTTATAACCAAATCATAGTTTCCAAAATAACTTATAGTTCAAATTTCTGACTTTACCACTAATTTATTTCACTTATAAATTTTTAGAAAATCAATAATGCTTTAAAAAAACATTTTTAATTAAGTTTAAATAAAATATTATAATATTTACATTTCTAAAATAGTTTAAAAATTTTAGAAAAATATTTACTAACCAAGGGTGTGTATATCATTTTTTGTCCTAAGTAAAGTGATACGGATATTATATCATTTCAATCCGTAATTTACAATGGAAACCTGGGTTCTATATTTTCAACCCTGCAATCCCATGTAAAAATGAAATAAATAAAAATCATTCAGGCCTATCATTTCAGCCCATAACGATTTTTCCCTATTCTAAAGTCCATTCGGGTATGTACCATTTCAATCCATAGTGATTCTAATCTAAATGGAACTGGCAGTGTGATAAACTGATATAAATAAACAGAATAACATTGTATAACAGTAACAGATGGTATAACAGATAAATAAGCATGAGTGAACATCATATGATCATAACATAACAAATATAGCTTGGTGATATGTTTTATAGATTCAATTGTGATCAGTTTACTAGTCATATAAGTATAACTTTGTCTGGTGAGAATTGCTCACTTGTATAAGCTGGAGATGACAACCAATTACACAAACAAAGATCTTGAAAGGCACGAAAGCACAACTACGATTTGAGAGCGGGAGAGCCAAAGTTAATTGCCTTGTCACATAGCAAACAAAACAAATACAAACATGAATTTCAACCCAAAATATTAATAAACAATGCTAGAAATAAATGCATAACACAAAGCTAGAGCTTTTGCACTTACATTCAATAACGTATGCTTCAGCTATAGGCTGGAAAAACACTGTTATGGGATGGATTTGGATCAGGTTCAGGTCATATAGGTCGGCCATAACAATATATAAAGGAGAAGAGAGAGATATGTGTGCATGAACACACAACTACAAGGCAACTACATGGATTCCTATGCAACAATGGCTTCAGCCAAGACATGATTGGGCGCGACCAGGTCTGGGAAGATCAACTATAGGTGTTGCAGAGGTCTTAGGCTTAGGTTTGGCTAGTGGTGGTGGAGCACAAGTCGGCTAAGGTGGTGGTTGGAGTGGTTGAAACAAGGGTAAGTTCGGCTAGCATGTTAAAGGTGGAGTTTTCTTCATTTTTTTAGTGGATCACCATCATTGATGGTCTCGGCTATGGAATGGCAGTGGAGGAGGAGATGGTGGCTCGTTGTAGTGGTGGTGGTGGTGGCTAAGGTACTGGAGATGTAGGGGCCAAACTACATGAAGGTAAATGCAAGTACCATAAATCAAATAACAATGGAAAAAATGAAAAAGGGTGAAAGATTTTTGCCAAAATTTTGCTTCAGGAAGTGGCCGAAAGTTTTTAGGGTTTTGAATCTTTTTTGTCACGTGAGAAACTAAAGTGGAGTCGGTTGAACAAAGTGTATAAGGCAGCAAATTGAAATGGTGTTGATTGGTAATGAAAAGGTGTCTAGAATGTGAAGAGGCTAAACACATAGAAGGTCACAAACCATACAAATTTCCATAATTTCTTTTGCAATTTTAAATACATGTAAAATAAATATAAATAAAGATAAAAACATAAAAATATAATGAATGCAAAAAATAAATAAATAAATTTAAATAAATATAATTAAATTAAGAAAAAAGCTAAAAATTGGAAACTGGGCTTTAAAATTTGAAAATAAATTAAATAAACTTTGGAAAAATTCTATCATCACTTTAAAATATGTTTTTAAAATAAAATATATACCATCATTCCATATAACACATATTAGAACATGATTTGACAAATAAAAATATTATTTATATAAATTAAAATAGATAATTTTAATAAATAAATCAATTTACACCCAATATTGTAAAAAGCATAACTTTCACAATATAAATCAGATTTCAACGAAATAAAAAACAGTATTCTTAAAATTTAATATACTTACATAATAAAAGATAAAATTAAAAAATTCAAATATTTAAATTTAAATGTCAAAGTTTGACCATTTGGCCAAAAATACACTTTTCTAGAAAATTTTCTATTTATAAATGTTTGAAATTATAATTCACACAAAAATCAAAATTTATATTTAAAATAACAAAATTTATCCATTTTAATAAATATAATAATTTTTTTAAATCAGCAATTCAATTTAAAATAATTAAAATATCCAATTAAAATAATCGTAAAATACTGGGTTGTTACAGGAATAGCAATACTCAAGAGAAGTGTTTACCATCCAAACACACCTCTTTCCCAATTTAAAGTTATTTTCGAGTCACTCGAACTAGTTAACTTAAAAATAATTTTTTATTTCCAAAATCTCTTTTTTTTTGAAACAATACCTTTTATTTTTCCTACAAAGCATTTTTCACAACTTGCTTTGGTTTCATTCGGATTTGAATATTTTTACCGTACAACGATGAAGAGAATAATTTTCTAAGTGCACTTCGACGTTCGCCTAGGCAAACATCCGACTGTCACTTAGAAGATTATTCCGGTCATCATAAAACAATCAAGACTTATTTCCCTAACTACCCCAAAGAAACCACCTTTTACCTAACATTTTCAATCCTAAAAATTCGTACTTAAATCTAAATTGCTTTCAAATACTTTTATTATTTTCCAAAACCTTGGAGACTATTTTTCAAAAACCCCAGGATTTAGGTTCTCAAGTTTTCGACCTAATTTCTTTTTAATCAAAAGACATATTATTATTAATCCATTTCTAAATATTTGTTTCAAAATATACTGACTTTTGATAACTTTATTTGAACAAATTTTACCTCATCATTAACATCGAATGCCTTGTAGTCAAATTGTGAAACTTAATTCACAAGGTGTTCATTTCAATGTTTCCCTATTACTATTTCCATAACCCATATACTAACAGGGAACCTACCTATACACACTAACATAGTCGATGCTCAAACTGGACGAGCATGAATAATAACCCTAAATTGATAATAATAAAATATTATTATCCTAACAAATAACACTTCAAATATACTATACTATACTATTTTTGAAAATCATTCTTTTTGTATATAAGATATATCTTTGGTAAAGTTATTTCAAATACCAATTTCAAAACAATACTGTGTCAGTTGATCTTGTTCAAGTGTTTAAGAATCCATATCCATAACATTGGCCAAACGCATTAGCCAAAATTCTTATACCACTCAACCAATCAAACAACACAATATAAAACATTTTTTGCATCACTAACAAATACACGCTTACAATACACTCATACTCATTCTTGGGTGTCACTACCCTATCTTTAATTAGTTTACCCTACCAAAGCCAAGGTTCTCTCTTGACCTTCAGCTCTGATACCACATTGTAACGATCCACTTTTCTGTATAGTTTAAATTGGCAATAAAACACTCATGTCAACTCAAACTGAACAAAAAGTCAAATAGTTAGGGGAAAAGAAATAAGATAGAAGATAAAAGAAACTAAAAGCAAATACAAATTATCACAGCACAATGGAATAAAATATATTAATCAACATAATTCTTTACAAAGTCATTTCAAAAATGATACATCAGACTTATGCTTATACAATTTCTAACCTAGGACAGTTATAATAGCTTATCCTTCTACATCAGATATAAAGTATATAGTATACAACGGAAATAAGATAATAACTTGCTATCGATGAAGCCTCCTGCTTCGAGCTCCTCGAAAATGCATCCATGAAAAAAGCTGAACTACTTGGATGTCCATAAAAATTTGAGCACCCAAGAGTTTTAGGAAAAGAAAATAAAATCCGCATCAGACATGGGTCAGGTGTGAGTAAACTCAAACAACTTGATTATTACATTTCAAAACCTTTTAAAAATCAAAAGTATCTCGTAAGATCACACTGCGCAGAAACATGGACGGGTTTTTAGCTTACGATAACCAAAACACTTTTATATAAAATCCAGTGGTATTATAATAATGTACAAAGGTTCAAAGTAAAATATTAAAACTTCTTGAATGTTAGCATCTCACATTCCAACATATTTGATATACAACTAAAACCGTAAAGCTCATATTGGAATTGCAACTAATGACTGGGCTACTTGGATACCGTCTGTTACAGTACACCTCTAACATAATGTACCAAGATCGCACCAAACTACCCCTGCTAACAATGGACTGGCCAACCTCTTACTAGATAGTACAAAATATGTCATCACCCCAGTTGTTCCCAACCTTTTTACTGAGCTCTCTTCTACCCAACTAAATCGGTGAATATAAGTGGTCATTTAGAAAGATGATGACATAACCTTGATTGGTGTGACCCAACTAGCCCTGCTGCATCTCCCCTGTTTTATTCATTCTCGGTTGATGAGGCTTGAAGCTATGTTTTACCTTTCATATACATCACTTCCCTCTTGGAATGCTAACATTACTCTTCTAGCATCAATGCAATGCTAGCATTTATCCGTGCAAGTTCGTTCTGAGACTTAACAAAACCAAAGCCACTACTCCCATTACGTCCATTATGGGGAATCCCTCAAAAGGATTTAATAGAAAATTACCCTTGCACTTCATCCATCTTCAATTCCATGCTATTTAGATGTCTTCATCATGAAATGTTGAGTTGGATCGAAGTGGTTTTCAGATGACATATCTGATCTCGGTCTCTCCGAAACAACTTCGATAGTTACTAGTAAACTCAACCCCGGTTCATAAGGAAATAAACAGACAAAGATAAGAGCGAAGTTCACCTCCTAACCATTTATAGATGGATTTCCTTATCCTTTATGCTAGAAGAACGAAACAAATTTATTTGTACAGTATAGCACCACAAATGGTAACTGTACCATATAATTTTCGTGTTTCTTCTAGATATTTCCAAAGTTATGTTTTGGTCCAAATTTGATAATTACTTATTTAACTATCAAATAAACAAATTATCAAACATTGATTCAATTCCATATGGGATCCTCTAAACCTTTATTAACTAATCTTTAATTAATAAAGACACTTTATAAACTTTATCAAAGGATCCTTTCTAAAATACATTTCCCCAAACCCCTTAAATCCCTTTTATACTTAAAAGCTTTTGGAAAACTTTCCTCTTACAAAATTCCATCTAAACGGCCAAGTAATTCCCTACCCAAAACATCTTTTACTATAAAAAACATTCACTTACTCCTTATAAAAATACTTTTATAAGTTCACTTCACATTCCAAACCTCTTATTAATTTTCAAACTAGATTTAAAACCTATTTTAAATTCTCTAAAATGATTTATAAATTCTCTTTATAATTCAAAATTCTTTATAAAACCAATTTATAAATCCTCTATAAAATATTATTTACAAAATATCTTTTGTAAACCACTTTAAGTAAACTCTTTAGTAAAAACACCTTTGATAAACAAGATATTATTTGAAAATAACTTTATAAATAACTTGAAATCATTTATGAACTTTAAACCCATATTGATCAAAGAATTTAGGTTGATTCAAAAACACACTTTATAATTTCAAAAGGAGGCTTAGCAATCCCAATGGTACTAACATAAGTAACCATTCAATTTCAATTCTAATTAACATATAAGTTATTTACATAGATCAACACATATGTAAATACAGCACACATCCAATAAGGGAATAAGATTTCAATATAAACTAAAAAGCATATACATGTCCAAATAACATTATAGCAGGATGGTGATTTGTCCTACTAAATAGATGCCCAAATAATTCAATCCAGTAATAGAAAAATAGGGATTTATTCTGCTAACACATGTCCACATGAACAAGCAAACAAACAGGCAATTTATTGTAAAATGGGGATTTATTTAGCTAACATATGTCCACACAAATAAACCCAATAATCTACATTATAACTCATCACAGTTATATGGTTTCTTAATGATATCAACACCTGAAACACTTGTATTCAAAACCATCTTTGAAAAAGAAGTACTTTAAACAATTTACTTTCGGAAACCAAGATTTAAAACTTTAAAGCCCTTTTTAAAATAATTAATTGTAATTTGAATCCTTATTTAAATCATGATTAATTTTAGTTAAAACTTATTAATTTAATTAAATAATTAAACAATAATAAACAATTAATTAATCCCAAATTAATCATTAATTAAACCTTCATTAATAATTAATTATTAAATAATCTCAATTGATTAATTAAATAATCTTTAATTAAACTTAAATAATAAATTAAACCTTTAACAAAAAATTTATTATAAATTAAAACCATTAATGTAATTACACTTGATTAATAATTAATCCTATGTCTAATTATTGATAAATTAAATATAAATAATTTACTTAACTCATACTTAATTAACTTAATTAATAATTGATTAAAATAAACCTTACCTTTAAAGGATAATTAACTAAGAACTAATCTTCACTTAATTATAATTATTAAACCATGTTTAATCCTTAATTAATTATAAATTATTAAAAACTTAATTAATTATAAATTAATTATTAAAACTTAATTAACTTTCTAAAATGTTATTATTAAGTTTGTAAAACATTTACAAACACTTTATGTTTAAAAACCAAATGTTTCGAAAATTGAATTTTTAATGCGAAATAGCATCCACAGCAACTATCGCCATGGATACCCATAATTTCAATTGCTAACATTACTCACTAACTTCCATTGACTAACATCTCTTAAAAACTTTGCATTCACTTACTTTAAAATGGTGTGGGTTCAAAACCAAAGTTTGTATAATTCTTCCATACAAGGATTCTCCATCGGAAACCAAATCAAAGTGTCATCCTTCCTAGCAACCTAACTTATAATCATCTCACCACCGACATATGCATGCAAAAATCAAAACATAAGCAAAGCTCATAACATATAACAAAGTATGCAACTTGCCAAATGATACCATATTCAAATTTCAACTTCAAGTCTAACTACCATCACATACAACCAATGTACACATACAAGTAATCACATAATAATCTAAGATTTCAGCTAGCAACCAAGCCACAAATCAACCAACATATAAAAGTTTAAAGCTTGAGTTTAGAAAAAACATTTACCCACTCTAAATACATTGAAAACTCGACACACTTTGAAATTCGGGAAGCTTGAAAAACTACAAATTCTTCTCGAAAATGGGTCATTTTGCACTCGATTTTTGGACCCTCGGCTCTTGGATTTTGGACATGTGGCCAAGAGGAAAATTTTAGATTATTCTTTCCTCTATCAGTTAAAAAAAGAATTACTAAAAAATGTTAAATTTGAGGAATTTATTGCCAAAACAATGAGGGGTATTTTCGGACATCAAATTCTAGGTTCAAAAACACTCTTGAAAAAATTGAATTTCGTAGCATATAAGCTCAAAATGAAGAAAAAGTGGTAAACTAAAAAGATGTAGCTACTGGAAACATACAAGGTTTGAAAAAACAAAATTGTTTTTTGGAGTGGTTTCGAAGAAGTTATGGCCGAAACCATTTCAGTTAAAATGGAAGAATTTCTTTAAAAAAAAGTTAAGGAAATTCAGACTAGTTTAAACAGTTTAAAATTTTAAAACTTTGATATTAAAACTTGAAAGTATTTTGGAAGCCATTCAAATGTCATGGAGCTTTAGGAAAGTTTGGATATGAAGATAAGAATGAGAAAAATGGGAAGTAAATTTCGTAAATTTGTATATATATTAACTGCATATTTTAAATTACCATAATACGCTTCTAACACTATCCTCCACTCATGTATTGCCATGTCACCATCTCCATTCTACCTCACCATTTCAGTCCAGAGAGCCTCCCTTATCCACCTTTCCATCAAATCAAAGCCAACATGCAATTGTGATTTGAACTCTAGTCGCCAAAATGTCACTTCTTGTCTCCCCTGATGTGACACATACATTTACTTATTATTTAAACCATATTATCTAAACTTAATCAAGTTGCTTAAACCATTTTATATTTATTAAACCATTTCATATAATTAATTTATGTGTGAATATACACAAAAAGTTTATACAACATTTCAAACAACTTTAATACGATAAATAGTTGAAAATTCGAAAAACAATTTACAGTCACATTTTATGTTTTTCATCGAACTATATATTTTTGAAGACAAATTTTAAAAACTATTTCACCATTCTTATTTATTATTAAAAAGAGTTTTATTTTCATTAAAAAACCATTTATTAGAATATTTAAAATTAATTACATACTCGCAAATCAAAGCAGTGAAATTCCAAGTCGTCACTGACCTCCTAGATGCAATTCTACTTATTCAGGAGTTATTCAATTTATATTCAATATTGGGTTAACCTAACTGGTTCTCCTACCATTTTTCCCAAAATGAAGTTATGGGTTCATTATAAATCAAATATATTCAAATCAGAACAAGTAATATAACAACATAGCAATTCCACTCCTGTGGCTTTAATTTAACAAAAATGGATTCTTCTTAAACCATTATAAAAACGCCTTTAATATAGCCACGGGTTTTTCCTTTAAAAATAGAGTTTGGGTCATAAAACCTTTCGTTGCCTTCTAAACCTAGCTTTCGAATTTATAGGATAACCTCCTTCGAAAGCTCTTAAAAGCATTAGGCTCCTGCCTTATAATACTTTAAATTCTACCTTTTGAAACCTTTCAAATGTATTAAAGTATTAACATTTATGTTTATAAGCTTAGCTTCAAAATCAGTTGAAAGTAACCCTTTCGAAAGTATAAACTGGGTCAAAGGAAAACAACTTTTCAACTCCTTTGAAAGTATCCCCTTCGAAGGCAAAGAAACAAAACAAACGCATTCGAAAGCAAAGAAAAAAACTCCTTCGAAAATATAAAACTCTGTTTTAGCTATAACTTTTTATAGGTGTAGAATTAAGATCTCTATCCTATTCCATAGTGTTAAAATGACGTTTTGCCATTCCGTAGAGTGGTCACAATAGAAAAAAGGCTTACAGTTAGAGAGTTATGTCTATTTGAAGTTTGCAAACAAAGCTGTAGAAAACTGCTACAAAAGGGCTTCCACTATGTTTATAACCGTTGTCGAAACGGAGCTTTCGACAAGTTCGAAAGGTTCTAAAAAGGGGTCCAGAACTACTGCAGAATGATGTTGTCGAAAGGTGCTTTCGAGAAGGTCGAAAGGTGAAAGAAAAGGGTCCAGAATTGCTGCAGAATGATGCTGTTGAAAGTTGCTTTCGACAAGGTCGAATGGCAAAGTCGTAAATAACTTGAAAACTTTTATTTTGCCAACTAAAGTATATTCTTTTCATCAACTCCTATTCTTTTTCAAAATTCTATTTATTAATGACATACTTTAACACTTTCTTTGCAGAGAAACTACTATATATCAAATTTTATTATTTATAAAAAATTATTTTAAAAATAATTAATTATACAAAAATTTTAATATAATTATTAAGCCTTTTTAGCCTAGAAAATTCATAATAAATCAAAATCACTTAGGAAAAATCCCACAAATTCACCAAAAATATGAAATATCATTTTGTACATCATATAAAAATTTCGAGGCAGAATTCATTATTAATTTTTTTTAATACTTAAAACCCGTAATGAATGAATTTTTTACCTTAGAAAATTCATAAAATATTCTTATTATCTTCGAAAATTATGAAAGTAAAAGCCCATCCCTAAAATTACATTTTACACAACATATCCAAAAATCAAGTCGTTTGGAGGTCGTTTACTAAGTTTTTTACTTCAAAATCCATTGTTTTAATTCCATAAAAATTCCAATAAATCGCCATAAATCATCATTCCTCCATAAATCATCATTCCATCTAAACAATGATTATAGATCCAAACATGATCAATACAACAAAATGTGTTCGGTTACTATCGATAAACGAACCAAAACAAGTAAAAATGAGATGATTTACACTATTATTCACCTTGATTAAGTTGTTGGAGTTTGACATTTTCCTTAGCTTTAATCTTCTAGCTTTCTCTCTTGGATCTTCCAAGTTTGCTGATCTCCTAAGGTGTTTTAATGGCTGGCTATATCTTCCCTTTTATGTGTATTTTGGTTTATGAAATGGTAGGTGAGAATAGGAGGGTTTGAGGGTATATGGGTGTGGCTATTCCCATATTGGTCTCCTCTTATTTTCCTAACTTATAAATTATAAACCATACTTATACATTCATTAGTTTAGCCATGGCCAAGTTAATTGACAATTAAATCTCTTAATCAACCACGTTATTCTATTTAATTTATCCAATAAAATGTCTTGAATAATATTAAACAAAAATTAGGGGTGTTACAGGCTCCCCCCTAAAAAATTTCGTCCTCGAAATTAAGTAAGGACTACAACAAGCAAAAAACAATGCAAACAAAAGCTAGTATATCCTACCAGCAAATAAGTTTATATAAAACAAATATACAACATACCCTCAATGCAGATTAGGATACGCTGTCTCCCAAGTACAATTCTTATCGTTTTCGTTCCACTAAAACTTCACCAACTTGACAATCTTGGTCCTCAGACTTTTCTCATCTCTTGCTACAACCATCATTGGCTGTCTAACAAAAGTCAAATCGTGCTCTACTACCAAGTCATCCAACTCTATCCGCCACTGAATCATGCACATACTTGCGAAGATGAGACATATGAAATACAGTATGGATACCTGTCGTACCGCTCGGCAACTCTACTATGTAATCTAGCTTTCCAATCCTTTCTAAAATCTAGAATGGTCCAACATATCTCGGGGCCAACTTTCCCGACTTTCCAAACCGTACCATGCCCTTCATTAGTGATACTAATGAAAACCATGTCTCCGACTGAGAACTCAAGGTCTTTATGCCACATATCTACGTAACTTTCTACCTTGAGCTTTCTCATCCGTCCTCAGATTAACTCAATCTTTTCTAATGCCTCTCTAACCAAATCTGGACCTAAGACTAATCTATCTCCAGTCTCTAGCCAACATGCTGGCCATTTGCATGGTCTTCCATATAAAGCTTCAAAAGGCGCTATTCCTATACCAGTTTGATAACTATTATTATAAAAAAAACTCAATCAAATGTAATTGGTCCTCCCAAGATCGAGCGAATCCAATATATAAGTCTTAACAAGTCCTCAAGTACCTTGTTAACTCTCTCTGTCTTCCCATCTATCTATAGGTGATAAGTAATACTTAACTTGATATTAGTACCTAATACCTCTTGTAGACTCCTTCAAAATTTGCTAGTGAATAATGCACCTCTGTCGCTGACTATACTAGTAGGAATCCCATGCAATATAACTATGTTCTTCATGAACAACTTTGTTGAAACAGGTCTCGTTCTGGTAGATTTTATCATAATGAAATGAGCAATCTTGGTCAACCTATCAACAATAACCCATATACTCCCATTTCCTCTCCTTGACCTTAGCAGGCCATCTATAAAATCCATGGATATAGAATCCCATTTCCAAATTGGAATATCTAATGGCTGAAGTAACCCACTCAACTTCTGATGTTCGACTTTCACTTCTTGATAGTTTACACACTGCCTAATTCATAATCCAACATCCCTCTTCGTGCCTTCCCACTTGAAGCTCCTCTTCAAATCATGATACATCATGGTCCCTCTAGGATGATTCATAAACTTTGATCGATTACATTCCTCAATAATTTCTCTTCTCAAGTTTTCCACATCTGGAACACTTGATCATCCCTTCTTTCTTAACCATTCTCTCCGATGAAGGAAAAAATCTTTCAAATCATCAAACTCGGTTCCAACCTCAAGACTTCTGATCCTCTCTGGTAGTAATGGATCCTCCTTCTGTTTAGAAGCAATTCTCTTGATCAACACTGGTCGAACTTCCAAACAGGACAACATGGTAGTATTCTGACTAAAACTTGCAGTCGATCTTAACTGCACACTACAACTGTCTAAAGAAACTAGATCTTTCCACTCCGCCAACATAACCAACAATACATTCTGATTTATTCTGCTGAATGCATCCTCTACTTTATTACCTTTCCCTGGGGTATATTCTATAACAAAATCATAAGCAGCCAAATATTCTAACCACATCTACTACTACATATTCAGCTCCTTCCGAGAGAATAGGTATCTCAAAGACTTATGATCGGTATATAGTTCAAATCTATCTCCCAAGAGATAATGCCTTTAAATCTTCAAGGAAAAAATTACCGCTGCCAACTCCAAGTCATGTATATGATATCTTACCTCATGCGGTCGAAGCTTCCTAGATGCATAAGCAACAAATTTGCCCTTCTGCATTAATACTGCTCCCAATCCAGTCCTACATGCATCAGTGTGTACTACCAACCCTTGATTACCATCTGGAACTACTAAAACTAGCGCATTGGTTAACAAATGCTTTAACTTAAAGAACCCTTCCTCACAGTTGTCAGACCAAACAAACTTCACATCCTTCTTAGTTAACTTAGTCAAAGGTGCTGCTACCTATGAGAAATCCTTAATGCATCTCCGATAATAGCCAACAAGTCTAAGAAAACTACTGATCTCAGTTATTGTCTTTGGTCTCTTCCAATTATTGACTGTCTCGATTTTAATAAGATCAACAAACAATCCTTTTCTGAAACCACACAACCAAGAAATTTAACCTCTATCTTCCAAAATGACACTTGAAAAACTTCGCCTTCAACTGATTCAGCCTCGTCTCCAACACCACTCTAAGATGAATCTCATGCTATCTTTCATCTTTTAAGTATACTAAAATGTCATCTACGAATACTAATACGAACATATCCAAGTACCCTCGAAAAATCCACTTCATCAAATAAATGAAGAAAGCAGGTGCATTTGTTAATCCAAATGGCATCACCAACCACCCATACGATCCTTACCTAGTCTAAAATGCTATCAAAGGAATACTATTCTCCGCCAGTCTCAACTGATGGAACCCCGTCGCCAAATCCAATTGGGAAAATACTCTGGCTCCACTCAACTGATCAAATTGACCATCTATCGTTTGCAAAGGGTACATATTTTTAATCGTCCTTTCATTTAACTAAAGATAGTTCATGCACATCCTTAACGAACCATGTGGTTTCTTTACAAACACCGTGGCCGCTCCTCAAGGCGAACAACTTTGTCTTTTAAAATTCCCTCGCTCAAGATTCACTAGTTGCACCTGTAATTCCTTCATATCTGTAGCTGTTATTTAGCTAGGTGGTCAACTGATAGGTTCAGCTCCCGGTACAAGGTCTATCCGAAACTTTACAGCTTGTTTCGGCGATAATTTAGTGTCCGACTCAATTACATCTGCAGAATCTTTTGCTACACGAACCTAACTAAGCTCATCTCCAACCACCATAGCACTTCACAAAGCATAACCACTCTTACTGGAATTCTCCGTTGAGAAAATGATTCGATTATGACTATCTAGATGCCTCAACAATGATTCCCAATCTTGGCAAAATATCCTAGCCTCATACTTACAAAAACAATCCATACCCAAAACGATCCCAAAATTTATGATATCGAAAACATACAAATGCAAGCAAAATTATGACCTAACAAATCAAGTTCTAACTAGTCATATCTCATCCCAAGAGTTGCATGCTCTCCTTGTAATAACCTGAATTCCAATGGGTCCGGATTATTCGCAAAAATGCTAGGATCCAAGCCCATTGAAGTCCGAGTTGGGTATCTGGTATCCTGCAAATAGGCAAAGATATATTAGAGCTCAATAAATATCGCATAAGAGAACGAACTAAAATATAATAGTAAGTAGATACTCACCAGCATAATCACACTTTCTAGCAAGCGTCTCAAAGCTAAAAAGTCTCTTCCATCTACCTAACCTGTAGGACGTTATGAGGAGGGGTCAGAACTAAAGTACTGGTGGGTGGGTAAATTATACACATTTAAGCTTAATTGTAAATATACTGTTTTATTTCCATTTACTGTTATATTAGGTTCATTGGGTTTATAATACTCTCGCCTCTGTGCGTGAATTGTGCCTATATATTCTTTAGTAGATTAAAACCTAATAACTGAAATATATGTAGCTATATGCCTAATGAACGCATCGGTCCTAGGTATTAACCATAGTACCTTCGGTATCCTCCTTACAAAGGACTCCATCATCATGCTTCCATGGCGTTCTATGACTACATATATAAAGGACTACCTCATAAGGCCTATATTACAGATGTTCCGTCGTCTACTATAAAAACATAAAGCTACGTCTGCACTAGCCTATACTAATGCTCGGACATCCACAATGTACCACCCAGTGCGTACCTTGAGAACTATACGTAATCATTCTGTCTACTCTTTGAATCCTGCTTAATAAGGTCTACCTTGTACGGAACTCAGTCGAGAATTTTCCATTTCTGTAAAGGACTACTATAGGATCGATTTCACCCTAGAGGGGGGGGTGAATAGGGTGATAGTGTAAATTATAAAAATTAATTGCAGAAGCTAATTAATATTTAACACAGATCACAGAATAGCAGCACAGATATCGCAGAATATAAATAACAGAATAAAACAGAACAACACAGAATTTACCCAGCTTCGGCAAAACCCTGCCTACGTGCTGCCCCCAAGGTTTCTACTAGAAATTAGATAGTCCCTCGCTTACACACGTAAACTCGCTATACCCGCTATTGACTAATCTAACTCTACGCTCAAAACCTTGACCACAACTCAACTACCGAGTTGCAAATTCCCAAACTACACACCGTAGTTTGCACCCTAGTCACACGACTAGAAAATTAAAACGGTTTAAAAAGAAAATACAATTAAAAACGATTATAAAACAAAAATAACCCTAATTAAAAAACCCTTATATAAAAAAGAATTCTCCCTTTTAAAAACAATAGGCCGGCCTCTTTTATTATTTTGACCCGTCTCCTTTTGCTTTACTCAGTTCGTTTGCGTGTATAATGGTGGCCGTTCCTTTCTAGGGCTTCGTCCTCATCAGATTGGGGCTTCGTCCCTTTGATTCAATTTAGGGCTTCATTCCTTTTCCAGATTTAGGGCTTTTGAAGTGCCGATAGTATGGAGATTGATTCTATGATCTCTTGCGTGTATCCTTGATTGATTGATGCTCACTTCGGCTACTTCTTTGATCGAATTCCTTCTTCGATTCGGTATGTAATTATTTGCTTGTGCTTTTCTGATTTTATGCTTTCTGGAATTCGATCGATCTTGCCGATGATGTGAATTTGATTTATATAGGGTTTGTAAATCCTATTCTTGCGTTCGTATAAAATAATTTGAATTTGTCACATTCTTTTGATTGGCCGTTTGATTATGCTTGAACGATTGATAATCGAACTGACTTTGTCATCTTCGTATCTTTTGCATTCCTTGGTTGACACGGTTTTGAATTTACTTTCGTGATAACCACGGCTTTGTTGATTTCTGGAATTTATACTTTGTTGACTTGTTCAACATTGACATGGCGATTTTACTATGACTTCGGCCTTGACACTGATTTCGACTTCACTGAGAACTATAGTCTCTGGCCATCTTCTGATCGGTTTAACATGAACTGACTGCACTTGCTTGATATGAAATACATATATTTACACAGATGCTTCACTGCATCTGTTGTAGTTGCTTTATACTTCACTGTGCACTTTACTTGGGCATTTTGTATGTTTCATTTTGATCCACTTTGTCATTGCATATCTATATATGCTTGACCTCTGTTACATGCTTGCTGTATTCATTTGAGTTGATTGTTGCATTGTTACTGGTTCATTTGATAGCACTAGCTGTTGGTTACTTGATTGAGTTGTGTGGGAACTGGATTGATTTCTTTTGGCTTCACTTGTGTATACTGTGTCATAGTGATGCATTCTTAAGTCTTGGATATTGAACAGTATCATGTATTTGTAGTTTGCATCCATTGTTGTTTCCAGTTGCACTTGGTCATTTCACTGTGTTGCACTCTCTGATGGTTCATTGGTGCACTGCTTGTTCATTCTGTACTTCTGGTCTTTGCATGATGGTCTTGTGGCAGTTAATAGTTGCTGTGCACTTCAGTTTGCTGTCATGTTCTTGTGCTCGAGCTTGTATATTGTTGTTTGCATAGCTGAACTTCATTCCACTGTGCATTTCTCTGGTTTATTAACCTGATACAGATGCTATGTCTTTGTGCATTTCATTCACTATATTCATTTGCTTCATGTCATACTATTTTGTTTCATTGCTGCACTTGACTTTTGTTACTTGAGCTTTGAATTGTACCATGATAGTCATGTTCCATTGTTGTACACTGCATTCATGTCACTGGGATGTTGCAGCTTGCATCTTTGTTGCATTTGCTTCATGTACCCTACTGCTTTAAACTTCTCTTGACCATTGCTTCATGTCTTACTGTGTTGACCATTATGCACTGTAGCTTGAGTCTTTGTTGAAGTTGTTGTGCACTTGTTCATATGAGTGTGCTCACTGTTGTTGCTGCAATCTTCACTTCTGGTTAGCCACTGTTGCATTACTATGTCTTGTGGCATGTTGATGCATTTGCATGTTTGGTTTGCTTCTTTTCTGGTTGGTGTTGCTGTTATGTTGATGGCTAACCTTTGCTAGTTCATTCATGACATGTTGTACTGATTTTTCTTGGTGGTCTTGTACTTGTATACTGCTGATTTGAGGTTGTGTCATGTTTGAACATAGCATTCATGTCATGTCGCCTTGTGTTGAATCCAGTTTTACAGCTCGGGTTTGACCTTGTGCTCGTGTCGTGATTTTAAATATATTGCACGTGAGTTGAAACCCGGTTTTTCATTTGGGTTTGACCTGTGCTTGCCTGTCCCTGTAAATCAATCAAGTGTATATATCGGCGTGCACAGCCTTGTGGCATATACAGTAATATACTGTGTATGTCACAAGTTGTTCGTGTATGATGAATTCAAATTTAAATGATGACGAACAACCCAAATAACTGAGGCAAATATCATTTTCAAAATTCACGTTTTATTTTATATCGCAAAAATATTTTATTTTCAATTTTACTGCGTTAGTTTATATTTTTGCAGATCGCTCAGATGCTGGATTCAAACTTGAATGCAGTTGAAGATAAATACGAGTGTGAGTGATATGTAGTGAGGTGCTGATGTAAAATAGTGAAATGTCATGTATTGTAGTCAAAATTGTATATGTATAGTGAGAGCTTGAAATTGTACTATCAAAGTTGTAATAAATATTTGTTTGAATAAAATATTCGTTTGAATTCAAAAACTGTGTTATTTATTTTTATTCAGCAAATATTTATTTATTCTGTGAAGATTAAAATAGTACGTTAACAAATACATTTAAGCGAATGTATATATGTTTATTATCATCAAACAAAAATCATATAGCGCAAAGCGCATATTCAACAATCTCCCCCTTTTGATGATAACAAACATATATTTAAGATTTTGAATATATTAAATGTATTTGATAATTTCAATTGCTCCCCCTATTTGAATGCTTCCTTTCTATATGATACTCCCCCTACATATATGACTCCCCCTACATATATGCATACAAATAAAATGTGTGAATGAGCCTATATGCAAATGGAAAATTGTTTGACCTTTGATTGATTCTATTTGACAAAATCTTAACTTTTCTCTCCCCCTTTTGTTATCAGCAAAAGAATAATAGAGATAGAGAAAATAGAGATAAAGTGATCGATATTAATCCAACATTAAAACCCAATTGAATATAAATATTAAATTTCAATAGAAAATCAAACAAAAATCATAAAAATATTGTTAGGCGCATATTCCACTTTTAGAATGATGGAGATGATGTCATCATATAAAACCATACAATTGTGTCTATTTGTGGTATTTTTATATCAGGAATTTGAATATCTACTAATCATGCATAACCGTTAGGACTTTTAAATGAGATTAGTAGTATTCCAAATTTATTTTAGAAAAATGAATTCAAGTATCTTCTAACCACTCATAACCGTGAGGACTTTTAAATGGGATTAGAATCAACTTGTTTAAATTTTTTTTTTTTTAAAAAAAAATCAACTTTTGATATGTGTTCCATACATGCATAACCGTGAGGACTTTTAAATGAGCATGGAAGCACATAACAAATTCCAAGTAATTCACCCATGCATAACCGTGAGGACTTTTAAACGAGAGTGAATACTTTGGTATTTTTTATTATTACTATTACCTTTTTTTTTTTTAAAAAAATGTGAAAAACGAAAAAAAACGAACGATTCCTGTTTAAAGTACCACATATTGACAAACTATATAGAATTTTGATGAGTGATGGTCGTTAGAAATATGATAGATATAGAGATGGTCATGGAATTTTTACCAACAAAAATTTTATAACTCTCGTTTAAATTTCTAAAGAAATTTACTAATTATACCGTCTCGAGTTATAATATTTGATCAATATCAACACTCATCTTATTTTCAATCACTGTATATCTTTTCGATAATTATTAGGGGGTCAGATTAGTTAATATAGTTATTTAAAATCAATTTCAAAAATAGTTATAAAATCAAGTTTTCTTAAATAACTAATCTGATACAAGGTCAAAACTAATTTTCTAGAAAGGGTTTCATAAGAAAATTTTCTGCTATAAAAAATAATTTCAAATGAAAAATATGCAGACATTTTCTTTGAAAAACGATGCAGCAAATGAATGTGTCAAAAATTAATCACGTTCCACTAGTAATTTTTCTATCAACCATATTACCAGTGTAATCTGCATCTGAATTTAAATTTCACTCAAAATTCACTCGTTGAATGTCAAAGACCAGATTAAGAAATTTCTCATGATTATTATCAACAAATTTTAAATGAAATTCTCTTGGATTTGAAATGAAAACCGTGTCAACAATCAAACATATATTAAAGTGTCAATTTTAGAAGCCATCAAACATTATTTTTATTTCAAAGCAATTTCTTAAAAGTTTCAACAATTTCAAAAAAAAATTTAAAATCCTTTTTACAATTTTTAAAATAGAATTCATTAGGATTTTAAATCGAGGCCGTGTCAAAACATGAATATAGATTTAGCCAAAAATATTATAACAACAATATTATTATCCAATCAAAACACTATTTTTCTCTCAAACTTATATATCAAGTAATTCTAGAGAATTTTATAGTGTTTTTGGCATAAGAATATAAATGGCTAACAATTTTGAATAAAGTCAGAATCAAAATCATCATTAAATCATCATCATATCATCATCGCATAATTGGCTGATTTTATTCAGAAAATGGTACAGATTATCACATTTAATATATCGTACAAATAAATATACTTTTACCTGTCTTTACCTTTACGATATTTCTCGTCGTTGTTCATTGTGATTCTGTCACCCTTATACTAGGCTAAGGAACTTAGCTTTGTCGCCCGTTGTGTTTCTGAAACAGCCAAAATCCAGAGAACACTATTGTTGTTCCTTAGCCTGCCACCACACCTACACGGAAAAGGATTTATGTGACCTATTTGTTTTTATAGGTCCATGGTTGTTAGTGGCAGAAAATTTTGAAAAATAATTTTGTGTAGACCCAAAACTATTTATAATTGTTCCCTTTGGCACCCAAATTTGTTTAACTTTGAGAGATTTTATATTTGTGCCTTTTGGAACCCAAATCGGTATAGTTTTCACATGTTTGGGTCTATACCAACAATTATTGTGATCGTGTCCAAATTTTCTACAAATTGTGCACATAGAATTAACTTGATTAATCTTGTTTTCAACAATTTTCGAATTATTAAATCCAAGTCCTTGTCTAACCGTATTAACAGTTTGCTTTCCTAATAGCATATTCAACGATTTTTCACTTTTTGAAAATTTATCTAAAGTCGTAGACAATTGTTGGACTTGTGATTTGAGAGATTCATTTTCGTTTAACAACTGTGTGCACTTTTTAATAGAATTCTCTCTCCTAGTATTTTCATTCTCCTTTAAAATCAGAATTTCATTTTCAAGCGATTTTATTTTAATTTCTGATTTTTTAATTTCCTCATCAAATGTTGGACACTTATCACACTTAGGGATCCTACTTTGATAGGTTTTAACTAATTGATCAAGTTGTTTATTACATTCTATCAAAGTATCTTTTTGAGATTCAAGTTTGGCGTATTTTTCCCTAAGTCGTTCAAAACAACCGTTTACTTCATGAAAATATATAAGCAACTCAGAATGGGTAAGTTTTGATACCTCACTTGGCTCGTCATCATCACTGTTAGTTGTATCACCTCGAAGACACAATTCTGCCTTTTCGCTTTCACTGCCAGTGCTTTGATCATTCTCGTCTATTTCATCCCAAGTGGCTGCAAAACTTTTCTTTTTCTGTTTCTTTCCGTGGCTGGATTTAATTTGTGGACAATCGGGCTTGATATGGCCGGGTTTGTTGCAATTATAACAAATAAACTTTTGTTCTTCTGAGTAGTCTAGTGCTTTGGCTATTCTGCTTTTTGCTTTTTGAATTCGAGCTGAATTTCCATGTTTTTGATTCCATTTTTTGAATTTCCTTATTAACAGCTCCAATTCTGCTGCTCCATCATCTTCATCGTTATCATCATCACTTTCGGTTGTTCCTTTGAGAGCTATTGATTTCTTTTGAGTGTCACCTCCTTCACGCTCTTCTTTGAATTTCATTTCAAGCTCATAAGTGGTGAGATTTCTGATGAGTTCCTCAACTTTAAGTTGTTTTAAATCTTTCGATTCTTGTATGGCAGTTACTTTTGCTTCAAAGCTTCGTGGAAGGACTCTGAGGATTTTCCGGACTATTTCTAATTCGGTGTATGTTTTTCCGAGAGCTTTTGATTTGTATACGATATTGGAGAGTCGTCCGTACATCTCTTTGACATTTTCTTCCTTCGCCATTTTGAAGTTCTCGTATTCGCTGCTTAGCATTGCAAGGCGAGATTCTTTGACTTGATATGTTCCTTCGTGAGTCACTTCTAGTATGTGCCATATTTCCTGCGCAGTTAGACAATGTGAGACACGATTAAATTCAAATTGATCCAATGAACAGATAATAGAATTTATAGCTTTGGAATTAGTATTCTGTAATTTATTTTCTAGTTCTGTCCATTGTTCCTTTGGTTTCTCTATTTCCTGATTATCTACAGTTATAGTTGGTATACTATAACCTGTTTCAACAATATTCCAAGCGTCAATGGTTTTCAGAAAAATTTGCATTCTATTTTTCCAGTAAGCATATTCATCATTGAACATTGGTGGTCTAACTATGGATTGTCCTTCTGCAAAAGCATTATTAAAAGAAGCCATTTTAAAAAATTCAAATTTTTAAAACAAAAACCGATGTTTGAAACACGAATTTTTAAAACAAAAATTGATTTTTGAAACACGAATTTTTAAATTAAAAATTGGTTTTTGTAAAATCAAAATTTTAAAACGAAAATGGCTTTTGTTCCTAGCTCTGATACCACTTGTAGGATCGATTTCACCCTAGAGGGGGGGTGAATAGGGTGATAGTGTAAATTATAAAAATTAATTGCAGAAGCTAATTAATATTTAACACGGATCACAGAATAGCAGCATAGATATCGCAGAATATAAATAACAGAATAAAACAGAACAACACAGAATTTACCCAGCTTCGGCAAAACCCTGCCTACGTGCTGCCCCCAAGGTTTCTACTAGAAATTAGATAGTCCCTCGCTTACACACGTAAACTCGCTATACCCGCTATTGACTAATCTAACTCTACGCTCAAAACCTTGACCACAACTCAACTACTGAGTTGCAAATTCCCAAACTACACACCGTAGTTTGCACCCTAGTCACACGACTAGAAAATTAAAACGGTTTAAAAAGAAAATACAATTAAAAACGATTATAAAACAAAAATAACCCTAATTAAAAAACCCTTATATAAAAAAGAATTCTCCCTTTTAAAAACAATAGGCCGGCCTTTTTTATTATTTTGACCCGTCTCCTTTTGCTTTACTCAGTTCGTTTGCGTGTATAATGGTGGCCGTTCCTTTCTAGGGCTTCGTCCTCATCAGATTGGGGCTTCGTCCCTTTGATTCAATTTAGGGCTTCATTCCTTTTCCAGATTTAGGGCTTTTGAAGTGCCGATAGTATGGAGATTGATTCTATGATCTCTTGCGTGTATCCTTGATTGATTGATGCTCACTTCGGCTACTTCTTTGATCGAATTCCTTCTTCGATTCGGTATGTAATTATTTGCTTGTGCTTTTCTGATTTTATGCTTTCTGGAATTCGATCGATCTTGCCGATGATGTGAATTTGATTTATATAGGGTTTGTAAATCCTATTCTTGCGTTCGTATAAAATAATTTGAATTTGTCACATTCTTTTGATTGGCCGTTTGATTATGCTTGAACGATTGATAATCGAACTGACTTTGTCATCTTCGTATCTTTTGCATTCCTTGGTTGACACGGTTTTGAATTTACTTTCGTGATAACCACGGCTTTGTTGATTTCTGGAATTTATACTTTGTTGACTTGTTCAACATTGACACGGCGATTTTACTATGACTTCGGCCTTGACACTGATTTCGACTTCACTGAGAACTATAGTCTCTGGCCATCTTCTGATCGGTTTAACATGAACTGACTGCACTTGCTTGATATGAAATACATATATTTACACAGATGCTTCACTGCATCTGTTGTAGTTGCTTTATACTTCACTGTGCACTTTACTTGGGCATTTTGTATGTTTCATTTTGATCCACTTTGTCATTGCATATCTATATATGCTTGACCTCTGTTACATGCTTGCTGTATTCATTTGAGTTGATTGTTGCATTGTTACTGGTTCATTTGATAGCACTAGCTGTTGGTTACTTGATTGAGTTGTGTGGGAACTGGATTGATTTCTTTTGGCTTCACTTGTGTATACTGTGTCATAGTGATGCATTCTTAAGTCTTGGATATTGAACAGTATCATGTATTTGTAGTTTGCATCCATTGTTGTTTCCAGTTGCACTTGGTCATTTCACTGTGTTGCACTCTCTGATGGTTCATTGGTGCACTGCTTGTTCATTCTGTACTTCTGGTCTTTGCATGATGGTCTTGTGGCAGTTAATAGTTGCTGTGCACTTCAGTTTGCTGTCATGTTCTTGTGCTCGAGCTTGTATATTGTTGTTTGCATAGCTGAACTTCATTCCACTGTGCATTTCTCTGGTTTATTAACCTGAGACAGATGCTATGTCTTTGTGCATTTCATTCACTATATTCATTTGCTTCATGTCATACTATTTTGTTTCATTGCTGCACTTGACTTTTGTTACTTGAGCTTTGAATTGTACCATGATAGTCATGTTCCATTGTTGTACACTGCATTCATGTCACTGGGATGTTGCAGCTTGCATCTTTGTTGCATTTGCTTCATGTACCCTACTGCTTTAAACTTCTCTTGACCATTGCTTCATGTCTTACTGTGTTGACCATTATGCACTGTAGCTTGAGTCTTTGTTGAAGTTGTTGTGCACTTGTTCATATGAGTGTGCTCACTGTTGTTGCTGCAATCTTCACTTCTGGTTAGCCACTGTTGCATTACTATGTCTTGTGGCATGTTGATGCATTTGCATGTTTGGTTTGCTTCTTTTCTGGTTGGTGTTGCTGTTATGTTGATGGCTAACCTTTGCTAGTTCATTCATGACATGTTGTACTGATTTTGCTTGGTGGTCTTGTACTTGTATACTGCTGGTTTGAGGCTGTGTCATGTTTGAACATAGCATTCATGTCATGTCGCCTTGTGTTGAATCCAGTTTTACAGCTCGGGTTTGACCTTGTGCTCGTGTCGTGATTTTAAATATATTGCACGTGAGTTGAAACCCGGTTTTTCATTTGGGTTTGACCTGTGCTTGCCTGTCCCTGTAAATCAATCAAGTGTATATATCGGCGTGCACGGCCTTGTGGCATATACAGTAATATACTGTGTATGTCACAAGTTGTTCGTGTATGATGAATTCAAATTTAAATGATGACGAACAACCCAAATAACTGAGGCAAATATCATTTTCAAAATTCACGTTTTATTTTATATCGCAAAAATATTTTATTTTCAATTTTACTGCGTTAGTTTATATTTTTGCAGATCGCTCAGATGCTGGATTCAAACTTGAATGCAGTTGAAGATAAATACGAGTGTGAGTGATATGTAGTGAGGTGCTGATGTAAAATAGTGAAATGTCATGTATTGTAGTCAAAATTGTATATGTATAGTGAGAGCTTGAAATTGTACTATCAAAGTTGTAATAAATATTTGTTTGAATAAAATATTCGTTTGAATTCAAAAACTGTGTTATTTATTTTTATTCAGCAAATATTTATTTATTCTGTGAAGATTAAAATAGTACGTTAACAAATACATTTAAGCGAATGTATATATGTTTATTATCATCAAACAAAAATCATATAGCGCAAAGCGCATATTCAACAACTACCTCATTAGGCCTACTATGTAGATATCATATTTCTGTAAAGGACTGCCTCATTAGGCCTATAATACAGATATTTTATTTGGGTTGTCTCTTTTCTTATCGTGGCTATGGCCCCACGCAACCGCCTCTCAACTAATCGAAAGACCTATAAATTATAAATCTTTAACCTTTTTGACGTTGCTTGTTTAATCTAATTAATCCTCTTCTTAATTGATCCTTTAATTATTATTTTTTATGTGCAGCAATATACTGCCTACATGTATACACTCAAATCTATGTCAACTATTATTTCTTTTCCTTATTAATTGACATTTTCTACTGCTTACATTACAATCCTAATTAATAGCCCCATTAATAGATTAACATGTCACCTCTATCAGTCATTTTCCTTAATTAATATATTACACATTGTAACGCTTCATTAATTGGCATGTCAATTAATTCCACCATTCAATTAACATATACATTTAATATGCATATAATTTTTTTATCCAGATTTGAATTTGAACATTTATTTGTTACATTTATATGTAAGCCTCTTTAAATTGAGGGATCTGATATATACACACACATGTTATACATTAATCCCTAATATTGATTCACATATTAATTAATTGCACTTTTTAGATGATTCTATTTGCAATGTTAATTATTCCTCTTATATTTTTTCCTTTTACATCCAATTCTCTTAATAATTAGCATTCATACAAACATAATAAATTTGTTACTATTTTTATAAATATCCTATGAATTAATTGCAAATATTTATAATTGATAAAATTTTCATGTTTGCATATGTAATTGATTCTGACGTTAAAATTTCAAACGGCTATAACTTCTCCATTTGAAGTACATTCAAAAACATTGTATATGGAAGTTGATCAGAAAATTGCCACGAACACAATGGTATAATTTTCGTGGTCAAATTCCAAAATTAGCAAAAATTCATTTTTCATTGCTTTCATAGTTATCAGTTAAATTTATTTTAATTTAACTATCAATAAAATGTTGGGTGTTACATTCTCTAACCCTTTAGGAAATTTCGTCTCTGAAATTCGACAACGGTAAAATTATGTAATTTCTCACATCGATCACAACCATTTTGTGTACATACAATTTTGTGACCATCGGTGTTCTTGTGCAAATGTGTTATTCGATACAATGTATATGCATGTACATGAATTTCTATATGGTACCTCCTATATGGATGCGTTTCTTCTTTAAAAATTTATTTTAAAATATGATGCGCACATCAAAAATATACTTGCAATTTCGATATGAATGCAATTTATTTTGAAAACTCAAAATATTTTTTGTCCAATTTTTTCCCACACTTCTACTGAATAGGAGTGCAGTTCAACGAATTTTTCATCCAAATCTTACCACAATTTTTATCTTCGAATTTTAGAAAAATCTAATTTTTCGAATTCGATTTCGTATGTCACAAAGAAGGTAGAAAAATAGAAAAACTTCACATTTCTCCGTTTTACTTTTGCGTACCTCTCTCTCCGTATTTGGAATTTATGCCACTATCCTATAAAATCTCTATTTTCTTTCCCAAGCACGGTTTACATAAGAAATTTTTTTCTTTTCAAACTTTTTCCCAAAGCTTAATTTTTGGGAAAGATTTATTTTTCTTTTGCAATTCTCATCTATTTCTATTGACGTTTCTGTTGCTTTCGTTAGATCTTACTTTTTTTTCTTTTAATTACCTTTTATTTGCTTTTACTTTCTTTTAATATAGCAACTAAACACAGCTATCATCTAGGGCTAGGAGGTCTAGGACCATGTCTACTTTGACACAAAAAGATCTTACTCTAGGAATCCAAGTAACTCATATGCTCCCCTCCTGCCATCTATTACTTATTACCAACTTTCACTGTATTACTTATGATGAATAAGATCTATTCACCTCTTCCGTTCCATGCTCAAAAAGGAACAACTAAATCTCATTAATTGCAACGAATCAGGATTTCAATCTATGTTGTATCTATCTAAAGTGGCAACTAAACTTGGGGAAATGTTCTCTTTACCTTTCATTTTCCCCAACTAAGGACTATTTTTCCCAAACACGTATGTCTCACTATCTTACTAGTATCACTTCACTATTCTTCTATAGTCTCCTCAGACGAAGCAACATTTCTAGGTTTTTACTAGTGCCTTATACACCTTACGGGAACTTTTATTATCACTACTAGGAGTAATTGCTGCTATAGACTTAAACTTTTTCTGTTACACCTAGGAAGTGATTTCTATCTACTCCATATTTAAAAGTCTGATTTTGTTTGGTATTTATCATTTTTCTTCAAAAATTAGAACTCCTAAATTTCTTAAACATCAAATCCTAAAATTCTTGCCTTCGAAAGTGTTATATTGAAGTTTTCTATTAAATTCAAAGGTACTCGATTACTTAAAATTTTATCTTTTCAAAAACTTTTTTACTTTTCCACCAAACCATCTTTCTTCAAAACTTGTCTTGCTTGTTCTTAAAACATTTTTCTTTTTTTCTTGACTTAAAAAAAATGTCCTCATACGTTTTCAAAATATCCTTCTTCTTTTTCATAACTTTTCAAAATTACTAAAATTGGAGTAGATAAGAACAATTATTTTATCAAAAATCTCTTAACTATTCTACCCTTCCAATTACTTAACCTTGAACGAGTTTCTAACTTACTACACTTAATGGCTTTATACCTTAATGTATTGAAATTACTTTCTCTTATGAGAAACCCTAAACGCTAAAACCTTCTATGAACCCTTTAGAGGAGGATTTCATGTTTATGTGAAATTACAGAGAATATTTTTATATTTTATCGAAATAGGCTATACAAAATATGGTGCTTTCCATACCTTGTATATTTCTTTCACGTATTTCTTATAACTTGCACTAAACATCTTTATTTATGTTCATAGAAAATTATATCATTATTCATTTCATTCCAATATATTAAAATATGTTTACTCTATATTCACTTACATAAGATATTTGCTACTAAATTTATTAATTTATCGTACGTTATTTTTTCCATAAGAACTCATTTTCAAAACTGCTTTATAACAAGAAAATATTTTCATATATTTATCTAAATAAGAAGTATAAATACAAACCACTTTATAAATTATCTCCAAAACTCATTTGGGTCAAAACATATGTTGCGTAAAATACCATTACTACCACCCAAAAATACTAGTTTATAGATTCTATTAAAATAAATATTAATAAATCACATATGCTATGTTAAAAACATTTCCTTTGGGAGTCACCTAATATAACAACAGTGTCATAGTCTATGCTTGCTTTATTTTTACCAAAAACATTTATTACAGTAATAAATGTTGTAACCTATGTTTACGATACTTAAAACACTCTAGGTTTATATATTTAAATCTTTGTTCGCCTACAAGGAAACTAGGGAGCTATACGAGCTCTATAATTCTTCAAAAGAATTTCACTTTTAACAAAATTTACATCATAAAGAAACCAATTTAAATTTACATTTTTTTTCAAAAACCCAATATTTACTTCCTCCAAAATATTAATAATTATATATATTTTTTACTTTTCAATTCCAAAAGTTTCATTTTATTGGGCTAGAAATAAAGTGATTTTTCTTCTTACTAAAACCTCTTATTTATTCCAAAATAAAAACACTCTCCCTACTATCCCTAGGGAACTTCTCCACTTCCTATAACATATGGATACCAATCTTCCCTCAAAACATGGCTTATTTGTATGCTATAAATCGTTAATTAACATAGGGCTTAACCTACTTGGTTCATCCTAAACCTAACTAGAAAACTATACACAAATATACTTCTAAAAACTTTCCATATGTTAAAATTTATTGTTGGGGACTATTTTGATTTTAGTACACAATATATTTATATTTTATTCAAAGATACAAATACGTTCACTCATTATCTACATAGGATCCCTAAACCTAGGCTTTAATACCAGATGTAACAACCCAAATTCTAGTAGTCCAGATTTTTCACAAAAATGCTTAGATCCAAACCCATTGAAGCCGAAGTGGGGTATCTGGCATCCTGCAAATAGGCAAAGACAAATATATCAAGGCTCAATAACTATCTCACAACGAAACTGACTAAAATATAATAGTACGTAAATACTCTCTAATATAATCACATTTTCTAACAAGTGTCTCAAAGCTGAAAAGTCTTTACCATCTACCTAACCTGTAGGATATTATAAGGAGGGGGTCAGAATTAAAGTTCTGGTGAACGGGAAAATTATACATTTTTAAGCTTAATTCTACGAATACAGTTTTATTTCCATTTACTGTTATATTAGGTTCATTGGGTTTATAATACTCTCGCCTCCTTGCTTGAATCGTGCCCATCTACTCCCTAGTAGACTAAAAGCTAATAACTGATATATAAACATGTAGCTATATGCTTAATGACCGCATCGATCCTAGGTACTACCCATAGCACCTTCCGTTTCCTCCTCGCAAAGGATTCCATCGTCTTGCTTCCATAGCTTTATATAACTACATCTATAAAGGACTGCCTCATAAGGCCTACAATACAAATGTTTCGTCGTCTACTATGAAGACATAAAACTGTGTCCGCACTTGTCTATACTAATACTCGGACATCCGTAATGTGCCACCTAGTGCGTACCTTGAGGACTATACGTAATCGTTCTGTCTGCTCCCTGAATCCTTCTTAATAAGGTCTACCCTTTACGGACTTCATTTGGGCATTTTCTATTTTTGTAAAGGACTACCTCATTAGGCCTACAATACAGATATTTTATTTGGTCTGTCTCTTTTCTTATCATCGTTATGACCCCACGCAACTACCCCTCAACTAATCGAATGACATCTAAAGAGCTAAATGGCTGTGTCCTACTGCAAATAATTTAAACACCCAATTGGCAGCGGCCTACATACAATGTCTCGATATGCCTACAATACAGATATTTTATTTGGTCTGTCTCTTTTCTTATCATGGTTATGGCCCCACGCAGCCGCACCTCAACTAATCAAAAGACCTCTGAAGAGCTATGTAGCCGTGCCCTACTGCAAACAATCTATGCATCCAATTGGCAGCGCCCCTCATACAATTTCTCGATAGTGAAAGTATCATTGGACAATTGGTTTAATTCTAGTCTTTCCTGAACTAGCTCTTGTTTTAATGCTGGCCTGATATCTGCATGCAACTATCCTTACGGGTCCTGCCAACTAAACTTACTAGCAATTACTGGGACATACGAATATCCTACTCCAAACATAAACCCCTTTTGACTGCCTACAATGGTCATGCCATGCAAAAAGCATTCAAGGCACACTCTTTTGATGGAACACCTACAGACCTGCCTTTGGAGGACTGCTTCACTACGCCTACCTCAGAGGGCCATCCTAGAGTACCCCTACGTCCCGTTGAAGTCTTATACTTCCTTCTAGCCCAAAATAACTAAGTTGGACGTGCTTCTTCTGTGCTGAAATCTATACTAAACTACTTTGTTAAGCTCTTCATCCTTTAGGTTGCTCCAAACGCATCTCACTCTTTTATTAGACCGTAAGTCTAATCTTTTAATTTGTGTTTAGTTTACTTTTTTTATTCTGTTGGCTACTTATTTATCCTAATTAGCATAATCTTGTCCCAGCCTCACCTAATTATTGTGAGACTATCAGTTCCTAACTGAAATGGAATGTTGTTGGTATAGGTCACTTCTATTATCTTTCTCATTAACTAAATCCAAGATCTAATTTTATTAAAATAAACCTCTTCTATTATATCTGCTTTATTTGCTTATTAACTTAATTTAAGTCTTAAAACAAGCCTGTCCTATTCTTTCTACTTAATTATAACATATGTTACAATTTTACTTATAATTATCACTTTTATTCTCTTTATAATCTGTACATTATGAATATAATTACAAGGGTCTCTTTTCTATTCTAGTCTGTCTTCTTCTAGTATGACGTTGATATCTTATATTATATGACGATCTTGGCTTGGGACTACGTCCAGTTGTCACAAATTTACTTATCATAATAATTGCTTTACTTTTCTTCTATTTTCTGCATAGTAAATGCAGATCTAGATACATTAATATTTATGGCTTCTAATCTTATCTAATAATTAACTTGATTCCCTCAATTCTTTACTTAATTTTCCTATATTCTGGAAAGTAGTTCTATTCTATTTGGTTGGTTATGAAAACTGTACAAAAATCGATTTCCATATTCTAATACTAAATAATGCTATAAACAATAATCCATAACTGAGAAATATTTCTTTTATTATTTTTGTTTTTTGGATAGTGCAAAATATAGTTGTTTCTCTATTTTACACTATCCCTATTTCTTTCTTTTATTCTTGCAATTACGTTTATCTTTATCTTTTCAAATATTAAACTATAGAAATGTATCCTATTTTCTAACAAACCAATTAATCTATCACTTACTTCCAAATCAAGTTATTAGATTTTTCTTTAATTTATTACTCCCGTTTTAGCATAATTACTGTAGTTGTCTTCTTTTCAGGCTTAAGCCTTTTTCTATCATTGTTAAGCCTAATTTTTGTACATATTTAAATGGATCTCTATCTTCCTTTTCCATTTAAATAGTTATAAATAAATTTACGGTCTCAATATAGCAAATTAACAGAATTAACTACCATAATAAATGCTTAATTAAATAATTAATGGGAATCTAACGATAGTACATCATAAATGAAAAAGGTATATAATTTAAATCCACTCGTCTCGAAAGAAAATACTCCAAGTTCCAGAACTAATTTTTAATCCAGTTTTATTATCCATAACCTTCCCTATTTCAATCCTATTTGGATCCATAAATTGGATTTTATATGGATTTATAAATCTAGATCTAACTGAAGAAAAATAGAATAAATAAAGTAGAGAACAAAAACTAGGAACTTTACCTCATTCGGACGACTTTATTTGAACATCTTTATTTTAGACCTATAATTTCTATCTCCAACTTGTAAATCAGAAGCCGTAAATCTAAATTAGCTAAATTCTGAAGAATTGGAGGTGAGAGAAGAGTGACAGGGCTTCCACACCCATTTAGAAAATTTGAGTTTGAACGTTATCCGTGCTACTTTATTTATAGAGAGTCAAAACAGTCCATTTGCCTAAAATGATGCAAATCGGGTCGGTCAAAAGGGTGTAGAATGAGCGCGCCTGATTTTTTTAAATGTTTTATTTATTTATTAAAAACGTTTAACGTTTAAACATTTCCTATTAATCCTAATTAACTCTTATAGTTCTCTAATTTAATGCTTTTTATAACGCAGTCTATTTCGGACTTTAAACGTGCCTTATTAAATGTTATTTATAAACGTTAACTTTTAAACGTTATAAATTATAAACATTTAACCTTTTTTTATGTTGCTTGTTTATTCTAATTAATCCTTCAATTAATTTTCTATATGCAGCAATATACTGCCTATATGTATAAATTCAAATTTAGGTCAACTATTATTTCTTTTCTTTATTAATTAACATTTTTTACTGATTACGTTACAATCCTAATTAATAGCTCCATTAATAGATTAACATGCCACCTCTATTAGTTAATTTCGTTAATTAATATTTTACACATTGTAATGTTTCATTATTTGGCATGTCAATTAATTCCACCATTCAATTAACATATATATATATATATATATATATATATATAATATGCATATATATTTTTTATCCAAATTTGAATTTGAGCATTTATTTTGTTACATTTATATGTAAACCTCTTTAAATTGAGGGATCTGATATGTACACACACACACGTTATGTAGTAATCCCCGATATTAATTCACATATTAATTAATTGCACTTTTTAGCTAATTCTCTCTGCAATGTTAATTATTCCCCTTATTTTTTCCCTCTTACATCCAATTCTCTTAATAATTTACAATCATTACAATTATAATAAATTTGTTACTACTTATATAAATATCCTATAAATTAATTGCAAATGTATATAATTAATAAAATTTCCATGTTTGCATATGTAATTGTTTCTGACGCTAAAACTTGAAACAGCTATAACTTCTCCTTTTGAAGTCCATTCAAAAAACTTGGTATATGGAAGTCGATCAAAAAATTGCCACGATCACAATGGTATAAGTTTCGTGGTCAAATTCCAACATTAGAAAAAATTCATTTTTCACTGTTTTCATAGTTACCAATTAAATTTATTTTAATTTAGCTGCCAATAAAATGTAGGGTGTTACACACCTATTGGATTTGCAACTATTAAGGAACTAACAAGGTACGGGGTTCTATGCATAACCTATCAACCAAATACTATGATATAAATGAGTGTGATGAACCGTATCAAAAAGTATAACTAGCATACTCTTAATCAAAGCATACCTTCCATTATAGTTTTCTCTTTCCCTATAGCAGTAGGTTTAGAGGAAGACGATGGTCCAATAGTAAACACTTCCCTATGTCCGCCCAGACTGGCTCTAGACACTGGCTCTTATAATGCCCCACTTGGCCACGGTTGAAGCATTTCACATTCTTCTTCTATGTAGGCTTCTTTTGTAACGACCCACCTTTTTGAATAGTTTAAATCGACAATAAAACACACATGTCAACTCAAACCATACAAAAACTAGGATTGTTAATGGGGTAAAATTATTTAATGATTAAAGGTTGATTCATTTATTAATTTAGGTTAATTAATTAATAATGTAAGGTTAATTAATTTATTATTAAAGGTTAATTAATAAATGATTAAAGGATAATTAATTAAAATGGTTTGTAATTAATTAATGTTTATTAACCAGGATTAGTAGTTATTCATATGTAACTAAATCTGATTTAAAATTAATCAAATGATTAGTTAATCTTACTTATGAATGTTTGGATTCAATTGAATGTTGAATTGTGTGATATCCTTAATCTGTAATGCTTTATGATATTAATTATTTTTGATTTATTTATCTGTGATGAAAGTAATTTAGTTATCTACGATAAATTTATTTATCTGTGGATCTGTGAATGAAAGATAAGCGTTATAAGGATACACCACTTGTCGATTTTGATATGTTTGAATCTATGACGATTGATGTTGTTGCACTATTATGTAAAACCCGTCGACTACACCTTGCACACATAAATATGGATTGCACGAGGAAATTGGTTAAGTCATAGATTTTTGAAATGGTTTTAAAAGTTGAATTTTGAATCCAAATGGTTTTGGAAATGGAATTGGGTTAGATATGAAAAACTTTTGAAAAGGAGTTTTGAAGATTAAAGTTATTTTGAATAACTTGACAAAGTTTTGAAATTTAAATAGTTTGAATTTAATTCAAAATTTGAAATTGAATTTTATATTTGGAAATTATGGTTTAAAAAGGATATACAAGTTATAAATGTGTTTGTATGGGTTTTAAAACCTTTTTAAAAGTATTGTTTTGGGAATTTGAATTTAATCCAAGTTTTATACTTGAAGAACTTTAACTTGTGCAAATGTAATTGGATTTTTTCCAAAACGAAAACTGTTTGTTTTCAAATAATAATAGCTTTCATATAAAGGAAGGTTTTCCAAGTTGTATTGAAAAGATTTCAAGTTTTGAAAGCTATAAATGAATCTTTGTGAAAGATTGTTGAACTTTGTTTTGAAATTAAAGAGGAACTAAAAGGTGTATCTTTTGTATAAAAGATGTAAAACGGAAATGATTTTGAAAGCCATGAATTGAATCTTTGATTTAAAGATTGGATGAATTAATCCAATTTCAAAAGGAGATTGTCTTGAAAGGCTATGAATGAATCTTTGTGGAAGATTGGTGAATTTTGTGAAGTGGATCTTTTTGCTTAAAAGATTTGAAAATCGTAATTTGTTCAAACCATTTGAAAGAAAGGTTTTGGGTAATAAGTTATGACTTAACTGATATCCCAATATCCATATTTTCTTAAAATTTTGCGCTCACTATTCCTTTTAGCCGGGAGTGGACTTTGTGTCATATAACCCACTCCGAATAGTGATACAACCAAATGGAAAGCATATGAAGACGATGGTGTCGAATGACTCTTCACTGAGTTTCTCCAGTATAGAGATCTCCATATGTGATGTGGAGTCCAATCGGGATTGAGGATGCCCGGATTACAAGGGCTTCGTTGGCAGTGCCTTCGGTTCTATTAGAACCATGAACAAACTTGTATGGATGTGTGTCTGACATTACACCTTGAGATGTAAAACTGGTTTCTATCAAATACATTTCTATTTGGTGGCGGAGAATTTATTCTCTTATCTTAACACCCTTCTCTGAGACGTACGAGTTCAGAGGTTACGTAGTTGATGATTACTAGTGATATATTCCCAATTTGGTAATGTGGCATACGAAGTGCTGCCGATCATTTGTTGATTGAAGCATGTCTTTTGTGTAAAGCGCAGCTTTGTTGACGAGACTTCGTCGAGCCTCACAACCTGGTAATGGTCAAAATAGGAATCGTTGCAGCAAGGTTGTTTGGGGGTAGCGTACCCTGAGGGTATGTCCATTTCCTTCTGGATTATAAGTGGTATCATGGTATGGAGCCTAAATACTTAACTTTGTGGTGGCTGCAAACTTATTGCTTTGTGGTTTTTGGTGTAGAGGTACCTCGGATAAAGGTTGGTAATGACTGGGGGATGGCATGCTCGTGTCAGTAGTTACCTAGTCACAGAGGTAACCCAACCTTGTGTAGTAGAGATCCGGCTAGGTTCTTGGGGACGTCCCTCCAGACGCGTTCCATTTTGTGTAAGAAGTTCCTTTGCCAAATCATTTGTTGGAAATCCAATCATCCAATACGCGCCTTGTACGGTTTTAGTTGTAGAACCTGCCATCTAATATGGTAGCTATAGTAGGCATACTACAATGGTACGTATGCTGGCTAAGATTAATATTATACTTGCAAATGTTTTTTCTGCACTATGCAATTATAATGATATCAAAATGGTTTTCGTGGATCAAGCATTTTTTACTGTCATAAGGAGAAATTTCCTCCAAGTTTGCGCTTGCATTATGTGTGTGGCGAGAGGACTTATGGCAGTTTCATTTTCCAAAAGCATGGTGAATTTCCTCTACTTCTTCCGTTGTTTGTTTAAAAGATAAAACTATTTTTGTTTGCTTATACCAGTCCCATGACTGACATGGAGTTTACTGTTCTCTTCCTAAACTCTAGGTGCCCGCAATTTTCCACACTAGCAGTCTGGAGTTGGGATTTTCAGATAATCAAATAATGGATGTAGCTTTGGAAATCTTTGAAGTCTTTTGGTCTTTAGAGCCGTTTGGATCTTGGAAATCGCTTTGTGTATCGAGTTTGCTTAGTTCAGCATTGATGGTGATTCGAGCTTCATGAATTGGAGTTTTGAGATTTGGCATTGAAGACGTCTTTCCATTGCTGAGTTTTTGTGCTTTGCTGTTGATTCTTTCCACTAGTGTATTTTAGCTCTGATATATGCATTGATATTCATTGTATCTTTGTTGAATCAAATATTGTGTATCAATGATATTATTCTTTTTCTTCCGCTGTGTTGTTATACTTAATGTATTATAAGCTCCGGCGAACCAGATTCGACGTTTGGATCCGCGGCATTCGAATACGGGTGATGTATTCAGTACCGATTTTCGTACCCGCATTCGAATGTCGTGGATCCAAACGTTGAATCTGGACGCCGGAGCTTATAACACATTATGTACAACAACATAGCGGAAGAAAATGAATATATCATTGATACACAATAGTTGATTACAACAATGATACAACAAATTGATCAATATTTTCAGTGATACAAGATACAGCGGAAAGAAATAACTCCAAAAGATAATATCTTTAGAAGTCCATAAGATAGATACTCCAATTAACTGCAACACCATTGCCCATGCTCCAAGACTAGAAAGACTCCAAACCAAAAAGCGAACCACCATCAACACTGAAGTGAAGCAACTCGATCCAAATGTGATTTCCAATATCTAGAGATTGAATGCTATCGAATCTACACCTACTATTCGACTATCTAAAAAATCCAAGTCTAGACTACCCGTATGGAAAATTATGGGCACCCAGAGTTTAGATAGGGACTAATAAACTCCAGGTCAGTCATGGGACTGGTGTGAGTAACAAAAACAGTTTATCTTTAAAACAATGATTAATAAAAGAAAATAAAAAGGAAATTTGCAATACTTTTTGGAAAATGAAACTGCCATAAGGCATCCCGCCACACACACAATGCAAGCGCACACTTGGAGGAGATTTCTCCTTATGACAGTCAAACATGCTTGATACGCAAAAAGCATTTGATATTATTATTAGTGCATAGTGTAGAAAACAATTTCGAAAGCATAATATTAATCTTAGCCAGCATATGTACCATTATAGTATGCCTACTATAGCTACCATGTTAAATGGCAAGTTCTACAATTAAAATCGTACAGGACGCATATTGGATGATTGAATTTCCAACAAACGGTCAGGCAAAGGAACTTCCTATAAAAAATGGAACGCCTCTGGAGGGACGTCCCCGAGAGCCTAACTGGATCTCTGCTACACAAGGTCGGGATACCTCTATGACTAGATAACTACTGACACGAGCATGCCATCCCCCAGTCATTACCAACTGTTATCCGAGGTACCTCTACACCAACAACCACAAAGCAATAAGTTTGCAGCAACCACAAAGTTAAGTATCTGGGCTCCATACCATGATACCACTTATAATTCAGAAGGAAATGGACATGCCTTAGGGATGCGACCCCTGAAAACCTTGCCACAACATTCCTGTTTCGACCATTCCCAGGTTGTGAGGCTTGACGAAGTCTCATCCACAAAGCTACACTTTACACAAAAGTCATGCTTCAATCAACAAATGATCAGCAGCACTTCGTATGCCATATTACCAAATTGGGAATGTACCACTAGTAACCATTAGCTACATAATCTCTGAGATCGTGCTTCACAGAGAAGGGTGTTAAGCTAAGAGAATAAATTCTCCACCACCAAACAGAAATGTATTTGATAGAAACCAGCTTTACATCTCAAAGTGTAATTTCAGACACACATCCATACAAGTCCGTTCCGGGATTGAACGGAACGGAAGGCACTTCACAAAGAAGCCCTTGCAATTCGGATAATCCCTAATCGCGTCCAGACTCCCAATCACAAAGGGTGATCAAATCTCTATACCGAGGAACATTTGGTGCAGATACATTCGACGGGTTATCCTTTCGCTTTCGAAAAAATCCGATCTTCACCACCGGTCTTCAATTGCAATCCATAACGTCGTATCATTATTCGGAATGGGTTTTATGACACAAGGTCCTCTTCTGGCTAAACCGAATAATGAGTGCAATTTTTAAAACCATATGGATATTGGGATCTTAGTTAAGTCATAACTTATTACCCAAAACCTTTCTTCAAATGGTTTAAACAAATTACCATTTTCAAATCCTTAAACAAAAAGATTCACTTCACAAAGTTCACCAATCTTTCGCAAATATTAATTCATAGCTTTCAAATAATTCCCATTTCAAATCATTTGTATAAAAGATACACCACTTCAAATCCTCTTCCATTTAAAAACAAAGTTCAATAATCTTTCACAAAGATTCAATTATAGTTTTCAAAACAATTTTCATTTCAAACTTGAAGTCTTTTCAACATAAATTGGAAATCCTTTCTTTATATGAAAGCTATTATTGTTTGAAAACAAATAGTCTTCGTTTCGGAAAAATCCGATTGCATTTACACAGGTTAATGCCCTTTAAGTATAAAATTTGGGCTCAATTCAAATTTCCATAATAATATTTTTTAAATGGTTTAAAACCCATATAAACACATTTATAACTTGTATACCCTTTTTAAACAATAATATCCAAATATAGAATTCAATTTCAAATTTTGAATTCAAATTCAAATCAAATTATTTAAATTTCAAAACTTTATCCAGTTATTCAGAATAATTTTTATCTTCAAATCTCCTTTTTCAAAACTTTTCATATTTAACCCGATTGCATTTCTAAAACCATTTGGGTTCAAAATTCAACTTTAAAACCATTTCAAAAATCTATGACTTAATCAATTTCCTCGTGCAATCCATATTTGTGTGTGTATGGTGTAGTCCAGGGGTTTTACACAATAGTGCAGCATCATTAATCATCACAGATTCTTGCACAACAATATCGATAAGCGGTATAATCCAATAACGATTATCTCCATTCACAGATTCATGGATAAATAATGTAAATTTATCACAGATAAATAAATTACATTCATCACAGATCACACCAAAACAATTCATAGCACAAAGCATAACATATCAGGGATAACAAACAATTCAACAATCAATAGAATTCAAACACCATAAGTAAGATTGATAAATTAATTCTAATTACTAATTTTTTATTACTTGGATTACCTTAATCCTGCTTACTTAACATTAATTAATTACAAATCAATTAATTACTTATCTCTAATTATCTACTTTAACAAATCTTTCTTGATTAATTATTGTTTAATTACAATTAAGAAATTATCCCTTAATTATTCTTTTAATTAATCACATTTAATAATTAATCTTCAATTAATCACATTAATTAATGCTTGATTAATCACATTCAGTAATTAATTACCCTTAATTAATTACATTACTTAATTAACTTTAAATAAATTTTATCAATTAACTCTTAAATTAATTACACTAAGTAATTAATCATTAATTACTTCCACTAGATAATTATCCTTCTTTCTTAATTACACAAAGTAATTAAACCCAAAACTACTTTAATTAATTAATTAATTATTCTTCAGTTAATTACATCCAGTAATTACCCAATAATTACTTCACTAAGCAGTTACACTTTATTAATTACATTATGTAATTACACTTAACAAATCATCAAGTGATTATTTTAAATTAATTAAACTAATTAATTAACTTAAACTAATCACATTAATTAAGTAATTAATCCCTTTAATTACTTTCATTAAGTAATTATACTAAACTAGTTTCACAAATGATTATCCTTAAATAATAATTCTAATTAATAATCATTTGATAATCCCCAGTTAATGGTCTTTACATTAATAATTATTTCCCTAAGTAAGTAAACTTAAACTAACCATTATTAATTATAAATTAATTAATTTTCAATAATCAATTAATCCATCTTTAATTACATAATTAATTAAGTGCTTAATTAATCCTTCAATTACTTGATTAATTAATTTCTAATCATTAATTAATAATCATACTAATCCAATTAATGATCTTTAATTATAAATTAATTAACCCCCAATTAACTAATTTACAATCCTTAATCACTTATTTATTAATCCATAATCATAAATTAGTTAAATTAATTAATTACTCTTTAATTACCTTATTAATTAAATGAATCACAAATCATTAAATCTTAATTAACTTAAGATAAAAACATTATTCTTATTAATGACTAAATTGTCATTAATATGTTTTTTAAAACATTACTCTTTAAAACTTACTTTTAAATTTCATTTCAAATTTAAGATTTAAAAATAATTTAACTTATTAAAATTTAAAACAATTTACAAACTTCTTAAACAAATGTAAAGAAACATTTATACTTATAAAAGAAACTTAAATAAGGAAAGATTTAAACTAATTTACTTAATTATATTTAAAATCAAGCTTTAAAAATAACTTAATTATTTAACTCGCGAATTTTGAGTTAAACAAATTTATATAACTTCCCATTCAAATATTAAAGAAAACTTTTATAAGAGAATTATACATAAATAAAGTTTTAAACATTTTATTGGAAAACTATCTAATTTACAAATATACTTTAAATCTTTAAATTTGTTTAAACATTTTGATTTTATAAAACTTTATTTATTTCAAAACTAGGATACAAATTTAATTTGAACCCATACTTAAAAATTTGAATTAAAACTCTGTTTAAAATCTTGCTTTTAAATTTTAAATTCATTTAAAATTTGAAAACCTGATAGGTTTATAACTTGTAACAAAACAAAAGACCCGACCCATACACTCAAATCCCGAGCCAAAACCCACATGACTTCGAGCATCTCACGCAACTGACTCGAGAAAACTCGAGTACCCCATCTCTTCAGTCCCAACCTTCACCGGGTACAAAAAAGTGCACCGTGCACATGCATGGTGGATCCGACCACTTCTGAACATCTTCGTGACCTTCCCGCAGTCGGCGTCCACATCCTCAGACGAACCAGACCCCAAACCCATCGATTCACACTCGAAATCAAAATCGAGTAGCTTTGTACCATACCTGGAACAACTGCCCAATCTGGAGCACCATCAAACTCACACCTCTGATCACCAAAACATCAGAGCCTCCGGCCACGACCTCATCAACATCCCCTCTTCCAATTCCTAGAGTTCTGATGAACTCGATCCACCAGCGGTGTCTAGATGAACAAAATTTCATGACCTAGTGAAAACTAGGGTTACAGATCTTCTAGATCATCCCCCGTCGCCATAGTAACCTATACACCTTACTGACAATTTTCCCCAACTCTATGTTCATTCTTTCACCACCAGAGAAAACCCCGACCTTCCCGAGCAAGTATATCATCAGAAAATACCCAAAACACAATATTTGATCAACCCCAAAATGCACATTCAAGCCCAATCTAAAAACTATGGTTTTACTTCCAAAAATCATGATTTTGGAAAATGTTTCAGATCATATGCATGAAACAATAAATTAGGATGTTTGGATTTTAAACAAAACCCAAGCTTATCCGATCATTTTGGTTTCCGGAGCGTATTTAAATTTATTTTAACTTAAATAAATTTTTTAAACCTACTCTATGATCAAAAAAACAAGTTTTGTTTGAAATATAAGTCCTGACAGAGATTGGTATAAGTGGAAGTGGATTTTAATCAAAATCTTAGCTTCTAAAACTAAGTACAGGCAAAAACATATACAACAGTAAGCATATATCTATAAATTCACATACATAAAGAAAATTCAATCATGTACATCCACACAATACATACTTTATTTCCAGAAATTTTCATGCAACAGATTTCTTATACTTAAGCTTTTAGAAAAATGTTACTCACCTGAAAAAAAATGATGAACAGAGGGCAGTGTACATGCTTTTAGGCTAAAATATGGAATTTGAAAAAGAAATTGAAAACTTGAATAGCTGAGAAATGTGCTTTGTTTTTAAAACTGCATGCTTGTTATTGAAATTTGCAGAGATGACTAAAGACTTGATTAACTTGCTTTTGAAAATGCATGCACAAATCTGGAAAGTACTTGAATGCCATTGCTTTTGATTCCAAGTTGAAGAATGAGTTCAGGCTTTGATTCCAAGTTTTAAGAGTTGTACAGGTTTTGGATTTTGGTTTGAAGATGATATTATAGGCCAGTTTTCCTTTTGAAAAAGATTTGCAAGCTAAAGATTTGATTTTGAAAATGAGATTACAGGCTTTTGAATATGATTAGTTTTCTAATTTGAGGAGTGATGATTTTCAGATTTTTGAGAGATTGTTTTGGGTTTTACTTAGCTTTGAATTACGAAGATAGAAAACGAAAGGAAGATGAGAAGCAAATGTATTTATATAAGTTAAAATGTGGTTTATTAAGAATAAAAGAAAAATTAAAAATTTAAGGTGAAACTTGTTTTAAAGTTAACATTTGCCATTTACTCTAGTTCATTAACTAACACTAGTTATATTAAGCCTTAATGTATTAACACTTGTCCTTTAATTATTTAATATTTATTTATTTAAATGTTAATAAAAGCTTTTACTTAATTTATTAATTTACAAATACTTATCTATATAACTTTTAAGAAAATAAAACCAATTATATATACAAATAAAAGCTTATGCTCATAATCTTAAATCTAAAATATTTTAAAATATCTATCTTTTTTGAATTTCAAAATTAAATCACTACAAGAAATTTTATTTTTGGTGGCGCACGAAAAACGCTACCAAAACTTATGGCAGCGTTTTGATAAAGATCATGATAAAACCTGCAATTAAAAATTCATGATTTTTATTTGCATTTATTTCAACGCCACTATTAATCATTTTATTGCAGCGTTTCTCAAATGCCACCATAAATCCTTTTGTAGCGTTTTAAAAACGCCACCAAAAGGTTTTTTGGCGTTGCCAATAGAGTTTCCAACTTTACCCCTACTTTACGGTTGCGTTTACTCAACGCCACTATATGTATTTCTGTAGCCTTTTTGAAACACTACTAAAAGTTGTTGATCATTTTGCACCATTTTTTCATGCTATTATTTCTTGTTGATGGCATATTTTTTTCTACTATATCAATCAACAATCACTCACATAATCATCATATTCAAACAATTAAAAAAAAACATATTAATCATATAATCGAATAAGATATCCTTAACCATTCTAATACTATAGTTTTTTGATAAAATGACCAAACTCACGTACAATAACCATTCATATACAAATTTACACATATGGTACTAATAAAATGTTATACCAAACTGGTGCTAACAAAACGCTTGGTTTATCATAATTCTTTATTGTATGCACAAGTGAAAGCTAGCTCCACAAAAGTCCAACCTTACTCTCTTAAGAAATCCAATGCCTACACAAGTGAAAGCACAACATATAGTCAAACAATTATGTCAATTAGTAGGGCTTCAAATCTAATATCAAACATCTACAACATTATACAAGTATATCATATTATAAATAATATCATATAAATAATCAAAGTTATAAGTGAAATGAAATAAGTAAAGTCCAATCTTACAGTTTTATATAAAATGTTGTTAAATTAGTTATATTATTATTATTTATAAAATTTAGTTAACTTAAACTTAGTTAATTTTATAAAATTTATTTAATTTTAACAAAGATTAGTTAATTTTTATTAACTTGGTTAACTTAATTTATTATTATTATTCAAACTCAGTTAACTTAATTATATTATTATAATTATTATAAACTTAGTTAAATTTTATAAACTAAGTTAATTTATCATCATCATGGTTATAAATAAACCTTTGTTAAATTAGTTATATTATTATTTTTTATAAAATTTAGTTAACTTAAACTTAGTTAATTTTAAAAAAATTTAGTTAATTTTTATTAACTTTGTTAACTTAGTTAATTTACTATTATTACTACTAAAACTCGGTTAATTTAATTATATTATTATTATAAACTTAGTTAATTTTTATAAACATAGTTAATTCATCATCATCATCGTTGTTATTATTTATAAATCTTTGTTAAATAAGTTATATTATTATTTATAAATTTAGTTAGCTTAAACCTAACTGGTTTTATTAAACTTTTTTAATTTAACAAAACTTAGTAAATTTTTATTAACTTGATTAACTTAGTAAATTTATTATTATTATCGTTATTACTAAAACTCGGTTAACTTAATTATATTATTACTATTATAAATTTAGTTATTTTTATGAACTTAGTTAATTCATCATCATCATCTCATCATTATTTATAAAATTTTGTTAAATTAGTTATATTATTATTTATAAAATTTAGTTAATTTAAACTTAACTAATTTATATTAACTTGGTTAACTTGGTTAACTTGGTTAATTTATTATTTTCATTGATATTAAACCTCGACTAACTTGATTATATTACTATTATTATAAACTTAGTTAATTTTTATGAACTTGGTTAATTTTTATAAACTTAATTAATTCATCATAATCGTCTTTATTGTTTATAAAACTTTGTTAAATTAGTTATATTAATATTATTTATAAAATTTAGTTAAATTAAACTTAGTTAATTTTATAAAATTTGTTTAGTTTTAACAAAACTTTGTTAATTTTTATTAACTTAGTTAATTTATTTAATTCATTATTATTATTATTGTTAAAACACAGTTAACTTAATTATGTTATTATTATTATTGTAAACTTAGTTAAATTTTATAAACTTAGTTAATTCGTCGTCGTCGTCATTACTTTGTGGAACTTTGTAGAACCTTCCAGTCACTACGTCATAGATTGCGTACTGCAACAACCAAGAAGTGATGTAGGAAGTGCCAAAAAAAGTTGCTGCAGGCTAAAAAGGGCAAAGGCAACACTTTCTCGGTGATGCATTTTTCCGCGTTGCCCTAGAGTCAAAAGCAACATCTTTGCGGCCCTAGGGCAATATCGGTTCTGTTGTTGCCATAGGTACCAAATTTACTAAAAAGTGAGCCCCACAACCTGGGCCCCAACATATGGGCCCACATTGTTGGGCCCATTAATTCAATGGCCCAACTTTATGGAACCCTGTTGTGGGGCCCATATTCATTAACCTTTGGTAACACTTTTACCATCCAATAGCAACACTTTACCAGTTTATTACCACATTTAACATCACATACTGCAACATTATATCATATCTATGGCAACACTTTTCATTTCAGAATAACCAGCAACACAAGTTTTACTTAGTCAAGTAAAAAATAACAAACATACTTAAAAACATAGCCAGTATATTCATAGTTACAGCCAGTACATACTAAATTCTAATTATTAACAGTACATTTATATTTTCGAGCCTCCAGTGCCATCAGTGCCTCTAGTACTTCCAATGCCTCCAGTGCCATCACTACAGGCGGTCGCATATTTTGAAACTTATGCAGACTTTGTGTGCCATCCTATAAGCCAAGATTGATCGTGCCACTTTCCATCAAAAATCATTTCTTGAACAACTCCATCACTTCCTCCTTTACCGATTGCTTTTTCAATCTTATCCTACAAAATAAAGCAGTTTCAAAATGTGACATTAAATAAAATTAACAATTCTAAAACAAGTTTCTTAAACAAGAATTTTTTTCAATATCTATTAATAGTTTTAAAATGGATTCAGAAAATATCCTGCTATAGGTTTCAACAAAACAGGATCTAATTCTACAAAAATGTTGATGCACAAAATGAAGCATTTTTTTGACATCTGATTGAAGAGAAATAATATGTCAACTACTGACTCACCAATGACATCTACCATACCAACTGATCAACAAGAAAGTTCAAAACCAACTACTGCTACCGCCTACATACCAATTCCTACTACCGCAACATCATCTAACTGCAAGCATTCCACTGCCTCTGATTACCCACACTTCTTCAGTCATCAAACAAACTACCACTGACCATTACATTGCTACCAGTCCATCACTAGACCATGATCAAACCAATCAACACTGCAATGGCCATCCCACTTGCATCACCACCTAGCCATTCTATAGTTTCAATCAAACACTTTCACTTCCCTACTGCTCCATCATTTACAACAGAACAACTTCCTCCAACCGAACATGCCTGCCACCCCGCACAACAGTCTCCCCATACAACATCACCGTGCATACAAGTTTCACTCCACACCACTGCAAACACCACTTCATCAATCCTCAATATACTATTTAACAACGTGCATGTGTATCGAATAAATGATATCATTTACCTGACTATTGAATGCATATTTTATCGTAAACCTACACTACTCGGCCATGTAAATCATATGTTTCTTCAATTAACATGTTGGGGATGTAAATGTAACTTGGCTATCATGTTAGCAAACTTATCCATAAAAATGGGTGCAAAATTGTTCACACTACGCAATCAAAACACTATTCTTTGCTAGACAATACATAATGAAATATTGTCTTTTTCATATGCCACCCACTCATGCAACCAGTAAATAGTATTTCTGTTCACACTAGGTGTGAACAGAATTGCACTCCACACAAGTAAACTGTAAAGATTTCAATGAACTGAACTTGCAATTTATGTCAAGTATGAAAAAAATATAGTAAATCCAAAAAGGTAGAGCAATAGATCATAGTCCAATATTTAACACTATTAAAATAAGTCATAAGGTTATTCGAGCAAATTATCTTTAGAGTGGAATGATCTCTAGAAGCATTGAAAATGTAGCACAACTGCGAATTAAAGTCAAAACTGTGTACGTAGAGATAACTATTGAGTGGTACTGTTTTGTTTTACTTGTTATGTTCAGGTAACAACTGTGTAACTATTAAAAAATTCAACAAATCACTTGCATTCATCTTTAAAAGAAGGCAAGAGAATGATAACAAAAAATAAGTTTATGCTTTATACATCTACATTTTACTTTTGTTGGTCAACATTTTTTTGATAATAATTCTACAAAAACGTTGATGCGCAAAATGAAGCATTTTTTGACATCTGATTGAAGAGAAAATAAATTTCTTACAATTCTCCATTGTGCCTGCAGTCTCCATTACCTTAGATTGAAATTGATTTGTACGTTAACATGTGTTTAAATAATGTTTTTTACATGATTAAAATATGCATCAACATGCGTAATAATATTGATAAACCACATTCAGTTACTTTCAATAGCCTGTTGTTTTCCTAATGCAATGCTTAGCCTAACCACATTACCTAGCCTAACTAAGATTACAGTGCTATTATACAATTGAACCCATCATCCATTTCCTAGTGCAATGCTTAGTTTAACCACATTCGGTTATTTCGGCACCTGTTACGTTCTATTTAGCTTGACAATCGATAGTCCTTGGGCATAGTCAGCCTTTGTACTGATAATAACAATATTATAAGGTGATTGAAATTTGTAATTCAAGCGTAACACTTTTAACACTAAACATGCATCAAAAAATAAAAAACTAATAGGTTTTTTATATAATTAATACACCATTAACTTGCTGGAAATAAAAGAAGTAACCAAAATTTGCATCAACCTTCAATTCTGACATTCCAAGAAACAATATTTGTCTTACCCATTTCATCAAACACGAAGCTAGCATTCCAAACACGCTCTCGCCTCCCTTTCGACCCTTCTACACCTTGACCATCATGATAGCAACGACCATTCACCCGCCTGTAAAACTCGCACCCAAATTGGCCCATTTGTTACTCCCATATTACGTCGTTAGAACCACTCGCCTGAGCCAGGTTGCGACACTGCCTTATCTAGCTTTACATCATGCACCACCTCCATGCTCATCCTTCAAGTCACGCAATCCTACCATCGCGGCCATGCCTCATGACGAAGACGGAGGAGGATTGAGATCTCGCATTTGGTGTGGTTGACGAGGCCGGATTTTAGGATTTTCTCTTTGTCAAAGATTTTGATAGCGACTTCTTCGTTGGAGGTGAGGTTGCATGCAAGGTGAACCTTGGCGAAGTTTCCATGGCTAAGGAGCTTTCCCAGCTCGTACTTGTTCAGTAGAATGGAATTGGAATCAGATCTTCTGAGAGTGTTAGGAATGGGTCGGTTTGGGAGATCTGAGGCGGTATCTGCTGCCATTAAAAGCGCTTCAAAGCGTTGTGAAGAGGGTGAGAAACAGTGGAAAATTTAATAACTTTGATGATGGGATGGGAAAAGAGAGATATTTCTGATAATTTATATAGTTAAGTGTTTGAGTGAAACCCTTCAATATTTTGTTAACTTTTGCCGCTTTGTTTTTTCTTCCCGCGTTAAAAATTATTTCGGCCCGCTTGTTTTCCAGCCCGCACTCATTTTTTATAATACTTTTATAAGTCTATAGCTACTACAACACAATGTTGATATCTATGCTAACATCCCGAAGCTAATGTTGTAATAGACAAAAATCAACATAGCTATCATTACATTATAGCTAGCAACATCTTGTATTTTCGTTGCAATAGGCCATCTATGGCGTAGTGAGTGTATGCTCTTTTACTATGTACGTTTCTAATATTGAAAGCTAATATCGCTATATTATACATTAAATTCACATGATTGTTTAAATGTATTAATACCTATTTATGTACCTTTTAATGTAAGATTGACTTTTCACATCCGAGTCCCGTAACAAATATTTTACCGATAAGCCTTTCATATTTTTTTCATGTTTACATAACACTCTCATATACATATATATATGCCAGTTCCTAAATTCAACTTAAATGTATAAGTATGTCTAAAAGGTTTATACAAAAGAAGAAAACTGAAATAGGTATAATTAGTCATGGTGTTAGGCAAGCAAAAGTAATTAAGAATTGTAAATAAAAACATGAACTTACATACCAACAATTTGTGTTTGCTAGTTGGAGATTTCTGCATGTTATCCAAAATCCTGTAAATATTTCAATCGTTAGTTATTCAACTAACTGAACAACAATACTGTTTCTACTGTAAAACCTAAAGAATATTAGAGGGAAATCACAGCTAAATTTCAAAAAGAGCACCTGAAATTACAAACGTTATTAGAGCATGCCGCTTTTTAGCCAACTTTGTAGGCTTCTTCTTGTTTAACAATGCGCTTAGCGGAATCAGATCATTGTCTAAATAGTTGTCACTTATTGAATTTTCCGATTTTTTAAGCACATCTTCATCAATTTTATTTCTATCTCCCACTTCTTTAACGTTGTAATTTCGCTCCAAATCCTCACATTTCTTCTTCAATTCCTTAACTTCATAATAAAATTTTCTTTTACTGTACTCGAGCTTCGAGTTTTACAATTTGAGCTCGAGCACCTTTTCTGAGAATTCTCTCTCATTATCGTGGATCTTCTGGTATAAACTAAGTATCATATCTTGGATATTCAATTCGCTTTCTTCTAAAGCATAATATACTTACACCTGCATAAACTAACGTAGATTCAATCACACTGAAACACGACCCAGCAAACCCTTCAATACAAAACAGAAGTATCATACCTTCATGTAAAAGTGTACGCGCATGTAAAACACATGTATACACTCACATGGTAAAAATATATAATTACCCGCACACGCACCTACATTCACCCTCACTGATGTTTGCACAACACTCACACACTAGTGCATGCACATGGCCGAAATAAGACACACGCAGACACCCATTGACAACACGCACAAGCACCAAAATATACTAGAGAGGGCACTCAGTCAAGCAATAACTAATTCATGTGTACATGTGTATATAACATTATATGACTAAACAAAGGTTATGTGAGTGGAATACCTTTAGCACCATAAGGGTCTTCCCATTTGTAAATTTGCAGTCCATCTAATATTGATGTCACCTATATCAACAAACATGTCAACAAAAATAAAAGTTATAAGCAACTAGTGAAGATATTAAAGAAAATGTAGATCTCTCTGAATATTAAAATAAAAGTTATAAGCAACAACAGTCAATAGATGCATAATGCTAAGAATTAAAATACTAAAATGAATGGATGGCATTAGAGAACTTCTATGTCCGACCTTATTTCTAATGCAAGAATAGGATCGGTAGGATATGCTATCATGTGAAAGGGTTACTTACTTAAAGAACTAACATCTGTATCCACCTCTTAATAATTCCTTGGACTTTAGCTAATTTCTTCTCACAATAATGCCATTCGCACACAGACTAGAAGATGAATATACGTTTGGCATTTAGAATATTGCCATTAACCCCAGCCACCTCGACCAAAGACTTGACACCTTCAAACTGATCAGTGGCTCTTATATAATGACTTTAACAACCACATAAATGATATTGTGCTCCTACAAACTAGTGGAACAAAATACAATGATGAAATGGATCAGAAGAAAAAGGTGAAAAATGCACACTCGTTAAAAAGGAAGTAATGAATTTCACAGGATGATAATATACATTGTACATGTTACTAGTATATTTCCCTATGAACAACTAGAGAGCAGAGCTTACAGATGCACTCAAATTTACCAATTGTTTATTGTATTCATGTCATGCCTATATAACAAAAGTTACATGTCATGAATACGGATCTAATTATTCTGCAGATCATAGTAGCGTAAAGATAATGAAAACATGAAACATAAATATGTCATGTGTATACAGCCAGTAAAATATTGCTCCGTCATCATGTTTGTGCATCTCAAGTGCTTCATTTTTTGTCCACCTGATAGAGTGCCTCAAAATTTCACTTAAAAATGCATCCAAAGAAGAATAGTTTTTAAATTTGAACTGACTAATAGATAATATCGAGGATAAGATAAGTTATGGATGATGGGATGTAGGAAAACCAAAGAAAGTTAGATAGGTAGGCTATTGATTAACATATTCACTTGGAAACTAAGATATTCGTGTTGGAGGTAACTTGTATTATTTTATCACCATCCAATTTGTTTGTAAGCTATTTTTATGCATAGTTTTTAAGTTTTATGACTTAAAGTGATGTGTTATTAAATTTTCAGATGTGTATTCAGGTTCTACCAAGCAGATTTACTTAGCAATGAATTTGAAATACCTAGGCTCCAACCAAATGCAGATTATGATTTTACCAGATTTTAATCCATCCAAACAGCATTCGATAAATTGACAGGTATACTTGTGAGCACTAATTTCATGCATCAACTTTGACACATAGTTCGCATTTGCATCAAACTTTGATACATCAACTATCATGGGTTTCTCCATAATTTCTACATGAATATTTTTGTATTAAATACCAATCAAAAGCTGGAAATGCTATTTGATTAATATTTTTTTATCATAATATCGAGTTTACACTCATAACCCAAATGTCATATGCAATTTAGTCAATATGGTAACAGGGGTTAAGTCTATTTACAAAAGCAAAGGGTGGTATTTGTAAACTAAATTCATGTCCAGTATTAAGACTATTTAACCTGGAATGTTTGTTTCTAAACATTTAGATTTCAGATTTTAGGCTTCTATTATCATAGAAATAGCATAATTTATGCTATAATGCCTTCTCCAACTACACAAACTGGAAAGGTGCAATTTTGAAATTGTGAGTCTTTAAACAACCCTTTACAATAGACCAAATTTAATAAAGCAATCAAAACTCAAGAAACAATGTCAATAAACCATACCTTTTCGAATTTTGACCAGGCGAACTAGGTTCATATTCATTTCGACCTATAAGAATATCTGACTCTGTTCTATCAATTGGAACCTCAACTTCATCGATGACCATCCTGACCATCATTGACTACCATGAATGCCTTGACTTAATTCTCTGACCAATGCGTGTCTACTTTTGTACCAACATGATTTTCATGACCTCATCCTTCAAGCCGAGATAGAGCAGATTGATGATTTGGTACTGCTTGATGATTAGTCAATGGAGGTAGTCACTTTGAGTGATCCGATCTCACCGCCTTTGACGAACGGGGACCTTCTCTTCTTTGGTGTTATCATCGTAATTATTACTCCTACAGGAGAAATTTAAGGGTTTGAGAGAGTGAATATGATGGACGGAACTAATTGAAGAGAATGTATAGGGTAATCTTCCTTCTTATGGGAAATTAAAACGTTGGCAGGATATTTTGCTAAGGGTAAGAAAAAGATATTTGAGCGGCCACGAAAAATTTTAGGACAAATTATTGGCGGGATATTTTGGTCGCGTTTAGTTATTTACTTTTACCTTTTTATATGATTAGTGGTAGCACTTAGTATTGAATGCTACTAAGATATGCAACTAAAAACAGTTTTTCTTGTAGTGAATCCAAATTCAAATTCAAATTTTAAAATCCAATTTATTTTTCAAATATATTTATTTTGAATTTCAAATCAAAATTCTATTTAAAATCAATTTACATACATATATTTAATAACAAACAAATCCCTTAATCTATTTGGAAATTTTAAATAAATTCACCAATTAAATCCAAAAATTTATATAAATTATAAATTTAAATTTTACTAAAAAATTGGGATCGTTGCAAAAATAAAAGAAAAAAAGAAGAAAACAAAAACAGAATTTCACAGCGAAACGACAAAATATAATAATCAAATAAACAGTTCATGAAGCTATTTATACAATACAATTGATTATAACCTATATAACATTTATCAGAGTTATAAATAAATTAGAGACAAATAAATAATGCAGCAGACAACATTATGCAGGAAACTAATAATATAATATACCACATCTTCGTATTCGTCCTCTTGAATAAATCATCAATAAGTTAAAAAACTCAACACTGACCTGAGCGTAATGAAAAGACAAAACATTCAAGTTAGGACTATAATATCCTTATGTAAATCAAATCGATATCGAATATAACATGAGTGTAACGGCGTCAGAGATGTTTACGGGATTTCACATCTCCTATCTAGTGTATAATGTACATGCAATAACTCAAGAGATGTTACAGAATTTTTCATCCCTTAAGGATCCTTCAAAATATTTATACGTAGTAGAATACGCTATACATATAATGTCTAATCAGTAAAATAAATATTAAAATAGCGGTAAGGCTTTACATTGATCCCCCTTAATGCGTTTTTAAGCATTGTCGTACAATTTGCATATCGAACACCAGTTAAATGGTCGGTGGATAGGGATGCGCCATGATACAACAAAACTAAACCCAAATCTTATGAGCTTCGTTTAGGGATAAAAGTATGACAAGGCACATGAGACAATGCTGAATGTTGGATACTACCAGTTCGAGTTGCAGGGCTAGTGGTAATGCATTATTGTCATGACCGTCCACCATGTCCATCCATCCCATATCGAGTTAAAGGGAGGCTATCCCAAATCAATAAGCACCCATCGAAACTACCAACAAGAGTAATAATATGGACTGAGTTAAAGAAAATCGAAGGATGGATGTTTGCTCAGGGTAGTTAGCCCACTTAGCCCTGTCAAGCCATCCTGTTTTAGTCATTTCAAATTGGCACAAGTGCTGGGGTCTATCCATCATTGTTCTCTTTCTTCAAATCCAGCAAACGACACCAAATTCAACCACTTCATTCTGGAGTCTGCTCCGCGTACACAGTTATTAAAGTTGTTCCGATATCAACACAATACGCCAATATCCGGCACGGTCTCTTTAACAAGCAAACGTCGTTTTACACACCAGTTGGTACTTTTATATTTCAAAAACAATTCATACTTGATATCAAAATATCATATTCGCTTAAAAATCAAATCCATTTCGAAATAATAAAATTTACTCAAAATATACCAATTCATTTCAAAATCATTTTCACCTCAATATCCTAATTTCGATTCTAAAATAGTTTAGAATTTCAATTTGGGTTATGACTTCAATATAATCCAATTCGTATTCAAATCCGAGATCTAAATATAAACATTTCATCCTATTGACTAGTTTAAATTTTTAGAAAATAGTTTGAATAGTTTTTAAAATAGTTTAAATAATAAAAATATTTTAAAATAATGTAAATGGTTAAAATAGTTAAAAAGGTTAAAATAGTAGCTTTAGTATTAAAATGGTTTATATAGCAAAATAATTTGGAAAAGCCAAAATAATTTGTATATTTAAGAAGATAGATTTCAAATATTTTTATATTAAATAATTTATTTGAAAATAGTTTCAAAGTCAATCCAATTCAATTTCAATTTCCCAATTCAATCAATTCCAATTTCCATTCAGTCGATTCAATTTCGATTTTAATTCAAATCGATTTCAAATTCGATTTCAATTTATTCAATTACACTTTCAAATCCAATTAACTCGATTTCAATTTAAAAATTAAACCATTCCAACTCAAAACCATTTCGATTCATTAATTTCGAGTTCGATTTTCAAAATACCGCTTCAAAACATTTAAATCAAATTATCCTTTAATATTCAATTTAATATCTCAAAATTCAAATATAATTCGATTCCAAGCTCAATTTCGAAGTTCAAATAAAATCCAATCCTTCAAAAACAAATCAATTTATGAAATTTAATCATATTTCGATTATGACTTTAAAATCCTAACGCCAATTATTTAAACAATTTCAAATTAAAACTACAATATTTCAAGCTCAAGTTCGAAAATAATTCGATTTCAATAAATTCAATTTTTATTTCTTTTAAATCAATCATTTAAATAATTTCAAAAAAAAATTTGAATCATTTAATTTAACCAATTCGGTGTCCGTATATAACTTCCTATCCTATGGCCAAGTGATTAGTTATTTCAATTTAATTTCAGGGATGGATATGTATATCATTTCAATCCAAATCTCAGTGTCATAGGTATATATCATCTCAAGCTATTTCTTAATTATTTGAAATATTTTAATTTACAATTTATGTGCTGTAAATAATATATAGAGTGATATGGAGATATTTCAGAATAAATAAACATCCAAATCATCCAAAATATCAATCAATAGCATCCATCGCAACCAATCATCCAAAAAGGTCAATATAATTCACAACAATTTCTTAGTTATTATTATCGGGTATTATACTGGCAATTAAATTCCAATTTTACATTTAACTGTCCACGTTAATTCAATGGCATTTATCTCACAACGATCAATAAATTTATATTACTTATTAATTTCAAATTTAAATAGCATAAAAATATTCTAGTGCGTGTGAGCGTTATAAAGCACTCATCTTGAGTTTTCATTTTCAAATTAAACCGAACGACGTTCGATTTAATCTAAAATTTTAACAAGCTCCAAACGTCTCCAAATCTGTTCCATGACGTAATGCTCATCACCACGATTCCGCCGTCGCTTGTTTCCTCTCAATCGGACCTCGCATATGAAATTTATGATATTTAGAAGACTTGAATATAATTAATGTAACAAAGCGGATTTTGCCCGTTCGAAAATCGACATCCATACTTTACATCGTACTCGAATGCCGCAGATTCGACCGTTCAAATCCGATTCGTCGGAGCTTATAACACAATTAAGTAAACAACACAGCGGAAGAAATAATGAATACCAATATACAACATCTGATACAACATCCTGATACAACAGATGATACAATAGATATCGGTATACATCAGAGATATGATACAATAAAATAGCAGCGGAAAGGAAAAAAATAAATAACCCTAGCAGCGGAACAAATAACTCAAGATAGTCTTCAAGAAAGAACTCCAAAACTGCAGCTCCATCTCCAGGAACCAATCCAGAAACAGCTCAAACTCCCAATAACAATGCACTAAGCTAAGCAAGGTCAGTCATATCCAAAGAATGAACTAGCTTCATATAATCCACCAAACCTAACTATCTGAGAAACCCAACTCTAAACTGCTCGTGTGGAAAATAGTGAGCACCCAGAGTTTTGGAAAGGAACAATAAACTCCAGGTCAGTCATGGGACTGGTGTGAGTAACAAAAACAGTTTATCTTTAAACACAAATAGCAAGAGAATTTTAAAGTAAATTCGCAATGCTTTTAGAAAATGAAACTACCATAAGACCTCCTGCCACACACAATGCAAACGCAGAATTGGAGGAGATTTCTTCTTATGATAGTCAAACATGCTTAATACGCAGAAAATTTCTTGGATATTATTATTATAAGTGCACAGTGCAGAAAACCATTTCGAAAGTAGAATATAAATCTTAGCCAACATAGACATTTCGAACTATGCCTACTATAACTACCATCCAAACAGTGGGGCGCCACCATAAGTGAATGGCAGGTTATACAACTAAAACCGTACAAGGCGCGTATTGTTCTGATTGGATTTCCAACAAATGGTCAGGCTAAGGAACTTCCTACTGCCACATGGGATCGCCTCTGGCGGGACGTCCCGAGAACCTATCCGGATCTCTGCCAACACAAGGCCGGATTACCTCTGTAACTAGGTAACTACTACTCGAGCATGCCACTCCCCAGTCCTTTGGGACCTTTATCCGAGGTACATCTAACCAACAACCACACAGTAAATGAGATTGGAGCAACCACATAGGTTAAATATCAGGGCTCCATACCTAATACCACCCTTTACCAGAAGGGAATGACACACCCTAAAGGGCGCGACCCTCATAACCTTGCCGCATCTTTCCTGTTTTGACCATTTTCGGGGTGTGAGGTCCTGATGCAGTCTCGTCCACAAAGCTACGCTTTATACAAAAGCCATGCTCTTATCACAATTGATCAACAAATGATCATCAACACACAGCAGCACTCAGCATGCCACACTACCAAATTGGGAGTATATCACTGATAACCTTCAACTACATAACCTTTGAGCTCGTACGTCTCAGAGAAGGGTGTTAATGCTAAGAGAATAAATTCTCCGCCACCAACAGATATGTATTTGAAAGAAATCAGCTTTATATCTCAAAGTGCAGTGTCAGACATACAACCATACAAGTCTGTTCCGGGTTCGAACCGAACCGAAGGCACTTCCGAAGAAGCCCTTGCAATCCGGGTATTCACAATCCCGATCGGACTTCCCATCACTTAGGAAATCCCTATACCGTAGCTACTCGGTGCAGAGACAATCGATAGATCATCCTATCGTTCTCACAAATACCCGTTCTTCACCACCGGTCTTCAAATGCTATCCATAACGACGTATCACATATTCGGAATGGGTTATACGACACAAAGGTCCTCTCCCGGCTAAACCGAATAGTGAGCGCAATATTTAAAATATATGGATATTGGATTTCAATTAATTCACAACTTAATAATTCAAAACTTTCTTTCAAATGGTTCAAACAAATTACCATTTTCAAATCTTTTAAACAAAAGATTTATTTCACTAAGTTCACCCAGCTTCACAAAGATCCATTTATGGATTTCAAAATAATTCCCATTTTAATTGGATTAATTCGTTAAAAATATTTAAATTAAAGATTCAACTTATAGCTTCCAAACCGTTTCCATAACTTGGAAAATCATTTTTAACTTGAAAACCTTTTTAACACAAAGTGGACGTTCATTACTTAAGTGAAAGCTTTTATCATTTGAAAACAAATAGTTTTCGTTCCTGAAAGATCCAATTTTATTTACACGAGTTAAAGCCTTTGAATTTTAAATTCAAATTCCCAAACCAATACCTTTAAAATAGTTTAACCCATAGAAACTGGTATAACATCTTAGTCCTTAATTCCCAGATCATAGAATTCAATTTCAAATATTGAATTCAAATTTAAATCAAAATATTTAAATTTGAAAACTCAGTCGAGTTATTCAAAATATATTTCATCTTTGAAATTCCATTTCAAAAGCTTTTCACTCTAAACCCAATCCATTTTCAAAACATTTGAATTTTAAATATTCAACTTTGAAAATCATTTCAAAATCTGTGACTTAATCGATTTCCTCGTGAAATCCATATTTGTGTGTGTATAAGTGTGGTCCAGGGGTTTAACACAATAGTGCACAACATTCAATCATCACAGATTCAAATAGAGCAACATATTTGGTAATCGATATAAACTATAACGCTTATCGTCCATTCACAGATTCACAGATAATATACAATGAATAAATTATACACCGCACAAACCACAGAACAAAATATCACAGATCAGATAGGACAATCAATTCAAGGCAGCTCATTCAATTCAATCATTCATAAGTAGGATTAATCAATCGTTTAAATCAAGTAAATTAATTATCTAATCTTGTTTTATTAATTATTACAAATCATTTGATATAATTAATTAAACACTTTAATTAATTATTTTAATTAATTATATTAATTAAATTAACCTTTAAACTAATGACATAATTAATTACCCCTTAATTAAGGAAATTATTCTTAATTTATCATATTAATAAACTAATTAATCTCTAATTATAAATTTATCTAAATTATTTATACATTAAATAAATTGTCATTCCTTAATTATCTTATAAATTACATCATTTAATTACCTTAATTATCTCTAAGATAATTAATTTCTTTATTAATGATTTCATTAGCATTTAAGTGTATTTTAAACATTACACTTTTAAATTTAAATTTAAATTCCATTCTGAATTTAAGATTCAAATCGATTAACCATCTAATCATTAATCAAATTCAATATCAATTTATAAATCTTAGAATAAATGCAAAGAACATTTATTGTTTACATAGGAAACTTAAATCAAGAAAGCTTTTAGACCAATTTACTTAATTTTATTTAAAAATTTAGCCTATAAAAATACATCACTATTTAACTTGCAAATTCAAGTTATCTAATTATTTAATTTCCATATAAAAAAAACCTTCTATAAAGAACTTATCAAAAATCAAGTTTAATTATTTGCTTGAAACCAAAATACTTAAAGTATTTAGGCAATTTCATTAGGGACTGGACTCGAGGCACGTACTTGGTTTCTCGAGAAAACATGCGGTTTCATTTCCCATTTTTTTTTCAAATTCAATTTGAAAATATACTTTTAATTGCTTCACCATTTTTTTTAGTTATTGAAACAATTTTAAATTTAAAACTTTTGTTTTCCAACCTAATATCTAACCTAACTTAAATCTATACTTAAACTTTAAATGAAAATTCAGTTTAAAATTTGAAAGGAACAGAACATAGTTCTGTTTTAAACAGGGAAATCAGGTTATACTGGAGCTACCCATTTGTAAATCAGGTTATATCTCCTTCGAGTCCAACCCCCCAAGACTTCGAGCAGAACACTGGAGCCACTGGAGAAACTCGAGTATACCTCTCTGCCCAAACCAGTCTTCACCAGGAAAACAAAGCATGGCACCGTGCACGTGCACGTGTCCCAACGCCACTGTCCTCCGATGATCGTCGAGATGATGCTCCACGACCCCTCAAGCTCACTCGAAAACGAAAACGAACCCAGTCTTCACGAAAACTCATTGGGATGAAATCGAGATAAAATCTCGACCAAATAGCATAGCCATGGCCAGAACTTCGCCCCTCAGCATCGCCTCCATTCTCGAAACCACCGGCCACCTTCACCGAAGCTGCGACACACCTTCCCACTGCCATTCCCCCACTCGCGATCCCTTCCGATGATCCCTTGAGAACCCACGAACCCCAAAACATCGACATGAACTGGAATGCCACTAAACCCTAATTCGATCTCGTCCAAACAATTTATGCAATAGATAAATTTTTTTGCATTTTTCCTGGATTTGAAAACCTTCAAGCTAACTTCACCTCGAATTTCAACATCTATAATTCGTTAAATCAACAAAATTTCATAAAAAATCATTTTCGGTTCCTTTATAAACCGCACCTTGTATATTTAGCCAAAAATCAACATTCTTGTTTTAAAAATCCTACTTTTGTATGTTTATTTAAAATATAAAATCAAATCAATGATTTAAAATAGTTGAATTTATCACCAATTTTGTTTTTACTGTAAAACCAATGTTTACAGGGTCGAACTCTTCATGGACAAGCTTAAAACCAAACTTAACTCATAGATGATGTTTAACTAACCAATTTGTTGAAGATTGAAGCCTACCAGAAATCACAGGTGAAAGAAGTGAAGTTTGGATTTAAATTTAACTCTATGATAAAAAAAAACAGAGATGAACATTTTACCAAATCATCCATACATTCATCTGTATACTCAGAAAAAGTATGTATATATGTGTGTGTGTGTGTGTGTATATATATATATATATAAAGCATATCATTCCATATTCTATCATGCAACCAAAATTCACATACTTAAATTTTTTTATTTTTTTTAAATTGTTACTCACTGTGCTTAAAGAATGAACAGAGCATTCTTTTGAACCAAGCTTTGAAAACTGGCAAGCAGGAATCTTTCTTGATCCTCTGGTTTGAATTGAGTTTGTATTGTTGGATTTGTTGTTCAAGTTGAAGCTTTTGTTTAAATTGAAGATGATAATCACTTCAGTTTTATCAATTTAAAGAAACAAACTGAAAGGAGGAGATTGATATGTGAAAATGCAATATACAGGATGATAAAAATTTTGTGGTACCATAGGCAGAGATATTTTTTTCATTTTGGATACTGAAGTGATATTTATTAAATGCCTATGCTAATTAAACTCGGCTGATATCTGGCTTTGATATGCTAGTATTAATTACCATGTACAAACTTTCATATATGGTGGCTTACATACACAATTGATGTGCTAACATTTATTAACTTTGGCTTGTATTGGAAGTTTATACTTATCATCTTTTTGTTTCATTTTTTTTCTTTTCTTTGTCTTATTCCCAGTTCAAGTGTACATACCTGTTGTCAAGCCTACATACTTACTTTATTTGTTTGTACAAACATATATATATATTACTTGTGCTTACTTAACAAATTTAATTTTGTCTGTACATGAATATATGTATTATCTTCTTTTGCAGGTGTACATAGTTATAATTGCCTCTATATAGTTACTTGCCTGATTCTTATTTTATGTTTTGCTTTGCTGGTTCAAGTATTTTGGTTTGTATTTAATCAGAGATTTTGTTGGCCGTAATCCTACTTTTGTGGGCTGAGATGATATTGCATTAATTGTTGTTTCTTGTATCATAAGCTAATGCTTATTAATACTTATTCAATGTTATTTGTTAATACTTGAATATACTTTTATTATTTCTTTTGTTATATTGTTTTGTAATTCAAATGACTCTCTATAGTTATCGTATTGTTTAAATTTAGCTAGTGCACCCTTTTTATATTTTACATAGTTTATTATATATATTGTTTGAATTTGTCTAATTGATTTCTTTCTTTTGTCTTGTTACTTTATAGTATTAAGGAAGTTCAAAAACTAACATATCGTTTGAATTATTTTATAGTTTACATAACTAAAATTTTAAGATATTTATTTATTTTCCTATTTATATTATAAAATCAAATTATCTTTTAACCCATTTACTTAAAACTCAATTTAAATGATTAAATACATATTTAACTAGAATTTGGGGGAAACTCAAACCAATTTATCAATTAATTTCACAATTTTATTTAAAATTTAATTTAATTATCAATTTAAAATAATTTAAAATTCGGGATCGTTACAATTAATTTTTTAGACCTTCATCAATTTGGGCTGTCCTTTTTCAGATATGAGAATTCTTGCTACCCATCCCTTCTTCTTCCTCACTTGTACAAGCACGTGCAAGATCGAACCCATCACGACGTCGATTATCTCCATGCTGCTGTCACCCTCATTCCCCAGAATATGATCAAGGACCACCACTTCGACACCCTCCACGAGGTCTACCTTCGACTATAAGCTCAAGAAGCTCGGTCCCTCCTATTTTTTAAAAAATGTGACCAAAGAACGAACGAACACGGTGATTTTCTGGCTCCATTCGACGTTGATAGCTCAAATCCACCATTGGGTATGTAGATCTCGATGCACTCTACAACTTTGTATTGGTGATTTTCGCTAAAAATTGATGGAGAAGGAGAAATATAAGGAGGAAGACTAGAGTGTTTCAACCATTGAAGCAAGTGGAGGTGCTACTGTGTATTTAGTGTTTACTGTGCTCCTTTTGTAGTTAATTGTAACGACCCGGAATTTTGGGTCGCTAGATTTGAACATTTAATCCATTTTAAATGTTGAATATGTATTGTAATTTGGTTTTAAAATAAAATATTTTGGTTAAATTAATAGAATTAGTTAAATTTCAAATACAGTAATTAATTGAGATTTGAATAATTATAGCTTAATACTATAATCGGGATAATTGGTGAATCTGGGTGTAAATAAATATAAAAATGGTTTCTAAAATTTATTTAAGTTATTTTGATTTAAATAGTAATGTTGGACTATTGGATGAAATTAGAAGTTGATAAATTGAATTTGGAATTTTATATTAATTTAATAATGGAACTTAATAATATAATGATGCACATAATCAAATTTTGACTTAAACTGAATCGGAATGATTTCTAATGGGTATATAAATTTTATAGGAGTTATAATGGAGTTAATAAAATTTTAAAAGTGAAATTTTAAGTGCTTTCGATGATTTTGAAAATCGCTCGAATTAATCGACGAGTTAAAATAGCCTTCCAGGACACAGTCTCGGAATTCAACGAAACCAGTTCCATTGGATCCGTAATAGTTAGTTATTATCGGATTTCAATTTTTGTAGCAATCGGAGTTGTCGTTTGACACCGGCAGCTCAAAACACATAGAAACTATTTTTATCGATTTAATTTAAAATTGATCATTTATTTTCGTAACTCGCGTATATGATCGAATTAGCTTCTGAAACACGTTCCATTGTATTCGGAACGTAGGTGAAACCTTAGGTATGCCTGGCGGCACATGAGGTTTGGGGTTCGTTTGTAAAAGCTTGTTAAAATTGGGGATAATATTAAAATAATATTTATACTCGTTTATATACATTCGCGATACGAAACCCTAGCCTCGATAATTTGACGCAGCCGCTTCCTTTCTAATTAATGGATGAAAGACCCCCTCACTCTTCCTCACTTTTCTCTCTATCCTCTCGCTTTTATCAAAAATTTCCAACTAGAGAAATGTTGTGCTCGCCGAGTTCTACAAGATCAACAGTGGATCTGATGGGGATCACGATGGTTGTGGCAGCCGCCGTTCAATGGAGGTTTTCGCATCAATGGGCGAGTTTTGAGGGTCCGGGTTGTGGTCAAAGGTAGAGGAGGGGAGAGGCTTTCGAGCAGCGGTCTCTGATGGGGATCATGATGGTCGTGGGAGGAGCGGCACGCCTAGGAAGTGGCGACGAGGTGGGTTATGCGGTCTGTTCGCGTTCGTGAACGATAGGGAGATGGGTTCGTTTTTTCCTGATCGCGTGAGAAAGATGGCTTCGACCTTGATTTTGATCAACGGTCAAATCTAGGGTTTGATAATAAAATTAAAATTTAAAGGAATTTGTTTTTAAATCTGTAATTGAACTTTAAAAATTCATATCTTGTGCAAACTTGGTCAGATTTTGACGAAACTGGAAACGTCGGAATCGTAGAGACGAGTACTACGCAGTGAACCAAGTCTGGGATCTTTGGGAGCAAGTAAAAATTTAGGTTAAATCGAACGCCGTTCAATTTAATTTAAATTTGAACGCTCGTCGAAAACCAAATGTGAGTTATTCTCACTCACATCTGGATACTAGTAATTTAAATAGCTAGTATTTAAATGTTCGATTGGTTGTTTAGCTGAGTATGATAATTATCGTCAGATTGAATCGATATTTGTTTGTTGTGGTCATATCTGTGGATGCAGGGAAACAGGTTGGAGGGATCCAACTGGATTCCTCACAAATAGAAATTTATTTATATTCTGTGATATATCTCATTTTATTCTATGATAAATTGATTTAGACCTTTATATGTTGTGTTCTATTTCCATACTGTAATAGATTAATTTGGAAATTAATCGTGTTGTGCTCAGATAAGGTGAATACAACCTGGGAATTTAAAAATAAATTAATTAATTGGATTTAAAGAAACTAAAGAAATTCTTAAGTCAGGAATTTAAAAGGAATTAAATTCAAGCAATTGGTTGATAATGTGAAGTGTTTGAAATGTTGGTTTAGAAAGGGAACTAAGAATTTGTTAAAAATAATAACGAGATTTATTTTTAAAGAATGGGAAGCGTGGTTTCTCTTGAAAAATTTAGTGTGTTTTCAAGAAAACTTTTCAAATATAAATCTGTAGTTTAAATATGTTAGAATATTTTAGAAGGAAATATTATTTTAAATTGTTTAAAGTGTAAGCAAATATTTGATTAAGTAATTATGGTTTTTAATTTTTTTTTTAAAGTAAAGTAGTATTAAGTTTTCAAAAGGAAATTATAATATGAATATTTGATTTAAAAACCTTATTTTAAAAGTTAAATTTAACTTAAAGTACTTAGGAAACCTCTATATATTTCCTTAAGTATTATTTTCAATTAAGTAATTTCTAGAAGCTTTATTTTAGATATTTCAAACATATATTTTGAAATGATTTCCAGGAAATGGCAATATGTTTAAAATAAAAGGAGCCATTTTAAAGGTATGGAAGGGAATTTTATGGGATGAACAAAAAATTGAATTTGGGATAAAGCGTGTAAGATCTATAAAAAAAGAATTCTTTGGGTTATCCTAAACGGAAGTGTATTTCCCTGAACACCAAGTACGTTTAAGTAGATTTCTAAGTATAAAATAAAGGTTTTAAATTTGATTTCAAAGGAATGATTTAAGAAAATTCTTATGTAGGTTGCAAAGATTTCAAAAGTAAATATTTACTAAATTAGTAATAGTAATAATTATTTAAAGGACAATTGTCACTATGTTTTAAAGGAATATTATTAATATTTATGTTTGTAAATTGGTTATATTTTGAAGATAATTAATTAAAGTTTTATTTGAAACCTGTATAGGATTTCATAGCTTTATTTCAAAATCTAGTATGACTTAACTTTATTTTAAAGATAATAGTTTATATTTTATTAAGCAGTTTTATTCAAAGTAATTCTAAAGGATATATATTTTTTAGATCAAGTATGTAGGAAGTTTTAATATAAATGTTTAATGTATTTTCAAGAATTTAGTATTTAAATTATTTTAAACTTTAAGCATTGGTACTTGGATGTTTTCAAGGGAAGTAACAATTTGGAAAATTTATTCCATGAAAAGAGTTGGGTTTGAAAACCGTTTCAAAAGAGGTTTGAAAATGAAAATATATCTTGTAAAGATATTTTGAGGAAATAAATAATTGGACAATTATTTATTGTGTGATGGATGTGAATGTTAATTGATAGTTAATCCCCGACTATCAATATTGGACAAATGCATTGATCGCTTCGAAGAGACCAGGATCGATATTTTTTTTCTCGAAAACCACTTTGATCCTGTCTGTACGTTTTCGTGGGAAAAACGAGTTCGGAGTCGAAGATGGAGCAGTGAAGTGCAAGGGCTAGTCACTACTAATCCTGAGGATATTTCCAAAATGGATGTAGTAGGAGTACTGCCTTTGGTTCCGTTCGAACCCGAAACGGACTTGTATGGACGAATGCTTTTGGAACATCGTCAGGTAGACGATGGGCATTCTAAGTGAAACGATCTGAAAAGGTAACGCTTAGCCTCAAGCCTCATCAACCGGGAATGATTGAAAATCAGGAGTTATGCAGCAAGGCTTGGTGGGCAGCACCCATTTCCGGGTAAGGTCATCCCTGTCTAGATGTCCCTTTTTATTTCGGATTAGTGGTGCGGTTGCTGATCCCAACCGTGGGTGATCTTACTCGGGATTATACAGTAAGGGATAATCCGGGCCTTGCATTGCAGGGGATCGGGCGTGATCCTCGGTACACTGATCTAGACCAGGTACTGTGACAGGTGGTACCCCAGTGCCTAACATTAGTTGGAAATCAACTCTCCCTACGAGCCTTTTACGAGTTTTGTTTGTATTACCCACTCTGTGGTTAGTAGCTAGAATTTAATCATGTAACAATTTTGGCTATTTTATATGTATTTTTATATAGACCCTATTATAATATCAGAGGATTTCTATAAAAAGTGTTTTAGCTATCATAAGGTAAAAACCCGACATGTTTATTTGTGGCATGGTCTTACGAGATGCTTTTGTTTTCAAAAGGATTTTTGAAACTTTAATAATCAATTTGGGTGCATTATTATCAACTGGTATTCCAGACTGACTCGGGTTTTATTTCATTATAATGCTCGGGTCAGACCGAGTATTATATGTCCAGGACAGGATGCTATGGAACAGGAGAGGAGCTGGAGTCCGAGACGTATTGTCCGTACTTGTATATATATCTGCTGCTGTGATTGTATGGAATTGTCTGACTGGTAATTGTTGTTTGCTTGAGATACTCTGATGATATATTGTATAAAACAGATATAGTTTCATTTTGTGTAAAGATCTATTATTGACTATTATATTTTATTCCGCTGCGACTGTGAGATTCTGATATTGTTTAGTTCCTCCTTTTTCTACCTTCTTTCTTTTTCCTCAACAATCTATCTTTTCCGGCACTTGATCGTCGGCATATCATACTGTGGGATATTTTGTGTTGATTTTCGAGGGTCGAGAAGGGCGGGTCTTGACATTAATGCCCCGCTATTACCCCGCTATAACCCCGTATTACCCCGCTATATCTCATAGCGGATTTCTACCACTACGATTTTCCATATAGCCCCAAAATATAATCTTTCCACCTTAATCCCCGCGATTTCCGCTATATCCCGTTATTCCCGCTATATTCCGCTATTTCCGCTGTATCTTTTTTAATATAATGAATTGAAAAATTGCGTTTATACATTATAAAATTATGAAACTAATTTATTTGATTTAATTTTTAATATATTTCCAGAAATGAAAATACTCTAATATTCTACCAAATTCCATTACGTTATATAGTAGTTTTATGTTTATTTAAAGTATATCCATACATGTTTTTATTTGAAATTATTTATGTACTAATTATAATTCAATTGAATGATAATTTTTCATCTAATTACCATTTATATATTTGTAACAATATTAAGTACGAGTTTTATATGCTATTTTAGAGCCATCCGCTATATCCCACTATATCTTTACCGTATCCCGTTATGACTTTTTGCACCTCCACCGCTTTGAATCTGCCAAGCGCATTAACTACACAGCTGTGCGCATATATATAGAGGTGTAACCTATTATTTTAATATTATTATCTATATTCACATATTTTTCCAAACGAACTCCAAACGAAGTGTGCCGCCTGACGTTTATAACGTTTTACCCTATTCTGAACATAATGGCATATGTTTTGAGGCCTAATTCGATCGTATATAGAAGACAGCTTTTCAAATCGAATTAAAATATTAAATTTTCGATATTAAATTCAACGTGTTTTTATCCCGTATGACCAAATGATAACTCCAAACGCTACAAAATTTGACATTCTATAATAATACACTATATGGATCCAACAAAACTGGTTTGGTCAAAATCCGAGACTGTGCCCTAGAAGCCTATTTTAACACCTCGGTTATAATATAAATTTTCTGATTTCTAATTATTCACTGTTAAATTCAATTTTAAATGTTAACAATCTTCGTTGTTGTTTAAATAAAATTTTAATCAACTTCCAACATTATTTTCAATCATATTAAATTCAAAATTCAATTATTCAAATAACTTCCAATATCGAATTTAAAGAATTTAATTTCCAAATTCAGTAAACTCCAATATTAGATTTTTAGATGAATTTAGTTGTCAATTAATTACTTTATTTACATTTAATGCATTCAACATTTATTATTTAATCCAACTATTGATTGTAAACTCATTTAGTAGATAGCATTGCCTTTCAATACTTGTTATTACAAAATCTTCGAAATTATCTATTTCAAAATTTTATAGAAGTTAATACCCAATACCTTACATCCAAGATTATTAAGTTTTTATTTTTAATCATTTTTTTAAATAATTACGCTAAATTTAATAATTTAGAGTAACTAAAAATACTTGTCGTTACAATCTCTGCCACTCAAAACTTTTCGTCCCTAGAAAGAAACTAAGTAGAGATATATACATTTTGATATATAAAAAATAACCAACTTATACAACATAAAATCTATTATAAAATTTTTATTATGTTTCAACTACGCTACTTTGATTGGCTTACGTAATTTACAAGTTCATTATAAAAACAAGTAATAAAATTTTAAATCTTCAAAAATTTCTAACACATGGATTTAGAAAATTTCGACAGAGTCTCCTGTGCGCGATTTGATCCAAACAACTACAATTATCTCTACGGGCCCCAAACCTACAAAAGAAAACAAAAGCCAAGTGGCTCCATCATAAAACCATCAAATCCAATGACAAAATAAACATGTACCTTTTTTTGGGCAATCTAAAATTTTCTTGATTTTAAATACCTGCATCTTATTTACCAATGATATCCAATCATTTAATTTAAAATAATTTTATATTCTGTATTTTCAATTTCCAATATTTGCTTTACATAAGTCTGTACGATGTACATATATCATCCGTATGTAATATCAAACCCGGTCTGTGATGACCCAGAATTTCTAACAATTTAAATTTGAATAGTTAATTGATTTAAAATATTTAAAAGTTAATTTTAACTTGAATTCAAGATATCAATATTTACTTGATAATTAAATTTTTGAATTATATAGTTTAAACATTGAATCGTATAATTTGAAATTGGGTAAAACGCTGAATCTGGAGTTTTAAGCCTGTTAAAAATAATTTGAAGGCTTATAAAATTTATATTGATAGCACTAAAGGTAGTGAAAGTGTTGAAATTGAGTTTGGAAGTGTTTTGTTCAGTTTTAAAAATATATCGTTTAAATTAAATTTAAAAATAGCCTTCCGAGGCACAGTCTCGAAATTCGACGAAACCAGTTCCATTGGATCCGTAATAGTTAGCTATTATCGGATTTCAATTTTCGTAGCAATCGGAGTTGCCATTTGACCTTTGCAGCTAAAAACGCTTAGAAACTATTTTAATCGATTTAAATTAAAATTGATCGTTTTCTTCCGTAACTTGTGTATATGATCGAATTAGCTTCCGAAACACGTTCCACTATGTTCGAAATACAAGTAAAACTTTGTAAATGCCTATCGGCATGTCTGATTCGGGGTTTGGGATTTCGCGTTATGTATCATGAGATAATTTTTTTAATATTTAATTATATAATCAAAGCGTATTCAAGAAGCCTTCGACCAATCTCTATTTCATTCCATCCCCCTCTTATTTCTCTTCGCAGATCACAATAAAAAAAATGGTGTAACGTATATAAAAAAGGGGTGACGGGATCTCTTCGTTCCCAAAATCAAAAAAAAAATAGGGCGTACGGATTCGCGAGCTCGGCTGTTGTCATGGGATAGCCAGAGCAAGTAGGGCAGCACGATAGGGTGTGGGAGGTATGGGGTTGTGACAGGCTTCAAGGCGTGAGCTAGGGCATGGCCGCGATACGGTTTCGGTCAGGCGCTTGTGCAAAGCATCGATGGTCGGCGATTGAGGGTGCGGCAACATCATGTTGCGGTGCAAGTGAGTTGCATTGTCGGTTGGAAGTGAATCGCGGTAGGGTCGGCGAGAATTGTTGAGGTCTGGGGTTGTTCAAGGGGAAGGTAGTTTCTAAATTTACTTTTGTAAGTTATCTTAGTCTATTCATTTTCAATTGCCTGGTTAAAAAAATATAAATAATAATTTTGGCTTACTGTTAGAATAGGTATTGCAGTATTTAAAAAAAAAGGATTTCTAACCTGTATAATTTATTTTGGAAATAAGAGAAATATATATACAGTATGGGTATGAAAAGAAAAGTATATTCTGGAACTTAACTGTCTTGTTTTAAAACGTATATATATGCATATCTATTTTAATTTTTAAAAAAAAGAAAAAAAAGAAAATACCGTAAGAACATGTATAGTTATGATTTTGAAAATATATGTAACAACCCGATATTCGCGTCAATTCATAATCGACGTTAAAACGATTTATATTTTCGTCAATTGCCATTTTGAAGTTTTTAAAATTTAAATTAAAATTTAAAATTTACAAATGGTTATTAAGTTAGAGGGGCTTTGACTTTTTTTTAAAAATAAATGGTCCACGAGTTTTTTATTTGGGCCGTGAAAATTAATAAAGTAACCCGTTTCCCCCCTTTTTAATTTTTCCCCCCATTCACTAGCCCTAAAAACAAACGCGAATAAACGAAAATAATGGCGGCCTCCTCTTCGTCACTCATAGATTAGGGCTTTTCGAAATTTGAAGATGCCGACGTTGATGCTTTCGAACGTCTTCGTGAGGACCATGGCTTCGTCTCCCCTCGGCTGCCTCGTTTAACAAAGGTGAGTGTTCAACACTCACATCTAATTCGAGTGGTTTGTTTTCGCTGCTTATTTTGATTTAGTGGTCTTCGACTTCGACTTGATTTTATCAATGTTAATTTTGTGACCTGATATTCTCGACATTGATGTCTAACTTGGTCACTTTGATTTGTTTGAATGTTTTGCTGTGATGTGGATTTCGTGTCCACCACTATCTCGAATTCTTTTGTTGATATTGATTTTTGTGGATTTGGTATTTTCTGTCTTCGTTCTTTCAGTGTGACATGCTTGTTGTTTACATTGCTTCGTCCCTTACCTGTTGCACATATAACTTGCTACCTGTTGGACATGCAGCGCATTGATTTTCTGCACTTTGTCCAGTATCATTTGTGTGCAACTCAGTTTGCATTGTGTTCCTTTTCGTTGCACTGCCTTATGTCATACTCGTTGATGTGTTTGTAGTTTGCTTCCAGTCAGCAATTACTGCCTTCATGTCTATCATGTTGCATATTTTCTGTAACTCACTTATGCTTGTTTGTGCAATTTGCCATTGTGTCATATATGACATAGTTTGCATTCGAGTTATTACTGTTGCCGTGAACTGTTGCCACAACGTTCATGCGCATTTTCTATTTAAGTAAAATTGATTTCGAGTTGTAATATTAAACACTTGAGTTTCACTGTGGCTTCGGCTCTTGGTGTAGTTCGAATTGTTTGGTTGAATTATCTGTGTATATATATATATATATATATATATATGCATACATACATTCGTATGTGTGTATGCATGTATGGTTGACCACTATTCGAGTTATGTGTTGTCTCATTGTATTTGCATTGTGCTTACTGATGCGCACTGCAGTGACTTTGTACATATCTGTTTGAAATTGATATCCAGATTCATGTTGCAAATTCATATTCACAAGCTGTAGCACACTTGGACTTATTTATGCAATTTGTCACTGTATTAAGTAGGACATAGTTTGCATTGATTTGTGTTCCTTGGGTTTTCTGCATGGTTCATGTGCATTTCCAGTTATTATGCCTTGAACTGTTGCATTCATGTTATGACATTAGCTTGCTTTATTCACAACTACATATATGTTGGGTGGTCATGCTAGTGTCCAGTCATGTTGTTTTATTGGGCAGTTCTTCACTGTGTTCATCTTGCCTTTTTCACTTTGACCACTGTCCAATTTCATTTATTTGTTAAATTGTGCATTATGTCTTCACTGCATATTATGCTGTATTGAACACATCACTTTCTTATTTTGCATGTATATGTGTAAGCATGCTACTGCTCACATGTTGATATATTCACTTGGGTACAGTATTCAGTTTTATTGCCATATTGGCTTCACTGAATTTTTATTTATGCCTCCTTACTTGTGAACTGGTCTTTGACCATTTACTTGTAGCCGACCATTCATTTGTTACATGTCCCTAGTTTTGACTTGTATTCAAAACTGATCTGTTTCATTATGGTTTCATGCCTTGTAGTTGCATTCCATTCCATGTTTATATTGTTGCATACATTCCTTACTGTCACTATGCACTGGTCCATTGTTTTAGTGAAGTCTGACTTGGTTGTGAGGTTTCCAGTGATTTAATTCCATCCTGTCTGTTCATTTTCTTACATCATTGGGTGGCACTTGCTATCCAATTAACATGTGCACTTCCTTCATATGGTCTGTACACTGTGAAGCCTCATGATCATATATATATGCGTGTGACTGGGTATACTTGTGGACTGGTCTTCATTTGCATTGTGCAGTAGCTTGAACATTTAGCTTGTTATATTGGTTATCTTACTGGACTTGTGGAGTTCTCTGTGCACTACTGCACTGTTGTTGCTGCCGCGGTTGTGTTGAGTCACTGACTTGACCTCTGCATTTCGTAAGTGACTTAGCTTTGTAGTTACGACATGTTTCTCTTACATGTTCTTATGTTTGTGCATGTCACTATTCAATTTTTATTGCACCTGAGTTTCATATTGATTTTGGAATTTCACCTGTGTTGAACCCGTCTTTTTATTTTGGGTTTGACCTTGTGCCCGATTGTGTACATCATCACTATAGTGGCAAGGCAGTGCACGCAAGCGTGAACTGCAGCCACACGGTATGGTTTTGTGATATTCTATTTTGTTTTGATTTATTGATCTTTTGCGTAGATCATGTGCTGTAGTGGCGAGGCAGTACACGCGTGCGTGTACTGCAGCCCTACTCATCTTAATATTTTAATTGATATTTCAATGGTTCGAACTGTTCTATATTTCAATGGTTTGAACTGTTCTGTTTATTTCAATTCAATATTCTGAATTGCATTCTGATTTGGTTTAATTACTGTCGTCTATTCATTATTTGATTATTATTGCTTCTGTGCACTAATAACTGAGTTTGAATTAGACTGACCCGAGTATTATTTTCTTTTGAATCTAATACTCGGGTCAGACCGAGTATTTCAGGTTGTAGATATTCTGCTTTGGGTTGCTGCTAGAGCTATGAAGTTCTTTCATATCTTTTGGAGTAGTCGTCGTCATTTGTAGTAGTATGTAAAATTGTATAGGAAGATATGTATTCATGTATATTATATACGTTAATGTACTTGTATATGTAACTTCCTTAGTCGACTGTTGTAGTTGTATCATATGTACCGTGTGAATGTATTGTAACTGACATCAGTTATTATATATATATGAGACTTTCTGTTTCATCTGTGTTCCGCATTTATATTATCTGTGTTGTTATTTTATATTTACTGTTCTAAACTATTACGAACCATCGTAGTTCGTTTTATACTGGAATTGGGGTATGTCGATGGGAGAAAATAAATCAGAGATGAAAAATGAAAGAATATATATATTTATATCACTCCCATCGAGATAACCAATACTAGTGTAAGGCCAACTATTGATGGCCGCTCCTCAACAGCCTTATTCTCCGTGCTAGTTGACAGCACTACACCGTAGTGTTCTTGGCTAGCGTGGGTATAGAGGTGGGGCGTCACAGCTTGGTATCAGAGCCTGGGGTTTAGAACAAATATAAAACGTAACTTAGATAGTACATGTGTTACAACTATTTGTCGGCGTTTTATCTCTCATATTTGCATATGATTGTTTTTGATTGTTAGGTATGAATTCCTAACGCTTATTCATATGCATTTGATTTTTGAATTTTTGTGTTATCGGCTTTGATTTGATTTAGCCGATGATTTATTTTGTTCGAATCTCAGCGATTCTGAACTAGATATTTTATGTTTTCCTCGGCTTGATTTCCATTCGACTTCGGTCACTTTGTTTTTGAGAAATTTTTAATTTCTTGATTTCCACGACTCTGATTTTGTTTGCCGTTGAATTCTTTGATTATGATGTTGAATCGTTTTGTACTCTATTATGGCCATTAATTGTTGACTTCGACATTGACTTGATTTTTATTTTTGTTGAAGTCATTTATGCATTTATGCTCGTTCTGCTTCGTTATCCCATTTGTTAATCGATTCTTCTTTTCCGATTAGATGATATCTCCTTTGTCGACTTTGAAAACTTCTATTTCTAGAATTTTTGGATATTCCTACTTTGATGGATTTAGAATCGAATTCTTTGGATTTTATTCACGTCTTCGAAGGTGAATTTTAGTGAATTGATTTGGTTTCCAAATTTAATCGATTCTTGTTAATTTCCCGATTTATTGCTATCATTTATTAGCAACTTTGATAACATTTTCTTCGGGATTTTCGTGAACATACTTTTGGATGGATACAGTATCGATTTCTTTGGATTCTATTCACGTCTTCGTATGTGAATTCTTGTGGTTGATTGTTTCTGCAATCATTTTTGTGATTTGTCACTTTAAAATAATAATAATATATAAACGTTTTAATACTAGTAGTAATTATCAAAACTCTTTTATCAAAATGTTTTCAACTCTATTTTCAATATCAAAATCTTTTCCTAAACCGTTTTCCGATCTATTAGAATATACAAACCTTTATTTCACTCGTATGAGCAATCTAATTAAACGGCTTAGCAAAACAAGTGGTATGAAACGCTTGCGTTTACTTCGTCGGTTAATTTTTGGACTTGTTCGATTGAACCACTTGTGACATTTTTCTAGTGAAGATCTACAGTTTGTTCGTAAATATTTAAGTTAAGCTAGTGGTTATGGGACATGAAGCTAAACTTTTATATTCACTAGCTTAGTGTAATTGACACTTCTCGTTGATCTTGATGATCGCTTTATGAAATAGACTAGCAATTGCGCGATGTCTCTTTCATTGCGAGGTTAGACTAGACACCACTTGTGTGATTCCATTCACACATACCTTTCTGCTTTTTGGTTAGTCTTGACCTCAATCTGTGTGATTCCATTCACACATGCTTAGTGTAATTGACACCCCTCGTTGATCATGATGATCGTTCTGATGGTCAGACTAGACACCACTTGTGTGGTTCCATTCACATATACCTTTCTGCTTTTTGGTTAGTCTTGACCTCAATCTGTGTGATTCCATTCACACATGCGGGGTAGCTCCCCATGGTCTTCGGACCGTCATGTGATAGGCCTCTTTCCCTTTTTCTGTGATTTCTAGATTCCTTATGTTGATTTCTGGAAATTTTATGCTTCACCTATTCTTGTGCATTGGTGAATTCATATGTTATTAATTTGTCATGAGTACAAATTTGGGGTATGTTACCTCTTTGGATCTTTGAGAAGATTCTTGTGATATTGATTATCTCTTATCGGTTGATCTCCTGTTGATCATTATTTGCATACTTATAGTAGTATGTCATTATGGATATTTTATGTTATGCCATATCTTTTATTCTATGTCATACTCTGTTCGAGTTTTTATACTCCGTTCGAGTTTTTATACTCCGTTCGAGTTTTCATACTCCGTTCGAGTTTTCATACTCCGTTCGAGTTTTCATACTCTTATCTTGTGATTTCTGGATTTCTTGTGATGATTTCTAGAATTTGTGCTTCACCAATTTTCGTGATTTCTATTGATAAGTTTTATCAATTCTTGTGCATTGGTGAATTCGTGTGTTATTGACTTGTTATGAATACAAGTTTAGGGTATGATATCCTTTTCTATCTTTTAAAAGATTCCTGCGACATTTTCGATAAATGAAAATTCATTGGTATTATATTTTGATGCCAATTATTTCGATGAAATTTTGACGTATGTCGAAGTTGCTACGGATGTTGCTGCTTTAATCACGTGTTTTAAAAATTTTTTTAAATATAAATCAAAATTGTTTTCAAAAATTTTACGATTTGCGCTTTCAAAAGAATGAGGAAGCGAATTAAACGTTTCAGTAAAATCGAGGACTATGACCCCTTTCTTTTGCTGATTCGCTTAATTCCGGACTTGTTCGTTTGAGAATGTAAATTATTATTATTATTATTATTATTTATAAAATAAATGAAAATTGTTTTCAGAAGTTTTACAGTTTACGCTTTCAAAAGAATGAGGAAGCGATTTAAACGTTTTAGAAAAATCGAGGACTATGACCCCTTTCTTTTACTGATTCGCTTAATTCCAGACTTGTCCGTTTGAGAACGTAAAATGTTATTTATTTAAAATACACAATTTTGCACTTTCAAGGAAACGATGAAGTGAATTAAACGATTTAGTAAAACTCGTGGTTATGGGTCATGTGCGTTTGCTATTTCGGTTAGTTTCGGACTCGTTAATTGAAAAATTTGTGATTTGAAATTTGATTACTGTTATGGTAATTTCTGATTATCGTTTTGATAATCGGATGTTTGTGATTTCTGATTTATCGTTTTTGATAATCAGATATTTATTGTTTCTAATTATCGTTTGTGATAATTAGATATTTGTGGTTTAATTATCGTTTGTGATAATTAAACATTTGCAATTTGAGATTTAATTATCAATTGTGATAATTAAATATTTATGATTTGAAATTTGATTACCGTTGTGGTAATTTCTGATTATCGTTTTGATAATCGGATGTTTGTGATTTCTGATTTATCGTTTTTGATAATCAGATATTTATTGTTCCTGATTATCGCTTGTGATAATTAGATATTTGAGATTTAATTATCGTTTGTGATAATTAAATATTTGTGATTCAAGATTTGATTATCGTTTTGATGATTGAATATCTGCTGATTTGGAATTTGATTACCGTTGAGGTAATTCCTGATTATCATTTTTGATAGTTAGATATTTGTGTTTTCTAATTATCTTTGTTGATAATTAGATTTGCTGATTTTGCTGTTTTAAGATTTCTTTATTCTGATTATCTATTTGATAATCAAACTTTGTTGAGAATTTGGGAATTTCTTTTATGAAATTAAAAGCTTACCTTCTCATGCTCTTATGGTTGTTACCTTTTGTCCATTTATTCCTTAGGATTGCGTGGACGCAATTTCTTTAAGGAGGGGAGTCTGTAACAACCCGATATTCGCGTCAATTCATAATCGACGTTAAAACGATTTATATTTTCGTCAATTGCCATTTTGAAGTTTTTAAAATTTAAATTAAAATTTAAAATTTACAAATGGTTATTAAGTTAGAGGGGCTTTGACTTTTTTTTAAAAATAAATGGTCCACGAGTTTTTTATTTGGGCCGTGAAAATTAATAAAGTAACCCGTTTCCCCCCTTTTTAATTTTTCCCCCCCATTCACTAGCCCTAAAAACAAACGCGAATAAACGAAAATAATGGCGGCCTCCTCTTCGTCACTCATAGATTAGGGCTTTTCGAAATTTGAAGATGCCGACGTTGATGCTTTCGAACGTCTTCGTGAGGACCATGGCTTCGTCTCCCCTCGGCTGCCTCGTTTAACAAAGGTGAGTGTTCAACACTCACATCTAATTCGAGTGGTTTGTTTTCGCTGCTTATTTTGATTTAGTGGTCTTCGACTTCGACTTGATTTTATCAATGTTAATTTTGTGACCTGATATTCTCGACATTGATGTCTAACTTGGTCACTTTGATTTGTTTGAATGTTTTGCTGTGATGTGGATTTCGTGTCCACCACTATCTCGAATTCTTTTGTTGATATTGATTTTTGTGGATTTGGTATTTTCTGTCTTCGTTCTTTCAGTGTGACATGCTTGTTGTTTACATTGCTTCGTCCCTTACCTGTTGCACATATAACTTGCTACCTGTTGGACATGCAGCGCATTGATTTTCTGCACTTTGTCCAGTATCATTTGTGTGCAACTCAGTTTGCATTGTGTTCCTTTTCGTTGCACTGCCTTATGTCATACTCGTTGATGTGTTTGTAGTTTGCTTCCAGTCAGCAATTACTGCCTTCATGTCTATCATGTTGCATATTTTCTGTAACTCACTTATGCTTGTTTGTGCAATTTGCCATTGTGTCATATATGACATAGTTTGCATTCGAGTTATTACTGTTGCCGTGAACTGTTGCCACAACGTTCATGCGCATTTTCTATTTAAGTAAAATTGATTTCGAGTTGTAATATTAAACACTTGAGTTTCACTGTGGCTTCGGCTCTTGGTGTAGTTCGAATTGTTTGGTTGAATTATCTGTGTATATATATATATATATATATATATGCATACATACATTCGTATGTGTGTATGCATGTATGGTTGACCACTATTCGAGTTATGTGTTGTCTCATTGTATTTGCATTGTGCTTACTGATGCGCACTGCAGTGACTTTGTACATATCTGTTTGAAATTGATATCCAGATTCATGTTGCAAATTCATATTCACAAGCTGTAGCACACTTGGACTTATTTATGCAATTTGTCACTGTATTAAGTAGGACATAGTTTGCATTGATTTGTGTTCCTTGGGTTTTCTGCATGGTTCATGTGCATTTCCAGTTATTATGCCTTGAACTGTTGCATTCATGTTATGACATTAGCTTGCTTTATTCACAACTACATATATGTTGGGTGGTCATGCTAGTGTCCAGTCATGTTGTTTTATTGGGCAGTTCTTCACTGTGTTCATCTTGCCTTTTTCACTTTGACCACTGTCCAATTTCATTTATTTGTTAAATTGTGCGTTATGTCTTCACTGCATATTATGCTGTATTGAACACATCACTTTCTTATTTTGCATGTATATGTGTAAGCATGCTACTGCTCACATGTTGATATATTCACTTGGGTACAGTATTCAGTTTTATTGCCATATTGGCTTCACTGAATTTTTATTTATGCCTCCTTACTTGTGAACTGGTCTTTGACCATTTACTTGTAGCCGACCATTCATTTGTTACATGTCCCTAGTTTTGACTTGTATTCAAAACTGATCTGTTTCATTATGGTTTCATGCCTTGTAGTTGCATTCCATTCCATGTTTATATTGTTGCATACATTCCTTACTGTCACTATGCACTGGTCCATTGTTTTAGTGAAGTCTGACTTGGTTGTGAGGTTTCCAGTGATTTAATTCCATCCTGTCTGTTCATTTTCTTACATCATTGGGTGGCACTTGCTATCCAATTAACATGTGCACTTCCTTCATATGGTCTGTACACTGTGAAGCCTCATGATCATATATATATGCGTGTGACTGGGTATACTTGTGGACTGGTCTTCATTTGCATTGTGCAGTAGCTTGAACATTTAGCTTGTTATATTGGTTATCTTACTGGACTTGTGGAGTTCTCTGTGCACTACTGCACTGTTGTTGCTGCCGCGGTTGTGTTGAGTCACTGACTTGACCTCTGCATTTCGTAAGTGACTTAGCTTTGTAGTTACGACATGTTTCTCTTACATGTTCTTATGTTTGTGCATGTCACTATTCAATTTTTATTGCACCTGAGTTTCATATTGATTTTGGAATTTCACCTGTGTTGAACCCGTCTTTTTATTTTGGGTTTGACCTTGTGCCCGATTGTGTACATCATCACTATAGTGGCAAGGCAGTGCACGCAAGCGTGAACTGTAGCCACACGGTATGGTTTTGTGATATTCTATTTTGTTTTGATTTATTGATCTTTTGCGTAGATCATGTGCTGTAGTGGCGAGGCAGTACACGCGTGCGTGTACTGCAGCCCTACTCATCTTAATATTTTAATTGATATTTTAATGGTTCGAACTGTTCTATATTTCAATGGTTTGAACTGTTCTGTTTATTTCAATTCAGTATTCTGAATTGCATTCTGATTTGGTTTAATTACTGTCGTCTATTCATTATTTGATTATTATTGCTTCTGTGCACTAATAACTAAGTTTGAATTAGACTGACCCGAGTATTATTTTCTTTTGAATCTAATACTCGGGTCAGACCGAGTATTTTAGGTTGTAGATATTCTGCTTTGGGTTGCTACTAGAGCTATGAAGTTCTTTCATATCTTTTGGAGTAGTCGTCGTCATTTGTAGTAGTATGTAAAATTGTATAGGAAGATATGTATTCATGTATATTATATACGTTAATGTACTTGTATATGTAACTTCCTTAGTCGACTGTTGTAGTTGTATCATATGTACCATGTGAATGTATTGTAACTGACATCAGTTATTATATATATATGAGACTTTCTGTTTCATCTGTGTTCCGCATTTATATTATCTGTGTTGTTATTTTATATTTACTGTTCTAAACTATTACGAACCATCGTAGTTCGTTTTATATTGGAATTGGGGTATGTCGATGGGAGAAAATAAATCAGAGATGAAAAATGAAAGAATATATATATTTATATCACTCCCATCGAGATAACCAATACTAGTGTAAGGCCAACTATTGATGGCCGCTCCTCAACAGCCTTATTCTCCGTGCTAGTTGACAGCACTACACCGTAGTGTTCTTGGCTAGCGTGGGTATAGAGGTGGGGCGTCACAATATAAGGGTTTTACTTCTTGAAAAGATCACTTAGAAATTAGATAGGAAAAGATTTAAATAGGAATTTGAAAATGTTATATGAAAATAGATTTTTGAAGTCTATGATTTATTTTATAAATATATCTATACTTTCAATATACAATTTCAAATAAAATAAGTATACATATTTTAAATGTTATTTAAATAAAAATAATAATAATATATTTAAGGAAAGTAGTTGGAAACAAAATCCTTATGTAAGTAATTTATAAAAGGAGATAAATGGTCTAGTTTATTTCAAATATTAATAAATCGTCTAATGTTATACAAGGTCTAAATCGAGAAACAAATCGAGATTGGAATGGATTGCAAACAGCAAAATCAAAGGTGAGTAAATATCATTTTATTGGATTTTTATTTAAATTTAAATTGTTAAATTTAAATAATTGGTTGATTGACTTGAGTTGATTGAATGTGTTGCTAATGATTTAGTGACTTTGTATGTTGGTTGGTACTCGAGTTAATTGTTGTTTGACTCGAAGCATTTGGGTTTTAAATAGTTTTAAACTTAAATCATAAATAGGAGAATGGTTCATTTAAAGTTAATGGGGGTTTAATGATTGGTGATTCATTTAAATAGGTAGGATAATTTAAATGGATAATTAATTAAATTAATTTATGAATTGAGTTAATTAAGTTTAAAGAATTTAGAATAATCGATGGATGGCTTAGTAAGTAATTACTTAACGAAGTTAATAAGATATAATTACTTTATGTAATAAATCAAGAGATTAATCAAGATGATTAATTAAGAAGAAATTGATTTATTTAATGAAGTAAACGAAAGATAGTTAATTATCGGTTGAGATAAATCAAGAATGATTAATATTTATGGTTTAATTAATGATTAATTATTTAATATGATAAATTTAGGATTAGAATAAATTGAACATAATTGGAAATCATTAATTTATATAATGAACGACGTAATTAAAGATTGATTAATTTAGATGAATTAATCAAATAAGTGACTCATGAGAAATTAATTAATATAAGCAATTAGAATTAGTGTGATTAATAATAGTTAATTAATTTGTGAAGTAATTAAAGAATTACTCATTGATTTGGTAAAAATAATTAATGTCGTGGAATTAATTAAAGATAATTACTTGAATGTAATTGAAAATAATTAATCCAGGGTGATTAATTAAGATGAATAATGAAGGGTTGATTAATTAATTGATTTGGAATTAACTAATGAAGAAGTCAAAGTGATTGAGGTTTGAAATTCAATTAGAATCAATAGAAATGATTTGTATGTGATTAAGCTTTGCATTTGAATGATTGAATGGTATCGGATGATTTGAAGAAGTTGATTACTCTGATATGAAATGTTGAGTATTCCATTGGATTAGTTGGAATAGGATGATATGAGATTCGAAGAGACCGAGTGTGACGCCCCACCTCTATACCCACGCTAGCCAAGAACACTCCGGAGTAGTGCTGTCAACTAGCACGGAGAATAAGGCTGTTGAGGAGCGACCATCCATGTAATTGCTTATCACACGGTGGCTATAAATAATCTTCGGAAACAAACATAGAAATAATCATATCACAAATCAGTCACAGATATCCATATCACAAAGGCGGAAGAAGATATGAATATATAACTAACACATGAAAGTGTACATCAGAGTAGTGGTCAGTAAGATCCACGATAATACGAAAGAATAGCAACACGTGCTATACAAAAGAATACAACTATGAGTCTATATCTCAAGTGTATACAACAAAAACTGCTAATATAAACAGTTAGCCAAAAGTCAGAGTGATGAATCCCTAGGAAGAAGTCAAGCAGAAGCACCTGTAACATCTCGGTCTGACCCGAGTATTATTTAAGAAAATAATAAACGGATCAGTCTAGCTATAAATATCAAATGACATGATATAACATAAAAGATATGGCATAAACATAAACATCCATAACGACATACCACTATAAGTATGTAAATAATGATCAACAGAAGATCAATCAATAAGAGATAATCAATATCACAAGAATCTTCTCAAAGATTCGAAGAGGGCATCATACCCTAAACTTGTACTCATAACAAGTCAATGACATAAATTCCAGAAATCAACACGAGAAATCCAGAAATCATAAAAAGGGAAAGAGGCCTATCACATGACGGTCCGAAGACCAAGGGGAGCTACCCCGCATGTGTGAATGGAATCACACAGATTAAGGTCAAGACTAACCAAAAAGCAGAAAGGTATGTGTGAATGGAATCACACAAGTGGTGTCTAGTCTAACCTTGCAATGAAAGAGACATCGCGCAATTGCTAGTCTAATTCATAGAGCGATCATCAAGATCAACGAGAAGTGTCAATTACACTAAGCTAGTAAATATAGAAGTTTAGCTTCATGTCCCATAACCACTTGCTTAACTTAAATATTTACGAACAAACTGTAAATCTTCACTAATAAAATTGTCACAAGAGGTTCAATCGAACAAGTCCAAGAATTAACCGACGAAGTGAACGCAAGCGTTTCATACCACTTGTTTTACTAAGTCGTTTAATTAGATTTCTCATCCGAGTGAGGTAAAGGCTTGTATATACTAATAGATTGGAAAACGGTTTAAGAAAAGAGCTTTGTTATTAAAAATAGAGTTGAAATTGTTTGTTAAAAGAGTTTTGATATTTACTACTAGTATTGAAACCTTTATATTATAAAGTGACAAAACACATAAGCAAGTGTAGAAACAATCAGTCACAAAGATCGCATACGGAGATGCGAATAAAATCCAAGGAAATCAGCTCAATGTTTTTCAAATAAGATCCCCTACGGAGGGGGGGTCCAGGGGGGTGGCAACCCCCCAAGGTGAATAGGGTCGAGCGACCTAATGGTTGCGACCTAGGGGTCTAAGGAGTCAACCGACCTAACTGGAGCAACCCTGTGGTCATGCGACCTAACTGAAATGGCCAAGCGACCTAACAATAGAACAGGTCAAGCGACCTAACGTTTTAAGGCCGAGCGACCTAATTAAACTCGCGACTTAATGGTGTGAAAGGCGTGCGACCTAACATGTTACGACCTAAGGGTCGAGCGACTTAGTGGAACAAGGTCATGCGACCTAACGCTTGTAGTAGGGTTGGGCGACCTAACGGAGTAAACGGTCGAGCGACCTAACTACTTAAGGGACAGGCGACCTAAAGAAGTTCGCGACCTAATAGGGTTCGCGACCTAAAGTTGCACGACCTAAGGTCTTTCGACCTAGGGGTATATGGGTAACACGACCTAAAGATGTCGCGACCTAAAAATAGAAAGCATGGCCGAACGACCTATCGAAGTAGAAAGGCATGCGACCTAAAAGCCATACGACGTACGACCTAAAAGCCATACGACCTACGACCTAAAAGCCATACGATAAAAGCCATACGACCTATGACCTAAAAGCCATACGACCTACGACCTAAAAGCCATACGACCTAACGTGAAACGACCTAACTCCGAAGTGAAGATTCAAGGCAGTGCGACTTAGCGCGATAACACGCGAACGACCTAAGGGTTAGGTCGCGAACGACCTAAGGGTTAGGTCGCGAACGACCTAACTCCGAACACCAAAAATGGCCAGAACGACCTAAGTGCAGAAAATTCACCAAAACGCTAAAAAATGGAGTTTTTCGCCAATCCAATCCAAACCAAATGCTAATATGCATGCAAAAGTGATAGGGAATCATTCCCAACAGTCCAATATCGTTATAGACTAGATTTGTGAGATAAAAATCTTACCTTTGCACTAAAGTTTATGAAGATGAAGCTTGAAAGCAAGGAGAAGCAATCCAAAGCTTGAATCCAATATCTTCTACTTGAATTTGGAGTTGAATGTTGGATTTGCAATTGAATTTGTGCTTGGAGTTTTAATTTCCCATTCCCTCCACCATTAATGCCAAAGCTTTATTAGTTAGGAAATTTATGAAGAGTGAGGAGAAGAGGGTTGGAACTTGGGCTTAATAGGCTAAACTAACCCAAAGTCCAAAGCGGGAAAAGTTAGTGAAATTTCACTAACTCCAAACCTATCGATGTTTATACTTAAAAAGTTGTAAACGACATTTCGAACTCAATGGAAGTGGTCTCGAGTCCTAATTTGACCGTTTGAAAAAAGTAGCTTTTCGGACCAAAATCTGATTAACGAGTTAATATTTAAATAAAATATTTAAATACAAACTCGATAAATATGCGGGTTGTTACACCGGGGTCGGGTATTGGGGAAATACCTAAAAACACGTCAAATGTTTATAGATTGATATATAAAATCTATATGCTAGAGTGAAGTGATTTGGAGGAATTGAACCATTTTAAATCTAAATCTTTGGTATTTAGAAACTGATATGTGAAATAAGTAATGTCTATAGTGAATTGTAGCTTTGAAAATTGATAGGAGTTACCCGGGTTTTATATAAGTTGTATGCTTGTATTCCATGTTAGATGGGTTTACTCACGCTGGCTTCCAGCCTGACCCGGGTGTTACTTTGGTGTAATGCTCGGATTAGACCGAGTATTACAGATTTACAGGTTAGGACGTTCTGGAGCTCAGGAGGAGAGCTGGATGGCAATATCGTATAGAGTATTTCCGCTATGTTTATATTATTGTTACTCTGAGTCATCATAATTGTAAATATTCAGTGACTGTATATAATGTGAAACTCCGATGTATTAGAATGTAACAGACAGATATAATATTCTTTTGTAGACTGTTATTATTTATTATTATATTTTATCCGCTGCGAATGTGAGTTGTTGATGTTTCTATTCTTCTTCTTCTATCTCTTTCTTCCTTTTCGTAACTATCTGGAATTTTCGGCTTCGAAAATTTCGGATCGTTGCATTTGGTATCAGAGCTGAAAGGTTAAGCGAGAACCTTGGCACTGGTAGGGATCACTCATTTGATAGAGTCTGTAGTACTCTAGAATGAGTTGAGAATATATATATATATATATATATATATATATATATATATATATGAGAGCGTACTTGTTATTTTCTTATATAAAGATTTTAAATGATTTTATATAAAATATATTTTGATACATAAAGCAATATTCCCTTCTAATAAATATCAAAGCGATTGGTTGTTAAATTATTGGAATTAAATTAAGAAGTAATATAAAATATAACATAACTGAAAGCCTGAATTGGAATTAAATTAACTAGTAATAGAAATACAACCAAATTAAAATTTAATTGATTGAAGATGAAATTCTAAATCTAGTCCCAGAATTTGAAAATTTTGTTTCAAAATAATAATAATAGTACTTATTTGGATAACTGGGACTTGTTGCAAACAATGGGTTGTTTGAAATTTGATTTGAGTTTAAAACCAAAGGTGGTTTAAAATTTTAAAACATGGCTGGGAGGGCCAAGAAATAGATATGTATGTATGAATAAGGAATATATATAAATCAAAATAGTTTGAATAAACTCTAAATGTTGAGTTTGAATTTGGAATGGGACGTGATACCCAAAGTGATAAGTTTTAAGTGGGAAGATTATTATTGTGAAGTTTAAGGATTGAATGAGGTTGATTGGATTAAGTAAATGGAATTTAACTTTGGAAAAGTTAAATAAGTATAAAAAAAATCAACCTAAATTGGAAATTTCAAGATGAAATTGGAATTTAACATGGAAAGTTAAATGGTTGATTTGAATTGGGAATTTGTGTGATCTCAAAACGGGTTTGAGATTTAAAAATTGAAAATGGATGGACGTTTTAAAATAAATTGGGTGATATCATCCTATTGTTAATAAAAATCTTTGAATTGAGGATGATATTGTATAAATAAAATAAATTTGAATAATTGAACTGTAAAATAAACTTGTTTAAGAACTGGCTTCAAACTGGAAGATAAAATTTAATAATAAATTAAAATTTTAAAATAAAATTGTATTGAAATCTTATTTTAACCTTGAAATACATAAGTAAAGATAATTTAAAATGGAATTTTGAGAATTGAACTCAGAAATTAAATTGACTAAAAATTTCGAATAAAAGTTAATTTGGTTTAAAAAGGTAAGCCAACTTTGAGAATTTAACTTGAATTTATATAATTCGAGATAGTTTAAATTCAAGATTGAAATTGAATTAGTTCAAAGTTGAATTTGGTTTGACTTAAGTGGATTGGTGATTGAGAGTGTATAAGTTTAAGAATTTAAATGGGAAAATTGAATTGGATTATATTGAAATGATTTGAATTTGAAATGGGTTCAATTGATAATAATTCACATTGATTGAAATAATTTGAAATTATAATATAAGTTGAACAGGATTAAAATCAAATGGAATTTGATTTAATTTGGAAAGAAACCAAGGTTGAATCAACTTGAATTGCGATTAAATAAATTTCAATGGAAATTGGAATTTTTCAAATTGGAATTAGGTCAATTTAAATGGAAGTGGAAAATTTACATTGAATTGTTGGGGGAGTGAACAGTTTGACTCTTGACTATTTTCTATATAAATTGTTTTAACATAAACTTATTTTACCAAGCCATTTAATATATACAACCTTTCTTTCTTTAAGCTAAATTATTTTTTACTTGTTTTACAATTATTTTTGGAGCTATTTAACCATTTTTCAGTTGTTTTCTAAACTAATTACTGTTTTTCAACTATTTCACAAACTAATTTCTATTTTACAACTATTTTGCAATTATTTAAAATTTCTGAAACTATTCAACTATTTTTCGACTATTTTACAATTAGTTACCTATTTTATAGTTATTTTGCAAGCTAATAATTATTTTCAATTACTTATCTATTTTTAAAATTTTCAAGCTATTTTTCTAAAAATAAACTGGTCGGAGTTCAAACTGTTATTGATTAAATACCCAACTGAGATAAGAATTGAAGTGATAATTCAATTGAATTGAGGCAATTGGGAATAGAAAGGGAATTGATTTGGCTAATAATCGATGAGGATAATTATGTAGGATGTACGTATACTATTCTATTTGCATAGTGATTTGATTCAGATTTGAGCACAGAATTTTGAGATAGTATATCGATCCGAGTTGGGATTTTTCACTCGATTTTCGACGGCGAACCTGAATATGGATTATTGATTGGTTCTGGATATTCTCTATCATAGTTATAGCTATGCAAGGAGAATGACGGTTTCTGATCAAGAAATCAGATCTATGTCTGCACTAGGAAGTCGGGTGGACGATACTAGTTCGGAAGTGAAATTGTGGGATCGAGTGAGCGATCAGATTGGTATAGCATACGGATGATAAGTGCAACTTCGTATGGATTTGAATGAAATTGATATTGAAAAGAGTAATCAGATTTGAATATTTGATTTTAAATAAACAAGTTATATATCTTTGTTATATAAGATAAATCTTCCCTTGTTAAATCTATTGCTGGAATAAAAGGATTTTTGATGATGTTTGAAGTATAAAAGGAGTTTTATACGAGTTTGAAAGGATCTAAAGTTTTTTTTAAACATTATATATATCTGAATATACATATAAAGGATCTTATGAGGATTTTGAAAAAGGTTTTGGGAACCTTTGAATTTGGAAGGGCTTTTGACTTTTGGGTAAAATCAATATTGAATTTGGAAAGCCTAGTTTAAGAATTATTGATTTTGGGATAATTGATTTTGTGTAAAGGAGCTTTGTATGATATCATACTAGGTGTATGATTTGAAAGATACTATATATGTATAGTATAAAGTGTTTTGATGATGGCTCTAGGGAAAAAGGCGCTCCCTTGAAATGAACTTCTCAAGAGTGCTACCAGGTGGTGCTGCCTTGAGCCTAAGGGAGGGTTCTAAAGTTGATCCTGTGAGGAGTCCGGACAAAACTAGTTCCTGAGGATTATGAGTAGAGTATACCATAGCAAAAATGATGTGTGCCGCTGAGAGCCAACGGTTACATGGATTTTTGCTGCGACGACAATGTAACCCAGGATGTAACTGCGATCTATGGTATACCACAGCGAAAGTCGTGTGTGCCGCTGAGAGCCAACAGTCTGCGTTTGATTTTATATCGGTAGACTGCGAACTATGTAGGAGTGGAGAAGTTTCATTTCAACAGCGAAAATCAGAGGCCGCTGAGAGCCTGCAGTAACATGGACTTTTGCTGTGATGGCAACGTAACACTGGATGTAACTGTGATCTGTTGTGGGTTCCATGGCGTAATCGAGAGGCCGCGGAGAGCCAGTAGTTGCATGGATTTTTGCTGCGATGGCAACGTAACCCTGGAATGTAACTGCGACCATGGATGGAGTTGATGATTTGCAGAGCATTCTCACCAAAGATATTTCCTCTATTTTCAAAAACTGTTTTCTATATTTTCAATAGAATTATTTTCCAAGTATTTTCACTGGATGTTGAAAACGAGTTTACCAAGTACTTTCAGATTTTCAGTTCTACGCCTGATCAACGTATGACTGAATTTCTGTGAGAACAAGGATGGATTGGTTGAGACATCGAGTTATAAAAAATATTTTTATAAAGAGTTAATATAATAATATGATGTGAATTTAATAGCATTTCTAAAAATTTTAAATAAAGATGTTGGAATTTTGGAAAATCAAGGAAAACCAAACAAGAATTTTAATGAAGTGAATTTGTAATTAAAATCGAGTATTGATTTAGAAGTTGAAAGTAAGCTAATTGGCTAAATAATTATTTGATTGAGTATGTTAATAAAATTTAACTTGGGTAAATAAATGGATTGTAAATTAATAATGGAGTTTGGGAATGAATTCGAATTGTAAATAGAATTCGACTTAGATTTGATAATGAATTAAATAAGAGGAGATGTTGTAAAATACAAATAAAAATAGAGTTGGATTGAAAAATGTGATGGTTTGAATTATAAATAAAATTCACGTGTGATTTGAATAATATTTAATGAAATTTGCAAGTAAATTGGATATAAGAGAAGTGATTATAATAGAAATGGTTTGGGTTGCAAAATAAAACCCAAGTGAATAGAAATAAATTTAGAATGGCCTTGTATTAATAAAATAAATTTGAAAATGAAGTAAGTAAGTAAATTAAAAATTTTAAATGGGTTAATTGAATTAAATAATAATTGGATGAAGTCTGATTGAGAAAAAAAAAACTAAATCAAGTTGTGATTGGAATTGGATTATCAGACTGAACTTAAATTTGGTGGTATATTAATTTGAAGTATAAATGAGTTAACTATGTGTTGGGATATTATTTTGATAAATTGAGAGGGTGCATTTAAAATTAAAATTTAAAATGAATGGGCTAACTGAATTTAATGGAATTTGATTAAATGAGAATCAAATAAAAGTAAACTTAAGTTTGATGTTGGAATAAATTAAAGTAAATTAACTTAAGTTTAAAATTTATGGAAGCTTGGCTTCGAATAAGAGTGGAAGCCCATTAAATGAAAGCTTGGATTGAATTAATTTGGAAATGGCTAGAAGTATACTAGAATGGTATGTGTCGAGCTAAATGAATGATTGGTGAATAAATTAGAAATGAAATGGGAGTAGTTACAAATTGAGTTGAAATTAATATAAAGTAGTTATAAACTAAATAGATACTCTGTTAAGCGAATATTGTCGAATTGGTATAGAATGAATCGTCGTATGATGTAAATAAAAGTAATTAAAATTCTATGGGCTGATAGAGATTCAATAAATTGATTTTGAAATCAACTAAATCGAATATGATCTTTTTTGGATTAAAAATAAATTAAATATAAGAAATCGAGTTGAAAACCATTAAAATTTAATGATGTGGCTTATGAATTGGTTGAAAGCAATTGAATTAGTTTGTAGACATATAAATTGCTCGAGGAAGTTATTTTGAATACATTTCTTTCAGAATTGAAGTGTTATAATTGTTTATGTAAGAGAAATGTTATAAACTTCATATATATAGTGCTTATATGTTTAAATTGAGTAAGTACAAGTACCTGAAGGCCGTTTGGCTGGGTTTGGGCTGCGCAAATTGCTTAGATAAATAAGCCGCTTGCTTAAAATGCTAAATAAGGTATGCCTACGCAATTAAAATAGGAAATATGAACTGTTTTTGCTTTTTCCGACCGGGTGGGTCGGTGTATATATATTTTAATCTCTTGTCAAATTGCAAAATTTCCTCCGTACAAAGGAGACTCTGCAAATAAAATTCCAAAATTTTGGGAGTTAGAAATTTTTTGACAATTTCTAGGAAAATTTTTGTTAACGACAAAACAATTTCAAATTGAAAATTTAAAGTAAATTTGTAGATGAACTAATATGAACCAGCTATACTTGAAAGATAAAATTTAATATTCAAAATTTAAAGTAAATTGAATTCGTATAAAAGTGGGTATTAAACTTATGTAGGAAAATGTATACAATGATTTGGAAGGGTTACGATTGGATATTATTGTCAAGTAAGATATGCAGGTATTAAAAAGGGGAAAAGAAAATTGGATTTGATTCCAAAAGATAAATATGGATTGCCCGACAAAAAGGTATGTATTTTAATTTCTGTATGAATTGGATTGGGTTTTCGATCTAGCCACTTGGCTTTCTATTTTCTTTTTGGGATTTGGGAGCCCGTAGAGGCCTTTTGTAGTTGTACCGAGTTAGCCGCACAAAGGAGACGCTGGCAAAAAATTTCGGAAATTTAGAGAGTTAGAAAATTTTTGAGAAAATTTTGATAATTCCAAATTTGGTTTTGAATTGCAATTTGAATAATTGGGTAAAGAGGGATTGTTCGAAAACTGTGAGAGAGTTTGGGAGGTTACTAAGAAGGAAAAGAAGTCTTTTATAAAAGACAGTTGGTAGGATGTTGATAAAACTGTGGGATTTGGGGAAAACTAAGCGGGTATTGGTCGATTCTTCCTAATTAGTAACTTCGGGGACGAAATTCTTTCAAGGGGGGAGGAATGTGACGAACCAGAATTTCTAACAATTTAAATTTGAATAGTTAATTAATTTAAAATATTTAAAAGTTAATTTTAACTTGAATTCAAGATATCAATATTTACTTAATAATTAAAATTTTGAATTATATAGTTTAAACATTGAATCATATAATTTGAAATTGGGTAAAACGCTGAATCTGGAGTTTTAAGCCTGTTAAAAATAATTTGAAGGCTTATAAAATTTATATTGATAGCACTGAAGGTAGTGAAAGTGTTGAAATTGAGTTTGGAAGTGTTTTGTTCAGTTTTAAAAATATATCGTTTAAATTAAATTTAAAAATAGCCTTCCGAGGCACAGTCTCGGAATTCCACGAAACTAGTTCCATTGGATCCGTAATAGTTAGTTATTATTGGATTTCAATTTTCGTAGCAATCGGAGTTGCCGTTTGAGCTTGGCAGCTAAAAACGCTTAGAAACTATTTTAATCGATTTAAATTAAAATTGATCGCTTTCTTCCGTAACTTGTGTATATGATCGAATTATCTTCCGAAACACGTTCCATTGTGTTCGAAATACGAGTAAAACTTTGTAAACGCCTATCGGCATGTCTAATTCGGGGTTCGGGATTTCGCGTTATGTATCATGAGATTTTTTTTCAATATTTAATTATATAATCAAAGCGTATTCAAGAAGCCTTCGACCAATCTCTATTACATTCCGTCCCCCACTTATTTCTCTTTCCAGATCACAATAAAAAAATGGTGTAACGTATATAAGAAAAGGGGTGACCGGATCTCTTCGTTCCCAAAATCAAAAAAAATAGGGCGTACGAATTCGCGAGCTCGGCTGTTGTCGTGGGATAGCCAGAGCAAGTAGGATAGCACGATAGGGTGTGGGAGGTATGGGGTTGCGACAGGCTTCGAGGCGTGAGCTAGGGCATGGCCGCGATAGGGTTTCGGTCAGGCGCTCATGCAAAGCATCGATGGTCGGCGATTGAAGGTGCGGCAGCAGCATGTTGCGGTGCGAGTGAGTCGCGTTGTCGGCTAGAAGTGAATCACGGTAGGGTCGGCGGCGAATTGTTGAGGTTTGGGGTTATTCGAGGGGAGGGTAGTTCCTTAATTACTTCTGTAAGTTATCTTAGTCTATTCATTTTCAATTGCCTGGTTAAAAAAATATAAATAATAATTTTGGTTTACTGTTAGAATAGGTATTGAAGTATTTAAAAAAAAAGGATTTCTAACCAGTATAATTTATTTTGGAAATAAGAGAAATATATATACAGTATGGGTATGAAAAGAAAAGTATATTCTGGAACTTAACTGTCTTGTTTTAAAACGTATATATATGCATATCTATTTTAATTTTTAAAAAAAAGAAAAAAAAAGAAAATACCGTAAGAACATGTATAGTTATGATTTTGAAAATATAAGGGTTTTACTTCTTGAAAAGATCACTTAGAAATTAGATTGGAAAAGATTTAAATAGGAATTTGAAAATGTTATATGAAAATAGATTTTTGAAGTCTATGATTTATTTTATAAATATATCTATACTTTCAATATACCATTTCAAATAAAATAAGTATACATATTTTGAATGTTATTTAAATAAATAAAAAATATATATTTAAGGAAAGTAGTTGGAAACAAAATCCTTATGTAAGTAATTTATAAAAGGAAATAAACGGTCTAGTTTATTTCAAATATTAACAAATCGTCTAGTGTTATACAAGGTCTAAATCGAGAAACAAATCGAGATTGGAATGGATTGCAAACAGCAAAATCAAAGGTGAGTAAATATCACTTTGTTGGATTTTTATTTAAATTTAAATTGTTAAATTTAAATAATTGGTTGATTGATTTGAGTTGATTGAATGTGTTGCTAATGATTTAGTGACTTTGTATGTTGGTTGGTACTCGAGTTAATTGTTGTTTGACTCGAAGCATTTGGGTTTTAAATAGTTTTAAACTTAAATCATAAATAGGAGAATGGTTCATTTTAAAGTTAATGAGCGTTTAATGATTGGTGATTCATTTAAATAGGTAGGATAATTTAAATGGATAATTAATTAAATTAATTTATGAATTGAGTTAATTAAGTTTAAAGAATTTAGAATAATCGATGGATGGCTTAGTAAGTAATTACTTAACGAAGTTAATAAGATATAATTACTTTGTGTAATAAATCAAGAGATTAATCAAGATGATTAACTAAGAAAAAATTGATTTATTTAATGAAGTAAACGAAAGATAGTTAATTATCGGTTGAGATAAATCAAGAATGATTAATATTTATGGTTTAATTAATGATTAATTATTTAATATCATAAATTTTGGATTAGAATAAATTGAACATAATTGGAAATCATTAATTTATATAATGAATGATGTAATTAAAGATTGATTAATTTAGCTGAATTAATCAAATAAGTGACTCATGAGAAATTAATTAATATAAGCAATTAGAATTAGTGTGATTAATAATAGTTAATTAATTTGTGAACTAATTAAAGAATTACTCATTGATTTGGTAAAAATAATTAATGTCGTGGAATTAATTAAAGATAATTACTTGAATGTAATTGAAAATAATTAATCTAGGGTGATTCATTAAGATGAATAATGAAGGGTTGATTAATTAATTGATTTGGAATTAACTAATAAAGAAGTCAAAGTGATTGAGGTTTGAAATTCAATTAGAATCTATAGAAATGATTTGTATGTGATTAAGCTATGCTTTTGAATGATTGAATGGTATTGGATGATTTGAAGAAGTTGATTACTCTAATATGAAATGTTGAGAATTCCATTGGATTAGTTGGAATAGGATGATGTGAGATTCGAGGAGATCGAGGTCGGGTATTCGGGAAATACCCGAAACCACTTCAAATGTTTATAGATTGATATATAAAATCTATATGCTAGAGTGAAGTGATTTGGAGGAATTGAACTATTTTAAATCTAAATCTTTGGTATATAGAAACTGATATGTGAAATAAGTAATGTCTATAGTGAATTGTAGCTTTGAAAATTGATAGGAGTTACCCGGGTTTTATATAAGTTGCATGCTTGTATTCCATGTTAGATGGGTTTACTCACGCTGGTTTCCAGCCTGACCCGGGTGTTACTTTGGTGTAATGCTCGGGTCAGACCGAGTATTACAGAATTACAGGTTAGGACGTTCTGGAGCTCAGGAGGCGAGCTGGATGGCAATATCGTATAGAGTATTTCTGCTATTTTATATTATTGTTACTCTGAGTCATGATAATTGTAAATATTCAGTGACTGTATATAAAGTGAAACTCTGATGTATTAGAATGTAACGGACAGATATAATATTCTTTTGTAGACTGTTATTATTTATTATTATATTTTATCCGCTGCGAATGTGAGTTGTTGATGTTTCTATTCTTCTTCTTCTATCTCTTTCTTCTCTTTCATAACTATGTGGAATTTTCGGCTTCGAAAATTTCGGGCCGTTACACGATCGCTCATTGGATCACACAATTTCACTTCGGAACTAATATCAATCACACAACTCTCTAATGTAGACTCAGATCTGCTTCCTTGATCAAAAACCTTCATTCTCCTTACATAGCCATATACTATGATAGTGAATTCCAGAACCAAATCAAATCTATTTCCAGGGTTCGCCATCAAGAATCGAGTGAAAAATCCTAACTCGGATCGATATAAATTATCTTGAAATTATGTGCTCGAATCTGGATCAAATCGTTATGCGAATAATTTAACATACGAAAAACTTACATATTTATTTCTATTGATTCTTAGCTATACCAAATTCCTTTTATTACATTTACTTCATTTTTATAATTTCATTCAATAACAAATTTATTCATGAAACATTTTATTAATCATCACTTTAGTTTATAATCGTTCTATAAAAGTCCTACTTCTTATATATGGCTTTATCTAAGTTTATAATTATCTCAAATGTTACAAATTCAATTTCATAATTTCTTTGCAAATTCATGTTTAATTCTATAACCAATTTACATAGATATTATTTAATTCATTTGTCTTCTTTCTTAAGTTCCACTTACTTATTTCATTTAGTCATCAATCATTTCAAAATATACCTAAGTATATAACATTTATTATTACAACTAAATTTTCATTTATTCACATTTTAGTAACTTTTAAGTTTTGTTTACTTGTATAATATCCCATTACATATCCAAATCATCATTTTAACATTTAACATTTGGTAAGTCTTATTATATGTTATTAGAATGCAATTTGGTTATACAAATTATTCAGATTCATTTTACTTAATTAGAATGCTCACTAATTTAACTTGTTTAAATTTTCTTTACTTTCAGTTCTAAGAGTTGCAAACTTCAACTCTAAAGTTTCTCAAAACATTTAGCTTAGACTTCTTAATTCTCTTATTTTATAAGTTCTTGTTATTCAAGTATTTCATTTCATTCGAATAATTTGAAGATTATTAATTAACAAAACATAAAAATTTAAACACCGGGTTCATTTCAAATCATTTGAAATATGTATGTATACTTAAATCTTTTATATGTCGAATCAAACTTTTGCAGTTTAAACCAAAATCCATTTATCAAAACAATTTTATAGCAAAGCTTCTCAAAAGTATCCCTCACTTTGAGACTCGAAAATGAACGTCGATGATGCTGCGTAGTCATCATCGAAATTATTTTCCAGCGACAGAAGAGGGGAGTACTGAGTTCATTACTTTTTAAAATCCTTTTAAAAATATTTTCGTAAATACTTATCAACTAATATCACTATGTTTTTCCAAAATTTTGAAAACCGTTTTAAAAATTCCTGAGTCTTAAATTTGAAACTTCTCAATTTAAATCCATATTAATTTATAAGTCGCTTATAAATTATACATACAAAATTTCACTTTTTAAAACATTCCACAAATTGTTTTATCATTGTTTATTTTGTAATAAACTCTTTTACTAAAAATGTAACATCCCGGAATTTTTAACAATATCAATTTAATAATCTGTAGTTAAAATTAAATTGATATTGATATTCTGTTATTAATTATTCAGATAAATTTAATAATCTTCTTCGGTAAATATTTAAATTGGTTATTTTATCTTTTAAATGATATAAATTGATTTCTATTTCCAATATAAATATTTGATTTATATTTTAAATAGAATTAGCTTTTTTTTAATTTTAATTAGTAAATCATATTTTCTAGTTTTATTATTTGTAGTAATTTGGAAAATTTGTTTTATTTAATTTTAGCTTTTCAAAGTTATTGAATAGATGATTTTGGTTTAAACTTAATAATTGAATCATGTTTTAAAATTCTAATATATACATTTTAATTTGGGAAACTTGATTTTAATTAGTGTTAAGTTTTTAAGATTATTTCATAAATAAATATAAGATTTTAAAATTGATAAGAAAAATATTAAAATGTTTAAATTAAATTAGATCTGATTTTAAATTTAGAATAAATTTAATAAAATGTTTTATAACTTAATAAAATGAATATTTTATTAATAAAAAAATAATCTCTTGTAAAATGATTTTTATTTAATAAGAAGATATTTATAAAAACAATATTAATGATATATTGTCTTTATAAATAAATTTTGAATAGGAATTGTAATTGGTTATTTCAAATTGAATTTATATTTATAACTTAATTTGAAATTGTTTGGTTTTGAATTTAGTTTGAATTTAAATTTAAAAGTATAAAGTCTTAATTTGTTTTAATATGTATAAGTTCATTAATAAACATAATTTGTTTTCTTTTATTTCTTTTGTAAATTTATACAAATATTCAAAATATAAACTAACAAATTGAAACTAAGATAACACATGCATTAACTTGTAAATAAATACTAATTATTTTAAAGAAACATGTGTTGCATTCATAAGCAATGGTTTAAACAAGTGTTCAAAAATTAATATACAAATTGACAAGTGTAAGATTTAGTTTTTCCTTTTCTTTTCTTTTAATTAAAATCTGAAAATACATTGAGTTTAGTATGCATCTTCATTTCATATTACATTTTCATTTCCTTAATCAAATGAAGACCAAAATTCATTTTTCATATTCAAATCCAAACACCTGCAAATCCAAAAAAATCTGCATATTCAAAACCCTGTACAAATTTCACCTCTTCAAAATCAAATAAACCTGCATATCTCAAAATCAAAGATGTCTGCAAAAATTCAACAACAAATCTGCATGTTCCTCTTCAAATCAAATCCACCTTCATTCAAATTTCAAAAGAAGTCTGCAAGTTTCAAATTCTGCATTTCCTCAAAATCTCAAATGAAGCCTGCACACTGTTTATTCTCTGCATTCTGTTTAAACCTGGAAGCAGTGAAAGCATTAGCATGTATTTGAGGATTTAGCAACTGCATTCTTCCTGCATGCAAGTAATTAGGCTGTGATCATGGGCATTTCATCAAAGTGCAACTCATATATTAAACAAAGGGGTCAAGCCTGCATTTGTCTTCTGCATAAAGGAAAAGCAGTAGTCTGCATTGAAATGGTGAGTAACCTTTTAACTTTAAAATTTTAAATGGTTGCATACTAGTTTATTTAAAATGGAATAGCTAAATTCATATGTTATGAATAACTGTTGTTATGAATATGTATGGTATGCATGCTGTTTTCTTTTCTTTTTAATTGCCACTGTAAAAGCAGAAAACATCTTGCATGTTTATTTTTATTTATTCTTTTTTTCAAACCCAATCAAATATGGTAATGCAGTAATACAAATCAAACCTATAAACTGAAACTTGAGTTTTAAATTTAGTATCAGGATTTTTAAGTGTATGTTTCAATAGTAGTTTGTTCTTGAACAAAATTAGGAATTTGTGCAAATTTTATTGATTTTTGAATTAAGAAATCCTGGAATTCTTCTGAGTAATGGAGTAGGTAGTGAAGATACTCAGAAAAATCAAACAAGTGGATATAATTTGTAGATCGATTGCAGTTTTGGATCTTTAGAATTTAACCCTAGTTTTTATTTGGGGAAAAGGATCGATCATTTTGGGACATAGGAGCGATCGAGTGTACTGATATTTAGGGATTGGGTAGTTGGTGTGTAGAGGGACTGGAGGCCGGAGGGGTTGAACGCTAAGTGACCGGAGTGGCGATCTATGGCCGTTGACAGGTTTTGACAAAAACTTGTTTTCTGTTTTACAGGTTTGGATTGGGAAGCTTAATTCTTGAATACTTGTTCTTTTGTTTGAGCTGAAGGTTTATGTGGGTATTGTTGGGATTCCTGGAAGTGTTGGGTCATCAAAGACGACCGCCAGAGGTGGTGGTCGCCGTGCATATGCACGGCGACATGTTTTATGGTAAACTGTTGGGTTTGGGATTGTTTCAGGGGAAGGTCTTTGTGATGCTCGAAGTAAGTTGAGTTAAAACACGAAGTAAAGCATCTTAGCACCCGAAGTAAAATTTAGGTTTTGTAGAGTTGAACCTGTAAATTTCCTGGTTACAGAAAGCCTATTCTTCTTTTTAAAATCTAGGTTTTTAAACTTTTTAAATCTGTAGTTTTAGGGTTTAAAGCAAAGTTTAGGTTTAAATTCAAATCAATTATGAATTTCTGATTTGAAATTCAAATTTCAGTTTTTAAAACAGAAACTTAGGTTTAAAAAATAAATTTAACTTTATTAACTATATCATGTTGATAAGATAGTTTAAACTTTTAAATAATAAGATTTTAAAAATATGAATAGATTTGAAGTTAATTTAAAATCTGGGAATTCAAAAGATTAATTTGAATTTCATTTTTAAATTTTAAAGGAGGTTTAAATTGAAGTTTTAAATTAAAAGTAAATTTAAGTTATCAAAATTTTTGAAATGAATTTAACTTTAAATTTTTTATATAACATTTGTTGATTTGCAACTTAAAAAGTTTTAAATTATTTAAAACTTTGATAAGTTTAAAATTTATTCTATTTTAAACTTGAATTTAAATTGAAATTTAAGGGTAAGTTCAAAAAGTACTTTGTCTTGAATTAAATTGTTTAAACATAATTAGTTATGTTTTATCCTGAAAATTTAATTAAGATTAATATTTCAGGATTAATTTAATTAACAAGATAATTATGATTGATTAATTAATTAATTTAATTGATTAATTAAATTTGGAATTAATAATTGATTAATGATTAATCAATTTTGAATTAAGATCAGTAATTAAATTATTAATTAATGATGAATGAATATTAATTATGTAATCAAGTTTTAATTAAGGTTAATTAATTTTATAATTAACTTTAATTAATGAATGATTAAAGATAATTCAAATGGCAATTAATTTAAGTTAGTTACTTTATAAAATATTTTGAAAATGGTTAATGAAGGTCATTAACCAGGATTATTTAACAATTAATTAATATGGTTAATTTTTATAATTAATCAGATTAATTAATTTAATAATAATCAATTGTAAATGGTTTGAGTAATTACTTGATAAAGTAATTAAGAAATTAATTACTTAATGTAATTAATTTAATTTAATGAGATTGTTTATTTTAATTAATTAAGTCTAATTAATTTTAAACACTTGAGATTTAAAAATAATTACTTTATGTAATTAATGATTTGGAAACTACTTAGTTAAGTAATTAATTAATAATTACATGATTGTAATTAAGTGGAGATGTTTAAGTGTGAGATAATTTGGTTTAATTATTTAATGATTAATCAAGGGATTAATTAAGTAATTAATTAAAGAATAATTAATTTGTTTAATATGTAATTAAGTTAGTTAATTACTAAAAGTAATTAATCTGCGATGATTAATAATTATAAGTTAATTACTTAAGGTAATTAATAATTAAGGATCATTAACTATTTTAATTAATAATGTAATTAAAGTTGATTAATTAAGATTAATTAATCAATAATAGATAATTAAGGTAATTAATTAATTAATTAATCAAGGATTAATGTAATTAATTAATTAATTGAAGTAATTAAAGGTTAATTACTGTTTGGTTGAGAACAATTAATTTGTGAAATTAATTAAGATAATTACATGAATGTAATTAAGGATAATTAATCATGGGTGATTAATTAAGGTGATTAATAATAAATGATTAATTGATTGTAATCAATTAAATGATTGAGTAAGCAAGATTTGTATTGATGAAGTAATTAATTTAATTTATTAATTAAAGATGGAGTAATTAATTTAATTCATTTTAAATTAATTAGAGATAGAGATAGTTAATTTAATTCATTTTAAATTAATTCTATGATGATGAGTAAATCATTGCTTATGTATGAATGGATGTCATTGATTGTCTTGGATGCTTTGTGATCTCAGTAATGAGATAAATAATATTGTGTGGTATTGATGTTTGATGGTATTGTGATGATACATAGGTTATCTATTGAGATGGTGATATATGAAATATCTATTTGATATTGATAATATGGGTTACCTGTTATGTGATAATGTTGATTATCAGTTGTGATTTATGAATTATCTATCTGTGTGTATATAGATATTGCAATTAAATTGTTTTAAAACTTTAAAACAACTTGGACCTTAAAAGACACGCTTTGGTTTTCGATGAGACCGGGATCGGGTTTCCATATTTGGATATCCGAGAACCACATTGATTCCAAATAACGTTAGGTCGTAAATCAAAGTGAAGCTTTGTGAAGACTCGAGGTGTAAGGACTATGAGTTAGTATACTCTGTGGGTGATTCCGTAATGAGTTGACGGAATTAGTTCTTATAGATTCGAGATGTGAATCAAAGTGCAAGGGTTATTGTCGTTAACTCTGAGGGTGATTCCAAAATGAGTGTAACGAGATAATGCCTTCGGTTTCGTTCGAACCCGGAACGAACTTGTATGGATTGAATGCTTTCAGAACATCGTCAGGTGGACGATGAGCATTCTAAGTGATATGTCCTATAAAGGTAATCGTAGCCTCAAGCCTCATCAACCGGGAATGGCTAAAACAGGGGAGGTGCAGCAAAGCTTCGTGGGTCGCGCCCACTGGAGAGCAAGATTGATCCCAGTCTAGAAGTCCCTTTATATTCGGCTGTGTGGGTGGTTGCTAGCTACAACCATGGGGTTGTCTTGTTCGGAACTATTCAGTAAGGAATGGGTCCAGCTTTGTGTTGCAGGGGGTCGGGAGTGATCCTCGATACGTTGATCTAGGCCACGTACTGTGACGGGCGGTACCCCAGTAGCCCTGCCATTGTATGGAATCCAAAATCCAATAAGTGCCAACGGTTTTGATTGTATTACCCACTTTTGTGGCTAGTAGCTGGAATTTAATAATGTAACAATTTCGGTTATTTCTTATTTACTTGAAAACCCTAGACACTATTATAATATCATCGGATTTCCTATCAAATGTTTTGGTTAGCGTAAGGTAAAAACTGTTCCATGTTTATGTGTGGGAAGTCTTACGTGATACCTTTCTTTTCAAAAGGTTTTTGAAAGTTAAGCAACTTTAACCTGTTACTCACACCAGACCCATGTCTGACCCGGAGTTTATTTTTGTTTTTCATAAACTCTTGGGTACTCAAATTTTTACGAGTAGCCAAGGGAATTCAGGTTAGGATTCAGGTTTTCTTTGACGAATTATGGAGGAGCAATGGAGCAGGAGGCTTCTGCGTGTTGATATATATAGAGTTTTCCGCTGTGTGTTCTCTGAGTTGTTGTCTTTGAGTTGTATTGAGTTGTATAACTAGACAGGTGTTTATAACTGTCTAGTATGTTTTGTAAATCTGTGTACTCTGATATCTGTTGTAAACTATGTAATATTTATGTTATTAATATAATTTATTCGTTCCGCTGTTGAGATTCTTGTGTTGTTTCTTCTTTCTCTTCTTTCTATTCTCTTTTCTATCCCTTTCTTTCTTCTTAATGATGAGACGTCTTGGTATTTGGAAGCCAGGTCGTCTCAAAAACACAATAACTCAATTAATGATAATAATCAATAATGTCATTCCTAATAACCAAACCAGCTATACAAACCATAATAATTTATGAAAATTATTTTTTTACATACAAAATATAATTAGGGTAAGATTATTTCATTTACCCAATTTCAAAACAATATAGTGTCGAATTGTTCTATTCAAGTGTTTATAGATCTCAGTCAATAACGTTAATTACTCTATTGACTAGAATATGTAAGCCACTTAACAAAATCAACCAATACAATGTAAAACAATATTTATATTCACTAACAAATACACGCTCATATCTATTAATATGCTCAAACTCATTCTGGGGTACTACTAACCCTATCTCTAATGACTCAAACCCCACAAAGCTAAGGTTATCGCTAGACCAAAGCACTGATACCAACTGTAACGATCCACCTTTTTGGACAGTTTAAATCGACATTAAACCACACATGTCAACTCAAACCATTTAAAAGGGAGGATCGTTAATAGGGAAAGAAGAAATTAGGGCAAAATAAGAAGAAAACAAACATAGAATCTCGCAGCGGAACGACAAAATATAATGATCAAATAAACAGTTCATGGGGCTATTTATACAATATATTTGATTATAATCTATACAACATTTAGCAGAGTTATAAATACATCAGAGATAAATAAATAAAGCAGCAGACAACATGATGCAGGCATACTAATAGTAGCAATATACCAAATCTTTGTCTTCGTCCTCCAGGATAAATCTTCAATAAGCTGAAAAACACAGGACTAACCCAAGCATAATGAAAAGACAAAACATTCGAGTTAGGACTATAATATCCTTATGTAAGTCAAATTGATATCGCATATAACATGAGTGTAACGGCGTCAGAGATGTTTACGGGATTTAACATCTCCTATCCAGTGTATAATGTGCATGCAATATCTCAAGAGATGTTATGAGATTTTCCATCTCCTAAGGATCCTTCAAAAATATATACGTAGTAGAATACGTTATATATATAATATCTAATTAGTAAAATAAATGTTAAAATAGCGTTACGGCTTTACATTAATCCCATTTAACGTGTTTTAAGCATTGTCGTACAGTTTGCATATAAAACACTAGTTAAACGGTCGGTGGAAAGGAATGCATCATGATATGACGACACTAAACCAAAATCATTTATGTCCCGTATAGGGATAAAAGTATGACAAGCCACGTGAGGTAATGCCCAAGTTAGGATACTACCAGTTCGGTCGTAGGGCTGGTGGTAACGCATCATAGCCATGAACGCTCACCACATCCATCCATCCCTTATCGAGTCAACACGAGACTATCCCGAATCGAGGTGCACCAATCGAAACCAACAAAAAGAGTAATAATATGGACCAAGTCCAAGAAAATCGAAGGACGGATGTCCACTCGGGGTAATTTGCCCACTTGGTCCTGTCCAGCCATCCTATTTTATTCATTTCAAATTGGCACAAGTGCCAAGGTCTATCCATCATCATTCTCTTTCTTCAAATCCAACAAACGACGCCAAATCCAACCACTTCATTCTGCAATCTCTACCGCGTACACAATTGTTAAAGTGGTTCCGGTATCAGTAGAGAGTATGTCAATATCCGACCCTGGTCTCTTTAACAAACAAACGCCATTTTACACATCGGTTGGTACTTTATATTTCAAAAAAAATTCATACTTGATATCAAAATATCATATTCGCTTCAAAATCAAATCCATTTTGAAATCATCATATTTACTCAAAATATACCAATTCATTTCAAAATCATTTTCACCTCAATACCTTAATTTCGATTCCAAAATTGTTTCGAATTTCAATTTAGGTTATAACTTCAATTTAACCTAATTCATATTTAAATCCAAGATCTAATATAAAAATTTCATCCTATTAACCAGTTTGAATTTTTAGAAAATAGTTTGAATAGTTTTAAAAATAGTTTAAACAATTAAAATAGTTAAATATAGTGTGAATGGTTAATAGTTAAAAATAGTTTAAATGGTTAAAATAGTTAAAAATAGTTTAAACGGTTAAAATAGTTTAATATAAAATAGCTTAAGTATTAAAATGGTTTATATAGCAAAATAATTTTGAAAAACCAAAATAATTTGTATACTTAAGAAGATAGCTTTTAAATAGTTTTATATGAAATAATTTACTTGAAAATAGTTTCAAAGTCAATTTGATTCAATTCCAGTTTCCCACTTCAATCAATTCCAATTTCCATTCAATCGATTCAATTTCGATTTCAAAGCAATTTTAAATTCGATTTCAATTAATTCGATTCCACTTTCAAATCCAACTAATTCGATTTCAATTTCAAAATTAAAACCATTCCAATTTCAAATCTAAACCATTTAGATTCATTAATTTCGAGTTTGATCTTCAAAATATCGATTCAAAATATTTAAATCAAACTATCCTTCAATATTCAATTTATAATCCCAATCTTCAAATATAATTCAATTCCAGGCTCAATTTCGAAATATCGTTTTCATATCATTGTACTTAGTAGTATTCAAAGTTTGAATAAAATCCAATCCTTTAAAAACAAATTAATTGGCGAAATTTAATCATATTTCAATTATAACTTCAAAATCCCAACATCAATTATTTAAATAACTTCAATTTATAACTATAACATCTCGAAAATAATTCGATTTCAATAATTTAGATTTTTTATTTCTTTAAAATCAACCTCTTAAATAATTTCAAATAAAAAAATTAAAATCATTTAATTTGACCAATCTAGTGTTCGTATGTAATTTTCTATCCTATGGCCAAGTGATCAGTTATCTCAATTTGATTTCATTAATAGATATATATCATTTCAATCCAAATCACAGTGTCATAGGCATATATCATTTCAAAATATTTCTTAATTTATTCAAACAGTTTATATACTGTAAATAATATACAGGGTAATAATAGTATATATCAGAATAAATAAATATCCAAATCGTCTAAAATATCAATCATTAGCATCCATCGCAATCAATCATCCAAACAGTCAATATAATTCACAACAATTTTTTAGTTATTATTAACAGGTCTTTTACTGGCAATTAAATTTAAACTTCAGATTTAACTATCAATTTTAATTTCCACAATTAATTCAATGACAATTTATCTAACAACGATCAATAAATTTACGTTACTTCATAATTTCAAATTTAACTAGCATAAAAATATTCTAGTGCGTGTGAGCATTATAAAACACTCATCTGGAGTTTTCAATTTCAAATCAAATCGAACGACGTTCGATTTAACTTAAAATTTTAAAAGCTCCAAACATTTCCAAATCTGTTCTATGACGTAGTGCCCATTGTCACGATTCCGTCGCCGCTTTTTTCGTCTTAATCGGACCTCGCATATGAAAGTTATGATATTTACAAGATTTGAATATAATCAATATAACTAATTTTTTTAAAACCTACATTAATCAGGGCCTTCCATTTTCAGATCTGAGAATCCTGGCCACCCACCCCTTCTTCTCACTCACTCGTAAAATCACGTACAGGATCGAACCCATCACAACGTCGATCATCTCCATGTCGCTCTCACCTTGATGCCCTAGAACATAATCAAGGACCACCACTTCGACACCCTCCACGCGTCTACCTTCGGCTACAAGCTCAAGAAGCTTGGCCCCTCCTATGGTTTGAAAAACGTGACCAAAGAAAAAATGAGCGCAATATTTTTAATGGGTTATATGACACAAGGTCCTCTCCCGGTTAAACCGAATAATGAGCGCAATATTTTAAAACTATATGGATATTCGGATCTAAGTTAAGTCAAACTTATTACCCAAAAATTTTCTTCAAATGGTTTAAAAAATTACCATTTACAAATCTTTAAACAAAAAGATTCACTTCACAAAGTTCACCAATCTTTCACAAAGATTCATTTACAATATTTAAATAAAAGATCTATCTTTGAGATCCTCTTTTGTTTGGAAACAAAGTTCACAAATATTTCACAAAGATTCCTTTATAGCTTTCAAAACAATTTCATTTCAAATTTTTTATCCAAAGGATATACCTTTAAGATTCTCTTTGATTTCAAAACAAGGTTCAACCATTTTTCACAAAGGTTAATTCATAGCTTTCAAAACTATTTCTATTCCATTTCAAACTTGATATGTTTCAACACAAATTGGAAATCCTTTCTTTATATGAAAGCTATTTGGTTTGAAAACAAATTGTTTTCATTTCGGAAAAGAATCCGATTACATTTGTACAAGTTAAAGCCGTGTAAGTATAAAACTTGGGTTAAATTCACATTCCCAAAACAATACTTTTATAATGGTTTTAAAACCCATATAAACACATTTATAACTTGTATAACCTTTTTAAACCATAATTTCCAAACATGGAATTCAGTTTGAAAACTTGAATTCAAATCAAACTATTTAAATTTCAAAACTTTATCCAGTTATTCAAAAAACTTTTATCTTTAAAACTCTTTTTCAAAAGCTTTTCATACTTAACCCAATCCCATTTCGAAAACCATTTGTATTCAAAATTCAATTTTAAAACCATTTAAAAAATATGTGACTTGACCAATTTTCTCGTGCAACCCATATTTGTGTGTCTATAGTGTAGTCCAGGGGTTTTACACAATAGTGCAACATCAAAATCATCCACAGATTCAAGCACATCAATATCGTTAAGCGGTATAATCTATAACGCTTATCGCCATTCACAGATTCACAGATAAATAATATACATTTATCACAGATAAATAAATTACATTCATCACAGCTCGAATTAAAACAATTCATGTCACAAAGCATCACACAGTATAGATAACAAACAATTCACAGTATTACCTATAATTCAAACATCCATGAGTAAGGTTAATTGATCATCTGATTAATTGAAATCAAATTAATTACTTATCCAGCTTAATTACCATTAATTAATTTTAAACTATTTTCATTAATTATCCTTTAATAAAAAATTAATTAACCTTTTATTATTAATTAATTAACCTTGATTAATAGATCAGTTTACCTCTAATTATTAAATAATTAACCTTTAATTATTTAATTACCAATTAATTAATTACATTAATTAATTAATCCTTAATTAATTTCCATTTAATTAATTATCCTTATTTAATTACAATTAATTAATCCTCAATTGATTATCCTTCATTCAAAAATTAATTACTGTTAATCGTGTAATTAATAATCCTTAATCAAGTAATTAACCTTAATTTATTCCTCAATCATTAATTAATCTTAATTATTAAGTAACTAACTTTTAATTAATAAATTAATCACCTTGATTAATTATATTTAATGTTAGATTTAATCATCCTTAATTAATCTTTGATTTCTTAGATTAAGTAATTATTCTTTAAAGTAATTATCCCTTAATCACTTGGTAAATTGTGCCTTAATTATTAACCAATTATCCTTAATTATTTTTATCAAGTAATTCCTGAATTAACTACCCTTAATTACTTGTAATTAATTATGTTTAAAAATTTAACCTTTATATAAATTTATTATTATTACCTAATAAATTCGTTTATATTCTCAAGCCACTTAATAAAACATTTTGTCTTCATATTAACCTTTTAACTAAGCTATTAAATTTTATTCAAAATGATCTTAACAAATGGAAGTATACATATATTAAACACTTAAAAACTTGATTAATGGAAATAATTCATTTCAATATCCTTAGCTAATTTCAAACTAAAGATACAATACTTTATCATTTTAAAAGAAAATTTGTTTAAGAAGACAATTCAAAACTTAATTAATTTGAAACTTAAAACTGGATTTGTTTGAAGATTTGAATCCTGCTACTGCTTTAACCCGAGGTATCTTGTGTCCACCTCGAAGTAAAATACCATTTTTCTCGGGCTTTTCCCGAGTAAACCCAAAACTACACTGTTTTCATTGTGAAAACTTGAAAACTACTACCCAAACGAAACAACACGACAGAGAATTCGGGTCTGAATCGCAAATCCCCGAGCACATCTTCGAGTTCAAACCCTTATCTTCTCAAACTATAACAAAACCAGATATCCAATGATACTAGTGCACATGCACCATCACGAGAGTCGTTTCTGACCAACGTTGTGACCACCCACGAGTCACTCTCAACCTCGACTACGAACTCCACTACCTGACTCCGACGATTCCATCGGAAATCGAAATTTATGCTATACGATAAAATACTGGAACCACCATTCAACAGAAATCTCTTCGCCACGCCACCCAAGATCACCAGAGACCATGCTAGCTTGACCAAAGCTCTGCCACTCACCCACGAACCTTCTCCCCTTGCTCCGATCTCCTGAAACATCTCAACGAGACGCGATTAGCTTGAGAGCGCCAACACTCCAAACATGACCACGAACCATGCATCCTCATCGTATTGCTTCTCCGATGATCTGAAAATGTTGTAACCATTTTTCCGATGCTTCCTATCACCCTAGCCTTCAACACAATTAAACCCAATCCCTAGTTTAACGTCGATCATCGAAAATTGCCAGTTTTCTATTTTCTGTTCATCTGTAAATTTCTCATGAAATACTAGCTTAATTTTTTTTAAATGATTTCTTAAAATCATCACCTTCTAAGACAAACTCAATTATGAAATCAAATCATAAAATTTCGAAGATTAATTTTTCGGGTTTTTAACAGTTTTTACTATAATTCACCACTTTTGGAATAACTACTAAATGTTTTCACTTGAATTTATTTTTAAGAATTAACTTAGGTCAACACAAATACTTTTATTTTAAAGTTCATTATCTAAATCCTTTTTGATTCTGAGATATAAAATTTCATTGAATTTTATTAGTCTGTAATTGAACAGAGAGACAGACATTACTCAGATACACATGTGCATATGCATATCCATACATGCAGAACATCATTCACTATTTTAATTCAAGGATCAATCACAACATCAAGACATAAAAATAGATTCAGGTCTAGTTTGCTCACCTTAATGTTTGGGAAGAACAGAAAACCTGGATGCTTTCCAGTTTGAAAATCTGGAATTTAGCATTTTGATCGAGCTGGATCTTGATGTAGTTGAGACTTGAAATAGCAGCTTGAATTTACTTGCATGTTTTGGTTCAGGTTGATCTTTTACTTGTTGAATTATCTTGCTTTTTATTTTGTCTTTCCAGGTTTGAAGCTGAATTGATTCCACTTTTGATTTTTGAACCTTGCTTTGTTTGATTCCAGAGTTTGAGATAATTTTTGCGTTTTGTTTTTCTTAGGTTTTACTTTTGATCTCAAAACTTTTAAATTTGCTCTGGTTTACTTTTGATGTTGAATCTGTTTTGCTTTGAACTATTTTCAGACTTCTAATTTCTACCTTGCTTCAAATCTGAGTTTTGATTTTGTAATACTCTGGTTTCAGATTTAATTTCTGATTTGTTTCTCAAGTTTGAAGTTTTAAAAACCGAAAGAAACTTTTTGAACTAAATGAGGTAACCATTTTTTTTATTAATCAATGTATATTTATAATTCAAATTAAAAGAAGAATAATATTTTGCCACTTGTTATTTGTATATTAACACTTGTACTTTACTTGTTTAATCATGTTACAAATGTCTTTTGTGACTAAATTGTGTTTAAACCCTTTCATTTAATTTATTTATAATTTGTGTTTAAATCCTTTTAAACTTTAAATTTTTTTTTTTGGCAAGGCCAGCCGGTTTTATAGTGGATCGTCCACTTTTATTACGAAACGTAATAAAGTTGAAGTACAGGAGCAAGGTAAAAGCACCTTAACTACTAAGATAAAATAAATTACAGCACGGGTATGTGACTGAGATGTCACAGTAACAAGTAAATCACTAAGACTAAGATTCCTCCAAAGAGGGAGTGTCATCGTCTTCCACAGACACCAGGGAAGAAACAGAAGGAACCTTTCCACAACGACCAACAAAAGGGCGGAAACGGATAGCAAGAGAAGGATCGTAGCCTAAAGCATCAGATGAGTATATGAATGAACGATCCCAAGAAGAATCGGCAAGCAAGACAGAATTCTTAGTCGCATACAAACCATCCATGTCAAGAACTAAGGAGTCACCAGACGGTCTGTAGTAAAGGCATCTAAGATCCGTATGATCATCAGAGACAAATCTGAAATAGGAATCAACCATTAGGTTAAACCTCACATCAGAAGTATGATCAACCCAACACCTCTCAGACTCATCCCAAAAAAAAGGATTTGTAGGGGCAACACCAGGCACATCAGAAACAGAAGGAGAGGCAGGACAAGGAATAGGAAAAGGATCAGGAGGAGGGCCTAGAACAGAAGGAGGAACAGCAGGAGGGGGGCGATCTTAGCGGATGAAACCTTTGGTAACCATTTCCTTAAAGGCGGACGAGGCAGAGGGATCTTTGGAGCAGCAGTAGACGCTTCAGAATGATGGCATGAGATTGCTAGATAACCAAAGGAGTGACAAAAAGAGCAAAAATCTGGAACCCATCCATAACGAACTCGAACAACCTCAACATGCCCAACGGCTAGCTGAACTAGGATAGAAGTAGGGAGAGGCTTAGAGGGTGATATCTCAATAAGAGCCTTGCAAACATCAATTTATCACGAGCCACTGTATTAGTGTCAAAGCATTTCAATTTTCCTACATTACAGGCTAGCCAATTCAACCCAATCAGAGGTTGACGTGCAGAGGAATCTGGGAGAAAAAAACCCAAACAGGAATAGAGAGAACCTGCTCACGAGCACTCGCCACAGTAGGAGACCAGGGAGTTATAATGAAGGGTCTACCATTAAAAAAATGTGGGCTCAGCCTCAAGAACACGCCGACGATCATCGGACGAGGAAAACTTAAGAAAATGCATAGAATCGATCAACTTAACTTGAATTTTGCCACTCAGTTTCCAAACACGTCTACAAATCAAAGCCGCATCACGAAGGCGATGACATGGTTCCAGAAAGAAGCCAACCAAATAATCAGACCAATAATCTACGCCGGCTTGCATAACGATTGGAGGAGGAATCATCACTCCATTTTCTTCAATAATATCAAAATCAATAGGAGAGTAATCTCCCGCATTACGGGGAAGCGATTTGAACAGCGTAGACCATGATTTGGGAAGAGCTAACGGCGGAGAAGATAAATCAGATTGTTCCACAACATTGGGTTGACTAGCAAGTGCATGAGAACTGGGCACGTTTGGAGAATTTTGACTGCATTCAGGAACAGTTATCTCAGGAGCAATAACACAAGCATCATGAGTGCGAAGTGGCAGTCCGAAGAATAAAGGTGATAGCATGCCTTCCTCACGACCGGCAGAAAGATCACAATGCTGATTATCAACCACAAAGTCCGTGCCGTGCATATCCATTTCACTTGCATTGTTCAGATGGGACCTAGCTATACTTCCAGACACCAAGGGATTAGGAAACTCACCAAATATCGACGAAGGCAGTACTCTGGATGCATTAGCAATCGAGAAGGGACTGACAGATAACTCATTTGAAGAAACATTCGCCACATTTGGGGTATTAAAATCTGAAGACGAGATATCCGTCCCCACAGAATTAACAGCGCACACAACCCCTTTAATCAATCTAGGACGAGCTACAGCATCAAGCGAAGACTGCTTAGAACAAGGTAGAGGAGGAAACTCGGCATTCGATAGGGGAAGAGGAGATTTAAACCTAGCGGACATGACCTTGAAAGCTCTACCAGATCTGGTATATGAAGGAGAAAGGAGGTGCGGTCGAGGAGAAAAGGGCATAGGAGATTAAGAGGAGGGGGAGAAGAATCGAAGAAGAAGATGGGGCGAAGGAAGAGGTCACGGAGGCTTAAATATAAACATGGTTGCCAAAGAGAAAGTCGCAGATGCCATTGAAATTAGTTACTTAAAAGAAGTTCGCTAAACTTTGCGGCCAAGGAAACTATGTTTGCCCTGGCCTTCGGTTAGCCGGTTTTATAAGCGGCCGTGCACCATGTCTCATTATTGTGGCCGCTGGGATTCGAACCGGTGCCACTACAACCATATGTTGCAACTCCACTATGCCACTTCGGTTGTTAAACTTTAATTTGTTTACATTTTAAACCCTTTTGTTAATTTATTTATAAATCATGTTTTTATAAATATGTTATTTACATATGTATTATATTTTAAACATTTTAAATCTTCATATTTATAATATTTAAATCTAACTTTATATTATATTTCCTATTTATATTTTCAATTTAATTAAAATCCATTTTCTTTCACATATATATATATAACAAATTTTGAAATGCATTGTTTTCAAATCCAAGACAAATTTAAATATGTACAAACTAATTTATTTCAAGTATAAAGAAAAAGTATTTTACACTTTTTATTAACTTAAGCAAATTATACTTATATCAATTCAAAATAAAATTTTCAAATCATTATAAATACAAAAAAAATTTCTATTATTAAATTGTAGATTTTTTTTCCAAATCCAATATATATTTAAAACCTTTATTTTTAAATTTCAGATTCAAAAATTAACATATAATCAATTTGTATTTATAAATGAGTAACCAAATTTTTTTATAAATGTAAATTTCATTCCAATTATAATTTACTTATTTCCCAGTCTTTATTTTCAACATATATTTTTATTGCCACATTTTCTAATCAATCCAAAATTAAGTTTATAATCAATGTATTATTCAGAATATTTATTTCTAAATTTCCAGTTACAAATTCTATTTAAAATCATATTTATATACATTTATATAAATAAATAAACAAATATCAATTTAATTTGGAAAATACCAAATTAATTCACAATTTAATTTCAAAAATCAAATTAACGTCCAATTTGAATTTGATTTAAAAACGGGAATGTTACAGAATTCAACATTTATTATTTAATCCAACTATTGATTGTAAACTCATTTAATACATAACATTAACTTTCAATACTTGTTATTACATAATCTTCGAAATTAATAATTTCAAAATTTTATTCAAGTTTATAACTAATAACCTACATCCAAGATCATTTAATTTTTATTTTTTACCATTTTTATTCAATAATCACACCAAATTTAATAATTTAAAGTAGCTAAAAGTATGGATCGTTACATCTTTCCTTTGTCAGTTCTGCACTTGTTGGCATAATGTCCCTTCTTATCACACTTATAACAAACTAAATCAGCCTTCGCCTTCATGGAAATGTCCTCTTTCTAGGCTCCTTCTTCTTGAAGAATTTCCTTTTCTTTCCCTGAGGGCCTAGGGACTCACCTGGTTTCTCCCTAACAGACACAGCAAGCATCTTCTCATGGAAAATGGCCATCTCCACCACCACATGACAAGGCTATCTAATATGAATCATGGTCATTTTACCTTGCTCTGGCCTCAACCCTCGAATGAATCTCTCATTTCTTCTGACATCAGGGTCAATCAATGCATAACATATAAGACAACTCATCAAACTTAATAGCATACTCAATCACTGACATCTCTCTATGTATAAGATCCATGAACTTCCTCATCAATGCTGATTTGGCAACCTCGGACAAGAACCTCTATTCAAACCTTCTTCTAAAATAGGCCCATGTCAACTCTTCCTCTGAAACTTTGACTATCACACTATTCCACCAGTGAAATGATGTCCCTTACAAATGTCTAGAGTTTAGCCTTCTCTTTTCTCTATCATCCAAGCCTAAATCTGCAACGATCCTTTCACAGTTCAAATCCAGTTCTCAACTTCAATAGCATCCTTTTTTCCAAGGAAAAGGCTTCCCTCCAAGACTAGTATAATCCTTGCTCAGTTTGGCATAGTTATTGCAAAGTGGGGCCACAGAGTTAGCATTTCTAGCATTCACAACATCACCCCAGCTACCCCAGCAGTTGCTTCAGCTTACATCAAGTTGATGAAGAACTGACACGTCATCCTCATATCTAATGGTGGGCTTCCAGCACCTACATTGACTGCTGCACCTGGATTAGCATTAATCCGTCGACCTAGATTTCCTTTTCTGTTTCTTGCTTCCATATCTTCTTTCTCGTAAATCTGCATACGAGCCTTTGTAAGATATAGAAGAACGGTCAAAGAGAGAGGGGAACACATACTTATATATATATATATATATATATATATATATATATATATCAAATACAAGTGCGTTATTATACCGTTAACCCAAACCCTGATCATATTTTCAAATTCATTGGACTATGTTTGAAAATCTTTTAGGTTTAACTTTCTTTTAAAGTATCATAAGTCTATGCTCTGATACCAACTTTTAACATCTGTGGAGGTCCAAAACTAACATCTACGGATGCTACAGTCATCCTTAGTTGTTAATCTTCGACGACCAAATACCGCGGTGTTAGATTCATCGATATACAGATCACAAGAATATGGAAAAAATTAACAATTCAAAACATATTTTTACATTCATTCAAAGCATTTAATTTTCATTACATAATCCCAAAAACGTCAAGCACGTTCAGTAGAATATAACTATTACACATATGCCAAGAGTGACATATGAAGATGCCCCCTTAGTTGATCAGAGTATATAATAAGGCTAATAAATCATCCATTACATCCAAAGACAAAACAGAAAAAGATAACTCTAAATAACTAACTACATCTTGCATGCCTCCGGAAGCTTTATTCATCTAAGAAGAGAACCTGAAAACCCTAAACCTTAAACTACTCAAAATAAATTGAGTACCCGAGAGTTTAAGAGAAAAACAAATACATCAAGTCAAACATAAAGCCTATATGAATAATAGTCCATCATCTCAACCAAATAGATATCTAGTGAGACCATGCCACGTAGTGGAACGGGTTTTCCACTCACCAGTATCCTGAAACCTCTATAAACTCATATTCTATTCTCCTGCATCCACAATAGTTAAAAACATAGTGTTTCAAAATACTATGATGACATCAAAACAAGCAAATTAAATCTAGATTATCCATCCTCATCCATTTTGACTGTCTGCCACAATTATAATTTCTAGGATTACTGTTAACTTATTAGTTTTCATGGACTGACTAATAACCGGTTAAACATTTAAGGACTCCCGGTCCAGTAACATAGTTTTCATGCACTTACTATGAACCTATCACATAATTTTCATGCGCTATCCATGAATCTATTAGCCCATGCCAATATCATGTAGTTTCATGGGCTTACTGTAAATCTATTGGACCCTGACAATATCTTTCCTTTATATTTTAGCATCATATATTCTGGTTTTCCTGACCTCCTGGATGCAATTTTACCTATTAAGGAGTTTATTCAATTTATATTCAGTATTGGGTTAACCTAACAAGTTCTCCTACCATTTTTCCCCAAAACGTAGTTATTGGTTCATTATAAAGTGAATATATTCATATCATAAGAAGCAATAGAAGTTTAATTTAACAAAGATAGGTTCTTTTTAAGCCATTATAAAACTCCCTCAATATAGCCATGGGATTTTTCTTTAAAAATTGAGTCTGGGTCATAAAACCTTTCGATGCCTTCAAAACCTAGCTTCCGACTTCATAGAGTAACTTCCGTCAAAAGATCTTAAAAACATTAGTCTCCTTCCTTATAATACTTTAAATTCTATCTTTTGAAACCTTTCGAATATATTAAAGTATTAACATTTTACTTTTGAAGCTTGGCTTCTAAACTAGTTGAAAGTACCCCTTTCGAAAGTATAAAACTTAGTCAAAAGAAAACAACTTTACAACCCCTTCGAAAGTATCCCCCTTCGAAGGTAAAGAAAACAAAGCAAACATATTCGAAAGCAAAGAAATCAACTTGTTTGAAAATATAAACTTTGTTGTAGCTATAACATTTTATAGGTGTAGAACTAAGGCCTCTAACCTATTCCATTGTGTTCAAATGTTGTTGGTCACATTTGAAAATTGTGCTTACGGTAAGAGAGTTATGCCTATTTGAAGTTGGCAAACAAAGCTTCAGAAAACTGCTACAAAAGGGCTTTTGCAGCATTTACAACTGTTGTCAAAAGAGAGCTTTCATCAAGGTCGTAAGATGCTTTCAACTAGGTACAAAAGTATGTTCTTTTCACCAACTCCTATTCTTTGTCAAATTTCTATTGGTTAATGACATAGTTTAATACTTTCGTTGCAAAAAAACTACTACATATTAGATTTTATTATTTCGATATAGGTAGTAATACCGTTATTAAGCCTTTTTAGCTTAGAAAATTCATAATAAATCGAAAACACTTTGGGAAAAATCCCAAAAACTCACCAAAAATCTAAAAAAAACATTTTCCATGTCATATAAAAATTTTCGGGTAAAATTCATTATCTTAATTTTTTAATAATTAGAACCCTTAATAAATGATTTTTCACTTCAGGAAATCATAAAATATTCCTCTTAACTTAGAAAATTGTGAAATTAAAAACCATCTCCAAAATTATGTTTTACACAACATATCCAAAAATCAAGTCATTTGGAGGTCGCCTACTTGGGTTTTTACTTTATAACCCATCATTTTAATTCCATAAAAATTCCAATAAATCACCATAAATCACTATTCTATCCAAATAATGATTATTAAATCCAAACATGATAAACACAACAAAATACATTCGGTTACTATCCATAACTAAACCAAAACAAGGAAAAATGAGATGATTTACATTATTATTCGCCTTGATTAAGTGTTTTGGAGTTTGAGTTTTTCCTTAGCTTTAATCTTCTAGCTTCCTCTCTTGGATCTTCCAAGTTTACTGATCTCCTAAGGTGTTTTAATGGCTGGCCATATCTTCTTTTTTATGTGTATTTGGGTTTATGAAATGGTAGGTGAGAATAAGGGAGGGTTTAAGGGTATGTGGGTGTGGCTATTACCATATTACCCTCCTGTTATTTTTCTAACTTATATGTTATGAACCATACTTATACATACATTAGTTTAGCCATGGCCAAGTTAATTGACAATTAAATCTCAACTACTTAATCAACCACATTATTGTATTTAATTTATCCAATTAAATGTCCTGGATAATGTTAAACAAAAATTAAGGGAGTTACATGTTACTTTTAGGCACTGATTACCATTTAATGCATTATATTAGATATATTCAAAAAGTAATTTAGACCAGTCAATAATTGTTATTTACAAGTGATCATTAGTGGTTGTGCAGAATAAAAACAATATATTTGTTAACAAAGCATGGAAAAATCATTTTCATTTTTTTCCAAATTGGTTGGATTTTACTTTAAAATTTATCATATGCACTTTCAAAATGGTTTGATTTTTAGTTAGAAATGGTTCCACCAAAATTTAAATGCTATAGTTCGGTAAGATAAATTTGATTTCATATAGTCATTATAGAAGAGAAATAATTGATAGGATATGTACTTCAATGATAAGTATTTTCAACTAGTAGCACAAAAGTAGCTAGCAGGATAATGTGGATCAAATTTGGATACCTACAAGTATGGATATTATGGTGATGGTAAAATTTCCATTACTAAATCATTAACCATCAATCAGTTATCATTTTTAAATATCACTAATATATTAGTGTAATTTGTAAGATAACTTTAAATTTATCATTTTCTACTATAAGACATCTGTAACATCTTTTCAAAACCAACGGTAACTATAACGACCCGTAATTTAATATACAAGTATGGATATTATGATAATGGTAAAATTTCCATTACTAAACCATTAACCATCAATCAGTTATCATTTTTAAATATCACTGATATATTAGTATAATTTGTAAGATAACTTTAATTTTATCATTTTCTAGTATAAGACATTTGTAACATCTTTTCAAAACCAATGGTAACTATAACGACCCGTAATTTAATCACTTTAAATATAAATGTTTTATTTTATTTTTCAAATAATTAATTAACAGATTTTATACCTCAAGTAGACCTTCTCTAAGTAATAGAGAACTATGTATTGTTTCAAAAAATTTCTTATAAAAATAGTTAGTTTGGATAAAAATCGAATATGTGACTGAAAATCATCTTTTTGATTTTCGACATTCCATCATCTAAAAATTTGCAGAACAAATTTTATACACTAGAGTGTATATATACATTCATATATATAATTAACATAATGCTTTAGGTAAGGAAGTGATTAGAGTTAAATAAGTTTAACTTTGTACTTAAGTTATTAAAAAGGAATTTGACTTTTCTTTAAGAATTTAAAAAGGAAATAGCATAAAAAATAATACACTAAGTGCATGTAAAAAGATATGAAGTAATGGTGATTAGAAAGATAGGGGCTTGCAAGTGCAAGGCTTAAGACAGAGGGTGATGTGTCATTACTTTGTGAGGGGTAATGGCCAAGGGTAGTTTGGTAATTTTCTATATTTCATTTTATATAATAATAAAAAATTACTTTTTCATTCCCTCCTTTATTTTACATTTTTTTCTCTAATTCTTACTTCTTTTTTTCCATGCTTTACACCACTCCATCCATGGCTTTTCAAAAAAATTCAAACTAAATATCACTTATTTTTCCATTTTAAATCCTTAAACCTAGCTAAAACCACTTCCATCTTCTCTACTTCACTTATCTTCTTAAACAAAGTGCAAAACTCCACTTTTTACCAAAGCCATTACTACCTCAAGCCATGGTAACTCCTCCACCACCTTAGTCGAGCCTATTTAGCCTACTTAGGGTCCTAAAAATAAAGTAAAGCTAGTTCGTGTGTCGGTGCAAAAGTTGTAGTAGTTTTGATTGAATCTGTGTTGACTTAGTGAGTAAAACTCATTTAAAACCTAGATTTGAACTTTATTGTCTATGATAATAATATTATTTAGTTATTTATGTTTATAAGTGTTTGAATGTGATGTTGTTCAGCTTGGTTTCATCTTGAAACAGATGACATATATGATAATTTATTGATGACTTGAAATGAAGTCGAAGTGCATAAGTAATAATTTACAAACGATGATTTTTCCTTGTCTAATGTTGTTATTTACATGCGTGTGCATGTGTGTGTATGTGCTTAAGTATATAATGTTTGTATGTTGATTGGCAAGTTAACACACTAGAATTGTTTATGTTTCAACATCAAGATCCCATGTTCTTTTACAACTAGTTTACTTGTTATTTATAAATGTTTCTATTAGGTATTTCAAACTTTACATTTGTCAAACCATTATACAAAGTTATCAAATTGATTCAAATATAGAAAGAAAGGATTTAAAAGCTATTCTGATTTACAAAATAAGTTTAAAAGTTATGGTCCATATAGCGATAGTCATTATGGATGTAGCTTGTGAATCGACAATTTTTGTGCAAACTAAAAAGAGTTTCTACTTTAGATATTTTGGAAAAGTTTTTTGAAATATATTATAAGTATTAAAAATGAAATTTGAAATACTAAAAATATTTTCCAAATTTTTTATCTAACCGCTTTGTTCGAAAGGTCAGGTTTTACTTAAAAGCAATTGTATTTTGAAAAAATGTTTTAGATATAAGAGATTTCTTTCTTTGTAACATTAAGTAACATCAAACAAATTTGATAAGTTATGCTAAAATGTTGACATATTTTTAGAAAGTAAGTCATCACGTATTTAGTTCGAAAAGCCATTGAGTAGACTTTCCTGTTTGTGAGATCTTGAACAAGAGTTTCTAGGCGAGGGATAAAGAAGTCGAAATGTCAACAACATGATAAGTATAAGAAAGCTAGTTTTGATAAATGGATCATGATTATTAAAGATATGGAAGGTACTTCATCGTATAATTAGCACCAAATTACAAGGTATGGAAACTCATCTCTATCCCGAGAAGTAAGAATGTACGTCAAGGCAAAAATTGTTTTTCAACTTGTCCAACTTCATTGTTAATCAAGTGACAGTATTATTTAGATTTGGAAAGAGATGATAAGCATAAAATGTCCTATTTTACATATGCAAACTATACTTGCACCCAAATAGTGGTTTGTCCATTATATATAACTTGACCAGTTTTGAAATTACTGGTTGTCCATTTGGAGAGACTGGGATCTAATAAACACGAGTTATCCTAAAACCACTTTGGACCGGCATAAGCTTTCGAATTAGAGACATCTTGGGGATGATGTAATCGAAGATGGTGTGAAGTGAAAGGGCTGCTTGCTACTAATTCTGAAGATGTAGCAGAAGCAGTTCCTTCGCTTTATTCATATCCCGAACAACTTATATGGATGAATGTTGGCATTGCATTATTGCCTAGAAGGGAGTGTTAGCATTCCAAGTGAGATCACTATATAAAATTAAATCATTACCTCAAACCTCACATTTCGGAATGACTAAAATAGAGGATACACTTTAAGCTATGTGTGTCACGCTCATTAGGGTAAGGTTATCACCAGATCTAGATTGATACTTTAAAATTATGTATATTAATGGTGTTTGTACGGTTGTGGACCACAACCGGGGTGATGACATATTTGGTATTACCCAATAAGGGGTGAGTGGATCCTGACTCGCAGGGGCTCATATGTGGCCTCGGTGCATATGTTTTAAAGGTATACAATGCAGACGGTACCTCGGTGGCCTTATCATTATATATAATCCATTATTAATACGTGCCTTTATGGACTTAGTTGTATACCTATTAGGTTAGAATGTAATTAATGTAATTATTTCGGCTATGATTCAATATTTATTTTAAATCCTAGACATTATTATAATACCGTAAGATTTTCTATAAAATGGTTTGGTTATCATAAGGTAAAAACTCATCCATGTTTATGCGCAACACGATCTTACGAGATTCCTTTAATTTTGAAGGGTTTTATAAGTATAAAAATTCAGTTGTTTTGAGTTTACTCACACCAGACCCATGTATGACCCATATTAAACTCATGCATACTCAGTAGCCATGTAGTCCATGTTCGTATGGATGCATTTTGGAGGAGTATGAAATAGGTGGTTTCAACGTTATCTAGTTATCTATTTTACTTCTGTTGTGTTTGTATGCATGTATCAGCATTATGGGGGCATGCTGCTATAGCTATCCCTGACTGAAATTTGTTCTATTGTACTCTGATGTTTCATTTTGGAAGTGACTATATGTACTATTTTAAGTTCTATTATATATGATGTGACGATCCAGAATTTTTAAGCCTTTTAAATTGGAATATTTAATTGTTTTTAAATATTCAATAGTAATTTTAACTTGAATAACGAATACCACAATTTATTTGATAATTAAATTATTGAATTATTTAATTAAACAATTTAAAGTTGGGTAAAATATTGAATCTTCAGTTTTAAGCCTGTAAAAAATAATTTGAAGGCTTATAAAATTTATATTGATAACACTGAAGATAATAGAAGTTTTAAAATTGAATTTAACAGTGATTTGTTCGGTTTTGGAATTTCATACTTTAAATGGAATTTAAAAATAGCCTTCCGAGGCAAAGTCTCGGATTTGGACGAAACCAGTTCCATTAGATCCGTAATATTGTGTTATTATTGGGTTTCAATTTTCATAGTTTTTGGGTTTGTTGTGTGAGTGTACGGTGTATAAACGCCTAGAAAAAATTATTTGACACGGTTTATATTTAAATGTTTGATTTAAATATAGCATCGTTATTCGGATTTTGGGGTCCGAAATGTTACTTTCTGCAAATGGCCGAATTGGAACTCGAAACCACCTCCATTGGTTCCAAAATGGCGTTTGCGATCTTTTTGATTATAATCTTTGATATGTTTGGAGTTTGTGAAATTTTGGCTACTTTTCCTATTAGGTTTGGGATTGGGTTCAGCCCACTAGCCCACTTAACCGCCTAGCTCAACCCTTCTCTTCATTTCATCTTCATTTCATTTCTTTCTTAAGCTAAAAACTGAAATGGGGGAAAGGGAAGAGAATTAGAAATTAGCAAGCCCTAGTTTCTCTTTTGTATCTTGATTTCTTGCTCCAAATTCATAGAGAATCCATTGGTAAGTTCATCTCCATCTCTTCTCCTCTTCAATTTCTGTAATTTTCCTAACCCTAACCTAGGAAATACTTTCTTTGATTCTAGATTGAAGCTTGTAGTGTTGAAGTGGAGTGTAGTTGGTTGATTCCTTGCAATTGTGCTTCTTCATCTTCTTTGTTTTGTGTAAAAAGGTGAGTTTTGAACTCACATCTACTTCTCTTGATTTCATTGATGTTAGGTATGAATTCCTAACACCTTGTTCATATGCACTTGCATTTGGTTTGGGTTGAATTGAGGAATAATCCAATTTTTAGTGTTTTGGGTTAAAACCTTTGAAATCCTAACTTTGATGTTTTAATCATGTTTTGGTGATGCATCGAGGAACATATAGGGCCGGGTTGTCGATTGGCATAAGCCCTTAGAGCCAATGTTCGTCCTATTGCATTTTGGGAGAGTTTGCTCTTCATTTGAATAAGGCTGGAAAACAGCCCAGGCAAGATTCAGTCGACTGAAAACTCTGCACAGTCGACTGAACCTGAAACCCGAGAGTTTCCAGGCATGATTCAGTCGACTGAAAAACTTTGCACAGTCGACTGAACCTGGAAACAGAAAGTTTCCTGAACCTAGAAAATTTCCAGGTATAGGGTCAGTCGACTGAAAAACTCTGTTCAGTCGACTGAACCTGCTGTTTCAGCCCACTTTGCCTTTTGGGATTGAATTTTCAATTTGAATTGATTCATGATGATCCTATGTATGATTATCAATTGTTTTGACTTTGATGATTCCTTTTAATTTTAATCCACGGGTTTTTATGAAATAATCTCTCGAATCGCATTTAAAAGTTCGTTTCTCTAATTTATAAATTCTATTTAAAACACACACACTTTCGCACTTCGAACGAAGTGGGAGGGTGATTAAATGGTTGGGCAAAACACGGACCATGAATCTGTGCGTTTATCCTTCCAATTAATCCTTGACCTATTCGATTGATTGTTTTGACCTTCGGGTTTGGTTTATCGATGATATGAGGTAAACTTTGTACTGCTTTGAGTGTGAAAGGGACTGACGGATAGTAAACCGTTTAGTGCGAACGAGTGGTTATGGGACATACGTTAACACTTTTCGGATTCCTTTTCGAGAGTTGTGACACATTCCGCCAGTTAGTGGTGTCCAGTACTGGGTCTTCGACCTTCACCACTACGGTTTGTTGCCTCTGGGATAGTGTCTTCGGACTGTATCCCTAGGTTTGTTGCCTTCGGGTGTGTGCCTTCGGGTTTGTTGCCCTATATAGTTTCGCTCTGATGTTGGCCTTATGTGCCGCATGGGTGATACTTGGGTTTGGAGTCTTCGGGCTCATGGATCCTTGTTTGTACAGTACTGAGCTCGAGCAAATTTTATGATGTTTAATTGATATGTATATTCCCTTGGTATCGCCCTTCGGTGTTGGTCTTTGTGAGCCGCATGGAGTATAGCGTTTACCTCGTGGAACTTGTATACCTTATTGGTATTTGTTGTTTGCCTATTGGCTTGTTTTGGGATGTTTGTATCCTTTGTTTCTATATGTTGCCGATGATATGAGGCTTGCTCTATATGATTCATCTCTTGTTGATGATTGTGTTATCTCCCCTAGAGATATTTGTTATACTGTATGACCTTGCAGGTTTATTATTGTTCAGTTAATCTAACTGATTTGTTATCTAGACTGATCCGGGTATTTTATACTCGGGTCAGACCGAGATGTTTCAGGTTAGGTGCTTTTGGAGACTTAGCCTATTTTGCTTCCGCATGGACTATTCGCTAGCTTCATTTTGTTATAGCGTCTTTTGTAGTCCTTATCTGCTGTAACTTTGATTTATACTCTTTCGTCTCGTCTGTATATTGTGGTCTCCTGTACCACCTGACATGTATTATTTTGTATACTCTGTTATGTATCGGTGTATGTGTATATTATGATTGACTGTTCTGTGATGTATATTACATTTGAGTTGTTATATTTTCTTCTGATAGATCCTATAGCCATTGTAGTTTTGCTTAAATATTTATTGAATAGGTCGAATTCTAATGTGTTTCTACTTTTCGACTTATTTAGTGAATAGTTAGGGTGAGATTGCACATGGTCGCTTCCATTATACTCTATTGTCCGCGTTAGCCGACAGTATTATCTATGTAATACTCTTTGTTAACGAGGCTCTCGGAGTGGGGCGTCACAGTTTATATTTAGATAAGATGGTATATATACTATCCTTGACCAGTCAAAGCAAATTTTCATCAATTGTTCTCTTTATTTCAAATCACTGTCCCCTTTTCAGCTAATAGCACGCAACCCTCCTTTCCAAATCACGTCGTTATTTGTCTACCTTGCCAATCTTCCTGTGAAAGAAACATCACATTCTTCTTTCTTTTCCTAAATGAAAATCACCTCCTCCAGTATTTTAAAATCGTATTCGAAAAAGAAAAAAAATGGGGAAACGTAATGGCAGCCTGAGATTCGAACGACTTTCGTTCGAAAATCAAATCGAGATAAGCTCGTACTAGATCGGCTCGAGTACAAGCAGACGCGCGACGTTGGGAAAGGGGTCGAAATCGACCATAGCCGATGGGAGCGGTCGCTTGGGGTACATGTGATGGTGATTCGAGTTACGCCAAGTCGAGTTGGGTTGCTCTTCGTTTTGCTGCGAGGGTTTGTGTCAGTTAGGGATGTGGCAAGTGTCGCGTGAGATTTGGGAAGCTCGAGGGGGAATTCGACGTCGTCACGGAGTCGCGATGGACACGAAGTTGCGCTTGGATTTTGGTGACCGAATTAGTGTTTCGGCAGCGTGGGAGGGAGCAGGGGTTTGAGCAGTTTGGTATAATTTATAACTTTGTTTTAATTTACATTAGTTTATGCATATGTATTCAACTCGGTAATCGATGAATCTAACAGAAAACAATTATTGTAGGTAAGTTTTAGGTAGTAGAAAACTTTAAAAATGATAATATAAATTATTTTTATAAGTATATATATAGGCTGAAATGGGATTTTTATTTCCTTAGAATTCAATAAAATATGTTTATAGGTAAACAACAAATAATATATATTTTCAAAAGGAAGATAACTTTGTAGTTTACTTGTTTAATTAATTTAGAAATGGTTAAAGAGAAATTATTTTAAACCCAAAGTATTAGTTATGTATTTATGATAAGTGATTATTCAATTAGTTTAAATAAAAATTATTTGTTAATTTAATTAAATTTAGCAAATGGAAATTATTTGTTCGATTTATTCGAATATTAACAAAATAATTAGTTAATTATATTTATTGAATGGTAATTGAATATTCAAGTGGTTCAAATGTTAATAAACTATAAATATTTATACAAGGTCTGAAGTCGTGGGGAAAACCAGGCGAGTTCGAATTGGATGGCATAACAAAAATCGAAGGTGAGTTAATCTCACTCAATGAAATTAAATTTGAAAGATTAAATTTAAATAATTGTTTGAATGGTTGGATTGATTGATGTGATATAGTATGATATTTTGGAATTCGTATATTATATTGTGCTAACGTTGTGGATGCAGGGGAAAACAGGTTGGAGGGATCCAACTGGATCCCTCAACATTTACTAAATTATTTAATACCCTCTGTTGTGATTATTTTATATTCTGTGATGAATATTATAGACAATTGGGATATTGGATGTTATGGTTTACCTGAATATGTTCCGGTGCACTAATTTATCAAGATATATAGAATTGGATTTTGGAAATAAAATGAAGAGAATTTGTAAGTGAAACAATTATAGAGAATTTAAATAAATTAGGAATGAATTGGATAAGAATAATAATAGTTTTAAATTCTAATAAATAAATTCCGTATGGGAAATTTCGAATAAACAGAAGATTAATGAATTTTTAAGACTTTAGTATGATTAAAACATTTATTTAAAATTTAAGATATAAATTATTCAAGAAGAAATAAAAAAGAAATTGGGAAAATCTGGAGTGGGAATATTTCAGTTAAAGATTTTAAATCAAACGGAAAATAACAATAATAATAATAGGTCTATAACTAATGAATTTGAAATGAATTGAGTAATTAAAGAAACTTATTTCAAATGAAATAAACTGGAAATCAATTTGGGAAAATTGATTTAAGTGATTGAAGTTGGAATTTTCTCTGGATAGCCAAGTACATGTTTTTAAAAGTAAATTTTTACATATCAATTAAATGTTTCAAAGTTGTTTTTAAAGAAAGCAAGTTTTTGTAAAATTTATTTTTCCTAATATTTAGAGTCTAAAGTAAGTATTTTCCTTTAATCTACGTTAGCAGTAATTATTTAGAAGTAACTTAGCATTTTGTTTCTTAAAAAAAATAGAAATCCAGTTTTATATTTCATTAAGTAACTTTATTTTCAAATGTTATATAGTATGTATTTTTAGTAAATTATTGAAGTAGTTTTAACTTAAATGTTTAAAAGTAAATTCCAAAGTAAGTATTTTGTTTAATCTATCATCGTAATAATTATTTAAAGAATGATTTGGTATTTGTTTAAAGAAGAAATTTAATGTATAGGTATAAGGTAACCTTATTTTAGTCATTTCTAAAGTGTTATTATAAATTAAGTATTAAAGTAAAAAAAAATTCTAAGTTAAATGTTAAATATATTTTACAATAAAATGTTTTTAAATTATTTTAAAAATCTAAAGTTTTGTGCTTGGTGATTTCAGTGGAAATGGAATTACCCTGAATTTATTTTGAGAAAAAGGAAGATAGTTTGAAAACTGTTTTCAAAGGGTTTGGAAAGTGAAAATATATCTTGTGAAGATATTTTTGAGATAAATAAATAATTTGGAAAATTATTTATTGTTTGATGGATGTTTGTGAATATAAATTGATAGTTAAATAACCGACTATCAATATTGGCCAAATACATTGATCGTTTCGAAGAGACCAGGATAGAGACTCATTTCTCGAAAACCACTTCGATCCGGTTTGTACGTTTTCGTGAAAAACGATTTTGGATTCGAAGATGGAGCACTGAAGTGCAAGGGATAGTCCCTACTAATCCTGAGGATATTTTCAAAATGGATGTAGTAGGAATAGTGCCTTCGGTTCCGTTTGAACTCGGGACGGACTTGTATGGATGAATGCTTTCGTAAACATCGTCAGGTGGAGGATGGGCATTCTAAGGGATATGTTCTAAAAAGGTAGCGCTTAGCCTCAAGCCTTATCAAATGGGAATGACTGAAAATCAGGGGTTATGCAGCAAGGCTAGGCGGGTAGCACCCAAGCAGGGTGAGGTCATTCCAGTCTAGATGTCCCTTTTTATTTTGGCTTAGTGGGCGGTTGCTGATCGCAACCGCGGGGTGATCTCACTCGGGATTATCCAGTAAGGGTAAGTCCCGGTCTTGTGTTGTAGGGGAGCGGGCGTACTCCTCGGTACGGTGATCTAGGCCCCGTACTGTAACAGGTGGTACCCCAGTGCCTGGTCATTAGTTGGAAATCCATTCTTCCTACGTGCCTTGTACGAGTTTTGTTTGTATTATCCACTATGTGGCTAGTAGCTGGAATTTAATAGATGTAACAATTTCGGCTATTTTATAAGTATTTGTATATAGACCCTATTGTAATATCAGAGGATTTCTATAAAAACTGTTTTAGCTATCGTAAGGTAAAAACCCGACATGTTTATTGTGGCGTGGTCTTACGAGATGCTTTTGTTTCAAAGGATTTTTGAAACTTTAATAATAAATTGGGTGTGATTTTCTCACGCTGGTATTCCAGACTGACTCGGGTATTATTTATTGTAATGCTCGGGCCAGACATAGTATTATAGCATACAGAATATGATGATGTGGAGCTCAGGAGACGAGCAAGATGGCGATACGTACTCTCGTACTTGTTTTATATATGTATTCCGCTGTGTTGAGTTGTTGTGTATCCATTTGTATGTTGTTGATGTTGAACTTTGATTGATGTACTCTGATGATGTAATATATAAACCGATATATTTGATTTGAGTAAAGATCATTTATTATCTATTATATTTTATTCCGCTACGATGGTTAGATTCTGTTGTTTTTTCTATTTTCTTCTTCTACCTCTTCTTCTTTAACCCAATTGGTTCGTATTTCTGCACAACTTGAGTTGATTTAGGTAGAATAGAGTTGACTCAAGGGGTACGGATTTGCGGGCTGTTACAGTGGTATCAGAGCTTAGGTTGGTGATAACCTTAGCTCTGGTGGGAATTACTCATTTAAAATAGAGTCCGTAGTACTCTATAATGAGTTTGAGCGTATTTATAGATATGAGCACGTATTTGTTAGTGAATATAAATTATTTTAATATTGTGTTGATTGGTTTATTGAGTGGCATATGAACCTTCGTCGACACAGTCTGCGCAACTGTATTGAATGGGTTTCTAAACACTTGAATAGAACAATTGACACGGTATTGTTTAAATGTGGGTAAATGAAATAATTTTACCCAAAAATATATTTTTGATATAAAGGAAGTTTTTGTAAACTATTTTAGCTAATATATGGTTGCTTGGATGTTAGGTATGATGATATTTAAATTATTATCATTTTTGAGTGGAAATTTAACTAGAAATTGTAAATACAACCAAAGATTAAGGAGATAAATTCAATTATGAAATGAAATTTATAAATATGAGTTATAAATGTAAATTATAAATTGAAATATAATCAAATGATAATTTGTATGAGCATAAGCTGTGCAAATGAATTATGGTTAAAATTGATTTAAGCAGGACTTGGAAATTTAAATCCCGGAGATTTGGAAGTATTTTGGAGATAAATAATAACATTATTGTTTTAGAGGTATTTCTGAAAGGAAAATTGTTTTAAAGGGATTTTGAAAGTGATATAGCATTGAAATCACTTGGATTATTGGAAAATAATTCTGATGATGACGGCCGCATCATCAGTATTCATTTTCGAATTTCTAAGTGATGGATTGCTGCCAAGAAAATTATTTGTTCAGAAAAGCTAGTTGTTTTGAAAATTTCAAAGGAAATTTGTTGGGGATAAACCAGGAATGGTATGACTGTTGAGAAATGTGATTTGAGATGTTGGAGATTTCAAAATGATTTGAAACCAAAGCCGGGGGTTTAAAAATCCTAATGAGATAGTTGTAAGCTTATAAATTGAGATGTTTTTTAAATCATGAAGGAAATATAAGCTTTGAATAATGGAATTTAAATTTAAAATGAAAATGAAATTAACTTGGATTGGGAAATAAAATTTAACTGGATTGAAATCAATTAAATAGGTTGAAAAATAATATCCAGTTGTTTTCGAATTAAGTCGAAATCGAATTAAGTTAAATAAAACTGAGTTAAAATAAAATTGAATTGGAATATGAATTCAATTGAATTATTGAATGGAATTAGATTTTTGCCTGAATAAATGGAAAATAAGTTGGATAAGGATTGAATTGAAATAAATAAATCAGAATAACTTATAAGAGAATTAAAATCCATAGGAATAAAATATGCTTGGGCTATAAATAAATAGAAGGCTTGAGTTAAAAATAAAAGATGAACATATTCAAGCCTGTAATGAACGGAATTGTGTAAATAATAAGTTGTGACTTATAAAATTGAAAATGGATAGTGGATTCAGAACTTAAGTTATTAATAAAAATTTAACTTGTAGTGTTAACAAATTAAATATAATTGGAAATGTGTTGAATAAAGGAAAATGAAATAGATTAAAATAGTAATGGTATGAATTGCAAATAAAATCCAAATAAGTGGAAATAAATTGGAAATGGCCTTGAAATAAATTGAATGAGCTGAATCTAAAAAGTTAAAATGTATAATAACTAATCAAATAAATTTGTAGTTTGAAATGAGATTGGATTGAAATAGAATCAAGTTAAATTGGAAAAAAGAAATTTATTTGCAAAATGAAATGAGCTTAAGTATAGAAAAAAAGATTTGAATAAATTGAAGGAGAGTTGAATTGAATTCAACTTAAAACTAAGTGTAATGATATTGGGTTGGATTTAAATCAAGTGAAAATAAATTTGAATCGAAATAGAATTTAGTGGGTTATAAATAATATTTAAGGAAATGTAAATTCAAAATGGATTGAGTGGATAAACTAATTATATTGAATAAATAAAGGGATGGAATAAATAAGAATCAAATGGAAATGAACTTAAGTTTGAAGTGAAATAAATTGAGTAAATTAACTTAAATTGAGAATAATTAGAAGCTCGACTACGAGTAAAATTGGAAGACCATTAAATTAAAGCTTGGTTTGAACTAATTCGGGAATGGGTAGTAATATGCAAGCTTGGAATGGGTCGAGCTAAATAATGGTCGTGAATGAATTAAAATAAAAAGGAAATTTAATTGGTAATGAAGATGAATCTAAATTGTTAATGGTTTTGAATGAACTGGTTTGGTTAATAAAATGAGATGCAAGTGAATGGATTCAAATCTGAAATGCAATGAAAATGAGAATATATGGATTGTGAATAAATTTAAAAGTGGAATAGAATTAAGTATAAATTGATTTGAAATCCATTTAAATTGGTTGTAAAGCATAAATACTTGTTTATTCACATAGATCTCGTCAAATTGCATAGAATAAATTGTCATTTGATGTAAATGGAAGTAATTAAAATTCTACGAGTTGATAGAAGTAAAATAAATTGATTTTGAAAGCAATTGAATTAAATATGAGATCAGTTTGCTTAAAAATAAATTAAATGTAACCGACTGAGTTTTAAACCATTCAAATTGATGAAGTTGTATACGAGTGGATTGAATTCAAATTGAATGAATATGGTTTATGAATTAATTGAAACAGTTGGATTAGCATGGAAACTATATAAATTGCTTACGGAAAAATGTTTGGTGTTAATTTCTTTTAGAATTCATGTGTTTAACCATTGCAACTATGTGTAATATTGTTAAACTACATATATTTGGCACTTACATGTTTAAATTGAGTAAGTACAGGTACCTGGAAGCCGTGTGGCTGGATTTGGTTGCGCTAACGGCTAAATAAATTAGCTACTTTCTTAAAAATGCTAAATAAGGTACGCCTACGCAAATAAAATAGGAAATATGAACTGTTTTTTATTTTTCCGACCGTGTGGGTCGATGTATATATATTTATATCTTTTGTCAAATTGCAAAAGCTCCTCCGTACAAAGGAGACTCTGCTAAAAATTTTCAGAAATTTTGGGAGTTAGAAAACTTTTGAAAATCTTGAAAAATTTTGTTAACGACAAACGTTTTTAAATTGGAAATTGAAATAAATTTGTAAATGAACTAATGTAAAATAATGACATGAATCAGTATAAATGAAAAATAAAATTTAAAATTTAGAGTTGAAAATAAATTGAATTCGTATGGAAATGAAAGAATTAATTTGAATAGAAATAGATATAAACTAAGGTGGTCAAGTGAAAATAAGTATAAGAAACATATAAAATGCTTATATTAAACTTAAGTATAAGGAATGGTGAATTCTTAATTGGAAATTTATACTACAAATATATTCTAAGATAATATTAGAATGAATAGATATTAACATTTTGTGAGGAAGTCGACAAAATGTTTTGGAAATATTGTGATTGGATATTAGTGCTAAGCAGGATATGCAGTTATTACAAAGGGAAAGGAGAACTGGATTTGATTTCATAAGGTAAATTTGAAATGCTCGACAAAAAGGTATGTGTTTAAGTTTCTATATGAAATTTGATTGGGATTTTGGATTGAGCCACTTGGCCTTTTGTTTTCTCTTTGGATTTGGGAGGCCGTAGAGCCATTTTGTAGTTGTACCGAGCTAGCCGCGCAAAGGAGACGCTGGCGAATTTTTTTGGAAATTTAGAGAGATAGAAAATTTTCGAGAAACTTTGAAAATTTTAAACTTGGTTTTGAATTACAATTTGAATAGTGAATAAGTATAGTTATTTAGGAACAATGGAAAACTTGGAAAGTTAATAAGAATAATAATGGGTCTTTTATAAAAGATAGTTGGTAAGATGTTGAATTGTTAGAACTGTTTGGTTTTAGGGAAAAATAATAAACGGGTATTGGACCATTCTTCCTAACTAGTAATTTCGAGGACGAAATTCTTTTAAGGGGGGAGGAATGTGACGACCCGGAATTTTTAAGCCTTTTAAATCGGAATATTTAATTGATTTTAAATATTCAATAGAGTAATTTTAACTTGAATAACGAATATCACAATTTATTTGATAATTAAATTATTGAATTATTCAATTAAACAATTTGAAGTTGGGTAAAATATTGAAAGGCTTATAAAATTTATATTGATAACACTGAAGATAATAGAAGTTTTAAAATTGAATTTAACAGTGATTTGTTCAGTTTTGAAATTTTATAGTTTAAATCGAATTTAAAAATAGCCTTCCGAGGCACAGTCTCGGATTTGGACGAAACCAGTTCCATTGGATCCATAATATTGTGTTATTATCGGGTTTCAATTTTCATAGTTTTTGGGTTTGTTGTGTGAGTGTACGGTGTATAAACGCCTAGAAATAATTATTTGAGACGGTTTATATTTAGATAAGATGGTATATATACTATCCTTGACCAGTCAAAGAAAATTTTCATCACTTGTTCTCTTTATTTCAAATCACTGTCCCCTTTTCAGCTAATAGCACGCAACCCTCCTTTCCAAATCACGTCGCTATGTGTCTACCTCGCCAATCTTCCTGTGAAAGAAACATCACATTCTTCTTTCTTTGCCTAAATAAAAATCACCTCCTCCAGTATTTTAAAATCGTATTCGAAAAAGAAAAAAAGGGAAACGTAATGGCGGCCTGAGATTCGAACGATTTTCGTTCGAAAATCAAATCAAGATAAGCTCGTACTAGATCGGCTCGAGTACAAGCAAACGCGCGACGTTGGGAAAGGGGTCGACATCGACCATGGCCGATGGGAGCGGTCGCTTGGGGTACAGGTGATGGTGATTCGAGTTGCGCGAAGTCGAGGTGAGTTGCTCGTCATTGCTGCGAGGGTTTGTGTCAGTTAGGGATGTGGCAAGTGTCACGTGCGATTTGGGAAGCTCGAGGGGGAATTCGGCGTCGTCTGGGAGTCGCGATGGACACGAAGTTGCGCTTGGATTTTGGTGACCAAATTAGGGTTTCGGCAGCGTGGGAGGGAGCAGGGGTTCGAGCAGTTAGGTATAATTTATAATTTTGTTTTAATTTACATTAATTTATACATATATATTCAACTCGGTAGTCGATGAATCTAACAGAAAACAATTATTGTAGGTAAGGTTTAGGTAGTAGAAAACTTTAAAAATGATAATATAAATTATTTTTATAAGTATATATATATATAGGCTGAAATGGGATTTTTATTTTCTTAGAATTCAATAAAATATGTTTATAGGTAAACAACAAATAAAATATGTTTTCAAAAGGAAGATAACTTTGTAGTTTACTTGTTTAATTAATTTAGAAATGGTTAAAGAGAAATTATTTTAAACCCAAAGTATTAGTTAATTATTTATGATAAGTGATTATTCAATTAGTTTAAATAAAAATTATTTGTTAATTTAATTAAATTTAGCAAATGGAAATTATTTGTTCGATTTATTCGAATATTAACAAAATAATTAGTTAATTAAATTTATTGAATGGTAATTGAATATTCAAGTGGTTCAAATGTTAATAAACTATAAATATTTATACAAGGTCTGAAGTCGTGGGGAAAACCAGGCGAGTTCGAATTGGATGGCATAACAAAAATCGAAGGTGAGTTAATCTCACTCAATGAAATTAAATTTGAAAGATTAAATTTAAATAATTGTTTGAATGGTTGGATTGATTGATGTGATATAGTATGATATTTTGGAATTCGTATATTATATTGTGCTAACGTTGTGGATGCAGGGGAAAACAGGTTGGAGGGATCCAACTGGATCCCTCAACATTTACTAAATTATTTAATACCCTCTGTTGTGATTATTTTATATTCTGTGATGAATATTATAGACAATTGGGATATTGGATGTTATGGTTTACCTGAATATGTTCCGGTGCACTAATTTATCAAGATATATAGAATTGGATTTTGGAAATAAAATGAAGAGAATTTGTAAGTGAAACAATTATAGAGAATTTAAATAAATTAGGAATGAATTGGATAAGAATAATAATGGTTTTAAATTCTAATAAATAAATTCCGTATATGGAAGGGCAATTTCGAATAAACAGAAGATTAATGAATTTTTAAGACTTCGGTATGTTTAAAACATTTATTTAAAATTTAAGATTTAAATTATTCAAGAAGAAATAAAAAAGAAATTGGGAAAATCTGGAGTTGGTATATTTTAGTTAAAGATTTTAAATCAAAAGGAAAATAATAATAATAATAGTAATAGGTCTATAACTAATGAATTTTGAAATGAATTGAGTAATTAAAGAAACTTATTTCAAATGATATAAATTGGAAATCAATTTGGGAAAATTGATATAAGTGATTGAAGTTGGAATTTTCTCTGGATAGCCAAGTACATGTTTTTAAAAGTAAATTTTTACATATAAATTAAATGTTTTAAAGTTGTTTTTAAAGAAAGCAAGTTTTGTAAAATTTATTTTTCCTAATATTTAGAGTCTAAAGTAAGTATTTTCCTTTAATCTGTGTTAGCAGTAATTATTTAGAAGTAACTTAGTATTTTGTTTCTTAAAAAAATAGAAATCCAGTTTTATATTTCATTAAGTAACTTTATTTTCAAATGTTATATAGTATGTATTTTTAGTAAATTATTGAAGTAGTTTTAACTTAAATGTTTAAAAGTAAATTCCAAAGTAAGTATTTTGTTTAATCTATCATCGTAATAATTATTTAAAGAATGATTTGGTATTTGTTTAAAGAAGAAATTTAATGTATAGTTATAAGGTAACCTTATTTTATTCATTTCTTAAGTGTTATTATAAATTAAGTATTAAAGTAAATTTTTTTTCTAAATTAAATGTTAAATATATTTTACAATAAAAAAAAAATTAAATTATTTTAAAAATCTAAAGTTTTGTGCTTGGTGATTTCAGTGGAAATGGAAATACTCGGAATTTATTTTGAGAAAAAGGAAGACAGTTTGAAAACTATTTTCAAAGGGGTTTGAAAGTAAAAATATATCTTGTGAAGATATTTTTGAGATAAATAAATAATTTGGGAAATTATTTATTGTTTGATGGATGTTTGTGAATATAAATCGATAGTTAAATAACCGACTATCAATATTGGCCAAATACGTTGATCGATTCGAAGAGATCGGGATCGAGATTTATTTCTCGAAAACCACTTCGATCTGGTTTGTACGTTTTCGTGAAAAATGATTTTGGATTCGAAGATGGAGCAGTGAAGTGCAAGGGCTAGTCGCTACTAATCCTGAGGATATTTCCAAAATGGATGTAGTAGGAATAGTGCCTTCGGCTCCGTTCGAACCTGGGATGGACTTGTATGGATGAATGCTTTCGTTAACATCTTCAGGTGGACGATGGGCATTCTAAGGGATATGTTCTAAAAAGGTAACGCTTAGCCTCAAGCCTCATCAAATGGGAATGACTGAAAATCAGGGGTTATGCAGCAAGGCTAGGTGGGTAACCCCCAAGCAGGGTGAGGTAATTCCAGTCTAGATGTCCCTTTTTATTTCGGCTTAATGGGCGGTTGCTGATCCCAACCGTGGGGTGATCTCACTCGGGATTATCCAGTAAGGGGTAGTCTCGGTCTTGTGTTGCAGGGGAGCGGCCGTACTCCTCGGTACGGTGATCTAGGCCCCGTACTATGATAGGTGGTACCCCAATGCCTAGTCATTAGATGGAAATCCATTCTCCCTACGTGCCTTGTACGAGTTTTGTTTGTATTACCCACTCTGTGGCTAGTAGCTGGAATTTAATAGATGTAACAATTTCGGCTATTTTATAAGTATTTGTATATAGGCCCTATTACAATATCATAAGATTTCTATAAAAACTGTTTTAGCTATCGTAAGGTAAAAACCCGACATATTTATTTGTGGCGTGGTCTTACGAGATGCTTTTGTTTCAAAGCATTTTTGAAACTTTAATAATCAATTGGGTGTGATTTTCTCACGCTGGTATTCCAGACTGACTCGGGTATTATTTACTGTAATGCTCGGGTCAGACCGAGTATTATAGGATACAGGATATGATGCTGTGGAGCTCAGGAGACGAGCAAGATAACGATACGTACTCCCGTACTTATTTTATATATGCATTCCACTATGTTGATTTGCTGTGTATCCATTTGTATGTTGTTGATGTTGAACTATGATTGATGTACTCTGATGATGTAATATATAAACCGATATATTTGATTTGAGTAAAGACCATTTATTATATATTATATTTTATTCCGCTGCGATGGTTAGATTCTGTTGTTGTTTTCTATTTTCTTCTTCTACCTCTTCTTTAACCCAAATGGTTCGTATTTCTGCACAACTTGAGTTGATTTAGATAGAATAGAGTTGACTCAAGGGGTACGGATTTGCGGGCTGTTACATATGATTTTCTTGCATTATGAGATTCGTCGTTTCTTTATTCTTGTCTTTTCTTTTCTTTTACCCCAATGGTTTGTCCTTCGGACACATAAATAATTGGCATATGAATGCCATAGATGTATTAAGTGTCATCTTTAGGTATGAGAATAGTGGATTATTACACAATGGTATTGAAGCTAATGTTGTGCGAACACTTATGCATTGGTTGGGGTCTACTTATTAGAGATTGGGTTAGTAATACCCTAGGATGAGTTTAGTCTATGAAAGAGCGTACTTATAACTTTATTCGTATATATATTCTAGATATTTTGATTAGCTTTGAAATGTTTGATTTGGTACCCCTTTTTAGGATAATCCCGTCTAGGTATTCTAAAGTTATCTTACTATATCCAACGAGTAAGAATGAGTAATGGAGTAAGATGGGGTAGAGGAGCTGGTAGCACCATGGCCACCAATGTTCGAACTCCAAATGTTAGAAGAGTTGGAATAGTTGAAGAGGCAGCACCTGTGCAACCTCGTGTAAACCTTTCAACTTCTATACTAATCTGAGAGGAAAGTTGTTCAAGGAGACGAAATACATTAACGATGTCCAAGCTTAGATTTGTTCTTGCGGGAAGATTTTTAATGGGTTGGATATTTTAGATGAGTAGAAGCAATTCTTAGCATCTTGGCAATTACAAAATAGGGTTGCAGTATAATGGGACTCTGTTGTGGCAAATGTTCCAAAGAATGATTTTTCTTGGGCTAGATTTAAGGAGATCTTTGAAGACCAATACATGCCCATAGCATGAAAGACCTGTTTGTGTAGAAGTTTCATGGATGCATGGATATTTATCAGTAGCTGAACACGAAACCAATTTTATGAGTTATTGCGATTTAGTTTGGGACTGATAAGAAAAATGAGATGTTTGTAGTAGGGATGAAGGAAGGATTTCATTAGAAGTTGACTTCCCATTTGAAGGGAACTTTAGTGGACTTAGTGGATATGGCTTTGGGATATGAATTCTTGGAAAAGAAGGATCCAATAATAGTATCAAGTAACAATAACAACAACATATACAAGACAAGGTTTAATCAACAGGAAAAGAAGCAGCAGGGAGGAAAGTGTAACACCTCATAATTTGGCATTAGTTATTTAATTATTTAGTTAGTTAATTAATTAGGCTTCGAGAATGGAATTTGTGCAAACAATGAATTTTGACCATAAAACTTGCACCATTGCATTCGTGGTAAAATTCTAAGCAACCTTGATACTTGAATTTTTGCGATCAGAGTCCAAACAAGGAAGTTACGTACAAAAAATAAATTCGAAATAAAAATAATTAAATAAAAAGAAATTAACGTTTTTATATTAATTACCCGAGCCCACATGTCGACCTATTACGGGGGACGGTCGACCACTAGCGGTCGACCGATCACGCAAAGGCTTTTGACCGGCGGCGACCTGGCGGCTCCAACAAACCTAGACCGCAATAGCCTCAATTTAGTATATTTCTCTCTAACGGTTCTGGTTGATTCTAGCACATATAAATATAGGCCTAACCCTCCCTTCTCTTCTCATATTTTTATGGAGGCAATAAAGAAGCATTGTCCATTTTTTCTTCTCTACTTTCTTTCTTGATAAAGAGAAGGTATTTATATCCATATTCATACAAATCGGAGAAGACAGAAATCTAATAAAAAGGAGAAGAGAAGAGAATCAACCATCTGAATATTTGTGGTAATTTATATATTTGTGTCTATTTTTTCTTCCAATCCCAAATCTCTTCTCAGATTTATAATTCTAATGTATGTATATACCCTTTCATACACATCTCTTGAATTAAAAAGTATTTGGAGATAAATAAAAGATTCTACTTCAGATCTAGAGATTTGGGTAGCTTTTAAAAGGTGAGTGCGAAGTTTTATAGATAGCTACAATATAAAAATTATTCCGTTGGTGTTTATTTGATTTTTATGCCAGATTGGATAATTATACATGAGTTGTAGGCAACGAATTGAATTCAATCTAAATTTAATAGATATCGCTTACATATTCTTGTTTATGAATTGAGTTAGCATTGTATATAACCTGACCTAGAAATCGGTCCCAAAAGTAAGAATTCAGAATATTGATTCAAATAAAATTTATTCCAGATCTGAAATAAGTTGTATAAGAATGATTATAAATTTGGATTATTAGTCGAATCATATTAGAATATAAAATTTTCTATGTTTGGAATTGTTGGAATTCAAACTCGTTTAATATTTGTAAATTAGTTTGATTTCTTTCCCATTTAGAAAGATACAGCGTTTGATCTAACAAGAAATAAATAAAAATAGAAAGAGATGTGTAAAGTATGAACTCATTATAATTTACATTATCTATTTCAGTAATAAAAAGAAATGATTAATCCTTATAATTCAAACGATGTAATCTTCCATATTTTATGTAAAATATTTTGTTTTGTACTAATTTATGGAAATTATAGCAGATAATCTTTTTAGACATGATTCAGACAATATAACATGGAAAAGTATATTATATTAAAAGAATATAATTAGAATATATTTGATAAAATTAAATACTTGTACATAATTACTACTTATAATAATTAAATCAAAAGCTAATATTGATACTTGCATGTAATATTCGTGTTTAGGATATCTGACTAACGAGAAAAGAATTTAAAAGGGTGCAACTCTAATAAACGGTAACAAATATGGGAGTTGCAATAAATTGATAGGGTAAATGGATTAATGAGACTGGTAAAAATAGAATTGATATAAAAGGTTAATAATTTGAAATTAGTTATCTTACATAAATGTCTTAGGCAATGTCAATTAGAATTTTATGGACAAATTGACATTTATGGGCATTAAATAGGGATTAACAAGTTGATAACTATTTAAGGTAGATCTGATTTCTTTAAATAAAAAGGGATTTAGTAACCTAAGTCTAATGTCTACCTAAGATAATACAAATAAAGACTTATGATGGCTAATTAGACTTAGATGCTTAGTGATACGAGGTTAGTAGAGTCACTCGACGGAAGATTTCCCTTCACTTTGAGGCTACCGGCACTCAGGTGTACTTCTACTGTTGTAACATATCACTAATCCTGGGATCCATGATGATGTGAGAGATCGAGCTTGCTTTCTTAATTGGAAAGCAATAAATGGTCCAGTTCAGGAATTAGGAGCGGCGAGGGATATCTCCATAGGGGTTTGCTTCTAAATTGAGGTCTTAAATGGCTAAAAAATCCACCTCTCTCCTAAATGGAAGTATTAAGTAACCTAGTGAGATTCCAAATAAATAAATAAATAAGGATTTCACTAAATAGCTTTACTTCAGTGTTTAGGTCTCAAGTCGCGAAGGGTCTTCTTCCCTACATAAGAAGTAACCTATCGAGATGCCTTATTATAATTAAAGAGTGAGACTGGAAATATCAGGAAGGGTTTGCTTTAGGTTTAGGTTCTTAAGTGACTATTAAGTCCTCCTCTTTCCTATAAAATAAGTATTAAGTAACCTAATGAGATTTCCAAGAAATGGCAGCTAGAGAGTACCATTCAACAACACACTTCTAAAAGTACGTCTTCAATGACAGGGCTGCCTCTTTTCCACTGGAAAGTATTATGTGGCTTAGGTACAGTCTCTTACAATGTTAAATCCATAATAATAGTAGTACCATATAGGAGCTCATCTTGGGGATAGGTCTTAAATGATGGGATCTTTCTTTGTTGAGGTCTTAAATGACTAGAGTCTGCCTATTTTCTAATAATAGTTAATGAGCGGCTTGGGAATTATTTATTACATGAATACGAATTTGTTAGCGATTGATGCGGTAATAGATGCACATTAAATGTCAAAAGCCTTAAATAGTGCTTTAATGTCTTGTACCTAGGACTTCTGATCATTAACAACATTGTTAGAAAACCATCTTGGGAATAGATCTTAAATAATGGGGTCTACCTTAGTTAAGGTTGTAAATGAAAGTGTCTTCATGTTTCTCTTTTTTAAAGTATTATAGAAGCCGCCTTCATATTTAGAAGTACTAAGTGAATAATGGGTTTGGAATTATTGGGTGGTTGATATGGCTTCATTAGCATTTCGTACCTTGGGAAGGAGTAAGTAATCATGTATGTAATTCATCGATAGATCAGAATTGCTAACCTGAAGGACATAACAATTAAATGTAAATCTATTAGTATAAGTTTATATTATGGACTATTTATATTTTTCCAATAACCAAAACATTGTTCTGACACCCTCCTCATTACAACCCATAAGATAGAATTTAATGCAACGGATCATTGGTGTTGGATTTGCTTTATTATTAGAGAATCTTCTTTCTCTCATGCTTGATGTTGTTCTGACAATCTACTATCCAAGGAATATTGCTAATTCCAAGGTAGTATTCATAGTCAGTATTCTTATCCTATTATTATTTCAACCGTGAGTTTATATTTCTATCAATCTTCGATAATGCTCATGCTTGATGCCAAAACTTACAATCTGTGCTCTGATGAACTTGGATTTTGATAATTATCGAAATTTAGGCCGATTGAGGCATGGATTGTTACATTTGGTATTAGAGCACTAGGTTAGTATGGGATTAGGATAAATGGAGAGAACATTTTCATACTTTCCTATCTAGTAATGTTATATTTTTACGCTAGATTCTAAGAGTTTCGACTATAGAAGAAGTTGTAGTTCCACTCCAAAGGAATGGGAAAAACAATTGCGAGTTGGAAATATATTAGAGTTAAAATTTTCACGCTAACCTCGAAGTAACCTAAGGAGTGCTGGCGATGCATAAAGCACTGTTGACGACTGTGCAGTCAAAGCGCTCAACAGATTCAATGCGGCGGAGGTGCAAAAAGTCATAGCGGGGATACAACAAGGATATAGCGGATGACTTTAAAATAGCATGTAAAACTCGTACCTAATGTTTTTACAAATATATAAATGGTAATTAAATGAAAAATTATTGTTTAATTGAATTATAATACATAAATAATTTAAAAAAAATATGTGCGAATATATTGTAAATAAACGTAAAACCATTATATAACATAATTGAATTTAATAGAATATTAAATTATTTTATTTTTGCAAAAAAATTAAATTAAAAAAATTAATCTCATAATTTTTATATTGTATGAATAACATTTTTCAATCATTTCTTTTAAAGAAGATATATCAGAAATAGCGGAATATAGCGGGAATAACGGGATATAGCGGAAATAGTAGGGCTTAAAGCGGAAAGGCTATATTCAATGCTATATGGAAAAATCGCAGCTGTAGAAATCCGCTATAAGATATAGCAGGTTTATAGCGGGGTAATAGCAGGCCATTAACTGGACAGGTTGATGAAGAGCATGAGGACGACATATAGCTGAATCCCAGAGATGGAGGTGTTCAATTTGATGGTTAGATTCTGGCTACCTTGTGATTTTGGATTTTGAGTTCTAGTCGAAGACACACAATTATTCCAGATGGATGGAAAATTAGATTATATATGTCGCAATTGTCAAAAGCAAGTCTTTGCTAGGAGTGCATTCATTAATCAACTCTTTGATCGCAAAACGCATTTTCATTTGAATAATTAATATCAATTCCACGGCCTAAAAATTGGTAGAATTTTTATGAATTATATTTTGTAAATGGCTTAGATTTTTGAAAAAGGTTTTACGAAGGTTTTCTTTTCCCAAAGATTTATTGGGAAACTTTGTTTTGGGAATGTTTTAGAATTTTAATTTTCAAAGAAACACATATACCACCAAATCGATCGTGTTAAGATTTTTTTGTTTATAAAAGATTAATTCTTTAAATCCGTAAACATTTATATGTATATATCATTAAATGCTTGATACTGATTTTTGGCAAGAAATAATTTTTTAACTTGGTAAATTTGTGTTTTAAAAAGTTTTTTTGGAAACCCTATGTAACGACCCAGAATTTTTATTAATTTAAATTTGAATATTTAATTGAATTTAAATATTAATAAGTGAAATTTATAGGTCGAATAAATTTTATTTGAATAATTGGATTTAATTGGATAATTAAATCGATAATTTAATATGTGGAAATACTGAAATAATTGAAAATAGGGTTAAATATGATTGAAAATTGATTTGTAAAATTTTATTTAATCATGTTGGAGTTAGAATGATATTTTAGAACTTTTAAAATCGAATTAAAAGTTAAATTGTGAAAATTAAATATTTTAATATTTAATCGACTAGTGAAATTAGCCAATTTTTGAACAGTCTTAGAATTGGATGAAACCAGTTCCATTGAACCCGTAATAATTAGTTATTATCGGATTTCAATTTTCGTAGTAATCGGAGTTGTCGTTTGACCGTGGCAGCTCGAAGCGCATCGAAATTGTTTTAATATTAATTTGGCGAGTTAAAATAGCCATTTTTCAAAAAGTCTCGGATTTCGACGAAACCAGTTTCATCGGATCCGTATTGTGATATTATTGTATGGTTTCAAATTTCAAGTCAATCGGATTTACCGTTTGTCCGGTGCAAGCTAAAACGCCTAGAAAATCGTTTAATCGGTTTAATTTTAAATTGAACGTTTATTGCCATAACTCGCACAGATGACCGAATTGGCTTCGGAAACCTATTCCATTGTGTCCGGAATGCGGGATAAACCCTAGAAACGTCGGTTATCGCGTGTAAATCGGAGTTTTGAAAAGCCGGATGAATAGTGTTCGTTTATTTCCTATAAATAGACGATTTAATCACAAAATAAAAAAATAAAATTAGCTAGGGTTTCATCACGTTCGTGGCCGCCACTTCAAAATCAATGGCCGAAATGTACGGTTCTTCTCCCCACAAAATCTTCCAATATGTACACCTATTCAAGAAATCTTTAACTACAAAAGTGGAGAGGGAAGCGAGATCTTTGTTTTGAGCGGAGGAGATCGTCTAATTCGCGACAAGGTGGGAGATAATGAGCCACGTTCAGCTGCAGTACGAGCATGCTTTTCATGCTAATGGCTCGACCGAGCTCGCTAAGCTCCCAGGCGTCGGTAGCATTCGTGACGACGAAGGTGTCGGTGGTCCTTGATCACCTTCAAGCGGCTCGAGGAGGCTCGAAAAAATTGAAACCCTAAAGGCGGAGGTTGGGTTTGTTGCACGAGAGGATACTTGAGATGGAAGAGAAGGGTGCACGGCCGAGATCTAGGGTATTGGAATGAACGGCAGATATTGAGTGAGGTTGAAAATTATAAAAGAAATTTGTAAATATTTATATTATAATCCGTATTAACTTCAAAATGTTGTAACTCTTTCATACGAGGTCCGTTTTGGACGAAATTTTTTGCGTTAGAACCGTATTGACGAATACTACGCTATAGAGCTGGATTGGAGTCGTTTGGAGTTAGCGAAAATTTCGGATAAAATTAAACGTCCGTTTAATTTTATTCGAAATAAAACGCTGGAACAGAACTAAAATCAAGGTGAGAACTTCTCACTCAATCGAATCGGTTTCGATTTTAATTTTAAATAGTTAGATTTAAAATTCTTGAATGTATGCATGAATGATGATTGTTATGTATTGATTGTTAAAATAGACATTATGCGCCGTTAGTAAGCGGAGGTTATTTATTAAAAACATATATCGCGAATATTTCATAAACAGTGAAATTGGTATTATATATAATAGCAATATATATATTGGCATATGTATATATTGCAGTTGTTGATTTCCCGCATTATATAGCGGATGAGACCCTATTGCGCCGTCTATTAAGCGGATAATATTATAAATCCCATATACCGCGATAATTCCGTACTGGAGCGGAATTGGTATTGTGCTAATGTTTGTGGATGCAGGGAAACGGGTTGGAGGGATCCAACTGGATTCCTCAACAGTATTTATTTGATTTCCGATATTTTGATATTTGATGGATTATCATATCGATATATGATGTCGTTGTTGTCGTGATTGACTATTTGGTATGTAGCATCATTGGACCAAATTTTGGAATTTTAAAAGGATATTTAAAGTGATTTTTGAAAGTGTTTATAGAATATTTTTGGAATTGATCCATTATAAATAAATAACGTTATAATTTTTATGTTATAAAAATTATGATTTTTGAGAAATATAGTTAAAAGTTGATTTTTGAAAATATGGGGTTAATGATTTTATAAAATAGTTAAATTGGGATTTTTGAATTTATTATAAAAAGTTTAAAAATAGGATTTATAAAATTTAATTATTTTATAAATAAAAACGGTGAAATTATAAAGGAGTTTAAAGACGTTTGAAATAATAATATAAATTGATTTATATAAAAGATTTATAAAATTGATATTTATAAATTAAAAATACTGGAATTATAAAACGGGTTTTATAAGTAATAAAGTGAAATATAAATGGATTTCATAAGTAAATTGAGATTTATAAATTTATGAAATATGAATATATAAAATGGATAGATTTTGCAAAATATAAGATTTATAAGTAATCAACTAATAAATCGGATTTTGGCATTTAAAATGAGATATAAAAAGGATTTTTTTTTTTAAATAGAAGTTTATAAAAATATAAATGGAGTTTATAAACGTTGTTTATAAATTCGAAATCAATTGAATATGATAAGATGGATATAGAAATTTTATTCACGATTTTGGACAGTGAATATATTATTAAATGAAATGAATATGTTTTTGGGGAAGGAACATTATGAAAAGAAGTTAATGATTTTTAAAGACGTTTTAAAATGCATTAAGTATCGAATACATAGATTTCAACATTCATTGTTGAAATAGACGTTTTCGAGAAATAGAAGGAAATGATGGATTATAACACTGTTGTTATAGTAAATGGTTTCCGAAAGGAAATGGTTTATATAGTATTGGGATTTATATATCTATTTAAAACTTTGAATCCCTATACTAGTGATTTTGGGCCGTCGTAACGATGTTTTACGTAACATTCGTTTTAGCCCAAATGAATGTGTTAAGAAAATGATTTCTTAAAGAATGAAATATATACTTAATTTTGATTTAAGTATATCTAATATTTTCAAATATTGAAAATAAATAGATTTGTGATGTACTTATTATTAAATAAGTATGGAAATATTTTTCCAATGTGAAATGAATGTTTAGAATTTATCCTTGTAAGATAAATTGAAAGTGAATATTGAAAATCGATTGAAAATCGTACATCATAGATATTTTGGGATTATAAATTCACTATGGAATTTATAAAAGAAAGGGGAATTAGTTTAAAAATAAACGTTGATTTATTTTTGAAATTATGGAAACTAATTTACGGATTGGGAACGTAAATATAAAGTAAATCGTTAAGGATTTATTTAATTGGTTTAAATGAACCATTTTGAAATGAAAGTATTTCCGAGTAAGGAAAAGTGATTTGAAAAATTGTTTTCAAATGTTTGAAGTGTGGGAAATTTTATATCTAGTAAAGATATTTTGGAAAGTAAATAATTTGGGAAATTATTTGGAATTTGGTGATGTTGAGCATGCCTATTGATAGTTCAATAATCCGACTATCAATATTTACCTTTAAATAGGTATTTCTTGTGATTTGTTTGAATTTGAATGCCACACTTATTTTTGAATAAGCGCTCACTATTCGGGTTAGCCGGGAAAGGACCATGGGGTCGTATAACCTATTCCGAATATGTGATACGTCGTAATGGATTGCATTTGATGACCGGTGTTGAAGATCGGATGTTTGTGAAAACGGAAGGATTACCGTCGAGTTACTCTACATCGGCTGATCTCCGATATAGCGGTTTTATCACCCTTAGTGACGGGAAGTCCGGTCGTGATTAGTGAATATCCGGATTGCAAGGACTTCTTTGTAAGTGCCTTCGGTTCTGTTCGATCCCGGAACAGACTTGTATGATTGTATGTCTGACATTACAAATTGAGATATAAAGCTGATTTCTTTCAAATATATTTCTGTTGGTGGCGGAGAATTTATTCTCTTAGCTTAACACCCTTCTCTGAGACGTACGAGCTCAGAGGTTATATAGTTGAAGGTTATTAGTGATATACTCCCAATTTGGTAGTGTGGCATATTGAGTGTTGCTGTGAAATGATCATTATGTTGATCATTTGTGATAGGATCATTTATTTGATCATTTATCTTGGTGATCATTTCTATGATCATTTGTTGACCCAAAGCACAGCTTTTGTATAAAGTGTGGCTTTGTGGACGAGACTTCGTCGGACCTCACACCCCGGAAATGGTCAAAACAGGAAGGATGCAGCAAGGTTATTAGGGGTAGCGCTCTTTAGTGTATGTCATTCCTTCTGGATAGAGGTGGTATCATGGTATGGAGCCCAGATATTTAACCTATGTTGTTGCTGCATATTTTGTGGTTGTTGGAAATCGAGGATCCTCGGATAGATAGGTTACAATCGGGGGATGACATATTCATGTCAGTAGTTACCCAGTTAGGGGTAACCCGGCCTTGTGTTGGCAGAGATCCGGTTTGGTTCTCAGGACGTCATTCCAGAGGCGTTTCCATGTGGCAATCGGAAGTTCCTTGGCCTGACCATTTGTTGGAAATCCAAAGAAACAATACGATCTTGTACGGTATTAGTTGTAGAACCTATCATTCACTTATGGTGGCGCCCCACTGTTTGGATGGTAGCTATAGTAGGCATACGATAATGGTCGTATGTTGGCTAAGATTTATATTCTACTTTCGAAATGAATTTTTCCTACACTATGCACTAGTAATAATATAAAATGTTTCTTTTTAATGCGTATCAAGCATCTTTGACTATCATAAGGAGAAATCTCCTCCGATTCTGCGTTTGCATTGTGTGTGTGTGCGGGAGGCCTTATGGTAGTCTCATTTTTAAAAGCATGCGAATTGACTTTAAAATATTCCTCTATTTTGATTTTAAAGATAAACTGTTTTGAGTTCTCACACCAGTCACATGACTGACTCGGAGTTTATTGTTTTCCTTCCTAAACTCTGGGTGCCCACCAATTTCCACACGGGCAATCAAGAGTTAAGGTTTATCAGGATATTTAGGAGTTGCTGGAGGCAAGATGGATGCATGGCGTATTACTAGTATATAGTATTATTTTTTTCCGCTGTTTGTTGATGTATGATGTTGTACACTCTGATGATGTAATGTAATGTAATAACTGATATAGTTCTCCGTTTAAAGATTATTCATTTATTTATTATATGTTGTTCTGCTGCGAATTGTGAGATTCTAATATTGTTCTGTTATTTCTTCTGTTCTGTTCTATCTTTTTCTATCTTCTTCTACTTTTTCTTTTTCTAAAACCCTAACGGTACGGTTTTTCGGCTTTCGATTGCTCGGCAGTTGATACAGTGGACGTATTGATGTCGGTTTTCGTCAACGAAAAATCCCGTTCATTACACCCTAAATCATTTATATATGTTAGTTTGACTTTTAAGTGATGTTTCGGCATGGCATGGTTTCTATTATTTTGAAACAAGTATAAAGGAGCATATACTTAGCTCGTTGATTTTTCGGTCCATAAAATCAAGGTTTTTGTATTTTTACTCTTTAAAATGTGGATAAATTAGGAGTGACAACAACTCTCCTAGGGTATGTGGTTTGAAATGTTGTTAAACCCAGCAACTATTAGAAGAAATATTTCCATACGAGGTAGGTAGGAAATCGCAAATGGAATACTTTGGGTTTTTGGAAGTGTTGTTGGTGGCAACCGTTTTTCTGAGGCTATTGCAATCTTTCCAAGGAAGGGTCTACGTGGTAAGGTAGATGCTGTTGTATGAAAGGAAGAATTTTTATTGATGGGTTAAGTTGACGATGGTCATTGGAACATTCATAAGAATATTGGTTAATTTAATCGGCCCTATTAGTTCAATGTTTAGGCCGCGCCCAAATGTTGGCTAGCGGTCGACCAAGCGGTCAATCGTAGCGGTCGACCTATCGACCAAATAGTTGTCGACCGCTAGTGAATTCAAGCTGAATTCGAGTCGGGAATGTGAGTAAAAGTCACGTCCAGACCTTCAGCCACCTTATCCCCTCACTCTCTTCCCACTCTTTAATTTTTTTAGCTGAACCCAATTCCACCTTCATCTTCCTTTACTTAACCAAAGCCTCTCTTCTCCATGCCTTCACCAATTGATGCTAAAATCCTTGCACAATAGATCTTGCCCCCACCACTAATGTGAATCTAAATCATTTTCCCCATTTTCCAACTGCCTCTCAGCCCATGACATCGTCACGTACCGGTGACTCTTTTTCTTATAACCCCGGCCTCTCTCCGCCAAGAAGCTGCTTGGCTTGACCAGAGCGAGTGGAAAATCGCCACCTATCTTTGAATGACGGACTTTGATTTTCTTCACGGGCGACCATTGAAGTTTGGAGATTTTTTCCCTTTTAGGCTTGAAAAGCATTTCGTCACGGGAAAATTGCACCGATCCTCCACTTTGAGACTTATGAGCGGGAATATTACCCATGTTGCATTTGTCTTTTAATGCGCAAATGGCACAAAATATTGATGACGACAACAACTGCACTGAGTCCGAGGTGAAGGGAGCTCGGATTAAGATGTTAGATGGTTATTTTGCTAGAATGTTGGAGATATCTATGGTAGGTGTAGATATTCTAGAAATATAGATGATTGGAGGACCGACAATTTTCCACCGGTGGCCCATCTCTTTGTGTGCATCATTCAGCACAACATCATTATGAAGAATAGCAGCCTTGACCAGAACTATATCTTAGTGCGGAAGGCTGCCTATGCAATAATTGGCAGCGTAGCCATCAATTGGGCTTGTGTCTTGATGCTCCTATGGTCGATCAGGGAGTTAGTACCCCGAAGACTCACTTTTCATATTGTGATTTACTCATTGGAGTGTTTAGACATTAAGAGGTAAATTTGAGCGAAGAGTCAGTAGTGAGGAAGGTCCCTCCGACCATCGACGGGACCACCATTAAGAGGATGAATATTCCTTTGCCATCTACCGCATCGCCTGTACCACCACCAAAGCCGTAGCATCAGTAGTAGGGGATAGCACAGGGCACCGAGAGATACTTGAGTCCTGAGCTTGGTGCTATCCATAAAGTTCAAGCAGGGCTCCAAGAGATTAGGACAGAGCAGTAGTGCTGAGGGCGTGATATTGGATGCATAGCCGCCATGCTACGACCGTTCCGAGGCCACGGCAATAGATCGAGCTCCAGACCTGGAGCGAGACATTCTCGCAGTTCTTAGACAATGTTTAATTTAGGATTGTTTTATCTTTCATTTTTAGCATTTTTCATTTCTTTTGGGTTATTGGCTTGTATAACTGTTAGTTGCCTCTTATAAAAGACACACACGATATTATGAGTTTCTATTACTTTTCTGTATTATTGTTTCTGTATATACGGACCGCTTCTACATATATGCATAGTAGAGAAACAATATAAATATGAGAATCTCATAAAGACACTTAACCAATAGTAATTGCAATATAAGACTGGAAGTTTATAATAATTGGAAACTTTAGCAAAGGATATGATAAAGTTTGTTTGATATCACAGGTTATTGCTCATGTTCTTTAAACGCTATATGTTTTGAATTATGGATGTGTTGACATTTTAAAACAAAATGCCAAATTCTTGGGTAAAGGTTAGCTGCCGAATTTTGTTATTTGGTATATGCGCTTAGCGCACTACCAACTTCAAACTACACTGAAATTGTGGCTTGATTTTTAAAAAAAATTAGAAAATATTTTGAATTATTTCCCCTTGATTTGAAAAGTTCCCATTTGAAAAAAAAGAGAAAATAAGAAAAAGTTTTGTAATCTAGTTCTTTTTAGATTTTTTGTTCAAAAATTTATTTCAAGGGAATATATGCATCTAATATTTTAGGACTTCTATTTTCCGAATTACTTACAAATTTGAAGCGTGAATTTTTTTTAATGAAAACTTTGATTTTGAAGGCCATATATTGGACTTAAAAAAAGACAAATAGAATTAAAATTTGCGAATTCAGTGGTGCAGTAGGATCGTCGATGCGATAAATGTAAGCGATAACAAGAGAAAGGTTGTTTTAGCCCTGAAATTTATATTTCCATATCTTGTCGATAATGCATGCAAGTCTATTTTTAGCTTAATTCCGTTTTAGAGATTGAAATAAGCCTCCTTATATGTTTTATGCATCGAAAATTTAGAATAGATCTTGGTCAACAAAGAAATTTCGACTGTGCCACGAGAATAGGAAAATTATAGTATTGTAAGAATGTTAAATTCTTTGCCTAAATTCCTTTTCCAACCATAAAAGTAAAGTTTAGGAAGCGATTTTTCGATGCATTAAATTATTTGGTGGTGGGAAGTCGATGAAAAATAAGTTGCTTCATACTTTTATTTGTAGGAGTATGGCGGTTTTGGTTGAAATTTTTTTCAAAAAGTTGCATACGTATAAAATTGCCAGTATATATGTAGGTTGTTTACATAATATTTTTCAAAAATGTTTATAAAGGAAAGCATTCATATAGGAGGATCCGATTTATTATTATGCATACATATTTTATGTGTGATGATACAGCAGTACACTATGCACTCATGCATATTTGGTTGCAAAAATTTGTTGTACAATCATTGGTTTTGCAGTTTAGGATAACAAGAAGCCATATCATAACTTAATCATTGGTGAAATTTCGATGGTGAAATTCTTTTAAAATGAAAAAAAGTAACACAACTATAATTGGCGTTAGTTATTTAGTCGATTAAGCTTCCAAAATGGAATTTTTGTAAATGATGGAATTTGACCATGAAACTTGCATCATTGCGTTTGTGGCGAGCAACTTTCGTATTTGAAGTTTTGCGATCAATCCAAACTAGAAGTTATGGACGAAAAATGAATTCAGAATGAAAATAATTAAATAAGAAGAAATTGACATTTTTATATTAATTACCCGAGCCCATAGGCCGACCTGTTACTAGGGAATGTTGACCCCTAGTGGTCGACCTATCACCCAAAGGGTGGTCGAGAAATGATGACCTAGTGGCCTAGACAAACCTGGGCCGTAGTGGCACAAATTTAATACGTTTCTGTTTAATGATTCTGGTTCATTCTAGCACCTATAAATTAAGTCATAACCATCCTTTCTCTTCTTATATTTTTATGTAGGCAGTAGCGAAGCTTTGCCATTTCTTTTTGTATACTTTTTTTCTAGATTGTAAAATAAGATATTTGTATCTATATTTCTACAAATCGAAGAAGAGTAGAAATAAGGAGAAGAAAAGAGAATTAGCTATATGCGTGCTTGAGGTAATGTAATGACCTATAAATTTTAAACGTAATATTTACGTATTTGACTAAATTTTTTGTGAATTTTAAATACTTGAATCCTGAAATATAAATTTGATATTTGGATTACGTCTATTAAAACATAACAAATGGTAAATTTTCATCTGGAAATATAAAAGTTTATTTTCTTGTGTAATGTTATTCCAATTCAAATCAGTTAATATTTGATGATAATATAAAAAAATTCAACCTGAATATTTTTACACATAAATTTGTAAATCATCTTTTGAGTGAGATGTCCTATTTTGTTTCTTCAAATTTGGACTGCTATTGCCCGGTTTATCTTAATTCGGGCAAAATTAGCAGGATTTTCAGTACGGATTATCGACTTTTGACAAGATGATCGTACCCATGATATCTGTGCACCGTTCTGTTCGTCAAATCGCGCTGATCGACGTAGTATATGCCTTTCCATGATTCAAGGTTCGAGTTACGGGGGAATCGACAAAATAAGTTGTAATACCGATACTGTTTTGAATCTTTTGAATTTCCTGTGGCCCTTCATATATCCATCCGTTGACACTAAATAGCCTATAGGCTTTAATATTTTCTAGAAATTTTAAATGTACCTTTTACAATTCCTATAGTTATATTACTTATTTTGTTCATGACTATTCATATCTTCTTCCTTTCATTCTAAATCAAAAATTATATAATATGTAACGGTTCACCTTTGCATACAATTATCTCCTCAAGCCTGTCACCATCTTGTTCATGAAACCGCACCTCCCCTTCCTACATGTTTTTTCACCTAATGCCTTGCGCCTCCTGACGTGCCCACGCATGCAATTGACTCACCAACCCGAGGCCTCGTCACCCACATTTCCTCATTTCCAGAATCCTAGCCACCCCAATGCTCATATCGTTTTCCCTTCCCCTGATATCGCCTAGAGACGCCACCATAGCTCGGTCAGCCACCTCACCAAAATCCCTGCCAAAGCTAGCAGTTGCCCATTTAAACACAAGCACAGCTAGGCCACTTTGTCTTGTAGTCGAGATAACCTTAACTCGGCAACCTTCATCTTTCTCTTGCTTGATTCCACCTTTCCACAGAATTTACTCGGTCATCCTCCACCTCGTTTGGTTCGTTCTATGTTTTATCTGTGTTGTTTTATAATATATATATATATATATATATATTACAAATCTATTATTGCAATTTGGTAGAAGTTAGGAAATAAAAATTTATGTAAGTTTACATAAGTATATGCAGTATATTATAAGTCTATACAAATTGTATTTTTAAAATCTGCATATTTTATATGTATTGATCTTGGTTTAAAAAAAATTATTATATAAATATAATTGTTGTATGAGTTATATATTTATGTTAATATGTATAGGTTATATTATATTGCAAGAGTCTGGTTGATATTAGTATATTTTGTATTCGTATATTAGTTTACATATATATGTAAACTGTTATAAAAATATTAGTTTATAAGTATAAAAAGTTATAAATTTCAAACTGTGCTTAAAAATTTGAGACTATTGTTTCTATATTATGTATAACTAGCTTATATATGGTATTGTGTGTGTATGTATGTATGTATGTATGTATGTATGTATGTATGTATGTATGTATAATTTTAACAGTTTGCGTACAGTAGATTTTTGTTTGGATTTCTTTTGGTTAGTCTGTATATATGTGTTTGCATGCTTGTTTTACTATATACATAATATATATATATATATATATGTCCTCTGTTATATAGTTTTAAAAATTTATAAAATTATAAAGTTGTTTATATACCTGTATGTTTGTTTTAAAGGTTTATGCAGTATATATTAGTATTTTATACTGTAAGTATATATAAAATCAAAGTTGTTGTATATATATAGTATATTATAATATAGTTAGCATAGTACAACCTTTATATGTTAAAGTATGTAAACAATATATTAGTTTGATATAAAATCTATTTATATTTACATTTTTGAACAAGCTATAAACAATTTATAAAAATATATTGTCTATGTTATAAACTAGATTAATTGTCGTGTATGTTAAATGAAACATTGTTTAAAGTATATTATTTTATAAAGGAAGTCATTTGGTTATGTCAAATATATATATATATATATATGTGTGTGTGTGTGTGTGTGTGTGTGTGTGTGTTTAAATTAATGTTGATTTGTAAATAAATATTATATATATATATATATATCTTATGTAATATATGTTTGGATTTAGAATATGACTCAATATATATAGTTATATATATAAGTAACTTATATCAATTATCTTCATCGATCCAGTTCTGATTTGAATCCGTCTATTCCTATTTATTAGCTCTGATCGTCAAATTCATGCCAATCTACTTTACTTTGCAATTCGTGCTTGGATTCGTAGCTTATTCCACTGTCGAATCTCTCTAACCTCGAAAGTTGAGAAATCACTCATGGTTAACGTTCTTATATTTATTAAATTTGGTTTCAATTGAAACGACAATTGAAACATGCTGTTGTTAGTTATTTACATTGCTATATATACTATTATCTGTATTTGTTCACCTGTGACATCTGACACCATTATCTGTTATTTATATTGATTTGCTATATATACTATTATCTGTATTTGTTCACCTGTGACATCTGAAACCAATATCTGTTATTTATATTGATGATGTAAACCTATAATATTCATATCCGTTATCACTCTGCAAGTTCCCTGTTTGTATAGAATTCCATATGGGTTGAAATGATATATACCCAACCGATTGGTAGAATAGGAGAAAATCGTTATGGTTTGAAATGATAAACTCAAGCGATTTTCACTGAATTAAATTTGGGATTGCGGGTTGAAATGATACATACCCTTATATTTAAATTGCAGATTGAAATGATAAATCTGTATCGCTCGACCATAGGATAGAAAATTATATACAGACACTGTTGGTCTATGTATATATATTGAAATGATTTTCCAAGGTTTAAAGATATATATATGGTTTTATATAAATATTGATTTTTAAAATATTATATATAAGTGTTATTTTATATATAGTTAAATTTCTAATTTTAAAAATTATATGTTTTAAAATTTTAAGGATTATACATTAGCTTTGAAATTATAAATTTTTAAATTTTATTATAATTTTACTATTTTGAAATATATATAAAATAAGTTTAACGGTAAGATTTCAATTAATAAAGTTGGATTCATTTAATAAGTAATATGTTTAAGTATTTATTCAAATATATATTTCAAAATTTAGATTTTATAATGATATTAATAAGTTAAGGTTGGGAAGTTAAATTTGAATTTATTTGAAATTTATAAATTTATTTAATTAAATCGATTTAGAATTTATGGAATTTGAAATTTTTAAAGGATATGATTTTATAACTTGATTTAGGTTTAAGGTGATTTAAATGAATATTTCATGTTTAAATAAATTGAAGGAAATATTCATTTATTTGAAATTTGTGGTTTTATTTCAATGATATTGGATTTATTGAATAAATATTTCGAAACTAAATAATATTAAAGTGAATTTGATATATATATATATATATATATATGAAATTATCAAATTTAGTTTTGAGAATGTTGAATATTTAAAGCTTTGAAATATATTGGAATCGAGATGGTTTATTTTGTGGTTCAAATCTGTAATTTGAAATTGATATAATTTGAAATGGTTTATTGAGAAACTTACTTGAGTTGAAATTGATGAATTTAGATTGAATTAAATTTGAATTTTTTGAATTCAAATTAATTTGAATTGATTTGTGAAAATTTGAGGATGTTATTTTATCATATAAAGTATTTTATAGATTTTATTTAAACTAATATTTTCTTTACTGTATAAACTATTTAATATACTAATTATTTTATTATATATATTTTATTATATATATTTTAACTTAAACTATTTTATTTTATAAACTATTTTATATATATTATATATACTAATTTTCCCATTCCATTTATAAATTCCATAGTGAATTTATATTTCAAAATATCTACTGATCTACATTTTTCAATAGATTTCAAATATTCAATTCCAATTTATCTTCAAAAAGATAAATTCTTAAAAACATTCCATTTCATATTGGAAAAGCATTTCCATACTTATTTAAAAATAAGTAATTCATAAATCTCATTTATTTTCAACAATTTGAAAATATTCAATATACTTAACCCATAGTTAAGTATATATTTCATTTGTTTAAGGAAAACGTTCTTTTATTTACATTTATTTGGGTCAAAACGAATGTTGCGTAAAACATCGTTACGATAACCCAAAAACACTAGTATAGGGTTCGAAATTAAAATAGATATATAAATCCCAATACTATACAAAACTTTTCCTTTCAGAAATCATTTACTATAACAACAGTGTTATAGTCCATTATTTCCTTATTTTCCTCGAAAACGCCTATTTCAACAATGAATGTTGAAATCTACGTATTCATTTCCCTCTATTTCTCGAAAAACGTTAATTTCAACAATAAATGTTGAAATCTATGTTTTCGATACTTAATGCATTTTAAAACATCTTTAAATCGTTTTAAATTCTATTTAAAACATCCTTTTCCCAAAAGATATCCATTTTATTTAACGATATATTCACTGTTCAAAAACATGAATATAACTCTGTTAATAAACTTTTATATTCAATTGATCAAATTCAATTGATTACGAATTTATAACAATGTTTATAAATTCCAACTCTATTTATGAACTTCAATTTACTAATCTCTTTTATTAAATCCAATTCAATTTATATAACCCAATTATAAACCAAAATCTATATTATAAGTTGAATACTTATAATATTATTTATTTACCAAATCGTTCCTTTGAACTTCACAAATTTTTAAATCTTATTACTCATAAAATTCCTTTATATATTTTCTTTCAATTTCAACTTATAAAAAAAATATTTTCTTTCAATTCCAACTTATAAAAAATATTTCTTTTATTAACTGTTTCTATCAGTATCCCATTTAAATGCCCAAAAGCCAGTTTATAAGTTAATTTCCTATAAAACTTTTATTTTCAACATCTATTCATTTGATAACTTTCACAACTTATAAATCTATAAATTTTAATGAAAGCCATTTTATACATCAACTCAACACTTTATAAACCCGTTTCAGAATTCCAATAAATTTAATTCACAAATATCCATTTATAAAATCTTTTATATAAACCGATAATAAAATTTATCCAGAATCCCAATTTAACTATTTTATAAAAATCTGTGTATTTTAAAAATTACCTTTCTATTATATTTCATAAAAATGTTAATTTTTATAACATAAAAATTTATACATTTTTTTTTAATTCTAAAGTGAATCAATTTAAAAATTTAATAAAACATATTCTTTGAAAAATCACTTTAAAAACCCTTTTAAATTCAAAATCGTTATTTTTAACTTTAAAACTGAATCTGATGATGCAACAGCATCGAATAGTCAATCACGGCACAAATATCATATATCGATATGATAATCAACAATCACGCAATATCTACAATCATATAAATATTTGTGAGGAATCCAGTTGGATCCCTCCAACCTGTTTCCCTGCATCCAAAGATGTTAGCACAATACCAATTCCACTTCGAGGTGGAATATCGCGGTATATGGGATTTATAAAATATAATCCACTTACTAATGGCACAATAGGGTCTCATCCGCTATACAATGCGGGAAATCAATCAACTCCAATATATACATATGCCAATATGTATATATTGCTATATATATATATATCGTAATATATATACTATCACAATCAAATAGCAGTCAATCAATCAATCAGCAAATTTTAAATCTAACTATTTAAAATTTAAATACCCTTTTGAGTGAGAAGTTCTCACCTTTGCTTTTATTTTGCCATCCATTTCCCATCTTGGCTCGATTTCTTGATTTATACCTTGTATGAATAATTATATAATTTATTAATATTCGAATATATCGAACAATTAAATTCCCATTTAATAGATTTAATTAACAAATTATTTTAGTTTTAAATTAATCTTCCTTGACAATTTCTAAAAAATTAAATAGGTTAATTAAATGAATTAACACCCTAAATAAATAATTTTATCAACTTAGTAAAGCAAATCTTATTTTTTTTTCTTCATTTCAACTGCATATAGGTTAAAATCAAATTTTCGTATAAACTCAACATTTAAACTTTGCATTTTTCTGTAACATTTAAATTAAAACTAAATTAACTAATATTTATATTTAAACGACAATAAATTTCCTCTTTAATAATCTAGTATATATATATTTTACTGTAAACATATATTTTTTTCTTTATATCTTTACTGTCCATTTTTCTTTAAAACAACTAAACAAACAGTTTATTTTTTTTTATTTTTTTCTATCGATTCAGACTAAAAATCAATTCAATAAATTTCCTTACTGTAAACATTTATTATTTTATACCTATATATTAGTATTTAACTGAAATCAAAATAAACTTGTAATTAAACCTTACTGCAGATTAAAAATCTATTTCCTGTCAATATATTTTTACAAAATAAACTGGTACAATTTTTTCCTTTTCTGGTTTCTGCATATATCTAAATTTAAATTAAAACAACTGTTAATTGATTTATTTATTTTTTCTGTTTACTGTTTAAAGATATTAAATAAAATAAATAAAGTAAGATTTACTGCTACCTTACTGTCTTTGACTTCCATCTCATCGTCGACCCAATCTCACAGCCTCGGCCTCCACGAAGTTGAATGCGCCGCCCACCTCGATTGCCACTGTTGCCGCCGCACCTCGCAGTCGCCATCCAAACCCCTCTCGCGAGCTTCATATAGCCGAGCGCCTCACCTCGCAAGCATCACCTCACGAATCCAAGCCCTAACTGAATCGCCCCTACGCGAGTCGCCCACTCGCGATGCCATACCCCCATCATCAGCTCTAGCTTGAAGTGATTCGAGCATAGCTTCAATCGAACGAAAATTGTTTGATTTTTATAAAGGAGGGTTGCGGCCATTTTTTTATTTTCTTTGATTTCATTTTTTTTTTCTAGAGCTCGAATTCATTGAATTTGAAAAGGGAAAGAGTATTTGGATTTTAGAAGAGGAGACGAGATACTTAAAAATCGAACGAGGCTGTCCATGATTTTGAACTGCTTGAGAAGATGATTTCATGATTTTTGTTTTCAAACGAAATTTTAACAGCTGCCATTTTTAGATTCGAACGAAGATTTTTCTTTTCTGGTTTGAACTATTGCGTGATAAAAGAACGAAGGGGAGACAAGAGTACGCGATTAACAGAGGGAACAAGAAAAGAAAGGAGCGTACGAGTGGAAACAGCATGCGTGATTCTCGGCGTGAATTTAGGAACGAAGGTGGTTGCGTTGACAAAAATTTCAAATTTAAATTTAAATTTGATTTGAACTCGATTTAATTTCAACGCGTTTGCTTATCGTATGCTCACATATCAACTCCGAAAAATACGAAATTTGAAATCCGATAATAATTCGATATTACGGACCCAACGGAACTGGTTTCGTCGAATTCCGAGACTGTGCCTCGGAAGGCTATTTTCAAATTCAATTTAAACGATATAATTTCAAAACTAATCAAATCACTTTCAAATTCAATTCTGAAGCTTCAATTATCTTCAATATTATCAATATAAATTTTATAAGCCTTTGAAATATTTTTAATCAGCTTAAAATTGAAGATTCAAATTTTTATTCAACTTTTAATTGATTAAATTTTATAATTTAATCGTCAAATTCAAAGCTATATTGAAAATTCAATCCAAACCATTATTCAAATGTTTAAAATTAATTAAATATTTTCAATTTAAATTGTTTAAAATTCTGGGTCGTTACAAGCTTCCCCCCTTAAAAGAATTTCGTCCCGAAATTACAAGTTAAGGAGGATGATCCTAAACCGTTTATTATTTTTCACAATTCAAATAGTTATATCAACTTTCTAACACAAATCTTTTTATTAAAGATTCATTATCATTTCAACAAGCTTTCTAACTTCAATTATAAATTTCAAAGAACATTGTTTACCTCACAATTCAATTTAATTTCAAATTCAAATTTTAAACTTTCAAAATTTTCTCAAAAATTTTCTAACACCCGAAATTTTCGAAAAATTTCGCCAGCGTCTCCTTTGCGCGGATCGATCGGTACGACTACAAAATGGCACCACGGCCCCTCGAAATCAAAAAGAAAAGAGAAAACCAAGTGGCTGGAGAAGAAAATCATCAAATTTCATATTGAAATTGAAATACGTACCTTTTTGTCGAGCAATTCAATTTTTATCTTTGAAATCAAAATCCCAATTCTTTTATAACACCTGTATAATCTGCTAGTAGTAGTATACATAATATCCAACTACAATATTCAAACCATTTTGCCAATTCTATTGCAAAATTTTCAATATATACTACTTATACCATCTTTACTTTACTATTGGAGTTATACATTCATTTTCATTCAATTTTGCATTTTAATTTCATTTGAATTCAATTTACAATTTCAATTTTTATTTGAATTCAATTTATAATCTCAATTCTATTTGTTTCTAAGCCAAACGAATTCATATTCATTCTAGTTTATACCAATTTAAATTGATACCATTTCAATTCATTCTAAATCTACTTCAGTTCTATTTGCATTTCATATTTATCTTGAATTTACTTAAGCTATTTCACTTCAAACTCAAGTTCATTTCCTTGTAAACAATCTTCAATTTCATTTCCATTTTCATTTAATTTGATTCATTTACAAATCATATTTACTTTCATTCCTTCAATTAGTTTAGCTTACTAATTTTCATTTCAATATTTTTCTTTGCTTAAATCAAATTCAATTCCAATTCATTTTAATTACTCCAAATTTATTTTCAACTTAATAATATTCCATAAATATTTTTATATAGCATTCCAGAGTCTTTTCAACCTTTCAAAACCATTTTTGAAAACAATTCAAATCATCCTTTGAATTTCAAAACCAAACCCAAATTTTCTAAACAACTTTATATTTAAAACAATTTGGCAGCAATTCCTCTTTTGGAAACCCGAAAATGAACACCAATGATGTCGCGGTCATCATCGGAATTATTTTCCAGCGACCGAAAAGAGTTTATTGCTTTTATCTATTTCAAAATACTTTTCGAAACTTTTGAAATCCATTTTCAAATCAAAAAGGAATTTAATTTCTAATTTCCAAATTCTTTCAAAACATTTCCAAAAACTTCCCTGGAATTCTATTTCTAATTATAAGTCACATTTGTAATTTACTTCTATTTCAATTTTCATGTAACAAGGATTTCAATTCTTATTCAATTTAATGGTAATAATTTAATACTATCAGTTCCTAACATCCATGCAACCATATACCATAATAATCTACAGAAAATCATTTCTTTTATACACAAAATAGCATTGGGTAAAATTATTTCATTTACCCGATTTTTAAAACAATACTGTGTTAATTGTTCTACTCAAGTGTTTAGAAACCCTTTCGGCATAGTTTTGCAGACCGTGCTGACGAAGGTTCATATGCCACTCAATAAATCAACCAACACAATATAAAATCATTTTATATTCACTAACAAATACGCGCTCATATCTATTATTACACTCAAACTCATTCTAGAGTACTACTGACTCCATCTCTAATGAGTAACACCCAACAGAGCCATGGTTGTCGCTTAACCATATGCTCTGATACCACTTGTAAAGGCCCGAAAATCCGTACTCCTTTGAGCTGGCAACATTCCACAATCATCCAACCAAAGGGGAACAAACTTCTGAATCTTTATGGTTTAAGAAGAAGAAAGAGGTAGAAGAAGAGAGAAAAAGAGAGAAGAAGAAAGAAAACAATATCAGAATAGAAAGTAACAACAGAACAATATCAGAATCTCACAATCGCAGCGGAACAACATATAATAGATAAATGAATAATCATTAAAACAAAAGAACTATACATTTTATACATATACATCACATTACATTCATTTCATCATCAGAGTGTACAACAACAAACAACAACAAACAGCGGAAAAGAAATACTATATACAATATAATATACTACGCCATCCAGCTCGCCTCCAGATATCTGTAGCAACACCTGAATCCAGAATGACCTGATAACCTAACTCTAGACTGCCCGTATAGAAATTGGTGGGCACCCAGAGTTTAGGAAGGGAAAAATAAACTCCAGGTCAGTCATGTGACTGGTGTGAGAACTAAAAACAGTTATTTATCTTTTAAACAAAGAACAGGAGAAATTTTAAAAGAAAATTCGCAATGCTTTTTGAAAATGAAACTACCATAAGGTCTCCCGCCACACACACAATGCAAACGCAGACTTGGAGGAGGTTTCTCCTTATGATAGTCAAAGATGCGTACTACGCAAAATCAAATCATTTTTGATATTCTTATTAGTACATAGTGTAGGAAAACAATTTCGAAAGTAGAATATAAATCTTAGCCAGCATAGGTACCATTATATTATGCCCGCTATAGCTACCATATTAGATGGCAGGTTCTACAACTAAAACCGTACAAGGCTCGTATTGAAGAATGGATTTCCAACAAATGGTCAGGCCAAGGAACTTCCCATTGCCACATGGAAACGCCTCTGGAATGACGTCCCGAGAACCTATCCGGATCTCTGCCAACACAAGGCCGGGTTACCCCTAACTGGGTAACTACTGACACGAATATGTCATTCCCCGATCGTAACCGATCTATATCCGAGGATCCCCGATTTCCAACAACCACAAAGTAATAAATTTGCAGTAATCACATAGGTTAAGTATCTGGGCTCCATACCATGATACCACCTCTATCCAGAAGGAATGACATACACTAAAGGGGTGCTACCCCGTAATAACCTTGCCGCATCTTTCCTGTTTTGACCATTTCCGGGGTGTGAGGCTCGATAAAGTCTCGTCCACAAAGCCACGCTTTTCAAAAGCAGTGCTTTGGGTCAACAAATGATCAAAGCAATGATCATCAAGATAGACGATCAAACAAATGATCCTATCACAAATGATCATTCAACGATCATTTCACAGCAACACTTAGTATATCGCACTACCAAATTGGGAGTATATCACTAATGACGTTCAACTATATAACCTCTGAGCTCGTACGTCTCAGAGAAGGGTGTTAAGCTAAGAGAATAAATTCTCCGCCACCAACAGAAATATATTTGAAAGAAATCAGCTTTATATCTCAACTTGTAATGTCAGACATACAATCCATACAAGTCTGTTCCGGGATCGAACAGAACCGAAGGCACTTACAAAGAAGTCCTTGCAATCCGGATATTCATTAATCACGTCCGGACTTCCCGTCACTAAGGGTGATAAAACCTCTATATCGGAGATCAGCCGATGCAGAGTAACTCGACGGCAATCCTTCCGTTTTCACAATTATCCGGTTTCAACACCGGTCTTCAAATGCAATTTATAACGACGTATCACTATTCGGAATGGGTTATACGACCCCATGGTCCTTTCCCGGTTAACCCGAATAGTGAGTGCTTATTTTAAAATAAGTGTGGCATTCAATTCAAGCAATCACAACAAATACCTATTTAAAGGTAAATATTGATAGTCGGTTATTTAACTATCAATAAAGATGCGCAACATCACCAGATTCCAAATAATTTCGCAAATTATTTATTTTTCCAAAAATATCTTTACAAGATATATAATTTTCCATACTTCAAAAATAACCAATGTTTATTTTGAAACCAATTTTCCCTTTCCATTTATAAATTCCATAGTGAATTTATATTTCAAAATATCTACTGATCTACATTTTTCAATAGATTTCAAATATTCAATTCCAATTTATCTTCAAAAAGATAAATTCTTAAAAACATTCCATTTCATATTGGAAAAGCATTTCCATACTTATTTAAAAATAAGTAATTCATAAATCTCATTTATTTTCAACAATTTGAAAATATTCAATATACTTAACCCATAGTTAAGTATATATTTCATTTTTTTAAGGAAAACGTTCTTTTATTTACATTTATTTGGGTCAAAACGAATGTTGCGTAAAACATCGTTACGACAACCCAGAAACACTAGTATAAGGATTCGAAATTAAAATAGATATATAAATCCCAATACTATACAAAACATTTCCTTTTGGAAATCATTTACTATAACAACAGTGTTATAGTCCATTATTTCCTTATTTTCCTCGAAAACGCCTATTTCAACAATGAATGTTGAAATCTACGTATTCATTTCCCTCTATTTCTCGAAAAACGTCTATTTCAACAATAAATGTTGAAATCTATGTTTTCGATACTTAATGCATTTTAAAACATCTTTAAATCGTTTTAAATTCTATTTAAAACATCCTTTTCCCAAAAGATATCCATTTTATTTAACGATATATTCACTGTTCAAAAACGTGAATATAACTCCTTTAATAAACTTTTATATTCAATTGATCAAATTCAATTGATTACGAATTTATAACAAGGTTTATAAATTCCAACTCTATTTATGAACTTCAATTTACTAATCTCTTTTATTAAATCCAATTCAATTCATATAATCCAATTATAAACCAAAATCTGTATTATAAGTTGAATACTTATAATATTATTTGTTTACCAAATCGTTCCTTTGAACTTCACAAATTTTTAAATCTTATTACTCATAAGATTCCTTTATATATTTTCTTTCAATTTCAACTTATAAAAAAAATATTTTCTTTCAATTCCAACTTATAAAAAATATTTCTTTTATTAACTGTTTCTATCAGTATCCCATTTAAATGCCCAAAAGCCAGTTTATAAGTTAATTTCCTATAAAACTTTTATTTTCAACATCTATTCATTTGATAACTTTCACAACTTATAAATCTATAAATTTTAATGAAAGCCATTTTATACATCAACTCAACACTTTATAAACCCGTTTCAGAATTCCAATAAATTTAATTCACAAATATCCATTTATAAAATCTTTTATATAAACCGATAATAAAATTTATCCAGAATCCCAATTTAACTATTTTATAAAAATCTGTGTATTTTAAAAATTACCTTTCTATTATATTTCATAAAAATGTTAATTTTTATAACATAAAAATTTATACATTTTTTTTTATTCTAAAGTGAATCAATTTAAAAATTTAATAAAACATATTCTTTGAAAAATCACTTTAAAAACCCTTTTAAATTCAAAATCGTTATTTGTAACTTTAAAAATGAATCCGATGATGCAAAAGCATCGAATAGTCATTTACGACACAAATATCATATATCGATATGATAATCAACAATCACACAATATCTACAATCATATAAATATTTGTGAGGAATCCAGTTGGACCCTTCAACCTGTTTCCCTGCATCCAAAGATGTTAGCACAATACCAATTCCACTTTGAGGTGGAATATCGCGGTATATGGGATTTATAAAATATAATCCGCTTACTAACGGCGCAATAGGGTGTCATCCGCTATACAATGCGGGAAATCAATCAACTCCAATATATACATATGCCAATATGTATATATTGCTATATATATATATATATCGTAATATATATACTATCACAATCAAATAGCAGTCAATAAATCAATCAGCAAATTTTAAATCTAACTATTTAAAATTTAAATACCCTTTTGAGTGAGAAGTTCTCACCTTTGCTTTTATTTTGCCATCCATTTCCCATCTTGGCTCGATTTCTTGATTTATACCTTGTATAAATAATTATATAATTTATTAATATTCGAATATATCGAACAATTAAATTCCCATTTAATAGATTTAATTAACAAATTATTTTAGTTTTAAATTAATCTTCCTTGACAATTTCTAAAAAATTAAATAGGTTAATTAAATGAACTAACACCCTAAATAAATTATTTTATCAACCTAGTAAAGCAAATCTTATATTTTCTTTTTTCTTCATTTCAACTGCATATAGGATAAAATCAAATTTTCGTATAAACTCAACATTTAAACTTTGCATTTTTCTGTAACATTTAAATTAAAACTAAATTAACTAATATTTATATTTAAACGACAATAAATTTCCTCTTTAATAATCTAGTATATATATATTTTACTGTAAACATATATTTTTTTCTTTATATCTTTACTGTCCATTTTTCTTTAAAACAACTAAACAAACAGTTTTTTTTTTCTATCGATTCAGACTAAAAATCAATTCAATAAATTTCCTTACTGTAAACATTTATTATTTTATACCTATATATAGTAGTATTTAACTGAAATCAAAATAAACTTGTAATTAAACCTTACTGCATATTAAAAATCTATTTCCTCTCAATATATTTTTACAAAAATAAATTGGTACAATTTTTTCCTTTTCTGGTTTCTGCATATATCTAAATTTAAATTAAAACAACTGTTAATTGATTTATTTATTTTTTCTGTTTATTGTTTAAAGATTTTAAATAAAATAAATAAAGTAAGATTTACTGCTACCTTACTGTCTTTGACTTCCATCTCATCGTCGACCCAATCTCACAGCCTCGGCCTCCACGAAGTTGAACGCGCCGCCCACCTCGATTGCCACTATCGCCGCCGCACCTCGTAGTCGCCATCCAAACCCCTCTCGCGAGCTTCATATAGCCGAGCGCCTCGCCTCGCAAGCATCACCTCACGAATCCAAGCCCTAACTGAATCGCCCCTACGCGAGTCGCCCACTCGCGATGCCATACCCCCATCATCAGCTCGAGCTTGAAGTGATTCGAGCATAGCTTCAATCGAACGAAAATTGTTTGATTTTTATAAAGGAGGGTTGCGGCCATTTTTTTATTTTCTTTGATTTCGTTTTTTTTTTCAGAGCTCGAATTCATTGAATTTGAAAAGGGAAAGAGTATTTGGATTTTAGAAGAGGAGAGAGATACTTAAAAATCGAACGAGGCTGTCCATGATTTTGAACTGCTTGAGAAGATGATTTCATGATTTTTGTTTTCAAACGAAATTTTAACAGCCGCCATTTTTAGATTCGAACGAAGATTTTTCTTTTCTGGTTTGAACTATTGCGTGATAAAAGAACGAAGGGGAGACAAGAGTACGCGATTAACAGAGGGAACAAGAAAAGAAAGGAGCGTACGAGTGGAAACAGCATGCATGATTCTCGGCGTGAATTTAGGAACGAAGGTGGTTGCGTTGACAAAAATTTCAAATTTAAATTTAAATTTGATTTGAACTCGATTTAATTTCAACGCGTTTGCTTATCGTATGCTCACATATCAACTCCGAAAAATACGAAATTTGAAATCCGATAATAATTCGATATTACGGACCCAACGGAACTGGTTTCGTCGAATTCCGAGACTGTGCCTCGGAAGGCTATTTTCAAATTCAATTTAAACGATATAATTTCAAAACTAATCAAATCACTTTCAAATTCAATTCTGAAGCTTCAATTATCTTCAATATTATCAATATAAATTTTATAAGCCTTTGAAATATTTTTAATCAGCTTAAAATTGAAGATTCAAATTTTTATTCAACTTTTAATTGATTAAATTTTATAATTTAATCGTCAAATTCAAAGCTATATTGAAAATTCAATCCAAACCATTATTCAAATGTTTAAAATTAATTAAATATTTTCAATTTAAATTGTTCAAAATTCTGGGTCGTTACAATCTTCCCCCCTTAAAAGAATTTCGTCCCGAAATTACAAGTTAAGGAGGATGATCCTAAACCGTTTATTATTTTTCACAATTCAAATGGTTTTATCAACTTTCTAACACAAATCTTTTTATTAAAGATTCATTATCATTTCAACAAGCTTTCTAACTTCAATTATAAATTTCAAAGAACATTGTTTACCTCACAATTCAATTTAATTTCAAATTCAAATTTTAAACTTTCAAAATTTTCTCAAAAATTTTCTAACATCCGAAATTTTCGAAAAATTTCGCCAGCGTCTCCTTTGCGCGGATCGATCGGTACGACTACAAAATGGCACCACGGCCCCTCGAAATCAAAAAGAAAAGAGAAAGCCAAGTGGCTGGAGAAGAAAATCATCAAATTTCATATTGAAATTGAAATACGTACCTTTTTGTCGAGCAATTCAATTTTTATCTTTGAAATCAAAATCCCAATTCTTTTATAACACCTGTATAATCTGCTAGTAGTAGTATACATAATATCCAACTACAATATTCAAACCATTTTGCCAATTCTATTGCAAAATTTTCAATATATACTACTTATACCATCTTTACTTTACTATTGGAGTTATACATTCATTTTCATTCAATTTTGCATTTTAATTTCATTTGAATTCAATTTACAATTTCAATTTTTATTTGAATTCAATTTATAATCTCAATTCTATTTGTTTCTAAGCCAAACGAATTCATATTCATTCTAGTTTATACTAATTTAAAATGATACCATTTCAATTCATTCTAAATCTACTTCAGTTCTCTTTGCATTTCATATTTATCTTGAATTTACTTAAGCTATTTCACTTCAAACTCAAGTTCATTTCCTTGTAAACAATCTTCAGTTTCATTTCCATTTTCATTTAATTTGATTCATTTACAAATCATATTTACTTTCATTCCTTCAATTAGTTTAGCTTACTAATTTTCATTTCAATATTTTTCTTTGCTTAAATCAAATTCAATTCCAATTCATTTTAATTACTCCAAATTTATTTTCAACTTAATAATATTCCATAAATATTTTTATATAGCATTCCAGAGTCTTTTCAACCTTTCAAAACCATTTTTGAAAACAATTCAAATCATCCTTTGAATTTCAAAACCAAACCCAAATTTTCTAAACAACTTTATATTTAAAACAATTTGGCAGCAATTCCTCTTTTGGAAACCCGAAAATGAACACCAATGATGTCGCGGTCATCATCGGAATTATTTTCCAGCGACCGAAAAGAGTTTATTGCTTTTATCTATTTCAAAATACTTTTCGAAACTTTTGAAATCCATTTTCAAATCAAAAAGGAATTTAATTTCTAAATTTCCAAATTCTTTCAAAACATTTCCAAAAACTTCACTGGAATTCTATTTCTAATTATAAGTCACATTTGTAATTTACTTCTATTTCAATTTTCATGTAACAAGGATTTCAATTCTTATTCAATTTAAATGGTAATAATTTAATACTATCAATTCCTAACATCCATGCAACCATATACCATAATAATCTACAGAAAATCATTTCTTTTATACAAAAAATAGCATTGGGTAAAATTATTTCATTTACCCGATTTTTAAAACAATACTGTGTTAATTGTTCTACTCAAGTGTTTAGAAACCCTTTCGGCATAGTTTTGCAGACCGTGCTGACGAAGGTTCATATGCCACTCAATAAATCAACCAACACAATATAAAATCATTTTATATTCACTAACAAATACGTGCTCATATCTATTATTACACTCAAACTCATTCTAGAGTACTACTGACTCCATCTATAATGAGTAACACCCAACAGAGCCATGGTTGTCGCTTAACCATATGCTCTGATACCACTTGTAAAGGCCCGAAAATCCGTACTCCTTTGAGCTGGCAACATTCCACAACCATCCAACCAAAGGGGAACAAACTTCTGAATCTTTATGGTTTAAGAAGAAGAAAGAGGTAGAAGAAGAGAGAATAAGAGAGAAGAAGAAAGAAAACAATATCAGAACAGAAAGTAACAACAGAACAATATCAGAATCTCACAATCGCAGCGGAACAACATATAATAGATAAATGAATAATCATTAAAACAAAAGAACTATACATTTTATACATATACATCACATTACATTCATTTCATCATCAGAGTGTACAACAACAAACAACAACAAACAGTGGAAAAGAAATACTATATACAATATAATATACTACGCCATCCAGCTCGCCTCCAGATATCTGTAGCAACACCTGAATCCAGAATGATCTGATAACCTAACTCTAGACTGCCCGTATAGAAATTGGTGGGCACCCAGAGTTTAGGAAGGGAACAATAAACTCCAGGTCAGTCATGTGACTGGTGTGAGAACTAAAAACAGTTATTTATCTTTTAAACAAAGAACAGGAGAAATTTTAAAAGAAAATTCGCAATGCTTTTTGAAAATGAAACTACCATAAGGTCTCCCGCCACACACACAATGCAAACGCAGACTTGGAGGAGGTTTCTCCTTATGATAGTCAAAGATGCTTACTACGCAAAATCAAATCATTTTTGATATTATTATTAGTACATAGTGTAGGAAAACAATTTCGAAAGTAGAATATAAATCTTAGCCATCATAGGTACCATTATATTATGCCCGCTATAGCTACCATATTAGATGGCAGGTTCTACAACTAAAACCGTACAAGGCTCGTATTGAAGAATGGATTTCCAACAAATGGTCAGGCCAAGGAACTTCCCATTGCCACATGGAAACGCCTCTGGAATGACGTCCCGAGAACCTATCCGGATCTCTGCCAACACAAGGCCGGGTTACCCCTAATTGGGTAACTACTGACACGAATATGTCATTCCCCGATCGTAACTGATCTATATCCGAGGATCCCCGATTTCCAACAACCACAAAGTAATAAATTTGCAGTAACCACATAGGTTAAGTATCTGGGCTCCATACCATGATACCACCTCTATCCAGAAGGAATGACATACACTAAAGGGGTGCTACCCCCTAATAACCTTGCCGCATCTTTCCTGTTTTGACCATTTCCGGGGTGTGAGGCTCGATAAAGTCTCGTCCACAAAGCCACGCTTTTCAAAAGCAGTGCTTTGGGTCAACAAATGATCAAAGCAATGATCATCAAGATAGACGATCAAACAAATGATCCTATCACAAATGATCATTCAACGATCATTTCACAGCAACACTTAGTATATCGCACTACCAAATTGGGAGTATATCACTAATGACGTTCAACTATATAACCTCTGAGCTCGTACGTCTCAGAGAAGGGTGTTAAGCTAAGAGAATAAATTCTCCGCCACCAACAGAAATATATTTGAAAGAAATCAGCTTTATATCTCAACTTGTAATGTCAGACATACAATCCATACAAGTCTGTTCCGGGATCGAACAGAACCGAAAGCACTTACAAAGAAGTCCTTGCAATCCGGATATTCATTAATCACGTCCGGACTTCCCGTCACTAAGGGTGATAAAACCTCTATATCGGAGATCAGCCGATGCAGAGTAACTCGACGGTAATCCTTCCGTTTTCACAATTATCCGGTCTTCAACACCGGTCTTCAAATGCAATTTATAACGACGTATCACTATTCGGAATGGGTTATACGACCCCATGGTCCTTTCCCGGTTAACCCGAATAGTGAGCGCTTATTTTAAAATAAGTGTGGCATTCAATTCAAGCAATCACAACAAATACCTATTTAAAGGTAAATATTGATAGTCGGTTATTTAACTATCAATAAAGATGCGCAACATCACCAGATTCCAAATAATTTCTCAAATTATTTATTTTTCCAAAAATATCTTTACCAGATATATAATTTTCCATACTTCAAAAATAACCAATGTTTATTTTGAAACCAATTTTCCCTTTCCATTTATAAATTTCATAGTGAATTTATATTTCAAAATATCTACTGATCTACATTTTTCAATAGATTTCAAATATTCAATTCCAATTTATCTTCAAAAAGATAAATTCTTAAAAACATTCCATTTCATATTGGAAAAGCATTTCCATACTTATTTAAAAATAAGTAATTCATAAATCTCATTTATTTTCAACAATTTGAAAATATTCAATATACTTAACCCATAGTTAAGTATATATTTCATTTGTTTAAGGAAAACGTTCTTTTATTTACATTTATTTGGGTCAAAACGAATGTTGGGTAAAACATCGTTACGACAACCCAAAAACACTAGTATAGGGATTCGAAATTAAAATAGATATATAAATCCCAATACTATACAAAACATTTCCTTTTGGAAATCATTTACTATAACAACAGTGTTATAGTCCATTATTTCCTTATTTTCCTCGAAAACGCCTATTTCAACAATGAATGTTGAAATCTACGTATTCATTTCCCTCTATTTCTCGAAAAACGTCTATTTCAACAATAAATGTTGAAATCTATGTTTTCGATACATAATGCATTTTAAAACATCTTTAAATCGTTTTAAATTCTATTTAAAACATCCTTTTCCCAAAAGATATCCATTTTATTTAACGATATATTCACTGTTCAAAAACGTGAATATAACTCCTTTAATAAACTTTTATATTCAATTGATCAAATTCAATTGATTACGAATTTATAACAAGGTTTATAAATTCCAACTCTATTTATGAACTTCAATTTACTAATCTCTTTTATTAAATCCAATTCAATTTATATAACCCAATTATAAACCAAAATCTGTATTATAAGTTGAATACTTATAATATTATTTGTTTACCAAATCGTTCCTTTGAACTTCACAAATTTTTAAATCTTATTACTCATAAGATTCCTTTATATATTTTCTTTCAATTTCAACTTATAAAAAAAATATTTTCTTTCAATTCCAACTTATAAAAAATATTTCTTTTATTAACTGTTTCTATCAGTATCCCATTTAAATGCCCAAAAGCCAGTTTATAAGTTAATTTCCTATAAAACTTTTATTTTCAACATCTATTCATTTGATAACTTTCACAACTTATAAATCTATAAATTTTAATGAAATCCATTTTATACATCAACTCAACACTTTATAAACCCGTTTCAGAATTCCAATAAATTTAATTCACAAATATCCATTTATAAAATCTTTTATATAAACCGATAATAAAATTTATCCAGAATCCCAATTTAACTATTTTATAAAAATCTGTGTATTTTAAAAATTACCTTTCTATTATATTTCATAAAAATGTTAATTTTTATACATTTTTTTTTTCTAAAGTGAATCAATTTAAAAATTTAATAAAACATATTCTTTGAAAAATCACTTTAAAAACCCTTTTAAATTTAAAATTGTTATTTTTAACTTTAAAAATGAATCCGATGATGCAACAGCATCGAATAGTCATTTACGGCACAAATATCATATATCGATATGATAACCAACAATCACACAATATCTACAATCATATAAATATTTGTGAGGAATCCAGTTGGATCCCTTCAACCTGTTTCCCTGCATCCAAAGATGTTAGCACAATACCATGTGACGCCCCACCTCTATACCCACGCTAGCCAAGAACACTACGGTGTAGTGCTGTCAACTAGCACGGAGAATAAGGCTGTTGAGGAGCGACCATCCGTGTAATTGCTTTGTGCGAACACCGATATGTCAGATAGTAAAAACGTGCAATCTATTTTAGGAGGAAATCCGACATGTCGATGCAAACTCAAAGCTACCACGCGGTGGCTATAATAGTCTAGGACAAATATAAACTAATAACACAGATAAATATAAATGCGGAACACAGATAAAAACAGAAAATCTCATATACATATATAATAACTGATGTCAGTTACAATACATTTACACGGTACATGTGATACAACTGCAATAGTCAACTCAGGGAGTTACATATACAAGTACATTAACGTATATAATATACATGAATACATATCTTCCTATACAATAATATAGACTACTACAAAAGACGACTACTCCAAAAGATATGAAAGAACTTCATAGCTCTAGCAGCAACCCAAAGCAGAATATCTACAACCTGTAAATACTCGGTCTGACCCGAGTATTAAATTCAAAAGAAAATAATACTCGGGTCAGTCTAATTCAAACTCAGTTATTAGTGCACAGAAGCAATAATAATCAAATAATGAATAGACGACAGTAACTAAACCAAATCAGAATGCAATTCAGAATATTGAATTGAAATAAACAGAACAGTTCGAACCATTGAAATATCAATTAAAATATTAAGATGAGTAGGGCTGCAGTACACGCACGCGTGTACTGCCTCGCCACTACAGCACATGAACTACGCAAAAGATTAATAAATCAAAACAAAATAGAATATCACAAAACCATACCGTGTGGCTGCAGTTCACGCTTGCGTGCACTGCCTTGCCACTATCGTGATGATGTACACGAAAGCTCAATGGAAATTTCACAAACGAGCACAAGGTCAAACCCGAGCGACAGACTGGATTCAACACAAGTGATTTGAAAAAAAAAACATAATGCAAAGGTCAAGTCACTGCTGTCCTGACTCAACTCAATGCAACAGTATAAAGAAATACACTCGGCGAAGCTCAGAGACCAATGCACAAAAATTCACAGTGCACTAATGCACTAAGCAAGTGACATCAGTATAAAGCATCAACCAAATGAATATGCAATATGTACCAAGGGAAAGATATGAAAAGTGCACAGCAAGTATGCAGCTGCCAAACTGGGTCAAGCAAGTGCAACACAGTGACAAGCTACCCAGATGTACTCATGTACAACACGACTGCGAAATCAAGAAGGCGCCAAACCATAATCAAAATGCAAACGTCAAGTCATTGACTCAACAAATGCATATATATGACAATGTGCACATATGTACACACTGCTACAACAAAATGAACAACAGCTTCAGACCAAAGTATATATGTACATGAACAATGCACAGCAGGTATGAACTGTGAAATTCAATGCCTAAGAACAAAACATAATGAGCAGAGGTTGCTACAGAGATGAACAAGAGTGAACCAAAGTAACTGCAGTAACTCAAAGCAGTAATTAATAAGCAAACAACTACAGTTCGATGCCAACCCCAAAGGTGATGACCAAAATGGCATGTCAGGGTATAACATACACAAATACAAGAATGCATGTATGCATATATCTGAATACACATACATATCTATACTAATTGAAACAGCACTAGCATAAGCAAGTGACAAAGGTAGTTCGAACTAAGTCATCAAGAAAGTGTCGAATCCCAATTTATTTTCACAAAATCACTTTTATCAAGTCCCAATCCAAAATATCAGATGAATACCAGCATCAAGTAGCGTTTCCAAACTGATGATATACAACAAGTAGTACAAGTCAAAGACTACAGTACAACGGCTGGAACAAAATACACTGACAAATTCCAACAAATCGTGGATCAACAATTTCACAACCAAGATGAAGACCGAAGTCAACACTGGAAGCAATACAAAGAAATCATCAAAGATCAGGGCATAACCGAGATGAACAATCATGGTGTAAATTCATGTTCAGGGCATAATGCATATCAACCCGGAGTCATGCTCAAAGAAAAATCCAACCCAAGTTCAAGTTATACGAATAAAACTCAAACCGGAGGCAATAATTTAAATGAAAAGGGACAGCAAGTTCCATATGGGTATTGCGAGTACAGACTCGAGTGAATCGAAGTAAACAAATTTAACAAGTACTCAAATCAGTAAAAGTGAAAAGCAACAATCTCAGTGAAGCTCAGAGCCACATGACAATGCAGACTCAACGAAGTATGGTAGAAACTAAAACTGTGTTATTCAAGTAAATTGAAAAGTCAAAAATCAATCTCCAGCAAAAATCAATTCGAGACCGTGGTGACTAAGTACAATAACCAAGTCGCGAATCAACACCAAGGGTATCAGGTGTCATTTTATACAAATTGAAACTAGTCATTGAAATCATCAATACCCAAACGAAATTGAACGACCGAGCAGATTAATTAACATATTCAAACAAATATACCCGAGCGCAAATAAAGGAGATCGAACATAACCAAAAATCATCAAGCCATGGTTAAACAGAAATCGAGCCATGCCAGAAAACATCAACTCAAAACCAAATCAAACCGCCAAACATTATACTAAGCACGAATTAGATGTGAGTAGGGATTACTCACCTTGTCAACGAATTGAAGCATCACAGAGACGAGCAAAGCCAAGAACCACCGAGGGAAGACGAACGAAGATCGAACCCTAATTTGGATCTAAAGAAAGCAACGGCCGCCATATTCGATCGTCTTCGTTTGCTTTTGTTTTAGGTTTGCAAACGAACAAAAAAATAAAAATAAAAGGGAATGGGTTATATGATTGTTGCGACCCAAAAGGAACGGGCCAAAATGAATTTTTAAAGCCCGTTAAAATTCTTAAACAAATTATAATTTGAATTTTAATTCAAATTAAATAACTTCAAATAGGAATTTGCAACAATAGTAATCGTCTAAATGTCGATTATAAATCGATGCAAATACCGGGTTGTTACAGACTCCCCTCCTTAAAGAAATTGCGTCCTCGCAATCTTAAGGAATATATGGACAAAAGGTAACAACCAAAAGAGCATATCATCACAAGATGAAGAAATTCGAAATATGAAGTTCACCATAAAGAGCATGAAGGAGCAAGCCAGAACGTGTTTGCTCAAAGTCAAATCTAGTGAAACTTCAATTTCTTCAATAATACCGGGCTCAAGAATAGAAATCGGAAATTTCTAAGGCATTTCCGTAATTGGAAGACGTAGAAAACGTCATGAATAGTAGAAAATTGAGCCGGTACACTGGCGTAGTACAATATAAACGCCAAAGAAATCTTAAAACAGCAAAATCAGCAAATCTAATTATCAACAAAGATAACTAGAAAACACAAATATCGAACTATCAAAAACGATAATCAGGAATTACCACAACGGTAATCAAATTTCAAATCACAAATATTTAATTATCACAATTGATAATCAAATCTCAAATCGCAAATGTTTAATTATCACAAACGATAATTAAACCACAAATATCTAATTATCACAAACGATAATTAGAAACAATAAATATCTGATTATCAAAAACTATAATCAGAAATCATAAATATTTAATTATCACAATTGATAATCAAATCTCAATTATCTGATTATCACAAGCGATAATCAGAAATCACAAATTTTCAATTAACGAGTCCGAAATTAACCGAAATAGCAAACGCACATGACCCATAACCACGAGTTTTACTAAATCGTTTAATTTACTTCATCGTTTCCTTGAAAGTGCAAAATTGTGTATTTTAAATAAAACAATTTTGATTTATATTTTGAAATATTTTGAAGAATAACAAATTTTTTTTTTTTTAAAACACGTGATTAAAATAGCAATGTCAGTAACAACTTCGACATACGTCAAAATTTCATCGAAATAATTGGCATCAAAATATAATACCAATAAATTTTCGTTCATCAAAAGTGTCACAAGAATCTTCTCAAAGATAGAAAGGGATATCATACCCTAAACTTGTATTCATAACAAGTCAATAACACACGAATTCACCAATGCACAAGAATTGATAAAACTTATCAATAGAAATCACGAAAATTGGTGAAGCACAAATTCTAGAAATCCTCACAAGAAATCCAGAAAACACAAGCTAAGAGTATGAGAACTCGAACGCGAGTATGAAAACTCGAACCGGAGTATGAAAACTCGAACGCGAGTATGAAAACTCGAACCGGAGTATGAAAACTCGAACGCGAGTATGAAAACTCGAACCGGAGTATGAAAACTCGAACGCGAGTATGAAAACTCGAACAGAGTATGAAAACTCGAACCGGAGTATGAAAACTCGAACGCGAGTATGAAAACTCGAACAGAGTATGAAAACTCGAAGGAGAGTATGGAAACTCAAACGGAGTATGAAAACTCAAACGGAGTATGAAAACTCGAACAGAGTATGAAAACTCGAACCGGAGTATGAAAACTCGAACGGAGTATGAAAACTCAAACGGAGTATGAAAACTCGAACAGAGTATGAAAACTCAAACGGAGTACGAAAACTCAAACGGAGTATGAAAACTCGAACAGAGTATGAAAACTCAAACGGAGTATGAAAACTCGAACAGAGTATGAAAACTCGAACAGAGTATGAAAACTCAAAGGAGAGTATGGAAACTCACCAACACGCGAGCATGAAAATTCATCAACACATGTAACGCATAACGAGAACGGGAGCACGAAAACTCACCTACATGCGAGCATGAAAACTCACCAACACGTGCAATGCAAAGCGAGAACGGGAGCACAGAATCTCACCTACACGTGAGCATGAAAATCACCAACACGGGCAACGCAAAGCGAGAACGGGAGCACGGAATCTCACCTACACGCGAGCATGAAAAATCATCAACACGTGCAACGCAAAGCGAGAACGGAAGCACGGAATCTCACCTACCCGCGAGCATGAAAAATCATCAACACGTGCAACGCAAAGCGAGAACGGGAGCACGGAATCTCACCTACACGTGAGCATGAAAATCACCAACACGTGCAATGCAAAGCGAGAACGGGAGCACAGAATCTCACCTACACGTGAGCACGAAAATCACCAACACGGGCAACGCAAAGCGAGAACGGGAGCACGGAATCTCACCTACACGCGAGCATGAAAAATCATCAACACGTGCAACGCAAAGCGAGAACGGGAGCACGGAATCTCACCTACCCGCGAGCATGAAAAATCATCAACACGTGCAACGCATAACGAGACGCTATCTCATGGTTGCAAGCCATTAATTTTTGACACACGAATGGCCCGAAGACTGTGGGGCGCTACCCCACATGTGTGAGTCGAAATCACACAGATTGAGGTCCAGACTAACCAAAAAATCAAAAGAGGTATGTGTGAGTGGAATCACACAAGTGGTGTCTAGTCTAACCTCACAATCAAAAGAAAAGTATGTGTGAATGAAATCACACAAGTGGTGTCTAGACAATCCTCAAAGCCCAAGAGATATGTGTGAGACGAAATCACACCGATGAGGCCTAGTCTAACCGTAAAAATGATCGTCATGATCAACGAGAAGTGTCAATTACACTAAGTCAGTAAATATAAAAGTTTAGCATCATGTCCCATAACCACTTACTTAACTTAAATATTTACGAACAAACTGTAAATCTTCACTAATAAAATTTGTCACTAGAGGTTCAATCGAACAAGTCCAACAATTAACCGACGAAGTAAACGCAAGCGTTTCATACCACTTGTTTTACTAAGCCGTTTAATTAGATTTCTCATACGAGTGAAATAAAGATTTGTATATACTAATAGATTGGAAAACAGTTTCAAAAACGAGTTTGGTATTGAAAATAGAGTTGAAAACATTTTGATAAAAGAGTTTTGATATTTACTACTAGTATTGAAACCTTTATATTTTTAAAGTGACAAATCACAAAAATGATTGTAGAAACAATCAATCACAAGAATTCACATACGAAGACGTGAATAGAATCCAAAGAAATCGATACCGAATTCATCGAAAGGTATGTTCACAAAAATCCCGAAGAAAAGGTCATCAAAGTTGCTAATAAATGATAGCAACAAATCGGGAAATAATCAAGAATCGATTAAATTCGAAAACCAAATCAATTCACTAAGATTCACATTCGAAGACGTGAATAAAATACAAAGAATTTCGATTCCAAATCCATCAAAGTAGGAATACCCAAAATTCCTGAAATAGAAGTTATCAAAGTCGACAAAGGTGATAACAACTAACCGGAAAAGAAGAACCGATCAACAATTGGAAAAACAAAGAAGAACGAGTATAAATGCTTGAATGACTTTAGCAAAAGTAAAAGTCAAGTCAACGTCGATATCGACAAGGCAAAGTCCAAGACAATTTCTTTTATACCAAAGAAATTTTAAAACCATCAGAGAGAGGCACATGAAAGCCAAAAACCATGGATAAACAGACAGAGTCGACAATTGGAATGCAATTTGTCTCATAGATTGATACCCAAAACCCAATTGTATGGAGACTGCATTAAGTACACGAATCAGAGATAAGAATGCCTATAGATAGCAGTTCGAATAAACAATGCGAGTTCAAATCGAAGTGGGTACTAGTTGCAGCAATATGCAACTTGGTAGAGCATATATACACTGATACTTAGAAGTGTAAACTCAAGTGAGCAAGTGCGATAGAGAATAGCAGCAATGCTCACGAATAAGCGTTAGGAATTCATTCCTAACAATCAAAGATGATCTTAAGACAAAGATGTGAAATAAAACATCGACAAATAGTTGTAACACATGTACTATCTAAGTTATGTTTTATATTTGTTCTAAACCCCGGGCTCTGATACCAAGCTGTGACGCCCCACCTCTATACCCACGCTAGCCAAGAACACTACGGTGTAGTGCTGTCAACTAGCACGGAGAATAAGGCTGTTGAGGAGCGACCATCCGTGTAATTGCTTTGTGCGAACACCGATATGTCAGATAGTAAAAACGTGCAATCTATTTTAGGAGGAAATCCGACATGTCGATGCAAACTCAAAGCTACCACGCGGTGGCTATAATAGTCAAGGACAAATATAAACTAATAACACAGATAAATATAAATGCGGAACACAGATAAAAACAGAAAATCTCATATACATATATAATAACTGATGTCAGTTACAATACATTTACACGGTACATGTGATACAACTGTAATAGTCAACTCAGGGAGTTACATATACAAGTACATTAACGTATATAATATACATGAATACATATCTTCCTATACAATAATATAGACTACTACAAAAGACGACTACTCCAAAAGATATGAAAGAACTTCATAGCTCTAGCAGCAACCCAAAGCAGAATATCTACAACCTGTAAATACTCGGTCTGACCCGAGTATTAAATTCAAAAGAAAATAATACTCGGGTCAGTCTAATTCAAACTCAGTTATTAGTGCACAGAAGCAATAATAATCAAATAATGAATAGACGACAGTAACTAAACCAAATCAGAATGCAATTCAGAATATTGAATTGAAATAAACAGAACAGTTCGAACCATTGAAATATCAATTAAAATATTAAGATGAGTAGGGCTGCAGTACACGCACGCGTGTACTGCCTCGCCACTACAGCACATGAACTACGCAAAAGATTAATAAATCAAAACAAAATAGAATATCACAAAACCATACCGTGTGGCTGCAGTTCACGCTTGCGTGCACTGCCTTGCCACTATCATGATGATGTACACGAAAGCTCAATGGAAATTTCACAAACGAGCACAAGGTCAAACCCGAGCGACAGACTGGATTCAACACAAGTGATTTGAAAAAAAAAACATAATGCAAAGGTCAAGTCACTGCTGTCCTGACTCAACTCAATGCAACAGTATAAAGAAATACACTCGGCGAAGCTCAGAGACCAATGCACAAAAATTCACAGTGCACTAATGCACTAAGCAAGTGACATCAGTATAAAGCATCAACCAAATGAATATGCAATATGTACCAAGGGAAAGATATGAAAAGTGCACAGCAAGTATGCAGCTGCCAAACTGGGTCAAGCAAGTGCAACACAATGACAAGCTACCCAGATGTACTCATGTACAACACGACTGCGAAATCAAGAAGGCGCCAAACCATAATCAAAATGCAAACGTCAAGTCATTGACTCAACAAATGCATATATATGACAATGTGCACATATGTACACACTGCTACAACAAAATGAACAACAGCTTCAGACCAAAGTATATATGTACATGAACAATGCACAGCAGGTATGAACTGTGAAATTCAATGCCTAAGAACAAAACATAATGAGCAGAGGTTGCTACAGAGATGAACAAGAGTGAACCAAAGTAACTGCAGTAACTCAAAGCAGTAATTAATAAGCAAACAACTACAGTTCGATGCCAACCCCAAAGGTGATGACCAAAATGGCATGTCAGGGTATAACATACACAAATACAAGAATGCATGTATGCATATATCTGAATACACATACATATCTATACTAATTGAAACAGCACTAGCATAAGCAAGTGACAAAGGTAGTTCGAACTAAGTCATCAAGAAAGTGTCGAATCCCAATTTATTTTCACAAAATCACTTTTATCAAGTCCCAATCCAAAATATCAGATGAATACCAGCATCAAGTAGCGTTTCCAAACTGATGATATACAACAAGTAGTACAAGTCAAAGACTACAGTACAACGGCTGGAACAAAATACACTGACAAATTCCAACAAATCGTGGATCACAATTTCACAACCAAGATGAAGACCGAAGTCAACACTGGAAGCAATACAAAGAAATCATCAAAGATCAGGGCATAACCGAGATGAACAATCATGGTGTAAATTCATGTTCAGGGCATAATGCATATCAACCCGGAGTCATGCTCAAAGAAAAATCCAACCCAAGTTCAAGTTATACGAATAAAACTCAAACCGGAGGCAATAATTTAAATGAAAAGGGACAGCAAGTTCCATATGGGTATTGCGAGTACAGACTCGAGTGAATCGAAGTAAACAAATTTAACAAGTACTCAAATCAGTAAAAGTGAAAAGCAACAATCTCAGTGAAGCTCAGAGCCACATGACAATGCAGACTCAACGAAGTATGGTAGAAACTAAAACTGTGTTATTCAAGTAAATTGAAAAGTCAAAAATCAATCTCCAGCAAAAATCAATTCGAGACCGTGGTGACTAAGTACAATAACCAAGTCGCGAATCAACACCAAGGGTATCAGGTGTCATTTTATACAAATTGAAACTAGTCATTGAAATCATCAATACCCAAACGAAATTGAACGACCGAGCAGATTAATTAACATATTCAAACAAATATACCCGAGCGCAAATAAAGGAGATCGAACATAACCAAAAATCATCAAGCCATGGTTAAACAGAAATCGAGCCATGCCAGAAAACATCAACTCAAAACCAAATCAAACCGCCAAACATTATACTAAGCACGAATTAGATGTGAGTAGGGATTACTCACCTTGTCAACGAATTGAAGCATCACAGAGACGAGCAAAGCCAAGAACCACCGAGGGAAGACGAACGAAGATCGAACCCTAATTTGGATCGAAAGAAAGCAACGGCCGCCATATTCGATCGTCTTCGTTTGCTTTTGTTTTAGGTTTGCAAACGAACAAAAAAATAAAAATAAAAGGGAATGGGTTATATGATTGTTGCGACCCAAAAGGAACGGGCCAAAATGAATTTTTAAAGCCCGTTAAAATTCTTAAACAAATTATAATTTGAATTTTAATTCAAATTAAATAACTTCAAATAGGAATTTGCAACAATAGTAATCGTCTAAATGTCGATTATAAATCGATGCAAATACCGGGTTGTTACACAATACCAATTCCACTTTGAGGTGGAATATCGCGGTATATGGGATTTGTAAAATATAATCCGCTTACTAACAGCGCAATAGGGTGTCATCCGCTATACAATGCGGGAAATCAATCAACTCCAATATATACATATGCCAATATGTATATATTGCTATATATATATATATATATATATATCGTAATATATATACTATCACAATCAAATAGCAGTCAATCAATCAATCAGCAAATTTTAAATCTAACTATTTAAAATTTAAGTACCCTTTTGAGTGAGAAGTTCTCACCTTTGCTTTTATTTTGCCATCCATTTCCCATCTTGGCTCGATTTCTTGATTTATACCCTGTATAAATATTTATATAATTTATTAATATTCGAATATATCGAACAATTAAATTCCCATTTAATAGATTTAATTAACAAATTATTTTAGTTTTAAATTAATCTTCCTTGACAATTTCTAAAAAATTAAATAGGTTAATTAAATGAATTAACACCCTAAATAAATTATTTATCAACCTAGTAAAGCAAATCTTATATTTTCTTTTTTCTTCATTTCAACTGCATATAGGTTAAAATCAAATTTTCGTATAAACTCAACATTTAAACTTTGCATTTTTCTGTAACATTTAAATTAAAACTAAATTAACTAATATTTATATTTAAACGACAATAAATTTCCTCTTTAATAATCTAGTATATATATATTTTACTGTAAACATATATTTTTTTCTTTATATCTTTACTGTCCATTTTTCTTTAAAACAACTAAACAAACAGTTTATTTTTTTTATTTTTTTTCTATCGATTCAGACTAAAAATCAATTCAATAAATTTCCTTACTGTAAACATTTATTATTTTATACCTATATATATTAGTATTTAACTGAAATCAAAATAAACTTGTAATTAAACCTTACTGCAGATTAAAAATCTATTTCCTGTCAATATATTTTTACAAAAATAAACTGGTACAATTTTTTCCTTTTCTGGTTTCTGCATATATCTAAATTTAAATTAAAACAACCGTTAATTGATTTATTTATTTTTTCTATTTACTGTTTAAAGATTTTAAATAAAATAAATAAAGTAAGATTTACTGCTACCTTACTGTCTTTGACTTCCATCTCATCGTCGACCCAATCTCACAGCCTCGGCCTCCACGAAGTTGAACGCGCCGCCCACCTCGATTGCCACTGTCGCCGCCGCACCTCGCAGTCGCCATCCAAACCCCTCTCGCGAGCTTCATATAGCCGAGCGCCTCGCCTCGCAAGCATCACCTCACGAATCCAAGCCCTAACTGAATCGCCCCTACGCGAGTCGCCCACTCGCGATGCCATACCCCCATCATCAGCTCGAGCTTGAAGTGATTCGAGCATAGCTTCAATCGAACGAAAATTGTTTGATTTTTATAAAGGAGGGCTGCGGCCATTTTTTTATTTTTTTTGATTTCGTTTTTTTTCTAGAGCTCGAATTCATTGAATTTGAAAAGGGAAAGAGTATTTGGATTTTAGAAGAGGAGACGAGATACTTAAAAATCGAACGAGGCTGTCCATGATTTTGAACTGCTTGAGAAGATGATTTCGTGATTTTTGTTTCCAAACGAAATTTTAACAGCGGCCATTTTTAGATTCGAACGAAGATTTTTCTTTTCTGGTTTTGTGACGACCCGAACTCAATATCCGGTAAACGACATCAAATTCGTATCGCCGGAGCTTATAACAACATCAGATGAATATAAAACAGCGGAACAAAAATGAATATCATGCATACATCACAGGTACAATATCATAATATCCAACAATACATCAGAGTATATAATACATACACCACAACTCCAAATAACATCATAATAATACATCGATGATCATATATCCAAAAGTCTTCATAGGAATATAATGGTAACAATCTCCCAAAACACTAACTCCCTGAGATCCAAAAACTTCTAGAATATCTCCAAAGCAAAAGCTCCAAAATACTGCTAACTCCAAAATATGAAAACCTGCTACTAGGCTGCCTGTGTAGAAATTTATGGGCAGCCAGAGTTTAGGAAAAAAAAACAATAAACTCCGGGTCAGTCATGGAACTGGTGTGAGTAAACAAAACAAACAGTTGCTTTTAAATAAACTAGATTTTATAAAGAAAATTCGTTATGCTTTTGGAAAATGAAACTACCATAAGACCTCCCGCCACACACACAATGCAATCGCAGAATTGGAGGAGATTTCTTCTTATGGTAGTTAAATATGCTTGGTACGAGAAAATTTCTTTGATATTATTACTAGTGCATAGTGTAGAAAGCATTTCGAAAATAGAATATAAATCTTAGCCAGCATAGACATTCCGGGTTCGAACAGAACCGAAGGCACTTCGTCCAATAAAGGAAGAAGCCCTTGCAAATCCGGGTATCCACAATCCCGATCGGACTTCCCATCACTTAGGAAATCTCTATACCGGAGCAACTCAGTGCAGAGACAATCGAAAGGTTATCCTATCGTTTTCGAAGACACCTGGTCTTCACCACCGGTCTTCAAATGCTATCCATTTCGACGTATCACTATTCGGAATGAGTTGTATGACACAAAGGTCCTCTCTCGGCTAAACCGAATAGTGAGCGCTCAATTTTTTTTCTTTTTTTTCTTAAAACACGTGAATATATCAATCACAAAGATTCACATTCAGGGTTCGATGTGGGTTTCGGATAACAAACTGAAATCCGACTCCCTGTCACGTCGAAGTTTAAATTGCCGTTTTACGGCAAAGGGTTTTCACATCAATACAGAACAAACCACAATCACAGTACAGTACATGGCAATTTATATCACATAGCATCACAAACAGAATAGAAATATCAATATCGTGCACAGCCATAGTTAATTTATTTTCGAATATGGTTTGAATAAATAATTTAAATCTTGATTAACTCGTTTTATTGTTTCAAAATTAGTTATTTAAATTAACCGCTAGATCTGGTTTGTCGATTTTTATTTATTTGGTTAACCAATTTTTGATTTACAAATTTACTTGAGCACTTAATTGTTTATCAATTAATTGTATATCACTCTTAATTTATTTAAATCATTTATTAATACAAATTATTTACTTAAATTATCATATATAAAAAAATCTGCTTCATACTGTAAAAATTGATTTATTGTTACATTGAAAGTTTGATGTAAATTAACTCAAGTTCTTATTTTAAATTTAATTCTTTAACTAAAGGGTTAATTTAAATTTTAAAACATTGTTAAAGAATTCAACCTTATGGTAAGTTTTTCACTCACATAATTTAACAGTGGTAAACTTATAAATATGAAAATTAACTTAACTTTGTACTTTGAAATTTTTGATTTGGGCCTACCCCTTTATAAAACACCCGAGTGAACGATTATTTTCCCCGAGCCAACCCACGTTTCTCTCGTCTTCTCCCCCGAGTTTCTCCACTTCTCCCTCATCCCAGTTTCCTTTCTTCTTCCTGTCTCTCTTTTTTTTTTCAAGTTCAATTTAAGGCAAAATTAATTAGTATCAGGAACTCTCATGCAACAGCAAACAAAACTCGAAGCTTTCCACCTTTTCACCCGAGCGTGACTCAAAGTCCACGACACTGCACGAGAAAAAAACGTCGTGCACGTGCACATCACCGCGGCGCCACTCCACTTGCCACCGCGATCTCCAACACGTCACAAAACCCCACCACACTCGAGTACAACCCTTGATTCCATACCTAAAACTCGAAAACAAAATCGAGCTGTCTTGTTCATATGAACCCATCAGCCCACCACCAGAAATCAACCCCGCGCCGCCTCCTCTGGCCATCGTAGGCCATGATAACTTGACTCGAGCTCCCTCAGCGTGTAACGCGACGATTGGTACCAGAGGCACGAAGTCCGGTCACCTGTGGACGGCGCAGCACGGTGTTTTCTGACGCGAACGCACATGGGTTCTTAAACCCTAATTTAATCTCGTACGAAAAATTCTTGCAATAATCAATTTTTTTTATTTTTCCTAACATTATTGAGTATCAAACTAGCTCCACGCGAAATTACAACATTTATTATCAACTCAATCACTGGTAATTCGAGAAAATGTGACCTTTGTTCAAAAACTAACTACTCAGTGAATACTAAACTAAAATCCAAATTTTTTTGTTTAAAATTCATGTCTTGCAGTATAGATTCAATAAATATTCTTGAATTCATAATGTACAACAATTTATTTTTGTCAAATATCAGTTGCATTCCTATAAAACCAAGTCACAGTGAAATAACTTACTGTATGTTTAAGTGGCTTTGAAAAATCTTGTTTAAGGATTTAATACAACTTGAGTTATTTGAAAAAAAAACCAAAACTTGTCAGTGATTGCAGCAATAGGCTTTAGTTTTGAAAACAAATATAACCCCTGTATAAAAGTTTATAAAGAACACAGAGCATCACTGAAGTAATATCAACTGAAACATGAATAAAACAGTTTATAATTTAAGTTTAAACTATATAAATAACTTAAAACTTTTCAAAGGATATGTTTACTCACTTGGACAAAAGTTTGAAACAGAGGATATATTTGACTTCCTTGAACTGCAGTTTTTCTTGTTTGAAAAACCAAAACTTAGACTGTCTCTCTTTCTCTTCTTAGCTTGATATTCTTTTTTCTTTATCTGTTAACTTTAGTTTATAAAAGCATGGGTTGCCTGGCTTGCAAACTGGAATGGATGATCAGTTTAGATTTTTGTAGAGCAAGGTAATGTTTTACTTCTTTTTTTCCAGTTTATAGTTTTCTTTTCTATCCTTATTGTTTTTGAACGAACTGGGAATAGAGGATGTACATATACATGTAAGGGAAAAGGGGTATTCACTGGTTCCAGATTTATTTATTTTTTGTACTTTATTTATATTTACATATCTTTTGGTTAGAGCTTCTTTTTCTTATATGGAGGCTGAAATGATATTTTTTGCTTTCTTGAGAAGATGGCATTTAATGCCTCTGCTCCCTTTGTATGTTACAGCCAGCTTATTTAACCCCATGCAAGTACTAATTTGCATTGCTAACAGATTTTCCTCTACTGTGAACGAATGGTGATATTTGTTTGTTCTTGAAGATATTTGTCTTTGTTAAATCTTCTTGCATAAGCTTTGTCTGTACAATTGTTTTTTTTGTTTAAAAAAAAAAATACTTCTCTTCATTTTATTATTATGGTTTACAGCAACTTAATAAACTAAGTTTTGTTTTGTTTGGTTAACTTATTTCTTATGTTACTTTATTAAAAGAAAAGTTGTTTCAGGCATTAACATTTTGTAACTATGTGGTTTATGTACAATATTTGTTTTAGTTCTATTAAAGGTTTTAACTAAAACATTAAATTTGTTCATACTTTATTTTAAACAATTTCTTGTTGATAATTGTTGCTTTCTTTCATGATTATTATTATTATTTGTTTATACTCGTATAACTTTCTTTTTTTTTAATAATATTTTTTTTCTGTTAAAATTTCACAAATTAAATTCAAAAGTTCAAACAATTTAACGAATTTAATTAAAAAAATTCCGGAATGTTACAGGTTTGAACTATTGCGTGATAAAAGAACGAAGGGGAGACAAGAGTACGCGATTAACAGAGGGAACAAGAAAAGAAAGGAGTGTACGAGTGGAAACAGCATGCGTGATTCTCGGCGTGAATTTAAGAACGAAGGTGGCTGCGTTGACAAAAATTTCAAATTTAAATTTAAATTTGATTTGAACTCGATTTAATTTCAACGCGTTTGCTTATCGTATGCTCACATATCAGCTCCGAAAAATACGAAATTTGAAATCCGATAATAATTCGATATTACGGACCGAACGGAACTGGTTTCGTCGAATTCCGAGACTGTGCCTCGGAAGGCTATTTTCAAATTCAATTTAAACGATATAATTTCAAAACTAATCAAATCACTTTCAAATTCAATTCTGAAGCTTCAATTTTCTTCAATATTATCAATATAAATTTTATAAGCCTTTGAAATATTTTTAATCAGCTTAAAATTGAAGATTCAAATTTTTATTCAACTTTTAATTGATTAAATTTTATAATTTAATCGTCAAATTCAAAGCTATATTGAAAATTCAATCCAAACCATTATTCAAATGTTTAAAATTAATTAAATATTTTCAATTTAAATTGTTCAAAATTCTGGGTCGTTACACCTATCTTTGCTCTGAAATTTATTTTGTATTATCAAGTGAGAGAGTATATTTGTAATCAATATTAAATGTTTTATAATGTGTTCCACTACTACAAAACAGGTCATTTGCATCAGTTGTTAACCCCCTTTTGCATCAGTTCAACAACCATGCAACAGGCTTAACACTTTTGCATCAGTTCTGAAACCGATGCAAAAAAGTCCTTTTTGCATCGGTTGTTACTAACAACTGATGCAAAATATCATGGTTGGTTGCTTGAACACAGCCCCCATGTTGCATCAGTTGTAATGAAAACCGATGCAACAAAGTAACTTATTGCATCGGTTTTTTATAACAACCGATGCAAACTAATCCCTCTATTGCATCAGCTATTTATACCTGATGCAAAAAAGCCATTCTCAGAAACCATTATTACAGTACTCAAATATATATATATATATATATATATATATTATTGATTATAACAAACAATTATTGCATGCAATATTACAATCATTCAAAATTAAATTTGATGGCAAATACAAACTGAATAACATAATACCAAAATAAACATATATCAATTATTCCATTTCATTTAGGATTTTCATTTGTACAACTTTCAAAAAGATTTTTTTTTACACAAGTTCTGTAACGACCCAGAATTTTATTAATTTAAAATTTGAATATTTAATAAATTTTAGATATTAATAAGTGAAATTTATAAGTCGAATAAATTTTATTTTGAATTATTGGATTTAATTGAATAATTAAATCGATAATTTAATATGTTAAATTATGGAAATAATTGAAAATTGAGTTAAATATGATTTAAAATGATTTGTAAAATTTTATTTTATCATATTGGAGTTAGAATGATATTTTAGAACTTTTAAAATCGAATTAAGAGTTAATTTGTGAAAATTGAATATTTTAATATTAAATCGACTAGTGAAAATAGTCAATTTTTGAACAGTCTCAGAATTGAACGAAACCAGTTCCATTAGATCCATAATAGTTAGTTATTACCGGATTTCAAATTTCGTGTCAATCGGAGTTATCGTTTGATCGTGGCAGCTCGAAACGCATCGATTTATTTTTAATTTTAATTTGGCGAGTTAAAATAGTCATTTTTCAAAAAGTCTCGGATTTCGACGAAACCAGTTTCATCGGATCCGTAATGTGATATTATTGTAAGGTTTCAAATTTCGTGTCAATCGGATTTACCGTTTGTCCGATACGAATTAAAACGCCTAGAAATCGATTTAAATCGGTTTAATTCAAATTGAGCGTTTATAGCCATAACTCGCACAGATGTCCGAATTAGCTTCCAAAACCTGTTCCATTGTGTCCGGAACGCGGGGTAAACCCTAGAAACGCTGGTTACGGCGCGTGAATCGGAGTTCGGAATTTCCGGGATGAATAGTGTTCGATTTTTTCCTATAAATAGCCCTTCACTCTAAAAAAAAAAGAAGAAAGAAACCAAAACCCTAGCCGCCGCCTCCCTGATAAACGGCCAGAAATGCTCAACATTCATCCCTCAATCACTCTCAATCCATCAAGAATTACGCGAAGTGTTCAACATGAAACTTGTAGAGCTCGACGAAAGCTTTCAATCCATACGGATATGATGGGGTTTAGTGTCGCGTAGGGGGAGCCAGGGGGCTGCGTGCGTGGCCGTTCATTGACGTGCGCACGAGAGAAGGGGGGCCGAGCTTGGGGATATTCAGGCCGAACATAGAGGGGGCTTGGAGCTTCGACTTGGCGCATCCTGATCGAGCTGTAGTTCGTCGTAGTGGAAGTATTTTTAAACCCTAATTATGCATGAGTGGGTTCATGGTGACGGCTATGTACTGGAGAAGAAGAAGAGAAAGGGGTAACGGTCATGATGCAAAGGAAGGAGATCCAATGGCTCTAAAGTGATGTAGGTTATAAATATAAAGAAAATTGTTGTAAATTATTAAGTTTAAATTCGTGTAACTTCAAAAATACATAACTTATTCATACGAGGTTGAAAACGCGCGAAACCATTTGCGTTGGAATCGTATGGACGAGCACTACGTGATGAAACTGGATTGGAGTCGTTTGGAGTTAGTGAGAATTTTGGGTAAAATTAAACGTCCGTTTAATTTTATTCGAAATAAATCGCTAAAACGGAAATAAAACCAAGGTGAGAACTTCTCACTCAATCGAATCAGTTTCGATTTTATTTTAAATAGTTAGATTTAAAATATTTGAATGCATGTTTGAATGATGATTGTTATCTATTGATTGTTAAAATAGACATTATACGCCGTTAGTAAGCGGATGTTATTTATTAAAAACATATACCGCGAATATTTTATAAACAGTGAAATTGGTATTATATATAATAGCAATATATATATATTGGCATATGTATATATTGGAGTTATTGATTTCCCGCATTTATTTGTGTAGCGGATGAGACCTATTGCGCCGTCTATTAAGCGGATAATATTTAAATCCCATATACCGCGATGATTTCGTACTGGAGTGAAATTGGTATTGTGCTAATGTTTGTGATGCAGGAAAACAGGTTGGAGGGATCCAACTGGATTCCTCAACAGTATTTATTTGATTCTGAACATTTTGATATTCGTTGATTATCATATCGATATATGATATCGTTGTTGTTGTGATTGTCTATTTGATATGTAGCATCATTGGACCAAGTTTTGGAATTTTAAAATAATGTATAAAGTGATTTTTGAAAATATACAATATTTTTGGAATTGATCCATTTTATATAAATAAACGTTATAATTTTTAAAGTTATAAAAATTATGATTTTTGGGAAATATAGTTAAAAAAAACTGATTTTTGGGAATATAATGCTAATGATTTTATAAAATAGTTTAATCGGGATTTTAGAATTTATTGTGAAAAGTTTGAATATAGGATTTATAAAATTTAATTATTTTATGAATCAAAATGGTGAAATAATAAAGGAGATTAAAGACGTTTTAAAGAATAATATAAATTGATTTATATTAAGAGATTTATAAATGGATATTTATAAATTGAAATATTGACATTATAAAACAAGTTTTTTTATAAGTGTTTGAACGAAGTGAAAATAGATTGCATAAGTGAATGGAATTTATAGAATTATAAACGGTGAAATTATAAATGGAATTTTATAAACAGTAGGTTTATAAAATTTATAAATTCATTAAAAGAATGGTTTTGGATAAATAATTGAATCTTATAAGTTATAAGATTTATAATTAATAAAGGAGATTAAAGACGTTTTAAAGAATAATATAAATTGATTTATATTAAGAGATTTATAAATGGATATTTATAAATTGAAATATTGACATTATAAAACAAGTTTTTTTATAAGTGTTTGAATGAAGTGAAAATAGATTGCATAAGTGAATGGAATTTATAGAATTATAAACGGTGAAATTATAAATGGAATTTTATAAACAGTAGGTTTATAAAATTTATAAAGTCATTAAAAGAATGGTTTTGGATAAATAATTGAATCTTATAAGTTATAAGATTTATAATTATGAAGTTAAAGGAATGATTTTGCAAAGAAATAAATTATAAGTGTTTAACTTATGATATGAACTTTTGTTTTATAATTGAGTTATAAATTGAATAGATTAATAAAGGAGATTTATAAAAGGTTGTTATACAATAAATAGAAATGGAATTTATAAACGTTGTTTTATAAATTCGCAAACGACTTATTTTGATAAGTAAATTGTTGAAACTTAGTAATGGAGTTATATTCACGTTTTTAACTATGAATAGTCCTTTGAAATAAAATAAATAAAAGGATGAAATGTGTTAACGTAGTATATTCATGTTTTTGAATAGTGAATAATATGTTAAAGAAATTGTTTTGAATGTGATATTTGAAATAGAATTAAAACGATCTAACGAAGTTTTAATTGTGTTGAGATTCGAAACCATAGATTTCAACATTTATTGTTGAAATAGACGTTTTCGAGAAATAGAAGGAAATGTTGGACTATAACACTGTTGTTATAGTAAATAATTTCCGAAAGGAAATGATTTGTATAGTATTGGGATTTATATATCTATTTTAATCTCGAATCCCTATACTAGTGATTTTGGGTTGTCGTAACGATGTTTTACGCAACATTCGTTTTGGCCCAAATAAATATGTTTAAGAGAATGATTTCCTTAAAGAATGAAATATATACTTAATCTCGATTTAAGTATATTGAATATTTTCCAAGTGTTGAAAATAAATAAAATTTGTGAATTACTTATGAATAAATAAGAATGGAAATGTTTTTCCAATATAAAGTGAATATTAGAGAATTTATCTTTTTGAAGATAAATTGAAAATGAATATTATAAATCGAATTGAAGTCGTATATTCATTAATACTTTGGAATGTAAATTCACTATTGAATTTATAAAAGAAAGTAGAATTTGTTTAAAAATAAATATTGATTTATTTTTGAAGTATTGAAATTATATATCTAGTGAAGATATTTTGGAAAATAAATAATTTGGAAAATTATTTGGAATCTGGTGATGTGTGCATATCAATTGATAGTTCAATAACCGACTATCAATATTTACCTTTGAATGGGTAATTGATGTGATTTATTTTAATGTGAATGCCACACTTATTTTTGAATAAGCGCTCACTATTCGGGTTAACCGGGAAAGGACCATGGGGTCGTATAACCCATTCCGAATATGTGATACGTCGTTGTGAATTGCATTGAAGATCGGTGTTGAAGACCGAGTATTTGTGAAAGCGATAGGATGACCTATCGATTGTCTCTGCACTGGGTAGCTCCTGGTATAGAGATTCCTTAAGTGATGGGAAATTCAATCGGGATTGTGAATACCCGGATTGCAAGGGCTTCGTAAGAAGTGCCTTCGGTTTTGTTCGAGCCCGGAACAGACTTGTATGGATTGTATGTTTGACATTACAAATTGAGATGTAAAGCCGATTTCTTTCAAATATATTTCTGTTGGTGGCAGAGAATTTATTCTTTTAGCTTAACACCCTTCTCTGAGACGTACGAGCTCAGAGGTTATGTAGTTGAATGTTATCAGCGATATATTCCCAATTTGGTAATGTGACATGCTGAGTGTTGCTGTGAAATGATCATTGTGTTGATTATTTGTGATAGGATCGTTTATTTGATCGTCTATCCTGGTGATCATTTCTATGATCATTTGTTGACCCAAAGCATGGCTTTTGTATAAAGTATGTTTTTGTGGACGTGACTTCGTCGAGCCTCACACCCCGTGAATGGTCAAAACAGGAAAGAAGCAGCAAGGTTATGAGGGGTAGCGCCCTTTAGGATGTGTGCATTTCCTTATGGAAAAGGGTAGTATCATGGTATGGAGCCCAGATACTTACTCATGTCGAAAACACTTTGTTGTGATTGTGTGAATTGATTGCGAGCGCTCGGCGAAAGGTCCCAAAGGACCGGGGGATGGCATATTCGGTCAGTTGTTACTCAGTTAGGGGTAACCCGGCCTTGTGTTGGTAGAGATCCGGTTTGGTTCTCAGGGATGTCCATCCAGAGGCATTCTCATGTGGCAATGGGAAGTTCCTTGGCCTGATCATTCGTTGGAAATCCAAAGAAACAATACGTGACTTGTACGGTTTTAGTTGTAGAACCTGCCATCTAACATGGTAGCTATTAGTAGGCATAATATAATGGTACCTATGCTGGCTAAGATTTATATTCTACTTTCGAAATTGTTTCCTACACTATGCACTAATAATAATATGAAATGTTCTTTTTAAATGCGTATCAAGCATCTTTGACTATCATAAGGAGAAATCTCCTCCAAGTCTGCGTTTGCATTGTGTGTGTGGCAGGAGGTCTTATGGTAGTCTCATTTTTAAAAGCATTGCGAATTGACTTTAAAAATATTCCTCTATTTTTGATTTTTAAAGTTAAATAAACTGTTTTGAGTTCTCACACCAGTCACATGACTGACTCGGAGTTTATTGTTTTCCTTCCTAAACTCTGGGTGCCCACCAATTTCCACACGGGTAGTCAAGAGTTAAGGTTTATCAGGATATTCTGGATATTCAGGAGTTGCTGGAGGCAAGCTGGATGGCATGGCGTATTACTAGTTTATATAGTATCTCTTTTTCCATTGTTTGTTGTTGTATGATGTTGTACACTCTGATGATGGTATGATGTAATGAAATGTATAAAATGTAATAACTGATATAGTTCTTTGTTTAAAGATTATTCATTTATTATTATATGTTGTTCCGCTGCGAATTGTGAGATTCTGATGTTGTTCTGTTGTTTTCTATCTATTCTATGTTCTCTATTCTCTTTTTCTTCTATTTTAAAATTTTCTATTTTCTGTTTTCTCTTCCCTCTACTATCTTCTTTCTCTCTTCTTCTCTACTTTTTCTTTTCTTAAAACCCTCAGTGTTCGGTTTTCCGTCGTTCGATTTCTCGGCAGTCGATAAAGTGAGTATCGATGTTGAATTTTCGGAAGACGAAGAATCGGGTCCTGACAAGTTCATTTCATTTACCGTGCACTGCACATTGTTCACTGTGCTTTCTTTGGCCAGTCTCTCCCCACAATTCATTTACACTGCCCATCACTAAACTTCTTCCCACATCAACTACCCTGCCATTCATCTTTACATCAGCCCATTGCCCTCCAACTTCTACCATCCTACCCAAACCACCACTTGCTACAGTTATATACTTCATGTAGGGGAAAAAAATCATTCACTTATCATAATCCTTTCTATGCTGGTTGATAGTATGCGAGTTGAGATCACCATTCTTGAACATACAGAAGCGTAAACAAAGATATCAAAAATTACGAGTTCAGCTTTCATCTTCGTTCATATCATGTTCCGAAAAAATCGGTTGTTGATGAATAAGTGAGGTTTCTTCAGCCTTTCCGGAAAATGAATGCTCCTTCGTCATCCGATGGGCTTAATTTCTTGATACTGCAGGTACTTACTGAGCATGATATCAATAATTATTCCCCAAAGAACCACATGAAGTACGTATAATGCATTTAAAAAAATTCAGTAAAGGATAACAGTTTAATGGAAGTGGTTGGGCATGTTCAAAGCAAAACAAGTGTACAGCTTGCATTGTCTAGCATCAATTAAATCGGAAACGTATTTTTTGACTGCTACGTTGTCAATTCCACTTAAAGCTGAGCAGAGGCGTAAGGAAACTAAGGAATTCTATATGAACAGCAGCATGGTCAAGGAAAAAAAACTAATATGAAATAATGAAAAGAAAAAAAAATATCAATGACCACTCCTTGCCTACCAATTAGTTTGTAAGATGCAAATGCGTTGTCAGTTTGTTTGGCTTATAATAAAAATCAATTACAGTTATTTGGACTCTAACCGTGTACTAAGGCAACATAATAAGATAAACAATACACAGATAATGTTAACTCATACCTTGCCTACTTCCATCCAAATCAGCTTAAACTCTCTAGTCCATGTCGTTCTAGACTGGAAGAGATGCTTTAGATGAAGGTCGTCCAGCGGTATATGATGAAAATAGGCATTGCAGTTTATTCATGTAAATGTTATTTGATCAAATCAATTTCAAAACATACATATGACATTAAAAAAAAATCAACTTACCACTTTCTTTCCTTTGTAATCAGACTCGGTAGGGGTGGTATCACTGTTTTGGGTGGAAACATTATCAGAGTTTGTACTTTACTCACTCAAAGTAGTTATCTGAAGCACGTCTAATGGTTTAGTCATAAGTTTGAAAAAGATTCTGGTGTTTAACAAAAATAACTAATGTAGAATTTTTTTTTTTATATAAGACCAAAAATAGTTTACCTGAGACATAGAAGTGGATAATTGAGAGGACATGGTTTTCTTGCTTATTCTCTCTCCAAGCTATCATGAATTCAAAAAACGGCATCTGCTTCCACTAATTTCAGAAAAATGTTTTGCACCTTGAGTTCACCATTTTCCTGAATCAACCAGCAGAACATGTTATTAGTTAGCATAGACATGTGTATAACATGTTTAGTTAATAGGTGGTGAGTGCCTCTATCTACTATCTCAAGCAATATGTAATATACTTAATTTAAGTTACTCTTACTAATAGCAATTAAGCATAGTAGGAAGCATAATTTGGACAATTAGAATGAGCGAACATGTATGAACTTAAGTTTGCAAATGGAAGAATAAGTAGGATAATTCTTTCATATGTTATAGTAGGATAAAATATATAACAACATATTTATAAGAAATGAACATAGCCTACTTGTGTCAGTGGGAGGTCTGCCTGTACGACACCGCCTTGGATATGGAATTTTTTCCCTACCAAGGATTGGCCTCATGTATTCCTCCCTTAATCAGGGTTGCCCAGAACATTGTAAATGTCGTAATCATAAATTCTATCTGATTTCTTCCGAGTACCCTTCCTATCTCCTCTCAGTTCTTTCAGCTCCTTTTCTCTTAGCTCTCTTAACCCATCTGGAGTCTCCAGCGGCAAATAAGGCTAAAGATAACGCGTAATAGTTAGAAAGCGGAGAGATGTAGTGAATCACCATGTAAGAAAAAGTTCTGGTGCATAGGGGTGTGTATTACATCACTTGAAGCCATAGTCTTATTAGCTATTATTTGAATTGCATATGTGAGACCTTCTATTCATGTTCTGTATACTTTTTTGAAACCGGTGTTTAGTTTTTGTGGTACAAGTAAAATTCACAAAATAGAGTATTTATTGAACTCATTTTGTGCAACACCATATTAGTTGTCATAGTCTGACATTCATATGATATGCGACACAGAATCTAAAATTATAACGATATCAAGAATGCGAGGAGAAAAAAAACCATAAAATCGTAGATATGATGATTATGTGTTAGCAGGGTCTAAAAAAATCATAAAAATATATTTTGATGAAATATACTCACATTTACTGCTGAACTAAGGGAAGAAATCACTCGAGGGATATATGGTTCTACCTCGTCAACTTTTATCCCTTTCAGTAGTTGGGAAAAGTAATCATTACCGCCGATTTCACCCACAATGAAAATTGATTTGCTTACCATAGAATTGCAGTCTGCCAATACAAAATAGATAAATAAACAAAAATTACAGTAATTTAGTTTAATAATGTTCTATGATTTATCTAGCTGCAGATGTAAAATCAAGCATCAACCTGTAAAATAATTGGGACAAAGAGAATGCAGTAACTTTTTAAACCAGTTAATCTGAACACTTAATGAATAATTAGTAGTAAGATCGACTCCCTGCTCCCAAAAGAAATCACTGTCAATTGCCGTAGCACCTCCAACAGCAAAATTCACTCCATATTCAAATTTATAGTCACTGGACTTCCCAAGAAACGAAGGTTTGTATGGAATTCCCATTGCTTCAGCTGCAATAATAAGAAATCATATTGTAAGTTACAATCTTGCTTGAGAATGCTGTGAAACTAAATGAAAGATATGTATTCAAGTCATATGCACTTCAATGTTGTTCTTGTATCTCAATTCAGGTTCAAGATAATATGTTGATGCATTTGAATTTTTAACGTTTTTTGTAATTAATGACTTTATTATATAGTAGGATAAAATAATAAATTCAACGCGCCTTCTACTAAAGTTGTTCATATCTATTGCAATGAGATAATTCTTATAAAAATGAAAAGCCATCAGATTTAGATGAAGATGGGTTTCGGCCAGCCAAAAATCGTAGAAGAAACTCACCTTTAAAGTTTCAGCAATCTGACAACATTTTGGGGTCAAATCCATCAAAAAATCTCAGTTCTAGCCATAATGATCCAAAGTATCAACCGAGAATGAATAATCACAGACAAAATTATCCAAGAAATCCAAGAATCCCAACACCAGTCCCTGATTCCCAAAACAAAGCATCATCGCAAATCAATCTTTGTCTTCTTGGGCAGATCTACATAAAAATAGACTTTTAAATTCCAGTTTTGATTTGGAGTTTGTTGCGCCTGTCAAAATAGGCGAGAAATGAGTTATTGTTGTAAAAGAAGCAGTTGACAAAAGAACCGAATGTAAATGGGATAACTCTGTTATAGCTTATTTGTTTGGAACATGCACTTATTATCATCATTTCGGAGCTTTTGTGATAAGAATATGGAACCCCATCAGATAAGTTCAAAATTTACACAAGAAACAGCGGTTTTTTCGTGGTAAGATTCAGAAATGCAGCTGACTAATAAGGTAATAAATGATGACCCATACTTTATCAATAGTAAATTGATTGTTTTGAAAAAATGAAGCAAGAAAAAGATTCTTGATAAGGATTTACTATAACACTACCAATCTGGATTAGACTTCTAGAGTTAAATATGAGACTGTAGGATAAGGAAGTGTTCAGTATAATTGCTAGTGTAGTGGGTATTTCGTTAAAACTTGATGAACCAACAGCTACTGAATCTAGACTCAACTATGCTAGAATATTGGTAGAAATGAAAGCAGATGTGGAGCTTCCAGATGAAGCTTTTATTTCAATGTATGATGATGAGAATCTCACTTAGGAAATTGAGTACGAATGGATACTGCCTAGGTATAAAAATGTGTTTGCTTTGGGAATTCCACTGAAAATTGCTCAACAAGGCAAGTTTGAAGGGAACAACAAATGATGAGCTAGAAATGAATAAAACTCATTTTTCAAAAATTTAAAAAAGATGCAAAATTTCCCGAAGCAAGAAGGGCAGATTCAGTAAACACTTTTCAGAAAGATTCAGAATTTTTTGAAAGCATTACTTGGGAAATAGATCCCAAAAATCTTAAAAGCATTTAGAAAGATAACATAGAACTCTTGATGCCAGCATAGTTTCAGATAAAATAAACTTCTTTGAAAATATCGAAAAAGACTTCAGTACAGAAAAAATTTCAAACAATCTACAAAACATGGGTGGAATTGAGCATATGTAAATCACCCAAACACAAACAGAAATATCAACTGTGCATATAATCTTAACTGCACACTTCTTACTGTTCCTACAACATCACCGATCCCCACCTTGCATTGCCACAAACTCATCCACTGTTGTCACTTCCTCACTTTACAACATTCCCCACTGCCTCATCAAACTCACTTCTGCTACCTGCATATCACTCTCTTCAACATCACCACCATTACTCCACAACCTCACAATGTCATTGCTTATAAAAACAACAGTCATAACATTGCATCTCTCTGGACACTCCACAACCTCACTGCCTGCAACCCCATCAACAATATATAGGAACCTCCACAATGCAATTAAAAAAAATCAAACATAGCCCAATATGATTTTGTTCATAGTGTAGATAGTCACCACTAACAATCTGGCAACGCAGCCAATATACTATCATCATCAGTCTAAAGCTTACCTGACCATTGAGTGATGGTACAATAACCGCTCCAAATATTAAATTGGCTGCTGGATCTACAAGGTCATAGATTACTTCTGCTGCTGCATTCACCTGCACGTATCCAAAAATAAAGAAGATGAGAAGTAACCTCTGGCCTGACCTTAATCTTTCTTTTTGTATAATTCAACACGACCAAGGTTATCATTGGGTCAGCTAATCAAACAAATTCCTTCTAGTATCTATTTTGAAAATTTCATACGAGAATAACAAAAACAATAACACTTTCTTGAAAGTTACCTAAATTAATATAGTCAAATAGTATTCGAATAATGTTCTTAATTAAACTGCATACTGTTTAACTCTATGTTGCATACTGAATGCAATATTGCAATAAGAGCATACATATGAAATGCCATTAAATAAAATGAGGAGAAGAAATGTAATGTAAAAAATAACCAGCAGTGGAACCATCAGCAATGGAATATATGGGGCAGAGTGTGTTTACACAATGCTGAGTGTATTGGCTATACTGGCACAGTTCCTGACAATCGGATAAACAATCTGCTGATACTTTGGTTGTGACAATATGGGAAAAGAATACCAATACTAGTGCACACTTCATTATCACCATTGCCGTTGTGTATGATACTATGATTTAATTATAACGTGAATATGAATAGCGTGCTAAGTATTTCTGCATGTATTTATTGACGAACTTGGCACCTGTTACATATGATGAAAATTGATGCAGATGTTGCATATGCTTGACTTGTTCATGGGGTTAGCATGACTCCAGGAAAAGTTAGAGTAGTGGAGTTCATAGCCCCACACAACAACTTCATTGATATCACCTGAACCCCTCTATACAACTTCTTCCCGCTGCATTTCATTTCAATATCGACCATATCCCCTACCACTGCATTTCTGTGCACATTCCCGTGTACACCAAAACCAAAAAACTTGCCATTCTCCTTACTTACTGACATTCACTATCATCCAAGCATCAGTTCCACTGCCACCAATACAACACTGATGTGCTCAACTGCAGCCTGCCATTTACATCAGTTCAATCACCTACAACAAACCATTCCCTATCGACTACATCACCTACAACACAGTCGACCACACTTCATACCATCAACAAATTGCCTACTCATTCCTGCAGCAACACATCCCTTGCCACATTGCTGCCACCAGGCACAACAACTTCATTGCCTCACAGACCGTCTCAGACCATCTCCTCTGAACAAGACTTGCCCCAACCACCTAAACATTACCCTACCATCATATTTCCATACATACTTCATTAGCTTCCATTAACAAAGCTTCAACTAACATTCTCAAAGAAAAAAAAAACAAGCATCACCACCTCTGCCTGACCACAAACAATCACCACCCACACTCCTCAGCCAATATCAAGCATCCACTGCTTCAACCAAAACGATCATTTGATCGTCACTGTACAGTACCATCCTCTGCAACTACCTCTGGTCAACTACCTGTTCCCACCCCCTTCTTATCACCAGCCACCATATGAAATCGACTTCACCCTCACTTCACTTTGCAATCAAAAAAATCACCTCCCCAAATCCCCACAGCAACAATCGCAATGCCACATCGCTCAATTCACGTAACCGAATTGCTAATATCGTGACCAAATCGAACTCCTAACCTCAACCTGAAATCGCCTACTGCCATAACCTGCTGCGACCATGTAACGACCCAGAATTTTTAGAAATTAAAATTTGAATATTTAATTAATTTTAAATATTAATAAGTGAAATTTATAAGTCGAATAATTTTATTTTGAATTATTGGATTTAATTGGATAATTAAATCGATAATTTAATATGTTAAATTATGGAAATAATTGAAAATTGAGTTAAATATGATTGAAAATGATTTGTAAAATTTTATTTTATCATATTGAAGTTAGAACGATATTTTAGAACTTTTAAAATCGAATTAAAAGTTAATTTGTGAAAATTGAATATTTTAATATTAAAATCGACTAGTGAAAATAGTCAAATTTTGAACAATCTCAGAATTGGACGAAACCAGTTCCATTGGATCCATAATAGTTAGTTATTACCGGATTTCAAATTTCGTGTCAATCGGAGTTATCGTTTGATCGTGGCAGCTCGAAACGCATCGATTTATTTTTAATTTTAATTTGGCGAGTTAAAATAGCCATTTTTCAAAAAGTCTCGGATTTCGACGAAACAAGTTTCATCGGATCCATAATGTGATATTATTGTAAGGTTTCAAATTTCGTGTCAATTGGATTTACCGTTTGTCCGGTACAAATTAAAACGCCTAGAAATCGATTTAAATCGGTTTAATTCAAATTGAACGTTTATAGCCATAACTCGCACAGATTTCCGAATTAGCTTCCGAAACCTGTTCCATTGTGTCCGGAACGCGGGGTAAACCTTAGAAACGCTGGTTACGACGCGTAAATCGGAGTTTGGGATTTCCGGATGAATAGTGTTTGAAAATTTCTCTATAAATAGACCTAAATTCACAAAAAAATAAAAAAAATTAAAAACCTAAACCTAATCTATAGCCAGCCGCCTCTTTTATAATGGTAGGCCAGAAATTGTCGAAATTCATTCCTTAATCTCTCCAAATCCATTCACAATCAAGCGAAGTGATCAACTACAAAGATGAAGAGCAAGGCGAGAGCTTTCGATCTATACGGTGATGATGGAGTTTGGAGCATCAGAGGAGGAGCAAAGTGGGGCCGACCGTGCTTACTTGTGCACGCATTTCCTGGAGGAGGAGGGGGCCGAACTTCAGGTGGTTGGTGGTGGAGGTAGCTCTCGCGAAGGGCTTCGAAATGGCAGTAATTTGATGAAGTTTAGTTGAGTATGGGTGTTGCAAAATTAAACCCCTAGTATTTGATAATGGGTTTGGTTGTGCGGCCTGTACGTGAATGAAGGGGAGAGGAAGAAAGCAAGGTGCGGTGGTGATTGCATGATGAAGGATCTAACGGCCTGAAATGGATGTGGGTTTATAAAATTTAATTTAAGTTGTAAATTGTTTATATAAAAAATTCGTGAAACTTCAAATATTCATATCTTTTTCATACGAGGTCGAAAACGCGCGAAACCAGTTGCGTTGGAATCGTATGGACGAGCACTACGCGATGAAATTGGATTGGAGTCGTTTGGAGTTAGTGAGAATTTTGGGTAAAATTAAACGTCCGTTTAATTTTATTTGAAATAAATCGCTAAAACAGAATTTAAATCAAGGTGAGAACTTCTCACTCAATCGAATAGTTTCGATTTTTAATTTTAAATAGTTAGATTTAAAATATTTGAATGCATGTTTGAATGATGATTGTTATCTATTGATTGTTAAAATAGACATTATACGCCGTTATTAAGCGGATGTTATTTAATAAAAACATATACCGCGAATATTTCATAAACAGTGAAATTGGTATTATATATAATAGCAATATATATATATTGGCATATGTATATATTGGAGTTATTGATTTCCCGCATTTTTTGTTTAGCGGATGAGACCCTATTGCGCCGTCTATTAAGCGGATAATATTATTAAATCCCATATACCGCGATAATTTCGTACTGGAGCGAAATTGGTATTGTGCTAATGTTTGTGATGCAGGAAACAGGTTGGAGGGATCCAACTGGATTCCTCAACAGTATTTATTTGATTTCAGATATTTTGATATTTGATGGATTATCATATCGATATATGATATCGTTATAGTCGTGATTGACTATTTTGGTGTGTAGCATCATTGGACCAAATTTGGAATTTTAAAATGATTTCAAAGTGATTTTTGAAAGTATACGTTATAAAATATGTTTGGAATTGATTCATTTTAAAATAAATAAACGTATAATTTTTAATGTTATAAAAATTATGATTTTTGGGAAATATAGTTAAAAACTGATTTTTGAGAATATGATGCTAATGATTTTATAAAATAGTTTAATCGGGATTTTAGAATTTATTATGAAAAGTTTAAATATGGGATTTATAAAATTTAATTATTTTATAAATCAAAAAGGATGAAATTATAAAGAAGATTAAAGATGTTTTAAAATAATAGTATAAATTGATTTTATAAAGGATTTATAAATTGATATTTATAAATTAAAACCTTTGAATTATAAAACGAGTTTTTATAAGTGTTTGAATGAAGTGAAATTGAATTTTGTAAATGAATAGAATTTATAAAATTGAAAATGGTGAAGTTATAAATGAAATTAATAAATAGTAAGATTTATAAATTTTATAAAGTTATTAAAAGAATAGTTTTGAATAAATCATTGAATCTTATAAGTTATAGGATTTATAATTATGAAGTTCAAAGGAACGATTTTTCAAACAAATAAATTATAAGTGTTTAACTTATAATGTGAACTTTTGGTTTATAATTGAGTTATAAATCGAATAGATTAATAAAGGAGATTTATAAAAAGTTGTTATAAAATAAATAGATTTATAACGGAATTTATTTTATAAATTCGCAAACGACTTATTTTGATAAGAAAATTGTTGAAACCTATTAATGGAGTTATATTCACATTTTTGACTGTGAATGATCCTTTAAAATAAAATGAATAGAAGTGATGAAATTTGTTAACATAGTATATTCACGTTTTGAATAGTGAATAATATGTTGAAGAAAATGTTTAGATTTGATGTTCTAAATTGAATTAAAATGATCTAACGATGTTTTAAAATGTGTTGAGATTCGAAATCATAGATTTCAACATCTATTGTTGAAATAGACGTTTTCGAGAAATAAAAGGAAATGGTGGACTATAACACTGTTGTTATAGTAAATAATTTCCGAAAGGAAATGTTTTATGTAGTATTGGGATTTATATATCTATTTTAATTTCGAATCCCTATACTAGTTATTTTGGGTTGTCGTAACGATGTTTTACGCAACATTTGTTTTGGCCCAAATAAATATGTTTAAGAGAATGATTTCCTTAAAGAATGAAATATATACTTAATCTCGATTTAAGTATATTGAATATTTTCTATGTATTGAAAATAAATAAAATTTGTGAATTACTTATGAATAAATAAGTATGGAAATGTTTTTCCAATATAAAGTGAATATTAGAGAATTTATCTTTTTGAAGATAAATTGAAATGAATAATTGAAATCATATATGCATGGATATTGTGAAAATATAAATTCACTATGGAATTTATAAAAGGAAGTGGAATTTTTTTAAAAATAAATATTGATTTATTTTTGAAGTGTGAAATTTTATATCTTGTAAAGATATTTTATTTTGGAAAATAGATATTTTGGAAAATTATTTGGAAACGGGTGATGTGTGCATATCCGTTGATAGTTCAATAACCGACTATCAATATTTCCCTTTGAATGGGTATTTGATGTGATTTGTTTGAATTTGAATGCCACACTTATTTTTGAATAAGCGCTCACTATTCGGGTTAACCGGGAAAGGACCATGGGGTCGTATAACCCATTCTGAATATGTGATACGTCGTTGTGAATGCATTGAAGATCGGTGTTGAAGACCGAGTATTTGTGAAAGCGATAGGATGACCTATCGATTGTCTCTGCACTGGGTAGCTCCTGGTATAGAGATTCCTTAAGTGATGGGAAATTCGATCGGGATTGTGAATACCCAGATTGCAAGGGCTTCGTAAGAAGTGCCTTCGGTTTTGTTCGAGCCCGGAACAGACTTGTATGGATTGTATGTCTGACGTTACAAATTGAGATATTAAGCCGATTTCATTCAAATATATTTCTGTTGGTGGCGAAGAATTTATTCTTTTAGCTTAACACCCTTCTCTGAGACGTACGAGCTCAGAGGTTATGTAGTTGAAGGTTATCAGCGATATATTCCCAATTTGGTAAGGTGACATGCTGAGTGTTGCTGTGAAATGATCATTGTGTTGATTATTTGTGATAGGATCATTTGTTTGATCGTCTATCTAGGTGATCATTTCTATGATCATTTGTTGACCCAAAGCATTGCTTTTGTATAAAGTATGTTTTTGTGGACGTGACTTCGTCGAGCCTCACACCCCGTGAATGGTCAAAACAGGAAAGAAGCAGCAAGGTTATGAGGGGTAGCGCCCTTTAGGATGTGTGCATTTCCTTCTGGAAAAGGGTGGTATCATGGTATGGAGCCCAGATACTTACTCATGTTGAAAACACTTTGTTATGATTGTGTGAATTGATTGCGAGCGCTCGGTGAAAGGTCCCAAAGGACCGGGGGATGGCATATTCGGTCAGTTGTTACTCAGTTAGGGGTAACCCGGCCTTGTGTTGGTAGAGATCCGGTTTGGTTCTCGGGGATGTCCATCCAGAGGCATTCTCATGTGGCAATGGGAAGTTCCTTGGCCTGATCATTCGTTGGAAATCCAAAGAAACGATACGAGACTTGTACGGTTTTAGTTGTATAACCTGCTATGGAATGTGGCGGTAACCTGCTATTGAACATAGTTAGCTATAGTAGGCATAGTTCGAAATGTCTATGCTGGCTAAGATTTATACTCTACTTTCGAAATGAATATTTCTCTACACTATGCACTAGTAATAATATAAAATGTTCTTTTAAATGCGTATCAAGCATCTTTGACTATCATAAGGAGAAATCTCCTCCGATTCTGCGTTTGCATTGTGTGTGTGTGCGGGAGGCCTTATGGTAGTCTCATTTTTAAAAGCATTGCGAATTGAATTTAAAAATATTCCTCTATTTTTGATTTCAAAGATAAATAAACTGTTTTGAGTTCTCACACCAGTCACATGACTGACTCGGAGTTTATTGTTTTCCTTCCTAAACTCTGGGTGCCCACCAATTTCTACACGGGCAGTCAAGAGTTAGGTTTATCAGGATATTCAGGAGTTGCTGGAGGCAAGATGGATGGCATGGCGTATTACTAGTTTATATAGTATTTCTTTTTCCGCTGCACTGTTTGTTGTTGTTGTTGTTGTTGTTGTACACTCTGATGATATGATGTAATGAAATGTAATAAAATGTAATAACTGATATAGTTCTTTGTTTAAAGATTATTCATTTATTATTATATGTTGTTCCGCTGCGAATTGTGAGATTCTGATGTCGTTCTGTTGTTTTCTGTTCCGTTCTATGTTCTCTATTCTCTTTTTCTTCTGTTTTCTTCTATGTTCTATTTTCTCTATTTTCTACCTTCTTATCTCTTTCTTTTTCTTTTCTTAAATTCTTTTTAAAACCCTAACTATTCGGTTTTTCGGCAACGAAAAATCGCGTACGTTACAATGTGGTATCAGAGCATATGGTTAAGCGACAACCATGGTTCTGTTGGGTATTACTCATTAGAGATAGAGTCAGCAGTACTCTAGAATGAGTTGAGTGTAATAATAGCTATGAGAGCGTATTTGTTAGTGAATATATAAAATTGTTTTATATTGTGATGATTGGTTTGTTGAGTGGTATATAGGTTCTGGTTAATACGAGTAATTAACGTTGTTGATAGGGATCTCTAAACACTTGTACAGAAAAATTCGACACAATATTGTTTTTAAATTGGGTAAATGAAATAATTTTACCTTGAGTATATTTTATATATATAAAGAAATAATTTTTCAGAATTATTAAAGAGTATATAAGTTGATTGTTTAGTTGTTTGAATAATCTAAATAAAAGAATAATTGTATAAGCAAAAGAATTATAAGAATTGAATTATAATTAAAGTGAATTACAATTGTGAAATAAACTTATATATATAAGAAGTGAAACTATATGAATATATTTATGAATATGAGTTATAAATAAAAACAAATGAATTTAAAGTTAAATGGAAATTTACTTTAGAATTTGGAATCTGAATTTATTTATAAGTAGGAATTTAAGTTATGTAAAACAAAGTGATGTTTGTAAAATAAAGTATAACTTAAGAGATATTGAATGAAGTTGATATGAAATAATGAATATAAGTGTTAATTCATTAAAATCTAATGTTATTGGAAGTTGAATAATTGAATGCAAATCAATTAATTAAACCAATTGATAAGCAAAGGAATTTGGTTGCAATTAATATACATTGGTTGTTATATGATTGTTAGTTGATTGTATATAATTCATTAAGTATTAATGAAATTGAAAGCTAAAGTAATTGAAATTCAATTGGAAGTTAAGTGAATCTTAAATAGAATTGAATTTGATTTGGAAGTGAACCAACTTGAATATGAATTAGTGAATATAAACTAATTGAAAATGAATGTTAGTAAACATCCACTGTTAAAGAATCAAACGTGATTTAACTTGAAAACCAATTCATGAAATATTAATGAGAATATGAATGAATATTCATTGATTATGGATGATAGTTGGTTGATGTTTGCATTTGTTGCTTTTGTTTCATTTGCTATGTTGACATATATAGTTATTATGTTGCTATATGTTGTATATCGATACTATTGTCTATATGCATGATTCTCATGTTGTTTGTTGAGTGTTTAGTAGGTGCGGATCGCGTTTGCTTCGCATTTGAAGCTCGCTTTCGCGCTATATTAGCCGTATATGCTTGCTAATAAAAATATAAGGTACATATCTCGGATTACATACCGTACTTTTATACTTTTTCCCTTCGGGATGCCTCATTACTTGATGAGATGTATATTTGTGATATATATACTGTCATTTTTTTTTCGGATCGAGCCGCGCAAAGGAGACTATGGCGAATTTTTTCGGAAATTTAAGGCGTTAGAAAAATTTGAGAAAATTGGAAAATTTTGAAAACTTTAACTTTGTTTTGGAATTGAAAGTTAAACAATAGTAGTTGTTTTTGAAAGGATATCTAAGTATGATTTGAAAACTTAGTAAAGTTATTGTAAGAAGTTTAACTATGAATTTTGGGAAAGTTAATAGATTCTGTAAATTTTCTTACTTAATAATTTCGAGGACGAAATTCTTTTAAGAGGGGAAGATTGTAACGACCCAGAATTTTTAGAAATTAAAATTTGAATATTTAATTAATTTTAAATATTAATAAGTGAAATTTATAAGTCGAATAATTTTATTTTGAATTATTGGATTTAATTGGATAATTAAATCGACAATTTTATATGTTAAATTATGGAAATAATTGAAAATTGAGTTAAATATGATTGAAAATGATTTGTAAAATTTTATTTTATCATATTGAAGTTAGAACGATATTTTAGAACTTTTAAAATCGAATTAAAAGTTAATTTGTGAAAATTGAATATTTTAATATTAAAATCGACTAGTGAAAATAGTCAAATTTTGAACAATCTCAGAATTGGACGAAACCAGTTCCATTGGATCCGTAATAGTTAGTTATTACCGGATTTCAAATTTCATGTCAATCGGAGTTATCGTTTGATCGTGGCAGCTCGAAACGCATCGATTTATTTTTAATTTTAATTTGGCGAGTTAAAATAGCCATTTTTCAAAAAGTCTTGGATTTCGACGAAACAAGTTTCATCGGATCCGTAATGTGATATTATTGTAAGGTTTCAAATTTCGTGTCAATTGGATTTACCATTTGTCCGGTACAAATTAAAACGCCTAGAAATCGATTTAAATCGGTTTAATTCAAATTGAACGTTTATAGCCATGACTCGCACAGATGTCCGAATTAGCTTCCGAAACCTGTTCCATTATGTGCGGAACACGGGGTAAACCCTAGAAACGCTGGTTACGGCGCGTAAATCGGAGTTCGAGATTTCCGGATGAATAGTGTTCGAAAATTTCTCTATAAATAGACCTAAATTCACAAAAAAAATAAAAAAATAAAAAACCTAAACCTAATCTATAGCCAGCCGCCTCTTTTATAATGGAAGGCCAGAAATTGTCGAAATTCATTCCTTAATCTCTCCAAATCCATTCACAATCAAGCGAAGTGATCAACTACAAAGATGAAGAGCAAGGCGAGAGCTTTCGATCTATACGGTGATGATGGAGTTTGGAGCATCAGAGGAGGAGCAAAGTGGGGCCGACCGTGCTAACTTGCGCACGCATTTCCAGGAGGAGGAGGGGGCCGAACGTCAGGTGGTTGGTGGTGGAGGTAGCTCTCGCGAAGGGCTTCGACATGGCAGTAATTTGATGAAGTTTAGTTGAGTATGGGTGTTGCAAAATTAAACACTAGTATTTGATAATGGGTTTGGGTGTGCGGCATGTACGTGAATGAAGGGGAGAGGAAGAAAGCAAGGTGCGGTGGTGATTGCATGATGAAGGATCTAACGGCCTGAAATGGATGTGGGTTTATAAAATTTAATTTAAGTTGTAAATTGTTTATATAAAAAATTCGTGAAACTTCAAATATTCATATCTTTTTCATACGAGGTCGAAAACGCACGAAACCAGTTGCGTTGGAATCGTATGGACGAGCACTACGCGATGAAATTGGATTGGAGTCGTTTGGAGTTAGTGAGAATTTTGGGTAAAATTAAACGTCCGTTTAATTTTATTCGAAATAAATCGCTAAAACGGAATTTAGATCAAGGTGAGAACTTCTCACTCAATCGAATAGTTTCGATTTTTAATTTTAAATAGTTAGATTTAAAATATTTGAATGCATGTTTGAATGATGATTGTTATCTATTGATTGTTAAAATAGACATTATACGCCGTTATTAAGCGGATGTTATTTAATAAAAACATATACCGCGAATATTTCATAAACAGTGAAATTGGTATTATATATAATAGCAATATATATATATTGGCATATGTATATATTGGAGTTATTGATTTCCCGCATTTTTTGTTTAGCGGATGAGACCCTATTGCGCCGTCTATTAAGCGGATAATATTATTAAATCCCATATACCGCGATAATTTCGTACTGGAGCGAAATTGGTATTGTGCTAATGTTTGTGATGCAGGAAACAGGTTGGAGGGATCCAACTGGATTCCTCAACAGTATTTATTTGATTTCAGATATTTTGATATTTGATGGATTATCATATCGATATATGATATCGTTATAGTCGTGATTGACTATTTTGGTGTGTAGCATCATTGGACCAAATTTGGAATTTTAAAATGATTTCAAAGTGATTTTTGAAAGTATGCGTTATAAAATATTTTTGGAATTGATTCATTTTAAAATAAATAAACGTATAATTTTTAATGTTATAAAAATTATGATTTTTGGGAAATATAGTTAAAAACTGATTTTTGAGAATATGATGCTAATGATTTTATAAAATAGTTTAATCGGGATTTTAGAATTTATTATGAAAAGTTTAAATATGGGATTTATAAAATTTAATTATTTTATAAATCAAAAAGGATGAAATTATAAAGAAGATTAAAGATGTTTTAAAATAATAGTATAAATTGATTTTATAAAGGATTTATAAATTGATATTTATAAATTAAAACCTTTGAATTATAAAACGAGTTTTTATAAGTGTTTGAATGAAGTGAAATTGAATTTTGTAAATGAATGGAATTTATAAAATTAAAAATGGTGAAGTTATAAATGAAATTCATAAATAGTAAGATTTATAAATTTTATAAAGTTATTAAAAGAATAGTTTTGAATAAATCATTGAATCTTATAAGTTATAGGATTTATAATTATGAAGTTCAAAGGAACGATTTTTCAAACAAATAAATTATAAGTGTTTAACTTATAATGTGAACTTTTGGTTTATAATTGAGTTATAAATCGAATAGATTAATAAAGGAGATTTATAAAAAGTTGTTATAAAATAAATAGATTTATAATGGAATTTATTTTATAAATTCGCAAACGACTTATTTCGATAAGAAAATTGTTGAAACCTATTAATGGAGTTATATTCACATTTTTGACTGTGAATGATCCTTTAAAATAAAATGAATAGAAGTGATGAAATTTGTTAACATAGTATATTCACGTTTTGAATAGTGAATAATATGTTGAAGAAAATGTTTAGATTTGATGTTCTAAATTGAATTAAAACGATCTAACGATGTTTTAAAATGTGTTGAGATTCGAAATCATAGATTTCAACATCTATTGTTGAAATAGACGTTTTCGAGAAATAAAAGGAAATGGTGGACTATAACACTGTTGTTATAGTAAATAATTTCCGAAAGGAAATGTTTTATGTAGTATTGGGATTTATATATCTATTTTAGTTTCGAATCCCTATACTAGTGATTTTGGGTTGTCGTAACGATGTTTTACGCAACATTTGTTTTGGCCCAAATAAATATGTTTAAGAGAATGATTTCCTTAAAGAATGAAATATATACTTAATCTCGATTTAAGTATATTGAATATTTTCTAAGTGTTGAAAATAAATAAAATTTGTGAATTACTTATGAATAAATAAGTATGGAAATGTTTTTCCAATATAAAGTGAATATTAGAGAATTTATCTTTTTGAAGATAAATTGAAATGAATAATTGAAATCATATATGCATGGATATTGTGAAAATATAAATTCACTATGGAATTTATAAAAGGAAGTGGAATTTGTTTAAAAATAAATATTGATTTATTTTTGAAGTGTGAAATTTTATATCTTGTAAAGATATTTTATTTTGGAAAATAGATATTTTGGAAAATTATTTGGAAACGGGTGATGTGTGCATATCCATTGATAGTTCAATAACCGACTATCAATATTTCCCTTTGAATGGGTATTTGATGTGATTTGTTTGAATTTGAATGCCATACTTATTTTTGAATAAGCGGTCACTATTCGGGTTAACCGGGAAAGAACCATGGGGTCGTATAACCCATTCCGAATATGTGATACGTCGTTGTGAATTGCATTGAAGATCGGTGTTGAAGACCGAGTATTTGTGAAAGCAATAGGATGACCTATCGATTGTCTCTGCACTGGGTAGCTCCTGGTATAGAGATTCCTTAAGTGATAGGAAATTCGATCGGGATTGTGAATACCCGGATTGCAAGGGCTTCGTAAGAAGTGCCTTCGGTTTTGTTCGAGCCCGGAACAGACTTGTATGGATTGTATGTCTGACGTTACAAATTGAGATATTAAGCCGATTTCATTCAAATATATTTCTGTTGGTGGCGAAGAATTTATTCTTTTAGCTTAACACCCTTCTCTGAGACGTACGAACTCAGAGGTTATGTAGTTGAAGGTTATCAGCGATATATTCCCAATTTGGTAAGGTGACATGCTGAGTGTTGCTGTGAAATGATCATTGTGTTGATTATTTGTGATAGGATCATTTGTTTGATCGTCTATCTAGGTGATCATTTCTATGATCATTTGTTGACCCAAAGCATTGCTTTTGTATAAAGTATGTTTTTGTGGACGTGACTTCGTCGAGCCTCACACCCCGTGAATGGTCAAAACAGGAAAGAAGCAGCAAGGTTATGAGGGGTAGCGCCCTTTAGGATGTGTGCATTTCCTTCTGGAAAAGGGTGGTATCATGGTATGGAGCCCAGATACTTACTCATGTTGAAAACACTTTGTTATGATTGTGTGAATTGATTGCGAGCGCTCGGTGAAAGGTCCCAAAGGACCGGGGGATGGCATATTCGGTCAGTTGTTACTCAGTTAGGGGTAACCCGGCCTTGTGTTGGTAGAGATCCGGTTTGGTTCTCGGGGATGTCCATCCAGAGGCATTCTCATGTGGCAATGGGAAGTTCCTTGGCCTGATCATTCGTTGGAAATCCAAAGAAACGATACGAGACTTGTACGGTTTTAGTTGTATAACCTGCTATGGAATGTGGCGGTAACCTGCTATTGAACATAGTTAGCTATAGTAGGCATAGTTCAAAATGTCTATGCTGGCTAAGATTTATATTCTACTTTCAAAATGAATATTTCTCTACACTATGCACTAGTAATAATATAAAATGTTCTTTTAAATGCGTATCAAGCATCTTTGACTATCATAAGGAGAAATCTCCTCCGATTCTGCGTTTGTATTGTGTGTGTGTGCGGGAGGCCTTATGGTAGTCTCATTTTTAAAAGCATTGCGAATTGAATTTAAAAATATTCCTCTATTTTTGATTTCAAAGATAAATAAATTGTTTTGAGTTCTCACACCAGTCACATGACTGACTCGGAGTTTATTGTTTTCCTTCCTAAACTCTGGGTGCCCACCAATTTCTACACGGGCAGTCAAGAGTTAGGTTTATCAGGATATTCAGGAGTTGCTGGAGGCAAGATGGATGGCATGGCGTATTACTAGTTTATATAGTATTTCTTTTTCCGCTGCACTGTTTGTTGTTGTTGTTGTTGTTGTACACTCTGATGATATGATGTAATGAAATGTAATAAAATGTAATAACTGATATAGTTCTTTGTTTAAAGATTATTCATTTATTATTATATGTTGTTCCGCTGCGAATTGTGAGATTCTGATGTCGTTCTGTTGTTTTCTGTTCCGTTCTATGTTCTCTATTCTCTTTTTCTTCTGTTTTCTTCTATGTTCTATTTTCTCTATTTTCTACCTTCTTATCTCTTTCTTTTTCTTTTCTTAAATTCTTTTTAAAACCCTAACTATTCGGTTTTTCGGCAACGAAAAATCGCGTACGTTACAGACCAATTCCAATCACCACGAATTGCGATTTAGTTTGGAGAAATTGAACATTCAAGCAATCGAGCGATTTCGACATCGATTTAGTGTGTCTTGCAAGGTAGAGCATGCATGGAAGAGGGCCATTGATTCAATGTAGGGCATCGATTTTTATTTGTCTAAGATGCTCGGCCGTGGATTTCTTATTGGAAATCGATTTCGAGTCTTCGTTTTAATTTTTTCTTCTTTTGTTTGATTTTGAAAATGAAAAGAAGGGGAGGGGCACGGTATAATTTTTTTTATTTTTTTTTGGTAGTGGGTTAATGAGAGGAAGCAGTACATTTGTCCAAACTAAACTTTGGAGCCAGTTTTTCATTATTTCCCACCTAAATTTCATATTACCATCAACATGTAGTTGCATCGGTTGACTTTAAAACCGATGCGACTAGAACTATTTGCATCGGTTCTTGGTGAGAACGGATGCAAATTTAAATTTTTTATTACCTATTGCTTTCCACGTACCAATTGCATCGGTTATTAAAATAGAACTGATGCAAATAGTTCTATTTGCATCAGTTTTTACTTCAACTGATGCAAATAGGGCGAAGCAATATGTACTTTTTGTAGTAGTGTTCTTTGAGTTGTTAATGTTGATTTGAGGTTTCGATCGATTCGTCTAATCAATGCTATCGGTAGGAATTTCAAAACACCTTAACAGAGCAAACTGTTACAATTGTTTTCAAAATGAAATAATTTTGTATGACTATATTATATATGTATAAGTATATTTTTTCTAAAATCAAATTGTTAAATAAATTGGTTGACGGAAATGATAATATATTATTTTCATCTATTGTTTTGTAAACCATTGACTATTGTCACTTGGTATAAATAAATGAAATTATAAATATGGTTTTAAATTGATTCAGTATTCAAATGAATTTAAATCAGGAATTTGAGAATTTAATTTACTGTGATTTCAAACTTTGGATTTAAAAGTTTTAAAATGAATATTATTTAGTATTTTCAAAAAGAAATTGTTTCTAAAGAATCTTAATTATTTAAATTAGTACTCTTCTCTTTTGTCGCTAGAAAATAATTTGGGTGATGGCGGTCGCATCATCGACATTCATTTTCGAGTTTCGAAGGGTAGAAGCCACTCGATAGTTTTGCTACACTTTTGTTTTGAAAAATGAATTTGATTTCAATTTCTAAAGTATGACGATTTAAAATATATATAAGTATATGATTATAAATTTGATTTGATATATATAATATATACACTTATCTCTAATGGTTTGAAGTTAATCGGAAATTTAATTCTTAAATTTATGTTAAAGGATGATTTTAGTTATAAATAAATCCAAAATTTTTGAATAAATATTTAACTTGAAATAACTAAATTGGAAAATATTTTACTTCTATAATAATCAATTACATTCCAATATAACTTACCTAAATCATTCAGAAGTTGAATATGTAATTGAATAATTTACAATGTAAAATGATGTTAAAAGAACTTATAAATAAATTTGAGTAGTTTACACTTGATTTAAATTTATAGAAATGTTAATTTAGATAAATTGAATAATAGGATAATGAATAAATGAGATAAATAAAATAAATTTTGTTTTAAAGGAGTTAATAAATTGAAATTAAATCAACTTAATGAAATACCTTGAATTTAAATCAATTGCTGAATATTAATTTATTTAATTTGAAATCTATATGGTTTTAAATGAATTGTTTTATTTGTTTTGTAATCTATTTTCTTCTGGTTGTTTCTATTCTCCTACCTCCTTCCTTTTCAGGGACGAAAAGTTTTGGATGGAGGAGAGTGTAATGGCCCATAAATTTTAAACGTTTTATTTATGTATTTGACTGAATTTTTTGTGAATTTTCAATACTTGAATCCTGAAATATAAATTTAATATTTGGATTACGTCTATTAAAACATGACAAATGGTAAATTTTCATCTGGAAATATGAAAGTTTATTTTCTTGTGTAATTTTATTCTAATTCAAATCAGTTAATATTTGATGATAATAAAAAAGTTTTCCAAACCTAAATATTTTTACACAATAAATTTGCAAATCATCTTCTGAGTGAGACGTCATATTTTATTTCTTCAAATTTGGACTCCTATTGCCCCGTTTATCTTAATTCGGGCAAAATTAGCAGCATTTACGGTATCGATTATCAACATTTGATAAGATGATCGTACCCCTGATATCTTTGTACCGTTCTGTTCGTCACGTCATGCTGATCGCCGTAGTATATGCCTTTCCGTGATTCGGCGTTCGGGTTGCGACTGAATCGACGAAATAAATTGTAGTGCGGGTACTGTTTTGAACCTTTTGAATCTCCTGTGGCCCTTCATCTATCCATTCATTGACACTAAATAGCCGGTAGGCTTTAATAATTCTTGGAAATTTTAAATGCACCTTTTACAATTCCTATAGTTATATTACTTATTTTGTTCGTGACTATTCATATCTACTTCCTATAATTCTAAATCAAAAATTATATAATATGTTACGGTTCACCTTTGCATACAATTATCTCCTCAAGCCTGTCGCCATCTTGTTTATGAAACCGCACCTCCCCTTCCTTCACGTTTTTACCTAATGCCTTGCGCCCCCTGACGTCGTCCGCACATGAAACTGACTCACCGACCCAAGGCCTCGTCACCCACATGTCCTCCTTCCCAGACCCCTAGCCACCCCAATGCTCTGATCGTTTTCCCTTCCCCTCACATCGCCGTGAGCCGCCACCATAGCTCGATGAGCCACCTTACCAAAATCCTTGTCGAAGCTAGCAGCTGCCCATTTAAACACGAGCACAACTAGGCTACTTTTCCTCATAGCCGAGATCACCTTCATTCGACAACCTTCCTCTTTCTTTTGCTCGATTCCACCTTGCTATAGAATTTACTCGGTCATCCTCCTCCTCATTTGGTTCGTTCTATGTTTTATCCGTGTTTTTTTATAATATATATATGTTTACAAATCTGTTAATGCAATTTGGTAGAAGTTAGAAAATAAAAATTTATATAAGTTTACATAAGTTTATGCAGTATATTATAAGACTATATATATTGTATTTTAGAATCTGCATATTTTATATGTATTGATCGTGGTTTAAAAATTTTTATTATATAAATATAATTGTTGTATGAGTTATATATTTATATTAGTATGTATAGGTTATATTATATTGCATGAGCCTGGTTTGTATTAGTATATCTTATATCGGTATATTAGTTTATATATATGTAAACTGTTATAAAAATGTTATTTATAAGTATATAAAGTTGTAAATTTCAAACCGTGCTTAAAAATTTGAGATTGTTGTTTCTATATTATGAATAATACTAGCTTATATATGGTATTGTGTTTATATATATATATATATATATATATATATAAATAAATAATTTTAACAGTTTGCGTACAGTAGATTTTTGTTTGGATTTTTTTGGTTAGCATATATATATGTGTGTGTGTGTTTGTGTGTGTGTGTTTAAATAATTGTTTTGTTATATACATATATGTCCTTTGCTATACAGTTTTAAAAATTTATAAAATTATAAAGTTATTTATATACCGGTATGTTTGTTTTAAAGGTTTATGCGGCATATATTTGTATTATATAAAATCAAAGTTGTTGTGTATATATATAGTATATTATAATATAGTTAGTATAGGACAGCTTTTATATGTTAAAGTACGTAAATAATATATTAGTTTGATATAAAATCTGTTTATATTTACGTTTTTGAACAAGCTATAAACAGTTTATAAAAATATATTGTCTATGTTATAAACTAGATTAATTGTCATGCATTTTAAATGAAATAGTGCTTACAGTATATTATTTTATAAAGGAAGTAATTTGGTTATGTTAGTTATATATGTGTGTGTGTGTGTGTGTGTGTGTGTGTTTAAATTAAGGTTGATTTGTAAATAAATATAATTTATATATCTTATTCAATATATGTTTGGATTTAGAATATTACTTGATATATATAGTTATAAATAGTTATATATATAGTTATATATATATATGTATGTAGGTCACTTATATTAATTATCTTCAGCGATCCAGTTCTGATTTGAATCCGTCTATTCCTATTTACCAGCTCTATTCGTTAAATTCGTGCCAATCTACTTTTCTTTGCAATTCGTGCTTGGATTCGTAGCTCATTCCATTATCGAATCTCTCTAGCCTCGAAAGGTGAGCAATCACTCACGATTAACATTCTTATATTTATTAAATTTGATTTCAATTGAAATGACAATTGAAATATGCTGCTGTTAGTTATATACATTGCTATATATATACTATTTTATGTATTTGTTCACCTATGACATCTGACACCATTATCTATTATTTATATTGATGATATATGCCGGTTATATTCTTATCTGTTATCACTCTACAAGTTCCTTGTTAGTATAGAATTCCCTATGGGTTGAATTGATACATACCCGAACGATCTGTAGAATGAGAGAAAATCGTTATGGTTTGAAATGATAAACCCAAGCGATTTTCACTAAATTAAATTTGGGATTGAGGGTTGAAATGATATATACCCATATGCATTTAAATTGTGGATTGAAATGATAAATATCCGTATCACTTGACCATAGGATAGAAAACTATATACAGACACCGTTGGTTTATGTATATATATTGAAATGATTTTCCAAGGTTTAAAGATATATATATATATATATATATATATATATGGTTTTATATAATATTGATTTTTAAAATATTATATATAAATGTTATTTTATATATAGTTAAATTTTTTATTTCTGAAAATTATATGTTTGAAAATTTTATAGATTACAAGTTTTTTTGAAATTATAAATTTTAAGATTTTACTTATAATTTTACTATTTTGAAACATATATAAAATAAGTATAACGATAAGATTTCAATTAATAAAGTTGGATTCATTTAACAAGTAATATGTTTAAGTATTTATTTAAATTTATATTTCAAAATAGATTCTATAATGATTTTATAAGTTATGGCTGGGAAGATGAATTTGAATTTATTTCAAATTTGTAAATTTATTTAATTAAATCGATTTGGAATTTATGGTATTTGAAATTTTTAAAGGATATGATTTTATAACTTGATTTTGGTTTAAGCTGATTTAAATAAATATTTCAAGTTTAAATAAATTTAAGGAAATATTCCGTTATATGAAATTTGAGGTTTTATTTAAACGACATTAGATTTATTAAATAAATATTTCAAAACTAAATAATATTAAAGTGAATTTGATATATATATATATATATATATATATATGAAATTATCAAATTTAGTTTTGAGAATGCTGAATATTTAAAGCTTTGAAATATATTGGAATCGAGATGGTTTATTTTGTGGTTCAAATCTGTAATTTGAAATCGATATAATTTGAAATGGTTTATTGAGAAACTGAATTGAGTTGAAATTGATGAATTTAGATTGAATTAAATTTGAATTTTTGAATTCAAATTGATTTGAATTTATTTGTGAAAATTTAAGGAAGCTATTTTATTATATAAAGTATTTTATAGATTTTATTTAAAGTAATATTTTATTTACTATATAAACTATTTAATATACTAATTATTTTAATATAAAACTATTTTAACTTAAATTGTTTTATTTTATAAACTATTTTATTATATATATTATTATTAATATCTAAACCGGTTAAGTTTGAAGTATTATGATTTCTATGATTTCAAAGTATTATGATTTCTAAATTATGATTTCCAAAGTGTTATGATTTCCAAAGTGTTATAATTTCAAGTGCTTGGGTTTCGAAAGTATTATAACTTTGAAAGTACTGTGATTTTGGAAATGAATATATTTGAAGTGAAAATGATATCGTATTGATTTGGTTTTGAAATAGAAAAGATGTCATATTGATATAGTTTTGAAATGGCAGTGATATTTCAGTTTTGAAGTATAAACTATTTTGAAATGACCGCGGTGTTATAATAATGATTGGTTATTAAAGAGACCGGGATCAGATATTGTCATACTCTCTGCCAATACCGAAACCACTTTGACAACCGTATACGTGGTGGAGATTCCAAAATGAAGTAGGGATGGTGGCGATGATCCTATATGAGGTATATATGTGGACCCGACTCCCGTGAGTTGGCATAAGGCGGCTAAAACAGGAGCGATTCTCGGGCTAAGTGAGGTCAATCCTCCAATCGGGCACATTTCTTCGATACTATATTCTGACTTTGTGATTGATTTGGTGGCCACACTTGATTTTTTTGATTTGGAAGTGTGTTTCGAGGTGGGCGGATAGTGGCTGCTACACGTTACCACCGGCCTGGATACGTAATTGGTATATCTACCCTGGCATTGCCTTGTTGTACCGTGTCACCTACCATATCGAGCCCATTACGAGTTTATTTTGTACCACACTATGAAGTGCCTTCTGACGATGCCCAGTATGGGGGAGATTACGGTATTGTATAGACTATGGGAATATATAAAATGTGTTAAGAGGGATATGGGTAACGGATTAACGATATTTTAATAGTCTACTTTAATTTAGACATTATTATAATAGTGTATATTACTACATAGTAGATAGTTTAACGGATCGTTAGAGGATGGTTATCTCAAACATCTTTTGAGTAACTTGTATTTTAGTTGATATTTCACTTGAGTTAGATTTACTGATATAAGAGTGTTAATCCTGACTCGAGTGTTTTGTAATTTGCTTTACGCTCGGGTCAAACTGAGTGATACAACTTTTGAGACTTACTTTTGGAGTTGGAGGCTCGTTTAGAGATCCATCTATATCTTTTTAGCTTGTAGTTATTCAGTTGATTCCTGTGATGTATTGTAACGACCCGAATTTTTCAGTGTTGAACCTGGAATATTTAAATGGTTTTAAATATAGAAATTGTATTATAAATTGGATTTGAATATGGAAAACTTGGATTATTTATTCAGAATGTAAATGTGGCAATTTGTTGAATAATATAATTATTCAATTTAACAATTGAAGATTGAGTAAAATATTTAACCTCGAGTTTCAAGCTTATTAAAAATATTTTAAAGGCTTGTAAAATTTATATTGGTAGTACTGAGGATAGAAAATTGTTGGAATTGAATTTGGGAATGTTATGTTAATGTTTGAAAATATATCGTTTAAATTGACGTTTAAAAATAGCCTTCCGATGCACAGTCTCGGAATTCAACGGAACCAATTCTATTGGATCCGTAATATTGTATTATTGTTGGATTTCAATTTTTGTAGTATTTGGAGTTGTTGTGTGAGCGTACGACATATAAACGCGCTGAATTTATATCGGAAAATTTAATATGATGACTGAGTCCAAAAAGCTATCTTCTCCATACGATCGAATTATGGCTCGAAACCTTTTTTATTGCATTTGAAATAGGGGTATAACATTATAAACGCCTAGCGGGACGCCTCAATAGAAGATCGAGATGTTAAGTTAAGATTTTGAGAAGATTTTAATGTTAAAAATAATTGATACTTTGTTGACCAGTCAAAATAAAAATAAATAAATGTAAAAAAATTTGTCTTATCTATCTCCTTTCAGCCGAAATTCCTTCCCTATTCAATACGCAAGCCAACTTTTACATGCAACTTTCCTTTTTCGTCTTACTTTTTCCCTCCCATCAGTCACTATAGCAAGCTTATTCGAGCCTCAAAAGAATTCAACACGCAACCCTTCATTTCTAAAATACTCAGAACAAATCGACTGAAAATGAAAATAAATAAAAGGAGATGCTCGTTCGAAAATGGCGTATCCTTTCTCTTCTGCACGAAATCGAATCCCTCTTTCCCTCTTCAAATATCAGGACTCCAAAAAATCAAACGAAGTCGAATATCTTTCCTCCTCCTGGCCAATCGAGATCGGTGACTTGAAGCCATTCAAGTCGAATTGAGGCGCGCGCGGCACGTGTGGGTGTAGCGGCGATCGAGGTTGGGTTGTGGGTCGTAGTCTGGATCGGGTCATGTGATTGGAGTTCATCGAATTTGACGCTGGGATGTGGGGTGCGATTTCGATTGGTGTTGTTAGGGTTTCATCGAAGGTAAAGGCAGAGCGTGCGCAAAGCCATAGCAGAGGGAGGCAATTTCTATTTGCAGCCGTGTGGTTCGGCAAGATCGTGATTTGATGCTCGACTTTCTGCAGGTCGCTGGCGATCGTGGAGGCAGTAGGTATTTGATGTTGCTTTTATTTATTTATTTTATATATGACTTAAAACAGAAAATAATTTATATATAAGATTCAGAGAATAGGGATTTTAAAGCTAGTATAAATTAATTTATTGGAATATATTTATATAGGGATTATGGAATTTATATGGACTATTTTTATCAGGATATGTGTTTAATACAAATTTATGTGTTTATTGAAGTGATGTGATTTATCTTAGTTACAAAAAATATTAATTAAAATGAAATTTGTTTAAAAATAAATTATTGGTTTATATCCGACTTATTAGTTTAAAATAATTTACTAGTTAATTAAAATTATAAAATGGATAATAAATTGCGCAATTAGTCAAATATTAATAAAACCATAATATGTTTATTCAAGGTCAAAAATCGAGAAACCAAGGCAACATTGGAATGGATTGCAAATAAAAGCAAAGATGAGTTAATCTCACTCATCTGGGTTTTATTAAAATTTAAATGGTTAAATTTAAATAATTGGCTGAATGACTGAATTGATTTGATGTGTTAGATTATATATAGTAGTATATAGTATATATTGGAGTGATTGATTTCCCGCATTATATAGTGGATGAGACCCTATTCGCCGCATAATAGCGGATGATATTATATAACTGGGTTTATAAAAGCGAAATGATATATCAGTGGATATTTGGAAGAATAAATTCACGATGGGAATTTATTAAAGGAATGAGTAAATTTGTTTAAAAATAAATATTGATTTATTTTTAAAAAAAAGATGTGAAAGGGAAGCGTATTTCCCTGAATAGCCAAGTATGTTTCAAACAAATTTTAAGTATAAGTAAAAAAGTTTAATGTTGTTTTAAAAAAGCATATTTTACAAAATTTATTATTTCTAAATGTTTAAATTCTAAAGTAAGTATTTTTTCTAAATCTATTATCGTAGAAATATTAAAGGTGACTTGGTATTTTGTTTTGAAGGAGAAAATCTAATTTTATATTTTATAAAGAAACCTCATTTTAAATATTCCTAAAGTATACATTTGAATAACGTATTGAAGTAGTTTTCAATTTAAATGTTAAAGTATATTTTATAATAAAGTTTTTGAATTATATTAAAAACCTAAAGCTTTGTACCTGGTATTTTTAGTGGAAATAAATAGTTGGGAATTTATCCCATGAGAAGAGTATGGTTTGAAAATTGTTTTCAAAAAGGGTTGAAAATAGAAATATATCTTGCGAAGATATTTTGAGGATAATAAATAATTTGGAAAATTATTTATGTTTGATGGTTGTTTGTGAATGTTAATTGATAGTTAAATAACCGACTATCAATATTGGCCAATGTGCTGATCGTTTCGAAGAAACCAGGATCAGGATTAATTTCTCGAAAACCACTTCGATCCGGTTTGTACGTTTTCGCAGGGAAAACAAGTTCGGAGTCAAAGATGGAGCAGTGAAGTGCAAGGGCTAGTCGCTACTAATCCTAAGGTGATTCCAAAATGGATATAGTAGGAGTAGTGCCTACGGTTTCGTTCAAACCCGGGATGAACTTGTATGGATGTATGCTTTTGGAATATCGTCAGGTGGACGATGAGCATTCTAAGTGATATGTTCTAAAAAGGTAACGCTTAGCCTCGAGCCTCATCAACTAGGAATGACTGAAAATCATTGGATTATGCAGCAAGGCTAAGTGGGTAGCACCCATTAGGGTGAGTCATCCTTGTCTAGATGTCCCTTTTTATTTCGGCTAGGTGGCGGTTGCTGATCCCAACTGCGGGGTAATCTTACTTGGGATTATCCAGTAAGGGGTAGTCCCGGTCTTGTGTTGCAGGGGAGTTAGGATGGCTCCTCGGTACGTTGATCTAGACCAGGTACTGTGACAGGTGGTACCCCAGTGCCTAGTCATTAGTTGAAAATCCATTCTCCCTACGCGCCTGTACGGTTTCGATTGTGCCCAACTATTGCTGAAACGTGAGATGCAAGCATTTCAGCTAGATTCTATTTTACTTTCCATAGACACTATTATAATGTCAGAGGATTTTAATAAAAAATATTTTGGCTATCGTAAGTTGTAAAAACCCGATATGTTTATTTGTGGCATGGTCTTACGAGATGCTTTTGTTTTCAAAAGAATTTTGAAACTTTAGTAATCAATTTGAGTGTGGTTTTCTCACGCTGGTATTCCAGACTGACTCGAGTGTTTTTTTAACTATGATGCTCAGGTCAGACCGAGTATTATAGATTACAGGAAATGATGTTGTGGAGCTGGATGGAGATACGTACTTTCGTACTTGTATGAAATATTCCGCTGTGTATTCGGTTTTGGAAGGACGAGATATAATAACCATCCTGAGTTGTGTTGTTGTTCGTATTGAACTATGATGTTGTACTCTGATGATGTAATGTATAAACGGACATATTTGTTTTTTTGTAAAGATCATTTATTATCTATTATATTTTATTCCGCTTGGATGGTTAGATTCTGATGTTGTTTTCTATTTTCTTCTTCTACCTCTTCTTCTTTAACCCTAATGGTTCGTATTTCCGTTCATCTTGAGTTGATTGATGGGGAATAGTGTCGACTCAAAGGGGTATGGATTTGCGGGTCTTTACAGTTGGTATTAGAGCTTAGGTTGGTGATAACCTTGGCTCTGGTGGGGATTACACATAGAAAATAGAGTCCGTAGTACTCTAGAATGAGTTTGAGCGTATTAATAGATATGAGCGTTTATTTGTTAGTGAATATAAATTGTTTTAAATATTGTCTTGACTTACTGGTTGAGTGAAATATGAATTCTGATCAAGTAAGTTGGCCGCTATTCGAGAAGAGTTTATAAACACCTGAAACGATAAATTGACACAGTATTGTTTTAAAGGTGGGTGAATGAAATAATTTTACCCAAAATATATTTTGATATAAAAGAAATATTTTCTTAAATTGATATATAACTTAGATGTTTGGATGATAATATTCTACACAAATAAGTTAAATAAAATTGGAATGACTTGGATAATCAAATGGGAATTTGTATGAGCATAAATTGTACAAATGAATTATAGTTAAAATTTGATTTAAGTCAAAATTTGAAAATTTAAAACCTCGGAGATTTTGGACGTGTTTTTCGAAGTGTTTTATAGACAAATAATAGCATTATTGCATTAGAAGTATTTCTGGAAGGAAATTGTTTCAAAAAAATTTTGGGAAGAGATATAGCATTGAACTCACTTCAGTCGCTAGAAAATAACTTCGGTGATGACTGCAGCATAATCGATGTTCATTTTCCAATTTTTAAGTAAAGGATTACTGCCAAATTCATTTGTTCATAAGAACTAGTTTGTTTTTGAAATTTCAAAGTTAACTTGTTAGGGGTAAAAGCCAGGATTGGTTTAAAAATTTGAGAAGTTTGATTTACAAATAATATCAAAATGATTTAAAAACCAAAAATCAGGTGTTTAAAATCTTGAAATCCTTATTTAGACAATTTAGAGATCATCAGGAGATAGGTTTTAAACTTATAAAATGGTGAATGATTTTGATGAGGAATATGGGGATTGGATTTTGGAATTAAAAATTAAGGTGAAAGTTAAAAAAATGAGAATTTAACTTGGATTAATATTAAACTTTGGAATCTAATTGATGATTGGAAGAAATAAATTAGTAAATCTTGAATGTGATTGGAATGGGAAAATAAAAAACAAATTTAGATTGAGAAATAAAATTAATTAGAATTAAATTACTTAAGAAAAGTTAATAATAACGAGTTGGATTTGAAGTAAGTTGAAAAGAATTGGAGTGAAATTAAAGTGAATTGTGTAGGGTGGTATTAAATGAAATTAAGTCTTTGCTTAATAAAATTCAAAAGAATGGTATGTAGCTAGATTTAACTGGGGTTTAGTTAAATAAAATTGAATTGAAATAAATTCAGTTGAGTTATAGATGAAATTGAATGGAATAAAATTCTTACTTAAATAAATAAATGTAAACTAAGTAAGTATTGAATTGGAATAAATAAGCTTTGTAAGCTTATAAAAGAATTGAAAAGCATTGAAATAAAAAAAATCTAGTTAAAAGAGAAATGTAAATGTGATTGACTGTAAATGGATGGAGAAGTATGAATATTAATAAGTGAGCAGTTTATAAAAATGTAAAACAGGAGTAAATAGGCCGAAATAAAAGTGTTGGAATTTTGGAAAATGAAAGAAAATCCAAACTGGAATTATAAAAAAATTGAACTCAGGAAAATTTAATGAAGCGTTTTTTGTAATAAAATCGAATATTGATTTAAAGGTTGGAAGTAAGCTAATTAGCTAAATAAATTATTTGATAGAGTATGTTAATAAAATTTAACTCAGTTAAAAAAAATGGATTGATAATGAATTAAAATAAGTGGAGATGTTGTAAAAATAAATTAGAATTGGATTATGATAGAAATGATTTGAGTTACAAATAAAATCCAATTCGAGTATAAATGTGTTAAGTATGTGCTTGGATATTATTTTGATAAATTGAGAAGGTGAATTAAAATAAAATGGATGGGCTAACTAAATTAAATGGAATTTGATTAGATGAGAATCAAAAAGGAAGTGAACTTAAGTTTGAAGTTGGAATAAATTAAAGTAAATTAACTTAAGTTTAAAATTTATAGAACTTGGCTTCGAGGAAGGGTGAAAGTTCAGTAAATAAAAGTTTGGGTTAAATTAATTTGGAAAATGGTTATTGATATAAGCATTGAATGTTGTCAAGCTCAATGAAACAGTTTTAAAATGAAACCAATGCGAAGGTGAGATGAAATGCAAATATATGGTTAGTGAATAAACTAGAAATGGGATGGAATTTAAAATAAAATGAGCTGGAATCAATTGGATGTAGATAAAAACTAAAATGGATATTCTATTAAGTGAATATCGTCGAATTGCATAGAATAAATTAGTCGTTCGACTTAAACGGAAGTAAATAAAAATTCTATGGATTGGTAGAAGTAAATAAAATTGATTTTTGAAATCAATTGAAATAAATGTGAGCTTATTTGGATTAAAAATAAATTGTATGTAAGAAATTGAAGTGTCAAACATTAAAATTGAATAGCGTGGCACATGAATTGGTTGAAAACAATTGAATTAGTTTTGAAATCATATAAATTGCTCATGGAAAGTGTTTGGTGCATGTTGCTTATGAAATGCACGTGTTTAGCTATTTAAAGTAAGTGAAATGTTAATAAATTTCCTATATTTAGTACTTACATGTTTGAATTGAGTAAGTAGAGGTACCGGGAAGCCATTCGGCTGGATTTGATCGTGTAAATTGCTAAAATAATAAGCCGTTTGCTTAAAAATGCTAAACAAAGGTACGCCTACCCAATAAAAATAGGAAATATAAACTGCTTTTGTTTTTCGAACCGTGTGGGTTGATGCATATATATTTATATATCTTATCAAATTGCAAAAGCTCCTCCGTACAAAGGAGACTCTGCCAAAACTTTCCAAAAATTTTGGGAGTTAGAAAGTTTTTTTGAAAATTTTTGGAATAATTTTCATTAGCACCAAAACGGTTTCGTATTGGGATTGAAATAAGGATTTTGGAAATGGAATTTGAAACTAATTGTTTAGTTGAAAATTAAAGGATTAGAAAATTGAATATGGGATTTTCACTAACTGGGTTTTAGAAAGTTAATGGGTTGAGGCATTCGTCTGCCTTAGCAATTTCTGGGACGAAATTCTTTTAAGGGGGGAGGAATGTAACGACCCGGATTTTTCAGCGTTGAATCTGGAATATTTAAATGGTTTTAAATATAGAAATTGAATTACAAATTGGTTTTGAATATGTAAAACTTGGATTATTTATTCAGAATGTAAATGTGGCAATTTGTTGAATAATATAATTATTCAATTCAATAATTGAAGTTTGAGTAAAATATTTAATCTTGAGTTTCAAGCTTGTTAAAAATATTTTAAAGGCTTGTAAAATTTATGTTGGTAGTACTGAGGATAGTAAAAGTGTTGGAATTGAATTTGGGAATGTTTTGTTAAGTTTAGAAAAATATATCGTTTAAATAATGTCTAAAAATAGCCTTCCGAGGCACAGTCTCAGAATTCGACGAAACCAGTTCCATTGGTCCGTAATATTGTATTGTTATCGGATTTTAATTTTCATAGTATTTGGAGTTGTTGTGTAAGCGTACGACATATAAACACGCTGAATTTATATCAGAAATTTAATATAATGACTAAGTCCAAAAAGCTGTCTTCTTCATACGATCGAATTAGGGCTCAAAACCTTTTCCATTGCGTTCGAAATAGGGGTATAACATTATAAACGTCTAGCGGCACGCCTCGATAGGAGATCGAGATGTTAAGTTACGGTTTTGAGAAGATTTTAAATTTAAAAATAATTGATACTTTGTTGACCAGTCAAAGTAAAAATAAATAAATGTAATAAAATTTGTCTAGTCTATCTCCTTTCAGCCGAAATTCCTTCCCTATTCAACACGCAAGCCAACTTTTAGACGCAACTTTCTTTTTTCATCTTACTTTTTCCCCTCTCATCAGTCACTGTAGCAAGCTTATTCGAGCACACAAAAGAATTCAACACGCAACCCTTCATTTCTAAAATCCTCAGAATAAATCGACTGAAAATGAAAATAAATAAAAGGAGATGCTCGTTCGAAAATGGTGTATCCTTTCTCCACTACACGAAATCGAATCCCTCTTTCCCTCTTCAAATATCACGACTCCAAAAAATCAAACGAAGTCGAATGTCTTTCCTCCTCCTGCCCAAACGAGAATCGATGACTCGAAGCCATTCAAGCCGAATCGAGGCATGCGTGGCGTGTGTGGGTGTAGCGGCGTTCGAGGTTGGGTTGTGGGTCGCAGTCTGGATCGGGTCTTGTGATTGGAGTTCGTCGGATTTGATGCTGGGATGTAGGAAGTGATTTCTATTGATGTTGTTAGGGTTTCATCGAAGGTAGAGGCAGAGCGCACGCAAAGCTGTAGATGAGGTAGGCGATTTCAATTTGCGGTCGTGTAGTTCGGCAAGATCGTGATTTGATGCTCGACTTTCGGCATGTCGCTGGCGATCGTGGAGGCAATAGGTATTTGCTGTTGCTTTTATTTATTTATTTTATATATGACTAAAAACAGAAAATAATTTATAGGAATTTTTAAAGGTAGTATAAACTGATTTATAGGAATATATTTATATAGAGATTATGGAATTTATGTGGACTTTTTTTATCAGGATATGTGTTTAGTACAAATATGTATTTATTGAAGTTGTTTGATTTATCTTAGTTACTAAAAATATTTATTAAAAGGGAATTTGTTTAAAAATAAATTATTGGTTTAAACCTAACTTATTAGTTTAAATTAATTTAATGGTTAATTAAAATTATAAAATGGATAATAAATTGTGCAATTAGTCAAATATTAATAAAACCATAATATGTTTATTCAAGGTCAAAAATCGAGAAACCAAGGCAATATTGGAATGGATTGCAAATAAAAGCAAAGGTGAGTTAATCTCACTCATCTGGGTTTTATTTAAATTTAAATGGTTAAATTTAAATAATTAGTTGAACGATTGAATTGATTTGATGTGCTATATTATATATAGCAGTATATAGTACATATTGGAGAGATTGATTTCCCGCATTATATAGCGGATGAGACCCTATGTGCCGCATAATAGCGGATGATATTATATAAACCCATATACCGCGATATTTCGTCTCGAAGTGGAATTGGTATTTTATATTGTGCTAACATATGCGGATGCAGGAAAACAGGCTGGAGGGATCCAACTGGATTCCTCAAAATATTTAGATTTGTTAAAATATTCGATGATATAATTATTTGCTATCTTATGATGAATTATATTGATAATTGAAAATGTTGGATACTATGGTTGATTTAAAATATTTCGGTGAACCGAGTTATCAAAATCTATTGAAATGGGATTTCTGAAAAGAAAATAAAAGAGTGAATTTTGAGTAAAATAATCATAGAAATTTGAATAAATTAAAAATGAATTGGAAAAGATAAAGAGTGATTTTTGAATCCTGATAAATAAAATTCCAAGCGTGGGAAATGAGATTTTGAATAAATGGGAATAAGTTATTTTATTTTCTGAAACTCAAGTGACATTTTTTCAAGAAATAAAGGATTTATTTTGAAATTGAAGGTTTAAATTTATTTGAAAGGATAAAGAAGAAATTTGGAAAATATGAAATTGGTATTCTCAGTTAAAAGATTTTAAATCATAATGAATAAATAAAATCCAAAGTTAATGGATTTTGGAATAAATGGAGTAAGGAAATTTATTTAAAAGTGAAGTAAATTGGAAATTAATTTGGGAATTAATTTAAGTGTGTAAAACTGGGATTTTTAAAGAGAAGCGAGATTTGAAATTTATAAACTGGGTTTATAAAAACGAAGTGATATATCGGTGGATATTTGGAAGAATAAATTCATGGTAGGAATTTATTAAAGGAAGGAGTAAATTTGTTTAAAAATAAATAGTGATTTATTTTTAAAAAATGATGTGAAAGGGAAGCGTATTTCCCTGAATAGCCAAGTACGTTTCAAACAAATTTTAAGTATAAGTAAAAAGTTTTAATGTTGTTTTAAAAAAGCATGTTTTAGAAAATTTATTATTTCTAAATGTTTAAATTCCAAACTAAGTATTTTTTTTAAATCTATTATCGTAGTAATTATTTAAAGGTGACTTGGTATTTTGTTTTAAAGGAGAAAATCTAGTTTTATATTTTATAAAGTAATCTCATTTTAAATATTCCTAAAGTATATATTTTTAATAAATTATTGAAATAGTTTTCAATTTAAATGTTAAAGTATATTTTATAATAAAGTGTTTTGAATTATTCTAAAAATCTAAAGCTTTGTACTAGGTATTTTCATTGAAAATAAATAGTTGGGAATTTATCCCATGAGAAGAGTATGGTGTGAAAACTGTTTTAAAAAAGGGTTGAAAATAGAAATATATCTTGCGAAGATATTTTGTGGGTAATAAATAATTTGGAAAATTATTTATGTTTGATGGTTGTTTGTGAATGTTAATCGATAGTTAAATAACCGACTATCAATATTGGCCAATGTGTTGGTCGTTTCGAAGAGACCGGGATCGGGATTAATTTCTCGAAAACCACTTCAATCTGGTTTTTACGTTTTCGTAGGGAAAACGAGTTCGGAGTCGAAGATAGAGCAATGAAGTGCAAGGTCTAGTCGCTACTAATCCTGAGGTGATTCCAAAATGGATGTAGTAGGAGTAGTGCCATCGGTTCCGTTCAAACCTGGGACGGTCTTGTATGGATGAATGCTTTCGGAACATCGTCAGGTAGACGATGAGCATTCTAAGTGATATGTCCTAAAAAGGTAGCGCTTAGCCTCAACCCTCATCAACTGGGAATGGCTGAAAATCAGGGGTTATGCATCAAGGCTAAGTGGGTAGCACCCATTAGGGCGAGTCATCCTTGTCTAGATGTCCCTTTTTATTTCGGCTGTGTGGTGGTTGCTGATCCCAACCGCGGGGTGATCTTACTCGGGATTATCCAGTAAGAGGTAGTCCCGATCTTGTGTTACAGGGGAGTTAGGATGGCTCCTCGGTACGCCGATCTAGACCAGGTACCGTTACAGGTAGTACCCTAGTGCCTAGTCATTGGTTGAAAATCCAATCTCCCTAAGCGCCTGTACGGTTTTGATTGTGCCCAACTATTGCTGAAACGTGAGATGCAAGCATTTCAGCTAGATTCTATTTTACTTTCTATAGACGCTATTATAATATCAGAGGATTTTAATAAAAAGTGTTTAGGCTATCGTAAGGTAAAAACACAACATATTTATTTGTGGCGTGGTCTTACGAGTTGCTTCGGTTTTCATAAGAATTTTGAAACTTTAATAATCAATTTGAGTGTGGTTTTCTCACATTGGTTGTAACAACCCGCATTTTAACGATTTTATATTTAAATATTTTATTTTAATATAGCGTCGTTGGTCGGATTTTCGGTCCGAAATGTTACTTTTTGCAAATGGCCGAATTGGAACTCGGAACTATTTCCATTGATTCCAAAATGGCATTTGCGATCTTTTTGAGTATAAGCTTTGATATGTTTGGAGTAAGTTGAATTTTTGCAACTTTTTCTAGTTGGGTTTGGATTGGGTTCAGCCAATTTGTTAGTTTAATAACCTAACTCAGTCCCTCTCCTCTCCATTCTCTCATTCCACTCTTCTAAACTTAAGAAAAACTGAAAATGGTGGAAGGGAAGAGGAAATAGAAATTTGCAAGCCCTAGTTTAACTTGCAAACTTGATTCTTGCTCCAAAATCAAAGAGAAACCATAGGTAAGTCTCCTCTTCATCTTCTCCAACTCTTTCTCCTTCAATTTCAGAAAATTTTCCTAAACCTAACTTAGGAAAATATGTGTTTTATTCTTAGATTGAAGCTTGTTGAGTTGAAGTGAAGTGTAGTTCGTCTCCTTCTTGTGTTTGAGCATCTTCTTCTTTGTTGTGTGATATAAGGTGAGATTTTTATCTCACATTTATGCTTATATGTGTACATCTTTGTTTGGGTGTAAGAAGGTGAGTTTTGAACTCACATCTACTTCTCTTGATTTCATTGATGTTGGGTATGAATTCCTAGACCTTGTTCATATGCACTTGTTTCGATTTGGATTGCTTGGGTGAAATTGCCAAATATTGATTTTTGAAGCCAAATCTATGTAAAACCTTATATGGTGGATGTTTATGTGGTTCGAAGTGTTTGGGTGTGACGTTAAGGTTGGGTAGTCGTTTGACGTAAGCCCATAATCAACACGCATCCGATTGCTTTCGATTTGTTGGCCATAGATGGCCTAGGTTCATGAAATGCCTGACCATCAGGTTTCAGACGTCTGAAACTTCTATTTCAGACGTTTGAATATTGTTCTGGGGAACATGTTCACCCCCAGATTCAGACGTCTGAAATTGTATTCCAGACGTCTGAATTGGCTAAATTTCGACCAGAAAGGAAATAGGCCAAAATATGTCTATTTCAGACGTCTGGAAGGTTGGATTCAGACGTCTGAATTCTGTTTTGAAAAACAAATTAATTTTCAGATTCAGACGTCTGACTACCTTCTTTCAGACGTCTGAATATGCTATTTTTTGCCAAATTGCCTTGTTCGTTTAGTTTTCCAAACTTAATCGATGTATATTGATTCCAATTAGTTTTTTATGTATATTTGATCTTGATGATTCCTTTTTGAATTTATTCACGGGTTTTTATAATGATTTCTTCAAATCGTATTAAAAGTTCGCTTCTCCGATTTATAAATTCTATTTAAAACACACGCATAATTTCGCACTTCGAGCAAAGTGGAAGGGTGATTAAATGGTTGGACAAAACACGGACCATGAATCTGTGCGTTTATTCTTCCGATTAATCCTCGACCTATTCAATTGATCGTTTTGACCTTCGGGTTTGGTTTACCAATGATATGAGGTGAACTTTGTACTGCTTTGAGTGTGAAATTGACTGACAAATAGTAAACCGTTTAGTGTGAACGAGTGGTTATGGGACTCACGTTACCACTTTTTGGATTCCTTTTTGAGAGTTATGACACATTCCGCCAGTTAATGGTCTCCAGTACTAGGCCTCCGGACCTTCACCACTACGGTTTGTTGCCTTTGGGTATGTCGCCTTCGGATATGTTGCCTTCGGGTTTGTGCCTTCGGGTTTGTTGCCCTTTAGTATTGCTTCCAATGTTGGTCGTTATGAGCCGCATGGGTGATATTGGGTTGCCCTTTAGTATCGCCTCCGATGTTGGTCGTTATGAGCCGCATGGGTGATATTGGGTTTGGAGTCTTCAGGCTCATGGATCCTTGTTTGTACAGTACTGAGCTCGAGCAAATTTTCTGATGTTTCATTCATATGTATATTCCCTAGGTATCGCCCTTCGCTGTTGGTCTTTTTGAGCCGCATGATGCGTACCGTTTACCTTATGGAACTTGTATACCTTATGGGTATTTGTTATTGCCTTTATGGCTTGTTTTGGGATATTCCTATCCTTTGTTTCTATGAGTTGCCGATGATATAAGCTTGTTATCATATGATTCGTCTTTTGCTAAATGATTGTGTTATCTCCTTTAGAGATATTTGTTATACTTTGTGACCTTGCAGGTTATTGTCATTCAGTTTATCTAACTGATTTGTTTAGCTAGACTGACCCATGTATTTTATACTCGGGTCAGACCGAGTTGTTTCAGGTTAGGTGCTCTTGGACTTAGCCTATTTTGCTTCCGCATGGACTATTCAGCTTGTTCCTTTTTGTTAAAGCTTTTTGTGTAGTCCTTTTATTGTAACTCTGGTATATGTATTCTTTTGATTCGTCTGTATATTGTGGTTTGCTATACCACTTGACGTGTATTAGTTGTATACTCTGGTAGGTATCTATATATGTGTATATGATGATATTCTGTTCTGTGATGTATATTACATTTGAGTTGTTTTATTCTGTTCTGATAGATCCTACAACCACCTATGGTTTTGTTTTAAGTATTCATTGGATATGTCGATCTGCTTTGTATGACTATTGTCGATGTATTCAATAGATAGTTAGAGCAAGGCTATAGATGGTCGCTCCTAACCAGCCTTATTCTCCGTGTTAGTTGACGGCATTACCCTGTAGTGTCCTTGGCTAGCGTGGGTATAGAGGTGGGGCGTCACAGCGTGGTATCAGAGCAAGGTTCGGGACAAAATATGATAAACACAGAGTAGATGCACATATTACGGTACATCAAAGTGTGTAAGTGATACAAATCTTTGAATTATCATACCTTTCTATTCCTTTTACCATCAAAGGTTAGGTAGAATGTGGGAATACGTCTAGGAATGCATTTAAATTCCGTAGTATTCCATATTGAAGCATCTACCTTGTGATTGATCTTGTTCTTATCTTGCCTTCAGCATATGGCTGGAAGAGGCAGGGAATGACGTTCGGATGCTGGGCGATCTAGTGGCTCACATCCGGATGGCGTTTATATGTCTGTCGATCAGTTTTTGGAATTGTTCAAGAGCACTCATCCTCCAGTTCCTCCTCGAGTGTCTCCACCTCGCAAGTCTGCCTTTGCACGCCAGTGCAGTGATTTTGCTCATCTTGGGGGAAAGCCGTTTAAAGGCTTCGAGTCCGTTCTTGAAGTCCAAGCTTGGTTTCTCACATGCGAGCGTATCTTCTCTCGTATGGATCTTTCTGACCATGATAGAGTTCTTGTAACTTCTAGCTTATTACAAGAGCGTGCTCGTGATTGGTATGAGCTTCTTGTAGCTGAAATTGATGAGTCTACTCTTTCTCGGACTCAGTTTCGGGAGCGATTTGAACTCAAGTTCGTTCCCGAATCTGAAAAAAAATTATTGACCCATCGCTTCCTTGAGTTAAAGCAAGGGAAATCTTCTCTTTCTGAGTATGTTGCATCATTCGAGGCTTTATCTAAGTATGGTCTTGAATTTATTAGCACTTCTTATAAGAAGAATTTGAAGTTTGTCTCTGGTCTTAAGAAGTATCTTAAGAAGTCCTTGTTGCTCCATCTTAAGCTTTCTTTTGAGGAGTTGGTTGATTCGACGCTTCATCTCGAGACCGTCGAGAAGGAGTGTGATAGTGATGTTGATGTTGAGGTTTCCAAGAACCCCAACAAGAGGCCGTTTCCATTTCAGAAGAAGCATTTTCCTTCTAAGAAGAAGAAGACTGGTGGTTCTAGCTCTCAGCCTCAGTCTGTTGGAACACCTTTCATTCGGAAGTGTTTCAATTGTGGTTCTCCGGATCATATTATTCGGGCTTGTCCTAAGCCTCTCTTCTGCCGCTATTGCAAGAAGGAAGGTCGTCATGTTTCAACTTGCCCTACTATTCCAGCTGGTGCCAAGTCTAGCAAGCTTTATGCTGCCAAGGCTTCTGAAGGTCCTTCTCAGCCCAAAGGTATATCTCCATCTATTTTGGAATGTTCTATTTTATTTCATGATCATAGTATACGAGTTCTTTTCGATACGGGTGCTTCACATTCTTTCGTATCGAAAAAGCTCATCGATGATTTATCTTTGGATGTTTCTTATTTAGTTACTTCTTTAAGGATTGCGAATTCTATTGGGGGATCCACGACCCTTAGCCTGCTTTGTGATGATGTTGAGATTGTTTTATGTGGCTTTTCTTTTCGTGCGAATCTGCATGTTATTTCTTGTCTGAGATTTGATATGATTTTGGGTATGGACTGGCTAGTGAGATATGATGCCAGGATTATTTATTCGGAGAGAATTTTGTATCTTCGACATCCAGATTCGCCTACTCAGCTATCTCTTGTTCTTCGGAATGTGGATAATTCCGAAATGGCTTTATGTTCTCTTGACTCGCGAGATGATGATGATATATCTCGTATTCCTATTGCTTGTGACTTTTTTGATGTTTTTGAGCCTGTCTCGGGTTTGCCACCTAAGTGGGCAATTGAGTTCCACATTGATCTCATTCCAGGCGCACAGCCAGTTAATCGTCCTCCTACGAGGATGTCTACAAGGGAAAATAAGGAACTTAAGAAGCATCTTTTAGAGCTTGAGTCCAAGCAGTTGATTCAGTCCAGTTTTTCTCCGTGGGGATCCGCGATCGTCTTCGTGAAGAAGTCTGATGGAACCCTTAGGCTTTGCATTGACTATCGCAATCTTAACGAGTTAACCATCAGGAATAGGTATCCATTGCCTAGGATCGATGATATGTTCGATTTATTGAGTGGTGCTAAGGTCTTTTCTCAGCTAGACCTTGCCACAGGTTTTCATCAATTACGAGTCGCGGAGGATAGCATTCCTCTTACCGCTTTCCGCACTCATTATGGTTCTTTTGAGTGGCTCTTTATGCCGTTTGGTTTGACGAACGCTCCTGCTTTCTTTTTCGATCTCGTGAATCGAGTATTCCGGGAATATCTCGACAAGTTCGTCCTTGTGTTCATTGATGATATCCTTATTTATTCTAAGTCTGAAGCCGAGCATGATAATCACTTGAGAATTGTCTTGAGTACTCTCCGTCATCATCAGCTTAGAGCCAAATTCTCCAAATGCCATTTTTGGGAGAATAAGGTTAAGTTCTTAGGACATGTTATATCTTCTGATGGCATTTCTGTCGATCCCTCAAAGATCGAAGCCATCCAGAATTGGAAGAGGCCTGAGAATGTTCATGGGATTCGTAGATTCCTTGGATTGGCGGGTTATTACCGTCGGTTCATTAAGGATTTTCCCGTGTTGTGCTTCCTCTCACCTGCCTTACTCGGAAAAGCATTCGTTTTATTTGGTCCGACAAGTGTGAAGCTTCCTTTCAGACATTGAAGGAACTTCTTACTAATGCTCCTATTCTTGTGGTTCCCGAGGGGAATCATGATCTTGTTGTCTACACCGATGCTTGTGGTAGTGGTCTCGGTGTTGTTCTTATGCAGAAGGATCGGGTAGTTGCTTATGCTTCTAGGCAACTGCGTCCGAATGAAGTTCGCTATGCCACTCATGATCTTGAGTTAGCCGCCATTGTCTTTACCTTGAAGATTTGGCGACACTATTTATTGGGCGAGCGCTTCATTCTTTATACCGATCATAAACCTTTGAAGTATTTGTTCACTCAGAAGGAACTCAATAGAGACAACAGCGTTGGCTCGAGTTTCTTGCCTCTTATGACTTTGATATCCAGTATACCCCTGGAAAGGGTAATCGTGTTGCTGATGCGCTTAGTCGCAAACATTCGGCTGTAGTTTCTATGATGCTTGCCTAATGGGATATTCTTGAGACTCTATCTTTTTGTGAAATTCGTGATCGAGCTTCATCTTCTAATTCTCCTATTCTATTATTTAGTTTTGGAGCTCGACCTATTTTATTGGATTGTATTGCCGATGCTCAGCGGCGTGATCCTGATTTGTTCCATCTTATTCAGCTTTGTGAGTCTAGATCCTGTGATGAGGCGTTGCGGGATTTCAGAATTGATTCTCATGGGTGTCTTCGCAAGAAGAACCGTCTTTTTGTGCCTTCTGATTTTGCACTTAGGCATGACATTCTTGATGATTGTCATCGTACTAAGTATACCATTCATCCTGGTAGTAGTAAGATGTATGCCGATATGCATCGTCCTTATTATTGGGAAGGCATGAAGCGCGATGTAGCGAGTTATGTGAGTAATTGCATAACTTGTCGGCGTTTTAAGGCCGAACATCAGCATCCTTCAGGTCTTCTTCAGCCTCTAGAGATTCCATTGTGGAAATGGGATCAGATTTCTATGGATTTCATTGACGGCCTACCTCGTTCGAGATCGGGCCATTCTAGCATTTGGGTTATTGTTGATCGCCTCACTAAGTCTGCTCATTTTGTTCCTATTAAGTCTAATAGGACTGCTTCTCATTTGGCTAAGTTATATGCCAAGGAAATCGTGAGAATTCACGGTGTACCTAGTTCTATTGTGAGTGATCGTGGTCCTTTATTCACGAGTCATTTTTGGAAGAGTCTTCAGCAAGCTTTGGGAACAAAGCTTAATTTTAGCACAGCTTATCATCCGCAGTCTGACGGACAGACTGAAGGGTGAATAGTATCTTGGAAGATCTTCTCCGTATTTATATTTTTGATTTCGGTGGTAGTTGGGAGGATCACCTACTCTTGTAGAGTTCTCCTACAACAATAGTTTTCAGTCTAGTATCGGTATGGCTCCTTTCGAAGCCTTACACGGAAGGCCATGTCGATCACCTTCTTGTTGGTTAGAAGCTGGAGAGAAGCTTATTCTTGGTCCAGATTTTGTTCGTGATTCTCCGAGAAGATTGATCTTATCCGGTTGAGAATGAAAGAGGCACAGAGTCGACGGAAATCCTACGCGGATAGCCGTAGGAAGCCTCTCGAGTTCTCGATTGGTGATCCTGTTTTTATTCGTGTTTCTCCTTTGAAAGGGGTTATGCGTTTCAGTACGACTGGGAAATTGGCTCCTCGCTATATAGGACCATTTTCTATTACTGAACGTATTGGCCCTGTGACTTATAGGGTTTCACTTCCTGCTCATCTATCTGGCATTCATGACGTGTTTCATGTCTTGCAACTTCGGAAGTGTCTTCAGGAATCGGATTCTGTTATTGATTCTTATGATTTGCTTGAGCTTGAGATCTCACCGGACTTATCTATTGTGCAACAGCCTATTCGCGTACTTGACACGGAGGTGCGACACCTTCGGAACAAGGACGTGCCGCTCGTTAAAGTTCAATGGTCCGCTAGTCCCAATGACTGTACTTGGGAAACTAGAGAGTTTATTGAGCGATCTTATCCGGGTTTTCTATCTTTGCCTAGTAACGGTGAGTATATCTTTTTGTCTCAAGCTTATTTCCTTTTCTTTTGAATGTTGTATGTATGTTGTTGTTACAAGTATCGTCTCTAGGAATTGCGGGGACGCAATTTTGCTAGGAGGGGAGATCTGTAACAACCCGCATATTTAACGATTTTATATGTAAATATTTTATTTAAATATAGCGTCGTTAGTCGGATTTTTGGTCCGAAATGTTACTTTTTGCAAATGGCCGAATTGGAACTCGGAACTATTTCCATTGATTCCAAAATGACGTTTGCGATCTTTTTTAGTATAAGTTTTGATATGTTTGGTGTAAGTTGAATTTTTGCAACTTTTTCTAGTTGGGTTTGGGTTGGGTTCAGCCAATTTGTTAGTTTAATAACTTAACTCAGTCCCTCTCCTCTCCATTCTCTCATTCCACTCTTCTAAACTTAAGAAAAACTGAAAATGGTGGAAGGGAAGAGGAAATAGAAATTTGCAAGCCCTAGTTTAACTTGCAAACTTGATTCTTGCTCCAAAATCAAAGAGAAGTCATAGGTAAGTCTCCTCTTCATCTTATTCAACTCTTTCTCCTTCAATTTCAGAAAATTTTCCTAAACCTAACTTAGGAAAATATGTGTTTTATTCTTAGATTGAAGCTTGTTGAGTTGAAGTGAAGTGTAGTTCGTCTCCTTCTTGTGTTTGAGCATCTTCTTCTTTGTTTTGTGATATAAGGTGAGATTTTTATCTCACATTTATGCTTATATGTATACATCTTTGTTTGGGTGTAAGAAGGTGAGTTTTGAACTCACATCTACTTCTCTTGATTTCATTGATGTTGGTATGAATTCCTAGCCCTTGCTCATATGCACTTGTTTCGATTTGGATTGCTTTGGTGAAATTGCCAAATATTGATTTTTGAAGCCAAATCTATGTAAAACCTTATATGGTGGATGTTTATGTGGTTCAGAGTGTTTGGGTGTGTTGTTAAGGTTGGGTAGTCGTTTAACGTAAGCCCATAATCAACACGCATCTGATTGCTTTCGATTTGTTGGCCATAGATGGCCTAGGTTCAGGAAATGCCTGACCATCAGGTTTCTGACGTCTGAAACTTCTATTTCAGACGTCTGAAACTTCTATTTCAGACTTCTGAATATTGTTCTGGGGAACATTATCACCCCCAGATTCAGACGTCTGAAATTATTTTCCAGACGTCTGAAATGGCTAAATTTTGACCAGAAAGGAAATAGGCCAAAATATGTCTATTTCAGACATCTGGAAGGTTGGATTCAGACGTCTGAATTCTGTTTTGAAAAACAAATTAATTTTTAGATTCATACGTCTGACTAACTTCTTTCAGACGTCTGAATATGCTGTTTTTTGCCAAATTGCCTTGTTCGTTTAGTTTTCCAAATTTTATCGATGTATATTGATTCCAATTAGTTGTTTATGTATATTTGATCTTGATGATTCCTTTTTGAATTTATTCACGGGTTTTTATAAATGATTTCTTCAAATCGTATTAAAAGTTCGCTTCTCCGATTTATAAATTCTATTTAAAACACACGCACAATTTCGCACTTCGAGCGAAGTGGAAGGGTGATTAAATGGTTGGACAAAACACGGACCACGATTCTGTGCGTTTATTCTTTCGATTAATCCTCGACCTATGCAATTGATCGTTTTGACCTTCGGGTTTGGTTTACCAATGATATAAGGTGAACTTTGTACTGCTTTGAGTGTGAAATTGACTGACAAATAGTAAACCGTTTAGTGAGAACGAGTGGTTATGGGACTCACGTTACCACTTTTCGGATTCCTTTTTGAGAGTTATGACACACTCCGCCAATTAGTGGTGTACAGTACTGGGCCTCCGGACCTTCACCACTACGTTTTGTTGCCTTCGGGTATGTCGCCTTCGGGTATGTTGGCTTCGGGTTTGTGCCTTCGGGTTTGTTGCCCTTTAGTATTGCTTCCGATGTTGGTCGTTATGAGCCGCATCGGTGATATTGGGTTGCCCTTTAGTATCGCTTCTGATGTTGGTCGTTATGAGCCGCATGGGTGATATTGGGTTTGGAGTCTTCGGGCTCATGGATCCTTGTTTGTACAGTACTGAGCTCGAGCAAATTTTTTGATGTTTCATTCATATGTATATTCCCTAGGTATCGCCCTTCAGTGTTGGTCTTTTTGAGCGGCATGATGCGTAGCGTTTACCTTGTGGAACTTGTATACCTTATGGGTATTTGTTATTGCCTTTATGGCTTGTTTTGGGATATTCCTATCCTTTGTTTCTATGAGTTGCCGATGATATGAGGCTTGTTATCGTATGATTCGTCTTTTGCTATACGATTGTGTTATCTCCTCTAGAGATATTTGTTATACTTTGTGACCTTGCAGGTTATTGTCGTTCAGTTTATCTAACTGATTTGTTTAGCTAGACTGACCCGTGTATTTTATACTCGGGACAGACCGAGCTGTTTCAGGTTAGGTGCTCTTGGACTTAGCCTATTTTGCTTCCGCATGGACTATTCAGCTTGTTCCTTTTTGTTAAAGCTTTTTGTGTAGTCCTTTTATTGTAACTCTGATATATGTATTCTTTTGATTCATCTGTATATTGTGGTTTGCTATACCACTTGACGTGTATTAGTTGTATACTCTGGTAGGTATCTGTATATGTGTATATGATGATATTCTGTTCTACGATGTATATTACATTTGAGTTGTTATATTCTGTTCTGATAGATCCTACAACCACCTATGGCTTTGTTTTAAGTATTCATTGGATAGGTCGATCTGCTTTGTATGACTATTGTCGACGTATTCAGTAGATTGTTAGAGCAAGGCTATAGATGGTCGCTCCTAACCAGCCTTATTCTCCGTGTTAGTTGACGGCATTACCCTGTAGTGTCCTTAGCTAGCGTGGGTATAGAGGTGGGGCGTCACGTTGGTATTCCATACTGACTCGGATGTTATTTAACTATAATGCTCGGGTCAGACCGAGTATCATAGTTTACAGAAAAGGATGCTGGAGCTAGATGGCAATACATACTTCCGTACTTGCATGAAATATTCCGCTGTGTATTCGGTTTTGGAAGGACGGGATGTCACAACCGTCCTGAGTTGTGTTGTTGTTTGTATTGAACTTTGATACTGTGCTCTGATGATGTAATGCATAAACAGATATATTTGATTTTGTGTAAACATCATTTATTATCGATTATATATTATTCCGCTGCGATGGTTAGATTCTGATGTTTTTTTCTATTTTCTTCTTCTACCTCTTCTTCTTTAACCCTAATGGTTCGTATTTCCGTTCATCTTCAGTTGATTGATGGAGAATAGTGTCGACTCAAAGGGGTATGGATTTGCGGGTCATTACATGTATTCTGAATCTTGTATTTGATTATTGTATTTGAGACTTCTGTTGTATCTTATTTAACTTTTTTATATACATAGTAGCTTCATGAATTACTATTCTTTTATTTCCGCTGCATATTGTATATTACTCCGTGTTTGTGATTCTGTGATTTATTTATTTATTATATATGTTGAGTTTTGATAAATATAAGTTAACAATATGTTATTTTGAGCAATTCAAATCCGGCATGTGTGGTGCGAATGGTTGAAAATAGCAGGATGTTATTGGTAATTTATATAATATATATATTTGTATCTATTTTTACCCAATCTCAAATGACTTCTCAGATATGTAATCCTAATGTACATGTATATATTTTTATACATATCTCTTGAATTAAAAAAGGATATGAAGATGGATCAAAGGTTCTACTTTAGATTTGGAGATTTGGATCGATTTCGAAAGGTAAGTGAGAACTTTTATATATTGTTATAGTATGAAAATTATCTCTTTGTAGTTTATTTAATTTTTATGCCTAATTAGATAATTGTATATGAGTTGTAGGAAAAGAATTAAATACGATCTGAATATAATAAATATCGCCTACATATTCTTGTTTATGAATTGATTTAGCATTATATGCAACCGGACCTGGAAATGAGTCCCAAAAGTATGAATCTAGAATATTGATTCAAATGAAATTTGTTCCAGATCTGAAATAGGTTGTATGATAATGATTATAAATTTGGATTATTGTACTAATCTTGTTAGAATATAAACTTTTCTACGTTTGGAATTATTGGAATTTAGACCCGTTTAATATATTTAAATTAGTTTGGTTCCTTTCCCTTTTCGTAAGATACAGCATTTGATCTAACAAGGAATGTATATAAATAGAAAGAGAGAGAGATGTATAAAGTATGATTTCATTGTAGTTTACACTGTCTATTTCAAAATGATTATTCCTTGTAATTCAAACGATGTAATTTTTTATATTTTAAAGTTAAATATTTGATTTAAACTAATTTATGGAAATTAAAGCGGATAATATTTTAGATATGATTCCAATAATTTAACATGGAAAGGTATATTCTAGTAAAGGTATATAATTAGAACATATTTGATAAAAGTAATATTGTATGTAATTACTATACATATAATAATTAAATAAAAAGCTAATGACGACACTTGCATGTAATATTTATGTTTAGGTTAATTAACTAATGAGAAAATAATTTAAAAGGTTATAACTCCATTAAATTTTATTAAATATGGGAGTTACAATAAACTAATAGGGTAAATGGATTAATGGGACTGACAAAAATAGAATAGATATAAAAGGTTACTAATTTGAAATTAGTAATCATACATGAATGTGTTAGAAAATGTCCGCTAGTATTTTATGGACAAATTGACATTTATGATCATTAAACGGGGATTTGTAAGTAAATAAATTTTTAAGTAAATCTTATTGCCTCAAATAAAAAAAGGGAATTAGTAAGCTAAGTCCAATGTCTACCTATGATAACAGAAATAAAGAGTTAGGACGGTTAATTGGGTTTAGTGGTTTTGTGATGCAAGGTTGGTAGAGTCACTCGACGTAAGACTACCCTTCACTTTGAGGCTTCCAACAGTCGAGTGTACTTACTGTTGATGTCAAATATCACTAAGTCTAGGATCCGTGATGACATGAGAGATTGATCTTGTTTTCTTAATTGGAAAGTACTAAATGGTCCAAATCAAGAATTAGGAGCGGCGAAGGATATCTCCATAGGGGATTTCTTCTGGCTTAAGGTCTTAAGTGGCTGAAGAGTTCTCTCTCTGAAATGGAAGTATTAGGTAACCTACTGAGATTGTTAATAAATAAATAAGGATGTCTCTAAAAATAGTTAACTTCTGTGATGAGGTCATAAGTGGCTAAAGGTTTTGCCTCCCTACCGAAAGAAGTATCTTAATGAGATGTCATATTTATAATTAAAGAGTGAACTTAGATATCCCATTAAGGGTTTGATTTTGATTTGGGGTTTTAAGTGACTATAAAGTCTTCTTATTTCCTATGAAATAAGTATTAAGTAACCTAATGAGGTTTCCAAGTAATGTTAGCTAGATAGTACCATTGAGGAGCACACTTCTGAAAGTATATCTTAAATGACAGGGTCTACCTATTTTCGACTAGGAAGTATTAAGTGGCTTGGGTATAGTCTCTTATATTGCTATAGCCATAGTTATAATAGTACCATTTAGGAGCTTGCCTTGGGGACAGGTCTTAAATGGTAGGGTTTTCCTTAGTTAAATTCTTAAATGACAAGAGCTTGCCTAATTTTTAATATAGGGTATTAAGTAATTTATGTACTATTTATTGCATGATTACGATTTTATTGGAGATAGATGTGGTAATAGTTGGACTTTAAATGTCAGAAGCCTTGAATAGTGGTTAGAGGTCTTGTAGCTAGGACCCACTGACCATTGACAAGATTGTTAGGAAACCACTTTGGGAATAGGTCTTAAATGATAGGGTCTACCTCAATTAACATCGTAAATGATATAGCCTTCTTATTTCTCTTTCTAAAATATTATAGAAGCCCGCTTTATATTTAGAAGAACTAAGTGGCTAATAGGTTTGAAAGTATTGGGTGGATGATATGACTTCAATAGTATTCCGTAACTTAGGAAGGGGTAAGTAATCGTGTGTGCTATGCAAGGTCAGATTAAAATTACTAATCTTGATGGACATAACAATTAAATGAAAACCTATTGGTATAAGTTTATTTTATACATAGTTTATATTTTTCAAGTCACCTAATCGTTATTCCGAACCTCTCCTCGTTACAACCGTAGGATACAATTTAGAGGATCATGTCATTGAAGTTGGATGTGCTTTGCAGTTGGTGAGTCTTCTTTCTCTCATGCTCGATGCTGATGTGTGAATCTGCTATCCAAGGAATACCATTAATTTCAAGATAGTAGTCGTAGTCGGTATTCTTATTCTATTATTGTTTCCGCTGTGATTTTTTATTTCTATCAACCTCTGTAATGCTCATGCTTATTTGCAGGTACCAAATCCAATGACCTATACAATGATGGACTGTGATTTCGATATTTGTCAAAATTTAGGCCCTTTGAAGAGCAGGTAGTTAAAGGAGGTCGGGAGGAGATCAAGGAAATAAGTACTAGGATATTAAGTGTTACCAATGTAAGTAGAAGGGATATGTTGCAAGATTTTATAGGAATGCCAAAGCTCTGAAGTAGCAGGAAGTGCCTATTTCTCTCATGGTTTAGAAGACACTTTGCTACAACTGCCAGTAACAAGAGCATATGATGAAGGATTGTCAGCTAATGAAGAAGGGTCAACAAGCCAAAGGTTATGCTATTAAGGATGAATCATCGACCTCAGCAGATGTTAAGGGGAAAGAAATTCAAAGGTACTTTATTTGTTAATGGTATTTTCATTCGAGTATTATTTGATAATGGGGATTCCCATATTTTTGTTTCAAAAGAATTGGTAGATAAATTGCAACTTTCCCCAAGAATTGTAGAAACCCATATTTGTATGCCTAACCCCATAGAAGGTACAACTAATATGTGCATGATTTGTGAAGATATACATATTACTTACCTTATCCACCATTTTTCATATGACCTGTTTGTTCTAGATTTCACTACACCAAAAAAGAGGATTCCCAATGAGTATAAGCATTGCCAAGAATTTCAGCAATACTTATATGTGTCGCTATAGGGCATGAGCATTTATTTGCAACACTTATAAGTGTTGGAAGATTTTTTTGGCCAACATCCATAAACATTGGAAAACAATATCTTCCAACGCTTATCAGCGTTGTGGAAAAATATCTTCCAATGCTTATAAGCGTTACAAATAAATACAAGCAAATAAACACTTACTGGTAATGTGAATATTGAAAGATATAATGGTTTGAATGTTAAAAGATATAATGTAGACTATACCTAATATGAAATATTATCTTAATTTAGCAAATTATGACCTAATCAATATCAATAAACAGTATTCATAATCAATAATAAAACAGAGTATCATTAACAAAATAGAAGTTCAATACATAATTAATTTATGAATAATCTATAATAATACCAATTGCAATATCAAGAGATAAGACATAGTTCATAGTTAAAGTTTACAAATAGTGAATACGAAACTCTGGCCATATAACGAAGCCTCCATCAGAAAATTCACATAGCTTGTACCATCCAATTTCCTCTTTTCTTTTGCTTCTTCTATAAGTACCTACATGCATTCATCATCATATTAAATTGAAATTTATGCTAAAAAGAATGAAAAATAGTAATCAAGGTGATAGCAAATGATTTAATAATAAAAGGACAATAAATAAAACAAACAAATGTATTCGATAGCACAAGTGAAAAGCAGTTTTTTAATTAATGGACATTAAAAGACATTACAAATTTTTTTAATTTCAAAACCGAGGCCATGGTGGCATAATATGTTTCAATCGCTGAAACAATACAAAGGTCTGTCATTCTCAATCGCTGAAACCGTAATTATATTAATTGATGTGAGCTTCCACACCAGTATTAACAAAGTCACACAATGCAGGATAAGCATGTGCAGAATGGAACCCATCCTTGAAGTTAAGAATATTTTACATGCACCTTCTCCACAAAAGGAAGGTCTAGATGATCAGGACCACCAATGCTCAAATTTAATACATCCACATTAATTGCAATAGCATAATAAAATGCATCGAGAAACCACGATGTGTAATATACCTATTACGAGACTGAACAAAAAACTCTCACAATTTTGGTAAAAGCTCATAATTGCTCCATCATAACAAATGATTTAATACTGAATAGAATGTGAAACTTAAAATAAATGGACTGAAAACATGTTTTTCCTTTGGAAACAACAATATAAAGGTCCTTCGATTATAAGAAAATCAATAATACACGTTAGTGTGGTTTAAAACCTATGAGGTTGGCTAACTGAGGTCAGTTATATTTACCTATCAAAATGTACTTTGCTAATTCAGTCAATGAAGAACCACGCACAAATATCACCAATCAAGTTATTCAACAACTAACAAAAGAAGAGTGCACCATTGTCATAGTGGTTAGGTGATTCAACTTTGGTGCAAGATGTCACAAATTCGAAACTATGGTGCAGTTATTTACATCTAATTTAAAGTTATAATTTAGTCTAAATATTAGTTTTTTTGTTCCCCTTTTATGCGAATAATAAAGTTAGAAAGAGAATTTGCGATTATGTATTAAAATACTTGACTTTATGAAATTAGATGTAAAATAAGAAAAATGAAATTCTACAATAAATTACGCTAAGATGGAAATAATAATCTAATAATTTGATTTGGAAGCAAGTAATAGATTAATTGGTTGGTTTAGAAAATATGATATGTTTCCATAATTTAATATTTAAAAGGTAACGATGAACGTGACTGCGAAAATAAAAGAAAGAAAAAGGAAACTAGTATAAAATAGAGAAACCACTATATTTTACACTAGCCTAGAATAATAAAAGAAATAACTTGCGGTTATGAATTATTGGTTATAGCTTTATTTGATATTAAAATATAGAAATGGATTTTTAGTATATTTTTCATAACCAACCAAATAAAATAGAATTACTTTCTGGAATAGTAGAAAATAAATTAAAGTATGCAATGAAATAAGTAAATTATAAGATAAGAATTTGAAGCCGTAAACAACAGTGATTCTAGATCTGCATTTACTCTATAGAATATATAAAAAGACGGTTATTATGATAAGTGAATTAGATAATAAAAGAGAATAAAAAAGAATTCTATATCATAATAAAAGAAGATAGATTAGAACAGAAAAGAAATGTTGGAATTATGTACGGACTATAAAAGAAGAAAAAATGACAATTACAGGTAGAATTATAACATAGGTTATAATTAAATAATAAGAACGGAAAAGATTATTTTGAGACCTTGGATATATTAATGAGCAATAATAATGGTAGAAGCTTATTTAAATAATTTATATTAATAAGAAAATAAAGAAGGAATGATAAAAGAGACTTATTTTAATGAACTTAAGATTTATATTAAGTTAATAAGCAAGATAATGAACGTGGCTCATACCAACAACATTCCCTATTAGATAAATGAAAATCTCACAATAGATAGAGATGAGGGAAAGAATATGCTAAATAGGATAAATAAGTAGCCAACAAAATAAGAGAAGTAAACTAAATGCAAATTAAAAGATTAGACTTAGGGTCTAAAGAAAGAGAGTTGTGTTTGGAGTGTGTTAAGTATCGAAACTAAACACAAATTAAAAGTTAACAATTAAAGAGCATGTTTAGCTTGCTAGTTTCTTTGTAGATAAACAATGATTTAAATATAAAAATCTAGAGTGTGTTAAGTATCGAAAACATAGGTTACAACATTTATTGTTATAATAAATGTTTTCAGTACAAATAAAGGAAGCATGGATTATGACACTACTGGTACAGTATGTGACTCCCAAAGTGAATGTTTTTACATAGCAAACGGGATTTATTAATATTTATTTTAAGTGAATCCATATATTAGTATTTTTGGGTTGTAGTAACGGTGTATTACGCAACATCTGTTTTTACCCAAATGAGCTTTGGAGATAATTTCTAAAGTGGTTTGTATGTACATTTATTATTTATATAAGCACATGAAAATATTTTCTAGTTATAAAGAAGTTTTAAAAATGAGTTCTTATGAAAAATAATGTACGGTAAATTAATGAATTTAGTAGGAAATATCTTATGTAAGTAAATATAGAGTAAACATACCTTAATCTATTGGAATGAAATGAGTAATGATATAATTTTCTATCAATCACAAATAAAGATATTTTGTGCAAGCTATAAGGAATACATGAAAGAGATGTACAAGGTATGGAAAGCACCATATTTTGTATAGCCTATTTCGATAAAATATAAAATAAATTTCTTATAATTTCACATAAACATGAAATCCTCCTTTAAAGGATTCTTAGAAGGTTTTAGCGTTAATGGTTTCTCATAAGGGAAAGTAATTCCAATACATTAAGGTATAAAACCATTAAGTGTAGTAAGTTAGTAACTTCTTCATGATTAAGTAATTGGAAAATTAGGAAAGTCAAGAGATTTGATAAAATAACTGTCCTTATTTACCCTAGTTTTAGTAAATTTGAAAATCTATAAAAAAAAAGGATATTTTGAAAACATGTGAGAATATATTTTTTAAAGTCAAGAAAAAAATGTTTTAAGAATAACCAAGACATATTTAAAAAAAAGATTGTTTGGTGGAAAAGTTAGTAAGTTTTTGAAAAGATAAAATTTAGAAGTTTTAATTTTTGAAGTAAAATTGATATATACCAAACCAAATCAGATTTTAATATGGAGTAGATAGGAATCATTTCCTTGGTGTAACGGAAAAAGTATAAGATTATAGCAGCAATTACTCTTATTAATAATAAATGTTCATGTAAGTTGTATAGGACACTAGTGAACCTAGAAATGTTGCTTCATGTGTGCAGACTATAAAAGAATAGTGAAATGATATTAGTAAGATGATAAGACACACGGGGTTAGGATAGGTATACCTTTTTTGGGAAAATGAAAGGTAAAGAGAAAAAATTTCTAAGCTCGGTTGTCTTTTTACATAGAGATTGCATAAATTGAAACCCTTATCCATTGCAGTAAAGAAGACCCGGTTATTCCTTTTTGAGCATGGGATAGAAGAGATGAATAAATCTTATTCGTCACAAGTAATTCAGCTTAATTTGGTAACAAGCAATAAGAGGCAGGAAAAGCATATGAGTTAGTTGGATTCCTGGAGTAGGACCTTTCTGTGTCAAAATGGACATGGTCCTAGACCTCCTTGTTGTTGATGATAGCTGTGTTTAGTTGCTGTATAGAAAAAAAAGAGGAAAAGCAGAATAAGGTAACTAAAAGGAAAATAATAAATTTAAAGAAAACGATAGAAACGTCAACAGAAAAATTTAAAAAGAGATTTTCTTTTGTAAACTATGCTTGGGTAAGTAAATAAGTTTTTTTTAGAATACTAGCCTAAATTCCAAGTACGAGAAAGTTGTGCGCAAAAGAAAATTGGAGAAATATGAAGTTTTTCCGTTTTCCACCTTCTTTATAACATAAGAAATCGAAATAGGAAATTTAGAATATATATGAAAATAATTTAATTAAGTTATATGCATTTGAAATTTTCAAATAAAGAAATGTTTGTAAATGGGGAAACTAATTAATATTATTAGGAATACATATATATATATATATATTTGTGTAAAAAATAAATTAGAGAGAGAAATTATATAAAATAAATTAATATGGAAGAATAATTGACTGTGTTTGTTTAAAAGAGAAACTAATATTCAACTAGTTAGTGGAGGTGATTAATTGACAGGAACAAGAAAGAGAACTTATTGTAGCAACTAATTGATATGATTAGGAACATATATGTTAGTGCAAGAGAAAAAAATGAAGGAAGAGTAATTTATGCAAGTAGTCAATAGTCAATTAATAAACATGGAGACTTATGGTAACATGTAGAATATATACATGTAATAATTATGGGAATAAAATAAATTAATATGCCTATATATGAGGAATTAATATGGTGTTGATCGGCATATCAATTTGGTAAGAAATCACAGTGCAGGTAGGGATTAATTGGATAGTAAATTAATCTAAGTATATATGAAATCTATTAATTGGGTGATTAATAGGGGAATCTTATTTAAAAGACACATCACATTTAAAAATATGTGTTCCTACAGATTGCGAGAGAGAAAGGGAAAGTGATTAATGAAAAGATTGGTTGAGAATCAATTTGAAATAAAAGCAAACGCAGAAGAAAACAAAGATTGAGTGTACGCTTTAGGTTTTAGGGTTTTATATCTAATGGTTAGCACTGATTTGAACCAATATAAACATAGGTGTTGTTTGCACCAAAATTGGGAAACACCCTTTGGAAGTTTTTGAAGAGATAATAAATGAAGAAATCAAATTGAAAATGAGGATTATCTAACAAAAACTTCAAGTCACAGAAAAGTAAAATGCACGGAAGACAATAATTTAGAGTGGTTCGGCGATTTGCCTACGTCCACTATGAAGTTTTATCACTTTATTGCTTAATACTTGAGGATTACAAGTGTTCTAGACCGAAGTACAGCAGATAATAGGATTAAATTCGAAATCAGCAGCAGTGAAGACGATATAAAGTGATCCTGGCAGCGTCCGGGCGTGCTTTATCTCCAAGAATTCTTCGATCCCACCAGGGGCTCTATTTATAGGTGTAGGAGGCTGATATTTCGCCTAAAATCCGGGGAGACCGCTTCGGAAATGTGAGGGGGCCCACACTCTCGGATTCTTGAAATCCGGGCCCACTTTGGGATCGATTCGAACTAGGGTTCGAATCGATCAAGAAAGCATCCAATCGAGGTGAAATTTGGTGTTGACATTCTTTAGCGTGTATGTAAGCTCTTATGAAAATTTCATAGCATTTGGACTTGTAGACCTCGAGTTATGATCGTTTCAAGATTGTATCTCCGGTTGTCATGCTTGGTTCGATTCGATCCTGATCGAATCGATAGGGTCGAATCGATGGTTTGCGCGTGTGAATGGTGATGTGGTGCATGCACTTCTCGGGTCAATCCATCTTTTTCTCCGAGTTTACTTGGTCGTATCCACGGTTTTAGCCGCTTCGTCTTAGGGAATTCGAGGGAGTGGATTCGAGGATGTTCGTTCGAATCGATCGAGGTATCTCATAGTTTGACCGATTCGAAGCTGCCTCAACAAGGTGGATTCGAAGTAAGGTCATAGGATGGATTCGAAGGAAGGTCATAGGATGGATTCGAAGTGCTTCATCCGGATCGATTCGAAAGACTTCAACCTAGAGGGCACGAAGTGAGGTAGCATCATGGATTCGAAGTGACTTTCCTGAACCGATTCGAACGAATGCTTTTTGATGGTTTCGAACCATATGGAGTCGGACGGATGGATTCGAATAGAGGCTTGGCCGATGGATTCGAACATTGTGCTATTTCCTCCACTTTTCATTGGTGAGAACATAAGCATACGAACTCGGATTGACTTGAAATTCGGAACGCTGGTTTTCACGGCTTTGCTTAATGTATCTTATCAATTGCAACCCGACCCAGACTCGAATAAAATTCATCAGTATTCGTGGCTATCCAGTAGCAGCCCGATGCTGAGGGTATACGATTCTTATTCTCTAGTCAGTTCCTTGATATCTCGGCCTTGCCAAAAAGCGGGATAACATTTGCCCCCCAAAGTACGTCTTCCGTAAACGTGATGTGCTTTGAAAAGCTGCAGTTTCTCATTTGACAACCATCACATATTTCGTTAAAAGCTGTTTTCTGTATTGCTGTAATTGATCGTCGTATGATTGTGATTGGCTGTTTGCCGTCCGATTCACGACGATATGAGCACCTGATCCCTGTGAATGTCAAAGATCAAGTATTAGTCAGACATATGTGCATATGTATCACCTTGACTTGAGCTAACGTTGCGTGTTTTGCAAGCCGTTGCCAGTTTAGCTTGTTATCGAATTCTGTATCGATCCTCTCCTGAATCAATTTATAATTCGAGTCAAATCATTGTTTTGATGATATTTTATGATTATCCTCTTGTATCGATCCTCTCCTGAACCGATGAAAAAGGTTGGCAAGTAATTTTTTTTATATCGAAGCGATGCGTTCGTTCTCATCGATGGTTCCCGATGGATTCGAAATAATCTTTCGAATCGACCGACTTCGAATTGCTGCGAATCGATGGATATGAAGCTGGTACTTCGAATCGATAGGATATAATGATTTCAATTCATTTTTTGTTAATTGCCTCGAATCGATGAAGCTTCGTATCGACAAAGCTTCACATCGATTCTGTCTTGATGGATTCGAAGCGTGATGGATTCGAACATGATCGTTTGAATCGATCAGCATTTGACCGGTGGCAATCGGTCAGGTCGACCGAAAGGCGAAGCGTCTTGTTTCTTCTCTAGGGTTCGTATAAATACGTGAGGCCCGGCTCACTTTCACTTTTTACTTTTTATTGTTACCCTGCCTTCCTCTTCGCATCAATCCTCCAGGCTCGAGAAAGACATTCTTTCGTATTAATCGAAAACCTTCAACCTTTAAATCACAATCATTACAAACCAGGTAACTAATGGATCGAGCCAAACTGAGAACGACAAAACTGGAAATCTTCGCCATCATCCTCAATTTTTTCTTCTGAAATCGATTTCGGAGGGTTGTGAGTCCTGAATGAAACGGGTCGAATCGATGGATGGAGCGTGACGAAGTGTCGAGATTTTCTTTGGAGAAAGAGAGATCTTGATGGATTTCTTTTCTTCCTCGCCTCTTATCGATTCTACATGAAGTAGTTCGAGTCGATCCCGAGTGTGGGGCTTTGAATCGAAGCTTGCAAGGGGAAGTGGTTCGTATCGATCGATTCGAACTGATGACTTCATGATCGATTCAAAGGTATCGAGCTCGATCGATACGAAGTGGCTTTCCTGGGATGATACGAATGCTCTTCTGATGGACCTGAAGCGCTTCTTCACTTGATGTTATGGATATCGCTCCAGGGACCTATGTCGACACGAAGTGATCGAGTCGACTCTTCTCGATTCGAAGCACATCGAGTCGACTCGTATCGATCTGAGGCGATCGATTCGACTGTCCTCAATTCAGAGAGTACAACTCTTCTGACTTGCTCTAACATCTGAACTATGACCGATTTCAAGCTGAAATTTGACGAACTTAATGAATTTTATCATACTTGATTCCGACGAGCTTCTGCCTTGCATATTTGAACTTGACTGTAGGACTGCATATTTGACTATCTCTTGAAGCTCGTTGATGGAACTGTGGCCTAACCAAAATATAACGGACTTATGCTTGAATTGGTCGGTAACATCCGGATGGCGCGGTTATGACGGTCAGCGATGACAGTCATTTTCGGTCTGATTTTAGAGTTTTTTCGTTCGCATATCTTGTTGTCTGCAAATTTTCTCTAACTCTGTAGAATTCTTCTAAGTAATACACAACACTGCATTGCACCGCACACACTTTACACTGGGAAGGAATGAGTTTTCTATGTGCTTAATGTTGCTTTTTGATGAGTTAGTTAATTATGGAATCTTTGAGCTCTCAACGACAAGAGGTACAGAGTTTGCCTCCTTCTGTGCTTGAAATCCCTGATATTATTCCCGAAGTAGTTGGTCCGGCTCCGGACGAAGTGCCGGAAGCCATATTTATCAAGGATCCTATCGACTCCGTTCCGTCCAGTATTTCTGAAGCCTTACTCGGTCAGATTTGCCTGAAACATAGCTTATCCCCGGATGATGTTTTGCTACCGAGCATTGACGACATACCTCACAATCCGCCCGAAGGGTATACTGCTTTCTACCGTCACGCATGTGCGGCCGGAACTCTCCCTCCATTTAAACAGTATATCAGGGAGATGTTATCATTCATTGGAATCGCCCCCTCACAACTTCATCCCAACGGACACGCTTTGTTGAACAGTGTTTTTGTCCTATTTATGGACCATCTCTTTCGCCCGCCAAGGCCGACCGAGATTAGACACATATTTAACTTCAAGAGCAGGAGCGATAGCCCATCTTTCACCTTTTTGGAAGCAGTTAGAAACTTCCAGATTGTGACGGGAGCCTGGACTAGACTCAGTTATTTTAAAAATGAATGGTTTTTTGTTCGATGCCCCCCAGGGTTTGCTAGGCGATGGCTGTCCAGACGTAAGAGTTATGGGCCTTCCTTAAATAGTCATTGTCAACACTTGTACTAATATCAGGTTCTTCTTGCAGCTATCATCTCAAGGCCCGATGGTGGTCATTACAAAGGCATTGTCCGAAGTTTACAAGAGGTCCCGAGCAATTTACGGCATATCAACTCGGTGTTAACTGACGATAACTTAAGGATATTGGGTTTAATAGAGATGGGCCAGAGCATTGTTATTGAGGGGTTGGCGAAACCGGCTTCGAAGAAAAAGAAGAAAACGGTGAAAAGAAAACCTGGCATAGTAATAAGAGAAACGAGCGACGATGAAAGGACGCCCACAGATACCGAGCTAGCGGATCTTTCCCGAATAGAAGAGAAGCGGAAAGGCAAGGCTGTTGTCCCTAAATTTAAGAGACGGAAGTCTGTAGTTGTATCTCGTTTGATCCCCGGAATTACTATCTTTGACGTTGCTCCTTGTCAATCAGGAGATGCTTTTAGAGGACTGATGACATTCCCATCCCGGAGTACGTATCTATCCACCACGAGTCCAGGTTGGACGAACTCCGGGAAGCATTAGAAATAAGCGAGCCTTTACCCGTTAGTGCATTCGGCACTTCTGGTTGGTCGGTGGTTTTTCACATTTGCATACACTTTCATAACACTACATGACTTCCACATAGATCGTATTGCTTTCACCTAGTGTTTAACTGAGTTGCTCTTCTTTTGCAGGTGCTATGTCTGGCAGTCAATCTACACCAGACAAACTCCGAAGAGTGCATCATCCGTCGTCTTACTATGAATCTCGACGTGGGGACTCCGATCGCGATCGCGAACGGAGGTATCATGGCCAAGAATATTATGCAAGGGACTATCCCGTAGTTACTCTAGTCACGAGCGCTCTGACAGAGATCAGAGATACCGTTCCCCTTCTCGCTCTCCTCCGCCACCGCGAAGCCATACTCATGTATCCGAGCCTATGCGACAGCAACCGTCTTCACAGGTTTTGAGGCCTGAGTCACATCGTTCTAGGACTGAGGTTGTTACGACCACGGCTGTGGAGGAGGCTCCTATTGAACCATCCGGTGAAGGGGCTATTAGGCTTGGTCAATTGAAGAAGGAATTTCCGGAAATTTGCTTCGACGCTTGTATTTTCCCTCCTAATCTTAAAAGAATTCCCGAAGATGCCGTGACCACGGCACTTAGTTATACCCGCGACTTCTATGCTCAGTACAAGGAATGGTATAAGGCGGCCATTAAAGCTTCAAAAGTAGCCTTTGATCGGGCCAAAATTATTGAGAAACTGGAAGCCGACTTGGCTCAGAAGAACTGTATTGTCGTTATACTTCAATCTGAGGCGGAGTCCTCCTGTAGGGCCGAAGTTGAGTCGCTAAAGAAGGTTGATGAGACATTAGTTGAGATGGCAAAGATGCAACAAGCACATTGCACTTTAGTAGAAGACTTGGGCCATCGATACAAAAATGTTGAGGCCGAGCGGGATGCGGCAGTTAAAGAACTGGAGGAGTTAAAGGCTAAGTTTGCTGATATAAGCAAGGAAAAATACAATGCTAATACGGTCGCACAAGAAATGTGTGAGCAATCTGTGTCTCTTCGGGCTGAGCGCGATGCAGCAATCGCAAGGGTTAAGGAGGTGGAAACGGAAGTAGAGGAGAAAGTCCAGGCGGAGAGGTCCAAGATGGAGGCTGAGTTTGACGAACTCCTGGATACCTATAATGCCAATGTGTTAGAGCACAGAAATCTCGCCTGGCTAGGAGATTACTCTATGCTTCTCTACAATGCCTGGAAAAAATTAGTGGAGAACAAGAGGATGTCTTGTCCGGATGAAGTATTAGACGATTTTGAGCTCGAGTCACGTCTGCTTAGCGAGGAAGAGAGGAGAATTCTTCATGAGGCGATAATCTCCGTCGAGAAAGAAAAACTCGGCATCCAGCAAACGGAGATCGGCGAGGATTCGGGTGTCGCGCATCACGGTGAGAATATCGAAGTTCCTATCCCAACTTCGTCCGAAGTTGTCGCCGCGGTTGACCCACAAGTCATTCCTGCTTACAATCCGGATCAACCGGGGTTATCTCCTGGTAAGGCTGCTGCCTCCGAACCTGTTCAAGCTTCGGGGCAAGGAAAGGAAGGTATTTCGATTATTTCCTTCATGTTTTAAAGCATCGATTTTTTGAGAGAATTTACTGGACTGACTATTTTTGCTCTCCTTTGTTCAGTGACTAAGAGTGTCATGCCCGTGCCCCCCAGTTCCTCCGTTCCTACATCCTACGCATGGAGTTATTGTCTCCTATTCCCGATCCTTCATTCGCAATGAGTGGAGTTGCTCCAGTTTTCAGTTCTGTTATGACGACCACCAGCGTATCCAGCACAGCTCAGTTGTCCCGAGAAGAAGAGATTTTCGCTGAGATAAGTGTTGAGATGGCCATGGTGACAACGGTTGGTGGTTCTGGAAGCGGCACTGACCCTTCAAGCTTATCTTCTTTAATGGTGATTTCTTCCGGCGGCACGGTGACTGTCCCAAGCATTGCAGAACAGACACCTTTCACAGCTCCTATGCCTTCAGTTCGCCCTTCCAAAAGGATCTCTGTCCCCTCTAGCTCCGAGGAAGATGTTGATATTATGCCAAATCTGGAGGATGAACCAAAGAAGGGCAAGAAATCTCGTAGGAAGCTGGGTAGTGGGTCCAGCGGCTCGACTCTAAAGAAGAAGCCTCGGAAGAAGAAGGATTGAGCTTCTTGACTTGTCATGTAGCTGTAAATAGCAATTCTTTACTTCTTCTTTCGTTCTTTTAGAGTCGTGTACAAGTGTGGATTCGGCCTCCACTTAATCGAATTTTTTTGATTCCCATGTAATCAAACCTCTTTTTGTTAGTTGATGGAATGGGAAGTTGTTCTTTTCTTTTACTTAAGTGTTTGCAGTGTTTGGCTTTCAATCCGATGTACTTGTGGCCTTTTTTTACCGTTAAGTAGAGTTCGTTTTTTATTTGCTAAGTCTGAAAAACACAATTGCGTGTCGTGATTGATGAATGATTTGAACTCCGGGCAGTGTACTGTTTCAGTTAGCGATTAACACTTAAGCATTTTGCCCCCAAGTTTCGGGGAACAACATTCGTATTTTGGTGGTTGATCACACTTATCACAAATCTTAAGCACATGTCCACATTCTGGGGACTTGGGATAATTTGAGATCGATAATCTGATTCACATTATGGGAATTTGAGAGTTATCGATGTCTGTAACATGGTTCGCGCTCCGGCAACCTGGAATTGATGTTTATACTCTACTTCGCGCTCTGGGAACTTGGAGTTGGTATTGATATTTCAGTTCGCACTCCGGGAATTTTGACTTGGTATATGTGCTCCAGTCCATACTCTGGGAACTTGGAGATAGCATGCATGTTTGAGTTCGCACTCCGGGAACCTGTAATTTATGTTTATACTCCAATTCGCACTTTGGGAAGTTGGAGTCCGTTCGCGCTCTGGGAACGAGTTATTTAATTTTTATACTCCAATTCGCACTCTGGGAAGTTGGAGTCCGTTCGCGCTCTGGGAACCAGTTGTTGGATGTTTATACTCCAATTCGCACTCTGGGAATTTGGAGTCCGTTCGCACTCTGGGAACGAGTTGTTGGATGTTTATACTCCAATTCGCACTCTGGGAATTTGGAGTCCGTTCGCACTCTAGGAACGAGTTGTTGGATGTTTTATACTCTAATTCGCACTCTGGGAATTTGGAGTCCGTTCGCACTCTAGGAACGAGTTGTTGGATGTTTATACTCCAATTCGCACTCTGGGAATTTGGAGTTAGTAGAAGGATTGTCGTGTATCGATCCTTGTAAATGCTGGTGTAGTGTTCTGTCCCCGAGCTCGGGTTTCACTTAGTGAGTGACCGTTGATTTCACAGTCACTCCCTATTTGAATAAATCTCACCGCATGATGGAACTTAGCTCTCCGTGCATCGTGATATTATGCGTCATTTTCAGTGAATCACAGCTTTGGCTCGAAGAGATGGCATTTTATTGTTGAAATGAAAGAAACATGGCAAAATCAGTTGCCTTATTACAAATTCAAACTTCGAAATGCAAAAATAAAATGCAAAGGAAGAAATTGACTAAAAATAGATAAATAAAGCCTGCCATGTGTAGTAGTGACGGAGACTTTCGCTATTCCAAGCTCTCGGCAAAGTAAGACCGTCAATGGTCGACAACTTGAACGTGCCATCTCCGAGCTTTTCTGAAATCACATACAGCCCTTCCCAATTTGACTTCATGTGCGAAGGGACCGGATAAATTCTCTTGAGTACGAGATTGCTGGGTTCAAAGGTTCACGGTCGGACCTTGGCATTGTATATTCGAGCGACTCGACCCCGATATGCGGCTGCCCTCAAATCAGCTTCTGCACGCTTCTCATCGAGTAGATCTAGAGATTCAGCAAGTAATATGGCATTCGTTTTCGGATCATAATATGTCACACGATGAGAGTGAACTTCCACTTCGATTGGAATAACGGCTTCAGAGCCATAAGATAGAGAAAATGGAGTGTGTCCGGTTGTAGGTTTGTGAGTCGTTCGGTAAGCCCATAGAGCCATAGGGAGTTCATCAACCCACTTGCCCCCGGCTTTCTCCAGTCGTTTCTTCAAAATAGACTTGATGACCTTATTGACGGCTTCAACTTGACCATTTGTTTGAGGGTGTGCTACTGCAGAGAATTTCTTATGGATGTGAAATCGTTGACAGAAGTTCCTGAATTCAACACTTTCGAATTGGGCTCCATTATCGGTGATAATAGTATGCAGGAGACCAAACCGGCAGATGATGTTGCGTACCACGAAGTTGATTACTTTCTTTGTCGTAATTGTTGCAAGAGGTCCAGCTTCAGCCCATTTGGTGAAGTAATCAACTGCGACGATGGCGTACTTCACGCCACCTTTAGCTAAAGGCAATGCACTAATTATATCAACCCCCCATATTGCAAATGGCCATGAACTGACCATTTGGGTTATCTCAGTAGGCGGGGCTCTAGGAATCCGAGCGTGCTTTTGGCATTTATCACATTTTTTGGCATAGTCCATAGCATCGCGATTAAAAGCAGGCCAATAATATCCATATCGGAGTATTTTCTTGGCAAGTGCTTGCCCCTAGTGTGATCGCCACATTCTCCTTCGTGCACATCGTGTAATACTCGTCTGACTTCGTCGTGTGCGATACACCGGAGAAAAGGAATAGAATATCCCCTTCGATACATAACTCCATTCTGAATGACAAATCGTGAAGCTTTTCGAAGAATTTGTCTTTTCTCACTTCGACGCTCGGGTAATATACCATGCTCAATGTAATCTTGGTAGGAGGTCATCCACGACTTCCTGCTGGAAGTAGCTTCAAATGTGAAATAATTCTCTGCTCGATCAATGCTCGGAGGGGATAAAGTTTCAGCAGGAACGAATCCCAAGTGTTGAGCTTAGCCTGTACTTGCCAATTTTGCCAACGAATCGGCTTTCTGATTATGCTTTCGGGGTACGTAGAAAATGGTATAATAATCGAACTGGTCAAGCATCTCCCGGACTTGGGCTAGATAAGCAGCTAGTCTTCGATCTTTGGCCTGGTATTCACCCCGAACTTGGCATACTACCAATTGGGAATCACAGTAAATTTCCATAGCGATAATTCTTAGGTCACGGGCTAACCTCAACCCAGTAAGCAAAGCCTCATATTCAGCTTCATAGTTGGTTGCACGGAAATCAAACTTTAAAGCGTAGCATATGGATCGGCCCTCGGGGGATTCAAGCACTACCCCTGCGCCCGAGCACCGATCGTTGGATGCACCATCAGTATATAGCTTCCATATGTATTCCGGGGATTTGCTAGTTTCAGGTAAGTCTTCAGGAACAGTGAATTCGGCAATGAAATCTGCTAGGACTTGACCGTGTATGGCCCTTCTTGGAGTATATGTGATGTCGAATTGACTCAATTCAATGTTCCATTTCAGTAACCTGCCAGACGTCTCAGGTCATGTGAGGACTTGTCGTAACGGCTGATCGGTGTACATAGTGATGGGATGGGCCTGAAAATACGGACGGAGCTTCCATGAGGCGATGACTAGGCAATATGCCAATTTTTCTAGCCTTGGATAATTTCTCTCGGCTCCGGTTAATCGTTTACTAACATAGTAGACCGGTTTCTGCACTCGGTCTTCCTCCCGAACTAACGCAGCACTGATTGTGTTTTCAGATACTGCCAGATAGAGGTATAATTGTTCATAATCAATAGGTTTTGAAAGAACCGGCGGTGTGGAAAGATGTTGAATTAGTGATTGAAATGCGCCCTCACATTCCATAGTCCATTCGAAGTTTCGTTTCCCTTTTCAGATCAGATCGAAGAAGGGTATGCATTTGTCAGTTGATTTCGAGATGAAACTGCTCAGTGCGGCAACCTTCCCATTAAGACTCTGAACCTGTTTTATGGTCCTTGGAGTTTGAAGATTCCTGATCGTCCAGATTTTTTCGGGGTTGGCCTCTATTCCTCGGGCGTTGACGATGAACCCAAGGAATTTTCCGGATGCGACTCCAAAATGACATTTTAGTGGATTAAGCTTCATCCCGCATCTCCGGAGGACATTGAACATTGACTCTAAGTCATTGACGTGATCAGTGGAGTATCGCGATTTTACCAACATGTCATCTACATAAACTTCCATAGTCTTTCCGATCTGGTCGGCAAACATTCGGTTGACTAAGCGTTGGTAAGTTGCTCCGGCATTCTTTAACCCAAAAGGCATGACCTTGTAGCAGTATAGTCCCAGGTCAGTTACGAAGCTCGTAAGTTCTTGGTCGGGCACATGCATGGGTATCTGATTGTAACCAGAATAAGCATCCATGAAAGATAATGATTCGTGTCCGGCCGTTGAATCCACAAGTTGATCGATTCGGGGAAGTGGAAAGCTGTCTTTCGGACAAGCCTTATTTAAGTCAGAGTAATCGATGCACGTTCTCCATTTTCCATTTGGTTTTCGGACAAGTACAGGGTTGGATACCCACTCCGGGTATAAAGCATCCGGGATAAACCCATTCGCTTTTAGCTTATCAATTTCTTCTTTGAGGGCGGAAGATCTCTCTGGATCCATACCGTGTCTTTTTTGTTTGACCGGGATATACCATGGGTCAATATTCAAGGTGTGGCTCGCGATGTCCGACGAGATTCCATACATATCAGAGTGCGTCCAAGCGAATACGTCTAGATTTGCTTGGAGAAATTCAACCAATTCCTGTTGTGCTCGTGGGTTTAGCTGAGACCCAATTTTTTAACATTTTTGAATCATCGTCATCATTAACTGGAACATCAATCGTCAGCTCAGCTGGGGAAGCTTGACTTTCTTTAGATTCATCATTATCTTCAGTGTCTCTGGGGTCAAGATCCTTCCGGAATTGGTCGTGGTGCCCGGGCCGAGGCCCAGGCACTAATTGTCAATCTTCGGCGAAACGGACGCAGAGAGATTCCTTCATGCCCTTTCCTTTCTCCTTTCGATGCGCTTCTCGCAGTTCGGCAACATAGCAGGCTCTCCCAGCAGCCTGATCTCCTTGAATGACCCCAATCCCACGATCAGTGGGGAATTTCAAAGTTAAGCACCATGGGGCAATTGCTGCCCTGAATTCGGCAAGGGCCAGTCGGCCCAAAAAAGCGTTGTATGGAGAGCGAATATCTAAGACAACAAATTGTAACATTCGGACTCTTCGGTATTCTCCAACTCCCAACTCCACTGGCAACTCCACCACTCCAGTGGGTAAATTAGCACTTCCATCGAAGCCATGGATTCTAGATTGACAAGGCTTTAAATCTTTGGCTTCCATCTTCATTTGATCATATGCTCTCTTAAACAAGATATCTACTGAACTCCCACTGTCCACCAGGATCCTCTTCATCCAAGCAGGACCAACCTGGGCAGATATGACTAGTGGGTCTATAGTTGGGGCTTCGACCTTATCAGCATCTCGGTTTCTAAGTACGATGTCATCTGCCATCGTCCCCTGTTGTTTGGCCGGAGCCCCTTCGTCAAGTGTACTACAACTCTCGAAATCCACATGCCTGATTGAATTGGCGTATGATTCCATTTCCCTCCAGCTTCGGTCCGCAGGATGAGGACCACCACTAATTGTATTTATAACCAACCTCCCGCCTGTACGAGCGGGCTCCTCCTGTCTCTCTTGGTTTTGTGCACGATTTTGGTTTGTCGGGCCCACACCACCAACCTGTGGTGCCCGCAAAATTGATCTAACTTCCTTTCCCTGATCAATTTTTCAATAAAATCTTGCAAATGTCTGCAATCATTGGTATTGTGTCCGTAACTTTCGTGGAATCTACAGAACTTTCCTGTTTGAATCTGTCTCTCTGACGACGGCTTCGGAGTTGGCTTCTTATACTGCATTGCATTACAAGTCTGTAGATATATGTTCTCCAGTGACGTATTCAGTGGTGTATAGCTTTCAAACATTTGTGCCCTACGCCGCGGGCCACGATTCTAATCTTGCTTCTTATTTCTATTATCGCCGTTCCTCGGCTGGGTTTGCTTGTTTTGAATATTCAATTGTACTTTTACAGAGCTCTCCCCTGACTGTTTAACTGCCACATTGCTTTGAATTCCTTTATTGCTGGGTCTCGCATCGTCCTGCTTCCTAGATTGTTTCGCATCCTCACGCCTTAAGAATTGAGCGGCATTGGAGTAGAAACGATCCAACGATGCGGGAGGCTTCCTAGCTAGCCAATTTCCAAATTCAGAGTCGGGGTCAATCCCCTTAGTCAAGGCCATCAAGATTGAATTATCATTGGGGTTAGTGATCTCTACAAAAGCGGCATTGAATCTTTCCAAATATCGCCTGAGTGTCTGTCCTGGAGCTTGAGTGACACTAGATAAAGTATTTACGTCTTTAGGCCTGGCAATGTGCATACGAAACTGTTCAACAAATTTAGTAGCTAATTGGTCAAATGAAGAGATAGATCGTGGTGGTAATCGTGTAAACCACATCGTCCCAATTCCCCCTAAAGAAATGGGAAAACTACGGCATTTTACTGCATCATCAGCTCTTGTAGCAGTCATCGACCATTCGTATTTCAGAATGTGTTGATTAGGGTCGGAACTTCCTTCATACATGAGCAGAGTCGGCATCCTGAATCGCCGAGGAGGTTCAACATATAATATGTCATCAGTGAACGGAGTATGACTTCGGGAGATTCCCCAATCGTCATTTGTTAAGCCCTGACTTTCGCGAATCATTTGGCGTACCATAGCTGAGAGATCAGGTGTTGTTATATTCGGAGGGTGGCGAGCCAAAGTGTGGTCGGGTTCCACAGTGCGGGGTAGGATCGGGCGCTGTCGACGATCCGTATCTCGCCTCCTTGGCTCGATGTCTTCTGGGACATATGGTTCTAGAGCATGTTCTTGCTGGTGGTAGTTCTGATTGAGTGATTTCGGGTATCAATTCCTATGTCAACTGCGGTGGCGGTGGCTTGGTTATCCGTAGTATGTTGTGGAACAATGCCTCCTCGGGAGGAGGGTCCTGTATGAAATCTGGCAGAAGGGCCAACTCTTATCTGCCCAACAGTTAATGCTTGTTGGTGACCAGCAACATGAGCATGATTTCCGTCTAGCCTGGGACGGGTAGATCTGCCGCTGTAATGAGACGAGGCAGAGCTTACAGTGGAAGAATGAGAGGCGTGGTCCCTTCTGGATCTTCTACGCCTTTGGCGGTTTAGTTAATTAGTCAACTCAACATTGGCATGTAATTGTTCAGTCAGCTGTTGCCGACTTTGGATTAGTTCCTGGAGTAATGCCTGGAACTCTTGTCGAGTGATCGAACCTGAGGGATCTGAATGCCCGGTATCATCTTGATTGGGTGGAGGTAGTTGCGTGGGATTTTGTCCATCCCGGCCTTCTTGACCAGCGGCGGTGGAAGTGGTTCTCGTGCTAACCATCTTGAGGTGTAGAATCCTTTCCCAGATTTTGGTAAATCTGAATAGTATGGAAGGAGTTTGAAATTGTAGTCTGGATCTCTCTCTTAGATTTATTCAATCCGGTATCGATGAAAGATCCAATGAGCAGGAGAAAACCTGGGTTCTCTCAGTGAAAGCACCAAAGTGTTTGCACCAAAATTGGGCAACACCCTTCGGAAGTTTTTGAAGAGATAATAAATAAAGAAATCAAATTGAAAATGAGGATTATCTAACGAAAACTTCAAGTCACAGAAAAGTAAATTGCACGGAAGACAAGAATTTAAAGTGGTTCAGCGATTTGCCTACGTCCATTATGAAGTTTTATCACTTTATTGCTTAATACTTGAGGATTACAAGTGTTCTAGAGCGAAGTACAGTAGATAATAGGCTTAAATTCGAAATCAGCAGCAGTGAAGACGATATAAAGCACGCCCGGACGCTGCCAGGATCACTTTATATCATCTTCACTGCTACTGATTTCGAATTTAAGCCTATTATCCGCTGTACTTCGCTCTAGAACACTTGTAATCCTCAAGTATTAAGCAATAAAGTGATAAAACTTCATGGTGGACGTAGGAAAATCGCCGAACCACTCTAAATTATTGTCTTCCATGCAATTTAATTTTCTGTGACTTGAAGTTTTTGTTAGATAATCCTCATTTTCAATTTGATTTCTTCATTTATTATCTCTTCAAAAATTTCCGAAGGGTGTTGCCCAATTTTGGTGCAAACAGGTGCAGAGCCTCAATTTTACTCTCATTGTTTTTCTCTTACTTACAGAAGTTATGCCATTTTTCTATCTCTTTTACATTTTCTTAATAACAAAATTTTAGATCTAATTCACACGAATTTAGATCTAAATAAAAAGAAAACAAATTAATTAGAAAATTAGAAATTGGTTCAAATCAGAAGGTTACGTCAAAGGTAAAACCCTAGATCTGAGTTTTATTTGCTATTTCTAATCCAAATCTCTTCCCTTTCTTTTTCATATATTATAGATCTGCAAATATATCATTTGAAATTCCAAATAGGAATGACAAAGAAGGTGAATATAGATGTTAGGGACAGATCTAAAATAAAAAAGGGGATTTTTGAAAAGCTAGCAATGTGAGTGGATTTAATTATATTCTTTTACGTTTATAATATATTATCATTGAATTTCCATTAGAAATTTTTTCCAGTATTTATTTCAGTAATTAATTCTATTAATTAGTTATGCAAACCTTGTAAATTTTATAGGAGAACTTATATTAGGCTTGACGGTTAGAAAAAGGCGGAAGCCTAAAAGCAAGAAGTTTGCAGTTATTTACATCTAATTTAAAGTTTTAATTTAGCCTAAATACTAGTTTCTATTATTCCCTTTTTATGCGAATAATATGGTTAGAAAGAGAATTCGTGGTTATGGATTAAAATACTAGACTTTATGAAATTAGATGTAAAATAAGAAAATTGGAATAAAGTTAGAAAAATGGAATTTCGTAATAAACTACGCTAAAATGGGAATAATGATCTAATAATTTTATTTGGAAGTAAGTAATAGATTAATTTGTTGGTTTAGCAAATATGATACGTTTTATAATTTAATACTTAAAAAGTAACAATAACATGACTGCGAAAATAAAAGAAAGAAAAAGGAAACTAGTGTCAAATATAGAAACCATTGTGTTTTACACTAGCCCAAGATAATAAAAGAAATACCCTGCAGTTACAAATTATTGGTTATAGCCTTATTTTATATTAAAATATGGAGATGGATTTTTAATATAGTTTTAATAAACAACCAAATAAAATAGAATTACTTCCTAGAATAGAAGAAAACAAAGTAAAGTATGAAATGAAACAAGTAAATTATTAGATAAGAATTTGAAGCCGTAAACAATAATGAACCGAGATCTGCATTTACTGTGCAAACTATAGGAAAAAATAGTTATTACGATAAGTGAATTATATAATAAAAGAGAATTGAAAAGAATTCTATATCGCAATAAAAGAAGACAGACTAGAATAGGAAAGAAATGCTGGAATTATGTATGGATTATAAAAAGAGAGAAAATGACAATTATAGGTAGAATTATAGCATAGGTTATAATTAAGTAATAAGAACGGAAAAAATTATTTTGAGACGTTGAATAAATTAATGAGCAATAATAACGGTAGAAGCTTAGTTAAATAATTTATATTAAATAAGCAAATAAAGCAGGAATGATAAAATGAGGCTTATTTTAATGAATTTAAGATTTATATTAAGTTAAATAAGCAAGATAACGAATGTGGATCATGCTAACAGCATTCCCTATTAAATAAATGGAAATCTCATAATAGACAGTGATGAGGGCAAGAATATGCTAATTAGGGTAAATAAGTAGCCAACAAAATAAGTAAAGTAAACTAAACGCAAATTAAAAGATTAGAGTTAGGGTCTAATAAAAAAAAGTGAGATTCGTTTGGAGTAGCCCAAAAGATGAAGAGCCTAGCGAAATAGTTTATCGTAGATTTTGACAAAGGTGAAGCACGTCTGACTTAGTTATTTTGAGTTAGAAGGAAGTACAAGAATTCAACGGGACATGAGGATACTCTAGGATGGCCCTCTGGGTAGGCCTAACGAAGCTGCATCCCCGAAGGCAGGTATGTAGGTGTTCCATCAAAAGAGTAAGCCTTGACTGCATTTTCATTGTAGGCCTAACGATGCAGACCTTTGTAGGCAATTAGAAGGGTTTGATGTTTGAAGTAGGGTATTCGTATGTCCAACACTTGCAAGTAAGTTTAAGATAGTCGCATGCGAATGCCGACCAGCATCAAAACCAAGAGTGATTTCGGAAAAGACTAGAGTTAAACCATCAAGCTAATGATTCTTTCACTATCAAGACATTGGATGAGGGACACCGCTTTTGAATGTTAGATTTTTGCAGTAGGGCACGGCCACTTAACTCTTTAGAAGTCTTTCGGTTAGTGGAGGGTGGCTGCGTGGGCTATAGCCACGATGAAAAAAAGAAGACCAACTAGAATATCTGTATCGTAGGCCTAACGAAGCAGTCTTTTACAGATATAGAAAACCCCCGACTGAATTCAATACAAGGTAGACTTTGTTGGCAGGACGCAGATAGTAGACAAAACGATTACGTAGTCCTCAATGTACGCACTGGGTGGTACATTGTGGATGTCTGAGTACTGGCATAGATTAGTGCATACGCGATTTACGTTTTCATAGTAAGTAGTGGAGCATCTAAATTGTAGGCCTTACAAAACTGCCATTTACAGATGCAGCTACGGAACGCTCGTGGAGCAAGACGATGGAGCCCTTTTCGAGAAGGATACTAAAGGTACCATGGGTGGTACCTAGGACCAATATGGTCATTGGGCATATAGCTACATATATTTAATATTAGTTATCGGGTTTTATCTACTATGGAGTAGATGGACACGGTTGACGAATAGATGAAAGAGTATTGTAACCTAATGAACCTAATATAAGAGTAAATGGAAATAAATTGATATATTTCGAATTAAGCCTAGATGTGTATAATTTATCCATTCACCATAACTTTAGTTCTGACTCCTCCTCATAATATCCTACAAGTTAGGCAGATGGCAGAGACTTCTCATCATTAGGATACTTGTTTAGAAAGTGTTATTATATCGTTGAGTATTTACTTACTATCGTATTTTAGTCAATTCCGCTATTAGATATTTAATTAGGCTCTAATATATTTGTCTTTTCTTATTTGCAGGATACCAAATTCCCAACTCGGGTTTCAATAGTGTAGCGACCCGACTTTCCACTCCCGGAAAATCGCATCACTAATTAAGAAAGAAAGGGATAAAAGAAGAAAAGAAAAAGAAGAAAAAGAAACAACACATCATAATCTCACAGCGGAACGATTTAAATATAATATAGAACATATACATAGTATCATATACATCAGAGTACACAACTAAACATCTCAATTTAGACAGTCATATCATTTTTGTCTAATACAATACAAGACATCAGCACAGAATAACACACAGCGGAAACTCTAACCATATATCTACACGCTGAAGCCTCCTGCTCCAAAGCACCTCCAGAATTCGTCAAGAGATAACCTGAATCACTTGACTACTCATATATAATATGAGTACCCAAGAGTTTAATAAAACAGAAAATAAACACTCGGGTCAGACAGGGGTCTGGTGTGAGTAAACGGTTTAAGATTGCTTAACTTTAGAAAATCCTTTGAAAAGAAAGGTATCACGTAAGACTTCCCACACATAAACATGGAAAAGTTTTTATCTTATGCTAACCAAAACATTTGATAGGAAATCCAGTGATATTATAATAGTGTCTAGGGTTTTCAAGTAAATATGAAATAGCCGAAATTGTTACATCTATTAAATTCCAGCTACTAGCCACAAAAATGGGTAATACAAACAAAACCGTAGGGTCTCGTAGGGAAAATGGGTTTCCATCAAAGGCAGGGCTACTGGGGTACCGCCCGTCACAGTACGTGGCCTAGATCACCGTACCGAGGATTGCTCCCTTCATCCCCTACAACACAAGGCCGGGACCATTCCTTACTGAACAGTCCCGAACAAGACCACCCCACAGTTGGCTGCAGTTCCAATCGCCCACAAAGCCGAAATAAAAAGGACATCTAGACAGGGATGTATCTCGCTTTCCAGTGGGAGCGACCCACGAAGCCTTGCTGCACCTCCCCTGTTTTAGCCATTCCCAATTGATGAGGCTTGAGGCTGTGATTACCTTTATAGGCCCAATTATCTTAGAATGCTCATCGTCCGCCTGACGATGTGCTGAAAGCATTCAATCCATACAAGTCCGTTTCGGGTTCGAACGAAACCGAAGGCACTATTCGTTGCACTCATTTTGGAATCACCCTCAGAGTCAACGACCATAGCCCTTGCACTCTAAATCTGCATCTCGAATCTATAAGCACTATTCCGTCAAACTCATTACGGAATCACCCACAGAGTTATATTGACGCATAGCCCTTACACCTCAAGTCTTCACTTGCTCCACTTGGATTAACGACTTACGTTTAATTGGAATCGATGTGGTTTTCGGATATCCAAATATGAAAACCCGATCCCGGTCTCATCGAAACCAAACGCCATTTTAATGTCCAAGTTATACTTAAGGGATTTAAACAATAGATATTTCAGAAAATATCACTTAACATAAATGGGCGTATCACATTACACAGATAGAAAAGCATCTATTATCACATGCATCTATACATATCACAAAGCAGCATATATATCACAATCAGCATATCCACATCATCACCCATCAATCAATGTCATCCAACAACAACCAATGTCACTAACTCATCCAATGATATATATCATCCAATCATTTATCATTCATCAACAAGTTTGATTCAAACTTGATTAATTTAATTAATCCTTAAATTAAATCAATCCTTACTTCAACACTTGGATTATCTTCAATCCAACTTCTATTTATTAATTAATTACAAATTAATTAATTAACTAACATCACTTAATTATCCATTTCAATTAATCTTCCCCGATTAATTATCACTTAATTACTTTAAGTAATTCTTACTTAATTACCATATTAATTAATCGTCCTGATTAATTACTTCAAATTATACTAAGTAATTACCTTTTAATCATTTCTAAATTAATCAACCTTGATTAATTATTCTTTAATTATCCTGATAATTATTCCTTAATTATCCTTTAATCAATTACACTTGATTAATCACTTTTAATTAATCACACTTGATTAATTATTTTTAATTAATCATATTTAATTAATTACTTTTAATTAATCACCTTTGATTAATTACTTTAATTTCATTTAGAAATTAAAACTAAATTATAAATTAATTATTCTTTAAATTATTAATTAACAATTAATTTTCATTAATTAATGATTACTTCATTAATTAAATTTCTTTCATAATTAATTACTTTAACAAGTAATTAATCACTTAATTAATTACTCTCAATACTTTTATTAATTAATCATTAATCAAATAATTTAAACCTTTGACTAATTATTAACTAATTCTTTAATTAATAACTAAAGTGATTAACTCTTAATCACATTACTTAATTACTTTTAATAAAGTAATTATCCTTTACTTAATTACCTTTAGTAATTAATCACTTTATTACTTTAATTACTTTCCCAAGTAATTATATTATATGAACCCATAAGTGATTATCTAAATTAATTACTAATTAATTATTTAATTAATTAACTTATTTAACTTAATCATTTAAATTAATTAAATGATTCTTGATCTACTATATTAAAAAGATTCTTAAACAAGAAACCATTATCTTAATTAACACATTTATATTAACCAATAACTTTTAAATGGTTAATAATTTAATTATCAAAATTACCATTCCAAATTTAATTATTTTTTTAATTTAAATCAAAATTCCAATTTACATAAGATAAATCTTTATTTCCATTGATTATCAAATTCTAAATCATTAAACTTTATTTAAATAAAATATAATATTTAGAAATCAATTATAATTAAACATATTTTAAATTGAACTTTTTTAAATCTTTAAAACTTCCCATAGTTACTAAATAAAAGTTAATACAACTTAATTCAAAATTACACTAATTTTATTTTAGACTTCCATATTTTAAAATATATAAACTTGATTTAAAACATAACTCTGAAACAAATTTAATTTTGAAACTTGTTCAACCTTTGTTTTAAAAACTTTATTTCTAAAATAATTTTTTTTTGTATTAATCATATCAAACTTCTGTACTAAAGCCTGAATATGCTAATACTCAAGTGACCTCACTAAAACCCGAGTAAGCTACACAAAAACCCAGTGACTTCCCCGAGTAAAACCAGCAAACACCCCGAGAAAAACTAACAAACACACCGAGTTTCCCCTACATACCCCTTGCTTCGAGTCAAAACATCAAAAACACGGAGCCTACTTCGAGTTCCTTCCTTCTTCTCCCCAGACTTCTGCAGTAGTCCATAAACGTGCACGTGAACGTGCACGACGCCAATGATCAACGGCGATCTCCATGCCGATCATCCCCAAGTCGACTTTAACCTCGTCATCGACAAACTAAACCCAGAAAATCAAAAATGCTCGGAATTCGAAAAATGACCTTCGAACCCATAATTTGAAAACACCCTCACCAGCAAACCAACATCAATGGCGGCACAAACGTCGAGAAGCCTCACCGCCACTTCCGAAGCTTTATCACAACCCCCAACCCCTCAGCAACATTCGCGACCACCTCCGGTTACGCTACGACGCTGCTAAAACCCAAAGAACCTCGTCGACCGAAACGGGCACACAAACCCTATTCGAATGATTTCCAGTCAAACCCTCCATCAAAAAAATCCAAAACGATTTTTCTGATAATCACCATAGCCCCCTCCAACTTCGAGCATAACCACGATCACCACTTCGCCGTGGCTTGCCGTGGATTGGACAAAATGTCCAAAATAGTCAAATCCACAATCACACAAATTACCCAACTAAAATTTGTAATTCAAACTCCTAAAATCATGATTTCTTGTTTACCATTCAATTATAAAGTCAAAACTCAAATCTGAGTGTAAATTTTTTTGTCCCAAATCAATATTTTACTGTAAATTTACAATTCCTGAGTAAAACATGTACTTAAAAATCCTATAAATATTTTAGGTGATAGATTACTCATTTTCAAACAACTTCTACTTACACATCAAAGGCCCATACGAATCCAGAATTAAGTTATTGAATTTTATGATGAAACTGTCAATTTTAAACTTACACAGAGTATAAATTTTAACTACCCAGGCATTCAACTATCTTAATTCAAACATGCACTCAATTCTAATCTAAGTACTCAATAATATTAAAATACTCAACCATATTAACATGATGAAATTCAAGTTTAAACTGTTTTTAAAAGAATTGTTTACTCACCTGAAAATTTGCAGAAAACAGAAGCTGCATATTCCAGGCTTCAATTTTATTTGCATGTTGAATATTTAATTCCAGCTCATGCATGTTAATGTTTTACATCCTGATGCTTGATTAATGATTGTTCTTGAAGATGAACTTGCATTAGTCTCTGATAGGATTTGCTTTATACCTTCTTGTTTCCAGATTTCTTTGCAGTTTTCATTCATTTGTTTGAGTTTATCTTTGTTTTGATCTTTGTTTTGTATTTTAATTATTGAAATGAAGAAAGAAACCTTAGCTGAAAGAAAAACTTGTTCTTGTTTTTACAATTTTAATTTTTGAATTATATTTACAAGAGAATGACATGTGTCTCTTTAAATGTTTATATTCTTACAAATGTAACTTACATATCCTATAATGTTTACAAGTGTTATTTTATTTTATTTTTATTTTTTATAATTTATTTTAAATTTTGCATGTAATGTGAATATATATGTAACGTATTTTAAGGCTTAATTATTTATTTTATTATGTAATATTCATATGAATCAAGTAACTTACATTTTTAATTCAATTTAATGTTTATATGCTTGAAACTTCTATTTTAATTCTTTATATAGAAATTTTAAAACAATTTATCTTATGTTAAAATTAGAATGAAAGACTATTAAAACAAATGAACTTTTATTTTAAATCTTATTTAAAAGCTTAAAGTACATATTTATCATAAATAAGGAATTAACTTTGTTATTAAAAATTTAAACCCCAATTATCAATTCAAAGTCATTAAATCAAATTAACATTTCAAATTACAAAACTATATATATAATAAAGTTTGAAAAACTCTTGTTAAATTTAAATTAATAATTTTCCTATTTCAAATATATATATATATACAAATATATATATATATATATATATACATTTCAAATAGAAACATTTTAAAATTAAATTTGATAATTACCATATTAAATTTTAAAACAAATATCAAATCACAATATATACATTCATATATATTACAATTTGAATATAAAATTTTATTACATTAAAAAATATTATTTAACAAAAATAAATGTTTCCAAATCAAATTTTATAAATTTTCAAAGTAATTAAACTTACTAATCTATACTTTCTTAAGAAAAATATTGATAGATATTTACAAATTGTTATCATTAACCTTTAAAATAAATTTAACTTGTCAATTTATAATATAAAATGATCAAACCAATTTAATTATTATCAAAGATTATTAAATTGATATTGCTCAAAATTCCAGGTCGTCACATTCCTCCCCCCTTAAAAGAATTTCGTCCCCGAAATTGAAAAGCAAAGATAATTTAATAACCCAGCTAAAGAATTTAAATTCCTATCAGCAAATCAAACAATCAATCATAGCAACCAATTCAAACAAATAATTTCATCTATCCAGAAAAATTCTGAATAGAACTTCCTAATATTATCAAGAGTTTCCAGATACCTATACCGGAATACTCGCTCCACAAATCTTAAGTAACTACACTATTAAAACAAAGAACTCCCTCATCTGATCCTACAACTCTGAACAAGAAATCAGACTAAACTCAAAACCAACTCAACTACCATATCCCTTCTGAACTGCTGATTCTGTCACCCAAAGAATCATACACATTGTCACGACCCGACTTTCCACTCCCAGAAAATCGCGTCATGAATTAAGAAAGAAAGGGATAGAAGAAGAAAAGAAAGAAGAGAAAGAAGAAACAACACAAGAATCTCAACAGCGGAACGAATAAATTATATTAATAACCAAAGTATTACATAGTATACATTAAATATCAGAGTTACACAGACATATACAACACATACTAGACAGTTATAAACACCTGTCTAGTTATTACATCTCAATCACAAACACAAACACTCAGAGATACCAACACAGCGGAAACTATATAACTATACGCAGAAGCCTCCTGCTCCATTGCTCCTCCACAATTCGTCAAAGCTATCCTGAATCCTAACCTGAATTCCCTTGGCTACTCATAAAAATTTGAGTACCCAAGAGTTATAGAAAAAAGAAATAACTCCGGGTCAGACATGGGTCTGGTGTGAGTAACAGGTTAAAGTTGCTTAACTTTGAAAAGCCTTTGAAAAGAAAAGGTATCACGTAAGACTTCCCACACATAAACATGGAAAAGTTTTTACCTTACGCTAACCAAAACATTTGATAGGAAATCCGATGATATTATAATAGTGTCTAGGGTTTTCAAATAAATAAGAAATAGCCGAAATTGTTACATGATTAAATTCCAGCTACTAGCCACAAAAGTGGGTAATACAATCAAAACCGTTGGCACTTATTGGATTGTGGATTCCATACAATGGCAGGGCTACTGGGGTACCGCCCGTCACAGTACGTGGCCTAGATCACCGTACCGAGGATTACTCCCTTCATCCCCTGCAACACAAAGCCGGACCCGTTCCTTACTGAACAGTTCCAAACAAGACAACCCCGCAGTTGTGATCAGCAACCGCACCACTAAGCCGAAAATAAAGGGACCTCTAGACAGGGATAAATCTTGCTCTCAAGTGGGGGCTACCCACGAAGCTTTGCTGCACCTCCCCTGTTTTAGCCATTCCCGGTTGATGAGGCTTGAGGTTACGATTACCTTTATAGGACATATCACTTAGAATGCTCATCGTCCACCTGACGATGTTCTGAAAGCATTCAATCCATACAAGTTCGTTCCGGGTTCGAACGAAACCGAAGGCATTATCTCGTTACACTCGTATTGGAATCACCCTCAGAGTTAACGACAATAACCCTTGCACTCTGAATCTCCATCTCGAATCTATAAGTGCTATTCCGTCAAACTCATTACGGAATCACCCACAGAGTTATACTGACGTATAGCCCTTACACCTCGAGTCTTCACTCGCTCCACTTGGATTCACGACCTAACGTTATTTGGAATCGATGTGGTTTTCGGATTCCAAATATGGAAACCCGATCCCGGTCTCATCGAAATCCAAAGCGTGTCTTTTAAGGTCCAAGTTGTTTTAAAGTTTAAAACATTTCAATTCATTATCTAAATATACACAGATAGATAATTCACAACACAATAGATAATCAACAGATAATTCATATCATAATCAGATATCCATACTATCATCCAAAAGCAACCAATGCATACATATCACATACACTACTAATCTCATAACTGGGATTACAAACCATACCAATCAATACCAATCATCAAACATAAGCAACTATCTAATGATCATTCCATTCTATAATTAATTTAAAATGAATTAAATTAATTACTTACTCTCTAATTAATTTAAAATAAATTAAATTAATCATTTCATCATCAAATCCTGCTTATCTTAATCATCAATTGATTATAAATCAATTTATAAATCATCTCAATATTCATTTCAATTAATCCTTATTGATTAATAATTCCCTAATTACAATAAGTAATTAGCATTTAATATTAATTATACCTTAATTAATCAATTCCAAATTACATCATTAATTAATTAATTAATGATTTCTAATTACATTTAATCAATCTCTAATATAAATTAATTACATAAGTAATTAATCTTCAACTTAAACCATATATATTAATCACCCATGATTAATATCCAATTGGTAATTAACTATTTTAATTACTCCTCCCATAACTTAATTACCCTTAATTAATTATCTTCATTAATCACTTGATTAATTTTCAAAGTAATTTAAATCAAAATTACTTCTATAATTAATATCTTTAATTACATCCTTTAATTATTAATTAATTACTTCTCTAAGTAATTATAAATTCATTAATTACATAAAGTAATTATCAAACAATCAACAATGGTTTAAATTAATTAAACTTAATTAATCTAAACTAATCACCTTAATCAAATTAATTACACCAAGTAATTAATTCATTAATTACTTTTATTAAGTAATTAAACAATTGATTATTATTAATTAATTAATCTAATTAACTATTAAAATTAATCACATTAATTAATTGTTAAATAATCTTAAGTTAATTATCTTCATTAACACCTCTTAATTACCTAATTAAGAAATTAACTTATAATTAATCATTATTAATTAACAACTAATTAATATTTAATTATAATTTAATTAATCTCTAATTATTAATTAATTAAGTGTTAATTAAAATCTTAATTATCATTAATCACTTGATTAAGTAAATCTTAATCATTAATTAAAACTTAATTAACCATCCTTAATTATAGATTAATTAACATTAATTAATTAATCTCAAATCTTAATTAATTAACTTAAAAATTATTAATTACTTAGTTAATCATCCACATTATTAATTAATTAAATAATTAATATTACATTTAAATTAATTAAATAATTTAAATGAAACCAATTTCTTAAGTTCAAAATTTAGAAACCTTCTTCCTTTATACAAAGTATTTTAAACACTTTCTTTCAAATACAAATTCAAATTTAAAAATTTCTTTTTAAATTTCAAACTGAAACATAATTTAAATTTCATTTCAGATTCAAAATTAAAAATCAAAACTTTACTTACATTCCATCTTCATTTCAAATGCAAATCATTATTTAAAAACAAATTTAAATTTAAACCTTTATATTTCTTTTTTAAAAAAAACTGAAGTTTGAATTTAAATTCCAGATTTAAATTAAATCAAACTCAGATTCATGTCCATACTTTACTTTCCAGATTTAAACTTGTTTTAAATTTCCAATTTGCATTTTAAAGTTTACTTTTAATATAAAACAGAAAAACAGTAAACAATTTCCTGTTTAAATTTAACATCTTAAATTTGAATTCAAAAATGATTCAAAACTTCAGATTAAAATTATTGAATCATATCTAAGTTTCAGGTTAAAATTTCAAATTAAACTCCATCTTTAATTTGAAAATTTCCTTTTAAATCTAAAAACAGAAAACAGTTTCTGTTTTATTCTAAAACCCAGCTTGAATTTAAAAGCATTTTAAATTTAATTCAAAGATTTTAAACTTAAAACTTATTGAATGCAAATCCAACTTCAGATTCAAAGCTTAAATCCAGATTTTTGATTGCATCTATCCTCACTGTATATTTTTAATAACCTGGAAAACATAATACTGCAAATCCTAAAATTGAAGCACTGGAACAACCCGAGCTACCACTATCTTACTTCGAGTCATTTTATCCCCTGCTTCGAGCTATTTCCACATTCCCCCGAGACAATCTCGAGTTCACAAAACCTGCAACTAAAACTGAACCACCATCATCACCAACCTGCACAACACTTCTGTGCACCCTCATCCCAACTCCGGCCATCTCTGGCCATCAACTCAGGACATCCTCCAACTACCAAAATCCCCTCATCAACACTCAATCACCAAATGCCCTTAATTCAACTTGAATTTAATTTCAAGTTAAAACTAAAACCTGGAACAGCACCTCCTTTCCAATGATCAACCTGTCAACGCAATCAACCCACTACTCCGGCCACCATCATCCTCGAAACTTCGGTGACATGCTCATCAACCCACAATCTATCCATACTCAAAGTATCCTTGAATTCGAATCATTGATGAGGTAGCAGTTCTAACATTTCTTAACCCCAGTAAAACTAGGGTTCAAACTGAAATTCCCAAATCTCATCACCAAATTTTATTTAAAATTCAATTTATTATTTTTCCCATAACATTTGATGGCAATTCTATCTCCAGAAGCAAAATCAATCAATTCAAATGCAAGAATCAAGGGTACTGTATCAAAATATAAAATACAGTATGTTTGAAACTGCATTATATACACAGCACTATAAATTGGAGTTTTGTTTTAAAATTCTTGAATTCACTTATTGTTTCAATTAGTACCTGAAACTTGAATTCCAAAAATTTGAATTTTCACTTAATATAAATTTTACTTTGTCATTTATATTTCCAGGAATTACTGATATTGATTTATCTTACATAAATCTATAAGTTTACTTCATCATAAAATAAACAACTTTCATTCGATTTCAAGCCATAACCTCGACCAGATCATAGAAAGGAAGAAATTTTATCACTTGCTTAACAGTAAACAATCAGATCTTAAATGAATCAAACATGCATCCATCTATACACAAGATCTACTCAGCAATGTATTTAACAACATAGATAAGACTCCTATTTCCATGAACAAATCAAGCAACCATTTTATTATACTTAATTTTTAAAAAGAAGTTATGTTACTCACTTGTAGTTGCAAGATGCAGAGCAAACTTTCAAATTGCAGGCTCCAGATTTAACATGCAGAGCTTTCACTTGTTATAACATGCAGGCTTGTATTTGAAGAGGATTGAACAGAGCTTCTTGAATGCAGACCTCATTTCTAGCTTTTAAATCTTTGATTGTTGCTTTTTTTTTTAAAAACATGCTTCAGTTTTCTTTACATGCAGGCTTCAAATGAATGTGCAGGCCTTCTTTGTTTGTAAATGATGTGCAGATGCAAAGGAATGCAGTTTTGAAGTATTGCAACTTGATTATGGATGTGGATGAGATTTGAGATGCAGGTTGTAATTTTGGAAAGAGGAGTCACAGGATTTTTGTAAATAAAGTTGAAATGCATGTCTGCATTCATGTTGATGCAGGTAGGTAGTATTTTGGGTTTTGAGGAGTTGTTTGATGTAGAACTTGAATAGGGTTGAAGGAGGCAGATTCAAAAATTAATGAATGCAATATGAAAAGAGGAGCTACAGGTTTGGGAAATGCAAGTAGAAATTTTGAGAAAGAGGAGTTGAATGCATAGTATATGCAGACTTGTATATATTTGGTTTTCTCTTTTATTTAAGAATGAGAAAAGAATGCATATGAAATGAAGAAGCAAAAATGATATGAATGTATTTTCAGATTTAAGTGAATTAAAAGAAAATTAAAATAAATTTGACACTTGTCATTTTAAAATAAAGATAAGTTTACACATGTTAGTATAAATCTTTAATATACTAACACATGTCTTTGTGAATTAAATTAATGTTTAAATATATGTACACTTGTCTACATAAATTAATAAACATGTTTAATTAAAGTTAATAAAGTATTAAGCTTTGTCAATTAATTCTTATACATAATTATGTATTAAATAATCTCTAAAGAAAAAGTAAAGCATTATTATTATAAATAAAATGATATACAAGTTTATCATTTGAAAAGAAACTTTTAAAACAAATTTATAAAAGAGCTTGTAACATATTTTAATATATAACTTGAATTAAAATGAATTTTAAACTAATTAAAACATTTATCTTACATGTTTTAAAATCATAGAGTATTTTATAAAATATTTTTGAAAAGCTTAAATTGAAAATAAATCACAATTCCTATTTTTAAAACATTAAAACTATGATATAATAATTTAATTAAAATCAACTTGTCTATTTAAAAATATATACAAATACATATACATTATTAAATAGAAAACAAATTTATTAACTCATTAAAAATAATTTCACAAATTAAATATTTAAATAAAGAAGATTATTAAATCAATATCAAATTTATTAACAAAAATTACCAATTCAATTTAAATTTAAACTCAGATTATTAAATTTAAATTGTCCAAAATTCCGGGATATTACAATCCTTCCCCCTTAAAAGAATTTCGTCCCCGAAATTTAAAACAAAGTTAATTTAATAATCTATTTACAGATTTTATTTTAAAACACAGCATATGTTAATCATATGCCAACAACCAAAGCAACCAATTCACACAATCAGAACAAATCTAATTATCCAAAAGAATTTTGGATAAACTTCACAAGTTTCCCCGGTATATATATATATCGGGATACTCGCTCTATAGAATCCAATCAATCAATACTACTAAGCTATAGAGCTTCTAACAACAATTCTATATAGAATATCAGACTACAAACGAGTCTGACACAATAAACAAACCATCCTAAACTGCTAGTTCTACAACCAGAAATATCAAACACGTACTCCCTCAGAGATACGTGAAACCACACTGAATCCCAGTTATCCAAACTGGCAATTCAACTTCAGAAAACCAAACACTGATCTCCAAAACACAGAAGAAACCACAACACTACGGAGCTAGCTTCCCAAACTTATAGCTCCTTAGATCAGAGAAAAACTTATCCCAAATCAAATCTCCGATTCCAGAATCCAAATTCTCCCGTCTCTTATCCATAAAAACTCTTCGGACGATCCCGGGTTACCAACATCCATCCTGATCAGCTTAACTCTTGCTGATTCCACTAGAAACAGACTGAATCAAAACAATCCAATGATCTCCTCAAGATCATTCAAAAACCAAGAACACACGCCCTGCTTCTTAACAACAGAAGACAGAACAAACTCTCCTTATCCGGAAAAACAAAACAGAAACATTCCCAAACTGCTTCCGCTGCACAACTCTGATCCGAAACAGAAGAAAATGCTGACTAAGAGCACAAGCACAGACCAGACAACCCAGCACAGAAATAAGGTTCCACATATCCATAAAGAAAACTCAGATGTGTTCTCCCAATCTGAGTTACTCCACCAACTTCTATCTCAAGGAACCATCTATCTACTAACTGAACCATCTGTTCAAAAAGAACACTTAACTATCGCAAGTCACTTTTGCGATCAACTCAGCCTAAATCCAAAGAAAACTGCTCTCTCTCAACCAAACAGAATAGCTTATGCTGACATAGCCAACTTACCAGAGAAAAAGACCCACTCTGCTGCTTCTGAACTCCACTTCAGAAAAACTGCCCAGCCAGAAGACTCCTTACCAACTCAGAAGACTCAGCTAAACTCAGCCACATCATCGAGCAGACTCACCTCTTACTCTTGTTCCAAAGAAACATCTTCGGAAATATCCATATTCACTGCATCTCATCACGCAGCTACTACTTCCTGAGATATCAAGACATCTTTACTCACTGGCTTCTGCCCTACCGACAGATCAAAACTCAACTTAGCACTTCATAGATGAACTCCGAACCTTTACAAGTTTCCTTCAGAGATCGATGAAGTCCATAAACCAAACAAAACTCACTCGAGACGGTATTAGGTCTACAGTCTCGACAAATACACTTCCAACCTCATCCATCAAACACCAACCAATTTTAGTCGTGTTACACACACTTCTACCTCATCTACCTTTATAACTTACATTGGAAAAACCCGAACAGGTAAACCAACAAATAGGTAGAACCATAAATATATACATATATATATAATAAAAATACAAGTACGCTCTCTCAAGATAGACACCATTACAGAGCCTAGGTATTCACTCAACCTAACGCTCCCTAAAGAAAGACACACTTCAGAGCCTAGGTATTCACTCAACCTACAGCTCTGATACCAGCTGTCACGACCCGACTTTCCACTCCCAGAAAATCGCGTCATGAATTAAGAAAGAAAGGGATAGAAGAAGAAAAGAAAGAAGAGAAAGAAGAAACAACACAAGAATCTCAACAGCGGAACGAATAAATTATATTAATAACCAAAGTATTACATAGTATACATTAAATATCAGAGTTACACAGACATATACAACACATACTAGACAGTTATAAACACCTGTCTAGTTATTACATCTCAATCACAAACACAAACACTCAGAGATACCAACACAGCGGAAACTATATAACTATACGCAGAAGCCTCCTGCTCCATTGCTCCTCCACAATTCGTCAAAGCTATCCTGAATCCTAACCTGAATTCCCTTGGCTACTCATAAAAATTTGAGTACCCAAGAGTTATAGAAAAAAGAAATAACTCCGGGTCAGACATGGGTCTGGTGTGAGTAACAGGTTAAAGTTGCTTAACTTTGAAAAGCCTTTGAAAAGAAAAGGTATCACGTAAGACTTCCCACACATAAACATGGAAAAGTTTTTACCTTACGCTAACCAAAACATTTGATAGGAAATCCGATGATATTATAATAGTGTCTAGGGTTTTCAAATAAATAAGAAATAGCCGAAATTGTTACATGATTAAATTCCAGCTACTAGCCACAAAAGTGGGTAATACAATCAAAACCGTTGGCACTTATTGGATTGTGGATTCCATACAATGGCAGGGCTACTGGGGTACCGCCCGTCACAGTACGTGGCCTAGATCACCGTACCGAGGATTACTCCCTTCATCCCCTGCAACACAAAGCCGGACCCGTTCCTTACTGAACAGTTCCAAACAAGACAACCCCGCAGTTGTGATCAGCAACCGCACCACTAAGCCGAAAATAAAGGGACCTCTAGACAGGGATAAATCTTGCTCTCAAGTGGGGGCTACCCACGAAGCTTTGCTGCACCTCCCCTGTTTTAGCCATTCCCGGTTGATGAGGCTTGAGGTTACGATTACCTTTATAGGACATATCACTTAGAATGCTCATCGTCCACCTGACGATGTTCTGAAAGCATTCAATCCATACAAGTTCGTTCCGGGTTCGAACGAAACCGAAGGCATTATCTCATTACACTCGTATTGGAATCACCCTCAGAGTTAACGACAATAACCCTTGCACTCTGAATCTCCATCTCGAATCTATAAGTGCTATTCCATCAAACTCATTACGGAATCACCCACAGAGTTATACTGACGTATAGCCCTTACACCTCGAGTCTTCACTCGCTCCACTTGGATTCACGACCTAACGTTATTTGGAATCGATGTGGTTTTCGGATTCCAAATATGGAAACCCGATCCCGGTCTCATCGAAATCCAAAGCGTGTCTTTTAAGGTCCAAGTTGTTTTAAAGTTTAAAACATTTCAATTCATTATCTAAATATACACAGATAGATAATTCACAACACAATAGATAATCAACAGATAATTCATATCATAATCAGATATCCATACTATCATCCAAAAGCAACCAATGCATACATATCACATACACTACTAATCTCATAACTGGGATTACAAACTATACCAATCAATACCAATCATCAAACATAAGCAACTATCTAATGATCATTCCATTCTATAATTAATTTAAAATGAATTAAATTAATTACTTACTCTCTAATTAATTTAAAATAAATTAAATTAATCATTTCATCATCAAATCCTGCTTATCTTAATCATCAATTGATTATAAATCAATTTATAAATCATCTCAATATTCATTTCAATTAATCCTTATTGATTAATAATTCCCTAATTACAATAAGTAATTAGCATTTAATATTAATTATACCTTAATTAATCAATTCCAAATTACATCATTAATTAATTAATTAATGATTTCTAATTACATTTAATCAATCTCTAATATAAATTAATTACATAAGTAATTAATCTTCAACTTAAACCATATATATTAATCACCCATGATTAATATCCAATTGGTAATTAACTATTTTAATTACTCCTCCCATAACTTAATTACCCTTAATTAATTATCTTCATTAATCACTTGATTAATTTTCAAAGTAATTTAAATCAAAATTACTTCTATAATTAATATCTTTAATTACATCCTTTAATTATTAATTAATTACTTCTCTAAGTAATTATAAATTCATTAATTACATAAAGTAATTATCAAACAATCAACAATGGTTTAAATTAATTAAACTTAATTAATCTAAACTAATCACCTTAATCAAATTAATTACACCAAGTAATTAATTCATTAATTACTTTTATTAAGTAATTAAACAATTGATTATTATTAATTAATTAATCTAATTAACTATTAAAATTAATCACATTAATTAATTGTTAAATAATCTTAAGTTAATTATCTTCATTAACACCTCTTAATTACCTAATTAAGAAATTAACTTATAATTAATCATTATTAATTAACAACTAATTAATATTTAATTATAATTTAATTAATCTCTAATTATTAATTAATTAAGTGTTAATTAAAATCTTAATTATCATTAATCACTTGATTAAGTAAATCTTAATCATTAATTAAAACTTAATTAACCATCCTTAATTATAGATTAATTAACATTAATTAATTAATCTCAAATCTTAATTAATTAACTTAAAAATTATTAATTACTTAGTTAATCATCCACATTATTAATTAATTAAATAATTAATATTACATTTAAATTAATTAAATAATTTAAATGAAACCAATTTCTTAAGTTCAAAATTTAGAAACCTTCTTCCTTTATACAAAGTATTTTAAACACTTTCTTTCAAATACAAATTCAAATTTAAAAATTTCTTTTTAAATTTCAAACTGAAACATAATTTAAATTTCATTTCAGATTCAAAATTAAAAATCAAAACTTTACTTACATTCCATCTTCATTTCAAATGCAAATCATTATTTAAAAACAAATTTAAATTTAAACCTTTATATTTCTTTTTTAAAAAAAACTGAAGTTTGAATTTAAATTCCAGATTTAAATTAAATCAAACTCAGATTCATGTCCATACTTTACTTTCCAGATTTAAACTTGTTTTAAATTTCCAATTTGCATTTTAAAGTTTACTTTTAATATAAAACAGAAAAACAGTAAACAATTTCCTGTTTAAATTTAACATCTTAAATTTGAATTCAAAAATGATTCAAAACTTCAGATTAAAATTATTGAATCATATCTAAGTTTCAGGTTAAAATTTCAAATTAAACTCCATCTTTAATTTGAAAATTTCCTTTTAAATCTAAAAACAGAAAACAGTTTCTGTTTTATTCTAAAACCCAGCTTGAATTTAAAAGCATTTTAAATTTAATTCAAAGATTTTAAACTTAAAACTTATTGAATGCAAATCCAACTTCAGATTCAAAGCTTAAATCCAGATTTTTGATTGCATCTATCCTCACTGTATATTTTTAATAACCTGGAAAACATAATACTGCAAATCCTAAAATTGAAGCACTGGAACAACCCGAGCTACCACTATCTTACTTCGAGTCATTTTATCCCCTGCTTCGAGCTATTTCCACATTCCCCCGAGACAATCTCGAGTTCACAAAACCTGCAACTAAAACTGAACCACCATCATCACCAACCTGCACAACACTTCTGTGCACCCTCATCCCAACTCCGGCCATCTCTGGCCATCAACTCAGGACATCCTCCAACTACCAAAATCCCCTCATCAACACTCAATCACCAAATGCCCTTAATTCAACTTGAATTTAATTTCAAGTTAAAACTAAAACCTGGAACAGCACCTCCTTTCCAATGATCAACCTGTCAACGCAATCAACCCACTACTCCGGCCACCATCATCCTCGAAACTTCGGTGACATGCTCATCAACCCACAATCTATCCATACTCAAAGTATCCTTGAATTCGAATCATTGATGAGGTAGCAGTTCTAACATTTCTTAACCCCAGTAAAACTAGGGTTCAAACTGAAATTCCCAAATCTCATCACCAAATTTTATTTAAAATTCAATTTATTATTTTTCCCATAACATTTGATGGCAATTCTATCTCCAGAAGCAAAATCAATCAATTCAAATGCAAGAATCAAGGGTACTGTATCAAAATATAAAATACAGTATGTTTGAAACTGCATTATATACACAGCACTATAAATTGGAGTTTTGTTTTAAAATTCTTGAATTCACTTATTGTTTCAATTAGTACCTGAAACATGAATTCCAAAAATTTGAATTTTCACTTAATATAAATTTTACTTTGTCATTTATATTTCCAGGAATTACTGATATTGATTTATCTTACATAAATCTATAAGTTTACTTCATCATAAAATAAACAACTTTCATTCGATTTCAAGCCATAACCTCGACCAGATCATAGAAAGGAAGAAATTTTATCACTTGCTTAACAGTAAACAATCAGATCTTAAATGAATCAAACATGCATCCATCTATACACAAGATCTACTCAGCAATGTATTTAACAACATAGATAAGACTCCTATTTCCATGAACAAATCAAGCAACCATTTTATTATACTTAATTTTTAAAAAGAAGTTATGTTACTCACTTGTAGTTGCAAGATGCAGAGCAAACTTTCAAATTGCAGGCTCCAGATTTAACATGCAGAGCTTTCACTTGTTATAACATGCAGGCTTGTATTTGAAGAGGATTGAACAGAGCTTCTTGAATGCAGACCTCATTTCTAGCTTTTAAATCTTTGATTGTTGCTTTTTTTTTTAAAAACATGCTTCAGTTTTCTTTACATGCAGGCTTCAAATGAATGTGCAGGCCTTCTTTGTTTGTAAGTGATGTGCAGATGCAAAGGAATGCAGTTTTGAAGTATTGCAACTTGATTATGGATGTGGATGAGATTTGAGATGCAGGTTGTAATTTTGGAAAGAGGAGTCACAGGATTTTTGTAAATAAAGTTGAAATGCATGTCTGCATTCATGTTGATGCAGGTAGGTAGTATTTTGGGTTTTGAGGAGTTGTTTGATGTAGAACTTGAATAGGGTTGAAGGAGGCAGATTCAAAAATTAATGAATGCAATATGAAAAGAGGAGCTACAGGTTTGGGAAATGCAAGTAGAAATTTTGAGAAAGAGGAGTTGAATGCATAGTATATGCAGACTTGTATATATTTGGTTTTCTCTTTTATTTAAGAATGAGAAAAGAATGCATATGAAATGAAGAAGCAAAAATGATATGAATGTATTTTCAGATTTAAGTGAATTAAAAGAAAATTAAAATAAATTTGACACTTGTCATTTTAAAATAAAGATAAGTTTACACATGTTAGTATAAATCTTTAATATACTAACACATGTCTTTGTGAATTAAATTAATGTTTAAATATATGTACACTTGTCTACATAAATTAATAAACATGTTTAATTAAAGTTAATAAAGTATTAAGCTTTGTCAATTAATTCTTATACATAATTATGTATTAAATAATCTCTAAAGAAAAAGTAAAGCATTATTATTATAAATAAAATGATATACAAGTTTATCATTTGAAAAGAAACTTTTAAAACAAATTTATAAAAGAGCTTGTAACATATTTTAATATATAACTTGAATTAAAATGAATTTTAAACTAATTAAAACATTTATCTTACATGTTTTAAAATCATAGAGTATTTTATAAAATATTTTTGAAAAGCTTAAATTGAAAATAAATCACAATTCCTATTTTTAAAACATTAAAACTATGATATAATAATTTAATTAAAATCAACTTGTCTATTTAAAAATATATACAAATACATATACATTATTAAATAGAAAACAAATTTATTAACTCATTAAAAATAATTTCACAAATTAAATATTTAAATAAAGAAGATTATTAAATCAATATCAAATTTATTAACAAAAATTACCAATTCAATTTAAATTTAAACTCAGATTATTAAATTTAAATTGTCCAAAATTCCGGGATATTACACACATATTCCTCAGAGATATGTGAAATATAATGAATTCCAGCTATCCATTCTGGCAATTCAATCCTGTAGATCCAAAATCAAATCTTCAGAGAACACAGAAAAAACTCAAAATACCTTCAAAGCTAACTTTCCAGTTTTACCCAGCCTTATATCTCCCTTGATTGGATAAAACTAAAACAATATCCAAATTCCAGATTCACATTCCAAATTTCTCAGTTCTTAACTGCACAACTCTTCAGATGCTCTGAGTTACTTCCAATATTCCTAATCGGCCTAACCCTTGCTGATTGCTTCAAGAAACATCAGCACCAATTCAAACCAAATCTCCAGATCCTACTCAACAAAATGGCTTTCCAAAAATAATTTGCTGAAATCCAATCCACAACTCTATACCACAAGCATCAATGGACTTCAAACCTATCTCCCCTATCTGGAATAACCAAACAGTTGCTTTGACAACCTTGCTTACCCAATCCAGAAAATTCCTTCATACTTGAATTTCCTGTAGAAATTTCTTTACTGCAACTCCCGGTTGCTCCCATACTATCAACTCGCTTCCGCTGCACAACTCTGATCTAGAGCAGATAAGAATGCTATCGAAGAACATAAGCAAAATCTTTCTTCATACACTGTTCATCTAACTCATAAAAATTTTAGTGACCATTCCACTTGGTCAAAACGTCTCAACAAAATCTCAACTTAGAATAAGATGATCAATCCTTTTCTAAAGAATCTTGAGCTGCCTCAACAAACTCTTCTTGCTCTAAGAGTCATCCCTCTACATGGTTGAACCATCAAAATTACTTCTGAATTCCAAGTTGATAAGAAAACTCAATCTCCGATTCGGTCAACTTCTAAATTCATCCAAAAACATTTGGAAAATCTCCGACTACTTTCATAGCTTTCACCTCTACTCGAGATGCCTCAATTCCCAAACCAAGAATATTCAAAGATTTCCCAAACTAATCGCAAGTCACTTCTGCAATCCCACTCAGTTCTGATTCTAAAGAACTGTCTCCCCAATTAGAACAGCTTTTCCTATTCCAGATAAATCTTCAAGAATGGCTTACCCATCAGAAAAACTGATAGATCACTTCCAACAGATATCTCGCTCTGCTGAGCCTCCCAAAGAAATGGATAAGCTTTCACTATCTGCCCGGTCTGCTGATAGTAGAATTCCAAAGATTGCTGAATCATCGAAGATATAGGTCATGTTGCTGCTTCCAAACTTCACTTCAATGATTCTGCTAAGCCAAAAGGTCTTTCTTAACCACAAACTTCTTGAAACACAAAACTAACATCCAATTTTTGCCAAAAATTCTTGAGACGACTCGACATCTTCTTAAGAAACTCGGCTCCAAACCAAACATCAACCACTTATCTTTTTAAGAAAACAAATGAGACCGTGTCCGAAATGAGATAACTCATCGACCTTAGTCTCCTACTTCAATAAAGATAAGATACCCTTACTTGAGATCCAGAGAATCTCTGAACATCCGAATCTTCATTGCAGTAGACATCAATTGCTCTTCCAACACCATCTAAATCTGGCTCAAAAAAAAAACATCTTCAGAACCATCTATGGAAATTGTATCTCACCACACAGCTATTCCTTCTTGAAGCTATCAAGATACCACCACTTGCTTCTATTTAGCTGACAAATCAACTCTAGCAAATCCCACTCACTTGAGAGAAAATCAACCTCACACTTCAAGAATATACTCCAATTCTTGAAAATACTTCCTTCGGACTCAAAGAAATCCTTTCTACAATCCACCAAAACTTATTCGAGACGGTATTAGATCTACAATCTCGATAAACATCTCCAACCATAACATATAAACCTCTTCCAATAGTGGTAGTCGTGTTTCACACACTCCTACCTTATCTACCTTTATAACTTATGTTGGAAAATCCGAACATATAACCCAACAGATTAGGCAGTTATATAAATATATATATATATATATATATATAAATTACAAGTACGCTCTCTCAAGATAGACATTTCTCCAGAGGCTAGGTATTCACTTGACCTAATGCTCTGATACCAGCTATAGCGACTCGACTTTCCACTCCCGGAAAATCGCATCACTAATTAAGAAAGAAAGGGATAGAAGAAGAAAAGAAAAAGAAGAAAAAGAAACAACACATCAGAATCTCACAGCGGAATGATTTAAATATAATATAGATCATATACATAGTATCATATACATCAGAGTACACAACTAAACATCTCAATTTAGACAGTTATATCATTTCTGTCTAATACAATACAAGACATCAGCACAGAATAACACACAGCGGAAACTCTAACCATATATCTACACGCTGAAGCCTCCTGCTCCAAAGCTCCTCTAGAATTCATCAAGAGATAACCTGAATCACTTGACTACTCATATATAATATGAGTACCCAAGAGTTTAATAAAACAGAAAATAGACACTCGGGTCAGACAGGGGTTTGGTGTGAGTAAACGGTTTAAGATTGCTTAACTATAGAAAATCCTTTGAAAAGAAAGGTATCACGTAAGACTTCCCACACATAAACATGGAAAAGTTTTTACCTTACGCTAACCAAAACATTTGATAGGAAATCCAGTGATATTATAATAGTGTCTAGGGTTTTCAAGTAAATATGAAATAGCCGAAATTGTTACATCTATTAAATTCCAGCTACTAGTCACAAAAATGGGTAATACAAACAAAACCGTAGGGTCTCGTAGGGAAAATGGGTTTCCATCAAAGGCAGGGCTACTGGGGTACCGCCCGTCACAGTACGTGGCCTAGATCACCGTACCGAGGATTGCTCCCTTCATCCCCTACAACACAAGGCCGGGACCATTCCTTACTGAACAGTCCCGAACAAGACCACCCCACAGTTGGCTGCAGTTCCAACCGCCCACAAAGCCGAAATAAAAAGGACATCTAGACAAGGATGTATCTCGCTTTTCAGTGGGAGCGACCCACGAAGCCTTGCTGCACCTCCCCTGTTTTAGCCATTCCCGATTAATGAGGCTTGAGGCTGCGATTACCTTTATATGACCAATTATCTTAGAATGCTCATCGTCCGCCTGACGATGTGCTGAAAGCATTCAATCCATACAAGTCCGTTCCGGGTTCGAACGAAACCGAAGGCACTATTCGTTGCACTCATTTTGGAAGCACCCTCAGAGTCAACGATCATAGCCCTTGCACTCTAAATCTGCATCTCGAATCTATAAGCACTATTCCGTCAAACTCATTACGGAATCACCCACAGAGTTATATTGGCGCATAGCCCTTACACCTCGAGTCTTCACTTGCTCCACTTGGATTAACGACCTACGTTTAATTGGAATCGATGTGGTTTTCGGATATCCAAATATGGAAACCCGATCCCGGTCTCATCGAAACCAAACGCCAATTTAATGTCCAAGTTATACTTAAGGGATTTAAACAATAGATATTTCAGAAAATATCACTTAACATAAATGGGTGTATTACATTACACAGATAGAAAAGCATCTATTATCACATGCATCTATACATATCACAAAGCAGCATATATATCACAATCAGCATATCCACATCATCACCCATCAATCAGTGTCATCCAACAACAACCAATATCACTAACTCATCCAATGATATATATCATCCAATCATTTATCATTCATAAACAAGTTTGATTCAAACTTGTTTAATTTAATTAATCCTTAAATTAAATCAATCCTCACTTCAACACTTGGATTATCTTCAATCCAACTTGTATTCATTAATTAATTACAAATTAATTAATTAACTAACATCACTTAATTATCCATTTCAATTAATCTTCCCCAATTAATTATCACTTAATTACTTTAAGTAATTCTTACTTAATTACCATATTAATTAATCCTCCTGATTAATTACTTCAAATTATACTAAGTAATTACCTTTTAATTATTTCTAAATTAATCAACCTTGATTAATTATTCTTTAATTATCCTGATAATTATTCCTTAATTATCCTTTAATCAATTACACTTGATTAATCACTTTTAATTAATCACACTTGATTAATTATTTTTAATTAATCATATTTAATTAATTACTTTTAATTAATCACCTTTGATTAATTACTTTAATTTCATTTAGAAATTAAAACTAAATTATAAATTAATTATTCTTTAAATTATTAATTAACAATTAATTTTCATTAATTAATGATTACTTCATTAATTAAATTTCTTTCTTAATTTATTACTTTAACAAGTAATTAATCACTTAATTAATTACTCTCAATACTTTTATTAATTAATCATTAATCAAATAATTTAAACCTTTGACTAATTATTAATTAATTCTTTAATTAATAACTAAAGTGATTAACTCTTAATCACATTACTTGATTACTTTTAATAAAGTTATTATACTTTACTTAATTACTTCTAGTAATTAGTCACTTAATTACTTTAATTGCTTTCCCAAGTAATTATATTAGATTAACCCATAAGTGATTATCTAAATTAATTACTAATTAATTATTTAATTAATTAACTTATTTAACTTAATCATTTAAATTAATTAAATGATTCTTGATCTACTATATTAAAAAGATTCTTAAACAAGAAACCATTATCTTAATTAACACATTTATATTAACCAATAACTTTTAAATGGTTAATAATTTAATTATCTAAATTACCATTCCAAATTTAATTATTTTTTCTAATTTAAATCAAAATTCCAATTTACATAAGATAAATCTTTATTTCCATTGATTATCAAATTCTAAATCATTAAACTTTATTTAAATAAAATATAATATTTAGAAATCAATTATAATTAAACATATTTTAAATTGAACTTTTTTAAATCTTTAAAACTTCCCATAGTTACTAAATAAAAGTTAATACAACTTTATTCAAAATTACACTAATTTTATTTTAAACTTCCATATTTAAAATATATAAACTTGATTTAAAACATAACTCTGAAACAAATTTAATTTTGAAACTTGTTCAACCTTTGTTTTAAAAACTTTATTTCTAAAATAAATTTTCTTTGTATTAATCATATCAAACTTCTGTACTAAAGCCTGAATATGCTAATACTCGAGTGACCTCACTAAAACCCGAGTAAGCTACACAAAAACCCAGTGACTTTCCCGAGTAAAACCAGAAAACACCCCGAGCAAAACTAACAAACACACCGAGTTTCCCCTACCTACCCCCTGCTTCGAGTCAGAACATCAAAAACACGGAGCCTACTTCGAGTTCCTTCCTTCTTGTCCCCAGACTTCTGCAGTAGTCCATAAACGTGCACATAAACGTGCACGACGCCAATGATCAACGGCGATCTCCACGCCGATCATCCCCAGGTCAACTTCAACCTCGTCATCGACAAACTAAACCCAAAAAATCAAAAATGCTCGGAATTCGAAAAATGACCTTCGAACCCATAATTTGAAGACACCCTCACCAGCAAACCAACATCAATGGCGGCACAAACGTCGAGAAGCCTCACCGCCACTTCCGAAGCTTTATCACAACCCCCAACCCCTCAGCAACATTCACGACCACCTCCGGTTACGCTACGACGCTGCTAAAACCCAAAGAACCTCGTCGACCGAAACAGGTACACAAACCCTATTCGAACGATTTCCAGTCAAACCCTCCATCAAAAAAATCCAAAACGATTTTTCTGATAATCACCATAGCCCCCTCCAACTTCGAGCATAACCACGATCACCACTTCGCCGTGGCTTGCCGTGGATTGGACAAAATGTCCAAAATAGTCAAATCCCACAATCACACAAATTACCCAACTAAAATTTGTAATTCAAACTCCTAAAATCATGATTTCTTGTTTACCATTCAATTATAAAGTCAAAACTCAAATCTGAGTATAAATTTTTTTTTGTCCCAAATCAATATTTTACTGTAAATTTACAATTCCTGAGTAAAACATGTACTTAAAAATCCTATAAATATTTTAGGTGATAGATTACTCATTTTCAAACAACTTCTTCAATCCTATAAAACACTTACTCATTTTCAAACAACTTCTACCAATTTATAGCATACAAATAAGCCATGTTTTGGGAGAATCTATATCCATATATTTTAGGAAGTAGGGAAGTTCGTTAGGGATGGTAGGGAGAGTGTTTTTATTTCGGGAAGAATAATAGATTTTAGTATGAAGAAAATCCACTTTATGTCACACTCAATAAAAACGAAACTTTGACTTAAAAAATTTGAAAAATATAATTCTTGATATATTTGAAGTACTAAATATTGGGTTTTCGAAAAAAATAAGTGGTAGGAAATTTAAATTTGTTTTTATATGATGTAAATTTTGTCGAAAGTGAATTTTATTTTTGAAGAATTATAGAGCATTTATAACTCGCTAGTTACTTTGTAGATAAACAAAGATTTTAAATGTAATAACCTAAAGTGTGTTAAGTATCGAAACGTAGGTTATAACTTTTATTGTTGTAATAAATGTTTTCAATAAAAATAAAAGAAGCATAGACCATAACACTATTGTTATGGTAGGTAACTCCCAAAGTGAATTTTTTTACATGGCATACGGGATTTATTAATATTTGTTTTAATTAAATTCATATATTAGTATTTTTGGGTTGTAGTGATGGTGTATTACGCAATATCTGTTTTGATCCAAATGAGTTTTGGAGATAATTTTTAATGTGGTTTGTATGTACATTTATTATTTAAATAAGCGTATGAAAATATTTTCTAGTTATAAAGAAGTTTTAAAAATGAATTCTTTTGAAAAATAATGCACGATAAATTAATGAATTTAGTGGGAAATATCATGTGTAAGTAAATACAGAGTAAACATACCTTAATCTATTGGAATGAAATGAATAATAATATAATTTTTCTATGAATCGCAAATAAAGATGTTTTGTGCAAGCTATAAGGAATACATGAAAAAGATGAACAAAGTATGGAAAGCACCATATTTTGTATAGCCTATTTCAATAAAAAAATAAAAATAATTCCTTATAATTTTACATAAACATGAAATCTTCCTTCAAAGGATACATAGAAGGTTTTAGTATTAATGGTTTCTCATAAGAGAAAGTAACTCCAATACATCAAGGTATAAAACCACTAAGTGTAGTAAGTTAGTAACTCCTTCATGGTTAAGTAATTGAAAGAATAGGAAAGTTAAGATTTTTGATAAAATAATTGTTCTTATTCACCCCAGTTTTATTAAATTTGAAAATCTATAAAAAAAAAAGATATTTTGGAAACATGTGAGGATTTTTTTTTAAATCAAGAAAAAAGAAAAATGTCTTAAGAACAAGCAAGACATGTTTAAAAAAAAGATGGTTTGGTGGAATAGTAAATAAGTTTTTAAAAAGATATAATTTAGAAGTTTTAATTTTTGAAGAAAAATTGGTAAATACCAAACCAAATCAGACTTTTAAATATGGAATAGATAGGAATCGTTTCCAGGTGTAATGTGAAAATTATAAGGTTATAGCAGTAATTACTCTTAGTAATAATAAAAGTTCTCGTAAGGTGTATAGGACAGTAGTGAAAATCTAGAAATGTTGCTTCAGGTGTGCAGAATGTAGAAGAATAATGAAATAATATTAATAAGATGATAAAACACATGTGCTTGGGATAGGTAGACCTTAGTTGGGGAAAAATGAAAGGTAAAGATAAAATTTCCCCAAGCTTAGTTATCTTCTTTAATAGAGACTACATAGATTGAAAATCTTATCCATTGCAGTAAACGAAACTTAGTTATTCCTTTTTTAGCATGGAATAAAAAAGATGAATAGATCTTATTGGTCATGAGTAATACAACGTAATCGGAAACAAGTAATAGGAGGCAGTAGGAGCATATGAGTTACTTGGAATCCTAGAGTAGGACCTTTCTGTGTCAAAGTGGACATGGTCCTAGACCTCCTTGCCCTAGATGATGGCTGTTTTAGTTGCTGTATAGAAAAAAAGAGTAAAAGCAAAATAAGATAACTAAAAGGAAAATAAAAAAAATTTAAAGAAAGCGACAGAAATGTCAACAGAAAAATTTAAAAAGAGATATTTTCTTATGTAAACTGTGCTTTGGGAAGTAAATAATTTTTTTTAGAATAGTAGCCTAAATCCCAAGTATGAAAGAAGATGTGCGCAAAAGAAAATCGAAAAAATATAAAGTTTTTTCGTTTTCCACCTTCTTTATAACATAAGAAATCGAATTTGAAAAATTAGAATTTTCTAAAATTCGAAAATTTGAAGTTGTATGGTAGGTTTGGACGTAAAATTTATTGAACTATGCTCATATTCAGTAGGGGTGTGGGAAAAATTGATCGAAAAATGTTTTGAGTTTTCAAAAGATTGCATTCATATAAAAATTGCAAGAATATTTAGAATGTAGGTATCATGTATTAAAATGAATTTCTAAATGAAAAGGCATTCATATAGGAGGTATCCCATAGAAATTCTTGTACATGCATATGTTTTATGATGTATTGCACTTTGCACTATGCACGGATTGTTGCAAAATTGGATGTACACAAAATGGATGCTATTAATACGAGAAATTGCATAATTGAACCCTTATCAAATTTTAGAGAAAGGGGGAAGAATGTAACACCCCGCGTTAAGCTATAATTATATATGCAAATAATTTAATTAAGTTATATACGTTTGAAAATTTAAAACGAAGAAATATTTGTAAATAGGGTAACTAATTAATATTATTTGGAATACATATATATTTGTCTAACAAACAAAGTAGAGAGAGAAATTATATAAAATCAATTAATAGGGAAGATTAATTGACGGTGTTTGTTTGAAAGGAAAAATAATATTCAATTAATTAGTCGAGGTGATTAACTGACAGGAACTGACAAGAAAAGGAACATATATTGTAGCAACTAATTGATATGATTAGAAACATGTATGTTAGTGCAAGAGAATTAAATGGAGTAAGAGTAATTTATGCAGGTAATCAATTGTCAATTAATAAATATGGAGACTTATGGTAACATATATAATTAACATTTTGATTCAAAATTCAATCGTAGAATATATGCATGCAATTATTATGAGAATAAAATTAATTAATATGTATATATATGACGAATTAACATGATGTTGATTGGTATTTTAATTTGATAAGAAATCACAGTGTAGGTAGGGATTAATTGGATAGTAAATTAATTCTAATTATATATGAAATATATTAATTGGGTGATTAATAGGGGATCTTGTTTAAAAGAAAAGTCGCATTTAAAAATATATGTTTCCATAGATTGCGAGAGAGAAGGGGAAAGTGATTAATGAAAAGATTGTTGGAGAATAATTTTGACATAAAAACAAATGCAGAAGAAAACAGATTAATTTAATGTCCATAGATTGAGTGTACTCTTTAGATTTTAGGGTTTTATATCTAATGGTTAGCACTGATTTGAACCACTATAAATATAGGTGCATAGCCTCATTTTTATTCTCATTATATTTCTCTTGCCTACAGAAGCTCTGCCATTTTTCTTTCTCTTCTGCACTTTTTTATTAACAAAATTTTATATCTAATTCACATGAATTTAGATCTAAATAGAAAAGGAATAGAATCAATTAGAGAATTAGAAAGTCGTTAAAATCAGAAGGCTGCTATTTCTAATCTATATCTCTTCCTTTTCTCTTTCGAATATTATAGAACTGCAAATATATCATTTGTAATTCCAAATAGGGATTACAAGGAAGATGAATATAGATGTTGGGAACAGGTCTAAAATAAAAAAGGAGATTTGGAAAGCTAGCAATGTGAGTGAATTTAATTGTATTCTTTTACGTTTATAATATATTATCGTTGAATTTCCGTTAGAAAATTTTTTGCAGTATTTTATTCAGTAAATAATTCTATTAATTAGTTACGCAAAGCCTGTAAATTTTATAAGAGAATTTATATTAGGCTTGACAGTTAGAAAAAGGCGGAAGCTTAAAAGTAAGAAATTTGCAGTCATTTACATCTAATTTAAAGTTATAATTTAGCCTATATACTAGTTTCTTTTATTCCTATTTTTATGCGAATAATATAGCTAGAAACAGAATTCGCGATTATGGATAAAAATGCTAGACTTTATGAAATTAGATATAAAATAAGAAAATTTGAATAAAGTTAGAAAAATGGAATTTTGCAATAAATTATGCTAGAATGGGAATAATAATCTAATAATTTTATTTGGAAGGAAGTAATAGATTAATTGATTGGTTTAGAAAATAAGATACATTACTATAATTTAATATTTGAAAGGTAACAATGAACATGAGATGACCCGACTTCCTATCTCCAAGAAATCGCATCATCTTTAAGAAAGAAAGTGATAGATGTTGGGGATGCAGATTAAGGATCTTAAGGTAGAAATAACACTAGAGGGAGGGTGAATAGTGTTTTAAAGAATATATGAACTGTATGACTAAATTAAAACTTTCAACACAAATCTAAACAGAATTCTAACACAGAATGATCACAGAACATATAACAAATGCAAATAGTAAAGTAAAGCAAGTAAAAGGAAAGAACACACCGGATTTTATACTGGTTCGGAACCCTCCTACATCCAGTCCTGCACCAAGGCAATATCCTTGTACAGATTTTTATAAGCCAATATCCAAATTACAACCCTCAATTTCTAAGGCCTTGAGGAACCCTCCTATCTCCGAGTTTGGGGTAAACTCTCTTGATTTACGAGATACAAGATCACCCTAATACTTCTTAATAACAATTCTTTTGAAAGGATAGACTCTATGGACATTTTGAATACAAATTAACCCTATAACTCTGAATAGCACTTTGATCTTTAGTAGAATGATGGAGAATTAAATAGAGAGAGTATCTAAATGATTTCCTATTGAGAATTTGGGAGAATGATGGCACGATCTTGAAAATATGAAGTTTTATGGATATGGAATGGTGGAGAAGAAAGAGTGAAGAAAATAAGAAAGTAGTTGTTAAAAAAATTCGTTTTGGAAGCCTTTATATAGATGCACAACAGTCATAACCATTGGCGAAAGGTTTTTGAATGAATGGACACTTCTTTTGAAAATTGAATTTTGAATCCAACTGTCACCATGTCGACATGGGGTATCCCCATATGTCGACATCCCTCGGTTCAAAGTTGTAGAGATGTTGTTTTGTAAAAGCACTTGAATTTAAAACAAGTTGAAACTTCTCTGAAGCAAAATAAAGTGTTTAAACAATATTTTGAGATAGAGAATGAATATAAAACAATATTTTAAATATATATATATATATATAATTGATATAGACCGTCAATTATATAAGTAATATTTAAAATCAGAATAAGTTTTGATGTTTTAAAAATAGAAGTTTTTAAAATCAGAATGGAGGAATATTTCGAGGCTAAAACAAAGTTTGAAAACATTTTTGAAAGCATGATTTTGAAAGCTAAAACATTTTGAAAACAGATTTAAAAACATTTTGAAAAATCTATTCAAACTGAAATTGCAAGAACCTTCCTACAGAGCTCCTCCATAGGACTCGAGAACTTGTACAAAGTAGTTTAAATGATTTTGATTTTCGTGGATTTGTAAGCCACTTGTCGTAGGTTTGTAAGCTACTTGTTGTGGGTTTGTAAGCCACTGGTTTCGATAGAAATTGGGTTCCATCCCAAAAGAAAATTGGAAGAAAGATGAGAGTGCTATTATGAAGTTTTAACAAAATACTAGACATTTATCTTGAGATCTTGAAATCTTGATTCTCTAGAGTCTTGAATCTTGAATCTTTAATCTTCATCTTGATGCTTGAGTCTTTATACTGACCAGTCTTCGATGATACCTGCATATACTTCCTATATACATACATACATACATATATATATATGGAAATGTTAGTATATATTTTATAAAGGAAAGTACAATAACTATATAAGGTTGTTGTCATCAAAACATCATCAACTCAGTTCCTAACAATCTCCCCCTTTTTGATGATGACAACCTTTATTTATAAAATATTCTTACCATACCATAACTCCCCCTTGCTCCGTGATTTCTTCTTAAAACTACAACTCCCCCTTACTCCATGACTCCCCCTTACACCAAGCACATATATTTTTATAACTTTCTCCCCCTTTGACATCAGCAAAAGGGAATAAAAGATTTACCTGTTCTAAGATAATCAAGTATATATAGAATAAAAGTGTAAAGTGAACGTGTAAGTGATCAAGTGTGTGAGCATATATATAGGTGTAACTTGACAATCAAATCAATATCATACATAGCAAACCAATCATGTATAGTATATGAAGTTACATACAAACCAAATCCAAATCAAACTTAAGTAAATAATTCAATCAAATCCTAATCAAATCTAAATCAAACCAAACAAACATACATAATGATCAGACATTCCTTAGGACTTCCACCCATCCATCTTCTCCAAAGATAGGATCAGTTTTGATAATATCCCAATTATCTTTGTCAAGAGTGACTGGTGGATTTGCTTCGGGTTCGTCTTTGCTAAGGCTTGAGATCATCCAACGAAGTGCGTCAAAGTGTTTCTCTTGCTCTTTGATCATCTGCATTTGGCTTAATTCTAAGTGCCTTTGATTTCTAAGTATAAAAGAGAGAATATTCTTGAAAGAAGTAAGAGTTTCTTCAAGATTTTCACTTAAATTTTTAATTGGAGAAGCCATAATTTAAAAAAAATAAGTTGAAGTATGAGAGGAGATGAATAGAAATGGAGGTAGAGAAGTTTTTCTGGAAGAAATAGGTATTTATAGGAGTTATTGGCCGTTCAAAATGAATTGTCACTTGGTAGTTACAAGAATTTGAAGTTTGAAATTGTAACTACTTTTTGACTGTTATATGTCGACATGGGGGGATGGGGCATGTCGACATGGTCTAGACAGAATGACCAAGTTGAGTTATTTTTGATTTCTAAGTTTATTTTTATACTAGTGGACCTATATAAACTTAAAATAAATAACTATCAGAGATATATAAAGATGGAAAATAGAGAATAAGATAGCATTACTTATATTAGTTAACATTACATAATATTAACCAAAAAAAATAGAAAATACAAAGATAGATAAACGATAGCTAGAGAGATAATGGCTAGCATTAATTTGATGAAGATGGTGATGAGGACAAGCCAAGTTTCCTGCCTATCTTTCCAAAGAACTTGTCGATCTTGTTAGAGATTTTATCCATTTTCTTGCTAATAGATCTCTTAAGAAACTTTTGGTTTTGAGCAAGTATCTTTTGGTTCTTGAGTATGGTTTTGTTGGATGGATTGGCGGGTGTATGTGAATACTCTATACTTTCCAAAGAGGTTTCTTCATCTTCCTCTTCGTCTTCAATTTCCATTCCTTCCCCTTCTTCTTCCTCTTCTTCTCCCTCTTCTTTCATCTCTTCGTGAGCAAGTCTCTCTTCCTTTTCGGTAGGTGTTTCATACGGTTGAAACATAAGTGGGATTTTCATAAGGGAAATATTTCCATAATTGAACACTTTCCTACTTACAAACTCTTCCTTTTTAACATCCACACCAAAATAATTGAAAATCCGAGTAAGATAAATTCCATGATAAAGAGTGTTTTCTACCATAGTAAATTTTTTGGGTCTTAACTCATCCAAAATAGTTTGTGCCCAATTAATATCATATTCTCCAAATATAGCAAAAAGAGATTTACACACTTTTGAGGTGGGATTATTGTAGTTTCCCGACCTAGGAATAATGGTGTGTTGAATAAGAAGGTTGACAATTCTTGCTTTTGGGCAAAAAAAGCGATTCTTAAAATCCATGTGGTCATCGCTTTCAAAAATGTGATGAAAAGTCTCTCGATCGGTTTCATTGATTTGAAATTGCGAGAGATTCATACGGGTAGATTTGCAACCCAAAATAGTACCCAAAATATCGAAATCCAAAACAATAAGTGTTCCTTTAACACTACTCCAAATTTGATCTTCATTTCCATTATAAAATTCACAGTTTAGGTTTGCATAAAACATTTTGACAAGGTTTGGATAACAAACGAAATCATTTTGCTTGTTATCAATCAAGCTAAGAATGGAGTTTTCTTCAAAAAGTTGATCGATTTCATAAGAAGGAAAATCATCAAAAATAGCAAATTTTCCCGTATTGACTTTACCATAGTTTACATAATTTATGTAAGCTTTGATAGCCTCCGGGTCATTAAAAAGATAATTTTTGATGGATTTGGTCAGCCTCATAGTTGATGGGGTACTTGAGGAAGCCATTGATGAGTGTTTGAGAGGAGTAGAAGATAATGAAGAAAGTTTGAATTATGAGAATAAAGTGAAAAGAGATGATAAGAGAAGTATATTAAATAGATTCTCTAAAGTCATGTTCTCTGGTCAAGAGGTATCTTTTCAGAATTTTGAAGTAAGTGAAAAGATGGAGGGAAATTCAAAAGTTTGAGTTCAAATTTTGAAATCAAATTTCTGAGAGACATGTCGACATGGGGTATCGTGGCATGTCGACTTGTGCCTATTGAATTTGAAAAGGAGTGCCTATTTCTAAAATCTAAGAAATTCCTAAAATCTTAAGAAAACTAATCTATATTCTATATCTACATATAATTCCAGTAATAATATTAAATATAATAATATTAAAATATTTTAATATTTAAAATATTATTAAAATAATATTATTTTGAATTTAAAAATTCAAATTTCAAAGGGTGATTTTGAATTTAAAAATTCAAGGAATTGCAAACAAAATCAAAACAAACAAGCATCCAATAAAATTAAAATAAATATGTACCTATTTTTAGATCCAAACTCCGATCGTCTTCCGATTCGAGAATAGCAGTGAAGCACAGATTTGATTTATCAGTTTTCTTCTCATCATCACTGGATGAATCTGAATCGTCAACAGTTGCTGCATATGCCTTCTCTCTTTTCCTTAGTTGTTCGTTATTTGGTTGAAATGTCTGTTTGTCTGGATATGGACAATCTATCTTGTAGTGCCCTTTTTTGTTGCAGTTGTAGCATCTATCACCATTGTTGTTGTTGTTGTAATTGTTGTTGTTCTTCGAAGTATTTTTGAAATTCCTTTGATCATTTCTTTTAAAGTTATTCATCTTTCTATACTTCAGAAACTTTCTGAAATTTCTGGTCATGAAAGCAATTTCTTAATCACTATCTTGTTCTGAATCTCCAGTCGTTGCCTTGAATGCGATCGATTTCTTTTCCGTTGCCCTAGATTCTTTTCTTCCTTGTAGTTGAACTTCATAAGACATTAGATTACCGATTAACTCTTTGATCTTCATTTGACTAACATCATTTGCCTCTTCAATAGTAAGTGTCTTTTGATCCCATTCTGGAGTGAGTGAATTGAGTATCTTTTTGACTTGATCTTCTTCTGAGAAACCCTTTCCTAAAGCAATCAATGAATGTACAATACTTGAGATCGACAATACATTTCGGAAATGGACTCATTTTCATGCATTTTAAACAATTGAAACTGGTTAGTTAATATGGAAATTTTAGTCTGTTTAACTTTGCTTGTTCCTTCATGAGTTACTTGCAAAGTTTTCCAAATTTCAAATGCAGACTTACAAACAGAGACTCTATTAAACTCATTCCTATCTAGTGAACAAAATAGTATATTCATAGCCTTAGAATTGTTTTGTGCAACCGTCTTTTGCTCAGTAGTCCACTGGGCAAAATTAGTGATTGGTTCAACATATTCAATTTGTGTCATATTCCAAGTATCTAAACTTATGGATTGTAAATAAATTTTCATCCTACATGCCCAATATGCATAATTATTGCCATTAAAAAGTGGTGGTCTGACAGTAGACTGACCTTCTACAAATGAACTAGTGTTAGTACTTGTGTTGACAGAAGTAGTGATGACAGGAGTGACATTATTAGTGGGTTGTGCCATTAAAATTTTTAAAAATTTCAGATTATGAAAATAATGAAAACCAGTGCTCTGATACCAATTGTTGGGGATGCGGATTAAGGATCTTAAGGCAGAAATAACACTAGAAGGGGGTGAATAGTGTTTTAAAGAATATATGAACTGTATGACTAAATTAAAACTTTCAACACAAATCTAAACGGAATTCTAACACAGAATGATCACAGAACATATAACAAATGCAAATAGTAAAGTAAAGCAAGTAAAAGGAAAGAACACACCGGATTTTATACTGATTCTGAATCCTCCTACATCCAATCCTGCACCAAGGCAATATCCTTGTACAGATTTTTATAAGCCAATATCCAAATTACAACCCTCAATTTCTAAGGCCTTGAGGAACCCTCCTATCTCCGAGTCTAGGGTAAACTCTCTTGATTTACGGGACTCAAGATCACCCTAAGACTTCTTAATAACAATCCTTTGAATGGATAGAATCTATGGACTTTTTGAATACAAATTAATCCTATAGCTTTGAATAGCACTTTGATCTTTAGTAGAATGATGGAGAATCAAATAGAGAGAGTATCTAAATGATTTCCTATTGAGAATTTGGCAGAATGATGGCACGATCTTGAAAATATGAATTTTTATGGATATGGAATGGTAGAGAAGAAAGAGTGAAGAAAATAAGAAAGTAGTTGTTAAAAAAATTCGTTTTGGAAGCCTTTATATAGATGCACAACAGTCATAACCATTGGCGAAAGGTTTTTGAACGAATGGACACTTCTTTTGAAAATTGAATTTTGAATCCAACTGTCACCATGTCGACATGGGGTATCCCCATATGTCGACATCCCTCAGTTCAAAATTGTAGAGATGTTGTTTTGTAAAAGCATTTGAATTTAAAACAAGTTGAAACTTCTCTGAAGCAAAATAAAGTGTTTAAACAATATTTTGAGATAGAGAATGAATATAAAACAATATTTTAAATATATATAATTGATATAGACCGTCAATTATATAAGTAATATTTAAAATCAGAATAAGTTTTGATGTTTTAAAAATAGAAGTTTTTAAAATCAGAATGGAGGAATATTTCAAGGCTAAAACAAAGTTTGAAAACATTTTTGAAAACATGATTTTGAAAGCTAAAACATTTTGAAAATAGATTTAAAAACATTTTGAAAAATCTATTCAAACTGAAATTGCAAGAACCTTCCTACAGAGCTCCTCCATAGGACTCGAGAACTTGTACAAAGTAGTTTAAATGATTTTGATTTTCGTGGGTTTGTAAGCCACTTGTCGTAGGTTTGTAAGCTACTTGTCGTGGGTTTGTAAGCCACTGGTTTCGATAGAAATTGGGTTCCATCCCAAAAGAAAATTGGAAGAAAGATGAGAGTGCTATTATGAAGTTTTAACAAAATACTAGACACTTATCTTGAGATCTTGAAATCTTGATTCTCTAGAGTCTTGAATCTTGAATCTCTAATCTTCATCTTGATGCTTGAGTCTTTATGCTAATCAGTCTTCGATGATACCTGATATACTTCCTATATACATATACATATACATATATATATATATGGAAATGCTAGTATATATTTTATAAAGTAAAGTATAATAACTATATAAGGTTGTTGTCATCAAAACATCATCAATTCAGTTCGTAACAATAGAAAAGAGAAAAGACAGAGAACAAGAAAGGAACAACATCAGAATCTAAAACAACGGAATGAATAAATCATATTAATCACATAATACATTACATAGTATCACATACATCAGAGATACACAGCTAAACAACACATACTAGACAGTTATAAACACCTGCTTAGTTATACAACTCAATACAACTTAAAAACAACAGCTCAAAGAACACACAGCGAAATACTATATCTACGCGCAAAAGCCTCCTGCTCCATTGCTCCTACAGAATTCGTCAAAGCTGACCTGAATTCCCCTGGCTACTCGTAAAAATTTGAGTACCCAAGAGTTTAAGAAAAACAGAATAAACTCCAGGTCAGACATGGGTCTGGTGTGAGTAAACGGTTAAAGTTGCTTAACTTTAAAAACCTTTTGAAAGATAAGGTATCACGTAAGACTTCCCACACATAAACATGGAAAGTTTTTACCTTACGCTAACCAAAACATTTGATAGGAAATCCAATGATATTATAATAGTGTCTAGGGTTTTCAAATAAATATGAAATAGCCGAAATTGTTACATTATTAAATTCCAGCTACTAGCCACAAAAGTGGGTAATACAATCAAATCCGATGGCACTTATTGGATTTTGGATTCCATACAATGGCAGGGCTACTGGGGTACCGTCCGTCACAGTACGTGGCCTAGATCAAAGTACGGAGGAGTACGCCCGCTCCCTTGCAACACAAAGCCGGACCCATTCCTTACTGAACAGTTCCAAATAAGACAACCCCGGCGGATGTAGCAATTGAACCGCCCACACAGCCGAAATAAAGGGACCTCTAGACAGGGGTAAATCTTACTCTCAAGTGGGGCTACCCACGAAGCCTTGCTGCACCTCCCCTGTTTTAGACATTCCCGGTTGATGAGGCTTGAGGCTGCGATTACCTTTATAGGACATATCAATCTTAGAATGCTCATCGTCCACCTAATGATGTTTTGAAAGCATTCAATCCATACAAGTTCGTTCCGGGTTCGAACGAAACTGAAGGCATTATCTCGTTACACTCATTTTGGAATCACCCTCAGAGTTAACGACAATAACCCTTGCACTCTGAAACACCATCTCGAATCTATAAGAACTAGTTCCGTCAAACTCATCACGGAATCACCCACAGAGTTATACTGACGTATTGTCCTTACACCTCGAGTCTTCACAAAGCTCTACTCTGATTCACGACCTAACGTTAATTTGGATCGATGTGGTTTTCGGATATCCAAATATGAAAACCCGATCCCGGTCTTATCGAAATCCAAAGCGTGTCTTTTAGGTCCAAGTTGTTTTAAAGTTAAACAATTCAATTCAACTATATATATACACACAGAATAGATAATTTACAAGTCACAATTGATAATCACATTATCAATTAAATAGATGATTCATAACAAAATAGGTAATCCACATCATTATCACAACAGATAATCTATATTACCATCACAATGCAACCAAGCATTCATACCACACAACATTACTTATCTCATTTCTGATATTACATCCATTCAAAACAACCAATGTCATCCATTCATACATAAGCAATGATTTACAACATAATTAATTTAAAATGAATTAAATTAACTATCGCTGCCTCTAATTAATTTAAAGTGAATTAAATTAATTACTTCATCTGTTAATTAATTTAAAATAAATTAAGTTAATTACCTACATCACAAAAAATCTTGCTTACTTATTCATTAATTAAAAAAATTAATTAATCATCATCCTAATTAATCAACCTTGATTAATTAACTCTTAATCATGTAATTAATCCTTAATTATTCTCATTAATCCTATCAATTGATGAACCTTAATTAATTACATCCATTAATTAATTAATTACAATTAATTACATTATTTCTTAATTAATTACATTATTTCTTAATTAATTACATTAATTAATCATGCTTAAAAATTAATTGCTTTCAATTAACCAACTTAAATAAATATATACAGTAATTATTTTATTCTTAATTACTTCTTAATTACTTTTAATTACTTATAAATTCATTGATTTATTACACCAAGTAATAAACCTTTAATTACTTTACCAAATAATTTATCCATTTAAAATTACTTCCAAATCAGTAATTTACCTTAACCCAATTACCTCCTGTAATTTATCAATTGCTTATCTTAAGTAACTACTCTTATCAAACTCATTAAGTAAACATACTTAATCTTTTATCAAGTGACTATATTTAATAATTTAACAAATTAATTAACTTACTTGATCACACTTATCTCATCAAACAAAATTGAGTAATTCATTCCTTAATTACTCTTTTACCAAATTAGTCTTCAATTTACAAATTAATTATCATCAACTATTAATTAATAAACCTCAATTATTAATCAATCGTTTAATACAAAGTAATTAATCACTAATTACTTTTATAATTAATTAATTAAACTTAATTAACAAATTAATTATCTCTTAATCATTAATTAATAAAACTTAATTATTAATTAACAATCTCAATTACAAATTAATTAATCCATAATTATAATTAATTAATTCCTAATTACAATTAATTAACCTTAAATAAAAATAGTTAATTAATTCTTAATTAACTAGCATTACATATTAATTAAGAAAACCAAATTAAAACTTAATTACTAAATAAAACTTTTATTAAGTATTAATTTATTACTATTTTAATTAACCCTTAATTACTTAATTAATAAGTAATTACAATTTAATTAATCACTAGTCATTAATTAAATCATTATAATTATTAGTTAATTAAATTAATAATCATACTTAATTAATTACTCAATTAACCCCTTTTAAAATAATAATTAAATTAATTAATTAAACTTAAAATTATTAATTAACTAATTAATTATTAATCATTAACACTTAATTAATATTTAAGATAAACATTATCTTTAATATACTTTGAGAAAAACTTTACTTAACTTAATCATTAATTAGTTTAAGATATAAAATAATCATTAATTACTTTCCCTTAATTATTAATTAACAATTCCTTAGTTAATCAATTATTTAAAACTTAATTGTTAATTAATAAATTATAATTCACGACTTAATTTAAATAAAACATTTACTTATAATTTCCCCTTTATATTTCAAAATAAATTTTGAAAATAACTTTAAGGTTTTTAACTTAAAAACATTTTAAACCCTTCATACAAATTCAATCATATAATCAATTTAATTTGAAGTAATAAATTCTCAAGAATTTAATTTAACCAAATTTTTAAAAGTATTAAAACTTACTTTAATTTAAATTATAAAATCTGTTTAAGCATTTAAATTTGGGTTCAACCCATATATACATAAATCCAAGAACAAAGTACATCTTCTTTTCTTCTTTATTTTTTTAAAAAAATTTGATTTTAAGATTTTAAAAACTGTTAAGTTTTAAAACTAAAAACTGTTAAAAACATAACAGTTTAACTCTGCACACAACCCAGAACCCACACGAGTTCCCTCCCGAGCCATCTACCATAAATCCAGAGACCTGCTTCGAGAAAACGAGCAAACCCAAAACAAAAAGAAACTGCAGACGCTATAACCTCGTGCAAGTTCACCGGCGGCGGAACCACCTCCGGCCAACGCCGACACCTCCGAGAAGTCACTCTACCACCCTACAAACATCCACGACCCACAGAACACCATTTCATGCCTCAATCTAAAATCGAGCATCCTCATGGTTACTGAAACCCAAACATCATCAGAACAATCCCCTGAACCATCGCCTCCGATCATCCATAATCGCCACCACTCCGGCCATGGTTTGCTGACTCACCACGCATCATTTCCCCAAAAATTCATACAACTCGATGCAATTTTGAAGATGCAGTAATCAATTTACAGTAAGAACCCAAAACTAGGTTAAAAATCAATTTCGAGCAAATTCAAACTTCACAGTGATTTACAAATTCATCAACCATTTTTACCGCACTCTCTAATCCAACCTCTAGCTTCATCATGATGCTTAGATCCAGATGCTTAGATCAACAGAAATTTGCATAAACCCAATTTCCAGTTGAACTTCAAATACTTTCTTAATACAATTTTAAAAATTGTAAATTCTTTTCAAAATTCATAATTTTCAATGACACTTAAGTTTATATAATCATTTTAACCAAATTTAATCCTTGGTTTCAAACATTGATGATAAACTTGTTACTGCATGGTTTAATTCCCAGGTACATTTTAAAACCCAGAGACTAGATCTATTTTTGTTTTTAGTTTCTACTTGAACTAATTTGTTTTAGTTTAAATCTATGATTTAACAATTTTTTGAATAGAATTGTTTTGAAGATTTGATCCTTGTCTCAGATCCTACAAAAAAATACAGAGAGGAGAAAAAAAAAATCAACATGCACAGTTTCTACTAAACAAACAGTGACGCCCCACCTCAATACCCACGCTAGCCAAGAACACTCCGGAGTAGTGCTGTCAACTAGCACGGAGAATAAGGCTGTTGAGGAGCGACCATCCATGTAATTGCTTATCACACGGTGGCTATAAATAATCTTCGGAAACAAACATAGAAATAATCATATCACAAATCAGTCACAGATATCCATATCACAAAGGCGGAAGAAGATATGAATATATAACTAACACATGAAAGTGTACATCAGAGTAGTGGTCAGTAAGATCCACGATAATACAAAAGAATAGCAACACGTGCTATACAAAAGAATACAACTATGAGTCTATATCTCAAGTGTATACAACAAAAACTGCTAATCTAAACAGTTAGCCAAAAGTCAGAGTGATGAATCCCTGGGAAGAAGTCAAGCAGAAGCACCTGTAACATCTCGGTCTGACCCGAGTATTATTTAAGAAAATAATAAACGGATCAGTCTAGCTATAAATATCAGATGACATGATATAACATAAAAGATATGGCATAAACATAAACATCCATAACGACATACCACTGTAAGCATGTAAATAATGATCAACAGAAGATCAATCAATAAGAGATAATCAACATCACAAGAATCTTCTCAAAGATTCGAAGAGGGCATCATACCCTAAACTTGTACTCATAACAAGTCAATGTCATAAATTCCAGAAATCAACACGAGAAATCCAGAAATCATAAAAAGGGAAAGAGGCCTATCACATGACGGTCCGAAGACCAAGGGGAGCTACCCCGCATGTGTGAATGGAATCACACAGATTGAGGTCAAGACTAACCAAAACGCAGAAAGGTATGTGTGAACGGAATCACACAAGTGGTGTCTAGTCTAACCTTGCAATGAAAGAGATATCGCGCAATTGCTAGTCTAATTCATAAAGCGATCATCAAGATCAACGAGAAGTGTCAATTACACTAAGCTAGTAAATATAGAAGTTTAGCTTCATGTCCCATAACCACTTGCTTAACTTAAATATTTACGAACAAACTGTAAATCTTCACTAATAAAATTGTCACAAGAGGTTCAATCGAACAAGTCCAAGAATTAACCGACGAAGTGAACGCAAGCGTTTCATACCACTTGTTTTACTAAGTCGTTTAATTAGATTTCTCATCCGAGTGAGGTAAAGGCTTGTATATACTAATAGATTGGAAAACGGTTTAAGAAAAGAGCTTTGTTATTAAAAATAGAGTTGAAATTGTTTGTTAAAAGAGTTTTGATATTTACTACTAGTATTGAAACCTTTATATTATAAAGTGACAAAACACATAAGCAAGTGTAGAAACAATCAGTCACAAAGATCGCATACGGAGATGCGAATAAAATCCAAGGAAATCAGCTCAATGTTTTTCAGATAAGATCCCCTACGAAGGGGGGGTCCAGGGGGGTGGCAACCCCCCCAAGGTGGGGGTGCGGGGGCAACGCCACCGCTTGTGGGGTTCGACCTGCCCGGTCAGGTCGCGGGGGTCCAGGGGGCAGCGCCCCGACCAAAACGGTACGACCTAGTGAAGACAAAATGAGGTCTAACGACCTAAAGGGATAGGGTCGAGCGACCTAAAGGTGTTCGCGACCTAACGATGACTCGCGACTTAAGGAAGAGGGGGTGAGCGACCTATGGTCATAAACGAGACCGAGCGACCTAAGGGAATAAGGGCCGAGCGACCTAGCATTCGAACGACCTAAAAAGGGCGTGGCCTAAAGGAGACGCGACCTAAAAGAGGCACGACCTAAAGGAGATGCGACCTAAAAGATATTGGGTCACGCGACCTAAAGAGAGGCGGCCTAGCGACCTAGAGGGTTATGGGGTCACGCGACCTAACTAAGTACGCGACCTAGTGGGTAAGGGAGTCGAGCGACCTAACTGCATCCAGTGACGAGCGACCTAATGGAGTCAAGTAGCGAGCGACTTAACTAGTTAACGACTCAAGGGGGTCAACGACCTAAAGGTCCAACGACCTAAAGGTCCAACGACCTAAACCCAAACACACGAAAAGTGGCCAGAACGACCTAGGGGTTAACTCACATGCGACCTACGACCTAAGGCCCATGCGACCTACGACCTAACTCCGATACGAGCTAATAAGGCCAGAACGACCTAGGAGTTAACTCACATGCGACCTACGACCTAAGGCCCATGCGACCTACGACCCAACTCCGATACGAGCTAATAAGGCCAGAACGACCTAGGGGTTAACTCACATGCGACCTACGACCTAAGGCCCATGCGACCTACGACCTAACTCCGATACGAGCTAATAAGGCCAGAACGACCTAGGAGCAGAAAATCCACCAAAACGCTAAAAATCGGAGTTTTTCGCCAAACCATTCCAAACCAAATGCAAATATACATGCAAACACGATAGGAATTCATTCCCAACAGTCCAATATTGATATAGACTAGATTTGTGAGATAAAAATCTCACCTTTGCACCAAATATCAATGAAAATGAAGTTTTAAGCAAGCAAGAATCAATCCTTCTTCTATCTAAGCACAAGAAGCTTGAATCCAATGTCTTCTTCTTGAATTTGGAGTAGAAAGATGGATTGCAATTGAATTTGAGTTTTGGAATTTTAATTTCCCATTCCCTCCACCATTAATGCCAAAGCTTGATTAGTTAGGAAATTTATGAAGAGTGAGGAGAAGAGGGTTGGAACTTGGGCTTAATAGGCTAAACTAACCCAAAGTCCAAAGCGGGAAAAGTTAGTGAAATTTCACTAACTCCAAACCTATCGATGTTTATACTTAAAAAAGTTGTAAACGACATTTCGAACTCAATGGAAGTGGTCTCGAGTCCTAATTTGACCGTTTGCAAAAAGTAGCTTTTCGGACCAAAATCCGATTAACGAGTTAATATTTAAATAAAATATTTAAATACAAACTCGATAAATATGCGGGTTGTTACAGTCGCCCCTCCTTAAAGAAATTGCGTCCTCGCAATATATATAAGATGGAAATAAAAAGTCACAACCATAAAAGCATATTAACACAAGAGGAATTTTGAAATAAGAAGTTCACCTCAAGGAGCAGGAGTAAGCAAGTCCGGATGTGTACGCTCGATGAATTCTCTGGATTCCCAAGAACAATCCTTAGGATTAGAGGACCATTGAACCTTCAAAAGTGGAACATCTTTATTTCGAAGTCGTTTAACCTCAGAAGCTATAATTCGAATAGGATGCTGCTCATAAGTTAAATTCGGCGAAACTTCAATTTCTTCCACAACAGCAGGCTCAAGAATAGAATTGGAATCCCGAAGGCATTTCCGTAATTGAGAAACGTGAAATACATCATGCATAGCAGAAAACTGAGCCGGCAATGTAAGGCGATAAGCCATGGAACCAATACGTTCAGTGATAGGAAATGGCCCAATATATCGAGGTGCTAACTTCCCCGATCGACTGAAACGTACAACACCCTTCATAGGTGAAACACGAATAAAAACAGGATCCCCAACAGAAAACTCTAATTTCCTTCTTCGATTATCGGCATAGGATTTTTGTCTACTCTGGGCTTCTTTCATCCTATGTCGAATAAGTTCAATCTTTTCCGTGGAATCACGAATAAAGTCTGGACCTAAAACCAGCTTCTCACCGGCCTCAAGCCAACAAGAAGGAGATCGGCATGGCCTTCCGTAGAGTGCCTCGAAAGGTGCCATACCAATACTAGATTGGAAGCTATTATTATAGGAAAATTCAACAAGTGAAATATGATCTTCCCAACTTCCACCAAAATCAAGCACACACGCACGAAGAAGATCTTCAAGAGTTTGATTCACACGCTCGGTTTGTCCATCGGACTGGGGGTGATAAGCGGTGCTAAAATTAAGCTACGTTCCTAAAGCTTTTTGAAGACTCTTCCAAAATCCACTAGTAAACAATGGATCACGATCGCTAACAATAGAAGTAGGAACTCCATGCAATTTTACAAATTCCTTAACAAATAATTTGGCCAAAAGAGGAACGGTTCGGTTAGACCGAACCGGAATAAAATGGGCGGATTTAGTAAGTCTATCAACAATCACCCATAAACTATCATGACCCGAACGAGAACGGGGAAGGCCATCTATAAAGTCCATGGAAATTTGATCCCACTTCCAAATTGGAATTTCTAAAGGTTGCAATAACCCACCAGGCCTTTGATGTTCGGCCTTGACAAGTTGGCAAGTCATGCAACACTTAACAAAGTTAGCAATATCAGATTTCATTCCCTCCCAATAATAAAGTCGCTTCATATCAGCGTACATTTTACTACCACCAGGATGAATGGTGAATTTAGAACGATGGGAATCTTCTAAAATATCTTTACGAAGATCCCCAATATTTGGTACGATATGTCTACCAAATTTTCGAATGCCGCCACGAGAATCAATATCAAAGTCTTTCAAACCTTCAATATCAATTTTATCCTTAACATTTTTGCCAAGAAGAGCCAATTCAGAATCTAGCCCTTGAGCTTCAAGAATGCGGTCTAAAAGAGAAGGATGAGCCTCAAGGCTACATAAAACAAGCGATGAGCATAAATCGGATATGCGCTCTCGAATCTCACAAGTGGATAAGATCTCGAGATCGTTCCATTCGGATATCATCATAGAAACAACTGCTTGTTGCTTACGGCTAAGAGCATCGGCGACACGATTACCCTTACCGGGGGTATAAAGAATATCAAGATCATAAGGTGCAAGGAACTCGAGCCAACGCTGTTGACGTAAATTAAGTTCTTTTTGAGAAAATAAATATTTCAAAGACTTATGATCCGTGTAAAGAACAAATTTCTCTCCCAACAGATAATGACGCCACATTCGAAGGGCGAAAACAATAGCCGCGAGCTCTAGATCATGTGTGGCATATCTAGTCTCGGCCGGCTTCAATTGCCTAGAAGCATAAGCAACAACACGTTCTTTTTGCATAAGAACGGCACCCAAACCAACGTGACTAGCATCGGTATAAACAACAAAATCTTGATTCCCCTCGGGAATCACAAGAATAGGAGCATCGGAAAGGAGTTCTTTCAATTTCTGAAAAGAGGCTTCACATTTGTCCGACCAAATGCATTTAACTCCCTTCTTAGTCAAGCCAGTAATAGGCACGGCAATCTTAGAAAAGTCTTTAATAAAACGGCGGTAATAGCCCGCCAATCCGAGAAAACTACGAATCTCTGTCACACTCTCCGGTCTCTTCCAATCTTGAATCGCTTCGATCTTTGAAGGATCCACGGATATCCCGGATTCGGAAATAATATGACCGAGAAACTTCACACGAGATTGCCAAAAGTGGCATTTAGAAAATTTCGCCTTTAATTGATTACTCCTAAGTGTTTCCAATACAATCCTTAGATGTTTCTCATGTTCCTCCTCGGTTTTTGAATACATTAGAATATCATCAATGAATATGAGAACAAACCGATCGAGGAAATCTTTGAAAACTCGATTCATGAGGTCAACGAAATAAGCTGGAGCATTCGTTAACCCAAATGGCATAACAAGCCATTCATAAGATCCATATCGAGTACGGAATGATGTCAAAGGAATGCTATCCTCAGCGATACGAAGCTGATGGAAACCGGTAGCCAAGTCCAATTGTGAAAAGACCTTAGCACCACTAAGCTGATCGAATAGATCATCAATCCGAGGTAAAGGATATTTATTTTTAATAGTAAGATCGTTAAGCTTGCGATAATCAACGCAGAGCCTCAGAGTACCATCGGATTTCTTTACGAAAATAGCCGAAGCTCCCCAAGGCGAGGAACTAGAGCGAATAAATTGCCTCGTCTCCAACTCAGATAATTGTTTGCGCATCTCCTCATTTTCCTTATTGGACATGCGATAAGAAGGACGAGTAATAGGTTGAGCTCCAGAAACAAGATTAATTCTGAACTCAATTGCTCGTTTAGGTGGTAAACCTAAAACGGGCTCGAATATGTCGGAAAATTCACGAACAACATGAATACGAGAAATAATATCATCTTCATCATCATCATCGTTATCACGAGGATTTAAAGAATATAAAGATGCCACCAAACATGATTCTGAATCTTTAAGATTAACAGAAATCTGTTTAACAGATTGTGGATGTCGGAGATGAATAGTCCGCTCAGGACATAGGATATGGGCTTGATAACGGTTAAGCCAATCCATTCCCAAAATTATTCCAAAGCCTAAGTAACGCATGACATGCAAATCGGCTAGGAAAGAAAAATCGCAAAAAATAATCTCCACATCTTTACAAAGCAAACTAAGAGTTGCGGATCCACCAACAGGATTCGCAATTTTTAAAGATGTCATCAATGCAGTAACACTTAAGGAAAAAGTGTCTACCAGTTCCTTTGATATAAAAGAATGGGATGCACCCGTATCAAAGAGAACTCTAATAGGTTGGTCATGAAATAAAATAATACCATCAAGAATGGAATGAGAAATACCTTGGCCACGAGATGTGTTGCCAGGGGCTAGAGCCACATTTAACTTTCCCTCATTCCTGCTTTTACGTTTGAGGCATTGATGTATAAAGTGATCTGGGCTCTTACAATAGCGACAAGATTTGGGCTTAGAGCACTTATTCGCATAATGATCCCCAGACCCACAGTTGAAGCAACTCGCACCACTAGGAGAAGGAGACTTTGCCGCAAGGGTAGCCTGCTTACTCTTTTTGTTGGGATAAGGACCCTTGAATTTGTTTGGCCTCTTCTTGTTGTTGAAGTTTGGTTTAGCGCCTTCCACTTCAACATCACTCTCTCTATCGGCCTCTTCAAGACGAAGAGCGATATCGACGAGTTGATCAAATGCGACTTCTAGTTTCAGGAGCAGTGGCTTCTTAAGATTCTTATTTAAGCCATAAACGAACCTCTGGTTCTTCTTCAATGGGGTGTTGATGTATTCAACCCCATATTTGGAAAGCGACTCGAAGGCTGCGACGTAATCAGTCACAGAGGATTGACCTTGAACAAGGTCTATAAAACGTCGAGCCAAGGTTACTTTCCCAGCTTCTGGTACAAACTTTAACTCGAAGCGTCCCTGAAATTGCTCCCAGGTGAGATCCGCTTCATTAATTTCTGAAATAAGGAGTTCGTACCAGTCCAATGCTCTCTCCTGGAGCATGCTGGAAGCCACCTGAACACGGTGGAGATCGATAAGGTTCATGCGAGAGAAGATTCGATCACATGATTTTAACCAAGCCTGGACCTCGATGATATTTTCTGAACCTTTGAAGGGCTTCCCACCCAAGTTGGTGTAATCGCTGCACAAGCGTGCAAATCCCGACTTTGGGTGAGTGGGTTCTGGGTTAGCTCCAGCTGCTTGAGCATTAGTTACTAAATCAAGAAGCTGTTGAGCAGTCATAAATACTCCATCCGGAGGAGCAGCACCAGATGATCCAGTTCTGGGACGGCCTGGTCTAGACATTCTCTTCCTTAAAGAAAGAAAGAAGAGAAGGAAGAAGGTTATTCACCAATGAACACCAAGCAATCTTGATAGATAAAACAAGGAATCATAAAGGAAATAGGATGAATCGGTACGAAGACTCGAATTAATCCTATGGTATGACTGCTAAGATAGACTTAGGACGATGATCCTTGTTAAGTTATTCTACATTGTTCCGAAGTTTGGCTCTGATGCCAAGCAGTGACGCCCCACCTCAATACCCACGCTAGCCAAGAACACTCCGGAGTAGTGCTGTCAACTAGCACGGAGAATAAGGCTGTTGAGGAGCGACCATCCATGTAATTGCTTATCACACGGTGGCTATAAATAATCTTCGGAAACAAGTATAGAAATAATCATATCACAAATCAGTCACAGATATCCATATCACAAAGGCGGAAGAAGATATGAATATATAACTAACACATGAAAGTGTACATCAGAGTAGTGGTCAGTAAGATCCACGATAATACAAAAGAATAGCAACACGTGCTATACAAAAGAATACAACTATGAGTCTATATCTCAAGTGTATACAACAAAAACTGCTAATCTAAACAGTTAGCCAAAAGTCAGAGTGATGAATCCCTGGGAAGAAGTCAAGCAGAAGCACCTGTAACATCTCGGTCTGACCCGAGTATTATTTAAGAAAATAATAAACGGATCAGTCTAGCTATAAATATCAGATGACATGATATAACATAAAAGATATGGCATAAACATAAACATCCATAACGACATACCACTGTAAGCATGTAAATAATGATCAACAGAAGATCAATCAATAAGAGATAATCAACATCACAAGAATCTTCTCAAAGATTCGAAGAGGGCATCATACCCTAAACTTGTACTCATAACAAGTCAATGTCATAAATTCCAGAAATCAACACGAGAAATCCAGAAATCATAAAAAGGGAAAGAGGCCTATCACATGACGGTCCGAAGACCAAGGGGAGCTACCCCGCATGTGTGAATGGAATCACACAGATTGAGGTCAAGACTAACCAAAAAGCAGAAAGGTATGTGTGAACGGAATCACACAAGTGGTGTCTAGTCTAACCTTGCAATGAAAGAGATATCGCGCAATTGCTAGTCTAATTCATAAAGCGATCATCAAGATCAACGAGAAGTGTCAATTACACTAAGCTAGTAAATATAGAAGTTTAGCTTCATGTCCCATAACCACTTGCTTAACTTAAATATTTACGAACAAACTGTAAATCTTCACTAATAAAATTGTCACAAGAGGTTCAATCGAACAAGTCCAAGAATTAACCGACGAAGTGAACGCAAGCGTTTCATACCACTTGTTTTACTAAGTCGTTTAATTAGATTTCTCATCCGAGTGAGGTAAAGGCTTGTATATACTAATAGATTGGAAAACGGTTTAAGAAAAGAGCTTTGTTATTAAAAATAGAGTTGAAATTGTTTGTTAAAAGAGTTTTGATATTTACTACTAGTATTGAAACCTTTATATTATAAAGTGACAAAACACATAAGCAAGTGTAGAAACAATCAGTCACAAAGATCGCATACGGAGATGCGAATAAAATCCAAGGAAATCAGCTCAATGTTTTTCAGATAAGATCCCCTACGAAGGGGGGGTCCAGGGGGGGTGGCAACCCCCCCAAGGTGGGGGTGCGGGGGCAACGCCGCCGCTTATGGGGTTCGACCTGCCCGGTCAGGTCGCGGGGGTCCAAGGGGCAGCGCCCCGACCAAAACGGTACGACCTAGTGAAGACAAAATGAGGTCTAACGACCTAAAGGGATAGGGTCGAGCGACCTAAAGGTGTTCGCGACCTAACGATGACTCGCGACTTAAGGAAGAGGGGGTGAGCGACCTATGGTCATAAACGAGACCGAGCGACCTAAGGGAATAAGGGCCGAGCGACCTAGCATTCGAACGACCTAAAAGAGGCGTGGCCTAAAGGAGACGCGACTTAAAAGACGCGCGACCTAAAGGAGACGCGACCTAAAAGATATTGGGTCACGCGACCTAAAGAGAGGCGGCCTAGCGACCTAGAGGGTTATGGGGTCACGCGACCTAACTAAGTACGCGACCTAGTGGGTAAGGGAGTCGAGCGACCTAACTGCATCCAGTGACGAGCGACCTAATGGAGTCAAGTAGCGAGCGACTTAACTAGTTAACGACTCAAGGGGGTCAACGACCTAAAGGTCCAACGACCTAAACCCAAACACACGAAAAGTGGCCAGAACGACCTAGGGGTTAACTCACATGCGACCTACGACCTAAGGCCCATGCGACCTACGACCTAACTCCGATACGAGCAAATAAGGCCAGAACGACCTAGGGGTTAACTCACATGCGACCTACGACCTAAGGCCCATGCGACCTACGACCCAACTCCGATACGAGCTAATAAGGCCAGAACGACCTAGGGGTTAACTCACATGCGACCTACGACCTAAGGCCCATGCGACCTACGACCTAACTCCGATACGAGCTAATAAGGCCAGAACGACCTAGGAGCAGAAAATCCACCAAAACGCTAAAAATCGGAGTTTTTCGCCAAACCATTCCAAACCAAATGCAAATATACATGCAGACACGATAGGGATTCATTCCCAACAGTCCAATATTGATATAGACTAGATTTGTGAGATAAAAATCTCACCTTTGCACCAAATATCAATGAAAATGAAGTTTTAAGCAAGCAAGAATCAATCCTTCTTCTATCTAAGCACAAGAAGCTTGAATCCAATGTCTTCTTCTTGAATTTGGAGTAGAAAGATGGATTGCAATTGAATTTGAGTTTTGGAATTTTAATTTCCCATTCCCTCCACCATTAATGCCAAAGCTTGATTAGTTAGGAAATTTATGAAGAGTGAGGAGAAGAGGGTTGGAACTTGGGCTTAATAGGCTAAACTAACCCAAAGTCCAAAGCGGGAAAAGTTAGTGAAATTTCACTAACTCCAAACCTATCGATGTTTATACTTAAAAAAGTTGTAAACGACATTTCGAACTCAATGGAAGTGGTCTCGAGTCCTAATTTGACCGTTTGCAAAAAATAGCTTTTCGGACCAAAATCCGATTAACGAGTTAATATTTAAATAAAATATTTAAATACAAACTCGATAAATATGCGGGTTGTTACACAAACCTATTGCATTCTTAAATCTACACAGCAACTTACCTGCAACTACCATCAAGTACTTAAGTTTTTAAACTTTAATGTTTACTCACCTCAATTTAAAAGAAGGACAGTGCAGGGGTTTTGAAGATGAACTGGAAGTTTGCAAAATTCTGTGAACCTGAAGCCTTTAAAAACAGGATTGTTTTATCCTCTTTTGTTTGTTTAAACTACAAAGCTTTGATGACAAAACTGAAGTGCTTGCTATGCTTTAACTTTGCTTAGCCTTTAAACTGAATTTACTTCAGATTGCCTTGACCAGATTCACTTGCATGTATTGGTAGATTGATGCAGACAATGGATTGAAAACATGCATGCACTAGGAAGATGATGCAGATTTTGTTTTGAGGAGATTGTTTCAGGCATTTGACTTAAGTTTGAGGAATTGATTTTTGTTCTGAAAACAAATTGCATATTTTTGAATCACAGAAATGTTTCAGGTTTTGGGTGTTTAATTTAAGCATGAATTTCCGGATTTTTGTTGAGGAAGATTTTAGATTTTATTTTGAGGAGAATTTTGATTTGAACAATGATTTTTGTTTTGAGGATGGTTTAAATTGAGGAGCTTCAGAATTTTATGCATATTCAAGTTTCTCTTTTTAGAAATGAACAAAGATTTTAAAGAAAAAGAAAAATGAGAAGAGATGGTGTTTTAAATAGAAATTTTCAGATTTTATTAAATTAAAAAGAAAATTAAAAACATATGGACACTTGTCTTATAAATCATAAGTATTTTAACACTTGTTAACATAGTGTTTGAGAACTTAACACATGTCAAATTTAGTTTATTTTAATCCTTAAGAAATTTAAAAGCTTTTCAAATTATTTTCCTAATTAGTAATATGTTTTTTTATTTTAAAAATACTCTCTAATTAAATATCTAATAAACAAATACACTTATACATTGATAAATGTATGCTAAATTTATATAAAATACAACTTTGAAAAGAATGAACCAAATATAATTTAAATAAAATTATAAAACATTGCAAACTTATTTGAAGAAAAAAAATTGCTATTTCAAAAGCCTTATATTTATTTTATTAAATAAATACAAATCCAAATTTCCAAGATAAATTTCTATCAATAAATTTCTATAAAAGAATAAAACAAATCTTATTTTTAAATCAAAAACATTATCTATATAATTTAAACTCAAACTATATTATTATTATTATTTAATATGTATGTATATACTTGAATTCAAATTTATATTCAATGTCAAAGTCAATTTAAAAAATCCAAATCTAAAATCAATTTAAATAAATAAATATCGATTTTTAATTAAACTTATTATTATTTACAAATAATTTATCCTAACTTAAAAATCAATTTAAAATACAGAGATATAAATATATTTAAAGATACTTATCAATTTTGAAAGCAATAAGCCAATTCAGAATTTATTTACACAAACAAAATAAATATCCTTAATTTAAAACCAATTTATAACCAAAATTAAAACATTATATTTTTATTACATAGTTATTTACCTTTGAAAATAACAATTTATCAATTTCAAATAATTAAATTAAGAGATTATTAGCATTTTAAACTCCTGGAAATTCCGGGATATTACAATCCTCATCCCTTAAAAGAATTTCGTCCTGGAAATTTAAAACAAAGATAATCCACAGTTTTATTTTAACCAATCCAAACATTCATAACAACCATACACTATCAACCAAACAAACAATTTCATCCAAACAATCAATTCAATCAAATAAACTATACTAGCTATCCGGACACAGATCCGGGTAAATTTCCTAAGTTATCTCGTGTTTCCCGGGTACAATCATAGGAATACTCGCTCTACTAAATCCAAACTAGCTATACTGCTAAGCTACTGAGTTCCTACTCAGCTAGATCTATAATCTGCACAAGATACCAGACCACAGACAAGACTGATCAACAACTAAAATCTTCACAAAACTACTGGTCTTGAAACCAGTGATGGACAAACACGTACTCCCTCAGAGACACGTGAAATATTTTGAATTCCAGTCTTCCAAACTGGCAATTCAACTCTTCAGACCAAAGCACTGATCTTAACAAAAACTCAAAAGAATCCAATATACCTCGGAGCTCACCAAAACTTATTGCTCCCTTTTCCAGAGAAAATCTCAATAACATCGAAGTCTCCCACTTCGAATTCCAAATTCTTCCGTTACTCAATCTTAAAAACTTCCCGGACAATCCGGGCTGCCTACAGATCCTTCCTGATCAGCCCAACCTTTGCTGATGCTTCTACAAACAAACTGGATCGACTCACAAACTGACCCTCACAAGATCAATCCAAAATCAAAACCAAACTTTACTATCAACAGTAGAAACCAACTTCTCCTATCCGGAAAAGACAGAACAGAATCACTCGCCAACTTGCCTCAGATTCTGAAAAATAATTCAGTAGAAACTCTCTAATCCAAAATACTGCAACTTCCAGTTGCTTCTACTCAAGAACAACAGCCACCTTGTTTCCGCTGCACAACTCTGATCTGGAGCAGATGAAAATGCCGTAGAATGAACACAAGCACAAACTAAACATCACATCTCGGAAAATAGGTTCAACAGAAATTCCAAGAAATATAGAGCTACTTCACCAAACAATCAACCTAGGAGACAGCCTTCTACCCCGCTGAATCACCCGTATCACTCCTATTAAGTTGATTCAGAACTTAAACTCCAATGCAGGAAAATCTCTAACTTTCTTGAAGATATATCCGGAAAATCTTCGACAATTCCAAAACTTCTACATCCTCTATAAATGCCACAAATCCAAGCAAAAGATTATCTAAGATAATCACCAAACCATCGCAAGTCACTTTTGCGATCAACCATTCCAATATCCAAGATACTGTTCTCACTCCATTAATCAGAACAGTTTATCCTTGACCAACTAATCTATCGAAGAAACAGATCCTTACTGCTGCTTCTAAATTCCATCTCTAGGAATGCTAAGCCAAAAGGATCTTCCTGCAGAAACACAAAACGTTTCCGAGCCGCATTGCTAACCCAGATGCCAAAGACTTCTTATCCAAAGCTCTTTGAGAAACTCGGACCTCCAACTAAACACATACATCCTGCTGAACTCGGCTACAACTCCGAAACAGACACACTTCCTTAAACTTGCTCCAAAAGAAAACATCCTCGGAGACATCCATAGTCACTACATCTCATCACGCAGCTACTACTTCCTGAGGTTGCCAAGATATCATCACTTGCTCCTGTCTAATCGACAGATCCAAATTCTTAAAACTCCGCTCACACGAGCGCAATCATACTTACACTTCAAAAATGAACTCCGAACCTTAACAGGTTTCCTTCAGAGATCAAATGAAATCCTTATACCAAACTACAAAGATTACTCGAGACGGTATTAGGTCTACAGTCTCGACAAATACACTTCCAATCTCAAACATTCAAATTCCAACCAATGGTAGTCGTGTTACACCCACTACTACCCCATCTACCTTTATAACTTATATTGAAAAACCCAAACAGGTAACCCAAACAAATAGGTAGAAATATATATATATATATATATATATATATATATATAGTTATAGTTATAGTTATAGTTATAGTTATAGTTATAGTTATATATAAAAATTACAAGTACGCTCTCTCAAGAAAAACACCGCTACAGAGCCTAGGTATTCACTCAACCTAATGCACTGATACCAACTGAGACGACCCGACTTCCTATCTCCAAGAAATCGCATCATCTTTAAGAAAGGGATAGAAAAGAGAAAAGACAGATAAGAAGAAAGGAATAACATCAGAATCTAAAACAACGAAACGAATAAATTATATTATTCACATAATACATTACATAGTATCACATACATCAAAGATGCACAGCTAAACAACACATACTAGACAGTTATAAACACCTGTTTAGTTATACAACTCAATACAACTTAAAGACAACAACTCAGAGAACACACAGCGGAATACTATATCTACACGCAGAAGCAACCTGCTCCATTGCTCCTCCAGAATTCGTCAAGCTGACCTGAATTCCCCTGACTACTCGTAAAAATTTGAGTACCCAAGAGTTTAAGAAAAACAGAATAAACTCCGGGTCAGACATGGGTCTGGTGTGAGTAAACGGTTAAAGTTGCTTAACTTTAAAAACCTTTTGAAAGAAAAGGTATCACGTAAGACTTCCCACACATAAACATGGAAAAGTTTTTACCTTACGCTAACCAAAACATTTGGTAGGAAATCCGATGATATTATAATAGTGTCTAGGGTTTTCAAATAAATATGAAATAGCCGAAATCATTACATTATTAAATTCCAGCTACTAGCCACAAAAGTTGGTAATACAATCAAATCCGATGGCACTTATTGGATTTTGGATTCCATACAATGGCAGGGCTACTGGGGTACCGCCCGTCACAGTACGTGGCCTAGATCATCGTACCGAGGAGTACGCCCGCTCCCCTGCAACACAAAGCCGGACCCATTCCTTACTTAACAGTTCCAAATAAGACAACCACGGTAGATGTAGCTATTCAACCACCCACACAGCCGAAATAAAGGGACCTCTAGACAAGGGTCAATATTACTCTCAAGTGGGGGCTACCCACGAAGCCTTGCTGCACCTTCCATGTTTTAGCCATTCCCAGTTGATGAGGCTTGAGGCTGCGATTACCTTTATAGGACATATCAATCTTAGAATGTTCATCGTCCACCTAACGATATTTTGAAAGCATTCAATCCATACAAGTTCGTTCTGGGTTCGAACGAAACCGAAGGCATTATCTCGTTACACTCATTTTGGAATCACCCTCAGAGTTAACGACAATAACCCTTGTACTCTAAAACACCATCTCGAATCTATAAGAAATAGTTCTGTCAAACTCGTCACGGAATCACCCATGGAGTTATACTGACGTATAGTCCTTGCACCTCGATTCTTCACAAAGCTCTACTCTGATTCACGACCTAACATTAATTTGGATCGATGTGGTTTTCGGATATCCAAATATGGAAACCCGATCCCGGTCTTATCGAAATCCAAAGCGTGTCTTTTAGGTCCAAGTTGTTTTAAAGTTAAACAATTCAATTCAACTATATATATACACATAGAATAGATAATTTACAAGTCACAATTGATAATCACATTATCAATTAAACAGATGATTCATAACAAAATAGGTAATCCACATCATTATCACAATAGATAATCTATATTACCATCACAATGCAACCAAGCATTCGTACCACACAACATTACTTATCTCATTTCTGAGATTACATCCATTCAAAACAATCAATGTCATCCATTCATACATAAGCAATGATTTACAACATAATTAATTTAAAATGAATTAAATTAACTATCTCCATCTCTAATTAATTTAAAGTGAATTAAATTATTTACTTCATCTCTTAATTAATTTAAAATAAATTAAATTAATTACATACATCAAAAAAAATCTTGCTTACTTATTCATTAATTAAACAAATTAATTAATCATCATTCTAATTAATCAACCTTGATTAATTAACTCTTAATCATGTAATTAATCCTTAATTATTCTCATTAATCCTATCAATTGATGAACCTTAATTAATTACATCCATTAATTAATTAATTACAATTAATTACATTATTTCTTAATTAATTACATTAATTTATCATGCTTAAAAATTAATTGCTTTCAATTAACCAACTTAAATAAATATATACAGTAATTATTTTATTCTTAATTACTTCTTGATTACTTTTAATTACTTATAAATTCATTGATTTATTACACCAAGTAATAAACCTTTAATTACTTTACCAAGTAATTTATCCATTTAAAATTACTTCCAAATCAGTAATTTACCTTAACCCAATTACCTCCTGTAATTTATCAATTACTTATCTTAAGTAATTACTCTTATCAAACTCATTAAGTAAACATACTTAGCCTTTTATCAAGTGACTATATTTAATAATTTAACAAATTAATTAACTTACTTGATCACACTTATCTCATCAAACAAAATTGAGTAATTCATTCCTTAATTACTCTTTTACCAAATTAATCTTCAATTTATAGATTAATTATCATCAATATTAATTAATAAACCTTAATTATTAATCAATCCTTTAATACAAAGTAATTAATCACTAATTACTTTTATAATTAATTAATTAATTAGCCTTAATTAACAAATTAATTATCTCTTAATCATTAATTAATAAAACTTAATTATTAATTAACAATCTCAATTACAAATTAATTAATCCATAATTATAATTAATTAATTCCTAATTACAATTAATTAACCTTAAATAAAAATAGTTAATTAATTCTTATTTAACTAGCATTATATATTAATTAAGAAAACCAAATTAAAACTTAATTACTAAATAAAACTTTTATTAAGTATTAATTTATTACTATTTTAGTTAACCCTTAATTACTTAATTAATAAGTAATTACAATTTAATTAATCATTAGTCATTAATTAAATCATTATAATTATTAGTTAATTAAATTAATAATCATACTTAATTAATTACTTAATTAACCCCTTTTAAAATAATAACTAAATTAATTAATTAAACTTAAAATTGTTAATTAACTAATTAATTATTAATCATTAACACTTAATTAATATTTAAGATAAACATTATCTTTAATATACTTTGGGAAAAACTTTACTTAACTTAATCATTAATTAGTTTAAGATATAAAATAATCATTAATTACTTTCCCTTAATTATTGACTAACAATTCCTTAGTTAATCAATTATTTAAAACTTAATTGTTAATTAATAAATTATTATTCCTACTTAATTTAAATAAACATTTACTTATAATTTCCCCTTTATATTTCAAAATAAGTTTTGAAAATAACTTTAAGGTTTTTAACTTAAAAACATTTTAAACCCTTCATACAAATTCAATCATATAATCAATTCAATTTAAAGTAATAAGTTCTCAAGAATTTAATTTAACTAAATTTTTAAAAGTTTTAGAACTTACTTTAATTTAAATTATAAAACCTGTTTAAGCATTTAAATTTGGGTTCAACCCATATATACATAAATCCAAGAACAAAGTACATCTTCTTTTCTTTTTTATTTTTTTAAAACAAATTTGATTTTAAGATTTTAAAAACTGTTAAGTTTTAAAACTAAAACTGTTAAAAATATAACATTTTAACTCTACACGCTACCCAGAACCCACACGAGTTCCCTCCCTAGCCATCTACCATAAATCCCGAGACCTGCTTCGAGAAAACGAGCAAACCCAAAACAAAAAAACAAACTGTAGACACATCACCTCGTGCAAGTGCACCGGCGCCGGAACCACCTCCGGCCAACGCCGACACCTCCGACAAGTCACTCTACCACCCTACAAACATCCACGACCCACAGAACACCATTTCTTGCCTCAATCCAAAATCGAGCATCCTCATGGTTACTGAAACCCAAACATCATCAGAACAATCCCCTGAACCATCGCCTCCGATCATCTATAATCGCCACCACTCCGGCCATGGCTTGCTGACTCACCGCGCATCATTTCCCCAAAAATTCATACAACTCGATGCAATTTTGAAGATGCAGTAATCAATTTACATTAAGAACCCAAAACTAGGTTAAAAATCAATTTCGAGCAAATTCAAACTTCACAGCGATTTACAAATTCATCAACCATGTTTACTACACTCCCTAATCCAACCTCTAGCTTCATCATGCATTCCGAGTAATCCAGATGCTTAGATCAACAGAAATTTGCATAAACCCAATTTCCAGTTGAACTTCAAATACTTTCTCAATACAATTTTAAAAATTGTAAATTTCTTTTCAAAATTCATAATTTTCAATGACATTTAAGCTTATATAATCATTTTAACCAAATTTAATCCTTGGTTTCAAACATTGATGATAAACTTGTTATTGCATAGTTTAATTCCCAAGTACATTTCAAAACCCAGAGACTAGATCTATTTTTGTTTTTAGTTTATACTTGAACTAATTTGTTTTTGTTTAAATCTATGACTTAACAATTTTTTGAATAGAATTGTTTTGAAGATTTGATCCTTGTCTCGGATCCTACAAAAAAATACAGAGAGGAGAAGAAAATAAAAATTAACATGCACAGTTTCTACTAAATAAACCTATTGCATTCTTAAATCTACACAGCAACTTACATGCAACTACCATCAAGTACTTAAGTTTTCAAACTTTAATGTTTACTCACCTCAATTTAAAAGAAGGACAGTGCAGGGGTTTTGAAGATGAACTGGAAGTTTGCAAAATTCTGTGAACCTGAAGCCTTTAAAAACAGGATTGCTTTATCCTCTTTTGTTTGTTTAAACTACAAAGCTTTGATGACAAAACTGAAGTGCTTGCTATGCTTTAACTTTGCTTAGCCTTTAAACTGAATTTACTTCAGATTGCCTTGACCAGATTCACTTGCATGTATTGGTAGATTGATGCAGACAATGGATTGAAAACATGCATGCGCTAGGAAGATGATGCAGATTTTGCTTTGAGGAGATTGTTTCAGGCATTTGACTTGAGTTTGAGGAATTGATTTTTGTTCTGAAAACAAATTGCAGATTTTTGAATCACAGAAACGTTTCAGGTTTTGGGTGTTTAATTTGAGCATGAATTTCCAGATTTTTGTTGAGGAAGATTTCAGATTTTATTTTGAGGAGAATTTTGATTTGAACAATGATTTTTGTTTTGAGGATGGTTTGAATTGAGGAGCTTCAGATTTTCATGCATATTCAAGTTTCTCTTTTTAGAAATGAACAAAGATTTTAAAGAAAAAGAAAAATGAGAAGAGATGGTGTTTTAAATAGAAATTTTCAGATTTTATTAAATTAAAAAGAAAATTAAAAACATATGGACACTTGTCTTATAAATCATAAATATTTTAACACTTGTTAACATAGTGTTAAGAACTTAACACATGTCAAATTTAGCTTATTTTAATCCTAAAGAAATTTAAAAGCTTTTCAAATTATTTTCCTATTAGTAATATGTTTTTTTTAATTTTAAAAATACGCTATAATTAAATATCTATTAAACAAATACACTTATACATTTATAAATGTATGCTAAATTTATATAAATACAATCTTTGAAAAGTATGAACCAAATATAATTTAAATAAAATTATAAAACATTGCAAACTTATTTGAAAATAAAATGCTATTTCAAAAGCCTTATATTTATTTTATTAAATAAATACAAATCCAACTTTCCAAGATAAATTTCTATCAATAAATTTCTATAAAAGAATAAAACAAATCTTATTTTTAAATCAAAAACATTATCTATATAATTTAAACTCAAACTATTTTTTTTTAATATGTATGTATATACTTGAATTCAAATTTATATTCAATGTCAAAGTCAATTTAAAAAATCCAAATCTAAAATCAATTTAAATAAATAAATATCAATTTTTAATTAAGCTTATTATTATTTACAAATAATTTATCCTATCTTAAAAATCAATTTAAAATACACAGATATAAATATATTTAAACATACTTATCAATTTTGAAAGCAATAAGCCAATTCAGAATTTATTTACACAAACAAAATAAATATCCTTCATTTAAAACCAATTTATAACCAAAATTAAAACATTATATTTTTATTACTTAGTTATTTACCTTTGAAAATAACAATTTATCAATTTCAAATAATTAAATTAAGAGATTATCGGCATTTTAAACTCCTGGAAATTCCGGAATATTACAGAAGGTGACTGCAAACATAAAAAAGAAAAGAAAAAGAAAACTAGTGTAAAATAGTGAAACCACCGGTTTTTACACTAGCCCAAAATAATAAAAGAAATACCTTGCAGTTACGAATTATTGATTATAGCCTTATTTGATATTAAAATATGGAAATGGATTTTTAGTATAGTTTTCATAACCAACCAAATAAAATAGAATTACTTCCGAGAATAGAAGAAAATAAAGTAAAGTATGAAATGAAATAAGTAAATTATTAGATAAGAATTTGAAGCCGTAAACAATAATGACCCTAGATTTGCATTTACTGTGCAGACTATATGAAAAGACAGTTATTATGATAAGTGAATTATATAATAAAAGAAAACTAAAAAGAATTCTATATCATAATAAAAGAAGATAGATTAGAACAGAAAAGAAATGTTGGGATTATATACGAACTATAAAAGAAGAGAAAATGACAATTACAGATAGAACTATTACATACATTATAATTAAGTAATAAGAACAGAAAAGCTTATTTTGAGACCTTCAATATATTAATGAGTAATAATAATGGTAGAAGCTTATTTAAATAATTTATATTAAGTAAGAAAATAAAGCAAGAATGATAAAAGAGGCTTATTTTAATGAACTTAAGATTTATATTAAGTTAAATAAGCAAGATAATGAATGTGGCTCATACCAACAACATTCCCTATTAAATAAACGAAAATCTCACAATAGATAGAGATGAGGGCAGGAGTATGCTAATTAGGGTAAATAAGTAGCCAATAGAATAAAAGAAGTAAACTAAACGCAAATTAAAAGATTAGACTTAGGGTCTAATAAAAGAGTGAGATGCGTTTAGAGTAGCCCAAAGGATGAAAAGCCTAACGAAGCAGCTCATCACACATTTCAGCAATGGAGAAGCACATCCAACCTAGTTATTTTGGGCTAGAAGGAAGTACGAGACTTCAACGGGACGTGAGGATACTCTAGGATGACCCTCTGGGTAGGCATAACGAAGCTGCATCCCGGAGGCATGTCTATAGGTGTTCCATCAAGAGAGTATGCCTTGACTTCATTTTCATTATAGGCGTAATGACGCAGACCTTTGTAGGCAGTTAGAAGGGCTTGGTGTTTGGAGTAGAGTATTCGTATGTCCAGCACTTGCAAGTGAGTTTAAGGATATTCGCATGCGGATACTGACCAACATCATGACCAAAAGCGATTTCGGGAAAGACTAGAGTTAAACCATCTGGCTAATAATTCTTTCACTATCGAGACATTGGATGAGGGGCACCGCTATTTGGATGTTGGATTATTTGCAGTAGGGTACGACCACTTAACTCTTTAGGAGTCTTTCGGTAAGTTAAGGGGTGGCTGCGAGGGGCCATATCCACGATGAAAAAGATGCAGACCAACTAGAATATCTGTATTATAGGTCTAACGAAGCAGTCCTTTACAAATATTGAAAACCCCGACTGAATTCCATAAAAGGTAGACCTTGTTGGCGGGATTCAGATAGTAGACAGAATGATTACGTAGTCCTCAATGTACGCACTGGGTAGTACATTGTGGATGTCCAAACACTGGCATAGACTATTGCAGACACGATTTACATTTTCATAGTAGGTAGCGGAGCATCTATATTGTAGGCCTTACGAAGTAGTCCTTTACAGATGTAGCTACGAAACGCTTGCGGAGCAAGACAATGGAATCCTTTTCGAGGAGGATACAGAAGGTGCCATGGGTGGTACCTAGGACTAATATGGTCATTGGGCATATAGCTACATATATGTATATATTAGTTGTTAGGTTTTAATCTACTATAGAGTAGATGGGCATGGTTCACGAACAGAGGCGAATGTATTGTAACCTAATGAATCAAATATAAGATTAAAAGGAAATAAAACGATATATGTAGAATTAAGCCGAGAACTGTATAATTTATCCATTCACCAGAACTTTAGTTCTGACCTCCTCATAATATCCTACGAGTTAAGTAGATGGCAGAGACTTCCCAGCTTTAGGATGCTTTTTTAGAAAGTGTTATTATATTGGTAATTATTTACTTACTATTATATTTTTTTCGATTCCGCTATGAGATATTTAATTGAGCTCCGATGTAATTGTCTTTGCCTATTTGCAAGATAACAGATTCCCAACTCGGGTTTCAGTGGGCCTGGGTTTTAGCATTTTTGCAAAAAATCCGAACCTACTGGAATTCGGGTTGTTATATTATCCTACAATTTGCTATATGTCATAGTAGAGGAAACATATATAAACTGCTCAAACTGATATAATCTTTTCCGTCTATCAACAATAGCACCTGGTAGATTTTATCTTTAAACAATGGGTCAAAATCTCAATTTTGAACTGTTAAGATGTTAGGAATTATGATTTCGATATTTACTATTTTTAAATTACATTATTATATATTCAATTTATTAAAATAAAATGTATATCGTATCTGTGAATGTGAACAAAAATACAAATGAACAATATTGATCAATTGTAAATATATTTATAACCCTACAACCAATGTATATTGTTTGATTTACTTTGCTTTTAGCTTTTTTATTCTACTAATCATATACTCTATATATTTTGGTGTTCAAAGTTAAATTTTGGATTGCGATGTATAAATTTTGGATTTTGGACAAGTTTGTTTTATCCAGTTTCTAACATATTATAAAGTTTACTAGTTTTATTAGTTTATTAAACTGGTATTGGAATTTCAATCTGATTTCGATGACAAAATAATTTAAACTTCAATGTTTAGGCAGAATATTCAAAATTTATTGTTTATATTGAAATAAAAAACTGAGTCGCTTCCATATGCGTTGAACTCTTGATTATGATGACACCTACAATGAATTCGTATTTTCATTTATCTCCCATCAGTTGACGGATGAAATGTTGGATTATTATGCAGACCTTAAATCCATACCCAGCAAAAGCAATAACGTTTTCTTAAACTAATATAAATATTGAAAATTGTGGACTGATCTTCGTAGCTTGTACCTAAAGTGATGACCGAATGATATTATACCATCGAGTATCTACTATTTTCCAATTGTTTTGTCCTTTTGCTTTTAACTATCAATATCTTTATCTTTATCTTTACTACTAATAATGAAAATGCATTGTACTAGGTTCACCCGCATCTTTTTGGAATTCCTAATGCCCTTCTGTTCCCTTCCGTTTTCATACGTACTGATGCCTCCCCACACGTACCGATGCCTCCCCAATCGCATTCGTACCTTCTGTTCTCATCCCCTTCCCCAAGACCTAATCGATTTCGTCCCCAATTTAGACCGACAAAATCCCCGATCCATTCATACCCCCGTATTCCATCTCGCCTGCAGCGTAGCACATACGACATCTTCCCTCAACATCAATCTCCCTAATATGTGAATCACCAGCTTCGATCCTCGGTTCTTCAATGGTGGAGCATCCACGACAGGCGATTGGACTAATCGGAAGAGATAGCTCAGCCCACGGTAGGCAACTAGAATAGCTGGGAGAAATAGCACACCCTAAGGCAAGCGACTGGAAGCCGAAATGAAATAGCTCACCGCCCACTGATCTGGCAGCACGGGCGATTTCTCTTACCTTTTATTTTCTTCTCTTTGAGGTATACTTTGGTACAACATATATGCTTTAACTAAACCATTTACCCGCTTCGATTGTTGAAACTTTTTACATCGTTATTCACAGCTCTTCACTCTCGCTTATCTGATTTCTCACCTATTTATGGATTCGCAAAGAAAGGGTTAAATGCACAAATATTTTCAGTACTTTTTATATACGGTTGTTGTTAAGTTAACAGAGTCATGGCAGTAGGTTTTACATGGTTGTTGTGATTCAAATAACAACAATATATTTGGTATGAGCTGTATGTTTAAATTGTCTATAAATTATTAGAAAATGGAACTTTGATGAACTGATATAGGATAGCTCTTGCATACATGCTATGAAACTATTTTGGATGGTGCCTTAGTTAGGATCTGTTGCCTAGATTACTTATTTATTCATTGAAGATAACTTCCGATTTGAATTATTATTTCATATGCACAAGGAACCATTTCATTCTCCATAATATTTCTTGGTTAATTGAAGGAGCATTTGATATCTTCAAGTTTGCATGAACTAGCATTGTCAGCAAAATTTACCGATTACCCAAAATGAGACGAAGTTTCCTTTTTTTATCTTGAAGTAAAGACAACAATGGTGTTTCTCAAAATTTTAATAAATAATCGACTTTGAAACTCATGTCAGATATATTTTCCTTGGGTTATTGATTTTATCTCACTTCCTCTAACCACATGCATTCGCTATGGCAACTTGACCCCAGGCCTTGATTTATGTGAATGTTATTTGTAGTCCATAGCGGAAAGTTCGTTGATGCCTTGAGATCATTGAGGTTGTACAAATTTATGATATTATTAAGCGGTGTTGGATCAAATATTAAAACTATTAAGATATGTCATATATACTAAAATTAAGGATGTCAATGAGTACCCGAAAAATTCAAAATCCATTTGTATCCGTATTTGAAATATGAAAAATTATCCGACATTCGAAAAATGGATACGGATGGTTTTTATCAAGATCATAATTATTTTTTGTGTATTTTAGTGCATAAAATGATTGTCTTTACTATTTCTCTTGGTAAAAAAAATTATGCATAGAAAATTTTGCTTAAAATTATTTTTCTTAGCATATTTTTTATTTTTTATATTTTTAATACTGAAACGGATTTATAATAAATCAAAATTTGTATTTATTTGTTTAGATTTATTGGTTGTGAACTGATTAAAGAATATCCAGTCAACATCTGATATCTATCCACATTCGCAGATACGAATAGCCGATATTCGAAAATGATTTCGAATGCAGATACGGACGTGACACTAACTGAATCCGTATCTGACCGTCGACGTGCCTAACTAAAATTGGCAGATAGGTTATTAAATGTTCTATGTTACAAAAGATGCTCAACAATTGTTGAGATAATGATATGCTTTTAAAGTTGTTTCTTAATTAATTCTAATTGTTTAATTGATCCGGAATAGTTTATGGGGCATGCTACAAAACATAATTTATCGGACTCATTGTTTGGAATACATTTTTTTTCTGTTCATGCATTATGTCAAACCACTGATTAAATTAATAAACATATAACTTACTACCTATCTCATACTCACTGTCAATTTTTAACAGTTGTATTTTATGTTCAATATGAAATATAATTATAAATTTAGTGACAAGATCTGTATGTACAAAGGTATTTATTGTTTTGTGCTGCTACCCATCCTAATCGACATTTCAATTGGTATATTTATAGCAATGTGTGCATTTTTAAATTTTTTGCTATTGCTTCTCTACCTTTTGACTTTAGTGGATCATAAAAAACCTGATGTAGTTACTATAATTACCATGTTCTTACACCGATCTTATTGTTGATTAAATTTAATTCATAATGCTTTCAAATATGTATTGCTCTAGGTAAACTAATTATTTATTATTATAAGCTATTGTTTATCACTTACTACCTTCAGATTTCTCTGTTAATTTAGCAATGGAAGTAGAGCGATTGGGTGTTAGATATTGACCTAAAGGTCACTAATGCCAGTTGGCTTTCTTCCCTGATATTTAATGTGAGTAAGTTTATGATTATTGAACTGTTATTATTCCTATCGTCTTCTAAAGGCTGCATAATATTTAGTGTTACTGCAGACATGAAACACAAGTAATAAGATTAATTAGAATGTTAATTAATTACCACCGTTAATGGTAAGTAATAGAAACGTAAGAAGTTATATTAGTTACTCAATTCCTTTGTGGATTTGAGAAACTGACGCAGAAATTAATTACTTGTCTTTGACATCGATGTAAACAGTATTGTTTTCATGCAGTTCAAAAACATTATGCTAGCAACCTCTTTCAGATGATCCTTAATTATTTGTCATTTTTTAACTATTAGATTAATGCAAATAAGAAGATTACGTATGTATTTTCTTACTTTACTTTGCAAATCAGCCATTTACCATGTAACAGCAATTTTTCGTCCATAGTTTCTTTCTTTTGTTTATTTTCACTGTAGGTTCAGCTGATAGGTTTGCTATTTTGGATACTCTATAGTTGGCCTTCATTAATGATAGTATTTAGGATATTGTCAAAATACGTAGGCTTTCAAGGCAAATCAAATCAAAATATCCCCTCATAAGTAATAAAATGTATAACAGTCATTACATACCTATTACCGAATAATAGTCATGTGAAAATATAATTCTCTTCCATTTCCACTTTTTTCAAATAGAAATCATGTTATTGCTCTGTGTCATATGGCTCCTTTTTTAATCTATGGACCAAGTTCATATTATTGACTATGACTATGAATAGAGCATTGCTATATTATGTAATTCAATTTCTTAAGAAGTAAATTTTGTGATATGTTTAGAAAGAAAATACATTAAACCATATTTTTAATGTCACACACACATCAACTATAGATTAGTCTAAATCGGCATAGTCTTATTTTATCTACTACCTGCAGGGATATGCGATTAATTATCAGTTTGACAAAGGATTTTTTTATGCTTTGCTAAGTATGGTACTTAGTTGCATGTGATACAAGAGCTTTCAGTTCACATATGTGTCTTGAACTCGAAGAAAATGGATTGCATATTCTTCTTCTGCATTAATCAAAAAATGTAGCCCCTCAGATATCCAGCTTTGTTGCATTGGATTAGTAGAATGTATATGTCATATGTTATTGCATGTTTGGCAAGAAACTTGCTCATTCTGTATTGTTATAGCAATGCATGTTGATATACAATATTCTTAAGAGGAGATATTTTGTAAAAATCAAAGATTGAACACGCTGCACAGTATATTGAACACTAGAAATGATAAAAGTACAACAATGACAAGGAACTGAATCCTTTGGTTTTTTATTTAGCTTTCTCCTTACTCTAAAGTTAATATTTGATCAATTGAATTTTAGTAAAACTAATACTAAACATTAATTGTATGCTTTGAAGATATGTTTTGTTTTTACTTAATACATCGGTTATTATATTATATTAATGCAATCCATATATAATTGTTCATGTACGATAGATTTATACTTATAGAATCAAGACTCAAATTGAATAATATTTGTTGATTCTTTTCTTCTTTTACATAGCAATCGCTATTTGTTCTTTTATTTAGCCATAGGACGAATAATATTTCTAAACAAAGCATATAAAATATAATTCTAGATAATGATATTTAATCTCATAATAGAAAATGGTGCTAAGTTATACAACAATAACAAATAAGTGATGAATGATACAACTAGACCTACAGTACCATGAGTTTGGAATTATTTTACTAATTAACTAGTTTCTCCCTAAATTGTATAACTTTTACCACACGTTCGAAACACAAAGCTTCGTAAGCGAGATTTTGATGGAAATACATGGTAATGCTGTAAGCAATTGTATATGATTTTTTTATCACTTGATGTCACCTTTTACGTGAATTTTCTTTTGACAAACTAATAAGATATAACAACTAGGACTCCTTTCTGATCATTGTTACAAGACGTTGACATTGTCGTATCATTTGGGAAATCTGTAGAAACAACGTTCATTATATATAACAGTATGGGGAAGAATAAGATAAAAATATGAATATTTCTGATGTGTATCTAAGTGATATATTTATATATTATGTCAAAGTCGGACAAAAAATTATATAAATAATTCATTGAAACTTTTTTAATACGATAAATGAAGGAATTACGTTGCATTACTAGAGACAATAAAAGCTTATGATATAAATATTCATATCAAAATAACGATAACCTTATTTCATTATTTTAAGAAATTGTTATTTTATAAGTTCATACCATATCTCCTTAACCAAAGAAACATGTATTAATGTTAAATTGAGAGTAAGGACCAAGTTTATCTAAATGAAAGCGTACATATGCAATTAGCATATATTTTTTCTACTTCATACCACTGAACTAAAACACTTGCTAATTTTCGCATCCGCGCTATCGGCATGGGCTTCATACTAGTAGTAAGAAATACAATTTTATACATCCTCTAAGTGAAGGATAACGACAGTATTAACTTAGGTAGTCAAAATAGTGTATGAAAATCAACGCACTGTTTAATACTTGATCAGGCAAAAAATTTGAGTGAGGAACGACTATTGATTGATCTTTATACCAACTCTGCATTCCAATATATATTTTTGCTCAAACAGTGATCATACCCAGCAACTAGTGCCGATTGGGTCAAGTGGTAGTAGAATTCAGAACATCTCCTAATCCGATGAGAGAATATTGCCGATTAAATTAGGTGATTTTCAATATGCATATTACATACCGGCAAAGGATTAGTTTAAGTGCAAATATAGCCAGTATTTGTCATATTAACTGGGTAATTAACCAGAAGGAATAAGAGTATAGGTCTACAAGCTAATATTCATCATTAAGCATCACTCACAGGGTATAGTCTAAACTTAAAGGATGTCCTGTTATACAAGTGTCTTAAAGAGGAGTGAATCTAGCCATCCATTTAAGGGGATCAATAATAATTTCACTAATAAGACACCAAATACTATTAGTAAATCAATGTATGTGGGGGCAGCTGCTCCTGTGGGCTTTATAGATTCGTGTCTGGAGCTGTTAAATAAGGCTTAAAAAAAAATCTAATGACCCAAACATCAATTGGTGATAAGAATTGATAAATTTGTTATAAGTTGTGTTAACAAGTTGTTAGGTTAAAAATAATATGATACGAAAATATGGTATAGAAAATAATACTTAAAACATTTGTAATCCCCACCACTTAGAACTACTAATTCGCTCTTAGGATTTTTTTGATACAGCGTCTCAAAGAAAGTCCTTAACGGGTCTCTTTGCAAGTAAATAATAAACAATCAGAGAAAACCGGTCCTAAATTTGCAAAAATTGAATGCTAATAATTAATAACAATTACTTCATGAAGCTGATCGTGTCTTTGGCCAGTCAAATAGCGTATATCTTTCTCGTCTTTCAACTCATTTCTATCATCTACATTCTTCTCTTCTTTCAGCCCATTCAGGTCATTTGCATCCTTCTTTTCTCCTTTACTAGTGTGTAACCCGTGCGTTGCACACGGTAATGTTGTAAAAGAAATTGTCAAATATACATAGTTAAATAGTCAACGTACAATGTAATATGCTAATGTTAAATCTATATTTTTTGATTTTAGCATGTTAAATGTTATGTTTTCATAGTAAAATATATTCAAAAATTATTTTCGAATAGTTAAAAATAATCATATATTCATTATTTTCATATTCTATCTATTTAAAATGATAGATTTTGTTTTAAATTAGTTTTACGATAATATTTCTAAAGTTTAAGGAAATTATATGTTAAACATATTATTTTATTGATTTATACATTTAAAAAATGTGTATATATATACTATTGTTTTTTCCAAAATTTTGTATTTTAAAACATTTCACGTAATTTTAAAATAAGTGTAATTTATATTTTGAAATTATACGTTAAATATGACTGATATACCTATACATGTGAAACAATTTTTAGTGTTTATGTATATGATAAATTTCAAAGAAAAATATAGATGAATATGTTCCTTTTTGAAGTAATATTGAGTAAATTCATGATCTTGTGTGTTTTGATGCGCATGTGTACCCGCACATGTGCATGATGATGAGTTTTAGATGTCAAATTGCAAATCTGTATTGATAAGAATTTTAAATGTAACATGAGATAATAAGGGAAAAACTATTTTTTTTTAATTTACTAAACTGTAGATAATAATAATAATAAAGTAATAGAATGTATCACATGCATTGCACGTGCTAATTTTGTAAAAACATGGTACTCATACTTTAAATGTTGTTAAAATAAAATATTGTTATGCAATTGTCGATATATCAATCATAAGTTAAACGTTTTATTATTGTTTATACCTATAATTTTTGTTAAGTGATTCAAATATTTTTATATTTGAAAGAAATATCTACCATGTGTTACTACTAATGCGGTATATAAATTGAAATTGTCATTTTGTTTATAAATTATCAAAGAATTTAATGAGTATTAATTACTTGAATTTATTTATATAGTATAGATTTATAGTGTTTAGTTAATTTAAATACATAGGTTTGAATGTAAAATAATAAAAGAAAATTGATGAAAACTTTGTAAATGACTGTAGAAATTATAAAATCTCGGTATATATGAATATAAAATTATGGAAAAAATTAACATAATATTTTGAATAACTATAAAATGATAATTTATATGGATTCAAAAAAACGAAGAGAATTAATGAGCAGGGGTGAAAATTTTATAATTATTGTGATGATTTGTGATCTTTAAACTTCAATCATTTAACTAATAATTTATTAAAATAAATAATTATACATTAAAGTTGTTCGTATTGTTTTTTATGTGATCCATATTTATACTGTTTTGTTACAATGAGCGTGATATTTTATTGGCATGGTTATCTATAATATATTTATTAGACAAATTATTAAATAATGGTTAATTATTATTTTTTAAATAATTTGTAATGAAATTATTTAATTAATTTAAATATACAGACTTAAATGTAAATTGTACATGAAAATTGAGGACTTTGAAAATAATTGTAGAAAGCAGAAAGTGTAGATTTTTTGAATGTAAAACAATAGTGTAAAATTAATAAAATTTTATAAACAATTCAAAACTAATGAATTGTATTAGGTCTTTAAAATTAAATTTTAATAAATATTTAGAGAAAATTAAGGAGAGGTGAGAAAACTGATAGAATTAATGTGAGAGCTAGAATTTCTTCTGCTTTACTATTATTTAATAGATTCTTCTATCTAAATAAAAATCGCATTTGAAAAGGCCTGAAGTTAAAAATGCCAAACAGATAAATAAATAAATCCTAAGAAAAAACACTCGATAAAAATTGAAAGAAATACTTTGGAAGAATCTGCACAACCATTCTTCGCCTTTTTGTTCTCTTTCGCTTTTGAGCGACAGAATTGTTTTCGGTTATGTTGTTTTGATTGATCTTGGCCTTTTTCTTTTTCATCATCTTTTCAGCCACTGTTCCTGAAATTTTGGAAGAGAATTTATTCTTGCGCCAAAACACATAAGATAAAATGATCAACGAAAGTGGAATAGGAAAAATTAATACCTGAAATGAAGCGGCGATTGAAGCAAAACCCGGCTGCGGCTACTAGGAGAAAGCGTAGATGTAGCTCAACAGGAATAGACCCAAATCAGCAAAACGATCGAATGTTTGAGGAAAAAAAAACACAACGAAAAATGGAAAGAGGCGAACAGGCAATAGTGGAAGTTACCTTTCTCATGCCAACGACGGGCGATTAGACCGTATAGCCATCAACGGCTGTCGATCGAATCGTGGAGGACGCGAAGATCCGAAAGGACAGAAGAAACGGAGCCTGATCGGCAGTAGAATCGACGACAGAGAGGCAAAGGAGAATGGCTGGGGCTTCAAGTACTTGGGGGGAAGTCGAGGATGATTCGCCTGAAGTGGAGGCCGAAATTTAATTGTTGGAAGTCGAAAAATTAAGCGGGAGAAGGTTGTGAACTAGGGTTAAGGATGAAATTGGATGCTCTTTTACTTTTTTGCCCCACCAACCTTTTGTTAATTTCAATTCAACTAGTTTTTCCAGCGCAAATACATGTTACCAGTAAAAAAATTATAAATGTAAATTTCGGACGTACATTTTTGGCTTAGCAGTACATATAATTGTGATTAATTTACAACACAAAAAAGTGTTAGCAACTAAAAAAAATAAAGTGTTACGAAAAGGCTATTATGGTGTAGTGTTTAAGGGGGCTGATGTATCACTTGGTATGGACTGGTTATCAAAGTATGAAGCTGTTCTGAACTATGTCTAGCAGATACTGGTGTTGAAAGCCGAGTCCGAAAGGGTATTACAAAGAATATTATGTAATGAGCCAGATAAACTATTGAGTAGTTTTCTTTATGCATTTAGATTCATCCCAAAAATAGTTAGGATCGATAGCAATTGTTAAGAATTTCCTAGATATTTTTAAAGAAGTCAACAGTCTACCTCTGAATCGGGAGATTGAGTTTTAGATTGACTTAATTCCCGGTTGGAAACCTATTATTCACCCTATTCGTAAGATGCCTCCGTAGGAGAAGTTGGAATCAAGAAATTGGATAGATGATTTGTTGAATAAAAGACTGATTATGTAACAACCCGCATATTTATCGATTTTATATTTAAATATTTTATCGTTCGTCGGATTTTGGTCCGAAAAGCTACTTTTTGCATACGGTCGAATTGGGACTCGAGACTACCCCCATTGAGTTCAAAATGACATTTGCGACCTTTATGAGTATAAGCTTCGATATGTTTGGAGAAAGTTGAATTTTGCTACTTTTTGCTTTGGTCTTTAGTTTGGGCTGAACCAATTAACCACTTACTAACTCAGTCCCAATCCCCCTCTCCTCTTCATTACTTCATTCCAACTCCTAACTCTCTAGCAAAACTGAAAATGGAGGTGGAGAGTGGAAATTAAAACTCCAAGCCCTAGCTTCCTTTGCAAATCCATCTCCTAGCTCCAAAGTTCAAGAGAACCCATTGGTAAGCTTCCTCTTCTTCTTCTCCAACTCATTCTCTCTTTGATTTCAGAAAATTCCTAAACCTAATTTAGAAAATGTTTCTCTTTTAAGCTTAGATTCAAGCTTGTTGAGTTGGAATTAAAGAGTGCTTGTTCTTGCCATTGCTTCATAGCATCTTCTTCATTCGTTTGGGTTCAAAGGTGAGATTTTTATCTCGCATCTATGCTTATATTTATCTTCGATTGTTAGGTATGAATTCCTAACATTTATTCGTGTGCATTTGCTTTTGGTTTGGATTGATTTGGTGAATATTCCAATTTTTAGTGTTTTGAGTTCAATCCTTTAAAAATCATAACTTTGAGGTTCAAATGTGTTTTTTGGTGATGCATCGAGGAGCCAATAGGACCGGTTAGCCGTTAGGCATAATTCCCTAGCGTCCGTGCTCGTTCGGTTGCAAATTGGTGGAGGTTGCATATCAATTTATGGGCATCATTGTGTAGAGCATCAGGTTCGGCCGACCGACCCCCCTGGTCCGGTCGACCGACCTGTTAGTTAAAATTTGCCTTTGTTTCTGGTTCGGCCGACCGACCCCCCTGGTTCGGTCGACCGATCTGGTGCCCGAGAAGTTTCCTACCTCTGGTTCGGTCGACCGACTCAGGGAGTCTGGTCGACCGACCTGCTTCTATTTGCCAGATTAGCCTATATTGCTAATTCGTTTGAATATCCAACTTTAATCGATTCGTGTTGTCTCCCTTTTGTTGTTGTCATTTATTATCGATTTTGATGACCTTTTCTTTGGGAATTTTAGATATATCCACTTTGATGGATTTTATATCGATTTCATTGGATTTTATTCACGTTTTCGAATGTGAATCTTAGTGATTGATTGTTCCTACAATCTTCTTTGTGATTTGTCACTTTAAAAATATAAAGGTTTTCTATACTAGTAGTAAATATCAAAACTCTTTCTTCAAATGATTTCAACACTATTTTATTACAAAGCTCGTTTTCTCAAACCGATTTCCAGTCTATTAGTATATACAAACCTTTACCTCACTCGTATGAGAAATCTAATTAAACGACTTAGTAAAACAAGTGGTATGAAACGCTTACGTTTACTTCGTCGGTTAATTATTGGACTTGTTCGATTGAATCTCTTGTGACAATTTTCTAGTGGAGACCTACAATTTGTTCGTAAATATTTAAGTTAAGCTAGTGGTTATGGGACATGATGCTAAGCTCATATATTTACTAGCTTACTGTAATCGACACTTCTCTTTGATCATGACGATCATTTTTTTTTATAGACTAGCATTGTGCAATGTCTTTGTCATTTGGTTCATCGGATGTCCCGCTGTACGACGTCGTTGTTCCCTTTGATTGTGATTTGGTTCATCGGATGTCCCGCTGTACGACGTCGCTGTTCCTATTTATTGTGATTTTTGGATTTCGTGTGTTGATTTCTGGAATTTATGTTTCACCAACTTTTACGACGGGCATTGATATGTATGTCATTTATTGTGGCTTGGTGAATGAAATTAGGAGTATGACATTCCTTTTTATCTTGAGTAGATTATTGTGATATTGATTAATCTCTTGTTGATTTTCAATTACTTATTTATCACAGCTTGGCATTGTGATTATTATATGTTTATGTCATATCTCTTATTATATATCACTTCATCTGATATTTATAGCTAGACTGATCCGTTTATTATTTTCTCCTTAAATAATACTCGGGTCAGACTGAGATTTTACAGGTGCTTCCTCATGACTTCCTATCTGGAACCATCTTCTAACTTTTGGCTAACTACTCTGGTTTGGTAGTTTTTGTTGTATACATTTGAGATACAGACTCCTTGATGTATACATATTTTTGTCTAGCACTTGTATCTATTCTTTTTGATATTGTGGATCTTGTTTGACCACTACTCTGAAGTACACTTTCATGTGTAGTATTCATATCTATTTCCACCTTTGTGATATGAATTATCTGTGACTGATTTATGTTATGTTTATTTCTGTATTTGTTTCCGAAGATATTATACCCACTGTGTAGTAGCTTTGAGTTTGTGTCGGTATGTCCGATTTCCCTCTTGATAAGAAATGCATGTTATACTATCTGACATATGATGCTCGCGCAAAGCAATTACACGGATGGTCGCTCCTCAACAGCCTTATTCTCTGTGCTAGTCGACAGCATTACCCCGTAGTGTTCTTGGCTAGCGTGGGTATAGAGGTGGGGCGTCACAGCTTGGTATCGGAGCCAAACTTCGGAACAATATGGAATATTATAACAAGGATCATCGTCCTAAGTCTTTCTTAGGAGTCGTGCTTTAGGATTTTATTCGAGTCTTCGTACCGATTCATCCTATTTTCTTTATGATTCCTTGTTTTATCTATCAAGATTGCTTGATATTCATTTTGAGAATAACTTTTTCCTCTTCTTCCTTTCTTTTTAAAAGGAGAGAAATGGTTAGACCTGGCCGTCCCAGCGCCGGTCAATCTAGTGCTACTCCCCAGGATGGAGTTTTTATGTCTGCCCAACAGCTTTTAGATCTCGTGAAGAAAGCTCAAGCAGCCGGACCCATTCCAGAGCCTACTCATCCTAGATCTGGTTTTGCACGCTTGTGCAGGGACTACACCGATTTGGGTGGAAGGCCATTCAAGGGATCCGAGAGTGTTATAGAAATTCAAGCTTGGCTCAAATCATGCGATCGCATCTTTTCTCGTATGAACCTTATTGACCTTCATCGAGTCCAAGTGGCTTCTAGTATGCTCCGAGAAAGAGCATTAGATTGGTATGAGCTTTTGGTTTCTGAAATCGTTGAGGCGGATCTCACTTGGGAGCAATTCCGGGAAAGATTCGAATCGAAATTTGTGCCGGAGGCTGAAAAAGAAACTTTGGCCCGGCGTTTTATTGACCTGGTTCAAGGTGAATCTTCTGTGGCAGACTATGTCGCATCTTTCGAATCTCTTTCCAAATACGGGGTTGAGTATATTAATACCCCGATGAAGAAAAGTCAGAGATTTGTCTACGGCTTGAATAAGAATCTTAAGAAGCCATTGCTTTTGAAACTTGAGGTTTCATTTGATCAGCTTATTGATATCGCTCTTCGTCTTGAAGAGGCCGATAATGAAGGTAATGTTGAAGTTGTGCGTGCCCAACAGAACTTCGACAAACTCAGGTAGCAAAAGACTCCTACCTCTAGTCGTGGTCAATGCTACAATTGTTGTAACGATCCTGAATTTTTAACAATTTAAAAATGAAGATATTTAATTAATTTTAAATATTTGAAATAATTTTAAATTGAATTCCAATAAAACTACGAAATTTGACGATTAAATTTTTGAATTTAATCTATTTAAAGTTGAATAGAAAATTTAATTTTGACTTTGAAGTTGAAATTTAATATTGAACTTATATTTTAAATTTGAATTAATGATTTAGAAAAATAATTTGGATTTAAGAATTTTTGTTATTTAAATTTATAAATTTGTGGTTAGTTTCAATAACATTTTTCATTTATTTAAATAAAATAGAACAAGATTTTAAATCAATATAAAATCAATAAATAAATATACATAGTAAAAATTCAAACAACATATTTATAAAACTTTGAAAAATATAATGTAATTACATTTGAGAAAATTTAACAACATAATTGTAAACAAAATATACAAAGCAAAAATTGCATTCAAAAAGAAATAACAAAACTAATTGAATTTAAATTGAAAAAAAAAATATAATAAAAAAAAATAAAAATAATAATAATAGGTATACACTACCTTACCTATAAGCAGAAAACATGCCGTGTTCCATACCGTAAACCATACCCTAAATCACGTTCTCCTCTGCATAATACACGAACCCCCCTTCCCCTATCATTTCATTTTCATACGAAAGAGAAAAAAAACGAAATAAAAATGGCGGCCGTATTCTCCTCTTCGTCTTCCTTCAGAAATTAGGGATTTGCGAATTTGGAGCTTCGATTCGTCTCTCGTTCGCCTTCACAAAATTGGGGGCTTCGACCTTGTTTAGATTGTGCTGTGCTCAGTACTCTTCGGCTGTTTCGATTATTAAAGGTGAGTTCTTGGCTCACGATTGATTTTTAATGCAAGTTTTTGAATTTGTTCGAATTGAATTTTGGTTGCATGCTATGTTTTGGGGCGTTATTCGTTATAAATTGCTCGGGTTTTTGTTGGATTTAAACTGATATGAGCAGATTTGTCACTGCCTGTTGTTCGTTGGGTGATATTGCTACCAATTGCTCTGATAATTGGTCTTAAACTGTTAAGAACAGATGCTACTTAAATGTTGTTTTAAATTGATAAGAACAGATGCTATCTATTTTGAATTTAAACTGTTAAGAACAGATGCTACTTAAATGTTGTTTTAAATTGATAAGAACAGATGCTATCTATTTTGAATTTAAACTGTTAAGAACAGATGCTACTTAAATGTTGTTTTAAATTGATAAGAACAGATGCAAGATAATATCGAAGTAATTTGTTTGTATGTATATGAGTTTCTGGAAATTAGTATATACATTAATGTATATATATGTGATTCAGGATTTTATATATCCGTTCTTGGCCTTGAACTAAGTTTTTTTAAAAAGAAATCCATCATAAACTAGTTGATATCAGTTTAGATTTGTCATAGAAATAGAAAATCTGTAGCCTTTGAACAAGTACAGCAGTCAACAAGTTCTAATACGTAAATAAGAAACTGCTCTGTGTTCTTTGTTTAACCTCAAAATGTTTAAGTTTGTTAGCTGTGCATGTGAATATATATAGGAATAAGTATGTTGTGTGATTGTTTGTTGATGAATGTTTTTGTGTGAACATCCTATAATCTGAAAATAACAAAATTGACAAGTTTAAACCAATTGTTTGATGAAAATGATGCATGCTAAAGTTCTTGGAACCATTATGTGAATATGCTTTTATGCATATGCATGTCACTGTGAGTAAACACTTACAAATTAAAGCTAAGTAGATAATTATATGGTTGATTTTAAAATCTGTGATGATAACTGTTATGTATGTATGCATGTGAGTAAACTTTTTACTAAAGTTTAATTAGTTATTAGCTGTTGCTATGAGATTGTGATGATGTTACATACATATAAGTTTGCCTCTGAAGTAGATAAGTATGAGAACTCGAAGTGAAAGAGTGGGTGTCTCGGGTTTATGGGTTGCAGGTTTTAAAGGTCTGTAATTTTACAGTTTTTTTTAAGTCTTGAATGAAACTCTTATTTTAAAGATTTAAAATTTAATCAAAAGTAAGATTAAAATGAATTGATTTTGCAGTTTTTAAAAATCAAATGTAAGATTTAAATTCTGTGTGAATCAAGACTTGAAAACAGTTCAGGTTTAAGCCTGAGAAGCTTTGCAGTTTTAAATTTTAGAATAAATTCATATTTTAAGTTGAAACTTGATTCAGGTAATATTTGAATCTGAATTCAAATATAGTTTTGAGTTCAAAGTTTTTTAAAAGTGAAATCTTAAAATTTAATTCAGTTTTAAATAAAAATTAAAACAGTTTGCAGGGTTTTATAACAGAGAAGTTGCAGTTTTCATGTTTAATGAAATTCATGTTTAAGTTGAAGACTTAATTCAAGGTTTTGAAAATGAAATTTTTTGTCTGCACTTTGGTTTATTGATGTTGATCTCTTGAGTTGTTTCACTGCCATACTTGTAGCTTGGTCATTTGATGCACTGCCTTGATTTACCTTGTCTCTATTTTGACTCTTGATCATTTCTGCATAGGGCATTGACCTTTATGTCCATGTAGTTGCATATTTTGACTTCATTGAGTCTCTTGATGGTTCATTGCCACTCACTGTTGCTCTTTGCATTTTGTCACTTGAACTTTTGTGACACTTGAACATTTGGGGTTTCTGACCTGTGCACATTGGTCATTGTTGATGTTCTTCTCTTATGTACATTTGTGATCTTCATTAGCATGTACTCTGTCATTGCTATATTGAGATCATCATGTAGCTTACTGTGTTCTTTTGAAATTATTTAAATTCTGGAAATTTTCAAAGTTTAAGTTTTTTTTTTAAATAAACCAGAAACTATTTTCTGTTTTAAATGTAAAGGAAAATTTAAAATTTGCAGGGTGGAGCTCTGCATTGTTGTCACTTGGTCTGTTTTCACTATGGTTTCATGTTTAGCTTTGCGGTTTGGTTTCACTTTGCATTTTATCGCGGTGACACTTGTTCTCTTTTCACTTGTATCATTGGTTATGTAGCAGTATTCATTGTTGATTGTTCCCACTCACTGCTGCATATTGTTCATCAGTTCATTTTTATCTGTTCCCTATGTTGTTTGCAACTGTGTTGCACTTGTATCACTGGAATTTGCATTTTTGTCTGCATATTGGTTTGTTTGTACTTTGGTTGTCACTGGAGTATTTGAGTTGGGCTTGCCTGTTTAGTTGAGTTGCAGGCTTTGACTTCTGATACCCTGACCATTTCATACTTGTATATTTGCAATGCTCGGCTTGAATTTATTCTCGGCCTTCATGTGCCCTTTGTGCATTGTGTTTTGTATCATTGGGCTGGTGCTGTTGTAGTGAGCTCTGTACTTCACCATACTGTTGAGTTTCCTTTGGGATTGAACTTGAGCATTTCTTTGCAGTGATTTGTCTTTCTTTGCACTTGCACACTTGCTCTTATTGGCCACGCACATGTGTTGGCGAGGCAGTGCACATGTGTGCAAAGTATACGTGTGTACTGCAGCCACACGGGATTGACAGATTTTAAAATTTTAAGTTGTTAATAATGAAAATCCATAATAGATTTAAATTGATTCATTTGTTTCGTCATCTCTGTCACCATTTTATTCAGTTCATTGCAAATTTAATTACTTGAATTAAGATTAATCCTGACTCGAGTGTTTTGTGTTTTGCAATTAACGCTCGGGTCAGACCGAGTATTTTTACAGCTTGAAGATTTTCAGGCCGCGAAGTAGGAGAGAGGGGAAAGCACTTCACTAAAGTTTTTCGAAAAAAAAAAATTCTTTGTACTCTAAAAGATATATATATATAGATAAATTGTTCCGCTGTATAAAAATTTAATGCATTGTACAAACTCTGATATATGTATGTAAGAAAAATTCATTTATGAATAATATTATGATTATTCTGTGATTCTGTGGCTGATTCTGTTTAAACTTTATAAACCGAACAACAATCCGTCATTTTGAACGTTTCGAGTTGGTTTAATTACCGACTAGAGGCGGACAGAGCAGCGGGTCGTTACAAAAGTGGTATCAGAGCTTTGGTTTACTCAAAGCTCACTTTATGATGTTTAATATGAATAGTTACTAGAACCACTATAAAGAAAGTGCTTTTCAAATTTAAAGAAGTATGAAATTGTTTCTTTAAAATAAAAAGGTATTTTGAAAATTAGAATTATTTTGAAAATTCCTCTCTCTAAATGTGAGTTTGCGATAGTTCTCTTCGGTGAGGTCTTATTAGATTTGAGTTTCGATCGTTCGGAAACTCATTTTCTAATTATTGAGATTTATGGAAAATGAAATACGAGTTAAGTGAATTAATGAATTGGTTTAAATCGAATAACTTGAATATTTCGAGTAATAATTGTGAAATAAAATGACATGTTAATTGGTTATAACCAAGAGAATTATTGAATTATAACTCGAGAATTTGACTTTGAATTCTTTTGAAATTGATTTCAAATGTGGTGAAGAATTATTTAGTGAATAAATGAATTATAAGTATTTAACTTATAATATGAATTTTTGATATATAACTGAGTTATATAAATTGAATTGAATTGAATTAATAAAAGATTTGTAAATTGAAGATTTATAAATAGAAAAGGAATTTATGAAGATTGTTTATAAATTCGAAACCAATTGAATTTGATAAGTAATTTGTTGTAGCTTATTAAAGGAGATATATCCACGATTTTGGACAGTGGGTAATCCTTTAAAAATGAAAATAAGTTGTAGAAATGATGAAATTGGTTGACAAAGCATATTCACGATTTTTGACAGTGAATATATTATTGAATAAAAAAGATATGTTTTAGGGAAGTGATATTATGAAATGAAATTTAATTGTTGATTTAACTGTATGAATCAAACTGAGTTTGATGTAAAGTTTATATTTCAAGTTTAGACTAATGTCTAAAATAGTTAATGTGGAAATATGAATTTAATGGAACTAAATTGATGAACAATTTACTAAAGAACTAGTTGACTATTTTTGAAATAGAGATTAAATGTAAAGTTCAAATAGAATTTAGATTTCAAATTTGAAGTTGTCAACATGATAATCCATTATAGGTTTAATAAATTCAGTGATGAATTTGAATTTAAACGTGCGGAAAATTAAATTAAGTGGAAAACTTAATATTGAAAAGTTGAAATCGGTTTAAAACTGATATTGTGAAAAGTATGAGGAATTCAAACTTTAAATTAAGTTGAAGTTGAAAAGTTAATAGTTTTAAAGATGTTTTAAAATGCATTAACTATCGAATACATAGATTTCAACATTCAATTGTTGAAATAGACGTTTTCGAGAAAAATAAGGAAATGTTGGACTATAACACTGTTGTTATAGTAAATGTTTTCCGGAAGGAAATGTTGTTTATAGTATTGGGATTTATATATCTATCTTAAATCCGAATCCCTATACTAGTGATTTTGAGTTGTCGTAACGATGTTTTACGCAACATTCGTTTTAACTCAAATAAATGTGTTTAAAAGAATGATTTCCTTAAAGAATGAAATATATACTTAATTTTGATTCAAGTATATTGAATATTTTCAAAGTGTTGAAAATAAAAGAATTTGTGAATTACTTATTATTGAATAAGTATGGAAATGTTTTCCAATATGAAATGAAAGGTTTGAAATTTTATCTTTTAGAGATAAATTGGAAAATGAATACTTGAAATTGGTTTCAAATGGCTAAGTGTGAAAATTATATATCTTGTAAAGATATTATTTTGAGAGATTTGAACAATTAGTTCAACTTGGAAATTTTTCAAAGAATTGAATTTTGAGTTAAATTGAGTTTAACTTTGACACCAAAAACAATATAAGTTCATCTTTGAATTTTGGATAGTCGATTGGGATTGTATGTCTAACATTGTGAATTGATGACATAGCATTTGATCTCTATTAAATATATATCTGTGGTGGCGGAGAATTTATTCTTTTAGCTTAACACCCTTCTCTGAGACGTACGAGCTTAGAGGTTATATATCGATAGACATCAATTATGTGTTGAGAATTGACGATGTAACGTGAAATCCAAATCGAATGTGAAGTCGATAATGAATTGGATTATGAATGTGAATTAGGTTTGAGATAACCTTAAATTTTCAAATCGATTTAGAGGAAAATTTTAAACGTGATGGAAAATTTGGAATCCTCTATTTGTAGTGAATGTGAATTGAGTTTTCGTAACTTATATATGTGAATATAATCGAAAACTATCAGTTTGGAAAGTCACTATTATGAAAATCCTGTGTAGGTTTACATAGATATGATATGTACGAAATGTGAAATGAAGTACTATATGTATATGACATATGTTTTCTAAAAACTGAGGATATGGAAATGTACCTTCCAATTATTATGTGTGAAGGTGATTGGAACTCGGTGGAGTGTCCATTGTAAATCGTAGCTACGTAGAATTCCATTAGTGGAATGTCCAATGGGACTGATATGATATCCCCCACGATGGATCATCGTGTTTGGGATTATGTGATTGATGCTGGCGTAATTCGTGGGGCGTGATGCCTACAGTTACAAGCGATTCCACTGAGATAGTGGCGCAACCGCCGAGTAAACTGCGATCTGGAAACCGAAGCGTAATTCGAGGGGCGTGATGCCTAAGGCTACGAGCGATTCTACTGAGATAGTAGCGTAACCGCCGTGTGGACCGCGATCTAAGGCGATAACCATGGCGAAATTCAGGAGTGATGAGAAATCTGAGATTACAAGCGATTCTACTGAGATAGTAGCGAAACCGCCGGGTAAACTGTGATCCATGGGGGAACGGACTTTCCATATCCATTTTTAAAAGAATTTTTAAAAAGTATTTTCACTGGGAGTTGAAGCAAGTATGTTTAGTACTTGGAGATTTTTAGTCTTGCGCCTGGCCAGCGTATGCCTAAAGTCTGTGAGAACGACGATGAACTTGTTAAACTTTGAGTTATCAAGTATTTTCAAACTTTGAATAGAAAATCAATAATATGAAATTAGAATTATATAATTCTAACTTAATGAACTAAGGAAGAAGATCTTTAAAATATCTTGAAAGTCCACAGCTTTTGGATAAGATATATTATGCAAATATTTAGCATGAAAGATTTAAAGTTTAAAAAAAATCTGAGTTTTGTAAGTCTAAAATTTGGTAAAAGACTTTTGTGTCTTGATTATTAAAATTGATGAACAAAACTAGTGATATAAAATAAATGGAATGAATTCTATATTTATTTGCGAGTTTAAAACTTGGTAAAATTATGTAGGATATAAATATCGGTGAGATTTTAGCAAACGTTTTTCCTAACTTATAATTTCGGGACGAAATTCTTTTAAGTAGGGGAGATTGTAACGATCCTGAATTTTTAACAATTTAAAAATGAAGATATTTAATTAATTTTAAATATTTGAAATAATTTTAAATTGAATTCCAATAAAACTACGAAATTTGACGATTAAATTTTTGAATTTAATCTATTTAAAGTTGAATAGAAAATTTAATTTTGACTTTGAAGTTGAAATTTAATATTGAACTTATATTTTAAATTTGAATTAATGATTTAGAAAAATAATTTGGATTTAAGAATTTTTGCTATTTAAATTTATAAATTTGTGGTTAGTTTCAATAACAATTTTCATTTATTTAAATAAAATAGAATAAGATTTTAAATCAATATAAAATCAATAAATAAATATACATAGTAAAAATTCAAACAACATATTTATAAAACTTTGAAAAATATAATGTAATTACATTTGAGAAAATTTAACAACATAATTGTAAACAAAATATACAAAGCAAAAATTGCATTCAAAAAGAAATAACAAAACTAATTGAATTTAAATTGAAAAAAAAATATAATAAAAAAAAAATAAAAAAATAATAATAGGTATACACTACCTTACCTATAAGCAGAAAACATGCCGTGTTCCATACCGTAAACCATACCCTAAATCACGTTCTCCTCTGCATAATACACGAACCCCCCTTCCCCTATCATTTCATTTTCATACGAAAGAAAAAAAAAAGAAACGAAATAAAAATGGCGGCCGTATTCTCCTCTTCGTCTTCCTTCAGAAATTAGGGATTTGCGAATTTGGAGCTTCGATTCGTCTCTCGTTCGCCTTCACAAAATTGGGGGCTTCGACCTTGTTTAGATTGTGCTGTGCTCAGTACTCTTCGGCTGTTTCGATTATTAAAGGTGAGTTCTTGGCTCACGATTGATTTTTAATGCAAGTTTTTGAATTTGTTCGAATTGAATTTTGGTTGCATGCTATGTTTTGGGGAGTTATTCGTTATAAATTGCTCGGGTTTTTGTTGGATTTAAACTGATAAGAGAAGATTTGTCACTGCCTGTTGTTCGTTGGGTGATATTGCTACCAATTGCTCTGATAATTGGTTTTAAACTGTTAAGAACAGATGCTACTTAAATGTTGTTTTAAATTGATAAGAACAGATGCTATCTATTTTGAATTTAAACTGTTAAGAACAGATGCTACTTAAATGTTGTTTTAAATTGATAAGAACAGATGTTATCTATTTTGAATTTAAACTGTTAAGAACAGATGCTACTTAAATGTTGTTTTAAATTGATAAGAACAGATGCAAGATAATATCGAAGTAATTTGTTTGTATGTATATGAGTTTCTGGAAATTAGTATATACATTAATGTATATATATGTGATTCAGGATTTTATATATCCGTTCTTGGCCTTGAACTAAGTTTTTTTAAAAAGAAATCCATCATAAACTAGTTGATATCAGTTTAGATTTGTCATAGAAATAGAAAATCTGTAGCCTTTGAACAAGTACAGCAGTCAACAAGTTCTAATACGTAAATAAGAAACTGCTCTGTGTTCTTTGTTTAACCTCAAAATGTTTAAGTTTGTTAGCTGTGCATGTGAATATATATAGGAATAAGTATGTTGTGTGATTGTTTGTTGATGAATGTTTTTGTGTGAACATCCTATAATCTGAAAATAACAAAATTGACAAGTTTAAACCAATTGTTTGATGAAAATGATGCATGCTAAAGTTCTTGGAACCATTATGTGAATATGCTTTTATGCATATGCATGTCACTGTGAGTAAACACTTACAAATTAAAGCTAAGTAGATAATTATATGGTTGATTTTAAAATCTGTGATGATAACTGTTATGTATGTATGCATGTGAGTAAACTTTTTACTAAAGTTTAATTAGTTATTAGCTGTTGCTATGAGATTGTGATGATGTTACATACATATAAGTTTGCCTCTGAAGTAGATAAGTATGAGAACTCGAAGTGAAAGAGTGGGTGTCTCGGGTTTATGGGTTGCAGGTTTTAAAGGTCTGTAATTTTACAGTTTTTTTTAAGTCTTGAATGAAACTCTTATTTTAAAGATTTAAAATTTAATCAAAAGTAAGATTAAAATGAATTGATTTTGCAGTTTTTAAAAATCAAATGTAAGATTTAAATTCTGTGTGAATCAAGACTTGAAAACAGTTCAGGTTTAAGCCTGAGAAGCTTTGCAGTTTTAAATTTTAGAATAAATTCATATTTTAAGTTGAAACTTGATTAAGGTAATATTTGAATCTGAATTCAAATATAGTTTTGAGTTCAAAGTTTTTTAAAAGTGAAATCTTAAAATTTAATTCAGTTTTAAATAAAAATTAAAACAGTTTGCAGGGTTTTATAACAGAGAAGTTGCAGTTTTCATGTTTAATGAAATTCATGTTTAAGTTGAAGACTTAATTCAAGGTTTTGAAAATGAAATTTTTTGTCTGCACTTTGGTTTATTGATGTTGATCTCTTGAGTTGTTTCACTGCCATACTTGTAGCTTGGTCATTTGATGCACTGCCTTGATTTACCTTGTCTCTATTTTGACTCTTGATCATTTCTGCATAGGGCATTGACCTTTATGTCCATGTAGTTGCATATTTTGACTTCATTGAGTCTCTTGATGGTTCATTGCCACTCACTGTTGCTCTTTGCATTTTGTCACTTGAACTTTTGTGACACTTGAACATTTGGGGTTTCTGACCTGTGCACATTGGTCATTGTTGATGTTCTTCTCTTATGTACATTTGTGATCTTCATTAGCATGTACTCTGTCATTGCTATATTGAGATCATCATGTAGCTTACTGTGTTCTTTTGAAATTATTTAAATTCTGGAAATTTTCAAAGTTTAAGTTTTTTTTTTAAATAAACCAGAAACTATTTTCTGTTTTAAATGTAAAGGAAAATTTAAAATTTGCAGGGTGGAGCTCTGCATTGTTGTCACTTGGTCTGTTTTCACTATGGTTTCATGTTTAGCTTTGCGGTTTGGTTTCACTTTGCATTTTATCGCGGTGACACTTGTTCTCTGTTCACTTGTATCATTGGTTATGTAGCAGTATTCATTGTTGATTGTTCCCACTCACTGCTGCATATTGTTCATCAGTTCATTTTTATCTGTTCCCTATGTTGTTTGCAACTGTGTTGCACTTGTATCACTGGAATTTGCATTTTTGTCTGCATATTGGTTTGTTTGTACTTTGGTTGTCACTGGAGTATTTGAGTTGGGCTTGCCTGTTTAGTTGAGTTGCAGGCTTTGACTTCTGATACCCTGACCAGTTCATACTTGTATATTTGCAATGCTCGGCTTGAATTTATTCTCGGCCTTCATGTGCCCTTTGTGCATTGTGTTTTGTATCATTGGGCTGGTGCTGTTGTAGTGAGCTCTGTACTTCACCATACTGTTGAGTTTCCTTTGGGATTGAACTTGAGCATTTCTTTGCAGTGATTTGTCTTTCTTTGCACTTGCACACTTGCTCTTGTTGGCCACGCACATGTGTTGGCGAGGCAGTGCACATGTGTGCAAAGTATACGTGTGTACTGCAGCCACACGGGATTGACAGATTTTAAAATTTTAAGTTGTTAATAATGAAAATCCATAATAGATTTAAATTGATTCATTTGTTTCGTCATCTCTGTCACCATTTTATTCAGTTCAATGCAAATTTAATTACTTGAATTAAGATTAATCCTGACTCGAGTGTTTTGTGTTTTGCAATTAACGCTCGGGTCAGACCGAGTATTTTTACAGCTTGAAGATTTTCAGGCCGCGAAGTAGGAGAGAGGGGAAAGCACTTCACTGAAGTTTTTCGAAAAAAAAATTTCTTTGTACTCTAAAAGATATATATATAGATAAATTGTTCCGCTGTATAAAAATTTAATGCATTGTACAAACTCTGATATATGTATGTAAGAAAAATTCATTTATGAATAATATTATGATTATTCTGTGATTCTGTGGCTGATTCTGTTTAAACTTTATAAACTGAACAACAATCCGTCATTTTGAACGTTTCGAGTTGGTTTAATTACCGACTAGAGGCGGTCAGAGCGGCGGGTCGTTACAATTGTGGTTCCACAAACCACTATGCAAGGGAGTGTCCGAGACCCCTCTTTTGTCGCTATTGCAAAAATTCGGGTCACCTTATTTCTGCATGTCCCGTACTTCGAAGTAAGAAGGAGGGAGAGCTCAATGTAGTGCAAGCTCCTGGTAACACTTCTCGTGGTCAAGATATTTCTCATTTAATCTTTGACTACATCTATTTTGTGATCTTCTTATTTGAGTTCTTTTTGATATGGGTTTCATCTCACTATTTTATATCAAAAGAACTTGTGATTCTTTTTCTTTAAAGATATTTTAGGCTTGATGAGTTCTTTGAGGATTGCGAATCCGGATGGTAGATCTGCAACACTCAATTTGCTTTCTTTTAATGTCGAAACTATTTTAGGTGATTTTTTCTTTCCGAGCCGATATTTTTACTTAGGCTTCGGAATTGATTTTTGTTAGGATTGGCTCAACCGTTGTGAAGCTCATATCCTATTTTCCGTGTGGACTATTCATCTTTGACATTTTCAATCTGTTAAGCAGATTTCTATTTTTCCTTTATGATTTTGATTCCAATTTGATGGCATCATTTTATTCCTTAAGCCCACTTATAAGGAAAGTTTTATTTCTCTCATCTAAATAGTTTATGAAATTTTCCGGTTTATTTGGACTTGTCTTAGGATTATCACCTAAGTAATCTTTTGTGTGGTGCTAAGGTCTTTTCAGTTCGACCTTGCCACCGATTTTCGTTTGCTACGAGTTGCGGAAATTAGCATTCCACTTACCGCATTCCGCACTCGTTATGATTCTTATGAATGACTTATTATGTCATTCAATTTGTCCAGCTTGTTTCATCCATTTTATAAATCGAATATTCTATGAATATTTCGATAAGACTATTCTTGTATTTACTGATTTTGGATGAAAATAGAAATTTAAAATTTTGCAAAATCTTTTTCATAAGATTTATTTAGAAGTATAACCGGATTTTTGTTCTTAAAACGAAAAAAGAATATTCTTAGAAATTTTTGAGAAACTTACTTATCCTATAGAATACGATTTTGTGATTGTATTGCCCATTTAGTGTTTTAAGAATTTTGGTCGATGCGCTTGATCGACGTTATCGATAGGAATTTCCTAAACGCTTTGATGAGACAATCAGACACGATATATTGACTTGTAAAAATGTAAAATTTTTGTAGAAAGATTATTACATAAAAATAAAAATATAATTTTGAAAGTTTTAACTTTTCAGGAAAGAAGATAATTTAAAAGAAATTCTTTCTTTTCGATACTCTTATTCTTGTGATTCCTGGAGGGGAACCAAGACTTTGCTATTTGTACCGATACTAGTCGTATTGGTTTGGATGCCATTCTCTTGCAAAGGAGAACGTGCTATCACTTGTGCTTCTAAATCAATATAGCTTATCGAGACTAGGTATGCCACTCATGATCTAGTGTTCGTGGCTATTGTTTTTACTTTTTGGAATTTGGCATCATCATATTTGGATGAGAAATTTGTTCTCTACCTCGATCATAAATCTTTGGAATAATTATTTTCTCATATGGAACTCCATGTTGACTCGAGTTCCTGACATCTTATGATCTTGATATTCTTTTTATTCCTGGAAGGGAAATCGTGTTGCCAATGCGCTTTGTCGTAAGCAACAAGTGGTTGATTCTTTGATGATGTCTGAAGGGAATTATCTCTTTATCAAGTTCATCGAACGTTTTGATGTACTTCGTTTTATTGAGTTTTATCTCATTCATTTTATGGACTAGTGTCCGGTGTTCTTTTATGGTGTTCGGTTCATCGGATGTACTATTATTATACTACATCGATGTTCCATCTTATTTGATACATTGGATGTACCGTTGTACTACATCAATGTCTTTGCTATTTGATACATTGGATGTACCGTTGTACTACATCAATGTATTTGCTATTTGATTCATTGGATGTACCGTTGTACTACATCAATGTCTTTCCTTTTGATTCATTGGATGTACCGTTGTACTACATCAATGTCTTTGCTATTCGATTCATTGGATGTACCGTTGTACTACATCAATGTCTTTGCTATTCGATTCATTGGATGTACCGTTGTACTACATCAATGTCTTTGCTATTCGATTCATTGGATGTACCGTTGTACTACATCAATGTCTTTGCTATTTGATTCATTGGATGTACCGTTGTACTACATCAGTGTCTTTCCTTTTGATTCATTGGATGTACCGTTGTACTACATCAATGTCTTTGCTATTTGATTCATTGGATGTACCGTTGTACTACATCAATGTCTTTCCTTTTGATTCATTGGATGTACCGTTGTACTACATCAATGTCTTTGCTATTTGATTCATTGGATGTACCGTTGTACTACATCAATGTCTTTGCTATTTGATTCATTGGATGTACCGTTGTACAACATCAATGTTTTTGCTATTTGATTCATTGGATGTACCGTTTGTACTACATCAATGTCTTTGCTTTTGTTCATTGGGCGTACCGTTTTTGTACTACGCTGATGTCCCAAATTATTTGAGTTTCTAGTCCCTCGGGCGTACCGTTTTTGTACTACGCCGTTGTACCGGCTCAATTTTCTGCTATTCTTGACGTTTCCCACGTCTTTTATCTACGGAAATGCCTTAGGGATTCCGGTTTTCATTTTTGAGCCCGGTAATATTGTGGAAATTGAAGTTTCACCAGATTTCTTGCTAACTCTTTCGTGCACTTTATGGTGAACTTCCTATTTCAAATTTTCTTTTGTGTTGATATGCTTCCATGGTTGTTACTTCTTATTTTCCTCTCAAGTATTGCGAGGACGCAATTTCTTTAAGGAGGGGAGTCTGTAACAAACCGCATATTTATCGATTTTATATTTAAATATTTTATCGTTCGTCGGATTTTGGTCCGAAAAGCTACTTTTTGCATACGGTCGAATTGGGACTCGAGACCACCCCCATTGAGTTCAAAATGACGTTTGCGACCATTATGAGTATAAGCTTCGATATGTTTGGAGAAAGTTGAATTTGCTACTTTTTGCTTTGGGCTTTGGTTTGGGCTGAGCCAATTAACCACTTACTAACTCAGTCCCAATCCCCCTCTCCTCTTCATTACTTCATTCCAACTCCTAACTCTCTAGCAAAACTGAAAATGGAGGTGGAGAGTGGAAATTAAAACTCCAAGCCCTAGCTTCCTTTGCAAATCCATCTCCTAGCTCCAAAGTTCAAGAGAACCCATTGGTAAGCTTCCTCTTCTTCTTCTCCAACTCATTCTCTCTTTGATTTCAGAAAATTCCTAAACCTAATTTAGGAAATGTTTCTCTTTTAAGCTTAGATTCAAGCTTGTTGAGTTGGAATTAAAGAGTGCTTGTTCTTGCCATTGCTTCATAGCATCTTCTTCATTCGTTTGGGTTCAAAGGTGAGATTTTTATCTCACATCTATACTTATATTTATCTTCGATTGTTAGGTATGAATTCCTAACATTTATTCGTGTGCATTTTCTTTTGGTTTGGATTGATTTGGTGAATATTCCAATTTTTAGTGTTTTGAGTTCAATCCTTTAAAAACCATAACTTTGAGGTTCAAATGTGTTTTTTTGGTGATGCATCGAGGAGCCAATAGGGTCAGGTAGCCGTTAGGCATAATTCCCTAGCGTCCGTACTCCTTCGGTTGCGAATTGGTGGATGTTGCATATCAATTTATGGGCATCATTGTGCAGAGCATCAGGTTCGGCCGACCGACCCCCTGGTCCGGTCGACCGATCTGTTAGTTAAAATTTGCCTCTGTTTCTGGTTCGGCCGACCGACCCCCCTGGTTCGGTCGACCGACCTGGTGCCCGAGAAGTTTCCTACCTCTGGTTCGGTCGACCGACTCAGGGAGTCCGGTCGACCGACCTGCTTCTATTTGCCAGATTAGCCTATATTGCTAATTCGTTTGAATATCCAACTTTAATCGATTCGTGTTGTCTCCCTTTTGTTGTTGTCATTTATTATCGACTTTGATGACCTTTTCTTTGGGAATTTTAGATATATCCACTTTGATGGATTTTATATCGATTTCATTGGATTTTATTCACGTTTTCGAATGTGAATCTTAGTGATTGATTGTTCCTACAATCTTCTTTGTGATTTGTCACTTTAAAAATATAAAGGTTTTCTATACTAGTAGTAAATATCAAAACTCTTTCTTCAGATAATTTCAACACTATTTTATTACAAAGCTCGTTTTCTCAAACCAATTTCCAATCTATTCGAGATACACCAAGATAAACTACTAATCTAAGTAGTAAGCCAAAAGTCAGAGAAATCAATCCCAAGAGAGAAGTCAAGCAGAAGCACCTGTAACATCTCGGTCTGACCCGAGTATTATTTAATAAGAAAATAATAAACGGATCAGTCTAACTATAGATATCAGATGAAACGATATTGAATAAGAGATATGACTAAACACATAATAATCACAATTCCAAGCTATGATATATATAAGTAATTGAAAATCAACGAGAGATTAATCAATATCACCAAATCTACACAAGAATCAAAGAAATGCCATACTCCTTATTTCGTTCATCAAACCACAAATATTGACGATTATATCAATGTCAATCACACAAGTCAATGACACACAAATTCACCAATGCACAAATATTGACAATAATATCAATGTCAATCACAAAAGTCAATGACACACAAATTCTAGAATTTAATACGCGAAATCCAGAAATCACAAAAGTCGATGACGCACAAATTCACCAATACACAAATATTGATAAAACTTATCAATGGAAATCACGAAAATTGGTGAAACACAAATTCTAGAAATCTACACAAGAAATCCAGAAATCACAAAGGGGGGAGGCCTATCAAAAACGGGAGCATAAAGCCCACCAACACGTGTATCACAAACGGAATGCTAATTCCATGGTTGCTAACCATCACAAATTGAGCCGAAGCTCCACAAACGGCCCGAAGACCATGGGTTGCTACCCCACCAAATTGAGTCGAAACTCCACAAAATGGGGTTTAGTATCCCTCGCAGACAAAGAGACATCGCACATTGCTAGTCTAAATCACAAAGATGATCGTCATGATCAACGAGAAGTGTCAATTACACTAAGCTAGTAAATATATGAGTTTAGCTTCATGTCCCATAACCACTTGCTTAACTTAAATATTTACGAACAAATTGTAGATCTCCACTATAAAATTGTCACAAGAGATTCAATCGAACAAGTCCAAGAATTAACCGACAAAGTGAACGCAAGCGTTTCATATCACTTGTTTTACTAAGTCGTTTAATTAGATTTCTCATACGAGTGAGGTAAAGGTTTGTATATACTAGTAGATTGGAAAACGGTTTTATAAACGAATTTGGTATTAAAATAGTATTGAAACCGTTGTACTACATCAATGTCTTTGCTATTTGATTCATTGGATGTACCGTTGTACTACATCAATGTCTTTGCTATTTGATTCATTGGATGTACCGTTGTACTACATCAATGTTTTTGCTATTCGATTCATTGGATGTACCGTTTGTACTACATCAATGTCTTTGCTTTTGTTCATTGGACGTACCGTTTTTGTACTACGCTGATGTCCCAAATTATTTGAGTTTCTAGTCCCTCGGACGTACCGTTTTTGTACTACGCCGTTGCACCGGCTCAATTTTCTGCTATTCTTGACGTTTCCCACGTCTTTTATCTACGGAAATGCCTTAGGGATTCCGGTTTTCATTTTTGAGCCCGGTAATATTGTGGAAATTGAAGTTTCACCAGATTTCTTGCTAACTCTTTCGTGCACTTTATGGTGAACTTCCTATTTCAAATTTTCTTTTGTGTTGATATGCTTCCATGGTTGTTACTTCTTATTTTCCTCTTAAGTATTGCGAGGACGCAATTTCTTTAAGGAGGGGAGTCTGTAACAACCCGCATATTTATCGATTTTATATTTAAATATTTTATTTAAATATTTTATCGTTCGTCGGATTTTGGTCCAAAAAGCTACTTTTTGCATACGGTCGAATTGGGACTCGAGACCACCCCCATTGAGTTCAAAATGACGTTTGCGACCTTTATGAGTATAAGCTTCGATATGTTTGGAGAAAGTTGAATTTGCTACTTTTTGCTTTAGGCTTTGGTTTGGGCTGAGCCAATTAACCACTTACTAACTCAGTCCCAATCCCCCTCTCCTCTTCATTACTTCATTCCAACTCCTAACTCTCTAGCAAAACTGAAAATGGAGGTGGAGAGTGGAAATTAAAACTCCAAGCCCTAGCTTCCTTTGCAAATCCATCTCCTAGCTCCAAAGTTCAAGAGAACCCATTGGTAAGCTTCCTCTTCTTCTTCTCCAACACATTCTCTCTTTGATTTCAGAAAATTCCTAAACCTAATTTAGGAAATATTTCTCTTTTAAGCTTAGATTCAAGCTTGTTGAGTTGGAATTAAAGAGTGCTTGTTCTTGCCATTGCTTCATAGCATCTTCTTCATTCGTTTGGGTTCAAAGGTGAGATTTTTATCTCACATCTATGCTTATATTTATCTTCGATTGTTAGGTATGAATTCCTAACATTTACTCGTGTGCATTTGCTTTTGGTTTAGATTGATTTGGTGAATATTCCAATTTTTAGTGTTTTGAGTTCAGTCCTTTAAAAATCATAACTTTGAGGTTCAAATGTATTTTTTTGGTGATGCATCGAGGAGCCGATAGGGCCGGGTAGCCGTTAGGCATAATTCCCTAGCGTCCGTGCTCGTTCGGTTGCGAATTGGTGGAGGTTGCATATCAATTTATGGGCATTATTGTGCAGAGCATCAGGTTCGGCCGACCGACCCCCCTGGTCCAGTCGACCGACCTGTTAGTTAAAATTTGCCTCTGTTTCTGGTTCGGCCGACCGACCCCCTGGTTCGGTCGACCGACCTGGTGCCCGAGAAGTTTCCTACCTCTGGTTCGGTCGACCGACTCAGGGAGTCCGGTCGACCGACCTGCTTCTATTTGCCAGATTAGCCTATATTGCTAATTCGTTTGAATATCCAACTTTAATCGATTCGTGTTGTCTCCCTTTTGTTGTTGTCATTTATTATCGACTTTGATGACCTTTTCTTTGGGAATTTTAGATATATCAACTTTGATGGTTTTTATATCGATTTCATTGGATTTTATTCACGTTTTCGAATGTGAATCTTAGTGATTGATTGTTCCTACAATCTTCTTTGTGATTTGTCACTTTAAAAATATAAAGGTTTTCTATACTAGTAGTAAATATCAAAACTCTTTCTTCAAATGATTTCAACACTATTTTATTACAAAGCTCGTTTTCTCAAACCGATTTCCAGTCTATTAGTATATACAAACCTTTACCTCACTCGTATGAGAAATCTAATTAAACGACCTAGTAAAACAAGTGGTATGAAATGCTTGCGTTTACTTCGTCGGTTAATTCTTGGACTTGTTCGATTGAATCTCTTGTGACAATTTTCTAGTGGAGACCTACAATTTGTTCGTAAATATTTAAGTTAAGCTAGTGGTTATGGGACATGATGCTAAGCTCATATATTTACTAGCTTACTGTAATCGACACTTCTCTTTGATCATGACGATCATTTTTTGTTATAGACTAGCATTGTGCAATGTCTTTGTCATTTGGTTCATCGGATGTCCCGCTGTACGACGTCGTTGTTCCCTTTGATTGTGATTTGGTTCATCGGATGTCCCGCTGTACGACGTCGTTGTTCCTATTTATTGTGATTTCTGGATTTCGTGTGTTGATTTCTGGAATTTATGTTTCACCAACTTTTACGACGGGCATTGATATGTATGTCATTTATTGTGGCTTGGTGAATGAAATTAGGAGTATGACATTCCTTTTTATCTTGAGTAGATTATTGTGATATTGATTAATCTCTTGTTGATTTTCAGTTACTTATTTATCACAGCTTGGCATTGTGATTATTATATGTTTATGTCATATCTCTTATTATATATCACTTCATCTGATATTTATAGCTAGACTGATCCGTTTATTATTTTCTCCTTAAATAATACTCGGGTCAGACTGAGATTTTACAGGTGCTTCCTCATGACTTCCTATCTGGAACCATCTTCTAACTTTTGGCTAACTACTCTAGTTTGGTAGTTTTTGTTGTATACATTTGAGATACAGACTCTTTGATGTATACATATTTTTGTCTAGCACTTGTATCTATTCTTTTTGATATTGTGGATCTTGTTTGACCACTACTCTGAAGTACACTTTCATGTGTAGTATTCATATCTATTTCCGCCTTTGTGATATGAATTATCTGTGACTGATTTATGTTATGTTTATTTCTGTATTTGTTTCCGAAGATATTATAGCCACTGTGTAGTAGCTTTGAGTTTGTGTCGGTATGTCGGATTTCCCTCTTGATAAGAAATGCATGTTATACTATCTGACATATCGATGCTCGCGCAAAGCAATTACACGGATGGTCGCTCCTCAACAGCCTTATTCTCGCTGCTAGTCGACAGCATTACCCCGTAGTGTTCTTGGCTAGCGTGGGTATAGAGGTGGGGTGTCACAGATTAAGTCGCTAAAGTTAGGGAGCAGCTGTAGTTTTTGTTGCAAAATCGAATGGATCATTATGACTTTGTGTTGATTACCAAAAGATAAACAAGCAGACAATTCATAATAAATATCTCTTACCCCGTATAGACGATATGTTCGACCAAATACATGGTACTCGAGTATTGTCTCCAATGGATCTTGCCACAGGATTTCACCAAATTAAGGATAACAGGGGATAACATTCCCCTAGCAACACTTAAAGGGCCATACTATATCTTTAGTGGTTGATTATGCCTTTTGGGCTAACTAGCACTATAACAAAATAACTTTTTTGTAGAATACAATAGCCTATGATTTTTGTTTGATGATAATATATGTATGTATGTATGTATGTATGTATTCGTTTAAATGTATTTGTAATTGTACTATTTTATTTTCTCAAATAATTAAATAAATATTTGTTGAATAGAATAAATAACTCAGAATTCATATTCAAACAAATATTTTATTACAAATTAAAATGGTACAAAATTGAGCTCTCACCACATTTACACATTTTCAATCTATTAAATAATAGTAAAGCAGAAGAAATTCTAGCTCTCACATTAATTCTAACATTTCTATCAGCTCTTCTTAACTTGCTCTATATATTTATTAATATTTTATTTTAAAGACCCGATACAATTTATTTTTTTGAATTGTTTACAAAATTTAATTAATATTACACTATTATTTTACATTTAAAAACCTACCCTTTCTGCTTTCTACTGTCATTTTAAGAGTTCTCAACTTTTATGTCCAATTTACGTTTAAGTCGGTAAATTTTAATTAATTAACTGTAAACTACTTAAACAAAATTAATTAACCATTATTTATGAATTTGTCTAATAAATAATACAGATAATAACGTCAACAAGTATATCATGCTCATTGTAACAAAATGTACAACCAAATTTTCATTCAGATAAAAAAATACTTTAAAATATAAAATTTTGGAAAAAACAATAATATATCTTTATTTATTTACGTTTTTTAAATGTATAAATTAATAAAACAACATGTTTAACATATAATTTCCTTAAACTTTAAAAATATTATTGTAAAACCAATTTGAAGCAAAATATATCATTTTATTTTAAATAATTAGAATTTGAAAATAATGAATATATGATTATTTTAACTATTCAAAAATAATATTTTAATATATTTGACTATGAAAACATAACATTTTAACATGCTAAAATTAAAAAAATGATATTTTCTGTAAATTCATTTATAAATTATTTAATAAATATAAATCGGTGAATTATTCTACCTAATGTTAAAATTTTCAAAATTATTTTATAATCCTAATATATTATTTTAGTTGTTTACAATCTAAAAATATATAGGTATTTATAATATATTCTGTTAATATATTAAATTAATTAATATATATGTTTATTTATGTGTTGATCTATTAAATAATAGTAAATAGAAAGAAAAAAAATATTTTTCTTCTTAATTTTCTCTTTTTAAGATTTCTTCTTTATTCCCTCTATTGAGTTGTCATCAAGCTTCTCACAATTTCAATAAGTCAAAAATAAAATAGTGTGTGTATATATATATGCACATCTACACATATATTACAATTTTATACTCTCATCTAAATCTAATCTGAATATCTCGTATAATCTGAAATGTAACTTAATAAAACTTCAAAATATAACGTTATTTTGAAACTAACTTAAAACTGTATATTTCACTATGAAGAATCAAAAAATAACAGTATCTATAATAATTTATAACTATTTAAACGTATAAATTATTTAAGTATGATATTTAAAATGTAACTTTAAATTTAGACGAATATATTAATCTAAAATAATAGATGATATAGTTTTCGGTAATTTATTCTTATGTAACTTAAATTATTGATAAAATTATTTATTAAATACAGTCTATTAAATAATAGTAAGGTAGAAAGAATTATATCTCACTTATGAATTTTGAGAATTAAGATCTACTATTATTTCGATTTTGTATTTTATATAAAGATAACTAATGTTTGTAGTTTATGATTTTTATGGTTACTAATAAATCTCTCATTATTTTTGACCTGCCATTTAGTTTTAGGTGTAAATTCTATCATTGTTTAATTAACTTCAACTATTTTACATCCAAATTTATGTTAAAATTTTCTTTCTTAAATTATATTTAACAGTAATAAACATGCATAATAATGAAGGCTCTCTTTATTGTTTCTTACCACTTTATATTGAACTATAATTTACAAATTATTTAGGATGTTTTCTTTAATTAAGCTACATTTAAGTTTATATTTTATTTTTTCTTTCAAAATTGGTGTTCAGTTATGGATTTAACAAATATACAATAATTGAAACATATGACGTGTGTTAACCCGCCTTTTGTCAAAGCCATAAGTAGGCGGATTCAACCTAACTAACTTGACGACTATCGAGTTTGGAGTATGATGGATTTGGTTTTGAAGGATGAAGTTTACTTGTATATGTCATTTGGTCAAGAAATGAAGGGGATACATGGCACAAGTACTTCATTCGGCCTACGAGTACGTTCGGCATAGTTGCCTCGTTCGGCCTACAAGTATGTTCGACTTAGTTGCCTCGTTCGGCATACGAGTATGCTCGGCATAAGGGATGGCTTGGTATTGGTGGTCTCTCGGCATAAGGGATGACTCGGCATTGGATGGATCGTTCGGCATACGAGTATGCTCGGCATAAGGGATGGCTCGGCATTGGTGGTCGCTCGGCATAAGGGATGACTCGGCATTGGATGGATCGTTTGACATTGGATGGAACGTTCGGCATCAGGGATCGTTCGACGTATTGGATCGTTCGGCGAAGACATCGTTCGACCGAGACATCGTTCGGCCAAGACACTGGATCGGCTTTCGGTATCGTTCGACACGAATACATCCCACAACATTCAGAGTGTTCGGCCTCACTGTGATCGGCATAAGAAGTATGTTCGGCATCAGGAAGCGGTCGGCTTGATAGGCTATTTGGCATCATATGAGGCTCGACATTGGGAGAGGCAAGTACGTTCGGCACGGCATTTTGGTTCGGCATGGGCCGTTCGGCCCTGATGGGCTCAGGATATTCAGAGAGCCCAACAACTACCTGGACGTGTCTATAAATAGGGCATGTAGGGCTTCAGAAAGGGGGATCTTTCTTCTTCTTCCCCTTTGCTCTCTAACCTTCTAAGGCTAAGGTTAGCCTACCACTTTGCAACTGTAATCGATTGCTACAGCAATAAAAAAGAAATTACTGGAGTGGACGTAGGCCAGAGTTAGCCGAACCACTATAAAATCTGCTGTTATTTACTGCTTTCATTTTAATTTTAACTGTTCTTCATATTATTACTCTCTACACACACTCTATCTGTTACAGTGACTGTTAATTGGTGCTTTCGTCTACATTTGGGTGTTAGTGACCAATTTTTGCGCTAACATTTTGGTGCTTTCACTGAGAACTGAACTCAGGAATTTTGGAGTTAGAAACTTGGATTTAAAAGAGCAATGGCTAGACCATCAGCAAGGAAGCAAGTAATGGAAAGGAGCAATCCGGAGGGAAGTCAAAAGGCTTCCTCTGGAGAAGGAGCAGGTGGAGCATCCATTTACATCACTAGAGAGGAAATGGAGGCGATGATGAAAAGACAAGAGGAGATGATGCAGACTCTTCTCAGACAATTTGCACAAACAGAAAATGCAGGAGCTCAGATTCGTGGAGCTGGATCAGAAGCACTCAACCAGCAAGCAGAGGGAATAGCTCGGCATGGGGCAACCCCCAATCAGCAAACAGCTATCAATCCAGATGGATCTAGACTTGGGGGCATACCACCAGGAAATGTTGGACCAACCCATGGAGGGATACCAGACGATGTTGTGCAACCCGACACCAACAGGAGTGCAGAAGTGCGAGATGAGGAGTATGTGCCAGAATCCCTCATAAACTCGGGGGGCAGACCAGGGGTGATGGACAAGGATTACATCTTGGGTTGCAATGACAGACTAGCGGAGATGGTTAGACGGGCTATGAGAGGTGGATTGGTAAATAGAGACTTGGAGGATGTAAATAGGAGTCCCTTTACTCCTACTATCAGACAAGCTAGGAACCCACCCAAATTTAAGGTACCAAATTTGGAAATGTATAATGGGACGACGGATCCAACGGTTCATCTGACAAAATACATAAGGCATATGGAGGTACTGGGGGCATCGGATGAGGTCATGGCTCGATGCTTCCCATTGTATTTGACAGATATCGCAGCTATGTGGTTTAGACAGCTGGTGAATGGTTCTATCGGCACATGGACGGAGCTAATTGAGAGGTTTATGAGACAGTTTCGGGTCCACATAGTTAGACCCAAGAACGTGATGACTCTGACATCTATGAAACAATGGAAAGGGGAATCGCTCAGGGACTTCTTAACCAGATTCAACGCAGCGGTAGGCTCAGTGGATCGATCCAATCCGTCAATGGTTTTGATGGCAGCCGTCTCGGGAATTGCGGATAACTCGGATTTCAAAATATCATTGGAACGGGACCCACCGAGTGATCTCGGGGAGTTCTATCATGAGGCGGAAAGGTTCTTGAGACAGGAGGATGCGCAGGCTGAGAGAGTAGGGAGAGAGGCTGAAGCTTATGCAGTGAGGGGTGGAGGTCCATCCAGGGAGGATCTAAGTAAAGATGATAAAGGTAAAAGGAAAACGAATGGAAATGGTGGCACTTCGAAGAAACCTCGGAGGGAGTTAAAGTTTTCTTCTTACACAGATTTAACTGAGACTCTAGAAAGGATTTACTTGGACACTCGAGGGCAGCTCCAATACCGAAGGCCAGCAAAGAGAGAGCCTTCAGAATACGAACACACATCGGGAAAGCATTGCCTATTCCATGAGCTGGATGGGCACAACACAAACGACTGTAGGCATTTGAGGGATATCATTGAGGAGCATGTAAGGAATGGTCACCTACAGCAATATGTCAGGAATCGAACTACGGCAGGGGAGCAAGAGCAGCCACCACCTACCTCTAGCAATGGCGGCATTGGGTCTGGTCAACGCCGGTTTACTATCAACTAAACAGGTTCATGATTTTGAATAAGTAATAGAACTCAAAGTAATACGGCTAGGTCACTTACACACGTATGGGATCGAGGACGGTCCCTAGGCGTGCTCTGAGATAACTGAAGACCGTACTACTTAAGTCTATGAAATTCTGCTTTCTTTCTAGTTTTCTGCAAACTTTGGTTCTCTCTTTCGTATTTCGGACATTTACTTTTCTTTGGTATGGTTTTGGAGTTTGGATTGAACTCCCGATTTGGTTGGTTTTTTCTTGGTTTCTCATTCTGGTTTGGATGTTTGATTTTTTGATACGGATTTCTGGTTTTATATTTGGTTTTGGATCGATGTAATAAACAGTTCAGGTTTTATAATTACTGCCCCGACCGGAGAGACGGGGCAATGGTCACAAGTTATGAGTCCCTTCGCCGGAGAGCGAAGAAATGGACTCGGGCAGAATATAAAAAGTCCTTGACCGGAGAGTCGAGGCTGGAGAATATAAAAAGTCCTTGACCGGAGAGTCGAGGCCAGAGAATATAAAAAGTCCTTGACCGGAGAGTCGAGGCCGGTGAATATAAAAAGTCCTTGACCGGGGAGTCGAGGCCGGAGAACACAAAAAGTCCTTGACCGGAGAGTCGAGGCCGGTGAATATAAAAAGTCCTTGACCGGAGAGTCGAGGCCGGTGTATATAAAAAGTCCTTGACCGGAGAGTCGAGGCCGGAGAATATAAAAAGGTCCTTGACCGGAGAGTCGAGGCCGGTGAACACAAAAAGTCCTTGACCGGAGAGTTGAGGCCGGTGAATATAAAAAGTCCTTGACCGGAGAGTCGAGGCCGGTGAATATAAAAAGTCCTTGACCGGAGAGTCGAGGCCGAAGAATATAAAAAGTCCTTGACCGGGGAGTCAAGGCCGGTGAATATCAAAGTCTTTGACTAGAGAGTCGAGGCCGGAAAACGTACAAGCCCGTGATGGAAAAGTCAAGGCTGGAACAGGATAACGCGACCCGGCGAGGTCTATAGATTCAATTTTAAGCCATGAGAGGTCATGGATTTGATAGTATGGTCACAAAAAGGATATGGACTTTGGATATTGGATTTGAGGCTATTCAAAACACACCTTCCAATAGCAAGGCATGTTTTGGGGGGCAAGTGTTAACCCGCCTTTTGTCAAAGCCATAAACAGGCGGATTCAACCTAACTAACTTGACGACTATCGAGTTTGGAGTATGATGGATTTGGTTTTGAAGGATGAAGTTTACTTGTATATGTCATTTGGTCAAGAAATGAAGGGGATACATGGAACAAGTACTTCGTTCGACCTACGAGTACGTTCGGCATAGTTGCCTCGTTCGGCCTACAAGTATGTTCGGCTTAGTTGCCTCATTCGGCATACGAGTATGCTCGGCATAAGGGATGGCTCGGCATAAGGGATGGCTCGGCATTGGTGGTCGCTCGGCATAAGGGATGACTCGGCATTGGATGTATCGTTCGGCATACGAGTATGCTCGGCATAAGGGATGGATCGGCATTGGTGGTCGCTTGGCATAAGGGATGACTCGGCATTGGATGGATCGTCGGCATTGGATGGAACGTTCGACATCAGGGATCGTTCGACGTATTGGATCGTTCGGCGAAGACATCGTTCGGCCGAGACATCGTTCGGCCGAGACATCGTTCGGCCAAGACACTGGATCGGCTTTCGGTATCGTTCGGCACGAATACATCCCACAACATTCAGAGTGTTCGGCCTCACTGTGATCGGCATAAGAAGTATGTTCGGCATCAGGAAGCGGTCGGCTTGATAGGCTATTTGGCATCATATGAGGCTCGACATTGGGAGAGGCAAGTACGTTCGGCATGGCATTTTGGTTCGGCATGGGCCGTTCGGCCCTGATGGGTTCAGGATATTCAGAGAGCCCAACAACTACCTGGACGTGTCTATAAATAGGGCATGTAGGGCTTCAGAAAGGGGGATCTTTCTTCTTCTTCCCCTTTGCTCTCTAACCTTCTAAGGCTAAGGCTAGCCTACCACTTTGTAACTGTAATCGATTGCTACAGCAATAAAAAAGAAATTACTGGAGTGGACGTAGGCCAGAGTTAGCCGAACCACTATAAAATCTGCTGTTCTTTACCGCTTTCATTTTAATTTTAACTGTTCTTCGTATTATTACTCTCTACACACACTCTATCTGTTACAGTGACTGTTAATTGGTGCTTTCGTCTACATTTGGGTGTTAGTGACCAATTTTGGCGCTAACAACGTGCATATGTATATACTTAATATTAGCATATTACATTGTATGTCAACTATTTAACTATGTATATTTGAAAGAAAAAAAATTATAGCACTACCGTGCGCAACGAACGGATTACACACTAGTTATAATATAAGTCTCACTAGACAACACAATTTTTACTTCGCTACATATTCACTCTTCACTCGTATTTTAATCTTCAACTTTGTTTCAGCCTGTATTCAGCACTGAACCGTCTACAAAATAAACACTGACGCATATATACATACATATATGTGTGTCTATGTATAATCGTAGAGACCACAATCATTGGACAACCAACAAAACAGCCTCACCACCAAAATGACCAGACTTAAGAGAATAACAAGTGCACATGAAACAGAGGAAACAACAAGCTTCAACATGTACAAATGGAAAGCAATGGACATGTACAGTTCAACATGCTCAAATGTACAAAGTGCATACAATAACAACCAAACAAGAAAAGTGCACCAGTCTCCAAAATCAAAACAAAATGTTCAAGCAACTCATCATGACATGGTCATGAGAAATCAATTTAAACATGCTCAATTCAAATGGGTCAGCATGACTATACGAACATGAAAAAAAGATCAAAGCATGGAGCAAACATAACAAGGGCAGAAACCAAACCATTATAACACAAGTACATGAAGTACACAAGCATTCAAATGAAATCAGACACAATGCAGACCTCTATGAGACCAGATCACACGAACCAGACTTCAAAGACGGCATGCATATATACATAGTTCAAAACTAATGTAATCAATCAAGTGAAAAATAGTTCAAGCATCAACATAGAAAAGTTGGACAAAATTCAAAATATGTAGCAGTTTACAAAAGAAATGATCACACGGTAGTAGTTCGAACCAGTCAAAGAATAAAAAGATATTGCAGCGAAGTCAATCATAGGAAACATAATGAACAAGTCAAAATATTATCACAAATTCAAAATACTGAAGTCTAGAAGCAAAAAGAATGAAATCGACTCAAGCAATATGAGCAGATTCAAATTCATCAACTATTGAACAAGTAAGTGTCATCACCATCATTCAAGCACAAATCAACGCAGATGATTAAATCACGATGAATTCCAACCAAAAATTATACGAACGGGATTATAGGGTTTCGAACCCTATAAATTCAACCCGTTATCATCGTTGGCAATTTAATTGAGTTCGAGCCTATGTAAATAAATAGAGCATAAAGTCGAGCACAATCAAAATCAAAAGGGGCAAAAATCACATACCGATTCTATACCAATTCAAACTCGACCTTGAAGCAGTCATAAGCAAATTGAAGAAGTTAGTGAATCAAATTGAAGAAAGAAAGATAATCAATTTGAACTCCAAGCGGCGGCTTCAAAGGAATCATCAAAACCCTAAATTTGAGAAGAGCAACAAAAGGAAAAGGAATGGCCAGAGTTACAAACTGAAAAGAAAAGGGAGACAATTCTCTTTTATTATATTTAGGTCGGCTTTCATTTTTGTTCAGCTTCAGTTATATAATAATTGTTTTTTTAATTTTATTTTATTTGTAATTCATTTTTGAAAATTGGGTGAATTTCAAGTTGTGTAACTAGGTATGTACCACGGTTTTGTTGTTCGAGAATTTGCAACTCAGTGGCTAAGTTTAGGTAGGGTTTTGAGCTTAGAGTTAGGTTAGTCAAGTTAGCGGGTGTCGCAAATTTACCTGTGTTTGTAAGCATCTGACTACTTAATTTCTAGCAGAAACCTTGGGGGAAGCACGTAAGCAAGTTTTTGCCGAAGCTGGGTAAATCTATATGTAATTAATACTGCATTACTTTCTATTATTTTTATTTCCACATTAATTTTTGTAACACCTTATTCACCCCCTCCAAGGTGAAAATGATCCTACAAGTGGTATCAGAGCTAGGAACAAAAACTATTTTTTGTTTTAAAAAATTTGTTTTTTCTTTAAAATGGCTTCTTTAATCATGCTTTTGCTGAAAGTTAGTCCATAGTTACACCACATATGTTCAATGGTGAATATGCTTATTAGAAAAATAGAACAATTTTTTTTTCAGACAACCATATGTGCATGGAATATTGTTGAAATGGGATATAGGACACCAACAATAATGGTAGATAATCAAGAAGTTGAAAAACCTATGGATCAGTGGACAAATCTTGAAAATAAACTGCAAAATGCTAACGCTAAAGCTATGAATTCTATTATTTGCTCATTAGACCAAATTGAGTTTACCGTGTCTCACATTATCTAACTGCGCAGGAAATCTACCATACACTTGAAGTGACTCATGAGGGAACCTCCCTAGTTAAAGAATCTCGCCTTGCCGTGCTTAGTAGCAAGTTCGAGAACTTCACAGCGGCAAAGGATAAAAGTGTTAAAGAAATGTATGAAAGACTTTCTAATCTTGTATACAAATCAAAATCTCTAGGAAGACCATACTCAGAGCTGAAAATAGTCCGAAAAATCCTCAGAATTCTTCCACGAAATTTTAAAGCAAATGTGAGAATCAAAGGATCTGAAACAAGTCAAAGTTGAAGAACTCATCAGAAATCTCACCACTTATGAGTTAGAAATCAAATTCAAGGAAGAACATGAAAGGAGGAGATGCATGAAAGAAATCAATAGCTCTCAAAGGAACAACGGGAAGTGATGATGATGGAGCAGCTAAACTGGCACTAATAATAAAGAGACTCAAAAGGTGGAATTGCAAATATGAAAATCCTGCCCTAAATCAACAATTGAAGAATAGAATCGTCAAAGTTCTAGACAACTTAGAAGATCAAGAGATCATTTGTGACAACTGCAATAAATCAGGTCATATTAAGCCAAATTGACCTCAAAATCAATTCAGCAAAGAAAAGAAACCGAAAAGAAGAATCTTTTTAGCAACTTGGGGTGAAAGTTATGAAAATGATAAAAGCACTGGCAGGAGCAAATCTATGTCTTTAAGGAGAAATAAGTGTGTGTTTGAAAATATTGTTTGCCTCGGTTATTTAGGTTGTTCGTCGTCATTTATTTTTAATCCATCTTACACGAACAATTTGTGACATGCACAGTGTATCACTGTACATGCCACAAGGTCGTGCACACCGATATACACTTGCTCGTTAAAATCGTAGGGATAGCTGAGCACAAGGTCAAACCCAAGCAAAAGCTGGATTCAACTCAGGTGCAATAAAAAATGAAAACGTTTAACACAGCAATGTCAAAGGAACCAAACTCCAACCTGTTACAACATGAACAATGGAATCAGTTCAACATGGATGAACTCGAAACAACTGGTTAAAGTGCTCATATAACAAGATTTCAATAGGTACCCAAACCATCAATAAACATGTCAACATGTACAGAGGATGATGCCAGAGAATCACCACACAATGCAACAGAAAAGACTACAAAAACTCAGAGCTAAACAGCAAGTATGCTTGTGCACAAGGAAGGATAAAGCTGTTTAACTCGAGACTCAACAATGAAATGGTCAGGAACAACAACGCCAACAAGATTCAGGAACTCAAAAACAACATAGACCGGTTAAAAAACAAGTTCAGCCTTGATCAACTTGAACATGGCAATGCATATGGTATAAGGGCAAAGAACAGAGACATGAACAAGACCAGAACCAAGTCACAACATTTCAGACATGCTCTGGTTAAACCAACTGTAACGAACCATGAATCCATACCCCTTGAGTCAACACTATTCTACATCAATCAATTCAAGATGAACGGAAATACGAATCATTTGGGTTAAAGAAGAAGAGGTAGAAGAAGAAAATAGAAAACAATATCAGAATCTAACCATCGCAGCGGAATAAAATATAATAGAAAACAATATCAGAATCTAACCATCGCAGCGGAATAAAATATAATAGATAACAACAGATCTTTACACCAAAAACAAATACTATATCTGTTTATACATACATCGTTAGAGTATACATAACACACAACTGGACAATAATCATAATCTGTCCTCACACAACCGAATACACAGTGGAATTTAAATCAAGTACAGAAGTACGTATCACCATCCAGCTCGTCTCCTTAGCTTCACAGCATCATATCATGTATTATATAATATTCGGTCTGACCCGAGCATTGCAGTTAAATAACACCCGAGTCGGTCTAGAATACCAGCGTAAGAAATCACACTCAAATTGATTATTAAAGTTTCAAAAATCCTTTGAAAATCAAAAGCATGTCGTAAGACCACGCCACAAAAAAAAACATGTCGGGTATTCACCTTACGATAGCTAAAACACTTTTTATTAAAATTATATGATATTATAATAGTGTCAATAGAAAGTAAAATAGAATCTAGCTAAAATGCTTGCATACCATGTTTCAGCAATAGTTGGGCACAATCAAAACCATACGGGCGCGTAGGGAAAATGGATTTCCAATTAATGACTAGGCACTGGGGTACCACCTGTCACGGTACCTTCTCTAGATCAGCATACCGAGGATCAATCCCGACCCCCTGCAACACAAGACCGGGACTACCCCTTACTGGATAATCCCGAGTAAGATCGCTCCACGGTTGTGATCAGCAACCGCACCACTAAGCCGAAATAAAAGGGACATCTAGACAGTGATGACCTCACCCGAAATGGGCGCTACCCACCAAGCCTTGCTGCATAACCCCTGATTTTCAGTCATTCCCGGTTGATGTGGCTTGAGGCTAAGCGTAACCTTTTAGATCATTTCATTTAGAATGCCCATCGTCCACTTGACGATGTTCTGATAGCATTCATCCATACAAGTCCGTTTCGGGTTCGAACGGAACCGAAGGCACTATTCCTACTACGTCCATTTTGGAAACATCCTCAGGATTAGTAGCGACTAGCCTTTGCACTTCACTGCTCCATCTTCGACTCCGAACTCGTCTTCCTCACGAGAACGTTCAAACAGGACCGAAGTGATTTTCGAGAAATTAATTCCGATCCCGGTCTCTTCGAAACGATCGGCGCATTGGCCAATATTGATAGTCGGTTGTTCAACCATCAATTAACATTCACAACATCCATCAAACATAAATAATTCTCCTGAATTGTTTATTAACCTCAAAATACCTTCGCAAGATATAATTCCATTTTCAATCCTTTTGAAAACAGTTTTCAACACACCTTTCTCATGAATTAAAACCTCCAAATATTTATTTCCACTGAAAACAACCAAGCACAAAACTTTAGATTTTTAAAATAATTTAAAACTCTTTATTATAAAATTTTAAAACGTTTAAATTTAGAACTAATTCAATACTATATTAAAATATATATTTTAGGAATATTTAAAATAAGATTACTTTATAAAATAAAACTAGATTTTCTCTTTTTAAAACGAAATACCAAGACACCTTTAATTAATTACTACGATAATAGATTTGAAAAATATTTACTTTAGAATTTAAATATGTTAAAATAATAATAATAACTTTTCCAAAACATGCTTTTTAAAACAACATTAAAACTTTTAACTTATATTAAAAAAAATATTTTGAAACCGTACTTAGCTATCCAGGGAAATATACTTCTCTTCAAATCCTTCAAAAATAAAATCACTATTTATTTTTAACAAATTTTCTCATTCTTTTAATAAATTCCCATCATGAATTTATTCTTCCTAATATCCACTGATATATTACTTTGTTTTTATAAACCCAGTTCATAAATTCCAAAGTCCCACTTCTCCTTTAAAGTTTCAACTTCAACCACTTAAATCAATTTTCAAATTGATATCCAATCTACTCCATTTTGAAATAAATTTCTTTACTTACTCAATTCATTTCAAAATCCATTAATTATAGACTTTATTATTATTGTTTTTCGTTTTGATTTTAAATCTTTTAACTGAAACATACCAATTTCAGATTTTCCAAATTTCTTCTTTATTCTTTTCAATAATTTAAATCTTAAATTAAAAATAAATGTTTTATTCTTTAAATAATAACACCGAGGTTTAAAATTCATTATCTTCCTGTTTATTTAAAATCCCCTTTCCATATACGTAATTTATTTATTAGAATTTTAAAACCACTATTATTCTTATCCAGTTCATTCTTAAATTTATTTAAATTCTCTATAATTATTTTCTTAAAAATTCACTCTTTATTTCCTTTTCAAAAATCCAATTCTATATATCTTGATATCTCAGTGTACCAGAATATACTCAAGTAAACTATAGCATTCAATATTCCAATTACCAATAATATTTTTCACAGAATATCGAATATTCATAACAGAAAATATTAAACAATATAAATAATTTTGAGGAATCCAGTTGGATCCTCCTACCTGTTTCCCTGCATCCACAGATGTTAGCACAACATAAAATACCAATTCCATTTCGAGATGGAATATCGTGGTATATGGATTTTAAATATAATATATCCGCTATTATGCGGCGGATAGGGTCTCATCTGCTATATAATGCGGGAAATCAATCATTCCAAGATGTACTATATACTATAGTATAGCACATCCAAAACAATTCAATCATTCAATCAATTATTTAAATTTAACTATTTAAATCTAAACGACCCAGATGAGTGAGATTAACTCACCTTCTTGTTTGTTGAAGTTTGCAATCCATTTCCATTCCGTACTAGTTTTCTTCGTGATTCTAGACCTTGCAAAACAATTTATGATTTATTAATATTTGAACAAATCGACAAATCAATTATCGTTTACTAGTTTTAATTTTAGCCAATGATTAAATTTAAACAAATAATCAATATAAACTAATTTCCTTCAATAAATAACTTCCTTTAGTAATTAGAATGATTTAATAAGTTGATTGAACAAGTTAATCACCCTAATACATATATATTTTATCCTTAGTAAGTGAAAACATATATGTATATTTACTTCTTTTGAACTACATACATATTTATAAAATAGATTATAGTTTTCAAAAAATCCAACTTTTATAAATTCTTCGAACATTTTAAAACCCCTACATACCAAAACTATTTTCAAACAATTCATAAACTAATTCTTATTATTATTCTGACAAATCACTTTAGCCGTTTAATATTATTAGTTAATAAACTTAATTAACCAATTTCAAATTAAAAATTTAACTAGTCCAATCTACATATCTTACTCTATCTCTCAAGATAAAAATAAATTTAAACTGTTATTAAGTTTATCCAGAACCAAAATAAAAATAAAACTCATCAACATCCCACACGTCGAAACCTAAGCCGGGAACCCACAAACCAAATGCTACAGCGCTATCTCCCTTCCAAAGCTGATATGCACAAACAAAACCCATCACACAATGTGCGTGTTTCTCCCCCTCTCTTGAGCTATACTCCACTAAATCGCAAACTGTCTATGCCATTGCAATCCATGACGAACACCCGACCTATCGACGCCAAAGCCACCACGTCTGCCGCCACCGTGTGAAACGTGAACTGTAGGTTTGGAACGCGACAAGCAAAGGTCGCATTTCCCAATTCAAGGCCGCACCCTACAGATCTCGGCCTGTAGGTGCAACTTCCCACCATGAATCCAAATCTACCCTCGAATTAGCCTTTCGTCACCTTATTACCACAAGAATCCAAGCTCTAGCTCACAAACCATCACTGTACAAACTATTGAGCACCCGAAACTTCGACCGGTACCACCCAAAACACATCTGGACGTAGATCTAGGCTTCCTAAGTTAAAAGATATAAGCTTTTGAATTTTAGTTAAGCATTTGAATTTATATTGAATTTTGAAGAAGTAATTTTTTCTCTCTTAAAGCAAATGAATGATACCGCAAGGAATAAAAGAGAAAATGGTGGCGTGTTGGAGAAAAAGGCTACAGTAGTTTGCCGAGGAAATTAAAAAGCTTTAATGAGAAGGAATGTCAGTTAATGAAGGTTGCTTGTAGGAGAATATAAATATATTTTTAAATTGAATTTCAAATTGTCTCGTTTTGCGTAGCCTAAAATCGCGAACCCCTATCGAGGCGTGCTGTCAGGCGTTTATAATGTTATGCCCCTATTTCGAACACAATGGAAAATGTTTCGAGTCCTAATTCGATCGTATGGAGAAGATAGCGTTTGGACTCAGTCATTATATTAAATTCCCGATATAGATTCAGCGCGTTTATATATCGTATGCTCACACAACAACTACAAACACTATGAAAATTGAAATCCGATAATAATACAATATTACGGATCCAATGAAACTGGTTTCGTCGAATTCCGAGACTATGCCTCGGAAGGCTATTTTTAAATTCAATTTAAACGATATAATTTCAAAACTTAACAAATCGCTGTTATTATCAATTTTAACACTTTTACTATCTTCAGTATTATCAATATAAATTTTATAAGCCTTCAAATTATTTTTAACAGGCTTAAAACTGAAAATTAAATATTTTGCCCAAATTCAAATTATTAAATTCAATAAACAAATAGTGATATTTGGAATTCAAGTTAAAATTAACCTTTCAAATATTTAAAATCAATTAAATATTCCCATTTCAAATGCTCAAAAATTCCAGGTCTTCACATTCCTCCCCACCTTAAAAGAATTTCGTCCCTGAAATGCTAGTTAAGAAGAATGATCCAATACCCATTACTATTTTCCAAAACCAAACTGTTTTATCAACTTGCCATAACATATCTTTTATTAAAGACCCACTATTACTTCAACCAACTTTCCAAAACCTTCCATAGTTTCCAAATAACTTTACTTATTCAACCATTCAAATTTAAATTTAAATCCAAATTTAAATTATCAAAACTTTCTCTAAAAATTTCTAACTCTCTAAATTTTTGAAAAATTTCACCAGCGTCTCCTTTACGCGCTAGCTCGGTACAACTACAAAATGCCTCTACGGGCTCCCAAATTGCAAAAGAAAACAAAAGGTCGAGTGGCTAGATCAAAAACCCAATCAAATTTCATACGGAAATTTAAACACACACCTTTTTGGTCGGGCAATTCAAATTTATCTTCTAAAATCAAAACCAATTTTCCTTTCCCTTTATAATACCTGCATATCCACTTAGCAATAATATCCAATCACAGCTTTTAAAATCATTTTATACATTTTCTTACAGAAGTTTTCATATCTATTTCTATTCAATTTAGTTTTCCCATTTCCATATGAATTTAATTTATCTTCAACTCTGAATATTGAAGTTTATCTTCCATTTATAACTGATTCGTATTATTATTTTAAATTAGTTTCATTCACTAATTTACTTCAATTTTCAATTTCAAATCGTTTGTCGCTAACAAAAAATTTTCCAAAAAATTTTAAAAAAGTTTCTAACTCCCAAAATTTTCGGAAAATTTTGACAGAGTCTCCTTTGTACGGAGGAGCTTTTGAAATTTGACAAAAGATGTAAATATATATACATCGACCCACTCGGTCGGAAAAGCAAAAAACAGTTCATATTTCCTATTTTTATTGCGTAGGCGTACCTTTATTTAGCATTTTTAAGCAATCGGCTTATTTAATTAGCATTTTGCGCAATCAAATCCAGCCCAACGACTTCCCTGAGCCATGTACTTACTCAACTAAAACATGTAAGTGTCATATATATGAAGTTTAACAACATTTCACTTATTTGCAATAGTTAAACACATGAATTCTAAAAGCAATGCACACTAAAAACTTTCTGTAAGCAATTTATATAGTTTTAATACTAATTCAACTGTTTTCAATTAATTCATATACCATTTTCATTCAATTTGAATGGTTTACAACCTACTTGCTTAAAGTCAATTCATTTTTAATTTTAAACAAAACCATATTATTTCAATTGATTTAAAAATCAATTCTATCCACCTCTATTAGTACATTTACTTTCGCTTACGATAGAATGACTAATTTTCTGTGCAAATTTGATGTTATTCATGCAAATAACGATTACTTAAGCTTATAATCATTTTAAATTGATTCCAACTCAATTTATTATTTAATTCCTTCTATTTTAATTCATTCACAACCATTTTATTTAGCTCGACACATTCCATTTCAATTTTATTCCTTTTCAATTTTATTCACGATCCATTCATTTACGTTTCATTCTGTATTTGCCTTCATTTCATTTGAGACCATTTTGTTAAGCTTGAACCATTCCATGCTTATATATTGATAACCATTCCCCAATTTAAATTTGCCCAAGCTTTTATTTAATGGACTTTTACCCGTACTCGAAGCCAAGCTTCCACTAACTTTAAACTTAAATTAATTTATTTCAAATTATTCAAATTTCATACCTAGCACATTTTCATTTTACAAATAAATTTTCTTTTCAATTTAACTTGATTCTATTTCAATCAAATCTCATTTCAATCTACAAATTTATTTGATTAGTTATTATAAATTTTAAATTTTCAGATTCAATTCATTCAATTGATTACAAGGCCATTTCCAATTTTATTCCCACTCATCTGGGTTTTATTTGCAACTAAAACAATCCCTACTTCAATCCAATTTCTTTTTATTTGGCAACATTTTCAATTATATTTGCTTCACTAATGATTCAAGTCGAATTTGATTTATAACTCGAGTTTTATTTCCAAACTTCATTATTAGCTTACAATTCAGCTTCTATTTAACTACATTAGGTTCCATTTACATATTTCATTAACTAATTTATTATCTAATTAGTTCTCCCCTATTTATAATTCAGTATTTAATTTTTAATCTCAAAATCTCTTCATTTAATTTTCTTAAGCTTAATTTATTTCATAATTCAAGTTTGGATTTTGTTTTCATTTTCCAAATCATCAAACAATATTTATTTTGGGTTTTCCATTCCACTTTTAAATTTTATAAGTCACAACTTATTATTTTACATATTTCCATTCATTCAAGGCTTGAATATATTCGCCTTTTACTTTTAACTCAAGATTTACGTTTATTTCTAACCCAAGCATATTTCTATTCCATGGATTTTTAATTCTTTTATAAGTTATTCTAATTCATTCCAACTTATTTCTTATCCAACTTACTTCCATTTATTCAAGTAAGGATCTAATTCCATTCAATATCTCCCATAACTCAACTGAATTTTTATTCCAATTCAATTCTATTTTAACTCAGATTTATTTAATTCAATCCGATTCAATTTTCTTCATCAATCCAAGTTAATTTCATTTTTAACGTTTCACTTTAAATTTTAATTCCAACATTCACAGCTCATATTTCCTTTCTGATTGAAAAATCACCTCAATTTATAAGCTTATAACATATCTTATCAGAATTTTTAAACACCCGGCTTTTGGTTTCAAATCATTTGAAATCACCATTATCTCAAAATCTCTCTTCTCACAATTTTAAACCAATCCTGGTTCTTATCCCTGACAAATTTCCTTTGAAATTTCAAAAATAAACTAGTTCTTCTGAACAAATCAATTTGGTAGCAATCTGTCACTTAGAAACTCGAAAATGAACATCGATGATGTTGCAGTCATCACCGATGTTATTTTCCAGCGACCGTAGTAAGTTCAATGCTATATTCCTTCCCAAAATTTATTTGAAACAATTTCCTTTCAGAATTACTTTTAAAACAATAATACTATTATTTATCTTCAAAACACTTCGACAAACACGTCCAAAATTTCTGGGGATTTAAATTTTCAAATTTAATTTGAATCCAATATTAACTACAATCCATTTATATAATTTCTGCTCATACAATTTTTTCCCTTTGATGATACAAGCCATTCCAATTTTTATGACCCTTGTTTGTTTAAAATATCATCATCCAAGCATCCAAGTTATATAATAATTTTAGAAAATATTTCTTTTATATCAAAATATATTTTGGGTAAAATTATTTCATTTACCCACCTTAAAACAATACTGTATCAGTTTATCGTGTAAGGTGTTTATAAACTCTTCTCGAATAGCGGCCAACTTACTCGATCAGAATTCATATTCCACCCAACCAATAAGTCAACACAATATTAAAACAATTTATATTCACTAACAAATACGCGCTCATATCTATTAATACGCTCAAACTCATTCTAGAGTACTACAGATTCTATTTTCAATGAGTAATCCCCACCAGAGCCAAGGTTATCTCCAACCTAAGCTTCGATACCAACTGTAACGACCCGCAAATCCGTATCTCTTGAGTCAACACTATTCTACATCAATCAACTCAAGGTGAACGGAAATACGTACCATTTGGGTTAAAGAAGAAGCTGTAGAAGAAGAAAATAGAAAACAACATCAGAATCTAACCATCGCAGCAGATTAAAATATAATAGATAATAACAGATCTTTACAACAAAAAAATACTATATCTGTTTATACATACATCATCAGATTATACATAACACACAACTAGCTAGTAATCATAATCTGTCCACACACAACTGAATACACAGCGGAATATAAATCAAGTACGGAAGTACGTATCGCCATCCAGCTCGTCTCCTGAGCTCCACGGCATCATATGATGTATTCTATAATACTCGGTCTGACCCGAGCATTACAGTTAAATAACACCCGAGTCAGTCTGGAATACCAGCATGAGAAATCACACTCAAATTGATTATAAAAGTTTCAAAAATCCTTTGAAAATCAAAAGCATCTCGTAAGACCACGCCACAAATAAACATGCCGGGTTTTCACCTTACGATAGCTAAAACACTTTTTATTAAAATTCTCTGATATTATAATAGTGTCTATAGAAAGTAGAATAGAATCTAGCTGAAATGCTTGCATCTCACGTTTCAGCAATAGTTGGGCACAATCAAAACCGTACGGGCGCGTAGGGAAAATGGATTTCCAATTAATGACTAGGCACTGGGGTACCACCTGTTACGGTACCTGGTCTAGATCAGCATACCGAGGATCACTCCCGACCCCCTACAACACAAGACCGGGACTACCCCTTACTGGATAATCCCGAGTAAGTTCACCCTACGGTTGTGATCAGCAACCGCACCACTAAGCCGAAATAAAAGGGACATCTAGTCAGGGATGACCTCACCCGAAATAGGTGCTACCCACCCAGCCTTGCTGCATAACCCTTGATTTTTAGTCATTCCCGGTTGATAAGGCTAAGCGTTACCTTTTAGATTGTTTCACTTAGAATGCACATCGTCCACCTGACGATGTTCCGATAGCATTCATCCATACAAGTCTGTCCCGGGTTCGAACGGAACCGAAGGCACTATTCCTACGACATCCATTTTTGAAACATCCTCAGGCTTAGTAGCAACTAGCCCTTGCACTTCGCTGCTCCATCTTCGACTCCGAACTCGTCTTCCTCATGAGAATGTTCAAACCAGATCGAAGTGGTTTTCGAGAAATTAATCCCGATCCCGATCTCTTCGAAACGATCAGTGCATTGGCCAACATTGATTGTTGGTTGTTTAACTATCAATTAACATTCACAATATCCATCAAACATAAATGATTCTCCTGAATTGTTTATTAACCTCAAAATACCTTCGCAAGATATAATTCCATTTTCAATCCTTTTGAAAACAGTTTTCAACACACCTTTCTCATGAATTAAAATCTCTAAATATTTATTTACACTAAAAAAACCCAAGCACAAAACTTTAGATTTTTAAAATAATTTAAAACTCTTTATTATAAAATATCCTTTAAAACATTTAAATTTAGAACTACTTCAATACTACATTAAAAATATATATTTTAGGAATATTTAAAATAAGATACTTTATAAAATAAAACTAGATTTTCTCCTTTTAAAACAAAATACCAAGACAACTTTAATTAATTACTACGATAATAGATTTGAAAAATATTTACTTCAGAATTTAAATATTTGTTAACGGTAAAAATGGCTTTAACGCTAACACCCGGTGTAAATCGTAATCAAGTGAAAGCACCACCCGTCTGCACGGGAAACAAAGTAAAAAGAAAATAGTAGAAAAGTAAAAGAGACAGAGATATTTATAGTGGTTCGGCTTCTAACAAGCCTACATCCACTTTACATTCTCCATTGTCTTCTTCGAGCACACTTTTACAAGATCACAACACTTTACACGATTTCAAGATTACAACACTTTACAACACGATTTACAACACGATCGTAGAAAGAGATTAGAACTTTAATGATGTATTGCTTCTTGGATTCATGTTGAATGAAGTAGATCTCTTGATGAAGATTCTTCGATGGATGAAGTGTTGGAAGAGTCGAGAAAATGGCAGAGTATAGGAGCCTTGGAATCCGGAAAGTCCCCTTGTCGTTGGAGTAGGCAAAGTATTTATAGGAGAGTTTGGAGTTAGGTCAGCTGGGTATAGGTCGTGAGTGACCTAATGTAGGTCGTAGGTCATGGGACAACCTAGTGGTGGCGACCTTACAGCACTTGATCTTAACTCAATGGAGCAGTAGGTCGTAGAGCGACTTAAGGAGAGTGGTAAGCGGCTTATCATGTTGAGGTATCAGGAGCGACCTAAATGGTAATGGTGCAAGGTAGGTCGTAGGTTGGTAGGGACGACCTAGGGAGATTGGCCTTAGGAGCTATGGCATGGAGCGGCCTAAGGGAAAAACGGGGTATCTTTTAGGTCGTGAGCGACCTATGAGTTAAGGAGAGGAGTTAGGTCGCAAGCGACCTAACTTTGTTTAGGTGCCTTTTTAAGTCGCGAGCGACTTAATCTGGAGGGAGATAGGTCGCTAAGTCGTGTACTTTCTTAGGTCACGAGCGACTCAACCTGGAGGGAGATAGGTCGCTAAGTCGTGTGCTTTCTTAGGTCACGGGGTTACTGTAGCTTCTGAAATGGTTGGGTCGCTCTATTCTTTAAGTCGTAAGGCGTTAACTCGTTTGGTTTTAGGTCGTTGGACCACTTTATGCCTTAAGTCACTGAGCCGCTTAGGTCAGACATGCTTTAGGTCGCGAGGTCTTCATTGTAGCTTAGGTCACGAACTCCTTCAAGCAGTTAGGTCGATGGAAGCTCTAACCCGTTAACTCGCTGGAAGCTTTAGCTCGTTGGAGACTCCATGCTCTAAGTCGCATACCGTTTTGGACAGGGCGCTGCCCCCTAGACCCCTACGACCTGACCGGTCAGGTCGAACACTGTAGCGGTGGCGTTGCCCCCGCACCCCCACCTTGGTGGGTTGGCACCACCCTGGACCCCCCCTCCGTAGGGGATCTCAGATGATAAATCACTCAAAATAACTTGCTTTGTTGAGATGCTGAGTTGACCAATCTTTGAGACGAGCAATCTTGCTTTTCTCGGTCGATCTTTTGATATCACGGCCTTGCTAAAAAGGCGAGATAACAATATTTTTTTTGAAAAAAATAATAACTTTTCCAATACATGCTTTTTAAAACAACATTAAAACTTTTGGCTTATATTTAAAAATTTATTTTGAAACCGTACATGGCTATCCAAGAAAATATACTTCTCTTCGAAACCTTTAAAAATAAAATCACTATTTATTTTTAAACAAATTTTCTCAATCCTTTAATAAATTCCCATCGTGAATTTATTCTTTCAAACATCCACTGATATATTACTTTGCTTTTATAAACCCAGTTCATAAATTCCAAAGTCCCACTTCTCCTTTAAAGTTCCAACTTCAACCACTTAAATCAATTTTCAAATTGATTTCCAATCTACTCCATTTTGAAATAAATTTCTTTACTTACCCAATTCATTTCAAAATCCATTAGTTATAGACTTTATTATTATTTTTTTCGCTTTGATTTTAAATCTTTTAACTAAAACATACCAATTTCAGATTTTCCAACTTTCTTCTTTATTCTTTTCAATAATTTAAATCTTAAATTTAAAATAAATGCTTTATTCTTTTAAATAATAACACTGAAGTTTAAAATTCATTATCTTCCTGTTTATTCAAAATCCCCTTTCCATATACGTAATTTATTTATTAGAATTTTAAAACCACTATTATTCTTATCCAATTCATTCTTGAATTTATTTAAATTCTCTATAATTCTTAAAAGTTCACCCTTTATTTCCTTTTCAAAAATCCAATTCTATATATCTTGATATTTAAGTGTACCGAAATATACTCAAGTAAACTATAGCATTCAATATTCCAATTATCAATAATATTCATCACAGAATATCGAATATTCATAACAAAGAATATTAGACAATATAAATAATTTTGAGGAATCCAGTTGGATCCCTCCAACCTTTTTCCCTGCGTCCACAGATGTTAGCACAACATAAAATACCAATTCCACTTCGAGGTGGAACATCATGGTATATGGGTTTTAAATATAATATCATCCGCTATTATGCAGCGCATAGGGTATCATCCGCTATATAATGTGGGAAATCAATCATTCCAAGATGTATTATATACTATAGTATAGCACATCCAAAACAATTCAATCATTCAATCAATTATTTAAATTTAACTATTTAAATCTAAACGACCCAGACATATGAGATTAACTCACCTTCCTGTTTGTTGATGTTTGCAATCCATTTCCATTCCGGACTAGTTTTTTTTCGTGATTCTAGACCTTACCAAACAATTTATGATTTATTAATATTTGAACGAATCGAAAGATCAATTATCGTTTACTAGTTTTAATTTTAACCAATGATTAAATTTAGACAAATAATCAATCTAAACTAATTTCCTTTAATAAATAACTTCCTTTAGTAACTAGAATGATTTAATAAGTTGATTGAACAAGTTAATCACCCTAATACATATATATTTTATCCTTAGTAAGTGAAAACATATATGTATATTTACTTCTTTTGAACTATATACGTATTTATAAAATAGATTACAGTTTTCAAAAATCCAACTTTTATAAATTCTTTGAACATTTTAAAACCCCTACATTTTTATTTTTAAAAACAAATACTGTATTATGCCAGTAACCAAAACTATTTTCAAACAATTCATAAACTAATTATTATTATTATTCTAACAAATCACTTTAGCTGTTTAATATTATCAGTTAATAAATTTAATTAAGCAATTTCAAATTAAAATTTTAACTAGTCTAATCTACATATCTTACTCTTTCTCTCAAGATAAAAGTAAATTTAAACTGTTATTAAGTTTATCCACAACCAAAATAAAAAAAATAAAAAACAAAAAAAAGCTCACCAACATCCCATACATCGAAACCTAAGCCGAGAACCCACAAACCAAATGCTGCTACTGTGCTATCTCCCTTCCAAAGTTGATATGCACAAACAAAACCCATCACACAATGTGCGTGTTTCTCCCCCTCTCTTGAGCTATACTCCACTATATCGCAAACTGCCTATGCCATTGCAATCCATGACGAACTCCCGACCTATCAACGCCGAACCACCACATCTGCCGCCACCGTGTGAAACGTGAACTGTAGTTCTGGAACGCGACAAGCAAAGGTCGCATTTCCCAACTCAAGGCCGCACCCTATTGAAATCGGCATGCGGGTGATACTTCTCACCATGAATCCACATCTACCCTCTACTTAGCCTTTTGTCACCTTATTACCACAAGAATCCAAGCCCTAGCTCACAACCCATCACTGTACAAACTATCGAGCACCCAAAACTTCAACCGGTACCACCCAAAACACATCTGGACGTAGATCTAGGCTTCCTAAGTTAAAAAATATAAGCTTTTGCAAAATCCCCTTTCCATATACGTAATTTATTTATTAGAATTTTAAAACCACTATTATTCTTATCCAGTTCATTCTTAAATTTATTTAAATTCTCTATAATTATTTTCTTAAAAATTCACTCTTTATTTCCTTTTCAAAAATCCAATTCTATATATCTTGATATCTCAGTGTACCAGAATATACTCAAGTAAACTATAGCATTCAATATTCCAATTACCAATAATATTTTTCACAGAATATCGAATATTCATAACAGAAAATATTAAACAATATAAATAATTTTGAGGAATCCAATTGGATCCTCCTACCTGTTTCCCTGCATCCACAGATGTTAGCACAACATAAAATACCAATTCCATTTCGAGATGGAATATCGTGGTATATGGATTTTAAATATAATATATCCGTTATTATGCGGCGGATAGGGTCTCATCTGCTATATAATGCGGGAAATCAATCATTCCAAGATGTACTATATACTATAATATAGCACATCCAAAACAATTCAATCATTCAATCAATTATTTAAATTTAACTATTTAAATCTAAACGACCCAGATGAGTGAGATTAACTCACCTTCTTGTTTGTTGAAGTTTGCAATCCATTTCCATTCCGTACTAGTTTTCTTCGTGATTCTAGACCTTGCCAAACAATTTATGATTTATTAATATTTGAACAAATCGACAAATCAATTATCGTTTACTAGTTTTAATTTTAGCCAATGATTAAATTTAAACAAATAATCAATATAAACTAATTTCCTTCAATAAATAACTTCCTTTAGTAATTAGAATGATTTAATAAGTTGATTGAACAAGTTAATCACCCTAATACATATATATTTTATCCTTAGTAAGTGAAAACATATATGTATATTTACTTCTTTTGAACTACATACATATTTATAAAATAGATTATAGTTTTCAAAAACCCAACTTTTATAAATTCTTCGAACATTTTAAAACCCCTACATACCAAAACTATTTTCAAACAATTCATAAACTAATTCTTATTATTATTCTGACAAATCACTTTAGCCATTTAATATTATTAGTTAATAAACTTAATTAACCAATTTCAAATTAAAAATTTAACTAGTCCAATCTACATATCTTACTCTATCTCTCAAGATAAAAATAAATTTAAACTGTTACTAAGTTTATCCAGAACCAAAATAAAAATAAAACTCACCAACATTCCGCACGTCGAAACCTAAGCCGAGAACCCACAAACCAAATGCTACAGCGCTATCTCCCTTCCAAAGCTGATATGCACAAACAAAACCCATCGCACAATGTGCGTGTTTCTCCCCCTCTCTTGAGCTATACTCCACTAAATCGCAAACTGTCTATGCCATTGCAATCCATGACGAACACCCGACCTATCGACGCCGAAGCCACCACGTCTGCCGCCACCGTGTGAAACGTGAACTGTAGGTTTGGAACGCGACAAGAAAAGGTCGCATTTCCCAATTCAAGGCCGCACCCTACAGATCTCGGCCTGCAGGTGCTACTTCCCACCATGAATCCAAATCTACCCTCGAATTATCCTTTCGTCACCTTATTACCACAAGAATCCAAGCTCTAGCTCACAAACCATCACTGTACAAACTATTGAGCACCTGAAACTTCGACCGGTACCACCCAAAACACATCTGGACGTAGATCTAGGCTTCCTAAGTTAAAAGATATAAGCTTTTGAATTTTAGTTAAGCATTTGAATTTATATTGAATTTTGAAGAAGTAATTTTTTTTCTCTTAAAGCAAATGAATGGAACCGCAAGGAATAAAAGAGAAAATGGTGGCGTGTTGGAGAAAAATGCTACAGCAATTTGCCGAGGAAATTAAAAAGCTTTGATGTGAAGGAATGTCGGCTAATGAAGGTTGCTTGTAGTAGAATATAAATATATTTTTAAATTGAATTTCAAATTGTCACATTTTACGTAGCCAAAAATTATGATCCCCTATCGAGGCATGCCATATGCGTTTATAATGTTATGCCCCTATTTCGAACATAATGGAAAAGGTTTCGGGTCCTAATTCCATCGTATGTAGAAGATAGCGTTTGGACTCGATCATTATATTAAATTCCCGAATAGATTCAACGCGTTTATATGTCGTATGCTCACACAACAACTCCAAAACTATGAAAATTGAAATCCTATAATAATACAATATTACGGATCTAATGAAACTAGTTTCGTCGAATTCCAAGACTGTGCCTCGGAAGGCTATTTTTAAATTCAGTTTAAACGATATAATTTCAAAACTTAACAAATCACTGTTAAATTCAATTTTAACACTTTTATTATCTTTAATATTATCAATATGAATTTTATACGCCTTCAAATTATTTTTAACAGATTTAAAACTAAAAAATCAATATTTTACCCAAATTCAAATTATTAAATTCAATAAATAAATAGTGATATTTGGAATTCAAGTTAAAATTAACCTTTCAAATATTTAAAATCAATTAAATATTCCCATTTCAAATGCTCAAAAATTCCAGGTCATCACACCAACGCAAAGAAAGAGACCAAAAATCCAAATGTACAAAGGCAAAATGAAGCACACACATATATACATACATGTATATATGTATATACCCATGGAGACCACAGTCATTGGACAACCAAAAAAACTACCTTACCACCAAAATGACCAGACTTAAGAGAATAACAAGTGCATATGAATCAGAGGAAACAACAAGCTTAAACATGTACAAATGGAAAGCAACAGACATGTACAGTTCAACATGGTCACATGTACAAAGTGTAGACAATAACAACCAGACAAGAAAAGTGCACCAGTCTCCAAAATCTAAAAAAATGTTCAAGCAACTCAACATGACATGGTAAGGAGAAATCAATTCAAACATGCTCCGTTCAAATTGGTCTGCATGACTACATGAACATGAAAACAAGATCACAGCAGGGAGCAAACACAACAAGGGATGAAACCAGACCATCATAACACATGTACATGAAATACACAAGCATCAAATGAAACCAGTCACAATGCAGACCTCAGTAAGAATAGATCACATGAACTAGACTTCAAAGACCAGCATACATATATACATAGTTCGAAATTAATGTGATCAGTCAAGTGCAAAATAGTTCAAGCATCAACATAAAAAAGTTGGATAAAATTCGAAATATGTTGCAGTTTACAAAAGAAATGATCACACGGTAGCAATTCAAACCAGTCAAAGAATAGAAAAATATTCCGGTGAAGTCAATCAGAGGAAACATGATGACCAAGTCAAAATATTACCACAAATTCGAAATGCCGAAGTCATGGAAGCAAAAAGAACGAAACCGACTCAAGCAATTCAAGTAGATTCAAATTCATCGACTATTGAACAAGTCAATATAGTCACAATCGTTCAAGCATAAATCAATGCAGATGATAAAATCATGATGAATTCAAACCAAAATTATACGAACGAGATTATAAGGTTTCAAACCCTATAAAATCAACTCATTATCATCATCGACAATTTTATTGAGTTCGTGCCCAAGTATATAAACAACGCGTAAAGTCAAGCACAATCAAAATGAAAAGGGGTAGAAATCACATACCGATTCTATACCAATTCGAACTCGACCTTGAAGTGGTCATAAGCAAATTTAAAAATCACAAATGATTAATGGCTGATAATTCCCGAACTTCTCCCTTTGATTTTCCATAATCCACACAATGAAATCAAAATTTCTAAAAGAAAAATCATAGATCTCCTCCTCCTCTCCAATGTGAAAGATTGGATCGAGCTATTTCGCGATGTCATTATTGTATTTGTCTTACGCTCATCGGCCTGTTAGTGGTTTTTCGTTGAATGTGTGCGCGCACACGATGGAAATTGGAAGTTTTGCCCGTTAGCGATGCTTCAGCGTTGGCGTGGCATGCCTGAGGTCATGCGATCGTGGTCGTCATTCGATTAAAAAAAGTATGCAGGTCGTGTTGTCGTGAGTATGACTTGAAAAGGGGAGGAAGTATGCATGTGCTGTGCATGTGATTGGGTGAGAAAGATTGTTATTTTGTTATTAATTTTGGTTATTAACGTTAATTAAATTTGAATGTTTATTAATTAGTAACTCTTTCATACGAGGTCCGATTCGAGCGAAATGAGTTGCGATGGATTCGTATCGATGTTGAGTACGATATAGGATCGAGTTAGATTTTATTTGAAGCTAAGAAAATTTTCAGTTTCAAATAAAAGATGAGTGTTTTATATCACTCACAAAGTACTAGAACAATTTTATGTTAGTTAAATTTTAAATTATGAAGTGATTCAAATATGTTGATTGTTATTTGATAATTTTAATTGACATTTAAATTGCCATCTAAATGAACTGATAAAAAAATTGAATTTTCAGTTAAATTAAATTGATTTAAATTACTAGTAAACTCTCGATTATTGATAACCAGTGTTATTTATTGACTGATTTGAATGTTGATTGTGATGGATGCCAACTGGTTGAAATTTTGAATGATTGAATGTTTATTTATTTTATCTATATCCTGTATCACCCTATAAAATATTTTAAACACTATATGAAACTGTAAATCAAATTATTTTGAATAGATTAAGAAATGGGTTTAAATGATATATACCTATGACAATTATTTTGGGTTGAAATGATATATATCCATCTTTAAAATTAAATTCCAATAACTGATCACTTTGCCATAGAATAGAAAATTATATACGGATACCGGATTTGTTAAATTAAATGATTTTAAAAAATTTAGTTTAGAATTATTTAAATGATTTTGATTTGAAGAAAAATACGAAATTTAGGGAAATTAAATTATTCTCAAACTCAAGTTTAAAATGTTGAAATTAAAATTTGCTAGAAGAAATCATTTAAGGAATTGAATTTGGAAGTCTAAAGTATAAGTGAAATATAATTTAAATTATGGAAATCCAATTTATTTTAAAGATTGAATTTTGTTCGAACTTCGAGATTTGTCTTAGAAAAAGGGACTTAAAGTGATATTTCAAATTTGAGCTTGGAATTGAATTATTCTAAAGGTTTGAATCAAAAATTCAAAAATTGAAGTTTAATATGAATTAAATGATTTAAATCAATATTATGAAGTTGAACTCATACTATGTAGAAAAAAATTGAAATGGTTTAAAGTAAGAATTGAATTGAAATTTGTACCATTAATTCTAATTTTTAAATCGAAATCGAAGTTGAAAATGAAAATCAAAATTGAACTTGATTTGAAACGAAATTGGAATCGAAGTTAATTCGAATTGAAATCAAACGTGAGTCGATTTTATTTGAACTAAGATTGAAAATGATTTGAATTGAAATAATTGAATTTGAATTGGTTTGACTGGAGTTTGGAGTTGGGTCTAGATTTATTGAATTGGAAAGGGATAATTTGAGTTGAACTCTTTTCAAAATAAATTAGTTTAACATATAAAATGTTTAAAAATCTATTTTTTAATATTCAATTTATTTTGATTTTCCAAACTATTTTCCTACATAAACCATTTTAAATATCCAAACCATTTGCAATATTAAAATTATTTTATATTAAACTATTTTAACTTTGAAATTCCTAAAAATTCAAACAGGTCAAAGTGGGAATTGTTTGTATTTAAATTGTGGATTTAAATACGAATGTGGTTAAAATGAAATTATAGCCTAAATTAATTTTTGAAGTAAAAAATGACATATCGAACCGAACATGATATTTTAAACTCAATTGATATTTTGAAACATATATGATATTTTGATATCGAGTATGAATTGTTTTAGAATGTAAAAGTACCAACCGATGTGTAAAACGACATTTGGTTATTCAAGAGATCTAGGCCTCTTATTGGCATACTCCCTATCCATAATTGAACCACTTTAACAATCGTTTACGTATAGGAGACTCCAGAACGAAGTGGTTAGATTTGGTGTGCGTTTGCTGGATTTGAGGAAAGAGAACGACGATGGATAGACCCCGACACTTATACCAATTTGAAATGACTAAAATAGGACGGCTTGACAAGGCCTAGCAGGCTAGCTACCCCTAGAAGACATCCATTCTTTGATTTTTTTTCCATATTATTACTTTTGGTGTTGGTTTCGATTGGCGCACCTTGATTTGTGATAACCTTCCTTTGACTCGATAAGTCGATATGGGATGGATGTACACGGTGGGCGATCATGGCTATGATGCGTTACCACCAGTCCTACAACCCGAAGTGGTAGTATCCTACCTTGGACATTGCCTCACGTGCCATGTCATACTTTTATCCCTATACGAGACCCTACGATTTTGGTTTAGTGTTGTTGTATCAGGTGCATCTCTATCCCCTAACGTGCTACTAGGACAATGCTTAAAAACACGTTAAGGGGGATTAATGTAAAGGCTTAACACTAATAAAATATTTATTTTACTAATTAGACATTATATATATAGCGTATTCTATTATATATAATTATTTTAATGGATCCTTAAGAGATGGAAAATCCCGTAATATCTCCTGCGTTATTGTACGCACGTTATACACTGGATAAGAGATGTGAAATCCTATAAACATCTCAAATGCTATTACAATCATGTTATGTGATATCAATTTGACTCACATAAGGATATTTTACTCTGACTCGAGTGTTTCGTCTTTTCATTACACTCAATTCAGCCCTTAGGATTTCAGCGCGTTGAAGATCGTTTTCTAGAGGACGAAGACGAAGACTTAGGTATATTATTATTTTTATTATTATTTTTACTCTCTGCATCATATTTTCTGCTACATTGTTCATTTTATTCTGTTGTATATATAACTCTGATAAATATTATATAAATCACAATCAAATGTATAATAAACATCTTCACGAACTGTTTATTTGATTATTATCTGCTATGGGATCCTGTGTTTGTTTTCTTCTTCTTTTCTTATTTTTATAAATTAACCTCATCGATTATCTATGTTCCGGATGGTTTAAGTTGGACGTATGTGGATTATTGTTCATTTAAACCTTTTGAAATGTAGGTCGTCGGAGTTGGTTTAGAGCTTTGGTTTAGTGATAACCTTAGCTTTGTGGGGTTTGACTCATTAGAAATACGATAGTAATACCCTAGAATGAGCGCGTGCGTGCGCATGTGTGTATATATGTGTATGTGTGTGTGTGTGTGTGTATATATATGAGAGCATACTTGTTAGTGTTATAAAATGTTTTATAATGTATTTACTTATCCGTTGAGTTGTTTATGAATTCTGGTAGGTGCATGAAATGCCATATTACCGATAGGAGTTCCTAAATACTTAAACGAGGCAAGTCGACATGATATTGTTTTAAGATAGAGTAAATGAAATAATTTTGCCAAAATTATATATTGTATGTAAAAAGAATTGAATAATAATAAATGAGCAAGTGAAATTAATGTGAGTAACTGAATTTGATTTAAATTGGATTTAAACTAGATATAAATAAATTAAATGTTAACTAATCAAATATGAAATAAGTGAATGTTAAATAAATTAGTGTTGACACACTTAAGTATAAGAAATAAGAAATATATGTTTAAATTATGAAATGAATAAATTTATAAAATAAGTTGAATATGAAGTGAATAGATTGTAAACTAAGTTTGGAAATATTAGCTAAACTAATTTGAGCTTAGGGATGTCTATAAACTTAAGCAACGAGTTATGAAATAAAAATCTAATCTTAGTTTAAGTTAGAAGAATAAATTTAAACTGAGAATCTGAGAAATTAAATTTCGGTGCTTTTGAAACTCTTTCTAAGATTTTGAAAAATATTATTGATATTATTTAAAGATATTTATGAATAGAAATTGTTTCAAAAGGACTTAAAAGGAAATAAATCATATACTCCCCCTCTTCTGTCGTTGAAAAACAATTTTGATGATGACGTTCGCATCATTGACATTCATATTCGAGTCTCGAAGGGTGGGAGGCTCCTTAGTAGCTTTGCTACACTTTTGATTCAGTAAACAGATCTTGATTTGAAATTTCTAAATATGATTTGATATATGTATAAAAATATACAAACATATATATTATTTTAAAATGATTTAAAATGAACTCGTATTTTAATTCTTAAGTTCACATTAATTAATGATTTTCATTTGTAGAAAATAAAGTGAATTATTTTGAATAATTGGAAACTTCTAAACTGAGAAATAAGAAATATAAGTTAAATGTTTAAACAAAATACGAGAAGTTAAATTATAACTCATAAATGTTAAGACAATAGAAATTTAAATTTGTGAAAATTATTGAGCATTCTTGTTAACTAAATTAAATAAGATAAATTTGTATAAGATTCAGTTACATTCTAAAAAATTACATAAAACTTACCAGGCATGTTTAAAAAAAGTTGAAACATTAAATATGAATGGTAATAGAATATTATACAAGTTTGAAGTTGAGTAATAAGAAATATTTAAAGAATATTCCAAATTGAAATTGTGTTTAAAGAAATGGTTATAAAATTAAATTAAGTAGTAAAAAATGGTTTAAACTTAGTTGATGCTCTAAGAAATGATAAATGAATAAGTTGAGTAGTAAAAAGAAAATACTATTTAGATATGAACTTAAGAGAAGGTAAACAAATAATAAATTAAACCATATATTTGTAAACTGTTTGAAAATAAATAAATTTGCAAAAGATGTTTTGAATTTTAACTATAGTTTTCTGAGATGATTGTAATTTGAATAATATTGTGTAAAAGAAGATACATCTGTATAAAATAATGATAAACTTAATTAATGATTAATGAAAATAAAAGTTTGAAATCTAAATTGTGAAATGAAATTTACTTAAGTCAAGTTGAATGGAATAAATTGATGAAGTAAGTTAACGAATAAAACAAAAGATGAAAGTCAACCTACGAAAATTTGAATGAAATTGATTGTGATGAAAAGAAAATTTTGTTAATATGAATATGAGTGATAGAATAGAATTTACTTAAGTAAATTTATTAATATGTATTTGAATAAATGAAATGAATAAATAAAGTGAATCATTGAATTAATATGAACTTAAGATATGAAGTAATAATAATAAACAAGGGTTATGTTGTATAAAATGTTGTAATAAACTTAAATGGTTTATGAAATGATTTATAAATGATATTAGTATTAAAGAGAATATACTAAATGGTGATGAAAACTTAATTAAGTTTAAATGAAATGATTTATAAAATGGCCCATAAATGGATTTATATGAAATGTGTTAAACGAAAAAAATGAAACAATTTAAATTTGAATAAATTGAATGTAAATGAAATATATGTGAATAAATTTGAAGGAAACCAATTAATGTTAATAAAAAATTGGATGTTCATAAGAAATGAAGTGTATAAACTTAATATGGGCATTGGAAATGTAAATTGCGATAGTATGGTAATTAGAGGAATGTTAATAATTATAAAATGGTTTCTTTGGTTATAAACCATTGTTATTACTGCTTTTGGCTGCATATGATTTTTTGTTGTGTATTGGGGCTAATGTTTATGATTTGGACTCAAAATTCATGCTATGTGGTTCGGTTTAACTCATACATGTTCTATATCTTATTATAAGTTACTAATATTCTAAATCAAGTTGAGAAAGGTACATACGAAGAACGTTTGGGAGTATACATGGATTTATTTGCATTTGCTTGCTTAATATGAGCGCCTTACTCATATTAATAATAACAAGTACGTAAGTCGAATTACATACCGCACATTTATATTTTTCCCTTGGAGATGCCTTATCATTGAGATGAGATGCATATTTGGTATATATTTGTATTATATACTATATTGTAAAAAATTTCTGATCGAGTCATGCAAAGGAGACGCTGCCGAAATTTTTCACCGGATGTTAGAATTTTTTTAAGGTTTTAGAAATTTTATGACTTATATTGTGACGCCCCACCTCTATACTCAAACTAACCAAGGACATAGGAGGTATGTCGTCGACTAGCACGAAGAATAAGGCTGTTGAGGAGCGACCATCTATGTAATTGCTTTGTACGAGTACCGATATGTCAGATAGTATTATATGCATTTCTTTTCAAGAGGAAATCCGACACATTAATGACAAACTCAAAAGCTACAACACGGTGGCTATGAAGTCTTCGGAAAAAAATATAAAATAAGCATAACACAAATCAGTCACAAATATTCATATCACTAAGGCGGAAACAGAAATGAATATATCACATAAAAGTGTACATCAAAGTAATGGTCATACAAGATCCATTACATCACAAAAGAATAAATACAAGTGTCAGACAAAAGAATATGTATACATCAAGGAGTCTCTATCTCGAAAGTATAAAAACAAAAACTACTAAGCTAAGTAGTTAGCCAAAAGTCAAAATCTAGCCCCAGCTAAGAAGTCAAGAGGAAGCACCTATACCACCTTGGTCTGACCCGAGTATTATTTAAGAAGGAAATAATAAACGGATCAGTCTAGCTATTAATATCATATAAAACGAGATAGGATAAGAGATATGAAAAAAGTATATGATAACAATAATGCCATACCGTGACAAGTATACATTTAACAACAAATAAAAATCATACAATATCTCGAATATTCTCATATACAAAAAAAGAATGTCATATTCTTTATTTTATTCACCAAATCGCAATTATTGATTTAGCTTATCAATGTAAATCGTTAAAATTGGTGAAACGCAAATTCTAGAAATCATCAATTAGAAATCCATAAATCACAAAGGGGGAGGCCTATCACAAACGGAAGCATGAAAACTCACCGACACGTGCATCACAAATGGATCGCTATCCCATGGCCGCTAACCATAAAGCCGATGCAACGACGTAGTATATTAACAGTACGCCCGAGGAACCTGAAATTGGAATAATTCAGAACGTCGATGTAGTATAGTAACGGTACGCCCGATGGACCTGAAACTCCAATAATTCGAAACAACTGTGTAGTACAATAACGGTGCGCCCGATGAACCAGATAAACCGTAACAATGATGTAGTACAATAACAGTACATCCACTGATCCAGATAAGCCGGAACATCGACGTAGTACAATAACGGTACATCCGATGAACCGAACACCATAAAAGAACATGGGTCGCTAGCCCATAAAAATGAGTCGAAACTCCAAAGAACCCATAGGTCGTTAGCCTATAAAAGAAATGAGACAAAGCCCAATAAAATGAGGTAAAGTCCCCCACGTGGACAAAGAGAAAACGCACAATGCTAGTCTAAACCATAAAATGATCACCATTGATCAATAAAAGTGTGAATTACCCAAAGCTAGTAAATATGAGTTTAGCTTCATGTCCCATAACCACTGGATTAACTTAAATATTTACAAACAAATTGTAGATTTTCACTCAAAAATTATCACAAGAGTTTCAATCAAACAAGTCTAAGAATTAACCGACAAAGTAAACGCAAGCGTTTCATCCACTTGTTTTGCTAAGTCGTTTAATTGGATTTCTCGAACGAATGAGGTAAAGGTTTGTGTATACTAATAGATTAGAAAACGGTTTTAAAAGAGGGTTTGGTATTGAAAGTAAATGTTGAAATCGTTTTGATGAAAGAGTTTGAATATTTACTACTAGTATATAAACCTTTGCATTTCAAAATGACAAACCATAGAAATGATTGTAGAAACAATCAATCACCAAAAATTCACATATGAAGGCGTGAATTAAATCCAAACAAATCGATACCAATTCCATCAAAATGTATATTCCCAAAAATCCAGAAAAAGAAGTCATCAAAGTCGATAAAAGTGGTAACAAATAATCGGATCAACTAAAATTGATTAACATTGGAAATTCACTCAAAAACAGCCTAAACAAGCAAAATGAACAGTTCTAAACGTCTAGGGGTCAATCTAGACGTCTAGATTTAGTTTTTGGAAATTGTTCAGAAAACCACCAGACGTCTGAAAGCACAAAGTAGACGTCTGAACCTATTAATCAGATGTCAGAAATGAGGTACTGGAAATTCTAGTCTAGATCACCCAGACATCCGGGAAGCAAGCATAGACGTCTGGATCGCCCAGACGTATGGAAAGCAAGGTCAGATGTCTGAGCTAAACGTCTAGAATTTTTATTCCATAGCTTCAGATGTCTGATCCTTATACCAGACATCTAAGCTGAAGCTCAGGCAATTATTGAACCTAGGCCAATTATGGCCAATTCACGTCGGAAGCGATCGAATGAGCGACGATGGCTAGGGATTTATGCCAAGCGACAACCCAGCCCTACAGACTCATCAACATGCTCCGAACACATGTCCAAACATCCATATAAGGATTTTCATAGATTTTGACTTCAAAGCACCAAAATTGGAAAATTCACCAAATCAATTCAAATCAAAAGCAAATGAACTTGAATAAAGGTTATGAATTCATACCTAACAACAATGAAAGCTATAGACGCAGATGTGAGTTCAAAAACTAACCTTTAAACCTAAAAACACAAGTGAGAAGCTATAAAACAAGGTAAGATCAACCACTCTTCAATTTTAACCCAAGAAGCTTCAATCTAAGCTCATAAGAAAATTGTTTCCTAAGTTAGGGTTTAGGAATTTCTGAAAATGGAAGAGGGATTGAGATGGAGAAGATAAAGAGGATGCTTACCTAAGCTTCCCCTTGATTTCTAGCGTGAAGTTGATTTTTCCTAAAAGACTTAGGGCTTAAGAATTTCTAATTTCTTTTCTCTTCGCCCATTTTTATTTTAGCTTGAGTGTTAGGAAATGAGAAGTAGAATGAATGAAGAGTTGAGGAGTTAGGGTATTATGTTGGGTTATTGGGATGAAGCCCAAACCCAAAGCCCAATAGAAAAATACCAAAATCCTAATCAACTCCAAACATATCGATGTTTATATTTAAATAAGTCGCAAACGTCATTTTGAAATCAATGGAAGTAGTCTCAAGTCTTAATTTGACTGTTTGCAAAAAGTAGCATTTCGTACTTTAATCCGACTTATGATGCTATATTTAAATAAATCATTTAAATATACAATCGTAAAATATGCGGGTTGTTACAGACTCCCCTCCTTAAAGAAATTTCGTCCTTGCAATGCTTAAGAGCAAAACAAAGAGTAACAACCATAAAAGCGTATCAACACAAAGAAATTTGGAATAAGAAGTTAGCACAAGAGAATAAGCCCGGATGTGTTTGCTCGATGAATTCTCTGGATTTCTAAGAACAATCCTTAGGATTTGAGGACCATTGAACTTTCACAAGCGGGACATCTTTATTATGAAGACGTTTAACCTTCGTAGCAATGATACTAATAGGGTGTTGCTCATAAGTCAAATTTGGTGACATTTCAATTTCTTCAACAACATTGGGATCAAGAATAGAATTGGAATCCCTAAGGCATTTCCATAGCTGAGAGACGTGGAATACATCATGAATAGTATAAAATTGAGCCGGTAATAAAAGGCGATAAGCCACGGACCCAATGCGTTCAATGATGGGAAATGGGCCTATAAAACGATGTGCTAATTTTCCCGATCGACTGAAACGCACAACACCCTTCATAGGTAAAACATGAATAAATACCAAATCTCCCACAGAAAATTCCAAATTCCTTCTTCGGTTATCGACAAAGGATTTTTGTCTACTCTGAGCTTCTGACGAATAAGGTCAATCTTTTCTGTGGAATCATGAATAAAATCTGGACCTAAAACCAGCTTCTCTCCGGCCTCAAGCCAACAAGGGGGAGATTGGCATGGCCTTCGATAGAGTGCCTCGAAAGGTGCCATACCAATACTAGACTGGAAGTTATTATTATAGGAAAACTCAACAAGAGAAATATGATCTTCCTAACTTCTCCCAAAATCAAGAACACATGCACGAAGAAGATCTTCAAAAGTTTGATTCATACGCTCGGCTTGTCCATCAGACTGAGGATGATAAGCGGTGCTAAAATTAAGCTTCGTTCCTAAATCTTTTTGAAGACTCTTCCAAAATCCACTAGTAAATAATCGCTCACGGTCACTAATTATAGAAGTAGGAACTCCATGCAATTTAACAATTTCTTTAACATAGAGTTTTGCCAAGAGAGGTATGGTCCGATTAGACCGAACATGAATAAAACGGGAGATTTTTAAGTTTATCAATTATCACCCATAAACCGCCATGGCTCGAATGAGAACGGGGAAGTCTGTCAATAAAATCCATGGAGACTTGATCCCACTTCCAAACTGCCATGTCCAAAGGTTGCTATAACCCACCAGGCCTTTGATGCTCGGCCTTAACGAGTTGGAAAGTCATTCAACGCTTAATAAAATTAGCAATATCGGATTTTATTCCATCCCAATAATAAAGTCGCTTCATATCCGTGTATATTTTACTACTATCGGGATGAATGGTAAATTTAGAACGATGAGAATCTTCTAAAATTTCTTTACGAAGATCACAAGTATTTGGCACGATAAGTCTACCAAGTTTTCGAATGCCGCCACGAGCATCGATTTCAAAATCTTTCAAACCATCAGTATTTCCATCTCTACAACTTTGGCGAAGATAAGCCAATTCGGGATCATGCTTTTGAGCATCAAGAGTGAGGTCTAAAAGAGATGGATGAGCCTCAAGGCAACATAAAACAAAAGATAAACATGAACTGGATTCACGATCTCGAATCTTACAAGTGGATAAAGTCTCAAGATCGTTCCATTCGGATATCGTCATTGAGACAACCGCTTGTTGCTTACGACCAAGGGCATCGGCAACACAATTTCCTTTTCCAGGAGTATAAAGAATATCAAGATCATAAGATGCAAGGAACTCGAACCAACGTTGTTGACGCAAATTAAGTTCTTTTTGAGAAAATAAATACTTCGAAGACTTATGATCGGTGTAGAGAACAAATTTCTCTCCCAAAAGATAATGACGCCAAATTCAAAGGGCGGAAACAATAGCCGCGAGCTCTAAATCATGAGTGGCATATCTAGTTCGACAGGCTTTAATTGCCTAGAAGCATAAGCAAAAACATGTTCCCTTTGCATGAGAATGGCACCCAAACCAACATGACTAGCATCGGTATAAACAATAAAGTCTTGGTTCCCCTTAGGAATCACAAGAATTGGAAAAGAGTTCTTTTAATCTCTGAAAAGAAGCTTCTCATTTGTTTGACCAAATGTACTTAACTCCCTTCTTTGTCAAACTAGTAAGAGGCATGGAAATTTTAAAAAGTCTTTTATGAACCGACGGTAATAGCCCTTCAATTCAAGGGAACTACGTATTTCCGTCACACTCTTCGGTCTCTTCCAATTTTTGAATCCCTTCAATCTTTGAAGGATCCATGAAAATTCTGGATTCAGAAATAATATGTCCAAGGAATTTCACACGAGCTTGCCAAAAGTGGCACTTAGAAAATTTCTCTTTCAATTGATTGCTCATAAGAGTTTCCAACACAATCCGAAGAGGCTTTTCATGCTCTTCCTCGGTTTTAGAATAAAAAAGAATATCATCTATAAAGATGAGAGCAAACCCATCGAGGAAGTCTTTGAAAACTCGATTCATAAGGTCAACGAAATAAGCTGGAGCATTCGTTAAACCAAATGGCATAACAAGCCATTCATAAGATCCATAACGAGTACGGAACGATGTCAAAGGAATGCTATCCTCTGCAATATGAAGCTAATGAAAACTGGTTGCTAAACCTAATTGTGAAAAGACTCTAGCACCACTAAGTTGATCGAATAGATCACCAATCTGAGATAAAGGATATTTTTTCTTAATGGTGAGATCATTAAGCTTATGGTAGTCAACGTAAAGTCTAAGTGTACCATCGGATTTCTTCACAAAAATAGCCGAAGCGCCTTAAGGAGAGGAACAAAACGAATAAACTGCTTTATTTCCAATTCGGATAATTGTTTACGCATCTCCTCATTTTCCTTATTGGACATACGATAAGGAGGACGAGTGATAGGTAGAGCTCCGGGGATTAAATTAATTCTGAACTCAATTGCTCGCTTAGGGGTAATCCTAAAACGTGCTCAAATATGTCGGAAAATTCACGAACAACGTGAATAATGGAAATGACATCCTCCTTATCATCATTATCATCATTATGAGGGTTTAGAGAATATAAGGATGCCATCGAATTAGAATCTGAATCTTTAAGAACAATAGAAATCTGCTTAACAGATTGAGGATGTCGAAGATGAACAATCCTCTTAGGACATAGGATATGGGTTTCATAACGGTTAAGCCAATCTATTCCCAAAATCATTCCGAAGCCCAAGTAGCACGTAACATGCAAGTCGGCTTGGAAGGAATAATCACATAAAATAATCTTGACATCTTTACAAAGTAAACTGAGTGTTGCGGATCCACCAACCGGATTCGCAATTCTCAAAGAAGTCATCAAGCCTATATCATTTAAAGAAAAGGTATCAACAAGTTCTTTTGATATAAAAGAGTGGGATGCACCCATATCAAAAAGAACTCGAATAGGTTGATCACAAAACATAACAATGCCATCAAGAATAGAATGATAAATATCTTAACCAAAAGAAGTGTTACTAGGCGCTTGCACAACATTTAGCTTTCCCTCCCTATTGCTTGGAAGATTGGGACATGCAGATAAAAGATGACCCGAACTTTTGCAATAAAGACAAAAGAGATGTTTCGGGCATCTATTTGCATAATGGTCCTTAGAACCACAATTGTAGCATTGCCCACGACTAAAGGTAGGAGTCTTTGCTACCGAAGTTGCTTGCTTCCCTTTCTTGTTGGGATAAGGACCTTTGAACTTAATAGGCCTCTCCTTGTTGTTATTGAAGTTCTGTTTGGCACTCACAACTTCAACATCACTTTCTTTTCGGCCTCTTCAGGTCGAAGAGCGATATCAACAAGCTAATTAAAAGAAACTTCCAGTTTTAGGAGTAAAGGCTTTTTGAGGTTCTTATTCAACCTATAAACAAAACTCTGATTTTTCTTCAATGGGGTATTAATATACTCCACCCCATATTTAAAGAGAGATTCAAAAGATGTGACATAGTTTGTCACGGAAGGTTCACCTTGAACAAGGTCAATAAAATGTCAGGCCAAAGTTGCTTTTTCAGCCTCCGGCACAAATTTCAACTCGAACCTTTCCCGAAATCGCTCCCAAGTAAGATCCGCTTCAATAATCTCAGAAGCTAAAAGCTCATACCAATCTAAGCTCTTTCTTGGAGCATGCTAGAAGCTACCTGGACTCGATGTATATCAACAAGATTCATGTGAGAAAAAATATGATCGCACGATTTAAGCCAAGCTTGAATTTCTATAACGCTTTCGGATCCCTTGAATGACCTTCCACCCAAATCAATATAGTCTATGCACAAATGTGCAAACCTGGATGTAGGATGAGTAAGCTCTGGAATAGGTTCGACAACTTGAGAAATCTTTAAGAGATCTAAAAGCTACAAGGCAGACATAAGTACTCCATCCTGAGGAGTAGCACTGGATTAACCGGCGCTCAGACGGTCAGGTCTAACCATTTCTCTTCTTTAAGAAAGAAAGAAAGAAAGAAGAAAAAGGTTATTCTCAGAATAAATATCAAACAATCATGATTGATAAAATAAGGCATCATAAAAGGAAATAGGATAGAATGGGCCCAATGACTCGAATTAAATCCTAAGGCACGATTCCTAAGAGAGACTTAGGACAATGATCCTTGCTATAATATTGTATATTTTTCTGAATCTTGGCTCTGATACCAAGCTGTGACGCCCCACCTCTATACTCATACTAGCCAAGGACATATGAGGTATGCCGTCGGCTAGCACGAAGAATAAGGCTGTTGAGGAGCGACCGTCTATGTAATTGTTTGTGCGAGTACCGATATGCCGGACAATATTATGTGCATTTCTTTTCAAGAGGAAATCCGACATATCAATGACAAACTCAAAGCTAACACACAATGGCTATGAAGCCTTCGGAAACAACTATAAAATAAGCATAACACAAATCAGTCATAGATATTCATATCACTAAAGCAGAAACAGATATGAATATATCATATAAAAGTGTACATCAAAGTAATGTCATACAAGATCCATTACATCATAAAAGAATAGATACAAGTGCTAGACAAAAGAATATATATGCATCAAGGAGTCTCTATCTCGAATGTATAAAAGCAAAAACTACTAAGCTAAGTAGTTAGCCAAAAATCAAAAGCTAGCTCCAGCTAAGAAGTTAAGAGGAAGCACCTGTACGGTCTGACCCGAGTATTATTTAAGAAGGAAATAATAAACGGATCAGTCTAGCTATTATTATTATATAAAATGAGATAAGATAAGAGATATGACAAAAGTGTATGATAACAATGATGCCGTACTGTGACAAGTATACATTTAACAACAAACAAAATCATACAATATATCGATATTCTCATATACAAAAAAAGAATGTCATATTCTTTATTTTATTCACCAAATCGCAATTATCGATACAGCTTATCAATGTAAATCGTAAAAATTAGTGAAACACAAATTCTAGAAACCATCAATTAGAAATCCAACAATCACCAAGGGGGAGGCCTATCACAAACGGGAGCATGAAAACTTACCAACACGTGCATTACAAATGGGTCGCTATCCCATGGTCGCTAACCATAGAGCCGGTGCAACGACGTAGTATATTAACAGTACGCCCGAGGAACCTGAAACTCGAATAGTTCAGAACGTTGACGTAGTACAGTAACTGTGAGCCCGATGGACCTAAAACTCCAATAATTCGAAGAACGACGCAGTACAATAACCATGTGCCCGATGAACCTGATAAACCGGAACAACGATGTAGTATAATAACAGTACATCCATTAATCCAGATAAGCCGAATATCGATGTAATACAATAACGGTACATCCAATGAACCGAACACCATAAAAGAACATAGGTCGCTAACCTATAAAAATGAGTCGAAACTCCAAAGAACCCATAGGTCGTTAGCTTATAAATGAAATGAGACAAAACTCAATAAAACGAGGTACAGTCCCCCATGTGGACAAAGAGACATCGCATAACGCTAGTCCAAACCATAAAATGATCACCATTGATCAATAAAAGTGTGAATTACACTAAGCTAGTAAATAAATGATTTAGCTTCATGCCCCATAACCAGTGGCTTAACTTAAATATTTACAAACAAATTGTAGATTTCCACTCGAAAATTATCACTAGAGTTTCAATCGAACAAGTCTAACAATTAACCGACAAAGTAAATGCAAGCGTTTCACACCACTTGTTTCGCTAAGTCGTTTAATTGGATTTCTCGAACGAATGAGGTAAGGGTTTGTGTATACTGAGAGATTAGAAAATGGTTTTAAAAGAGAGTTTATTTATTGGAAGTAAATGTTGAAATTGTTATGATGAAAGAGTTTGAATATTTACTACTAGTATAGAAACCTTTGCATTTTAAAGTGGCAAACCATATAAATGATTGTAGAAACAATCAGTCACCAAAAATTCACATACGAAGGCGTGAATTAAATCCAAAGAAATCGATACCAATTCCATCAAAATGGTTACTCCCAAAAATCCAGAAAAAGAAGTCATCAAAGTTAATAAAAGTGATAACAACTAATCGGATCAACCAAAATCGATTAACATTGGAAATTCACTCAAAAATAGCCTAAACAGGCAAAAATGAACAGTTCCAGACGTCTAGGGGTCAAACCAGACGTCTAGATTTGGTTTTTGAAAATAGTTCAGAAAATCACCAGACGTTTGAAAGCACAAAGTAGACGTCTAAACTAATCAGAAATCTGAACCTATTAATTAGACGTCTGAACCTATTAATCAGATGTCTGAAATGAGGTACTGGAAATTCTAGTCCAGATCACCTAGACGTCTGGGAAGCAAGCACAGACGTTTGGATCGCCCAGACGTCTCGAAAGCAAGGTCAGATGTCTGAGCTGAACGTTTGGAATTTTTATTCCTTAACCTCAGACGTCTGATCCTTATACCGGATGTCTGAGCTAAAGCTCAGGCAAATATTGAACCTAGGCCAATGATGTCCAATTCATATCGGAAGCGATCGTATGAGCAAATGGCCATAGACGATGGCTATGGATTTATGCCAAGCGACAACCCAGCCCTATAGACTCATCAACACACTCCGAACACATGTCCAAACATCCATATAAGGATTTTCATAGATTTTGACTTCAAAACACCAAAATTGAAAAATTCACCAAATTAATTCAAATTAAAAGCAAATGAACTTGAATAAATGTTAGGAATTCATACCTAATAATAATGAAAGCTATAGATGTAGATGCGAGTTCAAAAACTCGCCTTTAAACCCAAAAAAACAAGTGAGAAGCTACAAAACAAGGCAAGATCAACCACTCTTCAATTTTAACCCAAGAAGCTTCAATCTAAGCTCATAAGAAAATTGTTTCCTAAGTTAGGATTTAAAAATTTCTGAAAATGGAAGAGGGATTGAAATGGAGAAGATGAAGATGATGCTTACCCAAGCTTCTCCTTGATTTCTAGCTTGAAGTTGATTTTTCCTAAGAGAATTAGGGCTTAAGAATTTCTAATTTCTTTTCAATTCCCCCATTTTTGTTTTAACTCGAGTGTTAGGAAATGAGGAGTAGAATGAATGAAGAGTTGAGGAGTTAGGGTATTATGTTGGGTTATTGGGATGAAACCCAAACCAAAAGCCCAATAGTGAATTATTGCAAGATTTCAAGCCTCGCCGCGATTGGACTTATCATTTGGTTGTGTGAGCTTGAAATGCACAAAAATTAATTTAATGAATTTAATTAAAATAATTTGATTTTGAAACCTATCTTCTACATACAACCGAATTAGGCCTCGAGACTAATTCCAGTACATTCGAAGTAGGGATATAATATATAGAACGTCACGTGGCATGCTATGTTTGGAGTTCGAAAATTTCACGGGTCAATAAGGTCGGATATTTATGTCATAGGTCGTTCATTTTCTTATTCGCATAAGCCTAGCTTCAGCCGCTCGTTCACAACTATTAATGGCCGATAATTCCCGAACTTCTCCCTCCAATCTCTCGTAATACGCCAATGAAATCAAAAATTTCCAAAAGGAAAATCGTTGATCTCGTCCTCCTCTACAATGTGAATGGCTGGATCGAGTTATCTCATGATGTCATGATCGTATTTGTCTCGCATTTATGGGTCTGTTATAGGTTTTTAATTGAACTTGTATGCACACGCGATCGAAGGTGGAACTACATGCAGTTAATGAGGCTTCAACGCTAGGCGACATGCCTGAGATCGTGCGATCGAAGTCATTGTCGTCATTTGAATATATCATATAAAAAAAGTACACAGGTCGCGATTAAGCGAGTTTGACTTGGAAGAAGGTAGGACCATGCATGTGCTATTCACGTGATTGTGTGAGGGATATTGTTTTTTGTTATTAATTTTGGTAATTAAAGTTAATTAAATTTTAATGTTTATTAGTTCGTAACTCTTACATATGAGATCTGATTGGGGCGAAACAAGTTGCAGTGGATTCGTATTGACGTCGTTTACGATATGGAATCAAGTTGGAATTTATTTGAAGCTGAGAAAATTTTCAATTTCTAATAAAAGTTGAGTGTTTTATATGGAAAATTTTCAATTTCGAATAAAAGGTGAGTGTTTTATAATGCTCACGAAGCACTAGAATATTTTTATGTTAGTTAAATTTAAAATTATGAAGTGTTTTAAATTTATCGATTGTTGTTTGATAATTTTAATTGACATCTGAATATACTGATAGAAATTTGAATTGATACTTAATTTAAATTGGAATTAGTTGCTAGTAAACTCCCAATTATTGAAACCAGTTGATTGTTGTAATTTATTGATTGATTTGGATGTTATTTGTGATAGATGCCAATTGGTTGATATATTGGATGATTGAAAGTTTATTTATTTTACATATATCCTGTATCACAATGTAAATTTTTTACTAGTATATAAAACTGTAAATTGAATAATTTCGAATAAATTGAGAAATATGTTAAAATGATATATACCTATGACATTTATTTTGGGTTGAAATGATATATATCCATCCCTAAAATTATACTGAAATAACTGATCATGTGGGCATAGGAAAGAATATTATATATAGACATCGGATTAGCTAAATCAAATGATTTTAAAATTTTTGATTTGAAATTATTTAATCGAATTTGATTTGAAGAGGAAAAATCTAATTTAGGGAAATTTCATTATTCTCGAACTCGAGTTTGAAATGTTGAAATCGAAATTTTAAAAGAAATAGTTTAAGGAATTGAATTCGGAAGTCAGAAGTATAAGTGAAATATGATTTGAATTGTGGAAATCCAATTTATTTTAAAGATTAAGTTGTATTCGAACTTTGAGATTTGTCTTAGAAAAAGGGATTTTAACTGGTATTTCAAATTTGGGGTCGGAATTGAATTATTCTAGAGATTTAAATCTAAAATTCAAAAATTGAAGTTTAACTTTACTTAAATGATTTAAATTGATATTTTTAAATTGAACTCGAACTATATAAAAAATTAAAATGCTTTAAAATAAGAATTGAATTGGAATTCAAACCATTAGATCTAATTTTTGAATCGAAATCGAAGTTAAAAATGAAAATCGAAATTGATTTGAATTGAAACTGGAATCGAAGTTAATTCGAATTGAAATCAAAAGTTAGTCGATTTGAATTAAATTGAGATTGAAAATGATTTGAATTGGAATAATCGAATTTGAATCAGTTTGATTGGAATTTGGGCTGCGGTCCAGATATATTGAACTGGAAAGAGATAGTTTGAGTTGAACTATTTTTAGAATAAATTATTTTAACACATAAACTATTTAAAAAACTACTTATTGTTAAATATTCAAATTATTCTGATTTTCCAAACAATTTTCTTATATGAACCATTTTAAATATCTGGACCGTTTTCAATACTAAAACTATTTTAAATAAACTAATTTAATTCTGAAATTCATAAAATTCAAACCGGTTGTAACGACCAGCAAATCCGTACTCCTTGAGTCAACTTTATTCTACCTAAATCAACTCAAGTTGTACAGAAATACGAATCATTTGGGTTAAAGAAGAAGAGGTAGAAGAAGAAAATAAAAACAACAACAGAATCTAACCATCGCAGCGGAATAAAATATAATAGATATTAACATATCTTTACATAAAATCAAATATATCTTTTTTTATATTACACCATCAGAGTACATCAATCACAACTTAACAACAATAACATACAACCGGATTCACAACTACTCAACACAGCGTAATATATATGTACAACAAGTACGGATATACGTATCGCCATCCAGCTCGTCTCTTGAGCTCCACAGCATCACATCCTGTATCCTATAATACTCGGTCTGACCCGAGCATTACAGCTAAATAACACCCGAGTCAGTCTGGATTACCAGCGTGAGAATATCACACCCAATTGATTATTAAAGTTTCAAAAATCATTTGAAAAAAAAAGCATCTCGTAAGACCACTCCACAAATAAACATGTCGGGTTTTTACCTTACGATAGCTAAAACAATTTTTATAGAAATCCTCTGATATTATAATAGGGTCTATATACAAATACTTATAAAACAGGGAAAACTCTATACTACTTCTGATTATTCTGTCTTTATTTCATTTATATAGATATAAACAATTTACTGGTAGACGAATACCTCTCTTTATCATCTCATGTCGCAAATGCCTTACTGCTTTCTTCGCACCGGACTTCGTGAAATCAATCCCCAAATATAAGGGGCCGATCCAGTATATTAATTGGTGCGTAGCGAGCTTTTGAGCTACTCAAGCTGGAGGTGCGTAGCGCTAGATCAGCTATGAAATGAATCTGATACATGTCCTCCAATTATATCTTCTAAATCGTCCACACTAACAAGTGATTCTTTAAGTGCATCCGGGTTAAAGATCAATCCCCATCTGTAACTCCTCTTTCCTTTAGTCCTACGCGTAGCACTCATTCTGGTGCTGCTTACGGGGTCTCATCCAAGCAACCTTTTCGCAAATCCAAGCGATCTTTTCGTAGGCGTTTTCCCCCAATTGAATCGGGGGATCAAATTGATTATAGGAGTAATGGCTCGGCTGCTAAGGTGCAGCGAACCTGAGGGTTGGCGTTGCCTCCATCTCATTTCTGTAGCTGCCATGCTGGGTGCTATTATCTTAGTCATAGTTCTTACTGAATTAGCATTCGTCCAAGCTGTTCCAACAACATAGAACAAGATGAACTCACTCAGGCTGTAAGAAACGGAAAAAAATCATTGGCTTATCAAATTATCTATCAAGCCGTGAAAAAGATTCAACAAAAGACGGAAACAAATCCACTATCCGTTTTACGTCAAGCAATACGTGGAGTAACTCCCGATATAGCACTATTACTGCCGATTTGATTTGGGCTAGACTAAGATTTTAAGAAAAAAAGTTACAGTCTTTTCTAAAACCTATGCTATAGTTTATCGCCGACTCTGACTTTCGCGAGACATGCAAGAAACGATAATAAATCTCGTCGTTAATTTGGAAAAAAAATAGATACTTATCATTCATTGGCGGGAGATAACCTTATGATAAAGAAAAAGAACTCAAATTCGAGTGGAGAAGTAAAAGTAGCAACTACTCATTCCCCGACTGAGAGCCAATGGAACTTAGTTTGGATCGGTCCCCAATTAATATACTGGGGCTGGATAGGTACTTCTCGGTACTCCGGGATATACACCAGCGGGTGGACCGGTAGAGAAAATGCCTCGAGCCAATGTCCGAGTACCAGGCGCTACGTCGCTGAAGTAACCCATGTTCGTAGACAAAGCTGATTCGGAATTTCTTTAGCCGAAATTATTACATTATTAAATTCCAGCTACTAGCCACAGAGTGGGTAATACAAACAAAGCTCGTACAAGGCTCGTAGGGAGAATGGATTTCCAACTAATGACTACGCACTGAGGTACCACCTGTCACAGTACGGGGCCTAGATCACCGTACCGTAGAATACGCCCGCTCCCCTGCAACACAAGACCGGGACTACCCCTTACTGGATAATCCTGAGTGAGATCACCCCGTGGTTGGGATCAACAACCACCCACTAAGCCGAAATAAAAAGGGACATCTAGACAGGAATTACCTCACCCTGCTTGGGTGCTACCCACCTAGCCTTGCTGCATAACCCCTGATTTTCAGTCATTCCCATTTGATGAGGCTTGAGGCTAAGCGTTACCTTTTTAGAACATATCCCTTAGAATGCCCATCGTCCACCTGACGATGTTTCGCAAGCATTCATCCATACAAGTCCGTCCCGGGTTCGAACGGAACCGAAGGCACTATTCCTACTACATCCAATTTGGAAATATCCTCAGGATTAGCAGCGACTAGCCCTTGCACTTCACTGCTGCAACTTCGAATTCTCGTTTTCCACGAAACGTATAAATCGGATCGAAGTGGTTTTCGAGAAATAAATCTCGATCCCGGTCTCTTCGAAACGATCAACGCATTTTTGTCCATATTGATAGTCGGTGATTTAACTATCAATTAATATTCACAAACAACCATCAACCAATAAATGATTTCCCAAATTATTTATATATCTCAAAATATCTTTACAAGATATATTCTCACTTTCAAATCCTTTTGAAAACAGTTTTCAAACTATCTTCCTTTTCTCAGAATAAATTCCGTGTATTTCCATTTCCACTGGAATCACCAAGCACAAAACTCTAGATTTTAAAAATAATTTAAAAACACTTTATTGTAAAATATATTTAGCATTCAATTTAGAAAAATTTACTTTAAAATATTTAAGTTAAAACTACTTCAATAATTTGTTAAAAATACATACTATATGAATATTTGAAAATGATGTTGCTTTATATATATAAAGCTAGGTTTTCACTTTTTTAAAATAAAATACTAAGACACCTTTAAATAATTATTACAATAATATATTTGAAAAAAATATTTACTTTAGAATTTTAAACATTCAGAAATAATAAATTTTCTAAAACATACTTTTTAAAACAAACTTAAACTTTTATCTTATATTTAAAAATTTACTTAAAACATACTTGGCTATCCAGAGAAATATACTTCTCTTCACAACCTAAAAAGATAAATCACTGTTTATTTTTAAACAATTTTTCTCATTCCTTTAATAAATTCCCACCTGAATTTATTCTTCCAAATATCTAATTTCAACACTTAAATCAATTCCAAATTGATTTCCAATTTACTTCATTTATTCAAAAATCCTTAAATTTCAGTTTTTATTCCTTAATTATGACTTAAAATACTTTTAATTGAAATACCAATTTAGATTTCTCAATTTACTTTTTATTCCTGTAAATAAATTTAAAATTTTAAGTTTTAAAATAATTCTTTATTCCTTTAAATTAATATCACATAATTTTACAATTCATTAATTACTGTTTATTCAAATCCTTTTCTTTTCATATTCGAAGTTATTTATTAGTATTTAACATACTTCCATTTCTTTCTCAATTCATTCTTAATTTATTAAATTCTCTAAGATATTTCGTTTACAAATTTACTTCCTTTATTTTCTTTCCAAAATCCAATTTACATATTTTTGGTAATTCATTATACCCAATATATATCAAATCAAATCATATCATTCAATATTCCAATATATTCAACATTGAATACCAAGTAATCACAATTGAGAATATTAAATAATAAATGTTGAGGGGTCCAGTTGGATCTCTCCAACCTGTTTTCCCTGCATCCACAGATGTTTGCACAATATAATATGTCAATTCCAAAATTACCATACTATAGCACATCAATCAATCTCAACCATTCAAACGATTATTTAAATTTAATCATTTAAATTTAAATTTAAATTAACCGAGTGAGATTAACTCACCTTTGATTTTTTTTCTTTAATTTTATATGCAATCTGATCCCATCTCGACTTGTCCCCTACCAGATTTTGACCTTGAATAAATATTAGAAGATTTTACTAATGTTTGAATTTTTTTAATAATTAATCTCCATTTGATAAATTTAATTTAATTAATATTCTAAAAAAACGAACAATTCAATTCCCATTTTAAAATTTAAATCCAACTACTACTTTAATTCTAAACTAGTAATTTAATCCTTTTTAAAATACCTACAGTAAAAAAAAATAGGTTTCAAAAATTCTACTTATATAAATTCTTTCAAATTTTAAAATTTCTTTAGATAAATTTATTTAATTTAAACTAATAATTTGATTTTAAATAAATAATTTGATTTTAAATAAATTTTCCTATACTAATAATTTTAAGGAACTAAAATAATTAAATCAGTTTATTAAGCAAGTTAATTACGAAAATACATTATTATTTTTTTTATTTTTAAAATAAACAGGTAGGTTTAAAATACGTTTATATATTTAAATTAGAATAGGTATGTGTTTATATTTTTGAACATGGCAGTAAGTCCCAGCATATTTATATTTTATTTTAGTTTTAAAGACTATTAGTACTTAAAAATAACATTCGAACTTATTGTAAATGTTTATTATCAAACTTAGATTAAATAAATCCAAATATACCTCGCGACAAGGTCGAACCCGAGACTGGCCAAACCCTTATACCTCTTCTCTTCCCAACATCCTGCTTCTTCCCCGAAACCACAGCCTCAACTTCGGCCATCCCATCGTGAACGCCATCGCACACTGCCACACCAATCTCGATCCACCCACCACCTTGATTCGCGACAGCACACACCGAGTTGCCATACCCATCGCGAATGCGTGCGCCACCAATTACTTTGCAATTTCCTCAACAGTAACCCCGAGCGACCCCCTCGCATCCCCCTCCATCTCCTCTTGTCGGCAACAAATCTTGGCATCGAGGCCCCTATCGCGACCGTCAAAACGAGAAGCCACAAATCCTACCCGCACTCGCGTGTCCCCTGTCAGTCATGCCTCACACCATACGAAACCACGTTCGTTGAAATCAGACGGCGACAACGATTTGCTCAAAGCCCTAATTGAAAGCGAGACGAGCAAGCAGAGGAAGACATGGTTTGATTCGATTTCAAACAGAAGGGAAGAACCGCGATTTCCAAACACGAGCCCTCTTCCATTTTTTTGATTCGAAGATTATAACCCGGCCATTGATTTATTATTTTGAGATTTTGTTTCGCTCTGCCAATATATTTTCTTTTGAACGAGACTTCTTTTTACTAAAGCTTTACCATTTCTTTTGAATGCGTCTGTTTTTAATGAAAGAATGGGGGACAGGAAAAGATGTAAGCATGCAACATGTTTCTGCGTGTCGGCTAAAGGAAATACAGGGTGGCTGCTGATTAGATTTTCTTTCAGATAAAGATATTTAAATTAGACCGATAATTATCGTCTAAGCGTTTATACCTCGTACGATCACACGTTAATTCCGAAAGCTACGAAATTTGAAATCCGGTAATAATTCAATATTACGGACCGAATGGAACTGGTTTCGTCGAATTCCGAGACTGTGCCTCGGAGGGCTATTTTTAAATCCAATTTAAACGATCAAAATTTTAAAACTGAACAAACCACTGTTAATTTCAATTTTACAACTTCTATTATCTTCAGTGTTATCAATATAAATTTTACAAGCCTTCAAATTATTTTTAACAGGCTGAAAATTCCAGATTTCATATTTTACCCAATTTCCAATAATTAAATTCAACAATTAATTATCCAATAAATATTGATATTTGAAATTCAAGTTAAAAATTTACTTTTAAATATTTCAAGTTAATTAAATATTCCAATTTAAATTGCTTAAAAGTTTCTGGTCGTCACATTCCTCCCCCTTTAAAAGAATTTCGTCCTGAAATTACTAGTTAGGAAGAATGGTCCAATACCCATTTATTTATCCCCAAACCAAACAATTCATCATCCTACCAATTATCTTTTTTAAAGACACATTACCATACTTACTAACTTCCCCAACTTCCCATAGTTTCAAACAATATTACTTACTCAATCATTCAAATTTAAATTTTAAGTCAAATTTGTAATTAACCGAATTTTCTCAAAAAATTTCTAACTCTCTAAATTTCCGAAAAATTTCGCCAGCGTCTCCTTTGCGCGGCTAGCTCGGTACAACTACAAAATGGCTCTACAGCCTCCCAAATCCAAAAAGAAAACAAAACGCCAAGTGGCTAGATCCAAAAATCCAATCAAATTTCACAGAAATTTAAACACATAGGGCGATTCTAGTTTATCTTCTGAAATGAAAGCCCATTTTTCTTTTCCTTTTACAATACCTGCATATCCTGCTTAGCACTAATATCCAATCACAGTATTCCCAAAACATTTTATCGACTTTCTCACAAAATGCCAATATCTGTTCATCCAGATATTAACTTGGAATATATTTGTATTATCAATTTCCAATTAAGAATTCACTATTCTTTTCTTAAGTTTAGTATAAGCGTTTAATATGCTTCCTTATTTATTTTCAATTCACTACTTTAGTTTATATATATTTCTATCCAAATTGATTCTTTCATTTCTATCTGAATTCAATTTACCTTCAACTCTGTATACTAAATTTTATCTTCCATTTATAACTGATTGATATCATTATTCTAAACTAGTTTCGTTTACTAATTTATTTCAAATTTCCAGTTTGAAATTGTTTTGTCGCTAACAAAAAATTTTCCCAAAAATTTTCAAAAAAATTTCTAACTCCCAAAATTTCCGAAATTTTTTGGCAGGGTCCCCTTTGTACGGAGGAGCTTTTGCAATTTGACAAAAGATATAAGTATGTAAACATTGACCCACACGGTCGGAAAAACCAAAAACAGTTCATATTTCCTATTTTTATTGCGTAGGCGTACCTTATTTAGCATTTGTAAGCAAGTAGCTTATTTATTTTAGCATTTTGTGCGATCAAATCCATCCATATGGCTTCCCTAAACCTGCACTTACTCAATTTAAACATATAAGTAACATATCTATGAAATTTATAACATTTCATTCATTTAAACTGCTACAACATATCAACAGCATAAGTAATGCATTATAAATACATCCATAAGCAATTTGTATAGTTTCCAAACTAGTTCGATTTGCTTTTAACCGATTCATATACCATTTTCACTCATCACAAGTGAGTTACAACTCATTACTTATCTTCAATTCGTATTTATGTCTAAACAACTCATTTTCGATTTAATTGATTTCAAAAATCAATCTCTGCTACTTCTATTAGTTTATAATAACAACAAGGCTATATTTTTTTTAAACAATCTCCGATTTATATTCTTGATTTGATTTTTATTTACTAAACCCATTACACCTGCTAACTTAACTCACTTTATTTATTCATGTATTCATTTGAAAATTTTTAGTTCACATTCACAGTTCATTTCCAAATCTATTTATTTAATTATAAGGCCAATCCAAAATTTTATTTCCACTCTCTTGAATTTATTTGTAATTCAATCCATAATCTAACTCTTTCATTCGACAATACTTCAATTTTGTTTACTGACAATATGCATTGAATATTATTTATAACTCAATTCTAGGTCATAATCAAAGTTTATTAACTCTCAATTCAACTTATTAAGTTATCCCAAATTATTTTACTTCCATTCTCAATTAAATATTGATTTTTATCACAAAATCACTTCATTATATTATTATTTTTGAGTTCAATTCTAATTGCATAATTCAAGTTTGGATTTCTATTTCATTTCCAAGATACAAAATATTTTATTTTGACTTATTTATTCCACTTTTAAAATTTTATAAGTCACACACTCATTTATTTTCCCCCGCTTCCATTCGTCTACACCCAATCACATTTATCTTTCACTTTTAACTCAAGATCTTACCTTTATTAAGCCAAACATACTTTCATTTCAAGCAATTAAAATTCTTTTGATAAGAAATTGAAGTTTATTTATTCAATTTAATCCTTATCTAACTATTTCTATTTGAATAAGGATTTTATTTCATTTAACTTAAATTATTCAAGCTTTTATTTAATAAATTTTCCACTTCCCTCGAAATCACCCTTCCATAAATTTTAATCTTAAGTTAATTTATTTATTTCAACTTCATACTTAATTTCATTTCCAATTTATTAGATACTCATGTAATCAAATTCCATTTACTTTAATTAGCCATTCTCATACATCCATTTAAATTTTGTTAGAATTATACCCAAGACCATATTTAATTCATTCTTTCTCGAATTGGATTCATTTGAAAATTCAAACTAGCTTTAAACTTAAGTTAATTTACTTCAATTCACCACCATTTAATAACTTAAGTTCATTCTCTTTTTAATTTATTCATACTCGAATTGGATTTATTTCATCACAAATCATTTTTATTTTAATCCGATTCCATACAACTCAAGCTTTATTTCCAAACTCTATTACATATTCACAATCTTTGATTTGATTTTCCTTTGATTAAATCCCTAACCATTTCACTAATTAATTCGATTAGTTTCTTCTTTTATCCATTTTAAATTTTAATTACATTAACAATTAATTGTTGGATTTATTAATAATAAAGCCATTCAATTTATGCTTGAATTGGATTTGTTTATATTTCACACCATATCCATTTTAATCCAATTCATTCAACAACACTTCCAATTATAATCCAATTTAATTAAATTTAAATTTAAATTTTATGTAACTTATCTCAAGTTAAATTCAAATATATTTTCTTCACTTTCATTCACTTAAGTTAAATTTTAATTGCCGGATCAAAATTTTCACTTCCTTCTTATTAATATCAACTTTACTTTATCAGTTCAATAGTTGATTCATTTATTCATTCACAAATTCATTTTCAACAAATGAATTTTGTTTTCATACATTAATTATTTTTAGTCCATTTGAACTTAATGTGCTCCTTATTTTACACATTTAAATCAAGCATTATCCAATATTGAATTTCATTTCATTTCATTTGCATACCATATCAATTAATCAGTTACTTATAAATTTTAATCTTAAAACTTTGTTTTATTTAGTCCAACTTGTCTAATTTTCCATTTTACATAATTTAACCCAATCCAGACTTAAGATTCTAGTATTCAGTTTTCACTTTACTTACTTACAAAGTTGAATTTTATTTCAACAAATTCCTAATTTAGAAGTCATCAAACTTTTTATATGCCATAAACATTCTTAGTTAAAATTTCAAAGTTTAAACAATCTTTCAACATTTCAAAATTCCCTTTGAAATCTTCTATATCCAAAGTTCCTTTGATATATTCAATTTATCTCTTTGAATTTCAAAACTCACCCAGTTTTGCAAATAATTTCAATTTCAAACAAATTGGTAGCAATCTTTCTCTTAGAAACTCGAAAATGAACATCGATGATTCTGCTGTCATCACCGAAGTTATTTTCCAACTACCGTAAGAATTCGATGCTTTAATCTCTTTCAAAACCCTTCAAATATTTATATTCCAAATCTCCGTGGATCTCAAATCCGATTCAAAAAAAATATTTCTCATAAATATAATATTTTTCCCAATCTTTGGGAATCATTCCCAAATTCGAAGGAACTTAAATTCCAAAATTTTCAAATTCCAACTCTTTAAATTTATATTCAAACATTACTTTGGAATTTTATTTTATTTTAATTATTAATCACACTATAATTTACATTATAGTTTACATTTACAAATTCATTTGGATATAAATTTGTTTCTTAGTTTTTGATTATAGTTTCAATTCCTTATTCAATTACAATTACCATCTATTTTATTAATTTATTCCTTAATCTTTAGTTATTATTTCAATTCTTATTTAATTATCACACAATGATAATAATTTAATATTCACAATGATAATAATTTAATATTATCACTTTCTAACAAGCAAACATCTATATATAACTATGACAATTTACGAAAAATCATTTTCTTTTATATACAAAAATAATTTTGGGTAAAATTATTTCATTTACCCTATTTAAAACCATACTGTGTCGGTTTACCATTTCTAAGAGTTTAGAAATCCCTATCGATGACATGGCGTCCCATATATCGACCAGAATCCATAAACACTCAACAGATAAGTCAACACAATATAAAAACAATTTTATATTCACTAATAAATATGCGCTCATATCTATTAATACGCTCAAACTCATCCTAGAGTACTATTGACTCTATTTTAATGAGTAATTCCCACCAGAGCCAAAGTTATCACCAACCTAAGCTCTGATACCAACTGTAACGACCCGCAAATCCGTATTCCTTGAGTCAACTCTATTCTACCTAAGTCAACTCAAGTTGTACAGAAATACGAATCATTTGGGTTAAAGAAGAAGAGGTAGAAGAAGAAAATAGAAAACAACAACAGAATCTAACCATCACAGCGGAATAAAAAATAATAGATATTAACATATCTTTACACAAATCAAATATATCTGTTTTTATATTACATCATCAGAGTACATCAATCACAACTTAACAACAATAACATACAACCGGATTCACAACTACTCAACACAACGGAATATATACGTACAACAAGTACGGATATACGTATCGTCATTCAGGTCGTCTCCTGAGCTCCACAGCATCACATCCTGTATCCTATAATACTCGATCTGACCCGAGCGTTACAGTTAAATAACACCCGAGTCAGACGAGAATACCAGCGTAAGAAAATCACACCCAATTGATTATTAAAGTTTCAAAAATCCTTTGAAAACAAAAGCATCTCGTAAGACCACGCCACAAATAAACATGTCGGGTTTTTACCTTACGATAGCTAAAACAATTTTTATAGAAATCCTCTGATACTATAATAGGGTCTATATACAAATACTTATAAAATAGCCGAAATTGTTACATTATTAAATTCCAGCTACTAGCCACAGAGTGGGTAATACAAACAAAACTCGTACAAGGCTCGTAGGGAGAATGGATTTCCAACTAATGATTAGGCACTGGGGTACCACCTATCACAGTACGGGGCCTAGATCACCGTACCGAGGAGTACGCCCGCTCCCCTGCAACATAAGACCGGGACTACCCCTTACTGGATAATCCCGAGTGAGATCACCCCGCGGTTGAGATCAACAACCGCCCACTAAGCCGAAATAAAAAGGGACATCTAGACAGGAATGACCTCACCCTGCTTGGGTGCTACCCACCTAGCCTTGCTGCATAACCCTTGATTTTCAGTCATTCCCATTTGATGAGACTTGAGGCTAAGCGTTACCTTTTTAGAACATATCCCTTAGAATGCCCATCGTCCACCTGACGATGTTTCGCAAGCATTCATCCATACAAGTCCGTCCCGGGTTCCAACGGAACCGAAGGAACTATTCCTACTACATCCAATTTGGAAATATCCTCAGGATTAGTAGCGACTAGCCCTTGCACTTCACTGCTCCAACTTCGAATCCTCGTTTTCCATGAAACGTACAAACCGGATCGAAGTGGTTTTTGAGAAATAAATCTCGATCCCGGTCTCTTCGAAACGATCAACGCATTTTTGTCCAATATTGATAGTCGGTGATTTAACTATCAATTAATATTCACAAACAACCACCAACCAATAAATAATTTCCCAAATTATTTGTTTATCTCAAAATATCTTTACAACATATATTCTCACTTTCAAATCCTTTTGAAAACAGTTTTCAAACTATCTTCCTTTTCTCAGAATAAATTCCGAGTATTTCCATTTCCACTGGAATCACCAAGCACAAAACTTTAGATTTTTAAAATAATTTAAAAACACTTTATTGTAAATATATTTAGCATTCAACTTAGAAAAATTTACGTTAAAATATTTAAGTTAAAACTACTTCAATAATTTGTTAAAAATACATACTATATGAATATTTGAAAATAATGTTGCTTTATAAATATAAAGCTAGATTTTCAATTTTTTAAAATAAAATACTAAGACACCTTTAAATAATTATTACAATAATAGATTTGAAAAAAAATATTTACTTTAGAATTTTAAACATTCATAAATAATAAATTTTCTAAAACATACCTTTTTAAACAACCTTAAACTTTTATCTTATATTTAAAAATTTACTTAAAAGATACTTGGCTATCCAGAGAAATATACTTCTCTTCACAACCTTAAAAAAAAATCACTACTTATTTTTAAATAATTTTTCTCATTCCTTTAATAAATTCCCACCTGAATTTATTCTTCCAAATATCCAATTTCAACACTTAAATCAATTCCAAATTAATTTCCAATTTACTTCATTTATTCAAAAATCCTTTGATTTCAGATTTTATTCCTTAATTATGATTTAAAATACTTTTAATTGAAATACCAATTTAGATTTCTCAATTTACTTCTTATCCTTTAAATAAATTTAAAACTTTAAGTTTTAAAATAATTCTTTATTCCTTTAAATTAATATCACATAATTTTACAATTCATTAGTTACCGTTTATTCAAATCCTTTTCTTTTCATATTCGAAGTTATTTATTAGTATTTAACATACTTCCATTTCTTTCTCAATTCATTCTTAATTTATCAAATTCTCTAAGATTATTTCGTTTACAAATTTACTTCCTTTATTTTCTTCCCAAAATCCAATTTATATATTTTTGGCAATTCATTATACCCAATATATATCCAATCAAATCATATCATTCAATATTCCAATATATTCAACATTGAATATCAAGTAATCACAACAGAGAATATTAAATATTAAATGTTGAGGGGTCCAGTTGGATCCCTCCAACCTGTTTTCCCTGCATCCACAGATGTTAGCACAATATAATATGCCAATTCCAAAATTACCATACTATAGCACATCAATCAATCTCAACCATTCAAACAATTATTTAAATTTAATCATTTAAATTTAAATTTAAATTAACTGAGTGAGATTAACTCACCTTTGATTTTTTTTATTTAATTTTATATTCAATCTGATCCCATCTCGACTTGTTCCCTATCAGATTTTGACCTTGAATAAATATTAGAAGATTTTATTAATGTTTGAATTTTTTTAATAATTAATCTCCATTTGATAAATTTAATTTAATTAATATTCTAACAAAACGAACAATTCAATTCCCATTTTAAAATTTACATCCAATTACTACTTTAATTCTAAATTAGTAATTTAATCCTTTTTAAAATACCTACAGTAAAAAAAATAGGTTTCAAAAATTCTACTTATATAAATTCTTTCAAAATTTAAAATTTCTTTAGATAAATTTATTTAATTTAAACTAATAATTTGATTTTGAATAAATAATTTGATTTTAAATAAATTTTCCTATACTAATAATTTTAAGGAACTAAAATAATTAAATCAGTTTATTAAGCAAGTTAATTACTAAAATACATTATTATTATTTTTATTTTTAAAATAAACAGGTAGGTTTAAAATACGTTTATATATTTAAATTAGAATAGGTATGTGTTTATATTTTTGAACATGGCACTAAGTCCCAGCATATTTATATTTTATTTTAGTTTTAAAGACTATCAGTGCTTAAAAATAACATTCGAACTTATTGTAAATGTTTATTATCAAACTTAGATTTGAAAATAAATCCAAATATACCTCGCGACAAGGTCGAACCCGAGACTGGCCAAACCCTTATACCTCTTCTCTTCCCAACATCATGCTTCTTCCCCAAAACCACAGCCTCAACTTCGGCCATCCCATCGTGAACGCCATCGCACAGTGCCACACCAATCTCGATCCACCCACCACCTCGATTCGCGACAGCACACATCGAGTTTCCATACCCTATCGCGAATGCATACGCCACCAATTACTTTGCAATTGCCTCAACAGTAACCCCGAGCGACCCCCTCGCATCCCCCTCCATCCCCTCTCGTCGGCAACAAATCTTGGCATCGAGGCCCCTATCACGACCGTCAAAACGAGTAGCCACAACTCCTACTTGCACTCACGTGTCCCCTGTCAGTCACGCCTCACACCATACGAAACCACGTTCATTGAAATCAGACGGCGACAACGATTTTCTCAAGCCCTACTTGAAAGCGGGACGAGCAAGCAGAGGAAGACATGGTTTGATTCGATTTCGAACAGAGGGGAAGAACCGCGATTTCCAAACACAAGCCCTCTTTCATTTTTTTCGATTCAAAGATTATAACCCGACAATTGATTTATTATTTTGAGATTTTGTTTCGCTCGGCCAATTTATTTTCTTTTGAACGAGACTTCTTTTTACTAAAGCTTTACCATTTCTTTTGAATGCGTCTGTTTTTAATGAAAGAATGGGGGACAGGAAAAGATGTAAGCGTGCAACATGTTTCTACGTGTCGGCCAAAGGAAATATAGGGTGGCTGCTGATTAGATTTTCTTTCAGATAAAGATATTTAAATTAGATCGATAATTATCGTCTAAGCGTTTATACCTCATACGATCGCACGTTAATTCCAAAAGCTACGAAATTTGAAATCCGGTAATAATTCAATATTACGGACCCAATGGAACTAGTTTCGTCGAATTCTGAGACCGTGCCTCGGAAGGCTATTTTTAAATCCAATTTAAACGATCAAAATTTTAAAACTGAACAAACAACCGTTAATTTCAATTTTACAACTTCTATTATCTTCAGTGTTATCAATATAAATTTTACAAGCCTTCAAACTATTATTAACAGGCTTAAAATTACAGATTTCACATTTTACCCAATTTCCAATAATTAAATTCAACAATTAATTATCCAATAAATATTGATATTTGAAATTCAAGTTAAAAATTTACTTTTAAATATTTCAAGTCAATTAAATATTTCAATTTGAATTGCTTAAAAATTCCGGGTCGTCACACTAGTCAAAATGGGAACTATTATATTTAAATCATGGAATTAAATATGAATGCGATTAAAATGAAGTTATAACCTAAATTGTAATTCAAATTGAATTTTAAGGTAAAAATACATATCGAACCAAGCATGATATTTTGTAGTAGATATGATATTTTGAAGTTAATATGATATTTTGATATCAAGTATGAATTTTATTGAATTGTAAAAGTACCAACCGGTTGGTAAAATGACATTGGGTTATTAAAAAGACCAGGGCCTCTTATTGACATACTCTCTATCAATATTGAAACCACTTTAAGAATTGTGTACCTTGAGAAGACTCTAGAAGAAGTGGTTAAATTTGGCGTATGTTTGCTGGATTTGAAGGAAGAGAACGACGATGGACATACCCTATCACTTGGGCCAATTTGAAATGACTAAAATAAGATGTCCTGATAGGGCCAAGCGGGCTAGCTACCCCTAGCGAACATCCGTTCTTTGATTTTCTTCCATATTATTACCCTCGATGTTGGTTTTGATTGGTGCACCTTGATTTAGATAATCTCCATTTGACTAGATATGAGATGGATGTATGCAGCAGGCGATCATTGCCATGATGCGTTACCAGCAGCCCTACGACGGAAACTGGTAATATCCTATCTTGGGAATTTCCTCACGTGCCTTGCCACACTTTTATCCCTATACGAGACCCCTACGATTTTGGTTTAGTGTTGTTGTATCGTGGTGCATCCCTATCCATCGACGTGCCATTGGGGCATTATATGCAAATTGTATGACAATGCTTAAAAATGCATAAAGGGGGTTAATGTAAAGCCTTAAAGCTAAGAAAAATATTTATTTTGTTGATTCGACATTATATATAGCATTCTCTACTGTATATAAATATTTTGACGGATCCTTAAGAGATGGAAAATTCCATAACATCTCTTAAGTTATTGCACGCACGTTATACATTGAATATGAGATATGTAATCCCGCAAACATATCTGACGCTACTACACTCATGTTATGTGATATCGATTTGACTCACGTAAAGATATTTTAGTCCTGACTCGAATCTTTTGGCTTTTCATTACGCTCAAGTTAGCCTTGCGTATTTCAGCACATTGAAGATCAATTTCTAGAGGACGAAGACGAAGACTTTGGTATATTATTATTATTATGCTCTATGTCATGTTGTCCGCTACGTTGTTCATTCTGTTCCATTGTATATACAGCTCTGATAAATATTGTATAAATTATAATCAAATGTATAGTAAAAAGCTTCATGAACTGTTTATTTGATTATTATATTTTGTCATTCGGCCGCGAGATCCTATGTTTGTTTTTTTCTTATTTTCTTATTTTATTAATTAACCCTATTGATTATCTATGTTCCAGGTGGTTTAAGAAGGACATGTGTGGATTATAGTCGATTTAAATCTTTCGAAATGTGGGTTGTCACAGTTGTGAACCGTCAAGTAAAGTATAATATAATGGACTATGCCTGATGTATTAGGTCTCAACTACAACATTCACTGCCCATTATCATATGAGTCAATTGGTTTGGGAAACATGATATTGCAATCACCATGGACCATTGTTGTAGAGTATATTACAACGTACTCAGCCCCTTGTAATAGATATTAACTACAACATCGACTTTCTTATAGGCCTCGTTTACAACTTCCATTGCCCTTTGTAATATGTCCCACCTACAACATCCATAGCCTGTTGTTATTTATATCTTTTGCAACTATTTTGGTCCGTTGCAAAATAAGTAGAACTCCATAGAGTACGCATGTAGCAATATTTAATAATTAATAAATATTATCATAAAACAACCAAAATCACAGATAATATAAGACTATAAGGCTACATTCACAAAGTTTCAAAGCATTCCAAAAGGAGTATATAAGTTTTTACATTCACAATGTTCTAACACATAACTAGTTACATAATACATAATAACTAGTTACAAAATACATATCAAGTTCTAAGTACTAACGTACATACTAGGCCAAGGAGATGAAATCTTTGGACCATGCGACTTTTGACCTAACAGCCTCTTTAGTTATGGACATCTTTGAATTTGGTCCGAATAAAAAAGCTTCAGGTTCCCCCGCTACTTCCACCCATACCTTCCACGTATCAGGTCCAAGCTTTATGAAGTGTACGAAGAATTTGGATTGACGCTTGCTATGGTTCCTTCTACAACTATGTTCTTCTTCCAACCCATAACTTGCACTTTTGACCAAATTTTAGGATTATCATGATCATGACTTTGAAAATTGTTGCTATCGCGGTGTGACTGCAAGCAAACAAAAAACTGTTAACGTGTGTGTTATGGCATAGGCAGTAGTGTTTAGTACCATAAACTCAAACTACATAGCAAAAGAGATGTTTGTAGCCAAGTGAAGTTTTCAATAGACCATACACACCCTCGAATACACACCAATATAAATACACACACTGTAGATATAATTGTAATTATAAAGTGCATAGAAACAAAAGGCAATATGAAGACCAAACAACAATAGAGAAAAATTATTATACCATGAAGATTAAAGAGGACTGTACAATGCACCTAAAAGTACCATGTACTCAAAAAAGAATAAAATTAAAAGTCGAATTCATGAAAAACATAAGAATTCAAGCCAATGCCACTGACCGTTCTTACACATCCTTTATCATCTTTATGCTCATTGCTTTGGCTCTAAAAGAATGCTTCATCTGCACGTTTAGATAAATTCGACTTAACTCATTTACACAGTTTAGATGTATATATATTTCATTTGGTCATGGCTTCCATGACTTTCGCAGAACTTGTTTAGATAAATTATTCACCACTCATCAGTGCTCTACTACTAAACCACACCAATTCCATCACCACCAAATCTCCGTACAAACAACAACCTCCTACAACCTACTTCCTTCCTAATCAAAACCACCTTCCTTCAACCTGCTTCGACCTGCAAGCAACTGAAATATCTACAACTTCTCTGCAGCCGGAAACCACACATCACTACAACACACAAACCCGACTTCATCATCTTCTTCAAACCGAGCAAACACAACCTCCATCCCAATCTTTAAATTCACAAACCAGAACAATTTTTCACCATCTCCACCCAAACTTCGTCTCCCCTGCCATACAACATCCCCTTGCCAAAACACAACATATCAAAAAATCACAAACAAACATCCCAATCAATACCCATCCAACTTTCCTTATAAAAACAACTGCGACCATCCCCACTTGGTATCCAATTCCATACCTGAACCCACTCCCCTAATCCACCGCCAGAAGCATCACCGCAACTTCACCATCAAATCTGTCAAGTCGAATCAACTCCACCACCCGAATCTAAACCCTTAATCCCACACACAATCAACAAACCGCATCACCGATCCCGCCTCCACTGTCATCGAACCAACGTACACCTTCGCATGTCCCTTCCCTAACCAATAGCCAAACAATCGCAAATTATAAATAAATTTTTTTCTTCTTCCTTTCGGTTTTTCCTCACTTCATTTTTTCCGCATAACAAAGAAGAGGAAAGACAAGATTTGGGCAGTTTGATTTCCTTTTTTGCAGTGGGCTTGTTTTTTATATAACTTGTGTAGGGGTGGACTGGTAACTGGGCGTAGTTGTTCTGTTTTGTTTATCATTTTCCTTTCCATTAAATCTCTGTAAAAATAACAAGACACGCGCTTAGTAATTCATAAGCATATATCACTATATTTGCACTTATATTTGCACTTATAACACTTAAACTCAAGCAACTACTAACACTTATATTTGCACAAAATCAAGCAATTAGACAATAGCTAATTAAATATAAACTCACCATCATCAGTAGTTTAGTCACCTCATTGAGTCTAGTCTCTAAGTGAGTTACTTGGTTTACTGATGCATTTACCTTTTTTGATTGACTTGAATAAATAACAATTTGAGATGGTGCAATACCAAAGCCTAATCCTCTCACTCTTCCCTTATGTTCGTTGCTAAAAATCGTTGATAGTAAATCTCCAAGTATCGATGTTGCTTCCTGGGAGTTCTAAGCATTAGTTTTGTTCTCTTTGATCTTGGTCTAAAAATTAAAATAGATCCAATGTTAAGAAATTAAAAAGGGATATAGACAGTATACATGAAAACTTTGCCAGATTACAATTTCTGATACTTGTTCAAATATTTGTTTTTAGACTATGATGGTATACAAACAATATACTGCCAGATTACAATCTCTGCATACAATTTCTGACGACAACTTCAAAAAAGAAAAAACAAGATTATATATAGAATGTAAAGGGCACCAAGTCGTAATGCACCCTTTATTTTGATTTTGGTTCAGCCATGAAAATAATTAATTTTGGTACAACATCCACTTTCAAGCTGCGCTGCTAGTAGCAAGTGAATTTTTGATGAGTTTTTATGTTTTGTAGCAAGTGGATCAGCACCTTAAATCTCAGTCTTTTATAATGCATCGACAGTACAGGTATTAATCGGCTAATTAAGAAATAATAATAAAAACCCTTATAATGCAATTAGTAGTGATAGAATTTGGTGGATCTCCTTTTTTTGATTTGTGCTCTGACCCATAGCACGTCTGTGCTAATATTAGATATTCCTCTTTCCTTCTTTTTTTGCAAATAACAACAATAATAATAATAATAAATAAAAAATATACAATCGATGTAAATAGATATACATTTCTTACCATATCTTCGATTAATCTTGTGTAACCCTTCCTATTCATTGTGTGTGGAATTTTATTCTTCCCTCTCGATTCTCTATATTTTTTGCTAGTTTCCTACATAGGAAAAAGTCGTTAACAAACTACAATTTGCCTTCTAATATATAATGAATAAAATAAAATTTATTATCGCAAATTTCTCCGATAGTTTTTCTTTCACAAAATCATTCCACTCGATCATTTTCTACATTGTTCGGTTTGAGCATAACTAATCTAGAGGAAGAGTCCGAACAATTAGACGCTACTTCAATAGCGGAAACCAACTTTGACATCGATTCTCTCCATGTACTCCCACCATTTTAACCAACAAATCCTTATATGCTTCATCTAGCATGAATCTTGAGTACTTAAAGTGTACAAAGTGGCAGTTATACACAGTGTAGAGGACAGCTATAATGACATTTCATATAGCATTTATAAGTAGTTATATGTGTTGTACACCTATAAGGCTATACAAGCTCACAAATATGCCATATATACCAAATTATATTGTACTTCATTTCACATATATGTACATTATTTAGAAAAAAAGGGCAGTATAAGGCACACAAAAATTGGTGTACCACAACTTTACTTTTATCTAATGATCTATCTGTTAGATCAGAGATAAGGAAATGCATTGCATGCATTAAGACTACATAGAGACAGATTTAAAGTGAGGCTTGCTACGTACATGTAGAAATTTTCTAGAGCAAGGATGTAACAGTAGGGGTCCATTGTCCACTATTTCTCAAATGGTTATAACAAGAGAGTAATATGAATAAGTAAACTTTGAAAATTTAAAGGTTCTCATATCTCTATTTCTCACTAATGTTAATGGACGCGAGCACTTTTTTGGCCCCACACCTTAGTGATTGGTATTGTTCTGGTTACAAGCATTTAAAGGCATTAATATTTACCATCGATCCTATATATCCATTGCAAAAATTTCACATCATTTTTAAAGGGATGATTTTTTAATGAAGACGGTGTCTTTAATAAGACACATATATTGTTTACATTGATATATTGATATTCATGCCTGAATACAAGTTCATAAATCTTTCTTTAACTTCTTGTCGACTTTTTTCCATTTGGGAGTAGTCACAAGTACCATCACCCTTGCTCAGGTACCAAGATAAGAAGACAAGTATTTAGAATTGGAACCTATTTGGTTGACCTCTATCGTTGAATTCAACTTCAGCTTTCTCATTCGACGTCGAAGAAAACGTTTTCATCATCGTCTTTCCTCTTTTTTTCTTAACCAGCTCTAATTGGAAATCATCATTAGGCATAATTGAGAGTTGTTCAGGGCATCGATTGTAATGATCCGTACTTTTAACTATTTTAAATTATTAAATTTAATGTAATTATTAAATAAAAATGGTCAAAAATAAACTTATTGAATAATTATAGTAATTATTGAATATGAACTTGAATAAAAGTTTGAAATTATAAATTCAAAAGATTTAGGTAATAATAACTACTGAAAAGAAAATTCTATTTATTGATTGTGTTTATAATCGATGTCTGTAATTGAATAATGAGTATTGAATTATTTAGATGGAAATAATTACTGATAACTAAAATTCATCTGAAATTCAACGATTATTAATGAAATTTAATTAATAACCGAGTAGTTTAAATTTAATATTGGGATAATTTAAATAACTGAATCTTGAATTAATATGAATGAAAATGATATCGAAAATTGATTTAAATTTTATTTAAATATGAACGAAGATTGTTAACGTTTAAAATTGGTTTTAAAAGTGAATAACTAGAAATTGGAAATTTAATATTATAATTAACGAGTAAAGATAGCCGGTTTGGCCAATGTCTCGGATTTTGATGAAACCAGTTTCATTGGATCAATAATAGAGAATTATTATTGAATTTTAAGTTTTGTATCGATCAGACTTATCGTTTGGCCGTGCGAGCTTGAAACGCATATAAGTTATTTTTAAATTTTAATTAAAATAATTGAGTTGAAAAGCTTTTTCTGCATACAATCGAATTAGGCCTCGAAACTAGTTCCATTATGTTCAAAATGGGGGTAAAACATTATAAACGTCAGACGACACGCTTTTTTTGAAGTTTGAGAATTTCAAGCATTTAGTAGCTAGATATTTTAAATATAATAATGTATATTTACTTTCTATCTGTAACATTCGTACACTCCGCTCCTTTATTATCTCCCTCATATGCTTCCCCACTCCTTTCTTTCATTTCAATCGCAGCCTTCATGTAAAAAAAGAAAAAGCATCAGTCCGGTCGAACTACAAAAAAAAGTGACGAAGTCACGATGCTCGCTGGTCGACACGAGCGTGGCGACATTGACAAGGGCATCGGCAATCGAGGGTGGAGCATTTATGGGTTGATGGTGGCGACCATTCTTCCTTCACAGTCGATGTTGATTTGGGTTTCAGGTTTTTTGGCTCCATGCTTGCTTGCGTGGGATGATGTGGGGAAGGTGGCCACGGCTCAGTGACAAGGGGTAACTCTAGCGATGGCGGCGTGGAGGAGCTAGGGACCGGTCGATTAAAAAAAATATGGATGATGCAAGCAAAGAAGGCTACAAAAGGAGGGGACCTGGAAAGATGTAGCAAGAAGGATGGGTTTGTTAATTTAAATTAAATTCGAGTTATGTTAATGATGGTTTTAAATTATTTCAAGTGCTGATAAAATCGTATCTTTTTCGTACGAGATCCGTTTCGGTCGAAACGAGTGGCACTTGATTCGTATCGACGAAGGCTACGACACGGAGTCAAGTTGGATTTTGTTTGAAGCTGGAAATTTTTTTCAGTTTCAAATAAGGTGAGTGTTTATAAGCTCACAGTTGACTAAAATATTTTTATGTTAGTTAAATCGAATTTCCAAAGTGATTTAAATTATTGATTATTGTTTGGCGAATTTAACTGACATGGAAATCGATGTAGAAGTTTATATGTTAGAAATTTTAAATTAAGATGTAACGACCTGGATTTTAGGTCATTGATTTTGAACATTTAATTTTTTAAATGTTGATTTTGAAATGTGAATAGAATTTTAATACAGAATTTAACGATCAAATAAGTGGAATGAATTTAAATTTCAAATGTATCGATTTACTGAATAAATTTAATTGCTGGGTTTATAATTGAAAACCGTTAAATAATTGAATTGGAGTATAATATGATTCGAAAATGATTTCTAATATTAATATAGATTCTACTAGAATTACAATTTAGTTAGTAAGATTTTAAAACTGGAACTTTAAGCGATTTCAAAAAAATTAGAAATCGTCGATCGACGCTTTAAAATAGTGATCCGGGACACAGTTTTGGAATTCGACAAAACAAATTTCATAAGGTTCGCAATATTGTATTATTATCGAATTTCAAATTTCGTAGTGTTTGGATTTATCGTTTGTTCGTACGGGATAGAAACGTGGTGGATTTAATATCGAGAATTCAATATACTAATTGGGTCCAAAAAGCTATATTCTGCATACGATCGAATTAGGACTCGAAGTATGACGACCCGGAATTTTTGGACATTTGAAATTGGAATATTTAATTGATTTTAAATATTTAAAAAGTTAAAATTTAACTTGAATTCAAATATCACCATTTATTCGATAATTTAATTATTAAATTAAATAATTTAAAGTTGGGTAAAATATTGAATCTTCCGTTTTAAGCTTGTTAAAAATAATTTGAAGGCTTGTAAATTTTATATTGATAGTTCTAAACATAATAAAAGCTTTTAAATTGAAATTGGAAGTGATTCGTTTGGTTTTAAAAATATCTTGTTTAAATTGATATTTAAAAATAGCCTTCCGAGGCACAGTTTCGGAATTCGACGAAACCAGTTCCAATGGATCCGTAATATTGTATTATTATCGGATTTCAATTTTTGTAGTGTTTGGAGTTGTTATGTGAGCGTACGATATATAAACGCGTTGAAATTTATATCGAAAGTTTAATTTAATAACTGGTTCAAAAGGCTATCTTCTCCATACGGTCGAATTAGGACTCGAAATCATTTCCATTGCGTTCGGAACAGGGGTATAACGATATAAACTCCTAGCGACATGTTTCCGTAGGGATTCAAACTTTCGTGGTATGTAATATAAGGTAATTTAATTATAGGATATAAATATATATATGGTCAAACCCATTTCCCTTACCTTCTGAAATATGCTAACCATTTACCTTTAAATTACGGTATTTCTTTTTCTCCTCTATCAGAGCAATCGAATGCCCGAATCAAAAATCAAATCTTTGTTTAAAAAAAGGGGGCTGTCCATTTCATATTTTAGATTGATTCATAAGAAAATAATAACGGCCGAAGCCTTTCTTTCAAAAGGGAAGTCGGAAAAAAGGGGGGCGAGTTTCGCGAAATCGATTCGATTTGAAATTTGTCGTTCCCTCTGAATCGAGCCACGTTCGTAATCGAAATCAAGAAAGGGGAAATCATGATGGAGATGGTGGCCGTGGTTGAAGTGTGGATCTCGTGCTCGAGGCGAAGGCGCGTTGGTTCGATTTTCAGGGTTCGGCGATTAGGCGAAGCCGCGTGGTGGCGTTTGGATATTCGCGAGGCCGGCGGTGGTGATGAGGTGAAGGACAAAGGCTCGAAGTTGGGATAGGGGGATCGGTGTCGTTCTCTAGCTTGTGGCCGTACTCGATCGCGAGCTAGGGTTTTCAATCGCGAGGAGGCGGCGAACAGCTCTGGCCAATTTGAGCAGTGAGGTATTATTGTATCTTCTAAATTCATATATGTGAAATTATATTCAGGAAATTTTTACAATAAAACAATTACTGTTGTGTTTGCTGGGAATAAAAAAAGAAGAAGAGAGTTTTACAAATATATATATATCTATATTCTTTTATATATATAAGATTTTAAATAGTAGGGAATTTAAAATATGGTAAAGTTTAATTTTTTTTAAAATATATATATATATAAGTCATTTTAGGTATAAATGTTTTTAATTAAAGAAGAAAGAAAATAAATAAATATACATATATAAATATTTTACCCTACTAGTTATTTAAAAGGAAATAGGTTTGATGATTAAACTATTTTAATTAACTTATTTAATTTTTGGGTTACTAAAGATAATTTGTTAAAGAAATTTTGGTTTAAAAATTTAAAATTAAATTATTAAGTTTAAAATAAAATCTTTGGTTAATTAAATCTGCAAATGGAAAATGGTTTAAAATTAATTTTTATTTGTTTAGAATGAAATCTCTTAAAATTTAATTGTTCAAGTGATTTGAATATAAATAAAATCATATAATATTTATACAAGGTCAAAAATTGAGAAGGAAGCAAGCTGGATTTGGGAATGGATGCTAATAAAATAAAAGGTGAGTTAATCTCACTCATTTGGTAATAATTTAAATATAAATGATTAAATTTAAATAATTGGTTGAATGGTTGAATTGATTTGATGTGTTATATTATAGTATATAATATATCTTGGAATGATTGATTTCCCGCGTATATATAGCGGATGAGGCCCTATGCGCCGCATAATAGCGGATGACATTATATTAATCTCATATACCAGGATATTCCACCTCGAAGTGGAATTGGTATTATGCTAACATCTGTGGATGCAGGGAAACAGGTTGGAGGGATCCAAATGGATTCCTTAGCATTTATTTAGATTATTTAATATTCTCTGTTATGATTATTTGATAATCTGTGATGAATTATATTGGAATATTGAATGTTATAGTTTGCTTGAACATTTCGGTACAATGTGTTATCAAAATATATAGAATTGGATTTTTGAAAATAAAATAAAATAATGAATTAGTAAGTAAAATAATTATAGAGAATTTGAATAAATTGAAGGATAAATTAGAGAAGAATAAAAGTGATTTAAAATTCTAGTAAATAAATTTCGAGTATGGAAAGGGGATTTTGAATAAACAGATAAATAATGAATTTTAAACCTTAAGTGACATATTTAAAGGAAAAAAGAATTTATTTTAAAATCCAAGTTTTAAATTTATTGAAATAGATAAAGAAGGAATTTATTTCAAAATGGAGTAAATTGGAAATCAATTTGGAAATTGATTCAAGTGTTTGAAATTGGAAATTTAAAGGAGAATGTGACATGGAATTTATAAACTGGGTTTATAAAAGTGAAGTAATCTATCAGTGGATATTTCGGAGAATAAACTAATGGTGGGAATTTATTAAGCAAATGATAAAATTTGTTTAAAAATAAACAGTGATTTATTTTTAAAGGACGTGAAGAAAAGTATATTTCCCTAGATAGCCAAGTACGTTTCAAAGTAAATTTTTAAATATAAGTTAAAAGCTTTAATGTTGTTTTAAAAAGCATGTTCTAGGAAATTTATTATTTCTAAATGTTAAAATTCTAAAATAGGTATTTTTCAAATCTATTATCGTAGTAATTATTTAAGGTGACCTGGTATTTTGTTTTTAAAAAGTGAAATTTAGTTTTATATTCTATAAAGTAGCTTTATTTTAAATATTCTTAAAGTATATATATTTTTAATAAAGTATTAAAGTAGTTATTAATTTAAATATTTTAAAGTATATTTTATAATGAAGTGTTTTTAAATTGTTCCTAAAATCTAAGTGTTGTACTTGGTGATTTCAGTGGAAATAGAAAATATTTGGGAACTTTATTTCTAGAAGAAGATGGTTTGAAAATGTGTTCAAAGGATTGAAAATGGAATATATCTTGCGAAGATATTTTGAGAATAATAAATAATTTGGAGATATTATTTATGTTGATGTATGTTTGTGAATGTTATGTGATAGTTAAATAACCGACTATCAATATTGGACAATGCGCCGATCGTTTCGAAGAGACCGGGATCGGGATTAATTTCTCGAAAACCACTTCGATCTGGGTTATACGTTTCCATGGGAAAATGAGTTCGGAGTCGAAGATGGAGCAGTGAAAGGCAAGGGCTAGTTGCTACTAATCCAAAGGATATCTCCAAAATGGATGTAGTAGGAGTAGTGCCTTCAGTTCCGTTCGAACCCGGGACGGACTTGTATGGATGAATGCTTTCAGAACATCGTCAGGTGGACGATGAGCATTCTAAGTGAAACGTTCTAAAAGGTAACGCTTAGTCTCAAGGCTTATCAACCGGAAATGACTATAAATCAGGGGTTATGCAGCAAGGCTAGGTGGGTAGCACCCATTTCAGGGTGAGACCATCCCTGTCTAGATGTCCCCTTTATTTCGGCTTAGTGGTGCGGTTGCTGATCACAACCGTAGGGTGATCTTACTCAGGATTTTCCAGTAAAGGGTAGTCCCGATCTTGTGTTGCAGGGGATTGGGAGTAATACTCGGTACTGTGATCTAGGCCACATACTGTGACAGGTGGTACCGCAGTGCCTAGTCATTAGTTGGAAATCCATTCTCCCTACGCGCCTTTTACGAGTTTTGTTTGTATTACCCACGACTGTGGCTAATAGCTGGAATTTAATGAATGTAACAATTTCGGATATTTTAGTAAGTATTTGTATATAGACCCTATTATAATATCAGAGGACTTTATAAAATAATGTTATAGCTATCGTAGGGTAAAAACCCGACATGTTTATTTGTGGCATGGTCTTACGAGATGCTTTTATTTTCAAATGATTTTGAAATTTTTATAATCCAATTGAGTGTGACTTTCTCATGCTGGTATTCCAGACTGACTCGGGTGTTATTTAACTATAATGCTCGGGTCAGACCGAGTATTATAGGACACAAGATATGATGCTGTGGAGCTCAGGAGACGAGCTGGATGGCGATACGTACTTCCATACTTGATTATTGTTCCGCTGTGTATCCAGTTGTATGTTATTGACGTTGTTGAACTCTGATGATGTGCTTTGATGATGTATGTATAAACAGATATAGTTTTCTTTTGTGTAAAGATCATTGAATATCTATTATATTTTATTCCGCTGTGATAGTTAGATTCTGATGTTGTTTTGTTTTCTCTTCTTCTACCTCTTCTTCTTTTACCCCAAATGATTCGTATTTCCATTCATCTTGAGTTGATTGATGGAGAATAGCGTCGACTCAAGGGGTACGGAACTGCGGGTCTTACATTTGGTATCATAGCTGAAGGTTAAGCGAGAACCTTGGCTCTGGTGGGATTACTCATTTAAATAGAGTCCGTCGTACTCTAGAATGAGTTTGAGTGTATTAATAGATATGAGCGCGTATTTATTAGTGAATATAAAATTGTTTTATATTGTGTTGATTTGTCGGTTGAGTGTTTATGGATTCTGGTCAATATGTGGGACGCCATGTTATCGATATGGATTTCTAAACTCTTAAACAAGATAAACCGGCACAGTATTGTTTTAAATAGGGTAAATGAAATAATTTACCCAAAATTAATTTTGCATATAAAAGAAATGATTTTTCATAAATTGTTATAGTTATATATGGATGCTTGGTTGTTAGAAAGTGATAATATTAAATTATTATCATTGTATGAGAATTGAATAAGAAATTGAAGATAATAACCAAAGATTAAGGAATAAATTAATAAATAAATGGGATTTGTAAATGTGATTATAATTGAATAATGAATTGGAATCATAACTAAAAGTTAAGAAACAAAATTCATATACAAATGAGATTTTAAATGTAAACTATAAATGTGAATTATAGTGTGATTAATAATTAAAATAAGATAAAATTCCAAAGTAATGTTTGAATATAAATTTAAAGGATTTGGAATTTGGAAATTTAAATTCCTTTGAATTTGAAAATGATTCTTAAAAAGTTGGAAAAATAATATATATTTGAGAAATATTTTTGAATCGGATTTGAAATCTAGAGAGATTTGGAAATTTAAAAATATTTGAAGGGATTTTAAAGTGATAAAAGCATTGAACTCTTTCGGTCGCTGGGAAATAATTCGGATGATGATCACGACATCATCGGTGTTCGTTTTCGAGTTTCCAAAAGGGGGAATTGCTACCTGGACGTTTTGGATTAATGTTTGTTTGAGAAATTGAGTTTGATTTTGAAAGTGAAAAGTAATAGTTTGGTTTAGATATACATGTTTTCAAAATTTAATTTTGGACATTTTAGTAATGGTTTAAACTCTGGAGTTGGTTTGAAATGTTTTGGTATGTTTAAGCAAAAACTCTGGAATCTTATTAAAAATGTTCTGGAATAATGAATGAGTTTGGAAACTTATAAAATTCAAAGATTTGTTTAGAGTAGAAAATATTAACTTGAAAAAAGGTTAAAAAAAATTAGTAAGTAAGAAAACGAAAGTAAGTTAGAATGTAAGCCAATTAATTTAAGTGAATTAAGGGAAGTTAACAACAGAAGGTAAGTAAATTGGAGAACTTATAGAGACTAAAAATTTGAATTAAATTAGAATGTAACTAAACCAAGTTAAATAAAAAGTGAATGTTGAGGAAATAAACTAAGTAGGCTGAATGAAATAAGTTAATGAAATAAATTTATTAGTTAGGAATGAATAAATGAGTTTAAACTTGTAAGCAAAAAGGGAATTGAAACTGAATGTTGAACTTAAGTTTGAATAGGAAAAACATTAGTCAAGTTGGACTAAATAAACAAAGTTTTGAGATTAAAATTAGTAAGCAACTGATTGATTTATATGGTATGCAAATGAAATGAAATTGAATATTGGATGATGTTTAATTTAAAATTGTGTAAAATAAAGTGCAGAATTAGTTCAAATAGACTAAAAATAATTAATGTTTGGAAATTAAATTTATTGGTTGAAAATGAATTTGTGAATGAATATTAATAAGTGAGTAGCTTATAAAAATTTAAAAAGGAAATAAATAAGCCGTAATAAAAGTATTGGTATTGTGGAAATGAAATGAAATGAAAAAAATCCAACTCAAGCATAAATTGAATGACCTTATTACTAATAAATTCAAGAATGAATTGTTAATGTGAATTAAAATTTAAAAATGGATAAAAGAATAAACTAATCGAATAAATTAGTAAAATGGTTGGGATTTGATCAAAGGAAAATCAAATTAAAGATTTAAATGGAAATTGGTTGAATAAAATAAACTTAAGTTATTGGGTGGAATAGCTTAAAGAAAATAAATAACTTAAGTAAATTGTGAGATGGTTATTTAATATATTGGTTGTCGAGTTTAATAAAATTGTTTGGAATCAAACTTTTTGGATATGAAAAAAATGCAATGAAAAGATTGTGAATAAATTAAAATGGGATAGAACCAAATGTAAATTTAGTTGAAACCAATTTAAATGGTTATAAAGCTTAAGTAATTATTTATTCACATTAATATTGTTGAATTGCATAAAAAAATAGGTCGTTCGATGTAAACGAGATTAGATAAATACTATGAGTTATTACAAGTGAAATAGGATGATTTTGAAATCAATTGGAATGAATATGAGTTTGTTTTGCTTAGAACGAATTAAATATAAGCGAGTAAGTTGTAAATCACTTAAACTAAATGGAATGGTTTGAGAATTGGTTGTAAGCAATTGTAATAAGTGTCGGAACCTTATATGTGCTTATGGAAATTATATAACGTGCATTATATGTGAAATTTATGTGTTAGCTATTGAAAGTAAGTGAAATGTTAATAAATTGCATGTATCTAGTACTTATATGTTCGAATTGAGTAAGTACAGCTGCCTGGAAGTCGTTTGGCTGGATTTGGACACGCTAGCTGCTAAAATAATAAGCAGTTTGCTTAAAAAACCTAAATAAAGGTACGCCTACGCAATAGAAATAGGAAATATGAACTGTTTTTGTTTTTCCAACCGTGTGGGTCGATGTATATATATATTTATATCCCTTGTCAAATCGCAAAAGCTCCTCCGTACAAACTAGACCCTGCCAAAAAATTTCGAAAATTTTGTGAGTAAGAACATTTTTGGGAAATTTTTTTTAGTGATAAAACGATTTCAAATTGGAAATTGAAATACATTAGTGAATGAAACTAATTTAAAATAATGATATGAATCAATATAAATGGAAGATAAAATTTAAAATTTAGAGATTAAGATAAATTGAATTCATATGGAAATGGGAGAACCAATTTGAATAAAAATAGATATAAACTAAAGTGGTGAAGTGAAAATAAATATAAGAAGCGTATAAAATACTTATATTGAACTTAAGAAGAAATGGTGAAATTCTTAAGTAATATGGGTGTCGGGAAAATACATTAAATAAGCATTTGAGTGAAGATTTAATAAAAATATATGTAAATCATATAGCTTGAATGAATAGATATTGACATTTTGTACGGAAGTCAATAAAATGTTTTGAATGTTGTGATTGGATATTATTACTAAGTAGGATATGCGGGTATTATAAAGGGAAAGGAAAATTGGTTTTGATTTCAGAAGATAAATTTAAATTGCTCGACAAAAGGTATGTGTTTAAATTTCTGTATGAAATTTGATTGGGTTTTTGATCTAGCCACTTGGCTTTTTGTTTTCTTTTGGAATTTGGGAGCCCGTAGAGGCATTTTGTAGTTGTACCGAGCTAGCCGTGCAAAGGAGACGCTGGCGAAATTTTTTGAAAATTTAGGGAGTTAGAAATTTTTTTAAAAAATTTTGATAATTCAAAATTTGGTTTTAAATTGAAATTTGAATGATTGAGCAAATAGTATCGTTTGAAACCTATGGGAGAGTTTGTGAAGTTAGTAAGAATGATAATGGGTCTTTTATAAAAAGATAGTTGGTAGGATGTGGAATTGTTGGTTTTGGGAAAAAGTAAACGGGTATTGGACCATTCTTCCTAACTAGTAATTTCAAAGACGAAATTCTTTTAAGGGGGAGGAATGTGACGATCCTGAATTTTTGGATATTTGAAATTGGAATATTTAATTGATTTTAAATATTTAAAAAGTTAAATTTTAACTTGAATTCAAATATCACCATTTATTCGGTAATTTAATTATTAAATTAAATAATTTAAAGTTGGGTAAAATGTTGAATCTTCAGTTTTAAGCTTGTTCAAAATAATTTGAAGGCTTGTATTTTATATTGATAGTTATGAAGATAATAAAAGCTTTTAAATTGAAATTGGAAGTGATTCGTTCGGTTTTAAAAATACACCGTTTAAATTGATATTTAAAAATAGCCTTCCGAGGCACAGTCTCGGAATTCGACGAAACCAATTCCGTTGAATCCGTAATATTGTATTATTATCGGATTTCAATTTTTATAGTGTTTGGAGTTGTTGTGTGAGCATACGATATATAAACGCGCCAAAATTTATATCGAAAATTTAATTTAATAACTGGTTCAAAAAGCTATCTTCTCCATACGATTGAATTAGAACTCGAAATCTTTTCCATTGCGCTCGGAATAGGGGTATAACCTTATAAATGCCTAGCGACATGCCTCCATAGGGATTCAAACTTTCGTGGTATGTAATGTAAGGTAATTTAATTATAAGATATAATATATATATATATATATATATATATATATATATATGTATATGGTGAAATCCATTCCCTTACCTTCTGAAATACGCTAACCATTTACCTTTAAATTACGGTATTTCTTTTTCTCCACCATCAGAGCAATCGAATAGCCGAATCAAAAATTAAATCTTTGTTTAAAAAAGGGGGGGCTGTCCACTTCATATTTTAGTTTGATTCATAAGCAAACAATAATGGCCGAAGCCTTTCTTTCAAAAGGGAAGTCGAAAAAAAGGGCGAGTTTCAAGAAATTGATTCGATTTGAAATTCGTCGTTCCCTCTGAATCGAGCCACGTTCACATCGAATACGCGAATTCGTTCGTAATCAAAATCAGGAAAGGGGAAATCGCGATGGAGATGGCGGCCGTGGTTGAAGTGTGGATCTCGTGCTCGAGGCGAAGGCGCGTTGGTTCGATTTTCAAGGTTCGACGATTAGGCGAAGCCGTGTGGTGGCATTCGGATGATCGCGAGGCCGGCGGTGGCGATGAGGTGAAGGACGAAGGCTCAAAGTTGGGATAGGGGGATCGGTGTCATTCTCTGGCATATGGCCATACTCGATTGCGAGCTAGGGTTCGCGAGCTCGATCGTGAGGAGGCGGTGAACAGCTCTGGCCAATTTGAGCAGTGAGGTATTATTGTATCTTCTAAATTCATATATTTGAAATTATATTCAAGAAATTTTTACAGTAAAACAATTACCATTGTGTTTGCTGGGAATAAAAAAAGAAGAAGAGAGTTTTACAGATATATATCTGTATTCTTTTATATAGATAAGATTTTAAATAGTAGGGATTTTAAAATATGGTAGAGTTAATTTTTTTTTAATATATATATAAGTCATTTTAGGTATAAATGTTTTCAATTAAAGAAGAAAGAAAAAAATAAATATACATATATAAATATTTTATCCTACTAGTTATTTCAAAGGAAATAGGCTTGATGATTAAACTATTTTAATTAACTTATTTAATTTTTGGGTTACTAAAGATAATTTGTTAAAGAAATTTTGGTTTAAAAATTTAAAATTAAATTATTAAGTTTAAAATAAAATCTTTGGTTAATTAAATCTATAAATGGAAAATAGTTTAAAATTAAATTTTGTTTGTTTAGAATGAAATCTCTGAAAATTTAATTGTTCAATTGATTTGAATATTAATAAAATCACATAATATTTATACAAGGTCAAAAATTGAGAAGGAAGCAAGCTGGATTTGGAAATGGATGCTAATAAAATAAAAGGTGAGTTAATCTCACTCATCTGGTAATAATTTAAACTTAAAAGATTAAATTTAAATAATTGATTGAATGGTTGAATTGATTTGATGTCCTATATTATAGTATATAATATATCTTGGAATGATTGATTTCCCGCCTATATAGCGGATGAGACCCTATGCGCCGCATAATAGCGGATGATATTATATTAATCGCATATACCGCGATATTCCATCTCGAAGTGGAATTGGTATTGTGCTAGCATTTGTGGATGCAGAGAAACAGGTTGGAGGGATCCAACTGGATTACTCAACGTTTATTTAGATTATTTAATATTCTCTGTTATGATTATTTGATATTCTGTGATAAATTATATTGGAATATTGAATGCTATAATTTGCTTGAACATTTCGGTACACTGAGTTATCAAAATATATAGAATTGGATTTTTGAAAAGAAAATAGAAGAGTGAATTTGTAAGTAAAATAATTATAGATAATTTGAATAAATTGAAGGATAAATTAGAAAAGAATAAAAGTGATTTAAAATTCTAAAAAATAAATTTCGAGTATGGAAAGAGGATTTTGAATAAACAGAGAAACAATGAATTTTAAACCTTAAGTGACATTATTTAAAGGAAAAAAGAATTTATTTTAAAATCCAAGTTTTAAATTTATTGAAATAGATAAAGAAGGAATTTATTTCAAAATGGAGTAAATTGGAAATCAATTTGGAAATTGATCCAAGTGTTTGAAATTGGAAATTTAAAGGAGAATGTGACTATGGAATTTATAAACTGGGTTTATAAAAGTGAAGTAATATATCAGTGGATATTTTGGGGAATAAATTAACGGTGGGAATTTATTAAGGAAATTAGAAAAATTGTTTAAAAATAAACAGTGATTTATTTTTAAAGGATGTGAAGAAAAGTATATTTTCCAGGATAGCCAATTACGTTTCAAAGTAAATTTTTAAATATAAGTTAAAAGCTTTAATGTTGTTTTAAAAAGCATGTTCTAGGAAATATATTATTTCTAAATGTTTAAATTCTAAAATAGGTATTTTTCAAATTTATTATCATAGTAATTATTTAAGGTGACCTGGTATTTTGTTTTTAAAAGGAGAAATTTAGTTTTATATTCTATAAAGTAGCTTTATTTTAAATATTCTTAAAGTATATATATTTTTAATAAAGTATATAAGTAGTTTTTAATTTAAATATTTTAAAGTATATTTTATAATAAAGTGTTTTTAAATTGTTCTAAAATCTAAGTGTTTTACTTGGTGATTTCAGTGGAAATAGAAAATATTTGGGAACTTTATTCCATAAAAGAAGATGGTTTGAAACTGTGTTCAAATGGTTGAAAATGGAAATATATCTTGCAAAGGTATTTTGAGAATAATAAATAATTTGGAGAAATTATTTATGTTGATGGATGTTATCTGATAGTTAAATAACCGATTGTCAATATTGGACAATGCGCGGATCGTTTCGAAGAGACCGGGATCGGGATTAATTTCTCGAAAACCACTTCGATCCGGTTTGTACGTTTCCATGGGAAAACGAGTTCGGAGTCGAAGGTGGAGCAGTGAAGGGCAAGGGCTCGTCGCTACTAATTCTGAGGATATTTCTAAAATGGATGTAGTAGGTGTAATGCCTTTGGTTCCGTTCGAACCCGGGACGGACTTGTATGGATGAATGCTTTCAGAACATCGTCAGGTGGACGATGAGCGTACTAAGTGAAACGTTCTAAAAGGTAACGCTTAGCCTCAAGCCTCATCAACTGGGAACGACTGAAAATCAGGGGTTATGCAGCAAGGCTAAGTGGGTAGCACCCATTTCAGGGTGAGGTCATACCTGCCTAGATGCCCCTTTTATTTCGGTTTAGTGGTGCGGTTGCTGATCACAACCATGGGGTAATCTTACTCGAGATTATCCAGTAAGGGGTAGTCCCTGTCTTGTGTTGCAGGGGATTGGGAGCAATCCTCGGTACTATGATCTAGGCTACGTACTGTGACAGGTGGTACCCCAATGCCTAGTCATTAGTTGGAAATCCATTCTCCCTACGTGCCTTTTACGAGTTTTGTTTGTATTACCCACGACTGTGGCTAGTAGCTAGAATTTAATGAATGTAACTATTTCGGCTATTTTAATAAGTATTTGTATATAGACCCTATTATAATATCAGAAGATTTTATAAAAAATGTTTTAGCTATCGTAAGGTAAAAACCCGTCATGTTTATTTATGGCGTGGTCTTACGAGATGCTTTTGTTTTTAAATGATTTTGAAACTTTAATAATCCAATTGAGTGTGATTTTCTCATGCTGGTATTCCAGACTGACTCGGGTGTTATTTAACTATAATGCTCGGGACGGACCGAGTATTATAGGATACAAGATATGATGCTGTAGAGCTCAGGAGACGAGCTGGATGGCGATACGTACTTCCGTACTTGATTATTGTTCCGCTGTGTATCCAGTTGTATGTTATTGATGTTGTTGAACTCTGATGTACTCTGATGATGTATGTATAAACAGATATAGTTTTCTTTTGTGTAAAGATCATTGAATATCTATTATATTTTATTCCGCTGCGATGGTTAGATTCAGATGTTGTTTGGTTTTCTCTTCTTCTACCTCTTCTTCTTTTACACCAAATGGTTCGTATTTCCATTCATCTTGAGTTGATTGATGGAGAACAGCGTCGACTCAAGGCGCACGGAACTGCGGGTCGTTACACGAAGTCTTTTCCATTACATTCGGAACCAGGGTATAACATTATGAACGCCTAGCGGCATGCCTCGATAGGGGTTCAAGATTTTGAGTTGTGTAAATCGAGACATTTTAAAATTTAAATAATATAATTATACGTTGACTTGATCTATATTTTCACTTCAGCCTATTTTATTTCCCTTCAAGTCACTATAGATACCCGCCCACACGCTAACATCATGTCTCCTTTTTCTTAAAATCATGTACTTTCTCCCTCTCTTCAGTTTAAAAAAATCATGAAATACTTCTTTTAGAAAACAATGGCCGCTGCAAATAATCGTGAGTCTTCTTCATTTAAAATCACGAACCTCGCCTTTTTTCGAATCAATTCAAACTCCAAACCAAAAACGTGTTTTCCCCTTTCGTTCGTTCAAATCGAAAATTAATTCATAAAAGAAAAGAATAAAGACAAAATAAATCGTGATTGAGCGATGGTCAGGCTCTATTCGAAGTAGCAGGTGGGGAGGAACTGCGCGGCAACGCTGAGGAGTTGTGATGTTTGGGTGAGTCACGTTCGACTATGGGGTCGACGACATGGAGTACGCAGACGATGGGAAGCACGTTTAGGGGAAGTGCATACGCGCGATAGGTGGAGGCACGACGCCATGAACGGCGGCGACAATTTTGTGGATGACGTGGGACCGAGGCAGGTGGAGGTTGGGGTCGCGATCGATTTGGGATGATGTTGAGATGTGATTGTATTGAAGGCAGCAAATTCGGCGACGTCAGAATGGAATATCGAGATGAGGAAGCTCGACCTGGGTTCTCGGTTGACAGAATCGCAGTGGAAATTCTGAGATTAATATTTATGAGGTAATTAACATTTAATAATTAGTTGGTTAAATTAAATAAATTAGCAAGTTAAGTGTTTTGATTATTTGAATCTTATAAAATCCATAAAAATGTTCATACGATGTACAAAACAAAGTTGTATTTGGTTCGTAGCTACGAAATATCAATCTGGGAATTAGTTTAGGATTTTTCAAGGGCAGTTGGAATTTTGGGAAATTAAATAAGGACGTTCGGCAAATTAAAAATCCAGGTAGGAAGTTCTCACTCATTTGGATTTTCGAAAATAAATTTTAAATAATTAAAATTAATTGTTGTATGCTTGGTTGAATTTATAGAAATTATTGTCTGTTGAACGATATTATAATATATATACACATATATATATATATAGTAGTGTATATATTAGTAGTTGAATATATACCCGCTAATTGGAGCAGATGACCCTACATACCACGATATCTCCCTCGAAGTAGGATTCATATTTTTATTGTCGACCAACATCTTTGGATGTAGGGAAATAGGTTAGAGGGATCCAATTGGATTCCTCATAATTATATTGATAGTTTTTCACGTATAATAATATATGATGTGTTAGAATAATCTATTATAGATTATTGTTGTGAGTTGAATCATTGGATGCTATAGTAGCACTGGCCTAACTTCTGATATTTTTAAAAGCCGTAATTATTATTTTTGGAATTTTAAAGAATTTAGACAGAGATTTTGAATGTAAAAATATTTATATCAAAATTTGGATTATTTTTAAGAAATTGATTTGGATAAAAACATTAATTGATTTTGGGTTGTATTTAATTACTCGAAAAAATATTTTAAATAAAGATTTTAAAATAAATTATATAAAGGATTTTTTTTTAATGATGGACTTTTAAATGATAGCTTGAAAAATAATGAAAGAAGTTAAAATCGATATAAAAAATAGATTGGCAAAAATGAATTAGAATTTATAAGGAATTGAATTTATAAAATGTGATTTTATAAATGAGATTATTTTTATAAAAAGTGAAACTCAAGGAGTTATAAAATTTATGAATGATGTTTATAAATAAAGAAAATCGATATCAGATGATAAATTGCGAATATAAGTTTATAGGGAGAATTTATATTAAAATATGAAAGCAAGGTGAGAGAACAATATGGGAAATGGATAAGGAGATCGAAATGGAAGTGATGTGATGGAAATCGAGAGGAATTTATAAATTGAATTGGTTATTGATATTTTAAAAATATATTTTTAAAATTTAAGAAGTTAAGTTTTTTTTTGAAAAGGGGGATTTTATTTATTTAGGTATGAAATTTTAAAACTAGTTAAGATCGAAATAATTCGGTAAGTGGATTTTTCAAACATTTAACTTTTATTTTAATAAATCCTAAACTTTAAAATCAGCTTTGAAAAGTTATGTTATAAAAGTGTTTCAATATTTTAGATAATTACTTGAACATGACTTAGAATAAATTATTATTACTCTTTTAAATATATATTATATTTATAGAGTTTTGTAATGTTTTTAAAATTTATTTATAAATCTTCTCGGAAATCTGGAAATGGGGTTATTCGGTATATGGAATTTATTAGAGAATTCTCAAAATGGAATTGGGGAAAAGTAAGAAAATTTCCGAAGTACCTAAATAAAAGTGAACTTCGAAAAATGAAATAGGATTCATAGAAGAAGTAAAAACGGAAATTGGAATAATAAGTAAGTATAGACTTTGGAAATATTGAAGGGAATTAATAAAGAATTTTGAAACTTATAGAATTCGTTATAAACGGGTTAAGGAATGTACAATATAATTTGTGAAGTATTTTGAGAATAGAGAAATAATGGATTTTTTTCTAAGTATTGAAAAATACAATATGGGTGTAAGAATTTGAGTTATCTCGATTTTTGAAATATTAGATTGGAATTTGAATACACACACACACACACACACACACGTTATAAAGATATATTGGAAATAAATTTTGGATAGTTTATAAGTATGGCCTAGTGACAATTTATGGATGTTTTTGATAGTTAAATAACCGACTATCAATATTGGTTAATTTCATTAATCGTTTGGAAGAGACCGGGATGAGATTTAATTATCCGAAATTCACTTCGATCCATTTTGAATTATGAATGGATGTCGTGAAGATAAGTGAAGATGGTGATTTTGTTTGTCCTGACCCAGGACAACTTGTATGGACGAATGCTATCAGAACATCGTCATTGGAGGACGATGAGCATTCTACGTGAAATTATTCTTAAAAGGTAATCGTCCCCTCAAGCCTCATCAACTGGGAATGACTGAAAATCAGGGAAGATGCGGCAAGGCTAAGTGGGTCGCTCCCAATTAGGGTATGTTTATCACCCTTCTAGATACCCTCGAATATTATTACTACGGTGCATGGAAGGAACTCGAAAAGAGTGGAAACACCCGAGGTGATAGCATATTCGGTCTTTCCAGGTTAGGGGTAGTCTGGTCTTATGATGCAGGGGATCCCGGCGTGCTCCTCGGTACATTTTTTTAGATGTACTATGATAGGTGGTACTAGTGCCTAGTCATTCGTATGGAATCCATTCTCCAATACGTGCCTTTACGGTTTCAGTTGTAGAGCCTAGTATGCTGTAATTTAATTAATGTAACAATTTCGGATATTTGAATAAGTATTTGTACCTAGACACTATTATAATATCAGATGATTTTGATATAAAATGTTTTGGTTATCGTAAGATAAAAACCTGTCGTGTTTATGTGCGGCGTGGTCTTATAAGATACCTTTGTTTTTCAAAGGATTATGAAAAGATTAATAATTCAAACTGAGTGTGTTTTCTCACGTTAGTTTTCCAGACTGACTCGGGTGTTATTTTATTATAATGCTTGGGTCAGACTGACTATTACAAATTCAGGTTAGAATACTATGGAGCTCAGGAGACAAGCTGGAGGAGTTTAGACATATTCCCGTACTTGATTTGTACTTCTGTTGTGTGAGGACTAGTTATTAAACTGTCCAGATTGATTGTTGTATATTGTACTCTGATAATGGTATGTATATTAACAATACAGTTCTTGTATATAAAATTTGTTATTATATATTCTATATTGTTCAGCTGCGATTGTGAGATTTTGTGTTGTTGTTTCTTTGTGTTTCTTTTTCTACCTTTTCTTCTTTACCCCTAATGAACTGGTATTTCCTGCGGAAATGACCCACAAATCCATACCCCTTTGAGTCGACAACATTCTCCAATAGTTCCGCTTAAAGTGGACGGAAATACGAACCATTAGGATTAAAGAAGAAAGCGGTAGAAGAAGTAATAGAAAACAACAAAAGAACCTCACAAACACAGTGGAATATAATATAATATAATATAATATAACAACATATTTATATACAAAATAATCTGTAACTGTATAATACTTACAATCATCAGACTACAGCACAAACCATAGCACACAACTGGACTGTTATCATACCTTATCCTCACAAGGCTGACTAAACAACTTACACTACACAATAGAATGTACATGAAGTATGTGTGATACATCTCACCATGCATCTCATCTCCTGAGCTCCACAGCATCCTATCATGTATCTGTAATACTCAGTTTGACCTGAGAGTTATAATAAAATAACACCCGAGTCAGTCTGAAAAAACAGTATGAGAAACACACTCAATTGGATTATTAAAGTTTTCAAAATCCTTTGAAATCAAAGGTATCTCGTAAGACCATGCCACAAATAAAATTGCCAAGTTTTTACCTTACAATAACCTAAAACATATTTATTAAATTCGTCTGATATTATAGTAGTGTCTATAGAAAGTAAAATAGAACCTAATTGAAATGATTGCATCTCACGTTTCAACAAGTTGGGCACAATCAAAACCATACAGGCACTTATTAGAGATTGGATTCCATACAATGGCAGGGCTACTGGGGTACCACCCGTCAAAATACGTGGTCTAGATCAACGTACCAAGGACCACACCCTATCCCCTACAACACAAGACCGTAGTTACCCCTTACTGGATAGCCTGAATAAGGTCACCCCGCGGTTGAGATCAGCAACCGTTTACTAAGCCGAGATCAAAAAGGGACATCTAGATAGGGGAAATCTTACCCTAATTGGTTGGTAGCCACTAAGTCTTGCCGCACCTCTCCTGTTTTAGCCATTCCTGGTTGATGAAGCTTGAGGCTGTGCGTTACCTTTTTTGAACACATTTTACTTAGAATGCTCATCGTCCTCCTGAGGATGTTCTGATAGCATTCATCCATACAAGTTGCTCTGGGTCTGGACAAACCGAATCACCGTCTTCATCATCTTCAGGTCTTCATTCGTAAACGTTCAAACTAGATTGAAGTTGTTTGCGGATAATTAAACCCGATCTCGGCCTCTTCGAAACGATAAATGCATTGGAAAATATATTGATAGTTGGTTATTTAACTATCAAATAACATTCACAAGCCAAATATTTTATTTCCATTGAAAAGCACCAAGTCCTTTAAAATTTAGCTTTTAAATAATTTAAATCACTTTATCCAAAAATATACACTTTAAAACATTTAAAATAAAACTACTTCAATTACTTTATCCAAAATAATAGCTATGAAATTCTATAATAATTTCCTAAGTAAAACTTTTAGCCAAAACTACTTTTAAAATAAAACTATTATATAAGGCATAAATATTTAATAGTTATCATTTAAACCATAACGCTAATTTGACCTTTAAAAATAATTACTACTATAATTAGCTTAAATAAATATTTACTTCAACAATTTTAAACACTAAATACTAATTTTCTAAAACATTCTTTCAAACCACTTTTGAACTTCTAACTTACACTTAAAATCTCCTTTGAAATTATACTTGGCTTTCTAGGAAAAATTCACTTTCCAATTCAATATAGCCCATCTAATCACTTATAAATCCTTCTCGAAATATTCCAATTTAATTTACGTCTTAAACCCGTAAATTTTCTTTTCCCACTTTTAAAAATAAACCACTATTTATTTTTAAACAAATCACCCTTTCCTTATGAATTCCAGCAGTGTATTTACACTTTAAAATTATCCCCTGATAAATATTTCACTTTATTTATGAACCCCGTTTATAAATTCCATACCCTCGTTTCCCTTTACATCATTATTTTCAAAACACTTGATCGTTTTCCAAATCAATTTCTTGAATTAAATTTGCTTTAAAATTTATTTCTTGATTTATAAAAATTTATCCCAAAATCCGTTAATTTTAGTTTTACTCCTTTATTATAATTTAAAACCTTATTTAAGTCTGAAATACCAAATTTCATACTTTTTTTTCCAAAATTCTCCTTTATTTTTCTTCAACCCATTTAAATCTTGGATTTAAAAATAAATCCTTTGCACCTAAAGATCAATATTTCTTAAGTCCTTAATTTAAAAACCTTCTAATTTACATTTATTCAAAGACTCCATTCTTTCCCATATTCCAGAATTATTAATTAGGATTTAAAAACCAAACTATTTATTTTCCCAATTCTTTTATTTTTGAATTTATCCATCTTTACTATATATTTGTTACTTTAAATTTTCCTTTTCAATATTTATATTTTTAAGATGCCACAATATATCCAGCAATAGGTTAACATCAAATAAATAAATTTTCCAACATAACATATATCACAGAATTATTCAACATTTCATATGACTAAATATGAAAATAAATTTAACATTTATGAGGATTCCAGTTGGATCCCTCCAACCTATTTCTCTGCATCCACAGATATTAGCACAACAAGTAAAATACCAATCTCGCTTCAAGGCGGGATATCGTGGTATATGGGGTCATCCGCTATTATGCGGGGCACATATGGTCTCGCTATATAATGCGAGAAATCAATCACTCCAATATATATATATACTACTTTATATAATATCACATCTAGACTGATAATAAATTATCAATTCAAATAAATCAACCTTTGTTTAAATTTTTAACTATTTAAATTCAAACAGTAATCCAAATGAGTGAGATTAACTCACCTTTGACTTTAATTTGCAATCTGATCAAAACTGGCATGTCTCTCCACGATTTTAGACCTTGTATAAACATTATACAGTTTATTTATGTTAGGAAAAATCTAACAATTTATTTATTTTAATTTACTAATTTTAAATAAATAACTAGCCTAATATATTTATTTATTTTTTCCCAGTTTGCAACTATTAATAGTTTCATTAACTACCAGATTTACTTTACTGTAATTCACGAATCCTCTTAACACGATAATATTTAAATTGTATATTTTTCTCAAGTTCACTTACTTTCAAATTTTAAATACGAATTCAAATTTTAAGAGCAGAAAAAAGAAACCCATACCTAAGCTGTCCAATAGGCCTGCAACATGTTTCTTCCCAAATCGCCTCCACTTCCTCACGATACCAACGTCGAACTCCCGCACGAATCTATACCCAGCCTCTATCACTTCGCGCGCGAGCCTGGACGTGACGTCGACCGAGATTAGCTCGCCCATGCCAATTGCGGTGGCGGTATGAGCTAGGGTTGCATATTGCCCCCGCTACGCACCATCTACTGTTGCCTCGACAGCTCTGATTCAAAAGAGTTCGGCCATATGAATGCGATTTCGAATCGCGTGCTCAGATGCGACGCCCTTTCCTCGAAAAGGAAAGTAGTAACGAACGGTAGGAATAAGGGTCTCGACTTCGACTTGAACTGAGAATGAAGGGAGAAGAACGCGATTTAAATTTGAAAAGAAATCCCATTTTTTATCGGCCATCCCTTTTTTTAACCGGGTAAATTCGTTTTGAAAAGAGGAATAGGTTTGTAGGGAGCAGGCGTGATTTTGAAGAGGAGATTCCTGCTCGGCCAATTTTTTCTCCTTTGAAGTTTGAAATTAAAATGAAAGGCCCAGCTGAAAATAAAAAGAGAGGAGACGTGATATTTTGAAAAGGAGGTGGCGTGCAACAGATGGCTACAGCGATTTTAATTAAAAAACTGCCGATGCGAAATGATAAAGTTCTGGTATGACAGAAATACAGTTGATGAAGGTTGCTAGTAGAAATGAATATATATTTATTTCAAATTGCCTCGATTAATGAAGCTCAAAATGTTGACATCCTATCGAGGCGTGCCGCTAGGCGTTTATAATTTTATATCCCTATTTCGGACGCAGTGGAAAAGGTTCTGATACCTAATTCGATCGTATGGAGAAGATAGCTTTATGGAATCAGTTATTATATTAAATTTTCGATATAGATTTCAGCGCATTTATAAATTGTATGATCACACGATAACTCCAAACGCTACAAAATTTTGAAATCCGACAATAATACACTATTGCGGATCCAATAGAATTAGTTTCGTCGAATTCCGAGACTGTGCCAGGAAAACTATTTTAAATGTCAATTTAAATGGTATATTTTTAAAACTGAACAAAACACTTTTAATTCTCTTTTAACAATTTTATTATCTTCAATTTGATCAATACAGATTTTACAAGCTTTCAAATTTCTTTTAACAAGCTTAAAACCAAAGATTCAATATTGTACCCAATTTTTAATCATTAAATTCAATAATTTAATTGCCAAATAAATAGTGATATTTGAAATTAAAGTTAAAAATTAACTTTTAAATATTTAAAATCAATTAAACATTCCGATTTCAAGTGTCTAAAATCCTACACCTACACTCGATTGCTCGGCGTTCTATATAGTGAAATATTGATGTCGATTTTCGAGGGTCGAATTCTAGGCCTTTACATAAGAGTTAAATGAAAATTAGTATTAAACTACTAGCAATTCGGTTAATGATAATTGGTTAATTGATGCAACTTATTAATTGGTTGGATGATTGTTTGCGATGAATGCTAATTAATTGTGATTTTGGATGATTTGGATGTTTATTTATTTTATATATTCCCGTGTGTTATTTACAATATATAAAACATTAAATTGAATTATTTCGAATAAATTAAGAAATGGGCATTTCACTAGAAGGACAAACTTTGCGGTCTAATTAGTTTGTAGGACACACATCCACAGAAATTAATTTCAAGGCCAAAGTCGGCAGAATAATTACTTTTAAGGACAAAATCAGCAATCCAATTACATTCAAGGACATAATTTCATAGATTTTAGGTCTTAGAAACTATTTATTTTTCATTTTGTTCTTAAAAGTAATTATTTCGGTTGTGTGTCCTAGAAACTAATTGCACTTGCTAAAGAGGCCCTTGTGGCTAATTTCCACTCAAGAAATAGGCTAAAATTATATATACCTATGACATATATTTGGATTGAAATGAAATATATCCAATCCAAAGATTAAATTGAAATAACTATTCACTTGGCTATAGGATAGAAAATTATATACGGATGTCAGATGGCTAAATTAAAATAATTTTAAAGGTCATGGTTTTGAAATTATTTAAATGATTTTGATTCAAAGAAATAAAAATCGAATTTATGAAGATTGAATGAAAAGTTGAAATTTAATTTAATTAAATGGAATTGTTTTAAAGAATTTAATTGGAATTTGAGGTCATGAGGGAAATATGATTTGAATTATCAAAATTGAATTGTTTAAAAAGATTTGAATTTTTTTGGAACTTCAAAAGTTATTTAAGTAAAGATAATTTAAATCGACATTTCAAAATTTGAGCTCGGAATTGAATTGTTCGAAAGGTTTGAATCTAAAATTCAAACATTGAAGTTTAATGCGAATTAAATGATTTAAATCGATATTTTTGAATTGAACTTGAAATTGATATAAATGGAAATGATTGAAAATTGAGAATCGAATTGAATTTACTTTAAATTGGAATGAAATTGAAATTAATTGAAAGTGAAAGTGAAATTGAATTAATTTGAAATTGAAGTTGAGGTTGATTTGATTTGAATTTTGATTCGAAGCAAATTCAAATTGAATCGGAAATCAAATCGACTTAAATTGAAATTGAAATTGATTTGAACTGAAATCGAAATTGAATCGGTTCAATTGAAATAGAAATTGATTTGGATTGGAAAATTTGGAATTAAATCAGTTTGACTTTAAAGCTATTTTCAAATAAATTATTTTAATATAAACTATTTAAAATATATCTTTTTAAATATTCAAATTATTTGGATTTTCTAAACTATTTTATTTTGTAAAACATTTTAAATACATAAATCATTTTATATCGAGCTACTTTAACTATTTAACTATTTGTAAACAATTTAAAATTTTTTCCAAACTATTTTAAAAAATTCAAACTGGTCAAAGGCTAAAATATTTATATTTAAATCATTGATTTTAATAGGAATTGGGGTGAATGACTTTATAACCTAAATTGAAATTCAAAAAAAAAAATTGAATCGAAATTAAGATATTAAAGCAAAATGATTTTTAAGTGAAATGGTATATTTTATGTTGATATGATGATTTTGAAATGGATTTGATTTTGAAGCGAATATGATATTTTGACATCAAGTATGAATTATTTCGAAATATAAAAGCTCTACCAGTGTGTAAAACGACATTTGGTTGTTAAAATGACTAGGGCCACTTATTGGTATACTTTTTGTTTATATTGGAACCACTTTTACAACTGTGTACGCGGTGGATAATCCAGAATGAAGTGGTTGGAATTGGTAAACGTTTACTTGAATGTGGTAATAGAAAGATGATGGATAGCCTTGACACTTGTGTCATAATTAAAATGACTAAAACAGGAGCCTATGTCGGGCCAATGAGGTGGGCTAACCCTAATGACATTGATCCCTCATATTACTATCGTGATTTTGTACTCGATAGGTGCACCCTTTTGTTTGAATTGATGGTCGCGGTCGGCCATGTATGGGTTACGACCAACCAAAAGGGTAAACTGGTAGAATCCTACCTTGGGCATTGCCTCACATACCCTGTCATACTAATCCTTATACGACCCCATTACGACTTTGGTTTAGTATCATACCTGTAGAGGACTCACTGGCTGCCGACGTTATTGGTTGTGTTACAGGACCTACATAGACGACATGCTATAAAAAAGTATTAAGGTGGATCAATGTAAAGCTGTAATGCTATTTTGATATTTATTTTACCGATTAGACCTTGCATATGTAACGTGTTCTACTATATATATATATATATATATATATATATATATATATATTTATTTAACGGATCCTTGGGAGATGGAAAATCCCGTAGCATCTCTTAAGTTATTGCATGCATGTTATACACTAGATAGGAGTTGTAATCCCGTTAACATCTTTGACGCTGTTACACTCATATTTTGTTATATTGATTTGACTTACACAAGAGTATTGCAATTCTAACTCGAGCGTTTTGTCTTTTCATTACGCTTGGATCAACTTGAGTATTTCAGTATATTGAAGATCATTATTTCTAGGGGACGAAAAAGAAGATTTGGTATACTATATTACTAGTATTATTTCACTATATCATTCGTTCTACTGCATTATTCTACTATATCGATTGTATGTATTACTATGATTTATGTCATAAAGTGTAATCAAATGTATATTGTTAAACAGCTTCATGAACTGTTTATTTAATTATTATATTTTATCATTCTGCTGCGAGATTCTTTTTTTTTGTTTTCCTTCTTTTCTCTATTTTTCTTAATCAACCCCAATGATTATCTATGTTTCGGATTGTTTTAGTTGGACATGTGTTGATTATTGTCGATTTAAACCTTCTAAAATATGGGTTGTCGCAGTTGATATCAGAGCTTTGATTTAGCAATAACCTTAGCTTTGTGGGGTTTGACTCATTAAGATAGGGTAGTAATACCCTAGAATGAGTTGTTTGAGTGTATATATATGAGAGAACTTACTTGTTAGTGTTATAAAATGTTTTATATTGTGTTTACTTATACATTGAGTTGTTTATGAATTCTGGTCGATGCGTGGGATGCCATGCTATCGATAGGAGTTTCTAAACACATAAACGAGACAAGTCGACATAATATTGTTTTATAGTAAGGTAAATGAGATAATTTCTAAATTATATTATATACATAATAATAATTTTTAACGAATGATAATTGTTAGGAGACGATAACATTGGTTGAATTAAAATAAAACGAATATTTTATGGATTTAATTTTACGAAGCGCTTGATAATTAAATTGAATTGAATCTAATTACAATAAAAATTATTTGAAATAACAAAAATGTAAAGTAACGAAATGTTTGGTAATAAGGTAATGGAATTTGTATAAGTACATTTATAATATAGCTTATGTATAGAAATGAATTAAAAGCTAAAAAAAATCGAATGAAAAATCCCATTGATTTTCAAATTTATTTTCAAAGCCTTAAGAAAAATTAATAAAAATATTATTTTGAAGGGTTTTGACTAAAAAAATATTTTAAAAATATTTTGAAAGAAATAATTGCATTGAACTTGCTTTAGTCATTGGGAAATAATTCTGGGGATGACTACAACATCGCTAGTATTCATTTTCGAGTATCAGTGAGAATTGCTATCAAAACAAAATTTTGATTAAAGCAAGTTTTGATTTGAAAAAATATTCTAAGTATGATTTGATACACATATGAAAATAGTTTTGAACTTATTGAAATTAGTATAGATAAAAATAAGTTTATAACTTATAGATTTGAGCAGGAAAGTAAAAAATAAAATTTAAAACTGGTGAATATTTTTGGTTAAGCAAACAAAAGAAAATTTGAATTCGAGAAATGAAATAAAATAATTAACTCAAGAAGTGTTAAATAAATTGAGTTAGTGAAATGAGAGAAAAATAAAAATAAAATAAAACTTTTAACTCAAGAAAGCTTAAATAAAAATGAATTGTATTTGAAATGGGTTAGATAAAATAATAAAATGAATTTTAAGTAAATTAGTTTGTGTAACTTATAGACTTGAGAAATATTCAGCTAAAGACAAATATAAATGTTGAATGTGAATGATAAAAAAGGAAAGGAAAGAAAATTAACTTAAATAATGTTGAATAAAACGAGTAATGGATTAAAATGAAATAAAGTTTAACTTAATATTAGATAAACTGAATTGGATATTGAATGAAAGTAGATAAATTGGTAATGTGAATTAATTCCACTTATATTTTCAAATGAATTAATAAAATGAATACGAACTTGAATTTTTAAATGAAATGTAATTTAAGTTGTGAAAGAAATTGAAAAAAAATGGGTGTAAGAAAATTTATATGAGAAATTGAACTTGATTTAAATTGAATATCAATAAATAATGTATGTGGAGTAATTTTAAATAAATTAGTTGGTAACTAATTGAATATGAAATAGGTTAATGAAATAAATTAAAAGATGGAAGTTAAAATTGAATGAAATTAATTGTGATAAAAAGAAATATTTGTTAATATGAATATGGGTATAAAGAATAAAAATAAAATTCACTTATATAAAAGAAATTAATGATATGGAATTGAATATGAACTATAAGATGATAAGTTGAATAAAATTGAATGTGAGAAAATAAAATTTATTTATATAAATTGGAATTATAAAATAAAATTTACTTAAGTAAAATTATTAATATGAGCATAAATTGAAACAAATAAAGTGAATCAAGAATTAATATTAAACTTAGGTTATGAAAAAAAATAAACAAACATGAGTTATGTTTTATGAAATGGTTGTAATAGACTTAAATGTTTATGAAATGGTTATGAATAATATTAGTATTAAAGAAATATACTAAGTGGTAATGAAATAAAATTTAATTTGAATAGGAATTAAATGAAATGAATTTTTTTAAATGGTTCATAAATGAATTTACATGAAATTTGTTAAGTAAAAAGAAAAACAATTGAAATTTAACAAATTTGATTGAATATTGAATGTAAATGAAATAGATGTGAATAAATTTAAAGCAAACCAATCAAATGAAAACAAAAGTTGGATGTAAATAAGAAATGAAATGTATAAATTAAATATGGATATTGGACAATGTAAATTGATATAGTTATGATCTAATTGAATGAATATTAATGGTTGAATGATTTCTTTTATTATAAATCATTACTTTAGCTGTTTTGGTTGCATTGATTGTTGTATGTCGTGTATTTGTGCTTGTGCTTATGATTTGGATTCAACATCATGCGGTATGGTTCTATTTAACCCATACATGTTTTATATCTTATTATAAGTAACTAATATTCTAATTTGAGTCGAAATAGGTACATACGAAGATCGTTTGGACATATACGATGGTTTTATATGCTTTCCCTTGCTTAATACGAGCGAACTCGCTCGTATTAATAGTAAGAAGGTACACTTTTCGGATTACGTACCGTGCTTTTATATTTTTCCCTATGGGATGCTTCATCATTGAGATGATATGTATTTTTGATATATTTGATATATATTTGGGTTATATATTGTATTGTAAAAAAATTCCAATCGAACCACATGAATGATAGTCTGTCAAAACTTTTCGTAAATCGAGGTGTTAGAAAAAATTTGAAGTTTAAAAAAATTTTCAAAACTTGTTTTTATATGTAAGTTATATTTTTCGTAAAATTGATATCGGGGTGGCCTAGCGAGAGTGTGGTAAACTTTATAAAATAAGACTTTATTGTTTATAAACTTATTTTTTTGAATAAAATATATCAATTGTTAAATTATGTGCTTAGTCCCGTTTCAAGGGTGAAAAGTTTTGAGTGGGGAGAATTTAACGACTCGTACTTTTAAGTATTTTATATTATTAAATTTAGTTTAATTATTGAACTGGTTAAAAATAAATTTCATGAATTACTAGTGTAGTTATTGAATATAAACTTGAATAAAAACTAGAAATAATAAATTCCGAAGATTTAGGAAATAACAACTATTGAAATGAAAATTCTATTTATTGATTGTGTTTGTAATTGAATAATGATTGTTGAATTATTTAGATGGAAATAATTACTGATAACTAAAATTCATCCGAATTCAATGATTTTTAATGAAATTTAATTGATAACTGAATTGGTTAAATTTAATATTGGAATTATTTAAATAATTGAACCTTGAATTAATGTGAATGAAAATGATATCGAAAATTGATTTAAATTTTATTTAAATATGAATGAAGATCGTTAACATTTAAAATTGGGTTTCAAAGTGAATAATTAGAAATTGGAAATTTTATATTGTAATTAACAAGTAAAAATAGCTTGTTTCACCACTATCTTGAATTTCGACGAAACTGGTTTCATCGGATCAAGAATAGTGAATTATTATTAGATTTCAAGTTTCGTATCGATTGGACTTATCGTTTGACCTGCGAGCTTGAAACACATAGAATTTATTTTAGAACTTAATTAAGATAATTGAATTTGAAAAGTTCTCTTCAGCATACGATCGAATTAGGCCTCGAAACTATTGCCACTGCATTCGAAATGAGGGTAAAACATTATGAACGCCTGGCGGCACACTTTGTTTGGAGTTCGAGAACTTCAAGCATTTAGCAGCTAGATATTTTCGAATATAATAGTATATATTTACTTTCTATCTCCAACATTCATACACTCCTCTCCTTTATTATCCCCATCGTACGCTTCCCCACTCATTTGTTTCATTTCAATCGCAGCCCTCAAGTGAAAAAAAAGCAACATTTGATCGAACTTTAAAAAAATATAAAAATTAAAAATTAAACGCGATGAAGTCACGATGATCTCTGGTCGACACGAGCGCGACGGTGTTGACAAGGGCATTCGTGATCGAGCATGGTGGTGGCCGTTCTTCCTTCACAGTCGACTGTTGAATCGGGTTTTAGGTTTTTTTGACTTCGTGCTTGCGTGCGTGGGACGACATGGGGAAGGTGGCGGCGGCTCAACGATAAGGGGTAGCTCAGGCGATGGCGGCGTGGGGGAGCTGGCGATCGATCAAATAAAAAAAATATGCATGGCACGAGCGAAGAAGGTTTCAAAGGGAGGGGAACCTGGAACGATGCAGTGAGAGGGATAGATTTGTTAATTTAAATTGAATTCGAATTATGTTAATGATGGTTTTAAATTATTTCAAATGCTAATAAAATCTTATCTTTTTCGTACGAGATCCGTTTTGGTCAAAACGAGTGGCGCTTGATTCGTATCGATGAATGTTACGACATGGAGTCAAGTTGGATTTTATTTGAAGCTAGAAAATTTTTCAGTTTCAAATAAAAGGTGAGTGTTTATACGCTCATAATTGACTAAAATATTTTTATGTTAATTAAATTGAAATTCCGAAGTGATTTAAATTATTGTTTTTTGTTTGGTGAATTCAATTGACATGGCAATCGATATAGAAATTTATATGTCGGAAATTTTGAATTAACAGTTAAATGGAAATTAGAATTAAACTGCAGATTTATTGATTGGTTAAATGATTGTTTACGATGAATGCTAAATAATTGAGATTTTGGATGATTTGGATGTTTATTTATTTAATATATTCTCGTATATTATTTACAGTATATAAAAATGTAAACTGAATTATTTCGAAATAAATTAAGAAATAAGTTGAAATAATATATAACCATGACACTTATTTTGTATTGAAATGAAATATATCCATCCCTGAGATTAAATTGAAATAACAATTAACTTAGCCGTATGATAGAAAATTATATACGGACATCGTATTGGTTAAATTGAATAATTTTAGAAGTCATGGTTTTGAAATTATTTAAAATTTTGATTCAAAGAAATAAAAATCGAGTTTATGAAGATTGAATTAGTTAATAATTCGAGGTGAATTGTTGAAATTCAATTTAACTAAATGGAATTATCATAAGGAATTTAATAGGAATTTGGGGTCATGAGGGAAATATGATTGGAATAATCAAAATTGAATTGTTTAAAAAGATTATGATTTTTCTGGAACTTCGAAGTTATAAAAGTAAAGATAATTTAAATCGACACTTCAAAATTTGAGCTTAGAAATGAATTATTCGAAAGATTTGAATCCAAAACTCAAACATTCAAGTTTAATGTGAATTAAATGATTTGAATTAATATTTTAAATTGAACTTGAAATTAATGTGATTGGAAATGGTTGGAAATTGAGAATCGAATTGAATTTACTTTAAATTGGAATTAAAATTGAAATTAAATGAAATTGAGAGTGAAATTGTATTAGTTTGAAATCAAAGTTAAGATTGATTTGAATTGAATATGGGATTGAAGTAAATTCTAGTTGAAATCGAAAATTAAATCGACTTAAATTGAAATTGATTTGAATTGAAATCGAAACTGAATCGGTTGAATTGAAATGGAAATTGAAATTGATTTGGATTGGAAAATTTGGAATTGAATCAATTTGACTTTGAAACTATTTTCAATTAAATTATTTTGATATAAACTATTTAAAATCCATCTTTTTAAATATTCTAATTATTTTGATTTTGCAAACTATTTTATTTTATAAATAATTTAAATACTTTAATCATTTTATATTAAACTACTTTAACTATTTAAACTATTTTTAAACAATTTAAAACTTTTCCAAACTATTTTCAAAAATTCAAATTGGTCAAAGGCTGGAATGTTTATATTTAAATCAAATAGTAACTGGGTTAAATGAAGTTATAATCTAAATTGAAATTTGAAACAATTTTGGAAGTGAAATTGAGTTATTAAGGCGAAAATTATTTTTAAGTAAAATGATATATTTTAAGTAGATATGATGATTTCGAAATGGATTTGATTTTGAAGCGAATATGATATTTCAATATCAAGTACGAATTGTCTTCGAAATATAAAAGCACCATCGGTGTGTAAAAGGATGTTTTATTGCTAAAGTGACGGGGGCCTCTTATTGGCATACTCATTATCAATATTGGAACCACTTTAACAACCGTGTACGTGGTGGATAATCCAGAATGCAGTGGTTGGATTTGATGAACGTTTATTGGAATGAAGTAAGAGAACGATGATGGATAGCCTTGACACATGTGTCATAATTAAAATGACTAAAACACGAGCCTATGTTTGGCTAATGAGGTTAGCTACCTCTAGCGACATTGTTCCTTTTATTACTATTGTGATTCTGTAACTGATGGGTGCACCCTTTTGTTTGGATTGATGGTCTCGGTCGGCCACGTATGGTTTACGACCAGCCATAAAGGGTAAACTAGTAGAATCCTACCTTGGGCGTTGCCTTATGTGCCTTGTCATACTTATCCTTATACGAGCCCATTACGACTTTGGTTAAGTATTGTACCCACAAGGAACTCACTGGCTACCGACGTTACTGGATGTGTTACAGACCTGCATTGACTGCATGCTATAAAAATGGTTTAAGGTGGATCAATGGACTTATGGATATTTTGATATTTATCTTATTGATTAGACATTACATATATAACATATTCTATTATATATAGATATTTTTAACGGATCTCTAGGAGATGGAAAATCCTGTAACATTTTTTAAGTTATTGCAAGCACGTTATACATTGGATATGATTTATAAATCCGGTAAACTTTTCTAACGTTGTTACACTCATATTTCGTGATATTGATTTGAATTACATAAGAGTATTTTAGTTCTGACTCGAGTGCTTTGTCTTTTCGTTACGCTCGAGTCAGCCTGAGTATTTCATTATATTGAAGATCATTATTTCTGGAGGATGAAGACAAAGATTTGATATACTATATTACCAATATTATTCAGTACATTATTTGTTCTACTGCATTATTTTATTATATCGATTGTATGTATTACTTTGATTTATGTCATAAAGTGTAATCAAATGTATATTGTTAAACATCTTCATGAACTGATTATTTAATTATTATATTTTATCATTCCGTTGTAAGATTTTGTGTTTTGTTTTCCTTCTTTTCTCTGTTTTTCTTAATAATCCACAATGATTATCTATGCTTTGGATTGTTTAGTTAGATATGTGTGGATTATTTTCGATTTAAACCTTTCGAAATGTGCATCGTTACATCGATGGTTTGACTGAGTCTGAGTTGATGGGAGTAATATTTGAAGGGTGAGCGACATTTGAAGGCTAATTTTTATGAGGTGGAGGTACCATTTCAGTATCATTTAAACCCTATAGTGTATGCTTCCGAGGAGATCTTCTAAAAGTAGGATGAAATTTTGAAGAGTACGAGCGACTTAAACTTCAGCATCTCTCATTTCACTGTTTTATTACCCCTCTGGTCTTATATTTTGCACATAAAGTTGCAAGTGCAGCTAATGATTGTCTGTTTGGGTGTCTCGTTGCTGGCTTTAATATTTGAAATTAGTAAATAGTTATTAATGAAATTAGTTAAAGTTCTCATGTTATATTTGTGTGATGATTCAGCATGAAATAGAAGGATGTATGCTTGCATTATTTAAATCACGAAAATATAATGTTCTCATTTTATATTTGCATCATGGTTCAATATGAAATAGCAGCATGTATGCTTAAATTAAAGCTAGATGTGTATAGATCAGGTGATCAACATGCATCAAATTAGTAAAAAGTAATGAAAGAATTGGGATAGTTATATTTGTCAATTTTGTTGACAATTGAACTGACGTGTGCCTTGATGCCAAATATCAAGCATATTTCATCCGACTGGGTTTAAAGTAAAAATATTTCAAGAACATAGATTTAAAAATAAAATACTGAATTGAAATTAATTAAAGTCCCAAGTTAACTTGAGTAAGCTATTTATACGTAACAGTTAAGTAGAATATAGGCTGGATATGGAAATGTATGCCATTTCCAAATATATAACTTATAATCCACAGATGCGAACATTTGAAAATAAAGTAAAACATGATGGAACAGAGACGTTCAGAATAAAATAATAAAACGCCTATAAAATCCCTCAATCTTAAGACTGTGATTATTTAGCAGACCAATATAGATTACAGGAACTTGTTGGTGGAAATATGAAATTAATTCTACTTGGTGTTGAATATTTTTAGTGCGAGAATGTTATGTAAAGGTAGAACAGTTAGAGTTCGCATAAATAAAAACTGAAAAATGCTAATTATTTATAATAATCTGAATAGAAGATTCATATTTAAGCCGCTACATATAAAAATTTCATAACCTGACATTATAATTACATAAAAAAACAAGCAAGTAAATATATAATATTAATTTAATCTGACAAGAAAATTTTCAAAAAATAAATGTAATTGTGTGTTTATCATAGCAGCTGGAAGAAAATTAGAAGAGAGAAATATACATGTTAATCAAGTAAACCTACGAATCTAATATTCAATCAAAAACGGAAGCTAAATAGAATATATTTCATTTCAAATTGAAAAGATCTTCAATTAGTTTATGCAAAATAAAAACTTTACCTAAAAGACATTCACTATAATAAGAAATGAGGTATAGGAAATGTATTATAAAAAGTTCACAGTAAGTTAGGAACCCACTAAATATTACATGGATGCTCAATCCTAATGTTGTTCTCTAATGCCCTAAATAAACATTCATAGAAATTTAATATGCTTCACTTATAACATGTAGCAGACGTTATTAATAATGGAAAATTAAATTCTAAAACTACAAAACATGATGAAACTATTTTCACTTCAAGTCTTGAACAGTAAATAGTAAAAAGTGATGAAATATTTTAGTATTGGGATAGTTATATTTTACATCTCCTTGACTTTGCTGCTTTTCACCCATTGATGCTTTAAGTTCAACTGTCTTCTGCTAAGTGAGAAACCTGGAAAAATCATAATATATAAATAATTTGGACACCATACTAACTAGTCATTATCATAAAATATAAAAATCCTAATATAAAATGGTAGTACTTTGCAAAAAAATGATTTTTTTCTCTCAGTTTTAGTAATCATAATTGACGGTTAATTAATATAACTATGTATAAAACTAGGTATATTTACACTCTTTACGAATATAACATTATATAAAGCAAATATCAATAAAGGATGTTTATATCATAACAAAATACCATAACAATCCTCCCTTATAAAAGTTTAATCCCCATGGTCGACATCTCTATGATCAAGTAGTGACTCATCTACTGGTTTGCTAATTGAATTCTCCTAATCATAGCTTTACAGCTCTTGAAAACCTTTAGGAAGTGCTCTTAGCGCAACATACCAATTTGAAGAACTGCTTTCTCTACAAAAGACACTTGTACAGCTTGCGTTGCTAAAATGAAAGTGCGCTTGCAAATTGATTTTGGAACTGATGTAAATTGACTAATGTAAATCCATCTTCGAACTTCACTTTACGATCAATATTTTCCCAATCACACTTAAACAAGGTAATTTGAAACTAGAAATAGTCTAATAATAAAATCTCATGCAAAACTCCATAATATATTACTTTCTCAATGGATCCATCTACGCAAACAATACTTCCCTCAATGGAAACAACACTATTTTTTGTAGACTTCTCGTATTCTTTTGCATGAAAATGTCCACCATTAATAATATAACCAGTATAAGAAATTACTTGATGGCGAGGTCCATACGCAAGCCAATTTTTTATTTCGCTAACATCAATTTTTCTATCATCTTTAACCAGTGCTAGCCTAAACTTTTGGGTTTCCCTAAGCAAAATAAAAAATGTAAGTAAAGTGAAAAATAAATTAACTTTAAGGGAGGTAAACATTGATCATGGTTGTTCATACACCGCAATTGAGCCAAAAACCATCACACTAAAACTTAATTATTGAATGATTTTGTAGCTATTGTTTTAGAAAAAAATTCCTCCATAATATATTATAGCTATATAAAACTTTAGTTTGCATCCCCCTCTATGTCGATTGCCCTAGGCGCCGGCCTTGCTCGCCTTCCCTTAGGGTCGGTCCTGTCTTTAACCTATAAAAGCATGATATTATATATAAAGATTGATTAATATTTTCTATAAAATTCTATATAAAACTTATCCATCTTAAAAGAAGATATAATGTTATCAACCTTTTCTTAAATCAATAACTAAAAGTCTCTAAATGCAGCTTTAGAAGTTCCACATTTTCTCATGAAAGCTGGGGATGCAAACGTTTTAGCTCTTTATTATGCATCCTATATACTTAAATATACAATTCAAAATCTAATTTATTTCACACATAGTTTAATTGTACTTATACTTACTTTATATAAGGCTCCACTTCCTTAGTATTAAACAACACATACTGATGAGCAACATCAATCACCTCCTTAGTGACTACCATAGGTTTTCCTTCGAAAATAAGATGCCGCTCGCTTTAATCCACTTCATTTCTATTTTTCTTTGCCCAATTTCCAATGCATCTTTAATATATCCAGCACAATACTTCATGCGTTCATAAACATAATAGCACCGAGCAATGCACCCTTCAGGTCGTGCTTGATTTTTAACATGCCCCTTTTGTGTTTTCATATATCTCATATATACAGAAATTACTTTCGTAAGCACATATACTATTAAGTATTTTAAGTACTCATGCCAAATTTTACCTCTCAAATGGATACATCCATTGATATTTTACTGGCCGGTAAATTCTTGCTTCCCTTCCTAAATGCATTGTCAAGTGAATCATTATGTAAAAAGAGAAAGAAGGAAAGAATCTCTCAAGATCGCATAGTGTTAATGCGACCTGATTCTTAATGGATTCTACTTTATCTTTATCAATTGCCCTTTGGCAAATGTCATTGTAACGCTGTAAAAGGTTTTAACAGCATTTTTAACTACGCGGTATAACGACATGCAATTATAGGTACTGAACATACCATGGAAATAGTGAAAACGCGATAAAAAAATATGTTTCTAATAGCGTTTTACTGACGTTGTTAATAATTTTTATGGCGTTTTTGCTAATGAGCTGAAACACTTTTCCTAACTTTCGACCTCTGTTATCAAATGGATTTAACATCAGTTTTACTTCGCAAAGATAACTTTTCATAGCGTTTAACTGATGCTGTGAATTCTTCTCTAACGTTTTCTCTATTATGAACTCTTTTCTATAGCGCTCCGTAAATGCTATTGAAAGTTAACACAGCATTTTTAAAATGCTGTCGTTTAGAATATCTACATTTCCCCACCGATAGATTCCATTTCTATATGCATCGATGACAATTATATACCAAATAAGTAACTCAACTAAAATCAACACAATATACATTATTTAAACATTTCATCATATTAATCACGCACCTCATAATCTACATGTAACATTACATAATCAACATATACAACATTCTTACAACAAAACATATATAATACGTTCATAATATTTCATAAATAATGTAGAAGTAGTAGCTAGTAACCAAAGTAGTAATACATACAAACCAAAATGTAGTTTTGACATCTAAAATAACTTTGAATCGATAACTTATTGCAGCATAGTTCTACTTTTTTGCATTAAAGACATCCATCTACCTGTCAAATAAGTTCATATAAATCATAAATAAATAAAATACAAATATGAAAGGCTAGAACCTTGATCATAGTAAAGGTTCAATCAATTCTAGTACATGTCGCATCATTTAGGTGAAAACTTTGATTTCCAACAAAATAATTCAAACAAAACAGTCTCGTACGGGCATTATCTTTGACTGCCATTTAAACCAGCAAGGGTACAATAAACTTACTTTAACGTAATTAATTTTGATAAACTTAATTATTTTGATAAACTTATTTAATTTTTATAATATATAGTTAACTTATATAGAAAGTAGTTAATTTTTATAAACTAGGTCATTTTTTATAAATTTACTTAATTTTTATAAAATCTATTTAACTTCATTAAATTTATAAAATATAGTTAATATTTATAAAATTTTGTTAATATCTGGAAAATTGTTTAATTGCTATATAACTTGGTTAACTTGTTATACTTTTAATTCTTATGAATTTATGTAAGTTGAATAAAACTTAGTTTATTTTTAGAAAATTATTTTAACTTTTATAAATTTGTTAAATTTAGTTACTTTTTCTAAACTTAATAAACCTAGTTAAATTTTATAAATTTAGTTAATTTTTACAAACATTTAGTCGACTTGGTTAAAAATTTATAAAACTTAATTATTTTTTATAAACTTAGTTATTTCTTTATAAAATTGGTTAACTTGGTTGTTTAACTTTTATAAAACTTGCTTAACATAGTTCTTTTTTATACAAATTAGTTGATTTTTGTGAAGTTGGTTAATTTAATAAAAATTCAACTTAGTTAAATTTCTATAAAACTTGGCTAATTTTTATAAACTTAATAAGAAAATAAACTTGGATAATTTTAGAAACTTAGTTTAATATTTATGAAACTTAATAAATTCTTTGGTAATTTAGTTATTTTAGTTAATTTAGTTAAATTTTTATAAAACATAGTTATTATATAAAATTCGACTAAATTTTACGAACTTAGTTAATTTAGTCAAATGTTTATAAAATTTGGTTAACTTCTATAATTATGCCACCTGTATAAACTTCTACAAAATAGATGTTAAGCTGATTATTGTTTGAAACTCCCTATCCAGCAGTTCATCTCCTAAGTTGCAAGTAGAAGACAACCATAGTAGAAATCGTGTGCGTAGTGTATTTAGATATCTATGAATACATTCTTATTGCATGATGAGGCTTACCCACATACTGACACATGTTGAACATGAAAGAATAACTTGATTTATTCAATCAAGCTTAGTCTCCCAATTACAAATGTAACATACTTATACCAATGACTAACACACTAATGTCTCCATATATATGGCTAAGCTTTTGATATAAGGTTTTTTCAAAAGGATAGAGTATACAATTTCTACTAGGAAAAAATGTATATTGTGAAGGATTCATATATTGTGAACGAAATTTCTACTAGAACACACTTGTTCCCTATATTTTACTTAATTTTATTTCAATATATTATGGTATTAAATGGAATCATGTACAGATTATATTAACTTTAAATCAATATGAAAAATGTGTTAATACCTCTCATGCATATTACCAGAATGAGATTACCAACAAGATATATACCACATTTAGAACTTGCAATCGGACCAATAGCTGTACTGGATAGTTTATTTGCAGCTTGAGGAATGACAAAAAAATTGTAAACTTTGTTAATTATTTGGAATGCGATAGTGGAATATAACTGGTTGGATTGTAGATCTCTTTAACAATTATGTAGAATTGACTGACTTTTCAATAGTGTATGGATAGTTTACAGTACTTATTAAAACAATAATCAAGTAATATGGGAACCTTACAATACTTATTAAAATTACCTGGTGCAAGCTTGTTTGTGTTTAGATGGTTGATAACATATGACTGACATATAAGCTTGGTGATATCAGTGTTAGCATGATCGTTGGATTCTTATGAGTGATGACAATCCATGAACGACATGCTTTAGTTGTATTTACTTAATTTAACTTCTTATAATAAAGTTGTCGTTTTTGAAAGAATTGCTTAAATTAACATAGTATTAACTCTAAACTTGATTGTTATCCAATTTGTTTCTAAACAAAAATTGATTTGAAATATATATAAAGTATATCTTAACAATAAGAAGTTTTTTTTATTTTGTAAGGTCTACAAGGATTTGGAAGAAATGCACGTGTTATTGTGTAGAAGAAATTTATGCTTGTGTTTCATATTGTTGCATTTACTATTTTCATTTTCTCCATGGGGATATACAGATAGTTATGCTTTCATTTACTATTTTCGTTTACTTAGTTATTTTTTATAAAAATTAGATAATTTTTATAAAACTTAGTCAATTTTATAACAATTTAACAGAGATTTCAAAATAGAGAACATGATTTTTATAAAACTATTTTTTATAAAACTTAATTAGATTTTATAAACTTAATTAATTTAAAAAAACATTAACTTATTTAATTATTATAAAACTTAATTAACTTAGCTACTTGTTTTAAACTTAGTTAATTTATTATTATTATTATTATTATTATTATTATTATATTATAATATTATTATTTTATTACTATTACTACTGTTATTATTATATTATTATTCTTTTTTTAAATTTAGTTAATTTTTATAAACTTAATAAAAAAATTATAAAACTTAGTTAACTTGGTTAATTTCTATAAAAATTAGATAATTTTTATAAAACTTAGTCAATTTTTATAATAATTTAACAAAGATTTCAATATAGAGAACATGATTTTTATATAACTAAATTATTTCATAAACTTTAGTTAATTTAATTAATTTTTTTTTAAAATTTTATTGATTTTTTAAAACTTACTCAATTAGCAATCTATTTCGGACGTATAGTCCGTTTAATAGAAAAATTCATTTCGGATTCGGTTATATCTGCTTCTTGGTTATTATAAATTCCTTTCACTATATTATTTTTATTTTTATGCAATTTGTTAATGTTATTACTGCATACATGGTTCAAGCATAAAGTGGTATACAGGCAAGCAAAGTCATGCAAAATGATCAAGATATTATGCAATTACATACCTTGTCTGCCGACTCTTGTGCATATGGGTTGAAGTTTTTGGTCATTTTAAGGGAGAATAATATTCTTCCATCATACTTAAACTTGCAAGCTTGAACTGGGTCTTGTGGATTGAATAAAGATCTCCAGTTGTTCAAAATCCCTGTCCTCTTTTTTTTACGAATCCTTCAATATAATCAAAAGTCTTCTTTTTTTGTATTAGCATTTCTTGATCCTTTGTAAATTTCTTAAAGTCTGCGTATAAAACTCTTATCCATTCACCTGCATCAAAACAAAATTGACAAAGCTTAAATGTTCAAAATGATAATGTTGTATAAGGATTCAGTGTTTCAGCTATATAATGTTATCTAGTGTTAGGATGTACTTCAATTATTATTATTATTATTTCTTTCTTTCTTTTATTTTTTTATTTTTTTATTTTTGCATCAGTAACATTTGTGCTAGCTTACAATTTTTGGTGCAGGTTCAAGTGCAATTCTAGCTTTGGCAATGATCGCAAAGTGTCTAAGTCCACCAAGAACACCATAAAATTGGTCAGCATTCTGCTTTTCTGAGAACTGAAGTTTCGCTCCCTTTCTTCATTAAAATTGCAGTATAAAATAACATGAAATGTTAGCAATAAATATTATGTTGCTTTCACTTAGTTTTTAATGCTTCCAACTTAACAGTACCTGTCATAAGTAGAACTATCAAAATCTGAGCTACCAACTATACCTGAAATACCAAAACGTGAACTTCGTCAAGCACCTAAAATTCCAACTTTTCTAGAAGTAGAATTTCCACCAGTACGAGAGTTGCCAAAAACACCAAGCATTAGTAAAGATGAGAAATCACCTATTACTACAGTGCCAACCTTGCCAAAGCCAAAATTACCACGCTTGCCTCTGGTGCCAACATTGCCAAAGACAGAATTGCCACCCTTGCCTGTGGTGCCAACCCTTCCAAATCCTGAGCTACCACCATTGCCTCCACTGCCAAAGTTTGAGTTGCCTCCTTTGCCACTATTTCCAAGCGTACCTGGAATCTTTATCCCTAAGTTGCTAGAATTTCCAACTATTCTCTCTATTCCAAATATACCAGCCATGAACAGTCCATGAGAAACAATTTTAGACTGCGGAAATGCCTGATTATGCTATCCTGTTATATGTAATATAATTATTTGTTTATATTGCTTGTATGAATGTTTCTATTATGTATGCCTTGGAGTTGAAACATTTTCAATGCACGTGTGATTAGTTAATTTTATATGATTGATATTATGCTCTCAAGGTCTAACAGATTGAAAAAAATAATTAACGTGATCACCATTTGTGTTTTGGTTTTCAACTCCAAATATGATCACTTTAAGCATTTAAAATTGACATTTCGCTATATCTCTTTGTAAGAGCTGTAAATACTAATTCTCAAAAGTGAATGTAGTAAAATATGAACTTGTAGTCTATAATAATGCTATATTGTTTACTTGCCTTATTATAAGTTTTAGCCTAGAATGCCAGCCAGAGGTTAGTAATGTTTTGCAATTGTCTCGAAGATTGTTTACGCAAATAAATTAAGGAAAGAAAAAGTAGATATACAAAAATATGGTATCAAATCTTTTCATTGATTCCTCTCATTCAATTCACAAAACCCTTGTTCAGCTCTGTCAAAAAAATTCTCAATTCAATTTTCTGTTAAAACTCTATGAGTTTATAATACCAACCTACACAAATATATAATTTCCAAGAGTTTATTAGTCAAATATGTTCCTAATACATTTACTAGTATATCTCTCAAAGAGAACCAATCAATAAGATACTTTTAGTTTTCACTAATGTCTTTTAACAAATTTTTCTTAAATTACAAGTCCATGTCCAAAATCTTATATTAATCTCGATAAATACTAAAGTATGTCGACATATAAACGTATTCTATACCTTGCTCTGAACTCAAATGCTAGGCTAGTCGACATACTTGACCTTCCGAAGGCTTCTTCTCTTCTTTTATTGTCATTTGGTTCAGTGAGCGATCCCTCCGAATTCTCTTATCTGTACAAGCCCTATAACTATGACTTAGATCACAAACCCTCTTTCAGATTAACACATTTCAACACCCAGATGTAATATACTACAAGTCAGTGAAAGTGTGATATAACTCATAACATTTTGAAAAATTACTATATGCCAGGTCTTTTCAAATACATTAAGGTGTTGTAAGAAATTCAGTGCATGCAAAAACAGAAATAACCATAATTATAACCGTTGCTATATATCAGTGCAAGTGAGCTAACAATAATTATAACTATTGCCATTAAAAACAGAAATAGTTGCACATCATGCATGTAGGGAAATATGGATATCATAATGTAGGTGAGCTAATAGCAAAAAAGCTATAAAAAAAGTAGGGGTCCACGGTACATTTGATTTAGAGCATATGTTATTAGGATAACAAACTATTTCCACTCCAGTGAATATCTGCGCTCTAACATACTACATGTGCCTTGAAATGAATATCACTATAACATGCTTATCATTGTCGATGGTAAGTAATTGGTCACAAAAGATGCATAAAATAAAGAAACAAGATGTTGATTCATAAAAACCAGTTATCTTTTTTATGGTTGCTTCGTCGATCTAAATAAGCTTGATGCAGCTGCATATTGCAATAAGACTATACGAGGGGATGTGGTATATAACACAAGTATAAAGTAGCATAGATAAACTTTAAAGGATATCCGGGGTCATCATATGAAGCACGTCTGATTAGTAGTTCAATACAAGCATTAGATGAAGCACATCTGATTAGTAGTTCAATACAAGCATTGTATTTGACCCGAAATCTAGTAGATCTATTCAAATGTGAAATACTATCAGTAATTTAGTTGTCCAGTTGACCAAGTTTAAAGACGTACGTCTTTAAAATTAGGTGCTAACTTGGTGCGTTCCTTTTCCTATTATTTTGTAAATTGTGTTTCGCATAACTTAGGTTTGTTGGCAGTTAATTTAGCCCAAACATGTAGGTTTATGCCAGCAGACTTCCAATTGAGCATGCATGAGGGCAGCGGAATGAAACATGGATGTTACTTACAAATAAAGTTTGAACTCTACATATGGAAGGGTATGGATTATATATAAAGCTATATCGCTATTGTTGAATATCCATCGGGCCCATTTTAGTGTTCTTTTAATATATACCGTCCCATTAGAATCTGAACTACCATTACATGTGTACTTTTTAGATCAATGATTATTAAATAATAAATAAATAAAGTGTTACACACACATTGTGTACCGTAAAATAGAAAAATAATACAAAAATTTAAAGCTAAACAGGCTAAGCTCGAATATCACAAAATAAGAAACAACAATTCATCTACTAATAATAACAGGAATACTTAATTTTTAGCTCAGAAAATCAATTATCCATATGCGGAGTATAATCAAACATGGAGTATATACCTAAAAGTTGAAATACATACCTAAAAATGGTCGAACTTCGTGGCAGTTTAGGAATCCAAGCACTACTTAGTGAAGCTGAGGGATCGAAAACTCAATCTCCTCTCTTATATTCTAGAAAACTCCTCCTATTCTCAAACGAATTACCCTTGAACCCAATTGCTGCCCTAATCCATATTCTTGAAATTAAAAATTGTGATATATATAAGAATTATGCTCACAATTGAGATGATCGACATGGGTGCGCAAACGCCTTTTTGGTGGTCATGGTGCCGAGGAGTGCTGGTGACATCGATGCCACGAAAGAAAGGGAAACACGATTGATGTTGTTGGCGGCTTGGCAAGAAATTACTACTCGAAGCAGCAGCCAGCAACAAAGTTGAGGAACGACAAGCAAGGGGAATTCAAACTGACGGTTAATTTAGGGCTTTAGAAGTGAAGGTTGAAATAGGTGAATGAAATATGAGAGGAAGAGTGAAAAAATAAGGGCGAATGTTTTGTTTTTAACCAATAGCGTACAGTGAGTTATAATTTTAATTTGAACTACTAACGAATAGCCAACGATTGCAAGTCACCTTGTGATGCAATCCTTTCATGCTATCAATAAACCATTTTCTTATGGTGAATGCATTCCTTGTCCCTTTAGATGGAAGTCCTCTTAGTGATATAGACAATAGTTTTTTCTGAAACGGTACTTAGATACAACATGTCACTGGGACAACAAGCCATAAATCATGCGTCAATAAATATTCGAATCACGCTACACAAGTTTCAAACGTGTGACCTCTCGAACCAAAACCAAATCACTTAACCATTGGGACAATGGTGCTTGTCGATGTAGACACTAGTTGTTGTATCAAAACATGATAATCATGGGACTTAAGACTTGAAATTTTATTTGGTTTTGCAAAACAATTCCCAGTATTCAAGCTATGCCCATCGGGTACTTTCAAATTCTTCATTCTATTCTAAAAGATCTCCTTTCCTTTGTTAGTTAAGTTGCATGGTAGGGCTGGAAGTAATGATTGGCTTCTCATGTCTATAAGATGTAACTTTTTCCTAATACCCAATACTTCTAGATCTTTGAGTGAATTAACGCCATATTTTGATTTTCCTTTAATATTACGTAATGTACCAATAATACTTTCACTAATATTTTTTTAACATGCATTACATCCAGATTGTGATGCAAAGGAAGTAACTAAGAAAATCAAAAATGGAGTTTAACTAATTAATAAAAAGTATTGATTACATAGATAGAAAAGAAGAGGTAGTTTTGTTTCAAATTAAATTTTACCTGCCAATAAGGAAGATTAAAGAAAATAGATTTATTTTTCCACATTTGACTTCCTTTTTTCTTCCCATTTTCCCTTTTCTCTTTTTATTTCTCTTTATCTCCCTCAATTAGTTTCCCCATTCGTTACAAATATCTTTAACAATATCAAAGATTTGAGAATTGGTTTGTACTGAAGGCCTTTGTCTATTTTCTATGGTTCGATCAAACAAGTTTTTTCGCTGACGATATTCATAATTAGGTTCAAGGAATCGCCTATGGACTAATACGCACACTTCTTACTAAACCGTATCCATGTTAAGCATGTATTAATGCCACAAATAGGACATGCCCTCTTAACATTTACAGTGCAACGTGCTAAATTCCATAAGCTGGAAAATCGTTTATCATCCACATCAGAATAGCATTCAATATGAATTCGCTGCGAGTGTATGCATCATACACCTTCATCTCTTTATCCCCAATTTTTTCAAATCTTCAATAAGTGGTTGTAGATACACATTGACATCATTCCCTGGTTGTCGTGTCATGGCCGAGGAATTAATAAAGATAACATCATATTATCTTGCATACAAAGCTATGGAGGGAAGTTGTAAACAACAAGAAATACCGGCCAAGAACTATATGCACAATTCCAATCACCAAAGGGATTAAAGAAATCACTTGCAAGAGCAAGCCTTAAATTTCATGGATCAAATGCAAAGGAAGGGTACATTCTATCAATTGCATCCCACCAAGAAGAATCTACTAGATGATGTAATTTACTATCTTCACTCTCATGATTATTATGCCATCATAATTGCTCTGATGTTTCTAAACACGTAAATATTCTTTTCGGTTTTGGATTATTGGAAAGTATCTCAAGACCTTTGCAGGTATTTTCACTTGCTTTCCATCTTCCTTCGTCTTATTTTTTTCCAACGAGATTTGCCACATTTTGGACAAAAATCACAATGCACAAGCTCTTTTATAAATAGATAACAATCATTTTCACATGCATGTATTTTTTTATAGCCTAAACCAAATGATTTAAGCAGCTTCTATGTTACATATGTTGAATCAGGGAGCGTGTTTTCCATAGGCAACATATCCTTGAGAAGTTAAAGAATTTCCATGTTAGATACACCATTTGGGGCCTTGTGCTTGCAAAGAAGTATTGTAGCTTACAATATTGTGTGGGTTGCATAACCAGGGTAGAAACAAATTTCAGCATTGTTCATTATCTCCTTAATCCCTATCCCATGTCTTACATTAGCATGATCTTCCATCTCTTCATTACATATTATGTGTCTAAGAACACTCTATAAGTATCCTCACTTCGTCGCCTTCATTTTCCGAAAGGCCATGCTTCCCTATGAAAATCCATACATCATATGTTAGGTCAATTCCAAATCAAATCATATGCAATGCAACATCCCTTGGCGATTGGCAGATAAGATTCCTACATTCTGAGCAAGGTCAAATAATTTTTTATGGATTTCCCTTCCTTTCTGCATGCCCATATACAAAATTATGAATGGCTTGCCTGTATTATTTTTCCATTCTATAAAACATGAAAAGACCAATAGTCCATTGTAAATAATAAAAAGTATGAAACTAATAATCAAAATTGACGAAACGTTAGTAGGTGGATCCAGACTTTGTCCATTTTGATAATCCTCTAATGTTGCAACCTAATGAAATGACGTTATGCCTAACAAAAAAATATGAGTCTTTCTCGTATGAAATATCTATTAGGCATTCCTTCAAGCATATGTATTTATGAATGATGCTTTTAGTAAACTGTTATCACCACCAAAGTAACAAAAATAACAATAATGCATTTGTCAGTTATTAACCAATTTTCATGTTCTTATGAAATTGAGCATTATTGTATTACTATCAATGCCAGCATATGAAGATAATTCATCAAATTATTTGCACCAGTGTAATATATCGGATGTAGGCTTCAATTATAATGTGGTGGATCTTGTAACAAAACCATGTGCATAATACGAGTTTGCACTAGTGTAACATATCGCATAAATAACAGAAAAGTACAATACATATTGAACTTCGTATAAAGAAGCTAATTATATTTCTTCTATGTGGAACCAATTATGTTACTATATCATCAAACTTCATGTGTGTGCTGGTCACACTTACTAAAGGAATGAAACTAAACTTATTTTACAATTGGACATGATAGTTTTATGCCAGCATATTACTTCTGATAATATGTTGCACTTGTATATGACCAACTTAATGTACTTATCAAGTTTAACCTCAATATACTTATCTAGTTTTAATAGAATTCTTTAGTTCTTAAGATAACCAGCTTTTTAGATGAAGCTAAATCTTGTATGGCAGAGTCATAACATTGTATATATCATTCACTACTCCTTTTATCTGCAACTGATTCACATGCAGTTTATAACTATTGAGTAAACATATGGGTTATTCATGGTGAGAAGTTTGTTAGAAAATTTCCATGATTATAGATTAACATAAGAGATTCCATATCTGAAAATATAGCAAACAAGAAGCAGTTTTTACAACAGGACATATCATACAACTCTTATATTGTTAGAAATTTAAATTACACCCACAACTATCCGAGGCTGAATTTGGAAACTTATTGGCATAGACCGGTTAAAATTATCAGTTATATGGCATGGCCACCTCCATTATCTAATTAAATTTCTAATTACACTTACTAACCTCGTCATCTTGTGAGATCGAGCAAGGGGGTATGGCAATTTAACAGCCTCAAGGAGGTATGAATAACATTATTCATCTATTTTTGACCTAAGAAAATCCACACCCTCATTTCCACAGCATCAGTTAATTGTCTTTCTTTCTAATTCTTGTTTAACTTTTTGAAAGTTAATGTAAAGGTCCAATCAGGTGGAAAAGTAACAGAAAATTCTTAAATCAAACAAATACAAAAATAGCCAAACATGTTATATTAATTTATGCTAACAAAGTGATCATATTGTATGAGTAGCCAGATGTCTTGGATTTGAGCTGTAGGCATACACATTGACCAATTTTAAATAAAGAAAAACAATGCAACTAAAAAAATATGGATCTTATCAAGTTTCAGAAATTCTACGATTTGTTTCTATAAATACCCAAGTTTATCAACGATGGTTCGTATTATGCTTATTTTAGTTTTCACCTTGTTCCAAATATCAATTATTTTTATTCATCACACGCAATAGTTGTTATAACCTAAAAAATGCAACAACAAAAGCTTTCTCAACCATCACACGTTTTAAAAGTCTCTTATTTTGGAGATTATACACTTCATTTTTTTATTATTTTATCGCTATCAAATCAAACAACCAAAGACTAAATATGTCATGAGTTGAAATTTTTAACGAGTTAATGCTCTTATTCTATGGAATCATTTTCTTAGTTCAATATAAGTTTCTAGTAGTTAAAACTATAGTTGTTAAAGGTTTGTAAAATGAATTTACAGTGTTCATAGGTAAATAAGTTTTTTGCAAAATAGATAGAAACGTAACAATAAAACAGTATCAGGCTTCATCAAAGCCCAAACCAAATTGGGAACCATTACCTTAACTTGTTGTGTAATATAAATTGCCTTCGGAAATGTTAATGTAAAATAAAGAATACAATTGCTATTTGATGCAGGGATAGCTATCTCTTCAGAGTGTTATGAGTCATTAAATCTTGTTTCACATTGAAATTAATATCAAGTAAGATTTATCTTAAAAATCTATAGTTATATCTCTATAGAATCAACATTTGCAATAGTTAGGAAATCTTATTCAACCATGTTAACTGCTAAATCTAAATCCAGTTATGATGACCCGACTTCCAGACTCCAGGAAGTCGCATCGCTAAGAAGAAAGAAAGGGATAGAAAAGAGAAAAGAAAGGAAAGAAAGAAACAGACAACATCAGAATCTCACAGTGGAACAAATAAATTATATTATATCACATAAAACTTTACATAGTATCATATACATCAGAGTTAAACAGCTGATACAACACAAACTAGACAGTTATAAACATCTGTCTAGCAATTACAATTCAAGTATATCAGAGAAAACAGATACAACTCAAACACAGCGAAACCACAAACTATATCTACACGCTGAAGCCCCCTGCTCCATTATCTCCTCCAGAACTCGTCAAAGCAATCCTGAATCACTTGACTACTCATACGTAATATGAGTACCCAGGAGTTTAATAAAACAGAAAATAAACAATCAGGTCAGACAGGGGTCTGGTGTGAGTAAACGGGGATAAAAGTTGCTTAACTTTAGAAAATCCTTTGAAAACAAAAGGTATCACGTAAGACTTCCCACACATAAACATGGAAAAGTTTTTACCTTATGCTAACCAAAACATTTGATAGGAAATCCAGTGATATTATAATAGTGTCTAGGGTTTTCAAAATAAAATATAGAAATAGCTGGAATGCTTTCATCTCACGTTCCAACATAGTTGGGCACAATTAAAACCGTACAAACACTTATTGGATTATGGTTTCCTTCAACGGCAGGGCTACTGGGGTGCCGCCCGTCACAGTACGTGGCATAGATCACCGTACCGAGGAGTACGCCCGCTCCCCTGCAACACAAAGCCGGATCCATTCCTTACTGAACAATTTCGAACAAGACCACCCCGTAGATTGGCCGTCGCCAACTGCCACACAACCGAATATAAAGGGACCTCTAGACAGGGATAAATCTTGCTCTCCAGTGGGGGCTACTCACGAAGCTTTGCTGCACCTCCCCTGTTTTAGCCATTCCCCGTTGATGAGGCTTGAGGTTACGATTACCTTTATAGAACATATCAATCTTAGAATGCTCATCGTCCACCTGACGATGTTCTAAAAGCATTCAATCCATACAAGTTCGTTCCGGGTTCGAACGAAACCGAAGGCATTATCTCATTACACTCATATTGGAATCACCCTCAGAGTTAACGACGATAGCACTTGCACTCTCAATCACCATCTCGAACCTATAAGCACTATTCCGTCAACTCATTACGGAATCACCCACAGAGTTATACTGACGTATAACCCTTACACCTCGAGTCTTCACTTGCTTCACTTGGATTAACGACCTAACGTTTAATTTGGAATCAATGTGGTTTTCGGATATTCAAATATGGAAATCCGATCCCGGTCTCACCGAAACCAAACGCCACTTAATGTCCAAGTTGTACTTAAGGGTTTTAAACAATTAACTCATTTCATTATTATCTATTTCACACAGATAGATAAACTAAATATTACAATAGATAATCACATTCTCATCATAAACAGACAATATGTATCATCATCACAAATAGATAATCATCGCAACCAAATAATCCATCACAAACCATCATACCTAAACCAAGCATTCATATCATACAGATACGACTCATCTCATTACTGAGATCACAACCATTCAATCAATAATATCCATAAGCAATGATTCATTAACCATCAACTATAATTAATTTAAAATGAATTAAATTAATTACAACCATCTCTAATTAATTTAAAATAAATTAAATTAATTACTCATTTCTATAAATCATGCTTAATATTCATTAATTAATTAACCCAGATAATTGATTATTCACTAAGTATTCAACTTGATTAAATATCCTTAGTTAATCATTTACTAATTACAATAAGTAATTAGTCTTTAATTAATTTTCACAAATTAATTAACCTTAATCATAAGTAATTAACATTTAATTACTCATTTATTAATTAATTATAATTAATTATATTTGTCCTTAATTAATTACAATTAATTAATCACTTAATTAATTAATTATTTAATTAAACAATCATTAATTACATCATTAATTATAATAATTAATGATCTCTAATATTTAAGTAAATTACTTAATTAAAATTAAATCACATTTAGTAATTAATCTATTTATTAATCACCTTGATTAATATCCAATTAAGTAATTAATTATTTTTAATTACTCATTAACAAATTAATTATCCAATAATTAATTATCTTCATTAATTAATCTCTTGATTAATTACAAAAGTAATTATCTCAAATTACTTATTACATTTCAGTAATTTCCATTCCTTACTTCTCTAAGTAATTCTGCTCCATTAATTACATTAAGTAATTACACTCTTAAAATCATTGGATGATTTACTTAAATTAATTAAAATAAATTAATTAATTTAAACAAATCACAATATCAAAAATAATTACAACAAGTAATTAATTCCTTAATTACTTTAACAATTAATTATACTTAACAAATTACCATTAATTATATTCAATTAATTAATCTAGTTAATTATAAAAATTAATTACATTAATTAATTATTAAATTATCCTTAGATAATTATTTTTATTAATTAACAACATTTCAATAATTATATACTTAAGGAAATTTGAATTAGATTAGTTATTAACAAATCATTTCTAATTAAAAAATTAATCTAAACCATTATTCAAAACCAAATAATTAAGTAAATTCTTAATTATCTCAATTATTTTTTTAAATAATTTAATTACTTATGAGATGACCCGTTTACATTCAAAATATATTTAAACAATACATTCCTAAAATTAAATTCAAATTCCATTTAAAAAATTTAATATTTAAAAATGTTTAACTATTTAAACATTAATCCAAATTTAAATAAATATAAACCTTAAAATAAAAAGAATGTTAAAGAACATTACTTAGATATAAAAGAGAAGTTTAAAACAAAATTACTTGATTAAAATAAATCAAGCTTGAAAATAGATTAATTACATTAACTTCAATTTTAAATTAACACTTCATATTTCAAATTCAAATATCAAAAGAAATAAATTCTTTCAAGTTTTAAAACTTATTTGAAATCAAATTTCATTTTTAAATTTATTTTTAAAACATTTGAATATGTTCATTCATCATTTTTTTTTAAATTTACAAACTGTTTTGAAATCAAAACTGGTTTCCAAAGTGACTTGAAAACTGTTTTAATTTGATTTCAAAACCAATTTAAATCTTGCTTAAAACATTTAAATCTGTTCAAAATTTAAAAACTACAAAAACTGTTTAAATCAAAAATTTGGTTTTAAAGATTAACTCGAAACTATTTTAATCTTGTTTTAGAACTAAATTCAAATCTTGTTTAAATTTTAAAATTTTTATTTTTAAAAACCTTGAATTCAAAACTTCATTTGAATTTAGATTCAACTTACACTTGAGTCAAGTTGCAACTTTAAAATATGAATTTCATTCAAAATTTAAAAAAAACTGCAAAACTTCAGGTTTATAAACCTGCAACTAAACTGACCCGAGAAACCCATAATTTACTTCGAGTCAAAATCGAAAACACCCGACTTTTACTTCGAGTAAAATACCCTGCACATCCAAATGAGTTCACCAGAGTTCAATGTGTATAGTGCATATGCATCGTCACCATGGCGAACTCCAGCCACGCTAAACTATTGCTACAAGTTGCCGACCATCACCATCCTACATGATCATGACCTTCCAAAATCCACTACAGCTCAAGAAAACAAATTCAAGACAGTTGAACACAGACCTGGAAATACTCCAACACCATATACACCAAACATGTCAACATCACATGAGCTCGCCCCGGACCATCATCAACCCTGAGACTCCGGCAAACCCTCCCTCTAAGTCTCCTCTGCAACCTCTCAAATCATTACCCCATTCGATGCATCACAGTAAAATCCAGAAGCTATCAAAACCCGACCATTCGAACTGCCCACTTCACAGTTACTTTAAAAAATGGGATTTTTGTTTCAGAAATCATGATTTCATTCATGTATTCAGGTTATAAACCTGTTTCAATGATTTAAGAAGTTTTAAGATTCTTGATTTTTTTTTATGTTAACTGTCCCTTACAGTTTACAGTGAAAACAGGTTTCAAATTTATCCTTAATTATGATTTATAAATTTAATCTATACTAAACAAACATCCCTCATTTTCATATCAAATACAACAGAGAATCAATTCAAGAGGTCATGGTTTTTTTTATTTCATTAAAAGGTTTAGTTTCTAAAAACAGAATCAGGTAATAAGATAGCTGTAACACATATATATGTGTTTGTATATTCAATCTCATAGAATATCCATCACAACAGAAACCATACAAGCAAACTTAGTCCAATTTATCCACATGCAACAGAAAATTCTAAGTAACTTTTCAATTGTGAGCTTACTCACTAAAAATTAATAATAATGGTACTGCAGTTTATTTCATAGCAGTTTTGATTATTAACTATATAAAAAAATAGTTTGTATTAAAATCTTTAGTGTCAATACTTGCTTAAGCATTGATTTTAAAGGAAAGAACTATTTTTAAAAATAGAGGTTTACTCACCATATATGGAAGATGCAGATGGTTGTACATAAAAGAAGGAGCGCTCGATTTTTATTGGTGGGAACACTTGGGGTGATAAAATATTCGGTCTGTCCAGGTTAGGGGTAGGTCGATTTTGTGTAGCAAGGGATCCGACGAGGTCCTCGGTATATTTTTCTAAAGGTATACTGTGATGGGCGGTACCCCAGTGGCCCAGTCATTGTATGGGTTCCATTCTCCAATAAGCGCCATACAGTTTTGATTGTGCCCAACTATGCCAAAACGTGAGATGCAAGCATTTCAGCTACTTTCTATGTATTTCTGTAGACACTATTATAATATCAGATGATTTTGATAAAATTATTTTGGTTATCGTAAGGTAAAAAATCATCATGATTATGTGTAACGTGGTCTTACGAGATACCTTTGTTTTCAATGGATTTTGAGAAAATTTAATAATTCAAATTGAGTGTGTTTTTTCACGCTTGTTTTCCAGACTGTATCAAGTGTTATTTTATTGTAATGCTTGGGTCAGATCGAGTATTACAGATTCTGGTTAGAATTCTAGAGAGCTTAGAGGATCAGCTAGATGACAGAGACGTATCTCCATACTTGGTTATATTTCCACCGTGTGGGGCAAGTTATTACAACTGTCCATTTTGATATATTGAATTGTTGTACTCTGATGATTGTATGTACATTAACGGGTTCCCTTTCCCTTATATAAAAATTTGTTATTTTATATTATATTTTGTTCCACTGCGATTGTGAGATTCTATGTTATTATTTCTATTTTTCTTTTACCTTTTTCTTATTCACCCCTAAAGATTCATATTTCCGTTAAATTTGAGTTGAACTGTTGTGAAATATGGTCAACTCAAAGGCTACGGATTTGTGGGCCTTTACAACAACTATATATTATGGAAACTTCAAATAGAAACTGCACTTCAAGGTTATGATCTTGAATGGTTTATTCGTGGTACTATCTCTATCCTCCCCAAATTCACAACTAATTAAGAAAACAAGATGATAAGTAATGAGGATTAAAAAAAATATCATAGACAAGATAGACTTATAAATTCATGGTTGCTATCATCTATCAGCACCAATTTTTATCATAAATTCTTGAATGCAAAACGTCAAATGAGATTTGGGCCACTGTATAGAGAATATTCAATATTTGAATCAATATCCAAAGTTATGTACTACAAAAGATTGCTATAGAATATCAGAAAGGATAGTTTACCTATGAAAGAATCTTTTTCAAAAATAAAAATAACATGTGATATGTTAGAAGCAGCCATAAAATTTCAAACACTGAGCAAGTTCTAACCATCTTGAATAGTCTTAGTGAAGAATATGAGGCTTTTGTAGCAGTAATTTCATCGAAAAGAACTATACCATCTGTAGAATATGCTCACTCAACACTTCTTGCTCATAAAGGAAGGATGGATCATAAGAAACCAATTGATACAGATATGTCTATTAACTATGCAGTTAATTATAAAGGCAAAGGATAAAACAACAACAAAGTAGATAAGTCTTACCAAAGAGGTGGTTATTCTAGTAGATCAAAAGGCGGAGGGAGATGGAATAACAATAACAGGACAAAATGTCAAATATGTGAGAAACTTGGTCATACTGCAGTTAAGTGCTTTTTTAGATTTAATGCAAATTATATAGTGGGAGTCAAAGCAATGAGAGAGAGAGAAATCCAAATGTCAACGTAGTCTTAGTTGATTCAAGTGATCAGTCTGATGCTTCAAGAAGTTATCAACAAAACTCAATCACAAAGTCAGATGATGTGGTAGATGAAAATTTGTATCCTGACTTAGGGGCTACCAATCATATTACAAACAGTTTAGGCAATCTGAATCTTAGACAAAAGGAGTATAGAGGTAAATAGTCTATACATATGGGCAATGGTGAGAGTATTAAAATTATAAACACTAGACTTTCTTGCATCAAAGATCAAAGATAACTATATCTTAATAATTTATCGAGAGTGCCACAAATAAAGAAAAACCTCATCAGTGCGTCGCAATTTGCAAGTGATAACAATGTTAATTTTGAATTTCATCCTAATTATTGCTTAGTCAAAGATGTACTCACTAAAGAAATTCTTTTACAGGCTAATGTTAATAGAGGGTTGTGCAAGTTCATTCTTGTAAACTCAAGAAAGTCAAGGAGATATGAAAGATGTAATCTTTCTGTAAATATAGAAAGAAAAAATAGTGCGTTTGATTCTTAGCATAGCAAGTTAGGACATCCAAATGCCAATGTTGTAAAGCTGGTCTTAATAGATAATAAAATTCATTTTGAAAATATTACATTGCCATATGTGTGCACATATTGTCAAAGGGGAAAAAGTCATAAACTCTCATTTACTGATTTACTAAGAAAGTACGAAAACCCACTTGAACTGGTTGTTGCTGACCTGTGGAGTCCAGCACCAGTCAATTCAGATTATGGTTTGAAGTACTATGTATCCTTCTTTGATGCACATACCAGATACATATGGATATATTTTCTTAAAAAAATCAGAAACTTGCAAAGCAGTTATACATTTTGTAACACAGGCTGAAAGGAAAATAGATCATAAACTAAAAGTCTTACAAAGAGATGGTGGCTCAAATTTTAAACCACTCAATGAATTCTTTCAAAGAAATGGAATCATTCACAAAATCACATGTCCTTATACATCTGAGAAAAATGGTCTAGTTGATAGGAAACATAGACACATTGTAGAATGTGGTCTTTCACTATTAACTTAAGGGTCATTAACTATGAAATTTTGGCCAGATACATTTAACACAGCGGTTTATTTGATAAATAGATTACCAATAAAGGCTTTGAGAAATAAGTGTCCATTAGAATCTTTATTATGTATAAGGCTAGATTATCATAGATTAAGAACCTTTGGATGTCTATGTTTCCCATATCTAAGATCTTATAATGCACACAAATTAAATTTTAAATCAACAGTTTGAACATTTTTAGACTATGCAAGCAATCAGAAAGGACACAAGTGCTTAGATAGCAATGGAAAAATATTTGTGAGAAGACATGTTGTCCTCAATGAAAATGTATTTCCATTTTCTAGCATAGATGCAGTGATATCACAAAAGGTGTATAATCCACAAGTGTCAATACTAGATATACTTTGTATCAAACTGAGGACAACAAGGAATGGATTGAAGAAGGCTAAAATCACTCTGATCCACAACTTAGTGTGTTCAATGAACCAGGTCATGAACAAGTAGAACAATCTGATCAATTCAATCACACTCTTATAAAAAATCAATCACAAAATACAAGTCAAGAAGGAGAACATGAGCATTCAAGTACACATCAAGACAACATAAATGAACAAACACATGTCAGACAACCAGCTCAAAATGGACATCCAATGACAACAAGATCATAGAGTGGTATATTTAAACCAAATATATATGCTGCTATGATTACATCTGACGAACCAAACAACTTTGATCAAGCAGTAAGTAACAAGAATTGAAAAGGCTATGGATGAAGAGCATGATGCACTTTGAGAAACAAAATAGTGGATTTAGTTTATCTACCTGAAAACAAAAAATAGTGGGATGCATGTGCACTTTGAGACTAAAGAAAAATCCCGATGGAACTATTGCAAAATATAAAGCAAGACCTATGGCTAACGGCTATACTCAACAAGATTTGACTTTGATCAAACATTTTCTCCAGTTTTTAAACCAATTACAATCAGAGTTATTCTTATTATAGAATTACACAAAAACTAGAAAATCAGATAGTTAGATGTAAATAATGCTTTCCTAAATGGAACTTAATGGAAGAAGTCTACATGGAGCAATCATAAGATTACAGATAGGATGGAAACTAGTCTGCAAACTAAATAAACCATTTATGGACTTAAACAGGCTCCCAGAGTCTGGTTTGATAAACTAAAATTCACATTAACAAATCTGGAATTTCAGTCCACCAAATCAAATAACTCACTATTTACAAGAATCGATAATGCTTCAATTATATATATACTGATATATATTGATGACTTGATTATCACATGTAATGATGAGTCAAAGGTCAACAATCCCATTCACCTTTTAGACAAACACTTTTCAATTAAAGATCTTGGAGCACTAAGCTACATTTTAGAAATTGAAGTTACAGGAGTGTCAGAATCAAAATAAAATTATGTTAAAGGAAGTACATTGTGGAAATTTTAATCAAAGCAAAAATGGAATCAACAAATTCTTCGCCAACACCAATGGCGACAAGTCATCATTTGTCAAAACACAGGGGAGAATCCATATTTAATAGTAAACGGTATAAAAGTATTGTTGGTGCATTACAACATGCAACCATTACAAGGCCAGAAATATCATACAGTGTTAAAAAGTGTGTCAATTTATGTAGAATCCAAAGGATGAACATTGGAACGCTGTAAAAAGGGTACCAGATACTTAAAAGGCACTGTTGAGCATGTTTTAAAGTTTAAAGCATGCAAACATTTAAATATAATTAGATATGAAAATGCAGATTGGCTACGGATCCTGATGATAGAAGATCCACCACAGGACACTATATATATACATATATATCAGAAATAATCTAGTTTCTTGGTGTTATAAAAAGCAACAAATTTTATCTAGATCATGCACCGAAGCAGAGTGTAGAAGCATAGCATGTGCAACAGTAAAGATTACATGGATACAGTCAATACTAAAAGAACTCAAAGCAAAAACAAGTACAAAAGCAGTATTATGGAGTGACAATTTAAGTGCCATTTCATTGTCTGGCTACCTAGTATTGCATTCCAGAACCAAACATATCGAAATTGATTTATACTTCGTTCGTGAGCAAATAATAAAAGAGAAATTGCAAGTAAACCACATACCTTCAACTTACCAAGTTGCAGATATTCTCACAAAATCATTACCAGCAAGAAATTTTACCAGATTAAAGACTGAACTCAAGGTAGGAGAAAAACCAGAGACCTCTAAGCCAAATCGGACAAAGATCTTACTCAATGGCGACAAATCTACGCACAAAGAGTCATATCTATAAACCAAATCAGATCTCGGGTAGCTTAACATCAAATCTGTCTCAATTCATCTTCAATCCTATATATAAATAAGATTTGAGAAAAACTGAACTGAGTTTCACCATGACTTCCCAAAGTTCGTCAATTATGAGATCAGGATCTGCCCGAATCTCAAGAAATCTCTTCATATTGATTGAGGAAATCATGGCATACGAAAGAAGAGGAACTAAATTTTGCTCTGATTAAATTTATTATGTATAAAGAGAGAGATTACATCATATGAATTGAAGCCGCCATTAGGGCAAAAAACCCTAGCTGTTTTTGAGGGGCGTAATAATGAATAAGGATAGCTTATATTATCGTGTAATATAATGTATATTGTAATGGGCTTTGCGTGATTATATAAAAGAGCCCACTTAACCAATAGATCATCAATCGCGTTCAAGTTGTAACTTACAAATACTGAGTGATGTATGTACAGAAACAATAATTCAGTATACAATCATAATTTCTTTAACAACAATTCATCAAATTTCAATATAGTTTGAAGGCTCTGAATTGATATGGTTCAATGCACTACTAAAATGGAAAGCTATTTCTTTTTGGTGAAACCTACTTTTTACTAGGATTTATTTATTTTCAATCAAAGGATCAAATAATATGACTTTTATTTGAGGACATAAAGCAGCTTATGAATTAGTTGGTGATATCCTTTAACTGATGAGAATAAGGGGTGACCTCAAAAATCAAAGTTACAGAGAAAACACCAAACTTCAATGGGTTTGGCCTTTTGCCATATCCAAATGTAGGTTTGAATGTTGTCATATTGAACGATGAACATAGTAGCTGGTAAATGTTAGAGACTTAGATAACTTCAAGGAATATTTCAAGACCTTCATTGAAGTTCTAAAAATATCTTCCATGTCACTCCTTTTTACTGCACCCTAGTACTTACATTTGTTCAACTAAACTAATTTTAAAATCTATAAAATTTTGCATGTTTTCTACAGTTTGTCGCATTTATTAAATCTTTTATTATTAACCATATGCATAGTTAGGTACAATTAAATGATTGATGGTTCAACCATAACGGCCCTACATGCATCAAATAATGAAAAATGGATATTGTAAAAGATATAAATGCTAAACTAAAGCAAGCACTGCCATTATTAAAATGTGTACTACTTGTCTAGTTGTATACAAAGTAAAGGGAATGAAAGTTACCATATTAAAAATGTATCATTCGTTTTAGAGGGTACCAATCTGGACATTTAATTTGTATAACTGCATTCTTGTGGAACAAATACTATCATACTATTATCAACGATAGTTTTCTTGTGTATGTTAACTCATATGAGTCACTAGAAAAACTTTGTTGGTGCTTAGAATAAAACGTGCTAGTAAACTCTACTAACTGAGGATCATTTTTAAGGAAAATGATAATACTTTATGTCAGCTCAAAGTTGATTCATTTAAAGGACATTCTAATTGGCAAATAATGTTTTTACACTTTAGAAGTAGTATATTTTATAACCAATGACTTTCTCACAACATAATCATAGATCATTAAAAAAAAGAAAATGAAAAGGAAAATCATGTGCACCTTCTATAAGATCACTTTCAAGTTCCAACTATTAGATTATCAATATTCACTTGCTAGTTCATTGTAAAATCACAAGAACTGAATGATTACTCTTTGATCTAGAGGTAAACGTCCATCGGTTCTAAACAAGTAAACCAATCAAATCAAATAAGTTTGGTTAGTTGATTGGTCACATTTGGTTTCAATTTTAATACTTACTCGGTTTTTGTTTTTCTATATCTTAAAATTTGCAATAACCAGTTAAATGTCCAAGTTTAAAACATAAAATTGTTTTAAATAAACACGGTTATTAATATCAATACCATTATGTGGAAATTAGGTTGAAGGGCTTCTATTTGTAGGGTAATAAGTTTTAAGGACAGCATTACTGAATAATTAGTTTTAAGGACAATTTACAATATAATGATAATTCATTTATCTTTTTAAGTTATACAGGAAAATGATAACTCCTTTTATCATTATTTTTGTATAACTGAAAATGATAAATTCTTTTATCTTTTTCCTGTTAAATGTCCTTAAAACTAATTTTTCTAAAGTAGTGTCCTTAAAACTTATTACGCTGCACAAATAAGCCCTTGAGTAAAAATCCCCATTACTAATTATATGATGTGGGACTGCTATGGTATATTCTTTGATTCGTTTTATCCTCATCTATTTAAACTATCATGTTCATGTGTTCGAAGGCCCGCATAAGTAGTCGAATCTAAAACCAAGTACATCGAAGTAGACGTGACCGATGAAATGTCTGAGACCTAAAAAAGCACTGTGCCCATGGAGCAAGAAGTCAAAGGAAAATTTGATAGTTTTGCAGAAGTAGCTGCAGAAATGGCCAATGTAATTTTCAAATTCTTTTAATTTGATAGTAGAGAATCACCTTCTTCTTCTTCTTCTGGTGAAATCAATCCAAAGAACAGAATAGAAAGTGGAAGCGAAGAATGAGTGTTTTAATGCTAATGATGCTATTCCTCGTGTAGTTGAAGATGCATGAGCTATTATATTTATTATGAAATGTTATATATTATTCGAAACTAAGATGATGTTTGAATATTTATGAAATCAGAAAGTTGGTTGATATTATCAATAAAACTGTGTCATAAAACACAGCTATATGCTGTTATTTACAAAGAATGTGGAGAAATTATATTGTGGGTTATTGGGCTTATTCTAATACAACCCATTACCCAGATATTAAGATAAAACCTATATCCTTCACATTGCCACTCTTTTCTTTCGGCTGCTTATGTTTCTTCATTTCCTTCTAATATCTCCCGGCAATTCGAGGGTTTTCGTCTCTTCTCAAATGATCTTCAATTCTTTCCAAATCTTTTTAGATCTTCAAAGAAAGGTTTAAGCTTTGACTCTGCTGAGCTTTACTTGAGCTGTGGCTAATTGATTTGATCTAGGGTTTAATAAATTATCTGATATGAAGCTTCGATCTTCATTTCTTGCAGCGGTCGCTCAGATCTTCAAGTAATAGCATGATATAGAGCTTCTATGGTCATATCTGGCTGTAGATTTGAAATCAATTTCAAGTCTAGGGTTTAAACTGTCTGATTATTGAAGTCTTCAATATTCAATTCTTGCGTCAAACGAAAGAAATTTTTAGCTGATAAGGCTTTGGTGAGTATATACGCCCTTCGTTAAGTGACCGGTAAGTGATATATTTCGATAGTTCCTTGCAGTACCAGCTCTACGATGAAATACAAGTCCAATTATATATGTTTAGTTCTTGAATGTAGATTCAGGTTTGCTATTAAGGATATGGTGCTTAAATTGTCACATCATATTATAGCTTTGCTGTTGATGTTGATCTTTAGCTCAATTAATAATGATTTGGTCCATATTATCTCTGATGTTACATTCGTAACACTCCTGTACTCTGCTTCTGTACTAGATCTTAAGATCGTTATTTGATTTTTTAAGCACCATGACACTGGATTTTTGCCTATGTAAATGCAGTAACCAGATGTTGATATGCGATCATCTGGGTCAGTTGCCCAATCAGCATCTGCAGAACAAAATAAGTTTAGATTAGTATAGTTTCTTAAAGTTAAACCATGATTTATTGTACCCTTTAAGTATCTGAGAATCTTTTTTATTGCTCTCCAGTGCTCATCTAGAGGATTTTGCATAAATTAACTAACTTTATTCATACTGTAAGCAATTTCTGTCCTTGCAATTGTTGCATATTGCAAGGCTCCAACTGTACTTTTGTATTGTTTATCATTAGTGATGGTTCTCCTCCACTCTTTCATAAATGTAGATTAGTTGTCATTAGGGTAGGTATTGTTTCTCTGATCCATTTTGGTTTTGATCAGAACTTTAGATATGTATTTCTTATGACTTATTGTATAACTGAGTTTGATAATCTTTTGACTTCAATTACCAGAAAGTAATGTAAGTCTCCAAGATCTTCAATAGAAAAATCTTTGTTTAGTTGTTGAATGAAATTGCTGATTTCACTGTCATTACTTCCTGTAACAATAAAATCATCTATATGTATTATTACATATATGACAGTATTTCTAGAAAATCTAGTAAATAAAGAGTTATATGATTTTATATGATTGAAGCCAAGTTTGATCAATGTTGTTTTAAATTTATCAAACCACACATTTGGTGCTTGTTTGACTTCATAAATTGTCGTGTTGATTTTGCAGGCCAGTTTACTTCCAACTTGTTTATAACCGTCAGGGTGCTCCAATAAACTTCTCTTGAAGAATTCCACTTAGAAATGCATTGTTAACTTCCAGTTGCTTTATTTTCGATTTTTATGTGAATCAATTGTGATAATAATTCTAATTGATGTTGGTTTAAAAACTGGTGAGAAAGTTTCATTGAAGTCACATCCTTGTTGTTGGGAGCAACCTTTTGCTAACTGTGACGACCCAGAAATTTTAACGAATTAAATTGAAATAGTTAATTGATTTTAAATATTTAAAAGTTAATTTTAACTTGAATTCAATTATCAATATTTTCTGGATAATTAAATCATCGAATTATATAGTTTAAATGTTGAATTTAATAATTGAAAATTGGGTAAATTGTTGGATCTGGAATTTCTAAGCCTATTTAAAATAATTTGAAAGCTTATTAAATTTATAATGATAATACTGGAGATAATAGAATGGTTTGAATCTAATTTAAAGATAATTTGTTCGGTTTTAATAATATAGTGTTTAAATTGGAATTTAAAAATAGTCTTCCGAGGCACAGTCTCGGAATTCGACGAAACTAGTTCCATTGGATCCGTAATAATGAGTTATTATCGGATTTCAATTTTCATAGCAATCGGAGTTGTCGTTTGACCCTAGCAGCTCGAAACGCGTAGAACTATTTTAATCGATTTAATTTAAAATTGATCGTTTATTTCCGTAACTCGCACATACGATCAAATTAGCTTCCGAAAATCGTTCCATTGTGTTCGGAACGCGGGTAAAACTTTGTAATCGTCTAGCAGCATTCCTTAACTGGAATTTGAAATTCTAGTAGCAATTAACGGGGCGTTTTGAAAATGTTATAATATAATAAAATTTCAAGTACAAACAATCAGAGATATTTTTATCCAACGCGTACTCGTGAAGCTTCCCAATCGATATTTTAACTCCGTCTTCCTATCTCTAATCACACAGCTGAAATCGAACTTAAACTCTTATAAAAAGAAAACAAAGAATGGTCGTTCCCTTCTTAAAAGCAAATCGAAATAAATCAGTAGCTAACCAAATCGCAAGCCCTTCTCACTCTTATTTTCGAAATCATCCCTACTCAGAATCGCGTGTCGTATAAATCGAGCTAAGCGAATCGATGAATTACGAACGCGTAGATCTTTGTTCGATTCGAAATCGAACGCGTGAAGCTAGGCATCGACTCAGGGGTCTCGTTGCTTGCCGTTGTGTGCGATTAGAGGTGGCTCAATCATTGTTCTGGGACGCGACAGTTCTGGACGAGGTGCTAGGGTTTCGGGAAGCTCGAGTTGGGTTGTGATGGAAGCGGCATGAGGGGCGAGCTCGAACGCAGCAAGCGTGAACTGTGAGGTCGCGAGGAGGCTGGAGGCGAAGTCGCGGTGGCATCTTCGAGAGTGGAGTTGGTCGGCATCAATTGGAAATCCTAAATGTCAACGATGATGAAGAGATTCGCTGGAGTCTGGGTTCATCTTTTCTGTGAAGGTATTTTCTGTTGGTTTTATTTGATTATACATTTAAACATAATAAAGGAAATTTATTAGTTTGGAATTAAAACATTAGTTAAATAATACATGGTAATTAGACTGTTGTAGTTAACCTGTTTAAATTTTAGGTTGTCAAAAATAGTTTGTTAAAAGAAAATATAAGTTCAAAACGTTTACATCAAATAATGAGTTAAATTAAATAAGTTTGGATTGATAATCAATGATTATAAAATTAGTAATCGAGTAATTTAAGATAATTAATTAAATGTTAATGAATTGTGAATGTTTAATTCAAGATTCGAGAAAAGGAAAACAAGCTGGTTGGAATGGGTTGCAAAAAAGCGAAATCATAGGTGAGTAAATCTCACTCTGTTGGATTTATATTTATATTTAAATGGTTAAATTTAAATGATTTGTTGGATGAATAAATTTATTGGATGTGTGCTGATGATGTTGTGACTTTGGTTTGGGTTGGATTTCGAGTTTATTGTGGGTTGACTCGAAGTATTAGGTTTTAAGTTATATTGAACTTTAATCATAAATAAGAAAATGTCTTCATTTTTAAATTTAATAAGGGCTTGATGTTTTGTGATTCATTTAAATTATTAGGGAAATTGAAATGAATAATTGAATAATTCAATTAATTAATGATTTGGCCTAATTAATTTAGTGATGAAGGGTTTGATTTAAATAATTAAGGTTAAGTTAATTTATTCAGAGTAAGTAATTCAGAATAATTATTGGACGGTTTGGTAAATAATTATTTAATGAGATTAACAAATTATAATTATTTCATGGAATAAATCAAGAGATTAATTAAGGTTATTAATTAAGGAGAAATTTAATTTACTTAATAAAGTAAATAAATGGATAATTAATTACAGGTTAAGATTAATCGAAAGTGATTAATATTATGGTTGAATAAAAGTAATTAATTTAGATTAGAACAAATTAAAATATAATTGGAAACAATCAATTAATATAATTAATGATGTAATTGAAGATTTATTAATTAAGATGAATTAATCAGGTATAAGTGACATATGGGAGGTTAATTAGTAAAAGTAATTAAGAATTAATGTAATTAAATAATTAATAAATTCATGAAGGTATTAAGATTACTAAATGATCTTAGTTGAGATTAATTAGTAGTGTGAAGTTGATTTAAGGAAATTACTTGAATGTAGTTGAAAAATAATTGATCTAGGGTGATTAATTAAGAGGAATAGTGAAGGGTTGATTAATTAATTGATTTGAAATTAATATTGAATGAAGGAATTTACGTGGATAGGGTAAGTAACTCAACCAGGATTAATTTAATTAATTTGGAGGTGATTAAGCTTTGCTTATGGATGATTGAATGGTATGGAATGTTTCGAATGAGTTGATATCTCTGATATGGGATGTTGTATTTTTCTTTTGAATAACTTGGAATAGATGGTATTAGACTCGAAAAGATCGGGATCGGGTATTAGAAAATCCCCGGAACCACTTCGAAATTTTTATAAACTGCTGTGAGAAATCAATAGGAAGAAATGAAATATTTTGAGTGAATTGGATTATTTCGCCTAAGTTTGGTACTTAGAAATTTATATGTGAAATAAGTGTTGCCTATAGTAAACTGTAAATTGGTTAGGTTGATGTAAGTTACCCCGGGTTTATATAAGTTGTTTGCTTGGATATTCCATGTTAGTTGGGTTTACTCACGCTGGTTTCCAGCCTGACCCGGGTGTTACTTTGGTGTAATGCTCGGGTCATACCGAGTATTACAGATTTCCTAGTTTGGACGTTCTAGAGCTCAGGAGGAGAGCTGGAGGGCAATATCGTATAGAGTATTTCACCCGTGTTACATTATTGTAAATCTGTGAGATGATAATTGTGTATATTCATTGACTGTGTATATGTGAAACTCTGATGTATTAAAATATAATCGACAGTTATAGTATTCTTTTGTAAACTGTTATTATTTGTTATTATATTTTATCCGCTGCGAATGTGAGTTGTTGTTGTTTCTGTTCTTCTTCTTCTATCTCTTTCTTCTTTTTCATAACTATCTGGTATTTTTGGGATCGAAAATTCCGGGTCGTTACAGTTGGTATCAGAGCTGGAAGGTTAAGCGAGAACCTTGGCTCTGGTAGGGATTACTCATTGAATAGAGTCCGCAGTACTCTAGAATGAGTTGAGTGTGTGTGTGTGTGTGTGTGTATATATATATATATGAGAGCGTACTTGTTATTTTCTTATAAAGATTTTTAATGATTTTATATAAAAATATATTTTGATATATATAGCAACATTTCCTTCTAATGAATATTTAGGTGATTGGTTGTTAAATTATTGGAATTAAGTTAAGAAGTAATATAAAATACGACCAAATTGGAGCTTAAAACCAAAGTTGAAGAATAAACTTATATAACGAAATGGAATTTGAAATATATATTGTGAATGTAATTTATAAATTGAAATAAACTTCATAAATAAATGAGATTATAATTCGAAATAGAATTCCAGAGAATACTTGAAAATAAAGTAAGATGAAAATGCCAGAGTAATGTTTAAATAAGAATTGGATTGATTGGGAATTTGGAATTTTTGGGAAAATAATAAAATTATTTAAAAAAAAATGTGTTGAATTTGAAATCTGGGAGATTTGAAATTAAAAATATTTGGAAATGTTTTTAAAGAGATAAAAGCGTTGAACTCTTTCGGTCACTGGAAAATAACGTCGATGATGACTGCAGCATTATCGATGTATATTTTCGAGTTTCTAGAAGAGAAATTTCTACCAAATTGTTTTACATTGGAATTGTTCGTGAACTGGATTTGGTTTTGAAATTCAAAAGGGGTAATTGAATTTGCCAAAGAATTTTGGATATAGTTGAATTCTAAGATGATATTGAAATTTTGGAAATTTGTTTAAACTCTGGAATCTTGATTAAAATGTTTATGGAATAATATATATATATATATAGGCTAAATGAAATGTATAGTTTTGAGTTAAAAACAAAATGTGAATGTAATTGATTATAAATAGAAATTGTAAAATTGAAATTGAAATTAAAGTTGTACAAGTTTAAAGATCAAACGGAATTTGATTTGAAGTTGGAAGGAAATTGAGAATCAATCCAACTTGAATTGGGGTTAAATCAATTTCAATGGAAATTGAAGACTATTCAATTTGGAATTGGGTCAATTTAGATGGGAGTGGAAATTTAAATTGAAATGTTGGGGAAGTGAACAGTTGACTCTCGACAATTTTTAATATAAATTGTCTTAATATAAACTTATTTTTCTAAGCTATTAAATATATACAACTTTTCTTTCTTAAAACCAAATTATTTTATACTTGTTTTATAATTATTTTGGAGCTATTTAACCATTTTTCAGTTGTTTTCTAAACTCATTACTATATTTTAACTATGTTACAAATTAATTACTAATTTACAACTATTTTGCAATTATCTAAATTTTTTGAAACTATTTAACTTTTTACAGCTATTTTGCAAACTAATCATTATTTTTCAACTGCTTATCTATTTTTAATTTTCGAGCTATTTCCTAAATATAAACTGGTTGGAGTTCAAACTGTTATTGATTAAATACCCAACTGGGATTAGAATTGAGGTAATAATCCAAATGGGGATTAAGGCAGATGTGAATAAGTGAATGAAAATTTAAGTGAATGTGAATAGAAAGGAAATTGATATTGGAAGAGTAATCAAATTTGAATATTTGATTTTGGGTAAACAAAGTTATATCTTTGTTATATATTCTCCCCTTGTTGAATCTATTGCTGGGAGAAAAGGATTTTGGAAGTGTTTGAAGTATTAAAAGAATTTTATACAAGTTTGAAATGATCCAAAGTTTTAAAAACTATATATATCTGTATATATATACATAAAGGATCTTATGAGGATTTTGGAAAAGGTTTTGAGAACCTTTGGATTTGGAAAGGCTTTTGATTTTTGGGTAAAATCAATGTATGGAATTTGGAAAGCCTTTTTTGAGAATTATCGATTTTTGGATAATCGAATTTGTGTAAAGGAGCTTTGATAAAATTCATACTAGGTGTATGATTCGAAAATACTATATATGTGTATAGTATAAAATGTTTTGATGATGGCTCTGGGGAAAAAGGCGCTCCCTTGAAATGAACTTCTCAGGAGTGCCACCGGGTGGTACTGCCTTGAGCCCAAGGAGGGTTCTAAAGTTGATCCTGTGAGGAGTTTGGACAAAACTAGTTCCTGGGGATTATGAATAGTGTATACCATAGCGAAAGTCGTGTGTGCCGCTGAGAGCCAACAGTCTGCGTTTGATTTTATATCGGTAGACTGCAACTATGGTATAACATAGAGAAAGTCGTGTGTGCCGCTGAGAGCCAACAGTCTGCGTTTGATTTTATATCGGTAGACTGCGACCTATGTAGGAGTGGAGAAGTTTCATTTCGACAGCGAAATCAGAGGCCACGGAGAGCCTGCAATTACATGGACTTTTGCTGTGACGGCAACGTAACCCTGGATGTAACAGTGATCTGTTGTCTGGGTTCCATGGCGTAATCGAGAGGCCGCGGAGAGCCTGAAGTTGCATGGACTTTTGTTGTGACGGTAACGTAAACCTGGGATGTAACTGCGACCATGGATGGGGTGATGATTTTCAGAGCATTGTCACCAAAGATATTTCCTCTATTTTCAAAAACTGTTTTCTATATTTTTAATAAAATTATTTTTCAAGTAAATTTCACTGGATGTTGAAAGTGGGTTTACCAAGTACTTATAGATTTTCAGTCCTACGCCTGATCAACGTATGACTAAATTTCCATGAGAACAAGGATGGACTGGTTGAGACATCGAGTTATAAGAAATATTTTTTTATAAAAAGCTATTTTAATTTGTATTATCTGAATTTAAAGGCATTTCTAAGTCTTAAAATAAAAGGGAAATCCAAATTGGGATTATAAAATAAAATTGGACTCGGGAAAATTTAAATGATGCGATTCTTTGTAATAAAATCGAATCTTGATATAAAATTGGGAGTAAGTCAATTGGCAAATTAATTATTTGATTGAGTATGTTAATAAAATTTAACTCGGTTAACTAAAATGGATTAAATAAGAAGAGGGTGTAAAAATAAATTTTAGATGGATTGGAAAGTGATAGTTTGAATTGCAAATAAAATTCAAGTGATTTGAATAATATTTAACGTAATTTTGCAAGTAAATTGATATAATGGAAGTGTTGTCGAATGGAATGAAAGTGAATAATAATAAAAATAGTTTGGGTTGCAAACAAAACCCAGGTAAGTAGAAATAAATTGAGAATGATTTTGTATAAATAAAATAAATTCGCAAATGAATTAAGGAAGTGAAATATAAAATAAGTTAATGGCATTAGATAATGAATGAATGAAGTCTGATAGAATAAAAACTAAATCAAAGTTGTGATTGAAATGCAGCTCAGTTGAAAAGAAAGACAGTTCTTCCGGGAAAGAAAGAATCGGGTAGGGTTAGAGATTGACTTGACCCACTCTTTCTTATTCTGCACAAAAGAACCTTAAGCCGTGGGAATAACCAATTCAGATTTGGGAATGCATAAAAATCGAGAGAGAAGGCTCGAGAACTACCTCGGACAGCCAATCAATCTCTTGGATTATCAGACTGAACATAAGTTCGGTGGCATAATAATTTGAAATGTAAATGAGTTAAATATGAGTTGGATATTATTTTGATAAATTGAGAAGGTGAATTAAAATTAAAGTGGATGGGCTAACTGAATTTAATGGAATTTGATTAAATGAGAGTTAAATAGAAGTAAACTTAAGTTTGATGTTGGAATAAATTAAAGTAAATTAACTTAAATTTAAAATTTATGGAAACTTGGCTTCGAATAAGGATAAAATCCCATTAAATAAAAGCTTGGATTGAATTAAATTGGGAATGGCTAGTAGTATACAAAAATGAAATGTGTCGAGCTAAATAAAATGGTTGAGAATAAATTAAAATGGAATGGAATTAAATAAAATTGAGTCGGAATCTATTTGGATTGGTTATAAAACTTAAGTAATTATTTATTCACTTGGATATCATCAATTTGCATAAAAATGGGTGTGTTTGTCGTAAACGAGATTTAATTAAATTTTATAAATTAGTGGATGCAAATATAATTGATTTTTGAATCAATTGCAGTGGATATGAGCTTGATTGGATTGAAAATAAATTGAATGTAAGCACTTGAGCTGTAAACTATTAAAATTAAATAAAATGGCTTTTGAATTGGTTGGAAACAATTGAATAAGCTTTAAAATCATATAAATCGCTTATGGGAAGCGTTTGGTGCTTGTTGTTTATCTAATTCTTGTGTTTAGCTATTAAAAGTAAGTGAAATGCTTATAGATTTTCTATATTTGGCACTTACATATTTAACTTGAGTAAGTACAGGTACCTGAAGGCTGTTTGGCTGGATTTGGATTGCGCTATTTGCTAAAATAAATATGCTACTTGCTTAAAATGCTAAATAAGGTACGCCTACACAATAAAAATAGGAAACATGAACCGTTTTTTCTTTTTCCGACCGTGTGGGTTGATGTATATATATTTATATCTTTTGTCAAATTGCAAAAGCTCCTCCGTGCAAAGGACACTCTGCCAAAAAATTTTGAAAATTTTGGGAGTTAGAAAATTTTTGAGAAAATTTTTATTAACGACAAAACGATTTCAAATTGGAAACTTAGAGTAAATTAGTAGATGAAACTAATATGAATTAGTTATAAATGAAAGATAAAAATCAATATTAGAAATCGAAAATAAATTGAATTCATATGAAACGGTGAAAACTATTTGAATAGAAGTGGGTATGAAACTTTTGAAGGAGAATGTATAACAGTGATTTGTTAAATTTCGATTGGATATTGTTGTTCAGTAAGTTATGTAGGTATTATAGAGGGAAAGGAAATTGGATTTGGTTCCAAAAGATAAATTTGAATTGCCCGACAAAAAGGTATGTATTTAAAATTCGGTATGAAATTGGATTGGGTTTTTGATGTAGCCACTTGGCTTTTGTTTTCTTTTGGAATTTGGGATCCCGTAGAGGCCTTTTGTAGTAGTGCCGAGTTAGCCGCGCAAAGGAGACGCTGGCAAAAAATTTCGAAAATTTAGAAAGTTAGAATAATTTAGGAAAATTTTGATCATCCAAATTTTGGTTTTAAATTTAAATTTAAATGATTGAGCGGAAGAATATTGTTTGAAAACTATAAAAGATTTTGGAAAGTTGGTTAATGTGATAATGAGTTTTGATAAAAGATAGTTGGTAGGATGTCGATAAAACTGTTGGTTTTGGGGAAAAGTAATCGGGTATTGGACCATTCTTCCTAACTTGTAATTTCGGAGACGAAATTCGTTTAAGGGGAGAGGAATGTGACGACCCGGAAACTTTAACGAATTAAATTGAAATAGTTAATTGATTTTAAATATTTAAAAATTAATTTTAACTTGAATTCAAGTATCAATATTTTCTGGATAATTAAATCATCGAATTATATAGTTTAAATGTTGAATTTAATAATTGAAAATTGGGTAAATTGTTGGATCTGGAATTTCTAAGCCTGCTTAAAATAATTTGAAGGCTTATAAAATTTATAATGATAATACTGGAGATAATAGAATTGTTTGAATCTAATTTAAAGATAATTTGTTCAGTTTTAATAATATAGTGTTTAAATTGGAATTTAAAAATAGTCTTCCGAGGCACAGTCTCGGAATTCGACGAAACTAGTTCCATTGGATCCGTAATAGTTAGTTATTATCGGATTTCAATTTTCGTAGCAATCGGAGTTGTTGTTTGACCCTGGCAGCTCGAAACGCGTAGAACTATTTTAATCGATTTAATTTAAAATTGATCGTTTATTTCCATAACTCGCGCATACGATCAAATTAGCTTTCGAAAATCGTTCCATTGTGCTCGGAACGTGGGTAAAACTTTGTAATCGTCTAGCAGCATTCCTTAACTGGAATTTGAAATTCTAGTAGCAATTAACGGGGCGTTTTGAAAATGTTATAATATAATAAAATTTCAAGTACAAACAGTCAGAGATATTTTTATCCAACGCGTACTCGTGAAGCTTCCCAATCGATATTTTAACTCCGTCTTCCTCTCTCTAATCACACAGCTGAAATCGAACTTAAACTCTTATAAAAAGAAAACAAAGAATGGTCGTTCCCTTCTTAAAAGCAAATCGAAATAAATCAGTAGCTAACCAAATTGCAATCCCTTCTCACTCTTATTTTCGAAATCATCCTTACTCAGAATCGCGTGTCGTATAAATCAAGCTAAGCGAATAGATGAATTACGAACGCGTAGATCTTTGTTCGATTCGAAATCGAATGCGTGAAGCTAGGCATCGACTCAGGGGTCTCGTCGCTTGCCGTTGTGTGCGATTAGAGGTGGTTCAGTCATTGTTCGGGGACGCGACAGTTCTGGACGAGGTGCTAGGGTTTTGGGAAGCTCGAGTTGGGTTGTGATTGAAGCGGCATGAAGGGCGATCTCGAATGCAGCAAGCGTGGATTGTGAGGTCGCAAGGAGGCTAGAGGCGAAGTCGCGGTGGCATCTTCGAGAGTGGAGTTGGTCGGCATCAATTGGAAATCCTAAATGTCAACGATGATGAAGAGATTCGCTGGAGTCTGGGTTCATCTTTTCTGTGAAGGTATTTTCTGTTGGTTTTATTTGATTATACATTTAAACATAATAAAGGAAATTTATTAGTTTGGAATTAAAACATCAGTTAAATAATACATGGTAATTAGACTGTTGTAGTTAACCTGTTTAAATTTTAGGTTGTCAAAAATAGTTTGTTAAAAGAAACTATTAGTTCAAAACGTTTACATCAAATAATGAGTTAAATTAAATAAGTTTGGATTAATAATCAATGATTATAAAATTAGTAATCGAGTAATTTAAGATAATTAATTAAATGTTAATGAATTGTGAATGTTTAATTCAAGGTTCGAAATCTGAAAGGAAAACAAGCTGGTTGGAATGGGTTGCAAAAAAGCGAAATCATAGGTGAGTAAATCTCACTCTGTTGGATTTATATTTAAATTTAAATGGTTAAATTTAAATGATTTGTTGGATGAATAAATTTATTGGATGTGTGTTGATGATATTGTGACTTTGGTTTAGGTTGGATTTCGAGTTTATTGTGGGTTGACTCGAAGTATTGGGTTTTAAGTTATATTGAACTTTAATCATAAATAAGAAAATGTCTTCATTTTTAAATTTAATAAGGGCTTGATGTTTTGTGATTCATTTAAATTAGTAGGGAAATTGAAATGAATAATTTAATAATTCAATTAATTAATGATTTGGCCTAATTAATTTAGTGATGAAGGGTTTGATTTAATTAATTAAGGTTAAGTTAATTTATTCAGAGTAAGTAATTCAAAATAATTATTGGACGGTTTGGTAAATAATTATTTAATGAGATTAACAAATTATATTTATTTCATGGAATAAATCAAGAGATTACTTAAGGTTATTAATTAAGGAGAAATTTGATTTACTTAATAAAGTAAATAAATGGATAATTAATTACAGGTTAAGATTAATCGAAAGTGATTAATATTTTGGTTGAATGAAAGTAATTAATTTAGATTAGAACAAATTAAAATATAATTGGAAACAATTAATTAATATAATTAACGATGTAATTGAGATTTATTGATTAAGATGAATTAATCAGGTATAAGTGACATACGGGAGGTTAATTAGTAAAAGTAATTAAGGATTAATGTAATTAAATAATTAATAAATTCATAATGATATTAAGATTACTAAATGATCTTAGTTGAGACTAATTAGTGTTGTGAAGTTAATTTAAGGAAATTACTTGAATGTAATTGAAAAATAATTGATCTAGGGTGATTAATTAAGAGGAATAGTGAAGGGTTGATTAATTAATGGATTTGAAATTAATATTGAATGAAGGAATTTAAGTGGATAGGGTAAGTAATTCAACCAGGATTAATTTAATTAATTTGGAGGTGATTAAGCTTTGCTTATGGATGATTGAATGGTATGGAATGTTTCGAATGAGTTGATATCTCTGATATGGGATGTTGTATTTTTCTTTTGAATAACTTGGAATAGGATGGTATTAGACTCGAAAAGATCGGGATCGGGTATTAGAAAATACCCGAAACCACTTCGAAATTTTTATAAATTGCTGTGAGAAATCAATAGGAAGAAATGAAATATTTTGAGTGAATTAGATTATTTCGCCTAAGTTTGGTAGTTAGAAATTTATATGTGAAATAACTGTTGCCTATAGTAAACTTTAAATTGGTTAGGTTGATGTAAGTTACCCCGGGTTTATATAAGTTGTTTGCTTGGATATTCCATGTTAGTTGGGTTTACTCACGCTGGTTTCCAGCCTGACCCGGGTGTTACTTTGGTGTAATGCTCGGGTCAGACCGAGTATTACAGATTCCCTGGTTTGGACGTTATGGAGCTCAATGAGGAGAGTTGGAGGGCAATATCGTATTTCGCCGTGTTACATTATTGTAAATCTGTGAGATGATAATTGTGTATATTCAGTGACCGTGTATATGTGAAACTCTGATGTATTAAAATATAATCGACAGTTATAGTATTCTTTTATAAACTGTTATTATTTATTATTATATTTTATCCGCTGCAAATGTGAGTTGTTGTTGTTTCTGTTCTTCTTATTCTATCTCTTTCTTCTTTTTTATAACTATCTGGAATTTTCGGGATCGAAAATTCCGGGTCGTTACACTAACAGTTTGGCTTTATACTTAGATATTGATCCATCTGCATTTCTTTTCAACCTGTAGGTCCACTTGCACCCAATAATATTTTTATGATTTGGTATGGTAACTAGGCTCCATGTGTTGTTTTTTATGAGCGTTGTATATTCTTCATCCATAGCTATTTTCCCTTTTTCATTTTGTATAGCTTGCTGATAAGTATATGGCTCCTCTAACCTCCAAGGTAGTGTAGTGGTTAGGAAATGCGGCGCTCACCTTAAAGGTCGAGGGTTTATTCCCCACTAACTGCATATACTAGTGAATTACCTGAAGTATGTGTTGTGGGTTCGGTGCATACTTCCTTAGAGTTTACAAGAAAAGATTGTTTCTCTATGTCTTCAAAAAAAGTATATGGCTCCTCGGTATCAAGATTTGCATTGTATAATTTTGGCTTGAAAATTCCACTGTTTGCTGTAGTAATCATATGGTGACCAGCTGTTGCAGGTACAGGGGATTGATGGCTTGATATATCCTCAGATTCAGACTATAAACTTGAGGTTTGTGCTTGATCACTTCTTTGTTTATCAACTGAATGATAACTGATATCCTGACGGGTTGCATAATGAGGACTCGTGGGTGATTTGTCTGACACATGATTTGACCCTACGTTAGGTACTATGTGTTATGGTTCAAAATCACTAAGTTGATCCTCAACATACATTTCTTGATTATGTGGTAAGGGAGGTATTAAGACATTTGAAATTTAAATCTTCTAAGTTGATTTGATCTCCTTTTCATTAAATGAAAATATATCTTCATTGAAGACAACATGTCTTGAAATGAAGATTCTTCCTTTATTGTCCAGACATTTATATCCTTTAACATTGTTTGCATATCCTAAAAATGTATAGGGTAAATATCTGAAAATCAGCTTGGGACTATTATATTGTCTTAAGCATGGGAAGGACAAGCACCTAAGCAATTTAAGACCCTTGTAATCAGGTTGTACACTGAACGAACTTTTTCTTTGTAGTACTGTAGTTGGCAACTTGTTAATCAAGTATACTGCTTTTCCAAAAGCATCTAGCCAGAATTTCCATGGCAGAGATGCTTGAGCTAGCATGGTAAGTCCTGTTTCAACTACATGTCTGTGCTTTCTTTCTATTAAACCATTCTGCTCTAAAGTGTAAGGACAAGTGGTTTTTTGTATTATCCCTTTCTTTTGAAAATACTCCTTAAGTGTTTTGAATCTGCACCACCATTAGTTCGTATGACCTTGACCTCATTATCAGTTTACTTTTCAGTCTGTGCTATAAATTGCAAGAGTGCAAAATATGTTTCATATTTTGCTTTCAAAAAATATATCCAAACATATCTTGTGTGTGCATCTATAAATGATATATAATATTTAAAATCATAGTCTGTATCAATAGGAGCTAGTCTCCATAAATCTGTAGCAACAAGCTCCAATGGTTTATTATATTCGGTTTCAGAATTTTGAAATGGTAGTTTATGATTTTTTTTCCTAATCGATAGTATGTGCAAACATATGGAATTCACTACTACAAAACAGGCCATTTGCATCTCCTCATTTAAATCGGTTGAAGTAAAAACTGATGCAAATAGAACTATTTGCATCAGTTCTGTCTAAATAACCGATGCAATTGATACGCAGAAAGCAATAGGTAATAAAAAAAAAAATTGCATCAGTTGTCACCAACAACCGATGCAAATACGTCGATGCAAATAATTGTAGTTGCATCGGCTTTAAAGTCAACCGATGCTACTAAATTAATTTGCATCGCTTTAGTTTATGCAATTTCGTTAATTCCCGCCATTCTAATTTTTTCTGCCGCCGCTTTCTTACCCATTCGTTTCCAGTATTTTGCCTGCTTCCCCAAAAAAAACCCTAGACCTTAACCAAATCATGATTTAATCAACCGAATTCCTCTCCCATTTTCTCCTTCACCTTCTTCTCCTCTTTCTCATATCAAACCCTAATTTCCTCTGATTAGAAGAAAAAACCCAATGAAGATAAGAGAGATATAGTTATGGGCAGATCTTTGGACCCGATAACTTCATATTTGGCAAAACAAAGCCGGTCGTAACTTAGCGGAAGGTCATTATACCGAAGGAGCAGAGTTAATTTATTTCGTTTTGGACGTCCTTTGGATATCATCTCCTTCACACAAAGATCTCAACTTCATCAATTTAAAATAGTAATCGATGTTCATCTTCTCGAGAACTACCAGATCTTGGCAACGCAATCAACGACACAAGTGAATTCCTCTATGACAACAATCGACGAACTTTAGCGTCGGATCTGACGACGACTTTACATACGCTAGCAGCAAACATCGGCTTCCAAAGCACCATCATTGGCAACACGAGATGCTTCCAGATCCTATCAACAACCTCCAAACTTAGACATAAGGGCTCAGAACTCTGGCAGCTTTACTGAAAATTTCGACTCCATTAACATCGACGGTGGTTTCAGGTAGCCAAAACAAAGAGAACGACGTCACCGTCTTTGACAAGTAGGCATTCACTCTCGGCATCTTCAATCGTGTCTCAAGCAGAGCTGTGAGGTAATTAAGTAGTTCAAATTTCTTTTTGAAGCTTTATTTTTGAATGCGGATCGATTTAGAAGATAGATTTTTCAATGCGACCGAAAAATCAATTTTAATTGGAAGAAGTTGCAGCCTACTCACGTTATTAATATTCAGAATAAATAATCAATATCCTCTCTCATTTCTTCTTCTTCTTCTTTTATCTAGGTGATTTCTATTAAATATTGGTCTTAGTAACATATTAAAATGGCTTAATGTGGGGTTGTAATTTTATGATCCACCAGTACTATTTACTAGTATTGACTTCAGACACTGCTATACAGTACCACCAAGTTTTGCATGTGTATTATATCATTGTCTAATGATTTAGCTAAACAACTACCTATTATATAATTAAGTGAATAGAGAATATGAAATATTTTAGCGTTGGCATGTGCTAATGTCTTCATAGAAAGAGTGAAATTTTAAGAGTATATTAATATATCATCAATATGTTGGTGCATTATTCTAATAATATAGCTCCTGCAAATACTTTAAATTTTTTTATATTCAGGATGATTTATCAGTACTTATACTATCATATCTACAAAAATCAATGGGTAATTTCGGGAGCTATACACAAGCATCGACGATCCACGATGCATATTTCATTGTTGATGCATAACAAACCTTTAGGGATACACACACATACAAATAAATACTTCTCATTTGTAAGAAAATTATTTCATTTAACATATTGCATTTGCAGATTGATTATACGAAAAAGAAACATTCAAATTTCAAATACCGGGATCACAAACTTACAGATAAGTAGATGACCGAAGCAATAACGAAAGTCCAGTATCGACCAAGATGTGCATCTGCAACATATGCACCAATGATTGATGTCATCCAAACAGTTCCTACCCAGTTTGTTACAATGTTTGCTGAAGCAACCATGCCCTCGTATAGTTTTTTCGTCATGTAGATCACCAGGTTTGATGAAATCCCATAAAATGCCATCCTTTCAAATACATCATTTTGCTAAATGTTCATGCATGTCTTTATCAGGTCACTGTTACTGAAGGATTTAAAACTGCCAATTGGACAATTAGTAAATGATGTAATACAATATTAATCTCTATTTCAGTATGCATAGGCCTTAGCATTCTGATTCATACATATAGTAGAATAAGGATAAGGCTAAATGGCACTACACTGTTTTGTTGTTTTATGCACAAAATTGCCCATAAAAATGGAGTTCAGTGGTTTAGCGAGTGTAAAACTTTCTTTTCTAGTGTTATAGCACATCTAAAACGGACATGTACTCCTAGTTCTAAAGCATCCGCAATAGTTGGAGAAAACTCAAAAGTAGTTAGCTCCTTATTCTAAAGCATCCGTAATAGTTGGAGAAAACTCAAAAGTAGTTAGTTTCACTACACTCCAGAAGTTCAAACGTGGTTTCTAGAAACGGTATTACTTTTAGCAATAATTGTTTTTAAAACATTCAAGCATTAAACGGTTTTTAGAATTATAAATAGAAAAATAGACAGAAGGACAAAAAAAATAAAGGCCGAAGAATAGCAAGTGTTTTTCTAGATTGAAGGACAATACTAGTTTTTTATAGTGTAAAGCTGAATATAATACCGAAAATAAAAACTAGCATTTGTTTTTCGGTCTACATTTTTTCCAAAGTTTGTTCTTCAGCCTAAATTATAAGTAACATTTGTCCTTTAACCTAAAACTAAAACTTAACGTTCTTTCGTCTATTTTTTTTTCATTGTTTGTCCTTTCATTAATTGCTCCGAAATAGGAAACCATTTAGACAATAAACGGTTCTTTAAAACCCATTTACGGTCAAAATGGAAGATATATAATTTTTTTGAAGAATGTTCAGTATCTAAATGGTTCTCAAGTAATCATTTAGTAACTTAGCTTTAAAATAAATAAAAAGTCCTCGTTTACTGCTGGAGCTGTTAGTTGCTTTTATTTCTGCAGAGTCTGAAGTCAGTTTTCATTTCTACCTTCTTCTAGAATCTTGAGCTTTGAATTTGTCGACATTACCTACTTTGATTTTAAAGGATATCACAACTTCTAAGATATTCATCAGCAATTTTGTTTACCTACTTGACTTCTTCTCGTTCTGACAAGGTAGATGATGATATGAAAGAAAATATCCAGTAACATTTGATCAATCAAAGCATTAACATGACATAATCTCTTGTTCAAAGCTATAAATATATCCTAACGTTATGGTGGTTTCTTTCAGTACATCATAAGCATAGATGATAAACTGAAACAGCACAACCATACGGTTCATGAAATATATTCAAACTGTTGACATTCTTTCAGTGCAATTTCTGTGTGTTAGTCATTGATTCATTGCAGATTTTGTTTCTTCCTATGTTGTTTCTGTGAACAAGTCTTAGACTATTTTCTGTATTCTATATCCAGTGATTACTGGTTTCCCTATATTTAACAATCACAGTAGATATGTCTTTGTTATCTTATTTCCTGGCTATTAATACTTTATCATTTCTTCTACTGCAAGGTTGATATCTGATCCTTTGATCTTCACTCCTGGGATAACCAAATGATTATATGGTGAGTAAAATATCATTTCTTTTACTGCTGTTTACGCTTTTTTTGTTGTACATAGTAGGTGATATTCTTAGAAATTGGCTGTTATATGATATTTAATCCCTTTCATTTTTCTCCATGAATATCATTAATTTAGTTGAACACAATTTTTATATTTAGCATGTAGCTAGTTTGGCCTAGATGCATCAAGTCTATTGTGTCCAGAACTATGATTTATGTACCAATATTATCATAACTTGACATATATAAAAATGTATTATTTCTAATCCTGGGAGGGTACATATGCATCACATGAGTTATTCAGTACCTAAGATTTTCTATGACATGATTTTATGCTTACTCGCCTATTAATGTTTTTTGAATATTATATGATGAAATTTTGTGCAGCGTATACTTTTATATTGAAATTTTGTTTTAGCTTACGGTATTTAGTACCTTAAAGGCTATTCATTTTTTGGGCTTCTACTTACCTTTTATTTCTGTCACGTCCAAAAGAAAGTAAGGTAAGTGAATGTCTCGATAAAGCATAAATCCATTAAAGTATCACAAAGTCCAAGCAAAGTAATGTTTGAAACTCAAATTACCATCTTTCCATTTTATTTTGGTTTCCCCCATTTTGATTTATGAAAATCATTGTATGGTTCTGTATTGGTTTTGCTGGTAAACTTGTGCTTTTAAATAGACACATTATTTGCAAGTAAACATCCCAGTATTAGGTGGAGGTTGTGATTCAGTTTCTTTATATTATCTGTATTTTGAACTTTTGGCCTTCTTAATTATACTGATATCAAAGATCATTTGGAGATATTAGCACAGTACAGTGTCTAATATCAATGGTGAGTCCAGTCTCTGATATCAATGGTGAAAATCAATGATTATTTAGAATCATTAGCAGCTTCATGAAATGATGAAGAAGCCATGGAACACTGATCAGGGAATAAAGAACTGAAGAAAGTTAACTAAAGGTCTTTCGAAACTCGACACTGAAGCAAAGCCAAGATGCAGTCCATAAAAACTGCATCGCATGGAACTATAATAGGCCTATTTCCTTCTAACCCGTATTCACCTTCAGACATTTTGAAAAGAGTTCTGAATATACTACTTATTAAATCTAAGAGTACTGTTTTTATTAAATTTGATTATGTATTAACCCGTGCACTTATGCTATTTATTAAATCTGATTATGTATTTGCCATCAAATTTAATTCTGAATGATTGTAATATTGCATGCAATAATTATTTGTTATAATCAATAATATATATATAGTCTATTTGAGTACTGTAATAATGGTTTCTGATAATGGCTTTTTTGCATCAGGTATAAAAAGATGATGCAATAGAGGGATTAGTTTTCATCGGTTGTTATAAAAAACCGATGCAATAGAGGGATTAGTTTGCATCGGTTTTCAACAACAACCTATGCAACAAGTTCCTTTGTTGCATCGGTTTTCATTACAACCGATGCAACATGGGGGCTGAGTCCAAGCAATCAACCATGATATTTTGCATCAGTTGTTAGTAACAACCAATGCAAAAAGGATCTTTTTGCATCGGTTTCAGAACTGATGCAAAAGTTTTAAGCCTGTTGCATCGGTTGCATATGCATCGGTTGTTGAACTGATGCAAAGGGGGGGTAAACAACCGATGCAAATGGCCTGTTTTGTAGTAGTGATTGATGCATTGTCAAAAGAAATTTTATTATTATTCGGTACTTTCTTTACAACATCTACACTTGGGTGACATAGCTTACAATGCGATAGGTCAAAAGTACCCATATTCCTTTTTTTTGAGTAAATTGATACATCGTAGACTTTTGTTTCCAGTACTACTTTAATAAACTAGACTAAATTTGTAAAGGCCCTTCACTGTTTTACCCCACAGGAGAATTTTATTTGTTTGTATATCAAAAGTACTCATATGCATTGTTATCATAGGCAAATTGAGATACACTAAGCAAATTCTTCTTAATTTGTTAACCTCTTAAAAGATTATTAAGATAGAGAACCCTTTCACCTTTTATATAACCATGAGTAATTTTAGTCGATTCATCATTACCCATGTGTATACACTGTTTACCTTTATAATTTTTATTTCTCGAATTTAGATTACTCAGATTATTGGTAACATGATTTTTAGATCCTGATTCTGGATACCATATATCATCTTCGATTTCTTCTATTTTGGCTATATCATTAAAAATTCCTTTAGGGAAACCTGTTTGATGTTTGGTTTCTTGCTGTATGTTGGCCAGATTTTCACTTGGCGTTTGACTGCTTTGTTGCCCAGCCGTGCAATTAACATCAAATTTGAAATAGCGCTTGTTTGTTGTGTGCCCAAATCTCTCACAATTCAGACATCTTGGTCTACCATTATTTTTGTTACTCCATCTACAATCTATGCCTCTGTATCGATATGATTGATTGCCTCTTTGGTTGTTATTATTTGACTCATTTCCTAACTGAGTTTTTTCTTTATTTTTGCCTTTCTTCGTGATGTAATTAATGATAGATCAGAAGCAGTTGGTTTTTTTGCTCCAACATGCCTTCACGAGAAAGGAGAGTGGAGTTTACATATATTACTGCCACAATGGCTTCATATTCATCACTAAATCCACGTAAATAGACCAAATTTGTGACGACTCACCTTTCATTCCAAAGAAAGACGTATCATCATTAAGAAAGAAATAGGTAGGGAGAGAATAGATAGAAAGAAAGAAACAACAATATCAGAAGCTCACAGCGAAACGGAAAATATATGCTACATCACATAGCTATTACATAGTCATTACACATCAGAGTTACACCGTTACACAACATCACATTTGACAGTCGTGAATGCCTGTCTATTCATTACATTCCAAAATACAAACAGTCAAATGATACCAACACATCGGAAATATATATATATATATAAGTATGCCACGTCTCCTGCTCCAAGCCTTTCCAAAATTTGTGAAGGCAACCTGATCACTTGGCTACTTAAAAAAATTTGGGTACCCAAGAGTTTAAGAAAAATAGAATAAACTCCGGGTCAGACATGGGTCTGGTACGAAAAAATGGTTAAGTTGTCTAACTTGAAAAAACCTTTGAAATAAAAGGTATCTCGTAAGACCCTCCACAAATAAACAAGGACAAGTTTTTCCCTTATGATAACCAAAACATTTGATAGGAAGTCCAGTTATATTATAATAGTGTCTAGGATTTTCAATATAATGTAGGAAATAGCTGGAATGCTTACGTCTCACTTTCCAACATAGTTGGGCACAATCAAAACCGTACAGACACTTACTGGAGATTGGATTCCATACAATGACAGGGCTACTGGGGTACCGTTCGTCATAGTACGTGGTCCAGATCACTGTACCGAGGATCCACCCTGATCCCCTACAACACAAAACCGGAGCTACCCCTTACTGAATAGTCCGAATAAGACAACCCCGCGATTATGGCCAACAACCGCCCACACAGCCGAATAAAGGGACATCTAGACATGAGGAAATCTTATCCTACTTAGGTGCTACCCACTTAGCCTTGCGTGCACCTTCCCTATTTTAGCCATTCTCGATTGATGAGGCTTGAGGCTACAATTACCTTTTTAGAACACTTATCTTCGAATGCTCATCGTCCTCCATTGACGTTTGTAACGACCCATATTTTTAGCTATTTTAATTAGAAAATTTAAGGTGATTATTGAAGGAAAATGATTATTAATGTAATTTGTTGAATAATTTAATATTTGAAATTATTTGAATAATTGGATAACGGGTTTAATATGATTAAAAATGATTTGTAAAATTCTATTTTATCATATTAAAGTTAGAATGATGTTGTAGAACTTTTAAAATCGAATTAAAAGTAAATTTGTGAAAATTGAATATTTTAATATTTAATTGACGAGTTAAAATAGCCATTTTTCAAACAGTCTCGGATTTCGACGAAACTTGTTTCATCGGATCCGTAATAGTAAATTATGGTAGGATTTCAATTTTCGTAGCAATTGGACTTGTCGTTTGGCCATGCGAGCTTGAAACGCGTAGAAATTTAATTTCGAATTTAATTAAAATAATCGACTTCGAAAAGCTATCTTCCAGATATAATCGAATTAGGCCTTGAAACTAGTTCCATTGCGTCCGGAATGGGGGTAAAACCTTATAAACGCCTGGCGGCACGTCTCGATTGGAGTTCGGATGATTTTGGACCTACCTATATAAATATGCACACAAACCGAGACAGTTTTATTATTATTTTAATCCAGAAACCCTAATTCTAAATCATGGCCGCCACCTATTCCATGGCCAGAAATTGCCGATCTTCTTTCCTTAATATCTCTCAATTCGTTCGACGAAATCGAAAAATTCCAAAAGCAAAAGTGTAAATCTCGACGAGCTCTTCAAATCCATACGGTTGATGTATGCTAATTTTTCATGGATTCGTCTAGATCTGACTTGGAAGTGTGTACGTATTTCCTTGGATTGCGTGCAAACGACGGCGAATGACGAGATGAAACTTGGCGCGTAGGTGGCTCTGGTGAAGGGCTTCGTGGTGGCGCTAGCTGATCGTTCTGGAAGTCGACGAGGTGGTCATGAAAATTGCTTGAAGATCGGCGGCTAATGGGTTTGCATACGTGAATTTCACGTTGGGGAAGAAGCGCCGGAATCACGGAGATGCGAGCTGCGCTGCAGTGCAGATCCGAAAGTGTTTGGAGCTCATTAAAATTTTATGTTAAATCGAACGTCGTTCGATTTGAAGTAAAATCGTAAAATCAAGGTGAGTGTTTTATAACGCTCACAACGTACTGAATATCTTTATGCTAGTTAAATTTGACATTATGCATAGTTATGATTTTTATTTGTTGTTATTTGATAAAATTTAATTATCATATTGATTGTCATTTGAATTCACCGTTAAAAAAATTAAATTGACAGTTAAATTTAAATTAAAATTGAATTGCGATTAAATTACCTGACATTGATAAATATGAAATTGCCGTGAATTGTATTGCCTATTGGATGATGTATTTCGATGGATGTTCTTGGTTAATATTTAAATGTTTGGATGTTTATTTGTTTATATATATCCTGCTATGCATACATATGACACTGTGATTGATTTAAATGATATATTCATCCCTGACATTTAATTTTAATAACTAATCACTTGGCCGTAGGTTAGAAAATTATATACGGACACCTAGTTGGATAAATTAAATGATTTTAGAAGTTGTTTTGAAATTATTTAAATGAATTAATTTTAAGAATAAAATCCAATTTATGGAAATTGAATTATTTTGAATTGGAGCTCGAAATGTTAGAATTTAAACTTGGTAAACGAAATTATTAAATAAAATCAAAGTTTAGATTTAAATTGAAAATTGAAATACGGTGTAAATTTTTGAAAGTTGATTTGTTTTAAAAGATTGGACTTTTAATCGAACTCTGAATATTTCTAAGAAAATTGATATGAAATGATATTTCAAGTTTGAGTTTGGAATTGAAAATTTATTTGAAATTTAGATTTAAATTAATTTGGAATTGAATTGAAATTTAAAGAAATTTGTGAATTGAAATCGAAATTTACGTGGAATAGAAATTTATTCAAGTTGAAATTGGAATAAATCGATTAAATCGAAATGGAATTTGGATTTGATTTGGATAGGAAATTTGGGAAGTTGACCGGTTTGACTTTGGAATTATTTATCAAATAATTTTTTATTTTTTCCAAACTATTTTATATATAAACCATTTTATATTCAAATTATTTTCGATTAAACTATTTAAATATTTTCTATTAAACTATTTTGAATTATTTAACTATTTTAAACTATTTAAACTATTTTCTTAAATTCAAACTGGTTAAAGAGACGGAAATGTTTATATTTAAACCTTTGGTTTAAATACGAACTAGGTTAAAGTAGAGATTATAACCTAAATTGAATTCGAATCAAATTTTGAAGTGAAATTGATTTATCGGACAAAATTGATAATTTTGAATATATGATGATTTTGAAATGGATTTGATTTTAAAGCGAATATGATATTTTGTTATCAATCATGAATCAATTTGAAATATAAAAGAGCCATCAGTGTAATAATACGTAGTTATTAAAGAGACCGGGATCGGATATGGACATACTCTCTGTCGATACCGAAAACTACTTTAATAACTATTATACGCGGAGTGTTGATCCAGAATGAAGTGGATGGTTTGGTGAACGCGTTGACTGAAGAAAGAGAACGATATTGGATGACCCCTGACATGACTAAAACAGGAGCCGCGCCGGGCCATTGAGGTTCGCCACCTCTAGCGGACACACTTCTTCGATATCATATCTATTACATTTGTGATTTGATTTGGGTGCACCCCTTGATTTGGGAGTGTTGTTTCGCGGTGTTGAGGTAGTAGCTGCTATGCTCAACATCAGTCCGGATCACGCAACTACTAGTATCCTAGTTGGTATCGCCTCATGTACCTTGTCATACTGATTATCCTATTCGCGACCACTACGTTTTGGTTTGTACCTTGAGTATATGGATTGCCCTCTGGTGACTTCCGGTTTTGGGGAAACTACGGTCTTGTATATGCTTTTGGGAATATAAAATGTGTTAAGGGGGATTATGGTAACGCCTTAACGCTATTTTGATACTTTATATTACTGATAGACATTATCTACTTAGCGTACATTACTACCTAGTAGATAGTTTAACGGATCCTTGAAAGGTGGAAAATCCCGTAACATCTCTTAAGTTATTGCACGCACGTTGACACTGGATATGAGATGTCAAACCCCGTAAACATCTCTGACGCTGTCACACTCATATTTATTTACGATTGATTTAACTTTCATATGGATATTTTAGTCCTGACTCGAGTGTTTTGTCTTTTCATTACGCTCGGGTCAGTCCTGAGTTTTCAGATTTTTGAAGATCTATTCTGGAGGACGAAGACGAAGATTTGGTATACTATTACTATTATTATCTGTGCATCATGTTGTCTGCTGCATTATTTATTTGTTCTGTTGTATATGTATAACTCTGATAAATGTTGTATAAATAATTGTCTAAGTATAGTAAACAGCTTCATGAACTGTTTATTTGACTATTATATTTTATCGTTCCGCTGCGAGATTCTGTGTTGTTTCATTTCCTTTATTTCTTTTCTTTTCTTAATTACCCCAATAACCATCTGCCTTTTTTTAATGGTTTGGAACCGGCATGTGTATTTGATCGTCGGTTTAAACTGTCCAAAAAGGCGGGTCGTTACAGTTGGTATCAGAGCTTTGGTTTAGCGATAAACCTTGGCTCTAGTGGGGAATAACTCATTGAAATAGAGGTAAACTATATGAATGAGTTGAGTGTATATGAGAGAGCGTACTTGTTATTTGATATAAAATGGTTTTATATTGTGTTAATTTGTTCCGTTGAGTATTTATGAATTCTGGTCGATACTTGTGACGCCAAGGCGTCGATAGGAATTTCTAAACACTCGAATACGACAAACCAACACAATATCATTTTGGAATATATTTTATATAAAAGAATTATTTGAATATTTATTCATTTTGATTGAATTGATTGTTAGGAGATGATAATATTAGATTATTATCGTTATTGTTTGATCAGCCAATATTTACAACAATTGATTAAATAACAATGGATTTAGGAAAATGAAATCTTGTAAACACAATTGATAATGAATATAAATGAATTTTAACTTGGATTTGGTAATTTAAATTCCGGTGTTTGAGATTGACTTACAAGAATTTGAAAAATATAATATGAGCATTATATGATAGTATAATTGAGTTGAAATTGTTTTCGAAGGATTTTTTTTATGATAAGTGTTATATTCCCTTCTCTTGACGCTAGAAAATGATTTCGATGATGTGAGCACGCATCATTGGCGTTTATTTTCGAGAGTCCGAGTGGGGGAGACCACTTAATAGCTTGTCTAAACCTTGTTTTGACTCAAATTTTATTTTGTTTTGCATTCTCTATAGTATGATTTGATATATAAATTATATAAGTATATATTATTTCAAACCTTGATTTGAAATGAAACCGGGATTGGAATTCTTAAGTTCTTTAATAATTAATGATTTTTTTTTATGATTGAAATGAATTTAGACTTGAATCATTAAGGAACTTCTGAATTGTGAAATGAGAAATGAACCTAAGAGCTAAGTGAAAATATCAATTGAAGTAGAAATCCTTAGAATTAGGAAATTATGAACTTAAAATAAAATTGAAACTGTAAAACTCGCATAGTATTAAATTTCATTCTATAGCTTAGATATAACTTACCAAAATACTTAAGAAGTTCAAAAATGTTATATGAATTGTTAATTGGATAATATACAAGTACAGGTTTGAATAATGAAATATGCATTTAATTAATGGTTTGCAAATATAAATGAAATTGTTAGTAAATAATTGGAATTTAAATTAACATTTAAAGGTGATTCACAATTATGTTAATATAAAATGAAAATACTATATGTGAATGTAAATGTGAAATTAAATTATAGTGAAATTTAAGTAATGACTTAAGAATTGATAAATTGAAAATTCAACTTTAAATGAAAAGAAGTTGTATGTTGTTTAACTACATTCTATTTGCATAACTATAACTTACCAAATACTTAAAGGTTTAAAATGCTAATAAGGATAAGTAGAGAAATAATATACCAGTGTGAGAGTGAAAAATAAAATGTAAAGATCTATTGATAGTTGTAAATATAAAAGAAATTTAAGCTGTAAAATGAATGATACATGTATAAGTGAATGAATAAAATTTAAACTTAATGAGATATAAAATTGGTAAATGGAAACTAATTAAATTTGAATATAACTAAATGTCAATAAACTTGGAAGTGTATGAAATTAAAATTGACTTGAAAATGTATAATTAATTTAGTATAGATTTTGGATGGATGTTAATGTTTGATATGCATTGGTTGTTAGATGGATGATAATTGATTAAGTAGAATTCATTAGTGTTAATGGAATTGAATAAACGGAATAAAATTTTAAATAATTAAATTCAAATTGGGAGCAAATTGACTTGAATTAAAAATGTGAATGAAACAAACTTGAATAAATCGGAAATAAATTGAATGTAAACCTATTGCATGGATGAATAAGAAAATAGATGACTTTGTGTTTATGATTGTTCTTTAGAAAATTTGAAGTTTTGATGTTTTGTACTTCGAAATAATAAAAGCAAATTTTTGGAAAAAAAAAATCCAACATTGTCCAATTTATGCTGAAACGAAAACAACCATAACTTTTAAATGGTTGAACGGAATTCGACGATTTTTGACTTTTCGGAAAGCTTAGAAACTATAGCACAACTTTTGTTTAGATAACTTGAGAAAATTCCTTCGTCTGCTTGGTTAAAAACTTGAATGTTACTCGCTGTCCTGTGTAAAAATAAGTAAAATCAGTAGTATACACCCTTAGTATTTTCGCCATATCTTTTGACTGGTTTATCGGATTTTGATGATCTTGCACTTTCTGGAAACTAAGAACTTAAGCTAAAACTTTTGTTTTAAGTGTTTTGTGTTTTGATATCGTTTAGAAGGTCGAAAACGTGGGTGAACGTCGCTGACCTGCGCAATTCATTGCCCAGGCTGAGGCGTATCCTCTAAGTAAAACGGCCGTAACTTTTGAATGTATGGTCCGAATTCGATGATTTTGGACATTTCGGAAAGCTTGAAATGAATACAACAACTTTTGTTTAGATTCTGTTGCCAAATTTTATAGTTAGGTGACCTAAAACTGAGATTTGTTTGCTGTCCTGAAATTGGAATCTCAGTTTTGAAGCTAAATAGGTTATATATATGTTGTGTAGGCTAAATATATCGATCTATCTTTATATGCATGGTTCTAACTTAGTTATTGAGCATTTTAGTAGGTAGCAAAGGGGTTGCGCTTCGTTGTAGAGCTCGCTTCTGTGCTAAATACAAAATGTAAGTAAACTGCTAATAAATGCTAAATAAAAGGTACGCTTATGGTTTTATATGGTATTGGTGATATATATATATATGTTGTTTCCCCAGATATGGGATGCCTCATCATTGAGATGAGATGTATATTTGATATATATTGGTTATATTTGTGTTATATATTGAATTGTAAAAATTTTCGATCGAGCCGCGCAAAGGAGACCCTGCCGAAATTTTTCGTGAATCCGGGTGTTAGAAAATTTTTCAAGTTTTTAAATTTTATAACTTGTTTTGATAACTAACTTTTAAATTTAGAAAGCCGTTCGGAGTAACATTGTGCAAGCGTAGTTATGACTTTATAAATGGAATTTCATTGTTTTATAAGTTGGTAACTTTGAATAAAATATATCTAATGTTGAATTCTATACTTAGTTCCTTTTCCCTTCTTTTCCTTTTCGGGGACGAAAAGTTTTGAGTGGGGGAGAGTGTAACGACCCGTATTTTTAGCTATTTTAATTAGAAAATTTAAGGTGATTATTGAAGGAAAATGATTATTAATGTAATTTGTTGAATAATTTAATATTTGAAATTATTTGAATAATTGGATAACGGGTTTAATATGATTAAAAATGATTTGTAAAATTCTATTTTATCATATTAAAGTTAGAATGATGTTGTAGAACTTTTAAAATCGAATTAAAAGTAAATTTGTGAAAATTGAATATTTTAATATTTAATTGACGAGTTAAAATAGCCATTTTTCAAACAGTCTCGGATTTCGACGAAACTTGTTTCATCGGATCCGTAATAGTAAATTATGGTAGGATTCCAATTTTCGTAGCAATTGGACTTGTCGTTTGGCCGTGCGAGCTTGAAACGCGTAGAAATTTAATTTCGAATTTAATTAAAATAATCGACTTCGAAAAGCTATCTTCCAGATATGATCGAATTAGGCCTTGAAACTAGTTCCATTGCGTCCGGAATGGGGGTAAAACCTTATAAACGCCTGGCGGCACGTCTCGATTGGAGTTCGGATGATTTTGGACCTACCTATATAAATACGCACGCAAACCAAGACAGTTTTATTATTATTTTAATCCAGAAGCCCTAATTCTAAATCATGGCCGCCGCCTATTCCATGGCCAGAAATTGCCGATCTTCTTTCCTTAATATCTCTCAATCCGTTCGACGAAATCGAAAAATTCCAAAAGCAAAAGTGTAAATCTCGACGAGCTCTTCAAATCCATACGGTTGATGTATGCTAATTTTTCATGAATTCGTCCAGATCTGACTTGGAAGTGTGTACGTATTTTCTTGGATTGTGTGCAAACGACGGCGAATGACGGGATGAAACTTGGCGCGTAGGTGGCTCTGGTAAAGGGCTTCGTGGTGGCGCTAGCTGATCGTTCTGGAAGTCGACGAGGTGGTCATGAAAATTGCTTGAAGATCGACGGCTAATGGGTTTGCATACGTGAATTTCACGTTGGGGAAGAAGCGCCGGAATCACGGAGATGAGAGCTGCGCTGCAGTGCAGATCCGAAAGTGTTTGGAGCTCATTAAAATTTTATGTTAAATCGAACGTCGTTCGATTTGATTTAAAATCGTAAAATCAAGGTGAGTGTTTTATAACGCTCACAACGTACTGAATATCTTTATGCTAGTTAAATTTGACATTATGCATAGTTATGATTTTTATTTGTTGTTGTTTGATAAAATTTAATTATCATATTGATTGTCATTTGAATTCACCGTTAAAAAAATTAAATTGACAGTTAAATTTAAATTAAAATTGAATTGCGATTAAATTACCTGACATTGATAAATATGAAATTGCCGTGAATTGTATTGCCTATTGGATGATGTATTTCGATGGATGTTATTGGTTGATATTTAAATGTTTGGATGTTTATTTGTTTATATATATCCTGCTATGCATACATATGACACTTAGATTGATTTAAATGATATATTCATCCCTGACATTTAATTTTAATAACTAATCACTTGGCCATAGGTTAGAAAATTATATACGGACACCGAGTTGGATAAATTAAATGATTTTAAAAGTTGTTTTGAAATTATTTAAATGAATTAATTTTAAGAATAAAATCCAATTTATGGAAATTGAATTATTTTGAATTGGAGCTCGAAATGTTAGAATTTAAACTTGGTAAACGAAATTATTAAATAAAATCGAAGTTTAGATTTAAATTGAAAATTGAAATACGGTGTAAATTTTTGAAAGTTGATTTGTTTTAAAAGATTGGACTTTTAATCGAACTCTGAATATTTCTAAGAAAATTGATATGAAATGATATTTCAAGTTTGAGTTTGGAATTGAAAATTTATTTGAAATTTAGATTTAAATTAATTTGGGATTGAATTGAAATTTAAAGAAATTTGTGAATTGAAATCGAAATTTACGTGGAATAGAAATTTATTCAAGTTGAAATTGGAATAAATCGATTAAATCGAAATGGAATTTGGATTTGATTTGGATAGGAAATTTGGGAAGTTGACCGGTTTGACTTTGGAATTATTTATCAAATAATTTTTTATTTTTTCCAAACTATTTTATATATAAACCATTTTATATTCAAATTATTTTCGATTAAACTATTTAAATATTTTCTATTAAACTATTTTGAATTATTTAACTATTTTAAACTATTTAAACTATTTTCTTAAATTCAAACTGGTTAAAGAGACGGAAATGTTTATATTTAAACCTTTGGTTTAAATACGAACTAGGTTAAAGTAGAGATTATAACCTAAATTGAATTCGAATCAAATTTTGAAGTGAAATTGATTTATCGGACCAAATTGATAATTTTGAATATATGATGATTTTGAAATGGATTTGATTTTAAAGCGAATATGATATTTTGTTATCAATCATGAATCAATTTGAAATATAAAAGAGCCATCAGTGTAATAATACGTAGTTATTAAAGAGATCGGGATCGGATATGGACATACTCTCTGTCGATACCGAAAACCACTTTAATAACTATTATACGCGGAGTGTTGATCCAGAATGAAGTGGATGGTTTGGTGAACGCGTTGACTGAAGAAAGAGAACGATATTGGATGACCCCTGACATGACTAAAACAGGAGCCGCGCCGGGCCATTGAGGTTCGCCACCTCTAGCGGACACACTTCTTCGATACCATATCTATTACATTTGTGATTTGATTTGGGTGCACCCCTTGATTTGGGAGTGTTGTTTCGCGGTGTTGAGGTAGTAGCTGCTATGCTCAACATCAGTCCGGATCACGCAACTACTAGTATCCTAGTTGGTATCGCCTCATGTACCTTGTCATACTGATTATCCTATTCGCGACCACTACGTTTTGGTTTGTACCTTGAGTATATGGATTGCCCTCTGGTGACTTCCGGTTTTGGGGAAACTACGGTCTTGTATATGCTTTTGGGAATATAAAATGTGTTAAGGGGGATTATGGTAACGCCTTAACGCTATTTTGATACTTTATATTACTGATAAACATTATCTACTTAGCGTACATTACTACCTAGTAGATAGTTTAACGGATCCTTGAAAGGTGGAAAATCCCGTAACATCTCTTAAGTTATTGCACGCACGTTGACACTGGATATGAGATGTCAAACCCCGTAAACATCTCTGACGCCGTCACACTCATATTTATTTACGATTGATTTAACTTTCATATGGATATTTTAGTCCTGACTCGAGTGTTTTGTCTTTTCATTACGCTCGGGTCAGTCCTGAGTTTTCAGATTTTTGAAGATCTATTCTGGAGGACGAAGACGAAGATTTGGTATACTATTACTATTATTATCTGTGCATCATGTTGTCTGCTGCATTATTTATTTGTTCTGTTGTATATGTATAACTCTGATAAATGTTGTATAAATAATTGTCTAAGTATAGTAAACAGCTTCATGAACTGTTTATTTGACTATTATATTTTATCGTTCCGCTGCGAGATTCTGTGTTGTTTCATTTCCTTTATTTCTTTTCTTTTCTTAATTACCCCAATAACCATCTGCCTTTTTTAATGGTTTGGAACCGGCATGTGTATTTGATCGTCGGTTTAAACTGTCCAAAAAGGCGGGTCGTTACAACGTTGGTCTGATAGCATTCATCCATTCAAGTTCGTTCCGGGTTCGAATGAAACCAAAGGCACTATCTCTGTTACACTCATTTTGGAATCACCCTCAGAGTTAACAACAAATGGCCCTTGCACTCTGAATCTTCGTCTCGATCTTCACTTGAGATTTCATGACCTATCGTTTAACTTGGATCGATGTGGTAATCGGATAACAAATTTCATATCTGATCCCGGTCTCACCGAAATCCAAACGCCGTCTAAAGGCCAAGTTGTTTAAGTTAAACAATTTAATTCAATCAGTACATTGTGTTCAAACAGCATTCATCATAGATAAATAACTTACATTTATCACGGCTATATTCAAAGTATTGCTCATCACAGAACATCACATATTAACATACTATAAATATTAATCAATCCAAACACTCTATACAATCAACCACCCATAAGCAAGATTTATTAATCCTATAATTATAATTAATATAATTAACTCAAATTAAATTAGTTACTTTTGAATTAATCACCTAACCCTGCTTAATTAACATTAATTAATTACAAACCATTTGTTATTATCTAATTAATTAATGAAATTAATTAATCATCCTTAATTACTTACATTAATTAATTATCTTATAATTATTAATTAATTAATCCCTTTAATTATTAATTAATTATCCATTAATTACTAATTAATTAATCCTTAATTACTAATTAATCCTTAATTACTAATTAATTATTAATTACTAATTAATTATTAATTACTAATTAATTATTAATTAATTAATCCTTAGTTACTAATCAATTAATTATTCTTTAATTAGTAATTAATTAATTAATTTATTTTTAATTACCCAAGACCTTAATTAATTTTAAGACAAACCATTTATCTTTATTAATTACTTAATTATCATTAAAATCTTATTTAATAAATCTTGGAATTAATTATCATTAACATATAAATTAAAAACATTTTACCCATTTAATTAACTACTTAATTACACATTTAATTTAAGTTTAAAATAAAATTAAGAATCAACTAAATAAATTTAAGTTAAATAAATTATACAACTTTTCTTAAACCAAATATTTAAAAACATTTATTATATATAAAGAAATTGATTTAATAAATAATTTAAAACTTGATTTATTTTAATTTTAAAACTTGCTTTTATTTAAATTTTAAAACTGTTATAAATATATACCCGAGTCTAACCCAGTATCCACCCAAGCCCAGACCCGATAAACTTTTTTTTAAACTTAGTTTAGTTTTAAATTTAAAAACTGACGCAACATGCGAACCACTCGCGAACGACTCGAAGCCAAACTCGGGCCACCACCACATTTTCCCGAGCTCTCCCTCGAGCTACCTCTTCTCCTCCAATCCCACTGACACCAGAACCTTGTGCATGTGCACCGGTGAACGAAACAACTCCAACCATCGATGCTACCTCTAGCACGTCGACGATCACCTCCACCTTCGATTCCGACCACCTACTCTTCAACATATACACTAAATCGAAATTGAGCAAACGTGAACTAACTGGAATAGAAACCATCATCCAAGAACCACCACGACCCCACGCCTCCGACCACCAAAACCTTTGAAGCTCCGTCCATAGCTTCGTCGACCAACCACGCACCTAATCCGCCGCCTTCGATCAACTCCGGTGCCTTGATGATGATGTAGTAGCCTAAATTCCAACCTTGACCCAAACCTGGGTTTAAACCCTACATCGACGTCGTGCCACCGCCCCGGTGGTTGATAAATCCAATGACTATTTTTGTCGAGATCGGCAACCTCCCCGCTGCCTTTAGCAGTGATCCCGACCATCCATTCCTAGCCGATCGCCAGAAAAAGCCCAAAACACAAACTCTGTTCAACCCGAGATTCGTCACTCAAAACAATGTTAAAAATTTGGATTTTACCTTTAAAATTCATGAATTTCGAAGATGATTTAGATTATATAGGTGAATCAAAGAATCATGATATTCGAATTTGAGATGTTTTAGAGTTTTCACTGTATTTTCCCATTTTCTAAAAAATATTCAAACTAATTATACTTACAATATTTTCAAAACTTAGATCTTGTTAATTCAAGCATACTTTTCCTAAACATCATATGCTGTAGAAGGTTTGGGGAAGAGAAAATGATTTTTGAAATTGTTTTCAAACCTGTAAAACAAAACAGAGGATACTATATCCAAACCCAGACATGGATACACATCAACCATAACTGATATACATGCAAGCATATTTACATTCATGTAACCATTTCACAATCTTGTTTCAAGCATTTATCACATGCAAATCAAGAAATAACAGTTTTTTTTTTAAAAATGTTTACTCACCAGATATGATGTTGAACAGAGAAGTTTTGAACAGGAAATGCTTGATCCTTTTTGAAACTTTGTAAACTGGAAATTACTTTAGCTTGTTGAGATGATCTTTGTTAGTCTGTGAGATGATGGTTTTGATGACAACAACCTTAGAATAGGATTATAAAATATAAATACTAACATTATAGTTTAGAAATATATGTTTATGCAGGATTTAACCATGCAGGTACCAAGAATGAAGACTGTACGGTATATAGATTCAAGATATCAAGAATGAAGACTCATGAGTATCAAGAATGTCAAGATTATCAAGAGTTCAAGATTTCAAGTAATTTATTTTTTAATTAGAAATTTTGTTAAAACTCCTAGAAAAGCACTGGCATCTTAAAATCCAATTTATTCGTGTAATGAAATCCACTTCGAGCTTGTTAAAGGGATGTAACCCTAAGTAGGATGGAACCTACAAAAAAATCTAGTGGAACATTGTTTTGTATCCACTAACTTTTATTCGAAATGTTTTTACAAAAATATATCTTGTTTTCAAAATGTTTTCAAAACCTTCATTTTAAAAAGATCAAAAACATCTATCCTGGTTTTAAATACTTTTAGCCTCAAAATAATCTTTATTTTTAAAATCAAATTATTCTTAGTTTTAAATCTATCTTTAATAATAATATATTTAACTTTTAATATTCATACTTAGATTTAAATATAAAATTTTATATATATTATTCTCTATATTTACTTATGTATTTTAACTATAGTCAGGTATATTTATAAAGTTTAAAATAGTTTTTAATATAAGATAAAAGTTATTTTCAAAAGAAAAACAAACCACCAAAAATTCCTTGGGGATGTCGACATGCTTAATATACCCATGTCGACATAGTGTCAGTTAATTTCAAAATTTAAATTTCAAAAGAAGTGTATATTCATCATATCTCTTTACGAATGGACATGGTTGTTCTTCTATAAATAGGAGTTGTTTTCAACGAAATTTTAATCATATTTTCTGGTTTTCATTTCTGTTCTTCTTCCATATATCTTTATACATATTCCTACCGTTACTCTGCCAAAATCAACATTGAGTCTAACTAGATTATCTCTGGTTTGATTCTCTATCACTATCTCAACAAGATCCTCAGTGCTATTCAGAGTTATAGGCTTCTTTGTAATCAATTAAATGAGAAAAGGTGTGATTGTGGCCTTGCAAATCAATCAAGCGAGAAAAGGTGTGATTGTAGCCTTGGTGTAATGACCCGCAAATCCACACCCCTTGAGTCAACACTATTCTACATCAATCAACTCAAGATGAATGGAAATACGAACCATTGGGGTTAAAGAAGAAGAAGTAGAAGAAGAAAGTAGAAAAACAACATCAGAATCTAACCATCGCAACGGAATAAAATATAATAGATAATAATAGATCTTTACACCAAAACAAATATTATATCTGTTTATACACACATTATTAGAGTACATCAATCACATAACACAATTGGACAGAAATTATAACATGTCCTCACACAACTGAATACACAGTGGAAAATAAATCAAGTACGGAAGTACGTCTCGCCATCCAGCTCGTCTCATGCGCTCCACAGCATCATATCATGTATTCTATAATACTCGGTCTGACCCGAGCATTACAGTTAAATAACACCCGAGTCAGTCTGGAAAACCAGCGTGAGAAATCACACTCAAATTGATTATTAAAGTTTCAAAAATCCTTTGAAAACAAAAGCATCTCGTAAGACCACGCCACAAATTAACATGTTGGGTTTTTACCTTACGATAGCTAAAACATTTCTTATAAAATCCTCCGATATTATAATAGGGTCTATATACAAATACTTATTAAAATAGCCGAAATTGTTACATTATTAAATTCCAGCTACTAGCCACAGAGTGGGTAATACAAAAAAAACTCGTAAAGGCGCGTAGGGAGAATGGATTTCCAACTAATGACTGGGCACTGGGGTACCACCTGTCATGGTACGTGACCTAGATCACCGTACCGAGGATCACTCCCAACCCCCTACAACACAAGACCGGGACTACCCCTTACTGGATAATCCCGAGTAAGATCACCCCACGGTTGGGATCAGCAACCGCACCACTAAGCCAAAATAAAAAGGGACATCTATACAGGGATGACCTCACCCTGAAGTGGGTGCTACCCACCTAGCCTTGCTGCATAACCCCTGATTTTCAGTCATTCCCGGTTGATGAGGCTTGAGGCTAAGCTTTACCTTTTAGATCATTTTACTTAGAATGCTCATCGTCCACCTGACGATGTTCTGAAAGCATTCACCCATACAAGTCCGTCCCGGGTTCGAATGGAACCAAAGGCACTACTCCTACTACATCCATTTTAGAAATATCCTCAGGATTAGTAGCGACTAGCCCTTGCACTTCATTGCTCTATCTTCGACTCCGAACTCGTTTTCCATGAAAACGTACAAACCGGATCGAAGTGGTTTTCGAGAAATTAATCCCAATCCCGGTCTCTTCGAAACAATTAGCGCATTTGGCCAATATTGATAGTCGGTTATTTAACTATCAACTAACATTCACAATATCCATCAAACAATAAATAATTTCCCAAATTATTTATTTGTCTCAAAATAACTTCGCAAGATATATTTCCACTTTTCAAACCCTTTTGAAAATAGTTTTAAACTACCGTCCTTTTACAGAATAAATTTCCCAAATATTTCTATTTCCACTTAAATCACCAAGCACAAAACTTTAGATTTTTTTTAAAATAATTTAAAAACACTTTATTGTAAAATATGCTTTAACGTTTAAATTTAGATAAAACTACTTTAATACTTTACTTATATATATACTTTTGGAATATTTAAAACAAGGTTACTTTATAAAATATAAAACTAGATTATTTTTCCTTTAAAACAAAATACTAAGTTACCTTTAAATAATTACTATTATAATAAATTTTGAAAAAGACTTACTTTAAAATTTAAACATTTAAAAATAATAATTTTTCTAGAAAAAATGCTTTTAAAACAACATTAAAACTTTTATCTTATATTTAAAAATTTACTTGGAAAACATACATGGTTATCCAGGGAAATATACTTCTCTTCACATTCTTTAAAAATAAATCACTATTTATTTTTAAACAAATTTTCTCATTTCCTTTAATAAATTCCCATCTTGAATTTATTCTTCCCAAATATCCACTGATGTATTTTACTTTACTTTTATAAACCCAGTTTAAAAATTGCACAGTCACGTTCTCCTTTAAATTTCCAATTTCAACGCTTAAATCAATTTCCAAATTGATTGCCAGTTTACTCCATTTGAAATAAATTCCTTCTTTATCTATTTCAATAAATTTATAACTTGGATTTTAAAATAAATTCTTTATTCCTTTAAATAATACCACTTAAGGATTAAAATTCATTATTTCTCTATTATTCAAAATCCCCTTTTCCAAATTCGAAATTTATTTATTAGAATTTTAAAATCACTTTTATCCTTTTCCAATTTATCCTTCAATTTATTCAGATTCTCTATAATTATTTCACTTACAAATTCACTCTTTTATTTTCTTTTCAAAAATCTAATTCTATATATTTAGATAACTCAGTGCACCGAAATATTCAAACAAACTATAGCATTCAATATCCTAATATAATTCATCACAGAATATTAGATAATCATAACGGAGAATATTAAATAATCTAAATAAACGTTGAGGAATCCAGTTGGATCCCTCCAACTTGTTTCCTTGCATCCATAGATGCTAGCACAATACCAATTCCACTTCGAGTTGGAATATCGCGGTATATGGGATTAATATAATATCATCTGCTATTATGCGGCGCATAGGGTCTCATCCGCTATATAATGCGGGAAATCAATCATTCCAAGATGTATTATATACTATAATATAGCACATCACATTAATTCAACCATTCAACAATTATTTATATTTAACCATTTAAATTTTAAAGTAAACCAGATGAGTGAGATTAACTAACCTTTGATTTTTGTTTGCACCCCAATCCAATCCAGCTATTTCCTTCATGATTTCGGACCTTGTACAAACATCATAAGGTTTATTAATATTTGAATTGATCGAACCATTACTTACTATCTATTTATTTTATTTAAACTAATAATTTCCTTTTTGAAACCATTTTGTAACGATAATAAATTAAATAAGTTAATAGGGCAATTTAATCACCAAATCCATTATTTTGAAATAGAATGGTAAATGGAAATTTGTATGTATATTTTTATATAGATATGTTTACATTTTATATATTTTTTCTTTGTCTTTGAAACTCATATAGTTACAAAATTAATTTATATAGCTTCAAAAACCAATTTTACATACTGTTCAACATTTTAAATTTCATATACATACAATAATTTTTTTTCAAAACCTTATCCGTATCTAATTTTTCTAGCTTACCTATATAATTAAATTAAAATATTCATGTATGTATACATATATTAAAATTGAAAATTGCACCCATATTTTTTTTTCTATCGTAGATTTTCTGTCTACCTATATATATACTTTCTTTCTTTTTTTTAACTATATAAACCAATATATATATATATATATATATATATATATTCTTTCTATATATATATATTTCTTCCTTTAAGCATATATATGTATATTTTAAATTAAAATAGGCAGGTATAAATATATCAACATTTATATTATAAATCTATATGTGTATAAACATTATATTCATCCAATTAAAATCAAATAAAAGGAATCCCAATACCTTACAGATGCGAGCCAACAGCAGGAACACAAATTAAACCAATGCACTCGTCAACACCATGCGACAGTCTCGAGTTCGCCGAGCTCTATAACACGGCCGAGCTTTGAACGCAACCAGCTTACACAATACTCGTCGACCACATCGACCAAGCTCCACGCCAGATACAACTTCGTCACTATCAGCATTCGAAGCGGTCCTTCCCCCACGCCTCAGTTGCCCCAATGCGACTCCGACGAACTGGTGCCTCCAATCCCCAAACGCGAGCCTCCCTAGAATTTCACGTGACTTGGGTCGCGACTTCCCTCCACCTTCACGATCCCGTGACTAATCACCAATCACTTTATTCCCTCCCCAAAATCCAAACCCTAGAACAACCGAACCCGAACGCCCTCACTTCGCACTCGCCAAGAAGTTCGCGAGCTAAATCGTTTGCATCGCCAACCTTCTTCAGAGCATCGCACCCTAGTCTCGCATAGACATCGCGACTTCATCGCATGAAATCGCGATCAATTTCGTTTCGACTTAGAGGGAATGAAGGGAGAAGGAGAACGCGGTTGAAATATATGGAGCAAACATTAAGATTTGCTTTAAATAGAGGGAGCGGCCATTGAATTTCTCTCTGAGAATTAAATCTTGATTGTGAAAGGAAGCAACACGATTTTAAGTAGAATGAAGGCGGCTTCGATTAGATTTTAGCCTCTGATGGAAGACAAAAAGTAGGAGACTAAGCAGAGAGTAGGTCGGCTTGTGTTTTCAGGGAATGAAATGATGTTTTGTAGGCCGATGCGAGTATATGTTAATCAAGGAATATATATTTATTTAAATTTTAAATCATTTCGATAAACACAACACAAAATTGTGACTTCCTATCGAGGCGTGCTGCTAGGCGTTTATAATGTTATAGGCCTATTCCGAACTTAATGGAAAAGGTTTCGAGTCCTAATTCGATCGTATGGAGAAGATAGCTTTTGGACCTAGTTATTATATTGAATTTTCGATATAAATTTCAACGCGTTTATATAACGTACTCTCACACAACAAGTCCAAACGCTACGAAATTTGAAATCCGATAATAATACAATATTACAGATCCAATAGAACTAGTTTCGTCGAATTCCAAGAATGTGCCTCGGAAGGCTATTTTTAAATTCAATTTAAACGATATAAATTTCAAATCTTGACAAAACACTTCCAAATTCACTTTTAACACTTCTACTATTTTCAGACTACCAATATAAATCTTACTAGCATTCAAATTATTTTTAACAGGCTTAGAACTCCAGGTTCAACATTTTACCCAACTTCAAATTATTTAATTCAATAATTTAATTATCAAATAAATTGTGATATTTGAATTCAAGTTAAAAATTAACTTTTAAATATTCTAATTCCAAATGCCTAAAAATTCCGGGTCGTCACACTTGGAAATCAACTGGGTGACCTTGTTGCCCGTGAAATCAAGTATCTCTACCTAAAGGATTGTGAATCTGGAGGGTGTACCTCGTAGCCTTGAAATCGAGGGTGTAATTATACAATTGCTTTTGAAAAGAAATCCATACTTGTGTGCGGGACTGGATGTAGGGTAACTCCGAACCAGTATAAAATCCGGTGTGTTCTTTCCTTTACTGCTTTTATCTTATTTCTGCATCTGTGTTTGATTCTGTGATCATATCTATATCTGAATATTGCATACATTTGTGTTCAAATTAACAAAAACTCAAAAGGATTTAATAATTCCTTAAAACACTATCCGCCCCCCTCTAGTGTTTATCCTAGCATTAAGAACTGTAATCCGCATTTCTCATATTTGGTATCAGAGCAAGCTTTTCAAAGTTTCACAATCTAATTTTTGAAAAAGTCTTTAAAATGGCTATGTCTGTTAATACTAGTTTAGAAATATTCAGATCATCGTTGTCTCATGAGTCTGCATATAATCAATGTTCAATTTCAAGTTGTCTACCAAAATTGTTTGATGTACAGGAAACATGCTTTATGGGAGTTGAGGAATCAATCCACAACGGACAAATTGTGCAGATCAAAAAGAACAAATGGATACTCGATAGTGGATGCTTTAGACACGTGACTGGAAATCTAGATATATTGAATGATATAATATTCAAGGACGGAGGACTGGTTAACTTTGGAGACAATTCAAAAGGATATGTGATTGGAATCGGCAAAGTCGGTAACTCTAAAACTCATATTATTACTAATGTTTTGCTAGTTAAGAATCTGAAGCATAATCTGCTAAGTATAAGTCAACTCTGCGATAAAGGATATAAAATTAAATTTGAAAAAGATAAGTGTCACATTGAAGATAATAATTCAACCATAATATTTGAGGGAATTAGGAAAAAGAGTATTTATATTCTTAGTATGAAAGTTTCAAATGATAACTTGTGTCTTTTGGCAAATACAAGTGACCCTTGGATTTGGCATAAGAGATTTGGGCATTTGAATTTCAAACTCTTACTTAGACTGTCAAAACATGATCTATTAAGAGGTCTCCCCAAAATGAATTTTAAAGTAGATAGTCTATGTGATGCATGTCAATTAGAAAAACTTAGAAAAGTTCTTTTAAACTAAAAGATATGATTTCAACCTCAAAACCTCTTGAGTTACTTCATCTTGATTTATTTGGTCCATCTCAAGTTCTATCAATAAATCATAGTAAATATGTTTTTGTAATTGTAGATAATTATTCTAGATTTGCATGGACAATATTTTTGAAATATAAAAGTAATACTTTTGAATGTTTTAAGAACTTTACAAAAAGGATTCAAAATCAACTTTCTCTAAAAATTATAGCCATTCATAGTGATTACGGTGGTGAATTTGAAAATGAAAAGTTTGAGGAATTCTGCAATAAAAAGGGAATAACTCACAATTTTTCATTTCCAAGAACTCCACAACAAAACGGAGTAGTAGAACGTAAAAATAGTACGATTCAAGAGTGTGCGAGAACTATGCTTTCAGATAGTAAATTACCAAAGTATTTTTGGGCAAAAGCAGTCGCTACCGTCTGTTATATTTTAAATAGAATTTTAATTAGACCTTTGACTAATAAGACATCTTATGAACTTCTTCATAGAAAGAAACCTAAAGTATCTTATTTTAGAATTTTTGAAAGTAAATGTTTTATTTTAAATACTAAAGATAACTTAGATAAATTTGATCCTAAATCCGACAAAGGTATCTTTATCGGATATTCCAATAAAAGTAAAGTGTACAGAGTATTTAGTTTAAGAACTAACACCATCGAAGAAACAACGCATGTTTCATTCGATGAAAATCTGAAAATTTTTGAAGATACAAATGATGAAGAGGATTTAATCACTCAAAATCAAGAGACAACTGAAACTAATAATGAAATTAATCATCCTAATAAAAGGACTAAACTTTTAAAAGATCACCTATTGAAAATATACTAGGAGATATGCAATCTATTGTTAAAACTAGAAATCAACTAAGGCAAATGACTAATGTAGCTTTTATATCAATTATTGAACCCAAGAATCCAAAAGAAGCATCAACTGATGATTCATGTATTTTGGTTATGCAAGAAGAATTAAATCAATTCACTAGAAATGATGTTTGGGAACTTATTCCTAGACCTGAAAATAAAACTATAATTGGAACTAAATGGGTTTATAAAAATAAAATGAATGATAAAGGAGAGGTAGTTAGAAATAAAACTCGATTAGTCGCTCAAGGTTATTGTCAAGAAGAAGGAATAGATTTTGATGAAACCTTTGCTCCCGTAGCAAGATTAGAAGCCATTAGGATTCTACTTGCTTTTACAAATCATAATAATTTCAAAGTATTTCAAATGGATGTTAAAAGTGCTTTTTTAAATGGATTTGTGAAAGAGGAAGTATATGTTGAACAACCACCACTTTTTGAAAATGAAAAATTACCAAATCATGTTTACAAACTTAAGAAAGCTTTATATGGTCTAAAACAAGCTCCTAGAGCCTGGTATGATAGACTTAGATCTTACTTATTATAATCAAACTTTGAAATTGGTAAAGTAGATAATACTCTTTTTATTAAAAGAAATAAAAATGATATTCAAATAGTACAAGTCTATGTAGATGATATCATTTTTGGTTCAACTAATTTTGAAATGAATAAAGAATTTTATGAAAAATGACAAAAGATTTTGAGATGAGTCATATGGGTGAATTAAACTTCTTTTTAGGATTACAAATAAAACAATTAGATAATGGTATCTTTATCAGTCAAGAAAAATATGCTAAAGACCTAATTAATAAATTTGGTTTGACTATTGTGAGTGGAAAACCCACTCCCATGGCAACCAATGAGTACCTTAGTAAAGAAGATCTCTCGAAAGATGTAGATCAAAAATTATATAGAGGAATGATTGGATCACTACTCTATATTACATCCAGTAGACCGAATATCATGCATAGTGTTTGTCTCTGTGCAAGATATCAATCCCAACCTAAAGAGATCCACTTAAAAGCCTTAAAACGTATCATAAGATATGTTAAACAAACCTCTGATTATGCCTTATTTTACCCTAAAAATGATTCTTTTGACTTAATATCTTACTGTGATGCTGATTATGCTGGTTGTAAATCAGACCGAAAAAGTACAAGTGGAACTTGTCACTTTTTGGGACATTATCTGATTTCCTGGTTTAGTAAAAAGCAAAACACAGTTTCTTTATCAACAACTGAAGCAGAATATATTTTTGCTGCTTTGGCTTGTTCTCAAGTAATAGTATGCAACAAACTTTAAAAGATTATGGTTTAAATTTCTCAAAATAACCAATTTATTGTGATAATACTAGTGCGATAAATTTATCCAAAAATACTACTCAACATGCTCGAACTAAACATATTGATATAAGACATCATTTTCTCAGAGATAATATAAATAAGGAAGTAATTACTCTGGAGTATATTAATTTCGAGAATCAAATTGCTGATATATTAACAAAACCATTAAATGAATCTATATTTACTAAATTAAGAAGAGAATTAGGTATTTGTTCAATAACAGAAATATAAAAAATATAAATAACAAAGTATAATTAAAAATTATATCAAAATAAATTAGTTAGCAAAAATTCAAGCACCATGTCGACATCCCCTTGAACACCATGTCGACATACAACGATTTTTATTTTTGAAATTTTTCCCACCAAAATTCAAATAATTGGTTATATATTCTTCTTATTTTCGAAATTCTATTCATTCTTTCTGTTATTTCTCTGTTTTATCTTCTGAAATTAAATAATCAATGGCCTCCTCTTCCACATCAAACATAAATTCAACCTTTTCATTCCCTTCTCCTACTTTTGGACCGTTTCAACAAACAACGCTCGCTCGTGTGACGAAAATGGAGGATTCTTTGAAGGACGCACTTCAGTTAATGACTGAAATCCAAGTGATGCAACTTCAAATGGCCAAAAAACAAGAGAGGCAAGGCAAAATCCTAAGGAATTTGGCAAAAATTCTAATGGATAATCATGCTAACCCAATCTTGATTGACGAAGACTCTTAAGGAGATCAAGTATAAGAGGCCAGCGAGGAAGAAGAAGAAGAAGAATATGTCCCCATGGAAGAAGTGCACGTGGAAGATGACGACAAATTCGTTTGCGTTGGTGAAGTGTGCTTTGAAGAAGATGGAAATCTTGTCGAACAACGTGGAAATTTCTGTTTCCACCATCTGAATTGTTCGATTCATAGATCTTCCATTTTCAAAGACACTCGTTAGTTTTTTTTTCTCTTTTTCCTGTTGATGTATGTTATTTCTTATGTTTCCCATGAAAATGTAAATATAGCTATATGATTAATAAATAAGTTGTGTTCTTATATGTGTTCTGTTAAAAGTATTATTATATACTTAGGGTAGTTAGTAGTTTAGGACTAAGTTTTAAGTTTTAGAGATAAGTGTTGATTATTTATGATAACACTATCATTATAATCACATATCATAGAGTATTAGATTAAGGGGGGGGTTATATAGTTTGGAGTTAGTTTACGTTGATGACAAAGGGGGAGAAGTATAAAATATGATAGCAAGGCATAAATTAAGGGGGAGTTATTAGGATAGAAGTAATATTTTATAAACAAAGGTAGTCATCATCAAAAAGGGGGAGATTGTTAGTCCGTGAGATGATGGTTTTGATGACAACAACCTTAGAATAGGATTATAAAATATAAATACTAATATTTTAGTTTAGAAATATATGTATATGCAGGATTTAACCATGCAGGTACCAAGAATGAAGACTGTACAGTATAAAGATTCAAGATATCAAGAATGAACACTCATGAGTATCAAGAATATCAAGATTATCAAGAGTTTAAGAATTCAAGTAATTTATTTTTGAATTAGGAATTTTGTTAAAACTCCTAGAAAACTGGCATCTTAAAAACCAATTTATTCGTAGAATGGAATCCACTTCAAGCCTGTTAAAGGGATGGAAGCCTAAGTAGGATGGAACCTACGAAAAATCTAGTGGAACATTGTTTTGTACCCACTAAATTTTATTCAAATGTGTTTACAAATTCATAACCTTCCTTTTAAAAAGATTAAAAACATCTATCCTGGTTTTAAATACTTTTAGCCTCAAAATAATCTTTATTTTCAAAATCAAATTATTCTTAGTTTTAAAACTATCTATAATAATAATATATTTAACTTTTAATATTTATACTTAGATTTAAATATAAAATTATATATATTATTCTCTATATTTACTTATGTGTTTTAACTATAGTCAAGTATATTTATAAAGTTTAAAATAGTTTTTAATATAAGATAAAAGTTAATTTCAAAAGAAAAACAAACCACCAAAAATTCCTTTGGGATGTCGACATGCTCAATAAACCCATGTTGACATAGTGTCAGTTAATTTCAAAAGAAGTGTCTATTCGTCATATCTCTTCACGAATGGACATGGCTGTTGTTCTTCTATAAATAGGGGCTGTTTTCAACGAATTTTTAATCATATTTTCTGGTTTTCATTTCTCTTCTTCTTCCACATTTCTTTATACATATTCCTACCATTACTCTACCGAAATCAATATTGAATCTAACTAGATTACCTCTGGATTGATTCTCTATCACTATTTCAACAAGAACCTCAGTGCTATTCAGAGTTATAGGCTTCTTTGTAATCAATTAAACGAGAAAAGGTGTGATTGTGGCCTTGGAAACCAATCAAGCGAGGAAAGGTGTGATTGTAGCCTTGGAAATCAATTGGGTGAACTTGTTGCCCGTGAAATCAAGTATCTCTACCCAGAAGATTGTGAATCTGGAGGGTCTACCTCATAGCCTTGAAATCGAGGGTGTAATTGTATAATTGCTTTTTAAAGGAAATTCGTACTTGTATGCGGCACTAGATGTAGGGTAACTCCGAACCAGTATAAAATCTGGTGTGTTCTTTCCTTTACTGCTTTTACTTTATTTCTGCATCTATGTTTGATTCTGTGATCATATCTGTGTCTGAATATTGCATACATTTGTGTTAAAATTAACAAAAACTCAAAAAAGATTTAGTAATTCCTTAAAACACTATTCACCCCCCACTAGTGTTTATCCTAGCCTTAAGATCTGTAATCCGCATTTCTCATAATCTTTGCTTCGGTGTAGTTGAATCTGCTTGATGTTTCAGGTTTCAGGTTTGTAAAGAGTTGTTATTTGATATTTTATTCCCTGGTTTGTTTGTTTTTTTCTTTCTCAGGTCTGATTTGTAGGATAGAACAAAGTGAAAGAGTAGGGAAGAGATGAGACATATATACAACCTGATTTTAAATTTATTTAAAAGAAAAGAAAATAAATAAGGTGACACTTGTTATTTTGCATGCTATTTATCTTACATTTGTTATTTTTCATGTGTTAATTATGTTTAATATGTTTTTACATAACTTTATATTTTATTTCCTATTTAGTTTAATATTAATATGTGTTTTTTATGTTTTTATATTTAAACTTTAGCTTTGTTTATATTTATAAAATCTTTAAGAAAATGATTTAAAACTAATTATACTAATAAATAATCATATATATATACACCGGTTTTTAAAATATAGAGCTTTAAATCCATTTTATTTTTAAGATATTTATCTTTTGAATTTCAAATTCAAATTCTATTTAATATCTACTTATATATGTATACATATAAACAAACACATATTTAATTTGTTTGAAAAAGAATAATTTTGCACATTTTAAATAACTTACAAAAGAAGATTATCTCATTATTATGTGCCTAAAATTTCAGGATATCACATTCCTCCTCCCTTAAAAGAATTTCGTCACCGAAATTTAAAAGCAAAAGATAATCCAAAAGATTTTATTTCAAACAATCCAAGCATACATATCAGCCATACACTAACAACCGAACAAACAATTCATTCAAACAAGCATTGCTACCTATCCTGACACAAATCCGAATAGGCTTTCCTAACACTATCTAGAGTTTCCCAGGTACAATCTCTGGGATCCTCGCTCCACTGAACCTTGACCAGCTTCACCACTTCGTTTCTGAGCTACTTCTCATCTTGATCCACTATCTGGACTGGATGCCTGACTACAGTAAAGTCGGGTTCAATCTCTAAATCTTCCTATACTGCTGGTTCCACAACTAGAGATGGGTCGTACACGTACTTCCTCAGATGAGATACGTGAAAAACATTGTGAATTTCAATCATCCGGAATGGCAATTCAATCCTATAGGCCAAAGCACCAATTCTCTCGAGCACACGGAGCGGTCCAATATATCTCGGGGCAAGCTTTCCCTTCTTTCCAAATCTGATCGCTTCTTTTATCAGGTAAACCTTGACAAAAACCAAATCTTCGACTTTGAATTCCAATTGCCTTCATCTCTTGTCCGCATAACTCTTCTGACGATCCTGGGCTTCTTTCATTCTCTTCTTGATCAGCTCCAACTTCACAGATGCCTCTCAGATCAAATCTGGACCAAGAACAAGACAATCTCCTGATTCTACCCAACAGGACGGTAATCTACAAGGTCTCCCGTACAAAGCTTCATAGGGTGCCATCTTAATACTCGCGTGATAACTATTACTGTACGAGAATTCCACTAAATGAAGAAGGTCCTCCCAAGATCCACCGAAATCCAGAACACAATCCCTCAACATATCCTTAAGAATACGATTCAGTCTTTCTGTTTATCCGTCGGTCTGGGGATGATAGGCTGTACTTAAACTCAGTCTTGTACCCAAAGCTCTCTGCAAAGCCCCCAAAAATTTACTGGTAAAGATTGGGTCACGGTCACTTACTATGCTGATGGAAACTCCGTGCAACCTGACGATCTCCTTCAAGAAAATCTCTGCTAAAGATGCTGCAGTCTTGGTTGCCTTAATTGGGATAAAGTGGGTGCTCTTGGTCAGCTGGTCAACGATTACCCATATTCCTTCATTTCCTTTTCTGGTCCTTGGCAACCCATCGATGAAATCTATTGATATCATTTCCCACTTCCACTTTGGGACATCCAGAGGCTGCAACAATCCTGTGGTTTTTTATTGACACCCTTTACCTGTTGACAGATCGCACATCCATTCACGAAGATAGCAACATCCTTCTTCATGCTCGACCACTAGAAAAATCTCTTCAGATCCATATACATCTTTGAGATTCCCGGATGGATACTCAACCTTGATTTGTGGCCTTCTCGCAATACTTCCTGCCTCAATCCATCCATATCTGGCACACTTAAACTTCCGTTGATCCTCAAAGCTCCTTGACCTCCTATCTTGAAATTCAAATATCGACCATCCTTAGCTCCAAGAATCAATTCCTCAAAAGTTTTGTCCTTCATCTGACTGCTTATGATCCTTTCCTGTAGAGACGGAATAACTTCCAAAATAGCCAAAACTGCATTTCTACTTAGAGCATCCGCCGCTACATTCGCTTTGTGATATCCCGGAATTTTAGGCAAATAAATAATGTAATAATATTCTTTTATAATCTAAAATTTATTCTTTTTCCCAAGCAAATAAAATAAGCATTAATTTGTTATGTATATTTATAAAAATAGATTTCTAAAAAGAATTTGGATTTGAAATTCAAATGTAAATATCTTAAGAATAAATTGGATTTAAAACTCTATATTTTGGAACTAATAAATTTTGTTTTCTAATTTTAATATAAATATATATATATATATAAGGAAATGTATATAATATGAACTATATTTATAAATATTTATTATCTAAAGAGTATAATAGTTGAAATAAGAAATAAATAAAAGAATTATGTACTTCCTTTTGAAGCTTTATATATAAATAAAAATAATTTGAAAATATATATATAAATATAAAACATATATAAATTTAAATATAAAACACTTAAAACATATGTTATTATAATACTTAAATCAATGAAAGACATTTTTAATTCGCAAAATTACAAGTGTAAACAAGATAAAATACATTTAAACATTTGTAAGTAAAATTTAACATGCAATTTACAAGTCTATATGTTTTTAACAATTGTCATACCTTTTAATTTTCTTTCATTTTTAAAAATAAAAATAAAACAAGATTCCACGTATATATTCCTCTAAACCCTTTCTCATTCTTCTTTCACAAAAGTCCAACCTCAAGAAAGACTATAACATAGAAATAAAAAAAAACCCAGAAAGAAATCAGAAACAAATTCAGATGCAACTTCAAATTAATTTAATCCTGAGGCAATTGTAATCAAAGCTCAAGCAAGGTTAGAGCAAATCATGATCAACCCAAAGCACTTCAGTTTCAAGGATTATCATATCCAGTAGCAATTAAAATCGAAATACAGATCAAAAGCATAACCATGTTCTATGTCTTAAACCGGTGAGTAAACATTATTTCTTTAACCCAAATTCTCTTATTATCTCGGTGCATGAAAAATATGATTGTGGATAGGACTTGATCATGTTTTACATGGAAGTAAGAACGTGTTGTCTGAAATAGGTTGAATTCTGAATGCATGCCTGTGTGTGTAAATGCATGACTCTATTCTCATCATACAAACCATTATTGGCTATGATGTTAAGAAACTATGATTGAATTAACTAGACCTTATTTATGTAAGTGTTTCAAAGTATTGTTAGCCTAAAGTTTCACTGGAAAGAGCATAGAGCAGTAAAAGAAAAAAAATCAAATCAAGTCAGGAAGGTGAGAAACTATAAATGTAAAAAGACTGGAAGTGAATTTTGCTTTGTTTAACAGTAAAATATTCATACATGTCATCTTCTTAAAATCTATATCCTGACGCTCAATTCGATTTTTTTGTTAATATAAACAAATTAAGTGTTTATCTTCGAGAAGCTCGAGTTCCATCATGGCATAGATCGGGAAAAAATTTGAGTTTATGGTAACCACCTGGGTTTTGACAAATCTCAATATCTTTAAAACAATTAGTCGTGCATATAATCGTGATCGACATGTAAAATCTGGATTTTTAGTAATGGTTATTAGTGACGAAGATCTCGAGTAATTTAGAGATGAACGAAAATTATTATTTTGTAAAATTCCAGAAAAACCTTTGTTTTCGCGACTGGGGTTTGGACAAGAAGGAGGTGCAAGGGAAGACGCGTAGGGGGAAAATGAGTCGATATTTTTATGGGGCGTGGCGTGGGGTTCGAGTTATTTTAGGGTTAGACAGTGATTTAGGATAGAACTTGGATTTTGAGAAATGGCGTCGTCGTGGGTGGGTTACAAGCATGCGTGTAGCTAGTGAGGGATCGGTAAAGGAAGGGTTGGCAAAGCTGGGACCAAAATCTAGTGATCAATGGTGTGCTGAGGTGGTAGGGAAGACGGTGAAGTTGGAGCACTGTTGTGTTTCAATTTTGGAAGGGAAGCTCGAATTTTGGGATCAGACGGTTGACGCTGGTTCAAGAAGGCTGAGAGGTTGCGGTAGATGTGGGTAGCATTCGGGGTTGGTCGACGGCAAGAACTGATGGTCGGAGGGCAGTGCATGTGCACGATTTAGTGCACAGATTTTTGTACGCATGAGAAGGAGGGAGCTTGCTGGAATTAAGAAGGAGCAAATAGAGGATAGGATTGACTGAGTGAATGAGTAGTGGGACGGATTGGGCCTGCTATTCATAATGATAAAAACAAATTCTCAATAAAATTACAAACTAAACTATGTTAAGTGAGTAAAGTAATTTTTAACCTTAAACTATCTTAAAACTTCTGGGAAAATGCTAGTATGAATTAATGGGTTAAGCTTAAATTAATTAAGCTTAAGGTAACCATATATATATATATATGTGTGTGTGTGTGTGTGTGTGTGTGTGTGTGTGTGTATGTATGTATATTTGATAATTATCCATTAATTACCGAAGGTTGTTAAAGTAAGATGCATAGATGTAATTAAGTAATTAATAAGATAAAAGGTTTATTTAAAGTAAATTAAGGAATTGGATAATGAATGATTAATTAAATTAATAAAGTAATTAAAGAATAATCAATTAATTTAATTAATTAATGATTAAGGATTAATTAATTAAAGGATTGATTAATTAAGGATTAATTACTTAGTGTAATTAATTAAAGGATCAATTAAAGGATTAATTACTTAGTGTAATTAATTAAAGGATTAATTAATTAAAGGATTGATTAATTAAGGATTAATTAATAAAGGAAATTAATTAAGGGTTAGTTAATTAATGAGTGTGATTAATTAAAGGATAATTAATCAATGTAAGTGATTATAGGATAATTAATTTGAGTAATTAATTAAAGATAAACGTAACTAATGTGAAATAAGTGAAGGTTAATTAATTTGGGTAATTAATTAATGGCTGATTACTCAATGTAATTGGAAGGGATAACTAAGTGATGATTAATTAATGGTTTATAATTAATTAATGTTAAGTAAGCAGGATTAAAAGTGATTAAAGTAATTAATTTATTTTATTTAAATTAACTAGAAATGGTGTGACTAATTAATCTTGCTTATGAGTTATTGAATGATGTTGAATGCGTTGGATTATTTGATATTTCTGATTTGAAATGTTTTGTGATATGATTGAGTTGAATAGTGATAATGTGGTTATCTATCGATGAAGAATTACTATGTAAAAGTGACATCCTGTGTTTAAAGTTTGAATTGTATTTCATTTGAATAACTTGGGTTAAGATGACATGGGACTCGAAAAGACCAGGGTCGGGTATCAATAAATACCCAAAACCACTTCGATTTGAAATCTTCTATAATTCTTTATAGATTTGATATGTGTAATCTATAAGCTGGAGTGAAATAATTTAAGTGATATGGACCATTGAAAGTAAGTAAAGGTACTCAGAGGTTGATTTGTGAATTAAGTATTGAATATAACAAATTAAGAACTCATAGTAAGATACGAGTTACCCTGGGTTTTAAATAAGTTTTGTGCATTAGAATTTCATGTTATATGGGTTTATTCACGCTGGTTTCTAGCCTGACCCGGGTGTTACTTTGATGTAATGCTCAGGTCGGACTGAGTATTACAGATTTCCAGGTTAGAACATTCTGGAGCTCAGGCGGCGAGCTGGATGGCAGGACGTATGGAGTATTCCGCTGTATATATTATTGTAGTATCTGGGGCATGTTGATTTTAACTGTCCAGTGTTTGTGTAAATATTGTAACTCTAATGTATTAATGTAAATTAACTAATACAGTTTTCCTTTGTATAACTGCTATTTTATTTGATATTATATTTTGATCCACTACGAATGTGAGAATCTATGTTTTGGTGTTTTTGTTTCTTCTTCCTCTTCTCTCTCTTTCTTCTTTTCTCTAACAATTTGGAATTTTCGAAGTCAAAAATCCCCGGTCGATACATTTGGTATCAGAGCTAAAGGATTAGTAAGAACCTTGGCTTTGGTGGGTTTACTCATTAAGGATAGGGTCAGTGGTACCCTAGAATGAGTTGAGAGTGAGTGTGTGTATGAGAGCGTACTTGTTATTTTCTTATATAAAGGTTTAAAATGGTTTTAAAAATAAATGACTTTTATATTAGTTTATATTTTGATATATAATGCAATATTTCTTTCTAATTATTATAAATTCTAAGAACTAGGTTGTTGATAAGTTTGAAATTAAATGGTAATAGTAATACAACCAAATTGAAATTAAATGAAGATTAGTTTGAAATAGATCCAAACTGGAACTAAATCCTGAATTTGTAGAAGTAAGAATAAGATAAAAACGAATTGGTATCCAGATATGATAATCTTGGGTATTATAATAAATGGTTATAGTGTTTAATAATGAAATATTTGTTAACGAGTGACCAAAAATGAAGTAAACTTTTAAGATGAGTATAATTTATAAATTAAAGTGGGTTTAAAATTGTGAAGCTTTGAATCCTAAGTCTAGAAACATCTGGAATTGTTTTCCAAATGTTAAAAGAAATGATATTATTCAGACTATTTTGAATGTGATCGTATTTTAAAATAAGAGATGTTTGAAAATTTGAAAGAAAATTTGTTTTGAATTAAAACCAAAGGTGGTTTAAATTCTAAGGTGTAACTTAGGGTGCAAAGGAAATAACTTTGTATATATAAGGGATATACGTGATATCAAAGATGATTTGAAAATAAACTCTAAGTGTTGGGTTTTAAATTTTTCCTTGGAATGTGATATGGAATCCCAAAGTGACAAGTCTTTGAACTTATAAGTCAGAAATAATATTGATAGAAATTTAAAATTTGAAATGGAGGATTCAAATTTGAGTAAGGTTAATGGGATTAAATTGCATTTAACTTAGGGAAAGTTAAATAAGTTTAGAACAAACAACCTGAATTGGAAATTTCAAGATCAAATGGGGATTTAACTTAAGAAGTTAAATGGGTTGATTTGAGATGGGAATTATGTGTGATCTCAAACGAATTTGAGAAGTGGAAATTGAAAATGGACGCTGTTAATTAGTGTTTGGACAAATTTGGCTGTTTATTTATCCTGATATCATTCTATTGTTATAAATAATTTATGAAACTGAGGATTGGTTTTGAAGTTAAAAATGGATAATAAATTAGAATCTGAAGATTAAGTTGTTTTTGAATTCTTATTTGAACTTTGAAACAAGTTAAGTAATGATAATTTTAAAATTGGAATATTAGAATTTGGATTTAGAATTAAATTGCTTAAAAATTTAAGTTGTTAATTTAAAAGTAAAGGTTAATTTGATTTAAAGAATTAAGTCGACATTTAAAAATTTAACTCGAATTTATATAATTCAAGATGGTTTAAAGTTGAGATTTGAATTGAATTAGTTTAAATTGAATTTGATTTAAATTAATTGGAATTGTGATTGAAGATGGACAAGTTTAAATTTAAAATGGAAAATTTGAATTAGATTAATTTGAAATGAAACTGAAGTTGAATGAGTTCAAATTCATATGGAAGTTGATTTGAATTTGGGATGGGAATGGAGGTTAACTTAATTTGAATTGAAATTGAATCAATTTAAACAAAAGTGGAAATTTAAGTTGAATTGATTGAAATAAGAAATTGAACGGTTTGGCTCTGGACTATTTTCAAAATAAATTTTTTCAATATAAACTTTCTTAAATCCTAGCTATTTACTATACCATCTTTTCTTTTTAAAACCCAAGCTATCTTATATTTATTTTACAACTATTTTTAGAACTACTTAACTATTTTACAACTGTTTTATAAACTAATTACTATTTTTCAACTACTTATAACTAATTACTGCTTTAAACTATTTCGCAAATTATTCAACTATTTTATAACCATTTGACTATTTTATAACTATTTTATAATTACTTAACTATTTTAGCTATTTTACAAATTAATAATTATTTTTCAACTACTTATCTATTTTGAAAATTTTCAAGCTATTTTCTAAATTCAAGCTGGTCAGTGTGCAAACTGTTTATGATTAATTGCCAATTGAGATAAGAATTAAAGTGACAATCCAAATGAAATTGAAACAACTGTGAATAAGTGGATAGAAAATTAAAGTGAATGTGAATAGAAAAGGAGATTGATTTGGCTAATTATCAATAGAGATTAATACGTAAGGTAACATATATTATTCTATCCGCATAGTGATTTGGTCCAGATTCGAACACAGAATTTCGGGATAGTATATTGATCCGAGTTGGGATTTTTTACTCAATTTTCGACGGCGGACCTGGATATGGATTTTTGATTGGTTTTGGGAATTCTTTATCATAGTTATGACTATGCAAGGAGAATGACAGTTTCTGATCAAGAAACCAGATCTGAGTCTGCAATAGGAAGTCAGGTGGACGATACTAGTTCGAAAGTGAAATTTTGTGATCGAGTGAGCAATCAGATTGATATAGTGTACGGATGATATGTGTACGTCGTACGGGTTTGAATGAAATTGATATTGAAAATGTGAGAAAAGAACTATAAAATGGTTTTTGAATTGAAAAGTATATTTTGTGAAATATATGATAAAATAAAGCGGAAACCGGATATTTCTACGGTAGAAATTTACTTTATGGAAGTAAGTAATATGGTAAGTGACTTATAGAGTAATCAAGCTTGAATATTGATTTGTCATAAACAAAGTTATATACATATATATAATTGATAAACTCTCCTTGTTGAATTTATAGCCAGAAGAAAAGGATTTTTGAAAGTATTTGAAGTATAAAAAGGGACTTTATACCAGTATGAAATGATTAAAGATTTTTCAAGGATATGTATCTGTGTATATAAATATATCTATACACACACACATACATACATACATATAAAGGATCTTATGAGAAAGATTTTGGGAAAAAGGTTTTGGAACTTTGGATTTGGAAAGGCTTCTGATTTTTGGGAAAAATCAATTTTGGAAATTTGGAAAGCCTAGTTTGAGAATTATCGATTTTGGAATAATCGATTTTGAGAAAAGGAGATTTATAGGTGATTCATACTAGGTGTATGATTTGGGAGATACTATATATGTATAGTATAAAGTGTTCTGAAAATGGCTCTGGAGAAAAAGACGCTCCCTTGGAATGAACTTCTCAAGAGTACCATAGGTTGGTACTACCTTGAGCCCCAAGGGGGAGGCTCTAAAGTGGATCCTGTAAGCAAGTCCGGAGAAACTGAAGTTCCTGAGGATTATTTGATAGCGAAAGTTGAGGGCGTTGATGCCTATAGAGGCATTTGGGTTATACTGTGACGACAGTGTAACTCGACGTCGCTGCGATCTACTGTGGACCATAGCAGAAATCGTGTGGAGATGAGTGTCAATGGTCTACGTTCGATTTCGCCGGTAAGGCAACGTAACACCCGTAGACCGCGATCTATGGTCGAGTGGAGTAGTTTCATTCTTTTGGCAGCGAAATTCGAGGGCACTGATGCCTAAAGTTATATGGATTTTTTTTGTGATGGCAACGTAACCACAGATGTAGCTGCCATCTATAGCGGGTTCCATGGTGTAACCGAGGGGCGCGATGTGCCTACAGTTATCTGTGGATTTTGCCGGGATGGCAACGTAACGATCGGGTTAACTACGACCATGGATGAGGGTAATGATCTCCGGAGCATTCTCACCAAAGATACTCTCTCTATTTTCAAAAATATTTTCTATATTTTCAATAAATATTTTCCAAGTATTTTCATTGGGTGTTGGAAATGAGTTTACCAAGTACTTATAGATTTTCAGTCCTATGTCTGATCAACGTATGACCGAATTTCTATGAGAACGAGGATGAACTTGTGGAAACATCGAGTTATAAAGGTAAATTTATAAAACTATTTTGGTAATATTATATAGATTTCAAAGTGTTTTAAAAATTCTTAATAAAAGAGTTTATAGTTGAAATGATCAAGGGGTAATTTATCTGATAATAAGTAAATAATAAATTTTGGCTTCGTTCCTTTTCAAAGACGAAAAGATTCAAAGGGGGGAGGAATGTGATATCCCAGAATTTTAGGCAAATAAATAATATAATAATCTTCTTTTATAATCTAAAATTTATTTTTTTCCTAAGCAAATAAAATATGTATTAATTTGTTATGTATATTTATAAAAATAGATTTTTAAATAGAATTTGGATTTGAAATTCAATTATAATTATCTTAAGTATAAATTGGATCTAAAACTCTATATTTTGGAACTAATAAAATTTTTTTTCTAATTTTAATATAAATATATATATAAGGAAATGTATATAATATGAACTATACGTATAAATATTTATTATCTAAAAAGTATAATAGTTGAAATAAGAATTAAACAAAAGAATTATATACTTCCTTTTGAAGCTTTATATATAAACAAAAATAATTTGAAAATATAAATATAAAATATATATAAATTTAAATATAAAACATTTAAAACATATGTTAATATAATACTTATCAATTAAAGAAATTTTTTTGCAAAATTACAAGTGTAAACAAGATAAAATACATTTAAACATTTGTAAGTATAATTTAACATGCAATTTACAAGTGTATATATATTTAACAAGTGCCATACCTTTTAATTATCTTTCACTTTTAAAAATTAAAATAAAACAAGATTCTATATATACATTCCTATAAACCCTTTCTCATTCTTCTTTCACAAAAGTCCAACCTAAAGAAAGACTATAACCTGGAAATAAAAAAAAGAAAATCGAAAACAAATTCAGATGCAACTTCAAATTAATTTAAACCTGAGGCAATTGTAATCAAAGCTCAAGCAAGGTTAGAGAAAATCAAGATCAACCCAAAGCACTTCCGTTTCAAGGATTATCATATCCAGTAGCAATTAAAATAAAAATTTAGATCAAAAGCATAAACCCTGTTCTCTGTCTTAAAATGGTGAGTAAACATTGTTTCTTTAACCCAATTTCTCTTATTATCTCGATGCGTGAAAAATATGATTGTGGATAGGACTCGATCATGTTTTACATAAAAGTAAGAATGTGTTGTCTGAAATAGGTTGAATTCTGAATGCATGCCTGTGTGTGTAAATGCATGACCATGTTCTCATCATACAAACCATTATTAGCTAAGATGTTTAAAGAAACTATGACTGAATTAATTGGACCTTATTTCTGTAAGTGTTTCAAAGTGTTGTTAGCCTGAAGTTTCACTGGAAAGAGGGTAGATCAGTAAAAGAAAAAAAATCAAATCAAATCAGGAAGGTGAGAAACTCTAAATGTAAAAGGACTGGAAGTGAATTTTGCTCTGTTTAATGATAAAATATTCATACATGTCATCTTTCTAAAATCTATATCTCGACGCTTAATTCGAATTTGTTGTTCGTATAAACAAATTAAGTGTTTATCTTCAAGAATAAATCATGCTAAGAATTACTCGAGTTCCATCAAGGCATAGATCGGGAAAAAAATTGAGTTTACAATAACCACCTGGGTTTTGACAAATCCCAATATCTTTAAAACAATTGATCGTGTACATAATTGTGATCGACATGTAAAAACTGAATTTTTAGTAATGATTTCATGGTTATTAGTGACCTAGATCTCGAGTAATTTAGAGATGAACGGAAATAGTTATTTTTTAAAATTCAGGCGACACCTTTGTTTTCGTGACTGGGGTCTGGACAAGGCGAAGGTGCAAGGGAAGGCGCACAGGGGACAAATGGGTCAACTTTTTTTTGGGGCGCGTGGCATGGGGTTCGAGTTATTTTAGGGTTAGACAGTTGATTTGGGATAGAACTGGGATTTTGAGAGATGGCATCATCGTGGTTTGGTTACAAGCGTGCGCGTAGTGAAGGATCGGTAAAGGAAGGGGTGGCGGAGATAGGACCAAAACCTAGTGATCGATGGTGTGCTGAGATGATGGGGAAGACGGTGAAGTTGGAGCACTGTTGTGTTCCAGTTTTGGAAGGGAAGCTCGAATTTTGGGATTATATGGTTGACGCTGGTTCGAGAAGGCTGAGAGGTTGCAGTAGATGTGGGTGGCATTCGGGGTTGGTCGGCGGCAAGAACCAATGGTTGGAGGGTGGTGCATGTGCATGATTCAGTGCACAGATTTGTGTATGCATGAGAAGGAGGGAGCTTGCTGGAATTTAGAAGGAGCAAATAGACGATAGGATTGACTGAGTGAATGAGTAGTGGGCCGGATTGGGCCTGCTATTCGTAATGATAAAAACAAATTCTCAATAACATTACAAACTAAACTATGTTAAGGGGATAAAGTAATTTTTAACCTTAAACTGTCTTAAACTTTTGGGAAAAATGGCTAGTATGAATTAATGGGTTAAGCTTAAATTAATTAAGCTTAAAATAACTATATATATATATATATATATATATATGAAATTATTCATTAATTACCGAAGTTTGTTAAAGTAAGGTGAATAGTTGTAATTAAGTAATTAATAAGATAAAAGGTTTATTTAAAGTAAATTAAGGAATTGGATAATGAATGATTAATTAAATTAATAAAGTAATTAAAGAATAATCAATTAATTTAATTAATTAATGATTAAAGATTAATTAATTAATGGATTGATTAATTAAGGATTAATTACTTAGTGTAATTAATTAAAGGATTGATTATAATTAATTAAAGGATTAATTACTTAGTGTAATTAATTAAAGGATTAATTAATTAAAGAATTATTAATTAAGGATTAATTAATAAAGGAAATTAATTAAGGGTTAGTTAATTAATGAATGTGATTAATTAAAGGATAATTAATTAATGTAAGTGATTATAGGATAATTAATTTGAGTAATTAATTAAAGATATTGTAATTAATGTGAAATGGGTGAAGGTTAATTAATTTGGGTAATTAATTAAAGGCTGATTACTTAATGTACTCAGATAGGAAAATTAAGTGATGATTAATTAATGGTTTATAATTAATTAATGTTAAGTAAGCAGGATTAAAAGTGATTAAAGTAATTAATTAATTTTATTTAAATTAACTAGAAATGGTGTGACTAATTAATCTTGCTTATGAGTTATTGAATGATGTTGAATGCGTTGGATTATTTGATATTTCTGATTTGAAATGTTTTGTGATATGATTGGGTTGAATAGTGATAATATGGTCATCTATCGATGATGAATTACTATGTAAAAGTGACATCCTGTGTTTAAAGTTTGAATTGTATTTCATTTGAATAACTTGGGTTAAGATGACATGGGACTCAAAGAGACCGGGGTCGGGTATCAGTAAATACCCGAAACCACTTCGATTTGAAATCTTCTATAATTCTTTATAGATTTGATATGTGTAATCTATAGGCTGCAATGAAATAATTTAACTGATCTGGACCATTGAAACTTAGTTAGGGTACTTAGAGGTTGATTTGTGAATTAAGTATTGAATATAACAAATTAAGAACTCGTAGTAGGGTACAAATTACCCTGGGTTTTAAATAAGTTTTGTGCATTAGAATTTCATGTTATATGCGTTTATTCACGCTAGTTTCCAGCCTGACCCGGGTGTTACTTTGATGTAATGCTCGGGTCAGACAAGGTATTACAGATTTCCAAGTTAGGACGTTCTGGAGCTCGGGAGGCGAGCTGGATGGCAGGACGTATGGAGTATTCCACTATATATATTATTGTAGTATCTGGGACATATTGATTTTAACTGTCCAGTGTTTGTGTAAATGTTGTAACTCTGATGTATTGATGTAACTTAACTAATACAGTTTTTTGATATTATATTTTGATCCGCTGCGAATGTGAGAATCTGTGTTTTGATGTTTCTGTTTCTTCTTCCTCTTCTCTCTCTTTCTTCTTTTCTCTAACAATTTGGAATTTTCGAAGTCGAAAATCCCATGTCGTTACACGCTCTCCCTAGAGTATAGAGAATATCCAGATCATATGATGCCAAAAATTCTATCCACCTCTGCTGCCTCACATTTAGATCCTTCTGGGAGAAATGGTATTTTAAAGGTTTATGATTAGTGTAAAGCTCAAACTTCTCTCCCAACAGATAGTGCCTCCAAATCTTCAAAGCAAAGTCGATGGCCAGCAATTCCAGATCATGCGTAGCATAATTCTTCTCATGTGACTTCAACTGCCTACTCGCATACGCAATCACTTTCCCACTCTGCATCAGCACAGCACCCAGCCCTACTCCACAAGCATTCATGTAGACTTCGAACTCACTCTTACCATCAGGAATAGCTAGAACAGGTGCACTGGTCAACCTTGCCTTCAAATCCAGGAATGCCTCTTCACACTTGGAGGTCCACTTAAACTTTGCTCCTTTCCTAGTAAGTTTAGTTAAGTGCGAAGAAACCTTAGAGTAGTCCCTGATAAATTTCCTGTAGTACCCTGCCAAACCAAGAAAACTGCGGACTTTCATAGGAGTCTGCGATTGCTTCCAGTCTTGAATAGCTGCTACCTTGGCCGGATCAATAGAAATACCCTCTCCAGATACAATATGCCCCAAAAATCTAACCTCCGACTTCCATAAATGGCATTTCAAAAACTTATCCTTCAGGACATGCCTCCTTAAAGTCTCCAATACTACCTCCATATGTCGCTTATGCTCTTCCTCGTACTTGGAGTAGATGAGAATGTCGTCGATGAACACGAGCATAACTTATTCAGCACATCCTGGAAAACTCGGTTCTTTAAATCCACAAAATAAGCTGGAGCATTGGTTATCCCAAAAGGCATAACTAACCACTCATAAAAACAATTGGATCCTCCGAACGCAGTCAAGGGTATACTGTCTTTAGCTACCCTTAACTGGCGGAAACCTGAAGCTAAATCCAACTGGAAGAAAACAAAAGCTCCATGGAGTTGATCAAAAAGATCGCCTATGCGGGACAAGGGATACTTATTCCTAATAGGCACCTTATTCAACTCTCAATAATCTACAAAGAATCTTAATGACTCATCCGACTTGGTCACAAAGACTACACCAGAACCCCAACTAAAATAACTAGGCCGGATCAAACCTCTCTCTAAGAAATCTTATGTTTGCTTCACCAGCTCTCTCTCTCTCTCTCTCTCTCTCTCTCTCTCTCTCTCTCTCTCTCTCTCTCTCTCTCTCTCTCTCTCTCTCTCTCGGCGCTATCCTTCTACTGGGTTGAATAACATGTATTGCTTCCGAAACTAAGTCGATCGGAAACTATATATCCCGATGCGAGGGAAAACCTTTAACTTCTTCAAAGACAACTGGAAAATCTTTGACCACTTCGATGGATTCTACTTCTTCTGGAGATTCCTCGATTCTATGCAAAAGACTACTCAAGTGAACTCTAGAATTAACGCAAGTTACTTTTGCAATCATTCCCAACTCGGTTTTCAAAGTCACAGTTCTCTCTTCACAAATCAAAATAGCCTTATGCTTATCCAACCAATCCATTTCCAGAATAAGGTCAAATCCCTTAAAATCCAATACAAATAGGTCGCAAGAAAACTACGGGATAGATAAGAAATTCTTAGGCCTCTACAGATCTTGTCTAACTTGGTCACTCCCTCTATAGGATTAGATACAAAAATAAGACGGTCTACCACACTAGGGGTAAGATGAAACTTCCCCACCATATCCAAAGAAAGAAAACTAAGGGAAGCACCAGAATCAAACAAAACTCTAAAAAAATGCCATCTAAAAGTAAAGTACCTTCCAGAATGCCTTTACCTTTCCTATCCAAAGAAGTTGACGGTCCTTCTTGAATAGCAGACACCTTAGTTGGCTGACCACTCTGAAGAAGCGGGCAAGCCTTCACCATGTGCCCTGGCTATTGACAGTTGAAACACAAAGACTTATGAATCATTGCTGAACCGGGTCCACTCTGACGCTGCTGCTGCTGAGCTCTACCTCTAGGACACTGCTTAGCCAAATGACCCTCTTGCTGACCCACATAACACTTTTGAGCTCCATTATTGCCTTCCTGTTTCCCTTTGCCTTACTTCTTCCAATTAGGGTTGAATTTCCTTTTGTTCGGATTGGAAGAAGTTCCACTTGCTGCTACTACATATGCCATGGGTTTCTTATTCATAAGCTTCTCATATCTCAATGTCATATCAATAAATTCCACGAATGGTCCCTTGAGATGAGCTGTCATCTTCTTGTGGAACTTGGGCCTCATTCCCAACACAAACATCTCATTTTTCTTGAGGGGTGTATCAATCAGACCAGGTCCGTAGCTAGATAATTCGTTGAACTTAGTCTCATATTCGGATACCGACATACTTCCTTGTTTCAGATCCAGAAAATCTTTATACAAACGAGTTTTCCCAACTATAAGCATAAACTGTTCCTCAAAAAGTTCCTTAAACTTTCTCCAAGAAATATCATCCTCTGAAATATTCATTGTAACCACATTCCACCATGCAGCTGTTCCTTCTTGAAGTTGCCACGATGCCATCACTCTCTTTTGCTCATCTGCCAGATCCAAACTCTTAAAAATTCGCTCAAACGAGCGTAACCAAGCCTGAACTTCAATGATGGACTATGTTCCTTTAAAAGGCTTTCCTTCCAGATTGGTGAAATCCTTACACAAAGCAGCAAAGCTTACTCGAGGCGGTGTTGGATTTAAAGCCTCGCTAGCATTTGGACCCCTTCCATTAGTGGTCGTCATGATGCCCACAACTCTGCCTCTCCATTTTCTAGAACTCATGTTGGCAACCTGGACAGGTAACCCAATAATTTAGACAGGTATATAGAGATAAAAAATAACAAGTACGCTCTCTCAAGATAGATATTACTCCAAAGCCTAGGTATTATCTCAGCCTAGCGCTCCGGTACCCACTGTGACGACCCGTCTTTCATTCCAAAGAAAGACGTATCATCATTAAGAAAGAAATAGTAGAAAGAGAATAGATAGAAAGAAACAACAATATTAGAATCTCACAGCGGAACGGAAAATATATATTACATCACATAGCTATTACGTAGTCATTACACATCAGAGTTATACAGTTACACAACATCACATTTGACAGTCGTGAAGACCTATTTATCCATTACATTTCAAAATACAAACAGTTAAATGATACCAACACAGTGGAAATATATATATGTATGTATGTATGTATGTATGTATGTATGTATGTATGTATGTATGTATGTGTATATATAGGTGCGCCAAGTCTCCTGCTCCAAGCCCTTCAAAAATTCATCAAGCCAACCTGATCACTTGGCTACTCATAAAAATTTAAGCACCCAAGAGTTTAAGAAAACAGAATAAACTCCGGGTCAAACATGGGTCTGGTGTGAGCAAACGGTTAAGTTGTTTAACTTGAAAAAACCTTTGAAATAAAAGGTATCTCGTAAGACTCTCCGCAAATAAACGTGGACAAGTTTTTCCCTTACGATAACCAAAACATTTGATAGGAAATCTAGTTATATTATAATAGCGTCTAGGGTTTTCAATTTAAAATAGGAAATAGTTGGAATGCTTACATCTCACGTTCCAACTTAGTTTGGCACAATCAAAACCGTATAGGCACTTATTGGAGATTGGATTCCATACAATGGCAGGGCTACTGGGGTACCGCCCGTCACAGTACATGGTCTTGATCAATGTACCGAGGATCCATCATGATCCCCTGCAATACAAAACCGGAGCGACCCCTTATTGGATAGTCCGAATAAGACAACCCCGTAGTTGTGGCCAACAACTGCTCACACAGCCGAATAAGGGGGCCTCTAGACAGGAGAAAATCTTATCCTACTCGGGTGCTACTCACTTAGCCTTGCATGAACCTCCCCCGTTCCATTCCCGGTTGATGAGGCTTGAGTCTACGATTACCTTTTTAGAACATTATCTTGCAATGCTCATCGTCCTCCATTGACGATGGTCTGATAGCATTCATCCATTCAAGTTCGTTTTGGGTTTGAATGAAACCAAAGGCACTATCTCCGTTACACTCGTTTTGGAATCACACTCAAATTTAACGACAAATAGCCTTTGCATTCTGAATCTTCATCTTGATCTTCACTTGAGATTTCACGACCTATCGTTTAACTTGGATCGATGTGGTTTTCAGATAACAAATTTGATATGCGATCCCAGTCTCACCGAAATCCAATCGCCGTCTTAAAGGCCAGGTTGTTTAAGTAAAACAATTTAATTCAATCCAGAACATAGTATTCAAACAGCATTCATCACAGATAAATAACCTACATTTATCACGGCTATATTCAAAGTATTGCTCATCAGAGAATATCATAGATTAACATACTATAAATATTAATCAATTCAAACATTCTATACAATCAGTCACTCATAAGCAAGATTTATTAATCCCATAATTATAATTAATTTAATTAACTCAAATTAAATTAATTACTTATGAATTAATCACCTAACCTGCTTAATTAACATTAATTAATTACAAACCATTTATTATTATCTAATTAATTAATGAAATTAATTAATCATCCTTAATTACTTACATTAATTAACTATCTAATGATTATTAATTAATTAATCCTTTTAATTATTAATTAATTATCCTTTAATTACTAATTAATTAATCCTTAATTACTAATTAATTAATTAATAATTAATTAATAATTAATTAATAATTAATCCTTAATTATTAATTAATTAATTATTCTTTAATTACTAATTAAATAAATAAATAATTAATTAATCTTTAATTACCCAAGACCTTAATCAATTTTAACATAAATCATTTATCTTTATTAATTACTTAATTATCAATAAAATCTTATTTAATAAATCTTGGAATTAATTATCGTTAACATATAAATTAAAAACATTTTACCCTTTTAATTGATTACTTGATTACACATTTAATTTAAGTTTAAAATAAACATAAGAATTAACTAAATAAAGTGAAACAAATTATACAACTTTTCTTAAACCAAATATTTAAAACATTTATTATATATAAAGAAATTGATTTAAAAAATAGGTTAAAACTTGATTTATTTTAATTTTAAAAACTTGTTTTATTTAAATTTTAAAACTGTTATAAATATATACCTGAGTCTAACTCGGTATCCACCCGAGCCTAGACCCGAGAAACTTTCTTCTTCTTTTTTTAAACTTAGTTTAGTTTTAAAATTAAAAGCTGATGCAACATGCAAACCACTCGCGAACGACTCGAAGCCAAACTCGGGCCACCACCATATTTTCCCGAGCTCTCCCTCTTCTCCTCCAATCCTACTGACACCAGAACCTCGTGCACGTGCACCGATGAACGAAACAACTTCGTCCATCGATGCTACCTCCAACAGGTCGACGACCATCTCCACCTTCAATTCCGACCACCTACTCTTTAACATATACACTAAATCGAAATCGAGCAAACGTGAACTAACTGGAACGGAAACCATCATCCAAGAACCACCTCGACCCGATGCCTCCAACCACCAGAACCTTCGAATCTCCGTCCATAGCTTCATCAACCAACCACGCACCTAATCCTCCATCTTCGATCAACTCCCGTGCCTCGATGACGATGCAGTAGCCTAAATTCCAACCTCGATCAAAACCTAGGTTTAAACCATACATCGACGCCGTGCCGCCTCCCCGGTAGTCGATAAATCCAACGATTATTTTTTTTCGAGATCCTCAACCTCCCCGCTACCTCCAGCAGTAATCTCGACCGTCCATTCCTCGCTGATTGCCAGAAAAAGCCCAAAACACAAACTCCATTCAACCTGAGATTCCTCACTCAAAACAACGTTAGAAATCTGGATTTTACCTCTAAAATTCATGAATTTTCGAAGATGATTTAGATTACATAGGTGAATCAAAGAATCATGATATTCGAATTTGAGATGTTTTAGATTTTTAACTTAATTTTGCCATTTTCCAGAAAATATTCAAACTAATTATACTTACAATATTTTTAAAACTTAGATCTTGTTAATTCAAGCATACTTTGTCTAAACATCATAAGCTATAGAAGGTTTGGAGAAGAGAAAATGATTTTTGAAATTGTTTTGAAACCTATAAAACAAAATAGAGGATACTATATCCAAACCCAGACATGCATACACATCAACCATAACTGATATACACGCAAGCATATTTACATTCATGCAACCATTTCACAATTTTGTTTCAAGCATTTATCACATGCAAGTCAAGAAATAATAGTTTTTTAAAAAAATGTTTATTCACCAGATATGATGTTGAACAGAGAAGTTTTGAACAGGAAATGCTTGATCTTTTTTGAAACTTTGTAAATTGGAAATTACTTTAGCTTGTTGAGATGATCTTTGCTTTTATCTAGTTGAATCTATTTGATTTCAGGCTTGTAAAGAGTTGTTGTTTGATATTTTATTCCCTGGTTTTTTTATGTTTTTTCTTTCTCAGGTTTGGTTTGTAGGATAGAAGAAAGTGAAAGAGTAAGGAAGAGATGAGATATATATACAACCTGATTTTAATTTTATTTAAAAGAAAAGAAAATAAATAAGGCGACGCTTGTTATTTTGCATGCTACTAATCTTACATTTGTTAATTTGCACGTGTTAATTATTTTTAATATGTTTTTACGTAACTTTATATTTTATTTTATATCTAGTTTAATATTAATATGTGTTTTTTTATGTTTTTATATTTAAACTTTACCTTTGTTTATATTTATAAAATCTTAAGAAAATGATTTAAAACTAATTATACTAATAAATAATCATATATATATACTAGTTTTTAAATAGAGTTTTAAATCCATTTTATTTTTAAGATATTTATCTTTTGAATTTCAAATTCAAATTCAAATTCAAATTCTATTTAAAATCAACTTATATATACATATAAAGAAACACATATTTAATTTGTTTGAAAAAGAATAATTTTGCACATTTTAAATAACTTATAAAAGAAGATTATCTCATTATTATTTGCCTAAAATTTTGGGATATCACAAAATTTGTTCAGTATCACTCACTTCATACCCTGCTGCTCCAAGTAAGTAACATAATGTTTTAATTTTTAATGGATACTTCCTTATAGGATGTCATTCTTCTTTAAGTTTTGCAATTGTCTTTTATAATGCATGTCTCTTGCTACTGATTGAAAACTGAACACTTGCTCTACAGTAAACCAAATTCGACGAACATTCTTACATCCTATAGTTGTGGTAACAAAGTTGCGCTTATTGTAGACAATATCCATGAACATAATAGACTGTTTTGCCTTTGATAAATTGTGTATTCTCTGTTTAAAACCAAATTTCCTTCGGAATTGGAAATATACGACTCTGGCTCTTGTTTTGTTCCAAGAATATATTCTTCCAAGCTATATCCTCTTATTGCTGTTTGAACTTGAAACTTCCATGGTAGATAGTTTGTTCCATCTAGCTCGATTTGGATCAATTGAATTTCTAGACTTACTATGATTTTTGATATGTTTTCTGCAGTACTTGATGGTGCATGATCCGATCTTGGGTTTGCTGATTATGATGAATTATAATCTATGCCCCCTTTGGCCACGATTAAAATTCAACAAAGAATGAGTAACAAGATATTGAAATGAAAGAAAGAACAAGAACCCGATTTGCAAATAAAAACTGAGTGAATGTTAACTTGCCCAATTTCTTGAATAGGATCAGAAAGCAGCCAGTGATCTTGATCATTGGTAAGGCTTGATGATGATCCTAGTTTTAGTTTCTTGAGTTTCTTTTAAAAATGAAAGCAGCCGAAGAGTTGAATGATGAAAATTTTCCGACAACTCTTCTTGGCATGGCTTGATGATGATCTTGATGAATTAAGGAATTCGAAAATTGAAACATTAGCACTTCAAGATTATGAGTGAAAAATTCTGATGATCTGCAACCAGTTCAAATGATGAGATGATCTCTGATGGATCTTGGCAATATATCAATCTGTTGTTAAACAATTTTGAGAAGCTCCGTTACCATATTTGAAACCGAGATGATGTTTGAATATTTGTGAAATCAGAAAGTTATTTGATATTATCAGTAAAACTATGTTGTTACATCAAACTATATGCAACCGTTTATAAAGAATGCGGAGAAGTGATATTGAGGATTATTAGGCTTATTCTAATACAACCCATTACCTAGATATTAAAGTAAAACCCTATATCCTTTACATTGCCGTTCATTTCTTTCAGCTATTTATGTCTCTTCATTTTTCTTAATATATATAATATAATACCAAATAATTTACCAGGCATTGTGGTTTTAAAAATACAATGGAGTTCTTCATCCTAAATTTCAAGGATGTTACTGCATGTGAGCAAGTCTGGATATTCTAATTTATACCCACACAGAGACACACACACATACATACATACATACATACATATATATATATATATATATTCATTTAATATTTTCAGGATTTTTTGGAAAATTTGGCCGAGAATTCATTGATGTTAGCTTTAAGAATTATGTCTCGCTTAAGCTCTTTGATTATGATGTGTTTGAATCATGCAAATAAGCTTATACTGTGCAATGCCATGCAGAAGGCTTGGTCCAAGAAAAAGAAAGAACTTTGGACCAACCTTGCGTTCGATTGAATATGTACTAACTTTGACCGGAAGCCAAACATTTTGAGGATCAGCATGTATTGTTGCAACACCTTCACCAATCTTAATTAAGTTCACAACCGGAACAAAAAAGCCAGGATAAACGAAAAAATAAATATTCATCCGCATCTACAGTTGAAAATTATCGGTCCGATTTTTATCAAGGTTATAGCTTATATCATGTGTATTTTAGTATAATAAAAGTTGTGTATTTGCTATTTTATTACGTAAATAATTTATATTATATGCATTTAATGCATATTTATTTTTGACAACTATTTATTATAATCATATTTATTAATTTTGGACACTTTCATAATCAATGAGATTGGAAAAACATTTGTTAAACAAAATTTTTTTATTCATATTTATTGATTTATATATTGTTGTTTGATCCGATATTCACTAGATGAGGATATTCTACATTCGAAAAAGATTTATGTTATTTTATCCACACTCAAAATTATTTTATCCATACTCAAAAAGAATACATACTGGATGTCTTTCTTTTTCTCGGGTTAGGTCAATTACATATTATCATATAATCATAAGATAATCAGAATCGGTATAGCAAAAGTATATAATAAAGTAGGGAAATCGCATATATGCATGAGTAAAAGCATTTTACAAAGTGAGAGAGGTGCTAGAGCTAGGTCCTATCTTTGGCAATCGTGTATGTCTTCTATGCAACCCAATACAATCATAACATTATCAGGATCAGTGTAGTCTGTAATATACTAATCAAACTAAGCCATCTGCATATAAGTCGAAGTACTATCAATTCAAGAGACTATTATACATTACAATACAAGATATTTACTCATAAAATTTCCTGAAGATGAACCATTTTCTCAGTAACATAAAACCTAGAAGAAAATTAAAATATGTGAATTATATCAATTCATTTTTAATTTGGAGTACAAATGTATAAAATGTTCAATGAGAATGCAGCCGAGCCAGCTAAAAGTTGATGCAGCGCAAGATAAAAGTAAACGATTTACCTTAAGTCGAAACCGCTCCACCTTAGGTCGCGAACGAAATAGCTCCTCCAGCCTATGCAGCGAGCAAGCCTTAGGTCACGGCGAGCGTAGGTCGCTCCGCCCAAGGTCTCTCCTCCTCCTTAAGTCGCGGTGACTTTCCTTGTGTCGCGAATCACCTCCAGTAGGTCGTGAATCTCCTCCAGTAGGCCGCGAATCTCCTCCAGTATGTCGCGAATCTCCTCCAGTAGGTCGCGAACGGCACAACGTTGTCATTGAAGATCCTCAAGTCGCGACAAATACTTACATCGCGAACGAGCTCCTTAGGTCGCGAATTCTTCCAGTAGGTCGCGAATGACATGAAGTTGTTACTGAAGATCCTTAAGTCGCGGCAAATGCTTATGTCGCGAACGAGCATTGGTAGGTCGTTGTTTCTTAGGTCGCGAGTCTTTGTTACTATTGATTTTTTTTAAGTCGACTGTGTGTTTGGTAAGTCATTTGTACTGATTATGATGTACCTTTCTTAGGTCATGTGAAGTATTGTAACGTATGTTGAGTTGTAATTGATATAAATAGGGGTGTGGTGTCACTTGTAAGGGGGTTTTTTTGATTGGGAATAAAAAAAATAGTTTGTGCTTTGTCCACCATTAAAATTGAAAGTTGAGTGTTATCTCCTTTCTCCATCTTCGGTTATTCGAGTGCGCTCGAATCAACGATTTTGAAGCCGATTCATGGAATCTCGTACGCGAGATCAACGTCGAAGAATCGTAGATCTTTTAACACGGTATCGTGCACGATCAACGTGTTGGAGATAGCTCGAATCCGGTATTCCACGAGATCATCGGATTTGGGCATTTGGGTATCTTTAATCCATCGATTTATATTGTTCACCTAATCGTTTCATCGATTAGTTTGACACGAAATCTTCATTTCGTTGTCATCCGTTAATGCGCTGCGTTGGTTTGGTATCAAAGCTTGAAGAGCTAAGCCGAGTTAGACTGTTTAAAGCCGAGCTATAAGTTCGAGACAGATTCGAGATTGTTTGCTAATCATGCCTCCGAGACGTGCTAATCGTTTTCGTAATGTTGAAGATTTGTATAGAAGACAAGAAGCTGAGCAGATGGAGCAACGTATCAATAACAAATTTAATGAAGGTATTGAGAAGTTGGATAAATTAATGATCGACATGAACCGAAGTCAAAGGAGAACATCACCAATTTCGAACCAAGGTGCAAACAGGGTTTCTCCATCGGTTTCGGAAGAAAGAGGAATGTCACCACAATCTTATCGAGATGGGAGAGAATCATCAGTTTCCGTGATGAGAGACCGCCAGGAGTACAGAAGTGAAGATAGAAGATCTCAACGTGGTTTTGAACATGAACCCTATCGTGATGTTGAACGACAGAGTAGAAGAGACATTCATGGCCATAGAGATGTAGATGGTCGAGATCGATATAGAAGTACATCAGATTTTGAAGTAGATGGTGATAGAGAAAATATTCATTATCGAGATCGAGGCCAAGTACGAAATCGTTATATGGATCCAGGGAATAACCGTAAATGGGAATCTGGCATGAAAACAGAGATTCCAGAATTCAAAGGGGGAATGATAGTGGAAGAATTTTTAGATTGGTTATCAAATGTTGAAGAAATTTTTGACTTCAAGGAAGTACCCGAGCATCGTAGAGTTAAATTGATTGCTACACGGTTGAGAGGAAGAGCATGGTGGCAACAAACTAAACTTACATGAGAAAGGATGGGAAAGTCGAAGATTGTTTCATGGGAGAAGATGAAGAAGTTGATGAACGCTACTTTCTTGCCTTATAATTAACAGTCTCTTATGTATCAGCATTTACAGAATTTGAGACAGGGAACAAAGTCGGTAAATGATTATGCAGATGAGTTTTTATCAACTGATTGCTGGAAATGATATCATGGAAATGGAGGAACAGTTGACAGCTAGATTTGTTGGAGGATTGAGAATGCAAATTCAGGATATGGTAAATATGTTTGATCCAAGATCCATTGCTGAAGCACACCAAAAGGCTCTAGTTTGGGAGAAGCAAGGCAGAAGAGGAGGTGGCGTGTTTACAAATTCCAACAATCAGGTGAAAGGGGCTAGTAGCAATACTAATGTTACCAAGGTTGTTAGTAAACCGGTTTTCAACGAAGTTGCTAAGACCAAGGTCAACAACAATATCAAGTGCTATAGTTGTCAGGAGTTTGGTCATAAGAGGAATGAATGCCCGAAGCCTATGAAGCGAGCGATGGTTGTTGAGGTTGAAGATGAGGATGCAGAAACAGAATGTCCCAATTCACCACAAGTTGAGGAGGAAGAAGAATTATTGGTGGGAGACGAAGGATATTCTTTAATGATGAGGAGATCTTGCTTGACACCAAAGCAGGAAGAGGAGACTAGCTGGTTGAGGAGTAATATTTTCCAGTCAACGTGCACTATTTTGGGAAGGGTTTGTAAGTTTGTTATCGACGCAGGAAGTTGTGATAACATCATCTCTACAGAAGCTGTAAAGAAGTTGGCGTTAAAGACAGAGAAGCATTCCAAACCATACAAATTAGCTTGGTTGAGGAAATGTGGGGAAGTGAAGGTTAGTCGAAGAGCTTGTGTAACTTTTTCCATCGGAAAGAAGTATAAAGATGAAATTTGGTGTGACGTGGTAGATATGGATGTATGTCATTTGTTGTTGGGAAGACCGTGGCAATACGATAGAGCCGTGCAACACGATGGAAGGACTAATTGCTACAGTTTCATGTTCAATGGCACTAAAATCACTTTGGTTCCTAAACAGTGACAACAAAGTGAAAGCAAATTGGAGGAAATCGAGGAACTTAAGACTCTGTTATCTTTGAAGGAGTTTGTCGAAGAAGTAGAGAATGAGCCTGATGTATTTCTGTTGATTGGACGTGAAAATAGTAAAACGGTTGAAATTCCTGAGGAAGTTAAGCCAGTATTGAAGGAATTTGAAGATGTATTTCCTGAAAAATTGCCAAAAGAGTTACCACCGTTGAGAGACATACAACACCAGATAGATCTTGTTCCAGGAGCTGTGTTACCACATAGACCACATTATAGAATGAGTCCAAAGGAGCACAAAGAGTTGAGAAGGCAGGTGGAGGAGTTACTTCAGCAAGGGCGCATGCAAGAAAGTTTAAGTCCTTATGCAGTACCAGCCTTGCTAGTACCAAAGAAGGATGGAACTTGGAGAATGTGTACAGATAGTCGAGCATTAAACAAGATTACAGTGAGGTACAGATTTCCAATGCCGAGATTGGATGATTTGTTAGATCAGTTGAATGGAGCTGCTATCTTTTCAAAGATTGATCTGAAGAGTGGGTATCATCAAATTTGAATTTGACCAGGAGACGAATGGAAGACAGCTTTCAAGACACGGGAAGGGTTGTATAAATGGTTGGTCATGCCATTTGGTCTGTCGAATGCACCTAGTACTTTTATGCGAGTGATGAATCAGATCTTTAGACCATTTATTGGAAAGTTCGTAGTGGTATATTTTGATGATATATTGATATACAATGGAAGCACAGAAGAACACCTACAACACTTGCAGGAAGTGTTGATGATACTTCGTCGGGAGCAATTTTACGCGGCAACAAAGAAGTGCGTGTTCATGACTCGAAGTGTTTTGTTTCTGCGATATGTTGTATCTGAAGGAGGAATACAGGTGGATCAGAATAAAGTTGAAGCAATCAAGGAATGGCCACAGCCCAGGACGATAACAGAAGTTAGAAGTTTTCATGGCTTAGCATCATTCTACCGAAGGTTTATTCCACATTTCAGTAGCGTGATGGCACATGTTATTGATTGTATAAAGGGCAAGCAGTTTTCATGGTCTAAGGAAGCAGGATTTTCTTTTGAACGAATCAAAAAAAATTTGACGACAGCACCAATTCTAGTTTTACTGGATTTTCAGTTGCTATTTGAATTACATATTGATGCATCTAAAGCTGGATTTGGAGGAGTGTTAAGTCAGAGGGGTCGTCCAATTGCTTATTTTAGTGAGAAACTTTCGGGAGCAAAGATGAGATATAATACTTATGACGTGGAATTCTATGCTATTGTTCAAGCTATAAAGCATTGGAGACACTATTTGTTCCATAAAGAATTTGTTCTATTTACTGATCATGAAGCATTGAAGCATTTGCAGGGACATGATAAGATTGCAGCCAGGCATGCTTCATGGATCGCATATTTGCAACAGTTCACCTTTGTTGTAAAGCATAAGTCGGGAGTTACAAATCGTGTGGCAGATGCATTGAGTAGAAGAAACAATTTGTTGACCACGATGAGAGTTGAAGTGACGGGTTTTGAAGTGTTTGCAGAATTGTTTGTTGAAGATCCTTACTTTGCTAAGATTATAGATGAAGTCGAGAAAGGGAAGACGGATGAGTATCTGTTGGTGGATGGTTTTCTCTTCAAGGGAAATCGGTTGTGTATACCAGAGTGCAGTTTGCGGATGAAGATTGTGAAGGAATTGCATGAAGAAAGACATGTGGGAAGAGATCGTACATTGCAGTTGATTTCTCAATCATATTATTGGCCTTCCATGAGGAAAGAAGTTGAAAGATTTTTGGAGAGATGTCACATATGTCAAGTTTCCAAAGGGACAGCTACGAATGCAGGATTGTATATGCCATTACCCGTGCCTACTAAACCATGGGTTGATGTTAGCATGGATTTTGTTTTGGGTTTGCCAAGAACTCAACGAGGGAATGATTCTATATATGTTGTGGTGGATAGATTTTCAAAGATGGCACATTTCATAGCTTGTAAAAAGACCGCCGATGCAGTCTGTGTTGCTCAATTGTTCTTTAAAGAAGTTTATCGACTACATGGGCTACCTGAGACCATTGTTTCTGACCGGGATACTCGATTTCTAAGTCATTTTTGGTTTAGTCTATGGAAGATAGTTGGGACTAAGCTGAATTTTAGTATCGCCTATCATCCACAAACGGATGGGCAAACGAAGGTGGTGAACAGATCGTTGGGAAATTTGTTGAGATGTCTTGTGAAGGATAATTTGAAGAGCTGGGATGTGAAGTTATGTCAAGTTGAGTTCGCACATAATCATGCTGTTAATCGAAGTACTGGATTCAGTCCATTTCAAGTAGTTTATTCAACAATGCCGAAGGGACCGTTAGATTTGTCGACAGTGCCACATCAGAAAGTTATTTCAAGTAGTTTATTCAACAATGTATTGACAATTCATGTGCTGCATGGGTATGTAAGTTATCAATGTTAAATGTTAAAGTTACCAAGTACATCACATATGTAAGCGACACTACTAATTCAACTTTGGAGCACTTACATACACGTAAACATTTTGTATAGTAGAACTGATATTACATGCGCATGAAAATAGAAATTTTAAGGTTCCATTTGTTTAACTGTGTCCATTTGAATAAAAAACCTAACCAATGAATGCATGAAAAATTTCAACAATGGAAATTTAATATTACATCTATACCGAAGATTTCAATAGAAAATTTTGAAAAGCGAAAATTACCTCCAATCAATGATATTGACATTCTCGCTCAGCTAGAGTTTGAAGAGGAATTGAACAGTTGAAAGTTAGGCCTTCATTTTGACCACTTTTCAGCAATTGAGTTGAGTAAAGTTTGAATACCATAACTAATGAATGCACAAAATGTAAAGCACCAGGCCAGTGCATTGATTTTTTGGGGAGCTTATAATCAACTGTTACTATGAGGATAGCATAAAATTGTATGAAACCAAAATGGCTCCATGTCTTAAAAAAATATGAGTGAGAACCTGTATTAAATAGATCAATGAACATAGACATATATCAAGTTACATGACATTCAACTTTCACTAACCATTATGTTTGTTTAAAATATGATGAATGTGCAAAAATAATGCATGAACATGAAGTAAACGGATGTCTTATAACATGGAAAGGGAAGGACTCTTTATATAGCTAACCACATCATGATGAAGCTTAGTATAGAACTGAATTTTATACCAGTATTAGATAATGTAAACTTTTGCTTACGAAAAATGATAAAAAGATGTAATGAAAGAAATTGAATTAGGAACATACAAATTGTATATTTAAACATTTTATTTTGCACAGCTACGCACTATAGACACCGACTAACATTAATGAAAATAAATTATATTATACACATTTATCAATTAAAAAAAAAGAATAAGAATAAAATCTACTTACGTGAGAGGTCCATGCCTTCAAACTTCCATGGTCAAACAAACTGAATAAAACGTAGATGTTTCTCATTCAAGCTCATGTATGTGTATAAAATAAACTACCTAAATGTCCTATTTTCATTTATTAAGATTAGTTTGCATGATCGTTGAATCTTCCTGTATACAAACTTACAAAATTCATCATCAAACATCATTTTGCAGTCCAAGTAAGCATGTGACTTCGTGAATGTATGAAGGTAATAATATCATACATGGCAGATTTTTAAAACTGTTACTATGATGGGAAAACGACACAGTGCTGATATAAACAGAAAATGGAAATATTTTAGTATGGAAGACCGGACATCGGAAGAAAAATTAGACAGAATACTCAGTTCGTCAACAGCGATAGAACAAAAGATAGACAGAACGAACTAAGCCATAAATTTGTGCCCTATATTTACCATAGGTTTCCACTTAAGAGGTCGATAGTTGTGATCGATCAACAGATCTGATTGTGCTTTACTTCTTACACTACCGTTGATGCCGTTGAATAGGGGAAATGATTTGTTCGGCGAGGAAATGATTATCTTCGAAGTAATGATAAAAATGGTTTTGGGGAAAAACTTTTAGGGATTGGGGAAAAAAACATAAGACGCAGTAGGGTCGTTGAGAAGGCAAAAATAAAACTGTATTGCACGAAGCCGAGGTCGTGGGTAAAAAGTTGAGAAACTGAAAACTATATTGCACGTAGCAGTTTGGGGGAAGTTATTAAAACACGGAAGTGAACAGGGATGAATTATTTTGAAATGAGGGAAGGTAAAGTAGTCCACGTCAGCATGGGAATGTTCCTGCTTTAATATAAAGTAATAGATACCAAATAATTTACCAGGCATGGTAGTTTTAAAAATTTAATGGAGTTCTTGATCCTAAATTTCAAGGATGTTATTGCATGTGAGCAAATCTGAATATTCTAATTTATACACACACGGAGGCGCACACACATAATATATTCATTTAATATTTTCAGTATCTTTTGGAAAATTTGGCCGAGAAGTCATTGATGTTAGCTTTAAGAATTATGTCTTGCTTAAGCTCTTTGATCATGATGTGTTTGAATCATGCAAATAAGTTTATACTGTGCAGTGCCATGCAGAAGGCTTGGTCAAAGAAAAAGAAAGAACTTTGGACCAACCTTGCATTTGATTGAATATGTACTAAATTTTACCGGAAGCCAAACATTACGAGGATAAGCATGTATTGTTGCAATACCTTCACCAATCTTAATTAAGTTCACAACCGGAATAAAAAAAGCCAGGATAAACGAAAAAATAAATATTCTTCCACATCTACGGTTGAAAATTATCGGTCCGATTTTTATCAAGATTATAGCTTATATCATGTGTATTATAGTATAATAAAATTTGTGTATTTGCTATTTTATTACGTAAATAATTTATATTATATGCATTTAATGCATATTTATTTTTGACAACTGTTTATTATAATCATATTTATTAATTTTGGACACTTTCATAATCAATGAAATTGGAAAAACATTTGTTAAACAAAGATTGTTTATTCAATTTATTGATATATGTATTGTTGTTTGATCCGATATTCACCAGATGCGGATGTTCTACATTCAAAAAAGATTTATGTTATTTTATCCACACTCAAAATTATTCGATGACGGATGTAAGTACTAACAATCATGGGCAGATTTGAAGTGGAAAACTCGTAGTGTGTGTAAACTAATCACTGGAAAACAGGTTTCATTATGTATTAAAAATTCAACAAGCTATTAACTGAAGTTTCAAATAGGCAATTTATATAAAGGAGTCCATGAGCGGTCCCAATATGAAAAGTTGCGTCTGAAATAGTGTTAGATTCCCCAAATTTTTTTGAAGTTTTAAACAAGTACTAGAAGTGAATGCACTAAAATAGTTGTACAAGAATACATACTGGATGTCTTTCTTTTTCTCGGGTTAGGTCAATTACATATTATCATATAATCATAAGATAATCGGAATCAGTATTGCAAAAGTATATAATAAGGTAGGGAGATCGCATATATGTATGAGTAAAAGCATATTATAAAGTGAGAGAGGTGCTAGAGCTAGGTCTTATCTTTGGCAATCGTGTATGTCTTCTATGCAACCCAATACAATCATAACATTATCAGGATCAGTGTAGTCTGTAAAATACTAATCAAACTAAGCCCTCTGCATATAAGTCGAAGTACTATCAATTCAAGAGACTATTATACATTACAATACAAGTTATTTACTCATAAAACTTCCTAAAGATGAACCATTTTCTCAGTAACATAAAACGTAGAAGCAAATTAAAATATATGAATTATACCAATTCATTTTTGATTTGGAGTACAAATGTATAAAATGTTCAATGATAGTGCAGCCGAGCCAGCTAAAAGTGCAATTAAGCTCTTTACCATCCTTGTTACTGAACTTTATTATAACTTTCTTCTTTTGGTAGCTTAACTTTTACTTATATTGTACGAGTATATATGCACGTCCAGGTGGACATGCATCTAATCACAATGTGCATGCATTAATCCAGCAACACGCTTCTAATCAAAATATTTACTTAATTTTATATATTTATTAAAAATTTAAATACTGAAAATGAGATTACATTTAAAAATCAGTTTCTATATGGATGTATAATCAACTATTAGTGAAATTTCTCACTATTTAACATGTTCACTTTCTGTCTTGGTCTTACATAACTTAAGTGCTCATACATTTTTTCTGGTTGCATAGTTTAAATGCTCATATATGTTCCCAATAATTACAATGCTATATGAATGTATAATTAACTATTAGTGTATATAAATAGATCCATTCTACCCTGTTACCAAATTATCTACATTCATTTTTCAAATTTAACAGTACATTTTGTACATTCACTTTTTAGTGGCAACTTTCTAAACATTCCATTCTGTTAGACTTCCCATGCTTTACAACATGTATATCTTTCATAGTAATAAAATAACTAATATAAGTAATAATATGAGCTAAGTTGCATATATTTATTAGCAAAACTAAAATTCCTAATATAAGTAATAATATGTTTCATACTAACTGTTGGAACATGCTTTACAACATGTAGATGTACGTAGTAGAAAATATGTAAAAGAATTTTTCATAGAATGTGGAGTAATTGTAGTTAACAAAATAATTATTTAACAAAAAATATTTAACTTATATTATGCAGTTAGTAGGTGGGCATGTTATTATGAATAGAATATAAAAATACATATCTTCCACAAACATCATCGTACGTAATGTTTGGATAAGCTAAAAGAATATGAGATATCAACAAACTAAGTTGCTTTCGCTATTCAATTTTTACCAAATTGGAATTTCCAAGACGTACCTCTTGAGTAACAATCAAGGTTGAGCGATGAAGATAAAAAAATTCTTCTGATAATATAACCTGCAGAACAAACAAATTGAAAGTAAGACAAAAAAAGAAAAATGCAACAGAATTTAAAATATAATAATGCAATAATGAGAAGAATACGTTTTTAACGATGCAATAATAAGAAACGTAAGGTTTTAACAATGCGGTAATAATCAAGTGTAAGCAACATCACAGAATTTTTAATCGCAACTTATGTATTATATAATTGACTGTAAAAGAAGATGCATGTTAAAAATAAGTATAGCCGTTTTTGGTGAATGAATGATATTTGGTTGCCTTATTTGTTAATGTCCGAATGTCTCTGTTAAAATGCATACAACTCCTCCCTTCTGTCGAAAACAAATTAAAGCCTTTTGGGACTAAAAGGTTTAATTTCGACAGCACTACACTTCATTTTCGTCTACGCATAACTTTGCATCCAAGTGGTATATTCATATTGTGTTTTCTAAAATAAATTAAACTCTTTTGGGACTAAAGACTTTAATTTGTTTTTGTTGTATTTGTTAAAATAATATATAATGGTTAATTTCAAATAAACATTACATTCATATCAGTAATTAACCCAAATGCAATTTCACATGTCAAAAAATATATACATACCTATATATATATAACACTAACAATGAAATATATATTTGTTCAAATTTGGATAATATATGATTATTAAAAATTGGGTTGCACATAAATTGCATTCAAAACTTAGTCTTACCTACAATTTTCATAAGCATATATAGAGAAACTCCTTAGCAATGTCGTTGATGAACAATATAGATAATATGCTCCTATATATGTGTCCTGTAAAAGACCACAAAAGATGAAAATCAATCAACAGAATACAATTTTCATACGCATATGTATTTAACTTGTGACCGTATGTTGCCAGGATAATTTTCATACGCATATGCATTTAACAGAGTACAATTTTCATCTCTACTACTAATTGCAGTTATGATTAGGTCAATGTGTTCTGTCCCCTGACCTATCAGCAATCCACTGGCCACCAAGCCACCATCAGACTCCCTATCAACTGCTATAATGTTGACCAATCCATCATCACAATTGACCAAACTTCCTCATATAGCCACAATCCTCACAATCGACAGTCCTTGCCTCCTTATCCACTACAACAGATAGGAAATCCTCATCCTGACCATTACCCTCATCATGTTGCTTCCAGTCCTCTAGTACAACAACGATTATTTTGTGAAACATGATCCTATCATTGTCCAACTCCCTGTGTACATCAGAATCACCACGGTCTGATACACCTTGCTCATTTACCACATAGTTCTTCAAAACAACGACGCTTCCTACCTGATCACCATCCCCTGCCAACTCTTTAAGCAAATAAAATATAATCAAAGTATTAAGGAACGCAAAAACCTCCATCTTCAAAACTGTAGTAGCCTCGTCAACAACTGTTTTGGGGTCGAATTTGTTCAATGATGGTTGAACAAAGCTATAGATGAATGGATCTAGGCTGAGAGGGTCTACTGGTGGCATTATAGATGTCATCTCGATAGTATGATTTAGATGTATTTCATCGAGCGGCACATCCGCAAGCTTTCCTTCAACCATTCTTACTTCATCTTTGATTGTTGAGTAATTTTTTTGTGCCATTGAAGAATTTGAGCCATCGGTTTCCCCTGCCTTTTTCTCAAAAAATTAGAAAACCGCATTGAAGTGGGATAGAAGACTCTCCAACAACCTAATGTCAACATCTTTATCTCTCCACATACCATCTAGAAGTATCTGCTTTAGCCTCATGATCTTGTAAACGAATTAAAAGTCAAGATAGCCCCTCGTTAATGGCATACGAAGCCTAAAAAGTAGGCGTTAATTCATCATAAAGTGGAAAGAATGTCTTTTATGCCCAAAGTGGCTGCGGCCAAAGCGTGTAATGGGCTCGCGGTAGGCACTTGCTAGATCTGAAGTATCGCTGCAAGTGGAGTAGTTTCAAGCGTTTTTATCCATGGCGATGGAGTTGCAGTGTAACGAAATAGATAAGGGGAATCGATTTGGGGATTAGAGTACGGGAATCTCGACGGACGAATTTGGGGAAAAGATTACCTTTTAGTTGGATGAATAAGAATAGGAATGGGAGGTGCGGATGGGAAAAATAAGGGCAATTTGGAAAGTTCAAAAAGATACCAAGTAAATTAGGTCATGGAATTCACTTTAGTAGTAAAGATAAAGATAAAGATAAATTCCTTTAAAGACATTTTCTTTCTAGAACTAACGTCAAAATCGTCTGTGCAGATTTTGACTGAGACGTGAATTTAGAACTGATCGAGGTATTATTTCTCCAACTAAGAGTTTCCCATTTTCTCTTATATAAGGTGGAGGAACTGTAGCTAAACTTTGAAATGATTTCTTCACATCAATTTTGAATTTTTTGCTTAATGAACCATGTCTTTTTTTAGCCATTTTAAAATTCTTCTTGCGATAATGACTCGGCGGCTAAATACGTTTACTGGTGAAGTTGAAGATGAATGAGCTATAATATTTTATATGAGATGATTTTATAGTACCAAATAATTCATCAAACATTGTGGCTCTGAAAATTAAGTGGAATTGATCCTGATTCTCCATAATATTTCTACATCTAAGGTAGTCTTGTTGTTACTCATATTGTTATCGTACGTATATGTTATATAATTATTTTTTTGCATTATTGTTATACTTCTGACTTTCATGAAAGTTACTCTTTTACAATTTTATTTTAATATTTTCAGTATTTATCTACAATTTGGTTGAGATGTGATTGATGTGTTTGAGTGGAAACGAGTTATGTTTTATGGTGCCATGCATGCAGAGGACTTGGCCACGTAAAAATACAGAACTTTTATTGAATAATGTACAAACATTGTGTTCGACGAGATAATGAAATCAACCGGTAGCACTACAAAATTTTAATATATTAGAAGCATTATGAAAAGGGGAAAAAATATCCGCCTCTCTTAAAAAGTAGTTAGAGGCAAAATAATTTAACGCCTTCAACAACAATACTACAGGCGCATAAAAAAGCCTCTTTACTTTTTCAATTAAAACATAAATACATCTGCCCTAAAATCTCACAAAATCGAAATTATTTCAAAAAAAATCCCGCTATAATTTGGAAGATATGCGTAGAAAATTACAGCGGAGGGAAAATTAAGTTCGTGTGCAGTAGTATTCCTTCTTCCATGCCAAATTTCATACATCGTCTCCAACCTGCAAGATTTGTGTTGCAGAAACCCTTCTCAAAACCATAGATAGCATATCTATAAGTTTTTCTTTATTCTGTACTTTTATTCGCATTTGGAAATTATTCCAAATTGATTTCCCATGATTGAATATATTTTTTCATTATCTGGTATAGGGCCAAGTTATTTACTGCTTGGATTCCATAGCTTTATTTAATTTTTCATAGGATTAAACTATCACCATCACTATAAGGAAAAAGGCATTTTCAGATGGTAGAAAAACATTGGCGGCCGTCGGAGGCCATCGGAAGCCGTCGGAAAATGCCGTAGGAAAATAAGGCATCGGGGTGCAGTGTTTCCGACGGCTTCCGACACATCTCACCATTCGTATTTCCGACGGATTCCGACACTTGTCGGAAGCCGTTGGAAAAATATAACCTGAAAGTCGTTGGAAGCCGTCGGAAAACTGCTGCATTTTTTTAATATTTCTGTTGTAATATAGCCTTCCATCCACATTTTCAATACAAACACTATTCCACCAATACGGTAGAATCCAATATATAATATTCCAACCAAATATCAAAAAACAAACTATACACAATTCACCAAACAAAAAAATACATAAAATTAAGTCAAAATACATAATCATCACCCAAACTAATATACAATATATAATAATATCCACAATGACAAATTTTCTATCAATTCATACATCCACAACATCCCCAACATCCATATAATTATACAACAAAACAGCTAAGTGTATCATAACATAGTACATAAACCAACAACTGCCTCCACCATCTACCAAATCATACAAAACAGAAAAAATATATCGACCAAAGCAATCAATCAATCTCCTCCAGAACCTAAGCCAGCAGAGGAAGGGAAGCGGCAATCATACTGCTGCATGTACTCGGCGATACATTGGTCTAGCAACTGTGTGGTCTCTATGTCCTGCCAACGGTTCTGCTCCTCCAGCTGCGTCACTCTAGCCCGCAAATCTTCGATCTCAGCTAGATCTATCTGAGCTCTAGTCTGCCTATCCCGTCTATGACTGCTGGCCTGTAATAAATATTTAATTTAGCTGTGTGATCTCTGTAAGTGTATGTGCAGGTATGTGAATGATTGCGTGTTTATGTAAGTGTATGTGCTTGTTGATAACATCTTAGATTGTGGTAACACCAAATTACTATAGTGACAAGATTGTTGATTTATATTTTGAAATACTATAACTTTGGAAAATTTTAGCATAAGTAAAGTAACAATAGGGAAGGATGAGAGCAATAAATTTGAAATTACTCTGTTTTCTATCTCTCAAATAAGAGGGAGGTTGGCCAATTTATAGATACGAACAGTTCTGTACAGTAAATGTGATAAATTTATGCATTTGTACAACATATATCAGGCAAACAAAATTAAATAACATGTCTTTTACATTTATTTTTTTTGAAACGACATTTAAGTAACTAATTAATATATTTTGGTAATGCATAATGCTTTCATAACGAAGTGACTCAAACCAATGTACTGAATTTGAAAACTTATATGATACCCAATATATTATTTACTTAACACTTGATTGCCAAATCCGTATCATCTGCCATGCTTCAATGGATCCATAACTGACTCAAAAATAGCGTCCTCCTCATCGTCGTCAGCTGATCTCGACCTGTATCAACAAGGAGTTTCTAGCGCTGCTCCATAAACTTTTCTTGCATTAACAAATTAATAACATCATATCTTATTTCATTATATTTTAACAAGTAGAACAATTACTAATACTGCATAAAATTAAATATGCTTACATGGCTCTTGCTGGATTTATCATGTCATGTATACGAAACTGTCCCGTCCGGATTTACATGCTCGATAGCATGCGTATGAGTAAACGCGTCCATATAGCCCACGGGACCATGCGTCTCAGCTTCCTAAAATTGATTTTTACATACAATTATTGCACATTTAAAATTATATAGCACAAATTATTTACTATTTGCATTCAGTAAATTTACCAACTCCTGTCGATACTGCTGAAATGACTTCGACCCTCCGCGATGAGTGATGGGATTTTTATTTCTGTTTGCAACGTTTCTTTCCGACTCTGCCTATACATTCAAAATTTGATATATTATTTATCGATCATGTATTTTTGGATATTCACTATCAGTCAAATAATTTAAAAAATTAGTATACTTGCCTTCACCTCGTCAGTTTCCCAGTATCCCAACCATGCTTGCCATACGCTATCCTCCATCCAACGTGGTTTCTTACCTGATTTATTAGTTTCGGATATCAAGCCCCTATAGTTTTTACGCATCTTCTTCATCCAATATTCTCGTGCCAACTGCATATCGTCTGTCTGAATGTCTATCTCAGGCTGTGTTTCACGATAAAAAGCAAAAAGAATATTAAACGGTAAACGATAAATAGTAAAAAAAGACAAAAACGAATTAAAAATGGAAAACAGAAAAATATACTTATTAGGACATCCTGTCAAATACACTCTACTATGTGGGGAGGGATGTTATCCCACTTCGGTCAACATGCACTCATCCTACTCTGGTAAGAAGCTCTAGAAGCATCCAACATAACTTTCGAGGGAAGTAGGTCGAACTCCTTGTTTTTAAATATGATACAGATAAATACATATTTATATCAAAAAAAATAAGATGCTGAATAAAATTTAATTCTTACCCCTTTGCTCTAGGTACTAAAGAAACTACAGGATACTGTGATGCTTGCGATGGACCACTACCATCGCCTCTTGAAGATCGGAAAGAGCTCCTACCTCTAGCAGAAATTACGATAAACCTGTGACATATATACATATCATTTCAAAAGAGAATAATAACATGATAATGAAATATATTTCATACGTAAATGAGTACATCAATGGTATAAATTGCTAAATTAATGACTGAAATGGAAATAAAAATGGAAGTGTGTTATACCTGGTTCATAAAGGGTCTCATGTTCCGACGATAAGCTGATTATATTGAATTTCTAATAAAAATTGCTAAATAAATGATAAATCGATATGACATAAAACATGTAAACAATGGTAAACGTATAGATTTGGTTTCATAGTTACATCAATTTTATAATACATTAAGAATTCAACATAGTTACATCAATTGCAAAAAAATCAGATTCGGATTTTTATCAATCATCATCGTCTTCTGATTCAGATTCGGTCTCGTTTTCTACGATATTTTCCTCTACACTATCAAACGCTTCTACCAAAACATTTGATTCATCGATCAAAGCACCAAAATCTGTATGATCGTATGTAATTATTATTTCGTTATTTTCCCCAAGATCTGCCTGATAAGCTTGTTCGTCTGGAATATTCTTCCCATCGAATGTCAATCTGGCCTTTGTTTTAAAATTGCATACCAATCTGCTTTATCTTTTTTAGAGACGGATAAGGGTGTAATAAACTTGCAATGCCTGTTTGGATAGTACAGAAGGATCGTACCTGTGATAGTGCGATGTATGCTTTATTTCGATAAGATTATAATCTTTAGCATATTAATTCCAGAACCTGAAACATTGCTAAACCAATTGCATCTAAATAGAAACACCTCCTCCACGGGTCGTGAGAAATATGTCGGCTGCAAAATTTGTGTTAGAACGCATTAAAAATCATTTATGTGATTTTCTGGATCGTCACTACCTTTAACAAATACACCAGTATTATTTGTTAATTTTTCTGCACCGTATTCTTTGGTGTTAAATTTATATTCGTTGACGAAATATATTGGATATGTCTTGACCACTCTTTTTTGTCTCATCGCAAGATGTTTCAACCCTTCGTCAATAACACAATTTCTCGGCTCATAAACATAATTTGAAAACCAACCGGAAAACTCTTTGCTGAGATCTCCGTTCGGATGTCCACGTTCATAAACACTGTATATATAAACAAATTATTACATTAGGTTATACACACGCATGCATTATAGAAAAGAATAAAAAACAAATTATTATTTCAGATTACCTAACAAACGGTGCAACCTTGGCACAATTTAGAAGAATATAAGTGTGTGCTACATGAAGATCTCTATCGTCTAGCCATATTTCTATACATTTTTCAAAAGGCTGACCATGTTGTCTAAAAATAGATAACATTGCTTGAGAGGACTCTTGTTCTTCGCCTTCGTCATTTTGAGGAACACTTTCAAATGATATATTCACGTGGTCACTGAAATAGTGAGAGAAAAAGAACGAAGCTTCTTATTCGATGTAAGATTTACATATCCACCCTTCAACTCATGATTTTTGCCTCACTTTTTTCTTCAGATGATTTAGATATCTATGCAAAATTAATTTACATTAACTTCATTTTTCAAATGAAATTAAATTACATGATAACATATTACATACCTCTCAAATGGATACATCCATCCATATTGGACAGGACCTCGAAGTTGTGCTTCAGATGAGAGATGAACAGGTAAATGTTCCATTACATTAAAAAACCTGATGGAAATATTTTCTCTAATTTGCATATCAATATAGGAATATCTACTTCTGGTTTACGTAAACGCTGCACTTTTAAAGTAGTCGAACAAAGCTTTTTGTAAAACATACTAAGCTCCGTTACTACCTTCCAAACTTTTAACGGAAGTACTTCTTTGAACATAACGGAAAATAAATTTTCCATCATTATGTGAAAGTTGTGGCTTTCATTCTGCTCAATTTACTATTTTTAAAGTCAACACATCTACGAAGATTTGATGATATCCCATTAGAAAATCTTAACCCTTCCACCCATTTTAACACAACTTTAACTTGATTATTATCTAATTCGTAACATGCTTTGGGTTTTTTACTGTCATTTGGTTTCATATAAAGCTTAGGACATTTGCATAATTCTTCTACATCGCGTCTTTAGTTCAAATCATCCTTCGTCTTCCCTTTCACATTCAAAATTGTGTTAAAAACATTATCAATTACATTTTTCTCATTGTGCATCACGTCTATATTATGACGAAGCAGAAGATGTTTTCAATATGGAAACTCCCAAAAAATAGTTTGTTTGCACCAGTTATGAATAATCGATTTGCCTTTAATTTTTGTTTACACTCCAGTTTCATATATCTTTGGATAGTCCCTAACAAGTTCATATATGTCTTCGCTTGACCATATCGTCTGTAACGTCCCAGTATTTTCAACCACTCGCATCCGCACATGTCGGACTTGAATTGTTCAAAATACTGCGTTGTAGAATAAATTTGGCAAAACTCAGAATATACAATAAATAAATCACAGAATCACATGCACAGATATCAGAATCTCGCAGCGGAAATTAAAACTTTAGTGGTTCATGAAGCCACTGATACAACTTTACAAAACAGAACTTACATTTCTATAATCCTCAATACAAAGTTAAGACATAAATAGAGATAGGGTCTTCAAAGTCTTGAATCCCAGAAAGGATAAAGGCTGAACAACTTCCAATAGCACGAATGATCTACTGAGTGTCCTAGCTACGGAGAAGAAACTGAAGCTGCAACTCAGGCTGACCCGAGCGTACAATAAAACAAAACATTCGAGTCAGGACATACATACTTATATAATGTAAGCTAAATCAAGTGTACTGTAATATATAGCAAGTAACTTAAAGGATGCTTGGGACCGCCCATCCTCTAAGGATCCGTTAAACTATTTACTATGTAGTATATTGCGCTATTATAATAGTGTCTATATTAAAATAAACATACTTTTAAATAGCATTAAGGCTTTACATTTTCCACCTTAACACGTAATAGTCCCAGTAGTCCATCCAATATCATAGCTCCTCCTACTCGGGAAGCAACTAGAGGATACCACACGGGCTACGGGAGAAAACCAAACTCGTACAAGGCTCGATATGGTAGGTGACACGGCACAACTAGGCAATGCCAGGGTAGATATACCAATTACGCTTCCGGACCGATGGTAACGCGAAGCCGCAGCAACCGCCCACCTCGAACAACACTCCCATATCAAAGGGTGCACCCAAACAATCACATAAGCAATAGAATGGTATACGAAGAAGTGCGTTCGATCAGAGGAGCTACCTCATTAATCCGTCGATCGCTCCTGTTTTAGCCACCTTAAGCCAACTCACGGGAGTCGGGTCCACGTATATACCTTTCAAGAAACCGTCACCACCAACCTACTTCATTCTGGAATCTCCACCGCGTACACGGTTAGTCAAAGTGGTTTTCGGTATCGACAGAGAGTATGTCCATATCCGATCCCGGTCTCTTTGCCAACCCATCGTTATTATAACCCGTGGCCATTTAAAAGCAGTTTATACCTTGAAACCAGAATAATCATTTCCATTTCAAAACTATAAATACGATGTCATTTTTAAAACCCAAAACAATATGATATCGTTATATTCAAATATAATTCTTTTCCAAAACCATACTGTTTAAAATTTATAATATATGGAAACCAAGTATCTGGATTATATCTTCAAAGGATAATATATTGGAAATTTACTTTAAAACCATAACTCCCAAAAACACAAATGGTCCGGATATTTAACGGTATATAGAATAAATGGGTTAACTTTATGGTTTCTTTGTAAAGAAGAGAATTTACATAGCTTTACAAATAATTTCTCTATTTAAAGTTTTAAACCATAAATTAAATATCATTTTATGTTCCCAAAACATTACAATTCCCATATATATATATTAAATTGGAGTATTTACTATTAAAACTAAGTTTGGGTTTTATTCTTTCACAAATCAATGTTTTATTATTTAGTCTTGAATATTCCCATAATTTCCATAAATAAAACTCCAAATTTTTAGCCATTAAATTTTTCCAAAGTTTACTCAATACCAGAATATTCATCTTTAATTTATTAAGGAAAATCCAGTTATAAATATTATGTCTTAAGCTTTTCCAAAACTTAAATATAAAATAAAATTTATCAAATTCCATAAATTTTAAAGCAATCAAATTCTAGATTCCATAGCACTTAGGAAATGCTACCTAAAGTTATGGGTAAAACTAGTCCAATTTCAAAAGGCGGCATTTAAATGCTGTAATAGATTGTTTAAATTAATAAATATTTCCAAATATAACTTATTTATTTATATATTTTCTTAACTGAAATCTTATTCTTTCAAAAATCCTGAATTACCAAAATAAGTTATATTCCATTTATTCAAATATTTATTTATTTTTTATTTATAACTTATTAAAAATCAATATAAATTCCTTTAAAGATATAAATCAAATATTTAACTTCCAAAATAATTTTAAATATTTCAGAAAATATTATAAGGACTACGGGCCTGTATATAGTTTTCTAGCCTAGGTCAAGTGGTACGGATTTATATCATTTCAACCCGTAATTTATAAAACCCCGGGTTCTATCATGTCAAACCCGCAATCCCAAGTTAATTTACAGCAGTTAACAACATAATTTAACAATAATAATCTTTTTGGCCTATCATTTCAGCCTATAAAAATCTATATACAACAGGGAACTTGCAGTGGTGATTTAAGCAGTAAATAAACAATAATATAATAACTGCAGAATATCATATAACAGATAATAACTGATGAGGTGTCAATCTAAATGGGGTTCATCATCCTATATTACACTGCAGACAGATAATAGTGAAATACAATTATACACATACACTTGCAATAATTTACGAAATATAAATACGTATGTCTGGTGAGAAATACTCACCTGGATGATGCAGACAAATTGAATTTCAAAACGGCAATTCACCGGTAAAGACCGACAGAAAAATAATGATCAAATTTCTTCTGATGTCGCCTAGATTCAAATCTAGAATAAAATTCAAATATTTTGAAACGCGACTTTAGAATTTACGGTCGAAGAAAAATTAAAATAGGAAGAGAATTGGTTTGATTTGCCCGACCACTCCACCGTGTAATATGACCAAAATATAACCCCAAAACGTAAACCGGGCCAATACTAAAATTACGATAAGATTTCCTAAAGGCCGACTAAAATAGGATGAAGCTTCTTTACTATGCGCCGGTATATATATGTATACGTGCACATTTCCATTACCCTTACTCGCGTACACGCATTTTTGCCACCATTTCCACATACTTAACATCTCTCTGCTACTTCATTCATCATTCTCTTTCTTTTCACTTGGATCCAACTGCTATAATAACATCTACTACCGTAAATCAACTTAAGTTCTTACAATATCCTTTGCAGTCTACACTTAGAACTTGCAGTCTTTACACCATCAACCAGACAGGATCTCATCATCAGCTAAGTTCCTTGTTCCACCACCATTTCTTTTACTCCCCCTTCTTTCTTTTTTTTTTCCTTTTTTTTTTTCAGTACAACAGCCAACATATAAGCCATTTCCTCTGCCGCAGCCATGCACAGACGTGCACACTTAAAACATGCACTTCCAGCCCATTTCTACCCAATCTTCCAAATTTTCTCTCCCTCTTTTTTTTTTCTCTGCCTTGTTTTATCCCACTTAGGTTCCATTGCTGGAAATCCTCTACTATTGCAAATATAAATTGTCTTAAAGTATTGCTTTTTAGTTTTTTTAAACTTCCCAGTTCCAAACTGCACCAACAAAAACCCCCACTACCCGAGTCCTCTACCCACTTACTCCGAGTCAACCTAGCATATGCTTCGAGGAAATCAATCAGTTGCTTCGAGAAAATACTCAAATACTCCGAGAATCTTACCACCCTTCTCCAAACAGTGGTACATACTTCCTCAACCTATTCCAACCCAAACTTCCCCGTTTTATGTTTACTGCTGAAACTTTGAACCAAAACTATCTATCACGAACCTTACTACCTATCCTCTTATACAGTTTGTCTCTGCACTTGTACAAAATGTAAACATGACACTTGCACACAGTGATACAATGTGTACACGTGCACACACCCAAACAGCCACCTATCTAATCTATTATTGTCATCAACAAAACTCCAGTGCATCTTATTAACATGTATACCCAGTGGTACAGCTACACACAGTGATATAGCTTGTTACAAAACAATCCCCAGATCTGCAGACTTACTTCATAAATGCAAGCTGAAAACTCACCAAGGCCTCCTCTACCATCAACTTCACTTCTTACAGTGTTTAGCCAACTTTTGCAACACTGCCCTACCCTCAGCCTTCACCAAATATTTCAAGACATCCCAGGCTTCCTTTTTTTCCCCTCCCAGCCTTTTCAACAAACTACTCACACAACTATTCCTAACATAAATGCAGACCAAAATAAACTCACACCCTACCCTAAACTATGCCAGCAATTACCAATTTTGGAAAATATGCAGACAACTTTTATACACAAATGCAGACTACTTTCAAAAACCAATGCAACTGGAATTCTCCTAACAACTAATGCTATCCAAGACAGAATGATGTATAAGTAAAACAAGACTTTTCCCCTTTGATGTACTCAGTCTACAAGTTCTGTTCTAAAAGCAGACTTATACACTTTTTGTACCAAACATGCAGACCACCCAAAATCTTCATGCACGCATCCATCTAGTCAAAAATGCATCTCAATTATGCTTTCTGGTTTATATGCATCACCATTCTTATAAGTCATTAAGAGTCACCTACTCTGTTTCAGATGCAACTAAGAGAATCTGGTCATGTAGTATGGTGGAATTGGCCGAGCAAATCACATAGAAACACAAGAATAGAAGAGAACTATAAGGTAATTACCTGATGGAGGAGATGAAGCCAGAGAATAGTCGAAAAGTGGAAGAACTGATGGGGTGGGTGTAGATTTAAAGGCAAATGAACGTGTCAGTTTTGTCGATATAAATTTGTGAATATGAATTGGTGAAAGATTTTTTTGAACGTTTCTAATAATCCTAACGTGCGTTGATCACTGCATGATGATGGATTAAATGCCAGATTAAGATATATACGTTATGCGAAATTTATGCTAAAAGCATGTGTTACCGTGATCTTATGGGAAGCTACCCCTTTCAACATTTAATGAGTTGCTTGATCAGTGGTTCGAAAGCTTGTAAACACATTTCCAGTGGGGACAATAGGCAAGAGGTAAGGATGGAAGAACAAGTAGATTCGAACGTTCCAGCTTTAAAAGAAATGATTTGAACAAAATCAAAGGAAGAAAAAAAAAAAAGGTGAAAGCAAGTTAATACACACGTTATTAATAAATCAAGACTTGCATGATTGCTCCCTCATCAATGCTTGCGTGATTTAGGTGATGGGTTTCTTGAGTGGCTGATTTACAGAGAGTGAAGAGAGGAATTGAATGTGCACGTTTAGGGTTGAAGTGAATGTTTGAAGCAAGAAAATGACATGCCTTGATGAAAGTAACTGATGAGCAGGTGTGAACAAATTAAATACGCACGTTCTTTGATTTTGAAACTTGCGTGATTATAGTTGTAACAGATGGAAATGAAGGCAGGGGCAAGAGCAAGTGTGCACGTTTCAGGCTTCGAATTCTCATGTGCAAGGAAGAAAAAAAAATATCTGATAGCAAAATTAGTTTGATCGTTTCATAAATAATTTTCACTTATTTCAACCCCTTGATTTTGGTTTGATTATCAAAATTTAAGAAGATAAATATTTATGTGTCGGTTTGGAAAATGTATACAACGTTTATAAAACAATTGGTTCTTCACACGAAGTAACGTTTGTTTTTAAAAATCACTGACTGATAATTTATATCCAAAAATATTTAAAACTTGATTTTTACACTGCGCTAAACAGACGTAGGTTAAAACATCAAAAATTTTCACAAAAATAACATTTTAAAAACACACGTTTTGTTACGTTGCTTATACCCCATAATTAACGCGTCCTTTAAACGCGAAATCTACCAGTTCAAACATAGCTTAAATTTCCACAGTTATTATTAAATTTTATTGACACAACAAAATTTTATAAAAATGTATCTTCAAATAAAATATTTAAACTATATTGTTAAATCCAATTTATATAAATATATTTCAAAATTAAATAATTTAAAATAAAATAAATATCTAAAACTAGGGCTGTTACACTCTCCCCCACTTAAAAACTTTTCGTCCTCGAAAAGGAACGGAAGAAGAGAAACAAAGGAAGATAAGCTAGATAAACAAGAATCTTAAACGGATAGTTCCGGATTTGAAGCACTCAGAAGATTCTCTAGAATCGGTTTCACTCTTCAGTTTGACCGTCAGTTTATGGGTGATAAACGGTGCTCAGGTCCCGATGAGTAAAAAGATTTCAAAGATTATAGAAAGATTTCTAAACAGACTGGTATAAGCAATAGCCTTCCCATTCTGTAGCAGATAGGGAGACCAAGGACACTCAAAGGTATTTTGAAAATAAGGTAGTAAATTTGAAATCATAATGCCTTTGAAATCATAATACTTTGAAAGTCGTTTAAAATCTATAGATATTATCATTTGGAAATCATACTACCAAAATCAAAACACTTTAAAAATAATCTTCATTTACTCAATTATAATTTTCCAAAACATTTTATTTTTTAGAACAGCAGCACTTATAATATGCTATAGTAGATATATTAGTGATTCAAATCAGTTCAATTTTCTTAACTCTTAAATTTTAACCATATACCCTACACTTGGAACTTTCATTTGAAAACCAAATTCTCAATTATCAAATTTTAGTGATATTGAAATATGTCTTAACTATTTAAATCATAATTATCCATTTTCAAGACAGGTCTATTCCATAAATATTTATTATAGCAAATATAACAATCAAATTTCCTTACATAATATTTCCCTTATTAATTAACTATGATTTTAAGATAAACAGTCTTTACTACCAAAATATCACTTTTCAAATATATTTTCAAAGATACATTGTTTATTTCACAACCATATTCATTTTAGGAAATAACCTTTATTAAATTTTCCAGTTAGATTTAAGGTTCCATATTAAATCAACTTTGATTATTAAGTTATTTAAATACGATTCCTTAAATTCCTTTTTCCTTTATTAATCTTTTATAACTAAAATTTAAGTGTATAACATTTATTATAATCACCCAAATTTTATTTATAAAATCCCTTTTTGTATTGTATATTATCCAATTTCATTGTTAACTTTTGAAAATCAAGGTAAGTTATATTGAAATGAAATTGAGTATTATACAACTAAAACTTCCAAATTCAATTATCTCCAGTTGGAACTTTTATCCAAAAAAGTTTTATTTTATTATTTTTCTCAAGCTAACTTTTATCATTGAATTTCTGATTCCCTTCAAACCATTTAGAGGTAACCATAATATGTCAAATCAATTTTTATAAATTAAGACACAATTAGAAATTCAAATCAATTAAAATCTCAAAGTAACACTGTAGCCGGACTACAGAATGGTCTTTTCACCTCGAAACTCGAAAATGAACGTCGATGATGCTGCAGTCATCACCGAAATTATTTTCCAGCGACAAAGAGAAGAGCACTAAATTTTAAAAATTCTTTGGAAACAAATTTCTATTCGAAAATACTTTTTACATCCTTTTAAAATTTAAACACAAGGTTTGAGATCATCAGAAATTAAATTCTCAAGTTCTTGTTTAAATTCATTTCTGTTCTAAATTAACTTATAACCATTTGTTTATATTAAATTATTTATTTTAGCCAAAACACATGGTTTACAAAATCAAAATAAAACAAAACTATTATCTCTTGACAAATGGTTACTTTAATTATAAAATTCTGAAAATTATACTCATATATATAATATTAGATTTTATTTTCAAATATAGAAATAAATTTTCCAAAACAAAGATAAAGATTCAAATTTTGATGAACTCAAATAATTCAAGATAAGTTGAAAGCAGAAGATCCGATTAAATAACAAAATAAGGAACTGGGTGAGTTTATATAGATCGCGGGCAACCTTGACCGGGTCAACCGTGACTTAAGAAGTCAGATCGATGTGGTTGAGTAAAACTACATTTGATCTGAAGAGATAGAGACCAAAGGTACTAGCATATAAACCGAGGATAAATATAATCTCTGGTGAATCAATGCTAATTGTAAAGGAGTTTCATCCCTTTATTAGAATAGTGGCGAGACCGCCAATTCCCGATAAAGATCATCCGAAGTGGAGTTATGGGGCACTCCAAAATCTAAAGTAGATGAAAAAAATGAGGGACACGAATGAACCTTGGAACCACAGGGAATGTTCCAAAATTCGAAAAGGAAGAGATTCAAACTCGGATGAATATGATTCTACAAATCAATTTACCATATATTCTAAGTTTTGCCTAGAGCCAAAGCTCTGATACCAAATGTAACGTCCCAGTATTTTCAACCACTCGCATCCGCACATGTCGGACTTGAATTGTTCAAAATACTGCGTTGTAGAATAAATTTGGCAAAACTCAGAATATACAATAAATAAATCACAGAATCACATGCACAGATATCAGAATCTCGCAGCGGAAATTAAAACTTTAGTGGTTCATGAAGCCACTGATACAACTTTACAAAACAGAACTTACATTTCTATAATCCTCAATACAAAGTTAAGACATAAATAGAGATAGGGTCTTCAAAGTCTTGAATCCCAGAAAGGATAAAGGCTGAACAACTTCCAATAGCACGAATGATCTACTGAGTGTCCTAGCTACGGAGAAGAAACTGAAGCTGCAACTCAGGCTGACCCGAGCGTACAATAAAACAAAACATTCGAGTCAGGACATACATACTTATATAATGTAAGCTAAATCAAGTGTACTGTAATATATAGCAAGTAACTTAAAGGATGCTTGGGACCGCCCATCCTCTAAGGATCCGTTAAACTATTTACTATGTAGTATATTGCGCTATTATAATAGTGTCTATATTAAAATAAACATACTTTTAAATAGCATTAAGGCTTTACATTTTCCACCTTAACACGTAATAGTCCCAGTAGTCCATCCAATATCATAGCTCCTCCTACTCGGGAAGCAACTAGAGGATACCACACGGGCTACGGGAGAAAACCAAACTCGTACAAGGCTCGATATGGTAGGTGACACGGCACAACTAGGCAATGCCAGGGTAGATATACCAATTACGCTTCCGGACCGATGGTAACGCGAAGCCGCAGCAACCGCCCACCTCGAACAACACTCCCATATCAAAGGGTGCACCCAAACAATCACATAAGCAATAGAATGGTATACGAAGAAGTGCGTTCGATCAGAGGAGCTACCTCATTAATCCGTCGATCGCTCCTGTTTTAGCCACCTTAAGCCAACTCACGGGAGTCGGGTCCACGTATATACCTTTCAAGAAACCGTCACCACCAACCTACTTCATTCTGGAATCTCCACCGCGTACACGGTTAGTCAAAGTGGTTTTCGGTATCGACAGAGAGTATGTCCATATCCGATCCCGGTCTCTTTGCCAACCCATCGTTATTATAACCCGTGGCCATTTAAAAGCAGTTTATACCTTGAAACCAGAATAATCATTTCCATTTCAAAACTATAAATACGATGTCATTTTTAAAACCCAAAACAATATGATATCGTTATATTCAAATATAATTCTTTTCCAAAACCATACTGTTTAAAATTTATAATATATGGAAACCAAGTATCTGGATTATATCTTCAAAGGATAATATATTGGAAATTTACTTTAAAACTGACGCAGCGGATAATTCGAACAAAACTTCAATCGATGGATTGTAGCAATCGGTGAGTTGAAGATACCAAAAATGCCCAAGTTCGTTGATCCAAAGATACCGAACTCTAGCTATCTCAAACACGTTGATAGCGCACTATACCGTGTTCAAAGATCTACGATTCTTCGCACGTTGATCTAGCGCACTAGATTCCGTGAATCGGCTTCAACAAACGTGGATTCGAGCGCACTCGAACGACGTAAGTGGAGATAGGAGATTACACTCAACTACCAATTGGTATGAAAGCACAAAGCTAACAAAAGAGAAATTTTATTCAAAATCAACAACGACAAAAATGTACAACACACGCGTATTTATAGGAGTTACAACCCAGTCCTTAAGTCGTATATGACCTATGACCTCCTTAGGTCGTTGCCGACCTATCAACAGTACACACGACTCATCATAAGACGACTTAAGAAATAACGACCTAAAGACAGTACATGTTCAACGACTTAAGACATTACGACTCATATTTCTGCTACAGACGACTTACGACCTATGTAAGGTCGTTAACGACCTAAGACAATGGCATAGCTTGCTTCTGGAAAAGTTAGATCGTGAAAGAGTTAGGTCGCAAAGTTTTTAGGTCGTGACTCGCTAGCTCGTCTCCCTTCACCACGTTAGGTCGTATACGACCTAATACGCCTTCGTTAACTCGCAGCTTCTCCTCCTTAGGTCGGGGCCGACCTAAAATATGTTCTGGTTCCTTTAACCCGTTGTCTCTTACCTTGTTAAGTCGTAAACGACCTAGAGTGTCCCAGTTAGGTCGTGGGCAGTGCTCCTTAGGTCGGCAACGACTTAAAACTTCCCAACGACCTATCTCTGATACTTCTCCCACATGACCTAGAACGAAGTTAGCTCGTGGCCGATTCACAATACCTTCAATAGGTCGTCGCTCCTCTTCACGTGTTCCGTTAGGTCGTAGGTCACTGCTGTTAGGTCGTGAACGACCTAAATTTTCTCTCTTAGGTCGTGAACGACCTAGGACTTGTGAATTTCTCGAATTTTCAGATTGCTCTGCATCATCCTCCCATGGTTGAGAAAAATTCGACCTCGAATTTGTACATTCTTCTTCATCTGATTGTTTATCCCCGTAATAAGGAACAAGATGTTTAACATTGAACACGTCAGACGTGTAAACCTCTTCTGGCAGCTTCAACTTATAAGCATTCTCATTGATCCGTTTCACAACTTCTACAGGTCCAATTTTCCTGGCTTTCAACTTATTATAAGTGCCCACTGGAAAACGATCCTTCGTTAACACAGCATACACCAAATCGCCTTCGTTAAATTCAACATTTCGTCGCTTCAAATCTGCAGTCTTCTTATATTTCTCATTCGACTTTTCCAATCGTTCCTGAACGATTTTATGACATTCAGTCAGCTCATCAACAAATTCAACAGCCCGTTTAATTGTTCCCTTCGACTGTGGTACTACTGCCAAATCTAACGGTCCCCTGGGTAAAATTGAATAAACAATCTGAAATGGACTGAATCCTGTGCTACGATTCACTGCATGATTATGTGCAAACTCGGCTTGGCATAACTTCATGTCCCAACTTCTCAAATTATCCTGTACAAGACATCGCAACAAATTTCCCAAAGACCTGTTAACAACTTCCGTCTGTCCATCAGTTTGCGGATGATAAGCACTGCTAAATTTCAGTTTCGTTCCCACCATCTTCCACAAACTCAACCAAAAGTGACTCAGAAAACGAGTATCTCGATCAGAAACAATAGATTCTGGTAAACCATGAAGTCGATAGATCTCCTTGAAAAATAATTGCGCCACTCGAACTGCGTCCGCTGTCTTTTTGCAAGCAACAAAATGTGCCATCTTCGAAAACCTGTCCACCACAACAAATATCGAATCATTTCCCCTTTGAGTTCTAGGCAAACCCAAAACGAAATCCATGCTAATATCAGCCCATGGCTTAGACGGTACTGGTAATGGCATATACAACCCTGCATTCGTTGCTGTTCCCTTTGACACCTGGCAAATATGGCATCTCTCCACGAATCTTTCAACCTCTTTTCTCATCGATGGCCAAAAGTAAGACTGTGAAATCAACTGCAAAGTACGATCACGGCCCACATGCCCTTCCTCGTGTAACTCCTTGACAATTTTCAATCTCAAGCTACAGTCTGGTATACATAAACGATTCCCCTTAAACAGAAATCCATCAACCAACATAAATTCATCGGTACTCCCATCCTTCACTTTCTCAACATATTTCACAAAGTAAGGATCTTCATTAATCATCTCTGGCAACATTTCAAACCCCGTCACTTCAACCTTCATTGTCGTTAATAAATGACTCCTCCTACTCAAAGCATCAGCTACCCGATTTGTCACCCCTGATTTGTGTTTAACGACAAAAGTAAACTGCTGTAAATAAGCAATCCATGATGCATGTCTTGCTGAAATCTTATCCTGCCCCTGTAAATGCTTCAAAGCTTCATGATCAGTGTAAAGAACAAATTCCTTCTGAAATAGATAATGTCTCCAATGCTTAACAGCTTGTACAACAGCATAAAATTCAACATCATATGTACTGTATCTCATCTTTGCCCCTGACAACTTCTCACTGAAATATGCAATAGGTCTTCCACCTTGACTCAACACTCCTCCAATTCCAACCTTTGATGCATCAGTGTGTAGCTCAAACAACAACTGAAAATTAGGTAAAACAAGAATTGGTGCTGTTGTCAACAGTTCCTTGATCTTTTCAAAAGCAACTCCCGCTTCCTCTGACCATGCAAACTGTTTCCCTTTCATGCAATCAGTAACTGGAGCCATCACGCTACTGAAGTGTGGAATGAACCTTCGGTAGAATGATGCCAATCCATGAAAACTTCTAACTTCAGTGATAGTTCTCGGCTGTGGCCAATTTCTAATAGCTTCAACTTTACTCTGGTCAACTTGAATACCTTCCCCTGAAACAACATACCCAAGAAATAAAACAGTATGCGTCATAAACACACATTTCTTTGTAGCAGCATAAAATTGTTCTTCACGCAGAATAATCAACACTTCCCTCAAATGTAGAACATGCTCCTCCATACTTCTGCTGTAAATCAGAATATCATCGAAATAAACCACAACGAACTTCCCAATGAATGGTCTAAAGATTTGATTCATCATCCGCATGAATGTACTAGGTGCATTCGACAAACCAAATGGCATAACCAACCATTCGTATAACCCCTCTCTCGTCTTGAAAGCTGTCTTCCATTCGTCTCCAGGTCTGATTCGAATTTGATGATAACCACTCTTCAAATCAATCTTCGAAAATATAGTTGCCCCACTCAACTGATCCAGTAAGTCATCCAACCTTGGCATAGGAAATCTATAACGAACAGTAATCTTGTTCAAAGCTCGACTGTCAGTACACATCCTCCAAGTTCCGTCCTTCTTTGGTACTAACAATGCTGGCACGGCACAAGGACTCAAGCTTTCCTGAACACGTCCCTGTTCCAACAACTCTTCCACCTGCCTTCGTAACTCCTCATGTTCCTTCGGACTCATTCGGTAATGTGGTCGATGTGGTAACACTGCTCCCGGAACAAGATCAATTTGATGTTGAATGTCTCTAAGTGGCGGTAACTCCTTAGGTAATTCCTCTGGAAAGACATCTTCAAATTCTTTCAAAATTGGCTTTGCTTCATCTGGAATCTCAACTTCTTCACTACTCTCTCTCCCAATCAACAAAAATACTTCAGGCTCCTCTTTAACTTCCTTAACAAACTCTTTCAAAGTCAACAGAGTTTTTAATTCCTCAATCTCCTCTAGCTTGCTCTCCTTCTGTTGTTGCTTCTTAGGAACCAAAGTGATTTTCGTACCCTCGAACATGAAACTGTAACTATTGACACGACCGTCATGTTGAACTGCTCTATCAAACTGCCATGGCCTGCCCAATAACAAGTGACAAACATCCATGTCCACAACATCACACCAAATTTCATCTTTGTACTTCTTCCCAATCGAAAAATTAACACAAGCCCTTCGACACACTTTTACTTCACCTCCCTTCCTTAACCATGCTAGCTTATATGGTTTAGGATGCTTCTCGGTCTTCAAGTTCAACTTTCTCACTGCTTCTGTAGAAATAATATTATCACAACTTCCTGCATCAATAACAAACTTGCAGACCTTTCCCAGAATAGTACATGTCGATTGGAAAATATTGCTTCTCAGCCAACTACAATCCTCCTCTTGCTTTGGTGTCAAACAACTTCTCCTCATCATAAGATTACATCCTTCATCTCCCGACACTTCTTCTTCCTCCTCAACATAAGGTACATTTGAATACTCTGCCTCCTCACCATCATCTGCTTCAACCTCTGCAACCATGGTTCTCTTCTTCGGCTTCGGACATTCGTTGCTTTTGTGACCCAACTCCTGACAATTATAACATTTGAAAACACTACTAGCCTTCGCTTTCTCTGCCTCCTTCACCACTGGCTTTGTAACAGGTTTAGGAACACTAGAACTTCCGCCAACACCCCTTGCTTGATTATTGGAATTAGTAAACACACCACCTCCACGCCTTCCTTGTTTCTCCCAAGCTAACGCTTTCTGATGTGCCTCTACAACGGATCTAGGATCAAACATATTAACCATATCCTGGATCTGCATTCTCAAACCCCCAACGAATCTAGCTGTCAGCTGTTCTTCTGTCTCCATAATATCGTTTCTAGCAATGAGTTGGTAAAATTCATCAGCATAATCACTAACAGACTTCGTCCCCTGCCTCAGATTCTGCAACCTTTGGTACATAAGTGACTGGTAGTTGTAAGGTAAGAAAGTAGATCTCATCAACTTTTTCATCTTCTCCCAAGATTCTATCTTTGACTTCCCCATTCGTTCTCGAGTAAGTTTAGTTTGCTGCCACCATGCCAATGCTCTTCCCCTCAGCCTTGTAGCAACTAACTTCACCCTTCTATTCTCCGGCACCTCCTTGAAATCAAAGATTTCCTCCACATTAGACAACCAATCTAAAAACTCCTCAGCAACCATTCCGCCTTTAAATTCTGGAATTTCCATTTTCATACCCGACTCCCAACGACGATCATCCTCCACATCACGGTAAGAATTTCGAACTTGGTCTCGATCTCGATAATGAATACTTGCTCTATCACCCTCTTCAACAAAATCAAAGGTACGCCTACATCGATCTCGACTAACATCATCCCTTCTCTCATGCATGCTTCTTTGACTATGTCCCTCTTCATCTCTATATACTTCATGGTCAAATTCACGTTGACTTCTTCTCTCTTCATGTGCATAGTCATGATGATCTCTTCGTGATGAAATTGATGTTTCTCTTCTATCTCTACAAGAATGTGGTGATACCCTCCTCGCTTCCGTAACCAATGGCGAAACTCGGTTTCCTCCATGGTTCGAGTTTGGTGATCTCCTCCTTTGATTCAAATCATTCATCAATCTCTCCAATTTACCAATGCCTTCATCAAATTTTTCATTAATACGTTGTTCCATAAGCTCGGCTTCTTCTCTACGATACAAAGCTTCAACGTTTTGATGTCGGTTAGCTCTCCTTGGTGGCATGGTTAAAATTTTCACAAACTTCAACAAATTGAACACAATACTTCAAAATTTCACACGATAAGGCAATCTAGGCTCAACTGTCTCGGCAATGCTTGTCTCGGCCTTGACTCTTCACAACTTTGCTTGGCTCGGTCAAGACTTGCCTCGGCTCACTCCAAAACCTTCAAAACTTTGGCGCGCAAATCACCAATTCAAAATCCAAACAAAATCCAACTCCTCGATCCAAAATGAAATGGATCAAACTCTCCAAACTTGATGCAACTTCAATATGAACACGATGAACTACTTCAAACTTCAAAAACTTGGCTCCAAGAATCAAACTTAGCTATGATTGGCTAAGTATGGCTCTGATACCAATAATGACGCAGCGGATAATTCGAACAAAACTTCAATCGATGGATTGTAGCAATCGGTGAGTTGAAGATACCAAAAATGCCCAAGTTCGTTGATCCAAAGATACCGAACTCTAGCTATCTCAAACACGTTGATAGCGCACTATACCGTGTTCAAAGATCTACGATTCTTCGCACGTTGATCTAGCGCACTAGATTCCGTGAATCGGCTTCAACAAACGTGGATTCGAGCGCACTCGAACGACGTAAGTGGAGATAGGAGATTACACTCAACTACCAATTGGTATGAAAGCACAAAGCTAACAAAAGAGAAATTTTATTCAAAATCAACAACGACAAAAATGTACAACACACGCGTATTTATAGGAGTTACAACCCAGTCCTTAAGTCGTATATGACCTATGACCTCCTTAGGTCGTTGCCGACCTATCAACAGTACACACGACTCATCATAAGACGACTTAAGAAATAACGACCTAAAGACAGTACATGTTCAACGACTTAAGACATTACGACTCATATTTCTGCTACAGACGACTTACGACCTATGTAAGGTCGTTAACGACCTAAGACAATGGCATAGCTTGCTTCTGGAAAAGTTAGATCGTGAAAGAGTTAGGTCGCAAAGTTTTTAGGTCGTGACTCGCTAGCTCGTCTCCCTTCACCACGTTAGGTCGTATACGACCTAATACGCCTTCGTTAACTCGCAGCTTCTCCTCCTTAGGTCGGGGCCGACCTAAAATATGTTCTGGTTCCTTTAACCCGTTGTCTCTTACCTTGTTAAGTCGTAAACGACCTAGAGTGTCCCAGTTAGGTCGTGGGCAGTGCTCCTTAGGTCGGCAACGACTTAAAACTTCCCAACGACCTATCTCTGATACTTCTCCCACATGACCTAGAACGAAGTTAGCTCGTGGCCGATTCACAATACCTTCAATAGGTCGTCGCTCCTCTTCACGTGTTCCGTTAGGTCGTAGGTCACTGCTGTTAGGTCGTGAACGACCTAAATTTTCTCTCTTAGGTCGTGAACGACCTAGGACTTGTGAATTTCTCGAATTTTCAGATTGCTCTGCATCAAAAACCATAACTCCCAAAAACACAAATGGTCCGGATATTTAACGGTATATAGAATAAATGGGTTAACTTTATGGTTTCTTTGTAAAGAAGAGAATTTACATAGCTTTACAAATAATTTCTCTATTTAAAGTTTTAAACCATAAATTAAATATCATTTTATGTTCCCAAAACATTACAATTCCCATATATATATATATTAAATTGGAGTATTTACTATTAAAACTAAGTTTGGGTTTTATTCTTTCACAAATCAATGTTTTATTATTTAGTCTTGAATATTCCCATAATTTCCATAAATAAAACTCCAAATTTTTAGCCATTAAATTTTTCCAAAGTTTACTCAATACCAGAATATTCATCTTTAATTTATTAAGGAAAATCCAGTTATAAATATTATGTCTTAAGCTTTTCCAAAACTTAAATATAAAATAAAATTTATCAAATTCCATAAATTTTAAAGCAATCAAATTCTAGATTCCATAGCACTTAGGAAATGCTACCTAAAGTTATGGGTAAAACTAGTCCAATTTCAAAAGGCGGCATTTAAATGCTGTAATAGATTGTTTAAATTAATAAATATTTCCAAATATAACTTATTTATTTATATATTTTCTTAACTGAAATCTTATTCTTTCAAAAATCCTGAATTACCAAAATAAGTTATATTCCATTTATTCAAATATTTATTTATTTTTTATTTATAACTTATTAAAAATCAATATAAATTCCTTTAAAGATATAAATCAAATATTTAACTTCCAAAATAATTTTAAATATTTCAGAAAATATTATAAGGACTACGGGCCTGTATATAGTTTTCTAGCCTAGGTCAAGTGGTACGGATTTATATCATTTCAACCCGTAATTTATAAAACCCCGGGTTCTATCATGTCAAACCCGCAATCCCAAGTTAATTTACAGCAGTTAACAACATAATTTAACAATAATAATCTTTTTGGCCTATCATTTCAGCCTATAAAAATCTATATACAACAGGGAACTTGCAGTGGTGATTTAAGCAGTAAATAAACAATAATATAATAACTGCAGAATATCATATAACAGATAATAACTGATGAGGTGTCAATCTAAATGGGGTTCATCATCCTATATTACACTGCAGACAGATAATAGTGAAATACAATTATACACATACACTTGCAATAATTTACGAAATATAAATACGTATGTCTGGTGAGAAATACTCACCTGGATGATGCAGACAAATTGAATTTCAAAACGGCAATTCACCGGTAAAGACCGACAGAAAAATAATGATCAAATTTCTTCTGATGTCGCCTAGATTCAAATCTAGAATAAAATTCAAATATTTTGAAACGCGACTTTAGAATTTACGGTCGAAGAAAAATTAAAATAGGAAGAGAATTGGTTTGATTTGCCCGACCACTCCACCGTGTAATATGACCAAAATATAACCCCAAAACGTAAACCGGGCCAATACTAAAATTACGATAAGATTTCCTAAAGGCCGACTAAAATAGGATGAAGCTTCTTTACTATGCGCGGGTATATATATATATACGTGCACATTTCCATTACCCTTACTCGCGTACACGCATTTTTGCCACCATTTCCACATACTTAACATCTCTCTGCTACTTCATTCATCATTCTCTTTCTTTTCACTTGGATCCAACTGCTATAATAACATCTACTACCGTAAATCAACTTAAGTTCTTACAATATCCTTTGCAGTCTACACTTAGAACTTGCAGTCTTTACACCATCAACCAGACAGGATCTCATCATCAGCTAAGTTCCTTGTTCCACCACCATTTCTTTTACTCCCCCTTCTTTCTTTTTTTTTTCCTTTTTTTTTTCAGTACAACAGCCAACATATAAGCCATTTCCTCTGCCGCAGCCATGCACAGACGTGCACACTTAAAACATGCACTTCCAGCCCATTTCTACCCAATCTTCCAAATTTTCTCTCCCTCTTTTTTTTTTCTCTGCCTTGTTTTATCCCACTTAGGTTCCATTGCTGGAAATCCTCTACTATTGCAAATATAACTTGTCTTAAAGTATTGCTTTTTAGTTTTTTTAAACTTCCCAGTTCCAAACTGCACCAACAAAAACCCCCACTACCCGAGTCCTCTACCCACTTACTCCGAGTCAACCTAGCATATGCTTCGAGGAAATCAATCAGTTGCTTCGAGAAAATACTCAAATACTCCGAGAATCTTACCACCCTTCTCCAAACAGTGGTACATACTTCCTCAACCTATTCCAACCCAAACTTCCCCGTTTTATGTTTACTGCTGAAACTTTGAACCAAAACTATCTATCACGAACCTTACTACCTATCCTCTTATACAGTTTGTCTCTGCACTTGTACAAAATGTAAACATGACACTTGCACACAGTGATACAATGTGTACACGTGCACACACCCAAACAGCCACCTATCTAATCTATTATTGTCATCAACAAAACTCCAGTGCATCTTATTAACATGTATACCCAGTGGTACAGCTACACACAGTGATATAGCTTGTTACAAAACAATCCCCAGATCTGCAGACTTACTTCATAAATGCAAGCTGAAAACTCACCAAGGCCTCCTCTACCATCAACTTCACTTCTTACAGTGTTTAGCCAACTTTTGCAACACTGCCCTACCCTCAGCCTTCACCAAATATTTCAAGACATCCCAGGCTTCCTTTTTTTCCCCTCCCAGCCTTTTCAACAAACTACTCACACAACTATTCCTAACATAAATGCAGACCAAAATAAACTCACACCCTACCCTAAACTATGCCAGCAATTACCAATTTTGGAAAATATGCAGACAACTTTTATACACAAATGCAGACTACTTTCAAAAACCAATGCAACTGGAATTCTCCTAACAACTAATGCTATCCAAGACAGAATGATGTATAAGTAAAACAAGACTTTTCCCCTTTGATGTACTCAGTCTACAAGTTCTGTTCTAAAAGCAGACTTATACACTTTTTGTACCAAACATGCAGACCACCCAAAATCTTCATGCACGCATCCATCTAGTCAAAAATGCATCTCAATTATGCTTTCTGGTTTATATGCATCACCATTCTTATAAGTCATTAAGAGTCACCTACTCTGTTTCAGATGCAACTAAGAGAATCTGGTCATGTAGTATGGTGGAATTGGCCGAGCAAATCACATAGAAACACAAGAATAGAAGAGAACTATAAGGTAATTACCTGATGGAGGAGATGAAACCAGAGAATAGTCGAAAAGTGGAAGAACTGATGGGGTGGGTGTAGATTTAAAGGCAAATGAACGTGTCAGTTTTGTCGATATAAATTTGTGAATATGAATTGGTGAAAGATTTTTTTGAACGTTTCTAATAATCCTAACGTGCGTTGATCACTGCATGATGATGGATTAAATGCCAGATTAAGATATATACGTTATGCGAAATTTATGCTAAAAGCATGTGTTACCGTGATCTTATGGGAAGCTACCCCTTTCAACATTTAATGAGTTGCTTGATCAGTGGTTCGAAAGCTTGTAAACACATTTCCAGTGGGGACAATAGGCAAGAGGTAAGGATGGAAGAACAAGTAGATTCGAACGTTCCAGCTTTAAAAGAAATGATTTGAACAAAATCAAAGGAAGAAAAAAAAAAAGGGTGAAAGCAAGTTAATACACACGTTATTAATAAATCAAGACTTGCATGATTGCTCCCTCATCAATGCTTGCGTGATTTAGGTGATGGGTTTCTTGAGTGGCTGATTTACAGAGAGTGAAGAGAGGAATTGAATGTGCACGTTTAGGGTTGAAGTGAATGTTTGAAGCAAGAAAATGACATGCCTTGATGAAAGTAACTGATGAGCAGGTGTGAACAAATTAAATACGCACGTTCTTTGATTTTGAAACTTGCGTGATTATAGTTGTAACAGATGGAAATGAAGGCAGGGGCAAGAGCAAGTGTGCACGTTTCAGGCTTCGAATTCTCATGTGCAAGGAAGAAAAAAAAATATCTGATAGCAAAATTAGTTTGATCGTTTCATAAATAATTTTCACTTATTTCAACCCCTTGATTTTGGTTTGATTATCAAAATTTAAGAAGATAAATATTTATGTGTCGGTTTGGAAAATGTATACAACGTTTATAAAACAATTGGTTCTTCACACGAAGTAACGTTTGTTTTTAAAAATCACTGACTGATAATTTATATCCAAAAATATTTAAAACTTGATTTTTACACTGCGCTAAACAGACGTAGGTTAAAACATCAAAAATTTTCACAAAAATAACATTTTAAAAACACACGTTTTGTTACGTTGCTTATACCCCATAATTAACGCGTCCTTTAAACGCGAAATCTACCAGTTCAAACATAGCTTAAATTTCCACAGTTATTATTAAATTTTATTGACACAACAAAATTTTATAAAAATGTATCTTCAAATAAAATATTTAAACTATATTGTTAAATCCAATTTATATAAATATATTTCAAAATTAAATAATTTAAAATAAAATAAATATCTAAAACTAGGGCTGTTACATCGTCGGAGGTTGTCTGGTTTCTACTCTATTGCTAAAAAAAAATTATCTCCTCTGAAGGGATGCTTTACATTGAGAAAATATCGATGACAGTCAAACCATGAAATTTTCTTACCATGAGATAAAGAAAACGCTCGTGTTTCATCCATGCAATATGGACATGCTAGACGACCGGTAATACGCTATCCTGAAAACATTGCATAGGTAGGAAAATCACTTATAGTCCACAACGAAGAAGCAAACACATGAAAAAATTTCTTCTTGGACACATCGTATGTTTCTACTCCTTCGTTCCATGGTGTTTTTAACTCCTCAATAACGGTTGTAAATATACATCGATTCCCTGTGTCGGATCGTCGGGGCCAGAAACGACAACAGTAAGAAACATATATTGCGTTTTCGTACACATCCATGGAGCTAAATTATACGGTGTGGCAATAATGGGTCAGGATGAATATTTAGAATCAAATTGAGAAAATGGTGAAAAACCATCCGTACATAATCCTAATCTAACATTTCGACTCTCCGCTGCAAAATTTGGATATGTTTTATCGAAATGCTTCCATGCTTCTCCATCGACCGGATGTGCCAACATTCCCTCTTCCTCCGTTCTCGCACTATGCCATCTCATATTAGATGCAGTTACAGAAGATGCATATAATCTTGAAGCCTTGGATTGATGGGTAAGTAATGCATATGCTTGTGTGGAACTTCCTTCCCCTTCTCTTTTCTTGGTTTGTATCTCTCATGGTTACAAATTTAACAATTTCTAAGGTTTGCATCTTCTTTCCAAAACAACATGCAGCCATTTAAACATGTATCTATTTTCTGATAAGGCAAACCAAAAGCCGACGTAAGTTTTTTAACTTCATAGTGATTTTCACACATTAGATTATAGGGCGGCATATGTCTTTTTGCAGCTTGTACAACAGCCGTAAACCCAGCTTCAGTGATGTTGTATTTTGACTTCATCACAATGTATTCTGTGATTGCTGATAGCTTAGTGCCACTTTTACATCCATCCCAAATAGGTTTCTTAGCAGCATCTAGTAAATCATAAATTCTTTTGCTTCAATATTTGGTTCTTCAACATTTCCATCATCGTCAACTGCAACCATAGGAAACATTGATCATGCTACATCTTCGGCCATATTTTCCATATAGGTCGTCGTAACTACTTTGTTAACGACACTTTTAGACCCTACAGAATTATCTGCTACAACTTCTCCATGTTGATCCCAAACATAATACTCGGGAACGAAACTGTTTTGGCACAAATGAACTTTCACAATATCTGGTAACAAATACTTCAAATGTCTACACCTACTACAAGAACAACGAATTTCTAAATCATTTCCGTTATTACTTAAAGATAATTCAACAAATACGTTTATATCATTATAAAAATCTTCTTTTATTTAGCCCCTCGATCCTTTTCTTTGGTACGTCCATCTCCTCCGATCAACAAAAAAATCAACCATTTTTCCTATTTGAGAAAATGAGTCACAAGTTCAAATTTTAATATTGATTTTCAAGAATAAAAATTCGAAAAAGATTATTTTCATGATCGTATAATATTTAAATTTAAAGAACTATTTCACAGATTAAAAAATATTTTCAAATATGACACATTTTATTTTTTAACGTGTCGATACAAAATTTTGTACAAAAAGATATTTTTTTCATGGTCAGACATCCTACTTCCCATTACAAAAACAGTAAGCATTTACATTTCGTATATCACTTCGTCTCAAACGATTCCACGAAATTTCGGCAGCATTTCCCTTTTGTTCCCTACATTGTACAGAAATGCGTGTACTATAAAACAAAAAAGAAAAGTTAGGCTGAAATTTTATGAACCGTTTGAGACGAAGTAGTAGATAAAATGTAAATGCTTACATGTTCATAACTTGTAAATACAAGGATAAATCCAACAAACATTGTACCAGATGAATATAAATGATCGTTTTTTGAAAAAAAACGACTATTTATATAATGATCATGTACAACACTCGTCAAACGAGGCCAAAAACTCTCTAAGCGACATTAATTAATTAAATATGCGTATTTTGCGAAAAAATACAGTTTTACCAATTTTTCACATTTACAAAAATATATTTTAATTTAACACATTTATTCGACGTATTACATCAATTTAAGGCTGGTTTAAATTTTTTTTATTTTTCAATACACACAATTATAATTTAGAATCATGCATTTTTATTGTTGCATAAGTCAATACGTGCACAATATAATACTCCTAGCTTATGCATTCATTTTATCTTATTCCAACTAACACAATACAATGATAGCAGTGGTACACATATATACAATCGTAAAATCAAGGCATACACATTGATTTACATATACATGAACAACCACAAATTATACATGTTTTTCACAATTTTACGATAAAAGATGAAATAGGTGTACCATGGAATGCTAGAAACTATTATAACACTATTGGAAACAATTTCAATCACTAATTAGCCCTAATTTATCAACTTATGCAAACCTAGAAATAGGGAAAAAATTGAATTTTTTGTGAAAATAAGATATTGTATCTGAGTTAGAAAGCAATAGAGGTTGAATTCGTTGCCGAGGAGGATGCAAAAATACGAAAGTAGTGGTTGGAGGCTTGGGGAGTGAATTTGGGAATTTCTAATTAGGTTTTAGATTTTCTGAAATGAGGAAGAAGAGGCTCGGCTAGAGCCAGTATTATGCATTTTCTGACGGCTTCCGAGGGCCGCCGACGACCCGTCGGAAGCCGTCGCCACCCCCGTCCATCGCTATTAACCCTTTTCTAGTAGTGCATGCCATTGTTAAACTGATACTTAATTTTGTAATGGTTAAAATGATTTTTGATATTCTAATTTATATAGATGAAAGTGAAGTATAAAATTATATTTTTTATAGTCGTAGCAATGTTTGCATACACAACGTGTTTTTTTGAGTTTTGTAAATCTGTATTAACCATAATATCTTCTCTACTTCTATTTCTATGCTGAATAATTTGTATTTAAAAAAACATTTTGCTTAGTTGGTTGGATATGTATTACACACACTAGTTTAGGGCCTTGCCTTTTGGCTGTTGAAGCATGAATGGTTTGATTTAATTCAAAAATTGATAAATAATAATTTTCATGGTAACCTTAGTCCATTAAATAAAGGCATCCTGTATAGCATTAGACAAATTTAAATGGCCATGAGGTTCTATGTTTTGCCATTTATTTTTTGACATGATATAATTAAACAAAGAAGATTGGGCTTTTATTTAAGTGGATCTCATTCTTTGGGATATATATAAGTGTGCTATATGCGTAGGTTTCTGTACTCCTACCAGAAGCGTTTATACTTACAGTGGCAGCGATGGTTGAAGGTATAAAAGATATATTTTTATTACTTTCCTACTAATGACTTCTTTGTTGATCAGGTAGATAAGGTAAATAGGTATGTAATTTTTATATATTAGCCAACATATAGACAATATGTGTGTACGTATATATGTTTGACCGAGCTGATGATGTATAATGTGCAGACACATATACTTATGCATGTATATAGGCTATATATAGTTCATTTTATTTTTTACATACTGCATCTTATCCATATATCTTGATGTATTGACCTTTTGTTATGCATGTTGGCCCATCTTTACCAACTTTAAGAAAAGGAAGCTTTTTTTTTATGTCTATATCAATGCAAAAAAAATTGCAAATGTTTTTGAAATGCATATATATACATATAGGTATGTACGTACATACATATTCACGCATTCACACACTCTTATGTTTTGTGAATACTATGTAGAATTTCAAAGCTAGGTTGTTAGATGATGTTATAACCATGCTAGAAGTAATAAAAAACCAGTTGGGCTAAAGCCCATGCTACGATTTGGGCAATAACTCATTAATTATCAACTTTCCACTTTGATCGTTTTATAGATGATACCATTTACCCTACTTTTCTACATCATCCTAAATATTTTGTTACTCATAAACTATGGTACAGACCATATATTAAATTCTAGTTTTAAACGATTATTGTAAAGAAGAGTATTATAACAAGGGTTTCAATCATGTTTGTCATTTCGACCAAAGCACCGGGATTCTAGTCATTGCGTTTTGGTTTCAATGTGGGTTAAAAACGAAACTAAGTTGAGACTACGATCAATAAATAATGATATTGAACTTTAACTTTTGAAGAAAAAAAATCAAAAAAATCACGAAATGTATAAATAAGAGATAAGGCTTACAACGTCATACCATTAGCCATTTGAGTTAGTGGACATTGACTCAAAACATAGTTTTAACTCGGAAAGCCTATAAAAGGTCAAATTTATAAATAGTTTAACCACAAAAATTCAGAATGGAAGGAATGAATAAACATTTCTAATGTTACACATAGTTATGATTAACCAATATTCTATGTTAATACCATGTCTTAAATAGTATATCTGATAGTTTTTAAAAGATAAGGATGATTTTTTTGTTATTTAGGATCGATGATTAATATCAAAAATCTTAAAATCCTATGATTTGAATCCATCTTCAAAATGATTCTCTTTAACTATGACCGGGTTCTCAAAATACTATTCAAATCAAAATTAAATATTTAAACTCATTTTCTCAACTGATGCTGAAATAAAAAAATATCAAGATTACATTATTGATGGGCTGCACAAAGCTATATTATACTATTTAGTTCGAATCCATATGATTTACGATTTAAATTCCTTTTTTATTAAAAGTTCAAGGTTTACAACTAACATTATGAATCCCATTTTGAAGGAATTGGGAGTTCTTTGAACACAATAAAATTGCAAGGAGAAAATACATATTATCTATTAGAACTCAAACATACGTAGAAACACAAGTAGATTTAATAACATGGTATAACACACATTGAATTATGGTTTCCATTTTACAAAATTACATCAAAATATATTTTTCAAAGAATTCGAGAATGAAAAATTTATTATTTTTTTTGAACTGGTATTTTATATACAACAAATCATTGGGACAACATATCCCATGTCAAATGAACGTTCGAAAGCAAGTTTCAAACTTGTGACATCCTGCACCAAAGCCGAATCAATTAACCACTTGGATAAAGATGCTTGTCTTAAAAATTCATTATTAATGAGTTCTTGCAATGATATAGGACAAAAAAATTCAAACAAGAAATACCATAAGTTATACTCAAAAAACTAGTTCAGAAGAACAATAGTGTTAATCAAATTCTTTTACAAAGATTAAGATTACCTCCTAATTTGTAAAATTTATGGAATTGTGCAAAGATTGCTAATCCATTTCAAAATGATATTAATAATAACATAATTTTTTAGCCCTGCGACTTTGACTTCATTGCGCTACTGATATAAAGCTCATGTTGGAAACTAGTTTCGAATTCACCGCTAATTATAACAATGAAAAATGACTATGAAAATTGTTATAAATATATGTAAGCTCTTTTGATCATGTAGCATTATAATAATTTACATTGAAAATATGAAAGGTATTTTGGTAATCTTATTTGCAATAATTGGCATCCATAATGATATAGTTGCATATTTTTTTATAGAATAATAATAAGTATGAGCACAATAATCTTATAAATCACACTTTCTATCTTTGCATTATACAACCACTCATTATTGTAGCTATATACATTTTTTCATTGGATAAATATGTTAGGCCATTTGGTAATAATTAAACATGTATTTTATTATGATGTTAGATAAAAATCTTTTTTTCTCATGTGTTTGATATGCTTTTTACTTTTTGATAGTAGTTAACTTACGGATAAAAATTAGGTTAATTTGGAATGTAATTCAAAGAGTATAGAAATGGGATGGAATTATTTTTAAATGAAGCTTTTTCCAAATCCATTCAAAAAGATAAGATTATATGTTCATGTAAAAAGTGCTGCAATCGTTATTTCAACGATAGAATTCATGTTGTTGGTCATCTCCTTTTATATGGAATGGAGCCACTTTATATGATGGCTCGTTGGACATCATGGTGAATCATATAATAAGGGGTCTTATGTAGAGCTGGGACTTGTATCAACTTGGAAAATGATATGCAAATGGACAATGATCAAAGGAGGAGAGGTGAAATGCATGATTTTCTCGATTAGACATTTATCCCCTTTATTGGACAAAGTGCAAGTTCATCGAATCATTCTCCTATTTTTGAAGGTCAAACTCCCAAGGCAGAACATTTTTTCAAGTTGATAGATGAAGCTAATAGGGAATTGTATGTTGGTAGTAAGTATAAACAAATGGATGCAATTGTAAAATTATACCAGATCAAGTGTTTGGGAAACGTGAGTAATTCAGCTTTCTCTATGTTTTGTGAAGCATTTAAAGATATGTTGCCTGATGGAAATTGTATGCCAAAGTCAAATGCACAGGCTAAAAAAAATTGATGATTTGGATCTCACTTACGAGAAGATTGATGCATGTTCGAATGATTGTATGTTATTTTGGAAGAAAACATCACACTTGCAAACTTGCTCTCATTGTGGCGCTTTAAGATACAAAGTAAATACAAAAGATAGAAATGTTAAAAAGAAAGTATCTGTTAAAGTGCTTCACTATTTTCCTTTAGTTCCTAGGCTAAAGAGGTTGTATATATCAAAACATACAATGGAACATATGAGATGGCATTCAAATGGTGGTTCGAATGATAGTTTCATGAAACATCCAATGGATTCTACAACTTGGAAACATTTGGATCCTCTATACCTTGATTTTGCATCCAAAATTCGTAATGTTCGTCTGGATCTTGCAGGTGATGGTTGCAATCCATTTGCGCACTTGACTAGTAAACATAGCATTTGGCCAGTGATTATCCCTGTTTATAAGTTACCTCCATGGTTGTGTATGAAGAATCTTATCTATTTATTTCTTTATTAATTCCAGGACCTCGTGAACGAGGAAAAGACATTGATATTTATATGCAACCACTATTAGATGAGTTAAAAGAGTTATGGGAGATTGGTACGAATACATATGATGTTTTATTGAAACAAACATTCAATTTGAGAGCGGCTATTTTATAGAGTATAAACGATTTACCTGCATATGCTAATTTATCAGGATGGAGTGCATTAGGAAAGCTTGCATGTCTGCATTGTAACCACCAAACTTACTCGGTGCATTTACCAAATAGCAAAAAGCAAGGTTATTTGGGAAGTCGTAGATTTAAACCTATTGCACATAGGTTTCGACTTGATGAACGTTTGTTTAATGGAAAGTGTAAGAATGATCTTGCCCCTAAACCACTAATAGGAATTGAGTGTTTAAAGAAACTATGAAAAATAAGATTTACATTTGGTAAATCATCGGCCCTTGAATCATTTAGTGGTCAAAAACGATAGAGGAGTATGAATGCAAATAAGGAAACTCGAGTTGTTGGACCTTGGAAGGAAAAAAAACATATTTTTTACTTTACCTTATTGGCAACATCTGTTGATATGACGTAACATTGATTTGATGCGTCTTGAGAAGAATGTAAGTGAAAATATTTTAGGAACTTTACTTAGAAACTCAAAAAAAGGAAAGGATGGAGTTAAGACCCGGGCTAATTTAGAAATTTTACAAATAAGAAAATCACTTTGTTCTATTCGGGAAGGCAATATGACATATATACCTCCAGCGATATTCTTCATGACCAATGAGGAAAGAACATTGTTTTGTAAAGAATTATCAGTCGTACGTGTTCCAGATGGATATTCAACCAATATTTCTAGATATGTAGATGTGAAGGAGAGAAGATTACAAGGATTAAAAAGTCAAGATCATCGTGTGATTATGCAACATTTGTTCTCACTTGCAATTCGAAGGGTTTTGCCTAAACCTCTTGTCCTTGTTTTGCTTGAGTTATGTGCAATTTCTAGACAATTTTGTAGTAAAAAACAACATGTTGCGTCGATGAACCGACTAAAATATAGGGTAGCATTAGCCTTACGTATGATGGAGAAAATGTTCCCTCCTTCCTTTTTCACTATATCAGTTCACCTAATAGCTCATTTAGTCGATGAAACCGCAATTGTCGGACTGGTTCAATATTGTTGGATGTATTCAACTGAAAGGTAATCAATTTTTCTTCATTTCATTTTGACATTTTATTTCCGTCTTCTTATTACCTCTTAATTTATGAACCACATTTAAAATTTGAAGGTGAACTAACAAGATTTAGAGTTGGTGCTAGAAATATGATAAGTATATAGTAGGATTTAAGTAAATATAACTATAATTGCATATTAATGAAGCATTTTTCATAGCATCCACATCGAATATTACAATTATTATAAGTACATGCACCTAGATTTGAGAAAAAACTGCAGATTTCTATCATTACATGTAAAACCAATGTAGAAACTTTTGGACAATGATAAAAGAATGCAAAAAAAATACAGTTTATCTGATAGCATCATCACAAAAGTACATTTGTTGATCCTTTATAAGCGTAGCCACTTATCCCGATTAGATACTCTTACGGTAGTGATATGTTATAGGAAAAGTGGGTATTTTTGTTTCTTCAGGTACTTCCAAACATTAAAAAGATACGTTTGCAATGAAAGTAACGCAGAAGGAATTATTACAGTATGATATCTTGCAGAAGAATGTGTTTCGTTTTGTTCAATGTACTTGAAAGGTGTAGAGACTCGTTATACACACCATGGTCATAATGCTGATTCATCATTTCCTCGTGATGTTGATGGAGGTCTGTCAATATTTGCAAATTCTGGTCGTCATTTAGGAAAATGCTCAGAGATTACTCTTGAAAAGAAAGTTTGGGAGCAATGTCATACTCATATCTTATTCAACTGTAGCGAAGTGACTTGTTTTTTAGAAGTATGACCATTATGTTAATCTAAAGTATCTACTTTTAGACAAGCACCATTATCTAAGTGGTTAAGTGATTTGGCTTTGGTGGGAGAGGTCATAAGTTCAAAACTTGCGTAGCATGATTCGAACGTTTATTGACATGTGATATGTTGTCCTAGTGACATGTTGTACATAAAGTACCATTTCAAAAAAAGTATCTACTTTCAATTTCAGCATTGAATTGTAAACAAGCATTTCTTTTTTGACTTGCTTTTTGGTAGTAAAAGATTAGGAGAGCTACATAGAATCTATCATCGAAAAACTATTCAAGAAGTCAAGAGTTTGAGAAACAAGGAATTCCCTACATAGTTTAGGAACCATGTATGTGTCCTTATATTTTAACATGCAATATTGATAACTTTTACTATAAAATGATGTATAATAATATATTGGTCATATTGGCTTAGGTAAATGACCATCATACTACCTATGATTTTGCATTATCAAATGACTTACTTTGATTAGCTAACAGTCCGAGCAGGATTGTGATGCAATATAAGAAGTATGTGATAAATGGTTACAGGTTTGAATTAAGACGATTGATGAAAAATACAAAAATGAAAATCGTGGTACCTTTGTGAATGATGAAACATCTAGTTATTCGAGTGTTAGAGATTGTAATCCAATAACTGGTAATATCGACTATTACGGTGTCTTAAAGTATATATATGAGCTTGATTTAGGTTTTCTGGTGAAAGTGACAATCAAGCTTGCAAATTTGTCTTATTTGAGTGTGATCGGGTAAATAAGTCCGGGAAGAAAATTGATAGACATGGCTTCAATTTAGTGAATTTTTTTTGAAATGATACTTTATATACAACATGTCACTAGGACAACATATCACATGTCAATAAATGTTCGAATCATGCCATGCAAGTTTCAAACTTGTGATCTCTCGCACCAAAGCCGAATCACTTAACCACTGGGACAATGATGCTTATCAATTTAGTGAAGTTTAACCATGTGGCACAAAATAATGACAGGTTTATACTAGTATCACAAGCTATTCAAATGTTTTATGTTGCTGATCCAAAACAACCGCACTTGCTATTGTAGTTAAAACAAAACCAAGAGATTTCTATGATTTAATTATGTATGATAACAAAGCTGATATCGACGATTACTATGCCACACCAAATCTTGATGAGCCTAATCCTGACAACGAAGAGCTACAAATAAGAACCGATGTTCCCAGTGTTTATGTTAACAAAGTGTTACTAACGCCTAATGTGGATGTTTCCATACATGAAGATGGTGACAATAATGAAGAAAATATTGGGAATGAGAATGAAAATGAGAGCATCAACTAAACATAGTGCTTGAATCATATTTACATTTTTGTTAAACTTTGTTCATTTAATATTTCCTTTGAAGTTGGATTGTATTCTAACTGTGTTTCGATGTCATTTATTTTTATTTGTCATGTACAATTTCATATCTTTGCAGAATAGTGCAAATTGATTGTTAGATTTATTATATATAATCACTTATTATAAATTAACATACATTAATTCTCCTTTCCTTTTATTCAAAAGTACAATATTGGTACATTACCGTTTATTTTACAATTACTAAGATGAGAAGCCCTGAAACTTCTCATCGAACAAAATGAATCCTTTAGATGATGGCATGCATGAAGACTGCGACTCTCAAAACAATGGTATTTTCATATTTCATTTATGAAATGCCATTATTTTTTGTGTAGTACTGATCACTTTAATGGAATAAGTTTACAAAGTTTGAAAGTGCTATTTTTGGTCGTAAAGCAACACCATTAAGAGATCAATTTATGTGGCCAAAAAAATACCATTTTAGAAGCAACCTATGACATGTTGTTGGTTTAGTAGCTTGTTACCATTGAAAATATTATATTCTTACTTTAGCAGGGTCAAAGAGTAGAGAAGAGCATGGCTACAATAAACCAACATGGGATAAATCCGGAAAAGAAAAAATTGAGTTTACAAAGGATGGTTTGTGCATTGTTCCATAAGATGCCAAATTAGCAAGGTATTTATGTAGTTTGGCGAGAAACTACAACCTTATTCCTCTCTCTCCAAAAGATTGACGATCCCAAGAAGATGCTTTTCTAGAAAATATGTGGAAAATAATATCGGTATAATGAATCTTTTTAAATTTTACTTAATATTGGGAAATGGCTTTTTGTGGTTTGAATATTGGTTATTCATCTTCATATTTTATGGTAGCTTTAAAAATGTAGATTAGTAAGTGATATATTCTTAAACTGAAACCTATTTCTTGACACAAAAGACTAAATACGCATGAACTATGGTTGAACAAAACATGCTCAATTTTACAAAACTTACAAGTTACAGTATTTCAGTCAAAGAATATGGAGGAGAAAAATAACAATCATAATTATTTCGATCCTGTAGTTCTATATTGTTTCTACCATGATTTATTATTTTTAATCATAGGAGAGTTGTCACATTTGATAAAAAAAGAAGTTTACATAATTACTATGATAATGTGGATTTTGTTGTGTTTATGTTGTAGTACACTAGTACATATGCATAAAATAGTTAATTAACCACTAAAGAATCCATTACAAAAACAAACCTCAATAATAGCGATGTACACATTAGTAATCTTAAAAGCCAATTTCATACCTATAATATTGAAGTGTCCTACAATTTCATTAGTTGAGAGTTTCTTTCGCCAATTAAATCAAAGAATTTTTTTAATAGCCTAAATATAATAGTTTTGTATTAATGGCCAACAGTGTACTTTTTACTGTTTTATCAAACTTGAATAGGATTTTGCAGGTTTTATAGATCTTTATTGTGTTACATTATTACTTTTGCAATGATATTATTATTCAATCATCAAGCTACATTAGAATTGGTCATTTCAAATTATATTCTTATATTTCTTATGTCTATAATTTCATTAATTTTCCCATGTTTAACATAAATTATTTATATCTTAAAGGATACAATAGACTGGCATCCTGAAGATATATCCCACATTCCCATAATTCGTCATGTGCTACTGAAACATCTAGCCAAAAGAGTGAGAAACAACAGAGCCAAATTTAAAAAAATATTACGCTCCATATATTGGCTCATCGTTGCACTTTATGTGTGGAGATAATCACATGGATTACAAACAATAAAGGAAAATGGTAAACTATTGGGATAACGATCATAAAAATAAAGTAACTGTCTCATACTCTTGTCCTTCTCTATATATTTTGGTTTGGTACATATTACATCTATGTTTTTATCCACTATTTTCTTTATTATTTTGTGAATAATAGATAAATATGACAAAAATATTGAGAACCGCAAGAAGTTGAAAATGAGTCATACAGGTGGCTTAGTGTCCTTCATAAGACACCATGCTAGATTTGAAAGTAACCACTTATTTACACTAACTTTAGTTGCTTAGCCAAGTACATTGTTATAATTAAGAGGCTATATATTCGATTATAGTATAAATCATATATTCTTATTATGTTACTACATGACTTATAGGATTATAATATAATTTTTATATTCTCATTATGCTACTACCTTGGAACAGAAACAAATTTATGGTCATGAACCCGTTCCTATTAAAGCATTTGATTTGGTTCATAAAAGAAAGGATTAAGATAGAAGCTGGATTGACGATATATCTAAGCATACATGGGTAAGAGATATTAATCTAGTTATTTTTATCTTCTTCTTACGAAGTGTGATAAGTAAATAATATGTATAATGCACTATAAGTACACCATTTCCATAGAATTTGATAATATTACTTTTTGGTCGCTCTTCCCGATAGCCTCCGTGGCTGCTTTTATTGTTAGCAGAGCTATGACCACAGCCACATTCTCATACATAAAGCAAGCAGCAGCTCTTGTTAGATAAAGTAAGGTAGATATCTTACATATTCATAGCTGGTGTGGTAGTTTCCCAATCAGCGTCATCTAAGCCTGCAGCCCAAGTCATTTTTCGTACATAGGATCATTTTCCAGTAGACGGATTTACCATTTGTCTAGTAAATAAATTGATATGCATTCATAGCTTAGGTAGTGGTAAATTTTTCTTGGAGCACTCCCAAGTTGCTACTTAGTGATAACCGCGCGTACTTTTTACCAGTCATTATAACCAACACTCACTGAATTAGGAAAACGATGAGTATCATGTGGAATTTGCTTAAAATATAACGAGAATCGACGGTAATACATATTAAGGGTGTGTTCTTAGATGCCTTCTAGGTCCCCATAATCTGGCTTGACGTTTTGGAATTTACTAGACGAGCATGAGTTTGGGATGTATATGTCTACTTTATATTTTGTTAAATTTATAGATGTATATCCTATTTTTTTTATTGTTTAATCGTAAATTTAAGTATTAAATCGTTGAATTATGATAATAAAGGGTTTTAACGAATATATGTGATCTTGGTTAAGACTTTAGTGTTCTTAGTTTATATCGTTAACCTTTTAATATTGTAAATTTTTAGTATTGTCTTACATGCGTACTTAGCTTTTGGTTTGGCTATACATTTGAAAATAATTTACTGATCTAAGTTTTCACCATTATTGTAATTAATTAAATGAAGACAAGACGCTACCATGTTTGTCTACTTGCCTTTTTTGCAAATGAGTTTTTCTCTTTATCACTTCATTGCTCATAAACAAACATGATAAGTGTATTTAACTGAATGTGTTATAATAGTTAGGAAACAAGAAATGTATTTTTCTAACAAATCATAAGATATATGCTCATATAACATGCATGTATTACATATTTAAATAAAAGAAGGGATAGGTGAGTCTTATTATTTTTCTCCTCTTTGTTGTGTACACTCTACTATTAGTTGTTAGCTAATATAATGAAATCTATTGAACTTACAAAATGAAAAAATAATACGGTGTTCGTGCATGTATTGTTATCTTGTATAACAATAAGACTCTGCAAAAAATGAAATGTAATTAAAATAGCAAAAGTAGTGTTCCTTCTGGAACTGATCATAGGCAATTATTTCAGAGTATGCTAAAGTAATTAATTCAAATCATGGAAAGGACATGAAGTATATCATTTTTCAACAAAAACGGAAATGCGCCTTATATTACAGATTACACTTGGCTATCCTCTGAAAGTTGCAGCACATAATATTAAGTAGATCAGTGTTGTGTGCACTCAAAACAAGCTATTTTTATTTTATTTTTCTACTTTTACCCAGTCTTTAAACCACCAAAGTTGACCAAAATCACATTTATTATTACATTAAAACTAAACATTAAGGCATTTAAATTTCAGTTGCTAGTATGAAATGTCCCGTTGAATATTCGCCTACTTTGAAAATAATAAAGAAAAAAGTGTTGGAGGGGCTTCCATTGTATATGGAGTAATAGGATCAGATTGAGAAAAAGAATAATGCATCATCATGAAAAATAATAGAAAGAAAATGGTATATTAATCAGTTTGATCGTATGTAATAACAAGAGACATCTTTTGTTAAAGTCCCACTGCCCTTTAAATCCCACGATTGAAGTGATACTCCACAGCATCATACACATATGTGCATGTTAGCATCGTCCATAAGTATTTATTCAGATAGTTGTCTGGAAAAGGAGTTCAAATCTCATGTTCCCAATGCACGATGTTTCATATGATCATCACATCTTATCCATTCAATAATCAAAATTAATTAAATAATATAATTACTAAATACAGAATGAAGGGGCAAGAACCTTCGGACAAAGGGCACTCGCATTTTGGGTATATTCGACCTCTTCTATTTGCAAAGGCCTTGCTTTTCGAAATGTTTTGAACAGTAGGATCGTTTGCAAAATACATAGTCGTCCTTCCAAATAAACAATCGTTCCTTTCAAAATACAGTCGTCCAGATTAAAATCCCGCTTTGAATTTCAACATACATGGTTATTCTTTTCAAAAATAGATTTTAGATAACACCAATATTTTTAGTTTCGTGCAAACTGCAAATACTTGCAGTTTTTATAACTATAAATATTTGGAGTTTCTTGAACTATAATATTTTACAGTAAGCAGTAAAAACTAAAAATATTTACCTTCTACAGAATTAAATTTAAAAAAATAAAAATGTTCAATTTTGGTCATATTAACCTAAGTGCAGATTTAAATTTTTAAAAATGGAAAATTAAATTTTGGAGAGCAATCTTAGGCAGTAATTTAAAACAAGAAATTTTTTTTTTGGTATATTACATTTGAAAAGAAATATTATGTATCATCACATGACAATAGTAAATGGATTTATCATTTGTCTTTGTCTCACTCTCGCTTTCTTGTGTTGTTTCTTTAGATTCATATATAAGATCAGGTATTCTGGTAGAAACAGCTGGATCATTTAGCCTACATAATAGAACAAAGTGACTAAATCAAGAAGCTTCTCATGAGTCTCATATAGTATCTTCATTTTGTTGTCATTCCACTCCTGTTTACTATTGTCATGTGTACGCATATTGCTGCAAATAACAACTAGTAGCATATAAAAAGACAGTAATATTTAGATACAACCAAAACTAATTTTCTACTGCTCACTTTATTAATTCTTCCAGTGCCTTGTACATTTCATCAAGTATTCAAAGCATAGGACTTATTAGAGTACTAAGACCGGTACCAGTATCACCTTGGTCTTCACCGTTACAGTAAATGTCTGAAAATTGTGATTGCACTCCACCTTGTTCTAAAGCATACAAAATTTCATATATTTGTAATTTATAATGTCCTCCACACTACTAAAACTACAGTATATAACCACAACAGGGTTCCAATGGCCGCCAATGGGAATTTCCAACGGCTACCAACGGCTCTTTATTTTTTAACAAGTCGTTGGTAGCCGTTGTAAAAATGTCGTTTGCAGCCGTTGGAAGCCATTGGAATTATTCGTGTAAACCTGCAGCCAAGCCAGTAGCAAAAATCGTTCATCTCTTCCTACCAAAAACACCCAAATCCATCACCATCTTCCTCCACTCCTCCTCTTTTCTTGCTCCCAGCCTCCCCACGCAACCGGAAGCCACTCCGACGCCACCAATCAACACTAGCGGCCTCTCTCCATCCAAATAGAGCTCCAAAATCAGGTTTTGCCTAAAATTCTAAAATTTTAGATTTTTCTAATTTTGTGTTTAATTTGTTGTTATAGTTGTATCTAATGGCCTATTGATTATTTATTATACCAAACTAAGTGCTAATTACAATTATTATCATCCAAATGTCCAAATCGTTTGTGCATATATATTATGCACGTATATACATATGTTGATAATTTAGTGTAAACGCGCATTTGAGTTAGCGCTAGATTAGATAGGATTGATTTAAATTATTTTGCGTATGTTTTGTAAAATAGTAGGCAAACATGAATAAGTCGAATATTTTACGAACATGTATTATATCTTTTACAAAATATATTAGCATTAGATAAGTATATAATTTAGTATATATATACACACACACATGAATTATATATTTTGTGAAATAGTAAAAATCGTATAATTTACTGTATATTTAATAAAATAGTAGAATATAAATAAAATAATGCATAATATGCTTTATTTTATATATGTAATAAAACGGTAACATATAAACAAAATTTAAATCCCTTAATGAATTTTTGGCCCGGTCTGACAAGTGTTGTATATGATCGTTGTATGAGTATTCGTTTTTATTGCAAAATGGGGTATTCATATTCATCTGATACAATATTTGTTGGATTTGTCCCTGTATTGGACAAGTTACAAACACTATAAAGTAATTACATTTCGTAAATCTTATTGTTATAAACGGTTCACAAAATTTCAACAGCATTTCCTTTTCGTTCCTAGTGTATATGCATATGTGTACGATACAAGGAACACGGGAGAAGTGCTGTCGAAATTTTGAAAAATCGTTTATAATGACATGATTTAAGAAATGTAATTACTATTGTGTTTGTAATGGTATGTAGGATGACCGGCCATCACAAAAGGTACAAAAATGTGAACAAAATATCAAGAAATATAACTTTGTATATAAACGAAAATGGATTATAAAAAACAGTAAAATCTAAATGTGTTTATCGAATTTGATTAATAATTTTTCTACTATTGATCTTAGGTTTTACAGTAGGAAAAATGGTCAATTATTTTATTGAACGGAGCTGAATGTATCAAAGAAGAGAAATAGGAGGCTCAATAAGTAAACATTTTCTTAAAGGGGTAAATGTGTTTGTCGAATTTGCTTTAAGTAATATTGGAAACGACGTAGAAATTCGTTGTCAATGTAGTAGGTGCAAATTATTGAAGCATTTAGTACCGAATATGGTTAGGATTCATTTGCGCCAATATGGTTTAGTAACCAATTATTTGGTGTGGGATCGTCATGGAGAAATTATAACACGTAACGAAGAACGGTCAATAGAAGTCATTAATGATGAAGTTAGTACGACGAATCTCATAGAACATATGGTTGAAGATGCAGCACGATCATTGTTCCCTACTGTTGAAATTAATAACGACGATGTTAACGTCGAAGAGGAACCAAATGTTGGAGCGAAAAAATATATGATTTATTGGATGCTGCTAAGAAACCTCTTTAGAATGGATGTACTGGCGGCACTCAATTATCGGCAACTGTAAAGTACATTGCAATGAAATCAAAGTACAACCTCACAGAAGCCGGATTTACGGTTGTTGTACAAGCTTCTAAACGCATATGCCATCAGATAATTTAATATGCGAAAATTATTATGAAGTGAAAAAACTTGTCACCTTTCGGTTTACCGTATCAAAAAATTGATATATATCTAAATGGTTGCATATTGTTTTGGAAAGATGATGTAAGTCTTCGGAATTGTAAAACATGTAATCAAGAAAGAAAAAAACCAAGAAAAAAAAAGGGAAAAAAGTTCCATACAAGCGTATGCATTATTTACCTACCACTCCTAGACTTCAAAGGTTATATGCATCATCTATAACAGCGCATCATATGAGATGGCACAGTGTGAGAACACCTGAAGAAGGTACGTTAACACACCCATCTGATTGAGAAGCATGGAAGTATTTTGATAAGAAATATCCTGATTTCGCAGCGGAGAGCCGCAACGTTGGACTAGGTTTGTGTACTGATGGATTTTCACCGTTTTCTCAATTTGGTTCTAAATATTCATCTTGGCATATAATCATTACACCTTACAATCTACCCCCTTTGATGTGTATGAAAACTCCATATATATTTCTCATAATTGTCGTCTGGCCCTAATGATCCGACACAGGGTATCGATGTTTACTTACAACCGCTAATCGAAGAATTGAAAACATTGTGGTATGAAGGAGTTGAAATATACAACGTATTGGGAAAAAATTCGAATTTTTGCTTCTTTGTTATGGACTATTAACGATTTTCCTGCATATGCAATGCTTTCGGGTTGGAGTATGGCTGGTCGTTTTGCTTGTCCTTACTGTATGGAAGAAACACGAGCATTTTCTTTACGGCATGGGAAGAAATTTTTTTGATTTGATTGTCATCGACGTTTTCTCCATATTAATCATACTTTTAGAAAAGACAAAAAAAACTTCATAGCTAATAGACATGAGACTTTACAACCACCAACGATTTGGTCAAGTGAAGATATATATGAACTTGTAAAAGATTATCCAAAGATACATGAAACCGGGCAGCAAACTAAAATCCAAGGTAAATCGACATTTCATAATTGGTGCAAACAGAGTATATTCTATGAGTTGCCTTATTGGAAAAATCTCTTAATCCTTCGTAACATTGACGTGATGCATAACGACAAAAACGTATTCGATAATGTGTGTAATACACTTTTGAATGTTAAGGGCAAGACTAAGGACGATCTGAAATCAAGACATGATATAGAAGAAATATGTAATCGTCCTGAGCTTCATATGAAGCCAAATGACACTAAAAAACCCAAAGAATGTTATGAACTAGATAATAACCAAATTAAAGTACGGTTAAAATGGGTGCAAGGATTACGATTTCCTGATGGAATTTCATTTAATCTTCGTAGATACGTCGACAATAAGAATGGAAGACTGAGTGGGATGAAAAGCCATGATTGTCATGTAATGATGCAAAATTTGTTACCCGACGCTTTGAAAGAATTGTTGCCCGTAAAAGTTTGGAAGGTTACAACCGAACTTAGTTTATTTTATAAGGAGCTTTGTTCAACTACGTTAAAAGTTGACCGTCTTCGTAAACTTGAGGTAGAAATCCCTATACTTATCTGCAAACTGGAGAAAATATTTCCTCCAAGTTTTTTCAATGTAATGGAGCATTTACCTGTTCATCTTTCATTTGAAGCACGTCTTCGAGGTCATGTGCCATATGAATGGATGTATCCATTGGAGAGGTATGTTATTAATACTGAGTATGTAAATGTTAATTTAACTATAAATAAAAATCAATATTGATATGAAATATTTTTTATTAGGTACTTAAATCATTTAAAGAAAAAAGTGAGACAAAAAGCTTAAGTTGAAGGTTCAATTTGCAAATCATATATTGAAGAAGAAGCATCATTCTTTTTCTCTCATTATTTCAATGATCATGTGAATTTATCATTTCAAAGTGTTGCGTGCAACGATGAAGCCGTTGAACAAGATTCATCTTCTGAAGTAATGTTATCTATTTTTAAACAACATGATCGACATCCTGGAGAATGTGTAGAAGTATGGTTAGATGATTGAGATTACCATGTAGCACACACATATATTCTTCTTAATTGTCCAGAAGTTGCACCATTTATTAGGTAATTATCAGATTAAAAGTTTTGATAAATTTAATTTAATACTGCACGTGTAAATTAATAATAAAGCAATATATTACATTTTGGTTTGCGGTGTTTATGAATCACAAAATCCAAACGGCGGTTTAAGCAAAAATTTCACTACTTGGTTTTCGAACTACGTTTGTAATCCTACAAATAATGTGGTCTATGAAGGATTAAAACATTTGGCGTTAGGACCGAAAGGGAAAGTTAAAACGTATCCAATATTTTTCGTTAATGGATATAAATTCAACACCAAAGAATATGGTGCTGAAAAATTAACAAACAATACCGGTGTATTTGTTAAAGGCAGTGATGATCCTAATAATCATATACATGATTTTTATGGCGTGTTAACCCATATTTTGCAATTGACATATTTTATAAGACCCGCAGAGGAAGTTTTTTTGTTTAGATGCAACTGGTTCAGCAATGTTCCAGGTTCTGGTATTAACGTGCATCCAAATTATAATCTTATAGAAATAAAACATACCTCTCGTTATCAGCAGTACAATCCTTTTGTACTAGCCAAACAAGCCCTACAATTTTATTACGCCCCTTATCCATTTCTAAAAAGAGGTAAAGCAGATAGGTCTGTGGTTTTTAAAACCAAGGTGAGATTTACATTCGATGGAAAGAATATTCCAGAAGAACAAGCCTATCAAGCAGATATCGAGGAAAATGTTGAAATCACAATTACAGACGATCAAACTGATTTTAGTCAATTAAATGATGAGACAAATGTATTAGTCGAAGCATTTGAGAGTGTAGAGGAAAACGATATAGAACACGAGACCGAGTCTGAATCAAAAAACGACGAGGATTGAGTAATATTCGGTAATTTTTATAATTATTCACGCACACACATCACATATCATCATCATCATTACATGCACTACCAATTAAAAATGACTTTATTACATGCACCACATATCATCATCATTTTATCTATGTCTATAATTAAAAATGAAACTTTCAACTGGTATTGTGTCAAGCTCCAGACGTCGTAGCTCTTCTCGCTCGGCCGACGAGAGCAGTAGTGAGCCTCCGGCTCAACCACTTGTATATTTGCAGCCGAAGGCTGATGGAGCGTAAGTATCAAAATTAAAATGATAACAATATAAATTTGTTCATACATATATATACTTGTCTAAAGCTTTGTTTTATATTTAACACAGGCGATTTGATTTGGAGCCCTTAAGAGTTGTGCTTGGCATTTCCAAGCAATCATATATGAGCAGGATGACAGATTGCTGGCCTAAGTGGAGTAAGATCCCTGACTAAGTCAGGGAGGCCATCTGGCAGGATTTTCTGGTGAGTTTATACCACTTTACTATATGAATAAGTATAAATAAGCAATTAGCAATATTTTCTCTTTGTACAGGGGAAAGTGGACTTGGCGAAGCTCGATGTCGCCATGGTTCAGTGCCACTGAAATTCGAAGTTCATCAAAAATTACATGGAGATAATGTCAGCTCTTAAAAAATGGGGAAGAAATCAAACTGGATGGACGCTTCCGTATGGGATTCTTGGATGAGTTGGTGGGAGACCGATGAGTTCAAGGTAAATCTATCAAATATATAGTTAATTATTTCGCATTTAGTCAATATAATATTCAATTTAAATTGCAGGTGGAGTCGGAGAGGAACTCTGCCAATAGAAGTAGGAATCCTTTAACGCATCGTGGCAGATTCAAGTCTTTTCAGCATCACCTTGAGGACTTGGTAAATTTATCAATTACGAATCTAAACAATTATTACATTTTGTATATTAATCAGTTCAGTAATTAGCTATGAAAAATTAAAATATATAAATTATTTATTGTAGGAAAGATTGCTTGGACGTCTTGTGTCTATAATGGAGGTATTTACCTGCACCCACGCATCAAGACAAGCAGACAATGCTCGCAATATTACATATCAGTGGGATAATGATGATAAGCCGACGGCTGCATATGTATGCATATTTTAAATTTTATTTTATTAATATCAATAAGTTTAAATCCTATTCTACTAATTTTAACCTGTAATTGTTTTTATTTTAGGCAAATTTTCAGGAGGCACGGGCAGAGCTGCTTTCAGAATCGGATCGCGATGAGTTGACGGTAGAGGTGCAAGATAATATTTTCGACGTTATTATGGTCAGACGCAGCGGAATAGGTGCTATGGCTATGGAAACCAAGCGGTAATCTTATAAACATTGCAATATTATATTTAATAAATTAACCTATAAATACACTTACATATGATGATTTCTACCTGAGTTAAATCTAACATATACGTGATTTATAAATATTAGATAAGTAAAAAAGGAAAAATATACAAAGATATGTTATGAAAATGGATGAAACAGAAAAAAATATAAGAATACTTTTAACACCTATATATTGTATTAAAAAACCATTTCCTTGTGGTTTATATTCCAAGAAAAGAAAAGGGTTCGCTATTTTACATTAGAAACCAAAAACATGAACCAAAAAAATAGCAGTAGTATTAACAATAATAAATGGAACTAAAAAGAACACACTAATGGAGGTCTTATATGACAAAGTTAAAGGGAAACTCATGCTTTATACCCCTGCTATTTATGAAAACAGATTAAATCTTCATATCTCTTTGCATGTCGTAAATTAAATCCCTAAAATTTAGAATAATGAAATCGCACTCAAATTCATAACAATAAAAAATCAATAATCTAAACTATAAATGAAAATTAAAAAAAATCAAATTAATTTCACTAGTGACAATTCAAATTGCTTGTAATATTAAAATATAAGGTACAATCCAAATTTATAATATTTTTAATATCCGGTTTGTTTATATTATATAATTTCATGAAATGTATTATTGTTGCTGATATAATATCCAAACTATTTTACCAAAAACAACAAAATTTAAAATCATTCTATACCTTAAACTCTAATAATGCAATGAACCAAAGTAGTGACGGGTTTAGGTTACGATATAAAAATGCAGTGTAAAATAAAAGTAACTAAAATTGCACAAAAGAACATTCTACGTTTGATATGTTATTTTGATTGAACAATGTAAGACATTATTATAGAAATAAATAAATTCAAAAAAATTCCAATAGTTCGAATCAAGTTTGTATATCTCTAACACATTCCATTTTTATTTTTCATTCAAAATGGAAACAAGTGAAAATGTATTAAGAATTTAATTAATTCATTGTAAAGTAAGGGAAAATCTGGTATTTTGGCATCATACACCAAAATTGATATTGAAAAGGTAATATTTTTTATCGTTTATCATCCTACACCATTATCATGTAATAAAATATGCATTTCCTTTGGTATATGCATTGCTTAAGATCGCTCATTTACGTTTCTATATTTTAAAATATGCATTGCTTAAGAAAATGACTATAATACAAATGTGAACATCTCACATTCTATTTGCAGGTTCGGGCAGCTCAAAAGGCTTGTGACAAAGCTGAAATAAAATAGCTTAGAGCCATGGTTGAGCAGATGCAAGAATAGGATCGTCTTCGCGCTATACAAATAGAGCAGCTGAATCAACATTTAGCAGAGTACGCGCAGAAGCGTGGTTCCTTCCCTTCGTCGTCTGGTGGTTTCGAAGGTGATGATGATGCTTGAGAGGTATGATGATTATTGTCTTTGTGGTTGGTTATTGTATATATTGACTTTGAGGTGGTGAGGATTGTGTTTGATGGTTACTGTGTATATATTGACTTTGAGGTGGTGAGGTTTAAGTGTTTGCATTGTATATATTGACTTGAATATGGAGTTGGAGTTGGTGTTGGTGAGGGTTTTGTTGTTTATGTACATTTTGACTTGGAGTTTGGTTTGAAAATGTAATGTTTGATGTTGATTTTTGGTTATTTATATTGTTTGTGGTATAATGTGTTGGATATGTGATATATATGTGAAATGGAGTGGAAATGGAATGGAAATGGATATATATTGATTGTGTGTGGCTGGAAGGTGAATGGCTTGCTGTTATAAAAAAAATTCACCCAGATTAGCAATGGCTACCAACGGCTCTTTGGTCATTTTAAACCAACGGCCTTCATCGGCTAAATGCCGTTTGAAGCCGTTGGAATAGCCTCGTTGCTTCCGTTGGAAGCCGTTGGAAAGCGTGAATGCTATTCCAACAGCTTTTCCAATGGCTCCCAATGGCTGGGAGCCGTTGGAATAGCCGGTTTCTCTTGTAGTGCCAGATCCATAGATCTGAAGATATCATAGAAAAAATATCATCAGCAAGTTTTTGATGCTTCATTCAGGTCCCTGATCCATGGATCTAAAGATGAACTTTAAACTGAAATGAATACCGCGGTGAGGAATATCTAACGCTGAGATTATGGCCAGTCGTAATAAATTTAACTGTCATTTAAAACAGAGACAGAGAAAAGGGTTGGTTGTTTAGCACTATTATTTTATCTCACCGCCTTGACTAACTTTGATTGATGGCTTCTTTTGCTTTTTAACTTTCAGATGATCATTTTATTTAAAATTTTCTCATTAATAATTAACTTTTACATGCAACTTTTATCCCAAAAGCTAAGGGAATTAGTTGATACTCATGGTGAGGAGACGTCGAACTTGAGATTGCAAGCATATGTGTCTGTAAGAGGTCATGAAACCAGTGGCAAAGTTCGAGGCTATAGAGAAGTTGTAGCACCAAGCATGGTTCAACGAGTGCAACAAACTCAACATGTTTCATCTATTCAAAGATCCCGAAAAGGAAGAGATTATGCATCAATGCAGTCGAAATACCTTGATCTACGGGAAATGTATGAACAGCAAAGGTGTAATGACCCGAAATTTTCACACCCGGAAAATTTCAGATAGTTATGAAAAGAAGAAGAGATAGAAGAAGAAGAAGAACAGAACACCAAACAACTCACATTCGCAGCGGATAAAATATAATAAATAAATATTAACAGTTTACAAAAGAATACTATATCTATCGATTACATTTAATATGCATCAGAGTTTCACATATATATACACAGTCACTGAATACATACAATTTTCATAACTCAGAATGACAATAATATAAATACAGCGGAAGTACTCTATACGCTCCTGCCATCCAGCTCACCTCCTGAGCCTCAGAACGTACCTACCTGAAATTTGTAATACTCGGTCTGACCCGAGCATTACACCAAAGTAACACCCGGGTCAGGCTGGAAACTAGCGTGAGTAAACCCATCTTAAAATGGAATACCCAAGGAAATCAACTTATATAAAACCTGGGGTAACTCAAACCAATTTTACAAGTGTTCAATATGTTATAGGCATAATTAATTTCACACATCCATTACCTAAGTGCCCAAGATTAGATTTAAATAGTCTAATTCCCTTTAATCACTTCATCCAACATATGAATTTCACATACCAATCTATAGTCGAAGTGTCATCCAAACCCAAATTATCAAAATGAAATACTCACATTTCATATCAGGAATATCATCTCATTCAAGCATCCAATACCATTCCATCATTCATATCAAATTTGATCATTTCCAAATTATCTCAATTTATACTATTGGAATTTCTATCCTCAACCATTTATATTCCTTCATTTAACATTAATTAGTTCCAAATCAATTAACCAACCATTCCTTCATAATTCACCTTAATTAATCACCCTGGATTAATTATTGTTATTTTCAATTTTCATTCAAGTAATAACTTTATTTAATTTCACAATAATAATTCTTCTTAACCAACTCAATAAGTAATCTTAATTACTTCATGAATTAACTATTTAAATTACATTAATCCTCAATTACTTATATTAATTAACTCCTCATAAGTCCCATATTATGGTTTAATTAATCTTAATTAATCGAATCTTTAATTACTTTCTTAATTATATAAGTTATTGATTCCAGTTATATTTCAATTTACCTAAATCTAAACTGATTATATTAATTAAACCACAGTATAAATCATACTTGATTTATCTCCACCAGAAATTATCACCTTTTTATTTATTTCATTAAATAAATTCGTTCTCCTTAATTAATTATTTTAATTTATCTCTCGATTAATTACACCAAGTAATTATATTATTAATTGCACTAAGTAATCACTTATTAAACCACCCAATGGTCACTCTAATTAATGTAAACTTAATTAATTAACCCAAATTCATTAATTGATTTAATTAATTAATTATTCATTTTAATTACCTACTAATTTAATGAACTATAAATCGTTACCTTTATTATCTTGGGAGACATTTACTTATTTATGATTTAAGTTTAAACCATTTACAACCCGAATATTCCGAGTCAAGCAACAATCAACTCAGGAATCAACCAAAACCAAAGTCATCAGTTCACAGTGCACATAAATCAGTTCAATCATGCAACCAAATATTTAAATTTAACCATTTAAATAATAAAAAATCCAACAGAGTGAGATTTACTCACCTTTGCTTTCGATTTGTAAATCCATCCAATCTCGGCTTGGCTTCATGGTTTCGACCTTGTATAAACATTATAATTTATTAATATCGAAAATAATCTCTAAGTAATTTATCATTCAATGAATTAAATTGACCAATAATTTAGTTTAAAAAAATCATTTGGTTTTAAAGCTAAATTTCCTTTACAAATTTATTTTAGTAACCATAGCATTTTAATAACAATAAATTGCATTCAAAAGTCTTATCTTGCTATAAAACAAATCTTTATTTTAAACATTAATATTCCTATATGTTTATATAAATTTAAATGTGGATATATGAGAATATATGCTTATTATTCGTTTATTCTTCCCTAAAACAAATGCAAATAAATATCAATAAATAAATAATCTGCGAATACCTCTCAAATAACAAACGAACCCAGGCTACCAATGACCTCGATTCCCGATCATCACGCCCTTAGATCTTCGATGTCGCGACCGATCTTGACCCAAATCCTAGCTTCACTCGCAAACAAACAAAGACCATCGCGACCCAACCTAGATCCTTGCGAGCGCACCTCCCTGCCACGAACGAGATCCGATGCTGCTCCCCTGCTTCCTCTTCGATCTGCTGCCTCGCGTTCGACAAAACCTTGGATTCTCGAACGAATCAACACGATCGACGAACTATGACATCGACAAAACCGAGGCGGAAAGACATAGAAAAAGAAGGAGAGAGAGAGCGCTGACATCTGCAATCGACCCGGCTCCTGATTTTTTTTTAGAATGAGGTGGCTGCAATCTCGATTTCGAATGTAAAGAAGGGTTCGTGGATTTTGAACAGGGAGAAGGAGGCCGACGAATTTCTAGCTCGGCCATTTCCTTGAAATCAATTTCATATTTTCTCTCTTTTTTTTTAACTGAAAGAAAGGAAGGGTTTATAGAAGTAGTGGAAGTCGGGAGAGTGGCGTGCTTCAGAAGACAAAAGGGAGACACGATTTGTTTCTGTAGAGTAGAGACGGGAAATAAATATCAGTTAGGGTAAGCTTCCCACGCACGCTTGCTTATATAATTAAATATTGAAAATATCCCGTGACGCGTCGTGAAATTTCGAACCCCGAATCAGACATGCCGACAGATGTTTATAAGGTTTTACCCGCATTCCGAACGCAATGGAATGTGTTTCGGAAGCTAATTCGATCATATGTGCGAGTTACAAAAGAAAACGATCAATTTCAAATTAAATCGATAAAATAAATCTAAGCGTTTTGAGCTGCCATGGCCATACGACAACTCCGATTACTACGAAAATTGAAATCCGATAATAACTATTACGGATCCAATGGACCTGGCTTCGTCGAATTCCAAGACTGTGCCTCGGAAGGCTATTTTTAAATTCCAATTTAAACGATAAAATTTTCAAAACTGAACAAATCACCCTTAAATTAAATTTCAACCATTCTATTATCTCCAGTATTATCATTATAAATTTTATAAGCCTTCAAATTATTTTAAATAGGCTTAAAATTCTATATTCAAAATTTTACCTAATTTCGAATTATATAATTCAATAATTTAATTATCAAGCAAATAGTAATATTTTGAATTCAAGTTAAAAGTAACCTTTAAATATTTTAAAAATCAATTTATTATTCCAATTTAAATTGTTAGAAATTCCGGGTTGTCGCAAAAGGAATGAGACCGATGAGTTGCGGCATATGATTTTATCTTCACAGCATCAGTCTTCTAGTCCAGATACTACTTTCGGACAACACTCGTCTCCAGTTCATGTATCCATGCAACATCAATCACCCATGCAACATCAACCGCCTATACAACATCAATCGCCTGTCCAACATTAAATTCCTGCGCAAAATTATTCGCCACCACGACATCAGTCTATCTTACATCTACAGACAGCATTTCCTCAAAATTAGACCCTTTTACTATCATTATCCATATCACACACCTTTATATGCACTAATTCTCTTCCTGTAGAGAATTTCACATCAACTCCAAGTGATATGGATTTTCCACAACTCATCATGTCGCTACATCATGAAAGTAATTAGTTTTAAAAAACTTGATGTTATTTATAATTAGTTTCCTTGTGACGACCCGAAAATCCGTACCCTTTGAATCGACAATAATCCACACATGTCTGACTCAAAAAGCACAAATTGATGGAAAGTCGAGAGAAAGAAAAGAAGAGAGAAGAAGAGAAGAGAAGAAAGAGAGAAGATAGAACCAAACAGAATAATACAGAATCTTACATCGCAGCAGAAAGTATATAATATCATACCAATGATCTTTACAAAACCGAAATTGTATATACATATATCAATCAAAGTTCAACAATCAATCAAATTTATCAGCTTGAACAGTTATAATAATCTGTCCTCACAAATGCCGATAATAGACAACAACTAACAAAGCACAGGGGATAATCAATCAAATACGGATGTACGAAAATGAAGATCTTCAGCTCTCCTGCTGAAGCTCCAAAAGCACCAATCTAAACCTATAAATATACTCGGTCTTACCCGAGCATTGAGAGGGAAGAACGCCCGGATCAGCTTGGTAAACCAGCGTGAGAAACACACTCAACTGAATTTATTAAGTTACCAAAATTTTCCTTTATCAAAACAAAAGTATCTCGTAAGACAAGTCCACATGTAAATACGGACATGTTTTTACCTTACGATGACTAAAACATTTCATATCAAACTCATGTGATATTATACTAGTATCTAGTATACAAATAATATTCAAAATAGCCGAAATTGTTACCATTATTAAATTCCAGCATACTAGGCTCTATAAATAAATTGGCAGGTACGTAGTGGAGTTTGGATTTCCATACAAATGACCAGGTGAAGGGACTACCTTCCGAAGGGGTACACCTCTAGATGGATGTCCCGAGGCACAGAACATCTGTCATCTACCAACACAAGTCCGATCCATCTATATAACTAGATGGTACCGAATATGTCATCGTCCGGTCGTTACCGACCTTTACCGAGGGCCCCCATAGCATACAAACCACAATAATCAGATACACGACGTCATAGTGTGTAAAGATATATCTAGAAGAGGATGATCATATCCTACTTGGAAATGACCCACTTAGCCTTGCCGCATCAAACCCTGTTTTGGTCATTTCCGGTTGATGAGGCCTAACGAGGTAACGATTACCTTTCACAATCACATATCACATCACTTAGAATGCCACATGACCATTTCCGTTGACTACTAGTTGTCTTCAACAAAAACACAACCCTTAAGCACATACGTCTTAAGGGAGGGGTTAAGCTAAGAGAAGTTGCCTTCTCCGCCACCACTGATGTATGTTTGTAAAAACCAATGTACGTAATCTTTAGAAATGCAATGTCAGAAAACATCCATACAAGTTGTCCAGGAACAGGACAAACCGATGGTACTTTCCTACCACATCCTGTCGGAAAATCCCAGAGATTAGTAGCGAATAGTCCTCGTATTGGATATTTCATAAATGAAGATACCACTGCTACTGGATGTATATTGGGATTTTAATCCCAAACGATCAACAAGCAGTCCCCCACTATGAAACTCCGAAAATCAATATCATCACAAGCAATCTGCACAATCGTCGCATATACGTTGGTCCGAAGTGGTTTTCGGATAAACCAATCCCGGTCTCTTCGTGCCAACAACGCAAAAGCGTTTCTCAACCTCACACAGCAACTAAGTCTCATAGACTTATCACGTCTCCAACTTTCAACTTGCTATCCTTCGGGCCAAGAAGGAAGCTCGATAGATTGGAGTAATACTCTGCACTATACGAATCAACTTCCTCAACACAAACGATAATCTAGCCTACACAGAAGGCTACGTACTAAGTGTACGACTAAATAGTTCCCACATCAAGTTGAGGAACTAAAATTTTTGGGCAATTTGATAGTCGGTTATTTAACTATCAAAGCAAACAAACAAATATTTAGCACCATAACAATCACTAGGCCCTTTTAATTAATCTTTCATTAATTAAATCACTTGCCAAATATTCACTTCAATTTATCTTTAAAAGATATAATCACAAAACATTTCACTTCATATTGGAAAACATTTCCATACTTATTTAAAGATAAGTAATTCACAATTCAATTTATTTTCAACACTTGGAAAATATTTCATATACTTAAAACACGATTGAGTATATATTTTATTATTTAAGGAAAACATTCTCTTTAAACACATTTATTTGGGTCAAAACGAATGTTCCGTAAAACATCGTTACGACAACCCAAAACCACTAGTATAGGGATTCAAAAATTAGGTAGATATATAAATCCCAATACTATCCAAAAACATTTCCTTTCGAAAATCATTTACTATAACAGCAGTGTTATAGTCCATCATTTCCTTCTTCTCGAAAACGTCTATTTCAACAATGAATGTTGAAATCTATGGTTTCGATCCTTAACAAATTTTAAAACACCTTTAAATCATTTTACTCCATTTAATAATATTAACTTTCCAAAAATATCCATTTTATTTAATATATTATTCACTGTCAAAAATCGTGAATATAAACCGTTCGCCAAATTCAACAGTTCTACACATTTATTTTAAAGATAATCCACTTTCCAAAATCGTGGATATAAATCCAAACCAAATTCTTTATTATTACAACATTTAATTTAAAGTATAATTCATTGTCCAAAATCGAGAATACATCTCCTTTAATAAGCTTCTATATTTAACCTATCAAATTAATTGATTTCAGGTTTATAAAACAATGTTTATAAATTCCATATATATTTTATAACCCTTCAATATACAAAATTCCTTTATTAACCAACTCCATATATATCATTTAAATGCCAAAATCCAATTACAACTTTATTTTAAACTTTTACAAAACTCCTTTATAATTCCATTATTTTGATTTATAGAAATCCAATTTTATAAATCTTATGTATAAACCTTTAATAATAAATTCAAAAATCACCATTTAAATTATTTTATAAAATAATCAACCTCATATTTCCAAAAATCACCTTTCAACTATATTTCTCAAAACATCATAATTTTTATCAGTTCGGTAGAACGCGGGTCTCCAAAACCCGATGTCGTAGGAAGAAAACTGAACTCCCCCGTGAGAAAGAGGCAAGGAGATCTCTCAATATATAAAATCCGGCTAGTCAGGTTTTTTTTCCTAGGGCCTTGGAGACATACACAAATGGAGGATGAGGTTTTTATTCCAGCCCTTATTAGCACCCTGTCGATCGATTCCCCCCTATATTACTAGGCACCAGGGGAAGACCCAAACCCGCCTTTGTAGTTAAAAACAGACTGAGGACGGGGGCGGGAAGTCTCGTCTTCTTGGGAGGGAGGTCAGTAACAGACCCTCTTTGACTACCTTTTCTTAATAGATCCATTCAATTAGAAGAGGATGCTAAATGGATAAATGTTTTCAATTTTCACTGGAGACTGGGAATCGACGGACTTTCCATAGGACCCGGCGAGGTGTATAGCATACATATACTTAGGATTTTATAAGAATATTCTACTCGTCATGTTGGAACATAACAGATATGCGAATAGGTTGGACGAAGCTAAGTATGGAGTTGGTGCCGGCCTGGCTTGTTCACTGCGCACCTAGATGTTCTACTTCCTTTCTTCCCGGCGTATTTTTTCTTTTCCGACGGATTTCCATGGTTTCATTCCCATCCTACCTCCTCTACGTTCTTGACAGCCCATCTTTTTGTCTCAGTAGAGTCTTTCAGTGGCATGTTTCGGTCCTCTTCCCCATTACTTAGAAAAAGTGAGCCACCGGTTCAGGTAGTGTTATTTATACAAGATCGTGAGACGAATTTCTTCGTAAGATATTTGATACGTCTCATTCGCTATTGGTTACAACTATTCTCTTTTTGAACGAGGGATTCCATTCGAAGTAACGTTAATGCACCAACTCGCTATTCAAACAACTATTCAGGGCTCCTATAGCCTTATTTCTATGAAAGAATTATTCGATTATTATTTAATAATCATAGTGGAATCAATGGCACAGAGTCAAAATAGGATTCTGACTTAAGACTATTGATGAACCAAGAGGCTCAACAAGCTCTTGAAATAGCTGAAGCTAACTTGAGTGGAGCTCAGGGAAAGAGACAAGCAATTGAGGCGAATCTAGCTGGTTCAAGTCCAGGATGGCCCAGCTGCGCCAGGGAAAAGAATAGAAGAAGCATCTGACTCTTTCATGCATACTCCACTTGGCTCGGGGGGATATAGCTCAGTTGGTGGGAGGCGCCAGTATATTAATTGGACGGATTGCATTACTTATAGCTTCCTTGTTCGTAGACAAAGCCTATGACTACTTCGAGATCGAGTGAAAAGTCCTTGCATGCAAATTCATACCTAAAAGATTTTGATTCGAATGAGCTAACCAAGTTGTCCCGCAATTAATATACTGGACTCCGGTTAGGTCTAAGCGATCAAAGTTCTTCCATATTTGATAAAATTAAAATTATAACGTTTATTTATTTAAAATGAATCAGTTCCAAAATTCAATAAAACATATACTTTCAAAAATCACTTTAAAATCCTTTTAAATTTGGAAATCGTCACTTTAAAATTTTTGATTTTTCAAAATAGGCCTGATGCTGCAGTAGCACCAAATACATCAATCACGGCATTCAAAACATCATATATCATATGATAACAGAATATATAACAATATCTGTAATTAAATCAATACTGTTGAGGAATCCAGTAGGATCCCTCCAACCTATCACCTGCAACAAATATACATATTAAAATATGTGTACAATGTCCACTTCAAGGCAGACGCACGTACAAAGGTTCATCCGCTCATACACGGGAACGTACAGGGTCTCATCTACTCCAATAGGCAGGTATATATCCAAATATCAATCAATATATCTGTAACGACCCAGTATTTTCAACCCTTCGCATCCGCACATTGTCGGACTTGAAGTGTTCAAAATACTGCGTTGTAAAATAAATTTGGCAAAACTCAGGATATACAGTAAATAAATCACAGAATTACAGACACAGATATCAGAATCTCGCAGCGGAAATTAAAAATTTAGTGGGTCATGAAGCCACTGATACAACTTTACAAAAACAGAACTTACTTTGTCTATAATCCTCAATACAAATTTAAGACATAAATAGAGATAGAGTCTTCAAAGTCTTGAATTCCAGAAAGGATAAAGGCTGAAACAACTTCCAGCAGCACGAATGTTCTACTGAGTGTCCTAGCTTCGGAGAGAAACTGAAACTGCAACTCAGGCTGACCCGAGCGTACAATAAAACAAAACACTCGAGTCAGGACATACATACTTATATAATGTAAGCTAAATCAAGTGTACTGTAATATATAGCGAGTAACTTAAAGGATGCTTGGGATCGCCCATCCTCTAAGGATCCGTTAAACTATTTACTATGTAGTATATTGCGCTATTATAATAGTGTCTACGGTAAAATAAACATACTTTTAAATAGCATTAAGGCTTTACATTTTCCACCTTAACACGTAATAGTCCCAGTAGTCCATCCAATATCATAGCTCCTCCTACTCGGGAAGCAACTAGAGGATACCACACGGGCTACGGGAGAAAACCAAACTCGTACAAGGCTCGATATGGTAGGTGACACGGCACAACTAGGCAATGCCAGGGTAGATATACCAATTGCTATCCGGACCGGTGGTAACGCAAAGCCGCAGCAACCGCCCACCTTGAACAACACTCCCAAATCAAAGGTGCACCCAAACAATCACATAAGCAATAGAATGGTATACGAAGAAGTGCGTTCGATCAGAGGAGCTACCTCATTAATCCGAGAATCGCTCCTGTTTTAGCCACCTTAAGCCAACTCACGGGAGTCGGGTCCACGTATATACCTTTCAAGAAACCGTCACCACCATCCTACTTCATTCTGGAATCTCCACCGCGTACATGGTTAGTCAAAGTGGTTTTCGGTATCGACAGAGAGTATGTCCATATCCGATCCCGGTCTCTTTGCCAACCAAACGTTATTATAACCCGTGGCCATTTAAAAACAGTTTATACTTTAAACCAGAATAATCATTTCCATTTCAAAACTATAGATACGATATCATTTTAAAGCCCAAAACAATATGATATCGTTATATTCAAAATATAATTCTTTCCAAAACTATATTGCTTAAAATTTATAATATCTGGAAACCAACCATTTGAATTATATCTTCAAAGCATATTATTCTTGGAAATTTACTTTAAACCATAACTCCCAAAACACAAATGGTTCGGATATTTAACGGTATATAGAATAAATGGGTTAATTTTATGGTTACTTTGTAAAGAAGAGAATTTACATAGCTTTACAAATAATTTTTCTTTATTTAAAGTTTAAACCATAATTTAAATATCACTTTATGTTCCCAAAACTATTTCAATTCTCATATATATATATATATATCTAATTGGAGTATTACTATTCAAAACTAAGGTTGGGTTTTATTCTTTCAACAAATCAATATTTTATTATTTAGTCTTGAATATTCCCATAAATCCCATAAATAAAACTCCAAATTTTAGCCGTTAAATATTTTCAAATTTACTTAATACTAGAATATTCATCTTATATTTATTAAGAAAAATCCAGTTATAAATATCATGTCTTAAGTTTTTCCAAAACTTAACATAAAATAAAATTTATCAAATTCCATAAATTTTAAAACAATCAAATTCTAGACTCTGTAGCATTTATGAAATGCTACCTAAAGTTACTAGCCCGATTTCAAAGGATAGCATTTAAATGCTGTAGTAGATTGTTTAACTTAATAAATATTTCCAAATATACCTTATTTATTTTTATAGATATTTCTTAACTGAAATCTTATTCTTTCAAAATCCAGAATTTCTAAAATAAGATATATTCCAAACTTTATTCAAATACTTATTTATTTATTAACATTTATAACTCATCCAAATCAAAATAAAATCCTTTAAAGATATTAAATCAAATATTTAACTTCCAAAATAATTTTAAATATTTCAGAAAATATTATCAGAACCACGGGCCTGTATATAGTTTTCTAGCCTAGGTCAAGTGATACGGATTTATATCATTTCAATCCGAAATTTACAAACCCCGGGTTCTATCATTTCAAACCCGCAATCCCAAGTTATCAGTTAAGCAGTTAACAGACTAGTTTAACAATAATCATTATTTCAGCCCATAACAATCCAACTTTACAGGGAACTTGCAGTGGTGATTTAAGCAGTAAATAACAATTAATAATATAACTGCAGAAATAATATAACAGATAATACTGATGAGGTGTCAATTTAAATGGGGTCCATCAATCTATATTACATTATAGACAGATAATAGTGAAATACAATTTTACACATACACTTGCAATAATTTACCAAAATATAAATACGTATGTCTGGTGAGAAATACTCACCTGAGAATTGCAGAAAATTTGAATTCAAAAACGACGATTCACTGGTAAAGACCGACAGAGGGTAACGATAAAATTTCTCGGATGTCGCCTAGATTCAAATCTAGAACAAAAGTAAAATATAGAATACGCGACTTAGAATTTACGGTCAAAGAAAATTAGAATAGAACAAGAATTTGTTTGCTTTGCTCGACCACTCCACCGTGTAACGTGACCACAACATGAACCGGGCTAACACTAAAATTTTGACAAAATTTTCTAAACCAACTAAGACCGAGGTACACTCGTGTACAAGTTCATCTCACTAATTCAATTTTCACGTGTCCACTCGCATTTGCCAACCTTATCACATACTCACATCACTTCTGCCGCTTCCATTCTTCATTCTTTTTTTTTTCTTACTTCTTTGCCAAACTTGCACTGTATTCCATCTATACTGCAAATAAATCCTAGTTTGCTAATTCAATTACCTTCGAATACTTCTTGCACATGCCTTGGCATTGATATGCACAGATTTTACCACTGATATGCACAGATTTCACCACATCCTTATACTACACGCTCAGTTCACTTATTTCCATTTCCACCTTTTCTTACATGCAAGGCAACATAGCACCTTTCAGATTTAGGAACACTTCACAGCAAACATTTTGAGTCACAAGCTAGCATCAATCAACTCAACCTACCACTAACCACTCAGGTTTCACCATTGCTCAGTTTTCCATCACAGCTTTATAATATGATTCACTCTCATATTTTAAACTTTCCAGGCCCGCAACTATGCCAGGCACAAATCCCAACTACCCGAGTCAAGCACAAGGCTACTTCGAGATTGCTATGCAGATACTTCGAGCCATTAGTCCCTTACTTCGAGTCACATATGTAACACTTCGTGCACTCACCTATTGCTCTCTGTTTATTATTTGGAGATACTCCTCACAATTCTCTGATCAAACACAACTGCCTACCTCCTACTACCACTAACACCACCCTTCAGTCAAATATCAAAGCAACTCCAGACAACAACTCCTGTCTCCACTTATGTAGTTTCGAACCCAGGCAGGAGCTGGTGATATATGAACATGCACAGCCCTTCCCCTATAGGCTTGCACTGCTACTCTGCAAATTCCTTTAGATGCAAACTAAATACAATCAGGTCAAGCTTTTTACAAAACTGCCTATATGATATGCCTAAAACTCACGCATGAATGCATCTCAGTTTTCACAGTGCCTTCTTATTTTAATGCAACCCACCCCTCAGATGAAACCTACACAGCTCTATAACTAAATGCATGCACACAGTGATACTAAGGTGTGTGCATCCTACTATGATAATTCCTATAGATGCAGACATGAAAACTTACACACACCCAGCCTATTTTTATACAAGCTTCTATAATAAGCAACAGCTGGCATTAGTCAATAGAACATGCCTCCCTTCAGCCTAAGTTTTCTAATATATGCTATGCAACATATACAGTTGGGCCAAATACTTATGACATAGACTATAGTCACATTTCTCTTATATATGCCAATTTGCTTCTTATATCATAACAGAGTTTCCACACTTTATATATATATATCTTAAATCTAACCTCCCAGTTAGCTACTCTTCTTCTACAAATAGAAACTATACCAGGTCGAACTCGTTCAACAAGTAGGAGCAATATAGATATGCAGTCAATCTCTATGCTATCTATGCACACGCATCCTAATACCCTAGTCACACAATGCATCCCAATTTCAGTCTTATCTCTTTTACTGTTTTAATTCATTCCCTTAAATATACCTGGCAACGTCCCCTGCTCCTATTTATCAACAGCCACTCCAGACAGCTACTAGGCTTGGCTAACTGAATGGATGTGTGCTCCTCTGGGAATACATAGTTTTAAGATCCATACATATGCAAGACTACACATCCTATGTTACAGGCAACACGGTGGGAAAAATGGCCGAGCAAAGCAAACTATCAGAGAGGACTTAAAAGAAGAAAAATGGAATAAGACTTACCTGATGAAGCCTGGATCAGAGAGGAAAAAGATGAAGCTTGGATAAATACATATAGGCAGAGGAAGTAAATGTAAACATATCAGTTATATTGAAATAAATATGAATACGTGATTTCAGTTTGCCTAAGGATTTGGTTTCACCAAGTATCCGAAATACAAAGAGTGAGGCCGAGAGTTTCATACATATAAAGGCTTTGAAATGGTAGATTTGTTTCCAGATGAATGCCAAAGGTCTTGCTCGAACGTTGCAACAGTCAGTTATGAATTTCCAGAGGCAAATGGAATGAATGCTTCAGGTATAATATTGCGTGATGAATTGGAGAGGTGAATGCATCAGTTAAAAATAGAATTTGTTCTGATATACTTTGATTAGCCTTCAGTTATGTTTGTTTCCAAGTATCAGAGCAAAATGTGCTTTCATAAATACGAAAGCGTGATTTAAGAAATGGGATAATAGATGTGCAGAGTTGATAAAGTTTGATTTGCAACTCTTTAAATCATAAAATAAGTTGCGAGATATCTGCATACTTGATTTTTGTAGAGAAATGTATCGGTTACCAAAGTTGTGAATATGTTGCGTGATACAAGAATTAGGCAGTTACACAACTGGATTTAATGCATGCGTGGTTTAAGGTTTGATTCAATTATTTGCATCGTGTAAAACTGAAGAGAACAGAGCAAAGGAAAAAGAGTGGGGTGCACGTATCAGTTTCAAAATGCATGCATTGATTTATAAAGTCTTGAACGTTGCCAAGTTGATTTTCATTCCATTTTATTTTTGATTTTAACGTTTGATATCAATAAATGAAATGGTAAATATTTATGTAACGTATGCAATTTTTATTTGAAAACAGACCGTCAGTTAAAACAACGTAACGGTTGCCATAAAATCTCTGACTGATATTTTTCTTCAAATTTATTCGAAAACTTGATTTTTTACACTACGTTAAACAGACGCAGTCTAAAACATCAAAAATTTTGATAAAATAACATTTTAAAAACACACGTTTTATTACGTTGCTTATACCCTATAATTTGACGCGTCTTTTAAACGCGAAATTTAACAGTTCAAACATAGCTTAAATTTTCACAGTTATTATTTACTCTTATTGACATTCAAAATTTTATAAAATATATCTCCAAATTAAATAATTAAATTATATTGTTAAACACAAATTATATAAAATATAATTCAAAATTAAATAATTAAATAAAATAAATAGTTATAAAACTAGGGTTGTTACACTCTCCCCCACTTAAGAACTTTTCGTCCTCGAAAAGGAACGGAAGAAGAGAAACAAAGGAAGGTAAGCTAGATAACAAGAATCTTAAACGGATAGTTCCGGATTTAAAGCACGAAGAAGATCCTTTAGAATTGGTTTTACCTTTTCAGTTTGACTGTCAGGCTAGGGTGCTTAGCGGTGCTCAGGTCTCGATGAGTAACAAATAAAAGATTTTTAAAGATTGTAGAAAGATTTCTAAACAGACTGGTATATGCAATAGACTCCCCAATCCGTAGCAGATAAGGAAATCAAGGGCAACTACAAGATAGCTTGGCAAACAAGATAATAAATTTGAAAATCATGGTGCTTTGAAATCCTAATTCTTTGAAAGTCATTAAAATTTATAGATATTATCATTTAGAAATCATACTACAAAAATCATAACATTTTAAAAATAATCTTTATTTATACCCTTTAAATTCAATGTCAAATAATACTCATTTCATAGCTATAATATTCTAAGTTCATTTATTAGTTCATTTATCTACTATAGCATATTACAAGTATTCCTAATCAGTTTATTTTTGTATTTAACTCTTAATTTTAACAAATAACCTAACACCTATTTTATAAATAAGATATTTCTTCAATAAGTCATAATTGAAATTTCCATTTGAAAACCAAATTTCAATTATCAAATTTTACTGATATTAAAATATGTCTTAGCTATTTAAATCATAATTCTCCATTTTCAAGACATGTCTATTTCTTAAATAAAATATTTATTCATCAGACATCAATTAAACTATGATTTTTAAGATAAATAATCCTTACTTCAAAATATCCCTTTCAAATATATTTTCTTATTCAAAGATACATTGTTTATTACACACACATATTCATTTCAGGAAATAACCTTTATTAAAATTTCTTGGTTGATTTAAGGTTCCATATTAAATCAAATTTGATTATTAGGTTATTTAAATAAATTTCTTAAATTCCTTTTTCCTTATTTACCTCCAAAATTTAAGTGTATAACATTTGTTATAACCACTCAAATTTTATTTATAAAATCCTTTTATATTGTATATTATCCAATTACATTGTTAACTTTTAAAAATCAAGGTAAGTTATATTGGAATAAAATTGAGTACTATACAACTAAAACTTTCAAATTCAATTATCTTCAAGTTGAAATTTTCTTATTCAAGAATTTTATTTTATTTTTCAAGGTAAACTTCAAGAATTTAATTTCTGATTTCCTTCAACCCTTTAGAGATAGATAAATATATACATAATATGTCAACTAAAATTTAAATTATATATCTATATATATTAAGTCCTACTTAAGAAATTCGAATCAATTAAAATCTCAAGGAAACACTGTAGCCAGACTACAGAATGGTCTTTTCACTTCGAAATTCGAAAATGAATGTCGATGATGCTGCAGTCATCACCGAAATTATTTTCCAGCGACAAAGAGAAAAGCACTAATTTTAAAATTCTTTGGAAACAAATTTCTATACAAAATACTTAATACATCCTTTTAAAATTTAAACACAAGGTTTGAAATCATCAGAAATTTGAATTCTCAAGTTCTTGTTTAAATTCATTTCTGTTTCCAAATTAATTTACAACCATTGTTTTATATACAATTATTTATTTTAGCCAAACACATGGTTTATAAAATAAATCAAACTATTATCTCTTGACAAATAATTAAATTAATTATAAAATTCTAAAAATTATACTCATATATATAACATTAGATTTTATTTCAAAAATAGGAATAAACTTCTCAAACCAGGATAGAGACTCAAATTTGATGAACTCAAATCAAATAGAATTCGAGATAAGTTGAAATCAGAAGATCTGATGATTAAATAACCAAATAAGGAACTGGGTAAGTTTATATAAATCACGGACAACCTTGACTGGGTCAATCGTGACTTAAAGAGTCAGATCGATGTGGTTGGTGTAAAACTCCATTTGATCTGAAGAGATAGAGTTCAGAATAACCAAAGATACTAGCATATAAACCGAGGCTAAATATAAACCACCGGTGAATCAATGCTGATTGTAAAGGAGTTTCACCCCTTTATTTGAACAATGGCGAGACCGCCAATTTACTATAAAGAACGTCCGAAGTGGAGTTATGGGACACTCCAGAATCTAAAGTAGATGATAAGTGAGGGACACGAATGAACTTTGGAACCACAGGGAATGTCCAAAATTCGAAGAGGAAGAGATTCAAACTCGGATGAATGTGATTCTATAAATCCAATTTACCATACATTCTAAGTTTTGCCTAGAGCCAAAGCTCTGATACCAGCTGTAACGACCCAGTATTTTCAACCCTTCGCATCCGCACATTGTCGGACTTGAAGTGTTCAAAATACTGCGTTGTAAAATAAATTTGGCAAAACTCAGGATATACAGTAAATAAATCACAGAATTACAGACACAGATATCAGAATCTCGCAGCGGAAATTAAAAATTTAGTGGGTCATGAAGCCACTGATACAACTTTACAAAAACAGAACTTACTTTGTCTATAATCCTCAATACAAATTTAAGACATAAATAGAGATAGAGTCTTCAAAGTCTTGAATTCCAGAAAGGATAAAGGCTGAAACAACTTCCAGCAGCACGAATGTTCTACTGAGTGTCCTAGCTTCGGAGAGAAACTGAAACTGCAACTCAGGCTGACCCGAGCGTACAATAAAACAAAACACTCGAGTCAGGACATACATACTTATATAATGTAAGCTAAATCAAGTGTACTGTAATATATAGCGAGTAACTTAAAGGATGCTTGGGATCGCCCATCCTCTAAGGATCCGTTAAACTATTTACTATGTAGTATATTGCGCTATTATAATAGTGTCTACGGTAAAATAAACATACTTTTAAATAGCATTAAGGCTTTACATTTTCCACCTTAACACGTAATAGTCCCAGTAGTCCATCCAATATCATAGCTCCTCCTACTCGGGAAGCAACTAGAGGATACCACACGGGCTACGGGAGAAAACCAAACTCGTACAAGGCTCGATATGGTAGGTGACACGGCACAACTAGGCAATGCCAGGGTAGATATACCAATTGCTATCCGGACCGGTGGTAACGCAAAGCCGCAGCAACCGCCCACCTCGAACAACACTCCCAAATCAAAGGTGCACCCAAACAATCACATAAGCAATAGAATGGTATACGAAGAAGTGCGTTCGATCAGAGGAGCTACCTCATTAATCCGAGAATCGCTCCTGTTTTAGCCACCTTAAGCCAACTCACGGGAGTCGGGTCCACGTATATACCTTTCAAGAAACCGTCACCACCATCCTACTTCATTCTGGAATCTCCACCGCGTACATGGTTAGTCAAAGTGGTTTTCGGTATCGACAGAGAGTATGTCCATATCCGATCCCGGTCTCTTTGCCAACCAAACGTTATTATAACCCGTGGCCATTTAAAAACAGTTTATACTTTAAACCAGAATAATCATTTCCATTTCAAAACTATAGATACGATATCATTTTAAAGCCCAAAACAATATGATATCGTTATATTCAAAATATAATTCTTTCCAAAACTATATTGCTTAAAATTTATAATATCTGGAAACCAACCATTTGAATTATATCTTCAAAGCATATTATTCTTGGAAATTTACTTTAAACCATAACTCCCAAAACACAAATGGTTCGGATATTTAACGGTATATAGAATAAATGGGTTAATTTTATGGTTACTTTGTAAAGAAGAGAATTTACATAGCTTTACAAATAATTTTTCTTTATTTAAAGTTTAAACCATAATTTAAATATCACTTTATGTTCCCAAAACTATTTCAATTCTCATATATATATATATATATCTAATTGGAGTATTACTATTCAAAACTAAGGTTGGGTTTTATTCTTTCAACAAATCAATATTTTATTATTTAGTCTTGAATATTCCCATAAATCCCATAAATAAAACTCCAAATTTTAGCCGTTAAATATTTTCAAATTTACTTAATACTAGAATATTCATCTTATATTTATTAAGAAAAATCCAGTTATAAATATCATGTCTTAAGTTTTTCCAAAACTTAACATAAAATAAAATTTATCAAATTCCATAAATTTTAAAACAATCAAATTCTAGACTCTGTAGCATTTATGAAATGCTACCTAAAGTTACTAGCCCGATTTCAAAGGATAGCATTTAAATGCTGTAGTAGATTGTTTAACTTAATAAATATTTCCAAATATACCTTATTTATTTTTATAGATATTTCTTAACTGAAATCTTATTCTTTCAAAATCCAGAATTTCTAAAATAAGATATATTCCAAACTTTATTCAAATACTTATTTATTTATTAACATTTATAACTCATCCAAATCAAAATAAAATCCTTTAAAGATATTAAATCAAATATTTAACTTCCAAAATAATTTTAAATATTTCAGAAAATATTATCAGAACCACGGGCCTGTATATAGTTTTCTAGCCTAGGTCAAGTGATACGGATTTATATCATTTCAATCCGAAATTTACAAACCCCGGGTTCTATCATTTCAAACCCGCAATCCCAAGTTATCAGTTAAGCAGTTAACAGACTAGTTTAACAATAATCATTATTTCAGCCCATAACAATCCAACTTTACAGGGAACTTGCAGTGGTGATTTAAGCAGTAAATAACAATTAATAATATAACTGCAGAAATAATATAACAGATAATACTGATGAGGTGTCAATTTAAATGGGGTCCATCAATCTATATTACATTATAGACAGATAATAGTGAAATACAATTTTACACATACACTTGCAATAATTTACCAAAATATAAATACGTATGTCTGGTGAGAAATACTCACCTGAGAATTGCAGAAAATTTGAATTCAAAAACGACGATTCACTGGTAAAGACCGACAGAGGGTAACGATAAAATTTCTCGGATGTCTCCTAGATTCAAATCTAGAACAAAAGTAAAATATAGAATACGCGACTTAGAATTTACGGTCAAAGAAAATTAGAATAGAACAAGAATTTGTTTGCTTTGCTCGACCACTCCACCGTGTAACGTGACCACAACATGAACCGGGCTAACACTAAAATTTTGACAAAATTTTCTAAACCAACTAAGACCGAGGTACACTCGTGTACAAGTTCATCTCACTAATTCAATTTTCACGTGTCCACTCGCATTTGCCAACCTTATCACATACTCACATCACTTCTGCCGCTTCCATTCTTCATTCTTTTTTTTTTCTTACTTCTTTGCCAAACTTGCACTGTATTCCATCTATACTGCAAATAAATCCTAGTTTGCTAATTCAATTACCTTCGAATACTTCTTGCACATGCCTTGGCATTGATATGCACAGATTTTACCACTGATATGCACAGATTTCACCACATCCTTATACTACACGCTCAGTTCACTTATTTCCATTTCCACCTTTTCTTACATGCAAGGCAACATAGCACCTTTCAGATTTAGGAACACTTCACAGCAAACATTTTGAGTCACAAGCTAGCATCAATCAACTCAACCTACCACTAACCACTCAGGTTTCACCATTGCTCAGTTTTCCATCACAGCTTTATAATATGATTCACTCTCATATTTTAAACTTTCCAGGCCCGCAACTATGCCAGGCACAAATCCCAACTACCCGAGTCAAGCACAAGGCTACTTCGAGATTGCTATGCAGATACTTCGAGCCATTAGTCCCTTACTTCGAGTCACATATGTAACACTTCGTGCACTCACCTATTGCTCTCTGTTTATTATTTGGAGATACTCCTCACAATTCTCTGATCAAACACAACTGCCTACCTCCTACTACCACTAACACCACCCTTCAGTCAAATATCAAAGCAACTCCAGACAACAACTCCTGTCTCCACTTATGTAGTTTCGAACCCAGGCAGGAGCTGGTGATATATGAACATGCACAGCCCTTCCCCTATAGGCTTGCACTGCTACTCTGCAAATTCCTTTAGATGCAAACTAAATACAATCAGGTCAAGCTTTTTACAAAACTGCCTATATGATATGCCTAAAACTCACGCATGAATGCATCTCAGTTTTCACAGTGCCTTCTTATTTTAATGCAACCCACCCCTCAGATGAAACCTACACAGCTCTATAACTAAGTGCATGCACACAGTGATACTAAGGTGTGTGCATCCTACTATGATAATTCCTATAGATGCAGACATGAAAACTTACACACACCCAGCCTATTTTTATACAAGCTTCTATAATAAGCAACAGCTGGCATTAGTCAATAGAACATGCCTCCCTTCAGCCTAAGTTTTCTAATATATGCTATGCAACATATACAGTTGGGCCAAATACTTATGACATAGACTATAGTCACATTTCTCTTATATATGCCAATTTGCTTCTTATATCATAACAGAGTTTCCACACTTTATATATATATATCTTAAATCTAACCTCCCAGTTAGCTACTCTTCTTCTACAAATAGAAACTATACCAGGTCGAACTCGTTCAACAAGTAGGAGCAATATAGATATGCAGTCAATCTCTATGCTATCTATGCACACGCATCCTAATACCCTAGTCACACAATGCATCCCAATTTCAGTCTTATCTCTTTTACTGTTTTAATTCATTCCCTTAAATATACCTGGCAACGTCCCCTGCTCCTATTTATCAACAGCCACTCCAGACAGCTACTAGGCTTGGCTAACTGAATGGATGTGTGCTCCTCTGGGAATACATAGTTTTAAGATCCATACATATGCAAGACTACACATCCTATGTTACAGGCAACACGGTGGGAAAAATGGCCGAGCAAAGCAAACTATCAGAGAGGACTTAAAAGAAGAAAAATGGAATAAGACTTACCTGATGAAGCCTGGATCAGAGAGGAAAAAGATGAAGCTTGGATAAATACATATAGGCAGAGGAAGTAAATGTAAACATATCAGTTATATTGATATAAATATGAATACGTGATTTCAGTTTGCCTAAGGATTTGGTTTCACCAAGTATCCGAAATACAAAGAGTGAGGCCGAGAGTTTCATACATATAAAGGCTTTGAAATGGTAGATTTGTTTCCAGATGAATGCCAAAGGTCTTGCTCGAACGTTGCAACAGTCAGTTATGAATTTCCAGAGGCAAATGGAATGAATGCTTCAGGTATAATATTGCGTGATGAATTGGAGAGGTGAATGCATCAGTTAAAAATAGAATTTGTTCTGATATACTTTGATTAGCCTTCAGTTATGTTTGTTTCCAAGTATCAGAGCAAAATGTGCTTTCATAAATACGAAAGCGTGATTTAAGAAATGGGATAATAGATGTGCAGAGTTGATAAAGTTTGATTTGCAACTCTTTAAATCATAAAATAAGTTGCGAGATATCTGCATACTTGATTTTTGTAGAGAAATGTATCGGTTACCAAAGTTGTGAATATGTTGCGTGATACAAGAATTAGGCAGTTACACAACTGGATTTAATGCATGCGTGGTTTAAGGTTTGATTCAATTATTTGCATCGTGTAAAACTGAAGAGAACAGAGCAAAGGAAAAAGAGTGGGGTGCACGTATCAGTTTCAAAATGCATGCATTGATTTATAAAGTCTTGAACGTTGCCAAGTTGATTTTCATTCCATTTTATTTTTGATTTTAACGTTTGATATCAATAAATGAAATGGTAAATATTTATGTAACGTATGCAATTTTTATTTGAAAACAGACCGTCAGTTAAAACAACGTAACGGTTGCCATAAAATCTCTGACTGATATTTTTCTTCAAATTTATTCGAAAACTTGATTTTTTACACTACGTTAAACAGACGCAGTCTAAAACATCAAAAATTTTGATAAAATAACATTTTAAAAACACACGTTTTATTACGTTGCTTATACCCTATAATTTGACGCGTCTTTTAAACGCGAAATTTAACAGTTCAAACATAGCTTAAATTTTCACAGTTATTATTTACTCTTATTGACATTCAAAATTTTATAAAATATATCTCCAAATTAAATAATTAAATTATATTGTTAAACACAAATTATATAAAATATAATTCAAAATTAAATAATTAAATAAAATAAATAGTTATAAAACTAGGGTTGTTACACTATCGTATATCATCCAAACAATCATCAATCATCATATAATAAATATTTTCTCACTTATATAAAATATTAGCGAGTCAGAAAGAGTGAGTTGTACTCACTTTGCGTCCAATAGCAGTTGTAGTGTTTTGTTCTGGATAAAATTAAACGCGCGTTTAATTTTATTCAAAATTTACACTAGCTCCAATCAACTCCAAACCAGCTCCATCGTGTAGTATTCGACAATACGAATCCAACGCAATTCGTTTCATTAATTTTCGACCTCGTATGACAAAGTAATGATGTTACAAAGATTACACGATTTAATATAATTCAATTTCATTTTCTATTTTATATTTTTAAACCTTTGTTTCGCTGCAGCCATTAGATTTGCTTCATCCCATCTCGGTCGCTCGTTGTTGCCTCTTCTTCATTCAAACCTGGGTCGAGACTCGAGACGAACGCAAATGAACCCATCACCTTCGAAACGTTGACCGACCCAAGCCCTACCCACGAACGCCGTGCACACGATCGAACACCATCGTTCCCTTTGCCTACGCGTGCTCCACTGTTGGCCGCCGTATCATGAAGCTCGGCCGTCATCTAGCCTGGGAAATCGTGCACGAAACGCACGCACTTCAATGAAAACTGCAGTTGATTCGTAGCTTCGTTTTCGATCATCACCATATGAAATCGAAGCTCTCATTACGCTCTTCGATATTGTAGTTGAATGTTTTTCGAATCGATTTATGGATTGGAAGAGATTAGTGGAAGAAATTTGGCAATTTTCGGCCATTGAATGAAGAAGTGGCGGCTAGCCCTAAGGAAGTTAGGGTTTTGCAAACATGAAGAATTTACGTCCATTTATAGAAAATTTTCGCGCACTATTCACCCGAAATTTTTTCGAACTCCAAACGAAGCGTGCCGCCTGGCGTTTATAATGTTTTACCCCAATTTCGAACACAATGGAATATATATCAGGAGCCAGTTCGATCGTATTTGGAAGATAGGTTTCCAAATCGAATTATTTAAATTTAAAATTCACTTAAACCGATTTCTACGCGTTTTAGCTTGCCCCGAACAAACCGTAAGTCCGATTGACATGAAATTTGAAATCTTACAAAAATTTAATATTATGGATCCGATGGAACTGGTTTCATCGAAATCCGAGACTGTTTGAAAAATGACTATTTTTACTTGTCAATTAAATATTAAAATATTCTATTTCTACAGTTTGACTTTTAATTCAATTTTAAAAGTTCTATAACATTATTCTAATTCAAATATGATTTAATTCAACTTTATACAACATTTTTATTCATATTAAATTCAATTTCTAATTATTTACGCAATTTCAAATATTAAATTATCAATTTAATTATCCAATTAAATCCAGATATTCAAAATATTATTTATTCAGCTTATAAAATTAACTTTTAAATGCTTAAAATTAATTAAGTATATGAATTTCAAATGACTGAAATTCTGGGTCGTTACATTCTCCCCTACTTAAAAGAATTTCGTCCTCGAAATTACCAAGTAAGAAAAAGTCACACTGTCCATTAACTTTTCAAAAACAATTCGTTAAACTTCTTACAAAAACTTTTCTAAGTTTTCAAACCTACTTAGTTATCTTTTCAAAACCAACTACTATCATTTAACTTTTAACTCAAAAATCAAACTTTTAGTTTTCATAAATTTTTTCAATTTTCCCAAAAAAAATCTAACGCCTTAAATTTTCAAAAAAATTCGCCATAGTCTCCTTTGCGTGGTTCGATCCGAATAAAAATAACAATGTATATATCACAAATATACATCTCATCATCAAGGATGAGGCATTCCGAAGGGAAAAAAGTGTAAAAGTACGATATGTAATCCGAGATATGTACCTTATATATTATTAGCGAGCATATACGGCTAATATAGCGCGAAAACGAGCTCCAAAAGCGAAGCAAGCGCCATCCGCACCTACTAAATACTCAACAAACAATGAGAAACATGTATATATGAAAGTAATATCAATATATAACATATACCACTACAACAACTATATATAATGTAGCAAATGCAACCACCACAACAAATCCAACCATCAACCAATTATCATCCAACTAACATCCATAATCAAATCAATATTCATTCACTTCTCATTAACATTCATTGAATTGATTTTCAATTTAAATCACATTTAATTCATTTACATTGGATTTACTAACATTCGTTTATTCATATTCAATTAGTTTACATTCACAAATTCATATTCCAATTTGTTCACTTCCAAATCAAATCAAATAAAATTCAATTCTATTTACGTCCACTTCCAATTTGAATTTCAGTTATCTTAGCTTTCATTTTTATTGATTCAATTTCATATGAATTTTCTATACAATCAATTATCAACCATCTAACAACTAATGCATATCCAACATTACCAAATTAATTTACTTTACATTTATTCAATTTGGTTTAACAATTTTAACTTCAACTGGTTCAATATTTAATTGACTTTCATTCAATTAATTAACGTTCAATCCATATTTCATTCACTACTTCACTTTTACAATTAAAGTTGAATTTTTATATAACTCAAGTTCACATTCATCACTTAACTTTATTAATTTATTTCGATACCAAAATCAGTTTCATTCAACATCACTTAAGTTATATTTCATTTTATTCTCACTTGCATTTACTTTCACTTATACAACTTAAGTTCATCTCTAATTTATTTCATTAACCTTTTACTAAAGTCAAATTTCATCTCATTATTCAAATCCATATCTTGTTTTACTTAACAAAATAGTTTAACCATTTTAACAATTGGTTTTACTTACCTTATCTCATTTTATAAGTTATACAACTTATTTATTTAAACTTTCATAAACATTTACTTAAGTTTACTTCCATTCACAAAACTCATTTTATAATTTCAATTCATGATTATACAATCACTTTACAACTTAGGTTTATTTAAACTTCCAAATTCATATTATGTAATCACTTACCATCTTAAGTTTAATTTCCATTTCAATAACTTATCAAATCTGGTTCAAACCCAATTTATTTAACCTTCCTTAGTTAAATTTCAAATCGTATATTTAATTATACTAACTCAAATTTCTTTCAACTTTACTAAAGTAAATTCTTACTTCACATTATAAGTCCAAAACTTATTTTACTTGTCAATTACAACTTGGATTTTAAATCAAATTTGTTTATCGTAACAAAACTTCAATTTCAATTTCAGTTTGGTAGCAAATCCATCACATAGAAACTCGAAAATGATACTGATGATGCTGCAGTCACCACCCTTATTATTTCCCAGCAACAGTAGTGAATTCAGTGCTTTATATATTCTTTAAAAAAAAATTCTTTCTATTTATAAATCACATTTACAAATCTATACTTATATAATTTCGCTATTTCACTTTGCTTATATAAGATCATTTCAAATTTATTCATCTTACTTAGATTAATAATAGTATAACATCTTTAACTTTAAAAAACAACTTTCAAAATAAACGGGATTCAAATTTCACAAATAATTTGTCTAAATCCATTTTTATTTACAACTCATATTTATAAATACGTTCATATAGTTTCACTTCTTATATATAAGATTGTTTCACAATTGTAAATCATATTAATTATAATTCCATACTTTATAATTCTTTTTCTTATACAATTTGTTCTTTTACAATTATTGTGTTCAATTAAGATTATTCAAATATATTTTTATTAACTCATATATATTTACATTTTCAACAAACAAATAATCAATTTATATACACTTTAATAATTCCTGAAAAATTATTTCCTTTATATAGAAAATATAATCGAGGTAAAATTATTTCATTTACCCAATTTAAAATGATACTATATCGACTTGCCTCGTTTAAGAGTTTGGAAATCCCTATCGATAACATGGCGTCCCACATATCGACCAGAATTCACAAACAGCTCAACGGATAAGTAAACACAATATAAAACCTTTTATACTTACTAAAAAATACGCGCTCATATATAATACACTCAAACTCAATCTAGGGTGCTACTGTCCCTATCTATACTGAGTACACAACAAAGCTTAGGAAAATACAAAATCTAAGCTCTGATACCATGTGTGACGGGACGTGCCAGTGGGTAATACCCATCGTAGCTCACATGGATATCTCGCGCTTTACTTTTATGTCCAGCCTCACGACTATAAGGCAAACTACCAAACCAACCACTCGATACTCGATCTCAGGGATATGTAGGAGTAAAAGTCATCCGTTCGCTACCTAACAAGAAGCGAGAACTCCCTATCATGTACGAACATCACTAAGCAAAACCGATGTACGTAATCTTTAGAAATGCAATGTCTGACAAACATCCATACAAGTTGTCCACAAACAGGACAAACCGAAGTTACTTTCCTACCACATCCTGTCGGGAAATCCCTACGATTAGTAGCGAATAGTCCTCGCATTGGATATTTCATAAATGAAGAGACCACTGCTACTGGATGTATATTGGGATTTTAACCCCAAACGATCAATAAGCAGTCCCCCACTATGAAACTCGAAAAATCAATATCATCACAAGCAACCTGCACAATCGTCGACGTTTGTCCGAAGTGGTTTTCGGATAAACCGATCACGGTCTCTTAGCACCAACAACGCAAAAGCGTTTCTCAACCTCACACAGCAACTAAGTCTCATAGACTTATCACGTCTTCAACTTTCAACTTGCTATCCTTTGGGCCAAGAAGGAAGCTCGATAGATTGGAGTAATACTCCGCACTATATGAATCAACATCCTCAACACAAACGATAATCAAGCCTACACAGAAGCCTACGTACTAAGTGTACGACTAAATAGTTCCTACATCAAGTTGAGGAACTAAAATTTTTGGGTAATTTGATAGTTGGTTATTTTACTATCAAAGCAAACAAACAAATATTTAGCACCATAACAATCACTAGGCCCTTTTAATTAATCTTTCATTAATTAAATCACTTGCCAAATATTCACTTCAATTTATCTTTAAAAGATATAATCTCAAAACTTTTCACTTCATATTGGAAAACATTTCCATACTTATTTAAAGATAAGTAATTCATTATTCAATTTATTTTCAACATTTGGAAAATATTTCATATACTTAAAACACGATTGAGTATATATTTTATTCTTTAAGGAAAACATTCTCTTTAAACACATTTATTTGGGTCAAAACGAATGTTGCGTAAAACATCGTTACGACAACCCAAAACCACTAGTAAAGAGATTCGAAAATTAGATAGATATATAAATCCCAATACTATACAAAAATATTTCCTTTCGAAAATCATTTACTATAACAACAGTGTTATAGTCCATCATTTCCTTACTTCTCGAAAACGTCTATTTCAACAATGAATGTTGAAATCTATGGTTTCGATTCTTAACACATTTTAAAACACCTTTAAATCATTTTACTCCATTTAATAATATTAACTTTCCAAAAATATCCATTTTATTTAATATATTATTCACTGTCAAAAATCGTGAATACAAACCGTTTACCAAATTCAACAGTTCTACACATTTATTTTAAAGATAATCCACTGTCCAAAATCGTGGATATAAATCCCAACCAAATTCTTTATTATTACAAAATTTGATTTAAAGGATAATCCGCTGTCCAAAATCGCGAATACATCTCCTTTAATAAACTTCTATATTTAACCTATCAAATTAATTGATTTCGGATTTATAAAACAATGTTTATAAATTCCATATATATTTTATAACCCTTCAATATACAAAATTCCTTTATTAACCAACTCCATATATATCATTTAAATGCCAAAATCCAATTACAACTTCATTTTAAACTTTTACAAAACTTGTATAATTCCATTATTTCGATTTATAAAAATCCAATTTTATAAATCTTATGTATAAACCTTTAATAATAAATTCACAAACCATCATTTAAATTATTTTATAAAATAATCAACTTCATATTTCCAAAAATCACCTTTCAACTATATTTCTCAAAACATCATAATTTTTATAACATTAAAATTATGACGTTTATTTATATAAAATGAATCAATTCCAAAATTCAATAAAATATATACTTTCAAAAATCACTTTAAAATCCTTTTAAATTTGGAAATCATCACTTTAACACTTTTAATTTTCCAAAATAGGTCCAATGCTGCAACAGCACCAAATACATCAATCACGGCATCCAAAACATCATATATCATATGATAACAGAATATATAACAATATCTGTAATTAAATCAATACTGTTGAGGAATCCATTTGGATCCCTCCAACCTGTCACCTGCAACAAATATACATATTAGAATATGTTTACAACGTCAGCTTCAAGGCAGACCCACGTACAAAGTGTCATCCGCTCATACACGGGAACGTATAGGGTCTCATCTGCTCCAATAGGTAGGAATATATCCAAATATCAATCACTATATCATATATCATCTAAAAAATCATCAATCATCATATAATAAATATTTTCTCACTTATATAAAATATCAGTGAGTCAGAAAGAGTGAGTTGTACTCACTTTGCGTCCAATAGCAGTTCTGGTGTTTTGTTCTGAATAAAATTAAACGCGCTTTTAATTTTACCCAAAATTTACAGTAGCTCCAATCAACTCCAAACTAGCTCCATCGCGTAGTATTCGACAATACGAATCCAACGCAATTCGTTTCGTGAATTTTCAACCTCGTATGACAAAGTTATGATGTTACAAAGATTACACGATTTAATATAATTCAATTTCATTTTCTATTTTATATTTTTTAAACCTTTGTTTCACTGCAGCCGTTAGATTTGCTTCATCCCATCTCGACCGCTCGTTGTTGCCTCTTCTTCGTTCAAACCTGGGTCGAGACGAACGCAAATGAACCCATCACCTTCGAAACGTTGACCGACCCAAACCCCACCCACGAACGCCGTGCACATGATCGAACACCATCGTTCCCTTCGCCTACGCGTGCTTCACTACTGGCCGCCGTATCATGAAACTCGGCCATCATCTAGCCTGGGAAATCGTGCACGAAACACACGCACTTCAACGAAAACTGCAGTTGATTCGTAGCTTCGTTTTCGATCATCACCATATGGAATCGAAGCTCTCATTACGCTCTTCGATTTTGTAGTTGAATGTTTTTCGAATCGGTTTGTGGTTTGGAAGAGATTAGTGAAAGAAATTTGGCAATTTTCGGCCATTGAATGAAGAAGTGGCGGCTAGCCCTAGGGAAGTTAGGGTTTTGCAAAAATGAAGAATTTACGTCCTTTTATAGAAAATTTTCCCGCACTACTCACCTGAAATTTTTCCAAAGTCCAAACTAAGCGTGCCGCCTGGCGTTTATAAAGTTTTACCCCCATTTCGAACATAATGGAATATATCGGGAGCCAGTTCGATCGTATTTGGAAGATAGGTTTCCAAATCGAATTATTTAAATTTAAAATTCAGTTAAACTGATTTCTACGCGTTTTAGCTTGCCTCGAACAAACCGTAAGTCCGATTGACACGAAATTTGAAATCTTACAATAATATAACATTATGAATCCGATGAAACTAGCTTCGTCGAAATCCGAGACTGTTTGAAAAATGACTATTTTTACTTGTCAATTAAATATTAAAATATTCAATTTCTACAATTTGACTTTTGATTCAATTTTAGAAGTTCTATAACATTATTCTAATTCAAATATGATTTAATTCAACTTTATACAACATTTTTATTCATATTAAATTCAATTTCTAATTATTTACGCAATTTCAAATATTAAATTATCAATTTAATTATCCAATTAAATCCAGATATTCAAAATATTGTTTATTCAGCTTATAAAATTAACTTTTAAATATTTAAAATTAATTAAATATATGAATTTCAAATGACTGAAATTCTGAATCGTTACATTCCTTGTTATGTAAGTGGTTTAGTCAAGATACACTACAACAAACCGAACTATTGATAGTGTTTGAATAACGCTATGAAACATTTCAAGCGTTTTAGAGAACGTTGTTTAACGACATGCTATAGTAGAGAAAAAAATATAACAGTACAAATGCAAACGCTATGGAAATTAACATTTTATAGCGTTTCTAAAACACTATTGACCGTAAACCTATAAAAATATCAAATAATACAGAAATAAATCAGGCCCTATAAAAGGGTTTCCATAACGATTCTTGCTTTGCTATCTTATATTTGGTTTACTAATTTGTAGCACTTTTGCAATGCTATAAAATTTGTATATTTCTTTTAGCTTTTTGATAGGATCTCTATCCTACCATCCATTTATTCATCCTGTACTATACAGTAGCATTTCACACATATACATGAAATATCTTTCCGCATATTACTGGATAAAACCAAAAGACAACGTATTTGATAACAAAATGAACATAAAATATTAAAATATAATCAATTATACACTATGTTCTTACATACAATATTTGTGGTAATATTTCAATGACAAATATTTCAAGCGATCATAAAAGAGTACTTGATTACCATTAATTGCTTGAGACAATATACAAGACTATCCAAATCAAAACCATAAGCCGAAAAAATGTAAAAACCATATGAAGCAATCAACTTTGCAAAAGTCTTTTATTCAGCAACTTCATAGATTCATTATTTTCCTGCATTTAGACAGAAATAATTAACATAAGATATAAATACATGAAAACGCTCAATAGATAGCATCGATTCGTGTGATGGCCTACAATCAAAAATATATAATATAAGCAGACATTTATATTATTAGAGAAGCTTAGGCTAATCCCTTCAGTCAGTTTGGAGGTAAGTGAAATATACATCTTTTGCATAAATCAGACAAAAGCTAAAATACATGGTCAAATTAAAAGGTAAAAAATTTCATGTTTCCTACAAAGTCCAAATTATCACCATTTTAGGGGACAAAAATATTTGATTTGCAATCACTATCTTAACTACATATATAAAACTGTGTGTTGAGTTTTTTTGCAAGAGCCTAAATAACACAGATTAGCCTTAATTTACCGCAGTTAACATCTAGAATAATGAAAAAGATCCTTTGATTTAGTTGATGCCAAACGGGTTGAGTAAGGATCAAGTAATACAGGTTGTGTAAGAGCATAAGAAATTATCAAAATATTAGAGACAACGGATTTTTTTACAGACCACAATAAACCACATGCCTTTTTTTGTGCAGAAATCGGAATATCTAGTATCACAATATACAACGTAACATATAATGGTGGATTTGGGCAAATTTTGCTGAAGCTAAACAGCGATGTAATGAATGCAATTAAAATAAACTTTTGCTGCTCCTGACATTTATAATTTTAAATAATTATGCAGCACTACTAAGAATGATAAATGGACCACCTTGGAAATTTTACTCACAAAAGTTCAAGAAATGAAAAAAAAAACATACATGTTCAAAACAGGCTTACATGTTCATACAGTGTACTTTGAGCAAGAGATCTTCCAGTAACATTTTAACTCAATTTCCTTGCGGCTATTTGGATAAACTTGAAAAATCCATTACAGCTAAATAGAATATATGCCAATACCTTTGCCCACATGTACCTTCAGTACACAATTAAATAGATAGATAAATTACATAAAGAAAATTAAAGCAATATTTTCTACCTCTCTTCTCCCTTAAATGCCATTCTAGTTTGACCACTAAACCTAAAGGACTGGAATCTTAATGTTAGTTCAGCGGCAACATATCTATAGTTCTTCCAAGCCAAGATTGTATAGAAAAAGAATCAAAACCAAATTTTAAGTAGTTCCAAATACAGGTAGATGGGATAGTTTGAAATGTTGTACGCAAAAACAGGTAACCGATTACAAAATTTGCTCTCAACAAGTAATCATGTACAAAAAAGGAAAAAATTAAAATTAATAACAATGAATTTCCATAATTAATGTTTTTTCGGTAAGAGAAGACTCAAATTGATTCTACGGCAGAGAGCAAGAGCATTGAGGGAGCAGGAAGTTGTCGTGGTTTGTTACGAGATGAGAGTTGACTACGAAAAGAATGGGAATTTCAAAATTAAAGTAACAAAGAAAATTAAAAAAGACAAGGATACACTATTTTAACAAGAAATAATAAGCATACATACATATATAACTCTCCTCTTCTGCCGATTATTTTTGGGCATTGACGCATTAATTGGCCTCGTTTTCTACATAATAAAAATGGAAATATACCATTGAATTACCTGGACCAACTATGACTATATCATGTAGGTGCAATCTTTTAGTTCACAAAGTTTGTAAGTCCTAATAGCGCAGCATATCTACTAATTGAATCAACATCTTAAAATTTTCGAGGGTGATGACAGCATTTCAAATACCATATATCTCCATGCTTCAATAAGGGCAAACCTTTTAGTGGCAATCCACTAAAGAATGACTTTATAAAAAAGTGGTTTTGAATTAACATAAACAGAAATCTCTTGCAATCCACTGAAGAACTTCATATATAAAAAGAGATTCTAAATTAACATAAGTATAAGTTAATCAAAAAAGTGGTTTTGCTATACTTTAAATAACAAAATTGCAAATAGCAAGTACACTAGGAAGCATTAGTCAGTAGGAAATAAGGGATTATAAGACCTAGCTAGTGATTCTACTATTGCAACAGTGGATCTTTACAATTTCAACCAGCATATTCAAGGTTCTGGTTTCATTTGGATCACATATTTTGATTAAAATGCATGCATTCACTCATAAATTTGTAAATAACTATACAACTTGCATAACAATCATGATGTGGGTTTACTTAGCATTTGGCAATTGGTTACATGGTTATATTCCCAAACCAACTTTTCATATGACGAGTCCCAGCATATCAAACTGTAAAAATGAAACAAAGTTTTGGGACTTCAGAAAAATATTGATATTAAATATTATAAAACAAGTTATTCTGCTAGAACTTTTTCGATGCTACACATATACTAGTCTATGGTATTAAGTTTAATTCTAAATTCTAAAGACAATTTATTTTCTCTTTTGAGCAGAATTTATTTTTGCTTTTGTGTAGAATTTATTTTTGCTTTTGAGTAGAATTTACCTATAATTGGAAGCGACTGTGTAATGTACAAGAAATTTAAAAGAATAGTTTGCATCAGCCCATGGTAGATATTTTTGATTAATATATGTTAAGTGAGTCAATGAGTTGTTACAACTACTCTATACATAGGTGCTAAGGCTATTCAAAGAGATGAAATCACTGTATTATGCAATATTTTTTAGTCTAAAGATAAAGTACCTGATTTTCTTCTTTGCTACACTATTTTGTTCTTGCTTCACCACTTACTAAAATTACGTCTGAGTTTTCCAGAGCAACCCATTCCTATTCTATCAAATAAATCATAATATTTCAGCTTAGCAACTACATTGTAAGAGCAAATAAAATAAAAATAGGGTAGCGACTATTCACACTTCAGCAAGCATTATATGTCTAGAAGTTAGAACTATACAAAAAACATGCAGCAAAATGTTCCTTCATTGGTACTATGTAATCTACTAGACTATGATATAGCTACTGTTATAACATAGAGAAATCAAAGCTCACCAAAACTAGTGACCACAAGAATAATACTCCAACTGTGACATACAAAAATTGTTCCTGAGAGAATCCAAATGCATACCAGCTGGTATTCCAACCAAAACTATGGCAATTTGAAAATTTCTTCCTATTGTGCTATATGTAGTTCGGTCCAATGCCAGTCAAAACTGAGGCAAATTGCCTCAACTGCCCTGGTTTTTGAACTTCACCTATCATAAGCTACACTCTGCAAAGATTTTTATTACATTAAGTCAGAAAATGAAATTTTGCCACAATGATGAAAGGATATTAGAAAATGTACAATATGATGTAAGTTCCAGCCTAACTACACAATTGTGTATATGCTGTATGTGAAACATTATATCAACACCTCAAAACCTAAAGTGTTCTAATCATCAAAGTTAGTGTAATGTTTTTTGTACAACAAAGCACACAAGTTTTTGACATTAGCCATAAGTGACTAATTAAATCATACAAATTTAGACATTTTTACTAATATATAACCTTGAAAGTCATTTTTACACCGCTGATAAAAAAATCAAATGGTAGCAAGTTCAAACTTTTGTCTGTATATTTCTCAATTATATCATAAGGAAAATAAATAATAATCAATAAATTAATATTTTAGATACCAGTAATATAATTATTCATAAAATATATCTTATGATGTTATTTTTATTAAAATCCTTAGTAATAGTCTCCAAGTTATTTGAAGTTAAACTATTTCCAATGCTATTCTTCATTGAAAACAATTTATCCACTATTTCTAGTTATATTTGGAGTATAATGGAAACTGAAATAACCAATATTTTGATAAAAATATTCATTTTTTAACAAAAAAGTACCAGTATTAGTTTAGTGTAGACCATTACTAATCAATTGATGTTGTCAATTAAATAATAATTAAGTGTAATTTACTCAAACATCACTCACTAATCAAACAACAATTTTAGTAAATTGATTTACTCACATATAACAACATCAGGTGATCTGCAGAATCAACTCGTCCTCCAGCATAGGTCAAACAAATAGTTGAGCAGTTAGAGGATGCTGAGATGATTGCGACACTGTAGGTAGAGGCCACGATGACAGAAACTACAATAGAGACAACGCAACTCATTGAAGTCTCACTTTGCATAATTTACAAAATTTAGCCGCAATAGAAAATTTCGTTTACTGTAAGGATCTGGTGGGTCTGAAGCCATTGTTATGGAGATGGCAGCAATTTTTGGTGATGTTGTGTGGTGTTTTGATGAAGATGATAATATTATGGCAGTTTTAGTGAAATGTGGTGATGATATGAAAGCAACAGTTGATGCAGGCAATAGAAATGATGCAAGAAGATTGAAAATGAATTATACCTAGATAAATTATGAAGTAGTTGAATTATAGCTTGCTGGAATGTGAAGAACAGAGGAAGAAATGCAAGACTAGACAAGAAGAACCGAAATGAAATGAGATTTTTGCAGCTAGGAATGTAAACTTGCAGAAATAGTAACAAGAACAAATATGAACAAAAATTATAGGAGCAACATGAATCAAATTATAAGAAAGAACAAGTTCTAGGGATTGTAAATTGTAAAGAAATGAATTAACAAAAGAATACAAGGAATAACAAGAAAAATAAATGGCAGAAATGAGAACAAGTTACAATTTGTTAGAATTAACAAGAACTGGAATGGAATAAGTGCAGGAATGTAACAAAAGAAAATTAAATTGCAGATAAAATGGATAAGAAGAACTGATAATTGAATTAATATTGTAACTAGCAATTGATTAAACTAAGCAACAAGATTAAAGGAAAAAAGAACTTATATCCAAAGAATGGCAACTGAGATCGAAGAAATGAGATAAATTGCTTCAGGGTTCTCCTCGTCAATACATGCATACACTACTGTATATATAACATTCAGGCACATGTTTACTTAACTCAACCAGACTTTAACCCACTCTGGTTTGTCCACACAACAACCTGACCTACTCAACACAATTAAACAAATATACAAGACCTAGCAACAGATTTAAACCAAGCCTATATCAATATGCATGTGCAGAGTCTGCAAACATGTGCACGCACTGATACACCACATTTTCTCACTCTTAAGGCCATGACTGCTACAGTTTCTACTCCTGTCTCCCCTCTGCCATCACCAAACACCACTGCTGATGACCCTACAGCCATCTCTGACGATCCTACGGCTATCTCTAACGAACTTGGCCAGAATCTCGAGTTTTTCAGGTTTCTGCCTATCAAAACCGAAGCTTTCATTTCAGGACTGTTACATTTACCCCTCAAATTTTTGATAAAAGAAACGTAAACAAAATTCGAGAAAATTAGAGGGTTTTGGAGATAAGACAAACAAAACCGAGCAAAACTGGGACTCGGAAGAAACTTTACCTGCAAACTTGTTTGCCAGAGGGACATCAAGCGGAATGGTAGAATCGAAGAGCGATGAATTGAGGGGTTTAGGGTTTTGAAAAGGAAGACGATAACGAAAGTTACGTGTTGGAATAAGAAAATAAGAGGGAATGAGAAATTTTTCCCGCTAGCTTTTCGTTTTTACGTTTATTTCGTTGTGGGGAAGACCTCCAAGCGCCATAATTTTTAGACCTAGAAAATTTACATAGCACATGATATTCAAACGTTATTTTACCTGATTGGGTAGTGCTATTAATAACAACTTTTGGCACAATGGTTATGAATTATGTATACAGGGGATCAAAAATTTCATGATTTCTTAGCCATTTGAAATAGGATATAAATGCAGCTTTTTTGGCGTTTCGTGTAGTACAAAGATATTTGATTGTTGAACTATTAAACATCATGCGGCGGCAATGGAGTGTGCGTTAGCAATTTAACTTACTGTTTGTATTCTTTACTTGCTGTTTAACATATGCTGAAATGAACTTATATTCTCTTTTTCTTTTGATTTGAATTTGTAATATGAGTAATATATTTCACCATGTACAGCACGTTGAATATCATATGATGATATGGGAGCATTTGCCATACATCTCTGTTAAAGTTTGTTACACAAAACATTCCTCCATTTTTTTTTATTAAATTTCCGGTCTCTGTTTTCAAATTCATGCGCGCACAAATACCCAAATACCCTTTACGTTTCTAACATATTAAATACGTATAATTTTCTGTAGAAATATCGGATCAGTATACCGTTTTCATCAAGAATCAAAAAAATTATGATCTTTAAATGAGATCTATTGTTGATGCCAAAAAATCATATTTGCAATAAAGTTGCAATTATTCCGTATATTTGCCGACAATTTTGCAAATTTTGAACATTTCGATTTTTTTTAAAGTCTACAACAGTTGCATATAATTGCAGACATTACTGCAATTATATGGTATAATTACCGGTATGTCTGCAATTACTGCATATAGTTACAGAAATGTCTGCAACTATTGCATGTAATTGCGAACAATTCTGCAATTATTGCATACAGTTGCAAAAGTGTCTCCAATTATTGCATATAATTTACAGAAATTTCTGCAATTATACAGTATAGTTTGCAGAAATGACTGCAATTATTTCATATAGTTATAGAAGTGTCTGCGATTATTGCATAAAATTGCAGACATTTCTGCAATTATATGGTATAATTGTAGACACTTCTGCAGTTATTGCATACAGATGCAACTACTGTATATAATTGTAGACATTTTTACAATTATTGCATACAGTTGCAACTATTGCATATAATTGCAGACATTTCTGTAATTATATAGTATAACTATTGTTAGTCCTTGAGATGATAGTTTTGATGACAACAATCGTAGGACTTGTTATAAAATATAAATATTAATGTTATGGTTTAGATGTAGATGTATATGCATAATATAAACATGCAGGTACCAAGGATGAAGACTGTTCACTATAGAGATTCAGGACTGAAGATAACAAGATTGAAAACTCATGAGTATCAAGATATCAAGATTTCAATAGTACAAAATAAGTATTGAGTCTAGAATTATGTTAAAACTTCTTGAAAGCACTTACATCTTTTTTCGAAATTTATTCGTGGAATGGAATCCACTTCGAGCCTTTTAAAGGGATGAAACCCTGGTGGGATAGAGCCGACGACAATATCTAGTGAAACATATAGTGACCCTATTTCGATATCCACTAATTTTGTAAAAATTCTTTTAAAAATATATCTCTTATTTTTAAAAAAAATTGTTTTCAAAACTTTCTTTCAAAAAGACATCTATCTTGGTTTTAAATATTTTAGCCTCAAAATTATTTTTATCATTTTTAATACTTTGATTTCAAAATAGTCCATGTTTTTAAACCATCTCTTGTTTTAAATATTTAGCTTTAAAATATTTATATACTCATATTTTAAATCACTTTATAGATTAAGATTATGTATATTAAAAATTACTTTTGAAACTCTTTTATATGTTTAAACTATATTCAAATATATTTACAAAGTTTAGAAATTGTTTTGACAGATTATAGAAACCAAATTTAATAAGAAAATCAAGACATCAATTTTGCCTTGAGCATATCGACGTCCCTCACCCCATGTCGACATGGTGTCCGTTATTTCAAATTCCAATTTTCAAAAGAAGTGTCTATTCATCATATCCTTTCACAAATAGATATGGTTGTTGCTCTACTATAAATACTAGTAACTTCTAAACGAATTTTTTACTACATTTCATTTATTTTCTCCGAGTCTGGATCAGGCTATAATCGGCAAGACACGACAAACGAAGCCGTGAAAGCCAGCATTCTAAATTTCAGGTCAATCCGAGTTCGTATGCTCGAGTTATGATCGGTGCAAGTTGAAGGGAAAGGCCATATTTTCGTGTCCATCAATGAGCCATATTTCGTATCCATCCACTTCGCATTTATCGGTCTCATATCCATCAAGAAACCTCGGTTCACACCAACCAAGTTTGTATCCATCAACGGAGCATGCATTTCGTATCGATCGGCTAGATCCTGTTTCGTATCCACCCAGCCAGGCATAACTCGTATCCATAGTTGAGCCTCTATTTGAATCCACTGTCTTCGTATCAATCAGGGCTATAATACCCTCGTATCCATCTGTCTTGAATCCGTAGTCGCACAATCATTTGCAACCACCAGGTTATGTTAGTTTGAATCCATCAGGCAACTGCCCTTCGTATCCATCGGATCACCTTGCATCGCATCCATCAGCTGATGGCTACTTCGTACCCATTAGGGGCTCTTGTTCGAATCCATGTCCAATGACTTGTTCGTGTCCATCAATTCAAATGAGCCTAGGTTGACGCAATGGTCATCGATGCAAACGAGGCGAGATTCATGGATGCGAAACGATCAACTCGGAGCAAAAAGTGGATCGATGCAAGGAATGCGCATCGCGTCATCACAGAGGCACGTGCATCATCGGTTCGAAGGGAATCGATTCGAAATCATGGCTTCGAACCAGACAGCCACCGAGACACTCAAACTCGTATCGATCATAACTCAAGATCCACCGATCCAAATGCTATAAAATTTTCATAGAAGATTACGTACAAGCCAAGGAATGTTCCCACCAAATTTCAGCTCCATTGGACACGATCTTGATCAATACGAATTGATTTCATATCGATCACAGATCGAGTCGAAACTCTCCAGGATCGATCGTGTGGGCCCATTCACGTGCTAGAAGGAGTCTCCCAAAGTTTGAGCGCAATATTAGCCTCCTACGCCTATAAATAGAGCCCCAAAGCCAACAGAAAGGGATCTTTTGATTCTCAAGCGCCCAGACTCTGCCGGATCAAGATTTGCATCATACCCTTGCTATTGAATTCGAATTCCAAGCTGTAATTCACTGTGGTTCGCTGTAATCATTTGTAACCGTTTAAAGAGAATCAATAAAATCACAAAATTTTCATAGTGGACGTAGACAACACGCCGAACCGCTCTAAATTGCTTGTCTGTGCATTTGTGTTATTGTTTGTTGGAGTTTTTGTTAGATAATCTTCATTTTAAATTTATATTCTTCACTTTTATCTCTTCAAAAACTTCTGAAGAGTGTTGTGCCCATTTTTGGTACAAACAAAAGGTATATTAAAAAGATGAATCATTAGATAAATGAAAAGGAGTTCAAACAATAAATGATATGAAATGAAATTTAAAAAGAATGAACTTGATCTATTGGTTGAAATTGTTGTTTGGTTCGTTTATGGTTGTTTGGGTAAGGATACTGTTATCCCGCTTTTTGGCAAAGCCGTGATACCAAAAGATCGATCGAAAATGAAGGACAGTTCGTCTCAGAGATTGGTCATACTTCGTTTCGCTATGGATATCGCTGAATTTTGTCCGAGTCCAGATTGAGCTACAATTGATAGGACACGACAAGAAAGATCGTAGAAATCAGCAACTCAAATTTCAAGTTAATCCGAGTTCATACGCTCAAGTTATGATCGATTCAATTTGAAGGGAAAAGCATTGGTTTCGTATCCATCGTTGTAGGTGTCTTCGAATCCATCATCGAGCACTGGTTCGAACCGATCACCTTCGTAACGATCCACTTAGAATCCATCGAAGTGCCTCGGATTCGACACCCTCAACTTCGAATCCATCGAGCTCGTATCGATGGACCTTGTATCCATGGAGAAGTTACAAAACTCGTATCCATCAAAGAAACGCAAGTTCGTACCCATCAAGCATCGGTCGTTCGAACCCATCAATGAAGCCTTGTTCGAACCCATCAATGAAGCCTTGTTCGAACCCATCAATGAAGCCTTGTTTGAACCCATCAATGAAGCTTCGTTCGAATCCACCAAGTCAGCTAGCCATGGTGACGTGTCATTCATCGGTACGAACGCGCCGAGATATATGGAGTCGACGCGGTCAACTCGGAGTGAAGACCGGATGGATTCGAGGTTCGCGCTCCACGTCATCATGAAGGCACGTTCAACCATCGATTCGAAACCATCGATTCGAAGGGATGGTTTCGAACCAAACAGCCACACAAGGAATCTCATCTCGTATCCATCATATCTCTCAATCTACTGATCTAAATGCCACGAAATTTTCACAGAAGCTTGCATACATGTTGAAGAATGTCCACACCAAATTTCACCTCGATTGGATGAATTTCTGATCGATTCGAATGGAGTTCGAATCGACGCCAAAGTGGTCCCAAATTTCCTGAGGCCGGGCGCGTGGGCCCCCTCACGTGCCAGAAGTGGTCTCCCGAGTTTTTAGCGAATATCAGCATCCTACGCCTATAAATAGAGCCCCAGAGCCAACAGAAAAGGGATCTTCCGATTCTCAAGCGCCCAGACTCTGCCGGATCAAGATCTCCATCATCCTACATCATAACTTTGCTGTTGATTTCGAATTTCCAGTTGTAACTTGCTGTTGATTGTTGTAACAACTTGTATCATTGAAAGAGAATCAATAAAACTGCAAAAAACTTCACAGTGGACGTAGGCAACACGCCGAACCACTATAAATCGCTTGTCTACGCATTTACTTTACTATTGATTGGAGTTTTTGTTAGATAATACTTGCTTTGAATTTACATTCTTCGTTATTATCTCTTCAACGACTCCCGAAGAGTGTTGTGACCAATTTTGGTGCAAACACTTTGGTGCTTCCACTGAGAAAACCCAGTTTTTCTCCTGCTCTTTGGATCTGTCATCGATACCGGATTGAATAAATCTAAGAGAGAGATGCAGATCATCAAATCCAGCTTCCTTCCCTTCTATTCAGATTTGCACAAAGTCTAGAGAAGGAATTCAACTTTCAAGATGGTTAGTACAAGAACCACCTCAAACGCTGTCAATCAGGAAGAACAGGATAGACAGAATCCTGCCCTACTACCTCCATCTAATCAAGATGCTACTGGACACTCGGAACCGCCAGGTCCGGTTACCCGACAAGAGTTACAGTCGCTACTCCAAGAGCTGACCTAGAGTCGGCAACAACTAGCAGAACAGCTACGTGCTAACGCCGAACTGATCAACAAGCTAGATCGCCAGAAGCGAAAGAGATCCAAGAGAGACCATGCTTCTCGCTCCTCCAGCGAAAGTTCTTCATCTTCAGATTATCATAATTGATCTCCACGACCCCGGCTCGATGGGAGTCGCATGCCAGCCGCTGGAGATCAACCAACACTGACCGTTGGACAACTGAGGATTGGTCCATCAGCTAGTTTCCAAACCGGACCCTCCTCCCGAGGAGGTGTCGTCCCTCACCACACCGTAGAATACCGCACCACTAATGTTGCGGCTGAACCAGGGGTCGACGTCCAAGATCAGTCGAACCTGGACCGTCGTTATAGCGAACATACTCCTGAACCGTACGTCCCAGAGGACTATGAGCCAAGAAGGCAAGACTTGGACCGTCGACAACGTCCGGTCCAACCCCAAAGTATGGAACGTAATCATACTCCGGTGCAAGCCGCACAAAATGCGTAAATACCGGATCTTTGAACTATGATACATCAGATGATCCGTGAGAGCCAGGGATTCACGAATGACGATTGGGGAGTTTCCCGAAGTCACACTCCTTTTACGGACGATATCCTTACTGCTGAACCCCCACGGCGATTCAGGATGCCAACTCTACCCGTGTACGAGGGAAACTCCGACCCCAACCAACATATTCTGAAATATGAATGGTCGATGACCGCTGCCAAAGCCGACGATGCAGTGAAGTGTCGTAGTTTTCCCATATCCTTAAGGGGTATCGCTACCATGTGGTTCACTCGACTGCCACCTCGATCCATCTCTTCGTTCGACCAGTTGGCCACAAAATTTGTTGAACAATTCCGCATGCACGTCGCAAGGCCAAAAGATGTCAACACTCTGTCTAGTGTCACTCAAGCTCCTGGAGAGACGCTCAGACACTATTTAGAGAGATTCCATACTGCATGTGCGGAGATCAGCAATCCAAACGATAACTCCATCCTTATGGCGTTGACTAAAGGGATCGACCCCGATTCTGAGTTTGGCAACTGGTTAGCTGGAAAACCACCTGCATCGTTGGACCGTTTCCATGCCAAAGCGGCTCAATTCCTGAGATGGGAAGATGCGAAACAGTCTAGGAAGCAAACCGATGCGGGGCCAAGCACGGAAGGAATCCAAAGCAGTGTCGCAATCAAACAGTCCGGTGAGAGCCCCGGAAAAGTTCAGTTGAACGTTAAAAACAAACAGGCTCGGGGAAGAGAGAGCGTGAATCAAACTAGAAAACGAGATCAAAATCATGGTCCGCAGCGCAAGAATCCAATGTTTGACAGTTACACTTCTCTGAATACATCACTAGAGGACTTGTATTTACAAACCTATGATACAATTCAATATCAAAAACCTGCACCAAAACCGTCGTCAGAAAGACAAATCCAAACAGGAAAGTTTTGCAGGTTCCATGAAAGCTACGGGCACAATACGAACGAGTGTCGTCACTTACAAGATCTCGTTGAAAAACTGATCAGAGAAAGGAAGCTGGAACAGTTTGTGCGGGTACCGCGGCCTAGAGAAGCGGGCCCATCAAGTAAAAATAATGAACCCAATCAACCAAGAAACGAGGACTTCAATGGTCCCCGTGGAAGATTGGTGATAAACGCCATCAGTGGCGGACCAACTTTCTCAGGAGCCTGGAACGACGAAGATCTTCGTCACTATTACACATGACAGGCTCATTCTATCTATGAATACTTTGCAATTTCCTTTACATTATGAAATTTGAGTTTGTAATAGGGCACTGACTTTGCCATATTTTCTTATTTCAGCAATAAATTACTATCTCTTCAAGCTAGAGCTGTGATTCACCAAATGCAACGTTCAACAATCACGACACACGAAGAGCTAAGTTCCATCAAACAATGGAATTTATTCAAATAGCGAGTGACTGTGATACGACCGGCCACTCACTAAGTGAAACCCCAGCTCGGGGGCAAGCCACCACATAAAAGGCTGAACAGGACCAACACACGACAGTCCTACAACTAACTCCAACTTCCCAGAATGCGAATTAGAGTATAAACATTCAATAACTCGTTCCTAGAGCGCGAACGGACTCCAACATCCCAAAGTGCGAATTGGAGTATAAACATTCAATAACTCATTTCCAAAGCGCGAACGGACTCCAACTTCCCAGAGTGCGAATTAGAGTATAAACATTCAATAACTCATTCCCAGAGCGCGAACGGACTCCAACTTCCCAGAGTGCGAATTGGAGTATAAACATTCAATAACTCGTTCCCAGAGCGCGAACGGACTCCAAGTTCCCAGAGTGCGAATTGGAGTATAAACATTCAATAACTCGTTCCCAGAGCGCGAACGGACTCCAACTTCCCAGAGTGCGAATTGGAGTATAAACATCCAATAACTCGTTCCCGGAGTGCGAACGGACTCCAAATTCCCGGAGTGCGAATCGGAGTATAAACATCAAATCCATCGTTCCCAGAGTGTGAACGAATTCCTAAAAAGCCCAAACAGGTGTGACTGACCACCTATCGGCCAACTCCAACTTCCCAGAGCGTGAATTGGAGTATAAATATAGATTACATGTTCCCGAAGTACGAACCCAAACATACATGCTAACTCCAAATTCCCAGAGCGTGAATTGAAGCACAAATACCAAGTCAAAGTTCTCGGAGTGCGAACCGAAATATCAACACTAACTCCAAGTTTCCAGGGCGTGAAGTGGAGTATAAACATCAATTCCAGGTTCCCGGAGCGCGAACCGTGTTACAAACATCGATAACTCTCAAATTCCCATAGCTCGAACCAAGTTATCGATCTCAAATTATCCTAAGTCCCCAGAGCGTGGACATGTGCTTAAGATTTGCAATAAGTGCGATCAACCACCAAGATGCAAATGTTGTTCCCCGAGACTAGGGGGCAAAAAAGCTAAGTGTTAATCACTAACCAAAGCGATACAATGTCCGAAGTTCAACTTATTCATCGATAACAACATATGACCGAGATTTTCAGACTTGGCAAATCAAAACAAACTCTACTTGACGGTAAAAACACCACAAGTACACCGGACTGAAAACCAAACATTACAAACACTTAAGCACAAAAGAAATGAGAATTGAAACAAAGAAATTGAATTTTATTTCAACTAACTGGAGAGAAGGACTTACATGCAAATAAGTTCTTCCAAAAAAGAATTCCTACTTGCAAGGGCCGAACCTGTGTCTATACATGGCCTACTAGCAGAAAACAAACATAAGTTCATATCTGACAAAAAATCCGCTTAAATGGCCCATCTATTTCTTCTTTTTAAATCTCCTTATCAGCGGTTCATCCTCGGACTCGCTAGAAACAGAGATCCTTCGCTTGGAGTGCTTCCACTCCGGTGGTTGCTCTTCGGCTGGGGGCATAATGTCAACGTCCTCCTCAGAGCTTGAATCTACATGAAGGCTTCCCACCGGAGGAGTAAGAGGGACTGGATCCGCGACGGAAGATGGGATAGTGCCACCTGATGATATTATCCTTAAAGGTGATGGGCTACGCATCGCCGTACTGCCACCAATACTACCACTTTGGCCCGAAGCCTCTAATTCTGCATTAATCTCGGCCAAAATCTCTTCATCACGAATCGCTTGTGCCTGGTTGGGGGCATATGCAGGCTGCATTGAAGAGCTAGAGGTTGGCGGAAGGTCACTAACGATGAACGGCAAGTCTGTGGAGAAGCCACCCTGCTCGCCGAGCAGCTCGCTCACCATTTGTTCATCAAGAGATAGTGCGCTCCCCTGCGCTACCTCAGTTGACACTGTTGTTACGACGGTAGTCTCGGTGGTGATGGCCTTCTCCCCTTTACTTGATTCTTGAGTCGTGACAATCGGCGCAACCTCAGTCACTGAACAAAGATAAGAAGTTATTAATAACTGCTTCAAAACAAACTCCCCATTTGGAATACACTTGAAATAAGTTCGGAGTACCTTCCTCGGTTTGGCTTGCGGACGGCTGAGCGGCCTCGGAAGTATGCTCCTGAATAGGAGATAGCTGCGGCTGTTCTGGGTCATAAGCTGGAACGGATTGTGAATCAAACCACAGATACAGGCTCTGACGAAGGCGGAGCAGTGATTTCAAGAATAGCAGCGTGATGCTCGACACCCGATCCTTCCCCAATCTCCCAGTGCTGTCCGCCAATCATCTCCTTCTCATGAGAAATTATAGCATCATGAAGGATCTTCTTTTCATCTTCGGTTAGCAACCGATTCTTAAGCTCGAACTGGTCGATTGATGCATCCGGGTGCGCTTCTCCTTCCTCCTCAACCAATCGGACCCAAGTGTTACGAAGATGTACCAGATAATCCTGAAGCCAGGCCAAATTTCTGTGCCTCAGCACATTGGCATTGTAAGTAACGAGGAGATCTTCGATGTCGGCCTCCAGCCTAGCCTCTACCCTTTGAACCTTCTCCTCAACCTCAGCCTCGACAGCCTGAACTTTAGCCAGCCGCATCTCTCTCAGTCCGAAGCACTACGGCTTGTTCGCATGCTTCTTGGGCCGCGTTGTGCGCGTCATCTCTGTCTTTAGTGATCTCGGCAAATTTAGCTTTGAGTGCATTAAGTTCCTTTAAGGCCGCGTCCCGCTCGGCGGTCACGATGGTGTTTCGGTGGCTCATGTCCTCCACTGTAGCGTAATTCTCACGCTTCATCCTGTCCATCGCCGCCTGGGCCTCGTCCGCTTTCTTCGTAGCATCCGTCTCTGACTTTCAAGATGACTCGGCTTCATCGGTTAGCACTTGTATGATACGATCCCGGTGAGCTAGACCAGTTTGGAGTTTCTTGATGATGGCCGCTCGCTCAAAGGCCAACGTCGACGCTTTATCAGCCGCTTTCGTCCACGCTTTGTACTGGGCATAAAGGTCGTGCAGTAGTCATGTACTAACTGCTCGGCTTCCTCCGGGATTCTTTTTAAGTGTGGAGGAAAGATATAGTTATCTAAGCAGATGTTTGGAAAATCTTTCTTTAGCTGAGCAAGCTTGATTGCTCCTTCCCCTAAAATTTCCACGGCGGGCTGTTCTGTAACAGTAGCAGTTATTGTTTCACTTCTAGAAGGGCGGGATTCATGCCTAGAAGATTGAGAAGCCGACTTGTAGTGTGAAGATTCAGAGGGACGAGAGACATAAGAAGGAGGTTGTATGGGATCTCTGGGAGGAGGAGGAGTATGCGATCGAGATCGACGCTTATAGCCTCTATCTTTATCATATCTTTCTTGACCAGAATACCCAGAGCGTCCCTGGTCGTAATCACTGTCCCCTTCTCGTCTGCGCGACTCATGGTGTGAAGACTTGCGAGCATGTCGGAGACTCCCTAACATTGAACCTCGCCCGGACATAGTATCTGCAGGGCAAAATAATGTAGAATTAATCGCCTTTCAAAACAGGTAGTTTACAGTCAAAGGTTATGCAGTGTTGTGAAATATGTATGAATGTGCAACCCCCCGACCAACCGGATGTGTCTGCCACACCAGTGGGAAAAGACTCGCTCATAACTAAAGTTTCTGAAAGTTCTTCCAATCCGGCATCATGCTGTAGGGACGCATCGTCCGGAATTGGAATATCGGCGAGCCCTTCATAAAGATTTTCAGTACTCGGAGAAGACATCTCCGAAATTCTAACTCCGGGAGCGGATCGGGCTGTGATAACCGATTTCCATCTCCCCTTCTTAGTTGGCTTAACAATGGCTGCCTTGCCTTTTCTCTGCTCTGCGACATCCTGAACTACGTCTGTAGGCCCAGCCAACGGCTCATCATCAGTATGGGTTCTTTCAGAATCAGCTTCCTCAGCTACAATAACTTCGGGCTTCTTGTGCTTGACTCGTTTTTTCAAGACGGTCCTTAGTGCCCCGTCAAAATATATGCTCTGCCCTCGTTCGATCAACCCAAAAGTCCGGAGATTCCTATCTGTCAATCCCTATCTTCGCTCGGGACTCCCCGGAGTACTCGTACTATCTCCTTAAAGTGTTCACCTACGGGTCGCTGAATCATTGCTGTAAAAAGGAAAAAAATATAAGTTTCACTTTGACTGCAATTGCCTTAGTAATTATTTGAGAGCTCAGCTATACTCACGTCTGAATAACCATCGCCGGGCAAACCCTAGAGGACATCTGACGTAAAAAAATTCCGTCCTGTAACAGCTTAGCCTGGTCCAAGACCCAGTGACCACCTGACAATTCCTCACTGCTTCCAAAAATGTGAAGGAGGGGTAATCACTTCGGGTTTTGAAATTGAACAGATATCTGATCTCGGTCGGGATCGATGGCCTATGAAGGTACTCCATGAAGACGATGAACAAGCTATTCACGGAAGCATATCCGTTCGGGTGTAATTGAGATGGGGCGATCCCCAAAAAAGACAGTACTTCTCTTGTGTACTCATTGAATGGAGGAAGCGTCCCAGCCGCGCACGCGTGGCGATTGAATGTTGTATATCCTTCCGGCGGATTATGTGGTTTATCGTTCGGTCCCGGTAATAACACATCGTCCAATGACAGGCCGTGCCTTAAACATATCCTCCCTAACATATCTTCAGAAATATTGGATTGAACGGAGTCTGATGGGTTGGCAACAAAAGACGCATTGGGAAACTCGTCCGGGGCTGGATCGATGATCTCAGGTTCAATATTCCGAACCTCTAGTCTCGAAGTAACTGTACTTTGAATCTCCTGCTGCTGCGAACTTGAAGGTTCCATGACTAGCTAACTCATGAGAAACCATCGTTAGATGACAAAGGACCCATGCACTCCCCAGTGTAAAGTGTATGAATATGTGTTGTGCAGTGTCGTGCATCACTTGAATAAATGTCGCAGAGTTAAAGGAAATATGCAAATGACAAAGCTACGGAGTCTAGTTATGATGACCTTCATCGCTGACCGTCATCACTAGAACATTTATTTGATGGAAATTGATTCAGATAGAAGTTGTTATGGTTCCATCGACGAGCTTCGAAAGGTGGTCAAGTATGCAGTTTAATATTCAAGTCCAAATATGCAGGAATGAAGCTCGTCGGAATTATGCTAAGAAAATGTCAAACTTTGGCATCCATCGTGGAGGGTTTCGAAATGATCGCAGGAAGCTCGTTCGAACCCATCATAATACCACTTCAAATCGATACAGAGGGGCGCGCTTCGAATCGATGATCAAGTGCCGAGTTCGAACCGATCAATGAAGGATGACTTCGAATCGATCCTTGGTTAACTTGTTCGTGCCGATCAGGAAAACCTCAACTTAACATCGATTACGCTCGAATCGATAGCTTTCGTATCGGTCATAAAGATGTAATTCGTATCGATGTAAAGTTAAGGACTTTGAATCGACCAATAGCTACTTCTCGTATCGATCACTTTCGTATCGATGCGACCCATCACAATGGTCAATCGGTGCGAACTGCGTCCCCTCCAAAGGGCATCCCAATAATCGATGCGAAATCCAAGGAAAAGTGATGTCGCCCTCATCGATTCGAACACGAGTCCCCAGATCGATTCGAAGCTCCTCCAAACCAGATCTGGCTTTAACAATCACCGGAGTGGTTAATCGATGAAGAAGAGGTAGATCTGAAATAGCCTCGCCGTTTGGATTCGAGGTTAATTACCTAGTTTGAGTATGGAATTCGAGGAGTTAAAGATTTGGATCTTGATTGGTTCGAAGACGTGACACGATGCTTTTCTCTCTGAAGCTTCGAGTCGATGCAAAGCACAGTAAACACAAGGCAACAGTAAAAAGTAAAAGGTGAAAAATGGGAAGCCCCTGCTATTTATATGGAGCCTGGAAGATGACCGAGCCGTTTTGCATCCCAGTCAGCTCGATCGACCACAACCGGTCAATTCACAGATCAGTTCGAAATCTACCTTCGAATCCATGCGCTTGAAGCTTCATCGATACGAAACACACAGCAGAGCATCAAGTCGCATCGATGCGAAACAATCAGTGGGCACATCGATTCGAAGCCCCTGTTCACATCAACAAATTTACAACTCCATCCACTACCTACTGATACGAACGGCGATTTCGTATCCATCATTTCCTATCGATACGAACGACGATTTCGTATCCATCCTTTCCCATCGGTGCGAATGGGTGATTCGTACCCATCCAAGCCATCGATACGAATGTCGATTTCGCACTCGTCATAGCATAAGCATACCTCATCCATACGAATGTTGGTCTCGAATCCATCGTTGCTCATACCTATCGGTTCGAAATATTACATTCACGCAACACAAAGTCGATTCCTTCAACCTTCTATATCGGTTCAGGAGAGGATCGATACGAAGGGACTTTTCAAAACAACCATCAAGCGTTGTCTCAAATCAAATTTCCAAATCGGTTCAGGAGAGAGCCGATACGAAATTCAATAGCAAACAAAACTGGCAACGACTCGTGGACGCACGACGTTGACAAGGGTCAAACTAACATATGTGCATATATGTCGGACTATCATTCGATTTTAAACATTTACAGGGATCGAATACTCATCTTGTTACGAATGCAACAGCCAACAGCTAAGCACTATTATACAGCAGTCAATCATATCAACGCAAGGTTACAACAATACGGAGTACGAATCTCAACAAAAGAGAGCAACGATTGTTCAGAGAGAAATTGCAGCTATTCAAAGCACGTCATGTTTCCACAAGACGCATTTTGGGGGGCAAATGTTATCCCGCTTTTTGGCAAAGCCGTGATACCAAAAGATCGATCAAAAACAAAGGACAGTTCGTCTCAGATATTGATCATACTTCGTTTCACTATGGATATCGCTGAATTTTGTCCGAGTCCAGATCGAGCTACAATTGATAGGACATGACAAGAAAGATCATAGAAGTCAGCATCTCAAATTTCAGATCAATCCGAATTCGTATGCACAAGTTATGATCGACTCAAAGAAAAGAAAGGAGCTTCGGTTTCGTATCCATCCCCCAAGCTCCAGTTCGAATCGATAGTTTTCGTATCGATCAGAAGACCAGCTGCTTCGTATCCATCAAAGAAAGACAGTTCGTATCGATCGAGTTCGAATCCATCGGGGTACCTTGGTTCAACTCGATCGTATTCGAATCCATTGACATTCCCCAACTTCGTATCCATCAGGTCAGAGCACTTCGTATCCATCAAGTTGCCCTGCTTCGTATCCATCAAAGGGCCCCAGTTCACATTGATTGACTTTGTGTCCATCGGGAAGCTATGTGTCTCGACTCCATCTAATAAAGGCCTGTTCGTGTCCATCAACCTTTATTAATTCGTATCCATCGATGTGACAGTCGTTCGAATCCACCTAGTCAACATCGAGCCAACTGAGATTTGAGCTCAGTCTCCTACGCCTATAAATAGAGCCCCAGAGCCAACGAAAAAAGGATCTTCCGACTCTCAAGCGCCCAGACTCTGCCGGATCGAGATCTCCATCATTCTACATCATAACTTTGCTGTTGATTTCGAATTTCCAGTCGTAACTTGCTGTTCATTACTGTAACAATTTGTAATCATTGAAAGAGAATCAATAAAACCGCAAAAAACTTTATAGTGGACGTAGGCAACACGCCGGACCACTATAAATCGCTTGTCTACGCATTTACTTTACTGTTGATTGGAGTTTTTGTTAGATAATACTTGCTTTGGATTTACATTCTTCGTTATTATCTCTTCAATGACTCCCGAAGAGTGTAGTGACCAATTTTGGTGCAAACAGATACTTTAAAAATGTTTGGATGCATAATAATCTATCTAGTTCATCTAAGACTGTTGAGTAAATGAAGCATTTAGTAGTTTATTTTTCATTCTGTACAATTTAAAGTTTTAAACCCGAACAACTATTTGTTTTGTTTGATATGAATGGATAATTGATGTATGTTGATTTTATGTGATGGTTGTATGCCTTGTTGCAAGTGATTGTTGTTTATATTGGATTGTTTGTTTGTGGTTGAAACAACTTTAAGTATTTCATTTTATATGATTATTAACTCTTTTGGATTATACAAGTGAAATACAGGTTATGAAAGCAATTGCTACTGCTTTTGGTTTCATAAATAAGTGTTAATTGCCCGACAAATAGGTACGTTCTCGGATTACGGTTATAGCGTTATTATATTGTTTTTCCCAGGTTGGGATATATTATTTTGGAAAATATATGTTATATATTGTTATATTCGATATTAGAATTTATCTCATGCCTCCCCGTACAAAGAAGACTCTGTCGAAATTTTCCGTAAATTTTAGACTTGGAAAAATTTTGAATTTTTTTTTCAAACTTTATTAATTTGAGTATAAAAAGATTTAATGTTCATAAATTGGTATATTTTATTTTAATTAATTAATTTTGTAAATTATTGTTTATAAAGTTAATATTTTGAATAAGATATATTGTTTATTTAATTCTTCCTTTTCTCTTCTTTTTCTTTTCGGGGACGAAAAGTTTTGAGTGGGGAAGAGTGTAACGACCGATAAATTTTCAATAATTAAAATTGTTAAATTAGTAAGACATCTGTAAATAAATTTGGAAGAAATAAAAAAATTGTAATCTAATAATGAAATGAATGCTAAAATGAAATGCAACGATGGAAATTTAAGCGAAGTAGTAACAATTGAAATGAAATTTCGATAATTGAGGTAATGAAGATTGTTATGCTAGGATATAAATTGAATATGAGAAAGCAAACGCAAATATTGAATTAATTAATGAATTAATAATAATAAACAGTAATTGAATAAAATCAATGTCCTGCAAGTAATTATAATATCGTTTGGAAATGATAACTTATAAAAGTATGATTAAGAGCTAGTAGCAACAATTATTATAAATTACCAATATATCTCATTCCATTAAACTGAATTGGAATCTATTGCAATAAATCTAAATAAAATATTTCTTTAATGTTAATTAAAGTAATATTTGAAAATAATGTTAATATTATCCATAATAGGACAATTTGTTGAATTAAAAGATCGGGAATGAAGACATATCAATTTAATGGGATTTGAACTATAATAATTGGATTTAATTGCAAATAAATGATATTAAATGTCTAAATATTACGTTAACTAAAATCAAGATGGAATTTGAGAATATAATGTAATAGATCATGGACCTAGTGTTAATTTCATCCATTTGACCATAATAAATTGAATATTAGAATGAAAAGTAAATTCAATGGAATTATTGAGAATTTAATTTATAATTTCTGAATATAATGAAATTGAAATTTTAACGCCGAAATTGATGATTGAATCAACATTAAAGTACATCTAAATTTGTTTAAATTACTGTAAATAATTAAGAAATTTAAAAATGATAAAATCTATCAATTATAGGATTGGAATTGAAAATTTGATTTAGTTAATTAATTATTAATTTATTTAATTAATGAAAAAATAGTCATTTTGGCCACTGACTCGGATTTCGACGAAACCAGTTTTATCTGATCCGTATCGGTGAATTTTTGTAGGATTTCAAGTTTCGTAGCGATCGGGCTTGTTTTTTGATCGTACGGTCTTGAAACGCCTTGAAATCAATTTGAAATAACTTGATTTCAGCACGACTTCTTTATATGATGGAATCTGGACTTGAAACATGTTCCATTGCATTTAAATATATAAAAACATCTATTTTGATATATGGGTTGGCTCAATTTCATTCCAGAGTCGAAACAGGCTTTTCGAACCATCTATCGTTCAACTTTTCAAACCAATCAAGATCATTCGTTTCTATTTTGTTTCAGCCTATATATACCCTATTATAAACTCTAGTCTATTCCTTATGTTCATTGTTCTGTACGTACAATTCCGTTGTCTCTCCTCCTCAATGGCAAATAAACAAATTCTCACTTCCAAATTCAATTGCAATTCAAAATCAATTCAAAATTTCAAACTATTCAAACTATATCATATTTTATATTATCGGAAAGCTCTCGATGAGCGCATCTCAGATATATGATTCGTTTTTTGATTAGAGCCATCGTTTGCCCTGAAATCCTTGGATTTGTTTCGGCCGTTCATTGTGGTCGAGGTGATTCAACGGTGAATCTATGTCCTTAGGTTGATCGAGGGGTAGGGATGTGTAGAGGGCGTAGAGAAGGTCGCATCAGCACCATTACCTCGTCTTCAGATGACCGGAAATCGCCTCGATTTGGCACTTTAAGCGGCGACGGCGGTGTTGGGTTATTTCGGCGACCAGAGGCGAAACCAGGGCATGGGGATGGGTGGCTCGAAGTGGCGACGGCGTTGGTGGTCTCTGATCGTTGGCCAGTGTATCGAGGCGGCGGCGAAAATAGATGAAGGGATGGCGGCTTCTAGGGTTTTGGTTGAGCGATTGAAGCTGAAGCAAGGGTGAACGCGTGATGCCTGGGTGACGTGTACGCATTTATTTATATTTTATTTATTTTTAATTTAAATCGTATAGTGTTCTAAAGTTAATAACTTTAGCATACGATGTCCAATTTGCGCGCGGTTTTCTCCACTGCGATCCTAGCTAAATTCCAAACATTTTGACCTTCGTTTGGACGAATGCTGAGACTGTTCAAATTTTGGGTTTAAATTGGATTTAAATTCAAAAAGGTGAGTGTATTAACCCGCTTACAACTCTTAAAATTTCTTATGTGTGTTAAATTAATTTCTGATGTGATTTGAAATTTATTTATGGCTGTTTGGCACATTTTTAATCATCATCTCGATTAAATTGAATTTATTGAATTAAATTGTTATTTAATTTATTGCATATAAACTGCCAATTAAATTGTTATTTAATTTATTATCGAGTATAAACCGCCAGTAAATACCTATTATTTATTTTCTGTTCTATATTGATGTTATTGTTGAATTGGGTGATGGTTGTGATAAACGGTTGATGGTTGATATTGGAAGAATGGGTGTTGTATTTTATATTGTTATAAACTGCAAGTTGTTATGCAATTTTATTTCATTTGAGATTGCGGTTTGAAATGATATATAACCGTATTTTTATTTTAAATTACGGATTGAAATGATAAACATCTGTGTCACTTGATCATAGATAGAAAATTATATACAGACACTGTGGTCTATATATAAAAATATTTTGAAATGATTTATATGGTTTTGTAAAGAAATACATGGGTTATATAAACATTGATTTCAAATGTTATGTAAATGTAATTTTATGATTGATATTTAGATATGTATAAATTTGTTTTGAAATATAAAATAAGTCAAATAATAAAATTTGATTGTTTTTATATAATATGGTTAAGTATCTGTTTAAGTTATATTGTATATAAAGTTTGTAATGACTTAAAATTAAGGTTAGAAGATAAATACGAAATTGGTTTGAATTAAATTATTTAAGAATTATATCTGAATAAATTTGATATGAAATTTAATAAAATTGAGGCTTTAAAATGTATGATTCTTATAACTCGATTTTCGTTTAGAGTGATTTAAATGAATATTTCAAGTATAGTTAAATTTAAGGAAATATTCAGTTATTTGAAATTTGGGTTATATTTAAATTATAGTGGATTTATTAAGTAAAATATTTCAAAACTAAATAACAGAAAATTGAATTGTTGAATTGTGATTATCAAACTTAGTTTTGAAATTGTTGAATACTTAAGGCTTGAAATATACTTAATTTGAAAGGGTTTATTTTGTGGATCAATCGGTTGTGAAATCAATATAATTTGGAATAGTTTATTCGAAAACTTAATTGTATTGAAATTCATTAATTTAGGATTTGGTTTAAATATAAATTTTTGGAATTCGAGTTGTTTTGGAACTGATTTGCGAAATTAAAGAAGCTATTTATTATATAAAGTATTTCAATATTTGAACCATTTAAGTGATGGAAGTTATGTTTCAAAGTTACGAATTTCAAGGTATTATGATTTGAAAATGTTATAATTTCAAATGTTTGGTTTCGAAGTGTTTTAACATTGAAAGTGTTATGGTTTTTGGGAAAGAGGATATATTTGAAATAAAAATGATATTATATTGATTTGGTTTTTATAAAAATGATATCATGTTGATTTGGGTTTTAAAACGGAAATGATATCGTATTTTATATGGGTTTGAACTGGATATTATATTCTGGTTTTAAAAGTATGAACTATTTTGAAATGACCGCAGTGTTATAATAACGTTTGGTTGTTAAAGAGTCCGGGATCGATAGTTGTCATTCTCTCTGCAAACTCCAAAAACCGCTTTAACAACCGTGTACGCGGTGGAGATTGCAGAATGAAGTAGGATGGTGGCTGCGTTTCTTTGAGGTATATACATGGACCCGACTCCCGTGAGTTGGCATAAGGTGGCTAAAATAGGAGCGATTGACGGGCTAAGAAGGTAGCACTTTTATCGAACACTCTCCTTCGATACAATTCTATTACTTTGTGATTGATTTAGGCCCTTTTGATTTTGGGGGTGTGCATCGAGGTGGGCGGTAGTAGCTGCTACGCGTTACCACCGGTCCAAAAGCGTAATTGGTATATCTACTCTGACATTGCCTAGTTGTGTCGTGTCACCTATCCTAGCGAGCCTTGTACGAGTTTCGTTTTCTCCGGTAACCCGTGTGGTATCTTCTGGTGGCTTCCCGATAAGGAGGGACTATGATATTGGATGGACTACTGGGACTATTACGTGTTAATGGAAATATTAGGCCACTGCTTAACGCTATTTAAAAGTAATTTTATTTTACTATTAGATATTATTATAATGGCGAAGTATTACTACATAGTAAATAGTTTAACGGATCCTTAAGAGATGTAAATCCCGAACATCTCCTAAGTTACTGCACTCTCGTTTGACACTGGATAAGAGATGTTAAATCCCATAAACATCTCTGCCGCCGTTGCATTCATATTGTTTACCATTGATTCAACTTACATAAGATCTTTTAGTTCTGACTCGAGTGTTTTGTTTTTTCGATTCTCTCGGGTCAGCCTGAGCATTTCTGGAGGACGAAGACGAAGATTTTGTACTACTATTTATTATTATAATTCACTGCATCATGTATTCCGTTGCATTGTTATTTATCATTCTCTGGTATGAGTAACTCTGATTTGTATTGTATAAGTATAATCGAATATTTTGTAAAACAGCTTCATGAACTGTTTATTTGATTATTATATTTTATCGTTCCGCTGCAAGATTCTACTTTGTTTTTTCTTTTTTTGTTTTTTTTCTTATTTATCCAATAACAATCCGCCCTTCTGTATGATTTAAGTCTGACGTGTGTGGTTTATCGTCGATTTAAAACGTACAAAGAGTCGGGATGTTACAGGAAGCGACGCTGTAATGAACAAGAAAATTAAAAGAATAGTTTGCATCTGCCCATGGTAGATATTTTTTATTAATATATGTTAAGTGAGTCAATGAGTTGTTATAACTACTTTATACGTAGGTGCTAAGGCTATTCAACAAGGTGAAATCACTGTATTATGCAACGTTTTTTGGACTAAAGACAAAGTACCGGATTTTCTTCTTTACTACACTCTTTTGTTCTTGCTTCACCACTTACTAAAATTACGTCTGAGTTTTCCAAAGCAACCCATTCCTATTCTATCAAATAAATCATAATATTTAAGCTTAGCAGCTACATCGTAAGAGCAAATAAAATAAAAAATAAGGTAGCGACTATTCACATTTCAGCAAGCATCATATATCTAGAAGTTAGAACTATACAAAAAACATGCAGCAAAATGTTCTTTTATTGGTACTATGTAATCTACTAGACTATGATATAGATACTATTATAACATAGAGAAATCAAGCTCACAAAACCAGTGACCACAAGAACAATACTCCAACCGTGATATACAAAAATTGTTCCTGAGAGAATCCAAATGCATACCAGTTGGTATTCCAACCAAAACTATGGAAATTTGAAAATTTCTTCATATTGTTCTATATGTAGTTCGGTCCAATGCCAGTCAAAACTGAGGCAAATTGCCTCAACTGTCTTGGTTTTGAACTTCACCTATCATAAGCTACACTCTGGAAAGATTTTTATTACATTAAGTCAGAAAATGAAATTTTACCACAATGATGAAAGGATGTTAGAAAATGTACAATATGATGTATGTTCCAGCCGAACTACACAATTGTATATATGCTGGATGTGAAACACTATATCAACACCTCCAAACCTAAAGTGTTCTAATCATCAAAGTTAGTGTAATGTATATATACAACAAAGTACACGAGTTTTTGACTTTAGCCATAAGTGACTAGTTAAATCATACAAATTTAGACATTTCTACTAATATATTACCTTGAAAGTCATTTTTTACACCGCTGATAAAGAAACAGATGGTAGCAAGTTCAAACTTTTGTCTGTATATTTTTCAATTATATCATAAGGAAAATAAATAATAATCGATAAATTATTATTTTAGATACCGATATTTCATAAAACATATCTTATGATGTTATTTTTATTAAAATCCTTTGTAATAGTTTCCAAATTATTTCAAGTTAATAATATTTCCAATGCTATTCTTCATTGAAAACAATTTATCCACTATTTCTATTTATATTTGGAGTATAATGGAAACTGAATTAACCAATATTTTGATAAAAATATTCATATTTTAACAAAAAAGGTAGCAGTATTAGTTTAGGTTGGACCATTACTAATCAATTGATGTTGTCAACTAAATAATAATTAAGTGTAATTTACTCAAAAATCGATCAAACATCACTCACTAATCAAACAACAATTTTAGTAAATTGATTTACTCACATATAACAACATCAGGTGGTCTGCAGAATCAACTCGTCCTCCAGCATAGGTCAAACTTCAAACAGTTGAGAAATTAGAGGATGCTGAGATGATTGGGACACTGTAGGTAGAGGCCGCGATTACAGAAACTACAATGGAGACAACGCAACTCATTGAAGTCTTAACTTTGCATAATTTACAAAATGTAGCTGTATTGTCAATCTTCTTTTGCAACATACTATCACTCCTAGATCGAAAAAATTTAATAACCCAATTTTAAAAGTTTGTAAAGCTATTTTTGCTATCTTTGTTCATTATGACATTAATTGGGCGCAAGTGATTATGGATGAACTTCGTTCTAAGAATTTGGAAATGGGTGAGATTACCTTGTATCTACCTCACTCGGATTTTTAATTATTTTGGCGTTTATTACAAAAGGGAAGAATTTGTTTCAAGAAAAGTGTTTAATCATGCCAACATTTCTCTCATGAAAATTTCTTTCATATTTCAACAATATGAATCTCTTGCCGAAAAGGATGAAAGATTGACACATGAAAATACAGAGGAAGAAGATAAAGAAGAAGAAGAAGGGGAGGAAATGGAAATTGAAGAAGACAATGAAGAAACCTCCTTGAAAAGTATTGAACATCCTACCAATACTAACAATCCTTTCAACAAAACTCTCCTCAAAAATCAAAAGATTATAGTGGAAAATCAACGGATTATCAAAAGATCCGTTAGTAAGAAATTGGATAAAATTTCCGCTAATAAGAACAAATTCTTTGCTAAAGTTGATCAAAAACTTGGCTTATCATCATCCTCCTCGTTCTCTAGCACATTCTAAGAACTAGGTTATGATGTATTAGTTTGTTTTGTGTGAGCATATATTGTTCTTTTTATCATATTATGTAGTATCTTATGTATCATCTCATCTGTTTATAAAAATCATCTATCTTATATTTTTCTACCTTATCGCGTCTCTGGAATAAATGTTATATATATATACATACTTATTCACAAAATAAATAAGATACATACGTTAACAGAACCATGTCGACATACCTCTACCCCCACTCTGTCGATATATAACTGTCAGATTTGGTTATTTTTTAAATTTTGAAATTAAAATAACTAACCCATGTCTTTTCATTTTAAACGAATTTATGACTATTTAAACACCTTTTTTTTTAGAAATTTGTAATCTTTTCGTTTCTACTTATCTCTATCTGCATCCCTTCACTACTTATCAAAAATGGCTTCCTTTTCTAAAACTCTAAGTGATAATCTTGGAGAAACTCTCAATTCATTCTAGAATATACTTACTTTTATTCTCCGCAATCAAAGGCACTTAGAATTAAGTCAAATGTAGATGATAAAAGAACAAGAGAAGCATTTCGATGCCCTTCATTGAATGATTTCTGCCCTCAACAAAGATGATCTCGATACAAATCCTGTAGGAACTTTGATTGAAGATAATGAAGATTGGAAAGTTATTAAAAAGGATCCTATCTTTGTAAAAGAGGGATAGATTGAAGTTCCTAGAAATATTTGATCTCCTTATGGTTTGAATTGCTTATTTTTGAATTGTGTGATTTGATTTGATTTGATTTGATTTGATTAGAATTGATTTGGTTTGAATGGAATGTATAACATTATATGAAACGTAGTATATATTTATTGAGTTTAAACTTTTATATTTGTCATGTCTTTATTATTAACTCATGTTATATATATACACACTCCATCATAATTTATCACAGGTACTCCAGAATAAGACTATGGGGAGTTATATTAGTTTAATATAAGTTTTTTTGTTGATGACAATGAGAAATATAAAATAGAGTAGTTAGAGTAGTTAGGCTTAGATTAAGAGGAAGTTATTAGTTTTACGGGGAGTTATTGTGAAAGAAAAGTATATTTTATAAACATAGGTTGTCATCATAAAAAAAGAGGAGATTGTTAGTTCTTGAGATGATGGTTTTAATGACAATAACCTTAGGACTTGTTATAAAATATAAATACTAACATCATGGTTTAGTTATATATGTATGTGCAGAATATAAACATGTAGGTATCAAGAATGAAGACCGTACAGTACAGAGTTTAAGACTGAAGATATCAAGGTTGAAGACTCATGAGTATCAAGATTTCAATAGTACAAGATAAGTATTGAGTCTAGAATTATGTTAAAACTTCTTGAATGCACATACATCTTTATGTTGAGGATGCGGATTAAGGATCTTAAGGCAGAAATAACACTAGGGGGGGTGAATAGTGTTTTAAAGAATATATGAACTGTATGACTAAATTAAAACTTTCAACACAAATCTAAACAGAACTCTAACACAGAATGATCACAGAACATATAACAAATGCAAATAGTAAAGTAAAGCAAGTAAAAGGAAAGAACACACCGGATTTTATACTGGTTCGGAATCCTCCTACATCCAGTCCTGCACCAAGGCAATATCCTTGTACAGATTTTTATAAGCCAATATCCAAATTACAACCCTCAATTTCTAAGGCCTTGAGGAACCCTCCTATCTCCGAGTCTGGGATAAACTCTCTTGATTTAAGGGACACAAGATCAACCTAACACTTCTTAATAACAATCTTTTTGAATGGATATACTCTATGGACTTTTTGAATACAAATTAATCCTATAACTCTGAATAGCACTTTGATCTTAAGTAGAATGATGGAGAATCAAATAGAGAGAGTATCTAAATGATTTCCTATTGAGAATTTGGCAGAATGACGGCACGATCTTGAAAATATGAAGTTTTATGGATATGGAATGGTGGAGAAGAAAGAGTGAAGAAAATAAGAAAGTAGTTGTTAAAAAATTCGTTTTGGAAGCCTTTATATAGATGCACAACAGTCATAACCATTGGCGAAAGGTTTTCGAACGAATGGAAACTTCTTTTGAAAATTGAATTTTGAATCCAACTGTCACCATGTCGACGTGGGTATCCCCTTATGTCAACATCCCTCAGTTCAAAATTATAGAGATGTTGTTTTATAAAGACATTTGAATTTAAAACAAGTTGAAATTTCTCTGAAGCAAAGTAAAATGTTTAAACAATATTCTGAGATAAAGAATGAATATAAAACATTATTTTATATATATATATATAATTGATGTAGACCGTCAATTATATAAGTAATATTTAAAATCAGAATAAGTTTTGATGTTTAAAAATAGAAGTTTTTTAAAATCAGAATAGAGGAATATTTCAAGGCTAAAACAAAGTTTGAAAATATTTTTGAAAGCATGATTTTGAAAGCTAAAACATTTTGAAAACAGATGTAAAAACATTTTGAAAAATCTATTCAAACTGAAATTGCAAGAACCTTCCTACAGAGCTCCTCCATAGGACTCGAGAACTTGTACAAAGTAGTTTAAATGATTTTGATTTTCATGGGTTTGTAAGCCACTTGTCGTAGGTTTGTAAGCTACTTGTCGTGGGTTTGTAAGCCACTGGTTTCGATAGAAACTGGGTTCCATCCCACAAGAAAATTGGAAGAAAGATGAGAGTGCTATTATGAAGTTTTAACAAAATACTAGACACTTATCTTGAGATCTTCAAATCTTGATTCTCTAGAGTCTTGAATCTTGAATCTCTAATCTTCATCTTGATGCTTGAGTCTTTATACTGATCAGTCTTCGATGATACCTGCATATACTTCCTACATACATATATATATATATGGAAATGTTAGTATATATTTTATAAAGTATAATAACTATATAAGGTTGTTGTCATCAAAACATCATCAACTCAGTTCCTAACACTTTATTCGAAATTTATTTGTGGAATGGAATCCACTTCGAGCCTATTAAAGGGATAAAACCCTGGTGGGATAGAACCCACGACAATATCTAGTGGAAAATATAGTGATCCTATTTCGATATCCACTAATTTTATAAAAATGCTTTTCAAAAATATATCTCTTGTTTTAAAAAAAATGTTTTCAAAACTTTCTTTTCAAAAATACATCTCTCTTGGTTTTAAATATTTTAGTCCCAAAACTATTTTTATCATTTTTAATACTTTGATTTCAAAATTGTCCTTGTTTTCAAAACAATCTCTTGTTTTAAATATTTAGCTTTGAAATATTTATATATTTAGATTTTAAATCATTTATAGACTAAGATTATATATATTAAAAATTACTTTCTAAACTCTTTTATATGTTTAAACTATATTCAAATATATTTACAAAGTTTAGATATTGTTTTGACAAATTATAGAAACCATTTAATAAGAAATTCAAAATATCATTTTTTCCTTGAGCATGTCGACATCTCTCAACCACCCCATGTCGACATGGTGTCCATTATTTTCAATTTTCAAAAGAAATGTCTATTCATCGTATCCTTTCACGAATAGATATGGCTGTTGCTCTACTATAGATACCAGTAAGTTCTAAACTTTTTTACCAGATTTCATTTATTTTGTATCCTCTTCATCTTCCACATTTATTCTAAAGAATCCTAAATATACTCTACCGAAATACCAAGTGAATCAAACTTGATTATCTCTTGCTTGATTCTCTGTCGCTCTCTCCAAAAGGTATTAGTGCTATTCAGAGTTATAGAATCTTTTGTAAATTAAACTGTTAAGTAAAAGGTGCGATTGAGCCTTGAAATCAATTTGGTGTGATTGTAGCCCCGGAAATCAATTGGATGATCTTGTAGCCTGGTTAAAACAAAAGAGTTTGCCCTAGACTCGAATACGTGAGGGTGTACCTCGTAGCCTTGAAACCAAGGGTGTAATCTGGGAGATTATTTTGATAATAAACCTGTACGATTATACGAGACTGAATGTAGGATAACTCTAAACCAGTATAAAATCCTGGTGTGTTCTTTCTTTTACTACTTTTATTTAGTATTTGCATCCGTGCCTGATTCTATGATTATATCTCTGTTTGTGAATTGCATTTGTTGGTGATGAAATCACATAAGTTTCTAAAAGATTTAAAAAATCCATAAAACACCATTCACCCCCTATAGTATTATTCCAGCCTTAAGATCTATATTCCACATTTCTCATAATTATTGCATATAGTTGCAGAAATGTTTGCAACTATTGCAGGTATAATAGCAGACATTTCTGCGATTATAGCATATAATTGCTGAATTGTCTACAATCATACCATATAATTGCAGAAGTTTGAACGTTGTCAATTTAAAAAAAATTCACGACTCCGGCCCAAACCCCTCCTTCAGATGCCCCTTGTTAATCCCCGCCAATTTAGGACGGAACTAGATCCATGAATAGCTTGTCCTGCCATTGTTTTTACATAACACAATGTTACTCGTTAGAAAGATAATAAAATTTATGATTTAATGGTGAAAACGGCTTGTTAATCCATCGTTTCTACAAGAAGTTCTTGTGTTTTAAAGATTGATTAGTAATGAGGTGCAAATTTTAATTATGAATGTGAGAACAACATCCATATATGAAGAATCAACATTGCTGCAGTAGAGACTAGGGGTATTGTAGGAAATAAAGTTGTAGTAGGGATGTAATTTATATCTTTTTTATGAGGATGATGTTTTGTGTATTAAGTTTGATTTTACGGACGTGTCCCTTATTTTCACTTATAATATTCTATTAAATAGGGGCATTTACAAAGAACATTATATTTTTTAAGGTCCTGTAACAATTTTTACACGAGACGCAATTATAAAGCCTTAAATTTTATAGAGGCACTTGTGATTGTCTTTAATGAAGTGATTTTGGTGTTTGGGTTCACATACAACAGAGGAAAATTTAAAAACAAATCTGCCTCTGTTTAGCAATAGAGTCAACATTTTTTGGACGGATATTTATTTGCCTTTCATAGTTGTAGGGGAAAATGTACATAGTTTTTAGCCCTTAGTTAAAGTTTAAGGGGAATTTCTAAATGCCTCTGCTAATTTAATTTTTTGTAGTGTACCATATTCCTCTGTGCTAGTTTGCTTAGCCAGAACACGTTACTTTTTACCAATTTAGCAAAAAATGCAATCAACAGCAGGCTAAATATTTTTTATATTAAAAAAAGCCTCTTTGTTAAGATTGTAATCAATCATGAAATTTTAGTAGAGTAATTGTATATTCTTTTTAACTGCTATTGCCGACTAAACTCGCGTGCATCATTGCATGATTTATTCTATCTTTTTAATGCTATAATCAAACGTTTTATTGGCCGTACTAAAATCTACCAGCCCAATTTTTTCAAGGATATGCATGCATTGTTGCAGTTGACATATCTATCGCAAAAACATATAAAGATTGTAAGGAATGCAATGACAATTGCATACAAAGCAAATACCAATCCAAAATATAGTTCGAATTCATGAATAATTTGATCAAGAAAAGAGCCACAACTCTTTGTTTTTGATGTTGTTATAAGAAATGTCACTGTAGAAATTAATATATAAATTTGATTTCTATTATAGAAAATAAAACAAGACTCAAATTGATTCAGTAAGACTCAATGGTATACCGTTTTCACCAAGAAATCAAAAACTGAGATCTATTATTGATGCCAAAAAATCATATTTGTATTAAAGGTGCAAATATTCCGTATATTTGCCGACAATTTTGCAAATTTTGAACATCTTCGATTTTTTTTTCAAGTCTACAACAATTGCATATAATTGCAAACATTACTGCACTTATATGGTATAATTACCGGCATGTCTGCAATTACTGCATATAGTTGCAGAAATGTCTGCAACTATTGCATATAATTGCAGACATTTCTGCAATTATTGCATACGGTTGCAAAAGTGTCTCCAATTATTGCATATAATTTACAGAAATTTCTGCAATTATATAGTATAGTTTGCAGAAATGACTGCAATTATTTCAAATAGTTATAGAAGTGTCTGCGATTATTGCATATAATTGCAGACATTTCTGCAATTATGTGGTATAATTGTAGATGCTTCTGCAATTATTGCATACAAATGCAACTATTGCATATAATTGTTGACATTTTTACAATTATTGCATACAGTTGCAACTATTGCATATAATTGCACACATTTCTTTAATTATATAGTATAATTATTGTTAGTCCTTGAGATGATGGTTTTGATGACAACAACCGTAGGACTTGTTATAAAATATAAATACTAATGTTATGGTTTAGATATATATGTATATGCAGAATATAAACATGCAGGTACCAAGAATGAAGACTGTACAGTATATAGATTCAAGACTGAAGATAACCAGATTGAAGACTCATGAGTATCAAGATATCAAGATTTCAATAGTACAAAATAAGTATTTCGTCTAGAATTATGTTAAAACTTCTTGAAAGCACTTACATCTTTATTCGAAATTTATTCGTGGAGTGGAATCCACTTCAAACCTTTTAAAGGGATGGAACCCTGGTGGGATGGAGCCGACGACAATATCTAGTGAAACATATAGTGGCCCTATTTTGATATCCACTAATTTTACAAAAATTCTTTTAAAAATATATCTCTTGTTTTCAAAAAAAATGTTTTCAAAACTTTCTTTTCAAAAAGATATCTATCTTGGTTTTAAATATTTTAGCCTCAAAATTATTTTTATCATTTTTAATACTTTGATTTCAAAATAGTTCGTGTTTTTGAACCATCTCTCGTTTTAAATATTTAGCTTTAAAATATTTATATACTCAGATTTTAAATCACTCTATAGATTAAGATTATATATATATATTAAAAATTACTTTCGAAACTTTTTTATATGTTTAAACTATATTCAAATATATTTACAAAGTTTAGAAATTGTTTTGACAAATTATAGAAACAAAATTTAATAATAAAATCAAAACATCAATTTTGCCTTGAGCATATCGACGTCCCTCAACCCCTCATGTCGACATGGTGTCCGTTATTTCAAATTCCAATTTTCAAAAGAAGTTTCTATTCGTCGTATCCTTTCACAAATAGATATGGCTGCTGCTCTACTGTAAATACCAGTAACTTCTAAACGAATTTTTTACTAGATTTCATTTATTTTCTCTCCTCTTCATCTTCCACATTTATTCTAAAGAATTCTAAACTATACTATGCCGAAATACCAAGTGAATCAAACTTGATTATTTCTTGCTTGATTCTTTACCACTCCCTCCATAAGATCTCAGTGTTATTCAGAGTTATAAAATCTTTTGTAAATCAAACCGTTAAGTAAAAGGTGCGGTTGAGCCTTGAAATCAATTGGACGTGATTGTAGCCCCGGAAATCAATTAGGTGATCTTGTAGCCTGATTAAATCAAGAGAGTTTGCCACAGACTCGTACATGAGGGTGTACCTCGTAGCCTTAAAACTGAGGGTGTAATCTAGAAGATTATTTTGATAAGAAATCTGTACGATTGTACGGGACTGGATGTAGGGTAACTCCGAACCAGTATAAAATTCTGGTGCGTTCTTTCCTTTCCTGCTTTTATTTGATATTATCATCTGTGTCTGATTCTGTGATTATATCTGTGTCTATGAATTGCATTTGTTGGTGATTAAATTACATAAGTTTCAAAAAGATTTACAAAATCCATAAAACACTATTCACCCCCTTCTAATGTTATTCCAACCATAAGATTCGTATTTTGTATTTCTCACATTTGGTATCAGAGCATTGGTTTTCAAAGTTTTCATAATCTGAATTTTGAAAAGTTTTAAATGGCTACCAACACCGGTTCTGTTAACACCATCACAAGTTCATTTATAGAGGGTCAGTCTACTGGCAGACCACCACTTTTTAATGGTAGTAACTTTGATTATTGGGCATGTAGAATGAAAATATATTTACAGTCAATAGGATTAGACACTTGGAATATCACATAAAACTAAATATTTTGAACCCACCACTAGTTTTGCATAGTGGACTGTGGAGCAAAAGACTATTGCATAAAATAATTCCAAAGCCATGAATATTTTATTTTGTTCACTTGATAGGAATGAATTCAATAGAGTATTTGTTTGTAAGTCTACATATGATATCCGAAAGACTTTGCAAGTTACTCATGAAGAAACAAGCAAAGTCAAAAAGACCAAAATATCCATACTCACAAATCAGTATCAATTATTCAAAATGAATTCTAATGAGTCCATTTCAGATATGTATAGTAGATTTCAGGATATTGTGCATTCTCTGATATCACTGGGAAAAAGTTTTTCCGAAGAAGATCAAGTCGAAAAAATTCTAAATTCTCTTACTTCGAAATGGGATTAGAAAACTCTTGCAATCGAAGAAGCAAATGATATAAGTACTTCAAAGATTGAAGAATTGATTGGAAATCTAATGTCGTTCGAAGTACAAATGCAAGGGAGAAGAGATAGCAAGGCATTCGAAAATAAGTCAATTGCGTTCAATGCATTAACAGATGATCAGACTCGGGAAGTGATGATGATGAAGAAATAGCTTTCATGACAAAGAATTTTCGAAAGTTTCTGAAATACAAAAGGAGAACAACTTCAGAAAGAATGATCACAGGAATTCTTGAAATAATAATGAAGTACCAAACCACGTCAAATGTTTTAACCATGACGAACCAGGCCATCTCAAAAGAGACTGTCTGCATCCTGATAAGAAAAAGTTTCCTACAAGCAATGATTATACAAAGAAAAGGAAAAGAGCGTATACCGCTACACTCGACGATTCAGACTCAGACTCATCCTCAAGCGATGATGATCAGAAGACGGAAAACTCAAATATGTGCTTTACCGCTATTCATGATTCCGATGATCTCGGAGATACGAATTTTGAAAAAAGTAGTTTACAATATGTTGATTGAAATTGTTTGCTTAACATTGTTTGATTGTTTCTAAAATTATGTGTTGTTTGAATTTTAATTTTTTTATTATTATGTTTATTTTTATTTTTAATATTATAATATTTTTTATTAAAAGAGTATTATTATATTTAATTTTACTCCAGAAAATATGTAAACATTAAAAATAATATATGTATATAGGAAAATTTAAGTCACATGAATTTTTCAACCCATTTGGACATGACCCTACCCATGATGTCGACATTCCTGTCAGAAATTTAAAATTCAAATTTGAATTCAAATCTTCAAATTTCCCTCAACCTTTTCACGAAATCCAATGTTTTAGAAAGGTGACTCTTAAAAAGAGAACATGTCTATTGAATATCTATTTATTTCCATTATCTTATCATACCTTTTCACTTTCATTTTATAATTCAAACTCTTTTTCACTCTTTCAAACTTTCTACTCTCTTCAAAAATGGTTTCTTCAAGCACTACATCCACAATGAGGCTGTCTAAAACCATCAAAGAGTATCTCTGTAATGACCCGGAAGCAATCAAGGCTTACGTAAGTTGTGCTAATTTCGAAAAAGTTCATACAGAAAAGTTTGCTATCTTTAGCGACTTCTCTACATATGAAATCAATACTCATCTTGAAGAAAATCATATCCTTAGTCTTTTTGACAATTCTCAAAATGATTTTGTTTGTTACCCAAATCTTGTTAAAATGTTTTATGCGAATTTGAATCGTGGTTTTTATGAAGGAAATGAAGATGAAATTTGGAGTAGTGTTAAAGGCATTAAAATTGTTTTAAGTTGTGAAATTTTGGGCAATATTCTCAATTGCAAGAATTCTGAAATACATCTTTCTACTTTTAATATTTATGAACATGACCGTGAGACACTTCATCATATTTTCGAAGGAGATGGCAACTTTGAATTTAAAAATCGTAACTTTCGTCCGAAAGCACGTATTGTCAATCTTCTTTTGCAACATACTATCACTCCTGGATCAAAAAAATTTAATAACCCAATTTTAAAAGTTTGTAAAGCTCTTTTTTCTATCTTTTTTCATTATGACATTAATTGGGCGCAAGTGATTATGGATGAACTTCGTTCTAAGAATTTGGAAATTAGTGAGAATACCTTGTATCATGAAATCTATCTCACTCGGATTTTTAATTATTTTGGCGTTTATTACAAAAGGGAAGAATTTGTTTCAAGAAAAGTGTTAATCATGCCAACATTTCTCTCATGAAAATTTCTTTCATATTTCAACAATATGAATCTTTTACCGAAAGGATAAAAGATTGACACATGAAAATACGGAGGAAGAAGATAAAGAAGAAGAAGGGGAGGAAATGGAAATTGAAGAAGATAATGAAGAAACCACCTTGAAAATTATTGAACATCCTACCAATACTAACAATCCTTTCAACAAAACTCTCCTCAAAAATCAAAAGATTATAGTGGAAAATCAACGGATTATCAAAAGATCCGTTAGTAAGAAATTGGATAAAATATCCGCTAATAAGAACAAATTCTTTGCTAAAGTTGATCGAAAACTTGGCTTATCATCATCCTCCTCATTCTCTACCACATTCTAAGAACTAGGTTATGATGTATTAGTTTGTTTTGTGTGAGCATATATTGTTCTTTTTATCATATTATGTAGTATCTTATGTATCATCTCATCTATTTATAAAAATAATCTATTTTATATTTTTCTACCTTATCGTGTCTATGGAATAAATGTTAGCATATTATATAAGTTTATATATATATATATACACTTATTCACAAAATAAATAAGATACATATGTTAACAGACCCATGTCGACATACCTCTACCCCCACTATGTCGACATATAACTGTCAGATTTGGTTATTTTTTAAATTTCAAAATTAAAATAACTAACCCGTGTCTATTCATTTTAAACGAATTTATGACTATTTAAACACTTGTTTTTTCAGAAATTTGTAATCTTTTCATTTCTACTTATCTCTATCTACATCCCTTCACTACTTATCAAAAATGGCTTCCTTTTCTTAAACTCTAAGTGATAATCTTGAAGAAACTCTCAATTCATTCTAGAATATGCTTACTTTTATTCTTCGCAATCAAAGGCACTTAGAATTAAGTCAAATGTAGTTGATAAAAGAACAAGAGAAGCATTTCGATGCCCTTCGTTGAATGATTTCTGCCCTCAACAAAGATGATCTCGATACAAATCCTGTAGGAACTTTGATTGAGGATAATGAAGATTGGAAAGTTATAAAAAAGGATCCTATCTTGGGAAAAGTGGGATAGGTTGAATTTCCTAGAAATATTTGATCTCCTTATGGTTCGAATTGCTTATTTTTGAAATGTGTAATTTGATATGATTTGATTTGCTTTGATTAGAATTGATTTGGTTTGAATGGAATGTATAACATTATATGAAACGTAGTATATATTTATTGAGTTTAAACTTTTATATTTGTCATGTCTTTATTATTAACTCATGTTATATATATACACACTCCATCATAATTTATCACAGGTACTCCAGTATAAGACTTTGGGGAGTTATAGTAGTTTAAGATAAGTTTTTTTGTTGATGACAAAGGGGGAGAAATATAAAATAGAGCAGTTAGGCTTAGATTAAGGGGAAGTTATTAGTTTTAGGGGGAGTTATTGTGAAGGAAAAGTGTATTTTATAAACATAGGTTGTCATCATAAAAAAGGAGGAGATTGTTAGTCCTTGAGTAGGAGGTTATGTTCCTTTTTGCTTTTTTTGGATTCTGATGGTTTGAATGACAACAACCTTAAGACTTGTTATAAGATATAAATACTAACAATATGGTTTAGATATATATATATATATATATATATATATATATGTATATGTATATGCAGAATATAAACATGTAGGTATCAAGAATGAAGACTGTACAGTACATAGATTTAAGACTGGAGATATTAAGGTTGAAGACTCATGAGTATCAAGATATCAATAGTACAAGATAAGTATTGAGTCTATAATTATGTTAAAACTTCTTGAATGCACTTACATCTTTATTAAAAATTTATTCGTGGAATGGAATCCACTTCGAGCCCGTTAAAGGGATGGAACCCTGGTGGGATGGAATCCACGACAATATCTAGTGGAAAATTTAGTGATCCTATTTCGATATCCACTAATTTTATAAAAATTCTTTTCAAAAATATATCTCTTGTTTTTTACAAAAATGTTTTTAAAACTTTCTTTTCAAAAATACATCTCTCTTGGTTTAAAATATTTTAGTCTCAAAACTACTTTTATCATTTTTAGTACTTTAATTTCAAAATTGTCCTTGTTTTTAAACCATCTTTTTTTCAAAAAATTTAGCTTTAAAATATTTATATACTTAGATTTTAAATCACTTATAGACTAAGATTACATATATTAAAAATTACTTTCTAAACTCTTTTATATGTTTAAACTATATTCAAATATATTTACAAAGTTTAGAGATTATTTTGATAAATTATAGAAACCAATTTTAATAAGAAAATCAAAACATCAATTTTTCCTTGAGCATGTCGACATCCCTCAACCACCCCATGTCGACATGGTGTCCATTATTTTCAAATTTCAATTTTCAAAAGAAATGTCTATTCGTCGTATCCTTTCACGAATAGATATGGATGTTGCTCTACTATATATACCAGTAAGTTCTAAACTTTTTTACCAGATTTCATTTATTCTGTATCCTCTTCATCTTCCACATTTATTCTAAAGAATCCTAAACTGTACTCTCCTGTGCCGAAATACCAAGTGAATCGAACTTGATTATCTCTTGCTTGATTCTCTGTCACTCTCTACAAAAGATATTAGTGCTATTCAGAGTTATAGAACCTTTTGTAAATTAAACTGTTAAGTAAAGGTGCAACTGAGCCTTGAAATCAATTGGGCGTGATTGTAGCCTCGGAAATCAATTAGATGATCTTGTAGCCTGGTTAAATAAAGAGAGTTTGCCCTAGACTCGAATACGTGAGGGTGTACCTCGTAGCCTTGAACCAAGGGTGTAATCTGGAAGATTATTTTGATAATAAATCTGTATGATTATACGAGACTGAATGTAGGGTAACTCCAAACCAGTATAAAATCCTGGTGTGTACTTTCCTTTACTGCTTTTATTTAGTATTTGCATCCATGTCTAATTTTATGATTATATCTTTGTTTGTGAATTGCACTTGTTGGTGATTAAATTACATAAATTTCAAAAAGATTTAAAAAATCCATAAAACACCATTCACCCCCTCTAGTATTATTCCAGCCTTAAGATCTGTATTACACATTTCTCACAATTATTGCATATAGTTGTAGAAACGTCTGCAACTGTTGCAGGTATAATAGCATACATTTCTGCAATTATAGCATATAATTGCTGAATTGTCTACAATTATACCACATAATTGCAGAAGTTTGAACGTTGTCAATTTAAAAAAAATTCACGACTCCGGCCCAAACCCCTCCTTCGGACAAGGGTGCGCTGCCCCTTGTTAACCCCCTCCAATTTATGACGGAATTAGATCCATGAATTGCTTGTCCTGACATTGTTTTTACATAACACAATGTCACTCGTTAGAAAGATAATAAAATTTATGATTTAATGGCGAAAACGGCTTGTTATTCCATCATTTCTACAAGAAGTTCTTGCATTTTAAAGATTGATAAGTAATGAGGTGCAAATTTTAATTATGGATGTAAGAACAACATCCATATATGAAGAATCAACATTGCTGCAATAGAGAATAGAGGTATTGTAGGAAATAATATTGTAGTAGGGATGTAATTTATATCTTTTTTATGAGGAGGATGTTTTGTGTATTAATTTTGATTTTAGGGACGTGTCCCTTATTTTCACTTATAATATTCTATTAAATATGGGCATTTACAAAGAACATTATATTTTTTAGGGTCCTGTAACAATTTTTACACGAGATGCAATTATAAAAGCCTTAAATTTTATAGAGGCACTTGTGATTGTCTTTAATGAAGTGATTTTTGTGTTTGGTTTCACATACAACAGAGGCAAATTTAAAAACAAATCTGCCTCTGTTTAGCAATGGAGGCAACATTTTTTGGATGGATATTTATTTGCCTTTCATAGTTGTAGGGACAAATGTACATAGTTTTTGGCCCCTAGTTAAAGTTTAAGGGTCATTTCTAAATGCCTCTGCTAGTTTAAATTTTTGTAGTGTACCATATTCCTTTGTGCCAGCGTGCTCAGCCAGAACACATTACTTTTTACAAATTTAGCAAAAAATGCAATCAACAGCAGGCTAAAAATATTTTATATATATAAAAAAAAGCCTCTTTGTTAAGATTTAATCAATCATGGAATTTTAGTAGAGTAATTGTATATTCCTTTTAACTGCTATTGCCGGCTAAACTCGCTGCATCATTGCATGATTTATTCTATCTTTTCAATGCTATAATCAAACGTTTTATTGGCCATACTAAAATATACCAGAACCCAATTTTTTCAAGGATATGCATGTATTGTTGTAATTGACACATCTATCACAAAAACATATAAAGATTGTAAGGAATGCAATGACAATTGCATAATTTTACAAAGCAAATATCAATCCAGAATACAGTTCGATTCCATGAATAATTTGATCAAGAAAAGAGCCACAACTCTTTGTTTTTGATGTTGTTATAAGAAATGTCACTACAGAAATTAATACATAAATTTGATTTCTATTATAAAAAATAAAAAATGCAAGGTGACTTGCACTTTTCTGAAAGAAAATGCAAGGTGATTTGCATTTTTTTATTTTGAAATTTTTTCTAAAAAAGTTTGAAATTTTTGAAAAGCGCAAGATAACTTATACTTTTTATTAAGAAATTGCAAGCTAGTTTGCGCTTTCTAATTTAAGAAAAATAAAACTTAATTTACGTACTTATTGTTACTAGGACTTTTCTTATAACAACATAAAAATAGGTACCTTTGCGCCTTTGATGAAATTTCTTTACGCAATTCGTGAATTTCAGTGATCTTCGAAATGTTCATGCATTCAAAATGAAATGAAACATCAATGATATATTCAAATTTTAGGTACTTCTTAAAGGCTTTCGTAAATCATAAATGGAGGCTTAATGTTCTATGTTCCCTAATCCCCTTAGCTATTTTTGGGAGGATTTTTTTATGACACATGCACATTATTTTACTTCTACATAGTTTCAAATAAAGACTCTGTTCAGAGCTAAATCTGGAAGTTATTAGCAATTTCTCTCCAAGATCTGTTGGTTTATGCCTTGAATATTGCTGCTCTCTCCCTTATCTACAACCACAATTCTACTGTGCCCGAAATTCACTACGTCATTTTCTGCGAAACTAATATTAACCACAGCATATGTACTGGCCCCTTAATTTCCACTGGTTAAAATCAGATCCGTATAATTTAACTCACACTTTTCGGTCAGTGTAGCACCATTCTATCCATAGTTATCCATAAATACTCTCTACTAATAATCTGTTAATGATCCACACTCTTCTTTTTCCAAGTTATTTTGATGTGCTGTTTGGTTCATTTTTAATATTTTTCCATGCAAAAGAATGATGATTTTCAGCTGTCAAAGACCAAGAATTTTTCTTTTTAACATGTTTCTCCTTTGTCCATTTATTGCGCGATTATTCTCCTGTCAAAAATTTGCAAAATAATTTGACCTTGCAAGCTTTACTTAAGCCTTTGAATTTTCTTTAAGCCTGACCTCCTGTTTTCTCTATTTTGCACATTGCCACAACTTAAAAAAGGCAAAATTTGGAATCATTATTTTCCAACGACATTCTACGAGGCATCGGTCTGTCTTCAAAAGCAGATTAAAATTAGAAAAAGGATTGAATGTCGTTGGTATGTCATTGGAATTTCCGACAACATTAACGACATAGCAACCACATCGACTTACCATTTTTCCCTCTGAAACATCTATTCCTCTTTGTGTTTGTGTAACAATCCGCATTTTGGAACTTCAAATCTGAATATTTAATTTATTTAAATATTCGAATTTTAATTTAAAATATGATAAATTAATTATTTCAAACTGAGACTTGATTTTCAATGACGTATTTATAATTTAATTTTTAAATTTTTCCATAATTTTTAATTTTGAAAATAGGTAAATTATCCGTTTGATGTATTTTATGACAAACGCTGACATTTTTAGATATCACATAATTTAATAATTTGTCTGTTTTATTTTTATTTCGTGATCGGGTAACATTGTTATACGCAGTCGAATTTTGTTTTCTATCCTCCGTGGCCCGTGCGCGGAGGCAATTTGGTGGGATAGGGTATCTAAATATTTTATGTTCAATACAACAGATAATGTGTACACATATGTACCTACCGGTACATCCATATACAAAACGTACATAGCATCTCGTTCCTTTTTCTTCCGTGCTGCCATCTTTTTGTCTCCCCTCGTTTGGCTGCGCATCCCTATCTCCATTTTTCACTTCTCCATTTTTGGTTTTCTTCTTCCCTGCTTCCAGTAAGGAAAAAAATTGATTTCCCTCGTTCTAAAATCTGTATCTCTTCAACTGCTCGCAATTAACCAAAACTCCCAACTACAAAATTGCTTATCGTCGAATCTGGTTTTTTTTTAAATTGATCGTGCTAGATTTTGTTGAGTAATGATCGAGTTATCGTCTTAAATCAACAACGAAGAAATATTGTTCATAAACTTCAAAAAACATTTCTCTCAATCCATGTCGAATTGATCGTCGCCGCTAGCACCGTCGAGTTCGTACCAAAGGGTAGTATTTTTAATGGAAGTTCGGCGGCAATAAGAGATGGTCGACGATGGTTGTTCAAAACTAGGGTTTGAGTTAGTTTCGGATTTCGGCAGCGAGTCGCGAATTGTAGCTTTCCACTGTGATCTTGGAGAAGAGGGCTTTGATCAGTGATAATTTGGTGAAATTTGACGTGAATTTATGTGGCGATTTTTGTTCGCCTAGACAAGTGGGTTCGTTCGATCGGATTTTGATTAAAGGGATCGGAGGCCAAGGTAGGAATGCCAAAGTGATGATCAAGGCGAGGGAAGTTTGCAGGTGAAATTCAATCAATGGTTTGGGGTTGGAGTTGCGTGTGCACATGCATGCAATTCATGCACATTTTAAAAAAGGATAAATTTTTCATTTCGGCCAATTTTGTAAAAAATTACAAGAATAGCCAACTTTGCAAACTAATTACAAAAATAGAACAGTTTTCTCCACGTAGGACCCCACGCGTGCTGGCGGCATCTCAAATGCTGCCAGTACACATCTATTTTGCATAATAACACTGGCGGCATTTGAGATGCCTCCGTATGCGGCATCCCAAATGCCGCTATTTATGCTGCTTTATTATACAGCCACATTTTAATGTTTGTCTTATTCCAACTTTGCTTAGATCTACTAAAATTCTAAACTCCAAACTGTTAAATTATTTGCAAATCGTAGTTTAATCTTGGTTGGATTCAGATACACACGAGGAACAACATCTAATTCTTCCTCTTCAACAAGTTATTAGCTATAGCAGGTATGTTTTTTGGGAAACCCTAGTTCAATTTTTTAATTTCATTTGCTGTTTGGTATCAACTGATAATAGTTTACTAGTTGATTGAATAAATTGTAGAATGGCTCCTAAATGTGTACGGACAATCTGTTATTTCGATGGCAAATTGGTTGTTGATGAACTTAATTGTGGAAAATATGTCAGGGGGTCGTGTAAGCTAGCTAAAGTGTTGAAAGGTTGTAATTTGGTGCAGCTGAAAGAATCGATCTATAAAGCGACCAAGATAAAATCCAAAGAATTTGACATAGAGGTAGTGTGTAATTGGCCGACGGACTCAGGATCGAAAGCCATTAAAACAGCCGATGATGACGATGTCGAGCTAATATTTTCAGCTATATCAAAATCAATTGAGCTGTTTGTTGAGAAAATTAGGCGCTTGCAAGTATAAGAATCCGTACGAGAATAAGAAGCTAACAGTATTATTGAGGAGCACTGAAGAACGGTTGAGGCAGTAAGTATTAGCCATGGAAATGCGTCCTCGAGTTTCATTAATCCGACTATGACAGCGATGTACGGTCAACAACAAGTTCTATATGGATATCCTCCGTGTATGACCTATCCGCATGACATTTAGTATACGTACCCCTATCCAAATCAAGGCAGCTTTACGCATTTGTTCGAAAGGTGAAACATTTATTTATGAAATTTATGTCGTATTAATTTGATAGCTATGTGCTACTTAACATTTTTTTTCCGTCTTATATGCAGTTATCTTCCTTGTCGACCAACACCGCCTAGTCCCGCTGGACCATCACAATGCCATACGTCTCAATGTATGTATCCAACTTCGTCCGAGTTATATGGTCTTAGTCAGAGGTATGTCTCATAAAAAATCAAATTTGTGTAGGTAGTAAATACGATAATGGTTTTAAAGTAATACGTATATATGAATAGCAGATTCCCCGCGAACGATATTGCTATGCAATCTAATGCTGATTTGGAGAATGTAAACGTGAACAATAAAGATGTTGATACTGAGATGGACGGGGACGAAGGTGAAGATGTCAATGGTGAACCCCCCTCCATAAATTGTATGGATTTAGTGAACATGGTGGAGAACGACATGTCTCAGATAGGTAGTATGCAAGTGAATAACGAACCTTTGAAATATGATTTTCCGGTTGAAGACAATATTTCTGAAGACAGCGATGAGGTGGAAATGAAAGTTCCTTTGGATGATGATTTATGCAACGCACAAATTATGGCAAGGTCTATCGTTGTAAATCTTGGGTTCAACAATGAGATGTTTTCAACTGTATGTGTTCAGAATGGATTTAAAGTTGGTTTGATTTTCGAGATGAAAGCCAAGTTGTTACAACAGTTGAGCGAATGGTCGATTTTGCATGTCGTATCTTTTAAAGTAATAAAATCAAACAAAACCAAATACACCGCCGTTTGTAATATAGATGCAAATTGTCCATGGAGAATTCATGCCATTGTCTTAAAAAAATCAGAGCAGAATTGGTGGATTTTAAGGAAATATCCTAGCGAACACAATTGTGTTAATCCAACGGTGAGCTCCACCCACAAGCATGCGACGTCTAACTTTGTAGTGGCAAAAATATTACCTTTTTTGAAATCCGATCAAAACATTACAACCGAAACGGTACAAGTTTTGATGGAAGAGTAGTTGTTTGTGAAAATTAGTTATATGAAGGCTTGGAGAGCTTTGGGTAAGGTGGTGGAAAGAATTTATGGTGATTGGGTTGAGCCATATAGTAGTCTAAGGCAATATTTTGCTGAAATAACTAGATCGAACTCAAGAAGTGTTGGACACGTTATGACCGTTGATTATGGAGTCTTCGATCGAGCTTTTTAGGCCTTTGGACCTTGTATCGAAGGATTTGTTCATTGTCGTCCGTTGTTATGTATTGACGGGACACATTTGTATGGGAAATATAAAGGGACGCCACTTGTGGCCACTGCTGTTGATGCGGATGATCATCTATACCCTTTAGCGTATGCAATTGTAGAGTCCGAATCCAGGGATAGCTGGGGGTGGTTTTTTTGCACGCATGCGGCGGTTCATTCACAGTGTTAACAGTCGACGAATTACCTTCATTTCAGATCAAATGAAAGGAATACCATCAGCCTTGGAATTGAAATGGTGTTTGCCACATAAACATAGATTTTGTGCTAGACGTCTTAAAGCTAATTTTCAAGTTGTAGGGTTTAGAGAAAAGCGATTAACCGGACTATTTTATGCTGCAGCTTGTGCTGTGGAAGAAGCATAGTACATCAGAATACATGAAGAAATAAAAACTATAAGCATCATGACTCACAATTGGATAGAAAGGAGTTTGGGAGTGCACGTGGAGAACTGGGCATTATGTATAGATGATGGCAGTCGACTTTATGTCATGACCACCAATTATGCAGAAAGTTTCAACGGTGCTCTTAAAGGAGCTAGGTCTTTACCTGTCAAAGCTTTAGTTACATGCATCTTTTTCAGGTCGGTTGATTATTTTTGTCAACAAAGAGAAGCGACAGCGAAACTGCCTTCCCGTCTAACTTCGAAGTTGGAAGCCAAGATCGCCGAAAGATCTAACGAAGCTAGGCATACAAGAATTATTCGATTTAGTCAATCTGAGTGGCAAGTTGTACACTATTTTGTTGACGAGTTCAAAGTACTAATCAACGGTAATAGTTGCAGTTGTACGTGCAACATCCCTCTTTTAGAGCACCTACCGTGTATGCATGTTATGGCCGCTTGCTCAACGTTTTACAACGGAGCAAATAGATTCCATCACGACTTTGCCTCAACATGGTATTCCACAGCAAAATGCCTGGTAGCTAACACCCCTAAGTTTCACCCGGTACGATATAAACGTTATTGGAGTTTAAGTGACAGTCAATTGGTCCTACCTCCGGTCGCTAAAAGACAACCAGGACGCTCATATTCAACTAGAATTAAAGGTACAATGGACGAGATGCAAACCCTTAAAGGAAATAGGTGCAGCAAATGTGGTGTTCATGATCATAAAAAAAATCGTTGCAATACATCAACTTAATGTTTTTGTTTTATTTTGTCTGTAATCCTAATCCGAATGCATTCTAGTTTGTCTGAGAACAAATATTTATGTAATCTAATATTGAACGAAAATGTTATTTCGATTTTTATTATTTAGTTGTTAGTGTTCTAACGCAGACTGTATTCAAAGTGTATTGAAATGCCGCTTGGATGGGGCATTTGAAATTCCACAGCATGCATCATTTAAAATTTCGCATTTTGCGGCATTTCAAAAGCCGCCTGCTGCGGCATTTCAAATGCCACGTAATGCGGCATTTCAAAAGACGTTGTTAGCGTCATTTAGGATGCCGCCCATCTGCTGCCTATATATTTTCCTAAGTTTTTTCAACTACCCCACCCACACACTAACTTTACCAAATTTATTTTAGCAAAAGCTCTAGGTTTCATATTGGTATACTATTCTTGTCTAATTCCAACAATTTGCAACTACCCCTCCCCATATTTCAATTCAACATTGTCGCGTCGAAGGTAAGAATTATACTTTTCTCGTTCAATTTCATCAATTATTTTATCGATGTATTTTTGGTTGTATTCATAGGTGTATAATGGAAAATTGGAAAATTGATGACGTAACAATGATCAAAATGTACGACGAATTCGAACAAAATAGAGGAAAGGGGATTTCAAGTGGCGCCGACCTCGAAGTTGATTTTGTACCAGAGACACAATTCGAAGAAGAACCCCCAAATAAGAATAGTGGAACATCACGTGGAGAAGCCGCGGTTGATAGGCTAGTCCAACAATCGCTCCATGCACGTCTTTTAGGTGTCCTAGGTCGGCAAAATCGTGGAAGCTCAAGCTCCCATGCTACATGTGTAGTTTGTGGCTGTGGAGAGGAATGCGAAGTAGTCATTTGCAGAAATGATAGGAACGCTGGACGTCGTCTCTACCGCTGCGCTGGATACAACGATCACAAGATTTGGCCGAATCAGGTTGAATGCTGCAATTTTTTTAAGTGGCTCGATCCACCATTATGTCCTAGAGGGGTGGAATATGCTTTAGAAATGCAAGCGGAAGTTAGTCGTTTGGAAAAGTTGAACCTTGAATACCGAAACGAATTGTTGGTTCATGGGTACAAGTATTCGGCTTATAGCCACGTAGATCATTGAAGGACAATTGAAATGTAATGTAATGATATTAGAAACTTGTTGTGTGATGAACAAATATCTGAAACGATCGTTCGAAGTATGTTATGCACCGTTTGAAGTATGTTATGCATCGTTGAAGGATAATTGAAATGTAATTGAAGTATGTTATGTTATGCATCGTTTGAAGTATGTTCTGCATCGATAATTGAAGTATGTTGTGCATTGTTTGAAGTATGCTATGCATCGTTCGAATTATGGAATGTAAAATCTAAAGTAACAGAGCGGCATTTCAAATTCCGCATGAGGCGTCATTTGAAATGCCGCTGGTGGCGACATTTCAAATACCGCTCCATGCGGCATTTGAAATGACGCCTTATGCGGCATTTCAAATGATGCCTCATGCGACATTTGAAATGCCGCTCTGTTGCTTGCTCACACAAACTGTAAATGGAAAATACAGTTTCCGTAATTCGTCACCAAAGTAATAGTCGTTTTTGAACCTTGAGCATTGCAATTTTCTAAGCTCACGAAAGCAGTTACCAACAGCAAATACAAGTTTAAAACCGGTAACATTCACACCAACATCGGAATACTAGATTCACTTCTACAATCACAACGACAAACACTAGTCTACATTAGTTAACAGCCAAATAACCCAAACAACCCAAACAAACAAATACAGACCACAATCAGTCAATACAGTAGTCAACATACCACGCAAGCGATCAATAAACACTACAGTCAACAAATACAAACCACGGTCCACTACGGTTAGTCTAAAATTTCATCTAATTTTTTTTAATTCCCTATGAGTTTTCTTCTACGGTCTTCTTGGATTGAGCATGAATTCCTCCTCTTCCAGTGACAGCTCTTCACTACCCTCCTCTTGCGTCTCTTCTGTTGGGGGTTGCGATGGCCCGACGGGTTGTGTATGCTGGGAAGATATCGCTTCGGAACTCTCGCCCTCTTTTTTCTTCCTTCTTCCATACTTTCTGTTCGATGAGGGGGCCGGTGGGACTGCAGCTATGTCCTCATACGACGAAGGAGGGGCAATATCCTCGATAAGTGGTGTCACTGCAGGAGGAGGAGGCGGAGGTGTGATGGGCCTTGACATCTTGTTCTTTGACAAACTGGATAGCAGAATTGTTTGATAGAGAAGCATTTCGCCTTGCTCTTTTTTCAGGAACCTCCGTCGCAAGCTCGTCGACAATGTCCAATGCATGATACATACCATCCGCCTGCGTACAACGTAAACCCGTATGAGTTTTACAAGTACCATATAGTTGTCAATATTAATATGTATCATATTCTGTTCTAGCGGAGCTCGTGGAGTGTAAGGCCACCTCTTACTCTTGTTCCTCCGCTCGTCTTCGAAGCACATAATGACGAGTGATATTCCAGTACCAGCTAAGATACTCCTCATCGGTTAGAGTGACATCGTGCTCGTCTTTCCCATCTATGAAACAGTTGTTCCATAACTCAGTCATCGTTTTGAACTCATCTTCGCCGTATGGAAGCATGTAATATGAAACATGATACGGTAGGTGCTGTCGAAGACCAAACTGTCTCATGACTCTGTCTGGCAGATGGTATGCTAAATCTCCGAAACAAAAAATCATAGTCTTGCCCGCCATAACGTCCTGTCTGCATGAAGGTCTACTTCAGAATACGGATTCCATGTTACTGCATTATAATCTAAGACGTCAAACTCGTTCCGGTAGAAGGTTAAATTGCATCTGGGGGTCATTTTGTATTCTTCTTGCCAATCCACCTATAATAGCAACATGTTATAGGAAATTCAAATTTACTATGTTGATACAACAACACTAACAACACTGTTTTATCTCGCTCCATAAGGCTTTGAATTGTCAATTATTTGCGTCTTCATAGAAATACGACCAACCGGAAGGTAGGTCCATGACCAAAGCTGCAAGTGTGAAACTTAATTTTAGTTACGGTTTTATGAAATACTCAACTATGCAACAACGATTGACTATGTCCATACCTGAAGTAGAGTCATACAACCTCCAACGGACCGTTGTTGGACCTAAGCAACTCTCGTAAGCTCCGTATAGGTGAAGCAAGCACCGCACTACCCTAGGAGTATGGCCGACATGAATCGAAGTCTTTTAACAATGGAAGCCATTGAAGGGCCACTCTTGTCTTCGATCGATCACAAAAAAGATGTTGCGTGATGATGTGCAACATAATAGCGCGGACACGCTGGGCAATCTGCAAAGGAGAGGCACAACGGGGAATATTACCTGCAAACTGCTCCCTAAACCACGTGGCCACTATCGATTCATTTCCCCACCTCACATCTTCTGGAGGAGCCAATCTATTCAAGTGCTCACACAATTCCATATAATTTCTTGGAAAATCTGGTTTCAGGATGGGATCCCCTTTAATCGGCAATCCAAGCAATACAGCTACGTCTTTCAAAGTGATTGTCATCTCACCTAGTCTAAGATGAAATGTAGACGTCTCCGGTCGCCATCTACCGATCAAAGCCGTCAAAAGATTTCGGTCGAGCTGTGTATATCCCAACTTATTGACAACACCAAATCTAGCTCTGTGTAACAGTTCCAACACACCTAGATGCGCTGACGTGACGAGCTTTAAAGTTGATGAATGGTCAATGAAGCCGTCCGGCTCAAACCTCTATCGATACATAGTAATAGAGCAAATAAATTACGGTAATTACCAGCAATTTGCAGAAGTAATAACAAATTATTTAACCTTTTACCCCCATCATATCGATGTTTTTTGTGCGGTGTTGAGGTTGGAGGTAAAGCACACTAGGATCGATCGGTCCGGGAGCCATTTCATCATATTCTACCATGATAACATTGCATAATCATACTCAACTTCAATAGGTATAGAACCATAGATTTGCAACTATAAAACTTCATTGTATACGATGGAAAAACAATTAAACATGTGCTCTAGGTGAGTACTCAACTTCATTGTACAATACAATCATAGATTTGCAATCATAGAACAATTTTAGCTCTAACCCCTAAATTGACAAAGTGAAAATTTGAGACAAAATCGATAGATTTCATACCTATAGGATAAGCTTGAGACAAGGATGAAGCCATAGTTCAAATTCTAACTAGATTTTGGTAGTCGAAAGCTTGAAATTTTGATTTTTGGTGAATTGGGGGAAGGGGGCTGGTTCGGTTTTTTTTGAAGATGAGTTGAGAGAAGGGGGAGTGGGGTGGTATTGAGGAAGGGCTGCAAAATTTACAGAGAGCAGCAGAAATAGCGGCTTTTGGGATGCCGCATACCGGCGGCATCTAAAATGCCGCCAGTGTTATTATGCAAAATAAACGTGTACTAGCGGCATATGAGATGCCGCTAGCACATGTGGCGTCCTACGTGGCGAAAACTAGTCTATTTTTGTAATTAGTTTGCAAAGTGGGCTATTCCTATAATTTGTTTACAAAAATGGCCTAAATACAAAATTTATCCTTTAAAAAAAGGGGGAAGAACTGGAATCGATGTTGAGGGGGAGAAGAAGAAAGCAACATAGTCATGTAGATGTAGGTGGGCTTTTGTGGATGGCGGGCCGAGCTTTGGTTTAGGCTAGGTGAGAAAACAAATTTATCTTTGTTTAGTTATATAAAATAGGCATTAAGTTTAAAACATGATATCCGGCTCATTTTAAATCCAATTGACATGTGAATTTTCGCATTGTACTCATATTACGAATACAACTTTGCAGAGTAACTTGTTGGTAGTTTTGGATAGATATAAATTTATGATATATAAGAACGAACGTGATTTAAATTACGTTATTTATATAATAACATTGTTTAAAATTTATATATCTTAATTATCGATGTTTATTTGGCCAAATAAATTACTGTCGAGTTAAATTGGATTTAATATCGTGATTTGGCATCTATTTAGCATAATAAAATACCCTTCCTCTAATTAAATAAATTTGACATTTAATTAGCAAAATAAATCACCGTTTCGCTATTTTATAGATTTGAACATTCAATTATATATAGTTACTTGATATCCCTTTTTGAATAAGTGATATTTTAACCAATGATGGTTTAGTGTTGAATTTATTTATGAAGTCATTTGCTATGTAAATATCGATTGTTAACTTGAAAAGTTAATTGAATAACATGGTAGTTTGTTAAGTATCGTGGTGGTCGTTAAGCCTCTTTCAAATTCGAAAAGTAACTATTGGATTAAAATTTATTTTAAGAATAATTATTTTTATTTTAAGGTTTAAAGATAATTATTATTTAGAAATAATATTTAAAAAGGTAGTATATATATATTAATAATGATAATAATATTTTAAAGACAATTTAATTTTTAATAATGTTTTAAGTTAATTAAATTATTAATATGATTCTTTAAGGTTATTCCTTAATGAAAGTTTAATTATAATTTTAAAGTTATTTAGTTATTATTTTAAAAATGCTTTAATTTTAATTTAATTACTTATTTAAAACAATTTAACAATACTTTAATTTTAATTAAAGTTAATTAATTATATAGACTTAAGTTAACTAATTATATTTAAAGGATAATTAATTTTTATATTAATACTAGTTTAAGGTTAATTAATTACTATTTAATAGCATTTTAAAATTAATTAAGTTTTACCTTGATATTATTTTGAAGTTAACTTATTTATATAACAATAACGCTTTAAAATTAATTTAATATATCATTAATGAGATTTTAAAGTTATTATTTTAAATAAGATTTAAAGTGAATGGAATAGAGGAATGTTTAAATAATAACTTATTATTTTAAGTTATTTAAATATGGTACGGTTTATGAGGAGGACTTTATGGACTTGTAGAGTCTAATAAATAAGTTGTTTAAACATGGAAAGAATTTTATAAATGGTTTTGATATTTATAAAAGAATTTACAAATTAGTTTTAAATATTTGAAAAGCGGAAGTTTTGTAAACGGGGTTTGAGATTCGTTAAAAATGTTTTATAATGGGAATGGAAATTTATAAAAAAACTTTATAAATAGATTTGGTAACATTTATAAATAAAAGGGAGTTGGAAAGAAATGGTTGATCTTTATGGCGTAATTCGAGGGCAGGAATTGTCTACAATTTACTATGGATTCGCTGGGATAGCGATGTAACCATTTTGTAAGCTGCGATCCATAGTCGATACGGAACAGTACTTTTCATATCTATTTTCAAAAGTTTTCAGGTTCTAAGTTTGAAGTGAAATGGTTTGTGAATACACTTATACCATTGAGATAAGTATATGGTTATATTTTCTTAAGTATCGAAAATATAGTGGTATGTAAATATACTTATTCCATTGAGATAAGTATATGGAAGTGATTTCCAAGTATTTGAAATGTGAACTTAAATTAGCGAAAGATTAATTTAAGAGACATAGTGATTTCTATGGGAAATATAACCTTGGCTTGAATGCTTGTTTATTTAATAGTTAAATAATCGACTATCAAATCTTGGCCTAAATATGTAATCCTTCTTAATTTTGGTGGTAGGAAAATATTCCCTACTTAACAAAGAATGATTTTGAATCTATAAATATTTTGGGGAAACACGGTTATATGGTACAGTTACCATCAATGGTGCTATACTATACATGTAAACTCGTTTCATTCTTCTAGGAAAAATGATAAGGAGATCCATACCCTTAAACGGTTAGGGGCAGATCCCTGCTCTTATGTATTGTCTGATTATTTCTTAATGTTTTGGTATTGAGCATTCCGAAGATCGACATTTAGTTTTGTGGAGCACCCGGGAAATGGAAGAGTGTGCTCGTAAGAGATGACTCGAATCCGTGATCACTCTGAAAACCTTATATGTTCTATGAAGGAGATTTGTGATATTTTAAGATATTGGTATTCATGTGCGATTCCGAGACCCATTAGGGTATAGGAATCCAGATGTGATTCAAGGTCTACTTGAGATGTAGGAATCAATCTGTGATTCCGAGATCCGTTGGGATGTTGCAATCCACATGGGATTCCGTTAACTATTTGGTGGCGATGTGTAAGCTGAAATGTTGGACGTAGCCTCATTAGCGCGAATGACTAAAATCTGAGATAGGAGGCATGACCAATAGGGTTGGCAAATCAATAGGGTGTAGTTGGCTCAACCTAGACGTTACCTACATTTGTTATGCATACATAGGACAATGCATTTGATCTTAGCGAGACCAGCTATATTTTTTCTATGCTACATCACTAGGGTTATATGCTGCTTCGGAAGGATATCTTTGATCCTTATGCGGGAGGATCATTCCTCAAAGTACTGAGGCACCTCCATGGAAATCCTACATGATTAGCAAATGTGCCTTATCGATTTTCAATTATATACCTACTATTGTTGTGATGCACACTCACGCGCATGACAACTACTTGATTATTATTATTTTCGCCTTTAGACATTATTATAATACCACTCGATTTTCTGATATAAAAGGTTTTGGCTTTCGTAAGGTAAAAACCTGCCCGTATTTATGTGCGGCATGGTCTTACAAGATACCCTTGTTTTGAAAGGTTATTTTAAGAATTAAGAATCCATTTGATTGTGTTCATCACACTGATTTTACCAGACTAACCCGAACGTTGTTTTCCTATAATGCTTGGGTCAGACCAAACATATTTCCAGGTTTAGTTGGATATTTTTAGAGCTTTTAGGAGATAAGCTAAAGGCTAAAGATGTATTCACGTACATGGTTATTTTTTCATTGCATGATAGGTTGTTATAACTGCCCGTGCTGAATATATTAGTATACGCTGATTGATGTCTGTATACACATATATTATAGTTTTTTTGTGTAAAGGTTAATTCTATATTATATATTATTCATTCTGCTGTGAGGTTATGTGTATTTTAGTTTCTTGTTTTCTTCCTTCTTTTCCCTGATTATCCGCTTTCCTATTGAATTTGGATTGGACATGTGTGGTTTATTGTCATCTTAAATTGTACGGAAAAGTGGGTCACTAAGTTGGTATCAAAGCTTAGGTTGAGCGAACACCTAGGTTGTAGTGGGGTTGACTCATTTGAGATAGGATAAGCGAGACCCTACGATGAGCTTGAGAGTGTGTGAGTGTGTGTGTGTGTATGAATGCATATTTATTAGTAATATAAAATTATGTTATATGTGTAGTTTGATGTGTTGGGTGGCCTAAGAATTCCGGTCGATGCGTTTGGCCAACGTTATCGATAGGAATTTTCTAAATACTCTAACAAGACCTATTGACAAAATATTGATTTAAAATTTGGGTAAATGAAATAATTTCACCTAAGGTCTGTTAAATTTTGGTGATACAAAATCAAAATTAGAAGGAAACAAATATGCCAAAAGGAAGAAAGAGAAAATTTTATTTCCCCTAATTAATAGGCAAATTTGGTTATATTTATTTCTTTCTTTAATTAACTAATAAATTTATTTATTTTCCATATGATATTAACTTGGGCATTAAGCAATGGATGTTATAAATAGAGCGAAGAAGAGTGATGTAAAATGTGTGAAATCTATTTGCTATTTCTCTCTTCTTACTATCTTTGTTCTTCTCCTTCGATAATTTTAGCTATAGCAATCAAGGCCCTTTTTCTCAATTTGGTTATTGGTTCAATTTATATTTTGTTTGATCAATAGTAAACAAATTTTGGTGAATCAATAAAGTGGACGTTGGGTGGAATCTCTTATGTATTGTGTTTTGATTTCATGTCCGTTTATTTTCTATCCAAATTTATCGCTTTGTGATTTGAATGATAAAAGTTCAATTGGGAAAAGCTTCCACAAAGAAAAAATTTCACTGCAGATTGGTGTTAAAGCAAGGTCATTGAAGAGCTTAGTGTAATTTTGAATTTGAAAAATTATCGAGAAGATGAATATGATTTCTTTTTCAAAAATTGCTATTTTTGACGAAAAACTTAAGATATTTGAAAGCCTAGGATGGAAGATATTTTGTACCTCAATGATCTTCTGACTGGTTGATGGAGACGGGAAGAAGCCCTCTGATGTAGAGAAGGGAAAATTGAAGAAGATGGACAAGAAGACAATTCATCAGTATCTTGATGATTGTTGCTTCCACCATATGGCTAGTTGTGAATCTGCGAAGGCTTTGTTGGACAAGTTGGTATCTTTGTATGAGTCGAAGAGTGCTACAAATATGGCTTTTCTTGTTCGAAAGTTGGTTCAGCTAAGATTAGATGGAGAGAAGTCTGTTGTCGAGCATTAGAACAAATTTCAAGGTGTAATAAATCAGTTAGCAAATATGAAGGTCAAATTTAGTTGTTTCATTGAGTAATTCCACTGCTAATGAAATTATCTCACTGGAAATAGTAGTCTTTTGAATGAGAAGCGTAGATGAAAAGGGTCATATGTGAAATTAATTAAAGATGGGGCTATGGTAGCATGGGGCTCGAAGAAGGATACAGGTCCGAAGAAGAAAGTCGCTAATGGTAAAGGTATGTAAAAAAGTACCATTTCTTATAATTGTCATGAGAATGATCGTATGTGCAATAGGGTTGAAGCATATAAAGGGGATCAAAAGAAGTCTATGCATAGTGACAGTGATAGCGATACATGGGTCGGCATAGTTGAAGGTAGCGACAGAGATACTTTTTGTTATGAGTTCATTAGTGAAGAGAAGCTTTGGTAGATGGATTCGGGAGTCGGTTTTCACATTTGTAAAGATGTGAATTGTTTCTCTTCCTTTAAGAAGAGCATTGGCATGATTAGAAGCGCTAATGGAGTAAAGCTATCAACTTGTGGTATGGGATCTATCCAGTTTCTTATGCATGATGGTGTGATTAGAGAAGTCTCGGGCATGAGGCATGTTCCTTCTAGTCACATAATCTTATTTCTCTCTGATAGTTATATCGTCATGGTTGCACTTATGTGACTCGAGGTGGAGTTTTTAAGGTGAAGGAGGGTGGTGTTAGAGGGATGAGAGGAGTATTGGAAGAAGGAAACCTTTATGGTTTGGTTGGTCATGTGTCGACTATGGGAAGCGAGTGATAGTTGGAGAGCCTAGTCCAAAGTCAGGTGAAGAGGTTAATGTGTTCACTGCTTATGATGATCGTGTTGAGGACCATATTTTAGATAAGGATCTGTTGAATATGCTAGTATATGATTTTTGTATGATAATAAACATATATATTCATTTAAATGTATTTGTTAATGTACTATTTTATTTTACACAATTAAATAAATGCTGAATAAAATAAATAACATAGAGTTTTTATTCAGACAAATATATATTATAATCTTGAATAATATAAATTTGAGCTCTCACTGTGTGTGTGTATATATATATACAATTTCAATTACAATATAATTTTGACTATATCATAATCTTCCATTTATATTTTCACTTCACTTCATATCGCCCATTCACTTGTATTTATCTTCAATTCTATTCTAGATTGAATCCAACATCTGAATTATCTGCAAAAAAAACACTAACGCGGTAAAATTGAAAAAGAAAATATTTTTGCAGTGTAAAATAAAATGTATTTTGAAAAACTTATTTGCCTCGGTTGTTTGGGTTGTTCGTCATCATTTAATTTTGAATTCATCAAACACGAACAACCTGTGACATGCACAGTGTATGACTGTACATGCCACAAGGCCGTGTACACCGATATACACTTGATAAAATTACAGGGACAGGTAAGCACAAGGTCAAACCCAATTAAAAGTCGGGTTCAACTCAAGTGCAATACAAATAAAGTCACAACACGAGCACAAGATCACACCCGAGCTATAAACTGGATTCAGCACAAGTGCAATCCAAATGTACACATGAAGTTCAAAATGAAGCCACAATGAAACTGTACAAATCCAGACAACGTGAACAAATGGTCAATGTCAACACAAATGCTCCAGACTAGATCAACAGCAAAATATGGTCAAGTAACAGAGTATCAAGTCGAGTCAAAGGCAGAGCTAGAAAACTTATAAACAGTTTGATAAGCCAAGACATCAAGCCAGAGAAGGCTGCACAAAGACCACTGACATATATGGTATGGATAAAAAGAGTTCATATGTACTGGCTCGAAGTAACATGTATAAAACACAATGCAAACCAGAAATGAGTCAAAGCACTAACGCATATAGACCAAAAGACCACCAGTGAATTAATATCACACAAACAACTATATACATATGCGAATATGTAGTACTACAAAGTTCAAACGAAACTGGTTTGAAGCAATATAACTTCAACAAGACCACATGCAACACGGCAATGTGAACTGATAGAAGTGACTCAAACCAGGACCAGTGAGCTGTGCCAATAGATCAAAGACAAGTACACAAGTTGTGACAACCCGCCTTTCTAACCCCAGAAAGACGTATCATCATAAAGAAAGAAAGGGATAGAAATAGAAAAGAATAGAAAGAAAGAATAATAACATCAGAATCTCACAGCGGAATGGAACAAAATATAATACATCAACATAACTATTACATAATTATACATACATCAGAGCTATACAGTATCATACATATGACAGTCAAATATACATCAGTCACTACATACATCCCAAAATACATCATACACTAACTACACAGCGGAACTATATAGATAGATACATACGTATGGTCTTCTGCTTCAACTCCTCCAGAAACTCTATACTCCGAAACCTATCACTTGGCTACTCATAAAAATTTGAGTACCCAAGAGTTTATGAAAAACAAAATATAAACTTCGGGTCAGACATGGGGATGGTATGAGTAAACGGGTTAAAATTGTTTAACTCTGAAAATCATTTGAAATAAAGGTATCACATAAGACTCCCCACACATAAACACGGGTAAGTTTTTACCTTACGCTAACCAAAACATTTTATAGGAAATTCAGTGATATTATAATAGTGTCTAGGGTTTTCAAGTAAAATACAGAAATAGCTGAAATGCTTACATCTCACATTTCAACATAGTTGGGCACAATCAAAACGTACGGCTCTTATTGGAAATTGGATCCCATACAATGGCAGGGCTACTGGGTACCGCCCGTCACAATACGGGGCCTAGATCACCGTACCGAGGAGCCACCCTAACTCCCCTGCAACACAAGGCCGGAACTATTCCTTATTGAACAGTCCCGAACAAGATAACCCCGCAGTTGGCGGCAGACCAACTGCCCACACAGCCGAATAAAAAGGGACATCTAGACAGGAGTATATCTCGTCCTGCTTGGGCATGACCCACCTAACCTTGCTGCACATCCCCTGTTTTAGCCATTCCCGGTTGGTGAGGCTTGAGGCTACGATTACCTTTACAGAACATCTCTTAGAATGCTCATCGCCCACCTAACAATGTGCTAAAAGCATTCAATCCATACAAGTTCGTTTCGGGTTCGAACGAAACCGAAGGCATTATCTCGTTACACTCATTTTGGAATCACCCTCAAAGTCAACGACGATAACCCTTGCATTCTGAAACACTATCTCGACCTTCACTTGAGATTTCACGACCTAACGTTTAATTTGGATCGATGTGGTTTTGGGATATCAATTGACACCCGATCCCGGTCTCATCGAAATCCAAACGCCATTTTATAGGCCAAGTTGTTTAATTAATTTTAAACAGTTTAATCCAACAGTTGAATTCATATAACATTTATCACAGATAAATCATACACAATCATTAGAGATATATCAGACATATCACAGAACATCACAGGTTATAAATACATATCAGAGTCAATCAAACAGAATCATCGATTCAACTCAAATTTAGTTTGATTTATTTAAACTTAATTACTTGTTTAAGAATAAACCATTTTATACTTGCTAAGTTAATCACAAATTAATCAACTTATAAAATTTATTAATTACTTCTTAATTACTCGCTTAAGTAATTCTTAGTTTTTAATTAATAACCTTAATTATTGATTAAAAAAACTTAATTACCCATTTAATTATCACTAATTACTTAAGTAATCCTTAGTTACCAATTAATTAGTCGTTTAATCCTTAATTAATTATTTAATTAGTTAATTACTATTTATTTATTTATTATTTAACTTTAAATAGTTAATTAAATTCTTAATTACAAATTGATTTACATAAGATTATTATTATAAATCTTTAGTTACAAATTTAATTAAACCGTAAACTATTTATATAATCATTATTATAAATTAATTACAAATCTTAGTTAACTTTCAGTTTAAATAAATACCCATCTTACGTTTTGTAAAACCTTTCCTTGATAAATTTAATCAAGTTTTAGCTTCAATCTTGCCAACTTTAATCACTTAATTTATACTGAACATAGTTTAACATAACAACTTAAAAGAGATTATGTTTAACCCCAAAAAGAATGGACCCGAGGCAGGACTACTGATTTCTCGAACAAGACTCGAGTTTTCCCCAACTCCTTCCTACGTCCCTCTCCTCTACACGTACCTCTTCTTCTTCCACGCTTCTTTCCTCTTCTGTTTTTTTAAAAGTTAAGTATAAAACTGCAGTATCTATAACAACACACACGCACCCAAACAACACTCGAAGCAACCATCCAAATTCTCGAGTGATTACTCGAGGCGACGAACATACGAAACTGCAGACACCCTCACGCGCCACCATGCACGTGCACGGTGGTTCGCCAACGTTCTGGCGACCCACGGCGTCCCCAGCAAACCACATAACGACCTCTTTCCCGAATTAAAAACCCAGATCGACGCAATAAACACGAAATAAAAATATGCTTGTTTATATAAACAGCGACTCGGTCTTGACCCATGAAAAATTACCACGACCTCACATCCTTGACCACCGGTGGCGACGCGGCTCCGGCCATACCACGACGTCATCATCATCTACCTTCCCCTAAATTCTCGTGAAGCTCGGTCGATCCAATGCGATGATATCATCGAAAATGTAGACCCCAAAATACATGAACCGTAAACCCTAAATTCGATTCGACTTAAAAAAAATTGCATTAGAAAAATTTTCTATTATTTTTCCCATACTCCTGAATCAACAATCTAGCTTCACCATAAATTTCAACATCAATTATTGATTAATTCGACAGGAATTGACGAATACGCATTTTCGGTTCCTTTACGAACTGCGCTCTGTATGGTTAACTAAAAATCATAATTTTTGTTTATAAAGGAACCGAAAATGCCCAAAAATCATAATTACAATCTAAGATTTTTGGGCATTTTCCAGTTATAATTACAATCATAATTACAATCTAAATTTCCTTCATAAACATATATAACTGGAAAATGCCCAAAAATCTTATTTATTCATAAATGAAAAACTTGTATTTTATTTAGATTAGATTAAATACTTATTATAATAATAAGGTAAAAATCTCAGGTCGTTACACAAGTCATGTACAAAGGCATACTGGAATATGTAGCGAAACAAAGTGGATAGGTCTAACAACCAATCCGATGTCAACAAAGCATCCAGTGAAACCAAGTGCAGACAAGTACCATGGAGACACAACGCAAAGCAGTGAATGCAACAATTCAATGCACAATGCAATCTTACAAATACAATGCATATGTTAGCAGTGATGTACACATTGAACCAAACAACCATACACACTGTGAAGATATCAAGTGAAGCACACAGCAGCTCGAATGAGCAACTGCACGAGACCGGTTCACTTGAAAGTAATATCAAAGGAAACAAAGGTCAGGCAATAGGACAACTCGGCTAACATCATCATTAAAGACCAGAAAATGAAGCATGCAGACAACTGTACAAAGGCAGAACCAAGTACACACATATATAATAGTTCAAAACATCACAACAACAAGCATGATGATATACAACAGAGAAAACATCAGTGTAACTCGAAGATAAATTCGAGCTAGTATATCAGAGATGTGTGGATACAAGAGAACGACAAACTACAGACTTCAAATCATGTAACAGCAGTTACAAAAATAATGTAACAAATTCGAATGACGAAGCCGTGGGTCAGTTAGCAGGTTTTTATAAAAATAAAAAATAGTAGCAAGTTCAACCAAACCAAGAAAAGACAACTGCATTTCAATATCAAAGCAATGCCGAAGTCACAGAGAAAAACAAAATTCATAAATTCAAATGCCAGAAAGTCGGAGCCATAGTAGCTAAGAAAACGAAATTCAGAATCAAACAAGCCGTGACAGTCAAGTAATGAAGATATACGAATTGAACAAGTCTGTACAAATTACAAGCATTCAAGTAATAATCAACGACAGAAAAAATTATTAGACGAATTCAGTACGAACGAAATTTTAATATTTCAAACCCTATTTAATCCTACCATCATCGGCATTCAAAAATCCATTCGAGTTCAATCCAAACTAGAGCGATGAATCAATAACTCAAATCAAAAAGTCGAGCTTAATCGAAATCAAAAGGAACATCATGTACTAATTTTTCAACCAAGTGAAGGTGCTCGACAATTTTGAAGCAGTTGAGAAATCAATCAAAGAAAGAAAACGAAGCATCATTAAATTTACAATTGAAAGCAACGACTTCAAAGAATATCATGAACCCTAATTTTGTGAAAGAGGTGTAAAGAAGAAAGCAGCCATTTTTAGCAAAGAAAGGATACCGGCCGTTAGTATAAGAGAATAAAGGGGATAACTTTTCTTAAGATATTTTGGGCCGGATTAAAAAAGGCTTTTGTGCTTATATTTTTAATTAGGGTTTTGTGTCTTTAATTGTTTTTAAATTTGTATTTTTCCTTTAAACTTTTGTAAATTCTAGTCGTGTGACTAGGGGGCGAACTACGATGATGTAGTTCGAGAATTCGCAACTCAGTGGATGACTTATGGCAGGGTTTTGACCATAGAGTTAGGTTAGTCGATAGTGGGCGTTGCGAGTTTACATGTGCAAGCGTCTTACTACTTAATTTCTAGTAGAAACCTTAGAGCAACATGTAGGCAGGGTTTTGCCGAAGCTGGGTAAATCTGTGTTGTTCTATTTCTGCATTTATTATTCTGCTATATCTGTGTTGAAATTATTTTGTATACTTCCGCATTAATTTTTTATAATTATTAGTATCACCCTATTCATTCTCCCTCTAGGGTGAAATCGATCCTACAATTAGTATCAGAGATAGAAACAGAAGTCAACTATTGTTTTAAAATTTTGACTTTTCAAAAACCAACTTTGAAGATTTGAATTTTTAAAATGGCTTCTTTTAATAATGCTTTTGTAGAGGGCTAGTCCATAGTTAGACCACCAGTGTTCAATGGTGAACACACTTACTGGAAAAATAGAATGAAATTTTTTCTGAAAAACATTGATGCTTGAAATATAGTTGAGACGGGTTATAGAGCACCAACTATAGTTGTAGATAATCAGGAAATATTTAAACCAATGGATCAATGGACAGATCTAGAAAATAGACTACGGAATGCTAATGCTAAAGCTATGAATTCTATTATTTGTTTATTGGATCAAATTGAATTTAATCGTGTCTCACATTGTTTAACTGCGCAAGAAATATGGCACACACTCGAAGCGACTCACAAAGGAACATCTCAAGTCAAGGAATCTTGCCTTGCCATGCTAAGTAGCGAATACGAGAACTTTACAATGGCCAAGGAAGAAAATGTCAAGGAGATGTACAGACGACTTTCCAATATCGTATACAAATCAAAAGCTCTTGAAAAATCATACACATAATTGGAAATAGTCTGAAAAATCCTTAGAGTCCTTACACGTAGGTTTGAACTGAAAGTTACAGCCATTCAAGAGTAAAAAGATTTGAAAAAAAATCAAAGTTGAAGAACTCATCGGAAATCTCTCCACTTATGAGCTAGAAATGAAATTCAAGGAAGAACGTAAAGGAGGTGATACTCGAAAGAAATCAATAGCTCTCAAAGGAGTAGCAGAAAGTGATGATGATGACGTTGATGATGGAGCAGCTGAGCTGGCACAATTAGTAAAGAAATTCAAAAGGTGGAACCACGAACTCGGAAATCCAGCTCTAAATCAACAATTGAAAAACAAAAAAGCACTAGACAACTCGATTATTTGTCACAAGTGCAACAAATCCAGTCATATCAAACCCAATTATCCACAGAATCGATTCAGTCACGGAATGAAACATAAAAGGAGAAGTTTTGCAGCCACTTGGGATGAAATGGATGAGGATGATAAAAGCACTGGCAGTGAGAGCGAAAATACAGATTCGTGCCTTCGAGGTGATATAACTGACAGTGATGAAGACGATGAGCCAAGCGAGGTATCAAAATTTACTCATTCGGAGTTGCTTGTATATTTTCACGAAGTAAATGGCTATTTCGAACGACTTAGGGAGAAATACACTAAAATTGAATCAAAAAGAGATACTTTGGTAGATTTAAATAAACAACTTGACCAATTGGTTAAAAACTATCAAAGCAAGAGCCCTAAGTGTGATAAGTGTCCATCATTTGAAGAAGAAATTAAAAAAACAAAAATTAAAATTAAATCGCTTGAAAATGAAATTATGATTTTGGAAGAAAGTGAAGATACAAGGAGACAAAATTCTATTAAAAAGGACACACAATTATTAAATGAAAATGAATCTCTCAAAATACAAATCCAACAACTGTCTACGACTTTAGAAAAATTTTCAAAAATTGAAAGATCGTTAAATATACTATTAGGAAAACAAACTGTTAATAAGTTTAGACAAGGACTTGGGTATAATCAATCAGAACATGATAGAAATATAATTAATCAAGTCAATTCAAAGTGCACAATATGTGGAAAAATTGGACACAATCATGTTTGCTGGTATAGACCTAAATATGAGAAAACCATACCAATTTGGGTTCCAAAAGGCACAAATATAAAATCCCTCAAAGTCAAACAAATCTGGGTGCCGAAAGGAACATATATAAATGTTTTTGGTCTCCACAAACTTATTTTTCAAAATCTATTACCACTAACAACAATGGATGTGACGACCTGAACTCGATGCCCGACAAACGACATCGAAATCCGTATCGTCGGAGCTTATAACAACATTAGATGTAAATAAACAGCGGAAACAAAAAGGAATATCATTGATCATAACACAGATACACTTTGATACAGTATCCATTACAACATCAATCACTAATACCAGAGTGATACACAAAAGATAATACAACAAAATGACCACTCCAAAGCGAAACAATAGAGACTTCAAAGAAAAAGCTTCCAACATACATCAACTTCGATAAGGTCCTCAAAAACTCCAAAAAACTCCAAAAACTTCAAGCACTTTGAAAGATTTTCAAATCCAAAAGATTTCCAAAATATGACAGCTTCCAAAAGACTTCTGAATCCAAGCTAGCTCCCAAAACATGGATAACCTGCTTCTAGGCTGCCCGTGTGGAAAATTGTGGGCACCCAGAGTTTAGAAAAGGAACAATAAACTCCAGGTCAGTCATGGGACGGGAATGAGTAAACAAAAACATTTGGTTTGAACAAAGAAGTTAAAATGAAATTCGCAATGCTTTTGAAAATGAAACTGCCATAAGGCCTCCCGCTACACACACAATGCAAGCGCACACGTAGAGGAGATTTCTCCTTATGACAGTCAAAAATGCTTGATACGCAAAAACCATTTTATATTATTATTAGTGCATAGTGCAGAAAACCTTTCGAAAATATAATATCAATCTTAGCCAGCATACCATATTTCATCGTATGCCTACTATAGCTACCACGTTAAATGGCAGGTTATACAATTGAAATCGCAAAAGGCGCGTATTGTTTCTTTGGATTTCCAACAAATGGTCAGACAAAGGAACTTCCTACACCGAAATGGGTACGCCTCTGGAAGGACGCCCTCGAGAACCTAACCGGATCTCTGCTAACACAAGGCCGACGATACCTCACGCTTTAACCAAGCTGTAACTATGTAACTACCACACAAGTATGCCATCCCCGGTCGTTACTGACCTTTATCCAAGGTGCCTCTCAACCAACAACCACACAACAATAAGTATATAGCAACCACATAGATTAAATATATGGGATCCATACCATGATATCACCTTTTATCTAGAAGAAAATGGACATACCCTAAGGGCGCGACCCTTAAAAACCATGCAGCAACATTCCTGTTTCGACCATTATCGGGTTTTGAGGCTAGACGAAGTCTCATCCACAAAACTACGTTTTTTCACAAAGCCATGCTTCCATCAACAAATGATCGGCAGCACTTCGTATGCCACATTACCAAATTAGGAATGTATCACTAGTAACTACCAACTACATAACCTTTGAGCTCGTACTTCTTAGAGAAGGGTGTTAAGCTAAGAGAATAAATCTCCGCCACCAAACAGAAATGTATTTGATAGAAACCAGCTTTACATCTTAAAGTGTAACCTCAGACACACATTCATACAAGTCTATTCCGGGTTCGAACAGAACCGAAGGCACTTCCAAAGAAGCCCTTGCAATCCGGGTATCCCCAATCCCGATCGGACTCCCCATCACATATGGAGATTTTTATACCGTAGCTACTCAGTTCAGAGTCATTCGATAGGTTATCCTATCGTTCTCGAAGACACCCGGTCTTCACCACCATCTTTGAATGCTATCCATTTTGTCATATCAATATTCGGAATGGATTATATGCCACAAAGGTCCTCTCCCGGCTAAACCGAATAGTGGGCGCAATATTTAAAAACCATATGGATGATGGGATCTCAGTTAAGTCACAACTTATTTTCCAAAACCTTTCATTTAAATGGTTTAAACAAATTACCATTTCCAAAATCTTTAAACAAAAAGACAAATTTCACCAATCTTTCACACATATTATTCACAGCTTTTTCAAAACAATTCCTCCTTCAAATCTTTTATAGAAAGGTTAAAAACCTTTCTTTCAAATGGTTTTAAACATATTACCATTTACAAATCTTTAAACAAAAAGATTTAATTCACAAAGTTCACTTAGTCTCACAAAGATCCATTTACGGATTTCAAAACAATTTCCATTTCAATTGGATTAACTCATTCAATCTTTAAATCAAAGATTTAACTTATAGCTTTCAAAACCCGTTTCCAAAGGTTCATTCATAACTTGGAAAACCATTTCATTTTGAATTGAAATCTCTTTAACACAAATTGGAAATTCATTCCTTATATGAAATCTTCTATTATTTGAAAACAAATAGTTTTCATCTCGAAAAAATCCGATCACATTTATACAAGTGAAAACCCTTGGGTTAAATTCAAATTCCCAAAACCATACTTTTAAAATGGTTTAAATCCATATAAACACATTTATAACTTTGTATAACATTTTTAAACTATAATTTCCAAACATGGAATTCAATTTCAAATCTTGAATTTAAATTCAAATTAAATTATTTAGATTTCAAAACTTTATCAAGTTATTTAAAATAACTTTTACCTTTTAAAACTCCCTTTCACATTTAACCCACAACCTTTTTCAAAACAATTTGGATTCAAAATTCAACTGTTAAAACCATTTCAAATATCTGCGACTTAACCGACTTCCTCGTGAAATCCATATTTGTGTGTGTATAGTGTAGTCCAGGGGGTTTTACACAATAGTGCAACATCAATCCTCACAGATTTAATCATATCAATACCGATAAGCAGTATAACCTATAACGCTTATCTTCATTCACAGATTCATAGATAAAGTAAATTTATCAATCACAAAGATTCATCATTACGTTTCTATGTGGGTTTCGGATAACCATCTGGAATCTGACTCCCTGTCGCATCGAAATTCAAATGCTATTTTACAGGCCAAGGGATTTTCATATTCATACAACAGTATATTCATCACAGATATAATAGCTCAGCACAAAGCATTTCATATTACATAGCATCACAAGCACATAACAGAGTACTAATCCAATACACAACATTCAATCGTAATCAATCATCTTTAATTAAGATGGATAAACCGTATAGTTCAAATCAATTAACCACGTAATTACTTTCATAAATTGTCCTTAATCAATGATTAACTATAATTAATTACTATTGATTAAGTCTTAATCACCTTCATTAATTAATCATTTTTTAATTAATTATCTTAATTAATTTATCCTTAATTGTTAATTAACCTTTAATTAATAATTAATCCTTTAATCAATTATCCTTACTTAATTACAATAATTAATTAATCAATTCTCAATTAATAATCATCCCTTAATTACTTTCATTAATTTAAGGATAAACCATTTATCTTTATTACTTAATCCTTATTTAATAACTTTTGGAAATATATCATCATCAATACATAAATTAACTTAAATTTTTTAAGTTAGATTAAGGATTATAAACTTAATTACAAAAATTAAGTTTGTAAACTTTAAAACAAAAGTTATATAGATTAAAACACTTTAGCTTAATAAATTTTAAGTAATTTATTTTGAAAACAATTTGAGAATTAAATTAAATAATCACCTGATATTTAATTTTTCAAATCAAGATAATTTAATTTCAAGACACATTTGCATTAAAAATTCATTTCTTATTGCCTTTGAAAACCAGATACATATTTTAAAACCTGGTTCATCCCTTCAAATACTCGAGCCAACTTCGATTCTTACCCGAGCCAAACCACAAAATACACGAGCAACCCCTGAGCCAATTGGAGACTTATCCGAGCAAACGGCCCTTTCTTCTTCTTCTCTTTTCTTTTAACTTTAATCTTGTTTTAAAATTAAAAATTGTTTAAAATCACTCACGAATGCATTTGAATCCCAACCCGAGCCAACATCACGTTTTCTCGAGAGTAAACTCGAGCTGTCGTTATCTTCTTCAACTACCATGCTTTCCAGATGCACAGAGTTTCGCGTGTGCATATGCACAGTTCATCGGAACGATTCCGATCATTGTCACTGATGCCAACAAGTCACCTACGACTTCCTCCATCGATCCCAATCACTAAATCTTTAAATTGAACTCGAAATCTAAATCGAGTTCGAGCTCACCCAAACTGGAATGAACCCAGACCAATAAAATCGATCGCCGATGACAATCTCGGCAACTTGGAACCACGCCGCTCCACCCAAAAATGCATCACATGATTTCACTTCGATCCTCCTTGGACCGGTCCCTCCCGGTGCCTTGACGTCGACAAAATCTCCCCTACAAACCTCGCGACCAAAACTGAACAATAAACCTTAAAATCAAGTCGCTGCGGCACCTCGATCAATCAGAAAATTTTCGACTATTTTTCCCACAGACTTCATCACTTTCACCTCCTCTGACATCAAGCCCAAGACTCAATTGTTTATTGATCATCATAAATCAATGTTTTTGTGTTTTCCGTTCAAACCCAAAAACGCACTTGAATTCAAAACTTAAATCACAATTTTATTATTAAAATTCAACATTTAGGAGCACAAATCAGATTGCATGATCAAAACAAGGAATTAAATCGTTTGATTTTTTATTATTAAAAGATCATTAGTGTAAAAAAATATATTTCCAGTAACCTATTTATCTTTAGTGCTTACAAATATTTTTAGGAAAGGGGTCTTGACCATTCTAACATATTTTCTTTGAACAATAAGATTAATAGATGATCAGAAAGTGAGTTTTTGATTTTTCAAACAGGATTGAACCCTATAATACTCAAAACAGAGACTAATGTCTGTTCTTAGGCATGCAGAGCTATGTACACACATATATTCACAAATATATACACATGCAAGTAATTTTTCAACCAACTTTAACATATTTTTCAAACAACAAATTTAAATTCAAAAATCAAAGGGTTTACTCACCTTGATCAAGAAGAAACAGAGAAGAACAGGCTTGAAGTAAATTTGTAAACTGGGAATTAGCTGTTGATCTTTGAACAACTGAAACTTGATGATCTTGATTGATGAATTTTATTGAGTTGCTTCTGGCATTTTGATTCAGTTTTAAATTGATCTGAAACTTAGTTCTGATTTCCTTTTACTTTGCTTCGGGCTTCTTAAACTTCCAGGTTTTGAAAATTTTCTTGTTTCAGGTTTAAAAATGTTTTTAGAGTTTGCTTTAGAATTTTTTTTGATTTGTTTTCTTCTCAGATTTGCTTTTGAAACTTTTGTTTTCTGGTTTATAGAGTTTGAGCAGGTAAGGGTAATGAGAGAGAGGTTTAAGATATTATATAGTTCCTATTTCCTTTTTATAATTTTTTCTTAAAAATGAAAACAATAAAATGACACTTGTTCCATTTAATTATGAGATTATTACACTTGTTTAATTGGTGTGTTAAAAGCTTAACACTTGTCCCCTTTTTATATTTATATGATTTAAATAAAATTTTATATTATATTTCTTATATAAAGACATTTCCCTTATATTAATATATATGCTATTTAAAACAAATGCTTTTAAAACTAACTACCGATTAAATAATTTAGATAAACAATTTTTTTTAAAACCCAAATCATTTTTTCTAAGTCATTTAAATTCAAATACAAATTCAATATTCAAATTCAAATTTTAAAGTCAAATTCAAATTTACTCATATATACATATACATATATATTTCAAATTCAAATAATTCTAAAACGTTTATTATTTTGAATTCTTAAACTCAAATGAATTTACAATCTTATCTACATATATACAAATCAACACTGATTTTATTTATTTTGAAAAAACTCAAATTAATTCCAAAATTTACATTAATTATTAATTTAAATTTAATTCAAAATGGGGATCGTTACAGATTCCCCCCTTGTGAATATCTCGTCCTCGAAATTTGAAAGAGAGAGAAAGACAAACAAAGAATATAAGATTATAGAAAAAGATAGAGAAATGGCTTATCAGATCAAGCCGGAATATCCACAAATATGAGTATAAACTCACTTAACACTCTACGAAATATTTGGATCATCTGATCTACGAAATATACAGGGCATTGGGGCATTGGTTAGTCCTAAGGAATAACTAACCGTTCGTATAATATATCATAACCCAATGAAATAGACAAAAATAGGTTCAATTACAATTTTAGATTCCAGATTTAACTCACTTACGATTTGCTGAGAAATGAAACTATGTATAGTTCCCGTATCGGACAAAACTCAAAGTTTTTATTGTAAATGAGAAGGTTACCTTCTAAAATTCCTTTTCCCTTATCAGCCTTTGAGGTTGAAGGATCATCTTTGATTGCATGCACCTTCGCTACATGAGCTTGCTTCCTTTTCGGACAATCTTTTACTTCGTGACCTGGCTTGTGACAGTAATAACATTCCTTAACTCCCTGACCAGTCTTCATAGGTTGTTCTTTCTTAACTTGTCTCTTCAGATTCTTGCAGTTGTTTGAATAGTGGCCCTTTTCTTGGCAATTGTAACAAGTTATATCTTTCGCCGGGTTTTCTTGTTTGTCCTTCTTTTCCTGGCCTTGATATGGTTTCTTACCCCCGAACTTTCTTTTCTTCCAATTTTGATTGCTCGTATTTCCTCCTACCCTTGGGACTTCCAGCATATCCAGGGTAGCATATCTATACCTCATGTCTATCAAATCTGAAAAAGATTCTTTGACGTGTGCTGTCATCCTTTCGTGGAATTTCTTATTCATCCGACGAATGAATCTTTCATTTTTCTTTAGAGGCGTGTTCACCAATTCTGAGCCGAAACGGGATAATTCGTTAAATTTGTTTAAGTACTCCTCAAATGAAAAACTCCCCTGCTTCAAGTCCATGAATTCTTGGTACATTCGGGAGATACCAGCCAACGACATATAGTGCTTCTCAAACACTTCCTTAAATCGATTCCAACTAAACTCATCTTCCGGCTCATCCATGGTAACTGTCTCCCACCATGCTAGAGCCTCTTCCTGGAGTTGCCTCGAAGCTATTAGTCGCATCTGATTGTCTTCCAACTTTAGTTCCCTGAAAATCCTTTCACATGATCGGATCCAGGCTTGGGATTCGATGATGGATTCTTTGCCAATGAACGGCTTTCCACCTAGTCTGTAAAAACTTCGATACAGATCAGCCAGATCCGGCTGAGTTTGAGTAGGAATAGCTGCTGTTATAGGGACTTGATCAGCTGTAGTGGTATTTCCCCGTCCCTTACCTTGTCCTCTTCTTCCGCTCATTCTCACTATCGGTAAATAGTAAGAAAACTTGATTTAGGCATATGGACAAGATATCTTAGGGATATCAACAGTTTAAATACATAGACTGAGTAATTCGGGTTTTCGTTTTACGGGCTGTACTCATTCTAGGGTATACTTCACCCTATCTCTAATAAGCCATCTAATGTGTTATACTCCGTAGCTAAAGTTCTTACTCAACCTTTAGCTCTGATACAACTTGTGACGACCCGAACTTGAAGCCCGACAAACGACATCGAAATCCGTATCGCCGGAGCTTATAACAACATTAGATGTAAATAAACAACGGAAACAAAAAGGAATATCATTGATCATAACATAGATACACATTGATACAATATCCATTACAACATCAATCACTAATACCAGAGTGATACACAAAAGATACTACAACAAAATGACCACTCCAAAGCGGAATAATAGAGACTTCAAAGAAAAAGCTTCCAACATACATCAACTTCGACAAGGTCCTCAAAAACTCCAAAAAAAACCCAAGCACTTTGAAAGATTTCCAAATCCAAAAGCTTTCCAAAATCTAACAGCTTCCAAAAGACTTCCGAATCTAAGCTAGCTCCCAAAACACGGATAAGCTGCTTCTAGGCTGCCCGTATGGAAAATTATGGGCACCCAGAGTTTAGGAAGGGAACAATAAACTCCGGGTCAGTCATGGGACTGGTACGAGTAAACAAAAACATTTGGTTTGAACAAAGAAGTTAAAATGAAATTCGCAATGCTTTTTGAAAATGAAACTGCCATAAGGCCACCCGCCACACACACAATGCAAGCGCACACTTGGAGGATATTTCTCCTTATGACAGTAAAAAATGCTTGATACGCAAAAACCATTTGATATTATTATTAATACATAGTGCAGAAAACCTTTCGAAAATATAATATCAATCTTAGCCAGCATACCACACTTCGTCATATGCCTTCTATAGCTACCGTGTTAAATGGCAGGTTATACAATTGAAATCGTAAAAGGCGCGTATTGTTTCTTTGGATTTCCAACAAATGGTCAGGCAAAGAAACTTCCTACACCAAAATGGGCACAACTATGGAAGGACGCCCCCGAGAACCTAATCGGATCTCTGCTAACACAAGGCCGACGCAACCTCACGCTTTAACCAAGCTATAACTAGGAAACTACCACACAAGTATGCCATCCCCGGTCGTTACCGACCTTTATCTGAGGCGCCTCTCAACCAACAACCACACAGCAATAAGTATGTAGCAACCACATAGGTTAAATATCTGGGCTCCATAACATGATATCACCTTTTATCGAGAAGAAAATGGAATACCCTAGGGGCACGACCCCTAAAAACCTTGCCGCAACATTCCTGTTTCGACCGTTATCGGGTTGTGAGGCTCGACAAAGTCTCGTCCACAAAGCTACGCTTTTTCACAAAGTCATGCTTCGATCAACAAATGATCAGCAGCACTTCGTATGCCATATTACCAAATTGGGAATGTATCAGTAGTAACCATCAACTACATAACCTCTGAGCTCATACGTCTCAGAGAAGGGTGTTAAGCTGAGGGAATAAATTTCCGCCACCAAACAGAAATGTATTTGATAGAAACCAGCTTTACATCTCAAAGTGTAACGTCAGACACACATCCATACAAGTCTGTTCCGGGTTCGAACAGAACCGAAGGCACTTCCAAAGAAGCCCCTGCAATCCGGGTATCACCAATCCCAATCGGACTCCCCATCACATATGGAGATCTCTATACCGTAGCTACTCAGTGCAGATTCATTCGATAGGTTATCATGTTGTTCTCGAAGACACCCGGTCTTCACCACCGTCTTCAAATGCTATCCATTTCGTCGTATCACTATTCGTAATGGGTTATATGACACAAAGGTCCTCTTCCGGCTAAACCGAATAGTGAGCACAATATTTAAAAACCATATGGATAATGGGATCTCAGTTAAGTCACAACTTATTTTCAAAAACCTTTCATTCAAATGGTTTAAACAAATCACCATTTCCAAAATCTTTAAACAAAAAGACAAATTTCACCAATCTTTCACACAGATGCATTCATAGATTTTTCAAAACAATTCCCCCCTTCAAATCTTTTATAGAAAGGTTAAAAACCTTTCTTTCAAATGGTTTTAAACATATTACCATTTACAAATCTTTAACAAAAAGATTTAAATCACAAAGTTCACCCAGTCTCACAAAGATCCATTTACGGATTTCAAAACAATTTCCATTTCAATTGGATTAACTCATTCAATCTTTAAATCAAAGATTTAACTTATAGCTTTCAAAACCCGTTTCCAAAGGTTCGTTCATAACTTGGAAAACCATTTCATTTCAAATTGAAATCTCTTTAACACAAATTGGAAATTCATTCCTTATATGAAAGCTTCTATTATTTGAAAACAAATAATTTTCATCTCGGAAAAATCCGATCACATCTATACAAGTTAAAATCCTTGGGTTAAATTCAAATTCCCAAAACCATACTTTTAAAATGGTTTAAATCTATATAAACATGTTTATAACTTTGTATAACATTTTTAAACCATAATTTCCAAACATGGAATTCAATTTCAAATCTTGAATTTAAATTCAAATTAAATTATTTAGATTTCAAAGCTTTATCGAGTTATTTAAAATAACTTTTACCTTTAAAACTCCTTTTCACATTTAACCCAAAACCTTTTCCAAACAATTTGAATTCAAAATTCAACTTTTAAAACCATTCAAATATCTGCGACTTAACCGATTTCCTCATGAAATCGAAATTTGTATGTGTATAGTGTAGTCCAGGGGTTTTTACACAATAGTGCAACACCAATCCTCGCAGATTCAATCATATCAATACCGATAAGCGGTATAACCCTAACGTTTATCTTCATTCACAGATTCATAGTTAAAGTAAATTTATCAATCACAAAGATTCATCATTACGATTCGATGTGGGTTTTGGACACCCAACTGGAATCCGACTCCCTGTCGCATTGAAATTCAAAAGCCATTTTATGGGCCAAGGGATTTTCATATTCATACAATAGTATATTCATCACAGATATAACAACTCAGCACAAAGCATTTCATATTACATAGCATCACAAGCACATAATAGAGATATTAATCCAATACACAATATTCAATAGTAATCAATCATCTTTAATTAAGATGGATAAACCGTGTGGTTTAAATTAATTAACCACATAATTACTTTCATAAATTATCCTTAATCAATGATTAATTATCATTAATTACTATTGATTAAGTCTTAATCACCTTCATTAATTAATCGTTTCCTAATTAATTATCTTAATTAATTTATCCTTAATTGTTAATTAACCTTTAATTAATAAATAATCCTTTGATCAATTATCCTTAATTAATTACAATAATTAATTAATCAATTCTCAATTAATAATCATCCCTTAATTACTTTCATTAATTTAAGGATAAACCATTTATCTTTATTACTTAATCCTTATTTAATAACTTTTGGAAATAAATCATCATCAATACATTAATTAACTTAATATTTTTAAGTTAGATCAAGGATTATAAACTTAATTACAAAAATTAGATTTGTAAACTTTAAAACAAAAGTTATATAGATTAAAACACTTTTAACTTAATAAATTTGAAGTAATTTATTTTGAAAACAATTTGAGAATTAAATTAAATAATCACCTGATATTTAAATTTTCAAATCAAGATAATTTAATTTCAAAACACATATGCGTTAAAACTTCATTTCTTGTTGCTTTTGAAAACCTGATACATATTTTTAAAACCTGGTTCATCCCTTCAAATACTCGAGCCAACTTCGATTCTTACCCGAGCCAAACCACAAAATACACGAGCAACCCCCGAGCCAATTGCAGACTTACCCAAGCAAACAACCCTTTCTTCTTCTCCTCTTTTCTTTTAATTTTAATCTTGTTTTAAAATTAAAAATTGTTTAAAATCACTCGCGTATGCATTCGAATCCCAACCCGAGCCAACATCACGTTTTCTCGAGAGTAAATCCGAGATACCGTTATCTTCTTCAACTACCATACTTTCCAGATGCATAGAGTTTCTCGCGTGCATGTGCACAATGTGTTGGAACGATTCCGATCATTGTTGCTGATGCCAACAAGTCACCTACGACTTCCTCCATCGATCCTAATCACTAAATCTTTATATTGAACTCGAAATCGAAATCGAGTTCGAGCACACGCAAACTGGAATGAACCCAGACCAACAAAATCGATCGCCGACGACAATCTTGGCAACCTGGAACCACGTCGCTCCACCCAAAAACGCGTCACATGATTTCACTTCGATCCCCCTTGACCGGTCCCTCTCGGTGCCTTCGTCGACGAAATCTCCTCTACAAACCTCACGACCAAAACTGAACAATAAACCCTAAAATCAAGTCGCGGCGGCACCTCGATCAACCAGAAAATTTTCGAGTATTTTTTCCATAAACTTCATCATTTTCACCTCCTCTGACATCAAGCCCAAGACTCGGTTGTTTATTGATCATCAGAAATCAATATTTTTGTGTTTTCTGTTCGAACCCAAAAACGCACTTCAATTCAAAACTTAAAATCATAATTTTATTATTAAAATTCAACATTTACGAGCACAAATCAGATTGCATGATCGAAACAAGGAATTAAATCATTTGATTTTTTTATCATTAAAAGATCATTACTGTAAAAAATTATTTCCAGTAACCTATTTATATTTAGTGCTTACAAATATTTTTAGGAAAGAGGTCTTGACCATTCTAACATATTTTCTTTGAACATTAAGATCAATAGATGATCAGAAAGTGAGTTTTTGATTTTTCAAACAGGATTGAACCCTATAATACTCAAAACAGAGACTTATGTCTGTTCTCAGGCATGCAGTGCTATATACACACATATATTCACATACACAAGCAAGTAATTTTCAACCTTCTTTAACATGTTTTTCAAACAACAAATTCAAATTCCAAAATCAAAGGGTTTACTCACCTTGATCAAGAAGAAACAGAAAAGAACAGGCTTGAAGTAAATTTGTAAACTGGGAATTAGCTGTTGATCTTTGAACAACTAAAACTTGGTGATTTTGATTGATGAATTTTGTTGAGTTGCTTCTGGCGTTTTGATTCAGTTTTAAATTGATCTGTAAATTTCTTTTGATTTCCTTTTACTTTGCTTAAGGCTTCTGAAACTTCCAGGTTTTGAAATTTTTCTTGTTTCAGGTTTAAAAATGTTTTTAGAGTTTGCTTTGGAAAATTTTCTGATTTGTTTTCTTCTCGGATTTGCTTTTGAAACTTTTGTTTTTTGGTTTATAGGGTTTGATCAGGTAAAAGAAATGAGGGAGAGGTTTAAGATACTATATAGTTTCTATTTCCTTTTTATAAATTTTTCTTAAAAATGAAAACAATAAAATGACACTTGTTCCATTTAATTATGATATTATTACACTTGTTTAATTGATGTGTTAAAAGCTTAACACTTGTCCCCTTTTTATATTTATATGATTTAAATAAATTTTTATATTATATTTCTCATATAAAGACATTTCCCTTATATTAATATATATACTATTTAAAAGAAATGCTTTTAAAACTAACTACCCATTAAATAATTTACATGACCAATTTTTTTAAACCCAAATCATTTTTTCTAAGTCATTTAAATTCAAATACAAATTCAAATTTTAAAGTCAAATTTACTCATGTATACATATACATATATATTTCAAATTCAAATAATTCTAAAACATTTATTATTTTGAATTCTTAAACTCAAATGAATTTGCAATCTTATATATATATACACACACACACACAAATCAACACTTATTTTATTTATTTTGAAAAAATTCAAATTAATTCCAAAATTTATCCTAAAATTTACAATAATTATTAGTTTAAATTTAATTCAAAAATGGGGATCGTTGCAATGGACCTATAAAAACAAATAGGTCACAAAAATATTTTATCGTGTAGGTGTGGTGGTAGGCTAAGGAACATCAACAGTGTTATTTGGATTCTGGCTATTCAAGGCGCACAACGGGCGACAAATCAAAGTTCCTTATCCTAGTATAAAGGTGGCAGAATCATAATGGGCAATAACGAAAAATTATCGACACAGGTAAAATAGGTAAAGGTATCTTGAACGGTATATGTGATAATCTGCACCATAACCTGAATTAAATCAGCCAGTTATCTGATAAAATATTGATTATTGACTTTGATTATTCAAAATTGTTGGCCAATTATATTTTTCATGCCGAGAACACTAATAAGTACCTCAAGAGTCTTTGAACTATTTCACATAAAATTGTTTGGAATAATGATGGTGTTTTATTAATGGATGATAATACATTTGAATATTTTACTGTTGACTCTATATATACAGTTTTGTTTATTGGCACAGCTTCAATCCAAAAGAATTTCATTTAAAAGTTGTTAAAAAGGATTTCAAGGAATTGTTGCTACTCCACAATCTGGTCTATCACATTCAACTAATCATAATCTTGAATCTAAGAGAAATTCAAACGCAAATTACACTAGTAATCTAGTTAATAGAAAAATTACTAGTGGAATGTGATTTATGTTGAGACATTCAGTAGCTGCATCGTTTTTTTAAAGAAAATATCTGCATATTTTTTATTTCAAATAATTTTCAAATAGCTGAAATTTTTCTTATAAAACCCCTTCTACAAAATCATTTTTGTTGACCTTGTTCAGATTAGTTATTTTTAGAAAATTTGATAATAACTACATTAACTAATCTGACATCCGACCGATTATCGAAAAGATAAATAGTGATTGAAAATGTGATGACTGTTGATATTGATCATATATTATAACTTGAGACGGTATACTTAGCAAATTTCTTTAAACAAGAATAATAAAAACTTTTTGTTGGTAAAAATTCCATGACCATTTCTATTTCTATCATATGTCTATCAACCGTCACTCATCAAAATCCAATGTAGTATGCCAACATGTGGTATTTTAAACGGAAAATCATTCATTTTTTTCATTTTATTATATTTTTAGCAAATAAAAACATCCAAAGTATCCACTCTCATTTAGAAGTCCTCACGGTTATGCATGGGCGAATTACTTGGAATATTTTTATGGGCTTCCATGCTCATTTAAAAGTCCTCACAGTTATGCATGTATGGAACGCATATCAAAATTGATTGACTAAATAGACAAGTTGATTGTAATCCCATTTGAAAGTCCTCGCGGTTATGCATGGTTAGAAGATACCTGAATTCATTTATTTTAAAAAAAAATTGGAATACTACTAATCTCATTTAAAAATCCTAACGATTATGCATGGTTAGTAGATATTCAAATTCATGATATAAATATACCACAAATAGACACAGCTATATGGTTTTGCATCATCCCTACCATTCTAAAGTGGAATATACACGCCTAACAGAATATTTATGACTTTTGTTTGATTTTTTTATTGAAATTTAGTATTTATACCAGATTGAGTATTAATATTGTATTAATGTCTATCACTTTATCTCTATTTTTCTAACACTATTACTCTTTTGTTGATAATAAAAGGGGGAAAGAAAAGTTAATATTTTGGCAAACAAAGGTCAAATATTTTATTTTGTATTTTCTATTTGCATCTAGGTCCATCTGCATATTTTTATTTATTGATGCATATATGAAAGGGGAGCTTTGCTGTAGAAAGAGAGCATTCAAATAGGTAGAGCAAATAGAGTCTATCAATGATCAAATACATTTGGTAAATTCGAAATCTTCAATATATATATTTGTTACCATCAAGGGAGGGAGATTGTTGAATATGCTAGTATATGATTTTTGTTTGACGATAATAAACATATATATATATATATATATTTGTTTAAATGTAATTGTTAATGTATATTTTATTTTTCATAATTAAATAAATATTTGCTGAACAAAATAAACAACATAGAGTTTTTATTCAAACAAATATTTATTACAATCTTGAACATTACAAATTTGAGCTCCCATACACACACACACACACACACAATTTCAATTACAATACAATTATGTCTACATCACAATTTTCCATTTACATTTGCACCTCACTACGTATCTCTCATTCACTCGTATTTATCTTCAACTCTATTCTAGATTGAATCCAGCATCTGAATTATGTGCAAAAAAACGCTGACGCAATAAAATTGAAAAAGAAAATATTTTTGCAGTGTAAAATAAAATGTAATTTGAAAATATTATTTGCCTCAGTTATTTGGGTTGTTCAGCATCATTTAATTTTAAATTCATCAAACACGAACAACCTGTGACATGCACAGTATATCACTGTACATGCTACAAGCCATGCACACCGATATACACTTGATAAAATTACAGGGGTAGGTGAGCACAAGGTCAAACCCAATTAAAAGTCGGGTTCAACTCAAGTGAAATACAAATAAAGCCATGGCACGAGCACAAGATCAAACTCCAGCTATAAGCTGGGTTCAATACAGGTGCAATCTAAATGTACACATGAAGTTCAAAGTGAAGCCACAATGAAACTGCACTAATCCAGACAACGTGAACAAATGGTCAATGTCAACACAAATGCTCTAGACTAGATCAATTCAAAAATATGGTCAAGTGATAGAGTATCAAGTCGAGTCAAAGACAGAGCCACAAAACTTATAAACAGTTCGATAAGCCAAGACAACAAGCTAGAGAAGGCTGCACAAAGACCACTGACATATATGGTATGGATAAAAAGAGTTCGTATGTACTAACTCGAAGTAACATGTGTACAACACAATGCAAACCAGAAATGAGTCAAAGCACTAATGAATATAGACCAGAAGACCACCAGTGAATTAATATCACACAAACAACTATATACATATGTGAATATACAGCACAACAAAGTTCAAATGAAACTGGTTCAAAGCAATATAACTTCATTAAGACCACATGCAACGCGGCAATGAACCGATACTAGTGACTCAAACCAAGACCAGTGAGCAGTGCCAACAGATCAGAGACAAGTACACAAGTCATGTACGAAGGCACGTTGGAATATGTAGTGAAACAAGTGGATAGGTCTGACAACCAATCTGATGTCAACAAAGCATCCAGTGAAACCTAGTGTAGACAAGCTATATGGAGACACAATGCAAAGCGGTGAATGCAACACTTCAATGCACAATGAAAACTTATAAATACAATGCATATGTTAGCAGTGATGTACACATTGAACCGAACAACTGTACATAATGTGAAGATATTAAGTGAAGCACGCAACAACTCGAATGAGAAACTACACAAGACCAGTCCACTTGAAAGTAATATCAAAGGCAACCAAGGTCAGGCAACAGGATAACTCGGCTAACATCATCATTAAAGACTAGAAAATGAAGTAGTGCAGACAAATGTACAAAGGCAGAACCAAGCACACACATATATGTAACAATTCAAAACATCATAGCAACAAGCATGATGATATACAATAGAGAAAATCGTTGTGTAACTTGAAGATAAATTCGAGCTAGTATATCAGAGATGTGTGGATACAAGAAAACAAAAAACTACACGCTTCAAATCATGGAATGGCGGTAACAAAAATAATGTAACAAATTCGAATGACGAAGCCGTGGGTCAATTAGCAGGATTTTATAAAACTAAAAAACAGTAGCAAGTTTAACCAAACCAAGCCAAAGATAACAGCAGCTCAATATCAAAGCAATGTCGAAGTCACTGAGGAAAACAAAATTCATATATTCAAATGGCAGAAAGTCTAAGCCATAGTCGCCAAGAAAATGAAAGTCAGAATCAAACAAGCCGTGACAACCAAGTAACGAAGATATACGAATTGAACAAGTCAGAACAAATCACAAGCATTCAAGCAATAATCAACGGAATAGAAAATTATCAGATGAATTCAATTCTAACGAAATTTCAAGATTTCAAATCCTGTTTAACCCTACCATCATCGGCATTCAAAAATCCATTCGAGTTTAAGCAAAATGAGAACGATAAATCAATAAATTCGAATCAAAAAGTCGAGATTAATCAAAATCAAAAGGAACATCACGTACTAATTTTTCAACCAAGTGAAGGTGCTCGACAATTTTGAAGCAGTCGAGAAATAAATCAAAGAAAGCAAACGAAGCATCATTCAACCTACAACTAAAAGCGACGACTTCAAAGAATATCATGAACCTTAATTTTGTGAAAGAGAAGCAAAGAAGAAAGCAGTCACTTTTAGCAAAGAAAGGATACCGGCCGATAGTATAAGAGAATAAAGGGGATAACTTTTCCTATCACTTAACATATTTTGGGCCGGATTAAAAAAAGGAATTTGGGCTTATATTTTTAATTAGGGTTTTGTATCTTTAATTGTTTTTAAATTTTTGTATTTTTCCTTTAAACCTTTGTAAATTCTAGTCGTGTGACTAAGGTACGAACTATGGTGGTGTAGTTCGAGAATTCACAACTTAGTGGCTGAGTTGTGGCAGGATTTCGAGCGTAGAGTTAGGTTAGTCGATAACGGGTGTCGCGAGTTTACATGTGTAATCATCTGACTACTTAATTTCTAGTAGAAACCTTAGAGGCAGCACATAGGCATGGTTTTGCCGAATCTGGGTAGATCTGTGTTGTTCTTTTTCTGCATTTATTATTCTGCTTTATCTATGTTGTAATTATTTTACATACTTCCGCATTAATTTTTTTTAATTATTAGTATCACCCTATTCACTCCTCTTAGGGTGAAATCGATCCTACATGATCTTCATGTTGATGATGCTCGAGGGATCAATAGTGATCATGTTATGAGCTCAAACCGAGTGATAGACGAGTGTCGAGTTGGAAAATCCACAAAGACTATATGTATGTCTTTATGGTATTACAAAAGCTTTTGAGGCCGAATGGTGTGATGCACCACACGGTAGAAGATGCATCACTTGTAGATGGTGGTACAGGTTTGTAATTTGATATGGTTGAGATATAGGGAGCTGTGATAGATTTAGAGATGGCATGCTTAATATGTTGGAGATATGTGATTTTGCATCTAGGTGGAGTGTTAAATTTTTGTGATACAAAATCACAATTAGAAGGAAAAGATGCAAAAAGGAAGAAAGAGAAAATTTTGTTTCCCCTAATTAATAGGCATATTTGGTTATATTTTTTCTCTCTCTAATTATCTAATAAATTTTTGCTATCTAATATTAACTTTGGCATTAAGTAGTTGGAGCGTAGAAGAGGTAGTGCAAAATGTGTGAAAATATATCTGCTAATTCTCTCTTATGCCATCTTTGTTCTTCCCCTCCAACAATATTAGCCATAGAGATCAAGACTTCTTTTCTCAATTTGGTCATTGGTTCAATTTTTATTTTGTTTACTTTTATTTTGTTTGATTAATTGTATATAAATTTTGGTTAATAAATAAAGAGGTAGTATAGTCTAATCTCTTATGTATTGTTTTCAAATCTCATGTCTGTTTATTTTCTATCCAAATTTATCTCTTTGTGAATCTACTGAAAAAAGCTTCCACAAAGAAAAGGTTTCTCTACATGGTTTACATCAGATAGTGGCGAATCTGGCTATGTATTTTAGGAGGATCAATATTTAAGAGGGGCAGAATGCTGTGTGTAATATGTATATAATATGCAAAATCAAATCCAAATTTAGAATATAAAAAACTATCAACCAAACAGTATTTGAGAGGGTTCAGGTGCAGCCTATGAGTATAAAATAAATTCGTCCATTACCCATGAGGAAAGACATTTCAAAATTGAGTAGAAAGCAACATCGGGGGAATAGTGATTAGCTCTACCTTATTTATTTGTAACGACCATTTGACAAGATACATTTAAATTTGTAATATATTCTCTTCCCATATTTGTTAAACGGTGATGATCATTTAGCATACTTAAAAGTTATTCTCCCTTCTAAATGTTAGGAAAATTGCATTATAGATTAAGGCTATACGAACAGTGATCCTTATAAAAATTTAGATTCACTTGCGATCGAAATACATAAATCTTTAAATGATGGATCCCTGAGCAATCATGTTTCTGATAAACTATTTTTTATATTGTAATGATAAAGAAGTGTAGTAACATAAGTATTTTATAATTTTGTTTTTGTTTATTCATAAAATTAACTTGTAATTTCTTATTAACCACCATTTAAACATTTACCTTAATGTATTTTTGTTATACCTTATTCCACTGTAGTAGAAAAGTGGATGAAGGCATTTCAATAGTGTATTTTCAAAATTTAATAAGTACAACCCTACTAATAAAATAACCAAGAAGAAATAACGATCAATATGTAAATAAATTTTACTTATAAATAAGCAAAATAATATAATATTCTATCATCTGGACTTTAATCCTAATAATTAGAGCACCAATTTGTATGAACTATTTACGTGGTGGGTGTGAATAATTGTTACATGAGTTAAATCAATATGATGCAATAAGTCTAATGACTATATTATGTTGGAAGTTTTCTTCAATAGCAAATAGATTTGATTTTAGACAAAGATAGATAAGAGGTTGGAGAAGAAAAAATAAATTTTTTCATATGAGGTGAATTTTTTTATTAATAAACTTTATTACAAAAGTTCATATTTTTTACTTACGTCCAAAATGAATGAATCCACCTCTATTTATTGAAGTTTACATCTTAAATAAACCGTGGAGATTATCTTAATCTAATGGTTCTCTAGAAACATCTCATAAATATTATCTCATAGAATTTCAAATATATTAGTCCATAAATATGTCCAAAATATTCCCTTTTACTATTTCAAATATATTATTCAATATATTCTAGATTATAGATATTTCTTAGATGAAAAATCCAGATTCCAAAATTAAGTGTATTTCCAACGCCCCCTTGAACTTAATTTTGCTACTCCAAACAGACTCTTCGAATTTACAAAATCTTCATGCTTGAGAGGCTTGGTGAAGATATCAGCTACTTGATCATATATCTTCACGTACTCTAGTTGTACATCCTTTTTGGAAACACTCTCCAGTGTAGTGATAGTGTGTATTAATGTGCTTGCTTCGATCATGAAAGACTGAATTCTTAGCCAAAGCAACCATTGATTTATTATCCACGAAAATCTTTACTGGCTCCTCTTATGGAAAATTCAACTCTTTTAATAGGTTTAGTAACCAAATTACATGGATAACACATGAAGTGAAAGCTACATACCCTGTTTCACATGTGGAAAGAGTGGCAGCCAACAGCTTCATGTCTCCCATTTAGAACACGAAGTCGCTCGTGCTTTTTTAGTCATCAATATTTCCTTCCAATCGCTATATTTGTATCCAACAAGCTTATAATTATCAGAAATAGAGTAGTATAAGCCAAAGTTTGTTGTTTCTTCGATATAACGAAGAACCCTCTTTGCTGTTTTCAAATGAGTTGTTGTTGGTTTCTCCATATATTTACTGACAACTCCTACCACATATAGGATGTTGCGTCTTGTGCACGTTAAGTATCACAAGCTTCCAACCAAACTCTTAAAGAGTGTTGGGTCCACCTTTTCTCCTTCCTCTTGCTTTGGCAACTTGATTCCACATTTTATTGGCATGCACACCGGGTTAGAGTCATCCATCTTGAACTTCTTCAGCACTTCCTTAGCATAGCCTTATTGAGTGATTAGAATGTCTTTGTTTTCTTATTTTACTTCAATGCCAAGATAGTAAGACAAAAGCCCAATATCAGTTATCTCGAACTCCTTTGTCATCTCTTTCTTAAACTCATTAAACATACTTGGTTGCTACCCGTGAAGATCAAGTCATCTACATACAAGCACACAATCAATATATCATCGTTTTTGACTTAGATATAGCCCGCATGCTCATATGGACACTTAATGAAGTTTCTCTCTTGGAAATACATATCTATTCGAGCATTCCAAGCTCTTGGGGCTTGCTTCAACCTATAAATTACATTCTTTAGCTTTGATACCTCTTCTTCTCCCTTGATTTTGTAGCCTTGTGGTTGCTCAAAGTGAACTTCTTCTTTAAGAACTTCATTTAGGAATGTAGATCTCTTATCCATTTGATGCATCTTCCAATTATTTTGAGGTGCCAATGAAATAATTATTCTAATAGTTTGTCGAGTGACTAGAGCGAGTACCCCATCATAGTCAATGTTGACTCCCTAACTGTAGCCTTTTCCCACCAATCTCGCCTTGTATCTTTCTACTTCTCCATTGGCATTCTTCTTTACTTTATATACCGACTTCACACAGATTGCTTTGTGCCCTTGTTGAAGTGAAGCTATCTCCCATATGTCATTTTTCTTGATCCTTTATCTCTTCATCCATAGCATTTCTCATACTCTTCTTTTGCCAGGCTTCTTGAAAGTTCATAGGCTCACAATCCGCAAATAGACAAAAATGAGCAAGATTGCCGTTGTTTCTAGTTACTTCGTATATTTTTTGAAGGCCACTAAAGCATGAAGTCCTTTCACTTGAGCTTTTGTCTTATTGATAACTCGTGGTTAGTGAAGCAGGTGAAGAAGTATACTCCTCTCTTGATTGTTCAATCCTTGGTTGTTGCATGTCATCTTCTTCAAAATGTGGAAAGAAATTGTAGTCCTCATTATATGAACTCCAATTCCGTTCTCCTTCATCGAACATAACATCTCGATTGACGATTATCTTCCCCTTATCAGGATTGTATAGCTTGTAGCATTAGGTGATGGTGTTGTAACCAATAAGGATGTACTTCTCACTTTTGCCATCTGACTTGCTTCGCTTCTCGTATGACACGTGTATTTGAGCTATGCTTCCAAACACACTTAGATGGGAAATGCCAGGCTTCCTTCCACTCTATGCTTCTTGTGGTATATTTGTACTACACACTTTTTGTTGCATGCAACTGCTTCCGCCAAAAACTCCTTTGGCTGCTTCTTACTTTTGAGTATGTTCCATAGCATCTCAAGGATTGTCCTATTATTCCTTTTTGCTACTCCATTTTGCTAGGGGATCTAGGCACCGTCAATTGTTATTGGATTCCATTATCTTCAAAATACTTTGGGAATTCCTTTGATGTGAACTCTCCTCCATGGTTAGACTCGTGGATTTAATCACAATGCCACTTTCCTTTTCAAAAGGGTCTTAAACCACTTAAAGTTCTCAAACACCTCTGATTTCTCCTTTAAAAAAATATACTTACGTATTTCTTGAAAAATATCAATGAAAATAAGGAAATAGTTACTCTTACCAAGTGAACTTGGCTTGATCGGACCACACATCCATGCGTACGAGTTCCAATGGTTTTTTAGCTCTTAGGTACGACTCCTGCACAAAGCTCATTTTAAATTGTTTTCCAAAAAAACATCTCTTGCATACTTGATCGGGATGGCTGATGGCTTTTACCATTTCCTTCTTGGAGTGCAACTCTAATCCTATGAAATTGAGATGTCCAAATCGAAGATGCCAAAGCCAAGAAGTATCTTTGTAGCACATCTCTAGAAATTGTGCGACATCATTTTGAATTTTGAGATTAAGCACTCTATTTATTGCCATCAGCACCTTAACAATGAAGTTACTTGCACCATTTCTTACTGAAAGGTTTTTATCTTTTAATCCAATACCATAGCCTTTCCCTAAGAGTTTTTTAGGCTCAAAATATTGCACTTCATATTTGGCACACAGTAAACATTGGAAATGAATCAGTGATCTCCATTCTTGAATCGAATGAGAACATTTCTTTTACCTTTTGTTAATAAGAAAACTTGTCAACATCCCAAAGTTGGATTCAAAGTGTGTATAACTCTTTCGAGACCTTAATTCAAACGGTTGAAGGTTCTTTATCAGGTTAAAATGATTATAGTACACCCTACTCTCCTCAATTTTCCTTTCATGTAGATTATTGTGGTAGAAAATCCTTATTATTGGACCTTTCGACTTAGACAAAACAATGAAAATCTAGTTATATTGCATTTCAATCCAATTAATCTGCCTTAGTACTCTGTCGACGCCCCTCCTTCGAATCAACTAGAGAGGTTCTAAGGTTGGCCTTAATGAGTTAAAGGTAGGGGTTGGATAGATTGGTTTCGAATTCATCGAAAGCTAACCTTTCGACAAGTGGTGGGTAGGAGTTAAGTTTCTAAGGATTTCGGTTAAACTAAAGGTTTCTACGCACTCCAATAATCACTTTTCAACAAAGTCAACACAAGAAAATTATGAAATAAATTTAATAGAAATATCAATTCAGCCGAATATTCCAAAATCACATAATCTTGCTTTCATTAAACTCAAGCAGTACAAACTGATCAAATTCCTAATTTAGTTTGAAAATTAAGGTTTACAACTTTTAGAAAATACAAGAGTAGAGTGAAAGAATTTAGATCCCCTAAACCAAACCCCAAGGTTCTTATTTATAGGTGCGGGTTGACACCTTAAAACTCAATGCTTTCGATATGGTTGAAAGGTGACCTTTTGGACCTTTCGTCACCTTCGACACTTTCCACATCCTTCTACATTGCATTTGAATGGATTTGAATGCTTTCGTCTTCATCGTAAAGGGTGGATGCTCCTTTTCACCTTGTATTGAATTGTTGTTGTAAGTAAGGAGAAGCATGAGCTTTCAACTTTGTCAACAGGTACATCTTTGGGGTTTTAAAGATACTGAAATGCTTTGGGTTTCAATATGGAAGGTAGCTTCTAAAGAAATACTTACCGATAGTTGCAAAACTCCTCTTAGTTGTGAAAGATTTCGACTAGTTCGAAAGACTTAGTAATGCTTTCGAAGGGGTTGTTCCAACAAAATATCTTTTTGAGTAATTTGAATAAAGGTGAAACCTTAGTCTTCGATAGGTTTGGTGCGCATGTAAGTGGCTGTTATTAGCTACCTTTAAAAGGTATTCCTCAACTTATTTGAAACTTCTTCATGCAGGCAAAAGCACTGCTTTGAAAAGAACAAATTTAAGCACAAGGGTGCTTTCGACCCTTTCGACCCCTTCGAAAGCTTGTAACGCATACAAGCCTTAGACTGTAGCATCCCTTCGGCTTTTGCGAAAGTCTATGTTGATGTTATCTTCTATTGTACATTTTTCTCTTCTATTTATCTTGGTTTCGACAAGGTTGAATTGAGAATTGGTGTTAACATTTGCTCCCCCATCGGCGAAGGGATGCCTCTAACTTTTCAAATCATATGTTTTGATATTCCACCTTATTTTAGCATTTTCATTACCTACCTTTTCATATTCTTATGAAAATCCTGGCCGTTTATTTAAATTTGATCGTATGGTATGTACTTCATGATGACCTCTCTTATAAACCGCGCTTCTTTCTTTCCCCTTTCATTTACCTGCAATGAAAGTAATCCCTACCAAAAATCAAAATTCTCAATCTCCTAAATAATTCCTATTTCCAGCAAATAGAAGTTTGAATTCAAAGTAAGTACTTGTTATCTTACTTTTCGAACTAACCTTCCATGGTGAATTTTGATTTTTTTTTAATTTATTAGGTTTTAATTTGAATTACTATTTTAATTTTATATGGATAATTTAGGTTTTTCATTCACCTGAAAACATCCTCTGATTCATTTTTATGGCTTACTTCGTTTCATTTCCTCTCTTAATTTACATTTAGAACCCATCCGATTTGGATTTTTTTAAGGTTCAGATTTACATCTTGGGGATTTTTACGATATCAATAGTAAATTCACGCTTAAATCAATTTAGTTGTTGATTTCTTTTTAATTTTTGGGTTTAAAATTGAAATTGGCAAAGAACGAAGTTTCCAGTTACTTTATAGAGAAGTTTTTGTGGTATGAGTCGCAACTTGGCGTTATAATTTTACACTCCTACCCCTTCGGAAGGGGTTAAGGAGATAACTTTGTTTCGCTTCTTCAACCTCTTTCGATGGGGTCGAAAGGTAGTCCAACGCCCGTCTCCTGAATGTTCACGTTGAAAGGTTAATGTAGTTAATATAGAGTGGACTTCTTCGAAAGCATAAATAGGCTTTAGTATATTTTCGTACATTTCGAAGAAGTTTCCTGACGTGCTTCACTAAATGATTGCATAATACATACTTTTAAAAGTGTAATTTTTATTTTATTGGTTTCAAAACCTCTTGTACCTACTTAATTCTAATATTTTTAGAAGTGGGAGGAGATATAAATTCATTTTTCTTTTTATAAATTGGACTAAGGAAAACATATTTTTTTAAGTTGAAAATCAAATCAAACCATTCGACTTGGTCAAAACCTACTATACCAATTCAAGTTTAGTTGTTGGTATGCTTCTGAAACCATATACTCCTTTCGACACCTTTTGTAACTAATTAGGATTTTTTCATCGTTTTATACCAATATCGTTTAAACGACCCAAAGTCCTTTTGTTTTTATTAATATAATTCAAACCCTAGCCGTTCGACTCAATTGGCATTTAAGGTTTCAACATCATTCATATTCTCTTATTGAAACAAAATTCATGGGTTTTCTTAGTTTCAAAAGGTTTATTTGTCTTGTTTATTGAATATTATTAGAGTATATTTATATTCAAATTGTTTATGTGGACTTCGACTACTTCTTCTAATAACAATGCCTTCCTTTGGCTTTCGACTTTGTCGAAGGGTATTTATTGGAATTTCAATTCCATTTTCCCTTTCGACATTATCGAAAACTCAACAAATTTCATTTTTCAAAACTAACTTTAACATTTTTTATAGGATATGAATTTTCATGTTTTGGTTGATATTTGAATTGTTGTAAAAGGCTTTCGATATCATTGAAAATTTTTGATTACTTAACAAATTATAAATTCTTACTGAAATGACTTCACCTGGAAGGATCATGGGTGTGAAAAAGACTTCTCTAAAACCAGAAAAAGATTCAGTGCCAACGATTGAATCTTCTCCAAAGAAGATTGAAACGACTTTTAAACACTCCTTAATATCCTTCTAGGATGAGGTGGATGCAATTCTAAATTCTAAATGACTTCAACATTATTGGGGTGGAAGCTATTCCCCCAAGTGATGATGACACCATCTAAATTCCTTCCGAAGGATATTTCGCCTATACCACTAATTCATAGCTCTAAGAAAGTCAAAAACACATGCATGTATCACCTATAAGAATCCTCCATATTTAGCATGGTGGCTTTTTACCTTTCCTGGATTTCTTATCCAAATTCTTGACCTATTCTGGCATTGCTCCCATCCAGCTATCTCCAGACGCATATACATATCTTCTATCCCTGGAACTTATGGATCTAGAGTCAGGGGTTCCATTACTAAACGCTAAAGTTCTGAACTACCTAGTCTGATTAGCTAAACTTAGCAATCTTAACAATCAAATTTTCAAAACCAATTCCCTTAAAAAGCTAATTTTCAAGGGGGTAAACAAATTCATGGATTGGAAGACATAGTTCATCTTTGTCGTATGCTTTCCTAATATCAGTGGAGCCTTTTCTTCCCCTTGTAAGTTTGATCACAGTCCTTACTTTTATTTAGTTACTTTCTTTTACTATGCAATGCTTCCTTTTTGGGTCCTTCCGCTAAAGACCTAAATGACGAGGATAAAATAACTGTCAAGCTATTAATTGCTGCTTCGATTAGCATTGGGAATAAGCTTATTTTTTTCAAAACCCCTCAAACCTTTAAAAGCATTCCCTCCTTAGCAGATCAAGGGTTACTTAGTCAACCTCCTCTAGTTCAACACACTTCTAGGAGCAAATGCTTTCTATCTTTGGGTGATCCGAAGAGCTCCTCACCAATGTCTCCAATTTTTCTCGATCATTCCATTAGGTATTAGCAAAGTACTTGTAGTTTGTTTTGTGATTACTTTTTAAACTACTTCATTGACTTGTATTTTTTTTAATTTTCCACAACTGTTCCTCAAGTTGAACCAATCATAAGTGATCTGGCTCTCCTAACTTCTACATCATGTGCCTCATCTTTGACTCAAGCCATTATTAGGTTAAAGATAGCTACTAAAAGGAAACTAGGTAAAGTGGCCATGACGAAACCATCCCTTAGGAAAGACAAAATCGTTGAAGTTCTAGATTCTCTGCCACTAGAAAAAGGCGAGGCCTTTTATATGAATTAAACTTCGGAGAGTCCAATGGTTGAAGCTTATATTGATCATCCTAAGACGACTCCTTCAAAGGATGATCCCTTGTCTCACAATGTTGTTTCGTGCTCTCCTTGTGTCATTGAGCAGATGCAAAATGACTTTGGAACTTCAATTCCTTCTGGACCCACATCTCCCATGCCTACAATCGATTTTGAAAAGATAATTCAGTCTATCTTTAGTTCTTCATCTTTTGCCTCTATCACCCGCCTTCTTCTGTTCCTGATCCGACAGGTCATTATTGGTCTCTTATGGAACAACAACTCCTAGTACGTTTCACATTGCTTATCTTTACTATCATTGTTTCTCTATAAATACTAATTTCCATCATGGTCTACCTTTTAGATTTCTAAAAGCTGGCTCTCTTTGCAAGAAAATGCGTTAAAATCCTCCGCTGAAACATCCAAGCTTCGAGAGGAAATTTGTTGACTTGAACAGCCAGGTCATCTCCATTTTCGTTGGTAAAAATGAAGCTACAATGGAAATGGAGAGATTGAGAGCCTCTCCTGTTCAATCAGATTCTATTATCTCCAAGGAAAGAAAAGCACGTCAACTTTTAGCTGACGAAAATCCAGCTTTGAAAATGGCTCTAAGAGTCTGAAGATAATCATATAGTGGCCAAACAATCTTCCTCCATGGAAAAGTTGGGAAAAAAGAAAAATTCTCTAAAGTTGGTTGTTAATGTAATCTCCGATGCTAAGCAACGGGTGTCACAATTCTTAAGTACTTCCCTCTATGACATCATTCTAAACTCCTATGAAGACGCCTTGATTCTTGCTTATGCTAGCAACTTAGAAAGATGCCCAGATTTGAGCTTTTACTCTTCGACCCTGCGCTTGTTAATAGATTTATGGCTAAAGTTAAAGAGATGGAGTGCGGGTTGAAATTCCTGAAAGAGAGGAGATTGATGCCACTAAAATTTTATCCTTCGAGGTCCCCTTACTTCGAAGTAGATTCTGATTATAAGGATGATAGTGATAAAGATGAATCCATTAAGGAAGATGACGATAATGAAGGTGATGACAATGATAATGATGATAATAGAGATAGAGGCCAAGGTTCAAGTAGCAATGGAGGTGGTCACTCTCATGTTCATGAGAAAGATGACAATAACAACATGACTTCAGAAAAGATCAACCCCGATCCAATCATCCATGAATCAAGCCAACCTAAACCTCCAGAGCCTTCTAACCTTCCAAAACAGACTACAAACATTGATGTCAATAAACAAAGAGAGAAAAAGTAGGTCTCTTAAACAACTAATCTCGCTTCTTAGGTATGAGATTCCTTGTTTAAATGGCTTTCTTTTTAAAGATAATAATAGTTTACCTCTTTTGTTTTAGATAAGAAGGAAATCCATTCACCCTTATAAAACCAAGCATGAAAGAAAACAAGCGAAAATAAGTAGCTTGTATAGAGAGCTAGATATATAGTTAAAAGAACACAATGCCCTCTCCAATTAATATCATAGGCTTAACAGAAATGCGGCAACGTTAGCGTCTGTCAAAAATCAAGAAGCTTCCCCATAACTAAGAAGGACACGACTTCGATATGATAGCCTTTTTAAAGAGAATCAAGAGTTAATTACACTCTTTTAGATGCGGGTTGAAGAGAGGAACATCCATATAGATTTCTTATACAAAGCCTACTGCAGACACCCAAAAGTAGATTTTTCATACTTAGGTGATTTTAGTGAGGGTCTACTTAGGCATTTATACAAGAGATATTTGGACGAATTTGGATCTGATCCACATCCGGGAGCCTGTTGGAACTTAACACGAGTCAAATCGATTCCTCAAGAGTTCCTTCTAAAAAACTTAAATATTCCAAGGACAAATTTGTTTCAAAGTTGTTTACGAAGTTGATTTCGTAGGAACCAGATGAACATTCATAATTATGTAATAATATTGGTTTGTGAATTTTTTGCCTTAGTTTCCTCTTATACTTAGTATTATTTTATTACGTTTTCATAAAATGAATGTTCCCCATGCAGCCTTGTTTCTAGAGATTATTTAAGCAAGTATGTTAAACTAAGAAGAGATTATCTAGAAAAAGCTTCACTTTTGAAATCTTCGAAATAAGCTAGATATTTCTTTCTTAGAGATTTGCAAAGACTTTACGTGGAACATCCTCATCATCATTTTGATTTTCTTAGTAAAGAAAAAGAAAAGCTTCTTAAGGAAATCCAGACATATCATACCAAATTGATATGTTCATGATAGTCCTCCTACCGGGGAGTGGGACTATAGCAAATATGCTCTGGTTAATACTTCGAAAGGATTTAATGCTTCATTTGACTCAACAATTATTATTTCAGCCAATTCCTTGAGTAAAGTCAGAAACACAGTTTCTCAACTTTATATATGAAACGAATGTCTAATTGTACTTTTTCATTTCTACTTAAGTTATAATCTTTTACTGTTATAATAAAAGAGATTGATTATTCGGATCTTAACTTTATTTTCTTTTTGTTTGTTTAAATAGGAGTTACCGTTATCTGCAACACCACTCTCGCTATATTCAACTTCTCACTTATTAGTATTAGAGATAGGTTGCTAGCAGATATTAAAAAGAGGAAGATTCGTAGCTATCCTTTGTCTACTCACTTTCAAAACAATGCCAAAGCTCTAGAATAGCACATAGGATATTTGATTCAAAAGACAATCGTTAGAAATCTCAATGATCGGATTGCCAATCTAGAAACGGACATTAAGGGAAGAATGAAACGATTTCCATCATCAAATTAAACCAAATTCTTCAATTGATTTTGATCGTAAGATGTCCGAACTTCTCCAGCAAATTAGAGATTTGGATATTAAGTTAAAAGATAGTCAAGCTCAGTGTGAATAATTACAATTCATTATGGAAAAAAAATATTTCAAACACCGATTCACCAGCTCCTTTTATTATTCCATCTGTTGCAAAATTAACAAGGTCTACTTTCCTTGCCATCCAAAAATTTCCTCCTATAACTAATCCTCCTCTTGGCTAAGAAGAGAAGATAGTAGGAGAATGGTGTGGGAAATTCATTTTTGAGATGATGAATTATTTTGATGAACAACAGAGAGTGAGATATTTGCAGCGCATAAATTAGTATACAGTTGAGATTTAGAAACTTGAACACGAAAAGTATCTTCTTCAAAAGCGTACTGCTGATTTAGAAAGGGAAAATAAAACTCTCAAAGGTGTGAACAAAGCCTTTAATCATGCTTCAAAGATCAACATTGAATCTATTGGTGATGCAATAAGTTAAGGAAAAAAAGAGAAGAAGCTTAAGGAAGTTTTTCATATTGCGATTCGCTACATCATTGAACCTTGAATTGTTAAGAATCTAGATAAAGCTATTCCAAACTTGTGGAACACATATTTTTTTTCCATATACTTGTAAATAATTACAAAATTTTTGTAAATTATGAAAATTTTGTAAATATCACCTGATTTGTGGTCCTTTCCTGTAATGTTATTTTTGAATCAACTCTCTGATAACTTGGTCTATGGTTTTTGTATTTACTATCCATTCAGTCTTCTTTACCGATCTTCTTTCCCTGAAAAGCACGAAGTAAACAATATTCTTTATCGTTACATTCAAATCTATATAGAAATTTATCTAGGTCATTTGCGGAGATTGACAAATCATTATGTCAGTATATGATAGTACGTGAGAAGTAGTTCTATGATTGAACATAGTCGAATGCCTTGAAACCCATCTTTGGTAATGATGAGAGTTAACCAGGAATTCGGCTTCAATTATATTGGTGGAATATCATAAATCTGATGGTATAAAACCAGAAATTCGATCGAGGATACAACGATAGATGTTTAGAAAGTCATCTTCGAAAGATAGCTAATAGAAAATTGATAATTATCATGTAATAAACATACAGAAATTATTGTCTAAAAGTTTGTAGTAGAAGTCCAATGACCCAATTCAGGCATTAATGAATGAAATTTAAAGTTAGAAAATTCGATACTCGGATTCGTGTATTTGTGGATGATAACCGAAAGTTCATAATAATAATCTTGTTAATAGAGATCTTTAGCGCAGATTCGCGCATTAGGAAGTGAAGTTCGGTAATTTATGGAAATAGCCCCGATACCTAGATTTGGGTATGATGAAGTCCATAGATTAAAAGAGCCAAAACCCTGATATGGGCATTAATAAGTGAAGTCTACAAATTCTTCTTTGATGATTAGTTGGAGGCTGTAGATTCTTATTTAAGCCCACTGTTCTGTACTGCTCCCCAGGTTTTGACTCTTCTGACATGTGTTACTCTTTAGGCTTTGTAAGTTACTGTTATTTGATTTGCTGCTTCTCAAGCTTGGACATCTTAGTCCATCATTTGATATACCACTTCTCGGGCTTGGACATCTTATTCCGTTGTTTGGTATGCCGCTTCTCGGGTTTGGACATCTTATTCCATTGTTGTTTGGTACGCTTGGTTAGCTTATCCACAAGAAAGACCCAAGGACTTACACAACCTCCCTCTAGGAGGTGCCTTGACCTGGCCATAGCATGATGTGATCAAGGGCTTGTTCGGTGCCTTGGCCAAGCCATAACATGGCAGGACTAGGGGCTTACTCGGTCCTCCGTCCAAGAGGTGCCTTGACCTGGCCATAGCATGGCACGAACAAGAGCTTGTTCGGTGCCTTAGGCAGGCCATAGCATGGTAGGACCAAGGGCTTACTTCATTCTCCCTCTAAAAGGTGCATTAACCTGGCCATAGCATGGCGCAGTCAAGGGCTTGTCGATGCTTTACCCTGGCTATAGTGTGGCACAGATAAAGGCTTACTCTAACCTCCCTCCAAAAGGTGCTTTGACATGGCCGACTCAGCACGGAAAAACGCTTTGACTGTTTAAGATAATGTCCAACTGCAAGAAGAATTCTACTCCCAAACATGTATATTTTTCCTAGTAAAGCAGTTCTCTATTGACTTCATCTAGGAACTCTTTACAAACTCATTAATAAGAAAAAGTTGATTATCATCCCATCAAGTGCTCTGCATTGATTTATTTAATGACCATTCATCATATGTAGTAGCAATAGAATCCTCCCAGACTCCTTTCATATTTAGATTTTTTTTTCTTCTATGACGGCCAATAGTTAAGCTCTTTCTTGGTTAATAAATGAGCATTCTCGATTAACGTTATCAAATTGCATTCCTTAGGAAGTTTCGACTTGAAGCTTGCCTTTTGAGGATAGTTTTTGGATCTTTTATTACTTGGTTATTGAGTTTCATCCTCAACGACTAGTTTTCTTTTTAAAACCCTTTGAAGTTCCTGTGTTGGTAGTGTCTCGCTTGTTGCTTGATGGCATTTTTGAACAAAGGCGTTGTAATCAGCCAACATTCCTTCTTCAAAGATTGTGCTATTGGTGTAATATTGAATTGTTTTCCTCATTTGATCAAACAAGTTGTCATTTTCATTTTTTGCTTTTCTCCTAAGGCAAAGAGAGGGGTGGATCCAATATGAATATGGTTTATACTCCATTTATTTGGATCATAGGGTTTAACTTTCTTTTTCTACAAGATCCTTAAGGCCTCCATTCTTAACATTTGTTCCTTACGTAGATTTGAATCATTAATTGTTCCATGGGAGAATCCAATTAGATGTGGTTTCGAGGATCCTTACTTGGATTATTTGGCTTTGCTAAACATGATGATGTAAAGTTTAAAGTAGGTGGGCTTGGAATAAGATCCGGTTAGTGATAAGTGAAGTTGAAAGTTCAACAAGGGCGGAGGTTCGAGCTGTCCTTCTAGCGCCAAAAATATTAATAAGAAAACATGTCAACATCCCAAAGTTAGATTTAAAGTGTGGATAACCTTTTCGAGACCTTATTTCAAAAAGTTGAAGGTGGTTGACATTTCTTAATCAAGTTAAAATGATTATAATCCATCCTATTCTCCTTAATTTTCCTTTCGTGTAGATTATTGTGGCAGAAAATCTTTCTTACTGGACCTTTCAATTTAGACGAAACACTAAAAATCCTACTTATATTGCCTTTCGATCCAATTAACCTGCCTTAGTACTCTTTCGAAGCCCCCCTTCGAATCAGTTCGAGAGGCTCTAAGGTTGGCTTTAATGAATTAAGGATAGGTGTTGGATAGATTGTTTTTGACTTGTTCGCAAGCTAACCTTTCAATAACTTATGGATAGGAGTTAAGATTCTAAGGATTTTTGTTAAACTAAAGGTTTCGACTCATTCTAACCGTCGCTTTTCAACCAAGTTGACACAAGAAAATTATGAACTGAATTTAATAGAAATATCAAATCTGCAAGAATATTCCAAAATTCCATAATCTTACTTTCATTAAACTCAAGTAGTGCAAATGGATCAAATTCCTAATCTAATTTGAAAATTAGGGTCTACCACTTTTAGAAAATACAAGAGTAGAGTGAAAATACAAGAGTAGAGTGAAAGAATTCGAATCCCCTAAAACAGACCCCTAGGGTCTTATTTATAGGTGCGGGTTGGCACCTTTCGATTCAGCGTTTTCGAACTGGCTGCTAGGTGGCCTTGTGGACCTTTCTTACCTTTGACACTTGCACATCCTTTTGCATTGCATTTGAATGCGTCCATCTTTATCGAAAGGGTAAATACGCCTTTTCATTTTGTGTTGCTTTGTTGCTGCAAGTAAGGATGATCATGAGCTTTCGACTTTGTCAATAGGCACATCTTTGGAGTTTTGAAGGTATTGAAATACTCTGGTTTTCAACGCGGAAGGTAGCTTCCGAAGACATACTTACAGATAGATGCGGACCCTCTCTTAGTTGTGAAAGGTTTCGACTGGTTCAAAAGGCTTACTTATGCTTTCGAAGGGGTTGTTCCAACAAAATATCTTTTTGTGTAATTTGAACGAAAGAGAAGCCTTCCATTTCAAAAGGTTTAGAGCACATGTGAGTGGCAGTTATTAGCTACCTGCGAAAGGTATTTCCTCAACTTATTTGAAACGTCTTCATGCAGGCGAAAGCATCTACTTCGAAAAGTAGCAATTGAAGCGCAAGGGTGTTTTGACCCCTTTGAAAGCTTGCAACACATTTGATCCTTTACTGTAGCTTCTCTTCGACCCCTTCAAAAGACTGTGTTGATGCTATCTTCCCTTGTACACCTTTATTTTCTATTCATCTTGGTTTCGACAAGGTTGAAGTAAGAATTGGTGGTAACATCATTCACCTTTACTTCGGATTTATCTCCAAATGCCACGTTTCCCTTCATCGATTCATCAAGCTCCACGAACTTGCTTCTTCCATACATATGGTTGCTTGCACTGCTATCAAGGTACCATTGATTATCCTCAACTCTTTTATTTTCCTTGTAAGTCGGTAGTAAAGTACCATATTTTTGACTCCTTTCTTTAATGTAATTGGCCTTCTTTTTGATTTATTACTGGTAAGAGCTCTACAATCAAAAGCGTAATGTTTAAATTTTACGATTGTAGCATTTGATGCGTGACTTGTCATACCTTGATTTTGAGTTTTCTCTCCCATGGCCTCTTGTTTTTTTTTCTTCTCTTTGGTTTCTGTTGTTACTGTTGTTATTGTTATTGGGTCTCCAACCACATCCTTGTTCATATCCACGACATCATCCTCATTCTTGACCACAACCTCATCTTTATTGGCTTCAATTGTTTTCTTCCATTTTTGAATCAATTCGTGTCTTGAGTACTTGCTCCACAATCTCTTCTTTTTCTTTTTATTTTCTTTTCTTCAATTGCTTGCAATACGAACCAAGAAGTTCTTCTATTGCCATGCCCTCCAAGCTTTTATCTCTTCGATGATTGCGATAATATGTTCGAACTTTGGATCTAATGGTCTAAAAATTATCCCCATAATTCTTACATAGTTTAACTTCTCACCATTTCTTTTTAGGTTATTAGAAACCATTAAAACTCAGAAGTAACCAGAAACTAGTTCATATTCTTTCGTATGCAAAGTTTCCAACTCTCCTTCTGAAGTTTGAAGACGTACCTTTTTGACTTGATCCGCTCCTTTATAAGATGTTCGAAGCTTTTTCCATGCTTCTTTGGTTGACTATGATCTCGAAATATTCTTAAAAGTATCGTCATCCAACGCTTGATGGATTAGATAAAGAGCTTTCTTGTCTCTTATCCTTGAGTCTCTCAAATTATTCTTTTGAGTTTGACATAGACTATCTTCATGATCTTGTTCTGTGTTGCCTTTCTCGACTATCTTCCATACGTCGTGTGCTCCAAGGAGCGACATCATCCTTAAACTCCAATTGTTATAATTGATCTTAGTAAGCATTGGGACTTATAAGGGAACGCCGCTATTCGCCATCATTTTTGGAGGATCTTTAAGCTTTGATATTATTTTGTTGGAAGTTTTCTTCAATAGCAAATAGAGGATGAAAAACAAAAAAATAATTTTTTTATGAGGAGAAAAACATTATTACTAAACTTTATTACAAAAGTTCATATTTTTTACTTACATCCAAAATAAATCCACCACTTTTTATAGAATTTCACATTTCAAATAAACAATGGAGATTATCTTAGTCTAACGGTTTCCATAAGTATCTTCTAAATATTCTCTTATACAGTTCAAATATATTAGTCCGTAAATATCTCATAAATATTCTCTTATATAATTTCAAATATATTATTCCACGTATTCTAGATTCTAGATATTTTATATATGAAAAATCTTGATAGAAAAATTAAGTGTATTTCCAACATATTATACGTGTATACTCATCTTCATTTATGGTATTGATTTTTATGTATTGGAAATGTTTTCGTGCAGTTAACCAATGAATAAGCATGCATATGCTTCAAACAAGAATGTTCTGGTTTGTTGTGTTTTGGCCTCAATTTCTCTTCTCATAAAAGACCATTCCACCATGATTTTTCTTTACTTATTTTCCACAACTTTCCACTATAATATATTTTATTTGACATGCATGTACAACCAAATATGCCAAGTTATCTGAATTTGGGTGACTAAAATTCATTGTAACTATATTCTCTTCCCATGCATATTGCCATCTCACTTTATACATTGAAGGATTATTAATTTGAAACATATAGATAAAATTCCATACAACCTCTCGCCTAGATATACACTCAGCAGTATATATCGCTATCTATACCGAAAGAATGTATCGAACAAGATCCCTCCCAATTAGCTCTAGATCATATTCTGCAATTTTTTTGGTAATGACCACGTGCTTTCAAGCTTTTGGTTCAAATGTTTAATGTCTTGCTATATGCTGTTCTGACTTGCCTAATTCGGTTATTAGTGCTAGGCATTTATCCTGCGACTCTAAGATCTCTTCGTCTAGTATGGAGATGGTCCATTGCATACATCGAGGAGTTAAGCTAATGTTATTGTTGTTCCTGTGCCTACTAAATTGTTCTGGTGTGAATATCTTGTCTAAACTATCAGTTTCTGCAGGCCATTGTGTATATTACATCAGTGTCCGCATGCCATTTATGGTGTCAATAATTGTTAGCAGGTTATTTATAAGCTTAAGTTTCTGTTGTATTTGTAGCCATCAAATGTGGAGAACGTAGTCTTTTTTGTGAACACTTAAAGCGTCCCACCTGAAATCAAAATCAAGACTTAGATGCTTTTGTGAATGCTTAAACCACCATCAATACTGATATTTATTGTTTGCACTAAATTTTATTAACAATAACAGAAACCACACAGTGATAGAGACGTAAGGTGCAATACTAATAAGGCATAGGAAGCTACTAAATTGCAGGATCATATTATATCGCTTCAGAGGCAATTTTAAGAGTTTCAAGAGATGTTTTAGATCAGCATTAGGATGGTTAATGCATTTTATTCGTATGTACTCTACATATGGTATAGAAATGGACATTTATGACGTAGATGTAATATTGAGACATTGTTTATGTACTGTTGACTACTACAATATTATGTGATATCGAGCTGTTAGTTTACCTTTCGACACGTATTGAGTTTAACTATGGAATCGTAATATTTGATTTTGATATGTTGTTATAATTGCATATTGGGGTTTGTTGGGATATATGTTATTATTGGGCTTTGTAGTTGAATTAAAAAATAGCAAAAGTATTTTGAAAATTTGCGGAAAATGTCTCTATGCCATAGGAAAACCAGAAAATCACATTTCATCAAATGGCATAGCTAAGTTATCGCAAAATGGTCGAGACTGTGAAGTCGTTGGGATGTTGTCAAAAACGCCTCATTTGATAGGCTTTTGCTAAGTCAATGGCAAAACCATAGTACAATATGTCATCATTGTGTCCTCAGAAATATGGGTAGCGTTCGCATTCATTTTTCCACGTTACCATTAGTGATGCGTTCAACACCCCAATGTTACTTTCCCTTTCACTGCCCGGTTTGCCGATCATTGGGAAGTATAATATTGGAGATTAACGCGTCGAAAAGATTAGATGATCAATTAAACAAAATAGCAAAGTAGATTGGATTAAATTAAAGACAGATAAAATGCCAACTTTATTATCAACCCAATGTACCGCTCTCACCCTCTTCCCCTTCCCTGTAAACCAACCTCATGCTCCTTCATCTTATTCACACCATTATTCCTATCTCTTCTCCTTTTGCTGCCATCTTTCTTTCAATCTAAAAATGTCTAATTCGGAAACACATTCCGATTATGAAGATTCACAGAACATAATCATTATATCATAGTACCTATATAGAAGAAGGAGTCATATCATCCGAATGCATATGTGAAAATATATCGGTCTAATGTAAGTGGAAGACATATTAAATGGACATCAGGGACATTGTCAATGAAATTTTCGAATGAAAATATTTTATTATCTCTGATTATGCGATATACTGCAAAATTATGGTCTGATAATGAAAGAATGAATTACTATCAAAGAAATAGTTTCCATATTTATATATAGCATATCTACAGCACTCTCAAATCAACAAATGAGCGAAAGATTTCAAAGGTAAGGTAGCATAATTTAGTTTGTTTTCATGTCCTTTTAGATGCTATAAAATTACTGCAATAGATATTATCAAGCCTAACGATCCTCAATCTAGTACTACTCCAGATTATATTAGAACATCAAACCAGTACTACCTATATTTTAGAAACGGTGTTGGTGCTGTAAACTGTGCGCATATAATGACACATTTACCTCCAGATCGTGTGTTCCATATATAGGACGAATTATGCTACACAGAATATCTTAGCAGTTTGCTCATTTGATTAACATTTTACTTATGTTATGGCTGGTTGATAAGGTACCGCACGCGATAGTAGAATTTTTAATTTAGTAAATGATAAAAACCCTAACTTTGACCCTCCACCTGCATAGTATTATTTAGATGATTTAGGATTTCCACTTCAACTGCCAACTTATTGTAATATTAGATATTATATTCCTCATTTTCACGAAACCGCAATTCATACAAAATCGACTAATTAAAATTTTAATTCATCATTCAAGTTTACATATAGCATTTAAGAGAACCTTTTAAATATGAAAGAAAAAGTTTGTCATTCTGAAGAATATGCCAGCATACTCATTTGAAACTAAAGCAAAATTTGTCGTATCTAGAATGATAGTACACAATTTCATATGAAATACAATAATAGTGATCCATATTTAAGGCTTATGATAATGATCTCGATTTTATTCCTGAGGAATGGCAGGAAGAATACTATAGTATGAGAACTGCATAGAATAGAGCAACTGAACCGGTACATTGAAACACATGTCGTGAAATGTTAACAATTTGAAATAGCATAAGAGATGAAATTGTTGCAACAGGATTGCACTAAAACAATGTACAATTTTATATGTACTTTCTACTTTTATATAATTAATTTCCATTTATTTATTATCTTTTTATACTATTCTGACATTTTAACTAAACCATATTACACATTAAAACAAATAATTAATTAACTACAAATCAATTAAATTAAAATCACAACTTAAATACCTCGCTCAAATGCCACATTCTAAGCCCCAAATGCATTCTTCATTAACTCAAATACCCCATTCAAATGCCCTATCTCCTTTTGTCGCAAATGCACCCATTACGTTAGAAATTTCGATGTAATGTCATCGGAATATTATGTTTCCCATAGGCATTTTTGAAATGGAAAATTGTCTTCTCCTTGTCATCGGAAAAAGTTCCCCACGACTTTGCAGTGATAATTTGTCTTTCGAATATGTAGCATTATTTATATTCTTTAATAAGATTGCAAAAATTTCATGGAATCCAATTTTTTCATTGTCTATATGATAAAGTGCCTATTATTTTGTTATTTATAAAAATCTATTTTTATACATATTTTACCTTTACCACCCTTGTTGAAATTTCTAATCACTTCATATGCATGAAGAGTATTTTTGTAATAAGCCTCCTTAGAATAAATATACTTTAATTTACAAATATTAAATATTTTAAAAAGATCTTTATTCTATTGCATAAAATAAAAGCAATGATTATGTATATATATATATATATATATATATATATATATATATATATATATAATTACAACAAGCAATTAGCTTATAATTCCCTAACCCGTTAGGAATTTTACCTTTTAGAATAAGGGTTGATTTCCTTCTAACGTATTTTATTTTAAAAATTCAGAAAAAATTTGAACATGAAAAATCCATTACGACCTCAAATAAATTATGGTTGATTTCATCCTAGTGTATTTTTGTAAAAGTTGACCCTTGTTCCATTAGGTCTATAGCTTTTATCAATATTTGCATTGAAATTAATATTTTTAATTTCTTCCACACAAATGGAGGCAAGCAAAATGTCTTGACTGTTAGAATGTAGTAAATATTTGGTGGCTATATTTAGAAAACTTTGCAAGTAAGAATAAGAATTATATAATGCAGGGAAATAATTTACTACTTTCTTTTCTATTTAATAAGCCTCATTTAATACAAAATCATCAACATCCAGCAATTTTCTAACGTCATTTTTGTATGTTCTATAAGACATTTTGACATAGAAAAATTTACTTGCTTCATCACCATTAGTTAACCAATCTTCATTTTCTTTCAATTTCATGTTGATAGCTTACATATGCATAGACTTAGTTAGCTTACTTTGGGATTGGAAAAATTTATTAACCTGATTAATGTGTGAGCTGTCATTATAAATTATAGATCTGTCGCAATCTTCTTTGATTTTAATTATTTCGGTTTTATTTCTATTTTCATTCCATGTTTTTAAATTTTCCTTGTTTTAGTAGTAATATATTTAGTTTATATTGGATAGTGCCCTGTATGCTAAAGATGTTGTTTTTAACTATTTCTCTGTAGTTATTTTCATAAGTCTATCCATTTACAACTCTAAAAGGAAAAAAAATTCCTTTTGGATTTTTTTTTTATGAAAAAACATTTTAATCGAGGTATGATCACTTGATGCATGGATTAATCCATTACATTTAAAATCTAGAAAGCGATTTATAAATTTTGGATTCGTTAGAATTCTAACTAATTTATAACGAATATTTCTAAATTCTCTAAATTTCCAAATGTATTTATTTTCAAAAATAGTGGGTTCTACCAACCTAGCTTTTAACATAAAACTATTACTTAATTCCTAGATGTTAAAAGAAACTAGAATTCTCCCGCTTTTTTCAAATGAAGAATAATATTAAAATTCCCAACTATTATCCAAGGATGTTTAATATTCTTGTTAATTTGTTCTAAGTGATTTCAAAGTAAAATTCTTTCACTTTCACTTCTAGAAGCATATATAAAGGTTATTTCTAATTGAAACCCATTTATTTATACATTTATAACGAATATATTATGGATTATGACAAGCACAATTGTCCTAATGGTTAAGTGATTTGGCTTTGGTGCGATAGGTCACAAGTTCGAAACTTGCATAGCGTGATTCAAACATTTATTGATATGTGATATGTTGCCACAGTGATTTGTTGTATATAAATTACCATTTCAAATATATATATATATATATATATATATATATATATATATATTATAAAGTATTAATTTATATCCCATATGTTAAAATCCCAAAGGGCTATAATTCTGCCATTGTCTCCCATTAAGTTGTTATTTATTATATTCCAATTATTTAAGGCTTCAACTTGATAATCTTCAATTTTACTGTTATCTAATTTATATTGTAGTATTGCTATTATAGTAGGTCTATTTGAAATTGTGAATTGGCTAAATCAAGTTTTCTTTTAGGGGAATTTAAATCCCTTACATTCCAGGTTATAATAGACATAGTAATAAAAATGATAAAATATGCTTTACTAAAGGATGCTAAAGGATAAAAAGTGCAATCATGGGGAAGCACTCTATCTACCACATTCATCTCTCACAACTGCCATTTTGCCATTTTTTTTGCAAAAAAATTCTGGTAGTTTCAATTGCTTCTCCCACTTTGGTTTTGTCATCATGTATATTTTTTCTTGGAATCACCATCTTCAGTTGCTTCTGGACTATTATTAGAAATGATATCATTAATTTTTTTAGTCTAGTCTTTGTTCCTTTAGCCTTTATTTGCATAAGAGGATGTAGCTGTTAATAGACTGGCATCATTATGAAGTAGTTGTTTTGGGACTGGCTCAACCATATGTGGTGAGGCTATTCCTTTAGCAACAACATTCTTTAGATCGGATTTAACTCAGTTTTAATACTTATGCTAATTTTCATGTTCATGTAATTTATCTCGGTATTTGTACTTAAGTTTTCCTACGGGGGTAACCAATGATATGTCTATATTCGTTCTGATTACTTCTTCTATATGCATGGTGAGTTCTTGCATGTTCATATTTTGGGCTACATCTTTATTCCTCACATTTTCATGCACAATAGGTTCTTGCATAATCGTGATTTGATCTGCATCCCCCTTATCATGTTTTCACCATCTTAAACTGTGGGATTACCATCTGCCCGATTTTGAACCATTCGATATTGATTTTTTTTGTCTCGGTCACGTTGTCCACATTATCATGATTTTATTCTCTTATTGCATTAATTCCTATAACTTTAGAAGTGCCTATAACTACATTGTCTTCAAGAATACTGTTTTCAAAACCTATATTTTTATCAAGATCCATACTTTCATAATCTTGGACATATTCATCAAGTTGATTAGTTATAGCTGTATTCGATTTCTCTTTATATACTTTTTTAGAAAGATAGTTTTCAACACCGTGCCTAAAATCCGCACAGGTCATGCATCTTAATATTATCCATTCAAATTCAGTTCTTTGCACTAAGTTTTCACCATCATGCATTGATATGTAAGCTTCCTCTAGCAGCTTTGCATCTGCTTTGATTTTGCCAGAGATTCTTCCACAACTAAATCGAAATTCTTTAATATTGGTTCATCCAATTTTAATGTGTACGCCTAAGGTTGTACTAAAATCTTCTTTATCCCATAGCTCAAGATTTAATTCAAGAAGTCTAATCCGGATTATTTGAAGTTGAAAGTAAACATTTATCAAAATTTACTTCATTACTCCATTTTTTTAGAATAATAACCTTTCCATTGATAAACTAATATGTCCACTATTTGCTTTATCACAATCGGCTGAAATTGCAAGTGATAAAAATATGTTGTTTCTTATGTCCGTAGGTATGGTGCAATAGAAAATGGATGCCTAGTCTAGTACTAGACCCAGTTTCGAGCTCTACTTTGCACACACTTCTCGCAAAAAATAGAGCTCCGTAGGTTATAAGTGTCATGAGTTGAAACAGACATACATAACTCAATTCCCCTCACGATTTTACTGCTCCATCGGGTTCTCCTAAGTACAATTTCAAAAAAAATCCATTATTTCTTGTATAGGTTTCAAAGATAGCTATTTCGTTCCATGTTCTTGAAACAAATTACTTGAATGATGACAGAAAGGGAAATTGCCAAAGATATATGCAATAACTGCATATCTCCATTTGATTTTACTCCTCTTACTAATCCCATCTTTCACTACCACCACCTTTGTAACATCCCCCACTTGGAGGTCGAAAACTAATGGCTACGAATGCTGCATCCATCCATACTTATTAATCATCAACGGCTAAATGTGGTAATGTTAGACACGTTGATAAACAGAAACACATGGACATGGAAAAAATTTAAAATCAACAAACAACTTTCTCATTCCATTACAAAGCATTTCTAATTCATTACATAATCCAATACGCGAACCACGTTTAGAGAAAATATAATTATTACAAAATACGCCAAAAGCGACATATGAAGATGCCCCCTTGGATGATCAGAACATATATAGGCAATTAAACTACTTTGCCTTTAGAATAACAACATAACAGATTCAAAATAAAAGAGAACTCTAGATTGCTATCATGCCTCCTGCACGTCTCTAGAAGCTTAGTCGTCTAAAGAGGCACCTGAAAACGTCAATTCTCAAACTAGTCAAAATCAATTGAGGACCCAAGAGTTTAAGGGGAAATCATAAACTTCGAGTCAGACATAAAGTCTGGTATGAAAAATAATCTACCATCTCAAAACATTTATATATATAGTGAGGCCATGCCGCTTAGCGGAATGGGTTTCCCCTTACTAGTATCTTATTCAAACTTTATAAAACTGTAACGACCCTGGATTTTGGCCCTATTATTTAATAAATATTTAATCCAATTAAATAAAAAGTAAACTGATCATTTTAAAATGAATAAATCTTTTGGAATAATTGCCATTTATTTGTATGGATTTGTATTCTTGAAAGGAATTTGATTTGAAAATTTGAAATAAATCTCTCAGTAATATTTACAATAGAATTTATCTTATATAATTGTATTAAAATGTTTTACCTTGTTATCAATTGATAAAAATATATATGGATGATAATGTTTAAAATAAAATCAAAGTCAATCAATATAAAATATAAATATAAAATATAAGTCAAACACATGAATATAACTTAATTATTGATAGTTAAAATACAAATGGAAATGAATATAAAAATAAGTATAAATGTAAGTAAATCATATTGTACATAATTTAAATATTGATAGTTAAAACACAAATACAAATAAATATAAGTAAACCATATGAATATTGATAGTCAAAATATAAAATACAAATGTAAATTAATAAGAACAAGAATTAAGTGTTAGTGTATGCTTGCAACATAAACTGGAAAATTTAAGAACAAAGTATAAACTAAGATAAGCACAAGTGTGTGTATATATATATATATATATGTATGTTGAAGTTTAGCTAGAGGCTAGACAAAACAAACACGTCCAAAAAAAATCTTCATACACAAGCCATAGCCTATCTGCAAAGAGAAAATTTATACAAATATCTATCCACATCAAACATATTATAATAGTGTAAACATAATTGGAAACAAAACATTTAATGCTATCTGCTCAAGCCTAACATTTTGTCTATTCAAAATATTCACAAATCTTTTCATTTGCAGTAATAAAATCTGTTCATATCAATCTTAAAGAAGAAGCTTTACCAGCTAACACCTCCCTTAAAACACCTGTGTCCTCTTATATATGTATGCATCTTGCCATTTCATGTTCGTTCAGTAATACCTGAGAAAAAAAGAAAGAAAAAAAAGAAGCAAGAAAACTCAAATTTTATTCAAACTTTAAAAACAGATTCAAAGACAGTTCTAAACTTCGGTAGTCTTTCAACTACAGATTTATAAAAAAATCAAAGTGCTTTCTGTTCAAAAGAGTTTTAAGGTGAGTAAACATCAAATTTTAAAGCTTTAAGTTGATTAAAATAGTTCTGGATTTATTGATATTATGGTTTGCATATGTTATGATATAAACATAATACTGTGATGCTCTGCATATTATTACAGGTTACATATTTCCTTTCAAATTCATGCTCATTAAATCATTGTAAACTTTTAGTTGCAATCAAATAAGATCTTTAAAAACTTAAACAAGGTTTTTTTCAAGCTGGTTAAAACATGATTAGTGGAATATTTCTATTGGAAGCCTTGTTTACAGGCAATCACGCAATAATTTGATAAATTTAATTGTTACAAGAAGCTAATTCAAGTATATAACTTGCATGCTTACTGAAATTCATGATTTTTTAAACTAAAACGAAGAATTTTAGTTTGGGATTTTACAAGCAGTTTGTATATGAACCAAAATTGCATTTTTCCCATTTTCGAACCATTGAATCAATTTTAAAGGTTGAAATTTGTTATGAAGCAAGTTTAAGTACTTGTGATTTCGTAAAAATTATCAGAAAAATTTTCTATTGAGTAAATTTTTGAAACAAGATCGATTTAGGGTTTATAGTGCGTATGTGATATGATCTATAAACGAGGCAAGTGTGACTTCTCTTCGTGATTGAGTTGCGCGAATCTATGGTGGAAGGTTGCTTAACGTGTTGTCGTGGTGTGGCTGAAGTATGGGCGTCTCTGGTGGCCTGTGCGGCGGTGGCGAGGCGTATTTGTAGTGATCGAATTTGCAGTTTTTCGAGCGTATGACCAAATTTTGATTCGAATTTTCTTGAGGCGATGCGAGTTGGGATTTCATGTCTACGTGAGATTTGGGACTTGCCGATGGTGTTGGTGTTTGTCGGAGTCGAGTCGTGCCGCCGTGCACGTGTATGATGTGGAGGAGATGATGTCAATGCCGTGTGGTGTGAGTCTCGAGTCGTGCTCGAGTAGATGAGGGGTTAGCTTCGAGTTTTTTTCAATCATGTGCGTGAATAAGTTTCCTGATGCTATTTATAACTTAGTTTAGATTTTTAACTTACTGGAATAAATAAACGAAGAAAAAAAAGAAGGAGAAGAAGAAGCTGCATTACAGAGAGACTCGAGGGATTGAGTGTTTAACTCGAAGTACTACTCGAGTTTTGATAGGGAAAGTCTCGGGTTGTTTTCCTGTCAACTACAATATTATGTTAAAAAATAATAATAAAGTTAAGCACTTTTTTTTTGATCAGTCGAAAGCACTGTAAATTCAAACGAGTGCTTAACAATTAAAGTTAAACATTAACACAAGCTTTAATTACTTTAGTTAATGCTTAACCATGTTTTAACACCTTGTTAATATTTTAATCAAGTAATTAATTTAGTTAAGTATAAAGTGATTTTCAAATTTAAAAAAGACTTTTAAAATGTTAATTAAGTTGAATAATAAATATTAATTGATTATCTTCAGAAAGTAATTAAGAATAATTACTTTTTAATTGTAAATAGTGATGGACTATAAGTAATAAATGAATTTGTAATTAACTACTTAAGTTAATTAATGAATGATTAATAGCTAATTAATTAAGTAATTTAATTAAGAATTAATAATTGATTAATTAAGTAATTAGCAGCAAATAAATGGGTAATTAAGTTTGATTAATTAATAATTAAGGTTATTAATGAATGATTAAGGGTAAGTAATTAAGTAATTAAGGTTAAATAAATTGATTAAGAAATAATTAATTAAATAGTGTGAAATAAAATAATTAAGTAATTAAGCAATTAAGGTTAATAATTGATTAAGAAACGATTAATTAAATTAAATAATTTGGAAAGAAATAAGTAATTAATTGATAACTAATGATTAATTAAATAGGATTAAGAGATTCTCAAGTAATTGATTAAATTAATTACAACCAGAATTTAAGATGATTGCTTATGGATTGTTGTGTATGTAGAATATCTGATTCGCGATACATATTTTGTGATATTCTGTGATGTTTCTATGATATGCTTTGATATATCTATGATGATTGTGTATGATTTATTTGTGATAAGTGTTATTCGAATTCAAGTGCTGAATTTAAAACTATTTAAACTATTAAATAACTTGGCCTCTAAAATGGCGTTTGGATTTCAATGAGACCGGGATCGGGTGTCATTTATGATTATCCGAAAACTACATCGTTTCAAATTAAACGTTGGGTCGTGAATTCTCAAGTGAAGATCGAGATGGTGTTTTCAGAATGCAAGGGTTATCGTCGTTGACTCTGAGGGTGATTCGAAAATGAGTGTAGCAAGATAATTCCTTCGGTTTCGTTCGAACCCGGAACGAATTTGTATGGATTGAATGCTTTCAGCACATCGTCAGGCGGACGATGAGCATTCTAAGAGATATGTCCTGTAAAGGTAATCACAGCCTCAAGCTTCATCAACCGGGAATGGCTAAAACAGGAGAGGTGAAGCAAGGTTAGGTGGGTCATACCCAAGCAGGACGAGATATACCCTTCTCTAGATGTCCCTTTTTATTTCGACTGTGTGGGCAGTTGCTACCTACAACCGTGGGGTTATCTTGTTCGGGACTCTTCAGTAAGCAATGGTTCTGGCCTTGTGTTGCAGTGGAATTAGGGTGGCTCCTCGGTACGGTGATCTAGGCCACGTACTGTGACGGGCGGTACCCCAGTAGCCCTGCCATTGTATGGAATCCAATCTCCAATAAGTGCCGTACGTTTTGATTGTGCCCAATTATGTTGGAATGTGAGATGTAAGTATTTCAGCTATTTCTGTTTTTTACTTGAAAACCCTAGACATTATTACAATATCACTGGATTTCCTATAAAATGTTTTGGTTAGCGTAAGGTAAAAACTTACCTGTATTTATTTGTAGGAAGTCTTACGTGATACCTTTATTTTCAAATGTTTTTCAAAGTTAAACAAATTTAAACAAATTTAAACTCTTTACTCATACCAGACCCATGTCTGACTCGGAGTTTATATTCTGTTTTTCATAAAATCTTGGGTACTTAAATTTTTTATGAGTAGCCAAGTGATAGGTTTTGGACTTTGATTTCTGGAGTAGCTTGGAGCAGGAGTTCCAGACATATCTATATATCTATATATCTAGTTCCACTGTGTTAGATGATGTATGCTATATCTCTGATGTATGTAGTGACAGATGTATATATGACTGTCATGTGTATGATATTGTATAACTCTGATATATGTAAAAACTATGTAATAGTTATGTGATGTATTATATTTTGTTCCTTTCCGCTGTGAGATTCTGATGTAGTTATTTCTTTCTTTCTATTCTTTTCTATTTCCATCCCTTTCTTTCTTAATCGATGATACGTCTTTCTGGAAGTAGAAGGGCGGGTCGTCACAGGTGGTATAAGAGCATAGGTTGAGCGAACACCTAGGCTCTTGAGTGATTTCTTTCTTGAGGGAGCGTATTGGTAATATATATATCTATATATATATATATATGTATGTATAAATGTATATACCTATTTATTGAGTTACCTGTACTGGTTTTCCAATTAAGTTATAAAGGTAAATAGGGTGGTGGTGTGTGTAACACGACTACCAATGATTGGAATTTGAATATTTGAGGTTGGAAGTGTAATCGAGACTGTAGACCTATTACCATCTCGAGTGAAATTTGGGTGGTGTAAGGATTTCATCGATCTCTGAAGGAAACCTATTGAGGTTCAGAGTTCATCTTTGAAGTGTAAGTTTGGATGAGCTAGAGTTGGTTCTATTGGTTGGATGGAAGCGAGTCATGAGGACTTGATATCTCAGGATGTAGTAGCTGTGTGATGAGACACAGTGACTATGGATGTTTCCGAAGATGTTTCTTTGGAACAAGTTAAGGAAGTATGTCTGCTATGGTGTTTTGGCTAGTTCAGTACGGTGTTTTTGTTTGGTTTTAGGTCTGAGTTTCTCAAAGAGCTTTGGATAGGAAGTCTTTGGGCATCTGGGTCAGCAGTGCAGCTCGAAGTGTTCTGTGTGTCGTCAAGGAGATCTTCTGGCTTAGCAGTTTTTCTTGAGGTAATTTTAGAAGCAGCAGAGTGGATCCATTTCTTCGATGGATTGACTCGATAAGTATTAGGCTATTTGGATTATGATGAGAGAACAGTTTCGTTGGAAACCGATTTGGGTAGAATTGCCAGAGTGTCGTGTAATAATTATGGAATTTACTTGAGCAGTCTTTTGCATGGAATTAAGACTTCTTGAGACAAGATTGAATATATCGGTGTGGTCCAAGATTTTCCTAATGTATTCGAGGAAGTTAAGTGTTTGCCTCCCCATTGAGAGATAGAGTTTCGCATTTGATTTGATTCCCGGAGTAGTGCCGGTGATTCAGCCTAGTAGGAGAATGGCTCCAAGGGAAAGGGAAGAGTTAGTTAAGCAGTCTTAGGATCTTTTGGAGAAGGGGTTGATTAGGCCTAGTTTTTCTTGTTAGGGTTCTGTTGTAGTGTTTGTCGCTAAGTCGGATGGATCGCTAAGGTTCTGCGTTGATATGATGAATCGAGTTTTCCGGATGTATTGAATAAGTTTGTTTTAGTATTCATCGATGATATTTTGGTCTGTTCCAAGTCTGAAGAAGAGCAAAAGCAGCATTTGAGGATAGTGTTGGAGACACTGAGGAGACATGTTTTGAAGGCGAAGTTTTCCAAGTGTCATTTCTGAAAATCGGAAGTTCAAGTTTTAAGGCACATGGTTTCTGTTGAAGGTATTTCTGTAGATCCAGCAAAGTTTAAGACTATTCTGGAATGGAAGCAATCGAAGTCACCAACGGAAGTTCGCAGTTTTCTGGGATTAGCTGGCTATTACAGGAAATTTATCAAGGACTATTCCAAGATTTCTCCACATCTGACAAAATTGACAAGGAAAGGAGCTAAGTTTAAATGGACACACCAGTGTGAAGAAGCTTTTCAAGAGTTGAAGTCGAGGCAAACTAGTGCACCAGTGCTTGCTATTCTGGATGGGAAAAGCAAATTCGAGGTTTATACAGATGCTTGTATCGTAGGTCTGGGAGCAGTGTTGATGCAGAATGGAAGTGTGATTGCGTATGCGTGTCGGCAATTAAAGCCACATGAAAGGAACTACGCTACGCACGATCTTGAGTTGTTAGCCATTGTTTTTGCTTTGAAAATTTGGAGACATTATCTCTTGGGAGAGAAGTTTGAGTTATTCACGGATCGCAGACCATTGAAATATCTTTTCTCTCAAAAGGATCTAAATTTGAGGCAGCAGCGATGGGTCGAGTTTCTGGCATCCTATGATTTGGATATTCTGTATACCCCGGGAAAGGCGAATGTTGTGGTTGATGCTCTTAGTAGGAATGCAGTTTTGTCTCTTTTGGGAAGTTGTTTCATCTCTCCAGGAAAGAATCATAAGTAAGAAAATGGAAGATAGATCTTTTGAGGAATTAATTCTTGGAACTAAGGATGGTCGGTATTCTGATTTCAAGGTGGATGATCAAGGTGTTTTGAGGATTAATGGTCATTTGTGTGTGCCTAATATAGATGATCGAGGCAAGAAGTTTTAGCTAAGTGTCATCGCTCCAGACTGAATATTCACCCAGGAATCTCTAAGATGTATAAGGATATGAGAAGAATTTTCTGGTGGCCGGGCATAAAGATGGATGTTGCTGCCTTCGTTAATAGTTGTGCTATCTGTCAGCAAGTTAAGGAGATCGATAGAATTCGGTCGGTTTGTTGCAGCCTTTGGAAATCCCAGAATGGAAATGGGACATGATTTCGATGGATTTTATCGATGGTTTGCCAAGAACCAAGAAAGGAAACGATGGAATATGGGTTATTGTAGATTGGTTAACTAAGAGTGCCCTTTTTTACCGGTTAAGGCAACTCGTACTGCAGTTTCTTTGGCAGAGATTTTTCTTAGGGAGATTGTTAGAGTGCATGGTGTTCCTATTAGCATAGTAAGTGATCGTGATCCTATTTTTACCAGCAAATTCTGGAAGGCTCTGCAATCAGCTATGGGAACAAGTTTGAGATTGAGTATAGCCTATCATCCTCAGACAGATGGACAGACGGAGAAACTTAATCGTATTCTTGAGGATATGCTGCGAGCTTGTGTTTTGGATTTTTGGTGCATCGTGGGAGGACCACCTTCACCTAGTAGAATTCTCCTATATTAATAGTTATCAGACAAGTACTAAGATGGCTCCTTATGAAACTCTTTATGGAAGACCATGTAGATCCCCATCCTGTTGGATAGAGTCGAAAGATCGTCCTGTGCTTGGACCAGATTTGATTCGAGAAGCGTCTACTAAAGTTGAGCTTATCAACGAAAGGATGAGAGCTGTTTAGGACCATCAAAAGAAGTACGTGGATAAGAGAAGAAGACAATTGGAATTTGAGATTGGTGATTTAGTTTTTGTCAAAGTTTCCCCGATTAAAGGAGCTGTTAGATTCGGAAAGACGGGAAAACTTGCCCCGAGATATATTGGAGCATTTTGGATATTGGAAGGGATTGATGCTGTAGCTTATAGAGTTGAATTGCCAGAACGGATATCTGGAATTCATAAAGTATTCCATGTATCCCATCCATGGAAATTTGTTCTGGATCCATCATTAGTTGTAGAACCAGTAGTCCAGGAAGATTTGGAGGTCGAGCCGAATTTGATTGTGGCCAAGAATCCAGTTCTGATTGTTGATCAAGACGGGAGGCAACTCTGGAATAAGGTAGTGAAGCTTATCAAAGTGTAGTGGAGCGAGGATCCCAGAGATTGCACCTGGGAAACTCTCGATAGTTTTAGGAAAGCTTATCCGGATTTGTAGTGATGTTTATTAGGATAGATTGTTTGGTTGATTGTTTGTTAATATATGAATGATATGTATGTTTAAATGGTTGATATAACAGCTTATGAATTATCTTTGTTTTAAATTTCGGGGACGAAATTAGCCAAGAATCTAGTTCTGATTGTTGATCAAGACGGGAGGCAACTCTGGAATAAGGTAGTGAAGCTTGTCAAAGTGTAGTAGAGCGAGGATCCCAGAGATTGCACCTGGGAAACTCTAGATAGTTTTAGGAAAGCTTATCCGGATTTGTAGTGATGTTTATTAGGATATATTGTTTGGTTGATTGTTTGTTAATATATGAATGATATGTATGTTTAAATGGTTGATATAACAGCTTATGAATTATCTTTGTTTTAAATTTCGAGGACGAAATTCTTTTAAGGGGGGACGAATGTAACGATCCTGGATTTTGGCCCTATTATTTTAATAAATATTTAATCTAATTAAATAAAAAGTAAACCGATCATTTTAAAATGAATAAATCTTTTGGAATAATTGCCACTTATTTGTATGGATTTGTATTCTTGAAAGGAATTTGATTTGAAAATTTGAAATAAATCTCTCAGCAATATTTACAATAGAATTTATCTTATATAATTGTATTAAAATGTTTTACCTTGTTATCAGTTGATAAAAATATATATATGGATGATAATGTTTAAAATAAAATCAAAGTCAATCAGTATAAAATATAAATATAAAATATAAGTCAAACACATGAATATAACTTAATTATTGATAGTTAAAATACAAATGGAAATGAATATAAAAATAAGTATAAATGTAAGTAAATCATATTGTACATAATTTAAATATTGATAGTTAAAATACATATACAAATAAATATAAGTAAACCATATGAATATTGATAGTCAAAATATAAAATACAAATGTAAATAAATAAGAACAAGAATTAAGTCTTAGTGTATGCTTGCAACATAAACTGGAAAATTTAAGAACAAAGTATAAAATAAGATAAGCACAAGTGTGTGTGTGTATATATATGTATATTGAAGTTTAGCTAGAGATCAGATAAAACAAACATCTCCAAAACAAATCTTCATACACAAGCCATAGCCTATCTGCAAAGAGTAAATTTATACAAATATCTATCCACGTCAAACATAATTATAATAGTGTAAACATAATTGGAAACAAAACATTTAATGCTATCTTCTCAAGCCTAACATTTTGTCTATTCAAAATATTCACAAATCTTTTCATTTGCAGTAATAAAATCTGTTCATATCAATCTGAATAAAGAAGCTTTACCAACTAACACCTCCCTTAAAACACCTGTGTCCTCTTATATATGTATGCATCTTGCCATTTCATGTTCGTTCAGTAATACCTGAGAAAAAAAGGAAAAAAAGAAGGAGCAAGCAAACTCAGATTTTATTCAAACTTTAAAAACAGATTCAAAGACAGTTCTAAACTTCAGGCAGTCTTTCAACTGCAGATTTATAAAAACATCAAAGTGCTTTCTGTTTAAAAGAGTTTTAAGGTGAGTAAACATCAAATTTTAAAGCTTTAAGTTGATTAAAATAGTTCTAGATTTATTGATAATATGGTTTGCATATGTTATGGTATAAACATAATATTTTGATGCTCTGTATATTGTTACAGGTTACATATTTCCTTTCAAATTCAAATTTATGCTCATTAAATCATTGTAAACTTTCAGTTACAATCAAATAAGATCTTTAAAAACTTAAACAAGGTTTTTTTCAAGCTAGTTAAAACATGATTAGTGGAATATTTCTACTGGAAGCCTTGTTTACAGGCAATCACGCAATAATTTGATAAATTTAATTGTTACAAGAAGCTAATTCAAGTTTATAACTTGAATGCTTACAGAATATTCATGATTTGTAAAACTAAAACGAAGAATTTTAGTTTGGGATTTTACGAGCAGTTTGTATATGAACCAAAATTGCATTTTCCCATTTTCGAACCATTGAATCAATTTTAAAGGTTGAAATTTGTGTTGAAGCTAGTTTAAGTGTCTGTGATTTCGTAAAAAATATCAGAAAAATTTTCTATTGAGTAAATTTTTGAAACGAGGTCGATTTAAGGTTTATAGTTCGTATGTGATATGATCTATAAACGAGGCGAGTGTGACTTCTATTCGTGATCGAGTTGCGTGAATCTATGGTGGAAGGTTGCTTAACGTGTTGTCGTGGTGTGGCTAAAGTGTGGGCGTCTCTGGTGGCCTGTGCGGCGGTGGCGAGGCGTACTTGTAGTGATCGAGTTTGCAGTTTTTCGAGCGTATGACCAAATTTCGATTCGAATTTTCTTAAGGCGATGCGAGTTTGGATTTCGTGTCTACGTGAGATTTGGGACTTGCCGATGGCGTTGGTGTTCACCGGAGTCGAGTCGTGCCGCCGTGCACGTGTACGGCATGGAGGAGATGATGTCAGTGCCGTGTGGTGTGAGTCTCGAGTCATGCTCGAGTAGATGAAGGGTTAGCTTCGGGTTTTTTTTGATCGTGTGCATGAATAAGTTTCCTGATGCTATTTATAACTTATTTTAGATTTTTAACTTACTGGAATAAATAAACGAAGAAAAAAAAAGAAGGAGAAGAAGAAGCTGCGTTACAGGGAGACTCGGGGGATTGAGTGTTTAACTCGAAGTACTACTCGAGTTTTGATAGGGAAAGTCTCGGGTTGTTTTCCTGTCAACTTCAATATTGTGTTAAAAATAATAATAAAGTTATGCACTTGTTTTTTTGATCAGTTGAAAGCACTGTAAATTCAAATGAGTGTTTAACAATTAAAGTTAAACTTTAACACAAGCTATAATTACTTTAGTTAATGCTTAACCATGTTTTAACACCTTGTTAATATTTTAATTAACTAATTAATTTAGTTAAGTACAAAGTGAATTAACAATTAAGTTTGTAGTTAGTAATATAGTTGATTTTCAAATTTAAAGAAGACTTTTAAAATGTTAATTAAGTTGAATAATTAATATTAATTGATTATCTTCAGAAAGTAATTAAGAATAATTACCTTTTAATTGTAATTAGTGGTGGACTATAAGTAATAAGTGAATTTGTAATTAACTACTTAAGGTAATTAATGAATAATTAATAGCTAATTAATTAAGTAATTTAATTAAGAATTAATAATTGATTAATTAAGTAATTAGCAGTAAATAAATGGGTAACTAAGTTTGATTAATTAATAATTAAGGTTATTAATTAATGATTAAGGGTAAGTAATTAAGTAATTAAGGTTAAATAAATTGATTAAGAAATAATTAATTAAATAGTGTGAAATAAAAAATTAAGTAATTAAGCAATTAAGGTTAATAATTGATTAAGAAACGATTAATTAAATTAAATAATTTGGAAAGAAATAAGTAATTAATTGATAACTAATGATTAATTAAACATGATTAAGAGATTATCAAGTAATTGATTAAATTAATTACAATAAGAATTTAAGATGATTGCTTATGGATTGTTGTGTATGTAGAATATCTGATTTGTGATACATATTTGGTGATATTCTATGATGTTTCTATGATATGCTTTGATATATCTATGATGATTGTGTATGATTTATCTATGATAAATGTTATTGGAATTCAAGTGTTGAATTTAAAACTGTTTAAACTATTAAACAACTTGGCCTCTAAAATGGCGTTTCGATTTCGATGAGACCGGGATCGGTGTCATTTATGTTTATCCGAAAACCACATCAATCCAAAGTAAACGTTAGGTCGTGAATTCTCAAGTGAAGATTGAGATGGTGTTTTCAGAATGCAAGGGTTATCATCGTTGACTCTGAGGGTGATTCCAAAATGAGTGTAACGAGATAATGCCTTTGGTTTCGTTCTAACCAGGAATGAACTTGTATGGATTGAATGCTTTCAGCGCATCGTCAGGCGGACGATGAGCATTCTAAGAGATATGTCCTGTAAAGGTAATCGCAGCCTCAAGCCTCATCAACCGGGAGTGGCTAAAACAGGGGAGGTGCAACAAGGTTAGGTGAGTCATGCCCAAGCAGGACGAGATATATCCCTGTCTAGATGTCCCTTTTTATTTCGGCTGTGTGGGCGGTTTCTAGCTACAACCGCGGGGTTATCTTGTTCGGGACTGTTCAGTAAGGAATGGTTCCGGCTTTGTGTTGTAGGAGAGTTAGGGTGACTCCTCGGTACAGTGATCTAGGTCGCGTACTGTGACAGGCAGTACCCCATTAGCCCTGCCATTGTATGGAATCCAATCTCCAATAAGTGCTGTTTGTTTTGATTGTGCCCAACTATGTTGGAATGTGAGATGTAAGCATTTCATCTATTTCTGTATTTTACTTGAAAATTCTAGACACTATTGTAATATCATTGGATTTCCTATAAAATGTTTTGGTTAGCGTAAGGTAAAAACTTACCCGTATTTATTTATGGGAAGTCTTATGTAAGACCTTTATTTTCAAATGTTTTTAAAGTTAAACAACTTTAAACCGTTTACTCATACCAGACCCATGTCTGACCCGGAGTTTATATTCTGTTTTTCATAAACTCTTGGGTACTCAAATTTTTTATGAGTAGCCAAGCGATAGGTTTTGGACTTTGATTTCTGGAGGAGCTTGGAGCAGGAGTTCTAGACGTATCTATATATCTATCTATCTAGTTCCGCTGTGTTAGATGATGTATGCTGTATCTCTGATGTATGTAGTGACAGATGTATATATGACTGTCATGTGTATGATATTGTATAACTCTCATATATGTAAAAACTATGTAATAGTTATGTGATGTATTATATTTTATTCCATTCCGCTGTGAGATTCTGATGTTGTTATTTCTTTCTTTCTATTCTTTTCTATTTCTATCCCTTTCTTTCTTAATTGATGATACGTCTTTCTGAGAGTAGAAAGGCGGGTCATCACAAAAACCATATACTGTGCTCCTGCATCCACAATGATTAAAACATAGTATTTCAAAATATTATAATGATATGCAAGCAAATAAATCAATTCTTGATTTAAATTCTGGATTACCTATCCCCCTTTTCACTTTGACTATCAGTCTGAACTATAGTTTATAGGATAACTATTAACCTATTTGTTTTCATGGGCTAACTAATAACCTGTTTAATACTTATAAGGCTTCTTGTTCTGTTTCATATTTTTCATGGGATCACTAAGAACTTATTGGCCCTTGCCAATAACTTTATTGTTTCTTGGGTTCTCCTTGAACCTATTAGTATCTCCAACAATTTCTCTCTTATCCTAGTTTCCATGGGTTGTCTTGGAAACTATTGTCTTCTGTAACAACTTAACCCAGATATAGTTTCCGTGGATTCACTACAAACCTATTGGCCCTAGACAATACTCTTTCTAATCATATTTTTCATATTTTTACTATGAAACCTATTAGCATCTTCCAATAACTTTTCCTAAACATAGTTTTCATGGATTTACTATGAACTTATCTACCTAACAACAATATTTATGCAACTTACATTCTGGTCTATCTGACCTTCTGCATGCAATTCTACTCATTCAAAAGTTAATTCAATTTATATTCACTACTGGATCAACCTATCTGGTTATTATGCCCTTCCTCCCAAAAAAATACAGTCATGGGACCATTATAATGTGAATATATATATATATATATATATATATATATAAAGAAGCTGAACATAATATCATCGTAATACCAACACCTATGGTTTAATATCCTTGAAATCATTTTAAACAAAACTTGGTTAATTCCTTTAACCTATTAATCAAGGAAATCTTCTTCAAAAACTCCATACTTAGGATCATTACAAAATTATTTTATTATGCCATGGTTTGCCTTAAAAATGAGATTGGGTTATTTGTTTTGAAACTAAGACTTTCAAAACCATAAAATTATACTTTCAAAACCCTTAGACAACCTCCTTCGAAAGAAATTGATTCTTCTTTTAAAAACACTAGGTATCTACCTTTCGAAACACTTTTAAATCTCTCCTTCGAAACCTTTCGAATGTATTAATGACTTACTATCCAATAATAGAAGTATAGCTTTGAAACCATTGGAAAGTACGCCTTTTGAAACCATTGGCTTTAATTTTTAGACATATCCTTTTGGGTCTAAGTGAATACATGCGAAAGTACCCATTTTGAAACCATATAAAGAGTATGGGGAAAAACATATGGCTTCGGCTCCATCCTTTCGAACAAATTAGTCCTTAAGTTAGAACAATAAGAAAGATAGCATCGAAACCCCCTTTCGAAGCCATTACCTTCGAAATAGTTTCCCTTTTCGAAAGCTATAGAAAGTGACTTAATATAAGTTTACAACAAAGGTAGCCTTTTGAAATCATTGATAACTTCAATACGTTAGAAAGGAAAAAGAACAACAGGGTTTCGGCTTAGTCGGAACCATCTTTTCCAAAAGCCTTAGTCCAATAGAAGGTCTCATTCGAGAGCAACACTTTACCAAAAAGCGGCAATCCCTTCAAATGAAATTTTAGAAAACCCTTTAGAAAGCACGTGTTTTGATTTATTCAAAAGCTTTTATTAAAAAAGGAAGGCACTTATCTTTTGAAAGTAAGTAAAAGGTTTCGACCCCTGTGGAAGCAATAGTTTTGAACCACGCTTTCCACCATTTTTTCAATCCACTATGTACCATACTTGTGATAGCTGATGTATTGGCTTTGGCTTAGTTAGTTTCGACCTGGTAGGTTTCGATTTGATTGAAGGCGGAAGCATAGGGTTGAAAGGTACTTCTAAAAGAGGCGGAACACTCTTTTCTGGATAAAAACTGATTTAATGCCTACCAAAGAAAATACTTTATAACTAACATGCCTACTGGTTAACATTTGATTCATTGCCATAACTTTTCAAATTCTCTATAAAAATAACTACCACTTAATTTCAGATCTAAACTTGGATTTATTAACAAATAAGCCCTTCTGTTAAGCAAAGCCAATAAAGCAATTAAGTCCTTTATCTAAAATAATTTTATTTCCATAGTAAATTACTTTGGAAAAATCCTTAAAATTACAGAAATTCATTTTTAATATGTTGTCTAACATATAACAATTTCGGACCCAAATTATTCATATAATTTCTGAAATTAATTTATATACCCAATTGTTCATATTTTCCTTTGAAAATTCATAATAAATTTTCCATAGCTTAGAAAATTAAAAAATAAATTAAAACCCATCTATAAAATCATGTTTTACCTAACATAAAATTTTCCTATGGCATACGAAAATCATTATGATTGGTTTTGGTCGCAAAACCGTGTAAATCCTTTATTACATAATCTTATTTGAGTTAAACATCACATAAATCTAAGCATACCAATCATCAAAATCATCGTTATAATGGATTTAATCTTAAACCCAAAAAAAAATGATCATAAACAAAATAGAGATAATATAGATTGTTATTCACCTTGATTAGGATAAGGAGATTGGATTGAGATTAATTTCCCCTAGCTTGAATCCTTAGCTTTAGATTGAATTTCTCTTCTTTTCTTCCATAGCAATGGCCAATACCTCATATGTTTTATGTTTGTTTTTGTTTGCAGAAATGAACATGAATAGATGAAAATGAAAATATGTGAGGGTAATGGATTATATGTGGCTATTTCCTTATATGCCCTTATGTAAATTAATTTGCTTATAAACCTTTCTTAATCCCATTTAAGAAATTAAGCACAACCCTAAATTTTATTTTCAAATCTCGATCCCCTTATCACTCTAATTATTTACATTATTCTATTTAATTTAATTTACCTAACTAAATCTCTTTAATAATGTTATCAAAAATTAGTGGTGCTACACGCTCCCCTCCTTAAAGAAATTCATCCTTGAAATTTAGTGAGGACTAAATACTAAATGCAACAATCATCTGTAACGACCCTTAACTACCATATTAGTCCACATGACTAGCAACTATCTATATAAATCTAATGTAGACATACCCTCAAAGCAAATCGGAATAAGAATCTCTAATCCTGTCTTCTGTCTCTTAAGTATAGCCCTTCTCGTTGTCGCTCGACTGAACTTTCATCAACTTAACTGTCTTGTTCCTAAATCTTTTCTCATCTCTCACGACAACCCAAACTAGTTGTCCGACAAAAGTCAAATTAGGCTCTACTATCAAATCTTCCAACCCTGTTAGAGGATTAATACTTTCTAGATCATACACAGACCTGCGAAGACAAGATACATGAAACACGTTATGGACTCCTGCCATATTTCTCGATAACTCTACTCTGTATGTGAGCTTTCCAATCCTCACTGTCATATGGAATGGACCGATATATCTCGGGGCCAGGTTTCCTAACTTTCCAAATCATACCACACCCTTCATCGGTGATGTCTTAATGAAAAAAATTTCTTTAACGGATAACTCTAGGTGTTTATGCCTCTTATCTGCGTAACTCTTCTATTTGGACCGAGCTTCCATTATCCATTCTCGTATTAACACAATCTTATCTATCACCTCTCTAACCAAATCTGGACCTAAGACTAATATGTCTCCTGTCTCCAACCAACATGCTGGTGATTTACATGGACTTCCATAGAAAGATTCAAAAGGCACCAATCCTATACTTATGTGATAACTATTATTACAGGAAAACTCAACCAAATGTAGGTGTCCAAAGATCCATCAAAATCCAATACACAAGCTTTTAAAAAATCCTCGAGTACCATATTGACACTCTTTGTCTACCTATCCATTTGAGGGTGATACACAACACTCATTTTGAGCTTAGTGCCTAATCTATCATGTAGACTCTTTTAGAATTCGCTAGTAAATAATGCATCTCTGTCACTAACTATTCTACTAGGAAACACATATGTTTTTCATGAACAACTTAGCTAAAACAAGTGTCGTCCCGGTTGATTTAACTGGTGAAATGGGCACTCTTGGTCAACCTGTCCACTATGACTCATATACTTTTATTTTCTCTATTTGACCTTCGCAACTCATCTATAAAGTCCATGAATATCGAATCCCATTTTCAAACTGGAATCTTTAAAGGTTGAAGCAATCCACATGGCTTCTGATGTCCGGCTTTCACTTGTTCATAGTTTGCGCACTACCTAACCCACAAGCCAACATACTTCTTCATACTTTTCCAGTAAAAGCTCCTCCTCATATCTTAATACATCTTGGTCCATTCAGGATGAATCATAAACTTGGACCGATGCCATTCTCCAAGAACTTTTTTCCTTATGTCCTCAACATTTGAAACACACAATCGTCCCTTCTTTCTCAACCATACTCTGTGGTCTAGACTAAAATCCTTTATATCATTAATCTTTGATCCTACATCAAGTCTTCTAATCCTTTCGGCTAATATTGGATCCTCTCTCTACTTGGAAGTAATCCTTTCGATCAGCACTAGTCGAACTTCCAAACAGGAAAACATGGCGGTACTCTGACTAGAATTAGCATTCGATCTTAACTGCACATTACAAGCAGTCAAAGCTTATAAATACTTCCATTCTGCCAACATAGCTAACATCACATTCTGATGTCTTCTACTAAGAGCATCTGCTACCTTATTTCCTTTCATAGGTCTACACTCTATACCAAAATCATAAGCAGCCAAAACTCTAGCCATCTCCGTTGTCTTATGTTCAGCACCTTCTGAGAGAATAAGTACCTTAAAGACTTATGATCTTTATTTAGCTCAAATCTCTCCCCTAAGAGATAATGTCTCCAAATATTTGACGCGAAGATCACCGCAGCCAACTCCAAATTGTGAGTATGATATCACACTTCATGCAGTCTAAGCTGTTGTAAAGCATAGGCAATAACTTTGCCCTTCTGCATCAACACTGCTCCTAATCTAGTTTTGCATGCATTGGTATACACCACCAACCCTTGGTTTCTTTTTGGAGTTACTAACACAAGTGCATTAGTAAATGGATATTTTAACTTAAGGAATGCTTCCTCACATTTTTTGGACCAAACAAACCTCACCTCCTTCCTGGTTAACTTAGTCAAATGCACTGCTATCCACGAGAAATCCTTGATGAATCTCCAGAAATAGCCAGCAAGTCCAAGGAAACTTCTAATCTCAGTCTCTGTCTTTGGTATCTTCCAATTATTAACAGCTTCGATCTTCTCTGGATCAATAATAACCCTTTCTCTGAAACTACATGACCAAGAACTTAACTGCTTTCTTTCAATACACTTGGAAAACTTTACTTTTAGCTGATGCTACCTCAGCGTCTCAAAAACTACTCTAAGATGATCCTCATGCTCTCTTTCATCCTTGGAGTATACTAAAATGTCATCTAAACACCAACACAAACCTATCCAAGTACTCTTGGAAAACTCATTCATCAAATCTATAAAAAAAAAGCAGGTGCATTTGTTAACCTGAATGGCATTACTAACCATTCATACGAACCATATCTAGTTCGAAATGCTGCCAAAGGAATACTCTCCTCTACCACGCTTAACTAATGGAAACCTATCATTAAATCCAACTGTGAGAACAATCTGACTCCACTCAACTGATCGAATAGATAGACTATTCTCGGCAAAGGATACTTATTCTTGATTGCCTCTTGTTTAACTTACAATAGTCGATACACATCATCAATGACCCATCCGGTTTCTTCACGAACACCGTGACTACTTCCTAAGACAAACTATTTGGTCTAATAAAATTCCTTCTTTCTAGATCCACTAGCTTCACCTTTAATTCCTTTATCTTGGTCGGCGTCATCTTGCTAGGTGGTCTACTCACAAGTTCAGCTCCTGCCACAAGATCTATTTAAAACTCAATAGCTCATTTCGGTGGTAGTCCCGTGACTAGTTCAAAGACATGTACAAAATCTCTTACCACTCAAACCTGACTTTACTCTTCTCTTATCTCCACAGCACTTAGCAAAGCACAAACATCCCGATCAGAATTTTCCAGTGAGAATATGATTCGGTTATGACTATCTTGGTGTCTTAGTAATGTCTCCCTATCCTGGCAAAATATCCCAGCCTCATATTTATCCAACCAATCCATACCCAAAATGATCTCAAAATATATGAAATTAAAAACATACAAGCTGCATGTAAACTTAGGCCTAACTATTAAATTCTAACTGGTGATATCTCATCCCTGGAGTTGTATACCCTCCGGTCGGTTTCGCAATCCTTAAGGAAGTAACAAGGTATATGGGTTCTAAGCATAACCTATCAACCAAATATTGAGATATAAATGAATGTAGTGCATGGGTATCAAATAGTACCCTAAATGGTGTACTCTGAATCAAAAGCGTACCTTCTATCACAATCTTCCCTTATCATCTATAGTTTGCCTAGCAAATGATGGCCCAGTAGCAAAAGCCTTCTCCTGTTCGCCTTAACTAGCTATGGACACTAATTCTTATAATGCCCAACTTGATCATAGTTGAAGCATTTCACATTCTTCTTATCAATAGCCTTCTTCCTCTTGCCTGGTCGGCCCTCACGATCATATTGATCCTTCTTGTCATACTTGAAACAAACTAAATCAGCTTTTTTCCTTCTTGGTAGCATCTCCCATCTGGGCTCCCTTCTTATTAAAGAAATTTCTTTTCTTTCCTTGAGAACTTAGGATTTCCATTGAATTCTCTCTAGCACAAATAGCAAGCATCTCCTTATGGCAACCTTAAACAAAAACCTTTACTCAAATCTCCTTCGAAAATAAGACGAAGTCAATTCCTACTCCAGAACTCCGGTAGTAAAACTATCCCACCAATGAAGTACTTACCCTTCAACTGCCTAGAGGCCAACCTCCTCTTCTGCTCATTATCCAAACCCAAATCAGTGAAGATTCCCTCATAGTGCAACAACCAATGCTCCACTTCTATGGCATTGTCCGTTCTTATAAACAGCTTCCCACCAAGATTGGTGTAAGCTCTGCTTAGCTTAGCATAATTATTCCTAATTGGAGCCACAAGATTAGCTCCTCTAACATTTCCAGCAACACCAGAAATAACTCCAGCTTGTATCATGTTAACAAAAAAAATGATACATCGCTCTGATATCAACTGGTGGATTTCTAGCCCTCGTGTTTGCAACTAAAAATGGTTAGCATTAGCCTGTCGACCCGGGTTCCTCCTAGTGGGATAAAAATTTCCATTGGTTATGGGGCTTCCTCGACCTGGATTTCCTCCTTCATTTCTTGCCTTCACGTCTTTTTTCTCGCAAATCTACATAGGAGCCTTAGTAAGATACAGAAGAACGGTCTAAGAGAGAATACGTTACTATAGCATTATCCAAAACCCTGATCTTTTTTCCGATTCAATGGATTTTGTTTTGAAAATTATTTTCGGTTTAACTTATTTTAAGTTTCATAAACCTATGCTCTGATACCAACTTGTAACATCCCCCACTTGGAGGCCCAAAACTAATGGCTACTGATGTTGTCATCCATGGTTATTAATCCTCAACGGCGGTAATGTTGGATATAGTGATATAACATAAACACGTGGATATGGAAAATTTTCAAAATCAATAAACAATTTTCTCATTCCATTTCAAAGCATTTCAAATTCATTGCATAATCTCAATACGAGAACCATATTCAACGAAAATATAATTATTACAATATATGCCAAGAGCAACATATGAAGATGCCCCCTTGGATGATAAAAGTATTACAGGCAATTAAACAACTTTTCCGGTACAACAATAACACGGTGAAATCAAAATAAAGGAGAACACTAAATAGCTATCATGCCTCCTGCATGTCACCGAAAGCTTATTTGTCTAAAGAGGTACCTGATAACTTCAACTCTCAAACTACTCAAAATCAATTAAGCACTCGAGAGTTTAAGGGGAAAACATAAACTTTGAGTCAGGTGTAACGCCTGGTATGAAGAATAATCTACCATCTCAAACCATTTAGATATCTAGTGAGACCACATCGCTTAGCGGAACGAGTTTTCATCACTAGTATATTATTCAAACTTTATAAAACCATATACTATGTTTCTGCATCCACAATGGTTAAAACATAGTGTTTCAAAATATTATGATGATATGCAAGCAAGTAAATCAGTTCTGGATTACCCATCCCTTTTTTTATTTTGACCATCAGTCTCAACTATAATTTCTAGGATCACTATTACCTATTAGTTTTCATGGGCTGACTAATAACCTATTTAATATTATGGACCCTGTTCGGTCTCATAGTTTTTATGAGATCATTAAGAACCTGTTGGCCACTGCAAATAACTTCATTGTTTTTGGGGTTCTCCCTGAGCCTATTGGCATCTCCGATAACTTCTCTCTTATCCTATGGGTTGACTAGGAACCTATTGACTTATGTCAACAAATTAATCCGGATATAGTTTTTCATGGATTCATTACAAACCTATTGGCTCTTGCTAATAATCATTCTAATCACAGTTTTCATTGGTTTAGTATGAACCTATTGGCATCTGCCAATAACTTTTCCTAAACATAGTTTACATGGTTTTACAACGAACCTGTCTACCTGACCACTTCAATATTTAAGCATCCTACATTTTGGTTTATCTAACCTCCTAGATGCAGTTCTACTCATTTAGGAGTTAATTCAATTTACATTCACTACTGGGTCAACCTAGCTGTTTATTCTGCCCTTTCTCCCTAAAATACAGTTATAGGTCTTTTATAATGTGAATATACATACATACATATATATGAAGAAGCAAACATAATATCATAGTAATACCAACACTCGTAGTTTAATATCCGTGAAATCTATACAAAACTTGGTTAATCCCTTTAACCTATGAATTAAGAAAAACTTCTTCAAAACTTCCATAGTTGTGATCATTGCAAAAATCTTTTATTATGCCATGGTTTGCCTCAAAAAATGAGATTGGGTTATTTGTTTTGAAAACTAAGACTTTCGAAGTCATAAAACTTTACTTTTGAAACCCTTAGACGACCTCCTTCGAAAGAAGTTAAATATTCTTTTCAAAATACTAGGCATCTGCCTTTTGAAACACTTTTAAACCTCTCTTTCGAAACCTTTCGAACGTATTAAAGCATTATTATCCAATTACAGAAGCATAGCTTCTAAACCATTTGAAAGTACCCTTTTCGAAACATTGGGTTAATTTTTAAACATATCCTTTTGGGTCTAAGTGAATACATGCGAAAGTACCCCTTTTGAAATCATAAAAAGAATTTGGGGAAAAACATATGGCTTCGGCTCCACCCTTTCAAAAGCATTAGTCTTTAAGTTAAAACAATAAGAAGGATAACATCGAAACCCTCTTTCGAAGCCATTGCCTTTGAAACCCTTGACCCTTTTGGAAACTATAGGAAGTGACTTAATATTAGTTTACAACAAAGGCAACTTTTCAAAAGCATTGATAACTTCAATACAATCGAGAGGCAAAAGAACGACAATAGGGTTTCGAGTAAGTTGATCCATCTTTTTCAAAAGCATTAATTCAAAACACAAGGTCTCATTCGAAAGCTACACTTAACCAAAAAGGCAGCAACTCCTTCGAAAGCCATTTTAGAAAACCATTTCGATGTTTCGATTCCTTCGAAAGCTTTTACTTAAACAAGGTAGACGCTTATCTTTTGAAAGTAGAAAAAATGGTTTTGACCTCTATGGAAGCAACGGTTTCAACATCATGCCTTCTGCCCTTTTCCAATCCACTATGTACATATCTGTGATACCTTATGTATTGTCTTCGGTTTATTTAGTTTCGAGCTGGTAGGTTTCGACTTGATTGAAGGTGGAAGCATAGGGTCGAAAGGTACTTCTAAAAGAGGCGGTCCCTATTTTTCAAGGTAAAAACCGATTTAAGGCCAATTAAAGAAAATACTTTATAACTAACCTACCTACCTGTAAGCATTTGATTGGTTGCCTAACTTTTTAAATTCTCTAAAAATAAGTGCCGCATAATTTCAGATCTAAACATGGACTTATTGAATAGATAAACGCTTCCATTAAGCAAAACCAATAAAACAATTAAACCATTCATCTAAAATAATTTTATTTCTATAGTAAATTACTTAGGAAATTACCCAAAAATTAAAAAAATTCCCTTTTAATATGTTGTCTAACATATGAAAGTTTCAGACCCAAATTCTTCATATAATTTTTGAAATTAATTTATAAACCTAATTGTTCATATTTTCCTTTGAAAATTCATAATAAATTTTCCACAGTTTGAAATTTTTTAAAAATTAAACCCCATTTCTAAAATCATGTTTTCCCTAACATAAATTTTCCTATGGCATTTGAAAATCATTATAACTGGTTTTGGCCTCAAAACTATGTAAATCATTTATCAAATAAGCTAATTTGAGTTTAACATCACATAAATCCAAGCATATCATCATAAAAATCATCATTATAATGGATTTAATATTAAACCCAAAAAAAAATTATCATAAACAAAATTGAGATGATATAGATTATTATTCACCTTGATTAGGATAAGGAGATTAGATTGGGATTAATTTCCACTAACCCGAATCCTTTGCTTTAGATTGAATTTCTCTTCTTTTCTTCCTTAACAATGGTTAGCTCCTTTTATGTTTTGCATTTTTTTGTTTTGCAAAAATGAACGTGAATAGATGGAAATGGAAATGTATAAGGGCGGATTATATACCGCTATTTCATAAAAATCCCTTATGTAAATTAATTTGCTAATAAACCATTCTTAAGCCGATTTAAACAATTAGGCACGGCTCTAAATTTTATTTTCAAATCTTAATCCCCTTATCACACTAACTATTTGCATTATTCTATTTAACTTACCTAATTAAAGCTCCTGAAAAATGTTATCAAAAATTAGGGGTGTTCAACCTTCTCCTTATTAATGGTGATTGGTGCAACATAATTTAAGTCGAAATTTTAATTTTTACCTCCGTTCTTGATCATTTTTACCCAAGAAAACGGGCTTTTAAGTTGATTATTACCTTTGCCCTGAAGTTGATCTTGGGCATTTGCAAAAGAATTATCTGATTTGATTTTTTCATCAGAAATGGCTCTATATATCTCTTAGGTCATTCTTATTGAATTTTGGTTGATACTTGACCTCTCTTCGATTTTTAAGAGGTGGTTAAGGCGGTAGAAGTTCCTACATCAGTTCCTCACTATTTGGAACCCCTATCATTCAAATCAAGAGGCTTTTCTTTAGGATTTGAAATTGAAAGAGGGTTGAGATTTGGTGGAGGAATGAGATTTTGAGGAAAAATGTGCTTAGAGATTTGATCACTCTTGGCATCCATGAAAACTCTTAATTTTTTAAGATGATAAGGACCCATTTGGATGTTGTATTATGGATTATAAGCTTTTAGAGTACGGGTTTGACCGTCAATAGTCGTACCTATTTTGATTGGTCCATATGAACTACTGTAATAATAGATCAATGTATAGTTGGGGGTTTATTATTATACCAGTTGTAAAAAATTGCAATAAAAGAGTGTGTGTCAGGGCAAGGATCAACTACACCTCATTTTTTACCACACCTTAGATCCCTTAAATTTCAACCATACGTTATGATTTAAATAATTATACTTTCGCTCTCCTATCACTTCAATCTATTATTTGATTATGAAGACGTGGTTGAAATTAGGGGGATTTAAAGTGTAGCCAATCCTTGCCTATATATATTGTTTTATTTATTCTTCATTTTGATTAATGTGAAGATTAATTTTCCAATATGAATACTAGGGATATCATAGAAAAATTAGAACCCTTAGAACACCTCAATTTGATGGGCTAAGAATTATCACTAAAATTACACGGCATCAATTTCCACCATTTCTACAATCAAAAGTAACCGAAGTCGAAAACCTATAAGCAATTATAATGACAACACATCATCCAAAATTGACCGGTATTAAAAAAAATTAAAATGGAGCCTTAAAATGTAGCTATAGAAATACTGAAAATGTTAAAGGGAAGTCCAAAATCTGCCCACCTTAACCATTTATGACGTATATATAACAATGCCTATATTTCAAATGATGTGTGCATAAAATGCGAATAAATCCTTTCTTCTGTTTGTTGTACTATTCATAAGTACTCGGTTCAGGCTACAATTCAGGTACACTATTTAATTGACATGATGAAAACTATAGAGAACTATAAAGATGCACGTTTTAAGTGGAAAACCTTTTGTAAATAGGACAATTTTAAAAAAAAAAATCTTACAATGTATTAATATTTTATGGTAGTTATAACAGCCTGTAACGACCGTATTTTTGACAATTAAGAATATTAAATTAAATAAGACTTAATACTGTAAGAAATTTAAAATTTATGATTTATTAACATGAATTTTATTAGATTGTAAATTTTGACCTTAAGCTAAAATGCTAAAACAACTTATTTTAATGAAATGGAAGAAGGTAATGCAAATTAGAATATAATTTAATGATATTGATTAAATGTATTGACAATTATTTTATTGTAATTTCAATCAGTTATAATAATAATGGTTAATAATGAATAAAATAAATGATGAGTCAAAAGGAGAAATCATATGTTATAATTGAAATTAGTTTTAGCATAGAATAAGAAATCAATTATTTGGTAAGTAATTTATAATCCTTTTTGTAAACAATAAATTTATAAATATGTTTAAACTAATAAGTTGCAACAATTGCTTTATTTCTCATATCATTATTTAATCCGTTTGAAATTAATTTGGTAATCAATTAGAATCAGTATAATTAAATATTTTAGTTAATATAAGAAAAGACGTTAACTGTAGAATAATGAGTGTAATAAATGAAAAGTTATTTTAAATAAATTACATAAGGAAATTGTTGGTTTAATACAAAGAACATGTAAATCAAAATAAAAGAATTTTTTTTAAATTTAAAATATAACAAACTAGGGTTTTATTACAGTTTTAATTAAATGTAATAAATTAATTTAATATTTGAATCTTGGATTCAACACGGAAAAATTACTTTTAAAATATTATTAATTTCGGTTTCATCTAGAATGGTGATTGAAAACTTTTAATTTAGAATTTAAAAGTGATCTAATCAATTTAATAATAATTCGATTTTAATTAACATGTAAAAATAAATGAAATTTGATTTTAAGCTAACTTCTATATATGATAGAATTAGGATTTGAAATTAGTTTCATTGGATTTAAAAATATTGAAAAACTATATATCAACATATATGATGACCTACTTTCGTTTCGGGAACGAAATGGGTTTTCGAGCCTTTTCTTTTTCTTTGACCTAATCAATATCAGTTTCATCTATTCTTATTCCATCTAGGTCTATATATATGCTATTAATGAACAGTAATGGCCTAATGTTCTACCCTTCTATAAGTAATTTCAGATCTAACTTATTTCTTCTCAATGGTGAATATCCCGAAACTTTAAATTACAAATTCGAATCAAATCCAAAAATCCAATCTGCTTAAACCATATCATATCTCAACGAATGGAATCTATGTATGCAATTCGCTTTTACAATCGAGGCTCGGTTTGATAATAATTTGGAAAAATATTTTCAGCTGTTCTTTCTATGTGTGATTATAATGGTGGATTCGCAACAATTGACGATCGAAAGTTTCTACAATGTAGAGGATGACAAGTAGGGGCAATCCACTATGGCCAAACACCTTGGATCAACACCACGCCATAATTAGTAGTTTTATAGGCGACGGTAGGGGCACGTAGGGAGATTGGAGGAGGTCACGCAAGCATGGTTGAAGGTGGCAGGCGGTGGCGGTGGCGGTGATGGTTGTGAGGTTAGATCGGGGTGCGGCAGCCTGAATCATATGCTTTTTGGGCTTGAGAGCAGCGGTTGACGATGGGGTAGGGTTTAGCAAGGTAATGAAAATTACAATATTTCCCTTAGTTTATTTTAATTTAAAATTTAAAATTTCAAACTTCTTATGTGAATAACTTTTGCATACGAACACCAATTCACGTGTGGTTGCTTCCGTTGGACTCGTATTGAAATTCTAGACATTATGAAACTGGCTTGGTTGAATTTTGAGGCTGTTGAGATCTAAGGCTTTTGTTGGATTTTGATGGGCTATAAATCAAAGGTATATGATTGAACTCACTCATGCAATACTAAATTTTCTGATGCTAGTTAAATTGAAATCACGAAGAGATAAAAACTTATTGATTGCTGGTTGGTAAATTGACATTTGAATTGAATTTGAATTGACATTTAAATTAGTATTAAAATTTAATTACTAGTTAAACACCAACAATTGATAACTAGTAACTGTTGTGAAATATTGGTTGATTTGAATGTTGATTGCAAATTGGATGCCTATTGATTGATATGTTGGATGTGTAGCTGTTTGTTTATTTGGACATATCCCCGTTATTATCCTATTTATTATTTGAGATTCTATAAATTGTCACTTGTAATATTTGAAATGATCTAAGAAATAGGTTGAAATGATATATATCTTTGTCATTTAGTTATGGGTTGAAATGATGTATATCCATCCATGTAATTAAAGTGAAATAAATGATCACTTGGCTATAGGGTAGAAAATTATAAATGGACGCTGGATTTGGTTAAATTGAATGGTTTTAAAATCTAGAATTTTGTTTTGTTTAAATGCTATTGTTTTAAAGAGAATAAAATATTGATTTATATGAATTGAATTATTTTCTAATTCGAGATTTGAAATGTTGAAACTGAAACTGTTTTAATGAAATTATTTAAGGATTTAATTTGATATCTTTTGTTGAAAGATATGATGTTAATTATTTGAAAGTCTAATTTTTCATTTATACTTTGAATTTACTTTAATTAAAGCAGTTTAAATTGGTGTTCCAAATTTTTTGATGTGAAAGCGATTTAGACTTAATTGTTTCAAAATGAGAATTTGAATCGAAACTTTCAACCATTTGAATGGAGCCATTTAAATTGAATTTGAAGTAGTGTTTGAAATCGTTTCGAATTAAGGATGATTTAAATTGAAATTTGAATGTGAAATTGACTGGAATTGGAAGTCGAAAAATTGAGTTCGTCGTGATTTGGAATTGGAACATGAGTTCAAATTGCTGTGAAAGAAGAAACGATTTTAATATAAACTATTTTGATATATATATATATATATCATTTAAAAATAAAATTATTTTAATATATAGACTATTTTAATACTCAAAACTATTTTTAATTATTAAAACTATTTTTCAGTATCCAGACTATTTCAGTTATTCAAATTATTTTAATTATTGAAAACTATTTTCAGTATTTAAATTGTTTTAAGAAGTGGAACTATTTAGATTTAAATCATAATTTAAATACGATTTGATATGAAGGTATAGCCTATTTTTAAATTCGAAATGATTTTGAAGTGAATTCGATATTTTGATATGAAGTATGACTTGTTTTTGAAATTTAAAAGAATAAACCGGTGTGAAAAATGAAATTTGGCGTTTAAAGAGACCAGGGCCGAATATTGGCATATTTCCTGTCAATACCAGAACCACTTTAACAATTGTGCACGTTGTGGATGATGCAGAACGAATTGGTTGGATTGGCGAATGTTTATTAGATTTGAAGAAAGAGAATGATGATGGATGACCTCGACACCTGTGTCAATTGGAAATGACTAAAACGGGAGTCAAAGTCTGGCCAAGGGGCTAGCTACCTTTTGAGGGCATTACCTCTTCATATTACTATATTGATTTTTACTTGATCGGTGCACATTGATTTGATTTTAGGGCGGTGGACTTGGTCTACAGTCATTGCTACTTTGTGTTATGACTAAACAAAAAGGGTAAACTGGTAGAATCCTACCTTAGACATTGCCTCATGTGCCTTACCATACTTTTATCCTTATAAGCGCCCACTATGATTTTTTTTTAGTATGGTACCAATAAGGGAACAACTGGCTACCAACGTTACTGGTTGTGTTACAAGACCTGCATAGACTACCTTCTTGAAATGTGTTAAGGGGGATCAATGTAAAGCCATAACGTTATTTTTATATTTTACTTTACTAATAGATACTGCATATATAGCGTATCTTACTATATATAGATAGTTTGACGAATCCTTAGGAGATAGAAAATCCCGTAACATTTCTTAGGTTATTGCACTCACAGTGTACACTTGATAGGAGATGGAAAATCCCGTAAACATCTCTGAAGCCATTACACTCATATTTTCTTGTTATTGATTAAATTACATAAGAACTTTTAGTATTGACTTGAGTGTTTTGTCTTTTCATTACGCTTTGGTCAGCCTAAGTATTTCAGTGTTTGAATACAATATTCCTTAAAAATAAAGATGGAGTTTGCTAGACTGTATTTACTATTATAATTCCGCTACATTATTTTGGTATGTTTGTTGATTATACTATGTTATGTTGTAAAAATTGAAATCAAATGTATATTGTAAAGCAGCTTCATGAACTGTTTATTTGTTTACTATATTTTGTCATTCCGTTGTGAGATTCTGTATGTCGATTTCCTTCTTTTCTCTTATTTTCTTATTAAATCTCAATGATAGTCTTCCCATTTGAATGGTTTGAGTTAGACATTTGTGGTTTTGTCGACTTTAATCATCCAAAAAGGTGGGTCGTCACACAGCCTTCCTCACAAATGCTGATATATAAATAGTAGTAATGCAACAGAACTTTTAATACTAGGGTAGGTGAGGCGGAAGCATCCATCTAGTCTCTAGAAGCTCCATCGAACATCTATGAAAACCCGCCCTTTCTAGACTGTTTGAAAGAGAACCCACGAAAATAAGGAAATATAAAATCGCAAGTTAGACATAAGTCTGGTGTGCAACTCAAGACATATGCGTACAACATATAATAGTACTTTAGAGACCATTTGAAAACAACAATCCTCTCAAGAAAATTATCCATCTAATAAGTACATAAGGTAATATAATAGACAATGTCTATGATGTAGAATGTAAATATGAAAATAGATGTGCCACTTGCATATCACAACACAACAATATTGGATAGGTATACGATCAATACCGATAAGTTACACATGCATAATTGATTTGCTTTGGAGACATCCCTATATTAACTAAGGTCAGCCTCTTGACAGGTGTCAGAAAGTACTTCAAGCATCGTATATCTCTAGATAAAATATACTAATAAGGTAAACAAACTAGCCCATACAAGAACGTATAGAACCACGTGGAACCAAATACCATCAACTCCCATGCACAAATCAATATGCATCTCAAGATAAGGAGTTAATATACCCATCATGAGTTAGCAAAACCCCAGGCCGTGCATCTTACTCTGCTTTCTACCATTACCAATGGTGAAGTCACATCCAACATTTCAACATACAAGTCTTTTTCACTCGAATAGATCTCGAATCTCTCTCTAGATTTTAGCATCTTGAACATTCCACGAATCCCTACATGGATACTAGCATAAATGGACTGACAAATGCCAACATTGATCACTTCCTTGGACTTAACTTTAGGATAGACAATTAAACTCTACAGAATTAGTCCGAAAGTTAACACTGACATCTTCGTTAGACTTAACCTTAGGATAGACAGTTCAACTGTATAACATTCCACTTCACGGCCACTTTCAAAAAATAGAACTCGTACTTAGTATTGAAGTGGTATTCGGTTAATAAAATACTTATCAATCCCACTCTCTTCAAAAACTAAATCGATGAATTGTCGGTTAAATCAATTCCGCTTCTTTAGAATAAGCAAGTAATATATAAAGAGGTGTCTTCCCTGGGTTATCTCGTATGTACAAATTCTTAGACCTAGAGACATTTTATACCAATGCTCCTTCTCAGGGGTACTCGAATGGTATGAAACCGTGAAAATTTTAGATACTTCCTAGGTTAGTTTTGTCAATTTCGATAGTCGACTAATTGATGTGAAGTACAAAATAAACGATTGTAAATGGAAACCAAGTCTCATATACTTATCACGTTTTCGATCTTTTTGGCTTACTTTATCCGTCGTTTAAGAGTAAAGTCGATAGGTTAGAGCACTATTGCTTCTACACCCAACTCTAACATCATTCTTAACTCTCATGGATAGGAAAACCAACTTCATCGGCTTTTAGTGCTAATTATACAACTAAATACTTTCTATAAACAAACAAACACATACGAAGCATGATAAAGCCATAGAAGCATAATTAAGTTACACAAAGGACGATTAAGCTACTTAAGCAACTCCTGATACTTTTTATTTAGTTAATCCTTTTATTAGTTAAAACTCCTCTATAAAAACTTGTGTGTGTGTTCAAGTACCTTTACAAAAGATATATACATGTATATTACTATTCACTATTCATTTAACTCTTTTCAACACTTAGAAATATATTCATATTATTATCCAAAATGAAAAAAATGTTCAACAAATCTTAAACAAGACCTCACATTTGCACAAGTATAATTTAGTGGGTTGAAAATAAATGTGATCAAAACAACATTAATATAAACCCAAAACCATTCCTTTATAATTATCTTGAAAACATCCTTTTTAAAGATCTAATTACTTTACTAAGATAATCAAAAAAGGTTAAAGACCAACGTTACTAACACATTATCACAACAAATCCAAAACCAATTTTATACTTGTTATTATCTTTAAAAACATTCATCTAATGGTCCAAGTTAATATCTAGTTAAGTTTGGTATTTAACTAGTCAACTATCTAGTTCAAAAAACAATAGCTTATGGAAATCAAGTTTCGTATACTCAATATGTTTCCGACCTTTTACGCTTAACTATTCCGACCTTTTCCACTTAGATATTCCTTAGTCAAGAGTGAAAATGGTAGTTAAGAGCACATTGTTTCTGAACCCTACTCGACAACGCTCTTAGCTCTAATAAATAGATAAGTCTGCTTCGTCGGCTCTTAGTGTTGAGTATAATTTAATGACTTTGCATAAAAAACATGATTAACATATTTTCAATATTCCCAACTTAACTATTTCTCAGTCAAGAGTGAAGCCAGTAGGTTACAGCACCATTGCTTCCAAACCCTACTCGAACAACAACCATAACTCTTACAAATTAATAAGTCTATTCTGTCTTCTTTTAGTGTTAAACATAGATAATTACTTTTCATAACAAATTTGTAAACAAAACACGATTTAGCCACTAAGCAATTCTTAACCCTTTTAAATCATCCGTTTATAATTTAAAAACCCTTGTTTAAAAGTGATATATATATATATATATATATATATATATATATATTGTAACGACCCACAAATTTATCGCTTAGGAAAAATTATAAAATATTCAAATATAAGATTTTTTTTTTTAGCATAAACGATAATTTTTTGAACAACAAATAATATAATCTTATTTTGAACAAATATTTATAGAGGTATATACTTTGGAAAATAACGATAAAATGATTGAAAATTATTTTTTCGACAAACAGCTTTTCGGTCATCCAGAGGCGTGCATAGAGCTAGATACATACAGTCATTTACATATAAGTGAAAAATAAAATTATTTATTTTATTTTTAACATAAAATGTCTTATGACATTATTAACAATATCACTATTTTTGAATAATTGATTTTTGATTTTAAACCGAGTTTAAATGATTTAATAATTATTTAAATTATTAAATAAGCACTTTTAATTACTATATAATGATAGAAATATTATTATCAAACTTTATATATATATATATATATATATATTAAATAAGAAATGGAAATAATATCAGAAATTAAAAGTGGAATTTGTTACGATTCAACGTAGAAAAGTTGTGGAACATTGTAAATTATTATGGCATACATATGCACATATACATGTGCACATAATATAGATGCACATACATGTCACATGCATACATATACATACATATAGCATATATAAACACACAAACACACAGATATATATATATATATATATATATTATAAAATATCTAAGATATTTTCCTAAGCTTCATCCTTAAGTAATCCAAAGTCAACCTCTTATACCGAAAATACAAGCACATGGAGTAGCCACAAGAAGAGATGTTAGGCCGTGCATGGTGGTGGAGAAGGGAGGCAAATGGCAATGGTGACATCTATGCACATAAATATCATGATATTTTTATTGACTTTTTTTCGATACGTACCACCATCCATCTTCACTTCATTTGCTCACAAGTGCTAAGCTTCTTTACTTCTCTATACTCCACTTTAATGGTCACTTGCCAAAAGAAAATAATGGCATATTTGATTCCAAAAGGAAATTAATTTTGTATAGTGTGTGTTATCAAACACCTCAAAACCAAAGCCAAAACCACTCCTTTCTTCCCTCTAAACCCATGGCCACACCATTTACCACTCCTTTTGAATATCATAAAGAAAATTACTTTGAAATGGTATATATGAGATTGTTAAACCTCTTTAAAATTGTTTAAAATGATTTAGAAATACTTAAAATGTTTTGAAAAAGTTTTAAAAGGACATGAAAATTGAGTTAAAATAGGCGAGTTGCATAAATACAGTTTGCGATTTCACACTATAGAAAGTTAAATCCATTTATACGATGGAATCAGAGTCGGAATTTTTTGGAATAAGAATTTGCCGAACTCTTATAATCATAGTTTTTAAACAAAAAAGATCAAGATTTTGTCTATTAGATTTTGAAATATGAGTAAATCAATTTTTTCAAAATAGTTGCGCTTTGGCAATTCGGAAACCAAAGCGATAAATTCTTTAAATTTGATATTTTTAATTCCCCAAAAATATATAATAAATTCTATAAATATTTTAAAAATTCTCAAAAAGGAGTTGAGTTACAAAAAAGAATTTCTAAATGATCGAAAACTCATTTTGATCAAATAAGCTTTTAAAACACTATTTGTAGCACTTTTTGCAGTAGTTTTTAATAACTTTTGAAATGTGGCTTTAAACTTAAGTATTCTATCCCAAACTTTTTTATAAAATGCTTTCAAATAAATAATTAAGTATTTTAAAGATAATTTGGAGGTTTTATGATTTATATTAAAGAGTTTAAATAAATGATTTAAAGAAAAGCTTGACCTTAAAGCCTAATGAGTAGACTTGATTTTTCTATTCGTGAGATCTGGATGTGACTTGCTTAAACTAAGGAGATGTTTATAAGCAACCAGTGCACTGACTCACCTGGCCTCTTTTCATGGGCAAGGGATAGATAAAGTCGAAATGTCAAGAACGAGGCAAGTAGAAAAGATTAAGGCAGTGTTTGGTTTAAAAACAAATTTTGTGTTTTTGATTTTCAATATGTATGTCAAATATGAGAATAATGGAGAGATGACAGAGGAGATAAATAAAAGATGAAATGGGAAAACGAAGGAGAGAGGGACGATGGATGAATGGATTGTTTCACGTGCTCGTGTTATTTTCCAAAGCACGGAAAATAAAAAAAAGTTGTTTTCAATTTTGTCTGTTAACTTCGTTTTCTAAATTTGTCGTTAAATTGATCGTTTTCGACAATATACATGCATCATGTGCATTTTTGTATGGACGAAAACCCAAAACAACAAACCAAACGCTGCCTTAATTTTTCCAAATTTAATTTAACTTAGATTGCGTTGAAATAATCTTATTATACTTGTTATTAAATTCTAAGAAGGAAATTCGTATTATCCATGTGATTTTAAAAGATAATTTCACCGTTATTCTATGGATAGTAAAGGTTGAATATAAAATTTGATGTTGAGTAGAATTAATATAATTTCCACCGATCTAATTTATTCAATAAGGTTTTGCAATGTAATTTATAAGAGTTGATTTTGATCTGAGGTTTCCAAAGTTAAAGAGAGGTTTACTGATTCCATATATATTGGAAGGAGCATGATTTGAAGATTTATATATCTAAAAGAGATATTTTTTTGACAAAGTATAGTAATAAATGAAATGATAATCACCCTCAAACTTAACATCTTTTATCCATGACTGGTTCGAAGCAACCGTGATCGAATTTGGGCAATTCTTATCCGAAAATCACTTCTAACCACTACAAGAAAAACATAATTTTGCAACGTTGGATAAACATTGTTAAAACACATCAACATCGTTAATATTGTTGCTTTCATATCCATAGTTGCATAAAATATGATTTTTTACAACATTTGGTTAGTGTTGTAGGGACCGTTGCAGGTTGTATATTAACAATGTTATTTGATTGTAGTATATATTTTTATATTAATTAGAAACAGTTTTCACAATGGCCCAAAAATATTGTAAAATAAAATTTTAACAACGTATTACCGCTGTTGATGAAACTTTTTTTTGAACGATTGCAGGAAATTGTTAATTCCTTTTACAATGTTTTATGTACATTGTAAATATAGCTTTACAAAAATGGAAAAAATTGTAAGATATATGGTGTACAACATTTAAAAAGAGTTATGTTTAGATTTTAGACTACATTTTCAAAACATCGTAAACAAACTTATTACGGGTATATTTCAACATTATGATTTTTGTTTCAACAATGTGTAGTAAACTTTGTAAATAACATTTTAACTACTTATTATAAGCATTGTAAAAAATAATATTTACAATAGTCCGTAAAAATAATATGTACATCTTATAAGACCTTTCACAAACATAATAAATATTATCTTATCAATAATTCTTTCATATTCCATTTTTCACAAGTATATACGCATACTTGTTATATGATTACAATAGTGAATTATATTACAGAATGATATACAAACATTTTGAATAATATACACTATAAATTTCCACCGGTGTTTTTTAAAATGACAAATACATATTAATTTGTAGACGCTAAATGTTATTACATCTACAACAAAAAATAAAAAAAGCTGAGAGCAACATATTTCTGCATGATTTACTGGTCCACCCACCTTCAATCACTAAAGTTATCATTTCCATTAGTTCAGTGTACGCATATGACATGTTGCTTGCACTTGATCTATCAGTCAAAGGGTCTTTACTAATAGCTGATCAACACAAATACCAATGTAACTGTAAAACAAAAACACAAATACTAATGTAACTGTAAAACAAATTTGAATCATTTAGACATATATATCAGTGGAAAAAAAATGTAGAATAAGAAAATGTGTTTTCACACAGATCAAAAATTAGGTTGAAAAGAGAGATGAAGCACATACCAAAACAAGAGCAAGCAAATTAAAAGGGCTAGTTGATAATGCAAACTAAATTTTCAGAATTAAATAAATTAACATGCATGAAAAAATACGTATTCTCGTATGTATGCTAAGCAATGATGTTGCCATACAAGGTTGTCAAAATAAGATTCAAATCGTAAATCGTTACATTTAGATTATAAATCAAAACGGGAGTTAAATCGTAAATAATAGATTTAAAAGATCCACATTTTAATATTCTTATACACTTTAAATTGGTTTTGACATTTAAACTTCTACATCTAAACCTAAAACTGTTATAGAATAAGAAGACAATAAAGGAAGAGGAAGAAAATATTTTATTCACTACTGAGATTAGTCATACATTTTCATTACATTAGCTCTTTTATATAAAGGCCTAGGAGCTTGGGATAGAACTAATCCCATGAAGTGGGACTAAATACAAAACAGCACATAGCATATTCACTATAATATATCTACATATATTATAACACTCCCCGTTGAATATGCGTCTTCAAAATCTTGAATGCTCACATAGTAGCTAGAAATTATTCCATTTGAAGCGTCCATGACAATTTCTCTCTCTCATTATTATCTTTCTTTAATACCTCCATTAAGTTGTTATGGATATTGTCTGTTGCCTCATTAAAAACCTCTATTAGAAAAAACTAATGGAAAAACCTTGAACGAGGAAAAGAGTGCAGCTTGAAATCATAGATATCATACAATGATATTCCTTTTAAAGGGTTTGATATTTCGGGATCAAAATAATGTCTCGTTAAAACCTTACTAAGAAAAACCCAATGGGAAAAATCTTAGTGAAGGAAAAAGAGTACAATGACATATTTTATTTTCTCGTTTCTTTAAATGAAGCTTGATACTTCTGGATCAAACTAATGCCTCATTAAAACTTTACTAAGCAAAACCCTATGAAAAAAATCTTAGTAAATGAAAAAGTGTACAATATAGTATGTCATATTTCAATAAGTGGAAATTAGCCACAAGGGCCTCTTTAGCAAGTGGAATTAGTTTCTAGGACACACAACTGAAATAATTACTTTTAAGGACAAAACACAAAATAATTTGTTTTTAGGGCCTAAAAACCTATGAAATTATGTCCTTGAAAGTAATTGGACTGCCGACTTTGTCCTTGAAAGTAATTATTCTGCTGACTTTAGTCTTGAAAGTAATTTCTTTGAATGTGTGACCTAGAAACTAATTGGACTGCAAAGTTTGTCCTTCTAGTGAAATGCCCCTTTCAATAATTTACTGCATCAAATAGAGTTTGATACTTCTGGATCAATTTAATACTTCATTAAAAACCTTACAAAGGAAAACCCGATGGGAAAACCTTAGTCAAGGATAAAAATATAATTTAACTTAAATAACATATTTGAGATGTTATTTCTTGAAAAGACGTTTGATTCTTCTAGATCAAGATAATGCCTCATTAAAACCTTAATAAGAAAAACCCAGTGGGAAAAATCTTAAATAAGGAAAAAGAGTACATTATAACTTATTTTCAAATATTACTGGGGAGTTGATACTTCTGGATCAAGATATGCCTCGTTAAAACCTTACTAATAAAAACCCAGTAGGAAAAATCTTACTTAAGGAAAAAGAGTGCATTTTAGAATACATATGGATGCTCCCCCTGATTTGAAATTTTTCTCTGAATTCGTATTCGTCTTTCGATAACTCAAATTAGTTATAGATACATCTGGATCTATAAATATGTATCTCATTAATAATGCAATTTATTAATAGTTTCGCTCAATACAATAAAATTTTCTAAGATTGTTTCTTCCAAATATAATTTGCATTTTATGCAATTTGTATGCTACTTTTATGAAAAACACTTCATGTGCTTTCATTTTTGTACTTCAAATTAGTTTTGCGCATTGCAACTATACATCTTTCATGAATATTAAAAATTTCATTACAACATTACTAAAAAGTAGGAAGTAATCTACTCATCTTGAAGTATATCCAGATTTTCATTACAACAATACTTAGAAGAAGGTTGTAATCTACACTTCATGTCTTTTCCATTCTTTATAACTTCAAAAGTTATATATATTCTTCAGGAATTTGTATACTTTAATAAGTATTTGCATATCGCAACTACCACTTTAATGGATATTAAGAGTTTCATTACAACAATACTTAAAAATAGGAAGTAATCTACTCATCATGAATTATGTCAAGATTTTCATTACAACAATACTTGAAAGAAGTTGTAATCAATGCTTCTTATTTATATTCTTCAGGAATTTATGTACTTTCATTGTTTCTTATTATTTAAATAATATTTATACCTTCGGGGTATTTTAAGTGTTTCAAACACTTTCACTACTTCAATCAATTTAATTATCTCTAAAAATAGCATGCCCATGGCACTTAACATGTTGTTGACGCTATATGTGTTTTAATAGTTTTAATGTGCTTTTGCCACTTTATATACATGTTTCTAATTTTATTTTGTGGACTACCGGTCCACATTTCTTATTTAGGAGGATTTCATAATGGTCAGTCATGTTTTTCTCTAATACAAGATCTTTAATCCATTAATAAACATAAGCGCTTTATTATTTATAAATTTATAATCAATGATTATTTGTTGTTAGTTCTAGACATGATTATTGAGATCTCTTTATTTATTATATGTTAGGTACCTAAACCACTTCTAGGGTTATTTGACAATCATGTCATGGATCTCTTTTAGAGCACCCTTAAGTGTTTCTTTAAGAACACTCGCCTTTTTTATTTGGCATCTTTATTACTTACTCAAAAAATATTTTGAACTCCCTTTTGAACCACATTTCAGACGTGGTTTACACATTTTGATCCTTCAGGGATTCAAATCTATATTGGAGAAAGTCTTTTGATAATTTATTCAAGTTACTGAATATTTTACAACCAATATTTAATTTCGATAATCAAAATGAATTTGTATCCCTTTTTTATCCTCCCACTCAATACTGACGAACGTTGAATAATTATCGTCTTTGGATTCTCATTTTGATCCAATATCGTATTGCTACTAGCAAATACACCATACATATTAATAATAGGAGGGTAATTCTTTTATCAATTGATAAGATGCATTCAAGTGATATTTGTGAGCTTCTGGCTCCTGCTTAAATATGAGATTCAATTATGCCAAACTTCATGAAATATAATCTAGTTGAAATTGTACCAAAGTTTTCTAAAATAAGCTTCTGGCTTTCAATTTTAGAAATAACGCAAAGATGTTCTTTGACATTTTCATTATAGTTCAAATATGGTAGCTATTCATTATATATCCTCAACTCAACAAATTTCTTTTAAATTTGCTTGAGTACAATGTATTTTGAATTAAGATATATGTACCATTTGGTAATACTATTTGGGCTCTTCCGGACCCTTCAATTATATTAGCAGATAAGCTATGGTTGAAATTTTAGCTAAATATTTTTTAGATAGTTCAGAGAAAAACTTCTGGTTCTTCAAAATCATATAAGTAGTTGCACTGTCTAGTAGGCATATAAATTATCTATTCTAGAGAATTTTAAAATGTATTTTTCTATAATTAAATAGCTAGCCATATGTATATAGAAGTAATTTGTCAAAAGATCGAGATTTTTTTTCATGATTAGAAAAAAAAACTAGATCTACTAATTATTTTATAGTATTTATCAAACTTAAAGTTTGAGTTATCATAGTTGTATCATTAAGAAAGCAACAAAGAGAATATTTAAATTACAGTTACTCATTGAAATGAAATTAGACTTTACATTGCGAAAAATCTGGTAATTGATCATGTATACTTTTCCATAATTAGAAGTAAATAATTGGGAGAAATAATTTAAGCTGACTACAACATATAAATTTAAATGTTAATTGAATTCATACCAAATAATAAACATCCCTTTCCAAGACTAAATTAATAGTTACTTTTTCAATCCAGTTATGTTCACTTATGTTTGTCATATTACCAACTTAAGTGGAAATAAAAATACATAAGCATCAAAATATCGTTCATGGGTATATAATAAATGCATTTCATAAAGTAAGAACACATATCCGATCGTAGTTACAGTAAAAGAAAAAAACATTGCTGCAAAATAGTAAAAGACAACCAATTATAATCTATAAAAGCGACTACAATTTTTTTTATTTACCTCTTTTTAATAGCTCTAGATCCAATCTCATTAATTGCTTTCATTAATTTCCTTGAAAATGCAAAACTACCCTTGAAAATATGGAAAGGCCTTTATATGGATTGATTAGTGGAGAAGGGATGAATTATAATCAAAGATTGTGCTGACTTGATTATCTTTACTTTCATAATATAGGAAAATTATGAATATGAATATGTAGTATTAAATACCATTTATTAATTCATAACAACTGCAATAGTGAGAAACATGAATATATAACATGAATATACATTATGATCCTTGTCAACAATAAGAGATATAAAAGAAGAATAAATGTATGAAGTATTCATACGCATCTTTGTTGGACCATTCTCATTAATCAATTAATTTTGTTTAATGATTTACTAATTGCTACTGATTAATATATGAATTAATACATGCGGCATATTATAAGTTAAACAGAGAGGAAATTTGTACATCACATAGTGTAAGAATAATATCATGAAAAACAAAATAGTTTGACTTGACAACTAAAAAGTATGTTGTATGAGTTAAGGCTATTGATAACATCAATAAGTATATTCTTGTGACATGACAATAATAGGTAAAAGATTAAGCATATAAAATAGTAAACATTAGAATACCTCTTTGCTGAAAGAGGAAAGATGAATGAGTTTTATATATAATATAACATAATTGATGTGTGTATAAATATTACCATTCATTTTATGAAGAATCCAAAATACTTACTTGATGAGCCAAAGGAAAGAAACTTGATCTATTATATTTTACCTTTTGAAATACATGATTGGATGCATGGAAGGAGGAAAAAAAGTTAGGAAATAAACTTCCTATTAGAATACCTTGTTCTCTATTAAAAAGAAAGAGAGTAGGAGAGTAGATATATTTCCATGTATTTATTTGGTTTAGTAAAAGCACCAAATATATCAACAAATCTCTTCTGGAGATTTATTATTATTATTATCACCACTTCTGGAGTGAACAAATTTCTATACATTTATTTGGTTTAATAGTTAATACCATTGGCAAATATTTTTAGAACTTCAGGTTCCAATTTTACTTTAGAATAAAGTCTTTGTTTAGTACTTTAGATCCTAAATGGTATAACTTGATTTTCATTATCAAACTTCAGGTTTGATTGCAATTGGAATTTATCATAATCTAAATTAGCTTTTCTAATAATTCAAAGCTTCACATCTCAAATTTATATATTTGAGTTTTGATATATAAACCTTTTTTTTAGGAATGCAAACTTATATGCATAATTTTTATTTGAGAACTTTAGGTCTCCAATATTAAATAAATACAATGAAATAAGAGGACTCTTCATAATTGTATTAGAACATGAGAATCATAATCCTATTTCTCTTCAAGGAAATAGTATTTACCACATTTGTAATGTTACTTCAACATATTATTTTTACGTTACGTCTTCTGGACATGTCAACATCTTCTTTTGGAATTGCTCGCTTATTTTTTTCTTCTTCATGGCTTTATTTCAGCTTATGAAAACTTTAGTCTTTCACCTTCGCACATATGAACTTCGGGTTTTTATTCTTTCATATAGACTTAATACGATCTTCTAGACATGTATTATCCTTATATTTGTTTCTCTAAGAAACAATAAAATATTTCTTCTAGAAATATTAATCATGTAGCAAAATCATTTCTATAGTTCTTATTCAAACCGAAATCCAAACAAAAAAAATTCAAAATGAAAACCCCCATTTTATTTTTACCAAACAACGGAATGAGATCTAGAAGTTTAGATCTATGGTAGAATGAGATCTAAAATGATAATATTAATAGAGCAAGATCTATAAGATATATATATATATATATATATATATATATATATATATATAATGAAATCTGGAAAAATTAGATATACGATGGATAAGATCTAAAAAGAATACTAATAGAATAAGGTCTGAAATTACATTTTAGCCTATGAAACAATTTTAGTTTCAGATCAAATTCAAAATTATCACAAAAAGTAGATATACATTTATAAAAATTAATAAGAGATCTGATGATTAAAATCTACAGATCTAAAAAATATATCATTTGAACATGATATTAAGATCTATAAGAGATCTGAAAAATCAGAAGAAAAAAATAAGAGCAACAAAACGAGATCTAAAATACAGGAACAAAAAATAATATGTACAAATAGAATCAAATCTAAATAATTAGATCAATGATACAATGAGATCTAAAATAAATAAAATTAATAGAATGAGATCCGAAAGATTTGATTAATCAGATCATAAATAGCTTACTGTTTTGAAGATTTATAATCAGATCTGAAATTTTACTTTTATTTAGAGATCGTGATGATAACGTGTTATAGAATAAGAAGACATTAAAGGAAGAGGAAGAAAATATTTTATTCACTACTGAGATTAGTCATACATTTTCATTAGATTAGCTCCTTTATATAAAGGACTAGGAGCTTGGGATAGAACTAATCCCACGATGTGGGACTAAATACAAAATAGTACATAGCATATTCACTATAATATATTTACATATATTATAACAAAAACTAATTTTTTTTTCTTTTGTTCCTTTTTTATTTTGTTTAGAACTCTTAGGATTGAAATTGTAGACCAAAATAAGTATATTAATACATCAATATACATTGAATGACTGCAGTTTTAACTGAGTTTGGATCGGAACGTAAATAAAATCGTAAAGGGAAAGATTCGATCTGAAATGGGATTTAAATCGAAGGATTTTAAGATTTTTGACAACAATGCTGTACATGCAATAGTGTGTTTCTTCTCATACACGTAAAGTTATATAATTAGAATATTGCATGATAATAAGAAGAATAAAACATGAGACAAGAATAAAAAAAACATGCAAAACTAACCTCTCACATACACAGTATACATAACTGTAGTATATCATGCCAAACTCTTCACAGATTACTAGCATAAATCTAAATCCTAGTATTTTGTCATGGTTGTCATATCTAGTCAAGGTATGTTATATACCACATTTGCAGGCCTATAAGATGGTTAGAGAATGATATTTTTCGATAATTCCTTAAAATAAACACCAACAGTAATGTGATGCCCCACCTCTATACTCACGCTAGCCAAGGACATTACAGAGTAATGTCGTCAACTAGCGTGAAGAATAAGGCTATCGAGGAGCGACCATCCGTGTAATTGCTTTGTGCGAGCACTGATATGTCAGATAGTATAACATGCATTCCATTTCAAGAGGAAATCCGACACATCGATACAAACCCAAAGCTACTACACAGTGGCTATATGATCTTCGGAAACAAATATAGAAATAAGCATAACACAATCATTTACAGATATCCATATCACAAAGGCGGAAATAATATGAATGTATAACACTAAGAAGTGTTTATCAGAGTAGTGGTCAAAACAAGATCCATGGTATAATAAAAGAATAGATACAAGTGCTAGACAAAAGAATATGTATACATCAAGGAGTCTACATCTCGAGTGTATAGCAACAAAAACTACCAATCTAATGTAGTTAGGCAAAAGTCAGATAATGATGATCCCAGATAAGAAGTCAAACAGAAGCATCTGTAACATCTCGGTCTGACTCGATTATTATTTAATAAGAAAATAATAGACGGATCAGTCTAGCTATAAATATCAGATAAAGTGATGTAGAACAAGAGATATGACAAAAATGTATGATAACTATAAATCCATACTCTAATAAGTATGTAATTGAAAACCAACCAGAGATCAATCAATATCACAAGAATATTCTCAAAGATCAAAAAGAATGTCATACTCTTTATTTTTATTCACCAAGTCACAAATATTGGCAAACCTCTCAATGCCAATCGTAAAAGTTGTTGAAACTCAAATTCACCAGTGCACAAGATAGAACTATCAACGTAATCACAAAAATTGATGAAACACAAATTCTAGAAATCATCAATAGAAATCCAGAAAGCATAAAAAGGGGGAGGCCTATCACAAAATGGGAGCATGAAAAGTCACCAACACGTGTATCACAAAATGGAACGTTATTCCATGGTTGTTAACCATTTATTTTGAGCCGAAGCTCCACAAAACAGTACGAAGACCATGGGTCGCTGCCCCACCAATTTTGAGCCGAAGCTCCACAAAAACGGGGTTTAGTCTCCCTCGCAGACAAAGAGACATCGCACATTGCTAGTCTAAATCACAAAATGATCATCATTGATCATCAAGAAGTGTCAATTACACTAAGCTAGTAAATAGATGAGTTTAGCTTCATGTCCCATAACCACTGGCTTAACTTAAATATTTACGAACAAACTGTAAGTCTCCACTCGAAAATTGTCACAAGAGATTCAATCGAACAAGTCCAATAATTAATCGATGAAGTAAACACAAGCGTTTCATACCACTTGTTTTACTAAGCCGTTTAATTAGATTTCTTATACGAGTGAGGTAAAGGTTTGTATATACTAATAGGTTGGAAAACGGTTTTATAAACGAGTTTGATATTGAAAATAAAGTAGAAACCACCTTTGTGAAAGAGTTTGAATATATACTACTAGTACAGAAACCTTTGTATTTAGAAGTGACAATCGATAAAGATGATTGTAAAAACAATCAATCACCAAAATTTCACGTTCAAAGATGTGAATTAAATCCAAAGAAATCGATTCTAAATCCATCGAAATGGATATATCCAAAAATTCCAAAGTAGAAGTCATCAAGTTCGATAATAAATGATAACTACAAATCGGAAAACCACGAATCGATAGAAATTGGAATTTCAAACAAAATAGGCAAAATATGCAAAGTAGGTTGAATACAAGCAGGTCAGTCGTCTGGCTCTCTGAGAACAGTCGACTGGATCAGACCCTGAAAAACTCTTGGGTTACAGGTCAGTCGACTGGACTCAGAGTGCCAGTCGACTGGTGCCTGTTACCCAGCATTTCCAGCCTATTCCCCAAAGGGGCAAGAATTCAAACGGAGCCAACCGATCGAGCAATTGCAACTAGGGATTTATGCCATGCGACAACCCAGTCCTATAAGCTCCACGACACACTTCATAAACACGTTCAAACATCAAAGTTAGGATTTTTAAAGATTTGACTTCAAAACACCAAAAATTGAAATATTCACCAATTCAATCCAAACCAAAAGCAAATGCACATGAATAAGTGTTAGGAATTCACACCCAACAATCAAAGATAGTTATAGACATAAATGTGAGATAAAAATCTCACCTTTTACACAAAAACACGGAAGAAGAAGCTTGGAAGCAAATGAGGATCAACCACTCTTCAACACAACCCAAGGAGCTTGAATCTAAGCACAAAAGAGGAACATTTCCTAAATTCGGTTTAGGAATTTCTGAAATTGAAGGTAGAATGAGCTGGAGAAGAAAAGACGATGCTTACCAATAGCTTCTCTTTGAATTTGGAGTGAGAGCTTGCATTTGCAACGGAACTATGGCTTAGGAATTCTATTTATTTTTCACTTCTCCCATTTTTATCTAAAGCTTGAAGGTATTAGGAAATGAAAGTGAAAGAAGAGAAGTGGGGGTGGAGCTAGAGTTAATAGTTTAGGCTAACCCAAACCCAAAGTCCAAAGTGCATAGGTCAAATTTTAGCTAGCTCCAAACATATCGAAGTTTATACTCAAAAAGGTCGTAAATAGCGTTTTGAACTCAATGGAAACGGTCCCGAGTCCTAATTCGACCGTATGCAAAAATTAGCATTTCGGACTATAATCCGACTAACAAAGCTGTATTTAAATATAAAATCGTAAAATATGCGGGTTGTTACAGACTCCCCTCCTTAAAGAAATTGCGTCCTCGAAATACTTAAGAAGAAAGATAAAAAGTAACAACCATAAAAGCATATCAACACAAAGAAATTTGAAATAAGAAGTTCACCTCAAGGAGCTTAAGAGAGTAAGTCCGGATGTGTTCGCTCAATGAATTCTCTAGATTTCCAAGAACAATCCTTAGGATTTGAGGACCATTGAACCTTCATAAGAGGGACATCTTTATTTCGAAGGCGTTTAACCTTCGATGCAATAATACGAATAGGATGTTGCTCATAAGTCAAATTAGGCGAAACTTTAATTTCTTCCACAACACCGGGCTTAAGAATAGAATCGGAATCTCGAAGGCATTTCCATAATTGAGAAACGTGAAACACGTCATGAATAGCAGAAAACTGATCCGGTAATAAAAGGCGATAAGCCACGGAATCAATACGCTCGGTGATGGGAAATGGACCAATATATCGAGGTGCTAATTTTCCCGATCGACTGAAACGCACAACACCCTTCATAGGTGAAACACGAATAAACACAAATCTCCCACAAAATTCTAATTTCCTTCTTCGGTTATCGGCATAGGATTTTTGCCTACCTTGAGCTTTTTTCGTCCTATGACGAATAAGGTCAATCTTTTCTGTGGAATCACAAATAAAATCTGGACCTAAAACCAGCTTCTCACCGGCCTTATTCCAACAAGAAGGAGATCGGCATGGCCTTCCATAAAGTGCGTCAAAAGGTGCTATACCTATACTAGACTGGAAGCTATTATTATAGGAAAACTCAACAAGAGAAATATGATCTTCACAACTTCCACCAAAATCAAGAACACATAAACGAAGAAGATCTTCAAGAGTTTGATTCACATGCTCGGTTTGTCCGTCGGACTGTGGATGATAAGCGGTGCTAAAATTAAGCTTTGTTCCCAAAGCTTTTTGAAGACTCTTTCAAAATCCACTAGTAAATAATGGATCACGATCGCTAACAATAGAAGTAGGAACTCAATTCAATTTAATAATTTCTTTAATAAAGAGTTTGGCCAAAAGAGGTACGGTACGATTGGACCGAACAGGAATAAAATGGGCGAATTTTGTAATTCTATCAACTATCATCCACAAGCTATCATGACCCGAACGAGAACAGGGAAGAGCGTCAATAAAATCCATGGAAATTTGGTCCCACTTCCAAATTGGAATGTCCAAAGGTTGCAATAACCCACCGGGCCTTTGATGCTCGGCCTTAACGAGTTGGCTAGTCATGCAACGCTTAACAAAGTTAGCAATATCGGATTTGATTCCATCCCAATAATAAAGTCGCTTCATATCCGCATACATTTTACTGTTACCGGGATGAATGGTAAATTTAGAACGATGAGAATCTTCTAAAATATCTTTACGAAGATGACTAATATTTGACACGATAAGTCTACCAAATTTTCGAATACTGCCACGAGAATCAATATCAAAGTATTTCAAACCTTGAATATTAATTTTGTCCCTACAACTTTGGCTAAGAAAAGCCAATTCAGGATCTAGCTTTTGAGCTCAAGGATGAGGTCTAAAAGGGAAGGATGAGCCTCAAGGCTACATAAAACAAGAGATGCACATAAATTGGATTCACGATCTCGAATCTCACAAGTGGACAAAGTCTCGAGATCGTTCCATTCGGATATCATCATAGAAACAACCGCTTGTTGCTTATGACTAAGGGCATCGCAACACGATTTCCCTTTCCGGGAGTATAAAGAATATCAAGATCATAAGATGCAAGGAACTCGAGCCAACTTTGTTGACACAAATTAAGTTCCTTTTGAGAAAACAAATACTTCAAAGATTTGTATTCGGTATAGAGAACATGTCTCTCCCAAATGATAATGATGCCAAACATGAAGGCGAAAACAATAGCCACGAGCTCTAAATCATGAATGGCATATCTTATCTTGGCTGGCTTTAATTGCCTAGAAGTATAAGCAATAACACGATCCCTTTGCATAAGAACGGCACCCCAAACCAACACGACTACCATCGGTATAAACAATAAAATCTTGGTTCCCTTGGAGAATCACAAGAATAGGAGCATCGAAAAGGAGTTCTTTTAATTTCTAAATAGAAGCTTCACATATGTCTGACTAAATGTATTTAACTCCTTTCTTTGTCAAGCTAGTAAGAGGCACAACAATTTTAGAAAAGTCCTTTATGAACCGACAGTAATAACCTGCCAATCCAAGAAAGCTACGAATTTTCGTCACACTCTCCTGCCTCTTCCAATTTTGTATCGCTTCAATCTTTGAAGGATCGATGGAAATTCTGGATTCAGAAATAATATGGCCGACAAATTTCACACGAGATTGCCAAAGGTGGCATTTAGAAAATTTTGCTTTGAATTGATTGCTCCTAAGAGTTTCCAACACAATCCGAAGATGCTTTTCATGCTCCTCCTCGGTTTTAGAATACACAAGAATATCATCTATAAAGATGAGAACAAATCGATAGAGGAAGTTTTTGAAAACTCGATTCATATGGCCAACGAAATAAGCCGGAGCATTCATTAAACCAAATGGCATAACAAGCCATTCATATGATCCATAACGAGTACGGAATGATGTCAAAGGAATGCTATCCTCTGCAATACGAAGTTGATGAAAACTGGTTGCTAAGTCTAATTGTGAAAAGACTCTAGAACCACTAAGTTGGTCGAATAAATCATCAATCCGAGGTAAAGGGTATTTATTCTTGATAGTAAGATCATTAAGCTTGCGGTAGTTAACGCAAATCCTAAGTGTACCATCGGATTTCTTCACAAAAATAGAAAAAGCTCCCCAAGGAGAGGAACTAGAACGAATAAATTGCTTCGTCTCCAATTCGGATAATTGTTTGCGCATCTCCTCATTTTTCTTATTGGACATACGATAAGGAGGACGAGTGATAGGTAGAGCTCCATGGATTAGATTAATTCTGAACTCAATTGCTCGCTAAGGTGGTAATCCTAAAACGGGCTCAAATATGTCGGAAAATTCACGAACAACGTAAATAAGAGAAATGACATCTTTCTCATCATCATTAACATCATCATGAGGATTTAGAGAATATAAAGATGCTATGAAGTTGGAATCCGAATCTTTAAAAACAATAGAAATCTACTTAACAGACTAAGGATGTCGAAGATGAATAGTCCGCTCAGGACATAGGATATGGGCTTCATAACGGTTAAGCCAATCCATTCCCAAAATCATTCCAAAGCCCAGGTAACACTTGACATGCAAATCGGCTTGAAAAGAAAAATCACACAAAATAATCTCGACATCTTTACAAAGCAAACTAAGTGTTGCAGATCCACTGACCGGATTCGCAATTCTCAAAGAAGTCATTAAAGCCACAACACTTAAAGAAAAAGTATCAACAAGTTCTTTTGATATAAATGAATGGGACGCACCCGTATCAAAAAGAACTCAAATAGGTTGATCACGAAACATAATAACGCCATCAAGGATAGAATGAGAAACACCTTGACCATGAGAAGTGTTACTAGGAGTTTGCACCACATTTAGATTTCCCTCCTTCTTGCCCTGAGGTTTGGGACATGCAGATATATAATGACCCAAACTTTTGCAAGAGCGACAAGGAAGGGGCTTTGAACACTTATTCGCATAATGGTCCTTAGAACCACAATTGTAGCATTCTCCACGGTTAGAGTTAGGAGTCTTTGCTACATGTTTCCGTTTCTTGTTGGGATAAGGATCCTTGAACTTATTAGGCCTCTTCTTGTTTTTGTTGAAGTTCGGTTTGGCACCCACAACTTCAACATCACCCTCTTTATCAGCCTCTTCAAGTCGAAGAGCAATATCAACAAGTTAATCGAAAGCAACCTCCAATTTCAGAAGTAGTGGCTTCTTGAGATTCTTATTCAAGCCATAGACAAATCTCTGATTTTTCTTCAATGGGGTATTTATATACTCGACCCCATAATTAGAGAGAGATTCAAAAGATGCGACATATTTTGCCATAGAAGATTCAACAAGGTCTATAAAACGACGGGCTAAAGTCACTTTCTCAGCTTGTGGTACAAACTTCGATTGAAATCTTTCCCAGAATTGCTCCCAAGTAAGATCCGCTTCAATAATTTTAGAAATCAGAAGTTTGTACCAATCTAATGCTCTCTCTTGGAGAATACTAAAAGCCACTTGAACTCGATGAAGATCAACAAGATTCATGTGAGTAAAGATGCGATCGCATGTTCTAAGCCATGCTTGGACTTCAATGATGTTTTTGATACCCTTGAATGGCTTCCCACCCAAGTTGGTATAATCATTGCACAAACGTGCAAACCCAGATTTAAGGTGAGTAGGCTCTGGAATGGGTCCAATAGCTTGAGCATTCTTTACAAGATCAAGAAGCTATTGGGCGGACATAAATACTCCATCCTAGGGAGTAGCACTAGATTGACCGGCGCTGGGACGGGCTGGTCTAACCATTTCTCTTCTTTAAGAAAGAAAGAAAGAAGAAGAAAAAGGTTAATCTTAGAATAAATATCAAAAAAATCTTGATTGATAAAACAAGGTATCACAAAGAAAATAGGATAGAACGGGTCCAATGACTCGAATAAAATCCTAAGGCACGACTCCTAAGATGGACTTAGGACGATGGTCCTTGTTAAATTATTCCACATTGTTCCGAAGCCTGGCTCTGATACCAAGCTGCGACGCCCCACCTCTATACTCATGCTAGCCAAGGACATTACGGAGTAATGCCGTCAACTAGTGCAAAGGAAAAGGCTGTTGATTAGTGACCATCCGTGTAATTGCTTTGTGCGAGCACCGATATGTCAGATAGTATAACATGCATTTCATTTCAAGAGGAAATCTAACACATCGACACAAACCCAAAGCTACTACACAGTGGCTATATGATATTCGAAAACAAATATAGAAATAAGCATAACACAATCAGTCACAGATATCCATATCACAAAGGCGGAAATAGATATGAATATATAACACTAAGAAGTGTTTATCAGAGTAGTGGTCAAAACAAGATCCACGGTATAACAAAAGAATAGATACAAGTGCTAGACAAAAGAATATGTATACATCAAGGAGTCTACATCTCGAATGTATAGCAACAAAAACTACCAATCTAATATAGTTAGGCAAAAGTCAGATAATGATGATCCCAGATAAGGAGTCAAGCAGAAGCACCTGTAACATCTCGGTCTGACCCGAGTATTATTTAATAAGAAAATAATAGACGGATAGGTCTAGCTATAAATATCAGATAAAGTGATATAGAATAAGATATATGACAAAAACGTATGATAACTATAAAGCCATACTGTGATAAGTATGTAACTGAAAACCAAACAAAGATTAATCAATATCACAAGAATCTTCTCAAAAGATCAAAAAGAATGTCATACTCTTTATTTTTTTCACCGTCACAAATATTGGCAAACCTCTCAATGCCAATCGTAAAAGTTGTTAAAACTCAAATTCACCAATTCACAAATATTGATAGAACTTATCAATGTAATCACAAAAATTGGTGAAACAAAAATTCTAGAAATCATCAATAGAAATCCAGAAATCACAAAAAGGGGGAGGCCTGTCACAAAACGGGAGCATGAAAACTCACCAACACGTGTATCACAAAATGGAACGCTATTCCATGGTTGCTAACCATTTATTTTGAGCCGAAGCTCCACAAAACGGTCCGAAGACCATGGGTCGCTACCCCACCAATTTTGAGCCAAAGCTCCACAGAAACGGGGTTTAGTCTCCCTTGCAGACAAAGAGACATCGCACATTGCTAGTCTAAATCACAAAATGATCATCATCGATCATCAAGAAGTGTCAATTACACTAAGCTAGTAAATAGATGAGTTTAGCTTCATGTCCCATAACCACTGGCTTAACTTAAATATTTACGAACAAACTGTAAGTCTCCACTCGAAAATTGTCACAAGAGATTCCATCGAATAAGTCCAATAATTAACCGATGAAGTAAACACAAGCGTTTCATACCACTTGTTTTACTAAGCCGTTTAATTAGATTTCTTATACGAGTGAGGTAAAGGTTTGTATATACTAATAGGTTAGAAAACGGGTTTATAAATGAGTTTGATATTGAAAATAGAGTTGAAACCACCTTTGTGAAAGAGTTTGAATATATACTACTAGTATAGAAACCTTTGTATTTAGAAGTGACAATCAATAAAGATGATTGTAAAAACAATCAATCACCAAAATTTCACATTCAAAGATGTGAATTAAATCCAAAGAAATCGATTCTAAATCCATCGAAATGGATATATCCAAAAATTCCAAAATAGAAGTCACCAAGTTCGATAATAAATGATAACTACAAATCGGAAAACCACGAATCGATAGAAATTGGAATTTCAAACAAAATAGGCAAAATATGCAAAGTAGGTTGAATACAAGCAGGTCAGTCGTCTAGCTCTCTGAGAACAGTCGACTGGACCAGACCCTGAAAAACACTTGGGTTACAGGTCAGTCGACTGGACTCAGAGTGCCAGTCGACCGGTGCCTGTTACCAAGCATTTCCAGCCTATTCCCCAAAGGGGCAAGAATTCAAACGGAGCCAATCGATCGAGCAATTGCAACTAGGGATTTATGCCATGCGACAACCCAGTCCTATAAGCTCCACGACACACTTCATAAACATGTTCAAACATCAAAGTTAGGATTTTTAAAGATTTTACTTCAAAACACCAAAAATTGAAATATTCACCAATTCAATCCAAACCAAAAGGAAATGCACATGAATAAGTGTTAGGAATTCACACCCAACAATCAAAGATAGTTATAGACATAGATGTGAGATAAAAATCTCACCTTTTACACAAAAACACGGAAGAAGAAGCTTGGAAGCAAAGGAGGATCAACCACTCTTCAACACAACCCAAGGAGCTTGAATCTAAGCTCAAAAGAGGAACATTTCCTAAATTAGGTTTAGGAATTTCTGAATTGAAGGTAGAATGAGCTGGAGAAGAAAAGAGGATGATTACCAATAGCTTCTCTTTGAATTTGGAGTGAGAGCTTGGATTTGCAACGGAACTATGGCTTAGGAATTCTATTTATTTTTCTCTTCTCCCGTTTTTATCTAAAGCTTGAAGGTATTAGGAAATGAAAGTGAAAGAAGAGAAGTGGGGGTGGAGCTAGAGTTAATAGTTTAGGCTAACCCAAACCCAAAGTCCAAAGTGCATATGTCAAATTTTAGCTAGCTCCAAACATATCAAAGTTTATACTCAAAAAGGTCGTAAACAGCGTTTTGAACTCAATGGAAACGGTCCCGAGTCCTAATTCGACCGTATGCAAAAATTAGCATTTCGGACTATAATCCGACTAACAAAGCTGTATTTAAATATACAATCGTAAAATATGCGGGTTGTTACAGACTCCCCTCCTTAAAGAAATTGCGTCCTCGAAATACTTAAAAAGAAAGATAAAAAGTAACAACCATAAAAGCATATCAACACAAAGAAATTTGAAATAAGAAGTTCACCTCAAGGAGCTCAAGAGAGTAAGTCCGGATGTGTTCGCTCGATGAATTCTCTGGATTTCCAAGAACAATCCTTATGATTTGAGGACCATTGAACCTTCATAAGAGGGACATCTTTATTTCGAAGGCGTTTAACCTTCGATGCAATAATACGAATAGGATGTTGCTCATAAGTCAAATTAGGCGAAACTTTAATTTCTTCCACAACACCGGGCTTAAGAATAGAATCGAAATCTCGAAGGCATTTCCATAATTGAGAAACGTGAAACACGTCATGAATAGCAGAAAACTGATCCGGTAATAAAAGGCGATAAGCCACGGAACCAATACGCTCGATGATGGGAAATGGACCAATATATCGAGGTGCTAATTTTTCCGATCGACTGAAACGCACAACACCCTTCATAGCAGAAACACGAATAAACACAAATCTCCCACAAAATTTTAATTTCCTTCTTCGGTTATCGGCATAGGATTTTTGCCTACCTTGAGCTTTTTTCGTCCTATGACAAATAAGGTCAATCTTTTCTGTGGAATCACAAATAAAATCTGGACCTAAAACCAGCTTCTCACCGGCCTTATTCCAACAAGAAGGAGATCGGCATGGCCTTCCATAAAGTGCGTCAAAAGGTGCTATACCTATACTAGACTGGAAGCTATTATTATAGGAAAACTCAACAAGAGAAATATGATCTTCCCAACTTCCACCAAAATCAAGAACACATAAACGAAGAAGATCTTCAAGAGTTTGATTCACACGCTCGGTTTGTCCGTCGGACTGTGGATGATAAGCGGTGCTAAAATTAAGCTTTGTTCCCAAAGCTTTTTGAAGACTCTTTCAAAATCCACTAGTAAATAATGGATCACGATCGCTAACAATAGAAGTAGGAACTCAATTCAATTTAATAATTTCTTTAACAAAGAGTTTGGCCAAAAGAGGTACGGTACGATTGGACCGAACGGGAATAAAATGGGCGGATTTTGTAAGTCTATCAACTATCATCCACAAGCTATCATGACCCGAACGAGAGCAGGGAAGAGCGTTAATAAAATCCATGGAAATTTGGTCCCACTTCCAAATTGGAATGTCCAAAGGTTGCAATAACCCACCGGGTCTTTGATGCTCGGCCTTGACGAGTTGGCTAGTCATGCAACGCTTAACAAAGTTAGCAATATCGGATTTGATTCCATCCCAATAATAAAGTCGCTTCATATCCGCATACATTTTACTGTTACCGGGATGAATGGTAAATTTAGAACGATGAGAATCTTCTAAAATATCTTTTCGAAGATGACTAATATTTGGCACGATAAGTCTATCAAATTTTCGAATACCGTCACGAGAATCAATATCAAAGTATTTCAAACCTTGAATATCAATTTTGTCCCTACAACTTTGGCTAAGAAAAGCCAATTCAGGATCTAGCTTTTGAGCTCAAGGATGAGGTCTAAAAGGGAAGGATGAGCCTCAAGGCTACATAAAACAAGAGATGCACATAAATTGGATTCACGATCTCGAATCTCGCAAGTGGACAAAGTCTCGAGATCGTTCCATTCGGATATCATCATAGAAACAACCGCTTGTTGCTTATGACTAAGGGCATCGCAACACGATTTCCCTTTCCGGGAGTATAAAGAATATCAAGATCATAAGATGCAAGGAACTCGAGCCAATGTTGTTGACGCAAATTAAGTTCCTTTTGAGAAAACAAATACTTCAAAGATTTGTATTCGGTATAGAGAACAAATCTCTGCCAAAAGATAATGATGCCAAACATGAAGGCGAAAACAATAGCCGCGAGCTCTAAATCATGAGTGTCATATCTTATCTTGGCTAGCTTTAATTGCCTAGAAGTATAAGCAATAACACGATCCCTTTGCATAAGAACGACACCCCAAACCAACATGACTAGCATCGGTATAAACAATAAAATCTTGGTTCCCTTGAAGAATCACAAGAATAGGAGCATCGGAAAGGAGTTCTTTTAATTTCTAAAAAGAAGCTTCACATTTGTCCGACTAAATGTATTTAACTCCTTTCTTTGTCAAGCTAGTAAGAGGCACAACAATTTTAGATAAGTCCTTTATGAACCGACATTAATAACCTGCCAATCCAAGAAAGCTACGAATTTCCGTCACACTCTCCGGCCTCTTCCAATTTTGAATCACTTCAATCTTTGAAGGATCCCTGGAAATTATGGATTCAGAAATATTATGGCCGACAAATTTCACACGAGATTGCCAAAAGTGGCATTTAGAAAATTTTGCTTTCAATTGATTGCTCCTAAGAGTTTCCAACACAATCCGAAGATGCTTTTCATGCTCCTCCTCGGTTTTAGAATACACAAGATGCCACTTGAACTCGATGAAGATCAACAAGATTCATGTGAGTAAAGATGCGATCGCATGTTCTAAGCCAAGATTGGACTTCAATGATGTTTTTGATACCCTTGAATGGCTTCCCACCCAAGTTGGTATAATCATTCCACAAACATGCAAACCCAGATTTAAGGTGAGTAGGCTCTGGAATGGGTCCAATAGCTTGAGCATTCTTTACAATATCAAGAAGCTATTGGGCGGACATAAATACTCCATCCTAGGGAGTAGCACTAGATTGACCGACGCTGGGACGGCCTGGTCTAACCATTTCTCTTCTTTAAGAAAGAAAGAAAGAAGAAGAAAAAGGTTAATCTTAGAATGAATATCAAAAATATATTAATTGATAAAACAAGCTATCACAAAGAAAATAGGATAGAACGGGTCCAATGACTCGAATAAAATTCTAAGGCACGACTCCTAAGATGGACTTAGGACGATGGTCCTTGTTAAATTATTCTACATTGTTCCGAAGCTTGGCTCTGATACCAAGCTGTGACGCCCCACCTCTATACTCACGCTAGCCAAGGACATTACGGAGTAATGCCGTCAACTAGTGCAAAGAATAAGGCTGTTGATTAGCGACCATCTGTGTAATTGCTTTGTGCGAGCACCGATATGTCAGATAGTATAACATGCGTTTCATTTCAAGAGGAAATCCGACACATCGACATTAACCCAAAGCAACTACACAGCGGCGATATGATATTCGAAAACAAATATAGAAATAAGCATAACACAATCAGTCACAGATATCCATATCACAAAGGCGGAAATAGATATGAATATATAACACTAAGAAGTGTTTATCAGAGTAGTGGTCAAAACAAGATCCACAGTATAACAAAAGAATAGATACAAGTGCTAGACAAAAGAATATGTATACATCAAGGAGTCTACATCTCGAATGTATAGCAACAAAAACTACCAATCTAATGTAGTTAGGCAAAAGTCAGATAATGATGATCCCAGATAAGGAGTCAAGCAGAAGCACCTGTAACATCTCGGTCTGACCCGAGTATTATTTAATAAGAAAATAATAGACAGATTGGTCTAGCTATAAATATCAGATAAACTGATATAGAATAAGATATATGACAAAAACGTATGATAACTATAAAGCCATAATGTGATAAGTATGTAACTGAAAACCAACCAAAGATTAATCAATATCACAAGAATCTTCGCAAAAGATCAAAAAGAATGTCATACTCTTTATTTTTTTTCACCGTCACAAATATTGGCAAACCTCTCAATGCCAATCGTAAAAGTTGTTGAAACTCAAATTCACAAATATTGATAGAACTTATCAATGTAATCACAAAAATTGGTGAAACACAAATTCTAGAAATCATCAATAGAAATCCAGAAATCACAAAAAGGGGGAGGCCTGTCACAAAACGGGAGCATGAAAACTCACCAACACGTGTATCACAAAATGGAATGCTATTCCATGGTTGCTAACCATTTATTTTGAGCCGAAGCTCCACAAAACGGTCCGAAGACCATGGGTCGCTACCCCACCAATTTTGAGCCAAAGCTCCACAGAAACGGGGATTAGTCTCCCTTGCAGACAAAGAGACATCGCACATTGCTAGTCTAAATCACAAAATGATCATCATTGATCATCAAGAAGTGTCAATTACATTAAGCTAGTAAATAGATGAGTTTAGCTTCATGTCCCATAACCACTGGCATAACTTAAATATTTACGAACAAACTGTAAGTCTCCACTCGAAAATTGTCACAAGAGATTTCATCGAATAAGTCCAAGAATTAACCGACGAAGTAAACGCAATCGTTTCATACCACTTGTTTTACTAAGCCATTTAATTAGATTTCTTATACGAGTAAGGTAAAGGTTTATATATACTAATAGGTTGGAAAACGGTTTTATAAACGAGTTTGATATTGAAAATTGAGTTGAAATCATCTTTGTGAAAGAGTTTGAATATATACTAGTATAGAATCCTTTGTATTTAGAAGTGACAATCCATAAAGATGATTGTAAAAATAATCAATCACCAAAATTTCACGTTCAAAGACGTGAATTAAATCCAAAGAAATCGATTCCAAATCCATCAAAATGGATATACCCAAAAATTCCAAAATAGAAGTCATCAAGTTCGATAATAAATGATAACAACAAATCGGAAAACCACGAATCGATGGAAATTGGAATTTCAAACAAAATAGACGAAATATGCAAAGTAGGCTGAATGCAAGCAGGTCAGTCGACTGGATCTCTGAGAACAGTCGACTGGACCAGGCCCTGAAAAACTCTCGGGTTACAGGTCAGTCAACTGTACTCAGAGTGCCAGTCGGTGCCTGTTACCCAACATTTCCAGCCTATTCCCCAATGGGGAAAGAATCCAAACGGAGCCAGTCGATCGAGCGATTGCAACTAGGGATTTATGCCACGCGACAACCCAGTCCAATAAGCTCCTCGACACACTCCAAAAAGATGTTCAAACATCAAAGTTAGGATTTTTTATAGATTTGACTTCAAAACACCAAAAATTGAAATATTCACCAATTCAATCCAAACCAAAAGCAAATGCACATGAATAAATGCTAGGAATTCATACCCAACAATCAAAGGTAGTTATAGGCATAGATGTGAGATAAAAATCTTACCTTTTACACAAAAACACGGAAGAAGAAGCTTGGAAGTAAAGGAGGATCAATCACTCTTCAACACAACCCAAGGAGCTTGAATCTAAGCTCAAAAGAAGAATATTTCCTAAATTAGGTTTAGGAATTTCTGAAATTGAAGGTAGAATGAGTTGGAGAAGAAGAAGAGGATGCTTACCAATAGCTTCTCTTTGAATTTAGAGTGAGAGCTTGGATTTGCAATGGAATTAGGGCTTAGGAATTCAAATTCTTTTTCTCTTCCCCCATTTTTATCTAAAGTTTGAAGGTATTAGGAAATGAAAGTGAATGAAGAGAAGTGGGGGTAGAGCTAGAGTTAATAGTCTAGGCTAACCCAAACCCAAAGTCCAAAGTGCATAGGTCAAATTTTAGCTAGCTCCAAACATATCAAAATTTATACTCAAAATGGTCGCAAACGGCGTTTTGAACTTAATGGAAGTGGTCCCGAGTCCTAATTCGACCGTATGCAAAAAGTATCATTTCAGACTATAATCCGACTAACGATGCTGTATTTAAATAAAATATTTAAATACACAATCGTAAAATATGTGGGCTGTTACAAGTAAACTTCGGTAATTTAACACACATAACATTTGCTTGCATATGCAAACTATTTTTATTATTTGTCTACTGTGTACCTTCATTTGTATATGTAACTTTATCATCAATTTTTGTTGACTTTTGTGATATTGTAGTACTAAATCTGTAACGGCACAAAATTTTAGATATTTGAAATTGGAATTTTAATTGATTTTAAATATTTAAAAATTAATTTTTTAACATGAATTTCAAATATAGCCATTTATTGGATAATTTAATTATCGAATTAATAATTGAAAATTTGTTAAAATATTGTATCTGAGTTTTAAGCTTGTAAAAAAATAATTTAAAGGCTTATAAAATTTACATTAATAATAATGAAGATAATAAAACTCTTTTAAATGGAATTTAAAAGTGATTTGTTTGGTTTTAAAAAACATATCGTTTAAATTAACGTATAAAAATAGCCTTCCGGGGCACAGTCTCAAAATTTAACGAAACTAGTTCCATTGGATCCGTAATAGTGTATTATTATCGGATTTCAAATTTCATAGCGTTTGGAGTTATCGTTTGATCGTACGGAATAAAAACGCGCTGAAATTTATATCGAAAATCCAATATAATAACTGAGTCCAAAAATCTATCTTCTCCATATGATCGAATTGGGGCTCGAAATATTTTCCATTGTGTTCGTAATAAGGGTATAATATTATAAACGCCTAGCGGCACACCTCTATAGGAGGTCGAGATTTTATCCTATGAAATCGAGACTTTTTGTATTTTAAATAATATATATTGACTAGTCAAACCCCTCCCATCATTTCCTTTCCTTCCCATCAGGTCACTATAGCTAGAAGGCAACACGCAACTGTTTAAAAAACGCCACCTTTTTTTAAATATCACATTCCCTCTTCCATTCAAAAAAAAGTTACAGCCGAAAATCAGAAACGAAGAGGAAAAAAAAATGTAGATGCGTTCGTTATTCTCGATTGAAGCCATGCCCATCCAACGGTCAAAAAATAAATCTAGCCAATAGTGGCCGAATCAAGCTTCAACCCCAACTAGACTTAGGTCCGCCTTGATGAGATGAGCATAGTGAATGGTGGAGATCGACTTTTTCGTGGCGTGGTGGCCAAGGGAAGGCCGCGTTCGTTCGGCGGAGGGGTTTTCTCGTTCGCGATTTTTGGGTCAAGCAAAGGGCGACGTGTGAGTGGGGAGGAATTAGAGCGGCGTCGAGTGCATTGAAGGGCCGACGGTGGCCAATGGTGTGCAAACAAAATCGCGTACAAGTCGTTCGAGATGGAGTTGAGTCGCGATAGGGTTGAACTGTTCCTTGTGGGTCATTTTGTTTTGGGCTGGGCTGCTCTAGTTTAGAGGGGAGTTTGTCGGTGGATCGTCTTCGAAGATCGTGGAGATTGCTGGTGTTGGCGTGCGCGTCATAGGAGCGTGTATGGTTGAGGGAGGGGAGGTATTAGCGTGCATTGGGATATGTACAGGAGCATTTCACTTTTGGGGAAGAAGTATTGGTGGTGGGTAATTAAAATATTAAATGGATTAATTGTATTAACTATATTTATAAATTCTAAAATCTTATAAATGTCATAACTCGCTCATTTTAGGTCGGATTCAAACGCAACATTTTGCGTTGTGTTTGTAATAACGTATTCTATGTATAGGAATTGAATTGGAACGATTTGGAGCTTCCATAATTTTTAGCCAAATTCGAACGCTGTATGAATTTAGTCGGAATCGAATTATTTCGACGACTGCCAAAAATAAAGGTGAGTTAACCGCACTCAATTTTGGATTACCGTATTAATTTTAAATAGGTAAATTTAATTATTGATTGATTGATAGAATTGATAAATTATTATCAGTTGAATGTGATATTATATATAGCAGTATATATATTGGAGTGGTTGATATTCCTACATATATATAGCGGATGAGACCCTATGCGCCCCGCATAATAGTGGATGACCCTATATATCACGATATTCCTTCGAAGTGGGATTGGTATTTTTATATTGTGCTAACATCTGTGGATGCAGGGAAACAGGTTGGAGGGATCCAACTGGATTCCTCGAAAATATTGAATTTAATTTTCATATATAGTGATATATGAGTTATTTGAATAATCTATGATAGATTATAGTGGAATCTGAATTTATTGGATACTATGGTATTACTGGTTAGATTTTGGTATTTTTAAATACCAATGATAAATTTTTAAAATTTAGAAAGAAATTAGAAGGAAAATTTGAGGTAAAAATATTTGTAGTGAAATTTGGATTTGTTAAAAGAAATGAATTTGGGTAGAATGAATAGTGTGGTTTCAGAATTTGTACTCGATAAATTTTTGAATATGGAAAATAAGGATTTTGGAATAATATAAACAAAGATTTTTAATAATAAAACTTAAGCGATTTTTTTAAGTGAAAAGATTTTAAAACCCAGATTTAAAACAGTTTTGGGAAAATAAAAAAGAAATTTGAAAATAAATATGAAATTGATGTTCCAGATTTAAATAAGATTTTAAATTATAAAAAGGAAGTGAAATCTAAATTTAGTTTGGTTTTGGGATATTTTGGGTTATTTAAGAAATTAGTTTAAAAAAGTAATTTAATTTAGAAAATCGATTAAGTATTATGAAACGGATAGGGGGAATAAATTTAAAGGACAAAGATTTGTATATTTTTTGCCTCAAGGACACGACATCAATATTTTTACCACAAGGACAAACATTCTTCTAAAAATTATTCATAAGGACAAACATTTTTCAAAATTATTCATAAGGACAACAAAAATGGTACCTAGCTAAAAATGATACCTAAAAACTGCTACCGATAACTACAAACTGATACTTAAAAACTACTATCAATAACTAAAAACTGATACCTACATAAAGTTGTCCTTCAGGATAAAATACTGAAGGTCTGTCATTGAGGCTAAAAAGCTATGAAATTTTGTCCTTGACAATAATTTCCTGAAACGGTTATATACGGGAAATGAGACTAGAATTTATAAACAAGGTTTATAAATAAAGAAAAGTGATTATCAGTGAATAAACTGAAGATGTAAATTCGCGATGAGAATTTATAAGGAGATGGGTAAATCGGTTTAAAAATAAATGGTTGATTTATTTTGGGAAATGTGAAAAGGGAATTTACGGAATTGGGACGTAAATAAAATTGGGAATAAATCAAGAGAGACTTATAAATATTGGACTGGTTATAATAAAATTGGAAAATATATTTTTATCGAGGAATTGAATTTGTTTTAAAAAAGGTGGATTGCTGATTTGGTAATTTAAAAAGGTGTTTAAGAATATTTCAGAAAAATTAATTACTTGGTTGTTTAAATTGTTTAAAGTATATTAAATTTTTCACTAAGTTAGTTTATATTAAATTTAAGAATTAATTAGCATTATTATTTTAAAAGATAAATTATTCAATATTAATATTATATAATAAATTTTATTTGAATGAGTATTTGCCTAAAGTTTAACTTGGAAAATTATTATAGAAATTTCATAAGTATTATTTTGAAATTTTTTAAATAAATTTTTCGGAAAGTAATGGTGCACTCGCATGGCGAAATCAGAGGCAGTGAGCGCTTGTAGTTAAGTTTTGGATTTCTCTAAGATAGGGACGTAATCATTGAGGTTTGAATCTATGGTTTGATACCATAATGGTACTTTCCAGATTATTTTAAAGGTTTCCAAATATCTTTGAAAAGAATAGTTGTAGATATACTAAATTCGGTAAGAAAGTATATATTTTGGATAAAGAGATTTAAGTGATTGAAATTTAAATCGAATAAGACTTAGTGTTTTTCCAGTGAAAAATGAAATCTGTGATTGTATGATTGTTTATTTGATAGTTAAAGAACTGACTATCAAACCTGGACCCAAAAATATAATTTTGGGAATATCTACAAGAAACACGGAAATTGTATGGTACAGTTACCGTTCGAGGTGTTATACTATACGTATAAACTCGTTTCATTCTTCTAGGAGTTAATAAGAAAATCCGTCCACTAACGGTTAGGAGGTGATCTCTGATCTTATTTTCATCTGATTATTTCCTAAGAAACCAGGGTCGAGTTTACCGAAAAATATCCAACGTTGTTTCGAAGAGACCGGGATCAGATAAGTTATCCGAAAACAACTTCGATCCGATGAGTACGTTTTCGAAGGGAAAACAAGAGCATGGAGTCGAAGATGGAGCAGTGAAGTGCAAGGGCTAATCGCCACTAATCCTGAGGATTATTCCAAAATGGATGTAGCAGGAATAGTGCCTTCAGTTCCGTTCGGACCCAAAACGGACTTATATAGGGGAATGCTATCAGTACATTGTCATTGGAGGACAATTAGTGTTCTAACTGAAAATTTCTTAAAAAGGTAATCGTAGCCTCTATCGTCATCAACCGAGAATGACTAAAAAGCAGGAGAGATGCAGCAAGACTAAGTAGCACCCAATTAGGGTATGTTTATCACCTATCTAGATACCCTCGGATATTATTACTATGATTCATGAAAGGAGCTCGAAAAAGATGGGAACACCCGAGGTGATAGCATATTCGGTCTATCCAGGTTAGGGTTAGTTCGGTCTTGTGTTGCAGGAGAACCCGGCGTGGTCCTTGGTACGCTGTTCCAGACATGTACTATGACAGGTGGTGCCCCAATGCCTGGTCATTCATATGGAATCCATTCTTCAATAAGCGCCATAGGGTTTTGATTGTGTCCAACTATGCTGAAACGTGAGATGTAGGAATTTGGGCTATGTGAATAAGTATTTGTACTTAGACACTTTTATAATATTAGATGATTTTGATATCAAACGTTTTTCTTATCGTAAGGTAAAAATCAGTCATGTTTATTTGTGGCGTGGTCTTATGGGATATCTTTGTCTTCCAAAGGATCTTAATAACTTTAATAATTCAATTTGAGCGTGTTTTCTCACGCTGGTTTTTCAGACCGACTCAGTGTTATTTTATTATAATGCTCGGGTCAAACCGAGTATTACAGATACATGATAGAGTGCTATGTAGCTCAGGAGGCGAGTTGGATGATGATGACGTATCACACGTACTTGGTTTTTATTCCGCTGTGTATTGTAGGCTGTATATTCAGCACTTGTGAGGACAACTTACTATAACTATCCGGTATTGTGTTATTGATGTGTTGTACTCTGATGATGTAATGTATAAATAACAATTATAATTCTTTTTGTATAAAGACATGTTATAATCTATTATATATTGTTTCGCCGCGATTGTGAGATTATGTGTTGTTGTTACCTATTTTCTTCTTCTACCACTTTTCCTTTTCCCTAACGATCTGGTATTTCCGGCATTCGGTTTCTAGGTGTGAAATACAGTAGACATATTGATGTCGATTTTCGAACGTCGAAAATTTGGGCTGTCACAAAAACAATCGTGATCAATTTCTTTTTTTCAAATACTTCAGCAGTTGCAATAGCATTTCCTGCATGCCAAAAGCAAGTCGGTATTTTCATGATGGATGGTGCACAAGTGAATGAAGAAGTATGGAAACAATCTAAAAAATTAGAAATAAATTAAACTTTGCCATTCAAATAATTACATGGAAGTTCTCCCTCTAACCCATAGTTTATTTGTTTTCCCTTATCTACCATTAAGACCAAAACCAAGACACCTTCAGTTTTTCTGGCCTGAAATTTGATTAGTAATGCAATGGCTCAAGCATCAGTGCACTTTAGCACCATTGAAAATTATTAAAGTTAACCGGTGGTTTGAACCATGGTGTTCTGATAATTTGATAAATTGGTCACTGCCTTGGTTCACTATCAAAGTTGGAGATTACAGTCCACGTTCTAGTAACGATCAATGTATAAATTCCCTATAAGTCAAACAGAATAGATAAGAATTTTCAAATTGCAATTAGATGATCCAAAGTGAAATGAGTATAAAAACATAACTATTCCTTACGTTAGCAAGATGTTATAACAACTGATATTGTGAACAGCTTGAACAAGAATTTAAAAGAACATAACTTTTTACCTATTGATGAATTTACTACTACATGACTAGCTTTAACATAGAAACTATGATAAAATTGGGCAGTCTTAAAAAAATTTATGTACATGCACAAAGTATGTTGTTAATAGTAAAAGGAAATTGGTAGGAAGATCACGTTACTGAAAGATAGCTATTTTAATATTTAAAACTATGTTAACTGTTATGAGTCAGTACACCATTTATTTGAATTATTTTAGATCCTTTGTACTTTAATTATTGCCAATTTTATACTTTAATTATTGCCAATTTTGGTTAGATCCTTTATACTTTACAAGAAAAGAGTCACAGGTTCATGTTTTTGGTGTTGTTATAAGAAAAGTTCCTAGATACATGAATATGTAAATTTCGTCTCTATTTTTTTGAAAAATAGAAAACGCAATATGTTTTGCATTTTTCTGACAGAAAATGCAAGCTAACTTGCAACTTTTTAACTGAATTTTTTTTTTAAATTTTTGAAAATTTTGAAGTTTTGAAATTTTGAATTTTTGGAATTTTTGAACAACACAAGTTAATCTGCGCTTTCTACCAGGAAAGCGCAAGCTAGTTTGTGCTTTTATTTTGATTTTTTTTTGAAATGTTTGAAAATTTTGAAAAACGCAAGCTAGTTTGCGCTTTCTGATTTTGAAAATTTCGAAATTTTTTAAAATTTTCAAAAGCGAAAGTTAACTTGCACTTTTTATCAGCAATGCGCAAGCTAGTTTGTTCTTTTTTATTTTTATTTTTTTTTTTGAAAATTTTAAAATTTTCAAGAAGATTTAAATTTTTGAAAAGCGAAAGTCAACTTGCACTTTCTATAAGGAAAGCACAAGATACTTTGCACTTTCAGATTTAGAAAAAATAGAAACTTAATTTACATACTCATTATCACGTGGACTTTTCTTACAATAATATAAAAATTAGGGACATTCAGTGCAAAGCCCCTATACTTTAATTATCACCAATAGAATAACATTTAGCTATTTATAAAGGTTAGAACTTTACCAATCCTTTTTAATGATTCAATACACTTATAAAATCATTTATACCAAAATAGGTTACAATTTTACAAACAAGATGAACTCTTAATCAAAAAAAAAAAAAATTGAATTATTTCTTTCCAGCATTCCAGCATTTAGCTATTTCCAAAAAAAAGCTTGCTCCTTTTACTAAAATTTAATCAGCCAAATTCTTTAAATTGCCTTTAGTGCAAAGAGGACCAAATTTTAGATGTAAATTCTAAAAAAAAGTAAGCATTTTTAATCAGCCAAATTCTTTAAATTGCCTTTAGTGCAAAGAGGACCAAATTTTAGATGTAAATTCTAAAAAAAAGTAAGCATTATAGCCACAATATATACTCCGTCTTATATAGGATTTTATTTGCTTGCCACCAATATCGGTCTCAAATTTGTAGCCTTTCAGTCAACACCCATTGCACAAAAACTGTGCAACCTCTTTATAATTCTTTAAGTAGCTTAGTTTCTTGAAATGCATATTTTATCTTTTAAATATAGTAAATTGACTACTAAGAAAGGGTATGATTGTATACCTTTGTGAAGCGTGAGTAAAGAGATTTTTTCATATAACATACAACATGTTTCCATCAAATATACACATTTGTCAGAAGGCACATAGTTGAAATACCTTAGAGAAATTATGGTTCTCGATCTAATTCAGCATATGATATTTGAGCTCCAAATTTTTTAAAATAAGCATTCGTTTCATCTAACGGATTCCTTTCTGTATATTGAATTGGGAAAACTAATGCAGAAATTTATGTACTTCTCCATTGTGCTCGACCTTTAAATTGAATTGGGAAAACTAACGCAGAAATTTATGTACTTCTCCATTGTGCTCGACCTTTAAAAACAAGGAAATCAAATCAAATTCTGCAAAAAACTACTCAGTCCACACTCATTGTAGTTTGTTTAAAGCTAGCAGCTATCGGACATTCTAACTCGTAAATCATAAACATTAATTAAGACAACCTTTCTTTAAAGAGAGATTGATCTCGATGGTATTCATGTCCATAGAAATAACTTGATAGCGTCAGAGTGCAGACACAGATTGCTATCAGTTGGTTGATAGCTTTCACAGACAAGTTTTCATGGTATTTTCTTCCTTTTTGCTTACATCACCACTATCTATGCAGCCAATTCCCCGATATTGTCCCGACATGTTCTCGATATATCCCGTAGCGGACTTTTAGGGCAACGATATTTCTATAAAGCGGTCTAATATAGCGGATACGCTATTATTCCCGATATTACGGTAATAAACCACTATATCTCCGATTTTGTTGCCCTGCTATATCTTTTTTCCTATAAATAAGCATTTTGTTTGATGTCTTACTTTTAAGTTTTATGTCAACTTCAAAGTTGATGTAACAATGATATATGATTGATGTTGGTTATTGTAACTAGTTTTAGCTTTTTAAATGTCAACTTAGTTTATCTTTACTTTATTATCCCTTGTTTTGCTTGGTGGGAAATAATAAGCATAAGCTTCTTTCGGAATCTGCAGTATATCTTGTATTAGTATATGCAAACATGTGAATTCATTATTTACATCTATAGCAAAGAAATATATAAATTGAGAAAGATTTTCTCTACAAAGCATGAAAAATTTAATGTCAGCCTTCTTTTGTTTGAAAACTATCATCCTTCCCTCAGTATCATTATTTATGAGAAATATTAAGATATCAAGCAATGCTTGAAATGCAGAGACAACGCTTCCTCCTGAACTATTGTCCTTTTGTGGATTGGCCAGCTTGGTTACATATCCACTGATCTAATACTAAACATACTATTTTAGTTTAATGAAACGATTGTACATGTATTACTTCTAGAGATTAAGTATACCTTATGAACAATTTTACTTTCTTTCACATAGTGATGAAGCTTTACCAAGTTGATGTTGTCAATATCCAGTGAAAAAAAATACAAATTCATTAATAGTCATGGAGGTATCATACGGAACATCTTTGCGATCAAGTAACAAATGAATAAAATACTAGGTTTTTTCTATTAGGGTTTGTATATATTGCCTACTTCTTGCTCCTAACCAACTTTAAAATCTTTCTAGATAAAACTCAAGGTGGGATAGCACTTGCTTCAACTGAACAACAATAATATTACAACATCACTTTTGACACCACAATTCGAGTATTTTGTATTTAAAGTAGGCAGTGGTTAGAACATAAAAATTATACATTCAAGTTATTGCAGATCTTTCAAAGTTGTATATGCAGTAAGTACATTACTTAGTTGTCTTCATGTTGTTATTTTATATACGTATTTAACTTAAGTAACTCAAAGGACTCAAGCCATGACAGGATAAACAGCATGTTAACTTTACCTTCACTTCCACTGCAAGGAGACTAAGGATTTCCGATGGCTGATAACCGTCGGCGGCCGTCGGAAAAAGCCGTCAGAATATACGGTATCGAAGAGCAGTATTTTCGACGGCTTCCGACATAGAATGTCGTATCCCTTTCCGACGGCTTTCGGCTACTTCCGACGGCTTCCGTCGGAAACCGTCGAAAAAGATTTTCTTCGGGCTATCGGTAGCTGTTGAAAATTTTGACCTGCAACCTGTCGGAATCCGTCGGAAATCTGCTGTTATTTTTTAATTTCCGCTGCAAATATAGCATTCCATCCACATTTCTTTTTCAAACACTATTACATCAATACTGCACAATCCAGTATACAATATTCCAACCAAATATCAAAACTCAAACTACACAAAATTCAATAAACACACAAATAAATAAAATTACATCAAAATAAAATACATAATATACATAACCATTTCAATATTTACAATAACCCTAACAATAAGTGTTCTACCGTGTTATAAATACACAAAATCATTAACATCCTCATCCACATCATCATACAACCACAAAACCAAGTGTATCAAATATAATTATACAAAAATCAACAATTACCTACACTGTCTATTAAATCATTCAAAACTAAAAAAACATACCTGAACAAGCAAGCAAGCAATGAATCGAATTATTTCAATTAACGAGTCCGAAATTAATCGAATTAGTAAAAGCGTGGTTTCATACTCTGCACTTTTGCTAAATCGTTTAAATCTCTTCATCGTTTCCTTGAAAGTGCAAAATTGTGTATTTTATATAAATAAAGTTTACGTTCTCAAATGGACAAGTCCAGAATTAATCGGATCAGTAAAAATGAGGGTTCATAGTTCTTAATTTTGCTGAAGCATTTAAATCGATTCCTCATTCTTTTGAAAGCGTAAAACTGTAAAAAATTTGAAATTTTTTTATTTTAAAACGATTTTAGAAAAACGTGATTAAAACAACAATATCTATATCAATTTCGACAAGGAAATTGTACTTCACAAAACACCGTAAAAATTAATATCAAATCAGCGTTTCGGAATAGCCGCTTTAAAATTCACTTTAAATTGACAGTTACTGAAGTCAAAACAACAGTAACTTTTATTCGTCAAAAATCTCATCAAAACAACACGCTTCAAAAATATAACACCGGAGTAAAAATCCGTTATAAAAATAATGGCAACAAAATTCGTTTTAAAACCAAACACCGCTTCAAAATAAATTAATAAGTAGTGGTCTACACTATTTATATATTCATCAAAATATTGCACTGCATAGCCATATACACATACACACTCGAATGAAATAGGCAATTTAAAATGCTTGAACAAATCACCCGTGTACAACAACATGCATGCAAATAATGCAAAAAATATAACCCGGCAATATGCGTGTAAAATAAAAGTGTAAAAATGCACAACGTGCATTCACGCACAGAAAGAAATAACTTGAGCTCTTGACTTAAATACGTGCACGAAAATTGGACTTTGACCCAATTTTTGTTTTCACGCAAGTAAAAAAAAAAAAAAGATGCCTGGCCATACTTCTGTGATACTCACACTTACATGCAGTTAGGAATATGGACACGCATATCATATTCGTATACTTGAAACAAAAATTTATTTTGGGCAACACGTACAAATAAAATAATGTTGAACCAGACCTGGCTCCTATGCAAATATAAGCTCACACGTGAAAATAAACTATGCAAATATATAAGCTCACACGTGAAATTGATGGAAATTAAAATAACCTGGACCCGGTTTAGTGTATTACAACACGTATACACGAAAAAGACCTAGGGAGTATATGATTTATCCTCACGAACAGATCAAAATAGTAATGACCCGGTCTAGGCTTTCATGTATTTCATGCTTCATGCGTACACGTAAATGAGTTACAACAAAATAACGCAACCTGGGCCATGAATACGTGCACCCTCAAAATGAAATTTAAAGAAACAAACTGACCTGGAACTTGTTTTCACTCAATACAACTTACACAACACTTACAAAATTTTAAAACAATTTTGCACGCACTAATTTAAACAAAACACACCTAGGCAATGTTGTATACACACACGAAAAATGGTCTTGCTTTCGTCTTACACAAGTTTGCAAACACGAAAAAATATATTATAAAATGACATTGAAGAAGGCCTTATCTTTGCACGTGAAAAAATGACAAAGGAAGGTGGATATTTGCTCACGAATGAGGAAGTTAACAAAATGTATGCCTGGACATTTTTCTTTGGTGTATGAACCTATTTGTACACACACATTTACACCAAAATACACATCTGACCAATAAAGTTTGCACGCAAAGATGAAGTAACGAATAAACTAGAAATGTGAGTTTTACACTCACCTTAAATTCGCTTCAAAATCAGTAAGCAACCCGTATTCAAAAGAGAGCAAAAACTTGACTGCCATTAATGCATTTTCGGTGAGCTACTGGAACAAAATGAAACAAACTAAAGAATGGATGAAGGCAGAAAAATGAGCAAAAGAATGTAGCAGGCATTTACTCTTTCCTTTCAAAATGTGTACAAGTCAAAAGTGAAGTGTGCTGGCAGTGGTTTGGGTACAAATGCATTAAATTGCAGACGTGCACTAGAGGAGATAAAAGGACACGGTGCTAGCAAATAAATAATGATGGATGCCAAGTATTCAACTTTTGTGATACCTAAGGGCATCTCCAGTGGTGCAATTCAACGCTGAATTGGGCGAAAAAATATCTCCAGTCGTTTGATTAAGACAAAAAATTAAGCTAATTGTTCAGGATTCAATTCAGAATCCTGAACTGGGCTTGGGCGCCCATTAAATGGGCGTCCAAGCCCCCCTCCCCACACGACCCAGCGTCTTCCCGTTTTATCCGCCCCCTGCATTTGAATTCCAACAGCTAAAAATGGTCATATTTTGACCCCAACGGCTATAAACGGTCATATTTAAAATTACAACGGCTATAAACGGTCATATTAAAATTTACAACGGCTATAAACGGTCATATTTATGATTTCACTACATATATCGGAATAATATTCAGATTGTAATGAACACATCTCTTCTTTTATTACAATTCTATTCTCAATTCCTTAATATTGAAAGTATGTCTCATCCGTTTCAATCATATACCGAAGCGATGAATATGCATAGCTGGGGTTTAGATTCTCAACCCTTTCAAAATGTTCATCCCCAAACCGCCCCCCTCTGTCGTTCCATTCTTCTGCTCCATGGTCTGGCGATGAAGATAAGGATTTGTGTTATATTTACTGTCATTTTTCTAACGACTCGGTAAAGGGGAACAACCAAAGTGGAGAGACGTTTTGGGAAAAAGTCATGACTGCGTACAATAAAAAACATGTTGAAAAGACGAGGTCAATGTCTACAATCACGGGTCGTTTTGGGAAGATTAATCGACAAACACAATTCTACGAGTCGTAGATCCACAAAATAAGAACAGCAAATCCAAGTGGAATGGGTGACGAAGCTGAATTGGTAGCGTTTTGTAAAATATGATTTTTAATTTACATTCATTTCTAATCACTTTATTAATATATGATTTTGTGTTTCTGTTTTTGTAGAAGAGAATGGCAAACGATCAATTCTTGAAATTATTTCCAAGAGAAAATGGTATAAAGAAACCCCACTACTATCAGTTTGCAAACTGCTATGACTTGCTTGTTTGTCAACAAAAATGGAGCTCAAATATCGCAAAAAGCTTAAGAGATGTCCAGACGAAGTCGAAGGGGAAGCAAAAAACAAGTAGATCTAATTACAATTCTAGCCCAGACAATTCTTCTCATATGGACTCAAATGTATGCCCAGATAACGAAGATGAAGAAGCAGTACCTGCATTTGATGAAGACGCTAGACCGATGGGGCAACGAGCGGCTAAGAAGAAAATTGCTGTTCAATCTCAAATCGATTCTCGTTTAGCTTTAATGCATGAAAAACGTGCAAGAGAAAAGGCAGAACGTCAAAAAGGAAGTGCAGAAAAGCTTGCCGTGTTAAAAGAATTGACTTAGATTGAGAAGGACCGCTTTGAGCTAGAGCGGCAACGCCAAGAGACCTTAGTAATGGAAAAGGATGTCACCGGAATGGACCCAATTACAATGCAATATTGGATGGAGTACAAACAACGCATTGTTGAGAGTAGATATGGAACAAAACATATGTAGTTGACGTATTAATGTGATATTTTTAGTTATTGCAGTTTAAATATCCATGTACCTTCGGTTCATATTTGCAATCAAGTGCTATTTTCAGTTTTACAATATTCAATGGTATATCATTTTTTCGATGCATTATGTAGATATCAATATAGATTTACTTCATCAAATATAAATGATATTACAAACATAAAAATTGAAGCATTCTACACTTCGTTACAGAAATAAAAAAGGCAAACATATGTAATTAAACAAAGATCCACCATCCCCAACTACTGATTTCCATGAGAATTCCAAATATGCTCCATTAAATCCCTTTGGAGTCTATTATGAATAGCTGCATTACGATATACTTCATGATGATTGTCATGAATTGCGTACCGTCCTTCATTTCGTAACATGGCTGTGCGAAACAACTCGTGGGGTTGTCTTGCCCCCTTATATTCGAAATCAGGATAATCCATACCGCGTTCATCTTCAATGATCATGTTATGCAGAATTATACAACAGAACATAATTGTAGCCATTTTTGATCTCTTCCATAATCTACATGGATTGCTGACCATTGCAAACCTTGCTTAAAGGACCCCAAACGCCCTTTCTACGTCCTTCCTTTGTCCTTCCTGCATTGCAGCAAATTATTTCTGTTTTGCCGTCATTGGGTTTGCAAATGTCTTTACAATCGTACTCCATTTGGGATAAATTCCATCTCCTAAATAGCATCCATGCTCATATGTGTTATGACCAAGAGTAAATGATATAGGAGTTGACTTACCTTGCGCCAAGTCATTAAACAAATGAGATCGTTCGACAACGTTTAAGTCATTAAGAGAACCTGACATTCCAAAGAAAGCATGCCAAATCCACAAATCATGAGAGGCAACTGCTTCTAAGATGATATTTGATTTTTTTTTCTTTGCTGTTATATGCTCCATGAAAAGCTTTTGGACAGTTCTTCCACTCTCAATGCATACAATCTAGACTTCCAAGCATTCCAGGCCAGCCCTTGCTTTCATGCATTTCAGCAAGCGCGTTACATCTGCCTCGTTTGGAGAACGAAGATATTCCGTCCCATAAATGTCCACAACTGACTGACAGAAGTGATCTAGGTTTTCCAATGTTGTACTCTCTGCAATACGATATGCGTCGTCAAGGGCATCGGCGGGTGTACCGTATGCTAACATCCTCAAAGTTGCGGTCATCTTTTGATGGCCACTCAAACCATTTTTTTGCAGCGTCCTGCTTAAAAACAAAATAATTATTATTCTGGTGAATAGTTTCAAGATTCTTATAAATAATGGACGACTCATTCTGAATCGTCGTCTAAACATCTCTGGACCGTAAGTTGGATCACGGGCAAAGTAATCTTGCATAAGTGTTTTTTGAAATGCTTGCTGGTTACGGTTGATATATTTTCGACCCACGACGGAACCATCATGTTTTCCAGAAGTTGATTCGTATGCTTCACGGTATATCTCCATCAGTTCCTCCTCCTCTTGTTGATGCGCTAACGCGTACGCTTCTTCTTTCGAGTCACTGTCGCATAGCAATATAGCTTTTAGTAAACTTCTAGACATTGTTTGATATTTGAGGATAGTTGTTTGATATTTGAATGTTTTGTTAGACTAAATTGTGGTGAATAGGTATGACATCCATATGGTTATATATATATGACTAATTCTTGAGTGGAGAGAAGGAGGGTCGGTTTGCAGTCACCATCACGTACTGTAGCCACGTTAATTTGCCGGTCAAGAATCTTTGCTTTGTTGAATGGAGAGAAGGGGGGTCAGTGTGCGGTCAAATCACGTACTATACCCACGTTCATTTGCCGGTCAAGAATATCTGCTATGTTGAGTGGAGAGAAAGGTGGTCAGTGTGCGGTCAAATCACGTACCGTAGCCACGTTTATTTGTTGGTCAAGTATTTCTGCTATGATGAGTGGAGAGAAGGTCGATCAGTGTGTGGTCAAATCAAGTACTGTAGCCACGTTCATTTGCCGGTCAAGATTCTCTACTTTTTTGAGTGGAGAGAAGGTGTGTCAGTGTGCGGTCAAATCATGTATTATAGCCAGTTCATTTTTCGGTCAAGATTCTCTGCTTTGTTGAGAGGAGAGAAGGAACATCCATTATATAAATTCACAAATCGTTATATGTTTAAATCATTTTAAAACCTAACATTATTCAAACTACATTGTCCAACATGACATTTACGTCTCATGAATTAAAGCTGCTTATGCAGTACTACATTCAAACCGATGAGATGTGCGATAATTAGGAGTTAATGGTAATTAATTTTTGGGACACTCTGGCTGAACTCTACAACAACACATGAGCTTTCAAATCAGACGTATGGCTCAAGAGGTCAGGACTGCATACAGAAACTTTACTAGGGCATGCACGCGTTACACAAAGATTATTAATGAGGTAATATTGGAAAATGTGTTTGAGACTACACGTTCGACTTATGACGGTCGATACAATTTAAAATATCGCACGCCCTTCTTAGCCCATGATGCATACTTCATACGTCAAAACTGGCTAGAAAGATTTGGATGGCCTTAAGATAACAGTATTGCTAGTTGGTTATGTAACTTTCGTTAATGTGTCAAGAGCTTTCTGAATTGTCTTTTCAAATGATAATGTCTGTTTTGTTGTCAAAGCTAATGCCTATGTGTAATGTTTGTTTATATATGCCATTGTGTATTGTATGTTGTCAGATCAAAAAGTAGTGGTAGCACAAGTGTAATGTTTGTTTATATATTCTCTTTCTGGCTTACTTATTCATCAAACATAATCAGCTTCTTCCTCACTCACAACAATAAATTCTTCAACGCAATGTCTTCTTGGCCTTCTTCTATCGGTTCAGATGCAGGTTACGTGCCCACGGGAAGTCCACATACTGATGAGGATTGGCTTATCGATTATAACGAACAACACTATGAAGATGTCCGCGGTCAGTTTCAAAACATTGAGCAGCTGAGACTTCAGGAAGTGGTTGAACCGCCATACGAACAACATGTTGTTCGTATGGCATATGAGCAACCTGAGAACCAGGATCAAGTAGTTCAACCTCCCACTGAGCAAGAAGTTGAATCGCACCTAGTTTGTTGTCAGTGCGGGTATGAAGTTGAAGTTGTAGTACGTGCAGATGGAGAAAATATTGGTCGTCGAATCCAACTATGTCAATTCTGACCAAATGGTTGCAATTACGCAGAATGGTTGGATGATCCTTTATGTCCAAGGGGCATAACCTAAGCAAACGAACTAGAACAGGAGATAAGACTTCTTAGACTTTCTGTACAGGAGTTGCAGTTTAATTGTCACGTCTAGTTTCTTCATATTTGTGGTCTATTATTACTGTGTCGTTTTTTATCAGTGTTCTATGTTCGTATATGTCACTGGTAGTTTTTTTATGTCACCAGTAGGTTTTTATAAATTTTCTATCTACTGTCACTGTTGGTTTTTTTGTATGTTTATATGTAACTAGTTAGTGCTTATAAGTATACACAAACATAAAGAATTCACATTGTACACCAACATATATAATTCATAGTTAAACAGACATATACAATTCACATTATACACCAACAAGTATAATTCACAGTGGACATAGACATATAGAATTCACAGTATACTCGAGCATTATAATCCAAAATCCAAGAAAATGAAAGTATATAAACATAAAGAATACACAGTATACTCAAACAATGACATGCAACATATAATAAAACGTCTACTACGCATAAACTAAAAGGTATACAGCTAAAGGGATGCAACGTCGTCGTCGTCATCAGCATCATCACCACCATCATCATCTCCGTCATCTTCATCGTCATCGTCATCATCATCATCTCCATCACCATCATCATCGCTATCACCATCATCATCATTTCCATCGTCATCATCGTCATCCCCCATCACCATCATCCCCTTCGTCCTCATCATCCCCCTCGTCCTCATCTAAACCACCAGTATCATACCCACTGGGACCAGCATCACCTCCGCCTTATGATCCGAAAGGCTCATATACAGCAAGTCTAGCTGATAGCTGATCAATCTGGGCCTCTAGCATCTGTGTATGTTGCATGTACATATCATACATGGTGTGTGTATGTGCAAGAGTCATATCGTGAAATACATCAAGTGAAACTCTGGCCTGGTCCAATCTAGCAGCATACTACATAAAGATGATATTTGACATAGTAAGAAACCAAGCAAAAAGTAAAGGAAAAATGACAATAAACAACAAACGTACCTCATATGGAGGATATAACCCGACTGAAGGCACACCAGGATAGTCGAGGTGGTCTGAAAAGACTAAAGGCTGCTTAATCAAAGTACCTGTCACGTCATATGCTCTAAAAGTAGTATCAGGCTCCAACCACATGGGAGTCTGGGAGAACTGTGACAGAATCGGGTCAAATGAAACCTGCGGTACCTGAACTCTACCGGCTGCCAGATGAGGTCCTATATGATCAGAGTTGACCCCACGAACATAATCTGGTACGATGAATCTACGGGGTGCTACTCTAGCCCAATAAGCATCGTAATCCTCATCGATGAAGAAAGTACTACTATCCACCCAACCAGCCTGTCGTAGAGCATCTAAGTACTGATCGCCGATCACCCTATGTCTACCAAACATGTCCTCGCAAGATAAAAGATCATATGGTATACGATTATCACCCGTAATCTGATAAGCACATCTCTCTCCAAATACCACATAGGCATAAATGCAGGTGTATGCAAAGCAACCCTACGTCTAAATAGTGAATACGCAACCATCAAAGGATGGTCGTCCACCAAAAGAACTGCATCTGCTAGATGAGTCCAATGTGAGGCCCAAGGATTCCGAATGATGTTACCTCGACTACGCATATCAAGCTGTGACCTAGCCTCCATCAAGTCATGCCGTACACCTAAGGGGACATGATGTACGTACTGCACAGTCTTCCATCGTCTCATCCTAGGGAAGTAATGCTCAGCAGCCTGACTAGCCGTGTCCTGGATGCGGGGATGCATGTTTGCCGTGTACTCGTAGTACCATAATGGCAACATATACCAAAAAACATACATCTGCCTGACATCGCCAAGCGCAAATGAATCTAGAGCGGTATATAGGGTGTCTAATATCGATGTGCCCCAGTCAATAGTATGTAACTGGTCTAATTTGGCAAGAGATGCTAAATAGCCTAGTCTAACGGTACCTTTTTGGTTCGAAAAAAAGGTCGAACCAAACAGGTACAACAGAAATGCTCTAGTAACTGCATCCATCATATCGGCTCTAGCTATATAACTGGTGATGTACTGCTGCAAGTAAGTCAACTTAACAGAACCACTAGTTACGCAGGTAACATCTACCAGTGGTAAAAAAAAGTAAACAAATTGGGCGACTCGTATAAATCATCAAATGGAAAAGGTCGAAGACCATGTCATCCAATCTCAATCCCAATAAACATGTAGAAATCAACTGGGGTGATACCAAGCTCAAAATCTGAAAAATGAAACGTATGCATGGTGGGCCACCACCTCTCAGCTAATGCCTGAATGAGAGGTCGATCAAAGGACTGAACAGGCCTAATCGACAAAAATAGACCAAAAGGACTAGCCTGTAGCCTCTCAATAATAGGACCGGAAAGATGGTCATAAAACTGGATAATGCACTTAGCCTAACTACCCCGACAGTGAATGTAATGGTCCTATAGATAATTTATGAATTAACAATTTTGATACAGTAAGGGTTATTTAATATGAGTATGTAATGTACATATTAAAATAACAAGCTATAGTAATTTGCAATTTATACCTGTATGGTCGTCAAAGCGGTTTCGGCTCTATGACGATAACCATCTGGCAGCTCATGTAGAACACGTAGATCGTCTGGTGAAACTCCAGGTGGTGGCGGAACGTGTAATGGTCCAGCTTGCTCCGTTGGATGTCTGTGAACCGTTCTTCGGGCGATTTTGATTGGACACGGCGGCATTTCGTTTAGACTTTTTAATCTTTTTTTAAAATTAAATGTAAAAAATGAGAGTGAAGTGAGGGGGAGGGGAGGCGGTGCCCATTTTATGGTTACCTTAGTTCAGGTGCCCATTAAATGGACGCCTGGCCACTGGGGCCCCAACCAAGATTACGGGCTAAATATTCAGCGGGCTGAATATTCATCCCTTAATCCACTGGAGATGCCCTAATGTGTTCATACTTGCTTTAGAAATTGGTGACTGTAAATGTTCACTTTTGCTTTAGAAAACTGGACCCTATTTCTCTTGCATGAAGGCTATACAATAATGTTCCAACTTTTGTTTATAAATGGACCCATACATGTTACACATGAAAGGTAAATGAAGTTATTTTCTGACAAGCACCTTTGTCCAAGTGGTTAATTGATTCGGCTTTGGTGTAGGACTTCACAAGTTCGAAACTTGCTTTCGAACGTTTATTTGACATGGGATATGTTGTCCCAATGATTTGTTGTACATAAAGTACCAGTTCAAAAAAAAAAGTTATTTTCCACTGACTTTGCAAATGACTACCACTTATGTTCAACTGACTTGTAAATAATTTTGCATTTACATTTTTTTTCAAATTTTAAATTAAAAATTTCCATTTTAATTTTTTTTATTTCGACGGTAATTGAAAACAATGGTTGTTACATGGATTATAACTATATTGAGACAAACGTAATAAAGAAAGCACTTATGATACTGTAAATATCATCACGTCGTTACTGTTTCAACCTTGCATGTCTTTTTATATTATCCATTTTTCCAACGAACTTAGTGAAGTTTAAAACTAAAATACAAATAATTTTTATGATTATGACGACAAAATTATGTTTATTTAATTTTCTTTGCAGCTTTAATCATTACCTTAGCCTACCATTTTCCTCATTTTCCTTCTGATTAAGCATCTACATGGTACATCATGGAATCATGTGAGTTTCAAAGCTTAAAATTTTGTGCTGAATTATTTTTTTTCACTTTACAATAGGCAGAATGCAAGTGGTTTAAGTTTAAAGAGGCAAACAAACATCTCGAAAGTATTAGGTAAAAACAAAGGACACGAGAAAATAAAAGTATTATTCAGAAGAAAAACAAAGAAAATATTTTCATAATTCATGCTTCTCACGTTCTTATTCAACAGTGATATTTGTCGCATCATCCTGCCACACTTTTTATGTTATGAGATCCTTCTTCAATGCCAGAAGGTCAGAATCTTATGTGGAATCATCAAATCTCTACGATCACCCAAATCAAAGGTATTTAATTAGTTGAAGGTAACAAACTTTTTCAAATGCGAATTGCAATAATCTTAACATACATCATCTTGGAATATCTAAGAAAATGATGCATCTAGATCATATGAAGGATATGGTGCACTTAGTTCATTTAAAGGATTTGGTAGTTAGTTCTGATTTGTTGCAAATTTCTCACCTTCTACATTTACATATATGTACTTTTTTGGGGTCATAAATAGACATTACAAAAGGAAGCTACTTTGACTAAACTCATCCATAATTATTTTTAAGGCTGTAGAAGATCCATATTGTATTCATTAATATCTATTTATACAGAGCAATGCCTTCCTATAAACGTGAAAAATAAAAAAATTATGTCGCTCAACTTGTTATTTCTTAATGATGATCTTTATATCAGTATTAACTTTTGTAATTCACTGCCCGAAAATATAGTGATTTCTATTGAAATGCTTGATTAATGTAGAAAATGCATACATTTAATTTATTCAAAGCAAAATATTTTTCGTTTATCCATCTTTTAATACTTCTATTTAAGATCAACCATATCTTGAATTGTCTAATCACTCAATTAAATTAAATAATTTTCATTCTCGATCATTTCAAAATATTCTTAGTACTACAGATCAAGAAATGCACAAGCCAATGACACTTTGGAGTTTATCGCAGTTCATAAGTAAGTAGTTTACTGAAATGCATGTGTAAAAGAGAAACAATTATACATTCAAGTTATTGCAGATCTTTCAATGTTGTATATGCAGTAAGTACATTACTTAGTTGTTTTTATGTTGTTATTTTATATACGTATTTAACTTAAGGGACCTAAGTCATGACAGGATAAACTAAATCAGTGGGTTGTATCATGATGCTTTCAAATAGTGTATGTTTTTTCCATACCTCAACTCTCAATAATAACCTTGAATTTTTTATGCATATTGCCAATTTACCCAAGGTGAAATGGTCGATTTTTCATTATTTCAAGTAATAAATTTTCTCCAATGGTAAATCAATTTTAGAACCGGATGTTTAAGTTTGCTTTGTAGATTTGTTTCATGAGATTTATTTATCAAAGTGGACATAAATGGTTAGCTTATTAAATTGCAACCCTTTCAATTGTGATAATTGTTCCCTAATTTGACTATTATGAGATTTGGTGGATCGTCATGTTAGAGGGTTATGTGCAAGAATCTTTGTTTAAAATGGATGAATATTATGCACATACCTATTATCTGGGTAACCCTTTTATGCTGTAACTTCTGTTACTTTGTTTAGATTTTTGGCTATTCATTAAGTCTGCAAGCCAAAAAAACAATAACAACAAAAAAGCATGTTTATTATGTGTACTCCTATTAATTAATTGCTAGCCAGCCATTAGCGTAAAGTTATGAAACAGTGGTTAATATATTAACCATTTATCTCCAATTACACCATTTTAGTTATACTACTTGGTTATGCACACAAAACCAAGAGCAAAGGAGCGTTTCTTTCATTTAGTATAAACTTTAAATACAAAGTAAATGCAAGTATTTATTCAATATCCCGCTGTTGTAAATTATATTGTCACATTAGTCTAATTGTTATGTTGGTCACCAAAGACCAATAACATCAAAAAAATTATACTAACTTCTGCTGTTTGATCAAATCGCTTGTGCTATTGATTTCTATATACGCTTATAATATATAGCTGAGAGAATTATTTATTAGTTGAAGTTTCTATTTCTTCAGTTAGTACCGAGTGCATTTTAGATTTTTCTTTCAATACGATTTTAAATTTATCGTTTTCTCAACGAGGTGATTTTCAACATTGTAAAAATGAAGTGATCTTCTTCATTGTAGAAATAACAATGAAAATGGTAATACTAGCCTCTAATATTTGAGCCTTAATGATTCAATTTTTTCATTGTTTATGTACCAAGTGCACCAACGTGAAAGTCCCAAAATGATCAATTGCTTTATTACCAACTTATTCTACTTTTGACTTGAAATTATAATATAAAAATGCTAATAAGGATTTTTTTTACCTTCTAATAATAATTAGTTTGCATTCCTCTACTAGAAAATGCTATTTTCTGTACTACAAATTTTATGTTTGTTTCATGATGTTCGATTATTTTAGTGGGTTATAAGTTTTTGTATCACTTAAATGCTATTTATTCTTTTCTTTATTGCTTGCAAATGCTATTATTATTTCTTACAAAAGTAAATTTAATAGCATTTTAGCATATACTATTTTTTATGTGGTTATTTTCTATAGCAAGTAGACATCATATTTTCTCAAATGAAGCCTATAATTTTTTAGTATGTATGGTAATTATATTTATATGTCAAACAAATAATTATGAGTTTTTAAAGTTCTTGGTTAATGCACCAAAATGTAATTTTTTTATGTGTTGTTATAATTTCCAATTGAAAAATAAGTTGGATCATATATATTTTTACACTAAAAAGAAGTTAATATACGGTTTTCTTTGTCCACATCCAATGGACGTGCCATACGTACTGGTAGGGTTACTTAAAGAAAAGGGTATTGATCGTTTAGACTTTAGACTGTTGAATAATAATAGCTAAGTGTTTTTTTCCCATACGGTAGAGGTGAGGAGATTTTCGGCACATGCATATAAAAAATCTTTGCAAAATTAATAAATCCAAAATTTCTACGTAGTTTAATAAAAATAAACTGAAAAATATAAACAAAAGCCTGTAGACTTTTTCGTTAGAAAATGATTTGAATTTATATCATTACTGATAATTCAAAATTTTTATTTGAATATAGATGTTAACTTATGTTTATAGTGTGGTTCGAACTCTTGAACTCTTATTCGCATATAAGGGTATTTTTAAACTTTACGTTCGGATCAAAAAACTATTTTTCTATTCCAATTATTAATAAGGATATTTGGATGTGTATTAGCTCAAAGGAATATTCATGTGTGACAGTCCAACAATGACTCATTTTTCATACTATTAAACAATATCACTTAGCAATACTCGTTGGTGCATGGGTATAGAGATTGGGTTGTTTGGGAAAAGTTCAAATTAACAACCTAAATGTGATAGAAATAATAGGATCACGCTGATGGTGAGGTAAAATAAACAAAACACAAATATCCCAAAAAAGGAAATCATATATCATAAATTCACGAAAAGAAAAAACTTACAAATTTATAGTAATTCGATTATCACGAGATAGTTTATGTCCACTTTATGGGTGTGACGTCCTGCCCTTCATGACCCCCGAAAATCAAAATAAATACGCTCAACGTATATCGTGTCAAACGATCGAGTGTCGGAAAGATGGATTGATGAGGGGAAAAAAGTTGGTAGAAGAAGAAGAAGACTAAACGAAACAGAATCTCACAAAGGATAGAACAATATATAATATCAATGGCTCTTTGCACAAATCCAAACTATATTATACATAGTTCACATCAGAGTACACAAATCAATAATTACCAGCCTGGACAGTTATAAAGCCTGCTCTCACAATTTGCTGGAAATTTCAAAAAATGACAGCAGCGGAAATAAACAAGTACGAGATTACGTCTCGGCCTCCAGCTCCTTTCCTGAGCTCCGTAGCATCCTAACCTGAACCTGAAATACTCGGTCTGACCCGAGCATTGTAATAAAATAACACCCGAGTTAGTCTGGAAAATCAACGTGAGAAATCACATTAAATTTGAATTATTAAAGTTTTAAAATTCTTTGGAAATCAAAGGTATCTCGTAAGACCATGCTACAAATAAACATACCGGGTTTTCACCTTACGATAATCAAAATATTTCATATCAAAATTCTCTGATATTATAATAGTGTCTAAGTACAAATACTTATTCAAATAGTTGAAATGATTGCACCCCACGTTCCAGCATAGTTGGACACGATCAAAATCGTACAGCGCTTATTAGAGAATGGATTCCATTTGTATGACTAGGCACTAGAGCACCACCTCTCACAGTTCCTGTCTAGAAACACCATATCGAGGACTACTCCCGATCCCCTGCAACACAAGACCGGACTATTGCTAACCTGAATAGACCGAAATGCTATCATCCTAGGTGTTCCCACCCTTTCCGAGCTCCTTTCACGCGTAGTGATAATATACGAGGTTATCTAGAAAGGTGATAGACATACCCGACTTGGGAGCTACCCACTTAGCCTTGCTGCATCTCCCTTGATTTTCAGTCATTCCCAGTTGATGAGGCTAGAGGCTATGATTACCTTTTTAGAAAGATTCACTTAGAATGCTCATTATCCTCCAATGATAATGTACTGATAGCATTCATCCATACAAGTCCGTTTTCGGTCCGAACGGAACGAAGGCACTATTCTTACTGCATCCATTTTGGATTCACCCTCAGGATTAGTAGCGATTAGCCCTTGCACTTCACTGCTCCATCTTTGACTCCAAGCTCTTGTCTTCCTTTCAAAAACATACTCAATGGATCGAAGTGGTTTCGGATCACAAATTCGATCCCGGTCTCTTCAAAACAACGTTCGCTATTTCCGATAAACTCAACTCCGGTTCTTTAGGAAATAAACAGACAAAAATAAGATCGGAGATCATGTCCTAACCGTTGGTGGATGGATTTCCTTATAACGTCCTGGAAGAACGAACGAATTTATACGTGCATTAAAGCACCTCGAATGGTAACTATACCATATAATCCCCATACTTCTCCTAGATATTTTCAAAGTTATATTTCGGTCCAGATTTGATAGTCGGTTATTTAATTATCAAATAAACAATCAATTCAACCAACACTTTATTTCACTACAACATTAAATCCCTTTTTAAATTTGAAATTTACATAATTAAATAAATCTCTTAATTCAAATTATACATGCTTATCTTATCGAATTTAGTAATTTACAAATTACTCTTTCAAAAATACTTGAAAATCGTTTTTTAAAATAAAGGTGGAAAGTACCAAAGGTTTATCAAACCATGGCTACAGCTCAATGGTTACATCTTTATCCCAAAGAAAGTCAAGTCTTAGCTGCAGGTACTCACTGCCTCTGATTACGCCACACGAGTATACCATTACTTCCCAAAAACTTTATTTAACAATTATCTCAAACTAATTCTTGTAAGTTCTAAAATAAATTTCAAGTTAAATCTAGGCAATTATATTTAAATAAAAGTAATTATACAGAACCATATTGAAAATCAATCATTGTCCTTTTAAAAAAAATGCTAACTAGTGCTTAAATAAAAATAGATCTTAACACTCACTATATAGAAACTAATTAATAATAAAATATGCTTTGAAACTATTTAAATCATTAAATAACTGATTTTCTAGAATATTCTTACACTTTACAAATTGCCAAATTAGTAAATTAAAAATCCTTTTTTAAAACAAACCCAAATTCTCAATTTTAAAACCTTCATATTTTTAAACAAATACCGTTTACAGATTTATAATTTAAAAATCCTTTATTTGATACTTTTATTCCAAAATCCTATTCACACTATTCTGATTTTGGCTAAATACCAATTTTTCAACACCCATTTATTTTTTCCCATTGGTTAACCCAAAATTCTTTATAAAACATTTTGCTTCGGAACCCCTTTTAATTTTCTTTTCCAATTCAAACATATATTACTAGTATTTAAAATGCTAGAGTCTAGGCCAAAACCTGCCACAGCATCAAATCAATCCAACTCACACAATAACCTGTCACGGATTATTTCAACAAAACATATATAACTATACATACAATTAAATTCAACATTTCGAGGAATCCAGTTGGATCTCTCCAACCTGTTTCCCTACATCCATAGATGTTAGCGCAACATAAAAATACCAATTCTTTCGTGGTGGAATACCATGGTATATAGGGTCATCCGCTACTATTCGGGGGCACATAAGGTCTCATCCGTTATATATATATATATATATATATATACATATACATATACATATATATATGCAGGAATATCAACCACTCCAATATATATACTACTATATATATTATAACATCCAACTGACAGAAATGCATCAATTTAACCAGTCAATCATTTATAAATTTTAACTGTTTAAAATTTATACTGGCAGTCCAAAATTGAGTGAGATTAACTCACCTTGAGTTTTTACGTTGACAAATGTTCCAGTTTTAAATTAAATCGAGTACGTTTGATTTAAGCTAAAATTTTAACGAGCTCAAACACCTCCAGGTCTGCACTGCATTGTAGATCTCATCACTATGATTCCGGCACTGCTAGTTTCACCCGATTCTGACCTCGTATGGATAAGATATGCAGTTTCAAAGTTTGAATACAATTTATAAATAAATTTTCAATTTTCTTTTTATATATATTGAAAAGCTAACCTTGGGCCGTTTGACCCGCAACTTCGAATCAAGGCCGCACATCCACTATCTTTCTTCTTCATCCCGCTCATGGCCAATGAACCCACAGTCGTACCCCTTTCCTTGATCGCCGATGCTCCTCTAGCCAACTTCATAACAATCGGCAACCATCACTTCAACCGCCAACTCGAGCTCCTCCTTCGGTCAAAAGCAAGGCAAGATCGGTGCCCATTTCTTCACGAATCTCCAACACGAATGCACGACCTTCATCAACGATCCGTCGCCTCGTTGAGTCATCATAGCTCAGATCCACCGTTGGATGCCTTTGTCTCGACGAGCCCTACCACTTCCTAGTTGGAGCCTCGGCCTGAAAACGCCTGGATGAAGAGAATTTGAAGGGAGAAGGTCGTACGACATCGGCCATTGAAATTTTAGTCGATGGCTCATGAAATTTACTGTTTTCACAGTATATGTACACATATACAATATTATTTTATTAATATGAGTACCTTGGCACGTGTGATACATGTATGCACGAGGAATTGGTATCAAACAACGTTGTTTGTAGGTTTTTTGGATTTTACAAAATGACTTCAACGTGTACGTAATGTTACATTGTTTATGTGTGTACGTGCACAAATCAATCATTTTCTATATATTCAGTATAACCATGTTATAGAAATAATCAAATTGCTTTAATCAAAATGTATATAAGATGTTAACATAAGTGAATATGCACACACAAAGAGTGTGTGGAGGGGATGATAATTTGCAATACAGTTAGTTCTTGAAAAGATACACTCAACTGAATTTTTTGGAGATTTAGCACATTCATGGCTGAGAATGAAACTAATATAGTGCATTGATAAAAGTATTCCTGTCTGTGGTACCTGTTATCAAAATTATCCACGTGATGTCATTGAAGTATATATTTGACATTTCATAGAAATGGATGAATCGCTTTACTGCAAAAAATTTCATTGATGATTATGTACTTTAAGAAAATATTTCATTACAAATGCATGGATTATCCTTGTCATCATATGCCTTTGAAAATTCATATAGACGGATATATCAATGTAAACCAAAATGATTGACTTAAAATTAGTTTATTGTTGAACGCAACATGCTTATTTCTTTTGAAATAAGCATATTATCCATGTCACCAAAGTATATTTGACATCTCATAAAAATGGGACATCAATCTACTCCAAAACAAATGAAATAAAATTACTTTACTGCAAAATTATTCATTGTTGATTACATACTCAAGAAAACATTGCACTACAAATGCATGGATTGTCCCTGCCATCAAGTGCCTTTGAAATTTGATATAATCGAACATATTACTTTACTCTTGAGCTAAAATTACTTTAAAGTCAAACACAACATGCTTATTTCAAATAATCCCTTCAAACCTGGTCGTCCTTGCCATACAATTTCCAAAACCTTAATAAAAGCATAAATCATTGGTTACACATAGGGGATACACGAAACAACATAAATCCATTTTTTGATTGAGCATACAAAAAATACTGTATCAAAATAATACAAACTCGCTAATGGAAAACAACATTGAAAACTACTACGCGGGACAAAAAGCTTGAAAAAACCTAAACATTGTACAAATTTTTAGTTAATTGGTACTCAGTAAACTTTCCAAGGCTCAATAACTATTCATAATTAACCCAAAACATGTCTTTCCTTTCCTTGGGCTTATGATGTAGAACTTTATCTTTTAATCTCCATCTTAGTTTCATGCATCTTATACTCATCAAGTGGACACCTCACGTTATTCTTATCTTCATCATCATTTGCTTGCTCTTCCTCTGACCATTGTTTTTTGTTCCTACACAGTTAATAACATGCCTTTTTTGCGATACATTCGACGCATAGTGGAATATATTGGTAGACTCCTTTGCATCCATGTCATTGAGAATAGAAAGTTAAGAAATGTGTTGAAACTGCATTCATAAAGTTGCAGATTCGGTTTCAAACATCAGTCGAAAGGTGGCTAGTATGGGTTAATTACTATAAAGGACATATTGTTACCCTATTTCTACTTCGTGAAGCAGTTCCATCATATTGATATTAAGATATTCATTGTCTTTACTTGGAAGTGTCAGTCTCGTGTAGTTTTTTGGTGGTGAAGAGCTTGGTTGCTTAAGTGCAGAATAAAATAACGTTATATACATAATACCAAGCTATATTTATGACTACACAATTACTAAAACATCTAATGCAAATAAACATACACTTATTAAAGCATATAATACATTTAAGCTACAATAGCATTATTATGAAATATGTTTTGATTACAGGGCACCAGTGTGTACGGTCCGCTAGAGATTGGAAGTTCAGCACTACAATGACCTCTGATACTTCTCTGAAGCTTTGGCAAAATCAGGAACATAATGCACCTTGTGGACAGAACAATATAGCGAAGTAGGAATGAATTTGTCAGCATTGTGCAGAGCTGACCCGAATGTGAATCATTGGTTAAAGAAATAAAATCAGTTCAAGCCAGCATAAACACTAAATGTATATGTTGAGCATCTTTTCAAAGTTGTTGATAGAAAAAAGTGTATAATATGGATATAACATAATATAACTTAGGTAATTATTGGATCTTATGTTGAGAATTCAGTAAACAGAGTTGATGTGCATATGCAAATAATTTACAAATAAAGTGATAGAGTTTTCCCACCGTTTTAAAGTGATTTTAGTGATAAGTTGGTTAACTATGTATCATATAACTTCCAACAAATGTATGCTTTTCCTATTAAAGTTGGAAATTTATGTAGTAATTGAGCAATTAGCTGATTGGTGGAATCATGGTGCATGTCAAGGAAAAGGGTAAAATATGTTAAAGGAATTTCCAATCACTATAAAATCCTTTTTCTGTCATTGATTCGGTGTGCAAGAGCATGCAAGAATGCAGTGCACTTTCTATTAGTGTGCAAGAAGATTCTAGCTAGGGTAACACCTAATGGATCAAATTCAAATGCTTGGTCATGAAACTTTCAAAATTTAATTCCGAAGTTGCTTTCCTCTACAATCAAGTAGTAAACAAACAATAAGCTTGTTGATCGTGTAACTAAATTATAATTTTGTCGTAATAGAAGCCAAACATCCGGAGTGTAATGAATAGAGAAATTACTAACCAACTTTTCAACTTTGGAAAATATATCTTATACTTCTTCTCAATATTTACTTCTTTCTGTTTGTCACCTCATAAATTCTGTAGAAAATTAAAATTCCAAATCAAACATAAATTGCAATATTTATTATACACGAAGTAAACTTTGAAGCAAAATTTGATCACGTTAAACATATTTCAATGTTTTGAGAAACAAATAAAACAAAGCCATATGTATTTATTTTCTTCTCATATTTAACAGTCACATATAAATCAAATTCCACATGTCAACATAAGCGATTACATATCTTATATTTTTAATCTTCTTATACTTCAGAAAATATATCTTATATTTTTATCCCGATTTTGATAAATTTTGGTGTTTAGATATAAAGAATGAACATTGATTGTATAATTCCCCAGACCTATTTCCCACTATAGAAAATATGTCTAATACTTCTCCTTAATATTTTCTTCCTTCCATTTATCACCTCATAAATTCTGGCAGAAAATTAAAATTCCTAATCAAACGTAAATAGCAATATATATTATGCCTAAAATGAACTTTGAAGAAATATTTGAAAACGATAAACATATGTCAAAGTTTTGAGAAAATGAAAAAACAAATTCCACATTTTTTTTGTCTTTTTCCTTATGTAAGTTCAAATTAATTAATAGTTATATACATCTTTTACACATGTAAACATACCCAAAGTAGGGTCAAGTCTTTAGGAGGTCAGAAACAATTATGTGTATATCTTTTTGTTATCTTCAGACATTTCTTTTACCTTTTTAAATATTCATTAAATCTGCATTAATTTTTTTTCTTCACAGCAATGCAGCTGATTTTTTATTAGTATTACTTATTGGGCCTCTCCTTTCTATTTTTTGCAATTCTGGATAGTGTCATATCCGCATCCAAAATAAATTTCGAATATTGAATACCCACATCTACGGATATGAACAGATATGGGATAATTATCATACCGCTAATGATCTATAAATCGAGAAATATAAATAGGAGATTTTGGTTTAGCATAAATCTGAAGTATGAATTTATTGAATTAAAACAATAAGCAATATGTAGAATCATGAATATTTAGATTTGTATGTATTAATTAATCTAAACCTAGATTGATTTAAAATTGTCATGTAACGATATCCAAAAAATGAAAACATGTACAATATTCAAATTACCTTCTAACTAAAAAATTTAAAGTATTTCAAAACAGTGAACAAATAATTAAAAAAGGTTCAATTTACCACTGATCTTCTAAAAGACAATGTACATATCCATAAACAACAAACACTGCATAAATATAAGTAGATCACCTCCTGCCTGGGTGTAGACTCTGCCAACCTTTATTAAAAACAATGTCATACTCCTCTAGTTAAAATATAAAGGCTTGTTGAACTGCTCAATTTTAGAAGATTGGAAAGTAGAGGTAAATGATCACTTGAAGAGCAGTTTAGATTCCAGAATTCATCTTCATCGTGAAATGATCATCAATAATTGAAGGAACATGCAATCCAGCAGTGAGAATAAAATTATAAAATTTATCTTCATTGCATAAGCTGTTGCCACAACTTCCATATCTATGATCTGCAAAAATAACACTGTTTAAATCACCCATTATCAATCCAATATCCTGAGCTTCATTCACCATGTAATGCCACAATAGCTTTTCAGTTTTATGGGTAGATATGCATATATGTCAGCATTAGCAACAATATTTAGATCAGAGTTGTTGCACTAATGCTAGAAGTTTGCTTCTGCTATTGAGAAATTATCTAGTCTTATGGGTAGATAGATATGTTCAGTCGTTTCTCTCTTAGATCGTAAAAAAATAATCACCCATGCCTTCAATTTCTAAAGTGCTTCTAATAAAAAAGAAATTAGGTTGACAACATAGGACAGATAAAAGAAATAATAGTAAAAAGAATCCACATCACCACCTAAATTATAACGACCCACCCTTTTGGATGGTTCAAATCGACAATAAACTGCACAGTTAGAATCAAACCATTCAAAATGAAGGACTGTTAATGGGATAAATAAGAAGAAAAAAAAGAAAAAGAAAAGAAAAAACAAAATACAGAATTTCACAGCGGAACGACAAAATATAATAATCAAATAAATAAATCATGAAACTGTTTTACAAATAACATTTGATTACACTTTTACAAATTTAAATCAGAGTTATACATATATCATAAATAAATAAATAATGCAGCGGAACACAGAATGTAGTGGAATAACAAATAGCAATAATATACTGAATCTTTGTCTTCATCCACCAGAAAATAGTCTTCAATGCTGAAAAAATCAGGCTGACCTGAGCATAATGAAAAACAATACACTCGAGTCAGAACTAAAAATTCCTATGTAAGTAAATCAGTCTAAAAATATGAGTGCAATGGCTTCAGAGATGTTACGAGATTCTTCATCTCCTATCAATATATAACCTGAGTGCCATAACTTACGAGATTTCAAATAATTCAAAATACTAATTATAACCACTTTATTTAAAATAAATCCAAAGTTTAAATTAAAAACTTAAACTTTTTAAATAATTCAGTTCCAATAAATAATCCAAATTCAAGAAATTATATGGGTATATATCATTTCAACCCATAATTTAAATGTCTTAATTATCCAATTCTAAAATGATTTAGAGGACCATTTAAATGATGTCAATAATATACAAGGTGATAACGGGGACATATTAAAATAAATAACAACCATACATCCAACATATCAATCAATAAGCATCCATTTCAACACATCCAAATCAACCAATATATTTCAACATATAATAGTTACCAATATCGGGTTTAACTATCAATTAAATTCCAATATAAAATTAAATGTCATTTCAGATTCAATATCAATTCAAATGTCAACTTAAATTAATAAACCGCAAATATTTATATATCACATCATATATTTTATTTAACTTGCAATGGAATTTTTAGTATTGTGTGAGTGGGTTTAATCACTCACCATTGATTTACAGCCAATTGAAAATCCAATAAAAGCCTAAAATTTCAATGGTCTTCAAATGCAACCATACTAGTTTCATGTTGTCCGGAATTTTGATACGAACCCAAAGGAAGAAACCGCGCATTAATCGGGGTTCATATGCAGAAGATATTCAAGTTATAAGAATATATTGGAAATGAAATAGAAAACAATGTACACATATTTTAATAATAAAATAAAACACATTAGTTACTTACATTAAGAATTTTGAAACCCGCTCATGTCTCTAAATTTTGAAGAATCAACAAAAAAAGGACATGATGGCTCACACATGAAGGAAGGAGGCATCAGGAAATGGATTTGTAAACAAATGGTAAAGATTGGCTTCATGAAAATAAGTTGGTCACATTTGTTTGTTTCTTTTTAGAAGAGAAAGAAAACTTTAGGCAAAAGAAATAATGGAAGCACGTTTACGAAATGGAAAGTTAGAGGAAGAGATTTATGAAATAGAAAACGAATAAGGGAAAAGCACATTTGGAAATTGAAATATGAAAGGGAAAGATATAAGAAGATATAAATCTGCAAAATAAAAAGAGCTTAACATGTAGGTAATTAACAAAAGATAAAAGACACGCGTTGGAATTTGATAATACATGTTTAAATGGTAAGCAAATCTTTTGGTATAAAATTTTTAAACATGTGCTACCTCAATTAATTTCATCAACACACGTGAAACATTTCAAGGCAAGGCTCACGTGTAAATAAATAAAACTTACTGGAAGACCAAAAGAGACATATATTTAATGAAAGAAAGTAGTAATAAAATAAAATAAATAAAAGCGACAATTTAAAATTGAGAATGTAGTCTGTACATAAAAATCACAAATCCAATATACTAAAAAAATAATTCATTTTAACATATTTAATTAACCCTAATACGCTCAAATTCACACACATACATGTATTTTTATTTGGTAGAAAGTAAATAAAATTAACCACTACAATTAACATAATGAGGACTGCCACTCCACACATTAAAAGATGAACCAAGACTCCAAAGTCAAATTTGAAACGGAATAAATCTTTTATGTTAATATGCTCACTATTCCAAATCAAAAATTTAACCAGACCTTCAAGTTGTTTTCTTACCATTTTATTATTGTTATTTTTTTATAAATTAAATTCAAATCAAGTTTGAATATTTAAATAAATCAAATATTCCAACTAGAAACATACAACAAATTCAATTCTTTGTTTTAATGAAATTAAGTTAACATTCGTAGATGAAATGTCCACTTTATTTGATAAGAATATTCTTTTCAAGAAACCATCCTTTTCTTTTATTTTCATTGAAACATATTTCTTTTTATTACACATTAATTTACAATTAACACCTCTCCCTTTAAAACAACCTTATATCTAAAGATTATCCCATTAAAGAGTCACAGAAATAATACTTCGTACAATCACATCATTTCTTTATCAATTAATTTCATATTATCATTATATTTGTAATAAATTTAAGTGCTTACAATTTTAACGTAATATTTCTTAATGAAATTCTCATTATATTTTTAACACAAAACATATGTTGCGCATATCATTAATTAATTACCATTTACTTCTATCTCTTATTAATGGCAAGATATACTTACTATTAATTACAATGATTAAATCTCAAAACATACCCTAATACAGGGAATATAATTAATCTCATTATTTCCTTTGAAATCCAATTTTCCATGTTAAACCCAATATCTATATACTAAATAAATTCCAATATTTAATTGCAACTGTAATAAAACACATTCATTATATATTTTAATTCCTAACAAATCCTTTTATTTTGATTTACATTCTTGTTATCAAATCAACTATTCCCTTATGAAATTGATTAACATAAGTTTTCATTTTATTACACTCACCAACAGTTAACGTTTCATCTTATGTCAATTGTAATATTTCAATTATATTAATTCTCCATTAATTACTAAATAAATTTCTAACGAATTTAATAATATGATAATAAATAAAACAATGGTTATACGTTAATAATACAAATCTATTAACTTATTGTTTACAAACAAAGGTTAATAAATTGACATACAAAATAATTTATTTCATACTCCGCATTAAAACCAATTGAAATTAATAACATATGATTACATCAATTTATACATCATTTATTCTATTCCTTATTAACCTTTATTATTTAAATTGATTGAAATTACGTTAACATAGTATAGTAGTCAATTACATTCAATCAATATTAGCAAATTATATGTTCATACGTGTTACAGTCTAAAATTTATCTTAAGGTCAAAATTTCTAGTCTAATAAGATTCAATTTAATAAATCATAAATTTTAATTTCTGATAATATTAAAGTCTAAAACCTTATTAAATTTAATATTTTTAATTATAAAAATATGGGTTGTTACAGTTTCCCCCACTCAAAACCTTTCGTCCTCAAAAAGGAATAAGAAGGAATCGAGGAATTTGAAATATTTTATTCAAAATGATCAATTTATAAACAATTTAACTTACATATTTAAATTTAATATAAATTTGAAAATAGCTCAATTTCCACGAAAAATTTCGGCAGCATCTCCTTTGTGCGGTTAGGTCTAGAAAAATATTAATATCAATAATAAACGTATATATATCATATCTCAAAAATAAATATCCTAAACCATGGGATAATAATAAAATATCGCTATAAAACCGTTATCCAAATACGTACCTATTTGTTGGGAAAACAACTTTATTTATGAAACCAAAAGCAGTAACTATTGCTTCCATAAACTTATATTTCACTTGTATTATCCAAAATAGTGAGAATTATGTATTAGAGAGATATTTAAGTTGTTTCAATTTGCAACTAAAGCAAATCAATATATAACATATTCAAACAAACAATACAACCATTTGTGCGACTAAAGAATCCATCATACATCCTAGCAACCTAAACCAATGGTTAGTTTAGTTCAGAAACCTTAAATCATGCAAGGTGATGAATAAACTGTCAAGTGTACCCCTATGCTCCACAGCCTTTGTGTAACGACCCAGAATTTTGGTCGATAGATTTTGAACATTTAATTCATTTTAAATGTTAAATGCGGATTTTGAATTGATTTTGAAATAAGAATTTTGTTAAACCAACAGAATTTAGTTATAATTTTCAATATGGAAATTCGATTGAAATATGAATAATAATAATTTAATATTTGGGATTGGGATAATCTATGAATTTGGGAATAAATAGATATGAAAGTGGTTTCCAAGATTTATTTTGAGTCTAATTTGATCTGAATTATAATATTTGACTTTTGAATGGAATCAAAAGTCGATAAGTTAAATTTGGAATTTTATATTAATTTAAAAATGATTTAATATAATAATGCAAATAATCAGATTTTGCTTCGGAATGAATCAGAATGATTTCTAATGTGATAATAAATTCTATATGATTTATAATTAAGTTAGTAAAGTTTAAAAGTGAAATTTTAAGTGATTTCGACAATTTCGGAAATCGCTCGAATTAATTGATGAGTTAAAATAGCCTTCCGAGACAGAGTCTTGGAATTGACGAAACCAGTTCCATTGGATCAGTAATAGTTAGTTATTATCGGATTTCAATTTTCGTAGCAATCGGAGTTGTCGTTTGACCCTGGCAGATCAAAAAGCATAGAAACTATTTTAATCGATTTAATTTAAAATTGATCATTTATTTTCGTAACTCACGCATATGATCGAATTAGCCTCCGAAACTTGTGCCATTGTGTCTGGAATACGGGTAAAACATTATAAACGCCTAGCAGCACGTGTAATTTGGAGTTCGTTTATAAAGGCTTGTTAAATTTGAGAATATTATTAAAATTATAGTTATACACGTTTATATATACGTTCTCTTGGGCCGAAACCCTCGTTCAACTTCTCAGCCGCCTCGAAACATTTCCATGGCCAAAATTCAATCTTCTTCTCCCTAATTTTTCTCAAAATCTATGCATTATTTCTCAAAACTTTCTAAACAAATGTCGTAGAGCTCTTCGAGGCGAGCACATCCAACGATGGAGATTGGCTTTTGTCGACCTGAGGATGGGTATAGGGGCCGCGTTCGTGGGGAGTTCGTGCATGATTTTTGGTGCATGAGTGAGGCCGAGCTTGGCCATATCTTGGGTGATGGTAGGGTACGAGGTGGGATACGTCGTTGTATTCTCTGATCGAGCTAGAGGGGAGCGTTGGTGGTGCGGCGTTTACCCCTAATCGGCGACGTGAATGGGTTCGTGCATGCGATTTATCGCGCTGGGAAGAAGAAGAAGCGGGCCGATGGTAATTATAAAAAAAAAGCAAAGCAAATTTGTTTTTAAATTTATACACAAACTTTATAAATTCATATCTGATGCATACGCTATCAGAATTCGACGAAATTGGTGGCGTTGGAACCGCAGAAAGGAACTCTACATTGCAGTTCAGATCTGTGAATGACCGAAGCAAGTGGAAATTTTGGATTAAATCGAACGGTTCGATTTAATTTAAAATTTAAAAAAAACGCTTGACGGAACTTAAAGTGAGTTTATTTCACTCACATCTGGAATGCTAGTTAGTTTAATTAGTTAATATTTAAATGATTGGTTGATTGGTTGAATGTGATAATTTTTATCAGATTGGATCAGTATTTATTTGTTGTGCTAATATCTGTGGATGCAGGGAAACAGGTTGGAGGGATCCAACTAGATTCCTCACAATATGGAAATTATCTTTATAATTTGTGTTGTATTTTATTGATATTCCATGATGGTTTAATTTGGAAATTTAGTTATGCTGTGTTATGGTTAGATAAATAAAATTTGGTATTTTAAAAATATCAGTAAATGAATTGGAATTAAAGGAAAATGAAAGGAATTTTTAGTAATGAATCTAAGGAAATTAAATTCAGAAAATTGATTTAGAATTTGTTAAGAGTTTTGAAACTGTGACGGGGAATGGGAATTTGTAAATTGGTTTTACATATGAAGTAGAATAAAATATTTATTAGTGGATAAATTTGGAAATATAGATTTTCGGTGGGAAACTCTATAAGAAAGGTATAATTGTTTTAAAAGTAAAGATGAGATTATCTTTAAAGGATGGAAATTGCATTTTTCCTGAAAAACTAAGTATGTTTTCAAAGAAAAGCTTTCGAAATATAAACTACAAGTTTAAAATGTGTTTTTAGAATGTTTTAGAAGAAAATACTATTTTTAATTATTTTCAAGTGAAAAGTAAATATTATTAAAGTAATTATGGTATTTAATTATTTTAAAGATAAGTTAGTATTACGATTTCTAAAGGAATTTTTGTTATAAGTACTTAATGTAATAACTTTATATAAAAAGGAAATTTCTGATTTAAGTTATCAAAGATTTTTTTTATAGATTTTCAAAAGTATATTTTGAATAAAGAATCTGGAACCTTATTTTTAAATAATTTAAGTATATATTTTGGAAGTGATTTCCAGGAAAAGGGAAATGTGTTTAAAAGTATAAAAGGTGTTTATTTTTAAAGTGTGGGCAAGATTTACGGGTTTTAAACATAAATTTGAATTGAGATAAATCCAGCGGTTTTTATAAAAAGGATCTTTGGTTTATTCTGAAAATGGAAGTGTAGTTCCTTGAAAAGCCAAGTATGTTTCAAACAGATTTTTAAAGTAAAAGTCAAAGTTTTAATTTTTTTTTAAAAGAACGTTTTCCGAAATTATTGTTCAAGTGTAAAATTTTAAGAGTAAATATTTAATAAATTAGTTATAGAAGTAATTATTTTAAAAGGGTTAATTGGTATATGCTTTAAAAGAATATCATACATTGTTATATTTTATAAAATAGTTTTATTGTAAAGATAGTTTGGTTAAAGTTTTATTTGAAAATTTGTATAGAATTTCATAACTTTATTTTAAAATTTCATATGACTTAACTCTTATTTTGAAGAAAAATAGTTTATATTTTATAAGGCAGTTTTATTTGAAACATTTAAAAGTATGTATACGTTTCAAATAAAGTATGTAAATAGATTTAATTCAAATTATTATAAATCTAAAGTATTTGGCTTGGATGTTTTCAGTGAAAATCAATATTTAAAAATTTATTCCATAAGGAGTGCATGGTTAGAAATTGCTTTCAAGGGGTTAGAAATGGAAATATATCTTGCGAAGATATTTTTGAGGTTAATAAATAATTTAGGGAAATTATTTATTGTTTGATGGATGTTTTTGAATGTTAATTGATAGTTAAATCACTGACTATCAATATTGGCCAATGCGTTGATCGTTTCGAAGAGACCGGGATCGGGATTAATTTCTCGAAAACCACTTCGATCCGGTTTGTACGTTTTCGTGATGAAGACGAGTTCGGAGTCGAAGATGGAGCAGTGAAGTGAAAGGGATAGTCGCTACTAATCCTGAGGATGATTCCAAAATAGATGTAGTAGGAGTAGTGCCTTCGGTTCCGTTCGAACCCGGGACGGACTTGTATGGATGAATGCTTTCGGAACATCGTCAGGTGGACGGTGGGCATTCTAAGTGAAACATTCTAAAAGGTAACGCTTAGCCTCAAGCCTCATCAACCGAGAATGACTGAAAATCAGGGAATATGCAGCAAGGCTGTGTGGGTAGCATCCATTAGGGTAAGGTCATCCCTGTCTAGATGTCCCTTTTATTTCGACTTAGTGGTGCGGTTGCTGATCCCAACCGTGGGGTGATCTTACTTGGGATTATCTAGTAAGGGGTAGTTCCGGCCTTGTGTTGCAGGGGATCGGGAGTGGTCCTCGGTACGGTGATCTAGGCCACGTACTGTGACAGATGGTACCTCAGTGCCTAGTCATAAGTTGGAAATCCACTCTCCCTACGCGCCTTTTACGAGTTTTGTTTGTATTACCCACTTTGTGGCTAGTAGCTGGAATTTAATCATGTAACAATTTCGGCTATTTTAGTAAGTATTTGTTTATAGACCCTATTATAATATCAGAGGATTTTTTAAAAAAAGTGTTTTAGCTATCGTAAGGTAAAAACCCGACATGTTTATTTGTGGCGTGGTCTTACGAGATGCTTTTGTTTTCAAAAGGATTTTTAAAACTTTAATAATCAATTTGGGTGTATTTTTATTAGCTGGTATTCCAGACCAACTCGGATGTTATTTCATTATAATGCTCGAGTCAGACCGAGTATTATAGATTATAGGAAAGAACGCCGTGGAGCTCAGGAGAGAAGCTGGAGTCTGAGACGTGTTATCCGTACTTGTTTACATCCGCTGCTGCGATTTTTTGAAATTGTCACGCTGGTAGTTGTTGTTTTTTGTGATACTCTGATGATATATTGTATAAAACAGATATAGTTCTCATTTTGTGTAAAGATCTGTTATTAACTATTATATTTTGTTACGCTGCGATTGTGAGATTCTGTTATTTTTTAGTTCCTTCTTTCTTCTATCTTCTTTCTTTTTCCTCAACAATCTGTCTTTTCCAACACTTGATCGTCGCATATTATACTGTAGATTATTTTGTGTCGATTTTCGAGGGTCGAAAAGGGCGGTTCATCACATGTGGTATCAGAGCTTAGGTTAGCGATAACCTATGCTTTGGTGGTGAAATTACTCCTTAAATAGAGTCAATAGCACTCTAGAATGAGTTGAGTGTATTAATAGCTATGAGAGAACACTTGTTAGTGAATATAAAAATTGTTTTTATACTGTGTTGACTTATCAGTTGGATGTTTATGAATTCTGGTCGGTACGGGAAGTTCAACCGCATCGATAGGGGTTTCTAAACTCTTAAACAAGATAAACCGGCATAGTATTGTTTTTAAAGTGGGTAAATGGAATAATTTTACCCAAAATTATATTTTTATATAAAAGAAATAATTTTATGAAATTACTATATATATATATATATTGGATGATTGGTTGTTATTACTATAATCAAATAAGAATTTAAAATTTGAAATGGTTTATAACCAAATAGAATTCTATAAGTATAACTAAAATTTGATTTAAACCAGAATATAAGTCCCGGAAATTTTGAAAAGTGTTTAAAATGAATTTAAAAAGGTTTGGGAATTTAAAATCTTGGGAATGATTGAAATGTTTTCCAAAGATGTGAAGGCAATAATGGAGTGTTATTTCGGGAAAATATTTTTGAATGGAAATTGTTTGAAATGAATTTGTGAAAGTAAGGAAGCACTAAACTCACTTCAGTCGCTGGAAAATAATCCTGATGATGATGGCCACATCATTAGAATTCATCTTCGAGTTTCTAAAGTGATGGATTGCTTCCATGATGATTGGTTAGGATATCTGTTTAGATTTGTTGGGTATACAAGTTGTTTTAGAAACTTCAAAAAAGGAATTTTTTTTGGTAAAAACAAGTTGTTTGGAATCTGGAAGTTTGATTTGATATACCAAGTGGGTATATATTGAATACTATTTCAAAATGGTTTTGAAATAAAACCGGGTAATTGAATTCTGAAAAATTCTATTTAAATAATGTGTAAAGTTAAGATGGATCAACTATTGAACTTTTAAAGTGAAGTTGATCTAATTAAGAAGGAAAATGAAATAAAGTTGATAAATAAGAAAAGGAATTTGGAATTTAATCCTAGAATTTAAATTTAAATTGGGTATATGGAAGTAAATAGAATTTATTTGAATCTAACTCAGGATAAGTTAAATAAAATTTGAAATTGAAATTGAATTAAATTGAATATAAAGTTGAAATGTAAAATGACTTTGTAATTGAGAGTTATAACTGTGTAATGGAAATTTATACCTTAAGCTATTAAGTGATATACATATAGATAATTTAGAATCATGATTATAAGGTGAAAGTGACTCAAATGAGCAATATAAACTTTTAAGTAAATAAGTTGGTGAACTTAAGAATAGAAAAAGGAATTATAAACATAAATAGGTAATCATTGAATGGTATGGTAAAGTCAAAAGTTAAATCCCAAATGGATGTTAAATGTGATAAGGCAAAGAAAAATATAAGATGTGAATGGACTTATATTAGTAATAAGTTTTTGAACTCATATATTAGGAAGTAAAATTTAAATTGAATGGTGAAATAAAAATTGGATTTATCTTAAATTAAAAGAAGTTGAGTTGAATTTGGATTGAACTGAAATCAAAACTCAGTTGTGTTATAAAAAATCTTGAATGGAATTAAATTCTTATTCAAAATAGTAAAGGAAATGGTATGAATTTAAGTTGGCTAAATAAAATTTAGTTAAACTTGAATTAAATTTGGAAAAGAAATTGAATTGAAGGAAAATTTAATTTATTTGAAATGATATTGTATGAATTAAATTCTCATTAAACTAAATCTAAAGAAATTGTTTGAGGATGAATTTAGAGTAAGCTAAATGGAAATTGTATTGGAATGAATAAAATTTTGGTAGCTTGTTAAAAATTTAAAAAGCAAAATAAAACCCAGTTTTGATTTGGAATAATCGGAATGCTTATGTTATTAATAAATTCAGAAATGAATTGAGAAGGTGAATTAAAATTTAAAATGGATTGAGTAAGTAAACAAGTTGAATTAAAATTTGTAATGGATTGGAATTTGATTGAATTAAAATCAATTTAAAATGGAAGTAAAACCGATGTAAAAAGAAATGGAGCTATATTGCTATTGAAAAGCTTAAACAAATTGTAAAATGATTGTGGTCGAGCTTTATAAGCAGTCTTGAATAAAATTTGTTTAGATAATAAAGTTGAAATGCAAGTGAAATGATTTTAATTAATTATTATGATAAAATAAGGATGTATGGGTTGTAAATAATCCAGAATGGAATGATATTAACATAAACTTGAATTGGTTAATGAAATGGAAATGTAAGGGTAAGGATTTAATTTAATAATTGCAATGAAATAAGAATGTTTGAATTGTGAACAATGCAGAATTGAATAAAATTGATATAAATTGAGTTAAAATTAATTTAAAATAGCTTTATAGCCTAAGTAATGGTTATTGCATGAATAACAAAATTTGCATAGAAATTTGTCATTTTGTTGTAAACGGAAGTAAATTGTTTAAAATAAGTAAGTAAGTGGTTTTTGAGTAAACTGGAATGGGTCAGAATTTAATCTAGCAGATTTGCATTAAATTAAGTGAATTATGAATATGATGCAAATATATCAAATTGAAAATAAAATTTGATTGTAAATCAATTTGGAATTGGATTGGAATAAATTGATGTAAGTAAAGCATATATTAATCATATTGAAGAGAAAGTGAATTGGTTGTAGTAAATATGAATTGTAAAAAGTAAACTTGAATTTAAACCATTCGAGAAGCTTAAAAATGAGTTTCGGATTTGTCGGTAAATTAAAATGGTGATTGAAATCTTTGGATTGCTGATAAAATATGGTTAAATGGTTAACATGTTAAATTATGAGGTTTATTGGTTTAAACTATGTAATTGATGTGTTTGGCTAGTTTAATGAATAGAATGTTGATAAAATCTCATATTATTGTAAATTCATGTATTTGTTTAAGTAAGTACTGGTACGAGAGGCAATCGATAGAGTTGGAGCGCGTATGTGCATAATATATTAGCCGCTTGCTTTTAAAATGCTAATAAAAAGGTACACCTATGCAATAAAATTGGGAAATGATATATATATATATATATATATATTATGATTTATTTTATTTTCCGACTGTGTGGGTCGATGTATATATATTTGTGTCTATTGTGAAATTGCAAAAGCTCCCCCGTACAAGGGAGACTCTGCCAAGATTTTTCGGAAATTTTGGGAGTTAGAAAATTTTTGAAATTTTTTGAAACGTTTCGTTAACGACAAATTGATTTCAAATTAAAATTAAAATGAAAGGATTTTGGAACAAGAATCGAAACTAGCATTTTTGATTTGAAACTAAAGAATTTAGGCAAAGTGAATTTGAGATTTTTACTAAGTGGGTTTTGCTATTGAGTTTGTAGCATTTTTCATACTATAGCAAATTTCGGGGATGAAATTTTTATAAGGGGGGAGGAATGTAACGACCCAAAAATTTGGTCGATAGATTTTGAACATTTTATTCATTTTAAATGTTAAATGCAGATTTTTAATTGATTTTGAAATAAGAATTTTGTTAAACCAATAGAATTTAGTTATAATTTTCAATATGGAAATTCGATTGAAATTTGAATAACAATAATTTAATATTTGGGATTGGGATAATTTGTGAATCTGGGAATAAATAGATATGAAAGTGGTTTCCAAGATTTATTTTAAGTCTAATTTGATCTGAATTATAATATTTGACTTTTGAATGGAATCAAAAGTCGATAAGTTAAATTTGGAATTTTATATTAATTTAAAAATGGAATTTAATATAATAATATGAATAATCAGATTTTGATTTGGAATGAATCAGAATGAACTCTAATGTGATTATAAATTCTACATGATTTATAATTAAGTTAGTAAAGTTTTAAAAGTGAAAAGTGATTTTGACAATTTCGGAAATCGTTCGAATTAATCGATGAGTTAAAATAGCCTTCCGGGGCACAGTCTCAGAATTAGACGAAACCAGTTCCATTAGATCCCTAATAGTTAGTTATTATTAGATTTCAATTTTCGTAGCAATCGGAGTTGTCGTTTGACCCTGAAAGCTCAAAATGCATAGAAACTATTTTCATCGATTTAATTTAAAATTGATCGTTTATTTCCGTAACTCGCGCATATTATCGAATTAGTCTCCGAATCACGTTCCATTGTGTCCAAAATACAGATAAAACATTATAAACGCCTGGCGGCACGTGTGGTTTGGAGTTCGTTTATAAAGGCTTGTTAAATTTGAGAATATTATTAAAATAATATTTATACACGTTTATATATATGTTTTCTTGGGCCGAAACCCTCGTTCAACTTCTCAGCTGCCACGAAACAATTCCATGGTCGAAATTCAATCTTCTTCTCCCTAATTTTTCTCAAAATATATGCATTATTTTTTGAAACTTTCTAAACAAATGTCATAGAGCTCTTCGAGGCGAGCACATCAACGGTGGAGATTGCCTTTCGTCGACCTGAGGATGGGTATAGGGACCGCGTTCGTGGGGAGTTCGTGCACGATTTTCGGTGCATGAGTGAGGCCGAGCTTCGCCATATCTTGGGCGATGGTAGGGTACGAGGTGGGCTACGTCATGGTATTCTCTGATCGAGCTAGAGGGGAGCGTTGGTAGTGCAGCGTTTAACCCTAGTCGCCGACGTAAATGGGTCCGCGCGTGCGATTTATCGCACTGGGAAGAAGAAGAAGCAGGCCGATAGTAATTATAAAAAAAAGTAAACAAATTTGTTTTTTAAATTTATATGCAAACTTTATAAATTCATATCTGATGCATACGTTGTCAGAATTCGACGAAATTGGTGGCGTTGGAACCGCAGCGAGGAACTCTACGCTGTAGCTTAGATCTCAAAGTGAGTTTACCTCACTCACATCTGGAATGCTAGTTAGTTTAATTAGTTAATATTTAAATGATTGGTTGATTGAACGTGATAATTTTTATTGGATTGGATTGATATTTATTTGTTTTGCTAATATCCATGGATGTAGGAAAACAGGTTGGAGGGATCCAACTGGATTCCTCACAATATAGAATTATCTTTATAATCTGTGTTGTGTTTTATTGATATTCCATGATGGTTTAATTTGGAAATTTAGTTATTTTGTGTTATGGTTAGATAAATAAAATTTGGTATTTTAAAAATATCAGGAAATGAATTGGGATTAAAGGAAAATGAAAGGAATTTGTAGTAATGAATTTAAGGAAATTAAGTTCAGGAAATTGATTTGGAATTCGTTAAGAGTTTTGAAACTGTGATGGGGAATGGGAATTTGTAAATTGGTTTTACAAATGACGTAGAATAAAATATTTATCAGTGGATAAATTTGGAAATATTGATTTCCGGTGGGAAACTCTATAAGAAAGGTATAATTGTTTTAAAAGTAAAGATGAGATTATCTTTAAAGGATAGAAAGTGCATTTTTTCTGGAAAACTACGTATGTTTTCAAAGAAAAGCTTTCGAAATATAAACTAGAAGTTTAAAATGTGTTTTTAGAATGTTTTAGAAGAAAATACTATTTTTCATTATTTTCAAGTGAAAAGTAAATATTATTAAAGTAATTATGGTATTTAATTATTTTAAAGATAAATTAGTATTATGATTTCTAAAGGAAATTTTATTATAAGTACTTGATGTAATAACTTTATATAAAAAGGAAATTTTTGATTTAAGTTACCCAAGAAAACTTTTATAGATTTTCAAAAGTGTATTTTGAATAAAGAATCTGGAAACTTATTTTTAAATAATTTAAGTATATATTTTGGAAGTGATTTCCAGGAAAAGGGAAATGTGTTTAAAAATATAAAAGGCATTTATTTTTAAAGTGTGGGCAAGATTTACGGGTTTTAAACGTAAATTTGAATTAAGATAAATCTAGCGGGATTTATAAAAAGGATTCTTTAGTTTATTCTGAAAATGGAAGTGTAGTTCCTTGAAAAGCCAAGTACATTTCAAATAATTTTTTTTAAGTAAAAATCAAAGTTTTAAATTTATTTTTTTAAAAGAATGTTTTCAAAAATTATTGTTAAAATGTAAAATTTTAAGAGTAAATATTTAATAAAATAGTTATAGAAGTAATTATTTTAAAAGGGTTAATTGGCATATGCTTTAAAAGAATATCATAAATAGTTATATTTTACAAAATAGTTTTATTGTAAAGATAGTTTGGTTAAAGTTTTATTTGAAAACTTGTATAGAATTTCATAACTTTATTTTAAAATTTAGTATGACTTAACTTTTATTTTGAAGAAAAATAGTTTATATTTTATAAGGAAGTTTTATTTGAAACATTTAAAAGTATGTATCATTTCAAATAAAGTATGTAAACAGCTTTAATTCAAATTATTATAAATCTAAAGTATTTGGCTTAGATGCTTTCAGTGGAAATCAATATTTGGAAATTTATTCCATAAGAAGTGTGTGGTTTGAAATTGTTTTCAAGGGGTTGAAGATGGAAATATGTCTTGCGAAGATATTTTTGAGGTTAATAAATAATTTGGAGAAATTATTTATTGTTTAAAGGATGTTTGTGAATGTTAATTGATAGTTAAATCACCGACTATCAATATTGTCCAATGCGTTGACCGTTTCGAAGAGACAGGGATTGGGATTAATTTCTCGTAAACCACTTCGATCCGGTTTGTACATTTTCGTAATGAAGACGAGTTCGGAGTCGAAGATGGAGCAGTGAAGTGAAAGGGCTAGTCGCTACTAATCTTGAGGATGATTCCAAAATGGATGTAGTAGGAGTAGTGCCTTTGGTTCCGTTCGAACCGGGACAGACTTGTATGGATGAATGCTTTCGGAACATCGTCAGGTGGACGGTGGACATTCTAAGTTAAACGTTCTAAAAGGTAACGCTTAGCCTCAAGCTTCATCGACCGGGAATGATTGAAAATCATGGGATATGTAGCAAGGCTACGTGGGTAGCACCCATTAGGTTAAGGTCATCCCTGTCAAGATGTCCCTTTTATTTCGGCTTAGTGGTGCGGTTGCTGATCCCAACGGTGAGGTGATCTTACTCGGGATTATCTAGTAAGGGGTAGTCCCGATCTTGTGTTGTAGGGGGTCGAAAATGGTCCTCGGTACGGTGATCTAGGCTACGTACTGTGTGAAGACCCGCAAATCCGTACTCATTGAATATACACTAATCTCCATAGATTAACTCAAGATGAACAGAAATACGAATTCTCATTGTTTAAGAAAAAGAAAAGGACAGAAGAAGAGAGAAAAGATAGAACAGAAGAAAACAGTAGAACAATATCAGAATCTCACAATTCGCAGCGGAACAACATATAATAAATAAATGAATAATCTTTAACAAAGAACTATATCAGTTATTACATTTTATACATTACATTACATCATCGTCAGAGTGTACAACATCAAACAACAACAAACAGCGGAAAAGAAATACTATATACTAGTAATACACCATGCCATCCAGCTTGCCTCCAGCAACTCCAGAAATATCCTGATAAACCTTAACTCTTGACTGCCCGTGTGCAAATTGGTGGGCACCCAGAGTTTAGGAAGGAAAACAATAAACTCCGAGTCAGTCATGTGACTAGTGTGAGAACTCAAAACAGTTTATTTATCTTTAAAATCGAAATAGAGGAATATTTTTAAAGTCAATTCGCAATGCTTTTAAAAATGAGACTACCATAAGGCCTCCCGCACACACACACATGCAAATGCAGAATCGGAGGAGATTTCTCCTTATGATAGTCAAAGATGCTTGATACGCATTAAAAAGAAACATTTGATATTATTACTAGTACACAGGGTAGAAAAATATTTCGAAAGTAAAGATATAAATCTTAGCCAGCATAGGCATTCCGCACTTAAGCCTACTATAGCTACCATGTTCAATAGCAGGTTACCGCCACATTCCATGGCAGGTTATACAACTAAAACCTTACAAGATCGTATTGTTTCTTTGGATTTCCAATGAATGGTCAGGCCAAGGAACTTCCCATTGCCACATGAGAACGCCTCTGGAAGGACGTCCCCGAGAACCAAACCGAATCTCTGCCAACACAAGGCCAGGTTACCCCTAACTGGATAACTACTGACACGAGTATGCCATCCCCCGGTCCTTTGGGACCTTTAACCGAGCGCTCGTAATCAACATCACACCAAATAATAAGTGTTTCAACATGAGTAAGTATCTGGGCTCCATACCATGATACCACCCTTTTCCAGAAGGAAATGCACATACCCTAAAGGGAGCTACCCCTCATAACCTTGCCGCATCTTTCCTGTTTTGACCATTCCGGGGTGTGAGGCTCGACGAAGTCTCGTCCACAAAGCCATGCTTCATACAAAAGCTGTGCTTTGGGTCAACAAATAATCATAGAAATGATCACAAAGATAAACGATCAAACAAATGATCATATCACAAATGATCAACACAATGATCATTTCACAGCAACACTCAGCTTGTCACATTACCAAAGTGGGAATATATCGCTGATAACCATCAACTACATAACCTCTGAGCTCGTACATCTCGGAGAAGGGTCTTAAGCTAAGAGAATAAATTCTCCGCCACCAACAGAAATATATTTGAAAGAAATCTGCTTTATATCTCAATTTGTAACGTCAGACATACAATCCATACAAGTCTGTTCCGGGCTCGAACAGAACCGAAGGCACTTACAAAGAAGTCCTTGCAATCCGGATATCCACAATCCTGATCGGATTCCCCATCACATATGGAGAACTCTATACCGGAGCAACTCGGTGCAGAGTCAATCGACAGGTCATCCTATCGCTCTCGCAAATACCCGGTCTTCAACACCGGTCATCAAATGCAATCCATAACGACGTATCACATACTCGGAATGGGTTATACGACCCCAAGGTCCTTTCCCGGTTAACCCGAATAGTGAGTGCTTATTCAAAAATAAGTGTGGCATTCAAATTCAAACAAATCACAACAAATACCCATTCAAAGGTAAATATTGATAGTCGGTTATTGAACTATCAATGGATATGCACAACATCACCCGATTCCAAATAATTTTCCAAATTATTTATTTTCCAAAAATATCTTTACAAGATATATAATTTCAATACCTCAAAAATAAATCAATATTTATTTTTAAACAAATTCTCCTTTCTTTTATAAATTCCATAGTGAATTTACATTCCAAAATATTTATGAATATACGATTTAAATTATTCATTTTCAATTTATCTTCAAAAAGATAAATTCTCAAAATATTCACTTTATATTGGAAAACATTTCCATACTTACTTATTAAGTAATTCTCAAATCCATTTATTTTCAACACTTGGAAAATATTCAATATACTTAAATCGAGATTAAGTACATATTTCATTCTTTAAGGAAATCATTCTCTTAAACATATTTATTTGGGCCAAAACGAATGTTGCGTAAAACATCGTTACGACAACCCAAAATCACTAGTATAGGGATTCGAAATTAAAATAGATATATAAATCCCAATACTATACAAAACATTTCCTTTCGGAAATCATTTACTATAACAACAGTGTTATAGTCCACCATTTCCTTCTATTTCTCGAAAACGTCTATTTCAACAATAAATGTTGAAATCTATGGTTTCCAATCTTAACACATTTTAAAACATCGTTAGTTCGTTTTAATTCTATTTAAAACATCACATCCAAAACATTTTCTTTAACATATTATTCACTATTCAAAAACGTGAATATACTTTGTTAACCAACTTCATCATTTCTATTCATTTTATTTTAAAGGATTATTCACTGTCTAAAATGTGAATATAACTCCATAAATAAGTTATAACAATCTACTTATCAAAATAAGTCGTTGCGGATTTATAAAACAACGTTTATGAATTCCTTTATTAACCTATTCAATTCATAACTCAATTATAAACCAAAAGTCCATAATTTAAGTTAAATACTTATAATTTATTTGTTTGCAAAAATCGTTCTTCTGAACTTCCCAAATTATAAATCTTATAACTTATAAGATTCATTTATTTATCCAAATATATTCTTTTAATAACTTTACAATTTTATAAACCTACTGCTTATAAAATTCCATTTATAACTTCACAATTTATAATTCTATAAAATTCATTCATTTGTGAAATTCATTCACAATTCATTCTAACACTTATAAAAACTCGTTTTATAATTCAAAATATTATAATTTATAAATATCAATTTTATAAATCTTTTATATGGATCAATTTATATTATTCTTTAAAACGTCTTTAAACTCCTTTATAATTTCATCATTTTGATTTATAAAATAATCAAATTTCATAAATCCTATATTTTACTTTTCACAATAAATTCAAAAATCCCAATTTAACTATTTTATAAAATCATTAAGCCCATATTTTCAAAAATAAACTTTTAACTATATTTCTCAAAAATCATAATTTTTATAACATAAAAATTATAACGTTATTTATTTATAATGGATCAATTCCAAAAATATTTTATAAATGTATACTCTTCAAAAATCACTTTAAAAATCCTTTTAAAATTCCAAAATTTGGCCCAATGATGCTACATACCAAATAGTCAATCACGACAACAACGATATCATATATCGATATGATAATCAACGAATATCAAAATATCATTAATCAAATAAATACTGTTGAGGACTCCAGTTGGATCCCTCTAACCTGTTTTCCTGCATCCAAAGATGTTAGCACAATACCAATTCCGTTCCAGTACGAAATTATCGCGGTATATGGGATTTAAAATATTATCCGCTTAATAGGCGGCGCAATAGGGTCTCATCCGCTATATACTGCGGGAAATCAACTCCAAGTACATAAGTAATACCAATTTCACTGTTTATGAAATATTCGCGGTATATGTTTTTAATAAATAACATCCGCTTACTAACGGCGCATAATGTCTATTTTAACAATCAATAGATAACAATCATCATTCAAACATACTTTCAACAATTTTAAATCTAATTATTTAAAATTAAAATCGAAACCGATTCGATTGAGTGAGAAGTTCTCACCTTGATTTCAATTTCGCTTTAGCGATTTATTTCGAATAAAATTAAACGGACGTTTAATTTTACCCGAAATTCTCACTAACTCCAAACAACTCCAATCCAATTCCATAGCGTAGTGCTCGTCCATACGATTCCAACGCAACTGGTTTCGCGCGTTTTCGACCTCGTATGAAAAAGTTATGATTTTTAGAAGTTTACACGAATTTATATACATAAATTTACAACATAATTTACTATTTTTAAACCTAAATAGATCTCAGCCCTTCAATCCATCACCATCAGATCCTGGCCGCTCCTCTTCTCCTCTCCCCTCACATTCATTCTACAGCATATAGCCATGTACATGAACCCATCCAAAGCTAACTAGGGTTTAATTATGCTCCCTCCTCGCTTGATTAAAATTCGATCAGGTTACTCCATTGGAAAGCCCGCGACAAGAGCTACGCACGGCCACCACCATGATGAACTCGGCCCTCTCTAGCTCCTCGATTTGCGTGCTCAACCATAGGTCGTCGACCCCCCTTTCTTCCTCCACGTCGTGCCGTTTTCGATCATCTCCATATGAAATTAAAGCTCTTGCAATCCTCTACAACTTTGCAGTTGAAAGTTTGTTGAATAGATTGACGGATTTGAAGAGATTAGAGGAGAAATGAGATGCATTTCTGGCCTTTGAAATATAAGTGGCGGCTGGCCATTGAAATTAGGGTTAGGGTTTTAATAAATTTGCAAATTTATGAAGAGAGGGGGCTTTTATAGAAAAATCGACGTACGCTATTCATCCCGGATTTTCCGAACTCCAAACAAAGTATGCCGGTTGGAGTTCCTAAGGTTTACCCCACGTTCCGGACGCAATGGAACGTGTTTCGGGAGCTAATTCGGACATCTGTGCGAGTTATGGCAATAAACGTTCGATTTAAAATTAAACCGATTAAACGATTTTCTAGGCGTTTTAGCTTGCACCGGACAAACGGTAACTCCGATTGACACGAAATTTGAAACCATTCAAAATTATCACATTACGGATCCGATGAAACTAGTTTCGTCGAAATTCGAGACTTTTTAAAAAATGACTGTTTTAACTCGCCAAATTAATATTAAAACAACTTCGATGCGTTTCGAGCTGCCACGGTCAAACGATAACTCCGATTGACACGAAAATTGAAATCCGATAATAACAAACTATTACGGATCCAATAGAACTAGTTTCGTCCAATTTTGAGACTGTTTGAAAATTGGCTATTTTCACTAGTCGATTAAATATTAAAATATTCAATTTTCACAAATAAACTTTTAATTCGATTTTAAAAGTTCTAAAATATTGTTCTAACTTCAATATGATATAATAAAATTTTACAAATCATTTTCATTCATATTTAACCCAATTTTCAATTATTTCTGTATTTCCAACTATTTAATTATTGATTTAATTCTTCAATTAAATCCAATTATTCGAAATAAAATTTATTCGACTTATAAATTTCACTTATTAATATTTAAAATTAATTAAATATTCAAATTTTAATTAATAAAAATCCTGGGTCGTTACATACTTCCCCCCTTAAAAGAATTTCGTCCTCGAAATTATCAAGTAAGAAAAATTACAGAATCTATTAACTTTCCCAAAATCCATAGTTAAACTTCTTACAATAACTTTACTAAGTTTCCAAATCATACTTAGTTATCTTTACAAAAACAACTACTATTGTTTGACTTCCAATTCCAAATCAAAGTTAAAGTTTTCAAAATTTTCCAATTTTTCTCAAATATATTCTAACGCCTTAAATTTCCAGAAAAATTCGCCATAGTCTCCTTTGCGCGGCTCGATCCGAAAAAAAATGACAGTATATATATCACAAATATACATCTCATCAAGTAATGAGGCATCCCGCAGTGAAAAAATGTAAAAGTACGATATTTAATCCGAGATATGTACCTTATATTTTATTAGCGAGCATATACGGCTAATATAGCGCGAAAGCGAGCTCCAAATGCGAAGCAAACGCGATCCGCACCTACTAAACACTCAACAAACAACATGAGAACATGTATATAGACAATAGTATCGATATACAACATATAGCAACATAATAACTATATATGCCAACATAGCAAATGTAGTAAAAGCAATATATTCAACCATCAACCAACTATCATCCAACTAGCATTCATAACCAATAAATATTCATTCATATTCTCATTAATATTCAATGAAATAGGTTTTCAATTTAATCACATTTGATTCATTAACAGTGGATGTTTTTACTAACATTCATTTTCAATTAGTTTATATTCAGTAATTCATATTCAAGTTGGTTTACTTCCAAATCAAATTCAATTCTATTTAAGATTCACTTAACTTCCAATTTGATTTCAATTACTTTAGCTTTCAATTTCATTAATACTTAATGAATTATATACAATCAACTAACAATCATATAACAACCAATGTATATTAATTACAACCAAATTCCTTTGCTTTAAATTGATTTTCATTCAATTATTCAACTTCCAATAACATTAGATTTTAAAGAATTTACACCTGCATTCATTATTTCATATCAATTATTTACATTCAATTGATTAACATTCAATTCATTAATTCAATTCAATTTCTAAAGTTGAATTTCATTTACATAACTTAAGTTCATATCCATCACTTCACTTTATTAATTTACTTTGATACCAATATCAACTTCATTCAACATCTCTTAAGTTATACTTCATTTTATAAACATCACTTGGTTTTACTTAACTTAAATTCCCACTTATAAATAAATTCAGATTCCAATTCTAAGTAAATTTCCATTTAACTTTAAATTCATTTTTTATTTACAACTCACATTCATAAATATATTCATACAGTTTCACTTCTTATATATATAAGTTTTTTCGCAATTGTAAATTACATTAATTATAATTCAATTCTTATAATTCTTTTTACTTATACAATTATTCTTTTATTTAGATTATTCAAACATCTTATTTAACAACCAAATAATCAACTTATAAATACTTTAATAATTCTAAAAATTATTCCTTTATATATAAAATATAATCAAGGTAAAATTATTTCATTTACCCAATTTAAAACAATACTATGTCGATTTATCTTGTTTAAGAGTTAGAAACCCCTATCTACGATTGTTAGCTAGACTACATCGACCGGAATCTATAAACAATCAACCGATAAGTCAACACAATACAAAACAATTTATATTTACTAACAAATACGCTCTCATAGCTATTATTACACTCAAACTCATTCTAGAGTACTACTGACTCTATCTCTAACGAGTAATACCCAACAGAGCCATGGTTGTCGCTTAACCATATGCTCTGATACCACCTGTGAAGACCCGCAAATCCGTACTCCTTGAATATACAATAATCTCCATAGATTAACTCAAGATGAACAGAAATATGAATTCTCATTGTTTAAGAAAAAGAAAAGGACAGAAGAAGAGAGAAAAGATAGAACATAGAACAGAAGAAAACAGCAGAACAATATCAGAATCTCACAATTCGCAGCGGAACAACATATAATAAATAAATGAATAATCTTTAACAAAGAACTATATCAGTTATTACATTTTATACATTACATATATCATCGTCAGAGTGTACAACATCAAACAACAACAAACAGCGGAAAAGAAATACTATATACTAGTAATACGCCATGCCATCCAGCTTGCCTCCAGCAACTCCAGAAATATCCTGATAAACCTTAACTCTTCACTGCCCGTGTGCAAATTGGTGGACACCCAGAGTTTAGGAAGGAAAACAATAAACTCCGAGTCAGTCATGTGACTGGTGTGAGAACTCAAAACAGTTTATTTATCTTTAAAATCAAAATAGAGGAATATTTTTAAAGTCAATTCGCAATGCTTTTAAAAATGAGACTACCATAAGGCCTCCCGCACACACACACATGCAAACGCAGAATCGGAGGAGATTTCTCCTTATGATAGTCAAAGATGCTTGATACACATTAAAAAGAAACATTTGATATTATTACTAGTGCATAGTGTAGAAAATATTTCGAACGTAAAGATATAAATCTTAGCCAGCATAGGCATTCCGCACTTATGCCTACTATAGCTACCATGTTCAATAGCAGGTTACCGCCACATTCCATGGCAGGTTATACAACTAAAACCGTACAAGATCGTATTGTTTCTTTGGGTTTCCAACGAATGGTCAGGCCAAGGAACTTTCCATTGCCACATGAGAACGCCTCTAGAAGGACGTCCCCAAGAACCAAACCGGATCTCTGCCAACACAAGGCCGGGTTACCCCTAACTGGGTAACTACTGACACGAGTATGCCATCCACCGGTCCTTTGGGACCTTTAACCGAGCGCTCGTAATCAACATCACACCAAATAATAAGTGTTTCAACATGAGTAAGTATCTGGGCTCCATACCATGATACCACCCTTTTCCAGAAGGAAATGCACATACCCTAAAGGGAGCTACCCCTCATAACCTTGCCGCATCTTTCCTGTTTTGACCATTCCGGGGTGTGAGGCTCGACGAAGTCTCGTCCACAAAGCCACGCTTTATACAAAAGCTGTGATTTGGGTCAACAAATGATCATAGAAATGATCACAAAGATAAACGATCAAACAAATGATCATATCACAAATGATCAACACAATGATCATTTCACAGCAACACTCGACTTGTCACATTACCAAATTGGGAATATATCGCTGATAACCATCAACTACATAATCTCTGAGCTCGTATGTCTCGGAGAAGGGTGTTAAGCTAAGAGAATAAATTCTCCGCCACCAACAGAAATATATTTGAAAGAAATCTGCTTTATATCTCAATTTGTAACGTCAGACATACAATCCATACAAGTCTGTTCCGGGCTCGAACAGAACCGAAGGCACTTACAAAGAAGTCCTTGCAATCCGGATATCCACAATCCTGATCGGATTCCCCATCACATATGGAGAACTCTATACCGGAGCAACTCGGTGCAGAGTCAATCGACAGGTCATCCTATCGCTCTCGCAAATACCCGGTCTTTAACACCGGTCATCAAATGCAATCCATAACGACGTATCACATACTCGGAATGGGTTATACGACCCCAAGGTCCTTTTCCGGTTAACCCGAATAGTGAGCGCTTATTCAAAAATAAGTGTGGCATTCAAATTCAAACAAATCACAAAAAATAACCATTCAAAGGTAAATATTGATAGTCGGTTATTGAACTATCAATGGATATGCACAACATCACCCGATTCCAAATAATTTTCCAAATTATTTATTTCCCAAAAATATCTTTACAAGATATATAATTTCAATACCTCAAAAATAAATCAATATTTATTTTTAAACAAATTGTCCTCTCTTTTATAAATTCCATAGTGAATTTACATTCCAAAATATTTATGAATATACGATTCCAATTATTCATTTTCAATTTATCTTCAAAAAGATAAATTCTCAAAATATTCACTTTATATTAGAAAACATTTCCATACTTACTTATTAAGTAATTCTCAAATCCATTTATTTTCAACACTTGGAAAATATTCAATATACTTAAATCGAGATTAAGTACATATTTCATTCTTTAAGGAAACATTCTCTTAAACATATTTATTTGGGCCAAAACGAATGTTGCGTAAAACATCGTTATGACAACCCAAAATCACTAGTATAGGGATTCTAAATTAAAATAGATATATAAATCCCAATACTATACAAAACATTTCCTTTCGGAAATCATTTACTATAACAAAAGTGTTATAGTCCACCATTTCCTTCTATTTCTCGAAAATGTCTATTTCAACAATAAATGTTGAAATCTATGGTTTCGAATCTTAACACATTTTAAAACATCGTTAGATCGTTTTAATTCTATTTAAAACATCACATCCAAAACATTTTCTTTAACATATTATTCACTATTCAAAAACGTGAGTATACTTTGTTAACCAACTTCATCATTTCTATTCATTTTATTTTAAAGGATTATTCACTGTCTAAAATGTGAATATAACTCCATAAATAAGTTATAACAATCTACTTATCAAAATAAGTCGTTGCGGATTTATAAAACAACGTTTATAAATTCCTTTATTAACCTATTCAATTCATAACTCAATTATAAACCAAAAGTCCATAATTTAAGTTAAATACTTATAATTTATTTGTTTGCAAAAATCGTTCTTTTGAACTTCCCAAATTATAAATCTTATAACTTATAAGATTCATTTATTTATCCAAATATATTCTTTTAATAACTTTACAAATTTTATAAACCTACTGCTTATAAAATTCCATTTATAACTTCACCGTTTATAATTCTATAAATTTCATTCATTTGTGAAATTCATTCACAATTCATTTTAACACTTATAAAAACTCATTTTATAATTCAAAATATTCTAATTTATAAATATCAATTTTATAAATCTTTTATATGGATCAATTTATATTATTCTTTAAAACGTCTTTAAACTCCTTTATAATTTCATCATTTTGATTTATAAAATAATCAATTTTCATAAATCCTATATTTACTTTTCACAATAAATTCAAAAATCCCAATTTAACTATTTTATAAAATCATTAACCCCATATTTTCAAAAATCAACTTTTAACTATATTTCTCAAAAATCATAATTTTTATAACATAAAAATTATAACGTTATTTATTTATAATGGATCAATTCCAAAAATATTTTATAAACGTATACTCTTCAAAAATCACTTTAAAAATCCTTTTAAAATTCCAAAATTTGGCCCAATGATGCTACATACCAAATAGTCAATCACGACAACAACGATATCATATATCGATATGATAATCAACGAATATCAAAATATCCATAATCAAATAAATACTATTGAGGAATCCAGTTGGAACCCTCCAACCTGTTTTCCTGCATCCAAAGATGTTAGCACAATACCAATTCCGTTCCAGTACGAAATTATCGCGGTATATGGGATTTAAAATATTATCCGCTTAATAGGCGGCGCAATAGGGTCTCATCCGCTATATACTGCGGGAAATTAACTCCAAGTACAGAAGTAATACCAATTTCACTGTTTATGAAATATTCGCGGTATATGTTTTTAATAAATAACATCCGCTTACTAACGGCGCATAATGTCTATTTTAACAATCAATAGATAACAATCATCATTCAAACATACTTTCAACAATTTTAAATCTAATTATTTAAAATTAAAATCGAAACCGATTCGATTGAGTGAGAAGTTCTCACCTTGATTTCAATTTCGTTTTAGCGATTTATTTCGAATAAAATTAAACGGACGTTTAATTTTACCCGAAATTCTCACTAACTCCAAACGACTCCAATCCAATTCCATAGCGTAGTGCTCGTCCATACGATTCCAACGCAACTGGTTTCGCGCATTTTCGACCTCGTATGAAAAAGTTATGATTTTTAGAAGTTTACACGAATTTATATACATAAATTTACAACATAATTTACTATTTTTAAACCTAAATAGATCTCAGCCCTTCAATCCATCACCATCAGATCCTGGCCGCTCTTCTTCTCCTCTCCCCTCACGTTCATTCTACAGCAAATAGCCGTGTACATGAACCCATCCAAAGCTAACTAGGGTTTAATTATGATCCCTCCTCGCTTGATTAAAATTCGATCAGGTTACTCCATTGGAAAGCTCGCGACAAGAGCTACGCACGGCCACCACCATGATGAAATCGGCCCTCTCCAGCACCTCGATTTGCGTGCTCAACCATAGGCCGTCGGCCCCTCCTTTCTTCCTCCACGTCGCGCCGTTTTCGATCATCTCCGTATGAAATTAAAGCTCTTGCAATCCTCTACAACTTTGCAGTTGAAAGTTTGTTGAATAGATTGACGGATTTGAAGAGATTAGAGGAGAAAGAAGATGCATTTCTGGCCTTTGAAATATAAGTGGCGGCTGGCCATTGAAATTAGGGTTAGGGTTTTAATAAATTTGCAAATTTATGAAGAGAGGGGGCTTTTATAGAAAAATCGACGTACACTATTCATCCCGGATTTTCCGAACTCCAAACGAAGCGTGCCGGTTGGCGTTCCTAAGGTTTACCCCGCATTTCGGACACAATGGAACGTGTTTCGGGAGCTAATTCGGACATCTGTGCGAGTTATGGCAATAAACGTTCGATTTAAAATTACACCGATTAAACGATTTTCTAGGCGTTTTAGCTTGCACCGGACAAACGGTAACTCCGATTGACACGAAATTTGAAACCATACAATAATATCACATTACGGATCCGATAAAACTAGTTTCGTCGAAATCCGAGACTTTTTGAAAAATGACTATTTTAACTCGCCAAATTAATATTAAAACAACTTCGATGCGTTTCGAGCTGCCACGGTCAAATGATAACTCTGATTGAGACGAAAATTGAAATCCGATAATAACAAACTATTACGGATCCAATGGAACTAGTTTCGTCCAATTTTGAGACTGTTTGAAAATTGTCTATTTTCACTAGTCGATTAAATATTAAAATATTCAATTTTCACAAATAAACTTTTAATTCGATTTTAAAAGTTCTAAAATATTGTTCTAACTTCAATATGATATAATAAAATTTTACAAATCATTTTCAATCATATTTAACCCAATTTTCAATTATTTCTGTATTTCCAACTATTTAATTATTGATTTAATTCTTCAATTAAATCCAATTATTCGAAATAAAATTTATTCGACTTATAAATTTCACTCATTAATATTTAAAATTAATTAAATATTCAAATTTTAATTAATAAAAATCCTGGGTCGTTACATACTTCCCCCCTTAAAAGAATTTCGTCCTCGAAATTATCAAGTAAGAAAAATTACAGAATCTATTAACTTTCCCAAAATCCATAGTTAAACTTCTTACAATAACTTTACTAAGTTTCCAAATCATACTTAGTTATCTTTTCAAAAACAACTACTATTGTTTGACTTTCAATTCCAAATCAAAGTTAAAGTTTTCAAAATTTTCCAATTTTTCTCAAATATATTCTAACGCCTTAAATTTCCGGAAAAATTCGCCATAGTCTCCTTTGCGCGGCTCGATCCGAAAAAAAAATGACAGTATATATATCACAAATATACATCTCATCAAGTAATGAGGCATCACGCAGGGAAAAATGTAAAAGTACGATATTTAATCCGAGATATGTACCTTATATTTTATTAGCGAGCATATACGGCTAATATAGCGCGAAAGCGAGCTCCAAATGCGAAGCAAACGCGATCCGCACCTACACAACATGAGAACATGTATATAGACATTAGTATCGATATACAACATATAGCAACATAATAACTATATATGCCAACATAGCAAATGTAGTAAAAGCAATATATTCAACCATCAACCAACTATTATCCAACTAGCATTCATAACCAATAAATATTCATTTATATTCTCATTAATATTCAATGAAATAGGTTTTCAATTTAATCACATTTGATTCATTAACAGTGGATGTTTTTACTAACATTCATTTTCAATTAGTTTATATTCACTTATTCATATTCAAGTTGTTTTACTTCCAAATCAAATTCAATTCTATTTAAGATTCACTTAACTTCCAATTTGATTTCAATTACTTTAGCTTTCAATTTCATTAATACTTAATGAATTATATACAATCAACTAACAATCATATAACAACCAATGTATATTAATTACAACCAATGTATATTAATTACAACCAAATTCCTTTTCTTTAAATTGATTTTCATTCAATTATTCAACTTCCAATAACATTAGATTTTAACGAATTTACACCTACATTCATTATTTCATATCAATTATTTACATTCAATTGATTAACATTCAATTCATTAATTCAATTCAATTTCTAAAGTTGAATTTCATTTACATAACTTAAGTTCATATCCATCACTTCACTTTATTAATTTACTTTGATACCAATATCAACTTCATTCAACATCTCTTAAGTTATACTTCATTTTATAAACATCACATGGTTTTACTTAACTTAAATTCCCACTTATAAATAAATTCAGATTCCAATTCTAATTAAATTTCCATTTAACTTTAAATTCATTTTTTATTTACAACTCATATTCATAAATATATTCATGTAGTTTCACTTCTTATATATATAAGTTTTTTCGCAATTGTAAATTACATTAATTATAATTCAATTCTTATAATTCTTTTTACTTATACAATTATTCTTTTATTTAGATTATTCAAACATCTTATTCAACAACCAAACAATCAACTTATAAATACTTTAATAATTCTAAAAATTATTCCTTTATATATAATATATAATCAAGGTAAAATTATTTCATTTACCCAATTTAAAACAATACTATGTCGATTTATCTTGTTTAAGAGTTAGAAATCCCTATCTACGATAGTTAGCTAGACTACATCGACCGGAATCTATAAACAATCAACCGATAAGTCAACACAATAAAAAACAATTTATATTTACTAACAATTACGCTCTCATAGCTATTATTACACTCAAACTCACTCTAGAGTACTACTGACTCTATCTCTAATGAGTAATACCCAACAGAGCCATGTTTGTCGCTTAACCATATGCTCTGATACCACCTGTGAAGACCCGCAAATCCGTACTCCTTGAATATACACTAATCTCCATAGATTAACTCAAGATGAACAGAAATACGAATTCTCATTGTTTAAGAAAAAGAAAAGGACAGAAGAAGAGAGAAAAGATAGAACATAGAACAGAAGAAAACAGCAGAACAATATCAGAATCTCACAATTCGCAGCGGAACAACATATAATAAATAAATGAATAATCTTTAACAAAGAACTATATCAGTTATTACATTTTGTACATCACATTACATCATCGTCAGAGTGTACAACATCAAACAACAACAAACAGCGAAAAGAAATACTATGTACTAGTAATACGCCATGCCATCCAGCTTGCCTCCAGCAACTCCAGAAATATCCTGATAAACCTTAACTCTTGACTGCCCGTGTGCAAATTGGTGGGCACCCAGAGTTTAGGAAGGAAAACAATAAACTCCGAGTCAGTCATATGACTGGTGTGAGAACTCAAAACAGTTTATTTATCTTTAAAATCAAAATAGAGGAATATTTTCAAAGTCAATTCGCAATGCTTTTAAAAATGAGACTACCATAAGGCCCCCCGCACACACACACATGCAAACGCAGAATCGGAGGAGATTTCTCCTTATGATAGTCAAAAATGCTTGATACGCATTAAAAAGAAACATTTGATATTATTACTAGTGCATAGTGTAGAAAATATTTCGAAAGTAAAGATATAAATCTTAGCCGGCATAGGCATTCCGCACTTATGCCTACTATAGCTACCATGTTCAATAGCAGGTTACAGCCACATTCCATGGCAGGTTATACAACTAAAACCGTACAAGATCGTATTGTTTCTTTGGATTTCCAAAGAATGGTCAGGCCAAGGAACTTCCCATTGCCACATGAGAACGCCTCTGGAAGGACGTCCCCGAGAACCAAACCGGATCTCTGCCAACACAAGGCCGGGTTACCCCTAACTGGGTAACTACTGACACGAGTATGCCATCCCCCGGTCCTTTGGGACCTTTAACCGAGCGCTCGTAATCAACATCACACCAAATAATAAGTGTTTCAACATGAGTAAGTATCTGGGCTCCATACCATGATACCACCCTTTTCCAGAAGGAAATGCACATACCCTAAAGGGAGCTACCCCTCATAACCTTGCCGCATCTTTCCTGTTTTGACCATTCCGGGGTGTGAGGCTCGATGAAGTCTCGTCCACAAAGCCACGCTTTATACAAAAGCTGTGCTTTGGGTCAACAAATGATCATAGAAATGATCACAAAGATAAACGATCAAACAAATGATCATATCACAAATGATCAACACAATGATCATTTCACAGCAACACTCAGCTTGTCACATTACCAAACTGGGAATATATCGCTGATAACCATCAACTACATAACCTCTGAGCTCGTACGTCTCGGAGAAGGGTGTTAAGCTAAGAGAATAAATTCTCCGCCACCAACAGAAATATATTTGAAAGAAATCTGCTTTATATCTCAATTTGTAACGTCAGACATACAATCCATACAAGTCTGTTCCGGGCTCGAACAGAACCGAAGGCACTTACAAAGAAGTCCTTGCAATCCGGATATCCACAATCCTGATCGGATTCCCCATCACATATGGAGAACTCTATACCGGAGCAACTCGGTGCAGAGTCAATCGACAGGTCATCCTATCGCTCTCGCAAATACCCGGTCTTCAACACCGGTCATCAAATGCAATCCATAACGACGTATCACATACTCGGAATGGGTTATACGACCCCAAGGTCCTTTCCCGGTTAACCCGAATAGTGAGCGCTTATTCAAAAATAAGTGTGGCATTCAAATTCAAACAAATCACAAAAAATATCCATTCAAAGGTAAATACTGATAGTCGGTTATTGAACTATCAATGGATATGCACAACATCACCCGATTCCAAATAATTTTCCAAATTATTTATTTTCCAAAAATATCTTTACAAGATATATAATTTCAGTACCTCAAAAATAAATCAATATTTATTTTTAAACAAATTCTCCTTTCTTTTATAAATTCCATAGTGAATTTACATTCCAAAATATTTATGAATATACGATTTCAATTATTCATTTTCAATTTATCTTCAAAAAGATAAATTCTCAAAATATTCACTTTATATTGAAAAACATTTCCATACTTACTTATTAAGTAATTCTCAAATCCATTTATTTTCAACACTTGGAAAATATTCAATATACTTAAATCGAGATTAAGTACATATTTCATTCTTTAAGGAAACATTCTCTTAAACATATTTATTTGGGCCAAAACGAATGTTGCATGAAACATCGTTACGACAACCCAAAATCACTAGTACAGGGATTCGAAGTTAAAATAGATATATAAATCCCAATACTATACAAAACATTTCCTTTCGGAAATCATTTACTATAACAACAGTGTTATAGTCCACCATTTCCTTCTATTTCTCGAAAACGTCTATTTCAACAATAAATGTTGAAATCTATGGTTTCGAATCTTAACACATTTTAAAACATCGTTAGATCGTTTTAATTCTATTTAAAACATCACATCCAAAACATTTTCTTTAACATATTATTCACTATTCAAAAACGAGAATATACTCTGTTAACCAACTTCATCATTTCTATTCATTTTATTTTAAAGGATTATTCACTGTCTAAAATGTGAATATAACTCCATAAATAAGTTATAACAATCTACTTATCAAAATAAGTCATTGCGGATTTATTAAACAACGTTTATAAATTCCTTTATTAACCTATTCAATTCATAATTCAATTATAAACCAAAAGTCCATAATTTAAGTTAAATACTTATAATTTATTTGTTTGCAAAAATCGTTCTTTTGAACTTCCCAAATTATAAATCTTATAACTTATAAGATTCATTTATTTATCCAAATATATTCTTTTAATAACTTTACAAATTTTATAAACCCACTGCTTATAAAATTCCATTTATAACTTCACCGTTTATAATCCTATAAATTTCATTCATTTGAGAAATTCATTCACAATTCATTCTAACACTTATAAAAACTCGTTTTATAATTCAAAATATTCTAATTTATAAATATCAATTTTATAAATCTTTTATATGGATCAATTTATATTATTCTTTAAAACGTCTTTAAACTCCTTTATAATTTCATCATTTTGATTTATAAAATAATCATATTTCATAAATCCTATATTTTACTTTTCACAATAAATTCAAAAATCCCAATTTAACTATTTTATAAAATCATTAATCCCATATTTTCAAAAATCAACTTTTAACTATATTTCTCAAAAATCATAATTTTTATAACATAAAAATTATAATGTTATTTATTTATAATGGATCAATTCCAAAAATATTTTATAAACGTATACTCTTCAAAAATCACTTTAAAAATCCCTTTAAAATTCCAAAATTTGGCCCAATGATGCTACATACCAAATAGTCAATCACGACAACAACGATATCATATATCGATATGATAATCAACGAATATCATAATATCCATAATCAAATAAATACTGTTGAGGAATCCAGTTGGATCCCTCCAACCTGTTTTCCTGCATCCAAAGATGTTAGCACAATACCAATTCCGTTCCAGTACGAAATTATCGCGATATATGGGATTTAAAATATTATCCGCTTAATAGGCGGCGCAATAGGGTCTCATCCGCTATATACTGCGGGAAATCAACTCCAAGTACATAAGTAATACCAATTTCACTGTTTATGAAATATTCGCGGTATATGTTTTTAATAAATAACATCCGCTTACTAACGGCGCATAATGTCTATTTTAACAATCAATAGATAACAATCATCATTCAAACATACTTTCAACAATTTTAAATCTAATTATTTAAAATTAAAATCGAAACCGATTCGATTGAGTGAGAAGTTCTCACCTTGATTTCAATTTCGTTTTAGCGATTTATTTCGAATAAAATTAAACGGACGTTTAATCTACCCGAAATTCTCACTAACTCCAAACGACTCCAATCCAATTCCATAGCGTAGTGCTCGTCCATACGATTCCAATGTAACTGGTTTCGTGCGTTTTCGACCTCGTATGAAAAAGTTATGATTTTTAGAAGTTTACACGAATTTATATACATAAATTTACAACATAATTTACTATTTTTAAACCTAAATAGATCTCAGCCCTTCAATCCATCACCATCAGATCCTGGCCGCTCCTCTTCTCCTCTCCCTTCACGTTCATTCTACAGCAAATAGCCGTGTACATGAACCCATCCAAAGCTAACTAGGGTTTAATTATGCTCCCTCCTCGCTTGATTAAAATTCGATCAGGTTACTCCATTGGAAAGCTCGCGACAAGAGCTACGCACGGCCACCACCACGATGAACTCGGCCCTCTCCAGCACCTCGATTTGCATGCTCAACCATAGGCCGTCGGCCCTCCCTTTCTTCCTCCACGTCGCGCCGTTTTCCATCATCTCCGTATGAAATTAAAGCTCTTGCAATCCTCTACAACTTTGCAGTTGAAAGTTTGTTGAATAGATTGACGGATTTGTAGAGATTAGAGGAGAAATGAGATGCATTTCTTCCCTTTGAAATATAAGTGGCGGCTGGCCATTGAAATTAGGGTTAGGGTTTTAATAAATTTGCAAATTTATGAAGAGAGGGGGCTTTTATAGAAAAATCGACGTACACTATTCATCCCGGATTTTCCGAACTCTAAACGAAGCGTCCCGGTTGGCGTTCCTAAGGTTTACCCCGCGTTCCGGACACAATGGAATGTGTTTCGGGAGCTAATTCGAACATCTGTGCGAGTTATGGCAATAAACGTTCGATTTAAAATTAAACCGATTAAACGATTTTCTAGGCGTTTTAGCTTGCACCGGACAAACGGTAACTCCGATTGACACGAAATTTGAAACCATACAATAATATCACATTACGGATCCGATGAAACTAGTTTCGTTGAAATCCGATACTTTTTGAAAAATGACTATTTTAACTCGCCAAATTAATATTAAAACAACTTCGATGCGTTTCGAGCTGCCACGGTCAAACGATAACACCAATTGACACGAAAATTGAAATCCGATAATAAAAAACTATTATGGATCCAATGGAACTAGTTTCGTCCAATTCTGAGACTGTTCGAAAATTGGCTATTTTCACTAGTCGATTAAATATTAAAATATTCAATTTTCACAAATAAACTTTTAATTCGATTTTAAAAGTTCTAAAATATTGTTCTAACTTCAATATGATATAATAAAATTTTACAAATCATTTTCAATCATATTTAACCCAATTTTCAATTATTTCTGTATTTCCAACTATTTAATTATTGATTTAATTCTTCAATTAAATCCAATTATTCGAAATAAAATTTATTCGACTTATAAATTTCACTTATTAATATTTAAAATTAATTAAATATTCAAATTTTAATTAATAAAAATCCTGGGTCGTTACATACTGTGACAAGTGGTACCTCAGTGCCTAGTCATTAGTTGGAAATCCACTCTCCCTACGCGCCTTTTACGAGTTTTGTTTGTATTACCCACTTTGTGGCTAGTAGCTGGAATTTAATCATGTAACAATTTCGGCTATTTTAGTAAGTATTTGTATATAGACCCTATTATAATATCAGAGTATATTTTTAAAAAAGTGTTTTAGCTATCGTAAGGTAAAAACCCGACATGTTTATTTGTGGCGTGGTCTTACGAGATGCTTTTGTTTTCAAAAGGATTTTTGAAACTTTAATAATTAATTTGGGTATATTTTTATCAGTTGGCATTCCAGATTGACTCGGGTGTTATTTCATTATAATGCTCGGGTCAGACCGAGTATTATAGATTACAGAAAAAAATGCTGTTGAGCTCAAGAGAGAAGCTGGAGTCCGAGACGTATTATCCGTACTTGTTTATATCCGCTGCTGTGATTGTTTGAAATTGTCAAGCTGGTAATTGTTGTTTGTTTGTGATACTCTGATGATATATTGTATAAAACAGATATAGCTTTCACTTTGTGTAATGATCTGTTGTTAACTATTATATTTTGTTCCGCTGCGATTGTGAGATTCTATTATTGTTTAGTTCCTTCTTTCTTCTATCTACTTTTTTTTCCTCAACAATCTGCCTTTTCAAGCACTTGATCGTCGGCATATTATACTGTAGAGAATTTTGTGTCGATTTTCAAGGGTCGAGAAATGTGGGTCATCACACTTAGATAATTACTTAATATATTAGTCAAACAACCTCAACAACTAGAAGTATTCTTTCTCAAACTTACCATCAGCGAAACAAAAATAATTTAAAATTAGTTTGAGTTTATTCGATTGGTTTTTTTCCATCATTTACCTTTCATTCATTTATTTATATAAAGATCAATCACTTACATAATTTGGTTTTCATTAAATATTTAAGTCATTAATGGATCATTTCAGAAAATATTACTTAAGCTTCTACTGTCCTACTTATTTATATAACTCCATTCGGTTATTGAATAAAAATTTAAGTTTTTAGTATTTTCCCTTGAAGAGAAAAGAAATATTCCAACATATCTAAAAATTTAGTTAAAACATTTAACCTCATTCACTTAGTAAAAATATAAGATATATTTAAAACATACTTATAGCATTATGCAAAGATTTTTCAAAAGTCTAAAACAATGTTAGAAATTTATATCAAAACATTATAATAAACTTTAAAATAAAATTCCTTAAATCCGATAATTTATTAGACTCATTATTTTAAAATAATTATAAACTTAAGATTATTAAACTGAAACTAATAGAATACACAAATCTTACATTAAATTTTTAAATCAAAGTTTAAAATTTCAAATCTTCATAATTAACTTTACACACTTGTTTTAAAATGAATATTCAAATCATGGGAAAACATTTATTATGGTTTAATACAAAAATTCAAATAGTAAATAAATCAATAAATTTACTATTAGTACTTTGAAATCAATTAAATATTCCAAACTATACTTGAAAAATAGAGATTCAAATTTATTTGCCAAGTATATTACTATAAATAAACTTCACAAATCTATTTTTTTTTCCATTTATATAACATCTTCAAATTCTACATTCAAAGAAACTTATATAAATTTTACTTGCAATATTCATTTGAAAGCTTCATTTCCAAATAAATCATCTTTAATACTTTAATACTTTTCAAAAATTCATTTCTAAAATTTCTTGCTTCATTTTTAAATACCATTTAAATATTTTAAATAACATCTTTATAAATATGTGTAAACTATTTGAAAATAATTATTTACATCACTACTTATATTTAAAGAAGCTATTGAAAACCTTAAATCCATTAATTATAAATTTATTAGTTTTATCTCAAGATACTTTTCAAACATTATTAATATATCAATAATCATTTACTTTAAATATGTTTTATTGAATTAATAATTTCTCATGATATTTGCAACACTAATAAACCATGCTGTACATAAATAGATAATATCTTAAACATTTTAAAGTATTTAGAAAAGAAAAAAATGACCAAAATATCCTTTATATAATACTTTACCAAAATACTTTTATAACTCGATGTCTTAATAGGTTTATCCTCGTTCTTGCAGACTCTGGCCATGTGTTGATCAGGCGCAAGGCTAGAATTCTCCAAGTATTTAGTAGACCTGTTTCAACACCTAGTGAAAATACTTAAAAAACTTTCAAAACCGGTATGGAGAGTACAATTCAAACAAATCACCTAGATCGCAGATACACAATGGTTACGTCTAGATCCCTCAGGAAACATCTGTACCTTTAAGCAATCACTGCCTTGCGAATTACGCCATGATAACTAAAACCGTGGACCGCAGGATACACAATGGTTACGCCTAGATCCTCCAAGAAACATCCGTACCCTTTGATCAATCTCTGCCTTGCGGATTACGCCATGACAACAAAACCGGTAGACCGCAGGATACACAATGGTTATGCCGGGATCCCCTAGGAAGCATCCATACCCTTTAAGAAATCTCTGTCTTACGGACTACGCTACCAAAAAAAGGACCATGGGTTACGCCATGGTATGACACTCGAGTATCACATCCGGAAAACCAAAATCAGAGAGAATAATATCGATAGAATGAGTCCACAATGTGGCCACAAAGCGGATATCAAGCAGATGGCACTTTCCATATCTTTACTTCGAAAATTTGTATCATATAGTACCTTTTCAAATCAACTTCAAATATCATACTTATATAAAGTCCATGAGATATAATATTACTTTTTCAAATCGAATACTTTCCAAACTCAATAGTATCAACTAACACTTATATAGACTTCGATTATATAAGATTTCGCTTTCAAATTGAGTACCTTTCCAAATCAATAGTTTTTAAATCAAGTTCGTACTTAATATTTGTTTCACAGAATTTCTCCTTTTGACATAAACATTAATATATCCATTCTCATAATATTGCTTATATTTCTCTTTAATTTAAATTACATTCATTTCACATGTAATATTACTCATTTAATACTACATTTATTTGCAAATCCTTTCATAAGGAATTTTCTTACGTTTATAACCAATTTATTAAACTTAATTCCTTTTTATAAGACATTGTTCGAGTTTAAAGTTATCACAATTTTATTTATAACCATTTATTGCAACATCCATTTATTTCATAACAATTTACAAGTCATGGCTTTATTTGAAATCATTTCACATTTAATTCATATTTGCTTATTCCATTTAGTTTCACCTTTACCTTTCAATTTATTTATGACATGTTTCATAAATGTTAATTAAGTTTATAAACATATTTTTCCAATTTAATCTCATTTACAACATTTCCTTAATCACAATTTCAGTTTAAAGATCTCAAGGCTTAAAGTTCACACTTGTATATTATTACATTACATGCTAAGAATGTATACCCTAATTCTATTCATTTACTAAACATAGATATAACAAATTAAACCTTGTTTTACTTGCTTTAAAATTATGTTTATCAATTCAACTATATAGTTCAATCCAATTATCAAGTTTCACTCATATATTAATTCAAAAGGTTTCGATTATCCAAAATATCCAAATATTCCATTTTTTCAATAGTTGAAACTACATGTCAACAAACAACAAAATTCATAACAACATTTCAATTTCATAAAAATTAATCCTAATTATTCATTTTATTCTCTTTAATACACCATTATTAAACTAGAATTTAGTCCATTAATTCAATCAATAATAATTAACTAATGTTTATAATTTGATCAAATACAACAAGTCAACAAAAATGATAATAATTAAATATTACCATTTCATAAATTAAACACTTTACAAATAACTATATTCGTCATAAAATATTATTCCTTTATATATGTCATAATATTAGGAAAAATAATTTCATTTCAAAATTTATAATCAACATTTTTATAACACTAACAAATACGCGCTCTCGTATATACACTCAGACAACTCATTCTAGGGTATTACTACCCTATCTCTAATGAGTTAACCCGAACAGGCTAAGGTATTTCTAAACCAAAGCTCTGATACCAACTGTAACGACCCACCTTTTTGGATGGTTCAAATCGACAATAAACCACACATGTCAGAATCAAACCATTCAAAAGGAAGGATTGTTAATAGAGTAAATATGAAAAAAAAGAAGGAAAGAAAAAAAAAATACAGAATCTCGCAGCGGAATGACAAAATATAATAATCAAATAAATAGTTCATGAAACTGTTTCACAAATAACATTTGATTATACTTTTACAAATTCAAATCAGAATTATGCATATATCATAAATAAAAAATAATGCAGCAAAACACAGGATGTAGTGGAATAATAAATAGCAATAATATGCTAAATCTTTGTCTTCATCCAATAGAAAATAGTCTACAATGCTGAAAAACTCAGGCTGACCAGAGCATAATGAAAAACAATACACTCGAGTCAGAACTAAAAATTCACTACTAGAAAAAACAATTATTCCAACAGCATAAGCGACGGCTTCCGACGACCAATTTTCGAAGGCTTTCGATGGGCCGTCGGCGGCCGTCGGAAGCCGTCAGAAATTCACGATTTACAAGGCTCAGCCGAGCCTTCTTCTTCCTCATTCTGCATACGAAATTTCTAAACCCAAAATCCTCAAATCTCTTCCCCAAGCTTCCAATCATCAATTTCGAGCTTTCGGATCCTCCCCGGCTGCGTAATCAACGTCTATTGCTCTCTAGCTCATATATAATCTCTTATTTTCACTAAAAATTCAGTTTTTACCATAATTCTAGATTTGCATAAGTTGATAAATTAGGGTTAATTGTTGATTGAAATTGTTTCAAATAGTGTTATAATAGTTTCTAGCATTCCATGGTATTCCTATTTCATCTTTTATTGTGAAATTGTAAAAAACATGTATAATTTGTGGTTGTTCGTGTATATGTAAATCGTTGTGTATGCCTTGATTCTATGATTGTATATGTGTATAGCGCTGCTATCATTGTATTGTGTTAGTTGGAATAAGATAAAATGAATGTATGAGCTAGGAATATTATATTATGCACGTATTGACTTATGCAACAACAAAAAACGTCGAACGAGCTTAAGTTGATGTAATACGTCGAACAAATGTGTTAAATTAAAATATATTTTTGTAAATGTGAACGGTTAGTACAATTGTATTTTTTCATAAAATGTGCACATGTAATTGACAAATGTCTCTTAGAGATTTTTGGGCCCCGTCTGACGAGTGTTGTACATGATCATTGTATAAATAGTCGTTTCTTTCAAAAAACGACCATTTATATTCATCTGGTTCAATGTTTGTTGGATTTCTTCCTGTATTGGACAAGTTATGAACACAGTAAGCATTTACATTTTGTATACTACTACATCTCAAACGGTTCATAAAATTTCGGCCTAACTTTTCTTTTTTGTTTCCTGCATACACGGATTGTGTACAACGCAGGGAACGAAGGGAAATGCTGTCGAAAATTTGTTGAATCGTTTGAGAAGTAATATACGAAATGTAAATGCTTACTGTGTTTGTAATGGAAATTAGGATGCCTGGCCATGGAAAAAAAATTGTACAGTTTTTTATATCGATATGTTAAAAAATAAAATGTGCCCTATTTGAAAATATTTTTAAATTTGTGAAGTAGTTCTTTAAATTCAAATATTATACGACCATGCAAAAAATCTTTTTCGAATTTGTATTCTTGAAAATAAATGTTAAATTTTGAACTTCTCATTTTGTCAAATAGGAAAAATGATTGATTAGTTTGTTGATCGGAGGAGATGGATGTACCAAAGAAAAGGACCGAGGGGCTCAATAAAAGAATATTTTTATAATGGTATAAATGTATTTGTTGAATTCGCTTTAAGAAATAACGGAAACGATCCAGAAATTCGTTGTCCGTGTAGTAGGTGTAGACATTTGACGTATTTGTGACCAGATATTATGAAAGTTCATTCGTGCCAAAATGGTTTCGAACCCGAGTATTATGTTTGGGATCGGCATGGAGAAGTTGTAGCAAATACTCCTGTAGATTCTGAAAGTGTCGTTAATTAAATAGTTATGACGACCCGTATAGAAAATATGGTCGGAGGTGCAGCACGATCAATGTTTCATATGGTTGAAGTTGACGAAAATGATGGAAATATTGAAGAACCAAATATTAAAGCAATTTTTTTTTATGATTTCTGTTGCTAAGAAACCTATTTGGGATGGTTGTAAAAGAGACACTCAATTGTCAGTAATCGTAGAACACATTGCGGTGAAGTCAAAATACAACACTACTGAAACTGGGTTTACGGCTGTTGTACAAGCTGCAAAAAGACAAATGCCGTCTGATAGTCTAATGTGTGAAAATTACTATGAAGTTAAAAAACTTATGTCGGCTTTTGGTTTACCTTATCAGAAAATAGATACATGTTTAAAAGGCTGCATGTTGTTTTTGAAAGAATACGCAAAACTAAGAAATTGTAAAATTTGGAACCAGGAGAGATACAAACCAAGAAAAAAGAAGGGGAAGGAAGTTCCGTACAAGCGTATGCATTACTTACCCATAACTCTAAGACTTCAAAGATTATATGCATCTTCTGTAACTACATCTAACATGATATGGCATAGTGTGAGAACGAAGGAAGAGGGTACGTTGACACATCCAGCCGATGGAGAAGCATGCAAGCATTTCGATAAAATGTATCCAAATTTTGCAGCGAAGAGTCGAAATGTTAGATTAGGATTATGTACGGACGGTTTTTCTCCATTTTCTCAATTTGGTTCTAAATATTCATCTTGGCACATTATCGTCACACCGTATAATTTACCTCCATGGATGTGCATGAAAATGCAATACATGTTTCTTACTGTTGTCGTTCCTGGCCCCGACGATCCGACACAAGGAATCGATGTATATTTACAACCGTCGATTGAAGAGTTAAAAATACTGTGGAACGATGGAGTAGAAACGTACAATGTGTCCAAGAATAAATTTTTTTGTATGTTTGCTTCTTTGTTGTGGACTATAAGTGATTTTCCTGCCTATGCAATGCTTTCAGGATGGAGTACTGCCAGTCGTTTAGCATGTCCATATTGCATGGATGAAACACGAGCGTTTTCTTTACCTCATGGTAAGAAAATTTCATCTTTGACTGTCATCGATGTTTTCTCCATGTAAATCATCCCTTCAGAGGAGACAAGAAAAACTTTTTAGCTAATAGAGTAGAAACCAGACAACCACCGACGATATGGTCAAGCAAAGACATATATGAACTTGTTAGGGACTATCCAAAGATATATGAAACTGGAGAGCAAACAGAAATTGAAGGCAAATCAGTTGTTCATAATTAGTGCAAACAAACTATTTTTTGGAAGTTGCTGTATTGGAAACATCTTCTTCTTCGTCATAATATAGATGTGATGCACAATGAGAAAAATGTATTTGATAATGTTTTTAACGCGATTTTGAATGTGAAAGGGAAGACGAGGGATGATTTGAAATCAAGACGTGATATAAAAGAATTATGCAAACGTCCTGAGCTTCATATGAAACCAAATGACAGTGAAAAACCCAAAGAATGTTACGAATTAGATAATAATCAAGTTAAAGCTGTGTTAAATGGGTGGAAGGGTTAAGATTTCCTGATGGGATATCATCAAATCTTCGTAGGTGTGTTGATTTTAAAAATGGTAGATTGAGCGGAATGAAAAGTCACGATTGTCACATAATGATGGAAAATTTATTTTCCGTTATGCTCAAAGTACTACTGCCGTTAAAATTTTGAAAGCTAGTAACGGAGCTTAGTATGTTTTACAAAGAGCTTCGTTCTACTACTTTAAAAGTGCAACGTTTAAGTAAACTTGAATTGGATATTCCTATATTGCTTTGCAAATTAGAGAAAATATTTCCGACAGGTTTTTTTAATATAATGGAACATTTACCTGTTCATCTCCCATCGAAAGCAAGACTTCGAGGTCTTGTCCAATATGGATGGATGTATCCATTTGAGAGGTATGTAATATGTTATCACGTAATTTAATTGCATTTGAAAGATGAAGTTAATATAAATTAATTTTGCATAGATATTTGAATCATCTGGAAAAAAAAGTGAGGCAAAAAGCATGAGTTGAAAGTTCGATATGTAAATCTTGCATCGAAGAAGAAGCTTCATTCTTTTTCTCTCACTATTTTAGTGACCATGTGAATATTTCATTTGAAATCGTTCCTCATAATGACGAAGGCGACAAACAAGAGTCCTCTCAAGCAATTTTTTCTATTTTTAGACAACATGGTCGGCCTTCTGGAAAATGTGTAGAAATATGGCTAGACGATAGAGATCTTCATCTAACACACACTTATACTCTTCTAAATTGTGCCGAGGTTGCACTGTTTGTTAGGTAATCTGAAATAATAATTTGTGTTTTATTCTTTTCTGTAATGCATGCGCGTGTATAACCTAATGTAATAATTTGTTTATATAAACAGTGTTTATGAACGTGAACATCCGAACGGAGATCTCAGTAAAGAATTTTTCGGTTGGTTTTCAAATTACGTTTATGAGCCGAGAATTGTGTTGTTGACGAAGGGTTGTAACATCTTGCGATGGGACCAAAAAGAGCGGTCAAGACATATCCAATATATTTCGTCAATGGATATAAATTTAACACCAAAGAATACGGTACAGAAAAATTAACAAATAATACTAGTGTATTTGTTCAAGGTAGTGACGATCCAGAAAATCACTTAAATGATTTTTATGGCGTTCTAACACAAATTTTGCAACTGACGTATTTCTCACGACCCGTGGAGGAGGTGTTTCTATTTAGATGCAATTGGTTTAGCAATGTTCCAGGTTCTGGAATTAATATGCACAAGGATTATAATCTTATCGAAATAAAGCATACATCACACTATCACAAGTATGATCCTTTTGTATTAGCCAAACAAGCATGCAAGTTTATTACGCTCCTTATCCGTCCCTAAAAAGAGAGAAAGCAGACTGGTCTACAGTTTTTAAAACAAAGGCCAGATTCACATTCGATGGGAAGAATATTTCGAACGAAAAAGCTTATCAGGCAGATCTTGAGCAAAATAACGAAATAATAATTACAGACGGCCATACAGATTTTGGTCCTTCGACCGATGAATCAAATGTTTTTATAGAAGCGTTTGACGGTGCAGAGGAAAATATCATAAAAAATGAGATCGAATCTGAATCAGAAGACGATGATGACTGATATAAATCTGAATATGATTTTTTGCAATTGATGTAACTATGTTGAATTCTTGATGTAGTATGAAATTGATGTGACTATGAAACCAAATCTGTTTACCATTGTTTACATGTCTTATGTCATTTCCATTTGTCATTTATTTAGCAATTTTTATTAAAAATGCAATGAAATCTGCTTATCCTCGGAACAGTACACCCATTATGAGTTAGGTATAACACACTTCCATTTCTATTTCCATTTCAGTCATTAATTAAGCAATTTATACCGTTGATGTCATTTACATATGAAATATATTTCATTATCATGTTATTATTCTCTTATATAATGATGTGTATATGTCACAGGTTTATCATAGTATCATACAGAGGTAGGACCTCTTCCCGATCATTAGAAGGCGATGGCAGTGGCCCATCGCAAGAGTCACAGCATCTAATAGTTTCGTTAGTCCTTAGAGCAGAGGGTAAGAATTAAATTTTATTTAGCATCTTATTTTTTTTATGATATACGTACATACTTATCTGTATCGTATTTAAAAACAGGGGGTTCGACCTACTTCCCTCGAAGGTTGTGCTGGATGTCTCTAGAGCTTCTTATCGCTGTAGGATGAGTGCTTGCTGGCCGAAGTGGGATAACATCCCTCCTCACATCATAGAGTGTATATGGCAGGATATCCTAGTATGTATATTTTTCTATTCTCCATTTTTAATTCGTTTTTCTACTGTTTATCGTTTATAGTGTAATCTATTTTTTTACTTTTTATTGTGAAACACGGGCTGAGATAGACATCCAGACAGACGATATGCTGCTGGCACGAGGATACTGGATGAAGAAGATGTGTAAGAACTACAGTGACTCGATATCTGAATTAAGAAATCTGGTAAGAAACCATGGTGGATGAGGGAGAGCGTATGGCAAGCTTGGTTGAGATACTGGGAAACGGACGAGGCGAAGGCAAGCATACTATTTTTTTTTCAATTATTAATTTGACGTGAACGAGAAATAATGTATCAAATTTTGAATGTACAGGCAGAGTCGGATAGAAACTCTGCAAACAAAAATAAAAATCCCGTCATTCATCGCAGAAGGTCGAAGTCATTTCAGCAGTATCGGTAGGAGTTAGTAAATTTACTGAATGATAATTGTAAATAGTTTATGCTATATAATTCTAAATGTATAATAATTGTATGTAAAAATCAACTTCAGGAAGCTGAGGCGCATGGTCCTGTGGGCTATATGGACGTGTTCACTCGTATGCATACCGTCGAGCATGTAAATCCGGACGAGACAGTTTCGTATACATGGCAGGACGATAAATCCAGCAAGAGCCATGTAAGCATATCTCATTTTATGCAGTATTAGTATTGTTCTGCTTGTTAAACTATAATGAAATAAGATATGATGTTATTAATTTGTTAATGCAGGAAAAGTTTATGGAGCAGCGCCAGAAACTCCTTGCTGATACGGGTCGAGATCAGCCGATGACTGATGAGGAGGACGCTATTTTTGGGTCCGTTATGGATCCAACAGAGCATGACAGACGATACGGATTTGGCAATCAAGTGGTAAATAATTTATTTTACTGCTAATTTGATATTTAAGTCATAATTCTACGTTGGAATATATAATTTTATCTTAAAATACTTCAAATATGCTATTTTGACCGTTTCCAAATAAATTTGAATTTTATTCATTTTTCCATTATTTAAAAATATTTGAACCTTGACAAATCGTCCATATTGAATTTGAATTCAAACCAACCAAATGACTTTATCACACCAGTAAAGCACAAGAAGGCAGAAGATATGAACGTTATGTTAGTTACTAGCTTACAGAGATATGCACATACACTTACAGAGATCACATGGTTAAATTAAATATTTATTGCAGGCCAGCAGTCAAAGACGAGGTCAGCAGAATAGAGCTCAGAGCGATCTAGCAGATATAGAAGATTTGTGGGCTAGAGTGTCCCAGCTGGAGGAGAAAAATTGCCAACAAGCCATGCAGACCACACAGTTGCTAGAGTACATGCAGCAGTTTGGTGGCCGGTTCCCTTCCTCGGTTGGCTCTGGATCTGAAGGAGATTGATTGATTGCTTGCTTGCTTTTTCAGGTATGTTTTTTAGTTTTGTATAATTTGGTAGACGGTGGAGGTAGTTGTTGATTTTTGTATGATTACGTTTGATACACTTGGTTGTGTGGTTGTATGATGATGTGGATGTCGATGATTTTGTGTTATGTTGTATATGTATGATATGGTAGAACACTTGTTATTGGGGTTGTTGTGAATGTTGGAATGTTTATGTATATTATGTATTTTATTTTGATGTAATTTGAAGTATTTGTGTGTTTGATGAATTTTATGCAGTTTGGGTTTTGATATTTGGTTGGAATATTGTATACTGGATTGTGCATTATTGGTGTAATAGTGTTTGGATGCGAAATATGGATGGAAGGCTATATTGCAGCAGGAATAAAAAAATACAGCAAATTTTCGACGGCTTCCGACAGCTTCCCGGTAGTCATTCTTCGACGGCTTCCGATAGCCTGTAGGTTATTTTTTTCGACGGCTTCCGACAATTGTCGGAATCCGTCGGAAAAAGATCCGGCGTCCTCTGTCGGAAGCCGTCGGAAACACTATTCCCCGACGCCTTATTTTCCAACGGTTTTTTCCAACGGCCGCCGACGGCTTCCAACGGTCGCCGACGGTTTTCAGCCGTCGAAGATTGCTGTTTTCCTTGCAGTGATTCCTATGTAAGTCAAATCAGTCTCAAATAAAAATATGATTGCAATGGCTTCAGAAATATTACAGGATTTTTCATCTCCTATCAAGTATACAACCTGAGTGCCATAACTTACGAGATTTCAAATAATTCGAAATACTAATTATAACCACTTTATTTAAAGTTTAAATTAAAAACTTAAACTTTTTAAATAATCCAGTTCCAATAAATAATCCAAATTCAAAAATTATATGGGTATATATCATTTCAGCCCATAATTTAAATATCTTATTTATTCAATTCTAAAATGATTCAGAGGACCATTTAAATGATGTCAATAATATACAAGGTGATAACATGAACATATTAAAATAAATAACAACCATACATCCAACATATCAATCAATGAGCATCCATTTCAACACATCCATATCAACCAATATATTTCAACATATAAAAGTTATCAATATCAAGGTTTAACTATCAGCTAAATTCTAATATAAAATTAAATGTCAATTCAGATTCAATATCAATTCAAATGTCAACTTAAATTAACAAACCGCAATAAAATATTTATATATCACATCATATATTTTATTTAACTTGCAACGGAATTTTTAGTATTGCGTGCTTGGGTTTAATCACTCACCTTTGATTTATAGCCAGTTGAAAATCCAATAAAAGCCCAAAATTTCAATGGTCTTCAAATGCAACTATACTAGTTTCATGTTGTTTGGAATTTTGATACGAACCCAAAGGAAGAAACCGCGCATTAATCAGTGTTCATATGCAGAAGATATTCAAGTTATAAGAACATATTGGAAATGAAATAGAAAACCATGTACACATATTTAATAATAAAATAAAACACATTAGTTACTTACATCAAGAATTTTGAAGCCTGTTCATTTCTCTAAATTTTGGAGAATCAACAGAAAAGGACATGATGTCTCACACATGGAGGAAGGAGGCTTCATGAAATGGATTTGTAAACAAATGGAAAAGATCGGCTTCATGAAAATAAGTTGGTCACATTTGTTTGTTTCTTTCTAGAAGAGAAAGAAAACTTTAGGCAAAATAAATAATGCAAGCACATTTAGAAAATGGAAAGTTAGAGGAAGAGATTTGTGAAATAGGAAACGAATAAGGGATTTTGGAAATTGGAATGTGAAAGGGAAAGATATAAGAAGATGTAAATTTGCAAAATAAAAAGAGCCTAACATGCAGGTAATTAATAAAAGATAAAAGACACACGTTGGAATTTGATAAGACATGTTTAAATGGTAAGCAAATCTTTTCGTATAAAATTTCAAAACATGTGCTACCTCAATTAATTTCATCAACACACACGAAACATGTCAAGACAAGGCTCACGTGTAAATAAATAAAACTTACTGGAAGACCAAAAGAGGCATGTATTTAATGAAAGAAAGTAGTAATAAAATAAAATAAACGAAAGCGACGATTTAAATTTGAGAATGTAGTCCGTACATAGAAATCACAAATATAATACACTAAAAAAACAATTCATTTTAACATATTTTAATAACCCTAATACGCTTAAATTTACATACATACATGCAATTGTATTTAGTAAACAGTAAATAAAATTAAACATCACAATTAACATAATGAGGACGGCCACCCCACACATTTAAAGATGAACTGAGACTCCAAAGTCAAATTTGAAATGGAACAAATCTCCTATGTTAATATGCTAATTATTCCAAATCAAAAATTTAACCAGACCTTCAAGTAGTTTTCTTACCATTTTATTATTGTTATTTTTTTTATAAATTAAATTCAAATCAAGTTTGAATATTTAAATAAATCAAATATTCCAACTAGAAACATATAACAAAATTCAATTCTTTGTTTTAATGAAATTAAGTAAACATTCATAGATGAAATATCCACTTTATTTGATAAGAATATTATTTTCAAGAAACCATCCTTTTCTTTTATTTTTATTGAAACATATTTCTTTTTATTACACATTAATTTACAATTAACACCTCTCCCTTTAAAACCAACTTATATTTAAAGATTATCCCGTTAAAGAGTCACAGAAATAATACTTCATACACCCACATCAATTCTTTAGCAATTAATTTCATATTATCATTATATTTATAACAAATTTAAGTGCTCACAATTTGAACTAATATTTCTCGATTATATTCTCATTATATTTTTAACATAAAACATATGTTCCACATATCATTAATTAATTAATTACCATTTACTTCTATCTCTTATTAATGGCAAGATATACTTACTATTAATTACAATGATTAAATCTCAAAACATACCCTAATACAAGGAAGATAATTAATCCCATTGTTTCCTTTGAAATCCAATTTTCCATGTTAAACCCAATACCTATATACTAAATAAATTTCAACATTTAATAAAAACTGTAATAAAATCCGTTCATTATATATTTAAATTCCAAACAAATCCTTTATTTTGATTTACGTTCTTGTTATCAAATCAACTATTCCCTTATGCAATTGATTAACATAAGTTTTCATTTTATTACACTCACCCCTCAACAGTTAACGTTTCATCTTATGTCAATTGTAATATTTCAATTACATTAATTCTCCATTAATTACCAAATAAATTTCTACCGAACTTAATAATAAGATAATAAATAAAACAGTGGTTATACGTTAATAATCCAAATCTATTAGCTTATTGTTTACAAACAAAGGTTAATAAATTTACATACAAAATGATTGATTTCATACTCCATGTTAAAACCAATTGCAATTAATAACATATGATTACATCAATTTATACATCATTTTTTCTATTCCTTATTAACCTTTATTATTTTAATTGATTGAAATTACGTTAACATAGTATAGTTATCAGTTACATTCAATCAATATTAGCAAACTATATGTTAATACGCGTTACCATCTTTTATCTCATTAAAATTAGTTGTTTAAGATTTATCTTAAGGTCAAAAATTCTAATCTAATAAGATTCAATTTAATAAATCATAAATTTTAATTTCTGACAATATTAAAGTCCAAAATCTTATTAAATTTAATATTTTTAATTATAAAAATATGGGTTGTTACATAAATCTTCTCTCGATCTATTGCCATTATATTATTTGCTTCTTTCTCAGCATTTTCCTACCACTACACATCTTTACCGTTCATTCTCTTTGTCTTCAGGGAAGAAAAGAAAGAGGGAACAAAGGCATTTGCAGGAAACCCAGTCCTTGAACATGGAATGTCAAACATTTCAAGCCTTACTATGCTTAAATACCATATGGTCTCACTCAGCTGTCAACAAAGAAGATCTTAAAAGGTTTTAAAGAATATTTTAGCTAAAACTATTTCGTAAATATGTTCAAACATACAAAAAAATTCATAATTATTTTCAGGTATCAAATACTTTGTGATGGAAATATACTTTCTAATCTTCACAATTTACCGATGCTGATACTCAAAATGAAGTTTCTTTTATGTCATTCAGCCATAATAAAGTTGCAACCCCTTAAATAGTTTAATGCTGGCATTTGTCATTATATGATATCATAATTTATAATAAAAACCATTTTGGCTTCAAAAAAAACTTAAAAACTTTTATCTAAAGACATTTCGATAAATGCATTTGACTTGCGATACCCGTATCATACTGTATGGTATATAGAGAGAATGATGTCAAAACATAGGATTATATTTTAATATATCATATAAATATTTTCTCGGTTGACGTAAATAGATTCACTTTAATACAATATAAAAGTATGTATTTTAATAGGTTAGTATTGATTCCCTGACATATTTTGGAACTGGTATAGAATCCATTTTACTTCTGATTCTAAAGTAGCATTGGCCCATAGTTATTACTGTATGAAATTTTTTCAAAGATGTTGCAAGCAAATATTATTCAACATGTATAGGTAGAACAAAATCCACAAAAACAAACTGCCTTCAAGATCGATGTATTTCATGAGCATATGCAAAATAGATCAATTCTACCTAAACGTGATTAAGGCTTGACAATTGGCCAGTAATACTTCATCAAGGAACATTTTGATTAAATTAAATGATATATGGCTTTAGTGATTCAAATGGACTAAATTACGCACATACAAACTAAAAATATGTTCATTTAGAGAATTCAAGGACCTGTTTTGACACAAAATGTTAACAAAATTATGGAATGTGTGATTGGTTTGTTTTTTCAAAGGTAAGAATGAAATAAATGACATTTAAGTGAAGTAAGATACGATTTTGAGTAAGAAAAAGACATTATAATTACATAGATGTTGGAAACACATCCTTTCTCTAAATAGTTGACATGAAAAAAAGATTAAAATTTTCTTCATTAAATATCAGTTAATACCTTGACAATAGCCTTATCAATTTTTGTCAATTGATTGCAGGTTACTAAAGCTGTTATTCTTTTCAAGTATAAGTATTGTCAATTGAACTATGTAATGGAGTACAAGTATTGTCAATTGAAAAAAGAATACAAAGCTGTGGTCAAAATTAGGAAGAAAAAACTAACAAAAGAATAATAAACAGAACAATATGTTATCAACATTCAACTTCTAATGTTCCTTTTACACCTCATAATAACATTTACCTTGGGCAACACAGTTCTGTTAGTTTTTCTTCTTCAATTTGTATAAACTCTTCAACAGGATACATTAGGTCTATAACACAAACTCAGGGTAATAAGCAGAAAATAACCTTACAAAAACTTGCAATTTGAAGTTAGGTGATAAAAGTGTTCAAAAGTTTGAGGAAGTATTTTCTTACTAAATATTTCGAAGCTTGTAGAAATTTAGATTTGTTAATTGCTACTTTATTACCTGCTATTTTAGAGCCTGTAAAAACAAAAAATAAGGATAACAGGTTGAGAAAGCAAAGAGGTTCTTGTCGAAAGGTATGAACAACATCAAGATGCAATTTCACCCATTCAATTCGTTATTTTATTAACATTCTTGACCTTAGGATGGTGGTTTTCAATTTGCATGGATCACTTACCAAAATTTACTTATGGTGCTTATCATAAGAGCAAGCTAAATTCCTACGTACTTTATGAAAAAATTGATTGTTTTCCCCTTGTTCACACAAATTTCCTACGTGTTTCCGATTTTTGTGATACCAATAAATGATATAATAAGGAAATCTCTTTGAAATTCTTATTTGAGTAATTATGAGTTAATTTTCTAAAGGAATTTTCCTTCTTTCCTTATTTCTCCAAAGTCAAAAGGAAATTTGCACTAATGCTTTTCCAATTACATAGTACTTTTGTCAACATATTAAAGGATTTTTCCAATTAGATGCATACTGTTAATCTAATAATAGTATATTCTAAATGCAAGGCACTAATTTCAAATTCTAATATTCATAAGTTATGTTAATATGTATCTGTTTAAGGACAACATTTCATGTATTGACAAATGTCGTATTGTTCATAGATTCAAGTATTACAGACAAATTTTCACTGAATTTAATATTAACAATCTCATTTATCATGTTGTGTGTCAATTTGATTTACTGTGGCAAGCTCCCAACAAAATTAAAATCGATCTACTGAAATAAACAAAAATATCATAAACCAAGTAGCAACTACAAATCAAAGAAATGACTTGATATGTTAATTTCTTTAATTTGAAATAACCGTGTCCATGGAAACTTAATGAAATGTTGTTCACAAACTACCTATCGTACCATAAAGTCTCCCTAATAAATATTGATATATCAAAGGTAATAAAAAAAGGTAAAATTGATGATTATGAAAAAGGTGCTAACTTATTGGATTTTCATATCTTAATCATGACAAATATAAATAAAGTGAATACTGGTTAACTATAAAATCATAAATCTGACTGCTAAGCATCTTTTTATATCACTGGTTAAATCTTTATTATTTGTGTGTGTCAATTAATCTTTGCATGTCATTAAATTATTACACCTTAATTACGAAAAATACAAATGGAGCGAACACAGGTTAAATGCAATATACCTAACTGACAAATTATGACAAATATTCATTTCAGATTCATGAACAGATTTGATTTGAAACTTATTGCAAATATAGGCTTGTCTTAGAAATCAATAAGTGCACGTATGAAAGTATATAGTTAACATCTCCTTGTATATTATTATCAGTTTTAATTAAAATTAACCTTCAACAATTTCTTCAATCGTAATAAGTTCCCATAATTTGATAATGAAAATATGTAATTAATTTCACATTAACATTCAAAAATGAAGTAAATAATATAAATAAAGCTAAATTGTTCTAATATTTGGAAGCCTTATGTCTTACCTTTCTATTTGCAAGAAGCCTAAGATCTAAATTTCTAAATCAAGCATTGTAGGTGAAGTAGTAATGTATCAGTTCAGTGATACAAATCAATGACATTAGAAAAAACAGTGTAATTAATGCTTAATTTAGAAACTTTGCTCAAGTTTGGAAAAGTATATTTGTAACAATAATTAGTGGAGAATTTAAAAAATAATTTTGAAAGGAAATGTTATTTAAAAACAGAACCTATAAAGTCATTAGTTAGTAATTATGTGCCAATTTAATCAAATCCAGTAGTAAAATCAAAATTGGCTAGGAGTTTAAATGCACAATAGTAGTGAATAAATATGCTGAATATAAAACAATAATAATACTACTAAATTATACATGCTTAATTTATATACCACCAAATTGTTCAAATGTTAAATAGCTTTAGAGAAAACATTTCTTGAAAAATAAAACCAACAGAGTTATTAATTAGTGTTCTCCACTAATTGAATAGCGAAATAATGATTCTATAAAAATGTGTTCATTAGCGTGGTAAAGCTGAATAAAACACATATAACATTCATGGAAAGAAAAACCCATGCTACGCACATGGAATGCTCCAATTTTATTTTATTTTCTTTATTTAGCTTGTTAGGATAACGGGGTGTTTTGCAGTTATATAATTTTCAGCTTACTTCTACTATACAACAAGGTGTATGTTCCAAATTGTAGCTAGTTTGGCATAATAATAGCCAATGTTACATATATGCATATGGCACAGGTAGATAAGTGCAAATTTTGTGGATAGAAATTAGCTTTGCAACATCTAAACCTATGTTTGACCAAAATTTGAAAATTTCTTTTCAAACCAACATTTTCAGCTAATAAATAAAGCAACAAGCAGAGGTGAACAAAGATATTGCCACTTGTACTCAATAACATGTAATGAATGATATGAAGTCAGTAACCAATCAATGTTGCATAGAAGAAAGATAGTGGGAAGGGACAATATAAATGTGTAATACATAAGAAGTGTTTTCATGAAATTCTGTTGGAAGACCGTAATAGATATGGAATTTAAAACCAAAAGCGTACAGTGTAGACACTATTATAAAGGAAAAAAAATGTATATGAATATTAAAATTAATGCCCAATATGATCTTTTCAGTATGCAGTCTGTGTTATGCATTGCTTAGCAATAAATTATCTATTTTTCTGTAATTTATAACATTCAAAAACATGAATCGCTTAGTTGTGAGTTCAATACACTAAACTACGGTAGTAAACGCACTACCGACATCATTAAAGCAGGATAGCACATTTTTTTAATGAATTAGGCCACTCAAACAACATTCAATATCACTGGCCTAAGCTAACTTCAAACATGATTATTGCTTGGATACTATGAAATTAGCCATAAAATCCATAACCTAATAGTACTTCGAACAGTCATGATGAAACTTGTATTTAATATCTACAATTCAAAATAGCGTAGTTTTTAAATTCAACATAAAGAATTTTGGAATCTGGTATTCTCTTCTTTGGGGGTTAACCCAACTCTTGGGTTTGTAGTACAAATTCAAAATTTAAAGCATGTTCCTCAACACAATTTTATTTGAATGGAAATTCCAAATCTGTTGCAAAAGGATTATCATATCACTAATGGTATATGACTTAGGAGTTGAAATTTAGTATGCATTTACTACGTCAATCAAAGCAAAAAAAATAGTACGTAAAATATGCAATGATGATTACCTGATTTGAAATTCTAACTCTGACTTAAAATTAGCATCGCAACACAGCAATTCAACTATCAATCAAAGCAAAATAAAAACCCTAATATCCAATCCAAATTTATGAAAAATATTAGAAGAGAAAGATACCTTTAACAAAATAGAAAAGCCATGGCCGAAGCATTTCCATTGTTTCAGAGTTCATCACAGCAACTGAATTATCATCATAGACTGCACCATTGACACCAACCTAATCACTGCCTTCTTCCTCCCTATGTTAAAATCCTTCTTCCCTTGCTATTATGAAATAACACAACAAATTGTAAGGAAACCCAAACAAAAAAGTAGTAATATCGGAGTACTTAAATTTTATAAATGGAACATCAGTTGGTAATAACGGGAACGGTTGCTGGTGGCGATGAAATCAGTCGATGAAATTAGCAATCTAGTTTGAATTGAGCTGATGGGAAAGACGGTGGATTTGGATGGCGTCGGATCTAGAGTCACGCCTTTGTTGCAATAAGAAAGAAATGAGATTTGAGGCTTGTTGTAGTGGGAAAGCAAACAAATGTGGATAAGAAAGGGCATATCGGGAATTCGGAAAAGACACGGTTGATTTTCAGTTCACTGAATTGTTATATTATTAGTAATGAAGATATATCAATTTTTTTACATGCTTTTTCAAACGAACCCCAAACGAAACATGCCGCCAGGCATTTATAATGTTTTATCCCTATTCTGAACATATTGAAACATGTTTCGGGGCCTAATTCAATCGCATAGGGAAGATAGCTTTTTGAATCAATTTAAAATATTAAATTTCAATTCGTTTCACTCCCATACGACCAAATGGTAACTCCAAACGTTACAAAATTTGAAACCCGATAATAATACACTATTACGGATCCAATGGAACTAGTTTCATCGAATTTCAAGACTGTGCCCCGGAAGGCTATTTTAACTCGTTGATTAAATCTAGCGATTTTCAAAATCGTTGAAATCATTTAAGTTTTCAAATTTTAAAAATTATTAACTCAATTATAATTCAAATAGAGCTTATATTCATATTAGAATCATTCTGATTCATGTTAAATCAAAATTCAATTATTTACAATATTACCATATATTCGATTATTTACAGTATTACCATATATTCAATTTCATTATTAAACTATTATATAAATTCCAATTTTAACTTAGCGACTTTTTATTCCATCCAAAAGTCCAATATAACAATTCAAATCCAATTAGACTTTAAACAAACTTTAGAAATCATTTTCATATCCATTCATTTCAAATTCACCTATTTATCCCAGTTTTAAATATTAAATTACTATTTTTCCAAATTCATTAAATTGCCTTATTTGAAATTATAAACTATTTCACTAATACAACCTAATTCTTCATATTCAAGATCAATTTATAATTCACATTCAATATTTAAAATGAATTAAATGTTCATAAACTAACGACCAAAATTCTAGGTCATTACAATGGGAGAGGGAGTTTGTTACTTTTTAGAAAAGAAAAAAAATAATAAAACTGATAATGGAGGTTAAGTAGAAGAATGTAAATAAATACAACTTGAGAGGATGATTCAATCTTTGAAGAATATTTGCCTTTATATAGAGATTATTAAGTATAGTTAAACTGATCAATAAAGAGGTTTGTTTTGTCGTAGACTTGCAAAATCAAGTAGTGTGAAGCTTAAGTAATATTTATTTTAGTGGAAATTAGGGACACATCCTTACTTTTAAAATTAATGTAAGTTTACCCCCTCCGAATGCACATTATAAATTTTGACCCTATAATTTATACCATACCACCCAGACTGTAACAAATAGGATTTTCGACTTTCGAAAATCGACATTAATACGTCCACTGTATCAACTGCCGAGCAATCGAATGCCGAAAACCCGAATTGTTAGGGTTTGAGAAGAAGAGGTAGAAGAAGAAAGAAAGAAGAAGCAACAGAAACAATATCAGAATCTCACAATCGCAGCGGAACAATATATAATAGATAAATGAATAATCTTTAAATCAAAAGAACTGTATCAGTTATTACATTACATCATATTACATTACATTATCAGAGTTGACAACAAAAAACAGCGGAAAAGAAATACTATATACTAGTTGATACACCATGCCATCCAGCTTGCCTCCAAATCTCTACAGCAAATCCTAAATTCCAGAATGACCTGATAACGTGACTCTAGACTGCCCGTGTTAAAATTGGTGGGCACCCTGAGTTTAAGAAGGAAACAATAAACTCCAGGTCAGTCATGGGACGGTGCGAGAACTTAAAATAGTTGTATCTTTAAAACAAACAAAAAAATATTTTAAAATAGATTCGCAATGCATTTGGAAAATGAAACTACCATAAGGCCTCCCGCACACATACACACAATGCAAATGCAGAATCGGAGGAGATTTCTCCTTATGATAGTCAAACATACTTGATACACAAATTTCTTTGATATTATTACTATATGTGCAAAGCGTAGGAAACCATTTCGAAAGTATAATATAAATCTTAGCTAACATACGACCATTATCGTATGTCTACTATAGCTACCATCTAAACAGTGGGGCGCCACCATAAGTAAATGGCAGGTTCTACAACTAAAACTGTACAAGGTGCTTATTGTTTCTTTTGATTTTCCAACAAATGGTCAGGCCAAGGAACTTCCCATTGCCACATTGGTACACCTCTGGAAAGACGCCCCGAGAACCTAACCGGATCTCTGCAAACACAAGCCGGGTTACCTGTAGCTAGGTAACTACTGACACGAGTATGCCATCCCCCGGTCGTAACCAACCTAAATCTCGGGATTCACCAACAACCACAAAGAAATAAACTTGCAGCAACCACATAGGTTAAGTATCAGGGCTCCATACCATAATACCACCTCTATCCAGAAGGAAATGAACATACCCTATGAGGGCGCTATCCCCAAATAACCTTGCTGCATTCTTCCTGTTTTGACCATTTCCGGGGTGTGAGGTCCGACGAAGTCTCGTCCACAAAGCTACGCTTTTCATAAAAGCCACGCTTTGATCAACAAATGATCGGCAACACTCAGCATGCCACATTACCAAATTAGGAATATATCGCTAGCAACCATCAACTACATAACCTCTAAGCACGTACGTCTCAGAGAAGGGTGTTAAGCTAAGAGAATAAATTCTCCGCCACCAACAGAAATTTTTTTGATAGAAACCGGCTTTACATATTAAAATGTAATGTCAGACATACAATCCATACAAGTCCGATTCGGGATCGAACAGAACCGAAGACACTTGCAAAGAAGCCCTTGCAAATCCGGATATTCACTAATCACATCCGGAATTCCTATCATAAAGGGTGATAAAATCTCTATATCGGGGATCAGCCATGCAGAGGCATTCGACTGTAATACTTCCATTTTCGAAAATATCCGGTCTTTAAATGCTATCCATTTCGACGTATCACTATTCGGAATGGGATTTATGACCAAAGGTCCTCTCCCGGCTAAACCGAATAACGAGCGCTTATTTTGAAAATAAGTGTAGCATTCAAATTCAAGCAAACCACAACAAATACCCATTAAAAAGGTAAATATCAATAGTCGGTTATTTAACTATCAATAGATATGCACACATCACTAGATTCCAAATAATTTCCCAATTTATTTATTTTCCAAAAATATCTTTACAAGATATATTTTCCACACTTCAAAAATAAATCAATGTTTATTTTTAAACAAATTCTCCTTTCCTCTATAAATTTCATGGTGAATTTAAATTTCCAAATATCCACTGTTATATGATTTTCAAATCGATTTCAAATATTCACTTTCAATTAATCTTTAAAATATATCAAAACATTTCACTTCATGTTGGAAAACATTTCCATACTTATTTAATAATAAGTAATTCACAAATCTATTTATTTTCAACATTTGAAAAATATTCAATATACTTAAATCACAATTAAGTATATATTTTATTCTTTAAGGAAAACATTCTCCTAAACATATTCATTTGAGTCAAAATGAATGTTGCGTAAAACATCGTTACGAAAACCTAAAATCACTAGTATAGGGATTCGAAATTAAGATAGATATATAAATCCCAATACTATATCAAACATTTCCTTTCGAAAATCATTTACTATAACAATAGTATTATAGTCCATCTTTTCCTTATTTCTCAAAAACATCTATTTCAACAATGAATGTTGAAATCTATGGTTTCGATCCTTAACACATTTTAAAACAACTTCAAATCATTTTAATTCTATTTAAAAGATCACTTCCTAAAACATTTCTTTAATATATTATTCACCATCCCAAAATCGTGGATATAAATCGTTTACCAAATTCAACACTTCTACATATTTAATTTAAAGGATTATCCATCGTCCAAAATCGTGGATATATCTCCTTTAATAAGCTATAATAATTAACTTATCATAATAAGTCGATTTCGGATTTATAAAACAATTATTTATAAATTCCATTAATATTTTATAACAACTTAAATTTATAAAATCACTTTATTAACAAATTCGATCCATATCTCATTTACACCCAAAATCCAAATTTATAGGTTCTATTAATATTTTATAACAACTTCATTTTAACACTTACAAAAAACTCATTTTATAATTCTAATATTTTAATTTATAAATATCAACTTTATAAATCTTAAAAAAAAACCGTTTATAATAATTCAAAAATCCCAATTTAAACCATTTTACAAATTAATCAACTAATTATTTTAAAAATCATATTTCGGTTATATTTCACAAAAATAATAATTTTTATAACATAAAAATTATAACGTTTATTTATTTAAAATGAATCAATTCCAAAATTCAATAAAATGTATACTTTCAAAAATCACTTGAAAATCCTTTAAAATTCAAAATCGTTACTTTAACATTTTTAAAACTCCAAAATATAGGCCTAATGCTGCAACAGCACCAATACATCAACCACGGCATCCAAACATCATATATCAATATGATAACGGAATACATCGCAAATATCTGTAAATAAATCAATACTGTTGAGGAATCCAGTTGGATCCCTCCAACCTGTTTCTCTACATCCACAGATGTTAGCACGATACCAATCCCGTTTCAAGTCAGAATATCGCGGGGTTTATATAAAATATTATCCGCTATTATGCGGCGCAATAGGGTCTCATCCGCTATATAATGCAGGAAATCAACTCCAAGTACATATATAATACCAATTCCACATCAAGGTGAAATATCGCGGTATATGTGTTTAATATAATAACCTCCGCTTAATATACGGCCTATAGGGTCTATTTCAATACAACAGATAGCAATTTATCATCCAAGCATAAAATCAAGCAATTTTAAATTTATCTATTTAAAATTAAATCGAAACACAATTTGATTGAGTGAGAAGTTCTCACCTTGCTTCAAATACAGTTGCAGTGTTTTATTCCGAATAAAATTAAACGAGCGTTTAATTTTACCCAAAATTCACACTAGCTCCAATCAACTCCAATCCATCTCCATCGCGTAGTGTTCGTCAATACAAAGCAACGCAATTTGTTTCGTCGTTTTTCGACCTCGTATGAACAAGTTATGAAGTTACAAAGTTTATATGATTTTAATATATATATATATAACCAATTTCTATTTTAATTTGCAAACCCTACAATCTCGGCAGCTCGTTTTTGATACTGCAGATCCAAGCCGCACGTACCCTTCTTCCCCATCAGTAAAAGACGCACACGAATCTAACCCATCCATGCGGCCACGTCCATCGATGCCGCACCACCATACGACGACCGGAACAAGATCGAGCGACGCCATTCAAAAGCCTCTTCAACCACGAACCACTGCCCCAAGCGCCATGATGCTCGGCCTTACCATTATCTACAAATCCGAGCCGAAACGTATGAACTTTGCATCGAGATTCACGTCGATTCGTAGCTCCATTTACGATCATAGCCATTGAGAATGTAGATCTCAACGCGCTCTACAATATTGCAGAAGAAAATTTCTTGAATTGATTTGTGGATTGGAAGAAAAATGAAGTAGAACGTGATGCTTTTCGGCCATTGAAAGCTTAGTGGCGGCTGCTGTAACCCTAGCCAGGGTTTTTGATGCAAATGAGAAAATATGGGGCCTTTTATAGAAAATTTACGCGTCACTATTCACCCGAAATTTTTCCGAACTCCAAACGAAGCGTGTCGCCTGGCGTTTATAATGTTTTACCCCTATTGCGAACGCAATGGAAGATATATCGAGAGCCGATTCGATCGTATTTGAAAGGTAGGCTTTCAAATCGACTTATTTAAATTTAAAAATTCACTTAAAGTGATTTCTACGCGTTTTAGCTTGCCCCGGACAAACCGTAAATCCGATTGACACGAAATTTGAAATATTACAATAATATAACATTACAGATCCGATGAAACTAGTTTCGTCAAAATCCAAGACTGTTTGAAAAATGACTATTTTTACTCGTCAATTAAATACTAAAATATTCAATTTCCACAAATTAACTTTTAATTAAATTTTAAAAGTTCTATAACATCATTCTAACTCCAATATGATTTTATACAACTTTGCAAATCAATTTTAATCACATTAAACCTAATTTCCAATTATCTCTGTAATTTCACATATTAAATTATCGATTTAATTACCCAGTTAAATCTAGATATTCGAAATATAATTTATTCAACTAACAAATTTTACTTATTAATATTTAAAATCAATTAAATATACGAATTTCAAATGACAGAAATTTTGGGTCGTTACAAACTTCCCCCCTTAAAAGAATTTCGTCCTCGAAATTGCCAAGTAAGAAAAGTTACAGAATCCATCAACTTTTCAAAACCATTTGTTCAAGTTAAATTTCAAATTCATTTAAGCATTTTAACTTTTCCAAAATCCAATGGTCACACTTTTCTAGTTCAATTCCTACATTTTCATTTCAATTTAGAAATTGACTTTTCGTCAACAAAAATTTTCCAAAAAATTTTCAAATTTTTTTTCCAACTCCCAAAATTTACGGAAAATTTTGATAGAGTCTCCTTTGTACGAAGGAGCTTTTGCAATATCACAATAGATATAAATATATGCACATCGACCCACACGGTCGGAAAACAGAAAAACAGTTCATATTTCCTATTTTTATTGCGTAGGTGTACCTTTTTAGCATTTTTAAGCAAAGCAGTTATTTATTAGCATTTTAGCATGACCAAATCCAGACAACTACAGCCCCGGTACCTGTACTTACTCAATTTAAACATGTAAGTGACATATATAGAAAATTCATTTACATTTCACTAATTTCAATAGAAAATACATAGGTTTCATAAGCAATGCAATCAAAATAATTCCCATAAGTTAAAATTTGTATCGAAACCTTATAAATTGCTTACAACCAATTCACATTAGTTCACTTTCAATTCAAATTCAATTACATAGCTTTCCATTTATCAATTCAATTTCATTAACACTTAATGAATTATATACAATTAACTAACAATCATATAACAACCAAATCATAACCAACACAACCAAATTTATTAAATTTACATTCAATAATTCATATTCACTTTGTCTAACTTCAATTTGGTTTAACACTTTTAATTCCAATTGGGTGGTATCAAATTGACTTCCATTCAATTATTCAATTTCCAATTTACTAGTTTTTAATGAATTAACATTTACATCCCTTATTCCATGTCAATTTATTTGCATTAGATTGATTAATATTCAATCCATTTATTAATTCAATTATCAGTTCATTTAACAAATAAGGTTGAATTTCATTACATATCTCAAGTTCATATTCATCACTTCACTTTATTAATTTACTTCGATACCAAAATCAATTTCATTCAACATCACTTAAGTTATATTCCATTTCAAACATCATTTGTTTAACTTAACTTAAATTTCCACTTATAAATCCAATTCAGATTCCAATTCTAAAGTAAATTCTATTTACTTTTACCAAAGTCAAATTTCATCACTTATTCAAATTCACATCTCGTTTTGCTTAACAAAAATTGTTTAACCATTTTATCATTCGGTTTCACTTACATTTCCACATTTAATAAGTTATACAACTTATATATTTACTATGCTAACCCAAATCCTTTAACTTTACCAAAGCTAAAATCTTTATTATTTCATATTATAAGTTCAAAACTCGTTTCACTTATATTAAACAATTACAACTTGGATTTTAATTTCAAATTTGTTTATCACAACCAAACTTAAATTTTCAACTTACTATGGTAGCAAATCCATCAAACAGAAACTCGAAAATGATACTGATGATGCTGCAGTCATCACCCTTATTATTTCCCAGTGACAGTAGTGAATTCAGTGCCTAATATTCTTTCAGAAATTTTCTTTTATTCATAAATCACATTTATAAATCTTTTTCTTATATAATTTCACTATTTAACTTTTAATTTTGGAAAATAATTTCCAGAATAAACAGGATTCAATATTTTCAATTCATAGTTCAAATTCATTTTTATTTACAACTCATATTTATAAATATATTCATATAGTTTCACTTCTTAGATATATATAAGATTAGTTCACAATTGTAAATCACATTAATTATAATTCCATACTTAATAATTCAGTTGCTTCTACAATTTATTCTCTTAATTAACTTATATATATTCTTACATTTTCAACAACCAAACAATCAATTTATATACTCTCTAATAATTTTTGCAAAATTATTTCCTTTATATGTAAAATATAATCGAGGTAAAATAATTTCATTTACCCAATTAAAAATGATACTATGTCGGTTTATCTCGCTTAAGTGTTTAGAAATCCCTCTCGATAATATGGCGTCCCACATACCGACCAGAATTCACAAACAGCTCAACGGATAAGCAAACACAATATAAAACATTTTTTATATTCACTAAGAAATACGCGCTCATATCTATCATTACACTCACACTCATTCTAGAGTACTACTGACTCTATCTCTAATGAGTAATTCCCAACAGAGCCAAGGTTGTCGCTTAACCAAATGCTCTGATACCAACTTGTAGCAAACGGGATTTTCGACTTTCGAAAATCGACATTAATACGTCAACTGCCAAGCAATCGAAGGCCGAAAACCCAAATTGTTAGGGTTTAAGAAGAAGAGGTAGAAGAAGAAAGAAAGAAGAAGCAACAGAAACAATATCGGATCTCACAATCGTAGAGGAACATCATATAATAGATAAATGAATAATCTTTAAATCAAAAGAACTGTATCAGTTATTACATTACATCATATTACATTACATTATCAGAGTTGACAACAAAAAACAGCGGAAAAGAAATACTATATACTAGTTGATACACCATGCCATCCAGCTTGCCTCCAAATCTCTACAGCAAATCCTAAATTCCAAAATGACCTGATAACGTGACTCTAGACTGCCCGTGTTAAAATTGGTGGGCACCTAGAGTTTAAGAAGGAAACAATAAACTCCAGGTCAGTCATGGGACTGGTGCGAGAACTTAAAACAGTTATATCTTTAAAAGTAACAAAAAAAATATTTAAAATAGATTCGCAATGCTTTTGGAAAATGAAACTACCATAAGGCCTCCCGCACACACACAATGCAAATGCAGAATCGGAGGAGATTTCTCCTTATGATAGTCAAACATGCTTGATATGCAAATTTCTTTGATATTATTACTATAAGTGCAAAGTGTAGGAAAACATTTCGAAAGTATAATATAAATCTTAGCCAACATACGACCATAATCGTATGCCTACTATAGCTACCATCTAAATAGTGGGGTGCCACCATAAGTAAATGGCAGGTTCTACAACTAAAACTGTACAAGTTGCGTATTGTTTCTTTGGATTTTCCAACAAATAGTCAGGCCAAGCAACTTCCCATCGCCACATGGGTACGCCTCTGGAAAGACGCCCCGAGAACCTAACCGGATCTCTGCCAATACAAGGCCGGGTTACCTGTAGTTAGGTAACTACTGACACGAGTATGCCATCCCCCGGATGTAACCAACCTAAATCTCGGGATTCACCAACAACCACGAAGAAATAAATTTGCAGCAACCACATAGGTTAAGTATCAGGGCTCCATACCATAATACCACCTCTATCCAGAAGGAAATGAACATACCCTATGGGGGCGCTACCCCCAAATAACCTTGTTGCGTTCTTCCTGTTTTGACCATTTCCGGGGTGTGAGGTCCGACGAAGTCTCGTCCACAAAGCTATGCTTTTCATAAAAGCCACGCTTTGATCAACAAATGATCAGCAGCACTCAGCATGCCACATTACCAAATTGGGAATATATCACTAGCAACCATCAACTACATAACCTCTAAGCTCGTACGTCTCAGAGAAGGGTGTTAAGCTAAGAGAATAAATTCTCCGCCACCAATAGAATTTTTTTTGATAGAAACCAGCTTTACATCTCAAAATGTAATTTCAAACATGCAATCCATACAAGTCCGTTCCGGGATCGAACAGAACTGAAGGCACTTCCAAAGAAGCCCTTGCAAATCCGGATATTCACTAATCACGTCTAGAATTTCCATCACAAAGGGTGATAAAATCTCTATATCGGGGATCAGCCGATGCAGAGGCATTCGACAGTAATCCTTCCTTTTTCGAAAATATCCTGTCTTCAACACCGGACGTATCACAATTCAGAATGGGATTTACGACCCAAAGGTCCTCTCCCAGCTGAACCGAATAACGAGCGCTTATTTTGAAAATAAGTGTACATTCAAATTCAAGCAAATCACAACAAATATCCATTAAAAAGGTAAATATTGATTGTCGGTTATTTAACTATCAATAGATATGCACAACATCACTAGATTCCAAATAATTTCCTAAATTATTTATTTTCCAAAAATATCTTTACAAGATATATTTTCCACACTTCAAAAATAAATCAGTATTTATTTTTAAACAAATTCTCCTTTCCTTTATAAAATTTCATGGTGAGTTTAAATTTTCAAATATCTACTGATATCTGATTTTCAAATCGATTTCAAATATTCAATTTCAATTTATCTTTAAAAGATATCAAAACATTTCACTTCATATTGGAAAATATTTCCATACTTATTTAATAATAAGTAATTCACAAATCTATTATTTTCAACATTTGGAAAATATTCAATATACTTAAATCACAATTAAGTATATATTTTATTCTTTAAGGAAAACATTCTCTTAAACATATTCATTTGAGTCAAAACAAATGTTGCGTAAAACATCGTTACGACAACCCAAAATCACTAGTATAGGGATTCGAAATTAAGATAGATATATAAATCCTAATACCATATAAAACATTCCTTTCGAAAATCATTTACTATAACAACTGTGTTATAGTCCATCTTTTCCTTATTTCTCGAAAACGTCTATTTTAACAATGAATGTTGAAATCTATGGTTTCGATCCTTAACACATTTTAAAACAACTTCAAATCATTTTAATTCTATTTAAAAGATCACTTCCTAAAACATTTCTTTAATATATTATTCACCGTCCCAAAATCGTGGATATAAATCGTTTACCCAATTCAACACTTCTACATATTTAATTTAAAGGATTATCCACTGTCCAAAATCGTGGATATATCTCCTTTAATAAGCTATAATAATTAACTTATCAAAATAAGTCGATTTCGGATTTATAAAACAATTATTTAGAAATTCCATTAATATTTTATAACAACTTCAACTTATAAAATCACTTTATTAACAAAATCTATCCATATCTCATTTACACCCAAAATCTAAATTTATAAGTTCCATTAATATTTTATAACAACTTCATTTTAACATTTATAAAAAACTCATTTTATAATTCCAATATTTTAATTTATAAATATCAATTTTATAAATCTTTTAAAAAAACCCGTTTATAATAATTCAAAAATCCCAATTTAAAGCATTTTACAAATTAATCAACTACTTATTTTAAAAATCACATTTCGGTTATATTTCACAAAAATCATAATTTTTGTAACATAAAAATTATAATGTTTATTTATTTAAAATAAATCAATTTCAAAATTCAATAAAATGTATACTTTCAAAAATCACTTGAAAATCCTTTTACATTCAAAATCGTTACTTTAACATTTTTAAAACTCCAAAATATAGGCCCAATGCTGCAACAGCACCAATACATCAACCACGGCATCCAAACATCATATATCAATATGATAACGGAATATATCGCAAATATCTGTGAATAAATCAATACTGTTGAGGAATGCAGTTGGATCCCTCCAACCTGTTTCCCTGCATCCACGGATGTTAGCACAATACCAATTCCGTTTCAAGACGGAATATCGCGGTACATGGGTTTATATAAAATATTATCCGCTATTATGCGGCGCAATAGGGTCTCATCCGCTATATAATATGGGAAATCAACTCCAAGTACATTTATAATACCAATTCCACATGAAGGTGGAATATCACGGTATATGTGTTTAATATAATAACCTCCGCTTAATATACGGCGTATAGGGTCTATTTCAATACAACATATAGCAATTCATCATCCAAGCATAAAATCAAGCAATTTTAAATTTAACTATTTAAAATTTAAATCGAAACACAATTCGATTGAGTGAGAAGTTCTCACATTGCTTCAAATACAGTTGCAGTGTTTTATTTCAAATAAAATTAAACGAGCGTTTAATTTTACCCAAAATTCAGACTAGCTCCAATCTAGCTCCATCGCGTAGTGTTCGTCAATACGAAACCAACACAATTCGTTTCGTCGTTTTTCGACCTCGTATGAACAAGTTATGAAGTTACAAAGTTTATATGATTTTAATATATATATATATATATGACTAATTTCTATTTTAATTTACAAACCCTACAATCTCGGCCGCTCGTTTTTGATACTGCAGATCCAAGCCGCACGTACCCTTGTTCCCCATCAGTAAAAGACGCACGCGATTATAACCCATACACGCGGCCACGTCCTTCGATGCCGCACCACCATACGACGACCGGAACTAGATCGAGCGAAGCCATTCAAAAGCCTCTTCAACCACGAACCACCGCCCCAAGCACCATGAAGCTCGGCCTTGCCATTGTCTCGAAATTCGTGCCGAAACGTATAAACTTTGCATCGAGATTCACGTCGATTCTTAGCTCCATTTACGATCATAGCCGTTGAGAACGTAGATCTCAACGCGCTCTACAATATTGCAGAAGAAAATTTCTTGAATTGATTTGTGGATTGAAAGGAAAATGAAGAAGAACGCGATGTGTTTTCGACCATTGAAAGCTTAGTGGCGGCCGCTGTAACCCTAGCCAGGGTTTTTGATGCAAATGAGAAAATAGGGGGCCTTTCGTAGAAAATTTACGCGACACTATTCACCCGAAATTTTTTCGAACTCCAAACGAAGCGTGCCGCCTGGTGTTTATAATGTTTTACCCCTTTTCCGAACGCAATGGAATATACATCGGGAGCCAATTCGATCGTATTTGAAAGATAGGTTTTCAAATCGACTTATTTAAATTTAAAAATTCACTTAAACCGATTTCTACGCGTTTTAGCTTGCCCCGGACAAACCGTATATCCGATTGACACGAAATTTGAAATCTTATAATAGTATAACATTATGGATCCGATGAAGCTAATTTTGTCGAAATCCGAGACTGTTTTAAAATGACTATTTTTACTCGTCAATTAAATATTAAAATATTCAATTTGCACAAATTACCTTTTAATTAAATTTTAAAATTTCTATAACATCATTCTAACTCCAATATGATTTTATACAACTTTACAAATCAATTTTAATCGCATTAAACCCAATTTCCAATTATCTCAGTAATTTCACATATTAAATATCGATTTAATTATCCAGTTAAATCTAGATATTCGAAATATAATTTATTCGACTTACAAATTTTACTTGTTAATATCTAAAATCAATTAAATATATGAATTTCAAATGACATAAATTCTGGGTCGTTACACAGACAAATATCCATATTGAGAAGTTAATTTGTAGATTTATCGGAATTCAATTTTGTTTTTACCATTAAATCGAAAATTTTATTACCATTCTATGAAAATCCACATATGGTAGGTCCTAAACAAGCTTCACTAATACTTTCAAATATAATATAAATTTACAATTTTATAAAAAGGTTGTACAACGTCGAAATTTCAACAACATCATATAAGTGTTATCGAAAAAATCAAACATGACACAATGCGACGACACAAAAATCCACAGAGCTTAAGCTGACAATAAACCACACATGTCCAACCCAAATTGAACGAAAATTTGGATAGTTATGAGAAAGAAAGAAGAATAGAAGAAGAAGAGAAAAAGAAACTAAAAAATCACATAATCTCACAAATGCGGCGGAACATCATATAATATAATATTAATAAACTTTACGAAAAAGAAAATGTAATATACATACATCCATCAGAGTGCAACAACATATCACAATCATCAGCCTCGACAGTTATAATAACATGTCCTCATAAGCGTTGATAGTTAAACAACAATGTAGTAGAAAATAAACAAATATGGGAAAGGGCTTTTACAAATAATGGAAAATAACCTATCCTCACAATCGTCTGGTGAAGCTCTAAAGCATCCAAATCTAAATCTGTAAATATGCTCAATCCGGCCCAAGCACTGAAATGGAAGGACGTCCAGATCAATCTAGCAAAACAGTGTGAGAAAACATAACTCAATTGAATTTTAAAGTTATAAATTTTTTCAAAACAAAGATATCTCATAAGATCATGCCGTATATAAACACGGACAGGTTTTTACCTTACAATAACCAAAACATTTCATATCAAGTTCTATTATATTATACTAGTGTCTAGTATACATATAGTATTAATCATAACCGAAATTGTTACTATTATTAAATTCCAGCATACTAGGCACTACAATCAAAATGGTAGGCACGTAGTGGAGAATGGATTTCCAACAAATGGCTAAGTAAGAGACTACCTTCCGACAGTACATCTCTAGAGGAATGTATCGAGGCCCAACTGACGGTCCGCTACCAATAGAAGACCAGCCTACATTAACTAGACAGTACTGAATATATCATCACCCCGGTCGCTACTGACCTATCCGAGGGTCCTCTTCACATACACCACCATAATTTAATACTCAATGTCCTAGCGGGAATAAATATATCCAAAAGGGGATGATTATATTCTAATGGTTGTGAACCACATAGCCTTGCCGCATCTGACCTATTTTCGTCATTTTCGGGTGTGAGGCTTGAGGTAGCGATTACCTTACACATAGCACATTTCACTTCAGATACCACTTTGTCATTCCATTATCACATAACTGATTTCTACAAACGTATAATTCCTGAGCGCATACGTCTCAGGAAATGTTACTAAACTAAGAGAAATTTCCTTCTCCGCCACCAAATAGATGATACATTTATAGAAATCAATCAATGTGATTTTAAAATGCAAGGTCAAACATTTGTCCATATAAGTTGTCTAGGAACAGGACAAACAAAATGCAAATCTCCTACCACATCCTGTTATAGGAATCACCCCCAGGATCAGTAGCAGTCAGTCCTTGCAAATAGAAAATTCTCATAACTGAGCACTCTGCTACCATAAGCATACAATATGGTAATTTTCCCGAGGGTCTAATGGCAAGCAGCTCTACATCATGAAGATCTTCGTCGTCAATTATCATTATCATAAACCTGCACTTTCAAACGCATACATTAGTCCAAAGTGGCTTTCGAGGATAAATTAGATCGCGGTCTCTCTAGACCAACAATGATAAAGAGGCTAAATTTGATAGTCAATTATTTAGCTATTAAAGCAACAATAGTATCTAACACATAAGTAGACACTAGTCCGAATTAATAATCTTTTAGTAACTAAATCAAATTCCCAATATTTACTTCAAATTATCTTTAAAAGCATATATCCACAAAACCATTCCGAACTATTTGATAATGGAAAACATTCCCATATACTTATACCAATGGTATAAATATATTCACAAATCATTTCATTTTAAATATCTCCATATAATTAAAACGGAAATAAGTGTATATACAAATCTTAAGGAAAGTATTCTTCAAAACGCACTTCATTTGGATAAAAAAGAATGCTTCTTAAAACATCATTAAACAACCCAAAACACTAGTATAGGGGTTTGAGTATATATATATAGACACACACACTATATAAAAAATTTCCTTTCGAAAATCATTAAATATAACAAATGTTAAAGTCCACGCCTTCCTTACTTCCCCGAAAACGTCTATTACAATAGTAAATATTGAAATCTTCCAATGCTTATCACGTTTTAAATCATTTTCAAAGTACTAAATTCCATTTGGAATTATTATTTTCCCAAACATTACTTTCAAAAATAAATTACTTTTAAAACCGTTAACTTCATCAAAATATTACTTTCAAACATTCCTTTAAAAGATAAATCACTTTTAAAATGATTAACTCCATACCTATATTTCAACATAAATCATTTCTATATTTATAAACTACATTTATAAATTTCACTTCTATATTATAAAACTTTTATTTATAAAATTCATTTATTTGTAAAATTCCTTTTATAAATCTATTCATTTGTAAAATCTCTTTATTTATAAAAATCCATTTATAAATCTATTACTTTATAAATCTCTTTGTCTACTTATAGAAATAAAATCTCAGTTTTAATGCCTAGAACTCTGTTTATACATCTTTACTTCATTTATAAAATATTACTTTGGTGAATCTCTTATCTAAGCCATTTCGGAAATATATACTTCTAGCTATTTTCATCTTCTTAAAAATTATATTTATTTACAATGAAAATATGGACTTATTCATAAATTTCAAAACATTTATAATATAGCTCAAAAAAATCTATTTAACATATTTCACAAAACAATTAAATTAATGTTCCAAAAATTATATTGTTATCTCATTTCAATAAACTCCTTGTTTTATTAATTTAAGAATTATTAAAACATGTAAAATTCCAAAATCGCTTTAGAAATCATTTTCAATTCACAATCATTATTTTAGTATTTCAAAATACCAAAAATAAGGCCAAGTGCTACTATAGTACTAAATTAGTCAAATCATGTCACAATCAATAATATGGCATCCAAAACATCATATATCACCGTATATATGAAAAGTAAAATCAACATTGGTGATGAATTTTGTTGGATTCCTCCAACCCGTCCCCCTGTATCACATATAGTATATTATCATAAAATATAAATCAATCACTGCGAGGCAGGATCATACACAAAGGGTCATCCACTCTTATATAGGAACGTAATAGGGTCTCATCCGCTCCAAGGGCGGGAATATATTCAAATCAACTAATAATATAGTAAATCATCCAAACAAACAACAAAGATTATAAATAAAAAAATTCCCACTTATATAAAAATATAAGAAGGCCGGAGAGGTGAGTTTACTAACTGAAATTCCAATAATGGTCAAAGCACACTGGTTTGAATTAAAATTGAACGGGCGTTCAATTTTAACACAAATTTCTGCTAATCCAAATTTATCCAATCCAATTCCATAACATAGATTTCGTTGATACGATCGCAATGCAACTCGTCGTGTTCAAAACCGACCTCATATGAAAAAGTTATAGATTTATTAATATTTGAAATAATTAAATTAAAAGTAACCTTTTTATTAGTATAATTTTAAATTATACCTTTGCCTCTCTCACTCCTCGTTCGCCCAGGTAATGCACTAACCCAAACCGCTGAAACTTCCTCGATCATCGTGCCTTCCCACTTCACTGGTAGCCGATCAAACGTCGATTCTCGAGCCGCACCTCCGCCCATGCTTGCGCTAAGCTTGGTCAACCAAAACGCTGCCCATGTCATACCCTGGCTAGAATGAACGTAGCCCAAATTCATTCCATTCATCAATGATTCAATGATCCAACCGTTTAGAGCTCCTCAAGCTCTACGAATTTCCTTCTCACGCTGCGAAAATTTTATTGAGTAGATGATGAGAATTCTTGGGAGGAAGGTGCGCAATTTTCGGCCATTTGAATTAAATGGCGGCGGCCACCTAGCTAGGTTTTTTTAGATTTGCAAAATGTAAATGTTTAGGGCCTTATATAGAAAATTTCGCGGCACTAGCAATTCGTTAAAATTTTGGACTCCAAACAAGGCGTGCCACCAAGCGTTCTATATATTATTCCCCTATTCCGAGCATAGTGGAACTAGTCCTGGAATCTAATTCGATCATATACAGAAGATAGTTTTTCAAATCAAGCTATATTAAATTAAACTACTTTATTTAATTTCTGCATTTCGAGCTCGCACGTCCAAATGATATGTCCGATTGCCACGAAATTCATCGGTATATAGTGATTCACTATTATAGATCCAATGGAGCTGGTTTCGCCGAAATCCGAAATGGTGACATGAAAGGCTATTTTCACACGTTAGTGAAAACAGATTATTATTTAAAACCAATTCTAATCAATTTAGTTATAAATTAAAGTCTACTATCTTAAAATTCTTATTCAAATAGAATTTAAATTAACTTTCAAAATCATTTTCATTCGGATTAAATTCAAAGTTCTATTATTTAAACTATTTCAAATATTAAATTTAACAATTTAATTATCAAATAAATCGCTAATTTAAAATTAGTTAAATATTCCAAATTCAAATGACTTAAATTCTGTGTCGTTACATTCTCATATTTAAAAGAATTTCGTCCCCGAAATTTCCAAGGTAAGAAAAATAACTCAAACCCATTAACATTTCAAAACCAATTAGGTTAAATAGTTTATAAAATTCCTATGTCTTTAAAATTTATTCAAAGTTTCCAACGAACACCAATATACCATCCATTCATTTATTCCAGTTATAACTCAAAAATCAACTTTTTAGTTATCAATTTTTTTTCGAAATTCTCAAAAAAATTCTAATGCCTTAAATTTACGGAAAATTTCACCGGCGTCTCCTTTGCGCGGTTCGATCAAAAAAATTTCCAATATATATAATCACTAATATACATCTCATCTTCAAGAAGAGGCATCCCATAGGGAAAAAATATAAAAAATACAACATGCAATCTGAGATGTGTACTTTTTATTAGTATTAGCAAGTATATACAGTCAATATAATGTGAAGGTGAGCTCCAAATGCAAAGCATACGTCGTCCTCACCTACTTATCACTCAATAACCAATGAGAACATGTCTATGGAAAGTAATATCAATATATAACATATATTAATACAATAACTATATGAAAATTGTTAACTATAAATCTTATCAATACCCCAAAGCTATATGAAAGGAGAATGAATTCACATAAAATAAGATTGAGAAGAGTACTTCCTTCGAAGCTTACCTTTCGACCAGGTTAACTTAATCGAAGCGGTTTAAGAAGTTGGCTTAGAAATGTAGGCACCAAACAGATGTACATTTATAGAGATCAATTAATGTGATTTTAAAATGCAAGGTCAGACATTCATCCATACAAGTTGTCTAAGAACAGGACAAACTGAAGACACTTCTCATATTACATCATTTTTTAGGGATCACCCCTAAAATCATTAGCGATTAGTCCTTGCAAATTGAAGATTTTCATAATAGAGTACTACTGCCATCACAAATATATGATATGGTAATTTCCCTAAGGGTCAGTGGCAAGCAACCCTACATCATGAAGATCTTTGTCTTCAATTTTCATCATCATAAACTTCACTTTCAAATGCATACATTGGTCCGAAGTGGTTTTTGGATAAATTCAATCCCGATCTTTCCCGATCAACAACGATAAAGAGGCCAAATTTGATGGTTGGTTATTTAACTATCAAAGAAACAATAAATATAGTGTATAAGTAGTCACTATGTCCATTTAATTAATCTTTTATTGACTAAAATCAACTTTTCAATATTTACTTCAAATTATCTTTGAGCAGGTTTATTCACAAAGCATTCCAAGCTATTCGATAATGGAAAATATTCACATATACTTATACCAACGGTATAAGTATATGCACAAATCATTTTTTTCTTCAACAATTAGAAAATATCTCCATTTACGGAAAACAGAAATAAGTATATACAAATCTTAAGGAAACTATTCTTCAAAACACACTTTCTTTGGGTCAAAACGAATGTTGCATAATCATTATGGCAACTCAAAACACTAGTATAAGGATTCCATTATACATATATTTATATATAGATATATATATATATATATAGACACACCAACTGTATACTATATAAAACATTTTCTTTCGGAAATCATTTGCTATAACAACAGTTTATAGTCCATGCCTTACTTCCTCGAAAATGTCGATTACAACAATAAATGTTGAAATCTATGTTTACGACACTTATCATATTTTAAATCATTTTCAAACTATTAAATTCCATTTGGAATTATTATTTTCTAAAACAATACTTTTAGAAAATAAATTACTTTTAAAACCATTAACTCCATCAAAATATTATTTTCAAACATTCCTTTAAAAGATAAACCACTTTTAAAACGATTAACTCCCTACCTAAATTTCAACATAAATAATTTCTATATTCATAAACCACGTTTATAAATTTCACTTCTATTTTTTAAAACTTCTATTTATAAAATTCCATCATTTGTAAAATTCCTTTTATATATCTATTCATTTTAGTATCTCTTTATTTATAAAAATCTATTTTAATCCAAATAGGGCCTCATCCGCTCAGTGGTGGGAATATATTCAAACCAATTAATAAATATAGTCAATCATTCAAACAAGCAACAAACAGTATAAATAAAATTATTACTACTTATATAAAAATATAAGCAGGCCAGAGATGTGAGTTTACTAAGTGAAATTCCAATAATGGCCAAAGCGCTCTAGTTCGAATTAAAATTGAATAGAGGTTCAATTTTAATCCAAATTTCTACTAGCATCGAATCCATCCAATCCAACTTGATATTGTAGAATACATCGATACAATCACAATGCAACTCGTCATGCTCAAAATCGACCTCGTAAAGAAAAGTTATGAATAAATTAACATTTGAAATAGTTAAAATAAAATTAACTTTTTTTATTAATATAATTTTAAATTATACCTTTCCCTCTCTCTTCTCGTTCACCAAGGCAATGAGTGAGCCCAAGCCACCAAAGCTTCCTCGATTGCTGCGCCTCCTCCACTTCACCTGAGGCCGATCAAAAGTCATCGTCGCCTTCCCCATCTTGAGCTGCATGCCCATCCATGCTTGTTCTAAGCCGACCAAAATGCCGCCGCCCATGTCATGCCTTAGCTCGAACGAACGCGACCTAAATTCACCTCCATTCGTGGATGATTCGATGAACCAATCGTTCATTACGTAGAACTCATCGAGCTCTATAGCTTCCCTTCCTACGCCATGACATTTTATTGAATGGATGATGAGAAATCTAGGGAGAAAGGTGGTCTATTTTCAACCATTGGAATTAAATGGCGGCCACGACCTAGCTAGGGTATTTTAGTTTTGCAAAATGAAATTTTTTAGGTCCTTATACAAAAAAAATCACGGCACTATTCATTCGTCAAATTTTTGAACTCTAAACGAGGCATGTCACTTGACGTTCTATATGTAATACCCTATTTTGAACACAATGGAACTAGTCTCGAGACTTTACTAGATCACATACAGAAGATAGCTTTTCAAAGTTAGTTATATTAAAAATTAAATTCCTTTATTCATTTTCTACATTTTTTGAACTCACACATCCAAATGGTGCGTCTGATTGCTACGAAATTCGATGGAATATAATAGTGTATTACTACAGATCCAATGGAACTTGTTTCATCGAAATCTGAGACAGTTCCATGGAATGATATTTTTATACATTAGTTAAAATGAATTATTACTTAAAACCAATTCTAATCACTTTAGTTATAATTAAAGTTTACAATATTCATTCTTAATCAAATAGAATTTAAATCAACTTTTGAAATATTTTCATTAAAATTAATTCAAGATTCTATTATTTAAAAAATTCCAAATATTAAGTTTAACAATTAAATTATCAAACAAATTGCCATATTTGAAATTCAAATTATTTAACTTATAAAATTAGCCTTTCAATATTTAAAATTAATTAAACATTCCAAATTCAAATGATTGAAATTTTGGATCGTTACATATAATGTGAAAAAATCATTAAAAAATGTTGGCTAATGTTGTAGAATTTAGTTTTATTACAATATTTATGCATGAAACATTAAAAGGAAAAATTGACTACAACATTTACTTCAAAATAAATTGTTAAAGCTTTGACTTTTTTGCAGCATATTGTAGGAATTGTAAATTCTCTATTGTAAAATGGCATTTTAATCGTAGTGACCGAATTTACGTGTTCGAAGGTGAAGACGTGGAATGATAATAAATTAGAATATGGAAGTAAGGCTGCTTATCACTGAACCTCCATGGAGGGGGGATTTTCCATATTATATGTTGTAGCAGCATCTTCATTTGATCTTTGATGCAAGGGCTGCTCATACTAATCGTAGGAGTGATTCTCGATAGGATGTGGTAGGAGAGTTCCTTCGGTTTGTTCTATTCCTGGACAACTTGTATGGACGAATGTCTGACATTGCATTTCTAACATACAAATACATTGATTTTTACAAACGTGCTTCTATTGGTGGTGCAGGTAGTAAACCTCTTATAGTTAACACCCTTCTCTGAGATGTATGAGCTCAGAGATTGTACATTTCTAGAAATCACTAGTCTGTGATGGAATTGGCAATGTGACATCCAAAGTGGAATGTGTTATAAGAAAGGTAACCGTTACTTCGGGCCTCAAATCGTCCAAAAATGGCTTAAACTTGGCATGTCATAAGGCTATATGGTTCGTAACCATTAGGGTATGGTCATCACCTTTCTGGATTACTCTCAATTTGTTGAGTATGTTGTGTATTCTATAGGATCCCGGATAGGTCAATTATGACCAGGGTGGTGTCATATTCGGTTCTATTCGCCACCAAATGGGTCTGCGGGTAAGTCGATCTTGCCAGGTGCAGAGGTTTCAAAGGTGTTGATCCTTAGTACATCCCTCCAGAGATGTACTGTATGAAAGGTAGTCCTTTACCTGTCATTATATGGAAATCCATTCTCCAATAAGCATCTTCGAACTTGATTGCAGAACCTATTATGCTGAAATTTAATCAATGTAACAATTCCGGCTAAGATTATGTATATATACATTAAAGTTGTTTTCAAAATAATGTCATTAAAAAATAATACTACAAGCCTTTTTAACAAATGTTTTTATTATCATAAAGTAAAAACCCATTCCGTGTTTATGTGCAACGCGGTCTTATAAGATATCCATTTGTATATTTTATTGACCGAACTTTTTGCATGCATTTACTTTAATACACATGCATTTTTTAAAATCATCTAACTTATTATGCACACATTTTTTAAATTTATTGAGAGATTTAGCATATATTTATTTACCTTATTAGCTGATGTAAAAAATCTATAATTTAACGCAAATAAACTCTTGTATATGTAAATATAATTTATTGAGTGATCTATTCATTTTAAGTTTATAATTTGAATTAATTATATATACATTTTTTTATATTGAATAAACTCTTGTATAAAAGTTTAGAAAAAAATTTATAATTTAATTCAATTATATATAGATTTGTTTATTTATTGTATGGTTTAACTTATATATTCATTCAACTTATTGTGTGATTTAAAAAATCTATAGATACATTTATTTAATATATCGAATGACTAAACTAATTTATTTAATTTATTATGGGATTTTAAAATTTCTATTATTTGACTCAAATGAACACTTCTGTAGTTTATTGTAAAAAAGCAATAATTTAACCTAATTATATATCTATATATATATGTATGTATGTATATATAATTTTTTGAGTGATTTAACTTATACACACATACTTCTGTTTTGTTTACTGAAACAAAATTTGTAATTTAACTTACTTATATGTATACTTTTTAATTTACTGAGTAATTTAGCTTATATATTTGTTTATTTATTGTGTGATTTTAAAAATAATCTATAATTAACTCAAATAAGCTCGTGTATACATAAATATAATTTATTGAGTGATTTATTCATTAGAATTTTATACATGTGTAAATTTGTACTTTTATTTAAATATGTGAATCCATACTGCAAATTCAATGGAAGCATTATCTACTTGCTAGTGGGCCCATCCTCAAGCTTTCAAGTTCACACCACACCCATTCCTAAGAAATCTAAACACCCACATTTGTTGCGTAGCATCTCAGCGTGGTAACATTGATAGAAGGAAGAACCAAATGACTTGCATGGTATTGCTGTTATGATTAGTAGCAGTGGTTGGGGTGGTGCTGGTGGCGACGTTGGTGGGGGCATTGTTACCATTGGTGGTGATAACCACCATTACTGATGGCAATGATTCTAGTGTAAATAGCAACCCCACTGGCACTATCCTAACCAACCACCGATTGTCATAACAGCGCTACTATGCAAGTTGCTACACCTTCTCTTTTAATACTACCATGTTGCCATCTTATGTAGCTGTGACAGCCCGCAAATCCGTACCCCTTGAGTCAGCACTATTCTACATCAATTAACTCAAGTGGAACAGAAATACGAACCATTAAGGTTAAAGAAGAAGAGATAAAAGAAGAAGAAACTAGACAATATCAGGATCTCACAGTCGCAGCGGAATAAAATATAATACATAATATTATCTCTTTACACAAAATGAAAACTATATCTGTTTTATACATCATATCATCTTAATATCACATACATCAACAATTACCAGTCAGACAATACAATACAGTCACAGCAGCGGATATATATACAAGTACGGATAATACGTCTCGGACTCCGGCTCCTTTCCTGCTCCAAAGCATCCTGTCCTGAACATATAATACTCGGTCTGACCCGAGCATTATAATGAAATAACACCCGAGTCAGTCTGGAATACCAGCTGATAATAATGCATCCAAATTGATTATTAAAGTTTCAAAATCCTTTTTGAAAACAAAAGCATCTCGTAAGACCACGCCACAAATAAACATGTCGGGTTTTTACCTTACGATAGCTAAAACACTTTTTATAGAAATCCTCTGATATTATAATAGGGTCTATATACAAATACTTATAAAATAGCCGAAATTGTTACATGATTTAATTCCAGCAACTAGCCATAGAGTGGGTAATACAAACAAAACTTGTACAAGGCTCGTAGGGAGAATGGATTTCCAACAATGACTAGGCACTGGGGTACCACCTGTCACAGTACGGGGCCTAGATCACCGTACCGAGGAGTACGCCCGCTCCCCTGCAACACAAGACCGGAACCATCCCTTACTGGACAATTCCGAATAAGATCACCCCGCGGTTGCGATCAGCAACCGCCCACTAAGCCGAAATAAAAAGGGACATCTAGACAGGGATGACCTTACTCTCAAGTGGGCGCTACCCACGAAGCCTTGCTGCATATCACCTGATTTTCAGTCATTCCCGGTTGATGAGGCTTGAGGCTAAGAATTACCTTTAGAACGTTTCACTTAGAATGACCATCGTCCACCTGACGATGTTCCGAAAGCTTTCATCCATACAAGTCCGTCCCGGGTTCGAACGGAACCGAAGGCACTTTTCCTACTACATCCATTTTGGAAATATCCTCAGGATTAGTAGCGACTAGCCCTTGCACTTCAATGCTCCATCTTCGACTCCGAACACGCTTTTCCACGAAACGTACAAACCGGATCGAAGTGGTTTTTGAGAAATAAATCTCGATCCCGGACTCCTCGAAACGATCAACGCATTTGTCCAATATTGATGGACGATGATTTAACTATCAATTTATATTCACAAACATCCATCACACAACAAATAATCTCACATTATTTATTTGCCTCTGGTATCTTTACAAGATATATTTTCAAATTTTCAAAACTCATTTGAAAACAATTTCCCAAATTTCTTCCTTTACCCGGTAAATCCCTTCACCTCTTATTCCCATTGGAAATAACCAAGTTCAAAACAATTTAGATTTAAAACAATTAAAACATTTTATACTGAAATACTTTAAAATATGTAAATTTACTTCTGGTTATTTACTCAAAATATAAATTTAAAATATGTGAAGTAAAACTATTTATTAAGACATAAACTTGGTTTTACATAAAGGTTTAGTTAAATTAAATTTAAAAGTAGATTTTAAAAGGATTAATAATAATTTCAAATAAGTTTATTCAAAACTAGGCTTTAAATAAATCCATTTGTAAAAATAATTTCTAATGTATTCGTAAATAATTACTATTGCAAATTTTCTAATCAGTTACCTAAAAATAATAATTTCAAAAATACTCTTTTAATCAAGTCTAAACTTTAACTTATTCTTAAATAAAATCTGTTAAAACACGAACTTGGTTTCCCAGGGAAAACACACTTCCATTCAAACACCCTAAAGAACTTTCTTATAAATCCTGCTCACTCCATTTCAACCCAAATTTTGTGTTTAAACAACGTAAATTTCCTTTCCATGCTTAAAAATAAACTCCTTTTGAAGTTTAAACATTTTTTTCCATTTCCGAAAATTCATTTTCAAAGCATAGGATGAAAACATTTTTAAATAAACATTTGGGAATTTATTAAAGGAAAATAATACTTATGACTTACTTAAATAAAATCCCAATGGTGAAAAATGTATTTCAAAATATTTTATTTACATTTTAAACTATTAATTTATATTTGGAAGCTCCGTTAAAACATATTTTAATTTCCCGAAAGAAACACTATTCATTATCAAAATAACCCATCGTTATTTTAACACTTTATCACTTCTTATAAAATTTCTCACCAGAAAGCCATACTTCCACATTATAGATTGATAAATTTTCCACTTCGTTTAAAATTCAAATTTACCAATTTCCATTCTTCATCTACTCCAAATTCCAAATTTTACACCTTTAAATTCTTTATTCAACAATTTCTTTAAAATCTAATATATTTTATTTATTTTTAATATTCCAGATTTTATTTATCAAAATATTTCATGATATAACTGAATTCAAAAATTTAGCTAACACAGAATATAAATGCGATACATCATCAATTATATAAAAATAATCCCTACATTGTGAGGAATCCAGTTGGATTCCTCCAACCTGTTTTTCACTGCATCTACAAATATTAGCACATCACTTAAATAAATATCATTTCAGACTGATACAACATTTATATTCAACCAATCACACATATATTTAAATATTAACTATTTAAATCAGCTAACATCCCAGATGTGAGTGAGATTAACTCACCTTGAGTTTCGACGAGCGTTCGAAATTTAAATTAAACCGAACCGCGTTCGATTTAACCTAAATTTCTCACTTGCTCCGATCGTCTCCAAACTTGCACTTCAGCGTAGAGTACGTCGCTGCGATTCCGGCGCTACCAAAATCGTCGAAATCTGATAACGTAGGATCATGTTACGGATTTATAAAGTTTGAATAATAAATTTAAAACAAATTTCCTTCTATTTAATTTATATTACCCAAACCCATCCAGGCCGTCACTCCCTCAAGTGAAATCAAGGCCGTCCACACCATCTTCCCCAACACGTCCCTACCCAGTACAAACGAACCCATCACGTAGTTCCAAGGGTTGGAAAACGTGACCATTTCGACGGGTTTGAGGACGATCAGCCTCTACCGCATCGAAGAGCACATCGCCCCGCGCCCACGGCCAGAACATGGCCAAGCTCGGCCTCACCGTTGATCTAGAACACGCTTTCGAACTCCGTGCGCCTGCAGCCAGAAATCAGGCGATCTACTACGCTATACGCGATCACACCCGTCAATTTCGTATATCTCGACATCCCCTTCGATTTATTAGTTGAAAACTTTTCGCGAAAGCTTACGGATTGAGTGAAAAATGGAGGAGAAGGAGGGGGAACGTCGGCCAATGGAATAAACGAACGACGGCTAACATTCTCTAGGTTTCTGAACGATATAATGTATATTTAATATAATTTAATATTATTTTATTAATATAATTCTCAATTTAACATCATATGCAAACTGTAACGATCCTGAATTTTGAACAATTTAAATTGAAAATATTTAATTAATTTTAAATATTTGAATGATGATTTAAATTGAATTTCCAATATAACTATGAATTTGGCGAATAAATTTTGGAATTTAATCTATTGAAAGTTGAATAAAAATTTAAATTTGACTTTGGAGTTTGAGATTGAATATTAAGATTTGTATTTAAGATTCGAACTAATGACATAAGTTGTAAATAAAATAAGAAACAAATTAAATACATAATTGTACAAAATTAATAATGTCAGCCACCAAAGATCTGCATAGTTTAAATAATAATAATAATAACAATATATATATATATATATATATATATATATCTACATAGCAAACTAGAATCATTTCAGCCTTCTTGGCTTGCAAAGGAAGACAATAAGTTTTATAAACATGTATGAAACATGAAATAAAGACAAATATAATTACTGTTAGCACACAAAGTATAATATGCAATATCACTTCAGCCACCCTAAAATCTTCTCAGCCGAGATATTGTTTATAAAAAAAATCGATACTACCAAACCCTAAGATTTCGAAATCGTGTAAAATACGCCTCGTTCTATTTTTAAGTACATCGCCCCTTTCCTCCATCACTTCATACCAAAGAAAAAAAAAGAAACGAAAAATAATGGCGGCCTCTCTCTAAACCGTTCGTCCCCCTTTCAAAAATTAGGGTGCGTTCAATTCATGGATGCCGACTCCAATTGCTTGGTCGATCGATGATCTCGTGCTCGGCTCCTTAATAATTTGCGTCGTAATCAAGGTGAGTGAACTATCACTCACATCTACTTCACTCTTGGGCCGTTCGAGTTTATTTTGATGTTGATGTTTTTTTTTCGATATGGGTTCGATTTCGTGTTTTTCCTGGTTTTGATTTCTGAGTTTGATGATTTTTGAACTGTTGACATCGGCCTTAAACTTGATATTGACGGTGTTCCTTATATTATCTACTGTGAAAAGAAAGGGAAAAAGAAAATAATTTCGGCATTTGGCTTGAATTGTAAAACCTGCTTCTGTCTAATAATAAAAGGGTCATGTTGCATTGACGTTTGAATTGATTTTGTGTTGCTTTTGAGTTAAATTGGTACATTTCTTTCGGCTGTGACTTTGAGCATTTTCTGTGACATTGGCCTTGACCAATTAAACCTGATTTTTTTACCTCGGCTTGTACTTGACCGTGTATTATCTTTGGCCATTATAACCTCGGCACCGTCACTGTCCACTGGACATTGATAGTTTGGTTTGGGTGGTGACTCACTGTTGTAACCTGTTTTGATTGTGCTTCCCTTGTTGTTACACTTGCCTAAATTTTTTTGTTTTTTTGTAGTTGAATACATGCTGTGCACTACTTACATTGCCACTGTATTTCCAAACCGAGGAAAATTACACACCTAAGCATCTTGCTTTGATAATTATTTAGTCCCTGATTAGTTCACGCTTTGCATTGAAGAATATGCCATCATATATGCTAATTTGTGGTTGAACTGCATATTTCAACCTATATTATGATAAGAAGTATGTTTGCATGAATCAGAATTTGTTTGCATTTATATATATGTATGTGTCACTGATATGCTCGCCTGGACATATAAATAGGTGTCTCTGTTCTTAGTTCTTAGTTCCAGGCTCAAGATTTAACTAAAGCAATCATTTTCTCTTAATCTATTTGCTGTTAGGATTTTAGCTTTAAACAATAATGGTTTGTTTAATTATAAATTTAAGTTTAAAAGTTTAATTAAGGAAAACAACTTTGAGTTACTCTGGAAAAAAAAAACTATAGATTGTAGTTGATTCATCTTTGTTCCTCGGTGGAGAGTCTGATGCATGTCTGCTTGTCATTTCTGGTTTAATTACTAAGGCTTGGTCATGTTCCAGTTTCATCACTGTTTCATCTAGTTTTTCACTTGTTTGAGTCTTTGATGTTGTTTACTCTGATGCATTTGATGTTGTTTATGTTGGCATCTTGTGTGCTTCGTCTCTGCATTTACTTCAAATATATTGACCTTGATCATCATGTAGATTCTTTTGAGTCTTGTTGCTATCTGCCTTAATCTCTGGCTTGTTTATCTGGACTGCCTGTTGCATTTGGTATACTTCATTCTTGAGCTTTTGCATTCTTGTACATCTGGTTATATTCTTGGTAATCTGATCATTTTATTTATACTCGGCCATTTCATCTGAATCTGGGTTTGTGTCTGCATTTCTGTAGTGGCTTTGTTCATTTCTCTTCAATTTGGTTTGTGCTCTCTTGGCTTGAACCATACTTTGATTCACTGTCTATTTTGTTGCCATAGCTTGATGGTTCCTGTGCACTCTGGTTTCATTGAAGTTTTCACTGTTGTGTCTTTGACATTCCAGTCTTTGGTTGTCTGCACTATGTCTGGTTGGTTCCACATTCCACATGATTTTGTTCGGCCTTATAGTATTGTTGCACTGTGAAGCAAGTTGTGTAGTCTTTGGTTTATAACTTGCTTGATCCATTGTTTTGACTTGTTTCATTTTGATCTTGTTTATATTTCCTTGTAATGTTCATTCGAAGCTGTGCAGTTCCTTTGTCTTTGCTTTGATGCTTTGATTAATTGAAGCTCTGCCCTCAGTTTACTGTTTGGTGCCTTCTTGAATTTTTATAGACTGTGCATTAACCCTGAGTTGAACCCAGCTGACTCTCGGGTTTGACCTTGTACCACCGTAGTGGTTCGTATTTGCAAATTTTTAGTGCTGTACCACTATTGCGTATTTTGCACTTGGATATTCCTTTGGTTTTGCTGTTATCTCTGGTTTGGCTTCGCAGTTGTGTTGAGTCTTGGTAACAATGACTTGACCTCTGCATTTTGTAAATATTTTGACCTCTGCAGTTTTGATGGCTGTTAGTATTCACTGTATTGGCGAGGCAGTGCACGCGTGTGTGTACTGCAGCCAATCAGTTTTGATTTTTTTAAAGTAACTTTTCAATTATTTGAATTGATTTGATTTAAAGTGATGATTTTGTTGTAAACTACCGTTTAGGCAAATTTTGATGTTTTCTAAATTATCTTCATAAATAATTCCTTCATCTATCTTCGTTGATAATTTGAATCTACTGATTGTTGTTTAACACTGTTAAGTGTTATATTTACCGTTATCCGATTTCTTTGTTAAGAGGATCGGATAGGTAAATTTATCTTTGACTATCGTCTAATTTCTGTTTAATTATTATTGCCTCTATGCACTAATAACTGAGTTTGAATTAGACTGACCCGTGTATTATTTTCTTTTGAATGCAATACTCGGGTCAGACCGAGTATTTTACAGCTTGAAGATTTTCAGGCAGCGAAGTTAGAGAGAGAGGGGATACCGCTTTAGCTTTCAGGGATTTTTGTACTTAAAAAGAAATATTCCGCTGTATAAATGTAATTCATTGTATAAACTCTGATATTTGTATAAAAGAGAAAAAAATTCATTTATGAGAAATATTATTGTTATTCTGTGATTCTGTGACTGATTCTGTTTAAATGTTATAAACTAAATAACAATCCGTCATCTTGAACGTTTCTAGTTGGTTTAATTACCGGCTGGAGGTGGTCAGAGCGGCGGGTCGTGACACAAACGAACTCCAAACTACGCGTTCCGACAGGCGTTTTTAGGGTTTTTCTGCGTTTCGGACACAATGGAACTCGTAAGCTAATTCGATCGTATGTGCGAGTTACAGAATTAAATGATCAATTTAAAATTAAGTCGGTTAAATCGATTTCTATGCGTTTCAAGCTGCCACGGTCAAACGACAACTCCGATTGCTACGAAAATTGAAATCCGATAATAACTAACTATTACGGATCCAATGGAACTGGTTTCGTCGAATTCCGAGACTGTTCCCCTAAAGGCTAATTTAACTCGTCGATTAAATCAAGCGATTTTCACAATCGTCGAAATCACTTAAAATTATACTTTTAAAATTTTGAATTTATAATCACATTAGAAATCGTTCTAATTCGTTTTAAATCAAAATCTGAATATTTGCATTATTATATTATTAAATTCCATTATTAAATTAATATAAAATTTCAAATTCAATCTATCGATTATTAATTCCATCCAAGGGTCTAATATTCCTATTTAAATTAAAATAAAGCTAAATAAATTTTTAGAAACCATTTTTATATTTAGTTACACTCATATTCACCAATTATCCTAATTCCAAATATTTAATTATTATTATTCAAATTTCAATTTAATTGCCATATTTGAAATTAAACAAATTTTATTAATTTAACCAAATTATTTTATTTAAAAATTCCAATTATAATCCATATTCAACATTTGAAATGAATTAAATGTTCAAATTTAGTGACCAGAAATTCCGGGTCGTTACATTCCTCCCCCTTTATAAAAATTTCGTCCCCGAAATTTGCTAAGGTAGAAAGAATGTTCCCCTCAATAGCAAATCTACTTAGTGAAAATCCCAAATTCACTTTGCCCAAATCCTTTAGTTACAAATCGAAACTACTAGTTTCAATTCCTATCCCAAAATCCTTTTTATTTTCAATTGTTATTTGAAATCAACTTGTCGCTAATGAAACAGATGCTCCTACACTCATTAACTTAACCCAAACTTCTTTAGTTAAAGCTTATATACACACCCCAAAACCCTTTAGCTCAAATCCAAACTCATTTGCTTTATTCGTACTCAAAAGCATTTGTTGCAACACTATTTCAAAAATAACTTCCTAAGTTCATTAAATTGTTCCAAAATCCTAAAAAAATTCTAACTCCCAAAATTTCCAAAAAATTTTGGCAGAGTCTCCCCTGCACGAAGGAGCTTTCGCGATATCGCGATACAAATAAATATATATACATCGACCCACACGGTCGGAAACCAAAATATATCACAACAAATATATCATTTTCCAATTATATTTGCGTAGGCGTACCTTTTTAGCAAATTTTTAAAAGCAAGGGGCTAATATTTTAGCATATATGCGCTCCAACTCTATCGATCGCCTCCCGTACCTGTACTTACTCAACAAACTCATCAGTTTTCAAAGATATGAACATTTTTAACAACATTTCCAATATAAATGTAAGCCAAACATATCCATTTCATAATCAAATCAACAATTTGCATGATTCCACAAGTAATCATATTTTATAGCATGTACCTAGTTTCTTTTCTAATTCCAAGCTCCATTTTATTTCACACAAATGAGTTACATACAAGTTTACCATTCTCAATTCAAAATTACTACCACCAATTCATATTCACTTCAATATTATGAATATATGCTTTAAATTCATTTGCCTTTCTTTTTAATTAACCTGCATTTACATACAAACCCACTAAATAGATTCCAATCCATTCCCATTCTTCAAATATCATTTTCATTTACTTCCTATAATTCATTCACTTAAGTTTAATGACTAATTTCTATGCAGGTTGTGGTTATTCAAACAAATAACCAATTCTTAAACTTATAACCATTAACATTAATTCCAACTTATATTCATATTAATTTTATTCAATTTTGCATGGTTCACAATCCAAACATTCTCATTCCATTGCAATTTTTAACTCAATTCCTTATTTTCACTTCAAGATCATCATTTAAGTTTAAATTAATGACATCCCATTCCATATTATTTACAGCCCAAACATTCTTGCTTTATCACAATTATGGGATTAAATTTCAAATCTTATATTTCCAATTCATTATCCATATAGGTTTATATTAATATCATTCAATTCTGATTTATATACAACTCATACCTTCTTATTTCCTCAAAATACTTAATTTAGAATTCATTTACTTGCATTCCAATTTCATTATCTAAACCAATTTCATTCAAAATTACTTTATAAAGCTTATCCACAATTAATTTTGTCTTTCAATTTGCTTAAGTTCTTTCACAATATTTCATTATCTTCTTATAAATCAAATTTTATTTTCATTTGATTCTCACACAAATCGATTCCAATCCATTTACAAATTTTAATGTACTTTGTTTATTTATCCAACCCATATTAGATTTATTTTATTAACAAAGAGACCACTTTAAATTATTTCACTCATTTGAATTTATTTATAATTCAAACCATCATTATTATAACCTAATTCCCTTCAATTTAGTTTACTCCAAATTCACCTTCAGGCTTCTTTTTATTTAATTCAGCTTACGCTAAATTCATTCTTTTCCAAGTTTAATTCAAATTCAAATAAGTTGTATTTAGCCAACTTGGACTCATACCCTTTCCCTTACTATCTTAAATAAGAATTGAAGTACATTCATTTTTATTCATAACACAACTGAATTTTGATTTTAATTAATCCAAATTCAACTCAATTCAATTCAGTTTCAAATTAAATCCAATTCAATTTAATTTTAATTCTCCATATACAAGTTCAAAGCTTATTTACTAACTTAAGTTCATTCACATCTTTTATCTCTCACTTTACCTTATTTCAATTTACATTTCATTAGAGATTAAGTTTGAATTCACCATACTATTCAACTATTTCCCATTTGTAATTATAATCTCACTTTACTTGGGTTTACAATCAAATTTTCCATTCTTAAGTTCACCAACTCATTTACTTAAAAGCTTATATTGCTCATTTGAGTTATTTTCATCTTATAATCACAATTCAAATTTTCTATATATATATCACTGAATTCTTAAAGATACAAATTTTCTTCCACCTTAATCCTTTGCAAATTTAAATTCACAATTTCAGATTATAAATATACTACTTAATAGCTTGTGGGTATAATTCATTACACAATGTCCCATAATTACAAAGTCAATTTACATTTTAATTTAATTCAAATCAAATTAATTCCAAGTTCAATTTATTTAACTTATCCCAAGCTAAACTCAAATTCTCTATTCACTTAAATCTATTTTATTCACTTCCATTTACTCAAGTCAAATTTTAATTCCAAGATTAAAATGTTCATTTCTTCCTTATTAATATCAACTTCACTTAATAAGTTCAATGGTTGATTCATTTTAACTTTACACAATCTTGCCTTTTAATAGAATTCCCAGAATTCAATTACCCGGTTTTATTCCAAAACCATTTTGAAATAATAATCAACTCATACTCTCCTGGTATATCAAATCAAACTTCCAGATTTCTAAAACAATCTGTTTTCACCAAAGCAATTTCCCTTTTGAAACTTCTAAAATTACTTGTATCACAAACAAGTCCAACAAATATCATAATCACTCACATGGTAGCAATCCATCACTTTAGAAACTCGAAAATGAATTCTGATGATGTGGCCAGCATCATCAGGATTATTTTCCAGCGACAGGAGTGAGTTCAATGCTTTCTTACTTTCCCAAATTCTTTTCAAAACAGTTTCCATTCAAAAATACTTCCTAAAACAATATTCCATTTTTGCCTTCAAACACCTTGGAAAACACCCTAACATTCCAAAGATTTTAAATTTCCAAACCTTTGTTTCAACTAATTTAAAGTCTTTTTCAAAACTTTCGGGATTTTAAATTCTGGTTTAATTTAAATTTAGTTATTCTCTTTCGTATAATTTATACTCATGGAATTTATTTGGTTATAACCATTCCATATTTTATATTAAATTTTAGATTCTTATTTGATTATAGTATTAACAACCAAACATCCAAATATATATATATAATTTCAGAAAATTATTTCCTTTATATTGAAATATAATTTTGGGTAAAATTATTTCATTTACCCCTTTAAAAACAATACTATGTCGGTACATCTTGTTTAAGAGTTTAGAAACCCCTATCGATACGGTTGTACTTCCCGCACCGACCAGAATTCATAAACACTCAACCAATAAGTCAACACAGTATAAAAACAATTTTATATGCACTAACAAGTACGCTGTCATAGCTATTATTACACTCAACTCATTATAGAGTACCGTTGACACTGTTAAATGAGTAATTTCCCCACCAAAGCCTAGGTTGTCGCCAACCTAAGCACTGATACCAAGTGTGACAGCCCGCAAATCCGTACCCCTTGAGTCAGCACTATTCTACATCAATTAACTCAAGTGGAACAGAAAGACGAACCATTAAGATTAAAGAAGAAGAGATAGAAGAAGAAGAAACTAGACAATATCAGAATCTCACAGTCGCAGCGGAATAAAATATAATACATAATATTAGCTCTTTACACAAAATGAAAACTATATCTATTTTATACATCATATCATCATAATATCACATACATCAACAATTACCAGTCAGACAATACAATACAGTCACAGCAGCGGATATATATACAAGTACGGATAATACGTCTCGGACTCCAGCTCCTTTCCTGCTCCAAAGCATCCTGTCCTGAACATATAATACTCGGTCTGACCCGAGCATTATAATGAAATAAAACCCGAGCCAGTCTGGAATACCAGCTGATAATAATGAATCCAAATTGATTATTAAAGTTTCAAAATCCTTTTTGAAAACAAAAGCATCTCGTAAGACCACGCCACAAACAAACATGTCGGGTTTTTACCTTACGATAGCTAAAACACTTTTTATAGAAATCCTCTGATATTATAATAGGGTATATATATAAATACTTATAAAATAGCCGAAATTGTTACATGATTAAATTCCAGCTACTAGCCATAGAATGGGTAATACAAACAAAACTCGTACAACGCCCGTAGGGAGAATGGATTTCCAACAATGACTAGGCACTAGGGTACCACCTGTCACAGTACGGGGCCTAGATCACCGTACCGAGGAGTACGCCCGCTCCCCTGCAACACAAGACCGGAACCATCCCTTACTGGACAGTTCCGAATAAGATCACCCCGCGGTTGGAATCAGCAACCGCCCACTAAGCCGAAATAAAAAGGGACATCTAGACAGGGACGACCTTACTCTCAAGTGTGGGCTACCCACGAAGCCTTGCTACATATCCCCTGATTTTCAGTCATTCCCGGTTTATGAGGCTTGAGACTAAGCATTACCTTTAGAACGTTTCACTTAGAATGCCCATCGCCCACCTGACGATGTTCCGAAAGCATTCATCCATACAAGTCCGTCCCGGGTTCGAACGGAACCGAAGGCACTTTTCCTACTACATCCATTTTGGAAATATCTTCAGGATTAGTAGGGACTAGCCCTTGCACTTCACTGGTCCATCTTCGACTGCGAACACGCTTTTTCACGAAACGTACAAACCAGATCGAAGTGGTTTTCGAGAAATAAATCTCGATCCCAGACTCCTCGAAACGATCAACGCATTTGTCCAATATTGATAGACGATGATTTAACTATCAATTTATATTCACAAACATCCATCACACAACAAATAATCTCACATTATTTATTTGCCTCTGGTATCTTTACAAGATATATTTTCAAATTTTCAAAACTCATTTGAAAACAATTTCCCAAAGTTCTTCCTTTACCTGGTAAATCCCTTTACCACTTATTCCCATTGGAAATAACCAAGTTCAAAACAATTTAGATTTAAAACAATTAAAACATTTTATACTAAAATACTTTAAAATATGTAAATTTACTTCTGGTTATTTACTCAAAATATAAATTTAAAATATGTGAAGTAAAACTATTTATTAAGACATAAACTTGGTTTTACATAAAGGTTTAGTTAAATTAAATTTAAAAGTAGATTTTAAAAGGATTAATAATAATTTCAAATAACTTTATTCAAAACTAGGCTTTAAATAAATCCATTTGTAAAAATAATTTCTAATGTATTCGTAAATAATTACTATTGCAAAATTTCTAATTAGTTACTTAAAAATAATAATTTCAAAAATACTCTGTTAACCATGTCTAAACTTTAACTTATTCTTAAATAAAATCTGTTAAAACACGAACTTGGTTTCCCTTGGAAAACACACTTCCATTCAAACACCCTAAAGAACTTTCTTATAAATCATGCTCACCCCATTTCAACCCAAATTTTGTGTTTAAACAACGTAAATTTCCTTTTCATGCTTAAAAATAAACTCCTTTTGAAGTTTAAACATTTTTTTTCCATTTCCGAAAATTCATTTTCAAAGCATAGGATGAAAACATTTTTAAATAAACATTTGGGAATTTATTAAAGGAAAATAATACTTATGACTTACTTAAATAAAATCCCAATGGTGAAAAATGTATTTCAAAATATTTTATTTACATTTTAAACTATTAATTTATATTTGGAAGCTCCGTGAAAACATATTTTAATTTCCCGAAAGAAACACTATTCATTATCGAAATAACCCATCGTTATTTTAACACTTTATCACTTCTTATAAAATTTCTCACCAGAAAGCCATACTTCCACATTATAGATTGATAAATTTTCCACTTCGTTTAAAACTCAAATTTACCAATTTCCATTCTTCATTTACTCCAAATTCCAAATTTTACACCTTTAAATTCTTTATTCAACAATTTCTTTAAAATCCAATTTATTTTATTTATTTTTAATATTCCAGATTTTATTTATCAAAATATTTCACGATATAACTGAATTCAAAAATTTAGCTAACACAGAATATAAATGCGATACATCATCAATTATATAAAAATAATCCCCACATTGTGAGGAATCCAGTTGGATCCCTCCAACCTGTTTTAACCTACATCCACAAATATTAGCACATCACTTAAATAAATATCATTTCAGTCTGATACAATATTTACATTCAACCAATCACACATATATTTAAATATTAACTATTTAAATCAGCTAATATCCCAGATGTGAGTGAGATTAACTCACCTTGAGTTTCGGCGAGCGTTCGAAATTTAAATTAAACCGAACCGCGTTCGATTTAACCTAAATTTCTCACTTGCTACGATCGTCTCCAAACTTGCACTGTAGCGTAGAGTACGTCGCTGCGATTCCGGCGCTACCAAAATCGTTGAAATCTGATAACGTATGATCAAGTTGCGGATTTTTAAAGTTTGAATACTAAATTTAAAACAAATTTCCTTCTATTTAATTTATATTACCCAAACCCATTCAGGCCGTCACTCCCTCAAGTGAAATCAAGGCCGTCCACACCATCTTCCCCAACGCGTCCCTACCCAGTACAAACGAACCCATCACGCCGTTCCTAGGTGTTTGCACAAAAAATGGACAAACACCTCCAAGTCGTGTGAATTAGTCGATTTTAGGTTGTTTCTAGTGGTTTGGGTGATTTATGCAAATATATAAAAAGCAGGGACTAAACTGTAAAAAACACACAGATTTATAGTGGTTCGGCCAGAACATGCCTACGTCCACTTTATATGTTATTCTCCTTTTTCTTTCAGATTACAAGTACAAAGCTTTGTATACAAGTGTATGAAAGTTGTTTGAAAGTTCCTTCCGTGCTTGAGCTCTCAAACGTGTCTGCCATTGTTGTACCCCTACCCCTCTATATATAGAGTGGGGCTGGTGGCAGGGGTCTTGGATGTATATAGCTGCTGGTGGGCTCGGGATAAAGCAATCTGGCCTGGCACATCTGGTTCAGCGGAGCTTGGTTCGGCGAAGCTTGGTTCGGTTGTAGCTTCGTGGAGTTTGATTCGGTGGTGTGTAGAGGGTTGGTCCGGTCTTGGTTTGGTTCGGTAGTTGTGGTGAGGGTTGGTCCGGTGGTAAGTGAAGTAGGTTGGTTCGGTGGTTGTGGTGAGGGTTGGTCCGGTGGTAAGTGAAGTAGGTTGGTTCGGTGGCATGTGGTCCGGTGGAGCATGGAAGTGGAGTTTGGTTCGGCTATGCAAGGAGGGAGGTATCTGGTTCGGCATGTAGGGGAGACAAGCTGGTTCGGCATTGATGTGGTTGGGCTGGTTCGGCATGGAGGTGGAGAGGTTCGGTTCGGCATGGAGGTGGAGAGGTGGTGTCTCCTTTTCTTTTGGACCGGTGGTGGTGGAATCGCACACAACACTTGCCCCCCAAAGTGGGGCATATGCCAGCGTATGCCACGCTTTGTTAGTTCGGATAGCCTCATTCGGTCCTACGTGCCGAACCGTTTGGTCCGGTCACCCATGCTCACCTATAAGTAGGGGCCTTATGCCACCGTTATTCCCTACTGAGTGAAATAGCCGAACCAGATTCCTTCCTGCCGAATCTACTACATTGCCGAATCGCGTTTGATTGCCGGATTCATGTGAGTTAACCTTTTCTCGCCGAACGAATTTCCGTTGGAAATGCCGAATAGTGTTTTGCCTTGTATTGCCGAACGAACTCCTTGGAGCTCGTATGCTGAATGAATATTGTGCCTTGGATTACCGAACGAGCTCCTTGGAGCTCGAATGCCGAATGAGCCTCGTGCTTTGATTTGCGAATGTGGCTCTAGGCTGCATGCACCTGTTTGCTTATATCTCTATACTCCTTGTTTTAACAGCATGTTTTTCCGGTGTTGTAGATAATGTCTCACAAAGTGGAAACTCGATCGGAAAAGAGAAAGTCTACGGACAAAAGAGAGCCTCTCGCTGTGCCCCCTGCCCAGCCAGGACCAGTGCGACAGGGACCTGCCCCTAGGTCATTAGTGGATGGATATGGTCCCCAAGAGCTTCTGAACTCTCCTCCCGATTGCTTTCCGAGCTCCCTCAAAGAGGAGCAGCTTGATGTCATTTCTCGTTCCTTCGGGATTGACATGGCTCGTATGTTATTGCCGGGAGAGGGGGTTATGCCATATGACCCTCCTGAAGGATATTTTGCTTACAGCAGATACCATTGTATGTGTGGGGCCATTCCTCCGATCAATGCATGGATAGTCAGCTTCATTACCTATCTGAAGGTGGCCCCTCTCCAGCTCCAGCCCAATTCCTACGCTATTCTGGTGTGCTTATTCGTCATCTTCCAGAGGAGGTATGGGCGCCCTCCTTCTAACCGGGAAATTCGATACTTGTATAATCTGAGAGGCTACAAGAAGGGGTCTCCGTATGTTAGTTTGGAAGCGGCCGTGCCCTTCAAACCGGTCTTGTACTTATACTCAAAGTTCACCATGTTTAAGAAAGAATGGTTTTTTATCAAGGACAATTCTGTCTCCTTCCGCCTCTTCACTTCTGGCTGTAAGTTGAACTTTATTTACAATTTCCTTGTTACGACTGCAGTGCTTCTTCTGATATGCTTCTATTTCTTGCTAGCGACAGGTGGCTTTGCAGTCGTAGAGAGTGATTCCCTGGTCCAGATGGCTGCGGAAATAAAGGCCATTTCGGGACGGGACAGGTCGGCTTCTTTCCTGATCAGGAATGCTACTCTCCTGGAGCACAACTTGATCCTGCCACACCAGTCTGTGGTTAAGCAGAGGGATACGGCTGAGGAGAAGGCCGCCAAAGCCAAGGAAGGGGTGAAAGGCGGCAAGAGGGAACCTTTCACAAAACCTCCAATTGTCGGGGGCAAGAAGCTCAAGAAGTCCGACGGTCCCTCTCCTAGTACTTGCCCACTTGCTCCGGGAGACGAAGATGTGGAGGAAGATAGAGGTGAAGGTGAAGGAGGAGATGGACAGAGCGGTAGTGGTGTTGGTGCCTTAACCTCCGGGCAAGCGGGAGAGATTCATGAGTGGACGGATGATGCTTTCCGTCAAGCTTTTAGGGAGTCGGAGGAAGGATCGGCTTTGGTTGAGAAGGCTAAGGGGGTTGACAAGACTGGGGCTGGTGCCGATCCATTCTCTGAGAGTTCTTCAGCTAAGGCGACTCCAGCGATTCAAGGTGAATTTTTGACTTCTGCAGACTCCATTTATGATAGGGACTTAGGAATATTTTATGGTTCGCTTCCGTCCTGGAATGAGATTCAGAACTTATTGCAGTATCCCACTCCTCCGCAGGGTTTGTATAACAGACGTGCCTTCTCATTCTTTTTAACTTAACATATTTCTTGAATTATGGATCATTGTATGTTCGTAACACTTGGTTTTTATTCCAGGAGCAGGTAAGGCGGCCAAGTCATCAGATATCTGGCACCGCCTCGAACAGTATAAGCTACTCAAATCTTCTGCCAAACCAAAGCCGCCAACTAGCCGTCTTGGGGATGTAGTTAGATATCGCCCCCTTCTTGGAGTCATTGAGGAAGATATGCAAAAGAGGAAGAGGGGCCGATCTTCGTTTGAACCTTCTCCTGGCCCTCAGCCTCCAATCCAGCCCATCCATGATATGACTGAGGAGGATACTGAGTTTATGCCTTCCCCCCATCCGTCCGAAAATCCAACCGTCACTCCGATAGACCGTCCTGGTTGGATCGCAACCCATTTGTCGGCCACCCGGATCTGGACCCGAGTTTTCAGGATATCTCTTTTGACGAGGTCACGGGTGAGCATCTTCTTCCCCGCAATCCCATGGTACGGGTGCTTGGTGAGGCTAAGTCGTTAGACCTCGATTTGCTTACTACTCGGATTGTGACCATGGGGAATGAGGCCAAGGCAAGCATCGATCAGGTGGCTGAGGAAACTAAGAGGCTAATGGAGCATCACGCTCGACTGGCCAGGGCTGGGGAGGAAATCGGAAGTGCTAACATCCGGTTGCGGCTACAGGTTTCTGATCAGCCCAAACAGCTTGCCGATCAGGCTATTCAGATATCCCAGCATGAGGCGGCCTCCCGACGACTAAAGAAAACCATGGAGGAGGCTAGCAAAGCTGAGTTGCGAAAGATGGAGGCCGCCTGCAAGGAGTGGATTGACATAGCCATTGCTACGGTGGACGAGGTTCGGAGGGCGGATCTCGAGCAAGTAGAGGAGTTATCTGGGAGGCTTGAGGCCGTAGAGCTTGCTCAGGCCAGGCTAAAGGAAGAGATGGAGAAAATGAGGAGGTCTCTCCAGGCTGACCGCTTGAGATATCCATCGGAGAGGGATGTTGCCGTCTCTAAGTTGCTGTCCTCCGAGGCCCCGGTGAGGGAGTTTGAGGAGAATGAGGGGATGATGGATGAGATGTTGCAGGATATGTACTTCCGTACCTGGAAGCAGGGTAATCTATCCTGGATGGATGACTATCCCCGGATCATGGCTAGGATATATCTCCGGGCTTTGGAGGAGGCCAAGGCCGATGCGGATAAGGAAGGTGGAGCGGCATTCAGGATGGATATGGTTACCGCCCAGTTCTCAAAGGAGGAGAAGGTAGCGGTGAAGGAGGGGATGCGGCTACTTGCTGCGGAGGAAGCCGGTGTGCAGTTGGGGGATGAGGACCAAGAAGCGGGTGTTGGTGAGTTTTTTTCCTTTTTAGCTTTTCATAACTTGATCGTTTGCGGTTTATCTGATGGATTCTTTTCCTGAATTGGACAGGTGGGACCTCTGGTCAACATGCTGGGAGTTCCGATCCAGCAACCAAGTAGATTCGGAGAGCTGGTTCTGAGGTGTAGTGGTTAGCACTAATGCAGCTGGTTATTTTATTTGGTCCGCCTGACATTCCTGTATATGCTAGTTCAAAAACATTAATGTACTTTCGAGCTGTAATTATGTCATTGAACGACTTTATGTAAGTTTATAACACAAGCTGATTCTGTTATATTTTGAATGCTGTCATTATTTTGATGTGTTGCATAAGAAGTATAACTATGCATATGCCTGTGATTTAGTTGTGTTTGATGCTAAGCTCTTACTTGAAATATAATCTCATGTTTTGCAATGTTAGTGTGATGTATGAATAAGTTATAGTTACATGTTTATGTACAAGAGAAGAGAGTACCGCCCTTCCTGTCTTAGTTGCAGGGGGGTAGCTTTGAACGTCTTGTGTAACTGGTCATGGATACAGCTGAGTGTCTTGTTATCCAGTTTGCGGGCTCCGATCCTTATGAGCGAATGTCTCCTAGTCGGTGTCCTGTACTTTAGGGATCGTTACACAGGATAGGAGAAAAGTATTTAAATGGAATGGAAATATAGGAAAAGTAAAACTTCCAGTCACGGAAGGCCGTCGATATGCTTAAGTTCGTGGCAAACGGGTTTTGTAGTCACTTTCCCTAGCTGTGGGTCTTGGAGACATTTGTCACCCATCTTACGCCTCCGCGGGGAGTTTTCTTTTTTACCACAGCCGCACTTAAGACATATCGGAGCCGAGATCGCGCACAGTAACTACCCGAGCCATTATGGCCCGTAATCGTGGGTATTATTCGATTTACTGTGACCGGCTAGCGTGGGTGCCGATCGTCAACCGTGAACTACCCCTGACTGGCCACACCTTATGTTGGGGATTAAAGTAGGTTCACAGTTGCCGGCGAGCCGAACGCCGTAATGAGCTGCCATCGGCTATAGTCGGCCTTCGTGATGGCTTATAATCGGCTCATTACAGTTGGCTTTGAGGGCAGTCACGAGCAATGAGTTAACCCGCAGCAGAGGGATGCTGGAGCAAAAGTGTCTCATTGGCGAGTGCATAGAATCGCATAGTACCTATTGAGTCTTGTCCAGGTGAAGTTGCGCCATGAAGTTCCAGTACGGAGATGTCGTTGTACACGAAGTTGTTCAACAGAAAAGGATAAAGCTTAGCAAGCAGCCAAGATATAAAGGAACAAGTTAAAAAGAGACAAGATTTTTAAAGTGGTTCGGCATGAAAACGCCTACATCCACTAATTTTCTTTGTTAATTCACTTCATATGGGCAGTACAAGTTAAGAAAAGTATCGACGGAGGTGTTGGATGTTCCATGCCCTCTGGAACACCTCTCCGTCCACTGTTGACAAAATATAAGCTCCGTTGTGGAGATCTTTATGAATTACATAGGGTCCGTCCCAGATTGGATCTAGCGCTCCGGGGCGCGGGAAGATCCGCTTGAGGACAAGATCTCCTTCCTGTAAGCTGCGGTGCTTGACTTTAGAGTTGTATTGTGCTGCTACTTTTTGCTTGTGAGCTGCTGCTTTGAGTGCTGCATCGTCTCTTCTCTCCTCAATTAGATCCAAAGACATGAGGAGGAGTTCTTCGTTCTCTTCCGGGTTGTAGTGGATCCTGCGGTGAGAGGGCACTATAGTTTCAACTGGGAGCATGGCCTCCGACTCGTATGCCAAAGAGAAAGGAGTATGCCATGTTGAAGTTCTGTAAGATGTGCGATAGGCCCAAAGTGCCGTAGGAAGTTCGTCCACCCAAGCGCCTTTCGACTTTTCAAGTTTCTTTTTGATTAAGGTTTTGAGAATCTTGTTGACAGCTTCGACTTGTCTGTTTGCTTGAGGATAAGCTACAAATGAGAAGCTTTTGTGAATTCCGTGCTCTTGGCAGCAATCGGCGAATTCTTCGCTGTCAAACTGAAGTCCGTTGTCTGATATGATCTTGAGTGGGACCCCGTACCTGCACAGAATATTTTTGATCAAGAAGTTGATAACTTTTGCCGAAGATATTTTATTTAGAGGTTCCGCCTCCACCCATTTGGTGAAATAGTCAACTGCCACTATAGCATATATAGCTCCGCTTCGGCCCGTTGGCAGTTCGCCAATTAAGTCAATTCCCCATACTGCAAAGGGCCAAGGGCTGGTCATTTGAGTAATCTCATTTGTGGGTAGTCGAGGAATCTTGGCAAATTCTGACATCTGTCGCATCTCTTGACGAAGTCCAAGGCATCTTTGTTTAAAGTGGGCCAGTAATATCCATATCGGAGTATCTTCTTTGCCAGAGTCTGTCCTCCAGTGTGATCTCCGCAACTTCCTTGATGGATGTTGGATAATACTTCCCTGGCTTTCCTTCCAGCGATACACCTTAATAAGGGATTAGAGAAGCCGCGCCGATAGAGGATGCCTTCTTGTAATGTATAGCGGGAAGCTTTCCTCGAGATTTTCTTGATTTCGTTACGCCTGTCGGGCAGTGTGCCATCTTGTAAATATTTCCGGATAGGAGTCATCCAAGTTTCTTCGTCGATTGCAGCTATCAGATTCACTTGCTCGAAACTTGGTGCCGGCTTTTTTGAAATGGTTAATGCTCCGAAGATAGTGATGTTCTTCATACTAGCTTGCTTTGCTAGTTCGTCGGCCTTTTGGTTCTCTTCTCGAGGAACGTGTTTGATTAGATAGTGATCCAATTGACTGAGCAACAGCTTGGTCTTTTTTAGATATGCTGTGAGTCGTTCTCCTCGAGTCTGGAAGTCTCCCAGTATTTGATTTACAATGAGTTGAGAATCACTATGGAGACATAAAGAGCCGACCCCAATCTCCAAGGCCAGTTCTAATCCAGCTATCACCGCTTCGTATTCTGCGTCATTGTTGGTGGCAGCGAATTCCAACCTTAGGGCGTAGTGCAGCTTCTTTCCCCTGGGGGTGATTATCACAACACCTGCCCCCGAGCCTTGTTCGTTCGACGCTCCATCTACGAAGAGATTCCACTTGATATCTTTTGTTATTTCAGATTGCTCCTTACCTTCGCTAGTAGTGAATTCGGCAATGAAATCAGCTATGGCTTGCCCCTTGATAGCGGTGCGAGGATGGTAAGTGATATCATATTGACTTAGTTCAATGCAACATTTAAGTAATCGCCCAGAAGTGTCGGGGCGATGGAGCACTTGCCTTAGCGGTTGATCGGTTAAGACTCTGATGGAATGAGACTGGAAATAGTGTCGCAGTTTCCGTGACGTGATTAGCAGACAGTATACTAGCTTCTTAAGTCTAGGGTACCTGGCTTATGCCCCTGTAAATCTCTTGCTTACAAAGTACACGGGCCGCTGTACGCGGTTGTCTTCTCTCACCAAAGCGGCGCTTAAAGCATGAGACGATACAGCAAGGTATAAGTATAGTTCCTCGCCTTCATTTGGAGTTGAGAGCACCGGTGGTTTCTGGAGGTGTCCGATTAAGTTAAGGAAGGCTGTCGAGCATTCGTCAGTCCATTCGAACTTTCCTTTGCCCTTCTTTAAAGCCTCGAAGAAAGGGATGCATTTGTCGGTTGCTTTAGAGATGAACCTACTTAGGGCGGCCACTTTCCCGTTCAGGCTTTGCATCTCCCTTCGAGTGGATGGTATCTTGATATCTTGTAAAGCTCGAACTTGTTCGGGGTTTGCTTCAATCCCTCTGGCATGAACGACGAATCCCAAGAACTTTCCCGACGACACCTCGAAGGAGCACTTTAGAGGGTTCAGCTTCATTCCATATTGGCGAAGTACTTGAAACATCTCATCCAGGTGGTTTATATGATCGTTGGCTTTCCTTGATTTTACCAGCATGTCATCCACATAAACTTCCATAGTTCGTCCTATTAGTTCCGCAAACATCTTGTTGACAAGGCGCTGATAAGTAGCCCCAACGTTTTTAAGTCCAAAAGGCATTACTTTGTAGCAGTACAATCCCCGGTCAGTGATGAAGCTAGTGTGGTCTTGATCGGGGGCGTGCATAGGGATCTGGTTATATCCTGAGTATGCGTCCATGAAGGATAAGAGTTCGTGTCCGGCAGTGCTGTCCTCGAGTTGGTCGATTCGGGGGAGTGGGAAGCAGTCCTTTGGGCAGGCGTCATTTAAGTTGGAGAAATCGATGCATGTTCGCCACTTCCCATTAGCTTTCTTTACCAATACCAGGTTGGCGATCCATTCTGGGTAGATGGCTTTCCATATGAAGTCATTGGCAAGTAAGTTCTTTACTTCTTCCTCGAGGTCTGCTGATCGTTCTGCCCCCATGCTCCTCTTTTTCTGCTTCACTGGCACCTTGGTGGGATCGACGTTCAGCATGTGGCATGCTACGTCTGGGGAGATTCCTGTCATGTCAGCATGTGTCCATGCAAATACATCCATGTTGTGGCGAAGAAAATCAATGAGTTGATTTTTTAATTCTTCTTTTAACTGAGACCCGACTCTCAGCATTCTACTTGGGTCGTGTTTGTCTACAGATACGAATTCCATAGCCTCTGCAGGCTCGGCGGTAGCCTCCTCCTCTTTGTCCTTGGGGTCTAATTCATTGAAAGGATCACTGGTATATCGAAGAGGAGGGGCTTTCTTTAGTTGCTATGCTTCCAAGCTCTTCATGCAGAGAGTAGTCTCTGCATTTTTCCCTTTATCTTTTCTGCGGTTATTGCGAAGTTCAGTTACATAGCAGTCTCGAGCAGCGTCTTGATCTCCCTCCGTTTCTCCTATTCCGTTATCGGTCGGAAATTTCATCTTCAAGCACCACGGGGCTAGGACAATTTGGAAGTCAGACAAGGCTGGTCTTCCCAAAAAGGCGTTGTAGGCCGAGTGGTTCTCTATTAGCACAAATGTTTGTTTTCGCACAGCGGAGCGGGGATGACTTCCTATTTCAACAAAAAGGTCCAGTTGCCCGAGGGGTATCTTCGCATCTCCAGTGAAACCATATAGTGGCTTGTTGCAGGGAGACACATCCTTCATCGATAGTTTCATTTTGTCGAAAGCATGCTTGAATAGGATATTCACCGAGCTTCCAGTGTCTATTAAAATTCGGAAAACTTTGGCGGGTCCGAACCATGCAGAGATGACCATAGAATCCATGTGCGGGTATTGTCTTTCCTCTAGATCACGCCTACTGAATGTGATGTCGTAATTCTCTTTCCGTTTCAGGCTGCGTTCTTCCATAACAGAATTAACGCAGCCTTCAGCGTTCCTCAGTGACTTACCGTATCTTTCCATCTCCGCCCAGCTTCTATCGGCGATGTGCGGTCCTCCTGATATGGTATGGACCACTATCTTCTCTTGACTAGAGCCGCTGGTGTTGGGATTTCCCCCACCTGCTTCTGGGGGTGGGAGTAGTCCAGGATTCTCATTGGCCGGAGTTGAAGTCCTGTTCTGGCCTTTTACATAGCGCTCCAGTCTCCTCCTTCTGATGTGTTCTTCAATCAAGTCCCGGAGATGGTGGCATTCATTGGTATCATGTCCGTGGGATTCGTGGAAGCGGCAGAACTTTCCAGATTTGAGTGCGCTATCTGACTCCTTCTTGTGTGGGGGGCGCTTGTACCTAACTTCGTCTTGAGTGGCTAGGAAGATGTTTTCGATCGTTTCATTCAAAGGAGTGTAAGAGTCAAATCTTGGTCCTGGTCGATATAAGCGCTTTTCTCCCTTTTTGCCCCCAGCATTGTCTCTAGAGTCATTTCTTCGAACATCCTTTGCTGCAGTGGGGAACCTGTCGGTAGCCGTCTTAGCCTGTTGCCCTGATTGCCTCTCAGTGGCAGCGTCCTCAAGTCTCATATACTTTCCAGCTTCATGGAAGAAATCAGGTAAAGTAGCTGGTTTTTCCTTGGTTAGTCTTCTAGCAAATTTAGTATCTGGATGTACACCACTGCAAAGGGCCATTAGGATAAGTTTCTCGTCGGCATCTTGGACTGCGATTGCCGCGGCGTTGAATCGGGTTAGATATTGTTGCAATGTCTCTCCGGGTTTCTGTTTGATATTAGATAAGGAATAAGCGTCCTTGGGTTGCTCCACATGAATGCGGAACTGACTGCTGAACTTTTCTTTCAACATTTCCCATGAGCTGACGGACCCTTGGGGTAGGTGGCAGAACCAGGAGGTAGCTAGATCTGCCAAGAATAGTGGGAAGCATTTACACAACACTCCCTCTGTTGCTCCGCTCATGGGCATATGCTGGGTGTACCTCTGTAAGTGTACGATGGGGTCATAGGTTCCCTTGTAAGGTTCCATCGTTGGCATTTTCCATTCTCGGGGGGTGATGGCAGTTTCAATATTGCGGGTGAAGGGGCTGGTTACCCTAGCACCTATCCCCCGATCCCTTTGCTCCCGTTGGACGCACTCTCTGAACAATCGCGCCATCTTTTCATCAGAACTTGGAGCGGACAAAAATGAGCTTAGTTCTTCCCTGCGGGATTGATTCCGTCCAGATGACTTGTAGGGATGGTATCGTTTGTCACTCCTAACATTCTCCAAAGGCTGTCTCTGCTCTTATGGGGGCATGCTGGGGTCAGCCATAGTTGGCCCTTGCCTTGATCTTCCCCTGTTGGGTTCTGTTCTCAGCGCTTCCTCGGGTCCAACTTCGGGCTGGACTCCAGCTCGGCCCCGTCTACTGGTATTTTCATGGTTAGGTAGCATGACAGGCTCAGCTACATCCGACCCTTGCCTGGCACCTCCCCCGTTGGGTTCGGTTCCAAGTGTTTCCTCGGGTCGGACTTCGGGCTGAGACCGGGCTCGGCTCCTACCATGGCTGTTTCTGTTGTTAACCTCTTCGAAGAAGAAAGGTCTTTGTCGCCTTCCAGAACCTCCAGATTGGGACTCGCCCCATGATTCGGTGTTGCGGTTGGATTCTTCAGCATCCCTTAGGCGTGACATGAGTTGGTCCACCAAGGCTTCTTGTTGAGATGCGAAGCGGTTAGTTACTTCAGCCACAACCCTGTCTAGATCTGCCCTAGTAATTGGTTGTCCCGCGGCTGGGGCTGTTGGATTTGCCTGATTTTCATCTGGTATTGCTGTTAAAACGGGATGATTCTCTTGATTTGGGGCCACTGGATCTGGGATACTGCTAGTTGCGACGTTCTTTCCTTTGTTAACATCTCTCCTCTGCCTGGAAGTCATATTGTCGGAGCAAGGAACGATGCTGTGAGGAAGAAGGTTGAGTAGGAGAAGCTGTAGCTTCTAGCTTGGCTCTCAATGAAAGCACCAAAAATGTTTGCACAAAAAATGGACAAACACCTCCAAGTCGTGTGAATTAGTCGATTTTAGGTTGTTTCTAGTGGTTTGGGTGATTTATGCAAATATATAAAAAGCAGGGACTAAACTGTAAAAGACACACAGATTTATAGTGGTTCGGCCAGAACATGCCTACGTCCACTTTATATATTATTCTCCTTTTTCTTTCAGATTACAAGTACAAAGCTTTGTATACAAGTATATGAAAGTTGTTTGAAAGTTTCTTCCGCGCTTGAGCTCTCAAACTTGTCTGCCATTGTTGTACCCCTGCCCCTCTATATATAGAGTGAGGCTGGGGGCAGGGGTCTTGGATGTATATAGCTGCTGGTGGGCCTGGGCTGAAGCAATCTGGCCTGGCACATCTGGTTCGGCGGAGCTTGGTTCGGCAAAGCTTGGTTCGGTCGTAGCTTGGTGGAGTTTGATTCGGTGGTGTGTAGAGGGTTGGTCCGGTCTTGGTTTGGTTCGGTAGTTATGGTGAGGGTTGGTCCGGTGGTAAGTGAAGTAGGTTGGTTCGGTGGTTGTGGTGAGGGTTGGTCCGGTGGTAAGTGAAGTAGGTTGGTTCGGTGGCATGTGGTCCGGTGGAGCATGGAAGTGGAGTTTGGTTCGGCTATGCAAGGAGGGAGGTATTTGGTTCGGCATGTAGGGGAGACAAGCTGGTTCGCCATTGATGTGGTTGGGCTGGTTCGGCATGGAGGTGGAGAGGTCCGGTTCGGCATGGAGGTGGAGAGGTGGTGTCTCCTTTTCTTTTGGACCGGTGGTGGTGGAATCGCACACAACACTAGGGTTGAAAAACGCGACCATCTCGACGAGTTTGAGGACGATCGGCCTCTACCGCATCGAAGAGCACATCGCCCCGCGCCCACGGCTAGAACGCGGCCAAGCTCGGCCTCACCGTTGATCCAGAAGACGCTCTCGAACTCCGTGCGCCTGCAGCCAGAAATCAGGCGATATACTACGCTATACGCGATCACACCCGTCAATTTCGTAGCTCTCGACATCCCCTTCGATTTATTAGTCGAAAACTTTTCGCGAAAGCTTATGGATTGAGTGAAAAATGGAGGAGATGGAGGGGGAACGTCGATCATTGGAATAAACGAACGGCGGCTAACATTCTCTAGGGTTCTGAACGGTATAATGTATATTTAATATAATTTAATATTATTTTATTAATATAATCCTCAATTTAACATCATATGCAAACGAACTCCAAACTACGCGTTCCGACAGGCCTTTTTAGGGTTTTTCTGCTTTTCGGACATAATGGAACATGTTTCGTATGCTAATTCGGTCGTATGTGCGAGTTACAGAATCGAACGATCAATTTAAAATTAAATCGGTTAAATCGATTTTTATGCGTTTCGAGCTGCCACGGTCAAACGACAACTCCGATTGCTACGAAAATTGAAATCCGATAATAACTAGCTATTACGGATCCAATGGAACCGGTTTCGTCGAATTCCGAGACTGTGCCCGAAAAGGCTAATTTAACTCGTCGATTAAATCAAGCGATTTTCACAATCGTCGAAATCACTTAAAATTTCACTTTTAAAATTTTGTTAACTTAGTTATAATTCATATAGAATTTATAATCACATTAGAAATCGTTCTAATTCGTTTTAAATCAAAATCTGAATATTTGCATTATTATATTATTAAATTCCATTATTAAATTAATATAAAATTTCAAATTCAATCTACCGATTATTAATTCCATCCAAAGGTCTAATATTGCTATTTACATTAAAATAAAGCTAAATAAATTTTTAGAAACCATTTTTATATTTAGTTACACTCATATTCACCAATTATCCTAATTCCAAATATTTAGTTATTATTATTCAAATTTCAATTTAATTGCCATATTTGAAATTAAACAAATTTTATTAATTTAACCAAATTCTTTTATTTAAAAATTCAAATTATAATCCATATTCAACATTTAAAATGAATTAAATGTTCAAATTTAGTGACCCAAAATTCCGGGTCGTTAAGATAATTGCCAAGGGGATTTAGATGGTTCTTCACCATATAATACAATGATAGATTTTACCGATGATAGACTTCACTCTTTTTTTCTACATTCTACCAATATTTTGATTAGATCCCTTGAAAGATTGATGGAATCTAAAAGAAGGATGGATGTCCACCATCGGAAATAACTATCACTGTATTAAATGGTGAAAAGCAAAGATGGTCTAAACGTATAGTGGTGGTGACTGGCCGTGCGTAGTAGTGCTTCTATAACTAGTGATGGTGCATGGGGAAGTGCTAATGGTGATATTACTATCATTGGTAGCAAAAACCACGATCACCGATCACCAATGACTCTAATGTTAACAGCATCCCTCTAGCACATCCTTAATCCACCATCATCGGTTATAACAACACTACTATACATGCCCAGTCGCCACCTTATGACTTTTGACCGGCTTTGTTTTTCACCATCTAATACGATGATTGGTTTTTTCTTGTTATAGGCACCGCTCCTTTTTTGTAGATTCTATTCATCTTTCAATGGACGTGATCAAAATATTAGTAGAATCTACAAAAAAAGAGCGATGTCCATCATAAAAAAAATATCGTTTTTATTTTATGTACTACTCATCAAAATATTTTATTTTCATATTTTATTTGGCTCAAATAATTTATCAAAACATATTTTCAATTTTCAAATCATTAAAATATTTTTAAGTCATTGTTAGCGCCAAAATTGGTAATTAACACCATGTTACAAGTGAAGGCACCAATATCCAATATTTAAATCCAAATAAAGAAATATAGATCCATAGATCACATAATAGATTGCAGAAAAGTAAATGAACACGCATGTTTTATAGTGGTTCAGCAAACTCCATCTTACATCCACTTCAATAATCCTTTATTCATACTGTAAGATTACAAGTATAGTTGTTTTTGCCTTAGAAAATTAATGTAGGAAGAAATAAGAAGTGACAAAGGAGAGCCAAATGATGTTTCAACTAAAAAAAGATCCCTTGTAATAATCCATGTTCCTGTATTTATAGGCGAAGATATATGTAGATCGGGCTGAAATTTCACTTGAAGAACCTCCAAAGCCGTACGACCCGATCCACTAATTTTCAGATCGATCGCACATTATTGGAATGGTCGGTAGCGATCTTTCATATTAGCTCCAACGGACGATCGCCTTCGTAAGTCCTTCATGATGTTTGCTACTTTCTTTCAAAATTTCATGCAATTCTGACTTACCATTTGTAAGATATCATTTTTTCCATGGAGTTGGGATGAATCTGGCTGAAATGATACGATTGTTCAAGAATGATGTGGGCCGGTCATTCAATTTTCGATCGATATGCTTGGTTCCTTTACATAATATTATACTATTCCTAAAGTTTCATGTCATTTTGACTTTGCGTTTGTGAGATATTGGTCGATCATCATTGATTTGAATTGTTTTATGGACCGACTCATATGGATCATGATCGATCGATCCAACTTCATCATGGTGCCCAAGGATCGATTATATGGGTCCTTCATTGTGTAATGTAGTTGTCCTCTAAATTTCATATTGATTGCCATTGTACATTTTGAGTTATAGATCGATCATCGTCGGAAATCGCTAAAATGATCATCGAAATACCCACTTCAGGATTGACTCAAAGTGAGACCTACAATAATCACATTTTTAACTTGAAGCAAGTGCTGAAAATTCTGGTCCATGTTAGACTTGGGTAAAATCCAAATTTTCTCTAAGCAAACGTGGTTCTAACTCCAAGCACGAAAAACGACCGGTACCCATCGTTTTCTCCAAAATAAATCGTTTTCGATCGTTTTTCTCCAAGAATTCTCTAAGCAAACATGCATTCGACATCGAGAACGATCCAAAACTTCAAGTTTCTACGAATCTAAGGGAACTGTGTGTCGACTTCAGCAAGTAGAAAATTTTTCCATGTTCGATTCCAAGCAAATTACCGCCGATTCGTCAACACCGATACATTTTTTTGCCCATAACTCGAGCATACGAACTCCTCCGATCGAGTTATAATTTGAAATGTAGCCTTATAGGGCCTTCCTCGTCACTTCATACTAATCGCACCTGATTGGGTCACCAATAAGGGTTTGATCTGATCCCTTGCCCAGGTTAAGTGCGGATTCCATATTTAGCCCTTTCTTGAGCGTTGTCCATCCGAATCCATTCAACTATCGTCCATAATTTCAACTATAATCAATTTTCAATCCATCCATTCTAGCCGAATCCGTGGTATCTCGGCCTGTTTAAGGCAAGATAATAGTCATAACCTATATTCTCAAACTATTACATATTTAGTATTCTATTCATATTTCTCAAATTTAAATTTTAAACCTCTTTTAATCAATAACTCGTCTTTTTATCTTCCAATATGAAATTTAAAACAATATTGCACAACTCATACAATTTTTAATTATTTCTTCATAAATCAAATTTCAAATTTTACATAAACTTATTTTGATATGTTCCTAAATAATGTTTCCAAAATCATTAATGGATATTTATGGTTCAATTTTAAATAAACTACACGAATAAAGGGCGGTGCTTACGGCGGCTTAAAGGCTTGGGCCTGCGACAATCGATGGTTTGCTGATGAACTTTATGCGATGACTTAGAAAAGGCGCTGGGCTTAGTTGGTGGCGACTTTGAATTGCAACGACAGGGTGGTGGCTACGCTTGGAAGATGGGGACTTGGGCTTGCGGTGACGAGGTGGCGGTTGGGATTTGGCTTCCGGCGACTTGGTGGTGATGAGGTGGAGGCTTTTTGGCTTGTAGGGGAAATGAGGAAGGAGGCGACGGCTGGAAGAATGGCGACACAGATTCATTTGTTTTTTAAGTTGGAAAAGTGAGGTAGGAGAGAATGTGTACTGGGTTAAGTAACAATGGTGGCGATGCCATGTCAACACCACTCCGATGCCTTGAACATTGGCACCGAGATGGAGTCGATAATTTTGTGTATGTAAGGAGATACCTATGACGTACCAATGCCACACAGATGCCATTCTTTTTGGTGTCGGGGCGATGTATGTAATGTCAAGTAACAAAATACAAAGTTTTCTACAAGTGTAAGATAACCATTCTTTGTGTTTCTTCCAAATAATCGGAAAATGGTTTAGAATTGTATATTATGTTGAGATGAATAATCACAACGTTATGAATATACCGTTGAGGCGAGAAAACTTAAAACATTTGACCTCAACTTTTCTTTCCGTTCAATGATTATTTCAACAAAAAATGAAGATATGCATAACTTCTATATAAAAATCTTATAATTATTTCTACTAGAAATGGAAACAGACACGACTTTTTTTATAGAAATCCTATCTGAAATGCACATCATAGCCCAAAGCCTGTAGATCCTGGTATAAAAAGAAAAATGTGAGTTTTTTGCATACCAACATTTTTTTACATCTTGCTAGCAATTCTTTTTTTGTTGCTAATCGATAGGATAATAATTTATTTGTTGCAAATCGATCTGATAACTTTACCTCTTCATATAATTACATAACAAATACAACATACGTAAATCTGTTAAAAAATATATAATATTCAAAGTTATTAATTTTCAGCTAGATTTATCTATGTTCAGCTTCTAAAAGTATATCCATGAAGACAAATCTATTTCCACCCAAGTATCTACTTAATAGCCCCAAAAAATTAAAAAAATCTGTACATTCAAAAACTAACTTAGCAGCCCCTACCATTTTCAGAACCACCCTTCCCATGCAAAACGTGCCCGTGCCTTCTATTGTTGTGCAAAAATTAAACGTTCTCAATTCGTTCACCCAAAAAATTAAACGTTCTCGAATAAAAAAAACCCTAATGTAGTTTACCTGTGATTGTATTTGCAAAAATTTAAAAAAAAAATTCAAATTTTTTTGAATTACATGCCGTGATTGAGTTAACAATTCATTCTCCTTTACAAAATCCATCAGCTAGTGGTGAAAAATTGAATTTTTTCTCCGACGTAAGAAGATAATGGAATTGAGAAAAAAGAAAGTACGCAGCTTTTTAAGGGTATTTTAGTCTTTAAATTTTATTTATTTTAGGGGGCTATTAAGTAATAATATATGTTGAAATAGAATTTGTCATCCATGAATGTCGAAATCAAACAATCAAGAAGTTTCGTACTATACAATAACAGAAACAACTATAGAGACAACCATATAGAAAAAAGAAGTTTTTGAATTACATTCAGGTTGGGTGTAGCTAATATATTAAGGACAAATTTTTAAAAGGGACCGATTTTCAAAACCATTTGCAGATATAGGCTAGTTTTGAAACTATTTGCAGAAATAGGCTGGTTTTGGCCAGCTCAGCGATGAGCTGGCCTTGTTTTTTTTTAAAATATAACGGGGCGCATTTCAGAATTTTTTTTAAAACCATTTTGGAAGAGTTGTCTCGTTCTAGATCTACGACGATAGTGGGATTAGATATTTTTTTTTAACCATTTAGATATTCAACGCCATTGCCAAATTGTCTTATCGAGTGGATTTTTAATGTTTAAAACAAAAATAGCATTTCTATTGGTGGTTTAACCACACTAGTTTCATTAGTTCACACATTTGTTTAGAAATGCTAGAACATTCAGAGTTTACTGAAAATATTATTTCCACATAAGACCTTGGAACATAAGGATTGATTAATCAATTATACACCTTGTTAGTGAATTGATTGCTATTAATTATTATTATTTTGAAATGGTACTTAGATACAACATATCACAAATCACATATGTAAATAAATGTTTAAATCACACCACGCAAGTTTCTAACTTGTGACTTCTTGCACCAAAGTCGAAGCATTTAACCATTGTCAAATTGTTATTAATTATTATCCAATATTTTAGCAACAAATCAATATTATGATTGGCTTTTTATACCTAAAATATGGTTTTTGATGGTTTTTATGCTAGTCACATGTATTCATTCCTTCTTCTGATGAAGTCCTTGGCATACACTTATAATTAGAAAACTATTGTGTTTCTCTATGTATTAACCATGATAAGCTGAATAATAAGCCGGTATGTTTTAATTTTTACTTCTCCTCTCCTCCAGTAAATTAATAGCTCATATATCATTTTATAAACTAGGATGAACCTATGCTATGCATAAGGACTTTGTGCTATTTGGATTTTTATGGATGAATTTCAGAGATTCTGCTATCATTCAAAAAAAATCACTTTGCCGTCATTTTTATAGAACATGATTGATATCTCTATAACATGCATGCAATATTGTTTATTTTTCGAAGATCGACTAAAAAGGATAGGGTAAACTATTACAGTATAATTCACATGAAATTCAAATTATACCAATGCTCACTATATCACTATAAATTCTATAAGTGTGACATCCTCAACTCTTCATGAAAATTTAGCATGAAAATAATCCCACGTTATAAATTTTTGATCATATCAAATAGTAAAAATAATTGCTTCTTAAAAAAAGTACTCTCTTGAAAAATTGGTAAGTTAGAAATGATCAGAGCTAATTTTAATAGAAAGGTAGTATTGATAACATAATATTCCACTCAAGAAGTGGTTATAAAAATTCAGCTACCACAGAGTTAATTAAATAAACTATAACACTTAGGATGTTAAACAATTAGGAAACTATATGTAACGCGCCATCTCAAGACTCACATTAACAAAGGATATTACTAAGTAATATCATCTGCTAATGCTGAAAATAATGAGTATACATATGTACAAATACAAAAGATTAATCTACAAAGGTGAACATGCAAGTTACACTCAATATGCATACATACAACCTAAAATAATGTACATATAAAATGAGTCTCAAGCTCAATATTCTTAACATGAAGTACAAAAATCATGGTTAAGGCTAAGTGATGAAGCGAGTAAGAAGACGGGGTCATGGAAGAGAGCTACAAGTTAATCATCTCTAAATATAGCTAGGAAAACCTGAAATAAAATGATGTGATCCAAGTATTATTTAAAATAATAAACAGGTCAGTCCTGTACTAATTTAAGTCAATAAGTTGGCATAAGTATAACATATGGTGAATATGTTGGAATTCCTAAAGAGCAAAGTGAATGAAAAATACAAGTCCCATATCTCCAAATTGTGAGAGCTATATTGGTTTAAATATAGCTTTCTCATGAGGAGGTTGGGGGCCTGGGGCTCCCAAATGTATGCTTCGTTGTGAGGAGGGAGATCATGCATCACCACCACACACGCGCGTGCGCCGTCCGTCCGTCCGACCGAACCGGGCAGGGCCGGGTTCGGGTACGGGTCTAAAATGACCATTCTTTTTACTAGGCCATTGTTTAACGGTTTTGGGCTTCGTCTGAAACTGGCCTGGGCCTTGAATTTAAAGAGAAGCGGGCGAGTGAACAGACGCAGGGTTTTTTCATGAGATGCGACTGTTCATAAGCGGACAGTACCAGGCGGTACGAGTGGGTGCAAGCCAGTAGCGAGCGGGTGCGACCCGTTAACGAACAGCAGCGACCAAAAGGCAACGGGTGCGACCCGTCAAGCGGACGCGACTGTTCGAAGGGATGCGGACGAAATTATAAATAGGAGAGAATACTGATCACATTCTCATTCTATTCCAATCTAATTTCTTCTGCTTCTTTGCTCCACTGCTCTATATTCCATATATATCACAGAGTTGACATACTCATTACAATCTCGTGCAGATTACGTCTGTTGTATCTTGGGAGAGTTTTGAAATAAAATTCTTAAGGAAATTGTTACGACAAGCCTCAGACGGAATTTTCTTTATATACTGGTTAGATTCACTGTAATCTTTCCCGTTTATAAGTTATACTATTTCTTACAATAGTATAACGTTGTTGTTGTAATTTATTTACAACGTAACTTATTGTTACATTTATCTAATACAAAATCCAACGTAGTGGAATTCTAATTAATAAACTTGTGCGACGAGTTTATTTTAGCGTGCTATCTGTTTTAGTACACTAGACCAATATAACATCTTAAGAATTTTACTGTTTTACACTAAAACAGAGATGTTAACAGTTGACAACATGAAAATGGATAAGTCCAACTTTTCAGCGGTTATTTCTGAATGCAATTTGATTCAGAACCCTAACCAATGGTGGGTTGACACAGGAGCTACTCGTCATGTTTGCTCTGAAAAATCCATGTTTTCAACATACCAGAAATTCGATCAGAAAGGAAGACTCTACATGGGTAATTCTGCAGTTTCCATGATCGAAGGAAGTGGCACAGTTATCCTCAAGTTCACTTCTGGAAAAACTATCAAATTGAATGACGTGCTTCACGTTCCAGACATACGCAAGAATCTCATCTCTGGTGCAGTCCTATCAAAGAAGGGATTCAAGATGGTGTTTGAGTCAGACAAGATGGTTCTGTCCAAAGCTGGAATGTATATCGGAAGGGGATATTTATGTGATGGCCTATTTAAGGCAAATGTAGCCGTTACGGGCAATAAATCTATGTATTCTGATTGTGCTAATAATAAAATTGAAGTCTCTTACTTGCTTGAGCACGAAATTTTACTATGGCACGATAGATTAGGACACATAAACTTCCGAAAAATGAAGAAATTATCAAACTTGGGATTGATTCCAAATTTCCAAGTAGATAAGAACTACAAATGTGAGACATGTGTAGAAGCAAAAATGGTCAAACAACCATTTAAATCTGTTGACAGAAGCACCGAACCATTAGGTTTGGTACATACAGATTTATGTGATTTTAAATCACTACCTACAAGAGGTGGGAAAAAGTATTTTATTACTTTTATTGACGATTATACGCGATATTGCTATGTATATCTTTTAAATAGTAAGGATGAAGCAATAACCGCGTTTATAAAATACAAGGCTGAGGTAGAAAATCAGTTAAATAAAAAGATCAAGATATTGAGATCTGATCGAGGTGGAGAATATGAATCACCATTTGAACAGTTCTGTGCCGAAAATGGTATAATTCATCAAACAACAGCTCCATATTCACCACAACAAATGGTGTAGCCGAGAGGAAGAACAGAACGTTAAAAGACATGATTACTGCCATGCTTTTAACTTCTGGTCTGCCGACGAACTTGTGGGGGGAAGCCTTAAATATGTCTAATCACATATGAAAACAAAGTTCCTCACAATAAAACGGGAACAATTCCATATGAGATATGGAAAGGACACAAACCAAGCTTTAAATACCTCAAAGTGTGGGGGTGCTTGGCAAAAGTTCCAGTTCCGCCTCCCAAGAGAGTCAAACTTGGACCAAAAACAGTAGATTGTTATTATCTTGGGCCAGCCCAAAATAGTAGTGCCTACAGATTTTTGGTATTCAAGTCTGATATAAATGATATACATGTAAATACAATCATGGAATCAAGAGATGCCTCGTTCTTTGAAGATGTGTTCCCACATAAAAGAAACGATGGAAATCCTGTCCCAAAAAGGACAAGAGATAACAGAGATGAGACATGTGAAGATGAACCTCATCAGGACAACGAGGAGGTTGAACCAAGAAGAAGCGTAAGGGCAAGAACTTCCAAAACATTTGGTTCGGATTTTTTAACTTATATGTTAGAACACGAACCTCAAACGTACAAGGAAGCAATGTCATGTTCTGAATCTTCATGTTGGAAAGAAGCAATCCAAAGTGAGATTGATTCAATTCTAAGTAATAAAACTTGGGAAATTGTTGATATTCCACCAGGAATAAAACCAATTGGCTGCAAATGGATTTTCAAGAAGAAAATAAAAGCAGATGGCTCTATCGACAAGTATAAAGCCAGATTAGTAGCCAAAGGATATCGTCAAAAAGAAGGAGTAGACTTCTTTGATACCTATTCACCGGTTACACGAATAACCTCTATAAGAATGCTAATAGCAATTGCATCCATTTATAATCTAGAGATTCATCAAATGGATGTAAAAACAGCATTCTTAAATGGAAATCTCGATGAGGAGATTTACATGGAGCAACCTGAGGGATTTATTTCCAAAGGAAATGAAAACAAAGTCTGTAGATTAGTCAAATCATTATACAGACTAAAATAAGCTCCAAAGCAATGGCACGCAAAATTTGATAGTGTCATGATGAAAAATGGTTTTCGTATAAATGAATGTGATAAATGTGTTTATTACAAACAACTTGGACAATCATATGTGATGATTTGTCTATATGTGGACGATATGCTAATATTCGGTCCAAACACTCAGGTAATTGAGACCATAAAGAAAATGTTGATCAACAATTTCGACATGAAAGACTTGGGTGTTGCAGATATTATTTTGGGAATAAAAATAATAAGAACATCTAATGGAATTGAGTTATCTCAATCATATTATGTAGGAAAAGTGATTGAAAGATTTCAAAACTTTGGAATTAAAGGAGTAAATACACCTTTTAATCCATCGGAAGTACTGCATAAAAACACTGATGAGAGTGTAATGCAACTGGAATACTCTCGTGTAATAGGATGCTTAATGTATCTGATGAATTGCACCAGACCAGATATAGCTTATGCAGTAAGTCGATTGAGCAGGTATACAAGCAATCCAGGGAAGGAACACTGGAAAGCACTAATGAGAGTGCTTGGATATTTAAAAAATACCACTAACTATTTCTTACATTATGGAAAATATCCTGCCGTCTTAGAAGGATATAGTGATGCAAACTGGATTGCAGATTCAGAGGAATCAAAATCAACGAGTGGTTATGTCTTTACCCTAGCAGGGGCAGCGGTGTCATGGAAATCTACTAAACAAACATGCATAGCTCGATCCACTATGGAATCAGAGTTCATTGCATTAGATAAAGCAGGCGAAGAAGCAGAATGGCTTCGTCACTTTTTAGAAGATATTCCTTTTTGGCCTAAACCTGTACCGGCCATATGCATACACTGTGATAACCAAGCAGCGCTAAGCAGAGCGCAAAACTTTGTGTATAATGGAAAGTCACGACATATCCGTCGACGCCATAATACAGTTAGGCAGTTACTCTCAAATGGAACTATTTCCATAGATTATGTGAGAACAAATGATAACCTAGCGGATCCATTTACTAAAGATTTATCAAGAGAGAAAATTGACTGCGCATCGAGGGGAATGGGTTTAAAAGCCTAAACCAACAAGAGTTACCTTATACGGAAACCTATCCTAGCGACTGGAGTTCCCACGGACTAGGATCAATAGGCAAACCAGTTATGAGTAACTCAAGAAGTAATGCATTTGTCTGGACTTGGTCCTACTCCATTCCTATGGTGCAAAATATAATGCATGCCTACAGAAGTTTTAAAGGTTAAAACTATGTTTTTTAATGATGACCATATCTTGGAAATAACAAGTGGGGTATAGGTAGGATACTCTTAATGGTTGCGATCACCTATGTTAGTGTGAGCTGGGTCGGCTCTATGAGAATATGAAAAGGCTTTTATTCTCTAAAAACACTCGCAGAACCAAAAATTGTTCAGGACCAAAATGAACACAACCAAGAGATTGGATGAGAAGGGAATCAATGCTTCGTAAAGCTTATTGTCTGGATATACAATAAAGGCCGACGGTCAAGATGAAATAATTCACCGATTAGCCAAGTAGATCCGATAAGTTTTAACTAGGAAAAGTTCAAAGTGAAATATCTACTTATCCACGATAAAGCATTATTCCATATGTACTCTGTGATATTTCGCTTTGTGTGGGGGATATGTATATTATCATTCATGTGGGGGATTATCGGAATTCCTAAAGAGCAAAGTGAATGAAAAATACAAGTCCCACATCTCCAAATTGTGAGAGCTATATTGGTTTAAATATAGCTTTCTCATGAGGAGGTTGGGGGCCTGGGGCTCCCAAATGTATGCTTCGTTGTGAGGAGGGAGATCATGCATCACCACCACACACGCGCGCGCGCGCCGCCGCCGTCCGTCCGACCGGGCCGGGCCGAGTTCGGGTACGGGTACGGGTCTAAAATGACCCATTCTTTTTACTAGGCCATTGTTTAACGGTTTTGGGCTTCGTCTGAAACTGGGCTGGGCCTGGAATTTAAAGAGAAGCGGGCGGGTGAACAGACGCAGGGTTTTTTCCTGAGATGCGACTGTTCATAAGCGGACGCGAATAACTGAAGAGGCGCGACCCGTTAGAGGCGAACAGTAGCGGGTGTGGCCCGTTAGAAGCAAACAGGTGCGGCCAAACGCGAACGGGTGCGACCTAACTGAAGCAGTGCAGGCGAAACAGTACCAGGCGGTACGAGTGGGTGCAAGCCATTAGCGAGCGGGTGCGACCCGTTAACGAACAGCAGCGACCAAAAGGCAACGGGTGCGACCCGTCAAGCGGACGCGACTGTTCGAAGGGATGCGGACGAAATTATAAATAGGAGAGAATACTGATCACATTCTCATTCTATTCCAATCTAATTTCTTCTGCTTCTTTGCTCCACTGCTCTATATTACATATATATCACAGAGTTGACATACTCATTACAATCTCGTGCAGATTACGTCTGTTGTATCTTGGGAGAGTTTTGAAATAAAATTCTTAAGGAAATTGTTACGACAAGCCTCAGACGGAATTTCCTTTATATACTGATTAGATTCACTGTAATCTTTCCCGTTTATAAGTTATACTATTTCTTACAATAGTATAACGCTGTTGTTGTAATTTATTTACAACGTAACTTATTGTTACATTTATCTAATACAGAATCCAGCGTAGTGGAATTCTAATTAATAAACTTGTGTGACGAGTTTATTTTAGCGTGCTATCTGTTTTAGTACACTAGACCTATATAACAGAATAATCAACATGCTTAAACTTCTAACATACACAAAATCAAATACCATAATAGTAACTCATGTTGAATGATCCCAAAATTTAGAAATAGCCGTAAAGAAGTAAATGGCATCAACATCTCATATTTCACCAAATTAGGAAACACAATAAAATTATGGTGAAATCCCAAATCAAATCTCAAATCTCACTATTTAAGTTGATAAACAAAAAACTGGTGCAAATCCCAAAGACGAGCTAATACCCTCCGAACACAAATGTGAGTTACAGTCCACTGATAGACAAAGGTACAATCTCCTTTTGGACAGAAGTATAGCCCCTTCTCGGACCACGGAGATGAACCCGAAGGTTACGCCAAACACGAAGACGAGCTCGAAGGCTACACCGAACCAAAATGAGGTACTGTCCCCTCATGGAAAACAAGGGAGAGCACAAAGGATACACCGAACTAGAGATGTACCAGAAGGTAGCGCCTAACCGAAGACAGATTTGAAAAACACGCCTAATTGCAGACGAACCTAAAGGTTATGCCTAACTGAAGGTGTCACCTATGCTCACCTAGTAACTAAACGAATTTCGCCAAAGCATCCCATACCACTTGGAAAACTTCAACTGTTTACCAAGAGATTGTAAACTCCACTAGGTAAAGAAAGAAATAATGTAATAAAATGTTCAATTGGGCAAGTCTATGAATTAGCCGATAAAGTAAATACAATTGTTCTATACCATTTGTTTTACTAAATCATTTAATAAAATTTCTCATCCAAATGAGATAATAACTTATATATTGAAAACAAATATTTAGAAATTCTTTTTAAAATAATTGTCTGGAAAAGAGTATTGATGGTCTTTGAAATAAGATTTTTATATAATAAATAATATTAAAATATTTATTTAAAATTTGATATTGAAATTGAATTGGTGTTGCAAATAAATTTCAGTAAAATTCTTGTTGAAAACTTCATGAAAGCGACATATGCACATGTAAGACAAACATTCGTAAAATCAGAAAAACTCCACAAAATCAAATCATTAAATAGAAATCAAAACTTCGGAACTCAAGAGCTGTTCAAGGCATTAAATTGATCAAAGAAGTGCACCCAAGCAAAAGGAAACAAGGCAAACAAGTGCAGGATACTTACATAGTGGAGGAGAGGAGTACCTAAAGTTTGCAAGCTCCAAAGGGGCATTATTGGTTGACCAGTCCTGCTAGACCAATCGACCGGTGGTGAGACCCTGTAGCTTGCATGCTTTAGGTCTCGTTCTCCACCAATCGTTATTGGGTTCTAATGTGATTTCTACTCCTTTTGGTAATAAACTTGATGATTAGAAACTACTTTACTTGCATGCAAAAGGAGACACAACATATACATACATTTAGTATATATTAAACATGAATTATCAGGCTATAGTAAATATTTAATATGTTGGGAATTACTAAGAACAGAATTTGCAACACTGTCAGTTATCCACCCAAATTCACAACCAATCGACCATTCAACCAGAGACTGCCATCAGTATAAGAGGTGAGATTAATCAGTAGAAGTTCAAAGATTCTCAGTCGACTGAAGATGGAATAGAGCTTGTTTCTATCAACTCCTAGCTCTAACAGTACATGCAAGAAGGAACAGCCACATATAGACTTAAATAAATGAAATCAAAGATAATACAAGCAAAAATAGGGATTTATTGTTTGAGAGGAGTTACCTTAAAATATTAATTTACAGATTCAATAATTAACCTTCCAAATTCTAGAGGAGATTCAGAGATTTAGTTCAGCCTGGGGTTAGAGAAGGAAGGAGATGGAGCTTAGGTTTTGTTTTATGAAGTGAGAAAGCTAATAAAGATGAACATTTAGTTCATTCTTAGGAAATATCAATATCTTCTCAAATTGGTATATGGGCCAAACAACCCATTTCTCTCTAAGTGATAAAATAGAAATGATTTTTGTTAAGTTATAAGGTTAATTAATCCACCTTTCTACATTTTTTTTATACAAATAGAAGACTATTTATGGTAATAAAAATTCATTTATCAATATAAGCTCTAACCATTCATCTTATGTTAAGAAATGATAATTTGTCCACCTTATCAAATTTACAATAGTTTATAAAAGCTACTCATCCAACTTCCAACTAAGAAACTTACCCTCATTAATAATTAATTTGCGGGGCTTTGCACCGAAGGTCCCTATTTTCGATGTTATTGTAAGAAAAGTCCCTATGATAATAAGTATGTGAATTAAGTCCATGTTTTTTGTAAATCAGAAAGCACAAATTATCTTGCGCTTTTCATATAAATGTGCAAGTTAACCTGCGCTTTTCAAAAATTTAAATTTTTTTGAAAAATTCAAAATTTAAAAAAAAATTCAAAATAAAAAAGCGCAAGCTAGCTTGCGCTTTTCTGATAAAAGTTGCAAGTTAGCTTGCATTTTCTTTCAGAAAAGTGCAAAGTACCTTGCGTTTTCTATTTTCAAAAAGTAAGGACTAAATTTACATACTTATATATACAGGGACTTTTCTTATAACAGCATCAAAAATAGGGACTTGTAACTCGTTTCTTGTTAATTTGCAGCAAATGGACGTAAGTCATTAGTTTAACTTATGCTTCTATTAAATCCAACTAATTCCATTTCCGAAGCTTTAAGCAAAAATTAGAATAAAAAAATGGTTTTCATAAATTTATTCTTCAATTTATTTTATTTCCATATTCCATGGTCTTATATTTATATATTCCTCCCCGCACTATTAAATCCAAAGACCCATATTAATCGAGAATGAGAGTTAAAAATAAAACCCCAAAACCCCATAATTATTAGAATTTATATTATACAAAATCTTATTTCAGATTCGTCCCAAGCCTGGGTTGTTACAATATGAGAACTAAATGTTTAATATTCGTTGACCTTTATGCAAACTCCTTATGGAAAACTATATCCATGTTTCTTAAAAGGAAAAAGCTCATTGTTGCTTTAGGATTAAGCCAACAAAAGATAATATTAATAATTGAACAAATGCTTTATAATAATCGTATTATGCAATAGCTAAAATGACATACCAACTGATCCTATTATTGCAAGAAAATGCTTACAAAAACATATGTACGAAATTAAGGGCCTAGTCAACAAAATATAGAATCCAAAATGTAGTAATTACAAAGCATTTTTGTTTAAATCATTCATCAACATAGATTTCAGTTAGTTTAATAGTGTTAATCTTAACATTTATAGAGGTTTACAAAGTATAGACTTAGTAACTAACGCGTGCACTACAATAAAGGTAGCGTATAGCGACGGCAAAAATGCGTCGGCGGCCGTTGCTAGTCGCCGCTAGCCGTCGCTTTTTGCCGTCGCTATTCAATCCGTTGCCAATAGGAAAAGCAACGGCAATAGCGACGGCTCCGTCGCTAAAAAAGCGACGGCAAGCAACGGCAACGTACACGTGTCAACGCCACGTGGCAGTTAGTTTGTTTCCCGGAAGTCTGTTACTTGCCGTTACTAGCCATCACTTGCCGTCGCTACATTGCCGTCACTAGCCGTCGCTAGCCGTCGCTATATTTGCCCAGAAAGCCGTTACTAGCCGTTGCTAGCCGTCGCTTTTCTGGGCAAAACCTGCTGTGCACACAGCAGCTATTCTTCCATCAAACCTCAAACCTCATCTCAAACCTCAATAATATCAACAATAACACATCTCAACAATACCCACAACATCAATATTCAACAATATAACCAAAAAAACACAAAAACCAACCAAACCAACATAATATACAAAACCAAACCAAGTATCAAGGTACAAGGATCAAATCCAAATATAACCAAACCCAAACATCATCCAAAATACCAAGTATCCAAGCCCAAGTATCAAATCTAGTTTAAATATGTACATAAATACATACCCACAAGAATAGTAAAACTATGCATCATCATCCTCCTCATCATCCTCGGCATCATCAGGTCCATCTCCCTGCTCACCAGGCATAGAGCCGTGCTCCTGATAAAATGCTGCAATGCGCTCATCTATCTGCTGTGCCAATTGGCTCTTTCGCCAATCGTTGAGCTCATCCAGCTGCCTCTGCATCTGAGCAATACGCTCCTCCTCCATCGATTTGCTATAAGCTCTTTGGAAATTAACAGCCTGTGAAATAACTGAAGTTAATACGATAGCATTTTACATGAATTTTGAATGAATTGGATAGTATATAAATAATTCTTTTGACGTGAGAATAATGTGGATCTTTTAATATGAAGTTAGTGAAATGGTTTACCTCCTGATTGCCGAAACCATAACGCCTATTTCGAGTAGGCGGTGCAATAACGGAATCCCAAATCCTGTTGGACTGCTCAACTGTAAGCTCTGCGCTTCCACTCGCCTGTGTCAATGTCGATGCCTTTGCCTCATATCGCCCCTGCAATTACAAACATAATTTTGAAACAATTGGTATACAATTTACATATATACAATTTGAATCACGATTTAGCATATTTACCATCGCTTCTTCAGCTTTGCTGTCGGTCCAATCATAGGTCGCATTCCCCTCATCATCAACAGACTCAACTGCGTGTGTGGCTCTAAAAACCTCAGCCATTGTAGGCTCCCTTCCGTACTTTGCAAACTGAAGATATACACGAATAAGATATATTGAAAATAAGCATAAATGTTACACATGAAGATATGCATCACCGTATGCTAAATATATTTTATATTTACCAATTCTCTCCTATGTTGTTGGAAAGATTTAGAGCCACCTCGATGTAAACCAGGATTCTTATTCCTATTGGCTTGGTTTCTTGCTGCTACTTCCTATTAATTTAGATACACGATTAAAATAATGCAACTAACATAATTGTAAGCATTCTCATCATAGCTTACTTTAGCTGCTTCTGACTCCCAATATGTGAGGAATCCGTTCCAGACTTCATCGCTCATCCAACCTGGCTTTTTGCCAGCCTTCTTCGCCCTTGATATTGTCTCTCTATAATTCTTCCGCATTTTTCGGTTCCAATTATTGCTAACATCTAAATCATGCGGCTCCACTCGTACAACAGCCTGCATATTGAATTTATTTTGAATTACATACAGCATATTATTTTCAATAGAAATATATAAATTGTAATTACCATCAAGTCGGCCCATATAGCATTTTTAATATGAGCTGGAATGCTATCCCAATGCGGCCAAGCTGCTGACATCCGACTCTTATATGAATTCTTCGAGACGTCTAAAATAAACTGTGATGGTTCCACCTCGAACCCCCTGTAATTGTTAAGGTGCATAGTTTATATATTTTAAATAATATAATTGAAATAAATTTGACATTTACCCAACACTCTTCGGAATAATCTCTGCAACTCGGCGTGTATCTGCCTCTAAGCTACTAGGACCCGCTGCAGCTCCAGGAGACTGAGATGGAGAAGGCTGAGATGTACTCCTACGTCTTCTATCAGCCATATATGCCACAATCATATATTATATATAAAAGCATAATGATCAAATGAGCATCACATAATCATACAATAAAACGATAACGCATAAATCAGAATAATACATCGCTCAGAATAGTACATGGCTCAGAATATTACATAGCATAAGTGAATACATAGCTCAGAATAGTACATTGCATAAGTGAATACATCGCTCAGAATAGTACATTGCATAAGTGAATACATAGCTCAGAATAGTACATTGCATAAGTGAATACATAGCTCAATATAACACATGACATAACTAGATACATAGCTCTTAATATAGTACATCACATAATACAATAAACGATGCCATCTGTGATCATTCTTCATCATCTTCTGATTCAGACTCGGTCTCGTACTCTATATCGTTTTCTTCGTTACTAACAAATGCATCTATTAAAACGTTCGCTTCATCATTCAACGATCCTACATCGATGTCATCGGCTATTATTATTTCGGTATTTGGCTCAAGATCTGCTTGATACGCTGCTTCATCTGGAATATTATTTCCATCAAATGTAAATCTTGCATTTGTTTTAAAAACAGCCCACCAGTCTGCTTTATCTTTTTTTAAGGATGGATACGGAGCAAAATAAACTTGTAATGCTTGCTTAGCTAACACGAAAGGATCATATTTATAGTAATATGACGTATGCTTTATTTCAATTAACTTATAATCCTTATGTACGTTAATTCCAGAACCGGGAACGTTGCTAAACCAGTTGCATTTGAATAAAAAAACTTTCTCTAGCGGTTGTGTATAATAAGTCAACTCTAAAATTTGTGTTAAGACGCCATAGAAATCTTTTATATACTCTTCTGGATCATCGCTACCTTTGACAAATACACCGCTGTTATACGTTGATTTTTCAGCTCCATAATCTTTGGTGTTAAATTTAAATCCGTTGACGAAGTATATAGGATAGGTCTTGACATTTCTTCTTGGTCCGATAGCAAGGTGTCGTATTCCTTCGTCAACAACACTGTTATTCGGATCGTGAACATAGCTTGCAAACCATCCAGCAAATTGTTTACTGAAATCACCAGATGGATGTTGTGATTCGTGTATGCTGCAAATAAATGTATTATATTCCCCTAATTATTAATATATAAATATACGTATAATTGAAAAGTACAATCATTCAGTATTACCTGGTAAATGGTGCAACTTCAACACAATTTAAAAGAACATATGTGTGTGCCACATGGTAGTCTCTATCATCTAACCATATTTCCACACATTTTCCAGCAGGTCTTCCATGTTGTCTAAAAATAGATAACATTGTTTGAGAAGAATCATGCTCAACAGCTTCTTCATTACGGGGAACACTTACAAACGATAAGTTCACATCGTCACTAAAGTAGTGTGAGAAAAAAAAAAGCTTCCTCTTCAAGGTACGATTTACAAATCGAACCTTCTACTCGTGCTTTTTGTCTAATTTTTTTCTTCAAATGATTCAAGTACCTATAAAAATAATAATTAATTTAGTATATTGGTACAAGAATATACATTTTCAACTAATCAACAAGAATATTGAGGAGTTTAAAATCACCTCTCAAATGGATACATCCATCCATATTTCACAGGACCTCGAAGGAGCGCTTCGGATGGCAGATGCACAGGCAAATGCTCCATTACATTAAAAAAACCGGACGGAAATATTTTCTCGAGTTTGCAGAGCAATATAGGAATTTCTACTTCAAGTTTACGTAAATGATCTACCTTTAACGTGGTCGAACAAAGCTGTTTGTAAAACATACTTAATTCTGTTATAACACTCCATATTTTTGTTGGCAACAGTTCTTTGAATATCACAGGTAAGATATATTCCATCATGATATGGCAATCATGACTTTTCATCCCACTCAATTTATTGTTTTTCCAGTCAACACATCTGCGAAGGTTAGAAGAAATCCCATCAGGACATCTTAGTCCTTCCACCCAATTGAGTACGAATTTTACTTGCTTGTTGTCTAGCTCGTAACATGCTTTGGGTTTTTTGTTATCGTCGTACAACTGAAGTTCGGGCCGCTTACAGAAATGTAATATATCACGTCTCGAATTCGCATCGTCCTTGGTTTTCCCCTTTACATTCAAAACTGTATTAAAAACGTTATCAAACACATTTTTTTCATTGTGCATGACGTCAATATTAAGTCGCAGTAAGAGATTTTTCCAATAAGGTAACTCCCAAAATATACTTTGCTTGCACCAGTTATGAATGTCCGATTTACCCGGAATGTCGACCTGTTTCCCAGTTTCATGAATCTTAGGATAGTCTTTCACGATTTCATATATCTCTTCACTTGTCCAAACTTTAGGTGGTAGCATATTCTCTACTCTGTTAGCTTTAAAGTTCGTTTTATCCATTCTGAATTTATGATTAATATGTAGAAAACACCGATGACAGTCAAACCAGGAAATTTTCTTGCCGTACTTTAATGAAAATGCTCGTGATTCTTCCATACAATATGGACAAGCTAAACGTCCAGCTGTGCTCCAACCTGAAAGCATGCCATATGCGGGAAAATCATTAATAGTCCATAATAAAGAAGCGAACATACGAAAATTTCTTTTTCTCGAAATGTCATATGTTTCAACTCCTTCATGCCATAGTGTTTTCAATTCTTCGATCAACGGTTGTAGATAAACATCAATTCCTTGAGTCAGATCATCAGGACCGGGAACGACAATCGTTAAAAACATATATGGAGTTTTCATACACATCCATGGAGGTAAGTTATAAGGAGTGACAATAATAGGCCATGATGAATATTTACTACGAAATTGAGAGAATGGCGAAAATCCATCTGTACATAAACCGAGCCTAACATTACGGCTCTCTCGAGCAAATTCAGGATACGTCCTATCGAAATGTTTCCATGCTTCTCCATCGGTTGGATGTATCAATGTTCCTTCTACTGGTGTTCTCACGCTATGCCATCGCATATGACATGCTGTAGCAGAAGAAGCATATAGCCGTTGAAGTCTGGGAGTGATGGGTAAATAATGCATTCTTTTATAAGGGACTTCTTTTTCTTTCTTTTTCCTTGGTTTGTATCTTTCCTCGTTACATATTCTGCATTTTCTAAGGTGAGCGTCGTCTTTCCAAAATAACATGCAACCTTTAACACATGTATCTATCTTCTGGTATAGCAATCCAAAAGCAGACATAAGTTTTTTAACTTTATAATGACTATCGCACATCAAATTATTGGGTGGCATGTGTCGTTTAGCAGTTTGTACAATTGCTGTAAACGCTGCTTCTGTAAGATTGAATTTTGATTTCATCGTGATGTATTCAGCGGTTACAGATAATTCGGTTCCACTTTCACATCCATCCCACAATGGTCTCTTAGCGGAATCCAATAAATCATAATTTTTTTTAGCTTCCATAGTCGGTTCTTCACCATTTTCGTTTTCAATGTCGTCTTGATCAATGGATGGAAAAATTGATCGGGCTGCATCTTGCACCATATTTTCTATTGGATTTGCCGTTGTATGATCATTCTCTTCCACTACAGGATTAGGTGTATATTGAACAAACTCTCCGTGACGATCCCATAAATAATAATTCGGTACAAAACCAAATTTATACAAGTGAACTTCTACTACATCTGCCTTCCAATGCTTCAAATGTTTGCACTTAGCACACGGACAACGAATGTCTACGTTATTTCCATATTAGATTTAACAAATCTAATAAACTCGTGTACACCGTTAACAAAATGTTCCTTTATTGATCCTTTCATACCTTTTCGGGATTTATACATCCAACTACGATCGAGAAAATAATCGAACATATCTCCTGATTTGTAAAAATTATATTAGACAATTCAAACAAACACTTCACTGAAACAAATTAGACTGGAATTTAGTAAATTTTATTAATTTAGTAACTTTATTAATTTGACAAATTAGACTGAACTTTAGTAAATTTATTAATTTGGTAAATTAGACTAACTTTATTAATTTGGTAAATTTTAAACTAACTTTAGTAAATTTTAAACAAACTTTAATAAATTAGACTGAACAAATTTATTAGTTTCAAACTAACTTTAAAATTAAATTTATTAGTAAATTTATTGTTTAACGGCCGGTCATCCTACTTCCCATTACAAACACAATAACGTAATCATATTTTATAAATCATTTCAGATTAAACGATTCAACAAAATTTCGACAGCACTTCCCTTTATTCCCTGTATCGTACACAAATGCATGTACACAGGGAAAAAAAGGAAGTGCCATCGAAATTTCGTTAACCGTTTAAACTGAAATGATTTATAAACTGCGATTACGTTATTGTGTTTGTAACTTGTCCAATACTAGGACAAATCCAACAAATATTGTATCAAATGAATACAGATGTCCGTTCTGTGTAAAAACGAACATCCATATAACGATCATATACAACACTTGTCAGACGGGGCCAAAAATTGTCTAAGGGGTTCACACAAATAAAAAAAAATTTCTAATTTATATTTTAACAACTATAAAATTTTTAATAATACGTTCAATAAATATTTGTCAAGTAAATTTCACATTTTGACACGTACTTTAAAATTTGGCTAACTAAGTCAAATTTTAAATAACGAATTTTTCTAAATCAAATTAGAAGTTAGCACTTATAATAAATTGAATTATTTTTATTTTAAACTATATACGTTTATTTGGAAATTCCACAATGAGACAAAAGTGAATCATTGTAATTCTTTTAGGCTATGAGTACTTTAGCATGGTCATTGCAAGTGAGCATAAATGATATATTTGAACAAAATACACAATTGTAGTGTACTTACACTTATAACCAACGCATGCTAAATAATTAAATTTTCACCTAATCGACAACCAACATTGCATAAACTTATCAATAAGCATCTTAAACATGTTATCACCATCTTAATCCAAATCACATCACCAATCATTAATTCTACAATAACCAACATCACAATAGTATGCGTTAATCATCGTTTTCAACTTCGAAATAAAATGATTTTATTCTCAAATCAACCTACAATACTACTATCACCATACATATACCACATAACTACCAATCTCAAACCCATAATCATGCCATTAACAACCAATTTATAAACCCAATTAACATGCAAATAAACCCAAATTAAACCCTAATTGAATACAAAATAGGGTTAGAACACATACCGAATCAATTTGGGAGGTAGGGAGCGAATTTTTGAGCACCGAATCGGCGGGGCGAAGGGGGGGGCGACGGGTAGGGTTTAGTTTTTTTTTCTTTTTTCGGTTTGCTGAATGGGGAAGAAGGAAGCTCGGGTTGGCAGATATACAGGTCGAGCAACGGCTAGCGACGGCCGCTTTTTTTAGCCGTTGCCCCTGTCCGACGCTATTCGAGGCATTTCCTGTAGTGGTGTGAATAATAATACTTTATCCTGTCCGCGGGTGCAGCGCAGTGGAAAATGAGGTTTGGGTTCTGCTAAAAAGACACAGGTTCGATTCCTACCATGCGCTTCTCTATCCTATATAAATTTAGCAGAGAGTATGGAGGCTTGGATCAGTGGACGACTTTACTATACCCTACTTAGGAGTTTACCGACCCGTCGGGTTCTCCTGGGTTTTCATGATAATAATAATAATACTTTGTCCTTTGTAGTTAAGGACTATTATTTATACATTTGATTTTATAGTAATAGCACATTTTTGAGTATTTGAATTTTATAATATTACTACTAAACTTTTATTTTCCTACTAATAAATATGAATGGAAATTTCAAAACATTATAAGTACATTGCAGTTGGTAGCAGCAGCTACTGCATATAAATAATTTTTTTCCTGAAAACCACGAATGCGGCCTTCTTACCCCAATAGAGACCAAACATGAGGATAGCACATGTTTGTTCCATCATGTTGCCGAATTTTCTTCATGCATTCTGGCTAAAGCTATGAAGAAAATTTGATAGATTTGATAAAATGTATAAAAGAAAATAAAGAAACAAACATGAATTGCCCTAGCTTCTACAATCTTTTTGCATCCACAATCTTTTGTAGTTCGCCATCACTTTTCTATGACGCCCGTTAGCATTTAGCACTTCCAATCAGCAACTTTTCTAGCCGCATGTACTAATCATATCACACCTTACGCTCATTCAACCTCCAACGCCATGTATCATCTTGAATCTGTTATGGTTGCTGCACTCGTTTAACCGTTGCACAGTATCTTCCTGATGCTGCATGTAGATCACAAAACTTGCTTGCAAATGCATTGCCCGGCCTTCTCGATCCTTGCAGCTACACCTACTTGCTCCATTTCTTCCTGCCTCGACTATGCTTGCAATTTTCCTACACACTGCTTGCATTATGCCAACACCTTCTTAATGTCTCTCAAATTTTGTACACAATGCCACCTTCCTACTGTATACAGTATCATTTATCCTATTGCACAATGCTAGCATCATGCATCTCCAAGTTTCAAAACATGGCACCACTTTTTCCATCAGCTTTCAAGTTGTATATGCATCCCTAATGTGTTCTTTAGTTTAGTTGCACTATTATTTCACGTTGTTGCATGTCTCTACTGATTCCTGATATGTTCTCAACATGCTCCTTTCTACCACACCTTGCACTTCCCTTTTCAACAACAGCAGCACCATGCCAACATCTTGCATCCCACCTCTCTCTTTTCAAGTCTCTTCACCATGTACCTTTAGTACTACTGCATCCCACATCCTTTATGTTGCATTATGACTTCCTGTTTACGTTGCAAACATGCTAATTAGATAGATGTGCCTTGTATCTTGATCTAATAGGAAATTTTCAATAGGCCCAAAGAAGATCCAAGCTGACATCAATGCCAACGAAACATTGTTGGTATATAATCTTATTGTTAAGTATACAAGCAACAAATAAATCATCAAACATAATATTGACAATTTTTACTAAAAGGACCAATACACACAATAAGAGAAAAAATGTATAGGAAAAAGTAAGCTGAAACAAAAGAAAGTAAGTATTTTTTTTTATTTTTTTTAACAGAAATACATCTTGTCATATATAAACTCAACCAAAAGCTGTCAACAAGCCTGACAGATAACCGAGAAAAAGAAAAGGAATACAAAACTGAGAAACCACATCAGAAGAACATCGAAACAACCAACAAGGGAAACCAGTAGACACGAGCGAGAAGCAAAGGCAAAGGACCTTTGGCACCAGGCACACAGCACACCCGATGAGCTCGTGGAAACCCTCCGCCCATCCAACATCGTAATCGAGCTCCGGCAAGACCACCGCCCGATGACGATGTTGAGTGACCACCGTGCTAAGAAACAGAAATCCCAACAGGCGACCCTCCAAAACAGAAGAAAGAAACGGCCAACACCCCAATAACTGCAATACCGACAGCTGGAAAAGAGTAGCGGCATTCCTTTAAGCAAGCCCCAACCAGAAGAAGTACTGAGAAACAAAAACCACCCTAGAAAAGCCAGAGCCTGAAAGCAATAGCCACACGGTAAGAAAACAAAAGGGGGGGGAGACGGTCAGGGAGGAGACTAGTAAGCCAGATCCACCAGTCTCCGGATCGGCAATCATCCAATTCCCGCTCTATAAGAAGTCTGAGAACAGAAGATAGATAAAAGGTTCACTAAGCGACCAGAAAGAGTATTGGCCGAACCTCTGAAAGGTCGGGCACGAAACGCCAAGTAAACATCATCTCTAACCCGCCGAATAACGGAGAGGGGATCCATAGGAATCTCGTCAAAAATTGCCTTATTCTGCGCACACCAGATGTGCCAGCAAATCAGACAGGGAATCAAGCGAAAGATGATAGAGCGAAGAGATCTACCAGAACTATCAAACCACCAAGAGGACAGAAAATCATACGACGAGGAGATGGAGCCACGGACACCCAATAAATTACCGAAATAATTCCAGCAGGATCTGGCACACCAGCCAACGAAAAGCAAATGATCCACCGATTCTGTTTCCCCGTTGCCGCAGCATCTACAACGGGAAACAAATGGAATGCCAATCTGCTGAAGGTTCTCATCAACCGGTAACCCATAATGGAAGGTTCGCCACATGAGGAGAGAGACTTTTGGTGGGATTCGAACGTCCCAAATGTATGAAAAAATAGGAAGGACTGGAGAGGGGTTTCTAGCTGAGCTCCAGGCCTTAAGAATAGAGAACGGACCGTCATCCCAACCAGAGCGGCCATTATGAGAATCAACGAGCAATTTGACCGATTGCATATGCTTCCAAGTCTCACTGGCGTAAGATGGAGAACCGGCATAGCCAGAAGACGCCAGTCTCCGGTACTTAGCATGAAGGAACTTCGCCCATAAGGAGTCGTTAGTCCCAAACCTGTACCACAACTTGCAAGCGAAAGCCGAACAGTTGTCCTTCGGATTACGCAATCCTAACCCACCCTCACTCTTAGGTCGGCAGATAACATCCCAAGACACCCAGTGATGTCGGTGATTGTCACCCTTCGATCCCCAGAAGAAAGAGGATGCCAAAGATTGGAACGATCGAAAAAAGAGGAAGTTGGGGTCATAGCGGCGAAAATATGAGTACCCATAGAGCTCAAAACCGATTGGATGAGCACTAATCTTCCTGCTTGAGACAGAAGAGACGCATTCCAATGGATAATCTTTCCCCTTACTTTGTCCGTAAGAGGATCGAAAAGAGCGTTAAGTTTCCTTCCTCTGTAGAGAACTATTCCCAAATAAGGAAGGGGAAGGGAAGCTGCCCTGAACCCGGTAAAAGATTCGACCCAAGACACTCTCAAAAGGTCCATGTCCTTCGCGTGGACGAAGCAACTCTTCGCAGAGTTGACCAATTGGCCCGAACACCTCTCGTACAGATGAATGAACCGAATAAGGCGGCGAACAGAGGACCGATTTCCGTTGGAGAAAATGACAATGTCATCTGCGAATGACAGAGAGGAGACGAGCGGACACCCACTCGGAAGTCCAAAACGCTGAATTTGACCAAAAATCGTTATGTGTGGATGCCACGAATGAAAGCCTCGGCCGCAATAACGAAAAAAAGAAAGTAAGTATATGTTGAGATTAATGATGTAATCCCCATATACGTGCAGAAGCCTTATGTGTTTTTAAAGTTTGGTTCTAAAGTATACTCCGTATTTTTGATACTTTACTTACATATAAAGCGGTTCAGATATTCCATTATTTATATCATGCAAAAGTAAAAGGTTGGGTTTGGCTTACTTTGTTCCTCGAGGCATATCAATTCTCAATTTCACAATATTACAGAAAAGAGATATACCAAATCCAATCAGGTACTACATTACTAAACAAACGTAGTGGCCCAGAAATCCGAACACTTCATCATTGAGCATTGAAATATTTTGAAATATAGTTAAGTGTTATAAATGAGATTTTATAACCTTGTTAAACATCATTTAATTAATTTTTAATGATAAGAAACATGTTTTTAAAATCTTTTTACAAAAATACTCTTCAAAGGAAAATCGATAATGTGACTAAAAATCGGTTGATCGATAAAATGCATTTTGATCCATATAAGTTGTTCACACTCTTTTGCACTTACCTAATGATCAAATACACAAATTAACAACCAATTAACACTTTTCTTCATAAAAAAAAAAGAACATTATAGGAGCTTCCAAGAGGATAAGAGATATTTTTAAAAGTGAAGGATATAAGGGTATGTTGTTAAGAGAAGTAGTGTGAAGGAGAAGTGATGGGCAGGTGGAGTGGTGAGCCTTCCATGGCATGGTGGTTTGGGAAAGGGGTTGGGGGGTTGGGGGAGGGTGATTGCAAGCTTAAAGAGCACCATTTGATGCTTACATAAGCAGGGGCATACTCCTTTGAATTCATATCAAAAATTTATACAAAATTATCACTCTCTTGCACTCTTTCTCTACTTAAAATTCCTACAGTAAATTATTGCAAATAGTCCAAAGCAACTCAAATTTTAACTAGAGCCTTACTACAATATTAAAACACCTTCTACCAAGTTAGATTGTAAAAAAAATGAAGCATATCTCCACCTATATTCATAGGTCATGAGTAAATTATGAAAGAAGAAGGCAAAAGTAAAGCGAAGCAAGGAAGGGAAGGAAAGGTTGTCGCAATGGAGAGGCTGGATGTGGTTAGCTTAGGCTTGGTTGTCTATTGGGTTAAAGGTGAACTAACTCACCACTTTGATTGAAAATATAGCTCATATTTATTTGTGTTTGATTATGTTTAAGTTATTAGAATTGATGTGACATTTGTTGATACTTTGCTTTTGATTCTTGCTTCAAAAGCAAGTGATATATGTATGAACTTGAATGGACTTATATAACAGGTGGCATAACCAGGAAATAAAGCACACCGATTGTAGATAGACATTGATTTAGGTCAAACTTGGATTTGAAAGTGCACTTTTAGAGAGTCATTATGGATCACTACAAGACTCACATGAAATGCCGACGACACTTGGCGACAGCTTTCGACGGCCCCAATGTGACAGTTTCCGACGACTTACGACGGCCGTCAAAAATTCGCATTATAGAGGTCTCGACCGAGATCTTTCTTCCTCATTAAGCGGAACGAAAATAATATCCTAAAATCCCCAAAACCCGTTTTCAAACTTCCAAACCTCAAATTCAAGCTTTCGTATCTTGCATGGCTCTTAATCTCTTTCTATTGTTTCCAATCTCAGGTATAATCACTAACTTTTGCGAAAAATCTAATTTTTAAGCTAAATCTAGATTTGCCTAATTTGATAAATTAGGGCCAATTAGTGCTTCTTATTATTTCTAATAGCCTAATGATGGTTTATAGTATCTTGTGTAATACCTATTTCATTTGTTATCTTTAAATTATAAAAAGTAGGTATAATTCATGAATTTTTGTACATGTGTAAACCATTATATATGTGTTATTTTTAGCATTGTCTTATGTTAGTTGGAGTGTTATGTGTTCATATATGTGTATGTATATGTGTTAATCATTATATATATACCCACACACGCATACTAATAATTAAATAAATTGTTTTCTATCGAAAACATCATAAAAAATAAATTTACATACCTACCATAATATGTTGAATTAATCTTGTTCGCTAAAATACGTGAAATAATGTGGTAAATAAATAATATTCATGAATTTGTATATATGTGTAAACCATTGTATATGTGTTATTTTTAGCTGTCTTGTTTAATGGGGTGTTGATGTGTTCATATATATGTATGTATATGTGTTAATCGTTATATATATACACAAATACGCATACTAATAATTAAATAAATTATTTCCTATCGAAAATGTCATAAAAAATGATTTACATACCCACAATAATACGTTGAATTAACCTTGTTTGATAAAATGCGAAGAATAATGTGGTAAATTAATAATTTTTCGAAGTACATAAAATTAGTAAATTTTCAACTATTTACAAATAATAATATATTATATAATAAATAAGAAGACAAACTACAAAACATTCAATTTTTGTATAAACTACTTTTTTTATTATGTCCCTTAGAGAGTGTCTGGCCCTGCCCGACAAGTGTTATATGTTATCGTTATATAAATATTCGTTTTTATCATAAAATGGACATTTATATTCATATGGTATAATACTTGCTGGATTTGTCCATGTATTGGACAAGTTATAAATACAGTAAACAATTATATTTCGCATATTATTTCATTTTAAATTATTTATAAAATTTCACCGTCACTTTTCTTTTTTGTTTCCTGTGTACACCGTTTGTGTGCAATACAAGAAACAAAGGGGAAGTGTTGGCGAATTTTGTTGAATCGTTTAAAGTGAAATACTTTTCGAAATGTAATCATTTACTGTGTTCGTAATGGGAAGTAGGATGACTGACCATCAAAATAGAAAACTATAAACCAAAATTTCAATATTGTATTCTTAATTTAGGTTAAATTGACGTGTATAAGATTATGTATCAATAATTTGAGAAATAAAATATCGATTCATAAAATGATCAATATTTATTTTTGAATTTGTGACATAATTTTTATAAATAGGAATAACGATCGACTATTTTATTGATGGGAGGAGATGGGTGTATCAAAGAAAGAGACTGAGAGGCTTAATAAAGGAAGATTTTTATAATGGTATAAAGGTATTTGTTGAATTTTCTTTAAGTAATAACGGAAACAGTGTAAAAATTCATTGTCCATGCAGTAGGTGTAAACATTTGAGGTATTTGTTACCAGATATTGTGAAAGTTCATTTGTGCAAAAATATTTCGTACCGGAGAGTATGGTTGGAATCATCATAGAGAAGTTACAGCACATACTCCTGTAGAGTCTAAATTAGAGGTGGCTGGTAATGAAATTGTTATGATAAATCGTATAGAAAATACGTTTGAAGATGCAACATGATCAATGTTCCCTATGGTTGAAGTTGATAACGACGATGTAAATCTTGAAGAACCAAATATTGAAGAAAAATATTTACGATTTATTGGATGCTGCTAAGAAACCTCTTTGTGATGGTTGTAAAAGCAGCACTCAGCTATCAGTAACCGCAAAATACATTGCAATAAAGTCAAAATACAACATCACCGAAGCCGGATTTACAGCTACCGTACAAGCTGCAAAACGACATATGCCTCCCAATGATTTAATGTGTGAAAATCACTATGAAGTTAAAGAATTTATGTCGGATTTCTGTTTACCATATCAAAAAATAGATATATGTTAATTGAATGCATGTTGTTTTGGAAAGAGGGCATCACTATTAGGAAGTGTAGAATATGTAACGAGTAAAGGTACAAACCAAGAAAAAAGAGGGGAAAAGAAGTTCCATACAAATGTATGCATTACTCGCTCATCACTCTAAGGCTTCAAAGATTATATGCATCTTTTATAACTACACCACATACGAGATGTCATAGTATGAACAGAGGAAAAAGATATATTGACACATCCAACAGATGAAGAAGCATGGAAGTATTTAGACAAAACTTACCCCGCTTTTGCAGCGAAGAGTCGTAAAGTTAGACTTGGATTATGTACGGATGGTTTTTCATCGTTTTCTCAATTTGGTGCTAAATATTCATCTTGGCACATTATCATCCCACCTTATAATTTACCTCCGTCGATGTGTTTGAAAACTCCATATATGTTTCTTATTGTTGTCGTTCCTAGCCCCATCGATCTGACATAGTGAATCGATACTTATTTACAATCGTTGATTGACGAGTCTAAAACACTATGGAACGAAGGAGTAGAAACATATGACGTTTCAAAAAAAATTCGTATGTTTGCTTCTTTATTGTGGACTATAAATGATTTTCCTGCTTATGCAATGCTTTCAGGATGGAGTACATCCAGTCGTCTAGCTTGCCCTTATTGCATAGAAGAAACACATCCATTTTCTTTACCGATTGATAAGAAAATTTTATGGTTTGACTGCCATCGATATTTTCTCCATGTCAATCATCTCTTTAGAGGATATAGAAAAAAATATTATCTAATAGAGTAGAAACCAAACAACCAACAATGATATGATCATGCGAATACATATATGAACTCGTAATGAACTATCCAAAGATACATGAAATTGGAGTACAAACTCAAATTGCAGGTAAATCGACTATTCATAATTGGTGAAAACAAAGTATATTTTGGAAGTTGTCTTAATGGAAATATCTTCTACTTTGTCATAATATTGATGTGGTGCACAACGAGGAAATTGTATTTGATAATGTTTTGAATACAATTTTGAACCAAAGGGAAGACTATGGAAGATTTGAAATCAAGACGCAATATACAAGAATTATGCAAACGTCTTGAGCTTCATATGAAAAAAAGGACAATAAAAAACACGAAGCGTGTTATGAGTTAGATAATAATCAAGTTAAAGTTGTGTTAAAATGGGTGGAAGGGTAAATATTTCCTGACGGGATTTAATCAAATCTTCGTAGATGTGTTGACTTTAAAAATGGTAGATTTAATGGAACAAAAGCCACGACTGTCACATAATGATGAAAAATTTATTACCATTGTATTCAGAGAAATATTGCCCTTAAAAATTTGGAAGGTAATAAAGAAACTTAGTCTTTTTTAGAAAGAGCTTTGTTCTACTATGTTAAAAGTTCAACCTTTACGTAAAATTGAAGAAGATATTCTTATATTGTTGCGCAAATTGGAGAAAATATTTCCACATGGTTTTTTTAGTGTAATGGAGTATTTATCTGTTTATCTCTTATCTGAAGCACGACTTCGAGGTCCTATGCAATATGGATGGATGTATCCATTCGAGAGGTATGAAATATGTTACATGTAACGACCCGTATTATTAACTATTTTAAATTATTAAATTTAATATAATTATTGAATTAAAACGGTTAGAAATAAATTTTAATGTTTTATTTATGTAAGTTATTGTATGAACTTGAATAAATTTTGAAATACAAATTTTGATTATTTGGGCAATAATCGGTATTGAAATAGAATTCTATATATTGAATGTGTTATAATCAATAGTTGAATTGAATAATAAATATTGAATGACTGTAAAATGAAATAGTTACTCTATTATTCGAAATCGTTTTAAAATTTAATTTTGTAAGTTAAATAACTTATATTGAATATGGTGATTCATTGGACAACTAAATTTTTTAAATTTAATATTGCAATTATTTAAATAATTGAATTTTAGATTTAATGTGAACGAATAAGATGTCAAAAGTTGATTTAAATTTTATTTAAACAACAATGAAGATCGTTAAACTTATAACTTGAATTTAAAGTGGTAAAAGTTAAAATTTGGAATTTTTTTTTTAATTAACGAGTAAAAATAGCCTTCTGGCCATTGTCTTGGATTTCGATGAAACCAGTTTCATCGGATTCGTAATGGTGAATTATTGTAGAATTTCAAGTTTCGTCGTGATCAGACTTATCATTTAACCGTGCGAGCTTGAAACGCGTCGAAATTAATTGAAGGAATTTAATTAAAATTAATTGATTTTGAAAAGCTATCTTTTGAATACGATCGAATTGGCTTCTGAAACTAGTTCCATTGTGTTCGGAATGGGGGTAAAATATTAGGAACGCCAACCGGCACGCTTTGTTTGGAGCTAGAGAATTTTGGACGGTTACGGCTGTGTATCGACCCAACCGTTCAGTACCCTTTGAGTTGACAATTAACCACACCTGTCCAACCTAAATTGTACAAAAGGGCAAATAACTAGGGGAAAGAACAAAAAAGGGATAGAAGAAAATAGAAACAATAACATACAATCTCACAATCGCAGCGGAACAATATATAATAGATAATAACATATTTTTATACAGAAGAACTATAACTGTTATTATACATACCATCGTCGGAGTACAATAATCAACAAATCAATTTGGACAGTTGTAATAACTTGTCCTCACCAGTGGTGAATATACAACATAACACACCACACAGTGGAAATAACCAAGTACGTGAAATACGCTTAAAATCCTCCAGCTCGTCTCCTGAGCTCTATAGCATCCTAACCTGAATCTGTAATACTTGGCCTGACCCGAGCGTTATAATAAAATAACACTCGAATCAGTCTGGAAAACCAGCGTGAGAAAACACACCCAACTGGATTTAATGTTACAATAAAATCTTTTAAAATCAAAGGTATCTAGTAAGACCACGCCACACACAAACATGATGGTTTTTACCTTACGATGACCAAAACACTTTTGTATAAAAATCTTGTGATATTATAATAGTGTCTAAGTACAAATACTTATTAAAATATCCAAAATTATTAAATTAATTAAATTCCAGCATACAAGGATCTACAATCAAAACCGAAAGGCACGTATTGGAAAATGGATTCTATACTATGAGTAGGAAAGTACTACTTCTGAAGGGTACACATCCATATCAATGCACCCGGGTCTGATAAGAACATCTTGTACCCTGCCACACAGAACCGGCCTACCACTTGACTAGTAGTACCGAATATGTCATCATCCCGATCTTCCAAGCTTAATCGAGATCTCTCATGCACTACCAAATCCATAAAAATATGGTAATCTAGAAGAATGATGACATACCACATGGGAGCGACCCACATTGCCCTGATGCATGACCTGTTTTAGTCATATCCCGGTTGATGAGGCTTAAGGCTAAGTTTTACTTTTTTGAATAACAATCCCACTTGCAACGCTAACCTGTGCAGTTAATGCGCTCGGTAGATTCAAAGCAGTGGGGGTGCAAAAAGTCATAGCGGGGATACAGCGAGGATATAGCGGGATATAGCAGATGGCTCTAAAATAGCATATAAAACTCGTATTTAATGTTTTACAAATATATAAATGGTAATTAAATGAAAAATTATCATTCAATTGAATTATAAATAATACATAAATAATTCTAAATAAAACCATTTGCGAATATACTTTAAATAAACGAAAAACTGCTATATAACATAATTGAATTTGGTAGAATATTAGAGTATTTTCATTTCTGAAAATATATTAAATATTAAATCAAATAAATTAGTTTCATAATTTTATAATGTATAAATGCAAATTTTCAATTCATTTTATTAAAAAAGATATAGCGGAAATAACAGGATATAGCGGAAATAGCGGAGATTAAAGCGGAAAGGCTATATTCTGGGGGCTATATGGAAAAATCATAGCGATAGAAATCTGCTATGAGATATAGCGGGGTTGTAGCGGGGCATTAACTACACAGACGCTAACACTGCCTTCCAAGCAACAATGCAATGATAGCATTCATCCATACAAGTGGTTTTGGATCTGAACAAACCAAATCTCTAAAATCACCGTCTTCATTATCCTTAAGATTTCACAATTCGTAACGCTCAAATCAGATCGAGGTGCTTTTCGAATAATTAAATCCGATCTCGGTCTCTTCAAAATGATCAATGAATTTTGGCTAGAATTGATAGTCGATTATCTAAATATCAAATTACACACACATCCAGTCACCAGCCTAGTTCAAAATATATTTACAAAGATATATAGTCAAATCTCTTTAAATATTCCAACATTTAAAATAATTTCAAATACTTATCCATAACAGGATACTTTTAAACCATTTCAACACTTAGAAATATTTCCAAATTCAATTTTTAACTCTTAGAAAAATATTTCTATACCATTCATTTCACACACAAAATATTTCCAAAACCCTCTTTTCAATACTTAGGAAAATATTTATAAACATATTCTCAAAAATCATTTTAATATCAAACTTAGGAAATATTTCATAACTTATCTCATAAATTTCCGAAATTATTTATAAATTCCTTTTTCCAATTTCCAAAACTGATTATACTCTTTTATAAATCCAACCAAAAATTTATAACTTCTTTTATGAATTCAGATTCATTTTCAAAGTTCCCATATTTCAACATTTTGGAAATTCTATTTTCTCCCAAAATCCCTTATAAGATTCCTTTTATCAAAATCATATCCGTTGAATAAGCCCAGTTTACAAATCTTGAGAGGATTTATAAATAAATTTCAATCATTTCAAAACTATATATATATGTGATAAGTATTTTTAATGAATAATAATTTATTTTTAAAACACGTTTAAGTAACTTTAAATAAACATCGATCACTCGTTTCCAATTCATTTTTAAATTAAAATAATCAATATACAGAGCTTATTATAGAAATTTGAATTCATTTCAATAAGTATTAAATATTTGAATAATCCACTATACAAAATATTTCAATACTAAAACAGCTTTGACTATATAGTTTAATAAATAAAAATCCTATTATAAAACAAACTTAATTTCTCGTCAAAAATCTATATTTCAAAATCCAATATTACCAATTTCAATTTATAAATCCCTCTCGATTCATATCGCATCGATTACATTTCAATTTCATAACCATTCTCACATTTCAAAAATAGAATCCATTATTTTTTCAAAATCCTATTTCCATATCTCGATATAAATTTACCCCATTAATTTATATTTCCAATTTATCAACCGATAATTATTTTCCCTTATTTATAAACATCGTTTATAAGTTTATAAACTCATTTGGGTTTCACTTGTTTATAAAAATAATCTCATTTACAAAATTTCATTTATGAATCCATTCTTTTATAAATCCCATTTATTTTTCAAATCTATTTTAAATATCGATTCCAACTCATTTTCCATAAATTCAGAAATATCACTTGAAAATTCATTATTAAAGTCCATTATATAATTATTTTTAAATCTCTAACTAAAACATTTTATGAATAGTTGAGTACAAACCCAACATTAGATCATTGTTTTATCCAAATCAATTTTCTTCAAAACAATCCAAAATTCGATATAAATATTTTTACATCCAAAATCTTATTTTAATTCCTTCAAATTCAAAAATAATATTTAAGGTATTTAAATACCAAAATTAAGGCCAATGCTACATAACATCTAATAAATCATATCATAATCTATCATAGATTATTTAAACTCATCATATATCACTATATATACGAAATTAAAATCAACATTTTTGTGGAATCCAGTTGGATCCCTCCAACTTGTTTCCCTGTAACCACAGATATTATATATCACAAAACTATAATCCTATTTTGAAGCGGAATATTACAATAAAAAAGGTCATCGACCATTATGCAGGGTGCATAGTGTCTTATCCGCTCCTATCGGCGGGAATATACCCAACTACTAATATATACTAATATGTATAATATAACATCCAACTAATAATAATAATAATAATTTATCAATTCATTCAAGCAACCAAAAAATAATTTTTAACTCTTTAAAATAAAACCAATTATCCAAAATGAGCGAGATTTACTCACCTTAATATTAGTAGTTGTCAAAACGTTTAGTTTTTGAATTAACATTGAGCTGGCATTCAATTTTAACCCAAAATTCTGATAAGCTCCATATCAATCCCAACTAGCTCTATAATGAAGTGCTCGACAATATGAATCCAACGTAATTTGTTTCGTGCGAAACGGACCTCGTATGAAATAGTTATGAACTTTTAAACATAACGATAATTAATAATATAATTAACTTAAATAACTTAATAAATTTTTAAACCTTCTTCTTCCTTACACACATAACTACCTAGGCAAAGACGTAGGCATCAAACCCAATACACATGCATTCCCTTGATGGTCGCACCTGCCTCGATCACCTAGAAGACAATCGGCCAATGCTAAGGCGAAGCACATCACCCCATGCACCCACGTCCTTAGGCATGTTCAACTCGGTCCCTTCCATGCATGCAACAACCTCCTCAAACGGCCAGCGAACGCAACTAGATCTGGCCTCCAAACGACGATGACAATGAAAATCCATCGTTGGATTTGTAGCTCCCGTTGAGCTCAACAATTTTGCAGCTGGAAGTTTTCGATGAAAGTGGATGGATTTGGAGATATCGGGGAAGAAGCTTGTGAAATCCCAACCATGGAAACATATGTGGTGGTTGTCCCTAGTAAATTAGGGTTTTGTGAATTTTATGGTTGTTAATGTCCTTATATAGCGTAAAGATTCCTCTTGGGGGAAAAGTAGTTTCAGTGTATTAAAATACAGGATCCTTAAGTATATTAAATACTATTAGTAATTATATTAAAACAATGCTTGTAACCTAATTAGAGAAGTAGAACAAAGGTATTTTCCATTGTCATGCGCATTTATCTCTAGTATGTGTTAAAAGTCTCCCTTTCATGATCTTAGAGATTCTTCCAAATATTATATGTAGGGAGCGTATGAGATGTAAAAAAATTTAGGATGATAGTTGTTCTTATCTACTCTAGTTTTTATATTTAAAAGTTATGAAATATGTTGTAGAAACATTGTAAATTCTAATTTGGAAAGGAATGGTTTGGTGCAAATAAATAAATTTTTGAAAGAAAAACTTAATAAATGGCTGAATAAAAATTCCAAATTTTTAATAAGAGTTAGAATGGTCTTTAAGAGAAAAGGCCGATTTGATTTTAAACATAGAATTTTTAACGTTCCCTTTTAAGTTTAGTGAATAAGTTTAATTCAAAAATCTTAAAATGTAAGTTTTGAAAATGGTTAAAACACTAAGTATTTTTTATTTTAATAAAAGATCATATGTACCATTTTTAAAGATAAGGTTTAAGGATTGAGTATTTCAAAAAAATTGAAGTTTTACTTTAAAAAAAAAGATGATAGAGACTAAACCATAATTTTAAATATGGAGTAGATAAGAATTAGTTTCTTGGTAAGATGGGGAAAAGAATAAGGCTACGAAGGAGATATCAACGATTACTTTTGGAATAGTAAAAAGAAATCTCTGTAGAGTGTAAGGACATTAAAAAGAGCCTAGGATTGTTATTTTGATGTGTGTAAACCTTAAAGAGGATATTAATGTATGCCACTATAGGTTTTGGATATGCTTGTAGAAGGCTTATAGATAGGAAATATCAAGGATTGCGAACACTATCAAAAGAATGAGATTAAGAGAAGATATCAATAGATGGTAATGAGATGGTGAATACACATGGAGGAAATTAGTGGACTTAAGTTGGGGAAACAAAAGAGGGATTGGAAGCTTTCTTCTGCAAGCTTAATTGATATTTAATATGAAGATTTCATAGGTTGTATTTCGTATCCATTGTAGTAAGAAGAGGCACAATTATTCCATAATTGGGAATGGAATAGAAGTGATAAATAGGCCTTATTCATCATAAGTATAAAGAAAGGATAAGACATGAAGGTTGTTGTAGAGGAATGGCCTGTTAGAAAAGTCTACTCTTGCGGCCGTAGTTAGGATGTTAGTTTCCTTTCAGCGTTAATTTCTAATTTCACGGGTTGTAAGCACTAGTTGTTGCTATGAACTGCGTACATTTTGGGAGATGTTCCGTGTAACAACCCGCATATTTTACAATTGAATATTTAAATATTTTATTTAAAATAATTTATCGTTAGTCGGATTATTGTCCAAAAAGCTACTTTTTGCAAACAGTCGAATTAGGACTCGAGACCACCCCCATTGAGTTCAAAATGACGTTTGCGACCTTTTTGAGCATAAACTTCGATATGTTTGTAGTTAGAGGAATTTTGCTACTTTTTCACTTAGGGCTTTGGTTTGGTTTCAGCCCATTAGACCCAAGCTTCATCCCCTCTTCTCTTCATTCCTTCATGATTTTCCTAATACTCAAGCTTTAGCAACAATAGAGAGAGGAATGGGAAACAAAAAGTCCAAGCCCTAATCATTTTTGCAAAATCCATGCTTTAACTCCAAATTCATAGAAAAAGCTTTGGTAAGCCTTATCTTCATCTTCTCCAATTCGTTCTCTTTTCAATTTCAGAAATTCCTAAAACTAACTTAGGAAAAGTTTCTCTTTTAAGCTTAGATTCAAGCTTGTTGGGTTGGAATTGAAGTGTGATTGTTCTTGCCATAGCTCTATAGCTTCTTCTACATAGTTTTAGAGTTAAAGGTGAGATTTTTATCTCACATCTAAGTCTATGATTATCTTTAATTGTTAGGTATGAATTCCTAACTCTTATTTATATGCATTTGCTTTGATTTGGATTGTTTTTTTTTGAATATTCCAATTTTTTGTGTTTTGAAGTCAAACCTTTAAAAATCATAGCTTTGGTGTTTGATCATGCTTTTGGCGATGCATCGAGGAGCATATAGGGCTAGGAAACTGATTTGTGTAAACTCCTAGTGTCGTTCCTCGACCGATTGCAATTTGGATAGGATTGGCCTTCATTTAGATAGGCTTGGAAGTGCAGGAAACAAGTTCCAGTCGACTGGAATTCCGGTCCAGTCGACTGACCTGCTACCAGAACACTTCTCTGGCTCTGGTCCAATCGACTGGCATACTGAGTCCAGTTGACTGACCTGCATCCCGTGGGTTTTCCGGGACTGTGTTCAGTCGATTGAACTCAGCGAGCCAGTCGACTGACCTGCTCCTATTTGCCCATTATTCATATTTTTTCCTACTTTTGCTTGGTTTCCAAATTTATTCGATTCATGTTGATTCCCCGATTTGTTGTTTATTATCCACTTTGATGACATTTTCTTCAGGATTTTTGTGAACATACATTTTGATGGATTCGATATCGATTTCTTTGGATTCTATTCACATCTTCGAACGTGAAATTTTGGTGATTGATTATTTCTACAATCATTTTTGTGCTTTGTCACTTTAAAACGCAAAGGTTTCAATACTAGTAATAAATATCAAAACTCTTTCATCAAAACGATTTCAACACTATTATATTACAAAGCTCGTTTCTTAAACCATTTTCCAATCTACTAGCATATACAAACCTTTATCTCACTCGCATTAGAAATCTAATTAAACGGCTTAGCAAAACAAGTGGTATGAAACGCTTGCATTTATTTCATTGGTTAATTCTTGGACTTGTTCGATTGAATCTCTTGTGACAATTTTCGAGTGGAGATCTACAATTTGTTCGTAAATATTTAAGTTAAGCTGGTGGTTATGGGACATGAAGCTAAGCTCATATATTTACTAGCTTACTGTAATTGACACTTCTTGACGATCGATGATGATCATTTTTGTGATTTAGACTAGCAATGTGCGTTGTCTCTTTGTCTGGGAGGGAGACTAAACCCCGTTTTTGTGGAGTTTCGGCTCAAAATTTGTGAGGTAGCGACCCATGGTCTTCGGGCCGTTTTATGGAGCTTCGGCTCAAGTTTAATGGTTAGCAACCATGGAATAGCGTTCCATTTTGTGATGCATGTGTTGGTGAGTTTTCATGCTCCCGTTTTGTGATAGGCCTTCCCCCTTTTTGTGATTTCTGGATTTCCATTGTTGATTTCTAGAATTTGTGTTTCACCAATTTTCATGATTTACATTGATAAGTTTATCAATATTTGTGCATTGGTGAATTTGTGTGTCATTAACTTTTGTGATTGGCATTGATATAATTGTCAATATTTATGGTTTGGTGAATAAAAATAAAGAGTATGACATTCTTTTTCATCTTTGAGAATATTCTTGTGATATTAATTAATCTCTAGTTGATTTTCAATTACATACCTATCAAAGTATGACTTTATGGTTATTATACGTTTTTGTCATATCTCTTATTCTATATCATTTCACATGATATTTATGGTTAGACTGATCCGTTTATTATTTTCTTATTAAATAATACTCGGGTCAGACCGAGATGCTGCAGGAGCTTCTGCTTGACTCCTCATCTGGGATTATTATTATTATCCTGACTTTTGGCTAACTACTTAGATTAGTAGTTTTTGGTTGTATACATTTGAGATATAGACTCATTGATGTATACTTATTCTTTTGTGTAGCACTTGTAACTATTCTTTTGTGATATTATGGATCTTGTTTGACCACTACTCTGATGTACACTTCTATGTGTAATATTCATATCTGATTCCGACTTTGAGCTATGAACTTCTATGAATGATTTGTGTCATGATATTTCTATATTTATTTCCAAAGATATTATAGCCAATGTGTAGTAGCTTTGAGTTTGCATCGGTATGTCGGATTTCCTCTTGAGATGAAAAGTTATATTTTTATCTGGCATATCGGTACTCGCACAAAGCAATTATACAGATGGTCGCTCCTCAACAACCTTATTCTCCGTCCTAGTTGACGACATTACTCCGTAGTGTTCTTGGCTAGCATGGGTATCGAGGTGGGGCGTCACATCTTAGTATCAGAGCGAAACTTCGAAACAATGTAGAATAATTTAACAAGGAATCATCGTCCTAAGTCTATCTTAGGAGTCGTGCCTTAGGATTTGACTCGAGCCTTCGTAGCATCTCATCCTATTTTCTTTTGTGATACCTTGTTTTATCAATCATTATTATTTGATATTCATTTTGTGAATAACCTTTTTATTCTTCTTTCTTTCTTTCTTAAAGAAGAGAAATGGTTAGACCTGGCCGTCCCAACGCCGATCAATCTAGTGCTACTCTCCAGGATGGAGTATTTATGTCCGCACAACAACTTCTTGATCTAGTAAAGAACGCCCAGGCAGCCGGACCCATTCCCGAGCCTACTTACCCTAAATTCGGGTTTGCAAGCTTGTGCAGTGACTATACCAACTTGGGTGGGAAGCCATTCATATGTTCTGAAAGCATTATTCAAGTCCAAGCTTGGCTAAGAACATGCGATCGAATCTTTTTTCGCATGAATCTTATTGGTCTTCACGGAGTTCAGGTGGCCTATAGTATGCTGCAAGAAAGAGCATTAGGCTGGTACGAGCTTCTAATTTATGAAATAAATGAAGCAGATCTTACTTGGGAGAAATTTCGGGAACGATTCGAATTAAAGTTTGTGCCAGAAGCTGATAATGTGACATTGGCTCGTCGTTTCATAGACCTTGTTCAAGGTGAATCCTCCGTGGTAGATTATGTCGCATCATTCTAGTCACTTTCTAAATACGAGTCGAATACATAAACACCTTGCTTTCGACCAACTTATTGATATCGCTCTTCGACTTGAAGAGGCAGATAAGGAAAGTGATGTTGAAGTTGTGGGTGCCAGACCAAACTTCAACAACAACAAGAAAAGGCCTAAAAGTTCAAAGGTCCTTATCCCAATAAGAAAGGGAAGCAAGCAACTTCGGTGGAAAAGACTTCTACCTTTAGTAGTGGGTAATGCTATAATTGTGGTTCTAAGGACCATTTTGCGAATAAATGTTCAAAGCCCCGTGCTTGTCGCTATTGCAAAAGCCCAGATCATTATTTATCTGCATGCTCCAAACTCTAAAATAAGAAGGAGGGAAAGCTTAATGTCGTGCAAACTCCTAATAACACTTCTCGTGGTCAAGGTATTTCTCATTCTATCCTTGATGGAATTATTGTGTTTTGTGATCATCCTATTCGAGTTCTTTTTGATACGGGTGCGTCCTATTCTTTTATATCAAAAGAACTTGTTGATACTTTTTCTTTGAGTGTTGTTGTTTTAATGACTTCTTTGAGAATCGCGAATCCGGTTGGTGGATCCGCAACAATTAGTTTGCTTTGTAAAGATGTCGAGATTATTTTGTGTGATTTTTCTTTCCAAGCCGATTTTCATGTTATGCGCTACTTAGGCTTTGGAATGATTTTGGGAATAGATTGGCTTTACCGCTATGAAGCTCAAATCCTATATCCTGAGCGGACTATTCATCTTCGACATCCTCAATCTGTTAAGCAGATTTCTATTGATCTTAAAGATTCGGATTCCAACTTGGCTGCATCTTTATATTCTTTAAATCCTCATGATGACGACAACGATGATGAGGAAGATGGCATTTCTCTTATTCACGTTGTTCGTGAATTTTCCGACATATTTGAGCCCATTTTAGGATTACCACCTAAGCGAGCAATTGAATTCAGAATTAATCTAATTCCTGGAGCTTTACCTATTACTCGTCCTCCTTATCGTATGTCCAATAAAGAAAATGAGGAGATGCGCAAACAATTATCCGAATTGAAGACGAAGCAATTTATTCGCTCTAGTTCCTCTCCTTGGGGAGCTTCGGCTATTTTTGTGAAGAAATCTGATGGTATACTTAGGCTTTGCGTTGAGTACCGCAAGCTTAATGATCTTACTATCAAGAATAAATATCCTTTACCTCGGATTGATGATTTATTTGACCAACTTAGTGGTGCTAGAGTCTTTTCACAATTGGACTTGGCTACCGGTTTTCATCAGCTTCGTACTACAGAGGCTAGCATTCCTTTAACATCGTTCTGTACTCGTTATGGATCTTATGAATGGCTTGTTATGACATTTGGTTTAACGAATGCTCCGGCTTATTTCGTTGACCTTATGAATAGAGTTTTCAAAGACTTCCTCGATCAATTTGTTCTCATCTTTATTGATGATATTCTTGTGTATTCTAAAAACGAGGAGGAGCATGAAAAGCATCTTGAGATTGTGTTGGAAACTCTTAGGAGAAATCAATTGAAAGCAAAATTTTCTAAATGCTACTTTTGGCAATCTCGGGTGAAGTTTCTTGGTCATATCATTTCCGAATCCGGAATTTCCATAGATCCTTCAAAGATTGAAGCGGTTCAAAATTGGAAGAGACCGGAGAGTGTGACGGAGATCCATAGTTTTCTTGGATTGGCAGGTTATTACAGCCGTTTCATAAAAGACTTTTCTAAAATTTCTGTGCCTCTTACTAATTTGACAAAAAAGGGAGTTAAATACATTTGGTCGGACAAATGTGAAGCTTCTTTCCAGAAATTAAAAGAACTCCTTTCCGATGCTCCTATTCTTGTTATTCCCGCGAGGAATAAAGATTTTATTGTTTATACCGATGCTATTCGTGTTGGTTTGGAAGCCGTTCTCATGCAAAGAGAACGTGTTATTGCTTATGCTTCTAAGCAACTGAAGCCAGCCGGGACTATATATGCCACTCATGATTTAGAGCTCGCGACTATTGTTTTCGCTCTTAAAATTTGGCGTCATTATCTTTTGGGAGAGAAATTTGTGCTCTATATCGATCATAAATCTTTGAAGTATTTATTTTCTCAAAAGGAACTTAATTTGTTTCAACAACGTTGGCTCGAGTTCCTTGCATCTTATGATCTTGACATTCTTTATACTCCCGGAAAGGGAAATCGTGTTGCCGACGCCCTTAGCCGAAAGCTATAAGCGGTTGTTTCCATGATGATATCCGAATGGAATGATATCGGATCTTTATCCACTTGTGAGATTCGAGATCGCGAGTTCGATTTATGTTTATCTTTGACTTTATGTAGCCTTGAGGCTCATCATTCTCTTTTACACCGCATTTTTGAAGCTCAAAAGCTAGGTCCTGAATCGGCCCTTCTTAGCCAAAGTTGTAGGGATAAAATCTGTATTGAAAGTTTGAAAGACTTTAACATTGATTCTCGTGGCGGTATTCGAAAATTTGGTAGACTTATCATGCCAAATATTAGCGATCTTCGTAAAGATATTTTAGACGATTCTCATCGTTCTAAATTTACCATTCATCCCGGTAATAGTAAAATGTATGCGGATATGAAATGACTTTATTATTGGGATGGAATGAAATCTGATATTGCTAACTTTGTTAAGCATTGCATGACTTGCCAACTTGTCAAGGCCGAGCATCAAAGGCCCGGTGGGTTATTGCAACCTTTAGAGATTCCAATTTGGAAGTGGGATCAAATTTCCATGGACTTTATTGACGGCCTTCCCCGTCCTCGTTCGAATCAAGATAGCCTATGGGTGACAGTTGATAGACTTAGTAAATCTGCCCATTTTATTCCCATTAGGTCCAATCGGACCGTTCCTCTTTTGGGCAAGCTCTTTATTATGGAAATTGTTAAATTACATGGAGTTCCTACTTCTATTTTTAGTGATCGTGATCCATTGTTTACTAGTGAATTTTGGAGGATTCTTCAAAAAGCTTTGGGAACGAAGCTTAATTTTAGCACCGCTTGTCATCCTCAGTCCAATGGACAAACCGAGCGTGTGAATCAAACTCTTGAAGATCTTCTTCATACATGTGTTCTTGATTTTGGTGGAAGTTGGTAAGATCGTATTTCTCTTGTTGAGTTTTCCTATAATAATAGCTTCCAATCTACCATTGGGATGGCACCTTTTACGGCATTCTATGGAAGGCCATGTCGATCTCCTTCTTGTTGGCTTGAGGCCGGTGAGAAGCTGGTTTTAGGTCCAGATTTTATTCATGATTCCACAGAATAGATTGACCTTATTCATCATAGGATGAAAGAAGCTCAAAGTAGGCAAAAATCCTATGCCGATAACCGAAGAAGGAAATTAGAATTTTCTATGGAGATATTGTGTTTGTTCGTGTTTCACTTATGAAGGGTGTTGTACGTTTCAGTCGATCGGAAAAGTTAGCATCTCGATATATTGGTCCATTTTCCATCACCGAACGTATTGGTTCCGTGGCTTATCGCCTTTTATTACCGGCTCAGTTTCATCTATTCATGACGTGTTTCACGTTTCTCAATTATGGAGATGCCTTCGAGATTCCGATTCTATTCTTAAGCCCGGTGTTGTGGAAGAAATTTAAGCTTCGCCTAATTTGACTTATGAGCAACATCCTATTCGTATCATTGCTTCGGAGATTAAACGCCTTCGAAATAAAGATCTTCCTCTTGTGAAAGTTCAATGGTCCTCAAATCCCAAGGATTGTTCTTGGGAATCCAAAGAATTCATCGAGCGAACACATCCGGACTTACTTTCTCGTGCTCTTTGAGGTAAACTTCTTATTCCAAATTTCTTCTTTTGTGTTGATATGCTTTTATGGTTATTACTTTTTGTTCATTTATTTCTTACGATTGCGAGGGCGTAATTTCTTTAAAGAGGGGAGTCTGTAACAACCCGCATATTTTACGATTGAATATTTAAATATTTTATTTAAAATTATTCATCGTTAGTCGGATTATTGTCCGAAAAGCTACTTTTTGCAAACAGTCGAATTAGGACTCGAGACCACCCCCATTGAGTTCAAAATGACGTTTGCGACCTTTTTGAGTATAAACTTTGATATATTTGGAGTTAGAGGAATTTTGCTACTTTTTCACTTAGGGCTTTGGTTTGGTTTCAGCCCATTAGACCCAAGCTTCACCTCCTCTTCACTTCATTCCTTCATGATTTTCCTAATACTCAAGCTTTAGCAACAATGGAGAGAGGTATGGAAAATTAAAACTCCAAGCCCTAATCATCTTTGCAAAATCCAAGCTTTAACTCCAAATTCATAGAAAAAGCTTTTTTAAGCCTTCTCTTCATCTTCTCCAATTCGTTCTCTTTTCAATTTCAGAAATTCCTAAAACTAACTTAGGAGAAGTTTCTCTTTTAAGCTTAGATTCAAGCTTGTTGGGTTGGAATTGAAGTGTGATTGTTCTTACCATTGCTCTATAGCTTCTTCTTCATAGTTTTGGGTTTAAAGGTGAGATTTTTATCTCACATCTAAGTCTATGATTATCTTTGATTGTTAGGTATGAATTCCTAACTCTTATTTATGTGCATTTGCTTTGATTTGGATTGATTTTGTGAATATTCCAATTTTTGGTGTTTTGAAGTCAAACCTTTAAAAATCATAGCTTTGGTGTTTAATCATGCTTTTGGCGATGCATCGAGGAGCCTATAAGGCTAGGAAACTGATTTATGTAAACTCCTAGTGCCATTCCTCGACCGATTATAATTTAGAAGGGATTGGCCTTCGTTTACATAGGCTTGGAAGTGCAGGAAACAGGTTCCAGTCGACTGGAATTCCGGTCCAGTCGACTGACCTGCTACCAGAACACTTCTCTGGCTCTGGCCCAGTCGACTGGCATACTGAGTCCAGTCGACTGACCTGCATCCCGTGGGTTTTCCAGGACTGTGTTCAGTCGACTAAACTCAGTGAGCCAGTCGATTGACCTGCTCCTATTTGCCTATTATGCCTATTTTTGCCTACTTTTTCTTGGTTTCCAAATTTAATCGATTCATGTTGATTCCCCGATTTGTTGTTATCATTTATTATCCACTTTGATGACATTTTCTTCGGGATTTTTGTGAACATACATTTTGATGGATTCGGTATCGATTTCTTTGGATTCTATTCACGTCTTCGAACGTGAAATTTTGGTGATTGATTGTTTCTACGATCATTTTTGTGCTTTGTCACTTTAAAAAGCGAAGGTTTCAAGACTAGTAGTAAATGTCAAAACTCTTTCATCAAAATGATTTCAACATTTTTTTATTACAAAGCTCGTTTCTTAAACCGTTTTCTAATCTACTAGCATATACAAACCTTTATCTAACTCGTATTAGAAATCTAATTAAACGGCTTAGTAAAACAAGTGGTATGAAACGCTTGCGTTTACTTCGTCGGTTAATTCTTGGACTTGTTCGATTGAATCTCTTGTGACAATTTTCGAGTGGAGATCTACAATTTGTTCGTAAATATTCAAGTTAAGCTAGTGGTTATGGGACATGAAGCTAAGCTCATATATTTACTAGCTTAGTGTAATTGACACTTCTTGATGATCGATGATGATAATTTTTGTGATTTAGACTAGCAATGTGTGATGTCTCTTTGTCTGCGAGGGAGACTAAACCCCGTTTCTGTGGAGTTTCGGCTCAAAATTTGTGGGGTAGCGACCCATGGTCTTCGGGCCATTTTGTGGAGCTTCGGCTCAAATTTAATGGTTAACAACCATGGAATAGCGTTCCATTTTGTGATGCACGTGTTGGTGAGTTTTCATGCTCCTGTTTTGTGATAGGCCTCCCCTTTTTTGTGATTTCTGGATTTCCATTGTTGATTTCTAGAATTTGTGTTCAAACAATTTTCGTGATTTACGTTGATAAGTTTTATCAATATTTGTGCATTGGTGAATTTGTGTGTCATTAATTTTTGTGATTGGCATTGATATATTTGTCAATGTTTATGGTTTGGTGAATAAAAATAAAGAGTATGACATTCTTTTTGATCCTTGAGAAGATTCTTGTGATATTGATTAATCTCTAGTTGATTTCCAATTACATACTTATCACAGTATGAATTTATGGTTATCATACGTTTTTGTCATATCTCTTATTCTATATCATTTCACCTGATATTTATAGTTAGACTGATCCGTTTTTTATTTTCTTATTAAATAATACTCGGGTCAGACCGAGATGCTGCAGGTGCTTCTGCTTGACTCCTCATCTGGGATTATTATTATTATCCTAACTTTGGCAAATTACTTAGATTAGTAGTTTTTGGTTGTATACATTTGAGATATAGACTCATTGATGTATACTTATTCTTTTGTGTAGCACTTGTAACTATTCTTTTGTGATATTGTGGATCTTGTTTGACCACTACTCTGATGTACACTTCTATGTGTAATATTCATATCTGATTCCGCCTTTGAGATATGAACTTCTGTGACTGATTTGTGTCATGGTGTTTCTATATTTGTTTCCGAAGATATTATAGCCAATGTATAGTAGCTTTGAGTTTGCATCGGTATGTCGGATTTCCTCTTGAGATGAAAAGTTATATTTTTATCTGGCATATTGGTACTCGCACAAAGCAATTATACAGATGGTCACTCCTCAACAGCCTTATTCTCCGTGCTAGTTGACGACATTACTCCGTAGCGTTCATGGCTAGCATGGGTATCGAGGTGGGGCATCACAGCTTGGTATCAGAGCGAAACTTCGAAACAACGTAGATTAATTTAACAGGGAATCATCGTCCTAAGTCTATCTTAGGAGCCGTGCCTTAGGATTTGATTCGAGTCTTTGTACCGTCTCATCCTATTTTCTTTTGTGATACCTTGTTCTATCAATCATTATTATTTGATATTCATTTTGTGAATAACCTTTTTATTCTTCTTTCTTTCTTTTTTAAAGAAGAGAAATGGTTAGACCTGGCCGTCCCAGGGCCGGTCAATCTAGTGCTACTCCCTAGGATGGAGTATTTATGTCTGTACAATGTTAACTCCCTTCTGTAAGAGACTTAAGGAAAATGTAGCGACCTAGCCAATTCAAGAACCTAGCGACTTAAAAAAGGCTGCGACTTAAAGATGGCTCGACCTAAAAAGGAGAACGACCTAAAAATGCTTCGCGACCTAAAGGAGGCCGCGACCTATAAAGCCTCGCGACCTAACAGGAAGGCTGCGACTCAGAAGATGTTTCGACCTATCAAGCTTCGCGACCTAAGGGTGAATGAGACCTAAAGACGGTCTCGACTTATGGAACTCTACGACCTAATGGCATGATTGGCTTAGCGACCTAAAGCTTTCACGACCTAAAGGAGTGCTTCGACCTAAGGAAGGTCGCGACCTAAGGGATTCAGCGACCTAAGATCAGCTATGGCTACAGGAAAGTACTCGCGACCTAGGGTAGGTCGCTAACGACCTAAATGCCAGAGTAAAAAAGTTGACTATGCTGTGCCACAGGGGGATAGGTCGCTCACGACCTAGGACTTGTGCAAATCAGCATGCGTGTTCTTGTGGAAGGAGGGGCCAATGCTCTTCAGGTCGATTACAACCTACGACCTTACTTAGGTCGGTCACGACCTACGACCTTACTTAGGTCGGTCACGACCTACAACCTTACTCCGAAAAATGCCTATAAATATGACCCTAACTCCAACTAGTAAAGGACTTTTGGCTGATTTCCTTCAAACGCCGTTACTCTGCTGCATTCCAAACTAATCCAATCCAACACTTGAAGCTCTCACAATATTAAGAACGCTACAAACAACTTCAAGAAGAGATCACATACATCCAACATGGATTCGAAAACTCTCATCTCCATCGAAGTTTAAGCTACTTGTTCTAAGTATCTTGTAATTCAAAGTGTATTGTATTTGGGAAGAATTGTATCAGCTTGTAACGAGATTATTAATAAAAGTACTTAAAGTGGACGTAGGCTATACCCTAAAGCCGAACCACTATAAAATTGTTGTTGTTTACCGCTTTTCTACTGTTATCTGCTTGTAATATGTTCCCGAGTCGTCGGGTGGTGCTTTCATAACTACAACTCATACATCGGGGTGTTAGCGTTCAAATTCTAGCGTTAACATTTTTGGTGCTTTCACTGAGAATTGAACTCAGGCAAGTTATCATCATTGCTTCACAGAGGTTTGTAGAGAGAATTTCCCTGAAAACCAGAAGTCTATCCGAGATAATGGCTCCTGGAAGGAAGAGTAGATCTGTCAGATCTGGGAATATTCAAGAGGGAACCTCCGCTTCCCCTGTACCTAATCAACCCATTCCGTCTGCTGGGGTTACGAAAGCAGAGTTGGATGCTGTAATATTAGGACTGAACCAGCAGATAAACGCCCAGAATGCACAATTAGAAGCTCAGAGTGCCCAAAATGCCCTAATTCTGAATAAGTTGAATGATTTGCCCGGGGCAAATAATCAACCGGCTGGTAATGGAAGGAATTATACTGGCAACATTCATGATGCTAATGAGAGGAATGCTCCAGAAAGGGCTGCCAGTCCCTTTGAGAAAATGCTTCCTGAGGTTGGTGGATCTGGAACTCGACATGATGAGGAGTATCTTTCTGGGATGGTCCGGCAAATCATGAGAGAAAGTATGCAAAGGGTTGAAGATGAGAAAGAATGGGGTTTCGCCCCAAGTAAAACTCCATTTACTGAGAAAATCTTAAAGGCGGAGTTTCCAAGGAAGTTTGTCCCTCCAACTATCCCAGCTTACAAAGGGACAAGTGATCCGAATGAATTCTTATATAAATATGATTGGCACATGACAGGTGCCAGGGCCTCAGACGAGATAAAGTGCCGATATTTCCCCGTATACCTTGAAGGTGTGGCTCTACTGTGGTTCACCAAGTTGCCAGTCTGATCTATTGATCAGTTTTCAGACTTGACCCGAAAGTTCAAGGAACAGTTTAGACTATATGCTTCAAAGGCCAAAGACATCATGTCATTGTCAAGTATAGAACAGAATCCTGGTGAATCTATCAGATCTTTCTTGAACCGCTTTAATATAGCGCTGGCAGAGGTGGACAATGCTGAACCGCGAATGATATTGACTTATCTGATGAGGGCTATTGATAAGTCGAGCGAATTTGGGAAATGGTTAAACATGAAGGAGCCAACCTCCCTCGAAAAGTTCTACAAAAAGGCAGACGAATTCATACGCCTGGAAAGCCGTCCTGTACCGGTGAAGGCAGTGTCAGAAAAAGCTGAAGATAACACTGTTGCACCACGCAAGATTGAATCTGTAGGGCAAAAAAGGGAAAATAACAATGGGAAGAAACAGAGTAATCTGAAGAAGCCCCGATCCTTCAAGCCATCAGAGTATACTCCTTTATCAGACACGCCAGAGCATATCTTCCTTGCCATTAAAGATTCTGTTGACCTCCCTAAACCTATCCCTTTGAGGACCGGAAAAAAGGCTATACAAAGTGGGAAGTTCTGCCGCTTCCATAATCAACCCGGTCATGAGACTGATGAGTGCCGCCAGTTGAAAAATCTGATTGAAGAATTGCTAAGAGAAAACAAGCTGCAGCAATTTGTGAAAAAGAATAGCAACAATCCTGCATCGTCAAGTCAGGGGCAACAGGCTCCTGTTCATCAGCCTAGGATAGGTGAGAAAGCTACGGGGCATGAATCTGGAAGGCCCATTATCAATGTCATTACAGGAGGGCCTCACCCAGCTGGCAAGAGCTGGGGAGAGATGGAGAGATATGCCAGAGCTTTGAAATATGTTCCAGCCGAAGAAGACGTCTTTGTTTTAGAAGACACTACGCCCCTGAAACAACAGAAAACTTTCAGTGATGATATTATTTTCAGAGCCAGAGATTCCTCAGGTATCGAAGCTCCTACCCTAGATCCCTTGGTCATCTCTGCTGGTATTGGACCGGCCATTGTCAGAAGAGTTCTCATTGACTGCGGAGCATCATGTAATATCCTCTTCAAGAAGACATTCGACCAAATGAAAATCCCTATGGTCGATGTACAAGCCTCATCGCAGAAGATCGCTGGCTTCACCGGGGAGCCAAAGCAACCAATAGGAACCATCGATCTGCTAGTAGAACTTGGGGAAGGAGAAAGGAAAGTGGTCCGCAAGCAAACATTTGTGATTGTCGATGAATTTTCTGCTTATAATGCTTTCCTTGGCCGTCCAACGCTCGCAGCATTCAAAGCTATTCTAGCCCCGTGGTGCCTCACTATTAAATTCCCTACAGACAATGGAGTAGGAGTTATAAAAGGGGATCAAAATGCTGCGCGAGAGTGCTATTTGACAGAGTTGCGAGAGTCAAGAAAGAGGGAAATGGGAAAGGATGCGGCCACTCCGGTCCGCATCAAAGAGCCAGCCTTGTAGCAATTACGGGGCGGACCCTGCACTGGCGAGCATAGCGGGGCACGGAAAGAGATGGATCCCAGAAAAGCCAGTACAGGGGAGAATAGAGTAGTGCCGGTTGAAATGACAGTACCGGTACCTGTTGACCCGAAGGACCCAAATAAGGTGTTGAATGTGGGTTCACAACTTAATGTGTCAATTCAGAATATCTTGATATCATTCCTGAAAGCAAATCTGGATGTCTTCGCTTGGACTCATGCTGATATGTGTGGAATATCTCCAGAAGTTGCAGTACACGCTCTGAATATTGACCCAAAGTTTACACCAGTAAAACAGAAAAGAAGAACCCAAGGTCCAGAAAGGTCAGCAGCATTAAAAGAGGAAATTGATCGACTCATGGAAAATAACTTCATCAGAGAATCTACATATCCGAAATGGGTTTCAAATCCTGTATTGGTTAAGAAAGCAAATGGAAAATGGAGAGTGTGCATCGATTTTTCAGATCTGAACAAGGCCTGCCCCAAAGATTGCTTTCCTTTACCCAGGATCGATCAACTGGTAGATGGAACAGCGGGACATGAATTGTTATCTTTCATGGATGCCTACTCCGGATATAACCAGATCATGATGCATGAACCGGATCAGGAGGACACGAGCTTTATCACCGATGTTGGTCTTTATTGCTACAGAGTTATGCCCTTCGGTTTGAAGAATGCAGGGGCAACCTACCAAAGACTTGTTAATGCTATGTTCAAACCGCAATTGGGCAAAACTATGGAAGTCTACGTTGATGACATGTTAGTAAAGTCTAAGAAAGCAGCGGATCACATTGAACACTTGGCAGAAATGTTCGCAGTCCTCCGGAAATACAGAATGAAGCTTAACCCTCTGAAATGCACGTTTGGGGTCGAGTCCGGAAAATTCTTAGGGTTTATCGTCAGCGCTAGGGGCATTGAGGCTAGTCCAGCTCAAATTACTGCCTTGAAATAAGTCAAAGCTCCTAGAACAAAGAAGGAATTGCAAAGTCTCAATGGAAAAGTTGCCGCCTTAAGTCGGTTCATTTCCAAAGCCACAGATAAATGTATCCCATTCTTTGACGCCCTAAAGAAAGGAAAGAAAAACTTCAATTGGACTCCCGAATGCCAAAAAGCCTTTGATGAGTTGATTCGCCATATGGAGACACCTCCAATACTTTCTAGGCCTGGCGATGGCGAGGATCTTCTTATATACTTGGCAGTATCATCACACGCTTTAAGTGCAGCGCTGATACGGGAAGACAAAAGGATTCAACATCCAGTTTACTATATCAGCAAAAGACTCACTGGGGCAGAGATGAATTACTCTAAGTTGGAAAAACTCGCCTATTGCTTACTAATCGCGTCTAGGAAGTTGAGGCAATATTTTCAAGCTCATCCTATCAGAGTCCTCACTGATCAACCTTTAAAGCAAGTCCTGTTTCGCCCTAAAACTTCGGGTCGTCTTCTAAAGTGGAATATTGAACTCAGTCAGTATGACATCACTTATCATCCCCGGAAAGTGGTCAATGGACAAGCTTTAGCAGATTTCATTGCAGAGTTTACAGATAAAGGAAACAGTGAGGAAGAAACGTTCGACAATTCCCCTATCCAGTGGAGGTTATATGTCGATGGTGCAAGAAATGATTACTGTTCTGGAGCCGGAGTCGTACTTGAGACTCCTGAAGGTCGGTCATTATGCTATGCACTAAGATTGGAATTTCCTTCAACAAACAATGAAGCCGAATATGAAGCTCTTATCGCAGGACTGAAAATCGCTAAAGAACTAAACATACGAGCATTACAGATCTTTAGCGATTCTCAGCTTATTGTATGTCAAGTCAAGAAGGAATTTCAAACGAAAGGGGGAAACCTACCCGCTTACTTGTCGAAGGCTTGGGAACTTCTGTGTGAGCTCGATCACTATTCAATAAGCCACATTCCTCGGGAAGAGAATATGAAGGCAGATTCCCTCGCAAAGTATTCAAGTTCTGGTGAAGCTCAACTATTGGGATTGGTCCCTGTAGAAGTCCTTTCAGCACCAAGTATAGACGAGATGGATATTGACTGGATTATGAATGTATCTCAAGAACAAGAGTCATGGATGACTCCAATACTGGACTACCTACTCAGAGGTTCTCTGCCAGAAAATTCGATAGAAAGACGAAAGCTACTAAGGAAAGCCTCTCGCTATGTAATTCAGGATGGCCGATTATACAGACGGGGATTCTCAATGCCATTGCTTCGATGTGTATCCCAGGAAGAGTCCAAAACAATCCTAGCTGAGGTGCATGGAGGAGAATGTGGTGATCATTCAGGTGGTCAAACATTAGCAAAGAAAATTCTCCGATACGGATATTTTTGGCCAGAAATTAATCATGATGCTGCAAGCTATTTCCGAAAGTGTGACAAATGCCAAAGATTTGCCAAAATTCCTAGAGCACCTTCAATTGAACTCACACAAATGGTCAGTCCATGGCCATTTGCAATTTGGGGAATGGATCTCATTGGGCCGCTACCGACTGCCAAATCAGGGATTAGATATGCTATTGTTGCAGTTGATTATTTTACGAAATGGGCTGAAGCTGAACCATTGGCTACTATCACCTCTAAGAAGATGATAAGTTTCGTGACCAAGAATATCATTTGCAGGTATGGTGTGCCTCAGAAGATAATCACAGACAATGGTACTCAGTTTGAAAGCGAGGAATTCCAAGATTTTTGCAGGCGATTCAAAATCCAGAAAAGCTTTTCAGCAGTTGCTCATCCGCAGGCAAACGGGCAAGTGGAAGCAGTAAACAAGATCATCAAATCAACCATCAAAAAGCAACTCGAAAGAGCAAAAGGTAGTTGGGTCGATAAGCTACCACTTGCACTATGGGCATACAGAACCACTCACAAAACTGCGACTGGGCACACTCCTTTCTCATTAGCATACGGGTCGGAAGCAATGATCCCGATAGAAACAGAGGTTCCTTTACACAGTAGGATCCATTTCAACCAAGCAGAAAATGAAAGGCTACAGCTTGAAGCGCTAGATTTCCTTGATGAAAAAAGAGATGAGGCCAATCTCAGAATTGCAGCTCATCAGCAAAGAATAGCCAGACATTTTAATTCCAAAGTTCGCCAACGCAGCTTTGAGATTGGAGACCTAGTCCTGAAGAGAATTATGACAGCGACAGGTGTGTTTGGGCCAAATTGGGAAGGACCGTATGTAATAGGTCAGAAGCTTCTTGACGGCACATTCAAACTCACCACTGTTGATGGAGATCAAATTCCAAGGGCATGGAACAGCAACCATTTGCGTCCATACTTTACTTGAAAATTTTGTTGAAACATTGTAAAAAGAATTATGAATGTATGATTCTTGTAATTGAAAGCAATTGTAAAACTGATGCAAGTAAATAATGAAAGAATATAAAGTGGATGTAGGCCCAATTTCATGGCCGAACCACTATAAATCTTGTGTTCCTTATTATTATTACATGTTTGCTTTATTCTCGATATAAAAGGTACATAGAATGTATTGCTGAAATGTCGATTTGAATTTTTGCAGACAATGGAAGTGAAACTTGCACATAAAAAGACCAAGTGATTCTCGCCAAATCTCAAGTCACAAGAGCCCCGAATTCAAATCCTAGATAGGAAGTACTTCAATTGAACAGCCTATGATTTCGACAGAAACGGGTCTTTGCTAATAAATTGAGATCGTTTGAACAAACAAACATCCAATTAAAAAGCTAGTGCTCGTTCTCACGAAATTGCCTGACAATGAAGCACACTTCCTTGGATTAAACAAGTTACTTGTAAAAAAAAAAAGAGGGGGCAGAGGATCATTGAAAAGGCATAAGCAAGTGAACAGAGGAACAACCAAAGCTATCATCGGCAGCACAAGTCCTCTTCGGAGGCACGACTCTTCGGAGGATAAAGACCTCTAATGGGTCATACGCCACAAAAAAGAAAGTTCTCTACTCAACAAAAAAGATTGGAGGAGTCATGACCCTCCAACCATGAGAGAGTAACTTCCAGGCGATGAAAACCCTCTCTGAGGCACATTTCACCAGGAGTTGAAGTGTTATGACCGCTCTTCGGAATTTCACTTCACCAGAGTTGAAATGCAAACAAAATAAAAGCCCTCTTCGGAGGCCCATTCCACCAGGAGTTGAAGTGTTATGACCGCTCTTCGGAATTTCACTTCACCAGAGTTGAAATGCAAACAAAATAAAAGCCCTCTTCGGAGGCCCATTTCACCAGGAGTTGAAGTGTTATGACCGCTCTTCGGAATTTCACTTCACCAGAGTTGAAATGCAAACAAAATAAAAGCCCTCTTCGGAGGCCCATTTCACCAGGAGTTGAAGTGTCATGACCACCCTTCGGGATTTCACTTCACCAAAGTTGAAATGCAAACAAAATAAAAGCCCTCTTCGGAGGCCCATTTCATCAGGAGTTGAAGTGTAACAACCGCTCTTCGGAATTTCACTTCACCAAAGTTGAAATGCAAAACAAGATAAAGACCTTCCTGGAAGCCCATGTTTCACCGAGGTTGAAATAAAACTTCCAAGTGTCGAAACGTGAAAAGGCTTTCCTCGAAGGCACAACTCTTTGGAGGTACACGTTTCATCAAGATTGAAATAAAACTTCCAAGTGTTGAAACGTGAGAAATCCCTCCTCAGAGGTACAACCCCCTCCCAGGGACACAATTAAAAAGAAAGACCTCTTTAGAAGCCCACGTTTCACCGAGATTGAAATAAAACTTCCAAGTGTTGAAACGTGAAAAAATCTCTCCTCAGAGGCACAAATTTTTATTAAAAAAGAAGAAAGAGAAAAATCCTCATCAAGAGCGTACTTGATGACTTTACCTATTCTAAAAAAAAAAAAAGAAGGGGGAAGAAAGTTAAAGTACATTCAGAGGTCCGCTTTACCACATAGAAGAATTCACTTGGCAAAATATATACATACGCAAAAGGAAAAAGTGATTTCTTCGAAGGACAAAGCGTAGAAACTTATATGAAGGAAGTTGCACTCTACGAAAATTCTCTTCGAGAATGAAGTAATTATTCTTTAGAAAACGAGAGTGCAAGTCCCCTCAAAGTATACGATATTGCAGTAAGCTCATGGTATAGGGGCAACATGGTATAGTTACATACAAAGCGGTATAACTATGTCAGTAAAGTACGCTCAAACAACATACCACAAGCTCACCGCAACATCGTATAAATAAACTTGTGCAAAAATGAATAATAAATGCATTCTCAAATTCAAACAAAAGTCTGTACAAATAAAGAATCATTTTATTCAATTGCAGATATTGCAGATACAGGTTCCAAAATAAAAGGCAGGGGCCGGTGCCTGCACAACATCCGACCATTACACAAAAAAGGAATCAAAAAGCTCAACTCTTCATTTCTTCTTGCCGCCTTTAGACCCTTTACCCGGCCGAGTGGTTAGCTTTTCAGGTCTTTCAGGTTGGTCTGAAGGCATAAGGGAAGAAGGGGAGGGAGGTGCAACTGGTACAATTTCTGGTTCCTCTTCAGTGGTGATAATTTTCTTCCCCCTCCTCTTCGATGTCCCATGCTTCTTTCTTTTCTTCGAGGAAGACTCACTCCCCGGAGTTACGAGAGCGGACAAAACTACGTCGTCAGAAGGAGTCCGCTCCGGAGAGATCTCGCCTCCTTCGAGTCCCTCATCTTTTTGCTCCTGCGAAGCAATAGGGTCATCCAAACCATGAAGAGCCTCAATTTTCTCCTCTTGTGACCCAGGTTGTGAAGCAGAAGGAGGAGTCACCTGAAGAGATGGAGGAGGAATAACCAGAGAAGGCGAAGTCTGCACGGCACTTGTGGTTTCAACTGCAGAAGAAGAAAAATTGAAAGTGTTAGTATCTTCCTGAAAGAAGGGAGATATGGGTTCATCGAGATTCAAGAGGTAATCGAGAAGCTCATCAAATTTTTGAGGAATAAGCAGGTAATCCACCTGAATCGGACCAATGTCGAAATTACCTGAAGATGTTGGCTTCGTCAGTTCAATCTCATAATTCTGAGCCCCAATGTCCTCCAAAGCCTCTTCATCAGTAGGGGTAATTACCCCGGTTCTTGTAGGAGGCGGCGAATGAGCACTAGAGCCTGTAATGTCCACCTCGGGAGAAACTAGAGGACGTTCAGAGGTAGTAGGCAGTACTTCTTTTTTAGAACGCTCCTCTTCCGCCATCCCGGCCCGCGCTCTGGCAAGCTGCTCCTTTCCCTTGGCAAGAGCGGCACGGGCTTCATCATCAAGATAATGCTCTTCAAGGGCTGACTCAGCATATCCAGCACCTTTACCACCGAGCATATCAAGTGCTGCCTCCCAAACTTCAGCCAGTGTGATTTCATACTTGGGGCCTAGAAAGGCAAGGCTGCCACGTCCCAAAATGCTGTGCAAATAAAAATCGAATAATGTGGAGCTAATGTCAGCTTTGGTTGCTTGATGAGCCTCTTCGGCCGCAAGTTTACCAGCAACAGCCTCGTCGCGCTCCTTTTCGGCCATAGCAAGTCGAGTTTTTAACAACTCTATCTCCAAGCTTTGAGAGCCGGTCTGTTCTCGCAGTTGTACAGTTTCAGCACGATATTCTTCTATGACCTTTTCCTTGTATGCAAGCTTATCTTCGACTGCTCTTTGACTGGCATGCGCATCTCGTACTTGTTGCTGAAGCATGCTCTCCTTTTGTGAATGGAAAGTAGATGAAGTAGCTAATTCTTCCTTAAGTTTTTCTACTTCCGCTTCTAGCTTTTCATTGTAGGAAGCAATACTTCTCATTTCGGCGTCATGCTGTTCGAGAGTCTTCTGCCACTCAGCCTTATCATTCTCCATTGTTAGCATGGCCTCGAGATTGGCTCGGTTAACCCTCTGAAGTTCGTCGACGAGTTTTTGCCAGTTCGACATTCTTTCGATATCGGTCCTGACAGTATCAAGATTTCGCAGCATAGCCGGTTTGTCGAGAGGAACCAAGTCGAGATCAAATCGAACCCCTCTCAGGCACCACTGAGGAAATCGACTTTGAAGAGTGGGAGGACCTTGCCCGACTTGGTATGCGGGCCGGTTGATGATTGCTTGAATGTCGGAGCGAACGGGAGCAGGAGATTGAGCAGGGACATGTTCAGAAGCTGAAGGAGTTGTTTCTTCAGTAAGTCTAGCCCGCTTGCTAGAAGAATCGTCTATGTGACTCTTTCCTCTCTCATCATGAGCTTTTCTCTTTTGGGTATCATCATCTCTGTGGGGAAGATCATGTCTTTCTTGTTCCCTTCGGCGACGTTCTTCATATGCTCGTCTCTCGTCGGCTTTCCTGATGGCCCTCTCTTCATCCGACTCTCTGTAAGAAGGAAGGTAACGCCTGTAATCATACTGGCTACGCCTCCCGTAGCGCTGGAAATCATCATAGTACGAGCCGCTGCGCCCCATAGGAGAATCTGGAATTAAAATAATAAGCTTTAGAAATCTTTAAAGTACAAGAAGATAAGTGCATAGAAGTGATGAGAAATCCAAAGTGTCGTGTAACGTGTAAACTACGCGCATCGAGTTACAAACCACTCTGTGGAATAGAGGTAGTGATAACTTGAGTAGGAGGAGTTGACATCTGTTGAAAAGAAGATGTCGCCTCGATTACAGAAGAGACAGTTTTAGAAACATCATCTTTGAAAAGTTCTTGAGATGTCACAATTAAATCGCTCAACCCCTCAAAAACATCATCGCCATCTTGTTTTTTGGAGCTTGCTTTCTTAACTCCTTCACTAGTAGATTGAGGGGGTTCTTCCTCTTCAGTAACTGGGGCAAGTACAGATTTGTCAGATGGCCCCGCAACATCTTTCGGAATTGAACACTTAACTAGTGAAGTTTCTATAGAGGTTCCTCCCTGCAAGTGCTCTTTAGTGGAGACTGGGACATCAGGAGTGCTCGTCGGAGAATCAGGAACCTCCGTTGGAACTTCATGTATTTGAGTGGAACGAGAAGGATGTAGAAGCTCAAACTGATGAAGAAGTTCTTCTGTCAATAGAAATTTTGCGCTTCTTTCTTCAGCAGCCACAGTGCTTAGCCTTTCAAAAACTGACTTATGGCTGGAATCTCTAGAAGGAGGAGGAAGTGCTGGAAAAATAAGGAACGGAATCAGCATCTAGCAATACGAACCAGGTAAAACTTAGAATAAAATTAAAGAGAAAAAAGATCTCACTTCCTACTATCCAGTCTGCGTAAAATTCTGCGGGGCAACGAATGTAGAAGTATTGATTCAGGAATCCATGTGCACTCTCCGGCAAATCCAAAATAAGTTTGCGGTTCCGCGCACCCCTTACAAGTACAATTGAAGGATGGTCCTTGTTCTTCGCAAAAGTGCACAAGTAACAGATTTCCTCAAAACTCGGAAGACGATCAAGAGTCCTCCTGAACAGAACACACAATCCCATCAAAATAGCATAGCCATTGGGGTGCAGCTGAAAAGGAGAGATCGTCAGTCGAAGTAGGATTTGCCGGAGAAATTCATTAAAAGGAGGAATTGCTCCACTCAAGCACATTTGTCGATTAATGGCAACAAAACCGTAAGGTGGTCTATCAGCAGAGTCATTTGGTCCAGGGAGTAGAACTTCTGCCTCGGCAATGCCAAATTGAACGCATAATTGATTAAGCGCCCGCTGTTTCAAAAGGGTAGGAGTTCTTTCCGGAGGATTCTCTAGTGGAATAGCAATCGGGAAAACCCCTTCAGCGTGTTCTATCATCTCTTCTTGTTGAGACATCATTTTACATAAGCGACTGGATGTTCAGATGAGAAGGTGCACGTTTCCTAAAAAGTGTGAAGTGTTGTGCAGAACTTTAAAACAAAAAAGGAAAGCAAACATAACTGAAGTTAAACTAGTTGACAATTAGTCGACTATGAGATTTCAGGACTTGTTAATATAAGGCTCAAGTGAAGTGTTAATGCGAACGAATCAACTTTAACTGGATATTTTAGTTTTGCTTTAACACTTCACTTGAATTCATTGGTTCACAGCATTTCATTCACACAATTCATTTAAGTTGATTATTCTTTATCGACTAATCTGTCATTCGATGTGGGCGGTCAGTGACAGTATATTCGTCCCATTTCTCTGCAAATGTTATGTTTAAACAGGTTGTTAGATTAAAAGTTAGAGCAATCTGCAAAGGAATGTAATGAATTTCAAACAATTCAAGTCCAAGCAGTTCAATCAAATTCTCTCAAATTTTTTACAGGTCATAGATCATCCAAACTGTCCCCCGCGACTTAGTATAAGTCAAGGCTATATTAGGTCGCCCTGTGCAAGTTCAAGAGGTTCAAAACAATGCAGATTTGTTCAAGTCCTAGCTCGGCCGCGACCTAGAGCCTATGGCGCAAAAGAGTTAGGTCGTTGACATGTTAAGTCCCTCTGCAGTCATTCAGGGATTTAGGTCAACAAGTTCTTAAGTCGCACCTTGGTTCAGATTAAGATGGTCCAGATTTGTTTTAAGTATAAGGTCAGCCGCGACCTAAGATTTCAATCATCATTAAACTTAGGTCGTTACTTTCTTAGGTCGTTCTGCTTTAAGTTTTATCTCATTCAAGAGAGAGTTAGATCGCTAGTATTAGGTCGCATGGTTCACATTCAAACAGACACCCCTAAGGTTGATTCTCCACTCACACGCTGCCATATCATCTCCACCATTAACCCGTTAACCCATTAGAGCCTTCCTCATCTCTTCCAAAGTTACAAACCAGCTAATTCGAATCACTGTAATTTACCATCTTCCTCCCACATCATCACAAATGACTCGAAAAAACCAACTCGAATTGCCTCAAAACCACCATACATCGGATGTATTGCTATATTCACAAGAATCACCACGATAACTCAATCAAAAGGTTAATCGAGTCGCGACTTATGGAAAAAAGCAGCATACGAAAATGTATTAAGAATCACAAGTGGAATATTCGCGGTTTGATGATGGATGTAGTTGAATGCTGATAGAATTCACTTACGCAATCTTATGATGGAAAAGTCTAAGGATTGAGCTGATTGGAATCGTCCTCGAAAAGTTCAAAAGCTTGTTAATGGCAGAATGGATGCTGAAGAAGATGAAGAAGGGAGGGAGCGACCTACGGTATTTATATTCTGGGGCAGTAGAACGCGAACCGACACTACGCGACCTAACTTTCTCCTTAGGTCGTTTGTGACCTAACAATTCTTCAGAACGCGAGTTAAGAAGGTCGAAGCACACGACCTATGGCTAAGTCATATACTTCGAGGGGCAAATGTTAACTCCCTTCTGTAAGAGACTTAAGGAAAATGTAGCGACCTAGCCAATTCAAGAACCTAGCGACTTAAAAAAGGCTGCGACTTAAAGATGGCTCGACCTAAAAAGGAGAACGACCTAAAAATGCTTCGCGACCTAAAGGAGGCCGCGACCTATAAAGCCTCGCGACCTAACAGGAAGGCTGCGACTCAGAAGATGTTTCGACCTATCAAGCTTCACGACCTAAGGGTGAATGAGACCTAAAGACGGTCTCGACTTATGGAACTCTGCGACCTAATGGCATGATTGGCTTAGCGACCTAAAGCTTTCACGACCTAAAGGAGTGCTTCGACCTAAGGAAGGTCGCGACCTAAGGGATTCAGCGACCTAAGATCAGCTATGGCTACAGGAAAGTACTCGCGACCTAGGGTAGGTCGCTAACGACCTAAATGCCAGAGTAAAAAAGTTGACTATGCTGTGCCACAGGGGGATAGGTCGCTCACGACCTAGGACTTGTGCAAATCAGCATGCGTGTTCTTGTGGAAGGAGGGGCCAATGCTCTTCAGGTCGATTACAACCTACGACCTTACTTAGGTCGGTCACGACCTACGACCTTACTTAGGTCGGTCACGACCTACAACCTTACTCCGAAAAATGCCTATAAATATGACCCTAACTCCAACTAGTAAAGGACTTTTGGCTGATTTCCTTCAAACGCCGTTACTCTGCTGCATTCCAAACTAATCCAATCCAACACTTGAAGCTCTCACGATATTAAGAACGCTACAAACAACTTCAAGAAGAGATCACATACATCCAACATGGATTCGAAAACTCTCATCTCCATCGAAGTTTAAGCTACTTGTTCTAAGTATCTTGTAATTCAAAGTGTATTGTATTTGGGAAGAATTGTATCAGCTTGTAACGAGATTATTAATAAAAGTACTTAAAGTGGACGTAGGCTATACCCTAAAGCCGAACCACTATAAAATTGTTGTTGTTTACCGCTTTTCTACTATTATCTGCTTGTAATCTGTTCCTGAGTCGTCGGGTGGTGCTTTCATAACTACAACTCATACATCGGGGTGTTAGCGTTCAAATTCTAGCGTTAACATACAACAACTTCTTGATCTAGTAAAGAACGCTCAGGCAGCCGGACCCATTCCAGAGCCTACTCACCCTAAATCCGTGTTTGCACGCTTGTGCAGTGACTATACCAACTTGGGTGGGAAGCCATTCATGGGTTCCGAAAGCGTTATTCAAGTCCAAGCTTGGCTACGAACATGCGATCGAATCTTTTTTTGCATGAATCTTATTGTTCTTCACCGAGTTCAGGTGGCCTCTAGTATGCTCCGAGAAAGAGCATTAGACTAGTACGAGCTTCTGATTTCTGAAATAAATGAAGCGGATCTTACTTGGGAGAAATTCCGAGAACGTTTCCAATTAAAGTTTGTGCTAGAAGTTGAGAAGGTGACATTGGCTCGTCGTTTCATAGACCTTGTTCAAGGTGAATCCTCCGTGGTAGACTATGTCGCATCATTCTAGTCACTTTCTAAATACGGGGTCGAATACATAAACACCCCATTGAAGAAGAACCAAAGATTTGTCTATGGCTTGAACAAGAATCTCAAAAAGCCATTACTCCTGAAATTGGAGGTCGCTTTCGACCAACTTATTGATATCGCACTTCGACTTGAAGTGGAAGATAAGGAAAGTGATGTTGAAGTTGTGGGTGCCAGACCAAACTTCAATAACAACAAGAAAATGCCTAATAAGTTCAAAGGTCCTTATCCCAATAAGAAAGGGAAGCAAGCAAATCTGGTGGCAAAGACTTCTACCTCTAGTAGTGGGCAATGCTACAATTGTGGTTCTATGGACCATTTTGCGAATAAGTGTTCAAATCCCCGCGCTTGTCGCTATTGCAAAAGCCCAGATCATTATTTATCTGCATGCCCCAAACTCCAAAACAAGAAGGAGGGAAAGCTTAATGTGGTGCGAACTCCTAATAACACTTCTCGTGATCAAGGTATTTCTCATTCTATCCTTGATGGAATTATTGTGTTTTATGATCATCCTATTCGAGTTCTTTTTGATACGGGTGCATTCCATTCTTTTATATCAAAAGAACTTGTTGATACTTTTTCTTTGAGTGTTGTTGCTTTAATGACTTCTTTGAGAATCACGAATCCGGTTGGTGGATCCGCAATAATTAGTTTGCTTTGTAAAGATGTCGAGATTATTTTGTGTGATTTTTCTTTCCAAGCCGATTTGCATGTTATGCGCTACTTAGGCTTTGGAATGATTTTCGGAATGGATTGGCTTTACCGCTATGAAGCTCAACTCCTATGTCCTGAGCAGACTATTCATCTTCGACATCCTCAATCTGTTAAGCAGATTTCTATTGATCTTAAAGATTCGGATTCCAACTTAGCTGCATCTTTATATTCTTTAAATCCTCATGATGACGATAATGATGACGAGGAAGATGTCATTTCTCTTATTCACGTTGTTCGTGAATTTTCCGACATATTTGAGCCCGTTTTAGGATTACCACCTAAGCGAGCAATTAAATTCAGAATTAATCTAATTCCTGGAGCTTTACCTATTACTCGTCCTCCTTATCGTATGTCCAATAAAGAAAATGAGGAGATGCGCAAACAATTATCCGTATTGAAGACGAAGCAATTTATTCGCTCTAGTTCCTCTCCTTGGGGAGCTTCGGCTATTTTTGTGAAGAAATCAGATGGTACACTTAGGCTTTGCGTTGACTACCGCAGGCTTAATGATCTTACTATCAATAATAAATATCCTTTACCTCGGATTGATGATTTATTTGACCAACTTAGTGGTGCTAGAGTCTTTTCACAATTGGACTTGGCTACCGGTTTTCATCAGCTTCGTATTGCAAAGGATAGCATTCCTTTGACATCGTTCCGTACTCGTTATGGATCTTATGAATGGCTTGTTATGCCATTTGGTTTAACGAATGCTCCGGCTTATTTCGTTGACCTTATGAATAGAGTTTTCAAAGACTTCCTCGATCGATTTGTTCTCATCTTTATTGATGATATTCTTGTGTATTCTAAAACCGAGGAGGAGCATGAAAAGCATCTTCAGATTATGTTGGAAACTATTAGGAGCAATCAATTGAAAGCAAAATTTTCTAAATGCCACTTTTGGCAATCTCGGGTGCAGTTTCTCGGTCATATCATTTTCGGAATTTCCGTAGATCCTTCAAAGATTGAAGCGATTCAAAATTGGAAGAGACCGGAGAGTGTGACGGAGATCCGTAGTTTTCTTGGATTGGTAGGTTATTACCGCCGTTTCATAAAAGACTTTTCCAAAATTTCTGTGCCTCTTACTAGTTTGACAGAGAAGGGAGTTAAATACATTTGATCGGACAAATGTGAAGCTTCTTTCCAGAAATTAAAATTGGTTGTACGCTAATTGATAGTTAGTGTAGATGAATTTACGAAGATTTACCTGATTGAACCCTTGTAGAATTCCCGGGAGGAATTTATTTTAATGTGGGAGAATGCAACATCATGCATTTTTACGGTAATTAATCAAAATAGAAATTAATGAATAAAAAATAAACAATAGAAATGGAATTTTTGTAAATTTTGCAGTTTGACCACCCAGCTTATACCATTGGATTTGTAGTGATTTTCTGATCAATTCATATATAATGTTTTCTGATCGGAGTTCAAACGAAAAAGTTATTAATGTTTGAAGTTTTAGCATTGGAAATAATTTTATTTGTAAATATGGTACTAAAATAAATTAAGACTAGTTAGATGTTAATGATTACTAACGTTCTAATTAAGATCTTAGAAGATTTAAAAAATGGGTAAGAATTGATAAGAATCAATTAACAAAGGAAACTAATCGACGTAATCAATAAAATTAAACAACAAATCAACCGATATTTTAAAATGTTAAAAAGTAAACTAAGGTCATTCATAGGCGGTCTACCGTGGGCCTAGGACGGTCAACCCGAAGAGTTGTGAGCGACAGTGAATTGTTTTTGTAAGTGTTTCGGATTTAATCTAGTTTCATTGGACGGTTAGCACTGATTTGAACCTCTATGAATTAAGACCTAGGGATTCACTATTTTCTAAGGAGCATGGAAGCTTCATCAATTTCTCTTCTCCTTCAAAAAATTTTTAACACATAGAAATAGAATAGACTGCATGTACACCCTTGGAGAAAAATAGAAAAGGATGGAGGATAGAAGATGTGTTCAAACCGAGGAGCTACATTGGAGGTAAACTTTAGGTCCGGTCCTAATTAATAAAGTTAATCTAAATCTCTCTTCTCTAATTCAAATTCTAATAAGTTTATATAAATGTTATTTGTGAATCTAAATTGGGAGTCAAAAAGTATAGAATAAAAATAGCATGGCTGGATTCGGATTAGATCTAGAGATTTGGGAACGCTAAACCAAGGTGAGTGGGAATATTATATATTATTATATAATATTAGATTATATCATTGCAGATCTGTTCCTATATGTCTGAGAATTGAATTTAAATTGCAATAATTTCACGTGTATGGAAGGTTGAAGACTGTAAACATCCCTATAAATTGTAACAACCACAGTATGATAGCCAAAAGCTGCTGTGTGATAACTGAGGAGGCAGAAGCTTCAGCAACTAAGCACTGTTCATCAGAGTTGAATGGTGATCATCGAAAGGGAAAGCTAGGAAAGGCAGGCACTTGTCAGAGGCAGAAGTATGAGGCAGAAGTATGAAGAATTGGGAACTATGGAGAGAATTAAATAAGAGTGCCAATGTGTACACGTTGTATAATGAATTATGATTGTGTGTGGGCATGTAATTCTTTGGAATGGACTCTGCTACCTATTTGTATAAATACCAGAGCATGTCGTGTTGAATGAGTGAAGAAACCCGATGCAATAAAATGAATCTTACATTGTTTTCTTATATCTTGCAATTACTCTCCATTACTTTCCAGTTATCTTTAATTTTTCAAATTATCTTTTCTGTTGATACTTTTTAGCCTTGATACTTAGTAATAGTTGTTAGTTCATTTGCCTTTTGTAGGTTAATTCATCTCTTGTTCATTTTGTTCGTCTTTTGCAATCTAGAATTGAATTCTTGATCTGTCAATTTTTTTCTTTATTAGTTTTCTTTTCCAATTTTCAATCCTGTTCTTTTTATATTTTTACCAGTAAACCTTAAAGCTCAAATACTTCTTTCTTGCTATCAATTCAAGTTTCCAGTCTTTGATTTCCTCTAATTTCATTTGTTAAATTTTTATGAATCCATCTTGTTCAACATTCTTGTGTGAAATAATTTTTTAGAAATTGTTGGTTCTTGTCAAAAATATATTTTTGTGAATGCTCTTGTTCTATACAGTAGCCAGGTCTTCTTCGAGAAAATTTACAATTTTTCTAATACTTCCTTCGAGTCATAGTTTGAATTTTGCTATTTCTTGATTTTCTTGAAAGCCTGCCAACCCATGTTCGATATTTTCTACCATTCTTGTATGCACAAATATATCTGTGCACATGCACGAACTTAAATAACTTATTGCCAACCAGAACTCCTCATCTTCTTCCCAGAATTCATCATCCATCGCCATGGCAAAAATCTTAGACCAACCAGGGCCTACCAATGTGGTATCAGATCAGTCATCGGAGATACAAATAAATCCAATGTTCGATCCTGAAAATGCCCCAAATTCAGATCCGGATCCAACCCTAATTTCAAACCAAGATGATCCATGGCTATGGCAAGAGGAAATTAACAACTGTACTACTTATGCTCTGAGAAATCTGGAAATTACAATCAGAAATTTGGAGTATACTGTTCAAAACTTGGACAAAAAGTTTGACCGATCCACCAAAGATATGCATACTAAATTTTAGGGAGTGCATAATATGTTGACCACTTTCGTTATTGAATATCGCAATAACAGGAACCCTTTTCAACCACCGCCGGTAACTTTTCAGCCTTCGACATCTTTTCAGCCATACCCCCATCCCTCATCGCAACCTATATATCCACTACAACCACCACTACCAAGGACTTTCACACAACCTCACACAACACCTGTTGTACCCCCAAGGAATGTTCCTTTCTTTAACACTCCTCCAAGATATCCCCAAGAACCACTGCCTCCTCATCAACCCAGAAACCCTTTACCAGATTATCTCGTGGTTCATGACCACAACCAATACCCTATCATCAAATTAGATTTCCCTACATATTTTGGAGAGGAAGGAGTGGCAGATTAGCTCAGACAAGTCGAGCAGTATTTTAAATTCCATCACACTGAAGAACATTAATAGGTAGAAATTTGTTCATTTGATGTAAAAAAAGAAGCCTTGCAATGGTATCATTGGTATGTGAACAATGTCAACAATAATGAATCATGGCCAGTTTTCAAAGAGGAAATATTGGTCAAATTTAATTCTGAAGAAATAGAGAGACCATATGAAGCTTTATCCAAGCTTAAGCAGCATACAACAGTTAGATCTTATTTGAGTAAGTTTGAACAGTTGTTGGTTGTAGTAGAAACTCTTGCACCAAAGTATTTGATTGATAGATTTATTGGAGGATTAAAAGAAGAAATTAGGTATGATGTCCTCACTTCAAGACCAGTGGGCTTTAGAGAGGCAGTAGCCTTAACAAAAATGTTCGAAAGCAAATGCCTTCAAACCAAAAAAATTAAATATCCAATACCTAGCACTTCAACTACCAAAACCAGTCAATTGCCTCTACTAAAGTCGTCATAAGAGTCCACTTCCTATTCTCACTATAACCAAGTTAATAGCTCCAAAGATACTCCGCTTGAATCACTGGAAAAAGTAAAGGACTCACTCCTAACCAAATCATTGAAATGATGGGACAAAATTTATGTTATTATGTTAAAGAAAAATGGTCAAGAGATCACAAATGTAAAACTCCTCAAGTCTATGTGCTGGAAGGAATTATGCATTACAGGACTGGGATGATTCCAGTGCTAATGAGGTACCCATGACAGAATCTGATATACAAGTTGAAGAAACTTTAGCCATTACCTTGCAAGCTTTGTGTGGAATTCCTGCTTTATCCACCATTAAAGTTAGGGCCAATATTCAGAGTAAACCAGTTCATATTCTAATTGATTCTGGTTTTACCCATAGCTTCATTAATGATAAACTTGCTAGGAAATTGGATTTAAAGGTTGATGAAACTAAACTATTTGAAGTAATGGTGGCCAATGGGGAGAAACTAATTGGTTCAGCGGTTTGTAATGATGTTGTGCTCAAGTGCCAAGGATGTACCATGGCAGTGGACTTGCTTTTATTTCTTTTAGATGGCTGTCAGGTGGTGCTTGGGGCACAGTGGATGAAGAGCTTAGGAGAAATAACACTTAACCTAGATCAGCTACAAGTTAAATTTGTATACAATGATAAGTCTTATGTTTGGCAGGGTCTGAAACAGGATGAGTTAAAATTCATTAACAAGAGAAAGCTAAATAAAGAGTATGTGCATGGCCAAATAGCGATGATGGTACATTGTCAGCTTATACAGTCAGAGAACAATGTAGCACCTATTCCATCAGAAATTGATACCATGCTCAAACAATATCCCTTGATCACTAACTCCTCTCCAAATTTACCTCCACCAATACCCCATGACCACAGAATACCCGTTTTTCCAAACTCCAGACCTATTTGTTTAAGACCTTACAGGCACTCATATCATATCAAAAATGAGTTGGAAAAATAATTCAAGACATGTTAAATTCTAGCATTATTAGGCCTAGTCATAGTTCTTACTCATCTTTTGTTATTATGGTGAGAAAGAAAGATGGAACATGGAGGCTATATATTGATTATAGGAGGTTGAATGCATAGACCATTAATGACAAGTTTCCTATTCCATTGATTGAAGAACTTTTTGATGAGTTACATGGTTCTCAATATTATTCAAAGCTGGACTTAAGGTCTGGGTACCATCAAATCAGAATGCTAGAAGAAGATATCCACAAAACTGCTTTTAGAACCTTTGATGGCTACTATGAATTTGTGGTGATGCCAATTGAGTTGGCAAATGCCCCTTCCACCTTCCAATTTCTCATGAATGACATATTCAGAGCATATTTGAGAAAATTTATCTTGGTGTTCTTTGATGATATACTTGTGTATAGTCAAACCCGAAATGATAATCTCAAAAAACTTGAAATAACTTTTCATCTTTTGCAGAGAAATACTTTGGTGATCAAGCTTTCCAAATTTCAGTTTGCTAAGCAATCTATTGATTACCTAGGACATGTCATTTCTACCAAAGGCCTCTCAATCAATCCTGGCAAGGTGCAGGCTGTCCTTAGTGGGCCAATTCCACAAAGATTGAAAGCCTTAAGAGGTCTTTTGGGACTTACAGGTTACTACTGCAAATTTATAAAAGGATATGGTATAATTACTAAGCCTCTAACCTCAATGTTGAAGAAGGATGCCTTTAAATGGAGTGATAAAGTCAAAGAAGCTTTTGAGCAGTTAAAGAAATGCTTGGTTTCACCAACAATACTAGCTATGCCAGATTTCAACCAGCCTTTCATCTTGGAATGTGATGCCAATGGACAAGGAGTAGGGGCACTTCTCATTCAAAACAATAAATCTATAGCCTACTTGAGTAAAGCTCTCCATGGAAGAAATCTTGCTTTATCTACTTATGAGAAAGAACTCCTTCCTATCATTATTGCCACGAAAAAATGGTCACAATACTTGATGAAAGACAATTTGTTATAAAGACCGACCATCAGAGCTTAAAGTACTTATTAACACAACAGATACATATGAGGGTTCAAGGAAAACAGTTGGCTAAACTTCATGCATTCGATTATAAAGTGGAATATAAAAGTGGCGAGGAGAATAAGGTAGCTGATGCCTTGTTAAGGAGAGGTGAAATTGAGATGAATGAAATACTGGTGCAAGCCACATCCATAGTGCAGACTCCTTGGCTACAAAAACTCAAGGAAGCTCTGCATGATTCACTATGGTATCAACAACTATTAGCAAGAATATAAGCAAGAGAACTAACAGAAAGTAAATATAAGGCTGTTGAAGACTGGACATTCAGGAAAGGGAGAATTTTAGTTGATCATTACTTAAACCAATTGACACAAATTCTTATTTAAGAATACCACTCCTCTCCTTTAGGGGGCATTCTGGGGTTAAGGCAAATCTGCGTAGATAAAAGCAAGTTTTTAATTGGAAAAAAAATAAAGACTAATGTTAAAGACTTTGTGAAATCTTGTAAGGAGTGCCAAAGAAATAAGCATGGGAACATATTAGTGCCAGGCTTACTACAACCTCTTCCTACACCTGACAAAATCTGGTCTGACATTTCCATGGATTTAATTACATGTTTACCTAAAAGCCATAAATACACTGTCACATTTGTAGTAGTTGATAGACTAAGTAAGTATGCATATTTCTTTCCACTTCAACATCCATATACTGCAAAATATGTAGCATTAGTTTTTTGCAAGGGGTCTTTAAATTACATTTGGACTGCCTAAAACTATTATAAGTGGTAGAGACACTATCTTCACAAGGATCTTCTGGCAAGAGCTTTTTAAGCATCAAGGTAGTTGCCTTAAACTCAGTTCAGCCTATCATCCCCAAAGTGATGGTCAAACTGAAGTGGTGAATAAAACTTTGGAAGGTTACCTACGGTGACATGTGTGTCATAAGCCTAGTGAATGGTCCAGATGGCTGCCCTTAGCTGAATATTGGTATAGCAGCACTTGGAAGACTCCTACAAAAACTTCTCCCTACAAGATTGTATATGGCATTGACCCTCCCACTTTGCTCTCTTATGTACCTAATACTACCAAGGTTGAACAAGTAGAAGAATAAATATTCTCTCGAGATATGATACAATTCCTCAAGGACAGTCTTAAATTGGCTCAAGAAAGAATGAAAAATTATCATATATGAGAAGAACTGATAGACATTTTGAAGTTGGAGATTGGGTTTATCTAAAATTGCAACCTTGCAAGCAGATTACAACCAGGAATTTCAGAACCCATAAGCTCTCGCCCAAATTCTATGGCCCTTACAAGATCTTGTAGAAAATAGGTTCTGTGGCCTATAAACTGCAACTCCCTGAAAATAATCGAATTCATAATGTATTTCATTTTTCGCAATTAAAAAAGAAAATTAGAGATACCGTGATGATACAAGATAGTATTCCTAGTTTTATAGAAGAACATTTTGAACAACCTGAAAGGATACTAGATAGAAGGATGATTCATACAAATAATTATGTAGTTGTGCAAATTCTAGTTAAATGGAAAGACAGACCTGAAGAGGAGGCTACTTGGGAGGATTATTGGCCAATGATCAAGAAATTTCCTGCACTAGACCTTGAGACAAGGTCTGTTTTTGAAGTGCAGGGGAGATGTAACAACCACAGTATGATAGCCATGATTGTGGAGAAGAAAAGCTACCGTGTGATAACTGAGGAGGCAGAAGCTTCTGCAACTAAGCACTGTTCATCAGAGTTAACTGATGATCATCAGAAGGGAAAGCTGGGATTGGCAGGCACTTGTCAGAGGCAGAAGTATAAAGAATTAGGAACTGTGGAGAGAATTAAATAAGGGTATCAGTGTGTGCATGTTTGTATAATGAATTATGATTGTGTGTGGGCATGTAAAAATGGGCTATTTATGACAAAATGGGAGGGTCATTTTGTACTGCTACCTGTTTGTATAAATATCAGATCATGTTGTATTGAATGGTGAAGAAACCTGATGCAACAAAACAAATCTTACGTTATTTTCTTATATCCTGCAATTACTCTCCATTACTTTCCAGTTATCTTTAATTTTTCAAATTATCTTTTCAGTTGATACTTTTTGGCCTTGATACTTAGTAATAGTTGTTAGTTCATTTGACTTTTGTAGGTTAGTTCATCTCTTGTTCATTTTGTTCGTCTTTTGCAATCTTGAATTGAATTCTTGAATCTGCCAATTTTTTTTCTTTATTAGTTTGCTTTTCCAATTTTCAATCCTGTTCTTTTTATATTTTTACCAATAAACCTTTAAGCTTAAATACTTCTTTTTAGTTATCAATTCAAGTTTCCAATCTTTGATTTTCTCTAATTCCATTTGTTAAATTCATGTGAAGCCATCTTGTTCAACATTCTTGTGTGAAATAAACTTTTCAAAAATTGTTGGTTCTTGTCAAAAATATATGTTTGTGAATGCCCTTGTTCTATACAGTACCCAGGTCTTCTTTGATAAAATTTATAATTTTTTTGATACTTCCTTCGAGTCACGGTTTGAATTTTGCTATTTCTTGATTTTCTTGAAAGCCTGCCAACCCATGTTCGATATTTTCTGCCATTATTGTGTGCATAAATATATCTGTGCACATGCACGAACTCAAACAACTTATTTCCTATCAGAACTCCTCATCTTCTTCCCAGAATTCATCATCCATCGCAATGGCCAAAAGCTTAGACCAACCGGGGCCTACCATAAATCTGTATAGATAATTGTAGAAGCATAATGATTAGATTTAATTATCTATAAAGGATTTATAACTATCAGTTTTACGTCAGATTAATCAATTGAAAAATTATAAATTGAGATTCTATTTTATTTAATATTGTTATGTGAGATTGAAAATAAAGTTGTTTACAATTTTGGAATTTTATTGACATTTTAATTTATCGAAATGTATACTATTGTTCGTCGGTTACATATATTATCAATTTTAAATCTAGCAATAGTATGACATTTGAAATAACAAGGAGGAAATATATGCCCTAGAAAGAAAGAAATGTCAAAAATAAAGATAATGGCTGTATTTTGTACTGTCTATTTCAGTATATAAAGAGAAAGTTTTGTTGTAATTACAAATATCTCACAAATCACCTCTTTTGGACAAAATATGAAAATTTGTTGTGTAACAGTTAACTGTTAAAGTCTAAATTCCAATTTATTAAAATGTAGAAATTTCTAAAAGTGGAATATTGAGACAAGGCTGAAATGAAAAAGTGAATAAAATGGAAACTAATGAAAAAGAAAGTTTGAGTGATTGACAAAAAAGCTAGGAAATTAGATTGATGTCTGGATTAAGTCTGATAATCGAATGAAATAGATTAATTTTCTTAATACAAGTAAACTGAAAGATGTCTGCACTAAGTCAGATAATTAAATGAATTGGAATAGAAATCAAAGGCCGAACTAATGAATCTAGTAGCAATGATATTGATGACTGAAAATAAGAGGCGATAAATAAATTCGATGAAGTAGAAGATAAACGCATAATAAGAACAAGGGCTTAGAGTCAGACATAAAAGATGTGAGGTGGTAAAGAAAATGAAAGGAGAATAAATATACATGAGTCTGAAATATGTATTACGTAGCCTCGGATATGCATTAATGATGGATGTGAATAGTCACAATTTGTCTATTATAATTATAAATTATTTGTTATAATTATAAATTGTTCTTTGTTATAATCATAAATTGTCCATTATAATTATAAAGAATAAATGACCAAAGATTATTAGTCTGGACCAGGATGCTAAAAACATATCCAACCAATATGACCTATGGAGACTATATGCTTGCGTATAGCTGAAGGGAAACTCGCATGTTAGGTATGCTTGGATTGGAACATTCGTAATTGTAGGCATGAAGAAGACCACTTAGGGATGGCGAGACTGTATCAGCACTAGTAGTCTGCTTTAAATTTGTCTGAGTGTATTGCTTTGATTGCACTAGGCAATCCAAATGAATGATAGGTGATATCTGACTTATGCAAATGAGCGTGCAAAAGCTAGCACGCGTAGGTACCAAATGAGTTGCAAACAGGATGCACAAAGGATGGTTATGTTGGTACCACAAATAAGGGTAGGAGATGCATATTTACCTAGCTCATCATTGGTCCCTTACAATCAATGGGAAGAGCATGGTTACACCTAATTGATTGCTTCCACCTGCCATGATTGACTCAGTTGGGTTATGCACTGCCAAATTGTTTGTTAGTCTTTTTTAGGGCAAGTTTAGTTAACCCATATAGAAATTCCTTCAAAATACGGACAGGGTGGAGGTGCATGGAGCTGGAAATCCATAATATGTGAAGCAGGCAAAGGTGAAAATCCTTGACAAATAAACCCTATAGAATGGAAGTTGTCCGGTGCGCACTATAAGATTTTCTCGAACTATACAACCATCATGATGTAGCGAGGTGATGTATCTTTACGAGGTGCTGAGTGATAGATCTAGTGGGGACAGTATCTAGGTCCATTAGTGGACAATGTGATATATATATATATATATATATATATATATATATATATATATTCATATGGTTATAGATGGGTACATTTGCTACGCAGATAAAGTTTTAACGACTAAGGATACAGTCCGAGATAACATGAAATGGTGAACAATCGGCATAAGCTAGTGTTATTTATAAGATCTATAATTTACCAGTCACTATAATATTGCTCTGACCACCTCCAAATTACAACTCACAAGATTTAGAAGGGCAGGTACTGGTATTGATTGGGAGCACAGCTGAGGATCTTGCCATTTGAGATGCGACGACCCAAAATTTTCGAGCATTTAAAATCGAAATATTTAATTGATTTTAAATATTCAATAGAGAAATTTTAACTTGAATCAAGAATATCACAGTTTATATGATAATTAAATTACTGAATTAAATAATTTGAAGTTGAGTAAAATGTTGAATCTGAAGTTTTAAGCCTGTTGAAAATAATTTGAAGGCTTGTAAAATTTATATTGATAGTACTGTAGAGAATAGAAGTGTTGAAATCAAATTTAAAAATGGTTTGTTAAGTTTTGAAATTTATATCGTTTAAATTGAATTTAAAAATAGCCTTCCGAGGCACAGTCCCGTAATTCGATGAATCATGTTCCACTGGATCCGTAATATTGTATTATTATCGGATTTCAAATTTCATAGTGATCAAAGTTGTTGTGTGAGCGTATGATATATAAACACGCTGAGATTTATATCGAAAATTTAATAATTTAATTCGATTAAAAAAGTTATCTTCTCCATACGATCGGATTAGGACTCGAAACCTTTTCCATTGCATTCAGAATAGGGATATAACATTAGGAACGCCTAGCGGCACACCTCGATAGGAAGTCAAATTTCGCGTTGCGTTTATCGACACGAGTTGAATTTAAATGCTAAAATAAATAAGCCGCTTGCTTATAAATGCTAAATAATGTACGCCTACGCAATAAAAATAGGAAATATGAACTGTTTTTGGTTTTTCCGACCGTGTGGGTCGATGTATATATATTTATATCTTTTGTAAAATTGTAAAAGCTCCTCCGTACAAAGGAGGCTCTGCCAAAAATTTTCAGAAATTTTGGAAGTTAGAAATTTTTTTCAAAATTTTTGGAAATTTTTTGTTAACGACAAAACGGTTTCAAATTGGAAATTGAAATAAATTAGTGAATGAAACTACTTTAAAATAATGATATGAATTAGTTATAAATGGAAAATAAAACTCAATTATGCAGAGTTAAAGATAAATTGAATTCATATGGAAATGAAAGAATCAATTTGAATAGAAATAGATATCAACTAAAGTGGTAAAGTGAAAATAAATAAAGGAACATATAAAATGTTTACACTAAACTTAAGAAGGGAACGGTAAATTCTTAAATGGGAAATTGAAATTTGGTATTACAAACATATTCTAAATTAGTATTTGGATGAATAGAGATTGACATTTGGTAAGGAAGTCAATAAAATGTTTTGAATGTTGTGATTGGATATTATTGCTAAGTGGAATATATAGGTATTATGAAGGAAAAGAAAAATGGGTTTTTATTTCGGAAGATAAATTTGAATTGCTCGACAAAAAGGTATGTAATTCAAATTTCTGTATGAAATTTGATTTTGTTTTTGATCGAGCCACTTGGCTTTTTGTTTTCTTTTTGAATTTGGGAGGCCGTAGAGCCATTTTGTAGTTGTACCGAGCTAGCTGCGCAAAGGAGACGCTGGCAAAAAAATTCGAAAATTTAGAGAGTTAGAAAATTTTTGAGAAATTTTGAAATTTTTAAACTTGGTTTTGAATTCTAATTTGAATAATTGAATAAGGAAAGTTGGTTGGGAACTAAGGAAAAGTTTGGGAAGTAGTAAGAAAGATAACGGGTCTTTTATAAGAAGGTCGTTAATAAGATATTGATTTATTTGGTTTTGGGAATAAGTAAACAGGTATTGTACTATTCTTCCTAATTAGTAATTTCGGGGACGAAATTCTTTTAAGGGGGGAGGAATGTGACGACGCAAAATTTTCGAGCATTTGAAATCGGAATATTTAATTGATTTAAATATTTAATAGAGCAATTTTAACTTGAATCAAGAATATCACAGTTTGTTTGATAATTAAATTACTGAATTAAATAATTTGAAGTTGAGTAAAATGTTGAATCTGAAGTTTTAAGCCTGTTGAAAATAATTTGAAGGCTTGTAAAATTTATATTGATAGTACTGAAGAGAATAGAAGTGTTGAAATAAAATTTAAAAATGGTTTGTTAAGTTTTGAAATTTATATCATTTAAATTGAATTTAAAAATAGCCTTCCGATGCACAGTCTCGGAATTCGACGAATCATGTTTCACTGGATCCGTAATATTGCATTATTATCGCATTTCAAATTTCGTAGTGACCAGAATTGTTGTGTGAGCGTATGATATATAAACGTGCTGAGATTTATATCAAAAATTTAATAATTTAATTCGATTCAAAAAGTTATCTTCTCCATACGATCGGATTAGGACTTGAAACCTTTTCCATTGCATTCGGAATAGGGATATAACATTAGGAACGCCTAATGGCACGCCTCGATAGGAAGTCAAATTTCGTGTTGCGTTTATCGACACGAGTTGAATTTAACTTAAATATATATATATATATATATATATATATATATATTTATATCTGGTCACTATCAGCCGTTTCCTTTCCTATCAGCCGCGATTTTATCATCTTTCGAAACACTATAGCGAGTATTCTTCTACACGCTTTTCTTTTTAATATCTACAGCCGAGATTCAGAAAAATAAAATAAAAATATACTCGAAGCTAAAACAAATAGCAATGGCCGATACTTTATATCGAAATCAAATTCAATTTATGGCCGAACCTTTTTCTTTCCAAACCCTAAACCAGTCCGTGATCAAAAGAAGAAAAATAAATAAATAATGGCCGCCGAATCGATTTTCCCCCAAATCATTAACCCTAAAAAAAAGGGCAACCCACCCTAATTATAAATCGCGCCTCCCTGTATCTTGAAATTGAATTGAACTGCGTGAGTTCGAAGGCCTGGAAGTCGAGATCGTGTCAGCCGATGGAATCGAGATTTGTTCGCGGGCGACTGGGCATCGTCGTCGAGCAACGAAGGTTCGCGTATGACAGAAAAGAATCGGAGCTCAGCTTGCTCGATTGAAGGTGGAGCCACGTCAAGCATTAAGGTCAGGATCACATGCGATGAACATATCTCGGCGACGTCGGCGTTAAAAATAAGGAGGAGATTTCCAAACAGTTTCGGCTCTAGGCCAAGTTGTCCAAGAAGGTTGGGTGTTATGGCTATCTTCTGATCCTGACAGTAAAGGTATATTTTTATTATATATATATATATATAACTTAATTCAAGTAGGTTTCGAATAATTCAGAAGTTTAATTTTTTTTTTTTACAATAAGGCTATTGTTTTTAAATTCATTTAAAGAGTCGAAATTTAGAAGATATGTACAGTAAAGGTACCAGACTATCGTATGAATGTATGTTAAGAATGGATACAACAGTTAGGTAAAAATAAAAAAAATATAATAACATAAATATACACATTAAGCCCACCGTTTAAACTCTAGGATATATGCTAAGGTAATTAACTTGTTTAATTAGCTTATTTAATTATTTTAGCTTCATAGAAATTATTAAAGGAAAATTAGTTTAAAATTTAATTATTAGTTAAGATTAGAATTCTTTTTAGAAATTATTAGGTTAAAAACCAAATTATTAACTTAAAGTAAAAGAAATAGTAATTAATTGTTCAGTCAATTCAAATATTAACAAACCTTATAATGTTATGCAAGGTGTGAAATGTGAAGAAAACAAGCGGGTTTGGATTGGATTGCCAAACAAATGCAAAGGTGAGTTAATCTCACTCAGTTGAATTCAAATTTAAATTTAAATGATTAAATTTAAATAATTATTTGAATGGTTGAATTGATTGATGAGCTATAGTATAGTATATTTTGGAATTGGTACTTATGTTGTGCTAACGTCTGTGGATGTAGGGAAAACAAGTTGGAGGGATCCAACTGGATCCCTCAACATTTATTTAAATTATTCAATATCCTCTGTTGTGATTATTTGATATTCTATGATGAATTATGATAGACTGTTGAATGCTATGCTTTGATTGGATATAATTAGGTATAATGAATTACACAAAATATATAAATTGGATTTTGGAAAGAACATAAAAGAAGTGAATTTGTAAGTAAAATAATATTAGAAATTTGAATAAATTTAAGAATGAATTGGAAAAGAAATAAAGTGCCTTTAAAATTCTAATAAATAAATCTTGAGTATAGTAAGGGAAATTTTGAATAATCAGGAGATTAATGAATTTTAAACTTCAGTACTATTATTTTAAAAGAACAAAACATTTATTTAAAAAATTAAGATTTAAAACATTGAAAAGAATAAAGAAGAAATTGGAATAAGATCTGAAATTTGTATATTTCATTTAAAAGATTTAAAATCAAACGGAAATTAACAACATTAATAATAAGCCCATAATTAATAAATTTTGAAGTGAATTAAGTAAGTAAAGAGATTTAATTCAAGTAGAATAATTGGGAATCAATTTGGAAAATTGATTTAAGTGATTAAGATTTGAAATTCTCCCTGAATAACCAAGTGCGTTTTCAAAGCAAAATTTTTAAATATAAATTAAAAGTTATTAAGTTGTTTTTAAAAAAAACGAGTTTTGAAAAAAAATTATTAGTTCTAAATATTTAAATTTTAAAGTAAGTATTTTCTTTAATCTATTATAGCAGTAATTATTTAAAGTGTGACTTAGTATTTTGTTTTTAAAAGTGAAAATCTAGTTTTATATTTTATTAAGTAACCTTATATTCAAATATTCATATAGTATGTATTTTTAACAAAATTCTTGAAGTAGTTTTAACTTAAATGTTTTAAAGTATATTTCAAAGTAAAGTGTTTTAAATTATTTTAAAAATCTAGTTTTGTGCTTGGTGATTTCAATGGAGATAGAAAATATTTGGGAAAGTTTATTCTGAAAAGAAAGAATGGTTGGAAACTGTTTTCAAAAGGGTTTTGAAATGAAAATATATCTTGTGAAGATATTTTGAGGTTAATAAATAATTTGGAAAATTATTTATTGTTTGATGGATGTTATAAATATTAACTGATAGTTAAATAACCGACTATCAATATTGGATAAATGCGCTGATCGTTTCGAAGAGACCGGGATCGAGATTTATTTCTCAAAAACCACTTCGATCTGGTTTGTACGTTTCGTGGAAAACGATATTGGATTCGAAGTTGGAGCAGTGAAGTGCAAGGGCTAGTCACTACTAATCCTGAGGATATTTCCAAAAAGGATGTAGTACGAATAGTGCCTTCGGTTACGTTCGAACCGAGGACGGACTTGTACAGATGAATGCTTTCGGACATCGTCAGGTGGACGATGGGCATTCTAAGGGATATGTTCGATAAAGGTAATGCTTAGCCTCAACCCTCATCGACCGAGAATGACTGAAAATCAGGGGTTATGCAGCAAGGCTAGGTGGGTAGCACCCAAGCAGGGTGAGGTCATCCCTGTCTAGATGTCCCTTTTATTTCGGCTTAGTGGTGCGGTTGCTGATCCCAACCGCGGGGTGATCTCACTCGGGATTATCCGGTAAGGGGTAGTCCCGGTCTTGTGTTGCAGGGGAGTGGGCGTACTCCTCGGTACTGTGATATAGGCCACGTACTGTGACAGGTGGTACCCCAGTGCCTAGTCATTAGTTGGAAATCCATTCTCCCTACGAGCCTTGTAAGAGTTTTGTTTGTATTACCCACTCTGTGGCTGGTAGCTGGAATTTAATGAATGTAACAATTTCGGTTATAAAGACCCTATTATAATATCAGAGGATTTCTATAAAAATTGTTTTAGCTATCGTAAGGTAAAAACCCTACATGTTTATTTGTTGCGTGGTCTTACGAGATGCTTTTGTTTTCAAATGATTTTTGAAACTTCAATAATCAATTGAGTGTGATTTTCTCATGCTGATACTCCAGACTGACTCGAGTGTTATTTAACTGTAATGCTCGGGTCAAACCGAGTATTATAGGATACAGGATTGGATGCTATGGAGCTCAAGAGACGAGCTGGATGGCGATACGTACTTGTTTTATATATATTCTGCTGTGTTGATTAGTTGTATATCCAGTTGTGTGATTGATATTGAACTATGATTGATGTACTCTGATGACGTAATATATAAACAGATATATTTGTTTTTGTGTAAAGATTATTTATTATCTATTATATTTTATTCCGCTGCGATGGTTAGATTCTGTTGTTGTTTTCTATTTTCTTCTTCTACCTCTTCTTCTCTAACCCAAATGATTCGTATTTCTATACAACTTGAGTTGATTTAGGTAGAATAGTGTCAACTCAAGGGGTACAGATTTGCGGGCTATTACAGTTGGTATCAGAGCTTAGGTTGGTGATAACCTTGGCCCTGGTGGGGATTACTCATTAAATAGAGTCCGAAGTACTCTAGAATGAGTTTGAGCATATTAATAGATATGAGCGCGTATTTGTTAGTGAATATAAAATTGTTTTTATATTGTGTTGATTTATCGGTTGAGTGTTTATGGATTCTGGTCGAAATATGGGACGCCTTGTCATCGATAGTGATTTCTAAACTCGTGAACAAGATAAACCGACACAGTATTGTTTTAAATAGGTGAATGAGATAATTTTACCCAAAATTATTTTGTATATCAAGGAAATAATTTTTCGTAAATTATTATAGTTATATATGGATGCTTTGTTGTTAGGAATAACAGCATTAAATTGTTATTAATGAGTAAAATTGAATAAGAATTTGGAATAATAACTAAAGATTAAGAAAGAAATTAATAATAAATGAAATTTGTAAATGTGATTCATAATTGATTAAGGAATTGAAACCATAATTAAAAACTAAGAAACTAATATGTGTACGAAGGAAATTTGTAAATATAAACTAAATGTGAATTATAATGCGATTAAATATTAAAATAAGATAAAAATTCCAAAGTAATGTTTGAATATAAATTTGAAGGATTTGGATTTGGAATTTGGAAATTTATATTCCTTTGAATTGAAAATGATTCCCAAGGGTTGGGAAAAATAATATATCTGAGAGAAATATTTTTGAATCGGATTTGAAATCTAGAGAGATTTGGAATTTAAAAATATTGGAAGGGTTTTAAAAAAGATAAAAGCATTGAACTCTTACGGTCGCTGGAAAATAATTTCGGTGATGACTGCTGCATCATCAATGTTTATTTTCGAGTTTCCAAGAGAAAGATTGCTACCAAATTGTTTTTGAATTGGAACTGTTTGCAAAAGATGAATTTGATTTTTAGAAATGCAAGAAATTTTGGATATAGAAGATTTCAAAGGGAATTTTGAAATGTTAAAGACTGTTTAAACTCTGGAATCTTAACTAGAAATGTTTATGGCATATAATAAGTTTGATGATATGTAAATTAGGAATTTGTTGAAATAAAATTCAACTTTGTAAGTGAGTAAAGTGAACACTGAATACTAGAATCTTAAGTCTGAATTGTGTTAAATCATGTAAAATGGAAAAAATAGACAAGTTGGGTTAAATAAACTAGTTTTAAGATTAAATTTTATAAGTAACTGATTAGTTACTATGGTATGCAAATGAAACGAAATTCAATATTGGATGATGCTTGATTTAAATGTGTAAAATAAGGTGCAGAATAGGTTCAAATGGACTAAAAGTAATTAATGTTTGGGAATAAATATTATTGTTGAAAATGAATTTGTGAAAATGGATCAACTATTGAACTTATAAAGTAAAATTTATATTAATAAGAAGAAATTGAAAATTTTAATCCGGGAATTAAAATTTAACTTGAAAGAACGAAGGTGAAGAAAATATATTTGAATTTGACTTGAGATAAGTTAAATAAAATTGAAATTGAAATTGAATTAAATTGGATATAAAGTTGAAAGGTAAAATGATTATAATTGTGAAATGAAAATTTATACCTTAAGCTTGTAAGTGTTATATATAATTTGAATTTGGTTATAAGATGAAATGACTCAACTGAGCAATATAAGCTTTTAAGTAAATAAATAAATTTTAAACTTGCATATAATGAGAAATAAAATCTAGTCGGATTTGGATTGAAGTGAATCAAAAGTCAGTTCTGTTTAATGGAATTAAATCCTTTCTTAGCAAAATTCAAAAAAAGAATGGTGTGGCTAGATTTAATTGGAGTTAAGCTAAATAAATTTGGGTTGAAATAAATTCAGTTGAGTTATAGATATTATTGTATGGAATAAAATTCCACTCAAAAAAATAAATGTAAATTAAACGAGTATTGAACTAAAATAAATAAACTTCAGAAGCTTATAAAAGAATTGAAAAGCATTGGAAATATATATATAATCCCTAGTTAAAGGTAAAATGTGAATAAAATTGGTTGTAAATAGACGGGGAAGAGTGAATATTAATAAGTGAGTAGTTATAAAAATAAAAATAAAAAGAATAAATAAGCCGGAATAAAAATATTTTATTCTGAGATAAAAATCCAAACTTGGGATATAAAATAAGATTGAACTCGAGAGAATCAAATAAAATGATTTTATAAAATGATTTCAAGATAAATGAAAAATAAAATCTAGTATGGGATTATAATTGGAAGTGTTGTTGAATGAAAGTTTGAATTGGATTAAATGGATATGGTGTGGAATATAAACAAATCCAATTCAAGCATAAATTGAATGACCTTATTATTAATAAATTTAACAATGAATTGTTAATGTAAATTAAAATTTAAAATGGATAAAAGAATAAATAATCAAATAAATTAGTGAAATGGTTGGGATTTGATCAAAGGAAAATCAAATCAAAGATTGTGAATAGGTCATAGAGTTTGGAAATAAAGCTTAAGTTGTATGGAATTGGATTAAAATAAAAATGATTTGAGATGAAAATAAATCCAATTCAAGTATGAATAAATTAAAACGAGAGTGAACTTAAGTTATGAAATGGTGGTGATTGGAAGTAAATTAACTAAAGTTTAAAATTAATAGAAGCATGGGATGATGTCGAGTATAATAAAATGGTTTGGAATCAAATCTTTTTGGATATGAAAGAAAATACAGTGAAAGTTTGTGAATAAATTAAAATGAGATGGAATCAAGTGTAAATTGAGTTGGAATCAATTTAAATGGTTGTAAACCTTAAGTAATTATTTATTCCCATGGATATTGTAAATTGCATAGAATAAATTGTCAATTGACGTAAATTAAAATAATTAAAATTTCTAAAATGATAGAAGTTAAATAAATCGATGTTGAGATCAATTGAATTAAATATAAGTCTGATTGTTTAAAAATAAATGGAATGTGAGCATGTGAGTTAACCTTTCGGATTAAGTAAAATGATGTGCGATTTGTTGTGAGCAATTAAAAAAAAATTGGTAGCAAAATCTTGCATGTGGTTATGAAAATTGTATAGCATGCATTATTCATGGAATTCATGTTTTAGCTATATAAGTAAAAGTGAAATGTTAATAAATTGCATATATTTAGTACTTACATATTTAGATTGAGTAAGTACAGGTACCGGGAAGCCGTTTGGCTAGATTGGATCGCGCTAAATGCTAAAATAAATAAGTCGCTTGCTTATAAATGCTAAATAAGGTACGCCTACGCAATAAAAATGGGAAATATGAACTATTTTTTGGTTTTTCCAACCGTGTGGGTCGATGTATATATATTTATATCTTTTTTAAAATTGCAAAAGCTCCTCCGTACAAAGGAGGCTCTGCCAAAAAATTTCAGAAATTTTGGAAGTTAGAAATTTTTTGAAAATTTTTGGAAATTTTTTGTTAACGACAAAACGGTTTCAAATTGGAAATTGAAATAAATTAGTGAATGAAACTACTTTAAAATAATGACATGAATTAGTTATAAATGGAAAATAAAACTCAATTATGCAGAGTTAAAGATATATTGAATTCATATGGAAATGAAAGAATCAATTTGAATAGAAATAGATATCAACTAAAGTGGTAAAGTGAAAATAAATAAAGGAACATATAAAATGTTTACACTAAACTTAAGAAGGGAACGGTAAATTCTTAAATGGGAAATTGAAATTTGGTATTACAAACATATTCTAAATTAGTATTTGGATGAATAGAGATTGACATTTGGTAAGGAAGTCAATAAAATGTTTTGAATGTTGTGATTGGATATTATTGCTAAGTGGAATATATAGGTATTATGAAGGAAAAGAAAAATGGGTTTTTGTTCTGGAAGATAAATTTGAATTGCTCGACAAAAAGGTATGTAATTTAAATTTCTGTATGAAATTTGATTGGGTTTTTGATTGAGCCACTTGGCTTTTTGTTTTCTTTTTGGATTTGGGAGGCCGTAGAGCCATTTTGTAGTTGTACCGAGCTAGCCGCGCAAAGGAGACGTTGGCAAAAAAATTCGGAAATTTAGAGAGTTGGAAATTTTTTGAGAAATTTTGAAATTTTTAAACTTGGTTTTGAATTATAATTTGAATAATTGAATAAGGAAAGTTGGTTGGGAACTAAGGAAAAGTTTGGGAAGTAGTAAGAAAGATAACGGGTCTTTTATAAGAAGGTCGTTAATAAGATATTGATTTGTTTGGTTTTGGGAATAAGTAAACAGGTATTGTACTATTATTCCTAATTAGTAATTTCGGGGACGAAATTCTTTTAAGGGGGGAGGAATGTGACGACCCAAAATTTTTGAGCATTTAAAATCGGAATATTTAATTGATTTTAAATATTTAATAGAGCAATTTTAACTTGAATCAAGAATATCACAGTTTGTTTGATAATTAAATTACTGAATTAAATAATTTGAAGTTGAGTAAAATGTTGAATCTGAAGTTTTAAGCTTGTTGAAAATAATTTGAAGGCTTGTAAAATTTATATTGATAGTACTGAAGAGAATAGAAGTGTTGAAATAAAATTTAAAAATGGTTTGTTAAGTTTTGAAATTTATATCGTTTAAATTGAATTTAAAAATAGCCTTCCGAGGCACAGTCTCGGAATTCGATGAATCATGTTCCATTGGATCCGTAATATTGTATTATTATCGGATTTCAAATTTCGTAGTGATCAGAGTTGTTGTGTGAACGTATGATATATAAACGTGCTAAGATTTATATCAAAAATTTAATAATTTAATTCGATTCAAAAAGTTATCTTCTCCATACGATCGAATTAGGACTTGAAACCTTTTCCATTGCATTCGGAATAGGGATATAACATTAGGAACGCCTAATGGCACGCCTCGATAGGAAGTCAAATTTCGTGTTGCGTTTATCGACACGAGTTGAATTTAACTTATATATATATATATATATATATATATATATATATATATGGTCACTATCAGCCGTTTCCTTTCCTATCAGCCGCGATTTTATCATCTTTCGAAATACTATAGCGAGTATTCTTCTACACGCTTTTCTTTTTAATATTTACAGCCGAGATTCGGAAAAATAAAATAAAAATATACTCGAAGCTAAAACAAATAACAATGGTCGATACTTTATATCAAAATCAAATTCAATTTATGGCCGAACCTTTTTCTTTCCAAACCCTAAACCAGTCCGTGATCAAAAGAAGAAAAATAAATAAATAATGGCCGCCGAATCGATTTTCCCCCAAATCATTAACCCTAAAAAAAGGGGTAACCCTCCCTAATTATAAATCGCGCCTCCCTGTATCTTGAAATTGAATCGAACTGCGTGAGTTCGAAGGCCTGGAAGTCGAAATCGTGTCAGCCTATGGAATCGAGATTTGTTCGCGAGCGACTGGGCATCGTCATCGAGCAACGAAGGTTCGCGCATGACAGAAAAGAATCAGAGCTCAGCTTGCTCGATTGAAGGTGGAGCCACGTCAAGCATTAAGGTCAAGATCACATGCGACGAACATATCTCGGCGACGTCAGCGTTAAAAAAAAGGAGGATATTTCCAAACAGTTTCGGCTCTGGGCCGAGTTGTCCAAGAAGGTTGGGTGTTATGGCTATCTTCTGATCCTGACAGTAAAGGTATATTTTTATTATTTTTTTGTATATATATATATAACTTAATTCAAGTAAGATTCGAATAATTCAGAAGTTTAAATTTTTTTTTTACAATAAGGTTGTTGTATTTAAATTCATTTAAAGAGTCGAAATTTAGAAGATATGTAAAGTAAAGGTACCAGACTATCGTATGAATGTATGTTAAGAATGGATACAACAGTTAGGTAAAAATAAAAAAATATAATAACATAAGTATACACATTAAGCCTACCGTTTAAACTCTAGGATATATGCTAAGGTAATTAACTTGTTTAATTAGCTTATTTAATGATTTTAGCTTCATAGAAATTATTAAAGGAAAATTAGTTTAAAATTTAATTATTAGTTAAGATTAGAATTCTTTTTAGAAATTATTAGGTTAAAAACCAAATTATTAACTTAAAGTAAAAATAAAATAGTAATTAATTGTTCAGTCAATTCAAATATTAACAAACCTTATAATGTCATGCAAGGTCTGAAATGTGAAGAAAACAAGCGGGTTTGGATTGGATTGCCAAACAAATGCAAAGGTGAGTTAATCTCACTTAGTTGAATTCAAATTTAAATTTAAATGATTAAATTTAAATAACTATTTGAATGGTTGAATTGATTGATGAGCTATAGTATGGTATATTTTGGAATTGGTAACGTATGTGGATGCAGGGAAAACAAGTTGGAGGGATCCAACTGGATCCCTCAACATTTATTTAAATTATTCAATATCCTCTGTTTTGATTATTTGATATTCTATGATGAATTATGATAGACTGTTGAATGCTATGGTTTGATTGGATATAATTAGGTATAATGAATTACCCAAAATATATAAATTGGATTTTGGAAAGAACATAAAAGATGTGAATTTGTAAGTAAAATAATATTAGAAATTTGAATAAATTTAAGAATGAATTGGAAAAGAAATAAAGTGCCTTTAAAATTCTAATAAATAAATCTTGAGTATAGTAAGGGAAATTTTGAATAATCAGGAGATTAATGAATTTTAAACTTCAGTATTATTATTTTAAAAGAACAAAACATTTATGCACAAAATTAAGACTTCAAACATTGAAAAGAATAAAGAAGAAATTGGAATAAGATCTGAAATTTGTATATTTCATTTAAAAGATTTAAAATCAAACGGAAATTAACAACATTAATAATAAGCCCATAATTAATGAATTTTGAAGTGAATTGAGTAAGTAAAGAGATTTAATTCAAGTAGAATAATTGGGAATCAATTTGGAAAATTGATTTAAGTGATTAAGATTTGAAATTCTCCCTGAATAACCAAGTGCGTTTTCAAAGCAAAATTTTTAAATATAAATTAAAAGTTATTAAGTAGTTTTTTAAAAAAAACGAGTTTTGAAAAAAAATTATTAGTTCTAAATATTTAAATTTTAAAGTAAGTATTTTCTTTAATCTATTATAGCAGTAATTATTTAAAGTGTGACTTAGTATTTTGTTTTTAAAAGTGAAAATCTAGTTTTATATTTTATTAAGTAACCTTATATTCAAATATTCATATAGTATGTATTTTTAACAAAATTCTTGAAGTAGTTTTAACTTAAATGTTTTAAAGTATATTTCAAAGTAAAGTGTTTTAAATTATTTTAAAAATCTAGTTTTGTGCTTTGTGATTTCAATGGAGATAGAAAATATTTGGAAAAGTTTATTCTGAAAAGAAAGAATGGTTGGAAACTATTTTCAAAAGGGTTTTGAAATGAAAATATATCTTGTGAAGATATTTTGAGGTTAATAAATAATTTGAAAAATTATTTATTGTTTGATGGATGTTGTAAATATTAATTGATAGTTAAATAACCGACTATCAATATTGGACAAATGCGCTGATCGTTTCGAAGAGATTGGGATCGAGATTTATTTCTCGAAAACCACTTCGATCTGGTTTGTACATTTCGTGGAAAACGATATTTGATTCGAAGTTGGAGCAGTGAAGTGCAAGGGCTAGTCGCTACTAATTCTGAGGATATTTCCAAAAAGGATGTAGTAGGAATAGTGCCTTCGGTTCCGTTCGAACCGGGGACGGACTTGTACGGATGAATGCTTTCGGACATCGTCAGGTGGACGATGGGCATTCTAAGGGATATCTTCCATAAAGGTTACGCTTAGCCTCAAGCCTCATCAACCGAGAATGACTGAAAATCAGGGGTTATGCAGCAAGGCTATGTGGGTAGCACCCAAGCAGGGTGAGGTCATCCCTGTCTAGATGTCCCTTTTATTTCGGCTTAGTGGTGCGGTTGCTGATCCCAACCATGGGGTGATCTCACTCGGGATTATCCAGTAAGGGGTAGTCCCGGTCTTGTGTTGCAGGGGAGCGGGCGTACTCCTCGGTACTGCGATTTAGGCCACGTACTGTGACAGGTGGTACCCCGGTGCCTAGTCATTAGTTGGAAATCCATTCTCCCTACGAGCCTTGTAAGAGTTTTGCTTGTATTACCCACTCTGTGGCTGGTAGCTGGAATTTAATGAATGTAACAATTTTGGTTAATTTATAAATATTTGTATATAGACCCTATTATAATATCAGAGGATTTCTATAAAAATTGTTTTAGCTATCGTAAGATAAAAACTCGACATGTTTATTTGTGGCATGGTCTTGCGAGATGCTTTTGTTTTGAAAGGATTTTTGAAACTTTAATAATCAATTGAGTGTGATTTTCTCATGCTGGTATTCCAGACTGACTCGGGTGTTATTTAACTGTAATGCTCGGGTCAGACCGAGTATTATAGGATACAGGATTGGATGCTGTGGAGCTCAAGAGAGGAGCTGGATGATGATGCGTACTTTCATACTTGTTTTATATATATTCCGCTGTGTTGATTAGTTGTATATCCAGTTGTATGATTGATACTGAACTGTGATTGATGTACTTGATGACCTAATATATAAACAGATATATTTGTTTTTGTGTAAAGATTATTTAATATCTATTATATTTTATTCCGCTGCGATGGTTAGATTCTATTGTTGTTTTCTATTTTCTTCTTCTACCTCTTCTTCTCTAACCCAAATGATTCGTATTTCTGTACAACTTGAGTTGATTTAGATAGAATAGTGTTAACTCAAGGGGTACGGATTTGCGGGTTGTTACATGAGATGTCGATTTTTAGTTCAGTAGGTATCTTAATCTATTATTATTATTCTTTTGTAAGTTATTACCATTAATGCTTTGATATGATTTCTCTTTGCTAGATATCAAACCAACGATTCGTATTCTTGTGAAATCAGGTCTTCCGGTTAGCGAAAAATATGGACCCACTAGAGTCGGGTTGTTATAGGCCGCATGTGTTTACCTCATGGTATATTTTATCTAGATATATATGACGTTCAGAAGGTGCTTTCTGATTCTTGTGCATGGAGATCCGCTTTAGTATAATGGAGGTATCACCATAAAAAATCCAATATGTGAACGTACCTCGGCCGTTTTAAATGTAACCTAAATATATTATGGTGTGACCAATTTATGCATCAAAACTATTTGATTTGATTTATATTCTACACCCTAGACTTTTCATATCACTGTGTTAAACTTAATGGATGGTTAGTATCTGTAACAACCTTGGTTTTGGTGGTTACCTGTGTTATTAAATTATAGCAGTGGTTATAATTTAATAATGGAGAAATAAAATGAATTGGAGATATAAATTTGTTAAAAATTATTTATTTTAAATAAACAATGGGTTTGGAATAAATAAAATGGAATTAAGTTGAATAATGGAATTTTGTTGATTTGGAGATTAATTGAATTAAATTATTGATGTAAAGTAGTTTAATTCAATATAATTTGTGGATATGTATATGTATATGTATATGTACAATGTTTAAAATAAAGTTTTAAAACTTTATTATGTTAGTTTGTAATAAAAATGAGCATTATATTGTTTTAATTTGGTATAATGCAATAATTTTGTAAATTATTTCCAAATGTGATTTTTATTAATTTTAAATGAAGTATTTGAAATTTAATATGTTTTATATTGTAAATAAAAAGGACAAATTAGTTTTAAACATAATATTTGGATGAGAAATGATGTTAATATGGTTTGTTGTATTTAGTTATACAAGGAAATGATTTTTATGTAATTTTTGATGTTGAAAATAGTGTTTTATGTAAAATATAGTGTAAATTGAGTATTTAATTAAAAATGGAGCTTTAGTAATGAAAAATAATTTTTATACTTAAAATAACTTTCATTTGTTGTAAAATATTTTTGTACAATTTTTATAGAGTTGAAATCATGTAAAAATAGGTTGTTTTGGATAATGATATAAGTGTTTTTGAGATAATTAGAGAATTAAGATATTTCTTTTTCTTAATTTGATTAAAGCCCACTTAGAATCTTAACCAAAAGAAAAACTCCTTCTTCCCAAAACAATTATACGTCCAAGATTCTCAAAGTAGAAAAATAAAAATAAAGAGAAAGAGCTGAAACTAAATTTCCTCTTCAAAACATAAATTCAATTATCCAAATTCTCCAAATCTTCGCTAAAAACAATCAAATTGAGGCTAATTATTTCGCGTAATCCATCCCAAAACCAAAATTATTTTCATCTATTTCTAATTTTTGTGAGTTGTTGTTTGTAATTGAGTTTTTGTGCTTGCACGTTTATACAAACTTCTTTTTCAGATTCTAGAAGCTAAAATCAAAGGCTAGTTTCCATCTTTCTTCGAATTTCCAAGGGTTTGCTTCTCAAAAATTTTAAGGTGAGTAGCAAACTCACATATCTATCTCTATAAAGTCTTAATTTATTGAATTGAGTGACAAGTATCAATAAATAGTTGAATGGTTTGAGTAATTTGTTTGAATTGTTGAAATTGGCATAGTGGTTGCTGAAATTTATTTGTGAACACTGATGTAGTAAAACAACAATATCTCAGTGTATAAAGATCCAAATTTGTTCATTATTTTTGTGGTGAAGGATACTTAAATAAGCCATAAGTTCTGTTTTGATCATTTTTCTAAATTCTATGTTTAATAGGGTATAAATTAAGTTTGAAACTAATGATATAGCACAATCATTTCAAATTTCCTAAGTTGATATTTGACAGTAAAATGGCCAGAACTTTTTAGCCATCAATCCGAATTAAGTATAACTTATTTGTTAGAAAGTTAAGACATTAAGGAACAACCTTTATGTTTTAAGTTTCTGCAAATTCAATGATCTGTAGGGTCAAAATTGGGTTTGAAACTGATACACATGCTCTGCTCTGTCGATTTTCTGAGTTGAAACCTAAAACTAAAATCACCATAACTTTTGAATAGTTAATCGAAATTGAGTGTGGTTTTTTCAATTCGAACGTATATTTATAAGGAACAACTTTTATGTTTATCATTTTCTATAAATCTACATTTTGCTGAACGTAATATGTGTTTGAAGAGTAGGTAACCTCTCTGTCCTGTTTTTTTAATTTCAACTTTGAAACACAGAATTGTTTTGGCCGTATCTTTTTCATCTTCAATCGGAATTTGATAATTTCTAATGTTCTGAAAATATTATACTTTTTGCTACAACTTTCATGTTTTATGTTTTTCTAAATTTTGAGCTTTATATAGTCAAAACCATAAATTTTTTCGCTGCTCCGAGAATAAACGACAACGACAATGAATTGAAATCTGAAAATTATTTCGGTCATAACTTTTAAAACGCAAATTCAAATTAAATGTTCCTTTTCTTGTTTGAAAGCTGAGACTTTTTCCTACAAATTTCATGTTTTAAGTTTTGTAAAATTATGAGTTTAGGTGATCGAAACTATTTTACTTCATGATACAAAGTCCAACCTTTGACTTTTACTTCAAGTTTTGAGGCCATGATGTCTATTAGTAGACTAGCCAAATTTTGAAGATTTCGAAATTCAAATTTTAGATTAAATTTGAATTGAATTCGAATATCGATTTGACTAATTTCTTGCGTTTTTATTCATTTCAAGAACGGATTTTCAAAACCTTTTTGAAATAATTTTTAAAACAAATGGGCATTCTAAATTATTATTATATCATATTTTTGAAGTATTTTCAAATATAGAATCTATTTATTCTCGATAATAAGGGAATTTTCAAATATGGCTTTCAAAATTGGTATTAAAAGCTTTCTTCTCAAGTAAATTGTTTATATATATATATATATAATACACGTTTTTGCACTATTCGAGCGAATGAGAAGGAAAATTAAACGGTTTGGTAAAACACATGTTATAGGACACGTGCGTTTATCTTATCGGTTAATTCCTGACTTGTTCGTTTGATCGTTTTGTCCTTCGGGTCGAGTTTACCGATGAGATGATGTAAACTTTTTACTGCTTTGAGTGTGAAATTTACTAGTGGTTAGCAAACTATTTAGTGCAAACGTGTGGTATGGGACACACGTTAACAATGTTCGGGTTCCTATCCGAGAGTCTGTGGCACATTTGTTTAAGAGACGTATTTGACAGTACTGGACCTTCGGGTCATTTTTCCTTCGGAATGTTTGTCTAAGAGACGTTTGTCATTGTGATGTATTTGTCCTTGGGATGTTTGTCTAAGAGACGTATTTATTTGTCCTTCGGGACGTTTGTCTAAGAGATGTGGCGCCTTATTTTGGGAGAACAGTACTTGGCGGGCTTCGGGTAAAAGCACATGCTATATCTTTGAGATGATTTCATTGATGTTTGTGATTTCCTTAGTGTATCGCCCTTTTCCGGAATTGATCCTTTGAACCATTCGATATATGTATATTAGCGGCAATTACCTTTCAGAAATTTGAGCTCTTGGGAGTTCTATTTTTGAGATTTAAATTGCCGACACTGGCATTATATGAGATTTGCCTTTTGGTGTTTACTTGAGATTTTATTCTCCTCGTTGAAGATATATTTGCCTTATGGCGTGTTTGAGATGGGATCTCTTTATGCATGTTTTGGGTTTGCCAAGATGGCAGATTTAGGTTTATCCCCTAAATCATATTTGATGTTTTATGAATGCCAATGATATAAGGCTCGCTACTTTTAGCGTTTTATAGGTTATTTTATCTCTTTCGAAATTATATATTTGTGTAGTGATACCATATTATCACTTGATGTAATCATACTCTTTAACTATCACTTCTCACATGAGAATGTTATCACATTATCCTTATGCTCATATTATTGCTTATCCTTGTAAACTGATTGGTTTAGCTAGACTGACCCATGTATTTTATACTCGGGTCAGACTGAGGTGTTTTAGGTTAGGTACACTTATGGGCTTAGTCTATTCTACTTCCGCATGGACTTATCTGCTAGCCCATTTTGTTGTAGTCTTTTTGTCTCTCTCTATATGTATATTGTTTTGACTCGTGTGTATATTGTGGTCATCATACCACTTATGATGTATTATTTATATTGTATTGGGATGAATCAGTATATATGTATATATATCTATTTGCTATTCTGTGGTGTGTTATGCATTTGAGTTGTATTTTGTTCTGATAGATCCTATAGCCACCTGTAGTTTTGTATTAAGAATTTATTGGATATGTCGATCCACTTGAGAAGGAAAAAAATTGTAGAGAACTAATCGACGTATCCAATAGATATTTAAGACAAGACTATAGATGGTCACTCCTAACCAACCTTATTCTCTGCATTAGCATACATTATTACCCAGTAATACTCTTTGTTAATGTGGGTCTCAAATTGGGGAGTTACAGTTTCTTTTGATGGCAAAACTGTTATGAGAATCCATACGGTCTCGATTGTTATTATTGCATATTGCGTGTATCTTGGGTTTTCTCCTACCAGACTTATGTCTAATGCTTGGTTTTTTTTCTTAAATTCCTCACATGCTCTTTCAAGTAGGCTAATTATAGAAAGTTTTACTTTGGATGCTTTGGAGTTTAGGAGACAATCTGAAGGCTTTCATAATCTATCTATTTCTATTTCGGTTATACTATATTAGCTATATATATTGGAATAGTAAGAACAAGCAATAGTACTTAAGTATCCTTTTGTTGTGAGATTATGATGCGGTGTTCTCCCTTTCTTGTTCTATTCATTTTTTATTTTACCTTAAATTTTTGTCTTTCCGACACTTGGTTGTTTAGCACACAATACCATGGATGTTTTTAGTATCGACATTTGAGGGTCGAAAGTTGGGTTGTTACAACCAAGTAGGGTATAAAGTAAAGAATTTTATGCAAATACAAATATATCATTTAATCCTTATGTTATTACTTAAGGAAGGAGATTGCCTAATGAAAAATCTCTAATGTGACAGTGTCGCCTACTTTCTTTTTCGCATGCTGATAATAAGAAAAGGTGATAATAAATTTTAGGACAAGTTTAACAATGACAAAAACGTAAGTCAAAAACTGGTAGCTTAAAGAAGGAAATTATACTTTCTAAATAGTGGTAGATTTTCAGAATATTAGTAGAAATACCTCTACACACGTTTCTCTACCACATTTTGTGGGTTACAGAATTATGGATCTTAAGGCTATTTAAACATTAGAGGTGAGGAGTGGTTATTGTTTTCTGATCTATATATATCTTTTTAAAATCCTGTCAGTTTTATTATTAATTAACACAGAATGAACAATCACTATAACGATCAGCAAATTTATAACTTTGATAAATAAAATTTATTTTAAAAATTTAAATATAAGCTTTTTAAAACATAGATTATGATGTTTTGAACAATAGTTATGGTAACCTTATTATGAACAAGTATTAACAAGAATATAATCTTTGAAGGAATATCGATAAAATGGTCGAAAATCCTTTTATCAATAAATAGCTCGATAATTATTAGAAGTTAGGTATGGAGCTAAATATATACACCTAGTTATATATTTAAACAAGAATGTTAAATTAAAAAAAATTATTTTATTTTTGGGAAATAAAATGTATTTATGACATCATTAATAATGATATCATATTTAATAATTGATTTATAAATTTAAATTGAGATTTAATGATTTAGTAATTATTATGATTATTTAAATAATTATTTTTAGATGATAAAAATTCATTTTAATTAATTGTGAAATGATAATAAATCATTTATAATAGTTTTATAAAGATGTATATTCGATTTGAATTAGAGGGAAAATTAATATCGCATTATTAATATAACAACACTTTTTATAAATAATTGTTTAATATTAATTTATATGGTTTTATAGTTCAAATGAGATCATTTCAATTAATTGATAATGATGGAAAATTAATTTTCAAATTTTGTTTCCATTTATATGTAAATTAATTTATAAGTGAAAATGTGCGTTGGAATTGGCTTTTTGATTTTCAATGTTTTAACGAACAAAAGTTGTTCAAACCTGCTGTAACCTTGTTTATATGTATTTTTCACATTTATAACATACACATGCATACCCTAGCATATAAGTGAACACATAAATACATACAAATATACATACACACGCACACATATATCCACACACATATTAAAAAAGATCTAAGATAGTTTTATAAACATCTTAAGAACCCCAAAGTCAAACTCTTACACACATCAACTCACACACATGGAGGCACATAGGGGGTGGCATAGCCGTGTGTTTTGAGGTGATAGGGAGGGTGTGGGCAAGGGAAATTTGGTCCATGAACATTTAGATATTTATTCCCTAAAATTTTCCTATAAATACCCATCCATTCTCTCATAATTTTAAAAGTATTTTTCATCTTCTTCTTCCTCTTCTCAAGCCATTTTAATGGCTTCCTACCTTAGGAAAATTATGAAGAAAAATTAGCAATAGAAAATAAATTTATATAAGTATATACACATTAGCAGCCCACTTCAAAACAAGCTCAAATCACACATTCCTCTAATCTAAATCCACGGCCACACCTCCTACCACCCTAGGCCAAGCCCATCTCCACTTGCAAGCTTAGGTTGAGCCCATCTCCGATTGCAAGCTTAGGCTGATCCCATCCAAAGGTCCAACGCTTGATTTCATAGGCTCTGATTCGATTGTAGCGAAGCTATAGCAAATTTTCATAAAGTTGGAAATCAATGAAGATGAGAAACACTATTTGTATTATGATACTTTGGATGATATATATGTTTGTCTATGCTTGGTTGTGATGATTGTGAACCATATTTGGATATGATAATATGTTTGTTTGGATGTGTAAATGATTCGCGTTTAATACATGTTAAATATTACAAAGGAAATTACTTTCCTTAAATAAATGAAATGGTATATATGAGATTGTTAAACCTATTTAAAATGGTTTATGAATGTTCCACAAACACTAAAACCCAATTTAGTGAAATTTTGGCAAGTTATGAAAATTGAGTCGAAAATAGATACGTCGCATAACGGTAGTTCACGATTTTGCGCCGTAAAAGTTTAAATCCATTTATATGATGTATTCAGAGTCAGAATTCTTTGTATAAGAATTTTTCATGCTCTTATAATCATAGTTTTCAAAAAAAATAAAAAGATCGATATTTTTTAATAGACTTTGAAATATGAGCATATCACAATTTCAATATAGTCGTGGTTTGGCAGTTCGTAAACCAAAGCGATAAATTCTTTAAATTGATATTTAATTCTTTAAAAATATAAATTAAATTCTATAAATATTTTTAAATGTTTTAAAAGATATTTGAGTTATAGAATTGAATTTTTAAATGATTGAAAAGTTGTTTTGATCAAGTAAGCCTTAAAAGCATTATTCGCATCACTATTCATAGCACTTTTTGTAGCACTTTTAATAACTTTTGAAATATGGCTTCAAATTTAAGTATTATTTCCAAATCTTTTATAAATGTTTTAAATTAAATAATTGATTATTTTAAAGGTAGTTTGGTGGTTTTATAATTTATTTTAAAGAGTTTAAATAAATGATTTAAAGAATAGCTTTTATAATTAGGTGATTTAATCTTGGCTCTAAAAGCCGATTAGTAGAGTGGATTTTTTCTATTTATAAAATCTAGATGTGAGGTGCTTAAACAAAGGAGACGATCAGGAGCAACCAATACCCTAGCTCACCTGGCCTCTTTCATGGACGAGGCATGTATAAGGTCAAAATGTCAAAAGCAATGTAAGTATACTAGATTTAATTTTTCCAAATTTAATACAAGTTGGATTGTATAGAAATAATCTTCTTATACCTGGTATAAAATTACAAGGAGGAACTCATAATATCCAGTAAATTTAAAGGGTGATTTCATCGTTATTCGATGGATAATGATGGTTGAATACGGAAGTTGATGTTACGTAGATTTAGTATAATTTATATCGACCCTATTTTACTCAGCAAGGTTTTGCACTGTGATTTATGAGAAATGATTTCGATTTGGTATTCAAAAGTTAAAGAAAGGTTTAATGTTTCTATATACATTGGAAAAGAATATGATTTAAAGATTTATATCTCTAAAAGAGATATTTTATTTGGTAAAAGATATTAATGAATGAAATAATAATCATCCTCAAACTTAACATCCTTTTATCGATGATTGGTTCGACAAAACCTAGATTGAACTTGGGTGATTCCTATCTAAAAACCACTTTGAACCAATTTACAGTTCGAAGGTGAATACATGGAATGATAGTAAATGGAATAAAGGGCTGCTTGTCACTGACCCTTGGGGGAAGTTTCCCAAATCATATATATGTGGCAGTAGTACCTTTATCTGGTCTTCGATGCAGGGGTTAAACTAATCCTACAGGTGATCCTCGATAGTATGTATTAGGAGAGTTCCTTTATTTTGTCCTGCTCCTGGACAACTTGTATGGATGAATGTCTGACATTGCATTTCAAACAAACACATACATAGATTTTTACAAATGTACATTTGTTTGGTGGTGTAGAAGGTACTCTCTTACAGTTAACACCCTTATTTGAGACGTACGAGCTCTAAGGTTGTATATTTGAGAAATTAATAGTGTTTCATGGAATTGGCCATGTGGCATTCAAAGTGGAATGTGCTATATGAAAGGTAATCATTACCTTGGGCCTCATCACCCAAAAATGGCTTAAATAGAGCCTGTCATAAGGCTACATGGTTCGCAACTATTAAGGTATAGTCATCATCTTTCTAGATTACCCTTTATATATCAATTATGTTGTGCATGCTATGAGAGCTCTCAGATAAGTCGAGAATGACCGGAGTGATGTCATATTCGGTTCTATCCATTACTAGATGGGTTTGAGGGTAGGCCGACTTTGCTTGGTGCAGAGGTTTCAAAGGTGTTGTCCACGGTACATCCCTCTAGAGATTTACTGTACGGAAGTTAGTTCCTTACCTACCATTTTATGAAATCCATTCTCCAATAAGTGCCTTTGGACTTGATTATAGAACCTATTATCATGGAATTTAATCAATATAACAATTTCGGCTAAGATTATATAAGTTTACTCGAAAAGTGTTTTCAAAAGGATGTTATTAAAAATAGTATTACCAGATTTTGCGTAGTAAAGATTTGGTTATCATAAGGTAAAAACCGCTCCGTGTTTATGTGTGGCGTAGTCTTATAATATACTCTTTGTTATCAAATATATGTATTTTTAGTTTTCCACACTAATCCCATGACTGATTCGAAGTTTATTTTTCTTTTCCCTTATAATCTGTGTGCCCTATTTTTTCTGAGCAGCCAAGTAGTCAGGTTTAACTTGGAGCATTATGATGGAGCTTGAAGTCTGGAGCTGAAAGTTTTCACGCATATAGTTCTCCATTTCCATTGCATAAGTTTACTAATTCCATTTAGCATTTATAAGGACAAAGATTTACAACTGTCTAGGCTGATTCATAGGATAGAATCTGATAAATGTATTTAAATTTTCCATCGTAAAGATACATACATACATACATACATACATACATACATATATATCGAAATAATATATGTTATTCCAGTTTGTGTAAAATTATGTTCTTCCTTTATTTTCTTTTACTCTATGATAATCTTCCTCTCCAACACTTGGATTTGCAGCACATAAATATCGAGGATGTATTAGTGTCGATTTTTGAGCATCGAGGAGGCGGGTCATCATATTTAGTATCAGAGCATAAGTTGAGCGAACACCTGAGCCAGATAGGAGTAAAGCCTCATCAGAGATAAGTTAGTGTTAACCCGCCCTTTGGCAATGCTTTGGCCATACGAATTTAACAAAATCGGTCATTTGGCTATTGAGGATGGAATACGATAGGTTTGAGTCGACTAGATGGATGGATGAGGCGGCTCGGCATGGGTCGTTCGGCATGGTGGTTCGGCATGGGTCGCTCGGCGTTGGCGGCTCGACATGGGTCGCTCGGCATTGTGGCTCGGTCTCGAAGTCTGGGGTCGGTCGGCCCTAATGATGTCGTTCGGTCTGGAAGTCATGGGCCGCTCGACATGAGTCGTACGGTCTGGAAGTCATGGGTCTCTCAGCATTATTACGAGGACAAGGTAGCTCGACATCGTGGTGGCACGGCTCGGCATTGATGGGATGGTTCGGCATTGGAGGTAGCTCGCTATGGTTCGAGTTGGCAAGATTATGTAGGTCGGGTTGGATCTGGACTTCATGGTTCGGCGTGCTCGAGTTTACGAGTTGGTCGGCATAAGGAAGTGGTTTGGCATGAAGGTCGTTCAATCATAGTGGAGTGGATCAGGTTCAGCACTCATCTAACTCCAGGTTGGCAAGAAAGTGGCTTCGAGTAGTTGAGCACTTTACTTCGAGTCGAGGTTAAGGGGCACATCGGGCCAGTACCTTGGCTACTTCGGGTTAGCTTATTTAGGAATGGGTATCGGTGGATATGGCTCGGCCTACCTGGCTCGATCATAGTGTCGATCCGGGATCGGAAATAGCCTTAATGGGCCAGGATTACTCAAAAGACCCAACTACCTAGATTTTCCTATAAATACAGCATGTGGGGGTTTAGAAAAGGGATCTTCTTTCGGCTCTCTGGCTTTCTATTTTTTAAGGCTAGGACTACTCTGCCATTTTGTAACTGTAATCGCTTATTACAGTAATAAAAAGGAAATTTCTGGAGTGGACGTAGGTCGAAGTCAGCCGAAGCACTATAAAATCTGTTGTTCTTTACTTCTTTCATTTTGATTTTTACTGTTCTTCATGTTTATAATCTCTACATATACTCTATCTGTGAGCTGGGACTGTGATTTGGTGCTTTCGCTTGGATTCGGGTGTCAGTGACAAATTTTGGCGCTAACATTTTGGTGCTTTCACTGAGAACGCAAGCACTCGAGGATTTTTGAGCTATGAACGTGGATTCTAGAAAGCAATGGCTAGGCCATCTACAAGGAAGCAAGTGACAGAAAGAAGCAATCAAGAGGGAAGTCAAAAGGCCTCCTCTAGAGCTGGAGCAGGTCAAGCATCTATCTATATCACTAGGGACGAGATGGAGATGATGCTGAAAAGGCAGGAAGACATGATACATAACCTGCTTCGACGGGTAGGACATGTTGGAGCACAAAGTCAAGGGAATGGACCAACCGTGGCTGCTGGCATTACAGAACCAGGAACGAGAGCTGTAGAAGTTTTTGAAGGTCAAAACCAGAACCAGACTGGAGAGGTTGGAGAAAATCAGCCAAGGCCTGGGGGCAGACCTCCAGGATTGGATACTGGGAGAGCGGTGAATGAAGCTCAGCAAGCAGGGACCAACGTGAACGTAAATGGCCAACATGAAGAGTAACATCCGGGTACCCCTTAGGACATAGAGGGGCAAGGTAGAGATGCAAACAGGGGACTACCCCTAGATGGAGACGAGCGGATGGCTAGATTAATAAGAAGGATTATGAGAGGAGGACTGTCTAGCAGAGGCTTGGAGGAGTCAGTCGAAATCCGTTCACTCTGGAAATCAAGAATGCAAGGAACCCTCTAGAATTCAAACTGCCGACACTGGAGCCTATGATGGAAAATCAGATCCAACTTTGCATGTAACCAGATACAGCAGACATATGGAAGTGATGGGGCATTTGAGGAGGTGATGGCTAGGTGTTACCCCGTATACTTGACGGATTTGGCTGCGCTTTGGTTCAGGCAGCTAGAGAACGGATCGATCAGGACATGGGGCGAGCTAGTGGAATGCTTCATGAGACAGTTCAGGGTCCATGTGATGCGACCCAAGAGTGTAATGACACTGGCATCGATGAAGCAGAGGTTAGGAGAGTCCATAAGAGGTTTTCTTATGCGATTTAATTCTGCTGTGGCTTTGGTAGATCGCCCGGGTCCATTAAAGATTTTGATGGAGGCAGTAGCAGGGGTTGCGGAAGGCATGGAACTCAAGGATTGATTAGCACGGGATCCACCACATGATCTTGGAGAATTCTATCATGAGGCTAAGAGATTCATTCGGTTGGAAGATTCACGTGCCGAGAGGCAGGAAATAAATGCCATGCAAGGCGAAGGAACCTCTAAGGAACTGTCTGGAATAGACAAAGGAAAGAAGAAGTAGGATGACAGATACGATGGTCCTAACAAACGGAAGAAATTCCAAGAACCCAGATTCAAACAATACGCCGACTTGACAGCAAACCTGGAACGGATTTACACGGAGACTCAGGGGCAGCTCCTCTATCGAAAACTACCCAGGAGAGATCCCATGGAATGGGAATGTAGAAGTGGAAAGTATTGCCTATTCCATAAGCTGGAAGGGCACGCTACTGATGAATGCCGCCATTTGAAGCATGAGGTGGAAGAGCATGGTAGAAGCGGTAGTTTCCACAGTATGTGAGAAATCGGAAAGCGGCCGTAGGACCTGAACAACTACCGCCTGCACCCAATAGAATTAATCCTAAATCAAGATCACGACTTGTCATCGGTTGATCATGATGGCATGAGCCAAGTTCAGGACTTGAACTTTGGTCGATTACATAAAATTCTTAGATTTTGATTTCAAAATAAAACGGCTATTCCACTTACATAAGTAAGGGAACCAGAGAGATCCCCAGACATGCTCTGAGATGGAAATAAACGCTCTGCCCAGAGTTGCAGTATCTAGATTTTACCTTTGTTTGTGATTGAAAATTTGGAATTTTAATTTAATAAATGAACTTGAATTTCATAAAAAAACTTTGACCGGAGAGTTAAAGGATTAATATTGGAAGTCAATTTGAAATTAATTGCTTTACGACCCTACCCGAAGAGACATGGTCCGGAGTGCAAGAAGTGACTTCCATCGCCGGAAAGCGACAGGATCAACTCACTTAACGTCATTCCCCATTCACCAGCGAGTAATTGGATCAGGGTTCAATAAGAGCCTGGAGTGGTTGTAATCGACCTAGGATTTAGGCCATGACATCGCATAATGTTCAGGGACACTGAACCAGAGTGCAGGGCGTGTTGCTGCTTCGTCGGAGAGCGATAGGATCGGCTCATTCGATGCTGTTTCCCCTTCACTGGAGAGTGACAGGATGAGATCCAACAAGAGCTCGGAGAGGCTACGATCGGTCTAGGATGACCAAGATATCGTTGTATTTCCTCGTTGAGGCCGGAGTGTAAGCGATAGAAAGCAGTACTGGAGTGCGACGGGATCTTTCTATTTGATCGTTAAGTTTGGAATGGACTTAGCAAGGATCCGAAGTGGCCATCAATGGTCCAGAGAGGCCATAGGATTGGATTAGTGATTTCCACAAGTTGAAATGGATACCGATTCGGTTTCGCACAGCCACGAACCTGATTGAGAATACTATAACTATGGATAAAACATGGACTTTGGATATTAGGTTTGACACTATTCAAAACACACCTTCCGATAGCAAGGCATCTTTTGGGAGGCAAATGTTAACCCGCCTTTTGGCATGGCCTTGGGCAGATGAATTTAGCTAAATCGGTCGGTTGGCTGTTGAGGATGGAATACGATAGGTTTGAGTTGACTGGATGGATGGATGAGGCGTCTTGGCATGGGTCGCTTGGCATGGTGGTTCGGTATAGGTCGCTCGGCACTGGCGGCTTGACATGGGTTGCTCGGCATCGGTCGCTTGGTATTGTGGCTCGGTCTGGAAGTCATGGGTCGGTCGGCCTTGATGATGTCGTTCGGTCTGGAAGTCATGGGCCGCTCGGCATGGGTCATTCGGTCTAGAAGTCATGGGTTGCACGACATTATGGTGAGGGACAAGGTGGCTCGGCATCGTGGTGGCACGGCTCGAGATTGGTGGGATGGTTCGGCATTGGAGGTAGCTCGGTATGGTTTGGGTTGGCAAGATAATGTGGGTCGGCTTCAATCTGGACTACATGGTTCGGCGTGCTGGAGTTCACGAGTGGGTCGGCATGAAGGTCGTTCAATCATAGTGGAGTGGATCGGGTTTGGCACTCATCTAACTCCAGGTTGGCAAGCAAGTGGCTTCGAGTAGTTCAGCATTTTACTTTGAGTCGAGGTTAGGGGCACTTCGGGATAGTACCTTGGCTACTTCGGGTTAACTTATTTAGGAATGGGGTGCGGTGGATACGGCTCGGCCTACCTGGCTCGGTCATATTGTTGAGTCGGGATCGGCAATAGCCTTGATGGGCCAGGATTACTCTAGAGGCCCAACTACCTAGATTTTCCTATAAATACAGCACGTGGGGGTTCAAAAAAGAGATCTTCTTTCGGCTCTCTTGCTTTCTATTTTTTAAGGCTAGGACTACTCTGCCATTTTGTGACCGTAATCGATTATTACAACAATAAAAAGGGAAATCTCTGAAGTGGACGTAGGTCGGAGTCAGTCGAACCATTATAAAATCTATTGTTCTTTACGGCTTTGATTTTAATTTTTACTGTTCTTCATATTCATAATCTCTACATACACTCTATCTGTGAGCTGGGACAGTGATTTGGTGCTTTCGCTTGGGTTCAGGTGTTAGTGACCAATTTTGGCGCTAACAGTTAGTAATAAACTAGGATGAGTAACTCATTAGAGATAGGTTTAGCAATACCCTTGAATGAGTTGAGAGTATTATAAGAGTGCGTACTTGTTAATGAAATATAAAGATGATTTGTTTCGAAAATTGCTAAATGAAATAATTTTACATAAGGTCATATTTTAAATATAAAGAATATATTTTGGGAAATATAGTTAGTTATCATATTAAAGTTGTGAATTCGATAATTGTTTTAAAAACAATTTAGTTAAATCAAGAATAAACATCTTGTGATTAAAATTTCACAGTTTAACAATAAGATGTTTAATAATGGTATTGGGAGGATTAAGAATAGGGAGGAAAACCTAAGATTTGGATAGTGAGAACTTTTATCTAAAAGGTGTTTTAGAAAGGATTTTGAAAGTTGATGAATGTTTGGAAAACATTTTTAAAGAATCAAAAGGATTTTTGGAAGGAGATAAAACATTTGACAAAGTTCTCAATTTGTGTCCTAAGTATTGATCAAACCTTGGTTTGAAAAGAATTATACTTGTTAAGTTAGGACACATACTTGGTGTCTTCTTCTAAGTATTTGTGTTTATATTTATTGAATCCATATAGAGGGAGGTATACAAAAGGAGAAACCTCAAGAGAAAATTTTGTGAGAAAGACGATTTGATCATTCTTTTAAGCGACGAGGAAGAACCCATAGAAAAGGAATATGATCTGTATACTCATAGAGGAGGAGATGGTTACCCGACATCAGGAGTGCTTATACCTCCCAAAACTCCAAAATCGGTCATAATACATAGTGATGTCGAGGCCACTCTAGCCTTGGAAGGAAGGGGGATTATTGACCCCACTAGTTCAGAATTCGTACCTAAAAAAAGAACCGATGGAGGAAGAGTTTGGACCAGAGGAGGACTCGAATGATATAATATCAAACGAATTGAATCACGTAGTGAGGGCAACAATATCATATGGGAGATGGATTGGAGTCGTATTATTTGGCATGAGAAGTCATAATATTCATACATTCTGTAGGAAGATGATGAAGTGGAAGCCAAGGAAGAAGCTACGAAGGAATTTCAGAATCCTAAGGAGATTAGAATACAAGGTTGGAGGAATGGGAGGAAGGGGAAATGTTGCAGGAAGTACCAATTGGACTTGGACATGTTCCATGGAATCAGCCTTGTCTACCGTATGGGAAAAATGAAAATGGTAACGAAGTTGATGACGAACAAGAGAGTGAGGACGAGGATGTGAGTGAAGTTTCATTAGAGTTTGGATATTAGAGTGCACCATCGGCAATAGATTCAGAATAACGGTTAAGAGAATGATTAAAGACTACTTATATCTATCTAATATTAGGTATTAAGTAGTAATGTGTAAGTATGGCTTGTGATAGAGTGATTTGTGGTTGGCCATATATTTGTATTTGTATTATGAAATTCTAGTATGTAAAAAGTAGGATAGGATGACTTAAGGATGACCAAGTGTGGTAGAAAGGATGGAAGTAAGATATAAAGATGTATAATATAACTATGATCTTTTATTTTGAATTCATTGCAATTATACAAGTCACTTAGGATAATTTATAAGAATTCTTGATAAAGGAAACAAAGGTTAAAAGGATAATTTTCTTTGTAATATAAAAAGTTATGAAATAAATTTTGGAAATTAAAATGGGATTCATTAACAAAGAGATTTCAAAAGAATTTTGATATAAAATTATAATAGTATTATTCCAAGTAAAGAATAATTGATTTCTTTTGAAATGGAGATAGATATATCTTAGGGCAAATATTTTGTAACTATTATCAGTGAAGGACGAAAGTTTTATAGAATGTTTTCATAAATATTTTTGTATATTAATATGTATGTTGAAAGTAGTTCATTTCAACGCAAGATTCTTATCTAAGATTTAAGTGCAGAACTTTGAGGTGTTTACACCAATTCAAAAAAGCATTTATCACCCAATTCTTGATGACGAACACTGATGAGCGTTTGTGGTTGGATACTTGAGTTTTCTATCATAATTGGGAGCTATGCAAGGAAAACTAAAATTCTGACAGAAATCCTGATCAGAGTTTACACTAGAGGATCGTGGGATAAATGCTAGTTCGAAAGTAAAGTTGCTGAGTAGATCGAATCAGATATTGCATAAGGATGATTAATATACATCGTATGGGTGTTATGTTTAAAAAATATACATTTCGGGAAAACACCTTTGGATTTTGCATCGAGGACGAAATTCTTTTAAGAGCGAAGTATGTAAAAACACGCAAATGTATTAATTTGATACATTATATTTATTTTTAAATATTCAAATATAAGCTTTTTAAAACATAGATTATGAAGTTTTTAACAGCAATATAGTCATCTTATTTTGAATAAGTATTTATGAAAATATAAACTTTAAAGGAACATCGGTAAAATGGTCGAAAATCATTTTATCGATAAACCACTCTATAATTATCAAAAGTCATGCAAGAACCTGTATACATGACTTATTTATATATTTAAATAAGAATACAAAATAAAAAATTTATTCTACTTTTGCGAAATAGAATGTATTTATGACATTATCAATAATGGCATCATATTTAATAATTGATTTATGAATGTAAATTGACATTTAATGATTTAAAAATTATTATAATGATTCAAATAATTGTTTTAAATGCTAATGATTCATTTTAGGTATTTATGAAGTAATAATATATCATTTATAATGGTTTTATAAAGATGCATGTTTGATTTAAAATTATAAGGAAAACTAATATCGCTTTATCGGTATAATAAGATTTCTGTAAAAAATTGTTTAATATTAGTTTATATGGTCTTATAGAGATCGTTGTGGTTAACTAATAATTATGGGAAATTAGTTTACTAATTTTGTTTGCATTTATATGTAATTAATTTATAAGTAACATTTTGATCGAGAATAGGCTTTTCGACTTTCAATAGTTTAACGAACGAATGTAGTTCAAAATTATTGCAACCTTTCTTAATGCCTTGTGTACATATATAATATACACATGCAAACACTAACATATACATGAACACATATACACATACAAATATACATATACACTTATATATATATACACATATATATATATATATAACATACAAATATACATATACACTTATATGTGTTTGTGTATATTACAAATGATCTAAGATCTTTTTCATAAATTTCATCCTTAAGCAGTCCAAAGTCTAACTCTTACACACATCAACTCATACGCATGGAGGCACAAGGGAAGTGGATTAGCCATGTACCATGAGGTGATGGGGAGGAAGCGGGCAAGGGTATTTTGGTCCATGCACATTTGGATATTTATTCCTAAAAAATTTCCTATAAATACTCATCCATTCTTTCATAATTTTAACACTATTATTCATTTTATTCTTCCTCTTTCTCAAGCAATTTTAATGGCTTCCTAACTCAAGAAAATTATGAAGAAAAATCAGCAAAAATAAAATAAATTTATATAAGTAAATATACATTAGCAGTCCACTTCAAAACAAGCTCAAACCACTCCTTCCTCCACTCTAAACCCATGGCCACACCTCCTACCACCCAAGGTCGAGCCCATCTCCACTTGCAAGCTTAAGGCACGCCCATCAAAAGGTCCAAGCTCGATTCTATGGGCTTTGATTCCATCGTAGCAAAGCTATAGCAAATTTTCGTAAGGTTAGAACCAATGGAGGTAAGAAACTTATTTATATTATGATATTTCGGTTGATATATATGTTTGGCTATGCATGCTTGGTTGTGATGATTGTGAACCATGTTTGGATATGATAATATGATTTTTTGGATGTGTAAATTATTCACGTTTAGTACACGTCGAATATCACAAAGGAAATTGCTTTCCTTAAATAAATGAAATGGTGTATATGTGTAACAACCCAAAGTTCTGGTCATTTGGTTTTAAATGTTTAATTTATCTTAAATATTTTAAAGAATTGAATTTTGACATTTTATAATTTATAATTCAAATGTATGGCATATTTAAATATTTAGATTATGACTTAAATGTTAAATAAATGGATTTGATAATTTTATTTAACTCCATTAAAATTAATAAATAGTAATGGTAAATTCATTTTTTTAAATTTATTTAATAATAAATGGGTTTGATAAATAATAAGAAAATTAATTGGTGATAAAACAATTCAATTTCGATGTATTTTTAATCTAATAAGAAAAACCTGTGCGGCGTAACGCCGAAATCACAAATCTTGCAAATCTGGGCACAGCCATCTTGTCTGTCCATGCTTGGACATTTTGGTCGCTTAGGAAATTAATTAGACACGAAGAAGGAATAAACATAACAATTTTGTTTGTTAGAAAATTTTATAAAATAACACTTCAAAACTTAACCCATTTCATTTTCAAATGGCTCTCTTCACATTTTATTATTCCATTTTCAGTAACCGAAAACAAAGAAAACTTTCCTCCATCCTGCGGTTGAGGATAATCGAGAGACTGAGGCTATTTCAGGCGAATCTTCCAATTACAAAGTTCTTCGCGATGAGGAGAGGAAGATGTTGACCGGTTGGATTGGCCAGTGGTGGCTCATGGCGTCGCAGTTTTGATGACAAAGGCGGTCAGCGTTTATGGTTAAATTGGAAAAACGAAGGCCTTGGGAGGGTCGGCATTCATATTGGAGGCATAGGCGAGGTCAGGGCAACCACCTGAAGGTGAGCGATGCGCAACAAACCTTATGGTGGTGGCCGAATCTAGTTGACAGAGCCGTGTTTGTCGAGTTCATTCTCTAGTGCTTCGATCGATGGTTGGAGGTGGTCCTCATGGCGGCATGATCGACGTGGTGGGTATTCCCATTGAGGGAGCAGTGGGGGTTGGTGGCCAGAAGAGGTGCCATATTGAAGTCGCGATGTGGTTCATATCTTGCACGGCCTATAAGTTCGATCGAGGATGAAGATTAGGGTTTAAATGTAATTAACATGTAATTAATTATTTAATTAGTTAATTAAATTGTTGATTATTCACTAACTCATATCTTGCTCGTACGAAGTCCAAATTGAACATGATCATATACGTTGCACTCATGGAATCATTATCTTCGTGGTGGATTTGGACTAAAGGAGTTTAAAGCTTGTTGAATTTTATTCTAAAATCGGATGTTTGTTCGATTTTAGTTCAAACACGCTGATAACAAAAATCAGTGCGAGTTTAACTCACATTAATCTTTATTATATCATATCAATGATGTTATAAATGTTTGTTGAGGGTTTGGATGTCAGTTGAATTGTATGATTGCTTGTTTGATTGAATTTCCGTTTGGAAAATGCATGATATATTAGTTTGATCATCATAAACCTATATGATTATCTATATATTATCCATAGCCATTGCTTTACAGGAAAAATATGTAAAGAGACATAAAGGGGGTTTCTCACCCATAAATCATTTATTGACATCCATATGTTGTTATTGATAGTTGATTTAAATTAATAACGGATATTCCCTTAAATTGTTTAAATGTTGTTATATCGAATTTTGCTATACTGTCGTTTATTAAATTTCATCCCAAAACCCTATCGTATGAACTTGAGCTTGTGTTTCCACTACAAAGAATACTTCAAATTTTATTATTCATTTTGATAAATGATAATTTAAATAATTAATCATTTTAAATAATGATTTTGACATTAATTAACCAATTTAATAAATGATGATTAAAAGTTGGTTTATCTTTAGATTTAATCAATCATTTTTTATAATGATGTTTTATACTTAATTAATCATTTTTAAGTAATGAGTATTTGAGTTTAATTTGTCTTTTAATCAATAATAATGTAGTTTAATTAATTTATTGAGCTTAACTATTTATTTTATTAACGATGATGGAACTAAATTAATTATTTCAATTTATGATAATTGAAATTGATAATCATTTTGATTAATGATATTTAAAAGTAATTAATCATTTTAAATAATTGGTATTCGATTTTTATGGATTATTTTAATTAATGATTGTTTTAAATTTATTTAATTTTCTTAACTAACGATGTTTCGAATTTAGGTAAATCGTTTTAATTGATGGTGTTTAATTATTGAATAAATCATTTAGCAAATGTTATTTCAATTTCTCGTTTGACTAATGAGGCTTGAAATTAATTAATTCAATTAATTTATGTTTATTTGAACTTAACTAATGGAATTTGAAATTAATTATCATTTAATAAATGACGTTTGAGAGAAAATTCATTTTTAACTAATAATTATTTGAATGTAATAAATATTTTTAATTAGTGATATTTAAAGTCAATTAATTCATGTAATAAAGGTTATTTAAGTAAATTAACTAATACGATAAAATTGCTTAAATCAACCGATTTAAAGTTAATTTACCAGTGTTATAAAAGTGTTTGGAAATAATTATCTATTTTATTAAAAATAATGGATTTGTTTATTTTAAAAGAGATTTTAGTTGGGATTAACTATCTTTTGGGATAAGTAATATTGATATAAAGTTATAAAAATGAATCGGAACTCGACTATTGGGATGTTAGGCTGGATAATCTTCTTGGTGTTCAATCTGATGTTGATTCAGGCCTTCGGGGTTATGCACTTGGAAAAAAATTATTCTCTTAACTTTTAACAACCAGGAACTAATTCCAAAAGTATTTTATCAATGTGGAAATCAAGCACAAGTTCAGTTCGTTTTTAAAAGTAAAAGTAAGATTCGTTCATGGAAATAAATTATTTTCATAAAATAAATCACTTATATGGAAACGATTTATTTGTATAATTAGCACTAAACATCGAAGAAGTAAACTTGTCGCTATTTCAAAAGTTTAGAATAATAATTGGACATGACTTTGAGGTAACACTATCTTGACTTGTTTGGTATTATTGCTAACCAAAGAAAAAGTACAAGTTTGAATTCAATGAGTGGTGATAAGTATACAAGACTTAATTTTTATATACGATCATTTTATATCCTTGATAGTGGGTATCTTAGCTATCGGTTACTTTAGCTACTTTATTATCGTCATTCTAAGATGATTTATTACTCTAGCATTACTATCCTTTGTCGGAAATGACTAAACCCAAAAGTGCAAGAGGAAACTAAGCTACGTGGGTTTTCTCCCATTTGGTTATTTTTCATATCTCATCTAGTTTGGATTCAGTTGTGCAGTTAGATATGGAAATGTTCGGATACTCGATAAGGTTTGGTAGGGTCCAGCTTGGTATTGTTCGAGAAGTGTCACAAAGTAAATGAGATTCTCAGAAGTATATTACTAGAGGTATACTTCAAGGGTGTGCACCTTCCTTTTTATTTGTTGGAAAATTTCCTTTCCTAATTTGTTTCGAAAACCCTGAATCTGGTTTAGCTTTAAATTTCCACTAGTAGAGCCAACTCCTCACCATGGCATTTAAGTGATTATTTAGTCCATTCTATCAAGTTGGACTATTATCGGATTTGGTACATTCTATCAAGTTGTATTATTATCTTATTCAATCCATTCTATCAAGTTGGACTGTTATCTTACTTAGTCCATTCTATCAAGTTTGGATTGTTACCTTATTTAGTCCATTCTATCAATTTGGACTGTTTTCCTTGTTCTATCCATTCTATCCAGTTTGGAATTTACTCGTTTTGTTTCTGTTCTTTCAAGTCTGGCATTTAATATTATTTATGGTCATTCATATTTGGATTGGTTTTCCTAATATTTATTTCTTCTCTGGCTTGTATGGATGTTATTCTTATGAGGTAAAACCACGGTTCCGTGTTAGCGGCATGGTCTCATAGAACTTTTATACGATCTTCATTATTCGAGTTATCTCATGCCAGTATTTCGAGACTGATCCGGGTGTTATTTGTTTATAATGTTTGGGTCAGACCGAGTATTTTTCCAGGTTGTCTTTGAAGCTTTAGAGATCATGAAGGGGAGGCGAAGATTCAGCTATCGTAGTATTTTATATTCCACTATATTATATAGGCTACCTATCGTGTAAGACCCTTTTCTTCGACTCTTGGAAATCAACATAATACATCCTTCGTATTCACGTGCCATAAATTCAAGTGCCGAGAAGAGGATTCTTAAGGGTAGTAAAGAAAAGATGACAGCTGAATCTTACATATGTTATTTCAACATAAGAATTTACATAGAAAATTAAAATACATTTATCGGAGTTATAAATATGGACAGTTATAAATCCTGTCCTTAGAAATGCGGAATACAATCGTACAAGAGTGTGGTACAAATAGACAAAAATCTTCAGTAAAATCTTCTGATTCCATGCTTCGAGCTCCATCCAACTTTCTTCTAAACTAACCTGACTACTAGGGTGGCCTGAGAAAAGTAGGGCACCTAGAGTTTAAGGAAAAGAAAAATAAACTCCGGATCAGTCATGGGACTGGCGTGAGAACTCAAAGCATGCATTTTGAAAACAAAAAGGTATCACATAAGACATGCCACACATAAACATAGAACATGTTTGTACCTTATGATAACCAAATCATTCTATGTCAAAATACCTGATATTATTTTTAGTGACATAACTTTGAGAACATTTGCAAGTAAACTTATTAATCTTAGCCGAATTGTTACATTAATTAAATTCTAGTATACTAGCCTAACGGGGGTTCTACAATCAAACTACTAAAGGTACCTATTGGGAAATGGATTTCCATACAAATAACTAGGTGAGGGACTACCTTTCGATGGGTACACCTCTGATGGATGTCCCAAGGACCAACAAAAGGATTCTCTGCCAATACAAGATCGGTCTATCTCTGTAACTAGATAGTACCAAAATATCATCCCCTCGTTGTTATCGACCTATTCGAGGGCCCTCATAGCATTCATCCATAATAATTTACATCCCAAACGTTATAGCGGGAAGAAATCTATCTAGAAGGGAATGATCATACCCTAATGGTTGCAAATGACTTAGCCTTAATGCATCTAACTTTATTTTTGGCCATTTCCGGGTGTGAGGCCTGAAGTAACGATTACTTTTCACATAGCACCTCATCTTTCCTCTTTGAATGCCACATTTCCATTCCATAGTCACGTGACTGAATTCTACAAACTTATAACTTCTTGAGCTTGAATGTCTCAAGAAAGGGTGTTAAGCTAAGAGAAGGTGTCTTCATCGCCACCAACTAATATACATCATATAGAGACTACTCTTTGTGATTTAGAATGCAAGGTCAGACACTCGTCCATATAAGTTGTCCAGAAATAGGACAAACCGAAGGTACTCTCCTACCATATTATAAGATTAGTAGCGAATAGTCCTTGTGTTTTTGAGATTTTTCTTGAAAAAGAGACCACCGCTACTATAAGTATTTCGGGAGTTATCCCTAATCAAATCAACATGCAGCCCTTTGTAACTATTCATGTCAATATCTTCAACTTTTGATCTTTTACTTCGAATTTGTAGATTGGTTTGAAGTGGTCTTCAGATAGGAATAACCCAAATCCGACCCTGGTTCATTCCAAACCAATCATTGATGAAGAGAGGTTTTGGGAATAGGAAATCATTCTTTAATTGATCAAGTTCTTTTTATCAAAATCTCTTTTGGCGAAAAACATTCTTTCCGGTATATATTAAATCATTAAGCATCTCTTATTAAATCTTTTGATTACACAAAACCCTTTTTATATCCCAAATCAATTCATCTTTTCTTTAGAAAATATTCCAAATCCTTTATTTAAATCTTAATAAAGATTTCCAAATCACAGCTTTTAACATGGATCAAAAACAATGTTATTAAGACATCGTTTACCATAAATCTAAATCAATAAATTTTAAGTGTATGAATCATTTTACTTCAATCTTAACAAAGATTTCTTAATTCAAAACTCTCGATTTTGATTGAGTTAAAAACATGTTATCTAGGATATTAATCCAAAACCAGAAAATATTAAGTGAGCAAAATCTATAGAAATCATTTAATTGTACTCAATATCAATCCCCTTATTCAAAAAATACCGTGGGTGGAATAACGATGAAATCACCTTTTAAATTCCATGAATAGTACGGATTCTCTCTTTGGGTTTTAACACTGAGTACAAGAAGATCATATCCATAAAATACGAGTTATCTAAATTTCGAAAAAAATTATTCTTTATTCTTTAGAAAATTTCAACCTGAGTAAATAAAATTCAGTATCCCATCTGTCGAGGTAGTCTAGATAGCCAGGGAGAGTAGAAAACTGGTTTTCCAAACTCAAGCCTAAACACTATTTCTCTGACACCATAAGGCGGTCAAGTTATTTGATCGATTATAAATCATTAAAACATTTTAACCATTTCATAAATCCTTAAAATTATTTTTAAAACACTTTATTAATCATTCAAAAATATTTATAAAAGAGTTGGATAAGAATCGATAAGTTTAAAACTATATTTCAAAAGTTATAGAAAAGTGCTATGAAAAAGTGCTACGATAAAGTACTATGGAAAGTGCATTTTAAGCTATATTGATCGAAACAATTTTTTATTTTTTGAAAATACCTTTTTATCACTCAAATCACTTTTAAAACATTTTAAAGGATTTATAAGATTTATTTCACATTTTTAAACAATTTAAAACAACATTTACAAAGAAATCCAGTTTTTGGATTCCGAACTGCAAATTCGGATTTTTCAAAAACTTGTTTTACTCATATTTCAAAATCAATTATCTTGAATTTATTTCTTCGAAAACTTTAGTTATAGTAGTTTGTAAAATTCTTATCTTGAAGAATTTCGAGCTATTTTCCAACTTTTACACTTGTTTGACTTTTATAGCGCGAAATCGCGAACTACCGTTACGCGATGCGCTTATTTTTAAACAAATTTTCTATTTATTTTCAAACTTCACCAACTAACTTTTAAATGTTTACAAAACATTTCAAATACATTTTAAACCATTTTTAAGAGGTTTAACACATCACATACACCATTTCATTAATTCAAGAAAAGTGATTTCCTTTTGTGTTTATCGACGTGTTTATTCGTGACTTGCATATATTTTCAACATTCATATAGAAAAACCAAACTTAATGATCAAAGCATATTAAGCATCCATTTGCAAACATTATATCATTATTCAAAATAAAATATAGTAATTTAGGAGTTCTCGCCAAAATTCAAACAAACTTTCTACCAACATTCTTACTAATAACACTTCACTTAAACTTCAACTAATCAACCTCTACTCCATTCCTTTTGCTTTATGCTATCGACCTCTTCTTCCAAACTACCGAAAATTTGGCAGAGCTTCCACGGTACTTTAAACTTCCTTCTACCATGGAATGAGAAAAGCAACACTTCCTTCTCTTATTCTTGCATCGGAGCTTTCTAACTTTCTCCTTCCTCCTCAATAGGTTCAGCCTCCCTCTATTCCAACTCTTCCTCCAACATTTTTTCACTTATTAGATGCTAAACCATGTTATAATGATGATATAAGAACTTTAGCAAAGTATGTGGTGTTTGGAGTTGATTTGATATGATTTTAAAGAAAGTTAGTAAGAAAAAGAGAAAAGAAGAAGCAATTGAAGAGAGCTTCAAGGAGGAGGAGAAGGTCGAAATTGTGTGAAAGAAAGTGAATCAAGTGGTAAGTTACCAAAATATCTCTTCACTAAATTACCAAAATAGCCTTATTTTTTCAACACTTAACATCACGTTTCAAATCATTACTTTATGTCATTTTTACTTAAATATTAAGTAAATAATATAATAGTTACGTTTGCTTGATTTGATGCTTACTTTTTGAGTTTTGTAATTTTTTGTCCTTTTATGCTTAATTTTTGTTAATTATATTCTAGAATTTTATAAGTATGTTTACTAAAAGTAAACTTAATTGGTGAATTAATTAATTCTTATACTATTTTAATATATGTTCATATATAATAAAATAAAGGTGCAACAATGTTACGACAACTTTAAACCAACAAAACGTTAATTTTCGACAAAATGTTTTATGGTCACGATTTGAAATTTTTGTTAAAATATTTATTCATGTAATCCAAACTTGAACATAAATTTGTTATCACTTTTAAATAAATAAGACAAGTATATTAGGCTTATAAAATATTATAAAAAAATTCAAAATTCATTTGCAAAATATGACACTGATTTTGATAATGCACGACAAAAATTTTCAATCACTATAACATAAGTATACATGTAACTATAAATCTTTTATCAAACTGTTACTATCTTTATGTAATGATTTTAAATTAAGTTATTCAACTTATAAAACAATTATTTGATGTATATCCAATTTCTTCCAAAACCGGCTTTTGTCAGTTTTGTCGATGTGATGATAAAAGTCAACAATCTTTATTAAATTCTAAAAATAAGTTTACCATTCTTATTTATTATATAAAACATGATTTTTTTAAGTTTTGGAATTATATATTTGAATATTTATATACATTAAATATTTCATTTTCAAAGTGGTAAAATTACGGATCGTTAAGACTTCCCCCTTAAAAGAATTTCGTCCCTGAAATTACCCAAAACAAAAACCAAAAGGTTTTGCCCATATATTTATTTTTAAATTTTTACCTGCACGATGTACGTAGATCACCCGTACGCAATATCTGATTCGATCTTCTATACAAATCCACAACTTTGCTTCCTAACTAGTAGTGATCCACCAATTCTTTAGTGTGGAATCTGACCAGGTTTTACTATCAGAACTTTAGTTCCCCTTGCATAGTTCTCAACTACGATAAAAACTCAAGTATCCAACCCTAAATCCTCATCAATGTTCGTCTCCAAGAATCGAGTGATAAATCCTCTTTTGGATAAGAGTCAAACACATCAAAGTTCTACACTCGAATCTTAGATTAAATAGCGCGATGAAACAATCCGTGTACTTCATATGTATTTATTAACCTTTCCAAAATTCTTATGAAAATATTTCATAAAAATTTCATCTTCTAACAACCCGCATATTTTACGATTGTATATTTAAAAAAAAATTGTTTAAATAAAGCATCGTTAGTCGGATTAAAGTCTGAAATGCTACTTTTCGTAAACTTCAAATTAGGACTCAAGACCACTTCCATTGAGTCCAAAATGGCATTTGCGACCTTTTTGAGTATAAACATCGATATGTTTGGAATTGAGTAGAATTTTGCTATTTTTCTATTGGGCTTTGGGTTTGGGTTTCAGCCCTTGAACTCATCTAATACCCTAACTCTTCATCCAATTCCTCTTCACTCATTCAATTATTTCCTAACACTCAAGCTAAAAGAAAAATGGGGGAAGAGATAGGAAATTATAGTTCTTAAACCCTAGTTTTGCTAGGAAATTCAAGTTATTGCTCTAAAATCAAAGAGAAGCTTAGGTAAGCATCCTCTTCATCTTTTCCATTTCAATCTCTTTTCAATTCTCAGAATTCCTAAACCCTAACTTAGGAAAAACTTCACCTTTGATAATAGATTGAATATTCTAGAGGTGTATTGAAGAGGAATTATCTTGCTTTGCTTTAAAGCTTCTCACTTGTTGTTTTTGAGTTAAAGGTGAGTTCTTAAACTCACATCTATGTCTATAAATTTCATTGTTCTTATGTATGAATTCCTAATGTCTATTTCATGTTCAATTGCTTTTTATTTGAATTGATTTGGTGAATTTTTCAAATTTTGGTATTTTGAAGTCAAAATCTTTATAGATCCTATCTTGGATATTTGGACATGTTATTTGGGGTAAATCGAAGAGCTTATAAGGCTGGGTTGTCGCTTGGCATAAATCCCTAGCCTCTGTCGCTCTTTTGATCGCTTCCGAATCATTTTAGCCATCATTTGCCTAGGCAAACTGTTGCCTAGAACAAGCAACCAAATGTTTGGTTGTAAGGTCCCGACGTCTGGTTAGGGCAACAGATGAAAAAAGAATATACGGTAGAAAAATATAAAGGGCAGAGACAAATTCCAAACGTCTGAATTTATGGTTCAGACATTTGGTTAGTTCTCAGACGCATGGATTGAGTTCAGTCGTCTGGAAGGTTTTTGGAATATTTCTAGAACCCAAATCCAGACATCTGGATGAACCCCTAAATGTCTGAAACTGTTCAGTTTTGTTTATTTGCCTATTTTTAAGTGAATTTTCAATGTTTATCGATTTTTGTTGACCTGATTGGTCGTTATCACTTTTATCGACTTTGATGACTTCTTTTTCTGGATTTTTGGGAATATCCATTTTGATGGATTTGGTATCGATTTCTTTGGATTTGATTCACATCTTCGAATGTGAATTTTTAGTGATCTATTGTTTTTACAATCTTTTTATGTGATTTGTCACTTTAAAATACAAAGGTTTCTATACTAATAGTAAATATTCAAACTCTTGCATCAAAATGATTTTAACATTTACTTTCAATATCAAGCTTGCTTTTAAAACCGTTTTCCAGTATATTAGTACATACAAACCTTTACCTCATTCGTTCAAGAAATCTAATTAAACGATTTGCAAAACAAGTGGTATGAAATGCTTGCGTTTACTTTGTTGGTTAATTCTTGGACTTGTTCGATTGAACTCTTATAGCAACTTTCGAGTGGAAATCTATAATTTTTTTGTAAATACTTAAGTTAAGCCAGTGGTTATGGGGCATGAAGCTAAACTCATTTATTTACTAGCTTAGTGTAATTCACACTTTTTATTGATCAATGGTGATCCTTTAATGGTTTAGACAAGCGGTATGCGATGTCTCTTTGTCCACTTGTGGGACTGTACCTCATTTTATTGAGCTTCGTCTCATTTCTTTTATAGGCTAATGACCTTCGGGTTCATTGGAGTTTCCACTCATTTCTTTTATGGGCTAGCGACCCATATTCTTTAATGGAGTTTGGTTCATCGGATGTACCGTTATTGTACTACGTCGTTGTTCCGGCCTATCAGCTTCATCGGATGTACCGTTATTGTACTACGTTATTTTTCTGGCTTATCAGGTTCAACGGATGTACCGTTATTGTACTACGTCGATGTTCTGAATTATTCGAGTTTCAGGTTCCTTGGGCGTACCATTATTGTACTACGTTGTTGTACCGGCTCTATGGTTAGCGACCATGGGGTAGCGACCCATTTGTGATAAACGTGTTGGTGAGTTTTCATGCTCCCGTTTGTGATAGGCCTCCCTCTTTGTGATTTCTGGATTTCTGATTGATGATTTCTAGAATTTCTGTTTCGCTAATTTTTTGTGTTTTATATTGATAAGTTGTATCAATATTTATGGTTTGGTGAATAAAATAAAGAATATGGCATTCTTTTTGGTGCTTTGAGATTCTTGAGATATTGTATGATTTTTGTTGTTATTTAATGTATACTTGTCACCGTATGGCATTATTGTTATCATACGTTTTTGTTATATCTCTTATGATATCTCGTTTTATATGATATTCATAGCTAGACTGATCTGTTTATTATTTCCCTTTTAAATAATACTTGGGTCAGACCAAGGTATTTCAGGTGCTTCTACTTGACTTCTTATTAGGGACTGTCGCCTGACTTTTGGCTAACTACTTAGCTTAGTAGTTTCTGTTTTATACATTTGAGACAGAGACTCCATGATGTATACATATTCTTTTGTCTAGCACTTGTACCTATTCTTTTGTGATGTAGTGGATCTTACATGACCACTACTTTGATGTACACTTTTATGTGTTATATTCATATATGTTTCCACCTTAGTGATAAGAATATCTGTGACTGATAAATGTTGTGCTTATTTTAATTTGTTTCTGAAGACTCACATAACCACTATGTAGCAGATTTGAATTTGTATCGGTATGTCGGATTTCCTCTTGAAATGAAATGCATGTTATACTATTTGACGTATCAGTACTCGCATAAAGCAATTACACAGATGGTCGCTACTCAACAGCCTTATTCTTCGTGCTAGTCATCGGTATTACTCTATTGTGTCTTTGGCTTGTGTGAGTATAGAGATGGGACGTCACAGCTTGTTATCAGAGCCAAAATTCGGAACAATATAGAATATTATAGAAAGGATCATCGTCCTAAGTCTTTCTTAGGAATCGTGCTTTAGGATTAATTCAAGTCATTGGACTCATTCTATCCTATTTTGTTTTATGATGCCTTGTTTTATCAATCATGATTGTTTGATATTTATTCTGAGAATAACCTTTTTCTTCTCCTTTCTTTCTTTCTTCCTAAGAGAAATGGTTAGGACAGGCTGTCCCAGCGCCAGTCAATCCAGTGCTACTCCCCAGGATGGAGTATTCATGTCTGCCCAACAGCTTTTAGATCTTGTAAAGAATGCTCAAGCTGTCCATTCCAGAGCCAACTAACCCTAAATCTGGGTTTGAATGTCTGTAAAGTGATTATACCAATTTGGGTGGAAGGCCATTTAAGAGATCCGAAAGCATAATAGAAATCCAATCTTGGCTTAGATCATGCGACTGCATCTTTTCTCGCATGAATCTTGTTGATCTCCATCGAGTTCAATTGGCTTCTAGCATGCTCTAAGAAAGAGCAATAGATTGGTATGAGCTTTTGATTTTGGAGAACATCGAAGCGATTCTTACTTGGGAGTAATTCCGAGAAAGGTTCGAGTTGAAATTTATGTCGGAAGCTGAAAAGGTAACTTTAGCCCGATGCTTTATTAACCTTGTTCGAGGTGATCTTTTGTGGTAGATTATGTCACATCTTTTGAATCTCTCTCTAAATATGGAGTCGAGTACATTAATACCCCATTGTAGAAAAATCAGAGGTTTATTTATGGGTTGAATAAGAACCTCAAAAAGCCTTTACTTCTGAAACTAGAAGTTTCTTTTGATCAGCTTGTTGATATCGCTCTTCGACTTGAAGAGGCCGATAAAGAAAGCGATGTTGAAGTTGTGGATGCCAAACAGAACTTCAACATCAAAAGGAAGAGGCCTATTAAGTTCAAGCCTAATCCTAACAAGAAAGGGAAAGAAGCAACTTCGGTAGCAAAGACTCCTACCTCTAGTCGTGGGCAATGCTACAATTGTGGTTCTAAGGACCATTATGCGAATAGGTGTCCGAAACCCCTTTTTTGTCATTATTGCAAAAGTTTGGGTCATCTTTTATCTTCATATCCCAAACTTCCAAGCAAGAAAGAGGAAAAGATAAATGTTGTGCAAGCTCCTAGTAACACTTCTCTTGGCTAAGGTATTTCTCATTCCATCCTTGATGGCATTATTATGTTTCATGATTATGCTATTCGAGTTCTTTTTGATACGGATGCATCTCGCTCTTTTATATCAAAAGAACTTGTTGATACTTTGTCTTCAAATGTTATGTGCTTGATGACTTCTTTGAGAGTTGTGAATCCGGTCGGTGGATCCATAACATTCAGTTTGCTTTGTAAAGATGTCGAGATTATTTTATGTGATTTTTCTTTCCGAGCCGATTTGCATGTTATGCATTACTTAGGTTTCGGAATGATTTTTAGAATGGATTGGCTTAATCGTTATGAAGCCCATATCCTATGACTTGAGAGGACTATTCATCTTCGACATCCTCAATCTGTTAAGCAGATTTCTATTGTTCTTAAAGATTCAAATTCTAGTTCGGTGGCATGCTTATATTCTCTAAACCCTCGTGATGATGATGATGATGATGAGGAAGATGTCATTTCCCTCATTCACGTTGTTCGTGGATTTTCCGACATATTTGAGTCCGTTTTAGGATTACCAACTAAGCGAGCAATTGAGTTCGGAATTAATTTAATTCTTGGAGCTCTGCCTATCACTCATCCTCCTTATCGTATGTCCAATAAGGAAAATGAGGAGATGCGTAAACAATCACCTGAATTGGAAAAGAAGCAATTTATTCATTCTAGTTCCTCTCCTTGGGGAGCTTCAGCTATTTTTGTGAAGAAATCTGACGGTACACTTAGGCTCTGCGTTGACCACCACAAGCTTAATGATCTTACCATTAAGAATAAATATCCCTTGCCTCGGATTGATGATCTATTCGATCAACTTAGCGGTTCTAGAGTCTTTTCACAGTTAGACTTAGCAACCGGTTTTCATCATCTTCGTATTGCAGAGGATAACATTCCTTTGACATCGTTTTATACTCATTATGGATCTTATGAACGGCTTGTTATGCTATTTGGTTTATTGAATGCTCCAGCTTACTTCGTTGACCTTATGAATCGAGTTTTCAAAGACTTTCTCGATCGATTTGTTCTCATCTTTATAGATGATATTATTGTTTATTCTAAAACCAAGGAAGAGCATGAAAAACATCTTCGGATTGTGTTGGCAACTCTTAGGAGCAATCAATTGAAAGCAAAATTTTCTAAGCCACTTTTGGCAATCTTGTGTGAAATTTTTAGGACATATCATTTCTGAATCTGGAATTTCCATGGATCCTTTAAAGATTGAAATGATTCAAAATTGAAAGAGACCGGAGTGTGTGATGGAAATTCATAGTTTCCTTGGATTGGCGGGCTATTACCGTCGGTTCATAAAAGACTTTTCTAAAATTTCTATGCCTCTTACTAGTTTGACAAAGAAGGGAGTTATGTATATTTGGTCAAACAAATATGAAGCTTCTTTTCAAAAATTAAAAGAACTCTTTTCCGATGCCCCTATTCTTGTGATTCCCGATGGGAACCAAGACTTTATTGTTTATACCGATGCCAGTCGTATTGGTTTGGGAGACGTTCTCATGCAAAGGGAACGTGTTATCGCGTATGCTTCTAGGAAATTAAAGCCAGCCGAGACTCGATATGCCACTCATGATTTAGAGCTCGCAGCTATTGTTTTTGCCCTCAGCGTCATTATCTTTTGGGAGAGAAATTTGTTCTCTATACCGATCATAAATCTTTGAAGTATTTATTTTCGCAGAAGGAACTTAATTTGCATCAACAATGTTGGCTCGAGTTCCTTGCATCTTGTGATCTTGATATTCTTTATACTCATGAAAAGGGAAATCTTGTTGCCGATGCCCTTAGTCGTAAGCAACAAGCGGTTGTTTCTATGGCGATATCCGAATGGAATGATCTCGAGACTTTTTCTACTTATGAAATTCAAGATCGTGAATCCGATTCATGTTCAACTCTTATCTTATATAGCCCTGAGGCTCATCCTTCTCTTTTTGACCGCATTCTTGATGCGTAAAAGCATGATCTCGAATTGGCTCATCTGAGCCAAAGTTGTAGGCATAGAAATATTGATGGTTTGAAAGACTCTGAAATCAATGCTCGTGGCGGCATTCGAAAATCTGGTAGACTTATTGTGCAAAATATTAGTAATATTCGTAAAGACATTTTAGAATATTCTCATCGTTATAAACTTAACACCCATCCCGGTAGTAGTAAAATGTACGCGGATATGAAATGACTTTATTATTGGGATGGAATGAAATCTGATATTGCTAACTTCATTAAGTGCTGCATGACTAGCCAACTCATTAAGGCCAAGCATCAAAGGCCCGTGGATTATTGCAACCTTTAGATATTCCTGTTTGGAAGTGGGATCAAGTCTCCATGGACTTTATTGACGGTCTTCCTCGTACTCGTTCGGTTCATGACAGTTTATGGAGATTGTTGATAGGCTTACAAAATCTGCACATTTTATTCCCGTTCGGTCTAATCGGACCGTACCTCTTTTGGTCAAATTTTATGTTTGTTACAGTTCCTACTTCTATTATTAGTGATCGTGATCCATTGTTTACTAGCGGATTTTGGAAGAGTCTTCAAAAACTTTGGGAAAGAAGATTAATTTTAGCACCGCTTATCATCCTCAGTCCTATGGACATACCAAGCGTGTGGATCAAACTCTTGAAGATCTTCTTCGTGCATATGTTCTTAATTATGGTGGAAGTTGGGAAGATCATATTCCTCATGTTAAGTTTTCTTACAATAATAGCTTTCAATCTAGTATTGGTATGGCACATTTCGAGGCACTCTATGGAAGGCCATGTCGATCTCCTTCTTGTTGGCTTGAGGCCGGTGAGAAGCTGATTTTAGGTCCAGATTTTTTTCGTGATTCCACAGAAGAGATCGATCTTATTCGCCATAGGATGAGAGAAGCTCAGAGTAGACAAAAATCCTATGCCAATAACCGAAGAAGGAAATTGGAATTTTCTGTGGGAGATTTGGTGTTTATTCGTGTTTCACCTATGAAGGGTGTTGTGCGTTTCAGTCGATTGGGAAAACTAGCACCTCGATATATTGGCCCATTTCCCATCACCGAACGCATTGATTCCTTGGCTTATCGCCTTTTATTACCGGCTCAATTTTCTGCTACTCGTGACGTTTTCCACATCTCTCAACTATGGAAATGCCTTGGGGATACCGATTCTATTCTTGAGCCCGGTGTTGTTGAAGAAATTGAAGTTTCACCTAATTTGACTTATGAGCAACATCCTATTCGTATCATTACTATGGAAGTTAAACGCCTTCGAAATAAAGATGTTCCGTTTGTGAAAGTTTAACGATCCTCAAATCCTAAGGATTGTTCTTGGGAATCCAGAGAATTCATCAAGCGAACACATCCGGACATACTCTCTCGAGCTCTTTGAGGTGAGCTTCTTATTTCAAATTTCCTTTTGTGTTGATATGCGTTTATGGTTATTACTCTTTATTTTTTTTTAAGAATTGCGAGGACGCAATTTCTTTAAGCAGGGGAGATACGATTGTATATTTAAATATTTTTATTTAAATATTGCATCGTTAATCGGATTAAATTCCAAAATGCTACTTCTCGTAAACTGTTGAATTAGGACTCGAGACCACTTCCATTGAGTCCAAAATGGCGTTTGCGACCTTTTTGAGTATAAACATCGATATGCTTGGAGATGAGTAGAATTTTGCTATTTTTCTATTAGGCTTTGGGATTGGGTTTCAGCCCTTGAACTCATCTAATACCCTAACTCTTCATCCAACTCCTCTTCACTCATTCTATTATTTCCTAACACTCAAGCTAAAAGAAAAATGGGTGAAGAGATAGGAAATTAGAGTTCCTAAACCCTAGTTTTGCTAGGAAATTCAAGTTATTGCTCTAAATCAAAGAGAAGCTTAGGTAAGCATCCTTTTCATCTTCTCCATCTCGATCTCTCTTTAATTCTCAGAAATTCCTAAACCCTAACTTAGGAAAAACTTCACATTTGATAATAGATTGAAGATTCTGGAGGTGTATTGAAGAGGAATTGGTCTTGCTTTGCTTTAAAGCTTCTCACTTGTTGTTTTTAAGTTTAAAGGTGAGTTCTTAAACTCTCATCTATGTCTATAGATTTCATTATTGTTAGGTATGAATTCCTAACATCAATTTCTTGTTCAATTGCTTTTGATTTGAATTGATTTGGTGAATTTTCCAAATTTTGGTATTTTGAAGTCAAAATCTTTAAAGATCCTATCTTGGATATTTGGACATGTTATTTGGGGTAAATCGAAGAGCCTATAAGGCTGAGTTATCGCTTGGCGTAAATCCCTAGCCTCCGCCGCTCGTCCAATCGCTTTCGAATCATTTTGGCCATCATTGGCCTAGGCAAACCGTTGCCCAGAACAGGCAACCAGATGTCTGGTTGTAAGGTCCAGACATCTGGTTAGGGCAGCAGATAAAAAAAATATACGGCAGAAAAATATAAAGGGTAGAGACAAATTTCAAACGTCTGAATTTATGGTTCAGACGTCTGGTTAGTTCTCAGACGCTTGGATTGAGTTCAAACGTCTGGAAGGTTTTCTGGAATATTTCCAGAACTAAAATCCAGACATCTGGAAGAACCTCCAGACGTCTGGAACCGTTCAGTTTTTTCTATTTGCCTATTTTTTAATGAATTTACAATGTTTATCGATTTTTGTTGATCTGATTGGTTGTTATCACTTTTATCAACTTTGAAGACTACTTTTTCTTTATTTTTGGGAATATCCATTTTGATGGATTTAGTATCGATTTCTTTGGATTTGATTCACGTCTTCGAATGTGAATTTTTGGTGATTGATTGTTTTTACAATCGTTTTCAGTGGTTTGTCACTTTAAAATACAAAGGTTTCTATACTAATAGTAAACATTCAAACTCTTTCATCAAAATGATTGTAACGTTTACTTTCAATATCAAGCTTGCTTTTTGCTAAGTCGTTTAATTAGATTTCTCGAACGAATGAGGTAAAGGTTTGTATATACTAATAGATTGGGAAACGATGGTATGAAACGCTTGCGTTTACTTTGTCAGTTAATTCTTGGACTTGTTCGATTAAACTCTTGTGACAACTTTCGAGTGGAAACCTACAATTTGTTCGTAAATACTAAAGTTACGCTAGCGGTTATGGGACATGAAGCTAAACTCATTTATTTACTAGCTTAGTGCAATTCACACTTTTTTATCGATTAATGGTTTTTATTTTATGGTTTAGACTAGCAGTATGCAATGTCTCTTTGTGCACGTGAGGGACTGTACCTCGTTTTATTGAGCTTCATGTCATTTCTTTTATAGGCTAACGACCTTTTGGGTTCTTTGGAGTTTCAACTTGTTTCTTTTATGGGCTAGCGACCCATATTCTTTTATGGAGTTTGGTTCATAGGATGTACCGTTATTGTACTATATCGTTGCTCCGGCTTATCAGGTTCATCGGATATGCCATTATTGTACTACGTCATTGTTCTGGCCTATCAGGTTCATCGGATGTACCGTTATTGTACTACGTCGATGTTCTGGATTATTCGAGTTTCAGGTTCCTCGGGCGTGCTGTTATTGTACTACATTGTTTCACCGGCTCTATGGTCAGCGACCATGGGATAGCGACCCATTTTTGATACACGTGTTGGTGAGTTTTCATGTCCCGTTTGTGATAGGTCTTCCCCTTTGTGATTTCTGAATTTCTAATTGATGATTTGTATAATTTCTGTTTCACCAATTTTTTATGATTTATATTGATAAGCTATATCAATATTATGGTTTGGTGAATAAAATAAGGAATATGACATTCTTTTTGTTGTTTTGTGATTCTTGAGATATTGTATGATTTTTGTTGTTATTTAATGCATACTTGTCATGGTATGGCATTATTGTTATCATATGTTTTTGTTATATCTCTTATCATATCTCATTTTATATGATATTTATAGCTAGAATGATCCATTTATTATTTCCTTCTTAAATAATGCTCGGGTCAGACCGAAGTATTTCAGGTGCTTCTACTTGACTTCTTATCAGGGACTGTCGCCTGACTTTGGCTAACTACTTAGCTTAGTAGTTTTTGTTTTATACATTCGAGATAGAGACTCCTTGATGTATACATATTCTTTTGTCTAACACTTGTACTATTCTTTTGTGATGCAGTGGATATTACATGACCACTACTTTAATGAACACTTTTATGTGTTATATTCATATCTATTTCCGCCTTAGTGATATGAATATCGATGACTGGTAAATGTTATGCTTATTTTATATCTGTTTTCGAAGACTCACATAGCCACTGTGTAGTAGATTTGAATTTGTATCGGTATGTCGGATTTTCTCTTGAAATGAAATGCATGTTATACTATCCGACGTATCAGTACTCGCATAAGACAGTTACACAGATGGTCGCTCCTCAACAGCCTTATTCTTTGTGCTAGTCGACGTCATTACTCTGTAGTGTCCTTGACTAGTGTAAGTACAGAGATGGGGCGTCACAGCTTGGTATTAGAGCCAAACTTCAGAACAATATAGAATATTATAGCAAAGATCATCGTCCTAAGCCTTTCTTAGGAATTATGCCTTAGGATTAATTCAAATCATTAGACCCATTCTATCCTATTTTCTTTTATGATGCCTTGTTTTATCAATCAAGATTGTTTGATATTCATTCTGAGAATAACCTTTTTCTTCTTTCTTTCTTTCTTTCTTTCTTAAAGAAGAGAAATGGTTAGGCCAGGCCATCCCAGCGCCGGTCAATCCAGTGCTACTCCCCATGATGGAGTATTCATGTCTGCCCAGCAGCTTTTCGCTATTATAAAGAATGCTCAAGCTGTCGGACCCATTCCAGAGCTTACTCACCCTAAATCTGGGTTTGCACGCCTATGCAGTGATTATACCAATTTGGGTAGAAGGCCATTTAAGGGATCCTAAAGTGTAATAGAAATCCAATCTTGGCTTAGATCATGCGACCACATCTTTTCTCGCATGAATCTTGTTGATCTCCATCGAATTCAAGTGGCTTCTAGCATACTCCAAGAAATAGCATTAGATTGCTATGAGCTTTTGATTTTGGAGATTATCAAAGCGGATCTTACTTGGGAGAAATTCCAAGAAAGGTTTGAGTTGAAGTTTGTGCCGGAAGCTGAAAAAATAACTTTAGCCCGTCGCTTTATTGACCTTGTTCAAGGTGAATCTTCTATGACAGATTATGTCGCATCTTTTGAATATCTCTCTAATTATAGGGTCGGGTACATTAATACCACATTGAAGAAAAATCAGAGGTTTATTTATGGGTTGAATAAGAACCTTAAAAATCCTTTACTTCTAAAACTAGAAGTTTCTTTTGATCAGCTTGTTGATATCGCTCTTCGACTTGAAGAGGCGGATAAAGAAAGCGATGTTGAAGTTGTGGGTGCCAAACAGAACTTCAACATCAACAAGAAGAGGGCTATTAAGTTCAAGTCTAATCCCAATAAGAAAGGAAAATAAGCAACTTCGGTAGCAAAGACTCCTACCTCTAGTCGTAGGCAATGCTACAATTATGGTTCTAAGGACCATTATGTGAATAGGTGTCCGAAACCTCTTTTTTGTCGTTATTGCAAAAGTTCGGGTCATCTTTTACCTTCATGTCCTAAACTTCCAAGCAAGAAAGAGGGAAAGCTAAATGTTGTGCAAGCTCCTAGTAACACGTCTCTTCATCAAGGTATTCTCATTCTGTCCTTGATGACATTATTATGTTTCGTGATTATCCTATTCAAGTTCCTTTTGACACGGGTGCATCTCACTCTTTTATATCAGAATAACTTGTTGATACTTTGTCTTTAAATGTTATGTGCTTGATGATTTCTTTGAAAATTGAAAATTCGGTCGGTGGATCCGCAACACTCGGTTTGCTTTGTAAAGATGTCGAGATTATTTTATGTGATTTTTCTTTCCGAGCCAATTTGCATGTTATGCGTTACTTAGGATTCAGAATGATTTGGGGAATGGATTGGCTTAACCGTTATGAAGCCCATATCCCATGTCCTGAGTGGACTATTCACTTCGACATCCTCAATCTGTTAAGCATATTTCTATTGCTCTTAAAGATTCAGATTCTAATTCGTTGGCATCCTTATATTCTCTAAACCCTCATGATGATGACAATGATGATGAGGAAGATGTCATTTCCCTCGTTCATGTTGTTCGTGAATTTTCCGACATATTTGAGCCCGTTTTAGGATTACCACCTAAGCGAGCAATTGAGTTCAGAATTAATTTAAATCCTGGAGCTCTGCCTTTCACTCGTCCTCCTTATCGTATGTCCAATAAGAAAAATAAGGAGATGCATAAACAATTGTCTAAATTGGAAATGAAGCATTTTATTCGTTCTATTTCCTCTCCATGGGGAGCTTCAGCTATTTTTGTGAAGAAATTCGATGGTGCACTTAGGCTTTGTGTTGACTACCGCATGCTTAATGATCTTACCATTAAGAATAAATATCCCTTGCCTCAGATTGATGATCTTTTGATCAACTTAGCAATGCTAGAATCTTTTCGCAGTTAGACTTAGCAACCGGTTTTCATTAGCTTCGTATTGCAGAGGATAGCATTCCTTTGACATCGTTCCATACTCATTATGGATCTTATGAATGGCTTGTTATGCCATTTGGTTTAACCAATGCCCTAGCTTACTTCGTTGACCTTATGAATCGATTTTCCAAAGACTTCCTCGATCAATTTGTTCTCATCTTTATAGATGATATTCTTGTTTATTCTAAAATTGAGGAAGAGCATGGAAAACATCTTCGTATTTTGTTGGAAACTCTTAGAAGCAATCAATTGAAAGCAAAATTTTCTAAGTGCTATTTTGGTAATCTCATATGAAATTTTTAAGACATATCATTTCTGAATCCGGAATTTCCGTAGATCCTTCAAAGATTGAAGCGGTTCAAAATTGGAAGAGACCGGAGTATGTGACGGAAATTCGTAGTTTCCTTGGATTGGCGGGCTATTACAGTCGGTTCATAAAAGACTTCTCTAAAATTTCCATGCCTCTTACTAGTTTGAAAAAAAGGGAGTTAAGTAAATTTGGTCAAACAAATGTGAAGCTTCTTTTCAGAAATTAAAAGAACTTCTTTCTGATGCCCCTATTCTTGTGATTCCCGAAGGGAACCAAGAATTTATTGTTTATACCGATGCTAGTCTTGTTGGTTTGGGAGCCGTTCTCATGCAAAGGGAACGTGCTATCGCGTATGCTTCCAGCAATTAAAGCCAGCCGAGACTAGATATGCCACTCATGATTTAGAGCTTGCGGCTATTGTTTTCGCCCTTAGAATTTGGCGTCATCATCTTTTGGGAGAGAAATTTGTTCTCTATACCAATCTTAAATCTTTGAAGTATTTACTTTCTCAAAAGGAACTTAGTTTGCGTCAATAACGTTGGCTCGAGTTCCTTGCATCTTGTTGGCACCAGAATTGGTCACTGACACCCTTGAGAAAGATTATGTAGAGAGATTAATGAAGAAAGTAAATTAAAATAGAGAATTACATGCTAAGTTAAATGCAAAGACAAGAACACTGGATTTATAGTGATTCGGCATAACCGCCTACGTCCATCATTTTGAAGTTAATCTTTATTGGTTTACTCAATGATTGGTTACACATACAATCCGTACACCAACTACTTGAATACAATTGCTAAGTGAAAAGTATGAGTCTTGAATGCGGCAAAGTCTCCCTTGTGTTCTCGAAAAAAGATCTATTTCACTATGCCCCCGCCTTTCAGTTTATAGACAAAGATGGGTTGAACTTCCCTAATGGGCCTAGGAGCAAGATACCTCGACCCGTAGTGAGTGACTTCTGTGTACCGAGCTGCAATTGCCGAACGGAAAATGCCGAACCACATATCCAAGCCGATTGGTACCTCTATGCCGAACGAGGCAGTATGTTGAGTGAAGTGTGTAGGCCGAACGAGGCTGGAATGTCGAGCGATGCTGGCGTGCCGAACGAGGCATGGATGCCGAGCGAGGCTTCTGCCGAACGAGGTTCACATCGAACGAGGCTGAAATGCCGAAAGAGGTTGTAGTGCCGAACGAGGCTATAGTGTCGTACGAGGCATGAATGCCGGGCGAGGCTGGAATGCCGAACGAGACTTCATGTCGGTCGAGGCTTCCACCAAATGAGGTTCATGCGAACGATACTGGAATGTCGAACGAGGCTGGAGTGCCCAACGAGGCATGAATGCCAGGCGAGGCTGGAATGCCGAACGAGGCTTCATGTCGGTCGAGGCTTCAGCCGAATGAGGTTCACTCCGAACGATACTCATGCCGAACAAGGCTTCATGCCGGTTGAGGCATCAATGCCGAAAGAGGCTTAAAACGAGCCTCTTGTTACCCGGTCAAACATCCAGGTAACACTTGCCCCCCAAAGTGTATCATGTGGATGAACATGATGCGCTTTGAACCATGAGCACTCCGTGTTTTTCTTTAAGCCCTTATTTTGTCCTCTCTATAGTGATCCCATGAATGTCGGACGACGTCTCGATGCCGAACGACATAGCGTTGCCCAACGATCCCTTAATGCCGAACGGCATATTGATGTCGAATGACACATCGAATGCCGAGCGACATACTGAATGTCGAACGACATTGATGCCGAGCGAGGGAGGTGCCTTGGCCGGTTCTACCGGTCGCTGACCATTCGCCTTCCTCCTTTCTATCTGTAAAAGTCGACACTTCATCCTTTCTTCCCTTTTTACTTTTTACCTCCACCCTAATCACCCTCACGAACTCAACTTTTCCCAGACCTTTGCTAACACCTCAACAACTCCTTTAATCCCCGAGTCTCTTTGGTTGCTTCTCGATTGCCTTCAACAACAAACTTGAATAGATCTCTACTTCCAATTCAAGTATCTCGCCAAATTCCAACCCCTTCTCTTAGGTATGAAACTATCGCATACCCGACCTTCTTCGATTATAAACTTTGGACAAGACTTGAATTTTTGACCTTCCTATAATTCATAAATAATGGAAGTCTTGTAGATAAGGAAGGTGGTTTCAAAGTTTAAACAAGCCTTAGGACTAAACGGAGAGGAAGATGGAAGAAGATGTTGATCTAGTGAGAGCCGATGAGGGTTCAGATGTCCGGTCGCAGGTGTCGTGCGAGTTGAAGTGTAGGAGTATAGGTGTAAAGTTGAGTTTAGGCCTTTCATGCCGGGCGACGCGGTTTGACATAGCTACGGCTCGGCATGATCCTTTATGCCGAGTGAGGTAATAGGGAGCATAGGAGTGAAGAAAGTGTGGCTGTGGCTCGGCATGAATTTCGCATGCCGAACGATGCAAGGGAGTGCTGGAATGAAGTTGGAGTTAGGTTCATCGTGCCGAGCGATGTGGCCCGGTAAGACCACGACTCGGCATGATTCCCTTATGTCGAACGATTATAGTGGGAGTGTAGGTAAAAATGGGAGATGGGCAGAGTGCCGAACGAGGCATCTCGGCATGACTTGCTGGGTGACTCGCCTGTGCCGAGCGAAAGAGAGGGTATGTAGGATGGGAGCTGGTGTTGAGTGTGAAGTGTCGAGCGATGCGGCTCGGCATGATTGCAGTTCGGCATGTCTGGCCGCATGCCGAACGGTAATGATGGATGGTAGGATAGCGGCGTACAACAACAACACTAGATGAACATAATGCATAGTTGACTCAACCTATTCTTTATGCCCGAACATATGACAGTGAACAAGTATATGGACTTAAGCAATTAAGCATACCGGAAAATCCAGACTGATAACTCCTCTGTTTTGACAACTATAAGCTTGAATTTAACTTGATTGGAAAGGATAATAACCTTCAATGCACAGTGACGATGTCAGATTCAAAACATAAACGTTCTTACGATAAGCTCTCGCAGACAGTCAGCGATGAAAGTCTTCGAAGATGATAGTTCGAAGCCTAACTTTATTTCACCAACTCGGTGACTTTTAATTTCTTGGTACTTATATTTGAATGATCGCACTAGTTCATACACCACATGAGTATTTTTGTTGTTAAATCTAATGTCGATTGTTTTTCAAGTATGGTTCAAATAGGTGTTTCGTTAGATTCAATATTCACTAGAGATGTCCAGGAAATCAAGCTCTGCCACGATCTCAGACAGACCCGGGCCATCTTCTCAACAAGAAGTAGTTGGAACTTCAAATCCGCCGACTGCTCCTATACAACACATGCCGAGCCTCGTGATCGCATTTGTCAACTTGGCTCCCGATGCCTTGGATGCAGCGATCTTTTTAGATGATCTGATCAATTCCCAAGCCTCAAAGATTAACGAAAGCATGCTTCGCCGTATATGCTCAGTACACGGGATTCCTTTCGACGATGTGTTGATTCCATCGAGACAGGATCACCCTCACTTGCCACCAGTCGGATATACAGCCTACAACAGATTCATGTGTTGGTCGATAGCGTACAGACGTCCAACTCCATTCTTCGCGGCCTGTTACAGTATATCGAGATCGCTCCGTCACAATTATATCCAAATAGCCACGCGTTCATATACGACACTTGCATTCTCCTCATGATTGTCCTTTTCAGGCTCTCGACTCCCGACGATATCCGCTATATCTATCGCTTTGAGAGATGGTTAGATAGCCCATCTTTTGTATTCCTCGTGCCGCATAGCAAGTGTCAAATCCTGACCAGGGCATGGAGCAAGTTTTCCCAGTATAAGCAGGAGTGGTTCTATGTGCACAGTCATCCCGGCTTTGCGAGGAGATGGGTGAAAGGGAGTAAGTCTTTTTTCTGGATCAATACTCGTGTTTGGCGGAGGCTGCGCCTTTTCTAACTCTATCTCTATTTTTTCAAGTATTAACCCATGTCCCGAAGGCTCTGGATATTCTGAAGCTATCGAAGTTGTCCGAGCTATTCCCATAGAAGACCGGGACATCAGATCTCTCATTTCAAATGAATTGCTTACGAAGTTTGGGCTACTGGCGAAAGGTCGTCGAATAATCCTCCTCCAAGGCATCACTATAATCGGGCCTGCTTCGGGCAAAGGAAAAAAGCAGGCTGGGTCTTCAACAAGTAATGCCCCTGACACATTAGAGTAGGGGGAGATTAAAGAAGCTGAAACACACAAAGCACATGGCGAAAATGTTAGTCCCGCTCGGGACCCGATAATCAAGGTTCATGATATCGAAACGACGCCTTCCCCTTTGAAGGGAAAGAAGAAAATGGCCTACAAGATGAGGAAGAAAATAGTGGGTGGAACTTTTAAGATCACCCTTATTCCAGTGGAGAGAGAGACTTCCTCACAACACTTAGAGAGTTCTTTGAAAGGTCTGTTGAACCTCACTATACCCGATGATCTGATTAATTATGGTTTCGACGATCCGGAGGCCCTTAAGCTTCATTCGTCTGCGAGATGCGATACAAGCGCTCAAGCCTAAAACCAGGGAGAAAAAACTCCCATTAGTAAAGATAAAGAAACTGGTCTGTCAGTGGGAACATTAGGACACACACAAACACATGCACTTCACCTTGCACTTAAATTTCTGCCACCATTGTACTCATTTCTGACTTGTCGTTATTTAAATTCTGTGCAGGTGACATGCGGCGTACATATGGACTTGACCATCTTTGAGGTTTATCTATTTTTCACCACTCCGGCCGGGATTGGGTTCCGACAAACATCGAGACAGGGATGACACCGGTGATCGAGACTACCGCCATCAAGAATCATCCTACCGAAGAAAGACCTATAGCCAGTCCTCCTATCCTCACGATCTTCCTCCTCAATCGGAGAAAAGCAGAGAGAAATCCGCACATAAGGGTTCCCAGCCTGAGGCCCATCGGGATCAACACTCTGGTTCTTCCAGTACCAGGCAATCCAAGGATCCCCACAAAACACCTATTGTCTCCAGGCATACTCCTTCCACTCCTGTATCCGACCCATCAGTAGCAGAATGGCGTGTTGAGCTTAAAGCTAAGTTCCTAATGATATGCTTTGACGGCTTGAAATTTCTCTTGACGATTCATTAAATTCTGGGACATGTCAAACAAAGCGCTATTGCTTGTACTAACGACGTCTATGTCCAGCATGATGTATTCGTCCACTTAGCCTAAAAAGTCTCAAAAGTCTTTGTTGAGTGTCAACACGAAATTGATCGCCTGTAGCTTGAGGCTATTCATGATAAAGACATTATCAAAGCTCAAGATGAAGAGATCTCTTCGTACAAATCTCTGCTCGAAGCCGCCTAACAAAGTGCTAAAGATACTTCGGAGGCTGTCAATCATCTGGAGACAACTCATAAGAAACAACTTGACGAAGCGGTCCAACGCTGCGTGGCCTTGGTATTAGAGAAGGATACAGTTCAAAAGGAAAGGGATGCATTTGCCCTCCGAGTCAAAGAGCTGGAAGATCAACTCCGCATAGAAAGAGAGGAGAAAACTGCTGCCCAGGAAGAGTCGCAACGATATTACGACGAGATCGTTGCTATGTGACTTCTGAAGGCAAAGCTCGACGACGAGCTTTCTAAGGTCGGAATGCTGAAGGATGAAGCCTTTGAAGAGGGAAAGAGGATAGCATCCGTGGAGATTGAGTCTCGCCTTGAGGTGGCAACAGAGGTCGGCAGGAAGGAGATTAAGTGCATGTGTGACCCACTGATAGCAGAATTCAACATCCATGTCCTCATGCATCGGGATTTAACTTTTCTTGGAGAAGGCTACCTTGAATCTCTAGCCGAGGCATGGGAGACTTTAATAAAGCTCTGGAAGGTCGAGCTAGGCATCGAAGAGGTTGACGAGGAGGCCTTGGTGAAAGAATTTCTCAGGGGGAACGAGCCTTCGGACTTGTCTGCAGCGAAGGCGCCCTACTGCAAAGGTTCCCCCTCATCCAAAGGAAAAGGCGTCATTGTCGATCCGTCTGGAACCGAGTCTTCGGTCCTTCCTCCTACTCAATCGGCTGATCGGCCAGTACTCGATCCATTCGAGCAACACGCTTGTTATAACCCAGAAGACCCTAGTCTTAGCATCCACGTTCTATCTCCCATTTCGGAGGGTAAGACTCCCTGGACGGTTGAGAGCCAGCAAGAAGCCAGTACATAACTCTTCTTTTTAAAGTTCAAAGAGCCATCATTTTCGGCTAAATATTATTGTATTCTAATGTTTGTTTCATGTGATTTTGTGCAAGCTGTTCTGATCCCGAACCCACTCCAAGGAGCGATGACGCCAAGGAGGAGAAGGGTAAAACAAGCAAGGCCACTCATGCGAGAGAGACTCCTGGTCCAGATGCTCAAGTGATTGAGGCATTTGATGAGGATAAGTCTGAGAATTCATCTCCCATCGAAGAAAGTTATGAAATCAAGATCACAAGCACCTCTGAACATACTTCTAAAATGATCATGAAGGAGCAGCTCGTGGAGGAAAAGAAAAGGATGGCTGAAATCAAAGTCGAGCCCCGAGTCGTCGACCTGGATGATCCTCTGAACAAGCCTTTTAAGGTCATCCTCCCAAGTGGGTCCAGGCCATTAGAGGTCCCTCATTCTTCCTCAGTTGTCACCTCTCCATCAAGCAAAACTTTCAAAAGAAAACACGTGGAGGAAGAGTCATCAGAGAAGACGAAGGAGGGAAAGAAACCGAGGAAGTCAAAGAAGTTGTTGTTACTCTCGTTCAATGAGAGTTAGTTAGATTATGTATTTTTTTTTTCATTGTCAATGTAAATAAACTTTTGACTCCGAGTTTTGGAGGAGTTATAGTAAAATCTTATTTTGGATAAATAAAATTTAGTTATTTTGTCTTTCAAAAGACTTTTATTGTTCATCTTTCTGTATAATTGTGGTTGAAACCCAGGCTATTGTGAGTTACATAAACTCCAATTCATTTTTATATGATTCACAAATTCTTTGGAGTCTTACATCCTTTATTCCACGCTTCGGGTACTTAGAATATTTTTCAGTCCGTATACTGGGGACTTGATGACTTCAAGTCATTTGTTTCCTAGTCTGCATTCCAGGGACTTAGAGAATTTTAAGCCGTTTATACTCCAATCCGCACTCTGGGGACTCAGAGTACTCCAGTCCGTACTTTGGGGACTTGGAGATTTTAGTCGTTTATACGCTAGTCCGCACTCTGGGGACTTAAAGTACTCCAGTCCGCACTCAGTGGACTTGGAGATTTTAGTCGTTTATACTCTAGTCCGCACTCTGGGGACTCAGAGAACTCCAGTCCGCAATCAGGGTACTTTAAGATTAGTCGTTTATACTCTAGTCCTCACTCTAGGGATTCAGAGTACTCCAGTCCGCACTCAGAGGACTTGGAGATTTTAGCCATTTATACTCTAGTCCGCACTTTGGGGACTCTAAGTAATCCAGTCCACACTCAGGGGACTTGGAGATTTTAATCGTTTATACTCTAGTCTGCACTCTAGGGACTTAGAGTACTCCAGTCCACACTCAGGTACTTGGAGATTTTAGTTGTTTATATTCTAGTCCACCCTCTAGGGACTCAGAGTACTCCAGTCCACACTCAGGGGACTTGGAGATTTTGGAGTGTTTGCATGCGTTCGTATGTAATAATGTAACTCTAGTGGTTTTCCATAGAATTATCATACACAAAAACATCAATAACTCATGGAAAAAAGGGCTTCAAGCCTTTATTAATGAAAATAAGCTAAATTGTCTTATTACATGCCGAAAACTAAGAATAAAAATATGCTGGAAAATAATTGCACCTAAAATATGAAAGAAATGGACTAAGTATAATAATGCCGCAAATGCTCTCTATTCCATGCTCAGGGGAGTGTCGCACCATCAACGGTCGCTAGCTCGAAAGTTCCTTCTCCAAGCTTCCGTTCAATGACTTATGGACCTTCCCATGCAGGATTCATATGCGATGGGACCGGGAAAACTTATTTCAAAACGAGGTCACCCACATCAAAGATTCTCGGATGGACCCTTTCATTATAATATTGAGCGACTCGATGTCTGTATGCGGCCGCTCTTAATTTAGCTTCTTCACGTTTTTCATCAATGAAGTCCAATGATTCCAGCAAAAGATCCCGATTCAACTTGGGGTTGTAATGTGTTACCCGATGTGATGGAACTTCAAGTTCTACGGTTATAACAGCTTCCATGCCATATGCCAATGCGAATGGAGTGTGGCCAGTCGTAGACTTGTGGGTGGTTCTATAAGCCAAAAGCGCTATTGGAAGTTCATCCACCCACTTTCCTCTAGCCTTTTCAAAACGCTTTTTCAATATGGACTTGATTATTTTGTTCGCGGCTTCCACTTGTCCATTGGCTTTTGGATGAGCAACTACTGCAAACCTTTTTTCAATGCCATACTTTTGACAAAACTCTTTGAACTATTTGCTTTTGAATTGAGTTCCGTTGTCTGTAATGATAGTCCATGGAAGGCCAAAACGGCATATAATGTTTCGTACAACGAAATTAATGACTTTCTTGGGGGTGATCATGGCCAAAGGCTCTGCTTCTGCCCACTTAGTAAAGTAATCGACCGCAACTATCGCGTATTTCGCACCACCCTTTGATATGGGTAAAGAACCGATTATGTCGATTCCCCACATTGCAAATGGCCAGGGACTAACCATTTGCATGAGTTCCGTCGGCGAAGCTCTTAGGATTTTGGCATACTTCTGGCATTTGTCGCATCTCCTTACATTGTCTGCAGCATCCTAATTTATAGTTGGCCAATAGTATCCATAGTGGAGGATTTCCTTTGCTAATGTCTACCCCCAGTATGGTCACTGCATTCTCCTTCATGGACTTCCTTCAGGACTCGTTTTATCTCATCGTGGGCAATGCATGGGAGTAAAGGGGTCGAGAATCCCTTTCGATACATTATTCCATCCTGCATTACATATCGTGAAGCCTTAGGAATGATCTGTCATCTTTTGCTCCTTCTTTCGGGAAAGACCCCGTGTAGCAAGTATTGCTTGAATGGGGTCATCCATGATTCCTTCTCGATTTCTGCTTCTAACACGAAACCTACCTTCATCATATTTATACTTGGAGTATGTAAGGTTTCAACGGGAACCAATCCCATTTTCTGTGCATCGCCAGTGCTCGCAAATTTTGCTAATGAATTGGCTTCTCTGTTTTGATCACGCGGGACATGCGAAATATCGTAATATTCTAGATTCGTTAGCAGCTCTTGAACCTGTGCAAGGCATGGGGCAAATCTCTGTCCCTTCTCTTGATAGTCCCGCCGCACCTGATATACCACCAGTTGCGAGTCACAAAGGATTTCAACCGATTTTACCCCCAGCTCTCTGATAAGTCTTAAGGCAGCAATCAATGCTTCATACTCGAATTCGTTATTTGTCGCTGGGAATTCGAGCTTCAAAGCATAACAAACTGATCGGTTTTCAGGAGTTACAAGAACCATGCCAGCCCCCGAGCAACGGTCGTTAGATGCCCCATCGGTATACATCTTCCATCGAATGGGAGGTATGACATTATTACCGTCTGATTCGTCTGACAGGTGAATTCAGCAATGAAGTCTGCTAGCGCTTTCCCTTGTATGGCCCTTTGTGGCAGGCAGATAATATCGAACTGACTCAATTCGATAACTTTGTGGCAGGCAGATAATATCGAACTGACTCAATTCGATATTCCATTTTAACATCCTTCCAGAAGTTTTCGATCGTTGGAGTACCTGCCTCAAGGGTTGATCGGTATAAACACTGATTGATTGTGCCTGAAAGTATGGTCGGAGCTTGCATGAAGCAATCACCAAGCAATAGGCTAGTTTCTTAATCTTAGGATAAGTTTTTTCTGCCCCCGTTAAACGTTTATTGACATAGTACACCGGCTTCTGAACTTGGTCCTCCTCGCGAACTAGAGCCGTACTGATAGCATGCTGGGATACAACCAAGTACACGTACAACATCTCATGGTCTACTGGTTTCGACAGTATCGGGGGACTTTCCAAATGCCTTACCAAAGCTCAGAACGCTTCCTCACAGTCGAATATCCACTCGAAATTTCACTTTCCTTTCTTTATTACATCAAATAAAGGAATACACTTATCTGTAGCTCTGAATATGAATCAACTCGGGGCGGCCACCTTCCCATTCAAGCTTTGCGCTTGGTATAGTTTTAGGCACTTGTATGTCTCGAATAGCTTGAATCTTGTTCGAGTTAGCTTTGATTCCCCGTGCATTCGGAATAAAACCCAAAAACTTCCCTGACGCAACACCAAAGGAACATTTCAAAGGATTGATCTTCATCCCATAATATCTGAGTATATCAAACATCTCTGTTAAGTCTCGAATATGGTCGTTTGACTGTCGTGACTTCATGAGCATGTCATCCACGTAGACTTCCATTGTTCTACCAATCTGGTCTTTAAACATTCGATTCACCAGGCGCTGATAAGTCGCTCCCGCGTTTTTCAATCCAAAAGGCATCACTACATAGCAATATAGCCCAACGTTCGTGACAAAATTGGTGTGTTCTTGTTTTGGAATGTGCATCGGGATTTGATTGTATCCCGAGTATGCATCCATAAATGACAGTAACTCGTGTCCAGCCGTTGAGTCGACGAGCTGGTCGATTCTGAGTAGAGGAAAACTATCCTCTGGGCATGCTTTGTTCAAATCAGAGTAATCAATGCAAGTTCTCCACTTCCCATTCTCTTTCCTTACTAGTACAGGGTTGGACACTCATTCAAGGTAGAGGGCGTCGTGGACGAATCCAGTGGCTTTGAGTTTGTCTACCTCCTCTCTAAGAGCAGCGGACCTCTTCGGGTCCATGCCTCTCCTTTTTTGTTTTATAGGAATGTACTTTGGGTATATGTTCAACATATGACTCACAATAGCGGGCGAAATCCCGCGCATATCAGAATATGTCCAAGCGAAAACATCCCGGTTCGCTCGGAGGAAATCAGTTGGATCCTCGACCATTGACGGGTCGAGTTGTGATCCAATCTTCAGAACTCGTGACGGGTCATCTCGGCTGACTGGAATGTCAATCGTTAGTTCAGCCAGTGCTGCTTTTGCTTCCCTGTGTTCCCCATCATCATCTCTCGGATCTATGTCTCGATAGATCCGAGAGTATTGCCCGAGCCAGGGCTCGGGTACTACTTGTCAATCGCTAGTATTCCAAATGCGGACGGAGCTGTCCGCAACCTTCCCTTTCTCTCTCCACTGGGCCTCTCTCAGCTCAGCCACATAACATGCGCGACTGATCATCTGATCACCATGCACAACACCGACTCCTTTGTCTGTCGAAAATTTTAACGTCAAACACCACGGGGCCAAAGCAGCCCTAAACTCCGCTAGGGCCGGCCGAGCCAGAAACACATTATATGGAGAATCAACATCCAACACTATAAACGGTAGGATTCGCACCCTCCAACGCTCACCTTCTCCCAGTTCAGCTGGCAACTCAACATACCCTAACGCATCAGTTGCTGCACCATTAAAGCCATGGATATGGGCTCTAGATGGCTTTAAATCTTTTGTCTCCATCTTCAGTTGGTCATATTCCTTTTAGAAGATGATGTTAACGGAACTTCCACAATCAATAAAAATTCCTTTGACATATGCTGTCCCGATCGTCGCAGATATGAGTATCGGGTCGATGGTGGGAGCCTCCACCTTGTCGCATCTCGGCTCCTAAACACTATATCGTTTGTCATCATTCTTTGCTTCTTTGTGGGGGTCCCATCCTCCACATTCGAACAACACTCATAATCCGCATGCCTAAAGGAGCTAGCATATCGCTCCATCTCCTGCCAATTCTTGTCTACAGGGTGAGGTCCATGTTTATGACCAATCTACCATGGTTCGAGCAGGTTCCTCTGGCTGGCGTGGAGCCGGCCCGCGTCCGGGGTCTGATGTTCCTTGCCTACCCTCTTGTGGGTTCTTGACAAATTCATGCAGCGTTTTCTGTCGGATCAACTTTTCTACGGCATCGTGGAGGTGTCTACACTCCTCTATATTGTGCCCGTAAGTCTCATGGAAGCGACAGTACTTCCCCGTCCGCTTCTGTTTCTCTGTGGACTCCTTTGAGCGCGGATTTCTGTATTGAGAAGTGTTACAAGTTGACAGGTAAATATTCTTAAGAGATGCATTCAGTGGGTGTATTTGCTGTAGGTTGGAATTCTTGGCTTCCATTTCCCTACTTCTCTTTTCTTTCCAGGATTTCCTCCTCAGACCCTTTAGATTGCCCAAGCTTGTTCTGGACGTTGACTTGAACCTTTCCCGAGTTATCGTCGAATTGTTTTACGGCGATGTTGCTTTTCACAGTCTCCTGAACAGGCCCTAGTGTCTTGTCTCACCTTGTCCATCTGGCTTCTTCTCTTCTTATGGATTGATGAGACTTTGAATAGAAATGCTCCAGCGTTGTTGGAGGCTTTCCTGCCAACCAATCTCCAAACTCTGAATCCGGATCTACTCCTTGCATTACCGATCAGAATTGCGTGGTTGTTAGGGTTGCTAACTCCAGTAGCCACAACATGAAATCTCTGCAAGTACACTTTCAACGACTCCTCCGAAGCCTGGATTACACTAGATAGGGACATCACATCCTTGGAACGAGTGGCGTGTATCCTGAACTGTTCTACAAATTTCGTCGCCAACTCATCGAAGCTGGATATAGACCATGGGGGAAGTCGAGTGAACCACATGGTGGCAAATCTGGATAAAGTAATTGGAAAGCATCTACACTTGGTCGCGTCATTTTCTCTAGCAGATCCATCACCCATTCGTACCTCATCACATGCTGCCTGGGATCGGTCTTTCCTTCGTAGTCCGGGATAGTTGTCATGCTAAACTTCCTGGGATATTCGATCTGTAGAATGGTATCGGTGAATGGAGTATGACTCCTGGATATCCCCCAATCTTCGTTGGTTAAGCCTTGATTTTTTCTCATTAACTACCCGAACATAGCTGATAAGTCTGAAGTTTGTATGGAGGATGGAAGGTTGGGCTCAGTTCTACAGGACCGCTTGGGTTGATGTCCCCTCTGTTGGCGATCTACCAAATGTGTGTCTTGAAGGCCAACTTCATTAGGGTCTTGGTGAGCCGGGTGTCCGGTCTCCACACGCATCCCAGATCTTAAGTTTCCTGTTTCGGCTTGGGTGTGGTCTCCAAGATGTGAGTGATCCCTAGTTGATCGATCAGTAGCACCTGCTTGTGCAGTTTCAGTTTTACGGCGTCTACGCCTGGGAGGTTCATCGGATGAAGTCAAGCTATCAGATGAAGAACAAGGAGTAGGGCTACCTCTATCATTCCGATGTTGTTGCCGAGTAAGCTGAGTCATAAGGTTAGCGTTAGCTTGAATCTGTTCAGCGAGTTGTCTTCTACTTTCCATGAGTTCTCTCATCAAGTCATTGAACTCTGTCCTAGTAACAACTTCCGTCTGGTTATGAGCTCCAACAATCCCTACACCTAGATTTGCTTGCTAATTGCTAGGTCCTATCTGTTGTACACTAGCAGTCTCGTTGATGGCCGCATTATGAGAGGCTGATCGGGTACGTGGTCTTCCCATAGTAGAGTTATTGATAGGAACTCTGAGTAGAACAGACGGACGTCTTGTGAATGACTTGGATCTCCTTCGAGGGATTTGTGCAATCTAGTAGCTACAAAGCAGATCCTAACGGCCTGAGAATTCGATTCTCAGTGAAAGAACCAAAATGTTAGCACCAGAGTTGGTCACTAACACCCTTGAGAAAGATTGTATAGAAGTAAATTAAAACAGAGAATTGTATGATAAGTTAAATGCAAAGATAAGAACACCGGATTTATAGTGGTTCGGCATAGCTGCCTACGTCCACTTTGAAATTAATCTTTATTGCTTTACTAAATGATTGATTATAGATACAATCCGTACACCAACTACTTGAATAAAATTGCTAAGTAAAAAGAATGAGTCTTGAATGCGGTAGAGTTTCCCCAGTGTTCTCGAAAAAGGTTCATTTCACTGTGCCTCTGCCCCTCTATTTATAGACGAAGATGGGTTGGACTTCTCTAATAGGCCTAGGAGAAAGATTCCTCGGCCCATGATGAGTGACTTCTGTGTGCGGAGCTGCAAATGCCGAGCCACATATCCAAGCCGATTGGTACCTCTATGCCGAACGAGGCAGTGTGTTGAGTGAAGTGTGTAGGCCGAACGAGGTTGGAATGTTGAGTGAGGCTGGAGTGCCGAACGAGGCATGGATGCCCGAGCGAGGCTGGAATGCCGAACGAGGCTAGAGTGCCGAACGAGGCATGGATCCCGAGCGAGGCTTCTGTCGAACAAGGTTCATGCCAAACGAGGCTGGAATGCTAAACGAGGTTGGAGTGCCCGAATGAGGCATGAATTTCGGGCGAAGCTGGAATGCCGAACGAGGCTTCATGCTGGTCGAGGCTTCTGCCGAACGAGGTTCATGTCGAACGATACTGGAATGCCGAACGAGGCTGGACTGCGGAACGAGGATGGAATGCCGGGCGAGGCTGGATTTCCGAACGAGGCTTCATGCCGGTCGAGGCTTATGCTGAACGAGGTTCATGCCGAACAATACCGGAATGCCGAACGAGGTTCATGCCGAACGATACTCAAGTCGAACAAGGCTTCATGCCGGTCGAGGCTTCAATGCAGAACGAGGTTTAAAACGAGCCTCTTGTTACCGGTCAAAATCAGGTTACACATCTTATGATCTTGATATTCTTTATACTCCTGGAAAGGGAAATCTTATTGTCGATGCCTTTAGTTGTAAGCAACAAGCAGTTGTTTCTATGATGATATCCAAATGGAATGATCTCGAGACTTTGTCTACTTGTGAAATTCGAGATCATGAATCCAATTCATGTTCATATCTTGTCTTATGTAGCCTTAAGGCTCATCCTGCTCTTTTTGACCACATTCTTGATGCTAAAAAACATGACCCTGAATTGGCTCATCTTAGCCAAAGTTGTAGGGACAGAAATATTGATGGTTTGAAAGACTTTGAAATCGATGCTCGTGGCGGCATTCGTAAATTTGGTAGACTTATCGTGCCAAATATTAGTAATCTTCATAAAGACATTTTAGAAGATTCTCATCGTTCTAAATTTACCATTCATCCCAATAGTAGTAAAATGTACGCGGACATGAAGCAACTTTATTATTGGGATGGAATGAAATCTGATATTCCTAACTTCATTAAATGTTGCATGACTTGCCAACTCATTAAGGCCGAGCATCAAAGGCCTGTGGGTTATTGCAACCTTTAGATAGTCCTACTTGGAAGTGGGATCAAGTCTCCGTGGACTTTATTGACGGTCTTCCCCGTACTCGTTCGGGTCATGACAGTTTATGGGTGATTGTTGATAGGCTTACAAAATCTACCCATTTTATTCCCGTTAGGTCTAATCGGAACGTACCTCTTTTGGCCAAACTCTACGTTAAATTTTTTTAAAATTGCATGGAGTTCCTACTTCTATTGTTAGTGATCATAATCTATTGTTTACTAATGGATTTTGGAAGAGTCTCCAAAAAGCTTTAGGCATGAAGCTTAATTTTAGCACCGCTTGTCATCCTCAGTCCGATGGACAAACCAAGCATGTGAATCAAACTCTTGAAGATCTTCTACGTGAATGTGTTCTTGATTTTGGTGGAAGTTGGGAAGATCATATTCCTCTTGTTGAGTTTTCTTACAATAATATCTTTCAATCTAGTATTGGTATGGCACCTTTCGAGGCACTTTATGAAAGGCCATGCCGATCTCCTTCTTGTTGGCTTGAAGCCAATGAGAAGCTAGTTTTAGGTCAAGATTTTATTCATGATTCCTCAAAAAAGATCGATCTTATTCTCCATAGGATGAGAGATGCTCAAAGTAGACAAAAATCCTATGCCGATAACCGAAGAAGGAAATTAGAATTTTCTATGGGAGATTTGGTGTTTATTCGTATTTTACCTATGAAGGGTGTTGTGCGTTTCCGTCGATCGGGAAAATTAGCACCTCGATATATTGGCCCATTTCCCATCACCGAACGCATTGGTTCTATGGCTTATCACCTTTTATTACTGCCTTTATTTTCTGCTATTCATGACGTTTTCCACGTCTCTCAACTACGGAAATGCCTTAGGGATTTCGATTCTATTCTTCAGCCCGGTGTTGTTGAAGAAATTGAAGTTTCACCTAATTTGACTTATGAGCAATATCCTATTCATATCATTGCTACGGAGGTTAAACGCCTTCGAAATAAAGATGTTTCGGTTGTGAAAGTTCAATGGTCCGTAAATCCCAAGGATTGTTCTTGGGAATCTAGAGGATTCATCGAGCGAACACATCCGGACTTACTTTCTCGAGCTCTTTGAGGTGAACTTCTTATTTCAAATTTTCTTTTGTGTTGATATGCTTTTATAGTTGTTACTCTTTATTTTCTTCTTAAGAATTGCGAGGATGCAAAATCTTTAAGGAGGGTAGTCCGTAACAACCTGCATATTTTACGATTGTATGTTTAGATGTTTTTATTTAAATATAGCATCGCTTGTCGGATTAAAGTCCGCAATGCTATTAAACTGCCTAATTAGGACACGAGACCACTTCCATTGAGTCCTAAATGGCGTTTGCGACCTTTTTGAGTATAAACATCGATATGTTGGAGTTGAATAGAATTTTGCTATTTTTCTATTGGGCTTTGGGTTTGGGTTTCAGCCCTTGAACTCGTCTAATATTCTAACTCTTCATTCAACTCCTCTTCACTCATTCTATTATTTCCTAACACTCAAGCTAAAGGAAAAATGGGTGAAGAGATAGGAAATTAGAGTTCCTAAACCTTAATTTTGCTAGCGAAATTCAAGTTATTGCTCTAAAATCAAAATGAAGCTTAGGTAAGCATCATCTTTATCTTCTCCATCTCAATCTCTCTTCAATTCTCAAAAATTCCTAAACCCTAATTTAGGAAAAACTTCAACTTTGATAATAGATTGAAGATTCTGGAGGTGTATTGAAGAGGAATTGGTCTTGCTTGCTTTAAAGCTTCTCATTTGTTGTTTTTGAGTTGAAATGTGAGTTCTTGAACTCACATCTATGTCTATAGATTTCATTGTTGTTAGGTATGAATTCCTAACATCTATTTCATGTTCAATTGCTTTTGATTTGAATTGATTTAGTGAATTTTTCAAATTTTGGTATTTTGAAGTCAAAATCTTTAAAGGTCCTATCTTGGATATTTGGACACGTTATTTGGGGTAAATCGAAGAGTCTATAAGGCTGAGTTGTTGCTTGGCATAAATCCCTATCCTCCATCGCTTGTCTGATCGCTTCCGAATCATTTTGGCCATCATTGGCCTAGGCAAACTGTTGCCCAGAACAGGCAACCAGACGTCTGGTTGTAAGGTCCAGACATCTGGTTAGGGCAGTAGATGAAAAAAAAAATACGGCAGAAAAATATAAAGGGAACAGATAAATTCCAGGCGTCTGAATTTATGGTTCAGACATCTGGTTAGTTCTCAGACACCTGGATTGAGTTCAGATGTCTGGAAGGTTTTGTGGAATATTTCCAGAACCCAAATCCAGACGTTTGGATGAAACCCTAGATGTCTGGAACTGTTCAGTTTTGTCTATTTGCCAATTTTGGAGTGAATTTCCAATGTTGATCGATTTTTGTTGATCCAATTAGTTGTTATCACTTTTATAGATTTTGATGACTTCTTTTTCTGGATTTTTGGAATTATCCATTTTGATGGATTCGGTATCGATTTCTTTGAATTTGATTCACGTCTTCGAATGTGAATTTTTGGTGATCGATTGTTTTTATAATCGTTTTTTGTGATTTGTTACTTTAAAATACAAAGGTTTCTATATTAATAGTAAATATTCAAACTCTTTCATCAAAATGATTTTAACATTTACTTTTCAATTTCAAGCTCGCTTTTAAAACCGTTTTCCAAAATATTAGTATATACAAACCTTTACCTCATTCGTTCGAGAAATATAATTAAGAGACTTAGCAAAACAAGTGGTATGAAATGCTTGCGTTTACTTTGTCGGTTAATTCTTGGACTTGTTCGATTGAACTCTTGTGACAACTTTCGAGTGGAAATCTACAATTTGTTCGTAAATACTTAAGTTAAACCAGTGGTTATGGGACACGAAGCTAAACTCATTTATTTACTAGCTTAGTGTAATTCACACTTTTTTATTGATCAATGGTGATCATTTTATGGTTTAGACTAGCGGTATGCAATGTCTTTTTGTCCACATGGGGTACTATACCTCGTTTTTTTGAGCTTCGTCTCATTTTTTTATAGGCTAACGACCTTTGGGTTCTTTGGAGTTTCGACTCATTTCTTTTATGGGCTAGCGACCCATATTCTTTTATGGAGTTTGGTTCACCGGATGTACCATTATTGTACTACATCGTTGTTCCAGCTTATCAGGTTCATCGGATGTAGCGTTATTGTACTACATCATTCTTCCGACTTATCAGGTTCATCGGATGTACCGTTATTGTACTACGTCAATGTTCTGAATTATTTGAGTTTTGGGTTCCTCGGGCGTACCGTTATTGTACTATGTTATTGCACCGGCTCTATGGTTAGCGGCCATGGGATAGCGACCCATTTGTGATACACGTGTTGGTGAGTTTTCATGCTCCCATTTGTGATAGGCCTCCCCTTTGTGATTTCTAGATTTCTAATTGATGATTTCTAGAATTTGTGTTTCACCAATTTTTTGTGATTTATATTGATAAGCTATGTCAATATTTATGATTTGGTGAATAAAATAAAGAATATGACATTCTTTTAGGTGTTTTGAGATTCTTGAGATACTTTATGATTTTTATTGTTATTTAATGTATACTTGTCACAGTATGGCATTATTTTTATCATACGTTTTTGTTATATCTCTTGTCATATCTCATCTTATATGATATTTATAGCTGGACTGATCCATTTATTATTTCTTTCTTAAATAATACTCGGGTCAGACCAAGGTATTTCAGGTGCTTCTACTTGACTTCTTATCAGGGACCGCCGCCTGACTTTTGGCTAACTACTTAGCTTAGTAGTTTTTGTTTTATACATTCGAGATAGAGACTCCTTGACGTATACATATTCTTTTGTCTAGCACTTGTACCTATTCTTTTGTGATGCAGTGGATCTTACATGATCACTACTTTGATGTACACTTTTATGTTTTATATTCATATCTGTTTCCACCTTAATGATATGAACATCTGTGACTGATAAATGTTATGCTTATTTTATATTTGTTTCCGAAGATTCACATAGCCACTGTGTAGTAGATTTGAATTTGTATCGATACGTCGGATTTCCTCTTGAAATGAAATGCATGTTATACTATCTGACGTATCAGGTACTCGCACAAAGCAATTACACAGATGGTCGCTCCTCAACAGCCTTACTCTTCGTGCTAGTCGACGGCATTACTCTGTAGTGTCCTTGGCTATTGTGAGTATAGAGGTGGGGCGTCACACATCTTTTATTCAAACTTTTATAAAGATACTCCTTTACAAATAACCATTTTATCTTCTTTTTTTCAAATCTTTATTCAAAAAATATTTCTATCCTTTTTTCCAAAAGAAATTGATTATCCTTTATTTGAAGTAATACCATTATAATACTTATTTCAAAATTCCTTTGAAATTTCTTTGTTAATAAATCACCTTATAAATTTAATTCCAAATTTATTTTATATTTCATAACTTTCCCATTTATACCTTTTCAAAACATTAGGATATTCATCTTTCTCAAACCTCATTTTTTTTTTTTTGCTAATCACACTTTATTTTATAAAATATACTTTATAAAATAATTTCTTCAAATAATTTCTTTATTTAAATATTTTTTGTAAAGATACTTATTTATATTACAAAATCATTTTATTATAATGCACCTCTAAATATATCTTAGTGGTTTCTAAAAAACTCATTTTCAAAATAATTCATTAAATTGATAAACTACCATAAACTTCCTTTAACTAATATCAAATGTGAAAACATTTTTTATTTAGTTGAAACTTACTTAATCAATTTAACACTCCTTTATTAATTGAAACTTCCTTTATATATATATATATATATATATATATATATATATATATTCTCTTTAACTTTACAATATCAATATATAAAAGTTACTTATTCAGTTGCTTTAAGTATAATCATAATTTACTTAATATAAAGTATAATCGAAGAGACTAAAAAATACTACCAAAAATGTTAAAATGAACTTCTCTTTTCATAACAAGTTAATTATAATTTTTCCATATTTTTATAAAAGACTCTATTACTTATTGTTATCATTAAAATCCCATTACTAAAGATCCAAATATACCCGTAAGGTTTCTTCCAAATTGTCGTTTAAGGGCTTAAAAACAAATGTCGCTAAAAAATCATTTACTACATACCCAAAACATTCTATATGAACTTTAAATATTTAATTTAAAGATCAAAGCATACCTATGCTTATCAATTAAGATAATATACTTTGACAAGAATTGACAACTATTAATTTGTCAATTACTGATTCACGTTATCCTTTTTAACTTTAGAAAATAATATAGATCGAGTAACTCAAAAATGCTACCAAGGAACTAGCTATTGCCAATAGTATAACATATTTCCTTAACAAGAAGGATAATACTTAATAGTAGCATTTACCATCTGAGCACATTAATTGCCCATTTTTAGTTACTTTCGAGCCACTTTAATAAATAATCATAAGATCATTTTTCGTTTCCAAAAGCTCTTTTTTATAGAAATAATACTATTATTATTCCTTTTTCAAAAATCATTTGAAATTCCTTCCGAAAATATTTGATATTTAAATTCCCGCAGATTCCTTTATAAAAGCACGTTTTATAAGTCCAGTTTATAAAATTACATATATAAAATGTATTAATAAGATTTCTTTTTCTTAAAAAAATTCCTTTAACCTTAAACCAAGATTATCGAATACCCCATAGTCAAATTTTGAAACTAAATTCACGAGGAGTTTGTGCTCAAACTTTTAAACTAAACAACCAATCAATTTACGCTAATACCTGAGTATTACCTTTTCCTTAATAAAATAACTATATTACTTGAAAAATATTCTTTATATTCGAAATATAATCGTTGTTAAAATTATTTCATTGACCAGTTCTCAAAACCAAAATCATTTGGATCTTATTGGAATAATCTTCCTTGATCGCAAACCCACTGTTTCTTGGTGGATATTCTGGCAGTTCCTCTTCGTCGCTAGAGAGAACTATGAGGTTATCCTTCTCGCCGAATTCACTCTAGATGACTCCCGTTCGTGTAACTTCCCCCATATGGTTTATACAAGATAAATAATCATTTTTAGGCATGAGTAGTAGGTAATTACTAGCGTAGAGAGGCCTAGTCAATACTCAGAAAATGTTTTGAGATTTACTTTGAAAGTTGGCTTTTTAAAATTCTTTATATAAAAGGTTTTATTATTTCAAAAATTCTTTAGAAATTTTACCAAATTATTCTTTTCATTTCAAATACATACATATATATATGTATGTATGTATGTATATAGGTAAAAATGAATTTATATAAAACCAAATTCTTTTGTATATTTTATTAGCAAATACGCGCTCATATATAATACTCTCAAACTCATTCTAGGGCATTGCTAACCCCATCACTAATGAGTTACTCATCCTAGGGCATTACTATCCCAATCTCAGATGAGTCTATTACCCTTATCAGGCTCAGGAGTTCGCTCAACCTAAGCTCTGATACGACGTTGTAAGGAACCATTTCTTCAACTCCTAGAAATCAATACTAATACGTCCTTGGTATTAACGTGTCGTAAATCCAAGTGTCGAATAAGCATATTCTTAAGGGTAAGAAAGAAAATAAGACAGAATGGAATCTCACATGTGTTATCTCAACATGAAATCTTTACAATAGAAATTAAAATACGTTTATCAAAGTTAAAAAGATGGATAGTTATAAATCATGTCCTTATGAATGCGGAATACTATAGTACAAGTATGTGGTGGAAATAGACAAAAATCTTTAGTAAAATCTTCTGACTCCATGCTTCAAGTTCAATCCAGTTTTCTTCTAAACTAAACCTTACAACTTGGTTACTTGGGGAAAATTAGGGCACCCAAAGTTTAAGGAAATGGAAAATAAACTCCAGGTCAGTCATGGGACTAGGTCAGTCATGGGACTGGTGTGAGAACTTAAAACATGCATATTGAAAAAGAAAGGTATCTTATAAGACCAAGCCACACATAAACACGAAATGAGTTTTTACCTTATGATAACCAAATCATTCTATGTAAAAATACTTAATATTATTTTTAATGACATATCTTTGAAAATAGTTGCAAGTAAACTTATTAATCTTAGCCGAAATTGTTACATTGATTAAATTCCAACATACTAGCCCAATAGGGGTTCTTCAATCAAACTCATAAAGGTACTTATTGGGAAATGGATTTTCATACAAATGACCAGGTGAAAGGACTACCTTTCGATAGGTGCACCTCTAGATGGATGTCCCCAGGACCAACATAAAGGATCCTCTACCAACACAAGACCGGCCTATCTCTGTAACCAGATGATACCGAATATATCATCCCTCGGTCGTTGCCGACCTATTCGAGGGCCCTCATAGCATACATCCACAATAATTTACATCTCCGGTGTCATAGCGAAAAGAAATCTATCTAGAAGGGGATGATCATACCCTAATGGTTGCGAACCGCTTAACCTTGCCGCATTTAACCTTGTTTTGGCCATTTCCACGTGTGAGGCCTGAGGTAAGGATTACCTTTCACATAATACATCATCTTTCCTCTTTGAATGCCACATTGCCATTCCTTAATCACATGATTGATTTCTACAAACGTATAACTTCCTGAGCTTGAATGTCTCGGGAAAGGGTGTTAAGCTAAAAGAAGGTGTCTTCTCCGCCACCGACTGATATACATTATATAGAGAGCACTCATTGTGATTTTGAATGCAAGGTCAGACACTCGTCCATATAAGTTGCCCAGGAACAGGACAAACCAAAGGCACTATCCTAGCACATCATAAGATTAGTAGCAAATAGTCCTTATGTTTCTAAGATTTTTCATAACAAAGAGATAACCGATAATATAAGTATTTCGAGAGTTATCCCTAATCAAATCAACAAGCAGTCCTTTGTTACTATTCGTCTTAATACCTTCAACTTTTGATCTTTTACTTTGAATACATATATTGGTTCAAAGTGGTTTTCGGATAGGAATTGCCCAAATCCGACTCTAGTTCCTTCGAAACCAATCATCGATAAAAAGAGGTTTTGTGAATAGGGAATCATTCTTTAATTAGTTAAGTTCTTTTTATCAAAATCTCTTTCGAAGGTATATATTTCTAAAACATTCTTTCCAATACATACGGAATCATTAAGCCTCTCTTATTAAATCCTTTGATTACATAAAAACCTTTTTATATTCCAAATCATTTCATCTTTTCTTCGGAAAAATATTCCAAATCCTTTATTTAAATATTAACAAAGATTTCCAAATCACAACTTTTAATATGGATCAAAAACAAAGTTAGTTAAGACATCATTTATTATAAATCCAGGCCAATGAATTTTAAGTATAGGAATTTAAATTCATTGCAAACCATATTACTTAAATTTTAAAAGATTTCCTAATTCAAAACTCTCAATTTTGATTGAGTTAAAAATATGTTATCTAGGATATTAATCCAAAACCAAAAAATGCTTAGTGAGCAGAATCTACAGTAATCATCTAATTATACTCAATAGTAATCCCTTTATTCAACAAATACTATGGGCGGAATAATGGCAAAATCACCTTTTAAATTCCATGAATAGTAAGGGTTCTCTCTTTGTGCTTTGACACCGAGTACAAGAAGGTCATCTCCATAAAATCCAAGTAGTCTAAATTTTGAAAACCTTATTCTTTATTCTTTAGAAAATTTCAATCTGAGTAAATAAAATTCAATATCCTATCCATCAGAGCAGTTTGGATAGCCAAGGAGAGCAGAAAACTGGTTTTCCAAACTCAAGCCTAAACACTATCTCTTGACAACAATAAGGCGGTCAAGTTATTTGATCAAATCCAAAACATTAAAACATTTTAAACATTTCTTAAATCCTTAAAATTACCTTTAAAACACTTTATTGATCATTCAAAAACATTTATAAAATATTTGGATAGGAATCGATAAGTTTAAAACTATATTTCAAAAGTTATAGAAAAGTGCTACGAAAAAGTGCTATGGAAAGTGCATTTTAAGCTATATTGTTCAAAACGACTTTTTTTTTTAAATACCTTTTTGTCTCTCAAATCACTTTTAAAACATTTTAAAGGATTTATACAATTTATTTCACATTTTTAAACAATTTAAAACATCATCACAAAGAAATCCGGTTTTTGGATTTCGAACTGCAAATTTGGGATTTTTTCAAAACTTGTTTTACTCATATTTCAAAATCTATTTATCGAAATCTAGATTTTCTTTCTTCATTGGAAAAATATGGCCCCCTTACCTTATGAAACCGAAAGCTGCCTTTGGTTTGCTACTTAAGTAGTTAAGGCGCAGTTAAGCCCTTGCAACTATGATAGAGAGCCATCCGCAATATACAGCAATCGAACAACGTCCCGCCGCAATTAGTATACCCGCAATTAATATACTGGCGATTTCATAGTTTGGACTTGGTATACTATCCGCCAATTAATATACTGGATATTAGTTGTCTAAGACCAATGTTTATACTGGCCAATTGATCGGGGCCTCCAATTAATATATTGGCGCCTTCCTTTTGAATCCACCCTTTGATTTTCTGAGTGGGGGGCGGGCAACCCTTAAACTAATAGGCCCGAAAAAGGCCTTTTTTGAATGAGCTATGGTAGTTTTTGTTTAACAACAGAATTCAGTCAACTGAATACATTCAGTCAATCGACTAAATACATTCAGTCAGTCGACTGAATCAGTGCACTTTTGAATGCACATGCATGTTTTTGAATTCAGTCGACTGAAGCTTCTATACCGGTCGACTGAACTGTATGTAACTGTCATTTTTTTGAAAAGATACTTTCTTTTTGAATAGCCTTCTTCCTCGCGAATAGTCGCAACCATTGCTATTCATTGAGAATTCTTCACCAGTAGTTGCAACTCCTTAATTACTATATATATGCATGAATTTCAAGATCAAATTACTTCACTTACTTGTTTATACTTGAATCATATTTTCTGAATTAACTACTCTCTTGAATTCATACATTCATTGCATACAATCATAATTCTATATTTCTAAAAGCAATTGGAAACTTCCTAATCTTCATATACACACAACTACACACATCATACTTGAGAAAAAGATTATAGGAAGGGTGTACTACAAGTAATAAATCTGTGTTATTAGATCACACAAGGTCAAGAAAACCTACTTTGTAATCAAAGTCCTATTCTGTTGCTCAGGCGGTCAAGTCCTGTTCGGTTGCTCAGGCAGTCAAGTCCTGTTCGGTTGCTTAGGCGGTGTAAACTTATTCCTCCAGGTTAAGTGAGGGTTGCTAGTTTTAATTCCAAAAGGACTCTGGGACTGGACGTAGAACGGAAGTTCGAACCACTATAAAAATTCCAGGTGTCATTTTACTTTACTGCTATTACTATTTTCCGCACTAGTTATTTTTATACTCATATTCGGCATCAGTAGAAAACTTAGTTTATATCGCATTGCCACTACATTTACATTGTTTAAAACTGTTGGTTGTTTCGAAGCATAGCAGTCACTTTCATTAGGTATTGGAGCACAGGAATTTTCAGTATTTTATATTTGCTATATTATATAGGTTACCTATCGACATTTGTAAGAACGGAATTTTATAACTGTCCAGCCGATAAGGTTTGTTTTTAACACTGATATGCTCTATATGTTTGGAGTGGCAGTTTCAACTGTCCTTGTTATATTATATATTGTCGATTCTATTTTTCTTATTCTCTGTTCTTTTCTATTTATTTACCCTAATAATCTGCCCTTTTATCGATTGGATGTGCGACATTTGAACAATGTTGTAGTGTTTGGTTCGACTTTCGATGGTCAAAAAGGTGGCTCTTTATAATATAAGAGTTAAACCACTTTAAAATGGTTTTAAATACTTTTTGAATGTTTTATAAACACTAGTACCCAATTTTATGAAGTTTTGACAAGTTATGAAAATTAAGTCAAAAATATACAGGTCGCATATTGGTAGTTTGCGATTTCACGTCATAAAAGTTTAAATCCATATATACAATGGATTTAGAGTTAGAACTCTTTGTAATAAGAATTTTTCAAACTCTTATAATCATTGTTCCAAACAAAAAATGGATCGCGATTTCGTTTAGTAGATTTTGACATATGTGCAAATAGGGTTTAAAAATAGCTGCAATTTCGCAATTCGAAAACCATAGCGATAAATTCTTTGAAATTGATATTTTTAATTCTTTAAAATTATGGAATAAATTCTTCAAATATTTTAAAAGATCTTAAAAGAGTTTTGAGTTATAAAAATGGATTTCTAAATGATCGAAAAGTTGTTTTGATAAGCCTTAAAAGCACCATTCGCGGCACTTTTTGCAGCACTTTTAATAACTTTTGAAATATGGATTTAAACTTAAATATCCTTTCCTAAACGTTTTATAAATGTTTTAAAGTAAATAATTAATAATTTTAAAGGTAATGTGGAGGTTTTATAATTTATTTTAAAGAGTTCAAATAAATGATTTAAAGAAAAGCTGTTATAATTAAGTGATTTAATCTTAGCTCTAAAGGCCGATGAGTAGACTGGATTTTTCTATTTGTGAGATCCTGATGTGAGGTGCTTAAACTAAGGAATTATTCATGATCAACCATTGCCCTGGCTCATGCGGCCTCTTTTCTGGATGAGGGATAGATAAGGTCATATGCCAAGGCAAGTATAAAAGATTTAATTTTCCAAATTTAAAACAACTAGGATTGTGTAGAAATAATCTTATTATACACGGTATTATATTTCGAGGAGAAAATCTATACTATCTATGTGAATTTAAAAGGTGATTTCACCATTATTCGACGGATAGTAAAGGTTGAATACGAAAATTGACATTGAGTAGAATTTGTACAATTTTTATCAATCCCTTTTTACTCATTAAAGTTTTGCAATGTGATTTATGAGAAATGATTTTGATTTAGTATTTCCAAAGTAAAAGAGAGGTTTAATGATTTCATATATACTTGAAAAGAATATGATTTAAGGATTTATATCTCTAAAAGAGAAATTTTATTTGATAAAAGATATTAATAGATGAAATGATAATCACCCTTAAACTAAACATTTTTTATCAATGTTTTGTTCGAAGGAACTAAGAATGGATTTAGGTGATTCCTATAAGAAAAGCATTTGAACCAATTTACGCATTAGATGGTAAAGATGTGGAATGATAATAAATGTAATGAAGGGCTACAAATCGCTGATCCTCAAAGGAAATTTCTCATATCATATATATATAGCAGTAGTCCCTTCATTTGATCTTCGTTGCCAAGGCTACGTGCTACTAATCCTAAAGGTGATTCCCAACAGGATGTAGCAGAAGAGTTACTTTGGTTTGTTCTATTCTTGGACAATTTGTATGGACGAATGTCTGTCGTTGCATATCTAACACACTCGTACATTGCTAAAGGTGATTCCCAACAGGATGTAGCAGAAGAGTTACTTTGGTTTGTTCTATTCTTGGACAATTTGTATGGACGAATGTCTGTCGTTGCATATCTAACACACTCGTACATTGATTTTCAATAGCGTACATCTGTTTGGTGGCGTTGGAAGTAACTCTCTTACACTTGGCGCCCTTCTTTGAGACATACGAGCTTTGAGGTTATACATTTTTAGAAATCATGTATGATGGAATTGGTGATGTGGCATTCAAAGTGGAATTTGCTTGTGAAGTTAATCGCTACCTCGGGCCTCATCACCCGAAATTGACTAAAAAAGGGCATACCGTAAGGCTATGTGGTTCGCAGCCATTAGGGTATGGTCATCACCTTTCTAGATTTCCCTCTATATATTGGGTATGTTGTGTATGCTACGAGAGCTCTTAGATAGGTCGAGAACGACTGGAGTATTGTCATACTCAGTTCTATCTGTCACCAAATGGATCATTGGGTAGGCCGATCTTGCCAATTGCAGATGTTTCAAAGGTGTTGATCCTCAGTACATCCCTCTAGTGGTGTACTATACGAAAGGTAGTTTCTTATCTGCAATTGTATGGAATCCATTCTCAAATAAGTGCCTTCGGACTTGTTTGTGCAACCTATTATATTGGAATTTAATCAATGTAACAGTTTCGACTAAAATTATTTAATTTTACTTAAATAGTAGTTTCAATAAGATGTCATTAAAAATAATACTACCAGATTTAGCATCATAAAGATTTTGGCTATTATAAGGTAAAAACCCGTTCCATGTTTATGTGCGACGTGGCCATATGAGATACCCTTTGTTTTCAAATATCCATATTTTGAGTTTCTCACTCCAGTCCCATGACTAACCTAGAGTTTCTTTTTCTTTTTTCTTATACATTAGGAGCCTTATTTTTTCCCGGGTAGATAAGTAGCTAGGTTTAACTTAGAGCATTGTGATGGAGCTTGAAGTTTGGAGCTGAAGATGTTCCTATAAATAGTTCTCCATTTCCGTTTCTACTGTGTTAGTTTACCAATTATATTCAGCATCAATAAGGTTGGAGATTTGTAACTGTTCATGTTGAATTATAGGATAGACTCTAACAAATGTATTTAAATTTTCCACTGTAAAGATACATACATAAATGCATACATATATATGAGCGTTACGGCACATGCTTCACGCATGATAAAGTCATCTAAATTGTTTTTCTACAAATAGAAAATAGTTTCCACAAATATTTAACCATATTTTGTTTTGAATAATATGTAATTAATTTTGAATGTTTATTTATAAGTTGCAATGTCTATTTTTTTTTGTTAATTTTTATTTATTTTTTCAATCAATAAGAAAACGAATTGTAATGTATTTTATTTGTTAGATCCCATTTTCAAGTAATATTACGACTTGGTAAAAATTTGTAGAGGAAATTTTGAATTTGTAAAAGAAGCTTAATTTTCATATCTTATTTTTAAGTGATACTAAATCTTAATAATAATATATGTAGAGGCATTTGTGTTATTTTATGTTGACACTAAAAGAGTGCGATGGCAAATATATTATAACTACTGATACAGATATACATATAAGGTTATTTTTGGAATTTCATCGTCAGACCAAAAAATTGCATTTCTATTCCAACTTAATAAAGATATGGATATAATATATTTTATCCCATTCATGTAAGATTCTATTCTGCCTTTAGTTTCTTTTACTCCATGATAATCTGCCTCTCCGACACTTGGATTTGCGGCACGTGAATACCGAGGATATATTAGTGTCAATTTCTATTTCTCACGATCGTAGGTGTAAAACTAATTAAGTATAAATGCATTAAAGTAAAAGTAGAGAATTAAAGACATTGAACAAAGGAGTTTTATACTTGTTCGGAGTCACCATACATCTAATCATATACAATTGCTTGTATGGATTTCCTTTCAAATGCCAATCTTTAAATGGGCAGATGGCAAACTAATATAATCTCGATTACAAGATTAACACATCCTTCAGATTTTTTGAGCTCTGGGCACATTCACTTGATTTGGAGGGGACACAAGCACACCCACTAGGATTTTCGAGACACCAAGCACACTCAATAGGATTTCTGAGACACCAAGCACACCAAAATTGATTAGGATAGGCTACAATCACACCCACACAAATATAACTACAGTTTGATTTTTTTTATTATAAAGACAATTTCTTGACCTTTGCTTACAATGAATTTTATACCTTCATGGACAGCATTTTAATCTTTGACTGAGAGAGAGATATGATCGAAATTAGAGAGTAAATAGTAGAGAGTCAAAACAATGAAGATTAAATTGATTCTAGATTGAACTGGAGAAGATTTGAATATATTTTCAGTAGAAATTTTGGCGGAGTAAGAGGAGAGAAGATAATAAGAAAGTGGTTAATAAAAATTCATTTAAAAACCCCTATATATAGAGAATAAACAGACATGTCCATTCGCAAAGAGTTACAATGAGTGGACACTTCATTTCAAAATTAGAATTTCAAATTTTCGGTATTTATATCGACATACTCATAGGGTATACGTCAACCCCCATGTGTATTTTGAAAACTTTTTTATTTAATTTTTTTTTGAAAATGTTATACTTTGTAAAATATTCTGATACTTTGTAAAATAGTTTAACCATGGTTTATAAACATTTAAACTTTAAAAAACATTTATAAAACATTTTTAAATATATATAAAAAATATTCTTTATTTTGAACTTAAAAGTTAAGAAAATGAGAATAGTGATCAAAGATTGCTACTAGGGAAATCAACAATATTCTATGACTCTATTTATTATACCATGGTCTTGATATCTTTATACTCGTAAATATTCATGTTTAGTTCTTGAGTTTTATACTATACAATCTTTGAATCAACACCTGTATACAAGATATACCATATAAGTTGGCAGAATCATTAGTATCCATATTTTATAAAAATGTATTACTGTTACCCAGATTGTTATCATTAAAATCAATAACTGAGGTATTAACAATATTCCTTTTTTTATGATGACGGCCATTATTATTCTGTATATGTATAAAATACGATATAACACCCATGTATTAGATAAACCCCGTCGATATGTGCATACGCATATATTTTGTATTTTTCATTTTTTTTCTCATCAACAAAAATGGACGAAAAACAAATAACTCCCCCTAAATGAAATACTAATGACATATGATGATGTATAATTCATAATCAACAATCCAAGTAAAAATGATGATATATATCATAAATATATGATAAATGATACTATTAAACCCGATGACATACTGTAAAGTAAATTTTATTAATATAATTTCAAACTATACATAAACAAATTCAATACACACCAATCCAAATCTAAATCAAACCAAATTAAAACACCCAAATCCTAAATTTGAAAATGCACATAAAGCAAAATCTAGTCCTAACAAACCAAACTATTACATATTATAACTAAGTCTATAGTTTTTGCCTAATTATAGGGGACTTGTGGATGGGACAGAAAGGGTAGTGAAGGCAAAAGTTCCCTTTTTGTTCAACAAGATTTCCATCTCGATCGAAGCAAACTTCTCCAACGCATTTAACCTCGTCATCATCTACGTCATCTCCCTCTTCTTCCACTTCCTCTTCCTCTTCTTCCTCTTCTTCTTCCTCTTTTTCACTTCTAGGATTCAGAGTGACTCGATTAGGATCATCCTCTTCAATTATAATTGGATTTGTCGGATTATCCAATCAATATTTTCTAGGGATTCCATAGAATTCGCCCTTGTTTTTCTTGTTCTTTTAAGAAGTGTAGTTGTACTGTAACAACCCAAAATTTTACCCATTGAATTTTAAATGTTTAATTTATTGTAAATATTCAAATAATGGGATTTTGGAATTTAATAACTTGAATTCCAACATAGTAATCGTTCAAAAATTTGAATTGTGAATTAATTATTAATTAAATGGATTTAATAATCTTATTTAACTACTTTTAATTAATAAGTAATATTAGTGAATTCAATTTGTAAATTTCTTAGTAATAATAAATTGATCGGGTAAATATCGATAATGTGATTGAAAAATACAAAATGATATTTTAGTATGCGAAATTAGCATTCTGGGGCACTGTCCCAGATTTTAGCAAACTAGTACCATTGGATCTGGAATAATAAATTGTTGTTCTCTGACTAGTTTTGTGATGATTGGACGTACTGTTTGGTCATACGAGCTCGAAACGAGTAGTGATAAATTTTAGACAATCAAAACAATATAATTGGATTTTGAAAAGCTAACTTTTATATATTATAGAATTAGCCCCCTAAAATAGTTTCATTGAGTTTACAGCAGTGGTATATAGTTAGGAATGCCAGTGAGCATGCCTCGATTAGTGTTTGGAAATTTTCGGACGTGAATAGTACCGGTTAGAAAATCCTATATAAGGACCCACATCCATTACCATTCATTTTGCTAAAACCCTGACCCTAAAAGATAGCCACCATATTTTTATAGCTAAATCAAACTGTCGGCGTTGATCTGGCCACAAGAAACCAAGATAGGTGATGGATCCAACTAGGAAGTTGTTTGGGCCATTGAGATGAGCTAGATGACCGGAGGGATCGTCGTTAAATGACATGAGGTGGCAAGAATTTATGTTCAAAGGCGGCACGATTTTGGGTTCACCTTACTAATGACGGTGATCTAGGAGGTGAGGCTGGTAGTGTTGGGAAGCTTGCGGTTGAGGCTACCTACAATAAGAAGGTGGTTGCAATTATGGCCCTAGGGTGGCAACAACGAGCCTAGGAAAGTCACGAAGTGGTTCGTGCTTATCCGGCCTTTGTTAATGGCGAGAATAGGGTTCTAATTGTAATTTGTAGGGGTAACTAGTTTGCTAAATGACGTAATTAGATAATAAATATGTTAATTAACCTGAAAATCTTATTAATCCATAACTAATTCATACATGGTTAGAATCAAGCGCAGGAAGTTGTGTTGCACTCATAGGAATGTCTTCTTTGCTATGGAATTGGATTGATTGAATTTGGAGGTAATGGAATTTTGTGCTAAAATCCAATGCCTATTTGATTTTAGTTCAAACTGAAATGCTTCGGCGATAACTGGAATTTTTGTGAGTTAAACTCACCCTTGTGGTTCATTAGTATAAAATATAGTGGATAAAAATTTATTTATTGCCTGCTTGAATGTTGTATTTGCTAGTAGATTTGGATACATTATCCTGATTTAATTTAATTGCGCTTAACGTAGTTAAATAAATTATATCTCATTTGGGATATCTTGTTAGCAGAATAAAACCTCATTTTACTGTAATAAAATTGAATAAATTATTTAGAAAACAATGTAATAGAATAAATCATCGTTCTGTACATGTCATGTAAATATTATTATTATTGGACCTTTTGTTCTGTTTTTCTACTTCTCGCTTGATCGTGGATGGCATAAATAACCATTTTGTTGCATAGGACAGAAAAGAGAAGACGGAGCATTTTCATAGCGCATAGATCGCTACGGAACACTTCAGGAAAATACACAAACATATGTGTGTTATACATGAGACTTTTATAAGGAGACCCAAATGGGTTTCTCACCATTATTATTTTTTATTTGCTGTTTTATGCATCCGATTTATATTCTCTTATTGCTTATGCTGATGTTTAGTTGAAATAATTATGGCAGTCTATTGGAATTTTTTAAGTGTCATTGTAGCAATGTTTCGCTTTATCATCACTTATTGAATATCATCTCCCTACACTTTTATGTGTTGAACTTTAGCTTGTATTTTCACAAAATAGATGCTTAAAATTCATTAATCAATCTTGATTAATAATATTTGAATTAAATCAATCACTTTAATTTACGATGTTTGAATTTAACAAATCAATTTAACTAGCGATATTAAAAATTTCATTAATCATTTTAATTAATAATATTTGAGTTTATTAATCATTTTAATTAATGATGTTTTAAATTTATTTAATCATTTTAATCAATGATGATCGAATCTAATTAGTCATTTTAATTAAAGATATTTGGATTTAATTACTAATTTTAATTAATGGTGTTTTAAAAAGTTAATTAACTGATTTAATTAAAGAATTTACCATAAATTAACTAATTTAATAAACGTTCTAAAGATTATTAACTGATTTAGTGTTTCAAAGTTAATGAGCCAATCTAACTATCCTTTGGGATAATTAACGTTGTTTTTAAATTTATAAATGTATTTAAATTGATTTATTATCTACTGGGACTAATAAGTGTTGTTTTAAATTTATAAACGCTAGTTTATAGTTGAGAACTCTTTTAATAGAAATTGTTTAAAATTAAAAACAAGTGTAAATTGCTTTTGGATTATAGTAGGCCTTGTTTTAGTGACATTTGTTTTTTACCATTGTTTTAATACAGTTAATATTATAATCTATCCTTTTAGAAGAATATTACGAAGAGTATTTTAAAAATGTTTTACAGAATTTGAAATGTGAAAACCGAGCCCAAGTGTGGATCAAATGTTTTAAATGTTTGATTAAATTATTAGTGGTAAGTTTATGATATTAATTCCTATACACAAACCACTTTGTAATTCCCGATATTTGATTTATTGACTATCGATTTTGATTCTTCTATCTTCTTTGTATTTCGTCACTCTAGGACGATATGTTGCTCAATTGAGCTTTGATATCTTTTGTCGAAAATGACTAAACCCAAAGGGCGAGTAAGGGAGGTACACCCTTCTAGTCAATGTTGTGCTTTGTCATTCTAAGATGATTTGTCGCTCAGCATTGGTACCCAACATTAGAAAAACTAAAACCAAAGCACGAGCGGGAGCCAAGCTATACGGGTCGCACCAATTAGTATATATTCACATATCTAGAGAAGTCGATATCATGCATGCATTAGTGTGAGTATATTTGGATGCCTACGGATTTAACGAGGTCCGACTTGGAAGTTGCCGAGAGTGATGCGTGTGCACTCAAGTATAATTTATCTAGAGGTATACTTTTGTTAAAGGGAGGAGCACCCTCCTAATTATGTTGGATAAATTCATTTTCCCCATTTCTATCTCAAACCTTGTAATTTATTTGTTCTTCTTTTTGTTTGGTCAATTCATGACGATTAGTTGCTTATTTGATTATTGCTATTCTTTGCAGAAAATGACCAAAACCAAAGTGCGAGTGGAAGCCAAGCAATGTAGGATTTTTCCCATCAAGGTGTTTTTACATCTACTCTAGATTGGGTTCGCCGGTATGCATTAGGAGATGTGAAATACTCAGATTCTCAATAACCGTTGGTGGGGTCTAGTTTGGTATTGTCCGAGAACGATCATTGCTCTCAAGTATATTTCTATAGGTATATTTTCCCTTTCTCTTATTTTATTCAAAACTTTAAAATTGTGTTTCATAATTTGCATCAAGAAGTGTCTAAAGCTCTTCTCGATGTCTACTTATATTTGTCCATTCTATAAGTTTGGATTTTGTTATTATCTATGTATGTCCTTTCTTGTTTGGATCGTTATTCTGATTGTTTCTCATTCCTTAATATATGGATGTTGTTCTTGTGAAGTAAAAACTCATTGCGCGTTTAGCGGCGTGGTCTCATAGAATTATTAAATGTTAGCCTTATACTTGAGTTTTCTCACGCTATTTTTCCAGACTGGTCCCAGTATCGTTTTATTATAATGCTTGGGGTCAAACCAAGTATTTTTCTAGGCTTTCATTAGTGGGACATAGAACTCATGGAGTAGAAATGGATGTTCACTTGTCATAGTATTTGACTTTCCGCTGTATTATATATACCTATCAGCAATTGTAAGGTCGGGATTTTATAATTGTCCAACTAATAAGGTTTATATTTAACTATGACATACTCTTTATTTTGGAGTGGCAGTTTATACTGCCTTTATTATATTATATGTTGTTGATTCCATTGTAAGATTCCGATTTCCCTGTTCTCTGTTCTTTTCTTTTTATTTTACCCTAACAATCAACATTTCCGACGATTGAACGTTTGGCATTTGAATACCGTGGATGTATTCGGTGTTGACTTTCGATGGGAGGAAAAGTTGAGTCGTTACATGTACAATTTCTATTTCAAAAAGCATGTGAAAGACATGATTCATACCATCTCAAATCTTAGTTACTTTAGCCATGTTGATGTTCTGCATAAAGCCTTAAGTTGGAGTTTGGAAGGAAAAGGGCATATTATCTTCTCTTGGTTGTTTGGAACTCGTGGATGCCAGGATTTTATTTTTATTCAAAAATTAGAGAAGAAGAAAGATAGAATAATGGTTTTAATTTCAAAATTCTATGATTGTATAAGCATATTTCAATTTTGAATTTCGGAAGGAAATCAGAATTTTCCAACATATGTCGACATTTAGGATGGGAGTTTGTCGACATATGTAGGTTAATTTTGACAATTTATTTTTCTTTTAATTTTCTAATTTTTATCTTATTATATCTATATTTCAAAGAATGAACATATTCCTAACTCTCTTATAGGCTTAATAAAAGTGGTTTGATTTAATGTTTTTGTTAAAGGTCAGCTATTTGTTTTTTAATATTAGTAAATTTAAGTGACATTACTTCCTTATTTACATTATCATTCAAAAATAATTTCTAATATTAATATGTTTAGTTATAGCATGATGTACTGGATTTTTGGATAGATTTATTGCATTAGTATTATCACAATCGACTGGTGATTTAATAAAATTTACACCAAAATCTTTTAATGTTTGTTGCATATAAATAACTTATGAACAGGCTAATGATGCTAAAACATATTCTGCTTTTATTATGGACAGAGATACAGAATTTTGCTTTTTGCTAAAGCATGAAACCATAATATGTCCTAAAAAGGACTAGTTCCACTTTTCTTTTTTTCATATGATTTATACCTAGCATAGTCAACATCACTTTCTCAAATCCAAATTATATGGATTTCCATTCATGTGTCTTGAACATCCATTATCCAATATCCACTTATCCTTCTTAATTTCCGACATTCGATTTTCAAATGTCTGTTCACCATTAGTCATATAACAAATTTATTTCTGCAATTCAAAATCATACCTTTCTAAGAAATCAGGTGAATTTTCAAAACAATAACTTTCTAAAAACATATTGGATTCATAAAATTGTTTTTCTGCAAAATTGTTAAAAATATTACTAGCCATTTAAACTTTCCAAAAATCAAATTGTTAGTTTTTGGAAACTTAATGCTCTTGTATCGACCCAGAATTTTTGTCGTTGATTCTAAATATTTAAATGGTTTAAATATTGGAGTTGAAATTTTAATTTAGTTAATAAGTTTTCAAAAACTGAAATTTTAAGCGATTTCGTAAGTTTTGAAAATCGTCGATTTAATCGACGTGTTAAAATAGCAATCCGGGACACAGTCTCGGAAATCGACGAAACAAGTTTCATTGGATCCATAATAGTGTACTTTTATCAGATTTCAAATTTTGTAGTGTTTTGAGTTACCGTTTGGTCGTACGGAATAGAAACGCTTGGAAATAATTTAATCGAATTCAATTTAAAATAGTCAATACAAATAGTTATTTTCTGCATGTGATCGAATTGGGGCTCGAGACATATTCCATTGTGCTCATAATAGCAGTATAATATTAGGAACGCCAGGCAACATGCCTCGATAGGGGTTCGAATAAATATCTAGGTACATTGAAATTTAATAGTATATATTCACATCGATTATCACTTTAGCCATCAAAACTTACCCTTAGCCGACCTAGTCTAGGATGGAACAAGCCAACCTAACCCTATACGAAGTCGCCTTCATTTCTTTCAAATTGCACTTGCATTTCTTTCTTTAAAATTTCACGAACTTCCTTCTTTCCCTTTTCAAATCAGTTGAACAAATGAAATAAAAAAGTATAACGGAATGAAATCAAATTCATTCGAAAACATAAGAAAAAATCTCGTATATACTGATTTAATAATTCGAGTCTCCCTCTCCTCACCTTTCAGTTGAAATCGAAACCAACAAGAGACAAAAGGGTCGTGCTTGAATGAATCGTGATTTTGAGAGAGGGGATGGTGCGAGTACAAATAGGCAGCACAATGTGTAGGATGGGGGCCGGCGTGGGGCCATGAGACAAAGCAAGCAAGCTAAGGTGAGGTAATGGCCGAGGCGAGGGATATTCGCGAGTGGGTCGTGACTCGTACGAATCGCATAGGATGCTAGAGGTCAGTGACGTGGTTGCATGCGGCATTTGTTAGAGTGAGCTCGAGGGGGCAGCATTCGGCGACTGGGTGGGGGAGACGATTGGAGATGGCCGCTAGCGATAGATGGCGGTGACTAGGAAAGGTCGATGAGGGTTTTCAGTATGGAGATGGCGAAGCAATGATCGATGACTGATGTGGTGAGGGTTTGAGCATGTACGAAGGAAATTGGCGGCCAGAGTTATTCAATCAAGGAAGTAAAAGGTTTAGAATCTAATAAGTTTGTTTTTCATATTAAGTTTAAGTAAATTATATTTTTATTCAATGTTTAAATATGTATAATATGTTCTTGCGAGGTCCAAAAATCATAAAGTCGATCGCGTAAAATTAGTAGCTGCAAAAATTCACTTTCTGGAAGTGATTTGGAATTTTTGAGGTCCTATGGAATTTTAAATTAAATCGAAAGTTATTCGATTTAATTTTAAATCTGGACGTTCGACAAATTAAAAATCAAGGTGAGTAATTCTCACTCATTTAGATTGCTCAATTTAATTTTAAATGGTTGAAATTAATTCTGGATGCTCAGTTGAATTTTTTAACTAATTATCAGTTGAATGTGATATTATATATATATATATATATATATATATATATATATTATTAGTTAACAGCCATTTTTATGTTAACAGCTATTTTTATGTTGTGTTAACATATATGGATGCAGAGAAACAGGTTGGAAGGATCCAACTAAATTCCTCAAAATTATATTGATTATTTTTCATATATAATAATATATGATGTGTTAGAATAATTTATCATATATTACTATTGTGATGTGATTTGTTGGAGCTATAGTAACGCTGGCCTTAATTTTTGTATTTAAAATACCATAAATATTATTTTTGAATTTTTAAGAAATTAAAGGAGATTTTAAATATGAAAATATTCATATCATAATTTTGATTACTTAAAAGAGACTGATTTGGATAAGAAATAATTGATTTTTGATCGTACTTAACAATTCAGGAAAAAATATTTTAAATAGAGATTTCAAAAAAATTCGTATAGAAGATTTTAAACAATGGATTTTTAAAATGATATCCTGAAAAATATGGAAAGGCAATGAAATCGATATTAAAAATAGATTTGAAATAACTGGAATTTATAAAGAAGTGGATACAAAATGGAATTTTATAAGTGAGATTAGTTTTATAAAAGGGTGAAACTCAAAGGACTTATAAAATTTATAAACGATGTTTATAAATAAGGGAAAATGGTAGCAGTTGCTAAATTGGAAATTTAAAATTCATAGGGTAAAATTATATTAGAATATGGAAACGGGGTTGAGGAAAATAGTGGATACTATTTTTGAAATGTGGAAATGATTAGGAGAATCAGATTGAAATCGATGGTTTGTGAATCGAGAGGAGTTTATAAATTAATTGGTTATTGAGATTTTAAAAATATATTTTATTACTAATAAATTAAGTTGTTTTAAAAAGGGAAGTTTTATTTATAAAACTGTATAATTTTGAACTAGTAGAATTGAAATACATCGAAAAGTGAATTTTCCAAATACTTAATGTTTATTTTAATAAATCCTAATTTTTAAAATCAGCTTTGAAAATTGATTTGTTTATCTAAAAATGAGTTATTGATGTTTATAAAATGACTTTCAATATTTTAAATAATTACTTGAACACGTTTTAAAAATAAATTAATATTCTTTAAATACTTATTTTATATATATACATATATTTACATATACATATATATATATAGTGATTTGTATTGATTTAAATTTATTTATAAATCTTCTCGAGATTTGGAAATGTGGTTTATTCAGTAGATGGGATTTATGAGAGAATTCTTAAAATGGAATTTGAGAAAGTGTATGAAAATTTCCAAAGTAGTTAAATAAGAGTGAACTTCGAAAAATGAGATAGAATTCATAAAAGAAGTAGAAAAAGGGAAATTGAAATTATAGACAAGGGTATTTGACTTTGGAAAATATTAAAGGGAATAAATCAAGGAATCCCAAAACTTATAGAATTCATTAAAAATGAGTTAGGGAATTTATAATATAAATTGTGAAGGATATTGAGAAAAGAGAAATAAACGGAAAAAATTTCTAAGTGTTGAAATAAAAGATTGTTTGAAATATCCCAAGAAGGGTATAAGTAATTGAGTTGTCTTAATTTTTGAAATATTGGAAGGGATTTAAATATATATCTTATAAAGATATTTGAAAATAAATTTTGGAAAATTTATAATAAGGCCCGATGTCTTCTTATAGATGTTCATTGGTAGTTAAATAACTGGCTATCAATTTTGACCAATTTTATTGATAGTTTCGAAGAGACTGGGATCAGATTTAATTATCCGAAAACCACTTCGATTTGATTTGAGCATTACGAATGGATATCATGAAGATAGTGAAGATGGTGATTCCGGTTTCTCCAGACCCAGGACAACTTGTATGGGCGAATGTTATCATTGCATCGTTGCTTGGAAGGCAGTATTAGCATTCCAAGAATGAATGCTATTCCAAAGGTAAACATTAGCCTCAAGCCTCATCGACCGAGAAAGACTCAAACATGGGAGATGCAGCAAGGCTAAGTGGTTCGCACCTAATTAGGGTATGTTATCACCTTCTAGATACTCTCAGATATATTATAAATTATGGATATGGTTGTCCATGGAAAAAGTGAGTGCTTGATTTTAAGGGTGGGAACACTCGGGGTGATAACATATTCGGTACTATCCAGGTTAGGGGTAGGCCGGTCTTATGTTGGAAGGGGATCCCAGCGAGGTAATCGGTACATTTTTTAGAGGTATACTATAACGGACGGTAAACCAGTAGCCCAGTCATTTTATGGAACCCATTCTTCAATAAGAGCCGTACGTTTTTAGTTGTGCCCAACTATGATGAAATGTGAAATGCAAGCATTTCGGCTATTTTCTATTTACTTTTTTAGACACCATTATAATATCAGATGATTTTAATATCAAATGTTTTGGTTATCGTAAGGGAAAAACCCGTCATGTTTATGTATGATGTGGTTTTATGAGATACCTTTTCTTTTCAAAGGATTTAGATAACTTTAATAATTCAAATTGAGTGTGTTTTCTTACGCTAGTTTTCCAGATTGACTCGGGTGTTATTTTATTATAATGCTCGGATCAGGCCGAGTATTACAGATTCTAGATAGGATGCTGTGGAGCTCAGGTGATGAGCTAGATGACAAAAACATATTGCTATACATGATTTATATTTTCGCTGTGTGAGGACAAGTTATTAAACTGTCCAGATTGGTTGTTGTCTATTGTACTCTGATAATGGTATGTATATTAACAGTACAGTTCTTGTATTTAAAATATGTTATTATATATTATATTTTGTTCTGCTGCGATTGTGAGATTTTGTGTTGTTGTTTTCTATTTTTTTCTTCTACCCTTTTTTCTTCACCCCTAGCAAATCGGTTTTTTCGGCACTTGATTATTCGGCAAGATATACAGTAGACGTATTAATGTCGATTTTCGAGGGACGAAAATCCTGGTTCTTTACAGCCCTGATACCAAGTATAGGTTGCAAAATTGTAGATCTTTAGGCTAACTAAACATTGGAAGGGGTTGAATAGTGTTTTCTAATTTTTATGAATATTTTTAAAATTGTTTCAATATTATTATTAACCAACACAAAATGAACAATCACAAACGCAAATATAGATAAGTATAAGTGCAATGAAGTAAATAGTAGAGAAATAAAGAGATCACATTAGGGGTTTTTGTACTAGTTCGGAGGTACCATACCTCCATTCCCGTACAATTGCTCGTACAAATTTCTTTTCAAATATCAATCTTTAAGTGAGCAGAAGGCAAATCCAAAACAATATCGATTTCAAGGCTACAAGACACACCCTTTAGATTTTCTAAGCTCTGGGTACACTCACTTGATTTGGATTGAACATAAGCACACCCACCTGGATTTTCAAGAACCAGGCATACCTAATTAATTTGAACAAGCTACAAAAACACCCACACAAATAAAACTAAAGTTTGATGGTTTTTCCAAAGATAATTTCTTTATCTTTGGCTATAATGAATCATATAGTCAATTGCACAATACTTTGATCTTTGATTAAGAGAGAGATAATTGAAATAAGAGAATAAAATAGTGGAGAATCAATAAAATGAAGATTGAATTGATTTTGATTTGAATTGGAGAAGATTTGAATATATTTTCAACAAAAATTTTGGAAGAGTAAGAGAAGAGAAGATAATAAGAAAGTAATTGCCAAAAATTTGTTTGAAAACCCTATATATAGAGAACAAATAGACATGTCCATTTGCGAAGAGTTAAGACGAATAAACACTTCACTTCAAGATTTGAATTTCAAATTTTGAGCATACATGTCGGCGTACTTAAGGGTATATGTCAACATACCTATGTGTATTTTGAAAACTATTTTATTCAAAATGTTTTTGAAAATGTTATGCTTTGTAAAATATTTTGATACTTTGTAAAATAGTATAAAAGTAGTTTACAAACATTTTTAAACTTTAAAATACTTTTATAAAATATTTTTAAAAATATAAAAAAAAATATGTTTTGTTTTAAACTTAAGATAAGAAAATGAGAAATAGAGGTCAAAGATTGCTATTAGTGACTTTAACAATATTCTATGACTCTATGTATTATACAATGGTCTTGAGATCTTCATATCTTTAATCTTTATACTTGTAAGTCTTCATGTTCGGTTCTTAAGTCTTTATACTGTAAAATCTTCAAATCCACACTTTTATAATATCCTGCACTATATACTATATCACTTGGCAAAATCATTAGTATGCATATTTTATACAAATATATTATTGTTAACAAGGTTGTTATCATCAAAATCAATAAACAAGGTATTAATATTTAAGATCCAGTCGACCAACCAGTCATTTTGCAGTTGTGACACAATACTAAATAAGATGAAGTTCTCCATGTTCAAAAGATAGCATCCAACAAATCAGCACGTTTGCCTAACTAGGGTGTTATAAACATAGAAAATGTCATGCACACATTGTTATTTCAACATACTCATGAGCTAGAAACCAATTATGACAATTTATATAGCCAATAAATATCTAAAAAACAACATCGACCGCAATATCTCGTATGAATGAAGAAAACACTTATTATTTCTTATATTTCATATCATTAAAGATAGAGAAGTTAATTATTGTATCACAGTGTCAATAAAGTTACCATTAAAGTTTAGCACATAGCCTGATGTTTCATTAGCGATAAAGAATTATGTATATATGAACTAATATGCATATATGCCGAACCATTGTAGTATAAGATGAGTATATAAATAGCATGCATAACTCTTACTTATCATTAGTTCCAAAAGACAGATGAAACTCAATGATGCATATGCAATCATGGCGTACACCCCAATAACATAGTTTTTGTGTCTAAGCTTTTTTATATATATTAAGAATGTAAATACATGTTCTAAAGCTGCTAAATAAAGTATTATAATTCATAATCAAACTTTTTAATGGTCAAAAGATGAAGCAAACCAAAGATTTTATTTAAATGACTTTATTCTAATTGAGATAACAATAATTGAGAATCTATAGTATATGGTGAGAGGAATACAGTTATAAACAACGTAGTCAAATGTAATACATGAAAATAATTTCCTAACACCATAGAATACTAACCAGTCTTTTTAGTTGCACTGATAAAATACTCATGTTTTATAAAGGAAAAAAACCAAAAAAATGTTGTTGAATACTAATACAGTCCTCCACTACAACAACCTTTGATACAAGAGATAGATTATAGTATCCATTGTTGTCTAAAACCATATATTCTCATTTACCTTCTAATTGTATTTTTTATAAAAACTACTGTTAGTTATTACATGTATTAAGCTTATTTGTAATGATCCAAAATTTTAGTCAATTGATTTTGAAATATCTAATTGGTTTTAAATATTGAATTATTATTTATATTAGTTAAATAGCTAAATTTCAGACATAGGGATTTATTAAATAATAAATTTTGTTAATTGGAATAGTAATTTAAAATATTGGGATTATTTAAATAGTTGATATCTTGGTTTAAATGTGAAACAAAGTGAATTCAAAATAAATAAGAATGATAATACTAAACTTTTAATTTAGAATTTAAAAAACGATTAAACTGGTTTTAGAAATAACTCGTTTTAATTAACGTGTGAAAATAGCCTTCTAAGGCACTATCTTGGATTTCGACGAAACCAGGTTCATTAAATCCGTAATAGTGAATTATTGTTTGTTAATGAATTTTGTGACGATCGGGCATATCATTTGATCGTGCGAGCTCGAAATGTACAGAAATTAACTAAAGGAATTTAAATAAATATAATTTGATTTTAAAAAGCTAAATTCTATATATGATGGAGTTAGACCCTGATACTAGTTCCATTGTGTTCCAAAATAGGGTATTGGGTATAGACGCCAATCAGCATGCTTCGATTGGGTTCGAAATTTTGAGTGCGGAGAAATGGATATTATAAATTAATATAAAATGCACTCCACACTCAACCCATACTCTCCAATGTTCATAGCCATACTCATTCCCCTTGTCTTCATCATCTCAGCTCATAACCCTAAGTATTATATAAACTCTCTCTCTCTCTCTCTCTCTCTCTCTCTCTCTTATAATCTTCATTCTGTAAAAACCAAATTTAAACAAACATTCTCCAAATTTAAAAAAAAAATTGAATTAATCTTGAAAAATTATAAAAATATGTAGCTTGCGTTCCCATAGCCATAATTCATCGCTTTGATATGTATATGGAAGGTCGCGACATCATTGAGGAGTTCGACAGTAAATGGATAGGAATAGGATTAGGGTTTCCATTCGATTTAGTTGATGATCGTCGAATCAAAGGTGAGATTGGTGTCTGTGGTGGCATGAGCTTCGGCAGTGATGAGATGATGTGGTGTGGTGGATTAAAGGGGGATGTACCATTTCCCTATAGCTGAACTTGGGTTCGATCGCATTTCGTTAGGTTCGTTTGAGCTTGGATTCGTAGGGCCCGAGGTGGAGAGTCAGAGAGTTAAGTTCATCGGAGAAACTGGTTGTCGATTTTGTCGACAATCGAAATGGGAATCGATGGAGGAATGAGCGGCATTCTTGGGTTCATTTGGTATCTCTGTGCGCATTAGGTATGAAGGAGGAGGAATTTTAATTATGTAATTAGATTTTAATTTAATAATTAGTGTATTTAATTATATAATTTAAAATAAATCGTTAAATTTAAAAGTTGTGTAACACTCTCATATAAGGTCTAATCAAGGCGTGGATTTTTTTGTTGCGCTCGTAATGACGAAAGCTTCACAACAGAACTAGTTTGGTTGGATTTGGAGATTGTTGAGATTTGGGTTAAAATCAAAGAACGCTTCGGCGAAAATTGGATCGGTAAGTTACACTCACCTTTTGGGTTAACCAGTAATGTTATATGGTGGATAAATTTTTTAAATCGGATGTTTGTATGATTTATTGTTTTATCAGTTAGTTTGGATTTATTCCCACCCTTGGACTAGATGGCCTTTATATATACCCGCCTAGTGGCAGATGTCCCATATTATATAATTATGTAATGTTTATGATGCAGGGAGACGAGTTGGAGGGATCTAAAAGGATTCCTCACAACTGTTGAATTTTATTTATATATGCATGTTGATGTATGTGTGTGTGTAGATGTATATATGAGTTGTGGTGCAAGGGGACATGTTAGAGGGATTCAACGGAGTTCCTCGCCATTGTTAAATTATTTTCAGTAATATTCCCGTTATATGAATTATTGGATATCAAAACCGATTGATTGGCCCTATTGGTTATAACCTTGTTATATGTTCAATTAAACCTAGTAGTAATAGGAAACAATATCAATATTGATTAAGCGTTTGGTAGCTATTGGCCTTATGTTAGTATTTTGAAATACTATAAATTGCAATATGGGTTAATAAAAAGTTAATTATTTATATTTACTATTGCTTTAAAGTTATTATTTGTGTTTAATATTGTTTAAAGTTATTTATCATATATTATAATACTTTGAAAAGTTAATTATTTAATTCGTATGGTTTGAAATTAAAAATATTGATTTATTAATACTATTTTGAAAGTAAATTATTATTATTTATAATAATATGAAAATTAATTATTAATGTTCATTAATTTCTTTGAAATTTTTAGTTACTATTTCAAGATGTTTTAAAGTTAAAAATTATTATTTGTTTATAGTTTTTATTATCAATAGTTATTATTATATAATAATGTTTGAAATAGATGATTAGAATTTATTTATAAATGTTTTCGAGATTTATAAATAGAGTTTTATAAATTGAGTTTTATAAATGGGCTTGGATTTTATAAGAGTAGTTCTCTTAAATGGTTTAAGGGCTTAAAAGAAGATTATTGACAAGGTAAAGGAGTTTTATAAGTGGTTAGGTGTTTATTAACGAATTTTAGAAATTGGTTAATAGATTTATTAGAGGAGTTTTATAATTAGTTTTATGGTAAAGAGTTTATAAATAATTTGAGAAATGATTTAGAGACATTTATAAATGGTTTTTTTACAGATTTATAAGATAGTTTATAACTGAGTTTTATAAATTTATAAAGAAGTTTATAAATGATTTAGACTTGCGTAAAAAGGAAATCTTCCTTCATTCTGTGACTATACTTATACCATTGAGATAAATTTATAGGTATTTTTACTGAAATATAGGGATTTGTGGGTATATCTTTGTAAAGGTATTTTTTCTCCAAATAATTTACAAACTGATTTTTAATTAATGAAAGGATTAATTAAAGAGGTTAGCATGTGCTGATATGTTTAACCAATGTTCATTTTCCCTATGGAATTAAATCCCTGAATTGGATGTGTGTTGGTTGATAGTAAACAACCGACTACCAAATATGGCCCAAAACGTAATTATGGAAATATCTAGAAGAAACACGTAAGTTATATGGCATAGTTATCTCCGATAATGTTGTATTGTGCGTATAAATCTCGCTTCTTTCCTTTAGGACAAATGATAAGGAAATCCATCTACTAACGGATAGGAGGTGATCTCTGCTTTAATCTTTATCTATTATTTCCTAAAGAACCAGGGTTGAGTTTACTGAAAACTGTCGAATCTTGTTTCGAAGTGATCGGGATTGGATATGTTATCGAAAAATTGCTTTGATCTAACTAAAGCGTTTCAAAGTGATGACATCTTAAAGATGATGGAATTGAAGACGGAGCTCTTTAAAGTATAAGGGCTGCTTGCTACTAATCCTAAGAGTTGTTCCAAAATGGATGCAGTAGAAGTAATGTCTTTAGTTCGTTTATCTCCTGAATGCCTTATATGGATGAATGCTAATATTGTATCATTAACTGGAGGGAAATATATCATTCTTAGTGGAAAATGATATATCAAGGTAAAACATAGCCTCAAGCCTTATCAACCGGGACATGACAATATCGGGCATGCAAAAGGGCAAAGTAGGTCGCTCTCATCAGGGTATGATCATTCCAAATCTAGATTGATTACTATCTTCTCATGTATGCTTCGGGGCCTATTAACAAAAAGGATGATCATATTCAGAACTACTAGTCAAGTGGCAGGCCAATCCTGTGTGGCAGGGGTACAAGATGTTATTATCAGAACCCAGTTCATTTTATCTAGAGATGTACCATCGATAGGCAGTTCCTTATCTTGTCATGGTCTAGAATCCATTCTTCAATGCGAGCCCTCATAGTTATAGTTGTACACCTATTATTTTGGAATTTAATTCATGTAACAATTTCGAAAACCCTAGACATTATGATAATATCATTGGATCTCTATATAGAATGCTTTGGTTATCGTAAGGTAAAAACTTATCTCTGTTTATGTGTGGTGTGGTCTTACAAGACACATTTATTTTGAAAAGAGTTTGAAAACTTTAAAATCCATTGGGTTTTGTTTCTCATGCTGGCTTTCTTGAGTGACTCAGTTGTTATTTTTTTATAATGCTCGGGTCGGACCGATCATACTTACATGTTGTTTTGATGCGTTGGAGCTCAGGAGATGAGCTGAGATCCTAGATGTATCTATGTATTTCTTTGTGTTCCATTATGTTGTCTGCTGTTTATATTTATTAGTAATTATTAAAATAAGTTGTTATAACTGTCCGGGTTTGAAAATCCTGATTCATTACATTATGGTACCTTAAACTGAAAAAAGGTATGAAGAGTAAATACTCTACGAGCATCATGAAGGTACAAATTGAAACGAAAAACTATGTTCCACTTATATCCACATCGCTAAGCCTGATAGATAAATTGATTGTAAATGCCTTTAATATTTTAGAAACTAACTATATAACAATATAATCGTAGTTAAATATGATATTTATAAAGAAAGTAATTAGACTGGAACAACAAATTAAATTTAAACATTAGCTTTGCTATAGACTAAAATGAACCAGACTTCATTAAATTCGTGGACAGGTTATCTATGTAATAGATACTATAGTTACCTGACTACATTGATAGAATCCACCTTTTCTGAAATTAATCAGCATAACCTAGCAACAGAACTGTGAAGAAAAATATTTAACTGTCTTTGACCTAGGTAATGCAAATGGTTTAGAAAACTTTTATTTTTTTAAACTATAGAAGCATGCATGTGGTTCTATTAGCAACTATTAGAAGTTCACAAACTATGAAGATTTGAGTTTATAAACAACATCTTGGAAATTAAAAGAACCTGATCATTGAATACATATCATATAATCTAATAAACAACTATAAGAGGAAAAAGATAATTTTTTAGCAGAAGCACGGAAAACCAACACAAAGAAATAGAGAAGTACAATTACAATGATGAGGAGTGAAAGCGATGCCTTAGGAGATGAAAGCCACTATTGCAACTATCGACAAAGAATTTTCAATAGGGATTTAATAAATCGCTTTTATTAGTGTAAATTTGAAGCTCATATCTGGTGATCGAGCCAGTTAACGTGAACTGTTAATAAACCGAGTACTGATAGGAATTTGAAGCTCATATGTATTAGGTCATCTTACATTTATTTATTGGAAACAAAAATGGTGCATGCTATGTCCGATTAGAAGTTATCAACAGGAATATACAGTTATATAATTGGATGAAGGATAAAAAGGAAGAAAATGTAATTGTATAGCTCGTCCATTCAAACCAGTTAATTTCATTTTTTAGTTGAAGAAAATTATGGACAAAAAATATTACTTTTGTATCTATCGGTACATCTGTTACTTAAACTTAAAAAACCATATAAAGCCATCATGGCATCTTACATTATAAATATTTAAGATCAATCCATCTAATTCCTCCCCTTTTTTAACCTTAAGGTTTCATTCACAATAATAAAATGGCCTATTTCTGTTCTTGACACGTCCGGAGCAACAACGGGACATACCCTTGCTTCCAGCCCCGTTGTGTGAATGTTGGGGAAAGCAGTGGTGGCGTCCGACATGTTCCATTTTCCCCTTTTATAAATTATCTAATATTTTAAACTAATTAAATTTATATTTTTAAATTTTTTAAAAATTAATAACTTGTGCAAATGAGGTCCTTTAGAGATGCGGTTGTTGCGATTGTATCGAAGTGCTCTACATTATGGATTTGGTTTGAACTGAATCCGAGAAATTTCAAATTTACAAATTATTTATTTGAATTTAAAAATGTATTAGTTTATTTTAATGGAATTCAAAATTTTATTTCGCGTTATTTGGAATTAATAACGCATATTACATGATTAAAAACTAATGATTAATTAACTATAAATTAAATTAAAAATCACAACTTAAATGCTCTACTCAAAAACTCCGCTCAAATAGCCAGCTTTAAATGCATTCCCCATTCATAAATCTTCCCCACTCAAATATCCCGCTCAGATTCCCTATTCAGACTTCCTCGCTTGAGCGAGGAATCAGAGCGGGGAAGATTAGTGAGCGGGAATGGATACTAGTGAGCTATTGAGCGGGGTATTTGAGCGGAGCATTTAAGTCGTAATTTTTAATTAAATTTATTTTATAGTTAATTAATTACTATTATTTAATTTGTGTAATAGACGTTTAGTAATTGCAAATAACATAAAATAAATTACGAAATTTCATTAAAATAAATAAATATATTTTAAGTTCAAATAAATAAAATGTAAAATTATAAATTGCTCAGAATCAGTTCAAACCAAATTCATAATGTAGAGCACATTGATATGATCACGACGCAAAAAACTATGTCTTAAATAGACCTCACATTCACAAGTTATTAATTTTAGACAATTATGAAAATATAAATTTAGTTCGTTTGAAATTATTAAATAATTTATAAAGGGGAAAAATTAGCGTCAATGCACAAATGTTCAACGCGTTGGACTTTACCTTCATCCAATGTATTATTTCATTAGTTCGCCGTTTGCGAATATTTTGAAAGTAGAGATAATATGATGATCCTGGATAAATGCCTTATAATTTCATGAACGCTAATATATTAATTTTAGGTATTTCGCTTAATTGCATGAGTAAGACTAAGATAATTCTAAATATGTATTTCATGGTAAAAATGTAAGCTACAAATTTTTTTTTCATGTTCGTTTCTAATCTTACATCTTTGAGTAACAAAAGTTGGGATACAACTTTCTTAAGTCCCAAACATCTTTGTGACATAAGATAAACAAATTTAGAATGTGGATATAATATTCAGGTTGTAATATTTAACCAACAATTTGCGACAATAGTTATAAAAATTATAGAAAGTATAAAAAAACGGTTCCAAATAGTTTGTGCTTTCGATTCCAATTGTTGATTTGTAAATGCAAAACATAAACACGTAGTATATTTGAGATTGGTCCCAAGAAACATGAGTTGTGTTCAATCTACTTACTGTTCCAACATTGACCCACTTACAAAATAATTTTCCTTTCCTACTTTTATGGTATATCAAATGTAATGCATTTAGATGTCTTCATTAGAAAGCATGCGTAGTTCATGGACATACAATATGATATTGGTTGTATAAGGTTCACCGCTAAGAGTTTAAAGCAAAAATAGCTTTTTTATAATTGTAAACAAATATTTTATGCTAGAAGTAGGAGAACTACATCAAAACAATGAGTAGATAGAACATTGGTAAGGAAAATGAAAAGGAAAAAACCTGTGTTAGATTGCTCCTTCTTCACCTTTTTCCTACCCATTAGCCATAATTGAGTGGTTTAGCCAAACAAAGATTCTTTAAACATTAAGAAAATCATTTTACTGCATGAATACTTGCATCATACCTAATAAAGGTAAGAAAACAACTAAAAACCATCGAAAGACAATTATCTTTACCAACAACTCCATGCATAGAACATCCTAATGAAACGATTCATAAGAAGACCAACATTAGTTGTAGAACAAGGATAATAAACCAAGTCCAAAATCAAATTTAGTAACCTTATACTTAAATATATGCACTAAGCTACAATCATTATGATCGTGAAGCACCGACGATATGAATTCAGAAAATTACTACGTTTAAAATCTGGATACTTAAAAACATTAATCAAGTCCAACATCAATTTTAGACATGAACTCATTAACTTCAATATCAAAGAAAGGAATTTTCTTAATTCTCTCTTTATGCTTGAATAGGATTAAATATTAGAATCTAATATTACCTATTCATTTTATCCTAAACATTCTAGTTCATAATGTTCTCTACATATTAGTTAAGTAAAAGTCCACCATAATCAAAGCATAAATCATAAGATTACACAATATAGGACTGTGACTTGCAAACCTTCGTTTTTAAATATATTATGATCATCTATTTGTAGAATTACCATAAGCTCCACATATTTCAAAGAGAAGAAACAATTTTCCTCAATATCATCCTTGAAACCCGAAACACATTGATATGTCATGATTGAAACAGGCATGTATTTAGCGATGGCTTTAATATTATGTCTATAATGGATTTGAATATTGAACATTTTTGGTTTGCGTAAAAATAAGAGTTTTTACATTACTTAATTATGATAAAAGATTAAATATGATAAAAAAAAGTGTAAAATAATATTATTTTTACCTTATTCTACTTTATGGACTCATGCGAGTTCATCAACCCTGACCATATAAAAATAATTTTTTGATTAAGTTGCAACGAGTAAAATAAATCTGCATATCGTTAGGATTTTCCTTAGGATTCCTATACAATTAGTTTTTATAAGAGATAAGAAGTTTAGAAAAATTCCTCCAAAACAAAACCTTCATTAATTCACCAAATTATTACCAAAGAAAGCCTAAAATTGAGAAATATCTCAATCCCAACCCCAGACTAAAATTGAGAAATATCTCAATCCCAACCCCAGAAAAATAACTTTTCCTCACACGTGTTTAAGAAACCCTATACATGCCTATATATAATAGTCTTGACAAAATATTTCTTTAAGAAACTATCGAATACATCCGTAAATATTTCTCTTGTGGATAATTCATTGCCTTCTTTAGTGCAATAAAAGTAGCAATTAATCACTCTTCAGAATCTACAAAATCTATAAAATAGGCAATGAATTTGAGTCACTATTCCAACTTCACATAAATATCTCTAAAATCTAATCAAATATGGAATATTATATCACTAAAATCTTACACATATAAGATGTTATATGATTTTATGTATAACAACATTAGAATAAAAGTATGAGTGTGTGTATATCAATTAAAAAATACTAAATAATGTGTAGCATAATAATATATTTAGGAACAGGGATTTGGTTACTCAAATATTGTACTCAATGTAACAATTAATAAAATAGTAGAAATGCTTATAGTTTATCATCGTAAATTATTAACCCATAGAAAAATAACTAGCCAAAAAGTTTTCAAACGTAAAATCATAAATCATAAAGCAAAATGAAGAAAGGGAACTAAAATACTTAACATAGATTTAAAACTAACCAAAAATCCATGCCATAATGAATACAAAATACTCAAAGCATAGTCGCAATCAACAATGTTATTATGTATGAAGATGGTTGCAAAAGCTTGAAAAAAAAATATGCCACTGTAAATTTTGCAACAAACTGTTGAATGTATAACCTAACCGATTCTTTTTTAAATAATCATTCCCGATGGAGCCTATATATATAAAAAATATTCTATATATCAATCAAAAGAATCTGAACTAAGATACATATATAGATAAAGTCATCAAATATTAGAATTAAACTTAGCACATCTAAAAGTTAACAAAGCTTCTCAAATAATAGAGATATTTCATACAACACGTGGAAAGAAAAAAAATTAGTGCACCTCGGATTTGGTAATAAGAACTTAAAAAAATGAATTGTTGTCGAGGTAATTTAAGCAACTATATTAATTTACTATATTAATTTTCAAACATATATCAAAAATAAAATGGTAAAATTAACCAACCATATAAATTTCCAACCAAATGACATAAAATAGTGAAACTAAAACAATAGATAATTCAAATATAATGAAATGAAAAAATGGAAAGTATGAAAAGAGGTTAATGTATAAGTGGATCTCCATTAAAATTAGTGATATTGATTTGGAAAATCCAATAAGTGTTTTCGATTAAACAACAGTGTTAATGAATACGGACAATAATGTTAATAGTTCATTTAATTTTTAGTTAGGCGTTGTTAAAAATTGGTTGCAAAACTAGGTTTTGTATGCTTCTTGAGGCTTATATTTGAAATTACTTTGGAAATTTTCTAAACATGATTAGATTATGAAAAATCACCAACACGCTATATAAATGTATTTACGATTATCATAAACGAATTGGAAATCTAAAAAGGAGATGGATCACATATCTTAGTCTAAGTATTCATGTTAGAAGAGTTGAAATTAATATAAAAAGGGTAATCATTACTCCGTCATCTTTTGTAATACTATCCAAATCAATTTGAACATCAATCAATGAAGACAAAAATAGTAAATCGGAAATAATTTCACATATTACCAGCGACTGTCCAAGCGGTATTTTGTAACAATTAATAAAATCCAAATTTCGATAAAAACATGTTAGGTAGTCTCAAATTTCAAAAGGAGCATCAGTTGCATATTGTAGGTTGCCATATAAAATGATAAAATTTCAAATATAAATTTAATGATGGTAAAAATTTCAGTTGGAACATGCAAAGAAATAAACCACATTAGCATATGTCTTAGACAACATGTATTAGCATATTTTAGCATATGTGAGACAATGAATCATTTAAGGACTGAGGGAGGAAAGAAATTTTCCTACAGCAAATAACAAAGCCAATTAAATCATCCAACAAAAGCTCAAAAATTGCAAATACATCGACAGAAACTTAAGGGTTAGTGAGTACTAATAAATTCATCTATCCGTTAGGAAACTTTTAGAATGCTTCACGATTTTAAAATTATGGTTCATAGAAAAAATACTACTAATTCGCTTATTTTTCCATATTCTTCTTTCACGACCTCCAGCTTCATATCCACCTTTAGAGTAGATGAAATCTTAGGCTATAAGTAAAATAAAAGGGAAGAATAAGACTATACTATACGTTTGTAACTCTAAAACTCCCATAACTAAACAAATTATAAGATGAGAATGTTGTAATAATCCAAAATTTAATAATTTAAATACGGATATTTAAATATATTTTAAATAATTAATTAATGGATTTTACAACTCAAATATACTACTTTAAAATAATAAATAGTGATGGTGAAATAGTTTTCAAAATTTATTTACAAAAATAATTAGTTTGAAGAAAATAAAAATGTGACTAAAAAACATTTTTTTAATTTTCAACTTTTTGTCGTCTAAAAGTTATCGGAAACGTTATGAAATATATTATATAAATATTCACTTTCATTTGTAAATGAGTTAGAATACATTTTGATATATATGTATATGAATATGTATATATATTATATAAACATACACATATACATATACTGCAACGACCTAGATTTTCCGACATTTGATTTTGAATATTTAAATAGTTTTAAATATTGGAGTTGGTATATAAATTGATTTTTGAATATGAAGATTTTGGTTGAAATTATAGAATAAATTTAAATTTCAAGTATAGCAATTTATCATAATACGAAAATGGTGAATAATTGAAATTTGAGTTGAATGTGAATCGAAACGATTTATAATATGGATATAAATTCTATTTTAATTAGAATTGAATAGTAAGTTTTTAAAACTGAAATTTCAAGTGATTTCGCCAATTTTTTAAATCGTTGATCTAATCGACGCGTTAAAATAGCAATCCGGGGTACAGTCTCGGAATTCAACGAAACTAGTTCCGCTGGATCCGTGATAGTATACTGTTATTGGATTTCAAATTTTTTAGTGTTTGGATTTACCGTTTGATCGTATAGGATAGAAACGCGTTGAAATTAACATTGAAAAATTAATTTAATAATTGGGTTCAAAAGCTATCTTCTCTATACAATCGAATTAGGCCTCAAAACTTGTTCCATTACATTCAGAATAGGGGTATAACATTAGTAATGCCAGACTGCACATCTTAATTGGAGTTTGTAATTTTCAGCTAGATATTTTGAAATTTTAATCAATATTATTTCTATCCAGATTTGACTTTAGCCACCGTTCCATCACTGTCAGCCTCACCCTACCCATTTATTACTTTACCACCTTCCATTTTAAGTACACTTCCTTCTTTCTTATTGAACGAATTCAAACAGAGGAAAAGAAATGTTGGGTCGACTATATTAAAAAAAATTCATTAATCCATAAGACATTCGGTTCTTGCTTCTATGGTTCATGGCAGCAAGGACTCCTATCGAGAGTGTTTTGAGGGTGCTCGGAGAAACTCGGAAATTTGACAGTGAAGTCGAATGTGAGTTAGAAGCTAGGGTTGAGATTTGTGGTGATTTCGGTCACCGATTTGCTAATCGGAGTTTAGATTCGAGTTCGTTGGAGTTTTCAGAATCTTCGGCCACAAAATGGTGATGAGCGATGAAGTTCTAGAGAGTGCGACCATAGCCGTGTTGCAGCCTGTCGATATTGGATGCGTTTCGCTGTGAGCAGCCGAATTGGAGCGCGAGTATGGGGAATGAATTCTCGCATTGAGAGAAGTTTAAAGACAGTGTTTTCATTTTTTATGGTCGGAAGCGATGGTGTGGTTGTGCATGTACGAGCAGGGGAGGTCGTGTACATGTATAGTGGAAGAGTGGATTGGGAAAGAAAGAGAAGAGTAGGGGTAAATCTGTAAATAATATAAGTTGTTTTAATTATAATTTAAAATTCATCGACATCTTTTAAAATGTTTATCTCGCTCATATAAGGTCGAAATCAGACGAAATAAGTTGCGCTGGGTTCGCATTCGTGAATATTACACTATGGAGCTAGTTTGGACGGATTTGGATCATGTCAGAATTTTACGTTGGAATTGAATGCCAGTTCAATTTTAATTCAAAAACGAACTGTTTTGCGACAATTAGAAATCAAGATGAGTAAATCTCACTCAGTTTGGTTGACTGGTTTAATTTATAATAATTAAAATTAATTGTTGGTTGATTGGTTGAGTTGATATATTATTATTAGTTGAATGTTATATTATATATATTAGTATATATATTTATAGTTGGATATATTTTCTGCCATTGGACCATATGAGACACTATGTGTCCCGCATAATAGCAGATGACCCTATATTACCACGATATCCCACCTCGAAGTAAGATTGGTATTTTATATTATATAACATACGTGTTATAGGGAAACAGGTTGGAGGGATCCAATTGGAGTCCTCAAATATATTGATTGTTTTTCACATATAGTGATATATGATGTGATTGAATAATCTGTTATGGATTGTTGTATGATTTGTTTTTTTGGATGTTATAGTAGCACTGGCCTAAATTTTAGTATTTTAAAAATAATATTTTAAATTTAAATAGGAAATTCAAAAGCGATTTTGGAAATAAAAATTTTATATTGAAATTTAGGATTTATTTAAAAGGGAATTGGATTAGATAAAATAAATGATTGGATTTTGGATATTTAATTGGTTATTTCGTAAAATGGTTTCAACCACAGGAATTTAAATTGAGGATTTTAAAACAATGGAATTTAAATAAGATTTTTTAAATACAAAATGGAAGTAAGATTTGATTGGTTTTGGAATATAATTTGGGTTATTTAAGGGACTGATTTTAAAATGGGATTTTAAATTAGAAATCGATTTATAAATAGATTTTTGAAATGTAAACCTGTATAACCTAGGAAGGAGATTATAAAATTTATAAACAAGGTTTATAAATAAAGTGAGATGATTATCATTTGATAAATTAGAGATATAAATTCACGGTGAGAATTTATAATGAGATGGAGTAATCGATTTAAAATGAAATGGTAGAGTCTATCTTTGGAATGCGAGAAAGGTTATGAAATTGGGGAAGTGGCCGATGTGTTATGAATCAAGAGAGAGATTTATAAATTAAAATTGGTTATATTGAACTTTTGAAAATATATTTTTATCGAGAAGTTAAGTTTAAGGATTTTTAATTATTAACTATGCAATTTAAAATTGCTTTAGCATTGAAATATTTTGAAAAATTATTTATTCAAATATTTAAATTTTTTGAAATGAATTCAAAGATTTTAAACAAGTTTTATAAGTAGATTAGGAATTTTATAAATGAATTGGCATTAGTTATTGAGGTTATTTTAAAAGTGCTTGATATTTTTAATATTTATTTAACCATGGTCTTGAAATGTATTATTATTATATATACATAGAATTTAAAAGTAAGCAATTGGAATTTATTTATAAATGCTCACAAGATTTTAAACTGGATTTTATTAAACAGATGTGATTGTATAAGTGAAATGTTATAATGTGATTTCTAGAAATTTAGGGGAATCCCCAAAATAGTCGGACTCGAGAACTTAAAATGAATTTGAATTCATAAAAGGTGTTATAAATTGTTGGTTAGATTATAAATAAGTATAATCGATCATTTTTATTGGAAATTGTGAAAGAAAATTAATAGAAATTTCAGAGATTTATGAGATAAGTGTGGAATATTCCCTAAGTATTGATACTAGAAATGATTTTGGAAAATAGACTTAGAATATTTTACTAAGTGTTGAAATGAAAAGTTTTGGAAATATTTTAGTGACAGAAGGATTTATATAGAGATATTTATCTAAGTAATGGATTATAAATCGAGTTTAGAAATATTTCACTAAGTGTTGAAGTAAGATATGATTTGAAAATATCCTGTTATGGACAAGTATTTGAAATTGTTTTAAAATGTTGAAATGCTGGAAGAGAATTGAATATATATCTTTGTAAAGATATTTTTAAAAAAACGTTTGGAAAATTTATTATATGGACCTAGTGACTGCTTATGTATGTAATTTGATAGTAAAATAACTGACTAACAAATCTGGCTAAATTCGTTGATCGTTTCGAAGAGACCGGAATCGGATTTAATTTTCCCAAACCACTTCGATCCGATCTGTGCGTTACGAATTGTGATATCGTAAAGATAATGAAGATGGTTGTCTTGGAAATCCGGTTTGTTCAGACCCATAACGACTTGTATGGATGAATGATATCATTTGTATCATGGTCTAAAAGGCAGTGTTAGCATTCCAAGTATGAATGCTATTCTTAAGGTAAAACATAGCCTCAATTCTCATCAACGGGAATGACTAAAACAGGGGAGAACCCAAATAGGGTATGTTATCACTTTTCTAGATACCCATGGGTATATTAAAATTATGAATATGGTTGTGCATGGAAAAGAGAGCGCTCGATAGGGCGGGAACACCCTGGGTGATAACATACTTGGTACTATCCAGCAAGGGGTAGGCCTGTCCTGTGTTGGCAGGGACCATTAGGTACGATCTCGGTACATTTTTCTAGAGGTGTACTATAGCGGGCGGTGCCCCAGTAGCCCAGTCATTGTGTGGAATCCAATATCCACTATGAGCCTGTACAGTTTTGATTGTGCCCAACTATGCTGAAACATGAGATGCAAGCATTTGAGCTAGTTTATAGTTTATTTTCTATAGACACTATTATAATATCTGATGATTTTGATATAAAATGTTTTGGTTATCGTAAGATAAAAACCCGTCATGTTTATGTGTGACATGGTCTTACGAGATACCCTTGTTTTCAAAGGATTTTGATAACAGTAATAATTCACATTGAGTGTTGTTTTCCCACGCCGGTTTCCAAACTGACTGGTGTGTTTTTTTATTATAATACTCGGGTCAAACCAAGCATTATAGATTCAAGTTAGGATGCTATGGATCTTATGAGAAGAGCTAGAGGATTTCAGGCGTATTTCATGTACTTGGTTATTTCTGCAGTGTGTGTTATGTTTTATATTCAATGCATGTGAGGACAAATTATTATAACTGTCCAGATTGATTGTTGACTGTTTCACTATGATGATCGTATGTATATTAAAGTTATAGTTTTCTTTGTATAAAGATCTGTCATTATATATTATATTTTGCTCCGCCGCGATGGTGAGATTCTGTATTATTGTTTCTCTTTCTTCTTCAATCCTCTTCTTTCTCTTAGTTATTCGTCTTTTCGTACTTTTTTTTGGGACCGGTGTGATTTAATGTGAACTCAAAGGATACCGAACAGTGTCGCTACATATACATATACACACATCTTAACTTAAGAAATATAATAAGTTATGATGTGGCTTATTACGTAAATTTATAAACATATTAAAATGAAATAAAAAGTTATCTTAACATTTCCTTTCCTTAGAAACTAAAAGTACTTAAGTTATAATTGTTGGCTCATAAAAATGAAGGGCAAGGGACATAGTCAGTAAGGAGGAAGGGAACATAGGTGATGAAGTGGCAAGCTTTGAGTGAAGGTTATGTACACTAAGGCTAAATTGGTAACTCTATTAAAGCGATTTATATAAACCAAATTTTATAATTTTCTTCTCATTTTATCACTCATTTTCATTTTCTAAACTTCCTCTAAAACTCACAAACACTTTCATGGCTTCCAAATATTTCTAAAAGTTTAAAAAGCTTAGTTCATTTACTTTTAAAGCTCTAAATCCTTGTTTAAAATCTCATCCTCCCACTTCAACACTCCTCGTTCATAAAAACAAGCCTAACCACATCCATGCCTTCTCTTGGCCAAAACCATACCTACCCTAGTCGAACCATACTTCCCATTCAAGCCCACCAAAACACTATTTTTCCAAAAGCAAAGCGAAGATCTAAGTCGTGTACAAGTTATAGCAAAAGTTCGGTTTGTTTCGTGAACTTTTGATGAGCAAAGTTATCCATTAGCTAAGTTTTCTAAACTTATATTTATGCTTGACTTTGTTGTAAAATATGTTTTTTGTTTGGGTAAAAATAATTTTCGATTGTATGCATGCATAAGTGCTAGGATTATAATGATATTTGGGTATAATTTATAGGTGCCTGTAAGCCATGATTTGGAATTAGACTTGAAATGAAGTCTAATGTTTATATTATTTAGAAAGTTGAGATCATTGCTTATGTTTGTGTTTGTGAGGTAATTATGTATGTTACTACCGTAAATACATGATTGTATGGTAAGAAAGTTAGCACCTTTGCTAATTTAAGCGACATAGGATCCTTTGTGAAAAAACTATAATCTTTGGTTTTAAATTTCAAAATATTTCAAGTTTAAGCTTGTTTATTTTCAAGGATACGCCATTATATCTTAGTGAATTTTTTTATCAGGAGTATAATTTTAAAGGAACCTTAGAAAAAAAATTCAAGTTTGGGAGATTACAGATCGTATAGCAATAGAAATTATGGGTGCACTTCGTCAAACGAAGTTTGTTTTTGAAATCTAATTTTTTTTCACTTAAGTATCCTTTTGAAAAGAGTTTTCAAACATATATTAAGTAAAAAAATAATTATTTTTAAATTATTTATTTTTTAATTAATGATTAATTAATTAATTAATTAAGGTAATTGATATTTAATCATTTGTTAACAAAAATAATTAGTACTTATAATTATTTAATTAATTAAAATGTAATTATTAATAAAGGTCTAATTATTATTTAATTATTTATTTACAATTAATTATTAATTAGTTAATTATTAAAAAGGGAATTAATTATATTGCTAATTAAGTCAAATTCAATTAAGATTTTGTCTTAGATTTAATTATTATTTAATAAGGGTTTAATTTAGTTTATTTAATAAATTAATAAGGGTTTATAATTTTAAACATCGCTTTATTTCTAAAAAAAATGGTTTAAAAATGTTTCCTTTTGCGAAAGTGTTTTCAATCATGGGATTTCTTTATCGATTGCCCATAAGTTACCTCAAACAAATATAAAACCAATACTAATATGGTGATACATTTTATGGGAAATAAGTCATCCTCTATGTAGCACTAAACCTATAAGTAAGGTTCATCCTCTATTTGTGAGATCTAGAATTTATTTCTAGACGAGGGATGGAGTAAGGTCGAAATATCGGAAACGTGATAGATATGGGATGGTTAATTTCTATCAGTAGGTCATGTTTAAATTAAGTATATGGTTAACTATATGCGAAATCTGTAAAATAACACTAAATAGCGGGTTGTCTGCTATTTAAAATTTGACCTATTTTAACTTAGGAAGTATGATGTGTATATTGGAGTTCCTTGTGAGAACTTGAAACTTGTTGCATACTTCCAATGAATCGAAATTGAGTTAATCGAGAATTACCACTTAGTTTAGTGACACCGGTTTTTTGGATAAGTATGATTTATATAGACCTCTTTAAACTAATAACATTCATGATGGATCGTTATTGAAGTATGCCATAGCGGCTGTACAATTCTTCTTAAGGGTGATTCCAAAATGGAAGATAGTAAATGTTGAATGTTTGTTCGATCCCAGAACAACTTGTATGAATGAATGTTATCATTGCATTATTAGCGCTCCAAGGTAGTCTACTAGGTGGAAAGGTAGAAGCGTAACATCGAGCCTCACAATCGGGAATGACTAAGATCAGGGGATATGCAGTAGGGCTATATGGGTCGCACCCATTAAGACTGTATGGCCATCCCTTATCTAGAGGTTATATCATTCTTTTATATTTGTGCTTCGTATTCATTATGGTTGTTGATCATAACCTAAGGATGATTATATTCAGTATTATCTAATAAGGGTTGGTCGGTCCTGTGTTGGCAGGGAGTCCAAGTGTGGCTCTCGGTGTATTTTATCCATCGATACACTATGATAGGTGGTACCCGGGTGCCTTGTCATTGATGGAATTCATGTTCCAACCGTGCCTTTATGGACTTAGTTGTGCCTAACTACTGGAATGTGAGATGCAAGCATTTTAAATATATTGAATATTTATTTTAAGCCGCATTCATTATCGTAATATCATGGTATGCTAAATAGAAACTTTTTAGTTATCATAAGGTAAAAACCCGTTCGTTTTTATGTACAACATTATCTTACGTGATACATTTGTTTTGAATGATTTTATAAAGTTAAAATTCATGCTTTACTCACACTATACCAATGTCTGACTCTAAGTTTCTTTCCTTCTATCCTCTAAACTCTTGAGTACTCAAATTTTTATGTGTAGCCAAGTAGTCAGGTTTCTTTCATGAATTTTGGAAAGTGGCATGGAGTAAGAGATTTCATCATCATCTAGTAGTTGTTTGCATTTCCGTTATGACTATATATTATGTATTAGCAGTTTGGGTAGGCTGATATAGCTCTCCTTGTTGGGAATGATACTAGTTTTAACTTTGATGTGACATTTTGGATTAACCATATGCACTATTCTATGATGACGCATATGTAACTCTGATGATGTGATAAAAAATATGTGTTTGTTCCTTGTCTTTTATTTTCTTTACCCGACGACCCGACTTTCGGAAACTTAGATGATCAGCACATTAGTACCGAGGACGTATTAAGTGTCATCTTTAAGGGTAAGAAAGGCAGATCATCATACTTGGTATCAGAGCTTAGGTTGAACGAACATCAAGGCCTTATCTCAAATCAACTCGGTAGAGCTAAGGTTAGCAGTACCCAAGAATGATTTCAATCTTTGAGAGTGTATTCGTGTAGTTCTGATTAGCATTTATATGTTTGGATTTATGCTCTTTTTCCTTAAGATAATCTTGTATATGTATTCTAAAGATATCTTAATTTATTTAGGTAGTAAGAATGAGTACAAGAATGGGATGAGGAAGGGAAAATGATAGCACAACAACCATAAAATAATAGAACTACAAATATTAGAAGGTTAAAATAATGGAGGAAGTAGCCCCACTGCAGCCTCGAGTAAATTTTGCAGGTCTGCACGAGGATTTGGCAAATCTAGGAGAAAAACCTTTCAAGCGTACTGAATCCATCATTAAAGTACAAGCTTGTTTAAGGTCATGTGAAAATATTTTCAAAGGACTGGATTTCTCGGATGAACAGATACGGTTTTTGGCATCATAGCACTTGCAAGAGGGTGCAGCTGCATGGTGGGGTTATGTTATCACAAATGTTTCAAAAGATGAGTTCCTATAGACTAGATTCAACGAAGTGTTCGAGGATCAATTCATTCTAGCTGTAGGGAAAACTCACTTGTATAGAAGTTTCTTAGATCTTAGGTATGGAGACTTATCGCTGGTGGAGTATGAGATGAAGTTTAATTAGTTATCTCCTTCTGGCCCTGGACTTATTGACACACTGCTAAAGAAAAATGAGATGTTTCTATTGGGTATGAGAGAAGAGTACCATGAAAAGACGACCGCTCATGTGAAAGGATCATTTGTGGATTTGGTTGATATGGAATTAAGATATGAAGTGCTTTTGAAGATGAAGTCAGCAACAGATGCACCCAGTGGTGGTACCAACATTTCAAAAAAAAGGAAGTTTTAATCTGAATTGGAAGAAGCAAGAAAAAGGAAAGCTAGGAGGTGGGTCACAGGAGAAATGGTACGAGAAAGTTATTTGTCAAAATTGTAATGAGAAGTGTCACACTCCGAAATTCTATAAGAATCAAAAGCCAGGATTTATCTCCCAGTGGTTCAAAACACACTTTGCTATAATTGTCACTAGCCAGGGTAGATAATTAAGGGCTTCCCATTGCTGAAGAAGGGACATCAAGTCAAAGTTTATGCAATCAAGGAGGAGCCCTCAACTTTCGGAAACGTTAAAGGGAAAGAAGTCTTAGAAGGTGCTTTACTCATTAGTGGCATTTTTCTTAGAGTTGTGTTTGATACTAAGGCTTCCCATGTTTTTATCTCTTCATTTGGTAAGAAAATTGCAACTTTCCCCTAAAATCATAAAAAAACCATATCTGTATATCAAACCCCTTAGAAGGTGTAACTAATATATCTATGGTTTGTGAAGATATACGAGCTTTGTAATTTACCCACCATTTTCTTGTTACCTGTTTGTTCAAGATTTTAAGGGGTTTGATATTTACTCGGTGTGGATTAGCTAGCAGTAAATAGAGCCATCTTAGATTGTGTTGGAAGGATGATATCTTTAGCAACCAAATTGGGAAGTTTGGCAGTGGTGCCTTGTGATGAGCCAATCAAATTATTGCATATTTTATTATATACCTTAGATCATCCCAAGAAGAGCTAGGGTCTATATCAATGGTTAAAGATTTCCACAGTATTTTTGAGCCAATTAACAGTTTACCTCCTTATTGGGAAATTGAAATTCATATTGATTTAGTTCCCAGTGCAAGGCCTGTTATTCAACCCCTACGTAAAATGGCCCCGAGGAAGAAACGAGAATTAATAGATCAAACCGACGATTTACTAAGAAGAGGATTGATTAGACTGAGCTATTCAAGTTGGGGATCAATAGTGGTTTCTATAGCTAAATCTGATGATTCTTTAAGATTATGTGTGGATTATGGAGAATTAAACAAGCAGACCATTCAACAATAGTACTCCTTACCTCGCATATATGATATGTTTGACCATTTTCATGGAGGTAAGATATTCTCCCAATTAGACCTTGCTATAGGTTTCCATCGGATAAAGGTAGCGGAGGATAGTATACCCTTAATTACTTTTAGAGGGCTAAACATTTTCTATGAGTGGTTGGTTATGCCTTTTGGGCTAACCAATGCACCTGCATTTTTCTTTGATCTTATAAACCATGTTTTTGGGGATGTTCTTAATAAATTCATGTTGGTTTCGTTGATGGTATTCTTATCTACTCAAATATTAAGGAAGAGCACAAACACCATTTGGAAGTGGAGTTAGAAATGTTAAGGAAACACATTCTTAAGGCTAAGTTTTCTAAGTGCCACTTTTGGCAATCAGAGGTAAGATATCCAGAACATATCGTGTTGCGACATGGAATTTCAATTGATCCAACTAAGGTAGCTGTTGTGCAAGGTTTCAAAAGACCCAAACTCCCGTAGATGTGAGAAGCTTTTTAGAGATGGTAGATTATTATAGGAAGTGTATAAAGGATTACTCTAAGATTACATGTCACCTAACCATAGCTTCCCAAATGTGAGGGTATATTCCTTGAGTTAAAGGAAAGATTGACCGGTGCCCCTACTCTGGCCATTATTGATAAAGTGGAAGTATAACTGTTTTTATGGACACATGTAGTGTCAATTTGGGTGCAGTGTTGATGTAGCATGGGAAGGTTATAGCCTTTGCAAGTAGACAGTTAAAGCCTCACGAGAAGAATTATGCAAGCATGACTTGGGGTTGTAAGCAGTGGTATTTGCGTTGAAGATGTGGCGCTATTTCTTATTCGGTAAGAATCCTTCTATTCCTCTTTAGTTTTATGTCTAATCTTTAAGGATCCTAGTAAGTAATTTCCTTCTTTAAATAGGGGAAAAATTGAGCTCTTTATGAATCATAAGTCCCTAAAGTATCTTTTCACTCAAAAGGTTTTAAACTTGACGCCACATCGATTGTTAGAGTTTCTAGCGGCTTATGACTTGAATAATCTTTACACAGCAGGGAAAGCAAATGTGGTGACGGATGCTTTAAGTAGAAATGTAGTTTTAGCTCTCTTGGAAGTTGCATCGACTCTATTATAAAGGATTGTAAGAAACAAAGAGGAGATAGCCTTCTATTAGAATTTACTCAAGGAAATAAGGGGGCTCAGAGTCCAAGTTTCGAGATGGGTAGCTACGTGTTTTGAGGATGAATGGAAGATTGTGCATTCCTGATGTGGATAGTCATAGACAATAATTTTTGATGGAATGTCATAAATCTAAGTTGAGTATCCACCTTGGAGTTAATAAGATATACAATGATATGGAACGAGTATTTTGGTGGGCGGGAATGAAGAGGGATGTCTCGACTTTTGTCAGTAGATATTTGAAATGTCAATAGATAAAAGGAGATCACCGAAGGATGGATAATTTACTTCAACCATTGGAGATCCCAAATTGATAATGGAAGATGATATTAATGGAGGTTATTGATAGAACCAAGAACTAGGAAAGGATATGAAGGTGTGTGGGTCATTGTAGATTAGCTAACGAAGAGTGCTCGTTTTATTCTAGTAAAGCCGACAAGAACTGCAGCTTCGTTAGCAGATATTTATATGAAAGAGACTATCAGATTGCATGGGGTCTCAATAAGAATTGTAAGTGATCGAGATCCCATCTTTACCAATCAGTTTTGGAAGGCATCGCAAGTAGTTTAGGAACTAAACTAAGCTTGAGCACGGCATACCACCTCCAAACAGATGGAAAAATGGAAAAGGTGAACCGGATCATAGAAGATCTTTTGAGAGCATGTATTCTGGATTTTTTGGAGGATCATGGAAAGATCATCTTCACTTAGTAGAATTCTCCTACAATAGTAGTTTTCAACCAAGCATAGGCCTGGCATCCTATAAAGCACTTTATGGACGACCATGTAAGCTACTACATGTTGGGTTGAGATTGAAGATCAGCTAGTACATGGACCAGATATGATTCAAGAAGTTACGAAAAAGGATGTGGTGATCAATAGAAGGATCAAGGAAGCCTAAGATTAACAAAAGAATTGTGCCGGTAAAAGAAGTTGAGATTTGGAATTCTCTATCGGAGACTTTGTATTCATGAAGATTTCCCGAAACATAGGAGTTGTTCGATTCGAAAAGGCTGGAAACTTAACACCAAAGTATGTTGGAATTTTTAAGATTATTGAAAGGATTGGACCACTCGCCTACAGATTTGAGTTTCTAGAAAGGTTTCTGGGGGTCCATAATGTTTTCCACATGTCTCATTTGAGAAAGTATGTTCATGACCCATCGTCAGTTGTCGAGCCGTCGATTTAAAAGGATTTGGAAACAGAACTGAACTTGACAATGACCAGACATCCTGTTTATATTGCGGACAAGATTAAAAGAGATTGAGGAATAAGGTAGTGAGTTTGGATAAGATTCAATGGAACGAGGACCCTAGAGATTGTACTTAGAAGACTGTGGATCATAGGAGGGAAGCTTATCTCGAGTTAATTTTAGGATAGTTGATTGTTTTATGCACTGTTATGTTATAGATGCTTAGCATATGTCTTTTGTATGGAGTACATGATGTACAATATATTCCCTCTATGTCTTTTTCAGTTATCTCCTTGTTTGCTAATTTCGGGACGAAATTCTTCTAAGGGGGGAGAGTGTAACAATCCAAAATATAATCACTTTAAATACGTATATTTAAATATATTTTGAGTAATTAATTAATGGATTTTATAGCTCAAATAAACTCTTTTAAAATAATAACTAGTGATGGTGAAATTGTTTTCAAAATTTATTTACAAAAATAATTAGTTCGAAGAAAAATAAAAAATGTAATCGAATATTATTTTTCGAATTTTCAAATTTTGTCATTTAATAGTTGTCAAAAAAATTGTAAACTATATGGTATAAATATTCATTTTCATTTATAAATAAGCTAGAATAAATTTTGACACACACACACATTTTAACTTAAGAATATAATAAGTTATGATGTGGCTTATTATTAAAAAAAAATTAAAATGAAATAAAAAGTTGCCACGACATGTATTTCCTTAGAAACACAAACTACCTGAGTCATAAATGTATGTTGGCTCATCAAAATGAAGGGGGGACCTACTCATGTGAGTAAGGAGGAAGGGTACATGGGCGATAAAGTGGCAAGCTTTGAGTGGAGGTTATGTACCCTAAGGCTAATTAGGGAATTCTCTTAGAGCAATTTACATGAAACTAAAATTTCTAAAAATTTCTTCTCACTTTATTACTTCACTTTCGTTTTCAACACTTCCTTCAAAAATTATAAACTTTTTCATATCTTCCAAACATTTCTAAAAGTTCAAAAAGCTTAGTTCATTCACTTTTAAAACTCGAAATCCTTTACTAAAACCTTATCCTCCCATTTCAACACTCCTCCTTCACAAAACAAGCCCATACACACTCATACCTCCTCTTGGCCAAAATCATACCTACCCTATCGAACAATACTTCCCATTCAAGCCCACCAAAATTCTATCTTTCCAAAGGCAAAGCAAAGATCTAGGTCATGTACAAGTTATAGCATAAGTTCGGTTTGTTTCATGAACTTGGCTAAGTAAGGTTCTCGCACTTAAATAAGTTTTCTAAACTTATATTTATGCTTGACTTTGTTGTAAATATAATGTTTTTTGGGTAAAAATAATATTGGGTTGTATGTATGTATAAGTGCATGGATTATAATGATAATCGGGTATAATTTATAGGCGTTTGTATACCATGATTTGAAATTAGATTTGAAATGAAGTCTAATGTTTATGTTAGTTAGAAAGTTGAGATCTATGCTTGCGTTTGTGTCTGTGAGGTGATTATGTGTGTAGGATCATGAGTACACTATTGTATGCTAAGAAAGTTAGCACTTTTGCTAGTTTAAGCGACATAGAAATCCCTTGTGTCAAAACCGTCATCCTTGGCTTTAAATTTCAAAATGTTTTCAAGTTAAAACTTGCTTAGTTTTACAGAATATATGTTTAAGTTTTGGTGAAGTTTTTTTTTCAAGAGATAAATATTTAAATAAGACTTAGAAAATAGAAATTTGTTTTCGCTTGTATCCTTTTGAAAAGAGTTTTCAAACATATATTAAGTAATAAAAAGTAATTGCTTAGTTATTTACTTATATATTTAATTAATGATTATTTAATTAATTAGTAAGGTATTTAGTACTTAATCATTTGTTAACAAAAATAATTAGTACTTAAGTGTTAATCAAGTAAGTTAATTACAATTATTTAACTAACTAAAAATTAATTATTAATTAAGGATTGCTTATTGTTTAGTTATTTATTTAATATTAATTATTAATTAACTATTTATTAAAAGGGGGTTAATTATTAATTAATTATTTATTAAGTCAAATTTAATTAAAATTTTAATTAGGATTTAATTATTATTTAATAAGGGTTTAATTTAATTTATTTAATAAATTAAAAAGGATTTTGAATTTTAAAAATCGCTTTGTTTCTAAAAGACGATTTGCTTTAAAAACTGTTTCCTTTTGCAAAATTGTTTTAAACCAAGGGATTTCTTTGTCGATTACCCTTAAGTAGCCTCAAACAATTATGAAACTAATACTAATATGGTGACACATTTTATGGGAGGTAAGTCATCCTATAGGTAGAACTAAAAGCTGATGAGTAAGGTTGATCCTCAATCGGTGATGCCTAGAATTTATTTCTAGACGAGGGATGTAGTAAGATCGAAATATTGGAAATGTGATAGATCTAGGAGGGTTAATTTCTATTAATGGGTCATGTTTAAGTTAAGTATATGGATAACCATACATGAAATCTATAAAATTACCCTAAATAGTGGGTTGTCCGCTATTTATGACCTGACCACGAAGTATGATGTGTATATTGGAGTACCCCGGTAAGGACTTGAATACTGTTGCATACTTCCAAAGAACCGAAATAGAGTTAGCCAGGAACTACCACTTAGTTTGGAGATATTGTTTTTTTGGATTAGTATAATTTATCCGGACCACTGCAAACTTATAACATTCATGATGGATCCTTATTGAAGTATGCTATGGAGGTTATACTATTCTCCTAAGGTTGAGTCCAAAATGGAAGATAGTAAATGTTGAACGTTTGTTCATTCCCGGAACAACTTGTATCAATGAATGCTTTCGTTGCCTTTTTGCCTGAAGGGCATTTATAGCATCCCATAGTTTGCTAGGAGGAAAGGTAAAAGCGTAACCTCAAGCCTTACAACCAGTAATAATTGAAATTGGGGATATGCAATAGGGCTATGTGGCTCGCACCAATTAGGGTATGGTCATCCCTTTCTAGAGTTGATATCATTCCTTTATATTTTTGCTTCGGATCCATTATGGTTATTGATCACAACCTAAGGATGATCGTATTCGGTACTATTAAGTAAGTGGTGGGCCTGTCATATATTGCTAGGGAGTCCAAATGTGGCACTCGATGTATTTTATTTAGAGATGCATTATGACAGGTGGTATTCGGTGCCTTGTCATTGATGGAATCCATTTTTCAATATGCTCCTTTACGGACTTAGTTGTTCCCAACTACTAGAGTATGAGATGCAAGAATTTTAGCTATATTGAATATTTATTCTAAACCATAGACGTTGTCATTATATCCTGGTATTCTATATAGAAACATCTTGATTATCGTAAGGTAAATGTCTATCTGTGTTTATGAATGGCATGGTCTTACGAGATACCTTTATTTTGAAATATTTTATTAAGTTATAATTCATGCTTTACTCACACTTGATCCACGTCTGACCCAGTGCAACGACCCGGAATTTTAGTCGTTTGGTTATGAACGTTTAATTTATTTTTAAATTTTGAATTTGAAATATTAATTTATTTTTAAAATAAAGATTTTGTTTGAATTGGTAAGTTTGATTCAAATTTCAATATATAGCGATTTATTTGGATTTGGTGAATAGTAAATTTAATATTTGAAATTGGGTAAATATGTGAATCTGGAATTAAATGCAAATGGGATGATTTCTTAAGTTGTCTATTTGAATTAGAGTGATGATATTGGACTTCTGAATGGAATTAAAATCGATAAATTAAAATCTAAAATTTTTATATATTAATTTAATAGTGAGAATTTAATATTTGGGATAGTGCGAATAATTAAATTTGTAAATTAATATTAAAGGAAATGGTTTCTAATATGGTTATAAATTCTATTTAAATTGTAATTGAGTTGCTAAGTCTTTAAAATATTAATTTCAAGTAATTTCGTTGATTTTGGAAAATCGTTTGATTTAATCGACACGTTAAAATAGCATTCCGGGACGCAGTCTCGGAATTTGGCAAAACTAGTTCCATTGGATCCGTAATAGTGTATTATTTTCGGATTTCAAATTTCGTAGCAATCGGACTTATCGTTTTCTTATGGGAGATGAAAACGCGTTGAAATTAATTTTAGAAACTTAATGTAAAATCGGTCGTGAAATGATTTGCAGTCATGCGGAAAATGGCTAAAATTTTAGTTAAATCGAGCGTCGTTCGATTTGATTTAAAATTAAAGAACTCAAGGTGTGTTAATCTCACTCATTTGGTTAATCAGTAATGTTTTATAGCGAATAAACATAATTATTCTTTTTGGATGGTTGAAATTGTTGATGGTTGAGATTGGTGATTGTTGAAATTAATCTAGGATGACGATATAGCATCTTGAAATGCTATTAGATTGGTTGAACTGGATCTAGGGTCACGATACAGCAACTCGAATTGCTATTAAACTGTTTATGTTTATTTTTATTTTATTTTGAGTATTGAATCATATGTATGTGAAATTTGATAAATGGTTGTTTTTGAATTATGTTGTTTAATTATAAAATAAATTGAATCGGAATATACTGTTGTTATCTATTTCGCCAAATAAACATCGTCTAGTATTAAAAGAAAACGTGTTGAATGATATGTTAGAAGCAGGATAAACTTCTGATATGCTATGATATAAAATTTGGGCAAATGTTAATTGATAGTCAATCAATATGGATAAGTGTCGTTTAATGGATCGATTGTCAATCATGGAACTGGACGCATATATTGTAAATGGATCATATGAAAATTGATTATTTAACTTGGATAGTTAAATTGAATATAATGGTTACTTGTTTAAGTACCATTGGAGCTATTGAGCTTGTTTTGAAATTTGAAAGGTTTCTGATTGTGTTTAACTTCAGATTTTATAATCTAAAGTAAAATGTTTATATGGTGAATATATACAAGGATTTGGTTAAGTTATTATTTAGAAATGATTTGAAGATAAGTTTACATGGAAATGTTGGTCGTTTTGATTAAATTGTATAAGAACTATTTCAAGATTTTGAGTAGTATTATTTATTTACGTAATATGATTATTTGATAAATGAATAGTAAAGTATCGATTACTTATTTAAACTATTTTATTTCAGATTAATTAGTTAAGTGGACTTTTAATGGTTGTTTTGAAGTTATTACAACATATTATCTGGTAATTCTTTATAAGGGTTCAAACTATAAATTATTATTATAGAAAGAGTTTAAGTGATATTTTTATGAAATTAGTCATTCATCTTTAATGCATAAAGAATTGTTTTTTCGAAATATTTATATTAAATGGAAATATCATAAAGATATTTCTTTTGTGGAAAGAGTATTTTAAGAAGTTATAAAGCAGAAATGTTGGGTTTTAGAAAGGGAATATAATTTGAATGTTTATGGAAAAGAGGAATTTTATAAATGGTTAGGAGATGTGGAAAGAGTACCATTTTGTAAATAAAAACGGAGGTTTTATAAAGAAGATATTCTAAATCAAAAAGAAAGATAGTTAAAGAGAGAAAGGGTATTTCGGAATATTTATATCTTTGTTCTAAAGGATACTTGTGTTTAACCATTTTAGTATGATCTTGAGATAAGTAGATTTTTCTAGATAATCGGTTAAGATACTTATACCAGTATTTAAGTATATGGGAAAGGTTCTTTAAGTTTTGAAAGGAATGGTTTGAAATATACTTATATTGCTAAGATAAGGACTTAGTTTTATTTTCTAAGTATTGAAAATATTTGATAGTTAAATAACCGACTATCAAATCTGGCAAAATTCGCTGATTGTTTCAAAGAGACCGGGATCAGATTTAATTATTCGAAACCACTTCGAGTCGATTTGTGCATTACGAATTGTGATATCGATAAGGAAATGAAGACAGTGATTCGTTTGTCCAGACCTAGGACAACTTGTATGGACGAATGCTATCAGTGCATTGCCTGCCTGGAAGGCAATGTTAACATTCCAAGTATGAATACTATCCTAAAGATAAAATATAGCCTCAAACCTCATCAAACTGAAATGACTAAAACATAGGAGATGCAGCGGGGCTAGGTGGGTCGCACCCAATTAAAATTTGTTGTCACCTTTCTAGATACCCTCGGATACGTTATATTATAAATTATAGCTAATAAACTAGAAATTAATAAATAACAGTTAAATAATTTGAAATAAATAATAGTTTATATATAATAATTTAATTAATAATTAGTGAATTATAGTTAATATTTATTAGTTATATTTATAAATATACTTAATAATTATAGTTAATAATTAATAAATAAGAAGTAAATATGTGATAATTGAAAAATAATAGCTAATAAACTAGAAGTAAATCAGTAAATTATAGTTAATAAACTAGAAATTAGTAAATAATAGCTAATAAATTAGAGATGAATGATAATTTATATATTGTTGTTAATTGTTAATAATTATTAAACTATACTTAATATTTATTAAATATTTGATAGTTAATAAATATAATTAATAATTAATATTAAAATGTTATAATTAATTAACTAATAATTGTTAATATATACATACTAATTTAAATATAGTAATTACTAGTAAATAAATAAAAATTACCATTTTTAACTAATAATATATACATAATAATTAAATTTAATAGTTATTTTTTCAATTACAGTAAAAAATAATAAGTAAAAATTTGATAAATAATAGTTGATGAACTAGACCTGTACTTTTCATTTTCCCTCCACTTCACTTTTCATTTCCGTCTAACTTTTCGATTTTCCCTCCACTTCTCCCTTTTTGGTAATTTCTCAGCGCACCATTTCTTATTCTTATCCTCGTCAAATTTACAATATTTCAAGTTTTTACTTTTCAAAACAAAATCATACTTCTTCCATGCCCAAAAAATAATGATCAGATCCTTAAATCGAATCTACTACATGCTATTCACATCAGCTGAGGAGATTGACTCTACCGCTATGGATCTGAAGATCTTGTGCTTTAATCTGGAGAAGTCATGCTATAATCTGGAGACGTTGTGCTTTGCATTTTGCCTATACTTGTCTGAGACGATGGTTATGAATTGACGTGTCTAGATTTGCTTGATGACTTGGTGATGCTCGATTTGCGAATTTGAAGGTGATGTTGGAGTGTTGCTCTTTTGGCTCGAATTTTCTAGAGATTGAAGACTAATGGTTCTATGTTCTTGTACCTAAGCACCAATTCAACTCCGTCTAACAAGAATGACTAGAGTTGGAGGAATAATAATTCTTCTCTAATCCCTTAGAGGTATACTATTATGAGTTTCTTCAGATCTTTGATTTTTACTGTAAACTTGAGATTGATTCTCTGGTTTGTTAGTGGCTTTGTACATAAATAGAAAAATAGGTCATTTGTAGCACTGAGTTGGAGATGATAGGTTTTGATGCACATATGGCCGAGTGGTTGTATTTATATAATCGAATTGTTAGGTTATAGTATGTTTTCAAGATGCACTTTTGGTGACACTTATGCTGAAATGGTGAGTTGTTGCAATGCATATTTTGAAGAATAAATAAAAATTTTTAAGTGGGGACCTAAGTTACCATGTTAGGCTCTATTCTTTTGCATGCTTAGGTGGCTACATTATTGTACGCTAACGATGCACTTATCCTTGGCATACATCAGTAGCATAATAATCATTTGTTATGCTAATATAAATTGTTCTTCATAGGAATTTTTTTCTCCTTTTATTTTTGTTATTTAATCCAGCAAGCATGGCTTAATTTGTATGTATAATAATTCAACCAATAGTTAATAAAGCATCTCGGCAAGAACAAGATGGACAATTGGTTTATTTTAGCTACTTATGAATTTATTATTTTATTTAATGTCAAATTATTTATTTATTTACTAAAAATGGAATAATACAGTTCCAATCCCAGTATTGATGAACTTATGGGACATTATTCAAATTTAGAGCCTTGTATATTTCTATTTTCGTTTGTGTGTGTGTGTGTGTGTGTGTGTGTGTGTGTGTGTATTAAAAGAGCTAAACCTTATCTACTGACAAGCATAATGTTTTTTACAAGAAAAGAAAAAAAATTGTGATGCTCTAAACGACATGGGCATACAGTGTAAGTAGCATACTGGCTTTGCATAAAATAGGCCATACACCTATCATTAGAAATGCTAATTACTTGCTGCCTAGAAATTCATATGAGGTCAATTGCATTTCATATCTTAGTTGTGCTGATTCTTGCCACTGAAAATGTCAGGTACCATGATAACTCTTTTGTTGCTTGTCGTGCACTTCACATAGCAAACAAATTGAATGCCTCCGCAACATCTCCTTCGATGGAGATTTTATTCAGGTATCTAGTATGAATCTTATAGTATATAAGTTGTAGTAGCCAATTTAATAGTTTTGATGATCTCTTCAGCCTTGTTATTTCGTTTGAACATTCTATAAATTCTTTAATTTCCGTCTCTGAACTTAATATGTGAACATAAGCAGGATAGGTATTCAAATGCATGGACTCATGACAAGCCAAAGGTTACTAATTGTTGATATGTCAAACTTTGCAATGCACGCAACTGAAAGAGAACATGTAATAGGCCTGAATTTATATATTATGCTTCGCTAAGGCCCACAAGATTTGGTAAAAGAATTTATGTTGGATTACCGAATGAGAACAAAACAAAACTATTCGAGATATGACTTATATGTATGAATTACCGTTTTATATGGATTATAAACATCATAATTGAATTATATTTGTTTTGATATTAATGTTATTCAATTTGTATTCAGCATTCAGTTTGATTTTAATTTTTTTTAAATTACGTATATCAATTTTTGTTATGATATATATATATATATATATATATGTATATGTATATATATATATATATATCTTTACATACACACACACACATATATATATATATCTATATTATTGCTTATTTGAGTATTTGAGGAACTGGTGAGGAGAGGTTTTTTGCATCTACTAACAGCCGATGTAAAAGAGATGTATTTTGCATCGGTTAAGGAAACCTTTTTTAAGCCAATAGTCTCATTTTGCATTGGTTGTTATTAACAAGTGATGCAAAATACATCCTTTTTTGGTTGTTAGTAATAACCGAAGCAAAAAACCATTTTTTGCTTTGTTTGTATAATCGAGGCTACAAGTTTAAGTATATTACATCGTCTATATTAGCATTGGTTGTTGAACCAATGCAACAAGGGGATAAACAATCGACGCAAATAACCTATTTAGTAGTGATGGTACATTAGTTTAAATAATATCATCCAGAGAATAGTTTACAAATCATATAGGATAAGGATTTATAAGAAAACCCTGCATATCCTAGATCAAGGAGTCGCCTGGTTGTGCAAATCAAAAAAATACATGTAATAATTATATATAAGGGATCTTATATGAATCGTCACGAGAGAATTTTGAGAATCATAGTCATTAGATAAATAATTTATGTTGCGAACATAAATATATTTTGAACTGATGCAAAATTCTGTTTTATATAAAGCAATTAATAAAATGTTTATGAATATTCGTTCCATTTTATTGAGAAAGAACTATTGTTTAAGAAATACCAACTTCGTAGAAAATGAATTTCTTTATGAAATTATTAATATAAATGGATTTAGATATTATCAAAGGATAAAACTGATTGCAAAGGATGGAATGAAATTGACCAAGCCAAATTGGACACAACGCATTAGAATGCCTAATAAGCATTCTTGTACGTTGAAGAGAAACTACGAGTTTCTTATCAGTGTCAAAAATAAATATTCCTCGATTGTTTGAATATTGCTAAGAGTATTAACTCTATGATGGGGTATGGTGCACAAATCCGAAATTAATTCAAAGTATATTATCAATATATGATTTTGATTATAGTATCCAAAAGGATATGATCCTTTTAGCTGCAAATGCATCTTTAAAAGAAAGACAAACGTAGTTGGAATATAATAAGCCACATTGATAAGAATAATATATTAAATTTCAATTGTTGAAATTTAATATATTATATCAATCATTCGATGTGCTCAAGTAGGTGTGGATTTTATTCACAAAATTATCGCGTAGACTTTATGTTTTGGTATGTATGTGTTGAAAAGGAATACTGTAAATAATGGTTTAAGGTTAACTACTTACACATAATAACCAAGGTAACTCGAAGTTACTGATAGCGATATTGGGTTCATGAGTATTAGGATATGATCCGAGAATGAATACAAAAATATCATTCAAAAAGGCATCAAAATTGAACAAGTTCTTTGATAGAAATATCAAATTGTTTAATTATCAATCAAAATGAAAAGGAAGCGTGTGCTCATAAGAAAGAAAGTTAAAAAGTATATAGATATTTCTAAAACCATAAGTAAATAACACACAGCGGATTGTTAACGATGTACTTGTGTTAAAATTAGCTTTAGTTCTAATACTTAACATTGGATTATATATGATGTCTTTTATAATAAGTACAAAAGATGTTGGGAATGTCCTAAATGACATGCAAGGACATCTTATTAAATTTTTAATATAGAACATTGGATTACATATGATTCCTTATGCATTCGCATGAATTATCATACATGTTATGTTTTCTATGATATTATGCTTTGTTTATGTATTTGATACGTGAATCAAATATCAAATTCAAATTAATATCATTAAATGGTTGTTTGAAATGTTTTTGTATATTTATGAAATACTAGAGAATTATTTATAGAAACAACAAACTCCTTTATGAAGGAATGTTCAGACTCTAATCTTCATAAGTGTTATTGAGTATAATATGTCAATAATGAATTCAAGATAAGAATCTTTAATTTGGAAATGTTCCAAATGAAAGAACTTAGCTTATTGAATGAAAAACTCTATGTATATCACCTTGAATAGCGCCGCAATAAAATCAGTGTATGTAAATATAAGTGCACAAATTTAGCTGAGGGCGATTCCAAATGTTGAGAATCACATAACATTGTTATATGGTAACAATGTCATAATATGGTTCATAATAGAACCTAGAGCTCACTATAAGTCGAGAGTGATACTCTGAATTGTTCTACATGATAAAGAAAGTTTATCAACATCGAAGAGAGTTGATTGATATAGCAGAAAATTGATATATGATAGCATACACATTCGTTGAGGGACTTACCAAATTAGTTTTGAGAAAATCGATCAAAGAAGTTTGAATGAGATTCCATAATTGACCCCAAGTGCAAGTAGGAGATTGATAGAGTTAGAGGTATGCCCAAGGAGGAATTATTTTTTTTTTTTACATATATCTAACTGGTAATCAATCTTATTCAAACTAAAGTTGTTTTCCTTCTATTATATACTTAATATAATGTGTTATTAATTAATTAATTTAATTTAATTATATTTAATAAAAAAATTCAAAAATGGTATATTTTATGGTAGTAGCTACAAAGTGTTGTAATCATGAGTAATTTATCATAGTGAAAACAAATATACCAATTTAAATATTCCTAGTCAAGATGTATCGAGACCGGATATCGATACATCCGCTGAGACTAGAGTCTATAACGTTATCCAAATGTTAGGCAGTGTATTACTCATAACCGTTGGAGGGCACCAAGGGGTTAACTACTAAGAGTTATTGGACAAATATGGAATGACTCCGTCGATAGCTTTCTGTTGGTTAATATAACTAAGATTAAGAAGAGAATATTGATGTGACTAATTTACACCGATCTCTCGACTTGATAATATTGTCGATCTTCAACGTGGAAGCTCCGCTTTGTTTACTGTTAAATCGTCGCATGACTTCCCAAATGACTATAATTGGATCGAGTGGAAGCTCTGGAAGTGAAACATTATTCATGAGAGAATTTGACGCTTCGGTTATATGAGGTTAGTATCGCGGTCAACTGAAGTCAACTCAAAGTCAAAGTCTTAAGTCAAAGCAGTTCGGTTAATAATAATTGTTAATGTTGAAATAAGGATTTTGTGTTCAGACTATAAAGTTGAATAGGATGATATTGGAATTTTGACTATTACCAAATTCTATAAGTCCTTATATGATATAGGTTTGATGAAGATGATTGGCGTAAATAATTATCACTCTCGGGTACAATTGGATTTTACCAAAAGATGTGTAAGTTATAAATTCAGCCAAGATGATATTAATTACGGACTAAATTTACACCTTTGAGTCGCACAACCAAAATGATGAATGCTCTGAATGAACTACATGATTCAATTAACTTATAATTATCGTAAATTGATTTAATTAATTAATATTTATGAAATACTAAGTATAAAATTTATTTTATTTGTTTGAATGTCATTAGTATTTAGTAAAGTGTATATATAAAAGTTATAAACTCGCGTATCGATATACGATATCTTTAGAGTAATTAAATTTGATTTAAATAGAATAAATATTTAAAAGAGGGCTTTAAATAAATTAAATTAATTTATAGTTATGAAATATTAATTATTAAAATTTTAGTTGAATTTACTTGAATAAAATTAGCATTTAATAGAGTGCGTATATAAAAGTTATAAATGCATGTACATTTGAATTGGATTTAAACGCTGAGTGGATTTTGGACATTTTTGATGGCCCATATGGCACCATCTATGGTTAGCCATGCATGTAAAAGGGAGGGAAGATTTGATAAACATTTAAGGTATTAAGTGGGGAAAGTTTCAAGGAAGGAATAAGATAGGTTTTTGTCACTCCTTTGAAGACGATTCTTCTTTTATTCCTTTCACTATTGATTTCTTTCCAGTAAACCATCATTCCTCTTTCTCTAATATCATAAAATCTTAAAAAATTTATAGCTTAAAACCTATAAAATTCCAAAATAAAATATCATATAAAATTAATAATAAAAGGTTGTTTAAATTTCATAATTCTTACGAAATTTGGAGATCGATTTAGGGAATCTAAGAGCCTTTGATTAATCATTCAAGGTGCATTTTTTTCACAACAGCTACAGGTAATAATTCTAATTTTATTTATACATCATTTACCTTATTTATATGATTCGTATCCATCTCTCATCCGAGCATTTTTTTATTTAATCACATAGATTAGATCCTCCTGTGCTCCATCTTAATTAATTATATATATTCACCATGTTATTTTGATTTAGATCCATTTTAAGATACATTTTGATTGCTTACCTATTCATATTGTCACTATAGGTCTATATCATATGATTCCATATTTAATCAATTGTTCCTACCATCTATGTAGTTTAGATCTAAAATCTTTACAATATATACATATGTGTTTGATTTTTCCTATCTGTTTTATTGTTGTTTCAAATTCATTGCTTGAAAGGAACCTTTTTTATTAAAATATAAGTCTTAATTAATGAAATATTTCTATTATTGATTCGAATAGAAAAATATGTAATTTATTAATGCTTTATGTATGTTTTGTGTTCAATATTTTAAATCTAATCGTTTGGTTTTCGAAAGTAAAAAAAAGGTTTCTTTGTAGACATAATTGAACTTTATTGAAAAATATCACAAACCCTTGGATTTCCATTTAAATTAAAGTTAGACCTTAATTTGTTAATTTATATTAAAGCATATCCTATGTAATAAATTTTAACATAAAGATGTTATATTAAGTTTAAAACATTATTTACAATGATTAGCATGTGTGTGTACGTGTGTGTGTTTATATGTTAATTTAACTTAAGATTTATAAGACAGACTTTTATGTAATATCATAATTTTTAGTCTTAAATCCTTTTAGTTTTGAAACTAGGTTCAAAATTGTTATCTTTAATTTTAACTTACAAAAAAGTGAAACTTAATTTTAGCAAATTTATACGTATAAGTCTATTATATATAAATGCGTGTATATGTGTCTGTGTGTGTATGTGTGTTTTAAATAATACCATGGACAATAAAGACACATATGAAGGAAACATCATCTCTGTACGCAAATTCGATATGTTGCACTTACATAATTTACAGTATAATACATTTGGACATAGCTAAATTTAATGTCGTGAATAAATTACTGGTTAATGGAATTTAATAAATCGATTAATTTAATTAAAGAGATAGAATGAAAGGTTTCTCTATATATAATTTGCATTATGCTCTCAATTAATTACTTATATTTAAGAAAGGAAACTGAAGGCTTCCTTTCCTAAATTAACTCATAAGTATTTGGTAGGCATATTTGATACACTGTACATTTAAATTAAATCAATTCTAAACTTCTTTGTAACCAATTTTAAATAAAATATGATTTTATCTTAGTTTTATTGGATTGGATCTAATATACTGTAATGACCCGTACTTTTAACTATATCAAATTATTGAATTTAATATGATTATTGAATAAAAATGGTTAAAAATAAAATTTTAATGATTTATTAATGTAAGTTATTGAATATGAACTTGAATAAAATTTTGAAACAACTAATTTCGAAGATTTTGGCGATAACAAGTACTGAAATTAATTATATGTATTGACTATGTTTAAAATCAATAGTTGAGATTGAATAATGAATACTGGATGAATGTAAAATGGAAATAGTTGTTTTATAATTTGAATTTTTAAAAAGCTAAATTTTATGAGTTGAATAACTTATATATCAATTATAGTGATTTATTGGGAAATTAAACTGTTTAAAATTTAATATTGGAAATTATCTGAATAATTAGATTTTGGATTTAATATGATTGAAAATGATATCGAAAATTGATTTAATTTTTATTTAAAAAACAATGAAGTTTGTTAACATTTAAAATTGGATTTAAAAGAAAATAAATAGAGATTTGAAATTTTATATTTTAATTTACGTGTAAAAACAGTCATTTTGGCCACCATCCCTGATTTCGATGAAACTAGTTTCATGAATCCATAATAGTGAATTATTATAGAGTTTCAAATTTCGTATCGATCAGGCTTACCATTTGGTCATTAAGGATAGAAACGCATTGAAATTAATATTGGAAATCGAAAACCTATCTTCCACATACGATCGAATTAGTCCTCGAAACTTGTTCCATTTTGTTCGAAATAAGGGTAAACATTATAAATGCCAAGCCATATGTTTCGTTTGGAGTTCGTCAGGAAAAGTACATGAATAGTCAAAATAATAATAAAATACTATATTTATGCGTATATATACGCGATCACACACACCATAAAACCCTAGCGCCTCCATCTTCTTTCCAATGGCCGAAATTAACCTAGCTTCCACCCTCAATTTCTTTCAATCCATCGACCTATATGTTTCGCCATCAACATTAAAGTAGTAGAGCATCGTGAGATCTATACATCATATGTTGGAATTTTGCACATTTGTCGTGTGGAGGCCAATTTATCGACCATGTTTTCTTTTTTGGAGCCATTTTTATCGACGCTGGTTTGTTCGTGGGTAGCCGGTCCTTGGCCAGCGACGGAGATCGTGGTGGGCTTCGATACGGTAGAAGATGATCGATTTTCGATCTAGTTATGGAGGTACATCGATCGACTGTCGAGCAAGATGGTGGGTTCATTTGCGTGAAGCCTGGAGCACGATGAAGGAGATAGCATGGTGCGGCTAAGATTCTTCTCATTCCACTGAATGACAAGATTTTGATCTGAGGTTTACAAAAAAAATTGTAAATTTAATTATATATTAAATTGTGAATATTTTAAAATGTATATCTTTATCATACGAGGTCGAAATTGGATGAAACAAGCGGCTTTAGAATCGTATCGACGAAGGCTTTGGCATGGAATCGAAGTGGCATTTATTTGAAGCTGAAAATTTTTCAGTTTCAAACAAAAGATGAGTGTTTTAATGCTCATGATGTTGTATAATATTTTACGTTCGTTAAAATTGAATCGTGAAGTTATCTAATTTTATTGATTGTTAGTTGAAAATGAAATTAACATATAAATTGACTGTAGGTAATAAAATTGACTGTTAAATCTCAAATTGGAATTTAATTGCCACTAAATTACCTGATATTAATAACTATGAAATTATTGTGAATTATTTTGACTGTTTGGATGATTAATTGCGATGAAGGCCAATTGATTGATATTGGATGTTTATATATCTTTAATATATCTTGCTATCATCTTGTATATTATCTACAATATATAAAACTGTAAATCGAATAAATTAAATGTGACGACTCGAAATTTTTAGGCATTTGAAATCGAAATATTTAATTCATTTTAAATATTTAAAGTTAATTTTCAACTTGAATTCAAATATTATCATTATTTAGCAATTAAGTTATTGGATTTAATAAACTGAAATTGGGTTAATTGTTAAATCTTCTGTTTTAGGCCTGTTAAAAATAATTGGAAGGCTTGTAAAATTTATATTGATAATACTGAGAATAGTAAAAGTGTTGAAATTGAATTTGGTAGTGTTTTGTTCAGTTTTAATAATATATCGTTTAAATTGAATTTAAAAAGAGCCTTCCAAGGCATAGTCTCGGACTTCGACGAAACCAGTTTCATTGGATCCATAATATTGTATTATTATCGGATTTCAATTTTCGTAACATTTGGAGTGACCGTTTGGCCGTACGATAAGTAAACGCGCTGAAATTAAATCAAAATTTAATATAATAACCGGGTTCAAAAAGCTATCTTCTCCATACGATCGAATTAAGACTCGAAACCTTTTCCTTTGTGTTCGGAATAGGGGTATAACATTATAAACGCCTAGCGACACGCCACGATAGGAGGTCGAGATTTTGAGTTGCATAATTCATGTCAATTTAAATTTAAATAAAAATTTATACCTTGTTTAACCAGTCAAATAACTTTCACGTCAACACTTTTCACCCCCTTTCGAAATCATTGTAGCTAACCTTCTGAAATACGCCACACTTCACCTTTATATCACATACCGTCTTCTTTACCTTCTTCATCCAGTTTAATTCGAGAATACTTTGTTCCTTTATCATCCTAAAAATCAAATTGCCTTTCACTTTACTCAAAACAAATCAGATCAATCTTCTTCTTCAAAAAAAATGGAACGAACAAAAATAAAAAGGAAACGAAGAAAATCGAAATTTTAATGGCCGAACGTAATCGCAGCCCCTCTTTATTCTTCCTCCCCTTTTCCATAACTTCACGAAATCGATTCGCTGTTCAAAAAAAAGGGGGATGAAGCCGTTTGCGAAATCGACGGCTGACGCAATTGATCCGCCTTTGAAATTGCTGTTCAAGAAAAAAGGTGGACGATGAGCATTCTAAGAGATGAGTTCTCTAAAGGTAACGCTTAGCCTCAAGCCTCATCAACCGGGAATGACTGAAAATCAAGGGTCATGCAGCAAGGCTAGGTGGGTAGCACCCATTTCAGGGTGAGGTCATCCCTGTCTAGATGTCCCTTTTATTTCGGCTTAGTGGTGCGGTTGCTGATCACAACCGTGGGTGATCTTACTCGAGATTATCCAGTAAGTGGTAGTCCCGGTCTTGTGTTGCAGGGGGTCGAGAGCGATCCTCGGTACGGTGATCTAGGCCACGTACTGTGATAGGTGGTACTCCAGTGCCTAGTCATTAGTTGGAAATCCATTCTCCCTACGCGCCTTTTACGAGTTTTGTTTATATTACCCACTCTGTGGCTAGTAGCTGGAATTTAATGATGTAACGATTTCGGCTATTTTAATAAGTATTTGTAAATAGACCCTATTATAGTATCAGAGGATTTTAATAAAAAGTGTTTTGGCTATCGTAAGATAAAAACCCGACATGTTTATCTGTGGCATGGTCTTACGAGATGCTTTTGTTTCCAAAGGATTTTGAAACTTTAATAATCAATTTGAGTGTGGTTTTCTCACGCTCGTATCTCCAGACTAACTCGGGTGTTATTTAACTGTAATGCTCGGATCAGACCGAGTATTATCCGTTACAAGGAAGGATGCTGAGGAGCTGGATGGCGATACGTACTTCCGTACTTGTTTTAGATATTCTGTTGTGTTGATTAGCTGTGTATTCAGATTGTGAGGACAGGTTATGATACTGTCCAGTTGTGTGATATGTATTCTGATGGTGTGTGTATATATATAAAACAGATAAAATTTCCTTTTGTGTAAAGATATGTTATTATCTATTATATTTTATTCCGTTGCGATGGTTAGATTTTGATGTTATTTTCTATCTTCTTCTACCTCTTCTTCTTTAACCCAAATGGTTCGAATTTCTGTTCATCTTGAATTGATTGATGTAGAATAGTGCTGACTCAAGGGGTACGGATTTGCGGGTTATTACAGTTGGTATCAGAGCTTAGGTTGGAGATAACCTTGGCTCTGGTGGGGATTACTCATTGAAAATAGAGTCTGTAGTACTCTAGAATGAGTTTGAGTGTATTAATAGATATGAGCACGTATTTGTTAGTGAATATAAATTGTTTTAATATTGTGTTGGCTTATTGGTTGGGTGGAATATGAATTCTGATCGGGTAAGTTGGCCACTATTCGAGAAGAGTTTATAAACACTTGACACGATAAATTGACATAGTATTGTTTTAAAGGTGGGTGAATGAAATAATTTTACCCAAAATATATTTTGATATAAAAGAAAGGTTTTTGTAAACTACTTTTAGCTAATATATGGTTGCTTGGATGTTAGGGATGATAATATTAAATTATTATCATTGTTGTGTGAAAATTTAACTAGAAATTGAAAATATAACCAAAGGTTAAGGAAATAAATTCAATTATAAAATAAAATTTATAAATGTGAATTATAAACGTGATTTATAAATTGAAAAATAATCAAGTGGAAATTTGTATGCGCATAAATTATACAAATGAATTGTAGTTAAAATTTGATTTAAGCCAGAATTTGGAAATTTGAAGCCCCGGAGATTTTGGAAGTGTTTGAAGACAAATAATAGCATTATTATTTTAAAAAGTATTTCTGAAAGAAAGTTGTTTCAAATAAATTTTGGGAATGGATATAGCATTGAACTCACTTCAGTCGCTGGAAAATAACTTCGGTGATGACTGCAACATCATCGATGTTCATTTTCGAGCTTCTAAGCGACGGATTGCTGCCAAATTGATTTGTTCAGAAGAAATGGTTTATTTTTGAAATTTAAAAGGAAATTTGTTGGGGATAAAAACCATGATTGGTTTAAATTTTTGAGAAGTATGATTTTGAGATGTTGATGATTTCAAAGTGATTTGAAACCAAAAGCTGGGTGTTTAAAAATCCCGATGAGATAGGTTGTAAGCTTATAAATTGAGATGATTTTTAAATCAGGAAGGAAATATGAGCTTTGAATGTTGGAATTAAAATTTAAAGTGAAAAATTAAAAACGAAATTAACTTGGATTGAGGAAGAAAATTGAATCAAATTAAATTAAATAAATCTGAGTTAAAACAGAATTGAATTGGAATAAAAATTCAGTTGAGTTATGGGTGATATTGAATGGAATTAGATCCTTACTTGAATAAATGGAAGTGAGTTGGATAAGAAATAAGTTGGAATAAATAAATTAGAATAACTTATAAAAGAATTAAAAATCCATGGAATAAAATATGCTTGGGTTAGAAATAAACGTAAATCTTGAGTTAAAAGTAAAAAGATGAATATATTCAAGCCTAGAATGACTAGAAATATGTAAAATAATAAGTTGTGACTTATAAAATTTAAAAGTGGGATAGAAAACCCAAAATAAATATTGTTTGATGTCTTGGAAAATGAAACAAAAATCCAAACTTGAATTATAAAATAAATTGAACTCAAGAAAATTAAATGAAGTGTTTTTTGAGATTAAAAACCAAGTATTGAATTATAAATAGGGGAGAACTAATTAGATAATAAATTAGTTAATGAAATATGTAAATGGAATCTAATGTAGTTAAATAGAAGCTGAATTGTAAGCTAATAATGAAGTTTGGAAATAAAACTCGAGTTATAAATCAAATTCGACTTGAATTGTTAGTGAAGTAAATATAATTGAAAATGTTGCCAAATAAAAAGAAATTGGATTAAAGTAGGGATTGTTTTAGTTGCAAATAAAACTCAGATGAGTGGGAATAAAATTGAAAATGGCCTTGTAATTAATTAACTTGAATTGAGAATGAATTGAATCTGGAAATTTAAAATTTATACGAAACTGATGAACTAATCAAATAAATTTGTAGTTTGAAACGAGATTGGATTGAAATAGAATCAAGTTAAATTGAAAAGGAAAATTTATTTGCGAAATGAAAATGAGCTTAAGTATGAAATTTGAATAATTTGAAGTAAATTAATTTAAGTTTAAAATTAATGGAAGCTTGGCTTCGAAAAAAGGGTAAAAGTCCATTAAATAAAAGCTTGGGTAAATTTAAATTGGGAAATGGTTATTAATATATGAGCATGGATTGGTTCAAGCTTAATAAAATGGTCTCAAATGAAATGAAGGCAAATATGGAATGAAACATAAATAAATGGATCGTGAATAAAATTAAGAAGGAATAAAATTGAAATAGAATGTGTAGAGCTAAATAAAATGGTTGTAAATGAATTAAGATAGAAGGAACTAAATAATAAATTGAGTTGGAATCAATTTAAAATGATTATAAGCTTAAGTAATTGTTATTTGCATGAATAACATCAAATTTGCACAGAAAGTTAGTCATTTTATTGTAAACGAAAGTAAATGTATTAACAGAGGTTAATAGAATTGATTTTTAAATCAATTGGAATAATATGGGGTTGTTTAAAATTAAAAATGAATTGAATGCAAGCAAGTGGGTTGTAAACCATTCAAATTGAATGAAAATGGTATATGAATTAATTGAAAACGGTTGAATTAGTATTAAAACTATATAAATTGCTTACGTAAAGTGTTTAGTGTGCATTGCTTTTAGAATTCATGTGTTTAACTATTGCAAATAAGTGAAATATTGTTAAACTTCATATATATGGCACTTACATGTTTGAATTGAGTAAGTCCAGGTACCGAGAAGCCGTTTGGCTGGATTTTGGGCACGCTAACTGCTAATAAATAAGCCGCTTGCTTAAAAATGCTAAATAAAGGTACGCCTACGCAATAAAAATAGGAAATATGAACTGTTTTTGTTTTTCCAATGGTGTGGGTCGATGTATATATATTTATATCTTTTTTCAAATTGCAAAAGCTCCTCCGTACAAAGGAGACCCTGCCAAAATTTTCTGAAAATTTTGAGAGAGAATTTTTTTTGGAAAATTTGTTGTTAGCAACAAAACGATTTAAAATTGGAAATTGAAGTAAATTAGTGAATGAGACCAATTTAAAAGTAATAATATGAATCAGTTATAAATGGAAGATAAAAATTCAATATTCAGAGTTAAAGATAAATTGAATTCATATGGAAAATGTACTGAATAAGCATTTGAGTGAAGATTTAATAAAAATATATGTACATCATACGGCTTGAATGAATAGATATTGACATTTTGCAAGGAAGTCAGTTAAATGTTTTGAATGTTGTGATTGGATATTATTACTAAGTAGGATATAAAAGTATTATGAAGGAAAAGAAAATTGGGTTTTGATTTCAGAAGATAAATTTGAATTGCTCGACAAAAGGTATATGTTTAAATTTCTTTATGAAATTCGATTGGATTTTTGATCGAGCCACTTGGCATTTTGTTTTCTTTTGGAATTTGGGAGCCCGTTGGGGCATTTTGTAGTTGTATCGAGCTAGCCGCGCAAAGGAGACGCTGGCGAAATTTTTCGAAAATTTAGAGAGTAAGAAAATTTTTGAGAAAAATTCGATAATTCAAAATTTAGTTTTAAATTGAAACTTGAATGATTGAGCAAATAGTATTGTTTGAAATTTGGGAGAGTTGAGAAGTTAGTAAGAATGATAATGGGTCATTTATAAAAAGATAGTTGGTAAGATGTTAAATTGTTTGGTTTTAGGGATAAGTAAACGGGTATTGGACCATTCTTCCTAAATAGTAATTTCGGGGACGAAATTCTTTTAAGGAGGGAGGAATGTGATGGCCCAGAATTTTTAGGCATATGAAATCGGAATATTTAATTGATTTTAAATATTCAAAGTTAATTTTTAACTTGAATTCAAATATCATTATTATTCAGCAATTAAGTTATTGGATTTAATAAACTGAAATTGGGTTAATTGTTAAATCTTCTGTTTTAAGCCTATTAAAAATAATTGGAAGGCTTGTAAAATTTATATCGATAATGCTGAAAATAGTATAAGTGTTGAAATTGAATTTGGTAGTGTTTTGTTCAGTTTTAATAATATATCGTTTAAATTGAATTTAAAAAGAGCCTTCCGAGATACAGTCTCGGTTTTCGACGAAACCAGTTTTATTGGATCCGTAATATTGTATTATTATCGGATTTCAATTTTCGTAACATTTGGAGTGACCGTTTGGCCGAACGATAAGTAAACGCGCTAAAATTAAATCGAAATTTAATATAATAACCGGGTTCAAAAGGCTATCTTCTCCATACGATCGAATTAGGACTCGAGTCCTTTTCCTTTGTGTTCGGAATAGGGGTATAACATTATAAACGCCTAGCGGCACGCCGCAATAGGAGGTCGAGATTTTGAGTTGCATAATTCGTGTCGAATTAAATTTAAATTTAAATAAAAATTTATACCTTGTTTAACCAGTCAAATAACTTTCACGTCAACACTTTTCACCCCCTTTCGAAATCACTGTAGCTAACCTTCTGAAATACGCCACACTTCACCTTTATATCACATACCGTCTTCTTTACCTTCTTCATCCAGTTTAATTCGAGAATACTTTGTTCCTTTATCATCCTAAAAATCAAATTGCCTTTCACTTTACTCAAAACAAATCAGATCAATCTTCTTCTTCAAAAAAAATGGAACGAACAAAAATAAAAAGGAAACGAAGAAAATCAAAATTTTAATGGCCGAACGTAATCGCAGCCCCTCTTTATTCTTCCTCCCCTTTTCCATAACTTCATGAAATCGATTCGCTGTTCAAAAAAAAGGGGGATGAAGCCGTTTGCGAAATCGACGGCTGACGCAATTGATCCGCCTTTGAAATCGAAGTCGACAGGTGCGTTGGCATGGGGTTTTGGCTTTGGAGTGGGAAGAGGCGACTGGTAGTGGCGTCGCGAGTGGATAAGGCCACAACTGTAGCTTGGGTGAGATGTGAGTGCGGTGGCGGATAGAGGAGTGTCGTGGAGGCACGACGACAAAGCAGTGGCTCACGAGGGTGGCGTTTGTAGTAGGGTAGCTTGAGGTCAAAGATGGAGACTTCGGCAGCAGGGCAGGCACTCGCGTTGGGAGGGGACTCGAGTGTTTGTTTGAGGCTGTGACTTTGGCCTGCAGTAAGGTTCGTTTTCTCCTTTATTTCGATGTAATAAAATTTTATTTGTAGATGAATGAAAATTTAAACTATATGGGTTGAAACAGAAAATGATAATAGTAAAGATGAATATGATTTTAAATGTCTTCCTGCATATATATACGTATATACACATACACATTTTAATCTTGCTGTTTAATTTTAAAGAAGTATTAAAGTGATTTATATATTATAATATCATATTAAAACGAATATTTACAAATTAATAAATTATGATGAAGTGGTAAATTTAGTTTGAGCATTTTTAAATTGATATTACTCAAGTCTAAACTTGAGTTTAATCTGTTGAATTTTTTTAAGTCCATTAATCAGAAATTATTTTTATAGGTAAGATTTTGGAAAAAAAATATAGGGATTTTAAAGTGTTTGAAGAACTTATAAAAAAGGTTAGATTTTTGAAATCTATAATTTATTTTTAAATGGAGTATATGTAGTTTCAAAAGGAAAGTACTAGTTTAAAAATTAAATCATTAGTTAAATTAATTAATGGTAAATAACTATTCGATTTTTTTTAGAGTATTAACAAATCTTATAATATTCATACAAGGTCTGAAATTGTGAAGAAAATAGTCAAGATGGAATGGATTGCAAACAAAATCAAAGTGAGTTAATCTCACTCATTTGGATTATTTAAATTTAAATAGTTAAATTTAAATAATTGATTGAATGTCTGAATTATTTTGGATGTGCTGTATTATATATATAGTAGTATATAATATATCTTGGAATGATTGATTTTCCGCATTATATAGCGGATGAGACCCTATGCGCCGCATAATAGCGGATGATTTTATATTTAAAACCCATATACCGCGATATTCCACCTCGAAGTGGAATTGGTATTTTATATCGTGCTAACATCCGTGGATGCAGGGAAACAGGTTGGAGGGATCCATCTGGATTCCTCAAAAATATTTATATTGTTTAATATTTTCTGTTATGAATATTTGATATTTTGTGATGAATATTATTGATAATTAGAATATTGAATGCTATGTTTTACTTGAATATATTTCGGTACACCGAGTTATCAAAATATATAGAATTGGATTTTTGAAAAGAAAATAAAAAGAAGAGAATTTGTAAGTGAAATAATTATAGAGAATTTAAATAAATCAAGAATGAACTGGATAAGAATATTAGTGGTTTTAAAATTCTGTATATGGAAAGGGAATGTTGAATAAACATGAAGATAATGAATTTTAAACTTCAGTGTTATTATTTAAAAGAATAAAGCATTTATTTTAAATTTAAGATTTAAATTATTAAGAATAAAGAAAAATTTGGAAAATCTGAAATTGGTATGTTTTAATTAAAGGATTTAAAATCAAAACAAATAAATAAATAAATAAAGTCTACAATTAATGGATTTTGAAATGATCTGGGTAAGTAAAGAAATTTATTTCAAAATGGAGTAAATTGAAAATCAATTTGAAAATTGACTTAAGTGGTTGAAGTTGAAACTTTAATAGAGAAGTGGGACTTTGGAATTTATAAACTGGATTTATAAAAGTAAAGTAATATATCAGTGGATATTTTGAGGAATAAATTCACGATGGAAAGTTATTAAGGGAATGAGAAATTTTGTTTAAAAATAAATAGTGATTTATTTTTAAAGGATGTGAAGAGAAGTAATTTCTCTGAATAGCCAAGTACGTTTCAAAGTAAATTTTTAAAAGTTTTAATGTCGTTTTAAAAAGCGTGTATTAGAAAATTTATTATTTCTAAATGTTTAAATTCTGAAGTAAGTATTTTTCAAATTGATTACAGTAGTAATTATTTGAAGGTGACTTGATATTTTGTTTTAAAAGAAAAAAATCTAGTTTTATATTTTATAAAGTAGCCTTATTTTAAATATTCCTATAGTATATATTTTTAATAAAGAATTAAAGTAATTTTTAATTTAATGTTTTAAAGGATATTTTATAATAAAGTGTTTTAAATTATTTTAAAATCTAAGGTATTGTACCTGGTGTTTTCAGTGGAAATAAATATTTGGGTATTTATTTCATGAGAAGAGTGTGGTTTGAAAACTGTTTTCAAAAGGGTTGAAAATGGAAATATCTTGCGAAGATATTTTGAGGTAAATAAATAATTCAGGAAAAATTATTTATTGTTGGTGGTTGTTGTAAATGTTAATTGATAGTTAAATCACCGACTATCAATATTGGCCAATGCGCTGATCGTTTCGAACAGACCGGGATCGGGATTTACTTCTCGAAAACCACTTCGATCCGGTTTGTACGTTTTCGTGAGGAAGACGAGTTTGGATTCGAAGGTGGAGCATTAAAGTACAAGGGCTAGTCGCTACTAATCCCGAGGATGTTTCCAAAATGGATGTAGTAGGAGTAATGCCTTCGGTTCCGTTCGAACCTGGGATGGACTTGTATGGATGAATGCTTTCAGAACATCGTCAGGTGGACGATGAGCATTCTAAGAGATGAGTTCTCTAAAGGTAAGGCTTAGCCTCAAGCCTCATCAATCGGGAATGACTGAAAATCAGGGGTCATGCAGCAAGGCTAGGTGGGTAGCACCCATTTTAGGGTGGGGTCATCCCTGTCTAGATGTCTCTTTTATTTCGGCTTAGTGGTGCGGTTGCTGATCACAACCGTGGTTGATCTTACTCGAGATTATCCAGTAAGTGGTAGTCCCGGTGTTGTGTTGCGGGGGTCGGGAGTGATCCTCGGTACGATGATCTAGGCCACGTACTGTGACAGGTGGTACCCCTGTGCCTAGTCATTAGTTGGAAATCCATTCTCCCTACGCGCCTTTTACGAGTTTTGTTTGTATTACCCACTTTGTGGCTAGTAGCTGGAATTTAATAATATAATAATTTCGGCTATTTTAATAAGTATTTGTAAATAAACCCTATTATAATATCAGAGTATTTTAATAAAAAAAAAATTAGGCTATCGTAAGGTAAAAACCCGACATGTTTATTTGTGGTGTGGTCTTACGAGATGCTTTTGTTTCCAAAGGATTTTGAAACTTTAATAATCTATTTGAGTGTGGTTTTCTCACGCTGGTATTCCAGACTGACTCGGGTGTTATTTTACTGTAATGCTCAGGTCAGACTGAGTATTATAGGTTACAGGGAAGGATGCCGAGGAGCTGGATGGCGATACGTACTTCCGTACTTGTTTTATATATTCCGCTATGTTGATTAGCTGTGTATTCAGATTGTGAGGATAGGTTATGATTACCGTCCAGTTGTTTGATATGTATTCTGATGATGTATATATATAAAACAGACAAAATTTTCTTTTGTATAAAGATCTGTTACTATCTATTATATTTTATTCCGTTGCGATGGTTAGATTCTGATGTTGTTTTCTATCTTCTTCTTCTACCTCTTCTTATTTAACCCAAATGGTTCGAATTTCCGTTCATCTTGAGTTGATTGATGTAGAATAGTGTTGAATCAAGGGGTATGGATTTGCGGGTATTACATTAAGAATAAGTTGAAATGATATATACGTATGACAAGTATTTTGAATTGAAATGATATATATATATATATATATATATATATTCTTAGAATTAAATTGAAGCAATTAATTCACTTGGCCATAGGATAGGAAATTGTATATGGATACCAGATTGGTTAAATTAAATGATTTTAAGTTTTTGATTTGAAATTATTTGAATTGATTTTGATTTTTAAGAAAAAATCGAATTATTTTCGAACTGGAGCTCGAAATGTTGAAATTTGAATTTGGTAAATGAAATGTTCTAAATAATTGAAGTTGAGATTTTTAAATTATAATCGAAATATGATTTAGATTTTAGAAAATGGTTTGATTTAATGGATTGGACTTATTCGAACTTTGAATATTACTAAGTAAAAGTGATATAAAACAATATTTCGTAATTGAGTTCGGAATTGAATTATATTTGAAAATTTGGGTTTTAAATTGGGTATTGAAGGTAAGTTTGATTTAAATGTTTTGAATCGATATTTTGAAAATCGAACTTGGAATCGATATAATCCAAATGGTTTAAATTTGGGAATTGAGTTGAAATTAATTGGGAATTGGAATTGAAATTAATTTGGAATTCAAATTGCAATAAATTTGGAATTGGAAGTGAAATTAATTTGTAATTGAAAGTGAAATTAAATTGGAATCAAAGTAAAATTTGACTTGAAATCGGAGTTGAATCGATTAAATCGAAATAAAAATTTAAAGTGATTTGAATTGGGAAATTTGGAATTAAATCGGTTTGACTTTGAAATTATTTTCAAATAAATTAATTTAGTATAATCTATTAAAAATTTATCTTTTTAAATTTTCAAATTATTTTTATTTTCCAAACTATTTTACTATAAACCATTTTCAATACTTTAACTATTAAAACTATTTTCTAAAAGTTCAAATCGGTCAAAAAGGGTGGAATGTTTATATTTAAATCTTGGATTTAAATACGAATTGGGTTAAAATGAAGTTATAACCTAAATTGAAATTCGAAACAACTTTGGAAGCGCTCGGGATGTTAAGGCGAACATGATTTTGAATTGAAATGGTGTATTTTGAGTAAATATGATGATTTCGAAATGAATTTGATTTCGGAGCAAATATGATATTTTGATATCAAATACGAATTGTTTTCGAAATGTAAAAGTTCCAACTGGTGTGTAACACGATGTTTGGTTGTCAAAGAGACTGGAGCTTCTTGTTGGCATACTCTCTGTCAATATTGGAACCACTTTACAACTGTGTATGCGGAGGAGACTCCAAAACGAAGTGGTTGGATTTGGCGTCGTTTGCTGGATTTGAAGAAAGAGAACGATGATGGATTGACCTGACACTTATGTCAATTTTAAATGACTAAAGCAGAAGCCGTATTGGACAAGTGAGGTTAGCTACCTCTAGCGGACACATTTCTTCGTATTACTATCATGACATTGTTATCGATTGGTGCACGTCCTTGGATTTTGAGAGTGTTGGACGCGGTGGGTCGTTAGGGGTTACCACCAGCCGGGAAGAGTAAACTAGTAGTATTCTACCTTGGCGATTTCCTTACATGTCTTGTGATACTTTTATCCTTATATGAGACCACTACGATTTTGGTTTGGTGTTGTCGTATCACGGCGCATCCCTATTCACCGATTGTTTAATTGTGTTTTATATGCAAACTGTACGACAATGCTTAAAAATGCGTTGAGGGGGATTAATGTAAAGCTTTAACGCTATTTTGATATTTTATATTACCGATAGACATTACATGTATAGCGTTCTACTACATATAAATATTTTGATGGATCCTTAAGAGATGGAAAATCCCATAACATCTCTTGAGTTATTGCACGCACGTTATACTTTAGATGGGAGATGTAAAATCCGACGCCACGACACACATGTTATATGCGATATCAATTTGACTCACATAAGAATATTTTAGTCCTGACTTGAGTATTTTGTCTTTCCATTACGCTCATGTCAACCCTGAGTTTTTCAGCGTATTGAAGATTATTCCGGAGGACAAAGACGAAGATTTGGTATATTATTACTATTATCATTCCAACATCATGTTGTCTGCTGCATTACTTTATTTATCCCTGATGTATATATAACTTTGATAAATGTTGTATAAATTATAATCAAATGTATAATATAAACAGCTTCATGAACTGTTTTTTGATTATTATATTTTATCGTTCCGCTACGAGATTCTGTGATTGTTTTCTTCCTTTTTTTTATTTTTCTTAATTAATTCCACTGAATATCTATGTTCTGGATTGTTTAAGTCAGACATGTGTGGATTATTGTCGATTTAAACCTTCCGAAATGAGGGTCGTCGCATATACCTTTAGACTTCATCGGCCCAATTGATTCAAATTGGTTATAAAAAACTAAAATTCACCGATTTCTTCCGCTGCAGGCCGGCCCAGTTCAACCAAGAGGAACTCTAAACCATGGGATTTCTTTTGTGGCGGCAGAGATAAAGATTTCAGCTTGATAGGATTTTGTATAATAGAGATCGAGTGAGTCAACCTCAGTTTAGTGTTCACTCTTAAAGAGACAACTATCAGTTGAAGAGCAAGGTTACAGACTGATGTTGCTTTATCTACTATAAAAGCCGAGCTTATAGAAGCTATTGAGGTGACTATGAAGGCACCATATTTAAGGCTATTGACGCACGATTACGGCTTCATGTATGATGGAGTAGAAGTGAATTGTGATAGTCATCGTGCAATTCACTTAGCAGAAAATCCAGCTTTCAGCTCAAGGACAAAACATATAGAGGTATAAGAATCATTTCTTGTCCCAATGAATGAAGAGAAGCTAATTCGTCTTCAAAAGGTTCACATGGAGAAGAATGCAGCAGGCATGTTCGCCAAGTCTTTACCTATTGCAAAGTTCGAGCAAGTCTCGAACTTGATCCGCTTATAAAGGTGTTAGGCGCCACATCATGGCACGAGGGAGAGAGAATTGGTAGATAGAGATGTTTTTTTTATATTAAGAAAGTTGATAGATCCTACAAGGGATGGATACGTTTAAACATTTTATTGGTGGGCGGTGGCGTTGCCGGACTTCGTCGAAAAGTGTAATGAGTGATGACATTGCCAAAGCTCATTAAGATTGTACCCGTTATGCTTGAGACTGCTCAGAGTATGAAGGTGTAGATGGAGTTGGATGACTCTACTATAGATATTTATATTGTATCAAGGTAGAGGGTTGAAAAAAGCGATATGGCATTGAATTTTTATGTTTTTTGCTTGGTCGCACATCGCGAGATAAGATCAATCCCAAGTTCCAAAGCCTATGTACAAAGGAGCCTATTTAATGTTTTTTATTGATACCTCTTTCTGAATCTTCTCTCTCGATATTAATAAAATTCATCTTTCCTTAGTGGACGTACAATAGTACACTATCATATTGTTAGTGGAACCACTTAAATCTTTTGTTGTTGTTGTGCTTCACTTTCATTTTTATTATTCGTTTGAGTTCACCTTTATCATGAACAACCCCAATAATTTTATTCAACTATTTCACATTCAATGTTTTGATCCTATTTTTTTCTGCATCTATGTCATTCAGTTATATCTCCTTAGCAGGGTTAACCCTAACAATACTATCACCAACTTATCTTATACTTCAAATAATAGAAGTTGTAAATAATTTGCTTCATAAGCAATGAAACGTATGAATTATTATACTCAAAACTAATTTAGTGACATGCTAGACTAATTTCTTACCCCGTGAGCTGCAAAAACATATTATTTCATTGCGGAAATTAGGATACGTCCGTTATTTTCAAATTAATACACAAAAACTCTTTTTCAAAATGGATCTCATAAAACTTTTTTGTAATTATTTTCAGTCGAAAATTTGCAGTTTATATTATAAATACAATTAAAACCGCAAATATTTACATTTCTAACTATAAACAGTTGCAATTTAACTATTTATATTCATTTTACAAAAACTTACAGCTAGAACTGTAAATATTTGTATTATAAACTGCAAATTCTTAAAGTTTTTTTTTGCGATATGAGAAAATTTAGCGTTCGATTTTTGCATGTTGTACGGTTTTACTAGGTTAGTTCTTTTTAATTTAAATAATAACATTGATTATATGAAATTTAAAGCAAACTATAATCATGGTTTTTCTTATTTGGATTCCTGTTTCAAACCACTACCAGACTAAATTGTCTTTGGATTTTATTAATTCTCCTCCACTTCGTTAGGCGGTCTTCTTGCAAATGCACCCCTAACGGGCCAAGCGGTCCTCTATTGTAGTTACTCGTTTGGAATCACGATCCTCTGCGTCCATTGCTGGACATGTAGCAATCTGTATGCCATTTCATTGTAAGTTTAGGTCCAGATTTGACTTCGACAGCCATAATACTTATTTTGCATTTCATTGGCTATTCAGGTTTTCATCTCTCACCCTTATTTTGTATTACTTTGAAACAAAATTAAAGTAATCAAGGTTCCTAATTTGTTAGGATTCAATGGCACATATCATATCAATTCTTAATTATTCCAAAAATTGAGGCTTATTATATGCTTGTGGTTCTGTTAGCATGTTGTTCTGATACATATAAATTTGTTATGTGATTTGTATCCGTTCATACTCATCCTTACTACATAGATAGTAATGGTTGATTAATTTTTAGCCAAATGATGTTTTGGGTTTAGTTTATGTGCATTTTACAGACCTCCTATTTTCATTTAAGTTCATTGATTTATGTCATTATAAGTTTACTTAAATTTTGTTGTTGTGAGTTAACATCAATTTTATATGCAGAGAACAAAGTTACTGTTTTGTTGGTTTCTCTTTGAACCATTTACCGGAAGTGTGCTTAAATTACCGCAGTCATTTTATTAGCAAATTATATGTGCATTTTCGTACTGGTAGTCTGTTCTGTTATATGCTAAACTAGTGTGTAACCCGAGCGCTGCACACGGTAACGTATTTAAAAATAATTTTAAATTTTAATTATTGTTAAAAATTGAATTTTTTTAAGCACTATATGATGTTGAAATAAAAAAAATTATAATTTAAAATGACATACAACACTCGGATGTAATGTAGAGGGTCGCAGATATATATATATATATATATATATATATATATATATATATATATATATGCTTTTATTATATATGTAAATAGTTGATGCTATGTGATGCAAGTATTTTTTATATAAATGGATGAAAAAAATTGAATTATCTATTTCTATTCATATGAATATCGTATGTATAATTTTAATGATTTATAATGGATTGATGAATATTATGTAATTGAATATATTTAAATATTTTAAATCAGTGATTAGCTTAACTAATTAAATATATAGAGATGAATGTTAGAAAGGAGAGAAAAAATGAGAAGAGCTTTGTATGTAGTTGTAATTGAGAAAAATATCTTACGATCAACTTATCTAAAAATGAACTTTTATTCATTATCTGAGATTTCAATTAGTAAATATTTTTTAACTTAACAATTAATCATAAATTTCACATTGTCGTAGTAGTGTCATGTTACAACTTCAATATTTCCAACAACAAAAAAATGTTGCGTTAATTTGAGTTTTGAGTTCGGTAAGTTTTAATATCATGTTGAAAATGAGAATGTCGACATAACCTAATTTATATTAGAGTAATCCGTGCATCTACATCCCAATTTGTTGTAAAATATAAATTTATCCTTTAAAAGTTGTAAAAAAACAAAATTTTGTACTAAAAATGTATGATATTATTTTGAGATAAATGAATTATAAATTAAAAAATATTATTATTTATGTTTATATTTTATGTTATGCGATCCATATATCTTTATATATGAATAAAAATAATAATTTTATCATCTTCGCTTACACGCACACAGATATATATATATATATATATATGTGTGTGTGTGTGTGTGTGTGTATGTATATAAATGTATGTATATGTATATGTGTGTGTTGTATGCATACTTAAATCAATATATTTTAAGATTTATTAGATGGATTAATAAATATTAGTAAATTGAATTTATTTGAATGATTTAAAATAAAGATTACATAATTGGTTAAATACATGTATATGAGAAAAAAAAATTAGAAGAGAATTGTGAAGGGTTTGTAAGTAGCAATGGAAATTTAAAATATAGGTGTTTAAAGTTAAAAATATAAATTTTCAGTGCAATACATGATAACTTTATTGAGATAAATGAATTATAAAATAAATTTGTTATTATTGTTGATGTATATAATTTATGCTATGTGATTTAAATATCTTTATATGCAAATGAAGATTTTGTTTTACCAGTTTGGTGATGCTACTATGGTATATTGTTGAAATTGTCATATTTTAGAATTTACATGATGTATCAAATGTTAGATAACTGAGTTTATCAAATGGCTTAAATTTTGAATTACGTAATTAGTTTAATTGTATGGACTCAAATGTAAAATATTAGAAGAGAATTAAGAAATCATTTGTAAATAATATTAGGAAATTTTAAAAGTACGTATTTGACTATAAATTGGCATTAGAAGTTTAGTATAATAATTATGAAGTGATAAATTATAAAAACTTAAAATTAAAATATCGAGAGAAAATTAAGGAGAGTAGAGAAAACTCCTACAATTAATAAGAGAGCTTAAATTTCTTCTGCTTTACTATTATTTAATGGATACATAATGGTTCGTGTTCTCAAACTACAAAATAAAGTTAGTAGCGTTTCTCCTTAGTTTCTACACTTTTATCAATGGGTCTCTGTGTATGTATAATCAGAGGAGGTTAAAAATTGTTATTCAAAATATGTTGGATTCTTTTTGGTTGCATAAAGTATTAAGTTTGATATGTACTTGTTAATCATAGCATGATAAATCCATAACGGGAAATGTTAGCATGATTGAATGCATGTTAACACCGTGTACCAACACAAATAATCCTTACTATTTTGGGTTTTTATTTAATTATTAGTGTCGGTTCTTAGTTTTATACCTTCAAATTTTAACAAGGTTGTAAAAATAACTATGCAGATATTAGGCGGTAAGTACGGATAATAATCTAGACGAGGATAAATACAGGATTAACCAGAACTAAGTGTTTTTGATAACTCATGTATTCTGTATAAAATTTAATGTTTTGTTTGGCGCTTACCGATATAAGTTAGCATTTTGAGGTTTTGATTTTGCTTTGGAAAACTAAGGAGGCAGGACCATCTAAATTAGTGCATTAATACTTATTTGTAGCATTGAATCTTAAATAATGCCTAACTAACATCTAAATTCAAGTTTTGATTTTTATTTGAGGTAGTAAATATTGTCTAGGTGGGTTTAAGTGAATTGCTAAGTGATAAGTCTTGCCTGCAAATGCTTAGAAAGATTGTTACAACATTGGTTTTGAACAAATGAATTTGATAAATGGTCCATTTGGTTCAAACATTCAAATTGCAACCTAATTCTATTACAAAGATTGTTACAACATTGGTTTTGAACAAGTGAATTTGATAAATGGTCCATTTGGTTCAAACATTCAAATTGCAACCTAATTCTATAAGGTAGAATAAATCAAGTATTTTATACGTTGTTTAAAAAAAATCCAAAGCAGTTTACCACATTCTTTACTTCTTCGGTTAGGCTGGCAACTAGAATCGAGAATTGCAAAACTAAACCGAACCTGTCGGGTTTCGGATCGGGTCTGGATGATGAAAAATACAATAAAGACCCGATCAAATCTGACCTGAACATACCCGACCGAAAGACCGGACCCAAGAACAATGAAATGTATGTATTTCTAGTGTTATTACTCAATTCGACCAGAGCCGAAGCTCTGGTCGACTCTAGGTTTTTGAATGTATAGTTGGACCCGACAAAATCCAACCCATCTAGAAGCGTGACCTCCCTGGTCGAGTCCAGGTCCATAGGGTCGGGTCTAATTGCGACCCCTTAGCTTGGGTGTGGTTGAGCTCTATTTGAAAATGCAGTTTATATTCCCTATAACTCTATTTTTAAGCATTTTTTATTTTTTTAAAGATTTCCCAATAAAATAACTTCCTATTCCACTCTTTGATCAATTGACATTTTAAGAAGCGTCTTCGATGACATCTTTTCTTTTTATTTTGTATTGTAACAATTAATTGATGATGCCTTTTTTTATTTATAGTTGCATTAACATATGGAACTATGAATTAAATTTATAACATGCTTCTATTTTTGTACTAAAATAAATACATATCAATATTTATACTGATATTTATAAAATAATGCTTTGAATTTTTTTTGATAAACAACTAGTTCTTTACAATGCATTGCAAATTTATCTTTATGCACACAGTAGTCTAAAAATTTAAGGTGTGAACTAAAAGTTTAAGCTGTGAAATAACATTGAAAAGAATATAATTTTTTTTAGACTATTGTATGAATAAAACTAAATTGTGATACACTATCAAAGATTTAGCTGTTTATCAAAACATTTCAAAACGTCAATTTATAAATAGCATTATGAATATATATATATATATATGTGTGTGTGTGTGTGTGTATGTGTGTGTGTGTGTAGACTAATGTCTTTTTTGTAAAATATAGAAACATATTATAAATTTAATTAATGGTTTCAAATGATAAATATGGACTATAAATAAAAGAATGAATCATCAATTCATATTTCTATCTTTAATACAAATTAGAAAGAAAAGATATTACTCGATTATACTTTTTAAAATGTCAATTGATCCTAGAGTGAAATAAAAGGTTTTACCTCCAAATTAATATTTTCGTCTATCATTATTATTTGTGAGGTCAAAACCTTTGTACCGTTTATAAGTTTGTTCCTCAAATATCACCAGGAAGAGCGCCAATTTCTCACTTTAATTAGACAAACGACTTTGGCGTCTTTCAAAAAATTATGGAAGTAGATCATACCGTAAACATATTATTTTCATTCTTTATCCTCTAAGTATATTATAGAAGTATGTATCTCCAACGTTCTTCCACATTACAAAGAATTTGTTAATCCAGTTTACCTAAATATTCAGTTGTTTGTATAGTATCTTTATGGCATGACTTTTTGTAATGTCTCATTTTTGTTTTTACAGAATACCACTATATCAGTTAGTAGTCATTTTTTAGTAAATAAGTAAAACCTTTGTAACACTCATGAATATATTGTTTGTAATTCATGATCTTATCCTTCATAAAAGTTACTCTATCCTAAGATATCAACTACCTATGTATCACGTAATTATCAAATATATAGTTTTGACAAAATTTTGTGTTTGTATTTATTTGCTTTATATACCATAGTTATTCTATGTTAACGTTAAAAATACTATTGATAATGATAAGTTATTGATGGGTTTATTATTAGGACATAACATTTGAACGTGATGCCTAAATAATTATAGGATTTATAAAGATGGATCATGTATTGGTCTCTCAAACTATAATTGCCTCTTTTGCTAAATGGACATAAAAGTGTACTACATTCAGACAATTTTTAATTTTCATATTCAACATGTCATTCACATTGCAATATAAGCCGTGATATGATTCCTTGGATAGGATGGTTTTATTTCTCATGTCATTCATTTTATGATTGTTTTGGCAATTTATATGTAACAACAAATTTTGCCACACTGGAATACTTATTCCTAAGCAAATTATCTTTATGTATCACGAATTTAGCTTTATGCATAAAGTAGTACAAAATTTAAAGTAAGAATGTTTTTACATAGTAGCTCTTATACTGTGAAATGACATTGAAATAATATAATAGAATTTCATATTATTGTATGTATAAAGCTAAATTGTTATACATTGCCAAAGAATTAGCTGTTTATCAAAACACTTTATAGCATCATTTTATAAGTAGCACTATGTATATATAAGTTAATGTCTTTTTGTAAATATAGAAACATGGTATAAATTTAAATAATAGTTCCAAATGTCAATACAAACTATAAATAATTCAAGGGATCATTAATTCATATTTTCAAATTTTAACACAAATTAGAAAGAAAAGGTGTCATCGACGATACTTCTTAAATTGTCAATTGATCCAGAGTGAAATAAAAGGTTTTACCTTCAAATTGATATTTCGTTTATCACTATTATTTGTGAGGTCAAAACTTTTGTGTAGTTTATAAGTTTGTTCCTCCCGTCCAACTAGAAAAAGTCACTTTTTCTCTTCTAGCTAGACAAGCAACTTTGAACTCTTTTCAAAAACCGTAAAAGTAGAACATATGTTGGTAAACATATTATTTTCATTTTTGATCCCAAGTATATTATAAATGCACATATCTTCTAATTAGTTTATGTAGGAAAGGAACATCTTTATCTCTAAGGTTCTTCCATATGATAAAGAATTTGTTAGTCCAGTTTACATGAATATTCGGTTGTTTATACAATATCTTTATGGCATGAAATTATATAGTGTCACATTTTATGTCCTTATGGAGTACCGCTATTTCAAATGGAGATGCATTAGTTGCATATTGTTGGTTGCTAAATAAAATGAAAATTTCAAATATAAATTTAATGATGGTAAAAATTTCAGCTGGAACATGCAAAGAAATAAAATACATTAGCATATATATTTTAGACATGTATTAGCACATGTGAGCCAATGAATCATTTAAGGACTGAGAGAAGCAAGAACTTTTTCTTCAGAAAATAACGAAGCCAATTAAATCATCCAACAAAAGCTCAAAAAATGCAACTCAATCGACATAAACTTAAGGGCTGGTGAGGAGTAATAAATCCCATTTATCCGTTAGGAAACTTTTGGAATGCTTCACGATTTTAAAATTGCGAATCATAGAAAAAAAGTGCTACGAGTTCATTTATTTATCACGAGTGTAATGGCACGCGCTTCGCGCGTGAATTATTTTTGATAAATTGTATATATTTAAATCAGTCAGAAAAATAATTTTTTATTTCAAGTGATACTGAGATTTGTATATTCGTAGAGAAGTATTTTGAATTTTAAAGAAAGTTTAATTTTATATCTTATTTTTAGAAGCATTTTGAATTTGTAAAGTATGTTTAATTATTAGATCCTACTTTTAGGGGCGTTTGAATTTTTATTTCTATTATTAATTACTAAAGAATGAATTTAATTTTATATTGGTTTAAATTTTTATTTTTGTTATTAATTGGTAAAAAATGACTTTGAAAAAAGTTTATTCATAAGATACTATTTCTAAGTGATAATAAGATAAGTACGTTTTGAATTGTTAAAAAAAATTAACTGTTAGATCCTATTTTTAAACAATAGTAATATTTAATAATATTTGTAGAGGGGCATTTTTGGTAGTTCACGTTGATACCAAAAAAGTGTGACACCAAAGGTATTACAGCTATTATAAAAGATATTCTTCTTTCATGACTTTCAACTTCATATCCACCTTTAGGGTGGATGCAATCGTGGACAATAAGTAAAATAAAAAGGATGAATAACACTACACTAAACATTTGTAGCTCTAAATCTTCCATGACTAAAAGGATTATAAGATGAGCATGTAAACACAAATGCCCATTTAATATTCTGTATTATATATGAATAAATTAAAATTTTCACGAAAATCAGACTTCCAAATCCATCTTACATTGGCTCATTTGAAACCGAAGTAACTGCCAATTTTTGATCGAAGTAAATGCACATATCAACAATCATAAGCAACAACATACATATGTTATTATTTACAATTAATTATAATTAATGAGTATCAATAAATAATTTATAGTTACTAGTTATTATAAGTAATCAAAATTTCTTTTATTTTTATAGTTAATAGTTATTAATTATTATAAATAATCAATAATTATTTTTATATTTATAGTTAATATTTATTAATTACATTTAATAATTAATAAACAAATTAATGATGAATATTATATATTAATGATTAATAATCAATATTTAATAATTATTGTTTAACATTTAATATTTAATTAAGAAATAATATTTAATAATTAATTTTTAATAAATAATAATTAATAATAACTAATAATTACCATTAAATAATTAATTATTAATAATTATATAATAATTGAGACTAATATTTAATAGTTAATAACTTATAACAAATTATAATACTTCTAAAGTTATATTTAGTATTTAATAATTAATTTTAAATAATTAATAATTAATAAATAATAAAGAAGTAGTAAACAATAATTAATAATAATAGTTAATAAACTAGGAGTAAATTATTAAATTCTAGTTAATAAACGAGAAATAAATAATAGTTTATACACTAAAAGTAAGTTAGTAAATTATAGCTAATAAACTAGAAATTAGTAAATAATAGCTAAAAAAATTGGTATAAATAACATTTTTTATGTAATAATTTATTATTATTAATTATTAATAATTAGTAAATTATAGTTAATATTTTTTAGTAATATTCAATAGTTAATAAATATACTTAATAATTATAGTTAATAGTTAATAAATAAGAAGTAAATATGTAATAATTAATAAATAATAGTTAATAAACTAGAAATTAGTAAATAATGGCTATAAAATGAGTAAATGTATTATTGTTAATTATTAATAATTATTAAATTATACTTAATATTATTAAATATACTTAATACTTAATACTTAATAAATATAATTAATATTGATAATTAATAATTAATATTAAACCTTTACAATTAAATAGTTAATAATTGATAATATATACATACTAATTTAAATATAATAACTACTAGTAAATAAATTTTACCATTTTTTAACTAATAATATATACATAATAATTAAAATTTAAAAATTATTTTTCATTTACAGTTAAAAAATAATAAGTAAAAAATGATAAATAATAGTTAATAAAATAGATTTATACTTTTCATTTTTCCTCTGCTTCACTTTTCATTTCCTGCGAACTTTTCAATCATCCCTCCACTTCTCCCTTTTTGATAATATTTCACCGCACCATTTCTTATTCCCGTTCTTCTCAGATCCACGATATTTCGACTTTTTACTTCTCAAAACAAAATCAGGCTTCTTCTATGCCCAAAAAATAATAATCAGATCCTCATAGAATCTCGCCACTTGCTATTCACGTCACTCGAGGAGATCGACTCTGCCACTATGGATTTGGAGATGCCATGCTATAATCTAGAGATGTGCTTTGCATTTGCCTTTACTTGTCTGAGATGACGATTACGAATTGACGCGTTTGGGTTTGCTTGAGGACTTGGTGATGCTCAATTCACGAATTTGAAGGTGAGGTTGGGGTGCTGCTCTTTGGGATCTAGTTTTTGGAGATGGAAGACTAATGGTTCTATGTTCTTGTACCTAAGCACCAATTCAACTCTGCCTAACAGGGATGCCTACAGATGGAGGACTCATAATTCTTCTCTAATCGCTTGGAGGTATACTATTATGAGTTTCTTTAGATCTTTAATTGTTGCTATAAACTTGAGATTGATCCTCTGGTTCGTTAGTGGCTTTGTACATAAATAGCAAAATATGTTATTTGTAGCACTAAGTTGGAGATGATAGGTTTTGATGCACGTATGGCTGAGCGGTTGTACTTAGACGATTGAATTGTTGGGTTATTGAAATGGGACTGTGCTTTAGTCGTCTCATTGTTTGGTAAATGTTTTCATGATGAACAGTTTGGTGACACCTATGTTCAGATGGTGGATTGTTGCAATGAATATTTTGAAGAATAAAAAAAAAAACTTTCGAAATGGGGACCTAAATTGCCATTTTAGGCTCTATCCTTTTGCATTGTTGTATGCTAAAATATTTGGCAAGTCTTTGCAAAATATTTTTTCCAACATTTGGATATCTACCCTCCAATTTGCTGCCTTACGGTCTAGTGTCTGACAATGCACCTATCCTTGACATAAATCAGTAGTTTAATAATCATTTGTTATGCCAATATAAATGGTTCTTCGTAGGAACCTTTTTTCTTTTCTTTTTACGTAGTTATTTAATTCAGCAAGCATGGCTTAATCTGTATGTATAATAATTCAACTAATAGTTAATTCAGCAGCTCGGCAGGAACAAGATGGAGAATTGTTTTATTTTAGCTACTTATGAATTTGTTATTTAATGTCAATTTATTTATTTATTTACTAAACAGTGGATCAATGCAGTTCCAATCCCAGAATTGATGAACTTGTAGGATTTTATTCAAACACTAGAGCCTTGTATGTTTCTATTTTTGTTTACGAGTTGAAGCAGATAGGCATAAGTTAATTCTCTCGTAAGAGTTTACTGATCCGTCGGGTTCTTCTCAGTGTAATTCAAAAAAAAAAAAAAAATTACTTTTATGCAAACTTAAACAGCTATAGCTTGTCAAAATAAACGATAAAAATAAAATTATTTTCCAAAATGTGTGCAAAATCAGATTGGCGGATCCACACTTTATGTTTTCAAAATTGATGTTTTAATTTATACAACTTAACGGTTGATTACATCACGATTATACAGTTATATTGATATTTATAATTCTTGTTTCAAGTAGTATAAATATGTTTATTGTTGAATGTTCGCCATTATATGTTTAATTAAAATTAGTAGAAGCTTTCAAAAATATTTTTGAAAATTATATTATCGAATGGTTGGTTTCTCCACCGTTGTACGGTTGTACTGTAATAAATACAACATAACAGTATAGCCAAATAGAAAAACTTCATTAGGTCCATGTTTCAATAGAAAGAGTCAATGCAAACACCCTGAAAACAGTAGTTTTTAAGGGAAAAACACACCTAAATAGCAATATTTTATCCAGACCAAAGAAAGTGCGAGAACTGTTTCCAAAATTCCACGTGGTACCATCGGTTAAATTACAGTTATGAATTTACCTCTGGCTTCACCTTCTCAATTTCTTGTAAACCATTCACAAAAGAGCACATATATACACAATGGGAAGTAGGATTGTTACCGGCGGAAAACTACGCATAAATGCACAAAGGAAATTGAACCAAAAGGCCTTGATCTATTCATCCAGGCCTTTACAGGTAACTTTTCTACATTGAATTTAATCAAGCAACCATTCATATATGCTAGGTTTTACGAATTGATAATGGAAATGGAAGGTATGCATGCAGACCTGATGGGAAATGTAAGGGCATTTCGGGTATATCAGAAAGACACGGTTGAAGTTAGTGTAACGAATTTACATTATTAGTAGTAGAGATGTATGTACATATCTCTGTGTGTATGTGTGTATTTATGTAAATGCCGAACTCTTTCAATAGACAAACATAATGCTTTTTAATGAGAAAGGAAAAAGAAAAAAAAAAGAAGAAAAAAAATTGTAATACTTTAAACGACATGGGCATGCAGTGTAAGCAGTGTATTGGCTTTGGATAAAACAGGCTGTCATTAGAAATGCTAATTACTTGTTGTCTTGAAATTCATATGAGGTCAATTGCATTTCATATCTTAGTTGTGCTGATTCGTGCCATTGGAATAATGATTACTCTTTTGCTGCTTGTCGTTTACTTTACATGGCAAACAAATTGCATGCCTTAGCAACATCTCCTTCGATGGAGATTTTATTCAAGTATCAAGTATGAACCTTATAGTATATAAGTCGTAGTTAGCCAGTTTAATAGTTTAGATGATCTCTTCAGCCTTTCTATAAGTTCTTCAATTTCCGTCTATGAACATAATATGTAAACATAAGCAGGATATGCATTCGGACATGTGACAAGCCAAAAAGTTACATAACTGATGATATGTCAAACTTTGCAGTGTATGGAACTGAAATTTGTAGTGTATGGAACCGAAAGAGAACATGTAACAGGTCTGAGTTGATAGATTATGTTTTGTAAGACTGCCCGGTTCCTTTAGCTCTTTTTTTTACCATGGCTTCGCTCTTTTTTACCAACCCTAAAATAAATTGGGGCCAACAGAGTTCGATTACTCTCCAACCAGGCAAGCGAGCACCACTACGGCTAGGTTTCAATGCGCGTCCGTTCCCAGTCATCTCCCTCCCATCTGTTTTCGTGCGGGTTTCCTCCTCTACCTCTGTCCGGTTCCTTCAGCCCCTGTTGTGTTATGGGGCGGCCTTTGAACACTCATTTTGAGGTAAAAAAAAAATCTGAATTTAGTTCTTCCATTCGTTATTTTGCTGTTCTTTTGCAGTTTCAACCAGTGTCCGGTTCATTTGTTTCTTTTCTACTGTCTGTTCATCATACGATTTTGATAATTCTGCATTTTGGCTGTCTTTGGTATGCTGCGATTACAACAACAATTGCACCTATTTCTTCACGCCACGGTTTTGATCAATGTTTAAAACCTTGATTTTGATGCTTTCTGTTTAATGGTTGCTGCCTTTTGAAACATTGATGTAAATTTGCTTCCTCCGGCTAGTTGTTCTGGCTGGTAATTTTTTTCCTGTTGTGCATTGAAAATGACATGCTTTGCATGTTGCATCAATGAGAATATATGCGGTTGCCAAACATTCGTTATAATTGCTTGAATTTTTGAATTCCTTCCTGTGACACTTAGTGATATTGGCATAGAGACTTCATTTGTTGAACTAACGAATGAATAATGTAGCATCTTGCAAATCTATAAACTTATGCAACACACATTATTATCTCAAATTTTTTATGGTGGCTTTTAAATTGTTATATGCTTATATATAATATAGTTTTTTAGACATGAAAAATATTTTACTTCACACTGATGTTATATGCGTCTTTGTGTGTTCACATTGTTTTTCGACTGTCAATTTTCTGGTGCTTACAGTCACATTTAATTTTGACAGCAACTGGATTTTAGTTTGAAATTCTTTCTTTAGGCGATTTCAAGTTCTGTTTTTATCGTGTTATTCTTAAATCTGTTCCTATTTAATTTTGGTTACATGAACATTGTTTTTCTTCAATGTTGTTTCAGAAACTCATAATAATAACTTATTTACTTACGAGTTGTATTCCTCCTCTTTACAAATAAAATTGGGTGCAAATAGTGGGGAATATCATGTTGGTGTAAATATAGTTACAAAGAGAATTGGTGTAAATAATTATCACTATCGGGTACCTCTTATAATAAGTGAAATTGGACTTTTTCAAAAGATTTGTAAGCGATAAATTCAATCAAAATGTCATACTACCTACTGAGTGACGTGTAAACGTTAAGTTCTGAATAGTTCGATATTAATCGCTGACTGAATTTACGTCTTTAAGTCACACAACCGAAATGATGAATTCTCTAAATGAATTACATGATTTAATTAATTTATAATCGTTGTAAATTAATTAAGTTAATATAACAAATAATTGCTGAATTTCATTTCATTTGTTTGAATGTCATTAGTATTTAGTAAAGTGCATATATAGAAGTTATAAACATGCGCATCGATATACGATATTTTTAGAGTGTTTAAATTTGGTTTAAACAAAATAAATAATAAAACGAGGATTTAAATAAATTAAAGTAATTCATATTTGTGAAATATTAATTATTAAATTTTTATTTGAATTTGTTTGAATAATATTAACATTTAATCGAGTGTTTATGTAAAAGTTATAAATGCGCGTACATTTGAATTGGATTTAAATGCTGATGGGATTTTGGACATTTTGAGGGCCCATTTGGCACTATTTATTGTCTGCCATGCATGTAGAAGAGAGGATTTGATAGACATTCAAAAAGGAATTAAGAGGGGAAAGTTTTAAGAAAGGTATATGAAAGGTTTCTGTCATTCCTTTGAAAATGAATCTCCCTTTATTTCTTTCATTATTGATTTCTTTCATGTAAACCATCATTCCACTTTTTCTCCTACCATACAATTTTGAAATTTCCATGGATTGTAGACCTTTAAACTCCAAAATAAAATACATTCTCTTGACGACATGTAACGACCCGAAATTTTCGATCCCGAAAATTCCAGATAGTTATGAAAAAGAAGAAAGAGATAGAAGAAGAAGAACAGAAACAATAACAACTCACATTCGCAGCGGATAAAATATAATAATAAATAATAACAATTTACAAAAGAATACTACAACTGTCGATTATATTTTAGTACATCAGAGTTTCACATATACACAATCACTGAATATACACAATTATCATCTCACAGATTTACAATAATATAACACGACGGAAATACTCTATACGATATTGCTCTCCAGCTCTCCTTCTGAGCTCCAGAACGTCCTAACATGGAAATCTGTAATACTTGGTCTGACCCGAGCATTACATCAAAGTAACACAGAATTTCATATTTACTAAAAGTAGCAAGCACAAGATTTCCATAAATAAATTATCAAGATTTAATCTTCGAGATGGTGTGTTTGCTCACCTGCAAAATTTCTGAACAAAGTGTTTGAGAAAACTGCAGTTGCATCTGCCCTTGAATACTTCTGTTCTTGTTTGCCCTTTTTTTGTAGTTTAAGCTTTAAGAAATGAAGATGTTTATTATATATATTTGTTCTTATTTCTCTGGTTTTCTATGGTTTGCAGAACGAACTAAAATGAGAATTGTATACATATATATAAGATAATAGTATGTTTGAGGGAGGTATTATCTGGTCAATGTTCTTCTTCTCTTGATTGATCAAATTTTGTTTTCTAGCCTACAATTTTTGACTAAAGATATTTTTTTTAACAGAGGCTATTTCGGCTGAAGAGATATTAGTAAGTACTTTTGTTCCTTATTTAGTTTACATATCATAATTGTGTTTGCCTGTGTATACATATGTATATTTGCAATTTGCTGTATAAAGATATTATGTTTGAAAGTATCCACTTGCAGGCAAACACTTAGCTTATATATATATATATATATATATATATATATATATATATATTTATATATCTTGTTTATAAATATTTGTCTTTGTTGACTTCCAGCTTGAATTCGCGGGCAAGCGCTGTCATATATGAAGATATTTATTTAAACATCTGTTTTGTTATTATGCTATACTTGTTTTTACTTCATTTTACACTTAGTGTTTCACTTAACTCTTGTTTATATTTACATTTGTATTTTATATTTTGACTATCCATGTTCATATGGTTTACTTATACTAATATTTATTTGTATCTGTATTTTTTTAGCTAAAGATATTCATGCTTACTTATATATATTGATAGAATTTGATTTTTATTTCAAACATTATCATGCACATATATTTTATACCAAATGTTAATAGGATAAAGCATTTTAATTCAATTGTATAAGATATATTTTTATTGTAAATATTATTAAGAGATTTATTTTCAGTTTAAGAAATCAAATTTTCTTTTCGAAATACAAATATGTATAAATAAATGGCAACTATTTCCAGAAGATTTATTCACTTTAAAAATGATCAGTTTACATTTTATTTCAATTAGATTAAATATCTAATAAAATAATACTGCTAAAATACCGGGTCGTCACATTCCTCCCCCCTTTGAATCTTTTCGTCCTCGAAAAGGAACGAAGCTAAATTTATTAAAATGCTTAAAATCATATAACCTTTTCTTTGATCATTTTTAAACTACTTTAAAAAAATCTATATAATATTTCTAAAATAGTTTTTATAAAATACTTTTATAACTCGATGTTCGATGAGTCCATCCTCGTTCTCACAGAAATTCGGTCATACGTTGATCAGGCGTACGACTGAAAATCTATAAGTACTTAGCAGACTCATCCTCAACATCCAGTGAAAATACTTGAAAAATAAATTTATTGAAAATATCGAAAACAGTTTTTAAAAATAATGGAAATATCTTTGGTGAGAATGCTCTGGAAATCATCACTCCCATCCATGGTCGCAGTTAACCCGATGGTTACTTTGCCGTCCCGACAAAATCCACAGATAACTGTAGGCCTCCGCGCCTCTCGATTACACCATGGAACCCACGACAGATCGCAGCTACAAGTGGGGTTACGTAGCTATTACAGCAAAAACCCATATAACTGTAGGCATCAGCGCCATCGAATTTCGCTGCCAATAATGAAACTTCTCCACTCCACTTGACCATAGATCGCAGTCTACCGATGTTGCGTCGCCTTCCCGACAAAATCAAGTGTAGACCGTTGACACTCATCCTCCACACGATTTTCACTATGGTCCCCACAGTAGATCGCAGCGACATCGGGTTACACCGTCGTCACAGCATAACCCAAATGCCTCTGTAGGCATCAGTGCCTTCGACTTTCGCTACCCAATAATCCTCAGGAACTAGTTTTGTCCGGACTTCTCACATGATCAACTTTAGAACCCCCCCTTGGGACTCAAGGCAGCACCACCCGGTGGCACTCCTGAGAAGTTCATTTCAAAGGAGCGCCTTTTTCCCCCAGAGCCATCATCAAAATATTTTATACTATACACATATAGTATCTTCAAATCATACACCTAATATGATATTATACAAAGCTCCTTACACAAAATCGATTATCCAAAAATCGATAATTCTCAAACTAGGCTTTCCAAATTCAATATTGATTTTACCCAAAATCAAAAGCCTTTCTAAATCCAAAGGTTCCCAAAACCTTTTTCCAAATTCCTCATAAGATCCTTTATATATATATATATATATATATATATATATACATACAGATATATAAATTTTTTAAAACTTTGGATCATTTCAAACTTGTATAAAACCCTTTTATACTTCAAACACTTTCAAAAATATTTTCTTCTGGCTATAGATTTATCAAGGGGAGTTTTATCTCATATACAAAGATATATAGTTTCATTTATTCAAAATCAAATATTCAAATTTGACTTCTCTTTCCAATATCAATTTCGTTCAAATCCGCACGGTGAACACATATCATCCGTACGCTATACCAACCTGATCGTTCACTTGATCACACAATTTCACTTCCGAACTAGTATCGTCCACCCGACTTCCTAGTGCGGACACTGATCTGGTTTCTTGATCAGAAACTGTCATTCTCCTTGCATAGCTATAACTATGATAGAGAACATCCAGAACCAATCAACAATCCATATCCAGGTTCGCCGTCGAAAATCGAGTGAAAAATCCCAACTCGAATCGATATACTATCTCGAAATTCTGTGCTCGAATCTGGATCAAATCACTATGCGAATAGAATAATACACGTACATCCTACGTATTTATTTCCATTGATTATCAACCGAATCAATTTTCCTTTCTATTCACATTTCCTTAAATTCCATTTATAATTGCCTTAATCCCCATTTGGAATATCACTTCAATTCTTATCTCGGTTGGGTATTTAAATCAATAACAGTTTGAACTCTGACCAGTTTATTTTTTTAGAAAATAGCTTGAAATTTTTTTTAAAAAAAAAATAGATAAGTAGTTGAAAAATAATTATTAGTTCGCAAAATAGCTATAAAATAGTTAACTAATTGTAAAATAGTTGGAAAAATAGTTGAATAGTTTCAGGAATTTTAAATAATTGCAAAATAGTCGTAAATAAAAATTAGTTTGTGAAATAGTTGAAAAATAGTAATTAGTTTAGAAAACAGTTGAAAAATGGTTAAATAGCTCCAAAAATAATGGTAAAACAAATATAAAATAAGTTAGCTTTAGAAAGAAAGGTTGTATATATTTAATAGCTTAGAAAAATAACTTTATATCCAAACAATTTATATTGAAAATAGTCAAGAGTCAACTGTTCACTTTCCCAATAATTTAATTTAAATTTACACTTCCATTTAAATTGACCCAATTCCAAATTGAATAACTCCAATTTCCATTGAAATCTATTTAATCCCAAGGCAACTTCAATTCTAATTAACTAAATGCAATTTGTACTAATGGAATTTAAATTTCAACTTTAACCCATCTCGAATTATATAAATTCGAGTTAAATCCTCAAAGGTTGGTTTAACTCTTTAAACCAAATTAACTTTTATTTTAAGATTTTGAATCTATTTAATTTCTATGTCCAATTCTCAAAATTCCATTTTAAATTATTTTTATTTATGTATTTCAAGGTTTAATACAATTTTATTTGTTTTTTTTCTTTCAAAAATTTATTTATAATTCAGTTTTATCTTCCAGTTTGAAGCCAGTTCTTAAACAAGTTTAATTTACCAATTCTATTATTCAAATTTTCAATTCAAAGTAATTCCATGTCCTAATTTTCAAATTTATCCAATTCAAATTTTCCATTTGAATTTTTAAACTTATCCATCTTTAATCATAATTCCAATTAATTTAAATCAAATTCAATTTTGAAACCAAACCTTTGAAATTTCAGTTTGAGTTAATTTCAAATTCCGTCTCAAATAAAAGAAGGTGGTTTATTAGATCATACTGCCACAAAATATTTCATATATAGATAGACTGTACATTAGCAGTTCAATATTACATCCATTCATCGTAATAAAGGCCTTACCAAGTCAATATCAAGATGTTTACACCATCACCTAGGTTTAAGAGTCCTATCATTTCTATCAGAATCCTTCTTATGGACTTCCTTCCAATGGGCAAAGCCCAAACAAGCATTTTTCAACAGGATGTCCCCACTTATAGCATTTTCCATAAAAAGTTTCTACCCTCTTATCAATCTGGATGACCTCCATGCTTCCTATAGGATGTTCCAAAATCTTAATCTTTTTCTTCTTTCTCTTGGGACAATTTCTCGCGATGTGTCCTGGCCCTTTACAATGATAGCAAATGGTGGACTCGTTGACCGGTTCCATTGATTTACGCTTCACCTTTCTCACTTCAGGACAATGGTTAAGGAAATGTCCCTTCTTATGGCACTTAAAGCATAATATCTCGGAGCGAAATCGTTGGAATGCACCTTTTAATTCCTTCCTTGTTTTACCACAGGTAGCTGCGTAATGACCCTTATTGTAACATCTATGCAAGTGACATTATCATAAGGTCCTGTTCCATTTCTTTCCTTAATCCGATTTTCATACTCCTGAATTGCTATTTCCCATTCCTTACGTGCAGCTGCTCTTCGTTCTCTGCGCTTTTCCTTCCATTCTTCACTCTTAGCCATTTCTCTCAAAGACCGAATTCTAGAGGGACTTCCTAACCTATAAATTAGACTTAATTAGAAAAATTCAACTCCTATATCAATTTGCTTACCTAGACATACCTTAAGTTTAAACCACCTTTGGTTTTAAATTCAAATCTAATCTTCAAACAATCCATTGTTTGCAACAAGTCCCCTTTATTCAAATAATACTTATTTATTATTTTTCATTATTTTGAATTAAAATTTCCAAATTCTGGAACCAGATTTTGAATTTCATTTTCAGTCCATTAAATTTAATTTGGCTGTATTTTTATTTCTACTTAGTTTAATTCCAATTCAAGACTTCAATTTCAGTTTGAATCCATTTCAAACTTATCTTTATTTAATTTTAGTTTGGTTGTATTATATTACTTCTTAATTTAATTCTAATAATTTAACAACCAATCACCTTAATATTTATTAGAAGGAAATATTGCTTTATATATCGAAAATATATTTTTATATAAAATCATTTAAAATCTTTATATAAGAAAATAACAAGTACGCGCTCATATATATATATATATATATATATATATATATAACTCATTCTAGAGTACTCCAGACTCTATTTAATGAGTAATCCCCACCAGAGCCAAGGTTCTCGCTTAACCTTTCTGCTCTGATACCAAATGTAACGACCCGAAATTTTCGATCCCGAAAATTCCAGATAGTTATGAAAAAGAAGAAAGAGATAGAAGAAGAAGAACAGAAACAACAACAACTCTCATTCGCAGCGGATAAAATATAATAATAAATAATAACAGTTTACAAAAGAATACTATAACTGTCGATTATATTTTAATACATCAGAGTTTCACATATACACAGTCACTGAATATACACAATTATCATCTCACTGATTTACAATAATATTACACGGCGGAAATACTCTGTACGATATTGCCCTCCAGCTCTCCTCCTGAGCTCCAGAACGTCCTAAGCTGGAAATCTGTAATACTCGGTCTGACCCGAGCATTACATTAAAGTAACACAGAATTTCATATTTACTAAAAGTAGCAAGCACAAGATTTCCATAAATCAATTATCAAGATTTAATCTTCGAGATGGTGTGTTTGCTCACCTGCAAAATTTCTGAACAAAGTGTTTGAGAAAACTGCAGTTGCATCTGCCCTTGAATACTTCTGTTCTTGTTTGCCTTTTTTTTTTAGTTTAAGCTTTAAGAAATGAAGATGTTTATTATATATATTTGTTCATATTTCTTTGATTTTCTATGGTTTGCAGAACGAACTAAAATGAGAATTGTATACATATATATAAGATAATAGTATATTTGAGGGAGGTATTATCTGGTCAATGTTCTTCTTCTCTTGATTGATCAAATTTTGTTTTCTAGCCTACAATTTTTGACTAAAGATTTTTTTTTTAAACAGAGGCTATTTCGGCTGAAGAGATATTAGTAAGTACTTTTGTTTCTTATTTAGTTTACATATCATAATTGTGTTTGCCTGTGTATACATATGTATATTTGCAATTTGCAGTATAAAGATGTTATGTTTGAAAGTATCCACTTGCAGGCAAACACTTAGCTTATATATATATATATATCTTGTTTATAAATATTTGTCTTTGTTGACTTCTAGCTTGAATTCGCGGGCAAGCGCTGTCATATACGAAGATATTTATTTAAACATCTGTTTTGTTATTATGCTATACTTGTTTTTACTTCATTTTACACTTAGTGTTTCACTTAACTCTTGTTTATATTTACATTTGTATTTTATATTTTGACTTTCCATGTTCATATGGTTTACTTATACTAATATTTATTTGTATTTGTATTCTTTTAGCTAAAGATATTCATGCTTACTTATATATATTGATAGAATTTGATTTTTATTTCAAACATTATCATGCACATATATTTTATACCAAATGTTAATAGGATAAAGCATTTTAATTCAATTGTATAAGATATATTTTTATTGTAAATATTATTAAGAGATTTATTTTCAGTTTAAGAAATCAAATTTTCTTTTCAAAATACAAATATGTATAAATAAATGGCAACTATTTCCAGAAGATTTATTCACTTTAAAAATGATCAGTTTACATTTTATTTCAATTAGATTAAATATCTAATAAAATAATACTGCTAAAATACCGGGTCGTCACACGACATCTCGAGACAATAATTATAATTTATTTATTCATCATTCACTTTGTTTATATGATTTGTATCCATTGCATATTTCATCTCATTCGAATATTTGTTTATTTGATCACATAGATTATATCCCCTTTTGCTCCATCTTAATTAATTATATATGTTCATCGTGTTGTTTTGATTTAGATCAATTTTTTAGATATATTTTGATTGCTTACGTATTCATATTGTTATTATTAGATCTACGTCGTATGATTCAATATTTAACTAATTGTTCATATAGCTTATATAGTTTAGATCTAAAATCTTTGCACTATATACATATGTGTTTGATATATTCTATCTATTCTGTTGTCGTTTCAAATTCACTGTTTAAAAGGAACCTTTTTGATTGAAATCTAAGTCTTAGTTAATGAAATATTTCTATTATTAATATAAATAGAAAATATATATAGTTCATTATTGTTTGTATGTTTCGTGTTCATTATTTAAATCCAACATTTTAGTTTTCGCTTACTTTAATTTTAAAAGTTAAAAAAGGTTTCTTTATAAACATAACCGGACTTTATTATAAATATCACAAAATCTTGGATTTCCTTTTAAATTAAAGTTAGATTTTAATTTGTTACGTTATATTAAGATTTTAATTTGTTACGTTATATTAAAGCATATTATAAGTAATGGATTTTAACATTAAGATGTTGTATTAAGTTTAAAATATTATTACAATGATTTGTATGTATGTATATTTATGTGCGTATGTATGTTAATTTGACTTAAGATTTATAAGATGGACTTTTGTGTAAAATCATAATTTTTAATCTTAAAACTTTTTAGTTTTGAAACTAGTTTCAAAATTGTTGTCTTTAGTTTTAAGCTTATAAAACAGTGAAACTTAATTTTAACACATTTATATGTACAAGTCCGTTATATATACGTATATATATATATATATATTATATCTATATTTGTATTTTAAATAATATTATGGACAATAAAGGCACATACAAAGGGAACTATCGTCTTTGTACACAATGTGATATGTTGCACTTACATAATTTACAATAGAATACATTTGGACATGGTTACATTTCATGCCATGAATAATTTACTATTTAATGACAATTAATGAATCAATCAATTTAATTAAAGAGAGAGTAAAATGTTTTCTCTTCTTATAATGTAAATTATGCTCTCAATTAATTGCTTATTTTTAGGGAAAGAAACGAAAGGTTTCATTCACTAAATTAACGCTTACAAATAATTGTTAGGTGTATTTGACATACTATATATTTAGATTAAATCAATTTGAACTTTCTTTTAACCAATTTTAAATAAAATAAGATTTTATTTAAAGTTTTATTAGATTGGATCTAATATATCTTTAGACTTCATAAGTCCATTTGATCCAAAATGGTAAAAAAAAATTGAAATTCACCCATTTCTTCCACTGCGAGGTTACTCGATTCAACCAACAGAAACTCTAGGCCATGGGCTTATTTTTTGCGACAGAGATAAAGATTTTAGCTTGATAGGATATTGTGATTCTGTCTACGTCGACGATAGAGATCGAAGTAAGTCAACCTCAGATTATGTGTCCACTCTTAGAGAGACACTATTAGTTGGAGAGCGAGATTGCAGACTGCTGTTGCTTCTTCTACTACAGAGCCCGAGCTTATAAAAGCTATTTAACTGACATACGAAGGCACTATATTTAAGGCAATTGACGTGTGATTAGGGCTTCATGTATGATAGAGTAGAGGTGAATTGTGACGGTCATAGTGCAATTGACTTAGCAGAAAATTTGGCTTCCAGCTCAAGGACAAAGCACATAAGGTGCGAGAATCATTACTTGTCTTAATGAATAAGAGAAACTAATTCGTCTTCAGAAGGATCGTATAGAGGAGAATGCAATAGACATGTTCAGCATGTCCTTACCTATTGCAAAGTTCGAACATTGGTTGAACTTGATCTGCTGGTCAAGGCGCTAGTCGCCATATGGTGGCACAAGGAAGAGAGAATTGGTAGATGGAGCCATTTGTTTGCATTAAGAAGATTGATAGATTCTATGTAACGACCCGTAAATTTTAGTAGTTTTGTTTAATTAATTAATTGAATTTTCGTGAAATTTTAAATAATAAAATTTACAAATATAAATTTAATATTTGGAATACGTCTATTTAAACATGCCAATAGTAAATTTTCAATTTATAACATGGAAGTTATTTTCTTGTGAAAATTTTATTTGAATTTAAATCAGTTAAAAATTGATGATAATAAAATATTTTTCAAACCTGAATATTTTTATACAATAAATTTGTAAATCATCTTCTGAGTGTGACGTCATCTTCCGTTTCATCAAATTTGGACTGTTATTGCTCTGTTTATCTTATTTCTACGGATTAGCAGCATTTTCGATATCGATATCGAATTTTGATAGGATGGTATTATCACTGATATCAGCATATTGTTTTGATCATCTAGTCGTGCTAACCTCTGTGGTATATTCAATTCTGCGTTTTGAAGTCCGGTACGCGGCAGAACCCGCGTAACGGTTAATCGTACCGATACCAGTTGAGCCTTTTGGCTTTTTACGTGGCTTTCCTTATATTATCTGTTGAAAATAAACAGAAACTTCCCTTTAATATTTACAAATATCAATATCTGACCTTTCTCATTCACATTGTTGAAATTTGGATCTTGTTCATTTCTATTGCTCATCCTCTTTCTCTTTTTTGTTCATCCTCTTTTTATTTTTATTTTAATTCGTTCTGAAAATTTTATTATTTCTCCAACCTACTTTGCTTGCTGCACGTCATCTAAACTTGCTCCTATCTTGCTCCTCCTCACCATACAACCTCTCCATGCACGCGCGTGACAGGCTATCGCCACTCTCCAGACCGAACACTGGCCACCAGTCTCCGACATTAGAACCTCTCATGCAAGTTCGGACCACATCGCTATCTAATCTTCCCTTCCCCTCTGCCTCGACCATGGCCGTATAACACTTAGCTTCACATTCCATGTTTCCACGCCAACCGTACCCCACTTCCACCACTGCTCTCCACAACACGAAACTCGCCTTCCTCCTCGTGTCCAGCTCCTTCAACGTACAATGGCCGAGCTTCTCCTCCGCCTTCCCTCTTTTGTAATAGGTATGTACATATGTTCGTGTGTGTGTGTGTGTGTGTGTATTCGCTTATATATGTGTGATGTTACTGTTTATATAATATAGTTATGTTATTTTTTTTATAAAGGTTTTCAAACTCTATATACGAAGTCCATTTTTATGTCAGGTAGTACATATATATATATTATAGTACTTTATAATATGCTTTGATGTATAATATGATATATATGTGTGTGTGTGTGTGAGGTTGTGTTAAGATCTGTTGAAAAGTAAGTTTAAATATATGATTTTAACAATTTTACAAGGTATAAATTATATTTTAAAGGCAAGTTTTATATACGTTTAAGTTTATATATATAGTAGTATTATGTATATTTTTCTTTTTGGTGCTCAGCTCTATGAAGAAGTATTTATATCTGTTAGTTATATCTTTGCGTACGTTATACAAATATACTATGAATATAAAGTTTATATTGGTTGTGTTTATGTTTGCATTTCTATAATATGTTAAAATGTTGTAAATAAAATGTTATATATATATTGGGTTGTTATATGCATATGAACTACTGGACTTTAAATGTATATTATATATATAGTAGATATATTTATAATTAATACATATATATAGCCTTATATATAGGGAATGCAGTTTATGTTTACAATATGTTACAGTGTATTTTATATATATATATATATATATATATATATATATATCTGAATTCCTACATTAGTTTGTATTTGAAAGGATAAATTTTTAAATAGTATATATATTTTCACATGAAGACTATTTGCAATTATATGTTAGTTTGCCTATGCGTTTATATTACAGTTATAATATGTCGAGTTATATATTTTTGTTATGTTGTTTATAAGTATTGTTTTGCTAATATAATTTATATAAACTTACAGTATGCGTCTATATGTTGATCTATGTAAGTACTATATTATATGAGTTTGTATATATATATATATATATATATATATATAAAGTTATGTTAGTATATATACATCATTGCTGAAGCTTTAAATTTTTCTTCGAGTGTTAAAGTGTATTTATATATATAGTATATAAGTGGTTATTGTATGTTGGATATATTAGATTATTAAGTACATTGATTTTATAGTTATTGATTTTTAAAATATAAATTTTTGTGTGATGTATGTTATATAGTGTATATACTATACAATAAAGTGAATTTGGGTTTTGTGATATATGTGTGTGTGTGTGTGTTTATATATATAGATTTTGATTTTATTGTGTTTGTGTTTTAAATTTAATATTGGCTTTATAATAAGGATGGATCTTAAAGTATAACATATTAAGTTTCATATGTTTGAGTTTGGTTTGGATGTAAATATATATGTTATTTTAACACTTGTTTTAAATTTAATATTGATTTCATGGAAATAATAATATATATATTTCATTTTAGTCTACATCAAGTAGTTTTTGATTTATTTTCATTGATTCCTTATATATCAGCTTATCCATCAAATTCGGGTCCATCTAGCTTTTCTTTGAAATTCATGTTTGGATTTGTAACTCGATTCATCGTCAAACTTCTCTAGCCTTGAAATGTGAGCAATCACTCACGATTAACGTTCTTATATTTATTAAATTTGATTTCAATTGAAACGATAATTGAAATATGCCGCTGTTAGTTATTTACATTGCTATATATATGTCACTGTCTGTATCTGTTCACCTGTGACATCTGACACCATTATCTGTTATTTATATTGATGATATATGCCTGTCATATTATCATCATATCTGTTCTCACTCTGCAAGTTCTCTGTTAATATAGAATTTCCTATGGGTTGAAATGATACATACCGAAACAATCTATAGAATAGAAGAAAATCGTTATGGGTTGAAATGATAAACCCAAGTGATTTTCATTGAATTGAATTTGGGATTGCGGGTTGAAATTGATATATACCTGTATATATTTAAATTGCGTATTGAATGATAAATATCTGTATCACTTGACCATAGGATAGAAAATTATATACAGACACCGTTGGTCAATGTATATATATTAAAATGATTTTCAAGGTTTTGAAATTGAATTTATTTAAGAATTATACTCAAATAAGTTTGATTTGAAATTTATTAAAATTGGGATTTTAAAGATATGATTTTATAACTTGATTTTTGATTAAAAGTGATTTAAGTGATATTTCAAATTTACATAAATTGAAATGGTATATTTAGTTTTATTTAAATTTGAAATTTGACGTTTTATTTAAATGTTATTTGAATGATTAAGTAAATATTTCAAAATAAATAATAGTAAAGTGAACTTGAAATATGTACGGAATTATCAAATCTAGTTTTGAAATGTTTGAATATTTAAAGCTTTGAAAATATTGAAATTGAAATGGTTTATTTTGTGGTTAAAAATCTGTATTTGAATTTGATATAATTTGAAATGGGTTGTTGAGGAACTGAGATAAATTGAAACTGATGATTTGAGATTGGATTAAATTGAATTTTTGAATTCGAGTTGATTTGGAATCGATTTGTGAAATTTGAGGAAACTATTTTATTATATAGAGTATTTAAACTATATTTAAAACTATTTTATATTTTACTTTATAAATTATTTTAATATAGACTATTTTAATATAAATCATTTTTAATATAAACTATTTTAATATAAAGCATTTTTAATATAAACTATTTTTAATATAAACCATTTAATATACTAAATATTTTAATATAAACTATTTTACTTATAACTCTTTTATATAAACTATTTTATTATATATACTATTTTAATATCTAAACCATTCAAGTGGTGGAAGTTATGTTTTCAAAGTCATGAATTTCAAAGTATTATGTTTTGAAAGTGTTACAATTTCGGCATTTGGTTTCGAAAGTGTTATAACTTTGAAAGTGCTATGATTTTTGAAGTGAATACATTTGAAATAGAAATGATACGTATTGATTTGGTTTTGAAATGGAAATGATATCGTATTTATATGGTTTTTGAAATGGAAATGATATTTTGGTTTTAAAGCATAAACTATTTTGAAATGACTACGGTGTTATAATAACGGTTGGTTGTTAAAGAGACCGGGATCGGAAGTTGTCATACTCTCTGCCAACTCCAAAAACCACTTTAACAACTGTGTACGCGGTGGAGATTCCAGAATGAAGCAGGATGGTGGCGACGATCCTATATGAGGTATATACATGGACTGAGTTGGCATAAGGTGGCTAAAACAGGAGCGATTCTCGGACCAAGTGAGGTAGCTCCTCCGATCGGACACATTCTTTCGATACTATATTCTGACTTTGTGATTGATTTGGTGGTCACACTTGATTTTTTTATATTTAGGAGTGTGATCCGAGGTGGGCGATAGTGGCTGCTATGCGTTACCACCAGCCCGGATGCGTAATTGGTATTTCTCCCTGGCATTGTCTTGTTGTGCCGTGTCACCTACCGTATCGAGACCACTACGATTTTTTGTGTACTACACCTATGGAGTGCCCTCTGATGACGTCCAGTACGGGGGAGATTATGGTACTGTATAGACTATGTGAATATATAAAATGTGTTAAGGTGGAAAATGTAAAGCCTTAACGCTATTTTAATAGTTTACTTTAGACATTATTATAATAGCGTATATTACTACATAGTAGATAGTTTAACGGATCCTTAGAGGATGGTTATCCCAAACAACGTTTAAGTTACTTATATTTCGGTTGATATTTAACTTGAGTTGGATTTATTGATATAAGAATGTTAATCCTGGCTCGAATGTTTTGTGTTTTGCTTTATGCTCGGGTCAGACTGAGTGATACAGCTTTTGAGACTCGCCTTTGGAGTTGGAGCTTCGTTTGGAGATCCATCTACATATTTTCAACTTGCAGTTATTCAGTTGATTCCAGTGATGTATTTTGATCTCGTATTTGACTATTATATTTGAGACTTCTGTTGTATCTTATTTAACTGTGTTATATATATAGTAGCTTTATGAACTACTATTCATTTTTTTCCATTGCTTATTACCGTAATACTCTGTATTTGTGATTCTGTGATTTATTTATTTACTGTATATGCTGAGTTTTGCCAAATATAAATTAACAATCCGATATTTTAAGCAATTCAAGTCCAACATGTGTGGATGCGAATGGTTGAAAATAGCAGGCTGTTACATTCTACATGGGATTGACACGTTTAAACACTTTATTGCCAGGCGGTGGCATCGTCGGAGTTCGTCGAAAAGTGTAATGAGTGATTGCATTGCCGAAGTTCATTGGAAATTTATCCATTATGCTCGAGACCACTCAGAGTATGAAGATGTAGATGTCGTTGGATGACTTTGTTATAAATGTAAATTGTATCAAGGTGGAGTGTTGAAAAAAGTGATACAATATTGAATTTTTATATTTTTTTTTGGTTTAGTCCCACGTCGCGAGGTAAGTTCAATCCAAGTTCCAAGGTCTATATATAGAGGAGTCTATGTAATATTTTTTACTGATACCTCTCTCTGTAATCTTATTGCTCGTTATTAATAAAATTCTTTTCCCCTTAGTGAACGTACACTATCACATTGATAGAGGAACCACTTTTAATTTCTTTTGCTATGCCTCCCTTTCATTTATTATTATTCGGTTGATTTTACCTTTTAGTGAACAACCCCAATTTTTTTTGATTGCTTCACCATTCAATATTTTGATTTTATTTGTTTCTGCATCAGTGTCGTTCAATTATATCTTCTTAGTAGGATTATCCATTACAATATTATCGCCAACTTATTTTATACTTCAAATAAGAGAAGTTATAGCTAATTAATTTGCTTCATAAGCAATGAAACGGAAAAAGTATCATACGAAAAACTAATTATTGACCCGAGTAGATTAATTTCTTGCCCCTTGCTTTTGAAGAACTACAGAAACATATTATTTCATTGTGGAATTTAGGATACACCCCTTGATTTCAAAATTAATATACAAAAACTCCTTTTCAAAAATTGATTTCACAAAAGTTTTCTGTAATTATTTTCAACTGAAAATTTGCATTTTATACTACAAATATTTACAATTATAACTGTAAATATCTTCAGTTCCACCTACAGATATTTGTAATTTAACTGTATATATTTATTTACAAAAACTTATAGTTAGAACTGTAAATATTTACATTATAAGCTGCAAATTTTCAATTTTTGTTGTTGTAATACTATAAAATCAAAGATCGATTTCTGCATGTTGTATGGTTTTGCTAGTATTAGTTCTTTTTTATTTCAGATAATAACATTAATTATATGAAACTTAAAGCAAACTATAATTATGGTTTTTCTTATTTGGATTCTTGTTTCTAAGCGCCACCAAAACTAAATTGGCTTTTGATTCATTAATTGTCTCTCACCTTTATTAGATTGTCTTTGAAAACCCTTTTCTCAACATTAATAATATTCTTAATTCCTCTTCAATGTGAGAAATTCCTCATTAGACATCCTAATGTGTTTTGTATATTTAGTTTGGTTAATTTCATTTCATCCCTTATAATAAGGTTCATCGCTGGATCGTATCCAAATCCATTTTACTACCAATTTATAAAAGAAATTCATTCGCTAAGAAGTTGGCATTTCTTGAAACAACAATTGCTTCTTAGTGTAACAGAATAGGCATTCATAAATAATTTATGGATTACATTACATAAAACTGACTTGGTTTTAATTTATGCTAATTATGTTGAGAAACATAAACTGGTCATCTAATGACGATCGTTCCCAAATTCTTTTAGGGCGATCCATACAAAAACCCTCACATACAATTATTACACGTAGCATTTCCACTCGCACAACTTGGTAACTCCTTGACCTATAATATGATTAGGCTTCACATAAATCCTTATCTTGTATGATTTTGTAAATGATTCATTGGATAAACTTAATTTTAACCTTGTATGCTATTTTTAAGTACATGACCACACAAAAGGAAGTTAGCTCAACTTCACTCATCGTTTATGGTACTTTATGTAACAAAGTTTGATTACTCCTTATCGAAACATCATTATATATCATAGGGAGAAGTGACTTTTGGATTGAATCTTTATTCAATTTTTAGGTATGTTCAGAACTTTATCCAATATACTCCCTTATTCGAGTCAATCGAGTCAATTCTACTACATGCAATTCCATTAACTTCTGATATTATATAAACTTATCATAGACATACTCCATGTATATCATAACACTTTTTCATGTTTGTGATAACTCATCAGTGAATACAATAAAGTACATGGAACCATTTTGGTGCTAATCGACTTTCTATTGCACATATCTATATGTATCAACCTGGAAACTTTTATGATGCTCCCATTGAATAGATGCTTCACCCTTTATTGTCTAAGATATAATTCACTAGCGCTATATGATTCATAATCATATGATCATAGACTTATTTTTCAAAATAATGGCTTAGTCTACAATTCCCAAATAATTACTAATAATTTGAGATAATTATATATTTTCCAGTGCATCACTTTTCGTAATGAAAAAAAATACCACTATTATAATTTTATTTTATAACAAATAATCATAATATTCATATTGAAATAAAGCAATGTGTAATTTTTAGTCAACAATGGAAAAACAATTATAATTTCATAAATATGTTTGTTATGATTTATGAAAACAATTTTCATAACTTGAAAGGACCAATAAGTACTGTATGGCATTCTCCCATTATTTCTGCATTACTATAATAGTGTACAAAATTCGGAGGTCCATTTGACCACTTAATGTGGGATATTTATTCGATATGTTGTAACCATTTCACAGTCTAGAGTTTTCAAATCAAATATTTTGAACTCAAAGGAATAAATTTCATAGAAAATAATTTTCTATATAAAATATACATTTTTAAATAAAAATCATATTTCTCATTCCAATGTTAAGTATCAATTACTATTTTACGATTCTCATTTTTGATATTTCTTTACGAAGAAAAAGTGACCATTACTTTCTTCATCCCGACTATACCTTAAGTTACATCTACCCTCATACATTCGTTTTCCTTTCTTAATGGTCGAATCATTCAAAAGGAAACTCTTACTACAATATCATAATAAATCTTTTACAAAAGTGCATTTGATCATCCTTATCATATAAGGATATCAAATATTGTAAATTGATCAAAATAACATTTCAGTGATCGAGTCCTAATACCTATCTAGCGTTACATTTAGCACAACAAGATCATTATGTAATCAATAATATTGATTATACGATCTCACACCATTGTTTACTTGCTTATTTAGAATGAATCAATTTCACCAGTTTTTCGTACATTACGAATTGTGACCGTTCACCTTATAGCATTAATATGTAACCATACATGGATCAAATATCCATATTCGAGTACTTCTTTTAAAGTTTGAAACTCATAAAGGACAACTCACAATCTTAGATAAATAAATACGTAAGTAATCAATTACAAATGTATTTAGTAGCTATAAAATTAGGCGCTTAAATGGTTATCGAAATAATAACTTGTAGAAAATATTTATTAGAAAGTATATTTTATATTTCTTTTGTCAATTTTTAATTCATTTCATTTGTATATCTTCATTGATAAACAATTTATAAATTATATTCATTGCACATATTTATCAATGTAGACCCTATGACTTTATATAACAGATGCTTACAATATTAGAAAGGTTAAAATTTACCAATTCATTTTCTAATAATGCTTCCACTAGGTTTTTTATGTTTATCAAAGCCCTAACAAAAGTATACAAATCATTTGATTTCTCTAGTGGATGTTAGGACTCGCTTGTCTTGCGATTCTAATCTTGAGGAATATCAACAAATCATAGGCCCAGAGGGTGATGGATAATACATTGCCGATTGTACAAATACAGCTGCTACCTCATGGTCTTTGTCCTAATCCCATCTCGACCTCGAGGAATATCAATAAAGTGAAAGAGATTATTCACTCCTACCCATCATTTCATGACGGCATAAGTATATGCATGTACCTTGATGAATATTAACAAATACATGCATGTACCTGTAAGCACCCCCACCTCTATACCATACTATCCAAGAGTATCACTATGTAAAACTGTCAATAATAAGAAGAATGAGGAGATATGGGGTACACAGGGCTAACACTGGTACGTTAAACGTCGAATAAATAACTCATCTACAGGTATAGTATCAGTACAAAGCAATAAACACGTGTACCTCCCGGATAGAAAAATACACAATACACAGTAAATAATAGAGAACACAGAGTCAGAATTGCAGTGATAATATATAATTTATAATATACAGAATTTATCCAATATACATCATATGAATATACATAAAAGTGATAATACAATATAACATGATATCTACTGTGATGAATACTTGTGACGCCCCACCTCTATACCCACGCTAGCCAAGAACATTACGGTGAATGCTGTCAACTAGCACGGAGAATAAGGCTGTTGAGGAGCGACCATCCGTGTAATTGCTTTGCACGAGCATCGATATGTCAGATAGTATAACATGCATTTCTTTATCAAGGGGGAAATCCGACATACCGACACAAACTCAAAGCTACTACACAGTGGCTATAATAATCTTCGGAAACAAATATAGAAATAAACATAACATAAATCAGTCACAGATAATTCATATCACAAAGGCGGAATAAGATATGAATATTACATATAAAAGTGTACATCAGAGTAGTGGTCAAAAGAATCCACGATAATACAAAAGAATAGCAACACGTGCTATACAAAGGAATACAACTATGAGTCTATATCTCAAGTGTAAACAACAAAATAAACTACTAATCTAGAGTAGTTAGCCAAAAGTCAGAAGATGGTTCCGGATAGGAAGCCATGAGGAAGCACCTGTAAAATCTCAGTCTGAACCGAGTATTATTTAAGAAGAAAATAATAAACGGATCAGTCTAGCTATAAATATCAGATGAAGTGATATATAATAAGAGATATGACATAAACATATAATAATCACAATGCCAAGCTGTGATAAATAAGTAATTGAAAATCAACAAGAGATTAATCAATATCACAATAATCTACTCAAGATAAAAAGGAACGTCATACTCCTAATTTCATTCACCAAGCCACAATAAATGACCTATATATCAATGCCCATCGTAAAAGTTGGTGAAACATAAATTCCAGAAATCAACACACGAAATCCAAAAATCACAAGAAAAAGGAACAACGACATCGTACAACGGGACATCCGATGAACCAAATCACAATAAAAAGGATGGCAAATCCCCAAAAAAACTGGACATCGACGCACCTAGAAAGACACGCCCCATGTACAGTCGAACATCGACGCACCTAGAAAGATACGCCCCATGCTCTAGCATCGACGCACCTAGAAAGATACGCCCCATGCACAAATAAACATCGATGCACCTAGAAAGATACACCCCATGTAATGTCGGACATCGACGCACCTAGAAAGATACGCCCAATGCTCTAGCATCGACGCACCTAGAAAGATACGCCCCATGCACAAATAAACATGGATGCACCTAGAAAGATACACCCCATGTAATGTCTAACATCGATGCACCTAGAAAGATACACCCCATGCAAAGTCGAACATCGACGCACCTAGAAAGATACGCCCCATGCATAGACGAACATCGACGCACCTAGAAAGATACGCCCCATGCATAGACGAACATCGACGCACCTAGAAAGATACGCCCCATGCCCCGACTTATTGAGCCGATTGCTCCACGAAGTAAACAAACATCGATGCACCTAGAAAGGTACACCCCATGCATAATAAAACATTGACGCACCTAGAAAGGTACGACCCATGTATAAAATGAGACGAAACTCAATAAAATGAGGAACAGTCCTCCACATAGACAAAGAGACATCGCACATTGCTAGTCTAAACCACAAAGATGATCGTCATGATGAAAGAGAAGTGTCAATTACAATAGGCTAGTAAATATATGATCTTAGCTTCATGTCTTATAACCACTAGCTTAACTTAAATATTTACGAACAAATTGTAGACCTCCACTAGAAAATTGTCACAAGAAGTTCAATCGAACAAGTCCAAGAATTAACCGACGAAGTAAACGCAAGCGTTTCATACCACTTGTTTTACTAAGTCGTTTAATTAGATTTCTCATACGAGTGAGGTAAAGGTTTGTATATACTAATAGATTGGAAATCGGTTTGAGAAAACGAGCTTTGTAATAAAATAGTGTTGAAATTGTTTTGAATGAAAGGGTTTTGATATTTACTACTAGTATAGAAAACCTTTATATTTTTAAAGTGACAAATCACAAAGAAGATTGTAAAAACAATCAATCACTAAAATTCACATACGAAAACGTGAATCAAATCCAAAGAAATCGATATTAAATCCATCAAAGTGGATATTTCCAAAAATTCCCAAGAAAATGTCATCAAAGTTGATAATTAAATGATAACAATAGAAGGGAACCAACACAAGTCGATAAAATTGGCATTCATAAACAAAATAGGCAAGCAAGCAAAACACTGCAGTTTCAGACGTCTGAAACTAGTGGTTCAGACGTCTGAAACTAGTGGTTCAGACGTCTGAATCTGGAAATATAAAGATTTCTAGAACACAATTCAGACGTCTGAATCAAGTGTTTCAGACGTCTGAAATAGGCATATTTTAGCCTATTTCCTTTCTGGTTCCAAATGAACCAATTCAGACGTCTGAAACCATATATTCAGACGTCTGAATCTGGGAATAGAAATCTTCGCAGAACAATATTCAGACGTCTGAATATTACGTTTCAGACGTCTGAATGAAGGGTTCAGGGCATTCCCTGAACCTAGGCCAAAAATGGCCAAACGAATATCGGAAACGATCGAACGAGCAAATGGCGATGACTAAGGAATTATGTCGAACGACAACCCAGCCTAAACGGCTCTTCGATACGCCTCAAATATCAATGTCCAAATATCCATAATAGGATTTTCATAAATTAGACCAAAACACCGAAAATTGGAATATACACGAAATCAATCCAAACCAAAATCAATTGCACATGAATAAGTGTTAGGAATTCATACCTAACAATCGAAGATAATTATAGACAAAGATGTGAGATAAAAATCTCACCTTTGAACCCAAATCAATGAAGGAGAAGCTTTTAAAACAAGCTAAGATCAATTCCTCTTCAATAACAACTCAAGAAGCTTCAATCTAAGCTTAAAAGAGAAACATTTCCTAAATTAGGTTTAGGAATTTTCTGAAATCAAAGAGAGAAAGAGTTGGAGAAGAAGAAGGAGATGCTTACCAATGGGTTCACTTGAGTTTGGAGCAAGAAGATGGATTTGCTAATGGAAACTAGGGCTTAGGAATTTCTATTTCCCATTCTCTTCCACCATTGTTGGTAAAGCTTGAAGAGTTAGGAATTAGAAATGAAGTAATGAAGAGTTGGAGTGGGTTGGGACTGAGTTAGTAAGTGGGTTCAGCCCAAACCAAAACTTTAAGTGAAAAAGTGGCAAAAATCAACTTTCTCTAAACATATCGAAGCTTATACTCAAAAAGGTCGCAAACGGCATTTTGAACTCAATGGGGGTGGTCTCGAGTCCCAATTCGACTGTTTGCAAAAAGTAGCTTTTCGGACCAAAATCCGACGAATGATAAAATATTTAAATATAAAAATCGATAAATATGCGGGTTGTTACAGACTCCCCTCCTTAAAGAAATTGCGTCCTTGCAATAAGTAAGAAGGAAATATAAGAAGTAACAACCATAGAAGCATATTAACACAAAAGAAAATTTGAAATAGGAAGTTCACCATAAAGTGCACAAAAGAGTTAGCAAGAAATCTGGTGAAACTTCAATTTCCACAATAACACCGGGCTCAAGAATGAAAACCGGAATCCCTAAGGCATTCCCGTAGATAAAAGACGTGGGGAACGTCAAGAATAGCAGAAAATTGAGCCGGTGCAACGGCGTAGTACAAAAACGGTACGCCCAAAAAACTAGAAACTCAAACAATTTGGGACATTAGCGTAGTACAAAAACGGTACGCCCAATGAATCAAATAGCAAAATCATTGATGTAGTACAAACGGTACATCCAATGAATCAAAAGCAAAGACATTGATGTAGTACGAACGGTACATCCAATGAATCAAAGCTCAAATAATTCGGAACACCGACGCAGTACAAAAAGGGTACGTCCAATGAACCGAAGCCCGAATGATTTCGGAACACCGACGTAGTACAAAAACGGTACGTCCAATGAACCGAACACAATAAAAGGACATCGGACGCTAGTCCATAAAAGAAATGAGATGAAACTCAATAAAACGAAGTGTACCAAAACGTCCGATGAACTTGATGAAAAGATAATTCCATTCAGACAAAATCAAAGAATCAACCACTTGTTGCTTACGACAAAGCGCATTGGCAACACGATTTCCCTTCCAGGAATAAAAAGAATATCAAGATCATAAGATGTCAGGAACTCGAGTCAACATGGAGTTCCATATGAGAAAATAATTATTCCAAAGATTTATGATCGAGGTAGAGAACAATTTCTCATCCAAATATGATGATGCCAAATTCCAAAAGTAAAAACAATAGCCGAGAGCACTAGATCATGAGTGGCGTATCTAGTCTCGATAAGCTAAAATGATTTAGAAGCACAAGTGATAGTACGTTCTCTTTGGCAAGAGAACGGCATCCAAACCAATACGACTAGTATCGGTACAAATAGCAAAGTCTTGGTCCCCCTTCAGGAATCACAAGAACAAAAGTATCGAAAAGAAAGAATTTCTTTTAAATAATCTTCTTTCCTAAAAAGTTAAAACTTTCAAAATTACATTTATCTTTATGTAATAATCTTTCTAGAAAAATTTACTATTTTGAAGTGAATTTTACTGTGTTTGATTGTCACATCAAAGCGTTTAGGAAATTCCTATCGATAACGTTGATCAAGCGCATCGACCAAAATTCTTAAAGCACTCAACGGGCAATACAATCACAAAATCATCTTCTATAGGATAAATAAATCTCTTAAAAAGTTTTAAGAATATTCTTTGTTCGTTTCAAGAACAAAATCCAGTTTTACTTATAAATAAATCTTATGAAAAAAATTTGCAAAATTTTAAATTACTATTTTCATCCAAAATCAGTAAATACAAGAATAGTCTCATCGAAATATTCATAGAATATTCGATTTATAAAATGGATGAAATAAGCTGGACAATTTGAATGACATAATAAGTCATTCATAAGAATCATAACGAGTGCGGAATGCGGTAAGTGGAATGCTAATTTTCGCAACTCGTAGCAAACGAAAACCGATGGCAAGGTCAAACTGAAAAGACCTTAGCGCCACACAAAAGATTACTTAGGTGCTAATCCTAAGACAAGCTCAAAAATTACCGGAAAATTTCTCTAACTACATGAATGAGAGAAATAACACTTTCCTTATAAGTGGGCTTAAGGAATAAAATGATGCCATCAAGTTGGAATCAAAATCATAAAGGAAAAATAGAAATCTGCTTAACAGATTGAAAATGTCGAAGATTAATAGTCCACTCGAAAAATAGGATATGGGCTTCACAATGATTAAGCCGATCCTTTCAAAAAAATCAATTCCGAAGCCTAAGTAAAAATATCGGCTCGGAAAGAAAAGTCTCATAAAATAATTTCGACATCAATAAAAAGCAAATTGAGTGTTGCGGACCTACCATCCGGATTCACAACTCTCAAAGAACTCATCAAGCCCAAAAATATTTTTAAAGAAAAAGAATCAACAAGTTCTTTTGATATAAAATAGTGAGATGGAACCCATATCAAAAAGAACTCAACTAAGAAGACCACGAAATAAAACAATGCCATCAAGGATTGAGTGAAAAATACCTTGACCACGAGAAGTGTTACCAGGAGCTTGCACTACATTGAGCTCTCCCTCCTTCTTATTTTGAAGTTCGGGACATGCAGTAATATGGTGACCCGAATTTTTGCAATAGCGACAAAAGAGGGGTCTCGGACACTCCCTTGCATAGTGGTTCGTGGAACCACAATTGTAGCATTGTCCACGACTAGAGGTAGGTGCCTTTGCTACCGGGGTTTCTTGTCTCCCTTTCTTGTTGGGATTGGGGCCTTTAAATTTGATAGGCCTCTTCAAGTTATTGTCGAAGTTCCGTTGGGCATGCACAACTTCAACATCACCTTCATTATCGGCCTCTTCAAGACGAAGGGCGATATCAATAAGCTGATCAAATGAAACCTCAAGTTTCAGAAGTAATGGCTTCTTAAGATTCTTATTCAAGCCATAGACAAATCTCTGATTTTTCTTCAATGGGGTATTAATGTACTCAACCACGTATTTGGACAGAGCTTCGAAAGATGCGACATAGTCTGTCATAGAAGATTCACCTTGAACAAGGTCAATAAAACGCCGGGCCAAAGTTACTTTTTCAGCCTCCGGCACAAATTTCAATTCGAATCTTCCCTGGAATTGCACCCAAGTAAGATCCGCCTCAACGATTTCAGAAATTAAAAGCTCATACCAATCTAATGCTCTTTCTTGGAGCATGCTAGAAGCCACTTGGACTCGATGTAGATTAATAAGGTTCATGCGAGAAAAGATGCGATCGCATGATTTGAGCAAAGCTTGAATTTCAATAACACTCTCGGATCCCCTGAATGGCCTTCCACCCAAATCGGTATAGTCTCTGCACAAGCGTGCAAAACCGGATCTAGGATGCGTAGGCTCTGGAATGGGTCCGGCTGCTTGAGCGTTCTTTACTAGATCTAGAAGTTGCTGGGCAGACATAAATACTCGATCCTGAGGAGTAGCACTAGATTGACCGACGCTGGGACGGCCTGGTCTAACCATTTCTCTTCTTTAAGAAAGAAAGAAAGAAGAGGAAAACGTTATTCTCAAAATAAATATCAAGCAATCTTGATAGATAAAACAAGGAATCATAAAAGAAAATAGGATAGGACGGTACGAAGACCCGAATAAAATCCTAAAGCACGACTCCTAAGATGGACTTAGGACGATGATCCTTGTTATAATATTCCATATTGTTCCGAAGTTTGACTCTGATACCAAGCTGTGACGCCCCACCTCTATACCCACGCTAGCCAAAAACATTACGGTGAATGCTGTCAACTAGCACGGAGAATAAGGCTGTTGAGGAGCGACCATCCGTGTAATTGCTTTGCGCGAACATCGATATGTCAGATAGTATAACATGCATTTCTTTATCAAGGGGGAAATCCGACATACCGACACAAACTCAAAGCTACTACACATTGGCTATAATAATCTTCGGAAACAAATATAGAAATAAACATAACATAAATCAGTCACAGATAATTCATATCACAAAGGCGGAATAAGATATGAATATTACACATAAAAGTGTACATCAGAGTAGTGGTCAAAAGAATCCACGATAATACAAAAGAATAGCAACACGTGCTATACAAAGGAATACAACTATGAGTCTATATCTCAAGTGTAAACAACAAAATAAACTACTAATATAGAGTAGTTAGCCAAAAGTCAGAAGATGGTTCCGGATAGGAAGCCATGAGGAAGCACCTGTAAAATCTCAGTCTGACCCGAGTATTATTTAAGAAGAAAATAATAAACGGATCAGTCTAGCTATAAATATCAGATGAAGTGATATATAATAAGAGATATGACATAAACATATAATAATCACAATGCCAAGCTGTGATAAATAAGTAATTGAAAATCAACAAGAGATTAATCAATATCACAATAATCTACTCAAGATAAAAAGGAACGTCATACTCCTAATTTCATTCACCAAGCCACAATAAATGACATATATATCAATGCCCATCGTAAAAGTTGGTGAAACATAAATTCCAGAAATCAACACACGAAATCCAGAAATCACAAGAAAAAGGAACAACGACGTCGTACAACGGGACATCCGATGAACCAAATCACAATAAAAAGGATGGCCAATCCCCAAAAAAACTGGACATCGACGCACCTAGAAAGACACGCCCCATGTACAGTCGAACATCGACGCACCTAGAAAGATACGCCCCATGCTCTAATATCGACGCACCTAGAAAGATACGCCCCATGCACAAATAAACATCGATGCACCTAGAAATATACACCCCATGTAATGTCAAACATCGACGCACCTAGAAAGATACGCCCCATGCTCTAGCATCGACGCACCTAGAAAGATACGCCCCATGCACAAATAAACATGGATGCACCTAGAAAGATACACCCCATGTAATGTCTAATATCGATGCACCTAGAAAGATACACCCCATGAGAAGTCGAACATCGACGCACCTAGAAAGATACGCCCCATGCATAGACGAACATCGACGCACCTAGAAAGATACGCCCCATGCCCCGACTTATTGAGCCGATTGCTCCACGAAGTAAACAAACATCGATGCACCTAGAAAGGTACACCCCATGCATAATAAAACATTGACGCACCTAGAAAGGTACGACCCATGTATAAAATGAGACGAAACTCAATAAAATGAGGAACAGTCCTCCACATAGACAAAGAGACATCGCACATCGCTAGTCTAAACCACAAAAATGATCGTCATGATGAAAGAGAAGTGTCAATTACAATAAGCTAGTAAATATATGAGCTTAGCTTCATGTCCCATAACCACTAGCTTAACTTAAATATTTACGAACAAATTGTAGATCTCCATTAGAAAATTGTCACTAGAAGTTCAATCGAACAAGTCCAAGAATTAACCGACGAAGTAAACGCAAGCGTTTCATACCACTTGTTTTACTAAGTCGTTTAATTAGATTTCTCATACGAGTGAGGTAAAGGTTTGTATATACTAATAGATTGGAAATCGGTTTGAGAAAACGAGCTTTGTAATAAAATAGTGTTGAAATTGTTTTGAATGAAAGGGTTTTGATATTTACTACTAGTATAGAAAACCTTTATATCTTTAAAGTGACAAATCACAAAGAAGATTGTAAAAACAATCAATCACTAAAATTCACATACGAAAACGTGAATCAAATCCAAAGAAATCGATATTAAATCCATCAAAGTGGATATTTCCAAAAATTCCCAAGAAAATGTCATCAAAGTTGATAATTAAATGATAACAATAGAAGGGAACCAACACAAGTCGATAAAATTGGCATTCGTAAACAAAATAGGCAAGCAGGCAAAACACTGCAGTTTCAGACGTCTGAAACTAGTGGTTCAGACGTCTGAATCTGGAAATATAAAGATTTCCAGAACACAATTCAGACGTCTGAATCAAGTGTTTCAGACGTCTGAAATAGGCATATTTTAGCCTATTTCCTTTCTGGTTCCAAATGAATCAATTCAGACGTCTGAAACCATATATTCAGACGTCTGAATCTGGGAATAGAAATCTTCCCAGAACAATATTCAAACGTCTGAATATTACGTTTCAGACGTCTGAATGAAGGGTTCAGGGCATTCCCTGAACCTAGGCCAAAAATGGCCAAACGAATATCGGAAACGATCGAACGAGCAAATGGCGATGACTAAGGAATTACGTCGAACGACAACCCAGCCTAAACGGCTCTTCGATACGCCTCAAATATCAATGTCTAAATATCCATAATAGGATTTTCATAAATTAGATCAAAACATAAAAAATTGGAATATACACGAAATCAATCCAAACCAAAATCAATTGCACATGAATAAGTGTTAGGAATTCATACCTAACAATCGAAGATAATTATAGACAAAGATGTGAGATAAAAATCTCACCTTTGAACCCAAATCAATGAAGGAGAAGCTTTTAAAACAAGCTAAGATCAATTCCTCTTCAATAACAACTCAAGAAGCTTCAATCTAAGCTTAAAAGAGAAACATTTCCTAAATTAGGTTTAGGAATTTTCTGAAATCAAAGAGAGAAAGAGTTGGAGAAGAAGAAGGAGATGCTTACCAATGGGTTCACTTGAGTTTGGAGCAAGAAGATGGATTTGCTAATGGAAACTAGGGCTTAGGAATTTCTATTTCCCATTCTCTTCCACCATTGTTGGTAAAGCTTGAAGAGTTAGGAATTAGAAATGAAGTAATGAAGAGTTGGAGTGGGTTGGGACTGAGTTAGTAAGTGGGTTCAGCCCAAACCAAAACTCTAAGTGAAAAAATGGCAAAAATCAACTTTCTCCAAACATATCGAAGCTTATACTCAAAAAGGTCGCAAACGGCATTTTGAACTCAATGAGGGTGGTCTCGAGTCCCAATTCGACTATTTGCAAAAAGTAGCTTTTCGGACCAAAATCCGACGAACGATAAAATATTTAAATAAAATATTTAAATATAAAAATCGATAAATATGCGGGTTATTACAATATTACCCTCCTCTTTGCCCAAAACACAAGCTGGTCTCACTGTCCCTAAAACCGAAATCTCTCGGATCCGAGTATTACGTAAATAACACATGAATCAGACTATATTTAAATTTAGAGCTTAATATGTATAGATATAATATATGTATAGTATAACAGTGATGACATACGGGACAATAGTTTAACAAACAATTACAACCATGAAATTAATTCTAAAGATGTCATCACCTATATACAAGCTCGCCAAATCTAAAATCATAATATAACATTTAACGGGTTAATTATTCATCTCCAAAAATCTTAATACCCAAAAATCAATATTAAATGAGATATCACCAAGTATAGTTAGGCTAGCATACGACATGGGCCAAATATATCTCTCAATCTGAGATACAAAATATCATCAATAATATAAAATATAGGCTGCCTATTAGTAAAATCATATACAATAAAAGACATGAGAATACCCTAGACATCTATCTAGATATAATCTCATCTCCTCACACAGAAATAAATGTAATAGGAATCAAATCGTAATGTATTATAGAAAGAGAGATTTTTATATATTCAAAATATATCCAAAATTATTTAATTATTTTATAAAATAAAATTCTACATTTTTCCAAGGTTTGAAAACTTCTTCAATAATATTTTAATAACCTTTATAATAAAAACCACCTAAAATAATATTATATATCAATAATATATTTCATAAATCGTTATATATTATATTTTTCCTTTAAAACAATTTCATACTATAATATATTATATTATTAATTTTAAAAAAGGTTTTATAACCAAAAGAAAACTATATTTATGTTTTTAATTAAAGATATATTTGTAAATTTGAAAATAGTTAGATTAAATAAAATTTAGTAAAATATTTATACAATACTTCTAATAAGATTTTAAAATCCTTAAATAATGTTTCAAAGATTTTCAAACATGTTTTAAAACAAGAAATAAATAAATATCTACATATAAAATTATGGATTAAAATTACCCCACAAACATATCAACAAACATCACTGTAAATATATATCGCATGACCAGAGTTGAGTTCCATCGAACTTCGGTCATCCATAAAATACACGTCGACATACAAATATATATTAAGATCAATTCGCAATCGGATAGAATTCCGGTTGTAAATTCACACCTCTAACTAACACAATCAACCAATTCCAATACCAATATACTCAATAATCCAAACAACAACAATGACAAACAATCAAGCCAATCAAGACAGACGATTCAATCAAAAAATTCAAACAATATATGGGATAATACATATATATAATATGATGAATTGTAGGTACAGAAATGAGTTAGATACTTACCGAACGATGCTCGGTTTTTGCAGAATAGCGACTACTCCCAACTCAAACAATACATTGACATTGGCGAACACCTTCCCTTCATCATAGCTTCTCGTCATCGTTCTTACGTATACAATAAGAGTGGAGGAGAGATGATTGCACTATTATTTACAGTGAGCCCCTTTTGTTGTTTTTTTAATTCAAAGCACTATACTTTCTTTTACTTTTTATTTAATTATATCATTATTCTATAAATTCACTTCCAATTTAAATTTATCAATTAAAAGTTATATGTTAATAATCTAAACAAATTTTTTTAATTCAATAATTATTTGTCTTCGTTGATTTATTCACTTTACTATTATCGAATAATATTTATTTTCAATCATTTCAGTTATAGAAGATTATTTGCAAAATGAAATATTTTATATTCACCTTGAATATTTTATTCAATTTTAATGTATTTTTGAAAATAATTTATTAATTAATTCAATAAGAATATTTTATTAAATAGATTCCAATTAAGTAAAAATTCATTTTCAAAAATAATAATAATAAAATTTAAATTTGAACATTTAATTTTAAATAAAATTATTTATTATTACGATGTAGAAAATAGGGTTGTTACAGACTCCCCTTATAAAAATTGTGTTTACACAATTTCTAACAGGGAGACGTTAACCAACTCATACCCCGACTTTTTTTGTATCTATAATCTTCTATCAAACTAAATTACTCAATCCTCTTTTTGGCCTCTTTCCCTAATTTCTCTTATCATATATATGCTGCAAGTTAAACAGATTCAATTCAACGGCTTTCTATTTTTGCTACGATAAAAATATATGAAAATATACTAAGTGTCAGATTTTCCAAAAAATTCCAACTGGGTTCCATTTGTACAGAGAGCATCCTAAAAAATCAAAACACAATATATCACAATAAATATACACCTTAATCAATGGGGAATCCCAAAATACGGAGAAACAATGTAATACCACAATACACACACGCACACACACATATATATACACATATATATACATATACATATACATATATATGTATATGTATATATGTATATATATGTATATGTATATATATGTGTGTGTGTGTATGCCGTAAAAACGTACCTTGTATTTGCATTTTTAAGCATGTTTACTTAGCTTTTATGCAAACAAAAGCATGCATGCACCAAAAATCCAACTCATAGAATAAATATATACCTTAATCAATGCAGAATCCCAAAATACGGAGAAACAGTATAATATCACAATACACACACACACATATATACATATATATATACACACATATATATACACACACATACACACACACACATATATATACACATACACACACACATATACCTATACACACACACACACATATATATACATATATATATGTGTGTGTGTGTGTGTGTGTGTGTGTGTGTGTGTGTGCCGTAAAAACGTACCTTGTATTTGCATTTTTAAGCATGTTTACTTAGCTTTTATGCAAACAAAAGCATGCATGCACCAAAAATCCAACTCATAGTAGCTTAATGTACCTATACTAGGCTCATACAAAACATGTGAGATCGCAATATATCAAAGAGTAGTATGGCATTTCTATCAAAAGAAATATGTTGCATTTTTGTTTTAGACCACTTTACGACTAACTTTGAGGCACTAAAAACACATGCAGGCCCATCTCTTTAACTGCAATTTTTCAGCTAAAAAACTTTAAAATTTCGCTAAACACTCTAAATAAAAATTGTTATATTTGTTTCAAGATTATCAGAATGGGAAAAATTATTGAAAGCGGAGAAACCATTAGAAAGTTACAATTAAAACAGTTCAGTGTTATTTTGAGCGATTTCACTTTCGGGACAGTGATGTATACTTTTTTTAAGTTTTAATCATAGTTAAGCTTAAAATTGTATTACATTGCAAACCCATTTTTTACTAATAACATAGCTTTGAAATGACAGTAAAATTGTCATAGCTTTCAAATGAAACTAAAATCGTTGGAAACGGGTCGATTGTTTAAGAATTGTGGTCAAAACAAATTAAGTTTTTTAACTCAAAATTTTCATTTGTTTAAAATAATGATTTTTCAAATAACTAACTTCTAAATTATTTAATTAAAAATTAAAAATTTTAATTATCAAATGTTCCTAAACTTTATTTTCCAAAGTAATTTCAAAACATCATTACATTACATTACCAAATAATACATGCAAAACTTTTCAAATTCAAATCATTTTAAAATAAATTAGTTCATTTCATAAAAAAAATTCTACTTCAAAGTCCATAAAAATATCTATCTCATAAATTTATCTTTAATAAACTTTAAATTCACACTACGTTTAAATCATATTACTTTAGTCTGAAAAATAATTCAAACTTAAACTCCATTAATTTCAGAACTATTTTCAATTTATAATAAACTAAATACCTTCTTTCTTGCAAATTAAAATTACTAAATTTCTTGAATAAAATACAATTTTTTTCAAACTATTTTATTATTCTCCTTTTTAAAGTCTCAAAGAACACTCAAAAGATAATTTTCAATGCATCAGTTACTTCACAAAATCCTTTTTAAAGTCTCAAAGAGCACTCAAAAGATAATTTTCAATACATTAGTTACTTCACAAAATATTACTTATAACATTTCTAAAATCTTTGCATTTTTTCAAAATAGCGATTCTTCAGTTTTCCAAACATTGCATATACTTTTCAAAATATTGTTCACATTTTCAAAGCATATTATTCTTTCCAAACCATTGTGTTGAAATACTCCGTCCTAGTTTTAAGTGTCCATATCGATCACGATGGGCAGACGCATCAAGCAGAATTCTTAAAGCACTCAGTAGACAAATTAACACGAATTTAACTATAATTTTTATTTATTTTAACATATAATTAATTTTCTTACTTTGTAAAAATTATATGCTTGCTTTAAGTAGATTCACATATTAATGGTGATTATGCTAACAAGTAGATAATTTATCACTAGTACACACAATCAAGCATTCAATTTAATTAGTTTATTTCATTTCACATTTTAGTTATATATTATTATTATTATTATTAATTTCTTAAACAATTTTATTATTCTCATGGTGCTTTAGATTTGGATAAACTATTAGCTTTTATTAATATTTGTCTCCGTCTATATTCGAGTAGGTTTATAATTTTTTAGTGATAACTCCTATGAAATTCCCACATTCTAGACTAATCCAAATAAGAATAAAAATCAATACAACCAAACACACAACAAAAAAAAACAAATGCCCTTAGCGAAAATCTATCTGTCATCATCTGCTACGCATCTGATTTCTACTGGATCATGCTACTCTATTCAATGCCACACAGAGGTTTATTCCCCTTTACCAATACCGATGCTACCGGTCTGGCTAACAATTCTTTATTTCACTACCACCATTTACAACTTAAATCTCACACGGAGATTAACACTCAAATGTGATATGGATAAAACAATATACATATATACACACACATATATATGCATGTGTGTGTATGTGTGTATGTATAGTAGGAAAAATAACAAGTACGTCCCTAGATGATTACCCAAGTAGTCATCGTATACTCCTACTATCCCTTTAGTATTTGGTAACTACCCAACACACCTAAGGGGATAGAGACTCTAAGTATCATCTAAGGTCTTAACTCATGTTTCTTATATCTGATGTATTATTCTGAACCTGCTCAGATACCAACTGTAAGCACCTTCACCTCTATACCCATATTATCCAAGAGTGTCACCATGTAATACCATCATATAATATGGAAAATAAGGCGATATGAGGTACACACATGAATACTCCTTTGGGCTAACACTAGTACGTATTTAAACATTGAATAAATAAGTCACTTATACGTACAAAATCGGCATAAAGCAACAAAAATGTATGCCTTCAGTATAGAACAACACACAATATACAGTAAATAACAGAGAATATAGAGTCAGAATCGCGGCGATAATATATAATATAAAATATACAGAAATCTAATATACATATAATGTATAAACATACAAGAGACAATACAATATAATACGATAACCACTATGATGAATACTAGCCTCCTTTATGGCCAAAACATAAGCTGGTATCACTATCCTTGAACTTGAAATGTCTCAAAATAATCTGGGATAAGTAATATGTTATACTAATATGAGGAAAAAATAGTATAATCAACAGTTACAACCATGAAATGAAGTATAAAGATGTCATCACTCATATATATGCTCATCAAATTTGAAATCACAAAATAACTTATAATGGGTGAATCATTCTTATCCAGAAATCTTAATTAAAACACTAAAATCAATAAAAAGTTATATATCATCAAGTATATTAAGCAAGCATATGAAATTGGCCAAATATATCTCTTACTATCAAATACAAAATATCATCACTAATATAAAATGTAAGCCACTTATCAATAAAATCATGTAAAATAAAAGACATGAGAACCCATTATATTTTAGACATATATCTAGATATAATCTCATTTCCTCGTGTAAAAACAAATGGTGATGGGAATCAAATCATAATATAGGGTTACATAACCCAATGATCTCGTAATGTCTTGGTTATGCCACTCAGTCAAACCATAACATGATTAACTGCCTTCTCTAAGAGCACCTAGGATCACCCGGATCTGCTCTAATACTTAGGTGAGGTGTATAAATAATATGCACTTATCTAACATTTAGTGCAGAACCGGAAAGGAGACCGACATTTATATTGTCTGCTCGAGGAGCCCAAGGCTACACCATATGGATTTGCTCCTACGGTCTTTGGTTACCTCCCTGGTATCGTGGCAACATCTACCAAACATGCTCGTCGATGCAAGGATTCTTAGCCACGACCCGGATCCCGCTCCTATGGTAACAAACTACTGTCCTTACCGACTAAAGGTGCTAGGGCTACACCACTCTTCACTCATATTCCATGATGCGGATCTAATGTAATAAAAGTATTACAGATCTAGGATGCGACTCCACGATTAGGCCGCCAGGGTAGACACTGGCCATCTGGTTTCCACTATGTAACAACTCATACCCTAATAGGTCTAAATTTCGAAAAAAATAGAAACCAAAGTCCATCACACAGATCGTTGAATTTGATACCTGCAAATAAGCATGAGCATAATCATAGATTGATAGAAATCTAAACTCACAGCGGAAACAATAATAGGATAAGATTACTGATTATACTACTACCTTGGAATTAATGGTATTTCTTGGATAGCAGATTGTCACATCAGCATCGAGTATGAGAGAAAAGAAGACTTCGCTAACAACTAAACACATCCAGCTCCTGTGACATGCTCCTTTAATCTATCCTGCGGGTTGTAATGAGAAAGTGCTTGGATAATCTTCTGGTGACTGGAAAATCTATAAACTGTTCATAACATAAATTTATACCAACTGGTCTCCATTTAATTGATATGTCCATTAAGGTTAACAATTCTAATCTAACCTCGCATTATACACACGATTACCAACCTACCCGTCCCTAAGGTATAAAATATTGATGAAGCCATATCAACCATCCAATACTTCCATACCCATTTGCCACTAAATTCTTCTAAATATAAAGCGTTGCTTCTACTATTACCACGTAATAATTTTAAAAGAGAAACAGACAGAGTTTGCCATTTAAGTCCGCAATCGAGGTCGACTCTGTCGTTTAAGAATTGTTCCTAAGGTGGACTTCTAGCATCGTCATTATTGGTCTATTTGACCTAAATACAGATGCCTTTGACCACTATTTATGGTCTTATAGTTTATAATGGCCACACAACTATTGCATAGATCATTATTAAGGTATTAGCAATCTGAAAGAATGTACCTAAGCCACTTAATATCTCATTAACAAGGAATAGGAAAGCCTTTGACCATTTAACACCTATTTATATGAAGGCCTTTTCCATTTAATACCAAACCCCAAGGCGGACTCCTTACTGATACTATCTAGGTAAAATTGCTTGAAAATTTCATTAGGCTACTTGGTACTTCTTTTGTAGGAGAAAGTCGAACCCTAGATCAATCACTTAGTTCTTCAAACCTGAACCGAACCCTTGCCGGGATGTTCATCATCACTCTTAATTATAAATATAGAATCTCGTTAAGTTACTTCTTTCGATAGGGAGGTGTGTCCTAAGGTAGCCACTTAATATCTCAATACTAAAGTAAACCTTTTAAAGATATCCCTCATCGCTCCTAATTCTAAATTTGGACCATTTAATACTTTCCAATTAAGAAAGCAAGTCTAGTCTCTTACGTCGTCACAGGTCCAGGGATTAGTGATATCTCATATCAGTAGTATGTGCATCCGACTGCTGGTAGCCTCAAAGTGAAGGGCATTCTTCCGTCGGGTGACTCTACCGACCTTGCATTACTAAGTCCAATTAGCTTTCCTAAGCCTTTTTTATATTATATTAGGTAGGCATTGGACGTAGCTTACTAATTCCTCTTTTTGCTTAAGGCAATAATACTTACATTAAGTACTTATCTATCCACAAACCCCTTTTAACGTTCATAAACGTCAATTTGTCAAAAAAATCCTAACGGACATTTCCAAAGGCATTTATGTGTGATTACTAATTTCAAATTAACAGCCTTTTTGTATCTCTTCCATTTTTATCAGTCCTATTAATCCATTTGTCTGTATTAACTGTAAACCTTAATTTAATACTATCCATTATTTCTTATTAATTGCCCATTAATTTAGGTTACAATTTTTCATTTTCTATTGGTTAAATAATAGGAATTCCTAATTTATTTTTCATTAATATGAATTACTACCTTTTCTAATTCTAACTATTTGCTTCCCTAAATATAATAATAATTAACGAATATTACACATAAGTAACGCACAATGAAACATTGTTATTTTTTTACTAACGCAATAAATTCGTATAAACCACCCAATAAAACTACCTAATCATAACCAAATACGCTCTAGTCATAAATATGTAGCTAGGATATGTTGTCCATATTTAATTTGTTGGAATTAAATTCCGTACAAAAATTTTCCGCTACGACTTCCATCAGTTGGTTTAACACAAAAAGGAAAGATTGGCTTTGTTTGAATTACAAGGAATGGATAATTTCTTTTTAATTGGAATAGACAGTGTAAACTATGGAGAATAAATTTATGTTACATATCTCTTCCCATTTTGTTTGTGGGCATTCCTTGTTAAATCAATCGCCCCTTTTGAATGAAAAGTGGAAAAAGTAAACGAATTTATAAAAATCAAATGTATATTCTTTACACAAAATAAACAATGGAAAGTCTGTGACATAACACAAATTGGGAAATAATCCAAAAATCATATATTACACCCAAGTACAGATCTGGAATAAAAATATACAACATTCGAATTTTTAAATCTTTGAGATTGATTTTTAAATCTAGATATAAACATATTTCTAATTAGATCGAAAACAAGAATAAGCAGGCAGTAATTTTCTATACTAATTTAAGCCTACAATTCACAAATAAAATTAATTTGGGCACATAAATAAAATATACGCCAAAGGAAAAAATTTGAAATCATAAATAATATATGAAAATTTCCACTCACCTTTTAAAAGCAATCCAAATATCCAGATCTGAAGTAGAACCCTAGATTCATCTTCAAATCTTTTCTGACCTAAGAAATATGAATAAAAATAGTATATATATATACATTAGAATTATAGGTCAAAGAAGAGAATTAGGGTAGGAAGAGAAAATAGGTACAAATATATAAATATATAAATTACCTCAAATACGCATATAGTTTGTTCTCTTCTCTGCTCCTTATTATTAGATTTTGTTCTTATCCAATTTGTATGAATATCTTATATTTATATTTGAAATAAAGTGAAGAAGAAGAAATGACAGAGCTTCATTGTTGTATTCAAACAAATATGAGAAGAGAAGGAAGTGTTAGGTATGAATTTATAGGTGCTATAATCAACCAGAACTGCACGATTCAAGATATACAATCCAGGCCCTATATGACCTGGGTTTATTGCAACCGCCACACACGAAGCTATTGACAACCCCTTCCTAGGGGTCGACCACCCCTGGTCGACCGTTGCAATACGCAGGTCGACCTGTGAACCCTTTGCAATTAATATAAAACGTTAATTTTCCTATTCGAATTCCGAATTTATTTTTCGTTCGTAACTTCTTTGTTTGGACTCCGATCACAAAACTTCAAATATGAAAGTTGTTCAAAATTTCGCCATGAACGCAATGGTGCAAATTTCATGGTCAAATTTAATCCTTCGCACAAATTCCATTTTTGAAGCTAAATTGATAAACTAACTAATTAAGTAACTAACACCAAATTAAGAGGTGTTACATTCTTCCCCCTAAAAAGAATTTCATCTTCGAATTTCACCGATGAGTAAGTTATTGTTTTGGCTCATAATTATCCTAAAATGCACGACAAATGAGTGTACAACCAATTTGCAATAAAATGTGCATAAATGCATAGTGTATTACTGTATCACCATACAAAAATATGCATGTAGAATAATTCTAAATCGGATCCTTTGATATAAATGTATTTCTTTGAGAACATTTTTAAAATATGATGCAAACAACCTATGTATACCGACAGTTCTACATATATGCAACTTTCAAAAATATTATCAACCAAAACTGCCATACTCCTACGAATAGATGTATGAAACAACAAATTTTGCATCCAATTTCTACCATCAAAAAATCTAATGCGTCGAAAAATCACTTCCTAAATTTTACTCCTATGCCAGAAGAAGGAATTTAAGTGGAGAATGCAACACTTTTTCCACTATATAATTTTTATATTTCCGCATTATAGTGGAAATTTCCTAACTGTTCTGGATTTACTCCAAATTTTTCACGTACAAAACACATAAGGAGGCTTATTTTCAAGCTCTAAAACGGAACTGCGTCTAAAATAGACTCGTGCGCATCATCGACAATATATGTAAATATAAATTCCAAGGCTACAATAGTTTTCCCCGTGTTATCGCTTGCATTTATCGCATTATCGATCCTAATGCACTATTAAATCCGCGAATTCTATCTCTATTTTCTTTCTCTGTACTTAACATGTGGCCTTCAAAATAAAACATTTCACAAAAGTCATTCTTGCTTTTTAAATTTGTACGTTATTTAAAAAATAAAATCCTAAAATATTTATATGCACATTTTCCCTTGAAATCAAATTTTTGGAAAAAAATTCTAAAGATAATTTAAAAGCCAAAAATAACTAAAACACAAAACTTTTTTTAAAAGAGAAACGCTTTAAATCAAGGGGAAACTTCTCACAATGTTTACCTTCTAAAAAATTTTGATAAACCAAGCCACGATTCAGCATAGTCGTAAGTCCGTTATGTGCTAAATGCATAAAGTAAATTCTAAAATCCCATAATTAACCTTGACCCACAAAACTTGACATTTTACATAAAGAAAAGGTCAACGCATCTATTATTCAAAAAATTTAGCTTTTAAGAAACATGATCAATGACATGTGATATCAAAACAACTATACCATGTCCTCACTAAAATAATCAACTATTCTAAACTTCTAGTCTTATATTGTATTTGTTCTTAGTTAAGTGTCTTTATGCAATTCCCAATTTTATACTGCTTCGCTATTATGCATATATATAGACACACACACACACACACACACACACACACATATATATGAGCGGTTTGCATTTCCAGAAACATAACATAGTACATATATAGGGACACATAATATCGTATGTGCCTTTTACAAGAGACAACTAACATTTACAACTCAAACAACTTAAAAGAAAAGAATAAATGATGGAAACGAAAAGAGAACAACACTATAACACCTAAAACAATGCCTACAGACTACGAGATGTTTTGCTCTGCGGTTGGAGCTTGATTCATTGCTACAACCCTTGAATGATCGTAGCATAGCGGCTATACATCCAATCTCGTGATGTTGGCGCTGTTGGTGTTGCGGAGGGTTTCAGGATTTCTATCATCCTAAGAAAGGTGTAATGATGGTTGAAGGAACCTTTACTAAACTGCCTCTCCATGGAGGTTCACCTGTATTACTTAAAAATGATAAGAATAGGTGAAAATATGAAAAGTGACTCCATGGCGTGCTAAATGCTGATCAACAAATTGAACCAAAAGGGTGCAGGTCCAATTGACGACGATGCCGCTAATAATAGCACTGGTGATTTTTCACACTAAGTGATAAATTCAGTCGTAACTTCCCATCTTAGTGATGACACTATGCCGAATGATGCGCATAATCAAATGGGCAGTCGGATGTAGATCATCCATCTTCCAAACACCAAAATCTAGGGAAAATATCTGCTGCAAAATTATTGAGTCGGTCACTTCAAAATCATCCAAGTACGCGTCCTTTGCGGAGGCCTCCAAAATCTCAAATCATTAATCAGCTCAATCAAGGCACCCTTCACCTTCGAACGAATCAAATTATTGCCTCCATCAAAATTCTATACCAACAGGACATCGAAAAGGCAGATACAACATGGATAACATTCCCACTTAAAGATCTCGAGCAAAGGATCGGTGCAAATCCTACCGCGACGAATAGTTCTTCTATCCCAAAAGCAATGGAACCTTTTGCTCATTCCAGTCCAGCCACGTGGCTTCTTGAGGGTTGAGACCATAATGGTGCGAGGAAAAACCAGTAATGTAAAAAGGTGTCTTGGGCTATGAAGTGGTCGAAGGGAAGAAATAGGGTTTGGATCTAGAGTGGTGGTGGGACGAGATCTAATGTGCAAAATCCAGCATGAAGGGGAGGCAAGGCTGCTGCTTCTAAAGAAAAATGGCATCACCTAGGGGAGGAATGGAAGAGAGAGGCTGATACTTGGAGGAGGAGGAGAATGGAGATTGGGTTCGGCTTGTTGAGGAAGGAGGAACGAAAGAAGGCATCTAGGGAATTCTTTTATGGTCCCATTCCATGTTCAAGTTGTGTAAAAACTCATTAACTGGTAGACCATTCTAGGTTTACTGCTAGTGATCACCCGCTAGACAGGCTTTGGGCATTAATGGAACCTAGACCTGGTTAGGGTCGGATTAAATAGTAATCGTTTCATGTCCTTCATTTCAACACGATCCAAAAAATTCCCGTCGTCATCATGGCGGTGTCAGTGCCTACTATCTAGTCTCGAACCATACACCAGCAATTCATAGTAGTCCCAACAAAACTACTATGACTAACAACAATTCCAAAAACCCAAAAATATTCCAACTGTTATTTTCTGCCTACTTCACATGGGTATATTTCTTACAATAGTTGGTGGTACAACAACACTTCAAACTATGTACCTATTGAATGTCATTCCTATATTGTATGTAACTTAAAGAGAAAAGATTTAAAAAAACCTCAATTTTATAAACTGCAAAATCACCGAGCTAAGTATATGCTTCTTTATACTTGTTTCTAAATAATAGAAACTATTTCATACCAAAACTTCCCATAAAAATCAAACTTATATATATATATATCAAGATTTCCCAAAAAACTTTTTAAAACACAAACTTCCTGATTTGGAAAACTATTTCTGTACCAAAAATCAAAATCAAGCCTTTACGGATATATACATATAAATATTTAAGGGTTTCAAAAATCAATCCTTTATAAACTAAAAATTTCTTAACATGACCAACTTAGTGTTATACTCGTTTCTTTGAAAATTAAAATTTTGAAACTTTCCCAAAACAAAATTTCCAAAATAAATCGTTAGAAAAAGAAATCCTTTGAAAACCCTTTTTCAAAAATCTAAGGCATTTTCAAAATATACTTTATAAAAACTCTCTCACAGGTTTACAACTAAGGAATTGACATTAATTCTCTAAAAAAAAAAATCTGGTTTTCCATCAAAGATGTGATCGGTGGACAATGTCTTGCCAAAACTGGTTCTCGGATGACATACAGGCTCCAATTTTCCACCCATCTGGAATAAATGTGTGTCCTTGACTGGAACTCATCATCAAAATCAAAAATCATAAGGAAGTTAGAATCTCAACCATCAGGTCGAAAACCTCCAGCCTTCACGATTCTACCATATGCCGTACTCGTGCTCTTCATCAATAGCGCCTTACACATTGCCAGCACTTCGTGGAGGACTTCGGAGTTGGCGTGGAAATCTTAACTCTAAAATATTTCCACCCCTAGATGCTTTATCCATCCATTCAGACATGGAACTACAACTACTCCTATAATCAGAATTCTTAGAAACTAACATAAAATATAATAATACTACATAGGAAACTACGAATATGTTCTCTCAATTTATCCTAATTCCTATAATCTACTAACCTGGCTCTGAAACCAAATGTAACAACCCTTACCTTAATAGGACTAAATTTCTACTATAATAGAAACCCAATTCCATCAAAGCACAGATCGTTGGATTTGGTGCCTGCAAATAAGCATGAGCATTAACGGAGATTATTTGATAGAAATCTAAACTCATAGCAGAAACAATAGTAGGATAAGAACATTAAGTATGACTACTACCTTGGAATTAATGGTATTCCTTGGATAGCAAATGGTCACATTAGCACCGAGCAAGAGAGAAAAGAAGACTTCTCCAACAACTAAACACATCCAGCTCCAATGACCCGTTCCTTTAAATCTATCTTATGGTTTGTAATGAGGAGGAGGTTAGAACTGTAGGATCGATTTCACCCTACAGAGGGGATGAATAGGGCGATACTATCAATTATAAAAATTATTGCGGAAGCTTATAAAATAATTTCAACACAGATATATCAAAAAATAGCAGCATAGAGAATGGCAGAATAAATGCAGAAATAGAACGACATAGAATTTACCCAGCTTGGCAAAAACCTGCCTACGTGCTGCCCCCAAGGTTTCTACTAGAAATTAAGTAGTCACACACTTACACACGTAAACTCACGACATCCTCAATTGACTAATCTAACTCCACGTAGTTTGTCTCATAGTCACACAACTATAAATTACAACGGTTTAACAGAAAAAATTAAAAACAAATTTAAATAAAACCCTAATTTATATAGTTAAGCTCAAATTAAATCAATAGAAAGGCCGCCCGCCTTTTTCATTTATATCTTTATTCCTCTTTGCTCTATGAAATGGCGGCCTCGTTCTTTTCTCTTCGTTCTGTAATTAGGGCTTCGAATAAATTCGAAGACGTCGACTTTAATTAGATCGATCAAGTAATTTATTTTGATTTTCTAACTCCGTCGATTGATCGTCTCTTGAGATGCCTTCGGCTGCTTCTATTTGATTGAGTTTGACTTTGATTCCGGTATGTAATTTATGCTTTTTCTGTCTGGTTTGAATACTTGAACTCGATGATCAACTTCCGATGATGTTGCTTGTTTATATTGGGTTCGAACCCCTGTATTTTCGTTTGTATATTATCATTTGAATTCGTCGATTGTTTTATCTCGGCCATTGATTTTCGTTTGATTGCTTGATATGATTGCTAACTTCTTCAATTCATGTATATTTGATTACTAGATTCTCACGACATCAATTTTGAACTCGCTTGTTTCCTTGATTGCCACGGCTTCGATTTTGAGCTGTTCGATCTTTTCCTGGTCATCACGTCTCTGACTTTGATTTGAAATTTGATTCCGTTGTGGTTTTTGTATCACTGCAATCTGTACTTTTGCATGGCATTTTTTGTACTATGATTTCGATACTGTACTTGATTGCTTGCATGTATATATATGCGTTCATGTATGTATATATGTGCAATCATCTTGTACATCTCCGTCTCGAGTAGTTCTACATTGTTGTGGCTATGCATTTTTTCAAACTTGCTACCACTGTATCATTTACTGGTTTACTTGATTTCATGGTTCACTATTGAGACTGTTGTTTCATGACTTCGACATATATGCTGTTGAACTACATGTTAAGGCCTGGCGAACATGTATATGTATATGTGATGTTTTGGAGCTGCGGTCTTCTTGAAATTGTTTGCAACTGTTGTTTTCACTTGAGTCTGGGCTTGTTTGGTTGTGCTGCACTGAGTTGTTTGGTCGACACACTTCAAGTGGTCTGTAGTTGTACATTCACATATGTACCTGCATATGTATTTATGATGTGTTAATCATGTTGTTCATTCTTGTGGCATTTTCAATTTGATGCATTGTTCACTTGATCATTTGGTTGAGACATTGTTGTTTGTTCTTCTTATAGTTTTTATTATCACTCTTTGAGACAGTTTGCGGTTTAGTTGTATTGTGTTTGGTTCGATCTTATACCACTTGTATCAGTACTGTGTCTGGCTCAGGTTGAAGTGTTGATTGAACTTGTCTGGTTGTATTCGATTTTTGTCAGTGTGGTTCATGTAGTTTGTCTGCACTTATATTTGCAGTTTCTTGCATTCTGGTTTCTCCTGTGTACATGTCTGGTTCATGTTGTTGCTTGAATGTTGATTTTGGTCTGGTCTTTGATTTTGAGGCTGCTACATTATTGCTTTTGTTAGATGCATATGTATATTTTGTTTATTTTGGTTTTGTTGTCACTACATGTATGTATACATGTGTTTATACATATGTGTATCTATATATATGTTTGTGCATTGACTTCATGTGGTTTGTACCACTGCCTTGGTTCTATTTGCATGTGATCTTATTGAAGACCAGTTTCATTTGAATCTATACATGAAGTTGTGCAGAGCTACTGTTCTGATTGCCATTGTGTACATGTTCACGTATTCATTGTGAACTTCATTGTTTTGTTTTGATCTGGTTCATGTATATGTGATATGTTCCATTTGTATATCCACTTGAGTTTGGTTTCTTTGTTTGTTCATGTAAATTTGAGTATGCTTTGATATTGAACTTGATCATTTCATGATCTTGCACCTGTGTTGAATCCAGCTTAAAGCTCGAGTTTGACCTTGTGCTCGTGCCGTGACTTTATTTGTATTGCACTTGAGCTGAACCTGGTTTTTCATTTGGGTTTGACCTTGTGCTCACATATCCCTGTAATTTTATCAAGTGTATATATCGGCGTGCACGGCCTTATGGCATATACAGTGATACACTGTGCATGTCACAAGCTGTTTGTGTATGATGAATTCAAAATTAAACGATGACTAACAACCCAAATAACTAAGGCAAATAATATTTTCAAAATTACATTTTATTTTATACTGCAAAAATATTTTATTTTCAATTTTACTGCGTCAGTATTATTTTTGCAGATTGCTCAGATGCTGGATTCAAGTTGAAGATAAAACACGAGTGAATGAGTGAATTGTAGTGAGGTGCATTTGTAAATTAGAAATAGTGATGTAATCAAATTTGTATTATAATTGAAATTGTATATATATAGTGAGAGCTCAAATTTGTACTATTCAAAATTGTAATAAATATTTGTTTGAATAAAATATCCATATGAATTTATATTCTGTGTTATTTATTTTATTCAGCAAATATTTATTTAATTATGTGAAAAATATAATAGTACATTAACAAATTCATTTAAATGAATATATATGTATGTTTATTATCATCAAACAAAAATCATTTAATCGCATATTCAACAATCTCCCCCTTTTGATGATAACAAACATATATTTAAATTTTTGAATTGTTAAATGTATTTGATCATTCAATTTTCTGCCCCTATTTGAATGCTTCCTCTCTACACAAAGCTCCTCCATCATATATGAATACAATTAAAAATATGCAAATGAGCCTAGATGCAAAAAAATATTTGACCTTTACTTGATTTTATTTGACAAAATCTTAACTTTTCTCTCCCCCTTTTGTTATCAGCAAAAGAGTAATAATGTTATAAAAATAGAGATAAAGTGATAGATATTAATACAACATTAAAACTAAATCGAATATTAATATTATATTCGATTCAAATCAAACAAAAATCATAAATACTCTATTTGAAGCATATTCCACTTTAGAATGATAGGGATGATGTCGTCATATAAAACCATATAGTTGTGTCTATTTGTGGTATATTTATATCAGAAATTTGAATATCTACTAATCATGCATAATCGTTCGGACTTTTAAATGAGATTAGTAGTATTCCATTTTTTTATTTAAAAAAATGAATTCAAGTTTCTTCTAACCACGCATAATTGTGAGGACTTTTAAATGGGATTAGAATCAACTTGTTTACAAATAAATTTGATATGAGTTCCATACATGCATAACCGTGAGGACTTTTAAATGAGCATGGAAGCACATAGTCAAAAATTTCAAGTAGTTCACCCATGCATAACCGTGCGGACTTTTAAATGAGAGTGAATACTTTGGATTATTATTATTATTATTATTAATTTTTTAATATAAAATGAAAAACGAATTATTCCTGTACAAATCACCACATATTGACATACTATAATGGATTATGATGTGTGATGGTCGATAGAAATATGATAGAAATAGAAATGGTCATGGAATATTTATCAAAATAACGAGATTTTATAACTCCTGTTTAAATTTCTAAAGAAATTTACTAATTATACCGTTTTGAGTTATAATATATGATTAATACCAACACTCATCACTTTTTCAATTACTATTTACTTTTTCGATAATTAGTAGGGAGAAAAAAGATTGTTAAATAAGTAGAAAATCAAATTTCTAAAACACCTAAGCTGAGACGTAGTTTACAAAAACTATTTTCTGGTAGGGGTTTTGTAAAAATGTCTGCCAATTGAGAATCGGTTGAAATGAAATTTATGCAGATATTTTCCTTGGAAATATGATCTCTAATAAAATGATGTCTAACATCTATATGTTTTGTTCGTGAGTGATGTACAGGATTATTGTGAGATCAAATGCGCTTTTGCTATCACACATTAGTGGTACACGTTTAAAATTTAGACCATAGTCTTGCAAAGTTTGTATCATCCATAAGATTTGAGCAGAGCAACCACTTAGAGCAATATACTCTACCTCTGTGGTGGATAACGCAATACAATTCTGTTTTCTACTTGACCATGCAACTAATGAATGTCCTAACATAAAGCATGCTCCACTAGTACTTTTTCTATCAACTAGACTTCCAGCATAATCCGCATCTGAAAATCCTTTTAATTCAAAATTATCATTTGTTGGATACCAAAGACCAAACCGTGGGTTGTGCAACAAATATTCTATAATTCTTTTAATGGCTTTTAAATGAGATTCTTTTGGGTTAAATTGAAATCGTGCACACAAGCAGACAGAAAACATGATGTCAGGTCTAGAAGCGGTAAGATAAAGGAGTGATCCAATCATACCTCTATATTGCTTTTGATCAACTGCCTTACCTTTTTCATCATTGCCAAGTTTAATTGTTGTGCTCATGGGGGTTCTTGCTGGTTTAGCATCTTTTAATCCAAATCTTTTGACAAGTTCCCTAATATATTTTGTTTGAGAAATGAATGTACCTTTATTGCTTTGTTTGACTTGAAATCCTAAAATGAATTTTAACTCTCCAACCAAGCTCATTTCAAACTTTTCCTGCATAACTTTTTCAAATTTCTCATACAACAAATTGTTAGTAGCACCATAAATGATGTCGTCAACATATGTTTGAACAATCAAAAGATCTTCGTTTTCATGCAACAGAAATAGCGTGGTGTCTACACAGCCCTTTTTGAACACATTTTCAAGAAGATAAGTACTAAGGCATTCATACCAAGCTCTAGGAGCTTGTTTTAATCCATATAATGCCTTTTTAAGCTTATATACATGGTTAGGATATTCTTGACTTTCAAAACCTTCTGGTTGTTCAACAAATACATCTTCTTTTAAAATTCCGTTAGGAAAAGCACATTTAATATCCATTTGTCTTAATTTAAATCCTTTGTAGCAAGCAAAAGCTAACAATATCCTAATTGATTCTAGTCTAGCTACCGGTGCAAAAGTTTCATCAAAGTCAACTCCTTCAATTTGATTATATCCTTTAGCGACTAATCTAGCGTTATTTCTAATCACATTTCCAGACTAATCATATTTATTTTTGAAAATCCATTTCGTTCCTACGACTGGATAATCCTTAGGTCTAGGTGATAGACTCCAAACATCATTTCGCTCAAATTGATTTAGCTCTTCTTGCATAGCCATAAACCAGTTTTCATCGTTAAGAGCTGTATCTATGTCTTTGGGTTCTATTTCTGAAATAAATCCACTATATAGACATAGTTCACACAGATTTCTAAAGGAGGAACGAGTTGAACACCTGTGATAGGATTTCCTATTATCAATTCTTGAGGATGATCTGCTTTGAATTTCAATCTCTCTGGATCTAGATTCCTTCGGACTTCTTTTGTTGTTGTAGTTTCTTTTGGTTTTTCCTTTTCATCTTTTTCGTTCTCCTCTTCAACATTGCTTTTAACCGTTTCCTTTTCATTAATGCCTTCATCAAATTTCACATTGATTGACTCCACAATTGTTTTATTCCTTTTGTTGTAGACTCTATAAGCTTTGCTTCTAGAAGAGTGTCCCATGAATATGCCTTCATCGGCTTTTGCTTCAAGTTTTCCTAATTGATCACCTGTATTGAGAATATAGCACGGACACCTAAATACTTTGAAGTAAGCAATGTTTGATTTATTTTTGACCATAGCTCATAGGGTGTTTTGTTAAGAATCGATCTAATCATAACTCTATTCATTACATAACAAGCTGTATTTACTGCTTCTGCCCAAAAATGCAAAGGTAGCTCGTACTCATTTATCATAGACCTAGTCAACTCTTGCAATGTTTGATTCTTTCTCTCAACTACTCCATTTTGTTGTGGAGTACGTGGTGTAGAAAATTCTTGTTTGAATCCATTTTCATCATAAAAGTTTGCAAATTCATAATTTTCAAATTCTCCACCATGATCACTTCTTAACGAAACAATAGGAACTCCTTTTTCATTTTGAAATAATTTAGTGAATTTTATGAAGTATGAAAAAGTTTCTGATTTTTTAGCCAAGAAATATACCTATGTATATCTTGAGTATAAACTAACACAAAACAATATTTCTTACCATCTAAGCTAGCAATGTCGTTAGGTCCAAATAGATCCATATGAACTAGTACAAGAACTCTAGAAGTGCTTACATTGTTTTTGGCATGAAACGGCGATTTTTTAAGTTTTCCCAAGGTACATGCTTTACATAAATTTTCTGTTTCGAAATCATGTGATGGCAACCCTCTTACCAAAATTTTTCTTTTTAATTTGTTTAATAAATTCATGCTAGCATGCCCTAATCGTCTATGCCATATATTTACTTCTATATCCTTAGCTACCAAACATTTTGAAAGGGTAAGATCATCAAAAGATGGAGAATATATATTACCTTTCCTCTTGCTTGAAAACAAGATTTCTTTTGATGATTGATCAACAATTTTGCACAAGTCAGAATCAAAAATAACATTCATACCTTTATCACATAGCTGGCTGATTGATATCAAATTGTGGTGCAGATTTTCAACATATAGTACGCCATTTAAGGTAAATGTATTGTTACCTACTTTACCTTTACCGACAATTCTACACTTGTCATTGTTACCCATTGTGGTTCTGCCACCATTGTACTTTTCTAGGCTAAGGAACTTTGATTTATCGCCTGTAATATGCCTGGAACAGCCAGAATCCAAGTACCATTGTTGTTGTTCCTTAGCCTGCCAGCATACCTACACAAGAAGAGAGTTTAGCGACCTATTTTTTTTTACAGGTCCACGATTGTTAGTGGTAATTGATTTTGAAAAATAATTTTGTGGAGACCTAAAACTATTTATATGTGTTCCTTTCGGCACCCAAATTTGTTTAACTTTGAGAGATTTTATATTTGTGCCTGTCGGAACCCAAATTGGAATCGTTTTCACGTGTTTGGGTCTATACCAACAATTGTTTTGATTGTGTCCAAATTTTCTACAAATTGTGCACACAGAATTTACTTGATTAATCTCATTTCAAACATTTTTAGATTGATTATACCCAAGTCCTTGTCTAACTGTATTAACAGTTTGTTTTCCTAATAGCATGTTCAACGATTTCTCACTTTTTGAAAATTTATCTAAAGTCGTTGATAGTTGTTGGACTTGTGTTTTGAGGGATTCATTTTCGTTTAACAATTGTGTGCGCCTTTTAATAGAATTTTCTCTTCTTGTATTTTCACTCTCTTTCAAACTTAGAATTTCATTTTCAAGTGATTTTATATTAATTTCTGATTTTTCTTCTTCTTCAGACAATGGACAGTTGTCACACTTAGGGCACTTGTTTTGATTGTTTTTAACTAATTGTTCAAGCTGTTCATTTACTTCTATCAAACTATCTCTTTGTGATTCAATTTTAGCATATTTCTCCCTAAGACGTTCAAAGCACCCATTTATCTCGTGAAAATATATAAGTAATTCTGAATGAGTAAGTTTTGATACCTCACTTGGCTCGTCATCATCACTGTCAGTTATTTCACCATGAAGACACAAATTTGCTTTTTCACTCTCACTACCAGTGCTATCACTTCCATCTTCATTGTTTTCATCCCAAGTAGCTGCAAAACTTCTCCTTTTCAGTCTTTCCTTGGCTTAGTCGATTTTGAGGACAATTTGGCTTGATATGACCGGGTATATTGCACTTATGATAAATGATTTTCTGCTCTTCTGGGTTGTCTAGTGCTTTTTTTAATCTGCTCTTTACTTAATGATTTTTGGCTGGATTGCCATATTCGCGATTCCACCTTTTGAATCTTCTTATTAATAGTGCTAGTTCTGCTTCACCATCATCATCATCTTCACTTTCAGTTGTCCCTTTAAGAGCTATTGATTTCTTTCGAGTTTCTCCTCCTTCATGCTTTTCCTTGAATTTTATCTCTAGTTCGTAAGTGGTGAGATTTCCGATGAGTTCTTCGACTTTCATTTGTTTCAAATCTTTTGATTCTTGAATGGCAGCTATTTTGGCTTCAAAACTTTTTGGAAGGACTCTGAGGATTTTTCGGACTATCTCCAATTCTGTGTATGATTTTCCAAGAGCCTTTGATTTGTATACGATATTGGAAAGTCGTCCATACATTTCTTTGACAATTTCTTCTTTCGCCATTGTGAAATTCTTATATTCGCTACTCAGCATGGCAAGACAAGATTCTTTGACTTGAGATGTTCCTCCGTGAGTCACTTCGAGTGTATGCCATATTACTTGTGCAGTTAGACAATGTGAGACACGATTAAATTTAAACTGATCCAATGAACAAATAATAGAATTCATAGCTTTAGCGTTTGCATTTTGTAATTTATTTTCTAGCTTTGTCCATTGATCCTTTGGTTTATTCATTTCCTGATTATTTACAATTATCGTTGGTGCTCTATACCCTATCTCAATAATATCCCAAGCGTCAATGATTTTCAGAAAAATTTCCATCCTATTTTTCCAGCAAGCATATTCACCATTGAACATTGGTGGTCTAACTATGGACCGACCCTCCGCAAAAGCATTATTAAAAGAAGCCATTTTAAAATTCAAATTTTTAGAACAAAAATTGGTTTTTGAAAAAAATCGAATTTTTAAAAACTAAAGTTGACTTCTATTCCTAGGTCTGATACCACTAGTAGGATCGATTTCACCCTAGAGGGGGGTGAATAGGGTGATACTATAAATTATAAAAATTATTGCGAAAGCCTGCCTACTAGAAATAGGACGACACAGAATTTACCCAGCTTCGACAAAAACCTGCCTACGCGCTACCCCCAAGGTTTCTACTAGAAATTAAGTAGTCACACGCTTACACACGTAAACTCGCAACACCCGCTATTGACTAACCTATCTCTACGCTCAAAACCCTACTACAACACAGCCACTGAGTTGCGAGTTCTCAAACTACGCCACGTAGTTTGTCCTCTAGTCACACGACTAGAAATTACATCGGTTTAACAAAAGAATTTAAAAATAAATAAATAAAACCCTAATTTATATAGTTAAGCTCAAATTAAATCAATAGAGAGGCCGCCCCCCTTTTTCTTTTATATGTTTATTCCTCTTTGCTCAGTGAAATGGCGGCCTCGTTCTTTCCTCTTCGTTCTGTAATCAGGGCTTTGAATAAATTCAAAGACTCCAACTTTAATTAGATCAATCAAGTAATTGATTTTGATTTCCTTACTTTTTCGATTGATTCTCCCTTGAGATGCTTTCGGCTTCTTCTATTTGATTGAGTTCGACTTTGATTCCGGTATGTAATTGTTTTTTCTCTCTGGTTTGAATACTTGAACTCGATGATCAACTGCCGATGATGTTGCTTGTTTATATAGGGTTCGAACCCCTGTATTTTCGTTCGTATATTATCATTTGAATTCATCAATTGTTTATCTCGGCCATTGATTTTCGTTTGATTGCTTGAGATGATTGCTGACTTCTTCAATTCGTGTATATTTGATTACTTGATTTTCACGGCATCAATTTTGAACCCGCTTGTTTCCTTGATTACCATGACTTCAATTTTGAGCTGTTCGATTTTTTCCCGGTCATCACGTCTATGACTTTGATTTGAAATTTGATTCTGTTGTGGTTTTTGTATCACTGCAATCTGTACTTTTGCATGGCATTTTTTGTACTATGATTTCGATACTGTACTTGATTGCTTGCATGTATATATATGCATTCATGTATGTATATATGTGCTATCATCTTGTACATCTCCGTCTCGAGTAGTTCTGCATTGTTGTGGCTATGCATTTGTTCGAACTTTCCACCACTGTATCATTTGCTGGTTTACTTGATTTCATGGTTCACCACTGAGACTGTTGTTACATGAATTTGACATATATGCTGTTGAACTACATGTTAAGGCCTGGCGAACATGTATATGTATATGTGATGTTTTGGAGCTGCGGTCTTCTTGAAATTGTTTGCAACTGTTGTTTTCACTTGAGTCTGGGCTTGTTGGTTGTACTGCACTGAGTTGTTTGGTCGACACACTTCAAGTGGTCTGTAGTTGTACATTCACATATGTACCTGCACATGTATTTATGATGTGTTAATCATTTTGTTCATTCTTGTGGCATTTTCAATTTGATGCATTGTTCACTTGATCATTTGGTTGAGACATTGTTGTTTGTTATTCTTATAGTTTCTATTATCACTCTTTGAGACAGATTGCATTTCAGTTGTATTGTGTTTGGTTCGATCTTATACCACATGTGTCTGTACTGTGTCTGGCTCATGTTGAAGTGTTGATTGAACTTGTCTGGTTGTATTTGATTTGTGTCAGTGTGGTTCATGTAGTTTGTCTACACTTATATTTGCAGTGTGTTGCATTCTGGTTTCGCCTATGTACATGTCTAGTTCATGCTGTTGCTTGAATGTTGATTTTGGTCTTGTCTTGGATTTTGAGGCTGCTGCACTATTGCTATTGTTAGATGCACATGTATATTTTGTTTATTTTGGTTTTGCTGTCACTACATGTATGCATACATGTGTTTATACATATGTATTATAGGATTGTGCATTGACTTCATGTAGTTTTACCACTACCTTGGTTCTGTTTGCATGTGATCTTGTTGAAGACCAGTTTCATTTGAATCTATACATGAAGTTGTGCAGAGCTATTGCCTTGATTGCCATTGTGTACGTGTTCATGTATTCATTGTGAACTTCATTGTTTTTTTTTATCTGGTTCATGTATATGTGATATGTTCCATTTGTATATCCACTTGAGTTTGGTTTCTTTGTTTGTTCATGTAAATTTGAGTATGCTTTGATAATGAACTTGATCATTTCATGATCTTGCACCCATGTTGAATCCAGCTTAAAGCTCGGGTTTGACCTTGTGCTCGTGTCGTGACTTTATTTGTATTGCACTTGAGTTGAACCTGGTTTTTCATTTGGGTTTGACCTAGTGCTCACATGTCCCTGTAATTTTATCAAGTGTATATATCGGTGTGCACGGCCTTATGGTATGTACAGTGATTCACTGTGCATGTCACAAGCTGTTCGTGTATGATGATTCCAAAATTAAATGATGACGAACAACCCAAATAACCGAGGAAAATTATATTTTCAAAATTACATTTTATTTTATACTGCAAAAATATTTTATTTTCAATTTTACTGCGTCAGTATTTGTTCTTACAGATTGCTCAGATGCTGGATTCAAGTTGAAGATAAAACACTAGTGAATGAGTGAATTGTAGTGAGGTGCATTTGTAAATTAGAAATTGTGATGTAATCAAATTTGTATTATAATTGAAATTGTATATATATAGTGAGAGCTCGAATTTTTACTATTCAAAATTATAATAAATATTTGTTTGAATAATATATTCATATGAATTTATATTCTGTGTTATTTATTTTATTCAGCAAATATTTATTTAATTATGTGAAAAATATAATAGTACATTAACAAATTCATTTAAATGAATATATATGTATTTTTATTATCATCAAACAAAAATCATTTAATCGCATATTCAACAAGAACAACGTTCTGGTGACTATTATTTACCTACCCATCTCTAAGGTATAAAATATTGACAAAGCCTTATCAACCTCCCATACTTCCATACTCATTTACCACTTAATGTTTCTAAATATGAAGTGAGCTTCTACTATCACTACATATACTTTTAAAAGAGAAATAGGCGGACTTTTCCATTTAATACCTCAATCGAGGTAGACTCCATCTTTTAAGACTGATCTCCAAGATGGAATTTTAGGTCATCATTACTGGTCTATTGGTCCTAGCTACAAATATCTTTGACAACTATCTATGGCCAATAATTTACAATATCCATATTACTAGCGCATCTATCGTTATTAAAGTCTTAGCAATGTGAGAGACTATACGTAAGCCACTTGATACCTCATTAACAAGGACTAGACATGCATCTGACCATTTAACACCTATTTATAGATAGCCTTTTTCCATTTAATACCTAACCCCAAGGCAAACTTCTCACGGGTACTATCTAGCTGACATTACTTGGAAATCTCATTAGGCTACCTAGTAATTCTTTTATAGGAGAGAGACGAAGCCTAGATCAATCACTTAGTTTATCAAACCCGAAGTGAACCCTTCTTGAGATATCCATCGTCACTCTTAATTAAATATGGAATCTCATTAGGTTACTTCTTTCGGTAGGGAGGCGGGCCCTAAGATAGCCACTTAATACCTTAACACTAAAGTAAACCTTTTAAGAGATATCCCTCGCCACTCCTAAATCCAAATTTCGACCATTTAATACTTTCCATTTAAGAAAGTAAGTCTAGTGTATCATGTCGTCATGGGTCCTAGGATTAATGATATCTCACATCAGTAGTATGTGCACCCGACTGCTGATAGCCTTAAAGTGAAGGACAATCTTTCGTCAAGTGACTCTACTGACCTCGCATCACTAATCCACATAGTACGATTAATTATCCTAAGCCTTTTCTTATATTATCTCAGGTATAAATTAGACTTATCTTACAAATTCCCCTTTAACTTAAGGCAATAAGATTTACCTTAAATACTTATCTACCCATAAATCCCCTTTTAGTGCACATAAATGTCAGTTTGTCCATAAAATCCTAACAGACATTTCCTAAAACATTTATGTATAATTACTAATTTCAAATTAGTAATATTTTTATATCTATTTCATTTTTATTAATCCATTAATCTATTTACCTCTATCTATTGTAACCCTTAATTAAATAATATTCATTATTTCTCATTAATTGCCCATTAATTTAGGTTAGAATCTTTTATTTCCTAATAATTAACTAATAGGAATTCCTAATTTACTTCCCATTAATATGAATTACTACCTTTTCTAATTCTAACTATACGCTTTCCTAAATATAATAATAACCAACAAATGCTGTTCTTCTTTATTAATGCAATAAATACATGTAAACTTTCTAATAAAACTACCTATTTGTAACCAAACATTTTCTAATCGTAAAATATTCATAGCCAAATATATTCTAATCATAAGATGTTACTAGAATATGCTTTCCATATTTAATTTGCTAGAGTTAAGTTCCTTAGAAAGATTTTCCACTATGATTTCCATCAATTGGTTTAACACAAAAAGGAAAGATTGACTCTGTTTGAAATTACAAGGGATGGATAATTTCTTTTTAATTGGAATAGACAATGTAAACTACAGTAAATAAATCTGTATTTTACACTTCTCTTCCCTTTTTGATTATGGGTATTCCTTGTTAAATCAAACGTCGCCCCTTATAAATGATAACTAGAAAAAGGAATTTATAAAATTTAAACGGATTTCTTTCCATACAAATTAAAGTATAGAAAATCTACAACATAGCACAAATTGGACAATAATCTTAAAATCCTATTTTACACACAAGTATAGATTTGGAATAAAAATGTGCAACATTCAAATACTAAATTTTTTTAGGACTGCCAGATTTGGATGTAAACATATTCCAAATTAGGTCTAGAACAAGAATATGTAGGCAGTAGTGTTTAACACTAATTTAAGCCTACAATTCACAAATAAAATTGATTTAGGCATAAAAATGAAATGTATGCCAACGGAATAGATTTAAAATCATAACTAATATATAAAAATTCCTACTCACCTTTTAAAAGCGATCCAAATCTCCATATCTAAAGTAGAACCTTAAATTTACCTTTAAATCCTTTTTAATCCAAGAAATATGTATAAAACGATACATACATACATTAGTATTACAGATCTAAGAAGAGACTTGAAATTAAGAGAGAAAATAGATACAAATATATATTACCTCAAAAACGCGTATAGTTGAGTCTCTTCTTTCTCTTTTTTATTAGATTTCTATTCTTCTCCAATTTGTATGAATATAGATATAAATGACTTATTTTAATTATTAGAAAGAAAGTGTAGATGAATAAATGGCAGAGCTTCATTGCTCCGTTCAAAAAATATATGAGAAGAGAAGGAAGGGTTAGGTCCGAATTTATAGGCGCAAGAATCAAGAAGAACCAAATAATTTAAAATATACAGTCTAGGTCGTATACGGCCTAGGTTAATTGCAGCCGCCATACACGAAGCAGTCGACCACCCCTAGTCGACAGCTGCAATATGCAGGTCGACCAATGGGCCCTATGCAATTAATTAAAATGTTAATTTTCCTATTCGAATTATTTCATTTTGAATTCGTTTTTCATCCATAACTTCTTCATTTGGACCTAGATCGCAAAACTTCAAATATGAAAGTTGCTCAAAATTTTCCATGAACTTGATTGTGCAAGTTTCTTTGTCAAATTCCATTGTTTTCACAAATTCTATTTTTGGAGCTAATTAATTAACAGAATAATTAAATAACTTACATTAAATTACGGGGCGTTACACGCGAACTCATAATTATATCTCGGAGCACTTCATATAGACAACATACGTATGGGTACAAGCCCATAATTCAATCATCCATAATGCTCTACCTTGAGAATATATACTTGCTCTACCGAGAGCATCACCTCACGTTAGTATAATCCCAACTCCCATCACTTGAGCGATAACCTTATAATGAATAACCGAATAGGCATCCCATCGGAGCACAAGAATTTTCAGTATTTTATATTCTGCTATATTATATAGGTTACCTATCGACATTTGTAGGAATAGAATTTTAAAACGGTCCAGCCGATAAGGTTTATTTTTAACTCTGATATACTCTGCATGTTTGGAGTGGAGGTCTCTACTATCCTCATTATATTATATATTGTCGATACTGCTATGAGATTCTGTTTTTCTTATTCTCTATTCTTTTCTATTTATTTACCCTAACAATCTTCCCTTTTGTCGATTAGATGTGCGACATTTAAACAAAGTTGTAGTGTTTTGTTCGACTTTCGATGGTCAAAAAGGCGGCTCTTTACAATATGAGAGTAAAACCACTTTAAATTGGTTTAAAATTCTTTGTAAATGTTTTATAAACACTAACACCCAATTTGATGAAATTTTGATAAGTTATAAAAGCTGAGTCAAAAATAGGCACGTCACGTAATGGTAGTTCATGATTTCGCGTCATAAAAGTTTAAATCCATAATTCAAAGTCAGAACTCTTTGTAATAAGAATTTTCCAAACTCTTATAATCATTTTTCCAAAAAAATGGATTGCGATTTCATTTTGTAGATTTTGACATATGAGCAAATCAGGGTTTAAAAATAGCTGAAATTTCGCAATTTGGAAACCATAGCGATAAATTCTTTGAAATTGATATTTTTAATTCTTTAAAATTATGGAATAAATTCTTTAAATATTTTAAAATATTTTAAAAGATTTTTTAGTTATAAAGATGGATTTCTAAATGATCGAAAAGTTGTTTTGATCAAATAAGCCTTAAAAGCACTATTCGCAGCAACTTTTGCAGCACTTCTAATAACTTTTGAAATATGGATTTAAACCTCCCAAATATTTTATAAATGTTTTAAAGTAAATAATTAACTATTATAAAGGTAATGTAGAGGTTTTATAATTTATTTTAAAGAGTTTAAATAAATGATTTAAAGAAAAGCTGTTATGATTAAGTGATTTAATCTTAGCTCTGAAAGCCGATGAGTAGACTGGATTTTTCTGTTTGTGAGATCCTGATGTGAAGTGCTTAAACTAAGGAATTATTCATGATCAACCATTGCCCTGGCTCACCTGGCCTCTATTCTAGGTGAGGGATAGATAAGGTCATATGTCGAAGCAAGTTTAAAAGATTTAATTTTCCAAATTTAAAACAACTTGGATGGTATAGAAATAATCTTCTTATACTTGCTACTATATTCTGAGGAGAAAACTTATACTATCTATGTGAATTTGAAAGTTGATTTCACCATTATTTGATGGATAGTAACGGTTGAATACGAAAGTTGACATCGACTAGAATTAGTCCAATTTTTATCAATCCCTTTTTACTCATTAAAGTTTTGCAATGAGATTTATGAGAAATGATTTTGATTTAGTATTTCCAAAGTCAAAGAGAGGTTTAATGATTTCGTATATACTTGAAAAGAATATGATTTATAGATTTATATCTCTAAAAGAGAAATTTTATTTGATAAAAGATATTAATAAATGAAATGTAATCACCCTTAAACTAAACATCATTTTATCGATGTTTTGTTCGAAGGAACTGAGAACGGATTTAGGTGATTCCTATAAGAAAATCATTTGAACCAATTTAGGCATTCGATGTTAAAGACGTGGAATGATAATAAATGGAGTGAAGGGCTACTAATCGATAACCCTCAAAGGAAATTTCCCATATGTGTATATATCTATATGGCAGTGTCCCTTCATTTGATCTTCGATGCCAAGGCTGCTCGCTACTAATCCTAGAGGTAATTTCCGACAGGATGTAGCAGAAGAGTTCCTTTGGTTTGCTCTATTCTTGGACAATTTGTATGGACGAATGTCCAGCGTTACATATCTAACACACTCGTACATTGATTTTTAATAGTGTACATTTGTTTGGTGTTGTAGGAAGTAACTCTCTTAAACTTGGCATCCTTCTTTGAGACATACGAGCTTTGATGTCATACATTTGTGGAAATCATGTATGATGGAACTGGTAATGTAGCATTCAAAGTTGAACTTTCTTATGAAGGTAATAGCTACCTCGGGCCTCATCACCCGAAACTGACTAAAAAAGGTCATACCGTAAGGCTGTGTGGTTCGCAACCATTAGGGTATGGTCATCACCTTTCTAGATTTCCCTCTATTTATTGGGTATGTTGTGTATGCTACGAGAGCTCTTAGACAGGTCGAGAACGATCGGGGTGTTGTCATACTTGGTTCTATCTGCCACCAAATGGATCATTGGGTAGGTCGGTCTTGCCAGTTGTAGAGGTTTCAAAGGCGTTGATCCTCAGTACATCCCTCTAGTGATGTACTATACGAAAGGTAGTTCCTTATCTGCCATTGTATGGAATCCATTCTCCAATAAGTGCCTTCAGACTTGTTTGTAGAACCTATTATGTTGGAATTTAATCAATGTAATAGTTTTAGCTAAGATTATATAAGTTTACTTAAATAGTAGTTTCAATAAGATGTCATTAAAAATAATACTACTAGATTTAGCATCATAAATATTTTGGCTATTATAAGGTAAAAAACTGTTTTATGTTTATTGCGGTGTAGTCTTATGAGATACCCTTTGTTTTCAAATATCTGTATTTTGAGTTTCTCACTCCAGTCCCACGACTAACCGGAGTTTATTTTTCTTTTTTCTTATACACTAGGAGCCCTATCTTTTCTTGGGCAGCCAAGTAGTTAGGTTTAACTTAGAGCATTGTGATGGAACTTGATGTCTGAAGCTGAAGATTTTCTTGTAGACAGTCCCCCATCTCCGTTTCTACTGTGTTAATTTACTAATTATATTCAGCATCAATAAGGATGGAGATTTTTAACTGTTCGGGTTGAATTATAGGATAAACTTTGATAAATGTATTTAAATTTTCTGCTGTGAAGATACACACACACGCCCACACATACATACATACATACATACATATATATGAGCGTTATGGCACACGCTTCGCGCATAATAAAGTCATCTAAATTGTTTTTCTACAAATAGAAAATGGTATCCCCAAATATTTAACCATATTTTTGTGTTGAATAATGTGTAATTAAATTTGAATTTTTATTTCTAAGTTGCAATGTCTAATTTTTTGTTAAATTTTATTTATTTTCTCAATTAATAAGAGAACGATTTGTAATGTAGTTTATTTATTAGATCCCATTTTCCAAATAATATTAAGACTTGGTAAATATTTGTAGAGAAAATTTTGAAATTGTAAAAGAAGCTTAATTGTCATATCCTATTTTTAAGTGATACTAAATCTTAATAATAATATATGTAGAGGTATTTTGTTATTTTATGTTGACACTAAAAGAGTGTGGTGGCAACTATATTACAATTACTAATATAGAAATACATATAAGGTTATTTTTGGAACTTCGCGGTCAGACTAAAATATTGCATTTCTATTCCAACTTAATAAAGATATTGATATAATATATTTTATTCCATTTATGTAAGATTCTATTCTGCCTTTAGTTTCTTTTACTCCGTGATAATCTGCCTCTTCGGCACTTGGATTTGCAGCACGTGTATATCCTTAATATCAAGGATATATTAGTGCCAATTTCTATTTGTCACAATCATAGGTGCAAAAATACGTAAGTATAAATGCATTAAAGTAGAAGTAGAGAATTAGAGACATTGAACAAAGGATTTTTATACTTGTTCGGAGTTACCATAAATCCAATCCCGTACAATTTCTTGTACAAAATTCCTTTCAAATGCCATTCTTTAAATGGGCAGATAGAAAACCAATATAATCTCGATTATAAGACTACGAGACACACCCTTCAGATTTTTTAAGCTCTAGGTACATTCACTTGATTTGGAGGGGACATAAGCACACCCACTAGGATTTCTGAGACGCCAAGCACACCCAATAGGATTTATGAGACATCAAGCACACCCAATTGATTAGGATGGACTACATCACACCCACATAAATATAACTACAGTTTGATTGTTTTTACAAAGACAATTTCTTGACCTTTGGTTACAATAAATTATATACCTTCCTGGAAAGCATTTTGCTTTTTGATTGAGAGAGATGTTCGTAATTAGTGAGTAAATAGTAGAGAGTCAAAACAATGAAGGTTAAATTGATTCTGGATTGAATTGGAGAAGATTCAAATATATTTTCAGTAGAAATTTTGGTGGAGTAAGAGGAGAGAAGATACTAAGAAAGTGGTTAATAAAAACTCATTTGAAAACCCCTATATATAGAGAATAAACAGACATGTCCATTCACGAAGAGTTAAGACGAGTAGACACTTCATTTCAAAATTTGGATTTCAAATATTTTTTGACATTTATATCGACATACTCATAGGGTATATGTCAACAACCATGTTTACTTTGAAAACTCTTTTATTTAATTTTTTTTTGAAAATGTTATGCTTTGTAAAATATTTTGATACTTTGTAAAATAGTTTAAACATAATTTATAAACATTTAACCTTTAAAAAATATTTATAAAAATTTGAAATATATATAAAAAATATTCTTTATTTTGAACTTAAAGGATAAGAAAATGAGAATGGAGATCAAAGATTGCTACTAGGGAAATCAACAATATTCTATAACTTTATTTATTATACCATGGTCCTGAGATCTTTATACTCGTAAATATTCATGTTCAGTTCTTGAGTTTTATACTATACAATCTTTGAATCAACAATTGTATACAGGATATACCATATAACTTGGCAGAATCATTAGTATCCATATTTTACATAAATGTATTATTGTCGCTAAGATTGGTAACATTAAAATCAATAACTGAGGTATTAACAATATCCCCTTGTTTATAATGACAACTATTATTATTCTGTATATGTATAAAATATGATATATCACCCATGTATTGGATAACCCCATTGATATGTGCAAGTATATATTTTATATTTTTCCTCTTTTTTCTCATCAACAAAAATGGACGAAAAACAAATAACTCCCCCTAAATGAAATACTAATGACATATGATGATGTATAATTCATAATCCAAATCTAAGTAAAAATGATGATATATATCATAAATATATGATAAATGAAACTATTAAACCCGATGACATATTGTAAAGTAAATTTTATTAATATAATTTCAAACTATACATAAACAAATTCAATACACACAAATCCAAATCTAAATCAAACCAAATTAAAACACCCAAATCCTAAAAATTGAAAATGCACAAAAAGCAAAATCTAATCCTAACAAACCAAACTATTACATATTATAACTAAGTCGATAGTTTTTTTTCTAATTATAGAGGACTTGTGGATGGGACAGAAAAGGTAGTGAAGGCAAAAGTTCCCTTTTTGTTCAACGAGATGTCCATCTCGATCGAAGCAAACTTCTCCAACGCATTTAACCTCGTCATCATCTACGTCATCTCCCTCTTTTTCCTCTTTCTCTTCCTCTTCTTCCTCTTCTTCTTCCTCATTTTCACTTCTAGGATTTTGAGTGACTCGATTAGGATCATCCTCTTCATTTACAATTGGATTTATTGGATTATCCAATAGATATTTTCTGGGGATTCGATAGAATTCGCCCTTGTTTTTCTTGTTCTTTTAAGAGGTGTAGTTGTTTAACAACCTAAAATTTTACCCGTTGAATTTTAAATGTTTAAGCTATTTTAAATATTCAAATAATGGGATTTTGGAATTTAATAACTTGAATTCCAATATAGTAATCGTTCAAAAATTTGAATTGTGAATTAATTATTACTTAACTGGATTTAATAATCTTATTTAACTACTTTTAATTAATAAGTATAGTGAATTCTATTTGTAAATTTCTTAGTAATAATAAATAGATCGGATAAATATAGATAATGTGATTGAAAAATAAAAAATGGTACTTTAGTATATGAAATTTGCATTCTGGGGCACTGTCTTAGATTTTAGCAAACTAATACCATTGAATCCGGAATAATAAATTGTTGTACTCTGACTAGTTTTGTGATGATTAGACGTACTGTTTGGTCGTACGAGCTCGAAACGTGTAGTGATAAACTTTGGACAATTAAAGCAATATAATTGGATTTTAAAATGCTAACTTCTATATATGATAGAATTAGCTCCCTAAAATGGTTTCATTGAGTTCATAGTAGTGGTATTTAGTTAGGAACGCCAATGAGCATGCCTCGATTAGTGTTTGGAAATTTTCGGACGTGAATAGTACCGGTTAGAAAATCCTATATAAGGACCCCCATCCATACCCATTCATTTTGCTAAAACCCTGACCCTAAAAGATAGCCGCCATATTTATAAAGCTAAATCAAATGGCCGGCGTTGATCTGGCCATGGGAAACCAAGATAAGTGATGGGTCCAATTAGGTATTTGTTTGGGCCATTGAGATGAGCTAGATGACCGGAGGGATCGTCGTTAAATGACATGAGGCGACAAGAATTTATGTTCAAAGGTGGCACAATTTTTGTTTCACCTTATCAATGACGGCGATCTGGGAGGTGAGGCTGGTTGCGTTGGGAAGCTTGCAGATGAGGCTACCTATGGTAAGAAGGTGGTTGCAATTAGGGGCCTAGGGCGGCAACAATGAGCCTAGGAAGGTCGCGAAGTGGTTCGTGCTTATCCGGCCTATTTTGTTAATGGCGAGAATAGGGTTCTAATTGTAATTTGCAGGGATAACTAGTTTGCTAAATGATGTAACTAGAGAATAAATGTGTTAATTAAATGAAAATCATATTAATGCATAACTAATTCATACAAGGTTAGAATCAAGCGCAGAGAGTTGTGTTGCACTCATAGGAATGTCATCTTTGCTATGGAATTGGATTGATTGAATTTGGAGGTAATGGAATTTTATGCTAAAATCCAATGTTATTCGATTTTAGTTCAAACTGAAATGCTTCGGTGATAACTGGAATTTCTGTGAGTTAAACTCACCTTTTTTGTTAATTAGTATAAAATATAGTGGATAAATTTTTTTTTATTGCCTGCTTGAATGTTGTATTTGCTAGTAGATTTGGATAAATTATCCTGTTTTAATTTAATTGCGCTTAACGTAGTTAAATAAATTATATTTCATTTGGGATATCTTATTAGCAGAGTAAAACCTCATTTTGCTGTAAAAAAAATTGAATAGATTGTTTAGACAACTATATAATAGAATAAATCATCGTTCTGTACATGTCATGTAAATATTATTATTATTGGACCTATTGTTCTGTTTTTTTACTTCTCGCTTGATCGTGGATGGCATAAATAACCATTTTTTGCATGGGCAGAAAAAAGAAGTTGGAGCATTTTCATATTGCATAAGTTGCTACGGAACACTTCAGGAAAATACACAAACATATATGTGTTATATAGGAGACTTTTATAAGGAGACCCAAATGGGTTTCTCACCTTTTTTTTATTTACTGTTTTATGCATCCGATTTATATTCTCTTATTGCTTACATTGATGTTTAGTTGAAATAATTATGACATCCTATTGGAATCGTTTAAGTTTCACTATAGCAATGTTTCACTATATCATCATTTATTGAATAACATCTCCCTACACTTTCATGTGTTGAGCTTAAGCTTTTATTTTCAAAAAGATGCTTAAAATTCATTAATCAATCTTGATTAATAATATTTGAATTAACTCAATCATTTTAGTTTACGATGTTTTAATTTAACAAATCAATTTAATTAACGACATTAAAAATTTCATTAATCATTTAAATTAATAACATTTGAGTTTATTAATCGTTTTAATTAATGAGGTTTTATAAATTTACTTAATCATTTTAATCAATGATGATCGAACCTAATTAATCATTTTAATTCATGATATTTGGATTTAATTGCTAATTTTAATTAATGGTGTTTTAAAATTTAATTAACTGATTTAATTAAAGTGTTTACCATATATTAACTAATTTAATAAAGGTTTTAAGGATTATTAACTGATTTAGTGTTTCAAAGTTAATGAACTAATCTAATAAAGGTGTTTCAAATAATTGATTGTTTTATTAAAAGGATTATAAATTTCGATTTATGACCCTTTGGGATAATTTTTAAATTTATAAGTGTATTTAAATTGATTTATTATCTACAGGGATAATAAATGTTGTTTTAAATTTATAAATGCTAGTTTATAAATGAGAACTCTTTTAATAGAAATTGTTTAAAATTAAAACCAAGTGTAAATTGCTTTTGGATTATAGTAGACCTTATTTTAGTGACATTTGTTTTTGACGCTTGCTTAAATACAATTAATATTGTAATTTACCCTTTTAGAAGAATATTTCAAAGTGTATATTAAAAATGTTTTATAGTATTTGAAATGTGAAAACCGAGCCTAAGTGTGGTCAAATGTTTTAAATGTTTGATTTAATTATTAGTGGCAAGTTTATGCGATTAATTCCTATACATAAACCACTTTGTAATTCCTGATAGTTGATTTACTGACTATTGATTTTGATTCTTCTGTCTTCTTTGTATTTCGTCACTCTAGGACGATATGTTGATCAATTGAGATTTGATACATTTTGTCAAATATGACTAAAACCAAAGACAGAGTAAGGGAGATGCATCCTCCTGGTCATTGTTGTGCTTCGTCATTCTAAGATGATTTGTCGCTCAGCATTTGCGCCCAACATTGGAAAAAATAAAACCAAAGCATGAGCGGGAGCCAAGCTATATGGGTCGCTCCTATTAGGATATATTCACATATCTAGAGAAGTCGATAGCACGCATGCATTAATGTGAGTATATTTGGATGCCTACGGATTTAACGGGGTCTAGTTTGGAAGTTTCTAAGAGTGATGTGTGTGCATTCAAGTAAAATTTATCTAGAGGTATACTTTTGTTAAAGGGAGGAGCACCCTCCTAATTATGTTGGATAAATTCATTTTTCATGTTTCCATCTCAAACCTTGTAATTTATTTGTTCTTTTTGTTTCGTCAATTCATGACGATTTGTTAATTATTTGATTATTGCTATCCTTTGTAGAAAATGACTAAAACCAAACAGCGAGTGGAAGCCAAGCAATGTGGGATTTTTTCTATCAAGGTGTTTTCACATCTACTCTAGACTGGATTCGGCGGTATGCATTCGGAGATGTGAAATACTTATATTTTCGATAATCGTTGGTGGGGTCCGGTTTGGTATTATCTAAGAGCCATCATAGCTCTCAAGTATATTTCATAGGTATACTTTTGGTAAGGGTGCGCACTCTCCTAGTCGTTTGTTGAAGAATTTCCCTTTCTCTTATTTTATTCAAAACTTTGAATTGTGTTTCATAATTTGCATCAATAAGTGTCTGAAGCTCTTCTTGATGTCTAATTATATTTTTCCATTCTATAAGTTTGGATTTTGTTATTATCTATGTATGTCCTTTCTTGTTTGGATTGTTATTCTAATTGTTTCTCATTCCTTAATATATGGATGTTGTTCTTATGAAGTAAAAACTCATTCCGCGTTTAGCGGCGTTGTCTCATAGAATTATTAAATGTTAGCCTTATACTTGAGTTTTTTCACGTTGTTTTTCCAGACTGATCCCATTGTTGTTTTATTATAATTCTTGGGATCGAGTATTTTTCTAGGTTTTCATTAGTGGGACATAGAGCTCATGGAGTAGAAATGGATGTTCACTTGTCATAGTACTTTATTTTCTATTGTATTATATATACCTATCAGCAATTGTAAGGTCAGGATTTTATAATTGTCCAAATAAGGTTTATATTTAACTATGATATACTCTTTATTTTGGAATGGCAGTTTATACCGTCTTTATTATATTATATGTTGTTGATTCCACTGTAAGATTCTGATTTCCCTGTTTCTGTTCTTTTCTTTTTATTTTACCCTAGCAATCTACATTTCCGACGATTGGGCGTTTGACATTTGAATACCGTAGATGTATTCGGTGTTGACTTTCAATTGGGGGAAAAGTTGGGTCGTTACATGTACAATCTCGATTTCAAAAAGCATATAAAATACATGATTCATACCATCCTCAATCTTAGTTACTTTGGCCATGTTGATGTTCTGCAGAGAGCCTTGAGTTGGAGTTTGGAAGGAAAGTGCGTATTATCTTCTCTTGGTCGTTTGGAACTCGTGGATGGCAGGATTTTATTTTTATTCAAAAATTATAGAAGAAGAAAGATAGAATAATGGTTTTAATTTCAAATTTCTATAGTTGTATAAGCATATTTCAATTTTGAATTTAAAAGGGAAATCTGAATTTTCCAATATATGTCGACATTTAGGATGGGAGTATGTCGACATATGTAGGTTAATTTTGACAATTTATTTTTCTATTAATTTTCTAATTTTTATCTTATTATATCTATAATTCAAAATATGATCATATTCCTAGCTCTCTTTCAGGCTTAATAAAAGAGGTTTGATTTAATGTTTTTGTTAAAGTATCAGCTATTTGATTTTTAATATTTGTAAATTCAAGTGATATTACTTCCTTATTTACATTATCATTCAAAAAATGATGTCTGGTATTAATATGTTTAGTTATAGCATGATATACTGGATTTATGGATGGATTTATTGCATTAGTATTATCACAGTAGACTGGTGATTTAGTAAAATCTAAGCCAAAATCTTTTAATGTTTGTTGCATATAAATAACTTACGAACAGGCTAATGCTGCTAAAACATATTCTGCATCTATTATGGACAGGGATACATAATTTTGTTTTTGCTAAAGCATGAAAACATAAAGTGTCCTAAAAAGGGACTAGTTCCACTTGTCTTTTTTTTCGTCTGATTTGCACCTAGCATAGTCAGCATCATTATATGAAATTCAAACTAAACGGATTTCCATTCATGTGTCTTGAACATCCACTATCCATTATCCACTATCCACTTATCCTTCTTGGAAATTAATTGAACCTGATCAATGAATACATATCATATAATCTAATAAACAACCATAGGAGAAAAAAGATAATTTTTAGTAGAAGCACGGAAAACCAACACAAAGAAATAGAGAAGTACAAATATAGTGATGAGGAGTGGAAGCGATGCCCTAGGAGATGAAAAGCCACTATCGCAACTATCGACAAAGACTTTTCAACATGGATTTAATAAATCGCTTTTATTAGTGTAAATTTGATGCTCATATCTATTGATCGAGCCAATTAACGTGAACTGTTAATAAACCGAGTACTAATAGGAATTTGAAGCTCATATGTATTAGGTCATCTTTCATTTATTTGTTGGGAATAACAAATGGTGCATGCTATGCCCGGTTAGAAGTTATCAATAGGAATATACAGTTATATAATTGGATGAAGGATAAAAAAGGAAGAAAATGTAATTGTATAGTTCGTCCATTCAAACCAATTAATTTCATTTTTTAGTTGAAGAAAATTATGGAAAAAATATATTACTTTTGTATCTATCGGTATATTTGTTACTTAAACTTAAAAAAACCACATAAAGCCATCATGGCATCTTGCACTATCAATATTTAAGATCAAGCCATCCTATTCTTCCCCTTTTTCTAACCTTAAGGTTTCGTTCACATTTTAATAATAAAATGGCATATTTCTGTTCTTGACGCGTCCGGAGCAACAACGGACATACCCTTGTTTCCAGCCCCATTGTGTGAATGTCGGGGAAAGCAGTGGTGGCATTTAACGTGTTCGATTTTCCCCTGTTATAAATTATTTAATACTTTAAACTAATTAAATTTATATTTTTATAATTTTCTAAAATTAATAACTTGTGCAAACGAGGTCCTTTTGAGATGCGGTTGTTGCGATCGTATCGAAGTGCTCTACATTATGGATTTGGTTTGAACTGAATCCGAACAATTTAAAATCTACAAATTATTTATTTGAATTTAAAAATGTATTAGTTTATTTTAATGATATTCAAAATTTTATTTCGCGTTATTTGCAGTTATTAAATGCATATTACATGATTAAAAAATAATAATTAATTAACTACAAATTAAATTAAAAATCACAACTTAAATGCTCTACTCAAAAACTCCGCTCAAATACCCAGTTTTAAATGCATTCCCCATTCATATATCTTCCCGGCTTAAATATCCGCAGATTCCCTACTTAGACCTTCCCCGCTTGAGCTAGGAATCTGAGTGGGTTATATGGCAGGGAAGATTAGTGAGCGGGGAATGCATTTGCAGCTACTAGCGAGTTATTGAGCGAGGTATTTGAGCGAAGCATTTAAGTTGTAATTTTTAATTAAATTGATCTTGTAGTTAATTAATTATTATTATTTAATTTATGCAATAGACGTTTAGTAATTATAAATAACATAAAATAAATTACAAAATTTCATTAAAATAAAAAAATACATTTTAAATTCAAATAAATAAATTGTAAAATTATAAATTGATCAGAATTAGTTCAACCCAAATTTGTAATGTAAAGCATATTGATATGATCACAATGCAAAAACTACGTCTTAAATGGACCTCACATTCACAGGTTATTAATTTTAGAAAATTATAAAAATACAAATTTATTTAGTTTGAAATTATTAAATAATTTATAAAAGTGGAAAAGTTAGCGTTAATACACAAATGTTCAACGCGTTGGACTTTACCTCTCCGTTTCCCAGCATTCACACAACAGTGTTGGGAATGAGGCTAGTCCGTTGTCGTATTTTACTTGTCGAACACGTAAAAAAGGAAACGGACCATTTTATTATTATGAAGGCTACCTCACTCTCCATTATAGCCACCTTATTATGAACTATCCTCCCAGAATAAATCATATTTTTCCAATTTTTCCCTCTTTATGATTCTAATTTGTCCTGATCATTCAACCTTATTAAAGATGTCATTGGATTATACGGTAAATGTACAAAATAATCTAATACTTTATTACTTTTTGTAACTCAAAAAATAATAATAGGGGCATCGATATATGATTCATTGATTAACTTTTTTTGACTCTAGCATATGCATGCATTGGCTTATTTATATATGAATTACAATTAGACATCGGCTTGGAATTGTAGGATGAAGTAAATATCGTTGATAACTAAAGAAAATGTAATTTTTGATCAAAAATATGAGTACAAATTTGTAAAAGTATATGATAAATTTTATTTTCTAAAATGTAGATGATTGCTTAAGATATTTTTCATTTAGACATAAAGGAAAAGAGATTCAATCTAACTATTTTAGAGTTATCTTTTATAGATAGGGACATGAAAATTTCAAAAAATAAATTTAGCCACTGAAAGTTACTTTGCCAATTGAATGTTTTCCTATACATGAAAAAATTCAACCAATATTACGTCCCACACAAATTGTGCTTAAAAAGAACACCATTCCTAAAGGAAAAAGGAAATCGGTCAAAATTCATATTTTTTCAAACCATAGAATAAACTCAAATTATAGATAAAACAATTGGTTTTTGAGGATGATCAAACTTCAAAATCCAAATTACAAATGGCTAACACATAAAAACATAGTCAACCAATTGTTAGGATAAGCTTTGCAAACATGACTTGTTTCACTCTCATGCTCGATGTATGCTTTATATGGTAAACATTATACTCTCGATCTTCATTATGTATTTCTTACTTTATACAATTTCCCACACTTGTATCTATAACTCTTCACACTTAATTTTGGTCTTAATAAATACTATAATATTGACATTATAAGATAATAATAGAATGCATGGTCCAAATTTAGTTGTTATTTATTGAGAATATGCAGCAAAGGCATATCCTTACCTTCATCCGATGTATTATTTCATTAGTTCGCCGTTTGTGAATATTTTCAAAGTAGAGATATTATGGTCCGAGATAAATGCCTTATAATTTCATGAACGCTAATATATTAATTTCAGGTATTTTTCTTAGTTGCATGAGTAAGACTAAGATAATTCTAAATATGTATTTCATGCCAAAAATGTAAGCTACAGATTATTTTTTCATGTTAGTTTCTAATCTTACATCTTTGAGTAATAAAAGTTGGTATACAAGTTTCTTAAGTCCCAAACATCTCCGAGACATAAAGATAAACAAATTTAGAATATGGATATACTATTTAGGTTGTAATATTCAACCCACAATTTGCGACTATAGTTATAGAAATTATAGCAATTTGCAACTATAGTTATAGAAATTATAGAAATTATAAAAAAATGGTTCCAAGTAGTTTGTGCTTTTGATTCCAATTGTTTATTTGTAAATGTAAAACATAAACACATAGTATATTTGAGATTGGTCCCAAGAAACATGAGTTATGTTCAATCTACCTACTATTCAATATTGACCTACTTACAAAATAATTTGTCTTTCCTACTTTTATGATATATCAAATGTAATGCATTTAGGTATCTTCGTTAGAAAGCATGCATACTTAGTGGACATACAATATGATATTGGTTATATAAGGTACACCGCTAAGAGTTTGAAGCAAAAATAGTTTTTTTATACTTGTAAACTTATATTTTTTGGTAGAAGTAGGAGAACATACATCAAAACTACGAGTAGATAAAACATTGGTAAGGATAAGGAAAAGGAAAAAACCTATGCTAGATTGCTCCTTCTTCACCTTTTTCCTACCCATTAGCCATAATTGAGTGGTTTAGCCAAATATAGATTCTTTAAACATGAAGAAAATCATTTTATTGGATGAACATTTGCATCATACCTAATAAAGGTAGGAAAACAACTAAAAACGATCGAAAGACAATTATCTTCACCAACAACTCCATGCATAGAATATCCTAATGAAACGATTGGTAAGAAGATCAACATTTGTTGTAGAACAAGGATAATAAACCAAGTCCAAAATCAAATTTAGTAACCTTACACTTAAATACATGCACTAAGATACAATCATTATGATCATGAAGCGTCGGTGATATGAATTGAGAAAATTACTACGTTTAAAATCTAGATACTTAAAAACATTAATCAAGTCCAACATCAATTTTGGATATGAACTCATTAACTTCAATATCAAAGACAAAATTTTTACTAATTCTCTCTGTATGCTTGAATAAGATTAAATATTAGAATCTAATATTACATATTCATTTTATCCTAAACACTCTAGTTCATAATGTTCTCTACATATTAGTTAGGTAAAAGTCCACCATAATCAAAGCATAAATCATGAGATTACACAATATAGGACCGTGACTTGCAAACCTTCATTTTTAAATATATTGTGATCATCTATTTGTAGAATTACCATAAGCTCCACATATTTCAAAGGGAAGAAACAATTTTACTCAATATCATCCTTGAAACCTAAAACTCATTTATATGTCATGACTAAAACAGGCATGCATTAGGTGATGGCTTTAATATTATGTCTATATTGGATTTTTTTTTGAACTGGTACTTTATATACAACAAATCATGGGACTCATGCGATTTCATCAACCCTGACCATATAAAAATATTTTTTTGATTAAATTGCAACGTGTAAAATAAATCTGCATACTGTTAGGATTTTTCTTAGGATTCTTAGACAATTAGTTTTTAGAAGAGATAAGAAGTGAAGAAAAATTCCTCCAAACAAAACCTTCATTAATTCACCCAATTATTACCAAAGAAAGCCTAAAATTGAGAAATATCTCAATCCTAAAACCCCAGAAAAATAACTTTTCCTCACACGTGTTTAAGAAACCCTATACATGCCTATATATAATAGTCTTGACAAAATACTTTCTTTAAGAAGCTACTGAATACATATGCAAATCTTTCTCGTGTGGATAATTCATTGCCTTCTTTAATGCAATAAAAGAGGCGATTAATCACTCTCCATAATCTACAAAATCTATAAAATAGGCAATGAATTTGAGTCACAATTCCAACTTGACTTAAATATCTCTAAAATCTAATAAAATATGGAATATTGTATCTGTGATAAACCAGATTTTTGGACAACTGTTAATTCGTAATTAACAGGACTAAATTTATTAAACCCTGACTTATTAATTAAACAAATAAACTTGATAATAAATATATACATTTAGATACCTATTTTAGTGATAAAAATATAAAATTCAACTTTAAATAAATCTAATGATAAATATTTATATCTGAATAAATATTTATTAATTCCCTAATATAATTATAGGAATGGGCACAATTTATTATTTTCAAATAAAATTAAATATATGTTTGTTTAAAATTATATTTATATACGAGTTGATTTTAAAATTTAATGTAAGTTTGGGTTTGGAATTCAAATAAATATATTGAAACTGTTACTTTGTAATAAATATATGTATATTTAAAGAACATCATGAAATGAAAAATATATATAGGTAAATCTATAAATAAACATTTAAAAAAAACATATGTTAATTTAAGAAGTATGGTTTATGACATTGAAAGAGTATAAATACATGAAAAAAAATAAGATTAGTTATAAGTATAAAAATAAATAAAAAACATATATAAATAAATATAAAAACATTTTTTACTTATGTTAATATAAAAAGGAAAATGCATAAATTAATATAGGTAAGTATAACATATATATATATATATACCTAATTAATTGAAATTATAATATAAGGATTTATAAACATATCAAAAACATTTAAGTATATGTGGCATAATTTCAAAAATGGAATATAACAAGTGTAAAATTGTTAGATCACATATGAACATTTGTAAACTTATGATAACAAGTGTCATTTGCCTTCAAAAATAAATATTTAAAATTTAACCAAGGTTATATAAACATACTCCATTCATCTTTCCATTTCTTTTCTTAACTTCTAAAAATAAATCTGCAGTTCATTCCTCAAAGTAAAACCAGAGAATCAAACATCAACTTGAATATCATTCCTCAAATCAAAAAAACCTGTAGATCATATGAACATTTGTAAACTTATGATAACAAGTGTCATTTGTCTTCAAAAATAAATATTTAAAATTTAACCAAGGTTATATAAACATACTCCATTCATCTTTCCATTTCTTTTCTTAACTTCTAAAAATAAATCTGCGGTTCATTCCTCAAAGTAAAACCAGAGAATCAAACATCAACTTGAATATCATTCCTCAAATCAAAAAAACCTGTAGATCAGTTTCTAAATCAAGGTAGAGGTCATTCAAACAATTTTCTCTGTTTTGAAAGCAACCTGGAATTAATATTTGCAAAATCAAATGTCTGCATTTTTTTTTCAAAAACCAAGTTGCAAATCATTTTCAAAAGAAAATCAAGTCCGCATTTCTTCAATCTGGAATCATAAAAAAAGAAAAAGAAAGCCTGCATTTCTTAAAGCCGGAAGCATGTAAAGCATTTTCATCTCTGTTTTCAAGTAATATGCTTCAGCAACTCAATTCTATTTTCAAAGAAAGCTCAAACCAAAATCCTGGCATCATCAAATCAGTAGTTTGAAGCATTTTCATTTCAACCTGGAAGCAAAACATGCATGTCTTCAACCTGGGTTTCAAACTAAGCCAGCATGCAAGTTTCATTAGCATGCAACTGCAGTTTCAAAATAAGGAGGCAACTCAAGTTTTTTTTTTAAAGCTAATGCATATTCCAGTTTCCAAAGTAAGGTGCTCTGTCTTTCAAAAATCAGGTGAGTGAACTAACTTCTAAGGTTCAAAACTGTTTATCTTTGATTGCACATGAGAAAATCTTTAAAGTATAAGATGGAGTAATGTTTGCATGGATAGATTCATATGTTAATGAGTATTAGTGGAAGAATATGCGCATATCTGTTTATATCTAAACATGTATACCTCTGTTAATTATTCAGCAGTTTACAAGCACTATTCACATATTATAACAGAGAGTAATATAACCTAGCCTCCTTTGTTTGTTTGGAAATCCCTGTGAGTAAACTTTTGATTTAAAAGTTTAAATAAATAAAAATCTGTTGCTGGTGGGATTTTAAGAATGAATCATGTATTTCATGTGAATATATAAAGTAATCTCTATACATATATGTGTGTTGAAGTGTGTATGTTTGAATACCTGGATTATCTCTGTTATAACTCAGGGTTTAACACTTTGATCAATAATCCAAATCTTTCCTTCTTTCCTCTGATAGGTTCTTATTTTCATACAGGATATGTTTATTTAAACATAATTTAGTTGTTTTTAAAAATATATGTGTGTGTGTGTGTGTGTGTTCAAGTATAATAGGGTTGGAAATATTCTGGGAATTAAGGAAATACAGTATCAATTTTAAAGTACGATAAAATAAAGTGTTAAATTTCGCCGATTCAACTATATAACTTCAATCAACTCTGAAAGTTATTTTTTTTCTTTTTTTTTAAAAAAAAAGAAAAGAAAATCCTAATTTGTGGTATTGTATTGAGTTGTTGGATTCGAAGTTAATCAGAAGGCAGATTTATGGGTGTTTCTGGTGACTGGAGGTACTGGAAAGGCCAAGATTTCGACAAGAGGTAAGGTGAAGTTCGTCGAGATCAACAAAAATGCCAGAAGAGTGGGTAGTTCACCATAGCATCGGAATTTGGTCGAAGTGGGAATCTAACCTAATGGGTCAAGTCTAGAAGCGACATCGTCTTTGGTTGTTCGAGTTGCGTCGGACCCAGGGGGATGGATGAGTGGTTGGCCGGAGAATATGTTGTAAGGGTCACAGGACGTCCAGTGGTCGGCGATGTGGTCTCGAAGGAGTTTTAGGTGAGGGTATTGTTTCAGGTGGTTCGAGTTTGTTCAAATTTGATTCTGGATTTGTGTTGAAGGCGGGGTATTTGGGATTGTAGGAGAAGATCATTAGTAACTTGACCATGACAATAGTGGACGCCGGAACCTCGTCAATCAACGGTGCATGTGCCACCTGAATCTGGAAGTGTTTGAGTTTTAAGTGATGAGGGGAGATCTCGGGTTCTCTCTCGTGTAGGACCTTGTGGAACTCGAAGTAAACGTGAGAGGTGAGTGTCCTCATGAATTTACTCGGGAATTGTGAGAGTTTGCTCGGGTTTTTTTTGTTTTGTGATGGGATTTTTGGTTTGAGGTAAGAACCTGTACTGTTCTAAATAAAAAAATGCAGATATCTAAAGTTTGAGTAAAATCAAATGCAAGTTTTGAAATAAACCTGTACCAGATCTATTTTAAGTATAGAAAACCAAGCTGAAGGTTTCCAAATCTTCCAATTATAGTATCAATTTGTAAAATGTTTCAAATGGAAGTATAATAATAATTTAAGTATTAAATAAAGATAAATAATTTATCTTTAAAATTATTTAAGTTGTGATCAATTAAGGATTATTAAATTGAAGATGATTAATAAAGAGAAATTACTGGAAGTGGTTTAGGATCACTAATAAATGTTATTAATTTAACAAAGACTAATCAATGTGAATGGTTAAGAATAATTAATCTATGTGATTAATTTAGAGATAAATTACTTAATGTAATTTAAGAATAACTAGTCAAGAGGATTAATTACATGAATGATTATTGGATGATTAATTAATTGGTTTTAATAAGCAGGATTTAAAAAAAATTAAAGTAATTGATTGAATTCAATGTCGGTTAATTAAATTAATTAGAGATGGTATGGATAATTAATTAATCTTGCTTATGAATGATTGAATGATAATATATGCCTTAGATTGGTTGATATGTCTGGTATGTGATGTGTGATGCTATGCGATTTAACATGTTGGGTTAAAACAGTGACATCCTGTATATTAAAGTTTGAATTGTATTTCGCTTAAATAACTTGGGTTAATAATGACATTGGAGTCAAGGAGACCGGAGTCGGGTATTAGCAGATGTCCGAATCCACTTCGATTCTTTAGAAATTTGATATGTGAAATCAATAGACTGGGATGGAATGAATTAGGTGAACTGGACCCTTTTTAATTTAAGTTTGGCACTTAGAAATTAATGTGTGAAATAAGTGATGTCCATAACAACTTGTGAAGTTATAAATTGATACAAGTTACCCCGGGTTATATATAAGCTATATGATTTTGTAATTCATGCTTGATGAGTTTACTCACGCTGGTTTCCAGCCTGACCCGGGTGTTACTTTGATGTAATGCTCGGGTCAGACCGAGTATTATAAATTTTCAGGTAATGACGTTCTGGAGCTCAGGAGGCGAGCTTGATGGCAGGGACGAATGGAGAGTTTCCACTATGATATTGTATATATCTGAGACATGTTAAATTGTATCTGTCCAATGTTGTATAAAATTTTTGTAACTCTGTTATATCGATGTAAATTGATAGATACGGTTTTCTTTGGTATAACAATTATTGATATTATATTTTATCCACTGCGAATGTGAGATTGTGTGTTTCTTTTCTGTTCTTCTTCTATCTCTTTCTTCTTTTCTCTAACTATCCGGAATTTTCGGAATCGAAATTTTTGGTTCGTTACATTTGGTATCAGAGCAGAAGGTTAAGCGAGAACCTTGGCTCTGGTGGGATTACTCATTAAAGATAGGGTAAGTGGTACCCTAGAATGAGTTGAGTGTATATATATATATGAGAGAGCGTACTTGTTATTTTCTTATATAAAGATTTTAAATGGTTTAATATAAGAATATATTTTGATATATAAAGCAATATATCTTTCTAACGAATAGTAAAGGAATTGGTTGTTAAATTATTAAGTTAAATTAAGAAATACAACCAAAATGAAATTAAATCCATAATTTGGGAAAGGTTTCAGGATAAGGGTAATCAATTAATTTATGTAATTAATTAAACTTTATTTAATGAGATTAATTAATGGATAATAATTGGAAATGATAAATAAAGAGGGAGTTACTTAATGAAGTAACTAGAGGTAAGTAATTTAAGGAACAATTACTTAATGAAGGTAATTAAGAAATAAGTTAATTACCGAATGTGATTAATTAATGATGTAATTAATTTAAAGAAATAAAAAATAATATTATGCATTTGAATGAAATGGTCCTATTTCGAACAAGAGTTGTTTGAAATTTTAAAAGAAATTTGTTTTGAATTAAAACCAAAGGTGGTTTAAAATTTTAAAATATAACTTGGTATGTAAAAGAAATTGATATGTATACATGTGGATATACATAATATCAAAGGTGGTTGGAAATAAACTCTAAATGGTAAGTTTTGAGTTTGGAATAAGAAGTGATACCCAAAGTGATAAGTTTTTAAACTTAATAAGTGGGAAGATTGTTTATGAGAAGTTCAAAATTTGAAATGGAAGTTCAAACTAGGCAAGGTAGACTGGATTAAGTGAATTGAGTTTAACTTGGAAAAAGTTAAATATGTTGGGATGTTCAACCCGATTTGAAAATTTTAAGATGAAATTAAGATTTAACTTGGGAAGTTAAATGGTTGATTGTACTTGAGAGTTTGAGTGATTTCAAATTGGGTTTGAGATCTAGAAATTTAAAATGAATGAGAGATGGTTTAAATTTGAAATTTGAATTAGTTCAAATTGAATTTGATTTGAAGTAATTGAAGGTGTGATTGAGGATGTATAAGTATAAAATTCAAATGGAAAATTTGAATTGGATTAATTGGAAACGATTTGAAATTGAAGAGGGTTCAATTTGAAATCAGTCCAAATTGATGTGAATAATTTGGAATTGTAATTAAAGTTGAATAATTTTAAATTCAAATGGAATTTGAATTTAATTTGGGAGGAAATCAAGGTTAATTCAACTTTTGAAAATAGAGTTTGAAATTGGGATTAATTCAAATTGCAGTTGAAATGAATTGAAATTGGAACTAGTTTAATTAAAATTGAGATCAAGGTTGAATAAGTTAAGTTGGAATGAAACTGAGGTTAATTCAACTTGAATTGGCATAGAATCAATTTCAATGGCACTTGAAGTTATTTAAATTGGAATTGGGTCAATTTAAATGTAAAAGGGAATTTAAATTGAATTGATGAGAATGGGGATTGGGAAGTGAGCAGTTTTGACTCTGGACTATTTTTAATATAAATTGTTTTAATATAAACCTATTTTTCCAAGCTATTCATTATATATACAACCTTTCTTTTAAAAGCCAAATTATCTTATGCTGGTTTTACAATTATTTTTGAAACTGTTTAACAATTTTTCCAACTGTTTAATAAACTAATTACTATATTTCAACTATTTTACAAAACTAATTACTATCTTACTATTATTATGCAATTATCCAAAATTTCTATAATTATTTCAAGCTATTTTCTAACTATTTTACACCTATTTTACAAACTAGTAATTATTTTTCAACTACTTATCTATTTTCAACTTTTCAAGCTATTTTCAAAAAAAATATTAAACTGGACAGAGTTTTAAACTGTTATTGGTTGAATACCCAATCAAGATAAGAACAGTAGTGATAATCCAAACGGATTGAAGCAATTGTGAGTAAATGAATGAAAATTAAAAGTGAATGTGAATAGAAAGAGAATTGATTTGGCTAATAACCAATAAAGATAAATAAGTAGGGTGTATGTATGTTATTCTATTTGCATAGTGATTTGATCCAGATTCGAGCACAGAATTTCGAGATAGTTATATCGATCCGAGTGGGATTTTTCACTCGATTTTCGACGGCGAACCTGGATATGGATTGTTGATTGGTTCTGGATATTCTCTATCATAGTTATGACTATGCAAGGAGAATGACGGTTTCTGATCAAGAAACCAGATCTGTGTCCGCACTAGGAAGTCGGGTGGACGATACTAGTTCGGAAGTGAAATTGTGTGATTGAGTAAGCGATCAGATTGGTATAGCGTACGAATGATATGTATGCATCGTACAGATTTGAATAGGAATGATATTGAAAAGAGTAATCAAATATGAATATTTGATTTTTGAGTAAACAAAGTTAAATATCTTTGTTTTATAAAATAAAATTTCCCCTTGTTGAATCTATTGCCAGAAGGAAAGGATTTTGGAAATGTTTGAAGTATAAAAGGGAGTTTTATACAAGTTTGAAATGATCCAAAATTTTGAAAGATTTTATATATCTAAATATATATATAAAGGATCATATGAGGATTTTGGAAAAAAGTTTTTGGGAACCTTTGGATTTGGAAAGGCTTTTGATTTTTGGGTAAAATCAATATAAGAATTTGGAAAGCCTAATTTGAGAATTATCGATTTTGGAATAATCGATTTTGTGTAAAGAAGCTTTGTATGATATCATACTAGGTGTATGATTTAAAGATACTATATATATATAGTATAAAAAGTTTTGATGATGGCTCTGGGGAAAAAGGCGCTCCCTTGGAATGGACTTCTCAGGAGTACCACTGGATGGTGCTGCCTTGAGCCCCAAGGGGGGTTCTAAAGTTGATCCTGTGAGGAGTCTGGACAAACTAGTTCCTGAGGATTATTGGGTAGCGAAAGTCGAGGGCCCTCATGCCTACAGGGGAATTTGGGTTATGCTGTGACGACAGTGTAACTCGATGTCACTGCGATCTACTGTGGGGACCATAGCGAAAATCGTGTGGAGGATGAGTGTCAACGGCCTACACTTGATTTTGCCGGGAAGGCAACGCAACATCGGTAGACTGCGATCTATGGTCAAGTGGAGTGGAGAAGTTTCATTCTTTTAGCAGCGAAATTCGAGGGCGCTGATCCCTACAGTTATATGGGTTTTTGCTGTGATAGCTACGTAAGCCCAATTGTAGCTGCGATCTGTAGCGGGTTCCATGGTGTAATCGAGGGGCGGGAGGCCTACAGTTATTTGTGGATTTTGTCGGCACGGCAACGTAACCATCGGGTTAACTGCGACCATGGATGGGGGTGATGATTTCCAGAGCATTCTCACCAAAGATTATTTCCTCTATTTTCAAAAACTATTTTCTATATTTTCAATAAAATTATTTCAAAGTATTTTCACTGGATGTTGAAAACGGGTCTGCCAAGCACTTATAGATTTTCAGTCTTACGCTTGATCAACGTATGACCGAATTTCTGTGAGAACAAGGATGGACTGGTTGAGACATCGAGTTATAAAAAGTATTTTTATAAAACTGTTTTATGATATTATGTAAACTTTAAAGTGTTTTAAAAAGGGTTTCAAAGAATAATTTTTCTAATAACAAGAATTTTAAATTCTGGCTTCGTTTCTTTTCGAGGACGAAAAGATTCAAAGGGGGAAGGAATGTGATAAACCAGATTTTTGGACAACTATTAATTCGTAATTAACAGGACTAAATTTATTAAACCCTGACTTATTAATTGAACAAATAAACTTGATAATAAATATATACATTTAGATACCAATTTTAGTGATAAAAATACAAAATTCAACTTTAAATAAATCTAATGATAAATATTTATATCTGAATAAATATTTAATAATTCCCTAATATAATTATAGGAATGGGCATAATTTATTATTTTCAAATAAGATTAAATATATGTTTGTTTAAAATTATATTTATATATGAGTTGATTTTAAAATTTAATGTAAGTTTGGGTTTGGAATTCAAATAAATATATTGAAAATGTTACTTTGTAATAAATAGATGTATATTTAAAGAACATCATGAAATGAAAAATATATATAGGTAAATCTATAAATAAACATTTTAAAAAAAACATATGTTAATTTAAGAAATATGGTTTATGACATTGAAAGAGTATAAATACATGAAAAAAAAATAAGATTAATTATAAGTATAAAAATAAATACAAAACATATATAAATAAATATAAAAACATTTTACTTATGTTAATATAAAAAGGAAAATGCATAAATTAATATAGGTAAGTATAACATATATATATACCTAATTAATTGAAATTATAATATAAGGATTTATAAACATATCAAAAACATTTAAGTATATGTGGCATAAGCTCAAAAATGGAATATAACAAGTGTAAAATTATTAGATCACATATGAACATTTGTAAACTTATGATAACAAGTGTCATTTGTCTTCAAAAATAAATATTTAAAATTTAACCAAGGTTATATAAACATACTCCATTCATCTTTCCATTTCTTTCCTTAACTTCTAAAAATAAATCTGCAGTTCATTCCTCAAAGTAAAACCAGAGAATCAAACATCAACTTGAATATCATTCCTCAAATCAAAAAAACCTATAGATCAGTTTCTAAATCAAGGTAGAGGTCATTCAAACAATTTTCTCTGTTTTGAAAGCAACCTGGAATTAATATTTGCAAAATCAAATGTCTGCATTTTTTTTCAAAAACCAAGTTGCAAATCATTTTCAAAAGAAAATCAAGTCTGCATTTCTTCAATCTGGAATCATAAAAAAAGAAAAAGAAAGCCTGCATTTCTTAAAGCCGGAAGCATGTAAAGCATTTTCATCTCTGTTTTCAAGTAATATGCTTCAGCAACTCAATTCTATTTTCAAAGAAAGCTCAAACCAAAATCCTGGCATCATCAAATCAGTACTTTGAAGCATTTTCTTTTCAACCTGGAAGCAAAGCATGCATGTCTTCAACCTGGGTTTCAAACTAAGCCAGCATGCAAGTTTCATTAGCATGCAACTGCAGTTTCAAAATAAGGAGGCAACTCAAGTTTTTTTTTAAAGCTAATGCATATTCCAGTTTCCAAAGTAAGGTGCTCAGTCTTTCAAAAATCAGGTGAGTGAACTAACTTCTAAGGTTCAAAACTGTTTATCTTTGACTGCACATGAGAAAAGCTTTAAAGTATGAGATGGAGTAATGTTTGCATGGATAGATTCATATGTTAATGAGTATTAGTGGAAGAATATGCGCATATCTGTTTATATCTAAACATGTATACCTCTGTTAATTATTCAGCAGTTTACAAGCACTATTCACATATTATAACAGAGAGTAATATAACCTAGCCTCCTCTGTTTGTTTGGAAATCCCTGTGAGTAAACTTTTGATTTAAAAGTTTAAATAAATAAAAATCTGTTGCTGGTGGGATTTTAAGAATGAATCATGTATTTCATGTGAATATATAAAGTAATCTCTATACATATATGTGTGTTGAAGTGTGTATGTTTGAATACCTGGATTATCTCTGTTATAACTCAGGGTTTAACACTTTGATCAAAAATCCAAATCTTTCCTTCTTTCCTCTGATAGGTTCTTATTTTCATACAGGATAGGTTTATTTAAACATAATTTAGTTGATTTTAAAAATATATATATGTGTGTGTGTGTGTGTGTTCAAGTATAATAGGGTTGGAAATATTCTAGGAATTAAGGAAATACAGTATCAATTTTAAAGTACGATAAAATAAAGTGTTAAATTTCGCTGATTCAACTATATAACTTCAATCAACTCTGAAAGTTATTTTTTTTTCTTTTTTTTTTTAAAAAAAAAGAAAAGAAAATCCTAATTTGTGGTATTGTATTGAGGGTTGGATTCGAAGTAAATCAGAAGGCAGATTTGTGGGTGTTTCTGGTGACTGGAGGTACTGGAAAGGCCAAGATTTCGACAAGAGGTAAGGTGAAGTTCGTCGAGATCAACAAAAATGCTAGAAGAGTGGGTAGTTCACTATAGCATCGGAATTTGGTCGAAGTGGGAATCTAACCTAATGGGTCAAGTCTAGAAGCGACATCGTCTTTGGTTGTTCGAGTTGCGTCGGACCCAGGGGGATGGATGAGTGGTTGGCCAGAGAATATATTGTAAGGGTCACAGGACGTCCAGTGGTCGGCGATGTGGTCTCGAAGGAGTTTTAGGTGAGGGTGTTGTTTCAGGTGGTTCGAGTTTGTTCAATTTTGATTCTGGATTTGTGTTGAAGGCGGGGTATTTGGGATTGTAGGAGAAGATCATTAGTAACTTGACCATGACAATAGTGGACGCCGGAACCTCGTCAATCAACGGTGCATGTGCACGCGTGTGCCACCTGAATCTGGAAGTGTTTGAGTTTTAAGTGATGATGGGAGATCTCGGGTTCTCTCTCGCGTAGGACGTTGTGGAACTCGAAGTAAACGTGAGAGGTGAGGGTCCTCATGAATTTACTCGGGAATTGTGAGAGTTTGCTCGGTTTTTTTTTGTTCTGTGATGGGATTTTTGGTTTGAGGTAAGAACCTGTACCTGTTCTAAATAAAAAAAATGCAGATATCTAAAGTTTGAGTAAAATCAAATGCAAGTTTTGAAATGAACCTGTACCAGATCTGTTTTAAGTATAGAAAACCAAGCTGAAGGTTTCCAAATCTTCCAATTATAGTATCAATTTGCAAAATGTTTCAAATGGAAGTATAATAATAATTTAAGTATTAAATAAAGATAAAGAATTTATCTTTAAAATTATTTAAGTTGTGATCAATTAAGGATTATTAAATTGAAGATGATTAATAAAGAGAAATTACTGGAAGTGGTTTAGGATCACTAATAAATGCTATTAATTTATCAAAGACTAATCAATGTGAATGGTTAAGAATAATTAATCTATGTGATTAATTTAGAGATAAATTACTTAATGTAATTTAAGAATAACTAGTCAAGAGGATTAATTACATGAATGATTATTGGATGTTTAGTTAATTGGTTTTAATAAGCATGATTTAAAAGAAATTAAAGTAATTGATTGAATTCAATGTCGGTTAATTAAATTAATTAGAGATGGTATGGATAATTAATTAATCTTGCTTATGAATGATTGAATGATAATATATGCCTTAGATTGGTTGATATGTCTGGTATGTGATGTGTGATGCTATGCGATTTAATATGTTGGGTTAGAACAGTGACATCCTGTATATTAAAGTTTGAATTGTATTTCGCTTAAATAACTTGGGTTAATAATGACATTTGAGTCAAGGAGACCGGAGTCGGGTATTATCAGATGTCCGAATCCACTTCGGTTCTTTAGAAATTTGATATGTGAAATCAATAGACTGGAATGGAATGAATTAGGTGAACTGGACCCTTTTTAATTTAAGTTTGGCACTTAGAAATTAATGTGTGAAATAAGTGATGTCCATAACAACTTGTGAAGTTATAAATTGATACAAGTTACCCCGTGTTATATATAAGCTATATGATTTTGTAATTCATGCTTGATGAGTTTACTCACGCTGGTTTCCAGCCTGACCCGGGTGTTACTTTGATGTAATGCTCGGGTCAGACCGAGTGTTACAAATTTTCAGGTAATGACGTTCTGGAGCTCAGGAGGCGAGCTTGATGGCAGGGACGAATGGAGAGTTTCCACTATGATATTGTGTATATCTGAGACATGTTAAATTGTGTCTGTCCAATGTTGTATAAAATTTTTGTAACTCTGTTATATCGATGTAAATTGATAGATACGGTTTTCTTTGGTATAACAATTATTGATATTATATTTTATCCGCTGCGAATGTGAGATTGTGTGTTTCTTTTCTGTTCTTCTTCTATCTCTTTCTTTTTTTCTCTAACTATTCGGAATTTTCGGAATCGAAATTTTTGGTTCGTTACAGTATCACTAAAATCTTACACATATAAGATGTTATATGATTTTATGTATAACAACCTTAGAATAAAAGGGTGTATATATCAATTAAAAAATACTAAATAATGTGTAACATAATAATATATATTTAGGAACTGAGATTTGATAACTCAAATATTGTACATAATGTAACAATTAATAAAATGGTAGAAATGCTTATAGTTTATCATCGTAAATTATTAACCCATAGAAAAAGAACTAGCCAAAATGTTTTCAAACGTAAAAATATAAATCATAAAGCAAATTGAAGAAAGGGAACTAAACACTTAACATAGATTTAAAAATAACCAAAAACCATGCCATAATGGATATAAAATACTTAAAGTTTAGTCGTGATCAATAATGTTATTATGTATGAAGAAGATTGCAAAAACTTGAAAATAAAATATGCCAATGTAAATTTTGCAACAAACCGTTGAATGTATAACCTACTTTTTTAAATAATCATTCCTAATGGAGCCTATATATATAAAAAATATTCCATATATCAATCAAAAGGATCTGAACTAAGATACATGTATAAATAAAGTCATTAAATATTAGAATTAAACTTAGCACATCTGAAAGTTAACAAAGCTTCTCAAATAATAGAGATATTTCATACAACACGTGAAAAGCAAAAAATTTAGAGCACCTCAGATTTGGTGATAAGAACTTGAAAAAAAGGAATATTTAGCGAGGTAATTTAAGCAACTAAATTAGTTTACTATATTAATTTTCAAACATATATCATAAATAAAATGGTAAATTAAACCAACCATATATATTTCCTACCAAATAACGTAAAATAGTGAAACTAAAACAATAGATAATTCAAATATAATGCAAATGAAAAAAAGGAAAGTATGAAAAGAGGTTAATGTATGAGTGGATCTCCATTAAAATTTGTGATATTGATTTGGAAAATCCAATAAGTGTTTTTGATTAAACAACAGTGTCAATGAATATGGACTATAAGGTTAATAGTTCATTTAATTTTTAGTTAGGTATTGTTAAAAATTGATTGCAAAACTAAGTTTTTTATGCTTCTTGAGGCTTATAGTTGAAATTACTTTGGAAATTTTCTAAACGTGATTAGATTAAGAAAAATCAACCACAAGCTATATAAATGTATTTATGATTATCACTAACAAATTGAAAATCGAAAAAGGCGATGGATCACATATCTTAGTCTAAGTAATCATGTTAGAAGAGTTGAAATTAATATAAAAAGGGTAATCATTACTCCGTTATCTTTTGTAACACTATCCAAATCAATTCGAACATCAATCAATAAAGATAAAAATAAAAATAGTAAATCAGAACTAATTTCACATATTACAAGCAACCGTCCAAGCGGTATTCTGTAACAATTAATAAAATCCAAATTTCGATAGAAACATGTTGGGTAGTCTCAAATTTCAAAAGGAGCATTAGTTGCATATTGAAGGTAGCCATATAAAATGATAAAATTTCAAATACAAATTTAATGATGGTCAAAATTTCAGTTGGAACATGCAAAGAAATAAACCACATTAGCATATATCTTAGACAACATGTATTAACATATGTAAGACAATGAATCATTTAAGGACTGAGGGAGGCAAGAAATTTTCCTACAGCAAATAACAAAGCCGATTAAATCATACAATAAAAGCCCAAAAATTACAAATACATCGGCACAAACTTAAGGGTTAGTGAGTAGTAATAAATCCATGTATCGGTGATAACCCAGATTTTTGATATCTGATAATTGAATTAATTAACTGATTTTATTCAGTTGAACATATAAAATATGATAAATCAAGAGTTTGGATGTATATATAAGTCAATTTGAAACTATAATAATAATTGATTAAAATAATGAATCTTTTTAGTAAATAAATAAACATGTAAATAGATATATGCAAAACTTATCATATGATAACTATTTTATTTTTTATACATACATTTATGAATATAAGCGAAACTTGGATTAGAAATTCGAAGTAATATCATGAGAAAATTACAACTAGTATGTATAGATATTTGGTTATTAATTAAGTATACAATTGGGTTCATATTTTCTTTTCTTTTTAAAGTTACATAAGTATAAATAAAGAAGAAATGTGTTAATGGGAATATAAATACATAAAGCACTAATGATAAGATTAAGTCAAATTTTAAACATAAATAAATAAAGACATAATTCATATAAAAATATAAAACAAAAATATAAGTGAAATAAATTTAAGTTCAGACACTTGTAAACATTTAATTATTGTTTTTGACAATTGTAAATTATGATAACATGTGTAAACTTTGTATCATGCAAAAAATTAACAAATGGCAATATAGTTTTTTCTTTTGAAAATTAATGAATTAGTGAGAAAACTGGATTCCAGCAAAAAAAAACTTCTCAGTCCTCTTCTTTCTTCCATAACTAAAAATAAATGAATCAAATATCAACAACCTCAGCCTAAACCAAAATCAAACTGTTTCAATCTGATTCAAAGAGCAACTCATTGAGAAAATCATCAAACATGCTTCATATCATATCAAAAATCAAGCTATAATTCTAAAATCAAGCTATAGTTTCAAGATTTTCTTCCAGTTTTCTCTGTTTACAATTTACAGGTGAGTAAACTACATCCTTTAATGTTTGATCTGATGCATAGTCTTTTGGGTGATGTGTGAATGTAGGCTTGCACGGATAAATTCATATGTTAATGAATATTAAGTGAAAGGATATGTGTATATCTGTTTATATATAAACATATATGCCTCTGTTATACAACAGTTTTCAAGCTCTGTTCAAACATAGTATAACAATGAGTAAACACTTATTTAAAAGCTTAAGGAAATAAATGTTGTTGCATGTGTATTTTTGTTATGATGTTTGTGTTGCATGTCTATATATATAAGCAAAATCTCTGTGTGTATATATCTGGTTGAAGTTGTGCGTCTGTAGGTCTCTATTCTTGGTCCAAAGTTAAAATTTTGATCAAAATACCAAATCTTTGCCTCTGATCTCTGTTAGGCCTAGTTTTCAAACAAATTAGTTTGTTAAAACATAAACTAGGATTTAACAATAGTTTTAAACATGTTTGATATATATATTATCTGGAATCAAGAAATACAGTAGTAAATCCTAAAAATATGTTAGATTCAAGTATTTAAATTTGTTGATTTAATTATATAACTCGAATCATCTTTGGATAATAGGATTTTTAAAATGGAAATCTCGATTTTTAGGCGAGTATTGAAGGTGAAGTTCAAAGTTGAACTGGAAATGGTTTTTGACCATTTTCTGGCGATTGTCGAGCACTTAGCCGTTAGGGTTTTCATCGGTGCTTGGTTGTCAACTGGAAGGGTCGATAAAAATGGTGGTTGTGGTGATCGATCGTCGAAGCGTCAGATTTTGGATGAATTAGGGTTTAATACCTAGTTTAGGTTGAGGTGGAAGATTGGGCGACTGCATCGACTCTCTGGCATCAGAATTCATGAGACACGGGAAATGGAAGCGTGGATGGTCGGAGAATGTGTGGCCGAAGTTGTAGCATCGCCGGTGGTCGGCGTGAGTGGTGCGAGGCGGTTTTGCCTGGTGAGGTTGAGTTCCAGTTTCGAGCTAGATACTTGATTCCCTTTTAGAGTTGATGGCGTCGAATCAATTATTGGAATTGTGTGTCGAATTGATTTGCGACTTGACGGAGGCGGTGAAGATCGTCGGAGCGCTGGAAAAAAGCAGTGCATGTGCACGGCAATGTTGATCGTGTCGAGATGTGGGGTTGAGATTGTCTCGAAGTGGTACTCGAGATAGTGAGGGTCAGGCTCGAGTTTTTACTCATTTTCGTTGAGTTGTGTAACAACAGTTTTTTTTAAATTTAACAAGAGTAAAAAAACAATAAAAGATAAAAGAGGAAAGGGAAACTCGAAGCCAGTCTCGAGTAAGGTTCGAGTTTAACCCGAAGTAGATGATATGCAAGTTTAAATAATATTTTTAAAAGTTTTTAAAGTAAGTTTTGAAAAGAAAATTGTTTTAAACTTATCTTAAATAAATTATTTTCCTTTATAAATGTTTCCTAAAACTTTAATTAACAAATTATATGTTTGTTAACTTAAGTTTGTTAAGTTAAAATTTAAGATATTTTAAATTTAATTGTTATAAAATAATTAAGTGATAATTAAAGGTTAAATGTTTTTAAATAATATGATTACGTAATTAATAAAGATGATGATTTATCTTAAAGGTAATTAAGATTTTGATAAGTAAATAAAGTAATTAAAGTGTTATTAATTATATTAATTATTGATTAAGTAATCAATTAATTAATAGTTAAGGGTTATAAATTAATTAATTAAGAGGTAAATTAGTTTATAATTAAGAATTATTAATTAAATAATTAGAGATAATTAATTAATAATTATTGATTCATTAATTTAGTAATTAATTAATGATTAGTGATAAATTAATTATGTAATTAGGATGTAATTAGTGACTAATTAATTAAGTAATTAGAGATTAATCAATTTATAACTAAGGATTGATTAACTGATAATTAAAGATTAATTAATTTTTTTAAAGGGTAATTAAGAATTACTTAATTTTAATTAATCAAATGAATGTGATTAATTTAAGTTAATTAATTGGTTGATTAAATAAAGATAATCTTGATGGTTGATTAAGTATAATTACTTAATGAGATTGATAAGTAAAATTACTATAAGTAATTTAATGTATAATTACTAGATGTAATTAATTAAAGAGAATTACTTAATGAGAAGTAATTAAAGAATAATAATTAGTAGATGTAATTAAGGATTAATTCCTTGGTGTAATTAATCAAAGGATTTTGGTAATTGATTAGGAATGATTACCTAATGAGATTGATAAGTGTAATTACTTAGTGAAGTAATTGATGGATAAATTACTGGATGTAATTAATATAAGGGAAATTACTTAATGGTAAGTAATTAAAGGTTAATCACTTAGGAGAAGTAATTAAGGGTTAATTACTTAGTGTAATTAACTAAGGATTGATTGGTTAAGAAAACTAACCAGGGGTTAGATAATTAATGGGTGTGATTAATTATAGGATAATTAATCAATGTAAGTGATTTTAGGATGATTAATTTGTGTAATTAATTAAGAGTTAATTACTTATTGTAATAAAATAATAATTAGTCAAGGGTGATAAATTAAGAAGGATAATTAAAGGATGATAGATTAATTGCTTTATAATTGATTAATATTAAGTAAAGGTAATCTAAGTGATTGAGATTTGAAATTAATTTAAATAGAGATAAATTAAATTAATTTTTTAAAGTGATCAATCTTGCTTATGAATGATTGAATGATGTTAAATGCCTTAAATTTGTTGATATCTCTGATATGAAATGTTTTATGATATGATATGTTTGGGTAAACAGTCATAATGTGGTTATCTATCAATGATGAATTGCTGTGTAAAAAGTGACATCCTATATTTAAAATTGAATTTTATTTAATTTAATAACTTGGGTTAAGATGACATTGGATTCGAAGAGACCGGAGTCGGGTATTAGAAATACCCAAAACCACTTCGATTCTTTATAAATTGATATGTGAAATCGATAAGGTGGTATGGAATGATTTAAGTGAATTGGACCATTTAATCCAAGATTTGGTACTTAGAAACTGGTGAGTAAATTGAATTTAACTTTAGGAAGGTTAAATAATTTAACAAGTAACCTGAAGTGGAAATTTAAATTGAATTGATTGGAAATGGATGTTGGAAATTGAACATTTTGACTCTGGACTATTTTCAAAATAAATTGTTTTAGTACAAATCTATTTTTCCAAGTTATTTATAATATATGCAACCTTTCTTATTAAAACCAAAGCTATCTTATACTTATTTTATAACTACTTTTGGAATTATTTAACTATTTTGCAACTATTTTATAAACTAATTACTGTTTTTCAACTACTTTATAACTAATTATTATTCTACAACTATTTGACATTTTCCAACTATTTTACAATTACTTAACTATTTTACAGCTATTTTACAATTTTGAGCTATTTTCTAATTTTAAGATGGTCAGAGTGCAAATTATTTATAATTAAATACCTATTGAGTTAAGAATTGAGGTGATAATCCAAATAAGGATTTAAGCAATTGTAAGTAAGTGAATGAAAATCAAAGTGAATATGAATAGAAAGAGAATTGATTTGGCTAATAACCGATAAAGATAAATACGTAGGGTGTACGTATGTTATTCTATTTGCATAGTGATTTGATCCAGATTCGAGCACAAAATTTTCGAGATAGTATGTCGATCCGAGTTGGGATTTTCACTCGATTTTCAACGGCGAACCTGGATATGGATTTTTGATTGGTTCTGGAGATTCTCTATCATAGTTATGACTATGCAAGGAGAATGACGGTTTTTGATCAAGAAACCAGATCTGAGACCGCACTAGGAAGTCGGGTGGACGATACTAGTTCGGAAGTGAAATTGTGTAATCAAGTGAGCGATCAGATTGATATTGCGTACGGATGATATGTGTACATCATACGGGTTTGAATGAAATTGATATTGAATTTGTGGATTAGAAATGTAAAATGGTTTTTGAAATGAATGGTATATTTTGTGAAATATATGATGAAATAAAATGGAAATTGGATATTTCCATGGTAGAAATTTACTTTATGAGAGTAAGTAATATGGTAAATGACTTTATAGAGTAATCAAATTTGAATATTTGATTTGGAATAAAAAAGTTATATATCATTTTTATATAAGATAAATCTCATCTTGTTGAATCTATTGCCATAAGAAAAGGGTTTTTGAAAGTATTTAAAGTATAAAAAACAGAATTTATACAAGTTTGAAGTGATCCAAAGATTTTTAAAGTTATATGTATATCTATATATATAAAGGATCTTATGAGAATGATTTTGAGAAAAGGTTTTTGGAACCTATGAATTTGGAAAGGCTTTTGATTTTTTTGGGAAAAATCAATTTTGGAGATTTGGACAGCCTAGTTGAGAATTATCGATTTTGGGATAATCGATTTTGTGAAAAGGAGATTTATATGAGTTTCGTACTAGGTGTATGATTTGAAAGATACTATATGTATATAGTATAAAGTGTTTTGAAAATGACTGAAGAAAAAGGCGCTCCCTTGAAATGAACTTCTCAAGAGTACCATAGATTGGTACTGCCTTGAGCCTAAAAGAGGAGAAGGCTCTAAAGTTGATCCTGTGAGGAGTCCGGACAAACTAGTTCCTGAGGATTATTGGGTAGCGAAAGTCGAGGGCGCTGATGCCTACAGAGGCATTTGGGTTATGCTGTGACGACAGTGTAACTCGATGTCACTGCGATCTACTTTGGACTATAGCGAAAATCGTGTGAAGGTGATTGTCAACAGTCTACGTTTGATTTTGCCGGCAAGACAATGTAACATCGGTAGACTGCGATCTATGGTCGAGTGGAGTGGAGAAGTTTCATTCTTTTGGCTGTAGAATTCAAGGGCGCTGAGGCCTATAGTTGTATGGATTTTTGCTGTGACAGCAACTTAACAACGGTTGTAGCTGCGATATGTAGCGGGTTCCATGGCATAATCGAGGGGCGCGGAGTGCCTACAGTTATCTATGGATTTTACCGGGAAGGCAACGTAACCATCGGGTTAACTGTGACTGTGGATGGGGATGATGTTTTCCAGAGCATTCTCACCAAAGATATTTCCTCTAATTTCCAAAATGTTTTCTATGTTTTCCATAAAAATATTTTCCAAGTATTTTCACTAGGTATTGAAAACGGGTCTGCCAAGCACTTATAGATTTTCAGTCATACGCCTGATCAACGTATGACCGAATCTTTATTAGAACAAGGATGGACTTGTTAAGACATCGAGTTATAAAAGGTATTTTTTTGTAAAAACTATTTTATAATATTATGTAGATGTTAAATGTGCTTTAAAAATGATCAAAGAATGTGATAACCCGATTTTTGCGTCGTCGAATCTCCCCTTAGACGATTCCGACCACCCAAAATAAACACGAAGCCCAAAATCGAGCAATAATGACCTTACCTGAAACACACTGATCGACAATACTTAGCTCGTTCAGATGCTGCCGACCACCAAGCGACGCGTAACGACGTCCAAGCGTTCATCGACCTCCCTGAAGCCTTTTCCACCATTTCGATGAACTCCGAAGTTCTGGTGATGCTGCAGTTGTTAGTCCTTAAGATGATGGTTTTGACGACAACAACCTTAGAACAAGATTATAAAATGTAAATACTAACATTATAGTTTAGATATATATGTATATACAGGATTTAATCATGCAGGTACAAAGAATGAAGAATGTACAGTATAGAGATTCAAGATATTAAGATTGAAGACTCATGAGTATCATGAATATCAAGATTTCAAGATTTGAAATAATTTAACTAGGAATTTTGTTAAAACTCCTAGAATAGCACTGGCATCTTAAAATCCAATTTATTCGTGGATTGGAATCCACTTCAAGCCCATTAAAGGGATGAAACCATAAGTAGGATAGAACCTACGAAAAATCTAGTGGAACATTGTTTTGTATCTGCTAACTTTTATTCAAAATGATTTTACAAAATTATCTTGTTTTTAAAATGATTTCAAAACCTTCCTTTTAAAAGAATCAAAAACATCTATCCTGATTTTAAGCTATCTTTTAAATAGTAATATATTTAATTTTTAATATTTATACTTAGATTTAAGTATAAAATTATAGTAAAATTTTATATATACCAAAATATTATTCTCTATATTTATTTATGTATTTTAACTATAGTTAAGTATATTTATAAAAGTTTAAAATAGTTATAATATAAGATAAAAGTTATTTTCAAAGAAAAACAAAACACCAAAATTTCCTTTGGCATGTCGACATACCCAAGATACCCATGTCGACATAGTGGCAGTTGGTTTCAAAATTTAAATTTCAAAAGAAGTGTTTATTCGTCATATCCATTCACGAATGGACATGGCTATTGTTCTTCTATAAATAGGGGCCGTTTTCAACGAATTTCTAATCATATTTTTATTGTTTTCACTCCTCTTCTTCTTCCACATTTCTTTAGGCACATTCTTACCATTACTCTATCGAAATCAACATCGAATCTAACTAGATCATTTCTGGTTTGATTCTCTATCACTATCTCACAGTGCTATTCAGAGTTATAGACTTATTTGTAATCAATTAAGTGAGAAAAGGTGTGATTGTAGCCTTGAAAATCAATCAAGTGAGAAAAGGTGTGATTGTAGCCCTGGAAATCAATTGGATGAACATGTTGCCCATGAATTCAAGTATCTCTACCCAAAGGATTGTGATTCTGGAGGGTGTACCTCGTAACCTTGAAATCGAGGGTGCAATTGTAAAGATTGCTTTTGAAAGGAAATCCGTACTTGTGTGCGGGACTGGATGTAAGGTAACTCCGAACCAGTATAAAATCCGGTGTGTTCTTTCATTTACTGCTTTTACTTTGCTTTTGCGTCTGTGTTTGTTTCTGTGATCAAATCCGTGTCTGAATATTGCATACATTGTTCAAATTAACATAAACTTAAAAACATTTAGTAATTCCTTAAAACTATTCACCCCCCACTAGTGTTTATCTTAGCCTTAAGATCCGTAATCCGCATTTCTTACAACAATAGCCTCGACAACATAAATGACTCACAGCAGGTCCTAAAATCCTACTACATCGATTTTCCATCGCCAGATGTTCGCAAAATCCATCTAACATTTTTCCCATGCTCCTCTAGTCCCTCGCCACCTCCGGTAGCAAACCCGACCCCAAAGAACTTACCGATCATTAAAAAGACTAAAAAAACCCTTTTTGAACAAACCCAAATACCTCACTCAGTACTATCTTAAAAATTATGATTTAGCCTGTAAAATTCCTAGTTTTCGAAAGCAATTCGGGCTATATAAGTGAATTCGAAAATCATCATGCTTGAAATTTACCCATTTTCTGATTTCCACTGTTTTGTTAAATTTTACAGAGTTTTAACTAAAAACCTTCACTTGAAATTATATTAAAAAACAAGAATACAATGTTACTAACATTTTCTCTTCAGTAATCAATGTCTAATTTTGATTATACAGGGAGATATGAATTTTTGTAGTTGATCTTGCAACAGACATTTACAGAGAACATAAAACATACATATACAGGCATGCATTCAAATTTGTACAACAAAACTAGATTAGATGAAAAATCTATGCAACAAACATGTTTATAACATCTTTACACAGATCAATCAACACCAAAATATTTGTTTTTAAAATGTTTACTCACCTGCTTTATTCTTTTGAAATAACAGAGGATAGAGCTACTTGCTTTATTTTTCTAAACTTGATTTTTGAATTGGAACACTTTAATCTGAAATGTTGTTAATTTGCTATCACACATGATTGAAGTTTTTGAATCTTTGCTCAATTGTTTATACAGAATTGGTCTTTGCTCTGGAATCAAGATTGAGATGCTCAGATTTATTTTTTTGATTTTACTTTGATATTTAAATGGTTTATGGCTTCAGATTTGAAAACTAGAGGAAGATGATAATTGTTTGCTTCTTAGATTTTGTTTACTGTTGTTTCTCTTTTAAGATTTTCTTGTTGGAAAATGTAGATGAAAGAAGAAAAATGAAGATGTACATATCTTATTTATTTTTATTTTTATTTTTTTTGAAAAAATTGACACCTTTTGATTTCCTTACATTTGTTACTAACACTTGTTCACAAATGTATTAATCTTCTTACACATGCCTATTCTCATATATTTATGCTCAAATATGTTTTATTTTTATTTTTCATAAGAAATTTCTATTATATTTTCCATTTATCTATATATATATCCTATGATTAATATTTTCTATTTTAATTAATGTATTCCCTTTTTTAACTATTTATATAATCTTAAGAAAACGATCTTAAAAATTTATCATGTACTAATAAGTAAATATACAAATATATATATATATATATATATATATATATATATATATATTGAAATTTTACTATTAAATAGCTTTTGAAAATTATTATATTTAATTCAAACATAACCTCCCAATTACATATACCGCATTGTATTCTAATCAATATATATATATACACACACACTTAAAATTTCAATAAAGTTTACACATCACTATTTATATATTTATTAATTTACTAAGAGATTTATAGTTTCCGAATATTTATCAAAATCTTATTGGTCCATCTTACAAATCAGCATTTTAATTGAATTATATCGTGTTAATTATTAATTAACAGATGACCAAAAATCGGGTTATCACATTTTTCCCCCCTTTGAATCTTTACGTCCTCAAAAAGGAACGGAGCCATAACTTATTCAATACTTAAAATCAGATAAATTATTATTTGATCATTTTCAAAACACCTTTAACATCTACATAATATTATAAAATAGTCTTTATAAAAAAAATACTTTTTATAACTCAATGTCTTAACAAGTCCATCCTTGTTCTCATAAATATTCCGTCATACCTTGATCAGGGTAAGACTGAAAATCTATAAGCGCTTGGCATACCCGTTTTCAACACCTAGTGAAAATACCTGAAAAATATTCCACCTCGAAGTGGAATCGGTATTATGTATGTATTTGGAATGATTGATTTCCCGCATTATAGAGCAGATGAAACCCTATGCGCCGCATAATAGCGGATGATATTTTATAAATCCCATATACCGCGATATTCCACCTTGAAGTGGAATGGGTATTTAATTGTTGTGCTAACGTCTATGGATATAGAGAAACGGGTTGGAGGGATCCAACTGGATTGCTCAAATATTTGAATTTGTTTCAATATTGTGTGTTGATTACTTATAATCTATGTGTGATTATATTTGTGATTGAAATCGTTGAAGGCTATAGTTTAGCCGAATATATTTTTGGTATCGTAGGATACCAAAAATGAATATAATTGGATTTTTTGAAATTTAAGTAGAAATCTATAGTAAGTTAAATTTTGAGAATTTGATAAATTAAAAGGAATTTTAAAAGGATAAAGTTTTATTTTTGAGATCCTATTGAATAAATTCCAAAATATGTGAAAAAGGCATAATAAATGGATTTCAAATAATATTGCTTAATAGATGAAGAATTTATTTAAAATTCAGATTTTTAAATAGTTTGGAAGAAATAAAGAGATTTATTTTAAAAGAAAATAAATTTGGGAAATTGATTTGAAATTGATTTGGTGTTTGAAAATAAATCTTTGGGAAATCAATTTGAAAATTTGATTTCGCGTTGGAAATGAATTTAAAAAATCAATTTGGAAAGTGATTTGGTGTTTTGAAATGATTTTGGAAATCAATTAGAAATTTGATTTAGTATTTGAAAGTGAATACTTGGAAATCGATTTGAAAATCGTATATCAGTTGATATTTGGGAATCTAAATTCACAATGAGAATTTATAAAGGAAAGTGAATTTTGTTTTAAAAATAAACATTCGGTTATTTTTAAATGTTTGGAAAGGAATTTACAGATTTGGAATGTAAATTAAATAAATCGAGAAGGGTTTATTAATTGGTTTAAATGGACCATTTTGAAATGGAAAGCGTATTTTCCCTGGGAAACCGAGTATATTTTCAAAGTAGCTTTGAAGTATAAAATAAAAGTTTTAAAGTTGATTTTAAAAGAATATTTTAGAGAAATTATTTCTTGAGTTTTTTTTAAATCTTTAAAGTGAAGATTTAATTAATTAATTTTAGAAGTGATTATTTTAAAGATTTAATTGATATTTGATTTAGAAAGGGTTATTTAAATATTTAAACTCTATCTACTAATTTTATTTTAAAATTAGATTGGACTCGAAGTTTTGTATGAGATATTGGTATAATGTTTTCATAACTAATATTTAAATAAATGTTTTAAAATAGTTTTATCCAAATATTTCCAAGTATATTTTGGATAAGTGATTTGAATTATATTAAAGTATCTGAACTCGGCAGACATTCAGTGAAAATAAATGATATCGGGAATCTTATTCCGCGATTGAAAAGTGATTTGAAATTTGTTTTCAAATGGTTGAAATGTGAAAATATATCTTGCAAAGATATTTTGAAAATAAATAACTGGGGGAAAATTATTTGAAATCCAGTGATTGTTGTGAATGTTGATTGATAGTTAAATAATCGACTATCAATATCGGCCTTTAAACGGCGTTTGAATTTCGATGTCGACTTTCGGGCGTCGAAAAATCGGGTTGTTACATGTGGTATCAGAGCATTTGGTTAAGCGAAAACCTTGGCTCTGGTGGGGATTACTAATTAGAGATAGAGTCAGCAGTACTTTAGAATGAGTTGAGTATAATAATAGATATAGCGCGTATTTGTTGGTGAATATAAAATTGTGAGTAAACTCATTCTTAAATCTGAGATCTGCTTGAATATCTGGTTTGCACGTGACCATCTTGAAAGTTATATGATGATATGATTATATGTTATGCTTGTGTGCATATATTTATTGTGTGCATGTATTTGGAATCAAGAAAGAATGCCTCTGTAAAAAAATTACAGGGTCTAATTAAGTTCAAAATTCAATCTCATCTTCCTCAATCCTTTCTAGCTTGTGATGTTAAGCCCAAACATGTTTAAAATCTCCACAACTTAATTTTAAAAATATATTTCCAAAGAAAATATATGATGGGTTTATCTGGAAAAGAAATACAGTATAAATTTGAATTTTACTCAATTTTCAATCTGCATGAATTCAAGAATTAATTACACCATCCAAATTCATTTTGAAAATAATGGTTTTTAAAACAAAAATAAGGTTTTTTAGTTGCGATTTGAGGTCGTATGGGTTGGATGAATGGAGAATGGATTTTCGCGAATTTTCGACGATCGGAGAATTTCTAGGTCTTGAGGTTTGGGCCGCATCTTGTTGAAAGGTCTGAGATCGCTAGAAAAATGGTTGATGATTTTTTAATTCATTGCAGTTGGTGATTTGGATCAATCTAGGGTTTAAGCACTGTATTTTGTCGACGATATTCGGGAGGCCTTATGGCAGTTTCATTTTCCAAAAAGCATTGCGGATTTCTTTTAAATTCTTTTATTTTTCTTTTATTAAAGATAAAATGTTTTTTTTGCTCACACCAGTCCCATGAATGACCTAGAGTTTATTGTTCTCTTTTTAAACTCTGGGTGCATATAATTTTCCATACGGACAGCCTAGAGTCAGATTATCATCGTTTTGGAGCGAAGTCAGAAAAATTGCTGTGGAGATCGGGAATTCTAAATGGATGGCGAGACGTACCACTTATACTATGTAGTGTCCGTTACGTTTGGGTTGGTGCAAGTCAAAATTTCCATGTAAGCAAGTTAAAATAACTGCCAATGTTTGTATTGTGTTGTTGTAAACTCTGATGTTGTATGTATAAGCTGATATAGTGCTTTTATTTTAAAGATTATTCATTTATCTATTATATTTGTTCCGCTGCAAAATGTGAGATTCCATTATTGTTCTGTTTCTTCTTCTATCTTCTTTTTCTTTAACCCTAACGGTTTAGTTTTTGGGCGTTCGATTGGTCGACATTTGATACAGTGGGCGTATTGATGTCGAATTTCGAAAGTCGAAAAATTGGGTCGTTACAGTGTGGATCAGAAATCGATAAGTCAAGACAATATAAAACAATCTGTCTAATCCATTATATTTCAAATACAATAGACAAAGACACCACGGTGGAAACAGATAGATATAGGTACGTCTGGACTCCTTCTCCATGCTATCCAATATTCGTCAAGCCTGAACCTGATCACTTGGCTACTCATAAAAAATTGAGTACCCAAGAGTTTAAGAAAAACAGAATAAACTCTAGGTCAGACATAGGTCTGGTGTGAGTAAACGTGTAACGGCCCGCAAATCCGTACCCCTTGAGTTAACCCTATTCCACAACAATCAACTCAAGTTGCACAGAAATACGAACCATTTGGGTTAAAGAAGAGGAGGTAGAAGAAGAAAATAGAAAACAATACAGAATCTAACCATCGCAGCGGAATAAAATATAATAGATAGATAATAATCTTATTCAAAATCAAATATATCTGTTTACATATATTACATCATCAGAGTACATCAATCACAGATCACATCAATAACATACAAGTGGATACCTAGCAACTCAATATAGCGGAATATATATATATAAACAAGTACGATAGTACGTGTCGTCATCCAGCTCGTCTCCTGAGCTCCATAGCATCATAACCTGTATCCTATAATACTCGGTCTGACCCGAGCATTACAGTTAAATAACACCCGAGTCAGTCTGGATTACCAGCGTGAGAAAATCACACCCAATTGATTATTAAAGTTTGAAAAATCCTTTAAAAACAAAAGCATCTCGTAAGACCACGCCACAAATAAACATGTCGGGTTTTTACCTTACGATAGCTAAAACAATTTTCTATAGAAATCCTCTGATATTATAATAGGGTCTATATACAAATACTTATAAAATAGCCGAAATTGTTACATCTATTAAATTCCAGCTACTAGCCACAGAGTGGGTAATACAAACAAAACTCGTACAAGGCTCATAGGGAGAATGGATTTCCAACTAATGGCTAGGCACTGGGGTACCACCTGTCACAGTACCTGGTCTAGATCAGCGTACCGAGGAGCCACCCTAACTCCCCTGCAACACAAGACCGGAACCATCCCTTACTGGACAGTCCCGAGCAAGATCACCCCGCGGTTGGGATCAGCAACCGCCCACTAAGCCGAAATAAAGGGACATCTAGACAGGGATGACCTCACCCTCCGGTGGGGGCTACCCACGAAGCCTTGCTGCATATCCCCTGATTTTCAGCCATTCCCATTTGATGAGGCTTGAGGCTAAACGTTACCTTTTTAGAACGTTTCACTTAGAATGCCCATCGTCCACCTGACGATGTTTCGCAAGCATTCGTCCATACAAGTCCGTCCCGGGTCCGAACGGAACCGAAGGCACTATTCCTACTACATCCATTTGGAAATATCCTCAGGATTAGTAGCGACTAGCCCTTGCACTTCACTGCTCCATCTTCGACTCCGAACACGTTTTTCGCACGAAACGTACAAACCGGATCGAAGTGGTTTTCGAGAAATAAATCTCGATTCCGGTCTCTTCGAAACGATCAACGCATTGTCCAATATTGATAGTCGGTTATTTAACTATCAATTAATATTCACAACATCCATCACACAATAAATAATTTCCCAAATTATTTATTAACCTCAAAATATCTTCACAAGATACAATTCTATTTTCAATCTTTTGAAAACAGTTTCAAAACCAACTTTCTTTTCAGAGTAAACTTTCCCAATATTTACTATCTCCTCTGAAATTACCAAGCACAAAAATAAATTTTAAAAATAAATTTTAAAAACACTTTACTTTAAAATATATATATTTTAAAACATTTAGGATAAAACTATTTCAATGATTTGTTAAAAATACATACTATATGAATATTTGAAAATAAAGTTACTTAGTAAATATAAAACAAGATTTCTTCTTTTAAAAAAAACAAAATACTAAGTTACTTCTTAATAATTACTACTAAAATAGAATTAACAGAAAATCTTACTTGAGACTTTAAATATTAGAAATAATAAATTTTACAAAACTTACTTTCCTAAAAAAATAATTTTTAAACATTTAATTTATATTTAAAAATTTACTTTTTAAAAGAAACATGTACTTGGCTATCCAGAGAAAATTCCAACTTCAATCACTTAAATCAATTTTCCCAAATTGATTTCCAATTTATTTTATTGAAATAAATTTCTTTACTTCCTTAATTCATTTTAAAATTCATTAATTATGACTTACTATTAATGTTATTACTTTCCGTTTGTTTTAAACCTTTTTAAGTGAAATATACGAATTCCAGTTTGTCCCAACTTCTTCTTTATTCCTTTTAATAGTTTATATCCTAAATTTTTAAATAAATGTTTTATTCTTTTAATTAATATCACTGAAGATTAAAATTCATTAACTCTTTGTTTATTCAAATTTCTATTCTATACTCAAGATTTATTTATTAGAATTTTAAAGTCACTTTATTTCTTTCCAATTCATTTAAAAATTTATTCAAATTTCTATAATCATTCTACTTACAATTTCACTTCTTTTATTATCTTGCAAAAATCCAATTTATATATTTTTGATAATTCATCATACCCAAATATATCAATTAAGTCATAGCATTCAATATCCCAATATAATTCGTCAAAGAATATCAAATTATCATAGCAGAGGGCAATAAATAACTTAAATATATGTTGAGGGATCCAGTTGGATCCCTCCAACCTGTTTTCCCTGCATCCACAGATGTTAGCACAACATAATATACCAATTCCAGAACATATCATACTATAGCACCTCAATCAATCAATTTCAACCATTCAAACAATTATTGAAATTTAATCATTTAAATTTACATTTAAATTTACTGAGTGAGATTAACTCACCTTTGTCCTTACTAGCAATCAGATTCGATCCAGCTTGTTCCTCTATTTAGACCTTGAATAACATTACGTGATTTATTAACATCTGAACTAATAAGATAATCAATTATCATTTATTAATTTAATCTAAACTAATAATTTTATTTCAAACTAATTCCCTAACATAAATTATCTTTAAAATTAATCCAGTAGGTTATAGTATGTATATGTATATTTTTAGTTTATCCCTAAAAAATCTACATCAGCTTTAAAATCTAATTTTACACAAACTTTAAACTCTCATATATTTTTGTTCTTAAAAATCCTATATATATATATTATTACTGTATACTGTTTTATTTTACTGAAACAATAACCAACAATTTAAATTAAAAGTTTCAAATTTGCCTAACTAAAAATTTCTAAGATAGAATTTACCTTAATCGCACATGAGTCCAACATCACGAGCTTCAGCTCGATTCCAAAAATCGCGACCCACTTCGAAATTCTGACCATGGACTACTTCGACGTCCACTCCTCCAACGCGTGCGCGTGCATCCACCCACTCAAATGCGACCTCACGAAACCCTAAACTCGACCGCGGCCTCTCCCCAAGTGCCAAAAACCGATGCGACGCCCCAACTGTAAGCCCTAGCCAAGTCGAGCTCGCGACAATGTCCCCTCCATCGAAGCTATTTCGCGATTCACTATCGTGCGCGTCACTTCCCCTCTCGATTCAATCGTGAATCAACACGAGTCTCTCCTCCTTGCAGCGCACAGAATCCACACTACACGAGCACAAATCAAACCCTAATCCATTGCCTCAACTGGAGGAGACCCTCCCAATACTCAATCGCGATTAGATTTGCAAAATCGAGCTTGAAAAGAGTCGCACGGCCATGGATGATGGGAGAATGGCACGCGACTTGTTTTTGGTTTAGGAAAATTGCGTTTGAAGATGTGAGCTTCAGCCGAACGATTTTGATTTTCAAATGGGGACATAAATTAGGATTAGGAAAAAAAATGACTCGTTTATATTATTCGGCTGTGTTGACGTACAAGTAGGCACGAATGATTGGAAGAAAAGAAGCGTGCAAAGGAAGCTTATGATAATTTTGACCAGGCGTACACAAGAAGTTTAATTAATTAAATTAAATTTCATTAGCTTAAAATCAATTAAATTTTCCGCGTTGATATATCGTACACTCACACACTATCTTCGATCAAAACGAAATTTGAAATCCGATAATAATTCAATATTACGGACCCAATGGAACTGGTTTCGTCGAATTCTGAGACTGTGCCTCGGAAGGCTATTTTTCAATTCAATTCGAACTTTATATTTTCAAAACTGAACAAAACACTGTAAAATTTAATTTTACAACTTCTATTATCTTCAGCCCTATCAATATAAATTTTACGAACTTTCAAATTATTTTTAACAGACTTAAAACTCTAGATTCAACGTTTTACCCAACCTCAATTTATTTAATTTCAATAATTTAATTATCAAATAATTGGTGATATTTGAATTCAAGTTAGAAATTAACATTTAAATATTCAAAATCAATTGAATATTCCAATTTAAATTGCTTAAAAATTCTGGGTCGTCACATTCCTCCCCCCTTAAAAGAATTTCGTCCCCGAAATTATTAGTTAGGAAGAATGATTTAATGCCAATTTACTTTTCCCAAAATTAACAATCCAACATCCTACCAATTATCTTTTTATAAAAGCCCCATTATCATTCTTATTAACCTTCCAAATCTTTCCCTAATTTGCAACAATCTATTTGCTCAACCCTTCCAGTTTTAATCCTAAAACTAATTTTGAATTATCAAAATTTTCTCAAAATTTTTCTAACTCCCTAAATTTCCGAAAAATTTTGCCAGCGTTTCCTTTGCGCGGCTGACTCGGTACAACTACAAAAATGGCTCTACGGCCTCCCAAATTCAAAAAGAAAACAAAAAGGCCAAGTGGCTCAATCCAAATCCAAATCCCAATCAAATTTCATACCAAATTAAAATACATACCTTTTGTCGGGCAATTCAAATTTATCTCTTGAAATCAAATCCAATTCTCTTTTCCCTTTTATAATACCTGCATATCCTGCTTAGCACTAATAACCAATCACAATATTCCCAAACATTATATCAACTTTCTTTCAAATGTCAATATTTCTCCAAATATCAACTTAGAACACATTTGCAATATTCAATTTCCAATTATGAATTGACCATTCCTTACTTAAGTTAACATAAGCATTTCATATGTTTCTTATATGCATTTTCATCTTACCACTTTAGTTTATATCAATTCCTATTCAAATTAATTCTTTCTTTTCCATACGAATTAAATTTTATTTTCAACTCTAAACTTTAAATTTTATTTTTCATTTATACTGATTCATGTCACAATTTTAATTAGTTTCATTAATAACTAACTTTAGTATCCAATTTAAACTCGCTTTGTCTTTTAACAAAAATTTCTTAAAAATTTTCAATTTTTTCTAACTCCCAAAATTTCTGAAAAATTTTGGCAGAGTTTCCCTTGTACGGAGGAGCTTTTGCAATTTGACAAAAGAGATAAATATATATACGTCGACCCACACGGTCGGAAAAAAACCAAAAACAGTTCATATTTCCTATTTTTATTGCGTAGGCGTACCTTATTTAGCATTTTAAGCAAGCAGCTTATTTATTTAGCAGTTAATGCAACCCAAATCCAGCCATACGGCTTCCAGGTACCTGTACTTACTCAATTTAAACATGTAAGTGCCAAATATATGCAGTTTAACTATATTTCACTTATTTATAATAGTTAAAACATATGAATTCTAACAGAAACTCATACCAAACATTTTTTTTCCATAAGCAACTTATACAATTCCCATGTTAATTCAACTGTTTCCATTTATTTATAACATTTTCATTCAATTTGATTGGTTAACAATCCATTCGTATATAACTTTACCAATTCGAATGGTTTAAAACTCAATTACTTACATTTAGTTTATTTTTAAGTAAACTGAACTCATATTTAATTCTATTGCTTTCAAAATCAATTTATTTTACTCCAATCAATCCATAGAATTTTTAATTACTTCCATTTACATCAAATAACAATTAATTCTATGCAATCTGACGAGATTTATGTGAATAAATAGGTATTTATGTTTTATAACCAATTCCATTTCCAAATTTATACACAATCCATATATTCTCGCTTGCATTTCAAATTTGAATACATTCACTTGTATTTCATTCATTAACCCAACTAGTTCCATTATTCAAACAAGTTCTATTCAAAACCATTAACAATTTATGTTCATTTTATTTGCCAATTAAACTTCCGTTTTATTTTAATCCATTCACAATCACTTACTTAGCTCGACACATTCCATTTAAATTTTATTTACAATTCATTTATTTACATTTCATTCCATATTTGTTTATTCCAAACTATTTTATTTAGCTCGAAAACAATCCAAGCTATCTCATTCAATAATTATCTCTCAACTCATTTAATCCAACACTTCATTTGATACTTATTAATTCCATCATTTATTTATTCAATATAATTAGTTTATCCACCTTCACTTAAACCATTCTAATAAACTCGAAACATTCTATTTTCCCTATTGTCTCAAGTTATTCCAATCCCTTAATAATTTAAATGGTTTACAACTATTTATCCTAGAATTTCATTCCATTCATATTATCGGCAACTCACCGGATTTTACTTCAATTAAAATTTATTTTCACTTGATTTAAAACCAATCCAATATTATTAAACCTTGTTTAGGTTGAATTAAATTCAACTCCCCTTTATTCATTTAGCTTAAGTCCATTTACTTCAATTTATTCAAATCTTATACTTAAGCTCATTCTCACTTTGCAAACAAGTTCTCCTTTTCAATTTATCCTGATTCTATTTCAATCCAATCTCATTTTAAATATGCAAATTTCATTTGATTGGTTATTATAAAATTTAACTTTCCAGATTCAACTTGTTCAATTTATTACCTGGCTATTTTTCTAGTTATCTTCACTTATTTGAATTTTATTTGCACATTCAAACCATCACTATTTTAATCCATTTCCATTTTTATTCTTTACATTTTCAATTATATTTAATTTATTTCCACTTCAAGTTAAATTTAAATTAATAACTCAAGTTCTGAATCCACTATCCATTCTCAATTTACCACCCCATTTTATGAATTCACAGTTCAATTTCATTTCACCAACAATTTAAGTCGAATTTAATTTATCACTTGAGTTTATTTCCAAACTTCATCATAAACTCATAATTCAACTTTACTCAACTATATTGGGTTCTCAATACATATTTCATTATATAATTCATTATCTAAATAGTCTCTTCCCAACTTATAATTCAGAACTTGATTTTAAGTCTCAAAATTTCTTCATTTAAATTTTCTTAAGTTCAATTTACTTTAAAATTTTCAAGTTTTGATCTTCAATTTATTTTTCAATTCATCAAACAATTTTTATTTTGGATTTTGTATTCCATTTTCAAATTTCATAAGCCACAATTTATTATTTTATACAATTCCATACATTATAGGCTTGAATATATTATCTTTTTATTTTAACTCAAGCCTAATGCTTACTTATATTCCAAGCATATTTTTATTCTATGCAATTTAATTCTGACTCTTTTATAAGTTATTCTAATTTATTTACTTCAATTTCCAATCCTTATTCAATTTAATTCCATTCATTAATTCAATCGAATTCTCATCCCAATTCAATTTCACTTTAACTCAAATTTATTTAACTCTTATTCGATTTCAACTTACTTTGAATACAACAGGATATTAATTTCATCCTATCCAATTAATTGCAATCCAGTTATATTTTCATTTCATCAATCCAAGTTAATTTCATTTAACTCTTCACTTTAGATTTACATTCCACTATCCAAAGCTTAAATTTCTTCCTGATTTAAAAATCATTCCCATTTATAAGCTTACAACTTATCTTATCAGGATTTTTTTAAACACTTGGCTTTGGCTTCAAATTATTTTGAAATCTCCAACATTTCAAAATCACACTTCTCAAAAATTTAAACCAATCCTGGTTTTATTTCCAACAAATTTCCTTTGAGATTTTCAAACAAACCACTAGCTTTCAGAACAAATCAATTTGGTAGCAATCCGTCACTTAGAAATTCGAAAATGAATACTGATGATGCGGCCGTCATCATCATAATTATTTTCCAATAATCCAAGTGATTTCAATGCTATATTACTTCCAAAAGCCATTCAAGACAAATTTTCCTTTCAGAAATACTTTCAAAACAATAATATTATTATTTATCTTCAAAACATTTCGACAACATTCCCACAATCTCTGAAATGTTGAATTTCCAAATTCTGCTTAAATAATTTTAACTATAATTCATTTGCACAACTTATGTTCATACAAATTCTCATTTGATTATATTTCAATTCATAAATTACATCTATAATTCATATTTATAAATTTCATTCTATAATGAATTTTATCCCTTAAAATTTTAATTATATTTTAATTTCTAATTAAATTTTCACTTAACAATTGATAATGCTTTAATATTATTCTTCCTAATATCCAAGCAACTATATATTAGTTAAATAGTTTTCAAAAACTATTCTTTATATCAAAATATGTTTTTTTGGGTAAAATTATTTCATTCACCCACATTTAAACAATATCGTGTCAATTGTTCTATTCAAGTGTTTAGAAACCCCTTCAATACAGTTGCGCAGACTGTGTCGACGAAGGTTCATATGCCACTCAATAAACCAATCAACGCGATATTAAAACAATTTATATTCACTAACAAATACGCACTCATATTTATTAATATGCTCAAACTCATTATAGAGTACTACGGATTCTAATTTAAATGAGCAATTCCCACCAGAGCCAAGGTTGTCTCCAACCTAAGCTCTGATACCAAGTGTAACGGCCCGCAAATCCGTACCCCTTGAGTTAACCCTATTCCACAACAATCAACTCAAGTTGCACAGAAATACGAACCATTTGGGTTAAAGAAGAGGAGGTAGAAGAAGAAAATAGAAAACAATACAGAATCTAACCATCGCAGCGGAATAAAATATAATAGATAGATAATAATCTTATTCAAAATCAAATATATCTGTTTACATATATTACATCATCAGAGTACATCAATCACAGATCACATCAATAACATACAAGTGGATACCTAGCAACTCAATATAGCGGAATATATATATATAAACAAGTACGATAGTACGTGTCGTCATCCAGCTCGTCTCCTGAGCTCCATAGCATCATAACCTGTATCCTATAATACTCGGTCTGACCCGAGCATTACAGTTAAATAACACCCGAGTCAGTCTGGATTACCAGCGTGAGAAAATCACACCCAATTGATTATTAAAGTTTGAAAAATCCTTTAAAAACAAAAGCATCTCGTAAGACCACGCCACAAATAAACATGTCGGGTTTTTACCTTACGATAGCTAAAACAATTTTCTATAGAAATCCTCTGATATTATAATAGGGTCTATATACAAATACTTATAAAATAGCCGAAATTGTTACATCTATTAAATTCCAGCTACTAGCCACAGAGTGGGTAATACAAACAAAACTCGTACAAGGCTCATAGGGAGAATGGATTTCCAACTAATGGCTAGGCACTGGGGTACCACCTGTCACAGTACCTGGTCTAGATCAGCGTACCGAGGAGCCACCCTAACTCCCCTGCAACACAAGACCGGAACCATCCCTTACTGGACAGTCCCGAGCAAGATCACCCCGCGGTTGGGATCAGCAACCGCCCACTAAGCCGAAATAAAGGGACATCTAGACAGGGATGACCTCACCCTCCGGTGGGGGCTACCCACGAAGCCTTGCTGCATATCCCCTGATTTTCAGCCATTCCCATTTGATGAGGCTTGAGGCTAAACGTTACCTTTTTAGAACGTTTCACTTAGAATGCCCATCGTCCACCTGACGATGTTTCGCAAGCATTCGTCCATACAAGTCCGTCCCGGGTCCGAACGGAACCGAAGGCACTATTCCTACTACATCCATTTGGAAATATCCTCAGGATTAGTAGCGACTAGCCCTTGCACTTCACTGCTCCATCTTCGACTCCGAACACGTTTTTCGCACGAAACGTACAAACCGGATCGAAGTGGTTTTCGAGAAATAAATCTCGATTCCGGTCTCTTCGAAACGATCAACGCATTGTCCAATATTGATAGTCGGTTATTTAACTATCAATTAATATTCACAACATCCATCACACAATAAATAATTTCCCAAATTATTTATTAACCTCAAAATATCTTCACAAGATACAATTCTATTTTCAATCTTTTGAAAACAGTTTCAAAACCAACTTTCTTTTCAGAGTAAACTTTCCCAATATTTACTATCTCCTCTGAAATTACCAAGCACAAAAATAAATTTTAAAAATAAATTTTAAAAACACTTTACTTTAAAATATATATATTTTAAAACATTTAGGATAAAACTATTTCAATGATTTGTTAAAAATACATACTATATGAATATTTGAAAATAAAGTTACTTAGTAAATATAAAACAAGATTTCTTCTTTTAAAAAAAACAAAATACTAAGTTACTTCTTAATAATTACTACTAAAATAGAATTAACAGAAAATCTTACTTGAGACTTTAAATATTAGAAATAATAAATTTTACAAAACTTACTTTCCTAAAAAAATAATTTTTAAACATTTAATTTATATTTAAAAATTTACTTTTTAAAAGAAACATGTACTTGGCTATCCAGAGAAAATTCCAACTTCAATCACTTAAATCAATTTTCCCAAATTGATTTCCAATTTATTTTATTGAAATAAATTTCTTTACTTCCTTAATTCATTTTAAAATTCATTAATTATGACTTACTATTAATGTTATTACTTTCCGTTTGTTTTAAACCTTTTTAAGTGAAATATACGAATTCCAGTTTGTCCCAACTTCTTCTTTATTCCTTTTAATAGTTTATATCCTAAATTTTTAAATAAATGTTTTATTCTTTTAATTAATATCACTGAAGATTAAAATTCATTAACTCTTTGTTTATTCAAATTTCTATTCTATACTCAAGATTTATTTATTAGAATTTTAAAGTCACTTTATTTCTTTCCAATTCATTTAAAAATTTATTCAAATTTCTATAATCATTCTACTTACAATTTCACTTCTTTTATTATCTTGCAAAAATCCAATTTATATATTTTTGATAATTCATCATACCCAAATATATCAATTAAGTCATAGCATTAAATATCCCAATATAATTCGTCAAAGAATATCAAATTATCATAGCAGAGGGCAATAAATAACTTAAATATATGTTGAGGGATCCAGTTGGATCCCTCCAACCTGTTTTCCCTGCATCCACAGATGTTAGCACAACATAATATACCAATTCCAGAACATATCATACTATAGCACCTCAATCAATCAATTTCAACCATTCAAACAATTATTGAAATTTAATCATTTAAATTTACATTTAAATTTACTGAGTGAGATTAACTCACCTTTGTCCTTACTAGCAATCAGATTCGATCCAGCTTGTTCCTCTATTTAGACCTTGAATAACATTACGTGATTTATTAACATCTGAACTAATAAGATAATCAATTATCATTTATTAATTTAATCTAAACTAATAATTTTATTTCAAACTAATTCCCTAACATAAATTATCTTTAAAATTAATCCAGTAGGTTATAGTATGTATATGTATATTTTTAGTTTATCCCTAAAAAATCTACATCAGCTTTAAAATCTAATTTTACACAAACTTTAAACTCTCATATATTTTTGTTCTTAAAAATCCTATATATATATTATTACTGTATACTGTTTTATTTTACTGAAACAATAACCAACAATTTAAATTAAAAGTTTCAAATTTGCCTAACTAAAAATTTCTAAGATAGAATTTACCTTAATCGCACATGAGTCCAACATCACGAGCTTCAGCTCGATTCCAAAAATCGCGACCCACTTCGAAATTCTGACCATGGACTACTTCGACGTCCACTCCTCCAATGCGTGCGCGTGCATCCACCCACTCAAACGCGACCTCACGAAACCCTAAACTCGACCGCGGCCTCTCCCCAAGTGCCAAAAACCGATGCGACGCCCCAACTGTAAGCCCTAGCCAAGTCGAGCTCGCGACAATGTCCCCTCCATCGAAGCTATTTCGCGATTCACTATCATGCGCGTCACTTCCCCTCTCGATTCAATCGTGAATCAACACGAGTCTCTCCTCCTTGCAGCGCACAGAATCCACACTACACGAGCACAAATCAAACCCTAATCCATTGCCTCAACTGGAGGAGACCCTCCCAATACTCAATCGCGATTAGATTTGCAAAATCGAGCTTGAAAAGAGTCGCGCGGCCATGGATGATGGGAGAATGGCACGCGACTTGTTTTTGGTTTAGGAAAATTGCGTTTGAAGATGTGAGCTTCAGCCGAACGATTTTGATTTTCAAATGGGGACATAAATTAGGATTAGGAAAAAAAATGACTCGTTTATATTATTCGGCTGTGTTGACGTACAAGTAGGCACGAATGATTGGAAGAAAAGAAGCGTGCAAAGGAAGCTTATGATAATTTTGACCAGGCGTACACAAGAAGTTTAATTAATTAAATTAAATTTCATTAGCTTAAAATCAATTAAATTTTCCGCGTTGATATATCGTACACTCACACACTATCTTCGATCAAAACGAAATGTGAAATCCGATAATAATTCAATATTACGGACCCAATGGAACTGGTTTCGTCGAATTCTGAGACTGTGCCTCGGAAGGCTATTTTTCAATTCAATTCGAACTTTATATTTTCAAAACTGAACAAAACACTGTAAAATTTAATTTTACAACTTCTATTATCTTCAGCCCTATCAATATAAATTTTACGAACTTTCAAATTATTTTTAACAGACTTAAAACTTTAGATTCAACGTTTTACCCAACCTCAATTTATTTAATTTCAATAATTTAATTATCAAATAATTGGTGATATTTGAATTCAAGTTAGAAATTAACATTTAAATATTCAAAATCAATTGAATATTCCAATTTAAATTGCTTAAAAATTCTGGGTCGTCACAAAACGGGTTAAAGTTGCTTAATTTTGAAAAACATTTGAAAACAAAAGGTATCACGTAAGACTTTCCACACATAAACACGGGTAAGTTTTTACCTTACGCTAACCAAAACATTTGATAGGAGATCCAGTGATATTATAATAGGGTCTAGGGTTTTCAAATAAACTAGAAAATAGCCGAAATTGTTACATTTATTAAATTCCAGCATGCATAGATATACAATCAAATCCGAGGGCACTCATTGGAGATCAGATTTCCATACAATGGCAGGGCTACAAGGGTACCACCCGTCATAGTACGTGGCCTAGATCAACGTACCGAGGATCCACCCTAAATCCCCTGCGACACAAGGTCGAAACCATTCCTTACTGAACAGTCCCGAACAAGACAAACCCACGGTTGGCTGCAGACCAACTACCCACACAGCCGAATAAAAAGGGACATCTAGACAGGGGGAGCTCTTGTCCTACTTGAGCACGACTTACTTAGCCTTGCTGCATCTCCCCTGTTTTAGCCATTTTCGGTGGATGAGGCTTGAGGCTGCAATTACCTTTATAGAACACATCTATCTTAGAATGCTCATTGTCCACCTGACGATGTTTTGAAAGCATTCAATCCATACAAGTTCGTTCCGAGTTCGAACGAAACCGAAGGCATTATCTTGTTACACTCATTTTGAAATCACCCTTAGAGTTAATGGCGATAACCCTTGCATTTTGAAATGTCCATCTTGATCTTCACTTTGAGATGTCACGACCTAACGTTTAACTTGGATCGATGTGGTTTTCGGATGATCAAATTTGATACCCGATCCCGGTCTCATCGAAATCCAAACGTATCTTAAATGCCAACTTGTTTACAGTTAAATAATTCAATTCAATACTTTGAATTCACACAGCATTTAACATAGATAAATATCACATATTTATCATTGATATATCTAATATCATATCACAGAATATCACAACATATCATCCAATAGATATCATCCAATAGATATCGTCCAATAGATATTATCCAATTCAGACATTCTACATAAACAATCATCCACAAACAGGAATTATTAATCCATGTTATAATTAATTTAATCAACTTAAATTAAATTAATTACTTAAGAATTAAACACCTTATCCTACTGAATAAATCATTAATTAATTACAAACAAATTAATTAATCATCACTTTAATTAATCATTCCCTTAATTAATCATCCTTGATTAATTATCTATTAATCTCTTTATCAATTAATTAATTAATCTCCAATCATAGATTAATTATCCTTTACTTATCAATTGATAAACCTTAATTATTAATTAATCTCCTCCAATACAAAGTAATCAATCCTTAATTACTTTTATAATCAAGTACTTAACCTTTAATTGACTGATTAATTATCCTAACTATTTATTATTAACCTTAATTATTAATCAATATCTCTTAATACAAATTAATTAATCCATAATTACTCTTATAATTAATTAGTTATTAATTAATCATTAATTAACTAATTAATTATCCTTTAATTATTAATTAATAAAACTTAATTATTAATTAATGACCTTAATTACAAATTAATTAATCCACAATTACCAATTAATAAATCCTTAATTACTATTTGATTAATCCTTAATTACCCTTGATTAATCCTTAATTATCCTTTGATTTATCCTTAATTACCTTTGATTAATCCTTAATTATCCTTTGATTAATCCTAAATTACCTTTGATTAATCCTTAATTATCCTTTGATTAATCCTTAATTACCTTTAATTAATCCTTAATTACCCTTTTTGATTAATCAATTAATTAATCTTTAATTATAGATTAATCATCCTTTAAGTATTAATTAATAAAACCTAATTATTAATTAATAAAACTTAATTACAAATTAAGTACATCTTAATTATTAATTAACTAACGTCTAATTACTTAATTAACAACTCTCTAATTACTAAATTATTCAATCTTAATGACTTCATTAATTAATTCTTAATTACTCAATTAATTAATCTCTAATTAATAAATTAATAATCTTTAATTAATAACCCTTAATTACAAATAAATTAACTTTTAATTAATTACTTCGTAATCCTTACTCAATTATTAATTAAACCAATTAATTACTCTTAATTTATCACTTAATTAATCCTTTATAATTAATTAATCAAATTAATTAATTATACTTGATTCCCTTTATTAAACTAATTAATCTCAAGACATTCTAACCTTAATCATCTTAAGACAAAATATTATCTTATAAATACCTTAATTACCATTAATGTTTTTAAAACATTTTAACATTGTAATTAACTAAACTTAATTAAATCATTTAATTAAGATAACCATTTAACTTGATAATTTTAAAGTTAACAAAACTTATCTTCCTTAAATAACTTAAAACATTATCAAGCAGAAGTTCTAAAAGATAATTTCAATTTGTAATTTAAAACTTGCCTTTATAAAAATCTTAAACTTCCATTTTAAATCAAGTTTAAAATCACTTTAAATTTTATAAAAATTAAATTAAAAAAAATTCAGACTTCTTAATCAATAGTTAAAGAAAACATTTAGAAAAAGGTAAGCTTAAATAAGTAAGTTTGAACTAGATTGGAATTTAAATTTAAAAAACAAATTGATTTAAAAACATTTAAAATTGTTCAAAATTTGTTGCTTCGTGTTTTACCCAAAGGCCGCTCGGGTCTACCCTTGAGTTTCTCCTCATTCTCCCCCTTATTTTTAAAAACTTGAATTTTTATTTTAAGTTTTAAAAACTTAAAGACCACACTCAAAAATCACTCGAGTTTATATTTGAGCCATGATCCCAAAAGCACGATCTCACCTTCGAACCAAAACTCAATCCATCAACAGGCATCAATACATCACCGTGCACCTCCACAGATGCCTGCGACGACGGCGATCACCACCGTAAGCTCTGACGCAACAACCACCTTCCAGTCATTCGATCAAGACCTTCGAATTGCTTGCATAAGTCTCTAATCAAAATCGAACAAAGGGTATGAAACTGGAGCTCATGATCACCACCAGAAATCCCCTTCGATCACATGCCTCTGATCATCTGAGAAGCTGCAACCTCGGCCATGTCTTCGCAACACCTCCATGCAACTAACACTAGAACACAATCTCACTCGATCACCCAGAGGACTCGAAATGCTCCAGTGACTAGACCTGACCAAAATTAGGTTTAGAAACCTAAACCTACTCACCGCCGATGCCTCGATGACCAGACAACCCACCGGCTATTTTTCCAAGCCTCTTCGTACATCCCTCTACTTCCAAACAAATCCCCGACCACCCAGCAATAGTCGATCATCAGAGATTCCCCAAAAATCTAATTTCCAGTCATCTATGAATTTCACATGAAATCCTAAACTAAAAATTATGATTTCTACCTTAAAAATCATATTTTTCAAAGATGTTTCAAATTATGTAATTCGATTATCAAATTTTAACACTTGATTTAGCATGTATTTTAAAACTGTTGCTGCATTTCTTGGTTCCAGAACTAAATTCAAACCTATATTGTTTTAAATAAATTTCAAACTTAAATCTATAATTAAATAAACATATAATGTTTGAATTTTAAGCCTAACAAAGATCAAGTAATTAAATTTTGGATTTTTGATCAAATTCCTATGTCCAGAATCAAAAACAGAGACGATTTAAATAAAATCAGGCATGCACACTTATAACCATTCACAACACAGATATATCTCAAATATATGCACAACAAGGCATCATTCATCTCAGACTCAAGCAAACAGATGTTTATCTACTTAGATTCTAATTTTAGAAAGTGTTTACTCACTGATTTATTTTATAAAGGTAGAGACTGGAAGCTTGAATTGCTTTGGATTTCCTTTGAAGCTGGAAAGCTTTAAACACTGAATTCGCTAATCCCATTTTAGAACTGAAAAGCGTTGATTTTAAATACTGGAACTTCGTAATGTTGCTTGAGAAGGTTGAAACCTTGAAACTGGAAGACTTAAAGGCTATGATTGACCTCAAGTTGCTCTAAAAAATTTGCTACAGGCTTGATTGCTCACAGATTTGAGGAAAATGATCTATAGGGTTTGATTTGCTTACAGATTTGGAAAATGGTTTTAGGCTTGGCTTCAGATTTTTAACTTTGAGCTTATATTGATTTGAAAAGATTTGAAACAGAGGTGGGTTTTTGGTTTGAGGAGGATTACAAGCTTGAGACAAAATAGTTTACAAGGTTGAATTATTTGATTTTGTGTTTGAAGAGGATTTACTGATTTGATTTTGAGAAAATGGTTTCAGTATTTTGGTTTATGATCATTTCTGTTTTTGGAAAAAGGGTTTAATATGGATGAGTTTCTTAAAAAAATTGAGAAGATAAAAAGAAATGAGGAGAAGAAGAAGATGATAGTATATATAATGTATTTTAGAATTTATTTAGAATTAAGGAAAACAAAAATTAATTTTGACACTTGTTTACAAATGCTAACACTTATCACATTAAAGGCTAATTATCTTACATGTGTATTTATAAGCTTCATTAACCTAACACTTGTAATTATTTTATTTTTATTTATTTTTAAAAGATTTTAAAATCTTTTTAAATTAATTTTCCTAATTAATAAATACATTTGTAAATTTATAAATTCTTTTTACATTTTATAAAAATATAATTTCAAATATCCTAGGTCGTCACAGCAAGTATCAGAGCTCTGATACCAAATGTAACGACCCATAATTTTCGATCTCGAAAATCCAAATAGTTAGAGAAAAAAAGAAAGAGATAGAAGAAGAAGAACAGAAACATTAATGCACAATCTCACATTCGAAACGGATAAATTATAATATCAATAATATCAGTTTACAAAGGAAAACTGTACTTGTCAAATTAAGCTTTAATACATCAGAGTTACAACATACACAAACACTGGACAGATGCAATCCACATGTCCCAAATAAACTACGATATCACAGCGGATACACTCCATACGTCCTGCCATCCAGCTCGCCTCCTGAGCTCAAGAATGTCCTTACCTGAAAATCTATAATACTCGGTCTGACCCAAGCATTACATCAAAGTAACACCCGGGTTAGGATAGAAACCAGCGTGAGTAAACTCATCTAACATGAAATTCTAATTCATAGAACTTATTTAAAACCCAGGGTAACTCGTATCAATTTACAAATTATCAATTTGTTATAGACATCACTTATTTCACACATCAATTCTAAGTACCAAAACTTAGATTAAATGGTCCAATTCACTTAAATCATTCCATACCAGCCTATTGATTTCACATATCAATCTATAAAGAATCGAAGTGGTTTCGGGTATTTACTAATACCCGACTCCGGTCTCTTCGAATTCAATACATCTTAACCCAAGTTATTCAAATGAAATATAATTCAACTTTAAATACAAGATGTCACTTTTTATACCGCAATTCATCATCGATAGATAACCAAATTATTGTTGTCCACCCATATCATATCACAAAACATTTCATATCAGAGATATCAATCAATTCAAGGCATTTAATCATTATTTAATCATTCATAAGCAAGATGGATCATTTCCAAAATTAATTTAATTTATCTCTAATTAAATTAATTGCTAATCTTTTAATCACTTAGATTACCTTTACTTAACATTAATTAATTACAAATCAATTAATTAATCATCCTTTAATTATCCTTTAATTATCCTTTAATTACAATAAGTAATTAACTCTTAATTAATTACACAAATTAATTAACCTTTACCCATCCATATTAATTACATTGATCTGTAGTTAATTACTCAAATTAATTAACCTACACATTTATTAATTATTCCTTAATTAATAAAGGAGTTGATTTTATTGATATAAGTAATTAAGGGGAGATAATTACTGGTTGATGACCTTATAGGATATTTCTAAATAAATGGGATATCTTCTACATACATTTATGAATATATACAAAAAGCACTAATGATAAGATTAGATCAAATTTTAAACATAAATAAAATAAAAATATAAGTGAAATAAAAAAATGATACCAAATGTAACGATCCGATTTTTCGACCCCTGAAAAACTGAACCATTATGGTAAAAGAAGAAGAAGGTAGAAGAAGAAATAGAAACAATATCAGAATCTTACCAATGCAGCGGAATAAAATATAATTGATGATAACAGATCTTTACACAAAAGAAATTATATCTGTTTTATACAGACATCATCAGAATACAACATCGGAGTTTAATACAATCAACACACAACTCAGGACGGTTATAATATCTCATCCTTCCAAAAACTGAATACACAGTGGAATATACATCATATACGTCAGATACATCTTGCCATCTAGTTCGTCTCCTAAGCTCCACAACAGTCCACCCAGAATCTGTACTCTATATTACTCGGTCTAACCTGAGCATTATAGTTAAATAACACCGAGTCAGTCTAGAATACCAGCGTGAGAAAACACACTCAATTGGATTATTGAAGTTTTCAAAATCCTTTGAAAAATCAAAAGCATCTCATATGATCACGCCATAAATAAACATGTCGGGTTTTTACCTTACAATAGCCAAACCCTTTCTTATCAAAATCCTCTGATATTATAATAGTGTCTAAATACAAATACTTATTCAAATAGCCGAAATTTTTACATTTATTAAGTTCCAGCTAATGGGTATACAAACAAAACCGTAAAGGCACGTAGGGAGTATGGATTTCCAACTAATGACTAGGCATTGGGGTACCACCTGTCACAGTACCTGGACTAGATCAGCGTATCAAGGATCCACCCTAAATCCCCTGCAACACAAGACTGGGACTACCCCTTACTGGATAGTCCCGAGTAAGATCGTCCTGCAGTTGGGATCGGCAACCGCCCACCAAGCCGAATAAAAAAGGACATCTAGACTGGGATGACCTTACCCTAATGGGCGTAATCCACTTAGCCTTGTTGCATAACTCCTGATTTTCAGTCATTCCTGATTGATGAGGCTCGATGCTAAGCGTTACCTTTTTAGAACATTTCACTTATAATGCTCATCGTCCTTCTGATGATGTTCTGAAAGCATTCATCCATACAAGTCCGCCCCAGGTTCGAATGGAACTGAAGGCACTACTCCTACTACATCCATTTTCGAATCACCCTCAGGATTAGTAACGATTAGCCCTTGCACTTCACTGCTCCATCTTCGACTCCAAGCTCTTGTCTTCCTCACGAAAACGTTCAAACTGAATTGAAGTGGATTTTGAAAAATAAATCACGATCCCGGACTCTTCGAAACGATCAGCGCATTGGCCAATATTGATAGTCGGTTATTCAGCTATCAAATAACATTCACAAGCAATCATCAAGCCATAATAATTTCTCCCAATTTATTATAATTCTCAAAATATCTTTGCGAGATATATTTCCACTATTCAATCCCTTGAAAACAGTTTCAAACCATCTTCCTTTCATGGAATAAATTTCCCAAATATTTTGTATTTCCACTGAAATCACCAAGTACAAATACTTTAGATTTAAAAATAATTTAAACACTTTGTTTTAAAATATACTTTAAAATATTTAAATTAAAAACTACTTAAACACTTTATTCGAAAATATATGCTTTAAAAATATTTAAAATAAAACTACTTTATAAAATATAAAACTAATTTTTTTTAAAATAAAAATTAAGCCAAACTAAATTTAAAATAAGAGTTACAAAATTCTATACAAGTTTTCAAATTAACTTTAACCAAACTATCTTTTAGAATAAAAATATTTTATAAAATATAAATATTAATAATTATTATCATTTTAAAATCATAATACTAGTCAAACCTATCAAATAATTACTACTATAATTAATTTAAACAAATGTTTACCTTTAAAAATTTAAACAACTTAAAAAAATAAAAAATTCTTAAAAACATTTCTTTAAACAACTTAAAAACTTTTAACTTATACTAAAATATGCTTTGAAAAACGTACTTGCCTTTCCAGGGAAATACACTTTTCTCCCACTCCTTTAAAAAATGAACCACTATTTATTTTTAAAACAAATTCCCATTCCTTTATAAATTCCTACATTGAATTTATACTTCCAAAATATCCTCTGATATCCTGTTTCACTTTATAAACTCAGTTCATAAATTCCATAGTTTCAACTTCTTTTTGAAACACAAATTCCAAACACTAAATCAATTTCCAAGTTGATTTTTCAGAATTTACTCTTTTTTAAAAAAAACTTTTACTTACTAATTTTTTTCATTTTCAAACCCATCAGTTTCAGAATTTAACTGCTTATTGAGATTTAAAATCTTATTTTAACTGAAACTACCAACTCCATATTTATTTAAAATTCTTCTTTTATTTTTCCTAAACATTTAAATCCTGAATTGAATAAATCTTTTATTCTTTAAAATAATATCATTTAAGTTTAAAAATTCATTTATTCCCATTTATTTAAAAATCTCTTTCCATAATTTGGAATTCATTAAATTTAGAATTTAAAATCGTCTTTTATCATTTTCCAATATAATTTATCCAAATTCTTTATAATTATTTTTCTTACAAATCCTCTTTTTATTTTCTTTTCAAAAATCCAATCTATATATTTTTGGAACTCAATATACCCAAATACATTTAATCAATCCATAGCGTCCATTATTTCCAATTATCAATGTTATCTATCACAGATTATTCAATAAATCATAACACAGAATATTTAAACAAATCTAAATATTTTGAGGAATGCAGTTGCTTCCCTCCAACCTATTTCCTTGCATCCACAGATGTTAGAACAATATAAAATACCAATTCCACTTTGAGTTGGAATATCGCGGTATATGGCTTTATATAATATCCTCCGCTATTATGCGGCGCATAGGGTCTCATGCGCTATATAATGCGGGAAATCAATCACTCCAATATATATACTACTATATATGTACCATACCCAATCAATTCAATCATTCAGCCAAATATTTAAATTTAACTATTTAAATTTAAATAAACCTAGATGAGTGAGATTTACTCACCTTTGATTTTTGCAATCCACTTCAATCTTGACTCGATCTCTTCACTATTCAAGACCTTGTGTAACATTATATGGTTTATTAATATTTGACTTAATTAAACAATAGATTACCATGAAATAAATTAAATTAATTAATGATCAAATTTTTAAACTAATAAATTTCTCCTTTTAAACTACATACGTACATACATACATACATATATATATTTAGAAATAAATGATAGATTCTAGAAATCTAATTTTACTTAAACCTTCAAATATTTTTATATCCATTTTTATTTCCAAAAGACTTATGTATATATATGTCTTTGAACTAGAATAGGTATATGTGCATATACATTTTTATTTTTGAAACTTCATAAACACTTATAAAATATTCTTTATAGTTTTGAAAATCTATTTTAAATAAATTCCTTAAACATTTAAATTCCCATTTCCTTTTCCAAGTCTAATGCTAAATCAATAGAAGGGTTCTTAGTATACCTTTCAGTAAAATGTATATATTTTCCTCTGCTTATTTACATATATATACATTATCTAATTTAAGCTGAAAATGAAGAATAAGAATACTACAAATCTACCTTACTGCTAAATCAAGTACTGTTATATATATATATACATATATTTTGTTTAAACCATAAATATTTGTGACCACCCGCCTTTCTCTCCCGAGAATGACACATCGTCTTTAAGAAAGAAAGGGTTAGAAAAGAGGAAGATAGAGAAGAAAGAAAGAAACAACATCAGAATCTCAATAGCGAAACGAATAAATTATATTAATCACATAAGATATTACATAGTATACAACATCTATCAGAGTTACACATATTATACATCACATACTAGAAAGTTATAAACACCTGACTAGTTATTACACCACAATATACAACTCAACAAATGACTTAGAGATGCCAACATAGCGAAACACTATATATATATATATATATATATATCTACAAACGCTGAAGCCTCCTGCTCCATTGCTCCTCCAGAATTCATCAAAGCTAACCTGAATCCCTTGGCTACTCGTAAAAAATTTGAGTACCCAAGAGTTTAAGAAAACAGAAGATAAACTTCGGGTCAGACATGGGTCTGGTGTGAGTAACAGGTTAAGGTTGCTTAACTTTGAAAATCTTTTGAAAACAAAAGGTATCACGTAAGACTCCCCACAAATAAACATGGGTCAGTTTTTACCTTGTGCTAACCAAAATATTTGATGAGAAATCCAGTTATATTATAATAGGGTCTAGGGTTTTCAAATAAAATAAAGAAATAGCTGGAATGCTTACATTTCACGTTCCAACATAGTTGGGCACAACTAAAACGTACGGCACTTATTGGAGATTGGATTCCATACAATGGCAGGGCTACTGGGGTAATGCCCGTCACGGTATGTGGCCTAGATCACCGTACCGACTATCCACCCTAAATCCCTACAACACAAGGCCGGAACCATCCCTTACTGGATAGTCCTGAACAAGACAACCTCGGCAGTTGTTGCAATTAACCGCCCCACACAGCCAAATATAAAGGGACTTTTAGACAGGGTAAATCTCATCCTACTTGGGTGCTACCCACTTAGCCTTGCTGCACCTCCCCTGTTTTAGCCATTCTCGGTCGATGAGGCTTGAGGCTACGATCCTCTAGAGAACACATCTCTTAGAATGCTTATCGTCCACCTGACGATGTTATGAAAGCATTCAATCCATACAAGTTCGTTCTGGGTATGAACGAAACTGAAGGCATTATCTCGTTACACTCATTTTGGAATCACCCTCAGAGATAACGACGATAACCCTTGCACTCTGAATCTTCATCTTCACTTGAAATTCACAACCTATCGTTAATTTGGATCAATGTGGTTTTCGGATATCCAAATCTGGAAACCCGATCCCGGTCTCATCGAAATCCAAAACGCCATCTTTTAGGTCCAAGTTGTTTTAAAGTTAAAACAACTAAATTCTATTATCTATATTCACACAGATAGATAATTCACAACTTTACAATAGATAATCCACATTATCATCACAAATAGATAATCCACATTATCATCACAAATAGATAATCCACATTATCATCACAATTCAACCAAAGCACCCAATATCACATACCATCGCTTATCTCATATCTGAGATCTCAAATCATTCAAGGCAATCAACATCATTCAACATCCATAAGCAATGATTTATTAATCACCATCTATAATTAATTTAAAATGAATTAAATTAATTACTTCATATCTAATTAATTTAAAATAAATTAAATTAATTACTTTCATCACATAAATCTTGCTTATATAACCATTAATTAATTACAAATCAATTAATTAATCATCCTCTAATTATTCATTTTAATTAATCATCCTTGATTAATTACTTTCTAATTACTTTAAGTAACTAGCCTTTATTAATTTCATAAATTAATTATCCTTAACCATTTATAGTAATTAACCTTTAATTACTTTATTAATTAATTAATTATAATTAATTACATTAATCGTTAATTAATTACATTAATTAATTACTTTATTAATTAATTATTCCTTAATTAATCAACCCATAATTACATCATTAATTAAATTAATTAATGATTTTTAATTACTTCATTAATTAATTATTAATCATATTTAATAATCATATTTAATAATTAATCTTTGATTAATTACATTCATAAATCATCCTTGATTAATCACATTAGTAATTAATTACCCTTAATTAATTACATCACTTAATTATCTTCAAATAACTTTATTGATCAATTCTTAAATTAATTACACCGAGTAATTAATTATTAATTACTTACACTAAGTAATTATTCTTCATATTAATTACACAAAGTAATTAATCCCAAACTACTTCATTTCTTCAATTCATTACATCCTTTAATTACCATTACTAATTACTTCACTAAGTAATTTTACTTAACCCATCATCCAATGATTATTTAAATTAATTAAACTAATTAGTTAACTTAAACTAATCACATAAATTTAAATAATTACCTTGAGTAATTAATTCCTCTAATTACTTTCATTAAGTAATTTATACTTAAACAATTCCACAAAGATTATCTTTAATTAATTAATATAATTAATTATTAAAATTAATCATAATTAATTATTTAATAATCCTAGTTAATTATCTTCATTAACTATTAACAATTCCTTAAAAACTTTTATTAAGTAATTATACTTAAATTAATTATTATTTATTACAAATTAATTAATCGTCAATAACCAATTAATTAATCTCTACTTATTTAATTAATTAAGTGCTTAAATGTAACTTAATTAACCCTTAATTACTTGATTAACTAATTTCTAATCATTAATTTAAAATCTAATCTTATTTAATTAATGATACTTAATTACAAATTAATTAACCCTTAATTAATTAACTTAAATTCTTAATTACTTATTTAATTAATCCTTAATTAATTAAATTACACCTTAATTACTTAACTAATTAATCCTAAATCATTAATTAGTTAAATTAACTAAATAACCTTAACTTTCCTTATTTATTTAATGAATCCCAAATCATTAAATCTTAATTTACTTTAAGGTAAAACATTTTCTTATTTATGACTAATTTTGTCATTAACAAAAACATTTGAAAACATTTTACTTTTAAATTTTCTTTTAAATTTATTTCATATTAAGATTCAAAATAAATACAAATTTAACTTTAACAAAATTAAAACAATTAAAAACTTTTTAAATCACATGTTAAAGAAACACTTGTCTTTATAAAAGAAATTTACAAGTGTTTTTAAAACCAATATCAATTTAAATTCAAATCATTTTAAAATATATTTTAACATATAAAGTTGTTAAAACATTTAAATTTTATAAAGTTAAAGTTTTAAAACTGGGATGCAAAAGTTAATTTGAATCTATGTCTAAAATTTGGTTTTAAACTTTGTTTAAAACCCTACTTTCAAATTTTAAACTCAATTTAAAATTTAAAACACTGACATGTTTTAAAACCTGTAACCAAACAATGACCTAAGCCAGACTTCAAATACTTCGAGTCAAACACCCCATAACTTCGAGCAATACACCCATGATCACATGTTAAATAAACCTTGGATCGAAGCCTCGCCGACGCCCCGGAGTATGATAACGAGCAATTTTGTTAGGTACGTCAACCTTCCCGCTTCCTTCCACATTGATCCCGACCCTCCACTTCGCTCTGACCATCGACAGAAGCTCAAATCCCAAATTCTGGGCAACTTGCAATTTCACCCAAAATACAGACTTTAAAATCGAAAATTTTCAATTAAAATTTATCTTTTACCCATACTAATCTGATTATGGAATTAAATCAAAAAAAGATCATCATTTTTTTCTCCTTAGAATATATTTCACAGAAATTTCATCTGTTTGTAAAAATTACTCGATAATCTCACTTGTAAATATTTTTAAAATTTGTATTACATCATTTCAAACAGTTTTCTTTTAAACATCATGTGTCCATAATGATCAGGGAAGAAGAACTAGTTTTTGGATTCGGTTGTGAAACTGGAACAGGCTATATACACACACACACACACACACACACACACACATATACATACAGACATGCACTCCTAAATTTTTATACACACACACCCACATATATATATATATATATATATATATATATATATATATCCATCTCTAAGCAAATATGCAAACATACTACCATCATAGTTTTCCAGGATTTTCACATGCAACCACATAACTAAAAAGATTAAATTTTGAATAGTAGTTTACTCACTGATTTTGGAAACAGAGGCACAGCTTTTGAACCACATACCTGTTTTAAAAATATCATGTAGATCATATTTACAATATCACTTCACAAGTTTATCACATGTAACAAGTATTCAACTAGATTTAAACTTTGCGAAGTTTTGTTTACTCACAGGCATTTTTTTTCCTTAAAAAACAGAGGAAACCAGGTCGGATCACTCACCTGCTGATGTACAGAGCTTAAAATAGTTTGAAGCTTTTGAAACTTGAATTTTTTTGAAACTGGAAATCTTGAAATGACTTTTGATTTTTGATGCAGGTTGAAGAGTTGTTGAGAAGATTACTTGATTGTTTTGCTTGACATTCCAGGTTGGAGATAAAATATTTACAGGCTTTTAGTTTGATTTCTTATTTTATTTCAGGTTGGGAAAAATGGAAGCTTGGTTAAATTTTAGTTTAAAATGGTTTTACAGGTTTTGTTTTCAAGTTTCTTGCTTTTGAAAATAAAAAGATAGGAAAAGGAAGTGAAGAAGAGGGAAAGATGAATGTATAGACTAAATTAGGATTTATTAAAAAAAATATAAAATAAAATAAAATAATAGGTGACACTTGTTTAAAAACCTACCACTTGTCATTAACATTAATTAATCACCCTACATTTGTTATTATATGCATAAATCTCCTTACACTTGTGAAATGCATGTAAATAATATCTTTATATTATTTAAATTACTTTATATTAGGTTTATGTTTTCATTTTATAAAGAAAAATATATATTTCCTATTAGTTAAATGCATTATTTTAATTTATATAAATAAATCTTTTAAAGAAAATAACATAAAACCAATTATATATAAAAGAAATAAAATCATATATAATATATTTTTAAATCCAAAATATTTTAAGATATTTATCCTTTTGAATTTCCAATTCAAATTCAATTTCAATTTAAAATCAAATTTAAAATCATCCCATATATATAGATATATATTTAACAACACATTATTTGTTCTAAAGGAATAATTTGCCAATGATAAATAATTATTTAGTAGATTATCAAATAAATATTTATCCAGATATTTATAATTCAGCTTCTATTATATTTTCAAATTCATTTATATATCCCGATATCCTTTATTATCAGAAGTTTATCTGTCCAAACTATAAATCAGTATTTTCAATAGTTAAATCAGATAACTATCCAATTATCTTATGCTTGAAAATCTAGGTTATCAAATTCCTCCCCGCTTAAAATCTTTTCATCCTCGAAAAGGAACGGAGCCAGATTTATTAAAATGCTTAATATCAGTTAAAATTTCTCTTTGCACATTTTAAAAACACTTTAAAATCTATAGAATATTGTCAAAATAGTTTTATAAAAATATCATTTTATAACTCAATGTTTCAACAAGTCCATCTTCGTTCTCACAAAAATTCGGCCATACGTTGATCAGGCGTAGGAATGAAAATCTATAAGTACTTAGCAGACCTATTTTCAACACCCAGTGAAAATACTTGGAAAAATAATTTTGTTGAAGATACAGAAAACATTTTTGAATATAGAGGAAATATCTTTGGTGAGAATGCTTTGGAAATCATCACCCTCATCCACGGTCGCAGTTGACCCGATGGTTACGTTGCCTTCCCGGCAAAATCCACAGATAACTGTAGGCACTCCACGCCCCTCGATTACGCCATGGAACTCCCTACAGATCGCAACTACAACGGGGATTACGTTGTCGTCACAACAAAAACCCATATAACCGTAGGCCTCAGCGCCTTCGAATTTTGCTGCCAAAAGAATGAAACTTCTCCACTCGACCATAGATCGCAGTCTATCGATGTTACGTTGCCTTCCCGGCAAAATCAAGTATAGATCGTTGACACTCACCTCGACACGATTTTCGCTATGGTCCACAGTAGATCGCAGTGATATCGAGTTACACTGTCGTCACAGCATAACCCAAATACCTCTGTAGGCATCAGCGCCCTCGACTTTCGCTACCCAATAATCCAAAGGAACTAGTTTGTCCGAACTCCTCACAGGTCAACTTTAGAACCTCCCCCTTTGTGGCTCAAGGCAGTACCAACCTATGGTACTCCTGAGAAGTTCATTTCAAAGGAACGCCTTTTTCTCCAGAGCCATTTTCAAAACACTTTATACTATACGCGTATAGTATCTTCCAAATCATACACCTAGTATGAATCTCAAATAAATTTCCTTTCTCAAAATAGATTATTCCAAAATCGATAATTCTCAAATTAGGCTTTTTCAAATTCCAAAATTGATTTTACCCAAAAATCAAAAGCCGTTCAAAAATCCATAGGTTCCAAAAACCTTTCCTCCAAAATCATTCTCATAAGATCCTTTATATATCTATATAATCATGAAAAAAAAATCTTTGGATCATTTCATAATTGTATAAATTCCCTTTTTATACTTCAAATACCTTTCAAAAACTCTTTTCTTCTGGCAATAGACTCAACAAGGGGAGATTTATCTTATATAACAAAGATATATAACTTTGTTTATTCCAAATCAAATATTTAAATTTGATTTCTCATTCCTTTTCTTCATAAAGTGAACCTATAATCATAGAAATATCCGATTTCCATTCTAATTCATTGTATATTTCATAAAATATACCTTTCATTTCAAAAATCATTTCACATTTCTTATCCATAAATTCCAAATATCAATTTCATTCAAACCCGCACGATGCACGTATATCATCCGTATGCTATATTAATCTGATCGCTCACTCGATCACATAATTTCAGTTTCGAACTAGTATTGTCCACCCGACTTCCTAGTGCAGACTCGGATCTGGTTTCTTGATCAGAAACCGTCATTCTCCTTGCATAGCCATAACTATGATAGAGAATATACAGAACCAATCAACAATCCATATCCAGGTTCACCGTCGAAAATCGAGTGAAAGATCACAACTCGGATCGATAAAACTATCTCTAAATTATGTGCTCGAATCTGGATCAAATCATTATGTGAATAGAATAATATACATACATCTTACGTATTTATTCTCGTTGATTATTAACCAAATCAATTCTCTTTTCTATTCACATTCACTTATGATTTCTATACACTTATACACAATTGCTTCAATCCCATTTGGATTATCACCTCAATTCTCATCTCAAAAGAATATTTAATCATAAACAGTTTGAAATCTGTCCAGCTTAAATTTAGAAAATAGCTTGAAAAGTTTAAAAATAGATAAGTCGTTGAAAAATAATTATTAGTTCGTAAAATATCTGTAAAATAGTTAAATAATGATGAAATAGTTATAAAATAGTTAAATAATTGTAAAATAGTTATAAATAGTAATTAGTTATAAAACAGTTGAAAAACAGTAATTAGTTTACAAAACAGTTGCAAAATAGTTAAATAATTCCAAAAGTAGCTATAAAATAAGTATAAGATCGTTTTGGGTTTAATAAGAAAGGTTGTACAAATAATAAATATCTTGGAAAAGAAAAAAAAATAGATTTGTACTAAAACGATTTATTTTGAAAATAGTCCAGAGTCAAATTGTTCAATTCCCAACCTCCATTTCTAATCAATTCAATTTAAATTTCCACTTCCATTTAAATTGACTCGATTCCAATTTAAATAACTTCAGTTTCCATTGAAATTGATTTAATCCCAATTCAAGTTGAATTAACCTAAATTTCTTTCTGAATTCAAATCAAATTCCAGTTGAATTTTAAACCTATTCAACTTTAATCACAATTCCAAAATTTTCAAATCTATTTGGACTAATTTCAAATTGAACCCACTTCAATTTCAAATTATTTCAATTCCTGTTTGAATTAATCCCAATTCCAATTTCCACTTTTTAAATCATCTTGAATTATATAAATTCGAGTTCAATTTTAGATGTTGATTTAATCTCTTAAATCAAACTAACCTTTATTTTTAAATCAACAATCTTTAAACAATTTAATTCTGAGTCCAATTTTAAAATTCCATTTTAAATTATCTTACTTAATTTATTTCAAAGTTCAAATAAGAATTCAAAAACAATTTTTATCTTCAAAAATTAATTTATTACCCAATTTATCTTCCAGCTTTGGAACCGACTCTTAAACAATTTTAATTTACAAATTCAACTCTAAACATTCAAATCTTGAGTTTAAAGTGATTCTATATCCTTAATTTCAAATTAAAGTTTTATTTCACATTTATTTCAATAATGGTATATTACCACAATCCATTTCTTCATTCATTTAAACAAATCCAAGTCACAGTCTAAAGATTATTAATAACAACAGGATGATATTATCCAAATTATTTAAATACCCATTTCCAATTTCCAAACCTCAAACCCATTTTAAGATCACACAAACTCCCAATTCAAATCAACCATTTAACTTCCCGATTTGAATCTTAATTTCATCTTGAAATTCCCAAATTAGGTCGTTCATTCAAACTTATTTAACTTCCTCCACAATTTACTTAATCCAGTCAACTTTACACAATTTGAATTCCATTCAAATTTCAACCTTCAGATTAATAATCTTTCCATTTAAGTTTAAAAACTTACTTCACTTTGGGTTTCACATCGCATCCCAAGGAAAATTCAAAACTCAACCTTAGAGTTTATTTCAACTACACATATTTATTTCCTTTACACACCAAGTTATCCTTAAATTTTAAACCACCTTTGGTTTTTAAATTCAAAACAAATTCCTTTAAATTTTAAACAACTTTTGTTTGTAACATGACCCTTCATTCAAATACATTAAATAACATTTCTTTGTCAATTTTAAACAATTTTCAAATTATGGACGCAGATTTAAAACGTCACAATTAGGAACATCTTCAATTCCAATTTATAAGTCATACTTGCCTAAATGTTTTACTTCCCTAAAACATTTCATTTTGCTTACTCATTAATACACACTTTATTATTAAACACAATTATCATTTACGATAATAACCAAGGAAACCAATTCATTATTATCTTATTCTGAAACTCTTCACCAAATTCAAGATTTTAATTTCAGTTTGAATCCATTTCAAACTTATCTTTATTCAATTTCATTTTGGTTGTATTTCTATTACCCTTTAATTCTTATTATTTTATTTTATTCCAATGATTTAACAACCAGTTTATCTTAATATATAATGGTTAACAGAATCATTGCTTTATATGTAAACTTATATAAAAATCATTTATTTTTAAAACCATTAAAACATTTATATAAGAAAATAACAAGTACACTCTCATATATATATTACACTCAACTAATTCTAGGGTATTACTTACTTATCTTTAATGAGTAAACCCTCCAGAGCCGAGGTTCTCGCTTAACCTCGCTCTGATACCAAATGTAACGATCCGGAATTTCCGATTCCGAAAATTCCAGATGGTTAGGAAAAGAAGAAAGAGATAGAAGAAGAAACAGAAAACCAAACTCAGAAATCTCACATTCGCAGTAGATAAAATATAATATCAACTAATACTTTACATAAAGAAAATTATATCAGTTAATTACATTTAAATACATCAGAGTTACAACATATACAACACTGGACAGATTCAATCAACCTATCCCAGATAACTACAACATATCACAGTGGAACGCACTCCATACGTTCCTGCCATCCAGCTCGCCTCTTGAGCTCCGGAACGTCCTTACCTGAAAATCTATAATACTCGGTCTGACCCGAGCATTACATCAAAGTAACACCCGGGTTAGGCTGGAAACCAGCTTGAGTAAACCCATATAATATGAAATACCAAGCTATAACTTAAGTGAATTACCAGGGTAACTCGTACCTTTTACAGTTATTACTTAATAGTCAAACATTTATCCCTTACAACAGTTCATAGGTTAAATGTTCATGTTACTTAATCTATTCCATTCTAGCCTGTTTACTTCTAACCAAACTATAAAGGATTACTAGTCGAAGTGGTTTCGGGTATTTGTTGATACCCGACTCCGGTCGCTTCAAGTTCAATATTATCTTTAATCATAGTTTAAATGGATACTAACCAACTATAATTCCAGGTATCGTAGTCACACAGCAAATCAATTATCGATAGACAACTCACAATATCACAATTCATCTCATCAAAGCATTTCATAATACATCACAATTCCATATCAAAGTTATCACACAATCCAAGTCACCTAATAACACCCAATCATCCATAAGCAAGATTGATTAATTCATAATTAATTTTATTAATCTCCAAATTAGATTAATTACCCTCTTAAATTTCTTGGATTACCTAAATCCTGCCTACCTTACATTAATTAATTACAATCCAATTAATTAATCATTCTATAGTCATCCATCTTAATTAATCATCTTTGATTAATTATCCTTTAATTACATTAAGTAATAAATTTGTGAAATTAATTACTTAATGTAATTAAAGGATAATTAATCAAGGATGATTAATTAAGATGGATGATTATATAATGATTAATTAATTCGGTTGCAATTAATTAATGTTAGGTAAGTAGGATTTAGGTAATCCAAGAAATTTAAGAGGGTAATTAATCTAATTTGGAGATTAATAAAATTAATTATGAATTAATCAATCCTGCTTATGGATGATTGGGTGTTATTAGGTGACTTGGATTATGTGATAACTTTGATATGGAATTGTGATGTATTGTGAAATGCTTTGATGAGTTGAAATGTGATATTGTGAGTTATCTATCGATAATTGATTTCCTGTGTGACTACGATACCTGGAATTAAAGTTGGTTAGTATCCATTCAAACTGTAATTAAAGATAATATTGAAGTTGAAGAGACCGGAGTCGGGTATCAGCAAATACCTGAAACCACTTCGATTAGTAATTTCCGGTAATTCTTTATAGTTTGGTTAGAAGTAAACAGGCTGGAATGGAATAGATTAAGTAACATGGACATTTAACCTGTGAACTGTTGTGTGGGATAAATGTTTGACTATTAAGTAATAACTCGTAAAAGGTACGAGTTACCCTGGTAATTCACTTAAGTTATAACTTGGTATTTCATATTATATGGGTTTACTCATGCTGGTTTCCAGCCTGACAAGGGTGTTACTTTGATGTAATGCTCGGGCGGACCGAGTATTATAGATTTTCAGGTAAGGACGTTCTAGAGCTCAGGAGCCGAACTGGATGGCAGGAACGTATGGAGTGCATTCCGCTGTGATATGTTGTAGTTGTCTGGGATATGTTGATTGAATCTGTCTAGTGTTGTATATGTTGTAACTCTGATGTACTAATGTAATTAACTGATACAGTTTTCTTTGTGTAAAGTATTAGTTGATATTATATTTTATCCGCTGCGACTGTGAGATTTCTGAGTTTGGTTTTTTTGTTTCTTCTTCTATCTCGTTCTTCTTTTCCTAACTATTTGGAAATTTCGGGTCGTTACATTATTATTTTGAACATTTGAAATAACCAAATTCCAAGTTATTTAATTACCCTTCATCCATTCATTTTAATTACATTTATTCCTAATTAATAACTCACATTAATTATCCGATAATCGCTCACATTGATTAATTATCCTTTAATTAATCACACTCATCTAATGCTTAATTAATTTCCTTAATTAATCAATCTTTAATTAATTACACTAAATAATTAATCCTTAATTATTTTCATTAAGTAATTTTTCTTTTATTACATTAATTAACTATCCTATAGTTACTTTAATTTCATTAATTTACCCTTAATTAATTAACTAACTCTTTATTTACTTACACTAATTTATTTACTCATTAATTAAACACCTTGGTTAATTGTCTATAAATAAATCAAGACCTTAATTTAAAATAACCATTGTCTTGATTAACTACTTAATTATCATTAATAAATTTTACTTGAAAACACTTAAAAATATAATTAGTTAATTAATTAATTTATTAGAAATCAAACAAATCATATTTTTAAAATCATTTGACTTACAATAAACTTGATAAATATTTTACTTGGAAACTTGATGAGTAGTTAGCGTAAAATTCATTATTCAAATTACTTCCAAACCCCAATCAAGTTTTCTTTTACAACATGATTCATATTTCATTTATTTAAAAACTTGTCTAAGCTATAAAAAGAAAACTGGTTAACAAAAACTACCCGAGCCCAAATCATATTTATCCGCACTACAACCCAGGTTTCCATCAACTCGACAGACTTGAGTACATCACGAAGCCACTTTCTTTCTTCCCCGAAGCAAAACAAACGCAAACAACTCAACGGACACAAGATAGAACATGTGCACATGCACAGTTCATCTGCGATGCTCCGACCATCGATGCTAACGTCGACACATCGGGTACTATCTTCTCTCCTGATTACGACCACCCAGAGCCTCGATCATGCAAGAAATTGAAATCGAGCAATGAGACCAATACTAGAACCAGAACGAACAACCTAAACCTCCTCGCACTGCCGCCCAAGATCACCAGCGATCCCGCGATCACGACTAGAACTTCATCACATGCCAACGTCATTAATCCCCTACCCGTGATCGCCTCTGATTCTTTTTGGACTATAAATATGCCTCCGAAAAAAACGTTGATCGAAACAGGCAATAAACCCTAGATCGAAGCCTCTTCGATGCCCTTGAGTATGATAAATCCATCAAGCAATTTTGCTGGGTTCGCAAACCTTCCCACTTCCTTCCACATTGATCCCGACCCTCCACTTCGCTCTGACCATCGGCAGAAGCTCAAATCCCAAATTCTGGGCAACTCGTGATTTCACCCAAAATACATACTTTAAAATCGTGAAATTTCAATTAAAATTTATCTTTTACCCATACAAATCTGATTATGGAATTAAATAACAAAATTAAGATCATCATTTTTTTCTCCTTAGAATATATTTCATAGAAATTTCGTCTTTTTTTAAAATTTACTCAATAATCTCACTTGTAAATATTTTTAAAATGTGTATTACATCATTTCAAATAGTTTTCTGTTAAACATCATGTGTCCACAATGATCAGGGAAGAAGAACTAGATTTTGGATTCAGCTGTGAAACTGGAACAGGTTGTGTGTGTGTGTGAGTGTGTGTGTGTGTGTATGCACTCCCCAATTCTCATATATATATATATATATATATATATATATATATATATCCATCTCTAAACAAATAAGCAAACATACTACCATCATAGTTTTCCAGGATTTTCATATGAAACCACATAACTAAACAGATTAAATTTTGAATAGTAGTTTACTCACTGATTTTGGAAACAGAGGCATAGCTTTTGAACTACATACCAGTTTTAAAAATATCATGCAGATCATATTTACAATATCACTTCACAAGTTTATCACATGCAACAAGTATTCAACTAGATTTAAACTTTGCAAAGTTTTGTTTACTCACAAGCATTTTTTTCTTAAAAAAACAGAGGAAACTGGGTCAGATCACTCACCTGCTGATGTACAGAGCTTAAAACAGTTTGAAGCTTTTGAAACTTGAATTGTTTTGAAATTGGAAATCTTGAAATGACTTTTGATTTTTGATGCAGGTTGAAGAGTTTCTGAGAAGATTGCTTGATTATTTTGCTTGACATTCCAGATGGGAGATAAAATATCTACAGGCTTTTAGTTTGATTTCAGGTTGGGAAAAATGGAAGTTTGGTTAAATTTTAGTTTAAAATGGTTTTACAGGTTTTGTTTTCAAGTTTCTTGCTTTTGAAAATAAGAAGGTAGGAAAAAGAATCGAAGAAAAGGGAAAGATGAATGTATAGACTAAACTAGGATTTATTAAAAAAATATAAAAGAAAATAAAATAATAGGTGACACTTGATTAGAAACCTACCACTTGTCATTAACATTAATTAATCACCCTACATTTGTTATTGTATGCATAAATCTCCTTACACTTGTGAAATGCATGTAAATAATATCTTTATATTATTTAAATTACTTTGTATTAGGTTATGTTTTCATCTTATAAATAAAAATATATATTCCCTATTAGCTAAATACATTATTTTAATTTATATAAATAAATCTTTTAAAGAAAATAACACAAAACCAATTATATATAAAAGAAATAAAATCATATATAATATATTTTTAAATCCAAAATATTTTAAGATATTTATTCTTTTAAATTTCCAATTAAAATCAAATTCAATTTAAAATCAAATTTAAAATCATCCCATATATGTAGATATATATATTTAACAACACATTATTTGTTCTAAAGGAATAATTTGCCAATGATAAATAATTATTTAGTAGATTATCAAATAAATATTTATCCAGATATTTATAATTCAGCATCTATTATATTTTCAAATTCATTTATATATCCCGATATCCTTTATTATCAGAAGTTCATCTATCCAAACTATAAATCAGTATTTTTAATAGTTAAATCAGATAATACATTTGGTATTGGAAGTAAGTAATATGGTTAATAACCTTATAAGAGTAATCAAATTTGAATATTTGTTTTGGAATAAACAAAGTTATATATCTTTGTTATACATATGATAAATCTTCCTTTGATGAATCTAGCTAGAAGAAAAGGGTTTTGAAGATATTTAAAGTATAAAAGAGGTTTTATACAAGTTTGAAGTGATTCAAAGATTTTTAAAGTTATATATATATATATATATATATATATATATATAAAGGATCTTATGAGAATGATTTTGAGAAAAGGTTTTTGGAACCTATGGATTTTGGAAAGGCTTTTGATTTTTGGGTAAAACCAATATTTGAATTTGGAAGCCTAGTTTGAGAATTATCGATTTTGGGATAATAGATTTTGAGAAAAAGAAATTTGTATGGGATTCATACTAGGTGTATGATTTGGAAGATACTATACGTGTATAGTATAAAGTGTTTTGAAAATGGCTCTAGAGAAAAGGCGCTCCCTTGGAATGAACTTCTCAGGAGTATCATAGGTTGGTACTGCCTTGAGCCTCAAAGGGGAAGGTTCTAAAGTTGATCATGTGAGGAGTCAGGACAAACTAGTTCCTGAGGATTATTGGGTAGCGAAAGTTGAGGGCGTTGATGCCTACAAAGGCATTTGAGTTATGTTGTGACGACAGTGTAACTCGATGTCGCTGCGATCTACTAAGGACCATAGCGGAAATCGTATGGAGGTGAGTGTCAACGGTCTACGCTTGATTTCGCTAGGAAGGCAACATAACATCGGTAGACTGCGCTATGGTGGGGTGGTGAAATTTCATTCTTTTGGTAGCAAAATCGACGGCGCTGAGGCCTACAGTTATATGGGTTTTTGTTGTGACAGCAACGTAACCCCGGTTGTAGCAGTGATCTGTAGCGGGTTCCATGGCGTAATCGAGGGGCGCGGAGTGCCTACAATTTTCTATGAATTTTGCCGGGAAGGCAACGTAACCATCGGGTAACTGCGACCGTGGATGGGGGTGATGATTTCCAAAGCATTCTCACCAAAGATATTTCCTCTATTTTCAAAATATTTCTGTATTTTCACAAGGTTTTCAATAAAATTATTTTTCAAAGTATTTTTACTAGATGTTGAAAACGGGTCTGCCAAGTACTTATAGACTTTCAGTCTTACTCTTGATCAACGTATGACCGAATTTCTGTGAGAACGAAGAATGACTTGTTGAAACATCGAGTTATAAAATGATATTTCTATAAAAATATTTTGGTAATATTATATAGATTTTAAAGAAGTGTTTTAAAAGTGATCAAAGAAAATTTATCTGATTTTAAGCATTTTAATAGATTCCGGTTTCTTTCCTTTTCGAGGACGAAAAGATTCTAAGGGGGGAGGAATGTGATGACCCAAAAATTTTAGCATTTGAAGATGAAAATTTTGATTTAATTTTAATATTTAGAAGTTGATTTAACTCGAATTTCAATTTTAACTATGAATTTGGCAATTTAATTATTTAATTTAATTTATTGTAATTGGATAAAAAATTGAATCTTCAGTTTTAAGCCTGTTAAATTTGATGGCTTAGAAAATTTACATTGGCAATACTGGAGATAATGGAAGCTTCAGAATTGGATTTGGAAATGATCTGTTCAATTTTGAAAATTTATCTTTTAAATCGACATTTAAAAATAGCCTTCTGAGCCACAGTCTCGAATTTCGATGAAACTAGTTCCATTGGATCCGTAATATTGTATTATTATCGGATTTCAATTTTCATAGTATTCGAAGTTGTCATGTGATTGTACGATTGATAAACGCGCTGAAAATTAAATCGAAATTTTGATATTATAACTGATTCAAAAGGCTATCTTCTCCGCACAATCAAATTTGGACACAAAACCTTTTCCATTGCGTTCAAAATAGCTGTATAACATTATAAACGCCTGACGGCATGTCTCGATTGGAAATTGTGATTGTGTGTTGTGGATATCGCGACTATTCGAATTCGAATTTAAAATTTAAGAAAATATTACATGTTTATTTTCATATAATTTTACAAGGTAAATGACACCTTGCATATCCCTTCGAACACCTGGCGGAATATTTGACACGTGTTTGCTTTTAAAAAATAAAAATTAAAACAGTCGAACACCTTGCATTCGAAAAGAAAAAAATCAAAGAGCCGAAACCCCCTCCTCCTCTTTTCAAATCCACGGCATATCCCTAAAATCGTAAAAACTCAAATCGCGTACGAAAAAGAGTGGCGAAAAGAAAAATCGATCGAACGATAAAAAGAAAAAAAAGGGAAGTAAATCCTAAATCGAGACAGCGAAAGTTGGGGACGAAGATCAGAGTTTGGCGCAGCGGCGAAGCGTCGTGAGTTAGGGTGCGGTGACTAGGCAGATGCGAGCAACGATGATGGCTTTGGGCATGCTAATTTGGAGGACCTCGTTCGCGAACAAATCATCGAGGCTAGGGTATTGGCTGTTGAGCGAGGATGGTTGCGGGGTTGCGACGCAATTCGTGGTCGACGTTGATTCGTTATCGAGGGAGGCGCTCAGGCTAGTCATACGCATGCGAAGCTCAATGGTTCTAGGTTTTGCTGTTGCGACATGATGTTGCTGTCAGTTTGAGGTTCGAGCGAGCTTGAAGGGGGTAGACCAGTGAGGTATATTAATTGTATTTTTAATTCAATGTATTTAAAAAATAGAGAAAGGAAAAAAAAGGGAAAACAAACAGAGAAAAAAATGAATGACAGAGGGTGGAAACAATTTTCTATTTTAAAACTCTAGTTTAATCTATGATTTTTATTCCCAAACCAGGAATATAAAATAAAATTACAGTAAAGGAATTCACTGTTAATTATAGTAAAATATATAAAAATATATATGCATAAAATTTGGGAAGAGTAGGAGATTTTAGATGATTTAGATTATATAAAAATACTGATTTTTGAATCTATATAGATTATTAATATATATACAAGTAGTTTTTCAATTTATATATATATAGTTTCAGAAAATAAATAAGTATATATGTTTTAAATATTATTTTAAAATAATGGATTGAGTGATTAATTGTTTAATTTACTTATTAAAATTATTTTTGTTACTAAAAGATTTTATAAAGGAAAATTAGGTAGATTTAAATCACTAGTTAAAAATAAAATCATTGGTTAATTAAAATTATCCAGTTGATTTCAAATATTAATTAAATCATCTAATATTTATACAAGGTCAATATCTGAATGGAATCAAGCCGAAATGGAAATGGATGGCAAAATAAAAAGCAAAGGTGAGATCTCTCACTCAATTAGATTTTTGTTATTTAATTTTAAATATTTAAATTTAAAATTGTTGTTTGTGTTGATTGTTTGCTTGGATGATAAATTCTTATCAGTTGTATCGAATTAGACCTTATGCACCGCATAATAGCAGATGATATTATATTAAACCCATATACGGCGATATTCCACTTCGAAGTGGAATTGGTATTATATACGTATTTGGAGTGATTGATTTCCTGCATTATATAACGGATGAGACCTTATGCGCCGCATAATAGCTGATGATATTTTATTAATCCCATATACCATGATATTCCACCTCGAAGTGGAATAGGTATTTAATTGTTCTGCTAACGCCTGTGGATGTAGGAAAAACAGGTCGGAGGGATTCAATTGGATTCCTCAAATAATTGAATTTGTTTCAATATTATGTGTTGATTTAATTATAATCTGTGTGTGATTATATTGTGATTGAGATCGTTGAAGACTAAAATTTAGCCGAATATATTTTTGGTATCGTAGGATACCAAAAATAAATAAAATTGGATTTTTTTAAAATTTAAGTAGAAAATCTATAGTGAAATCCTATTAAATAAATTTCAAAATATGAGAAAAGTTTAATAAATAGATTCAAGTAATAATAATCAAAACGTGAAGAATTTATTTTAAAAATACGGGTTTTAAATAATTTGGAAGAGATAAAGGAATTTATTTTAAAAATAAATTCGAAAATTGATTTGGTGTTAAAAGAATAAATCTTTGGGAAATCAATATGAAAATTGATTCGGTGTTTGAAAGAAAATCGATTTGGTGTTGAAATAAGTTTAGAAATTAATTTGGAATTTGATTTGGTGTTTAAAATAAAATTTTAAATCAATTTGAAAAATGATTTGGTGCTTGGAAATGATTTTTGGAATCAATTTAGAAATCGTATATCAGTAGATGTTTGGAAAATTTAAAATTCACAATGGAATTTTTTAAAGAAAAGGGAATTTGTTTTAAAAATAAACTTTGGTTTATTTTTAAAGGTGTGAAAAGAAATTTGTAGATTTGGAATGTAAATTAAAATAAATTGAGAAGATTTATTAATTGATATAAATGGAAAGAGAATTCTTTCCAAGAAAGCCGAGTATATTTTTAAAGTAGCTTTTGAAGTATAAGTTAAAAGTTTTATAAATTGATTTGGAAGAATATTGTTGGCGAAATTATTTTTGGGGATTGTTTTAAACCGTTAAAGTACAGATTTATTTAATTAATTATAGAAAGGATTATTTTAAGTATTAAATTTGATATTTGATTTAGAAAATAGTTATTTTAATACTTATACTCTATCTACTAATTTTATTTTTACAATTAGTTTAGACTTGAAGTATCATATGAGGTATTAGTATCGTATTTTCATAATCAATATTTAAGCAAGTGTTTTTTTTTTTAAAAATAGCTTTTTTTAAACATTTCCAAGCATAGTTTGGATAAGTATTTTAAATGATTTCAAAATATTTGAACTCGGCAAATTTTGAGTGGAATCAAATAAATGTTTGAAAATTTATTCCATAGGAGGAAGGTGATTTGAAAGTTGTTTTCAAAGGGTTGAAGTGTGGAAAGTGATTTGAAATTTGTTTCAAAAATTGAAAGGCGCAAAGTGATTTGATTTTTTTTTTAAAATAGTTGAAGTGTTAAAATTATATCTTAAGAAGATATATTGAAAATAAATAATTTGGAAAAAATTATTTAAACCTTGGTGATTGTTGTGAGTATTGTTTGATGGTGATTGTTGTCAATATTAATTGATAGTTAAATAACCGACTATCAATATTGGCCATCAAATGACATTTGAATTTCGATGTGACCGGAGGTCGGATTCCAAATGGATATTCGAAAACCACATCGAACCTTTGTGATTTTGATGGATCTTTTTGTTTAAAAGATCAAAGTGGAGATTTGTCGTGATTTGTATGAATTCTGAATGTAACACTTATTTTTAAAATAAGCGCTCGTTATTCGGATTAGCCGGAAGAGGACTTTGTGTCATAAAACCCATTTCGAATAATGATACGACGAAATGGGATTGCATTTGTAGATGGTGTTGAAGACCGGGTATTTTGAAAACGAAAGGTTTACCTGTCGAATGTCTCTGCACCGAGTTGCTCCGGTATAGTGATTTGATCACCCTTTGTGATAGGGATTCCAGACGTGATTAGCGAATATCCGGATTGCAAGGGCTTCTTTGAAGTGCCTTCGGTTCCGTTTGGTCCCGAAACGGACTTGTATGGATGTATGAATTACATTACACTTTGAGATGTAAAGCTGGTTTCTATCAAATACATTTCTGTTGGTGGTGGAGAATTTATTCTCTTAGCTTAAGACACTTCTCTGAGACGTATGTTTTTATAGGTTATATAGTTGATGGTTACTAGTGATACATTCCCAATTTGGTAATGTGACATACGAAGTGCTGCTGATCATTTGTTGACTGAAGCATGGCTTTTGTGAAAATTGTAGCTTTGTGGACGAGACTTCGTCGAACCTCACAACCCGAAAATGGTCGAAACAGGAATGTTGCAGCCAGACAATTTGGGGGTAGCGCCCTCAGGGTATGTCCATTTCCTTCTGGAAAAGGGTGGTATCATGGTATGGAGCCTAGATACTTAACTTATGTGGTTACTGCAAAATTTATTACTTTGTGGTTGTTGCTTTGTGGCTGAGGATCCTCGGATAAAGGTCAGTAACAACCTGGGACTGCATACTCGTGGTAGCATGTTATAGTTGTATTGCAGCGTGGGGTAACTCGACCTTGTGTTGGAAGAGATCCGGTTAGGTTCTCGTGGACGTCCCTCCAGAGGAGTTCCATTTCAGTGTAGGAAGTTCCTTTTCCTGACCATTGTTGGAAATCCAATCACCCAACATGCGTCCTGTACGGTTTTAGTTGTATAACCTGCCATGGAATGTGGCGGTAACTACTATTAAACATGGTAGCTATAATAGGCATAAAATAATGGTTGTATGCTAGCTAAGATTAATATTATACTTTCGAAATGTTATCTGTATTATGCACTAATGATATTATCAAATGGTTTTCGCGTATTAAGCATGTTTGACTACCATAAGGAGAAATTTCCTCTAATTCTGCGTTTGCATTGTGTGTGTGGCGGGAGGCCTTATGGTAGTTTCATTTTCCAAAATCATAGTGGGTTTCTTTTATTTTGTTTATGAAATACTGTTTTTAAGATCTCACACCAGTCCTATGACTGACCTGGAGTTTATTGTTCCCTTTCTAAGCTCTGGGTTCCCATAATTTTCCACATGGGCGGCCTAAAGTCAGGTTATCACTATTCTGGAGCAAAGTCAGAAAAGATGCTGTGGAGATCTGGAGTTCAAGCTGGACGGTGAGGCGTATCACTTGTATACGTAATACTTTTCCGCTGTTTGTTGTTATAAACTATGATAATGTGATGTATAAACTGATATAGTGCTTTTGTTTTAAAAGTTATTCATTTATTTATCATATATTGTTCCGCTGTGAAATGTGAGATTCTGTTATTCTTTCTATTTCTTCTTCTATCTTCTTCTTCTTTAACCCTGACGGTTTGGTTTTCCGGCATTCGATTGTGCAGCATTCGATACATTGGACGTATTAATGTCGGCTTTTGAAAGTCGAAAAATGGGGTTGTAAACAGTTACAAATGGAAAATTTGACTCGAAGTTATGGGGTGTTTGACTCGAAGTTATAGAATCAACACGTGCCTCCCCTATTTTAACACTTGTCCACTTATATTTACACGCGTTTGTTTTTAAAATTTAACTGTAGTAGCCGTGCACCTGGTTTTCGTAGGAAATATAAATTAAAATTAAAATTCACGATGTATCCACTTCCTCTTCCTAGATCTAATCGAGCTCGTGCTCGTTCTCCCTCAAATAAATGGCCGTCACTCTAAAGAAAAATCTTTCTTCTTCGTTTCTTTCTTCAACAAAATCTACAAATTTGCCTTTCTATTCAAAATCTCGATACTTAGTAATATCGCGATCTCGATCTCTTACTCGAATGGCTACGTTTGTAACTCCAAAGCTTGGGCTCTCTAAAACATTGGAGAAACTGAAGGAGTGAAATCTTTAAGTGATGGCTAGTTTCTCTGGGTTCAACACGGGAATCGCTAATCAAATCGTAACAAGTTCAGTGAGGTGCAACCTCCGCCAAATGACTCCATGTGTAGCATAAGTTCCATTCCCAAGATAAATCACTTGGTTGCCACTTTCGGGGATAATCAGATTAGGTGTTGGGAATAACTAGAGGAAACAGTCAACGGAAAACATCAATATCACATGACCAGCCAGTTTTGTGTTCTACTTGGAAAGATAAGGGAAGCATTGTGTTTACTGGAGGGTGTTGTCTGTGTAAGATGGAGATGAGAGATGCGTGTAGTTACAACACATTGATCGATGGGTTTTGTAAGTATGCACGAATCGATGATGCACGCAAACTGTTTGAGGAAATGGGAAAAGAAAATCTTGTGGTGGATCTTGTCAGTTTTACAAGTTTGATGCATGGTTTGAGCAAAAAATGGATTCTTGGATGATGCATTGGACTTGTTTGAGGAATTGAGGAAGTACGACAAGAGGCTGCATGCTGGGCCAGTTCGAATTTACAGGTATGGGCTTTGTTTCTAAAAGATGAATAAGTAAATAAGTAATAAACATACATTCATATTTCAATTTATTTTTACATATAGATTTTTGGGCAGTCAGTAAAATTATACATATAAGATTTTGGGAAAAGATTTAAAAACAGGAAATATGAACATTGATAAGATTTTGGGAAAATAGATAGGAATTTTAAATATTGAAGGAGTTTATATAAGTTAAAATTTTGAAATCTATCTTTATAAGTGTATATATATTTTTTTTAAAAAAGAAAATTTGTTTAATATTAAATTATTAGATAAAATAAATTTTATTAAACGGTGGTTGATTTTTCAATTATTTCGGATATTAATAAATTGTATAAATATTTCTACAAGGTGTAAAACTATGGAGAAAATAATCTGGAATGGAAATGGATTGTAAATAAAAAGCAAAAGTTAGAACTTCTCACTCAATCAGATTTTTTTGATTTAATTTTAAATAGTTAAATTTAAAATTGTTGATTGTGTGCTTAGATGATAAATTATTATCAATTATATTGGATTAGACCCTATGCACCGCATAATAGCGGATGATATTATACTAAACCCATATACCACGATATTCCACCTCGAAGTGGAATTGGTATTATATATGTATTTGGAGTGATTGATTTCCCGCATTATATAGTGGATGAGACCCTATGCGACGCATAATAGAGGATGATATTATGTTGATCCCATATACCGTGATATTCCACCTCGAAGTGGAATCGGTATTTAATTGTTGTGCTAACATCTGTGGATGCAGGAAAACAGGTTGGAGGGATCCAATTGGATTCCTCAAATATTTGATTTTGTTTCAATGATTGTGTGTTGATAATTTATAATCTATGTATGATCATATTTGTGATTGAAATTGTTGAAGGCTATCGTTTAGCCGAATATATTTTTGGTATCGTAGGATACCGAAAATAAAAAAAATTGGATTTTTGAAATTCAAGTTGGAAATTTATAGTAAAATTTATTTTTTAGAATTGGATAAATTTAAAAGAAGGAATTTCAAATGGATAAAGTTTTATTTTTGAATCCTATTAAATAAAATTCCAAAATATAGGAAAAAGGCTTAATAAATGGATTTCGGGTAATATTGTTCAAAGGTTGAAGAATTTATTTAAATTACGAATTTTAAATGGTTTGGAAGAAATAAAGGAATTTATTTTGAAAGAAATAATTATGGAAATAAATTTGGAATTTTATCGGTGTTTGAAAATAAATCTTTGAGAAACCGATTTGAAATTGATTTGGTGTTAAAAATAAACTTTGGGAAATCAATTCTGAAATTGATTAGGTGTTTAGAAATGATTTTTGAAATCAATCGGGAAATCATATATCAGTAAATATTTTGAAATAAATATTTGGAAAATCAATTTGGGGTTTGATTTGGTATTTGAAATCAATTTGGAAATCAATTTGAAAACTGATTTGGTGTTGAAAGTGAATATTTGGAAATCGATTTGAAAATCGTATATCAGTGGATATTTGAAAATTTAAATTCACAATGGGAATTTTCTAAAAGAAAGGGAAATTTGTTTAAAAAAATAAATATTAGTTTATTTTTAAAGCGTGAAAGTAAATTTATGGATTTGGAACGTAAATTTAAAATAAATCCAGAAAGATTTATAAATTGATTTGAATGAACCATTTTAGAATGGAAAGTGTACTTTCCCTGAGAAGCCGAGTATGTTTTCAATATAGTTTATAAATATAAATTGAAGTTGTAAAGATGATTTTAAGGAAAGAATATTTTGGAGAAATTATTTACTTAGGTTATTTTAAAAATCTTTAAAGTAAAGATATATTTAATTAATTTTTGAAGTGATTATTTAAATATTTAATGGATATTAGATTTAAAAAATGGTTATTTAAATATTTATACTCTATCTAATAATTTTATTTTAAAATTATTTTGGACTTAAGTTTAGATGAGATATTAGTATAATATCTTCATAATTAATATTTAAGCAAGTGTTTAAAAAAATATTTTTATTTTAAATATTTTCAGGTATATATGTTTGGATAAGTAATTTAAATTATTATAAAGTATTCGAACTCGGTAGATTTTCAGTGAAAAAGAATAAATATTTGGAAATGTATTCCGTGCAAGGAAAAGTGATTTGAAATTTGTTTTCAAAATATTGAAATGTGGAAAATGATTTGAAATTTGTTTTCAAAGGATTGAAATGTGGAAAACGATTTGAAATTTGTTTGAAAGGATTGAATTGTGGGAAGTGATTTGAAATTTGTTTTCAAAGGATTGAAATGTGGAAAACGATTTGAAATTTGTTTGAAAGGATTGAATTGTGGGAAGTGATTTGAAATTTGTTTTCAAATGGTTGATGTGTTAAAATTATATCTTGCGAAGATATTAGAAAATAAATAATTAGGGGAAAATTATTTAAATCTAGTGATTGTTGTGAATGCTGATTGATAGTTAAATAACCGACTATTAATATTGGCCTTTAAATGGCATTTGAATTTCGATGCGACTGGGGGTTTGATTCCAAATGGATATTTGAAAACCACATCGAATCTTTGTGATTGTGATGGATCTTTTGTTTAAAGGATCAACGTGGAAATTGTTGTGATTTGTTTGAAATCTGAATGTAACACTTATTTTATAAAATAAGCGCTCGTTATTCAGATTAGCCTGGAGAGGACTTTGTGTCATAAAATCCATTTCGATTAATGATACGACGAAATAGAATTGCATTTGAAGATGGTGTTGAAGACCGGGTATTTTCAAAAGCAAAAGGATTACCTGTCGAATGTCTCTGCACCGAGTTGCTCCGGTATAGAGATTTTGTCACCCTTTGTGATGGGGATTCCAGACGTGATTAGTGAATATCCGGATTACAAGGGCTTCTTTGAAGTGCCTTCGGTTCCTTTCGATCCCAGAACGGACTTGTATGGATGTGTGTCTAATGTTACATTTTGAGATGTAAAGCTGGTTTCTATCAAATACATTTCTGTTGGTGGCGGAGAATTTATTCTCTTAGCTTAACACCCTTCTCTGAGACGTACGAGCTTAGAGGTTATGTATTTGATGGTTATTAGATATACATTCCCAATTTGGTAATGTGGCATACGAAGTGCTAATGATCATTTGTTGATCGAAGCATAGATTTTGTGAAAAGCGTAGCTTTGTGGGCGAGACTTCGTCGAACCTCACAACCCGTTTTTACATTTATATAAACCTATCATCTTCTTTTCCCTTTTTTTTTTTTTTCATGTCAAAGAAACTAAACCATGTTAAACTGTTTCTTCCAAAACCAAAAAAAATCAATAAAGCTCCCTCAAACTAAAAATCAAAACATCCTCAAACTCAAGAATCAAACCTGAAAACACTCCTCAAATCAAATGTCAAAAGCCTGTAAAAACTGTTTTATCCTCATGCACATTTTTTCTTTTCAAATCTATAGCCAGGCCTGTAAATTCCTCAAATCAAAACCAAAGCTTTGATACTAGCTGTGACGACCGGCCTTTCATTTCGCCGAAAGATGTATCATCAATAAGAAAGAAAGAGGTAGAAATAAAATAGGAAGAAGAAAGAACTCAAAAAAATCAGAATCTCACAGCGGAACGGAACAAAATATAATATATCACATAGATATCACATAGTCAATACATCAGAGTTACACAGATTACAACATTTTACATTAGATAGTTATAAGATCTGTCTAACCTGTTATATTTCAAATACAATAGACAAAGACACCACATCAGAAACAGATAGATATAGCTACGTTTGGACTCCCACTCCATGCTATCCAATATTCGTCAAGCCAGAACCTGATCACTTGGCTACTCATAAAAATTTAAGTACCTAAGAGTTTAAGAAAAACAGAGTAAACTCCGGGTCAGACATGGGTCTGGTGTGAGTAAACGGTTAATGTTGCTTAACTTTGAAAAACCTTTGAAAACAAAAGGTATCACGTAAGACTTCCCACACATAAACACGGGTAAGTTTTTACCTTACGCTAACCAAAACATTTGATAGGAAATCCAGTGATATTATAAGAGGGTCTAGGGTTTTCAAATAAACAAGAAAATAGCCAAAATTGTTACATTTATTAAATTCCAGCATACACAATCAAATCCGAGGGAACTTATTGGAGATTGGATTTCCATACAATGGTAGGGTTACTGGGGTACTGCCCGTCACAGTATGTGGCCTAGATCAATGTACCGAGGATCCACCTTAAATCCCCTGCAACACAAGGCCGAAACCATTCCTTACTGAACAGTCCCAAACAAGACAACCTCGCAGTTGGCTATAGACCAACTGGCCACACAGCCGAATAAAAAGGGACATCTAGACAGGGGAAGCTCTTGTCCTACATGAGCGCGACTCACTTAGCCTTGCTGCATCTCCACTGTTTTATCCATTCCCGGTTGATGCGGGTTGAGGCTAAGATTACTTTGTATTGAATGAGATTAATTAATAATTAAGGTTTATTAATTGATAGGTAAAGGATAATTAATCTGTGATTAGAGATTAATTAATTAATTGATAAAGAGATTAAGGGATAATTAATCAAGGATGATTAATTAAGGGAATGATTAATTAAAGTGATGATTAATTAATTTCTTTGTAATTAATTAATGATTTATTAAGCAGGATTGGGTGATTAATTCTTAAGTAATTAATTTAATTTAAGCAGGATTTGATATCAGGGCTGAAGGTTAAGCGAGAACCTTGGCTCTAGTGGGTGTACTAATTAAGGATAGGGTCAGTGTTATCCTAGGATAAGTTGAGTGTGTATACATACATACATACATACATACATACATATATATATATGAGAACGTACTTGTTATTTTCTTATATAAAGATTTTAAAAATGGTTTTAATGAATGATTTTTATAAAAGCTTATATTTTATATACAAAGCAATAATTGGTTGTTGGATAAGAATTAAATGATGAATATATATATATATATATATATATATATATATATATCCAAATAGGAATTGGATAAAACGAGCTATGCAAATAAGATGAATTAGAATTAGTTTGAAACCAGAATAGAATGATTACTGTGTTTAATATTGGGATGATTTTTTTCCAATAAATAATAAAATGTTTTAAGGAAGTGACCATTAGATGAGAATAACTTGTAAATTAGAAAGGATGTAAATCGAGAAGTTTTGAATTCTAAGTCTAAAAATATTTGAAATTGTTTTCAAAATGTTAAGAGAAATAATAAATAGTATTATTCAGAATATTTTGAATGTGATCTTATTTTAAAGTAAGAAGTTGTATGAAAACCTTAAAGGAATTTGTTTTGAATTAAAAACTAAAGGTGGTTTAAAATTTAAAGTATAGCCTGGTGGGCTAAGAAATAAAAGATGTGCATATGGGTGGATATACATAGTATCAAAAATGATTTGAAATAAACTCAATAGTTTTGATTTTCCCTAAAATGTGATGTAAAACCCATAGTGAAATAAGTCTTTGAACTTATAAGTAAGAAAGAATGTTGATAGAAATTTTAAATTGACATTTAACTTAGGGAAGTTAAATGGGTTGATTTGAATGGGAGTTATGAGTGATCTCAAAATGGATTTGAGATTTGGAAATTGAAAATGGATGTTGTCATTTAGTGTTTGGATAAATTTGATGTTTATTTATCCAGATATCATTCTATTGTAACAAATGGAACTGTGAATTGGAATATTTGAAATGAATAAAGGAATGGATTGGAATAATATATATCCATTGCAGAAATAAATGGAAAATGAAATCATTTTGAATTTAAGATTTAATGTTCAAAGGGAACTCGCAAATTTAAAATGGGAATTAGAGAAATGGAATCATTTTGGACTAAAGATTTGAATGTTTAAGGTAAAACTTCAAAGGTTTGGTTTCAAAATTGAAATTTGATGATAAATTGAATTTCGAAGATTGAGTGGTTTAAAAAGGATTTAAATTATTTGAACTTTGAAATAGGTTAAGTAAAGATAATTTAAAGTGGAATTTGGATTCAGAGTTAAATGGTTTAAAGATATAAGTTGATTTGATTTAAAGGATTAAATCAACATTTAAAAAAATTTAACTCGAATTTATATAATTCGAGATGATTTAAAGTGAAATGGAATTTGAAGTTAGTTCAAATTAAAATTTGATTTGAAAGATTTGGAATTTTGATTAAAGTTGAATAAGTAAATTCAAACGGAATTTGATTTGGAAAGAAATTGAGGATTCAGCTTGAATTGGTGTTAAATCGATTTCAATGGAAATTGAAGTTATTTAAATTGGAATCGAGTCAATTTAAATGGAAGTGGAAATTTAAACTGAATTGATAGGGATGGAGATTGGGGATTGAACAGTTTGGCTCTGGACTATTTTCAAAATAAATCGTTTTAAATCTATTTTTCCAAACTTTTTACTATACAGTCTTTCTTCTTAAAGCCAAACTATCTTATGCTTATTTTACAATTATTTTTGGAACTATTTAACAATTTTTCAACTGATTATAAACTAATTACTGTTTTTTTTCAACTACGTTATAACTAAATACTATTTTACAACTATTTTGCAATTATTTAAAATATCTATAACTATTTAACTACTTTCCAACTATATTACAATTACTTAACTATTTTACAGCTATTTTACAAAGTAATTATTATTTTTCAACTACTTGTCTATTTTTAATTTTTCAAGCTATTTTCTAATTTTAAGATGGTCAGAGTGCAAACTTTTTATAATTAAATACCCAATGAGATAAGAATTTAATTGATAATCCAAAGAGAATTGAGGCAAATGTGAATAAGTAAATAGAAATCAAGTGAAAGTGAATAGAAAAGAGAATTGATTTGGCTAATAATCAACAAAGATAAATATGTAGGATATACGTATATTATTCTATTTGCATAGTAATTTGATCTAGATTCGAGCATAGAATTTCGAGATAGTTTATCGATCCGAGTTGGAATTTTTCACCCGATTTTCGACGGTGAACCTAGATATGGATTGTTGATTGGTTCTGGATATTCTCTATCATAGTTATGTCTATGTAAGGAGAATGGTGGTTTCTGATTAAGAAACCAGATCTGAGTCCGCACTAGGAAGTCGGGTGGACGATACTAGTCCGAAAGTGAAATTGTGTGATCGAGTGAGCGATCAGATTGATATAGCGTACGGATGATATGTGTACATCGTACGGGTTTGAATGAAATTGTTACTGGAAATTTATGGATAAGAAATATGGAATGGTTTTTGAAATGAAGGGTATATTTTGTGAAATATATGATGAAATAAAATGGAAATTGGATATTTCCATGATAGAAATTTACTTTGTGAAAGTAAGTAATATGGTAAGTGACTTTATAGATTAATCAAATTTGAATATTTGGTTTGGAATAAACAAAGTTACATATCTTTGTTATATAAGATAGATCTCCCCTTGTTGAATCTATTGCCAAAAGAAAAGGGTTTTTGAAAGTATTTGAAGTATAAAAAGGAAATTTATACAAGTTTGAAGTGATCCAAAGATTTTTAAAGTTATATATATATATATATATATATATATATATATATATATATAAGATCTTATGAGAATGATTTTGAGAAAAGGTTTTTGGAACCTATGAATTTGGAAAGGCTTTTGATTTTTGGGAAAAATCAATTTTGGAGATTTGGAAAGCCTAGTTGAGAATTATCGATTTTGGGATAATCGATTTTGTGAAAAGGAGATTTATATGAGAATCATACTAGGTGTATGATTTGGAAGACACTATATGTGTGTAGCATAAAGTGTTTTGAGATTTGGCTCTGGGGGAAAAGGTGCTCCCTTGAAATGAACTTCATCAGGAGTGCCACAGGATGGTACTACCTCAAACCCTAAGGAGGGGTTCTAAAGTTGATCCTATGAGGTAGTCTGGACAAACTGAAGTTCCTAAGGATTATGTGTAGTGTGTGGCGAAAGTCGAGGGCGCTGATGCCTACAGAGGTATTTGGGTTATGCCGTGACGATATTGTAACTCGATGTCACTGTGATCTACTTCATACCATAGCGAAAGTCGTGTATTCTACTGAGAGCCAACAATCTACATTTTATTTTATATCGGTAGACTGCGACCTATGGTGACATAGCGAAAGTCGTGTGTGCTGCTGAGAGACAACAGTCTACGTTTGATTTACATCGATATACTACGACCTATGCGGGAGTGGTTAAGTTTCATTTGGCAACGAAAATCGAGGGCGCTGATGCTTACAGTTACATGGACTTTTGCTGTGATGGCAACGTAACACTGGAATGTAACTACGAGCTGTGGCGGATTCCATGACGTAATCGAGGGGCGTAGAGTGCCTACTGTTACATGGACTTTTGCTATGATGGAAACATAACCCAGGATGTAGCTGCGACCATGGATGGGGGTGATGATTTCCAGAGAATTCTCACAAAAGATATTTCCTCTAGTTTCAAAAATGTTTTTGATATTTTCAGTAAAATTGTTTTCCAAGTATTTTCACTGGGAAATGGGTCTGCTAAGTACTTATAGATTTTCAGTCCTACGTCTAATCTACGTATGACCGAATTTCTCTAGGAACGAGGATGGATGTGTTGAAACATCGAGTTATAAAAGTATTTTTATAAAAACTATTTTGGTAATATTATATTGATTTTAAAGAAATATTTTAAAAATGATCAAAGATAATTTATCTGATTTTAAATATTGAATAAAATTAGGCTTCGTTCCTTTTAGAGGACGAAAAGGTTCAAAGGGGGGAGGAAAGTGATAACCTGGATTTTTGAGCATCTAATAATTGGTAATTATCAGATTTTAACTATTAAATACTGATATATATGTTAATAAATAAAATTCAGCTAATTAAAATGTCTATAAATGGATTTGGAGAACTATAATAAGTATTGGATTATAATATTTGGAAATGATAAATTTTATAGTGAATTAATAAATTCCATAAATAGATAAATGTAAACTTTGTAGTGTTGAAAACTTTAAGTATATATATATATGTATATATATATATATATATGTATGTATGTATGTATAAGTATATAAAGTGTGTATATATATATTGAGATTTGGAAATTTTATTTCGAAATTAAAAATATGAAAATGAAAACAAGGTTTAATAATAAAAAAACATAAAGAAAACATAATAAAATCATTAATCGTGCTTATTTAGAAATATAAGAATTTTAGCCTACATTTAAACATGTGTAATATTATAAACATAGGATAAATAATATAAAAAGTTTTATTAACATATTTAAACATTAATACATGAACAAAAGACAAGTGTAAGTTAGTTTTATCAAAAATTTAACAATTGTAAGTTGATTAAGCATGCAAATAACAAGTGGCCAAAATGTTTTTTTAAATAAATTTGTAAGATAAAAAAAAAGAGAAACCAAATTTCATTTCTTTATCTCCAAAATTTGAAACCAGAAAGTAAAAAAGAAAAAGAAATCAAAGAAATGGAATCAACTACAATTCAAACTACAGCCTAAAACAATTTCAACTGGAACTGGCAAACTTTTTGTCGAATCAGGAATCTGGAAATAAAGCGTGGAGATAAAAGCAATCTTTAAACCTGGAAATTCAAAACAAATTAAATCAAACCTGAAATCAAACATCATCAACAAACAAACTTCAGGACTCAAGAATCAAAATCAAACAAGCTAAGATCAGAATCTAATACAGGTTTCAAAAACAAAAGCTTTTTCAGACCATCACGAAAATTGGAAACCAGATCAAAACCAGGAAGCATGATTCTCTGCTTTTACAAGACAGGTTAGTAACTTCACCCTTTTTCAAGCCTAATCTGCTTATTTATATGATGTAAGGGATAAATGACGATAGAAATGTTGTGTTAATGTTTTGCATGGATGCCTGTGAAAATGCTATGCTCTGATACTGTAACGACCCGCCGTTCTGACCGCCTCCAGTCGGTAATTAAACCAACTTGAGACGTTCAAAATGACGGATTGTTATTCAATTTATAGAGTTTAAACAGAATCAGCCACAGAATCACAGAATAATCATAATATTTCACATAAATAAATTTTCTTACATATATCAGAGTTTATACAATGCATTAAATTTTTATACAGCGGAATATATCTTTTACAAGTACAAATTTTTTTTCGAAAAGCTAAAGTGAAGCAATTTCCCCAACTCTCTCTAACTTCGCGGCCTGAAAATCTTCAAGCTATAAAATACTCGGTCTGACCCGAGTATTATATTCAAAAGAAAATAATACACGGGTCAGTCTAATTCAAACTCAGTTATTAGTGCATAGAGGTAATAATAATCAAACAACAATTAGACGACAGTCAAATATAAATTTACCTATCCGATCCTTTAACAAGAAATCGGATAACGGTAAATATAACACTTAACAGTGTTAAACCATAAAACGGTAGATTATCAATGAAGATAGATGAAGGGATTTTTTTTATATAAAGATAATTTAGAAAAAACATCAGAATTGCCTAAACGGCAATTAACTACAAAATCATCAAAATCGATTCAAAGTATATTGAATTGGCAACATAAAACATAAATTTCCATCAATAGAAAAAAAAAATTAAAACAGTAGATTTGGTAGGGCTGCAGTACACGCACGCGTGTACGGCCTCGCCACATTTTTAAAATGTTAACTTCGTGTGGCTGCAGTCCACGCTTGCGTGCACTGCCTCGCCACTACCGTAATGAAATATGCAAAATATCATAAATCACAACAAAATAGTATACTAATAAAATCAACACCGTGTGGCTGCAGTTCACGCTTGCGTGCACTGCCATGCCACTATCGTGATGAAATATGCAAAAGGTCAACGAACCAAAATCAATGAAGGTTCAAATATCGATTCAAAATGTCGATACTGCGTGGCCGCAGTGCACGCACGCGTGCGCTGCCTCGCCACAACAACATGTGAAATCATCTCAAGATAGAATACTATCAGAAATCAAAGTTGCAGAGGTCAAGTCAGTGACTCAACACAACTGCAACACCAAAACCCATGCAACAAGGCAAGGTTGAAATGCAATTGTTTTGCATATACCCAAGTAAACCCTGGAAAACAAGTTCCAAACAACTTATTACTGCACATTTCAATAAGTGCAAAATTTTCATAAAAATGAAACTGCAGCCCACTTTGAATTCAAGGGCAAACGGCAACAAGACTACAGTCACCACATGGACACAAGGGCAAAGGTACAAAACATGAAATGAATCAGAGGGAGTCCAAAAAGTAATGTAGCAATAAACTCAAAACAATTCAAAAATCCTCAAATTCAACAAGACAGTAAGCATCAGTGCACGAAGGCAATGACACGTACGTATACATGAACCAGTAGAAGAAATTGAAGTGCAACAGTGGAACGACAAGGCACAAAGGCTACAAGCATGACTTGAACAAAGCAAGGCTACAGAGCTCGAGCTTATGCAAAACATGGACAGTGGAGTACATTGGTACATGAAGTCCAACAGCAAATAAACATCAAAAAAAAAATTGCAAACTGAATCAGCATGTACAAAGCAACAATGAATATACACAAGTGAAGGCAGTGGCAATATAAATCAAACTGCAACATGTACATAAAGATGATCAGGTTACAACAGTTTTTTTTTTCTTTTTATATATGAAGATAATGTGGTCAAAGTAACATGGAGTGATTCCAGACCACACAATCAAGCAATGCCAAATGCATATAGTCATGCAACACAAAACAGTGCAGACTATATCAATTTAATGGTGATGGCCGAAGTCACAAGGACAAAATCAAACAAGTGCAGTTTCAAACGCAACAATACAGTGAGCAAAATCAAGTAACCATTGGTTACAATTTCATCAAAGTCAAGGTCGAAATCAATTTTAAGTAAACAATGCCGAAGTTCAGTGGGTAAAGATCAAGCCGTGAAAAATCAATATACAGCAATCTCAATCCAAGGCCGAAGCCATTTGAATTCATCGACTACCCAAAATCATACAAGGGTATGGTACAGTTCGGACCATAGCACAGTTCAAGAATATCACCAACGTTTAAGAAATAAAGTGACCGAAGTCAAATGCAAATCAAGCAGTAATTTCAACAAAAATCAAAATCATTTGCAGTTCGAATTATACTGCACCAAAGTTACAGAGATAACAGATAACCAGAGGATCGATCGAGCAAATCGAAGCCGAGTTAACCAAAAATAACACGAAAATACACGAATTTGATAAAACCAGAGAAAGCATCAACAACGAAACTAAAATCAACTATCGACACCTGGTATTGAATTAGATGTGAGGGATATAAATCACCCACCTTTGTCGAACGAGGAGCACGCGAGCGAATTGAAGCCGAAGCAAGCCCTAATTTCGAAAAGCCCTAATTTGAAGACGAGCAAAAATTGGAGAAGCCGCCATTTTTTTTTCTTTCGTTTCGAATGATGGAAGAAGGAGGTAGGGTTTCGAATATAAGAGAGGGGAGACGTGATTTTGATCGTGGATTATGGCTGAAACAAAGGCGTGTTTTTAGCTGATAAGAGTAAGGCAATGTACTCTTATTTTATATATTATATTATTAATATATATTTTTTAAATTCAATTTGTTTTGTAAATTTTGTTGTTTGAATTTTCAACTACGTGTATTTCTCTATTTATTTTATATTGATTAAAATTTTATTCCTTTTTATTTTAAAGAAAAGAAAATTGTTATTTAAAACTAACCATCCTTTTATAAATTTACATAAATAATAATTCTTGTATCCAAATTATTTTTCTAAGTCATTAGTTTGAATTTAAAATACAAATTCAATATTCAATTCAACTCCAAAGTCAAATTTAATTTTTTATTCAACTTTTAATAGATTAAATTCTAAATTTTAATCGTCAATTTCATAGTTATATTGGGAATTCAATTTAAACCATCATTTAAATATTTAAAATTAATTAAATATTTACAATTTAAATTGTTCAAAATTCAGGGTTGTTACAATCTCCCCTCCTTAAAAGAATTTCGTCCCGAAATTATATGTTAGGAAAACGATTGTTAAAATCTCACCGATATTTATACCCTACACAACTTTTACCTAGTTCGAATCTTATTAAAATAAATAAATATAGGATTCATTCCATTTATTTTATCTCCCTAGCTTTGTTCATTGATTTCTATAATCAAGACACAAAAGTCTTTTACCAAAATTTTCGACTTACAAAACTCATATTTTTAAACTTGAAATTCTTCATGCTAGATATTTACATATTACATCTTTTCCAAAGCTGTGTGCTTTCAAGATATTTTAAAAGATCTTCTTCCTTAGTTCATTAGGTTGGAATTATGTAATTCTAGTTTCAGACTATTGATTTGCTATTCAAAGTTTGAAAATACTTGCTAACTCGAAGTTTAACAAGTCCATTGTCGTTCTTACAGACATTAGGCATACGCTGGCCAGGCGCAGGACTAAAAATCTCCAAGTACTAAATATACTTGCTTCAACTCCCAGTGAAAATACTTTTAAAAATTCTTTTAAAAATGGATATGGAAAGCACGTTCCCCTCATGGATCACAGTTTGCCCGGCGGTTACGCTACTATCCCAGTAGAATAGCTTGTAACTGTAGATTTCACATCTCTCTTGAATTTCGCCATGGTTGTTGCCATAGATCGCGGTTCACACGGCGGTTACGCTACTATCCCAGTAGAATCGCTCGTGACCGTAGGCATCTCGCCCCTCAAATTACGCTTTGGCCTCTAGATCGCAGTTTACACGGCGGTTGCGCCACTATCCCAGTAGAAACGCTTGTAACTGTAGGTATCACGCCCCACGAATTACGCCAGCATCAATTCACATAATCCCAACACGATGATCCATCATGGGGGATTCCAGTCCCAATGGACATTCCACTAATGGAAATTCTACGTAGCTTCGATTTCCAATGGACACTCACACCGAGTTCCAATCACCTTCACAAATTATAATGGAAGGTACATTTCCATATCCTCAGTTTTAGAAAACATATGTCATATACATATAGTACTTCATTTCACATCTCGTACATATCATACCTATGTAAACCTACACAGGATTTTCATAATAATGACTTTCCAAACTGATAGTTTTCGAATTATTACATTCACATATATAAGTTACGAAAACTCAATTCACATCATAACAAATAGAGGATTTCTAAATTTTCCATCTCGTTTTAAAATTTTCCTTTAAATCGATTTGAAAATTTAAGGTTATCTCAAACCCAATTCACATTCATAATCCAATTCATTATCGACTTCACATTCGATTTGGATTTCACGTTACATCGTCAATTCTCAACACATAATTGATGTCTATCAATATATAACCTCTAAGCTCGTACGTCTCAGAGAAGGATGTTAAGCTAAAAGAATAAATTCTCTGCCACCACAGATATATATTTAATAGAGATCAATTTCTATGTCATCAATTCACCATGTTAGACATACAATCCAAATCGACTATCCAAAATTCAAAGCACAACTTATATTGTTTTTGATGTCGAAGTTAAACTCAATTTAACTCAAGATTCAATCTTTTTTTTTGAAAAATTTCAAGTTGAACTGATCGTTCAATTTCCCAAAAATATCTTTACAAGATATATATAATTTTCCACACTTAAACATTTGAAACAAATTTCAAATATTCATTTTTCAATTTATCTTTTAAAAGATAAGATTTCAAACCTTTCATTTCATATTGGAAAACATTTCCATACTTATTAAATAATAAGTAATTCACAAATTCATTTATTTTCAACTCTTCGAAAATATTCAATATACTTGAATCAAAATTAAGTATATATTCCATTCTTTAAGGAAATCATTCTTTTAAACACATTTATTTGAGTGAAAACGAATGTTACGTAAAACATCGTTACGACAACTCAAAAATCACTAGTATAGGGATTCGAATTTTAAGATAGATATATAAATCCCAATACTATAAACAACATTTCCTTTCGGAAACCATTTACTATAACAACAGTGTTATAGTCTACCATTTCTCTCGAAAACGTCTATTTCAACAATGAATGTTGAAATCTATGTATTCGATAGTTAATGCATTTTAAAACATCTTTTAAAACTATTAACATTTTCAATTTCAACTTAATTCATAGTTTGAATTCCTCATACTTTTCACAATATTAGTTTTAAACCAATTTCAAACTTTTCAATATTAAGTTTTTCACTTAACTGAATTTTCCGCACGTTTAAATTCAAATTCATCACTGAATTTATTAAACCTATTATGGATTATCATGTTGACAACTTCAATTTTGAAATCTAAATTCTATTTGAACTTTGCTTTTCTATTTCCAAAAATAATCAACTAGTTCTTTAGTAAGTCATTCATCGACTTAGTTCCATTAAATTTATATTTCCACATTAACCATTTTAGGCATTACTTTTTAAACTTGAAATATAAGCTTTACATCAAACTAGTTTGATTCATACAGTTAAGTCAACAAATAAACTTCCTTCCCAAGATGCTATTTCATTAAAATATTTCCTTCAGTACAAAAATTTACATAGCTTAATACTTTTAAAAGACGTACACAGAAGATTGTGGATTACAAAAGATAGTATTACAAAATATATTGATTGCTTCAAATATACTGATTGGTTTAAGATTCAGAATTATTAAGGACTATCGACTTCTCGTCTGGTAGTACGCATCTTTGCCAAACTTTCATCTTCAGATTGCACTATTTCAGGTTGTATTAAAGGAGAATTAACACATTCAAAATCAACATGTCCCCAATTCCTACAGTTACTGCAAAAATATGAGATGTTTCCATCCTTATCTATCACCTTAACACTTTTCGCTCTAGCTGGTCGGGCTATAGCTTGCTTTCCATGCTGTCTTTCGGTGCAGTTTCTTGCTATATGTCCAGACTGACGACAATGGTAGCAGATTGTCAATCTGTCGAAGGGTAAATCGAGTACGCACTTTTTCCTTTTCACTTTAGGGCAATGACTAAGAAAATGCCCTTTCCCCCGACATTTAAAACACACAATCTCAAGACGAGCGAATCGGTCATCCACATTCCTTTTCTTTCTCCTTTCTCGGCACGTAACAGCAAAATGTCCCTTTTTATGACATCGATAACAAATAACCTCGTCATATGAACCAGGTGCTTGCCTTTCACTGAATCTCCTTTCAATTTCCGCACGTGCCGCTTCTGCTTCTCTACGGGCAATTGCTCTTTGTTCACGGCGTGCTGCTTTTTGTGCTTCGGTTTTCGCCATTATAATTAACAAGGTGTTTTCGAAGTTTCCTATCAATATTTAAAATTCTTATTAGCAGAGGTTGGATTATTCAATCATTTTCCCAAGACATATCCTTTAATATTTTATTCACTATCCAAAATCGTGAATATACTTTGTTAACCAATTTCATCATTTCTACATTTTATTTTTATTTTTAAAGGATTATCCACTGTCCAAAATCGTGGATAAAACTCCTTTAATAAGCTATAACAATTTACTTATCAAATTCCCAAGTTATAGTTCAATGATCCCCTTGGCTATAACTAAATTGACATGTCATTTTATTTCCCAATTATTATTTTGGAGATATTCAAAATATTCGATTCAAACCAATTCATTAATTCACTTCACTTATATTTTATTTTTCATAAATCTCAACAATTCGATAATGGGTTTCGAATGAGAAACTATCGCAAACCTAAATTTAGAGAGGGGAATTTCCGAAAAAGATTTGAATTTTCAAAATACCTTTATTTTCCTAAGAAAACAATTTCATACTTCTTTTAAATTTGAAAAACATTTTTCTTTAAAGTGGTCCTAGTAACTATTCATATTAAACATCATAAACTGAGCTTTGTGTAAACCAAAGCTCTGATACCACTTTTGTAACAACCCGCCGTTCTGACCGCCCCCAGTCGGTAATTAAACCAACTTGAGACGTTCAAAATGACGGATTGTTATTCAGTTTATAGAGTTTAAACAGAATCAGCCACAGAATCATAGAATAATCATAATATTTCACATAAATGAATTTTCTTACATATATCAGAGTTTATACAATGCATTAAATTTTTATACAGCGGAATATATCTTTTACAAGTACAAATTTTTTTTCGAAAAGCTAAAGTGAAGCAATTTCCCCAACTCTCTCTAACTTCGCGGCCTGAAAATCTTCAGGCTGTAAAATACTCGGTCTGACCCGAGTATTATATTCAAAAGAAAATAATACACAGGTCGGTCTAATTCAAACTCAGTTATTAGTGCATAGAGGCAATAATAATCAAACAACAATTAGACGACAGTCAAATATAAATTTACCTATCCGATCCTTTAACAAGAAATCGGATAACGGTAAATATAACATTTAACAATGTTAAACCATAAAACAGTAGATTCAGATTATCAATGAAGATAGATGAAGGGGTTTTTTTTTATAAAGATAATTTAGAAAAAACATCAGAATTGCCTAAACGGCAATTAACTACAAAACCATCAAAATCGATTCAAAGTATATTGAATTGGCAACATAAAACATAAATTTCCATCAATAGAAAAAAACAATTAAAACAGTAGATTTGGTAGGGATGCAGTACACGCACGCGTGTACGGCCTCGCCACATTTTTAAAATGTTAACTTCGTGTGGCTGCAGTCCACGCTTGCGTGCACTGCCTCGCCACTACCGTAATGAAATATGCAAAATATCATAAATCACAACAAAATAGTATACTAATAAAATCAACACCGTGTGGCTGCAGTTCACGCTTGCGTGCACTGCCTTGCCACTATCGTGATGAAATATGCAAAAGGTCAACGAACCAAAATCAATGAAGGTTCAAATATCGATTCAAAATGTCGATACTGCGTGGCTGCAGTGCACGCACGCGTGCGCTGCCTCGCCACAACAACATGTGAAATCATCTCAAGATAGAATACTATCAGAAATCAAAGTTGCAGAGGTCAAGTCAGTGACTCAACACAACTGCAACACCAAAACCCATGCAACAAGGCAAGGTCGAAATGCAATTGTTTTGCATATACCCAAGTAAACCCAAGAAAACAAGTTCCAAACAACTTATTACCGCACATTTCAACAAGTGCAAAATTTTCATAAAAATGAAATTGCAGCCCACTTTGAATTCAAGGGCAAACGGCAACAAGACTACAGTCACCACATGGACACAAGGGCAAAGGTACAAAACATGAAATGAATCAGAGGGAGTCCAGAAAGTAATGCAGCAATAAACTCAAAACAACTCAAATATCCTCAAATTCAACAAGACAGTAAGCATCAGTGCACGAAGGCAATGACACGTACGTATACATGAACCAGCAGAAGCAATTGAAGTGCAACAGTGGAACGACAAGGCACAAAGGCTACAAGTATGACTTGAACAAAGCAAGGCTACAGAGCTCGAGCTTATGCAAAGTCAACATCACCGCATAAATTCAAGAAGGCACCAAGCAAATGGAACCAAACCCAAGTTACAGTATCGTCAAAACATGGACAGTGGAGTACATAGGTACATGAAGTCCAACAGCAAATAAACATCAAAAAAAAATTGCAAACTGAATCAGCATGTACAAAGCAACAATGAATATACACAAGTGAAGACAGTGGCAATATAAATCAAATTGCAACATGTACATAAAGATGATCAGGTTACAACAGTTTTTTTTAATATATATGAAGATAATGTGGTCAAAGTAACATGGAGTGATTCCAGACCACACAATCAAGCAATGCCAAATGCATATAGTCATGCAACACAAAACAGTGCAGACTATATCAATTTAATGGTGATGGCCGAAGTCACAAGGACAAAATCAAACAAGTGCAGTTTCAAACGCAACAATACAGTGAGCAAAATCAAGTAACCATTGGTTACAATTTCATCAAAGTCAAGGTCGAAATCAACTAGAGCAAGTCAAGGTCGAAATCAATTTTAAGTAAAAAATGCCGAAGTTCAGTGGGTAAACATCAAGCCGTGAAAAATCAATATACAGCAATCTCAATCCAAGGCCGAAGCCATTTGAATTCATCGACTACCCAAAATCATACAAGGGTATGGTACAGTTCGGACCATAGCACAGTTCAAGAATATCACCAACGTTTAAGAAATAAAGTGACCGAAGTCAAATGCAAATCAAGCAGTAATTTCAGCAAAAATCAAATCATTTGCAGTTCGAATTATACTGCACCAAAGTTACAGAGATAACAGATAACCAGAGGATCGATCGAGCAAATCGAAGCCGAGTTAACCAAAAATAACACGAAAATACATGAATTTGATAAAACCAGAGAAAGCATCAACAACGAAACTAAAATCAACTATCGACACCTGTATTGAATTAGATGTGAGGGATATAAATCACTCACCTTTGTCGAACGAGGAGCACGCGAGCGAATTGAAGCCGAAGCAAGCCCTAATTTCGAAAAGCCCTAATTTGAAGACGAGCGAAAATTGGAGAGGCCACCATTTTCTTCTTCTTTCGTTTCGAATGATGGAAGAAGGAGGTAGGGTTTCGAATATAAGAGAGGGGAGACGTGATTTTGGTCGTGGAACAAAGGCGTGTTTTTAGCTGATAAGAGTAAGGCAATGTACTCTTATTTTATATATTATATTATTAATATATTTTTTTAAATTCAATTTGTTTTGTAAATTTTGTTGTTTGAATTTTTAACTACGTGTATTTCTCTATTTATTTTATATTGATTAAAATTTTATTCCTTTTTATTTTAAAGAAAAGAAAAATGTTATTTAAAACTAACCATCCTTTTATAAATTTACATAAATAATAATTCTTGTATCCAAATTATTTTTCTAAGTCATTAGTTTGAATTTAAAATACAAATTCAATATTCAATTCAACTCCAAAGTCAAATTTAATTTTTTATTCAACTTTTAATAGATTAAATTCTAAATTTTAATCGTCAATTTCATAGTTATATTGGGAATTCAATTCAAACCATCATTTAAATATTTAAAATTAATTAAATATTTACAATTTAAATTGTTCAAAATTTAGGGTTGTTACAGATACCAAATGTGATAACCTGAATTTTTCAATCTCGAAAATTGCTTATAGTTAGGAAAGGAAGAAAAGAGATAGAAGAAGAAACAGAAAACAAGGCACAGAATCTCACATTCGTAGCGGATAAAATATAATATCAAGTAATATTCTTTACACAAGAAAGCTATATCAATCAATTACATTTTAATACATCAGAGTTACGTCATATACACAAACACTGGACAAATACAACCCACATGTCCTAGACCAACTACAATATAACACAGCGGAATACACTCCATACATTCCTGCCATCCAGCTCACTACCTGAGCTCCAGAACGTCCTTACCTGGAAATCTATAATACTCGGTCTGACTTGGGTGTTACTTTGATGTAATGCTTGGGTCAGACCAAATATAATTGATTTTTAGGTAAGGACGTTCTGGAGCTCAGGTGGCGAGCTGGATGGCAGAAACATATGGAGTGTATTCCGCTGTGTTATATTGAAGTTGGTCTAGGACTTGTTGGTTGTATCTGTCCAGTATTTGTGTATATGATGTAACTCTGATGTATTAAAATGTAATTGATTGATACAGCTTTCTTATGTAAAGAATATTATTTGATATTATATTTTATCCGCTACGAATGTGAGATTCTATATTTTGTTTTCTGTTTCTTCTTCTATCTCTTTTCTTCCTTTCCTAACTATCTGGAATTTTCGAGATCGAAAAATCCGGGTCGTTACATTTTTATACATTAATTACTTCAGTAAGTAATTACACTTACTAATCTCATTAAGTATTTATACTTAATTAATCACCAAGATATTATCTTTAATTAATTAACAAATTAATTACAATTGCGTAATTCATCCTTTTAACCCTTAAAATAAATAAATTAAATCCTTAATTACAGATCAATTAATTCTTTAAACATTAATTAATAAACCATAATCATTAATTAATGGTTAAAGAATTAATTAAACTGTACTTAAGGATTTAATTAATTTATTGTAAGGGTAATTAAGGGATGAATTACCCAATTGTAATTATTTTGTTAATTAATTAAAGATAATCTCTTGGTGATTAATTAAGTATAAATACTTAATGAGATTAATAAGTGTAATTACTTGGTGTAGTAATTAATGCATAATTCTGGAGCGTTGGCGAATAGCTATGCACGTGCACGGCAACATTGATCGTGTCTGGGTGTTGGGTTGAGATTGTCTCGAAGTGGTACTCAAGATAGTGAGGGTCAGGCTCGAGTTTTTGCTCGTGTTCGCTGAGTTATGTAACAATAGTTATTTTTAATTTAACAAGAGTAAAAAACAAATAAAAGATAAAAGAGAAAGGGAAGAAACTCGAAGCCAGTCTCGAGTAAGGTTCGGGTTTAACCCGAAGTAGATGATATGCAAGTTTTAATAATATTTTTTAAAGTTTTTAAAGTAAGTTTTGAAATGAAAATTGTTTTAAACTTATCGTAAATAAATTCTTTTCATTTATAAATGTTTCCTAAACCTTTAATTAAGAAATTATATGTTTGTTAACTTAAGTACGTTAAGTTAAAATTTAAGATATTTTAAACTTAATTGTTATAAAATAATTAAGTGATAATTAAAGGTTAAATGTTTTTAAATAATATGATTAAGTAATTAATAAAGATGATGATTTATCTTAAAGGTAATTAAGATTTTCATAATTAAATAAAGTAATTAAAGTGTTATTAATTATATTAATTATTGATTAAGTAATCAATTAATTAATAGTTAAGGGTTATAAATTAATTAATTAATTAAGAGGTAAATTAGTTTGTAATTAAGAATTATAAATTAAATAATTAGAGATAATTAATTAATAATTAGTGATTAATTAATGTAGTAATTAATTAACTGTAATGACCTGTAAATTTAGAGAATTAAACTCGTTAATTTAATAAGATTTTTTGTAACTAAATTTAAGGGAAAAAAACCTTTATAATTTGTAATGAAGTGAGTGATAACTAAATGTTTTTGGATATTATCATAATATCTGTTGTTATACCCATTCCCTAAAAATAATGAAAGGGGAAAATTTGTAACATATTAAAGTGGTTAATTAATTATGTTAATTATGTAGGTTATGACATGCAAATCATGTTGGTGGAATATTGTCAATTTTGACATATTAATTATGTTAGTGGTGAACATTGTTAAGCAATTTAAAACAATGAAACTTGCAATCAATTTATTTGATGAATCTACCTTATTCCTAGTTAGCAATTCAAAACTTGAATAAAGGCATATACATATATTTTAAAATAGAGTTAATGACAATTAATACGGAAATTAATTGTAAAATTTCAGTAGTTGACCAGAATTAATTTATTGAATAATTAATGCAAGTTAATTAAATTGATGAAAGATAAATAAGTAAATTCTTTTGGTTAATGGCATGAGGACGCGAGGTTAATCCCCATTTTGTAGGAGAAATCTGCCCGTGTAACCAGTCCGGCTACTAGTGCCTACAAAGTGGACGGATTAATGTGAGACGTCGCAGGATTGATAATTAAACCAAAAGGGTTAAGTAACTAATTAAGTTAGTAACCAAATTTGAATATGTAATTAAAGGAGATTGATTGACATGAAGGAATATGGTAATTAATTGAAATCAATTAAGGAGGATAATTAATTGGTAATATGGTAATTAATTGAAATCAATTAAGGAGGTTAATTAAAAGGGATAAGGCAATCAATTGAAATCAATTAGAGGCAATTAAAGGGGAATTAATTGATTAGAAGAATATGGAAATCAATTAGAGGGAATTAACTAATTTAAAAATATTAGTTAGGGAATTGGGGCTAGATTGCTAGATGTCCCAATGGTAAAAATCAAAAGTGGAAACCCATAGGGTAAATCGAAAACTTAACAAGTGGAATTAATAGAAATAAAACACATTTGTTTAAAAACGTTCAAACCATAAATTTGTGACGTTTTCTTCCACTAAAATCAACGCCATCTAAATATTTAGTGTTTGCCACTTTCTTTCCTTGAATCAACGCATTCACTCCCAATTTAGTTTGAACGTACGTTATTCCTTGCAAAATTTTATCACTTGATTTACGCCCCTTTTTAATGCAGCAAAATTTGTTATTTTCCTTTACTGTTTCAAAGTCTAATTTTATTTAAATCATGGTCTAATAAAATTTTACCGTTTCTTTATAAATCAATTCTATCTGTAAATTGATTGCCGTTTCCTTTACCAAAAGAATTACGTGATATCCTCTTTACACTAAAAACTCATGAAATCAATGCTGGTTATAAAAATTCAAATCCATGTACAACTTCATTTGGTTAATAGGTATATAATCTGTAATTTCCTTTTACCATTCTCAGCAATTAATTCTTGTTGTTTCCTAAATTCACCAGATCAATTTAATTGCTTATTCATATGCCTAAACTTTTGCAAGATTCTCTTTGTTGGAAAAGAAAATATAAAACACGGTTGGAATGTTCAATTATTTTTCTACCGTTTTTTTTCCATAACTCAAGTGATAAAACCCACGCACCCTTTTATTATGCATTGACATCATTTATTTCAAAATCCACTTGTCGTTTTACTGTATTTGATTTTCGAACGAAAGTTATTGCTTACCTTTTCTTTTCCATTGATCTCCGCATGCCAAAAATCTTGCAACTCACTGCTAAAATAACTGCTTCCAACTTTTGGGTCTTTCCCTATAATTTAACGCAAGCTTCTTGTAATAAACATTCAAGGAAAGCAAAATTTATTTCTTACCTGTAGAATTTTTTTACTTAATCTCAAAGAAAAAAATCACGCACTTTCCGGTCCATTTCAAGTTATTACCTGCCGTTTCTTCATCTTTAATTTCGAAAGTCCTTCCTTTAAATAAGCAACACGTTCAAAGAAAATTGATTTCGTGCCTACCTGTTCCCTTAATCAACGCTTTCTTTATGTAACGTTCGAATAACAAAGCAAGATTACTTGCCGTCTCCCTTATATTAATCAATGCAATCACTGATTATATATATAAAGCCTCACACAAAAACTTTATATTGCATCTAAAATTTGCCTTCGTTCTTCTTGAGAAAGCGCACAGGTATGGCCACACCTTGCTTTTATTTATTTTGTTCTTCTTCTTGTTCATTTGGTCCAATGTCCACACTACTCGGCTGCTCCACCACCTGTCCGTGCCACATCTCCTTTTTCCCCTCTGATTTGATTTGCCATGCATGTCAAATTGTTATAGGAAGACAAGCTTAGTATCCTTCTTTTGAGTTCTATAGAAAATGCATGCATTCCTGTAGTTGTGGCCACTTGAACTTCTTGCGTGAGTTTTTTTTTAAATATGAATTGCTAAAGAGTGTCATCTTTGAAAAAAAATGGTAACAAACAAAACTAATATCCTTCATTTTGCATACACTCACACGTGCAAAATCACGTTTGTTTCAGCAGATAGGTAGAACTTTTTATTACCTAAATTATTTTCAAAATATGCAGTGACTTGTATATTTTGAGTGCATGCTTACGGGGTTTAAAATAGGCAAGGAGACCGTGCCACTTATTTAGATTGCATCACCCTGTATTGTGAATTCATGCATGAGTCATTTTAATAAAATGTTAACAAAAGAAAAAAAAAGTATATTTTCATTTGCATCTCTGGAAGAAGTAAAAGAAAGAAAAAACAAAAAAAACAAAAAAAAACAAAAGAAGAGAAATGCATGTTTTAAAAGATGAGGTAGGAGTGGCTGTGCTATGTTGCGTGTTCAAGCTTTGGGAACCAACATGCTTCACTTTTATGCAACGTGATTATTTATACAGAGAGAGAAAAAAAAAGATATATTAGTTGCAAATTTCACTGTTATCAATTCTGAAGAATTTTAGTGTACGCCACCTATTTGTAGAAAGGGAATAACGTATTGTGTCCACCTTTTTCTTTCCAGCTTTTGCTTAAAACTTTCCACTATAATTTTCATGGGTACGTAAATAGTTAAGATTTCACTGCCTGGCCTTGAGAACGTGGGCGAGTCGAGTAGTGGGAGTGGTCGAGTCAAGTCAAATTCTATTCGTTCCAGTTGTTTCGAAAATTTTGCTTTGACCGTAATTTTAAAAGTTGCGTACTTGGTATTTGGATCTTATTTTAGATTTGAATCAAGGCGTGGCATCTGCGGAAATCTAATCGTGCCATTTGTACGTTCCTTTATCAAGTGGTACAATCGTTTGAATATGATTATCTGCAGTTTTAAGGTGAGTATTTCTCACCAGACAAACATACCTATATATCTGTGAATTTATCACAAGTGTAATTGTAAAATTTATTTTATTTAATTTTATCTGCTTGTGATATAAACGTATGATGTTAAACCCCATTATTTATTGACACATCATCAGTTGTTTATTTATTGTAGTATTATTGCAGTTATACTATTTAATGCTTATTTACTATTAATCACACTGCAAGTTCCCTGTAAATTTGGGATCGTTATAAGCTAAAATGATAGGCCTGAACGATAATTATTTACCCGTTTATTTATTTAATTGTTTAATTATTTATTTTTTAACTTGGGATTGCGGGTTTGAAATGATGGAACCCCGGTTTTTGTAAATTGCGGATTGAAATGATATATATCCGTATCACTTGACCTAGGCTAGAAAACTATATATAGACCCGTGGTTTATATAATATTTTATGAAATGTTTTAAAAATATTTTAAATAGAAAGTTATGATATTCAGGCTTAAATGTATTTAAAGGATTTTATGAAATTTATAATGATTTTTGAATGAGTCAAAATGTTAAATAAATGGAAGTTTAAGTAAAATTTTGGAATATAACTTATTCTGAATTTTTGTTAAAGGTGAGATTTTAGTTAAGTAAAATAATTGATAATAAGTTATATTTGGGAATTTAAAATTAATTGTTAAGTTAATAATTTATTTCAGCACTTAAATGCTGTCTTTTGTAAATGAACTGTTTTAACCTATGACTTTAGGTAGCATTTTATAAGTGCTACGGAAACTGAATTATGATTGTTTTAATAAAAGAATTTAATGGAAATAATCTTTGGGAAAAAGCTTAAATTTTGGAATTTAATATGTAATTAATAAAAATAAGGAATTGACTTTAAATGGTTTTAAATGGAAGAATTTAACTTTTAAATGTGAGTTGAAAGGCAATCAATTCCTAAATAAATTGAATAGATTTAAATGGTATTTTATAAAAATGACTGATGTTTAAAAATGATATTATGATATTGAAGGTATTTGAAATTTATTTTTATTTTTAAATTAAAAATACCATTTTTAAAAGTTGTAACCACGGGTTAAAATAACGTTTGGTTATTAAAGAGACCGGGATCGGATATTTGGCATACTCTCTGTCGATACCGAAAACCACTTTGACAACCGTGTACGCGGTGGAGATTCCAGAATGAAGTAGGATGGTGGTGACATTTTCTTTAAGGTAAATACGTGGACCCAACTACCGTGAGTTGGCATAAGGTGTCTAAAACAGGAGCGATTCTCGGATTAATGAGGTAGCACCTCTGATCGGACGCACTTCTTCGTATGCCATTCTATTACTTTTGTGATTGTTTTGGTGCGCACCTTTGATTTGGGAGTGTTGTCCGAGGTGGCCGGTAGCTGTGCACTACGCATTTCCATCGGTCCGGATGCGTGATTGGTATATCTACCCTGGCATTGCCTAGTTGTGCCGTGTCACCTACCATAGCGAGCCTTATACGATTTTGGTTTTGTACCATACCTATGGAGTGCCCTCTGACGACGCCCAGTACGGGGGAGATTACGGTACTGTATAGACTATGGGAATATATTATGTGTTAAGGGCTATATGGGTAACCCCTTAACGCTATTTAAAAGTAAGTTTATTTTAATATCGACACTATTATAATAGCGAAATATTATTACATAGTAAATAGTTTAACGGATCCTTAGAGGATGGGCGGTCCCAAGCATCCTTTAAGTTACTTGCTCTATATTACAGTACACTTGAATTAATTTACACCATATGAGTATGTATGTCCTGACTCGAGTGTTGTGTTTATTTCTTACGCTCGGGTCAGCCTGAGTTGCAGTTCAGTTTTCATCCCGGAGCTATGATTTCTGTAGATCACTTTCAAGCTGCTGGCAAACTTCCTTTCCAGTTCTTTATCTAAAATTTTGAAATCAAGACTAGTGGACATTTGGATTTTCTACTGATGATTTAAAACTATATTTGGATTAAAGACTATGTAATTTTTATTTGATTGAGACTATTTATAGTGGCTTCATGAACCACTAAGTATTTTTAAATTCCGCCGCGAGTATTCTGATTCTGTGTCTGTGATTCTGTGATTAATTATTTACTATATATTTTGAGATTTTCCAAATTTTATTTACAACGTGGTATTTTGAACAATTCAAGTCCGACATGTGCGGATGCGAATGGTTGAAAATATCGGGTCGTTACAGTTGGTATCAGAGCTTTGGCTCTAGGCAAAACTTAGAATGTATGGTAAATTTGATTTACAGAATTACTTTCATTCGAGCTCGAATCTCTTCCTTTTCGAATTTTGGAACGTTCCATGCAGTTCCAAAGTTCATTCGTGTCCCTCACTATTCATTTTCTTTCGATTCTAGAGTATCCCATAACTCCACTTCGGATGATCTTTATAGTGAATTGGCGGTTTCGCCAATATTCTAATATAGCGGTGAAACTCCTTTATAACTAGCATTGATTCACCGGAGATTTATATTTATCCTCGGTTTATTTGCTAGTATCTTTGGTTATTCTGAACTCTATTTCTTCAGATCGAATGTAGATTTACCCTAGAAAATCCACATCGATTTTATTCTTTAAGTCACGATTGACCCGGTTAAGGTTGCCCGCGATTTATATGAACTTATCTGGTTCCTTATTCTGTTATTTAATCATCGGATCTTCTGATTCCAACTTATCTTTAAATCAAAATTTTCTTTGATTTGAGTCCTTCAAATTTGAATCTCTATACTTGTTTTGGAAAATTTATTTCTATATTTGGGAAAAATCTAATATTATATATATAAGTATAATTTTTAGAATTTAACTAGTTGTTTAGAGATAATAGTGTTTGATTTTATTATGGTTTTGTAAACCATTGGTTTTGTCTTATACAAATAATTGAACTATAAAAAATGGTTATAAATTTATTTGGAAACAGAAATGAATTTAAAACAAGAATTTAAGAATTTAGTTTCTGATAGTTTCAAACCTTGTGTTTAAAGTCTTAAAAGGATATATTATTATTTAAATTATTTTCGAATATAAATTTGTTTCCAAAGAATTTTAAAGTTTTAAAAATTAGTGCTCTTCTCTTTGTCGCTGAAAATAATTTCGGTGATGACTACAACATCATCGACATTCATTTTCGAGTATCGAAGTAAAGAGACCACGTTGTAGTTTTGCTTCAAAAATTTAATTGATTGAATTTCTAAAATATGACTTAATTTATAATATATATAGATATATGATTTAAATTTGATTTGACATATGCTATATGTATGTATTTATTTATCTCTAAAGGGTTTGAAGTTAATTGGAAATTTAATTCATAAATTTATGTTAAAAGGTGATTCTAATGATAAAATAAAGTCAAATTTTGAATGAATATTTAAACTTGAATAATAGAATTGGAATTTTTTTACTTGTATAATATTAAATTGCATGCCAATATAACTTACCTAAATCATTCAGAAATTAACTATGTAATTGGATAATGTACAATATAAAAAGATTTTATAAATAAAATTTGAGTGGTTATAATAAATGTTATACACTTAAAGTTTCAGTTACAATAAGACAAATAGAAGTAAATAGAATAAAAATAATAATTGAATAATATACAATATCAAATGGTGTTAAAGGAAATTTAGATATAAATTGGAATAGTTATAATAAATGTAATCTACTTAATATGTGCGATAAGATATATTAAGTAGAATATATTTAATAATAATCTGGAATAAAGAAGAATTAAATTTGTTGAATAAAGGATGATTATTATAAATGACTATACAAATTTATGATTTTAGAAATTTTTAATTTCAAAATAATTGGATAATAAGATAATTAATTTGGAAATAGTTAAGATTGAAATCAATCTATTATTGAATATTAATTAATTTAAATTGAATTTATATGGTTTAAATAAATGACTCCATTTTGAGTTTCAATTTAGTTTTCTTTCAGGGTGTTTCTATTCTCCTACCTCTTTCCTTTTCGGGGACGAAAAGTTTTGAGTGGGGGAGAGTGTAATGACCTGTAAATTTAGAGAATTAAACTCGTTAATTTAATAAGATTTTTTGTAACTAAATTTAAGAAAAAAAAACTTTTATAATTTATAATGAAGTGAGTGGTAACTAAATGTTTTTGGATATTATCATAATATCTGTTGTTATACCCATTCCCTAAAAATAATGAAAGGGGAAAATTTGTAACATATTAAAGTGGTTAATTAATTATGTTAATTGGGTAGGTTATGACATGCAAATCATGTTGGTGGAATATTGTCAATTTTGACATATTAATTATGTTAGTGGTGAACATTGTTAAGCAAATTAAAACAATGAAACTTGCAACCAATTTATTTGATGAATCTACCTTATTCCTAGTTAGCAATTCAAAACTTGAATAAAGGCATATACGGATATTTTAAAATAGAGTTAATGACAATTAATAGGGAAATTAATTGTAAAATTTCAGTAGTTGACCAGAATTAATTTATTGAATAATAAATGCAAGTTAATTAAATTGATGTAAGATAAATAAGTAAATTCTTTTGGTTAATGGCATGAGGACGCGAGGTTAATCCCTATTTTGTAAAAGAAATCTGCCCGTGTAACCAGTCCAGCTACCAGTGCCTACAAAGTGGACGGATTAATGTGAGACGTCGTAGGATTGATAATTAAACCAAAAGGGTTAATTAACTAATTAAGTTAGTAACCAAATTTGAATATGTAATTAAAGGAGATTGATTGACATGAAGGAATATGGTAATTAATTGAAATCAATTAAGGAGGATAATTAATTGGTAATATGGTAATTAATTGAAATCAATTAAGGAGGTTAATTAAAAGGGATAAGGGAATCAATTGAAATCAATCAAAGGCAATTAAAGGGGAATTAATTGATTAGAAGAATATGGAAATCAATTAGAGGGAATTAACTAATTTAAAAATATTAGTTAGGGAATTGGGGCTAGATTGCTAGATGTCCCAATGGTAGAAATCAAAAAGTGGAAACCCATAGGGTAAATTGAAAACTTAACAAGTGGAATTAATAGAAATAAAACACATTTGTTTCAAAACGTTCAAACCATAAATTTGTAACGTTTTCTTCCACTTAAATCAACGCCATCTAAATATTTAGTGCTTGCCGCTTTCTTTCCTTGAATCAACGCATTCACTGCCAATTTAGTTTGAACGTACGTTATTCCTTGCAAAATTTTATCACTTGATTTACGCCCCTTTTTAATGCAAAAAAATTTGTTATTTTCCTTTACTGTTTCAAAGTCTAATTTGCTTTAAATTTGATTTAAATCATGGTCTAATAAAACTTTACCATTTCTTTATAAATCAATGCTATCTGTAAATTGATTGCCATTTCCTTTACCAAAAGCAATACGTGATATCCTCTTTACACTAAAAACTCATGAAATCAATGCTGGTTATAAAAATTCAAATCCATGTACAACTTCATTTGGTTAATAGGTATATAATCTGTAATTTCCTTTTACCATTCTCAGCAATTAATTCTTGCCGTTTCCTAAATTCACCAAATCAATTTAATTGCTTATTCTTATGCCTAAACTTTTGCAAGATTCTCTTTGTTGGAAAAGAAAATATAAAACACAGTTGGAATGTTCAATTATTTTTCTACCGTTTTTTCCCATAACTCAAGTGATAAAACCCACGCACCCTTTTATTATGCATTGACATCATTTATTTCGAAATCCACTTGCTGTTTTACTGTATTTGATTTTCGAACGAAAGTTATTGCTTACCTTTTCTTTTCCATTGATCTCCGCATGCCAAAAATCTTGCAACTCACTGCTAAAATAACTGTTTCCAATTTTTGGGTCTTTCCCTGTAATTCAACGCAAGCTTCTTGTAATAAACATTCAAGGAAAGCAAAATTTATTTATTACCTGTAGAAAATTTTTACTTAATCTCAAAGAAAAAAATAACGCACTTTCCGGTCCATTTCAAGTTATTACCTGCTGTTTCTTCATCTTTAATTTCGAAAGTCCTTCCTTTAAATAAGCAACACGTTCAAAGAAAATTGATTTCGTGCCTACCTGTTCTCTTAATCAACGCTTTCTTTATGTAACGTTCGAATAACAAAGCAATATTACTTGCTGTCTCCCTTATATTAATCAATGCAATCATTGATTATATATATAAAGCCTCACACAAAAACTTTATATTGCATCTAAAATTTGCCTTCGTTCTTCTTGAGAAAGTGCACAGGTATGGCCACACCTTGCTTTTATTTATTTTGTTCTTCTTCTTGTTCATTTGGTCCAATGTCCACACTACTCGGCTGCTCCACCACCTGTCCGTGCCACATCTCCTTTTTCCCCACTGATTTGATTTGCCATGCATGTCAGATTGTTGTAGGAAGACAAGCTTAGTATCCTTCTTTTGAATTCTATAGAAAATGCATGCATTCCTGTAGTTGTGGCCACTTGAACTTCTTGCGTGATTTTTTTTTTAAATATGAATTGCTAAAGTGTGTCACCTTTGAAAAAAAATGGTAACAAACAAAACTAATATCCTTCATTTTGCATACACTCACACGTGCAAAATCACGTTTGTTTCAGCAGATAGGTAGAACTTTTTATTACCTAAATTATTTTCAAAATATGCAGTGACTTGTATATTTTGAGTGCATGCTTATGGGGTTTAAAATAGGCAAAGAGACCGTGCCATTTATTTAGATTGCATCACCTTGTTTTGTGAATTCATGCATGAGTCATTTTAATAAAATGTTAACAAAAGAAAAAAAGTATATTTTCATTTGCATCTTTGGAAGAAGTAAAAAAAAACAAAAAAAAACAAAAGAAGAGAAATGCATGTTTTAAAAGATGAGGTAGGACTGGCTGTGCTATGTTGCGTGTTCAAGCTTTGGGAACCAATATGCTTCACTTTTATGCAACGTGATTATTTATACAGAGAGAGAGAGAGAAAAAAGATATATTAGTTGCAAATTTCACTATTATCAATTCTGAAGAATTTTAGTGTACGCCGCCTGTTTGTAGAAAGGGAATAACGTATTGTGTCCACCTTTTTCTTTCCAGCTTTTGAATAAAACTTTCCACTATAATTTTCATGGGTACGTAAATAGTTAAGATTTCACTGCCTGGCCTTGAGAACGTGGGCGAGTCGAGTAGTGGGAGTGGTCGAGTCAAGTCAAATTCTATTCGTTCCAGTTGTTTCAAAAATTTTGCTTTGATCGTAATTTTAAAAGTCGCGTATTTGGTATTTGGATCTTATTTTAGATTTGAATCAAGGCGTGGCATCCGCGGAAATCTAATCGTGCCATTTGTACGTTCCTTTATCAAGTGGTACAATCGTTTGAATCTGATTATCTGCAGTTTTAAGGTAAGTATTTCTCACCAGACAAACATACCTATATATCTGTGAATTTATCACAAGTGTAATTGTAAAATTTATTTTATTGAATTTTATCTGTCTGTGATATAAACGTATGATGTTAAACCCCATTATTTATTGACACATCATCAGTTGTTTATTTATTGAAGTATTATTGCAGTTATACTATTTAATGCTTATTTACTGTTAATCACACTGCAAGTTCCCTGTAAATTTGGGGTCGTTATAGGCTGAAATGATAGGCCTAAATGATAATTATTTACCCGTTTATTTATTTAATTGTTTAATTATTTATTTTTTAAGTTGGGATTGCGGGTTTGAAATGATGGAACCTGGGTTTTTGTAAATTGTGGATTGAAATGATATATATCCTATCACTTGACCTAGGCTAGAAAACTATATACAGACCCGTGGTTTATATAATATTTTATGAAATGTTTTAAAAATGTTTTAGATAGAAAGTTATGATACTCTGGCTTAAATGTACTTAAAGGATTTTATGAAATTTATAATGATTTTTGAATGAGTCAAAATGTTAAATAAATGGAAGTTTAAGTAAAATTTTGAAATTAACTTATTCTGAATTTTTGTTAAAGGTGAGATTTTAGTTAAGCAAAATAATTGATAATAAGTAATATTTGGGAATTTAAAATTAATTGTTAAGTTATTAATTATTTCAGCACTTAAATGGTGTCTTTTGTAAATGAACTGTTTTAACCTATGACTTTAGGTAGCATTTTATAAGTGCCACGGAAACTGAATTGTGATTGTTTTAATAAAAGAATTTAATGGAAATAATCTTTGGGAAAAGCTTAAATTTTGGAATTTAATATGTAATTAATAAAAATAAGGAATTGACTTTAAATGGTTTTAAATGGAAGAATTTAACTTTTAAATGTGAGTTGAAAGGCAATCAATTCCTAAATAAATTGAATAGATTTAAATGGTATTTTATAAAAATGACTGATGTTTAAAAATGATATTATGATATTGAAGGTATTTGAAATTTATTTTGATTTTTAAAGTATAAATAACATTTTTAAAAGTTGTAACCACGGGTTAAAATAACGTTTGGTTGTTAAAGAGACCGGGATCGGATATCTGGCATACTCTCTGTCGATACCGAAAACCACTTTGACAACCGTGTACGCGGTGGAGATTCCAGAATGAAGTAGGATGGTGGTGATGTTTTCTTTAAGGTAAATACGTGGACCCGACTCCCGTGAGTTGGCATAAGGTGGCTAAAACAGGAGCGATTCTCGTATTAATGAGGTAGCACCTCTGATCGGACACACTTCTTCGTATGCCATTCTATTACTTTTGTGATTGTTTTGGTCCGCACCTTTGATTTGGGAGTGTTGTCCGAGGTGGGCGGTAGCTGCGCGCTACGCGTTTCCATCGGTCCGGATGCGTAATTGGTATATCTACCCTAGCATTGCCTAGTTGTGCCGTGTCACCTACCATAGCGAGCCTTATACGATTTTGGTTTTGTACCATACCTATGGAGGGCCCTCTGACGACGCCCAGTACGGGGGAGATTACGGTACTGTATAGACTATGGGAATATATTATGTGTTAAGGGCTATATGGGTAACCCTTTAACGCAATTTAAAAGTAAGTTTATTTTAATATAGACACTATTATAATAGCGAAATATTATTACATAGCAAATAGTTTAACGGATCCTTAGAGGATGGGCGGTCCCAAGCATCCTTTAAGTTACTTGCTCTATATTATAGTACACTTGAATTAACTTACACTATATAAGTATGTATGTCCTGACTCGAGTGTTGTGTTTATTTCTTATGCTCGGGTCAGCCTGAGTTGCAGTTCAGTTTTCATCCCGAAGCTAGGATTTCTGTAGATCACTTTCAAGCTGCTGGCAAACTTCCTTTCCAGTTCTTTATCTAAAATTTTGAAATCAAGACTAGTGTACATTTGGATTGTTCTACTGATGATTTAAAACTATATTTGGATTAAAGACTATGTAATTTTTATTTGATTGAGACTATTTATAGTGGCTTCATGAACCACTAAGTATTTTTAACTTCCGCTGCGAGTATTCTGATTATGTGTCTGTGATTCTGTGATTAATTATTTACTGTATATTTTGAGATTTGCCAAATTTTATTTACAACGCGGTATTTTGACCAATTCAAGTCCGACATGTGTGGATGCGAATGGTTGAAAATATCGGGTCATTACATTAATGATTAGTGGTAAATTAATTTAGTAATTAGGTTGTAATTAGTGACTAATTAATTAAGTAATTAGAGATAAATCAGTTTGTAATTAAGGATTGATTAACTGATAATTAAAGATTAATTAATTTGTTTAAAGGGTAATTGAGAATTACTCAACTGTAATTAATCAAATGAATGTGATTAATTTAAGTTAATTAATTGGTTGATTAATTAAAGATAATCTTGATGGTTGATTAACAATAATTACTTAATGAGATTGATGAGTAAAATTACTGTAAGTGATTTAATGTATAATTACTGGATGTAATTAATTAAATAGAATTACTTAATGGGAAGTAATTAAAGAATAATTACTTAGTAGAAGTAATTAAGGATCAATTACTTGGTGTAATTAATCAAAGGATTTTGGTAACTGATTAGGAATGATTACCTAATGAGATTGATAAGTGTAATTACTTATGAAGTAATTGATGGATAAATTACTAGATGTAATTAATATAACGGAAATTACTTAATGGGAAGTAATTAACGGTTAATAACTTAGGAGAAGTAATTAAGGGTTAATTACTTATTGTAATTAATTATGGAATGATTTAAGTGAATTGGACCATTTAATCTAAGATTTGATACTTAGAAATTGGTGAGTGAAATAAGTGATGTCTATAACAATTTGCGAATTTGTAATTGATACAAGTTACCCCGGGTTATATATAAGTTGTATGCTTTTGTAATTCATGTTAGATGGGTTTACCCACGCTGGTTTCCAGCCTGACCCAGGTGTTACTTTGATGTAATGCTCGGGTCAGACCGAGTATTACAGTTTTTCAGGTAAGGACGATCTGGAGCTCAGGAGGCGAGCTGGATGGCGGGAACGTATGGAGTGTATACTGCTGTGATATTGTAGTTTGTCTAGGACAGGTTGATTGAATATGTCCAGTGTTTGTAAATGTTGTAACTCTGATGTAATAAAGTGTAATTTGACAAGTACAGTTTTTCTTTATAAACTGCTATTACTGATATTATATTTTATCCGCTGCGAATGTGAGATTGTGCTTTGGTGTTTCTGTTCTTCTTCTTCTATCTCTTTTCTTCTTTTCTCTAACTATCTGGAATTTTTGAGATCGAAAATTCCGGGTCGTTACATTTGGTATCAGAGCATGAAAATTGTTGTATAACAGAGGCATATATGTTTATATGTAAATAGATATGCACATATACTAGTTCGGAAGTGAAATTGTGTGATCAAGTGAGCGGTCAGATTGATGTTGCATACGGATGATGATTTCCAGAGCGTTCTCACCAAAGATATTTCTTATATTTTCAAAAATGTTTTCTATATTTTCCATAAAAATATTTTTCAAGTATTTTCACTAGGTGTTGAAAACGGGTTTGCTAGGCACTTATAGATTTGCAGTCTTATGCCTGATCAACGTATGACCTAATCTTTATAAAAACAAGGATGGACTTGTTAAGACATCGAGTTATAAAAAATATTTTTTTGTAAAAACTGTTTTGTAATATTATGTAGATGTTAAAGGTGTTTTAAAAATGATTAAAGAATAATTTATTTGATTTTAAGTATTGAATAAATTCTGGCTCCGTTCCTTTTCGAGGACGAAAAGATTCAAAGGGGGGAAGAATGTGATAACCCGATTTTTGGTCATCTGTTAATTAATAATTAACAGGATATAATTCAATTAAAATGATGGTTTATAAGGTGGACCAATAAGATGTTGATAAATATCAGTAAACTATAAATCTTTTAGTAAACTAATAAATATATAAAAAGAGATGTGTAAACTTTATTGAAATTTTAAGTGTCTATATATGTTGATTATAATACAATGTGATATATTATAATTGGGAGGTTCAGCAACGTGATTGAGACGACGTTGATGGTCAGAGGGGTAGTTGAAGCGTACATGTGCACGGTGGCCATTGTGTGCATCAGTATTCTGGGTTGGGGATGAACGTTTCGGCCTGGAGTTTTGCGTGCTATCTCGTGTTCGACTCAGGGGAGATGAAGTGGGAAGCTTGTTTTTTCGCGTGTTTTTCTCGAGATTTTTGCTGGTGTTACTCGAGAATTGTTGTATTGGTTCGGGAATGTTTGTTTCCAGCTTTTAAGCGAGTCCAGGTTTTGAACTAAAGTGATTTTCAAATTTTAAAAAGGTAAACTTAAATTTTAACCAAAGTTTTGACTGGTTTTAAAGAAGGTATGGATTTTAAAGTTTAAATGTTGTTTTAAAAATAGTTTTGATTTATATAAATATTAAATTAGAGTAAATTTGTAATTAGTTTTTAAATGTTTCAACTTAAATACAATTGTTAAAATATAATTAAGATTTAAGTAAAAGTATTTAACTTTAATACTCAAAGAATGATGATTTTAATAAATCATATTCAAGCTTACCAGGAAGCCGTCTTTCTAGTATGATCGCAGAGCTAGAAATTTATTTATTCTAAATGGAAGTTAAGAGTTTAATGTAATATATATGATTTATCTTAATTTAATCAAGTTTTATTTACAATAGTAATTAAAATATAATTACTTAATTAACTAAGATAAGTAATTTAAGTAATTAAATTAAGATAAATTAATTTGTGAAATTAGTTAAGAATAGTTTATTACTTAATTAAGAATTGATTAATCAAGGTTAATCAATTAAGAAATAATTAGTTATATGTAATTAAGAGGTTAATTACTTAATGTTAAGAAGATTATTAATGGATATTACCTAATGAAGAATTTAAAGTAATTAATTTCTTTGTGAAATCAATTAAGTAATGTGGTTAATTTTAGTTAATTAATTAAGTTTCATTAGTAAAAAAATTTATTTGAAGATGGATTAAGTATAATTACATAATATAATTAATGGAGTATAATTACTTGGTGAACTAATTAATGGGTGATTACTGGATGTAATTAAAAGAAAATTACTTGATTAGAAGTAATCAAAGGATAATTACCTAGGGAAGTAATTAAGTGATAATTACTCAGCGTAATTAAAGGATAAATTTATGTAATTAATCAAGGAGTTGATTTTATTGTATAAGTAATTAAGGGGAGATAATTACTGATTAATGACCTTATAGGTGATTTTCTAAATAAATGGGAGATTCTCTAAATATGATTTATTTAATGATAATTTCTTAGTGAAAGTAGTTAAGAATTAATTACTTATTCTAATTAATTAAAGGATTGAGTAATTATGGAAATTAATTAAGGGTTAGTTAAGGAGTGTACTTAATTAAGGAATAATTAATAAATGTGTAGGATAATTAATTTGAGTAATTAACTACAAATCAATTTATTAATATGGATGGGTAAAGGTTAATTAATTTGTATAATTAATTAATATTTAATTACTTATTGTAATTAAAGGATAATTAATCAAGGGTGATTAATTAAGATGGATAATTAAAGGATGATTAATTAATTGATTTTTAATTAATTAATGTTAAGTAAAGGTAATCTAAGTGATTAAAAGATTAGTAATTAATTTAATTGGAGATAAACTAAATTAATTTTGGAAATAATCCATCTCGCTTATGAATAATTAAATGATGATTAATGCCTTGAATTGATTGATATCTCTGATATGAAATGTTTTGTGATATGATATGTTTGGGTGGACAATGATAATGTGGTTATCTATCGACGATGAGTTGCTGTGTAAAAAGTGACATATTGTATTTAAAGTTGAATTATATTTCACTTGAATAACTTGGATTAAGATGGTATTGAATTCAAAGAGGCCGGAGTTGGGTTTTAGTAAATATCCAAAACCACTTCAATTCTTTATAGATTGATATGTGAAATCAATAGGCTGGTATGGAATGATTTAAGTGAATTGGACCATTTAATCTAAGTTTTGGTACTTAGAAATTGATGTATGAAATGAGTGATGTCTATAACAAATTAAGAAATTGTAAATTGATACGAGTTACCCTGGGTTTTAAATAAGTTCTTTGCATTACAATTTCATGTTAGATGAGTTTACTCATGCTAGTTTTCAGCCTGACTCGGGTGTTACTTTGATGTAATGCTCGGGTCAGACCGAGTATTACAGATTTTCAGGTAAGGACGTTTTGGAGCTCAGGAGGCGAGCTGGATGGTAGGACGTATGGAGTGTATCCGCTGTGATATTGTAGTTTATCTGGGACATGTGGATTGCATCTGTCCAGTGTTTGTGCATGTTGTAACTCTAATGTATTAAAGTGTAATTTGAGAAGTACATTTTTCCTTTGTAAACTGATATTATTGATATTATATTTTATCCGCTGCGAATGTGAGATTGTGCATTGGTGTTTCTATTCTTCTTCTTCTATCTCTTTCTTCTTTTCTATAACTATCTGGAATTTTCGGGAGCGAAAATTCTAGGTCGTTACATTTGGTATCAGATTTAAATGAGTATTTAAATCGTGCCTCCCCTATTTTAGGTCATTACATTATGGGTATTTAACCATAAACGCTTACAAATGGAAAATTTGAATTGGATTAATTTGAAATGAGATTGAAGTTGAACTAGTTCAAATTGAATTTGATTTGCTTGTACGGCGAGATAGTCAGAAACGTGGGTGTACACGTGTACGGTGTGCACGTGGAAGCTTCCATGGCTGAAAAGGAAAGCAGGATAGTGGGATGGGTTCGTTTCTGGCTGTGTTTGTTTCGTGTCCTAGTCGGGATCAGTTTTGGAAGAGGCAAGATGATCGGGGCCGTTTCTTTTCTATTCGAGGCTTTAGTTAGGTGGTTCCATATATGATAATATTGGTCATTATCATAAATGATTGTTGTGTTTAATAATAAAATGTGTATTAATGAGTATTAATTTGATTATATAAATAGGTAGATTTTAAAAATAATTTGATTTGTTTTTAATAAAAATTGTTTTAAAGAGAAATAAATCTATAACCAATTGAAGTATAAAATCATGCATGTTGATTTAAAGTAAAACTTTTAAAAACCGATTCTCCTTTAATGTAAATGTTTATTTAAAGTTTTATATGGACAAAGTAATTTTAAAATATTTAAAATTGTTTTTACTTTAAGTCTATTTAATTTAGGAAATTTAAATAAGTTATGATAAATCAGCTAAGCTTTTGAAAATAATTTATTGTTAATCCTTGGGTTCATTTGAATAAATTGAGGTATATTTAGGGTAATTAATTAAGGAGTAGTAATTAATAGAAATAATTAAAGGGGTTATTTACTTAATGTAATTAATTAAATAAATATGACTAATTTAAGTTAATTAACTAGTTGTAATTAATCATTTGACGATTGATTAATATAATTACTTAATGTAATTAATAAAGAGTAATTACTTAATTAATGGGTAATTACTAGATGCAACTAATGAATGGTGAAGATTTAATAAATTTGTGATATTAATTAAGTCTTAATATAATGGAAGGATAATTAATTCAGGGTGATTAATTAAGATGGATAATTGAGAGATGACTAATTAATTGATTTGAAATTAATCAATGTTAAGTAAAGGAAATCTAAATGATTAAAGATTAGTAATTAATTTAATTAGAGATAAAATTGAATTAATTTTGGAAGTGATCAATTTTGCTTATGATGATTGGATGATGTTAAATGCCTTGAATTAGTTGATATCTCTGATATGAAATGTTTTGTGATATGATATGTTTTGGGTGGACAGTGATAATGTGGTTATCTATCAATGATAAATTGCTGTGTAAAAGGTGACATCTTGTATTTAAAGTTGAATTGTATTTCACTTAAATAACTGGAGTTATGATGGTATTGAATTCGAAGAGACCGGGGTCGGGTATTAGTAAATACCCGAATCCACTTCGATTTGTAACATATAGTGGTTCTTTATAGACTTGATTTGTGAAATCAATAGGCGGGTATGGGATAATTTGGACCATTTAAACTAAGTTTGGTACTTAGATATTGAATTATGGAAATGAGTGTTGACTGTATGAGTTGTTTACTTGTAATAAGGTACGAGATACCCCGGATCTAAAATAAGTTTATTGTTCTAGTATTTCATGTTGTTTGTATCTGTCCATTGTTCGTGTATATGTTAAAACTCTGATGTATTAAAGTGTAATTTGATAAGTACAGTTTTCCTTTGTATAACTATTATTATTTGATATTATATTTTGATCCGCTGCGAATGTGAGATTCTGTGTCTTGTTTTTCTGTTTTCTTCTTCTATCTCTTTCTTCTTTCCTAACAATCTGAAAATCATTACTTAATGAGAAGTAATTAAAGAATAATTACTTAGTAGAAGTAATTAAGGATTAATTACTTGGTGTAATTAATCAAATGATTTTGGTAATTGATTAGAAATGATTACCTAATGAGATTGATAAGTGTAATTACTTAGTGAAGTAATTGATGGATAAATTACTGGATGTAATTAATATAGGGTAAATTACTTAATGGGAAGTAATTAAAGGTTAATCACTTAGAAGAAGTAATTAAGGGTTAATTACTTAGTGTAATTAATTAAGGATTGATTGATTAATAAAACTAACCAAGGGTTAGATAATTAACGAGTGTAATAAATTATAGGATAATTAATCGATGTAAGTGATTTTAGGATGATTAATTTGTGTAATTAATTAAGAGTTAATTACTTATTGTAATAAAAAAATAATTAGTCAAGGGTGATTAATTAAGATGGATAATTAAAGGATGATTGATTAATTGGTTTATAATTGATTAATATTAAGTAAAGGTAATCTAAGTGATTAAGATTAGAGATTAATTTAATTAGAGATAAATTAAATTAATTTTGAAAGTGATCAATCTTGCTTATGAATGATTGAATGATGTTAAATGCCTTAAATTTGTTGATATCTCTGATATGAAATGTTTCATGATATGATATGTTTGGGTAAACAGTGATAAGGTGGTTTTCTATCAATGATGAATTGCTGTGTAAAAAGTGACATCCTGTATTTAAAATTGAACCGTATTTAATTTAATAACTTGGGTTAAGATGACATTGGATTCGAAGAGATTGGATTCGGGTATTAGTAAATACCCGAAACCACTTTGATTCTTTAGAAATTGATTGTGAAATCAATAAGCTGGTATGGAATGATTTAAGTGAATTGGACCATTTAATCTAAGATTTGGTACTTAGAAATTGGTGAGTGAAATAAGTGATGTCTATAACAATTTATGAATTTGTAATTGATATAAGTTACCCCAGGTTATATATAAGTTGTATGCTTTTGTAGTTTATGTTAGATGGGTTTACTCACGCTGGTTTCCAGCCTGACCCAGGTATTACTTTGATGTAATGCTCAGGTCAGACCGAGTATTATAGTTTTTCAGGTAAGGACGATCTGGAGTTCAGGAGGCGAGATGGATGGCGAGAACGTATGGAGTGCATACCGCTGTGATATTGTAGTTTGTCTGGGACAGGTTGATTGAATGTGTCCAGTGTTTGTAAATTTTGTAACTCTGATGTATTAAAGTGTAATTTGACAAATACAGTTTTCCTTTGTAAACTGGTATTATTGATATTATATTTTATCCACTACGAATGTGAGATTGTGCTTTGGTGTTTCTGTTCTTCTTCTTCTATCTTTTTTTTTTCCTTTTCTCTAACTATTTGGAATTTTCGGGATCAAAAATTCCGGACCATTACATTTAGTATCAGAGCTGAAGGTTAAGCGAGAACCTTGGCTCTGGTGGGCTTACTCGTTAAGGAGAGGGTCAATGGTACCCTAGAATGAGTTGAGTGTGTGTGTGTGTGTATGAGAGCGTACTTATTATTTTCTTATATAAAGATTTTAAATGATTTTATGTAAGAATATATTTTGATATATAAAGCAATATTTCTTTCTAATAAATATTAAGGTATTGGTTGTTAAATTATTGGAACTAAATTAAGTGGTAATAGAAATACAACCAAATTGAAATTAAATTAAATATAAGTTTGAAATGGATTCAAACTGAAACTAAAATCTTAATGTTGGGGATCAAAATAAGATGAATTAGAATTGGTTTCAAACCAGAAAATAGAATGGTTATTGTGTTTAATAATGGGATGATTGTTTTCCAATAAATAATAAAAAGTTTTAAGGAAGTAACCATTTGATGAGAATAACTTGTAGATTAGAAAGGATGTAAATTAAAGTGGGTTTTAAATTGTGAAGTTCTGAATCCTAAATTGAAATATTTGAAAAAAAATTCAAAATGTTAAAGGAAATAATATTATTCAAACTATTTTGAATGTAATCTTATTTTAGAATAAGAAGTTGTTTGTAAACTTTAAAAGAATTTGTTTTGAATTAAAACCAAGGGTGGTTTAAATTTTAAAATTTGGCTTAGTGGGCCAAGAAGTAAATATGTATATATGTGTGGATATACATAATATCAAAGATGGTTTAAGATAAACTCTAAATATTGAGTTTTAAATTTGGAATGAGATGTGATACCCAAACAATAAGTTTTTGAATTTTTAAGTGATAGAAATCTGAAATTTGGAGTGGGGATTGAAGTTGTTTAAATTGATTTGAGATTGAATCAATATAAGGAGGAAGTTGGAATTTAAAATTGAATTGATTGGAATAAAGGGTGGGTAGTGGAACAGTTTGGCTCTGAACTATTTTCAAACAAATTATTTGAACTTCCAAGCAATTTACTTTATACAAATCCAAACTATCTTATACTTGTTTTACAATTATTTTTGGAACTATTTAACTATTTTACAACTGTTTTATAAATTAATTACTATTTTTCAACTACTTTATAACTAATTACTATTTCACAACTATTTTGCAATTATTTAACTATTTGATAACTATTTTATAACTACTTAACTATTTATAGCTATTTTACAAACTAATAATTACTTTTCAACTACTTATCTATTTTAAACTTTTTAAGCTATTTTCTAAATTTAAAGCTGGTCAGAGTGCAAACTGTTTATGATTAAATACCCAATTGAGATAAAAATTGAGGTGATAATCCAAATGGGATTGAAACAACTGTGAATAAGTGAATAGAAATTAAAGTGAATGTGAATAGAAAAGGGGATAGATTTGGCTAATAATCAATAAAGATAAATACGTAGGATGTACGTATATTATTTTATTCACATAATGATTTGATCCAGATTCGAGCATAGAATTTCGAGGTAGTTATATCGATCCGAGTTGGGATTTTTCACTCGATTTCGAAGGCGAACTTGGATATGGATTGTTGATTAGTTATGGATATTCCCCATCGTAGTTATGGCTATGCAAGGAGATGACGGTTTGTGATCAAGGAACCAGATCCGAGTCCGCACTAGGAAGTCGAGTGGACAATACTAGTTCGGAAGTGAAATTGTGTGATCGAGTGAGCGATCAGATTGGTATAGCGTACAGATGATATGTGTACATCGTATGGGTTTAAATGAAATTGATATTGAAAATTAGTGAATAAGAAATATGAAATGATTTTTGAAATGAAAGTATATTTTGTGAAATATACCATGAATAAAAGTGAAAGTTGGATATTTCTATGATGATAATAAGATGGAAACAACTTTATAAAAGAGTAATCAAATTCGAACATTTGATTTGGAAAAAACAAAGTTATGTATCTTTGTTATATATATGATAAAACTCCCCTTGTTGAATCTGTAGCCAGAAGAAAGGAGTTTTGAAAGTATTTGAAGAATAAAAAAGGAATATATACAAGTTTGAAGAGTCCAAAGTTTTTAAAAATTATATATATATATATATATATGAAGGATCTTATGAGGATTCTGGAAAAGGTTTTGGGAGCTTATGAATTTGGAAAAGGCTTTTGATTTTTGGGAAAATCAATTTTGAAAATTTGGAAAAGCCTAATTTGAGAATTATCGATTTTGGAATAATTGATTTTGAGAAAGGAGATTTATATGAGATTCATATTAGGTGTATGATTCGGAAGATACTATATGTGTATAGTATAAAGTGTTTTGAGGTTGGCTCTAGGGAAAAGGCGCTCCCTTGAAATGAACTTCTCAGGAGTGTCATAGGGTGGTACTGCCTTGAACCCTAAGGGGGGGTTCTAAAGTTGATCTTGTGAGGAGTCTGGACAAACTAGTTCCTGAGGATTATGAATAGTGTGCAGCAAAAGTCGAGGGCATTGATGCCTACAGAGGTATTTGAGTTATACTGTGACGACAGTTTAACTCGATGTTACTGTGATCTACTGCAGACTATAGTGAATGTCGTGTGTGCCGCTGAGAGCCAACAGTCTACGTTTGATTTTATATCGGTAGACTGCGACCTATGGTAATATAGCGAAAGTCGTGTGTGTTGCTGACAGCCAACAGTCTACATTTGATTTTATATCGGTAGACTGCGACCGTGAGAGCCTAAGGCTACATTGGGACTTGACTGATGTAGTCTGCGACCTATGTGGGAGTGGAGAAGTTTCATTTTTTTGGCAGCGAAATTCGAGGGCGTTGATGCCTACAGTTACATGGACTTTTGCTGTGATGGCAACATAACCCTGGATGTAACTGTGATCTATAGCGGGTTCCATGGTGTAATCGAGGAGCGAGGAGGCCTATAATTATCTATGGATTTTGCCGAGACGGCAACGTAACCATCTGGTTAACTGCGACCATGGTGGGGATGATGATTTCCAGAGCATTCTCACCAAAGATATTTCCTCTATTTCAAAAATGTTTTCTATATTTTTATAAAGTTTTCGAAAATGTTTTCCAAGTATTTTCACTTGGTGTTGAAAACCGGTCTACTAAGTACTTATAGATTATCAATCCTACGCCTGATCAACGTATGTCCGAATTTCTGTGAGAACGAAGATGGACTTGTGGAAACATCGAGTTATAAGAAGTATTTTTATAAAACTATTTTGGCAATATATATATATATATATATATATATATTTTAAGAAAAGTGTTTTAAATAAAAAGAGTTTATAGTTTAAATGTTCAGAGAGTAATTTGTCTAATATAAGTATTTTTAAATGAATCTTGGCTTCATTCCTTTTCGAGGACGAAAAGATTCAAAGAGGGAAGGAATATGATAACCTGGATTTTTGATATCTGATAATTGAATTAATTAACTGATTTTATTCAGTTGAACAGATAAATGTGATAAATAAAGATGTTTGGATGTATATATAAGTGAATTTGAAACTATAATAATAATTGAACTAAAAATAATGAATCTTTTTAGTAAATAAATAAATATGTAAGTAGATATATGCAAACTTATCATATGATAACTATTTTATTTTTTATACATACATTTATGAATATGAGTGAAACTTGGATTAGAAATTCAAAGTAATATCTCGAGAAAATTACAACTAGTATGCATAGATATTTGGTTATTAATTAAGTATATAATTGGGTTCATATTTTCTTTTCTTTTTAAAGTTACATAAGTATAAATAAATAAGAAATGTGTTAATGGGAATATATATACATAAAGCACTAATGATAAGATTAAGTCAAATTTTAAACATAAATAAATAAATACATAATTCATATAAATAAAATAAAAATATAAGTGAAATAAATTTAAGTTTAGACACTTGTAAACATTTAATTATTGTTTTTGACAATTGTAAATTATGATAACATGTGTAAACTTTGTATCATGCAAAAAAATAGCAAATGGCAATATAGTTTTTTTTTTTGAAAATTAATGAATCAGTGAGAAAACTGGATTCCAGCAAAAAAAACTTCTTAATCCTCTTCTTTCTTCTATAACTAAAAATAAATGAATCAAATATCAACAACCTCAGCCTAAACCATAATCAAATTGTTTCAATCCGATTCAAAGAGCAAATCATTGAGCAAATCATTAAACAAGATTCATATCAGATCAACAATCAAGCTATAATTCTAAAATCAAGCTGCAGTTTCAAGATTTTCTCCCAGTTTTCTCTGTTTACAATTTACAGGTGAGTAAACTACATCCTTTAATGTTTGATCTGACGCATAGTCTTTTGGGTGATGTGTGAATGTAGGTTTGCATGGATAAATTCATATGTTAATGAATATTAAGTGAAAGGATATGTGTATATCTATTTATATATAAACATATATGCCTCTGTTATACAACAGTTTTCAAGTTCTGTTCAAACATATTATAACAGTGAGTAAACACTTATTTAAAAGCTTAAGGAAATAAATGGTGTTGCATGTGCATTTCTGTGATGACGTTTGTATTGCATGTCTATATATATGAGCAAAATCTGTGTGTGTATATCTGATTGAAGTTGTGCGTCTGTAGGTCTCTATTCTTGGTCCAGAGTTAAAATTTTGATCAAAATACCAAATCTTTGCCTCTGATCTCTGTTAGGCCTTAGTTTTCAAACAAATTTGGTTTGTTAAAACATAAACTAGGATTTAACAATAGTTTTAAACATGTTTGATATATATATATATATATATATATATATATATTATCTGGAATCAAGAAATACAGTAGTAAATCCTAAAAATATGTTAGATTTAAGTATTTAAATTTGTTGATTTAATTATATAAATTGGCTCTGGATAATAGGATTTTAAAAATGGAAATCTCGATTTTTAGGCGAGTATCGAAGGTGCAGTTCAAAGTTAAACTGGAAATGGTTTTTGACCATTTTTCTGGCGATTGACGAGCAGTTGGCCATTGGGGTTTTCATCGGAGCTTGGTTGTCAACTAGAAGGGTCGGGAAAAATGGTGGTTGTGGTGATCGATCGTCGGAGCATCAGATTTTGAATGAATTAGGGTTTAATACCCAGTTTAGGATGAGGTGGAAGATTGGACGACTGCGTTGACTCTCTGGCATCGGAATTCATGAGACTCGGGAAATGGAAGCGTGGATGGTCGGAGAATGTGTGGCCGGAGTTGTAGCGTCGTCGGTGGTCGGCGTGAGTGGTGCGAGGTAGTTTTGCCTGGTGAGGTCGAGTTCCAGTTTCGAGCTGGATACTCATTTTCATTTTGGGGTTGATGGCATCGAATCGATTATTGAAATTGTGTGTCGAGTTGATTTCCGACTTGACGGAGGCGGTTAAGATCGCCGGAGCGCTGGCGAACAACTGTGCACGTGCACGGCAACGTTGATCGTGTCTGGATGTTGGTCGAGATTGTCTCGAAGTGGTACTCGAGATAGTGAGGGTCAGGTTCGAGTTTTTGCTCATGTTCGTTGAGTTGTGTAATAACAGTTTTCTTAAATTTAACAAGAGTAAAAAACAAATAAAAGATAAAAGAGGAAGGGGGAAACTCGAAGCCAGTCTCGAGCAAGGTTCGAGTTTAACCTGAAGTAGATGATATGCAAGTTTGAATAATATTTTTAAAAGTTAAAGTAAGTTTTGAAATGAAAATTGTTTTAAACTTATCTTAAATAAATTCTTTTCCTTTATAAATTTTTCCTAGACCTTTAATTAAGAAATTATATGTTTGTTAACTTAAGTTTGTTAAGTTAAAATTTAAGATGTTTTAAACTTAATTGTTATAAAATAATTAAGTGACAATTAAAGGTTAAATGCTTTTAAATAGTATGATTAAGTAATTAATAAAGATGATGATTTTATCTTAAAGGTAATTAAGATTTTGATAATTAAATAAAGTAATTAAAGTTTTATTAATTATATTAATTATTGATTAAGTAATCAATTAATTAATAGTTAAGGGTTATAAATTAATTGATTAAGAGGTAAATTAGTCTGTAATTAAGAATTATTAATTAGATAATTAGAGATAATTAATTAATGATTAATTAATTTAGTAATTAATTAATGATTAGTGATAAATTAATTAAGTAATTAAGTTGTAATTAGTGACTAATTAATTAAGTAATTAGAGTTTAATCAATTTGTAATTAAGGATTGATTAACTGATAATTAAAGATTAATTAATTTGTTTAAAGGCTAATGGAGAATTACGCAATTGTAATTAATCAAATGAATGTGATTAATTTAAATTAATTAATTGGTTAATTAATTAAAGATAATCTTGATGGTTGATTAAGTATGACTACTTGATGAGATTGATAAGTAAAATTACTGTAAGTAATTTAATGTATAATTACTGGATGTAATTAATTAAATAGAATTACTTAATGAGAAGTAATTAAAGAATAATTACCTAGTATAAGTAATTAAGGATTAATTACTTGGTGTAATTAATCAAAGGATTTTGGTAATTGATTAGGAATGATTACCTAATGAGATTGATAAGTGTAATTACTTAGTGAAGTAATTGATGGATAAATTACTGGATGTAATTAATGTAAGGGAAATTACTTAATGGGAAGCAATTAAGGTTTAATTACTTAGTGTAATTAATTAAGGATTGATTGATTAAGAAAACTAACCAAGGGTTAGATAATTAATGAGTGTGACTAATTATAGGATAATTAATCAATGTAAGTGATTTTAGGATGATTAATTTGTGTAATTAATTAAGAGTTAATTACTTATTATAATAAAATAATAATTAGTCAAGGGTGATTAATTAAGAAGGATAATTAAAAGATGATTGATTAATTGGTTTATGACTGATTAATATTAAGTAAAGGTAATCTAAGTGATTAAGATTTGAAATTAATTTAATTAGAGATAAATTTAATTAATTTTTAAAAGTGGTTAATCTTGTTTATGAATGATTGAATGATGTTAAATGCCTTAAATTTGTTGATATCTCTGATATGAAATGTTTTGTGATATGATATGTTTGGGTAAACCGTGATAAGGTGGTTATCTATCAATGATGAATTGCTATGTAAAAAGTGACATCCTGTATTTAAAAATGAATTGTATTTAATTTAATAACTTGGGTTAAGATCACACTGGATTCGAAGAGACCGGAGTCGGGTATTAGTAAATACCCGAAACTACTTCGATTCTTTATAAATTGATATGTGAAATCAATAAGCTGGTATGGAATGATTTAAGTGAATTGGACCATTTAATCTAAGATTTGGTACTTAGAAATTAGTGAGTGAAATAAGGGACGTCTATAACAATTTGTGAATCTGTAATTGATACAAGTTACCCCGAATTATATATAAGTTGTATGCTTTTGTAATTCATGTTAGATGGGTTTACTCACGCTGGTTTCCAACCTGACCCGGATGTTACTTTGATGTAATGCTCGGGTCAGACCGAGTATTACAGTTTTTCAGGTAAGGATGATATGTTTCTCAAGAGACGAGCTGGATGGCGGGAACGTATGGAGTGTATACCACTGTTATATTGTAGTTTGTCTGGGACAGGTTGATTGAATCTGTCCAGTGTTTGTAATGTTGTAACTTTGATGTATTAAAGTGTAATTTGACAAGTAAAGTTTTCCTTTGTAAACAGGTATTATTGATATTATATTTTATCCGCTGTGAATGTGAGATTGTGCTTTAGTGTTTCTGTTCTTCTTCTTCTATCTCTTTTCTTCTTTTCTCTAATTATCTGGAATTTTCGGGATCGAAAATTCTAGGTCGTAACAGTATCCGTTAGGAAACTTTTAGAATGCCTCACGATTTTAGAATTATGGTTCATAGAAAAAAATACTACTAATTCGCTTATTTTTTCAAATTTTTCTTTCACGACCTTCGGCTATATATCCACCTTTAGAGTGGATGAAATCTTAGACTATAAGTAAAATAAAGGGGAAGAATAAGACGACACTATACGTTTGTAACTCTAAAACTCCCATGATGAAACAGATTATAAGATGAAAATGTTGTAATAATCCAAATTTAATAATATAAATACATATATTTAAATATATTTTAAATAATTAATTAATGGATTTTAAAACACAAATACACTACTTTAATATAATAGCTAGTGATGGTGAAATAGTTTCCAAAATTTATTTACAAAAATAATTAGTTTGAAGAAAATCAAAATGTGGCTGAAAAGCATTTTCTGAATTTTCAACTTTTTGTCGTCTAAAAGTTATCGAAAACATTATGAAATATATTGTATAAATATTCGCTTTCATTTATAAATAAGTTAGAATACACTTTGACATATATGTATATGTATATGTATTATATAAACATACACATATACATATACTGCAACGACCCGGATTTTCGACATTGATTTTGAATATTTAAATGGTTTTAAATATTGGAGTTGGTATATAAATTGATTTTTGAATATGAAGATTTTGGTTGAAATTATAGAATAAATGCAAATTTCAAATATAGCAATTTATCGTAATACGAAAATGGTGAATTGAAATTTCAGTTGAATATGAATCGAAATGATCTCTAATACAGATATAAATTTTATTTTAATTAGAATTTAGTTAGTAAATTTTTAAAATTGAAATTTCAAGTGATTTCACTAATTTTTGAAATCGTTGATTTAATCAACGCTTAATGTGACGCCCCACCTCTATACCCACGCTAGCCAAGAACACTACGGTGTAGTGCTATCAACTAGCACGGAGAATAAGGCTGTTGAGGAGCGACCATCCGTGTAATTGCTTTGTGCGAGCACCGATATGCCAGATAGTAAAAACATGCATTTCATTTCAGGAGGAAACCCGACATGCCGATGCAAACTCAAAGCTACTACACGGTGGCTATAATAGTCTAGGACAAAAATATAAAATAACAACACAGATAATATAAATGCGGAACACAGATGAAACAGAAAGTCTCATATATATATATATATAATAACTGATGTCAGTTACAATACATTCACACGGTACATATGATACAACTACAACAGTCGACTAAGAAAGTTACATATACAAGTACATTAACGTATTTAATATACATGAACACGTATCTTCCTATACAATTTTACAGACTACTACAAATGACGACGACTACTCCAAAAGATATGAAAGAACTTCATAGCTCTAGCAGCAACCCAAAGCAGAATATCTACAACCTGAAATACTCGGTCTGACCCGAGTATTAAATTCAAAAGAAAATAATACTCGGGTCAGTCTAATTCAAACTCAGTTATTAGTGCACAGAAGCAATAATAATTAAATAATGAATAGACGACAGTAATTAAACCAAATCAGAATGCAACTCAGAATATTGAATTGAAATAAACAAAACAGTTCAAAACATTTAAATATCAATTAAAATATTAAGTCGAGTAGGGCTGCAGTACACGCACGCGTGCACTGCCTCGCCACTACAGCATATGGAATATGCAAAAGATCAATTAATCAAAACAAGATAGATATCATAAAACCATACCGTGTGGCTGCAGTTCACGCTTGCGTGCACTGCCTTGCCACTACAGTGATGATGTACCCATTGAATACCGTGTGGCTGCAGTTCACGCTTGCGTGCACTGCCGTGCCACAACAGTGATAACGTACCCAATGAATGTAAGATATATACACAAGTGAATGTAAGATATGTACACAAGTGAATGTACATAACCAACTACACGTGGCAAAAAGAATCAGAAGTGCAACGAGAAACCGCACAACCCAAATGAGCAAGTGCACAAGGCAGTGTTCAACATGGGGACACAACCGAATGAAGGTGAGAGCAACAAGGTGGCAACATTAAATGAATCAAAGGAAGTCCAGATATAATGCAACAACAAACTTAACCTCAATGTTCTCAAATTCAATGACAGTAAAAGACATAGAGTAGCTTTTAAATAAGATTAGTGTCTCAAATGAACATGAAGAGAGCAAGCTACAAAATACATATGCAGCATTACTACAGACTGCAGGTCAGAGACTACAGAGGGAAACTTAACCGAGTTAAGTGGATAACCAGAGTATCAACATGAAGGCAATGCAGACTCAAACACAGGCAATATAAACCCAACAGTGCAAAATGACAGTGGTTCTAACTGGTATTAAAACAGTTCACCAGCATGAAGTTCAACAAGGAGCCTCAACATTAAAGCCTAGACCCCAAGTACATAAAATAGTAGTGAACCATGAATCAGGTTTTGATGCATAGCTATCGCGACTCAAATCAATAATGTACCAAATCAGACTCGAGACAGTGTCAATTAAATGAGACTGAAAAAGGCAACAACAATTGTAACCACAGAAACAAGCAAGCGTATCATGGAACGGCAGTGCAACTTGACTCGATCATGCAACATGAAGAAGCCAACATACATGACTAGAGGCACATATGAACATGAAGCAATAACATATGTACATGAGCATGAATAACATGAAGCAGCACCATGCAACACAAAGTAAACTCATGTGAACATGTACATAGGAACACAAATCTGGGCCACTTTTCCATCAGACGAATAAGAAACTAAGGCCAGGCTCAACACAACAGAGTGGCAACATAATGCAACAGGGAAAAGGGCTACAACTCAAAGACCATGAGCAAATAGAAACAGGCAGTGACAAATTGCACAAACAAGTTCAAGTGTACTACAGAGACAATGCAACATGAATGAATAAAGGCAGTGAAGTGTTGACTGGTAACAGCCAATTGAAAACAGGTATAACTGATATATGGTGATGGAAGTGCAGTGGTGAAGAACAATTCAACTACCAACGCACTGTCACGACATGTACACAGCTGCATGAAACAGCAAGTACAAACACATGTAAACTACATGCCTCGAAGAGTAGAGCACAGAACTCGAATGACCAAATACATATGTCAGTGGTCCAGCACGAAGACACTGCAGAATGGAGGTGAAGGCAAACAAGATGGCAACTTTAACTAAATCAAAAGAAGTCCAAATATACTGCAACTACACTCTCAACCTCAATTTTCTCAAATACAACTTGACAGTAAAAGGCTCAGGACAGTTTTAAATATGAATACTGTCACAAATGAAATATAATGATTAAATACAAATGAATACACTGCATCAATACAGTGTATCAGGTTCGAGTTCAACCAAGGAGACAGACATCAAGTGTACACAAGACTCACATATATAGTGAAGTACAACATCAACATCTACAACATGGAACGGCAGAAATTCAAGCAACAAAATACACAGATAACTCGAGACATGAATTAGATGTGAGCAAACTCACCTTTTCGACGAATTGAAGGAGCAGCCGATTGTCGAAGCGAGCAACGCGAGCACCACAAGAGACGAGCAACGATCGAGTAACGTCGGCCACCACAATTCCAAGCCCTAATTTGGAGAAGAGGACGAACGAGACCGCCTCCATTTTCTTCGTTCGATTTTATTTAGGTTTACGAACGAATAAATGAAAAATGGTAAAGGAACGGGTTACTAGCTAAGGAGATTATCACGGCCCAGATAAAAACAAGTGCTACTATTATATTTTCAAAGCCCACAATTTCTTTTAACAATTTATAAAATAATTTTAATTCAAATTTAAAAAAAAAACTTCAAATGAAAATTTGTGTCAATATTAATCGTTTAAATTGTCGGTTATAATTGATGCCAAATATCGGGTTGTTACAGACTCCCCTCCTTAAAGAAATTGCGTCCTCGCAATCTTAAGGAATAAATGGACAAAAGGTAACAACCATAAAAGCATGTCATCATAAAATGACGAAATTTGAAAATAAGAAGTTCACCATATAGAGCATGAAAGAGAAAGCCAGAACGTGTTTGCTCGATGAATTCTCTGGATTCCAAAGTGAAATCCATAGGATTTGAGAACCAATAAACTTTTACGAAAAAAACATCTTTATTTCGAGGGTGCTGAACCCCCGAAGCGTTGATGTGAATAGAATGTTGCTCAAAGTCAAATCTGGTGAAACTTCAATTTCTTCAATAATACCGGGCTCAAGAATAAAAATCGGAATCCCTAAGGCATTTCCGTAAAAGAAAGACGCGTGAAACACGCCATGAATAACAGAAAATTGAGCCGGTAATAAGAGGCGATAAGCCAAGAAACCAATACGTTCAGTGATAGGAAATGGCCCAATATATCGAGGCACTAACTTTCCCGACCGACTGAAACGCACAACACCTTTCATAGGTGAAACACGATTAATTTGGAACAACAGCGTAGTACAATAACGATACGCCAGATGAATCAAAGCTTCATTAATTCGGAACGCCGACGTAGTACAAAAACGGTACGTCCAGTGAACCGATCAACATAAAAGAACATCAGACGTAAGTCCCTAAAAGGAATGAGACGAAGCTCAATAAAACGAAGTACATCGAAACGTCTGATTAACCTGGTGAAAAGATGATTCCATTCGGACATCATCAAAGAACAACCACTTGTTTGCCTACGACAAGTGCATCGGCAACACGATTTTCCATCCGGGAGTGGTAAATAATATCAAGATCATAAGATGTATAAGAAACTCGAGTCAACGTGGTTGACGCAAATCATGTTCCTTATGAGAAAATAAATATTCCCAAGATTCATGATCAGGGTAGAGCACAAATTTCTCACCCAAAATAATGATGCCAAATCTTGAAGAACGAAATCAATAGCCAAGAGCACTAAATCATGAGTGACATATCTAGTCTCAATAGGCATTAATGATTTAGAAACACAAGAGACATCACGTTCTCTTTTGCAAGAGAATGGCATGCAAACCAACACAATTAGCATTGGTACAAACGATAGAGTCTTGGTTCCCACGGGAATCACAAGAATAGAAGTGTCGGAAAAGAGTTGTTTTAAATAATATTCTTTCCCGAAAAGCTAAAACTTTCGAAATTTACAATTTACTTATGTAATTATCTTTTCAGAAAAATTTACATTTTAAAATTCAATTTATTGTGTCTGATTGTCTCATCAAAGCGTCTAGGAGATTCCTATCGATAACGTTGATCAAGCGCATCGACCAGAATTCTTAAAGCACTCAATGGGCAATACAATCACAAAATATTCTCTTAATTTTATAAAAGGAATTTACAAATTTTCACCCTCAAACGGACAAGTCCGGAATTAAACGAATCAGTAAAAGAAAGGGGTCATAGTCCTCGATTTTGCTGAAACATTTAAATCGCTTCCTCATTCTTTTGAAAGCGTAAACTATAAAAATTTTGAAAACGATTTTTTTATTTTGAAACAATTTTTAAAACACGTGATTAAAACAGCGATATCAGTAGCAACTTTGATAAGTGGATTTTCATTCATCAAAAGTGTCACAAGAATCTTCTCAAAGATAGAAAGGGATATCATACCCTAAACTTGTACTCATAACAAGTCAATGACACACGAATTCACCAATGCACAAGAATTGATAAAACTTATCAATAGAAATCACGAAAATTGGTGAAGCACAAATTCTAGAAATCTACACAAGAAATCCAGAAATCATAAGATAAGAGTATGAAAACTCGAACGGGAGTATGAAAACTCGAATGAGAGTATGAAAACTCGAACGGAGTATGAAAACTCGAAGGAGAGTATGAAAACTCAAACGGAGTATGAAAACTCGAACAGAGTATGAAAACTCGAACGGAGTGTGAAAACTCGAAGTAGAGTATGAAAACTCAAACGGAGTATGAAAACTCGAACAGAGTATGAAAACTCGAAGGAGAGTATGAAAACTCGAACAGAGTATGAAAACTCGAAGTAGAGTATGAAAACTCGAACCGAGTATGAAAACTCGAAGGAGAGTATGAAAACTCGAACGGAGTATGAAAACTCGAAGGAGAGTATGAAAACTCGAACGGAGTATGAAAACTCGAAGGAGAGTATGAAAACTCGAACAAAGTATGAAAACTCGAAGGAGAGTATGAAAACTCGAACAGAGTATGAAAACTCGAAGGAGAGTATGAAAACTCACCTACACGCGAGCATGAAAATTCATCAACACATGTAACGCATAACGAGAACGGGAGCACGAAAACTCACCTACACGCGAGCATGAAAACTCATCAGCACATGTAACGCAAAGCGAGAACGGGAGCACGAAAACTCACCTACACGCGAGCATGAAAACTCATCAGCACATGTAACGCAAAGCGAGAACGGGAGCACGAAAACTCACTTACATGCGAGCATGAAAATTCATCAACACGTGCAACGCATAACGAGAACGGGAGCACGAAAACTCACCTACATGCGAGCATGAAAACTCACCAACACGTGCAATGCAAAGCGAGAACGGGAGCACGGAATCTCACCTACACGTGAGCATGAAAATCACCAACACGTGCAACACAAAGCGAGAACGGGAGCACGGAATCTCACCTACACATGAGCATGAAAATCACCAACACGTGCAACGCAAAGCGAGAACGGGAGCACGGAATCTCACCTACACGCGAGCATGAAAAATCATCAACACGTGCAACGCAAAGCGAGAACGGGAGCACGGAATCTCACCTACACATGAGCATGAAAATCACCAACACGTGCAACGCATAACGAGACGCTATCTCATGGTTGCAAGCCATTAATTTTGACACACGAATGGTCCGAAGACCGTGGGGCGCTACCCCACATGTGTGAGTCGGAATCACACAGATTGAGGTCAAAACTAACCTCGCAATCAAAAGAAAAGTATGTGTGAATGAAATCACACAAGTGGTGTCTAGACAATCCTCAAAGCCCAAGAGATATGTGTGAGACGAAATCACACCGATGAGGCCTAGTCTAACCGAAAAGGTATGTGTGAACGAAATCACACAAATGGTGTCTAGACAATCCTCAAAGCCCAAGAGATATGTGTGAGACGAAATCACACCGATGAGGCCTAGTCTAACCGTAAAAATGATCGTCATGATCAACGAGAAGTGTCAAATACACTAAGTTAGTAAATATAAAAGTTTAGCTTCATGTCCCATAACCACTTGCTTAACTTAAATATTTACGAACAAACTGTAAATCTTCACTAGAAAATTGTCACATGAGGTTCAATCGAACAAGTCCAAGAATTAACCGACGAAGTGAACGCAAGCGTTTCATACCACTTGTTTTACTAAGCCGTTTAATTAGATTTCTCATCCGAGTGAGGTAAAGGCTTGTATATACTAGCAGATTGAAAAACGGTTTAGGAAAAGAGTTTGATATTGAAAATAGAGTTAAAAACATTTTGATAAAAGAGTTTTGATATTTACTACTAGTATAGAAAATCTTTATATTTTTAAAGTGACAAATCACAAAAATGATTGTAGATACAATCAATCACAAGAATTTCACATACGAAGACGTGAGTAGAATCCAAAGAAATTGATACCGAATTCATCGAAAGGTATGTTCACAAAAATCCCGAAGAAAAGGTCATCAAAGTTGCTAATAAATGATAGCAACAAATCGGGAATTAATTAAGAATCGATTAAATTCGAAAACCAAATCAATTCACTAAGATTCACATTCGAAGACGTGAATAAAATCCGAAGAATTCGATTCCAATCCATCAAGGTAGGAATACCCAAAAATTCCTGAAATAGAAGTTATCAAAGTCGACAAAGGTGATAACAACTAATCGGAAAAGAAGAATTGATCAACAATTGGAAAAACGAAGCAAAACGAGCATAAATGCATGAAGGACTTTAACAAAAGTAACAGTCAAGTCAACGTCGATATCGACAAGGCAAAGTCCAAGACAATTTCTTTTATACCAAAGAAATTTTAAAACTATCAGAGAGAGGCACATGAAAGCCAACAAACCATGGGTAAATAGACAGAGTCGACAATTGAAATGCAATATGTCTCAAAGATTGATACCCAAAACCCAATTGTATGGAGACTGCATTAAGTACACGAATTAGAGATAAGAATGCATATATACAGCAGTTCGAATAAACAATGCGAGTTCAAATTGAAGTGGGTACGAGTTGCAGCAGTATGCAACTTGGTAAAGCATATACACAATGATACTTAGCAGTGCAAACTCAAATGAGCATGTGCAACGAAGAATAGCAGCAATGCTCATGAATAAGAGTTAGGAATTCATACCTAACAAATCAAAGATGAACTTAAGCAAAGATGAGAGAGAAAACATCGACAAATAGTTGTAACACATGTACTATCTAAGTTATGTTTTATATTTGTTCTAAACCCCAGGCTCCGATACCAAGCTGTGACGCCCCACCTCTATACCCACGCTAGCCAAGAACACTACGGTGTAGTGCTGTCAACTAGCACGGAGAATAAGGCTGTTGAGGAGCGACCATCCGTGTAATTGCTTTGTGCGAGCACCGATATGCCAGATAGTAAAAACATGCATTTCATTTCAGGAGGAAACCCGACATGCCGATGCAAACTCAAAGCTACTACACGGTGGCTATAATAGTCTAGGACAAAAATATAAAATAACAACACAGATAATATAAATGCGGAACACAGATGAAACAGAAAGTCTCATATATATATATATAATAACTGATGTCAGTTACAATACATTCACACGGTACATATGATACAACTACAACAGTCGACTAAGAAAGTTACATATACAAGTACATTAACGTATTTAATATACATGAACACGTATCTTCCTATACAATTTTACAGACTACTACAAATGACGACGACTACTCCAAAAGATATGAAAGAACTTCATAGCTCTAGCAGCAACCCAAAGCAGAATATCTACAACCTGAAATACTCGGTCTGACCCGAGTATTAAATTCAAAAGAAAATAATACTCGGGTCAGTCTAATTCAAACTCAGTTATTAGTGCACAGAAGCAATAATAATTAAATAATGAATAGACGACAGTAATTAAACCAAATCAGAATGCAACTCAGAATATTGAATTGAAATAAACAAAACAGTTCAAAACATTTAAATATCAATTAAAATATTAAGTCGAGTAGGGCTGCAGTACACGCACGCGTGCACTGCCTCGCCACTACAGCATATGGAATATGCAAAAGATCAATTAATCAAAACAAGATAGATATCATAAAACCATACCGTGTGGCTGCAGTTCACGCTTGCGTGCACTGCCTTGCCACTACAGTGATGATGTACCCATTGAATACCGTGTGGCTGCAGTTCACGCTTGCGTGCACTGCCGTGCCACAACAGTGATAACGTACCCAATGAATGTAAGATATATACACAAGTGAATGTAAGATATGTACACAAGTGAATGTACATAACCAACTACACGTGGCAAAAAGAATCAGAAGTGCAACGAGAAACCGCACAACCCAAATGAGCAAGTGCACAAGGCAGTGTTCAACATGGGGACACAACCGAATGAAGGTGAGAGCAACAAGGTGGCAACATTAAATGAATCAAAGGAAGTCCAGATATAATGCAACAACAAACTTAACCTCAATGTTCTCAAATTCAATGACAGTAAAAGACATAGAGTAGCTTTTAAATAAGATTAGTGTCTCAAATGAACATGAAGAGAGCAAGCTACAAAATACATATGCAGCATTACTACAGACTGCAGGTCAGAGACTACAGAGGGAAACTTAACCGAGTTAAGTGGATAACCAGAGTATCAACATGAAGGCAATGCAGACTCAAACACAGGCAATATAAACCCAACAGTGCAAAATGACAGTGGTTCTAACTGGTATTAAAACAGTTCACCAGCATGAAGTTCAACAAGGAGCCTCAACATTAAAGCCTAGACCCCAAGTACATAAAATAGTAGTGAACCATGAATCAGGTTTTGATGCATAGCTATCGCGACTCAAATCAATAATGTACCAAATCAGACTCGAGACAGTGTCAATTAAATGAGACTGAAAAAGGCAACAACAATTGTAACCACAGAAACAAGCAAGCGTATCATGGAACGGCAGTGCAACTTGACTCGATCATGCAACATGAAGAAGCCAACATACATGACTAGAGGCACATATGAACATGAAGCAATAACATATGTACATGAGCATGAATAACATGAAGCAGCACCATGCAACACAAAGTAAACTCATGTGAACATGTACATAGGAACACAAATCTGGGCCACTTTTCCATCAGACGAATAAGAAACTAAGGCCAGGCTCAACACAACAGAGTGGCAACATAATGCAACAGGGAAAAGGGCTACAACTCAAAGACCATGAGCAAATAGAAACAGGCAGTGACAAATTGCACAAACAAGTTCAAGTGTACTACAGAGACAATGCAACATGAATGAATAAAGGCAGTGAAGTGTTGACTGGTAACAGCCAATTGAAAACAGGTATAACTGATATATGGTGATGGAAGTGCAGTGGTGAAGAACAATTCAACTACCAACGCACTGTCACGACATGTACACAGCTGCATGAAACAGCAAGTACAAACACATGTAAACTACATGCCTCGAAGAGTAGAGCACAGAACTCGAATGACCAAATACATATGTCAGTGGTCCAGCACGAAGACACTGCAGAATGGAGGTGAAGGCAAACAAGATGGCAACTTTAACTAAATCAAAAGAAGTCCAAATATACTGCAACTACACTCTCAACCTCAATTTTCTCAAATACAACTTGACAGTAAAAGGCTCAGGACAGTTTTAAATATGAATACTGTCACAAATGAAATATAATGATTAAATACAAATGAATACACTGCATCAATACAGTGTATCAGGTTCGAGTTCAACCAAGGAGACAGACATCAAGTGTACACAAGACTCACATATATAGTGAAGTACAACATCAACATCTACAACATGGAACGGCAGAAATTCAAGCAACAAAATACACAGATAACTCGAGACATGAATTAGATGTGAGCAAACTCACCTTTTCGACGAATTGAAGGAGCAGCCGATTGTCGAAGCGAGCAACGCGAGCACCACAAGAGACGAGCAACGATCGAGTAACGTCGGCCACCACAATTCCAAGCCCTAATTTGGAGAAGAGGACGAACGAGACCGCCTCCATTTTCTTCGTTCGATTTTATTTAGGTTTACGAACGAATAAATGAAAAATGGTAAAGGAACGGGTTATTAGCTAAGGAGATTATCACGGCCCAAATAAAAACAAGTGCTACTATTATATTTTCAAAGCCCATAATTTCTTTTAACAATTTATAAAATAATTTTAATTCAAATTTAAAAAAAAAACTTCAAATGAAAATTTGTGTCAATATTAATCGTTTAAATTGTCGGTTATAATTGATGCCAAATATCGGGTTGTTACACTTAAAATAGCAATCCGAGGCATAGTCTCGGAATTCGATGAAACTAGTTTCGTTGGATCCATGATAGTGTATTGTTATGGATTTCAAATTTCGTAGAATTTGGAGTTACTATTTTGTCGTATAGGATAAAAATACGTTGAAATTAATATAGAAAATTTAATTTAATAATTAGGTTCAAAAAACTATCTTCTCCATGCGACCGAATTAGGCCTCGGAACTAGTTCCATTACGTTCAGAATAGGGGTATAACATTAATAATGCCAGATGGCATGCCTCGATTGGAGTCTGTAATTATCAGCTAGATATTTTAAAATTTTAATTAATATATTTCTATTTATATTTGACCTTATCCACCATTCCATCACTATCAGTCGCACCCTACCCGTTTATTACGGTACCATCTTACATTTTAAGTACTCTTCCTTCTTTCTTGTTGAACAAATTCAAACAGATGAAATGAAATGTTGGGTCGACTATATAAAAAAATTAAATTCATCAATCCATAAGACATTCGATTCTCCTTTCTATGGTTCGTGGCAGCAAGGACTCCTATCGAGAGTGTTTTGGGGGTGCTCGGATCAATTCGAAAATTCGATAGTGAAGTCGAATGGGAGTTAGAAGCTAGGGTTGAGATTTATGGTGATTTTGGTCATCGATTTGCTAATCAAAGTTTAAATTTGAGTTCGTTGGAGTTTTAAGAATCTTCGGCCATAAAATGGCGATGGGCGATGAAGTTCTGGAGAGTGCGACCTTTGCCATGTCGCGGCCTGAGTTAGAGCGCGAGTAGGGGGAATGAATTCTCGCATCGAGAGAAGTTCAAAGGTGGTGTTTGTTTCCATTTTTCATGGTCAGAAGCGACGTTGTGGTTGTGCGTGTACGAGCAGGGGAGGTCTTGTACATGTACAGAGGGAAGATTGGATTAGGGAAGAAAGAGAAGAGTAGGGGTAAATTTGTAAATAATATAAGTTGTTTTAATAATAATTTAAAATTCATCAACATCTTATAAAATGTCTCTATCGCCACTACGAGGTCTAAATCGGACGAAACAGGTTGCACTAGGTTCATATTCATGAATACTACGCTATGGAGCTGGTTTGGATGGATTTGAAGTTTGTCAGAATTTTAGGTTGAAATTGAATGCCAATTCAATCTTAATTCGTTTTCACGACAATTAGAAATCAAGGTGAGTAAATCTCACTCAATTTCGTTGACTGGTTTAATTTGTAATAATTAAAATTAATTGTTGGATGATTGGTTGAGTTGATATACTATTATCAGTTGAATGTTATATTATATATATTAGCAGTTGGATATATTTTCCGCCGTTGGAGCGGATGAGATATTATATGCCCCGTATAATAGCGGATAACCCTATATTACTGTGATATCCCGACTCGAAGCGGGAGTGGTACTTTATGTTATACAATATCCATGGATGCAAGGAAACGGGTTGGAGGTATCCAACTAGATTCCTCAAATACATTGATTGTTTTTCGTACATAGTGATATATGATGTGATTGAATAATCTGTTATAGATTGTTGTGTGATTTGTTTTATTGGAGTTATATTAGCACTGACCCAAATTTTAGTATTTTAAAAATAACATTTTGAATTTAAATAGAAATTCAAAGGAGATTTTGGAAATAAAATATTTATATAGAATTTTTGGATTTATTTAAAAGGAAATTGGATTGGATAAAGTAAATGACTGGATTTTGGATATTTCATAAAATGGTTTCAACTGGAGAATTTTAAATCGAGAATTCTAAAACAATGGAATTTAAATAAGATTTTTTTAAATACGAAATGGAAGTAGAAATCGAGATTTGATTGGTTTTGGAATATAGTTTGGGTTATTTAAGGAATTGATTTTAAAATGGATTTTAAATTAAAAATCGGTTTATAAATAGATTTTTGAGATGTAAACCTATATAAGCTGGGAATGAGATTATAAAATTTATAAACAATGTTTATAAATAAAGTGAGATGATTATCATTTGATAAGTTGGAGATATAAATTCACACTGAGAATTTATAATGAGATGGGGTAATCGGTTTAAAAAGAAATGGTAGAATCTATCTTTGGAATGTGAAAAAGGTTATGAAATTGGGGAAGTGGTCGATGTTTTATGAATCAAGAGAGATATTTATAAATTGAAATTGGTTATATTGGAATTTTAAAAATATATTTTTATCGAGAAGTTAACTTTGAGGATTTTTAATTGTTAAACTATGAAATTTAAAACTGTTTTAGCATTGAAATATTTTGGAAAATTAGTTATTTAATCATTTAAATTGGTTGAAATGAATTATAAGATTTTAAACAAGTTTTATTACTCGATTAGAAATTTTATAAATGAATTGGAATTAGTTATTGACGTTATTTTAAAAGTGCTTGATATATTTAAATAATTATTTAACCATGATCTTGAAATTTATAATTATTATATATGCATAGAATTTAAAAGTAAGTAATTGAAATTTATTTATAAATGCTCATGAGATTATAAACAGAATTTTATTAAATGGATGTGATTGTATAAGTCAAATGTTATAATGGGATCTCTGGAAATTTAGGCGGATTCCCAAAATAGTTGGACTTGGGAACTTAAAATGAATTTGAACTCAATAAAGGAGTTATAAATTGTTAGTTGGATTATAAATAAGTATAAACGATTATTATTTTTGGAAATTGTGAAAGAAAATTAATAGAAATTCCGGAGATTTATGAGATAAGTGTGGAATATTCCCTAAGTATTAATATTAGAAATTATTTCATAAAATTAACTTATACTATTTTCCTAAGTGTTGAAATGAAAAGTTTTGGAAATATTTTAGCAGTGGTAGGATTTATATAGAGATATTTATCTAAGTAATGCATTATAAATCGAGTTTTGAAATATTTCACTGGGTGTTGAAGTAAGATATAATTTGAAAATATCCTGTTATGGATAAGTATTTGAAATTGTTTTAAAATGTTGAAACGTTGGAAGAGAATTGAATATATAGCTTTGTAAAGAAACTTTTAAATAAATGTTTTGGAAAATTTATTATATGGGCCTAGTGACTGCTTATATGTGTAATTTTATAGTTAAATAACGGACTATCAAATTTGGCCAAATTTGTTGATCGTTTCGAAGAGACCAGGATCGAATTTAATTATCTGAAAACCACTTTGATCCGATTTGTGCGTTATGAATTGTGATATCGTAAAGTTAATAAAGACGGTGGTCTTGAAGATTCGGTTTGTTCAGACCCAGAATAACCTGTATGGACGAATGCAATCGTTTGTATTGTGGTCTGAAGGCAGTGTTAGCATTCCAAGTATGAATGCTATTCTTAAGGTAAAACGTAGCCTCAAGCCTCATCAACCGGGAATAACTAAAAAAGAGGAGATGCAGCAGGGCTAAGTGGGTCGCACCTAAGTAGATATGTTATCACTTTTCTTGATACCCTCGGATGTACTAAAATTATGAATATGGTTGTGCATGGGAAAGTGAGCGCTCGATAGGGTGGGAACAACCGGGGTGATAACATATTAGGTACTATCCAGCAAGGAGTAAGCCGGTCCTGTGTTGGCATGGATCGTTAGGTACGATCTCGGTACATTTTTCTAGAGTTATATTGTGGCGGACGGTACCCGAATAGCCCAGTCATTGTACGGAATCCAATATCCACTACGAGCCTGTACGTTTAGATCGTGCCCAACTATGCTGAAACATGATATGCAAGCATTTCAGCTATTTTATAGTTTATTTTCTATAGACACTATTACAATATCAAACAATTTTGATGTAAAATGTTTTGGTTATCGTAAGGTAAAAACCCGTTGTGTTTATGTGTGACGTGGTCCTACGAGATACCTCTGTTTTCAAAGGATTTTGATAACAGTAATAATTTACATTAAGTGTGTTTTCACACGCTAGTTTCCAGACCGGCTCAAGTGTTATTTTATTATAATATTTCGATCAGACCGAGTATTATAGATTCGGGTTAGGATGGTACGGAACTCAAGAGACGAGCTGGGGGATTTCAGGCGTATTTCACGTACTTGGTTATTTCCGCTGCATGTGTGTTATGATGTACATTCAGTGCATGTAAGGATAGGTTATTATAACTATTCAGATTGATTGTTGACTATTATACTCTGATGATTGTATGTATGTTATAGTTACAGTTTTCTTTGTATAAAGATCTGTCATTATATATTATATTTTACTCCACTGCGATGATGAGATTCTATATTGTTGTTTTTGTTTCCTCTTCTATCCTCTTCTTTCTCTTAGTTATTCATCTTTTCGTACAATTTGTGTTGGACCAGTTTGATTTAATGTCAGCTCAAAGAGTAAGAAACGGTGGGTCGCTATATTTGGTATCGGAGCTGAAGGTTAAGCGAGAACCTTGGTTTTGATGGGGATTGCTCACTAGAGATAGGGTCAATATTACCCTAGAATAAGTTTAAGTGTATTAATAGATATGAGCGCGTATTTGTTAGTGCATATAAAATGTTTTATATTATGCTGATTTATCTATTGGATGGCTTATAAATTCTGGTCTAGTAGTGGAACGCCACTAAATCGATAGGCGTTTCTAAATATTTGAACACGATAAACCGACACAGTACGGTTTTGAAGCGGGTAAATGAAATACTTTTTCCCAACTATATTTTGATATTGAAGAAATAATTTTCAAAAATTATCATAGTATATTGATGTGTTTGGTTGTTATTAATATAATCAAAACAAAGTTATAAATTAAAATGTTTATATAACCAAACTAAAAGGTATAAGTATGAATCATACAAATGAGTTAAAATTAAAATTTGACTCAACCTAGAATTTGGAAATTTAAATCCAAGAAATTTTGGAAATGTTTTCCAAGCGTGTTGAAATAAATAATGATAATATTATTATGGAAATGTATTTGAACAGAAAATGTTTTAGATGGATTTTTAAGGTACTATAGCACAGAACTCATATAGGTCACTGGAAAATAATTTTGGTGATGACGGCCGCATCATCAGTCTTTATTTTCAAGTTTCTAAGTAACAAATTGCTACCGAGGTCGTTGTTTTAAGATTGTTTTGGAAAAAACGAGTTTGATTTAAAATTCCGAAGGGAATTTGGTCTATAAAATCAGGTTTGATTTTAAAATTCTAAAGTTAAAGTTTGATATACAAAAGTGAATATTTGTGTGTGTATATATATATATAATTTTAAAAATGGTTTGAAATAAAAGCAGGTGTTTAAATTTTGGAATTTCATCTAAAAAAAGTGCGAAATTGAATTTTGGAATTAGAATGTAATTTGAGTAAATTTAAATGTATTAAGTGAATTTAAATTTAACTATAGATAAGTTAAATAAAATTAGATTGGATTTCAAATGATATTGAATAGAATTAAATATAAAATTTGAGTTGTAAAATGATTATATAACTATAAGTTACAATTATTGAATGGAATCAACTCAATTATAGAATTTATGAAAACGTGAAAAATGATTTGTGTAACTTATAAATTGGAAAAGTGGAACGGTAAAACCAAAATGGAAGTGATTTGATATTTTGGTGAATAAATGGAAACCCAAACTAGAATTATAAAATGGAAGTGAACTAATTAGATAATTGGTTAATTGAATATAGAAATGGAACTTAACTTGGTTAAGTAAAATGGATTGTGGATTTAAATTGAAATTGAATGTGGAACTTGAGTTATAAATGAAATTCGACTAAAATATAAGCAAATTAAATATATTTGAAACGTTGTCAAATAAAATAAAAATGGATTGAAATGTTGATGACTTAGTTATAAATAAATTCAATTTAAGCGCAAATAAATTGAATATGGCTTTGGAATATTATTTAAATGAATTCGAGCATGAAATTAAGTTTTAAAGTGGAAATGAATATACATGTTGTATAAAAGGTTATAATAAACCTTAATATTAATTTTATGAAATGATTCTCAAGTAATATAATGCAAATTGAGATATACCAAGTAAATGGAAATGCGAATCAGTTGAAGGTAAATAAATTGAATAACAATCAATTTAAAATAAAATGGAATTTGATTGCAAAGAAAATGAACTTAAGCTATATCATTTAAATAATTAAAAATAAATTAATTAACTTAAGTTAACATATTTGGATGAAAACTTGGCTCACGTAAATTTATGAAATGGTTCATAAATAAAATTGCCATGGATTGGTTTGTTGTTGAATATAAAATTGATCGAGCAAGATTTTGTGAATAAATTGAATGTAAATCAATAGAAATTGACTAATTGATTTAAAACCAATTAAAAATGGTTTATAATCTTAAGTGACTATTTATTAAATGAATATCACCAAATTTTCATGGAAAAATTATCATTTGTCATATATGGAAGTAAACAAAATTTTATGAATCAATGGAAAGTGAATAAATTGATTTACAACCAATTTGAAATGGATATGAACATGTTATGTGTAAATATGAACTGAATGTTAATAAATGTTATGTGAATCATTTGAAATTGAATGAAATGGCGTATAAATTGAATTTGAAGCGAATAACCAAATGTTGGAACCCCGTATTTGCATGTACCTTCTAAAATACATGATACACCATGTTGGTGTTATGAAATCATGTGTTTAAGTAGTTAAAGGGATGCAAAAATATTAAATTTCATAAATTACGAAACTGATGTGTTTATTTGAGTAAGTATAGGTGCATGGAGCTGTTTGGCTCGATTTTGGTTGCGCAAATTGCATATAAATTAAGCGAACTCGCTTAATAATGCTAAAATAAGGTACGCTTACGAATTTAGCGTGCGCAAATAATAACATTATTATATATTGTGTTTTCGAGCCATGAGAGCCGATGTATATCTTTTTATCATATTTGTCATATTGCAAAAAGCACTCCGTACAAGGGTGGCTCTGCCAAAAAAATTTGGAAATTTAGGGTGTTAGAAAGTTTTTGAAATTTTTTGAAAAAAGAAATTTGTTAACTAAAAATTTGATTTTTGAATTATAATTGAAATAAAGTGTTTTGCTTTAGGAATAGAAAACTAATTGTTTTGGTTGGAATTAAAAGATTTGAAAAGTGAAATATCAAATTTTCACTAAGTGGGATTTTGAAAGGTAATGGGTTTGGAGCATTTTTCCTACCCTAGCAAATTCGACGATGAAATTCTTTTAAAGGGAAGGAATGTAACGACCCGGATTTTCCGACATTTGATTTTGAATATTTAAATGGTTTTAAATATTGGAGTTGGAATATAAATCGATTTTTTAATATGAAGATTTTTTTTGAAATTATAGAATAAATTTAAATTTCAAATATAGCGATTTATCGTAATATGAAAATGGTGAATAATTGAAATTTGAGTTGAATATGTATCGAAATGATTTCTAGTATGGATATAAATTCCATTTTAATTAGAATTGAGTTAGTAAGTTTTTAAATCTGAATTTTCAAGTGATTTCACCAATTTGTGAAATCGTTGATTTAATCGACGCCTTAAAATAGCAATCCAGGGTACAGTCTTAGAATTCAACGAAACTAGTTCCGTTGGATCCGTGATAGTATACTGTTATCGGATTTCAAATTTCTTAGCGTTTGGATTTACCGTTTGGTCGAACGGGATAGAAACGCGTTGAAACTAACATTGAAAATTTAATTTAATAATTGGGATCAAAATGCTATCTTCTTTGTACGATTGAATTATGCCTCGGAACTTGTTCCATTTTATTCAGAATAGGGGTATAACATTAGTAATGCCAGGCAACAAGCCTCAATTGGAGTCTGTAATTTTCAGCTAGATATTTTGAAATTTTAATCAATATATTTCTATCCATATTTGACTTTAGCCACCGTTCCATCACTATCAGCCGCACCTTACCTATCTATTACCATACCACCTTCCTTTTAAATTCTCTTCCTTCTTTTTTGTTGAACAGGTTCAAACAGAGAATAAGAAATGCTGGGCCAACTATATAAAAAATTAAATTCATCAATCCATAATACGTTCGATTCTCGTTTCTATGGTTCGTGGCAGCAAGGACTTCTATCGAGAGTGTTTTGAGAGTGCTCGGCAGTAGGTTGGAAATTAGACGGTGAAGTCGACTGGGAGTTAGAAGCTAGGATTGAGATTTGTGGTGATTTTGGTTAATAATTTGTTAATCAGAGTTTAGATTCGATTCGTTTGAGCTTTTAGCATCTGCGGCCACAAAATGGTGATGCGCAATGAAGTTCTAGAGGGGGCGACCTTGGCCATGTCACTGCCCATCGATGTTGAACGCATTTCACTATGAGCAGCCGAGTTGGAGCACGAGTAGGGGGAATGAATTTTCGCATCGAGAGAAGTTCAAAGGTAGTGTTTGTTTCCATTTTTCATGGTCAGAAGCCGCGATATTGGTTGTGCATGTATGAGCAGGGGAGGTTGTGTACATGTATAGTGGGAAGAGTGGATTGGGGAAGAAAGAGAAGAGTAGGGGTAAATCTGTAAATAATATAAGTTGTTTTAATTATAATTTAAAATTCATCGACATCTTATAAAATTTTTGTCTCGCTCATATAAGGTCGAAATCGGACGAAACAAGTTGTGCTGGGTTCGTATTTGTGAATATTGCGCTATGGAGCTAGTTTGGATAGATTTGGATCTTGTTAGAATTTTAGGTTGGAAGTGAATGCCAGTTCAATTTTAATTCAAAAATGAAACGTTTTGGCGACAATTAGAAATCAAGATGAGTAAATCTCACTCAATTTGGTTGACTGGTAATTTATAATAATTAAAATTAATTGTTGGATGATTGGTTAAGTTGATATATTATTCTCAATTGAATGTTATATTATATTATATATATTAGTATATATATATATATTTATAGTTGGATATATTTCCCGCCATTGGAGTGGATGAGACACTATGCGTCCCGCATAATAGCAGATGACCCTATATTACCGCGATATCCCACCACGAAGCAGGATTGGTAATTTATATTATATAACATCCGTGTATGTGGGGAAACATGTTGGAGGGATCCAATTGGAGTCCTCAAATATATTGATTGTTTTTCACATATAGTGATATATGATGTGATTGAATAATCTGTTATGGATTGCTATATGGTTTGTTTTATTGGATGTTATAGTAGCACTGGCCTAAATTTTAGTATTTTAAAAATAATATTTTAAATTTAAATAGGAAATTCAAAAGCGATTTTGGAAATAAAATTTTTATATTGAATTTTAGGATTTATTTAAAAGGGAATTGGATTGGATAAAATAAATGATTGGATTTTGAATATTTAATTAATTATCATAAAATGGTTTTAACTAGAGGATTTTAAAACAATGGAATTTAAATAATATATTTTTTAAAATACAAAATGGAAGTAAGATTTGATTGGTTTTGGAATATAATTTGGGTTATTTAAGGGACTGGTTTTAAAATGGGATTTTAAATTAGAAATCGATTTATAAATAGATTTTTGAAATGTAAAACTGTATAAGTAGGAATGAGATTATAAAATTTATAAACAAGGTTTATAAATAAAGTGAGATGATTATCATTTGATAAATTAGAGATATAAATTCATGGTGAGAATTTATAATGAGATGGAGTAATCGATTTAAAATGAAATGGTAGAGTCTATCTTTGGAATGCGAGAAAGGTTATGAAATTGGGGAAGTGGCCGATGTGTTATGAATCAAGAGAGAGATTTATAAATTAAAATTGGTTATGTTGAAATTTTAAAAATATATTTTTATCGAGAAGTTAAGTTTAAGGATATTTAATTATTAACTATGCAATTTAAAACTGCATTAGCATTAAAATATTTCGAAAAATTAGTTATTTAAATTTTTTGAAATGAATTCTAAGATTTTAAACAAGTTTTATAAATCGATTATAAATTTTATAAATGAATTGGCATTAGTTATTTATGTTATTTTAAAAGTGCTTGATATTTTTAATATTTATTTAACCATGATCTTGAAATTTATTATTATTATATATACATAGAATTTAAAAGTAAGTAATTCGAATTTATTTATAAATGCTCACAAGATTTTAATCCGGATTTTATTAAACAGATGTGATTGTATAAGTGAAATGTTATAATGTGATTTCTAGAAATTTAAGGGAATCCCCAAAGTAGTTGGACTCGGGAACTTAAAATGAATTTGAATTCATTAAAGGTGTTATAAATTGTTAGTTGGATTATAAATAAGTATAATCGATCATTTTTATTGGAAACTGTAAAAGAAAATTAATAGAAATTTCAGAGATTTATGAGATAAGTGCGGAATTTTTCCTAAGTATTGATACTAGAAAAGATTTCAGAAAATAGCCTTATAATATTTTCCTAAGTGTTCAAATGAAAAGTTTTGGAAATATTTTAGTGACGGAAGGATTTACATAGAGATATTTATCTAAGTAATGGATTATAAATCGAGTTTAGAAATTTTTCACTAAGTGTTGAAGAAAGATATGATTTAAAAATATCCTGTTATGGATAAGTATTTGAAATTGTTTTAAAACGTTGAAATGTTGGAAGAGAATTGAATATATATCTTTGTAAAGATATTTTAAATAAATGTTTAGAAGATTTATTATATGGGCCTAGTGACTGCTTATGTGTGTAATTTGATAGTAAAATAACCAACTAACAAATCTGGCTAAATTCGTTGATCGTTTCAAAGAGATAGGGATCGGATTTAATTTTCCCAAACCACTTTAATCCGATCTATGCGTTATGGATTGTGCTATTGTGAAGATAATGAAGATGGTTCTTGGAGATCCGGTTTGTTCAGACCCATAACGGCTTGTATGGATGAATGATATCATTTGTATCATGGTCTGAAAGGCAGTAGTAGCATTCCAAGTATGAAAGCTATTCTTAAGGTAAAACGTAGCCTCAATTCTCATCAACCGGGAAAACAAGGGAGAACCCAAGTAGGTATGTTATCACTTTTCTAGATACCCATGGGTATATTAAAATTATGAATATGGTTATGCATGGGAAAGAGAGCGCTCGATAGGGTGGGAACACCCTGGGTGATAACATACTCGGTACTATCCAGCAAGGGGTAGGCCGGTCCTGTATTGGCAGGGACCGTTAGGTATGATCTCGATACATTTTTCTAGAGGTGTACAATAGTGGGCGGTACCCCTGTAGCCCAGTCATTGTGTGGAATCCAATATCCACTATGAGCCTGTACAGTTTTGATTGTGTCCAACTATGCTGAAACATGAGATGCAAGCATTTGAGTTATTTTATAGTTTATTTTCTATAAACACTATTATATTATAATACCTGATGATTTTGATATAAAATGTTTTGGTTATCATAAGGTAAAAACCCGTCATGTTTATGTGTGATGTGGTCTTACGAGATACCCTTATTTTCAAAGGATTTTGAAAACAGTAATAGTTCACATTGTGTGAGTTTTCCCACGCTGGTTTCCAAACTGACTATAGTGTTTTTTTATTATAATACTCGGGTCAGACCGAGCACTATAGATTCAAGTTAGGATGCTATGGAGCTTATGAGAAGAGCTAGAGGATTTCAGGCGTATTTTATGTACTTGGTTATTTCTGCTGTGTGTGTTATGCTGTATATTCAGTGCATGTCACTACACCACAAAGGCTAATTAGGCAGTGCTTAGGGCCGTATCGAATACCATTAGGCACGGCCATAAGCCGTATCAAAATAAAGCGTGTTTAATATTTAGATACGGCCCAAGACCGTATCTATTTCTCCAATTAGATACGGCCATGGACCGTATCTATTTGTCCAGTTAGATACGGTCATGGGCCGTATCTAATGCGAGAGTTAGATACGGCCACGGACCATATCTATTTATCCACTTAGATACGGCCATGGGCCGTATCTAAGTGGATAAATAGATACGGTCCTGGGCCGTTTCTAATTGAACAAATAGATACGGTCATTGGCCGTATCTATTTCTGCAATTAGAAACGGCCCATGACCGTGTCTAATTCGTATACTGAGCACATGAATTAGATATTTGTAACTTGTCATCCAGAGTTATAACCGACAGCAGTAAATTAATGATAAAAAATTCAGATGTCTACATACAGCCAAACATAGCCAATCCAAACAAGCTTCAATAACATAGTTTATGAACGATAAAATAAAAGGAGACATCACAAACAAGCTGGAGACATATAGCAATAAGCAAATTATTCAAGAAAAGAAAGCCAAAGCAAAGACATTATTCAATGGCCAACACAACCTAAAATATAAATGTAAATATATAAGTACAGGCTACATAATGCATGTATTAATACAAGTAGCTAGCAAGATATTTCCATTAGTTCTCCCTTTTTGCATTGGTGGTTCATCTAGTAGTTCTCGATTTTAAGCTTCATCTCCTGTGAAGAACGACAGAAGTAATCAGGCACAAAACATATGGTGGCAAAATGCAATACAAAATGGTAGTACAAAAATCTAGCAGTCTCAATATATATATGTAATGTAAAATAGTCAAACCATGTGATAAATCTTGAATTGTTTTAGATCAAAAGGTAACCACAAACGTCGACCCTCGAAGTTTAACAATGTGTACAAATAGAAGTATAAAGCTAATAGATGTTTTCTGGTGAAAAGGAATTTGTATGGTTGTGGGTGGAAGCATGGAACAGAGGAACTGTTGTTGGAAGGTGATTGACTGGTGGTTGTAGTTTGGGTGAAGCAGTGTTGTTAAGAAGGTTGAAGTGTTGATGTAATAAGGAGTGGTGAGGGTGGGTTTGCTGGTCAGTGATGGTGAGAGGATGTTTTAGTGAAGTAGGAGTTTATGTTTTTGAAGAAGAGCAGTGAGGTTGAAGTTGCAGGCAGAGGAGGTTCTGATTGGAGTTTGGTAGTGGAGACAGTGTGAACAATGGGAAACAAAAACAATCGAATGCTAAAGGTAAATGCAAATTCTGTAGCATAGAATTGCAATAGCAAATAAAAATGTATTTGTAAATGTAATGTAATTTTTTTAGACAAAATGCAAATGATGTAGCAAAAGTTTGTATAGCAATGAAAATGGTTGACAAGGAACGGAGGCTGAAGCAAATAAGCAAATGCAATGAAAACCAACAGTGAAGCCTGAAATGAAATCGATGTTATAGTGAATAACACAAAAATCAATGTAGCGCAAGATTAAATTCAATCTAAGTGAACTTATTTTAAGGATAAAAGCAACTAAAAGAAAATTAATTTGAAGAATAAATTAAAATCAAATTGTTATCTCCGAAAATGGCATCAAAAACTTGTTGAAACGATGGATTTTCCATCAATTAGAAAAATATAGGTCTTAGATAGTATTATGCATTTACATTACTACTGTAATGAGAAGGTATGCAATGTTAGCTTGATCAGAGATGAATATGAAAATTGAGATACTGCATTTTATGCCGTAGATAACAATTAATAGTTCATATTTGTGGTTCATTGTTAAAGTGATAATGTTAAAAATCAAATGAAGAAGTAATATTTTGATCGGCCTAATGCTGCAGGAAGAAAGTAAGTGTTGCACTTAAAAACTTAGTTAATCGAGTTTTGTGCACAAAATATATTTTAGACTGACATATTTTGTAAACAATGTTAATCCTATTTTGCATTATCTTACCTTGATATTAATATATGAAATAAAATTTGAAAAATGTTCTTAAGTTGAAATTTATGTATCCTTGCACCATACTTGTAAGAAAGATATATTGGATATGGACATACACTTTGCTACTAAGGAATGGCATGTTAAAGATAAATAATTTTTGGATGAGCTCACATACCTGCTAAAGATATCGAATCATAATCTTCGGATGGCACACATACCCACCCACTCCAACATCAACAAAGGTCTCTGCAAATTGATGATTTATTTTGTTGGTTGTCTCATCTGGTAGCAGTATATTGTCCAAAACCAATTTTTCATGTGTGGATGGTATAGATTTCCCATGGATTTTGGACGATGTAGAATCTCGACATACAGTACCTATTGCAATAAAATTTATTGTCTAGATCTATCCAACAAAATAACTGCATCGAAAACAAGTAAGAATAAAAAGCAACTAATAAATACCTGTTGCTATTATGTCTAGATCGGAGTTGAGGATTTCACATTTTTGATTGTTCACCACATTGGTCGTATCCTGGGATTGAGAAACAACGAATTTAGAAGCATTGAGTTGTGTGTTGCGTTCTCCTTGTTCTATGTTTCCCACCATGTTGATCAGAAGCTCCATTTGCCCAGTCAAATTTCCTACTGTACTCTCCAAACTTCCCACTGTACCCTCCAAACTTCCCATCCTTATTTTCAACTCAGCATTGTCTCCACAAACATGTTTCAATCGTTTATGTGCAATAGCAGAAGCCTTAATATTAGTCTTTGGTATGACGGTCCCAACACCGCGGCTCCTACCCCTTGTATCCTTTCCCATCACTTGTGATACGATATCTTCATCCACTGTCAATTTTTCTTCATCACTATCGGTGATCTTTTCCTTCAATTTCGCAATTTGATCCTGAGATTGCATAATACTTATATGGACACATAGTGCATAAAAGAAAGAAAATTGCTCATGTTTAACTTTAGGAGCAGAAATAACTTACGAAGTACGAAGAATTGGCATTTGATATGCTACCATCTTTTTTCGTGTGTGTCTTCTCCCACACATGACGACGGCTGATATTTGCAGATGGATTTGCAACGATCTGCAATATATAAAATATGTTAATTGTGATTTTTACCATTTTTGAAAAAAAAAAAATGAATATAACTTACCATTTCGTGTTCTATTCTAGCGTGACTTTTACGGCCTGCATGGTGAGAATACTGAGCAATGATCTATTTTTTTTGGCTAACTCCCTTCTTCCGCTCGCTTCAGGCGTTGCTTCATTTTTTATGAACTCGTTCCAATCTTCTTGAGCAATTGTAGGTGGACAATTTTTCATTCGTTCTTCGTCATTGTCGAAAGTGTCATAAAAACTTGCTCTCAAGTTTTTTTTGTGTCTCCTAAAAGCCTCGGACATTCTTTTTAAAAAAATTCCTTTGAAAGCTATTGTACTAATAGCTATTTCTATCGAATAATAATGTACATAACTGAAATTAGTTATTTACCGTTCAAAGGGATACATCCATCTACATCTGACAAGACCACAAATTAATGCTTCATCGGCTAAATGAACCATAAGATGGATACTGATATCAAAAAATGCAGTTGGAAAATATTTTTAAAAAACACACATTGCTTCTACCAAACTAGCCTTTGCTTTTATAAGGTGTTCCCTATTGATCACCTTTGAGCACAAAATGTTAAAGAATAGACTAATAGGATGAATAGCATTTCGCAGATCCTTATGTTGTGGATAAGAATGTTGAAGCAATACCGGAAGCAAATGTTGCATTATGACGTGGTAATCATGTGACTTCATATTTCTTAGTTCGGGAGGATTGATGCTCACATTGCTGTGGAAGTTTGAAGAGAATTTGTTGGGCACTTTCAGGTTTTTCAAAACGGTGCAAAACCGTATCTTTTCTTCTTTGCTCAAATTGAAAGTTGCCTTTGGTATGATTATTTTATTTGTTTCAGAATCTTCCATCACCCACAACTTTTGTTTTATACCCATGATTTTCAAATCCTTGCGTGCATTGATGCCATCTTTTGACTTATCTTTATGGTCCATAATGGTGCTGATGAGATGCTCTGTGACATTTTTCTCCGTATGCATAACATCAATATTATGGCGAATCATATTTGCTTTCCAATATGGTAAATCAAAAAAGATGGACCTCCTGTACCATGCAGAAACATTGTCAACTTCTTCATAAATTGACTTTTTCCGTTTTCGACTAATTTCTTCTTTGTGTTTACCAACTTTCATTTTGATATTCACTGCTTTCTTTTCAACTTCAAAACCAGTCAATGTCCATTTAGGACGTTGAAATTCTTGTTCGTTGTTGAAATTTGTCTTGTCGTATCGAAACTTGTGTTCTTTAGGAAGAAACATTCGATGTCCCATGTAACACACCTTCTTACTTTCAGGAAGATGATAAGAACAAGTGTTTTCCCCACAAACCGGACATGCAAAATAACCATGAGTTATACATCCCGATAAAGTCCCAAGAGCAGGGTGATCATGGATTGCCCACAACACCCTAGCTCTCATTGTGAATTCGGATTTATTTAATGAATCATATGTAACGACTCCTTCCATAACTGCTTTAACTCGTCTATCAACGGCTGTAAATAAACATCAATATCCTTCCCTGGTTGTTTTGGCCCAGGAATCAACAGTGTTAACATTGAAAACTCTCGTTTCATGCACATAGATGGAGGAAGATTATATGGTACTACAATTACTGGCCAACAACTGTAAGGGTTACACAGAGAAGCATGTGGACAGAAACCATCTGTTGTTATTCCAAGTGTGACATTTCGTGGCTCGACAGCAAACGTTTGGTCAAAATAATCTGCGGCTTTCCATTGAGAAGTGTCACATGGAGGACGCATTATGGTTGGATCAGACTTGGCATGACCATGCCAGGTCATCGCATCTGCTATCCATGGCACACTATACAATCTCTTCAATCTAGAAATTAAAGGAAAATGTCTTAATGTCTTTCGAGGTACTTTGATGCCTTTTCTTTCTTCGTTGAATGATGTCATATATCTTGGTTCGTTGCAATTTGTACACGAAACTCTATTCGCATCATCTTTCCAGTATAATATGCAATCATTGATGCATGCATCATAAGTTTTGTAATTCGTCCCAACTTTCTTAATTAACTTCTTCATGTCGGAGTACTTTGTCGGCAGCGTGTTACCTTCGGGGAGTAACTCCTTTATTAGTTCGAGGAGTGCAGTCACACCATTATTTGAAAAGCCGTATTAGGTCTTCAAGCTATTCAGTTTCACAATGGCATACAGCTTCGTCAACCCTTTTGAATATGAAGGATACAGTGGCTCTTTTGCGCTACCAAAAAGTGATTTATACTTCTTACTTTCATTGGCCTGCCAACTGCCATCAACCGTAGACGGCTCTCCAACATTAGCGTGATCAGACAACGGATTTTCAGGTTGAAAATGATGAAATCTATCTGCATCATTGACTAGATCTTCCATCATAATAGGTTCGGACTCGTCGGTACTTGTGGCATGACTAACTGGTTATTGTTTTTCCTTCTCTACCCTTTTTTCCCCATGAAAATACCATATGGTATATGATTGGATAAAACCCCATCTAAGCAAATGAAAATGAATGTCATCTAATTTGATCGTCTTCATATTTTTGCACCGAGTGCAAGGGCATAAATACACTCCTTTCTTACCGCCATTTTCATCAACAAAACTAATAAACTTCTTCACCCCGTCTATATAGTATGTAGATCTTTGATCAGATTCATTTATCCACTTTTTGTCTATACTGAAAGACATATTGCCCTCCTATATCATATACATTAGAACATTAGACGTAAATATAATATATATATATATATGAGTGTATATATAGGACGTACTCTAAAAGTCCCAAGTTTGATTTCATTGGCCTTAATTTTTAAGTGCGTTTATCTGTGTCCATTGGCCTTAATTTTTGATTATTTTCTTTGCCAAGTTATATTATGAATTTATAAGTTAATTTTATGGGAGCACTCCTTTATTTACTAGAAACATTTTTTGATTTTCTTATTTTTGTTCATTTTAATTTCCATGGTGCTATATAGGGGCAAGCAGTAGTTGAACCAACTGGTCGCTAGTTTTATGTATCAAATATCAAGTAAACGGTAGATGTTCATGAGTCCATAAGTCTGCAAATATATGAGTGCATTTTTATGCAAACCTTTGTTGGACTTCTACTAAAATGTTTTTTGTTATATAGTAACTATCAGCTAACGAGTTGAAGACCAAAGGCTTTGGGGTCTATTAGATAAAATTAATAAGAGGCTAGACTCTTGCAGCAGCAGATTTTCGAGCACAAGTGGAAGATTGAAACTTATTAAAATAGTAAATATACCATGTTATATAGTTCTTGATGCGAATCTGCCAAGTCCTTAAAACTATTCTTCACAAAACTTAATAGATTTGTGTAAATTTCCCTTGGCAAGGTAAACATCACAAAATTAGCTGGCCAGTGTATGTAAACCAAAATGCAAAGAGGCTTTGGCTTAAGAACGTTAGAGCAACTAGAGGAGGCATATGCTATCAAACTAAGTTGGATATATTTACAGCAAGATTCCATATGGGCAAGGTGGTTTGGTTACATAATAAATATTGTTCTAATTAAAAAATGGACTGTTAATTTTAATAATAACACGTCTTTCACTTGGAAACAATTATTCACGTGTTACTATCCACATTCGAAGTATCCGTTAACCATGTAACTGATTGTTCAAACCAGGTTTTCAACTGAAATTAAGATTATGTAATTTTCATATGCCCACGAAAAGGAAGGAAATCAGTAAATTAGTTGACGAGCAATGCGGTGTCCTAATTTTAGATTAGTAGCTGAACTGGGGAGGGTATTAAACAACTTTAGGATGGATGGGAAATGACACTAACAGATTTGGAAAAAAGACAATAAAAGCATACTACAACATTAAATTTAGTTAACAATGTAATGGAAATTTGATTTCGCCAATTATTTTCATAGATAGAAAACCCTTCTCAAAAAAATATTTTAAATTACATCCCTATTTTTAATTAAAATGAAATAACAAATTTGTTTTTCATAGAGAATTAATCCAAGTAATGCTCATATATTCTATGTTGAAAATAATTTTTTTTTGATTTTTTTTGAAACCCGACAAATATTCATAGAGAATTCTACAAATGCTTTGAGTTTCCTACAAATAGTCTGAAACTTAAAAACTGGGTTTCTTTATAACATGTTTTTTATAACATGTTTTTTGAAGGGAACGGCTGCATATTTAATAACTCAAAAAATGCATTTTACAAATCTTCCAAAAAAATAAAAAAAACAAGAAAGAAAGTGGGAGGACCTTGGAAACATTATATGTTAATGCATATAGCATCAGATTGTGGTTTATTAACAAGTATATTTTTTGATCCAAAGTTTCGTTAAAAATTAATGTTAAGGCTGTACAAAGTTTCAATTTAAATTTCACATTTCATAATTATATATAATTTATTTGTTTTGGATAAAAATAAGTAAACAAAAAAATGTAAAAATGAGGATCCATCCCTGATTTTTAAAATTAATACCCGATAAACTCATCTCAAAAACAAGTTTAACGTACATTTCTTTTAGTGACATCATGTTATTGATTCAAAAACAGAAATAAATGATCCACCTATAGAACAAAAAGTAACATAACCACTATAGAACTGTTGAGCATCAATTGTAATATACATCAAATAATGATTAAAAAATATAAATACACAGTATAAGAACTAGCCATCTTGGCAACATGTTTCCAAGTGAAAGACGTGTTAGTATTAAAATTAAACCACATGATTCATTTTACCAATTCTCTATAGATGATTTACAAGGACTACAACCTCCACTTTTTTTATAAAAAAATCATTGCTTTCTTGAGTTTATCCATTTTGATATGATCAGTAAAACACCTTTTTTTGCAATGCTTATCTTAATGCTGAATTTGAATAAAGGAGAAAATGTTTTTGAATTAATATCAAGTTTTGAAAGCACCGAAGTTATTTTACCTTGGCATAACATTTGTTCATGATTAGTAATGCATATTTGCTGACTAACAACATAAATTTTGAATCTGCAATAAGAAATTTTCTTTCTTTCTTTTTTTCCTTTTTTCACTTTTTCTTTCTTGAAATTGTCTCCTCTAAAAGTTTCATTGGAGCCTTTTCTTCATGATAGCCTTTACTTGCCGATCATGTCTAAACTCTTAGTAATTTTGCAACATGTACTATAGAAATTTAGGAATGTGTAAGAAATCACCTTAAATCACAAATTTGATTTCGAGGTTTTCAATTTGAGATTCAAATCACTAATATTAAATATCAAATTTTAAATCAAGGATGGAATTAATTCATGAATCTTAGATTCAAAGCTTCATGTTTATCAAGTGTATACTTCTATGCTATAAAATAATCTCTATGTAGGTTATTAAATGGCATTTAATTATGTTAAAGCGTCATTTTTTTTCCATAATAATAATATATATATATTATATTTATTTTGATGCTTGAGCTTCCTACCATTGAATCTAAAACTTAATTTTCTTTGTTGTTATTATTTTGTTTTGAAAATAATAAAATTCGAATATAGATTCAAATACTTACCTTGAATTTTTTATATTTCTACATGGATTGAATAAATATTATTTTTTTACCTCTGATTTTACTTTCACAGACTCACCGGACTCCCCCTTGGGCTGGGCATGGTAGGGAGACTAGATCAACTAATAATTGTACATAGCATTGAACTCATTGCCTATACCGTCGACCAATCAAAGTGAGCAAAACCACACTCTGCCTAAAGGGAACCAACCAGAAATAGAGGAGAACTAAATTGATGAAGTGCAGTGTGGAACTGCCGTTGCTCGCCTAAAATGTCCTTAACAGCCTATTTTGCAAGTATCAATAGGTTACTGACCCAAAAAAAAGAAGAAGAAGAACAAGATGATAAACCAGTGGTAAGAAGAAGATGATAAACCAGTGGTTCACAGTACATGATCCATCGTATGTGCTATGTAACTTGGAAAACGAGTCAAATAACCACCAGTTCCTCAACTATAGTTACTAAAATATAGGTTTGCCTAGTATTGAAGCAATAAAAATTCGATTCCAAATGGCAAACACCAAACTATTTCCAAAAAATTTGCCATTACAACGACGCTATTTTATAGCACCGGAGTAATGTCTATGCATCACCCCTCTCCTGATACTTGGCTTGCGCCATTAACAATAATTTTATCCACTAAACAACAATATCAAAACCATATACAATGTCAGAACCATATACAATATTAGCACCAAGCTGTAAATTATGCAAGGATAAAAAAATCCAATCATATTACTTATCCAAAATATACTTTTGCTGACCACGTTCATTTGAAGATTACAGCAGAACCTACTATTGAAGAAGCCACTACATAATATTCTACCTCTACCAAGTTACATGGTTAATCTACAACTTTATTGAAGAAGCCACTTGGTTTTTTTATAATGAACACACCAACGAATTTTTACTTCAAGGACGAATGGGACAGTTCATTTGATTGTAAATTCATCTTTTCAAGATATTAAACACTTAAAGAAAGATCGATCATTGCAGGAAGAACTAATTTTTACTGCACAAATATTATTAGGAGTCGCACATCTATTCCCATTAAGTTCATATTTTAACATCCATGTTCATCTAAAATAAAATCATTGAACTCTCATATGAAATCATTTATGTCTACAAATAATATCTAGAAGAAAGTTTAGATACTAGGAATGACCATGACTTGAACATTTTGCTTGCAATGGCAGGACATTATCTCTACATAGAGGACATGTTGTCCACCCAAAATCAAGCCAACTATCTAGACACTGTCTATGGAAACTATGCTTACAATTCATATCTCTAATCCAAAATTTGGTAGGCAATCATCAACCAGATAGTGCTTGTATATGTGCAACACAGCACATAAATAGTTAATACCATAATAATCATTAAAACATTGGAGTTGCTATACCTTCATACATATATCCATGTGTTTCCCACTACGAACACAGAAGACGAATATTCCCAATCGATAATCACAAATGCATTACCAAAATCACAGTATAAACTGAAAGACATTGATGTTTACCTCGACACCCTTGAACCGCGAACCAATTCACGTGAACCCACCCAAATCCAAATTGAACAGCCACGCCCAAAATTCGTTTCCTCCAATCCTCTGAACCAACCGCAGACGAAGCTTAAATCCCCTAAATATATTCACGAATTCTTGCTTTAGAGGTTGCGTACAGTGGAATTCATTTGGAGGGTGAAACAGAACGGTGGTCTCGAAAAGGAACGGTGAAAATGAAAGCGCTGGAAATAAAAAAAAGGAGGGAGGGTGTGCGTTTTGGGGAAACTTTTCCCACGAAAAGAGGCACGAAATTTAATACGACTATAAGCCATGTCAAATATTAATACGGCTTAAAGCCGTATTAAACAATATAGATACGGCTATAAGTCATATTAAAATTTGATACGGCTTATAGCCGTATCAAATGTGTCGCCTAAGGTAGCGCCAAAATCCTATCTATGGTGTAGTGTGTGAGGACAAATTATTATAACCGTCCAGATTGATTGTTGACTGTTGCACTATGATGATGGTATGTATATTAAAGTTTCAGTTTTCTTTGTATAAAGATCTGTCATTATATATTATATTTTGCTCCGCCTCGATGGGGAGATTCTGTATTGTTGTTTCTCTTTCTTCTTCAATCCTCTTCTTTCTCTTAGTTATTCGTCTTTTCGTACAATTTTTGTTGGACCGATGTGATTTAATGTGAAATCAAAGGATACCTAACGGTGAGTCACTACATATATATACACACACATCTTAACTTAAGAAATAAAATAAATTATGATGTGGCTTATTACGTAAATTTATAAACAAATTAAAATGAAATAAAAAGTTGCCGTAACATTTCATTGCCTTAGAAACTAAACGTACTTAAGTTATAATTGTTGGCTCACAAAAATGAAGGGCAAGGGGACATAGTCACGTAAGGAGGAAGGGAAAATAGGTGACGAAGTGGCAAGCTTTGAGTGAAGGTTATGTACACTAAGGCTAAATTGGTAACTCTATTAAAGCGATTTATATAAACCAAATTTTATAATTTTTCTTCTCATTTTATCACTCATTTTCATTTTCTAAACTTCCTCCAAAACTCACAAACACTTTCATGGCTTCCAAATATTTCTAAAAGCTTAAAAAGCTTAGTTCATTTACTTGTAAAGCTCTAAATCCATGTTTAAAATCTCATCCTCCCACTTCAACACTCCTCGTTCATAAAACAAGCCTAAACACATCCTTGCCTTCTCTTGGCCAAAATCATACCCACCCTAGTCGAACCATACTTCCCATTCAAGCCTACCAAAACATTATTTTTCCAAAAGCAAAGCGAAGATCTAAGTCGTGTACAAGTTACAGCAAAAGTTCGGTTTGTTTCGTGAATTTTTGGTGAGTAAAGTTCTCCGTTAGGTAAGTTTTCTAAACTTATATTTATGCTTGACTTTGTTATAAAATATGATTTTTGTTTGGGTAAAAATAATTTTCGATTGTATGCATGCATAAGTGCTAGGATTATAAGGATATTTGGGTATAATTTATAGGTGCCTGTAAGCCATGATTTGGAATTAGACTTAAAATGAAGTCTAATGTTTATATTATTTAGAAAGTTGAGATCATTTCTTATGTTTGTGTTTGTGAGGTGATTATGTATGTTACTACCATAAATACATGATTGTATGGTAAGAACGTTAGCACCTTTGCTAATTTAAGCGACATAGGATCCTTTGTGAAAAAACTATAATCTTTGGTTTTAAATTTCAAAATATTTCAAATTTAAGCTTGTTTAGTTTTCAAGAACATGCCTTTATATCTTAGTGAATTTTTTTATCAGGAGTGTAATTTTAAAGAAAACTTAGGAAAAAATTTCAAGTTCGAGAAATTACAAATCGTATTGCAATAGAAATTATGGGTGCACTTCGTCAAACAAAGTTGTTTTTGAAATCTAAATTTTTTTCACTTAACTAACCTTTTTAAAAGAGTTTTCAAACATATATTAAGTAAAAAAAATAATTATTTTTTACTTATTTATTTTTTAATTAATAATTAATTAATTAAGGTAATTGATATTTAATCATTTGTTAACAAAAATAACTAGTACTTATAATTATTTAATTAATTAAAATTTAATTATTAATAAAGGACTAATTATTTATTTACAATTAATTATTAATTAGTTATATTATTAAAAAGGGACTTAATTATATTGTTAATTAAGTCAAATTCAATTAAGATTTTGTCATAGATTTAATTAAGATTTAATTATTATTTAATAAGGGTTTAGTTTAGTTTATTTAATAAATTAACAAGGGTTTATAATTTTAAACATCGCTTTATTTCTAAAAAACATTTTGGTTTAAAAATATTTTTTTGCAAAAGTGTTTTCATTTATGGGATTTCTTTATCGATTGCCCATAAGTTACCTCAAATAAATATGAAACTTATACTAATATGGTGATACATTTTATGGGAAATAAGTCATCCTATATGTAGCACTGAAAGCTAAAAGTAAGGCTCCTCCTCTATTTGTGAGATCTAGAATTTATTTCTAGACGAGGGATGGAGTAAGGTTGAAATATAGGAAATGTGATAGATATGAGATGGTTAATTTCTATTAGTATGTCATGTTTAAATTAAGTATATGGTTAACCATATGCGAAATCTGTAAAATAACACTAAATAGCGGGTTGTCTGCTATATAAAATTTGACATGTTTTAACTTAGGAAGTATGATGTGTATATAGGAGTTTCTCGTGAGAGCTTGAATACTTGTTGCATACTTCCAATGAATCAAAATTGAGTTAATTGACAATTACCCCTTAGTTTAGTGACACCGAGTTTTTGGATAAGTATGATTTATATAGACCTCTTTAAACTAATAACATTCATGATGGAACGTTATTGAAGTATGCCATAGGGGCTGTACAATTCTTCTTGAGGGTGATTCCAAAATGGAAGATAGTAAATGCTGAATGTTTGTTCGATCCCAGAACAATTTGTATGGATGAATGTTATAATTGCATTATTAGCGCTCCAAGGTAGTCTACTAGGTGGAAAGGTAGAAGCGTAACCTCAAGCCTCACAATCGGGAATGACTAAGATCAGGGGATATGCAGTAGGGCTATATGGGTCGCACCCATTAAGGATGTATGGCCATCCCTTATCTAGAGGTTATATCATTCTTTTATACTTGTGCTTCGTATTCATTATGGTTGTTGATCCTACAACCTAGGGATGATTATATTCAGTATTATCTAACAAGGGTTAGCCGGTCCTGTGTTGGCGGGGGGTCCAAGTGTGGCTCTCGGTGTATTTTATCCATAGATACACTATGATAGGTGGTACCCGGGTGCCTTGTCATTGATGGAATTCATGTTCCAGCTGTGCCTTTATGGACTTAGTTGTGCCTAACTACTGGAATGTGAGATGCAAGCACTTTAAATATATTGAATATTTATTTTAAACCGTATTCATTATCGTAATATCATGGTATGCTAAATAGAAACGTTTTAGTTATCATAAGGTAAAACCCGTTCGTTTTTATGTACAACATTGACTTACGTGATACGTTTGTTTTGAATGATTTTATAAAGTTAAAATTCATGCTTTACTCACACTATACCAATGTCTGATCCAACGTTTCTTTCCTTCTATCCCCTAAACTCTTGAGTACTCAAATTTTTATGAGTAGCCAAGTAGTCAGGTTTCTTTCATGCATTTTGGAAAGTGGCATGGAGTAAGAGCTTACATCATCATCTAGTAGTTGTTTGCATTTCCTTTATGACTATATATTATGTATTAGCAGTTTGGGTAGGCTGATATAGCTCTCCTTGTTGGGAATGATATTAGTTTTAACTTTGATGTGACATTTTGGATTAACCATATGCACATACTATTCTATGATGATGCATATGTGACTCTGATGATGTGAGAAAAGTATGTGTTTGTTCCCTGTCTTTTATTTTCTTTGCCCGACGACCCAACTTTCAGACACTTAGATGATCAGCACATGAGTACCGAGGGTGTATTAAGTGTCATCTTTAAAGGTAAGAAAGGCAGATCATCACACTTGGTATCAGACCTTAGGTTGAACGAACATCAAGGCCTTATCTCAGATCAACTCGGTAGAGCTAAGGTTAGTAGTACCCAAGAATGAGTTCAATCATCGACAGTGTATTCATGTAGTTCTGATTAGCATTTATATGTTTGGATTATGCTCTTTTTCCTTAAGATAATCTTGTCTATGTATTCTAAATATATCTTACCTTATTTAGGTAGTAAGAATGAGTACAAGAATGGGACGAGGAAGGGCAAATGATAGCACAACAACCACAAAATAGTAGAACTACAAATATTAAAAAGGTTGAAATAATGGAAGAAGTGACCCCACTGCAGCCTCGGGTAAGTTTTGCAGGTCTGCGTGAGGATTTGGCAAATTTAGGAGAAAAACCTTTCAAGCGTACTGAATCTATCATTAAAGTACAAGCTTGTCTATGGTCGTATGAAAATATTTTCAAAGGGTTGGATATCTCGGATGAACAGATATGGTTTTTGGCATCATAGCACTTGCAAGAGGGTGCAGCTGCATGGTGGGGTTATGTTATCACAAATGTTTCAAAAGATGAGTTCCTATAGACTAGATTCAATGAAGTGTTCGAGGATCAATTCATGCTAGCTGTAGGGAAAACTCACTTGCATAGAAGTTACTTAGATCTTAAGTACGGAGACTTATCGGTGGTGGAGTATGAGATGAAGTTTAATTAGTTATCACCTTCTGGCCCTGGATTTATTGACACTATCCTAAAGAAAAATGAGATGTTTCTATTGGGTATGAGAGAAGATGTAAAGACCCGTAAGTCCGTACTCCTTGAATAGACACTAATCTCCTTTATTTAATTCAAGATGAACGAAAATACGAACCCTTAGGGGTTTTAAAAAGAATTAAGAAAAGAAAGAAGAGAGAAAAAGAAGAAAGAAAAAGAAAAATAGAGGGAAAAGAAGATAGACAATTTTTTAGAAAAACAGAGAAAGAAAACAGAGAATTTGAAAAATAGAAGATAGAAGAATTTTAAAATAGAAGAAAATAGAAGAATTTTTAAAATAGAACGGACAGAAAGGAAACAACAGAACAACAACAGAATCTCACAATTCGCAGCGGAACAACATATAATAATAAATGAATAATCTTTAAACAAAGAATTATATCAGTTATTACATTACATACATTTCATTACATCATATCATCAGAGTATACAACATCAACAACATCAAACAGTGCAGCGGAAAAAGAAATACTATATAAGTAATATGCCATGCCATCCAGCTTGCCTCCAGCAACTCCAGAATATCCAGAATATCCTGATAAACCTAACTCTTAACTGCCCGTGTGGAAATTGGTGGGCACCCAGAGTTTAGGAAGGAAAACAATAAACTCCGAGTCAGTCATGTGACTGGTGTGAGAACTCAAAACAGTTTATTTACTTTTAAAATCAAAATAGAATAATATTTTTAAATTCAATTCGCAATGCTTTTAAAAATGAGACTACCATAAGACCTCCTGCCACACACACAATGCAAACGCAGACTTGGAGAAGATTTCTTCTTATGATAGTCAAACATGCTTGATACGCATTTAAAAAGAGCATTTGATATTATTACTAGTGCATAGTGTAGAACAAATCCTTTCGAAAGTAGAATATAAATCTTAGCCAGCATAGGTACCATTATATTATGCCTACTAATAGCTACCATATTAAATGGCAGGTTCTACAACTAATACCGTACAAGTCACGTATTGTTTCTTTGGATTTCCAACAAATGGTCAGGCCAAGGAACTTCCCATTGCCACTGAGAATGCCTCTGGAAAGACATCCCCGAGAACCAAACCGGAACTCTGCCAACACAAGGCCGGGTTACCCCTAACTGGGTAACTACTGACACGAGCACGCCATTCCCCGGTCCTTTAGGACCTTTTCAACCGAGCGCTCGATATCCAACATCACACCATAAAATAGAGTGTTTTCAACATGAGTAAGTATCTGGGCTCCATACCATGATACCACCCCTTTCCAGAAGGAAATGCACATACCCTAAGGGGAGCTACAGCAACCCCTAATAACCTTGCCGCATCTTTCCTGTTTTGACCATTTCCGGGATGTGAGGCTCGACGAAGTCACGTCCACAAAAACACACTTTGTACAAAAAGCCGTGCTTTGGGTCAACAAATGATCAACACAATGATCACTAAGATAGACGATCAAATAAATGATCCTATCACAATAATCAACACAATGATCATTTCAGCATCACTCAGCATGTCACATTACCAAAATAGGATATATCGCTGATAACTTCAACTATATAACCTTTGAGCTCGTACGTCTCAAAGAAGGGTGTTAAGCAAAGAATAAATTCTTCGCCACCAACAGAAATATATTTGAAAGAAATCGGCTTTATATCTCAACTTGTAATGTCAGACATACAATCCATACAAGTCTGTTCCGGGATCGAACAGAACCGAAGGCACTTACAAAGAAGTCCTTGCAATCCGGATATTCACAATCCTGATCGAATTTCCCATCACTTATGGAATCTCTATACCAGGTGCGACCCAGTGCAGAGACAATCGATAGGTCATCCTATCGCTCTCGCAAATACCGGTCTTCAACACCGATCTTCAAATGCAATTCACAACGACGTATCACATATTCGGAATGGGTTATACGACCCCATGGTCCTTTCCCGGTTAACCCGAATAGTGAGCGCTTATTCAAAATAAGTGTGCATTCAATTTCAAACAATTCACATCAAATACCCATTCAAAGGGAAATATTGATAGTCGGTTATTGAACTATCAATTGATATGCATACATCACCAGATTCCAAATAATTTTCCAAATTACTTATTTTCCAAAATATCTTTACAAGATATATAATTTCAACTTCAAAAATAAATCAATATTTATTTTCAAACAAATTCTACTTTTCACATATAAATTCTATAATGAATTTATATTTCAAAATATCCATGCATATCCGATTTTAATAATTCATTTCGATTTATCTTCAAAAAGATAAATTCTAATTATTCACTTCATATTGGAAAACATTTCCATACTTATTTATTCATAAGTAATTCACAAATCTCTTTTATTTCAACCTTTGAAAATATTCAATATACTTAAATCGAATTAAGTATATATTTCATTCTTTAAGGGAAATCATTCTCTTAAACATTTTTATTTGGGCCAAAACGAATGTTGCGTAAAACATCGTTACAACAACCCAAAATCACTAGTATAGGGATTCGAAATTAAATAGATATATAAATCCCAATACTATACTAAACATTTTCTTTCGGAAATTATTTACTATAACAACAGTGTTATAGTCCACCATTTCCTTTTATTTCTCGAAAACGTCTATTTCAACAATAAATGTTGAAATCTATGGTTTCGAATCTCAATACCTTTTAAAACATCGTTGGATCATTTTAATTCTATTTAAAACATTCACATTCTAAACAATTTCTTTAACGTGTTATTCACTATTCAAAAACGTGAATAAACTACGTTAACCAATTTCATTCTTTTATTCATTTTAATTCAAAGGATTATTCACTATTAAAAAATGTGAATATAACTCCATTTCTAAGTTATAACAATTAACTTGTCAAAATAAGTCATTTGCGAATTTATAAAACAACGTTTATAAATTCCTTTTCTATTTATTTATAAAAACTTCCTTTTTTTATAAATTCCTTTATTAACATATTTGATTTCATATCTCAATTATAAACTAAAAGTTCATATTATAAGTCAATTGCTTATAAAACGATTATTTTACAAAATCGTTCTTTTTAAAGACTTTTCAATTTATAAACCTTATAACTTATAAGATTTATTTATTTAATAAATCTATTCTTCAAATAATTTCACCAAATTTATAAATCTTACTATTTATAAATTTCGTTTATAACTTCACAGTTTATAATTCTATAAATTTCATTCTATTATGAAATTCATTTTCACTACATTCAAACACTTATAAAAACTCGTTTTATAATGTCTATATTTCAATTTATAAATATCCATTTATAAATCTCTTAATATAAATCAGTTTATATTATTATTCTAAAACGTCTTTAATTTCCTTTATAATTTCATCATTTCGATTTATAAAATAATCAAATTTTATAAATCCTATATTTAAACTTTTATCATGTATTCAAAAATCCAATCTAAATTATTTTATAAAATCATTAGTTCATATTTCTCAAAAATCGACTTTTAATCGTATTTCTAAAAATCAGCTTTTTAACTATATTTCACAAAAACCATAATTTTTATAACTTTAAAAATTATAACGTTTATTTATTTGAAATGGATCAATTCCAAAAATATAGTATATTTTCAAAATCACTTTTAAAAATCATTTTAAAATCCCAAAATCTGGGTCCAATGATGCTACACACCAAATAGTCAATCACGACTAACAACGATATCATATATCGATATGATAATCCATCAAATATCAAAATATCTGAAATTAAATAAATACTGTTGAGGAATCCAGTTGGATCCCTCCAACCTGTTTCCTGCATCCAAAAACATTAGCACAATACCAATTTCGCTCCAGTACGAAATTATCGCGGTATATGTTCTTAATAAATATTATCCGCTTACTAACGGCGTAATAGGGTCTCATCCGCTAAACAAAAAAATGCGGGAAATCAATCAACTGCAATATATACATATGCCAATATATATATATTGATACTATATATAATACCAATTTCACTGTTTATGAAATATTCGCGGTATATGTTTTTATTAAATAACATCCGCTTACTAACGGCGCATAATGTCTATTTTAACAATCAATAATTTACAGTTATCATTCAAACATGCATTCAAATATTTTAAATCTAACTATTTAAAATAAAATCGAAATCTATTCGATTGAGTGAGAAATTCTCACCTTGGTTTTAATTTCCGTTTTAGCGATTTATTTCGAATAAAATTAAACGCGCGTTTAATTTTACCCGAAATTCTCACTAACTCCAAACGACTCCAAACCAACTCCATCGCGTAGTGCTCGTCCATACGATTCCAACGCATCTGAGTTTGCATTTTTTCGACCTCGTATGAAAAAGTTATTAAATTTTGAAGTTACACGAGTTTTAATTATATAAATTACAACATAAACTTATATATTTTAAACCCACATCTCACCATCCACCATCCATTCCAGATCCTATGCCTCTCCTTCATCTCCTCCCTTCTTCATACGCACGCAAGTCTCCAGGTTGTAGCATCATAGCCGAACCCATTTAGATAAATTAGGGTTTAATTTTTCACCCAAATTCAATCGCCTTTGCATCGATCAAGCTCCTTCATTCCATGCGCCTATCTCCCCCACACCCACGGCCAAAGCAACCTGTAGCTCGGCCTCTTCTATACCTCAGAAAACGTGCTCGACTCCTTGACAAACGCGGCCTCATAACTCACCATTTTTAGCTCCAATCCACATCTTAACCGTTGGATATGTCGTACTCTTCGAGCTCTCCATTTTTGTAGTTGATAACTTCTCGTAATTGTTAATGGATTGAGCGAATTTGAGGGAGAAAGAATTGACAATTTCTGGCCGTTTATAATAGGGTGGCGGCTGTAACATAGAATTAGGGTTTTGAATGTTATTTTTTTTTTTTATTTGTGAATGGTGCTATTTATAAGAACGAGCAAGCGTAAACACTATTCATCCCGGAAATTCCGAACTCCGATTTAGACGCCGTAACCAGCGTACCTAGGGTTTATCCCGCGTTCCGGACACAATGGAACAGGTTTCGGAAGCTAATTCGGAAGTATGTGCGAGTTATGGCTGAAAACGTTCAATTTAAATTAAACCGATTTAAATCGATTTCTAGGCGTTTTAATTTGTACCGGACAAACGGTAAATCCAATTGACTTGAAATTTGAAACCTTACAATAATATCACATTACGGATCCGATGAAACTGGTTTCGTCGAAATCCGAGACTTTTTGAAAAATGGCTATTTTGACTTGCCAAATTTAAATTAAAAATAATTCGATGCGTTTCGAGCTGCCACGATCAAACGATAGCTCCGATTGACACGAAAATTGAAATCCGGTAATAACTAACTATTACGGATCCAATGGAACTGGTTTCGTTCAATTCTGAGACTGTTCAAAAATTGACTATTTTACAGTCGATTATTAAATATTAAAATATTCAATTTTCACAAATTAACTTTTAATTCGATTTTAAAAGTTCTAAAATATTTCTATAACTCCAGTATGATTAAATAAAATTTCCCAAATTATTTCTAATCATATTTAACTCGATTTTTAATTATTTCCATAATTTAACGTATTAAATTATCGATTTAATTATTCAATTAAATCCAAAAATTCAAATAAAAATTTATTTGACTTATAAATTCACTTATTAATATTTAAAATTAATTAAATATTCAAAATAAAAATTCTGGGTCGTTACAATCTTTCCCCCTTAAAAGAATTTCGTCCTCGAAATTACAAGTAAGAAAGTTACAAAATCTATTAGCTTTCCAAAATCCATAGTTAAACTTTTTACCAATCTTTACTAAGTTTTCAAATCATACTTAGTTATCTTTTCAAAAACAACTATTGTTTAACTTTCAATTCCAAAATCAAAGTTTAAAGTTTTCAAAATTTTCCCAAAATTTTCTCAAATTTTTCTAACGCCTTAAATTTCCGGAAAAATTCGCCATAGTCTCCTTTGCGCGGCTCGATCCGAAAAAAAAATGACAGTATATATATCACAAATATACATCTCATCAAGTAATGAGGCATCCCGCAGGGAAAAAAGTATAAAAGTACGATATTTAATCCGAGATATGTACCTTATTATTTTATTAGCGAGCATATACGGCTAATATAGCGCAAAAGCGAGCTCCAAATGCGAAGCAACGCGATCCGCACCTACTAAATACTCAACAAACAACATGAGAATCATGCATATATGCAAATAATCTCAATATACAACATATAGCAACATAACAACTATATATGTCACATAGCAAATGCAACCAACAACAAATGCAATCATCAACCAATTATAATCTATATCCAATAAACATTCATTCTTATTCTCATTATATTCAATGAATTGGTTTTCACTTTAAATCATATTTGATTCATTAACATTGGATTTTATCAACATTCGTTCTCAATTTTTAATTAGTTTGCATTCACTAATTAAATCCAATTCACGTTCAATTCTATTCAAATCTATTTACTTCCAATTTGAATTCAATTTCATAGCTTTCAATTTCATTAACACTTAATGAATTTTATACTATCAATCAACATCCATATAGCAACCAAAGTATATTAATTATAACCAAATTTCCTTTGCTTATATTCATTTTCATTCAATTTTATTCAACTTCTAATAGCATTTGATTTTAATGAATTAACACTTTCATTAATTATTCCTTATCAACTATTCACATTCAATTTATTATCAATTCAATTCATTACAAAGTTGAATTCTATTCACATAACTTAAGTTCACATTCATTTTAATCCACTTGATTATTTACTTCGATACCAATATCAACTTAATTCAATATCTCTTAAGTTATATTCCATTTAACTTTAAATTCACTTTTATTTACAACTCATATTCATATAGTTTCACTTCTTATATATATAAGTTTATTTCACAATTGTAAATTACTTTAATTATAATTCATTTCTTATAATTCTTTTGCTTATACAATTATTCTTTAATTTAGATTATTCAAACAACCTAACAATCACTTATATACAATTTAATAATTTTGAAAAATTATTCCTTTATATATAAAATATAATCAAGGTAAAATTATTTCATTTACCCAATTCAAAATCAATATTATGTCGAATTGTTCTATTCAAGTGTTTAGAAACCCCTTCGGCTCAGTTTCGAGGCTGTGCTGACGAAAGTTCATATACCACTCAATAAACCAATCATCACAATATAAAACAAATTTTATATTCACTAACAAATACGCACTCATAGCTATTATTACACTCAAACTCATTCTAGAGTACTGCTGACTCTATCTCTAATGAATTATACCCAACAGAACCATGGTTGTCGCTTAACCATCAGAGCTCTGATACCAAATGTAAAGACCCGTAAGTCCGTACTCCTTGAATAGACACTAATCTCCTTTGTTTAATTCAAGATGAACGAAAATACGAACCCTTAGGGGTTTTAAAAAGAATTAAGAAAAGAAAGAAGAGAGAAAAAGAAGAAAGAAAAAGAAAAATAGAGGGAAAAGAAGATAGACAATTTTTTAGAAAAACAGAGAAAGAAAACAGAGAATTTGAAAAATAGAAGATAGAAGAATTTTAAAATAGAAGAAAATAGAAGAATTTTTAAAATAGAACGGACAGAAAGGAAACAACAGAACAACAACAGAATCTCACAATTCGCAGCGGAACAACATATAATAATAAATGAATAATCTTTAAACAAAGAATTATATCAGTTATTACATTACATACATTTCATTACATCATATCATCAGAGTATACAACATCAACAACATCAAACAGTGCAGCGGAAAAAGAAATACTATATAAGTAATATGCCATGCCATCCAGCTTGCCTCCAGCAACTCCAGAATATCCAGAATATCCTGATAAACCTAACTCTTAACTGCCCGTGTGGAAATTGGTGGGCACCCAGAGTTTAGGAAGGAAAACAATAAACTCCGAGTCAGTCATGTGACTGGTGTGAGAACTCAAAACAGTTTATTTACTTTTAAAATCAAAATAGAATAATATTTTTAAATTCAATTCGCAATGCTTTTAAAAATGAGACTACCATAAGACCTCCTGCCACACACACAATGCAAACGCAGACTTGGAGAAGATTTCTTCTTATGATAGTCAAACATGCTTGATACGCATTTAAAAAGAGCATTTGATATTATTACTAGTGCATAGTGTAGAACAAATCCTTTCGAAAGTAGAATATAAATCTTAGCCAGCATAGGTACCATTATATTATGCCTACTAATAGCTACCATATTAAATGGCAGGTTCTACAACTAATACCGTACAAGTCACGTATTGTTTCTTTGGATTTCCAACAAATGGTCAGGCCAAGGAACTTCCCATTGCCACTGAGAATGCCTCTGGAAAGACATCCCCGAGAACCAAACCGGAACTCTGCCAACACAAGGCCGGGTTACCCCTAACTGGGTAACTACTGACACGAGCACGCCATTCCCCGGTCCTTTAGGACCTTTTCAACCGAGCGCTCGATATCCAACATCACACCATAAAATAGAGTGTTTTCAACATGAGTAAGTATCTGGGCTCCATACCATGATACCACCCCTTTCCAGAAGGAAATGCACATACCCTAAGGGGAGCTACAGCAACCCCTAATAACCTTGCCGCATCTTTCCTGTTTTGACCATTTCCGGGATGTGAGGCTCGACGAAGTCACGTCCACAAAAACACACTTTGTACAAAAAGCCGTGCTTTGGGTCAACAAATGATCAACACAATGATCACTAAGATAGACGATCAAATAAATGATCCTATCACAATAATCAACACAATGATCATTTCAGCATCACTCAGCATGTCACATTACCAAAATGGGATATATCGCTGATAACTTCAACTATATAACCTTTGAGCTCGTACGTCTCAAAGAAGGGTGTTAAGCAAAGAATAAATTCTTCGCCACCAACAGAAATATATTTGAAAGAAATCGGCTTTATATCTCAACTTGTAATGTCAGACATACAATCCATACAAGTCTGTTCCGGGATCGAACAGAACCGAAGGCACTTACAAAGAAGTCCTTGCAATCCGGATATTCACAATCCTGATCGAATTTCCCATCACTTATGGAATCTCTATACCAGGTGCGACCCAGTGCAGAGACAATCGATAGGTCATCCTATCGCTCTCGCAAATACCGGTCTTCAACACCGATCTTCAAATGCAATTCACAACGACGTATCACATATTCGGAATGGGTTATACGACCCCATGGTCCTTTCCCGGTTAACCCGAATAGTGAGCGCTTATTCAAAATAAGTGTGCATTCAATTTCAAACAATTCACATCAAATACCCATTCAAAGGGAAATATTGATAGTCGGTTATTGAACTATCAATTGATATGCATACATCACCAGATTCCAAATTACTTATTTTCCAAAATATCTTTACAAGATATATAATTTCAACTTCAAAAATAAATCAATATTTATTTTCAAACAAATTCTACTTTTCACATATAAATTCTATAATGAATTTATATTTCAAAATATCCATGCATATCCGATTTTAATAATTCATTTCGATTTATCTTCAAAAAGATAAATTCTAATTATTCACTTCATATTGGAAAACATTTCCATACTTATTTATTCATAAGTAATTCACAAATCTCTTTTATTTCAACCTTTGAAAATATTCAATATACTTAAATCGAATTAAGTATATATTTCATTCTTTAAGGGAAATCATTCTCTTAAACATTTTTATTTGGGCCAAAACGAATGTTGCGTAAAACATCGTTACAACAACCCAAAATCACTAGTATAGGGATTCGAAATTAAATAGATATATAAATCCCAATACTATACTAAACATTTTCTTTCGGAAATTATTTACTATAACAACAGTGTTATAGTCCACCATTTCCTTTTATTTCTCGAAAACGTCTATTTCAACAATAAATGTTGAAATCTATGGTTTCGAATCTCAATACCTTTTAAAACATCGTTGGATCGTTTTAATTCTATTTAAAACATTCACATTCTAAACAATTTCTTTAACGTGTTATTCACTATTCAAAAACGTGAATAAACTACGTTAACCAATTTCATTCTTTTATTCATTTTAATTCAAAGGATTATTCACTATTAAAAAATGTGAATATAACTCCATTTCTAAGTTATAACAATTAACTTGTCAAAATAAGTCATTTGCGAATTTATAAAACAACGTTTATAAATTCCTTTTCTATTTATTTATAAAAACTTCCTTTTTTTATAAATTCCTTTATTAACATATTTGATTTCATATCTCAATTATAAACTAAAAGTTCATATTATAAGTCAATTGCTTATAAAACGATTATTTTACAAAATCGTTCTTTTTAAAGACTTTTCAATTTATAAACCTTATAACTTATAAGATTTATTTATTTAATAAATCTATTCTTCAAATAATTTCACCAAATTTATAAATCTTACTATTTATAAATTTCGTTTATAACTTCACAGTTTATAATTCTATAAATTTCATTCTATTATGAAATTCATTTTCACTACATTCAAACACTTATAAAAACTCGTTTTATAATGTCTATATTTCAATTTATAAATATCCATTTATAAATCTCTTAATATAAATCAGTTTATATTATTATTCTAAAACGTCTTTAATTTCCTTTATAATTTCATCATTTCGATTTATAAAATAATCAAATTTTATAAATCCTATATTTAAACTTTTATCATGTATTCAAAAATCCAATCTAAATTATTTTATAAAATCATTAGTTCATATTTCTCAAAAATCGACTTTTAATCGTATTTCTAAAAATCAGCTTTTTAACTATATTTCACAAAAACCATAATTTTTATAACTTTAAAAATTATAACGTTTATTTATTTGAAATGGATCAATTCCAAAAATATAGTATATTTTCAAAATCACTTTTAAAAATCATTTTAAAATCCCAAAATCTGGGTCCAATGATGCTACACACCAAATAGTCAATCACGACTAACAACGATATCATATATCGATATGATAATCCATCAAATATCAAAATATCTGAAATTAAATAAATACTGTTGAGGAATCCAGTTGGATCCCTCCAACCTGTTTCCTGCATCCAAAAACATTAGCACAATACCAATTTCGCTCCAGTACGAAATTATCGCGGTATATGTTCTTAATAAATATTATCCGCTTACTAACGGCGTAATAGGGTCTCATCCGCTAAACAAAAAAATGCGGGAAATCAATCAACTGCAATATATACATATGCCAATATATATATATATATTGATACTATATATAATACCAATTTCACTGTTTATGAAATATTCGCGGTATATGTTTTTATTAAATAACATCCGCTTACTAACGGCGCATAATGTCTATTTTAACAATCAATAATTTACAGTTATCATTCAAACATGCATTCAAATATTTTAAATCTAACTATTTAAAATAAAATCGAAATCTATTCGATTGAGTGAGAAATTCTCACCTTGGTTTTAATTTCCGTTTTAGCGATTTATTTCGAATAAAATTAAATGCGCGTTTAATTTTACCCGAAATTCTCACTAACTCCAAACGACTCCAAACCAACTCCATCGCGTAGTGCTCGTCCATACGATTCCAACGCATCTGAGTTTGCATTTTTTCGACCTCGTATGAAAAAGTTATTAAATTTTGAAGTTACACGAGTTTTAATTATATAAATTACAACATAAACTTATATATTTTAAACCCACATCTCACCATCCACCATCCATTCCAGATCCTATGCCTCTCCTTCATCTCCTCCCTTCTTCATACGCACGCAAGTCTCCAGGTTGTAGCATCATAGCCGAACCCATTTAGATAAATTAGGGTTTAATTTTTCACCCAAATTCAATCGCCTTTGCATCGATCAAGCTCCTTCATTCCATGCGCCTATCTCCCCCACACCCACGGCCAAAGCAACCTGTAGCTCGGCCTCTTCTATACCTCAGAAAACGTGCTCGACTCCTTGACAAACGCGGCCTCATAACTCACCATTTTTAGCTCCAATCCACATCTTAACCGTTGGATATGTCGTACTCTTCGAGCTCTCCATTTTTGTAGTTGATAACTTCTCGTAATTGTTAATGGATTGAGCGAATTTGAGGGAGAAAGAATTGACAATTTCTGGCCGTTTATAATAGGGTGGCGGCTGTAACATAGAATTAGGGTTTTGAATGTTTTTTTTTTTTATTTGTGAATGGTGCTATTTATAAGAACGAGCAAGCGTAAACACTATTCATCCCGGAAATTCCGAACTCCGATTTAGACGCCGTAACCAGCGTACCTAGGGTTTATCCCGCGTTCCGGACACAATGGAACAGGTTTCGGAAGCTAATTCGGAAGTATGTGCGAGTTATGGCTGAAAACGTTCAATTTAAATTAAACCGATTTAAATCGATTTCTAGGCGTTTTAATTTGTACCGGACAAACGGTAAATCCAATTGACTTGAAATTTGAAACCTTACAATAATATCACATTACGGATCCGATGAAACTGGTTTCGTCGAAATCCGAGACTTTTTGAAAAATGGCTATTTTGACTTGCCAAATTTAAATTAAAAATAATTCGATGCGTTTCGAGCTGCCACGATCAAACGATAGCTCCGATTGACACGAAAATTGAAATCCGGTAATAACTAACTATTACGGATCCAATGGAACTGGTTTCGTTCAATTCTGAGACTGTTCAAAAATTGACTATTTTACAGTCGATTATTAAATATTAAAATATTCAATTTTCACAAATTAACTTTTAATTCGATTTTAAAAGTTCTAAAATATTTCTATAACTCCAGTATGATTAAATAAAATTTCCCAAATTATTTCTAATCATATTTAACTCGATTTTTAATTATTTCCATAATTTAACGTATTAAATTATCGATTTAATTATTCAATTAAATCCAAAAATTCAAATAAAAATTTATTTGACTTATAAATTCACTTATTAATATTTAAAATTAATTAAATATTCAAAATAAAAATTCTGGGTCGTTACAGAAGAGTTCCATGAAAAGACGACCGCTCATGTGAAAGGATCGTTCGTGGATTTGGTTGATATGGAATTAAGATATGAAGTGCTTTTGAAGATGAAGCCAGCAATAGCTGCACCTAGTGGTGGTGCCAACATTTCAAATAAAAGGAAGTTTCAATCTGAATTGGAAGAAGCAAGAAAAGGGAAAGCTAGGAGGTGGGTCACAGGAGAAATGGTACGAGAAAGTTATTTGTCAAAATTGAATGAGAAGTGTCACACTCCAAAATTTTATAAGAATCAAAAGCCAAGATTTATCTCCCAGTGGTTCAAAACACACTTTTCTATAATTGCCACTAGCCAGGGTAGATAATTAAGAGCCTCCCATTGCTGAAGAAGGGACGTCCAGTCAAAATTTATGCAATCAAGGAGGGGCCTCAACTTTTGGAAACGTTAAAGGGAAAGAAGTCTTAGAAGGTGCTTTACTCATTAGTGGCATTTTTCTTAGAGTTATGTTTGATACTAAGGCTTCCCATGTTTTTATCTCTTCATTTGGTAAGAAAATTACAACTTTCCCCTAAAACCATAAAAAACCATATCTGTATATCAAACCCCATAGAAGGTGTAACTAATATATCTATGGTTTGTGAAGATATATGAGCTTTGTAATTTACCCACCATTTTCTTGTTACCTGTTTGTTCTAGATTTTAAGGGGTTTGATATTTACTTAGTGTGGATTAGCTAGCAGAGAATAGAGCCATCTGAGATTGCGTTGGAAGGACGACATCTTTAGCAACCAAATTGGGAAGTTTGGTAGTGGTGCCTTGTGATGAGCCAATCAAATTATTGCATATTTTATTATATATCTTAGAACATTCCAAGAAGAGCTAGGGTCTATATAGGTGGTTAAAGATTTCCCCAATATTTTTGAGCCAATTAACAGTTTACCTCCCTATTGGGAAATTGAAATTCATATTTATTTAATTCCCAATGCAAGACCTGTTATTCAACCCCTATGTAAAATACCCCCGAGGAAAAAACGGGAGTTAATAGATCAAACCGATGATTTACTAAGAAGAGGATTGATTAGACTGAGCTATTCGAGTTGGGGATCAATAGTGGTTTTTATAGCTAAATCTGATGATTCTTTAAGATTGTGTGTGGATTATGGAGAATTAAACAAGCAGACCATTCAAAAATATTACTCCTTACCTTGCATAGATGATATGTTTGACCAGTTTCATGAAGGTAAGATATTCTCCCAATTAGACCTTGCTATGGGTTTCCATCAGGTAAAGGTAGCAAAGGATAGTATACCCTTAATTACTTTTAGAGGGCTAAACATTTTCTATGAGTGGTTGGTTATGCCTTTTGGGCTAACCAATGCACCTGCATTTTTCTTTGACCTTATAAACCATGTTTTTAGGGATGTTCTTAATAAATTCATGTTGGTTTCATTGACGGTATTCTTATATACTCAAATACCAAGGAAGAGCACAAACACCATTTGGAAGTGGAGTTAGAAATGTTAACGAAAAACATTATTAAGGCTAAGTTTTCTAAGTGCCACTTTTGGCAATCAGAGGTAAGATATCCAGAACATATCGTGTTGTGACATGGAATTTCAATTGACCCGACTAAGGTAGCTGTTGAGCAAGGTTTCAAAAGACCAAAACTCCTATAGAAGTGAGAAGCTTTTTAGAGATGGTAGATTATTATAGGAAGTTTATAAAGGATTACTCTAAGATTACATGTCACCTAACCATAGATTCCAAAGTGTGAGGGTATATTCCTTGAGTTGAAGGAAAGATTGACCTGCGCCCTTACATTGGCCATTATTGATAAAGTGAAAGGTTAACTGTTTTTATGGACACATGTAGAGTCAATTTGGGTGCAGGGTTGATGCAGCATGGGAAGGTTATAGCCTCTGCAAGTAGACAGTCAAAGCCTTACAAGAAGAATTATGCAAGCATGACTTGGAGCTATTTCTTATTCGGTAAGAATCCTTCTATTCGTCTTTAGTTTTATTTCTAATCTTTAAGGATCCTAGTAAGTAATTTCCTTCTTTAAATAGGCGAAAAAATTGAGCTCTTTTATGAATCATAGTCCCTAAAGTATCTTTTCACCCAAAAGGTTCTAAACTTGAGGCCACATCGATGGTCAGAGTTTCTAGCGGCTTATGACTTGAATAATCTTTACACGTCAGGGAAAGCAAATGCGGTGATGGATGCTTTAAGTAGAAATGTAGTTTTAGCTCTCTTGGAAGTTGCATCGACTCTATTATAAAGGATTGCAAGAAACAAAGGGAAGATAGCCTTCTATTAGAATTTACTCAAGGAATTAAGGAGGGTCGGAGTCCAAGTTTTAAGATGGGTAGGCAGTGTTTTAAGGATGAATGGAAGATTATGCATTCTTGATGTGGATAGTCATAAACAATAAGTTTTGATGGAATGTCATAAATCTAAGTTGAGTATCCACCTTGGAGTTAATAAAATATACAATGATATGGAACGAGTACTTTGGTGGGTGGGAATGAAGAGGGATGTCTCGACCTTTGTCAGTGGATATTTGAAATGTCAATAGATAAAAGGAGATCTCTAGAGGATGGATAATTTACTTCAACCATTGGAGATCCCAAATTGATAATGGAAGATGATATTAATGGAGGTTATTGATAGACGACAAAGAACTAGGAAAGGATACGAAGGTGTGTGGGTCATTGTAGATCAGCTAATGAAGAGTGCTAGTTTTATTCTGGTAAAGCTGACAAGAACTGCAGCTTTATTAGCAGATATTTATATGAAAGAGACTATCATATTGCATGGGGTCTCAATAAGTATTGTAAGTTATCGAGATCATATCTTTACCAGTCAGTTTTGGAAGGCGTTGCAAGTAGTTTAGGAACTAAACTAAGCTTGAGCACAGCATACACCTCTAAACGGATGGAAAAATGTAAAAGGTGAACCGGATCATAGAAGATCTTTTGAGAGCATGTATTCTAGATTTTTTGGAGGATCGTGCAAAGATCATCTTCACTTAGTAGAATTCTCCTACAATAGTAGTTATCAACCAAGCATAGGCCTAGCATCCTATGAAGCACTTTTTGGACGTCCATGTAAGCCACTGCACGTTGGGTTGAGATTGAAGATCGGCTAGTACATGGACCAGATATGATTCAAGAAGTTACAGAAAAGGATGTGGTGATCAATAGAAGGATCAAGGAAGCTCAAGATTAACAAAAGAATTGTGCCGGTAAAAGAAGTAGAGATTTGGAATTCTCTATCCGAGACTTTGCATTCGTGAAGATTTCCCAAAACATAAGAGTTGTTCGATTCGAAAAGGCTGGAAACTTAACACCAAATATGTTAGACTTTTTAAGATTATTGAAAGGATTGGACCACTTGCCTACAGATTTGAGTTACTAGAAAGGTTTTTGGGGGTCCATAATGTTTTCCACATGTCTCATTTGAGAAAGTATGTTCATGACCCATCGTCGGTTGTCGAGCCATCGATTTAAAAGGATTTGAAATAGAACTGAACTTGACAATGACCATACATCCTGTTCATATTGTGGAAAAGATGAAAAGAGATTGAGGAATAAGGTAGTGAGTTTGGTTAAGATTCAATGGAACGAAGACCCCAGAAATTGTACTTAGGAGACTGTGGATCATAGGAGGGAAGCTTATCCCCGAGTTGATTTTAGGATAGTTGATTGTTTTATGCACTATTGTGTTATAGATGCTTAGCATATGTCTTTTGTGTAGAGTACATGATGTACAATATAATCCCTCTATGTCTTTTTCAGTTATCTCCTTATTTTCTAATTTCGGGACGAAATTCTTCTAAAGGGGGAGAGTGTAACAATCCAAAATGTAATCACTTTAAATACGAATATTGAAATATATTATGTGTAATTAATTAATGGATTTTATAGCTCAAATAATCTCTTTTAAAATAATAACTAGTGATGGTGAAATAGTTTTCAAAATTTATTTACAAAAATAATTAGTTCGAAGAAAAATAAAAAATGTAATCGAATATTATTTTTCGAATTTTCAACTTTTTGTCATTTAATAGTTGTCAAAAAAATTGTAAACCATATGGTATAAATATTCACTTTCATTTGTAAATAATCTAGAATAAATTTTGACACACACACACACACACACATTTTAGCTTAAGAATATAATAAGTTATGATGTGGCTTATTATTTAAAAAAATGAAATAAAAAGTTGCCATGACATGTATTTCCTTAGAAACACAAACTACTTAAGTCATAAATGTATGTTGGCTCATTAAAATGAAGGGGGACCTAGTCATATAAGTAAGGAGGAAGGGAACATGGGTGATAAAGTGGCAAGCTTTGAGTGGAGGTTATGTACCCTAAGGCTAATTTGGGAATTCTCTTAGAGCAATTTACATGAAACTAAAATTTCAAAAAATTTCTTCTCATTTTATCACTTCACTTTCACTTTCAACACTTCATCCAAAAAATTATAAACTTTTTAATGTCTTCCAAATATTTCTAAAGTTTAAAAAGCTTAGTTCATTCACTTTTAAAACTCTAGATCCTTGATTAAAACCTTATCCTCCCATTTCAACACTCCTCCTTCACAAAATAAGCCCATACACACTCATACCTCCTCTTGGCCAAAATCATACCTACCCTATCGAACAATACTTGCCGTTCAAGCCCACCAAAATTCTATCTTTCCAAAGGCAAAGCGAAGATCTAGGTCATGTACAAATTATAGCATAAGTTCGGTTTGTTTCATGAACTTTGGCTAAGTAAGGTTCTCGCACTTAAATAATTTTTCTAAACTTATATTTATGCCTGACTTTGTTGTAAATATAATGTTTGTTTGGGTAAAAATAATATTGGGTTGTATATATGTATAAGTGCATGGATTATAATGACAATCGGGTATAATTTATAGGCATTTGTATGCCATGATTTGAAATTAGATTTGAAATAAAGTATAATGTTTATGTTAGTTAGAAAGTTGAGTTCTATGCTTACGTTTGTGTCTATGAGGTGATTATGTATGTTACGATCATGATTACACGATTGTATGCTAAGAAAGTTAGCACTTTTGCTAGTTTAAGCGACATAGAAATCCCTTGAGTAAAAACCATCATCCTTGGCTTTAAATTTCAAAATGTTTTCAAGTTTAAACTTGTTTAGTTTTACAGAATATATGTTTAAGTTTTGGTGAGGTTTTTTTGAAGAGATAAAGATTTAAATAAGACTTAGATAACAGAATTTCAAGTTTTGGAAATTACAGGTTGTACAGCGATATACACTATGAGTACAGTTCATGAAACGAACTCTTTTTGAATCCAAATTTGTTTTCAATTGTATCATTTTGAAAAGAGTTTTCAAACATATATTAAGTAATAAAAAGTAATTACTTAATTATTTATTTATATATTTAATTAATGATTATGTAATTAATTAAATAAGGTATTTAGTACTTAATCATTTGTTAACAAAAATAATTAGTACTTAAGTGTTAATCAAGTAAGTTAATTACAATTATTTAACTAACTGAAAATTAATTATTAATTAAGGATTGCTTATTGTTTAGTTATTTATGTAATATTAATTATTAATTAAATATTTATTAAAAGAGGGTTAATTATTAATTATTTATTAAGTAAGTCAAATGTAATTAAAATTTTAATTAGGATTTAATTAAGATTTAATTATTATTTAATAAGGGTTTAATTCAATTTATTTAATAAATTAAAAAGGATTTTGAATTTTAAAAATCGCTTTGTTTCTAAAAGACGATTTGGTTTAAAAACTGTTTCCTTTTGCAAAATTGTTTTAAACCAAGGGATTTCTTTGTCGATTACCCTTAAGTAGCCTCAAACAATTATGAAACCAATACTAATATGGTGACACATTTTATGGGAGGTAAGTCATCCTGTAGGTAGAACTAAAAGCTGATGAGTAAGGTCGATCCTCAATCTGTGATACCTAGAATTTATTTCTAGACGAGGGATGTAGTAAGATCGAAATATTGGAAATGTGATAGATCTAAGAGGGTTAATTTCTATTAATGGGTCATGTTTAAATTAAGTATATGGTTAACCATACGTGAACTCTATAAAATTAACCTAAATAGTGGGTTGTCCGCTACTTATGACCTGACCAGGAAGTACGATGTGTATATTGGAGTACCCCGGTGAGGACTTGAATACTGTTGCATACTTCCAAAGAACCGAAATAGAGTTAGCCAGGAACTACCGCTTAGTTTGGAGATATTGGTTTTTTAGATTAGTATGATTTATCCGGACCACTACAAACTTATAACATTCATGATGGATCCTTATTGAAGTATGCTATAGAGGTTATACTATTCTCCTAAGGTTGAATCCAAAATGGAAGATAGTAAATGTTGAATGTATGTTCATTCCCGGAAAAACTTATATCGATGAATGCTTTCGTTGCCTTTTTGCCTGAAGGACATTTATAGCATCCCATAATTTGCTAGGAGGAAAGGTAAAAGCGTATCCTCAAGCCTCACAACCAGTAATAATTGAAATTGGGGGATATGCAGTAGGGCTATGTGGCTCGCACCAATTAGGGTATTGTCATTCCTTTCTAGAGTTGATATCATTCCTTTATATTTTTTCTTCGGATCCATTATGGTTATTGATCACAACCTAAGGATGATCGTATTCGGTACTATCAAGTAAGTGGTGGGCCTGTCATATATTGGTAGGGAGTCCAAGTGTGGCACTCGATGTATTTTATTTAGAGACGCACTATGATAGGTGGTATTCGGTGCCTTGTCATTGATGGAATCCATTTTCCAATATTCTCTTTTACGGACTTAGTTGTGCCCAACTACTAGAATATGAGATGCAAGAATTTTAACTATATTGAATATTTATTCTAAACTATAGACATTGTAATTATATCCTGGTATTCTATATAGAAACGTCTTGGTTATCGTAAGGTAAATGTTTAACTATGTTTATGAACGGCATGGTCTTACGAAATACCTTTGTTTTGAAAGATTTTATTAAGTTCATGCTTTATTCACACTAGATCCACGTCTGACCCAGTGTAACGACCCAGAATTTTGGTCGTTTGGTTTTGAACGTTTAATTTATTTTTAAATGTTGAATTTGAAATATTAATTTATTTTTAATATAGAGATTTTGTTTGAATTGGTTAGTTTGATTTAAATTTCAATATATTGCAATTTATTTGGATTTGGTGAATAGTAAATTTAATATTTGAAATTGGGTAAATATGTGAATTTGGAATTAAATGCAAATGGGATGATTTCTTAAGTTGATCTAAACTCTATTTGAATTAGAGTGATGATAGTGGACTTCTGAATGGAATTAAAATCGATAAATTAAAATCTAAATTTTTTATATATTAATTTAAAAGTGATAATTTAATATTTGGGATAGTGTGAATAATTGAATTTGTAAATTAATATTAAAGGAAATGGTTTCTAATATGGTTATAAATTCTATTTGAATTATAATTGAGTTGCTAAGTCTTTAAAATATTAATTTCAAGTAATTTCATTGATTTTGGAAAATCGTTTGATTTAATCGACACGTTAAAATAGCATTTCGGGGCACAATTTTGGAATTTGACAAAACCAATTCCATTGGATCCGTAATAGTGTATTATTATCGGATTTCAAATTTTGTAGCAATCGGACTTATCGTTTGCTCGTGGGAGCTGAAAATCGTAGAAATTGGTTTTAGAAACTTAATGTAAAATCGGTCGTATAAAGCTGTAACCCCTGTATACTTTGGAATTGGCTTTTGAAATATGTTCCATTGAGTTTCGGATAGGGGTAGAATATTCTAAATGCTAGGCGGCATGCTTCGTTAGGAGATCGGCAAAATCAAGTGTGAACGAGGTTTTTAAATAGTAAATTGTACGTATATATATACGTGTACATACTCAACCCTAAACCTAATTTTATTTCAGCCACCACATAAAAATTCCATGGCCGAAAATCAACAGCCTTTCCCTCAATTTTTCTCCAAATACTTCAACCATTAGAGAAAACTTTCTACATGAAAGTCGTAGAGCTTGTTGAGTACAACAGATCCAATAGTGGATCTCAGCTATTATCGTCGATTGGAAGAGCAAGAGGTTCATGTTCGTGGATCGTTCAAAGGGGTATGGTGACTACTGTGTGAGGCCGAGTTTGACGTGGTCACGGCTGGTGGAGGAGCTTGCGTAGGCACGACTCGTGTTGATGTTCGATCAAACTCTAGCATGCAAAAGGTTGTGCGACGAGTAGAAAGGAGACGACGACGTGATGGGTTTCTTCAACCTGGAAGAATGAACGAGAAGAGGGAGGAAGGAAATATTGTGCAGCTGGATCTCATCTATAGGAAATCAACGGCCCGGTTCTAATTAGGTTTATAAAAAAAAGAAATTATTTATATAATTGTATTCAAATCTTATAAATTTCATATCTTTCACATACGTTGTCAGAATTGGACGAAAAAAGCGGCATTGGAATCGCGGCGATAAGCACTACGTGAAGTGATTTGGAGTCATGTGGAAATGACTAAAATTTTAGGTTAAATCGAACGTCGTTCGATTTGATTTAAAATTGAAGAACTCAAGGTGAGTTAATCTCACTCATTTGGTTAATCGGTAATGATTTACAGCGAATAAACAAAATTATGCTTTTTGGATGGTTGAAATTGTTGATGGTTGAGATTGCTGATTGTTGAAATTAATCTACGGTGATGATATAACATCTTGAAATGCTATTAGATTCGTTGAACCGGATCTAGGGTCACGATACAGCAACTCGAATTGCTATTAAACTGTTTATGTTTATTTTTAAGTTTATTTCGAGTATTGAATCATATGTATGTGAAATTTGATAAATGGGTTGTTCTTGAATTATGTTGTTTAATTATAAAATAAATTGAATCGGAATATACTGGTATTATCTATTTGGCCAAATAAACACCGTCTAGTATTAAATGAAAATGTGTTGAATGATATGTTAGAGGCAGGATAAACTTCAGATTATGCTATGATATAAAATTTGGGCAAATGTTAATTGATAGTCAATCAATATGGATAAGTGCCATTTAATGGATCGATTGTCAATCATGGAATTGGATGTATATATTACAAATGGATCATGTAAAAATTGATTATTTAACTTGGATAGTTAAATTGAATACAATGGTTGCTTGTTTAAGTACCATTGAAGCTATTGAGCTTGTTTTGAAATTTGAAAGGTTTTTAATTGTGTTTAACTTCAGATTTTATAATCTAAAGTAAAATGTTTATATGGTGAACATATACAAGGATTTTGTTAAGTTATTATTTAGAAATGATTTGAAGATAAGTTTACATAGAAATGTTGGTCGTTTTGATTAAATTGTATAAGAACTATTTTGAGATTTTAAGTAGTATTATTTATTTACGGTAATATGATTATTTGATAAATGAATAGTAAAGTATCGATTACTTATTTAAACTATTTATTTTTAGATTAATTAGTTAAGTGGATTTTTAAGGGTTGTTTTGAAGTTATTATAACATATTATCTGGTAATTCTTTATAAGGGTTCAAACTATAAATTATTATTATAGAAAGAGTTTAAGTGATATTTTTATGAAATTAGTCATTCATCTTTAATGCATAAAGAATTGTTTTTTAGAAGTATTTATATTAAATGGAAATATCATAAAGATATTTCTTTTGTGGAAAGAGTATTTTAAGAAGTTATAAAGAAGAAATGTTGGGTTTTAGAAAGGGAATATAATTTGAATGTTTATGGAAAAGAGGAATTTTATAAATGGTTAGGAGATGTGGAAAGAGTACCCTTTTGTAAATAAAAACGGAGGTTTTATAAAGGAGATATTCTGAATCAAAAAGAAAGATAGTTAAAGAGAGAAAGGGTATATCGGAATGTTTATATCATTGTTCTAAAGGATACTTGTGTTTAACCATTTTAGTATGATCTTGAGATAAGTAGATTTTTCTAGATAATTGGTTAAGATACTTATACCATTATGTAAGTATATGGGAAAGGTTCTTTAAGTTTCGAAAGGAATGGTTTGAAATATACTTATATTGCTAAGATAAGAACTTGGTTTTATTTTCTAAGTATTGAAAATATTTCATTTTGTGAATATACTTATTTTGTGAGGTAAGTATATGGAAAGGATTTCCAAGTCTTTTGAAAATTGATTTTAAATTAATGAAGGCGTAGCTCGGTGGGTTCCATGATAAATGTAATCTATGGTTGAATGTTTGTTTATTTGATAGTTAAATAACCGACTACCAAATCTGGCGAAATTCGCTGATTGTTTCGTAGAGATCGGGATCGAATTTAATTATTCGAAAACCACTTCGAGTTAATTTGTGCATTACAAATTATGATATCGAGAAGGAAACGAAGATGGTGATTCGTTTGTCCAGACCTAGGACAACTTGTACGGACGAATGTTATCATTGCATTGCTTGCTTGGAAGGTAATGTTAGCATTCCAAGTATGAATGCTATCCTAAAGATAAAACATAGCCTCAAACCTCATCAAGCTGAAATGACTAAAACATAAGAGATGCAGCAGGGCTAGCTGAGTCGCACCCAATTAGGATATGTTGTCACCTTTCTAGATACCCTCGGATACATTATATTATAAATTATAGCTAATAAACTAGAAATTAGTAAATAAAAGTTAAATAGTTTGAAATAAATAATAGTTTATATATAATAATTTATTATTATTAATTATTAATAATTAGTGAATTATAATTAATATTTATTAGTTATATTTAATAGTTAACAAATATACTTAATAATTATAGTTAATAGTTAATAAATAAGAAGTAAATATGTAATAATTGATAAATAATAGCTAATAAACTAGAAGTAAATCAGTAAATTATAGTTAATAAACTAGAAATTAGTAAATAATAGCTAATAAATTAGAGATGAATGATAATTTATATATTGTTGTTAATTATTAATAATTATTAAACTATACTCAATATTTATTAAATATTTGATAGTTAATAAATATAATTAATAATTAATATTAAACTGTTATAATTAAATAACTAATAATTGTTAATATATACATACTAATTTAAATATAGTAATTACTAGTAAATAAATAAAAATTACAGTTTTTAACTAATAATATATACATAATAATTAAATTTAATAGTTATTTTTCAATTACAGTCAAAAATAATAAGTAAAAATTTGATAAATAATAGTTAATAAACTAGACCTGTACTTTTCATTTTCCCTCCACTTCACTTTTCATTTCTGGCTAACTTTCGATTTTCCCTCCACTTCTCCCTTTTTGGTAATATCTCACCCTACCATTTCTTATTCTTGTCCTCCTCAAATTTACAATATTTCAACTTTTTACTTCTCAAAACAAAATCATACTTCTTCCATGCCCAAAAAATAATAATCAGATCCTTAAATCGAATCTACTACATGCTATTCACATCAACTGAGGAGATTGACTCTACCGCTATGGATCTGGAGATCTTGTGCTTTAATTTGGAGAAGTCATGCTATAATCTGGAGACGTGCTTTGCATTTTTCCTTTACTTGTCTGAGGTGATGGTTACGAATTGACGTGTCTGGTTTGCTTGATGACTTGGTGATGCTCGATTCGCTAATTTGAAGGTGATGTTGGAGTTTGCTCTTTTGGCTCGAATTTTCTAGAGATTGAAGACTAATGGTTCTATGTTATTGTACCTAAACACCAATTCAACTCCGCCTAACAAGAATGACTAGAGTTGGAGAAAGAATAATTCTTCTCTAATCCCTTAGAGGTATACTATTATGAGTTTCTTCAGATCTTTGATTTTTACTGTAAACTTGAGATTGATTCTCTGGTTTGTTAGTGGCTTTGTACATAAATAGAAAAATAGGTCATTTGTAGCATTGAGTTGCAGATGATAGGTTTTGATGCACATATGGCCGAGTGGTTGTATTTATATAATCGAATTGTTAGGTTATAGTATGTTTTCAAGATGCACTTTTTGGTGACACTTATGCTGAAATGGTGGGTTGTTGCAATGCATATTTTGAAGAATAAATAAACATTTGGAAATGGGGACCTAAGTTACTGTTTTAGGCTCTATTCTTTTGCATGCTTAGGTGGCTACATTATTGTACGCTAACGATGCACTTATCCTTGGCATACATCAGTAGCATAATAATAATTTGTTATGCTAATATAAATGGTTCTTTATAGGAATTTTTTTAACCTTTTATTTTGTTATTTAATCCAGCAAGCATGGCTTAACTTGTATGTATAATAATTCAACTAATAGTTAACAAAGCATCTCGGCAACAACAAGATGGACAATTGGTTTATTTTAGCTACTTATGAATTTATTATTTTATTTAATGTCAAAGTATTTATTTATTTACTAAAAAATGGAACAATACAGTTCCAATCCCAGAATTGATGAACTTACCGGATATTATTCAAACATTAGAGCCTTGTATATTTCTATTTTCGTTTGTATATATAATTAATATTAAAAGAGCTAAACCTTATCTACTGACAAGCATAATGTTTTTTATGAGAAAAGAAAAAAAAATTGTAATGCTCTAAATGACATGGGAATACAGTGTAAGTAGCATACTAGCTTTGCATAAAATAAGCTATACACCTATCATTAGAAATGCTAATTACTTGTTGCCTAGAAATTCATATGAGGTCAATTTCATTTCATATCTTAGTTGTGCTGATTCTTGCCATTGAAAATGTCAGGTACCATGATAACTCTTTTTTCCGCTTGTCATGCACTTCACATAGCAAACAAATTGAATGCCTCCGCAACACCTCCTTCGATGGAGATTTTATTCAGGTATCAAGTATGAACCTTATAGTATAAAGTTGTAGCTAGCCAGTTTAATAGTTTTGATGATCTCTTTAGCCTTGTCATTTCATTTGAACATTCTATAAGTTCTTCAATTTTCGTCTTTGAACTTAATATGTGAACATAAGCAGGATATGTATTCAAATGCATGGACCCATGACAAGCCAAAGGTTACTAATTGTTGATATGTCAAACTTTGCAATGCATGAAACTGAAAGAGAACATGTAACATGCCTGAATTTATATATTATGCTTCGTTAAGGCCCACAAGATTTGGTAAAAGAATTTATGTTGGATTACTGAATGAGAACAAAATGAAACTATTTGAGACATAATTTATATGTATGAATTACTATTTTATATGGATTATAAACATTATAATTGAATTATATTTGTTTTGATACTAATGTTATTCAATTTGTATTCAACATTCAGTTTGATTTCAATTTTTTTTAAATTACGTGTATCAATTTTTGTTATGATATATATATATATATATATATATACCTACACACACACACACATATATTATTGCTTATTTGAGTATTTGTTGTGAGGAGAGGTTTTTTGCATCTACTAACAGCCGATGTAAAAGAGATGTATTTTGCATCGGTTAAGGAAACTTTTTTAAGCCAATAGTCTCATTTTTGCATTGGTTGTTAGTAACAAGTGATGCAAAATACATCCTTTTTTGTTGTTGTTAGTAATAACTGACGCAAAAAGACATTTTTTACTTCGGTTGTACAACCGAGGCTACAAGTTTTAGCCTATTGCATCGTCTGCATTTGCATTGGTTGTTGAACCAATGCAACAAGGGGATAAACAATCGACGCAAATAACCTGTTTTGTAGTAGTGATGGTACACTAGGTTAAAGTAATATCATCTAGAGAATAGTTTACAAATCATATAGTATAAGGATTTATAAGAAAACCCTGCATATCCTAGGCCAAGGAGTCGCCTGGTTATGCAAATCAAAAAACTGCACGTAATAATTATATATAAAGGATCTTATATGAATCATCACAAGAGAATTTTGAGAATCGTAGTCATTAGATAAATAACTTATGTTGTGAACATAAATATATTTTGAAATGATGCAAAATTCTGTTTTATATAAAGCAATTCATAAAATGTTTATGAATATTCGTTCCATTTTATTGAGAAAGAACTAGTGTTTTAAGAAATACTAACTTCGTAGAAAATGAATTTCTTTATGAAATTATCGATATAAATGGATTTAGATATTATCCAAGGATAAAACTGATTGCAAGGGATGGAATGAAATTGACCAAGCCAAATTGGACACAACACATTAGAATGCCTAAAGCATTCGTGTACGTTGAAGAGAAACTACGAGTTTCTTATCAATGTCAAAAATAAATATTCCTCGATTGTTTGAATACCGCTAAGAGTGTTGACTCTATGATGTGGTATGGTGCACAAATCCGAAATTAATTCCAAGTATATTATCAAAATATGATTTTGATTATAGTATCCAAAAGGATATGATCCTTTTAGCCGCAAATGCGTCTTTAAAAGAAAGACAAACGTAGTTAGAATATAGTAAGCCACATTGATAAGAATAATATATTAAATTTCAATTGTTGAAATTTAATATATTATATTAATCATTTGATATGCTCAAGTAGGTGTGGATTTTATTCACAAAATTATCGCGTAGACTTTATGTTTTGGTATGTATGTGTTGAAAAGGAATACTGCAAATAATGGTTTAAGGTTAACTACTTACACATGATAACCAAGGTAACTCGAAGTTACTGATAGCGATATCGGGTTCATGAGTATTAGGATATGATCCGAGAATGAATACGAAAATATCATTCAAAAAAGCATCAAAATAGAACAAGTTGTTTGATAGAAATATCAAATTGTTTAATTATCAATCAAAATGAAGAGGAAGCGTGTGCTCATAAGAAAGAAAGTTAAAAAGTATATAGATATTTGTAAAACCATAAGTAAATAACACACAGCGGATTGTTAATGATGTATTTGTGTTAAAATTAGCTTTAGTTCTAATACTTAACATTGAATTATATATGATGTCTTTTATAGTAAGTATAAAAGATGTTGGGAATGTCCTAAGTGACATGCAAGGACATCTTACTAAATGTTTTATATAGAACATTGGATTACATATGATTCCTTATGCATTCGCAATATGAATTATCATACATGTCATGTTTTCTATGATATTTTGCTTTGTTTATGCATTTGATACGTGAAGCAGATATCAAATTCAAATTAATATCATTAAATGGTTGTTTGAAATGTTTTTGTATATTTATGAAATACTAGAGAATTGTTTATAGAAACAACAACCTCCTTTATGAAGGAATGTTCAGACTCTAATTTTCATAAGTGATATTGAGTATAATATGTCAATAATAAATTCAAGGTAAGAATCTTTAATTTGGAAATGTTCCAAATGAAAGACCTTAGCTGATTGAATGAAAAACTCTGTGTATATCGCCTTGAATAGCGCCGCAATAAAATCAGCGGATGTAAATATAAATGCACAAATTTAGCTGAGGGCGATTCCAAATGTTGAGAATCACATAACATTGTTATATGGTAATAATGTCATAATATGGTTCATAATAGAACCTAGAGCTCACTATAAGTCGAGAGTGATACTCTGAATTGTTCTACATGATAAAGAAAGTTTATCAACATCGAAGAGAGTTGATTGATACAGCAGAAAATTGAAACATGATAGCATACACATTCACTAAGGGACTTACCAAATTGGTTTTGAGAAAATCGATCAAAGAAGTTTTAATGAGATTCCATATTGACCCAGGTGCAAGTAAGAGATTGATAGAGTTAGAGGTATGCTCAAGGGGAAATTGTACATTTTTTATACATATACCTAACTTGGTAATCAATCTTATTCAAATTAAAGTTATTTTCCTTCTATTATATACTTAATATAATGTGTTATTAATTAATTAATTTAATTAAATTATATTTAATAAAAAAATTCATAAATGGTATATTTTATGGTAGTAGCTACAAAGTGTTGTAATCATGAGTAATTTATCATAGTGAAAACAAATATACCAATTTAAATATTCCTAGTCAAGATGTATCAAGACCGGACATCAATGCATCCACTGAGACTAGAGTCTGTAACGTTATCCAAATGTTAGGCAGTGTATTACTCATAACCGCTGGAGGGCACCAAGGGGTTAACTACTAAGAGTTATTGGACAAATATGGAATGACTCCGCCGATAGTTTTCTGTTGGTTAATGTAACTAAGATTAAGAAGAGAATATTGATGTCACTAATTTACACCGATCTCTCGACTTGATAATATTGTCGATCTTCAATGTGGAAGCTCCGCTTTGTTTACTGTTAAATCGTGGCATGACTTCCCGAATGACTATAATTGGATCGAGTGGAAGCATTGGAAGTGAAACATTATTCATGAGAGAATTTGACCCTTCGGTTATATGAGGTTAGTATCACGGTCAACTAAAGTCAACTCAAAGTCAAAGTCTCAAGTCAAAGCAGTTCGGTTAATGATAATTGTTAATATTGAAATAAGGATTTTGTGTTCGGACTATAAAGTAGAATATGGATGATATTGGAATTTTGACTATTACCAAATTCCATAAGTCCTTATATGATATAGTTTTGATGAAGATGATTGGCGTAAATAATTATCACTCTCGGGTACAATTGGATTTTACCAAAATATGTGTAAGTTATAAATTCAGCCAAGATGATATGAATTGCTGAATAAATTTACACCTTTGAGTCGCCAACCAAAATAATGAATGCTCCGAATGAACTACATGATTTAATTAACTTATAATTATTGTAAATTGATTTAATTAATTAATATTTATGAAATATTAATTATAAAATTTATTTTATTTATTTGAATGCCATTAGTATTTAGTAAAGTGTGTATATAAAAGTTATAAACTCGCGCATCGATGTACGATATCTTTAGAGTAATGATTTAAACATAATAAATATTTAAAAGAGGGCTTTAAATAAATTAAATTAATTTATATTTATGAAATATTAATTATTAAAATTTTAGTTAAATTTATTTGAATAAAATTAGCATTTAATAGAGTGCGTATATAAAAGTTATAAATGCATGTACATTTGAATTGGATTTAAATGCTGAGTGGATTTTGGACATTTTTGATGGCTTATATGGCACCATCTATGGTTAGCCATGCATATAAAAGGGAGGGAAGATTTTATAGACATTTAAAAAGGTATTAAGTGGGGAAAGTTTTAAGGAAGGAATAAGATAGATTTCCGTCATTCTTTTAAAGACGATTCTTTTTTTATTCCTTTCATTATTGATTTCTTTCCAGTAAACCATCATTCCTCTTTCTCTAATATCATAAAATTATAAAATTTTCATGGCTTATAAACCTATAAAATTCCAAAATAAGTATCATATAAAATTCATAATAAAAGGTTGTTTAAATTTCATAATTCTTACGAAATTCGAAGATCGATTCATGGAATCTAAGAACCTTTGATTAATCATTCAAGATGCATTTTTTCACAACATCTAAAGGCAATAATTCTAATTTTATTTATACATCATTTACCTTATTTATATGATCCGTATCCATCTCTCATCCGAGCATTTGTTTATTTAATCACATAGATTAGATCCTCCTTTGCTCCATTTTAATTAATTATATATATTCACCATGTTATTTTGATTTAGATCCATTTTAAGATACATTTTGATTGCTTACCTACTCATATTGTCATTATAGGTCTATATCATAAGATTCCATATATAATCAATTGTTCCTACCATCAATATAGTTTAGATGTAAAATCTATACAATATATACATATGTGTTTGATTTTTCCTATCTATTTTATTGTTGTTTCAAATTCATTGTTTGAAAGGAACCTTTTTTATTAAAATATAAGTCTTAATTAATGAAATATTTCTATTATTAATTCAAATAGAAAACATATGTAATTTATTAATGCTTTGTGTATGTTTTGTGTTCAATATTTTAAATCGAATCATTTGTTTTTCGAAAGTAAAAAAAGGTTTCTTTGTAGACATAATTGAACTTTATTGAAAAATGTCATAAACCCTTGGATTTCCATTTAAATTAAAGTTAGACTTTAATTTGTTACTTTATATTAAAGCATATCCTATGTAATAAATTTTAACATAAAGATGTTGTATTAAGTTTAAAACATTATTTACAATAATTAGCATGTGTGTGTACGTGTATGTGTTTATATGTTAATTCAACTTAAGATTTATAAGACAGACTTTTATGTAATATCATAATTTTTAGTCTTAAATCCTTTTAGTTTTGAAACTAGGTTCAAATTTGTTATCTTTAATTTTAACTTACAAAATAGTGAAACTTAATTTCAACAAATTTATATGTATAAGTCTATTATATATAAATGCGTGTATATGTGTCTGTGTGTGTATATGTGTTTTAAATAATACCATGGACAATAAAGACACATATGAAGGAAACATCATCTTTGTATGCAAATCCCATCTTTGTACGCAAATCTGATATGTTGCACTTACATAATTTACAGTACAATACATTTGGATATAGTTAAATTTAATGTCATGAATAAATTACTAGTTAATGACATTTAATAAATCGGTTAATTTAATTAAAGAGATAGAATGAAAGGTTTCTCTCTATATATAATTTGCATTATGCTCTCAATTAATTACTTATATTTAGGAAAAGAAACGGAAGGCTTCCTTTCCTAAATTAACTCATGAATAATTGTTAGGCATATTCGATACACTGTACATTTAAATTAAATCAATTCTAAACTTCTTTTTAACCAATTTTAAATAAAATATGATTTTATCTTAGTTTTATTGGATTGGATCTAATATACTGTAATGACCCGTACTTTTAACAATATTAAATTATTTAATTTAATATGATTATTGAATAAAAATGGTTAAAAATAAAAATTTAATGATTTATTAATGTAAGTTATTGAATATGAACTTGAATAAAATTTTGAAACAACTAATTTCATAGATTTTGGCGATAACAAGTACTGAAATTAATTCTATGTATTGATTATGTTTAAAATCAGTAGTTGAAATTGAATAATGAATATTGGATGACTGTAAAATGGAAATAGTTGTTTTATAATTTGAATTTTTTTAAAAGCTAAATTTTATAAGTTGAATAACTTATATATCAATTATAGTGATTTATTAGGAAATTAAACTGTTTGAAATTTAATATTGGAAATTGTCTGAATAATTGGATTTTGGATTTAATATGATTGAAAATGAGATCAGAAATTGATTTAATTTTTATTTAAACAATAATGAAGTTTGTTAACATTTAAAATTGGATTTAAAAGAGAATAAATAGAGATTTGAAATTTTATATTTTAATTTGCACGTAAAAATAGACATTTTGGCGACCATCTCCGATTTCGATGAAACTAGTTTCATCGAATCCGTAATAGTAAATTATAGTAGGGTTTCAAATTTTGTATCGATCAGGCTTACCATTTGGTCATTAGGTATAGAAATGCGTTGAAATTAATATTGAAAATCGAAAACCTATCTCCACATACGATCGAATTAGTCCTCGAAACTTGTTCCATTTTGTTCGAAATAAGGATAAACATTATAAATGCCAAGCGGCATGTTTCGTTTGGAGTTCGTCAGGAAAAGTACATGAATAGTCAAAATAATAATAAAATACTATATTTATGCGTATGTATACACAAGCACACACACCATAAAACCCTAGCGCCTCCATCTTCTTTCCAATGGCCGAAATTAACCTAGCTTCCACCCTCAATTTCTTTCAATCCATCGACCTATAGGCTTCGCCATCAATAGGAAAGTAGTAGAGCATCGTGAGGTCTATACATCCTACGTTGGAATTTTGCACATTAGTCGTGTGGAGGCCAATTTATCGACTACGTTTTCTTTTTTGGAGCCATTTTTATCGACGCTGGGTTGTTCGTAGGTAGCCGGTCCTTGGCCAGCGGCGGAGATCGTGTGGGCTTCGATATGGTGGAAGCTGATCGGTTTTCGATCTAGCTATGGAGGTACATCGATCGACTGTCGAGCAAGATGGTGGGTTCATTTGTGTGAAACCTGGAGCGCGATGAAGGAGATAGCATGGCGCGGCTAAGATTCTTCTCATTCCATTGGATGACAAGATTTTGATCTGAGGTTTACAAAAAAAATGAAAATTTAATTATATATTAAATCGTGAATATTTTAAAATGTATATCTTTGTCATACGAGGTCAAAATTGGATGAAACAAGCGGCGTTAGAATCATATCGACGAAGGCTTTGGCATGAAATCGAAGTGGCATTTATTTGAAGTTGAAAATTTTTAAGTTTTAAACAAAAGATGAGTGTTTTAATGCTCATGATGTAGTATAATATTTTACGTTCGTTAAAATTAAATCGTGAAGTTATCTAATTTTATTGATTGTTAGTTGAAAATGAAATTAACATATAAATCGACTGTAGGTAATAAAATTGACTGTTAAATCTCAAATTGGAATTTAATTGCCACTAAATTACCTGATATTAATAACTATGAAATTATTGTGAATTATTTTGACTGTTTGGATGATTGATTGTGATGGAGGCCAATTAATTGATATTGGATGTTTATATATCTTTAATATATCTTGTTATCATCCTGTATATTATCTACAGTATATAAAACTGTAAATCGAATAAATTAAGAATAAGTTAAAATAATATATACCTATGACATTTATTTTGAATTGAAATGATATATATATATATATATATATATATATATATATCCATCCTTGGAATTAAACTGAAGCAATCGATTCACTTGGCCACAGGATAGGAAATTATGTACGGATACCAGATTGGTTAAATTAAATGATTTCAAGATTTTGATTTGAAATTATTCAAATTGATTTGCTTTTTAAGAAAAAAATCGAATGATTTTTGAGCTAGAGCTCGAAATGTTGAAATTTGAATTTGGTAAATGAAATGTTTTAACTAATTGAAGTTGAGATTTTTAAATTATAATCGAAATATGATTTAGATTTTAGAAACTGATTTGATTTAATGGATTGGACTTTTATTCGAACTTTGAATATTACTAAGTAAAAGTGATACAAAACAATATTTCGTAATTGAGCTCGGAATTGAATTATATTTGAAAATTTGGGTTTTAAATTGGGTATTGAAGGTAAATTTGATTTAAATGTTTTGAATCGATATTTTGAAAATCGAACTTGGAATTGGTATAATCCAAATGGTTTAAATTTGGGAATTGAGTTGAAATTAATTTGGAATTAATTTGGAATTGGAATTGTAATTAATTTGGAATTCAAATTGCAATTAATTTGGAATTGGAAGCGAAATTAATTTGTAAAAATTGGAATCGAAGTAAAATTCGAATTGAAATCGGAGTTGAATCGATTAAATCGAAATGGAAATTTAAAGTGATTTGAATTGGGAAATTTGGAATTAAATCAGTTTGACTTTGAAATTATTTTCAAATAAATTAATTTAGTATAATCTATTAAAAATTTATCTTTTTAAATATTCAAATTATTTTTATTTTCCAAACTATTTTATTATATAAATCATTTTCAATACTCAAACTATTAAAACTATTTTCTAAAAGTTCAAATAGGTCAAAAAGGGTGGAATGTTTACATTTAAATCTTCGATTTAAATACGAATTGGGTTAAAATGAAGTTATAACCTAAATTGAAATTCGAAACAACTTTGGAAGCGATCGGGATGTTAAGGCGAACATGATTTTTAATTGAAATGGTGTATTTTGAGTAAATATGATGATTTCGAAATGAATTTGATTTCGAAGCAAATATGATATTTTGATATCAAATACGAATTGTTTTCGAAATGTAAAAGTACCAACTAGTGTGTAACACGACGTTTGGTTGTTAAAGAGACTAGAGCCTCTTGTTGGCATACTCTCTGTCAATATTGGAACCACTTTACAACTGTGTATGCGGAGGAGACTCCAAAACGAAGTGGTTGGATTTGGCGTCGTTTGTTGGATTTGAAGAAAGAGAACGATGATGGATTGACCTGCCACTTGTGCAATTTTAAATGACTAAAACAGAAGTCGTACTGGCCAAGTGAGGTTAGCTACCTCTAGCGGACACATTTCTTCGTATTACTATCATGACATTGTTATCGATTGGTACGCATCCTTGGATTTTGGGAGTGTCGAACGCGGCGGGCCGTTAGGGGTTACCACCAGCTAGGAAGAGTAAACTAGTAGTATCCTACCTTGGTCATTGCCTTAGTGCCTTGTCATACTTTTATCCTTATATGAGACCACTACGATTTTGGTTTGGTGTTGTCGTATCACGGCGCATCCCTATTCATCGATGGTTTACTGGTGTTTTATATGCAAACTGTACGACAATGCTTAAAAATGCGTTAAGGGGGATTAATGTAAAGCCTTAACGCTATTTTGATATTTTATATTAGTGATAGACATTACATGTATAGCGTTCTACTACATATAAATATTTTGACGGATCTTTAAGAGATGAAAAATCCCGTAACATCTCTTGAGTTATTACACGCACGTTATACTTTAGATGGGAGATGTAAAACCTATAAACACCTCCGACGCCACGACACACATGTTATATGCGATATCAATTTGACTCACATAAGAATATTTTAGTCCTGATTTGGGTGTTTTGTCTTTCCATTACGCTCATGTCAGCCCTGAGTTTTTCAGCGTATTGAAGATTATTCCGGAGGACAAAGACGAAGATTTGATATATTATTACTATTACCATTCCAACATCATGTTGTCTGCTGCATTACTTTATTTATCCCTGATGTATATATAACTTTGATAAATATTGTATAAATTATAATCAAATGTATAATATAAACAGCTTCATGAACTGTTTTTGGATTATTATATTTTATCATTCCGCTACGAGATTCTGCGATTGTTTTCTTCCATTTTTTTTTTCTTAATTAACTCCACTGATTATCTATTTTCTGGATTGTTTAAGTCGGACATGTGTGGATTATTGTCGATTTAAACCTTCCGAAATGAGGGTCATCACATATACCTTTAGACTTCATCAGCCCAATTGATCCAAATTGGTTATAAAAAACTAAAATTCACCGATTTCTTCCGCTGCAGGCCGGCCCAGTTCAACCAAGAGGAACCCTAAACCATGGGATTTCTTTTGTGGCGGCAGGGATAAAGATTTCAGCTTGATAGGATTTTGTATAATAGAGATCGAGTGAGTCAACCTCAGGTTAGTGTTCACTCTTAAAGGGACAACTATCAGTTGAAGAGCGAGGTTACTGACTATTGTTGCTTTATCTACTATAAAAGCCGAGCTTATAGAAGCTATTGAAGTGACTACGAAGGCACCATATTTAAGGCCATTGATGCGCGATTAGGGCTCATGTATGATGGAGTAGAAGTGAATTGTGATAGTCATCATGCAATTCACTTAGCAGAATAGAAGTGAATTATGATAGTCATCGTGCAATTCCCTTAGCAGAAAATCCAGCTTTCAGCTTAAGGACGAAACATATAGAGGTATAAGCATCATTTCTTGTCCCAATGAATGAAGAGAAGCTAATTCGTCTTCAAAAGGTTCACATAGAGAAGAATGCAGCAGGCATATTCACCAAGTCCTTACTTATTGCAAAGTTCGAGCAAGTCTCGAACTTGATCCACTTATCAAGGTGTTAGGCGCCACATCATGGCACAAGGGAGAGAGAATTGGTAGATAGAGATGTTTTTTTTATATTAAGAAAGTTGATAGATCCTACAAGGGATGGATAGGTTTAAACATTTTATTGGTGGGCGGTGGCGTTGTCGGAGTTCGTCGAAAAATGTAATGAGTGATGACATTGCCAAAACTCATTTGGATTGTACCCGTTATGATTGAGACCGCTCAGAGTATGAAGATGTAGACGGAGTTGGATGACTCTATTATAGATATTTATGTTGTATCAAGGTAGAGCGTTGAAAAAAGCGATATAGTATTGAATTTTTATGTTTTCTGCTTGGTCGCACATCGCGAGATAAGATCAATCCCAAGTTCCAAAGCCTATGTATAAAGGAGCATATTTAATGTTTTTTACTGATACTTCTTTCTGAATCTTCTCTCTCGATATTAATAAAATTTATCTTTCCTTAGTGGACGTACAATAGTACACTATCATATTGTTAGTGGAACCACTTAAATCTTTTGTTATTGTGCTTTCCTTTCATTTATTATTATTCGGTTGAGTTCACCTTTATCATGAACAACCCAATAATTTTATTCAACTGTTTCACCATTCAATGTTTTGATCGTATTTTTTTCTGCATCTGTGTCGTTCAGTTATATCTCCTTAGCTGGGTTAACCCTAACAATACTATCACCAACTTATCTTATACTTCAAATAATAGAAGTTGTAAATAATTTGCTTCATAAGCAATGAGACGTACGAATTATTATATTCAAAACTAATTTAATGACCTGACTAGACTAATTCCTTACCCTGTGAACTACAAAAACATATTACTTCATTGCGGAAATTAGGGTACGTCCATTATTTTCAAATTAATACACAAAAACTCTTTCAAAATGGATCTCATAAAACCTTTTTGTAATTTTTTCAGTCGAAAATTTGCAGTTTATATTATAAATATAATTAAAACTGCAAATAGTTACAGTTCTAACTATAAATATTTACAGTTTAACTGTCTATATTCATTTTACAAAAACTTACAGCTAGAACTGTAAATATTTTTATTATAAACTGCAAATTCTTAAAGTTTTTTTTTGCGATATTACAAAATTTAGCGCTTGATTCTGCATGTTGTACGTTTTACTAGGTTAGTTCTTTTTAATTTAAATAATAACATTGATTATATGAAATTTAAAGCAAACTATAATCATGGTTTTTCATATTTGGATTCCAGTTTCAAACACTACAAGACTAAATTGTCTTCGGATTTTATTAATTCTCTTCCACTTCGTTAGGTGGTCTTCTTGCAAATGCACCCCTAACGGGCCAAGCGGTCAAGCCTCGGAGTACATCAATATCGTATTTATATGGACCCGGCACACCAATCTAGCTGTGTTCACCCATCCCGTAAACCCTAGCTAGGCTCTATATAATCCCTTCGTCCTCTGCCAAAATCGCACGGTCCTTCGTCTTCTTCCCTTTTCCTTCTCGTAGATTTCAAAATTTTACAGTGGTTTTTCTTTTTCCATCGAACGAATATTTCGTGGAGAAGTAATTTTTATAAATGATTCTTCGAATTGAGTAGTCGAGCGATAACAATGAAGGCGAAGTCATGCATCAGCCTTCGAGTTGAATCTTACGGTGGCTGTTGTAGTTACTCGTTTGGAATCGCGATCCTCTGCGTCCATTGCTGGACATGTAGCAATCTGTATGCCATTTCATTGTAAGTTTAGGTCCAGATTTGACTTCGACAGCCATAATACTTATTTTTCATTTCCTTTGGCTATTCAGGTTTTCATCTCTCACCCTTAATTTGTATTACTTTGAAACAAAATTAAAGTAATCAAGGTTCCTAATTTGTTAGGATACAATGGCACATATCATATCAATTCTTAATTATTCCAAAAACTGAGGCTTATTATATGCTTGTGGTTCTGTTAGCATGTTGTTCTGATACATATAAATTTGTTATGTGATTTGTATCCATTCATACTCATCCTTACTACATAGAAAGTAATGGTTGATTAATTTTTAGCCAAATGATGTTTTGGGTTTAGTTTATGTGCTTTTTACAGACATCCTATTTTCATTTAAGTTCATTGATTTATGTCATTATAAGTTTACTTAAATTTTGTTGTTGTGAGTTAACATCAATTTTATATGCAGAGAACAAAGTTACTGTTTTGTTTGTTTCTCTTTGAACCATTTACCGGAAGTGTGCTTAAATTACCGCAGTCATTTTATTAGCAAATTATATGTGCATTTTCGTACTGGTAGTCTGTTCTGTTATATGCTAAATACATAATGATTCGTGTTCTCAACCTACAAAATAAAGTTAGTAGCTTTTCTCCTTAGTTTCTACACTTTTATCAATGGGTCTCTGTGTATGTATAATCAGAGGAGGTTAAAAATTGTTATTCAAAATATGTTGGATTTGGATGCTTTTTGGTTGCATAAAGTATTAAGTTTGATATGTACTTGTTAATCATAGCATGATAAATCTAGAACGGGAGATGTTAGCATGATTGAATGCATGTTAACACTGTGTACCAACACAAATAATCCTTACTATTTTGGGTTTTTATTTAATTATTAGTGTCGGTTCTTAGTTTTATACCTTCAAATTTTAACAAGGTTGTAAAAATAACTATGCAGGTATTAGGCGGTAAGTATGGATAATCATCTAGACGAGGATAAATACAGGATTAAACAGAACTAAATGTTTTTGATAACTCATGCATTCTGTATAAAATTTAATGTTTTGTTTGGCGCTTACCGATATAAGTTAGCATTTTGAGGTTTTGATTTTGCTTTGGAAAACTAAGGAGGCAGGACCATCTAAATTAGTGCATTAATACTTATTTGTAGCATTGAATCTTAAATAATGTCTAACTAACATCTAAATTCAAGTTTTGATTTTTATTTGAGGTAGTAAATACTGTCTAGGTGGGTTTAGGTGAATTGCTAAGCGGTAAGTCTTGCCTACAAATGCTTAGAAAGATTGTTACAGAATTGGTTTTGAACAAATGAATTTGATAAATGGTCCATTTGGTTCAAACATTCAAATTGCAACCTAATTCTATTAGAAAGATTGTTACGACATTGGTTTTGAACAAGTGAATTTGATAAATGGTCCATTTGTTTCAAACATTCAAATTGCAACCTAATTCTATTAGGTAGAATAAATCAAGTTTTTTATACGTTGTTTAAAAAAAATCCAAAGCAGTTTACCACATTCTTTACTTCTTCGGTTAGGCTGGCAGCTAGAATCGAGAATTGCAAAACTAATCTGAACCTGCCGGGTTTTGGGTCGGGTCTGGATGATGAAAAATACAATAAAGACCCGATCAAATCTAACCTGAACAGACCCAACCGAAGAACAATGAAATGTATGCATTTCTAGTCTTATTACTCAATCCAACCAGAGCCAAGCTTTGGTCGGCTCTAGGTTTTGAATGTATAGTTGGAACCGACAAAACCCAACCCATCTAGAAGCGTGACCTCCCTGGTCGAGTCCAGGTCCATAGGGTCGGGTCTAATTGCGACTCCTTAGCTTGAGTGTGGTTGAGCTCTATTTGAAAATGCAGTTTATATTCCCTATGACTCTATTTTTAAGCATTTTTTTAAAGATTTCCCAATAAAATAACTTCCTATTTCACTCTTTGATCAATTGACATTTTAAGAAGTGTCTTCGATGACGTCTTTTCTTTTTAATTTGTACTGTAACAATTAATTGATGATGCCTTTTTTATTTATAGTTGCGTTAACATCTGGATCTATGAATTAAATTTACAACATGCTTTTATATTTATACTAAAATAAATACATATCAATATTTATACCGATACTTATAAAATGATGCTTTGAATTTTTTTGATAAACAACTAGTTTTTTACAATGCATTGCAAATTTATCTTTATGCACACAGTAGTCTAAAAATTTAAGGTGTGAACTAAAAGTTTAAGCTGTGAAATAACATTGAAAAGAATATAATTATTTTAGACTATTGTATGAATAAAACTAAATTGTGATACACTATTAAAGATTTAGCTGTTTATCAAAACATTTCATAACGTCATTTTATAAATAGCATTATGAATATATACATATATATGTATATATATAGACTAATGTCTTTTTTGTAAAATATAGAAACATATTATAAATTTAATTAATAGTTTCAAATGATAATATCGACTATATATAAAAGAAGGAATCATCAATTCATATTTCTAACTTTAATACAAATTAGAAAGAAAAGATTTTATCGGTTATACTTTTTAAAATGTCAATTGCTCCTAGAGTGAAATAAAAGGTTTTACCTCCAAATTAATATTTTCGTCTATCATTATTATTTGTCAGGTCAAAACCTTTGTACAGTTTAAGTTTGTTCGTCAAATATCACCAGGAAGAGCGCCACTTTCTCACTTTTAATTAGAGAAACGACTTTGGCGTCTTTCAAAAAACTATGGAAGTAGCTCATACCGTAAACATATTATTTTCATTCTTTATCCTCTAAGTATATTATAGAAGTTTGTATCTTCTAATTAGTTTATGTAGGTGAAGAATATCTCTGTCTCCAACATTCTTCCACGTTACAAAGAATTTGGTAATCCAGTTTACCTACATTTGTTTGCATAGTATCTTTATGGCATGACTTTTTATAGTGTCACATTTTTGTTTTTACAGAAAACCACTATATTAGTTAGTAGTAATTTTTTAGTAAATAAATAAAACCTTGGTAACACTCATGAATATATTGTTTGTAATTCATGATCTTATCCTTCATAAAAGTTACTCTATCCTAAGATATTAACTACCTATGTATAACGTAATTATCAAATATATAGTTTTGACAAAATTTTGTGTTTGTATTTATTTGCTTTATATACCATAGTTATTCTATGTTAACGTTAAAAATACTATTGATAATGATAAGTTATTGATGAGTTTATTATTAGGACATAACATTTGAACGTGATGCCTAAATAATTATAGGATTTATAAAGATGGATCATGTATTGGCCTCTCAAACTATAATTGCCTCTTTTGCTAAATGGACATAAAGTGTACTACATTCAGACAATTTTTAATTTTCATCTTCAACATGTCATTCACATTGCAATATAATTGCAATATAAGTCGTGATATGATTCCTTGATAGGATGGTTTTATTTCTCATGTCATTCATTTTATGATTGTTTTGGAAATTTATATGTAACAACAAATTTTGCCACACTGGAATACTTATTCCTAAGCAAATTATCCTTATGTATCACGAATTTAGCTTTATGCATAAAATAGTCCAAAATTTAAAGTAAGAATTTTTTTACATAAGTAGCTCTTATACTGTGAAATGACATTGAAATAATATAATAGAATTTCATATTATTGTATGTATAAAACTAAATTGTTATACATTGCCAAAGAATTAGATGTTTATCAAAACACTTTATAGCATCATTTTATAAGTAGCACTATGAATATATAAGTTAATGTCTTTTTGTAAATATAGAAACATGGTATAAATTTAAATAATAGTTCCAAATGTCAATACAAACTATAAATAATTCAAAGGATCATCAATTCATATTTTCAAATTTTAATACAAATTAGAGAGAAAAGGTATCATCGACGACACTTCTTAAATTGTCAATTGATCCAGAGTGAAATAAAAGGTTTTACCTTCAAATTGATATTTCGTTTATCATTATTATTTGTGAGGTCAAAACTTTTGTGTAGTTTATAAGCTTGTTCCTCCCGTCCAACTAGAAAAAGTCCCTTTTTCTCTTCTAGCTAAACAAGCAACTTTGAACTCTTTTCAAAAACCATAAAAGTAGAACATATGTTAGTAAACATATTATTTTCATTTTTGATCCCAAGTATATTATAAATGCACATATCTTCTAATTAGTTTATGTAGGCATGGAACATCTTTATCTCTAAGGTTCTTCCATATGATAAAGAATTTGTCAGTCCAGTTTACATGAATATTCGGTTGTTTATACAATATCTTTATGGCATGAAATTCTATAGTGTCATATTTTATGTCCTTACGGAGTACCACTATTTCAAATGGAGATGCATTAGTTGCATATTGTTGGTTGCTAAATAAAATGATAAAATTTCAAATATAAATTTAAGATGGTAAAAATTTCAGCTGGAACATGCAAAGAAATAAAATACATTAGCATATATATATTTTAGACATGTATTAGCACATGTGAGCCAATGAATCATTTAAGGGCTGAGAGAAGCAAGAACTTTTCCTTCAGAAAATAACGAAGCCAATTAAATCATCCAACAAAAGCTCAAAAAATGCAACTCAATCGACATAAACTTAAGGGCCGGTGAGGAGTAATAAATCCTATTTATTTGTTAGGAAACTTTTGGAATGCTTCACGATTTTAAAATTGGGAATCATATAATAGTTCACCGTTACGGATCCGATGAAACTGATTTTGTCGAAATCCGAGTCAGTGGCTAAAATGGCTATTTTCCAGTTATTGAATTAAATTAATAATTAATTAATTAAATCACCTTTTTAGTTTAAATTTAATGATTTACCATTTCTATCATTTTTGATTTCTTAATCATTTACAATAACTTAAACAATTTGTAGATGTCAATTTAAAGTTGATTAACTCATCAATCTCAATGTTATCTTCCAATTTCATTAAATTCAGAAATTATAAATTTAAAACTCCAAAAATCCATTTATTAAAGTTTAAACCTTGTTATTCAAGTCTTTCATTACAATAAGGATATAACTAACATTCTAAATCTTAGTACTTAATATTTCACAATTTCATCTTAATTTCTATTTTCATAATATTTAAATACTAAATTTCATTTAATTTCAATTAATCCAATTATTAAATTTAAATTAGTACATCTTGATTCTCATTCTTTTTTTTTTTCAATCAATCATTATCTTATGGATAAATCTTAACATTACTATATATCTGATTGCCTTAATGGTTTATAGTCATCAACAAAATTCATATTAACGTAGTTTTTAATTACGTTTAATTGCAATGGATTTAGATCTAATTCAATAGATTAAATAAATGGGTAAAAAATTAATAATTATCACTATTTGTCTAATTTAATCCTATTCGTATTTTATTATCAAATAACAAATATTATAATTACGTATCTAATGTTGATTGTATCAAATTACAATTTTTTACGTATTACTTCATCAGTTAATATAACTTTGAATTCATTTCCCAATTTACTAATTTCAATCAATTACAACTTTACAATTGGTTTCAATTAATTCGGATTGCACTAAATTAATTATCTATCGACTTGCATTGACACTGTCACCTTAATTTACATTCAATTACTGTTAACAATGTGTTATTTCATTAATCAATTCAATACTTACTTCTATTTTCTCATATTCAATTTATAACTATGTATAACACTTTCACTATTCATTTGTTAGAATTTTATTAAAATTGTTAGTAATTAGTTTTAATTACCATTGCTATATTTAATTTTAGCATCCATTTCAATATTAAATTATAATTTTTTTTACTTCTGTCCAAATTAAATTACAAAATCTTGTTAAAATAACAAATTTTATTATCGGAAATTTATGGGTCGTTACACATGCACCAAAAATCCAACTCATAGCAGCTTCATGTACTTATACTAGGTTCATAAAAAACAAGTGAGATCGCATTTTATATCATAGAGTAGTATGGCATTTCTATAACAAAAGAAACATGTTGCATTTTCTTCCAACTAACTTTAAGGCATTAAAAACACATGCATGCCCATCTCTTGAACTGCAATTTTTCAGCTAGAAAACTTCAAAATTTCGCTAAGCATTAAATAAAAATTGTTACATATGTTTCAAGCTTTTCAAAATGGAAAAATTATTAAAATCGGACAAACCATTAGAAAGTTACAGTTCAGTGCTATTTTGAGTGTTTTCACTTTCGGGACAGCGATATATACCTTTTTTTAGTTTTAATCATAGTTAAGCTTAAAAGTTTGCATTGCATTGCGAACCAAATTTGTTTACTGGTAACATAGCTTTGAAATGATAGCAAAATTTTCATGGCTTTCAAATGAAACTAAAATCGTTGGAAACGGGTCGATTGTTTAAGATATGTGGTCAAAACAAATTATGTTTTTTAACTCAAGATTTTCATTTGTTTAAAACAATGTTTTTTCAAATAACTAACTCCTAAATTATGATTAAAAATTAAAAATTAAAATTTTTAATTAGCAAATGCAACTAAACTTTATTTTCCAAAGCAATTTCAAAACATCATTACATTACATTACCAAATAATACATGCAAAACTTTTCAAATTCAAATCATTTTAAAAATAAATTAGCTTTTTTCATAAAAACTTTTCTACTTCAAAGTCCATAAAAATATCTATCTCATAAATTTATCTTTAGTAAACTTTAAATTCAAATTACATTGAAATCATATTTCTGCCAACACAAGGCCGGGTTACCCCTAACTGGGTAACTACTGACACGAATATGTCATCCCCCGATCGTAACCGATCTACATCCGAGGATCCTCGATTTCCAACAACCACAAAGTAATAAGTTTGTAGCACAACATATGTTAAGTATCTGGGCTCCATACCATGATACCACCTCTATCCAGAAGGAATGACATACACTAAAGGGGCGCTACCCTCTAATAACCTTGCCGCATCCTTCCTGATTTGACCATTTCCGGGGTGTGAGGTCCAACGAAGTCTCGTTCACAAAGCCACGCTTTGGTACAAAGCCATGCTTTGGGTCAACAAATGATCAAAGTAATGATCACAAAGATAAATGATCAAACAAATGATCATATCACAAATGATCAACAATGATAATTTCACAGCAACACTCAGCATGTCACGTTACCAAATTGGGAATATATCGCTAATAACCATCAACTACATAACCTCTGAGCTCGTACGTCTCAGAGAAGGGTGTTAAGCTAAGAGAATAAATTCTCCGCCACCAACAGAAATATATTTGAAAGAAATCAGCTTTATATCTCAATTTGTAATGTCAGACATACTATTCATACAAGTCTGTTCCGGGATCGAACAGAACCGAAGGCACTTACAAAGAAGTCCTTGCAATCCGGATATTCACTAATCACGTCCGGACTTCTCATCACATATGGAGTCTCTATACCGGGGACCAGTCGATGCAAAGACATTCGACGAGTTGTCTTTTCGCTTTTGAAAATATCCGGTCTTCAACACCGGTCTTCAAATGCAATTCATAACGACGTATCACATATTCGAAATGGGTTATACGACCCTAAGGTCCTTTCCCGGCTAATCCGAATAGTGAGTGCTTATTTAAAAATAAGTGTGGCATTCAAATTCAAGCAAATCACAACAAATACACATTCAAAGATAAATATTGATAGTCGGTTATTGAACTATCAATGCATATGCACAACATCATCAGATTCCAAATAATTTTCCAAATTATTTATTTTCCAAAAATATATTTACAAGATATATAATTTTCACCCTTCAACCATTTGAAAACAATTTTCAAATCACTTTTCATCTTTACCACTTTTGAAAACAAATTTCAATCATTTTCCTTACGCGGAAATACTTTCATTTCAACATGGTTCATTTAACCCATTAAATAAATTCTTAACGATTTACTTTATATTTACGTTTCGAATCCGTAAATTTATTCCCACACTTCAAAAATAAATCAACGTTTATTTTTAAACAAATTCCCCTTTTCATTTATAAATTCCATAGTGAATTTACATTCCAAAATATTTATGAATACACGATTTCAATTATTCATTTTCAATTTATCTTCAAAAAGATAAATTCTCAAAAACGTTTCATTTCACATTGGAAAAACATTTCCATACTTACTTATTGATAAGTAATTCACAAATCTATTTATTTTCAACATTTGGAAAATATTCAGTATACTTAAATCGAAATTAAGTATATATTTCATTCTTTAAGGAAATCATTCTCTTAAACATATTTATTTGGGCCAAAACGAATGTTGCGTAAAACATCGTTACGACAACCCAAAATCACTAGTATAGAGATTCGAAATTAAAATAGATATATAAATCCCAATACTATACAAAACATTTCCTTTCGGAAATCATTTACTATAATAACAGTGTTATAGTCCACCATCTCCTTCTATTTCTCGAAAACGTCTATTTCAACAATGAATGCTAAAATCTATAGTTTCGAATCTTAACACATTTTAAAAACATCGTTAGATCGTTTTAATTCTATTTAAAACATCACATCCAGAACATTTTCTTTAACATAATATTCACTATCCAAAAACGTGAATATACTTCGTTAACCAATTTCATCATTTCTATACGTTTTATTTTAATGGATTATTCACTGTCTAAAATGTGAATATAACTCCATTAATAAGTTATAACAATTTGCTTATCAAAATAAGTCGTTTGCGGATTTATAAAACAATGTTTATAATTTTCATTTCTATTTATTTTATAACAACTTCCTTTTATAAATCTCCTTTATTAAGCTATTTCAATTTATAACTCAATTATATACCAAAAGTTCATATTATAAGTTAAATACTTATAATTTATTTGTTTACAAAATCGTTCTTTTAAACTTCCCAAATTATAAATCTTATAACTTATAAGATTCATTTATTTACCCAAATCTACTCTTTTAATAACTTTACAAATTTTATAAACCTACTGCTTATAAAATTCCATTTATAACTCACTGTTTATAATTCTATAAATTTCATTTATTTATGAAATTCATTTACAATTCACTCTAACACTTATAAAAACTCGTTTTATAATTCAAATATTTTAATTTATAAATATCAATTTATAAATCTTTTATATAAATCAATTTATACTATTATTTTTAAAACATCTTTAAACTCTTTTATAATTTCATCATTTTCTTTTATGAAATAATCAAATTTCATAAATCCTATATTTTAAACTTTTTATAATAAATTCAAAAATCCCGATTTAAACTATTTTATAGAATCATTAACCCCATATTTTCAAAAATCAACTTTTATTTTATTTCTCAAAAATCATAATTTTTATAACATTAATATTATAACGTTTATTTATTTAAAATGAATCAATTCCAAAAATATTCTATAACGTATTCTTTCAAAAATCACTTTAAAAATCCTTTTAAAATTCCAAAATTGGCCCAATGATGCTACACACCAAATAGTCAATCACGACAACAACGACATCATATATCGATATGATAATCAACAAATATCAAAATATCTGTAATCAAGTAAATACTGTTGAGGAATCCAGTTGGATCCCTCCAACCTGTTTTCCTGCATCCAAAGATGTTAGCACAATACCAATTCCGTTTCAGTACGGAATTATCGCGGTATATGAGATTTATAAAATATTATCCGCTTAATAGACGGCGCAATAGGGTCTCATCCGCTATATAATGCGGGAAATCAACTCCAAGTACATAAATAATACCAATTTCACTGTACTGTGAAATATTCGCGGTATATGTTTTTAGTAAATAACCTCCGCTTACTAACGACGTATAATGTCTATTTTAACAATCAATAGATAACAATCATCATTCAAACATACAATTAAGAATTTTAAATCTAACTATTTAAAATTAAAATCGAAACCGATTCGATTGAGTGCGAAGTTCTCACCTTGATTTCAATTTCGTTTTCAGCTTTTATTTCGAATAAAATTAAACGCGCGTTTAATTTTACCCGAAATTTTCACTAGCACCAAACGACTCCAATCCAGTTCCATAGAGTAGTGCTCGTCCATACGAACCCAATGCAACTTGTTTCGTGCGTTTTCGACCTCGTATGAAAAAGGTATGAATTTTTAAAGTTACACGAATTTTTACATAAATAAATTACAACTTATATTTTTATTTTCTAAACCTAATTTGCATCAAGCCATTGATCTCTTCACCTGCAACATCGTGGCCGTCCCACGCAACTCATCTCCCCCTTCCAGTAACACGGACACAACATAGAACCCAACTCCAACGATACTAGGGTTGAATTTTGCTACCTCCACGACGACTTCTAAGTTGATCAACCACCTCCAATGCGCACGCCATCATGCGAGCCACCCACGCTTCAAGTGCGGCCAGGCTCGGCCATCACCTTGGCATGAAATTCGAGAACGAACGCGGTGATTTTGATGGAGAATCGCCGTCAATCCGTGCAACGAAACTCGATCACCACCGTTGAGATCGTAGATCTCATCACGCTCTTTCATTTTGTAGTTGAGAGATTCTTGTAAAAGTGGATAGATTGAAAGATTTTGAGGGAGGAAGAAAACTAAATTTTCGCTAATGGTTAATATGAACGGCGGCTGGAGCTTTTTGAAACCCTATCGCTTTTTTTCTTTTGCAATTGTGAATATTTGAGGGCTTTTATAGAAAATATAACGAACACTATTCATCCCGGAATTTCCGACCACCAAACGAAGCGTGCCGGTTGGCGTTCCTACGGTTTACCCCGCGTTCCAAACACAATGGAACGTGTTTCGGGAGCTAATTCGATCATCTGTGCGAGTTATGGCAATAAACGTTCAATTTTAAATTAAATCGGTAAATCAAATTTCTATGCGTTTTGGCTTGCCCCGGACAAACGGTAAATCCGATTGACACGAAATTTGAAACCATACAATAATATCACATTACGGATCCGATGAAACTGGTTTCGTCGAAATTCGAGACTGTTTGAAAATGGCTATTTTAACTCGCCAAATAAATATTAAAACAATTTCGATGCGTTTCGAGCTGCCACGGTCAAAAGAAAACTCCGATTGCTATGAAAATTGAAATCCGATAATAACAAACTATTACGGATCCAATGGATCTAGTTTCGTCCAATTCTGAGACTGTTCGAAAAATGGCTAATTTCACTAGTCGATTTAAATATTAAAATATTCAATTTTCACAAATAAATTCTAAATTCAATTTTAAAAGTTCTATAACATCATTCTAACTCCAACATGACAAAATAAAATTTTACAAATCATTTTCAATCATAGTTAACCCAATTTTCAATTATTTCTGTAATTTCAACTATTAAATTATCGATTTAATTATCCAACTAAAACTAATTATTCGAAAAAAAAATTATTAGACTTATAAATTTCACTTATTAATATTTTAAATTAATTAAATATACAAATTTTAATTGACAGAAATTCTGGGTCGTTACAATCTTCCCCCCTTAAAAGAATTTCATCCTCGAAATTACCAAGTAAGAAAAGTTACAGAATCCATTAACTTTCCCAAAATCCATAGTTAAACTTCTTACAATGACTTTACTAAGTTTTCAAATCATACTCAGTTATCTTTTCAAGAACAACTACTATTGTTTAACTTTTAACTCAAATCAAAATTATAGTTTTCAAAAATTTCCAATAATTCCCAAAAAAAATTCTAACGCCTTAAATTTTCGGAAAAATTCGCCATAGTCTCCTTTGCGCGGCTCGATTCGAAAAAAAAAATGACAGTATATATATATCACAAATATACTTCTCATCAAGTGATGAGGCATCCCGCAGGGAAAAAGTGTAAAAGTCCGATATTTAATTCGAGATATGTACCTTATATATTATTAGCGAGCATATACGGCTAATATAGCGCGAAAGCGAGCTCCAAATGCGAAGCAAACGCGATCCGCACCTACTAAACACTCAACAAACAGATGAGAAACATGTATATAGACAATAGTATCGATATACAACATATGGCAACATAATAACTATATATGCCAACATAGCAAATGCAGTAAAAGCAACATATTCAACCATCAACCAACTAGCATTCAACTAACATCCATAACCAATAAGTATTCATTCATATTCTCATTAATATTTAATGGATTGGGTTTTCAATTTAATCACATTTGATTCATTAACAGTGGATGTTTTTACTAACATTCATTTTCAATTAGTTTATATTCACTAATTCATATTCAAGTTGGTTCACTTCCAAATCAAATTCAATTCTATTTGAGATTCACTTAACTTCCAATTGATTTCAATTACTTTAGCTTTCAATTTCATTAACTCAATTGCATATAGGTTTTTTATACAATCAACTAATTATCATATAACAACCAATGTATATTAATTACAACCAAATTCCTTTGCTTATCTTCATTCAATTTGGTTTAACACCTTTACTTTCAATTGGTTTAATTAAATTGATTTTTCATTCAATTATTCAACTTTTTTTTCTTCAATAACATTAAATTTTAATGAATTACACTTACATCCGTTATTTCATATCAACTTAATTTACATTTAATTGATTAACATTCAACCCATTCATTCAATTCAATTACTAAAGTTGAATTTCATTTATATAACTCAAGTTTATATCCATCACTTCACTTTATTAATTTACTTTGATACCAAAATCAACTTCATTCAACATCACTTAAGTTATATTCCATTTAAACATTATTTGGTTTTACTTAACTTAAATTCCCACTTATAAATCCAATTCAGATTCCAATTCTAAAGTAAAATTTTATTTAACCTTTACCAAAGTCAAATTTCATCACTTATTCAAACTCATTTTTATTTACAACTCATATTCATGAATATATTCATATAGTTTCACTTCTTATATATATAAGTATATTTCATAATTATAAATCACTTTAATTATAAGTTCATACTTATAATTAATTTTACTTATACAATTATTCTTTTATAACATGTTTTATTAACTTATATATATATTCTTACATTTTCAATCAACCAAACAATCAACTTATATACACTTTAATAATTCTGAAAAATCATCCCTTTATATATAAAATATACTCAAGGTAAAATTATTTCATTTACCCACCTTAAAACAATATCGTGTCGGTTTATCTTGTTTAAGAGTTTAAAAACCCCTATCTACCATAGTTAGCTAGACTACATCGACCGGAATCTATAAACAATCAACCGATAAGTCAACACAATATAAAACAATTTATATTCACTAACAAATACGCTCTCATAGCTATTATTACACTCAAACTCATTCTAGAGCACTACCGACTCTATCTCTAATGAGTAATACCCAACAGAGTCATGGTTGTCGCTTAACCATATGCTCTGATACTAGATGTGAGGACCCGCAAATACGTACTACTTGAATAGACACTAATCTCCAGTGATTAACTCAAGATGAATGGAAATACGAATTCTTAGGGTTTTTTTTAAAAAAAAAAAAAGATAGAAGAAGAGAGAAAAGATAGAACAGAACAGAAAAAAAACATCAGAACAATATCAGAATCTCACAATCGCAGCGGAACAACATATAATAGATAAATGAATAATCTTTAAAACAAAGAACTATATCAGTTATTACATTATATTACATTTCATTACATCATCAGAGTGTACAACTATCAAACAACAACAGACAGCGGAAAAGAAATACTATATACTAGTGAATACGCCATGCCATCCATCTTGCTTTCAGCAACTTCCGAATTCCAGAATATCCTGATAAACCTGACTCTTGACTGCCCGTGTGGAAATTGGTGGGCGCTCAAAGTTTAGGAAGGAAAACAATAAACTCCGAGTCAGTCATGTGACTGGTGTGAGAACTCAAAACAGTTTATCTTTAAAACAAAGAACAAGATAATTTTTAAAATAGATTCGCAATGTTTTTTAAAAAATGAGACTACCATAAGGCCTCCCGCACATACACACAATGCAAATGCAGAATCGGAGGAGATTTCTCCTTATGATAGTCAAATATGCTTGATACGTATTAAAAAGAAACATTTGATATTATTACTAGTGCATGGTGTAGAAAAAAATCATTTCGAAAGTAAAGATATAAATCTTAGCCAACATAGGCATTCCGCACTTATGCCTACTATAGCTACCATGTTCAATAGCAGGTTACCGCCACTTTCCATGACAGGTTATACAACTAAAACCGTACAAGATCGTATTATTTCTTTGGATTTCCAACAAATGATCAGGTCAAGGAACTTCCCATCGCCACATGGAAACGCCTCTGGAATGACGTCCCGAGAACCAAACCGGATCTCTGCCAACACAAGGCCGGGTTACCCCTAACTGGGTAACTACTGACACGAATATGCCATCCCCCGATCGTAACCGATCTACATCCGAGGATCCTCGATTTCCAACTACCACAAAGTAACAAGTTTGCAGCACAACATAGGTTAAGTATCTGGGCTCCATACCATGATACCACCTCTATCCAGAAGGAATGACATACACTAAAGGGGCGCTACCCCCTAATAACCTTGCCGCATCCTTCCTGTTTTGACCATTTCTGGGGTGTGAGGTCCGACGAAGTCTCGTCCACAAAGCCACGTTTTGATACAAAGCCATGCTTTGGGTCAACAAATGATCAAAGTAATGATCACAAAGATAAATGATCAAACAAATGATCATATCACAAATGATCAACAATGATCATTTCACAGCAACACTCAGCATGTCACATTACCAAATTGGGAATATATCGCTGATAACCATCAACTACATAACCCCTGAGCTCGTACGTCTCAGAGAAGGGTGTTAAGCTAAGAGAATAAATTCTCCACCACCAAAAGAAATATATTTGAAAGAAATCAGCTTTATATCTCAATTTGTAATGTCAGACATACTATCCATACAAGTCTGTTCCGAGATCGAACAGAACCGAAGGCACTTACAAAGAAGTCCTTGCAATCCGGATATTCACTAATCACGTCCGGACTTCTCATCACATATGGAGTCTCTATACCGGGGACCAGTCGATGCAAAGACATTCGACGAGTTGTCCTTTCGCTTTTGAAAATATCCGGTCTTCAACACCGGTCTTCAAATGCAATTCATAACGACGTATCACATATTCGGAATGGGTTATACGACCCCAAGGTCCTTTCCCGGCTAACCCGAATAGTGAGCGCTTATTTAAAAATAAGTGTGGCATTCAAATTCAAGCAAATCACAACAAATACCCATTCAAAGGTAAATATTGATAGTTGGTTATTGAACTATCAATGGATATGCACAACATCACCAGATTCCAAATAATTTTTCGAATTATTTATTTTCCAAAAATATCTTTACAAGATATATAATTTTCACCCTTCAACCATTTGAAAACAATTTTCAAGTCACTTTTCACCTTTACCACTTTTGAAAACAAATTCCAATCATTTTCCTTACACGGAAATACTTTCATTTCAACATGGTTCATTTAAACCCATTAAATAAATCCTTAACGATTTACTTTATATTTACGTTCCGAATCCGTAAATTTATTCCCACACTTCAAAAATAAATCAACGTTTATTTTTAAACAAATTCCCCTTTTCATTTATAAATTCCATAGTGAATTTACATTCCAAAATATTTATGAATACACGATTTCAATTATTCATTTTCAATTTATCTTCAAAAAGATAAATTCTCAAAAACGTTTCATTTCACATTGGAAAAACATTTCCATACTTACTTATTGACAAGTAATTCACAAATTTATTTATTTTCAACATTTGGAAAATATTCAATATACTTAAATCGAAATTAAGTATATATTTCATTCGTTAAGGAAATCCTTCTCTTAAACATATTTATTTGGGCCAAAACGAATGTTGCGTAAAACATCGTTACAACAACCCAAAATCACTAGTATAGGGATTCGAAATTAAAATAGATATATAAATCCCAATACTATACAAAACATTTCCTTTCGGAAATCATTTACTATAACAACAGTGTTATAGTCCACCATCTCCTTCTATTTCTCGAAGACGTCTATTTCAACAATGAATGTTGAAATCTATGATTTCGAATCTTAACACATTTTAAAAACATCGTTAGATCGTTTTAATTCTATTTAAAACATCACATCCTGAACATTTTCTTTAACATAATATTCACTATCCAAAAACGTGAATATACTTCGTTAACCAATTTCATCATTTCTATGCGTTTTATTTTAAAGCATTATTCATTGTCTAAAACGTGAATATAACTCCATTAATAAGTTATAACAATTTGCTTATCAAAATAAGTCGTTTGCGGATTTATAAAACAATGTTTATAATTTCCATTTCTATTTATTTTACAACAACTTCCTTTTATAAATCTCCTTTATTAAGCTATTTTAATTTATAACTCAATTATATACCAAAAGTTCATATTATAAGTTAAATACTTATAATTTATTTGTTTACAAAATCGTTCTTTTAAACTTTCCAAATTATAAATCTTATAACTTATAAGATTCATTTATTTACCCAAATCTACCTTTTTAATAACTTTACAAATTTTATAAACATACTGCTTATAAAATTCCATTTATAACTCACCGTTTATAATTATATAAATTTCATTTATTTATGAAATTCATTTACAATTCACTCTAACACTTATAAAAACTCATTTTATAATTCAAACATTTTAATTTATAAATATCAATTAATAAATCTTTTATATAAATCAATTTAAACTGTTATTTTTAAAACATCTTTAAACTCCTTTATAATTTCATCATTTTCTTTTATAAAATAATCAAATTTCATAAATCCTATATTTTAAACTTTTTATAATAAATTCAAAAATCCCGATTTAAACTATTTTATAAAACCATTAGCCCCATATTTTCAAAAATCAACTTTTATTTTATTTCTCAAAAATCATATTTTTTGTAACATTAACATTATAACGTTTATTTATTTAAAATGAATCAATTCCAAAAATATTCTATAATGTATACTTTCAAAAATCACTTTAAAAATCCTTTTAAAATTCCAAAATTGGCTCAATGATGCTGCACACCAAATAGTCAATCACGACAACAACGACATCATATATCGATATGATAATCAACACATATCAAAATATCTGTAATCAAATAAATACTGTTGAGGAATCCAGTTGGATCCCTCCAACCTGTATTCCTGCATCCAAAGATGTTAGCACAATACCAATTTCGTTCCAGTACGGAATTATCGCGGTATATGGGATTTATAAAATATTATCCGCTTAATAGACGGCGCAATAGGGTCTCATCCGCTATATAATGCGGGAAATCAACTCCAAGTACATAAATAATACCAATTTCACTGTACTGTGAAATATTCGCGGTATATGTTTTTAATAAATAACCTCCGCTTACTAACGGCGTATAATGTCTATTTTAACAATCAATAGATAACAATCATCATTCAAACATACAATTAAGAATTTTAAATCTATCTATTTAAAATTAAAATCGAAACCGATTCGATTGAGTGAGAAGTTCTCACCTTGATTTCAATTTCGTTTTCAGCTTTTATTTCGAATAAAATTAAAAGCGCGTTTAATTTTACCCGAAATTTTCACTAGCTCCAAACGACTCCAATCCAGTTCCATAGAGTAGTGCTCGTCCATACGAACCCAACGCAACTTGTTTCGTGCATTTTTGACCTCGTATGAAAAAGATATGAATTTTTAAAGTTACACGAATTTTTGCATAAATAAATTACAACTTATATTTTTATTTTCTAAACCTAATTTGCATCAAGCCGTTGATCTCTTTACCTGCAACATCGTGGCCGTCCCACGCAACTCATCTCCCCTTTCCAGTAACACGCACGCAACATAGAACCCAACTCCAACGATACTAGGGTTGAATTTTGCTACCTCCACGACGACTTCTAAGTTGATCAACCACCTCCAATGCGCGCGCCATCATGCGAGCCACCCACGCTCCAAGTTCGGCCAGGCTTGGCCATCACCTTGGCACGAAATTCGAGAACGAACGCGGTGATTTTGATGGAGAATTGCCGTCAATCCGTGCAACGAAACTCGATCACCACCGTTGAGATCGTAGATATCATCACGCTCTTTCATTTTGTAGTTGAGCGATTCTTGTAAATGTGGATAGATTGAAAGATTTTGAGGGAGGAAGAAAACTAAATTTCGTCCATTGGTTAATATGAACGGTGGCTGGAGCTTTTTGAAACCCTATCCCTTTTTTTCTTTTGCAATTGTGAATATTTGAGGGCTTTTATAGAAAATATAACGAACACTATTCAACCCGGAATTTCCGAACTCCAAACGAAGCGTGCCGATTGGTGTTCCTAAGTTTATCCCACGTTCCGAACACAATGGAACGTGTTTCGGAAGCTAATTCGATCATCTGTGCGAGTTATGGCAATAAACGTTCGATTTTAAATTAAATCGGTAAATCAAATTTCTAGGCGTTTTGGCTTGCCCCGGACTAACGGTAAATCCGATTGACATGAAATTTGAAACCATACAATAATTCACATTACGGATCCGATGAAACTGGTTTCGTCGAAATCCGAGACTGTTTGAAAAATGGCTATTTTAACTCGCCAAATAAATATTAAAACAATTTCGATGCGTTTTGAGCTGCCACGGTCAAACCAAAACTCCGATTGCTACGAAAATTGAAATCCGATAATAACAAACTATTACAGATCCAATGAAACTAGTTTCGTCCAATTCTTAGACTGTTCGAAAAATGGCTAATTTCATTAGTCGATTTAAATATTAAAATATTCAATTTTCACAAATAAATTCTAAATTCAATTTTAAAAGTTCTATAACATCATTCTAACTCCAACATGATAAAATAAAATTTTACAAATCATTTTCAATCATAGTTAACCCAATTTTCAATTATTTCTGTAATTTCAACTATTAAATTATCGATTTAATTATCCAACTAAATCTAATTATTCGAAAAAAAATTATTCGACTTATAAATTTCACTTATTAAATTTAAAATTAATTAAATATACAAATTTTAATTGACAGAAATTCTGGGTCATTACAATATTACTAAAAATGAGAGTGATAGGTGAAAATATGAAAAGTGACTCCATGGAGTGCTAATCGTTGATCAACAAATTGAACCAAAAGGGTGCGGGTCCAATTGACGATGATGCCGCTAATAATAGATGGTCTTACGCACTATGGGATAAATTCAGTCATAACTTCCCATCTTAGGGATGATGTTGTGCCGAATGATGCACATAATTAGATGGGCAGTTGGATATAGATTATCCATCTTCCAAACACCAAAATCTAGGAAAAAGTTCTGCTGTAAAATTATTGAGTCGGTCACTTCAAAATCATCCAAGTACGCATCCTTCACGGAGCTTCTAAAATATCAGATCATTAATCAGCTCAATCAAGATGCTCTTCACATCCAAACAAATCGAATTATTGCCTCCATCGAAATTCTATATCAACAGGACATCGAAAAGGCAGATGCAACATGGATAACATTCCCACTTAAAGATCCCGAGCAGAGGATCGGTGCAAATCCTACCGTGACGAATAGCTCTTCCAACCCAAAAACGATGGAACCTTTTGCTCATTCCAGTCCATCTAAGTGGCCTCTTTAGGATTGAGACCATAATGGTGCGAGGAAAAAACCAGTAGTGTAAAAAGGTGTCTTGGCCTAAGAAGTGGTCGAAGGGAAGAAGTAGGGTTTGGATCTGGAGTGGTGGTGGGGCGAGATCTAATGTGCCAAAACCAACATGAGGGGAAGGCAAGGCTGTTGCTTCTAGACAAAAATGGCATCACCTAGGGGAGGAACAGAAGAGAGAGGCTGATACTTGGAGGAGGAGGAGAATGAAGATTAGGTTCGGCTTGTTGAGGAAGGAGGAACAAAAGAAGACAACTAGGGAATTGTTTTATAGTCCCATTCCATGTTCAAGTTGTGTAAAAACTCATTAACTGGTAGACCATTCTAGGTTTACCACTAGTGATCAACTGATAGACATGCTTTGGGCATTAATGGAACCTAGACCGAGTTAGGGTCGGATTAAATAATAATCATTTCATGTCCTTTGTTTCAACACGATCCGAAAAATTCCTGTCATCATGGCGGTGTCAAAGCCTACTGCCTAGTCTCAAACCATACTCCAGCAATTCATAGTAGTCCCAACAAAACTACTACGATTAACAACAATTTCAAAAAACCAAAAATAATCCAACTGTTATTTCCTACCTGCTTCGCATGGAAATATTTCTTGCAATAGTTGCAGATAAACAACACTTCAAACTATGTACACATTGAATGTCATTCCTATTTTGTATGTACCTTAAAGAGAAAAGATTTAAAAAACATCAATTTTATAAACTGAAAAATCACCGAGCTACATATATGCTCCTTTATACTTGTTTCTAAATAATAGAAACTATTTCATACTAAAACTTCCAGTAATAATCAAACTTATATATATATATATATATATATATATATATATCAAGATTTCCAAAAAAACTTTTTAAAACACAAACTTCCCAATTTAGTAAACTATTTCTATCCAAAAATAAAAATCAAGCCTTTACTGATATATAAGTATAAATATTTAAGGATTTCAAAAACTAATCCTTTATAAACTAAAATTTTCTTAATACGACCAACTTAGTGGTATACTTGTTTCTTTGAAAATTAAAATTTCCAAACTTTCCCAAAACAAAATTTCCAAAATAAATCGTTGGAAAAAAGAAATCCTTTGAAAACCCTTTTTCAAAAATCTAAGGCATTTTCAAAATATAATTTATAAAAACTCTCCCACAAGTTTACAACTAAGGAATCGACATTAATTCTCTAAAAAAATCTTGTTTGCCATCAAAGAGTTGATCGGTGGACAATCTCTTGCCAAAACTGGTTCTTGGATGACATACAGGCTCCAATTTTCCACCCATATGGAATAAATGTGTTTCCTTGACTGGAACTCATCATCCAAATTCAAAATCATAAGAAAGCTAGAATCTCAACCATTAGGTTGATCACCTCCAGCCTTCGCGATTCTAGCATATGTCGTACTCATGCCCTTCATCAATAGCGCCTTACACATCACCAGCACTCCGTGGGGGACTTCGGAGTCAACATGGAAATCTTAACTCTAAGATATTTCCTCCTATAGTTGCTTTGTCCATCCTTTCGGAGTGGAATTACAACTAATTCTATAATCGGAATTCTTAGAAACTACTGTAAAATATAATAATACTACATAGGAAACTACGAATACGTTCTCTCAATTTATCCTAATTCCTCTAATTTACTAACCTAGCTCTGAAACCAAATGTAACAACCCATACCTTAATAGGCCTAAATTTCTACAATGATAGAAACCCAATTCCATCACAGCACAGATCATTGGATTTGGTACCTGTAAATAAGCATGAGCATTAACAGAGATTAATAGAAATCTAAATTCATAGCAGAAACAATAGTATGATAAGAATATTAATTATGACAACTACCTTGGAATTAATGGCATTCATTGGACAACAGATTGTCACATTAGCATCGAGCAAGAGAGAAAAGAAGACTTCTCCAACAACTAAATAACTCGGCTCCAGTGACCCGTTCCTTTAATTCTATCCCGTGGGTTGTAATGAGGAGGAGATTAAAACAACGTTCTGGTGACTGGAAAATATAGAAACTATCCATAACATAAATTTATAACGATTGGTTTCCATTTGTTATTGTGTCCATTAAGGTTAGAACTTCTAATCTAACCTTGTATTGCACATAATATTACTTACCTACCCACCTCTAAGGTATAAAATACTGACAAAGCCTTATCAGCCGCCCATACTTCCATACTCATTTACCACTTAATACTTCTAAATATGAAGTGAGCTTCCACTATCACTACATGTCTTTTAAAAGAGAAATAGGCAGACTCTGTCATTTAAGACCTCAATCGAGGTAGACTCTAGCTTATAAGACATATTCCCAAGATGAAATTTTAGGTCATCATTATTGGTTTATTGGTCCTATCTAAAAGACCTTTAACCACTATCTATGACCTATAATTTACAGTAGTCGTAGTACTAGCGCATCTATCGTTATTAAAGTCTTAACAATATGGGAGACTGTACCCAAACCACTTGATACCTCATTAATAACGACTATACATGCCTCTGACCATTTAACACCTATTTATTGGTAGCCTTTTTCCATTTAATACCTAACCCCAAGGCAGACTCCTCACTGGTACTATCTAGCTGACATTACTTGGAAATCTCATTAGGCTACCTAGTAATTCTTTTATAGGAGAGCGACGAACCCTAGATCAGTCACTCAGTACCTAAAACCCAAAGTGAACCCTTCTCGAGATATCCATCTTCACTCTTAATTATAAATATGGAATCTCATTAGGTTACTTCTTTTGATAGGAAGGCGGGCCCTAAGATAGCCACTTAATACCTCAACACTGAAGTAAACCTTTTAAGAGATATCACTCGCCACTCCTAATTCCAAATTTCAACCATTTAATACTTTCCACTTAAGAAAGTAAATCTAATCTCTCACGTCGTCATAGGTCCTAGGATTAGTGATATCTCATATTAGTAGTATGTGCACCCGACTAATGGTAACCTTAAAGTGAAGGACAATTTTCCTTCGAGTGACTCTACTGATCTCGCATCACTAACCCGCAAAGTCCGATTAATTATCCTAAGCCTTGTCTTATATTATCTCAGGTAGAAACTAGACTTAGCTTACTAATTCCCCTTTAACTTAAGGCAATAAGATTTACTTTAAATACATATCTACCCATAAATCCTCTTTTATTGCACATAAATGTCAGTTTATCCATAAAATCCTAACGGACATTTCCTAAAATATTTATGTATAATTACAAATTTAAAATTAGTAACATTTTTATATCTATCTCATTTTTATTAATCCATTAATCTATTTACCTTTATCTATTGTAACCCTTAATTAAATACTATCATTATTTCTTATTAATTACCCATTAATTTAGGTTACAACCTTTTATTTCCTAATAATTAATTAATAGGAATTCCTAATTTATTTCCCATTAATATGAATTACTATCTTTTCTAATTCTAACTATTCGCTTTCCTAAATATAATAATAACCAACAAAGGCTGTTCTTCTTTATTAATGCAATAAATACATGTAAACTTCTTAATAAAAGTACCTATCATAACCAAATATGTTCTAATCGTAAGATGTAACTAGAATATGCTTTCCATATTTAATTTGCTAGAGTTAAATTCCTTAAGAAGATTTTCCACTATGATTTCCACCAATTGATTTAACACAAAAAGGAAAGATTGACTCCGTTTGAAATTACAAGAGATGGATAATTTCTTTTTAATTGGAATAGACAATCTAAACTACAGAGGATAAATCTGTATTTTACACTCCTCTTCCCTTTTTGTTTGTGGGTATTCCTTGTTAAATCAAACGTTGCCCCTTTTAAATGAAAAGTGGAAAAGGAAACAAATTTATAAAATTCAAATGGATTTTTTTCCATACAAAATTTAAATATGGAATATCTACAACATATCACAAATTGGATAAGAATTTTAAAATCCTATTTTGCATCCAAGTATAGATTTGGAATAAAATGTGCAACATTCAAATTATAAATTTTTTTAGGACTACCAGATCTAGGTGTAAACATATTCCAAATTACGTCTAGAACAAGAATATATAGGCAGTAGTGTTCAACACTAAATTAATCGTACAATTCACAAATAAAATTGGTTTAGGCATAAAAATGAAACGTATGCCAATGGAATAGATTTAAAATCATAAACAATATATAAAAATTCCTACTCACCTTTTAAAAGCGATCCAAATCTCCGTATCTGAAGTAGAACCATAAATTCATCTTTAAATCATTTTTAATCCAAGAAATATGCATAAAAGGGTATATACATACATTAGGATTACATATCTAAGAAGAGACTTGGAATTAAGAGAGAAAACAGATACAAATATATAAATTACCTCAAAAAAGCGTATAGTTGAGTCTCTTCTTTCTCCTTTTTATTAGATTTCTATTCTTCTCCAATTTGTATGAATATAGATATAAATGTCTTATTTTTATTATTAGAAAGAAAGTGTAGAGAATAAATGGCAGAGCTTCGTTGCTCTATTCAAAAAATATATGAGAAGAGAAGGAAGGGTTAGGCCCGAATTTATAGGCGCTAGAATCAAGCAGAACCACACAATTTAAAATATATAGTCTAGGTCGTATACGGCCTAGGTTAATTGCAGCCGCCACACGAAGCAGTCAACCACCCCTAGTCGACAGCTGCAATATGCAGGTCGACCTATGGGCCCTATGCAATTAATTAAAATGTTAATTTTCCTATTCGAATTATTTCATTTCAAATTCATTTTTCATCCATAACTTCTTCATTTGAACCCAGATCGCAAAACTCCAATATGAAAGTTGCTCAAAATTTCGCCATGAATGCAATTATACAAGTTTCTTTGTCAACTTCCATCGTTTATAGAAATTCCCTTTTTGGAGCTAAATTAATTAACAAAATAATTAAATAACTTACCCAGACTTACGGGGTGTTACACGTGAACTCTTAATTATATCTCGGAGCACTTCATATGGACAATATACGTATGGGTACAATCCTATAATTCAATCATCCATAATGCTCTACCCTGAGCATATGTACTTACTCTACCTTGAGCATCACCTCACGTAAGTATAATACCAATTCCGAGCACTTGAGTGATATCCTTATAATGAATAATCGAATAGGCATCCCATCGACGTCCCATACCTTCGTGTGATCCTCAATCATTTATTCACTACTAATAAATTATACTCAATCTCTATAATATTCGATATAATGAGTCCAAAGAATAACCGAATAAATATTATCAAATGTTCCATCTCAAACGATATTATAACTTTGTTATTCAGATTTCTCATCACATAGAATTAAATATCACAAAACCAAACAAAAGAATGACATCACTATATAAAATCACACATAAAGTAACTAATCAAAATATACAAAGATGAATCATTCATAACATCAAAATTAGAATAGGAACATGAGAAATTAAAAATGTGTGGATAGTATAAAAAATTCCAATGAATAAAATTAGTAAAACGTTCATTTGTATTAGATAATTTCAACTTTTTTTATATAATAACATAAATAAAGATTTTAAGTATTAAAAATTGACTTCTTATTCTTACCTATATATTTAAAACATTCAAAATCCCTTTATAGGCCAATTATTGGTTTAGAATCTATTTCATAATTTTTTATAACTAAATACTATTTTAGAATAAATTTATAAACTTCCAAAATAATTTCTTACCATTTCAAACCATAATTATAATTCAAAACCTTCACTTTATACTCAAACTATTTAGGACAAAACATTTTTTTAAGAAAAATGTATGATCCGCTAAAATAGAGGAGAGCACACATGATATATATATATATATATATATATATATATATATTACAAGATAAAGAGCTGCCAACATGCCTGACATGTAGCTAATCTAAACATAAAAATCAAAGGAAAACTCAGGTACTCCTAAAATGAGCTTTGGCAAGGCCACCGCCCGTTACACCCCAATACCAAGCTTCGGCGTGGCCACCGACCAATATAAAGTGTTAGAAGTACCTGAAAAGCTATGAAATATCCAATGAAACTGGAAGCCAACTCTAACTAGAAAGGCATCTCCAAGTTGATGACTCTAAAGGCATGGAAAAGCAAATGATTTGAAACGAAACTGTGAATGATCTGGACTGGAAAAGCCACTCTAAAGACTCAGTAAAACTGGAAGTAATGCATGGTTGAATAGTGAATCCTCCTTAAAACAGGACTCCAAATGAAGATGAAGATGTACTAAGAAGAACCCCTCCCTACATACAGCAATCAGCAAGCCGCAATCTTGTGTACCTACAATAAGAAACTAACACCATATCTAGCCCAAGACCTGTATCTGAAACAGAACTAAAAAAAAAGTTAGAATAATACACATATATGTATATAAATGAATAAAAGTAAAAGGAATAAAAGTAATGATATAAAAGTTAAGCTAACACGAAAGATTAAAATAAAGAATAGAAAAATAACAAAAAGGAATCCGTGACCGAATGAACTTAAAGATCTAAAAACTAAAGAAAACAAAAACTAAAACAGTATTTAAAACAAACCAAAGATATCCTTATGGTCTTTTTTTGATCAATAGGATGTTTAAATACACAGCGAAATCATCATTTAAGTTTGAAAAAATATTAATACTACAATTATTAATATCAAAAATATTATTTTTATATTTGAATAGATTAATATTATGATCAACCTTATTAAGATATTCTTTAAATAGATTATTTTTAGCTAATTTATAATTAGGATTTGACATACATACACACACACACATATAAGTATTTCTAACATTTATATAAATAATATAGACAAACATACATTTGGATAATATGTTTGTATATTAGATGAGCTAACGTGCCCGTTTCGGTTTAAATCCCAGCACCTATATACAGACATATTATTACCTTGCACGGATTGATATGTTATACATGCGCATGCGCATATACACACATATACGTATCTGATAAACGTGTATATTTATAATATGTAGCATTAATTAAAAATAAAAAATCATTTTATAAATTTAAATAAAATAAAGATTTTATTTAAAAGAAATTTAGATATGTTCCAAATAAATTAGACTTTATAGGCCTAATAAAGATCCAAAATGGTTAAAAAAAATTGAAATTCACTCATTACGTCCTCTACGGCCTAGCCCAGTTCCATCAAAGAAATGCTAATGAAAACATGGAAAGGGAATGCTATATAAAACATGAGAGAAAATGTATCAAAGATATAAGGAAAGCCGTTAAAATATACAAAAAAGAGCTATCATAAGTACGATTTAACGAGCTATCAAATTATGAATCCAAGAGCTACCAGAAGATTATTTGAAGAGTTGTCAAAAGTATGTTTTCAAGAGCTATCGAAAATTTGATTGAAATAAATATAAAAAATATGAGTCCATGAGCTATCGGAAAAGAAATATGTTATCGAAAATATAACATGAGATATCGGAAATACATACATTGTCATATATCATAAGTGTATTCGTCTGCTTCAATCACATAAATCGCCCTGCATGCTTGTAACATCCCGCCTTTTCGCACGATTTAAACAGACACACATGCCGATTGAATCCATACGGAAGGGCGGATTGTTATGGGGTAAATAAGAAAAATAAGAAAGAAATAAAAGAAAACAGAATCTCGCAGCGGAAGGATAAAATATAATAATAAAATATACAGTTTATAAATTTCTTTACAAAACATTCATATAATACATATCAGAGTTACACATACCAACAACAATGCAGCGGAACAGTGTGTAGTGCGCTAGTATAAATAATAATAATATACATCTTCGTCCTCTATAGCTAAATCTTCAAATCCTGAAACGCTCGGACTGACCCGAGCGAATTGAAAAGACAAAACACTCGAGTCAGAACTAAAAGATCTTATGTAAGTTAAATTAACAGAAATAAATATGAGTGCAGTAACTCAAGAGATGCTCGGGATTTACATCTCCTAAGGATCCGTTAAACTATTTACTATATAGTATATTGCGCTATTATAATAGTGTCTATTTGTAAAATAAACTTACTTTTTAATAGCGTTAAGGGGTTACCCATATAGCCCTTAACACAAATAATGCCAATAGTCTATACAGTACCGTAATACCTCCTGATCGGGAGGCTACCAGAGGATACTCCATAGGTACGACACAAATAGAAACTCGTAGTAAAGGCGCGGTAGGGTAGGTGACACAGCACAACTAGGCAATGCCAGGGTAGATATACCAATTACGCTTCCGGGCCGATGGAAACGCGCAGCGCGCAGCTGCCGCCCACCTCGAACAAACTCCCCACATCAAAGAAATCAAAAATGAAGGTGGCCACCGAATCAATCCAAAATCAGAGTATAGTATCGAAGGGAAGTGTCCGATCAGAGGTGCTACCTCATTAACCCGTCAATCGCTCCTGTTTTAGCCACTTTATGCCAACTCACGGGAGTTGGGTCCACGTATTTACCTTAGAGGAAACGTCGCCACCAACCTACTTCATTCTGGAATCTCCACCGCGTACACGGTTAGTCAAAGTGGTTTTCGGTATCGACAGAGAGTATGTCCATATCCGATCCCGGTCTCTTTGCCAACCAATCGTTATTATAACACCGCGGTTATTTAAAAAAAAAGATTTATACTTTAAAACCATAATAAAATATCCATTTAAAACCCATATAAACCCGATATCATTTATTCTTAAAACCCCAAATCAATACGATATCATTTATTTTCCAATATATATTCTTTCCAAAATCATAGGGTTTCCAAAGTAAAATATTTAGAAATCAAAACTCTTGAATATAATATTTCCAAATTATACTACCTTGAAAACATAGCTTTGAAAAAAAAATTCCATCTCTTAAATGGTTAAATATTAAATTACTTTTATAAACAAAATAGCTTCTTTAGATTTCACAAATCAATTTCAAATATCGATTTAAACTTCCAAATACCATTTCAATTCTTATGTTTCAAGGCTTTAAATATTTCACCATTTCAAACAGACTCATTTGACAATTCCATATATATATATCAAATTCAGTTACTTATTATTTAGACTTGAAATGTTTGCTTAATGAATTCAATATAATTTAAGAAAACCTTTAACTTCATATAACTGGATCATCTTTCAATTTATTATATATTCATTTAATAAACCTGATATTCATTAAAATCACTTTACACAAAAATCAAGTTATAAAAATCATATCCTTTAAAAATTCTAATTTTTATTAAATTTCAATTTAACTTAATATTCATCTTCCAAATCTATTCTCATTTAAGTCATAAAACTCCAGAAATTAAATTTTAAATAAATGTTTAATCTTATTTGATCTTAAAATCAAACTTTATTTAAACTTCAAATCAAATTTATACAAAGCTTAAAAACCGAAAATTACTATATATATAATAGCCTTTATCAATAACCAAATCAATATCTCATAAACCATATATATATAACTCTACAAAACCATAGAAAAACATTTCAAAAATAATTTTATATATTTACCGCGGTGCCTGTATAAAATTTTATATCCTATGGTCAAGTGATACGGATGTTTATCATTTCAATCCGCAATTTAAAATAAAAAAAATGCGGTTATATGTCATTTCAAACCATAATCCCGAATGAATGAAATGCATAGCAACTTGCAATTAATAAAATTAATCATCCATTCATCCATCAAATCATACATCCATTTATCACAGTCATCATCCAATTTCAAACAATCATCAATACATAACAGGTGATAAATAATGGTATCAATTATCAGTTTATACTCAAAATAAATTTAATAACTGTTAATTAGCAGTTTATATGCAAAAATAAACGTAAATTTAACTGGCAGTTAATATGCAATTAAATAAATTCTAACTATCAAATTTATGCAATAAATAAAATTAATTAATAGTTATATTAAATGAATGTGATTTATCAGAGATAGTGAATAAAACATGCCAAACAGTCATAAATAAATTTCTACTCATATCTAAAATTAATTTAACAAACACAAGAAATTTTAGAAATTGTGAGTGGGTTAAAACACTCACCTTTTGAATTTAAATCGAATTAAAAATCCGATTTAAATCCAGAAATTCGACGGTCTCGAAATCTGTCCAAACCAGTGTCAAAAGATCTCGAATTTTATTACGATCCTAATAAAAAAAATCTCGCGTGAAACGGAGTTCGTAGGAGAAAGTTATACGCATTAATGGTGATTGAAATTTCAAAAAAAAAAAAAAGCATAGAAATAAAAGAACACCTTCAAGCGCCACGTCATCCCCCTTTCTTTCCCTCTCTCCCTCATGCGTTTTGCTTTCAGATTTTTCTGAGAAGTTTGAATTTTAGCTTTTGATTTGGTTTGGAATTTTTATTTGGATCTAAGCTTTGTTTGTCTACCATTGAGGAGGAGAAGGAGCTGATGAAATTTTACGCGCAGACAAATGAGAATAGGCGGAGGTTAGGGTTTAGCGGGGTATTTATAGATGAAGTTGGAATAGACAGATGGATCCGAATTTAAATGAATTCACAATTTGTCAAATTTAAATTCCAATAATCCATTTATTTGATTTTTAGATCTTATTATGAATAAATGGTCAACTTACCATTCCTATCATTTCTGATTGCAATTAGCTTCAAATTTATTAACCAAACCTCCATATAAATAAAGATTTATTGCAAAAAATTTAGTGTTCACCATTAATTAAAGTAAATTCAATAAATTATAAAATCTTATTTCAAATGAAATTTTATAACATTCGTATTCAATTCTCTTTATTAAATCAATCATCATCTTATGTATATAATTAACATTAGTATATATCAATGTACCCCAATTGAATAAAATTTTATTCCCAAATTGGTTTACAACCTAATATAACATTTGAATTTTATTCCCAATTCATAAATTACTACCTTAACTAAATTTTACGTTTCCCTTTTAATTTACATTTTCACCTTACGTTACTACATTAATTATCCTTAAAGTAACGTCTATTATTAATAACAATATTATAATTACTTACCATTTTATTTCATAAATCAATCCATTTCATCTAAATTCTTATCTATGTAATATTTCAACATTTAATTTCATCAAATGTAATTGTTTTCCAATACGTTAATAACTTTATTTCCAAGTCTTATATTACAACAAACTATCCAATATGAAAGTCTTAACATTGTTACAAATACTACTTTAATTAACATTAACGCAATACTCAATTAAAAATTTTTGTAAATGATTTCAAAATTGTAAATTAACAAGCTACCAAAATAGGCAACATATAATAATCGTACTCTAACCTTTAGTCACATTAATACACTTTTATTTCTCAAAATCAAAGTTCCCATTTAACTAAATCTCCATAAATGAATTTGACGTTATCTTCAAAAAGTACTTTATATTAACATTAACGTAAAAATTTATTTATATCTATTGCAATCGATTTAGTACTATTTTCTCAATATTTAAAATGATTTAACAAATTTTAAATGTCAATTTATTCAAGATTAAATCAATATAAATATTCAATTCCACAAAATCCAAAACTGTTGATAAATTTCTAAAACTTCCTTTTTTTATTGAATCAACCTATATTTATTCCTTTCAGTAATCTCAAATATAAGGGTTTACCCTTTGAATTAAAAATTATCACATAAATATCCTATTTCAACGTAATTCTTAATTTAACATAATAAGTAAAATTTGATTTCATTTATCTCAATAAGTCGTACTATTATAAATTTACCAATTGACTCACTATTCAAATTCACCTCAAAATTTTTCTATCACCTTGATTTACTTAACTTTATAATTCCTTAGACAAATCTCTATCTCAAATCTTAAATGTAAGTCATTCTACTAATTATAGTACTTAATATTTTCTTAAAATAATCTTTCTATAATCCAATTTATTAAATAAGTTTCCAATTAGATCCAATTTCAACCTTGCACATAAGTTTAGGCTATAATTAACTTATAACGTATACTTCCCTAGTTATTTCTTTATATACTCCCCATATTAATTCCACAATTAACCATTATTATTAGAATAACGTTTATAATAAATACGATCTTATAATTTAGTCAACACTTAATTATTTCCTTTTCCATTAGGGTAACATTCCTTTATCTGATTATTACTTATTACACATTCTAATTCCATTAACAAGGAAGCAGGTAAATTATGATATATGCTACAAATTTTCAATCTATTACTATTCATTATTATTAACCTAAATTCAGTATTACTTACCTCGCATTAACCTTATTACTTAAAATCCTTATCCAATTTGAAATTAATACTCTAAATAAATACATTTACTTCTTTCGTTATTTTATTAGTTATAATTAAGGCACACCTAATTATCTTTATAGGTAAATGAGTGAATTTACTAGTATCCTACTATTACAACCTTTAATATACTTGTATATGGTTATTTTACCCTTTTATAATCCCTTTATAAATATATGCACATCTACAAATTAAGATTCTAAATCCAATTTCTTATTCCATCTAGGTTCCATTTCTTCACTTTATGAATAACTAGCATTTCCTATTCATTTGTTACATCTACTTATATTCACTTTATGAATAGTTTTGATATTCCATTTATTACTAACTTTAATTATTCCAATTTATTATCTACATACAATTTGAATCTATTTTCAAATTTTCACCTTTTTAATAATTAACACCTTACACTAATAAATAAAAAGGATTGTACTAAATAAAATTTTATTTTCATTAATGAATTCAATCCTTGCCTTTATTTACTTATTTCTAACCTTATATCCAATTGCAACAATTTTCACTATTGCACTTAATTGCAATAAACATTCAATTTGTAAATTTCAATTAACCTAGATACATCTAATTTCAACATTCTCTTTCATATAAATAAATAAGATTTCCGTTTCTTTCTAAATTAAAATTAAAAATTAAAAATCCTATTAATTTAATTCATTTTAAGCATCGAATTTACACGGGTCGTTACACTCTCCCCCACTCAAAACTTTTCGTCCCCGAAAAGGAAAGAAGGTAAAAGAAGAATTAAATAACAATACATCTTATTAAAAATATTAACTCATAAACAATAACTTACTAAATTTATTACCTTAAATAAAATATACCCATTTTATAATCATTATATCTTTTTATACTTAAATTACTAAAGTTCGGAAAACATTTTTAAAATATTCTAAGTCTAAAATTTTACGGAGAATTTTGGCAGAGTCTCCTTTGTACGGAGAGGCTCGGGAGAAAATATAATATCAAAGTATAACAATATACACAAATATTTCCAAAAATAATATGTATCCCTACACGGGAAAATGTATAAAATAGCGCTATAAACCGTAATTCGAAACGTACATATTTGTCGTGCAATTTACGCTTAATTTATGGAACCAAAAGCAGTAACAATTGCTTCCATAACCTGTATTTCACTTATAAAATCCACAGAGGTAACAATTTATATAAAGTGAAATATTTAAGTGGTTTCAATCACTATCAACAAATCAATACAACAACCAACAATTTCAACAAACAGCATATACAACAAAAACAAACAACCATTCAATCAAACAAACAAATAGTTGTTTGAGTTCAAAACTTTTAAGTTATACGGAATGAAGAATAAACCATCAAGTGCATCATTTACTCAACAGTTTTAGATTAAACCCAATGGATTATTCATCCATCCCAACAAGATTAAAGTTCCCTTACCCAACAACTCCAAACCACGACAAACAACAATTTAAATCAACAAATCAAATTAACTTATTATAAATTTTATTTCATACATTAGTTGTTTGATTCTTTTCATTCATATAACAGTTTATCTTTTATTTTCATTTATTTCATTCAATTTTATTTCCATTTTATCCCTTTCAAATATATTCAGAAATAACTCTACCCTATTTCTTAAATTTACAATTTCTCTTTATTATGTTACATTCATTTATTTTCACTTTAATTACTTAAGTTTATAATCGTTTATTTACCATACTTACCTTTAATTATATTTACTTGGTAAAATTTCAATTATAACTTAAGTTTATAACATTAAATTCTCATTTAACAGCGATTTCATTGAATACTTCATTACCTACCTTTACTTGTACAATTTTTATTACATTTCCTATTAAACATTTCAACTTTTAATATTTGGTAAGTTATATATGTTATTCAAGAGTATAATTGAAAGTTATACAAGTTTGTTCTATTTCCTTAAATTAAATTAAAGTTCAATAATAGTAATCTTTATTTCATAAGTTACAAATTTCCAATTTCATTTAATACCATTTTTACTTTACTTAAAGGTTCAAATTTGCTACACTTAATTGTCCTATTAATTAACTGGAACCTAAGAACCAAATACCGGGTTTAATTTTAAATCATTTAAAATAATAGATAGATATCTACGCTTAACATATATATCCAATTATAATTAAAACGATAAAATTTCTTAACGATTCTGCAGTTAATTACTACAGTAGCCTTCCCACTTCGAAACTCGAAAATGAATGTCGATGATGCGTGCACTCATCACCGAAACTATTTTCCAGCGACAGAGAGGAAAGTACAAAACTTATTTTCTCCAAAAATCTTCTTTAAAACAATTTCTTTTAAATTATATTAAATATTTATATCAGAAAATACTTATAACAATATTATTATATTCCAAATCATTTGAAAGAAATTTTCAAAAACCCCGGAACTTAAGTTCTAAATTCCCAAATTACATTTATTTATTTTTAATCTTATTTACCTATTATTTATAAATTTTATTCCTAACAACCAATATATTGCAATCAAATATAGATATCATTTGAAAATTTTATTTTATATATAGAAAATATAATAGGCAAAATTATTTCATTCACCTATATTAAAAACAAATATTATATCGGTCTGTCCTATTAAGTGTTTAGAAATTCCTATTGATGTCACAGCGTCCCATGCACCAACCAGAATTTATAAATACGAAACGGAACAGATTAACACAATATAAAAAACCTTTTTATAACACTAACAAATACGCTCTCTCATATATATACACTCAGCGACTCCCATAGGGTATTACTACCCTATTAGTAAAGAGTCAAACCCCACAAAGCTAAGGTTTATCACTAAACCAAAGCTCTGATACAAACTGTAACATCCTGCCTTTTCGCATGATTTAAACAGACACACTTGCCGATTCAATCCATACGGAAGGGCGGATTGTTATGGGGTAAATAAGAAAAATAAGAAAGAAATAAAAGAAAATAGAATCTCGCAGCGGAAGGATAAAATATAATAATAAAATATACAGTTTAAAAATCTGTTTACAAAACATTCATATAATACATATCAGAGTTACACATACCAACAACAATGCAGCGAAACAGTGTGTAGTGCACTAGTATAAATAATAATAATATACATCTTCGTCTTCGTCCTCTAGAGCTAAATCTTCAAATCCTGAAACGCTCGGACTGACCCAAGCGAATTGAAAAGACAAAACACTCGAGTCAGAACTAAAATATCTTATGTAAGTTAAATTAACAGAAATAAATATGAGTGCAGTAACTCAAGAGATGCTCGGGATTTACATCTCCTAAGGATCCGTTAAACTATTTACTATATAGTATATTGCGCTATTATAATAATGTCTATTTGTAAAATAAACTTACTTTTTAATAGCGTTAAGGGGTTACCCATATAGCCCTTAACACAAATAATGCCAATAGTCTATACAGTACCGTAATACCTCCTGATCGGGAGGTTACCAGAGGATACTCCATAGGTACGACACAAATAGAAACTCGTAGTAAAGGCGCGGTAGGGTAGGTGACACGGCACAACTAGGCAATGCCAGGGTAGATATACCAATTACGCTTCCGGGCCGATGGAAACGCGCAGCGCAGTTGCCGCCCACCTCGAACAAACTCCCCACATCAAAGAAATCAAAAATGAAGGTGGCCACCGAATCAATCCAAAATCAGAGTATAGTATCGAAGGGAAGTGTCCGATCAGAGGTGCTACCTCATTAACCCGTCAATCGCTCCTGTTTTAGCCACTTTATGCCAACTCACGGGAGTTGGGTCCACGTATTTACCTTAGAGGAAACGTCGCCACCAACCTACTTCATTCTGGAATCTCCACCGCGTACACGGTTAGTCAAAGTGATTTTCGGTATCGACAGAGAGTATGTCCATATCCGATCCCGGTCTCTTTGCCAACCAATCGTTATTATAACACCGCGGTTATTTAAAAAAAAAAGATTTATACTTTTAAAACCATAATAAAATATCCATTTAAAACCCATATAAACCCGATATCATTATTCTTAAAACCCCAAATCAATACGATATCATTTATTTTCCAATATATATTCTTTCCAAAATCATAGGGTTTCCAAAGTAAAATATTTAGAAATCAAAACTCTTGAATATAATATTTCCAAATTATACTACCTTGAAAACATAGCTTTGAAAAAAAAATTCCATCTCTTAAATGGTTAAATATTAAATTACTTTTATAAACAAAATAGCTTCTTTAGATTTCACAAATCAAATTTCAAATATCGATTTAAACTTCCAAATACCATTTCAATTCTTATGTTTCAAGGCTTTAAATATTTCACCATTTCAAACAGACTCATTTGACAATTCCATATATATATATATCAAATTCAGTTACTTATTATTTAGACTTGAAATGTTTGCTTAATGAATTCAATATAATTTAAGAAAACCTTTAACTTCATATAACTGGATCATCTTTCAATTTATTATATATTCATTTAATAAACCTGATATTCATTAAAATCACTTTACACAAAAATCAAGTTATAAAAATCATATCCTTTAAAAATTCTAATTTTTATTAAATTTCAATTTAACTTAATATTCATCTTCCAAATCTATTCTCATTTAAGTCATAAAACTCCAGAAATTAAATTTTAAATAAATGTTTAATCTTATTTGATCTTAAAATCAAACTTTATTTAAACTTCAAATCAAATTTATACAGAGCTTAAAAACCGGAAATTACTATATATATAATAGCCTTTATCAATAACCAAATCAATATCTCATAAACCATATATATATAACTTTACAAAACCATAGAAAAACATTCCAAAAATAATTTTTTATATTTACCGCGGTGCCTGTCCTATGGTCAAGTGATACAGATGTTTATCACTTCAATCCGCAATTTAAAATGAAAAAAAAATGCGGTTATATATCATTTCAAACCGTAATCCCGAATGAATGAAATGCATAGCAACTTGCAATTAATAAAATTAATCATCCATTCATCCATCAAATCATACATCCATTTATCACAGTCATCATCCAATTTCAAACAATCATCAATACATAACAGGTGATAAATAATGGTATCAATTATCAGTTTATACTCAAAATAAATTTAATAACTGTTAATTGGCAGTTTATATGCAAAAATAAACGTAAATTTAACTGGTAGTTAATATGAAATAAAAATTTAACATAACTATGACTGGCAGTTAATATGCAATTAAATAAATTCTAACTGTCAAATTTATGCAATAAATAAAATTAATTAACAGTTATATTAAATGAATGTGATTTATCAGAGATAATGAATAAAACATGCCAAACAGTCATAAATAAATTTCTACTCATATCTAAAATTAATTTAACAAACACAAGAAATTTTAGAAATTGTGAGTGGGTTAAAACACTCACCTTTTGAATTTAAATCGAATTAAAAATCTAATCTAAATCCAGAAATTCGACGGTCTCCAAATCTGTCCAAACTAGTGTCAAAAGATCTCGAATTTTATTACGATCCTAACAAAAAAAAATCTCGCGTGAAACGGAGTTCGTAGGAGAAAGTTATACGCATTAATGGTGATTGAAATTTCAAAAAACAAGCATAGAAATAAAAGAACACCTTCAAGCGCCACGTCATCCCCCTTTCTTTCCCTCTCTCCCTCATGCGTTTTGCTTTCAGATTTTTCTGAGAAGTTTGAATTTTAGCTTTTGATTTGGTTTGGAATTTTTATTTGGATCTAAGCTTTGTTTGTCTACCATTGAGGAGGAGAAGGAGCTGATGAAATTTTACGCGCAGACAAATGAGAATAGGCGGAGGCTAGGGTTTAGCGGGGTATTTATAGATGAAGTTGGAATAGACAGATGGATCCGAATTTAAATGAATTCACAATTTGTCAAATTTAAATTCCAATAATCCATTTATTTGATATTTAGATCTTATTATGAATAAATGGTCAACTTACCATTCCTATCATTTCTGATTGCAATTAGCTTCAAATTTATTAACCAAACCTCCATATAAATAAAGATTTATTGCAAAAATTTTAGTGTTCACCTTTAATTAAAGTAAATTCAATAAATTATAAAATCTTATTTCAAATGAAATTTTATACCATTCGTATTCAATTCTCTTTATTAAATCAGTCATCATCTTATGTATATAATTAACATTAGTATATATCAATTTACCCCAATTAAATAAAATTTGACTCCCAAATTGATTTACAGCCTAATATAACATTTGAATTTTGTTCCCAATTCATAAATTACTACCTTAACTAAATTTTACGTTTCCCTTTTAATTTACATTTTCACCTTACGTTACTACATTAATTATCCTTAAAGTAACGTCTATTATTAATAACAATATTATAATTACTTACCATTTTATTTCATAAATCAATCCATTTCATCTACATTCTTATCTATGTAATATTTCAACATTTAATTTCATCAAATGTAATTGTTTTCCAATACGTTAATAACTTTATTTCCAAGTCTTATATTACAACAAACTATCCAATACGAAAGTCTTAACATTGTTACAAATACTACTTTAATTAACATTAACGCAATACTCAATTAAAATTTTTTGTAACTGATTTCAAAATTGTAAATTAACAAGCTACCAAAATAGGCAACATACAATAATCATACTCTAACCTTTAGTCACATTAATACACTTTTATTTCTCAAAATCAAAGTTCCCATTTAACTAAATCTCCATAAATGAATTTGACGTTATCTTCAAAAAGTACTTTATATTAACATTAACGTAAAAATTTATTTATATCTATTGCAATCAATTTAGTACTATTTTCTCAATATTTAAAATGATTTAACAAATTTTAAATGTCAATTTATTCAAGATTAAATCAATATAAATATTCAATTCCATAAAATCCAAAACTGTTGATAAATTTCCAAAACTTCCTTTTTTTTATTGAATCAACCTATATTTATTCCTTTCATTAATCTCAAATATAAGGGTTTACCCTTTGGATTAATAATTATCACATAAATATCCTATTTCAACGTAATTCTTAATTTAACATAATAAGTAAAATTTGATTTCATTATCTCAATAAGTCGTACTATTATAAATTTACCAATTGACTCACTATTCAAATTCACCTCAAAATTTTTCTAACACCTTGATTTACTTAACTTTATAATTCCTTAGACAAATCTCTATCTCAAATCTTAAATGCAAGTCATTCTACTAATTATAGTACTTAATATTTTCTTAAAATAATCTTTCTATAATCCAATTTATTAAATAAGTTTCCAATTAGATCCAATTTCAACCTTGCACATAAGTTTAGGCTATAATTAACTTATAACGTATACTTCCATATTTATTTCTTTATATACTCCCCATATTAATTCCACAATTAACCATTATTATTAGAATAACGTTTATAATAAATACGATCCTATAATTTACTCAACACTTAATTATTTCCTTTTCCATTAGGGTAACATTCCTTTATCTGATTATTACTTATTACACATTCTAATTCCATTAACAAGGAAGCAGGTAAATTATGATATATGCTACAAATTTTCAATCTATTACTATTCATTATTATTAACCTAAATTCAGTATTACTTACCTCGCATTAACCTTATTACTTAAAATCCTTATCCAATTTGAAATTAATACTCTAAATAAATACATTTACTTCTTTCGTTATTTTATTAGTTACAGTTAAGGCACACCTAATTATCTTTATAGGTAAATGAGTGAATTTACTAGTATCCTACTATTACAACCTTTAATATACTTGTATATGGTTATTTTACCCTTTTATAATACCTTTATAAATATATGCACATCTACAAATTAAGATTCTAAATCCAATTTCTTATTCCATCTAGGTTCCATTTCTTCACTTTATGAATAACTAGCATTTCCTATTCATTTGTTACGTCTACTTATATTCACTTTATGAATAGTTTTGATATTCCATTTATTACTAACTTTAATTATTCCAATTTATTATCTACATACAATTTGAGTCTATTTTCAAATTTTCACCTTTTTAATAATTAACACCTTACACTAATAAATAAAAAGGATTGTACTAAATAAAATTTTATTTTCATTAATGAATTCAATCCTTGCCTTTATTTACTTATTTCTAACCTTATATCCAATTGCAACAATTTCCACTATTGCACTTAATTGCAATAAACATTCAATTTGTAAATTTCAATTAACCTAGATACATCTAATTTCAATATTCTCTTTCATATAAATAAATAAGATTTCCGTTTCTTTCTAAATTAAAATTAAAAATTAAAAATCCTATTAATTAATTCATTTTAAGCATCGAATTTACACGGGTCGTTACAATGCTCTTCACTACTTATTAGGCATGATCACTTCCAAAGTGACGTGTGACAATATACGAGCATGTCACATCATCGTTGAAGTCTAATCTTCACAATTCGATTTCCACATGTCAAGCTTCCCACAATTAAAGAATTACATAAATAGGGAACTACCCTTATTTAAGAAGGTCATTTTATTTAATTCTCTTTCTTCCATGAAATTATATGAAATCATGGAAACATGGAAAATCTTGAAATGTATAAGAATCAAATATTAAGGAAAACGATAATTTTTAAGATACGATGAAGAATATGACTTTCTAATAATTACACATTTATACTCGCTTTCTTTTAGAAATTATCCAATTACTGGAGATGGTTGGTCGAAATTTTGATCAAACATTTTTAATGATTTCATTGAGAGTTCATCCAAGTAAAGCAAAATTAATTTTTCATATATTCTTCATCTACTAACTTCAAAAATATCATATTCTCGATAAGGGTTGTTAGAACACCGTATCATGGAAAGAGACATGTTTAATCAACCCACATTTAATGATATACCCTAAGGGAAAGCTAAAGATTCCATTCCATACATGGAAGACAAGTACAAAATCTCAACAAATCGACTCCATGTACTAGGTAACAAAAAGATGTGATTACATCATATTCTCCAAGACAGTGGAGTTTAAATCTATTCATATTAACAAGGAACCCATCTTTTCTATTGCTTGGGAATTGGAAAAACTTGAAGAGCTAACCTAAAGAACAAGGGAAGTAAAAATGACCAAGGAAAACCCCATACATCAAATCCAAATAATCATTCAGTCTCAAGCCAAATGAACAATTTTCGATACAAACCTTCTTCATAAGCTAAATTAGATTATAAAGGAAAGACAAGGCTCAAAAATATTTAGAAAGTAAAACAAGGAGATTGTCTAAAAAAGAAGAATCTTATCTAGAACAGCCTTAACCCCTACAGCACTCATACCCATCATGATTTTTCCTTATTCATTAATCTTCCAACATAAGCACGACCAATTAAATTATTCGACAACTCATAGTTATGAGTATACTACGTTCATGTCCCAACCATCTGAATCGAAATACAATGTTAATGAGAAATAAACATTCACGATTTTTTGTTGCACTTCATGAACGTTTTCTGTTATTTTTCACAATTTCTTCATCTTTTGGTTTATTTATCATTATTTTTCGACTATCTCATTACACAATCGAGTTCATAGTTTTTGCAAACTCATATTTTTTGATTCAGTTACAAAAAAAATCATATTTATCTAGTTCACTTGTGACACTAATATATAAATACATCTCGAGAAGTAAGTTCATACAAAAAATAATAGACAATAGTTTTTCTAGAAAATGGGTCCCAATAGGCTCATTAAAAACCTAGTTGAAACCCTTGTGGTACAGATCATAATGAAAGAGCATGACTTAATTTTATCACTATACAAAAAAAAAATACAAGGATACACATAGCAATAAATTTTACAACAAGACACACATGCATATGTGTGTGTGCATATATATATATATATATATATATATATATATATATATACACACACACACATAATGGCTAAACTTCAAAAACAATGCATATGTTATCCACGGTAAAATAATCTTTATCGTCTAGAAAAATACATTGCGCGTAATCTTTTTCATTAATTTCTTTAACCTTCATGTCGTCGTGTTGTGATTTAAACAAAATAAGTTGAAGATTATCCAATAATATGTAAAAGATTAATAAATTGATAAACAACTTTTTACTTACCATGAACTCAAAATAAAAACAAGCAAGTTGACAATTACCTCATTTGTATCAACTTCAACATCTTCAATTTCAATTGATAATCTAAGTGAATGAACTCGAAAACTATTTCCACATGGGCAAAAAATTTAAACATATCAATTATTTTAAAATCAATAATCTTCAAACCAGTGAGAGGATCAAATACTTAAGAATATAATTAAAAAAAATATTGTTTATAACTAATAGAATGTAAACAATACATTTTTCTTTTCTTTTTGTTCCTAAAATAAAAAATCTTTAAACTAAAATAAATAAATAAATAAATGAAAACGAAGTGTCCAAAAGCTAGAATTTTTACCATTCACCGTCCATCACGTATGCCTACTTTTGTGCTTTGGACGCGGTGCGCAGAGCCGAATGGTCGATTAATTTTTAACATCTCTTTATGCTTCCTGCCAATAAGCTCCCTCTCTAAAGATTAGAGTTTATAATAGAAGAAAAACGCTCAGAAATTTGGAAGAAAAGGATAAATCAGCTCGTCTCCGAATCCTAGATTCTTCAATTCAGGTTTGCTGCTGCTGCTTCTTCCTATTCCTCTTTTTTTTTGAATCGAGATCACGATGCTGAACTAAATCTCTTTTAATTTTGTTTCATTGCAATGATTAAACCGAAATCGTGATTCAGTATTGGACTTCAATATTTTCGTTCTGAAATAGGATCGTACACTTTACATGGGTTGCAATCCAATTTAATTCTTGGATCGGTAAGGTTGCGGTTCCTTCCAAATCACTTTTTGGAACGTACAATCTCGTGATTTTTGCAAGTATGTTGCTATGGCACCCTGTTTCACAAACATAATAAAATTTGTGTGGCAATTAGCCATCGTGTAAAGTCGTTTCACATGCCGAACAAACGCCGACCAACACCATTTTCCAGAGCCAACAATCATCGAACTACCGGTGCTCGATGTTTGATCGTCGTGGAAAATTGTGTTGGTCGGAGTTTTTTCACTATGTAAAAAAGAATCAATAATGATGCCTTCGGTAGCCCCTAAAATTCCTGGTGTTAGGAAGAGTATATTGTAAAAATCCATGGTATTTTTTAGCAAAAATATTAGGAAGAGTAAAACGAGGTGCTCTTAGCAACACACTTTTTGCAAACATTGGTATACTATAATACAAAATGAAAATGTATGAAGTTACTACGATTTAATTGCACACCTTATCTATTGACAAATTATAACGGTCCTTGAGTAGTAAATCAAAATTATTTAAAACAAAATTGAAATGAAAAAGACATGTATACTTGATGTAAAATGACGAAAGAAAGTAACTGTTATTAATGAAAATGAAAAAAGCAATATATCAAGTTGAAAAATAATATTTTGCGTTTCAGTTTTTCACGTTGACGAATTTGATCAAGCACCTGCAACTTGAAATTGATATAGCAATTGTTCGTTGATAGGAAGCTCTTTGGAAACCTTCGTTATTCATTGAACAACGTAAGCAATAATTTTGTGGCTTCAATTTGCTTTATAATCTACTATAGTTATTCAACGAAAATTTAAAGAAGAGAAATAATAAATTTTTAACTTGAAAATATCTCGTTTACAGCACTGATAAATGTGGATGTTATATACTATAAATCCTACTTATATATTGCTAATCTTGTAATGTAATAAATAAATTTAATTCACTGAAAATTTAAGTTCTTGTTCACATATTGCTGCATAAACAAACAAAACAGACTTGATAACCAACTTTTTGATCCTAGCAAGCAAATAAATAAATAAATAAGACAATTCACACAATTGAATTACTTAATTATTCAATGATGATTACCAAAAGTTTGGAATTGACATAATGCTGGTTTGATCAGAGATTTCTATGAGCGCGTTCGTGAATACCTAAATCAAAATTGTCCTTCACTTATATTAGAATGTTGTAGCGGTATTTAGGTAGCTATGAAAGCTTCATTTTGAAGTTTTCTTATTATAATATAGATATTATTGGGCAATCGTGTAACAACTCGAAATTTAAGCTATAATAATTAATTAATGAATAAATGAAATGGCAAAAATACTTTGTGAAAATATCAGAATTGAGCCACAGGAGTTGCACCATTGTGTCTGTGGTAATTTTCTAGTCAATTTCCATATATAGAACATTAGAATCCAAGCTATGAGCAAGATACGAGACGAACAAGAAATCGAAAAAATATTGGGCTCGACCTAACCACACCCTTGGTCGGCCGGCTGGTCGACCTAGGAGGAGGGGCGGTCGACCACCCGATCGACCCACCTTGGATAATGAACGAAGGTTTTTTTCCTTCGTTCCTGCAATGTTCATGGCCAATTTTATACGTCATTTTCATTCTTTCAGCTCATCTGGTTCCTTCGTGCTTCCATCTGACGGCTCCTATTCATCCTATGACGTAGTTGCAACTTGTTCAATCTCCAAATCCAACAGTCTGAGATCCACTTCTACCCCTATAAATAAGATCCTAGGCCTAACACTTTTTCTCATTCTAGATTTCTCCACTTGGGTTCACCTTTTCAGGAAGGACCCTAAAAAGGAATAATTTTCCAATGAGAGAATCTTTTTAATAAAATGTTTTAATACCCTCAAGTGGATCCGAGAAGACCAAGAGGGAAGAGCTTAGAACCACAAGTGAGTGATTGTAATTATCTTAGATTTCTTTTAGTAATTTAAAATAATAGAGTTTCTAATAGTTATAGTTCTACTACGATTTTTGGAATAATCTTTTTAGTAGTTTATTTGTAGTTTTAAGAATTATTTTCAGCCTATTTCTTTTAGCTATTCTTTTAAGTTAATTTTAGTTTATTTCTATTAATTATAGCTTTTCCATTTATTTACAGTATTTTAATCTATTTACGGTTATTTATGCGTTATTTGCATCTTTTTCTTACGCTTTGCGTTTTTTTCTATTTTCGGTTTTCTATTATTTCTCCTTATTCTTCGCATATGGATTAGAATAGATTAAACGCAAATTTGGAATAAATTATGAGAATATTGAAACAACGGAAGATAAGATGTAAATTGTAAGGACTATAATAAAAATGGAATCAAACCGAAATTGTGATGTAAATATTAGAATTAGAGTAAATTAAAGAGATTGGCCTAGTTATAATTTTGAGTTATAACTAAAAAGAGTAAAAGTTGAAGAAAGCTTATTTTCATGCTTAGACATTGGGTTAAGTAATAAGCATGATTATAACGTAGGTTATAATAAGAAAACAGAACATAATGAGGCTTATTTTAAGACCGAAGATATATTAATAAGCCCAGATAGAAAGAATAATAAGAAAGGCTTATTTAAAATAATTTATCTAACTTAATAAGCAAAGACGAAAGTAGGATCCATACCAGTAGCATTTCCCCTATGCTGTTTAGGGTAGATAAGTAGTCAATAATTAAAAGAATAGATCTGTATCGGCAGCATTTCCCTGATGCTGTTTAGGGTGGATAAGTGGTCAATAGTTAAAAGAAGAAGATCCGTACCAGTAGCATTTCCCTTATGCTGTTTAGGGTAGATAAGTGGTCAACAGTTAAAAGAAAAGATCTGTACCGGTAGCATTTCCTTTATGTTGTTTAGGTTAGATAAGTGGTCAATAGTTAAAAGAAAGGATCCATACCAGCAGCATTTTCCTTAGGACACGCTTATGCTGTTTAGGGTAGATAAGAGATCAATAATTAAAAGATTAAATCATGAGATTTGGACAAGGGACACAACTAGATTTGGTTTAACAGGGACCAGTACCAACAACATTTCCTATTTTCTATGGACACCATCTCACAATAGCCTGAAGTGAGACGAGGGCACGCTTATGCTGTCTAAGGTAAATAAAAGTTCAAAAGAGGGAGCAATAGATAGTGCAGACCGGCGGTGACCGAGCATGCGACATCGATTAAGGGAGATAAGTTTCTATTGAGTTCCAAGCGCTTAGTATGTGTGTCTTTCGTAGACACCATTGCTTTTTGTGTGGGAAGCTATATAACGTCTAGTCCACGGTAGATACTTTGCATGTCATTCGTAAACACAATTTCTGTGTAGGGAGCTATATAGCGTCTAGTCCGTAGTAAGGTCTATGGAGTAGCAGGCCGATCAAAGGGTAGACTTAGGATTCCAGCCTTAATATAGGATTAGGAATTCAGCCTAATCAAAGAAGCTATCAGAGACAAGTGAAAACAATCAAAGTTAATCAATTTTGTTAATTTAATTATTTATTTCCAGCTTATTCCTTCTTCATATTTCCTTTTTTTTCTTCCATATACTAGAACTATTGTAAAGTCTATTACTTTTACTTTGCTTAAAGATTCCAGTAATTACTATTATTCACCAGACTTTTAGTATGACCCACTCTTATAATGACCTGCCTTTTCGGACGGTTTAAATCAACGATTAATCATACGTGTTAGAATCAAACCATTCAAAATGGCAGATTGTTATGGGGTAAATAAGAAAAAATAGAGAAAGAAAAAAACAAATACAGAATCTTGCAGTGGAATGACAAAATATAATAATTAAATAAACAGTTCATGAAGCTGTTACAGTAGCATTGATTATACCTTTATAATATAGATCAGAGTTACATACAACAAGTAGCTAATAAATAAATGCAGCGGAACAACATGACGTAGCGGAATAAATAAAACAAATAATAATAGTGCTTTATCTTCATCTTTGTCCTCCAAAAATTAATCATTGATAAACTGAACGACTTAGACTGATCCGAGGGAATTGAAAAGACAAAACACTCGATTCAGAACTAAAAGATCTTATGTAAGGTAAATCAACAGTAAATAGATATGAGTGTAACCACATCAGAAACGGTTATGGGTTTGACATCTCCTATCTAGTGTCTACCGTGAGTGCAATAACTTAGTAGATGTTCGGGATTACCATCTCCTAAGGATCTGTTAAACTATCTACTATGTAGTACAATACGCTATTATAATAGTGTCTACAGTAAAGTAATGTATTAAAATAGCGTCAAGGCCTTACCCATATCCCCCTTAACACGATTTACATATTCTAATAGTCTATATAGTACTGTACGCTCCTCCGTGAGGTTTACCCAGAGGACACTTCATAGGTATGGTGCAACTCAAACTCGTAGAAGGCGCTATAGAGCATGTGAACACGGCACTCGAGGCAATGTCGGAGTAGATATACCAATTGTGGATATAGACTGGTTGTAACGCAAAGCAGCTATTACAACCCACCTCGAAATACACTCCCAAATCAAATCAAGGGGTGGCCACCAAATCATGACAAAGTCATAATATGGTATCGAAGAAATGTGCCTGATCGGAGGAATGACCTCACTTGGTCCAACATGGCTCCTGTTTTAGTCACATCTAAGCTAACTCACGGGAGTCTGGGTCACATAAATACTTCATATAGAATCGTTCGCCAAACCATCCTACTTCATTTCTGGAATCTCCACCACGTACACAGTTGTTAAAGTGGCTTCGGTATTGACAGAGAGTATGACAATATCTGATCCTGGTCTCTTTTACAGCTAAATGCTTATTACACACCAGATGGTTCTTTTACATATCAAAGGGTCAATTCACAATTTATATCCAAATATCATATTCGGTTTCGTATCATATCTCTGTTAAAATCATATTCACTTTCAAAACTATATTCACTTTCTAAAATCATATTTACTTATGGATTTATCGATAAGATATGTTAATTAAATATTAGTTCCAAAATCATCATATTTACTCAAATATGTCAATTCACAAAAAGGTATCAATTTCAAATTTCAACTTAGGTTGTATCACCATAAAAGATTTAAATATAAATACTTCAACTTTACACAATCTAAAATTTTAGAAAATAATTTAGATAGTCATAAATAGTTTTTAATGTTTGAAAATAATTTAAATGGATTAAAATAGTTTAAATGGTAAAATAGTTTAAATATATTTAAATTGGATTTAATTAGATTTTATGATTTTATTAGATTAATTATACACTAAATAGGTTTTATTAGATTTAAAATGATTTTAAAAAGATTAAATATAGGTTAAATAGATTTTTATTAGATTTGAAACGATTTTTAAATAGATTAATTATAGCATAAATAGATTTTTATTAGATTTAAAATGTTTTTTATTAGATTTAAATGATTTTTAAATAGACTAATTTTAGGTTAAATTGATTTAAATTATAGTAAATTGGTTTTGAATAGGTTAAATAAATTTAACATAAATTAAATAGATTTAAATTATAATAAATAGATCTAAGATATATTAAATAAATTAAATGTCAGGACCCGATTCTTCGACTTTCGAAAATCGACATCAATACGTCCACTGTATCAACTGCCGAGCAATCGAATGCCGGTAAACCAAACCATGAGGGTTAAAAGAAGAAGAGGTAGAAGAAAAAGATAGAAGAAGAAAGGAAACATCAGAAATAATATTAGAATCTCACAGTCGCAGTGGAACAACATATAATAAATAGATGAATAATCTTTAAAACAAAGAACTATCTCAGTTAATACATTTCATTATATCAGAGTATACAACAACAATATACAACTCAACAGAACAATAAAAAGATATACAAATATGCCCTTATAAGTGAAATATACAGCAGAAAGATAATATCATACACAAGAAATACGTCTCGCCATCCAGCTCACCACTTGAGCTCCATAGCACTCATGAATCCAGAATAACCTGATAACCTAACTCTAGACTGCCCGTGTGGAAATTGGTGGGCACCCAGAGTTTAGGAAGGAAATAATAAACTCCGAGTCAGTCATGTGACTGGTATGAGAACTAAAAATAGTTTATCTTTAAAACAAAGAACAGGATAAAAAAAATTTAAATAGATTCACAATGCTTTTTAAAAAATGAGACTACCATAAGACCTCCCGCCACACACACAATGCAAACGCAGAATTGGAGGAGATTTCTTCTTATGATAGTCAAAGATGCTTGATACGCATTATAAAGAAACATTTGATATTATTACTAGTGCATAGTGTACAAAAAAATTTGAAAGTAAAGATATAAATCTTAACCAGCATAGGCATTTCGCACTTATGCCTACTATAGCTACCATGTTCAATGGCAGGTTACCGCCACATTCCATGGCAGATGATACAACTAAAACCGTACAAGGATCGTATTGTTTCTTTGGATTTCAAACAAATGGTCGGGCTAAGGAACTTCCTACTGCCACATGGGATCGCCTCTGGCGGGACGTCCCGAGAACTTAACCAGCTCTCTGCCAACAAAGGCCGGATTACATTTGTCACTAGGTAACTACTACACGACTATGCCATCACCTGGTCCCTTTGGACCTTTATCCGAGCGCTCGATTCCAACAACACCACACAGTAATAGATATAGTGTATCAACATGAGTAAGTATCTGGGCTCCAAACCATGATACCACCCTTTCCAGAAGGAAATGACATACCCTAAACGGCACGACCCTCATAACCTTGCCGTATATTCCTCTTTTGACCATTTCCGGGGAGTAAGGTCTGACGAAGTCTCGTCCACAAAGCTAGGCACAAAGCCACGCTTTGATCAACAAATGATCAATAAATAATCATCACACAACAACACCAAGCATGCCACATTACCAAATTGGGAATATGTCGCTGATAACCTTCAACTACATAACCTCTAAGCGTGTACGTCTCAAAGAAGGGTGTTAAGCTAAGAGAATAAATTCTCCGCCACCAACAGAAATGTATTTGAAAGAAATCTGCTTTATATCTCAAAATGTAATGTCAGACACGTAACCATACAAGTCTGTTCCGGGTTCGAACAGAACCGAAGGCACTTCAAAAGAAGCCCTTGCAATCCGGGTATTCACAATCCCGATAAAACTTTCCATCACAAAGGAAATCTCCATACCGTAGCTAACGGTGCAGAGACAATCGATAGGTCATCCTATCGTTTTCACAAATACCCGGTCTTCACCACCGGTCTTCAATGCTATCATAACGACGTATCACATATTCAGAATGGGTTATACGACCCCAAGGTCCTTTCCCGGCTAACCCGAATAGTGAACGCTTATTCAAAAATAAGTGTAGCATTCAATTTCAACCAGTTCACAACAAATACCTATTTAAAGGTCAATATTGATGTCGGTTATTTAATTATCAATCAGTATTCACAACATCACCTGATTATAAATAATTTTCCCAAATTATTTATTTCAAAAATATCTTTATAAGATATATATCCCACACTTCAACCATTTGAAAACCAATTTCAAATCAATTTACATCCTTGCAACTTTCATTTCAAAATGGTTCCTTTAAACCAATTAAATAAATCCTTACCGATTTATTAAATTTACGTTCCAGATCCGTAAATTAATCTCCACACTTCAGAATAAATCAACGTTTATTTTCAACTAATTTCCCTTTCTTTTATAAATTCCATAGTGAATTTACAATTCCAAAATATCTATGAATATACGATTTTTAAATCGATTTCTAATATTCATTTTCAGTTTATCTTTAAAAGATAAAATCTCAAACATTCACTTCATATTGGAAAAATATTTCCATACTTATTTAATGATAAGTAATTCACCAATCTATTTATTTTCAACATTTTGAAAATATTCAATATACTTAAATCTAAATTAAGTATATATTTTATTTTATAAGGAAAACATTCTCTTAAACACATTTATTTGGGTCAAAACGAATGTTACGTAAATCATCGTTACGACAACCCAAAATCACTAGTATAGGGATTCGAACTTAAAATAGATATATAAATCCCAATACAATATAAAACATTTCCTTTCGGAAATCATTTACTATAACGACAGTGTTATAGTCTACCATTTCCTTCTATTTCTCGAAAATGTCTATTTCAACAATGAATGTTGAAATCTATGGTTTCGATACTTTATACATTTTAAAACATCTTTAAATCGTTTTAATTCTATTTAAAATCACTTTCCCAAAACATTTCTTTAATATATTATTCACCGTCCAAAATCGTGAATATACTTCATTAACCAAATTCAATTTCTACATATTTTATTTAAAGGATTATCCACTGTCCAAAATCGTGGATATATTTCCTTTAATAAGCTATAATAATTAACTTATCAAAATAAGTCGTCTTCGGATTTATAAAACAACGTTTATAAATTCGATTTATATTCTATAACAACTTCAACTTAGAAAGTCACTTTATCAACAAATTCTTTCCATGTTACATTTACACGCAAAAATCCAATTTATAAGTTAATTACTTATAAATCTTTTATTTTATAAAATCTATTCGTTTTATAATTCCACAATTTGTAAATATATAGATTTCATTCACTTATAAAATCCATTTATATTCCATTTTAACGCTTATAAAAATAATTCCAATATTTTTAACTTATAAATATCAATTTTATAAATATTTTATATAAATCATTTATAATAATTCAAAAATCCTAATTTAAACCATTTTATAAATTTATCAACTATTTATCTAAAAAATCACATTTTGGTTATATTTCTCAAAAATCATAATTTTTAAAACATATAAATTACAACGTTTTATTCATTTAAAATGAATCAATTTCAAAATTAATTTTTTTTACGAATTCTCAACTTAAATTTTCAAAAATCCAATTTTATTTAATTTCGGCATCTAAAGATACCAAAATATATTCGGCTAAAATTTAGCCTTTAACAGTCTCAATCACAAAGATAATCACGCAGATTATAGATAGATCAACAAATAGATCAACGCACAACATTGAAACCAATTCAAATGTTTGAGGAATCCAGTTGGATCCCTCCAACCTGTTCTCTGCATCCAAAGATGTTAGCACAATACCAATTCCGCTTCAAGACGAAATATCGCGGTACATGGGGTTTATAAAATATTATCCGCTTAATAGACGGCGCAATAGGGTCTCATCCACTATATAATGTGGGAAATCAACTCCAAGTACATATATAATACCAATTTCACTATACGGTGAAATATTCGCGGTATATGTTTTTAATAAATAACCTCCGCTTACTAACGGCGTATAATGTCTATTTTAACAATCAATAGATAACAATTTATCATCTAATAAACAATCAACAATTTTAAATCTAACTATTTAAAATTAAAATCGAAACTAATTCGATTGAGTGAGAAGTTCTCACCTTGGTTTCAATTTCGTTTTCAGCTTTTATTTCAAATAAAATTAAACGGACGTTTAATTTTACCCAAAATTTTCGCTAGCTCCAAACGATTCCAATCCAACTCCATAGCGTAGTGCTCGTCCATACGAACCCAACGCAACTGATTTCGTGCGTTTTCGACCTCGTAGCAAAAAGTAATAGCAGTTTAAAGATTATACGATTTAAATATACTAAATTTACAAATCTATTTTTATTTTATACCCTAATCCATCTGAACCGCATATCTCAACGCGATGTAATCAGGGCCGCATCCTTCCTTCCCCCTCCTCTCTCACGTTTTCATTCTACAGACCGAAGAACCCATGAACACGCGTTCTAGGGTTTTATGTTGCAGCCACCACGACGACTTGCACTTTGATCAGGGACCGTCATCACGCGCGCGTGCTCCAGCTCCACCCACGGCCAGGTTGCGGCCAAGCTCGGCCCCATAATGACATGGGAAAACGTGTGCGACTTTCGGGCATTCTAGCTCGATTTGCCGTTGATTCATGAAGTCGTTTTAGATCGTGACCGTTGAATAGCTAGTTCGCAACGTGTTCTACAACTTTCATGTTGAAAGTTTCGCGAATTGGATAGTGGATTTGAAGAAATTTGAGGAGAAAAGATGATGATTCTCGGCCGTTCGAGATGAAAGTGGCGGCTGGCCATAGGAATTAGGGTTTGCAATTTTTTTGTGAAGAGTATGGTGCTTTTATAGAAAATATTCAAAACACTATTCATTCCGGGTTTTCTGAACTCCGATTAACGTGCGGTAACCGGCGTTTTTAGGGTTTATCCTGCGTTCCGGACACAATGGAATAGGTTTCGGAGGCTAATTCGATCATCTGTGCAAGTTATGGCAATAAATGATCAGTTTAAAATTAAATCGGTAAATCAAATTTCTAGGTGTTTTGGCTTGCCCCGGACAAACGGTAAATCCGATTGACACGAAATTTGAAACCATACAATAATATCACATTACGGTCCGATGAAACTGGTTTCGTCGAAATCCGATACTGTTTGAAAAATGACTATTTTAACTCGCCAAATTAATATTAAAACAATTTTGATGCGTTTCGAGCTGTCACGGTCAAACGAAAACTCCGATTGCTACGAAAATTGAAATCCGATAATAACAAACTATTACGGATCCAATGGAACTAGTTTCGTCCAATTCTGAGACTGTTCGAAAAGTGGCTAATGTCACTAGTCGATTAAATATTAAAATATTCAATTTTCACAAATCAACTTTTAATTCGATTTTAAAAGTTCTATAACATCATTCTAACTCCAATATGATATAATAAAATTTTACAAATCATTTTTAATCATATTTGACCCAATTTCCAATTATTTCTTTAATTTCAACTATTAAATTGTCGATTTAATTATCCAATTAAATCCAATTATTCGAAATAAAATTTATTCGACTTATAAATTTTACTTATTAATATTTAAAATCAATTAAATACATGAATTTTAAGTAATATAAATTCGGTGTCATTACATACTTTCCCCCTTTAAAGAATTTCGTCCTCAAAATTACCAATTAAGAAAAAGTTACAGAATCTATTAATTTTTTCAAAACAACCATTCAAATTGGATTTTTTCTAATCTCTTAAGTGTTTAACTTTCCCAAAATTCATAGTTAAACTTCTTACAATAACTTTACTAAGTTTTCAAATCATACTTAGTTATTGTTTTCAAAATTTTCCAAAATTCCCAAAAAAAAATTAACGCCTTAAATTTTCGGAAAAATTCGCCAGAGTCTCCTTTCGCGGCTCGATCCGAAAAAATGACAGTATATATATCACAAATATACATCTCATCAAGTGACGAGGCATCCCGTAGGGAAAAAAGCGTAAAAGTGCGGTATGTAATCCGAGATATGTACCTTATTTATTATTAGCGAGCGTATACGGCTAATATAGCGCGAAAGCGAGCTCCAAATGCGAAGCAAGCGCAATCCGCTCCTACTATACACTCAATCAAACAAATGAGAACATGTATATATATGAAAATAATATCAATATACAGCATATAGCAACATAGAAACTACATGTGCCAACATAGCAAATGCAACAAAAACAACAAATGCAACCATCAAACAACTATCATACAATTAACATCCAACAAATCAATAACCAAATCAATATTCTTTCATTTTCTCATTAATATTCAATGAATTGGTTTTTCATTTAAATCACATTTGATTTGTTGACATTGGATTTTTAGAAATATCCATTCATTCATTATTTTTTTCAATTAGTTCATATTCACTAATTTACATTCACATTAGTTTACTTCCAAATTGAATCAAATTCAGTTCATATTCATTTACTTTCAATTTGGATTCAATTACTTTAGCTTTCAAATTTTGCTAATTAAATTTCATTAACACTTAATGAATTTATATACAATCAACTAACATCCATATGACAACCAATGTATGTTCAACATAACCAAATTATGTACTTCTCTTACATTCATTCAATTTGGTTTTAACACTTTTAATTCCAATTGGTTTATATTAAATTGATTTTCATTCAATTATTCAACTTCTAATTATATTGGCTTTCAATGAATTAACACTCCATTCATTATTTCATATTAACTTATTTACATTCGACTGATTAACATTCAATCCATTTATTAATTTAATTGCCAATTCCTTTAACAATATAAGGTTGAATTTCAGTTATATAACTCAAGTTTACATTCATTCAATTAACTTTATTATTTTACTTTGATACCAAAATCAACTTCTTTCAACATCCCTTAAGTTATATTCCATTTCAACTTCATTTACATTTTACTTCCATTATACAGCTTAAGTTCACTTCTAATTTATTTCAAATTCTATTTCATTTAACTTAACAAAATTGTTTAACCATTTTAACTATTGGGTTCACTTACATTTTCTCATTTTCTAAGTTATACAACTTGTATATTTAAACTTCCAAATCCATTTACTTATCCAAAGCTAAATTTATTATCTTATACTATAAGTTCAAAATTCATTTCACTTATATTCATCAATTTCAACTTGGTTTTTTTTTCTTTCAAATTTGTTTATCACAACAAAACTCAAATTTTCAATTTACTATGGTAGAAAATCCATCACACAGAAACTCGAAAATGATATTGATGATGCTGCAGTCATCACCCTTATTATTTCCCAGCAACAATAGTGAATTCAGTGCTTTAAATTCTTTCAAAAATATTCTTTTCATTGTTTATAAATCTTTCCTTATAAAATTTCACTATCTATATATAAGATTATTTTACAATTGTAAATCATTTTAATTATAATTCCATACTTATAATTCATTTGCTTATACAATTCATTCTTTTACAGCTGTTGTTTTTATTTAACTTATTCGACAACCAAACAATCAATTTTATATACACTTTAATAATTCTAAAAAATCATTCCTTTATATATATAATATAATCAAGGTAAAATTATTTCATTTACTCAATTTAAAACGATATCGTGCTAAATTGTTCTAAACAAGTGTTTAGAGATCCCTATCGATAGAGTTGTACAGACTATACCGACCAGAATCCATATACCACTCAACAAACCAATCATCACAATATAAAATAATTTTATATTCACCAACAAATACGCACTCATATCTATTATTACACTCAAACTCATTCTAGAGTACTACTGACTCTATCTCTAATCAGCAATACCCAACAGAGCCATGGTTGTCGCTTAACCATACGCTCTGATACCACGTTGTCAGGACCCGATTCTTCGACTTTCGAAAATCGACATCAATACGTCCACTGTATCAACTGCCGAGCAATCGAATGCCGGAAAACCGAACCATAAGGGTTAAAAGAAGAAGTGGTAGAAGAAAAAGATAGAAGAAGAAAGGAAACATCAGAAACAATATTAGAATCTCACAGTCGCAGCGGAATAACATATAATAAATAGATGAATAATCTTTAAAACAAAGAACTATCTCAGTTAATACATTTCATTACATCAGAGTATACAACAACAATATACAACTCAACAGAACAATAAACAGATATACAAATGTGCCCTTATAAGTGAAATATACATCGGAAATATAATATCATATACAAGTAATACATCTCGCCATCCAGCTCGTCACTTGAGCTCCATAGCACTCCTGAATCCAGAATAACCTGATAACCTAACTCTAGACTGCCCGTGTGGAAATTGGTGGGCACCCAGAGTTTAGGAAGGAAACAATAAACTCCGAGTCAGTCATGTGACTGGTATGAGAACTAAAAACAGTTTATCTTTAAAACAAAGAACATGATAAAAAAAATTAAATAGATGCTTGATAGTCAAACGCAATGCAAACGCAGAATTGGAGGAGATTTCTTCTTATGATAGTCAAAGATGCTTGATACGCATTAAAAAGAAACATTTGATATTATTACTAGTACATAGTGTAGAAAAAATTTCGAAAGTAAAGATATAAATCTTAGCCAGCATAGACATTTCGCACTTATGCCTACTATAGCTACCATGTTCAATAGCAGGTTACCGCCACATTCCATGGCAGGTGATACAACTAAAACCGTACAAGGATCGTATTGTTTCTTTGGATTTCCAACAAATGGTCAAGCTAAGGAACTTCCTACTGCCACATGGGATCGCCTCTGGTAGGACGTCCCGAGAACTTAACCAGCTCTCTGCCAACACAAGGCCGGATTACCTTTGTCACTAGGTAACTACTACACGACTATGCCATCCCCCGGTCCCTTTGGACCTTTATCCGAGCGCTCGATTCCAACAACACCACACAGTAATAGATATAGTGTATCAACATGAGTAAGTATCTGGGCTCCATACCATGATAACACCCTTTCCAGAAGGAAATGACATACCCTAAAGGGCGCGACCCTCATAACCTTGCCGCATATTCCTGTTTTGACCATTTCCGGAGAGTGAGGTCTGACGAAGTCTCGTCCACAAAGCTAGGCACAAAGACATGCTTTGATCAACAAATGATCAATAAATAATCATCACACAGCAACATTAAGCATGCTGCATTACCAAATTGGGAATATATCGCTGGTAACCTTCAACTATATAACCTCTAAGCGCGTACGTCTCAGAGAAGGATGTTAAGCTAAGAGAATAAATTCTCCGCCACCAACAGAAATGTATTTGAAAGAAATCTGCTTTATATCTCAAAATGTAATGTCAGACACGTAACCATACAAGTCTGTTCCGGATTCGAACAGAACCGAAGGCACTTCAAAAGAAGCCCTTGCAATCCGGCTATTCACAATCCCGATAAAACTTCCCATCACAAAGGAAATTTCCATACCATAGCTAATGTTGCAGAGACAATCGATAGGTCATCCTATCGTTTTCACAAATACCCGGTCTTTACCACCGGTCTTCAATGCTATCATAACGACGTATCACATATTCGGAATGGGTTATACGACCCCAAGGTCCTTTCCCGGCTAACCCGAATAGTGAGCGCTTATTCAAAAATAAGTGTAGCATTCAATTTCAACCAATTCACAACAAATACCTATTTAAAGGTCAATATTGATAGTCGGTTAGTTAACTATCAATCAGTATTCACAATATCACCTTATTATAAATAATTTTCCCAAATTATTTATTTTCAAAAATATCTTTATAAGATATATATCCCACACTTCAACCATTTGAAAACCAATTTCAAATCAATTTACACCCTTACAACTTTCATTCAAAACGGTTCCTTTAAACAATTAAATAAATGCTTACCGATTTATTAAATTTACGTTCCAAATCCGTAAATTAATCTCCACACTTCAAAATAAATCAATGTTTATTTCTAACTAATTTCCCTTTCTTTTATAAATTCATAGTGAATTTACAATTCCAAAATATATATGAATATACGATTTTTAAATTGATTTCTAATATTCATTTTCAATTTATCTTTAAAAGATAAAATCTCAAACATTCACTTCATATTGGAAAAATATTTCCATACTTATTTAATAATAAGTAATTCACCAATCTATTTATTTTCAACATTTTGAAAATATTCAATATACCTAAATCTAAATTAAGTATATATTTTATTTTATAAGGAAAACATTCTCTTAAACACATTTATTTGGGTCAAAACGAATGTTACGTAAATCATCATTACGATAACCCAAAATCACTAGTATAGGAATTCGAACTTAAAATAGATATATAAATCCCAATACAATATAAAACATTTCCTTTCGAAAATCATTTACTATAACAACAGTGTTATAGTCCATCATTTCCTTCTATTTCTCGAAAACGTCTATTTCAACAATGAATGTTGAAATATATGGTTTCGATACTTTATACATTTTAAAACATCTTTAAATCGTTTTAATTCTATTTAAAATCACTTTCCCAAAACAATTCTTTAATATATTATTCACCGTCCAAAATCGTGAATATACTTCATTAACCAAATTCAATTTTTACATATTTTATTTAAAGGATTATCCATTGTCCAAAATCATGGATATATTTCCTTTAATAAGCTATAATAATTAACTTATCAAAATAAGTCGTCTTCGGATTTATAAAACAACGTTTATAAATTCGATTTATATTCTATAACAGCTTCAACTTAGAAAATCATTTTATCAACAAATTCTATCCATATTCCATTTACACGCAAAAATCCAATTTATAAGTTAATTACTTATAAATCTTTTATTTTATAAAATCTATTCATTTTATAATTCCACAATTTATAAATATATAGATTTCATTCACTTAAAAAATCCATTTATACTCCATTTTAACGCTTATAAAAACTTGTTTTATAATTCCAATATTTTTAACTTATAAATATCAATTTTATAAATATTTTATATAAATCATTTATAATAATTCAAAAATCCCAATTTAACCCATTTTATAAATTTATCAACTATTTATCTAAAAAATCACATTTTGGTTATATTTCTCAAAAATCATAATTTTTATAACATATAAATTACAATGTTTTATTCATTTAAAATGAATCAATTTCAAAATTAATTTTTTTTACGAATTCTCAACTTAAATTTTCAAAAATCCAATTTTATTTAATTTCGGCATTTAACGATACTAAAATATATTCGGCTAAAATTTAGCCTTTAACAATCTCAATCACAAAGATAATCACGCAGACTATAAATAGATCAACAAATAGATCAACACACAACATTGAAACCAATTCAAATGTTTGAGGAATCCAGTTGGATCCCTCCAACCTGTTTCCCTGCATCCAAAGATGTTAGCACAATACCAATTCCGCTTCAAGACGAAATATCGCGGTACATGGGGTTTATAAAATATTATCCGCTTAATAGACGGCGCAATAGGGTCTCATCCGCTATATAATGCGGGAAATCAACTCCAAGTACATATATAATACCAATTTCACTATACGGTGAAATATTCGCGCTATATGTTTTTAATAAATAACCTCCGCTTACTAACGGCGTGTAATATCTATTTTAACAATCAATAGATAATAATTTATCATCCAGTCAACAATCAATTAAATCTAACTATTTAAAATTAAAATCGAAACTAATTCGATTGAGTGAGAAGTTCTCACCTTGGTTTCAATTTCGTTTTCAGCTTTTATTTCAAATAAAATTAAACGGATGTTTAATTTTACCCAAAATTTTCACTAGCTCCAAACGATTCCAATCCAACTCCATAGCGTAGTGCTCGTCCATACGAACCCAACGCAACTGATTTCGTGCGTTTTCGACCTCGTAGCAAAAAGTAATAGCAGTTTAAAGATTATACGATTTAAATATACTAAATTTACAAATCTATTTTTTTTATATTTTATACCCTAATCCATCTGAGCCGCACATCTCAACGCAATGTAATCAGGGCCGCATCCTTCCTTCTCCCTCCTCTCTCACGTTTTCATTCTTCAAACCGAAGAACCCATGAACACGCGTTCTAGGGTTTTATGTTGCAGCCACCACGACGACTTGTACTTTGATCAGGGACCGTCATCACACGTGCGTACTCCAGCTCCACCCACGGTCAGGTTGCGACCAAGCTCGGACCTATAATAACATGGGAAAACGTGCGCGACTTCCGGGCATTCTAGCTCGATTTGCCGTTGATTCGTGAAGTCGTTTTAGATCGTGACCGTTGAATAGCTAGTTCGCAACGTGTTCTACAACTTTCATGTTGAAAGTTTCGCGAATTGGATAGTGGATTTGAAGAAATTTGAGGAGAAAAGATGATGATTCTCGGCCGTTCGAGATGAAAGTGGCGGCTGGCCATAGGAATTAGGGTTTGTAATTTTTTTGTGAAGAGTATGGTGCTTTTATAGAAAATATTCAAAACACTATTCATTTCGGGTTTTTTGAACTCCAATTTATGCACGGTAACCGGAGTTTCTCGGGTTTATCCCGCGTCCTGGACACAATGGAGTAGGTTTCGGAGGCTAATTCGATCATCTGTGCGAGTTATGGCAATAAACGATCAATTTAAAATTAAATCGGTAAATCAAATTTCTAGGCGTTTTGGCTTGCCCCGGACAAACGGCAAATCTGATTGATACAAAATTTGAAACCATACAATAATCTCACATTACGGATCCGATGAAACTGGTTTCGTCGAAATCCGAGATTGTTTGAAAAATGACTATTTTAACTCGCCAAATTAATATTAAAACAATTTCGATGCGTTTCAAGCTGCCACGGTCAAACGAAAACTTCGATTGCTACGAAAATTGAAATCCGATAATAACAAACTATTACGGATCTAATGGAACTAGTTTCGTCCAATTCTGAGAGTGTTCGAAAAATGGCTAATTTCACTAGTCGATTAAATATTAAAATATTCAATTTTCACAAATTAACTTTTAATTCGGTTTTAAAAGTTTTATAACATCATTCTAACTCCAATATGATATAATAAAATTTTACAAATCATTTTTAATCATATTTGACCCAATTTCCAATTATTTCTGTAATTTCAACTATTAAATTATCGATTTAATTATCCAATTAAATCCAATTATTCGAAATAAAATTTATTCGACTTATAAATTTTACTTATTAATATTTAAAATCAATTAAATATATGAATTTTAATTAATATAAATTCTGGGTCGTTACATTAAATTAGTTTAAAATAGGTAAATTAGATTAAATAGGTTATAATAGATTAAAATAAGTTAAAATAGTTTAAATTGATTAAAATAGTTTAAATTGATTAAAATAGATTTCAAAGTTATATCCAAATATTTTCAATATCTCAATTCCAATAAATTCATTTATATTTGACAATTCAACTTTGAAATTCCACTTTGAACAATTTGTTAGATCAATTCCAATGTCAGCATTAATGCTTGGATTATCGTAAAATAATTCAGTTTATATAAAAAAAATATCTATTTCAAAATGCCATTTAACTGATTCAAAATTTAAAGAATTAAAAATCATTTAAATTTAACCGATCCGGTGTCCGTATATAATTTTCTACTCTATGGTCAAGTAATACAGATATTTATCATTTCAATCCGCAATTTAAAATTTTATGGTTATATATCATTTCAAACCGCATTCAAGAATTTAATTAAATCCATAAAATCGTTCGATTCTATCATTTAAACACATAACGATTTTTCCTTAATTTATAGATCATTCAGGTATGTATCATTTCAACCCATAGGGAACTTGCAGTGTTATAACAATATAAAAATACAACATCCAGTCATCCAATATCCACAATCAAACATCCATCACAATCTTCATCCAAATCAACCAATAAACATCAATAGGTAACTGATTATCATTAACAGGAATTAATTGACAATTAAATTCAATATTAAATTAAACGATGATTAATTGCAATAAAAGTCAAATTTAACTAGAATGATAATTTTAACATACCAAACATCAATCATTTTATTTCTAATCACATCATACATTAAATTTAACTAACATAAGATAGTTTAGTAATTGTAAGTGGGTTAAAACACCCACCTTTGATTTCAAATCAATTTGAAATCCAAAATAAGGCCCAAAATTCAACTGTCTCAGAATTCGTCCAAACAAGCATCAAAATGTTTGGAATTTCAATACGATCTCAATGAAACAAACAGCACATGAATCCGAGTTCATATGCAAAAGTTACAATGATTAGAACGATTAAATTTTGAATTTAAATAAAATAAAATAAAAGATAACACCACTCATGGGCAGACACGTCATCACCTTGCATGTCATCCCCTATGCAGCTCCTACATATTCGAACCCCACTCATGTCCACAGCCCCCTACTTTGGCCATGCCATACGATCGCCCACCACTAGAGGCCCTCCGACCACCACCATCGCCATTCCCTCGACGTGGCGCACCCGCCAGTGGCCACGACTCCACCTCCGACCGCCTCTACCACCGTGCATCGCCACCTTATTTTCTAGGGTTTTGAACCCTATTTTGCAAAATCCGGCTACCATGAGCACTTCCAAGTTATGCGACTACCTCCAAACAACTTCAGGCAGTCCCCTCTACAAGATCCATATCCCAATTTCGTCGATTATGACTCTGATTAAAACCCTAAATTTTGATTTTGACCATGATTTCAGATTGATTCGAGCACGATTATGAAAAACAAGCACTAGCTGTAGATTCCATTCATCGAGACCTTTCCAACGATATAAATTCAATATGGTCTGAGGAGTTTTAATTTTTCGATTTGATTTTGATTTGAAATTTGAATCTAGGAGATAGAGTTCTGCCATTGAAAGAAAAGATTTGATAGATATAATTGTACGTACAGGAATAATAAATAGAAAGGCTGTTAGCTTTAAGATGAAACAATATATACTAATGAAGCCCGATAAGAATGAAGAATATCCGAATTGATTTAAAACGACAAATACGACCCGGAAAGCCCGTTCTGCCTCCAAAACGCAAGTAGTTCATCCCATACATCAAAATATAACTCAATGGAATAGATTTCAGGTCCAAATTCCATCGTATGAAGAAGTTGCTTTAAAATCAGCCTATTTCAAATTGATTTTAATTGAATTTAATTAAATTGATTTCTACGCGTTTCGAGCCCGTACGGTAAAACGACAAGCCTGATTGCTACGATACTTGAAATCTTACAATAATTCACTGTTATGGATCTAATGAAACTGGTTTCATTGAAATCTATACAGTGGCCAAAATGGCTATTTTCATGTTAATTAAATAAATTAATATTAAATTAATTAAATCAGTTTTTAATTTCAAATTTAATAACAATTTTCATCATTTTTGATTACTTATACATTTACAATAGTTTAAAACAAGTCTACATATAATTTCAATGTTAATTATTACATCGGTTACAGTGTCCAATTTCAACTAAAACTTAATTCCGGTTAAATATAATTTAATTCCAATAAATTGATTTAGTTTGATTTCAATCCTTTTATTCAACCAATTATTACTTTATAGGCACAGTTAACATTTGTTTGTATCTTACTGTACGCATATTACACTGATATTCTACAATTATCATCTTAGTTTTCATTAACGTAGTATTTAATTTCATTTAATTGCAATAAATCCAATTATTATAATTTAAGTTCCAATAATTTGATCAAACTTGATTTCAATTCTTTTTATTTAGTCAATTGTCATATTGTGAATAAAATTTACATTGGGTTATTGAATCAATATTCTACAATTATCAATTAATCTACATTAGCTGCACTAATTCAATGAACTAATTGCAATTGATTTCCAATTTAATTTAACAGACCAAATAAATAGGTAGCATGTAATAATTATCACTGTTAACTTCTAATCGCATCTTATAAGTTTATTATCCACAACAAGTGTTGTAATTACTACTATAACACTAATTTTTATTCAATTTACAATCTATTACATATTATTTAATTAATACAACATTTAAACTATCAATTACTCTTATGATCCAATTATCAATTAATACACATGTTATTGTAATTAATTTACAATCTATAACCATTTTTAACTTTTTAATCATTTTAATTAATTGGAATTACATTTAAAGAGTTATAAATTACCATAAATTAATACTTTTACATTTCATTCCAGTTAAATTCTTATCATTAAACCATAAATTTTTATTTCTCCCAATATTAAATCGCAAAAACCTTTTTGAGTTAACTATTTTTAATTATCGAAAATTGCGGGTCGTTACAACTCCTCTATTTTCCCGTTCCCCCCATCGGCTATAAGGGGCAAGGAAAGTAGACCGTAGCTTCTTGGAGACTTGTTAGAGATTCTATCATGTATTTCATTCCTTTAGTTCCAGTTTTTAATTCTTTTGTTGAGCTGGTAGTTTAGGAGGGATGTATTGTACTCGTATATTATTTGAGACTTAGGTTTTTGACTTTGCAAGATTTGTATGGATATTTTGTCATATGATGCATTGGGTATTTGGTGACTTATTTTTATCATCTTATATTATCGAATTTGGTTTTAGCAAAATACTATAATTGTTACCGCTATGTTATTATTATTATTATTATTTAATTTTTGTCTTGTGAATCTTTATATCTGTTAGTTTTAGTTATACCTACAACGCATCATGCCTTTTAGTGTGTTATTTTGGGTATACAAATGAGTGTGGGATGTTACATTTGGTATCAGATCCTAATGTTACAGGATTCCTAAAAATTTGTTTTAAAAATAAAATATTTTTCCAAAAGCGACATATTTTTAGGTAGCATATCTTCGAATTAGAAGTATTTTTCACAAAGAAACTCTTATTATAGAAGTAGTTTTTCAAGTATAAAAGAGTTTTTATAAAAATCCCTTCAAATGTCTAGTTCAACCTTCTTCTGATTCTTTCGAGCCTAAGTTTCCTTTTCTTTTCCTAATATGGCTGACTGGTTCCATAGAGCTACGATAACAAAGGTGCAAGAGCAAGCACCTAATACAGCACCGGTAGGTGGAGGTCCCTTTAATCCATCTACAATGGCCAATTTTTCTAAGATATGCAAGAACTTCGCCAGTCTAGAAGCATAATGATTTCTGACACTGAGGATTTTGAGGAGATACGAGCTAGGTTGGAGGTTATGCAGCAAAGAATTAGGATGATAGATTTAGAGGACCTTAGAAGTGGATCAGGAAAAGCGGGAAATGCAATAACTATGGACAGGTTGGTCATTACGCAAGGGATTATAAGAATAAAATGACGAAGGGGGTGTTTCAACTATAGGCAGCCCGGTCATCTTAGTAGAGATTGTCCTTAGAGAATGGGGAAGAGAACAAGCGCACCTATGGCGTAGGTACAAGCTTTGGATGCAGCACTATCTAGCATTGATTCGGATAGAGGTAGGACAATCGCTTTAGAAGGATTAATCTCTCTTTTTGATTTTCCCTTCGGACTCTTTTTGATTTTGGAGCAACGCACCCTTTCATTACGAGTTCTTTGGTAGATTATTTGCACTTAGACATCTCTTTAGTAGTAGACCCCATTGTTGTTTCAAACCCTATACGAGGATTGGCACATATGTGTATAGTTTGTAGGGGTTTCAAAAATTTTATCCTAGGCGCAGAATTTGACTACGACGCCTATGTTTTGGGATTTTTGAGGTATGGGATGATTTTTGGGAATGGATTGGCTATTCACATATGGAGCTACATTAGACTGCGAGAGGAGAGTCGTTTGACTAGATACATGCGTCGGTAGGACTCTTGAGGTTTCTTGTGACCCGCAAGGGTCAGTTATTATGAGCTTCCTTTATTCCCTCGATTCATCATCATCAGAGTTAGAATCGGTTCCTTTCGTCAGAGATTTTCCAGACATCTTTGAGGAGGTTAGAGGACTATCCCCTAAGACTTCAGGGTTTATCTAATTGATAATGCTAAGCCAGTAGCATTACCGGTGAGGCACATGGCACCTAGGGAGAGGAAGGAATTGAGCAATCAGATACGTGAACTTTTGGAGAAAGGATTCATAAGAAGGAGCATATCGGAGTGGGGAGCGTCAGTCGTCTTTGCTACTAAGGTGGATGGTTCCCTTAGACTATAGAGAATTGAATAAGCTCACGAAGAAGAACCGATATCCTCTCCGTAGGATATATGACCTTTTTGACCAATTAATTGTCTCTAAAGTATTCTATCAGCTTGATTTAGCCATTGGGTTTCATCAGCTTATGGTCGCTAATAACAACATTGATAATACCACATTTAGGACATCCGACGGATTCTTTGAGTGGTTTGTTATACCTTTTTGGGCTAACCAATGCCCAGTCTATTTGGTAGATTCAATGAGCCCTGTCCTAAATAAGTTCATGATGGTTTTCATGGACGACGCTTTAGTGTTTTCCAAGAGTATGGAAAAGCATGTTGTTCATCCTGAGGAGGTTTTTCGTACACCTTGCATTCTTCAGTTAAAAGCAAAGTCCTTCAAGTATCACTTTTGGCATAAGAAAGTATCACTTTTGGCGTAAGAAACGTGTTCTTGGGGCATAGAGAAGGTCTACATATGGAAAGAGATTGAGAAACGATTTTTTACGTTTATGTTCGGATTGTGAAAATCCAAAGAGAGGTAGGCAAAGATTGGAGATGTACAATAGATTCAGTTGATAAGAAAAGGAGAAAGCCCATGCGTAGATAATAGTAGAAATTACTATTGTTTCAAAAAGTGGATTTAACGGTAGTACTAAAAGATACTAAAATTTAGAAAGGGTACTCCTAGGGTAGTGAAAAGAAAATCCACCTTATGTTTAGCTCAATAGAATATGATTATTAGAATTGAAAATTTTCATTGTTAATATTTTCTCTTAGGAAATAAATATTGGGTTTTTGGGAATGTGGTGAGAAATCGAAATTGGTTTTTAAATGATATAAATTTTTTTAAAAGTATTTTTGAAGAATCACAGTACGTATATAGTTCATTAGTTTCTTTGTAAGTAAACAAAAAAGATTTTAAATATAAAAACCTAAAAAAAATTTAAGTATCGGAAACTCAGATTACAAAATTTATTGTTGTAATAGATGTTTTCGTGAAATGAAGGGAGCATAGACTATAACGCTACCATTATAGTAGGTAACTCTCAAAGGAAATGTTTTACTTAATATGCGGGCTTATTAGTATTTATTGAATCTATACATTAGTATTTTTGGGTTGTAGTAACAGTGTTTTACGCAACATCTTTTTTGATCCACATAAAAATATGTTTTGAAGAAAATTTTCAAGTATAGAAATAAAGTGATTTGCAAAATACGCTTATTATTTAAATAAGTATAAGAAAATGTTTTCTGTCTATGGATATATTAAAACAGTTTTAAAAATAAGTTTTTTGAAAAGAAAAGAGTAAGTTAGATATTAGAAGATGTCAATCGTAAGAGAATATAAATTAGACATACTTTAATCTATTGAATGAAAAGTCTAATGCTACAATTTTTTATGAAATTAATAAAAATGTTTTGTGCAAGTTACAAGGAACGTATGAAAGAAATATGCATGTTATGGGAGCATCATATTTTGTATAGCCTATTTTTAAAATATGAAATAATTTCTTTGTAATTTCACATAAACATGAAGTCCTCTTTTAAAAGGTCCAGAGAAGATTTTAGCATTAATAATTTCTCATAGGAGAAAGTGTTTTCAATACATTAAAGTATGAGATTGTTAGGTGTAATAAGAAGATGTTTTGAAAAAGGACGCATAAGGACATTTTAAAGATATTTTAAAGGATATTGGTTTGGTGAAAAGGTAAATAAGTTTTTGAAAATGAAAAACTTAATAAAAGTAAAATTTGAAAATCCAAAATTTTATAGAAAACTGTAAAATTATTTAAAAGAAAACGAGGAATAAATTTTAGACTTAAATTTTTGAATTTTTCTCTCTCTAGGTTTGGGAAAATAATGCGAATTCAAAAGGTTGTGAAGATGTAAGGCTATAAAGATAAGGTTTTAAGTAACCTTGTATTTTTGAATTTAATAGAAACTTAAAGATAATACTTTTAAAGACAAAGGTTTTGGGATTTGATGTTTTGAAAATTTAAAATCCTCAGTTTTTTTAAAATAAAGTGATAAATACCAAACCACCCCTTAAATATGGAGTAGATAGGAATCGTTTCCTAACGGAAAAAGTGCAAGGCTATAACAGTGATTACTTTCCCATGGAGTGCGTAGGACACTAGTAAGAACTTAGGAATGTTGATTCATGTATGCAGACTAAAGGAGAGCAGTAAGTGAAATTAGTAAGATAGTAAGACAAGCATGGTTGAGGATGTGTATTCTTGATTTTGAGAAATTTGGAAAGAACATCTTCCTTTAGTGGAATTTAAGTATAGTAACAGTCTTTAAGTTAGCATTGGAATGGCACCTTTTGAGGCTCTTTATAGAAGACCGTTCAAGTCAACTTTGTGTTGATATAGACTATATAGAGATTACCTTGGTACCGATATGGTTAAAGAGAGTTTAGAGAAGCCTAATTTGATTAGGAGAAAATTCATATTTCATATCCATATCTCTTTGATAATAAGTTTTCGAATTTCCTATTTCCATCTTTAGTTTTGAATAGGTTCTTTCCTTTATTCTCCTTTGGGAGAGTAGAACTTAGGATTTAATTTTTGGATGGCAGGATTTAATGTAAACATGTCATTAGAACATGTTATGTATAATGGATGCTAGTGGCTGCAGATGTTTGCTAGTGAATGCTATTGGACGCATATAATTACACTAGGCACTATTACCCTTTAGGGATCAGCCTAACTAAGACAATAGAGCATATGCATATGGATGTGTGCGCATTCACATTTTTATATTATTTTTTATGGTTGCTATAAATGAATGTTTATTACATGGTTTTGCATTGGATGGTAGGAATTTGTGCATTCATTTGGATACATAGCACAGACATGATTGCATAAAAGGAGGTCAACTGAGTCGGTGGACCGCCTAATATTTCGCATTAGATTAGGGACATTAACACTACACTAATTGCATAAGTGTCATGAATTGCATTAGAAAAATTAAAAATAATGGATGAATGGATGATGGTTGAGTAGTTGGTTAAAGAGCTTAGATGGAGACATTTAGTGCATTCTTTTATCCTTAGACATTTCGGGGACGAAATCCCTTGAGGAAGGGAGAATGTAACAACCCGAAATTTAAGCTATAATGATTAGTTAACAAATAAATGAAATTATAAAATAACTTTGTGAAAATATCAGAATTGATCTACTAGAGTTTCACCATTGTGTCTGTGATAATTTTCTACCCAATTTCCATATATAGAACATTAGAATCCGAGCTAATATGAGCAAGATACGAGACGAACAAGAATTCAAATATACATACATACACACACACACACACACAGATATATATATATATATATGTATATATATATATATATATTTATATATTGGGCTAGGTCGACTAAGAGGTCGACCTAACCATGCCTTATAGAACAATAGAATCTGAGCTAATATGAGCAAGTTACGAGACGAACAAGAATTCGAATATATATATATATACACACACATATATATACACATATACGTATACATTACACATACATACACACACACACACATATATATTGGGCTAGGTCGACCAAGAGGTCGACCTAACCATGCCCTTGGTCGATCGGTCGGTCAACCTAGGAGGAAGGGCGGTCGACCGCCCTGTCGACCCGCCTTGGGTAATGATCAAAATCCAACAGTCCGAGATCCTGTTGGCTCCTTCGTGCTTCCACTTGATGGCTCCTATTCAGCCTACGACGTGGTTGCATCCTGTTCAATCTCCAAATCCAACAGTCCGAGATCCACTGTTACCCTTATAAATAAGACCCTAGGCCTAAAACTTTTCCTCATTATAGATTTTCTCCGCTTGGGTTCACCTTATCAGGAAGGACCTAAAAAGAAATAATTTTCCAAAGAGAGATTCTTTTTAATAAAGATATTTTAATACCCTCAAGTGGATCCAGGAAGACCAAAAGGGAAGAGCTTAGGGCCACAAGTGAGTGATTGTAATTATTTTAGATTTATTTAAGTAATTTAAAATAATAGGATTTCCAATAGTTGTACTTATACTATGATTTTTGGAATAACATTTTCTGTAGTTTTTTTACAGTTTTTAAATTATTTTTAGTCTGTTTCTTTTAGCTATTCTTTTCAGTTAATTTTAGTTTATTTCTGTTAACTATTGCTTTTTCATTTATTTATAGTTTATTTACAGTATTTTAATTTATTTACTGTTATTTATGCGTTATTTACATGTTTTTCCTACACTTTGGATTTTCTTCTATTTTTAGTTTTCTTTTATTTCTCCTTCTTCTTCACTTATGGATTAGAATAGATTAAACACGAATTTGGATTAAATTGTGAGAATATTGAAACAACGGAAGATAAGATGTAAATTATAAGGACTATAATAAAATGGAATCGGATTGAAATTGTGATGTAAATATTAGAATTAGACTAAACTAAAGAGATTGGCCTAGTTATAACTTAGAATTTGGCCTAGTAATAACTTAGAATTATAACTAAAAAGAGTAAAAGATGAATGAAGCTTATTTTCACACTTAGACCTTGGGTTAAGTAATAAGCATGATTATAACGTAGGTTATAATAAGAAAATAGAACAGAATGAGGCTTATTTTAAGATCTAGGATAAATTAATAGCACAAATAGTAAGAATAATAAAAAAGGCTTATTTAAAATAATTTATCTAAGTTAATAAACAAAGATGAAAGTAGAATCTGTACCGGCAGCATTTCCTTATGTTGTTTAGGATAGATAAATGGTCGATAATTAGAAGAAAAGATCTGTACCGGCAGCATTTCCCTGATGGTGTTTAGGGTAGATAAGTGGTCAATAGTTAAAAGAAGAAGATCCGTACTGGCAGCATTTCTCTTATGCTGTTCAGGGTAGATAAGTGGTCCGTAGTTAAAAGAAAAGATCTATACCGGCAACATTACCCTTATGCTGTTTAGGGCAGATAAGTGGTCAATAGTTAAATAAAAGGATCCGTACGGTAGCATTTCCCTTGGGACACGCTTATGATGTTTAGGATAGATAAGAGGTCAATAATTAAAAGACTAAATCATGGGGGTTTGGACAAGATACGCAACTAGATTTTGTTTAACAGGGACCAGTACCAACAGTATTCCCTATTTTTTATGGATATGGTGCCTCACAATAGCCTGAAGTGAGACAAGGGCACACTTATGCTATGTAGGGTAAATAAAAGGTCAAAAGAGGGAGCAATAGATAGTGCGAACCGGCGGTGACCGAGCGTGCGACATCGATTAGGGGAGATAAGTCGCTATTGAGTTCCAAGCGCTTAGAATGTGTGTCTTTCGTAAACAGCATTTCCTTCTATGTAGGGAGTTGTTATCCCATTTTTTGGTCAAAACTAGGATATCCATGTTGTGTGCGTTTCCACCACGACCGGAGCAAAAAGAAGCAAGCAAGCATACATAAGTCAAGGGTTTCACTCAAAGTTCACATATAAAAGTTCATTCGGCGCTCCAACACTCAAGCCCATTCGCCGTCTACAACATATTGTTCATTCGGTAATCATCACCAGAGTCATTCGGCATATCTAGAATAAGGCTTCATTCGGCAGCGTCATCCGGCATTCCCAGTGCCAAAGTACATTCGGTATTCATTCATTCGGCAGTATGAAGCAGAGCCTCATTCGGCATTTAGAGTTCCGGATCTCATTCGGCCAAACATGCCTCCAAACTCACCACCATCACCGGTCCAAAATCCACCGAACCATCTCATCCTTCATCCTCCTACCAAACCCAAGCTCCACCGGTCCACTCCTTTCCTACCACCGAACCAGGTGACCACCGAACCGAAGCTTCTCCATCCTTCTCTCCAAGCATAGCCGAACCAAGGAATGCCGAACCAAAGTTGCCAGTCCAGATTGCTTCAGCCCAAGCCCACCAGCAGCTATAAACATCCAAGACCCCTGCCCCCAGCCTCACTCTATAAATAGAGGGGCAGGGGTACAACAATGGCAGACAAGTTTGGGAGCTCAAGCCTGGAAGGAACTCTCAAACAACTTTAGATACTTGTAATCAAAGCTTTGTACTTGTAATCTAAAGAAAAAAGGAGAATAACATATAAAGTGGACGTAGGCACGTTCTGGTCGAACCACTATAAATCTGTGTGTCTTTTACAGTTTAGTCCCTGCTTTTTATATATTTGCATAAATCACCCAAATCACTAAATACAACATAAAATCAACTAACTCATACGACTTTGGGTGTTTGCGGCCATTTTTTACGCAAACATTTTGGTGCTTTCACTGAGAAGAACCAGCTCCCGCTACATCGGATAGAAGTTGAATTTGAAAATCTAAGAGTTCAGATCTAAGAGTTATGACGAGACAAACAAGTAGAAGGCAAAGGCCAGAGAGAAGTGAACACCAAGGAAGTCAAGAGGCTTCCTCAGGAGGGAATCAAGCGTCGATCTTCATCACTAGGGATGAGATGGAGGCCATGATGAGAAGACAAGAAGAGATGATCCAGAACTTACTTCAACAAATTGGGCAAATTGGAGCACAAATCCAAGGAGCAACTGGGGTTCAGAACGGGGCAGGACCATCTGGCGCAGCACCAGAGCTAGGGGGCACTCACGCAGAGCATGTTGATCCGACCCCGGAAAGTGAGATGGGGGCATCCGAACCACCTGGTAGCAATAGAGGAATGAACGTTCAGCCAGGGAGGCATACATATGAAAACTCCCGCGGACTTGGGGGGCAGGTCGAAGGCAGTGAACGAGAACTACAGCTTGGAGACAATGACAGATTAGCAGAGATGGTTAGAAGAGCTATGAGAGGCGGTTTAGTAAACAGAGACTTGGAAGATGTAAACAGAAGTCCTTTTTCTTCTGCGATTAGGATGGCTAGGAACCCACCAGAATTCAAGCTACCATCATTGGACATGTACAACGGGAAAACGGACCCCACGGTCCATCTAACGAAGTATATGAGACATATGGAAGTGCTGGGGGCATCAGAGGAGGTTATGGCCCGGTGCTTTCCACTGTATTTGACGGACATTGCAGCGTTATGGTTTAGGCAACTGGAGAGCGGCTCCATAGGAACATGGGAAGATTTAACTGAGAGATTCATGAGGCAATTCAGGGTTCATATTGCGAGACCCAAGAATGTGATGACTTTGGCCACCTTGAAACAGAAAACTGGAGAGACTTTGAGGAGCTTTCTAACGCGATTTAATGCGGCGGCAGCATCAGTGGATCGACCAGATCCATCTATGGTCATGATGGCAGCTGTATCTGGAATAGCTGGTAATACAGAGTTCAAGAATTCATTAACCAAGGACCCGCCTATGAATCTGGGAGAGTTCTATCATGAGGCTGAAAAGTTTCTGCGTTTGGAAGATGCTAGTGCAGAAAGAGAGGAAGAAGATGACGTTTACGTAATCAAGAGCGGAAACCCACCTGGAAAGGGTGCGGAGACTAGCAAAGGAAAAAGAAAGGCTGAGGATAATGATGACAGGACAAAGTGGCTACGAAGAGAACCACGCTTCACCACCTATTCAGAGCTGAATGAGAGTTTGGAACGGATTTATCAGGATACCAAGGGGCAGGTTTCGTATCGTAGACCAATGCGAAGGGATCCAACCTCTGACGAAAGAAAATCAGATAAGTTTTGTGTATTTTATGAATTGAATGGCCATAACACTAATGATTGTAGGCATTTGAAGGACGAGGTAGAAGGGCATATCAGGAACGGTATGCTCCTTCAGTATGTGAGGAGGCGAACTCCAGCGGTGGAGCCAGAGCGACCGCCCTCTACGTCAGCTAGAGGTGACCCTGGATCAAGGCACCATTTGATTATCCATTGATTGCTTGATTAAAATAACGATGAACAGGTCATAAGCTTCCACTAACGCAATTAAATCGTTTACACATGTACGAGATCGCGAACGATCTCCAGGCATGCTCTGAATGATCATTGACTGCTTCGGAGTGGGAACTTACACTTTGACATCCTTGCTTTGCTTTTGTTTCGATTTGAACATTTGAATTCTTCCTGTTTGGACATTTCTGCTGTAAGGTACTATTGCTTTAACATTTACAATTCTATGAAAAAATTATTTACTTGTATGCCAGTTGGATCGCGAACGGTCCACGAGCACCTATTGCATGGCAACGAACTGCCGAAGTCTTTGATTCGAAAAATTCCCCCAAACAATGACTCCAACACTGATAATATTAAGTCCCCCCCCCCGGGCACACTCATTCGCCTCGAACGGCACCTGACTTCGAACAGTCACAATTCGCCTCGAACGGCAATCGACTTCGAACAGTCACAATTCGCCTCGAACGGCACCCGACTTCGAACAGTCACAACTCGCCTCGAACGGCACCCGACCGCGAACGGTCACAAACTCGCCTCGAACGGCACAACTCGCCTCGAACGGCACAACTCACCTTACCTCAAATGGCTCGATCGCGAACGGTCGTCATTTGAGGTCCGCCACCTGATCATTGACTGTTACGCCTTACCTCAAATGGCTTGATCGCGTACGGTCGTCATTTGAGGACCACCACTTGAGAGCGCACTGTCGCACTTTACCTCGAATGACTCGATCACGAACGATCGTCATTTGAAGTTAAGCGCTTGACCTTGAACGGTCCCCGCTCGACCGCGCATTGTCGCACTTTACCTCGAATGACTCGATCCCGAACGTTCGTCATTTGAAGTAAAGCGCTTGACCTTGAACGGTCACATTTCACTGCAGGTGACTCGATCCCGAACGATCGACGCACGGATTTATGCGCTTGACCGCGCACGGTCGCACTTCACCTCAAATGACTTGATCACGAACGATCGTCATTTGAAGTTAGGCGCTTGACCATGAACGGCCGCGCTTCATCCCAAATAGCTCGATCCCGAACGGTCGTCATTTGGGGCCATATAAAATATCAAGCTCTTTACAGGTTGTCAACAGGATACGAACATCCAGCTCATGGCATTAGAAAACACGCCTTCCTACCGCAAGGCATATTTTGGGGGGCAAAGTGTTATCTCATTTTTTGGTCAAAACTAGGATATCCATGTTGTGTGCGTTTCCACCACGACAGGAGCAAAAAGAAGCAAGCAAGCATACATAAGTCAAGGGTTTCACTCAAAGTTCACATATAAAAGTTCATTCGGCGCTCCAACACTCAAGCCCATTCGCCGTCTACAACATATGGTTCATTCGGTAATCATCACCAGAGTCATTCGGCATATCTAGAATAAGGCTTCATTCGGCAGCGTCATCCGGCATTCCCAGTGCCAAAGTACATTCGGTATTCATTCATTCGGCAGTATGAAGCAGAGCCTCATTCGGCATTTAGAGTTCCGGATCTCATTCGGCCAAACATGCCTCCAAACTCACCACCATCACCGGTCCAAAATCCACCGAACCATCTCATCCTTCATCCTCCTACCAAACCCAAGCTCCACCGGTCCACTCCTTTCCTACCACCGAACCAGGTGACCACCGAACCGAAGCTTCTCCATCCTTCTCTCCAAGCATAGCCGAACCAAGGAATGCCGAACCAAAGTTGCCAGTCCAGATTGCTTCAGCCCAAGCCCACCAGCAGCTATAAACATCCAAGACCCCTGCCCCCAGCCTCACTCTATAAATAGAGGGGCAGGGGTACAACAATGGCAGACAAGTTTGGGAGCTCAAGCCTGGAAGGAACTCTCAAACAACTTTAGATACTTGTAATCAAAGCTTTGTACTTGTAATCTAAAGAAAAAAGGAGAATAACATATAAAGTGGACGTAGGCACGTTCTGGCCGAACCACTATAAATCTGTGTGTCTTTTACAGTTTAGTCCCTGCTTTTTATATATTTGCATAAATCACCCAAATCACTAAATACAACATAAAATCAACCAACTCATACGACTTTGGGTGTTTGCGGCCATATTTTACGCAAACAGGAGCTATATAACGCTTAGTCCACAGTAGATATTTTGCGTGTCATTCGTAGACACCATTTCTATGTAGGGAGCTATATAGCGTCTAGTCCACAGTAAGGTCTATGGAGTAACAGGCCGATCAATGGGTAGAATTAGGATTTCAGCCTAATTATAGGATTAGGAATTCAACCTAATCAAAGCAGCTATCAAAGACAAGTGCAAACAATCAAAGTTAATCAATTGTGTTAATTTAGTTAAATCTTATTTATTCCCAGCTTATTCCTTCTTCATATTTCCATTGTTTCCTTTCATGTACTAGAACCGCTGTAAGGTCTATTGCTTTTACTTTTCTTAAAGATTCTAGTAATTACTATCATTCACCAGACATTTAGTCTGACCCACTCCTCTATTTTTTCCTTTCCCCCCATAGGCAATGAGGGGCAAGGAAAGTAGACCACAACTTCTTGGAGACTCGTTGGAGATTCTATCATGTATTTCTTTCCTTCAGTTTCAGTTTTTAGTTCTTTTGTTAAGCTGGTATTTTAAGAGGGATGTATTATACTCCGATATTATTTGAGACTTTGGGTTTTTGATTTCACAAGACTTGTATGGGTATGTTGTCATACGATGTATTGGGTATTTGGTGACTTATTTTTATCATCTTATATTATGGAATTAGATTTTTAGAAAAATACTGTAATTGTTTCCATGACATTATAATAATAATAATTATTATTGTTTAATTTTTGTCTTGTGAATCTTAGTCTCTGCTAGTTTTAGTTATAACTACAACGCACTATGCCTTTATTGTGTCCTTTTGGGTATACTACGGGATGTGGGATGTCACAAATCATCTACATTAAAATCATAAGTACAAAGTCTAGTTTCATAAGTGTTAGTGTGTTAGATTCACAGCCACTAAATAGTAAGCATTGGTAACAAAAATGATTAGTAATAATGCTAGAATATATCCTGTTGTTGGCAAATGTTAAGTGTGACAGCTACTTCACCAAGCCAATATAAGTGCACAAGTTTTGTTCATTTTCCTTGCTCTGTTTTCATGTGAAATACTAGCATATAAAAATACATGCCTAAGATTTTCTTTTTGTGCTCAATGTAAGTGTTGACATACCAAAATAGTTCATATATGCATGCAAAAAGATCCTTTTTGCGTTATGCTGAAAACAAAGAACTTAATGAAATTTCGAGTTTGCTATTATGTGCTTTGTTTGTGTTGAGGTGAATCTGCTATGATTCATGTATTTGAAAAGAAAAGCATTTGTGGGCAATAACATATTTTGTTTAAGATAATGTGTTCTAATGTTGATCAGGTTTTTTCCTCTTTAAATGAGCTTTTTACTTTCAATCGCATTCGTTTGCACCAAAATTGGTCACAAATCCCAAAAGACATGAAAGCACCAGACAAAAATCCTCGATATCCAAAAACAGATCTCAGATTTTGGTAATGTAGAAAATAAAAATGAACAAATAGCAAAATTAAAATGAGAAAGAAAGCAAAGAGCATAACGTTATTGTAGTTCGGCTATCTCCGACATACATCCACTTTGAATTGATCCTTTTTATTTCCTTTTGTATTGAGATTACAGTTACAAGCCTTTGAAATAAATAAACGAAATGACAGAGTTTCGCCTAGCCAAGAAGAAGAAGATCCCTCTTTTGTTGCCATAGGAATGCTACTTATAGATGTAGATTCGAAAATATCCACCTCAATACCTAGAATACCTTTTCTCTTACGCAGGTGGGCCTGCCAGATGATCCGGAGTGATTTTGGATCGATCCAGGTACCATTCGTATCGATCCAAATTGGCTCTAATCAAGCCAAGATCGATCATGAACATTATTGAGGGCATAAAGAAGTTCTTGTGAAAATTTTGCATTTGGATTTTCCATTTTTGATTTATGATCGATCTGACATTTGGTTTGGAAGCAGGCTGGTTATTTCATATCGATCGATTCACATCGATCGCCTTTGTATCCATCTCATTCCCATATCCATAGCCATAGCTTCCACATTGATCCAGTTCCACGCCTAAATCCATGTTGAGCACTTCATCACTTGACCTGCTTCACTACTTCGTATCCATGCTTCGTATCCATCAACCCATTCCTCTCTTCATATCGATCCTTGCTCATCTTCTTCGTATCGATCCTCTGTGCCCATCTTCATATCGGTCCAGACTTTGTCTGTTTGTATCCATCGGTCGTTGTCTCCTATATCGATCAGCTGCTACCTTTCGCATCCATCACATGTGCCTTTGTTCATATCCATCGGTTGCCAAGCCTTTCGTATCGATCCCTACCTTGCTTTGTATCAATGCCAAAACCTTATACTCGTATCAATGCTTAGCTATGCACTTCGTATATCGATCCATTCCATGCTTTGTGTCGATCTAAGCCACGCTCCAGTCCATGTTGTTCGCACAGGTCCCAATTGCCTCCTTCGTATCGATCTATAAGTGATCGAAACGAAATATCCATCCAAGCCCCTAAAATTGTTGCTTCATTCTTCGTATCAATCCCAGCCCTGATCGATACAAAGCATGCCAGCTTTCTTCTGCCGTGTCCAACCAAATCGATGCACATTCGATACGAAAGCTATTGATCCCAAGACCAATCGATCCAAACTAACTACCACCGTGATCAATATGAAGAGATCGATCCACAGCCACTTCTTACCAATATTGATGCATCTACAACTTGATCATACGAACTCCGTTTGACCTGAAATTTGAAAGTAGCTTCTCCAAGCCTTGTTCACCATTCCCAATTGATCCCACCTTGATTGGAGCTTGGTCCAATTTTGATAGTATCGATCATAACCTTGTTTCGAATCGATCACCAATACTTATATCCATATCCCTGCTTGTCCAAAAGGCGGGGTATCTTTTGCCTTCCAAAACATGCGTTGCAGAAGGATGGTGTTTTGATAGCTTTAAATCCGTCATCCAAAGTTCATATTCCATCCATAGCCATACCATCTGATCCATAATCCAATCCATTACCAAGCCATCATATCCAAGTTCCATAGCCATATCCTTGTCCGAATCCACGACTCCTCTAAGTCTATGTCCAAGTCCAAATCCAGTAACCAAATCCTTAGCCAATTCCATAGCCATCCGAACATGTCAACCGAGTGTCAGTCCATCCATATCCAGAATCAAATAACCAAATCCATGACCACTTCGGGTCGATAAACAAATCCGGGACTGCTCCAGACCCTTATCTATATCCGAGACCACTCCGGGTCCATAGCCAATCCTTGACCATTCATAACCGAAATCTGAATCCATGACCTCTTTGGGTCTAAATTCAAATCCATAGACTTTTCCGGGTCATCTTATCCAAGTTTGGAACCTCGCCGGGTCCAAATCGAAAGCCAGGACCTCCCCGAGCCATTTTATATTCTTCGACCTCGACTCTCCAGTCGAGGACTTTTATATTCTTCGGCCCCGACTCTTCGGTCGAGGACTTTTATATTCTTCGGCCTCGAATCTCCAGTCGAGGACTTTTATATTCTACGGCCTTGACTCTCCGATCGAGGACTTTTATATTATGTTCGAGTGCATTCTATCGCTTTTCGACGAAGAGACTCGTAACTTGCGATTACTGCCCCATCGCTCCAGTTAGAACCGTAACCGCAAAATCTGTATTATTTTTACATTAATCCAGATCCAATCAACAAAAAGTCATAATGACAAAATAAAAGTCCATACAACCAAGAAATTCAAATGTCAATAGTGCCAGAAAGAAACCAGAGTTCACATTAAACAGAATGATAACAATATTTCATAAACCCGAGCATCACGGTTTATCATCATTCTAGAGCATGCCTAGGGAACGTCCTCGATCCCATACATGTGTAAGTGACTTAGCCGCACTATTTCGGGGTCTATTACTTATTCAAAGCCATAAATCCATTCAGTTGATAACAAGCTGTTGAAGTTGCCTAGATTCAGTTCCATCTTCGTTTAAGGTGGGTGATGTCCGCTCATGTTCCACTGTCACAGAAAGATTCCTTATGTATTGCTGCAAATGCCTATTCCTCACATGTTCCTCGATAATATCATTCGAATGCCTACACTCCTTCGTGTTGTGTCCATTCAGCTCGTGGAATAGGCAATGCTTTTCCGATGCCCGCTCGTACTCAAAGGGTTCTTTTTTTGTCGGCCTTTGATGCTGGAGGCGCCCTCAAGTATCCAAGTAAATCATTTCCAAAGTTTCAATCAAGTCCGTGTAAGAAGAGAATTTACCTTTATTTCCTTTTCAACGTCTCGTCATTGTCATTCACCATCCTTTTGCCTCTATCGCCTTTGTTTGAATCCTCCCTTGGTGGACCTCCCCTTTTGTTGCATAAACTTCAGCCTCTCTTCCCACTCTATCGACCTTTGCATCTTTCTATCGTAGAAACCCTTCTGCTTTATGGTAAAACTCTTTGAGATCCATCGACTGATCCCGTTCCAATGATACCTTGAAATCTGAATCATCCGCAATTCCTAAGACTGCTTCCATTAAAACCATCGACGGATCAGGTCGATCCACCGAAGCCACTGCCACATTGAATCTGGTCAAGAAATTCCTAAGTGGTTCTCTGTTCCACTGCTTCTTGATGTTAAGGTCATCACATTCTTGGTCTAACTATGTGGACCCGAAATTGCCTTATAAACCTCTCAATCAGCTCCGTCCTTGCGCCAATAGAGCCACTCTCTAGCTGTCTGAACCATAATGTCGTTATATCCATCAAATACAAAGGGAAGCATCATGCCATGACTCCCTCCGATACCCTCGGCACTTTCATGTGTCTTATGTACCTTGCCAAATGAACAGCAGAATCCGTTCTCTCATCGTACATCTCATGTGTTGGTAGTTTGAAATCCGATGGATTCCTAGTCTGCCTAATCATGGGTGTTAAGGGACTTCTGTTCACGTCCTTCAAATCTCTATTCACCAATCCTCCCCTCATAGCCTGTATAATCATGTCTGCTAACATGTAATTGTCATCAAGTGGTAGCCTTTATCTGTGATCTCCAGCCAGCCTCTTGAGTCCGTAAGGAAATCATAGAACCTATCCTTATAGGTGAGCATCCATATCTCGATCAACACCAAGTAGCGTAGTGCCGTCTGGTATCCTTCCTGGAAATGAGCCGACATGATCTGTAGGTATGCCCCCGAGTGTAGGAGATGCTCCTGATGATCCTGCTCTGTCCTGCATCTTGTTTGCTCTATACTGCCGATCCTAATTCCGAACTATCTCCACTTCTGCTGCTCCAGCTTCACGGTCCCTATTTTTAGCATTTTCTGCAGTTGCGTTCTCTTGATTCTGCACTCTAGCTTATCCAACGTGTAGGTAGGTTTTGCATCATCTCCTCCTACTTTTTCAGCATTCCTTCCTGCATAACATCCATCATCATCTCCATCTCATCTTTGGTGATGAAAACTGTGGTTTGCTCCTAAAGATGCCTCCTGACTTCCTTCATGCTGACTCCTTTCTGCCCTCTATCTCCCTGTTGATTGCTTAGCCATAGCTTTAGATCCAATACTTTAGGTTTCCAAATTTGATCTCCAAATCCGATGTAGCAGGTCCTGAGTTCAATCCTTAGTGAAAGAAGTATTAAGTAGAGGCTATCACGATAGGCTGCAATTGTTGTGTAATTAAACACATATTTCAAATATATGTTTATGAGCTATTGGTCGTACAGACAGGTGTACAGTGCCTGTAACTGGGCTGCAGTCCGGGTCAGATTCTAGAACATTTAAGACCACCAATCATCATACTTAATACTAACTATCTCATTAATCCTTTGATAATTTGGCAATTTCCTCTTTTTTCATACTAGTTTATTCCATTCCAACAAAAAAATTTAGAAAAAGATTCCAAAAACAGCATAGACAATTGTAGAAATGTCTCTTAATTCATGATTTTTTATATTCAAAATTCGTGTAATGGAAGTTAGTATATTTGTTGGAACTGGACCAGCCGCAGCGAAAGCTATGGGTGAATTTCAATTTTTTTACCCTATTGGATCTTTATTGGGCCTATGAAGTCTAACTGAATTAGAACATTTCTAAATTTCATTTAAATAAAATCATTTTATTTTATTTAGATTCGAATATATTAAGATATGAAATTAATTTTATTTGATTTAGTTTATACATAAATGTATCATATACATATGTGTGTGAGTGCATGTGTAACATAATAATTCGTGAAAGGTATAATATGTTTTGTACATGGATGTTGGGATTTACATCACAACGGACATATTAGCTCGTTTTGCATGTCATGTATGTTGTCCAAATATGTGCATGTATATGTGTTATAAAATACACACACATATGTATGTATAAATATATTATATATAATATATGAACATAAAACATTTATATATATATATATATATATAAAGAGAGAGAACAATTATTAAAAATTATTTTATAATTCATAATTAACTTACTTTTGCAAACACAATAAACTTAGTATTTTAATCTGTATATATTATGAATAAATAATGTTTTCATCTATAAATAATTAACATGAAAATTCAAATTTTACAATTTACAAAAGTCTATGATCATAAAGTAGAGCTTAGAAAAAATCTGGAGATTTTTCAAAGTTGATTTTTTTTAAATACATTGATTTTGATAATAATTATTTAATATAAAATAGTATACTATTAAAAATTAAAATTATAAAATTTTAGAAATTCTAGGATTATGAATGAAAGTTACGAAATTTTTTAAAGAATTTTTTAAGTTATTTTTAGTAAATCATAAATAGTTTTTTTCAAAATAATATTAACTATTAAAAATAATTAACTTTATTGAAAAATTCCTAAATTTTTTCTATATGTTTCTGAAATGATATAATATTTTTAAAAAATATAATTGAATTTTTAATGTAATAATTATTTTATATATAAACAAAATTCAATAAATGTTAATTTAAAAATATGAATATATTTATGATAATTAATTTTTGAATTTCTAAATTCATATTATATATAAATAAGTGTGCTAAAAATTTTAAATCATATATATATCTTATATATGCATATATGTTATTATTAGAGAGAAATATACACTAATATATATGTGAATTTATTAATAAATATATAAAACAATTATCAATGAAAAAAATTGATTTTGTACAGTAAACAACATTTTTCTATACATAAATCAAATCATATGACAAGAAGATTATGTACATAACCAAACTGATTTGTGACAACTACATCTACTTACAAAATCTCACCTAACTAAACATATAGCAGCAGTATATTTAAACAGATATGAAATTGCTCATTATAGGATTATAGAATATAATTTAATTACTATAATATGAATTAAAATTATCAATTTAACAATGCCTTTGAATCCATAATGAAGCAATGACTTCCCTCCTTTACTATTCATGATTCGTCAGATTGCAAGTCCGGAATCACCGATCTCTAACTATCGAATAATATTATTTTAATTTGAAATATATTTGAGAATTTGGAGTGGATTGAGAGCTATGTCTTAACGGCAATGTAGAAGGTAATGGCGGAGAATTTTTTTAGTAATTATATACATACATACATACATATATATATATATATATATATATATATATAGGTTGTATTAGAGAGAAACGAGGAATACCTTTTTACCCATTCTCACTTGATCTCAACCCATTGTCTCCAAGCCAATTCTCTATGTTTTATCCACCCCTAGACCTTCCCAAAACCAAAATTTTACAGCCCTAATGATGGGATTTAAACCTATCTGAGCCCAAGCCAAAATACTATGCAATTAAATCTAATTTAATTATTTATCAATATTGTATATCGATCGATATATTTATAACTGTTATAAATATATATAACATTATTTATTTCTCAAATCATATTCAAATTTTATAATTAATATTTCATAAATATTAACTTATCTAATTAATTTATAACAATCATTAACTAGTTAAACCATTCGATCTTAAGGGAATTCATCATTTCGGTCGTGTAACTCTTGAGTGTAAATTTGATCAGCGATTAACATCGAACTATTCTAATGTTAACATTCACATCTCACTTGGCAGGTGGTGTGGCATTATGACCAAATTTATCGCTTACTCATTTTCGTAAAATCCAATTTTAGTTTAATAAGCTTTACCCAGTTGTGACATTTGTTTACACCAATTCTCTTCGTCAAAACTATATCACTTTGGACTCATGGAATTTGGTAATGGTCAAAATTCCAACCTCATCCATATTCTACTTTATAGTCCAAATACAAAGTCCTTGGTTCAATATAACAATTATTATTGACCGAATGCTCTGGCCAAAGACTTTGACTTTGAGTTGACTTGAGTTGATTGTGATACTAATCGTATATCACTGAAGAGACAAATCCTCTCTTGAATAGTGCTTCACTTCCAATACTTCCACTCGACCCAACTATAGTCACTTGATGGACGCCACGCCATAATTCAGATATAATCAAAGTGGAGCTTTCATATTGAAGATCCACAGTATTCTTAAGTCGGTAGAACTGTGTAAATCAGTCACATCGATATTTTTTGTTTGACCTTAGTTATATTAACCAACAGAAAACTATCGAGTGAGTCATTTCATAGTTATCTAATAACTATTAGTACGCAATCCCTAAGTGCCTTAAGAAATCATGAGTCATACACTGTCCAACATTTGGAGAGCATTACGTACTCAAGTTTCAACGGATACATCGATATATAGTCTCAATGCATCTTGACTAGGAACATTTAAAATGGTATATTTGTTTTGTTGTGATAAATTACTCACGGTTACAACACATTTGTAACTACTATCACAAATTATACCATTTGTGGCATTTTCTATTAAATATACTTTTAATTAAGTTAATTGATTAATATAATCACATTATATCAAGTATATAATAAAGGGAAAGTACCTTTCATTTTGAACAAGATTGGTCAACGAGTTAGATATATGTAACAAATTATATAATTTCCTCTAGGGCATATCCCTAATTCTATCAATCTCCCACTTGCACTTGGGGTCAATTATGGAATCTAATTCCAACTTATTCAATCAATTTTCTCAAAACCAATTAGGTTAGCCCCTTAGTGAATAGGTATGCTATTATGTTTTAATTATCTACTTTGTCGATTAACTCTCTCTGACACTGATAAACTGCCTTTACCATGTGGAATGATTCGAATTATGTCTTTCAACTTCTAGTGAGCTTTAAGTTCTATCATGACTAATGTCATGACATTGTTATTTTATAACAATATTATGCGATTCTCAACATTTGGAATCAACTTTGGCTCAATTATAAATTTGTGCATTTATATCTATACACATTGGTTTATCGTAGCGTTATTCAAGTTAATGTTCTCAACATTTCGCTGATTTGACCACAATCACTTTTATTATGAAACATTTTCAAATTAAAGATTTTAACTTGAATTTTATCTTTGACATGTTATATCCAATATCACTTATAAAAATTTGTGTCCAAACGCTCCATCATAACGAGTTTATTGTACTTATAAACAATTCTCTAGTATTTCATGAATACACGAGAACACCTCAAATAACCATTTAATGATATCAATTTGGATTTTATATTTGCTCCATCTATCAAATACATAAACCAAACACAATATCATACACAACATAACATGTATGATAATTTCTATTGGTAGTGCTTAAGGAATCCAACTTACAAGTTCTCCTTTTAGAAGGGGGCTCTCGTATATCATTTTAGAGCAATCCCTATATCTTTTATACTCACCATAAAAGGCATTATTTACAATCCAAAATTGAGTATTAAAACAACTAAAGTTGATTTTAATTTTAATACAGGCATATTGTTAAAATCAATAATGTGTTGTTTACTTATAATTTAGAAACATCAATGTACTTTTTAACTTCCTTTCTTATGAACACATGCTTCTTCTGCACTTTGATTGAAAATCAAAATATTTGATATTTCTATCAAAATACTTATTTGATCTTGATGCTTATGAAATGACACATTCGTACCATTTCTTAGGTCATATCCAAAGACCCATAAACCCAACATCGCTTCCACTGACATCGAAGCATTTTTGGTTAATATGTGTAAACGAGTTACTCTAAATTATTATTTAGAATTTATATTTCAATACATAAGCACCAATTACTAAGCCTTATGGAGCGATAATTTTGTGAGTAAATCTGAATTAACTTGAGCATGTTGAATACAAAATCTATTACGCTAATTTCAACAATTAAAATTTGCGATATTATTCTTAACAACATTGCTCATTTAATTCCAACCACATTAGTCTTTCCAATAAAGACACAATCTTGGCCGATGGATCGCATCTCTTTGGTTACGACCACCAAAATCATATTTTGATAGCGCACTTGGAATTCTTTCATATTTGCGCATCAAACCATACAGAGTCAACAATCATAATGGATTAATTGAACAACCGAGGGTAATGTATATTTTTGACATAAATAAGTAACTCATAGTTTCTCTTCGATGTATGCGAATACTTATTAGATATTCTAATGCTATGTGTTCATTTAGGTTAGTTAATTTCACTTCATATCATATAATCAGTTCTATCTATGGATAGAATGCAATTCCATTCAACTATCAAAAATTTCTCAAAGAAATTACTTCACAATGAAGTTGATATACCTTGAAACAACAATTGTTTCTTACTGCAAATAGAATAGGGATTCATAAACGCTTTATGAACCTTTTTATTTATAAAACTGATTTTAATTTACAAAAATAATGTTCAAAACATAAATATGTCATTTGATGACAGACCTTTCCAAAAACTTTTTGGAGATTCATATAAGATCCCTCATGAACAATTATTACATGCAATCTTTCGATTCGCACAACCTGGCAACTCCTTGGCCTAGGATATGTTGGGATTTCTTACAAACCCTTATCTTGTATGATTTTGTAAATTGTTGTTTAGATGCAATAATATCAACCTTGTGTGCTAATCTTAAGTACATGACGTTATAGAAATAACTAACTCAACTTCACTCACAATTAATTGTAAATTGTCTAACAATGTCTGACTACTCCTTATAGATGCATCGTTATGTATCACATGGAAGAGTGACCTTTGAGATTGAATCTATATTCATTTTAAGGTACATTTGGAATTCTTTCCAATATACTCACTTATTCAACCAAATCAAATCATTTTATTCTATTGCACGTTATTTTATTTAATTTTATTTTATACTCTATGATTTTATCATAAACTTACTGCATGTGTATCTAATACACATTCGTGTTTGTAATAAATCATTGATGAATATAACAAAGTATGTGGAACTCTTTTGGTATTAATAGACTTGTGATTGCATACATCAATATGTATTAATTCAAAGAGTTCATCAAAACTTATGATGAACCCACTAAATTGGTGCATAGCCATTAATTGTTTGAGATATAATAACTAATTCATAATCATATATATGGCTCAGTCTATAATTCCAAAACAACTGTAAATAATATTAGATACATATGCATCACCTTTACTATTAAAAAAAGTTCCGTAATATAGTTCTACTTCATAATGAGTATTCATAATACTCGTATTAAAATATAGTTGTATCTAGTCAGTCAATACCAAAAATAAAATTATTTCATAAATAATGTTCGGTACATTTTACGAAAACAATTTTCGTAATTGATGCAATCATTAGGTGCTATATGGCATGCTCCCACCATTTTCACCATTACTATTATAGCGTACTAAATTTAGAGGTATACCTTGAACTCAAAGAAATAAACGTTATAGAAAACAATTTTCTACATGAAAATACATTTCAGAATAAAAATCACATTTCATATTCCAATATTAAGTATCAATTATTATTACAATTCCTGTTTTCAATGTTTCTCTATGAAGCAGAAGTGACTATTCATTCTCTTCATTTCAACTTTACCTTAAATTACATCTATTCTTATACATTCTTTTCCTTTTAAATGGTCAGACTATTCAAAAGAAAACCTTACTACAATACCATAAAAAACCTTTTACAAAGTGCATTCGATTATTTTTAACATTTAAGACATCAAATATGTTGCACTTTATGTAAACCGATCAAGATGACATTTCAACGATCGAGTTCTTAGATGTATCTCGGAGTTTATGATCTTGTGTTACATTAGCACAATACGATCCTTCTAAAATCATCCAGGTTGAATGCATGATCTTAAAATACTATTTATTGGCTTATATCGAATGAACTAACTTCATCGAAATATTGTACCCACAAACTATGACTGTTCACTACCTAACATTTATATGTGAAAGTAAATGGATCAAATATCCATAGTCTTGAATTGCATTTAGAGTTCAAAAACTCATAAAATGCAATACATGGTCTAAACCAAATAAACATATAAGTGACCAACTTACAAATGTATTAAGTAGTTAAAATTAGGCACTTGCATGGGTATAAAAACATTATATAACATGCAATTAGAATTATTAACAAGTATATATTATATTTTTCTATTTGTCAACTTTCAATTCTGTTTGTTTATATATGTTAATTGACAAACGTTTTATCAATCATATTAAATGCACAAATTTGTCATTGTAGATAATTATAACATTATATAGCATATGTTCTTACAATATTAGAAAGGTTAAATGTTACCATTTCATTTTTCTAATAAGGCTCCCACTAGTCTTTTATGTTTCTCCAAACCCTAAGATGAAACATAGAAGTCTTACAACTTCACTAGTGGGCGTTATGACTCATTTGTTTTGGTATTATGACCTTGAGTTTGCTTAACAAATCTTAGCCCCACAAACGATGGATAATTCCTTAGCGGCTGTTGTTAGTTCCTGAGATGATGGTTTTAATGACAACAACCCTAGGACTTAATATAAAATATATACTAATATTTTTGTCTAGATATATATGTATATGCAAGTACAAAGAATGAAGACAGTACAATATAAGGATTCAAGACTGAGTATAGAGATTCAAGACTGACGAATTCAAGATTGAAGAAATCAAGACTAAAGACTCATGAGTATCAAGAGTTCAAGATATCAAATAAGTTATAGTGTCTATATTTATGTTAAAACTTCACAATAGCACTAAAATCTTTGTTCTAATTTTAATTGTGGGATGGAATCCACCTTCTCACTTTAACAGTGAGATGCAACCCACGACCTCTTTAGTGGGATGGAACGCGCGACCTTCTCTATTAGAATAGAATCCATGAAATTTTTAGAATGATTTATTTTAAATATTTTTCAAAAACTTTTTAAAAGTCTTCTCTCTAGATTTAAATATTTCAGCCTTAAACTAATTTTATCATCTTTTATATTTTGACTTCAAAATCATCTCTTGTTTTTAAACTATCTCTTGGTTTTAATATTATAAGCTTTAAATCTCAAAAATATATTGTATACTTAGTTTTTAATATTACTTTTAAATAATAGATTATATATTTTTAAGATTACTTTTAAATTTCTTTTATAAGTTTAAACTATATTCAAAATGGTTTATAAACTTAAGAAATTGTTTTGACAAGTTTTAGAAAGAAAATCCCTTTTAAAAGCAAAATTCGATTTTCAAAATTTACTAGGGCATGTCGACATACCCCATCCCCCATGTCAACAGGGTGGCCGTAGAAATTCAAATTTCAAATTTTCAAAAGAAGTGTTTGTTTGTCATAATCTTTCATGAATGGACATGACTATTGTTCTTCTATAAATAACAGTTGTTTTCAACGAATATTAAGTTATTTTTTCTTCATTTCTTTGCTCCTTCTTCTTCACTCAAATATTCTCTTATATTTTAAATGCTTTAACAAAACTCTGCCGAAATTCTAAGTGAATCAAACTCAATTGTCTCTAGTTTAATTTTTTATCACTCTCTCTCAAAGATCTCAGTGTTATTCAGAGTTATATGATCATTTGTAATCAAAGAAGTCGAGTCTCTCTATCTATCAAAGATATTGGAAACGTATGATTATGGCTCGTAAATCAGTTGGGTATGATTGTAGCACGTAAATCAATTAGGTGATCTTGTAGCTTGGTTAAATCAATAGAGTTTGCCCTTGACTCAAAGACAGGAGGGTGTATCTCATGGCCTTAAAATCGAGGTTGTAATATCGACATTATATTTGAAAAGAAATCTACATAAGAAATTATGTGGGACTAGAGGTAGGGTAACTCCGAACCAATATAAAATTCCGATGCGTTCTTTCCTTTTACTGCTTTTATTTACTATTTGCATCTGGTCTAATTTTGTGATTTTCTCTGTGTTTGTGAATTGCATTTGTCTTTGTTTAATTTCAAAAGATTTCAAAAATTCCATAAAATCCATTAAACACTATTCACCCCCCTCTAGTGTTATTACAGCCTTAAGATTCGTAATCCACATTTCCTACATTTGGTATCAGAGCATTGGTTTTCAAAGTTTCCATAATCAGATTTTTGAAAAAAGTTTTCAAATGGATACCAACACTGGTTATGTAAACACCATCACTCGTTCATTTGTAGAGGGTCGGTCTACTGTCAGACCACCACTTTTTAATGGTAGTAATATGCATATTAGCATGTAGGATGAAAATCTATTTACAATCAATAGGATTAGACGCTTGGAATATCACATTAACTGAGTACATTGAACCTACAACTAATTTTTCAAAGTGGACCGCTGAGCAAAAGTCTGCTGCACAAAACAACTCTAAAACCATGAATATTCTATTCTGTTCACTTGATATGAATGAGATTAATAGAGTGTCAGTTTGTAAGTCTGCATATGAGATCTGAATTTTTTTGCAAGTTACTCATAAAGGAACAAGCAAAGTTAAACAGACCAAAATATCCATTTTGACTAATCAGTTTCAATCATTCAAGGTGAATCCAAATGAGTCCATTTCAGACATGTATAGTTGGTTTCAAGACATTGTGCACTCACTAATTGCATTAGAAAAGAACATCTCCGAAGAAGATCAATTTAGAAAATTTTTGAATTCACTTACTCCAGAATGGGATCACAATACTCTAGCAATTGAAGAGGCTAATGATATCAGTGCATTGAAAATTGAAGAATTAATTGGGAATATGATGTCGTTTGAAGTACAAATGCAAGGGAGAAGAGAAAGAAAGGCCTTAGAAAAGAAGTCAATTACGTTCAATGCAATAACAGATGGTTCAGACTTAGAAAGTAACGACGATGAAGAAATAGCCTTGATGACAAGAAATTTTAGAATGTTTCTAAAATACAGAAAGATGAACAACTACAAGAGAAATGATCATAAGAATTCTAGAAATAATAATGAGACTCACAACAATGTCAGATGCTACAATTGTGATGAGCCAAGCCACTCAAAAAGAGATTATCCGCATCCAGATAAGTAGAAATTTCCTCCAAGCAACGATTCATCAAAGAAAAGGAAGAGAGCATATACTGCTACACTAAACGATTCAGACTTATCCTCCAACGATGAAGATCAAAAGACGAAAAATTCAAATATGTACTTTACAGCTATTCACAAATCTGATGATCTCGGAAATATGGATCTAAAAATAGGTACGCGTTTAAATTATATTGGTCGGAATTGCTTGTTTGAATGTTTGATTGTTTGCATGTTTTGAAACTGCTTGTTGTTTGAATTTAAAATTTTGATTTTAAAAATATTATTATTTTAATAATATTTTAAATATTAAAATATTAATATTAAAGTGTTTTTATATTTACAAGTAGTTTGGCACGTGCGATGCACGTGTGCGGGAGGAATTGACATTAAAAAAACCGGCTATAAGGCTTTTTGTAAGTTATAAAATCTCGTGGACGTGTGTGTTGTTGCAATGTTGTGTGTGTAGAGGAGTAAATCAATTGTTTACCTATTTGGGAGTGAGAGTTGGTTATTTTGTAAAATTATTGAGCAGGTACAGAAAGTAGTCAGCTGTTACATGAATATGTACATAAATATAAGTAACAGTAAAATTAGCGCTTTCAGTAAATGGAGAGAAGTTTGTAATATATATGTATAAACAGAAATACTTTAAATCTAACATATTCGAAATGTTTGTGCAATTATAATCTAATATGTACATTGTTAACCTTATGCTTATACTGACATGAGGTCATATGTTCATAAATTGGTAGATCCCAAGACACTGACATGCCTAAAACCTTCTGAGTTTGACAGTTGAAAATACCCAAATATAAAAAAACTACGGTTATATATGTGGTTAGTATGTAAATTCGTAAACCCAATTACATGAAACTGCACCTGTATGTGTAGGTAAAAGTAGACCCACTCAAAACCCCATTTTGACCCGGTAAGGTAGACGAAGCAGTATACTGTCAAAAGCAAAGTACATATACGCAATTTATGTGTTTACGTGTTAAGGCTTTAGTCAGTTTGAAACCAAATTACATGTATGAATCCTATCCCATATAAAACTTGAAATTATGTCTGAAAACATATATACAGATACGTATGAAACTTGCATACAAATACATGATAATGGTAGGCTTGAAAGTTCAGACAGTCAGAATCCCAAAATCAAAGTCCATGACAAACTTAAGTGGGTTATGAAATCAAGTTTATGTAGAATTCCTCTTTATTGGAAATAATATATTAGCTTATATGAGCAGATAAGCTTGGAATTTGTTGGTTTTTTAGATTGATAAAATGCAATAGTCGAAATGAAATCTGAAATATATAGAGTATTCAAAGTTTGAATCCTTTAAAAATTCGTCTTTTTAGAGTTGAAAATCGCCAGAACGAAAATATTTATCTGGAGTAAAAATCTCATACCTTGACCGAGACCAGCATAGCTGATTGTCGGAGTCATAACGGAATGAGCAGTGTTGGTGACCATTGACATTGACGCAGACAGGCGACAGCGATTACCTCGGCAATTGGCAAACAGCGACAGCACGTATGAGTTCGAAGCCAAAGACCATTAAAGAATCTCGATGACTTTGATGTTACACGATCTGCTTCGACTTTGTCGAGGAGATTAAGCATGTTTGTTGCTGAAGCTAAATTTCGCCTCGGATTCATCGAGGGAGGTGGAAGCAATTGAGTTGATGACTTCGTTGGTGTTCCGTAAGCTACAGTACACATTCACAATTTTGTTACTAAGGGATGAACTTTGCCAATCCTCCTTCACCCTGAGCGTCCAAGCAGGTTATGTATTCTGTGATGAAATATTTATAAACTTACAAAAAGGTAGAAGAGTGTTTTGGAAATGTCCAAAATAGAAAATCATAATGTATAACTCATATAACACATCCATTATCTCCACGTCTGTATGATTATTTTGAACAAATTTTGTTTTAAACTTGTGTAACCACTTCTCTTATATGAATGATAATGTCCAAGTGCATTTGGGGGATTTGTCAAATGTCTAAAATAAGCTTCATGGTATACATATGATGCATATAAAATAAACACAAACATTTGGTATTGGAAAAACTAAATAATGATATGCTATATATTTTTGCACACGGTTATAACTGTTAACACAGCAAAAGCTGCATGATGCATATAGCCACTACAGATTTACGAAATCAAACCGAGGATTGTAATCATCACAGAAACACAGATCATGTTTAAAGTTCGAAGGTCATTGTTATTACTTAGTGTTTACCCAATATGATCATCCAAGCATTGTATATGCACATAGATTCTTGCATTTTGTACAAAATTAAAATTGAGGAAGTGTGAAAAGTGTGATGGCATTTTGTAGAAGCTGTAAATGGTAGTTAGGTGCAAGATAAAAGGAAAAAATAGAAGGCAGAATAGACCACTTAAGTCAAACCAATTTCTCACAACGGGTAGTGATTTTAAGAGTATTTGTTTCTTTTTACATCTCCCAACATATAAGTTTGTTCAAAGCAGTGTTGCTAAGTCTAGGGAAAAATAATAAATATTTTATTGTATATTTACTCATCTAAGCCAAAAAACTATGTAGTACATATTATGGTACGTGTTAAGCAAGGAGTGGTAAATTGAAAATGTGTTTGAATCTTAATCCAGGAAAAAAAAGCACAAATTGGATTTTATTCAGTCAAAATGCTGTTACGTGTAAAGCGGTATACCGTTGAAAGGAAAGAACATATATGCAGCTTATGTGGTTATGCGTTAAGGATGTTGGTAGTTTGAAACCAAAGTATATGTATGGATCCTTTCCCATGTAAACTTTTAACTCCATGTATGAAAACATATATGGAGTTACGGGTTGAAAATTCAGACAGGAAAAATCGATCACAAACTTAAGTGGGTTATGAAATCAAATTTATGTCCAATTCCACACTTTTGTAAATAAGACATAAGCTTGTATATCAGCAGATAAGGTAGGCATATGTTAGTTTTTTATATTTGTAAAATGCAATGGTCAAAATTAAATCTGGAAAACCTATAGTATTTGAAGCCATGTAAAACGTGCAAGTTGGTATTAAAACATATATGCAGATACAGAAGTGGGTTATGAAATCAAATTTATGTCCAATTCCTCACTTTTGAAAATAAGACATAAGGTTGTATATAAGCAGATAAGGTAGGAATACGTCGGTTTTTTAGATTTGTAAAATGCAATGGTTAAAATTAAATATGGAGTACCTACAGTATGTGAGGCCGGGTAAAACGTGCAAGTTGGTATTAAAACATATATGCAGATACATGATGAAAATTCTGACAGTCTTGATCGATCACAAAGTTAAGGGGCATGTGAAATCAAGTTTATGTAGAATTCCTCATTTTTGAAAATAATAGTTCAGCTGGTGTAAGCGGAAAATTAGCTGGAACTTGTTCGTTAAATTGCGATGGTCAAAATTAAATGTGAAATACTAACAGCAGTCGAAAGTTGAATGCTTTAAAATTCATGTTTTAACAATTATAAATCAGTAAGATGAAACTATTGCTGTGGAGTAAAAATCCATACCTTGACCGAGACCATCAGTAATGACTGTAGACTTGTCGACGGCATGAGCGGTGGCAATTACACGTTACATTGATGCGGCGAGACGACATCGTTTACATCTGTAATTGGGTAATAGCAACATCAGGTATCACTTTGAAACAGTCGATTCGGCCTCATGGAGGGATCTGGGAAGTTGGACGATTTTGGTACTAATTGGTGAACTTTGTCGACCGTCATTCACCCTGAGCCTGCTAGTTACTTCGCCAGGAAGCAAATCCGGAGGTTAGCACGCGAGAGGGGAAACCGAATGATACCAAGTCCCTACATCGGCGAAGCAAAAAAAAGTCGCGGATCGATTTAGAGCCACGGGAGGTGGTGGACATGCGGGCGGAGAAAAACAGTGGGAGGAGAAAGTGGGGAAAGGAAGTATAGTAGTTTGTAGAAGAGCAGTTCGGTGTAGGTTGTGGACAAAAGGGAAGAAAGAGAAGAATGACAGAGGCAGTTGAGGCGGAGTAGGGTTGAAGAAAGGCGGTTGACATGGTTGGGGGAAAACATATTGAGGAGAAAGTGGGCAAAGGAGATAGGGGAATGAATGAAAACGGCTGATATTTTTGTGGAAGGAAAACGTGGTTATGAGAAAGTACGCATATGTCCTTTGCCCTTTATTTGTACGTAGTTTGGCTGCAGTAGGGAGAAGGGTTTGTTGGGAAGTTCAAAAAAGCTTCACCATAATGAAGTATTTGTATTATTAGTAGAGATATTATTTCAGATAAAATATATATTAGATTGAAGGATATATATTATATATATGGATATTAAAAGAAATTTAAAAAATTAGTCACATGTATTATAAGACCCATGTCGACATGGCCTAACCTCCTATGTCGACATCCCCCTAGAAATTTGAAATTCAAATTTGAATTCAAAACTTTGAATTTTCCTCCATTTTTTCACCAACTCCAAAGCTCCGAAAATGTGTCTCTTGACCAGAGAACATGATTCTTAGATATATATTTATCTCCTTAATTTTATCCTATCTTTTCACTTTCATTTCAAAATTCAAACTCTCTTTCAAACTTTCAAGCTTTCTATTCTCTTCAAAAATGGCTTCCTCAAGCACTCCCTCCACCATTAGCCTGTCCAAAGCCATCAAAGAATTCCTTTTCAGTGACCCGAAAGCTATCAAAGATTATATAAACTATGTAAACTTTGGAAAAGTCCATACAGAAAAATTTGCAATCTTTAATGATTTTCCTTCTTATGAACTCAATATTCTTTTCGAAGAGAATCAAATTATTAGTTTAATTGATGATTCTTAAAATGATTTGTTTGTTATCTAAATCTTATTAAAATGTTTTATGCAAATTTGAATCGTGGTTTTTATGATGGTAATGAAGGGGAAGTTTGGAGTAGTGTTAAAGGAACACAAATTGTTTTAAATAGTGAGATTTGGGAAAATATTCTTGGTTGTAAGTATACGGGAATTAACCTTTCGAATTTTCAAATTGATGAACATGATCACGAGACATTACATCACATTTTTGAAGGAGATGATAACTTTGAATTTTTAAATCGAAATTTCTATCCAAAATCAAGAATTGTAAACCTTCTTTTACAACATACCATAACTCCAAGATCGGGAAATTTCAATCACCTGACCTTAAAAGTTTTAAGGCTCTTTTTGCTATTTATGGGTACTCTGACATTAATTGGGCGCAAGTAATTTTGGATGAACTTCATCCCAAATTTTTTACTTTAGGCAAAAACACTTTATATCATGGAATTTATCTCACTAGGATTTTTAACTACTTTGGTGTTGATTATAAGAAGGAGGAGTTCATTTCTAAAAAAGTGAACCATGCTAACATCTCTCTCATGAAAATTCCATTTATGTTTCAACCATGTGAAACACTTGTCGAAAAGGATGAGAGATTAACTTATGAAGAGATGGAAGAAGAAGAGGAGGAGGAGGAGGAGGAGGAGGAAGAAAGGGAGGTGATAGAAATTGAAAAAGAAGGAGAGGAGGAGGAAGAGACTTCATTGGAAAGCATTGAATACCCTATCACTCCTAACAATCCATCCAAAAAAACGCTTCTCAAGAATCAAAAGATTATCATGGAAAACCAATGGATTTTCAAAAGATCCGTTAGTAAAAAGTTGGACAAGATTTCCACCATAACGAACAAGTTCTTTGGAAAAGTGAGTCGCAAGCTTGGATTATCATCATCTTCATCATCCTCTAACTAATAATAGTTTCATTTTATGTTGTATTAGTTTGTATCTTTCTTTAGTTAATGTTATGTATCGTTTATGTAATGCTAACTAAATTTATCAATGAAAATCATTTATTTCTGCTTATTAGCTCTAAAATATCTCTGGAATGCTCGTTATTATATTATATTTTATATATAGACTTGTAGGTAATATAAAGAAGCAAAGCAAATTGCCAAAATTAACAGGGACATGTCGACATCCCCCCACCCCCCATGTCAACATGTAACGGCCAGAAAATGTTTTTTGTTTTGAAATTGAAATTGACGTAACTACCTTGTGTCTTTTCATTTTAAATGACTTTCTAACACTTTGAATACCCGTTTCTTCCAAAAAAATGCATACTTTCAATTCTCTTTATTTTCTATCGAATTTCTTCATATTATATCAAAAGTGGCCTCTCCTATCTAAGTGAGAATCTTGAAGAAACTCTCAAATCTTTCAAGAATATACTTACTTTTGTCCTTCACGATCAACGACACTTAGAATTAAGCCAAATGTAGATGATAAAAGAACAAGAAAGGCACTTCGATGCCATTCGGTGGATGATCTCAGCCCTCAACGAAGAAGAACTCAAAGCAAATCCAGAAAGGATCCTGAACAAAAAAAATGAAGAATGAGATGTTATAAAGTCAGATCCTATCTTCGGTGACGAAGGATGGGTTGAAGTTCCAAGAAATATTTGATTTGACTTGTATGGTTTGATTTACTTTGATTTGATTTGGTTTGATCTGTTTGAATTATTTGGTTTGATTTGACTTGATTTGAATTGTTTGAATTGATTTGAACATGGTATGTAATATATGATTGAAATGATGTTGTTTGATAAGTATATTGATTGATTATGTTTGGAATTTTTATATCTCTCACATTTACCTTACTATATTTTACTCATATTATTATCTATCTAATTTTGTTCTACTATACTGTATTATTGTCCTTTATAGTGCTATAGTATAAGATTTAGGAGGAGGTATGTAGTTTAAGATTAGTTATTGTTGACGACAAAGGGGGAGAATTATAAAATAGGCTTAGATTAAGGGGGAGTTAGTAGATTAAGGGGGAGTTGTTGGAGTAAGTGGGAGTTAGAGAAGAATTAGAGTATTGTGGAGTATATTTTACAAACATAGGTTGTCATCATAAAAAATGGGGAGATTTTTAGTTCCTGAGATGATGGTTACGCAGGATATATATATATATATATATATATATATATATATATGCATGTACTAAAAATGAAGACTGTACAGTATAAAGATTCAAGACCGAGTATAGAGATTCAAGACTGACGAATTCAAGATCGAAGAAATCAAGACTGAAGACTCATATCAAGAGTTCACGAGTTCAAGATATCAAGATAAGTAATAGTGTCTAGATTTATGTTAAAACTTCATAATAGCATTAAATTTTTTATTCTGATTTTAATTGTGGAATGGAATCCACCTTCTCGCTTTAATAATGGGATGGAACACACGACCTCTTTAGTGGGATGGAACCCACGACCTTTCATGGTTGAATAGAATCCACGAAATTTTCAAAATGATTTATTTTAAATATTTTTCAAAAACTTTTTAAAAGTCATCTCTCTTGGTTTAAATATTTTAGCCTTAAACTAGTTTTATCATCTTTTATATTTTGATTTCAAAATCATCTCTTATTTTTAAACTATCTCCTGGTTTTAATATTATAAGCTTTAATCTTAAAAAAAATTCTATACTTAGTTTCCAATATTACTTTTAAATTATAGATTATATATTTTTAAGATTACTTTTTAAATCTCTTTTATAAGTTTAAATTATATTCAAAATGGTTTGTAAACTTCAGAAATTGTTTTGACGAGTTTTAGAAAGAAAATCTCTTTTAAAAACAAAAACCAATTTTCAAAATTTACTAGGGCATGTCGACGTACCCCATCTCCACATGTCGACATGGTGACCGTAGAATTTCAAATTTCAAATTTTCGAAGGAAGTGTCTATTCGTCATAACCTTTCATGAATGGACATGTTGTTGTTCTTCTATAAATACCTGTTGTTTTCAACAAATTTTAAGTTAGTTTTTCTTCATTTCGTCACTCCTTCTCCACTTTAATGTTCTCTTATATTTCAAATTCTTTAACAAAACTCTACCGAAATTCTAAGTGAATCAAACTTGATTGTCTCTAGTTTGGTTCTCTGCCACTCTCTCTCAAAGATCTCGGTGCTATTCAGAGTTATAGGAGCATTTGTAATCAAAGAAGTATATCGAGTCTCTCTGTCTATCAAAGTGATACTGGAAACAGTGTGACCGTGGCCTGTAAATCAATTAGGTGTGATTGTAGCCCATAAATCAATTAGGTGTTCTTGTAGCCTGATTAAATCAAGAGAGTTTTCCCTGGACTCAAAGACAGGAGGGTGTATCTCGTTGCCTTGAAATCGAGGTTGTAATATCGACATTATATTTGAAAAGAAATCCGCACAAGAAATTATGTGGGACTGGATGTAGGGTAACTCCGAACGGTACAAAATTCTGGTGTGTTCTTTCCTTTTACTACTTTCATTTGCCATTTGCATCTGTATTTGATTCTATGATTGTCTCTATGTTTGTAAATTGCATCAATCTGTGTTTAATTTCAAAAGATTTCAAAAATTCCACAAAATCCATTAAACACTATTTACCCCCCTCTAGTGTTAACCTAGCCTTAAGATCCATAATTCGCATTTCCTATAGTTGTATCATCTACAACTCCTAACCCATTTTCCTTATTCTAATCTCATTTCGACCTTGTGTTTGCTCAACAAATCAAAAGATATTATTCACTCATACCTACCATATCATAATGGCCTAAGCTATGTACCTTGAGTTTGCTCAACAAATACATTTGGTTATCTTACCTTATCTGTTCAATATATTAATAATACTACGCATAACATCCCTAGCTTAAGTTTTCTCAATAACTAAGAAGTAAGTAAGTAATTTATATATATATATATATATATATATATATATATATATATATTGTAGAGGACAACATTGTATTGAAGATTCATAATCTTCAATATGAATCTTCAATATATATATATATATATATATATATATATATATATATTGAGTGATGTCGGCTTATAGAATAATATATTTTTTATGAAATACTTCAGCGATTCAAGTGCCAAACACATCAGAAATCACGGTATATGTACATTTACATATGTATTCATTTCTCAAGTCCATTTGGGTTTCTTAAATGTTCCACATTTAGTTTATACACATGTTATATAAGTTTTATTGTTATATAACTTTTATATTTCATATTACTTATATGATAGTCTTACGTATAATATATCATTAATTAAATCTTATCTAATTCATTTTAATCAATTAACTCTTTAATTAATTTTAAATTAGTATTCCAATATAACTTTTATATTGGACATATCTTCTATAACATTTATTGTGTATATTATAGCCTTTATAGTGTAACACACATATATCATATATATGTGTATTTTATTTAATTAATTAACCTTTAATTTATTCAATTAAATAATTTTTTTTAAAATTTATTAATTTCAAAATTTATCTTGTATACATACATGTATATTTATGTTATCTTAAACTTTATACTTATGTTATCTTAAACATTTTAAAATAACATAACATATATCAACATATATAATACATGCATATGCGTATTAATTAATTAACATATGTAATTAATTTAATTTATTAATTTTATTAATAAATTTAAAATTTGAAATCATTATATAAATATTTTCAAACATTTTAAAAAGATCATTATCCTTTCAAACATTTTGAAAACTTATGTAGTATTATAGTTTTTATAATAAAGATGTTTTATTTTAAATTTAACTTTTAAATTTAAAATCTTTGACACTAATTTTTAAAACGATTTTGAAAATTACCCCAATGCCTAAATTAAATTGGTCCTCTTCTATTAGGAGCAACCTTTGGGCTCACTTAACATTTCGAGCCAGACCTGTAACCAGGTAGGACAGGGTGCTTGATTACCCAATTCCAATCCTAGACATTACCTTTTTAGGCACCGTATTAAATAGAAAAGCTTAATTAGTTAGCCCTAATACGACTAACTTAGACCGCATAGGCTATTGGCCTTCGATAACATTATTGGAACTGGACCAGCCCATAGTGGAAGTTTTGGGTGAATTTCAAAAATTTTACTCTATTGGATCTTTATTGGGCCTATAAAGTCTAACTAAATAAGAAAATTTCTAAATTTCATTTAAACAAAATCATTTATTTTATTTAAATTCAAATATATTAAGATATGAAATTAATTTTACTTAATTTAGTTATAAATGCATCATATATGTGTGTGTGTGTGTGCGCGCGCGTGCATGTGTAACATAATAATCCGTGAAAGATATAATATGCCTATACATAGATGTTGAGATTTACATCGCAACAGACATATTAGCTCATTTTGTATATCACGTATGTTGTCCAAATATGTGTATGTATATGTGTTACAAAATACACACACATATGTATGTATAAATATATATATATATATATATATATATATATATATATGAACATAAAACATTTATATAAGATTAACTTAGTTTTGCAAACAAAATAATTTATGTATTTTAATTTGTATATATTATGAAAATGTTTTCATCCATAAATAATTGACATAAAATAATATATTGATGAAAATTCAAATTTTGCAATTTGAAAAAAAATCCAGGATCATAAAATAAAGCTTATAAATAATCTGGAGATTTTTCAAAGTTGAAATATTATTTTTAAAAACAAATACATTGATTTCGGCAATAATTATTTAATATAAAAGAACATATTATTAAAAATTCAAAATTCAAAATTTTAGAAATTCTAGGACCATGTATGGAAGTTTATGAAATTTTTTGAAGAATTGTTCAGTTAAATTATTATTTTTAATAAATCATAAGAGTTTTTTTGAAATAACATTAATTACTAAGAATAATAAACTTTACGAAAAAATCCTAAATTTTTTCTATATGTTTCTGAAATAGTATAATATCTTTAAAAAAATATAAAATTGAATTTTTAATGTAATAATTATTTTGTATATAATAAAAAATTCAAAAATTCAATAAATGTTAATTTAATAATATGAATATATGTATGATAATTAATTTTTGAAATTTTAAATTCATATTATGTATAAATAAGTGTACTAATTTTTTTAAATCATACATATATATCTTATATATGCATATATATTATTTTGAGAAAGAAATATATACTAATATATATAAATATGAATATATTAATAAATACATATAAAACGATTATTAATGACAAAGATTGATTTTGTACAATAAACAACATTTGTCTATACATAAATCAAATAGTATAACAAACAAATTATGCACATAACCAAACTAATTTGTGACAACTACATCTACTTACAAAATCTTACATAACTAAACATATATTAGCAACATATTTAAAAAGACATGAAATTGCTCATTATAGGATCATAGAATATAATTTAATTACTGTAATATGAATTAAAATTCCCAATTTAATGATGCATTTGAATCCACGTTGAAGCAACGACTTCTCTTCCTTTCACTGTTCTTGATTCGTTAGGTTGCAAGTCCGGAATCACCAACCTCTAACCATCGAATAATATTATTTTAATTTGAAATATGTTTGGGAATTTTAGAGTGGACCGAGAGCTATATTTTAACCAGCAATGTAGAAGGTGATAGTGGCCAAAAAAGGTTAGTAATTATTTTTAGAGATACATACATACATACATACATACATATATCTAGGGTTGTATTAGAGAAAAACGAGGAAAACCTCTTTACCCATTCTTACTTAATCTCAACCCATTATCTCCAAGCCAATTCTCTATGTTTTAGCCACACCCAGACCTTCCCAAAATCGAAATTTTGAAGCCCTAATGCTGGGCTTTAAATCCATCTAAGCCCAAGCCAAAATACCATGCAATTAAGTCAAATTTAATTGCTTGTCGATATTGCATATTGATCGATATATTTATAACTATTATAAATATATATAACATTATTTATTTCTCAAATCATATTCAAATTTTATAATTGATATTTCATAAATATTAATTAATTTAAATAATTTATAACAATTATAAACTAATTAAATCGTTCGGTCTTATGGGAATTCACCATTTCGGCTGTGTAGCTCTTGGGGTTAAATTTGGTCAACTATTAACATCGAACTATTCTAGTGTTAACGTTCACACATCACTTAGCATGTGGTGTGACATTACGGCCAAATTTATCATTTACTTATTTTTGATAAAACCTAATTTTAGTTTAATAAGCGTTATCCGGTTGTGACATTTGTTTACACCAATTCTCTTCGTCAAAACTATATCACTTTGGACTTATGGAATTTGGTAAGATTAAAATTTCAAGCTTATCCACATTCAATTTTATAGCTCAAATACAAATCCCTTGGTTCAATAATAACAATTATTATTAACCGAAATGCTTTGGCCAGAGACTTTAATTTTGAGTTGACTTGGGTTGACTATGATACTAACCGCATATAACCAAGGAGACGAATCTTCTCTTGAATAGTGCTTCACTTCAATACTTCCACTTGACCTAACTATAGTCACTCGATGGACGCCACGCTATGATTTGGCTATAATCAAAGCAGAGCTTTCATATTGAAGATCCATAATATTCTCAAGTCAAGAGAACTATGTAAATCAGTCACATCGATATTTTCTATTTGACCTTAGTTATATTAACCAAGAGAAAACTATCGAGTGAGTTGTTCCATAGTTATCCAATAACTATTAGTACGTAACTCCTAGGTGCCCCCAGAAGTCATGAGTAATACACTGCCCAACTTTTGAGAGCGTTACGTACTTCAGTCTCAACGAATACATCGATATCCAATCTCGATGCATCTTGACTAAGAATATTTAAAAGGGTATATTTGTTTCGTTGTGATAAATTACTCACGGGTACAACACTTTTTTAACTACTATCACAAAATATACCATTTATGAAATTTTCTACTAAATATTCTTTTAATTAAGTTAATTAATTAATATAATCATATTATATCAAGTATATAATGGAAAGAATACCTATTATTTCGAACAAGATTGGTAAACGAGTTAGATATATGTAACAAATTACATAATTGACCCTGTGGCATACCCCTAACTCTATTAATATTATTATCCAATAAATAATACTTCATGTCACTCATTTTGACCAAATTTGTGAATAATTACTTTTTATTTCAATATTAGTTGGAACTGTCACCTGAGTAAGTTAATTTGATTAACATATTTTCTTATCGGTAATCCATAAATTCATAATTGTTTGTTAAAATACTATATATGTTCTTTTAGCATTTACCAGTTGTGCTAATTTTGTATTATCCCGAGTATGTATGAAATCCAAGCTCCATCCCTAATCGATGGTATGATTTTTTTTACTAAATGTTGTGTTTGTTTAATGTAAAAACAAAAACAAAAATAACATTTTTGCAATAAAGAAAGTTGTAGAACTATCTTTTCGGTTAAACATTTTTTTATTACATTTCCTAAAGTGCAATTCTTCTATTGATATACTAATTTTAAATGGATTAATTGTTAACATTTCATTTAACTACTAAAGGTTTTTGTCAAATCTAATTAAAAATTGAAGTTTTAGTTGTAATTTTGAGCCATCCATCATATTCCCTCCATAACTTTTCAAACTTCGACCACTTAGATGGATTTAATATGCGATGGATTCAATATTTAAATATCAATTTCGAATCTGAAAGTTTCAAAATTGATGCAGAATCTTCTCAATAATCATACCGTTATAAATTTTTTTGGAAAGGAAAAAAGACCAAACCCATGTGCTTATAATACAAAATTAACATAAATAAATGTGATATGAAGGTTCGAGAACTTGGTTTTGGCCTCGGTTTTGGACCGTTTAAAATTTTGTAAGTTTCGGATGATTTCATAAATTTCAAAATTTTCGGTTTTGTTTCGGTTTCGGTCCCGGTCCAAATTTTGGTTTTCGGTAGTTTGTTAATAAACTTTCTAATAACGATCTTTGTAGTGTTTGCTTGGTTTTTCATAGTATACCTATGAATTGAGAACAATGTTAACAGAAAGTGTGAATACTTATTATAACAATCAAATTGCACTTACTATTAAACAAACAAGCTAAACTAAATTAAGCAAAACTAAATTAAGCAAACTCTCTTAACTAAATTATTTATTTAAATATAAACCAGCCCAACCCAACCGTCTCTCCCCTTCAGCCCAAAGTATTGAATTATAAAACTTGATCAAACAGCAACTCATTTCAAATTTTCAACCCAGCCCACAATCTCCCCTTCCTCTTATAATTCACGTTTCCATTCCCCAGCCCTAAATCGCGATTTCCAGCTCTCGATTAACAAAAAAAAAAAAAAAAAACACGAAAGCGTGATTTCCAGTTCTCGATTAAAAAAAAAACACCACGAAAGCGTATGAAGAAGAATCGCGACGTCGAATTCAGATAAGGAAGAAGAAGTTACCGTGAGTATCTAATTGAAGCGCGAGCAGAAATAGATTTTTCTTCAATGCTGTGTGTATGTAATTGAAGCGCTGTATTTTATAGGCTTTCAACTTAAATTAATCGTTCGCCTTTTCCTGTTGATTCACGCTTGGGTGAATAAAGTTTGTGATCTGATATATTATTCGATTTCTTTTGATTTTTGGTTGCTTTCGGTCTTCATCCCACTCTTTCTTCACATGCGCACTGATGGTTTTAATTTTTTCTGAGCAAAAATGATTTGATTTTTTTTTTTTGGGCCCAGATCCGAAACCCATTTTGACTGTCGGTTTCGGATCGTGCACGAGCGGTAACGGTCCGGTACCGATGAACTGTGATGCATTTTTAATATTGCTTTTGGTAACCATAAATATATGTTATATTTTAAAACATTGTGTATATAGTACAGATTCAGATTATATTAATAAAAACCGAATAAATTTGATTAAAAATTTGGGTCGCTGAGAACATAATATGAAATTTATCATTTTCTTATACGCCTTACTGAAACAAAAATTTCATTTCTTTTTACATCTTGGTACCGGCTGGAATGGAACATGGCTGGGACATTGGGCTTCGAGCGAAACCTTGAACCTTGAGCGCATGTATGGGTGCAAACAGATTTTCCCTTGCCTTAACATTTTGAATGTTACATGCTAATTGTCTAATCACAATTACTTATGAATAAAATGTATTCAGTTAACTTCTGAAAAAAAAAAAAAAAGGAACCTGGTTATTAGAATTAAATATTAATAGTATTTATATGAAGGTTTTGCGAAGCTTATGATAAATGCATCATGTATATTTTCAATGCTAATTTATGTTAAACAGGTCACCAACAAAATCTCTGCATCTTTTAAGCTTAATTTGAGAGTTGAAACTAAAGCCACCCATCCTTTCTTGGATCAAATCCAGTTGCAACCATGGATGAATCTCATGTAAAGCAGGTAATATTGAAAGCCCACTCCTTTTCTTTGATACCATAATGCTCCAACTAAGTAAAAGTATGTTCCAGATAATAGAGCAGCAAGTTATAACGGTTGCAAAAGCAGTTGAAGATAAAATCGATGAAGAAATATCAGCACTTGATCGCCTTGATATGGATGATCTCGAGGTATTGAGAGAAAGAAGACTACAACAAATGAAGAAAATGGCTGAAAAGAGGCGCAAATGGTTGGCTCTTGGCCATGGGGAGTATACTGAAATTTCTGAAAAAGATTTCTTTGCTGCAGTTAAGGCTAGCGATCGCGTTGTGTGTCATTTCTATCGTGAAAATTGGCCTTGCAAGGTAAAAAAATAAAATGCTTTTAAGATTTCTTGAACTGGTATATGTTATTTCAGCCATTTTATGAAATAAGTACGTCAGTTATGGTAGATATTGTGAGTGGTTTCGTAGTTTGATTCAGCAGGAAATCTTTATTGATTCCTTGAATTGGGTTATTGAAGATTGCTAAATGTACCTCTTTATCGCTGGAATTCGCTGGAATCAGCTTTTGAAACATTTTACTCTAATTTTGTCATTCATGGTAGATGCTATCGATTTTTTTTTTTAATTGGGATTTACAGACAGTTATTTGATGAATTAACGCTGGGTGTGATCAGTTGCCTCTTGCCCAGCATTCTTTAAAACTGAAATTGTCACTTGCTTTTTAGCACTCGTAGGGTAGATGTACCTAGAAAAATATGTTAATACATTGTATGACAATGACCCACCCGATAATAAATCCTTTGGTATTTCTCCCTTTTTTCTGGTTAAATTTACCTTAAGAACTTGTAAACTTGATCTGATATTCATACTCACCCATGCACCTATTCAACGAACTCCCAGGATTTCTGTCTAATAGATCTACTTGTGATTAATTCCCCTTTCTACTGACTAAGAACGCTAAAAATTCTTGCTTTGAATTTATATTTATGAATATGACCTGACAAGAGTGCAATTATGAGCTTCATTATGAGTTGTTGTACCTTAACCTGTAAACTGTGCTGACAAGCTTAGCGACCATTCATGGTATTGCATGGACAATGTAGGTATAACTGCTACAGTTGTCTTGGCTATAAATTACGACTTGCAAGCTAGAAACAAAATTGTTCAAATTAATTAGTTGAACACTTACAGTCCTTGTATGCTTGACGTAACGGGAAGGAAGACCATTTTAATTGCCTGCTTTTTTTTTACGGATCGTCCAGTTTTACCTGATCTGTAGTGATGGTTTGAATTTTGCATCACTGAGATGTTAACTGATTATGATGTGTATTCAAGCTTTGTGTTTCTTTAAAAGTGACTTCAAATTCAACATCTGAATTATTTCCTTCTTATATTATTTAGGTTATGGACAAACATTTAAGCATTCTTGCAAAGCAGCATATTGAAACCCGTTTCATTAAAGTTCACGCAGAGAAAAGCCCTTTTCTGACCGAGAAGCTGAGGATTGTTGTACTACCAACTCTAGCTCTTGTAAAGAATACTAAAGTTGATGATTATGTGGTATGGAAAAGATTATTTTTAGTTTATTTTCCCTCATCCCTCGTAATGTAAGCTATAATCATAGAAAATGAGGTCAAAGACTATTATACTTTCTGTAGTAGTTCCAAACAAAGAAATTCTTAACTATTTTTCATGTTAGTATGAACTTCCACCTGTTCCAGGGGAGATTTGCCAATCTTTGTATTCCTTATTTGGCTATAGCTGGCTACAACTCCTTTACTTCGAAGTAAAAATATTGTACATTCATCTCAGGGCATTTCTTTAGCTGTAGGCATGCATTATAATAATAAAACAAGGTGGGTTGTTTTGATCCAAATTATATAGCTTTTTTTTAAGAAAAAAAAGAGTATAATAAGGTAAATTTATCATTATCGGTCATTAGCTTACCAATCTATATGAAATAAGGTAAAATTTATCATTATCGGTCAACAGCTTATCAATTTATTGGTATACCCATGAACATTTTAATGCATCGGTAGTCATTTTTGACTTACCAATAATATCGGTAAGGTAATAGTTTTCTTGTATCGGGAACGGTTACTATTACGATAACAGCCTGAGCTAACTAGAAGTATCGATGGAAAAGTGTAGACAAAATAAATCATGTTCATAACAAGAGCGAACTGTTATTGACCCTTCCCTTGACTTCACTCTTCCTTTCCCTTCCCTTCCTTTTCTTATGAAATGTACCATTACTTAGAATTATATTATATATGAAAACAAATAGAAATATAGCCGTGTTTTTTTTATAACAAGAGCGATGCTTTATTCAAGCAGAACACTCATTATGATGTCTTAGAGGTTAAAACCACGACCTCTAAAACCTCGGTTCTATAACCATTTAAACTAGAGGTTCTTGAATATATAGCTATGTTTTAATAGTGGAGAGATTTTCAGGTGGGATTTGATGAGCTTGGTGGCACAGACGAGTTCAGCACAGACGATCTGGAGGAGAGGTTAGCAAGATCTCAAGTTATTCATCACGATGGTGAATCTTCAACCAAACCTACTCAAGGCACCGCAAGCAAAAGAAACGTCAGACAATCTGAAAAATATCAGTCTGATTCCGATTAGTTCAGTTTGGCCTGTTAATGTCATGGAGGATTCATCTGTTCATTTGAATTGCTGCGTCTTTTTTGTTATTTTGTTTGTTTAATGCTGTTGTTTTAACTGTTTAATTCTAAGCAAGTATTAAGTATTAATTTCTCACCAATGTCACAGAAGCTCTGTAATTTAATAGAGACACATCATCCATGATTAGGCAATCAGGTTTGTTTAATTATGAGTAGTCTATATCGACTGAACCGAACCAATTATTCAATTGGTTAATCGATTACACTCGAACGGCTAGCCGACTGATCGGTTAAGTGCGACAGTACAATGGAAAATACAAGAAGTTGCACTTGATTTCAGAAGCATTCAGCAATTTCGGTTTGATACTAGAATGCAGTGCATTTGCTCAGTACTCGACGTTTAGCTACATGATATACTGAACGACGCAATAGTATTTCTAACCAGGCTAAACTACATGAGCAATGCAACAGTATTTTAATACTAGTTTCACTCAGTCTATACTTACATTGCATTTACTCGGTTTAATACTGAACGACGTAACATACAACTACATGTTATACTTCCCAATAACAGCAGTATTTGATAATTTATAATGACAAATCAAACAAAAGTTCAAGTACATGATTACAGACCTGAAGTCTTTCAGTTCGTGATACACCTTCATTTCATTGTCATTTCATAACTAAAGAAGCAACTACTATATATTGCAAAACACTAAATAACAAGGGGAAAAAACGACCCCTGACCTGAATTCACGAAGCATACAGCAGTTTATACATTATAAACACATACGTTAAACACAGAACTTGTTCATACTTCACTTCATACTTCATGCAGCAGCCACCAAGCAACACATCTGTATGTTTAAGCGTTATACAGGAATACAAATAAATTGTGTATATAGGCACAATATATATAAATTGTGTGCATAAACATTACTCACTACTATAAGACTTGAGAACACTACTGTGTATATAGGCACAATATATACAAATTGTGTGTGTAAACTATTCACCACTATATGCTTCTATATATGCACAATATGTATAGACTTCGTATCAAAATCATGCTCCTTAATTTCGTATAAATTGTGTGTATAAACTGTTGAAGGAAGATTAATAATCAAACTATTGCCTATGTTTTAAATTACAAGCAACATCACATAACCTGAGAAAAAAGAGGTTATCAAACATTTGCTGTGAACAATGTTGCAGTGCAACCTTGATTCTTGCTGGCTAGTCTTATGTTTGTTTGTTGATGCTCTCGGTTTTTATTCAGTAGATTTAGTCAACTTAGATCCTAGAATTATACATGTGGTAGTGGCACGTAAGTAGCAGTTTGTGCTTATAATAAAACAACTATTGCACGTCAAGTAGTTGTAGTGTATGTTTTCATCTTTCTCTTCAGTTAATAAAATTATCTTGCTGTTATATGTATATATATAGACACACACGAGTACTTTGGCACGTGCAATGCACGTGCACATGATGAATTAGTATTAAAAAACACTCTTTGTAAAGTTTTTTGATTTTAAAAAATAACTTTGACGTGTACGTAATGTTGCATTTTTATGCGTATGTACGCACAAATTAATTGTTTATCAAAATGCGAATGAGAATAAGTTATTTATTTTGAAGAGTTCATACATAGGTATTGGAAAAAATATAGCAAACGACATTCATATATATATATATATATATATATATAATATGTCAATTGAGGATCCATGTCTGAATATAGTAAGCCAAAACATATGAGATTCATCTATGATATTTTTCAACTGAAAATTCATGTATAAATTTGATAAGAGATAACAAAGATTTAAATTTTTTATGTAAAACAACAATCATAATATTAGCACTGTACAATAGTTTTATTGCCACCAAAAGATTGAAGAAAATATTAACTGGACAAACCAATTAGAGAGGAAATCAAAGCAACAAAAGATGGAAATGAAATTCATTAATATAAGAAAATATTCACATTACACACACGTAGAAAAAACATAATGTTAAGAATACAGTAATCAGTAGCAAGTTCATCCAAAATTTAAAACTTATGCCCCATCATTTGCAGCCAGTACATCCTTTTAGTTGTCTGATTTTTAACCTGTTGGTCACACTTTCCACGGTGTCATATTACTTGTCTAATATTGAACTTGGTCAATTGGACTGGTTAGCTTCAACACTCTGAGAATTATTATGAAAGACATTGGCATTTTGGAAAGAAGGGAAATGGTTCATCTTTTGACGTTTTCAGGTCCTACGTTAATTATCACACCATTAATGCTGATCTGTATTAAAACAGTTCATCCAAACTTATATTTATTACCAAATTATCATACTTTTTTAAAACCTAGTGAAGCAGGACACATTTTCCCTATACTCAAAATAAAATAATCTTAGTGTAAGCAAAAGAGAATGGCATCATCTAAGCTATCGTCTGCTTTACTATGTAAAGCAAGAAATACAATTCTAAGAGCATAACAGCTTAAGTAGCATTTAAAGGTTAAAGAGGTAGTGAAAGAATGAAATTGAATGGACATAATAAGCAATGATAAATATAACTAATACTGCCAACAAATGGGAAAACAAAGCCAAGTTTGTATGGCAAATTACAGTTCCCAAATATGGCAGGTAAATTTGTTGGTCTGAGCAAAAATTAAAAGTTGGAAAGATTTAAAATCAGAAAGAATATGTTAACATAATTGAAAAATAGTTAATATTTTTATACACATCATCCTACAATGGTCGATTTTATTTAATTCACATCTCATGCCACTAATCAAATACATGGTTGAACGTGGATTGTATTTTGGAAGGAAGTTTTGGTAAAATGGATTATCTGTAGTACATCATTAAACACTGAGGGATGAGGAAGCAAGAAAGACTCTTAAGCAAGCATAAAAGCAGTAAAAATCTAAAAAAACGAAAAGTAGATTGCAAGAGAAGCTGATAGTAACGTACATGAATTTGACCTTTATATTACAACATCAAACTATATCAATGTCAGCTAGTGATAGCTGGTGAGTATTAGAAGCATGCTACTGAAAGTACTGTGATAATATGTACATCTAATGGAGACTAAAGCTAGTCAAAGGAAACCTAAAGTTGCTGCAAATGGATGGATTTACAGATGCATTAGATGAGGAAGCAATCTCAATCAAAAAAGTCATAAATATCATAGTTTTAGCTTATCCCACTACTATGTTAGCATCTTTGAAAAGGAATACTATGTATATATATATGTATGTGTATATATTCTCTAATCTCACAATATAAAAAAAACAGACCGCAAATTTCTGGAAAAGTAAGTTAGAAATTCATATTGGAAATAAAATTATTATACCTTGAACGATTTCTAAACCGTCCACAGTCTAATAATTTCTCCAATCAATTTATCATTACTAACTCAAACCACAAAGCAGTTCCTTTCAATCCTTTTGCTATGACAACTGAATCCAATATCTCAAAAAATGAATGGAATTCAAAATTCCATTCAAAACTTTGGACTATAATCGAACAGAACCATTTCTGGTTAGTTGTGTACTCGTCGTTGTTAATCTTACACTTCGCGTTAAGTAGTGCTTCACCAGCATATCTGCACACTCTCTCATCATCATGCTTACCTCATTAGACATCAATCCTTTTGGACTCGTGCTTTGCTGCAATCTTCAGCTCTCACTGAGATATTAGTTATTGTAATAGCAGTAGCATACACTATGTTGCTTTCAGCTCATTAAAGTTCATCTCAACAAAGTCAACTGCAACTTAATAATTTCCAAGAAAAGAATCAACTCACTGTATTATGACAGCTATATATTGACAGTAAAAGTTACATTTATCTTAATTATTTATTAACAATAAAAGTGACATTTATCTTAATGGTTAACAAACTGATTATGGTTTAAAAAAAGCAACATCCCCTTGATTTGTTATTGATTGATAATCAATTTAATGTGTAATCACATTTATTTTGCAATATTAATGAGGTGTACTAATATCCAATTTCTACAAATAAAAATCCCCTTATTTTTTCATTAATCAATTTAATGTGCAATCAAATTTATTTGGCAACAGTATTCATGTAAACAAACCTCCGGTTCCTTTAAATATGCATATATAATATAACTAAGTAATCAACTAATTGTCCTTAGGTTCACAAATTTGCATCTAATTAATGAAAATTATTTCTCTCCAATCAATAAAATTAAACCATACATGTTTAAAGGCAAACAAAATTTACATTTAATTTAAAATATTTTTGAGTTATAAAATTTCAATACCTTGGCTTCATTTTCAAATAGTGCAGTCAAGAATCCACTTTGTTAAATACTATGGAACTAAGAATATTATTAATATTAAAGCTTAAAAAACTTAAGATAAAATCAATATTTTGGTGAGCTTTCATGAAATATTCAGCGAAAATAGTTTAAAATTTGGATTTATTATGTATTTGGAATTGAAAAATGTGGATATTGCTTGACTTATATAAATTAGTAATAGGAGTCATAGATCGGGTCAAACATGAAGAGATATTGAGAATTTTGAAGTGTTACTCAAAATGTATACACTATAATTATTCTTTAAGCACTATGACAAAAATCCACTGAGAGGTAGATAAAATGATGCAGGCTATCTTACAGTTACATATAACTAATTTGACAGGTGATATAAAGGTAAAAAAAATGTTAACTGCGATTTAACATGAATTATTTGATTATGGAATTGTCTATATTTATTGTCTTTTAACTAAATATACTAATCTTCAATTTCTTCAAATATGCATATACTATACCATGCATCTTATCAATAAATTTATACAGTAGTTAATTGTTTGAATATCTTTCCATCACAAATTTGCACTCAATTAATAAAACTTATTTCTCTTCAATCAATGAATTAAATCATACATATTTAAAGGGAGCCAAATCAATATTTTAATAAATTAGAAACATTTATACAACATCTTGAGCTTCATTTTCCAGAATTTGCAGTCGATCAAGAATCCACTTTATTAAACCCAATTGCACCAAAAATATTATTACTATAAAAGCTCATATGGACAATGGAAAACTTGAAAATTTGTAGGTAAAATCAATATTTTGATGAGGTTTCATGGAACATTCAATTAAACTCATTTTAACATTTTGATTTTATTGTGTATCAGTCATACTCTTTATATATTCCAAGTTTCTTATTATTATAATAACATTTGAAATGAGATGAATTAAATCAAACAACACTAATCACTATAACCTGGGCTTGCTGCATAACAGTCAAAACCATTTGCAAAAGGATTTAAGAGGGCTCACTGCTTTCGTCCTAGCATCATTGCCCTTTGGTGATTATTTCGCATCAGTTATCACTGTAATTGGTCGACATTAGTAATAACTTAAAAATACTTAAATGAGTTTTATATTGCAGGAGATTTGCAAGTATAAGTAGAGTGCAGATCTTCAGCTGAAGAAGCTTCCATTTTAGAGGCTAGTTAGGGAAATTTCTATGGAATTTATGGTATTGTTTATTTCAGACCGAAAGAGATTGATTATAAGCGTACTAATTTAAGTAAATTGTTGAATATAGTCAAAGAAAAATTCATGTTGATCTTTGGAAAAATCCGTTATACAATTTAATATGTATTGGTAATCAAATTTATAAACCATCCAAAATAGTGGAGTTTTTCAACAAAGTGTGAATAGAATAACAATTTTTTCCAATCTCAGTTTCGAATTAAATTGAAATAACATTAACTTTAAGTGAAATATAGTCACAAAATCAAAACATATGTGAAAGGATTTACTAACGCTAAAATCAAAAGCCTAAATCTTTTATTTCATTGACAAAGAAATTGAAAAATTATAGGTTATTTCAGATTTATAAGTGATATAATGAGTGATCAACATGTACCTACCAGCCTTAAAGTCCGTTTCAGCCACCACACTGTCTCCATCAACCACATGGCTCGGCATCGCCCATCACTGGCCGGCTATTTTCATTGTCACCCGTCGTATAGGGACACCAAAATAGACTTTGATGTCGCCCAAAACCTCACGCCTCCACTGCCTGCAACAGTATGTCATGACTTCCTTTATCTCCGGCCACAGTTCCCATCACTATCGTAGGAGTCATGGTATCAAATATTTCCACACGCTGCTCTTGAATGTCATGCCGTTGGCCAGCTCGTGCATGCCAATGCATGACTCGAAGAACACAAATTCCTCATTCCTCTCATCACCCACCGCTACGTCAGCATATGGCAAATTAAAGGAGGCTATAAAAAAACCAAACCTTCTATCAATATTCAAAAAAATTAAGGTTTGTAAACCACTAATCACAACGATAAACTCTATCAAATGCGGAATAGTTTTCCACCTATGAAGGTGATGGTTGAGAATCATCGGATTTATTGTAAGTACCTAATCGATAAGCTACAAAAAGCATTAAAGCACAAATCAAATTAAAAAAGGATAAACTGGGAAATGATTATGAATGAATTTTTCCAAGGGTATGGAGTTTGATATCTCATAAACGACTTTAGAATAAGAGCTTCTGTTACCCTTTTCAACACGGAATATTTTTGTAATTTTTCTAATAATTGTCGCAGTTTTCTTTCGAAATGAGGTTTGGTTGACGTTCTGATCTCATATTCTCAGGTACAAATAAAGGAAGAACAAACAATGAAAGTGGAGTGGTGGTATGGGACGTGGGACTGGACGTGAGCAAAGGATAATAAAGTGACAAAAGTACCCTTTGTGCTGATAGGTTTCAAGAGCTCATGAGTAAGGTTATTTTCGGAAGATTGAAAAAGGCTTCACCCCTTCAAGTATTTGCTTTATATATAAGATATTATGTGACTTTCACTTTTCTTTGTTAATCTTGTTCAGTACTTTCAGTTTAAGAAATAAAAAACACCAAGGTTTCTAATATGGTATCAGAGCTAGATGAATCCCTCAACCCAGATTTCTGTTTTCGTTTTGATTGGAAAAAATTACAATCGATGGAGTGTTCAGATGCGAGTGCTTTTTGACTACCACGAACAGCTAAGTGTGGTAGAGGATGGAGTTCGAAAAACCACTTAAACAAACACAGAAGCACAACAAAATGTTTATCGAGATCCGAAGAAGAATGACCAAAAAGCATTATATTTCATTCATCGAGGGGTGAATGATGAGGTCTTTGTGAATATTGCTTGTGCAATAACATCAAAACAGGCATGGAATATCCTGATGACGTCATTCACGGGTGCATATAAAGTTTAGAAGGTGAGATTTCAAACCTTAAGACGTCAATATGAACTTCTACAGATGGAAGGATCTGAAAGTATTTCAGACTATATACGTCGAGTTATGGATTTGATAAATCAGATGAAAACTAACGGAGAGGATTTTTCAGAACAGTCAAAAATTGAAAAATTCTAAGAACGCTAACTCTTAGATTCGATCATATAGTGGTGGCAATTGAAGAAGCTCATGATTTATTTAAGATAATAATTGATGAACTATCAGGTATACTACAAGCACATGAGAAATGCATGAATGAGAGGCAAAATGAAAGACCCATTGAGCATGTCTTTCAAGGTCAAGTCTCTATGAAAGCAGAACGAAGCAGTAACAACATATTAAGGCAAAGTAATTCTTGTGGCAAAGGATGAGGTTGTGGGGCCCTCAACAACATTCAGGGACGTGGAAGTCAAGACAATTATCAAAGAACCGACAATAAAGATAATCACCATCAACACAATTGGAAAATCAAAGGGCGAGGTCAAGGACGTGGTAAATGGAGGTATGATAAATTTATTGTTGAGTGTTAGTCATGTCCTAAACTAGGCCATTGTGCAAGTGAATGCAGGTGCAAGGAAGATGATCAGAGAGTTCAATATGTATAAGAAAATAATGAGGAGAGTCATGCCTCCCTGATGGTTACATCAGCTGATGAAGCACCAGACTATCACACATGATTTCTTGATACCTGATGTACTAATCATATGTGCGGTAAGAGGGAGTTATTTGCTGACTTTAATGAATCAGTGAAATCCAATGTTAAATTTGCCGATGACAGCACAACTCCCATGTTGGGAAAAGGAAATTTTTTATCAAGCTAAAGAATGGAGATCACAAATATATTTCATATGTTTTTTGTACCATGCATGAAAAGCAACTTGCTTATCGTTGGTCAGCTGTTGGAAAAGGGTTATAACATTAAGTATCAAAAATAAACAACTCTTTATTGCTGACAAAAGAGGTATGCTCGTTCTTATGGCTCCTTTGACCTTTAATAGAATGTTTAAAGTTGATATTTCTAGTAGTGTTTATGCATGTCTTAATGCTGCTATAAATGATGAATCCTGGTTATGGCATCTTCGATGATTTGGACACTCAAATTTTCATAGTTTAAATTTGTTTTCTCAAGAGAATATGGTGAATGGCTTGCCAAGCATTCAACATCCTGATCAGTTGTGTGAAGCATGTACTCTTGGAAAGCAAACAAGGTTGCCTTTTTTTGGAAATAATCAACGAGCTATACAACCACTTGAGCTTATTCACTCTGATGTATGTGGCCCGATCAACATATCTTCAGATGGAAATAATAGATATTTTCTGACCTTCATCGATGATTACAGTAGAAAAATCCGGGCTTATTTTTTTGCAAAGAAAATACGATTTTTTTCTTATTTTAAGAAATTTAAGGCCCAAGCTGAAGAAGAAAATGGTTGCTCTATCAAGGCATTGTGAACTGATAGTGGAGGTGAATACGTTTCTGTTGAGTTTACTAAATTTTGTGAAGAACGGGGAATCTAGCATGAAATCACATTTCTTTATACCTCACAACATAACAGTGTTGCCAAATGGAAGAATAGAACATTAATGAATACGACATGTAGTATCCTTAAGGCTAAAGACATGCCTAACTCTTTTTTGGTTGACAAGCACCATTGTTCCAATGGTTAAGTGATTCGACTTTGGTGCAAAATGTCACAAGTTCGAAATTTGCGTAGCATGATTCAAACATTTGTTGACATGCGAGTTGTGATATATTATCCCGGAGACATGTTGTATCTAAGTACCATTTCAAAAAAAAAACTCTTTTTGGGTTGAAGTTGTATCATGTTCTGTTTACTATTAAACAGGTCTCCAACAAGGAGCGTTCGAGATATTACTCATATATAAGCATGGAGTTGACATAAGCCAAATGTGAACCACCTAAGGGTATTCGAATCAGTTGCATGCACACATGTTCCATCGCAAAAATAGCTAAACTTGATGGTCGTGGAGCGAAAACCATCTTTATTGGCTACAAGTCTGGTGGCTACAAGTTGTATAATTCATTGACAAACAAGGTAATTATAAGTAGTGATGTAAGGTTCGCCGAAAATGATGTTTGGAAATTGAATTCGAACCAATTGATTCCAGTGAACATACTATTTATGACCTTGAAAAAGTCCCTGATGTTGCATCTCCCACTAGAAATCATGAAAGATATGCTCTTTTAGAACCAGAAAGACCAAGGAGAAATCAGCAACCACTAGGTACCTTATGTGACTTTGAGGTAATTTTTGATAATGCTATTGACAATGATGGAGAACTTTTGCACTTTGCAATGTTTGCAGATTATGGGCCTATAAATTTTGAAGAAGCAAATCAAGATTTCAAGTGGGTGACTGCCATAAATGAAGAAATAATACAATAGAAAAAAAGTAACACATGGGAGCTTACTGACATTCTGCAAGGTCACAAGGCCATTGACGTGAAGTGGGTGTTCAAACAAAAAGAAAGTCATACAAAGAGAGAAAAACGTAAGGAGACATTAGTGGTGAAAGAATATGAGCAACAATTAGGTCATGGCTATCAAGATGTGTTCTCTCATGTTGCTTGAATTGAAACTCTAAGATTAATTCTTGCCATTGCAGCCCATGAGCATTGGAAAGTTCATCAAATGGGCGTAAAGTTGGCATTCTTACATGGCCCATTGAACGAAGAGTTATATATTAAACAACCTCCTCGATTTGTGAAGAAGGGACAAGAAAATAAAGTTTGTAGATTGAGAAAAGCTCTTTATGACCTCAAGGAAGCACCAAGAACACGGAACAAGTGCATTGATTCTTTCTTTACTGAAACAAGTTTTGAAAAATGTCCCTCCGATACTCTCTTTATGTCGAGATTAACAACTCTAATGATATTTTGTTGTGTGTTTATGCTGATGACTTGGTGTTCACGAGTGAAAACCCAAAATGATTTCAATTTCAAGCAATCTTTGATTGATGAATTTGAAATGATAGACCTTGGCCTAATGTCATATTATCTAGGAATGGAAGTGATATAAAGAGAAGATGAGATTTTCATTTCTCAAAAGAAGCATGCTGTTGATTTCTTGAAGAAGTTTCATATGCTAGAATGCAACCCTATAAGAACTCCTGTGGAAGTTAGAAATAAATCATCAAAGAATGATAACGGGGATTTCGTCGACCCAACATATTTTAGACAATTGGGTGATAGCTTAAGATATCTAACATGCACAAAACAAAATTTCTCTTATGGAGTTGGGCTGATTAGTAGATTTATGGAATCTCCTCGATAATCACATATGCAAGTTGCGAAGAGAATTTTGCTGTATTTGACAGGCACGTATGATCATGGTGTTCATTATACTTTAGCTAATCAGTCTGCACTTATGGGATACTTCGACAGTGACTAGGGAGGAGATTTAGATGACCGTAAAAGCACCTCCAAATATTTTTTAAGCTTTAGAAATTTTGCTTGCTCATGGTCATCTAAGAAATAGTCAATTGCCGCACTCTCAGCATGTGAAGCGGAGTATATTGTAGCTACATCTAGCACCTGTCAGGCTATCTGGTTAGGTCTTTCAATGAAGCAGATGCATGTTCCATATATAAAGCCTATAAATATTTTTTGATAATGTGTCAGCAATCAACCTGGCTAAAAATCCAATCATACATGGACATAGAAAGCATATTGACACACACTTTCACTTTTTAAAAGATCAAATTGCCAAAAAGGAGATATAACTATTGTATTGCAAATATGAAGATCAAGTAACTGACATTCTTATTGAGCCATTAAAGTTCGAAGCCTTCATCAAACCGAAGGAGAAGATGGGAGTAACTGCTTTGAAGAATCATGATTAAGGGTGGATTTTGCAGTGTAATCTTGATTCTTGCTAGCTAGTGTTATGTTTGATAGCTGATGCTCTTGGTTTTTATTCAGTAGATTTAGTCAACTTAGATCCTAGAATTATGCATGTGGCAGTGGCATGTAAGTACCAGTTTATGCTTCTAATAAATCAACTAGTGTACGGTCATGTAGTGCATGTTTTCATCTTTCTCTTCAGTTAATAAAATTAACTTACTAGATATATATTGTGTGACTTCCACATTTCTCTAGTATATAGCATAGTGCTTACATCCTAGTAAAAATAGCACTTCAAGTAGATGATAAAAAAAGTGGTCCAGTAATAAAGTGAATAGCCCGTGTGTTGCCAATATGGCATCACGCTTTTACTCCAAATCAAATTTTATTTAGTTCAGCGATATTTCATGTATGCATAAAGCCAATAAAAGATCTAAATGGGACTATTACCACTAGTACAATGATTTGAGTTATATTAGCACTGATAGAAGATTGGAGTTCAGAAAATACACGACATCACAAATAATCAAGGTTCAAGATTCATGCAGTTACCAAATGAGAAGTATAAAATATTTATATGCAACCGATTCTGCACCACTTTTGACTTATATCAAGTATCAAGCCTCGAGTAAGCTAAAATTTGGAATATATGAACTTTTAAATATTATGATAATAGCCATAATGTGTGTAGAAATAATCCCACCCTATGTTAATTTAGGATAATATTCATAAAGGAATAAGATGGTAATTTGAGTATATGCCAAAGTCTATAATTAATGACAATGAATAACACAATATTATAAATTAGCACAACAATAGTACCACTCAGCAAAGCATCAAAGCAAGAAACCAACTTAGGTATTGGGGCTAAAGCTTTCAAATTCAAAGCATGAATTACACCAAGTATCGAAAAACTAATTGAAGCAAAGAAAAACTAAAGATTTGAATGAACTAAAAATAACTTAACTCAATGGGCACCATAAAGCATGAAAGCTATATCGAATGCGACAACAACACGATGGAAAAAGAAATGCGGCATGATATAATTTCATAGGGCGATCTGAAGGAAATTTTAAGCATTTTGTAAATCGAGGGTTTTCAAGCGAGATGGAAATGGGAAAGAAGCATGAAATTAAGCGTGGTTTGGGTTGCTCACTGGATCGAGTTTCAATATTTGGAAATAGGGAAAATTATTTTGGTTAACTGTTATCCGAAATGAATAAAACCCTAAATCTTTGATCGATTCGAATTTGATCAGTTAACGTTGGTCAATTAACCGATTGCGTCAATTAAAACGGTTCGGTTAAGTTTGGTTAAATCAGTTAAGTTGGTTAAATGCTCAACTCTAGTTTCCTGTATTTTAAATTTTGAAAAGAAGGTTTTCCAAAGCCTAATTTTGGCTTAAATATGTCCTTTATATTTCAGTTTTACAAACGACCTATGCTTCATTGTTTTTTCTTTAGATGGATATAAATAAAATAGATGACAATTGAACATACTAATGTTATTTTAGCGTGAAAACCATCCAGGCCGCACCAACAGCTTAATTAGCCCTTGCCAGTATCTCCACTAATATATGTCTATAGAAGTACAAAACTGTACTTTTATGGAGTTTTGAACTTTGACATAAAAAATAGGTTTTCCATTTGTTTTGGAGAAAATTTTAGTTTAGTGTTATTGAAAATTTGCTTTTTATGAGGTTCTTCTCCACTCTCCCTCTTTTCTTCAAAGTTTACGCTTAAACCTGGTTTCGTGCAATCTTGATAATAGAAAATATTATTAATCATTATTGCGCTATAATATTAATTAATATCAATTTTTTAATCCATATTAGATAATTTGCTATGCATTATTTTGCTTATATTTAATTGTTTGTTGAAAATGATATCTACCTAAATCCATGTAGAAGATCCTCACATTCCTTGCTGCCATTGACTCCGAAGTATCTTTCAACCTCAAACACCACCCGGACTCCACCAACAATGTCCTACGGCTTCTTCACTCAAACTACAACCTCCAGTCTAGAATGGAATTAGAAGGGAAGGTTTGAGGAGTTGAATGACCTAGGTACTGGTATTTAATCCTCATTCTTACATGATTTTTATATCCTTGTTAGATGTACCCCACTGCTTTGTTTGATTTATTAACTAAAATACATAAAATTTGCAACATGATCAGATAGAATTCTATAGTTATACTGTGTATTTTTAAAATTTCTACGGATTCTTTCTCACCAAATCACTCATAATGCTGTAAATAGCGATTCAAGTCGAATCTTTACATTTACTTTTATTTTTAATTAATTTTTGAAATTCTAACTTCATATTGTAAAATCATATCGTTAATATATGAAGTTGATTTGTATTTTTATTCCGCACCTCTTCCACGAATATGCATTAAATTTGATTTCAAAAGTAGATGGTTTATAATTAGAAATTATAGTGTTATGTTGTTATGTACCAACTGTAGCTCTTGTCATAATTGTTTTGATTTCCTATGTCTTTGTTTGGGCCGGGCCACTTTGTATTTTGGGTTGTGGTGTGTGTATCTATTAGTATACATAATATATATATAACATATGCTTATATGTAGTTGTGTAATCACCCATATTATTAACAAAAATCATTTCATCATCAAAACCCACTTAATATCTCTTCTCTCAATCAAGAACATCAAAATTTCAAACTTTGACTTAGTATCGGGCATATCTACCATACGACATATTATTTCAAGATCCAAGAACTACCAGATCTATCGCAAATCATAATCAAGATTCATCAAATCTGCACCCCATTCACAAATCTTTATCAGCACTACCATATTTGCATCAATACCATTACTGAATAGAATAATTGGCAGTCAAGAATCGACTTAGCAATGCCACAACACCAATACATCTAAATTCATATCCAATCGAAAGGCAAAGCTCATCAACAATCGTGATTTTGTGATACATCAGAGACAAGATAGTCAATTGTGTTTATGGATCATATCCTCCATCAGTACAAGCCTTCTATCTCAAGTTGTCAGCTATAAGTCGTCTCATAAAATATAGGCTACAATTCAGCAAAACTTCAACTCTTAATCCTCCGCTAGAATCATGCATTACAAGAGAAAGTTGGAGAACATTAAGAAGGAAAACCTAACACTCAGATGATACCTGAGCAAAATAAAAAAATTGTGTGATCTTCTTGAGTCCTCTAGTCATAAAGTGACCAAGACTGAACATATATTCACCATTCTAAATGGTCTTGATAGTGACTATGAGGTAGTGTTGGTTACCATCTCCTCCAAGAAAACATTTCCTACTCTACAATATCTAAACTCCATACCTCTTGCCCATGAAGGAAAAATTGAGAAAAAGGCCACCTCCAGTCAAGAATTCTCAATAAATTATGCCGCAAATTCGAGAATCAAGAACCTCAACCACAATCACAAGAATGAATATGCTAGCAGCATTCGAAGGGGCTCATAGAATCTTAGACATGATCAAACCTATGGCAGATGTGACACTTATGGAAAAACCAGAGGAAGGGGAAGGATTAGTAATAGTAGACTATGGTGCCAAATCTGTTAGATTCAGCCACACTACACTGAGATGCTATTTTAGGTTTGACTCAAACTTCTCAAATACTCAGCAGACTTTATCAAATCAAAACAGTCAGAGAGATTACACCTTCAATGCAAATTTAAGCCAACTTAATCAAGAAACAAAAACTACCCTTAGAGGCTTCACTTCTTATCAAGGCAGTCAGGTTGAATTATCAAGAACTGAAGACATTTAAGATGAAGAGTGCTACCCATGCTCAAGTGCCACCAACCATGTCACAAGCAATCTGCAGAACCTAAATCTTGGTGGAATAATATATCAGGGTAAGAATTACACACATACACACACACACACACACACATATATGGAGAATAACTCTCCATTAATCGTAAATCATATAGGAAATGCAAGTACTAACTCTTAATATATCACTATACTCAAAGAATCTCTTAAGAGTGCCTCAAATCTAGAAGCATCTCTCAATTTGCTAGAGACTACGAGGTGTTTTTCGAATCAGAGATATGTTTCGTTAAAGACAATATAAGTAAAGAAGTATTACTGTAGCAAAACCTACATGATGGACTATACAAATTCAACCTAGCTTCTCAGCTAATTTCTGAAGACAAAACAAGATGCTACAACTTATTTGCGAGAAAATATGAAGAAATCTTTGATATTTGGCATAAAAAGTTAGGTCATCCAAGCGTAAATTTAATGAAAAATATACTGAATAAAATCAATGTTTCTTGTTGTAATGTTGAATTACCTTATTTATATACTCAGTGCCATATGGGAAAAAGTCATAGGTAACCATTTAGTTTGTCGAAAACATTAACACTAATCAGTCTAATCCACTAGAATTGAAGCTTGTAGAGTTTGACCAATGGAGTCCCGCACCTATAAACTCTAATTACGTGTTTAGGTATTATATTACTTTTGTAGATGAATGCACAAGATATACACGGATATATTTCTTAAAAAAATCCATGACATTTGAAGCAACAAATAGTTCGTCGATCAAGCAGAGGGGTAACTTGACATAAGAATAAAGATAATTCAGACCGATGAGGAGTCAGAGGTCAAGCAACTAAACGACTTCTTCAATACCATACACATCCCAACAAATGTGATTGTTGAGAAGAAGCACATGCACATTGTGGAATCAGGCTTAACTTTGCTTGCACAAGGATCTCTACCCCTCAAGTTTTGGCATGAAGCCTTCTCCACTGCTGTGCATCTCATCAACATCTTGCCTACAAAGGATTTGAGGTACAAGAGTCCATCTGAGGTACTATATGGGACAAAACTAGACTACAAGAGCATGATAGTATTTGGATGCTTATATTTCCCTTGCTGAGACCTCATAATGCAAACAAACTTAGTTTCAAGTCATCCCCTTGCACTTTTCTAGGCTATGGAAACAATCAAAAAGGCTATAAATGTCCGATAGCGATGGAAATATTCTTGTGTCTAGGCATATAGTCTTCTATGAAAGGTTTTTTCCCTTTTCTAATAGTGAGGTAAGCACCACAAGCAAAGTTCGTAATCCATAGAAATTTGTACCAGCCATACCAATATGCATAAGAGAGCATGTGCAACATATCATACCTTCCATTGAAAGCACTAATGAACAATCCGACTCTACCTCAACACCCAAAAGCATAAGAGATAATAACATAGAAAGCCTTGAGGAATTTGAAACTTCTGCAAACACCTTGCCAGTATCTAGTGCCCATCAAGAAGCTACAACCGATGACATTCCAACCACCACTATAGATAAAACACAAGATAGTAAACAAGGACATCGCATGATCACCAAAGCAAAGAGGGGAATTTTTATACCCGAAGGGTTGCAATTGATGTTTAGTCCAAATATGTTATCAACCTTATCGATAGGTTTAAATTCTAGGGCTAAGGCGCTTCGAAAGTTGCAGTGTTACTTAAAGCAGAAGTGTTGTCGACCTTACCGACAAGAACCTTTCGGTGATATTGAACCTGAAATTATCAGTTAATCCAACAAAAGTATAAGAAAACAGTAAAGTAATTAATAGAGTATAGGACTTCCCTCTTTATCCATGAAAATGTCTATTTATTAAATTCCCTAATCAGCACCGAATTAGGGTTACAATGTATTGATTGAGAAACTACAAGATTCGAATGAAAGAATTTGGATCTCCTAAACAGGACCCTTGAGGTCTTATTTATAGATGCAAGCGGCCCTTCTTTTGACTCCATGCTCTCGACTTGGTTGGAAGGTCTCCTTTTATATGCAGTTATGAACCTTTCGACTTTGTCGAAAGGTTTTCCTTTCATCCGCTATTATAGATCTTTCAACTTTGTTGAAAGATGTGCTTTTCTTTATGCCTTGTCGAAGTGTTTGCCTTCTTTATTTTGCTCTGAACCCTTCGACCTTGTCGGAAGGTTTCTCTTTACTTGACTATTGTGAACACTTCGACTTTGTCAGAAGGTTGCTCTTTACGTGGCTATTGTGAACCCTTTGACTTTGTCAGAAGGCTGTCTTTCATTCTTTGCTGACTTTGTGGGTGCTGCTTTCTTCATGAACCTTTCGACATTGTTGAAAGGTATCTTGGATGTGCTCTAACCGGTTCAAAAGGCTTGCTATTCTTTCGAAAAGGTCACTATGGAGTTGCTTACACTTCTTTGACTTCTTCATCCTCTTCGAAAGTTAAGAGCTCCTTGAATACTGAGAGATCTAATATGAGTACAGGAGAATATTAGGATGAGAGTTATCATTATCCACTCTAAACTTTTCATTGTTTAAAGTAATATAAGATGTTTTTTGGGAGAAAATTGGTATGATAATTGAGTTTTCGAATGTTTTGAGTTAAAAATCCATATTTTAAAGGACCAAATCTTTGTTGTGGAAAGTATTTGAAAAGGGAAATTTTTTCATGGATCCCGTTTGAAGACCAAGCAAAAATTTGAATCAGATATAAAAGTTTCTTAGTTAATATTTATAAAGATAAATTTTTTAGATCAAGCACATCATGATCGTGAAGTTTTAATTTTATAGTGAATAATGTGAAGCAAATCAAGTTTTTAATATGGAGTAGATAAGGTCACTCTCTAGATAAGAAAGGGTAAAGGTTTAAGACTATGAATAAACTAGTTACAAATGCTTGTAAGGCAGCAATAAGGAATGCCCATTAAATATAAAGAATATCGGTACCAATTTAGGAGTATTTCATTGGATATGTATAGAACCCATGAGAAGAACCCTCAAAGAAATGGAGAATGGTGTCAAAGTACAATTTTGCAGGTCCTAAGACATAATTGCATTAAAAATCATGGATAAAGAAGGTGAATACCAAGGGTTAAGGACACTATGAAGAATTTGGCTTGACAGAAGATAGTAGTATGATCGGAAATGAAAGTATTAAGATAGCACACATATAAGGATGTTGACTGACTTAAGGATTGATGAAGGCAAGATAGATAGTTTGAGTTATTTCACCAAACCAATTTTCTAATGAGTTGTTCCAATTAAGCATTGCTTATATTGCTTACCCACTGTTGTGTGGGAATATATAATTTATTCCATGATCGGATACAATGGTATAAGTAATGTGTGGACCGCATTTATTGGAAGCCAAGAAGGTGAGTTTAGGAAGATGGGTGATAGTAAAAGGGTATACTAGAAATGTCCACCTTAACTGACTAAAAAGTGTTAGGGCCATAACATCATTAACCCCAAGTTGATGATGGAGTGCAACTTCCAAAAATGTTCTTATAGGGCTTTTAGTATGTAATTTCTTGTTATCTCCCTTCAAATTTAGGAAAAGCATATTATATGGCATGAGATATATTACTATTTTATCACCATGTTGATTTGATAAATGGGATGGGACCGCTATATAAAAAATATATTGAGAGAAGGTTTAAAAAAGGAAATCTCATAAGGACACTTTACTAGCGATTAAATGTAGGTAAGACTGAAAGTTTATAAAATAATTAGGAAATTGAGTTATTAACTAGAAATTAAAAGTGCTTAAATCCAAAAATACTTAGGATTTTAGAAAAATAAATTTTAGCAAATAGAAGAAAGGGAAAGGTGTTGCAGAATCATGGATCACTATTCCTATGCCTTGAATCCTAAAATTTATAAATGTGCTTATTGGTAGTTTGTTGTTTTAGAGTAAAAGGAAAGAAAAGGTTTCCCAAATCTAGGATTAACAGTGCAATGCAATGGTCAATCATTGCATTAACTCATTAACTGATTTTGGATTTCACTAAGATGTGGCTTGATTCGTTTGTGAAAATCCATTTTGGTCCATTGACCTCTTTGGAATATATATATATATATATACATATATATATATACATATATATATATATATATATTAGAAATTGATGAAGAACTAATAGAAGACCGAGGTTTCATGAGAACTGATCTTTGTACTACATTGACTAAAATATTGATAGTTGCTCTGTATTAGGAATTTGAGTTGTCATTCTCAAGTAACTAGAAATTTGTTGCGCTCTAAGGATGTGCTGAATGCCATGGACTGGTTTTGTTTTTACCTGTAATGACACTTGAATTTCAAATCAGCACCTGACAATTTTGAAATACAAATCAAGTTTAGGATTTTACGAATAAGAAAAGTTCATAGTAAACAAATCCCGTTGGACTTGGTGGCCCAATAGACTGTTAATCTACCAATTTTTTGTAGAAAAGTTAGTTCCCGTGTATCTAGGCAATTCTCTTATTAGCATAAGAAGCTATTCAAATTTCTTTAACTGACTATTTTAGTGATCATGACTTGGTAGAATTTTAGACCAATCCTTATAGGGCACGACATTCATTAGTCTTACGCCCATTCACTTTGTGGTGGTCGCAATAATCATTCCCTTTGCTTGGCTTGGGGTGGCTTGATGTACTGTGAGTAATTGAAAAGCTTTTGGAATATTTTACTACAGCGAAAATATGAGAAAGGAGATTTTTCAAATTCATATAATTGGATTTAGAAATCTCTTTCTGAATTTTTCTACTACTTTTCTTTCCCATTAATCTTTAAATAGGGGACCCAAAATTGATTTCTTATATCCTTTTTCTTCGCTAGGATTCCTTCTTCGCTGCATATTTTCTCTCCATTCGAATAAATTTTTTGGCTTGAGAGTAGAAGTTTCGTAGATTTCTATATCCATGAATATAAAATTGTTCCAAAAAATGGGTTTGTTCGATTAGCCCAGGACAAACTGCTATGAACTCATCTCTATCAGTTGCGTTTTCTGCTTTTAATGCTTCAATATTGAACCTCTTTGAATATTCATTTAGTGATTCTCCCCGTTTTTGTTTGATTGTAGTTAATAGGCTAAAGATCATAGTTTGATCTTTGAATACATAAAATTGTATCACAAAGCCATAATGAAATTGTTCCCAAGAATAAAAGGTCTTCTTTTGGTAATTCCTACGCCATGGTAGCTTCTCCTTGAAAAGTAATTGGGAAAAGTTTTCATCGAAATGTCTCAGAAGCATTATACAAGTTCACCCAATTGTCAAATGCTGTAAGGTGATCATTTGGATTAGTAATTCCATCATACTTTGGTACGGGAAATCGAATGTGAGAAGGGAAGCTAGTTGCCATAAATTATTCTAAAAAAGGAGCCTTTTGCAGGATAATATATTTCGTTAATTCATTGAGTGCATATTCTATTATATCCTCTATGGTTGGTTGTGAATGTTGTCATGATGACCTTCACTATTTTCCATGGTTAAACTATTTGATTGCTCGATGATTCTTTTAACTTGACTTCCTTGATCCTCATTTTAATTTTCATTTGGGTTTTGTGCCTCATCTTCTCCTTCCACAATCCCTTTTGACCCCTGAGATGGTTGTCAGGACCCGATTCTTCGACTCCCGAATATCGACATCAATACGTCCACTGTATCGAATGCCGATCAGTCGGATGCCGGAAAACCGAACATTGAGGGTTTTAAGAAAGAAGAAAGAAGAGGAAAAAGAGAAAAGATAGAAAATAGAAAGAAAAACAGAACAATAACAGAATCTCACAATCGCAGCGGAACAACATATAATAGATAAATGAATAATCTTTAAACAAAGAACTATATCAGTTATTACATTACATTACATTACATCATATCATCAGAGTGTACAACAACAAACAAACAGCGGAAAAAGAAGTACTATATACTAGTAAATACGCCATGCCATCCAACTTGCCTCCAGCAATTCCCGAATATCCTGATAAACCTTAACTCTTGACTGCCCGTGTGGAAATTGGTGGGCACCCAGAGTTTAGGAAGGAAAACAATAAACTCCGAGTCAGTCATGTGACTGGTGCGAGAACTAAAAACAGTTTATTTTTCTTTAAAATAAAAATAGAGGAATATTTTTAAAGTCAATTCGCAATGCTTTTAAGAATGAGACTACCATAAGACCTCCCGCCACACACACAATGCAAACGCAGATTTGGAGGAGATTTCTTCTTATGTTAGTCAAAGATGCTTGATACGTATTAAAAGAAAATATTTGATATTATTACTAGTGCATAGTGTAGAAAACATTTCGAAAGTAGAATATAAATCTTAGCCAGCATAGGTACCATTATATTATGCCTACTATAGCTACCTCCTGAGGAAGCAGGTTCTACAACTAAAACCGTACAAGTCTCGTATTGTTTCTTTGGATTTCCAACGAATGGTCAGGCCAAGAAACTTTCCATTTCCACATGAGAACGCCTCTGGATGGACGTCCCCGAGAACCAAACCGGATCTCTACCAACACAAGACCGGGTTACCCCTAACTGAGTAACAACTGACCGAGTATGCCATTCCCCGGTCCTTTGGGACCTTTAACCGAGCGCTCGTAATCAATTCACACAATCATAAAGTGTTTTCAACATGAGCAAGTATCTGGGCTCCATACCATGATACCATCCTTTTCCAGAAGGAAATGCACATACCCTAAAGGGCGCTACCCCTCATAACCTTGCTGCATCTTTCCTGTTTTGACCATTCCGGGGTGTGAGGCTCGACGAAGTCACGTCCACAAAAACACGCTTTATACAAAGTCATGCTTTGGGTCAACAAATGATCATAGAAATGATCACCAAGATAGACGATCAAACAAATGATCCTATCTCAAATAATCAACACAATGATCATTTCACAGCAACACTCAGTATGTCACATTACCAAATTGGGAGTATATTGCTAATAACCTTCAACTATATAACCTCTGAGCTCGTACGTCTCAGAGAAGGGTGTTAAGCTAAGAGAATAAATTCTCCGCCACCAACAGAAATATATTTGAAAGAAATCAGCTTTATATCTCAATTGTAATGTCAGACATACAATCCATACAGGTCTGTTCCGGGCTCGAACAGAACCGAAGGCACTTACAAAGAAGTCCTTGCAATCCGGATAATCTCTAATCACGTCCGAATTTCCCATCACATATGGAGATCTCTATACCGGGGATCAGCCAGTGCAGAGACAATCAACAAGAAACCCTTTCGTTTTCGAAAATATCCGGTCTTCAACATCGGTCTTCGAATGCAATTCATAACGACGTATCACATATTCGGAATGGGTTATACGACCCCAAGGTCCTTTCCCGGTTAACCCGAATAGTGAGCGCTTATTTAAAAAATAAGCGTGGCATTCAATTTCAAGCAAATCACAACAAATACCTATTTAAAGGTAAATATTGATAGTCGGTTATTGAACTATCAATAGATATGCACAACATCACCAGATTCCAAATAATTTTCCAAATTATTTATTTTCCAAAAATATCTTTATAAGATATATATTTTCCATTCTTTAAAAATAAATCAATATTTATTTTTAAACTCATTTTCCAAATTCCATTTATAAACTCCATATTGAATTTATATTTCCAAAAATATTCATGAACATACGATTTCCATTCGATTTCTAATATTCATTTTCAATTTATCTTCAAAAAGATAAATTCTCTATATTCACTTAATATTGGAAAAATATTTCCATACTTATTTATTTATAAGTAATTCACAAGTCTTTTTATTTTCTACACTTGGAAAAATATTCAATATACTCTAATCGAAATTAAGTATATATTTCATTCTTTAAGGAAATTATTTTCTTAAACATATTTATTTGGGCCAAAACGAATGTTGCGTAAAACATCGTTACGACAACCCAAAATCACTAGTATAGGGATTCAAAATTAAAATAGATATATAAATCCCAATACTATACAAAACATTTCCTTTCGGAAATCATCTATTATAACCACAGTGTTATAATCTACTATTTCCTTCTATTTCTCGAAAATGCTTATTTCAACAATAAATGTTGAAATCTATGATTTCGAATCTTAATACATTTAAAACATCGTTAGATCGTTTAAATTCTATTTAAAACATCACATCCAAAAACATTTTTTTCTTCATATTATTCACTATTCAAAAATGTGAATATACTTGTTAACAAATTTTATCATTTCTATTTATTTTATTTTAAAGGATTATTCACTGTCTAAAACGTGAATATAACTCCATTAATAAATTACAACTATTTACTTATCAACATAAGTCGTTGCGGATTTATAAAATAATGTTTATAAATTTCATTTCTATTTATTTTATAACAACTTCCTTTTATAAATTTCCTTTATTAACTTATTTGATTTATAACTCAATTATATACCAAAAGTCCATATTATAAGTTAAATGCTCATAATTTATACGTTTACAATAACGTTCTTTTAAACTTCCCAAAATTTAAATCTTATAACTTATAAGATTCATTTATTTATCCAAAATCTATTCTTTTAAATAACTTTACAAATTTTATAAACCTACTGTTTATAAAATTCCATTTATAACTTCACCGTTATAATCTTATAGATTTCATTCATTTATGAAATTCATTTACAAATCATTCTATCACTTATAAAAACTCGTTTTATAATTCCAATATTTTAACTTATAAAATATTAATTTTATAAATCTTTTATATAAATCATTTTATATTATTCTTTTAAAACGTCTTTAAACTCCTTTATAATTTCATCATTTTGATTTATAAAATAGTCAAATTTCATAAATCCTATTTTTAAACTTTTTATAATAAATTCAGAAATCCTAATTTTAATTATTTTATAAAATCATTAATCCCATATTTTCAAAAATCAACTTTTAACTGTATTTCTCAAAAATCATAATTTTTATAATATTAAAATTATAACGTTTATTTATTTAAGATGAATCAATTAAAAATATATTTTATAAGCGTATACTTTCAAAAATCACTTTAGAAATCCCTAAAAATCAAAATCGTTATTTTTAAACTTTAAAATTGGATCCGACGATGCAACACATCAAATAGTCAATCACGACTTTCAAACATCATACATCGATATGATAAACAATCAAATATCACAATATCTAAAATCAATAAATATTTGTGAGGAATCCAGTTGGATCCCTCCAACCTGTTTCCCTGCATCCACAGACATTAGCACAATACCCATTCCACTTCGAGGTGGAATATCGCGGTATATGGGATTTTATAAAAATATTATCCGCTTACTAACGGCGCAATAGGGTCTCATCCGCTATACAATGCGGGAAATCAATCAACTACAATATATACATATGCCAATATATATATATTGCTATATATAAATATATCCTACTATATCTAATATCACAATCAAGCAAACAATCAATAAACAACTGCAAATCCAACTTATAAATTTTTTTGAGTGAGAAGTTCTCACCTTAGCTTTTAATTTCGCAGTCCATTTTCCAATCCGGCTCGATTTCCTTGATTTATACCTTGTATAAATATTTACACAATTTATTAATATTCGAACAGATCGAATAATAAAATTTCATTTTTTGATTGTTTTAATTATTCAATGGTTTTGTTCTAAACCAATTTCTTCTTAAATAAATTTATTTAAACTAATTTTCCTTTTTAAAATAATCCTAACTAGAAATTTCCAATTAAACTAAATTTTCTTTTTATTTTAAATCAACTAATTTTTCTTTAATAAAATATTTATCCAAAAATTTAATAATTAAATTTCCTTTAAAATTTATTTCTACTAATTCTTTTACTTTAAATTAATATCTTTAAATCAATTTCTTTTAATGATTAAATTAACAAAAGTTCAATTAAAACTAAATTTCCATTAATAATTTATTTCTAGTAACTAAACGAATCAAATAAACTTATCAAACAATCCATTTCCCTTAATAAATTCGTTTAACTAAAATTTTGGTTTTTAAAAAATTAAAATTTTCTTTTAATAAAATATTTAACTAAAAATAACTTTCGAAACCAAATTTAATAAAATAACCTTTGGTAAAAAAAAAATTAAATTAGTTTTATTAAATAAAACTACCTTTAATATATTATAAATTCAAAATCTGCAAACTGAAACTAGAGTGAACATCTTTTACTGTAAATTTACACATCCTTTTTCTTTCAAAGTTTATCCATATATTCATTTACTTTTTCTTAAATACATTTAAATTGAAATATACATATGTATACATGAAAAAGGAAAACTGCAGCTCAACCTTACAGTAAGTTTTTTTTTTATACTGTTCAACATTTTAATATTCGTATACATATATTTTACTGTAAAATTCCTTTTTGAATCAAAATACATACCTATATATGCATTTTAAAATCTAATGAAATAGAAATCTGTTTCCTGTACATATTTAACTTCATATTCAAATTAAACAACTATTCTATTCAAAACTAATGCTTTTAATTTTTTTTTTCTGTTAAAATCATACCTCACTCGAAAAAGAAGAGCACAGCCCTCGTCCCCACTGAATCGCGACTTCCTAGTGTCACCGCTAGTCACCGCCTCACACGCGAGCACGCGCGCGTCACCTCCACCAGCCTCGACCCCAATTCACGAAACCCACGCCGCCGTTGCCGCTGCCATCGAATCGCACCTCCCCTGACTCGCGCGACCTCGCCCCCACGCCTGTGCATGCGCGCCATCATCACGTCGCCGCCATATCTCCAAATCGCCCCAATCGGTATGCCTTCCTTTTATTTTGATTTCGTGAAAGCTGGAGAAGGAAGGAGGGAATAGGAGAGGAGGAACGAAATGATTCTCAAATCGAAGAGCGGCCATTTTTATTTCAGAGGATTTGATTTTGAAAAACTGGAGAGGGAGAGGGTTACTTAAAATTGGAAGAAGTATGCTCGGCACGATTTCATCAGTGATTGTAGGCGTGATACTCTGCGTGTTTTAAGGGAGAACGTGGTGAAGTTTGACTAAATTTAAATTTAAATTTAAATTGAATCTCGATAAAAATTCAATGCGTTTACTCACCGTGTGCTCACATACCAACTCCGAAAAATACGAAATTTGAAATCTGAGAATAATTCAATATTACGGACCCAATGGAACTGGTTTCGTCGAATTCCGAGACTGTGCCTTGGACGGCTATTTTTAAATATCGATTCGAACGATTTAATTTCAAAACTGAACAATTCACTTTCAAATTCAATTCTGAAGCTTCTATTATCTTCAGTATTATCAATATGAATTTTACAAGCCTTTGAAATATTTTTAATCGGCTTAAAATTAAAGATTCAAATTTTTATTCACTTTCTTTAGATTAAATTCTATAATTTAATCGCCAAATTCATTCTGATAATTTGAAATTCACGTCAAACCATCATTCAAATATTTAAAATTAATTAAATATTTCCAAATTAAATTGTTAAAAATTCTGGGTCGTTATAATCTTCCCCCCTTAAAAGAATTTCGTCCCGAAATTACAAGTTAAGAAGAATGCCCTTATCCCGTCTATTATTTTTCACAATCCAAATAGTTTTATCAACTTACTAACCTAAATCTTTTTACTAGAGATTCACTATCATTTCAACTAGCTTTCCAACTTCAATTTTAAGTTTCAAACAACATTGTTTTTCTAACAATTCAAATTTAAATTTAAATTTAAATTCAAATTTCAAACCTTCAAAATTTCTCAAAATTTTTCTAACACCCTAAATTTTTGAAAAATTTCGCCAGCATCTCCTTTGCGCGGCTAGCTTGGTACGACTACAAAATGGCACCACGGCCCCTCAGAATCAAAAAGAAAAGAGAAAGCCAAGTGGCTAGAGAAGAAAATCACCAAATTTCATACTGAAATTGAAATACGTACCTTTTTGTCGAGCAATTCAATTTTATCTTTGAAATCAAAATCTCAACCCCATTTCTTTTAATACACCTGTATATCCTGCTAGTCATAATATCCAATTCCAACATTCAAACCATTTTGCCAATTCCATTACAAAATTTCCAATATATGCTTCTTTTACATTTTCACTTCACTATTGAAGTTACACATTCATTCTCATCCAATTTTACATTTCAATTTTATTTGAATTCAATTTCATTTGAATTCAATTCACAATTTAAATTTCATTTGAATTCAATTCTCAATTCTAAATATTGAATTCTAACGATTAACTTTCATTTACTAATTCATATTACCACTTTAAATTAGTTTCATTCACTAATTCATTTCAATTAGTACATTCACTTATTCATTTTAAATTCCAATTTCCGTATTCAATTCATCTCGAATTTACTTAATTAGTAACAAAGGGAATTTCAATTTATTTCTTTTACTTGAATTTATATACAAATTCAAATTTAGCTATAGTAGGCACAATATAATGGTACCTATGCTGGCTAAGATTTATATTCTACTTTCGAAATATTTTCTACACTATGCACTAGTAATAATATCAAATGTTTTCTTTTAATACGTATCAAGCATCTTTGACTAACATAAGAAGAAATCTCCTCCAAGTCTGCGTTTGCATTGTGTGTGTGGCGGGAGGTCTTATGGTAGTCTCATTCTTAAAAGCATTGCGAATTGACTTTAAAAATATTCCTCTATTTTTATTTTAAAGAAAAATAAACTGTTTTTAGTTCTCGCACCAGTCACATGACTGACTCGGAGTTTATTGTTTTCCTTCCTAAACTCTGGGTGCCCACCAATTTCCACACGCGCAGTCAAGAGTTAAGGTTTATCAGGATATTCGGGAATTGCTGGAGGCAAGTTGGATGGCATGGCGTATTTACTAGTATAGAGTACTTCTTTTTCCGCTGTTTGTTTGTTGTTGTACACTCTGATGATATGATGTGATGTAATGTAATGTAATGTAATGTAATAACTGATATAGTTCTTTGTTTAAAGATTATTCATTTATCTATTATATGTTGTTCCGCTGCGATTGTGAGATTCTGTTATTGTTCTGTTGTTTTCTTTCTATTTTCTATCTTTTCTCTCTTTCCTCTTCTTTCTTCTTTCTTAAAACCCTCAGTGTTCGGTTTTCCGGCATCCGACTGATCGGCATTCGATACAGTAGACGTATTGATGTCGATATTCGGGAGTCGAAGAATCGGGTCCTGACAATGTGGTATCAGAGCATATGGTTAAGCGACAACCATGGTTCTGTTGGGTGTTACTCATTAGAGATAGAGTCAGCAGTACTCTAGAATGAGTTTGAGTGTAATAATAGATATGAGCGCGTATTTGTTAGTGAATATAAAATTGTTTTTGAATCGGGTAAATAAGATAATTTTGCCCAAAACTATTTTTGTATAGAAAAGAAATGATTTTCTATGAATTATTATAGTATATGGTTGCATGATTGTTAGGAAGTGATAATATTGAATTATTATCATTAGTATATGGAATTAAAATAAAATGGATTGAATTCAAGTAAACTAACTTGATAAATTATTAATTCTTGGACTAATAAATTGGAATTTGAATTGGTTAAAATTAAAGTTTAGTCGTGAGCTAAATTTGAAGATAAATTTGAATTGAATCTCGATAAAAATTCAATGCGTTTACTCACCGTGTGCTCACATACCAACTCCGAAAAATACGAAATTTGAAATCCGAGAATAATTCAATATTACGGACCCAATGGAACTGGTTTCGTCGAATTCCGAGACTGTGCCTCGGACGGCTATTTTTAAATATCGATTCGAACGATTTAATTTCAAAACTGAACAATTCACTTTCAAATTCAATTCTGAAGCTTCTATTATCTTCAGTATTATCAATATGAATTTTACAAGCCTTTGAAATATTTTTAATCGGCTTAAAATTAAAGATTCAAATTTTTATTCACTTTCTTTAGATTAAATTCTATAATTTAATCGCCAAATTCATTCTGATAATTTGAAATTCACGTCAAACCATCATTCAAATATTTAAAATTAATTAAATATTTCCAAATTAAATTGTTAAAAATTCTGGGTCGTTACAATGGTGCTTTCTCAAGAAACTCCTGTATTGCCATCATTTTTTGTTGTAGATGTTGGACTTTAATTTCATTGTTTTCCAATCTCATTATGGTCAAAGATTGCCTAATTTCTATATTCTCCAAGTTAAATTTTGGGACTATTTCATTTTCCAAGGTTGATTGTGGTTGAACTTCTTCGTTTGAGATATTAATATTATTCATGACTCCTCCCATCTTCTTCTTTTGAACGAAGTGCTCTATTAATCCTTGGTGAAAGTGATTAGGGATCGAAGGTCCGGACCCTCTTTCTAGCACCCAAAATGTTAACAAGATTCTAGTCAATCCCCCAAAGTTGTGCAAAGATAGATGGGAATCCTTTCTATGAATGGTGGATGTGAATCCCTTCAGAATTGCCTTCAAGTTCAGCCCTATTGGATGATAGCTTTTATTAACAAGATTTTTTGTCAACACACCAAAATAGTGCTTAGGAAGATGAAAGTCCTTTCCTTGGATAGTGGATGTGAATACCTTTGGAATTGCCTTTAAACTTAGCCTTACTAGTAGATATCTTTCGAATCAGATCTTTCGACATCGTCTGAAGGTTTAGGTGCTGGGTTATGAAACCTTCCAGCTTTATTGAGTTAGTGTGAGATCCTCTTCAAGCATTTCTTTCTTTTCTTAGGTTGAATTCCCTTGAATTTTCCATCAAAAAGGTCGGATTTTATCTTGTCGAATGGTTTGGATGATTTCCCTCTTTGGGTTTAAGAATAATATCAAACTCCTTTGTGGATATGTAGAAGCTTTAGACCTTGTCAAAAGGATAGTCACTTACATGAAGTAGATTTGATCCTTGTTGAAAGGTATGAGTCAGTCTTTTTTGGATTAAACCTTGTAAGTCTGGAAATCTATATTTAAAGAGAAAACATTGACCTAATCGAAAGGTTAAGGCCACGAAACTAATCACTCCAGAAGGTTGCAATTGATGTTTAGTTTAAATGTGTTATCAACCTTGTCGAAAGGTTTAAACTATAGGGCTAAGGGCTTCGAAAGGTTGTAGTAGTTACTTCAAGCAGAAGTGTTGTTGACCTTATCAACAAGAACCTTTCGGTGATATTGGACCTGAAATTATTAGTTAATCCAACAAAAATATAAGCAAGCAGTAAAGTAATTAATAGAGCAGAGGACTTCCCTCTTTATCCATGAAAATCTTTATTTTATTAAATTCCCAAATCAGCACCGAATTACAGTTACAATGTATTGATTAAGAAAATACAAGATTCGAATGAGAGAATTCGAGTCCCCTAAACATGACCCTTAGGGTCTTATTTATAGGTGCGAGCGACCCTTCTTTTGACTCCATAGTCTCTCCTCTTATATGCAGTTGCAAACATTTCGAATTTGTCAAAAGTTTTTCCTTTCATATGCTATTATAGACCTTTTGACTTAGTCAGAAGGTGTGCTTTTCTTTATGACTTCATGAACCTCTCGACTTTGTCGATGGGTTTGCCTTCTTTCTTCTGCTGTGAACCCTTCGACCATATCAGAAGGTTGATGTTTACTTGACTATTGTAAACCCTTCGACTTTGTCGGAAGGTTGTTCTTTACTTAGCTTTTGTGAACCCTCCGACTTTGTTGGAAGATTGTCTTTCTTTTATGCTGACTTGTGGGTGCTGCTTTCTTCATAAACCTTTCGACATTGTCGAAAGGTATCCTGTATGTGCTCCAACCAGTTCGAAAGGCTTGCTATGCTTTCGAAAAGGTCACTATGGAGTTTCTCACACTTGCTTTGACTTCTTCATCCTCTTTGAAAGGAAAGAGCTCCTTGAATACTAAGAGATGGAACGTTTCGACTCCTTCAAAAGGTTTGGGCTGTTAAACCTTGATGATTGCATCCCTTCGACTCCTTCAAAAGGTTTGGACTGTTAAACCCGGATGGTAGCATCCCTTCGACTCCTTTGGAAGGTTTGGGCTGTGATTCTTTGGCAGTGCCTTTGTTGAAGGACCTTTCGACTTTGTTAAATGGTTGATTTTTTTGTAACAAAGATATACGGAGGAGTGTCCTGCATATGGACTTTGAAAGATAGCCTTCGACCTCGTTGAAAGCTCCTTGTCGGAAGCTCCTTGACAGAAGCTATGACTAACCAGAACATCTTGTTGCTTTTTTATTTTTGTCAATGCTCTAGAGTTTCTTTTTTCATACTCCTATTTCTGAGAATATTTTATGGATAACAACCCACTCTTATTCTTTGTAAATTTTCTATTGGTTGAAAGCATATTTTCCCAAATCTGTTTTATAAATCTACTGCTGTGATAACTCGAATTATGAACAACTGTTAATTGGATAATTAACTAATTATAAACTAGTGGGATACTGATTTTATTTGGATTAAACAGATAAACTAGATAGTTAAAGATGTCTGGATGTATATATATGAATTTGAAAACTATAGTAATAGTTGAATTAAAATAATGAATCTAATAGTAAATCATTAAATGTATAAATAGATATGTGTAAACTCTATTATTTTTGAAATTTTAAATGTGTCCATATGCATGTATTCAAGTATGTATATGTATATATTGTGATTAGAGAGCAATTGTTTGAGTTCAATATGATAATTTGCAAAAGCTATTTAAAGTAAACCCTATATTTCAAAACATGAGATGAACATTTAAATATATGATAAGTTTTAAAAGGGTTTAATAAAAAGGTCTAAATTCTTCTTTTAAGTTTATATATGATAAATATGGATTGAAAATATATTTATGAATATAAAAACATATTAAACTAAATATAATATATATATATATATGTATGTGTATGTATATATATGAATACAAACTAAATGATAATCATAACATAAATCTTTATGAAAACATGTAAAAGCCATAAAATATACATATTTACAAGTGTAAGTCAATCTTGTCATCAATTTAACATTTGTAAGAATAATATTATGCATAGTAAACAAGTGTCAATTGTCTTTTATTTTCAAAAATAATAATTAAAATTAAAACAAAGTTTTGTACATGCATCACCATTTCTTCTTCTATTCTCTTTTCCTCGTTTTCAAACTAAACAATATAAAATACAAACTATAAATCTGAAATACAAAATCAGAAAAGAAGTAGAATCTGTAAACAAAAGAAAAGGTGAAAATCAAGTTCAATTCATCTCCACAATCAAGATTTCAAATCAGACCAATTCTAATTCAAAACAGCAAGCAACCTCCTTTCAAGTACAACCTGAAGCGAGCTATGCTAGAAATCAATTCAACTCAGTTTCAAATTGGAAATCAGATCAAAATCAGGGAGCCTGTTCTCTACTTTTACAAGACAGTGAGTAAACTTGGAAAATTGATATATCTCAAATTAGCAGTGCAATGATCTTCTAAGTATGAATCGAATGATGCTGTGCATGTTGATAAAAAATGATTTTTAGTGTATATATATGTGTGTGTGTGTTAATATTTATATTCATGACTGGAACATGAAAAGCAAGGCTCTATTCAAATTGAAACAGTGAGAAACCTTAGTCTTAACCTGGAATTTAAATTGTGCTATTATCTGTTATGCTGTGAAAATTTGGTTCATCTCAGCATTCGAAAATCAAAATCAAATCATCTAGTTCATAATGTATGTTGACATAAACTAAGGAAATGTTTATTTCTTAGTATAGTTTTGGTTAAAAGTTAATTTGTGTGGAAATCATACTATATAGTTCATTTATGTCAAGGTTTACAGTAAATATCATATCTTTGTGAAATTTCAATGTAATTGAATCCAAGATTTAAGCATGCATGTTGATTTCGTTTGTAGAAATAGGATTTTTAGAGGTTAAATTGTGATTTTTAACAACCTAGATTGTAAGGGATTTGGGGATGAACGAATTCCATTAAAAATTTATTTCTGGTGAATGGCTTGATAAGGGGTGTTGCGCTTTGGTCAAAAAGGAGCCTAGCTTCATGTGCTAGGGCTTCACCGAAGCCGATTCTCGAATTTGGTTTCGATTTAAGGTGGGGTGATGTTTTTAGGGTTTAAGAGTGGATGTGGCCATGGCAAACTCATAGCGATTTTGGGAAACGAGGAGGCGATCGAAACTCTCGAGGTTGGGTTTGAAGGTGGATGATGGGTCGAGCTTTCGTCAGGGGTTGGTGGTGGTCGAATCAAGAGTCGAACGATGGCGGGGTAAGTTGTTTTGGTGGAAGGTCGTTTCTGGGTTTGGTTTTGTGGTCACGCTGCTGGTTGAATTTCGATCTGAGGGTCTTGGGCTTGGGTGAAGTGGCAGATCCGACCTAGAGATGACAAGAGGTCGAACGGCGGTGTCGCGACAGTAGGTTGGGCATGGGCGAAGTCGTACACATGCACGCGTGCCTTTGTGCATGATGGGTTTAGGCGGTCTGGTGGTTCATCGTTGTAGTCGATGGTTCGAATCGGTTTTAGGTTCGTCGATTCTCTCTTTTGCATCACGTGTAAATCAATTTTCACAAAGCAATGTTGTCGCTGTTCGATGTTGTAGTGTGTCGAAGGAGGAACTGGAACCGAATTTTGGAAAGGAAGGAAAGATGCTTCGGTGTGGTGTTGTTGGGCTTCGGACTGATTTTTATTGCGTGTGATGATGGGTCGAGTCTGTTAGTTTGGGTTGTGGAATCTTTGGGCTTAAGGGCCTTTGTTTATTTAAACAACATTTTATTATTTTTAAGAACTTGTTATGTAAAAAGTTTTAAATCCAATCGTTTTCCAAAATTTTAGCAAGTATGATGATATAAAGTGAATCTTTAAAACAAACATCTTTAATGTTAATTATTTTTTAAGACTTAATTATAACAAAGGATTTTTAATAATAAAATTGTTTATATCAATACTTTAATTAAGGTTATTCACGTAAATTGTTTATCAGTAATTGGTTTAACTTTTAAGGACAAATTTTTTACTTAAGTTTGTTTGAATAATTTGAGTAATGTAAAGATGATTAAGCAGATCATTATAATTAAGCTTTTGAATTAATCAAGTGCTTAAGAGATTTTATTTATTTATAACAATTAGTAAGGTGATTAAGGGTTGATTAATTAAGGGACAATTAATCGATAAACGACTATCAAATAATTAATTATAATTAATTGAGGGTTAATGTAATTAATTATAGTCGATTAATTAATGAAGTAATTAAAGGTTAATTACTGTAAATGGTTAATGATAATTAAAAATTAATTAAAGGATAATTACTTAACGTAATTAGAAAATAATTAATCAAGGATGATTAATTTAAAGTGAAGTATAATTGAAATAATAAAAGGGAAAAAATGCTTATACTTTGAAGTGAATTCGAGTCCTTAAGTGATATTATATTTTGCAGTAATTAATTAATTAAAGTAATTAATTTAAAGATGATTAATTAAAAATTAATCACTTAATGAAATTGATTTATGATTATGGAAGTGGTTAAAGAATAATTGCTTAATGTCATTTAATAAGGAAGGAAATAAATGGGAGATCTCTAAATGTGATTTATTTAATGATAATTTCTTAGTGAAAGTAATGAAGAATTAATTACTTATTGTAACTAATTAAAGGATTGATTATTATGGAAATTAATTAAGGGTTAATTAAGGAGTGTGATTAATTAAGGAATAATTAATCAATGCAGGTTAATTAATTTGAGTAATTAATTACAAAACAATGTAATTAATATGGATGGGTAAAGGTTAATTGATTTGTGTAATTAATTAAGAGTTAATTGTTTATTGTAATTAAAGGATAATTAATCAAGAGTGATTAATTAAGATGGATTATTAAAGGATAATTAATTAATTAATTAGTTTGTAAATAATTAATGTTAAGCAAAGGTAATATAAGTGATTAAAGAATAGTAATTAATTTAATTAGAGATAAATTAAATTAATTTTGGAAATGATCAATCTTGCTTATGAATGATTTGATGATGTTAAATGCCTTGAATTGGTTGATATCTCTGATATGAAATGTTTTGTGATATGATATATTTGAGTGGACAGTGATGACGTGGTTATCTATCGATGATGAATTGCTGTGTAAAAAGTGACATCTTGAATTTAAAGTTAAATTGTATTTAATTGAATAACTTGGGTTAAGATGACATTGGATTCGAAGAGATCGGAGTCGGATATTAGTAAATACCCGAAACCACTCTGATTCTTTATAGATTGATATGAGAAATCAATAAGCTGGAATGGAATGATTTAAGTGAATTGGACCATTTAATCTAAGGTTTGGTACTTAGAAATTTATGAGTGAAATAAGTGATGTCTATAACAATTTGTGAATTTGTAATTTATACAAGTTACCCGGGTTATATATATAAGTTGTGTGCTTTTGTAATTCATGTTAGTTGGGTTTACTCACGCTGGTTTTCAGCCTGACCCGGGTGTTACTTTGATGTAATGCTCGGGTCAGACCGAGTATTATAGATTTTCAGGTAAGGACGTTCTGGGGCTCAGAAGGCGAGCTGGATGGCAGAAACGTAAGGAATGTATCCGCGAAGATATATTGTAGTTATCTGGGACATGGTTGTATCTGTCCAGTGTTTATGTATTTGTGCAACTCTGATGTATTAAATTGTAATTTGATAAGTAAAGTTTTCTTTTGTATAACTGTTATTATTTGTTATTATATTTTATCCGTTGGGAATGTGAGATGTTGGTGTTTCTGTTTCTTCTTTTTCTTCTATCTCTTTCTTCTTTTCCCTAACTATCTGGAATTTTCAGAATCGAAAACTCCGGGTCATTACATTTGGTATCAGAGCTGAAGGTTAAGCGAGAACCTTTGCTCTGGTGATATTGCTCATTAAGGATAGGGTCAATGGTACCCTAGAATGAGTTGAGTGTGTGTGTGTGTGTGTGTGTGTGTGTGTGTGTGTGTGTGTGTGTGTGTGTATATATATATATATATATATATATATGAGAGCGTACTTGTTAGTTTCTTATATAAAGATTTTAAGAATATATTTTGATATTTAAAGCAATATTTCTTTTTAATAAATATTAAGGTAATTGGTTGTTAAATTATTGGAATTAAATTAAGTGGAAATAGAAATACAACCAAACTGAAATTGAATAAAGATAAGTTTGAAATGAATTCAAACTGAAATTAAAATCTTGAATTTGGGAAGAGTTTCAGAGTAAGATGATAATGAATGGTTTCCAGATATGATAATCTTGGTTATTATCAAAGATGATTGTTGTGTTTAATATTAAAATGTGTATTAATGAGTAAGAAAAATGAAATGTTTTAAGAAAGTAAAACATTTAGGTAAGTATGACCTATAAATTGGAAATGAATATGATATAAATTGTGAAGTTTTAAATCTAGGTCTAGAAATTTGAAAATTATTTCAAAGTGATAAAGAAATAATAAATAATATTATTTAATGTATCTAAATGAAAGGGTCCTATTTCAAACAAGAGTTGTTTGAAATTTAAAGGAATTTGTTTTGAATTAAAACCAAAGGTGGTCTAAAATTTAAGGATGACTTGGTGTGTAAAGGAAATAATATGTATATATGAGGAATATGCATAATATCAAAGATGGTTTGAAATACACTCTAAATGTTGAGTTTTAAATTTAGAATGAGATGCGATACCCAAAGTGATAAGTTTTTGAACTTATAAGTGAGACGATTATTAATGTGAAGTTTAAAATTGGAAATGGGAATTCAAATTGGGTAAGGTTGGCTGGATTAAGTAAATAGAATTTAACTTTAGGAAAGTTAAATAATTTAACAATCAACATGAATTGGAAATTTCAAGATGAAATTAAGATTTAACTTGGGAAGTTAAATGGTTGATTTGAATTGGAAGTTTGTGTGATCTCAAAATGAGTTTGAGATTTGGAAATTGGAAATGGATGGATGGTTAAAATAATTTGGATGATATCATTCCATTGTTATTAATAATCTTTAAACTGTAAATTGGATTTGTTTAAATGAATAAAGAAATGGATTGTGGTAATACATCCATCATTGAGATAAATTGGGTAATAAATTGAATTTTGAAGATAAAATTTCTTTGAACTTTTATTTGAACCTAGAAATAGGTTTATGAAGAAGTAAAAATTAATTTGATTTTAAGGGAATTAAATCAGAAATTGAAAATTTAATTCGAATTTATATAATTCGAAATGGTTTTAAATTGTGAATAAGCTAGTTCAAATTGAATTTGATTTGAGTTAATTGGAGTTGTGAGTGAAGAGGAATAGGTTTAAAATTCAAATGGAATTTGATTTGAATTTGGAAAGAAATTGAGGACAATTCACTTGAATTGGGGTTAAATCAAGTTCAATGGAAATTGAAGTTATAGAAATTGAGTCAATTTAAATGGAAGTGGAAATTTAAATTGAATTGATGAAAATGGAGATTGGGAATTGAATAGTTTGGCTCTGGAGTATTTTCAATATAAGTTGTTTTGATATAAACTTATTTTTCCAAGTTATTTATATATACAACCTTTCTTTTTAAACCCCAAACTATTTTATACTTATTTTATAATTATTTTTGAAACTATTTAACTATTTTACAACTGTTTTATAAGCTAATTAATGTTTTTCAACTGTTTTATAACTAATTACTATTTATAATTATTTTATAGTTATTTAACTATTTTATAACTATTTTATCATTATTTAACTATTTTACAGCAATTTTACAAACTAATAATTATTTTTCAACTTTTTATCTATTTTAAACCTTTCAAGCGATTTTCTAAATTTAAGCTGGACAGAGTTTAAACTCTTTATGATTAAATACCCAATTGAGATAAGAATTGAGATGATAATCCAAATGGGATTGTACCAAATGTAAATAGGTGAATAAAAATTAAAGTGAATGTGAATAGAAAAGGAGATTGATTTGGATAATAATCAATAAAGATAAGTACATAGGATATACGTATATTATTCTATTCGCATAGTGATTTGATCTGGATTTGAGCATAGAATTTAGAGATAGTTATATCGATCCGAGGTGGGATCTTTCACTCGATTTTCGACGGCGAACCTGGTTATGGAATGTTGATTGGTTCTGGATATTCTCTATCATAGTTATGGCTATGCAAGGAGAATGATGGTTTCTGATCAAGAAAGCAGATCTGAGTCCGCACTAGAAAGTCGGGTGGACAATACTAGTCCGGAAGTGAAATTGTACGATCGAGTGAGCGATCAAATTGATATAGCGAACGGATGATATGTGTACATCGTACGAGTTCGAATGAAATTGATATTGGGAAATTTGTGGATAAGAAATGTAAAATGGTTTTTGAAATGAAAAGTATATTTTGTGAAATATATGATTAAATAAAGTGGAAATTGGATATTTCTATGACAGAAATTTAATTTATATAAGTAATATGGTTAATAACTTTACAAAAGTAATCAAATTTGAATATTTGATTTGGAATAAACAAAGTTATATATCTTTGTTATATAAGATAAATATTCCCATGTTGAATCTATAGCCAGAAGAAAAGGGTTTTGAAAATATTTGAAGTATAAAAGGGTTTTATACAAGTTTGAAATGATCCAAAGATTTTCCAAGGTTATATATATCTACATACATATATAAAGGATCTTATGAGAATGATTTTGGAAGAAAGGTTTTTGGAACCTATAGATTTTGGAAAGGCTTTGGAATTTTAGGTAAAATCAAGATTTGAATTTGGAAAGCCTAGTTTGAGAATTATCGATTTTGGAACAATCGATTTTGAGAAAAAGAGATTTATATGGGATTCATACTAGGTGTATGATTTGGAAGATACTATATGTGTATAGTATAAAGTGTTTTGAAAATGGGTCTGGAGGAAAATGGTGCTCCCTTGAAATGAACTTCTCAGGAGTGCCACGGGGTGGTACTGCCTTGAACCCTAAGGGGGTTCTAAAGTTGATCCTGTGAGGAGTCCAGACAAACTAGTTCCTGAGGATTATGTGTAGTATATAGCGAAAGTCGAGGGCATTGATGCCTACAGAGACATTTGGGTTATGCTGTGACGACAGTGTAACTAGATGTCACTGCGATCTACTGCAGACTATAGCGAAAGTCGTGTGTGCTGCTGAGAGCCAACAGTCTACGTTTGATTTTACATCGGTAGTGTAACGACCCGCCCTTCTGACCGCCCCTAGTCGGTAATTAAACCAACTTGAAACGTTCAAAATGACGGATTGTTGTTCAGTTTATAGAGTTTAAACGGAATCAGCCACAGAAACACAGAATAATTATATTTCACATAATGAATTTTCTCACATATATCAGAGTTTGTACAATGTATTAATTTATACATCGGAATATTTCTTTAGGTACAAAAATAAATCCTCGAAAATCTAAAGTGAAGCGTTTTCCCCCCCTCTCTCTAACTTCGCTGCCCGAAATTTTCAAGCTGTAAAATACTGGGTCTGACCCGAGTATTACATTCAAAAGAAAATAATACACGGGCCAGTCTAATTCAAACTCTGTTATTAGTGCATAGAGGCAATAATAATCAAATAACAATTAGACGACAGTCAAATATAAATTCACCTATCCGATCCTTTAACAAGAAATCGGATAACAGTAAATATCACACTTAACAATGTTTAACAATAAATCAGTAGATTCAAATTATCAACGAAGATAGATGAAGGGATTTTTGATGAAGATAATTTAAAAAAAAACATCAAAATTGCCTAAATGGCAATAAATCAACAAAATCATCAATTTAAACCAAATCAATTCAAATAATTGAAAAGTTGCTTAAAAACATCAAAACTGATTGGCTACAATACACGCACGCGTGCACTGCCTCGCCAGTACGACATATGAAATACGCAAAAGATCAATGGATCCAAAGCAAAAGGAAATATCAATTAAAATCAATACTGTGTGGCTGTTGTATACGCACGCGTGTACGGCCTCGCCACAACAGTGAAGAAATAGAAATCATCACAACAGTGAATACTAACAGAAATCGAAGCTGCAGAGGTCAAGTCAGTGACTCAACACAACTGCGAAGCTAAACCAAGGTTAACAGCAAAACCAAGAAAAGGTATGGGCAACAATAATGACCAAGTGCACAAGGCATGGCCCACTGGAATAAGTATTTCAACGAAGTGGACATGCAATCAACCAAAGGTAAGTCCAGACGCAGCCAAGATATGGCAACACAGGGGAAGCACAACGCAACAGAGGAACAAAAGAACAGGCAGTGCAAACAGGCTCAATATTTCATAAATTAATGACCTTAACATCATAACAAACATGAAGTCAGTCCACACTGAGTACAGGTAGAGGGAGATTTCTAGCATGAAGTTACAAATCAGACTCAAGTTAATGGCAATTATCACTTACAAGCTCCAGGTCAGAGATAACAGAGACAGGCTCAATAAACAATCAAGTAAGATAACCAATGCAACCAAATCCAGGTCAGTGACCATTTCAGATGTGCAGACCACAAAGCAATGTCTCTTCCTCAATTTGATAACACAGACTACAACCTTAATGCTCAAACCACTACACAATGCATGAAGGCTTGAGCAAGACTCAAGTATGTATACAGCTGATCAGAGAGCATGCAACATGAAATTTTCATGAACACCAATGATACAAGAGAGGCGAACATCAAAACATGGAGCTACAGACCGACAGCAACATCAAACAAAGATGGCCAGAGACGAAGCTCACAGGGGCCAGAAAAATCAAGGCCATAATTCACAGTGAAGTTGTAAGAAATGAACAAGCTATAGTCGAAATCATGAATCACAAAGTTGAACAAAGTCAAAGTCAACAGAAAAACGAACAGAGATGAAGCCGAGATCAACATAAATTCACAAAAATCAAAATTCCAGAAATTCGAACAAATATATATATATATATATATATATATATATATATATATATATATATATATATATACGAACGCAAATAAAGGAGATCGAACTCATATAAAACCCACAATCATTATCATATTTTTTTTAAAATTAAAATCAACAGAGAAATCATCAACATAATAACAAAATCGAACGACCTAAGGAGGATGAAGTAGATGTGAGGTAGACTGAGACCTATGGTGACATCGCGAAAGTCGAGAGGCCGTGAGAGCCTAAGGCTATATTGGGATTTGACTGATGTAGTCTGCGACCTATGTGGGAGTGGTGAAGTTTCATTTGGCAGCAAAAATCGAGGGCGCTGATGCCTACAGTTACATGGACTTTTGCTATGATGGCAACGTAACCCTGGAATATAAGTGCGATCTGTGGTGGGCTCCATGGCGTAATCGAGGGGCACAGAGTGCCTACAATTACATGGACTTTTGCTGCGATGACAACGTAACCCTAGAATGTAACTGCGACCATGGATGAGGGTGATGATTTCCAGAGCATTCTCACCAAAGATATTTCCTCTATTTTCAAAAATGTTTTCTATATTTTCAACAAAATATATTTTTTTCAAGTATTTTCATTGGGCATTGAAAATGGATCTGCTAAGTACTTATAGATTTTCAGTCGTACGCCTGATCAACGTATGACCGAATTTCTATGAGAACAAGGATGGACTGGTTGAAACATCGAGTTATAAAAGTATTTTTATAAAAATTATTTTAGTAATATTATATAGATTTTAAAAGTATTCTAAAAAGTGATCAAAGAATAATTTTTCTGATAATAAGCATCTTAATAATTATGGCTTCGTTCCTTTTCGAGGACGAAAAGATTCAGAGGGGCAGGAATGTGATAACCTGGAATTTGAACAACTGTTAATTGGATAATTAACTAATTATAAACTATTAGGATACTGATTTTATTTGGATTAAACAGATAAATTAGATAATTAAAGATATTTGGATGTATATATGTGAATTTGAAAACTATAGTAATAGTTGAATTAAAATAATGAATCTAATAGTAAATCATTAAATGTATAAATAGATATGTGTAAACTTTATTATTTTGAAATTTAAATTTGTCCATATACATGTATACAAGTATGTATATGTATATATTGTGATTAGAGAGCAATTGTTTGAGTTCAATATGATAATTTGCAAAAGCTATTTAAAGTAAACTCTATATTTTCAAAACATGAGATGAACATTTAAATATATGATAAGTTTAAAAAGGGTTTAATAAAAAGGTTTAAATTCTTCTTTTAAGTTTATATATAATAAATATGGATTGTAAATATATTTATTAATATAAAAGCATATAACATGTAAAAGCCATAAAATATACATATTTACAAGTGTATGTCAATCTTGTCATTAATTTAACATTTGTAAGAATAATATTATGCATAGTAAACAAGTGTCAATTGTCTTTTATTTTCAAAAATAATAATTAAAATTAAAACAAAGTTTTATATATACATCACCATTTCTTCTTCTATTCTCTTTTCCTCTTTTCCAAACTAAACAAAATAAAATGCAAACTATAAATCTGAAATACAAAATCAGAAAAGAAGTAGAATTTGTAAACAAAAGCAAAGGTGAAAATCAAGTTCAATTCATCTACACAATCAAGATTTCAAATCAGATTAATTCAAATTCAAAATAGCAAGCAACCTCTTTTCAAGTACAACCTGAAGAAAACTAAGCTAGAAATTAATTCAACTCAGTTTCGAATTGGAAATCAGATCAAAATCGGGGAGCCTTTTCTCTGCTTTTATAAGACAGGTGTGTAAACTTGGAAAACTGATATATCTCAAATTAGCAGTGCAATGATCTTCTAAGTATGAATTGAATGATGCTGTGCATGTTGATAAAAATGATTTTTAGTGTATATATATGTGTGTTAATATTTATATTCATCACCGGAACATGAAAAGCATTCAAACTAAAACAGTGAGAAACCTTAGTCTTAACCTGGAATTTAAATTGTGCTGTTATCTGTGATGCTGTGAAAATTTGGTTCATCTCAGAATTCAAAAATCTATATCACATCATCTAGTTCATAATATATGTTGATATAAATTAAGAAAATGTTTATTTCTTAATACAGTTTTAGTTAAAAATTGATTTGTGTGGAAATCATACTGTATAGTTCATCTATGTCAAGATTTATAGTAAATATCATATCTTCATGAAATTTCAATGTAATTGAATCCAAGATTTAAGCATGCATATTGATTTCGTTTTTAGAATTAGGATTTTTAGAGGTTAAATTGTGATTTTTAACAACCTAGATTGTAAGGGATTTGGGGATGAACGAATTCCATTAAAAATTTATTTCTGGTGAACGGCTTGATAAGGGGCATTTCGATTTAAGGTGGGGTGATGATTTTAAGGTTTAAGAGAGGATGTGGCCATGGTAAATTCGCGACGGTTTTGGGAAACGAGGAGGCGGCCGAAACACCCGAGGTTGGGTTTGAAGGTGGATGCATGTTCGAGCTTTCGTCAGGGGTCGGTGGTGGTCGAATCAAGAGTCGAACGACGGCGAGGTAAGTCATTTTGGTGGAAGGTCATTTCTGGGTTTCGTTTTGTGGTTGGGCTGCTGGTCGAATTTCGATCTGGAGGGTCTTGGGCTTGGGTGAAGTGGCAGATCGAACCTGAAGATGACAAGAGGTCGAATGGCGGTGTCGCGGCAGTGGGTTGGGCACGGGCGAAGTCGTACATGTGCACGCGTGTCTTTGTGCACGATGGGTTTAGGCAGTCTGGTGGTTCATCGTTGTAGTCAATGGTTCGAATCGGTTTTAGGTTCACTGATTGTCTCTTTTGCATCGCGTGTAAATCAATTTTCACGAAGCGATGTTGTCGCCGTTCGATGTTGTAGTGTGTCGAAGGAGGAACTGGAACCGAATTTTGGGAAGGAAGGGGAGATGTTTCGGTGTGGTGTTGTTGGGCTTCGGGCCGATTTTTGTTGCATGTGATGATGGGTCGAGTCTGTTAGTTTGGGTTGTGGAATCTTTAGGCTTAAGGGCCTTTGTTTATTTAAACAAAGTTTTATTATTTTTAAGAACTTGTTATATAAAAAGTTTTAAATCCAACTGTTTTCCAAAATTTTAACAACTATGATGATATAAAGTGAATCTTTAGAATAAACATCTTTGATGTTAAGTATTATTTAAGATTTAATTATAACAAAAGATTTTTAATAATAAATTTGTTTATATTAATACTTTAATTAAGGTTATTCACGTAAATTGTTTATCAGTAATTGGTTTAAATTTTAAGGACAAATTTTTTACTTAAGTTTGTTTGAATAATTTGAGTAATGATGCCCTTATTACACTCGTAGTCTCTGAAGGATGAGAACCAACTATGTAGCATCTACATCGATAATTCAAGTATTGTATACGTCATTAGTCCGATCCTTTGTAGGAACTACATAAGATGATTAAGAAGATCATTATAATTAAGCTTTTGAATTAATCAAGTGCTTGATATTTTTTTATTTATAATAATTAATAAGGTGATTAAGGTTTGATTAATTAAGGGATAATTAATCAATGTAAACTACTATCAAATAATTAATTACAATTGATTGAGGTTTAATGTAATTAATTATAGTCGATTAATTAATGAAGTAATTAAAGGTTAATTACTGTAAATGGTTAAGGATAATTAAAAAATTAATTAAAGGCTAATTACTCAAGGATGATTAATTTAAAGTGGATTATAATTGAAATAATAAAAGGGAAATAAATGCTTATACTTTGAAGTGAATTCGAGTCCTTAAGTGTTATTATATTTTACAGTGATTAATTAATTAAAGTAATTAATTTAACGATGATTAATTAAAAATTAATCACTTAATGAAAATGATTTATGATTGTGGAAGTGGTTAAAGAATAATTGCTTGATGTCATTTAATAAGGAAGGAAATATATGGGAGATTTCTAAATATGATTTAGTTAATGATAATTTCTTAGTGAAAGTAATTAAGAATTGATTACTTATTGTAACTAATTAAAGGATTGATTAATTATGGAAATTAACTAAGGGTTTGTTAAGGAGTGTGACTAGTTAAGGAATAATTAATCAATGTGTAGGATAATTAATTTGAGTAATTAATTACAGATTAATGTAATTAATATGGATAGGTAAAGGTTAATTAATTTGTGTAATTAATTAAGAGTTAATTACTTATTGTAATTAAAGAATAATTAATCAAGAGTGATTAATTAAGATTGATAATTAAAGGATAATTAATTAATTAGTTTGTAATTAATTAATGTTAAGCAAAGGTAATCTAAGTGATTAAGGAATAGTAATTAATTTAATTAGAGATAAATTAAATTAATGTTGAAAATGATCAATCTTGCTTATGAATGATTTGATGATGTTAAATGCCTTGAATTGGTTGATATCTCTGATATGAAATGTTTTGTGATATGATATGTTTGAGTGGACAGTGATGACCTGGTTATCTACTGATGATGAATTGTTGTGTAAAATGTGACATCTTGAATTTAAAGTTAAATTGTATTTAATTGAATAACTTAGGTTAAGATGACATTGGATTCGAAGAGATCGGAGTCGGATATTAGTAAATACCCGAAACCACTTCGATTCTTTATAGATTGATATGTGAAATCAATAAGCTGGAATGGAATGATTTAAGTGAATTGGACCATTTAATCTAAGTTTTGGTACTTAGAAATTTATGAGTGAAATAAGTGATGTCTATAACAATTTGTGAATTTGTAATTGATACAAGTTACCCGGGTTATATATATAAGTTGTATTCTTTTGTAATTCATGTTAGATAGGTTTACTCACGCTGATTTCCAACCTGACCCGGGTGTTACTTTGATGTAATGCTCGGGTTAGACCGAGTATTACAGATTTTCAGGTAAGGACGTTCTAGGGCTCAGAAGGCGAGCTGGATGGCAGAAACGTAAGGAGTGTATCCACTAAGATATATTGTTGTTATCTGGGACATGGTTGTATCTGTCCAGTGTTTGTGTATTTGTATAACTCTGATGTATTAAAGTGTAATCTGATAAGTACAGTTTTCTTTTGTATAACTGTTATTATTTGTTATTATATTTTATCCGCTGTGAATGTGAGATGTTGGTGTTTTTGTTTCTTTTTTTTCTTCTATCTCTTTCTTCTTTTCCCTAACTATCTAGAATTATCGGAATCAAAAATTCCGGATCGTTACCACTGCGACCCCATTTTCTTTTCCTAAAACAAATTTTGCACTATTTAAATAATATTAATTATTTAATAGTTATTTATAAGCTTTTATAGCTTATTAAAATCATCTAAAATTATAATCTTTTCGAAATATTCCTGAAAATTCGTCAAAAATTGAAATTAGCGTATTCTTTAGCATATAAAAATTTTGGGGCCAAAATCATTAGTTAATTATTTTCAATAATTAAAACTCAAAATAAATGCCCTTTTCTCTTAGGAAATTCATATAATATTCCTTTTAATTTGAAAAATTATGAGATTAAAAACCTTCCTCTAAAATTGTGTTTTATACATCATATCTGAAAATCAAATCGTTTAGACATCACAAACTAAGGTTTTACCATTAAAACCTATTAAAATAATTTCATAAAAATTGCAATAAATCATATTCTATCCGAACAATCATAGGATCAAACATGGTACATCATAGCATCATCATGAATCAAAATCCATTAAGACTCGAAATCAATAAATATAAAAATGAGCGGGTTTATTATTATTCACCTTTATTTGATAACGAGAATTTAGATTTAAACATTAATTTGGTTTTCATAGATTTTCCTCTTGATTTCCTAAGCTTTTCTTTCACTTCTCTTTTGTTTAATGGCCGACCTAAGTTCCTTTTGATCTTTTTGACATTCTGCAAATGAGAATGATATGGGAGGAGAGAGGGTATAAGGGATGAAAGATATATATATTTCTACTTTGCCTCTCTCATACATTCTTTTATGCTAAAACAATCTTAAAAATTAATCAGTTAAGGCTCGACCTTGTTATTTATCAAATTTTATCATCCTACTACACATCACATTATTCTATTTAATTTATCTAATTAAATATCATGAATAATGTCAATTAGAATTTGGGGTATTATAGGCTCCCCTCCTTAAAGAATATAAGTTCATAATATAATGAATTACTCAAACAGATTCATACGTCAAACAACAATATATGTCCATAATGTTTCATAAACAAAGTATTAATCATGTAAATACTTATGATCAAAAGTAATATTGCATACACATCACATTATTCTGTTTAATTTATCTAACTAATTCTCATGAATAACGTCAATCAAAATTAGAGGTGTCATAAACTTCCGTCCTTAAATAATGTTGTCCTATAAATTCAATAAGGACTACATAACAAGCATATCAAATAAGCAAACAATGCTAGTATATCCTACAACCACTAAGTCTGCATACAAAAAATATAGAACATATAGCTACACCAACTCAGGATGAGTATCCAAAATTCTGTTCTCTATTTTTCAAGTACAATCTTTATCATTGTCACTCCACTAGACTTTCATTAATTTGACTATCTTGTTCCTTAAACTCTTCTCATCACTGACCACAACACGAACTTGTTGTCTCACAAAAGTCAGATCCAGTTCTATTACTAAATCTTCCAATGAAGTCAGAGCAATAATAGTCTCTGGATCATGCACATACTTTCTACGATGAAAAACATGAAAAACATTATGGACTCCTTCCAAATTACTCGGTAACTCTACTTAGTATGTGATTTTCCCAATCCTCACTATAATAAGGAATGGCCCAACGTATCTCGGTGCCAGTTTCCCTAACTTCCCAAATCATACCACATCCTTCATCGATGATACCTTAATGAATAAATGATTTCCAACTGAGAATCCTATATCTGTATGCATCTAACCTATGTGACTTTTTTCCCTAGACTAAGCTTCTCTCATTCTAGCTCGAATCAACTCAATCTTTTACATGGCTTCTCTAACCATATCTGGACTAAGGGCCAATCTATTTATAGTCCCTAATGAATATGTTGGTATTTACATGGCCTTCCTTATAAGCTTTGAAAGGCGCCGTTCCTATACTAGTTTGATAACTATTATTACATGAAAACTCAACAAAGTGCGAGTGGTCTTCCCCCAAACCACGAAAGTCTAGTACACAAGTTCTCAACAAATCTTCAAGTACTTAATGACTCTCCATCGGCATAACTGTCTGACGGTGATAAGCAGTACTCATCTTCATCTTGGTATCCAATACCTCCTGTAGACTCTTCCATAATTCACTAGTGAATAAAGCATTTCTGTCACTGACTATACTACGAGGACTCCCATGTAGTATAACAATGTTCTTCATAAAAAACTAAGCTAATACAGGTGTCGTCCTAGTTTACTTAACATGAATGAATTGTGCACTCTTGGCTGGCAATCCGCCAACAAAATCCGTGGATATTGAATCCTATTTCCTAACTAGTGTATCTCAAGGCTAAAGAAAACCAATTGGTATCTGATGTTCGGCTTTAACCTGCTAGTTATTCACATATTGCTCTAATCATAGGGATCTATACCTTCCCAGAAGAAACTTATTTTCACATCCCGGTATATCTTAGTTCCTCCACAATGCATAGAGAACTTCGATCGATGACACTCCGTAAGAACTTTCACCCTTAGGTCCTAAAATCTGGATAACATAACCGTCCTTTCTTCCTTAACCATCCTATGCGGTCAAGACTAAAATCTTTTGGATCATCAATCTTAATTCTACTTTCCAACCAAATAATCCTTTCGACTAACACTGGATTAACTCTTTTCTTAGAAGCAATCCCTTCATCAATACAGATCAAACTTCTAAGCAAGACAACATGACAGTATCTTGAATAGAACTAGCAGTCGACCTTAACTGTATACTACAAACAGTCAATTCCTCCAAATCCTTCCATTCTGCCAACATATCTAACACCACATTTTGATGTTTCCTGCTAAGTGCATCTGCCACTTTGTTTCCTTTCCCTAGCAATATTCAATACCAAAATCGTAAGCTGCTAAAAAACTCCAGCCACCTTTGTTGTTTCATATTTAACTCTTCATGAGAGAATAAATATCTCAAAGACGTATGATCAGTAAACAACTCTGTTCTTCCTCCTAAGAGGTAGTGTCTCCACACTTTCAATGAGAAAACCACCGTTGCCAACTCCAAATCATGAGTTGAATATACGACTTTATACGGTCTGAGCTATCGAGAAGCGTGGGCAATTACTTTACCCCTTTGCATTAACATAACTTATAATCTTATTCCACAATCATCTGTATATACCACTAAATCTAGACTACCATCTACCGCAACTAACATGGGTGGCTTGGTCAACAAATGCTTTAACTTAAGGAACGCTTCCTCTCATTAATTGGACTAAACAAATTTTACATCCTTCCTGATTAGTTTAGTTAGAGGCCCTGCTATCCGCGAGAAATAGTTGATGAATCTCTTGTAATAACTGGCCAATCCAAGAAAATTCCTTATCTCGGTCACTATCTTGGATCTCTTCTAATTATTTATAGCTTCAATCTTAGCTGGATCCATTAACAACCCTTTCTTTGAAACTACACGACAAAGAAACTTCACCTCTCTTTTCCAAAAATGACACTATGAAAACTTCACTTTTATTTGGTGCTACTAAAAAATCTCAAGCACTATTCTAAGATGAATCTCATAATCTCTTTCATCCTTAGAATATATTAGAATGTCATCAATGAATACTAACACGAACTTATCTAAGTGCTCCCGAAAAATCTAGTACACCAAGTCCACAAAGAAAGCAGGTGCATTAGTCAATCCAAATGACATCCCTAGCCGCTCATACAAACCATATCTCATTTGAAATGCCATTAAAGGAATACCATCCTCCGCTACTTTCAATTGATGGAACCCTATAACCAAATCCAATTGGGAAAATACTTTGGCTCCATTCAACTGGTCAAATAAATTATCAATTCTCGACAAAGGATATCTAATTTTTTTTATCATCTTGTCATTTAAATTATGATAATCGGTACATAATCTCAATGACCTATCCAGTTTCTTTATGAAAACTGTGGTCACTCCCTAATGCAAACTGCTTGATCTAATAAAATTCTTTCCTTCTAAGTCCATTAGCTTCACCTTTAACTCCTTCATCTCGGTAGATGTCATCTTGCTTGGTGGTCAACTCACGGGTTCAGCTCTAGGTACAAGATCTATTCAAAATTCAAAAGCTCATTTCGGTGGTAGTTTAGAAACTGGCTTAAACACATATGTAAATTCTTCTGCAACATAAACCTAATTTAGCTCATCTTCCACTTTTGTGCTACCCAATAAAGCACAGACTTCTGAACTCGAATTGTCAACTGAGTATATGATTCGATCACTACTATCAAAAGTCTAAATGATATTTTCCTATCTTAACAAAATGTTCTAGCAGCATATTTGCGAAATCAATCCATACCCCAAATAATTCCAAAATCCATAAACCAAACACGAACAAAATGAAGGCAAATGTATAACCTAGTAGCTTAAATTATAAATGGTTTCATCTCATCTTCAAAGTTGCATACCCTCCTACTAGATTAGCTATCCTTAAGGAGGTAACAAGTTATGATGGTTCTTGATCTAACTTATCTACTAAACATTGAGAGATAAATGAATGTGATGCTCCAATATGATATAATCAAAAGCGTAGCTTCCACCATAGATTTTCCTCTCTCAGCAGTATTTTGTCTCCATGCAGATGGCTCCAAAGCAAAAAAACTTTCCTTTGCTAGATGTGGCTAGCTCTAAACAGTGATTCTTGTAGTGCCCCATTTGGTCTCGGTTGATGAACTTACCTCTTTCTTATGTGCAGCTTTATTTCCTTCACCGATTCAACATTCATAAGGAAAAAATCATTTGTTATCGCACTTAAAGAAAACAAGATCATCTTTCCTTTTCGTGGCAGATCCACCATCCTGAGCTCCCTTTTTCTTGAAGTACTTCCTCTTCTTACTCTGAATGCACCGAGTCTCTATTGACTTCTCTTTCCCAAAAGTTGCAAGCATCTTCTTATTCCTTAGAGCCATTTCCACAACTACATTATTCGGATCTCGAAGATATGGCATAGTCGGGATTCAACCCCAGAATAAGCTTCTCATTCCTCTTGATCATGGTGTCCATGGTACCGTATCCATACCTATATAAGTCGTCAAACTTAGCAGATTATTCCAACGCTGACATTTCCCCTTCCTTCAATTTCATGAACTTCATTAGCACGGTAGATTTGGAAAATTAAAATAAAAATCTTTCCTTGAATCTCCCTTAAAATTCTGGCGAAGTCAATTCCTCCTCCAATATACCTATGGTCACATCATTCCACCAAAATAATGCAGCTCCTTGCAACTGTTTCTAAACCAACCTCCATTTCTTCTTGTCATTTATACCCAAATCGAGAAAAATTCTTTTGCAATGCAATAGCCAGTTTTTCACTTCAATAGCATCTTCATTTCTAAGAAAAGGCTTCCACTAAGATTAGTGTAATCTCGGTTCAACTTAGCGTAGTTATTGCTAATTGACACCACAGGGTTAGATCCTCCTGCATTTGTAGCATTTCCTCCAACTACCCTTGTAGCTGCTTTATCTTGCATCAGTTTGACGAAGAACTGATACATAGTCCCTATATCTGCAGGCGGAGTTCCAACACTAACATTAGCATTCGCGTTTGGATTGGCATTTTGCTGTCGACTTTGGTTCCTTTAGGATTGAGCCAAACATTTCCATTGGTTATGGTGCTTTCTCCATCTAGATTCACTTTTATGTTTCCTGCTTCCATACCTTGCTTTCTCGTAGTCTGCATAAGAGGCTTAACAAGGCACAGAAGAATGGTCTAAGAGAGGAGGGGGGAGAATACATGCATATATATATATATATATAGCAAATACAAGTATGTTACTATTACGTTATCCCATACATGTCTTATTCTCTTATTTATTAAGATTATGTTTTCAAAAATCTTTTAAGTTTGTACATAAATCTATGCTTTGATACTAACTTGTAATATCCCCCACTTTGAGGCCCGAAACTAAGCGCTTTGGATGATGTAGTCATCCATAGAATTAATTTTGGTGACAAAATACAGCTATGTTAGTCATATCAATAATCAGAAGCACATGAATATAGGAAGTTTTAAACATTGCTTAATAACAAACTTTCACATTTCACTTCACAAATCATATTTCTTGTTCATTACATAACCCAATTTGCAATCCCACTTTTAAAGAAAATATAATTCTAAAAAAATACTACAAGAGCTACATTTGTAGATGCCCCCTTGATTGATCACAGTTAAATACTTGGCAATTATACAATTATTCCAGTGCATCCATACAGACCCCCATCAAACAACACAGTGGATTAGGTAGGAATTTCTAAATAGCTAGATTGCCTTCTGCACGTTTTTGAAAGCTTAATCTCTAACTGGTGCAAGAAATTCCTTACTCCTACCTACTTAAATGAGTACTCAAGAGTTTAAGTGGAAAAATAAAAACTTCGGATTAGACAAACAGTTTGAGGTGAATAATAACCTACCATCTTGAATCAAATAAATATCTAGCGAGACCACGTCGCCAAGCGAAAGGGGTTTTCCCCTCAATAGTATCTTAACCAAACAATTCAACTATATATTATGCTATTACATCCATAATGGTTAAAACATAATAAAGTATAGATATGCAAAAAAGTAATATGCATTGGATTACCCATCCAAAGTTATTAGATTATCCATCTTAATATTGTCCAAATATATGTCTTGATCCATAGTAATCTGAAGGTCACTCTGAAATATTAGTTTTCATGATCTGACTAATAACCTACTAAATCTCTTAAGGACTACCAGTCTTGAATCATTTTTTTCATGGAATCACAAAGAACATATTGGTTTCTACCAATAAAAGTTTCTAATCATGGTTTTCATGGGATCGCTATGAATCCAATGGAACTCTCCTATACCATTTCTATAATCATAGTTTTCATTGGATCACAATGAACCTATTGGATTTTTCCAGTAACATTTTCCAATCATAGTTTTTATAGGATCGCTATGAACCTATTAGATATCCTCTAATAACAATAATCAAGTCACAATTTTTATGGCATCACTATGAACCTATTGGACCCTTCCAATACCATATCTCGTATCATAATCTTTTGATCTGTTCTAGGCATCCTAACTTTTTTGATCTATTTTATCTATTAGATGCAATTCTATTTACTCAAAAGTTTAATCTGAATATACTCACTAATGGGTATGTAACAACCTAAAATTTTAGCTATAATACTTAATTAATGAATTAATTAAATAATAAAATAAGTTTGTGAAATTGTCAAAATCGAGCTACGGGAGTTGCACTATTTGGTCCGTGGCGATTTTCTAATCAATTTCCATATATAACTTGTCGAAATCCGAGCTAGTATAAAGAAGTTACAAGAGAAAAAGAAACCAAAACTAAATAAATAAATAAAAATACAAGACCCCATAGGGGTCGACTCATGCAAACGTCGGGTCGAGCCATTGGTCCAACCCCAATGAGGCTGGGTCGACCCGCAAAAATTCCTGGACGTGAAAATGTCCAAGTATGAGCCCAACATTTTAAATTTTGATTTTTGGTTAATCCTGTGCGTTCGTGCTTGCATCCGACGGTTTCTAGCGAGCTTATGACGTGCTTGCACAAGATTTAATCTTCAAATCCGACGGTCTGAGATCCCTAAGCCACACTATAAATAAGTCCCTAGGCCTAGCTATTTTTCTCATTCAGATTTTCTCCCAATTGGATTCATTGCCTAAGGATGAACCCTAAATAGAAATTTTTTCTAGGGAGAAGATCTTTTTAATAAAAATATTCTACGCCCTAGAAGTGGATCTAGGAAGGTCAAGGATTAGAGCTATGGACCATAGTTGAATGTTTTGTAATTATTTTAGATTTTTAAGTAATTTAAAATAATAAGGTTCTCAATAGTTGTAATTTTTCTACAATTTTGAGATAATTTTCATATAAATTTATTTACAGTTAGTTTTTAAGTAAATTTCAAAAGTTCTTTTTAGTCTATTTTTATTCAGTTATTTATAGTTATTTACAGTCGTTTACAGTTATCTACATCTATTTTAAGTTGGAATTTAGCATGTAAATGTCAGTTTCTTTTCACAGAGATTTAATCCTTTTTGACGCAAATAAAATATTAAAAAGAGAAGAATTCAAAAATATGGATTAAAATAGAATAATAATAAATTTATAGAAATTAGATGTAATATAAGAAAAACTGAAATAAAATATAGATGGATCGAAATAGGCAAATTTAAGATATTTACAAGCATGATTATGGCAAGTGGTTACAACTAAAAAGAGAAAATAGAAGAAGCTTATTTTAAAAATTAGATCTCGGCTTAAGTTAATAAGCAAATATAGCAGAAATAATAGAACAGGCTTGTTTTAGAACTTAGATTAAGTTAATAAGCAAATATAGAAGTAGGGCCCATACCGACAGCATCCTTTTCAGATCTAGGACCGATGGTCTCAGAATAGTAAGTGAGGCTGGGACATGCTTATGCTGATTAGGGTAAATAAGTGGCTAAATAGATAGAAGCTCAAATCTGGGGATTTGGGAAAGGGGCACAAAACTAGAAGATTGTTTGTTAGGACCAGTACCGGCAGCATTCCCTTTCAGGTCGAGGACAGATGGTCTCACAAAATTTAGGTGAGGCTGGGCACGCTTATGCTTATTAGGGTAAATAAAGGGTCAAATACGGGGCGACAGATAGTGTGCACCGGCGATGACCGAGCTTGCGGCATCGATTAGGGTAAATAATTTGCTATTGCGTCCTAAGCGCTAAAGAGGTGTCTTTTGCTGTGACCAATACGGATTGGTTAATGGTGGCACAATAGAGATAGAAAAGGCCAATCAAAGGGTATAATTAGAATTTTAGCCTAATCGCAGCAATTTAAGACGAACACAGACAATCAGACGATCAAAGTAAATGGTCAAACAGAATCAGAAACAACATTTTATGCGATTTTTATCTTTCCTTTATTTCCTTTCAAGCTAGAACAATTTCTTAGTCTATTATCTTTATCTTCCTTAGAAATGCTAGTAATTACTTTCACTCACCAAACTTATTGTCTGACTCACTCCTTTATTTTCCCTCCCCACCTTCTAATAGGCCATCAGAGTTGAGTTGATTCAGGTCGCTTAGAGATCAATTCCTGGAGTTTTCTCATTTCAGATGTATTCTTTTGTTTTCATCTTTTTCATTTGGCTACTGATGGATTAGTACTTATGAGAGGGATTATGATTATTATTGTTACTTTTGTACTCATATTTTATGAGATTGAGATGTATTTTGATGAGACATGAGATATTTTGAGTTTTTGAGACAAGTTATGTTTTGATGACTTATTTTGAGATAAAGTTTAATTCTAAACAATAAGTTATTATTACTATTTAAATGTTTTCCGCTTTTTTACTTATTTTTCTTGTGAATCTTAGTCTCTGTAATGCTTTACCTATTCCTATAACACACCACATCCTTTAGTATGCCCTTTTGGTACATTAAGTGGTGTGAGGTGTTTCAGTTGGTATCAGAACCTAAGGTTACGGGATTCCTAAAACCTTGTTTTAAAAGTAAAGCATTTTTCAAGGGTAACATATTTCCAAATTATTTTTCAGAAAGACACTTAGAAATAGTTCTTAAATATAAGAGATTTTTTATAAAAATCCCCTTAAAGTCCAGTTCAACTTCCGTTCGATTCTTTCAAGCCTAAATTCTCTTTTTCTTTGCATAGAATGGTGAACACCCTAAGTCTTCCGAAAGGTGTCCAAGTCCCTGGTTGGTTTCGTAGATACCTCCAATCTATGGCACCAAAGGTGGAAGGGCAAGTGCCCAATGCAGCATCGGTGGGTGGAGATCTCATTAATCCACCTGCAACAGCCAATTTTTCTAAGCTATGTAAGGACTTCGCTAGTCTAGGAGGCAAGATATTTTTTAGTACAAAGGATTTTGTAGAGGCACGAGCTTGGTTGAGGAATACGGAGCGGATATTTGGGCTGTTAGGATTGAAGGACCAATAGAGAGTTCATCCTGCATCTTAGCAGCTGAAGGGAGAGGAATCTTACTGGTGGAAGATTTTAGAGATGGAGGGTAGAGACATTGGTTGGTTTGGATTTCGAGAAAGGTTTGAAAGAAAGTTCTTATCGCAAGCCGAGAAAAGCATGTAGTTGGAGAAGTTCATTAGTCATAAGCAAGGGAGTCTTTCGGTGAAAGAGTATATAAATCAGTTTAATGAGTTGTCGTGGTTCGGGATGAGCTTGTTAATTGTAACGACCCGTAAATTTTCGATAATTAAAATAGCTAATTTAATAAGATTTCGTGATTTAATGTAAAAAAAAAATTGTTGTAATTCGTTTGGAATAATAATAACTGGAATGAATTGCAACAATAATTATCCAAGTAATGAAAAATAAATGTTACTTAGTGAATGCCTTTGCAATCAATAGTTGAATAGGATAATAAATGTTGAATTCATTGGGTATAATAGAGTAATTGATTGATAAGTAAAATCTATTTAAATCAAATATTGAATATTGAACAGGTAAATTGTTTAAAGTAAATATTTAAAACTTATTGAATAATTGAATAACGGAAATTGGATAACTGATTAATGGAAATGGTTGTTCTATAATTTGAATTAGTTTTAAAGGTTAAATCTTATAAGTTCGTTTGAATATATTAAAAGATAGTGACTTGAGAATAACCAAATTTAACTAAATTTAATATTACAAATGTTTGAATAATTAAATTTCGAATTTGATATGATTAATTTGATATTGAAAATTTAATATATGAAATTAGAGTGAATAATTGAAATTTGATTTAATATGATTCAAATTGGTTTCCAAAGTGAATGTAAGTTATATTGGGATTATAATAGAGCTAATAAGATTTTAAAATTGAAATTGTTGGATAAATTGAATAACGAGTTTATTATGATTAAAAATGATTCGTAAAATTTTATTTTATCATATTAAAGTTAGAATGATGTTGTGGAACTTTTAAAATCGAATTAAAAGAAAATTTGTGAAAATTGAATATTTTAATATTAAATTGACGAGTTAAAATAGCCATTTTTCAAACAGTCTCAGGATTGGACGAAACTAGTTCCATTAGATCCGTAATAGTTTGTTATTACCGGATTTCAATTTTCGTAGCAATCAGAGTTTTTGTTTGACCGTGGCAGTTCGAAACGCATCGAAATTGTTTTAATATTAATTTAACGAGTTAAAATAGTCATTTTTCAAACGGTCTCGGATTCTGACGAAACCGGTTTCATCGGATCCATAACGTGATATTATTGTAAGGTTTCAAATTTCATGTCAATCGGATTTACCGTTTGTCCGGAGCAAGCCAAAACGCATAGAAATTAGTTGAATCGGTTTAATTTAAATTTGATCGTTTATTGCCGTAACTCACACATATGATTGAATTAGCCCCCGAAAACTATTCCATTGTGTCCGGAACATGGGGTAAACCCTAGAAACGCCAGTCGGCACGCTTCGTATGGAGTTCGGAAAATTTCGATGAATAGTGTTTTGGCGATTTTCTATAAAAGGACCCCCACTTTCTTAGTTTTGCATAAACCCTAGGGTTTCAGACCTTAGCCGCCACTTTCATTTCAATGGCCAGAAAATTTCGAAACTTCTTCCTCATTTTCCTCTCAATCCATCAAGAATTAGCAAAAACTCTTATCTACAAAGTTGTAGAGGGCATCAAGATCTAGCTATCCAACGGTGGAGATCGGAAACGGAGCCACGGATCGGTGGGAAATCACGTTCAAAGATGCTGCGTTTTTCACGTTTTTCAAGGAGAGATGGGGGCCGAGCTCCACCCCATGGTAGGCACAGGTGGCTCTTGTGATGCGCGTTCGTTTGGCGTTGGTTGATCGTCTTGGAAGCGATCGTGGAGGGTGTAGAATTAAACCCTAGCTTGCACGTTTGGGTTCTTGAGCACGGCTAATTTCTGAAGCATGAACGCGCGTGAGGAAGAAAGAAAGTCACGGCCTGGATTAGCTCTGGGAGAATCAACGGTGATGATGGATTTGTGGTTTAAGATTTGTAAATTATATTTATATTAATTCGTGTAATCTTTAAAATAGCATAACTTTTTCATACGAGGTCGAAAACGCACGAAACCTTTTGCGTTGGAATCGTATCAACGAGCACTGCGCAATGGAGCTGGATTGGAATCATTTGGAGATAGTGAAAATTTCAGGTAAAATTAAACGCTCGTTTAATTTTATTCGAAATAAAGCGCGGGAACTACATTGAAATCAAGGTGAGTGTTTTATAACGCCCACAACGTACTAAATATCTTTATGCTAGTTAAATTTGACATTATGAAGTGTTATGATTTTATTTGTCGTGGTTCGATGAAATTTAATTATCATATAGATTGTCATTTGAATTAACCGTTGAAATTAAATTGGCAGATAAATTGAAATTAAAATTTAATTGCGATTAAATTACCTGACATTGATAACTATGAAATTGCTATGAATTGTATTGTCTATTGGATGATTTATTTCGATGGATGCTATTGGTTGATATTTAAATGTTGGATGCTTATTTGCTTATATATAACCCGTTATGCATACATATGCCACTACGATTGATTTAAGTGATATATATATTCATCCCTGACATTCAATTGAAATAAATAACTACTTGGCCATAGGATAGAAAATTATATACGGACACCGAATTGGCTAAATTAATAATTTTTGAAATCGTCGATTTGAAATTTATTTAAATGTTTTGATTTAAAAGTTATAAATAGAAATCGATTTATAGAAATTGAATTCATCGGAAAAATTGAGTTTGGAATGTTGAAATAAATTTTGGTTAAAGGAATTTTGTTAAATAATTAAGTTGAGACTTTGAAATTTGAAATTGGATATGATTGAATGTCGAAAATTGATTTGTTTAAGGATTTAACCTTAATTTGAGCTTTGAATATTACTAAGTAAAAGTGGTATAAAAATGATATTTTGAAATCGAGTTTGGAATTGAATCATATTTGGAATTTGGATTTAAACTTGAATATTGTTGGAAATTTTTGTTAAGTGTTATAAATTGATATTTTGAGAAATCAACTTCAAATCAATATAAATTGAAATTGAATAAATTAAAGGTGAATGAAAAATTGAATTAATTCGAAGTAAAAATTGATGTTGATTGAATTGAAATCGAAATCGAATCGGTAGAATGGAAATTGCAATTGATTTGAATTGGGAAGTTATAATTGAAATGGATTGATTTTGAAGCTGTTTTATTTTGTTTTCCAAATTACTCGGTTATATAAACCATTTTGAATACTTAAACTATTTTAATTTATTTTAAATCTACTTAACCTAATTTAAATTATTTTAAACTAAATTTATCTATTTCAAATCCATTTTAAGATTTTAAAGTATTTTAACTATTTTAATTGACTTTTAAACTACTTAAAACTATTTTTCTAAAATCCTAAGCTGGTCAATAAGGTGAAATGTTATATTTAAATCTTGAATTTAAATACGAATTGAGTTAAATGAAGTTGCAACCTAAATTGAAATTCGAAATGATTTTGAAAACGAAATGAGATATTGATGCGAAAAATGATTTTTGAAACGGAATCTTACAGTTGAATAGATACGATGATATTTGAAATGGATTTGATTTTTGAAGCGAATATGATATTTTGATATCAATTATGAATCGATTGAAATGTAAAAGAGCCAACGGTGTAATAATACGTAGTTATTAAAGAGACCGGGATCAGATATGGACATACTCTCTGCCGATAACGAATACCACTTTAATAACCATTATACGCGGAGTGTTGATCCAGAATGAAGTGGATGATTTGGTGAACGCATTGACTGAAGAAAGAGAACGATATTGGATGACCCCTGACATGACTAAAACAAGAGCCGCGCCGGGCCATTGAGGTTCGCCACCTCTAGCGGACACGCTTCTTCGATACCATTTCTATTACATTTGTGATTCGATTTAGGTGCACCCCTTGATTTGGGAGTGTTGTTTCGCGGTGTTGGGGTAGCTGCTGGCTATGCTCAACATCAGTCCGGATCACGCAACTGCTAGTATCCTAGTTGGTATCGCCTCATGTACCTTGTCATACTGATTATCCTATTCGCGACCACTACGTTATGTTTTGTGTTATACCTATGGGGTACCCTCTGATAACCACCAGTTTACGGTGGGGCTTACGGTGCTGTATAGACTATGGCATTATAAAAATGTGTTAAGGGGGATTATGGTAACGCCTTAACGCTATTTTGATACTTTATATTACTGATAGGCATTATCTACTTAGCGTATATTACTACATAGTAGATAGTTTCACGGATCCTTGAGAGATGGAAAATCCCGTAACATCTCTTGAGTTATTGCACGCACGTTGACACTGGATAGGAGATGTCAAACCCCGTAAACATCTCCGACGCCGTTACACTCATATTTATTTACGATTGATTTAACTTTCATAAGGATATTTTAGTCCTGACTCGAGTGTTTTGTCTTTTCATTATGCTTGGGTCAGTCCTGAGTTTTTCAGATTTTTGAAGATCTATTCTGGAGGACGAAGACGAAGATTTGGTATACTATTACTATTATTATCTTTGCATCATGATTGTCTGCTGCATTATTTATTTGTTCTGTTGTAAATGTATAACTCTGATAAATGTTGTATAAATAATTGTCAAAGTATAGTAAACAGCTTCATGAACTGTTTATTTGACTATTATATTTTATTGTTCCGCTGTGAGATTCTGTGTTGTTTCATTTCCTTTATTTCTCTTTCTTTTTCTTTTCTTATTTATCCCAATAACCATCTGCCCTTTTGAATGGTTTGAAATCGACATGTGTATTTGATCGTCGGTTTAAACTGTCCAAAAAGGCGGGTCGTTAAATTTGGTATCAGAGCTTTGGTTTAGCGATAAACCTTGGCTCTAGTGGGGAATAACACATTGAAATAGAGGTAAACTATATGAATGAGTTGAGTGTATATGAGAGAGCGTACTTGTTATTTGATATAAAATGGTTTTATATTGTGTTAACTTTGTTCCGTTGAGTATTTATGAATTCTGGTCGATACTTGGGACGCCAAGGCGTCGATAGGAATTTCTAAACACTCGAATAGGACAAACCAACACAATATCGTTTTGGAATATATTTTATATAAAAGAATTATTTGAATATTTATTCATTTTGATTGAATTGATTGTTAGGAGATGATAATATTAGATTATTATCGTTATTGTTTGATCAGTCAATATTTACAAAAAAAATGATAAATAATAATGGATTTAGGAAAATGAAATCAATTGATAATGAATGTAAATGAATTTTAACTTGGATTTGGGAATTTAAATTCCGGTGTTTGAAATTGACTTACAAGAATTTGAAAAATATAATATGAGTATTATATGATAGTACAATTGAGTTGAAATTGTTTTCGAAGGATTTTTTTTATGATAAGTGTTATATTCCCTTCTCTTGACGCTAGAAAATGATTTCGGTGATGAGTGCACGCATCATCGGCGTTTATTTTCGAGAGTCCGAGTGGGGGAGACCACTTAATAGCTTGTCTAAACCTTGTTTTGATTCAACTTTTATTTTATTTTGTATTCTCTATAGTATGATTTGATATATAAATTATATAAGTATATACTATTTCAAAACTTGATTTGAAATTAAACCGGGATTGGAATTCTTAAGTCCTTTAATAATTAATGATTTTTTTTAAATGATTGAAATGAATTTAGACTTGAATCAATAAGGAACTTCTAAATTGTGAACTGAGAAATGAACCTAAGAGCTAAGTGAAAATATCAATTGAAGTAGAAATCCTTAGAATTAGGAAATTATGAACTTAAAATAAAATTGAAACTGTAAAACTCGCATAGTATTAAATTTCATTCTATAGCATAGATATAACTTACCAAAATATTTAAGAAGTTCAAAAAATGTTATATGAATTGTTAATTGGATAATATACAAGTATAGGTTTGAACAATGAAATATGCATTTAATTAATGGTTTGCAAATATAAATAAATTTGTTAGTAAATAATTGGAATTTAAATTAACATTTAAAGGTGATTCACAATTATGTTAATATAAAATGGAAATACTATATGTGAATGTAAATGTGAAATTAAATTATAGTGAAATTTAAGTAATGACTTAAGAATTAATTAATTGAAATTTCAACTTTAAATGAAAAGAAGTTGTATGTTGTTTAACTACATTCTATTTGCATAACTATAAATTACCAAATACTTAAAAGGTTTAAAATGCTAATAAGGATAAGTAGAGAAATAATATACCAGTGTGAGAATGAATAATAAAATGTGAAGATCTATTGATAGTTGTAAATATAAAAAAAATTTAAGCTGTAAAATGAATGATATATATAAGTGAATGAATAAAATTTAAAATTAATGAAATATAAAATTGGTAAATGGAAACTAATTAAGTTTTTATATAACTAAATGTCAATAAACTTGTAAGTGTATTAAATTAAAATTTGCTTGGAAATGTAGAATTGATTTAGTGTAGATTTTGGATGGATGTTAACGTTTGATATGCATTGGTTGTTAGATGAATGATAATTGATTAAGTAGAATACATATGGAATTGACTAAACGGAATAAAATATAAAATAAAAATTTAAATTCAAATTTGAAGCAAAGTGAAATTAAATATAATTGAATTCAATTTAAATTGAAGCAAATTGACTTGAATTTAAAATGTGAATGAAACAAACTTGAATAAATCGGAAACAAATTGGATGTAAACCTATTGCATGGATGAATAAGAAAATAAATGACTTTGTGTTTATGATTGTTCTTTAGAAAATTTGAATTTTTGATGGTTTGCACTTTGAAATAATAAAAGCAAATTTTTGGGAAAAATCCAAAATTGTCCAATATATGCTGAAACGAAAACAACCATAACTTTTAAATGGCTGAACGAAATTCGACGATCTTGGACTTTTAGAAAAGCTTAGAAACTATATCACAACTTTTGTTTAGATAACTTGAGAAAATTCCTTCGTCTACTAGGTTAAAAACTTGAATGTTACTCGCTGTCCTGTGTAAAAATAAGTAAAATCAGTAGTATACACCCTTAGTGTTTTCGCCATATCTTTTGACTTGTTTATCGGATTTTGATGATCTTACACTTTATGGAAAGCTAAGAAATTAAGCTAAAACTTTTGTTTTAAGTGTTTTGTGTTTTGATGTCGTTTAGAATGTCGAAAACGCGGGTGAACGTGCTGACTTGCGCAATTCATTGCCCAGACTGAGGCGTATCCTCTAAGTAAAACAGCCATAATTTTTGAATGTAAGGTCCGAATTCGATGATTTTGGACATTCCGAAAAGCCTGAAATGAATGCAACAACTTTTGTTTAGATTCTGTTGCCGAATTTTATCGTTTAGGTGTCCTAAAACTAAGATTTGTTTGCTGTCCTGAAATTGGAATCTCAGTTTTGAAGCTAAATATGTTATATATATGTTGTGTAGGCTAAGTATATCGATCTATCTTTATATGCATGGTTCTAACTTAGTTAATGAGTGTTTAGTAGGTGCGGATTTCGCTTGCTTCGCATTTGGAGCTCGCTTTCGCGCTATATTAGCCGTATATGCTCGTTAACAATATATAAAGTACATATCTCGGATTACATATCGTATTTTTACACTTTTTCCCTGCGGGATGCCTCATCACTTGATGAGATGTATATTTGTGATATATATACTGTCATTTATTTTTTTCGATCGAACCGCGCAAAGGAGATTCTGCCGAAATTTTCCGTAAAATCCGGGTGTTAGAAAAATTTTCAAGTTTTAAAATTTTTTATAACTTGTTTTGATTACTAACTTTAAAGTTAGGAAGCCGTTTGGAGTAACTTAGTGTAAGCGTAGTTATGACTTTATAAATGGAATTTCATTGTTTATAAGTGGATAATTTTTAATAAAATATATCAAATGTTGAATTCTTTACTTAGTTCCTTTTCCCTTCCTTTTCCTTTTCGGGGACGAAAAGTTTTGAGTGGGGGAGAGTGTAATGACCCGTAAATTTTCGATAATTAAAATAGCTAATTTAATAAGATTTCGTGATTTAATGTAAAAATTTTTTTTTGTTGTAATTCGTTTGGAATAATAATAACTGGAATGAATTGCAACAATAATTATCCAAGTTATGAAAAATAAATGTTACTTAGTGAATGCCTTTGCAATCAATAGTTGAATAGAATAATAAATGTTGAATTCATTGGGTATAATAGAGTAATTGATTGATAAGTAAAATCTATTTAAATCAAATATTGAATATTGAACAAGTAAATTGTTTAAAGTAAATATTTAAAACTTATTGAATAATTGAATAACGGAAATTGGATAACTGATTAATGGAAATGGTTGTTCTATAATTTGAATTAGTTTTAAAGGTTAAATCTTATAAGTTCGTTCGAATATCTTAAAAGATAGTGACTTGAGAATAACCAAATTTAACTAAATTTAATATTACAAATGTTTGAATAATTAAATTCCGAATTTGATATGATTAATTTGATATTGAAAATTTAATATATGAAATTAGAGTAAATAATTGAAATTTGATTTAATATGATTCAAATTGGTTTCAAAGTGAATGTAAGTTATATTGGGATTATAATAGAGTTAATAAGATTTTAAAATTGGAATTGTTGGATAAATTGAATAACGAGTTTATTATGATTAAAAATGATTTGTAAAATTTTATTTTATCATATTAAAGTTAGAATGATGTTGTGGAACTTTTAAAATCGAATTAAAAGAAAATTTGTGAAAATTGAATATTTTAATATTAAATTGACGAGTTAAAATAGCCATTTTTCAAACAGTCTCAGAATTGGACGAAACTAGTTCCATTAGATCCGTAATATTTTTTTATTACCGGATTTCAATTTTCGTAGCAATCGGAGTTTTCGTTTGACCGTGGCAGCTCGAAACGCATCGAAATTGTTTTAATATTAATTTAACGAGTTAAAATAGTCATTTTTCAAACGGTCTCGGATTCCGACGAAACCAGTTTCATCGGATCCATAACGTGAAATTATTGTAAGATTTCAAATTTCGTGTCAATCGGTTTACTGTTTGTTCGGAGCAAGCCAAAACGCATAGAAATTAGTTGAATCGGTTTAATTTAAATTTGATCGTTTATTGTCGTAACTCGCACATATGATCGAATTAGCCTCCGAAACCTATTCCATTGTGTCCGGAATGTGGGGTAAACCCTAGAAACGCCAGTCGGCACGCTTCGTTTGGAGTTCGGAAAATTTTCGATGAATAGTGTTTTGGCGATTTTCTATAAAAGGACCCCCACTTTCTTAGTTTTGCATAAACCCTAGGGTTTCAGCCCTTAGCCGCCACTTTCATTTCAATGGCCAGAAAATTTCGAAACTTCTTCCTCATTTCCCTCTCAATCCATCAACAATTAGCAAAAACTCTCAACTACAAAGTTGTGGAGGGCATCAAGATCTAGCTATCCAACGGTGGAGATCGGAAACGGAGCCACGGATCGGCGGAAAATCACGTTCAAAGCTGCTGCATTTTTCACGTTTTTCGAGGAGAGATGGGGGCCGAGCTCCACCCCATGGCAGGCGCAGGTGGCTCTTGTGATGCGCGTTCGTTTGGCGTTGGTTGATCGTCTTGGAAGCGATCGTGGAGGGTGTAGAATTAAACCCTAGTTTGCACGTTTGGGTTCTTGAGCACGGCTAATTTCTGAAGCATGAACGCGCGTGAGGAAGAAAGCAAGTCACGGCCTGGATTAGCTCTGGGAGAATCAACGGTAATGATGGATCTGTGGTTTAAGATTTGTAAATTATATTTATATTAATTCGTGTAATCTTTAAAATAGCATAACTTTTTCATACGAGGTCGAAAACGCACGAAACTTTTTGCGTTGGAATCGTATCGACGAGCACTACGCAATGGAGCTGGATTGAAATCATTTGGAGATAGTGAAAATTTTGGGTAAAATTAAACGCTCGTTTAATTTTATTCGAAATAAAGTGCAGGAACTACATTGAAATCAAGGTGAGTGTTTTATAACGCTCACAACATACTAAATATCTTTATGCTAGTTAAATTTGACATTATGAAGTGTTATGATTTTATTTTTCGTGGTTTGATGAAATTTAATTGTCATATAGATTGTCATTTGAATTAACCGTTGAAATTAAATTGACAGATAAATTGAAATTAAAATTCAATTGCGATTAAATTACCTAACATTGATAACTATGAAATTGCTATGAATTGTATTGTCTATTGGATGATTTATTTCGATGGATGCTATTGGTTGATATTTAAATGTTGGATGCTTATTTGCTTATATATAACCCGTTATGCATACATATGCCACTACGATTGATTTAAGTGATATATATATATATTCATCCCTGACATTCAATTGAAATAAATAACTACTTGGCCATAGGATAGAAAATTATATACGGACACCGAATTGGCTAAATTAATAATTTTTGAAATCGTCGATTTGAAATTTATTTAAATGTTTTGATTTAAAAGTTATAAATAGAAATCGATTTATAGAAATTGAATTCATCGGAAAAATTGAGTTTGGAATGTTGAAATAAATTTTGGTTAAAGGAATTTTGTTAAATAATTAAGTTGAGACTTTGAAATTTGAAATTGGATATGATTGAATGTCGAAAATTGATTTGTTTAAGGATTTAACCTTAATTTGAGCTTTGAATATTACTAAGTAAAAGTGGTATAAAAATGATATTTTGAAATCGAGTTTGGAATTGAATCATATTTGGAATTTGGATTTAAACTTGAATATTGTTGGAAATTTTTGTTAAGTGTTATAAATTGATATTTTGAGAAATCAAGCTCCAAATCGATATAAATTGAAATTGAATAAATTAAAGGTGAATGAAAAATTGAATTAATTCGAGGTAAAAATTGATGTTGATTGAATTGAAATCGAAATTGAATCGGTAGAATGGAAATTGGAATTGATTTGAATTGAGAAGTTATAATTGAAATGGATTGATTTTGAAGCTGTTTTATTTTGTTTTCCAAATTACTCGGTTATATAAACCATTTTGAATACTTAAACTATCTTAATCTTTTTTAAATCTACTTAACCCAATTTAAATTATTTTAAACTAAATTTATCAATTTCAAATCCATTTTAAGATTTTAAAGTATTTTAACTATTTTAATTATTTAAAACTACTTTTAAACTACTTAAAACTATTTTTCTAAAATCCTAAGCTGGTCAATAGGGTGAAATGTTATATTTAAATCTTGAATTTAAATACGAATTGAGTTAAATGAAGTTGCAACCTAAATTGAAATTCGAAATGATTTTGAAAACAAAATGAGATATTGATGCGAAAAATGATTTTTGAAACGGAATCTTACAGTTGAATAGATACGATGATATTTGAAATGGATTTGATTTTTGAAGCGAATATGATATTTTGATATCAATTATGAATCGATTGAAATGTAAAAGAGCCAACGGTGTAATAATACGTAGTTATTAAAGAGACCGGGATCGGATATGGACATACTCTCTGTCGATACCGAACACCACTTTAATAACTATTATACGCGGAGTGTTGATCCAGAATGAAGTGGATGATTTGGTGAACGCGTTGACTGAAGAAAGAGAACGATATTGGATGACCCCTGACATGACTAAAACAGGAGCCGCGCCGGGCCATTGAGGTTCGCCACCTCTAGCGGACACGCTTCTTCGATACCATTTCTATTACATTTGTGATTCGATTTGGGTGCACCCCTTGATTTGGGAGTGTTGTTTCGCGGTGTTGGGGTAGCTGCTGGCTATGCTCAACATCAGTCCGGATCACGCAACTACTAATATCCTAGTTGGTATCGCCTCATGTACCTTGTCATACTGATTATCCTATTCGCGACCACTATGTTATGTTTTGTGTTATACATATGGGGTACCCTCTGATAACCACCAGTTTACGGTGGGGCTTACGGTACTGTATAGACTATGGCATTATAAAAATGTGTTAAGGGGGATTATGGTAACGCCTTAACGCTATTTTGATACTTTATATTACTGATAGGCATTATCTACTTAGCGTATATTACTACATAGTAGATAGTTTCACGGATCCTTGAGAGATGGAAAATCCCGTAACATCTCTTGAGTTATTGCACGCACGTTGACACTGGATAGGAGATGTCAAACCCCGTAAACATCTCCGACGCCGTTACACTCATATTTATTTACGATTGATTTAACTTTCATAAGGATATTTTAGTCCTGACTCGAGTGTTTTGTCTTTTCATTACGCTCGGGTCAGTCCTGAGTTTTTCAGATTTTTGAAGATCTATTCTGGAGGACGAAGACGAAGATTTGGTATACTATTACTATTATTATCTTTGCATCATGATTGTCTGCTGCATTATTTATTTGTTCTGTTGTAAATGTATAACTCTGATAAATGTTGTATAAATAATTGTCAAAGTATAGTAAACAGCTTCATGAACTGTTTATTTGACTATTATATTTTATTGTTCCGCTGCGAGATTCTGTGTTGTTTCATTTCCTTTATTTCTCTTTTGTTTTCTTTTCTTATTTATCCCAATAACCATCTGCCCTTTTGAATGGTTTGAAATCGACATGTGTATTTGATCGTCGGTTTAAACTGTCCAAAAAGGCGGGTTGTTACATTAATACACCGCATAAGAAGGCCACCAAGTTTGCTAAGGGTTTGAACCAAACCCTCCAAGGGTTGGCATTGACACATATACATGTGAGAGCGACGTACGAGTAACTTGTGGAAATGGCTCTCATGTCAGATGTTGCTAAAAAAGAAGAGGTTAAGGAGATTCCTAAATCAAAGAACCCTAAGAAGCAGTTGTGAAAGAATAAGAAGGATAAGGACAAGAAGAAAGGAGGAGGACCTCAGAAGCGACAAATCAAGAAAGGCGAGAAATGTCATAGTTATGGATTGGTTGGGCATCTCACAAAGGACTATGAGAAGGACACGAAGAAGGGGAGGTGTTGCAACTGTGGGCAGCCTGGACACCTTAGTAGAGCTTGCCCTTAGAAGACGGAGCAAAGAGCAGGCGTACCTACGACGCAAGTATAGGCTTTGGATGCAGCACCTTCTAGTAGTGGATAAGATCGAGGTAGGAAAGTCTATGTAGAAGGTTTGATCTCTATTTTGGATTTTCCTATTCAGACTCTTTTTGACTTCGAAGCATCGCATTCTTTCATTTCTAGTTGCTTAGTTGATTGTTTACACTTAGATATTTCTTTGGTTGTAGACCCAATAGTTGTTTCAAACCCTATAGGAGGATCGACACATTTATACATGATTTATAGAAGGTTGAAAATTTTTATACTAGGCATAGAGTTTGATTGTGATACATATGTACTAGGATTTTCGAGATATGGGATGATCTAGGGGATGGACTGGTTATCCACTTATGGTGTGATATTGGACTGCGAGAGGAAAGTTGTTAGACTAAAGACATGCAACAGATGGACTCTCGAGCTTTCTTGCGACCCACAGGGGTCAGTCATGTTGAGCTTCATTTATTCCCTTGTATCATGACTAGGAGAGTTAGATTCAATTCCAGTTGTTAGAGATTTCCCAGATGTTTTTGAGGAGGTTAAGAGACTGCCTCCTAAGAAGGAGATCAACTTTAGGGTCTATCCGAATGACAATGCTAAGTGAGTGGCATTTCCTGTAAGACATATGGCTCCTAAGGAGAGGAAGGAGTTACGTAAGCAGATTGGTGAGCTATTGGAGAAAGGCTTTATCAGGCGGAGCATATCTGAGTGGGGAGAGCCAGTCGTTTTTTCTACAAAGTTGGATGGTTCCTTTCGACATTGTGTAGATTATAGGGAATTGAATAAGCTCACGAAGAAGAACCGTTACCCACTTCCTAGGATAGACGATTTTTTTGATTAGTTGGTTAGCTCTTTAGTATTTTCTCAGCTTGACTTAGCCACTGGATTTCATCATCTTAGGGTCGCTGACGATAACATCGAAAAGATAGTATTTAGGACACCCGATGGATTCTTTGATTGGCTGTTTATGCCGTTTGGGTTGACCAATGCCCAACCTATTTTATAGATCTAATGAGAAGTGTTTTTCGAGATGTCCTAAATAAGTTCATTGTAGTGTTTGTGGATGACATGATGGTGTTTTTCAAGAGTATGTAAAAGCATGCATTCATCTTGAATAGGTTCTTCGTACACTTTGTGTTCATCAGTTGAAAGCAAAGTTCTCAAAGTATCACTTTTGGCGTAAGGAGGTACATTTCTTGGGGCATGAAATCTAAGAAGAGGGTCTAGCTATGGATCCTACTAAGATAATAACAGTATAGGATTGGAAAGCCCCTAAGAATGCTACCGAAGTTTGAAGCTTTCTAGGTTTGGCTAGTTATTATAGAAAGTTTATCACAGATTTCGCTAAGATTTCAGCACCACATACTCACCTCACTGAGAAGAATGCAACATTCGTGTAGAGCGTGGATTGTGAGGATCCTTCATGATGCTAAAGAGAGCCCTTACTAGTGCATCGGTGTTAGTTTTACCCGTTGGAGCTAAGCCTTTTACAGTATACACTAATGCATGTGGGACTGGCCTTAGGGCAGTATTGATACAGGAGGGGATGGTAGTATGCTATGGAGTAGACAGTTAAGAATGCATGAGAAGAACTATCCCACCCATGATTTGGAGCTGGCTGCTATTGTTTTCGCACTCAAGTCTTGGAGACATTACTTACTAAGAGAGAGGTTCGAGCTTTTCACTAACCATAAATCATTGAAGTACCCGTTCTCACAAAAGGATTTAAACTTGAGGTAGAGGCGTTGGATGGAGTTTCTATAATCATATAACTTTGAGATTGCTTACACCCCTGGCAAACGGAATATGGTTGCGGATGCATTAAGTAGGAAGAGAGCAACCTTTAGTCCAATGTTCGTGGAGTGGAAAAGCCGAGAGTTTATTTACACCTTAGATTTTTAAGCCCTCTACGGACATTACTCCTGGATTATTGGCAGCACTTGAGGTTAAGCCTACCCTCATAGATCAGATTAGCTCTAGGCGGCAAGAGGACTTAGAGCTCGTTGATATTCTGGATAGGATTAGCAGAGTAGAGGACTCTAGAGATCTCCAATGCAATTCCATCGATAGTAAAGGATGGCTAAGGAGAGATGGAAGACTTTGTGCTCCCTACACTGGTGATTTAATGAGAGCAGTTCTAGAAGAGGCACACCATTCTCAAATGACTATTCATTCTGGTGGTGGTAAGATGTATAGCGACATGAAGAGAGTGTTTTATTGGAGTGGAATGAAGAAGGATGTCGAAGAGTTTGTATCTAAGTGTCTTGTGTGCCAAAGAGTTAAGACAGAGCAATAGAGGCCTAGCAGATTACTTCAACCATTGGATGTACCCGAATGGAAGTGGGATAGTGTTTCGATGGACTTCATAGATGGTTTACCTCGATCTAGGAAGGAGAATACCAGTATTTGGATGATTGTAGATCGTTTGACAAAAAGCGCCCACTTCATTCTGATCAAGAGTAAGAGGATAGCACCTTATTTGGAATCCTTATACATTCGTGAGATAGTTCGACTTCATGGAGTTACCTTTAGTATAGTAGGTGACAGAAACCCTATCTTTACTAATAAGTTTTGGAGGAGCTTGCAAGAGGCTTTAGGGACACAACTTAAATTGAGCACGGCCCATCACAATTAAACGGATGGCCAAACGGAGAGAGTTAATAGGGTTCTTAAGGATTTGTTGAGGATGTGCATTTTTGATGTTGAAGGATTTTGAGAGGAGCACCTTCCTTTAGTGGAATTTGCTTATAACAATAGTTTTCAGGCTAGCATTGGGATGGCTCCTTTTGAAGCCCATTATGGAAGACCTTGCAAGTCGCCTTCGTGTTGGTTGGAATCTACAAGAAGACTGCTACTTGGTCTTGACATGGTTAGAGAAACTTCGAAAAAGATTGATTTGATTAAAAGAAGAATGGAGACGACCTAGCAGATAAGTGGAGAAGGGATATTGAGTTCGAGGTAGGAGATTTGGTTTTTATTAAGGTGTCTCCACTAAATAATGCAGTGAGGTTTGGATCAAGTGGGAAACTTGCTCCTGATTCATTAGACCGTTTCCCATTGTGGAAAAAGCAGGGAAGATGGCTTATCAGATAAAGCCACCGAAGAGGCTCGTGGGAGTTCATGATATTTTTCATGTTTTGCACTTGAGAAATTACTTACATGATTCAGCAGAGGTAGTGGAACCTAGCCAACTTAAGGAAGTTGAAGTGGAGAGAGAAGTATCGGTTCATCGTATTCCAACCAAGATCAGTGGACATGATATGAAGAAGCTTAGGAATAAGGAAGTATCTATGGTTAACGTGCATTGGGGAGATACTATTGAGGATGCTACATGGGAGACTGAGGAGAAAATACATACCTCTTATCCACATTTTTTCGATGGTAAGACTTGAATTTCCTATTTCCATCTTTAGTTTTGAATAGGTTCTTTCCCTTGTTATCCTTTGGGAGGGTAGATCTTAGTATTTGACCTATGGATGGTAGACTGATTGTAAACATGTTACTAGAACATGTTATGTATGATGGACGCTAGTGGTTGTAAGTGTTTACTAGTGGATGCTAATGGATGCGTGCGCGCACACACACACTAGGCACTATTAGCTCTTAGGAATCGGCCTAACTAGGTCACTAAAGCATATGTATATGGATGTGTATGCACTTGCATTTTTATTTCATGGTTGCTATAATGGGTGATTATCGTATGATTGTTGCATTTGAATGGTGATTGTAGCACGCATGTAGAACTATCAGTTATTATTAAGAAATTTGCATTCATTTGGATACATGGCATTGACATTATCGCATAAAACAAGGTCAACTGAATCACTTGACCGTCTGATCTTTTGCATTAGTTAGGGACATTGACACTACACTATTGCATATAACATAAGTTGCATAAGAAAGCCTAAGGACAACGGATGTAATGGACGATGGTTGAATATGTGGTTGTATAATTTGAATGAAAATATTTATTCCATTCTTCTATCTTTGGATATTTCGGGGATGAAATTCTTTAAGGAGGAGAGAATGTAACAACCTAATATTTTAGCTATAATAATTAATTAATGAATTAATTAAATTAAAAAATAAGTTTGTGAATTTTTTAGAATCGAGCTACGGGATTTGCACCATTGGTTCTATGGCGATTTTCTAATCAATTTCTATATATAACTTGTCAAAATCTGAGCTAGTATAAAGAAGTTACAAGAGAAATAAGAAACCAGAATCAAGAAATAAGAAACCAGAATCAAATAGACGAAAAAATACAAGACCCCATAGGGGTCGGCCCATGCAAAGGTTGGGTCGACCCATAGGTCGACCCCCTAAAAGAGTGGGTGGACCTATAAAAATTCCTAGATGTGAAAACTTCCAGGTACAAGCCGAACACTTTAAATTTTGATTTTTGGTTAATCATGTGCATTCGTGCTTGCATCTGACGGTTCGTAGTGATCCTTTGACGTGGTTGTACCAAATTTAATCTTTAAATCCGACGGCCTACGATCTTTAAGCCATACTATAAATAAGACCTTAGGCCTAGCTATTTTTCTCATTCAGATTTCTTCCAATTGGGTTCGTTGCCATGACTGAACCCTAAATAGAGAAAATTTCTAGGGAGAAAATCTTTTTAATAACAATATTCTACGCTCTAGAAGTGGATCCAGGAAGGCCAATGATTGGAGCTGAGGACCACATGTGAATGTTTTTTAATTATTTTAGAGTTGTAAGCAATTTAAAATAGTAGGATTCTCAATAGTTGTAGTTTTTTCTACAATTTTGAGACAGTTTTATATAAGTTTATTTACAGTTAAATTTTAAGTAAATTTCAAATTTTTTTTAGTTTATTTTTATTCAGTTATCTACAGTTATATACTGTCATTTACAGTTATTTACATCTGTTTTAAGTTTGAATTTTACCTGTAAATGTTAGTTTCTTTTTTATGGAGATTTAATCCTTTTTGACGTGAATAAAATATTAAAAAGAAAAAAAATCGCAAATATGGATTAAAATAGAATAACACTAAATTTATAGAAATCAGATGTAAAATAAGAAAAACTGAAATAAAATAGAGATGGACCGAAATAGGCAAATTCAAGATATTTGCAAGCATGATTATAACAAGTGGTTATAACTAAAAAGAGAAAGTAGAAGAGACTTATTTTAAAACTTAGATCTTGGATTAAGTTAATAAGAAAATATAGCAGAAATAATAGAAGAGGCTTATTTTAAAACTTAGATTAAGTTAATAAGAAAATATAGAAGTAAGCCCCATACCGATAGCATTCCCTTTCAGATCTAGGATTGACGGTCTCACAATAGAAGGTGAGGCTGGGGCATGCTTATGCTGATTAGGGTAAATAAGTGGCCAAATAGATATAGGCTCGATTTTGGGGATTTGGTCAAGGGGCACAAAACTAGAAGATAGTTTGTTAGGACCAGTATCGGCAGCATTCCCTTTCAGGTCGAGGACTGATGGTCCCACAACAGTTAGGTGAGGCTGGGCATGCTTATGCTGATTAGGGTCAATAAAGGGTCAAATAGGGGGTGACAGTGTGTACCGGTGATGACCGAGCGTGCAACATCGATTAGGGTAAATAATTCGCTAGTGCGTGCTAAGCGCTAAAGAGGTGTCTTTTGCTGTAACCAACATGATTGGTTCACAGTGGCACAACAAAGATAGAAAGGCCGATCAAAGGGTAGAATTAGGATTTCAACCTAATCAAGTTAGCAGTTGAGATAGGATTAGGGTTTTCGCCTAATCACAGCAGTTTAAGACAAGTTCAAGCAATCAATCAGTCAAAGCAAACAGTCAAACCTAACCAGAAATAATATTTTATGCGAGTTTTATCTTTCCTTTATTTCCTTTCAAACTAGAACTATTTCTTAGTCTATTATCTTTATCTTGATTAGAAATGCTGGTAATTACTTTCACTAACCAGACTTATTGTGTTACCCACTCCTCTATTTTCTCTTTTTCCCCAATAGCCCAGTTGAGTTAGGTTGATTCAGGTTGCTTGGAGATCCATTCCTGGAGTTTTCTCATTTCAAATGTATTCTTCTGATTTTCATCTTTTTCATTTGGCTACTGAAGGATTGGTATTTGTGGGGGGATTATGATTATTATTGTTACTTTTGTACTATGATTTTATGAGATTGAGATGTATTTTCATGAGACATGAGATATTTTGAGTTTTTGAGATATGTTATGCTTTTATGACTTATTTTGAGATAAAGTTTAATTCTGAACTGTTGGGCACCTTTCCACCTACTACCGAACCATCTCCTCTCCAAACAATGCCGGACCAATACACTCTCCAAAGCTCTACCGGTCCATCACCACTCCCAAGCATTGCCGAACCAACCAACTTCCCCTACATAGCTGAACCAAGCTCCATCCACTCACCACCGGATCATGTCCCACCGAACCAAGCTCCATCCACTCACCACCGGATCATGTCCCACCGAACCATGTCCCACCGAACCAATCCCCATCCACTCACCACCGGATCATGTCCTAGCCGGACCAACCACCACCGAACCAAACTCACTCCCAACCTATCACCGGTCCAAACAACATACCACTCTCCACCGAACCAAGGCGTTCTGGATCAACTTAGTCAGGCCAGATTGCATCAGCCCAGGCCCACCAGAAGCTATATACATCCAGGACCCCTAGCCTCAGCCTCACTCTATAAATAGAGGGGCAGGGGTACAACAATGACGGACAAGTTTGAGAGCTCAGGCATGGATAGAACTTTCAAACAACTTTCAGTTACTTGTAATCAAAGCTTTGTACTTGTAATCTGAGGAGAAAAGGAGAATAACATATAAAGTGGACGTAGGCACATTCTGGCCGAACCACTATAAATCTGTGTGTCTTTTACAGTTTAGTCCATCTATTTTATATATTCGCATAAATCACCCAAATCGATAAGAACCATATATAATCAACTTAATCATACGACTTGGAGGTGTTTGCCCATTTTTTATGCAAACATTTTTGGTGCTTTCATTGAGAGAGGAGCTCGAAGCTTCAACTTCTCCCACTTAACCCTTTTCCTATCAGCATCGTTCATTGCTTGGAAAACATGCCTCCTGGACGGAAGAAAGAGGCTAACAAAGGAAAGAACATCGCAACTAGCAGTATCCCACATCCAGTGATCAGAGATCAAGACAATCATCCGGTTCCAACAACAAATGGAAATTAGAAAAATCCGACAGCCCCTGCTACGGAACAACCAATTACATGGACGGATCTGGACAGGGTTGTGGCTGAAGTAATTAACTGCTTCGCATCTCAACAAGAAGCCTTGGTGGACCAACTCATGTCACGCTTAAGGGATGCTGAAGAATCTAACCGCAACACTGAATCATGGGGCGAGTCCCGGTCTGGAGGATCTGGGAGATGACAAAGGTCTTTCTTCTTCGAAGAAGCTAACAACAGAAACAGCTATGGTAGGAGCCGAGCCCAGATTCAGCCCGAATTCCGACCCGAGGAAACACTTGGAACCGAACCCAACAGGGGAGGTACCAGGCAGGGGTCGGATGTAGCTGAGCCCGCCATGCTACCTAACCATGGAAACGCCAATGGACGGGGCCGAGCTGGAGTCCAGCCCGAAGTTGGACCCGAGGAAGTACTGAGGACAGAACCCAGCAGAGGAAGATCAAGGCAAGGGCCAACTGTGGCTGACCCCAGCGTGCCCCCGGTAGACCAGAGGCAACCATTTGAGAATGTTAGGAGTGATAGACGATACCATCCCTACAGGTCATCTGGACGGAATCAATCCCGTAGGGAAGAACCAAACTCATTTCTATCCGCTCCAAGTTCTGATGAAAGGATGGTGCGATTGTTCAGAGAGTGCGTTCGACGGGACCAAAGAGATCGAGGGATAGGCGCTAGGGTAACCAGCCCCTTCGCCCGCAATATTGAAATCGCCATCACCCCCCGAGAATGGAAAATGCCAACAATGGAACCTTACAAGGGAACCTCTGACCCTGTCGTACACTTGCAGAGATACACACAGCATATGCTCATGAGCGGAGCAACGGAAGGAGTGTTGTGTAAATGCTTCCCACTATTCTTGGCAGATCTAGCTACCTCCTGGTTCTGCCATCTACTCCAAGGGTCCATCAGCTCATGGGAAATGTTGAAAGAAAAGTTCATAAGCCTGTTCCGCATTCATGTGGAACAACCCAAGGATGCTTACTCCCTATCTAATATCAAACAAAAATCCGGAGAGACAGTGCAATAATATCTAAACCGATTCAACGCCGCAGTGGCCGCAGTCCAAGATGCCGACGAGAAACTTATCCTAATGGCCTTCTGCAGTGGTGTACATCCGGATACTAAATTTTCTTGGAGATTAACGAAAGAAAAGCCAGCTACCTTACTCGATTTCTTCCATGAATCTGGGAAATACATGAGACTCGAAGACGCTGCCATTGAAAGGAAAACAGGGCAAAAAACCAAGGCAGCTCATGGCAACACACCCGCAGTAGCAAAGGACGTTCGAAGAAATGACTCCAGAGATAGTGCTGGGGGAAAGAAGGGTGAAAAGCGCTCATATAGGCCAGGACCGAGATTTGACTCTTACACTCCTTTAAATGAAACAATCGAAAACATCTTCTTGGCTACCCAAGACGAAGTTAGATACAAGCGCCCCCCGCACAAGAAAGAATCAGATAATGCAATTAAGTCTGGAAAGTTCTGCCGCTTCCACGAATCTCATGGGTATGACACCAATGAATGCCATCATCTCCGAGACTTGATTGAAGAACACATTAGAAGGAAGAGACTGGAGCGCTATGTGAAAGGTCAGAATAGGGATTCAACTCCTGCCAATGAGAATCCAGGGCTACCCCTCTCGGAAGTAGGCGGAGGAAATCGCAACACCAGCGGCTCCAGTTTAGAGAAGATAATGGTCCTTACCATATCAGGAGGGCCACACATAGCCGACGGAAGCTGGGCAGGGATGGAAAGATACGGTAAGTCGCTTAGAAACGATGAAGGCTACGTTAATTCTATTACAGAAGAACGCCACCCGAAACGGAAAGAGAATGATGACATCACATTCAGTAGGCGTGATCTAGAGGGAAGGCAGTACCCTCACATGGATCCTATGGTCATCTCTGCCTGGTTCGGCCCAGCTAAAGTTTTCCGAATTCTAGTAGACACTGGAAGCTCAGTAAATATCCTATTCAAGCATGCTTTCGAAAAAATGAAGCTGTCAATGAAGGATGCGTCTCCCTGCAGCAAACCGCTACATGGCTTCACTGGAGATGCGAAGATGCCCCTCGGGCAACTGGACCTCTTTGTCGAAATAGGAAGCCATCCCCGCTCCGTTGTGCGAAAACAAACATTTGTGCTAATAGAGAACCACTTGGCCTACAACGCCTTTTTGGGAAGACCAGCCTTGTCTGACTTCCAAATTGTCCTAGCCCCGTGGTGCCTGACGATGAAATTTCCAACAGATGACGGAATAGGAGAAATAGAGTGAGATCAACACGCCGCTCGAGATTTCTATGTAACTGAACTTCGCAATAATCGCAGGAAGGATAAAGGGAAGGATGCAGAGACTTCTCTCTGCAAGAAAAACTTGGAAGCATAGCAATTAAAGAAAGCCCCTCCTCTCAGATATACTAGCGATCCTTTCAACGAATTAGACCCCAGGGACAAGGTGGAGGAGGCCACCACCGAGCCTGCAGAGGCTATGGAATTTGTATCTGTAGACAAACACGACCCAAGTAGACCGCTGAGAGTCGGGTCTCAGTTAAGAGTAGAATTGAAGGATCAACTCGTCGATTTTCTTCGCCACAACATGGATGTATTTGCATGGACGCACGCTGACATGACTGGAATCTCCCCAGACGTAGCATGCCATGTACTGAACATCGATCCCACCAAGGTGCCAGTAAAGTAGAAAAAGAGAAGCATGGGGGGCAGAACGATCAGCAGCCCTCGAGGAAGAAGTAAAGAACCTACTTGCAAATAACTTCATACGAGAAGCCATCTACCCAGAATGGATCGCCAACCCGGTACTGGTAAAGAAGGCTAATGGGAATTGGCGAACATGCATCGACTTCTCCAACTTAAATGACGCTTGTCCGAAGGACTGCTTCCCACTCCCCCGAATCGATCAACTCGTGGACAGCACATCCGGACACGAACTCTTATCCTTTATGGACGCATACTCAGGATATAATCAGATCCCTATGCATACCCCCGATCAAGACCACACTAGTTTCATCACTGACCGGGGATTGTACTGCTACAGAGTAATGCCTTTTGGACTTAAAAACGCCGGAGCTACTTATCGGTGCCTCGTCAACAAGATGTTTGCAAAACTAATAGGACGAACTATGGAAGTTTATGTGGATGACATGCTGGTAAAATCGAGGAAAGCCAACGATCATATAAACCACCTGGACGAGATGTTTCAAGTACTTCGCCAATATGGAATGAAGTTGAATCCTCTAAAGTGCTCCTTCGGAGTGTCGTCGGGAAAATTCTTGGGATTCATCGTCCATGCCAGGGGGATTGAAGCAAACCCCGAACAAGTCCGGGCTTTGCAAGATATCAAGATACCATCCACTCGAAGAGAGATGCAAAGCCTAAACGGGAAAGTGGCCGCCCTAAGTAGGTTCATCTCTAAAGCAACCGACAAATGCATCCCTTTCTTCGAAGCTCTAAAAAAAGACAAAGGAAAGTTCGAATGGACCGACGAAAGCTCGACAGTCTTCCTTAACCTAATCGAACACCTTCAGAGACCACCAGTACTCTCAACTCCAAATGAAGGCGAAGAACTATACCTATACCTTGTTGTATCGTCCCATGCTTTAAGCGCCGCTTTGGTGAGAGACAACAACCGCGCGCAGCGGCCCGTATACTTTGTAAGCAAGAGATTTACAAGGGCAGAAGCTAGATACCCTAAACTTGAAAAGCTAGCATACTGTTTGCTAATCACGTCACGGAAACTGCGACACTATTTCCAATCTCATTCCATCATAGTTTTAACTGATCAACCGCTAAGGCAGGTACTTCATCGCTCCGACACTTCTGGACGACTACTTAGATGGTGCATTGAACTGAGTCAATATGATATCACCTACCATCCTCGTACCGCCATCAAGGGACAAGCCATGGGCAATTTTATTGTCGAATTCACTACCAACAAAGGTAAGGATCAATCTGAAATAACAAAAGATATCAAGTGGAATCTCTTTGTAGATGGAGCGTCAAACGAATAGGACTCAGGGGCAGGTATTGTGATAATCACCTCCAGGAGAAGGAAGCTGCACTATGCCCTAAAGTTGGAATTCGCTGCCACCAACAACGAAGCAGAATATGAAGCAGTAATAGCAGGACTAGAACTAGCCTTAGAAATTGGAGTCAGTTCTTTATGTCTCCATAGTGATTCTCAACTTCTTTTAAATCAAATACTGGGAGAATTCCAGAATCGAGGAGAACGACTCACAGCATATCTAAAGAAGACCAAGCTGCTGCTCAATCAATTGGATCACTATTTAATCAAACACATTCCTCGAAGAGAGAATCAGGAGGCCGACGAACTGGCAAAGCAAGCTAGCATGAAGGACGGCACCACTTCCGGAACAATGACCATCTCAAAGCAACTAGCCCCAAGTTCGAACAAGAGGATCTGATAGCTACAATCGAAGAAGAAACTTGGATGACTCCTATCCGGAAATACTTGCAAGATGGCACACTACCCAACGAGCGTAACGAAGTCAGGAAAATCTTGAGGAGTGCTTCCCGCTACACAATACAAGAAGGCATCCTCTATCGGCGCGTCTTCTCTAACCCCTTATTAAGATGTGTCGCTGGAAGGGAAGCCAAGGAAATCTTATCCAACATCCATCGATGAAGTCGTGGAGACCACACTGGAGGGCAGACTCTGGCAAAGAAGATACTCCGATAAGAATATTTCTGGCCCATCTTTAACAAAGACACCTTGGACTTCGTCAAAAAATACGACAGATGTCAGAAATTTGCTAAAATCGCTCGACTACCAACCAATGAGATTACTCAGATGACTAGCCCTTGGCCCTTTGCAATATGGGGAATTGACTTGATTGGCGAACTGCCAATGGGCCGAGGCGGAGCCAAATATGCCATAGTGGCAGTTGACTATTTCACCAAATGGGTGGAAGCGGAGCCTCTAAATAAAATATCTTCGGCAAAAGTTATTAACTTCTTGATTAAAAATGTTTTATGCAGGTACGGGGTTCCACTCAAAATCATATCGGACAACGGACTTCAATTTGACAGCGAGGAATTCACCGACTGGTGCCGAGAGCACGGAATTCACAAAAGCTTCTCATCTGTAGCTTATCCCAAGGCAAACGGACAAGTCGAAGCTGTCAACAAAATTCTCAAAACTCTAATCTAGAAGAAACTTGAAAATTCAAAAGGCACTTGGGTGGATGAACTTCCTACGGCACTTTGGGCCTACCGCATATCTTACAGAACATCAACAGGACGTACTCCTTTCTCTTTGGCATACGGATCGGAGGCCATGCTCCCAGTTGAAACTGTAGTGCCCTCCCACCGTAGGATCCACTACAACCCAGAAGAGAACGAAGAACTCCTCCACATGTCTTTGGATCTAATTGAAGAGAGAAGAGACGATGCAGCACTCAAAGCGGCAGCTCACAAGCAAAAAGTGGCAGCACAATACAACTCCAAAGTCAAGCAGCGCAGCTTACGAGAAGGAGATCTTGTCCTCAAGCGGATCTTCCCGCGCCCCGGAGCGCTAGATCCAATCTGGGACGGACCCTATATAATTCATAAAGATCTCCACAACGGAGCTTATATTTTGTCAACAGTGGACGGAGAGGTGTTCCAGAGGGCATGGAACATCCAACACCTTCGTCGATACTTTTCTTAACTTGTACTGCCCATATGAAGTGAATTAACAAAGAGAATCAGTGGACGTAGGCATTTTCGTGCCGAACCACTTTAAAAGTCTTGTCTCTTTTTAACTTGTTCCTTTATATCTTGGCTGCTTGTTAAGCTTTATCCTTTTCTGTTGAACAAAACCCTGTGTGACGGCATTTCCATTCTGGACGCTTCGCGGCACAACCTCACCTGGACAAGACCCAACAGGTACTATACGAATCTATGCCCTCGCCAGTGAGACACTTTTGCTCCAGCATCCCTCTGCTGCGGGTTAACTCACTGCTTGCGACGGCCCTCAAAGCCAAATGTAATGAGCCGATCATAGGCCACCGAGAAGGCCGACTATAGCCGAGGCAGCTCATTACGGCGTTCAGCTCGCCGACGACGGTGAACCGATTATAAGCCCCAACATAAGGTGTGGCCAGCCAGGGGCAGTTCACAGTTGACGATCGGCACCCACGCTAGCCGGCCACGGTAAATCGAATAATACCCACGATTACGGGCCATAATGGCCCAGGTAGTTACTGTGCGCGATCTCGGCTCCGATGTGTCTTAAGTATGGCTGTGGTAAAAAAGAAAACTCCCCGCGGAGGCGTAGGATGGGTGACGAATGTCTCCAAGACCCACAGCTAGGGAAAGTGACTACAAAACCCGTTTTCCACGAACTTAAGCACACCGAAGGCCTTCCGTGATTGGAAGTTTTACTATTTCTTATATTTCCATTTTATTTATAAAAACTTTCCTCCTATCCTCTATAACGATCACTAAAGTACATGACACAAAATAGGAGACACTCGCTAATGGGAATAAGAACTCACAGCTGGATGGCAGGACATTCAACTACATTCCATATTCGATCACACAAGGCATTCAAAGCTACCATCTACAGCAAAAACTTGAAGGGCGGTACTCTCTTCTCTTGTATACAAATAAGTAGCTCTGATATATTCATACACCACATTAACATTGCAAGACGTGAAATTATATTTTAAGCGAGAACTTGACATCAAAGCACAATTGAATCACAAGCACATGCACAGCTATATTTCTTATGCAACACATCAAAATAATGACAACATCCTAATATGACAGAATCAGCTTATGCTATAAAGTTACATGTTACAAATAGAGTCGTTCGTTGCAATGACATAATTACAACCTGAAAATACATTAATGTTTTAGAACTAGTATATACAGGAATGTCAAGTAAAACCAAAAATGCTCGGATCAAGTCAAAATAGTCGGCAGCATCAGGACTTCATCTCTATCCTTCCAACCCCCCAAGATCTACTTGACAGCAGGATCAGAACTCCCAGCATGCTGACCAGAGGTCCCACTTGTCCAATTCAGGAGAAGAATCTATTAGACAAACGATAAGCAATCAAGTTAAGAAAAGATTAAAAGGGAAGACTTACCAGCGTCTGCTCCCTGATCATCATCCTCTAACTGCACACCCACTTCCTCGGCGGTAAGCAGCCGCATGCCCTCCTTCACCGCCACCTTCTCCTCCTTGGTGAACTGAGCGGTAACTACATCCATTCTGAAGGCCACGCCACCCTCTTTATCCGCATCAGCCTTGGCCTCCTCCAAAGCCCGGAGATATATCCTAGCCATGACCTGGGGGTAATCTTCCATCTAGGATAGGTTGCCCTGCTTCCAAGTACGAAAATACATATCCTGCAGCATATCATCCATCATCCCCTTATTCTCCTCAAACTCCCTCATACGGGCCTCAGAAACCGACAACTTTGCAACGGCAGCATCCCTCTCCAATCGGTATCTCGAGCAGTCAGCTTGAAGGGATCTCCTCATCGCCTCCATCTCCTCCTTTAGCTTGGCCTGAGCAAGCCCTGCGGCTTCGAGCCTTCCAGATAACTCCTCTACCTGCTCGAGATCCGCTCTCCGAACCTCATCCACCGTTGTGATGGCCGTGTCAATTCGTATCTTGCAAGCAGCCTCCATCTTTCGCAATTCTTCCTTGCTAACCTCTTCCATGGTTTTCTTTAGTCGTCTGGAGGCGCCTCATGCTGGGAGATCTGAATGGCCTGATCGACAAGCTGTTTGGCCTGATCGGAAACCATTAGCTGCAACCGAATGTTAGCACTTCCGATTTCCTCTCCAGCCTTGACCAGTCGGGAGTGATGCCCCATCAACTTCTTGGTCTCCTCAGCCACCCGATCGATGTTTGCCTTGGCCTCATCCCCCATAGTCACAATCCGAGTGGTCAACAAGTCGAGATCCAAAGACTTAGCCTCATCAAGCACCCTTACCATAGGATTGCGGGGTAGGAGGTGCTCACCGGTAACCTCATCGAAGGAAATATCATGAGAACTCGGGTCAAGATCTGGATGACCCGCAAATGGGTTACGAGCCAAGCCGGGACGATCAACATGAGTAACGGTAGGATTCTCTGATGGATGCGGAGATGGTATGGACTCAGTATCCTCCCCCGTGATGTCATGAATAGGCTGGGTTGGGGGCTGAGGTCCAAGTGAAGGTTCGAACATGGAACGCCTCCTCTTTCCCTTTTGAATATCCTCTTCAATGACTCCGAGAAGAGGACGGTAGCCGACTACGCCCCCGGAACGGTCAGTCGAGGGCTTCGGTTTAGCAGAAGCTTTGAGGAGTTTGAATTGCTCGAGGCGGTGCCGAATGTCTGATGTCTTGGCCGCCTTACCCATTCCTGGAATAAAAACCAAGCATTACAAGCATGCATGAGATTATAATCCAAGAAACATGTGAAGTTAAAAGAGGAGTCAAAAATTCACCTTGAACCGCCGAAGTTGCCCTAGCTGAAATGCTCTCAGAAGATGGACTGGCACCAGTCCCTGCCTTATCAGATTTCTTCGGTTTCTCCACCAAGGCCGACCCTTCCTCCAACCCCTCAAAGGCTTGGCGGAAAGCATCATCCGTCCACTCTTGGATCTCACCTACTTGCCCAGAGGTCAAGGCACCAACGCCACTCCCACTCTGTCCTTCGCCACCATTACCACCATCGCCTTCTCCATCACCTCCGCTCTCCTCCTCGCCTCTTTCCTCCTCTCCACTTTCCTCCTCTGGAACATCTGGGCATGTGCTGGGAGAGGGTCCATCAGATTTCTTGAGCTTCTTCCCCCCGACGACTGGAGGTATCGAGAAGGGTTTCCTCTTGCTGCTCTTTGTCGTGGCCCCTCCTTTGGCTTTGGCAGCTTTTCCTCAGCCGTATCCCTCTGCTTGACCACAGGCTGATGTGGTAGAATCAAGTTGTGTCCTAGGAGAGTGGCATTCCTGATTAGGTAAGAAGCTGACCTATCCCTTTCCGAAATGGCCTCTATCTCCGCGGCCATCTGAACCAGGTGATCATTCTCCACAACCGCAAAGCCACATGTCGCTAGCAAGAAATAAAAGCACATAAGAAGAAGCATCTCAGTCAGAACTGGTTCGGCACTACAATTTGTTTGGCAGTTAAGAATTCGATTCGGCTGCTTCACTTGGTAAGAAATAACGAAAGCACAATGCCCATACTTATAGGCAAATGGAAGCGACCGGACCACTGGTTCGGCACACAGGGCCGCATGAGAATGCCGAATGAGACTGTCCAAGCTAAAACAAAGCGCGGCATATGCTGGCATATGCCCCACTTTGGGGGGCAAATATTGGGCATATTTCCACCTACTACCGAACCATCTCCTCTCCAAACAATGTCGGACCAATACACTCTCCAAAGCCCTACCGGTCCAACACCACTCCCAAGCATTGCCGAACCAACCAACTTCCCCTACATAGCCGAACCAAGCTCCATCCACTCACCACCGGATCATGTCCCACCGAACCAAGCTCCATCCACTCACCACCGGATCATGTCCCACCGAACCAATCTCCATCCACTCACCACCGTATCATGTCCTAGCCGGACCAACCACCACCGAACCAAACTCACTCCCAACCTACCACCGGTCCAAACAACATACCACTCTCCACCGAACCAAGACGTTCCGGATCAACTTAGTCAGGCCAGATTGCATCAGCCCAGGCCCACCAAAAGCTATATACATCTAGGACCCCTAGCTTCAGCCTCACTCTATAAATAGAGGGGCAGGGGTACAACAATGGCGGACAAGTTTGAGAGCTCAGGCACGGATAGAACTTTCAAACAACTTTCAGTTACTTGTAATCAAAACTTTGTACTTGTAATCTGAGGAGAAAAGGAGAATAACATATAAAGTGGAAGTAGGCACATTCTGGCCGAACCACTATAAATCTATGTGTCTTTTACAGTTTAGTCCATCTATTTTATATATTCGCATAAATCACCCAAATCGCTAAGAACCATATATAATCAACTTAATCATACGACTTGGAGGTGTTTGCCCATTTTTTGTGCAAACATGAACAATAAGTTATTATTATTTAAATTTTTTCTGCTATTTTTACTTATGTATCTTGTGAATCTTATTCTCTGTGATGCTTTAGCTATACCTATAATGCACCACATCCTTTAGTGTGCCCTTTTTGGGTATATTAAGTGGTGTGGTGTGTTTCAGGGTCAATCTAGTTGGTTATTCTGCTATTTATATTCCAAAATTCAGTTATAGATTGTAGTAATTTGGGTATAATAATAATCATCATCATGCAAAATAACCAATCAAATAAAAAATGAACTTATAGTATCCATCATTCAAATATCTTCACTCAATTGGCATCTTATAAACACTTAACCTTAAGTAATAACCCTCTTTAGTAATTTCAATTAAAAACTTGGGCTAAATAATAATTTATTCCTTGAAAACATTTATGCTTATATTTGATTAACCTTTTAATACATGTTTAAAATAAGGAAAATATATCCCCATACTTTACCAATTTTTCATGCCACTTTATAACCTATTTTAATACCACAATGCATACATTTGGAAATAATATGAGGATATCACACTTCTTCTTGATAAGGCATGATACCAAACTTTAGATTTTATTCACCATTGAAAATGTGCGGCATAGATAAGGCCAACATAGGGCATTGCATCCCTTAATATCAAAGCTCTAAAAATAATTTTAATTTCAAAAATACTTAAGGCTATAATGCCAATATTTATGTTGTGGCAACATAAAAACTTGTAGGTTGCCGAACATATTAAAGATAGACTTTTATATATGAAAATACATTGAAGTCGGCATTGATAACTTGTGGCATCAATATCATAAAGAATGGATATTAGCTGCTTTAAAAGCATAGGCTATTATGCCAAAAAGAATGTCGAAACTATAGTAATGTAGCATCATTACCGTAAATAAGCAAGGTCGAAAATAAGGTCAACGACATCACCACCTCAAAACTATTGTTATTAAAACAGGGGATAGGAGGCATCATAGTAACGTCGAAAAAATAGCGAAATTAACGTCACAGATTAGTGGCTGCATTAATGTCGTATATTGTAAAGAAGTAATCTGGGCGGTCAGTGTTGCCTAGGTATATTACAAGCTTACCAAGCCGACATTAATAGGATGCCAATCCTAATCACTTCAACAAGGGTTGAAACATTCCCTAACTCCAAAAGTGTGCAACAACGTTACGACAACTTTCGTTTGAGAAAAAAGTCAAAAATTCAAAAAATTATTTTCGATCACATTTTCAATTTTTCACCAAATTATTTGATTTTGTAAACAAAATTTCAAAATTAGTTTACTATCATTATTAAATAATAAAAATGAGTTATTTAGGCTTATAAAATTAATTGTTTAGATATTTAAAATTAATTAAATGTTTCTCAATCACCATTTCGTAAATTCATATCAAGTCTCAATTGGACTATCATAAAAAATATGGTGATAACAATTCAAAATTCTTCAGAGCTAAACGATATTAAATATACATCTCAAAATCTTTGAAGAAACAGTCATCAAAAATAAAATAGTAATGGTAGTCAACTATCAGTTTACTACCGTGACATAGAGTCCAATCAAAAAAAATAAATCCCACCATATAGTGTATTAGTCTAATAGAAAAAATAGATTAATATGCAAATTTACCTAATGGAAACAATATAGGAAAACACCGACAGCTGTTTATAAAGCTGATAGGTATTAGTCAACTGGTCTATAGACTAATCATGCATGTAAACACCTATCCAACAAATGAATGGACAGCCATGTTACACCATAACGAACCTAGCACTCATAATATAGGTTTTCCTACTCAAATCGAAAACGTATCGACTCTTGGATCGATGAAAATTAAGTCATCATCTCTCAGGGATCTATTTTTCCTATACAGCTAATCACCTCGAGATAGTATAACTCAAAGTGTAAATCACTTTCGCTTTAGTAATTGCTCAGATTTAACTAACTATCCCATGCTAGATAGTGAAATTCTAGTATTTACTAAAAGCTAGAAACTTCCACTAGAACTCTATTCAACAAATTAATACAAAGCAAAGTAATTATAAGGAAAGTCTCATACCGATTCGATAATTCAGTCATTTTTTAAAGTTTCTTATTTCATATAAAAAACATGAAATCTAATAGAAATTGAAATCAAAGCTTATTCACTTGTAATTAAAAAGAAATGAGTTAAAATTTTTATCTTATTAATAGAATTTCTTTACTAAAATTATGAACCAAACCAATGCTTTTCATAAAATAATAACTTAGATTACCTTAAAATCTATATACATACATACATTTTTCAAAATATATTTGCCAACTTTAAAATCTTACCGATAGTTCTTTAAAAATAAAACTATTTATACATAAAGTAAATATATTTTCTTCTAAACCAAACATCAAAAGAAATTGCAATTATAACAGTCAATTACTGTTTATAATTAGAAGACGACATAATCCATAACATGCTCAAAAACTAATAGAGCAAAGCAATCAATGAAAAAATATTATCATCGAAAATTGGATTTACTATTCAGTTTTGAACAGAATCAGTTGACTGTTCTGTAATGGTCAGTCGATTGGTCACGATTCCTGGAAAATTGTTTACCTAGGAAATTAATCAACTGTTCCATATTAGATAGTCGACTGGCCACGATTCCTAGGCAGATATTTGCTCAGGTGATCATCAGTTCTAGTCGGATGATCGACTACCGTTGATTTCGACGAGTTGTTGTACGTAATAGAGACCATATCTGGTCCTATTATGCCTTTGGTGTGTCTTTGTGCTCAAACAAGAATCAATAGTACCGAAATTTTCCAAAATTGTGTTTATACTAACTCACGTAAACTAATCAATTCATCCTTCAATATTCAAATCAAGGCAGTCAATTAGTTTAGAAACATCTTTACATATAGATATAAATGAGTGAGTGTTATAACTCACCTTTCTATTAGTAATTAGCAAAAATAACACCCCATTAATTTAGTTCAAATCAGTAGACCTTAAACTGCAACTCATCCTAAAATAACAACAAAAACCCTAAATTACCTTTTGTAAATAGTAAGACCAAATTTTTTTTGAGATGTTTTATGGTTTAGAAATTACCTGAACTTATTTACTTAGAAAAAATCTAACTTGCAAGATGATTGGACTAAATTATGGGTTTTTTATTTTAGGTTTAGAAATATAGGAACTAGGTTTTCCCTGGTTTACTATAACTTAAGAAAAATGAGATAAGGATTCTTAGCGTACATCATAATTTACTTATCATACTTTCTCAGCCCTTTATATTGTTTAGGCATTGAGCCTTACAATTAAATCAACCCAAAATAAATTTAAATACCTATTTACTCTTATTTACAACTAAAGAAGGGTTTCATTCAATAAGGCTTTGGCTTTTAAAAATAAACCATGGCTTAATTAAGTAAATTGCTTCTTGAAATGTATTTAAACCCCAAATAACGATTTTATTACACATACGCATACATATATACATATGTACATATGTATACATATGTATATATGTATACATGTGTATATTTAAAATAAAAATATTTTAAACTCAAAAATAATCTTTTATTTAAAATAAAAGATTTAACCTAACTAAATGTTTTATTTTCAACTTAATTTCTAAATCCTTTGGTTAAATTTTTTAAAACAATTCATTAATTTTGTAAAAATAGAGAATCTCCTGTTTTAGATAATTTGGGAATTAAAAAGAATTAAAATCCCAAATCTTTATCGAAATTAAAATTTTGATTTATTTTAATTTTATGTTCAAGTACATCTCAAACTAGGGTTGTTAAAGATTGCTTTATAAAAACTTTAGTGGAAAAAGAGTGACGAAGAGATGGAAAAGGGAGAGAAAGAGTGAAAATGAAAAATGGAAAGAAATGAAAAGGAGGCTCTTTTATAAAATTTTAAAAGGTGGCAAATTACTTCATATACCCTTTAGCCAAATTATCTAAACATCTCTTCAAAATGGCTTATTCCATACATTTAACGCCACTTAAACATCTATTAAAATTAATGGAATAAAAACATTTAAGAAACCCATGTCGGCTTGTTATGCAAAACTAAGTGGAAAATTAGTCAGTCAGTTTTGCATGACCGACCGATGCCTAAATATTCGTATAAACCCTAAACCCAAAATTGTAGAGTATCTACTTAATTAATGGCAGATAATATTGGTTTTATTGATGTGAGTGCAATTTAGATTACTTTTATTTATGTTTGAATTGGCTGTTGAATCTAGGGTTTTGGATTACATAGTTCTCACGAAGATTGTTTTTGTTTTATGTTATCATTAATTCTAAGGTTGAATGTATTGTATGAGTAATTAATTACTTGACGGAATGTTTTATTTATTCATGAATTGAATGCTTGGTGGATCAAATAAATTATTGCCAATAGTTTGTAAAAGCTGGTAGACAATTTGGTCGGTTTCGTATTACCAAATAATGTAAGGGTTGGGATGGTTTATAAAACCGGCTGTATTATTATCGTTCTCATATCAGTAAATGTACAATGTGTGTACAAAAACCTATTATATGTATGTTACTTCAAATTATTCAATTTATTATTGTTGTAACATGTAGTCTGTTGACGATGTTGGATATTTAGATTCAGTAATTTGTAGTAATGACTATGGAGAGGAGTGGAACAAATGGCAAGATGAGTTTCAAGGAAGTATAATATAAGAGACGGTTGTGGAGGAAAGTGAGCTCAGCCAATCAAGTAGAAATGAACCGGAATTAGATACTAAGTATGTGATGACCCGTTTCTTCAACTTCTAGAAATTGACACCAGCACATCCTTAATATTCACGTGCCGTAAATCCAAGGGCTGGAAAAGCGGATCCTTGAGGGTAAGAAAGAAAATTAAGATAGAACAGAATCTCACATATGTTCAACGTAAAATTACAATGGAAACTAAAATCCATTTATTAGAGTAATAAACATGGACAGTTATAAATCATGTCCTTACAAATTTGCAGAATACTATGGTACAAGAGTGTGGTGGAAACAGACAAAAAATCTTCAGTAAAACGTTCTGACTCCAGGCTTCGAGCTCCATCCAACTTTCTTCTAAACTAAACATGACCACTAGGCTACTCAGGAAAAATTAGAGCATCCATAATTTAAGAAAATGGGAAAAATAAACTCCGGGCCAGTCATGCGACATGTGCAAGAACTCAAAATATGCGTTTCGAAAACAAAAAGGTATGTCGTAAGACCACTCCCCACATAAACACGGAATGGGTTTTTAACTTATGATAACCAATACATTTTATGTCAAAATACTTAATATTATTTTTAGTGAATATCTTTAAAAACATTTGCAAGTAAACTTATTAATTTTAGCCGAAATTGTTACCATTATTAAATAACAACATACTAGGCTCTACAAACAAAATGGTAGGCACTTATTGGAGAATGCATTCCATACAAATGACCAGCTAACGGGACTACTTTCTGGTAGTACATCTCTAGAGGAATGTACCGAGGCCCAACAGATGGTCCTCTACCTACACAAGACCGGCCTACCTTTCCTTAGATAGTGCTGAATATGTCATCACCCCGATCGTTACCGACCTATCCAAGGATCCGCATAGCATACATCCTCAATAATTTACTACCAGAATGTCATAGTGGGAAGAAATATATCTAGAGTGAGATGATCATACTCTAATGGTTGCGAACCACATAACCTTGCTGCATCCAACCCTGTTTCGGTCATTTCCAAGTGTGAGGTCTGAGGTAATGATTACCTTTTACATAGCACATCATCTTTCTTTGAATGTCGCACTACCATTCTATTGATCACTTATTGACTTCCACAAACATACAACCTTCAAGCTCATATGTCTCAAAGAAGGGTGTTAAGCTAAGAGAAGTTGCCTTCTCCGCCACCAAACAGATGTACGTTTACAAAAGTCAATGAATTAAATCTCAAGAATGAAATGTTAGACATCCACCCATACAAGTTTGTTCTGGGACTGAACGAAACCGAAGGCACACTCTTATCACATCCTATCGCGAATTAACCCTAGGACTAGTAGTGAGAAGTCCTTGCGACCCAAAGAATTTCAGAAATAAAAGGATAACCGCTACTTTGTATTTGGGAGCTAACCACAATTATCAATAAGCAAGCCTTTCATCCTGAAAATCCTTGGCCTTCATTCTTCATTCCCTACCTCAGATGTTTATTTTTCGAATGCATACATCGGTTCGAAGTGTCGGATAGGGAATACCCCGGATCCTTCGATCCAATCATCGATAAAAAAAGGTTTTGTGAATAAGGAGTCATTCTTTAATTGATTAAGTTCTTTTTATCAAAAAATCTCCCTCATAGATATTCTTTCCCGTATATACGGAATTATCAAACCTCTCTTATCAAATCTTTTACTATAAAATACCCTTTTTATTTTAATAATTCAAAATTGTTACATTTTCTCTTTTCAATTAGGAAAACATTTCCAAATAATTTCATTTAAATCTTAACAATGATTACTTAAGTTACTCTTTATTTTGATTGAGTTGAAACCATGTTATCTGGGATGTTAATCCAAAATCAGTAAATATTAAGTGAGAAAAATCTATAGAAATCATCTAATCTACTCAATATCAATCCTCGTATTCAAAAAATACTATGAGTGGAATAAAGGTGAAATCACCTTTTAAATTCCATGAATAGTACAAGTTCCCTCTTCGAGCTTTAACACTGAGTACAAGAAGATCATCTTCATAAAATCAAGTTGTAATTACATTAGGAAAATTAAGTATCTTTATGCTTAACTCATTTCATTTTTCATTTAGGAAGATATTGATCCGAGTAAAAGAAAATTCACCACTCCTTTCGTTGGGCCAGTCCTGATAGCCAGGGACTGCAGGCAACTGGTTTTCTAAACTCAAGCCTAGACATTAGCTCTCTGACACCTATAAGACGGTCAAGTTATTTGTTTGACTCTAAATCTTTAGCTATTCAAAAAGTTCATTGAATCATCTTTAAAACACTTTATAAATCATTTTCAAACATTTACAAAAGATTCACAAGACAATTTAAAACTAGTTTTCAAAAGTTATAAAAAAAGTGCCGTGGAAAGTGCTATTTTTAAGCTATATTGATTAAAACGACTTTTTATCATTTGAAACTTCACTTTTATTTCTCAAATCTCTTTTTAAACTATTTTAAAACATTTATAAAATTTATTCCTAATTTTTAAACAATTTTAAAACATTATTTTCAAAGAAATCTAGTTTCGGATTTCGGACTACAAATTCGGGATTTTTCTAAAACTTGTTTTATTTATATTTCAAAATCTACTTGTCGAAATCTTGATTCTTTCTTCATTGGAAAACTTTGGATATAATAGGTTGGAAAATTCTTATCTCGAATAATTCTAAGCTATATTCCACCTTTTAAACTAGTTTTGTTTTTATAGCGCGAAATCACGAACTACCGTTACGTGACGCGCTTATCTTTAACCAAAATTTCTGTTTCTTTTCAACTTCACCTTAACATTTTTGAATGTTTATAAAACATTTCAAATACATCATAAAACATTTTTAATAGGTTTAACACTTCAATATATGTCGTTACATTAATCTAAGAAAGGTGATTTTCTTTTATGTTTATCAATGTGTATAATTGTGACTTGCATATATAATCAACATTCATATGAAAACAACCAACCTTGATGATCAAAGCATATTAAACATCCATTTGCAACATCATATCATCATCCAATATATATTATAATAAGTTAGGAATTCTCACCTTCATTTCCACTCGAACTAGTTTAAAAACGACTATAGCTCCGCTATCTCAAAATGAAACTTCACAAAATCGAGCTTGGATCCTTAATAAGGCTCGGCCAAGCCTTGTTGCTCATGGCCTAGGGTGGTAAGGAGATGGAGTTCTTGGCCCATGGTGATGGATGGTGGTGTTTTGGGTTTAGGAGGTGGAGAGATGGAGATTTGAGCTTGTTTTGAAGTGTTTTACTATATATAACTATATTATATAAATTTTATTTCTTTTTGAAATAAATTTGGTCATAAGTTTGTTTTATAATGGAAGCGATTAAGGTGGAGATAAAAGCTTGAAAATTATGATGAAGAAGATGAATGAAAAAAGAGAGAAGATTGTAGGGTATTTGTAGGAAAGGAAGAGTGTAAAAGTACCCATAAATACATCATCACTTTGTTATCATTGCAAAGCTTCTCCAACACCCTTATCCCACCCTTATGCATGGCTAGAACCTCCCTCACCCTCCATGTGCCCATCACTTCCATCATCTCATGTATGCGTATGCTGACTTATTTAAGTAAGGAGTAAGAAATCTTTAAAATGCATTATTTATTTTATATTACTTCCTTATATTTAATTATATTCCTATATGTATGTTTATATATATATATATATATATATATATATTATCACGTGTATGTAACATATAAATGAATGTACATGTAGGTGCAAAAGACTTCGAAGGATTTTGAACGACTTTTGTTCATTAAATTGCTGAAATCCGGAGAACCGATTATCAGTCACATTTTCACTTATACTTTAACATACATATATTTGTAAACAAAATTCAAAAATAAATTCCTTACCATTTTAAATAAATTAAATTGACCATATTTCATTTATAAAACCATATAAATTCATATTAAAAATTATTTACAAAAACCGTTATTATACTAATAATGCAATATCGATTTTTTCTTATATTTTCAAATCAAATATATCTCTTTATAAAACTATTATAAATGATTCATTGTCACTTTATGACTATTTAAAATGAATTATTCTTGTTTCAAATAAATATTTGAATAATTAAAATAATTATTAAATCATTAAATCTTGACTTAATCTAAATAAACCTATATTTAAATACGACGCCACAATTGGTAAATATTTATTCAAAATAAGTTTATTAATACCTATCATTTATTAAATGATATTATCTGTGTTATCACCTAATTAAAATTACATTCAATTTATCAAAGTGATAAATTGGCGGGTCGTTACAGACAGCCCCTCTTAAAAGAATTTTGTCTCCAAAATTACCCAAAACAAAAACCTAAAGGTTTTTCCCAAAATATTTATTTTTAACTTACATTCATATGATGTATACAATCATCCATACACAATATCTGATTTGATCTACTTCTTGAATCCACAACTTTACTTCCAAACAAGTATTTGATCCCCCGATCCTTTAATGCGAACCCTAACCAGGCTTCCCAATCTAGACTTTAGTTCTCGTTGCATATCTCTCACTATGATAGAAAACTCAAACATCCAATCACAAACTCTCATCAATGTTCGTCGTCAAGAATTGAGTGATAAATCTTTTTTCGGATAAGTGTCAAACACATCAAAGTTCTGCACTCAAATCTTAGATTAAATTATGCGATGAAATAATCCATATACTTCATATGCATTTATTAATCTTCCCAAATTCTTGTGAAAATATTTTATAAAACATTCATCTTTTATTCACACTTTTATAAAGATACTTCTAACCCTTTTATCTTTTTATTATTATTCTTTCGAATATTTATTCACAAAATATTTCTATCCTTTTTTCCAAAAGAAATCATTTATCCTTTATTTGGAGTAATACTACTATAATTCTTATTTTAAAATTCCTTTGAAATTTCTTTATTAATAAATCTCCTTATTAATTCCAATCCTATTTTATATCACAAACTTTCCCATTTATAATTTTTTTCTACAACATTACGATGTCCATCTTTCTCGAACATCATTTTATTTTTGCTAATTACACTTTAATTTATAAAATATAATTTTGTAAAATATATTCTTAAATAATTTCAACATTTCAACATTTTTTATAAAGGCACTTCTTTATGTTACATAATCTTTTTATTATAATACATTTCTAAACATATTTTAATAGTTTCTCATAAACTTATTTTCAAAATAATTCGTTAAATTGATAAACTACCTTAAATTTCCTTTAGCTAATATCAAATGTGAGAACATTCTTCATTTATTTAAAACTTCCTTTATCATTTAACACTCCCTTTATATATATATTCTCTTTTTATGTTTATAGTTTCAATATATAAAACTATTCATATACTTATCAGTTGCTTTAAGTATATTTATAATTTTCTTAACAAGTTTTACTTACTTTAAAATATAATCGAAGAGATTAAAACAACCACCAACATAACATTATTAAAATGAATTTTCTTTAATAACTTGTAAATTTTAATATTTTCAATCTTTTTATAAAAACTCCAATACTTGTTATTATCTTTAAAATCCCATTATTAGAGATCTAAATATAGCCATAAGATTTCTTTCCAAAGTGTCATTCAAGGGTTTAAAACAATAATTGTAAAAATGTCATTTACAAAAAATCCAAAACCATTCATTGTTAACTTTAACCATTTCTTTTTAAAGATCAAAACGTACCCATATTTATTAATTAAGATAGTCCACTTTGATAAAAATTAGCAACCATTAATTTGTCAGATAAGCGATTCACATTATCTTTTTTTTTGAAAACCCCCTTTTTAGAAATAAAACTATTATTACTCTTTTCCCAAGAATAATTTGGAATTCTATATGAAAATACCAAAATTTTAATTCTCAAAAAAATCCTTTATAAAGCATGTATTATAAATCCAGTTTATATAATTACATACATAAAACGTATTCACAACATTTATTTATCATAAGTGAATTTCCTTCAATAAACATTTATTGAATACCTCAAAGTCAAATTGTGAAATTAAATTCACGAGGTGTTTGTACTTAAACTTTTAAAATTAAATAACCGATCCATTTACGATAATAATTGAGTATTATTCTTTCCCATATCAAATGACTGTATTACTTGAAAAATATTCTTTATATTCAAAATGTGATTGCTGGTAAAATTATTTAATTTATCTTTCAAAACCAACATACCTAACTTTAAATATATATTTTTAAATAGTGGCACTAAAACGGAGACAATTATCATTTTATAAATCTTTGTACTATTACATTATTAAATCCTTCCAACACCGAGATCCAAAAAGAAGATCCCCTGTAAGGATCCCGATTTTAAGCCAAATTTAAATTGGTAATTTTTTGGATTAAATTTTGAATTAATTGGATTTCTCCCAAATTAAATAAGATATTTGTTTGTTTATTTATATATTTGTATACAAATTGATTTTAAATTGAATTTGGAATTTGAAACTCAAAAATAAATATTTTAGAAAATAAATTGAATTTAAATACTCTACATTTTAAGATTAATAAAATTTGTATCGTAATTTTAATACGTATACACACACACACGCATTGTGATTTAAAAGTGATATTTTGAATTTGATATAAATAATTTTTTTCTAAAAGCTATTTCAAAAGTTAAATTAATATATATATATATATATATTAATGTTTAGTTAATTATTAAATTATACCTTTGAAGTTATAAACATTTATAAAAGAAGAAATGCATTAATAAATTTTAGAATATATATTATACATCTTTTAAAATTTATGAGATAATACATATATAAATAGTATAAAAGGAATACAAATAGAAAATTACATGAAAATATATTTGAAACATTAATATATAAATAAAGACAAGTGTAAGCATTTTATCGTGAGACTAAACAAATGTAAAAAATTTATCATATATAATAACAAGTGTAAAACATGTATCATGTAAATAATACAAGTGTCATTTTTGAATTAATTTCTTTTCATTTTTAAAATTCAATAAATGAAGGGATAATAAGAATATAAATATAGTACTTCCCCTTCTCTTTCATTTTCTTTCATAATTTCAAAAAAACTACAAACCTAGAAAACATAAGCCAGGAAATCAAAAGCAAAAGAAAATCAACCTGGAAACCAAAAATTTGAATACAAAACCATAAAAGATTCAAAAGAAAGCAACTTCCAGATTTCATACAAAAAGTAACCTCTTTCCAGTTTCAAAATTAAGCAAGGCAAAGATCAAAACCTTAAAGTATCAAAGCAAAACATCAAGCAATCAAGTTCCTGTTCAAATTCATTCAACCTGTAGCATCTTAAAACTCAAAGCAAAGCAAAAAAAATCAAATAAGCTCAATCTAAAGCCTAAAGCAGTTCAAATCCAAACAGATTCAACTTAATAAAACAAGTTTCCAGATCAAAGCATCAAAGCTTCAGATTTTTTCCAGTTTTTCAAAAAGCCTGTATTCTTTGTTCATTTGATCCAGGTGAGCAAATTCCTATTAGCAAAAGCTTAATTTGTTTTGATATCTTAATGCATGTGATCATCCTTGAGATTTGATGTGAAATCTGCTTGCATATATATAGATATATAAGAAGATATAAGTGTGCATGTGTGGTTTATCTCTGTTTTAAGCCACATGGTTTAAATTTAGACAAAAATTTCAAATTTTCTTATCTAATCTCTTATAAGCTTTGGAATCAGGCAAATTATGTTTGTTTAAACCTAAACTAAGATTTAAAAATATATTTAATAATGATAGTTTTGAATATCATCTGGAAAATGGAAAAAAACAGTGAAACCTTGGAAACTTGTTAAAATCAATCATCATGATTTGCTGATTCAGGTATATAGTCTGAATAGACTTTGGAAATCATGATTTTTAAAAGAAGCATCATGATTTCTAGTGTTGTATCGAGTGAGGAAATTGGGGTTGAACAGGAATTGGGGTTCGAAGCTTTTATGTGATCGGGAAATTCAAGGTGGTCGGGATCGCCATTGGAGGTAGCTAGGGCGTAGTCGAACTAAAGAAAAATGGTTGGGGGTTTTATTAGCAACCGTGGTGGCGTATCGGCATTGATTTAGGGTTTAAGGGAAGGTTTTGGTCGATGAGATTTTCGAGACTGGTTAATCAACGTTGTTGCATCGGGGTCAATCGGACCCAGGGGAACAGAAGCAGGGCACTCAGGCGGAGGTACTGGTGGATCAACATAGGTTCTAGCGATGGTTAGCATCGTAATGAGGCATTTTTCGATGGGATGTGGGGTTCCAGATTGATGCTCGGTGGCTCTATTTCGATTTTCTATACTTATCGATGATCTGGGTGTTTGGGTGAGTCGGAGAGGTCGTCGGTGATGCATCGAAGGTCACGATGATGATCGAAATTGATCGGAGCTCGTGTGCACGTACACGAGTATAATTCGTGTCTGGGTTGAGGAAGAAGAAGTTGACTCGGGGGAATGCTCAGTTAGGTGATAGTGTGGCTCGGGTATGTCCTCGGGTTCGTTCGTAGTATTTACAAGTATAGCAGGTTTTAAATTTTTTAAAGCAAAACAAAGAAAAAAAAGAGAGAGGTAAAGCGGCTCGAGATTGTACTCGGGGAATTTGAGATTTAGCTCGGGATTTTTTCGGGATAGACTCGGGTAGGTTAATTTATTAACCAAGTTTTAATTAAAAAAGTTTTAAAGTTAAAAACAAATCAAAATTTTAAATCATTTTCTTTAGTCAATTTCCTTTAAACAATAAATGTTTATTTAAATGTGTGTATAAATAAAAGATATATATAATTTATTTTAACTTGAATAAATTAAGGTAATCATTAAATTTATTTAAAATAAATGAAACGATCATTAAGTAGTTGATTAAGAAAATGAAATGATTTTGATTATTAAGTAACTTAAAGGGTTTTAAGTTAAATTCTTATGTTAATGATAATTGATTTTCCAAGGTTTATTAAATAAGGATATAAATGATAATTAAGAAATAAATTAAGATAATGATTTATCTTTGATTATTTAAGGTTAATTAATTAGTGTAAGTAATTAAGGGATAATTACTTAATTGAAATTAATTAAGGATAACTAATTAATTAAGACAATGTAAGTAATCAAAGGTAATTAATTACTTAAAGATAACTACTTAATTAAAAGTAATTTATTAATGATTCAAAGTCAATGTAATTAATTTGTGATTTATTAATATAAGTGATTAGGGATATCACTTGTTGTAATTAATTAAGGATAATTAATTAAATGGTAATTAAGGATTAATTAATTATTGTAATTAATTGAGGATAATTAATTAAAGAATAATTAAATAATTAAAGGTTAATTATTTAATGATTAAAGGTTGATTGATTTATTAACTAAGGTTGACTAATTAATAATTAAAGGTTGATTAATTTATCATTAAAGGTTAATTAATAAATGATTAAAGGATAGTTAATTAAAATGGTTTGAAATTAATTAATCAGAGTTTGGTGATTAATTCATAAGTAATTAATTTATATTAAAATTAATTATAATCAAGTGATTGATTAATTTGCTTATGAATGATTGGATTCTATTAAATGCTTTGAATTATTTGATATCTCTGATATGTGATGCCTGTGATACGAATTATTTGAATTGAGCCGTGAACTGTGATTTATTTATCTATAATGAATATAAATTATTTATCTGTGAATTACAGATAAGCGTTATAATGTTATATCGCTTATCGATATTGTTGTGCTTGAATTGATTATGGTTGTGATATTCTATTATTGTGTGTAAAACCCCTGAACTACACACACACACATAAATATGGATTTAACGAGGAATTGGTTAAGTCACAGATATTTTAATTTTAAATATTACTTTGTTTAAAAGTTGAATTTTGAATCCAAATGGTTTGGAAGTGAAACTGAGTTGAATATTTAAAGCTTTTGAAAAGGAAGTTTAGAAATTTAAATTTAGTTTGAATATACTATGTTTTGTTGAAGTTTTGAAATTATTTTGGAACCTATGGTTTGAAAGGGTTATACGAGTTATACAATATATATATATATGGATTTAAGACTATTTTAAATAAATTGTTTTAGGAACTTAAATTTAATTCAAATAGAACTTGCCGAGGATACGGCAGTTCGCTGATTTCCTTTAAAAGGCTATAACTTGTGTATATGATCGGATTTTCTTGAAATGAAAAGCATTTGTTTTCAAATGATAATGGCTTTCATATAACGAAAGGATTTCCAGTTTTTGTTGAAAAGATTTCTAGTTGTGTGTAAATCAAGTTTGAAATGGAATTATTTTGAAAGCTATGAATGGATCTTTGTTAAAGATTGGTGAACCTTGTTTTCAAACTGAAAAGGATCTTCAAGGTGAATCTTTTATTTAAAAGATTAAAGTGGAAAATTGTTTAAACCATTCGAAGGAAAGGTTTTGGGTAATAAGTTGTGACTTAACTAAGATCCTGTATATCCATATGTTTTTAAAATTAAGCGCTCATTATTCGGTTTAGCCGGAGAGGACTTTATGTCATAAAACCTATTCCGAATAATGATACGACGAAATGGATAGCATTTGAAGGCGGTGGTGAAGACCGGGTATTTTCTAGAACGAAAGGGTTACCTGCCGAATGTCTCTGCCCTGAGTCGCACCGGTATAGAGATTTCGATATGTGATGGGGAGTCCGATCGAGATTGTGAATACCCGAATTTGCTAGCTCCTTTAAAGTGCCTTTGGTTCAGTTCGAACCCGGAGCGGACTTGTATGGATGTATGTCTGACGTTACACTTTGAGAGTAGAGCTGGTTTCTATCAAATACATTTCTGTTTGGTGGCAGAGAATTTATTCTCTTAGCTTAACACCCTTCTCTAAGACGTACGAGCTCAGAGGTTATGTAGTTGATGGTTACTAGTGATATATTCCCAATTTGTTAATGTGGCATGCTAAGTGCTATTGATCATTTGTTGATCAAAGCATGGCTTTTGTGAAAAGCGTAGCTTTGTGGACGAGACAACGTCGAACCTCGCAACCCGAAAATGGTCGGAACAGGAAGAATGCGGCAAGGTTATGAGGGTCGCCCCTTTAGGGTATGTGCATTTCCTTCTGGATAAAAGGCGGTATCATGGTATGGAGCCCAGATATTTAACCTATGTTGTTGTTGGAATTTGTTGGTATTGAGGATCCTCGGATAAAGGTCGGTAACGACCGGAGGATGGCATACTCGTGTCAGTAGTTACCTAGTTACAGAGGTAACCCGGCCTTGTGTTGACAAAGAGCTGGTTAAGTTCTCAGGGCGTCCCTCCATAGGCATACCCATGTGGTGGGGATGTTCCCTAGCCTGACTATTTGTTGGAAATCCAATCACCCAATAAGCGCCCTGTACGGTTTTAGTTATAGAACCTTCCATCTAACATGGTAGCTATAGTAGGCATACTATAATGGTACATATGCTGGCTAAGATTAATATTAGACATGCAAATGTTTTCCACACTATGCACTAATAATAATATGAAAAGGATTTTCGTGTATCAAGCATGTCTGACTATCATAAGGAGACATCTCCCCTTAGTGTGCGATCGCATTGTGTGTGTGGTGGGAGGCCTTATGGTATTTTCATTTTCCAAAAAGCATAGCAAATTTATTTTTATTTATTTTCGTTTTTTTTTGTTCAAAGAAAACCGTTTTCGTTTGCTCACACCAGTCCCATGATTGACCTGCAGTTTATTGTTCCCATTCTAAACTCTGGGTGCCTATTATTTTCCACATGGGCAGCCTAGAGTCAGGTTTTCAGATAATCAAATAGTAGGTGTAGCTTTTGGAAAATCTTTGAAGTCTTTGGGTTGGCGATCACATTGTGTTTCAAGTTCAGCTTGATGGTGGTTCGAGCTTCTGGTTTGGAGTTTGGAGTGTTGGCATTGAAGATATCTTTCTGCTGCTGCTTCCGTTTGTCTTCTGCTGTTTGTTTCTTTCAGCAGTTGTATTTCTATTTTTCTCTGATGTTATTCTATTGTACCAGAATATTGTATCCATTTGTTGTGTATCAACAAAATTTCAATCCTGTTTCCGCTGTGTTGTTATCACCTAATGTTGTTATAAGCTCCGGCGAACCAGACTCAACGTTTGAATCTACGGCATTCGAATATGGGTGAAGTATTTGGGTGTCAATTTTTGAATGCCGAGTCGGGGTCGTTAAATTTGGTATCAGAGCTGAAGGTTGAGTATGAACTTTTGCTCAGGTGTATAACACGTTAGGTGGCTCATTAGAGACAGGGATATAAATGCCTTAGAACGAGTATATCCCTAAGATATCTTAACGCCTCAATGAATTCGTTTACTATTCACTGATAGTGAGTATGAGTGCAAGAAAGGACGAGGTAGGGGATAGGGAAGTACCATTATAAATGGTCGATACCCTGTATCAACAAGGAACAACTTTTCTCTATCAGTCTCTTTTGATCATCATCCGATATCAATTCTTTGATGGCTTCGTGGCAGCTCCAAGGAGAAGCTTAATTGTGGTGGTGCCCTGCGAATTGTGTAGATAAGCTCCTTTTTGGTATTCTAATCATCAGTTTCTTATCAATTTTTTTGTTTTTACTTTAATAAATTTGAAATTTTATTTGGAATAAATTGGTTAACAAAATATGAAGCTAGATTAAATTGTATACATTTGTCTATTCTTTGGGGTCCAGATGTATTCCACGAACGGTTAGTTATCCTTCGAACTAACCAATGCCCTTGCATATTTCATACATCCGATGACCCAAGTATTTTGTAAATGATTGAATAGAGTCAATCTCATATTTATTGATGATATTCTGATTTAGTAAGCCAAATGCAGAATAAATATTCAGCTTGATCTGGAAAGCTATATCTTTGTATGTTTATCTGTTCTTTGGTTGTCTCCCTGTCTAGCAAATTTCGAGAACGAAATTTTCTTAAAGGGGGGAATCTATAACGATCTCGGTTTTAAGCCAAATTTAAATTGGTAATTTTTTGGATTAAATTGTGAATTAATTTGATTTTCTCCAAATTAAATAAGATATTTGTTTGTTTATTTATGTATTTGTATAAAAATTGATTTTAAATGGAATTTTGAATTTGAAACTCAAAGACAAATATTTTAGAAAATATATTGAATTTAAATACTCTATATTTTAAGATTAATAAAATTTGTTTTGTCATTTTAATATGTATATATATACATTGTGATTTGAAAGTGATATTTTGAATTTGATATAAATAATTTTTTTACCATAAGCTATTTAAAGAATTAAATTCAAATATATATATATATATATTAGTGTTTGATTAATTATTAAATTATATTCTTTAAAGTTATAAACACTTATAAGAAAAGAAAGGCATTAATAAATTTTAGAATATATATATATATACATCTTTTAAAATTTATGAGATAATGCATATATAAATAGAATAAAAGGAATACAAATAGAAAATTGCATGATAATATATTTAAAACATTAATATATAAATAAAGACAAGTGTAAGCATTTTATCATGAAACTAAACAAATATAACAATTTTATCATATATAATAACAAGTGTAAAACATGTATCATGTAAATAATACAAGTGTCATTTTTGACTTAATTTCTTTTCATTTTTAAAATTCAATAAATGAAGGGAAAATAAGAACATAAATATAATACTTCCACTTCTCTTTCATTTTCTTTCATAATTTCAAAAAAACTACAAACCTGGAAAACATAAGCCAAGAAATCAAAAGAAAAAGAAAATCAACTTGGAAACCAAAAATTTGAATACAAAATCAGAAAAGATTCAAAAAAAACAACTTCCAGATTTCATACAAAAAGTAACCTCTTTCCAGTTTCAAAATTAAGCAAGGCAAAGATCAAAACTTGAAAGTATCAAAGAAAAACATCAAGCAATCAAGTTCTAGTTCAAATTCATTCAACCTGTAGCATCTTAAAAATCAAAGAAAAGCAAACAAAAAAATCAAACAAGTTCAATCTAAAGCTTGAAGCAGTTCAAATCCAAACAGATTCAACTTAGTAAACCAAGTTTCCAGATCAAAGCATCAAAGCTTCAGATTTTTTTCCAGTTTTTCAAAAAGCCTGTATTCTCCGTTCTTTTGATCCAGGTGAGAAAACTCCTATTTTTAAAAGCTTAATCTGTTTTGATATCTTAATGCATGTGATCATCCTTGAGATTTGATGTGAAATCTGCTTGCATATATATATAATATATATATATATATATATATATATATATGAAGATATAAGTGTGCATGTCTGGTTCATCTCTGTTTCAAGCTATAGGGTTTAAATTTAGATAAAAATTTCAAATTTTCTTATCCAATCACTTATAGGATTTGGAATTTAAGCAAATTATGTTTTTTTAAACCTAAACTAAGATTTAAAAATATATTTAAGAATGATAGTTTTGAATATCATATGGAAAATGGAAAAAACATTGAAACCTTGGAAACTTGTTAAAATCAATCATCATGATTTGCTGATTCAGGTATATAGTCTGAATCGACTTTGGAAATCATGATTTTTAAAAGAAGAATCACGATTTCTAGTGTTGTATCGAGTGAGGAAATCGGGGTTGAACGTGAATTGGGTTTCGAGGCTTTTCTAGTGATCGGTAAACTCAGGGTAGTCGGGATCGCCATTGGAGGTAGCCAGGGTATAATCGAACTAAGGAAAAATGGTTAATGGTTTATCAGCCAAAGTGATGGCGCATCAGCGTTGATTTAGTGTTTAGGGGGCAGGTTTTGGTCGACGAGATTTTCGAGATTGGTTCATCAACTCGATGCATTGGGGTCAATCAAACTCGGAGGAGCAGAAGCAGGGGACTCAAGCAGAGGTTCTGGTGGATCGGTGTGGGTTCTGGCGATGGGTAGCATCGTAACGAGGCATTTTTCGATGGGAAGTTATGTTCCAGATTGATGCTTGGTAGCTCGATTTTTATTTTCTATACGTATCGATGATCTGGGTGTTTGGGTGAGTCAGAGAGGTCGTCGATGATGCGTCGAAGGTCGCGACGAAGCTGATCGAAGCTCGTATGCACGTACACGAGTATCATTTGTGTCTGGGTTGAGGAAGAAGAAGTCGACTTGGGGGATTTCTCGGGTAGGTGATGGCCTGGCTCGGGTATGTCCTCGGGTTCATTCGTAGTGTTCACAAGTATAATAGGTTTTAAATTTTTTAAAGTAAAAAAAAAGAAAAAAAGAGAGAGGGGAAGCGGCTCGGGATTGTACTCAGGGAATTTGAGATTTGGCTTGGGATTTTTTCGGGTTAGATTCGGGTAGTTTAATTTATTAACCAAGTTTTAATTAAAACAAGTTTGAAAGTTAAAAACAAATCAAAAATTTAGATGATTTTCTTTAATCAATTTCCTTTAAACAATAAATGTTTATTTAAATGTGTGCATAGATAAAAGATATATATAGTTTATTTTAACTTGAATAAATTAGGTTAATCATTACATTTATTTAAAATAAATTAAACGATCATTAAGTAATTGATTAGGAAAATAAAATGATTTTGATTATTAAGTAACTTAAAGGGTTTTAAGTTAAATTCTTATATTAATGATAATTAATTTTCCAAGGTTTATTAAATAAGGATTTAAATGATAATTAAGAAATAAATTAAGATAATGGTTTATCTTTGATTAATTAAGGTTAATTAATTAGTGTAAGTAATTAAGGGATAATTACTTAATTGAAATTAATTAAGGATAATTTATTAATTAAGATAATGTAAGTAATTAAAGGTAATTAACTACCTAAAGATAATTACTTAATTAAAAGCAATTAATTAATGATTTAAAGTTGATTAATCAAGTGATTGAAGGATAATTACTCAATGTGATTAATTTATGATTTATTAATATAAGTGATTAGGGATAATCACTTATTATAATTAATTAAGGATAATTATTTAATTATTTAATTAAGGACTAATTAATTATTGTAATTAATTAAGGATAATTAATTAAAGAATAAATAAATAATTAAAGGTTAATTATTTAATGATTAAAGGTTGATTGATTTATTAATTAAGATTGAATAATTAATAATTAAAGGTTAATTAATTTATCATTAAAGGTTAGTTAATTTATCATTAAAGGTTAATTAATAAATGATTAAAGGATAATCAATTAAAATGGTTTGAAATTAATTAATCAGAGTTTGGTGATTAATTCATAAGTAATTAATTTATATTAAAATTTATTATAATCAAGTGATTGATTAATTTGCTTATGAATGTTGGATTCTATTAAATGCTTTGAATTATTTGATATCTCTGATGTGTGATGCCTGTGATATGAATTGTTTGTATTGAGCTACGAACCGTGATTTATTTATCAGTAATGAATATAAATTGTATATCCATGAATGAAAGATAAGCGTTATAATGTTATACCGCTTATCGATATTGTTGTGCTTGAATTGATTATTGTTGTGATATTCTATTATTATGTGTAAAACCCCTGGACTATACCACACACACAAATATGGATTTCACGAGGAATTGGTTAAGTCACATATATTTTAATTTTTTTTAAAAGTTGAATTTTGAATTCAAATGGTTTGGAAGTGAAATTGAGTTGAATATGAAAAGCTTTTGAAAAAGAAGTTTAGAAATTTAAATTTAGTTTGAATATACTATGTTTTGTTGAAGTTTTGAAATTATTTTGGAACCTATAGTTTGAAAGGGTTATACAAGTTTTAAAATATATATATACATATATATGTGGATTTAAGACTAACTTAAATAAAGTGTATTGGGAATTTGAATTTAATTCAAATAGAACTTATCGAGGATACGGTAGTTCGCTGATTTCCTTTAAAAGGCTATAACTTGTGTATATGATCGGATTTTCCCGAAATGAAAAGCATTTGTTTACAAATGATAATGGCTTTCATATAACGAAAGGATTTCCAGTTTTTGTTGAAAATATTTCTAGCTGTGTGTAAACCAAGTTTGAAATGGAATTATTTTGAAAGCTATGAATGAATCTTTGTTAAAGATTGGTGAACCTTGTTTTCAAACTGAAAAGGATCTTCAAGGTGAATCTTTTATTTAAAAGATTAAAGTGGAAAATTATTTAAACTATTCGAAGGAAAGGTTTTGGGTAATAAGTTGTGACTTAGCTAAGATCCTATATATCCATATGTTTTTAAAATTAAGCGCCCATTATTCGGTTTAGCCGGGAGAGGACTTTTTGTCATGAAACACATTCCGAATAATGACACGACGAAATGGATAGCATTTGAAGACGGTGGTGAAGACCGGGTATTTTCGAGAACGAAAGGATTACCTGTCGAATGTCTCTGTGCTGAGTCGCGCCGGTATAGAGATCTCCATATGTAATAGGGAGTCCAATCGAGATTGTGAATACCCAGATTTGCAAGGGCTTCTTTGAAGTGCCTTCGGTTCCGTTCGAACTCGGAACGGACTTGTATGGATGTATGTCTGACGTTACACTTTGAGATGTAGAGCTGGTTTCTATCAAATACATTTCTGTTTGGTGGCGAAGAATTTATTCTCTTAGCTTAACACCCTTCTTTGAGACATACGAGCTCAGAGGTTATGTAGTTGATGGTTACTAATGATATATTCCCAATCTGGTAATGTGGCATGCTAAGTGCTACTGATCATTTGTTGATCAAAGCATGACTTTTGTGAAAAGCGTAGCTTTGTAGGTGAGACCTCGTCGAACCTCACAACCCGAAAATGGTCGAAATAGGAAGAATGCGGCAAGGTTTTGAGAGTCGCGCCCTTTAGGGTATGTGCATTTCCTTCTGGATAAAAGGTGGTACCATGGTATGGAGCCTAGATATTTAACCAATGTGGTTGTTGGAATTATTTGGTGTTAAGGATGCTCAAATAAAGGTCGGTAACAACCGGGGGATGACATACTCGTGTTAGTAGTTACCTAGTTACAAAGGTAACCCGACCTTGTGTTGGCAGAGAGCTGGTTAAGTTCTCGGGGCGTCCCTCCAAAGGCGTACCCATGTGGTGGGGAAGTTCCTTAGCCTGGCCGTTTGTTGGAAATCCAATCACCCAATACGCACCCTCTACTGTTTTAGTTGTGGAACCTTCCATCTAACATGGTAGCTATAGTAGGCATACTATAATGGTACGTATGCTGGCTAAGATTAATATCACACTTGCAAATATTTTCCACACTATGCACTGGTAATAATATGAAAAGGATTTTCGCATATCAAACATGTTTGACTATCATAAGAAGAAATCTTCCCCAAATGTGTCATCGCATTATGTGTGTGGCAGGAGGCTTTATGGTAGTTACATTTTCCAAAAAGCAAAGCGAATTTCTTTTCATTTCTTTTTGTTCATTTTTGTTCAAGGAAAACTGTTTTCGTTTGCTCACACTAGTCCTATGACTGACCTGGATTTTATTGTTCCCTTTCGAAACTCTGGGTGCCCACTATTTTCCACACGGGCAACCTAGAGTCAGGTTTTCAGATAATCAAATAGTAGGTGTAGCTTTTGGCAAATATTTAGAGTCTTTGGGTTGGCGATCGCATTGTGTTTCAAGTTCAGCTATGGTGGTTCAAGCTTCTGGTTTGGAGTTTGGATTTTTGTCATTGAAGATATCTTTCTACCGCTGCTTCCGTTTGTCTTCTGCTGTCTGTTTCTTTCCGTTGTTGTGTTTCTATTTTGCTCTGATGTTATTCTATTGTACCAGAATATTGTATCCATTTGTTGTGTATCAATAAAATTTCATTTCTGTTTCTGCTATGTTGTTATCACATAATGTTGTTATAAATTCCAGCAAACCAGGCTCAATGTTTGAATCTGTGACATTTGAATACGGGTGAAGTATTTGGGTGTTGATTTTCGAAGGTCGAGTCAGGGTCGTCAAATCCTCCCACGCCATTCCTTAAACCATTTCCTCTCACATACTACATCAAAATAAAGCATACTACTCATACATACTTACTTAACCAGATCCTATTCCTACTCTTTTGATTCTGATGACAATAGTGGACTCCAACATCCCAGATCAATCATTACCTCCCCTTCCCCTTCTTCCTCACTATCTAACTCATCATCGGCCTATTTGCCGTTTTCCTCTTGTGCTCCTTCAATTCCCTGGGGCAACCATGGCTGATTCCATGGGACAAGTCCCAAACCAATTGGTACTCCTGGTATAACTCCTCCTTCTTCCGACTCCTCTAATCCTGGGACATTTTCTCCCCACTAATTTTCAAATACTCCTATTCCTTCCTCTTCTTCCTCTTTAGCAGTGTGCTCATTGTGGCTTCCGATCGTGCCCTAGTTGATGTATGAACTAGATGATACTTCCTGCCATATAACATTCTACATGCTCATATCTCAAATCTTATTGCTGCATTCGGTTGATATGATAGCGTTCGGGTCTTCCATGGGCTTAGATTCCTCCTTCATTGGTTCTTCCTCTTCTACGGGTTTTGATTCTTCTTCCAAAGGCTCCTCTTCCTCAGTTGATTCCAGAAAGAAACTAGCAGGATCCCTTACCTAATTTCCCTCTAAGGCTTGCCCGAGTTCATCGTTGCTCGAGATCATAATAATTTTAGGATTTGGAGTTGGTATAAAAAATGCTACAACAAGGTACCTATTTTGATCTATAGAACTATACGGGGCATAATTTTCCCTAATCAGAGATCCACTATTTCAAGGCAGACGTTTTGGCTGTTCTTCTTCATCGCTGGAGAGAATTATAAGGGTGTCCATCTCGCCCCAATCCACTCAAGAGGACTCCCCCTTCGAATAACTTCCCCGATATGGTTTCTACAAGATAACAATATTTTCTTTTTAGACGCAAGTAGTAGGTAATTGCTAGCGTATTCTGAAGAGTATGGTTTGTTCATGACTCAAAAAGATGTTCCGAGATTCATTTTCAAAAGACGGCTTTTAAAGTTCTTCACAACCAAAACATGATCACAATCAATCAGACACATAACCAAATAAAAATTATTCCGTTAACCATATATGCTATACTTCCCAAAAAGGAAAAAGTAAATTCTCCAGGTTATACATTATATGCAGCAAAATGCTCCAGATTAAGAAGGTACTTCACAACCGAAGTATTCTTAGATCTACTAATAAAAATCCCACTCGGATATTATGGACAAATTTATAATATACCTAAACATACTAAAGAAAATATTTTTATAACTTATGGATTAATAGAACCTCTTTCTAAAACTAACACTTCTATACTATTTAAAAGTACTAGTATGGAAGATAAAGACTATATTATAGAGCAAGGAGATCCATTAGGACTACTTGTTATACATAAATATGAAGACCTTCCGATATATGATCATGATCTATCTACCCCATTAAGTGGTTCTACATCCCGATCATCAAGGAATAAAGAGTCAGAATCATATCACGAGTATAGGATATACATGAACACTTTTACTTCAGAAGAAACATCTAACCCTCAAATGCAAGATAGCACAGGAGAACAATTTGAGGTCACGGACGAAGATTTAGAAAAATTAAAAGAAGAAATCGCTCATTCAGATAAAAAGGATATTTATAAACCTTTAACTTTTAAATCTAGATTTTTGAATAAACATACATATATATTTGAACGTGTCAGGACCCGATTCTCCGTCTTCCGAAAATTCAACATCGATACTCACTTTATCGACTGCCGAGCAATCGAACGACGGAAAACCAAACACTGAGGGTTTTAAGAAAAGAAAAAGAAAGAAGAGAGGAAAGATAGAAAATGGAGGGAAAAGAAAATAGAAAATACATAGAAAATAGAACATAGAACGGAACAGAAAACAACTGAACAATATCAGAATCTCACAATTCGCAGTGGAACAACATATAATAATAAATGAATAATCTTTAAACAAAGAACTATATCAGTTATTACATCACATACATTACATTTAATTACATCATATCATCAGAGTGTATAACAACAACAACAACAAACAGTGCAGCGGAAAAAGAAATACTATATAAACTAGTAATACGCCATGCCATCCAGCTTGCCTCCAGCAATTCCAGAATATCCAGAATATCCTGATAAACCTTAACTCTTGACTGTCCGTGTGGAAATTGGTGGGCACCCAGAGTTTAGGAAGGAAAACAATAAACTCCGAGTCAGTCATGTGACTGGTGTGAGAACTCAAAACAGTTTATTTATCTTTAAAATCAAAAATAGAGGAATATTTTTAAAGTCAATTCGCAATGCTTTTAAAAATGAGACTACCATAAGACCTCCCGCCACACACACAATGCAAACGCAGACTTGGAGGAGATTTCTTCTTATGTTAGTCGAAGATGCTTGATACGTATTAAAAAGAACATTTGATATTATTATTAGTGCATAGTGTAGGAAAAATTTATTTCGAAAGTAGAATATAAATCTTAGCCAGCATAGACATTCCGAACTATGCCTACTATAGCTAACTATGTTCAATAGCAGGTTACCGCCACATTCCATAGCAGGTTATACAACTAAAACCGTACAAGTCTCGTATTGTTTCTTTGGATTTCCAACGAATGATCAGGCCAAGGAACTTCCCATTGCCACATGAGAACGCCTCTGGATGGACATCCCCGAGAACCAAACCGGATCTCTACCAACACAAGGCCGGGTTACCCCTAACTGAGTAACAACTGACCGAATATGCCATCCCCCGGTCCTTTAGGACCTTTCACCGAGCGCTCGCAATCAATTCACACAATCATAACAAAGTGTTTTCAACATGAGTAAGTATCTGGGCTCCATACCATGATACCACCCTTTTCCAGAAGGAAATGCACACATCCTAAAGGGCGCTACCCCTCATAACCTTGCCGCATCTTTCCTGTTTTGACCATTCACGGGGTGTGAGGCTCGACGAAGTCACGTCCACAAAAACATACTTTATACAAAAGCCATGCTTTGGGTCAACAAATGATCATAGAAATGATCACCAGGATAGACGATCAAATAAACGATCCTATCACAAATAATCAACACAATGATCATTTCACAGCAACACTCAGCATGTCACATTACCAAATTGGGAATATATCGCTGATAACCTTCAACTACATAACCTCTGAGCTCGTACGTCTCAGAGAAGGGTGTTAAGCTAAAAGAATAAATTCTCCGCCACCAACAGAAATATATTTGAATGAAATCGGCTTTATATCTCAACTTGTAATGTCAGACATACAATCCATACAAGTCTGTTCCGGGCTCGAACAAAACCGAAGGCACTTCTTACGAAACCCTTGCAATCCGGGTATTCACAATCCCGATCGAATTTCCCATCACTTAAGGAATCTCTATACCAGGAGCTACCCAGTGCAGAGACAATCGATAGGTCATCCTATCGCTTTCGCAAATACTCGGTCTTCAACACCGATCTTCAATGCAATTCACAACGACGTATCACATATTCGGAATGGGTTATTCGACCCCATGGTCCTTTCCCGGTTAACCCGAATAGTGAGCGCTTATTCAAAAATAAGTGTGGCATTCAAATTCATACAAATCACATTAATTACCCATTCAAAGGGAAATATTAATAGTCGGTTATTGAACTATCAATGGATATGCACACATCACCAGTTTCCAAATAATTTTCCAAATTATTTATTTCACAAAATATCTTTATAAGATATACAATTTCACACTTCAAAAAAAAAAAAATCAATATTTATTTTTTTAAACAACATCCCTCTTCATTCATAAATTCCATAATGAATGTATATTTCACAATATCCTTGCATATACGATTTCAATTATTCATTTCAATATTCCTTTTCAATTTATCTTCAAAAAGATAAACTCTCAAAATATTCACTTTATATTGGAAAACATTTCCATACTTGTTTATTCATAAGTAATTCACAGATTTTATTTATTTTCAACACTTGGAAAATATTCAATATACTTAAATTGAGATTAAGTACATATTTCATTCCTTAAGGAAATCATTCTCTTAAACATATTTATTTGGGCCAAAACGAATGTTACGTAAAACATCGTTACGACAACCCAAAATTACTAGTATAGGGATTTGAAATTAAAATAGATATATAAATCCCAATACTATACAAAACATTTCCTTTCAGAAATCATTTACTATAACAACAGTGTTATAGTCCATTATTTCCTTCTATTTCTCGAAAACGTCTATTCCAACAATAAATGTTGAAATCTATGGTTTCGAATCTCAACACATTTTAAAGCATCGTTAGATCGTTTTAATTCTGTTTAAAACATCACATTCAAAACAATTTCTTTAACATATTATTTACTATTCAAAAACGTGAATATACTACGTTAACAAATTTCATCCTTCTATTCATTTCATTTTAAAGGATTATTCACAGTTCAAAAACGTGAATATAACTCCATTTATAAGTTATAACAATTTACTTATCAAAATAAGTCGTTTTCGAATTTATAAAACAACGTTTATAAACTCCATTTCTATTTGTTTTATAACTTCTTTCCTTATAAATTTTCTTTATTAACCTATTCACTTTATATCTCAATTATGAACCAAAAGTCCATATTATAAGTTAAATACTTATAAATCGATTATTTACAAAAATCGTTTCTTTGAACTTCATAATTATAAATCTTATAACTTATAAGATTCAATTATTCATCCAAATATATTCTTTTAGTGACTTTATAAATTTTATAAACCTACTGTTTATAAAATTCCATTTATAATTTCACCGTTTATAATTCTATAAATTTCATTCAATTTATGAAATTCATTTTCGCTTCATTCAAACACTTATAAAAACTCGTTTTATAATTCAATATTTCAATTTATAAATATCCATTTATACATCTCTTAATATAATTCGATTTATATTATTCTTTTAAAATGTCTTTAATCTCCTTTATTATTTCACCATTTTGATTCATAACATAATTAAATTTTATAAATCCTATATTTAAACTTTTCACAATAAATTCTAAAATTCCGATTAAACTATTTTATAAAATCATTAGCATCATATTCTCAAAAATCAGTTTTTAACTATTTTTCTCAAAAATCATAATTTTTATAACTTTAAAAATTATAACGTTTATTTATTTAAAATGGATCAATTCCAAAATTATTTTATAAAACGTATACTTTTTCAAAAATCACTTTAAAAATCATTTTAGAGTTTCAAAATTTGGTCTAATGATGCTACATACCAAATAGTCAATCACGACAACAACAATATCATATATCGATATGATAAACCATCAAATATCAAAATATTTGAAATCAAATAAAAACTGTTGAGGAATCCAGTTGGATCCCTCCAACCTGTTTTCCTGCATCCACAAACATTAGCACAATACCAATTTCGCTCCAGTACGAAATTATCGCGGTATATGGGATTTAAAATATTATCCGCTTAATAACGGCGCAATAGGGTCTCATCCGCTAAACAAAAAATGCGGGAAATCAATAACTCCAATATATACATATGCCAATATATATATATTGCTATTATATATAATACCAATTTCACTGTTTATGAAATATTCGCGGTATATGTTTTTAATAAATAACATCCGCTTACTAACGGCGTATAATGTCTATTTTAACAATCAATAGATATCAATCAACATCCAAACATGCATTCAAATATTTTAAATCTAACTATTTAAAATAAAATCGAAACTGATTCGATTGAGTGAGAAGTTCTCACCTTGATTTTATTTTCGTTTTAGCGATTTATTTCGAATAAAATTAAACGCGCGTTTAATTTTATCCAAAATTCTTACTAACTCCAAACGACTTCAATCCAATTTCATCGCGTAGTTCTCGTCCATACGATTCCAACGTAACTGGTTTCGCGCGTTTTCGACCTCGTATGAAAAAGATATGAATTTTTGAAGTTTGCGTGATTTTTACTTAATAAATTTACAACATAAATTAAAATTTTATAACCTAAACCTGCATCCACCGTCCATTTCTTCTTGCATCAGATCTGGTCGTACCCCCCTACCCCCTTCTCCTTCGTTTGTGCGTGCGTTCCCCCCCCCCCCCCCTATAGCCGAACCCAACTTCGATTAGGGTTTCAATTTTTTTCAACCCCAATACGTGATGATAACTCGATCAAGCGACGCCAAACGAAGCGCGTTGCTCCACTCCATGCTCGGCCCAACCCTCATGAAGCTCGGTTGTCCCCATTGCACGCAGTTCGAGGCCGAACTCGCGACGTTCAACCCCATTTTTCCGTCCATCTACTCAACGAAAACCCATCACAGCCGTTCACATCGAAGCTCTCATCGTGCTTAACGATACTGTAGTTGATACTTTCACGAATCGATGCATGGATTTTGAGAAATTGGAGGGGGAAGTTGGGATGATTTCGGCCATTCATGGGGTGCTGGCGGCTGCAGTTTTGATTAGGGTTAGGTTATAATTTTTTTTTATATTTTTTTTTAGAATGGTGGCTATTTATAGAGAAAAATCGAACACTATTCATTCGGAAATTCCGAACTCCGATTTACGCGCCGTAACCAGCGTTTCTAGGGTTTACCCCGCGTTCCGGACACAATGGAACAGGTTTCGAAAGCTAATTCGGACATCTGTGCGAGTTATGGCTATAAACGTTCAATTTGAATTAAATAGATTTTCTAGGCGTTTTAATTTGTACCGGACAAACGGTAACTTCGATTGACACGAAATTTGAAACCTTACAATAATATCACATTACGGATCCGATGAAACTAGTTTCGTCGAAATCCGAGACTTTTTTGAAAAATGGCTATTTTAACTCGCCAAATTAAAATTAAAAATAAATCGATGCGTTTCGAGCTGCCACGATCAAACGGTAACTCTGATTGACACGAAAATTGAAATCCGATAATAACTAACTATTACGGATCCAATGGAACTGGTTTCGTTCAATTCTGAGACTGTTCAAAAATTGACTATTTTCACTAGTCGATTTAAATATTAAAATATTCAATTTTCACAAATTAACTTTTAATTCGATTTTAAAAGTTCTAAAATATCATTCTAACTTCAATATGATAAAATAAAATTTTACAAATCATTTTCAATCATATTTAACTCGATTTTCAATTATTTCCATAATTTAACATATTAAATTATCGATTTAATTATCCAATTAAATTCAATAATTCAAATAAAAATTTATTTGACTTATAAATTCACTTATTAATATTTAAAATTAATTAAATATTCAAATTTTAATTTCTAAAATTCCTGGGTCGTTACAGAACGTATACAAGGAAATGTAGAGTTAAAGGGAGAGGAAGATTTTACTTCCATAAGCCTTTTAAATAAAAATAAAATAGAAAAACTAAAAGCCAAATATCCAAAAATGAAATACCTTCATATAGGTCTAATAAAACTAAAAATAACAGGATTGTTTAGATCCGGAATTGATACTCCAATAATGATAGTTTGTATGGATGAAAAAATTATCAATAATCCTTTAAATAGTATTATTGGCGGAGCTAAGTCAAATTTAGCAAACAGATTATTTGGAGTAAATATACATCCCGATTTTTGTATAAGTCTTGATGATCAAAATATAGAAAAAGCTTGTACATTATCAGTAAATTTACAAAATATAGAACTTCTTTCAGGATCCAAAGTTCTTGGCATACAATGGGAACATTGTATGGCCTTGAATGATACTGCTACGTTCAAATCAATTACGCCTAAACAATTTGTTAAATTGTTCGAAGTCGGGTTAGGAAAAACAATTCAACCCAGATTGATTGACATAAGACATTTAAAATTCGATAACGAAATTCAAGTTTTTGTGAAATCACTTAAACCAAGAATTCAATTACCTACAGAATATTTTATAGCATCAGGAAATACTATTTCCACCATAACCAAGAATAATGAGGAAAATGCAAATTCCTCCAACACATTAAAAAGAACTCAATCATACAATAAAATGTCTGATGTGGAATTAACTCCTGATATATTAAAAACCATCAGTCATCGTATGAGCTTTAAACAAGACAATCCAATAGAAGGAAGAACAATGAGAATACTTGAAAAACAAAAAGAACAGGAATCAAACCGAATGGTTATCAAGGTTCCTACAGAAAATATAAAACATCATGATTAGATCCATAGATCTTAAAAGAAAGGCACAGTTACATATATATCTTCCAATAATGATATGTATCCCTGGATATCAAGAATTCATGGTACATGCGTTACTGGATTTTGGTGCAGAAGCCAGTTTATTACAAGAAATATTTATTCCCCAGCAATTCTGGGTACCATTAGACAAAAAGGAATGCTAAATGATTTTATGGGAAGACAAGTCCCTGTTGCTCACAAAGCAAAACACTTACAGGTACAAATACCTGATATACATGGAAATAATAAACTATACAACTTTGACTTTGCATTACTACCAAAGGAATTTGATAGTGATTGCATCCTGGGGATGGACAATTTAAGACATCTCCCTCCCTTCAACAAAAATTATTTTGAACTGGATGGCGTTCTTGTGCCTCGAGTAACGCTACCCACTACAATTGCACCACATTATACTCCGGAAGCACAGCGTGGTGAAAAACCTGTTACATTAATTGAACATGTAAAAACACCGAACGTCATACAACCAAAGATTTGTACATACAATATACCAACCACCAACGAATTTGAAATATTAATACACAATATGTTAGAACCTCTTTATTCAGACAATCCATTAAAATGGTTTGACAAAGCGCCACGGTATTGTAAAATTGAATTAATGGAACAATACAAAGACGCTAAAGTCAGAGTTAACAGTATCATGGTATCACCAACTGATAAAGAAGAATTTGCAAAAAAACTAAAAGACCTCCTAAATTTGAAATTAATACAGAAAAGTTTCAGTACCCACTCCTCTCCAGCTTTCTTAGTACGAAATCATGCTGAAATTAAAAGAGGAAAAGCTCGAATGGTAATAAACTATAGAAAACTTAACAGCTATACAAAGTTTGATGGATATTTTATTCCTTCTGCTGAACACCTAACAAAAAAAATCCAAGGAGCAAAATATTATAGTAAATTTGATGCAAAATCGGGTTTTTGGCAATTAAAACTTGCTGATAAACAGTCCATAGAGCTAACCGCCTTTAGTTGCCCACAAGGACATTTTGAATGGTTAGTGATGCCTTTTGGATTAAAAAACGCACCACAAATATTTCAAAAATGGATGAATTCTATGTTCGGACATTTACCTTTTGTATCCGTCTATATAGACGACATTCTTGTCTTCTCTAATTCTGCAGAAGAACATAAACAACATCTTCTGACAGTTGTTCAAATATTACTTCAAAACGGTGTTATTTTAAGTCCTAAAAAAATTGAATTATTTAAAAAAGAAATAGATTTTCTCGGAAAACGAATTAAAAATGGACAAATAGAATTACAACAACACATTTATACTAAAATTAAAGATTTTCCCGATACATTTAAAACATTAAAAGAACTCTAAAGTTTCTTAGGATTATTAAACTACGGCAGAAAATTTATTCCTAATTTATCCGCTAAGACTCAAAATTTACAGAAAAAGCTTACTGACGAACAAGCAAAATATAAACAGCATAATGGAGAACAACCAAGAAGATGGAACACAGAAAAAATTCCGATTACCTTACAAAAGCAAGAAGAAGAAGAAATACAAAAGATTAAAGACCTAATAAAAGATCAAAAGATCCTCTATTTTCCTTCAGATGAAGAATTACTTACACTACAAACTGATGCTTCTGACAATTTCTGGGCAGGAGTATTAATTGCAAAACAAAAAGAAGTTGTAGCATATTCCTCTGGAAAGTTTAGTAAACCTCAGATTAAATACGCTACCTATGACAAAGAATTACTAGCTATTAAATTAGCAATCAAAAGTTTACGAATTTATCTCTTGCATAGACAGTTTATAATAGAAACAGATAACAAATATGTTGCTCAATTCTTAAAAAAGAAAACTGTAAACAATCCAGAAGAAAACCTTCGAAGAATCAGATTAGCTATGTATTTAGAAATTTACAACTATGATGTCAAATACATTCCGGGCTACACTAACTTTGCAGCTGATCTTCTTACCAGGTTATGAAACATGGATGAGGACGATATAAAAAGAATCAAAGAATTATTAGAAACCATGAAAAGACAAGAAGATTTCAAACAAGTGAAATCATCAAAAAAAGTCAAGCAAACCTCCACAGAGGCTTCATCTTCACAGGAATCCGAAGAAACTAATGCTCCCACAGGAGTAAATGAAGAAAAGGTCCAACAGACCAAAACCACTCCAACAAACAAAGGCAAGGCAACACCTTCCAATACAACTCAAAAATTTGTTCCAATGAAAAAAGGAAAAGCAATTGCTCCCACAGGAATACAAAGACCATACATCCTAGCGGTGGTCAAAGATTGGTACAATCTAGACATGAAAGCATCGAATCCTAACTTATATGACAATTTCAATGGATGTTTTAAAGCCATCCAAGCTGCAGACCATAGAGCTGCAAATTTCTGGTTAACTCGACTGGAAAAGGCTTATCTGGGATTAAAGCATACTATATCCCAGAAAGAGAAAAAGTTACAAGAAACTCAGAAACTAGTGACTAAATTGTCACAACATTCTTTTACATCTAGATCTGAAGCTCTAGATGTGAAAGAAGCAGAGTTGTTCACTCATAACACAGCTGAACACAGTCATTTGAAAACAATATTTTCTCAAATGCAAACCTCCGATCTCGTAAATCTAAGAATTCAAGATTTTCTAGAATTACTTAGACTTTATGAGATAGATAACGCAAAAACCAAAGAGATGGAGGCTGAAATGACAGTCCAGGATATGATCTCCTTATATCAGCAACATCTCATCGATGAAAGCAATCTTCTTCTATTCTTCAAAAAGCTAGAAGACACGGAATTAGTTAAACTCTTAGAAAATGAAGAGTTAATTCTCAATAACAACAGAAGACCAAGGCTTATAGCCTGTTTTTCTGAAATACAAAAATATCAAAAACATATCAAAAAGGGCTTAGTACACAAAATTTATGCCAGCACAAGCCATCCTGAAGAATACTCAGGTTATATTCCAGAAATATGTACAGCAAAACTTGCTGAACATTCAAGCAGATTTTTTACTATGTTCATGTTCAGAATTTGGAGCGTTTGGGAAGAAAGACAGTACATACGTCTTTATCCCTCCATCCAATTATGGGAACTACATCGGGTAACCGAAAATCCTCAACATGAATTCGTTAAATTCAACCGCAAAGAATTTAATGAAGAAAGTGGAAGAATCCTAGCAGCACAAGAGTTCTTCTCAGAAGCCATTAACAAAGGCGAAATCGGATCACACTCTTCCACTGAAGGCAAAACAATATTACTATTGGACTATATATCGGCTTTCGAACCATCAACAGAAAGAATAATGAAGGTTCAGCGTTTTTTAGACAGTCTTAAAATTGGCCCAGTTGGCACAATGGCTCAAGAAGAATACTTTGAAGAACAAGTGGAAAAAGAAAGACTTAGACAGGACTCTATAATGAGAGATACTATGGGTACCGACCCTTTTGACGACGAATCTTTAGCCAATCTAGAAATTCAAAATTAAAACAGAAGCATGGTGGACCAGCATCCAGGTTAAAAAGACAAATAGCACATCCTTTACACTAGGGTGACATATCATCCCTTAGCCTTTCCAACTCATCCTCTGCATAGAATAAACTAAAGGACACATCCTCAGCCTACAAGCCTAAAAGTCATCCCTTAGCCTTTCCAACTCATCCTCTGCAAAGAATAAACTAAAGGACACATCCTCAGCCTAACAGCCTAAAAGGGACACATATTAGCCCTATAATAGACAGATGTCCAGCCTAAGTAATAAGAAATAAAGGAGAGAAGACACTATAAAAGGAGCAGACTACTCTGAAGATGATCATCAGAAAAAATTTCTTCATTTTCGTGCTTTCTCTTCATTGTATCTGAGTTCTGTAATATTATCTACTGTAGTAATAAAATTTCTATTTCCGTAAGAAGTTTCTGTTGCTGTATATTTTCATTTCTGCATTCAAGTTTTCGGCTTTCAAGTTTGGGTTTTCAATTTGGTATCAGAGCCTGGCTAACACTAGGTAAGTTATTCTGTTTTAGATCATTCTGTTTTATATTTTCTGAACTTTATCTTTCTGTATATGTTCTGCTGAAGTAGCAAAAAAAAAAGAGTACAAAATTGTTTTAAATTTTAAAATGAAAGCTTAGCAATTCTTTTGAGCATGATTCGTTATGAGTCTACAAAACTTTTGTGACAGCTAAAACTTTTTTCGAATTTTAAGTCAATTCGACGACGTATTGATTACTGATTATTACGCACTGGAGTAGGAAACGAACCATTGCTGTGCTCTACTTAAATGAAGCAACGATATAGGCTTGTGGTTGTTAATTCGAGGCCTAACCCTACTATAAAACCATGGTATGCTAGGAAAGCATTAAGGGGTATCGTGTTTAGCCACTTAATTTAGGGTCAAAACTAATCTATAACTGTAGGTCTGCAAATCAAGACTTATTATTCGAATGAAAGCTTTTATCTATTTACAAATGTTTTGTATAAACTCATAATTGAATTGTGTTCAAAAGACCCTTGTTTATGGAAAATAATAAGATTGTTATTCTGGACACACATAAGTGTCAATTTGATCTAAATACCGAACAATGTGAACATGTTGTTCTTATCCCCACTCATAAAAACCCAGTAAATGGGATTCATAATTTTACGATTGATCTACTTCAAGAAATTAAATTAGAAGTTAAAGATATCAATAATAAACTTCAAAAAAAAACTGCGACCTTAGGATTTGGTCGAAATACACCAACAATCCATTCTCTTAACAGCATTAGAATGGTCAAATATACTTCTGAAGAAAATAACAAAATAAATGTTGAAGAAATTGATCCCACCTACTATAAAAATTATCTTATTCTTCAAGAAAAAGAACTTGCAGGAGAAATAGATAGTACTGAACTTTATTCTTATTATGAAGATCATTCAACGGCAATAAACTATTTTAAATATAAAGCAAATGAAGAAAATTCTTCATTTGAAGATTCTGAACAAGAATCTGAAAATTCCACAGAATTTGAGTATAATTCAGATACATCAGATAACCTTATTTACAACATAAACGCTAATGAAGCCGGATCTAGTAGAGATGCTCTAATTTTACCCCCGCCACCTCCTCCGGATGCAGCTTCTGTTGTAAACGATCTTAACTCTGATATAATTATGGATGATCAAGAACAGGAAGAAAACACATATAATAGGCCTCATACTGATCCTTACCCTGAAATGCTTAGACATGGTACTAGATCAGATTGGATTAAATTTCACTCCTCTAGAAAGCAAATTAAAGATTTTTATAATGAACAACCCTCTTCTACATATACCCTAACATTTAATATAGATAAACTTCCACAGAGAAAAATAAGAAAATATATTATAACATGGCTTCAACATATAAGTGGAACAATCTATTTATTACCTCCAAATATGAATGTGATGGAATACATCCATTACGCTACCAGCTATTGGACAGGAGATGCTTTAGCTTGGTTATTAAACCTTGAAAGAATAAATCCAAATGAATTACAAAGAATTAGAAATATTCAATCTAAACAAGAAGCTCTTGGGGAATTATTAAAATTATTATTAGCAGACTTTACAAGAGAAACTTTCCTAGAAGATACTGATTATGAAAAACAATTATTAAAAATACAATTATGCGACATATGTATGTTAGAAGAATTCGCTGCAAAATACATAGGACTGCTTTTCCATTTAAAAAATAATGACCAGAAAGTTTTTTGGGTAAAAGGCTTTTTTACGAAAATACCTTATCCATGGAATAATATTATTCAAGAAAGATACGACATTTTAAGACAAAGTAATACGGATGAAAATCATAACACAGGCTTATTAAAAAAGGCATGTATGTATACTATGGAAAGAGTTTGTGAACAAGCTAGTGCACACAAACAAATGAAAAATAAAATTAGAAACTCAAAACTGGGATTTTCTTGTTGTACCAAATACACTGAAGATATTAACACACAGTTTGGATGTTCTCCTGAATTCGAACGAAAGAGAACAAGAAATTTCAAAAGAAGAATAAAACCAAAATATCGTATCACTAGGAAAAAATGGAAACCAGAATATAAGAAAAAATTTAGAAAAGAAAACAAGTTTTCTAAGAAAAAGTTTTTTAAAAAGAAAAATTTCCGCAAAGGCTGCAAATGTTTCAAATGTAATAAAGAAGGACATTATGCAAATGAATGTCCTACGAATATACAAAATATCGTAATATCAAATATCGAAGAATACGGTATTAATGTTGGCACTATCGAGGATATTTCGAGTGATGCTAATTCATCTGTATATGAAATTGAATCAGTTTATTCTGACACTACTGAAAATGAAGATGAAATGAATGATTCCTTTGATAATTTTAAAATAAACATGATCACAATCAATTAGACACATAACCAAATAAAAATTATTCCGTTAACCATATATGGTATACTTCCCAAAAAGGAAAAAGTAAATTCTCCAGGTTATACATTATATGCAGCAAAATGCTCCAGATTAAGAAGGTACTTCACAACCGAAGTATTCTTAGATCTACTAATAAAAATCCCACTCGGATATTATGGACAAATTTATAATATACCTAAACATACTAAAGAAAATATTTTTATAACTTATGGATTAATAGAACCTCTTTCTAAAACTAACACTTCTATACTATTTAAAAGTACTAGTATGGAAGATAAAGACTATATTATAGAGCAAGGAGATCCATTAGGACTACTTGTTATACATAAATATGAAGACCTTCCGATATACGATCATGATCTATCTACCCCATTAAGTGGTTCTACATCCCGATCATCAAGGAATAAAGAGTCAGAATCATATCACGAGTATACGATATACACGAACACTTTTACTTCAGAAGAAACATCTAACCCGCAAATGCAAGATAGCACAAGAGAACAGAGGATATGATCTTCCTCTCCCTTTAACTCTACATTTCCTTGCATACGTTCAAATTTATATGTATGTTTATTCAAAAATCTTGATTTAAAAGTTAAAGGTTTATAAATATCCTTTTTATTTGAATGAGGGATTGCTTCTTTTAATTTTTCTAAATCTTCGTCCGTGACCTCAAATTGTTCTCCTGTGCTATCTTGCATTTGAGGGTTAGATGTTTCTTCTGAAGTAAAAGTGTTCATGTATATCCTATACTCGTGATATGATTCTGACTCTTTAGTCCTTGATGATCGGGATGTAGAACCACTTAATGGGGTAGATAGATCATGATCGTATATTTCTTCTTTTATAATCGAAAGGTCTTCATATTTATGTATAACAAGTAGTCCTAATGGATCTCCTTGCTCTATAGTATAGTCTTTATCTTCCATACTAGTACTTTTAAATAGTATAGAAGTGTTAGTTTTAGAAAGAGGTTCTATTAATCCATAAGTTATAAAAATATTTTCTTTAGTATGTTTAGGTATATTATAAATTTGTCCATAATATCCGAGTGGGATTTTTTTTAGTAGATCTAAGAATACTTCGGTTGTGAAGTAACTTTATTCTTATTATGAAGATCATTCAACGGCAATAAACTATTTTAAATATAAAGCAAATGAAGAAAATTCTTCATTTGAAGATTCTGAACAAGAATTTGAAAATCCACAGAATTTGAGTATAATTCAGATACATCAGATAACCTTATTTACAACATAAACGCTAATGAAGCCGGATCTAGTAGAGGTGCTCTAATTTTACCTCCGCCACCTCCTCCGGATGCAGCTTCTGTTGTAAACAATCTTAACTCTGATATAATTATGGATGATCAAGAACAGGAAGAAAACACATATAATAGGCCTCATACTGATCCTTACCCAGAAATGCTTAGACATGGTACTAGATCAGATTGGATTAAATTTCACTCCTCTAGAAAGCAACTTAAAGATTTTTATAATCAGCAACCCTCTTCTACATATACCCTAACTTTTAATAGAGATAAACTTCCACATAGAAAAATAAGAAAATATATTATAACATGGCTTCAACATATAAGTGGAACAATCTATTTATTACCTCCAAATATGAATGTGATGGAATACATCCATTACGCTACCAGCTATTGGACATGAGATGCTTTAGCTTGGTTATTAAACCTTGAAAGAATAAATCCAAATGAATTACAAAGAATTAGAAATATTCAATCTAAACAAGAAGCTCTTGGGGAATTATTAAAATTATTATTAGCAGACTTTACAGGAGAAACTTTCCTAGAAGATACTGATTATGAAAAACAATTATTAAAAATACAATTATGCGACATATGTATGTTAGAAGAATTCGCTGCAAAATACATAGGCCTACTTTTCCATTTAAAAAATAATGACCAGAAAGTTTTCTGGGTAAAAGGCTTTTTTACGAAAATACCTTATCCATGGAATAATATTATTCAAGAAAGATACGACATTTTAAGACAAAGTAATACGGATGAAAATCATAGCACATGCTTATTAAAAAAGGCATGTATGGATACTATGGAAAGAGTTTGTGAACAAGCTAGTGCACACGAACAAATGAAAAATAAAATTAGAAACTCAAAACTGGGATTTTCTTGTTGTACCAAATACACTGAAGATATTAGCACACAGTTTGGGTGTTCTCCTGAATTCGAACGAAAGAGAACAAGAAATTTCAAAAGAAGAATAAAACCAAAATATCGTATCACTAGGAAAAAATGGAAACCAGAATATAAGAAAAAATTTAGAAAAGAAAACAAGTTTTCTAAGAAAAAGTTTATTAAAAAGAAAAATTTCCCTAAAGGCTGCAAATGTTTCAAATGTAATAAAGAAGGACATTATGCAAATGAATGTCCTACGAATATACAAAATATCGTAATATCAAATATCGAAGAATACGGTATTAATGTTGGCACTATCGAGGATATTTCGAGTGATGCTAATTCATCTGTATATGAAATTGAATCAGTTTATTCTGACACTACTGAAAATGAAGATGAAATGAATGATTCCTTTGATAATTTTAAAATAAACATGATCACAATCAATCAGACACATAACCAAATAAAAATTATTCCGTTAACCATATATGCTATACTTCCCAAAAAGGAAAAAGTAAATTCTCCAGGTTATACATTATATGCAGCAAAATGCTCCAGATTAAGAAGGTACTTCACAACCGAAGTATTCTTAGATCTACTAATAAAAATCCCACTCGGATATTATGGACAAATTTATAATATACCTAAACATACTAAAGAAAATATTTTTATAACTTATGGATTAATATAACCTCTTTCTAAAACTAACACTTCTATACTATTTAAAAGTACTAGTATGGAAGATAAAGACTATATTATAGAGCAAGGAGATCCATTAGGACTACATATTATACATAAATATGAAGACCTTCCGATTATAAAAGAAGAAATATACGATCATGATCTATCTTACCCATTAAGTGGTTCTACATCCCGATCATCAAGGAATAAAGAGGTCAGAATCATATCACGAGTATAGGATATACATGAACACTTTTACTTCAGAAGAAACATCTAACCCTCAAATGCAAGATAGCACAGGAGAACAATTTGAGGTCACGTACGAAGATTTAGAAAAATTAAAAGAAGCAATCCCTCATTCAGATAAAAAGGATATTTATAAACCTTTAACTTTAAATCTAGATTTTTGAATAAACATACATATATATTTGAACGTATGCAAGGAAATGTAGAGTTAAAAGGAGAGGAAGATTTTACTTCCATAAGCCTTTTAAATAAAAATAAAATAGAAAAACTAAAAGCCAAATATCCAAAAATGAAATACCTTCATATAGGTCTAATACAACTAAAAATAACAGGATTGTTTAGATCCGGAATTGATACTCCAATAATGATAGTTTGTATGGATGAAAGAATTATCAATAATCCTTTAAATAGTATTATTGGCGGAGCTAAGTCAAATTTAGCAAACAGATTATTTGGAGTGAATATACTCCCGATTTTTGTATAAGTCTTGATGATCAAAATATAGAAAAAGCTTGTACATTATCAGTAAATTTACAAAATATAGAACTTCTTTCAGGATCCAAAGTTCTTGGCATACAATGGGAACATTGTATGGCCTTGAATGATACTGCTACGTTCAAATCAATTACGCCCAAACAATTTGTTAAATTGTTCGAAGTCGGGTTAGGAAAAACAATTCAACCCAGATTGATTAACATAAGACATTTAAAATTCGATAAGGAAATTCAAGTTTTTGTGAAATCACTTAAACCAAGAATTCAATTACCTGCAGAATATTCTATAGCATCAGGAAATACTATTTCCACCATAACTAAGAATAATGAGGAAAATGCAAATTCATCCAACATATTAAAAAGAACTCAATCATACAATAAAATGTCTGATGTGGAATTAACTCCTGATATATTAAAAACCATCAGTCATCGTATGAGCTTTAAACAAGACAATCCAATAGAAGGAAGAACAATGAGAATACTTGAAAAACAAAAAGAACAGGAATCAAACCGAATGGTTATCAAGGTTCCTACAGAAAATATAAAACATCATGATTAGATCCATAGATCTTAAAAGAAAGGCACAGTTACATATATATCTTCCAATAACGATATGTATCCCTGAATATCAAGAATTCACGGTACATGCGTTACTGGATTCTGGTGCAGAAGCCAGTTTATTACAAGAAATATTTATTCCCCAGCAATTCTGGGTACCATTAGATAAAAAAGGAATGCTAAGTGATTTTATGGGAAGACAAGTCCCTGTTCCTCACAAAGCAAAACACTTACAGGTACAAATACCTGATATACATGGAAATAATAAACTATACAACTTTGACTTTGCATTACTAGCAAAGGAATTTGATAGTGATTGCATCCTGGGGATGGACAATTTAAGACATCTCCCTCCCTTCAACAAATATTATTTTGAACTGGATGGCGTTCTTGTGCCTCGAGTAACGCTACCCGCTACAATTGCACCACATTATACTCCGGCAGCACAGCATGGTGAAAAACCTGTTACATTAATTGAACATTTAAAAACACCGAACATCATACAACCAAAGATTTGTACATACAATATACCAACCACCAACGAATTTGAAATATTAATACACAATATGTTAAAACCTCTTTATTCAGACAATCCATTAAAATGGTTTGACAAAGCGCCACGGTATTGTAAAATTGAATTAATGGAACAATACAAAGACGCTAAAGTCAGAGTTAATAGTATCATGGTATCACCAACTGATAAAGAAGAATTTGCAAAAAAAATAAAAGACCTCCTAAATTTGAAATTAATACAGAAAAGTTTCAGTACCCACTCCTCTCCAGCTTTCTTAGTACGAAATCATGCTGAAATTAAAAGAGGAAAAGCTCAAATGGTAATAAACTATAGAAAACTTAACAGCTATACAAAATTTGTTGGATATTTTATTCCTTCTGCTGAACACCTAACAAAACAAATCCAAGGAGCAAAATATTATAGTAAATTTGATGCAAAATCGGGTTTTTGGCAATTAAAACTTGCTGATAAACAGTCCATAGAGCTAACCGCCTTTAGTTGCCCACAAGGACATTTTGAATGGTTAGTGATGCCTGTTGGATTAAAAAACGCACCACAAATATTTCAAAAATGGATGAATTCTATGTTCGGACATTTACCTTTTGTATCTGTCTATATAGACGACATTCTTGTTTTCTCTAATTCTGCAGAAGAACATAAACAACATCTTCTGACAGTTGTTCAAATATTACTTCAAAACGGTGTTATTTTAAGTCCTAAAAAAATTGAATTATTTAAAAAAGAAATAGATTTTCTCGGAAAACGAATTAAAAATGGACAAATAGAATTACAACAACACATTTATACTAAAATTAAAGATTTTCCTGATACATTTAAAACATTAAAAGAACTCCAAAGTTTCTTAGGATTATTAAACTACGGCAGCAAATTTATTCCTATATATCCGCTAAGACTCAAAATTTACAGAAAAAGCTTACTGACGAACAAGCAAAATATAAACAGCATAATGGAGAACAACCAAGAAGATGGAACACAGACAAAATTCCGATTACCTTACAAAAGCAAGAAGAAGAAGAAATACAAAAGATTAAAGACCTAATAAAAGATCAAAAGATCCTCTATTTTCCTTCAGATGAAGAATTACTTACACTATAAACTGATGCTTCTGACAATTTATGGGCAGGAGTATTAATTGCAAAACAAAATGAAGTTGTAGCATATTCCTCTGGAAAGTTTAGTAAACCTCAGATTAAATACGCTACCTATGACAAAGAATTACTAGCTATTAAATTAGCAATCAAAAGTTTACGAATTTATCTCTTGCATAGACAGTTTATAATAGAAACAGATAACAAATCTGTTGCTCAATTCTTAAAAAAGAAAACTGTAAACAATCCAGAAGAACACCTTCGAAGAATTAGATTAGCTATGTATTTAGAAATTTATAACTATGATGTCAAATACATTCCGGGCTACACTAACTTTGCAGCTGATCTTCTTACCAGGTTATGAAACATGGATGAGGACGATATAAAAAGAATCAAAGAATTATTAGAAACCATGAAAAGACAAGAAGATTTCAAACAAGTGAAATCATCAAAAAAAGCCAAGCAAACCTCCACAAAGGCTTCATCTTCATAGGAATCCGAAGAAACTAATGCTCCCACAGGAGTAAATGAAGAAAAGGTCCAACAGTCCAAAACCACTACAACAAACAAAGGCAAGGCAACACCTTCCAATACAACTCAGAAATTTGTTCCAATGAACAAAGGAAAAGCAATTGCTCCCACAGGAATACAAAGACCATACATCTCAGCGATGGTCAAAGATTGGTACAATCTAGACATGAAAGCATCGAATCCTAACTTATATGACAATTTCAATGGATGTTTTAAAGCCATCCAAGCTGCAGACCATAGAGCTGCAAATTTCTGGTTAACTCAACTGAAAAAGGCTTATCTAGGATTAAAGCATACTATATCCCAGAAAGAGAAAAAGTTACAAGAAACTCAGAAACTAGTGACTAAATCGTCACAACATTCTTTTACATCTAGATCTGAAGCTCTAGATTTGAAAGAAGCAGAGTTGTTCACTGATAACACAGCTGAACACAGTCATTTGAAAATAATATTTTCTCAAATGCAAACCTCCGATCTCGTAAATCTAAGAATTCAAGATTTTCTAGAATTACTTAGACTTTTTGAGATAGATAACGCAAAAACCAAAGAGATGGAGGCTGAAATGACAGTCCAGGATATGATCTCCTTATATCAGCAATATTTCATCGATGAAAGCAATCTTCTTCTATTCTTCAAAAAGCTAGAAGACACGAAATTAGTTAAACTCTTAGAAAATGAAGAGTTAATTCTCAATAACAACAGAAGACCAAGGCTTATAGCCTGTTTTTCTGAAATACAGAAATATCAAAAACATATCAAAAAGGGCTTAGTACACGAAATTTATGTCAACACAAGCCATCCTGAAGAATACTCAGGTTATATTCCAGAAATATGTACAACAAAACTTGCTGAACATTCAAGCAGATTTTTTACTATGTTCATGTTCAGAATTTGGAGCGTTTGGGAAGAAAGACAGTACATACGTCTTTATCCCTCCATCCAATTATGGGAACTACATCGGGTAACCGAAAATCCTCAACATGAATTCGTTAAATTCAACCGCAAAGAATTTAATGAAGAAAGTGAAAGAATCCTAGCAGCACAAGAGTGCTTCTTAGAAGCCATTAACAAAGGCGAAATCGGATCACACTCTGCCACTGAAGGCAAAATAGTATTACTATTGGACTACATATCGGCTTTCGAACCATCAACAGAAAGAATAATGAAGGTTCATCGTTTTTTAGACAGTCTCAAAATTGGCCCAGTTGGCACAATGGCTCAAGAAGAATACTTTGAAGAACAAGTGGAAAAAGAAAGACTTAGACAGGACTCTATAATGAGAGATACTATAGGTACCGACTGTAACGTCCCGAAAATTTTCGACTTTCGAAAATTCAACATCGATACTCACTTTATCGACTGCCGAGAAATCGAAGGCCGGAAACCCGAAATGTTATGGTTTAAGCAAAGGAAAAAGATAGAAGGAGAGAGATAAGAAGATAGAAAATAGAACGGAACAGAACACAACACAACAATATCAGAACCTCACAATCGCAGCGGAACAACATATAATAAATAAATGAATAATCTTTAAACAAAGAACTATATCAGTTATTACATTTTATACATTACATTACATCATCATCAGAGTGTACAACATCATACAACAACAAACAGTGCAGCGGAAAAAGAAATACTATATACTAGTAATACGCCATGCCATCCATCTTGCCTCCAGCAACTCCAGAATTCCAGAATATCCTGATAAACCTAACTCTTAACTGCCTGTGTGGAAATTGGTGGGCACCCAGAGTTTAGGAAGGAACAATAAACTCCAAGTCAGTCATGTGACTGGTGTGAGAACTCAAAACAGTTTATTTATCTTTAAAATCAAAATAGAGGAATATTTTTAAAGTCAATTCGCAATGCTTTTAAAAATGAGACCACCATAAGACCTCCCGCCACAACACAATGCAAACGTAGACTTGGAGGAGATATATCCTTATGATAGTCAAATATGCTTGATACACATTTAAAAAGAACATTTCATATTATTATTAGTGCATAGTGTAGGAAAACATTTCGAAAGTAGAATATAAATCTTAGCTAGCATAAGTACCATTATAGTATGCTTACTATAGCTACCATATTAGATGGCAGGTTCTACAACTAAAACCGTACAAGTCTCGTATTGTTTCTTTGGATTTCCAACGAATGATCAGGCCAAGGAACTGCCCATTGCCACATGAGAATGCCTCTGGATGGACATCCCCGAGAACCAAACCGGATCTCTACCAACACAAGGCCGGGTTACCCCTAACTGAGTAACAACTGACCGAATATGCCATCCCCCGGTCCTTTGGGACCTTTCACCGAGCGCTCGTAATCAATTCACACAATCATAAAGTGTTTTCAACATGAGTAAGTATTTGGGCTCCATACCATGATACCACCCTTTTCCAGAAGGAAATGCACATATCCTAAAGGGCGCTACCCCTCATAACCTTGCCGCATCTTTCCTGTTTTGACCATTCCGGGGTGTGAGGCTCGACGAAGTCACGTCCACAAAAACATACTTTATACAAAAGCCATGCTTTGGGTCAACAAATGATCATAGAAATGATCACCAGGATAGACGATCAAACAAATGATCCTATCACAAATAATCAACACAATGATCATTTCACAGCAACACTCAGCATGTCACATTACCAAATTGGGAATATATCGTTGATAACCTTCAACTACATAACCTCTGAGCTCGTACGTCTCAGAGAAGGGTGTTAAGCTAAAAGAATAAATTCTCCACCACCAACAGAAATATATTTGAAAGAAATCGGCTTTATATCTCAATTTGTAATGTCAGACATACAATCCATACAAGTCTGTTCTGGGTTCGAACAGAACCGAAGGCACTTACAAAGAAGTCCTTGCAATCCGGATATCCACAATCCTGATCGGATTCACCATCACATATGGAGAACTCAATACCGTAGCTACTCGGTGCAGAGTCAATCGACAGGTCATCCTATCGCTCTCGCAAATACCGGGTCTTCAACACCGATCTTCAATGCTATCCATTACGTCGTATCACTATTCGGAATGGGTAATCCGAATAACGAGCGCAATAATTTAAAAATAAGTGTAGCATTCAAATTCAACAAATCACAACAAATACCTTTCAAAGGTAAATATTGATAGTCGGTTATTGAACTATCAATGGATATGCACACATCACTAGATTCCAAATAATTTTCCAAATTATTTATTTCCAAAATATCTTCACAAGATATATAATTTCAATATGTCAAAAATAAATCAATATTTATCTTTAAACAAATTTCCCCATTCTTTTATAAATTCCATAGTGAATTTTCATTCCAACATATCCATGCATATACGATTTCAATTATTCATTTCAATTTATCTTCAAAAAGATAAATTCTCAAAATATTCACTTCATATTGGAAAGCATTTCCATACTTATTTAATAAGTAATTCACAAATTCATTTATTTTCAACACTAGGAAAATATTCAATATACTTGAATCGAAATTAAGTATATATTTCATTCTTTAAGGAAATCATTCTCTTAAACATATTTATTTGGGCCAAAACGAATGTTGCGTAAAACATCGTTACGACAATCCAAAATCACTAGTATAGGGATTCGAAATTAAAATAGATATATAAATCCCAATACTATACAAAACATTTCCTTTCGGAAATCATTTACTATAACAACAGTGTTATAGTCCACCATTTCCTTCTATCTCTCGAAAACGTCTATTTCAACAATGAATGTTGAAATCTATGGTTTCGAATCTCAACACATTTAAAACATCATTAGATCGTTTTAATTCTATTTAAAACATCATATCTAAAACATTTTCTTTAACATACTATTCACTATTCAAAAACGTGAATATACTACGTTAACCAATTTCATCATTTCTATACATTTTATTTCAAAGGATTATTCACAGTCAAAACGTGAATATAACTCCATTAATAGGTTTCAACAATTTTACTTATCAAAATAAGTCGTTTGCGAATTTATAAAACAACGTTTATAAATTCCATTTCTATTTATCTTATAACATCTTTCTTTATAAATTTTCTTTATTAACCTATTTCAATTCATATCTCATGATATACTAGAAATTCATACTATAAGTCAAATACTTATAATTTATTTGTTTGCCAAAAATCGTTCCTTTGAACTTCATAATTATAAATCTTATAACTTATAAGATTCAATTATTTATCTAAAACCATTCTTTTAATAACTTTATAAATTTTATAAACCTACTGCTTATAAAATTCCATCTATAACTTCACCGTTTATAATTCTATGAATTTCATTCATTTATGAAATTCATTCACAATTCATTCTAACAATTATAAAATCTCGTTTTATAATCCAAAATATTCTAATTTATAAATATCAATTTATAAATCTTTTATATAATCAATTTATATTATTATTTTAAAACGTCTTTAAACTCCTTTATAATTTCACCATTTTGATTTATAAAATAATCAAATTTTATAAATCCTATTTTTAAACTTTTCACAATAAATTCTAAAATCCCAATTTAACTATTTTATAAAAACATTAGCCTCATATTTTCAAAAATTAACCTTTAACTATATTTCTCAAGAACCATAATTTTTTATAACATTAAAATTATATCGTTTATTTATTGAAAACGAATCAATTCCAAACATATAGTATATTTTCAAAAATCACTTTAAAAATCATTTTAAAGTTCCAAATTTTGGTCCAATGATGCTACATACCAAATAGTCAATCACGACTACAACGATATCATATATCGATATGATAATCCATCAAATATTAAAATATCTGAAATCAAATAAAAACTGTTGAGGAATCCAGTTGGATCCCTCCAACCTGTTTCCTGCATCCACAAACATTAGCACAATACCAATTCCGCTCTAGTACGGAATTATCGCGGTATATGGGATTTAAAATATTATCCGCTTAATAGACGGCGCAATAGGATCTCATCCGCTATACAAATGCGGGAAATCAATAACTGCAATATATACATATGCCAATATATATATATATATTGTTATTATATATAATACTAATTTCACTGTTTATGAAATATTCGCGGTATATGTTTTTAATAAATAACATCCGCTTACTAACGGCGCATAATGTCTATTTTAACAATCAATAGATAACAATTATCATTCAAACATGCATTCAAATATTTTAAATGTAACTATTTAAAATAAAATCGAAACTGATTCGATTGAGTGAGAAGTTCTCACCTTGATTTCAATTTCGTTTTAGCGATTTATTTCGAATAAAATTAAACGGACGTTTAATTTTACCCAAAATTCTCACTAACTCCAAACGACTCCAATTCAATTCCATAGCGTAGTGCTCGTCCATACGATTCCAACGCAACTGGTTTCGCGCGTTTTCGACCTCGTATGAAAAAGTTATGCATTTATGAAGTTTACTCGAATTTTAAATATAAAATTTACAACTTAAATTAACTAATTTTTAACCTAACAAAATCATGGCCACTGGATCATGCTTCCTTGCATCTGAACCGTGCAATTCCTTCTCCCTTTCTTCTTCGTTGTTCACGCAAGCACCAGTAAAGAGGCCGAACCCATCTATCACAATTAGGGTTTAACTTCGTGCCGCCAACGCTCGACGAAACTTCATCAAACCACCTCCACATCGAAGCCCCTTCCACCACGCACCAACGCCGGCCGACCGCACCCCCCTAGCGCTGCCGTCGCCTCGTATTTCATGCTCGAACGCACGGCCTTTGAGCCCAAATTCCCATCGACCCACAACTCCGTTTCCAATCACAACCGTTGGATTGGTAGATCTCAGTGTGCTCTACAATCTTCTAGTTATAAGATTCTTGTAAATGTTGATGGATGAAGAGAAAAGAGGAGGAGAAGAAGAGAAGTTTTCGGCCTTTGGTTCTGGAGACGGCGGCGGCTAGGGTTTAGTTTTTTTTTTTCTTGTGAATTGTGGGCTATTTATAGGAAAACGAACGACGCTATTCATCCGGGTTTTCCAAACTCCGATTTACGCGCCGTAACCAGCGTTTCTAGGGTTTACCCCGCGTTCCGGACACAATGGAACAGGTTTTGAATGCTAATTCGGACATCTGTGCGAGTTATGGCAATAAACGTTCAATTTGAATTAAACCGATTTAAACGATTTTCTAAGCGTTTTAATTTGTACCGGACAAACGGTAAATCCAATTGATACGAAATTTTAAACCTTAAAATAATATCACATTACGGATCCGATGAAACTGGTTTCGTCGAAATCCGAGACTTTTTGAAAAATAACTATTTTAACTCGCCAAATTAATATTAAAAACAATTCGATGCGTTTCGAGCTGCCACGATCAAACGATAACTCTGATTGCTACGAAAATTGAAATCCGGTAATAACTAACTATTACGGATCCAAATAGGTCTCGTCCAATTCTGAGACTGTTCGAAAATTGACTATTTTCACTAGTCGATTTTAATATTAAAATACTCAATTTTCACAAATAAACTTTTAATTCGATTTTAAAAGTTCTAAAATATCATTCTAACTCCAATATGATAAAATAAAATTTTACAAATCATTTTCAATTAACTTTTAACTCAATTTTCAATTATTTCCATAATTTAACATATTAAATTATCGATTTAATTATCCAATTAAATCCAGTTATTCAAAATAAAATTTATTCGACTTATAAATTTCACTTATAAATATTTAAAATAAATTAAATATTCAAATTTTAATTACTAAAAATCCTGGGTCGTTATAATCTTCCCCCCTTAAAAGAATTTCGTCCTCGAAATTAACAAGTAAGAAAAATTACAGAATCTATTAACTTTCCCAAAATACATAGTTAAATTTCTTACAATAACTTTACTAAGTTTTCAAATCATACTTAGTTATATTTTCAAAAACAACTACTATTGTTCAACTTTCAATTCTAAATCAAAGTTAAAGTTTTCAAAAAATTTCAATTTTCTCAAATGTTTTCTAACGCCTTAAATTTTCGAAAAAATTCGCCATAGTCTCCTTTGCGCGGCTCGATCCGAAAAAAAAATGACAGTATATATAACACAAATATACATCTCATCAAGTAATGAGGCATCCCGCAGGGAAAAAGTATAAAAGTACGGTATGTAATCCGAGATATGTACCTTATATTTTATTAGCGTGCATATACGGCTAATATAGCGCGAAAGCGAGCTCCAAATGCGAAGCAAACGCGATCCGCTCCTACTAAACACTCAACAACAACATGAGAAACATGCATATAGAGAATAGTATCGATATACAACATATAGCAACATAATAACTATATATGCCAACATAGCAAATGAAACAAAACAACAAATGCAAACATCAACCAACTATCATCCAACTAACATCCATAACCAATAAATATTCATTCATATCCTCATTAATATTCAATGAATTGGGTTTTCAATTTAATCACATTTGATTCATTAACAGTGGATGTTTTTACTAACATTCATTTTCAATTAGTTTATATTCACTAATTCATATTCAAGTTGGTTCACTTCCAAATCAAATTCAATTCCATTTAAGATTCACTTAACTTCCAATTGAATTTCAATTACTTTAGTTTCCAATTTCATTAAATCTTAATGAATTATATACAATCAAATAACAATCATATAACAACCAATGTATATTAATTACAACCAAATTCCTTTGCTTATATTCATTCAATTTGGTTTAACACCATCACTTTCAATTGGTTTAATTAAATTGATTTTCATTCAATCTTTCAACTTTCAAATAACATTAGATTTTAATGAATTAACACTTATATTCATTATTTCATATCAATTTTTCACATTTAATTGATTAACATTCAATCCATTAATTCAATTCAATTTACAAAAGTTGAATTTCATTACATAACTCAAGTTCATATCTATCACTTAACTTTGTTAATTTACTTTGATACCAATATCAACTTCCTTCAACATTTCTTAAGTTATATTTCATTTACAAACATCACTTGTTTTTACTTAACTTAAATTCCAACTTATAAATCAATTTAGATTCCAATTCTAAAGTAAATTTACATTTAACTTTAAATTCATTTTTATTTACAACTCATATTCATAAATATATTCATATAGTTTCACTTCTCATATATATAAGTTTATTTCACAATTGTAAATTACTTTAATTATAATTCAATTCTTATAATTCTTTTGCTTATACAATTATTCTTTTATTTAGATTATTCAAACAACTAAACAATCTACTTATATACACTTTAGTAATTCTGAAAAATTATTTCTTTATATATAAAATATACTCAAGTAAAATTATTTCATTTACCTAATTTAAAACAATATTGTGTCGAATTGTTCTATTCAAGTGTTTAGAAACCCCTTCGGCATAGTTGTCCAGACCGTGCTGACGAAGGTTCATATACCACTCAATAAACCAATCATCACAATATAAAACGATTTCATATTCACTAACAAATACGCACTCGTATCTATTATTACACTCAAACTCATTCTAGAGCACTACTGACTCTATCTCTAATGAGTAATACCCAACAGAGCCATGGTTGTCGCTTAACCATATGCTCTGATACCAGATGTAACGATTGTAGTGGTCACAACCGGTAGGCTTTTCAACCATCCCAGCCCCACCGTGGCTTACACTGATATCCCAAACTTGCTTTTACGGCCACCCTTTCGAATGTCACGGCTTCGCCTAACCAACCCCGTAAAGAGGACGTCTGGGGGTAAGAGTCTCCCGTTCGCCACCAAACCGCGAAGCGAGAACCCCCCATCACATATCACCTAGCATAAGCAAGACTGGTGTGAGAACTCAAAACAGTTTATTTATCTTTAAAATCAAAATAGAGGAATATTTTTAAAGTCAATTCGCAATGCTTTTAAAAATGAGACTACCATAAGACCTCCCGCCACACACACAATGCAAACGCAGACTTGGAGGAGATTTCTCCTTATGATAGTCAAAGATGCTTGATACGCATTTAAAAAGAACATTTCATATTATTATTAGTGCATAGTGTAGGAAAACATTTCGAAAGTAGAATATAAATCTTAGCCAGCATAGGTACCATTATAGTATGCTTACTATAGCTACCATATTAGATGGCAGGTTGTAACGACCCAGAATTTTTATTAATTAAAATATGAATATTTAATTAATTTTAAATATTAATAAGTGAATTTATAAGTCGAATAAATTTTTATTTGAATTATTGAATTTAATTGGATTATTAAATCGATAATTTAATACGTTAAATTATGGAAATAATTGAAAACTGAGTTAAATATGATTGAAAATGATTTGTAAAATTTTATTTTATCATATGAAAGTTAGAACGATATTTTAGAACTTTTAAAATCGAATTAAAAGATAATTTGTGAAAATTGAATATTTTAATATTTAATAATCGACTGTAAAATAGCCAATTTTTGAACAGTCTCAGAATTGAACGAAACTAGTTCCATTGGATCCGTAATAGTTAGTTATTACCGGATTTCAATTTTCGTGTCAATCGGAGTTATCGTTTGATCGTGGCAACTCGAAACGCATCGAATTATTTTTAATTTAAATTTGGCGAGTTAAAATAGCCATTTTTCAAAAAGTCTCGGATTTCGACGAAACCAGTTTCATCGGATCCGTAATGTGATATTATTGTAAGGTTTCAAGTTTCAAGTCGTTTGGATTTACCGTTTGTCCGGTACAAATTAAAACGCCTAGAAAATCGCTTAAATCGGTTTAATTTAAATTGAGCGTTTACAGCCATAACTCGCACAGATGTCCGAATTAGCTTTCGAAACCTGTTCCATTGTGTCCGGAACGCGGGATAAACCCTAGGAACGTCAGTTTCGGCGCGTAAATCGGAGTTTGGAAAATCGAAATGAATAGTGTTCAAAATTTTCTCTATAAATAGACCATTGAATTCACAAAGAAAAATAAAAAAAAAGTTCCTAAACCCTAATCTATAACCATAGCCGCCAGTTATGGGTCAATGGCCGAAAATCACCCTCGCTTTTCTTTAATTATCTCTTCATCCACTCAACGATTCGAGAATCTTTCAACTAGAAAAAGGTAGAGCATGAAGAGATCTCGAGATCCAACGGTTATGATCTGAAAAGACTTCACGGATCAACGGCAATTGGCTTGAGAAGGGGGCACGTTCGGCCTCGGCGTGCGTGCATAGGTGGTGGCCGAGCTTCGTATGGTGCTGGGCGTGGGTGGAGCTAGGGGAGGCGTGTCGAATGGAGGTTCTTGATCGTGTCGATGTGGTGTGTGTTTGGAGAATAATTTAACCCTAGATTCTAGAGTGGGTTCGGCTTCAATACTGTTAGTTGCGCGTGTTGGAGAAGAACATGATGCACGGTCATGATGCATCAGTGATGGATCCTACGGCCTGTAAAAGCTAGGTTAAAAATTTAATTAAAATTAGTAAATTTATATATAGTTTAAATTCGTGCAAGTTCAAATATACATATCTTTTTCATACGAGGTCGAAAACACGCGAAACCAGTTGCGTTGGAATCGTATGGACGAGCACTACGCGATGGAGTCGGTTTGGAGTCGTTTGGAGTTAGTGAGAATTTTGGGTAAAATTAAACGTCCGTTTAATTTTATTCGAAATAAATCGCTAAAACGGAATTTAAATCAAGGTGAGAACTTCTCACTCAATCGAATCGGTTTCGATTTTATTTTAAATAGTTAGATTTAAAATATTTGAATGCATGTTTGAATGATGATTGTTATCTATTTATTGTTAAAATAGACATTATACGCCGTTAGTAAGCGGATGTTATTTATTAAAAACATATACCGCGAATATTTCATAAACAGTGAAATTGGTATTATATGTAATAGCAATATATATATATTGGCATATGTATATATTGGAGTTATTGATTTCCCGCATTTTTTTGTTTAGCGGATGAGACCCTATTGCGCCGTCTATTAAGCGGATAATATTTTAAATCCCATATAGCGCGATAATTTCGTACTGGAGCGAAATTGGTATTGTGCTAATGTTTGTGAATGCAGGAAAACAGGTTGGAGGGATCCAACTGGATTCCTCAACAGTATTTATTTGATTATGGATATTTTGATATTCGTTGATTATCATATACGATATGTGATATCGTTGTAGTCGTGATTGACTATTTGGTGTGTGGCATCATTGGACCAAATTTTGGGATTTTAAAATGATTTTTAAAGTGATTTTTGAGAATATACTATATTTTGGAATTGATCCATTATAAATAAATAAACGTTATAATTTTTAAAGTTATAAAAATTATGATTTTTAAGAAATATAGTTAAAAGCTGATTTTTTTTAAAATAAGGAACTAATGACTTTATAAAATAGTTAAATTGGGATTTCTGAAATAATTGTGAAAAGTTTAAGTATAGGATTTATAAAAATTTGATTATTTTATAAATCAAAATGATGAAATTATAAAGGAGATTAAAGACGTTTTAAAGAATAATATAAATTGATTTATATTAAGAGATTTATAAATGGATATTTATAAATTGAAATATTGACATTATAAAACGAGTTTTTATAAGTGTTTGAATGAAGTGAAAATGAATTTTGTAAATGAATGGAATTTATAAAATTATAAATGGTGAAGTTATAAATGAAATTTATAAATAGTAAGATTTATAAATTTTGTGAAGTTATTAAAAGAATAGTTTTGAATAAATCGTTGAATCTTATAAGTTATAAGATTTATAATTATGAAGTTTAAAAGAACGATTTTGTAAAATAATCGTTTTATAAGCATTTAATTTATAATATGAACCTTTAGTTTATAATTGAGTTATAAATCGAATAGATTAATAAAGGAAATTATAAAAGGAAGTTGTTATAAAACAAATAGAAATGGAATTTATAAACGTTGTTTTATAAATTTGTAAACGACTTATTTTGATAAGTAAATTGTTGAAACTTATTTATGAAGTTATATTCACATTTTTATCTGTGAATAATCCTTTGAAATAAAAATGAAATAAAGGATGAAATTGATTAACGTAGTATATTCACGTTTTTGAATAGTGAATAATATGTTAAAGAAACTGTTTTGAATGTGATGTTTTAAACAAAATTAAAACAAGTTAACGATGTTTTAAATGCATTGAGATTCGAAACCATAGATTTCAACATTTATTGTTGGAATAGACGTTTTCGAGAAATAGAAGGAAATAATGGACTATAACACTGTTGTTATAGTAAATGATTTCCGAAAGGAAATGTTTTGTATAGTATTGGGATTTATATATCTATTTTAATTTCGAATCCCTATACTAGTGATTTTGGGTTGTCGTAACGATGTTTTACGTAACATTCGTTTTGGCCCAAAGAAATATGTTTAAGAGCATGATTTCCTTAAAGAATGAAATATATACTTAATCTCGTTTTAAGTATATTAAATGTTTTCCAAGTGTTGAAAATAAATAAAATTTGTGAATTACTTATGAATAAATAAGTATGGAAATGTTTTTCCAATATAAAGTGAATATTAGAGAATTTATCTTTTTGAAGATAAATTGAAAATGAATATTATAAATCGAATTGAAGTCGTATATTCATTAATACTTTGGAATGTAAATTCACTATTGAATTTATAAAAGAAAATAGAATTTGTTTAAAAATAAATATTGATTTATTTTTGAAGTGTGAAATTATATATCTAGTGAAGATATTTTTGGAAAATAAATAATTTGGAAAATTATTTGGAATCTGGTGATGTATGCATATCAATTGATAGTTCAATAACCGACTATCAATATTTCCCTTTGAATGGGTAATTGATGTGATTTGTTTGAAGTTGAATGCACACTTATTTTTGAATAAGCGCTCACTATTCGGGTTAACCGGGAAAGGACCATGGGGTCGTATAACCCATTCCGAATATGTGATACGTCGTTGTGAATTGCATTGAAGATCGGTGTTGAAGACCGAGTATTTGCGAAAGCGATAGGATGACCTATCGATTGTCTCTGCACTGGGTAGCTCCTGGTATAGAGATTCCTTAAGTGATGGGAAATTCGATCGGGATTGTGAATACCCGGATTGCAAGGGCTTCGTAAGAAGTGCCTTCAGTTTTGTTCGAGCCCGGAACAGACTTGTATGGATTGTATGTCTGACATTACAAATTGAGATATAAAGCCGATTTCTTTCAAATATATTTCTGTTGGTGGCGGAGAATTTATTCTTTAGCTTAACACCCTTCTCTGAGACGTACGAGCTCAGAGGTTATGTAGTTGAATGTTATCAGCGATATATTCCCATTTTGGTAATGTGACATGCTAAGTGTAGCTGTAAATGATCATTGTGTTGATTATTTGTGATAGGATCATTTGTTTGATCGTCTATCCTTGTGATCATTGTGTTGATCATTTGTTGACCCAAAGCATTGCTTTTGTATAAAGTATGTTTTTGTGGACGTGACTTCGTCGAGCCTCACACCCCGTGAATGGTCAAAACAGGAAAGAAGCAGCAAGGTTATGAGGGGTAGCACCCTTTAGGATGTGTCCATAACCTTCTGGAAAAGGGTGGTATCATGGTATGGAGCCCAGATACTTACTCATGTTGAAAACACTTTGTTATGATTGTGTGAATTGATTACGAGCGCTCGGTGAAAAGGTCCCAAAGGACCGGGGGATGGCATATTCGGTCAGTTGTTACTCAGTTAGGGGTAACCCGGCCTTGTGTTGGTAGAGATCCGGTTTGGTTCTCGGGGATGTCCATCCAGAGGCATTCTCATGTGGCAATGGGAAGTTCCTTGGCCTGATCATTCGTTGGAAATCCAATTCCCAATATGAAACTTTTACGGTATTAGTTGTAGAACCTGCCATTCACTTATGGTGGTCACCACTGTTTGGATGGTAGCTATAGTAGGCATACGATAATGGTCGTATGTTGGCTAAGATTTATATTCTACTTTCGAAATGAATTTTTCCTACACTATGCACTAATAATAATATCAAATGTTCTTTTTAATGCGTATCAAGCATCTTTGACTATCATAAGGAGAAATCTCCTCCGATTCTGCGTTTGCATTGTGTGTGTGCGCGGGAGGCCTTATGGTAGTCTCATTTTTAAAAGCATTTCGAATTGACTTTAAAAATATTCCTCTATTTTGATTTTAAAGATAAATAAACTGTTTTGAGTTCTCACACCAGTCACATGACTGACTCGGAGTTTATTGTTTTCCTTCCTAAACTCTGGGTGCCCGCCAATTTCCACACGGGCAGTCAAGAGTTAGGTTTATCAGGATATTCTGGATATTCTGGAGTTGCTGGAGGCAAGCTGGATGGCATGGCATATTACTTATATAGTATTTCTTTTTTCGCTGCACTGTTTGTTGTTGTTGTATACTCTGATGATATGATGAAATGAAATGTATAAAATATAATAACTGATATAGTTCTTTGTTTAAAGATTATTCATTTATTATTATATGTTGTTCCGCTGCGAATTGTGAGATTCTGTTGTTGTTCTGCTGTTTTCTGTTCTGTTCTCTATTCTCTTTTTCTTCTATTTTAAAATTTTCTATCTTCTGTTTTCTCTTCCCTCTATTATCTATTTTCTTCTATCTTCTATCTTTTTCTCTTTTCTTCTTTAAATTCTTTTCTTAAAACCCTCAGTGTTCGGTTTTCCGTCGTTCGATTTCTCGGCAGTCGATAAAGTGAGTATCGATGTTGAATTTTCGGAAGACGAAGAATCGGGTCCTGACAATGTGGTATCAGAGCTTATGGTTAAGCGACAACCATGGTTCTGTTGGGTATTACTCATTAGAGGTAGAGTCAGTAGTACTCTAGAATGAGTTTGAGTGTAATAATAGCTATGGGAGCGTATTTGTTAGTGAATATAAAATTGTTTTATATTGTGATGATTGGTTTGTTGAGTGGCATATGAACCTTCGTCAGCACGGTATGTACAACTATGCCGAAGGGGTTTCTAAACACTTGAATAGAACAATTCGACATAATATTGTTTTTAAATTGGGTAAATAAAATAATTTTGCCTTGAGTATATTTTGTATATGAAGAAATAATTTTTCAGAATTATTAAAGATTATATAAGTAGATTGTTTAGTTGTTTGAATAATCTAAATTAAAGAATAATTGTATAAGCAAAAAGAATTATAAGAATTGAATTATAATTAAAGTGATTTACAATTGTGAAATAAACTTATATATATAAGAAGTGAAACTATATGAATATATTTATGAATATGAGTTATAAATAAAAAATGAATTTAAAGTTAAATGGAAATTTACTTTAGAATTGGAATCTGAATTGATTTATAAGTTGGAATTTAAGTTGAGTAAAAACAAGTGAATTTAAAGTTAAATGGAATATAACTTAAGTGATATTGAATGAAGTTGATATTAGTATCAAAGTAAAATAATAAAGTGAAGTGATAGATGTGAACTTGAGTTATATAAATGAAATTCAACTTTTATAATTGAATTGAATTAATAAATTGAATGTAAATCAATTGAATGTGAATAAATTGGAATGAAATAATGAATATAAGTGTTAATTCATTAAAATCTAATGTTATTGGAAGTTGAATAAATTGAATGAGAATGAATATAAGCAAAGGAATTTGATTGTAATTAATATACATTGGTTGATATATGGTTGTTAGTTGATTTTATATAATTCATTAAGTGTTAATGAAATTGAAAACTATGTAATTGAATTCAAATTAGAAGTAAATAAATTTGAATAGAATTGAACGTGAATTGGATTTAATTAGTGAATGCAAACTAATTAAAATTGAGAATGAATGTTGATAAAATCCAATGTAAATAAATCAAATGTGATTTGAATTGAAAACCCTTTCATTGAATATTAATGAGAATATGAATGAATATTATTGATTATGAATGGTAGTTGGTTGATGGTTGAATATATATTGCTATTGAATGCATTTCTATGTTAGCATATATAGTTGTTATGGAGATATATGTTGTATATTGATACTATTTCCATATATGCATGATTCTCATGTTGTTTGTTGAGTGTTTAGTAGGTGCGGATCGCGTTTGCTTCGCATTTGGAGCTCGCTTTTGCGCTATATTAGCCGTATATGCTCGCTAATAAAATATAAGGTACATATCTCGGATTACATACCGTACTTTTACATTTTTTCCCTTCGGGATGCCTCATTACTTGATGAGATGTATATTTGTGATATATATACTGTCATTTTTTTTTCGGATCGAGCCGCGCAAAGGAGACTATGGCGAATTTTTCCGAAAATTTAAGGCGTTAGAAAAAATTTGAGAAAATTGGAAAATTTTGAAAACTTTAACTTTGATTTTGGAATTGAAAGTTAAACAATAGTAATTGTTTTTGAAAAAAATAACTAAGTATGATTTGAAAACTTAGTAAAGATATTATAAGAAGTTTAACTATGAATTTTTGGAAAGTTAATAGATTCTGTAATTTTTCTTACTTGATAATTTCGAGGACGAAATTCTTTTAAGGGGGAAAGATTGTAACGACCCAGAATTTTTATTAATTAAAATATGAATATTTAATTAATTTTAAATATTAATAAGTGAATTTATAAGTCGAATAAATTTTTATTTGAATTATTGAATTTAATTGGATTATTAAATCGATAATTTAATACGTTAAATTATGGAAATAATTGAAAACTAAGTTAAATATGATTGAAAATGATTTGTAAAATTTTATTTTATCATATGAAAGTTAGAACGATATTTTAGAACTTTTAAAATCGAATTAAAAGATAATTTGTGAAAATTGAATATTTTAATATTTAATAATCGACTGTAAAATAGCCAATTTTTGAACAGTCTCAGAATTGAACGAAACCAGTTCCATTGGATCCGTAATAGTTAGTTATTACCGGATTTCAATTTTCGTGTCAATCGGAGTTATCGTTTGATCGTGGCAACTCGAAACGCATCGAATTATTTTTAATTTAAATTTGGCGAGTTAAAATAGCCATTTTTCAAAAAGTCTCGGATTTCGACGAAACCAGTTTCATCGGATCCGTAATGTGATATTATTGTAAGGTTTCAAATTTCAAGTCGTTTGGATTTACCGTTTGTCCGGTACAAATTAAAACGCCTAGAAAATCGCTTAAATCGGTTTAATTTAAATTGAGCGTTTACAGCCATAACTCGCACAAATGTCCGAATTAGCTTTCGAAACCTGTTCCATTGTGTCCGACATGCGGGATAAACCCTAGGAACGTCAGTTTCGACGCGTAAATCGGAGTTTGGAAAATCGAAATGAATAGTGTTCAAAATTTTCTCTATAAATAGACCATTGAATTCACAAAGAAAAATTAAAAAAAAAAAGTTCCTAAACCCTAATCTATAAGCATAGCCGCCAGTTATGGGTCAATGGCCGAAAATCACCCTCGCTTTTCTTCAATTATCTCTTCATCCACTCAACGATTCGAGAATCTTTCAACTAGAAAAAGGTAGAGCATGAAGAGATCTCGAGATCCAACGGTTATGATCTGAAAAGACTTCACGGATCAACGACAATTGGCTTGAGAAGGGGGCACGTTCGGCCTCGGTGTGCGTGCATAGGTGGTGGCCGAGCTTCGTATGGTGCTGGGCGTGGGTGGAGCTAGGGGAGGCGTGTCGAATGGAGGTTCTTGATCGTGTCGATGTGGTGTGTGTTTGGAGAATAATTTAACCCTAGATTCTAGAGTGGGTTCGGCTTCAATACTGGTAGTTGCGCGTGTTGGAGAAGAACATGATGCATGGTCATGATGCATCAGTGATGGAACCTACGGCCTGTAGAAGCTAGGTTAAAAATTTAATTAAAATTAGTAAATTTATATATAGTTTAAATTCGTGCAAGTTCAAATATACATATCTTTTTCATACGAGGTCGAAAACGCGCGAAACCAGTTGCGTTGGAATCGTATGGACGAGCACTACGCGATGGAGTCGGTTTGGAGTCGTTTGGAGTTAGTGAGAATTTTGGGTAAAATTAAGCGTCCGTTTAATTTTATTCGAAATAAATCGCTAAAACGGAATTTAAATCAAGGTGAGAACTTCTCACTCAATCGAATCGGTTTCGATTTTATTTTAAATAGTTAGATTTAAAATATTTGAATGCATGTATGAATGATGATTGTTATCTATTTATTGTTAAAATAGACATTATACGCCGTTAGTAAGCGGATGTTATTTATTAAAAACATATACCGCGAATATTTCATAAACAGTGAAATTGGTATTATATGTAATAGCAATATATATATATTGGCATATGTATATATTGGAGTTATTGATTTCCCGCATTTTTTTGTTTAGCGGATGAGACCCTATTGCGCCGTCTATTAAGCGGATAATATTTTAAATCCCATATACCGCGATAATTTCGTACTGGAGCGAAATTGGTATTGTGCTAATGTTTGTGAATGCAGGAAAACAGGTTGGAGGGATCCAACTGGATTCCTCAACAGTATTTATTTGATTATGGATATTTTGATATTCGTTGATTATCATATACGATATGTGATATCGTTGTAGTCGTGATTGACTATTTGGTGTGTGGCATCATTGGACCAAATTTTGGGATTTTAAAATGATTTTTAAAGTGTTTTTTGAGAATATACTATATTTTGGAATTGATCCATTATAAATAAATAAACGTTATAATTTTTAAAGTTATAAAAATTATGATTTTTAAGAAATATAGTTAAAAGCTGATTTTTTTGAAAATAAGGAACTGATGACTTTATAAAATAGTTAAATTGGGATTTCTGAAATAATTGTGAAAAGTTTAAGTATAGGATTTATAAAAATTTGATTATTTTATAAATCAAAATGATGAAATCATAAAGGAGATTAAAGACGTTTTAAAGAATAATATAAATTGATTTATATTAAGAGATTTATAAATGGATATTTATAAATTGAAATATTGACATTATAAAACGAGTTTTTATAAGTGTTTGAATGAAGTGAAAATGAATTTTGTAAATGAATGGAATTTATAAAATTATAAATGGTGAAGTTATAAATGAAATTTATAAATAGTAAGATTTATAAATTTTGTGAAGTTATTAAAAGAATAGTTTTGAATAAATCGTTGAATCTTATAAGTTATAAGATTTATAATTATGAAGTTTAAAAGAACGATTTTGTAAAATAATCGTTTTATAAGCATTTAATTTATAATATGAACCTTTAGTTTATAATTGAGTTATAAATCGAATAGATTAATAAAGGAAATTATAAAAGGAAGTTGTTATAAAACAAATAGAAATGGAATTTATAAACGTTGTTTTATAAATTTGTAAACGACTTATTTTGATAAGTAAATTGTTGAAACTTATTTATGAAGTTATATTCACATTTTTATTTGTGAATAATCCTTTGAAATAAAAATGAAATAAAGGATGAAATTGATTAACGTAGTATATTCACGTTTTTGAATAGTGAATAATATGTTAAAGAAACTGTTTTGAATGTGATGTTTTAAACAGAATTAAAACAAGTTAACGATGTTTTAAATGCATTGAGATTCGAAACCATAGATTTCAACATTTATTGTTGGAATAGACGTTTTCGAGAAATAGAAGGAAATAATGGACTATAACACTGTTGTTATAGTAAATGATTTCCGAAAGGAAATGTTTTGTATAGTATTGGGATTTATATATCTATTTTAATTTCGAATCCCTATACTAGTGATTTTGGGTTGTCGTAACGATGTTTTACGTAACATTCGTTTTGGCCCAAAGAAATATGTTTAAGAGCATGATTTCCTTAAAGAATGAAATATATACTTAATCTCGATTTAAGTATATTAAATGTTTTCCAAGTGTTGAAAATAAATAAAATTTGTGAATTACTTATGAATAAATAAGTATGGAAATGTTTTTCCAATATAAAGTGAATATTAGAGAATTTATCTTTTTGAAGATAAATTGAAAATGAATATTATAAATCGAATTGAAGTTGTATATTCATTAATACTTTGGAATGTAAATTCACTATTGAATTTATAAAAGAAAGTAGAATTTGTTTAAAAATAAATATTGATTTATTTTTGAAGTGTGAAATTATATATCTAGTGAAGATATTTTTGGAAAATAAATAATTTGGAAAATTATTTGGAATCTGGTGATGTATGCATATCAATTGATAGTTCAATAACCGACTATCAATATTTCCCTTTGAATGGGTAATTGATGTGATTTGTTTGAAGTTGAATGCACACTTATTTTTGAATAAGCGCTCACTATTCGGGTTAACCGGGAAAGGACCATGGGGTCGTATAACCCATTCCGAATATGTGATACGTCGTTGTGAATTGCATTGAAGATCGGTGTTGAAGACCGAGTATTTGCGAAAGCGATAGGATGACCTATCGATTGTCTCTGCACTGGGTAGCTCCTGGTATAGAGATTCCTTAAGTGATGGGAAATTCGATCGGGATTGTGAATACCCGGATTGCAAGGGCTTCGTAAGAAGTGCCTTCGGTTTTGTTCGAGCCCGGAACAGACTTGTATGGATTGTATGTCTGACATTACAAATTGAGATATAAAGCCGATTTCTTTCAAATATATTTCTGTTGGTGGCGGAGAATTTATTCTTTAGCTTAACACCCTTCTCTGAGACGTACGAGCTCAGAGGTTATGTAGTTGAATGTTATCAGCGATATATTCCCATTTTGGTAATGTGACATGCTAAGTGTAGCTGTAAATGATCATTGTGTTGATTATTTGTGATAGGATCATTTGTTTGATCGTCTATCCTTGTGATCATTGTGTTGATCATTTGTTGACCCAAAGCATTGCTTTTGTATAAAGTATGTTTTTGTGGACGTGACTTCGTCGAGCCTCACACCCCGTGAATGGTCAAAACAGGAAAGAAGCAGCAAGGTTATGAGGGGTAGCACCCTTTAGGATGTGTCCATTTCCTTCTGGAAAAGGGTGGTATCATGGTATGGAGCCCAGATACTTACTCATGTTGAAAACACTTTGTTATGATTGTGTGAATTGATTACGAGCGCTCGGTGAAAAGGTCCCAAAGGACCGGGGGATGGCATATTCGGTCAGTTGTTACTCAGTTAGGGGTAACCCGGCCTTGTGTTGGTAGGGATCCGGTTTGGTTCTCGGGGATGTCCATCCAGAGGCATTCTCATGTGGCAATGGGAAGTTCCTTGGCCTGATCATTCGTTGGAAATCCAATTCCCAATATGAAACTTTTACGGTATTAGTTGTAGAACCTGCCATTCACTTATGGTGGTCACCACTGTTTGGATGGTAGCTATAGTAGGCATACGATAATGGTCGTATGTTGGCTAAGATTTATATTCTACTTTCGAAATGAATTTTTCCTACACTATGCACTAATAATAATATCAAATGTTCTTTTTAATGCGTATCAAGCATCTTTGACTATCATAAGGAGAAATCTCCTCCGATTCTGCGTTTGCATTGTGTGTGTGTGCGGGAGGCCTTATGGTAGTCTCATTTTTAAAAGCATTTCGAATTGACTTTAAAAATATTCCTCTATTTTGATTTTAAAGATAAATAAACTGTTTTGAGTTCTCACACCAGTCACATGACTGACTCGGAGTTTATTGTTTTCCTTCCTAAACTCTGGGTGCCCACCAATTTTCACACGGGCAGTCAAGAGTTAGGTTTATCAGGATATTCTGGATATTCTGGAGTTGCTGGAGGCAAGCTGGATGGCATGGCATATTACTTATATAGTATTTCTTTTTCCGCTGCACTGTTTGTTGTTGTTGTATACTCTGATGATATGATGAAATGAAATGTATAAAATGTAATAACTGATATAGTTCTTTGTTTAAAGATTATTCCTTTATTATTATATGTTGTTCCGCTGCGAATTGTGAGATTATATTGTTGTTCTGCTGTTTTCTGTTCTGTTCTCTATTCTCTTTTTCTTCTATTTTAAAATTTTCTATCTTCTGTTTTCTCTTCCCTCTATTATCTATTTTCTTCTATCTTCTATCTTTTTCTCTTTTCTTCTTTAAATTCTTTTCTTAAAACCCTCAGTGTTCGGTTTTCCGTCGTTCGATTTCTCGGCAGTCGATAAAGTGAGTATCGATGTTGAATTTTCGGAAGACGAAGAATCGGGTCCTGACACAGGTTCTACAACTAAAACCGTACAAGTCTCGTATTGTTTCTTTGGATTTCCAACGAATGATCAGGCCAAGGAACTTCCCATTGCCACATGAGAATGCCTCTGGATGGACATCCCCGAGAACCAAACCGGATCTCTACCAACACAAGGCCGGGTTACCCCTAACTGAGTAACAACTGACCGAATATGCCATCCCCCGGTCCTTTGGGACCTTTCACCGAGCGCTCGTAATCAATTCACACAATCATAAAGTGTTTTCAACATGAGTAAGTATTTGGGCTCCATACCATGATACCACCCTTTTCCAGAAGGAAATGCACATATCCTAAAGGGCGCTACCCCTCATAACCTTGCCGCATCTTTCCTGTTTTGACCATTCCGGGGTGTGAGGCTCGACGAAGTCACGTCCACAAAAACATACTTTATACAAAAGCCATGCTTTGGGTCAAAAAATGATCATAGAAATGATCACCAGGATAGACGATCAAACAAATGATCCTATCACAAATAATCAATACAACGATCATTTCACAGCAACACTCAGCATGTCACATTACCAAATTGGGAATATATCGCTGATAACCTTCAACTACATAACCTCTGAGCTCGTACGTCTCAGAGAAGGGTGTTAAGCTAAAAGAATAAATTCTCCGCCACCAACAGAAATATATTTGAAAGAAATCGGCTTTATATCTCAATTTGTAATGTCAGACATACAATCCATACAAGTCTGTTCTGGGTTCGAACAGAACCTAAGGCACTTACAAAGAAGTCCTTGCAATCCGGATATCCACAATCCTGATCGGATTCACCATCACATATGGAGAACTCAATACCGTAGCTACTCGGTGCAGAGTCAATCGACAGGTCATCCTATCGCTCTCGCAAATACTGGGTCTTCAACACCGATCTTCAATGCGATCCATTACGTCGTATCACTATTCGGAATGGGTAATCCGAATAACGAGAGCAATAATTTAAAAATAAGTGTAGCATTCAAATTCAACAAATCACAACAAATACCTTTCAAAGGTAAATATTGATAGTCGGTTATTGAACTATCAATGGATATGCACACATCACCAGATTCCAAATAATTTTCCAAATTATTTATTTCCAAAATATCTTCACAAGATATATAATTTCAATATGTCAAAAATAAATCAATATTTATCTTTAAACAAATTTCCCCATTCTTTTATAAATTCCATAGTGAATTTTCATTCCAAAATATCCATGCATATACGATTTCAATTATTCATTTCAATTTATCTTCAAAAAGATAAATTCTCAAAATATTCACTTCATATTGGAAAACATTTCCATACTTATTTAATAAGTAATTCACAAATTCATTTATTTTCAACACTTGGAAAATATTCAATATACTTGAATCGAAATTAAGTATATATTTCATTCTTTAAGGAAATCATTCTCTTAAACATATTTATTTGGGCCAAAACGAATGTTGCGTTAAACATCGTTACGACAACCCAAAATCACTAGTATAGGGATTCGAAATTAAAATAGATATATAAATCCCAATACTATACAAAACATTTCCTTTCGGAAATCATTTACTATAACAACAGTGTTATAGTCCACCATTTCCTTCTATCTCTCGAAAACGTCTATTTCAACAATGAATGTTGAAATCTATGGTTTCGAATCTCAACACATTTAAAACATCATTAGATCGTTTTAATTCTATTTAAAACATCATATCTAAAACATTTTCTTTAACATACTATTCACTATTCAAAAACGTGAATATACCACGTTAACCAATTTCATCATTTCTATACATTTTATTTCAAGGGATTATTCACAGTCAAAACGTGAATATAACTCCATTAATAGGTTTCAACAATTTTACTTATCAAAATAAGTCGTTTGCGAATTTATAAAACAACGTTTATAAATTCCATTTCTATTTATCTTATAACATCTTTCTTTATAAATTTTCTTTATTAACCTATTTCAATTCATATCTCATGATATACTAGAAATTCATACTATAAGTCAAATACTTATAATTTATTTGTTTGCCAAAAATCGTTCCTTTGAACTTCATAATTATAAATCTTATAACTTATAAGATTCAATTATTTATCCAAAACCATTCTTTTAATAACTTTATAAATTTTATAAACCTACTGCTTATAAAATTCCATCTATAACTTCACCGTTTATAATTCTATGAATTTCATTCATTTATGAAATTCATTCACAATTCATTCTAACAATTATAAAATCTCGTTTTATAATCCAAAATATTCTAATTTATAAATATCAATTTATAAATCTTTTATATAATCAATTTATATTATTATTTTAAAACGTCTTTAAACTCCTTTATAATTTCACCATTTTGATTTATAAAATAATCAAATTTTATAAATCCTATTTTTAAACTTTTCACAATAAATTCTAAAATCCCAATTTAACTATTTTATAAAATCATTAGCCTCATATTTTCAAAAATTAACCATTAACTATATTTCTCAAGAACCATAATTTTTTATAACATTAAAATTATATCGTTTATTTATTGAAAACGAATCAATTCCAAACATATAGTATATTTTCAAAAATCACTTTAAAAATCATTTTAAAAATCATTTTAAAGTTCCAAATTTTGGTCCAATGATGCTACATACCAAATAGTCAATCACGACTACAACGATATCATATATCGATATGATAATCCATCAAATATCAAAATATCTGAAATCAAATAAAAACTGTTGAGGAATCCAGTTGGATCCCTCCAACCTGTTTCCTGCATCCACAAACATTAGCACAATACCAATTCCGCTCCAGTACGGAATTATCGCGGTATATGGGATTTAAAATATTATCCGCTTAATAGACGGCGCAATAGGGTCTCATCCGCTATACAAATGCGGGAAATCAATAACTGCAATATATACATATGCCAATATATATATATTGTTATTATATATAATACTAATTTCACTGTTTATGAAATATTCGCGGTATATGTTTTTAATAAATAACATCCGCTTACTAACGGCGCATAATGTCTATTTTAACAATCAATAGATAACAATTATCATTCAAACATGCATTCAAATATTTTAAATATAACTATTTAAAATAAAATCGAAACTGATTCGATTGAGTGAGAAGTTCTCACCTCGATTTCAATTTCGTTTTAGCGATTTATTTCGAATAAAATTAAACGGACGTTTAATTTTACCCGAAATTCTCACTAACTCCAAATGACTCCAATCCAATTCCATAGCGTAGTGCTCATCCATACGATTCCAACGCAACTGGTTTCGCGCGTTTTCGACCTCGTATGAAAAAGTTATGCATTTATGAAGTTTACTCGAATTTTAAATATAAAATTTACAACTTAAATTAACTAATTTTTAACCTAACAAAATCATGGCCACTGGATCATGCTTCCTTGCATCTAAACCGTGCAATTCCTTCTCCCTTTCTTCTTCGTTGTTCACGCAAGCACCAGTAAAGAGGCCGAACCCATCTATCACAATTAGGGTTTAACTTCGTGCCACCAACGCTCGACGAAACTTCATCAAACCACCTCCACATCGAAGCCCCTTCCACCACGCACCAACGCCGGCCGACCGCACCCCCCTAGCGCTGTCGTCGCCTCGTATTTCGTGCTCGAACACACGGCCTTTGAGCCCAAATTCCCATCGATCCACAACTCTGTTTCCAATCACAACCGTTGGATTGGTAGATCTCAGTGTGCTCTACAATCTTCTAGTTATAAGATTCTTGTAAATGTTGATGGATGAAGAGAAAAGAGGAGGAGAAGAAGAGAAGTTTTCGGCCTTTGGTTCTGGAGACGGCGGCGGCTAGGGTTTAGGTTTATTATTATTTTTTTCATGTGAATTGTGGGCTATTTATAGGAAAACGAACGACACTATTCATCCGGGTTTTCCAAACTCCGATTTACGCGCCGTAACCAGCTTTTCTAGGGTTTACCCCGCGTTCCGGACACAATGGAACAGGTTTCGAAAGCTAATTCGGACATCTGTGCGAGTTATGGCAATAAACGTTCAATTTGAATTAAACCGATTTAAACGATTTTCTAGGCGTTTTAATTTGTACCGGACAAACGGTAAATCCAATTGATACGAAATTTTAAACCTTACAATAATATCACATTACGGATCCGATGAAACTGGTTTCATCGAAATCCGAGACTTTTTGAAAAATGACTATTTTAACTCGCCAAATTAATATTAAAAACAAATCGATGCGTTTCGTGCTGCCACGATCAAACGATAACTCTGATTGCTACGAAAATTGAAATCCGGTAATAACTAACTATTACGGATCCAATGGAACTGGTCTCGTCCAATTCTGAGACTGTTTGAAAATTGACTATTTTCACTAGTCGATTTTAATATTAAAACACTCAATTTTCACAAATAAATTTTTAATTCGATTTTAAAAGTTCTAAAATATCATTCTAACTCCAATATGATAAAATAAAATTTTACAAATCATTTTCAATTAACATTTAACTCAATTTTCAATTATATCTTCATTGTATCTGAGTTCTGTAATATTATCTACTGTAGTAATAAAATTTCTATTTCCGCAAGAAGTTTCTGTTGCTGTATATTTTCATTTCTGCATTTAACCAAATTGAAAACCCAAACTTGAAAGCCGAAAACTTGAATGCAGAAATGAAAATATACAGCAACAGAAACTTCTTGCGGAAACAGAAATTTTATTACTACAGTAGATAATATTACAGAACTCATATAGGCTTGTGGTTGTTAATTCGAGGCCTAACCCTACTATAAAACCACGGTATGCTAGGAAAGCATTAAGGGGTATCGTGTTTAGCCGCTTAATTTAGGGTCAAAACTAATCTATAACTGTAGGTCTGCAAATCAAGACTTATTATTCGAATGAAAGCTTTTATCTATTTACAAATGTTTTGTATAAACTCATAATTGAATTGTGTTCAAAAGACCCTTGTTTATGGAAAATAATAAGATTGTTATTCTGGACACACATAAGTGTCAATTTGATCTAAATACCGAACAATATGAACATGTTGTTCATATCCCCACTTATAAAAACCCAGTAAATGGGATTCATAATTTTATGATTGATCTACTTCAAGAAATTAAATTAGAAGTTAAAGATATCAATAATAAACTTCAAAAACAAACTGCGACCTTAGGATTTGGTCGAAATACACCAACAATCCGTTCTCTTAACAGCATTAGAATGGTCAAATATACTTCTGAAGAAAATAACAAAATAAATATTGAAGAAATCGATCCCACCTACTATAAAAATTATCTTATTCTTCAAGAAAAAGAACTTGCAGGAGAAATAGATAGTACTGAACTTTATTCTTATTATGAAGATCATTCAACGACAATAAACTATTTTAAATATAAAGCAAATGAAGAAAATTCTTCATTTGAAGATTCTGAACAAGAATCTGAAAATTCCACAGAATTTGAGTATAATTCAGATACATCAGATAACCTTATTTACAACATAAACGCTAATGAAGCCGGATCTAGTAGAGGTGCTCTAATTTTACCTCCGCCACCTCCTCCGGATGCATCTTCTGTTGTAAACGATCTTAACTCTGATATAATTATGGATGATCAAGAACAGGAAGAAAACACATATAATAAGCCTCATACTGATCCTTACCCTGAAATGCTTAGACATGGTACTAGATCAGATTGGATTAAATTTCACTCCTCTAGAAAGCAACTTAAAGATTTTTATAATGAACAACCCTCTTCTACATATACCCTAACATTTAATATAGATAAACTTCCACATATAAAAATAAGAAAATATATTATAACATGGCTTCAACATATAAGTGGAACAATCTATTTATTACCTCCAAATATGAATGTGATGGAATACATCCATTACGCTACCAGCTATTGGACAGGAGATGCTTTAGCTTGGTTATTAAACCTTGAAAGAATAAATCCAAATGAATACAAAGAATTAGAAATATTCAATCTAAACAAGAAGCTCTTGGGGAATTATTAAAATTATTATTAGCAGACTTTACAGGAGAAACTTTCCTAGAAGATACTGATTATGAAAAATAATTATTAAAAATACAATTATGCGACATATGTATGTTAGAAGAATTCGCTGCAAAATACATAGGCTTACTTTTCCATTTAAAAAATAATGACCAGAAAATTTTCTGGGTAAAAGGCTTTTTTACGAAAATACCTTATCCATGGAATAATATTATTCAAGAAAGATACGACATTTTAAGACAAAGTAATACGGATGAAAATCATAACACAGGCTTATTAAAAAAGGCATGTATGGATACTATGGAAAGAGTTTGTGAAAAACTCAAAACTGGGATTTTCTTGTTGTACCAAATACACTGAAGATATTAACACACAGTTTGGATGTTCTCCTGAATTCGAACGAAAGAGAACAAGAAATTTCAAAAGAAGAATAAAACCAAAATATCGTATCACTAGGAAAAAATGGAAACCAGAATATAAGAAAAAATTTAGAAAAGAAAACAAGTTTTCTAAGAAAAAGTTTATTAAAAAGAAAAATTTCCGTAAAGGCTGCAAATGTTTCAAATGTAATAAATAAGGACATTATGCAAATGAATGTCCTACGAATATACAAAATATCGTAATATCAAATATCGAAGATGAAACGACCCGCAAATCCGTACCCCTTGAGTCAACATTTTTCTACAACAATCAACTCAAGTTGTACAGAAATACGAACCATTTGGGTTCAAGAAGAAGAGGTAGAAGAAAAGAAAACAAAATCAACATCAGAATCTAACCATCGCAGCGGAATAAAATATAATAGATAATAAATAATCTTTACTCAAAATCAAATATATCAGTTTACATATATTACATCATCAGAGTACATCAGTCACAGCTCACATCAATAACATACAATGGGTACACAACAACACAACACAGCGGAAATATATATATATATATATATATATATATATATATATATATACACACACACACACACACATACAAGTACGAGAATACGTATCATCATACAGTTCGTCTCCTGAGCTCCACCGCATCATATCCTTTATTCTATAATACTCGGTCTGACCTGAGCATTACAGTTAAATAATACCCGAGTCAGTCTGGAATACCAGCGTGAGAAAATCACACCCAATTGATTATTAAAGTTTCAAAAATCCTTTGAAAACAAAAGCATCTCGTAAGACCACGCCACAAATAAACATGTCGGGTTTTTACCTTACGATAGCTAAAACAATTTTTATAAAAATCCTCTGATATTATAATAGGGTCTATATACAAATACTTATAAAATAGCCGAAATTGTTAATCTATTAAATTCCAGCTACTAGCCACAGAGTGGGTAATACAAACAAAACTCGTACAAGGCTCGTAGGGAGAATGGATTTCCAACCAATGACTAGGCACTGGGGTACCACCTGTCACAGTACGGGGCCTAGATCATCGTACCGAGGATTACTCCCTTCATCCCCTGCAACACAAGGCCGGAACCATTCCTTACTGAACAGTCCCGAACAAGATAAACCCCGTGGTTGGCACGACCAACCACCCACTAAGCCGAAATAATAAAGGGACATCTAGACAGGGGAAATATCTTGTCCTGCTTGGGCATGACCCACCTAACCTTGCTGCATATCCCCTGATTTTCAGTCATTCCCGGTTGATGAGGCTTGAGGCTAAGCGTTACCTTTAGAATGTTTCACTTAGAATGCCCTTCGCCCACCTGACGATGTTTCGCAAGCATTCATCCATACAAGTCCATCCCGGTTCGAACGGAACCGAAGGCACTATTCCTACTACATCCATTTTGGAAATATCCTCAGGATTAGTAGCGACTAGCCCTTGCACTTCACTGCTCCATCTTCGACTCCGTACACGTTTTTCGCACGAAACGTACAAACCAGATCGAAGTGATTTTCGAGAAATAAATCTCGATCCCGGTCTCTTCGAAACGATCAACGCATTTGTCCAATATTGATAGTCGGTGATTTAACAATCAATTAATATTCACAAACAACCATCAACCAATAAATAATTTCCCAATTATTTATCCATCTCAAAATATCTTTACAAGATATATTTTCACTTTCCAATTCCTTTGAAATAGTTTCAAACCATCATTCTTTTCAGGATAAACTTTCCCAAATATTTTCTATCTCCACTGAAATGATCAAGCACAAAACTAGATTTTTAAAATAATTTAAAACACTTTATTGAAAAATACATTTATCGTTTAATTTAGAAAAATTACTTTAATACTTAATTTTAAATAATACTAGAAATAATTAAAACAAGGTTACCTTATAACTAAACATTGGATTTCTTCTTTAATCAAAATTCCAAATCATTCTTTAAATAATTACTGTTTTAATAGATTAAAAGGAAATACTTGCTCTAGACTTTAAATATTAGAAATAATAAATTTTACAAACATACTTTTTAAAACAACTTCAAAATCTTTTAACTTATATTTAAAAATTTACTTTGAAACGTACTTGGTTATCCAAGGAGAATTTCAAATCTCAATCACTTAAATCAATTTTCCAAATTGATTTCCAATTTATTTTATTTGAAATAAATTCTTTTACTTATCGGTTCATTTCCAAAGTCAGTAGTTATGGACTTTATTATTATAATTTTATTTCTTCTTTACTCTTTCAATAATCCAAATCTTAAATTCTAAATAAATGTTTGTTCTTTTTAATTAATAATACTGCATTTTAAAATTCATTAACTTTCTGTCTATTCAAATTTTCCTTTCCATTCTCAAGATTCATTTATTAGAATTTTAAGTCACTTTATTTCTTTTCCAAGTTATTCTTAAATTTATTCTATAATTATTTTACTTGCAATTTCACTTCTTTTATTTTCATTTTAAAAAAAATCAAATTTATATTTTGGTAATTCATTATAACCAATTATATCAACCAAGCCATAACATTTAATATTTTCACATAACTCATTATAGAATATCAAACAATCAGAATAGGGTATAGAATATAAAATAATTTAAATAAAAGTTGAGGGGTCCAGTTGGATCCCTCCAACCTGTTTTCCCTGCATCCACAGACGTCAGCATCACATAATATGCCAATTACAAATTATACTATACTATATCACATCAATCAATTCAACCATACAATCAATTATTTAAATTTAATCATTTTAAATTTAAATTTAAACCGAGTGAGATTAACTCACCTTAAACATTTGCGATCCGATCCACTTCGCCTTGCTTTCTTCAAATTTTTACCTTATATAACCATTATTCAAGTTATTTATATTTTGCATTAATCGATCAATAAAATTCCGTTTTACAATTTATTTAATTTTAACCAATGATTTGAATTTTTTTTATCGTATCAATAAATCTCGAACTAATTTCCCTTTAAATAACCCTTTAGTCACTAAATAGATTTTAAATAAGCTAACTAAACAAGTATATTACTTTACTGTTAAATGGAGTAATAAATCAGTAAATTTAAACCGAGTTTATAAAGTTAAATAACATTAAATTTAGGTGTTTGAAATGATTAACTACTCGAACAGAAACAATTCTACTCCTAACAACTTATAAACTAATCATAAGTTTATCTGTATATAAATTTGATTAAATTTGATTAAATTTAAATTAATTATCAATACCTTATTGAGATGAGATCCGAGCACTTGCTGTCGAACGAACCCAAAGACAACCGAAAAGTGTCTGACATCGACAGTGCCACCAACCTCTACCGCCTGTCGCTGTCACACGTCATCAACTGTTAACCAACTCAATGCCACACTCTATCTCGGCCTCTTATATGCGGCCCCTCTTGCGCGCGCTACCCACCGACACACCATCGAGCGTCGCGACTTCATCAGTTTTGCCAAGTCGCCTTCTTGAAAACAAGAGCACGCGAGCCAAACCCAACCCTAGTCTCGCAATTTCCCCAAAATCGCGTGCCTCCCCTAGTTCGAACGAGAAACAGGGCTCGGCAACGTTTTTCCCCCCTCCGGTCGAATCGATTTGATGAAGACGACAGCGCAAAATCCTCGCGTGTTCACGCGAGTCCCCACCGTGTTCTGTCATTCTCTTCTTTTTTTTTTAAACGAAGGGCTTTGATAAAAAAATGATGAACGATGGCATATACTAGAAGATAAGGAAAGCGTGCTGAGGAATGGATAAGGATAGCGTATAGAGGAAGCTTAATTTAATTAAATTTCATTACATCATTATCAATTAAATTCTCAACGCGTTTACATATCGTACACCCACACACTAACTCTAATCAATACGAAATCTGAAATCCGACAACAATACAATATTACGGATCCAACGGAACTGGTTTCGTCGAATTCCGAGACTATCCCTCGGAAGGCTATTTTTAAATTCAATTTAAACGATATATTTTTCAAACTGAACCAACCGCTATTAAATTCAATTTTACAACTTCTATTATCTTCAACGTTATCAATATAAATTTTACATGCCTTCAAATTATTATTAATAGACTTAAAATTCCCAATTCAACAATTTACCCAACTCCAACTTATTAAATTCTATTATTTAATTATCAAATACATAGCGATATTCGTAATTCAAGTTAAAATTTGCTCTATTGAATATTTAAAATTAATTAAATATTCCGATTTTAAATGCTTGAAAATTCCGGGTTGTCACATTCCTCCCCCCTTAAAAGAATTTTGTCCCCGAAATTACAAGTTAGGAAGAATGGCCCAATACCCGCTTACTTATCCTCAAAACCAAACAAGCTCGACATCCAACCAACTATCTTTTTACAATGATCATTATTATCCTTATTAACTTTCCAAACCTTTCCTTAGTTCCTAAATAACTATACTTATTCACCATTCAAATTATAATTCAAAACCGAGTTTAAAATGTCCAAAATTTCTCAAAAATTTTCTAACTCTCTAAATTCCCGAAAAATTTCGCCAGCGTCTCCTTTGCGCGGCTAGCTCGGTACAACTACAAAATGGCTCTACGGCCTCCCGAATTCAAAAAGAAAAACAAAAAGCCAAGTGGCTCAATCCAAAATCCCAATCAAATTTCACACCAAATTTAAATACATACCTTTTTCGAGCATTTCAACTTTTATTTTTTGATATCAAACCCAGTTTTCTTTTCCCTTTATAATACCTGCATACCTGCTTAGTACTAATATCCAAACACGATATTCCAAAACATTTTATCAACTTTTCACAAAATGCCAATATCTATTTATCCAAATATAAACTTGGAATATATTTATATTATCAACTTCCAATTAATAACATAAGCATTTTATATGTTTCTTATATTTCTTTTCATCTTACCATCTTAGTTTATATCTAATTCTCTAATTCTATTCAAGTTCATTCGTCATTTACATATGAGTTCAATTCATCTTAAACTCTAAATTTTAAAACTTTATTTCCTATTAATAACTAATTCATATCATTACTTTAAGTTGGTTTCCTTTACTAATTTATTTTAGTTTCCAATTTGAATTTGTTTGTTGTTAACAAAATTCTTCAAAATTTTCAAAAATTTTCTAACTCCCAAAATTTCTGAAATTTTTTGGCAGAGTCCCCTTTGTACGGAGGAGCTTTTGCAATTTGACAAAAGAGATAAATATATATACATCGACCCACACGGTCGGAAAAACCAAAAACAGTTCATATTTCCTATTTTTATTGCGTAGGCGTACTTTATTTAGCATTTTAAGCTAGCAGCTTATTATTTTTAGCATATAGCACAACCCAATCCAGCCTCACGGCTTCCAGGTACCTGTACTTACTCAGTTTAAACTTGTAAGTGCCAAATATAAGAAGTTTAACACATTTCACTTACTTGCAATAGTTAAAACATATGAATTCTAAAAGAAATTCACACCAAACATTTTTTTATAAGCAACTTATACAATTTTCATATTAATTCCACTGTTCGAATATAATTTATAACCATTTTCATTCAATCGGAATGGTTTTCAATCCATTCGCATACAACTTCACCAATTCGAATGGTTTAAAACTCAATTGCTTACATTTAATTTATTATTAAGCAAACCGATCTCATATTTAATTCGATTGCTTTCAAAATCAATTTATTTTACTTCTATCAATACATAGCATCTTAACTACTTCCATTAACATCCAATGACAATTTATTCTATGCAGTTTGACGAGATCTATGTGAATAAACAAGTATTTATGTTTTATAACCAATTTAAATGGATTTCAACTCAATTTATACTTAATTCTATTCCATTTCCAATTTATTCACAATCCATATATTCCCATTCTCATTGTATTTCATTTTACTAACCAAACTAGTGCCGTCAAAACCATCAACAACCTAGGTTCCATCTCCACTACCAATTAAATTTCCTTTCTATTTTAATCCATTCACAATCATTTGTTTAGCTCGACACATTCCATTTAAATTTCATTTACATCCATTTATTTACATTTCATTCCATATTTGTTTATTCCAAACTATTTTATTTAGCTCAAAACAAACCAAGCTATATCATTCAATAACCATTTCTCAATTTATTTAAACCACATTTTATTTGATACTTATTTATTCCATCATTTATTTATTCAATATAATTAGTTTATCCACATTTACTTAAACCATTCTAATAAACTCGAAACATTTTATTTGCCTTATTGTCTCAAGTTATTTCAATTCCTTAATAATTTTTAAGTGGCTTACAATTATTTATTTACGCATTTTCATCCCATTAAATATTATCGGCAACTCACCGAATTTTATTTCAATTAGAATTTATTTTTACTTGATTTAAATCCAATCCACTATTATTAAAGCTAATTTTTTTTTAGTTGAATTCAATTCAACTCTTTTCCATCTTTTAGCTTAAGTTTAGTCACTCCAATTTTATACTTAAGCTCATTTCGTTTCAAGTAAATCTTTCTCTTCCATTCAATTTAACTTGATTCTATTTCAGTTAAATCTCATTTTAAAATTTACAATTTCATTTAATTTATTATTATCAAATTTACCTTTCAGATTCAGTTCATCCAATTTATTACATGGCCATTTCTAATTTATTTCCATTTATTCGGATTTTTATTTGCAATTCATACTATTATTATTTTAGTCCATTTATATTCTTATTCGATACATTTCAAATTATATTCAATTTATTACCACTTCAAGTTAAATTTAAATTAATAACTCAAGTTCTAAATCCACTATCCATTTACCATCCAATTTAATTAACTCACAATTCAACTTCATTCTCAATTACTTTCACTTCATCAACAATTTGAATCAAATTTTAATTTATAACTTGAGTTTATTTCCAACTTCATCACAAACTCACAATTTAATTTCATTAACTAATTTATTATCTAATTAGTTCTTCCCTTATTTATAATCCAACACTTGAATTTTTATTCCAAATATCACTATTTCTTAAGTTCAATATACTTTATAATTCAAGTTTCGATTTCTTCCCATTTTCCAATTCATCAAAATATTGATTTTGGGCTTTGCATTCCATTTTAAATTTTATAAGTCACAACTTATATGTCATACAATCACACTCATTCTATGCTTGAATATATTCATCCATTATTTTTAACTCAAGCCTGCTATTTATTTATAGTCCAAGCATATTTTATTTCTGTGGATTTTTAATTCTCTTATAAGTTATTCTGGTTTATTTATTTAAATTCTCATGTCTTATCCAATTTATTTTTCATTTATCCAGGTAAGAATTTAATTCCATTCAATAATTCAGCTGAATTTTATTCCAATTTAATTTTATTTTAATTCGGATTTATTTAACTCAATTCGATTCCAACCTGATTCAAATACAACTGGATATTATTTCAGCTTATTCAATAAATTTCAATCCAATCAAATTTTTATTCCCAACTCCAAGTAAATTTTCATTTTCAACCTTTCTCTTTAAATTTAAATTCCAATCTTCAAAGTTTATATTCCATTCCTGATTTAAAATCATCCTAACTTATAAGCTTATAACCCATCTTATCAGGATTTTTAGAATACCGGCTTTTGGTTTCAAAACATTTTGAAATCTCCAACATCGCAATCACACTTCCCAAAAATTAAACCAATCCTGGCTTTTATTTTCAACAAATTTCCTTTTGAAATTTTCAAAACAACCAGCTTTTCCTGAACAAAATAATTTGGCAGCAATCCATCACTTCGAAATTCGAAAATGAATACTGATGATGCGGCCGTCATCATCAGAATTATTTTCCAATAATCCAAGTGATTTCAATGCTATTTCACTTCCAAAATCCATTTTAAAACAAATTTCCATTCAGAAATACCTCCAAAACAATAATGTTATCATTTATCTTCAAAACACTTCGATACACATTCCCAAAATCTCTGAAATTTGAATTTCCAAATCCTGCTTAAATAAATTTTAACTATAATTCATTTGTACACTTTATGCTTATACAAAGTCTCATTTGATTGTATTTCAATTCATAAATTACATTTGTAATTCATATTTATAAATTTCCTTTTATAATGAATTTATTTCTCTAAATTTTAGTTATATTTAAATTTTTAGTTAAATTTTCACTTAACAATGATAATACTCTAATATTATTCTTCCTAACATCCAAGCAACCATATATTAGCTAAATAGTTCACAAAAACTTTCTTTATATCGAACATATATTTTTTTGGGTAAAATTATTTCATTTACCCATATTTAAAACAATACCGTGTCGATTGCTCTATTCAAGTATTTAGAAACCCTTTCAATACAGTTGCGCAGACTGTGCCGACGAAGGTTCATATGCCACTCAATAAATCAATCAACACAATATTAAAACAATTTATACTCACTAACAAATACGCGCTCCTATATATTAATACGCTCAAACTCATTATAGAGTACTACAGACTCTATTTTAAATGAGTAATTCCCACCAGAGCCAAGGTTATCACCAACCTATGCTCTGATACCAAGTGAAACGACCCGCAAATCCATACCCCTTGAGTCAACATTTTTCTACAACAATCAACTCAAGTTGTACAGAAATACGAACCATTTGGGTTTAAGAAGAAGAGGTAGAAAAAAAGAAAACAAAATCAACATCAGAATCTAACCATCGCAGCGGAATAAAATATAATAGATAATAAATAATCTTTACTCAAAATCAAATATATCAGTTTACATATATTACATCATCAGAGTACATCAGTCACAGCTCACATCAATAACATACAATGGGTACACAACAACACAACACAGCGGAAATATATATATATATATATACATATATATATATATATATATATATATATACAAGTACGAGAATACGTATCATCATCCAGCTCGTCTCCTGAGCTCCACAGCATCATATCCTGTATTCTATAATACTCGGTCTGACCCGAGCATTACAGTTAAATAATACCCGAGTCAGTCTGGAATACCAGCGTGAGAAAATCACACCCAATTGATTATTAAAGTTTCAAAAATCCTTTGAAAACAAAAGCATCTCGTAAGACCACGCCACAAATAAACATGTCGGGTTTTTACCTTACGATAGCTAAAACAATTTTTATAAAAATCCTCTGATATTATAATAGGGTCTATATACAAATACTTATAAAATAGCCAAAATTGTTACATCTATTAAATTCCAGCTACTAGCTACAGAGTGGGTAATACAAACAAAACTCGTACAAGGCTGGTAGGGAGAATGGATTTCCAACCAACGACTAGGCACTGGGGTACCACCTGTCACAGTACGGGGCCTAGATCATCGTACCGAGGATTACTCCCTTCATCCCCTGCAACACAAGGCCGGAACCATTCCTTACTGAACAGTCTCGAACAAGATAAACCCCGTGGTTGGCGCGACCAACCACCCACTAAGCCGAAATAATAAAGGGACATCTAGACAGGGGAAATATCTTGTCCTGCTTGGGCATGACCCACCTAACCTTGCTGCATATCCCCTAATTTTCAGTCATTCCCGGTTGATGAGGCTTGAGGCTAAGCGTTACCTTTAGAACGTTTTACTTAGAATGCCCATCGCCCACCTGACGATGTTTCGCAAGCATTCATCCATACAAGTCCATCCCGGGTTCGAACGGAACCGAAGGCACTATTCCTACTACATCCATTTTGGAAATATCCTCAGGATTAGTAGCGACTAGCCCTTGCACTTCACTGCTCCATCTTCGACTCCGTACACGTTTTTCGCACGAAACGTACAAACCGGATCGAAGTGGTTTTCGAGAAATAAATCTCAATCCCGGTCTCTTCGAAACGATCAACGCATTTGTCCAATATTGATAGTCGGTGATTTAACTATCAATTAATATTCACAAACAACCATCAACAAATAAATAATTTCCCAATTATTTATCCATCTCAAAATATCTTTACAAGATATATTATCACTTTCAAATTCCTTTGAAATAGTTTCAAACCATCATTCTTTTCAGGATAAACTTTCCCAAATATTTTCTATCTCCACTGAAATCACCAAGCACAAAACTAGATTTTTAAAATAATTTAAAACACTTTATTGAAAAATACATTTATCGTTTAATTTAGAAAAATTGCTTTAATACCTAATTTTAAATAATACTAGAAATAATTAAAACAAGGTTACCTTATAACTAAACATTGGATTTCTTCTTTAATCAAAATTCCAAATCATTCTTTAAATAATTACTGTTATAATAGATTAAAAGGAAATACTTGCTCTAGACTTTAAATATTAGAAATAATAAATTTTACAAACATACTTTTTAAAACAACTTCAAAATCTTTTAACTTATATTTAAAAATTTACTTTGAAACGTACTTGGTTATCCAGGGAGAATTTCAAATCTCAATCACTTAAATCAATTTTCCAAATTGATTTCCAATTTATTTTATTTGAAATAAATTCTTTTACTTATCAGTTCATTTCCAAAGTCAGTAGTTATGGACTTTATTATTATTATTATAATTTTATTTCTTCTTTACTCTTTCAATAATCCAAATCTTAAATTCTAATAAATGTTTGTTCTTTTTAATTAATAATGCTGCATTTTAAAATTCATTAACTTTCTGTCTATTCAAATTTTCCTTTCCATTCTCAAGATTCATTTATTAGAATTTTAAGTCACTTTATTTCTTTTCCAAGTTATTCTTAAATTTATTCTATAATTATTTTACTTGCAATTTCACTTCTTTTATTTTCATTTTAAAAAAAATCAAATTTATATTTTGGTAATTCATTATACCCAATTATATTAACCAAGCCATAACATTTAATATTTTCACATAACTCATTATAGAATATCAAACAATCAGAACAGGGTATAGAATATAAAATAATTTAAATAAAAGTTGAGGGGTCCAGTTGGATCCCTCCAACCTGTTTTCCCTGCATCCACAGAAGTTGGCATCACATAGTATGCCAATTACAAATTATACTATACTATATCACATCAATCAATTCAACCATACAATCAATTATTTAAATTTAATCATTTTAAATTTAAATTTAAACCGAGTGAGATTAACTCACCTAAAACATTTGCGATCCGATCCACTTCGCCTTGCTTTCTTCAAATTTTTACCTTGTATAACCATTATTCAAGTTATTTATATTTTGCATTAATCGAACAATAAAATTCCGTTTTACAATTTATTTAATTTTAACCAATGATTTGATTTTTTTTTTTATCGTATCATTAAATCTCGAACTAATTTCCCTTTAAATAACCCTTTAGTCACTAAATAGATTTTAAATAAGCTAACTAAACAAGTATATTACTTTACTGTTAAATGGAGTAATAAATCAATAAATTTAAAACCGAGTTTATAAAGTTAAATAACATTAAATTTAGGTGTTTGAAATGATTAACTACTCGAACAGAAACAATTCTACTCCTAACAACTTATAAACTAATCATAAGTTTATCTGTATATAAATTTGATTAAATTTGATTAAATTTAAATTAATTATCAATACCTTATTGAGATGAGATCCGAGCACTTGCTGTCGAACGAACCCAAAGACAACCGAACAGTCTCTGACATCGACAGTGCCACCAACCTCTACCGCCTGTTGCTGTCACACGTCATCAACTGTTAACCAACTCAACGCCACACTCTATCTCGGCCTCTTATATGCGGCCCCTCCTACGTGCGCCACCCACCGACACACCATCGAGCGTCGCGACTTCATCAGTTTTGCCAAGTCGCCTTCTTGAAAACAAGAGCACGCGAGCCAAACCCAACCCTAGTCTCGCAATTTCCCCAAAATCGCGTGCCTCCCCTAGTTCGAATGAGAAACAGGGCTCGGCAACGTTTTTCCCCCCTCTGGTCGAATCGATTTGATGAAGACGACAGCGCAAAATCCTCGCGTGTTCACGCGAGTCCCCACCGTGTTCTGTCATTCTCTTTTTTTTAAACGAAGGGCTTTGATAAAAAAATTATGAACGATGGCATATACTAGAAGATAAGGAAAGCGTGCTGGGGAATGGATAAGGATAGCGTATAGAGGAAGCTTAATTTAATTAAATTTCATTACATCATTATCAATTAAATTCTCAACGCGTTTACATATCGTACACCCACACACTAACTCTAATCAATACGAAATCTGAAATCGGACAACAATACAATATTACGGATCCAACGGAACTGGTTTCGTCGAATTCCGAGACTGTCCCTCGGAAGGCTATTTTTAAATTCAATTTAAACGATATATTTTTCAAACTGAACCAACCGCTATTAAATTCAATTTTACAACTTCTATTATCTTCAACGTTATCAATATAAATTTTACAAGCCTTCAAATTATTATTAATAGACTTAAAATTCCCGATTCAACAATTTACCCAACTCCAACTTATTAAATTCTATTATTTAATTATCAAATACATAGCGATATTCGTAATTCAAGTTAAAATTTGCTCTATTGAATATTTAAAATTAATTAAATATTCCGATTTTAAATGCTTGAAAATTCCGGGTTGTCACAGAAGAATACGGTATTAATGTTGGCACTATCGAGGATATTTCGAGTGATGCGAATTCATCTGTATATGAAATTGAATCAGTTTATTCTGACGCTACTGAAAATGAAGATGAAATGAATGATTCCTTTGATAATTTTAAAATAAACATGATCACAATCAATCAGACACATAACCAAATAAAAATTATTCCGTTAACCATATATGTTATACTTCCCAAAAAGGAAAAAGTAAATTCTCCAGGTTATACATTATATGCAGCAAAATGCTCCAGATTAAGAAGGTACTTCACAACCGAAGTATTCTTAGATCTGCTAATAAAAATCCCACTCGGATATTATGGAAAAATTTATAATATACCTAAACATACTAAAGAAAATATTTTTATAACTTATGGATTAATAGAACCTCTTTCTAAAACTAACACTTCTATACTATTTAAAAGTACTAGTATGGAAGATAAAGACTATATTATAGAGCAAGGAGATCCATTAGGACTACTTGTTATACATAAATATGAAGACCTTCCGATTATAAAAGAAGAAATATACGATCATGATCTATCTACCCCATTAAATGGTTCAACATCCCGATCATCAGGGAATAAAGAGTCAGAATCATATCACGAGTATAGGATATACATGAACACTTTTACTTCAGAAGAAACATCTAACCCTCAAATGCAAGATAGCACAGGAGAACAATTTGAGGTCACGGACGAAGATTTAGAAAAATTAAAAGAAGCAATCCCTCATTCAAATAAAAAGGATATTTATAAACCTTTGACTTTTAAATCTAGATTTTTGAATAAACATATATATATATATATATATATATATATATTTGAACGTATGCAAGGAAATGTAGAGTTAAAGGGAGAGGAAGATTTTACTTCCATAAGACTTTTAAATAAAAATAAAATAGAAAAACTAAAAGCAAAACATCCAAAAATGAAATACCTTCATATAGGTTAATACAACTAAAAATAACAGGATTGTTTAGATCCGGAATTGATACTCCAATAATGGTAGTTTGTATGGATGAAAGAATTATCAATAATCCTTTAAATAGTATTATTGGCGGAGCTAATTCAAATTTAGCAAACAGATTATTTGGAGTAAATATACATCCCGATTTTTGTATAAGTCTTGATGATCAAAATATAGAAAAAGCTTGTACATTATCAGTAAATTTACAAAATATAGAACTTCTTTCAGGATCCAAAGTTCTTGGCATACAATGGGAACATTGTATGGCCTTGAATGATACCGCTACGTTCAAATCAATTACGCCCAAACAATTTGTTAAATTGTTCGAAGTCGGGTTAGGAAAAACAATTCAACCCAGATTGATTGACATAAGACATTTAAAATTCGATAACGAAATTCAAGTTTTTGTGAAATCACTTAAACCAAGAATTCAATTACCTGCAGAATATTTTATAGCATCAGGAAATACTATTTCCACCATAACCATGAATAATGAGGAAAATGAAAATTCATCCAACACATTAAAAAGAACTCAATCATACAATAAAATGTCTGATGTGGAATTAACTCCTGATATATTAAAACCATCAGTCATCGTATGAGCTTTAAACAAGACAATCCAATAGAAGGAAGAACAATGAGAATACTTGAAAAACAAAAAGAACAGGAATCAAACCGAATGGTTATCAAGGTTGCTATAGAAAATATAAAACATCATGATTAGATCCATAGATCTTAAAAGAAAGGCACAGTTACATATATATCTTCCAATAACGATATGTATCCCTGAATATCAAGAATTCACGATACATGCGTTACTGGATTCTAGTGCAGAAGCCAGTTTATTACAAGAAATATTTATTCCCCAGCAATTCTGGGTACCTTTAGACAAAAAAGGAATGCTAAATGATTTTATGGGAAGACAAGTCCCTGTTACTCACAAAGCAAAACACTTACAGGTACAAATACCTGATATACATGGAAATAATAAATTATACAACTTTGACTTTGCATTACTACCAAAGGAATTTGATAGTGATTGCATCCTGGGGATGGACAATTTAAGACATCTCCCCCCCTTCAACAAATATTATTTTGAACTGGATGGCGTTCTTGTGCCTCAAGTAACGCTACCCGCTACAATTGCACCACATTATACTCCGGCAGCACAGCGTGGTGAAAAACCTGTTACATTAATTGAACATGTAAAAACACCGAACATCATACAACCAAAGATTTGTACATACAATATACCAACGAATTTGAAATATTAATACACAATATGTTAGAACCTCTTTATTCAGAAAATCCATTAAAATGTTGACAAAGCGCCACGGTATTGTAAAATTGAATTAATGGAACAATACAAAGACGCTAAAGTCAGAGTTAACAGTATCATGGTATCACCAACTGATAAAGAAGAATTTGCAAAAAAAATAAAAGACCTCCTAAATTTGAAATTAATACAGAAAAGTTTCAGTACCCACTCCTCTCCAGCTTTCTTAGTACGAAATCATGTTGAAATTAAAAGAGGAAAAGCTCGAATGGTAATAAACTATAGAAAACTTGGCAGCTATACAAAGTTTGATGGATATTTTATTCCTTTGCTGAACACCTAACAAAACAAATCCAAGGAGCAAAATATTATAGTAAATTTGATGCAAAATCGACTTTTTGGCAATTAAAACTTGCTGATAAACAGTCCATAGAGCTAACCGCCTTTAGTTGCCCACAAGGACATTTTGAATGGTTAGTGATGCCTTTTGGATTAAAAAACGCACCACAAATATTTCAAAAATGGATGAATTCTATGTTCGGACATTTACCTTTTGTATCTGTCTATATAAACGACATTCTTGTTTTCTCTAATTCTGCAGAAGAACATAAACAACATCTTCTGACAGTTGTTCAAATATTACTTCAAAACGGTGTTATTTTAAGTCCTTAGAAAATTGAATTATTTAAAAAAGAAATAGATTTTCTCGGAAAACGAATTAAAAATGGACAAATAGAATTACAACAACACATTTATACTAAAATTAAAGATTTTCCCGATACATTTAAAACATTAAAAGAACTCCAAAGTTTCTTAGGATTATTAAACTACGGCAGAAAATTTATTCCTAATTTATCCGCTAAGACTCAAAATTTACAGAAAAAGCTTACTGACGAACAAGCAAAATATAAACAGCATAATGGAGAACAACCAAGAAGATGGAACACAGACAAAATTCCGATTACCTTACAAAAGCAAGAAGAAGAAGAAATACAAAAGATTAAAGACCTAATAAAAGATCAAAAGATCCTCTATTTTCCTTCAGATGAAGAATTACTTACACTACAAACTGATGCTTCTGACAATTTCTGGGCAGGTGTATTAATTGCAAAACAAAAAGAAGTTGTAGCATATTCCTCTGGATAGTTTAGTAAACCTCATATTAAATACGCTACCCATGACAAAGAATTACTAGCTATTAAATTAGCAATCAAAAGTTTACGAATTTATCTCTTGCATAGACAGTTTATAATAGAAACAGATAACAAATCTGTTGCTCAATTCTTAAAAAAGAAAACTGTAAACAATCCAGAAGAAAACCTTCGAAGAATTAGATTAGCTATGTATTTAGAAATTTACAACTATGATGTCAAATACATTCCGGGCTACACTAACTTTGCAGCTGATCTTCTTACCAGGTTATGAAACATGGATGAGGACGATATAAAAAGAATCAAAGAATTATTAGAAACCATGAAAAGACAAGAAGATTTCAAACAAGTGAAATCATCAAAAAAAGCCAAGCAAACCTCCACAGAGGCTTCATCTTCACAGGAATCTGAAGAAACTAATGCTCCCACAGGAGTAAATGAAGAAAAGGTCCAACAGACCAAAACCACTCCAACAAACAAAGGCAAGTCAACACCTTCCAATACAACTCAGAAATTTGTTCCAATGAACAAAGGAAAAGCAATTGCTCCCACAGGAATACAAAGACCGTACATCTCAGCGGTGGTCAAATATTGGTACAATCTAGATATGAAAGCATCGAATCCTAACTTATATGACAATTTCAATGGATGTTTTAAAGCCATCCAAGCTGCAAACCATAGAGCTGCAAATTTCTGATTAACTCAACTGGAAAAGGCTTATCTGGGATTAAAGCACACTATATCCCAGAAAGAGAAAAAGTTACAAGAAACTCAGAAACTAGTGACTACACAATATTCAAGAATTAGCAATCAAAAGATTTGTACATACAATATACCTACCACCAACGAATTTGAAATATTAATACACAATATGTTAGAACCTCTTTATTTAGACAATCCATTAAAATGGTTTGACAAAGCGCCACGGTATTGTAAAATTGAATTAATGGAACAATACAAAGACGCTAAAGTCAGAGTTAACAGTATCATGGTATCACCAACTGATAAAGAAGAATTTGCAAAACAAATAAAAGACCTCCTAAATTTGAAATTAATACAGAAAAGTTTCAGTACCCACTCCTCTCCAGCTTTCTTAGTACGAAATCATGCTGAAATTGAAAGAGGAAAAGCTCGAATGGTAATAAACCATAGAAAACTTAACAGCTATACAAAGTTTAACGGATATTTTATTCCTTCTGCTAAACACCTAACAAAACAAATCCAAGGAGCAAAATATTATAGTAAATTTGATGCAAAATCGGGTTTTTGGCAATTAAAACTTGCTGATAAACAGTCCATAGAGCTAACCGCCTTTAGTTGCCCACAAGGACATTTTGAATGGTTAGTGATGCCTTTTGGATTAAAAAACGCACCACAAATATTTCAAAAATGGATGAATTCTATGTTCGGACATTTACCTTTTGTATCTGTCTATATAGACCACATTCTTGTTTTCTCTAATTCTGCAGAAGAACATTAACAACATCTTCTGACAGTTGTTCAAATATTACTTCAAAACGGTGTTATTTTAAGTCCTAAAAAAATTGAATTATTTAAAAAAGAAATAGATTTTCTCGGAAAACGAATTAAAAATGGACACATAGAATTACAACACATTTGTACTAAAATTAAAGTTTTTCCCGATACATTTAAAACATTAAAAGAACTCCAAAGTTTCTTAGAATTATTAAACTACGGCAGAAAATTTATTCCTAATTTATCCGCTAAGACTCAAAATTTACAGAAAAAGCTTACTGACGAACAAGCAAAATATAAACAGCATAATGGAGAACAACCAAGAAGATGGAACACAGACAAAATTCCGATTACCTTACAAAAGCAAGAAGAAGAAGAAATACAAAAGATTAAAGACCTAATAAAAGATCAAAAGATCCTCTATTTTCCTTCAGATGAAGAATTACTTACACTACAAACTGATGCTTCTGACAATTTCTGGGCAGGAGTATTAATTGCAAAACAAAAAGAAGTTGTAGCATATTCCTCTGGAAAGTTTAGTAAACCTCAGATTAAATACGCTACCTATGACAAAGAATTACTAGCTATTAAATTAGCAATCAAAAGTTTACGAATTTATCTCTTGCATAGACAGTTTATAATAGAAACAGATAACAAATCTGTTGCTCAATTCTTAAAAAAGAAAACTGTAAACAATCCAGAAGAAAACCTTCGAAGAATTAGATTAGCTATGTATTTAGAAATTTACAACTATGTTGTCAAATAGATTCCGGGCTACACTAACTTTGCAGCTGATCTTCTTACCAGGTTATGAAACATGGATGAGGACGATATAAAAAGAATCAAAGAATTATTAGAAACCATGAAAAGACAAGAAGATTTCAAACAAGTGAAATCATCAAAAAAAACCAAGCAAACCTCCACAGAGGCTTCATCTTCACAGGAATCCGAAGAAACTAATGCTCCCATAGGAGTAAATGAAGAAAAGGTCCAACAGACCAAAACCACTCCAACAAACAAAGGCAAGGCCACACCTTCCAATACAACTCAGAAATTTGTTCCAATGAACAAAGGAAAAGCAATTGCTCCCACAGGAATACAAAGACCATACATCTCAGCGGTGGTCAAAGATTGGTACAATCTAGACATGAAAGCATCGAATCCTAACTTATATGACAATTTCAATGGATGTTTTAAAGCCATCCAAGATGCAGACCATAGAGCTGCAAATTTCTGGTTAACTCAACTGGAAAAGGCTTATCTGGGATTAAAGCATACTATATCCCAGAAAGAGAAATAGTTACAAGAAACTCAGAAACTAGTGACTAAATTGTCACAACATTCTTTTACATCTAGATCTGAAGCTCTAGATTTGAAAGAAGCAGAGTTGTTCACTGATAACACAGCTGAACACAGTCATTTGAAAACAATATTTTCTCAAATGCAAACCTCCGATCTCATAAATCTAAGAATTCAAGATTTTCTAGAATTACTTAGACTTTATGAGATAGATAACGCAAAAACCAAAGAGATGGAGGCTGAAATGACAGTCCAGGATATGATCTCCTTATATCAGCAACATCTCATCGATGAAAGCAATCTTCTTCTATTCTTCAAAAATCTAGAAGACACAGAATTAGTTAAACTCTTAGAAAATGAAGAGTTAATTCTCAATAACAATAGAAGACTAAGGCTTATAGCCTGTTTTTCTGAAATACAGAAATATCAAAAACATATCAAAAAGGGCTTAGTACACGAAATTTATGTCAACACAAGCCATCCTGAAGAATACTCAGGTTATATTCCAGAAATATGTACAGCAAAACTTGCTGAACATTCAAGCAGATTTTTTACTATGTTCATGTTCAGAATTTGGAGCGTTTGGGAAGAAAGACAGTACATACGTCTTTATCCCTCCATCCAATTATGGGAACTACATCGGGTAACCGAAAATCCTCAACATGAATTCGTTAAATTCAACCGCAAAGAATTTAATGAAGAAAGTGAAAGAATCCTAGCAGCACAAGAGTTCTTCTCAGAAGCCATTAACAAAGGCGAAATCGGATCACACTCTGCCACTGAAGGCAAAACAATATTACTATTGGACTACATATCGGCTTTCGAACCATCAACAGAAAGAATAATGAAGGTTCAGCGTTTTTTAGACAGTCTCAAAATTGGCCCAGTTGGCACAATGGCTCAAGAAGAATACTTTGAAGAACAAGTGGAAAAAGAAAGACTTAGACAGGACTCTATAATGAGAGATACTATGGGTACCGACCTTTTTGACGACGAATCTCTAGCCAATCTAGAAATTCAAAATTAAAACAGAAGCATGGTGGACCAGCATCCAAGATAAAAAGACAAATAGCACATCCTTTACACTAGGGTGTTATATCATCTCTTAGCCTTTCCAACTCATCCTCTACACAGAATAAACTAAAGGACACATTCTCAGCCTACAAGCCTAAAAGTCATCCCTTAGCCTTTCTAACTCATCCTCTGCAAAGAATAAACTAAAGGACACATCCTCAGCCTAAGAGCCTAAAAGGGACACATATTAGCCCTATAATAGACAGATGTCCAGCCTAAGTAATAAGAAATAAAGGAGAGAAGACACTATAAAAGGAGGAGACTACTCTGAAGATGATCATCAGAAAAAATTTCTTCATTTTCGTGCTTTCTCTTCATTGTATCCGATTTCTGTAATATTATCTACTGTAGTAATAAAATTTCTGTTTCCGCAAGAAGTTTCTGTTGCTGTATATTTTCATTTCTGCATTCAAGTTTTCGGCTTTCAAGTTTGGGTTTTCAATTTGGTATCAGAGCCTGGCTAACACTAGGTAAGTTATTCTGTAACGTACGCGGATTTTCGTTGCCGAAAAACCGAATAGTTATGGGTTTTAAGAAAGAAGAAAGAAAGAAAAGAAAAAGAAAAAGATAGAAAAGAAAGTAGAAGATAGAGGGAAAATAGAGAATAGAACAAAATTTTAAAATAGAAGAAAAAAAAAAGAGAAGAAAATAGAACGGAAAGAAAATAGAGGAAATAGGACGGAACAGAAAACAAGAACAACATCAGAATCTCACAATTCGCAGCGGAACAACATATAATAATAAATGAATAATCTTTAAACAAAGAACTATATCAGTTATTACATTACATCACATTTCATTACATCATATCATCAGAGTGTACAACAACAACAAACAGTGCAGCGGAAAAAGAAATACTATATAAATAATACGCCATGCCATCCAGCTTGCCTCCAGCAACTCCAGAATATCCAGAATATCCTGATAAACCTTACTCTTGACTGCCCGTGTGAAAATTGGTGGGCACCCAGAGTTTAGGAAGGAAAACAATAAACTCCAAGTCAGTCATGTGACTGGTGTGAGAACTCAAAACAGTTTATTTATCTTTAAAATCAAAATAGAGGAATATTTTTAATCAATTCGCAATGCTTTTAAAAATGAGACTACCATAAGGCCTCCCGCACACACACACATGCAAACGCAGAATCAGAGGAGATTTCTCCTTATGATAGTCAAAGATGCTTGATACGCATTTAAAATAACATTTGATATTATTACTAGTGCATAGTGTAGGGGAAAAATTCATTTTGAAAGTAGAATATAAATCTTAGCCAACATAGACATTTCGAACTATGCCTACTATAGCTACTATCCAAACAGTGGTGACCACCATAAGTGAATAGCAGGTTCTACAACTAATACCGTACAAGTTTCGTATTGGGAATTGGATTTCCAACAAATGGTCAGGCCAAGGAACTTCCCATTGCCACATGAGAATGCCTCTGGAAAGACATCCCCGAGAACCAAACCGGAACTCTGCCAACACAAGGCCGGGTTACCCCTAACTGGGTAACTACTGACACGAGCATGCCATTCCCCGATCGTAAACGACCTTTCTCACGGGATCCCGAAAGCCAACAACCACAAAGTAATAAATTCGTAGTAACCACATAGGTTAAATATCTGGGCTCCATACCATGATACCACCTCTATCCAGAAGGAAATGTACATACCCTAAAGGGTGCTACCCCTTCATAACCTTGCCGCATCTTTCCTGTTTTGACCATTTCCGGGGTGTGAGGTTCGACGAAGTCACGTCCACAAAAACATACTTTATACAAAAGCCATGCTTTGGGTCAACAAATGATCAACACAATGATCACTAAGATAGACGATCAAATAAACGATCCTATCACAATAATCAACACAATGATCATTTCAGCATCACTCAGCATATCACATTACCAAATTGGGAATATATCGCTGATAACTTCAACTATATAACCTCTGAGCTCGTACGTCTCAGAGAAGGGTGTTAAGCTAAAGAATAAATTCTTCGCCACCAACAGAAATATATTTGAAAGAAATCGGCTTTATATCTCAACTTGTAATGTCAGACACACAATCCATACAAGTCTGTTCCGGGATCGAACAAAACCGAAGGCACTTACAAAGAAGTCCTTGCAATCCGGATATTCACAATCCTGATCGGATTCACCATCACATATGGAGAACTCTATACCGGAGCAACTCGGTGCAGAGTAAATCGACAGGTCATCCTATCGCTCTCGCAAATACCGGGTCTTCAACACCGATCTTCAATGCAATTACAATGACGTATCACATATTCGGAATGGGTTATACGACCCCATGGTCCTTTCCCGGTTAACCCGAATAGTGAGCGCTTATTTAAAAATAAGTGTAGCATTCACATTCAAACAAATCACATCAATTACCCATTCACAGGGAAATATTGATAGTCGGTTATTGAACTATCACTGGATATGCACACATCACCAGTTTCCAAATAATTTTCCAAATTTTTTTATTTCACAAATTATATCTTCACTAGATATTAAATTTCAATACTTCAAAAATAAATCAATATTTATTTTTAAACCAATTTCACTTTCTTTTATAAATTCCTTAGCGAATTTATAATTCCAAGATATCAATGAATATTCGATTTCAATTATTCATTTCAATTTTCTTTTCAATTTATCTTCAAAAAGATAAATTCTTAAAATATTCACTTTATATTGGAAAACAATTCCTTACTTATTTATTCATAAGTAATTCACAATTTTTATTTATTTTCAACACTTGGAAAATATTCAATATACTTCAATCGAAATTAACTATATATTTCATTCTTTAAGGAAATCATTCTCTTAAACATATTTATTTGGGCCAAAACGAATGTTGCGTAAAACATCGTTACGACAACCCAAAATCACTAGTATAGGGATTCGAATTTAAAATAGATATATAAATCCCAATACCATACAAAACATTTCCTTTCGGAAATCATTTACTATAACAACAGTGTTATAGTCCATTATTTCCTTTTATTTCTCGAAAACGTCTATTTCAACAATGAATGTTGAAATCTATGGTTTCGAATCTCAACACATTTTAAAACATCGTTAGATCGTTTTAATTCAATTTGAAATATCACATTCAAAACAATTTCTTTAACATCTTATTCACTATTCAAAAAAGTGAATATTCTACGTTAATAACTTTCATTCCCTTATTCATTTTATTTCAAAGGATTATTTACAGTCAAAAAGGTGAATATAACTCCATTAATAGGTTTCAACAATTTACTTATCAAAATAAGTTATTTGCGAATTTATAAAACAACGTTTATAAATTCCATTTCTATTTATTTATAAAAGCTTCCTTTTTATAAATTCTTTTATTAACCTATTTCAGTTTATAACTCAATTATAAACTAAAAGTTCATATTATAAGTTAAATACTTATAAAACGATTATTTTACAAAAATCGTTCCTCTAAAGACTTTCTAAACCATAAATCTTATAACTTATAAGATTCATTTATTTAACCAAATCTATTCTTTCAATAACTTCACAAATTTATAAATCTTACTATTTATAAATTTTATTTATAACTTCACAGTTTATAATTTTATAAATTTCATTCAATTATGAAATTCATTTTCACTTCATTCAAACACTTATAAAAACTCGTTTTATAATGTCCATATTTCAATTTATAAATATCCATTTATAAATCTCTTAATATAAATCAATTTATATTATTCTTTTTAAACGTCTTTAAATTCCTTTAAAAACTTCTTCCTTTTGATTCATAAAATAATTAAATTTTATAAATCCTATATTTAAACTTTTCACAATAAATTCTAAAATTCCGATTTAACTATTTTATGAAATCATTAGCATCATATTCTCAAAAATCAGTTTTTAACTAGATTTCTCAAAAATCATAATTTTTATAACTTTAAAAATTATAACGTTTATTTATTTAAAATAAATCAATTTCCAAACATACAGTATATTTTTAAAAATCACTTTAAAAATCATTTTAAAGTTCCAAATTTGGTCCAATGATGCTACACACCAAATAGTCAATCACGACAACAACGATATCATATATCGATATGAAAATCCATCAAATATCAAAATATCTGAAATCAAATAAAAACTGTTGAGGAATCCAGTTGGATCCCTCCAACCTGTTTTCCTGCATCACACACATTAGCACAATACCAATTTCGTTCCAGTACGAAATTATCGCGGTATATGTTCTTAATAAATATTATCCGCTTAATAACGGCGTAATAGGGTCTCATCCGCTAAACAAAAAATGCAGGAAATCAATAACTGCAATATATACATATGCCAATATATATATACTGATACTATATATAATACCAATTTCACTGTTTATGAAATATTCGCGGTATATGTTTTTAATAAATAACATCCGCTTACTAACGGCGTATAATGTCTATTTTAACAATCAATAGATATCAATCAACATTCAAACATGCATTCAAATATTTTAAATCTAACTATTTAAAATAAAATCGAAACTGATTCGATTGAGTGAGAAGTTCTCACCTTGATTTTAAATTCCGTTTTAGCGATTTATTTCGAATAAAATTAAACGGACGTTTAATTTTACCCAAAATTCTCACTAACTCCAAACGACTCCAAACCAACTCCATCGCGTAGTGCTCGTCCATACGATTCCAACGCAACTGGTTTCGCATTTTTTCGACCTCGTATGAAAAAGTTATGAATTTATGAAGTTTGTACACGATTTATGTTCATAATTTACAACTAAATAAACTAATTTAAACCTTCATCAACTTAGAGCCATAGGATCCATCCCCAAGCAAATCACAGCCCTCCATCCCCTTCTTCCCAACTCACGTTCATATGCTCCAGGAATACACGTTGAGGCCGAACAAACCCATATAGCAAATTAGGGTTAAAAAATTCTCCTTCCTCGTCGCGTTCTAGCTCAATCAAGACGTTGCAACTCGAAGCTCCCAACACCCTCTAGGTTCGGCCCAACCCTGGTGGAGCTCGGTCATTAGCATCGCCTTGGGATGCGTGCACAGGCCATGGAGAACGCGGCCTCCTATCTCCCTTTATACAACTCCAAACTCGATCATAACCGTTGAAATCCAAGATCTCACCATCCTCTACGAGTTTCTAGTTGAAACTTTCTTGAATCGATGCATGGATCAAGAGATAAATGAGGAGAATCGAAACTAATTTCTGGCCATCCAGTTTCTAGGGCCGGCTAGGGTTTTGTTTTTATTTTATTTTTTATTTTTGTGAAGGGGTAGGGCTATTTATAAGGAACGAGCGACACTATTCATCCCGGAAATTCCGAACTCCGATTTATGCGCCGTAACCAGCGTTTCTAGGGTTTACCCCGCGTTCCGGACACAATGGAACAGGTTTCGGAAGCTAATTCGGAAGTATGTGCGGGTTATGGCTGTAAACGCTCAATTTAAATTAAACCGATTTAAGTCGATTTCTAGGCGTTTTAATTTGTACCGGACAAACGGTAAATCCGATTGACTTGAAATTTGAAACCTTACAATAATATCACATTACGGATCCGATGAAACTGGTTTCGTCGAAATCCGAGACTTTTTGAAAAATGGCTATTTTGACTCGCCAAATTTAAATTAAAAATAAATCGATGCGTTTCGAGCTGCCACGATCAAACGATAGCTCCGATTGACACGAAATTTGAAATCCGGTAATAACTAACTATTACGGATCCAATGAAACTGGTCTCGTTCAATTCTGAGACTGTTCAAAAATTGGCTATTTTCACTAGTCGATTTTAATATTAAAATATTCAATTTTCACAAATTAACTTTTAATTCGATTTTAAAAGTTCTAAAATATCATTCTAACTCCCATATGATAAAATAAAATTTTACAAATCATTTTCAATCATATTTAACTCAATTTTCAAATATTTCCATAATTTAACGTATTAAATTATCGATTTAATAATCCAATAAAATCCAATAATTCAAATAAAAATTTATTTGACTTATAAATTCACTTATTAATATTTAAAATTAATTAAATATTCAAATTTTAATTTCTAAAAATTCTGGGTCGTTACAATCTTCCCCACTTAAAAGAATTTCGTCCTCGAAATTACAAGTAAGAAAAGTTACAGAATTTATTAACTTTCCAAAATTCATAGTTAAACTTCTTATAATACTTTACTAAGTTTTCAAATCATACTTAGTTATCTTTTCAAAACAACTACTATTGTTTAACTTTCAATTTCAAAATCAAAGTTAAAGTTTCCAAAATTTTCCAATTTTTCTCAAATTTTTTCTAACGCCTTAAATTTTCGGAAAAATTCGCCATAGTCTCCTTTGCGCGGCTCGATCCGAAAAAAAAATGACAGTATATATATCACAAATATACATCTCATCAAGTAATGAGGCATCCCGCAGGGAAAAAAGTGTAAAAGTACTGTATTTAATCCGAGATATGTACCTTATATTTTATTAGCAAGCATATACGGCTAATATAGCGCAAAAGCGAGCTCCAAATGCGAAGCAAACGCGATCCGCACCTACTAATTACTCAACAAACAACATGAGAACATGCATATATGACAATAGTATCAATATACAATCATATAGTAAATACAACTATATATGTCAACATAGCAAATGTAGTAAAACAACAAATGCAAACATCAACCAACTATCATCCAACAAATTCATAATCAATATATTCATTTATATTCTCATTAATATTCAATGAATTGGTTTTCAATTTAATCACATTTGATTTATTTACATTGGATGTTTTTACTAACATTCATTCTCAATTAGTTTATATTCACTAATTCATATTCAAGTTGGTTCACTTCCAATTCAAATTCAATTCTATTCAAATTTATTTACTTCTAATTTGAATTCAATTACTTTAGCTTTCAATTTCATTAATCAATTTCATTAACATTTAATGAATTATATAAAATCAACTAACAATCATATAACAACCAAAGTATATCTATCACAACCAAATTCCTTTGCTTACAATTGGTTTAATTTAATTGATTTTCATTCAACTATTCAACTTTCTAATAACATTAGATTTTAATGAATTAACACTTATATTCATTATTCATATCAACTTCATTCAATATCACTTAAGTTATATTCCATTTAACTTTAAATTCACTTTTACTTACAACTCATATTCATAAATATATTCATATAGTTTCACTTCTTATATATACAAGTTTATTTCACAATTGTAAATCACTTTAATTATAATTCAATTCTTATAATTCTTTTGCTTATACAATTATTCTTTTATTTAGATTATTCAAACAACCTAACAATCAACTTATATACTTTAATAATTCTGAAAAATTATTTCTTTATATATAAAATATACTCAAGGTAAAATTATTTCATTTACCCAATTTAAAACAATACTGTGTCAAATTGTTCTATTCAAGTGTTTAGAAACCCCTTCGGCATAGTCTTGCGGACCACGCTGACGAAAGTTCATATACCACTCGATAAACCAATCATCACAATATAAAACAATTTTATATTCACTAACAAATACGCTCTCATAGCTATTATTACACTCAAACTCAATCTAGAGCACTGCTGACTCTATCTCTAATGAATTATACCCAACAGAACCATGGTTGTCGCTTAACCATAAGCTCTGATACCAAATGTAACGTACGCGGATTTTCGTTGCCGAAAAACCGAATAGTTATGGGTTTTAAGAAAGAAGAAAGAAAGAAAAGAAAAAGAAAAAGATAGAAAAGAAAGTAGAAGATAGAGGGAAAATAGAGAATAGAACAAAATTTTAAAGTAGAAGAAAAAAAAAAGAAGAAAATAGAACGGAAAGAAAATAGAGGAAATAGGACGGAACAGAAAACAAGAACAACATCAGAATCTCACAATTCGCAGCGGAACAACATATAATAATAAATGAATAATCTTTAAACAAAGAACTATATCAGTTATTACATTACATCACATTTCATTACATCATATCATCAGAGTGTACAACAACAACAAACAGTGCAGCGGAAAAAGAAATACTATATAAATAATACGCCATGCCATCCAGCTTGCCTCCAGCAACTCCAGAATATCCAGAATATCCTGATAAACCTTACTCTTGACTGCCCGTGTGAAAATTGGTGGGCACCCAGAGTTTAGGAAGGAAAACAATAAACTCCAAGTCAGTCATGTGACTGGTGTGAGAACTCAAAACAGTTTATTTATCTTTAAAATCAAAATAGAGGAATATTTTTAATCAATTCGCAATGCTTTTAAAAATGAGACTACCATAAGGCCTCCCGCACACACACACATGCAAATGCAGAATCGGAGGAGATTTCTCCTTATGATAGTCAAAGATGCTTGATACGCATTTAAAATAACATTTGATATTATTACTAGTGCATAGTATAGGGGAAAAATTCATTTTGAAAGTAGAATATAAATCTTAGCCAACATAGACATTTCGAACTATGCCTACTATAGCTACTATCCAAACAGTGGTGACCACCATAAGTGAATAGCAGGTTCTACAACTAATACCGTACAAGTTTCGTATTGGGAATTGGATTTCCAACAAATGGTCAGGCCAAGGAACTTCCCATTGCCACATGAGAATGCCTCTGGAAAGACATCCCCGAGAACCAAACTGGAACTCTGCCAACACAAGGCCGGGTTACCCCTAACTGGGTAACTACTGACACGAGCACGCCATTCCCCGATCGTAAACGACCTTTCTCACGGGATCCCGAAAGCCAACAACCACAAAGTAATAAATTCGTAGTAACCACATAGGTTAAATATTTGGGCTCCATACCATGATACCACCTCTATCCAGAAGGAAATGTACATACCCTAAAGGGTGCTACCCCTCATAACCTTGCCGCATCTTTCCTGTTTTGACCATTTACGGGGTGTGAGGTTCGACGAAGTCACGTCCACAAAAACATACTTTATACAAAAGCCATGCTTTGGGTCAACAAATGATCAACACAATGATCACTAAGATAGACGATCAAATAAACGATCCTATCACAATAATCAACACAATGATCATTTCAGCATCACTCAGCATATCACATTACCAAATAGGGAATATATCGCTGATAACTTCAACTATATAACCTCTGAGCTCGTACGTCTCAGAGAAGGGTGTTAAGCTAAAGAATAAATTCTTCGCCACCAACAGAAATATATTTGAAAGAAATCGGCTTTATATCTCAACTTGTAATGTCAGACACACAATCCATACAAGTCTGTTCCGGGATCGAACAAAACCGAAGGCACTTACAAAGAAGTCCTTGCAATCCGGATATTCACAATCCTGATCGGATTCACCATCACATATGGAGAACTCTATACCGGAGCAACTCGGTGCAGAGTAAATCGACAGGTCATCCTATCGCTCTCGCAAATACCGGGTCTTCAACACCGATCTTCAATGCAATTATAACGACGTATCACATATTCAGAATGGGTTATACGACCCCATGGTCCTTTCCCGGTTAACCCGAATAGTGAGCGCTTATTTAAAAATAAGTGTAGCATTCACATTCAAACAAATCACATCAATTACCCATTCACAGGGAAATATTGATAGTCGGTTATTGAACTATCACTGGATATGCACACATCACCAGTTTCCAAATAATTTTCCAAATTTTTTTATTTCACAAATTATATCTTCACTAGATATTAAATTTCAATACTTCAAAAATAAATCAATATTTATTTTTAAACCAATTTCACTTTCTTTCATAAATTCCTTAGCGAATTTATAATTCCAAGATATCAATGAATATTCGATTTCAATTATTCATTTCAATTTTCTTTTCAATTTATCTTCAAAAAGATAAATTCTTAAAATATTCACTTTATATTGGAAAACAATTCCTTACTTATTTATTCATAAGTAATTCACAATTTTTATTTATTTTTAACACTTGGAAAATATTCAATATACTTCAATCGAAATTAAGTATATATTTCATTCTTTAAGGAAATCATTCTCTTAAACATATTTATTTGGGCCAAAACGAATGTTGCGTAAAACATCGTTACGACAACCCAAAATCACTAGTATAGGGATTCGAATTTAAAATAGATATATAAATCCCAATACCATACAAAACATTTCCTTTCGGAAATCATTTACTATAACAACAGTGTTATAGTCCATTATTTCCTTTTATTTCTCGAAAACGTCTATTTCAACAATGAATGTTGAAATCTATGGTTTCGAATCTCAACACATTTTAAAACATCGTTAGATCGTTTTAATTCAATTTGAAATATCACATTCAAAACAATTTCTTTAACATCTTATTCACTATTCAAAAACGTGAATATACTACGTTAATAACTTTCATTCCCTTATTCATTTTATTTCAAAGGATTATTTACAGTCAAAAAGGTGAATATAACTCCATTAATAGGTTTCAACAATTTACTTATCAAAATAAGTTATTTGCGAATTTATAAAACAACGTTTATAAATTCCATTTCTATTTATTTATAAAAGCTTCCTTTTTATAAATTCTTTTATTAACCTATTTCAGTTTATAACTCAATTATAAACTAAAAGTTCATATTATAAGTTAAATACTTATAAAACGATTATTTTACAAAAATCGTTCCTCTAAAGACTTTCTAAACCATAAATCTTATAACTTATAAGATTCATTTATTTAACCAAATCTATTCTTTCAATAACTTCACAAATTTATAAATCTTACTATTTATAAATTTTATTTATAACTTCACAGTTTATAATTTTATAAATTTCATTCAATTATGAAATTCATTTTCACTTCATTCAAACACTTACAAAAACTCGTTTTATAATGTCCATATTTCAATTTATAAATATCCATTTATAAATCTCTTAATATAAATCAATTTATATTATTCTTTTTAAACGTCTTTAAATTCCTTTAAAAACTTCTTCCTTTTTGATTCATAAAATAATTAAATTTTATAAATCCTATATTTAAACTTTTCACAATAAATTCTAAAATTCCGATTTAACTATTTTATGAAATCATTAGCATCATATTCTCAAAAATCAGTTTTTAACTAGATTTCTCAAAAATCATAATTTTTATAACTTTAAAAATTATAACGTTTATTTATTTAAAATAAATCAATTTCCAAACATACAGTATATTTTTAAAAATCACTTTAAAAATCATTTTAAAGTTCCAAATTTGGTCCAATGATGCTACACACCAAATAGTCAATCACGACAACAACGATATCATATATCGATATGAAAATCCATCAAATATCAAAATATCTGAAATCAAATAAAAACTGTTGAGGAATCCAGTTGGATCCCTCCAACCTGTTTTCCTGCATCACAAACATTAGCACAATACCAATTTCGTTCCAGTACGAAATTATCGCGGTATATGTTCTTAATAAATATTATCCGCTTAATAACGGCGTAATAGGGTCTCATCCGCTAAACAAAAAATGCGGGAAATCAATAACTGCAATATATACATATGCCAATATATATATATATTGATACTATATATAATACCAATTTCACTGTTTATGAAATATTCGCGGTATATGTTTTTAATAAATAACATCCGCTTACTAACGGCGTATAATGTCTATTTTAACAATCAATAGATATCAATCAACATTCAAACATGCATTCAAATATTTTAAATCTAACTATTTAAAATAAAATCGAAACTGATTCGATTGAGTGAGAAGTTCTCACCTTGATTTTAAATTCCGTTTTAGCGATTTATTTCGAATAAAATTAAACGGACGTTTAATTTTACCCAAAATTCTCACTAACTCCAAACGACTCCAAACCAACTCCATCGCGTAGTGCTCGTCCATACGATTCCAACGCAACTGGTTTCGCATTTTTTCGACCTCGTATGAAAAAGTTATGAATTTATGAAGTTTGTACACGATTTATGTTCATAATTTACAACTAAATAAACTAATTTAAACCTTCATCAACTTAGAGCCATAGGATCCATCCCCAAGCAAATCACAGCCCTCCATCCCCTTCTTCCCAACTCACGTTCATATGCTCCAGGAATACACGTTGAGGCCGAACAAACCCATATAGCAAATTAGGGTTAAAAAATTCTCCTTCCTCGTCGCGTTCTAGCTCGATCAAGACGTTGCAACTCGAAGCTCCCAACACCCTCTAGGTTCGGCCCAACCCTGGTGGAGCTCGGTCATCAGCATCGCCTTGGGATGCGTGCACAGGCCATGGAGAACGCGGCCTCCTATCTCCCTTTATACAACTCCAAACTCGATCATAACCGTTGAAATCCAAGATCTCACCATCCTCTACGAGTTTCTAGTTGAAACTTTCTTGAATCGATGCATGGATCAAGAGATAAATGAGGAGAATCGAAACTAATTTCTGGCCATCCAGTTTCTAGGGCCGGCTAGGGTTTTGTTTTTATTTTATTTTTTATTTTTGTGAAGGGGTAGGGCTATTTATAAGGAACGAGCGACACTATTCATCCCGGAAATTCCGAACTCCGATTTATGCGCCGTAACTAGCGTTTCTAGGGTTTACCCCGCGTTCCGGACACAATGGAACAGGTTTCGGAAGCTAATTCGGAAGTATGTGCGAGTTATGGCTGTAAACGCTCAATTTAAATTAAACCGATTTAAGTCGATTTTTAGGCGTTTTAATTTGTACCGGACAAACGGTAAATCCGATTGACTTGAAATTTGAAACCTTACAATAATATCACATTACGGATCCGATGAAACTAGTTTCGTCGAAATCCGAGACTTTTTGAAAAATGGCTATTTTGACTCGCCAAATTTAAATTAAAAATAAATCGATGCGTTTCGAGCTGCCACGATCAAACGATAGCTCCGATTGACACGAAATTTGAAATCCGGTAATAACTAACTATTACGGATCCAATGAAACTGGTCTCGTTCAATTCTGAGACTGTTAAAAAATTGGCTATTTTCACTAGTCGATTTTAATATTAAAATATTCAATTTTCACAAATTAACTTTTAATTCGATTTTAAAAGTTCTAAAATATCATTCTAACTCCCATATGATAAAATAAAATTTTACAAATCATTTTCAATCATATTTAACTCAATTTTCAAATATTTCCATAATTTAACGTATTAAATTATCGATTTAATAATCCAATAAAATCCAATAATTCAAATAAAAATTTATTTGACTTATAAATTCACTTATTAATATTTAAAATTAATTAAATATTCAAATTTTAATTTCTAAAAATTCTGGGTCGTTACATATTCTGTTTTAGATCATTCTGTTTTATATTTTCTGAACTCTATCTTTCTGTATATGTTCTGCTGAAGTAGCAAAAAAAAAAAAGAGCACAAAATTGTTTTAAATTTTAAAATGAAAGCTTAAGCTATTCTTTTGAGCATGATTCGTTATGAGTCTACAAAACTTTTGTGACAGCTAAAACTTTTTTCGAATTTTAAGTCAATTCGACGACCTATTGATTACTGATTATTACGCATTGGAGTAGGAAACGAACCATTGTTGTGCTCTACTTAAGTGAAGCAACGATATAGGCTTGTGGTTGTTAATTCGAGGCCTAACCCTACTATAAAACCACGGTATGCTAGGAAAGCATTAAGGGGTATCGTGTTTAGCCGCTTAATTTAGGGTCAAAACTAATCTATAACTGTAGGTCTGCAAATCAAGACTTATTATTCGAATGAAAGCTTTTATCTATTTACAAATGTTTTGTATAAACTCATAATTGAATTGTGTTCAAAAGACCCTTGTTTATGGAAAATAATAAGATTGTTATTCTGGACACACATAAGTGTCAATTTGATCTAAATACCGAACAATATGAACATGTTGTTCATATCCCCACTCATAAAAACCCAGTAAATGGGATTCATAATTTTATGATTGATCTACTTCAAGAAATTAAATTAGAAGTTAAAGATATCAATAATAAACTTCAAAAACAGACTGCGACCTTAGGATTTGGTCGAAATACACCAACAATCCATTCTCTTAACAGCATTAGAATGGTCAAATATACTTCTGAAGAAAATAACAAAATAAATGTTGAAGAAATTGATCCCACCTACTATAAAAATTATCTTATTCTTCAAGAAAAAGAACTTGCAGGAGAAATAGATAGTACTGACCTTTATTCTTATTATGAAGATCATTCAACGGCAATAAACTATTTTAAATATAAAGCAAATGAAGAAAATTCTTCATTTGAAGATTCTGAACAAGAATCTGAATATTCCACAGAATTTGAGTATAATTCAGATACATCAGATAACCTTATTTACAACATAAACGCTAATGAAGTCGGATCTAGTAGAGGTGCTCTAATTTTTCCTCCGCCACCTCCTCCGGATGCAGCGTCTGTTGTAAACGATCTTAACTCTGATATAATTATGGATGATCAAGAATAGGAAGAAAACACATATACTAGGCCTCATACTGATCCTTACCCTGAAATGCTTAGACATGGTACTAGATCAGATTGGATTAAATTTCACTCCTCTAGAAAGCAACTTAAAGATTTTTATAATGAACAACCCTCTTCTACATATACCCTAACATTTAATATAGATAAACTTCCACATAGAAAAATAAGAAAATATATTATAACATGGCTTTAACATATAAGTGGAACAATCTATTTATTACCTCCAAATATGAATGTGATGGAATACATCCATTACGCTACCAGCTATTGGACATGAGATGCTTTAGCTTGGTTATTAAACCTTGAAAGAATAAATCCAAATGAATTAAAAAGAATTAGAAATATTCAATCTAAACAAGAAGCTCTTGGGGAATTATTACAATTATTATTAGCATACTTTACAGGAGAAACTTTCCTAGAAGATACTGATTATGAAAAACAATTATTAAAAATACAATTATGCGACATATGTATGTTAGAAGAATTCGCTGCAAAATACATAGGCCTACTTTTCCATTTAAAAAATAATGACCAGAAAGTTTTCTGGGAAAAAGGCTTTTTTACGAAAATACCTTATCCATGGAATAATATTATTCAAGAAAGATACGACATTTTAAGACAAAGTAATACGGATGAAAATCATAACACACGCTTATTAAAAAAGGCATGTATGGATACTATGGAAAGTGTTTGTGAACAAGCTAGTGCACACAAACAAATGAAAAATAAAATTAGAAACTCAAAACTGGGATTTTCTTGTTGTACCAAATACACTGAAGATATTAACACACAGTTTGGATGTTCTCCTGAATTCGAACGAAAGAGAACAAGAAATTTCAAAAGAAGAATAAAACCAAAATATCGTATCACTAGGAAAAAATGGAAACCAGAATATAAGAAAAATTTTAGAAAAGAAAACAAGTTTTCTAAGAAAAAGTTTATTAAAAAGAAAAATTTCCGTAAAGGATGCAAATGTTTCAAATGTAATAAAGAAGGACATTACGCAATGAATGTCCTGCGAATATACAAAATATCGTAATATCAAATATCGAAGAATACGGTATTAATGTTGGCACTATCGAGGATATTTCGAGTGATGCTAATTCATCTGTATATGAAATTGAATCAGTTTATTCTGACACTACTGAAAATGAAGATGAAATGAATGATTCCTTTGATAATTTTAAAATAAACATGATCACAATCAATCAGACACATAACCAAATAAAAATTATTCCGTTAACCATATATGCTATACTTTCCAAAAAGGAAAAAGTAAATTCTCCAGGTTATACATTATATGCGGCAAAATGCTCCAGATTGAGAAGGTACTTCACAACCGAAGTATTCTTAGATCTACTAATAAAAATCCCACTCGGATATTATGGACAAATTTATAATATACCTAAACATACTAAAGAAAATATTTTTATAACTTATGGATTAATAGAACCTCTTTCTAAAACTAACACTTCTATACTATTTAAAAGTACTAGTATGGAAGATAAAGACTATATTATAGAGCAAGGAGATCCATTAGGACTACTTGTTATACATAAATATGAAGACCTTCCGATTATAAAAGAAGAAGTATACGATCATGATCTATCTACCCCATTAAGTGGTTCTACATCCCGATCATCAAAGAATAAAGAGTCAGAATCATATCACGAGTATAGGATATACATGAACACTTTTACTTCAGAAGAAACGTCTAATCCTCAAATGCAAGATAGCACAGGAGAACAATTTGAGGTCACGGACGAAGATTTAGAAAAATTAAAAGAAGCAATCCCTCATTCAGATAAAAAGGATATTTATAAACCTTTAACTTTTAAATCTAGATTTTTGAATAAACATACATATATATTTGAACGTATGCAAGGAAATGTAGAGTTAAAGGGAGAGGAAGATTTTACTTCCATAAGCCTTTTAAATAAAAATAAAATAGAAAAACTGAAAGCCAAATATCCAAAAATGAAATACCTTCATATAGGTCTAATACAACTAAAAATAACAGGATTGTTTAGATCCGGAATTGATTCTCCAATAATGATAGTTTGTATGGATGAAAGAATTATCAATAATCCTTTAAATAGTATTATTGGCGGAGCGAAGTCAAATTTAGCAAACAGATTTTTTTGAGTAAATATACATCCCGATTTTTGTATAAGTCTTGATGATCAAAATATAGAAAAAGCTTGTACATTATCAGTAAATTTACAAAATATAGAACTTCTTTCTGGATCCAAAGTTCTTGGCATACAATGGGAACATTGTATGGCCTTGAAGGATACTACTACGTTCAAATCAATTACGCCCAAACAATTTGTTAAATTGTTCGAAGTCGGGTTAGGAAAAACAATTTAACCCAGATTGATTGACATAAGACATTTAAAATTAGATAACGAAATTCAAGTTTTTGTGAAATCTCTTAAACCAAGAATTCAATTACCTACAGAATATTTTATAGCATCAGGAAATACTATTTCCACCATAACCAAGAATAATGAGGAAAATGCAAATTCATCCAACACATTAAAAAGAACTCAATCGTACAATAAAATGTCTGATGTGGAATTAACTCCTGATATATTAAAAACCATCAGTCATCGTATGAGCTGTCTGATGTGGAATTAACTCCTGATATATTAAAAACCATCAGTCATCGTATGAGCTTTAAACAAGACAATCCAATAGAAGGAAGAACAATGAGAATACTTGAAAAACAAAAAGAACAGGAATCAAACCGAATGGTTATCAAGGTTCCTACAAAAAATATAAAACATCATGATTAGATCCATAGATCTTAAAAGAAAGGCACAGTTACATATATATCTTCCAATAACGATATATATATCCCTGAATATCAAGAATTCACGGTACATGCGTTACTGGATTCTGGTGCAGAAGCCAGTTTATTACAAGAAATATTTATTCCCCAGCAATTCTAGGTACCATTAGACAAAAAAGGAATGCTAAATGATTTTATGGGAAGACAAGTCCCTGTTACTCACAAAGCAAAACACTTACAGGTACAAATACCTGATATACATGGAAATAATAAACTATACAACTTTGACTTTGCATTACTACCAAAGGAATTTGATAGTGATTGCATCCTGGGGATGGACAATTTAAGACATCTCCCTCCCTTCAACAAATATTATTTTGAACTGGATGGCGTTCTTGTGCCTCGAGTAACGCTACCCGCTACAATTGCACCACATTATACTTTGGCAGCACAGCTTGGTGAAAAACCTGTTAAATTAATTGAACATGTAAAAACACCGAACATCATACAACCAAAGATTTGTACTTACAATATACCAACCACCAACGAATTTGAAATATTAATACACAATATGTTAGAACCTCTTTATTCAGACAATCCACTAAAATGGTTTGACAAAGCGCCATGGTATTGTAAAATTGAATTAATGGAACAATACAAAGACGCTAAAGTCAGAGTTAACAGTATCATGGTATCACCAACCGATAAAGAAGAATTTGCAAAACAAATAAAAGACCTCCTAAATTTGAAATTAATACAGAAAAGTTTCACTACCCACTCCTCTCCAGCTTTCTTAGTACGAAATCATGCTGAAATTAAAAGAGGAAAAGCTCGAATGGTAATAAACTATAGAAAACTTAACAGCTATACAAAGTTTGATGGATATTTTATTCCTTCTGCTGAACACCTAACAAAACAAATCCAAGGAGCAAAATATTATCGTAAATTTGATGCAAAATCGGGTTTTTGGCAATTAAAACTTGCTGATAAACAGTTCATAGAGCTAACCGCCTTTAGTTGCCCACAAGGACATTTTGAATGGTTAGTGATGCCTTTTGGATTAAAAAGCGCACCACAAATATTTCAAAAATGGATGAATTCTATGTTCGGACATTTACCTTTTGTATCTGTCTATATAGACGACATTCTTGTTTTCTCTAATTCTGCAGAAGAACATAAACAACATCTTTTGACAGTTGTTCAAATATTACTTCAAAACGGTGTTATTTTAAGTCCTAAAAAAATTGAATTATTTAAAAAAGAAATAGATTTTCTCGGAAAACGAATTAAAAATGGACAGATAGAATTACAACAACACATTTATACTAAAATTAAAGATTTTCCCGATACGTTTAAAACATTAAAAGAACTCCAAAGTTTCTTAGGATTATTAAACTACGGCAGAAAAATTATTCCTAATTTATCCGCTAAGACTCAAAATTTACAGAAAAAGCTTACTGACGAACAAGCAAAATATAAACAGCATAATGGAGAACAACCAAGAAGATGGAACACAGACAAAATTCCGATTACCTTACAAAAGCAAGAAGAAGAAGAAATACAAAAGATTAAAGACCTAATAAAAATTAAAATATCCTCTATTTTCCTTCAGATGAAGAATTACTTACACTACAAACTGATGCTTCTGACAATTTCTTGGCAAGAGTATTAATTGCAAAACAAAAGGAAGTTGCAGCTTATTCCTCTGGAAAGTTTAGTAAACCTCAGATTAAATACGCTACCTATGACAAAGAATTACTTGCTATTAAATTAGCAATCAAAAGTTTACGAATTTATCTCTTGCCTAGACAGTTTATAATAGAAACAGATAACAAACCTGTTGCTCAATTTTTAAAAAAGAAAACTATAAACAATCCAGAACAAAACCTTCGAAGAATTAGATTAGCTATGTATTTAGAAATTTACAACTATGATGTCAAATACATTCCGGGCTACACTAACTTTGCAGCTGATCTTCTTACCAGGTTATGAAACATGGATGAGGACGATATAAAAAGAATCAAATAATTATTAGAAACCATGAAAAGACAAGAAGATTTCAAACAAGTGAAATCATAAAAAAAAGCCAAGCAAACCTCCACAGAGGCTTCATCTTCACAGGAATCCGAAAAAACTAATGCTCCCATAGGAGTAAATGAAGAAAAGGTCCAACAGACCAAAACCACTCCAACAAACAAAGGCAAGGCAACACCTTCCAATACAACTCAGAAATTTGTTCCAATGAACAAAGGAAAAGCAATTGCTCCCACAGGAATACAAAGACCATACATCTCAGCGGTGGTCAAAGATTGGTACAATCTAGACATGAAAGCATCGAATCCTAACTTATATGACAATTTCAATGGATGTTTTAAAGCCATCCAAGCTGCAGACCATAGAGCTGCAAATTTCTGGTTAACTCAACTGGAAAAGGCTTATCCGGGATTAAAGCATACTATATCCCAGAAAGAGAAAAAGTTACAAGAAACTCAGAAACTAGTGACTAAATTGTCACAACATTCTTTTACATCTAGATCTGAAGCTCTAGATTTGAAAGAAGCAGAGTTGTTCACTGATAACACAGCTGAACACAGTCATTTGAAAACAATATTTTCTCAAATGCAAACCTCCGATCTCGTAAATCTAAGAATTCAAGATTTTCTAGAATTACTTAGACTTTATGAGATAGATAACGCAAAAACCAAAGAGATGGAGGCTGAAATGACAGTCCAGGATATGATCTCCTTATATCAGCAACATCTCATCGATGAAAGCAATCTTCTTCTATTCTTCAAAAAGCTAGAAGACACAGAATTAGTTAAACTCTTAGAAAATGAAGAGTTAATTCTCAATAACAACAGAAGACCAAGGCTTATAGCCTGTTTTTCTGAAATACAGAAATATCAAAAACATATCAAAAAGGGCTTAGTACACGAAATTTATGTCAACACAAGCCATCCTGAAGAATACTCAGTTTATATTCCAGAAATATGTACAGCAAAACTTGCTGAACATTCAAGCAGATTTTTTACTATGTTCATGTTCAGAATTTGGAGCGTTTGGGAAGAAAGACAGTACATACGTCTTTATCCCTCCATCCAATTATGGGAACTACATCGGGTAACCGAAAATCCTCAACATGAATTCGTTAAATTCAACCGCAAAGAATTTAATGAAGAAAGTGAAAGAATCCTAGCAGCACAAGAGTTCTTCTCAGAAGCCAGTAAAAAAGGCGAAATCGGATCACACTCTGCCACTGAAGGCAAAACGGTATTACTATTGGACTACATATCGGCTTTCGAACCATCAACAGAAAGAATAATGAAGGTTCAGCGTTTTTTAGACAGTCTCAAAATTGGCCCAGTTGGCACAATGGCTCAAGAAGAATACTTTGAAGAACAAGTGGAAAAAGAAGGACTTAGACAGGACTCTATAATGAGAGATACTATGGGTACCGACCCTTTTGACGACGAATCTCTAGCCAATCTAGAAATTCAAAATTAAAGCAGAAGCATGGTGGACCAGCATCCAGGATAAAAAGACAAATAGCACATCCTTTACACTAGGGTGACATATCATCCCTTAGCCTTTCCAACTCATCCTCTGCACAGAATAAACTAAAGGACACATCCTCAGCCTACAAGCCTAAAAGTCATCCCTTAGCCTTTCCAACTCATCCTCTGCAAAGAATAAACTAATGGACACATCCTCAGCCTAAAAGGGACACATATTAGCCCTATAATAGACAGATGTCCAGCCTAAGTAATAAGAAATAAAGGAGAGAAGACACTATCAAAGGAGGAGACTACTCTGAAGATGATCATCAGAAAAAATTTCTTCATTTTCGTGCTTTCTCTTCATTGTATCTGAGTTCTGTAATATTATCTACTGTAGTAATAAAATTTCTGTTTCCGCAAGAAGTTTCTGTTGCTGTATATTTTCATTTCTGCATTCAAGTTTTCGGCTTTCAAGTTTGGGTTTTCAATTTGGTATAAGAGCCTGGCTAACACTAGGTAAGTTATTCTGTTTTAGATCATTCTGTTTTATATTTTCTGAACTCTATCTTTCTGTATATGTTCTACTGAAGTAACAAAAAAAAAAGTACAAATTTTTTTTAAATTTTAAAATGAAAGCTTAAGCTATTCTTTTGAGCATGATTCGTTATGAGTCTACAAAACTTTTGTGACAGCTAAAACTTTTTTCGAATTTTAAGTCAATTCGACGACCTATTGATTACTGATTATTACGCACTGGAGTAGGAAACGAACCATTGCTGTGCTCTACTTAAGTGAAGCAACGATATAGGCTTGTGGTTGTTAATTCGAGGCCTAACCCTACTATAAAACCACGGTATGCTAGGAAAGCATTAAGGGGTATCGTGTTTAGCCGCTTAATTTAGGGTCAAAACTAATCTATAACAGTAGGTCTGCAAATCAAGACTTATTATTCGAATGAAAGCTTTTATCTATTTACAAATGTTTTGTATAAACTCATAATTGAATTGTGTTCAAAAGACCCTTGTTTATGAAAAATAATAAGATTGTTATTCTGGACACACATAAGTGTCAATTTGATCTAAATACCAAACAATATGAACATGTTGTTCATATCCCCACTCATAAAAACCCAGTAAATGGGATTCATAATTTTATGATTGATCTACTTCAAAAAATTAAATTAGAAGTTAAAGATATCAATAATAAACTTCAAAAACAAACTGCGACCTTAGGATTTGGTCGAAATACACCAACAATCCATTCTCTTAACAACATTAGAATGGTCAAATATACTTCTGAAGAAAATAACAAAATAAATGTTGAAGAAATTGATCCCACCTACTATAAAAATTATCTTATTCTTCAAGAAAAAGAACTTGCAGGAGAAATAGATAGTACTGAACTTTATTCTTATTATGAAGATCATTCAACGGCAATAAACTATTTTAAATATAAAGCAAATGAAGAAAATTCTTCATTTGAAGATTCTGAACAAGAATCTGAAAATTCCACAGAATTTGAGTATAATTCAGATACATCAGATAACTTTATTTACAACATAAACACTAATGAAGCCGGATCTAGTAGAGGTGCTCTAATTTTACCTCCGCCACCTCCTCCAGATTCAGCTTCTGTTGTAAACGATCTTAACTCTGATATAATTATGGATGATCAAGAACAGGAAGAAAACACATATACTAGGCCTCATACTGATCCTTACCCTGAAATGCTTAGACATGGTACTAGATCAGATTGGATTAAATTTCACTCCTCTAGAAAGCAACTTAAAGATTTTTATAATGAACAACCCTCTTCTACATATACCCTAACATTTAATATAGATAAACTTCCACATAGAAAAATAAGAAAATATATTATAACATGGCTTCAACATATAAGTGGAACAATCTATTTATTACCTCCAAATATGAATGTGATGGAATACATCCATTACGCTACGAGCTATTGGACAGGAGATGCTTTAGCTTGGTTATTAAACCTTGAAAGAATAAATCCAAATGAATTACAAAGAATTAGAAATATTCAATCTAAACAAGAAGCTCTTGGGGAATTATTAAAATTATTATTAGCATACTTTACAGGAGAAACTTTCCTAGAAGATACTGATTATGAAAAACAATTATTAAAAATACAATTATGCGACATATGTATGTTAGAAGAATTCGCTGCAAAAAACATAGGCCTACTTTTCCATTTAAAAAATAATGACCAGAAAGTTTTCTGGGTAAAAGGCTTTTTTACGAAAATACCTTATCCATGGAATAATATTATTCAAGAAAAATACGGCATTTTAAGACAAAGTAATACGGATGAAAATCATAACACAGGCTTATTAAAAAAGGCATGTATGGATACTATGGAAAGAGTTTGTGAACAAGCTAGTGCACACAAACAAATGAAAAATAAAATTAGAAACTCAAAACTGGGATTTTCTTGTTGTACCAAATACACTGAAGATATTAACACACAGTTTGGATGTTCTCCTGAATTCGAACGAAAGAGAACAAGGAATTTCAAAAGAAGAATAAAACCAAAATATCGTATCACTAGGAAAAAATGGAAACCAGAATATAAGAAAAAATTTAGAAAAGAAAACAAGTTTTCTAAGAAAAAGTTTATTAAAAAGAAAAATTTCCATAAAGGCTGCAAATGTTTCAAATGTAATAAAGAAGGACATTACGCAAATGAATGTCCTGCGAATATACAAAATATCGTAATATCAAATATCGAAGAATACGGTATTAATGTTGGCACTATCGAGGATATTTCGAGTGATGCTAATTCATCTGTATATGAAATTGAATCAGTTTATTCTGACACTACTGAAAATGAAGATGAAATGAATGATTCCTTTGATAATTTTAAAATAAACATGATCACAATCAATCAGACACATAACCAAATAAAAATTATTCCGTTAACCATATATGCTATACTTCCCAAAAAGGAAAAAGTAAATTCTCCAGGTTATACATTATATGCGGCAAAATGCTCCAGATTGAGAAGGTACTTCACAACCGAAGTATTCTTAGATCTACTAATAAAAATCCCACTCGGATATTATGGACAAATTTATAATATACCTAAACATACTAAAGAAAATATTTTTATAACTTATGGATTAATAGAACCGCTTTCTAAAACTAACACTTCTATACTATTTAAAAGTACTAGTATGGAAGATAAAGACTATATTATAGAGCAAGGAGATCCATTAGGACTACTTGTTATACATAAATATGAAGACCTTCCGATTATAAAAGAAGAAGTATACGATCATGATCTATCTACCCCATTAAGTGGTTCTACATCCCGATCATCAAGGAATAAAGAGTCAGAATCATATCACGAGTATAGGATATACATGAACACTTTTACTTCAGAAGAAACATCTAACCCTCAAATGCAAGATAGCACAGGAGAACAATTTGAGGTCACGGACGAAGATTTAGAAAAATTAAAAGAAGCAATCCCTCATTCAGATAAAAAGGATATTTATAAACCTTTAACTTTTAAATCTAGATTTTTGAATAAACATAAATATATATATTTGAACGTGTGCAAGGAAATGTAGAGTTAAAGGGAGAGGAAGATTTTACTTCCATAAGCCTTCTAAATAAAAATAAAATAGAAAAACTAAAAGCCAAATATCCAAAAATGAAATACCTTCATATAGGTTTAATACCACGAAAAATAACAGGATTGTTTAGATCCGGAATTGATACTCCAATAATGATAGTTTGTATGGATGAAAGAATTATCAATAATCCTTTAAATAGTGTAATTGGCGGAGCTAAGTCAAATTTAGCAAACAGATTATTTGGAGTAAATATACATCCCGATTTTTGTATAAGTCTTGATGATCAAAATATAAAAAAAGCTTGTACATTATCAGTAAATTTACAAAATATAGAACTTCTTTCAGGATCCAAAGTTCTTGGCATACAAAGGGAACATTGTACGGCCTTGAATGATACTGCTACATTCAAATCAATTACGCCCAAACAATTTGTTAAATTGTTCGAAGTCAGGTTAGGAAAAACAATTCAACCCAGATTGATTGACATAAGACATTTAAAATTCGATAACGAAATTCAAGTTTTTGTGAAATCACTTAAACCAAGAATTCAATTACCTACAGAATATTTTATAGCATCAGGAAATACTATTTCCACCATAACCAAGAATAATGAGGAAAATGCAAATTCGTCCAACACATTAAAAAGAACTCAATCATACAATAAAATGTCTGATGTGGAATTAACTCCTGATATATTAAAAACCATCAGTCATCGTATGAGCTTTAAACAAGACAATCCAATAGTAGGAAGAACAATGAGAATACTTGAAAAACAAAAAGAACAGGAATCAAACCGAATGGTTATCAAGGTTCCTACAGAAAATATAAAACATCATGATTAGATCCATAGATCTTAAAAGAAAGGCACAGTTACATATATATCTTCCAATAACGATATGTATCCCTGAATATCAAGAATTCACGGTACATGCATTACTGGATTCTGGTGCAGAAGCTAGTTTATTACAAGAAATATTTATTCCCCAGCAATTCTAGGTACCATTAGACAAAAAAGAATGCTAAATAATTTTATGGGAAGACAAGTCCCTGTTACTCACAAAGCAAAACACTTACAGGTACAAATACCTGATATACATGGAAATAATAAACTATACAACTTTGACTTTGCATTACTACCAAAGGAATTTGATAGTGATTGCATCCTGGGGATGGACAATTTAAGACATCTCCCTCCCTTCAACAAATATTATTTTGAACTGGATGGCGTTCTTGTGCCTCGAGTAACGCTACCCGCTACAATTGCACCACATTATACTCCGGCAGCACAGCGTGGTGAAAAACCTGTTACATTAATTGAACATGTAAAAACACCGAACATCATACAACCAAAGATTTGTACTTACAATATACCAACCACCAACGAATTTGAAATATTAATACACAATATGTTAGAACCTCTTTATTCAGACAATCCATTAAAATGGTTTGACAAAGCGCCACGGTATTGTAAAACTGAATTAATGGAACAATACAAAGACGCTAAAGTCAGAGTTAACAGTATCATGGTATCACCAACTGATAAAGAAGAATTTGCAAAACAAATAAAAGACCTCCTAAATTTGAAATTAATATAGAAAAGTTTCAGTACCCACTCCTCTCCAGCTTCCTTAGTACGAAATCATGCTAAAATTAAAAGAGGAAAAGCTCGAATGGTAATAAACTATAGAAAACTTAACAGCTATACAAAGTTTGATGGATATTTTATTCCTTCTGCTGAACACCTAACAAAACAAATCCAAGGACCAAAATATTATAGTAAATTTGATGCAAAATTGGGTTTTTGGCAATTAAAACTTGCTGATAAACAGTTCATAGAGCTAACCGCCTTTAGTTTCCCACAAGGACATTTTGAATGGTTAGTGATGCCTTTTGGATTAAAAAACACACCACAAATATTTCAAAAATGGATGAATTCTATGTTCGGACATTTATCTTTTGTATCTGTCTATATAGACGACATTCTTGTTTTCTCTAATTCTGCAGAAGAACATAAACAACATCTTCTGACAGTTGTTCAAATATTACTTCAAAACGGTGTTATTTTAAGTCCTAAAAAAATTGAATTATTTAAAAAAGAAATAGATTTTCTCGGAAAACGAATTAAAAATGGACAAATAGAATTACAACAACACGTTTATACTAAAATTAAAGATTTTCCCGATACATTTAAAACATTAAAAGAACTCCAAAGTTTCTTAGGATTATTAAACTACGGCAGAAAATTTATTCCTAATTTATCCGCTAAGACTCAAAATTTGCAGAAAAAGCTTACTGACGAACAAGAAAAATATAAACAGCATAATGGAGAACAACCAAGAAGATGGAACACAGACAAAATTCCGATTACCTTACAAAAGCAAGAAGAAGAAGAAATACAAAAGATTAAAGACCTAATAAAAGATCAAAAGATCCTCTATTTTCCTTCAGATGAAGAATTACTTACACTACAAACTGATGCTTCTGACAATTTCTAGGCAGGAGTATTAATTGCAAAACAAAAAGAAGTCGTAGCATATTCCTCTGGAAAGTTTAGTAAACCTCAGATTAAATACGCTACCGATGACAAAGAATTACTAGCAATTAAATTAGCAATCAAAAGTTTACGAATTTATCTCTTGCATAGACAGTTTATAATAGAAACAGATAACAAATCTGTTGCTCAATTCTTAAAAAAGAAAACTGTAAACAATCCAGAAGAAAACCTTCGAAGAATTAGATTAGCTATGTATTTAGAAATTTACAACTATGATGTCAAATACATTCCGGGCTACACTAACTTTGCAGCTGATCTTCTTACCAGGTTATGAAACATGGATGAGGACGATATAAAAAGAATCAAAGAATTATTAGAAACCATGAAAAGACAAGAAGATTTCAAACAAGTGAAATCATAAAAAAAAGCCAAGAAAACCTCCACAGAGGCTTCATCTTCACAGGAATCCAAAGAAACTAATGCTCCCACAGGAGTAAATGAAGAAAAGGTCCAACAGACCAAAACCACTCCAACAAACAAAGGCAAGGCAACACCTTCCAATACAACTCAGAAATTTGTTCCAATGAACAAAGGAAAAGCAATTGCTACCACAGGAATACAAAGACCATACATCTCAGCGGTGGTCAAAGATTGGTACAATCTAGACATGAAAGCATCGAATCCTAACTTATATGACAATTTCAATGGATGTTTTAAAGCCATCCAAGCTGCAGACCATAGAGCTGCAAATTTCTGGTTAACTCAACTGGAAAAGGCTTATCTGGGATTAAAGCATACTATATCCCAGAAAGAGAAAAAGTTACAAGAAACTCAGAAACTAGTGACTAAATTGTCACAACATTCTTTTACATCTAGATCTGAAGCTCTAGATTTGAAAGAAGCAGAGTTGTTCACTGATAACACAGCTGAACACAGTCATTTGAAAACAATATTTTCTCAAATGCAAACCTCCGATCTCGTAAATCTAAGAATTCAAGATTTTCTAGAATTACTTGGACTTTATGAGATAGATAACGCAAAAACCAAAGAGATGGAGGCTGAAATGACAGTCCAGGATATGATCTCCTTATATCAGCAACATCTCATCGATGAAAGCAATCTTCTTCTATTCTTCAAAAAGCTAGAAGACACAGAATTAGTTAAACTCTTAGAAAATGAAGAGTTAATTCTCAATAACAACAGAAGACCAAGACTTATAGCCTGTTTTTCTGAAATACAGAAATATCAAAAACATATCAAAAAGGGCTTAGTACACGAAATTTATGTCAACACAAGCCATCCTGAAGAATACTCAGGTTATATTCCAGAAATATGTACAGCAAAACTTGCTGAACATTCAAGCAGATTTTTTACTATGTTCATGTTCAGAATTTGGAGCGTTTGGGAAGAAAGACAATACATACGTCTTTATCCCTCCATCCAATTATGGGAACTACATCGGGTAACCGAAAATCCTCAACATGAATTCGTTAAATTCAACCGCAAAGAATTTAATGAAGAAAGTGAAAGAATCCTAGCAGCACAAGAGTTCTTCTCAGAAGCCATTAACAAAGGCGAAATCGGATCAAACTCTACCACTGAAGGCAAAACAATATTACTATTGGACTACATATCGGCTTTCGAACCATCAACAGAAAGAATAATGAAGGTTCAGCGTTTTTTAGACAGTCTCAAAATTGGCCCAGTTGGCACAATGGCTCAAGAAGAATACTTTGAAGAACAAGTGGAAAAAGAAAGACTTAGACAGGACTCTATAATGAGAGATACTATGGGTACCGACCCTTTTGATGACGAATCTCTAGCCAATCTAGAAATTCAAAATTAAACCAGAAGCATGGTGGACCAGCATCTAGGATAAAAAGACAAATAGCACATCCTTTACACTAGGGTGACATATCATCCCTTAGCCTTTCCAACTCATCCTCTGCACAGAATAAACTAAAGGACACATCCTCAGCCTACAAGCCTAAAAGTCATCCCTTAGCCTTTCCAACTCATCCTCTGCAAAGAATAAACTAAAGTACACATTCTCAGCCTAACAGCCTAAAAGGGACACATATTAGCCCTATAATAGACAGATGTCCAGCCTAAGTAATAAGAAATAAAGGAGAGAAGACACTATAAAAGGAGGAGACTACTCTGAAGATGATCATCAGAAAAAATTTCTTCATTTTCGTGCTTTCTCTTCATTGTATCTGAGTTCTGTAATATTATCTACTGTAGTAATAAAATTTCTGTTTCCACAAGAAGTTTCTGTTGCTGTATATTTTCATTTCTGCAATCAAGTTTTCGGCTTTCAAGTTTGGGTTTTCAATTTGGTATCAGAGCCAGGTTCTGTAAAGTTAAAGATATCAATAATAAACTTCAAAAACAAACTGCATCACTAACCAGACTCAACTTGAAAGCCCAAACTTGAAAGCCGAAATACACCAAGCTAAAGCATCTCCTGCTTAATTAACATTAATTAATTATAAACCATTGGTTATTATCTTAATTAATTAATGAAATTAATTAATCACTTTAATTATCCAACTTAATCAATTATCCTTAATTAATTAATTATCCTTAATTAATCACATAAATTAATTAACCTTAAGTTAATTACATTAATTAATTAACCATTAGTTAATTACATTAGTTAATTAACCATTAATTAATTACATTAACAAATTAATCCTTTTAATCAAGTAATTATACCATAATCACTTGATTAATTAACCTTTAATCATTAATCAATTATCCTTTAATCATTAATCAATTAACCTTTAACTAATCAATTAATTAACCTTTTATTATTAAATGATTAACCCTTTATTATTTAATTATACTCTAATTACTTATATTAAGTAATTATCTATTAAGTAATTAATTATCCCTTAATTAAATACATAAATTAATTAACCTTAATTAATTACATTAAGTAATTATCCTATCATTACTTGATAAATTATTCTTTAATTATTAATCAATTATCCTTTAATCATTAATTAATTAACCTTTAATTACCTAATTAATCAATCTTTAATTAATCTCATTAATTAATTAACACTTAATTAATTAATTAATAAATTAACCCTTTTTTATTTAAGCAAGACCCTAAATTAATTAAAAGACAAACCCTTTATCTTAATTAATTACATCATTAAATCTTATTAAACAAACCTTTAAAATAAAGTATCATTAACATATAATTTAACCTAAAACCTTTAAATTAATTAATAATCAAAAACATTATTTAAGCTAAACCATTTATCTTTAAAATCTTATTAAAATAACCTTTGAAACTAATTCATCATTTACACATGAATTTAACTTAAAACCCTTTAAGTTACTTAATAATCAAAATTATTTCACCTTCTTTAATTACTATTTAATTACATTATTTAAAATTATTTAAACAACTTAAGAATTAATTTAAAATGAAAGATATATAATAAAATTCTTAAACTTAATAATGTAAAATAATTTATTTTAAACCTTTAACTAATTCCAAAACTAAAATAAAACATTTATTAATTTGCAAGAATTAATTAAGAAAAGGTTTTAAACTTGATTTAATTTTTAAACTTGAAAAACTTATTTAATTTTTTTAGATCTCTGACCCGAGACCACTTTGGGTATTAACCCGAGCCAAACCCAAAAAACCCCAAGCCTTGCATGGACTTACTTTTTTCCTTTTCTTTTTAACTTTGTTTTATTTTAAAATTTAAAAAAACCTATTACAAAACCCATTCGAATTACCCGTAACCTTTCCCGAGCCAAAAGACCAAGTCCCCGAGTTCATCTTCGAGACCACCCGACATAGAAACCATCTGACACAATTAGTAACTACACGAGTTCGCCATCGCTCCGACCAGCTTCGCTGACGTCAGCAGTTCACCGACGACCTCCCCTAACATCTCGACCGCCCAGATCATATCACCAACCTCAAAATCAAAAATCGAACGAATTGGAACCTGATCATCTGAAACACCTCGCACCCCCTCTCTCCGACTACCGGAGACCACGTCCACCTTCCTGGACCCTTGCCTTGCTCCCATCCTTTTATCCCACCACCTCCTAGTCAACTCGACGCCACCATGCCTTCCAAATTTTCCACGAACTTCCCTTGACCAAAATATGACCTAAAACCTTATTCTGACATCGCCACGCCACCACGAAGGTCGATAAACTCTATGGCCAATTTTCCCTTGATCACCATCCTCCATACTACCTCCAGTATTGATCCCGAGACCCATCTATGGTCTGATCATCAAAATTTGCCAAAAACCACCTTCCCGTTCAACTTGGGATTCCTCATTCAAAAAAAATTAAAAATCTTGATTTTACTTTTAAAAATCATGATTTTCTAAAATAAATTAGATGATGTAATCAAAACCCAGGATTTAAACAACTAAATTTTGAACTTAGTTTAATTTTCACCGTGTTTTCTTATTTCCAGTAATCTTATTTATCAGACATACTTAATAGTATTTTTTTAAAACAATATTTCGATAATTCAAACATAATTCCTTTGAACATCGTAACCTATAAAGGGTTAGAAAAAAGATTTGAATTTTTTTAAATAGGTTTTGAAACTTGAAACTTTTAGAATAGAGGCATGTTTTTCTATATACAGGTCTGCATACACATATTTACATACATATATACAAGCATGCAGGCATATTTAACAACTAATCAACATTTTTCATAACATATCCAAGTGTCAACCACAAATATCAAGATATAGAAGTTGATTTAAGTGAGTTTACTCATCGGGATCAAAAGAACAGAGAACAGGGTTTTTCTGCTTTGATCTGGAATTAGATTTTGATCTGAAGTTTGATTTTGGTATGCTACATGATTTGATGATCCTTGAAACTAAAGTTGATACTTGCTTCAAGCTTTCAGGTTGGACTTGCTAAAGATTGTTTGCTTGCTTGAAATATTTGCTTTTGTTTTCCAGGTTTGATTTTGAACTTTACTTCAGAATTTTAAGATTTAAAAGATTGTTTGAATCTTGTTCTGGCTTGAGTTTTGTTTGTTGTTTGAATTTTTTTAATCTCTGGTTTAGTTTTTCTTTTCCAGGTTTTGAGTTTTGATAAAATTTGAATGAAAGAAAATGAAAGTAGGAGTAGAGATATGTATATATAACTTTGTTCTCATTTTATCTATTATTTTTAAAAATAAAAAGAAGATGACACTTGTATTACATTTTGAAATTAAGTAAACACTTGTTTAATGCATGGTATAATTTACTTACATTTGTAGAATGGTATTTTAAAAATTTTACACTTGTATTCTTCCATGTTACATGGTTTACATTTGTAAATTTACATGTATAAATGTTTTTATATGATTTTTATATTATAATTTCAATTTAGTTATATATATATATATATCTTATGTTTAATATCTTCTATTTTTAATAAATGCATTTCCTCTTATAACCATTTATATAACCTTAAAGAAAATGATTTTAAAATTATAAATATACATTAATATATATATATATATATATATATATATGTATGTATGTATGTATGTATGTATGTATTTTTGAATTTAACCCTTTAAATAGCTTTTGAAAATTTATTATATTAAATTCAAAATATAATTTCCAATATATATATATTATAATTAGAAAACAAATTCTATTCATTTTAGACTATAGAGTTTTAAATTCAATTTATTTCTTAAGATATTTATTTTTTTGAATTTTTAAATTTAGAATTCTATTTACAATCTATTTATTATATAAAACAAACACATATTTTTATTCTTTTTGGAAAAATTCAAATTAATTCTAAATTTAATTCCAAAAAATTTATATTAATAAGTAAATTAAATTTGGCATAAAAACAGGATCGTTACAATCAGTCAAAATATTTGTATGTAGTAGAATACATTATATATGTAATGTCTAATTAATAAAATAAATATTTTTCTTGGCGTTAAGGCTTTACATTAATCCCCCTTAATATGTTTTTAAGCATTGTCGTACAGATTGCATATAAAACACCAGTTAAATGGTCGGTGGATAGGGATGCGCCGTGATACGACAACAATAAACCAAAATCATATGGGTCTCTTTTAGGGATAAAAGTTTGACAAGGCACGTAAGGCAATGCCCAAGATAGGATACTACCAGTTTACCCTTCCCGGTTGCTGGTAACGCATCATAGCCATGATCGCCCACCGTGTCCAATTCCTCCACAAAATTGGAGGGTGCATACCAATCAATCACAATGTAAATGATGGTAATACGAAGAAACGCGTCCGCTAGGGGTAGCTAGCCCGTTTCACCGGCATGGCTCCAGTTTTAGTCATAACAAATTGGCACAAGTGCCAGGCTAATCCATCATCGTTCTCTTTCTTTAAATCCAGAAAATGACGCCAAAGCCAACCACTTCATTCTGAAGTCTCCTCCACGTACACAGTTGTTAAAGTGGTTTCGGTATTGACAGAGAGTATGCCCATTTCCGGCACCAGTCTCTTTAGCTACCAAACATCATTTTTCACACCGGTTGGTATTTTACATTTCGAAACAGTTCATACTTGATATCCAACTATCATATTCACTTCATAATCAAATCCATTTCGAAATCATGATATTTACTCAAAATAAACTATTTCGGTTCAAATTCATTTTCACCTTAATATCTCGATTTTGCTTCCAAAATCGTTTCGAATTCCAATTTGAGTTATAACTTCATTTAACCTACTTCGTATTTAAATCCATGATTTAAAAATAACATTCCATTCTTGACCAGTTTGAATTTTTGAAAAATAGTTTGAATAGTTTAAATAAATAAAATAGTTAAAAATAGTTTAAATGGTTAAAATAGTTAAATATAGTGTAAATGGTTAAAATAGTTTAATATAAAATAGTTTAAGTGTTAAAATTGTTTATATAGCAAAATAATTTGGAAAACCAAAATAATTTTTGTATTTAAAGAGATTGCTTTTAAATATTTTTATATTAAATAATTTATTTAGAAATGGTTTCAAAGTCAAACTAATTCAATTCTAACTTCCCAATTCAAATCAATTCCAATTTCCAATCAATCGATTCAATTTCGATCTCAATTCAAACTAATTTCAACTTCAATTTAAAATTAATTCAATTTCATTTTCAAATCCATTTATTTAAATTTCAATTTATATCGATTTTGAGCTCGATTTTCAAAATATCGATTCGAAACATTTAAATCAAATTATCCCGCAATATTCAGTTTAAAATCCCAATTTTCAAATATAATTCAATTCCGAGCTCAATTTCGAAATATTGTTTTTATATCACTTTTACTTAGTAATATTCAAAGTTTGAGTAAAAGTTCAAACTTTTAAAACAACACGATTTCGAAAATCTCGAATTATTATTCGATTATAACTTCAAAATTTCAACTTTGACCATTTAAACAATTTTGATTACCAAATTTAAATTTCAACATCCAGGGTTCAAGTTCGAAATAAATTTTATTTTTATAAATTTATTTTCATATCCTTTTAAGCAAAGCCATTTAAATAATTTCAAATCAAAAATTTCAAAATCATTTAATTTAACCAAATCGGCGTCCATACACAATTTTCTATACTATGGACAAGTGAACAGTTATTTCAATTTAATTTCAGGGATGGATATAAATCATTTCAATCCAAATCACAGTGTCATAGGTATATATCGTTTCAACCTACTCTTAATTCATTCGAAATAATTCAATTTACAGTTTATATACTGTAAATAATTTAACAAGTGATAACATGATATATATATATATATATATATAAATATCTAATCATTCAAATATCAATCATTGGCATCCATCACAATCAACCATACAAACAGACAATATAATTTACAATAATTCCATAGTTATTAATATTGGGTAAATTACTAGCAATTGAATTTCAGTTTCAGGTTTACTGTCAATTTTAATTTTTAACAATTATTCAAATGACAATTAATTTTATCAAACAACGACCAATATATTTATATCACTTCATAATTTTAAATTTAAATAGCATAAAATTATTCTAGTACTTGTGAGCGTTATAAAACACTCACCTTGATATTCCGTTGTCACCGAGACATTCCAGTTTGGAACTAAAACCGAACGACACCCGATTTTTGCCTAAATTTCAATCGTCCCGAAATCCATCCAAACTAGTTTCCTTTCGAAGCTCTCATCATCGTGATCGCGGTGAAAAAGTCTCGTTCTAATACGACCTCATATGCAGGTGTTATACATTTCATAAGTCATCGATATTTCAAATTTATAAAAAAAAATTAATTACATTTAACAAAACCAATTACCCAAAAGGCCCGGCTCCAACTTTCTCTTCACTCCCAAGTGAATGCGGCTTCTCTTCTCAGTGCATGCCTTTCTTGACTTTTTTTCTTTTTCTTTTCTCTTTTCTTTGCCATTTCTTTGTTTCCTTTCTTTGTTTTTTTATTTCGAACGGCCCAAGCCCACCTCGCCTATCTTCTTCCCCCATTTCCTTTTGCTATCTACCTGTGCACAATAACACAGCATCCTAAAATCTGCCGTGCATGCCATAAGCTGATATAGAGCTACACACGACGAAATCGAATTCTATCTTCGCCATCGGCTTCCTCGCGATGAACTCCACAAGCTCGACCAAAACTCGCCAACCCCCAAGCACCCTAGGAAAAAGCGACGCAACCACCTGTTCCTCACCCACGAAATGTCGCCTCCTGCTAGAGGCAGCCACGACCCCCTAAAATCCTACCCTAGATGCTGTTTGACCCTATGAAGTCGAGTATCACCTAGGTTTCCACGATAGATGCTTGGATCACCATGGAACCCAAGCCCTAGCTCAGTCATGAGCATGGCCATCTCCCAACCCATGATCGAACAACCCAAAACTTATACCACCAAGTAGCTCTCAGCAAAATTCGATTTTTAGCGAAGGTTTTAGACTTTTTTTATCAAGTTGATTTTATGAAATTGATTTTTAAAGTTTTCATCCCTATTTTTTTCTTTCCTGTACGGTTGCGTTCAAAGTGAAAAGAGGGATATTATTTAAAAGGGATGATGGGCACAAACATAGGTAAGGGTGGCTGATAGATGATAGAAAGGCAGCTGAAAAGAAGAGTTGACAAGTTAATATATTAATTAAACTTCAAAATTTGTCGATTTGCGTAGCTTAAAATTTCGAACTTTTATCGAGGTATGTTGCTAGGCATTCATAAAGTTATACTCCTATTCCAAATGCAATGGAACAAGTACTAAGTGCTAATTCGATCGTATGGAGAAGATAACTTTTTGGACCCAATTATTATATTAAATTTTCGATATAAATTTCAACGCGTTTTTATCCCATACGACCAAACGATAACTCTATGTAACGATTAGGAATTTTCGATCTCGAAAATTCCAGATAGTTAGAAAAAGAAGAATAGAGATAGAAGAAGAAATAGAAATGAAACACATAATCTCACATTCACAGAGGATAAAATATAATATCACATAAAATAACAGTTATACAAAGAAAGCTATAATTATCAAATTACACTTTTATACATCAGAGTTACGACATACACAAACACCGGACAGATATAATCCACATATCCTAGACAAATTACAACGTATCACAGCGGAATACACTCCATACGTTCCTGCCATCCAGCTCGCCTCCTGAGCTCCAGATCGTCCGAACCTAAAAATCTGTAATACTCGGTCTGACCCGAGCATTACATCAAAGTAACACCCGGGTCAGGCTGGAAACATCCGTGAGTAAACCCATCTAACATTAATGACAAAAGCATACAACTTATACATAACCTGGGGTAACTTGTATCAATTACAAATTCACAAATTGTTATAGACATCACTTATTTCACTCACCAATTTCTAAGTACCAAAAATTTAGATTAAATGGTCAAATTCACATAAATCATTCCATTCCAGCTTATTGATTTCACACATCAAATCTATATAGAATTATTGTAGATTACAAATCGAAGTGGTTTCGGGTATTTACTAATACCCGACCCCTGTCTCTTCGATCCTAATGTCAATTTAACCCAAGTTATACAAGTGAAATACAATTCAACTTTGAATAAAACGATTCATCTTGATAGATAACCATATAATCACTATTCAACCCAATCATATCACAAGATATTTCAATCAGGAATATCAAATAATCCATGGCATTCAGTATCATTCAATAACTCATAAGCAAGATTAATTAGTCACACCATTTCTTATTAAATTAATTACTTTAATCATTTTAATCCTGCTTACTTAATCATTAACTAATTATAAACCAATAATTAATCATCCCTTGATTATTCTCTTTACTTTCATTAAGAAATTAGTATTTAATTAATTATACACATTAATTAATGTTCACCCATTCACATTAATTACATTATCCTTAATTAAATACTCAAATTTATTATCCTATAATCACTTACCTTGATTAATTATCCTTTAATATATCACATTCATTAATTAACCAACCAGTAATTAATTTCTTTAACTAATCTATCCTTTAATTAATTACACAAAGTACTTAATTCTTAATTACTTCCCTTAAGTAATTTACATTAAATTAATTTCTTTCATCAAGTAATTATTTCATAATCACTTAAGTTAAATTAGTTAACCCTTAGTTACTTTCATAAGTTAATTATCTTTAACTAAATTTATTAACCTTAAATTAATCATATCAAGTAATTAACTATCCTTAAACTAATTACAATCAGTAATTACTCTTTAATTACTTATACTAAGTAATTAACTATCCAATAGATACCTTAATAAAGTATAATCAATTTGCAAAATCTTAAATAATTAAGATAAACCACCTAATTACTTATTTTCATTAATTAACTTATTTGAATTCAAAGGCTTTGAAAATTAATTTAGTCAAAAACACCTCATTATTAAAGTTTAATATACTTATATTTTGAAATTAGTTTGACAAAGGCTTTAAAAAAACTTGTTCATTTTTATTTGTTTTGCAAACTGGATACAACTTTCCTCCGTTTGATCCTTAAAAGAAAATTCTAAGCAAACCAGATTTCCTATCGAAACTCGAGCCACATTTCAATTTTCTCGAGTCAAATCTCGGGTTCACTCTAAGCCACTTGTGTTTAAATTTTAAATTCCTCCTGGAACACACACAAACCTGATCACAAACTCGAGACGAAACAAATCTTCCCCGAGACACATCTCCAGACAAACATCAACCCAAAATCACCGATACAGCATATTCAACGTGCACGTGCACAGGTCGACGCTGATGCTCCGACCACCACCTCCATCGTCGATAAGTCACTGGTGACCATCCCCTTCCATTCCGAGCACAAGATCAAAAGTTCAAACCCGAAATCCAATTCGAGCTAAACGAACCCAACCTGGAACCAATCTTCTTCGATAACTTGCCTTACCGACGACCACTCCGACCACTATCATCCCCGCTACAAAAATAAAGCAACAATATGACCCCCAGCTACAATTTCCCCCACCTACGATCGCGTCCGATGCTTCCCAGACGACACATGAACCTAAAATTTCCTCTTGACCAACCCCATGCTAAAACCCTAAATTGAAGCTTCACCGACGCCTCGGTGAGTGGTAATTCCATCGAGCAATTTTGCTGGGTTCGTCGGCATTTCCCCTCCCTCTGACATTGATCCCAACCATGCAGATCAAACCATTCACCAGAAAACGACGAAAATGCCTACTACGTTCAACTCGCAATATCTCGCAATCTATAAACTTAAAATTCATGATTTTATTTCTAAAAATCATCATTTCAGATAATGCATCGGATTATATGCTTGAATACATAATTTATTCAAATCGAGATTTTGATATGATTATGCATTTACTGTATCCTTTATTTTGTTAAATACTAACTTTAAATCCCCCTGGAAATATTTTTAAATCAAATCCCATATTATTACAAACAAGTTTGTTTTAAACATCTAGGCCTAACAGGAATTGGAGAGACAAATTGATTTTTTTTTCAAGTTTGAACCCTGTAAAAAGCTGAAACTGGAGCTCTGCATACACATATCTGTTATATACATACATACTCACCAAACCAAAACATATTCATACACATGCATGTATTCAGATTTCATTTATTAGGACATTATCACAAATGATATTCATGGGCATCAAAATAAAACTGATCTGAGTTTTAATAGAGAAGTTTACTCACCTTTCATGTTATACAGAGAGCAAGGCCTGAAAGAATAATCCTTGCTTTTTAATAGGAATTTAATCCTTGAATTTTTAACTTGAGTTTCTTTGATACCAGTTGTGATCAAATCTTCTTTTGCAACTTGAATCTTTTTGAACTGAATTTATTTTTAAGACTGAGTCTGAAACTTGAATCCACGGGTTTGAATTTGAACAAAAGTTGTTTGCTTTGGTGATTTCAAATTGAAGAGTTGTTGCTAGATAAATTTCTGGTTTGTAAAAATGTTTTACAGGATTGATTTTCTTGTGTTTTGTATAATGGTTACAGGTTTGTTTAGAATGAAGGTAGGAAAAGTAATGAAGAGTAAAGAAAGATGAATATATGGACTTAAATTATGATTTATAAAATATAAAAAAAATAAAGATAAAAAGTGACACTTGTTTAGAAATCTACCACTTGTCATTTATAAATTTAAACACCTTACACTTGTAATTATTCATTATTATTATTATTATTAAATATTTTTATAAAGCCTTTATATTTATTTTTCCTAAATAATAAATACATTTATAATTAAAATATCTTTTAAAGAAGACAATATAAAACAAATTGTATACTAATAAAAATATTATACATATATTTTTAAATTAAAAATATTTACAAATATCTATCTTTTGAATTTCAAATTCAAATTCAAATCCAAACTTAAAATCTAATTTTAAATCAACTCAAATATATATTTAAACAATCACAAATTCAATTCTATTTAAAATCCATTTATATATATAAAAAAATAACACATTAATAATCAATTTTATCAATTTTAAATAATTATAAAGGAGATTATCTCATTTATTTATTCAATTTATAAATCAGTACTTTCATAAGTTACATCAGATAACTATCCAATTATCTGATGCCTGAAAATCCGAGTTATCACATTCGTCCCCCTTAGAATCTTTTCGTCCTCGGAAAGGAATGGAGCCAGATTTATCAAAATGCTTAATATCAGTTAAAATTTCTCATTGCACATTTTTAAAACACTTTAAAATCTATATAATATTTTCAAAATAGTTTTATAAAAATATTATTTTATAACTCGATGTTTCAACAAGTCCAACTTCGTTCTCACAGAAATTCGGTCGTACATTGATCAGGCATAAGACCGAAAATCTATAAGTTCTTAACAGACCCATTTTCAACACCAAGTGAAAATACTTGGAAAAATAATTTTATTGAAAAACATAGAACATTTTTGGAAGTAGAGGAAATATCTTTGGTGAGAATGCTCTGGAAATCATCACCCCCATCCACGGTCGTAGTTAACCCGATGGTTACATTGCCTTCCCGACAAAATCCATAGGTAACTCTAGGCACTCCGCGCCCCTCGATTACGCCATGGAACCCGCTACAGATCACAGCTACAACCGGGGTTATGTTGCTGTCACAGCAAAAACCCATATAACTATAGGCCTCAGCGTCCTCGAATTTCGCTGCCAAAAGAATGAAACTTCTCCACTCCACTTGACCATGGATCGTAGTCTACCAATGTTACGTTGCCTTCTCGGCAAAATCAAGCGTATGCCGTTGACACTCACCTCCACACGATTTCCGCTATGGTCCACAGTAGATCGCAGCGACATCAAGTTACACAGTCGTCACAGCATAACCCAAATGCCTCTATAGGCATCGGCGCCCTCGACTTTCGCTACCCAATAATCCTCAGGAACTAGTTTGTCCGAACTCCTCACATGATCAACTTTAGAACCTCCCCCTTTCAGGCTCAAGGCAGTACCAACCTATGGTACTCCTGAGAAGTTCATTTCAAGGGAGAGCCTTTTTCTCCGGAGCCATTTTCAAAATACTTTATAATATACACATATAGTATCTTCCAAATCATACACCTAGTATGAATATCATATAAATCTCTTTCTCAAAATCAATTATTCCAAAATCGATAATTCTCAAACTAGGCTTTCCAAATTCTAATATTGATTTTATCCAAAAATCAAAAGCCTTTCCAAAATCCATAGGTTCCACAAACCTTTCCTCTAAAATCATTCTCATAAGATCCTTTATATATATAGATATATATAACCTTGAAAAAATCTTTGGATCATTTCAAACTTGTATAAAACCCTTTTATACTTCAAATATTTTCAAAATCCTTTTCTTCTAGAAAAGGATTCAACAAGGGGAGTTTATCATATATATAACAAAGGTACATAACTTTGTTTATGCCAAATCAAATATTCAAATTTGATTACTCTTTACAAAACCATTTACCATATCACTTACTTCCCTAAAGTAAATTTCTATTATAGAAATATCCAATTACCCTTTTATGTTATCATATATCTCACAAAATATACTTTTCATTTCAAAATCATTTTACAGTTTTTATCCTCAAATTTCCAATATAAATTTATTCAAATCCGTATGATGTACACATATCGCTCACTCGATCATACAATTTTCTCTTTCGAACTAGTATCATCCACTCGACTTCCTAGTGCGGACTCAGATGTGGTTTCTTGATCAAAAACCGTCATTCTTCTTGCATAGCCATAAATATGATAGAGAATATCCAGAATCAATCAAAAATCCACATCGAGGTTCGCCGTCGAAAATCAAGTGAAAAATCCCAACTCGGATCCATATACTATCTCAAAATTATGTGTTCTAATCTGGATCAATTCACTATGCGAACAGAATAATATACGTACATCCTATGTATTTATCCTCATTGATTATTAACCAAATCAATTCTCTTTTCTATTCACATTCACTTATGATTTCCATACACTTATTCACAATTGCTTCGATCTCATTTGGATTATCACCTCAATTCTTATCTCAAATGGATATTAATCATAAACAGTTTAAACTCTGTCCAGCTTAAATTTAGAAAATAGCTTGAAAAGTTTAAAAATAGATAAGTAGTTGAAAAATAATTATTAGTTTGTAAAATATCTATAAAATAGTTAAATAATGATAAAATAGTTATAAAATAGTTATAAAATAGTTAAACAATTGTAAAATAGTTATAAATAGTAATTAGTTATAAATAGTAATTAATTATAAAATAGTTGAAAAATAGTAATTAGTTTATAAAACAGTTGTAAAATAGTTAAATAGTTTCAAAAAATAATTATAAAATAAGTATAAAATAGTTTGGGGTTTAAAAAGAAAGGTTGTATATATAAATAACTTGGAAAAATAAGTTTATGTTAAGACAATTTATATTGAAAATAGTCCAGAGCCAAACTATTCAATTCCCAATCTCCAATCCATCAATACAATTGAATTTCCACTTCCATTTAAATTGACTCAATTCCAATTTAAATAACTTTAATTACCATTGAAATTGATTTAATCCTAATTCAAATTGAATTAACCTCAATTTCTTTCCAAATTCAAATCAAATTACATTTGATTGTAAACCTATTCAACTTTAATTACCAATCCAAATTATTCAAATCAATTTGGGCTAATTTCAAATTGAACCCACTTCAATTTCAAATCATTTCAATTTCTGCTTGGATTAATCCCAATTCCCATTTGAATTTGAACTCATTCAACTTCAATTTCATTTCAAATTAATCCAATTCAAATTTTCCATTTGAATTTTATACTTATCCATCTTCAATTCTAATTATTTCAAACAAAATTCAATTTGAACTAATGCAAATTTAAATCTCAACTTTAAATCATCTCGAATTATATAAATTCGAGTTAAATTAAATGTTGATTTAACCCCTTAAATCAAATTTACCTTTACTTTTAATGTCCTTAATTAAATTTTGAGTCTAAATCTCAAAAAATTCCATTTTAAATTTCCTTTACTTCTATATAAACTTATTTCTAAGTTCACATCATAGTTCAAATCCTTTTTAAATAGCTCAATCTTTGAAATTCAATTTATCACCAGATTTCAATTTTGAAATCAAATTTCAGCAATTTTGGTTGCAGTTAATCTTAAACATTCAAATCTTAAATTCAAAGTAATTCCATATCCTTAATTTTAAATTAAAGTTTAATTTCCCTCAATAAGGGATATATTACCATAATCCATTTCTTCATTCATTCATTTAAACAAATCCAATTCACAGTTTAAAAATTATTAACAACAATAGGATGATATCATCCAAATTATTTTAAAACATCTATCCATTTCTAATTTCTAGATCTCAAACCCATTTTGAGATCACACAGACTCACAATTCAAATCAACCATTTAACTTCCCAAGTTAAATCTCAATTTCATCTTAGAATTTCCAATTCAAATTGTTTATCTTAAACTTATTTAACTTTCCCTACGTCAAATTCAATTCAATTTTCTTCAGTCAACATTATTAAATTTGAACTTCCATTTCAAATTTAAAATTCTTATTAATAATCTTCCCTCTTCAAATTTTAAATTTCTTTCAATATTCTTTCTTACTTATAAGTTCAAAGATTAATATCATTTTGGGTTTTTATATCACACTTCAGGGAAAATCAAAACTCAACATTTTAGAGTTTATTTCAAATCACCTTTGATATTATGTATATCCACACATATATATACATATTTACTTCCTTTACACACCAAGTTACTTTTAAATTTTAAACAACCTTTGGTTTTAAATTCAAAACAAAATTCCTTTAAATTTCCAAACAACTCTTGTTTGAAACAGGACCCTTCATTCAAATACATTAGATTACATTATTTATTATTTCCTTATCACTTTGAAACAAATTTCAAATTTTGGAACCAGATTTAAAACTTCACAATTCTGATCATCCTTAATTCCAATTTATAAATCATACTTTCCCAAATGTTTTACTTCCCTAAAACATTTCATTTTTCTTACTCATTAATACACAATTTATTATTACACACAACAATCATTTATGATAATAACCAAGATTATCATATTTGGAAACCAATTCATTATTATCTTACTCTGAAACTCTTCTCCAAATTCAAGATTTTAATTTCAATTTGAATCCATTTCAAACTTACCTTTACTCAATTTAAATTTGGTTGTATTACTATTACCACTTAATTCTTATTAATACTTTTAATTCAATTAATACAATAACCAATTTCCTTAATATAATAGAAAATCTATTGCTTAATAAACTTATATGAGATTCATTTACTTTTGAAATCATTTTAAAACCTTTATATAAGAAAATAACAAGTACGCTCTCTCATATGTATATTATACTCAACTCATTTTAGGGTACCGTTGACCCTATCCTTAATGAGTAAACCCACCAGATCCATGGTTCTCGCTTAACCACGCTCTGATACCAAATGTAATGACCTGGAATTTTCGATCTCGAAAATTCCAAATAGTAAGGAAAAGAAGAATAGAGATAGAAGAAGAAACATAAATGAAACACAGAATCTCACATTCGCAGGGGATAAAATATAATATCACATAAAATAACAGTTATACAAAGAAAGCTGTAATTGTCAAATTACACTTTTATATATCAGAGTAAATACATACACAAACATTAGACAGATATAATCCACATATCCCAGACAAATTACAACGTATCATAGCGAAATACACTACATACGTTCTTGCCATCCAGCTTGCCTCCTGAGCTCCAGATCGTCCAACGTGAAAATCTATAATACTCGATCTGACCCGAGCATTACATCAAATAACACCCGAGTCAGGTTGGAAACCAGTGTGAGTATCTAACATGAATTACAAAAGCATACAACTTATACATAACCCATGGTAACTTGTGTCAATTCAAATTCACAAATTGTTATAGACATCACTTATTTCACTCACCAATTTCTAAGTACCAAAAATTTAGATTAAATGGTCCAATTCACATGAATCATTCCATTCCAGCCTATTGATTTCGCACATCAATTCTATATAGAATTATTATATATTACAAATCAAAGTGGTTTCGGGTATTTACTAATACCCGACCCCTTCTCTTTGATCCCAATGTCAATTTAACCCAAGTTATACAAGTGAAATATCATTCAACTTTAAATACAGCGATTCATCTGGATAGATAACCATAGTATCACTATTCAACCCAATCATATCACAAGATATTTCAATCTCGAATATCAAATAATCCATGGCATTCGGTATCATTCAATAACTCATAAGCAAGATTAATTAGTCATACCATTTCTAATTGAATTAATTACTCCAATCATTTTAATCCTGCTTACTTAATCATTAACTAATTATAAACCATTAATTAATATTCCCTTGATTATTCTCTTTACTTTCATTAAGAAATTAGTATTTAATTAATTATACAAATTAATTAACTTTCACCCATTCACATTATCCTTAATTAATTACTCAAATTTAATATCCTATAATCACTTACCTCGATTAATTATCCTTTAATAAATCACACTCATCAATTAACCAACCATTAATTAATTTCTTTAATTAATCTATCCTTTAATTAATTACACAAAGTAATTAATTCTTAATTACTTCCCTTATGTAATTTACATTAAATTAATTTCTTTCATCAAGTAATTATTCCATAATCACTTAAGTTAATTTAGTTAACCCTTAGTTACTTCCATTAGTTAATTATCTTTAACTAAATTTATTAACCTTAAATTAATCACATCAAGTAATCAACTATCCTTAAATTAATTACAATCAGTAATTACTCTTTAATTACTTATACTAAGTAATTAACTATCCAATAGTTACCTTAATAAAGTATAATCAATTTGCAAAATCTTAAATAATTAAGATAAACCACCTAATTACTTATTTTCATTAATCAACTTATTTGAATTCAAAGGCTTTGAAAATTAATTTAGTCAAAAACACCTCATTATTAAAGTTTAATATACTTATATTTTGAAACCAGTTTGATAAAGGCCTTATAAAAACTTGTCCATTTTTATTTTCTTTGCAAACTAGATACAACTTTTCCTTTGTTTGATCCTTAAAAGAAAATTCTAAGCAAACCAGATTTCCTATCGAAACCCGAGCCACATTTCAATTTTCTCCAGTTAAAACTCGGGTACACTCTAACCAACTTGTGTTTAAATTTGAAATTCCTCCTGGAACACACAAACCCGATCACAAACTCAAGAAGAAACAAATCTACCCCGAGACACATCTCTAGACAAACATCAACCCAAAATCACCGATATAGCAGATTCAACGTGCACGTGCACAGGTCGATGCTGATGCCCCGACCACCACCTCCATCGCTGATGAGTCACCGATGACCAGCCCCTTCCATTCCGAGCACAAGATCAAAAGTTCGAACTCGAAAACAAATTCGAGCTAAATGAACCCAAACTGGAACCAATCTTCTTTGACAATTCGCCTTACCGATGACCCACCGACCACTATCATCCCCGCCACCAAGCTCGAACAACAACACGAACCCCTGCTACAATTTCCCCCACCTGCGATCGCCTCTAACGCTTCCCAGGCGACACACGAACCCAAAATTTCCTCTCGACCAATCCCTGTGCTGAAACCCTCTCAACAAATATCTATTTTTTGAATTTCAAATTCAAATCCAAACTTAAAAATCCAATTTTAAATCAACTCAAATATATATTTAAACAATCACAAATTCAATTCTATTTAAAATCCATTTACATATATATAAAAAATAACACATTATTATTATTGATTTGAAAATAATCAATTTTATCGATTTTAAATGATTATAAAGGAGATGATCTCATTTATTTTTCAATTTATAAATCAGTATTTTTATAAGTTACATCAGATAACTATCCAATTATCTAATGCCTGAAAATCTGGGTTATCACACTCTAAACGCTATGATATTTGAAACCCGATAATAATACACTATTACGGATCTAATAGAACTAGTTTCGTTGAATTCCAAGATTGTGCCCCAGATCGTTATTTTAACGTCTCGATTAATATAAATTTTTTAATTTCTAATTATTCACTTTTAAATCCATTTTAAAGCTTAACAATCCTCATTATTGTTCAAATATAATTTACATCAACTTTCGATATCATTTTCAATCATATTAAATTCTGAATTCGGTTATTCAGATATTTTCCAATATTAAATTTAAACAATTTAATTGTTCAATATTCAACAAATTTCAATATTATATTTTAAATGAATCTTAGTTATTAATCAATTAATTTATTTACATCTAGTAAAGTTAACATTTATTATTAAATTCAACTATTTATTGTAAACACATTCAAACGTAGCATTATCTTTCGATACTTATTATTACTTAAATCTTCGAAATTTGTTTATTTAAAAAAAAAAATTCAAGTTCATATCCAATAATTTACATTAAAAAATCACTAAATTTTTATTTTTAAACATTTTTATTCAATAATTATATTAAATTCTATAATTTAAAATGATTAAAAATAAGGGACGTTATAATCTCCCCCACTCAAAAACTTTTCATCCTTGAAAAGACGTTAAGTAAAGAGTTTAACATTTGATGTATTTTATACAAAATTATCAACTTATAAAAAAATAAAATCTTATTGAAAATTTTTCTACGTTTCTACTATGCTACTCCAATTGGATTCCGGAATTTGCAAGCTAGTTATCAAAACAGGTTATAAAAATTTTTATACATCAAGATTTTTCTAACACCCGGATTTACGAAAAATTTCGACAGAGTCTCCTTTGCACGGCTAGATCAGAACAACTTCAAAATGCCACTACGATCCCCAAACCAACAAAAGAAAACGAAAGACAAGTGGCTCAACCATAAAACCATCAAATCAAATGACAAAATAAACATGTACTTTTTTGTCAGGCAATCCAAATTTTCATGATTTTTAAATACCTTCATCTTATTTACCAATGATATCCAATCATACAATTTAATATCATTTTATATTTTGCATTTTCAATTTCCAATATTTGCTTTACTTAAGCCCATATGATGTACATATATCATCCGTATGTGATATCAAATCCGATCGCTCACTCAATCACACAATTTCACTTCCGAACTAGTATCATTCACACGACTCTATAATGCGGACTCAGATTTGATTCCTTGATCAGAAACGTTCATTCTCCTGGCATAGCCATATACTATGATAGAGAATCCCAGAATCAAATCAAAAATCCATATCCAAGGTTCGCCGTCGAAAATCGTGTAAAAAATCCAAGCTTGGATCGATATAAATTACGTCGAAATTCTGTTCTCGAATCTGGATCAAATCGTTATGCGAATAAAATTATATACGTACAACTTACATATTTATTCCAATTGATTCTTAATTACACCAAATTCTTTTCATTCACATTCATTTTCATAGTTTACTTTAATAACAGATTTATTTGTGAAACATTTTATTAATCATCACTTTAGTTTATAATCATTCTATAAAAGTCCAACTTCTTTTATGTGACTTTTCTAGGTTTATGATTATCTCAGAAGTTACAAATTCAATTTCACAATTTCTTCGCAAATTTATATTCAGTTCTATAACCAATTTGCAAAGATAATATTTAACTCATTTGTCTACTTTCTTAAGTTCCACTTACCTATTCCATTTAGTCAATAATCATTTCATAACACACTGATTAAGTATATAACATTTATTTTTACAACTATACTTCCATTTATATACATTTTAATTACTTTTATGTTTTGTTTACTTGTATAATATCCCATTACATATCCAAATCAAAATTTTTAACTTTTAACATTTGGTAATTCTTATTATATGTTATTAGAAAGCATCTTGGTATTATACAAATTAATCAGATTCATTTTACTTAATTAGAATGTTCACTATTTTAAGTTGTTTAAATTTTTTTTACTTTCAGTTTAAGAGTTGCACACTTCAAAAACTCTAAAGTTTCTCAAAACATTTAACTTAGATTTCTTAATCCTCTTATTTTATAAGTTTTGGTTATTCAAATATTTCATTTCATTCAAATAATCTGGACATTATCGATTAACAAAACTTAAAAATTTAAACACCGGGTACATTCCTGTAACATCCCAGGATTTTAGCCCGGTCTAATTTGATAATTGAATTAATTTTTGAAATTAATTTGTGAATTTAATAGAGTTTTTCAAAATAAATATTAGTTGTTTATAAAATATTAGTTGTTTATAGATGTTAATTTTAAATATAGTTTGAAAATGTGAATTTTAAATTCAAATGTTAATATATTGAAATTTAATTGGACTTAAAGAAATATATATTTGAAACAGAAAATATAGTAAGTATGATTACTTAAGTTTAAGATGAAAATTTTAAAATAAGTATTTGTTAATAAGTTTAATATCTTAAGTTTAAAAATATAATATGTATTAAGGTATAATTTATTTTAAAACCATTTCTTTTAAATTGATAGAAATGTAAAATTGGTTTGTAAATTTATAAAATGAGATTTTAAATAAATAAAATTAATTGATTTGAAATCCAATGGATTATAAATAGAATTATAAAGTTTTAAGATCAATAAAAGATATGTTCTGTTATTTATTTATATTTATAAATTTAGTCTAAATTAAATCCTGAAACTGAAATTCAAAATAAAAATCTTATAAATATATTGGATTTGAAAACGTTATATTTTAAATTAATAAAGATTTGATTTCCAAATTATATTGAATAGACATTTTGAATGAGAACATATAAACAAGAATAAAACATTAATTATAAATATTTATTAGTAGTGTATAATTTAATTTCAAACCATTCTTCTTTAATTTGTATAAGTATTAAATAATTGTTTTAACATTTAAAACCATAATTAGTATAAATTGGAATTAAACCATTTTAAAATAGGATTCCTAATATAAGTTTGTAAATTAGAAATAAGATAGGATTTAAAAACATAACATGATTTGTAAAATAAAATGAAGCAAGGATTTGAAACTAAATTTTAAAATTAATTAAAATCAAGGACTTAAACATAAATAAGAGTGTATTAACAAATGTACATATTATAATGACAAGTGTATGTATATAAATATGATGATTCAAAAGTTATATTTTAAAGAAACTAATGATTATTTGTGTAATTTTATTCTAAATTATTTTCTTTAAAAATCTATATCAATATAAACAAATTTTATATGTATGTACATGTATATGTACATGTTTAAGAGTATAATAAAATAGTATAGGTTATAAATATTAGAAAAACTTCTTTTAAAATTTTGGTTTGTAAATGTATAAAAGTATGAATAAGAAAAACATAACGTATATATACATTTATGAAATATTAATAAGTGAAGGGTTTAAAAACATAAATCTTGAAATTAATTAAAATTAAGGATTTAGGCATAATTTTGTTATGAATGACAAATGTAAACTAAATAAGACCATGTAATAACAAGTGTTAGTTTTATTTACAAGTGGCAATTAAAAGAAATTTTCTTTTGGTTTAGAATTTGTAGAAAAAGAAAAAAAAATTAATTAAAAGAAAAGAAACTTGTAAACATCATAATCAGATCAAAAGAAAACCTGGAAGCTTTAGAGTTGAATCAAAAAACTAGAATTCAAAGCTGCAGTTCTTTTGGGCCAGAGTAATGCAAGAATATCTGAAACAAAGTTAAGTGAAATTCTTTTAAAGATTTGAATTTTTATGTTGTAAGTCAGTATTAAATTAAGAATCTAAGCAATAAAGTCAATGAATTGCAGGAAAAATCAAGTTTAAGGCTAAACTTGGTTTCTGGTTTCAAGACTCGAGAAAAAAGAAAGCTTCTCTGATTTTTCAAAACTATAAGTAATCTGAAGAAAAAAATTATTTTTATGATTAAATAAATGAATACAACAAGGAATTTAAATAAAACAATATCCAAAAATTTTTTTGCAGGAAAACTAAGATCAAAGCTTTATTCTATATTTGGTTTTCAAGTTTCAGGAAAAAGGAAAACTTCTCTGTTATATACATTCAACTGTAAGTAAATGAAAATTTCTGTTATTGATGAAATAAGTGAATAAACATAACAAAATTAATCACAGATCTGTAACTATAAATTTGCAGATCTAAAACCCCGAGTTTTTAAAGTAAGGAAAGAAGAAAAATTGTAGGCCTTCCTCTCTGTTTTGAAAAACCATCAGGAGCTTCTGAAAAAAAAATATGTGAGTAAACCTTTGTTTTTTTCCAATCTTTGTTGCTGTGTGAATTCTTGGATGGTATAGTAAAGTTAATTGTTGATTTGCATGCAAGAATTTTTAGTATGTGAATGAATGTTTGGCCTATGTATGATTGCACATAAATGTAACTCCCTGTTCCTGTCAAACCCCCTCTCTATTTTTTGTGAAATTGAAAAATAAATAAGATGGAGTTGTTGAAACTTGTACTGTGTTTTCCAGTAATTAAATCAAAAGAAAGTTTTGAAACTTTGTTTTAAACTTGCACTATGGTTTCCAGTAATTAATCAAAGCAGGTTTGAATTTTTTTACTGGGAACTTAATAAACACATAAATTTTTGGTTTACAGGTTAACCGATATCCAAATCTAGATCTTCTCTCCTCATTTCTTCTGGAAGTAAATTGAAAACAAATTAAAGTTTTGTTTAAACCCTGTACTATGTTTCAGTAAGAAATTTAAGCAAAGTCTTATATAGTTTTCTTCGTGAAAGTTATGAAACACAGTCACAAATTCAAATGTTGCAGAATTTCAAACTTCACAAATGTTAATGTCAGTAATACCATGCAAAATCCCTTCAAAAATGATGATTTTTGAAAAAAAATGCAAATTTTTCATTAAGCTTTGTTTGAGATAATGGAAGTTGAACTGAAAAAGAATTTTTGAGCAATTCCGTTAATCTATGTAGTTATGGGCCTCGAGTTCGTGGTGGCAGCAAGATCTAACGTTCAAGATCACCAGAAAAATACTATATCAGTTTATAAATCATTGCATCTTTAATTCGAGATCAAATTAGGGCTTAGTGACCAATTTTTTTGTTCACGTTCGAGAAGACGAGGCTGCACCATCCACAAGTGATCGGACTGTGTCCCTCCGGTGTGAATTGATGCGCCACACGATGACGAGGCTTCAGACCAAAATTGGTGGCCGATAACGGCCAGAGGTGGTGGCGCGAGGCAGTTATTGGATGACGTTCCTGATGATTGTTTTGGGTCGAAATGCTTCGATTTACGATTTCAAAATAAAATTGGATTCTGGGTGTTTGCAACGGTTTGGGGGATGTACGTCGACGTGTTGGTGGCCGCAGCTTCGACCAACGTTGACGAACTTAGCCGTGCACGTGCACGTGGAGGAATTAGCGTCAGCTGTGATGGGTTGGGGAGGAAGGATGGTAGCTCAAAGTGTTACGCAGGGGATTAGGAAGAAAACTCGAAGACGAGCTCGGGTCGTTTTAGCTTTCTATGGGGTTAATTTTAAGACATAAAAAAAAATTTAAAATTTTTTACACGGGTCAATTTGGGCTAGAATTCGAAGTAAGGATGTGGTTGTCTCGGGGATGACTCGGGGAAGCCACGGGTTCGACATAAAAATAGTAAATTATAGTTTTAACTAAATTTTTTGGAAACACAAGTTAAATCATTTTTCTTAATAAATTAATGATAACTGTAAATGGAGTTTCAAGTAAATAGTATTGAATCAATTATTTAAAATGTATGAAGTTCAAAAAAATATTTTCAAATTATATATTTTCCTTTAAATAATGGTTGTTTCAACATTTAACTTAATAAAAATTTTAAAGATAAATCAAATGTTTAAGTGTTAATTTAAAAACCAAATTTATTCATGATGATGAAATGGTAATTAACGATCAATGTTTTGTAATAATTTTATAATTAATAATTAATAATTAATAATTAATAATTAAGGAATAGTCAATTAATAAAAGTAATTAACTTAATCAGTTAACAATCAAGAATCAATGTGGTTAATTAATTAAGGTAATTAAATTAGGAATAATTAACTAAAGGTTAATTAACTTAAAGTGATTAAGAAATCATTATTAATTAAGGAGTAATTAATTAAGGAATAAGTAATTAAGGTTTAATTAATTACAATTAAGGGTTAATTAATTAAGATAATTAATTAAACAAATGATTAATTAATGAAGGAGATTAAGACTTAATCGATTGTAGTTAATGATAATTAATCATTGATTAAAGATTACTAATGAAAGTAATTATGTGAGTAGTAAATTTTAAAAACCGCACGTTTTATTCAACTTAATCAAAGATGTTGATTGTTATTGAATGTTGTATGATGGATTGATATATATTTGATATGTAATTGTAATGCTATGAGATATGAATTGCTTTATGCTGAATTGTAATTTTTGTGATTGTTTCTGTGTAGATATGAAAACCCCTTGTCTCGTAAAACGGTATTTGAAATTCGACGCAACAGGGAGTCGGATCCCAGTTGGTTATCCGAAACCCACATCGAATTGTAAAGATGAATCTTTGTTATTGATGAATTTACTTTATCTATGAATTTGTGAATGAAGATAAGCGTTATAGTTTATACCGCTTATCGATATTTGTGCGCTTTAATCTGTGATGTGATGATTGTTGTTGCACTATTGTGAAAAACCCTTGGACTACACTTATACACACACAAATATGGATTGCACGTGGAAATCGGTTAAGTCACAGATTTTTAAATAAGTTTTGAATTGAATTTTTAAATTCAAATAGTTTTGGGAATAAATTAAGTTTAATGTGAAAAGCTTTCGAAAAGGTGTTTCAAGAATGAAAGTTATTTTGAATAACTAATAGAGATTGGAATTTGAATAATTCGATTTAAATTGGAATTCAATATCAGAAATTGAATTCTGTATTCGGTATTTATGATTTAAAAAAAATATACAAGCTTATATCGGTTTAAACCATTTTAAAATGTTGTTTTGGGAATTTGAAAAATGTTAACTTGTATAAATAAAATTGGATTTTCCGAAATAAAAACAGTTGTTTTCAAAACAATAAAAGCTTTTATACGAGTAATGAACTTCCAATTTATATTAAAGGGATTTCAAGTTTGAATTGAAAATGATTTTTCAAATTATGGTAGAATCTTGGAAACGAGTTTTTGGAAGCTATGAGATAAATCTTGACTTAAAGATTTAAATGAATTAATCCAATTGAAACGGAAATTGTTTTGAAATCCGTGAATGGATCTTTGTGAAACTGGGTGAACTTTATGAAATGAATCTTTTTATTTAAAGATTTAAAATGGTAATTGATTTAAACCATTTGAAAGAAAGTTTGGAATTATTAAGTTGTGACTTAATTGAAATAGCATATCCATATGTTTTTAAAATATTGCGCTTGTTATTCGGTTTAGCCAGGAGAGGACCTGTGTCATATAACCCATTCCGAATAATGATACGACGTTATGGATAGCATTTGAAGACCTGCGGTAAAGACCGCGTATTTGCAAAAGGATGACCTATCGATTGTCTCTGCACTGAGTAACTACGGTATAGAGATTTCCTAAGTGATGGGAAGTCCGATCGGGATTATGGATTCTCGGATTGCAAGGACTTCTTCAGAAGTGCTTTCGGTTCTGTTCGAACCTGGAACAAACTTGTATGGATGTATGTCTGACATTACACTTTGAGATGTAAAACCCGGTTTCTATCAAATACATTTCTGTTTGGTGGCGGAGATTTATTCTCTTAGTTTAACACCCTTCTCTGATACGTACGAGCTCAGAGGTTATGTAATTGATGGTTATTAGTAATACATTCCCAATTTGGTAATGTGGCATACGAAGTGCTGCTGATTATTTGTTGATCAAAGCATGACTTTTGTGGAAAGCGTAGCTTTGTGGACGAGACTTCGTCGAACTTCACAACCCAGAATGGTCGAAACAGGAAGAACGCGGCAAGATTATTTGGGGGTAGCGCCCCTTGAGGGTATGTTCATTTCCTTCTAGATAGAGGTGGTATCATGGTATGGAGCCCAGATACTTAACCTATGGGGTTGCTGCAAATTTATTACTTTGTGGTTGTTGGTGAATCCCGGGGTAAAGGTTGGTTACGACCGGGGGATGGCATACTCGTGTAATAGTTACCTAGTTACAGAGGTAACACGGCCTTGTGTTGGCAGAGATCCGATTAGGTTCTCGGGGCGTCCCTCCAGAGGCGTACCCATGTGGCCCAGGAAGTTCCTTGGCCTGACCATATGTTGGAAATCCAAACAAACAATACGAGCCCCGTACGGTTTTAGTTGTAGAACCTGCCATTTAAAATGGTAGCTATAGTTGGCATAATATAATGGTACCTATGCTGGCTAAGATTTATATTGTACTTTCAAAATGTTTTCCACTATGCACTAATAATAATATCAAATGGTTTTCGCGTATCAAGCATATTTGACTATCATAAGAAGAAATCTCCTCCAAGTCTGCGTTTGCATTGTGTGTGTGGCGGGAGGCCTTACGGTAGTTTCATTTTCTTAAAAGCATTGCGGATTTCAAAATTTAAATTCTTTTGTTTGTTATAAAGATAAACTGTTTTTGTTTGCTCATACCAGTCCCATGACTGACCCGGAGTTTATTGTTTCTTTCCTAAACTCTGGGTGCCCACTATTTTCCACATGGGCAGTCTAGAGTTGGGTTTTTCAGATAGTAGATATATAATAGATTCTGTAGCTTTCAGCTTTCTCTTTGGTATTTATTTGGAGATCTTGGTTATTGGAGTCTTTAGATTCATGGACGGGACTTGCTTAGCTTGGTGCAATTAGATGGGGGTTCGAGCTATTGCTGGATTGGTGCTTTTGGAGTTAGAATTGTTGTTGCTGTTTGGAGTTATCTCTTGGCTATCAGTTTTCCGCTGTTGTTTATTGTTTTTGATATTCAGTGTACTTCTGATATTGATCCATATTGTATCATTGTTGTATCGAATGTTGTGTATCAATGATATTCATTTCTTTTCTTTCGCTATGTTGTTTTACTTATTGTGTTATAAGCTCCGGCGAACCAGATTCGACGTTGGATCTGCGGCATTTGAATATGAGTGTCATATTCGGTGTCGATTTTCGAAGGTTGAGTCAGGGTCGTTATAATTCCAAATCATTTGAAATAATAATATATACTAATCTCTTTTATATATCAAATCATACTTTTAGAGTTTAAACCGAAATCTGTTTGTCAAAACAATTTCATAGCAAAGCTTCTCAGAAGCCTTCCCCACTTTGAGACTCGAAAATGAACGTCGATGATGCTGCGCAGTCATCACCAAAAATTATTTTCCAGCAACAAAAGAGGGGAGTACTGAATTCATTCCTTTTAAATTTTATTTGAAAATAATTTGTATTTGTATATACTTTTAAACAATACTAATATTATTTTCCAACCCTTGAAAACCTTTTTTAGAAACAATGCAATTTAAATTTCTCAACTTCTCAGCTTTATATTCATTTTACATGCAATTCATATTTTATAAATCACATTTATATAAGTTCATTTTCTTATATCATATAATAGCTAATGGTTTAGGAATATTGACTATTCAAACAATAAATGATAATGATCAATATTATCATTTCTAACAAGCAATTCACACTATATATACCCTAATAATTTCTAAAAAATTATTTCTTTCCATATAAAATTTAATCGGGGTAAAATTATTTCATTTACCCAATTTCAAACAATATCGTGTTAATTTACCTTGTTTAAGAGTTTAGAAACCCCTATCGGTACGGTTTTACTTCCCGTACCGACAAGAATTCATAAACGCTCAACCGATAAGTTAACACAATATAAAACATTTCATATTCACAAACAAATAAGCGCTCATATCTATTAATACATTCAAATTCTTTCTAGGGTGCTACTGACCCTATCTCTAATGAGTTACCCCACAAAGCTAAGGTTATCGCTAAACCAAAGCTCTGATACCATGTGTAAAGGCATGTATCTTCGTTTCATTTGAGTAGACAATAAATCACACGTGTCCAACTCATATTGAATGGAAGTATGAATCTTTAGGGGTTAATTATGAAAAATAAGAAAAGAAGAAGAAAACAAATATAGAATCTCATAGCGGAACGATAAAATATAATAATCAAATTAATAATACATGAAGTTGTTTTCTATACATTTGATTATAATATATACAACATTTACCAGAGTTATACATACGTCAGGGATAAATAAATAATGCAGCAGACAACATGTGACGACCAGCCCTTCTACGCCCAGAAAGACGTATCGTCTTTAAGAAAGAAAGGGATGAGAAAATAGAAAAGATAGAGAAGAAAGAACAACAACATCAGAATCTCACAGCGGAACGAATAAATTATAATAATCACATAAGTATTTACATAGTATACAACATCAATCAGAGTTATACAGATAATACATCATATACTAGACAGTTATAAACATCTGTCTAGTTAATACAACTCGATACAACTCAAACCACACGACTCAGAGATACCAACACAGCGGAACTATATATGTATCTACAACGCTGAAGCCTCCTGCTCCATTGCTCCTCCGGAATTCGTCAAAGCTAACCTGAATCCCTTGGCTACCCGTAAAAAATTGGGTACCCGAGAGTTTATGATAAACAAAAATAAACTCCGGGTCAGACATGGGTCTGGTATGAGTAACAGTTTAAAGTTGCTTAATTTTGAAAATCCTTTGAAAATAAAAGGTATCACGTAATACTTCCCACAAATAAACATGGGTAAGTTTTTACCTTACGCTAACCAAAACATTTGATAGGAAATCCAGTGATATTATAATAGGTCTAGGGTTTTCAAGTAAATAGAAAATAGCCGAAATTGTTACATCTATTAAATTCCAGCTACTAGCCACAAAAGTGGGTAATACAATCAAAACCGTTGGCACTTATTGGATTGTGGATTCCATACAATGGCAGGGCTACTGGGGTACCGCCCGTCACAGTACGTGGCCTAGATCAACGTACGGAGGATCACTCCCGACCCCCTGCAACACAAGGCCGGAACCATTCCTTACTGAACAGTCTCGAACAAGATAAAACCCGGCAGTTGTTGCAATCAACTGCCCACACAGCCGAAAATAAAGGGACATCTAGACAAGGGAATATCCTTGTCCTTCTTGGGCATGACCCACCTAACCTTGCTGCACCTCCCCTGTTTTAGCCATTCCCGGTTGATGAGGCTTGAGGTTACGATTACCTTTAGAGAATATAATTCTTAGAATGCTCATCGCCCACCTGACGATGTGTTGAAAGCATTCAATCCATACAAGTTCGTTCCAGGTTCGAACGAAACCGAAGGCATTATCTCGTTACACTCATTTTGGAATCACCCTCAGAGTTAACGACGATAACCCTTGCATTCTGAATCTTCATCTTCTCTTTAGATTCACGACCTATCGTTAATTTGGAATCGATGTGGTTTTTGGATGTTCCAAATGTGGAAAACCGATCCCGGTCTCATCGAGATCCAAAACGTGTCTTTTAAGGCCAAGTTGTCTATTTAGTCTTAATAGTTTAATTCAATATCATCAATATACACACATATAGAATATTCATAACATCACAATAGATAATCATCATCACATACAGATAGTCAATATTATCATCCGAACAGATAATCAAATATTATCATACTTAACTATGCATCCATATCACATATATATTACTCATGTCATATCTGAATTCACAATCAATCAAATATTAATACCATTCATCCATAAGCAATGATTTATAATCATACCATTTGTAATTAATTTAAAATGAATTAAATTAACTACTTCTATATCTAATTAATTTAAAATAAATTAAATTAATTACTTCATCTATAAATCCTGCTTATACAACCATTAATTAATTATAAATCATATTAATTAATTAATCTCTAAATATTCATCTTGATTAAACACCTTTGATTAATCATTTCTAATTACAATAGGTAATTAAGCTTTATTTAATTTTATAAATTAATTATTCTAAATTATTTATAGTAATTAACATTTAATTACTTCATTTATAATTGATTACATTTATTCTTAATTAATTACATCAATTAATCATCACATTATTAATTTTTCCTCAATTGATCCATCATTAATTATATTAATTAATGATCTTTAATTTAGATTTAAATTGAATTACTTTGATTAAATTTATTACATTAGGTAATTAATCTTTAATTAAACACAATTATTAATCACCTTTGATTAATATCAACTAGTAATTAACTACCCTTAATTACTCATATAAATAAATTAATTATTCCCATAATTAATTATCTCCACTAATTAATCCCAAGATTAATTATAAAAGTAATTATCCAAATTACTTTATTAACACATCATCTTTCATTAATTACATTCAGTAATCAACATTAATTACTTCCTTAAGTAATTGTGCTCCATTGCATACACTAAGTGATTACACTTATCAATTATCAAATGATTTTCTTAAATTAATTAAACTAAATTAATTAACTTAAATTAATCATTTTATCAAAATTAATTACAATAAGTAATAAATCTCTTAATTACTTTTATCAAGTAATTACACTTAACCATTTACAATAGATTATCTAATTAATCTGATTAATTACCAAAATTAATCACATTAATTAATTAGTAATCTTTAGTTAATTATCTTCATTAACTAATATCATCTCTTAATTTACTTCTTAATTTATCTTTATTTATAAATTAATCTAAATTATTAATTTATAAATTTAATAAATTCCATTCCTTTATTATCTTATTAATTAGATCATTTAATGCCTTAATTATTCTTAAGATAATGTATTTCTTATTTAATGACTTAATTAATATAAAAGTGTATTAGAACATTACACTTTTAAATTTAAATCCAAATTCCATTCTGAATTTAAGATTCAAAAGGATTATTTATTAAACATTATTCAAATTTAAATTCAATTTATAATCTTGTAAATAACATTAATCTCTAATTTAAATTTCCAAAATACATTAATATTTAACTTGCAAATTTTCAAGTTAAACAATTTATTTACTTTCCATTTAAAAACTTTTCTCAATAAATTTACTTTCAAAATTATTTTATTTGAACTTATCTTTAAACAAAAACTGATTTAATTTTCAGATTTTAAATTCGAAGCAAACTCGAATCCATCAATTTATCTTTGTTTTAAAAACTTTGATTTAAACTTCCCTTTATCAACTTAAATTTAGAATTTTGATTTTTCAAAGCCAAATCTATTTTAAAACCTTAAGATTCAATATTCATTTGAATCAATACTTTTAAAATTCAAATTTAAACTATTGTTAGAGCTTTTATTTCGGGTTTAAATCATTTTGTTAAAAATCTGGAAATTCCAGGTTTGTAAACCTGAAAACTCATTTAAATATTTAAAACTTTATTTTAGATTTCAAAATATAAGTTTGAATTCATTCCGCAAACTGAATTTAAACTTAGTTTAAATCTATTATTTATTTTTAAATAGGTTTCATTTGAATTTTTTTTTACAACAAAATCTGCTTCCAGATTAACAATGCCTGAACAAATACAGGCGCGACACAACCCAAAATGCTCCGAGACTCCCCTTCTTTACTTCGAGGCACGTACTCGAGTTACTCGAGTACTTCCCTAACCAAAAACCTGCACACAGAAACAACTACCCAGCCTTCAACGGCATGGTGCACGTGCACCGTGGCCCCAACCAACGCCGGCCACCCTCTGGCACTCCAACACGTCGTCGACTACTTCCAGACAACGTCACGATCACCCAAAATCCATCACCACGCCCAAATCAAAATTGAGCAGTTCAAAGCAAAACCTGGAAACACCATTCCTCCCCTTCCCAAACCTGAAAACTTCACCGTCTTCCCAATGCCGATCATCGGAACGCCATTGCCTCCGGCTACAACCTCAACCATGTCCCCTCTTTAAGTCCCTATAAGCGTGTCGAACTCGGTCACCAATTCAAGGCGTACGCGACCCAAAACCAAAACAAAGCAAAACTAGGTTTACAAACATTAAACCATCGCCTCTACTTCTATGGTCATTGGTCGACCATCTCATCATTTTTCCCTTACTCCCTGTTCGTTCCTTCCCTCCTCAGAAAGACACGACCTCACTTAACATCGAGATCGCCAGAAATTCCCAAGTAAGCATTTTTAGTTCATACCAGAACTGTACATAACCCCTAGTGTTAAAAATCTTGATTTAAGTTTTATAATTCATATTATGTTACAGAGATTCAAAGTATATGCTTGAATTTATAAATTAAAAGGTTTTATTTTTCTCTTGTTCAAGTTTTACCCTGTTATTTGATTCTTCCTGAACAATATTCAATTTTAATTTGACTTAAATAAAATTGAAACTCTAAATTATGTTAAAACAATCAATTTCTGTTTGTAAAATAAATCCTAAAAGCTATTAGATCAATTGATAAAAATAGTTTGGATCAAACTCAAGCTTGGAAACATAATTACTAAGTTGTTACAGAGACTTCATAATATATACAGACAACATTCATATACTCAGCAAATTTCATACATACAACTTATACTTACTATAGATTTTAAATCTTGCAACTAGTTTTAAATACTTAATTTTAGCAATTAAAGTTACTCACAAATGCTTGAGAATGACAGAGCACTTCTGGTTTGACAGTTTTGAACTTAAAAATAGGAAACTGTTTTGCTTTTCAAAACTTCTTGCCTTGTTGATGATGCTTCAGTAGTAAACAAATAGAAATGCTACTTGTATATGTTAAGTTTACTATGTTATGTTGAACTAACTAAAGAAGAAAGACATGTATATATAGAAGTTTATAGGGGGAGGTGATAACTGAGTTAAGCACATACAGGTACACTACTTGTTTTTTGTTTGTATTAGGTAAAATCTTTTAATTAGGGGCTGAGTTTATTTTTAAAACAGTTCGAATTGACTTAAGTTGTGCTAGCATTAAATGTTAAGTACTTATGTTCCTTACTAATACAATCTTATGTCCAGATATTTACTTTATACATTAATCTTGTCTGCCCTGATTTATTTTACTTTGCTTTGTTAACTTGACTATGCCATTTAAAACCTACAGACTCCCCCTCTTTTTATTTTTACTTTACTTTGCTTTGTCATTTCTTTTATTTTTCTTGTCTGCCTCTTATATTTACTTGCCTTTGTTTTATACTTCCTTTGCATTTTATTTTATTTTGTTTAGTTGCTAACATAACTATAGTACAGACATGATTACTTGCCTGCATATTTTATTTTTAGCTACTTGCATATGTTTGTTTTATTTGCCAACATAATTATTGTATAGACATGATTACATGTTTCAGTATTTTACATACACATTTCAAAATTTGTTTTAGTTATTTGTTTTCTTAACTATGCTTTGCATTCCTTTCTCTAACCTGCATATGTTTAGATATTTTATTTATTTATCTTCTTTTATTTTGTTTCTCTAACCTGCATATGCTTATTTTATTTCTTGCCTGAGTTATATTAATAGTTTACCTTCCTTTTTATTTTTATTTTTATTACACAAACCTGGTTTGCTTTCATACTTAATGTTCATAGATATAAAGTTGTTTTATTTTTACTTTGCTTAAATATTTTATAAAATTTCTTTTATCTTAAACATTCTTGAAAGATGTTATTATATACTCCAAATCATAACTTCCTAAAGTAAGTGTGTGTGTATATATATACATAAGTTTAAAATAACAAATTTCGATTCATTTAAAAATCCATTTAAAAGATATTTCATTATTGTTATTATTGTTATCGTTTAAAAATATCTCATTATTAATTTAAAAAGATTCACAAATGAAATCACAACATAAATAAATTACTTATTTTATAAAGCTAAAGTAAAAAGAACAAAACAATCTTTTATTTAAATTTAAACCTAGGCTAGAATTTATTTTTAAACAAGTTAAATTTATCTTGAGTATTTTTAAAATCATATTATTATTTATTCAATACAAAATTTCCAAATTATCTAAAATAATAGAATTGGAAACATAGCTTTATCTATTAAATTTAAAAATAAAACTTATCTATTTATAATATATACCAATATATACATATATACATTATAAATAGAAACAATTTAAATTAACTTTTAAAAGACAAATTATCAGTTAAATATTTATTTAAAAGAAGATGATTTAATCAATTTAAATATTATTAACAAATATTATCAAATCATTTAATTTTTAATGTAGATTATTAAATTGATATTGCCCCAAATTTCCGGGATGTCACACAACATGATGCAGGAATACTAATGGTAGTAATATACCAAATCTTCTTCTTCGTCCTTGAGAATAAATCTTCAATAAGCTGAAAAATCAGGAGTGACCCGAGCATAATGAAAACACAAAACACTCGAGCCAGGACTAAAATATTCTTATGTGATTCATATCAATATTGCATATAACATGAGTGTAATAGAATCAGAGATGTTTACAGGATTTCACATCTCCTATCCAGTGTATAATGTGCATGCAATAACTCAAGAGATATTATGGGATTTTCTGTCTCCTAAGGATCCGTTAAAATATTTATATGCGGTAGAATACGCTATATATGTAATGTCTGATCAATAAAATAAATATTTTTCTAAGCGTTAGCCTTTACATTAATCCCCCTGTGTTTTTAAGCATTTTCGTATAGTTTGCATATAAAACACCAGTTAAACAGTCGGTGGATAGGGACATGCCGTGATACGACAACATTAAACCAAAATCATATGGGTCTCGTTTAGGGATAAAAGTATGACAAGGCACGTTAAGCAATGCCCATGGTAGAATATTACCAGTTTACCCTTCCCGGCCGGTGGTAATGCATCATAGCCATGATCGTCCACTGCTTCCAACACTTCCATAAAATCGAAGGGTGCACACCAATCAATCACAATATAAATGATGGTGATGCGAAGAAGTGCGTCCGCTAGGGGTAGCTAGTCCGCTTTACCCATACTTCTCCTGTTTTAGTCATTCCAAATTGGCATAAGTGCCAGGCTAATCCTTCACCGTTCTCTTTCTTCAAATCCAGCAAACGACGCCAAATCCAACCACTTCGTTCTGCAGTCTTCTCTGTTTACACAGTTGTTAGAGTGGTTTCAGCATCGGTAGAGAGTATGCCTATATCCGGCCCCGGTCTCTTTAACAACCAAATGCCATTTTTCACATTGGTTGGTACTTTTACATTTCGAAAATAGTTCATACTTGATATCCAAATATCATGTTTGCTTCACAATCAAATCCATTTCGAAGCATCATATTTGCTGAAAATATACTATTTCATTTCAAAATCATTTTCGCCTTAATATCTCGATTTCGCTTCCAAAATTGTTTTGAATTTCAATTTGGGTTATAACTACATTTAACCTAATTCGTACTTAAATCTATGGTTTAAAAATAACATTCCACTCTTATCCAGTTTGAAGTTTTGAAAAATAGTTTGAATAGTTTAAATATTTAAAATAGTTAAGAATAGTGTAAATGGTTAAAATAGTTAAAAATAGTTTAAATGGTTAAAATAGTTTAATATAAAATAGTTTAAGTATTAAAATGGTTTATATAGCAAAATAATTTGGAAAACCAAAATAATTTCTATTTTTAAGAAGATAGCTTTTAAATAGTTTTATATTAAATAATTTATTTAGAAATAATTTAAAGAAAACCGATTCGATTCCAACTTCCAAATTCAGATCATTTCCAATTTCCATTCAATCGATTCAATTTCGATCTCAATTCAAACCAATTTCAACTTTGATTTCAAATTAATTCAATTCTACTTTCAAGTCAAATTAATTCAATTTCAATTTCAATTTATATCAATTTTGAGCTTGATTTTCAAAATATCGATTCAAAGCATTTAAATCAAATTATCCTTCAATATTCAGTTTAAAATCCCAATTTTCAAATCTAATTCCATTCCAACCTCAATTTCAAAATATCATTTTTATATCACTTTTACTTAGTAATATTCAATGTCCGAATAAAAGTTCAAATTATTAAAACAACTCGATTTCCAAAAATTCAAATTATATTTTGATTATAACTTCAAATCTCAACTTCGATTGTTTAAACGAGTTCGATTACCAAATTTAAATTTCAACATTTAGGGCTCAAGTTCGAAAATAATTTAATTTTTATAAATTTAATTTTATCTCTTTTAAATCGAAATCATTTAAATAATTTTAAATCAAAATTTCAAAATCATTTAATTTAACCAATCCAGCATCTGTATAAAATTTTCTATCCTATGGCCAAGTGATCAGCCATTTCAGTTTAATTTTAGGGACGGATATATATCATTTCAATCCAAATCACAGTGCCATAGGTATATCTCGTTTCAACCTATTTCTTAATTCATTCGAGATAATTCAATTTACAGTTCTGTAAATAATTTAACAGGTGATAACAGGATATATATAAAAATAAATAAACATCTAACCATCCTAATACCAATCAATTGGCATCCATCACAATCAACCATACAAACAGACAGTATAATTCACAACAATTTCATAGTTACTAATATCGGGTAATTTACTGGCAGTTGAATTCCAATTTTAGATTTACTATCAATTTTAATTTTTAACAATTAATTTAAATGACAATTAAATTTATCAAACAACGACCAATAAATTCATTTCACTTCATAATTTAAAATTTAACTAGCATTTAAATATTTTAGTATTTGTGAGTGTTATAAAACACTCACCTTGATTTTCCATTGTCGACGAGACGTTCCAGTTTGGAACTAAAACTGGATGATGCCCGATTTTATACCAAATTTAGACTATCTCTAAATCTGTTCGAACCTGTTTCATTTTGAAGCTCTCGTCATCGTGATTGCGATGCAAAAAGTCTCGTTCTAATCGAACCTCATATGCAGATGTTATACATTTTATAAGTCATCGATATTTAAATTTATAAAAAAACAAATTAATTACATTTAATAAAACCCATTACCCAATAATCCCGGCCCAAACTTCCTCTTCTCTTCCAAACGTACGTAGCTTCTCTTCCCAGTACATGCCTTTCCTGACTTTTTTTTTCCTTTTTCTTTTCTCTTTTCTTTGCCATTTCTTTTTTTTCCTTTTTGTTTTGAACCTCCCAAGCCCACCTCCCTTTCTTCTCCCCCTTTTCCTTTAGCTATCTTCATGTGCATAATAACACAACAATCCAAAGTTTTCCATGCATGATATAAGGTGATACAGAGCTACACACGATGAAATCAAATTCTGTATTCGCCATCGGCTTCCCTGTGACGAACTCCACATGCTCGTCCCAAACTCGCCAACCCCGAAGCACCCTAGGAAAAAGTGACACAACCACATGCTCCTTGCCCTGAAATGTCGCCTCTCACCATAGGCAGTCACGAACCCCCAAAATCCTACCCTAGATGCTATACGACCCCATGAAGTCGAATATCGCCTCGGTTTCCATGATCGATGGTTGAATCACCACGAAACCAAGCCCTAGCTCGGCCATGAGCATGGCCATCTCCCAACCCATGATCAAACAACCCTAAATCTCCAAGTAGATCTCAGCAAAATTTGATTTTTAGAGAAGGTTTTAGTTTTTTTTTGTATAGTAGATTTTAAGAAATTGATTTTTAAAGTTTTCAGCCTCATTTTTTTTCTTTCCTATACAGTTGTGTTCAAAGTGAAGAGAGGGTTAAAAGGAATGATGGGTACGAACATAGGTTAGGGTGGTTAATGGCTGATAGAAAGCTAGGTGAAAAGATGGGTTGACAAGTCAATATATTAATTAAACTTCAAAACATCTCGATTTACATAACTTACAATTTCGAACTCCTATAGAGGCGTGCTGCTAGGCGTGCATAATGTTATACCCCTATTCCGAATGCAATGTAACAAGCTTCAAGTTCTAATTCGATCGTACGGAGAACATAGCTTTTTGGGCCTAATTATTATATTAAATTTTCGATATAAATTTCAATGCATTTTTATCCCATACGACCAAACGATAACTTCACGAAATTTGCAACCCGATAATAATACACTATTACAAATCCAAGAAACTAGTTTCGTCGAATTCCGAAACTGTTCCCCGGATCGCTATTTTAACGTCTCGATTATAATATAAAATATCCAATTTCTAATTGTTCACTTTTTAAATTCAATTTTAAGGGTTAACAATCTTCACTGTTGTTTAAATAAAATTTACATCAACTTTCAATATCATTCTCAATAATTAAATTCAGAATTCAATTATTCAAATAATTTCCATATTAAATTTAAACAATTTAATTGTTCAATATTCAACAAATTTCAATATTAGATTTTAGATGAATTTTAGTTATCAATCAATTAATTTATTTACATCTAATGAATTTAAAATTTATTATTTAATCTAACTATTGATTGCAAACACATTCAATACATAGCATTACCTTTCGATATTTGTTATTACTTAAATCTTCGAAATTAGTTTATTTCAAAATTTTATTCAAAATCATTTCCAATATCTTACATTCAAATTCATTAAATTTTTATTTCTAACCATTTTTATTCAAGAATTATATCAAATTCCATAATTTAAAGTGGTTAAAAATATGGGTCGTCACATGGTCAGTCATGGGACTGGTATAAGAACACAAAATATGTGTTTTGAAAACAAATAGGTATCTCATAAGACCACGCCGCATGTAAACGTGGAACGGATTTTACCTTATGATAACCAAAATATTCAACGTCAAAATACTTGATATTATTTTTGATGACATACCTTTGAAAACATTTGCAAGTAAACTTATTAATCTTAAACAAAATTGTTACCATTATTAAATTCCAACATACTAGGCTCTACAAACAAAATGGCAGGCACTTATTAGAAAATGGATTCCGTTGAAATGACTAGGTGAAGAGACTATCTTCTGACAGTACATCTCTAAAGGAATGTACTAAGGCCCAACAGATGGTCCTCTACCAATACAAGACCGCCTATCTTCACTTAGATAGTACCGAATATGTCATCACCACGGTCGTTACCGACCTATCCGAGGATCCTCATAGTTTACACCAACAATAATTTACATCCCGAACGTTATAGCATGAAGAAATATATCTAGAAGGAGATGATCATACCCCTAATGGTTGCGAACTACATAGTCTTGCTGCATCCAACCTTGTTTCGATCATTTTTGGGTGTGAGGTCTGAGGTAACGAGTACCTTTTCACATAGCACATCATCTTTTATTGAATGACCAGGTGAAAGGACTACCTTTCGACAATACATCTCTAGAGGAATGTACTGAGGCCCAACAGATGGTCCTTTACCAATACAAGACTGCCTATCTTCCCTTAGATAGTACCGAATATGTCATCACCCCTGTCGTTACCGACCTATCCGAGGATCCTCATATCATGCACCTACAGTAATTTACATCCCGAATGTCATAGCAGGAAGAAATATATCTAGAAGGAGATGATCATACCATAATGGTTGCGAACCACATAGTCTTGCTGCATCCAACCTTGTTTTCACCATTTTCGGGTGTGAGGCCTGAGATAACGATTACCTTTTCACATAGCACATCATCTTTTATTGAATACCACACTATCATTATATCGATCACTTATTGACTTCCACAAACATACAATCTTCGAGCTTGTACGTCTCAGAGAAGGGTGTTAAGCTAAGGGAAGTAGCCTTCTCTGCCATCAAACAGATGTACGTTTATAAAAGTCAACGACATAAATCTGAAGAATGTAATTTCAAACATCCTTCTATAAAAGTTTGTTTTGGGATTGAACGAAACCAAAGGCACTCTCCTAACATACCCATCAGGATTTAGCCCTTGGATTAGTAGCTAGAAGTCCTTGCAACCCAAAAAGTTTTAGAATAAAAGGAGCACTACTACTTTGTATTTGGGAGCTAACCAGAATTATCACCAAGTAGTCCTTTCGTCCCGAAAATCCCTGGTCTTCATTCTTCATTCCCTCTATTAGATCTTTATTTTTTGAATGCATACATTGGTTCGAAGTGGTATTCGAATAGGGATTACCCCAATTCCGACCACGGTTCCTTCGATCCAATCATCGATAAAAAGAGATTTTATGAATAGGGAATCATTCTTTAATTGATTAAATTCTTTTTATCGAAAAATCTCCCTCGAGGATATATATTTCTAAAAACATTCTTTTCGGCATATATGGAATTATCAAACCTCTCGTATCAAATCTTTAAATCTTTTATTACAGAAAACCCTTTTTATTTGAACAATTCAAAATCATTTCATTTTTTTCTCTCTTCTCAATTAGGAAAACATATCCAAAGTAATTTCATTTAAATTTAAACAAAAAATTATTGAGTTAAAACTCTTTATTTGAATCGATTTGAAACCATGTTATCTAGGAAGTTAATCCATAATCAGTACATATTAAGTGAGAAAAATATATAGAAATCATCTAATTCTACTCAATATCAATCCCCGTATTAAACAAATACTATGGCCAGAATAACGGTGAAATCAACTTTTAATTCCATGAATAGTACGAGTTCCCTCTTCGGGCTTTGACACTGAATATAAGAAGATTATCTCCATAAAATAAAGTTGTAATTATATTAGGAAAACTAAGTATTTTTATACTTAACTCATTTCATTTTTCATTTAGGAAGATATTGATCCGAGTAAATAAAATTCAACATTCCTTTCCTTGGGACAGTCCGGATAGGCAGGGATAGTAGGAAACTGGTTTTACAAACTCAAGCCCAAACACTATTTCTCAAACACCCATAAGGCGGTAAAGTTATTTGATTGACTTTTATAAATCATTTACAAAATATTTGTAAGAGAATGTTAAGTTTAAACTAGTTTTCAAAAGTTATAAAAAAGTGCTACAGAAAAGTGCTGAGGTAAGTGCTTTTTAACGCTATATTGATTAAATAAACATTTTATCATTTGAAACTTCACCATTATTCTTAAATATCTTTCTAAACCATTTTAAAACATTTATAATATTTTTTCCACATTTTTAAAAATTTTAAAACATTATTTTCAAAAAATCTAAATCCAGTTTTGGATTTCGAACTGCAAATTCGGGATTTTTCCAAAACTTGTTTTACTCGTATTTCAAAATCTACTTTTCGAAATCTCAATTCTTTCTAGATTGGAAAAATATGGATATAATAGTTTGGAAAATTCTTGTCTCGAAGAATTTCGAGCTATATTCCACCATTTAAACTAGTTTAGTTTTCATAGCGTGAAATCGCGAACTACCGTTACGTGACGCGCTTATTTTTAACCAAATTTTCCGTTTCTTTTCAACTTTACCAAAACATTTTTGAATGTTTATAAAACATTTCAAATACATTATAAACCATTTTAAAGAGGTTTAACACTTCCATGTATGCCACTACATTAATCTAAGGAAAGTGATTTCTTTTATGTCTATCGACGTGTATAATCGTGACTTGCATATATAATCAACATTCATATGAAAGCAACCAAACTTGATGATCAAAGCATATTAAACATCCATTTGCAACATCACATCATCAACTAACATATACTACAATAATTTAGGAGTTCTTACCTTCATTTCCACTCAAACTAGTTTAAAAAGGGCTATAGCTCCGCTATCTCGAAATGAAACTTCACGAAATCGAACTTGGATCCTTGATAAGACTTGACTAAGCCTTGTTTCCCATGGCCTAGGGTGGTAAGGAGGTGGAGCTCATGGCCCAAGGTAGTGGATAGTGGTGTTTTGGGTTTAGGAGGTGGAGAGATGGAGATTTGAGCTTATTTTGAAGTGTTTAACTATATATAATTATATTTTATAAATTTCATTTCTTTTGAAATAAATTTGGACATAATTTTATTTTAGTATGTAAGCCATTAAAGATAAGATAAAAGCATGAAAACTAAGAAAAAGATGATGAATGAAAAAATGAAGAAGATGATAAGGTATTTATAGGAAAAGAAGAGTGTAAATGTATCCATACATACATCATAACTTTAATACCATTTCAAAGCTTCTCCAACACACTTCTCCCCTCCTTATGCGTGGTTAGAACCTCCCCAATCCCTCCCCTCCCCCCTCCCCCGTGTGCCAATCACTTCGACCATCTCATGCATGCATATGTTGAATTATTTAAGCTTAAGGAGTAAGAAATCTTTAAAATACGTTATTTATTTTATATTATTTTTCTATATTTAATTATATTCCTTTATGCATGTTTATATGTATGTTATCATAACATATAAATGTATGTACATGTAGATGCATAACACTTCGAAATTTATTCGTAAATCATTGAAATCTGGAGAACCAATTATAGGTCACATTTTCACTTATACTTGAACGTACATATATTTGTAAACAAAAATTCAAAATAAATTTCTTATCATTTTAGACGAATTAAAATGATCGTATTTCATTTACAAAATCATATAAATTCGTATTAAAAATTATTTACAAAAATAGTTATTATATCAATAAAGCAATATCGAGTTTTCCTTATATTTTCAAATCAAATTTATCTCTTTATAAAACTATTATAAATGATTCATTATGACTTTATAAATATTTAAAATGAATTACTCTTATTTAAAATAAGTATTTGAATAATTAAAATAATTGTTAAATCATTAAATCTTGATATAATCTAAATAAACTAATATCTAAATATGATGCCACTAATTGGTAAATATTTATTCAAAATAAGCTTATTATTAATTATCATTACTTGAAATGATATTATCTGTATTATCTAAGCCTCCTTCATCTTCTTCCTCAAGCAAGCCAATGCATCTTCTTACCTTAGCCCCATTTCAACCACTACATCACCGGGATCTCTCAAATGCGAAAAGTGGCACTTATCAACTTTAGCCTTAAGCCCCTTATAAACTTCTCGTTTCTCCTGATCAAAGTGTTTACCAAAGCATACCCGTATCGGGCCAACTCCTCAAGCTTCCTCGCATACTATAAGGCGGACATATCACCTTGTTTCAACTCTGCAAACTTTCTCACCAACGCTGGCTACGCCATTACAGACATAAATATTTCTAAAAACCTTCTCCTAAACTCGTCCCAAGTTACAGTTTTCTCATCAACTCCAGCAGTAACAGTATTCCCCCAGAATAGCGCAGCTCCCTGCAGCTGCCTCGAAGCCAATCTCCTTTTCTGTGCATCATTCAATCCTAAGTCAATAAAAATTCTCTCGTAATGTAGTAGCCAATTTTCTACCTCGATCGCATCTTTAGTACCAATAAACGGCTTTCCTCCAAGACTAATGTAGACTCCACTCAAGTTAGCATATTGATTGACCATCAGAACTTCCTGAGCTTCTCCTCCAACAGCATTACCTCCAACAACTCCGGTTGAAATTCTAGCATGCATCATATTTATAAAGAATTGATACATTGCTCCCATGTCCATCTGGGGAACTCCTGCACCAACAGTTTCAGCTTGTGCCTGATCAGGACCTCTCCTAGTGTTTGGTCGAGCATTTCCATTGGTGGAGGTGCTATCTCCTTCGAGATTTACTCTTCCTTTTCTTCCTTCCATATCTATATTCCAATCTCGTGAGATACAAATGAATAGCCTAACTAAGATTGGAGACTATAGATGTAGCATATACTTATATATATATATATATATATATATATATATATATTGGAAATACAAGTACGTTACTATAATGTTATCCAATACCCCGTTCTTATCTCTAATTTCTAAGGATTATTGTTTCAAAAATCATTATTTTAGTTAAAGTATTTCATAAACCATGCTCTGATACAAAGTTGTAACATCCCTTATCTAGAGGCCTAAAACTAAATGCTACAGATGCTGCACTACAACAAAACAGCCTTTTTACAATGGGCAATGCCAGTTGTAATATGGATTTTGCAACGGTCATGCATCTGTTGTGTTAGGCCCCGTTGTAATAGGTCAACCGTATTTTACAATCGGCAATAAACGTTATAAAAAGCCATTGTAATACACCTTTTTACAATAGTCATTGGCCCTTGCAATAGACTCTATGACAACAACTAAAGCCCATTGTAAAACATTGAAACATGCAACGGGTTCTAACCGTTGTAATAGCCTATTATACAAGTGGCATAGCCCATTGTAATAGACTATAATACAACGGGCATGTTGTAATACATGATATTGCAACGGTTTTTGACTGTTGCAACATACTACCATACAAGTTGCATAGCCCGTTTCACAACATGCATTGACCGTTGCAAAATCCCTTTTGACAACATGCATGGACCATTGTAAAAAGCTCGTATAACAAAATGCTATGAACATTGCGATACCCCTTTTGACAATACGCATTGACCATTGTAAAATGGTCGCATAACAACATGCTTTGACCGTTGTAAAATAAATGCAAATTTAAAAAAAATATTACAGCAGCATCCATGTAGTACATCCATACCAATAATGAATAATTTAACGAGTAATAAATATTATCATAAAACAACCCAAATCACATACGAAAAGACGTAAAGCTAGAGTCGTAAAATTCTAACACATTCCAAAAAGTTAGATAAGTTTACACTGATAGAGCTCTAACATACACATGACAACTAGTTTCATAACAGCCAAATAGATAAAGCTTTAACACATAACATTTAGCTACAAATATCATGTTCAAAGTACTATCATGCTAGGCCAAGGAGATGAAGTCTTTGTGCCACGCGACGGGTGATCCAACGGCCTCTTTGATAGTGGACATATCTGAATTTGGCCTAAATAAAAAACTTCTGGTTTCATCGCTACATTCACCTATACTTTCCAAGCATCTATTCCAAGCTTTACAAAATGTATCGAAGCATCAGGATCAGTGCTTGTTATTGTCCCCTCTGCAGCTACGTTCTTCTGCCAACCCAATAGCTTGCACTTTTTTTACCAAACCATCTAAGGTAACCCAATCTTGCTAATCTTGAACCTGCATATTGTTACTCTTGCAGTGCGACTGCAAGCAAAAAAAACAGTTGATTTAGTTCTGCATTACACTAATTTGTGGTTTTTGGAATATCCTCTCATTTAAAGGATAAAAATGCTAGATATTTAACTCTTTCTACTGCATGTAGTAAGCAAACAGGGTTAAAATGTGTGTGTAAGTACACACTTTTTTTGAACACTAAACTATTGTTCCTTTATAATAAAAAAACATATAAGGCTATGAATGTGCATAGAAATGAAAGTGCATGATTGATCACTTTCTGAACATAAGTGAGCCAGGTAAAAAAAATGCATTGTGCATGCATATTATATTATTTCTGTTCTAGTAAACATCGGATTGTTTGGAAATTCCAGACTAGGTTTATATGGCTGTATTTGAAGTTTAAGGCGGTTTACAATTGAATTTAGTGATAAATACTGAATTCCTTTATGCAAAGAGTTTGGTCATATTATTAGAGTTTTATTTCTTCAATGAACTGCTATTAAAATTCATTCTGAATTTATGTCCTTCAGCACGAAAACTGTAAGCATGGAAACTGAAGTTTGAAAGAATTGAAACAGAAAAATAAAGTTGCAATTACCATTGTGTTTCCCCTTGGCACCTTCATGGACGGAAATCTTTGTTGTAATAGCACGTGATTATACTAATTGATGAATTAGTTCATAGTATTCTTTTCTAAAACATGAGATTTTATTTTGGCACGAACTTGAAAAATGGACAAAAACTGCTTTGTAGTTGAATTGTCTTTGAGTATTTGTTATATTCTGATCATCATTCATTTTTATGCATATATAACTCTCTTAAATTGTTTCATTATCTTCCATTGGTTGGTCAACATTGCATATGACTCCTAAAAATAACATAACCATTTAATATATTTTTTCCTTTGGTTCAAAACAATGGCTTGGAACTTGGAATTCATGTTGTCTACATAATGGCTTTGTTCTTTACATTTCATTACGGTAAACAAAGTTCATGTATTCTATTGGAAAAATGCTCATGACTAAGCACATGGACATGGGTTATTAATAAATCCAATGCATTTATGGTATTGTTCTTTACAGTTTCGAGAATGGTTTTCAAAAGAAATTTTCAATTTTCTATACTAGAAACTATTGCATCACATAACTCAACTAAAGTGTTCGACTATTAATTGATTGAACACCAAAGTTCAGTTAATAAATCTAACCCCTTTGTGAGCATTGCCTTCTCTTATTCAGATGATGAGTAGAAACATAAAAATTGCTGTTTTTGGTTTTGCACCTTAATATTGTTAGTATTCATAATGAGAGATGCAAAAACTTGATGAAAAAAAACCAAACAATAAAATTTTACCAATAGGCATCAGGAAAATCATATAAAACTTAGCAATTTTTACTACAATAAAAGGAAATGAAGATATATGAGTCTTTAAAGACATATACAACATGTGTATCAAGGAGTAGAAAATCTGCTTCACAATATCTTTTGTATGGTGGAATGTTACAGGTCTATATACTTATTTATTCTTATGAAAACCAAAATCCCACATACTTATTTAGGATTATTTATATATTCTAACCTGAAATGTATGACCATGAGGAATCTCCATATCCGCCACATTATCATTTCTTTTCTGTAAAGTACAAGAGATGAATTGGTAATTCGTAAGCACATATCACATATTTATTAAAAACAGCTAGTTAACTATAAACTTACTGTAATGATCAAATTAGCCAGCTCTTCTACTCTAGCCGCTAAGTGAGTTACTTGATTTTCCAATGCATTCACCTTTTTTGAATTACTTGAATAAACACCCATTTGAGTTGGCACTACACCAAACCTAGTCCCCTCACCCTTTCCCTATGTTCATTTCCAAAAACATGTGACACCTCATCTCCACTTACCGATGTTGCTCCATGAGAGCTCTGAGCACTACTGTGCTCTTTGATCTTAGCCTACAAATTAAAATAGACCATTTCAAGAAAAAAAAAATATGAATAAACTATTATCCTTTAATGTTTAGTTCAATAATATTTGTTGTGAAATTTTGGTACCAAATATTTGATTTGATATATTCTGATGCATAGTTTGAGACATATGAGACAAGTCAAATAACAAGAAAAATATGAGCAAGCTCTAATATCCGAGGACGACGTCAAATTTTGAGAAATAAAACAAATAAACAGTCCATCTCTACTGTGTCATGAAATAGTAATTAAATGTACTATGGTATGTACACATATATGCATCTGAGGTATTTATCAAAACACGGATGGACGTTGTAACGACCCAGAATTTCTGTTAATTAAAATTTGTATATTTAATTGATTTTAAATATTAATAAGTGAAATTTATAAGTCGAATAAATTTTATTTCGAATATCTGGTTTAATTGGATAATTAAATCGATGATTTAATAGTTGAAATTACAGAAATAATTGGAAATTGGGTTTGATCTGATTAAAAATGATTTGTAAAATTTTATTTAATCATATTAGAGTTATAATAACGTTATAGAACTTTTAAAATTGAATTTAAAGTTAATTTGTGAAAATTGAATATTTTAATATTTTATCGACTAGTGAAATTAGCCATTTTTCGAACAGTCTCAGAATTGGACGAAACTAGTTCCATTGGATCCGTAATAGTTTGTTATTATCGGATTTCAATTTTCGTAGCAATCGGAGTTTTGGTTTGACCGTGGCAGCTCGAAACGCTTCAAAATTGTTTTAATATTAATTTGGCGAGTTAAAATAGTCATTTTTCAAACTGTCTCGGATTTCGACGAAACCAGTTTCATCGGATCCGTAATGTTATATTATTGTGTGGTTTCAAATTTCGTGTCAATCGGATTTACTATTTGTCCAGGGCGAGCCAAAACACATAGAAATTAGTTGAATCGATTTAATTTAAATTTGATCGTTTATTGCCGTAACTCGCACAGATGATCAAATTGGCTCCCGAAACACGTTCCATTATGTTCGGAATGTGGGGTAAACCTTAGAAACGCCAACCGGCATGCTTCGTTTGGAGTTTGGAAAATTTCGATGAATAGTAAATTCGACAATTTTCTATAAAAGGACGTTCTATTCTCTCATTTGCAAACAAAGAAACCCTAGCTAGGGCAAATGCTTCAGCCGCCGGCCCTAACTCGTTAATGGCTGAGAATTCGTTTCGTTCTCCTCCCATTTTCTTCCAATCTACAAACAATTTCGCGAATCCTCCAACTAGAAAAACGTAGAGAGCATCGATATCTCTCTATCCAACGGTAGAGATCTGAAATGGCGGAGTGTGGAGGCTTCGAATGGCTCGCATTTAGGCCGGTTTTGGGCACGTTTTCGAGTCAAGATGGTAGCCGAGCTCGCTAGGGTTGCAGGCGTGGGTAGCCGTGGTTATGAGCATTCGCGTGGAAGTTGCTGATCGTGGTGGAAGTCAACGATGAGGTCGCGAAAATTCAAAATATGGTGGCGGCTATGGGTTGTGGTGCGCATTTGTTTACTGGTTGGGGAAGAACATGAAGTGCGGCCGAAATTTTCTGGTGAAAAAATGGAGGGCTGAGATGCAATCTAGGTTAAAATAAATAAAGGAAAATGAAATTTATTTATATTTAAATTCGAGTAAACTTATAAATGTCGTAACTCTTTCATAGGAGGTCCTTTTGGACGAAACGAATTGCGTTGCAATCGTTTTGTCGAGCACTACGCTATGGAGCTGGATTCGAGTCGTTTGGATTAGTGAGAATTTCGGGTAAAATTAAACGCGTGTTTAATTTTATTCGAAATAAAACACGAAAACTGAATTGAAAGCAAGGTGAGAACTTCTCACTCAATCGAATCTGTTTCGATTTATATTTTAAATAGTTAGATTTAAAATTGCTTGATTGTATATTTGAATGTTGATTGTTATCTATTGATTGTTAAAATAGACATTATACGCCGTTAGTAAGCGGATGTTATTTATTAAAAACATATACCGCGATAATTCCATTTTGATTGGAATTGGTGTTATATATGTACTTGGAGTTGATTTTCCCGCATTATATAGCGGATGAGACCCTATTGCGCCGCCTATTAAGCAGATAATATTTTATAAATCCCATATACCACGATATTCCGCTTTGAACGGAATTGGTATTGTGCTAATGTTTGTGGATGCAGGCAAACAAGTTGGAGGGATCCAACTGGATTCCTCACCAGTATTTATTTGATTACAGATATTTTGATGTTTGTTGATTATCATATGATGATATATGATGTTTGTTGTCGTGATTGACTATTGGGTGTTGTTGCATCATCGGATCCATTTTTAAAGTTTAAAAATAACGATTTTGATTTTAAAAGGAATTTTAAAAATGCTTTTTCAAAGTATACGTTTTATCAAATTTTTGAATTGATTCATTTTAAATAATAAAACGTTATAAATTTTTATGTTATAAAAATTAAGATTTTTGTGAAATATAACCAAAAGGTGATTTTTAAAATAAATAGATTTATAAAATAGTTTAAATTTGGATTTTTGAATTATTATAAAGGATGTATATAAAAGATTTTTAACATTGATATTTATAATATATATAAAATATTGGAATTATAAAACGAGTTTATTAAGTGTTAAAATGAAGTATAAAATCGATTTCATTAAAAATTATAGATTTATAAATTGTGAAGATTATAAAATGAATAGATGTTGTAAAATAAAAGATTTATAAGTAATTAACTTATAAACTGGATTTTGGGCATTTAAACGGGATATTGATAGAAATTGTTAATAAAGGAGATTTTATAAGTTGAAGTTGTTATAAAATATAAATGAATCTTATAAGTAATAGAAGTTTTAAAAAAGAACGATTTTGTAAATAAATGAAATATAAGTATTTAACTTATAATATGGACTTTTGGTATATATTTGAGATATATAAATTGAATTAGATTAATAAAGGAGATTTATAAATCGAAGTTTATAAATAGAAATGGAATTTATAGACATTGTTTATAAATTCGAAATCAATGGAATTTGATAAATTGAATATAGAAATTTATTAAAAGAAGTATATTCGCGATTTTGGATAGCGAACTATTCTTTATATAAAATGTGTAGAAATATTGAAATTTGGTTAGTGAAGTATATTCAAGATTTTGGACAGTGAATATATTATTAAATAAAATGGTTATGTTTTGGGAAAGCTATATTATAAAATGAAGTTAATTATTTTAAAAAGATGTTTTAAAATGAATTATGAATCGAAATCATAGATTTCAACATTCATTGTTGAAATAGACGTTTTCGAGAAATAGAAGGAAATGGTGGACTACAACACTGTTGTTATAGTAAATGATTTCCGAAAGGAAATGTTTTATATAGTATTGGGATTTATATATTTATTTTAAGTTTGAATCCCTATACTAGTGATTTTGGGTCGTCGTAACGATGTTTTACGCAACATTCGTTTTGGCCCAAATAAATGTGTTTAAGTGAATGTTTTCCTTAAAGAATGAAATATATACTTAATTTCGATTTAAGTATATTGAATATTTTCCAAGTGTTGAAAATAAATGGATTTGTGAATTACTTATTATTAAATAAGTATGGAAGTGTTTTCCAATATGAAGTGAATATTTTGAGATTTTATCTTTAAAAGATAAATTGAAAATGAATATTAAAAATCGATTTGAAAATCGTATATTCATAGATGTTTCGGAATTGTAAATTCACTATGAAATTTGTAAAAGAAAGGAAAATTTGTTTAAAAATAAACGTTGATTTATTTTTGAAGTGTGGGAATAAATTTACGGATTTGGAACGTAAATATAAAGTAAATCGGTAAGGGTTTATTTAATTGGTTTAAATGAACCATTTTGAAATGAAAGTATATCCCGTGTAGGGAAACGATTTGAAATTTGTTTTCAAAAAGGGTAAAGGTGAAAAGTGATTTGAAAATTTGTTTTCAAATGGTTGAAATGTGGAAATTATATATCTAATAAAGATATTTTGGAAAGTAAATAATTTGGGAAATTATTTGGAATCTGGTGATGTTGAGTATACGTATTGATAGTTAAATAATTCGACTATCAATATTTACTTTTGAATAGGTATTTGTTGTGATTGCTTGAATTTGAATGCCACACATACTTTTGAATAAGCGCTCACTATTCGGGTTAGCCGGGAAAGGACCTTGGGGTCGTATAACTCATTCCGAATATGTGATACGTCGTTATAGATTGCATTTGATGACCGGTGTTGAAGACCAGATATCTGTGAAAACGGAAGGATTACCGTCGAATGTTTCTGCATCGGCTGATCTCCGATATAGAAATTTATTACCCTTTGTGATGGGAAGTCCGGTCGTGATTAGTGAATATCCGGATTGCAAGGACTTCTTTGTAAGTGCCTTCGGTTCCGTTCGATCCGGGAACGGACTAGTATGGATGTGTCTGACGTTATAATTTGAGATGTAAAGCTGGTTTCTATCAAATATATTTCCGTTGGTGGCGGAGAATTTATTCTCTTAGCTTAACACCCTTAGCGGTTATGTAGTTGATGGTTACTAGCGATACATTCCCAAATTGGTAATGTGGCATACGAAGTGCTGTTGAGCATTTGATGATCAAAGCACAGCTTTTGTATAAAGCGTGGCTTTGTGGACGAGACTTCGTCGGACCTCACACCCCGGAAATGGTCAAAACAGGAAGGATGCGGCAAGGTTATTAGGGGGTAGCGCCCCTTTAGTGTATGTCATTCCTTCTGGATAGAGATGATATCATGGTATGGAGCCCAGATACTTAACCTATGTTGTTGCTGCAAATTTATTGCTTTGTGGTTGTTGGAAATCGAGGATCCTCGGATATAGATCGGTTACGATCGGGGAATGACATATTCGTGTCAGTAGTTACCCAGTTAGGGGTATGCCTGCCTTGTGTTGGCAGAGATCTGATTAGGTTCTCGGGTCGTCTTTCCAGAGGCGTACCCATGTGGCAATGGGAAGTTCCTTGGCCTGACCATTTGTTGGAAATCCAAAGAAACAATACGAACCCTGTACGGTTTTAGTTGTATAACCTGTCATGGAATGTGGCGGTAACCTGCTATTGAACATGGTATCTATAGTAGGCATAAGTGCGAAATGCTTATGCTGGCTAAGATTTATATCTTTATTTTCGAAATGATTTTTCCTACACTATGCACTAGTAATAATATCAAATGTTTCTTTTTAATGCGTATCAAGCATCTTTGACCATCATAAGGAGAAATCTCCTTCGATTCTGCGTTTGCATTGTGTGTGCGTGCGGGAGGCCTTATGGTAGTCCCATTTTCTAAAAAGCATTGCGAATCTATTTTAAAATTATCCTGTACTTTGTTTTAAAAATAAACTGTTTTAAGTTCTCACACCAGTCACATGACTGACTCGGAGTTTATTGTTTTCCTTCCTAAACTCTGGGTGCCCACCAATTTCCACACGCGCAGTCTAGAGTCAGGTTATTAGGATATTTTGGAATTCAAGAGTTGCTGGAGGCAAGCTGGATGGCATGGCATTTTCACTAGTATATAGTTTTTCTTTTACGCTGTTTGTTGATTGTTGTTGTACACTCTGATGATGTAATGTAATAACTGATATAGTTTTTTGTTTTAAAGATATTCATTTATCTATTATATGTTGTTCCGCTGCGATTGTGAGATTCTGATATTGTCCTGTTGTTTCTTTCTGTTCTGTTTTATCTTTTTCTCTCTTCTTCTATCTTTTTCTTCTTCTTAAACCATAACGGTAGGTTTTCCGGCTTACGATTGCTCGGCTGTTGATACAGTGGACGTATTGATGTCGGTTTTCGAGCGTCGAAAAGTCGCGTCCGTCACATTTGGTATCAGAGCATATGGTTAAGCGATAACCATGGCTCTGTTGGGAATTACTCATTAGAGATAGAGTCAGTAGAACTCTAGAATGAGTGTGAGTATAATAATAGATACGAGTGCGTATTTTTTTAGTGAATATGAAATTGTTTTATATTGCGATGATTGGTTTGTTGAGTGGTATATGGATTCTGGTTGGTATCGTCGGAACAACTTTATCGATAGGGATCTCTAAACACTTGTTCAGAACAATTTGGTACGATATTGTTTTAAATTGGGTAAATGAAAGAATTTTACCTTGATTATATTTTATATGTAAAGGAATAATTTTTCAGGAATTATTAAAGTATATAATTGATTGTTTGGTTGTTAAATAATCTAAATAAAACAACAATTGTAAAAGAATGAATTGTATAAACAATTGAATTATAAGTATGGAATTATAGTGAAAATGATTTACACTTGTGAAATAATCTTATATATCAGAGGTGAAGTTATATAAGTAAAAGATTTGTAAATATGATTTATAATAAAATTCCAGAGAAGTGTTTTGAAAGGATTTGATATTTTAGGAAAATTGTTTTGGAGAAATTAAAGCTCTAAACACTTTTCGATCGCAGGAAAATAATTCCGATGATGATTGCAACATCATCGGTGTTCATTTTCGGGTTTCTTAAAGAGGAATTGCTGCCAAATTGTTTTAAATGAAAGTTGTTTGAAAAATTTGGGTTTGGGTTTTGAAATTCAAAGGATAATTGAATTGATTTCAAAAATGGTCAAATAATTTTACTAAGCAAAATAAAATCTGAATTTGATTTAAGTGATATAATTTGACTTTGGTAAAAGTTAATTAAAATTGAAATCTAAATTGGATTTATAAGTGGAAACTTAAGTTAAAGATTGAACAAATGATATTTGAAATGGAATATAACTTAAGTGATGTGGGATGAAGTTGATTTTGGTATCAAAGTGAAATAATAAAGTAATGGATGTGAACTTGAGTTATATAATAAAATTCAACTTTATTTGTAAAATGAATTAGCAATTGAATTAATGAATGAATTGAATGTTAATCAACCGAATGTAAATAAGTTGATATTGAATAATGAATGTAAATGTTAATTCATTAAAGCTAACCGAATAAATTGGAAGATTGAATGGAAGCCAAATTAATGTTAAACCAATTGGAATTGAAAATGTGTTGAACCAAAATGAATGTAAATTGAATAATTTGGTTATGTTGAATATACATTAGTTGTTTTATGGTTATTAATTGATTGTATATAAATTCATTAAGTGTTAATAAAATTGAATTGATAAAAATTGGAAGCTAGGTAATTGAATTCAAATTGAAAGTAAAGTAAATGAATTTGATTTGGATTGAAACGAACTAATGTGAATGTGTTAGCGCCAAAATTGGTCACTAACACCCAAATCCAAGTAAAAGTACCAAACAACAATCACAGTTCACGGGTAGGATGTATGTAGAGGATATTTAATATGAAGAATAACAGAAATTAAAACGAAAGCGGTAAAGACATGGAATTTATAGTGGTTCGGCTAACTCTGGCCTACGTCCACTCCAGTAATTTCTTTTTTATTGCTGTAACAATCGATTACAGTTACAAAGTGGTAGGCTAGCCTTAGTCTTAGGGGATAGAAAGTCCGAAAGCAGAGGAGAAGAATAAGAAGAAGATAAAAATGAAGTCCCCTTTTCTGAAGCTCTATGTGCTCTATTTATAGACACGTCCAGGTAGATGTTGGGCTCTCTGAATGATTCCGGCCCACCAAGGCCATATGCCGAACCGTGCTTCCCATTGTAACCGAACTACTCGTGTCGAACAACAACCATGGCCGTACCATCCTTTGCTAAACCCTCAGGCCGACCTACCTCCTAATGCCGAGCCAACCTCCTAATACCGAACCAGGACCTTATGCCGAGCGGCATCTGCCGTCTTCCTCCTTATGCCGAGCCACCATCGGATGCCGAACCATCCAAAGGCCGAGCCACTAATGAGTGCCGAACTACCCCGATGCCGAACGATGTCTGATGCCGAACGAGGTTGGATGTTGAATGATGCTTCCATGCTGAATACTCGTCCAATGCCGAACGATGCCATCATGCCGAACGCTACTTCCATGCCGAACGCTGCTAGGATGCCGAGCGATACATCTAATGCCGATCGATCCCTGATGCCGAACGATCCATCCTGCCGAACGACCTACCATGCCGAACGATCCCTGATGCCGAGCGACCTACCAATGCCGAACGATCCAACGTGCCGAGCGACCTCGTATGCCGAACGATCCATCATGCCGGTCGACCTACCATGCCGAACGATTGCCAATGCCGAACCATATTTCCTAGACCCAAACTATAGTTGATCCATCTTTATCCAGTCATATTTCCATCTCCTAAGCACGTTGCGTCATCTATCCATCCAGTCGACTGAATCCATCGTACACCAGCCTTGACGAACGTGCAACCAATTAAGTTAAACCCGCATGTCCGTGGCCTAGTAAAAAGGCGGGTTAACACTTGCCCCCCAAAACATGCCTTGCTATTGGAAGGTGTGTTTTGAATAGCCTCAAATCTGATATCCAAAGTCCACATCCTTTTTGTAACCATATCATCAAATCCATAACCTCTCCGGGCTTAATCTTGATTTTGTAGACCTTGTCGGGTCGTGTTATCCTGTTCCAGCCTTGACTTTTCCATCACGGGCTTGTATGTTCTCCGGCCTCGACTCTCCGGTCAAAGACTTTGATATTCACCGGCCTTAGCAATCCGGCAAATGATTTTGATATTCTCCAGCCTCGGCACCCCGGCCAAGGACTTTGATATTTACCAGCCTCGACTCTCCGGTCAAGGACTTTTTACATTCTCCAGCCTGGACTCTCCGGTCAAGGACTTTTTATATTCTCCAGCCTTGACTCTCCGGTCAAGGACTTTTTATATTCTCCGGCCTCGACTCTCCGGTCAAGGACTTTTTATATTCTCCGGTCGAGGACTTTTTATATTCTCCGGCCTCGACTCTCCTGTCAAGGACTTTTTATATTCTCCGGCCTTGACTCTCCGGTCAAGGACTTTTTATATTCTCCGGCCTCGACTCTCCGGTCAAGGACTTTTTATATTCTCCGGCCTCGACTCTCCGGTCAAGGACTTTTTATATTCTCCGGCCTGGACTCTCCGGTCAAGGACTTTTTATGTTCTCCGGCCTCGACTCTCCGGTCAAGGACTTTTTATATTCTGCCCGAGTCCATTTCTTCGCTCTCCGGCGAAGGGACTCGTAGCTTGTGATCATTGCCCCGTCTCTCCGGTCGGGACAGTAATTATAAAACCTGAACTGTTTATTACATTGATCCAAAACCAAATATAAAACCAGAAATCCATATCAAAAATCAAACATCCAAACCAGAATGGGAAACCAAGAAAAAACCAACCAAACCGGGAGTTCAATCCAAACTCCAAAACCATACCAAAGAAAAGTAAATGTCCGAAATACGAAAGAGAGAACCAAAGTTTGCAGAAAACTAGAAAGAAAGAAGAATTTCATAGACTCAAGTAGTACGGTTTTCAGTTATCTCAGAGCACGCCTAGGGACCGTCCTCAATCCCGTACGTGTGTAAGTGTACGTGTGTAAGTGACCTAGCTGTATTACTTTGAGTTCCATTACTTATTCAAAACCATGAACCTGTTTAGTTGATAGTAAACTGGCGTTGACCAGACCCATTGCCGCCATTGCTAGAAGTAGGTGGTGGCTGCTCTTGCTCCCCTGCCGTAGTTCGATTCCTGACATATTGCTGTATGTGACCATTCCTTACATGCTCCTCAATGATATCCCTCAAATGCCTACAGTCGTTTGTGTTGTGCCCATCCAGCTCATGGAATAGGCAATGCTTTCTCGATGTCCGTTCGTATTCTGAAGGCTCTCTCTTTGCTGGCCTTCGGTATTGGAGCCGCCCTCGAGTGTCCAAGTAAATCCTTTCTAGAGTCTTAATTAAATCTGTGTAAGAAGAAAACTTTGACTCCCTCCGAGGTTTCTTCGAAGTGCCACCATTTCCATTCGTTTTCCTTTTTCCTTTATCATCTTTACTTAGATCCTCCCTGGATGGTCCTCCACCCCTCACTGCATAAGCTTCAGCCTCTCTCCCTACTCTCTCAGCCTGCGCATCCTCCTGTCTCAAGAACCTTTCCACCTCATGATAGAACTCCCCGAGATCCCTCGGTGGGTCCCGTTCCAATGATATTTTGAAATCCGAGTTATCCGCGATTCCCGAGACGGCTGCCATCAAAACATCGACGGATCGGGTCGATCCACTGAGGCTACCGCTGCATTGAATCTGGTTAAGAAGTCCCTGAGCGATTCCCCTTTCCATTCTTTCATAGATGTCAGAGTTATCACGTTCTTGGGTCTAACTATGTGGACCCGAAACTGTCTCATAAACCTCTCAATTAGCTCCGTCCATGTGCCGATAGAACCATTCTCCAGCTGTCTAAACCACAAAGCTGCGATATCCGTCAAATACAATGGAAAGCATCGAGCCATGGCCTCATCCGATGCCCCCAGTACCTCCATATGCCTTATGTATTTCGTCAGATGAACCGTTGGATCCGCCTTCCCATTATACATTTCCAAATTTGGTAGCTTAAAATTCGGGTGGGTTCCTAGCTTGCCTGATAGTAGGAGTAAAGGGACTCCTATTTACATCATCCAAGTCTCTATTTACCAATCCACCTCTCATAGCCCGTCTAACCATCTCCGCTAGTCTGTCGTTGTCCCCAAGATGTAATCCTTGTCCATCGCCCCTGGTCTGCCCCCCGAGTTTATGAGGGGATTCTGGCACATACTCCTCATCTCGCACTCCTGCACTCCTGTTGGTGTCGGGTTGCACAACATCGTCTGGTATCCCTCCATGGGTTGGTCAAACATTTCCTGGTGGTATGCCCCCAAGTCTAGATCCATCTGGATTGATAGCTGTTTGCTGATTGGGGGTTGCCCCCTGCCGAGCTATTCCCTCTGCTTGCTGGTTGAGTGCTTCTGATCCAGCTCCACGGATCTAAGCTCCTGCATTTACTGTTTGTGCAAATTGTCTGAGAAGAGTCTGCATCATCTCCTTTTGTCTTTTCATCATCGCCTCCATTTCCTCTCTAGTGATGTAAATGGATGCTCCACCTGCTCCATCTCCAGAGGAAGCCTCTTGACTTCCCTCCTGATTGCTCCTTTCCATTACTTGTTTCCTTGCTGATGGTCTAGCCATTGCTCTTTTAAATCCAAGTTTCTAACTCCAAAATTCCTGATTGCTTTCAGTTCTCAGTGAAAGCACCAAAATGTTAGCGCCAAAATTGGTCATTAACACCCAAATCCAAGTGAAAGTACCAAACAACAATCACAGTTCACGGGTAGGATGTATGTAGAGGATATTTAATATGAAGAATAACAGAAATTAAAACGAAAGCGGTAAAGACACGGAATTTATAGTGGTTCGGCTAACTCTGGCCTACGTCCACTCCAGTAATTTCTTTTTTATTGCTGTAACAATCGATGACAGTTACAAAGTGGTAGGCTAGCCTTAGCCTTAGGGGATAGAAAGTCCGAAAGCAGAGGAGAAGAAGAAGATAAAAATGAAGTCCCATTTTCTGAAGCTCTACGTGCTCTATTTATAGACACGTCCAGGTAGATGTTGGGCTCTCTGAATGATTCCGGCCCACCAAGGCCATATGCCGAACCGTGCTTCCCATTGTAACCGAACTACTCGTGCCGAACAACAACCATGGCCGTACCATCCTTTGCTAAACCCTCAGGCCGACCTACCTCCTAATGCCGAGCCAACCTCCTAATACCGAACCAGGACCTTATGCCGAGCGGCATCTGCCGTCTTCCTCCTTATGCCGAGCCACCATCGGATGCCGAACCATCCAAAGGCCGAGCCACTAATGAGTGCCGAACTACCCCGATGCCGAACGATGTCTGATGCCGAACGAGGTTGGATGTTGAATGATGCTTCCATGCTGAACACTCGTCCAATGCCGAACGATGCCATCATGCCGAACGCTAGTCTAATGCCGAACGCTACTTCCATGCCGAACGCTGCTAGGATGCCGAGCGATACATCTAATGCCGATCGATCCCTGATGCCGAACGATCCATCCTGCCGAACGACCTACCATGCCGAACGATCCCTGATGCCGAGCGACTTACCAATGCCGAACGATCCAACGTGCCGAGCGACCTCGTATGCCGAACGATCCATCATGCCGGTCGACCTACCATGCCGAATGATTGCCAATGCCGAACCATATTTCCTAGACCCAAACTATAGTTGATCCATCTCTATCCAGTCATATTTCCATCTCCTAAGCACGTTGCGTCATCCATCCATCCAGTCGACTGAATCCATCGTACACCAGCCTTGACGAACGTGCAACCGATTAAGTTAAACCCGCATGTCCGTGGCCTGGTAAAAAGGCGGGTTAACAGAATGTAAATTAGTGAATGCAAACTAATTGAATTGAAAATGAACGAATGTTGTTAAAGATCCAACGTTAATGAATCAAATGTGATTTAAATTGAAAACCAATTCAATGAATATTGATGAGAATATGAACGAATATTTATTTGGTTAGTTGGATGATAGTTGCTTGATGGTTGCATTTGTTGTTTTGATGCATTGCTATGTTGGCACAGGTAGTTATTATGTTGTTATATGTTGCATATCGATATTATTTTCTATATGCATGATTCTCATGTTGTTGTTGAGTGTTTAGTAGGTACGGATGGCGTTTGCTTCGCATTTGGAGCTCGCTTTCGTGCTATATTAGCCATATATGCTCGCTAATAAAATATAAGGTACATATGTTGGATTAAATATCGTACTTTTGCACCTTTTTCCCTGCGGAATGCCTCATCACTTGATGAGATGTATATTTGTGATATATATAGTGCATTTTTTCGGATCAAGCCGCGCAAAGGAGACTATGGTGAATTTTTCCAAAAATTTAAGGCGTTAGAATATTTTTGAGAAAATTGGAAAATTTTGTGAAAATTATAACTTTGATTTTGAAGTTAAAAGTTAAACGATATTAGTTGTTTTGAAAAGATAACTAAGTATGATTTGAAACTTAGAAAAGTTATTGTAAGAAATTTAACTATAAATTTTGGGAAAGTTAAACACTTAAGAGATTTGTAAAATCCAATTTGAATGGTTTGTTTTGGAAAGTTAATGGATTCTGTAACTTTTTTTTACTTGGTAATTTCGAGGACGAAATTCTTTCAAGGGAGGAAGCTTGTAACGACCCAGAATTTCTTTAATTAAAATTTGTATATTTAATTGATTTTAAATATTAATAAGTGAAATTTATAAGTCGAATAAATTTTATTTCGAATATCTGGATTTAGTTGGATCATTAAATCGATGATTTCATAGTTGAAATTACAGAAATAATTGGAGATTGGTTTTGATCTGATTAAAAATGATTTGTAAAATTTTATTTAATCATATTAGAGTTATAATAACGTTATAGAACTTTTAAAATTGAATTTAAAGTTAATTTGTGAAAATTGAATATTTTAATATTTTATCGACTAGTGAAATTAGCCATTTTTCGAACAGTCTCAGAACTGGACGAAACTAGTTCCATTGGATCCGTAATAGTTTGTTATTACGGATTTCAATTTTCGTAGCAATCGGAGTTTTCGTTTGACCATGGCAGCTCGAAATGCATCGAAATTGTTTTAATTTTAGTTTGGCGAGTTAAAATAGTCATTTTTCAAGCAGTCTCGGATTTCGAAGAAACTAGTTTTATCGGATCCGTAATGTTATATTATTGTATGGTTTCAAATTTCGTGTCAATCTGATTTACCGTTTGTCCAGGGCGAGCCAAAACGCATAGAAATTAGTTGAATCGATTTAATTTAAATTTGATCGTTTATTGCCGTAACTCGCACAGATGATCAAATTGGCTCCCGAAACACGTTCCATTGTGTTCGGAATGCGGGGTAAACCTTAGAAATGCCAACCGGCACGCTTCGTTTGGAGTTTGGAAAATTTCGATGAATAATAAATTGGGCAATTTTCTATAAAAGGACGTTCTATTCTCTCATTTGCAAACAAAGAAACCCTAGCTAGGGCAAATGCTTCAGCCGCCGGCCCTAACTCATTAATGGCTGAGAATTCGTTTCGTTCTCCTCCTATTTTCTTCCAATCTACAAACAATTTCGCGAATCCTCCAACTAGAAAAACGTAGAGAGCATCGATATCTCTCTATCCAACGGTAGAGATCTGAAATGGCGTAGTGTGGTGGCTTCGAATGGCTCGCGTTTAGGTCGGTTTTGGGCATGTTTTTCGAGTCAAGATGGTGGCCGAGCTCGCTAGGGTTGCAGGCGTGGGTAGCCGTGGTTATGAGCATTTGCGTGGAAGTTGCTGATCGTGGTGGAAGTCAACGACGAGGTTGCGAAAATTCAAAATATGGTGGCAGCTATGGGTTGTGGTGCGCGTTTGTTTACTGGTTGGGGAAGAACATGAAGTGCGGCCGAGATTTTCTGGTGGAAAAATGGAGGGCTGAGATGCAATCTAGGTTAAAATAAATAAAGGAAAATGAAATTTTTTATATTTAAATTAGAGTAAATTTATAAATGTCGTAACTCTTTCATACGAGGTCCTTTTGGACGAAACGAATTGCGTTGCAATCGTTTTGTCGAGCACTACGCTATGGAGCTGGACTGGAGTCGTTTGGAGTTAGTGAGAATTTCGGGTAAAATTAAACGCGTGTTTAATTTTATTCGAAATAAAACGCGAAAACTGAATTGAAAGCAAGGTGAGAACTTCTCAGTCAATCGAATCTGTTTCGATTTATATTTTAAATAGTTAGATTTAAAATTGCTTAATTGTATGTTTGAATGTTGATTGTTATCTATTGATTGTTAAAATAGACATTATACGTCGTTAGTAAGAGTATGTTATTTATTAAAAACATATACCACGATAATTGCATTTTGATTGGAATTGGTATTATATATGTACTTGGAGTTGATTTTCCCACATTATATAGCGGATGAGACCCTATTGCGCCGCCTATTAAGCGGATAATATTTTATAAATCCCATATTCCACGATATTCCGCTTTGAACGGAATTAGTATTGTGCTAATGTTTGTGGATGCAGAGAAACAGGTTGGTGGGATCCAACTAGATTCCTCACCAGTATTTATTTGATTACAGATATTTTGATGTTTGTTGATTATCATATGATGATATATGATGTTTGTTGTCGTGATTGACTATTGGGTGCCGTTGCATCATCGGATCCATTTTTAAAGTTTAAAAATAACGATTTTGATTTTAAAAGGATTTTTAAAAATGATTTTTCAAAGTATACGTTTTATTAAATTTTTGAATTGATTCATTTTAAATAATTAAAATGTTATAAATTTTTGTGACGACCCGGAATTTTTAGATATTTGAAATTGGAATATTTAATTGATTTTTAATATTTAAAAGGTTAATTTTAAACTACATTTCAAATATCTCTATTTATTGGATAATTAATATTGAATTTAATAAGTACAAGTTGGGTAAAATTTTGAATCTGGAGTTTTAAGCCTGTTAAAAATAATTTGAAGGCTTCTAAAATTTATATTGATAATATTGAAGATAATAAAAGTGATAGAATCAAATTTAAAGATGTTTTGTTCAGATTTTAAAAATATATTGTTTAAATTGAATTTAAAAATAGCCTTCCGAGGCACGGTCTCGGAATTCGACGAAAATAGTTCCATTGAATCCGAAATATTGTATTATTATCAGATCTCAAATTTCGTACCGTTTGGAGTCATCGTGTGATCGTACAGGATATAAACGCCTGGAAATAATTTATCGAAATTTAATAATAACTAGGTCTGAAAAAAATGTCTGGTTCAAATCCAATCGCAGCCTTTTTAGTGAGCTGAACATACAGGTTTCCTTTGTCTTCCACTACACGCCTTCCTCCATTTTACTTCACGTCTAAATGTTCCCAACGAAATAAAACAAAAGGAAAGAAAAAAAATAACACGAACAAAGGACCGTGCGAAACAAAAATCTCAAAATTAAATCAATGGCCAGGGGAGGGGGGTTTATAATTTTCGAATCCATCTTCTGGAGAAATCACGATCCCTTAAATCACTAACAAAATCTCGAACCCACCCCTCTTCGTTTCCTATACGAGCTCGAAGTCGAGACTGCCTCCTCACAGTCTCGTTCAATCGCTCTACCTCAACAAGAATCGAGAGCCATCAGTTTGCAAGCTAGGATTTTCGAGGGCGCCTGAAGGAGTATCTCGCGAGTGCAGATTGCAAACCAAGAATCGACGTTGTCGAGATGGGTCGGCCAGTAGGAATTTGAGCACGAGCTGATACCAGGCTCGTCGCGATGGCGTGGCGATGTTTGTTCGATGGAGGTGGCGATTTCACGCAACTCGATTTGGGAACGATGATGTCGAGGCTGGGATTAGGGCAGTGATAGGTATATTTATTTTATTTTTAAATTTTTATGTAATTTGTATGTGTATATATGCACTGAGGAAATAAAGTAAATTAGAATTATAACAGCAAGGTATATAAAGCCATTTATCTTCGATTTATAAATTTATACATATATACGTATGTATACATATACAGTGAAGAGATAATGATATAAATATCAATATATATATATACACACAAGATTTGGAAATATAGAAATTTTGAAATTAGGAAGTTCATATAAAACTTTTTTTTTGAAATCCATAAATTGGTTTAAAGATAAATTATTAGTTAATTCAATTAAATTTTCCAAATGGATTTTTTTTTAAAATTGTGCGAATATTAATAAAACCATCTAACATTTATTCAAGGTCAAAATCCGAAAGGGAACCAGTCGGGATTGGATCGGATTGCCAAAAGAAAAATCAAAGGTGAGTTAATCTCACTCAGTGAATTTTTATTTGAATTTAAATGGTTAAATTTAAATAATTAGATGAATGGTTAAATTGGTTGATATGTTATGTTATAGTATATATTACATCGTGGAATGATTGATTTCCCGAATTTATATAGCGGATGAGACCCTATGCGCCGCATACTAGCGGATAAAATTATATTCAATCCCATATACCGCGATATTCCACCTCGAAGTGGAATTGGTATTTTATGTTGTGCTAACATCTGTGGATGCAGGGAAAACAGGTTGGAGGGATCCAACTGGATTCCTCAAAATTATTTAGATTATTTGATATTCTTTGCTATGAATATTTGATATCCTGTGATGATTGTATGAAGTATAGGATGATATGATTGGATTGAATATTTTGGTATTCTGAGTTATCCAAATCTACAAAATCGAATTTTTGAAAAGAAATAAAAGAGTAAAATTGCAATAAATCAATTATAGAGAATTCAAATAAATAGGAAAGTGAATTGGAAGAAAAAACAAAAAGTAATTCTTTAAACAGTTCAAATAAATAAATCCTGAGTATAAAAGGGGAAATTTGAATATCCTGGAGGATAGTAAATTTTAAAGCTTAAGTGATATTATTAAAAGAATAGGGAATAAAGAATTTACTTTTAAATCTAAAGTTTAAAGTTAATTAAAAGATACCATAGAGATATAAAAATCTGAATTGGCATTTTCAACAAAATGGTTTAGATCATAAATAAGAAATAGAAATCTTGAAGTTAATAGATTTTGGAACAAATAAAGAAAGTGAATAAATTTATTTCAAAGTGAAGTAAATTAGAAATTAATTGTGAATTTACTTAAGTGTCTGGAATTTGAAATTAAAGAAAAGTGAGATTTCGAAATTTATAAACTGGGTTTATAAATGTGAAGTGGATTTGGAAATATAAATTCAAGGTAAGAATTTATTAAAGGATTGAGAATTTGTTTAAAAATAAATGGTGATTTATTTTTAAGAGATGGGAAAGAGAAGAGTATTTTCCTGGATAGCCAAGTATGGTTTTCAAAAAAATAAGTCAAAGGTTTAATATTGTTTTAAAAAGCATGTTTTGGAAAGTTTATTATTTCTAAATGTTAACTTTTAAAGTAAGTATATTTTTCTCAAATCTATTATTGAAATAACTATATAAAGTAACTTGGTATTGTGTTTAAAAGAGGAAATTTAGTTTATATTTTATAAAGTGTTTTGTATAAAGTATTCTTAAAGTAAATATATTTTAATAAAATATTTAAAGTAGTTTTAATTTTAATGTTATAAGTATATTTTATAAAAAGTGCTTTAAAATTATTTAAATCTCAAGTGTTTTGTACTTGGTGTTCCAATGGAAATACTTAATTGGGAATATACTCTGGGAAAGGAAAACGGGTTTTGGAACTGTTTTCAAAAGGGGTTGAAATTGGAAATATATATCTTATGAAGATATTTTGGGATTAATAAATAATTTGGAAAATTATTTATTGGTTGATGGTTGTTTGTGAATATTAATTGATAGTTAAGTAACCGACTTTCAGTATTGGCCAAATTCGCTGATCGTTTCGAAGAGACCGGGATCGAGATTTATTTCTCGAAAACCACTTCGATTCGGTTTGTACGTTTCGTGGAGAAACGAGTTTGGAGTCGAAGGTGGAGCAGTTAAGTGCAAGGGCTAGTCGCTACTAATCCTGAGGATATTTCCAAAATGAATGTAGTAGGAATAGTGCCTTCGGTTCCGTTCGAACCCGGGACGGACTTGTATGGATGAATGCTTGCGGAAAACATCGTCAGGTGGGGGATGGGCATTCTAAGGAATATATTCTAAAAAGGTAACGCTTAGCCTCAAGCCTCACCAAATGGGAATGACTGAAAATCAGGGAATATGCAGCAAGGCTAGGTGGGTAGCACCCAAGCAGGGTGCGGTCATTCCAGTCTAGATGTCCCTTTTTATTTTTCGGCTTAGTGGGCGGTTGCTGATCCTAACCGCGGGGTGATCTCACTCGGGACTGTCCAGTAAGGGATGGTTCCGGCCTTGTGATGCAGGGGAGCGGGCGTACTCCTAGGTACGGTGATCTAGCCCCCGTACTGTGGCAGGTGGTACCCCAGTGCCTAGTCATTAGTTGGAAATCCATTCTCCCTACGAGCCTTGTACGAGTTTTGTTTGTATTACCCACTCTGTGGCTAGTAGCTGGAATTTAATAATGTAACAATTTAGGCTATTTGAATAAGTATTTGTATATAGACCCTATTATAATATCAGAGGAATTCTCTAAAAAGTGTTTTAGCTATCGTAAGGTAAAAACCCGACATGTTTATTTGTGGTGTGGTCTTACGAGATGCTTTTGTTTTCAAAGGATTTTTGAAACTTTAATAATCAACTGAGTGTGGTTTTCTCACGCTGGTATTCCAGACTGACTCGGGTATTATTTAACTGTAATGCTTGGGTCAGACCGAGTATTATAGAATACGGGTTTTGATGCTGTGGAGCTCAGGAGACGAGCTGGATGAGGACACGTACTCTCGTACTTATTTATATATATTCCGCTGTGTTGAGTTGTTGTGTATCCATTTGTATGATATTGATGTTGAGCTGTGATTGATGTACTCTGATGATGTAATATATAGACAAAAATATTTGATGTTTGAGTAAATAGTATTTATTATCTATTATATTTTATCCGCTGCGATGGTTAGATTCTGTTGTTGTTTTCTATTTCCTTCTTCTACCTCTTCTTCTTTAACCCAAATGGTTCGTATTTCTATGCAATTTGAGTTGATTTAGGTAGAATAGTGTTGACTCAAGAGGTACGGATTTGCGGGCTGTTACAGTTGGTATCCTAGCTTAGGTTGGCAATAACCTTGGCTCTTATGGGAATTACTCATTGAAATAGAGTCGATAGTACTCTAGAATGAGTTTGAGCGTATTAATAGATATGAGCGCGTACTTGTTAGTGAATATAACATTATTTTATATTGTGTTGATTGGTTTATTGAGAAGTTTATGGATTCTGGTCAATACGAGTAATTAACGTTATTGATAGGGATCTCTAAACACTTGAATAGAACATTTCGACACAGTATTGTTTTAAATAGGGTAAATGAAATAATTTACCCAAATTATTTTTGTATATAAAGGAAATAATCTTTGTAAACTATTATAATATTTGGTTGCTTGGATGTTAGGCGATGATAATATTAACTTATTATCATTGTATAAAATTGAATAAGAAATCGGGTATAGCCAAAGTTAAGGAAACAAATTAAGATAATAACATGGAACTTGAATTATAGATTATAAATGAAATTTATAAATTGAAATAAACTTCATATACAAATGTGATTTATAATTGGAAATAGGATTCCAGAGAAATATTTGAAAATAAATCGAAATGGATTTCGAATTTGGAACTTTGGGAGGTTTAAATTCCTTTGGATTTGAAAATGGCTTTCAAAAGTTTTGGAGAAATAATAGTGGTATTATTTCGGGATTATTTTTGAATCGGAATTGAATATAGAGGGATTTGGAATTAAAAATATATTTGAAAAGGGTTTTAAAGGGATAAAAGCATCTAATTCTCTTTCGGTCGCTGGAAAATAATTCCGGTGATGACTGCAGCATCATCGGTGTTCATTTTCGAGTTTCCAAAAGAGGAATTGCTACCTGGATGTTTTGGGCTGGTGTTGTTTGCAAAACTGGGTTTGGTTTTGAAAATTCAAAAGGGAAATTGAATTTGCCAAGGGTTTTGGATGCAGTTGATTTCAAAGGTGATTTTGAAAATTTTGAGAAATTGTTAAAACTCTGAAATCTTATTTAAATTGTTATGGAATAATATATATATTGGCTAATTAAAATGTATAATTCCGAGAGAAAAATAAAATATACTTAACAGAAGTAAAATGTGAATAAGATTGATTGTAAATAGATGAAAGTGTGTGTATAAATTAAATGCGACTTATAAATTTTGGAAGTAAAATAAATAAGCCAAATAAAATTGTTTGTAATGGTAATGAATATAATCCAAAATTTAAATTATAAAATGGATAGAACTCCAGTAAAGTAGTTAAAGTGATTTTTGATATGAAAATCAAATATTGGATATAAAATTTGAATAAACTAAGTGAAAATAAATTAGTTAATGAAATATGGAAATGGAACTTGGAATTGGTTAAATGGAAGTCGAATTGTGAGTAATAATGGAATTGGTAATGAATTCGAATGTAAATGAATTCAACTTGGATCGTGGGTGAATTAAGTATAATTGGAAGTGTGAAATTCAAGATGGTTGGCTGAATAAACTAATTTACATTAATTAGTAGATGAAATTGATTTGGTAATTGAAATCAAATTAAGGATTTAAGTTGGAAAGTGCTTATAAAATATATATATATATATATATATATATATATATATATAACTTGAGTTTTGAAGTTGGAATAACTTGTTTGGTAAATGGAATGAAATTTGTAATTGAGTTAATTAGCTTAAGTTATATGAAGGAGAACTTGGATTCGAATAAAAATGGGAGTCCATTGAATAAAAGTTTGGGTTAAATTTAATTTGCAAATGACTAGTAGTATAAAAGTATGGAACGAAATTGAATAAAATACTATAAGTTGATAGAAGTGGAATAGATTGCTTTTGGAATCGATTCAAATTGAAATAGGTTTGTTTGGACTTAAAAAAAAATGGATAAGAATTCAAGTAATAAGGTGAACTTTGAAGGTAAAAGAATCAAATATTGAATTGAAATTGGAAAATAGACTCAATTGAATAAATTAGTGAATGGAATTCGAATTTAGCTAAATGGAAGGTGAAATATGATTTAATAATGAATTTGTATGGTTTGTAAATAATTGAGAATGGAATGGAATTAGATGCAAAATGAGTTGGAATTAATCGATGATTGTCTATTTACTTGAATATCGTCAAGTTGTATAAGAAAATTGGTTGTTCAACGAAAATGAGATTAAATAAAATTTGATTTTGAAATCAAATGAATTGAATATGACTTTGTTTGGATTAAAAACAAATTGAATGTAAGGAAATGAATTGTAAACTATTGGAATTGGATAAAATGGCTTGAATATTGATTGGAAGTGTTTAAAATAAGTGTCGAACATTTCATATGTGCTTATGGAAGTATATAAGATGCGTTGCTTATAGAATTCACGTTTAGCTATTTATATTTAAGTGAAATGTTAATAAATCGTATATATTTAGTACTTACATTTTCAAATTAAGAAAGTACAGGTTCAGGGAAGCCATATGGATGGATTTGATCGCGCTAAATGCAAATTAAATAGGCCGCTTGCTTAAAAATGCTAAATAAAGGTACGCTTATGCAAAAGAATTCAAAATAGGAGATATGAACTGCATATATTGATATATATTGTGATTTCCTGCCTGAGGCCGATGTATATATATATCTGTGTATCCTGCGATATCGTAGAAGTCTCTCCGTACAAAGGAGACTCTGCCAAAATAATTCGAAAATTTTGGGAGTTAGAATTATTTTTAAAATTTCCACTAACGACTAAGAATTTAAAAATTGTAAGCAAATAAATATGAAGCTGAATGTTGAGATCTAATTTAAAAGCGAGAAAGTAAAATAAAGTGGAATTGAAGAAATTGATTGAAGAAATTAAAGGGAGAAAAGTTGCAAGTAAACTTTTATTTGAAATTTTAAACAAATTAGTAACCAGAATTAATAAAATAAATGGCTAAGTGCATATGGGTTGAAATAAGACAAATACAATTTAATATTCAAAGGTTGAAGATAAAATTGAATTCAAGTAGAATTGAGAGATGGAAATTTGAAAAAAAGTATTTAGATTTGAAAGTAATTAGTAAATTGAAGCCAATTGAATTCAAATTGTGTTGTAAAGGCGTAGTGAATGGAAATGGATATAAACTCCTATAGAGAAGTGAAAATCAATAAAGAAGCATATTAAATGCTTATACTAAACTTAGAAAAAGAATGGTGAACTCTTAGTTGGAAATTGAAACTGCAATTATATTCTAAGTTAATATTTAAATGAATAAGTATTGACATTTTGTAAGGGAGGCGATAAAATGTTTTTTGGAATGTTGTGATTGGATATTATTGCTAAACAGGATATACAGGTGTATAAAAGCAATGGATAAATTGGAATATTTGATTTCAGAAGATAAATTTGATTTGCTCGACAAAAAGGTATGTGTTTAAATTTCTGTATGAAATTGATTGGGTTTTTGGATCTAGCCACTTGGCTTTTTGTTTTTTTTGAGATTTGGGAGGCCGTAGAGCCATTTTGTAGCTGTACCGAGCTAGCCGCGCAAAGGAGACGCTGGCAAAAAATTTCGGAAATTTAGAGAGTTAGAAAAATTTTGAGAAAATTTTGATAATTTAAAATTTGAATTTGAATTTGAATTTGAATTTGAATTGATAAGTAAGGAATATTATTTGAGGCTTATGGGTAGGTTTGAAAGGTTAGAAAGAGGAATAGTGTGTCTTTAATACAAAGATGGTTTTGGGAAGTTATTGAACACTATTTGGGTTGAGGAAATAGTTAATGGATTATGGATCATTCTTCCTAACTAGTAATTTCGGGGACGAAATTCTTTTAAAGGGGGAGGAATGTGACGACCCGGAATTTTTAAATATTTGAAATTGGAATATTTAATTTATTTTTAATATTTAAAAGGTTGATTTTAACCTACATTTCAAATATCTCTATTTATTGGATAATTAATATTGAATTTAATAAGTACAAGTTGGGTAAAATTTTTAATCTGGAGTTTTAAGCCTGTTAAAAATAATTTGAAGGCTTCTAAAATTTATATTGATAATATTGAAGATAATAAAAGTGATAGAATCAAATTTAAAGATGTTTTGTTCAGATTTTAAAAATATATTGTTTAAATTGAATTTAAAAATAGCCTTTCGAGGCACGGTCTCGGAATTCGACGAAACCAGTTCCATTGAATCCGAAATATTGTATTATTATCATATCTCAAATTCCGTACCGTTTGGAGTCATCGCGTGATCGTACGGGATATAAACGCCTGGAAATAATTTATCGAAATTTAATAATAACTAGGTCTGAAAAAAATGTCTGGTTCAAATCCAATCGCAGCCTTTTTAGTGAGCTGAACGTACGGGTTTCCTTTGTCTTCCACTACACGCCTTCCTCCATTTTACTTCACGTCTAAATGTTCCCAGCGAAATCAAAACAAAAAGAAAGAAAAAAATATCACGAACAAAGGACCATGCGAAACAAAAATCTCAAAATAAAATCAATGGCCGGGGGGGGTTTATAATTTTCGAATCCATCTTCTGGAGAAATCACGATCCCCTAAATCACTAACAAAATCTCGAACCCACCCCTCTTCGTTTCCTATACAAGCTCGAAGTCGAGACTGCCTCCTCACAGTCTCGTTCAATCGCTCTACCTCAACAAGAATCGAGAGCCATCGGTTTGCAAGCTAGGATTTTCGAGGGCGCCTGAAGGAGTATCTCGCGAGTGTAGATCGCAAACCGAGAATCGACATTTTCGAGATAGGTCGGCCAGCAGGAATTTGAGCACGAGCTGATACCAGGCTCGTCGCGATGGTGTGGCGATGTTTGTTCGATGGAGGAGGCGATTTCACGCAACTCGATTTGGGAACGATGATGTCGAGGCTGGGATTAGGGCAGTGATAGGTATATTTATTTTATTTTTAAATTTTTATGTAATTTGTATGTGTATATATGCACTGAGGAAATAAAGTAAATTAGAATTATAACAGCAAGGTATATAAAGCCATTTATCTTCGATTTATAAATTTATACATATATACATATGTATACATATACAGTGAAGAGATAATGATATAAATATCAATATATATATATGTACAAGATTTGGAAATACAGAAAATTTGAAATTAGGAAGTTCATATAAAACTTTGTTTTTGAAATCCATAAATTGGTTTAAAGATAAATTATTAGTTAATTCAATTAAATTTTCCAAATGGAATTTTTTTTTTAATTGTGCGAATATTAATAAAACCATCTAATATTTATTCAAGGTCAAAATCCGAAAGGGAACCAGTCGGGATTGGATCGGATTGCCAAAAGAAAAATCAAAGGTGAGTTAATCTCACTCAGTGAATTTTTATTTAAATTTAAATGGTTAAATTTAAATAATTAGATGAATGGTTGAACTAGTTGTTGTGTTATGTTATAGTATATATTACATCGTGGAATGATTGATTTCCCGCATTTATATAGCGGATGAGACCCTATGCGCCGCATACTAGCGGATAATATTATATTCAATCCCATATACCGCGATATTCCACCTCGAAGTGGAATTGGTATTTTATGTTGTGATAACGTCTGTGGATGCAGGGAAAACAGGTTGGAGGGATCCAACTGGATTCCTCAAAATTATTTAGATTATTTGATATTCTTTGCTATGAATATTTGATATCCTGTGATGATTGTATGAAGTATAGGATGATATGATTGGATTGAATATTTTGGTATTCTGAGTTATCCAAATCTACAAAATCGAATTTTTGAAAAGAAATAAAAGAGTAAATTTGCAGTATATCAATTATAGAGAATTCAAATAAATAGGAAAGTGAATTGGAAGAAAAACAAAAAGTAATTCTTTTAATAGTTCAAATAAATAAATCCTGAGTATAAAAGGGGAAATTTGAATATCCTGAAGGATAGTAAATTTTAAAGCTTAAGTGATATTATTAAAAGAATTGGGAATAAAGAGTTTACTTTTAAATCTAAAGTTTAAAGTTAATTAAAAGATACCATAGAGATATAAAAATCTGAATTGGCATTTTCAATAAAATGGTTTAGATCATAAATAAGAAATAGAAATCTTAAAGTTAATAGATTTTGGAACAAATAAAGAAAGTGAATAAATTTATTTCAAAGTGAAGTAAATTAGAAATTAATTGTGAATTTACTTAAGTGTCTGGAATTTGAAATTAAAGAAAAGTGAGATTTCAAAATTTATAAACTGGGTTTATAAATGTGAAGTGGATTTGGAAATATAAATTCAAGGTAAGAATTTATTAAAGGATTGAGAATTTGTTTAAAAATAAATGGTGATTTATTTTTAAGAGATGGGAAAGAGAAGAGTATTTCCCTGGATAGCCAAGTATGGTTTTCAAAAAAATAAGTCAAAGGTTTAATATTGTTTTAAAAAGCATGTTTTGGAAAGTTTATTATTTCTAAATGTTAACTTTAAAGTAAGTATATTTTCTCAAATCTATTATTGAAATAACTATATAAAGTACTTGGTATTGTGTTCAAAAGAGGAAATTTAGTTTATATTTTATAAAGTTTTGTATAAAATATTCTTAAAGTAAATATATTTTAATAAAATATTTAAAGTAGTTTTAATTTTAATGTTATAAGTATATTTTATAAAAAGTGCTTTAAAATTATTTAAATCTCGAGTGTTTTGTACTTGGTGTTCCAGTAGAAATAATTAATTGGGAATATACTCTGGGAAAGGAAAACGGGTTTTGGAACTGTTTTCAAAAGGGGTTGAAATTGGAAATATATATCTTATGAAGATATTTTGGGATTAATAAATAATTTGGAAAATTATTTATTGGTTGATGGTTGTTTGTGAATATTAATTGATAGTTAAATAACCGACTATCAGTATTGGCCAAATGCGCTGATCGTTTCGAAGAGACCGGGATCGAGATTTATTTCTCGGAAACCACTTCGATTCGGTTTGTACGTTTCGTGGAGAAACGAGTTTGGAGTCGAAGTTGGAGCAGTGAAGTGCAAGGGCTAGTCGCTACTAATCCTGAGGATATTTCCAAAATGGATGTAGTAGGAATAGTGCCTTCGGTTCCGTTCGAACCCGGGACGGACTTGTATGGATGAATGCTTGCGGACATCGTCAGGTGGGCGATGGGCATTCTAAGGAATATATTCTAAAAAGGTAACGCTTAGCCTCAAGCCTCACCAAATGGGAATGACTGAAAATCAGGGGATATGCAGCAAGGCTAGGTGGGTAGCACCCAAGCAGGGTGAGGTCATTCCAGTCTAGATGTCCCTTTTTATTTTTCGTCTTAGTGGGCGGTTGCTGATCCCAACCGCGGGGTGATCTCACTCGGGACTGTCCAGTAAGGGATGGTTCCGGCCTTGTGATGCTGGGGAGCGGGCGTACTCCTCAGTACGGTGATCTAGGCCCCGTACTGTGGCAGGTGGTACCCCAGTGCCTAGTCATTAGTTGGAAATCCATTCTCCCTACGAGCCTTGTACGAGTTTTGTTTGTATTACCCACTCTGTGGCTAGTAGCTGGAATTTAATAATGTAACAATTTCGGCTATTTGAATAAGTATTTGTAGATAGACCCTATTATAATATCAGAGGAATTCTATAAAAAGTGTTTTAGCTATCGTAAGGTAAAAACCCGACATGTTTATTTGTGGTGTGGTCTTATGAGATGCTTTTGTTTTCAAAGGATTTTTGAAACTTTAATAATCAATTGAGTGTGGTTTTCTCACGCTGGTATTCCAGACTGACTCGGGTATTATTTAACTGTAATGCTCGGGTCAGACCGAGTATTATAGAATACGGGTTTTGATGCTGTGGAGCTCAGGAGACGAGCTGGATGAGGACACGTACTCTCGTACTTATTTATATATATATTCCGCTGTGTTGGGTTGTTGTGTATCCATTTGTATGATATTGATGTTGAGCTGTGATTGATGTACTCTGATGATGTAATATATAGACAAAGATATTTGATGTTTGAGTAAAGAGTATTTATTATCTATTATATTTTATCCACTGCGATGGTTAGATTCTGTTGTTGTTTTCTATTTCCTTCTACCTCTTCTTCTTTAACCCAAATGGTTCGTATTTCTGTGCTATTTGAGCTGATTTAGGTAGAATAGTGTTGACTCAAGGGGTACGGATTTGCGGGCTGTTACAATTTTTATGTTATAAAAATTAAGATTTTTGTGAAATATAACCAAAAGGTGATTTTTAAAATAAACAGATTTATAAAATAGTTTAAATTTGGATTTTTGAATTATTATAAAGGATGTATATAAAAGATTTTTAACATTGATATTTATAATATATATAAAATATTGGAATTATAAAACGAGTTTATTAAGTGTTAAAATGAAGTATAAAATGTATTTCATTAAAAATTATAGATTTTTAAATTGTGAAGATTATAAAATGAATAGATGTTGTAAAATAAAAGATTTAAAAGTAATTAACTTATAAACTGGATTTTGGGCATTTAAATGGGATATTAATAGAAATTGTTAATAAAGGAGATTTTATAAGTTGAAGTTGTTATAAAATATAATTGAATCTTATAAGTAATAGAAGTTTTAAAAAAGAACGATTTTGTAAATAAATGAATTATAAGTATTTAACTTATAATATGGACTTTTGGTATATATTTGAGAAATATAAATTGAATTGGATTAATAAAGGAGATTTATAAATCGAAGTTTATAAATAGAAATGGAATTTATAGACATTGTTTATAAATTCAAAATCAACGGAATTTGATAAATTGAATATAGAAATTTATTAAAAGAAGTATATTCGCAATTTTGGATAGCGAACTATTCTTTATATAAAATGTGTAGAAATATTGAAATTTGGTTAGTGAAGTTTATTCACGATTTTGGACAGTGAATATATTATTAAATAAAATGGTTATGTTTTGGGAAAGCTATACTACAAAATGAAGTTAATTATTTTAAAAAGATGTTTTAAAATGTATTATGAATCGAAATCATAGATTTCAACATTCATTGTTGAAATAGACGTTTTCGAGAAATAGAAGGAAATGGTGGACTATAACACTGTTGTTATAGTAAATGATTTCCGAAAGGAAATGTTTTATATAGTATTGGGATTTATATATTTATTTTAAGTTCGAATCCCTATACTAGTGATTTTGGGCCGTCGTAACGATGTTTTACGCAACATTCGTTTTGGCCCAAATAAATGTGTTTAAGTGAATGTTTTCCTTAAAGAATGAAATATATACTTAATTTCGATTTAAGTATATTGAATATTTTCCAAGTGTTGAAAATAAATGGATTTGTGAATTACTTATTATTAAATAAGTATGGTAGTGTTTTCCAATATTGTAACAACCCTGTATTTTGTAATTATTTTATTGTATATTTTAATTATTTTTAATATAAGATTTTGATTTAAAAACTTATTTTACTTATTTGAAATGATTAAATTTATTATTTAAATATAATCTTGATTTTTATATGAGTTATAATTCCAAACTTGTGTAAGTTGAATATTTGCCTGAAATGCTGATTTTGGTCAAAATAGTCAAACTGTGACTTTTAACTTAAAATTTTAAAAGTTTAAAATTTTAATTTTTTTCTTTTATTATGAAAGTACATAAAATTCTAAGAACACCACTTTTCGTTTCGTTGAGTTTGGATGTAAATTGTGAAAGTTATACCCTTTACAATATTGTGCGTATATAGGGTTATTTAACAATGACTATTTTAAATTGTATAAGTTACTTCTTCTTTGTTATATTTTATTTTAATATGTGATAATATGTTATATTATGTATATTTTGACTTTTAAGTATTTTTAAAATGATAATATAATTTTTCTAAAGTTTATTTGAATTTATTTCAATTTATAAAGCCTAGTTGGTATTTACTGCATTTTTCTTTATTTAACTTTCTATTTAATAAAAAATAAATTATTATTTTACCTTGAAAATGTTTTAAAACCATTTTTAATTCAAATTTTGTGTTAAAATATTTTTTTTGTGAAGTAATAAATTTGCCAAAGTCATTGGAGATTTTCTTGTAATTTTTATGTCAGGGTTGCTATTTTTAAGCAATTTCTTATTTCCTTTTTCTATTTTACTTAAAATAAATTATTTATTTTATTTTATTCTTACTTAGTTTTGGTTTTAAATAACATTTCTGAGTTTATTTTGTTTTTATAAAATTAAAAAGAAAAGGAAATGCAAAAGGTTTAGAAAGTTAAGAGATCTTAAAAGCCTGAAACGTAAAGGCGTTTTATCCGTTTCTTTTTGCAATTAATACATCAATTTATTGATTTATTTTATACATTCACTTTTATTGCTGTGTTTTACTTTATTTTATTCATTTTACATGTATTTAAATTTAAGAAATTTTTTCCAAAGTGTATTGAAGTTATTTCTAATTCCTAAGTCTAGTTTTCATTTTTCTGTGCCATTTTTCTTATTTTAATCATATCTAATTAATAATTAATTATTAATATTTTGTTTATCTGTTATATTTTCGAATTCTAACTGAAATTTATAAGTGTTTTCAGTTATTTAAGATGTATATGAATATATATAGGAAGTTTAAAAGGTTTGAAAGCAAAGAAACGTAAAACCGTTTTAACGTTTCTTCTTCCGTTTCTTTTCCAATTAATAGATTTAATTTCCTTTGACCGTTCCTTTCTTTATTGTAGCTGTGCATTTCTTACCTCATTTTCACGTGAAAACATTCCTCTCCACTTCATTTTTCACGGCTAGAAAGGTTTGGTAATGGCTCCTCTTTTCCTCTTCTTTTTGCTCTTCTTTTTCCGTTGTTTTCTTATATTTTGCCTTGTTTTCTCATATGTATTGCTTGGCCTCTACCACCCACCATAACCACCATACTCTCTACCATCCCCTACCACTCTTCCTTGGCATCATCTCCAGCCATCATTTCAGATCCATCCAAGGCCACACCTCCCTTGGTGACAAAACTCCACAAAATTGCAAATAATGTCCAAAACAATGCCTTAGCCACCACTATTACTTCACCACCTTCATCTCCACTTGTTGCCTTGCCTATATGATGTTAAACCTGACCTATATGATGTCATACCTGAGCCAAAGCATCATCATAGCCAAGCATAAGTGTCCCTTAGGCCAAGCATTGAAGTGGTTGAAGCAAGGTCCAATCTATCTTGTTCATTTTGCTTTGTATTTCAAAATTGTTTCAATGTTATTTTATGTTGAATGTTTATATATTGTCTTGTTTGTTTTGTTTTGGGTTGTTGATACAAAATCATATCTTGGCTATCTTTCAACTCAAATCAAAAATCGTGCAATTGTGCTTGTCGTGCCTTTGGAGTCGTGCTTGTATGTTGTTTTGGTCTCTAGCCTTGAAAAAGTGAGTCTTTCTCACTTTGACATTTATACTTATGAAAAGTGAATTGATGACAAGTGTTTATTAATAAAAAATGTTTATGCAAGTTAATGATGATCATATGATATGCTATGCCATGTTATTACCATATTATTACCATGTTAAAACTATTAATTTTCACCTGACATCTTATATATGACTGTATATTGTGATATTGGCCTTGTTTATATTATTTCTGTATATGATCACACTGCAAGTTCCCTGTTAGAAAAAATTTGTTATGGGCTGAAATGATAGGCCTGAATGGTTTTAAATTTTTCATTTTGACTTGGGATTGCGGGTTTGAAATGATAAAACCTGGATTTTCTTTGTAAATTATGGATTGAAATGATATATTACCCATATCACTTTATCTTGCGTAGAAAATTATATACAGGCCCGTAGTTAAAATATGTTTTTCTAAAATTTTAAATATTTAGAAATCTAATTATTATAATATTTTGTTTTTAAATTTAATAAAAAAAAGGATTTTTGTAAATTATTATTGATTTTCTGAATAATTGTAAGTGAAATGAATTAATGAAAAAGTTAGAAATTTTGAACGTAAGTTATTTTGGAAATTTTGATTTAATTATAATTGGAAATTTAATTGAATATGAAATTATGATAAATTTATGATAATTTGAATTTAAATGAATTTAAAGTGATTTTTGTATCATATTACTGATTTTAATAAAGTTGAAATGTGAAATGAATGAATATTGTAAGTTGAAATTTTGAAATATAATTAAAACTGGAAATTTATGAAATTGACGTAAAAGTGAACTTTTAGTTAAGTAAATGAAAATAAAACAAAGTTATATTTGAGAATTTGAACTTAAGTGTTAAGTTGAAATTTAATGTATGATTTTATAAGTTAAAAATGTTTTAATAAAAATATATCTGGTTGAGAAATTTTATTGAATATTTGAAGTTAATTGACTGCATTTTTGAAATGATATTAATTACAATGTAAATGATATTACAGCAATTGTAAATACTGTAGTAGATGATAATGAACAAAAAAAAAGCTATTGAAAAAAAAACTATTATAGAAATTGTTGTAAGTACTATGATTTTTGAATTTAACTAAGTTTATTTGAATTTTAAGAAAACTCTATTACAACATTTTTAAACGTTGTCTTTTGTTAAATTGAACTATTTTGAATGAACTTTCCGTAGAGTTTTCTAAATGATGCGAAAAGTGAATTTTCACTGTTTTGATAAACTTAAGTGAATAAATGAACTTTGAAAGTTGAAAGTTTTGGAAATTTAATAATTTAATTATTAAGCATAATAACTTCATTGAAATTCAAAAAAAAAGAATTTTTGGAATATAAACTGTTTTAAAATGTGAATTGAAATGGTATTTTAGATTGAATAAAATAAATAATGATTTGAAATGAATGAAGTTTTGAAAAGATACGATATTTTGATATATTAAAATGATTTGAAAATGAAGTTTTGAAAGGATATGATATTTTGATATATTAAAATGATTTGAAACGAAGTTTTGAAAGATATGATATTTTTGATATTAAATGATTTGAAAAACGGAGTTTGAAAGATAGGACGTTTTGATATTAACATGATTTAAAAAGAAGTTCTGAAAGATATGATATTTTGGAACTGAAAGGTAGTGTTGAAAGGGCATGAAATATTGAAATGGTTAGAAATGACTTGATATTTATTTTGATAAATATTTGAATTGAAAAATATTTTACGATGATATATTGAAATGGTTTTGGAAATGATTTAATCTTTATTTTGATAAAGATTTGGATTGAAAAGGTTATTTTATTTTGAAGTATAAAATATTGTTTTAAAGTTATAACTATGGGTTATAATAATGATTGGTTGTTAAAGAGACCGGGATCAGATATTGTCTTATAGCCGGCCAATACCGAAAACCACTTTAACAACTGTGTACGCGGTGGAGAGTCCAGAATGAAGTAGGATGGTGGCGACGTTCTCGAGGTATATTACGTGGACCCAACTCCCGTGAGTTGGCATATATGACTAAAACAGGAGCTATACCGGGCTACACAAAGGGTCGCACCCTTTCATCGAGCATGCTCCATCGAAAACTATTCTATTACTGTTGTGATTCGATTCAGTGGCGCCACTTTGATTCGGGGGTATTGTTCGAGGTGGGCGGAAGCTGCTGGCTTGCCGTCACCACCGGTCCGGGAGTGCAAACGGTGTATCCACCCGGGCATTGCCTCGCGTGCCGTGTCATATCCTTATATCGAGCCCACTACGATTTTGGTTTTAAAGATCCGACCGCGTTAAGGTTCACCATCTCCTTAACGCTATTTTCTATATGATTATACTTTACTGATTAGACACTACCGTATATATCGTATATTACTACATAGTAAATAGTTTAACGGATCCTTAGAGGATGGGCGGTCCCAAGCATCCTTTAAGTTACTGATGCATTTTGTTACTGTTCACTTGAGTTGATTTACAGTTTATAAGTATTTATGTCCTGACTCAAGGGTTTTGTGTTTTGCTTTACGCTCGGGTCAGATTGATTGAGTTAGCATTCAAGATTCACCTTCGGCATTGGAGCTTTCCTTGAAGATCCAGCCATCTATTTTGTTTCAGTATCCAGTGGTTCAGTGATGTATCTGATTTGTACCTGATGTATCCTGTTACTCTTTTGTTGTATCTTATTTTACTCTGATGTATCTTATATTTTATATAGTAGCTTCATGAACTACTATCTCTTTTTCTTCCGCCGCATTTTTATATACTCCGTGTCTGTGATCTGTGATTTTTATTTACTGTATATTCTGAGATTTGCCAAATTTTTATTTACAACGCGGTATTTTGAGCAATCCAATTCCGGCACGAGTGTCTACCTAAACACTTATAATGGATGCGAATGGTTGAAAATACCTGGTTGTTACAAATATGAAGTGAATATTTTGAGATTTTGTCTTTTAAAGATAAATTGAAAATGAATATTAAAAATGGATTTGAAAATCGTATAATCATAGATATTTTGGAATTGTAAATTCACTATGGAATTTGTAAAAGAAAGGGAAATTTGTTTACAAATAAACGTTGATTTATTTTTGAAGTGTGGGATTAAATTTACGGATTTGGAACGTAAATATAAAGTAAATAAGTAAGGATTTATTTAATTGGTTTAAATGAACCATTTTGAAATGAAGTATATCCCGTGTAGGGAAACGATTTGAAATTTGTCTTCAAAAGTGGTAAAGGTGAAAAGTGATTTGAAAATTTGTTTTCAAATGGTTGAAGTGTGGAAATTATATATCTAATAAAAACATTTTGGAAATAAATAATTTGGGAAATTATTTGGAATCTGGTGATGTTGAGCATACCTATTGATAGTTAAATAATCCGACTATCAATATTTACCTTTGAATAGGTATTTGTTGTGATTGCTTGAATTTGAATGTCACACTTATCTTTGAATAAGCGCTCACTATTCGGGTTAGCCGGGAAAGGACATTGGGGTCGTATAACCCATTTCGAATATGTGATACGTCGTTATAGATTGCATTTACTGACCGGTGTTGAAGACCGGATATTTGTGAACGGAAGGATTACCGTCGAATGTTTCTGCATCGGCTGATCTCCGATATAGAAATTTATTACCCTTTGTGATGGGAAGTCCGGTCGTGATTAGTGAATATCCAGATTGCAAGGATTTCTTTGTAAGTGCCTTCGGTTCCGTTTGATCCCGGAACGGACTTGTAAGGATGTGTGTCTGACGTTACAATTTGAGATGTAAAGCTGATTTCTATCAAATATATTTCCGTTGGTGGCGGAGAATTTATTCTCTTAGCTTAACACCCTTAGAGGTTATGTAGTTGATGGTTACTAGAGATACATTCCCAAATTGGTAATGTGGCATACGAAGTGCTGTTGAGCATTTGATGATCAAAGCACAGCTTTTGTATAAAGCGTGGCTTTGTGGACGAGACTTCGTTGGACCTCACACCCCGGAAATGGTCAAAACAGGAAGGATGCGGCAAGGTTATTAGGGGGTAGCGCCCCTTTAGTGTATGTCATTCCTTCTAGATAGAGGTGGTATCATGGTATGGAGCCCAGATACTTAACCTATGTTGTTGCTGCAAATTTATTGCTTTGTGTTTGTTGGAAATCGAGGATCCTCGGATATAGATCGGTTACGATCGAGGAATGACATATTTGTGTCAGTAGTTACCCAATTAGGGGTAACCCGGCCTTGTGTTGGCAGAGATCCGGTTTGGTTCTTGGGTCGTCTTTCTAGAGGCGTACCCATGTGGCAATGGGAAGTTCCTTGGCCTGACCATTTGTTGGAAATCCAAAGAAACAATACGAACCCTGTACGGTTTTAGTTGTATAACCTGTCATGGAATGTGGCGGTAACCTGCTATTGAACATGGTAGCTATAGTAGGCATAAGTCCGAAATGCCTATGCTGGCTAAGATTTATATCTTTATTTTCGAAATGATTTTTCCTACACTATGCACTAGTAATAATATCAAATGTTTCTTTTTAATGCGTATCAAGCATCTTTGACCATTATAAGGAGAAATCTCCTCCGATTCTGCGTTTGCATTGTGTGTGTGTGCGGGAGGCCTTATGGTAGTCCCATTTTCTAAAAAGCATTGCGAATCTATTTTAAAATTATCATGTACTTTCTTTTAAAAATAAACTGTTTTAAGTTCTCACACCAGTCACATGACTGACTAGGAGTTTATTGTTTTCCTTCCTAAACTCTGGGTGCCCACCAATTTCCACACGGGCAGTCTAGAGTCAGGTTATCAGGATATTCTGGAATTCAGGAGTTGCTGGAGGCAAGCTGGATGGCATGGCATTTTCACTAGTATATAGTATTTCTTTTCCGTTGTTTGTTGATTGTTGTTGTACACTCTGATGATGTAATGTAATAACTGATATAGTTCTTTGTTTTAAAGATATTCATTTATCTATTATATGTTGTTCCGTCGCGATTGTGAGATTCTGATATTGTCCTGTTGTTTCTTTCTGTTCTATTTTATCTTTTTCTCTCTTCTTCTATCTTTTTCTTCTTCTTAAACCATAACGGTACGGTTTTCCGGCATTCGATTGCTCGGTAGTTGATACAGTGGACGTATTGATGTCGGTTTTCGAGCGTCGAAAAGTCGCGTCCGTCATAGATGTAACAAAATTAAGTGACAAAAATGGAATTAAGTGACCAAAGCAATGTTTCAAGAAAAATGATGTGTATGTTTTTCAATATAGCTCTATTATGTGTACATTATGATAATTAAAAAAAAAATTATGATGCAATCGGAAACAAGGGAATTCGGTGGATCTCTATTTTTCTTTGTATGAGCTTTGCACCATAGCTCGTCTCTGCTAATATCTGATATTCCAGTTTCCTTTTTCTACAAATATTAATAATAAGAAGAAGAACCAAAGAAAAAAATTTATTGATGTAAATGTACATGCATTTCTTACCATATCTTCTGGTAATCTTGCATAACCCTTTCTACTCATTATATGTGGAGTTTATTTTTATCTTTCAGTGCTTTTAATTTTTTACAAATTTCCTACATAAAAGAAATTCATTGATAAACTATAATTTGCCTTTCAATTTATAATGAATAAAATACAACTTATTACCCCAAATTTCTCCAACAACTTTTCCTTAACAAAGTCGTTCCACTCTTGAACATTTTTTGTAGCAATCGGTTTTAGCATCAATAATCTACAAGAAGATTCTGGACAGGTAGAAGCTACATTAATAGCGGAAACTAATCTTGACTCTGCCTCTCTCCATCGTACTCCCAACATCTTAAGAAACAAATCCTTATATGCTTCATCCACCATGAATCTTGATTGCACAAAAAAATAACTTCTGAAATAAATAGGATGTTTAATATCCATACAAATAAGTATAGCAGGTCATAAGACAGAGATAGTCAGAATCTTGCCAAAGCAAGATGCTATGATTTTGCTCGATTCAGTTGCTGTCGAAAACAAGGAGGCCATTTTTATTTCTTTTTTCTTTGTTTGAGTTTGTTGGAGGAAAGTTTCAGTTGAACTATGTGGATGAATGAGTTACTTTAATTGGAGAGGTCTTGTTTATGATTTGGGCTTGTGGTTGTTGTTGGGCTGGGCTGTTATGCGGTTTTATTTTATTGTGTGGATGTTGAGAAGGGGGGATGTATATAGTTTGGGTTGTGTTGTATTCTATTTTACACACTTTTTTTATTCCTCATAAAGGCTGATTGAATCTTTGTTCAAAGAAAATTACTCAGTGTTTTCAAATTTCCCTTTTCCCTTCATTAATACCTTCAAAAAATTCAGATTTTTTTAACCTTTTGGTCAAACTACTGCATCTAGCTTTCTGAATATCATGGATGCATTATTTTTTTCATTTCTCAATACTAATTTGACTATCACAGGTTTAAACTTTGAAAAATCTATCATGATAGGAGGTTTGATTTCAACAAACTCTACCATGCACAAATCAGTATCATATGCTCGAGTATTTATTTTAAATAAATATCAATAATTAATGATTCATAAGCTTGACATATGACCACGTGGCTTATATATTTTATTTGTTACATAAAGACATCTTTCACTTGCGATGAAACTTGATGAAGTAAAGTAGAAATCCGCTTTTTTAACTATTGTTAAGGTAATTAACATTTTAGTTTTTTGCATGAACATGAATGCAGTACTTATTTCAGTTCACTGTGTATGATTTCAGTATTTATTTCAATGGTGATGTACTTGACATTTAATTTTCACACAACATATACCAAAGAAATGATAAGCATGCAAAGAAGGGGATAATAAGCGTTAAATATTTACATCGGTTGTTGTAACAATTGGCGGTGGTATAAAATATATGTACATATTCTTCCTAATGGAACTGCATTATTTTATCATGATTTTATATTCCAAAGTATATATAAAAGGTTTCTTATGATTAAAAATGAGGACTTTTTTCTATTATTGAGACTTATTTCAATTGGAAATAATAAACGTTTGTTGTTCTGTTATTTCTAACTGTTGAACTCTGAAACACTATGGCTATTATCAACCGAATCTACTGCTAAATAAATTACAAGTATGAATGATTTCCTACGGCAATGTAATGCCGAAGAAGTTGTTATTAATTCGGTGGGTAACCGTCGTGAACATACCATGTTTTCACCACATTTACTGGTCAGTTATTGTTGCAACCATACCATTTACAACAAACGACATTTTGTTTTAACCTACAGCTATTTACAGCCGACCTTATGTGTGTTTTTTCTCAAGAAAAGAGAGATCAACTGAAAATGGTAGGATGGTTTAGGGTTTAAATTTGGGCATCTCAACTGGAATTCGGGTCCTATAATGACTACTGACCTCATATTAAGCACACAAACAATCTCAACTGGTTCCTATAATGACATAAGACAGAGACAGTTAGAAATCTTGTCATTACTTTAACTTAGCGATTGACTTGGAGCATTGTTGGTCATTCGTTTGCTTCATCTACCCTGATTCTAGATGTGTTCTCATATAAATTTATTTTTTACCCTTTGAAATTTTGACTCTCTCTGTAAGTTTTATGCGTTCTCATAAAAATTTGATTTTCTTTTGAAAAGGTTGAAACTCATCTAAATGTTCTCATGAAAAAAGTTCTTAGCATATTTCATACCTGAATACAAGTCCATAAATCTTTCTTTAAGTCCGGGTTGACTTTTTTCCACTCTAAAATGGTCAAAGGTACCATCATCCTTGCTAAGGGACCAAGATAGGATGATAAGTGCTTAGAGTTGGAGCCTATTGGTTGACCTCGATCGTTGAAGTCAACTTCAGCCTTCTCATTTGACGTCAAATAAAACATTTTCATCATCGTCTTCCCTTTTTTTCCTTGCCCTCTCTTGTTGATTACCATCATTAGAATCTAGGTTGTTCAAGGCATTCATTGTGTTGAGTGGGTCTATGTTTATTGGAGTGATATTTGGAGATCTGGTTGAATTAGGGCCAGGATTGAGATCTGGATACTGGATTACCGGGTGGAGGCTACATTTCAGCATATTTCTGAGGGGATCTTCTAACATTACTATTTAAACTTTAAAGAGGATGAACTACATCATCACGTCTTGTTTCATTTATTTTTACACTAGCAGTCTTATCTTTTGCAGGAAAAGCTACAACTGCAGCTAGAGATTGCCTCTTTGAATGTCTCGTTGCTACCTTTGATATCTGAAATTAGCATACACGGCCAAAATAAATTCTAGTATAGTCTGATAATGAGAAATAAAACTGTATTAAATTCAGAAAAGTCAAAAAAATATGCACATTTTGTGAGCATATCAGTTGCACCGTCAATTCTAGCAACAATATATCTGTACATAATCAGTCACATGGCTATACTCTTGTTACTGCCAAATTTCACAAGGACTATGTTTATGCCCTAGATATGAATTGTAGTGGGACACTACTTGTTTCTAGTTGAACTGAAAAGGTACTCTTGTTACAATTTATTATTGGTAACCATGAAAATCTTCTACAGTTATTGCATTATTGTTGAGTCAGAAGTGTGAAAGTATTCTATAGGTATCATCTTGGTTTTGTGTTCACAGGTTATATGAGTCTGGGATCTTAGAATCGGTTTAAAAAATGTGAAGCTAAGAGGATATACTGATAACATAAGAAGCCTTCTTCTTGATTCTAGGGCAGGTTGGTTTGCTTAAATTGAAATTTCTAAATCATACCTTTCTTTTTTCTGTTGCTTGTAGCCAGATGTTTCATATATAAAATAGAGAAACATGGTTTGAAGCTCCGTTTAGTATACAAAATAGAGAAACATGGTTTGAAGCAGCTTGGTATACTTTAATTGCCTTGGTGCTTGATGTCAGGAAAAAAACAATTAAAGCATACTTACATATAAGTATAGAATAATGTCAAGTGGATATTAAAAAACGTATACTGGCAAAATAAATTTAAAAAAGAAAATTCATTGATTTCTAAAAATAAAATTTGATTATTGATTGGATGGATTTTTATACTTTCTACAATAATTTTGAAACTGAAAGCATAAATTATTGTTTAGAAATCAATTGTTAGATTTAAATGAATGAGAAATATAAAAATAAATCCCATGTTAGAAGAAGATTCATTTAAGATTTTATGTATCAAACTATGTATAAAAGCAAAATTCATTCATTCATAAAAATAAGAGGTTTTATATGTTGATTGGAAGGGTTAATGTACATTAAAACTTACTGTAATAAATTTTAATATGTTTGCTCATACCTTTGAATGACACACACATAATAATGAAAATAGAAGTGCATATTGGAAATTAATTTGGTCTTAAAATCTGTAATGAAAATAGAAGTGCATATTGGAAGTTAGTTTGATCCTAAAATCTGTAATGAAAATAGTAGTGCATATTAAAATTTTAATATTTTACCTCTCCTTGATTTGCTCCATTTAACCCATTGATGCTTCAAGTTCAATTATCTTCTGGTAAGAGAGAATCCTAGAAAAAAAAATATTTATAAATAATTAGAACATCGTTAATTAGTCATTATTGTAAAATATGAAAATCCTAATATACAATAGAAATACTTTGCAAAAGAAATATTACTATTTTCCCAAGTTTACAAATCAAAATTCATGGTTAATAATTCATGATTAATTAATATAACTATGCATAAAACTATGTATAATACACTCTTTACAAATATAACTATGTGTAACACAAATATCAATAAAGGATGCTTATATCATACCAAAATACCATCACAATCCTTCCTTATGTAACTTTCATCCCCATCATCGACATCTCTATCATCAAGTAGCGACTAATCTACCGGTTTTATAGTTGACTCATCCTCATCATCATAGCTTTCCAACTCATGAAAACCTCTAGGGGGTGCTCTTAGCACAACATGACAATTTGAAAAACTACTTTCTCTACAGAAAAACACTTGCATGCTTGTGTTGCCAAGATGAAAGGGTCGCTTGCAAATTGATTTTGGAATTGATGTAAATTGCCTAACATAAATCCATCTTCGACCTTAACTCCATGATTAATATTTTCCCAATCACACTTGAACAAGGCAATTTGAAACTGGCGGTAGTCAAACAGCAAAATCTCATGCAAAATACCATGATATATTACTTTCTCAATGGATCCATCTATGCGAACAGTACTTGCCTCAATGGAAAAACCACTATTTTGTGTAGATTTATCATTTACTATGAAAATGGTGACCATTAGTTATATAGCCAGTATAAGAAATTACTTGATGGTGAGGTCCATGTGAAAGCCAATTTATTAGTTCACCAACAATGTATGCTTTTCTATCATCTTTGACCTGGAAAAGCATAATGTTATATATAAAGACTAACCACGATAACATATACTTCTATATCGAACTTACCCTTCTTAAAAGATATAACACTGCCAACCTTTTTTTAAATCAATGACTACAAGTCTCTAAATGCAGCTTTGAAAGTTCCAAATCATCTCGTGAAAGCAGGGGATGCAAACGTTTCAGCTCCTCATTGTGCATCCTATATACGTAAACATAAAAGTCAAAATAAAATTTATCTCACACAAAATAATTGAATTGAACTTATGCTTACTTTATACAAGGCTCCACTTCCTCGGTATTAAACAACACATACAATGAGTGGCATCAATCACCTCCTTATAGGTTTTCCTTTGGAAATAGAACACCCCTCGAGTATGGAATCACTTCGTTCCACTTCATTTCTATTTTTCCTTTGTCCAATTTCTAATGCACCATTAATATATCCAGCATAATACTTCATGCATTCATCAGTAGAATAGCGCTCAACTATGCACCCTTCAGGCCATGCTTGATTTTTAACTACCCCTTCAGTGTTCTCATGTATCTATAATCAAGATGCATAAGTAAAATATTTTCATAAGCACATATATTATTAACTACTATAAGTACTAATGCCATATTTTACCTCTCAAATCGATACATCCACCGTTATTGTACTGGCCCGCAAATTCTTGCTTCACTCGCTAAATGTATTGTCAAGTGAATCATGATGTCAAAAAAAGGAGGAAAAAAATCTCTCAAGATCGCACAGTGTTAATGCAACCTGATTCTCGATGGATTCTAATTTATCTTTATCAAGCACTCTTTGGCAAATGTCATTGTAAAAGGAACATAGTTGTAGGAATGCATTCCTTGTCCCTTTAGGCAGAAGTCCTCTCAGCGATACAGATAACAGTTGTTGCATCAAAACATGATAATCGTGGGACTTCAAACTTGAAATTTTATTTTGGCTTGCAAATTTTTTTCCAATATTTGAGCTATACCCATCGAGTATTTTCAAATTCTTCATTCTATTGTAAAGATCTCCTTTTCTGGATCGGTTAAGGTGCATGGAGCGGCTGGAAGTAATGCTTTGCTTCCCATGTCTGTATGATGTAACTTTTTCCTAATACCCAGTACTTCTAGATTTTTACATGAATCAATGTCATCTTTCGATTTTCCTTTAATATTAAGTAACGTACCGAGAATTTTCACCAATATTTGTTTCAACATGCATTACATCTAGATTGTGACGCAGAGGAAGTACCTAAGAAAATCAAAAATAGACTATAACTAATTAATAATAAATTATTGATTACATAGATATAAAAGAAGAAGCAATTTTGTTTCTAATTAAACTTTACCCGCCAATGAGTAAAATCAAAGAAAATAGACTTCTTCTTCCACATTTGACTTTCTTTTTTCTTCTCATCTCCTCGTTTTCTTTTCCTTTTTTCTTTCTCTTTGTATTTCTCTTCCTCCTTTGGTTTTTCCCCCAATCATTGCAAATATCTTTAACAATATCAAAGACCTAAGCACCGGTTTGTTTTGGAGGCCTTTGTCTATTCTCTATGGTTCTATCAAACAAGTTTTTTCGTTAGCGATATTCATGATTAGGATTGAGGAATCGCCTATCGCCTACATATGCACACTCCTTACTAAATTGTAACCATATTGAGCATGTATTAACGCCACAAATAGGACATACCCTCTATCCCTTTATGGTGCAACCTGCTAATTTCTCATAAGATGGAAAATCATTTATCGTCCACACTAGTGAAATTAGCTATGCTCTGATACCAAATGAAAGTGCGGTGTGTATACTAATGCACGTACTAATATAGTACACACGGATCGTGTAATATGGACTATAATATAAATGCGGAAAATAGATGATAATAGCAAAGCAAAAATAAAAATAGAAGAAAAATCACACCAGAGATTTTTATACTGGTTCGGAGCACCGTCCTACGTCCAGTCCCAGACTCCTATCTGGATTTTCACTATTAACTACCTCGCTTCACCCGGAGGAACAGGTTTACAATACCCGAACAGCCGAACGGGATTTCACGCCTCTAATACACTGAGGACTTCAACACTTGCCTCTTACAACACCGAGGACTTCAACACTTGCCTCTTACAACACGAGGACTTCAACAAAAACAAATACAATTGTTGTTGACAACTTGTGTTCTTGAAAACACGGATTTGTCACTAGTAGTACACCCTTCCTATAATCTTATCCTCAAAGAATATGAATGATGTTTTGTAAAGATTAAAGAAGGTATTTACTTATTGAATCAAAAGATATGAAATAGTTTCAAAGATTCAATAAGCTAAATTAATTTTTAGAATGCAGGAGTGTTAGAGATTAGATTAGAGAGCATATATGATCGTGTAAAAACTTGTGTTTGAATCAATGATTTAGATGAGTATATATAGAGAAAAATAGTTGTAACTCTTTGTGAACAGTTGCCATTAAGAGTTATGATCATTGATGAAAGATAGGAGATGCAACCTTTGGAGAAGAGAAGTGTCTTTTGGAAAAGTTGCTTTCTGTTTAAAAACGGTCGACAGGTCAAAAATGGACCGGTAGACAGGAATTCAAATATATATACGTTATGTGCATGTGTGCATGTTAACTGTGCATTCTGGGCAAAAACGGTCGACCACCTTATTTTCAACCGGTCGACCGGTTTAGTCCAATTTGCACAGTTAATGTGCATATGTATATATATTGAAAGATTGAAGTTATATGATTATTTGAGGATAGATTTTAACATAAATTACTAACATACCAAATAATCAACCTCTAATATATGGAGCTCTTTGTGTTTCTTAAATGAATAACTTCTTTTTGTCGATCACGGCTTATTCCTTTGTCAGAAATCAAAACTCTATAAAAATCTTGACTCAACATTCTCCCCCTTTTTGATTGATGACAACATATATCTGAAGTTCTGAATCTCCCCCTGAATATGTGATCTCCCTCTGAGATTTTGTCTTATATATATATATTCCTGAAATGAAAGTGCGCTATGCTCTGATACCAATTGAAAGTTCGCTATGCTCTGATACCAATTGAAAGTCGCTATGCTCCGATACCAATTGAAAGTGCGGTGTGTATACAATTATATGTGCTAATATAGTATACACGGATCGTATAATATGGATTACAATACAAATGCGGAAATAGATGATAATAGCATTGTAAATAGAAAAATAGAAAAATCACACCAGAGATTTTTATACTGGTTCGGAGCACCGTCCTACGTCCAGTCCCAGACTCCTATCTGGATTTTCACTATTAACTACCTCGCTTCACCCGGAGGAACAGGTTTACAATACCCGAACAGCCGAACGGGATTTCACGCCTCTAATACACTGAGGACTTCAACACTTGCCTCTTACAACACCGAGGACTTCAACACTTGCCTCTTACAACACGAGGACTTCAACAAAAACAAATACAATTGTTGTTGACAACTTGTGTTCTTGAAAACACGGATTTGTCACTAGTAGTACACCCTTCCTATAATCTTATCCTCAAAGAATATGAATGATGTTTTGTAAAGATTAAAGAAGGTATTTACTTATTGAATCAAAAGATATGAAATAATTTCAATGATTCAATAAGCTAAATTAATTTTTAGAATGCAGGACTGTTAGAGATTAGATTAGAGAGCATATATGATCGTGTAAAAAGTTGTTGTTTTAATCAATGATATTGATGTGTATTTATAGAGAGAAAATAGTTATAACCCTTGGTGAAAAGTTGCAGTCAAAAGTTATGATCATTGATGAAGAAGAAGAGACGCAACCATTGAAGAAAGATGTGTCTTTTGGAAGAAGTTGCTCTCTGTTTAAAAACGGTCGACAGGTCAAAAACTAACCGGTAGACAGGTTTTTTAAAAATATAGTCGTTATGTGCATGTGTGCACGTTTATTGTGCACATCCAACAGGAACGGTCGACCGCCTATATTTGGACCGGTCGACCGGTCTCTGTTAAATTGCACAATAAAGTGCACAACCTATATAAATGTGTATATATATATATTATATTTTGTGCATGATTATTTGAGGATAGATTTTAACATAAATTACTAACATACCAAATAATTAACCTCTAATATATGGAGCTCTTTGTGTTTCTTAAATGAATAACTTCTTTTTGTCGATCACGGCTTATTCCTTTGTCAGAAATCAAAACTCTATAAAAATCTTGACTCAACATTCTCCCCCTTTTTGATTGATGACAACATATATCTGAAGTTCTGAATCTCCCCCTGAATATGTGATCTCCCCCTGAGATTTTGTCGTATATATATATTCCTGCAAATAATTGTTAGCACTTTCTCCCCCTTTGTCATCGACAAAAAGGAGTTGTTAAATGGAAGATGTAAAACAGATTATAGGCAACATAAAACTACTATCACAGATCAAGAGTAACATTCACACAAGTGCCAGATAATGTCTTCAAAGCTCCACCTAAGTATAACATCTCCCCCTAAGTATAATATCCCCCTCTATTTATATGCATATGAATTTCTCCCCCTTTGTCATTATCAAAAAGAATGAGGAAATATATAAAATTATATAAAATATCTTGTATATAACGAGATAAACTCATTATTAATTATGAAGGAAAAGTAAAATAAATTTTACCATATTTACCGAAGTCCATATTTATTTGTAAGCACGTAATTCTATTAAACATATGGAACATTCTTTGAAATTCCAAAATCTATCCTTTTCCTTTTGTTTCTCTGAGTACCTGTAAAAAATAATAATAATTTTCGGTACCCACTTACTATGTTAGGGTCCGGGGGGTTAGGTCTTTGGAAACCATACCCATTTGGGTGTGGTTGAACCTTTATAAATATAATTTTCATTACAAATTACATTCTTATAATAGTTGCTAATATAAAGTTGTTTATCATGATCAATCATATTAGCTGGAATCCATATCTTAATACTATTAGTCATTAACTTAGTACTTAAAGAATAATTTCTATCATTTCTAAACAAGGTACTATTATGACTATAACTGGTTTTAAAACTATCTTGATTACTAGTACTAGCACTAGAGTTAGTATACATGAATGCATATCTAGTACTATTTTTACTTTTAGCTTGTTTATAGCCTACACCACTTCTATCATTGTGAGCTTTTGAATTCTTAACATAACCTAATCCCTTCTTATTTGAAGCAGGTTGAGAATTTTCAATAATCCTGGATAAATTTTCTCTCCCTTTATTAAAATTGGAAATATTTTTAGTAATGTCATCAAGCTTAGTTTTGAGACTAGTGTTATCTAACTCAACAATTTTAATTTTTGTTTTTAACTCATGATTTTCAGAAGCTAGAGCATTATTCTTTTCTTTTTGAGCTTCTATTTCTTGACTTAATAGAGCGAGTTGAGAATTGTCTGAATCTTGAATTTTCTCAAGTTCTTCTTCTAATATTCTCTTCTCGTCTTTAAGCATATCTCTTTCGAATTCTGCTTTCTTCTGATTTTCCAGAGCTTCCTTATATTTTCTTTTGAGACATTTTAAAGTGTCTAGAAGTTCTGAATTTATTTCTATCATATCATCAAAAGTTAGATCACTAACCTCGTTATCTTTTGCCATGAAGCATTTGTTTGTTTGCTCCTTTGTTTGTTCTTTATTGCTCTTCCTCTTCTTATTGCCTTGACTATATCTCTTTGTAGCCATTTATTCTAGGATGTTGTTACGATCTCTAGAAAACCAGGCTCTGATACCAATTGAAATTAGCTATGCTCTGATACCAAATGAAAGTGCGGTGTGTATACTAATGCACGTACTAATATAGTACACACGGATCGTGTAATATGGACTATAATATAAATGCGGAAAATAGATGATAATAGCAAAGCAAAAATAAAAATAGAAGAAAAATCACACCAGAGATTTTTATACTGGTTCGGAGCACCGTCCTACGTCCAGTCCCAGACTCCTATCTGGATTTTCACTATTAACTACCTCGCTTCACCCGGAGGAACAGGTTTACAATACCCGAACAGCCGAACGGGATTTCACGCCTCTAATACACTGAGGACTTCAACACTTGCCTCTTACAACACCGAGGACTTCAACACTTGCCTCTTACAACACGAGGACTTCAACAAAAACAAATACAATTGTTGTTGACAACTTGTGTTCTTGAAAACACGGATTTGTCACTAGTAGTACACCCTTCCTATAATCTTATCCTCAAAGAATATGAATGATGTTTTGTAAAGATTAAAGAAGGTATTTACTTATTGAATCAAAAGATATGAAATAGTTTCAAAGATTCAATAAGCTAAATTAATTTTTAGAATGCAGGAGTGTTAGAGATTAGATTAGAGAGCATATATGATCGTGTAAAAACTTGTGTTTGAATCAATGATTTAGATGAGTATATATAGAGAAAAATAGTTGTAACTCTTTGTGAACAGTTGCCATTAAGAGTTATGATCATTGATGAAAGATAGGAGATGCAACCTTTGGAGAAGAGAAGTGTCTTTTGGAAAAGTTGCTTTCTGTTTAAAAACGGTCGACAGGTCAAAAATGGACCGGTAGACAGGAATTCAAATATATATACGTTATGTGCATGTGTGCATGTTAACTGTGCATTCTGGGCAAAAACGGTCGACCACCTTATTTTCAACCGGTCGACCGGTTTAGTCCAATTTGCACAGTTAATGTGCATATGTATATATATTGAAAGATTGAAGTTATATGATTATTTGAGGATAGATTTTAACATAAATTACTAACATACCAAATAATCAACCTCTAATATATGGAGCTCTTTGTGTTTCTTAAATGAATAACTTCTTTTTGTCGATCACGGCTTATTCCTTTGTCAGAAATCAAAACTCTATAAAAATCTTGACTCAACAACTAGAACTGCATTTAATCTGAATTCGTTGCGAGTGTACGAATCATACACCTTCACCCCTTTATCCCATAATTTTTATAAATCTTCAATAAGTGGTTGTAGATATACATCAATATCATTCCATGGTTGTCGTGGTCCAGGAATTAATAAAGATAACATCATACTATTTTTGTGCATACAAAGCCACGGAGCGAAGTTGTACACAACAAGAAATATTGGCCAACAACTATATGTATAGTTTCAATCCCCAAAGGGATTAAAGCCATCGCTTGCAAGATCAAGCCTTAAATTTCATGGATCATATGCAAAGAAATGATACATTCTATCAATTGTACCTCACTGAGAAGAATTTACTAATTGACATAATTTACCATCTTCACTCTTGTGACTGCTATGCCATTTTAATTGCTCTGATGTTTTTGTGGACATAAACATTCTTTTCAGTATTGTATTATTGGAAAGTATCTCAATACCATTGCAGGTACTTTAGTTTTCTTTCCATCTACCTTTGTATTATTATTTTTCCAATGATATATTCCATATTTTGGACAAAAATCACTGTGTGCAAGCTCTTTCCTAAATAGAAAACAATCATTTACACATGCATGTATTTGTCTATAGCCTAAACCAAATGATTTAAGTAGCTTCTTTGTTGCATATGTCAAATCGGAAAGCATGTTTTCCATAGGCAACATATCTTTGAGAAGTTTAAGAAGTTCTGTAATTGTTGTGTCAGATACACCATTTCGAGCCTTGTGCTTGTAAAGAAGTATTGTAGCTGACAAATTTGTGTGGTTTGCACATCCAGGGTACAAAGGAATTTTAATTTTTCCGTCATCTACTTAATCTCTACCGCATATCTTATATTAGCGTGATCTTCCATCTCGTCATTACATATTTGTGTGTCTAAGTACATTCTATATGTATTTGTCACTTCATCGCCTTTATTTTCTGAAGGGCGTGCTTCCCCATGAAAAATCCATACATCATATGTTGGGTCAATTCTAAAACAAAACAAGTGTGATACAACATCCCTTGACGGTTGGCGGATAAGATTCCTACATTTTGAACAGGGCAAATAATTTTTTCTAGATTTCCCTACCTTTCTGCATGCCTATATACAAAATTCCGAACAGCTTGCCCGTATTCTTCAAACATTTAATGACACATAAAGAGATCAATAATCAACCCTAATAATTACAAGTATAAAACTGATAATCAAAACTGACAAAACCTTGGTAGATGGATCCAAGCTTTGTCAATCTTGATAATCTCTGATGTTAGAACCTAATGGAAAATGACAAAGTTTTCTAAGGTATTAATTGAGATTAACGTACAATCCAACTTAGCTATAAAGGTTCCAATGTTATTGCATAATGGAGTCAAAAATAATCTCTGTTACTTTGGACTTCATTCCTCAAAAATGCTCGGTCTACAAGGTTTTCGATTGCAAAGATGAATCATGTTATGAACATATAAAGCCATGTTGGTTTCCTAAAAAAGCTATAGCAGAAGAAATATATTCACAAAATCCACAACCTAGAGCAATTAATGAAAATGTATAAATAATAAACGCTAATAATGGCAATGCATAGCCTAGATAAATAGATAGGAACAAATGTACAAATGATAAATACCGCAATAATACTAATTACAGATGGTCTTATCAATGAGACAGTTACAAGTAGTTCTTATCCTAGCAGAAAAAATATGGACATATAGACATAAGTATTATAGCAATGGATAAAAAAAGGCATTGAAAATTCTTGAAAAAGACTTTAACTAAGTACTCTATTGGTAATAAATTTGTGATTAAATGCACAACCTGAAAATCCTAATGCTCGATTTGCTCATATGTTACAAATATTACCTATTTATTGTTTATCTAGACAAAGTCAATCCAGGAAACGCGGATCCGATGAATACTTCTTTGAGTTTAAGGAAACCGCAAATGGAGATGTTATTATTAATCTAGATTAAAATAACATGCTGAATCAAATCAAAAGAAAAGCTAGAGAGAACAAATGAAGTAAGCTGAATTCTACGACGACGGGTGAGGTGGCGGCTAAAGGATGAAGGAAGTGACAAGGTGCAATGGCGGTGATGGATTGTATCATGCTAGTAAGGGTTATGAACAAAAATAACATACTACATTCATTTATTAACTTATAGTTTACAACTTCCCTGCTGCAAATTCAAAACAAGTAATAATTGGAAAAAAATCCACTCTTACTTGAAAATAACCATGAATGGGGACATCATATATACATAAAAAAGTAAACAAAAATGTGCTAAGATGCCAAAATCGGATATTTCATAAGAAGCACTGCATGACACATGAACATGATACAACCTAATTGCATTACTTAGCTCACACATTGTCTCCTCATATCCATCTTTGTCTCCCTCAACGCTCTACAAGATACAATGAAAGGTGGGTTTGACCCATTCACCTCATAAACACATGAACTTTAGTTAAAAGTTTATGGATATCTATTAAATAAATGTATGCACTCATTTTGATGCGCGTCGTCTGAAGTTAGATGCATATTAAAGTGTTCGTCAGCATGTTAAATTAACACTGAGATTGGAAAACATTAGTTTATAGAAGATGATGTAATTTTTCATAGATGTTCGTAGATGCATGACCACCTTTATTTATAAGTTTCTAAAACGATGAATTTGATCATGCAACCTTGATAATGTATCAAAAATTATAAACTGTTCAGCGTATAGGTTTTAATCCAAATATCAGTCCACCACTGAACTAAAAATGGCCATCGGAATAAGAATTTAGTCAATTCATGGCATTATTAACTATAATAACTTATTTATTTGTTTTAAAAAAAGCATCTCGATTGGCAATTGGCATCCATCTGCTTGTTGGGGCTATAGATTATGAGTCATTCTACCATAACCTAAAACTTCAAATGAGAAAAAGAAACAGTTTTATGGAGAAAAATTCAGAATTTAGGGGTCTTCTAAATTTTATCCTACAGTTCCGACTACAAAAGGGTAAAGTAGAAATATCCATAGATTATAAATAAAGTCTATTTTGAACATAAGGCTTAAACATGGTTTAATGAATGTAGACTTTAGGACATGTTAAATAACAATAGGTTTAGATTCCAAAACACACTTTAGGTAAAATGAAGAGTAAGATCTTTGTAACTCACATTTGACAACATTTGCTTTGACTAATTTACATTTTGCTTTGATTAATTTAACCACGATTCAAACAATTTAATCAATTATAATCACTTAGGTAACCATTTAAAATAACAATCACTATTAATTGTGAGTAGCATCTAATAATTATTAGTTAATACTAGCAATTAATTCTAAGTAACTAATGTAAGGACAGAGAAATACAATTTTGTTACAAACAAAAGTGAACAAACGCAAAAATAATACATGACAAACAAGAGATAAAGCACAAACTTAACCATAATCACATATCTTTAAAATGGCAACAAGCTTCAGATGAAGACAAATCAACCCAAGCATGGACTTCAAATGAGTATGAGCTATTTCACTCACCCTTTCAAGTGTTTGTGTGCTGCCTTGTGAAGAAGGATGTGATGAATGGTGCAAGAAGCAAGACCTAGAATTTGATGAGAGGCTCCTAGAGAAGAAGGACTGCGAAAACTCGATGTTGAGTCATTGTCGATCGCGAAGGTCACGGGAGATTTGAGATTTGGGTGAGGAAGAGGAGAGGGTTGTAGAAATTTGGGTTTGGAGATTCAGGATGATCTTGAGATTTAGGGCATAGGGCGGTAAATAAAATAATAGAGTATTTTTGGAGCATTATAAAAACATTGTTGTAATAGAGTATTTTTGTTGTAATGACTGATTATATATAATAATTAGTAACTAGTCATTATTTAATAATAATCATTAATTATTATAAGTTATAAATGATTAATATAGTATTATTAATGATTAATTATTAAATATTAATAAATAATATAATATTATAAATGGTTAGTGATTATTATTAGTAATATAATATTATAATTAGTAATTAGAAACATATGATTAATATAATATTATTAATGACTAATTATTAAATATTAATAAATAATAAATATTAATTTTAAGAAAGCATTGTAATTATTAATTATTGATTGTTAAAAATTGGCAGCAGACATTTATTACAAAGAGCATTTTATGATTATTGTAAAATTGGCATTGATTAAAACGGGGATTTTATGATAGTTGTAAAATTAGCACCTATTACAATAGGCATTTTTAGCCTGTTGTAAAATTAGCACCTCTTACAATAGGCATTTTATGGCATCTATTACAATGGGCATTTCATGAACGTTGTAAAGTTGGCATCTATTACAACGGGCATGAAAGGACCATTGTAATAGCATTCTATTACAACGGGCAGTCATTGCCTGTTGTAAAAAGGGCGTTGTATAGGGCATCTATTATAACGGTCCTGAATGGACCATTGTAATAGCCTTCTATTACAATGCGCATCCAATGCCCGTTGTAAAAAGGGCATTGTAATATGGTAATTTTATTGTAGTGTGCAGTCATCTATAGTATTAGCTTTCGGTGACTAAATATGGCTATGTTAATAGTATCCATAATATCAAAAGCATATGAATATGAAACAGAACTAAGATTTCAAAACAACATTTTCATCATTACATCTAAAATAGGTGTTCCATATTCAACTTACACAATACCAAATACATTCCCAGGCATAGATCAAATACATTTATTACAAAATACGCTAAGAGCGGTATATGAAGATACCTCCTTAGATGATCAAAGTCATATGGTCATAATAGACCTAATACAGTCACACCGAAAATACATCAAAACATAAACAAAAACTACAAGTCCTAAATAGCTATCTGTTTGCCTTCTACATGCCTCCGGTAGCTTATTTGTCAACATTCTAAAACATAAAAATGACCTTAACCCCTCATCACTCAAATTAATTTTAAGTACCTGATAGTTTAAGGGAAAACGTAAACTTCGAGTCAGACATAAAGCCCGGTGTGAATTATACATCCTGGTAAGTGAGACCACGCCGCTTAGTGGAACGAGTTTCCTCTCACTAACATCCTTTTAAAAAATATCTTTGCAAAACCATTGATAAAACCATATATTATGCTCCTACATCCACAATGGTTAAATACTCTAAAGCAATCATTATGTAAACATACATAAACAATAGGTAATTATGAACTATTTGTTCAAACACACAAGTTTTGTTTGGATAACCTTTGGCTGACTCGGGCTTAGCAGACAATATAATCAAAAATTAACCAAGCACCTATTAGATATTCTTCCTTTGGATTATCTATCCTTAACTATCTGTTAAACATTTCCCATCGAGACGGTCTGTCCTTAACTATCTGTTAAATATTTCACTTCTGGATGGTTTGTCCTTAACTATTTGTTAAATACTTCACTTCTGGACGGTCTGTCCCTAACTTAATCATCTGCTAGGTCTTCCCGATCCTAATGCTTTTTTGGGTTCACCAATAACCTATCTGTGTACAAACACATATTCATTTCGGTATGTAACCATAATTATAGTCTACCCGTGACAAAGCCCTACACACTGGAATTTTGGACAACAATTAGCTGGGGCTATTAGCTAATGTGTAGAGTGCGACCCCATACAGTCCCATCCGGTTTTCTAATATTTGAGTCATTTTCACTTAAGGATCCCCTCCTACAAATTTCCTTGAAAACATTTTCAAAATGATCAAAAACCTTTAAATTAAACTTAAACAAGGAAAAATATATAACCTTTATAATTTACTCAAAATCATATCAACATGTCATATATATAAATATATTCTTTACTCAAAATTTAGTTGATGAAAACATATAACCATTTGAAAGAACCTCTTTCTAAAATTTTGAAGTCATCTCTTTCAAAATCAAACATTAAACCTTTCAAAACTATTCTCCAAACCATTTGAAACCATTGAGAAGAAAATTTTGAAAGCTATAAAACTTTAGGCATCCTTCTTTAAAATTACTTTAAAACATAGCCTAAGAAAAACCTTGGAAAACCTTTCATTTAAACCTTTCGAATCCATTGAACTAAACCTTCCGAAATCATTCAAAACAAACCTTTTAAAACCATTCAATAAACCTTTTGAAATCGTTCGACAAACAAACCTTTCGAAACTATTCAATATGAACCTTTTGAAATCATGCACTTAAACAAACCTTTCGAAATCATTTTGGGTTCAATTTAAACAGGTGGAAACCTTCTTTTAAAACCTTTCAAAATCATTGGAATCAACCTCTCGACTTTGTCGAAAGCTCTACTTTGAAAGTTTGATTACGCTTCAATTTATAAAGCAAGGGTAAATCATCTAAGTCGAAAGCTCTCTTTTGAATCATGGGGAGAAGCGGCTGGTTTTAAATAAGTAAACCTTTTGACTTGGTCGAAAGAATAAAGCGGCAGTAACCTTTCGACTATTTCGGAAGGTTTAAAAACCCTTATTTTAAACATTTGACCTGGTTGAAAGAAACCGAGTCAAAAGCTCTTATTTCAAATCAAAGCAGGTAGAAGCTTTTGATTTAAAACAAACATACCCCAACCTTTTTGACCATCAACCTTTCGACTTAGAACCCTTTGACTCTGTCCAATTCATTACGTATCAAGTAGCTTGATACCAACTGCATTGGTTTGACCTTTCAAAAGCTTTGAACCTCTCAACCTTCTTGGAAGGTTTGCGTCAGAAGGTTTATTACCGTAAAGGCTGAAACATGTAAAAATGCGATTTCTTTGTTTTTAACTTACAAAAGAAATCTTTCAACTAGCTTGTCTTTGTTTGTCAAATTCTCATTGGTTAACAATTACTTTTCAAAAATATGCTGCCACTATTTCCAAAATTAAATAATCATTTTATTTTTACAAAATGCCCCTTCTCCTTAATTAAATATATAAAACATTTAAGTCTCATTCCCTAAATAATTTTCTATATTCATAAGACACTTAGGAAAAATCAGGGAAAAATTTCCAGAAAATCTATTTTAATATGTTTCCTAACATAAAAAAATTTCAACCCCAAATAATTATTAATTTAGCCGAAAATAATTTATAAACCAATAAACAATTTTTTCACTAGAAAATTAATGTAAAGTCCATATTAATTCAGAAAATTAAAACCCATCTCTAAAATATCATTTCTGACCTATATTTTAATATTCAAGGCATTTGGATGTCATTAAATAGGGTTTTCATGTCAAACATATCATAAAAACTAACATGAACATATATAATCCATCAACAACATTTATGTATAACTTTAATCATCAAGAAATGGCATATACTTGCAAAATCATTTCGTGTCTAATCTTAAAATCGAAAACTAAAAGAAATTGGGATGTATTAATTATTCACCTTAGCTTTGAGATTATAAATGTGAGATTTGATGTTGATTTAGTTGATTGTTTCCATTCCCTTGAATCCTACCTTTAATCTTCTTCCTGAGAATGATAATGGTGGTCGGCCTTGGTATTTTTAGTTTGACTAAAATGAAATAAATGTGAGCATTCTATCCCTTAAGGGTTTAGGGTATAAGCTCCACTATTTCTCATATCGCCCATTTCATATCCTAACACATTAGCTTAGATTATTTCATTTTAGTTTGCTCATTAACATGGCATGGCTACCCTTAGCTAATCAATTATCAACTTGTTAATCTCCAAATTATTTATTTAATTTACCTAATTAATTATTCTAAATATTGTTATAAAAATATGGGGTGTTACAGACTCCTCATCTTAAAGAATTTCATCCTCGAAATTAGGATAAGGTACGCAACAAAACAATCAAAGGTAAAACATACCATCAAACATCGTCACTCCACTAAACCTTTACTAACCTAACTGTCTTGTTCCTTAACTTCTTCTCATCTGTAGCCACAATTTGGATTGGCTTTCTAACTATATTCAAATCTGTCTCTACTACTAAATCCTCTAACACTGTGGGTGCTATGGTAATTTCCAGGTCTCTAACACATTTCCTAAGATGAGGAACATGGAAAATATCATGGACTCCAATAAAACTATTTGGTAACTCTATTCTACAAGCAAGTTTCCCGATTCTCTCAATAATACGAAAAGGTCCAACGGACCTAGATGCTAACTTTCATGACTTCCCAAACCTAATCGCACCCTTCGTCGGTGAAACCTTAATAAACACATAGTCTCCAACGGAGAATTCCAAATCTTTTCTTCTTCTATCAACATAACTTTTCTGTCTAGATTGGGCTTCCTTTGTCCTAGCTCGGATCAACTGAATCTTCTCCGTGACTTCCTTCGCCAATTCCGGACCAAAAACTAATCTATCCTCGGTCTCTAACCAACATACGAGCGACTTGCATGGCCTTCCATACAAAGCTTAAAATGGTGTCATCCCAATACTAGTCTGATAACTATTGTTATATGAGAACTCGACTAGATGAATATGGTCCTTCCATGATCCCTCGAAATCCAATACACAAGCTCTTAACAAATCTACCAAGATTTTGTTAACTCTTTCCATTTTCCCATTAGTCTACAGATGGTAAGTGGTACTCATGTTAAGCTTGGTTCCTAAAGCTTCCTGTAGAATCTTCCAGAACTCACTAGTAAATAAAAAATCTCTATCACTAATGATACAACTAGGAATCGTGTGCAGGATGACCACATTCTTCATAAATAACTTCGCGAAAATAGGTGTCGTCCTAGTTGACTTTACTAGAATGAAATGGACACTCTTGGTTACTCTATCCACTATAAGACATATGCTTTCATTTCCTCTACTAGACCTTAGCAACCCATCGATAAAATCCATAGAGATAAAATCCCACTTCTTTATCGAAACTTCCAATGGCTGAAGTAATCCACTAGGCTTCTGGTGTTCAGCCTTTTCCTATTGGCAATTCAAGCACTGCATAACACACAAACTGATGTTTCGTTTCATATCTTCCCAGTAGAAACTTCTCTTCATGTCTTGATACATCTTCGTTCCTCTTGGATGGATAATTAACTTCGAACGATAGAACTCATCCAAAACTTCCTTCTCATGTCTCCAACATTCGAAACTCACAACTTTCCTTTCTTCCTCAACCATCCATTTTGGTCAAGACTGAGATCCTTTAGGTCATCGCTCTCCGTTCCTTCCCTCAGCCTTCTGATTTATTCAGCCAAAACTGGATCCTCCTCTTGTTTCGAAGCTATCTTCTCAATCATTATTGGTCGAACTTCTAAACAAGATAATACAACATTTTCGGTACTAGAACCTACCTCAGATCTATATTGCACACTACAAGCTGACAATGCTTCCAAATCTTTCCACTCAGAAACCATAGCCAATACCGCGTTCTAATGTTTCTGGCTGAGTGCATCCGCTACCTTGTTTCCTTTTTCGAGTGTGTATTCAATTCCAAATTCATAAGCAGCAATAAACTCCATCCATCTCTGCTGTCTCATGTTCAGCTCCTTCTAAGAAAACAAGTACTTCAACGACTTATGATCAGTATAAATCTCAAATCGCTTTCCCAAAAGATCATGCCTCCACACGTTCAAAGAAAATATAACATCAGCTAACTCCAAATTATGCATTGGATACCTAACTTCATGTGGTCTAAGCTGTCTAGAAGCATAAACAATTATTTTACCTCTGTGCATCAACACAGCTCCCAATCCAGTTCCACACGCATCAGTATAAACAATCAAATCTTGATTCCCCTCCGGAACCACTAACACCGGCGCATGGGTCTATAAGTGTTTCAAGTTCTGGAACTCTTCCTCACACTTATCAATCCATATGAACTGCACCTCTTTTCGGGTATGCTTAGTCATTAGTTCAGCTATCCATAAAAAATCCTTTATAAACCTTCGGTAATATCCGACCATTCTAAGAAAACTCTTTACTTGGTTCTCTTCCAAGTATTCACCGTGTCTATCTTAGCTGAATCTACAGATAATCCTTTTTCTGAGACGACATGACCAAGGAATTTCACTTCCTTCTCCCAAAAATGACACTTCGTAAACTTAGCCTTCAATTGATGCACCCTCAACGTCTCGAGCACAACCCTAAGATGAAATTTGTGCTCCTTTTCATCCTTAGAGTATATCAGAATGTCAACTATGAAGACTAACACAAATCTATCAAAGTGCTGTCAGAAAATTCTATTCATCGGATGCATAAAGAATGTCGGCGCATTAGTTAGTCCGAACAGCATAACTAACCATTCGTACAATTCATACCTTCTCCTAAACGCCGTCAAAGGAATATTATCCTCTGCCACTCTAAGCTGATAAAATCCCATCGCCAAATCAAGCTGAGAGAATACCTTGGCTCCACTTAACTGATCGAACAAATAGTCGATTCTCGGCAATGAGTACCAGTCTTTTATCATCTTCTCATACAACTTACGACAATTGATACATAGCCTCAACGATCAGTCCGTCTTCTTCGCAAACACTACGACAGCCCCCCATGGCGAACTACATGGTCGGATAAAACTCTTCCCTTCTAAATCCACTAACTTCACTGTCAATTCTCTCATCTCAATGGGTGTCATCCTGCTTGGTGGCCTACCTACTCGCTCAGCTCCTGGCTCCAAATCAATCTGAAACTAAGTAGCTCGTTTCGATGGTAATCCAGTTTCGGATCAAATACATAAGAAAATTCTCTAACTATAAAAATTCGATGCAATTCATCCTCCAACTCCATGATACTCAATAAAGAATTCACTTCACAACTAGGTAACGGTAAAAACTATCTGATCACTACAATCCAGGTGACTAAGTGGAAAACTACCGTAGGAACATATTTACTTAACAAACCATCCCAAGGATAATCCCAAATCTCACAAAGTAAAACATATCCAAACAACAATAAAAAATATGGCTTAGCAAATCAAATTCTAAATGGTCACACCTCAACCCAAGTGTTGCATACCCTCCTATCGGATTTGCAACCCTTAAGGAAGTAACTAAGTATGAGGGTTCTAGGTTAAGCCTATCTACCAACCATCAAGAAATAAAAAATGAGATGCTCCAGTATCAAATAGAAAGCTAATGGACATACCGTTAATCTGCAGCGAGCCTCGCAAACAAGCCTTCCCTTTGTCCTTCACAACTGTCCTTGAGGTTGTGGGCTCCAAAAATAAACTTTCCCACTTTTAAGAATTCTTTTTCTAGAAAAACCTCCTTTTCTAGACTTATCCCATCTAGGCCTCCTTCATCTTCTTCCTTAAGCAAGCCAACTCCTCCTCCTGCCTTAATGTCATTTCAACCACTATATCACTGGGATCTCTCAAATGCGACAAAGAGGCACTTATCATCTCTGGCCTTAACAACTTTATAAAATTCTCATTTCTCCCGATCATCGTGTCTACCAAAGCATGTCCGATTATCAACTCCGGCCTTAAGCCCCTTGTAGACTTCTCATTTCTCCTGATCACATTGTATACCAAAGCATACCCATATCGGGCTAAATCCTCAAACTTCCTTACATACTCCAAAACAGACATATCTCTTTGTTCCAACTCTGCAAACTTCCTCACCAACGCCGACTGTGCCATTACAGACATAAATATTTTCGAAAACCTTCTCCTAAACTCCTCCCATGTTATGGTTTCCTCGTCAACTCTAGTAGTAACAGTATTAATTCCACCAGAATAGAGCGGCTTCATGCAACTTCCTCGAAGCCAATCTCCTCTTTTGTGCATCATTCAATCCTAAGTCAGCAAAAATTCTCTCTTAATGCAATAGCCAATTTTCCACCTCGATCGCATCTTCAATACCAATAAACGACTTGCCTCCAAACTTGATGTAGTCTCTACTCATGTTATCATACTGATTGACCATCGGAATTTCATGAGCTCCTCCTCCAGCAGCATTACCTCCAATAACTCCGACTGCAATTCCAGCCTACATCATATTTACAAAGAACTGATACAGTACTCCCGTGTCCATTTAGAAAACTCTTGCACCAACATTTTCAGCTTGTACCTAACCGTGACCTCTCCTAGTGTTTGTTGGGGGCATTTCCATTGGTGGTGGTGCTATCTTCTCTGATATTTACTCTGCCTCTTCTTCCTTCCATATCTGTATTCCAACCTCGTGAGATACAAATGAATAGCCTAACTAAGATAGAAGTCTACAGATATAGTGTATACTTATATGTATATAGCAAATACACGTCCATTACTATAACATTATTTTATACTCTGATCTTAACTCTAAATTCTAAGGATTATGTTTTCAAAAATAATCTTCACTACTACAAAACAGGCCATTTGCATCGCCTCATTTGAATCGGTTTAAGTAAAAATTGATGCAAATAGAACTATTTGCATCGGTTCTTCCTTAATAACCGATACAATTGGTACGTCAAAAGCAATAGGTAATAAAAAAATCAAATTTGCATCAGTTGTCACCAACAACTGATGCAAATACGTAGATGCAAATAATTTTAGTTGCATCGATTGTAAAGTCAACCGATGCAACTACGTCCAAAGTAATAAATTTTGCATCGGTTCCTTTGCGTACGCGATGCAATTTCAAATTTTTTAGGTTATTCGTTGCTAACTTTTACATCCCGCCTTTGCAATTTATTTTCGCTGCCCCCATTATTTTCCCAAAAAAATTCGCGTGCTTCAAAACAAAGAAAAATGAACATGTTTCAATTTTTTCGCCGTTTACTGGATTGATTCGCCGTTTGCTGGATTGATTCGCCCAAAAGTGAATTTATTTTCATTGTTGTAGTGATTCGCCATTCCCTTTTTTTTCACCGATTTCTGGATTGATTTCGAGTCGCGAGTTTGCTGGATTGATTTCGAGTTTGGAGATTGCTGGATTGATTTCACCGTTAAGCGATCAATTTCGAGTTTGCTAGATTGATTTTTTAGGTATAAAATGAATATGTTGTTGCGTTAATTTGATGTTTCGAATAATGTTTTGTCATAATCCAATTTGAAGTTAGCAGTGTAGAAAAAATCTGTAGTTAGCGTTGAAGGAATTTTCTTTAAAATTTCTGTGCTTGTAAGCGGTCTCATATTCCATCGCCTTCTGTAGTGGCATTGCTGCAGTAATCAGTTTGGAATGGCGATGATACATACAATTCATTTATTATTATTTTCTACCTATTTTTGTTTGTTGATTTGTGAAAATAAAAATGCTGAGAGAGATCCACGTTATTTAATTAATATTTCTTTTGTGATTATTTGATGAAGGTAATTGACATGATATTTATAATATCTAATAATGAGTTTTTCTTTAAGAACAATTAATATTATGTTTAAATTTAATGGGTACCCAATGGAGCATTCAGAACTATGCGAGTACCCTTGAGTAGCGTCAAATATATAGATTTGGAGTGCTCTTCACCTAGAAATCGACTTCTGTAGACTACAGCGGTTTTGGTATGGTACACGGTACCTTTTATGTAAAATTATGTTGAATGGTCGCTTCTTTTCCAGTAGTGGTCTGTAGTGCTTTACTTCATTTATTCTTAGAATTGATGGTGATCAGGCACAACAAGTAGAATGATGTTGCACAATTGGTGTAAGTGTGTAGTTGAATGAGGTGATGGCAGCAAGTCGTTTGAGTGATGGCAGTTTGAAATGTTGGTCGCTGTAGAGGTTTTGGCAGATTCTAGTTAGTGGTGAAGGTTATGATCAGGTATGGAACAGTGAACCAGAGATATTTCTGTTTGTGGTGGATTGAAATGCAGAAAGAAATGTGCACTGGCAGTGAAGGAGGGTGGTTAAATGTTGAAGTGAACAGTGATATGGCTGAAAATGGAGGTAGGCAGTTGTGTGTTTAATAAGTTGACAGTGTTCGATTGTTGGTATGTGAAGTATTGATGGCTTGAAAGAAGTTGCTGATTGAAATGTGAAGTAGCAGTTTTGTTGAAATGTTGTGTGTTGAACTACGAAAGTTGTGTGTTAGAAAATGGAAGAGGTTTGTAGTGGAGTGTGTAGTTGATGGCAAGGCTACTGTTGACAGTGGGCAGGAATTGTTATGGAGGAGGGCGATTATGTTTGTGACAGTGGAAGTACTTTGCAACAGTGGATTGAGTTGGATATTGTAAGAAGGCAGACAGAAGTAAGGAGGCATGCTTGGTTAGTTGCACTGCTATATTTGACAGCAAGAAGGTGGAGGAAGGCGGCAAGCAGTTGGATGGTGTTTTGAATTGGGCAGTGATGGGTTTTGTAATGGCTCGTGGAGAAGTAATGAAGAGGAGGTGCAAATGTAGTAAGGTTGTGATGGCAGGCAGTGATAGAGTCATTTGGTAGAGAAGTGAAGTCGATAGTGGAATGTAGTTGAAAATGCAATGCAATGTAAATCAAATATGTGAAATTTAAATTTAAATGAAAATAAAAAAATGAAATAGAAATTTTTTTATATTAAATAAATAAATAAACTAGAAATGCAAATGCAAAAACAACAACAACAAGCACACAAACAAATCGACGTATTGGTGGGGTAGCGGGTGATAATGGTGTCCTATAATTGTGGGGGATTTAGCGATTTTGAATGTTTGCGATTGATGAAGTAGAGGAGTAGCTTGGCTGATTGGATAGGTACGTTGCTCTGGGTGATGGGTTGTGATGACTGAAGGAAGTGGTTAGCTGTTGTTCAGTTTAGTTGAAGTGTACTATAGAAGTTTGTTTGAGGTGTTGGGTATTGCAACTGTTAGGGGAGTGTGTAGTTTGTTTAAGGACGAAGCTCTGTTGTATGACTGGATTGTGGAGGACCAAGCAATTTGGTGGTGGTTGGTAGCAACAGTGAAGGTGGAATTGCTGTATGATCAGTTTGAGGTAGAAATGGTAGTTGCAGTATACAGGGATATGCTGGAGGAAGATGAATGTTTTCTGATGATGGGGTAGTGCACCAGTGTTGTTAGCAGCAGATATGTGGAGGAATGTAATGAAAGAAGTGATGAACAAATGGTTGTTGAAGCAACAGTGTGGTGGGTAAGTGACAATGTTTTGTTGTGTTTGATAGTGAAGCAAGGTAGGTGTGACAGATGTGACTGGTGGTCTGTAAAGTTTGATGGCAGGTGGAAGTTTGTGTGTGTAGTTGTATAGAAGTTTGCATATGGAATGTGATGGTTTTGTATGTAGATGGTGATCGGTGACAAAGCAGAGGAGTGTTGCAGTGAAGATGGTGGTCTAGAGTTGTTGTAGTTGTTTGATGGTGGTGGAGTTTGTGAAATTGTTGTGATAGAGGGGAGTTGATGGCAAGAATGTGTTCTGAAAGGGCTGGTGGCAGGGTAGTGTAGGAGGTCAGAAACAGTGAACGATGATAGTAGTGAATGGTGTTGCTGCTATAGTGGTGGGTGATGAATGGCAGGTTGATGTATGCAAGTGTGCAAGTATGTGCACATGCACAGTGTTGGAGTGATATGATGTGGTTGTGGCAATATGTATAGGGGTGAATGCATGGCAGTAGCAGTTTGTTGATGATAAGAAAAGTGGGATGGTGAACTGAAATGTTTTGTGTAGGGGTTGGTATTGTTTGGCTACTGTTTTGTAGTTCTATGTAGATGGTTTGTTTATGTTTGTGACTGTCTGGTAAATATTCAAAGCACAAGACTTTGAAATACATGTTTTTTGGCAAATCAACCGCGATTTATTCAAACAACACCAATCGGTTAAAATAGAAAATTAAACAAGACCGCAATTTATTTCATTAGTCTATTTAAAATAATGTAAAAAAGATTACAGATGTGTGCTTACTTTTCAGCCCTTGTAAATATTCAATGAATGCTTATTAGACCAACATTTGATCAGTCAAAATGGACGGTTGACATGGACCGTGAGTCTTAATGTAGGACCCTGAACCTATATGAGCTACCTCTCTACTATAGCTCTTCAACTTTGCAGGCAATTTGTTCCTCTTTTTTCATTTATTTTCTGTTGCTTTTCTAGATTTGTATATCTGTATTCTCAGTTTTGATTTACTGCGTTTCCAAATTTTTATACCTGAAGCTTGTTATTTAACTTAATTTCTGTCTTTCAATTTCTCAATACTTGCTTATAAAAAATATAACCACAAACTGGAGTGAGATGTTAGTGTATAGAGAAATGACAAACAGCTATGCTTATATGGCTACAGTATTGGTTTGAAAGTATTAGCTCTATTTGACCATTTTTTCACTTTGCCTTTTGTCTTTCTTGTTTTGCCTTTCAGATTTACCCTTCACTTTGCTATAATCAGCAGTAGAATTTCAAATGCTCTTTTAAATTGGAAAACCATTATATGACCCACAGTAAGACGCTTGTTGATTTTCTACCCAAAATGGGAACTTTATGTTTCTAACATTTCCACAATTTGCTGGTGCACAACCTAACTTTGATTTCTCATAAAAAAATAAAATACCCATCTTTTATAGAATACTGGTTGGTAAACGGAAATATTCTTTATTGATTCATGGTAAATTATGTCTCCATTTAATTTGGTACCGTTCCTTTTTGTAATATTGATTATCCACTCCACTTGAATTAGCTAAAAATATTGATTTAATAATGAAGGCTTTTGGTAATGCAATGTTTTTTTGTAGTGTGTCTCTAGCATTTGTATATGGATCGTAGTTGGATGTACAACGTAAAACGTAACGATGATGAGTTCCTAAACAAAATTGAAGAGTTCATCAATTGTGCACTGAATGATCAATTAAGAAGAGGGGAAAAACTATTTTTTATCCTTGTAGACACCGCAAAAATAAGAGAAGACTTCGTAACATAGATCAGATTAGAGATCACATAATCCGTTATGGCTTTAAGCAAAATTATACGTGGTAGATATGGCATGGTGAAAGTATACTTAGTAGACCTAGTTGTAATAATCATGAGAATGATGAGAATGACCAGGAAGATAACATGAATAATGACGCGAATGATGAGACTGATTGTGTTCATGAGATGTTTCATGATGCTGAAGAAAATTTGATGGAAGAGCCAAAGTTGTATGAAAGAATATTAATTAATGCCGAGAAGCCTTTGTTTCCTAATTGTGCTAAGTTCACAACTTTGTCTGCTGTGCTCAAGCTTTTCAATTTAAAAGCAAAGCATGGGTGCAATGATAAAAGTTTTACATCTTTGTTGGAACTTTTGAATGACATGCTTCCAGAAGGTAATGAGCTTCCAACTTCAAACTATGTAGCAAAGAAAATTATGTGCCCAATTGGTATAGGATATAAAAAGATACATGCATGTCCAAATGATTGTATATTGTATCGAAATGAATATGAGAACTTGCACGAGTGTCCCAAATGTGGATTATCCCGTTACAAGTCGCGAGGGAACGTTCACAATGACTCAGATAAGAAATGGCCTCCAGCAAAAGTCTTGTGGTATTTGCCAATTATACCAAGGTTTAAACGTTTATTTGTAAATAAAGAAAATGCAAAAAACTTTAAGGTGGCATGCAGATGTGAGGGAAAATGATGGATTATTGAGGCATCCAGCTGATTCTCCACAGTGGAGAAACATTGATACAATGTAACCTGATTTTGGTGAAGAAATTAGAAATCTCAGACTTGGTCTTTACACAGATGGCATAAACCCATTCGGCAACTTTAGTAGTCAACATAGTACTTGGCCTGTTCTTTTGGTGATTTACAATCTTCCACCTCATTTGAGTATGAAGCGCAAGTATATCATGTTGTCTCTTTTAATCTCTGGACCACGACAACCAGGAAACGACATCGATGCTTACCTAACTCCTCTTATTGATGATCTAAAACTTCTATGGGTTAAAGGTGTGCGTGTGTTTGACGCATATAGTCAAAGTAATTTTACATTGCGCGCCATGATTTTTTGTACCATAAATGATTTTCCTGCGTATGGTAACTTGTCTGGCTATAGTACAAAAGGTGCCAATGCATGCCCAATTTGTGAAGATGATATGGTTGTTGAGCGTTTACATTATTGCAAAAAAAATGGGTATATGCATCATCGTAGATTTCTCCCTCCTAATCATCCTTATCGTAAAAAGAAGAAACCTTTTAATGGGGAGATAGAGAATGGAGTTGCTCGTTTGCCATTAACAAGAAATGATGTTTACGAACGGGTCAAGGATATTGAAAATGCATTTGGCGAAGTATTTCCTCTTTTAGAAGGCTCGTGGAAGAAGAAATCTATATTTTGGGATCTTCCGTATTGGAGACATTTACAGGTTAGACATTGTCTAGATGTAATGCATATAGAAAAAAATGTTTGCGACAGTATCGTTGGGACACTCTTGAATATACCTGGTAAGACAAAAGATGGTGAGAAAGCTAGGCAAGATATGTTGAAAATGGGTATCCGGAAGGAGTTAGCACCGGTGCAGAAAGGTAAACGTACCTATTTGCCCCCGGCATGTTCTACATTATCCAAAGAAGAGAAAACTAGTTTATGTGAGTGTCTTCGTGGTGTGAAGGTTCCAACAAGTTATTCTTCAAACATTAGCAGTCGTGTATTAGTGAAGGATTTGAAATTGACAGGTATGAAGTCTCATGATTGTCGTGTGTTAATGCAACATCTATTACCTGTTTCAATTAGAGGTATATTGCCTAAACTTGTTAGGCATGTTATTACAAATCTTTGTCTCTTTTTTAATATAATCTGTAGCAAGGTAATTGATCCTGATACGTTGGATGCTCAACAAGCCGATGTTATTGTTACCTTATGCCAATTTGAGATGTATTTTCCACCTTCATTTTTCGATGTTATGTTGCATTTGGTTGTTCATCTTGTAAGAGAAATCAAAATTTGTGGTCCTGTATTTATGAGATATATGTATCCGTTTGAAATGCATATGGGAAGTTTAAAAAGAAAAACAAAAAACAGATATAGACCTGAAGCCAGTATCGTAGAAGCTACTGTAGCTGAGGAGGTTATTGAATTTGTCACTCCATACTTAACTGGTGTTGAACCTATTAGACTTCGTAAGTCTCGACATGAAGGACGACTTGACGGCCATGGCATAATTGGATCAAATTGATTTCAATTGGTGATGAGATGTTTCACAAAGCTCCGCTACTTGTTTTGCAGCACCTTAGTGAGGTACATCCTTACTTCGAGGAGCACATGACAATTCTAAAGTCTCAGAATCCTTCAAAGAACGAAAGGTGGTTGACGAATGAACATAACCGCTCTTTTGTCATATGGTTTAAACATACGGTAATGTCTCAATTGTCTCAAACAAATCATGGTATTTCAGATACAATAAAATGGTTAGCATATGGGCCTCGATTTCATGTCAATTCATGGGAAGGATATGATATGAGCGGTTATGTCTTTTATACGAAGCGTTAGGATGAGAAGAGCAAAATGCAAAATAGTGGAGTTAGCATCGTTGCATCTTCAAGAGAATTTGCTAGTGCTAAAGATAACAGACCAATAAATGTGATTTAATGCTATATTATGGGATAATCGAGGATATTTGAGAACTTGAGTATAAAGACTTCACAATCCCGCTATTTCGATGTAGATGGGATGACAATCGTCGTGTTGTACGAGTGGATGAACATGGATTCACATTGGTTGACTTTGGTCAAGTGAGTCATGATAATGATCCACTCATCTTGGCATCTCAAGCAAAACAAGTTTTTTACGTGACTGATCCCGCCGATAATAAGTGGAATGTTGTTCTTCCCGGCAAAAGACGCATTGTTAGGATTGGTGATGTGGTGGATGAAGAAGAGTATAATCAATTTGATGAGAATCCACCTTTCTTCGTCGGCTCAAGTCTACCAGAAGAAGTTGATTTAAATGCAATTTATGCACGTTCTGATCACGATGAGGGGGTTTGGATAGTTGGGTAATTTTTTTTATGCTCATCATGCTTTAGTTGCCAGTTGAAATCTTTCATTTTCTGTAATTCTTTATTTTTTTGAGAATAATTACTAATAAGATATTTTACAGGGATACTTGATCGCTGTTTTTGTTGCAGACTTCGGATATTGTATCACTGCTTGCTCTCAGGTAATTTATCTGTTAACTCTACAGTGTTTTTCTTCTGTTTGCTTGTATACTGATAATTTAACTTATCAATAAAGCCATAATTATCACATCACATATTCGTACTTCGATTTAGTGTTGCACTACTGTTTGTATTACTGGGACTTGAGATTTATAGCATTAGAGATTAGTATAGTCAGTGATTTGCACGCAACAACACATTTAACTGGGTTTCAATTCATTTTTAAAATTAATGCGGATCCTATGTATTACAGGCTGCCTATTTATCGAATAACAAGCTTTCCTCAGGTCAATTTTTATGCACATGATTCGGTTTGTTTTCCTGCCCATTCCTCAAACTATCTCATGAATATATAAAATTCCATTATTTATAGTTCTTTTTTGAATAAATGCATATTGGTTTCTTAAAATTAAATCATACATGAGAAGTTTGAGTCTATTACACAACACTTTCACCAAAATCTCTTGCTGTTTCTAACATAAGATCCTTAATCATTTCCCAATGAGCCTTGTAAAACTTGGCGTTAAACCTGTCTGGACCTGGAGTAGTATCTTCTTTGATGCTATATAATGCAGCTTTGATTTCCATCAAGTCAATTTGGTCATTTAGAAAATTCTGGTCATATTCAATTATAACCTGCTTGCACACCATATTAGGTAATTTGCAACCCAGTCTCTGATTTAACAAGTTGAAGAAATAGTTCACCGCTTGATCCAAAATTTCATCTCCTCTGACTGTTAAAACACCGTTTATTGTTATCTGACACACCCAGTTGTTTTAATTCTTATTAGTCATCTTTGGATAGAAAAAAGATGTGTTATTGTCTTCTAAAAGCGACCAGTCACATTTAGATTTTCGTTTTGTATCTATTGTCTCTTGCATGATAGCTTTCTTTGTCTCTAGCATAAAGTTGAGAAATATTTGTGTTATTTAAGTGATTTGACAAATAGGTTTTCTTTCAGTAAGAAATCATAAAGTTTGAAATCCTGAAACAAAAAATAAAAATAAATGATGAGATCGGGCTAATTCAATTCAAGCAAATTCAGTGCCTTCATTAATATTACCTGAATAATCTATTCATTACGTGAGTTACAAGTACTGATTATGCATTCATCAAACAATTACAGTGCAATCTATAAAGCGTACAGTTAAGGCTAAACAATGATGTCAATCACTATATGAAAATAAATAATGCTGACTTTCGTTTTTAATATCTGTTGGAAAATTATATACTATAGAAACAACAGGGAAGGTTAAGTATTTCTTGTACTAAATTGTATATTCCACTGATAATATGCTAATTTTGACAATCAGATAAACTGTGAAATATCAAATCCATTCAAGCATCCATGTATTGTTAATTTAAAAAAAACAGTTACAAGACTGTTAACATCAAAATGATATTATTATTCCTAAAAAACTTATATACTTAACAATATTGAAAATGTTACCAGACTGGGAATAAATATTTTTATTACATAAAGTTAAATATTGTAGATCTTTTATTAAATAAGTAGGAGTAAGTTATTAAAAATTTAAATCACAGATGACAGAAGAAAGCAGGTTTTAAATGCAAAATTATTGAAAAATACGTAGTTTGCTATGAAAAGTTGGAAGAACGAGTAATATTGACATATTGTACAATAGACAGCACGGAAAAATGTGAAGAAAGCCTTCAGTGGAAACTCTTTTTCCACCAGTGGTATAAAATCCACTACAACAACAGTTAAGAAAATTTCATAATTTATTCTATTTGCAACCCTGTATTTGTAGTTACAAACAGAGACATGCTTCCTTCTTTGTGTCATTCCTTTTTTTATTCTACTCCCTCAACTTTTCTCTGACTTTCTTTCTCTTCTGTACTAGTCTAAAGAGAGGTCTTCCTTTAATATTGTTGTTCCACCCTTCCTCCACTTAAGCCTTATACTCCTCACATAATGTCCAGTGAACACCTTGGTTGGTCTATTGCAATGTTCCCCCATCGATAATAAAATGGGTGTATGATTGCCAACTCCTGAAGAAAGAAACTTAGTACTAGATTGTTGAAATAAATTAATATGGCATCTTCTATTAGTTATGCATATAATATGATTGCTTACAGTTATGCATAAAATATGCAACTATAAGATGTTTGCCCTAGTGTATTATATTTTTTTTGTTCCTATAACATCATATGCATGCTATCTGTGCAACCACATTCAATCTCAATTTCTGATTTTTTTTTTATAAATCCATAATTAAATGGTCACTAAACGATCAACTACAGGAATAATGGAGATAGAACAATTTGGACAAAATGAAGAACATGATCCTTCTACTTCACAGTCATTATCTAAGAAGAGGCGAAGATGCCCAACAACCGGGAAGAAATATAAAACGCAAGAACCAAAATTCATTGAGTGGAGTGATAACGGCAAACCCATTGGAAAGTGGGCGAAACTTATAAGGCGTATGTGGGCGATACTGCTAGATCTAAAATTGATATCAATATTAAAAATTGGGATGACGTTTGTAAAGGGCTTAAAGATACTATATGGGAAGATGTTAAGGTATTATAAATTCATTTGTTCACTTATTACTTATTTGGCTTTGAGACCCAATTGGACATTTAAAGTCTTATAAGGCGTATGTAACTATGATTTTTTTTTATCTCAGATCGAGTACCACATTGACGACAACATGAAAGATAACGTGTTAAAATATGTCTGTGGGCGATGGAAAGATTTCAAAACAAAATTGGTTGGTGGTTGGATTACGAAGATAAGAAAACTTCCAGTGGACCATAAAGAGCCGTACGAGCTTTATGATGGCATTACACAAGCACAGTGGGAAACGTTCAAGAAGAATTGTGAAACTGAGGAATTTAAGGTATTTTTTTGTTAATTATGTTTCATTTACTAAAACTTCCAGGTTTCAGAATACATGCATAATTGTTGACTGGTTGGGGCAGGGGTGAGGAATGTTGAGTTGGTGGTGAAAAAGGAAACATGCTTATGGTTTTTAGAAGATGCTTTCTGATATATCTTTTGATTTGTGGTGCTTTCTATCTTACTTTTTGAGCTTTGAATTTTTCATTTTATGGAGATTTTAGGTTAAGGGGAGATGGCATGTGTAGCATGTGTTTGTTGTTGTTTGGGTATAGTCTGTCAATTGATTATATAAGAACGAGAAATGATTTTAAATTCTTTGGTTTATGTAACTTGCTGAATGAATATTGTTGTAGCACAAAATGCATAGTTGGAACTATATGAAGTAAATGGTGTGTTCGGTTATGGTACGGTCAAGTTATTCAGAAAAAAACAATTGTGTAATTTGCAGGTTGAATTCAAAAGGTCAGTCCTATCATATGCACCTGGTGATATGCACTTGAAGCTATTATAAAGGTTGCGTTGGGTTTATTGAAGTTGTATTTTTTTTTCAATTTAGTTTGTAACTTGACCAAACAAATAGGCAAATCTGAGGAACTTCCTGATAGCCCATATTCAATTAAGTTCTGTTTTGTGTTGACTAAATGATTTTCTAAACAAATGGGCACCTATTACTGCTATGTTAACATATATGGTCTATGAATTTAACCATTTTGTATTGAATAAATGATGTTGAGTTGGTGGTTTCAGAATACAAGACTATTTACAAAAAGTATATCCCTTTTTTCCTACGTACCAGTGCTATAATAAACAACACCCATACATTTGAAAAGAAAAGTGCTGTATGAAACAACACTAATACAAAATAAATGATTATACATTATTTTGGCTTTCAAAAAAATAAAAAATAAATGATTATACATAAAATGATTATTGTCGGACACTTTAAAGCTGCTTACAGATGCGTATGCCAAAAAGCTATACCAAAATGCAAGTGCTTATTTTTGGCATGCTCGACTAAGTCGCATTAGTTAACAGTTATTGCAGAAACTGTTGATGGATCAGTTATTAAATGATGTTCCTCTTTTTAAAGAAATTCTTGAAAAATACACACTTCTTCAACTTACATTCACAAATACATGCATTATTTTTCACACTTTGGGTATATATTAATATTCATTATTTTTGACAGCAATTAAGCAAGAAGGGTAGGAAGAGTCAAACATACAATGAGCATCTTCACTATTTGGGGCAAGCTGGATATGCAGGGAAGAAAGCTAAATGGATAACCGAAGGTCATAGTTCATCGACTACATACCAAGTGGTTCTTTTTTGGATCGAAGTATTGACTGGGTTTTGGCAAGATCCAAAAAAGAAGCTAATGGAAGTTATGTAATCCTTAATGAGAAAACTAGGATAGTTGTAGATAAAGCGGTATGACTAATTTCGATGCATTTTATCCCATTTGGTTAATCTCTTACAAAACAAAGCAATAAATTATTGAGAAAACTAATTTTTTTGTTGTTGACAGAATACTTGGAGAGAAAAAGCCATCGAAGGAACATGGGTTCCAAATAGACATGATGATGTCTTAAATCGCGCTCTTGAAAAAAAAAACATCCAGGTCGAGTTAGAGGAATTGGTGGGACGGTCGGTATCAAAGATGTATTTGGAAAGGTAGTGAAATATAAAGGTCCAAGTAGTGTAATATCAACAGATGAACTACATCGTATCACTCAGGAAATAGAAACTAAAGTGAGCCAAAGATTCGAGTCTATGGTAGATACGATGATTGAGCAAAAGATTGCAAACTTTTTCAATAGGATGGGTATGCAAATGCCCAATGATATTGTGGTCGAAAATGTACCACCATTTGGTCATCGCAGTAGCTGTCAATCAGTACAATTGGACAAATTACAAAATACCAGCACAAATCAAGAGATGGATCCTTATGAAAACTTGCAGGTAACTAATTCAAAAGTCTATTTTTGTAAAATTATAAGATTCTAAAACGTGTAAGTCAATAATTTTAGTGTTGTACTTGTCATTCTAGAGGCCAACTAAATGTCGTTTAGCTGTTAATTTGGACTCCAAAATTGTCGTAGTGGGTCACGGCATGGTGCATCCTGCTTCTAGGCCTGGAGATCAATGCCATAATCAACAAATCTTGACCAATCATGTAAAGGTTGGAATTGACGCAGTACTATTCATGTAGGAACCCCTCTTCCGGTTCCAAGTAAATATCACATCACGATAGGAGAAGCACTTGGTAGTTTTGTGCAATGGCCTAAAAATCTCGTGCTTTTAGGCGATGATGATAAGGTAAAGAAAACACTTTTTGTATTTTTTTGAGCTTTGCTTGAATAAAATATGCAGACTCCATGCTGCTTATGAATTTTTTGTGTGCAGGCTACACATATTAGGAGCAAAGACAAAGTGAGTGAGCCTGCAAAGCGTAGGACGATCGTGGGTGAAGACATCATCAATACTTTAACGGATGAGTGCAAATATTTCCATGACCTGATATTTCAAGTGCCATCCTATGATAATAATTTCATTAATGCAATTCACGTGAACAAGGATTTATTTACATACGATGAGGACTTTGAAATCCATGTCACTATGGATGACATTATCCAATTCCTTTGTATGGGATGGTTGAATGGAGAATGGTTGCAAATTTGCATCATGTGAGTATTATATATATATATATATATATATATATATATATATGATGAATATTTCTATCTGTGTACCAATATAGCTACTATGTGAAATACTTAGGTTACATTTACAAAAAATAGCTTATAAATTCATTGTATATGTTCTATTTTATATTATGTATTATACATGAAATGGTAGAATGACAATATTTGTATGTTGTACTTATTTTTAGGTGGTTAAATCATATGTGCAATGACCTCGGAGTGGAGACCATCGAGTTTATGTGTCCAAATAAGTTGTCTCAAGTGCGGAAATATCCAGACGCTACAAATATATATATTTCGAACACATGGCGTGCGTCACAATCGAAGAGCTTACTCTTAGCCCCACACTACGAAGGGTATGAGCAATAAACTTTTAGAAAATAGTTTACAAATCTAATGTTGATATTAACTTCATATAAATCTTATAATGTAGGAAACATTGTCTGCTGCTTGTTTTCCGTATAAAAAGAATGAGGTTTATGTTTTGGATCCCCAAGTTGAACGCAAATCTAAACTGGAAATTAGACCACAAGTGAATATGTACGTTTTATTTATTTGCCTTCTGATATCTTTTTTGCTTGATGCAAGTGAATATGTACGTTGTATTTAAATTTTTATTTTATGTATAGGGCCTTTAAAACTTATAAGGCTTATGGTGGAAAATCTCGAGGAATTTACTTCAAATGGAAGACTATTAAGGTGATTTATTTTGTAAAAAATAAAAATAAACTTCTATGTTGGATATAAATTCAAATTAACCTATCTATTAAATTATTGTGTAATATTGTTGTAGTGTCCTCAACAATCTAGAACGACGGATTATGGGTATATGTATGATATAGTAAAAAACCACGATCAAAGCACCGAAATACTTGAGGTACCACCTTAATTTGATTCCTTCATAATTTTTGTTAAGTACTTGTTCGATTAATGTTTCAAAATAATCTTGTAATTGCAGTACTTTGTACAAGATAGTTCTTATAGCCAGCAAGAGGTAGATGAGGTTCGTGACAGTTTAGCTAGTTATATCATGCATAACTGGATGTAGTCTTCTTATATGCTACTATATGGTGGGTTTATTCTTGTCTCTTTCATACTTCCAGCATTACATGATTAGGAGCTAAAAATAAAATAATTATAATTGAATACATTTTTTATATTTAAAATGAAATGACCGGGAAAAGTTGAATGATTGGTATGGCTGTTACAATATATAGTAGGTGGAAAAGTTGAATGATTGATTAATATGTATGTTGATTAGTGTATGCCATTATTTGTTATAGTTTAGAGTAATGCCATTTTTTATTTGTTATAGCTAACCATTTTCTGGCCATATACAGCACCCAAATTTCTAGCCTGAAAATCTATGCAATTTGAGCAGGAAACCAGCTCCCTTATACTTGATTAGTTAAATGTTAGGAAGGGTAAATTTGCAGCTTATGTATTTATTCACATTCGCTAAGTGTGTGTTGATATAACACTTATACTTGATTAGTTAAATGTTATAATCGAAATGCGATAAATGTAGTTTTAAGAGCATGAAGGCTAAACTAAAATATAAAACTCTCAGTTAAAATTTATTGAATGTTTGTATGCTAGCTGCCACTCAATACCAAGCCTTCATTTTGTAATGTCACAGATGAGGTATATTTATCAATTCTTTTTGAAGTAAATTGTGATGTCAACTAAAAGCAAAAGGTTTGTTGCAGTGCTAATGAGATTATTTAAATTTAAAATGTATTAACCTACATTGTTAACACTGATATATGATACGTGTCACTCAAGTACTGATATTTGGAAATGCAGAAATTATATCAGGTTATATTGGCAAAATAACCTGATATTACCAGCAAAAAGCGAACATATTGATAAAAGTAAAGTTCGTGACAAAGTTATGCTAAACAATATGTATAGTTATATTTAAGAAGAATATTTTCATATTTATTGGAAAATATAAAATCCGAAAAAGAAAGAGTGGTCCTTGCATGAGGAGAGCAAAAGTTATATAATAAATAATAATAATGAACCATGTAAATGTCTAGTGGCTATTACCTATTACAATTATATATGAGATATCCCTTAGATGATCGATAAAAGAATAAACCTACTTCAACTAGAAAAATATATACATGCTGATTATTACAATAAAGATGGTTAACAATAATTGCAGTCTATATGGATCAATTAATCAGCCGACTAATGGCTGTTGTTTGAAAAGAATTGAGGACATGTTGTAGCTTGTAAGGCCTTGTTGCTAAAATTAATTAAAATGTAAATATAAAGAAGTGCAAGGTGTAGGAACTAGTATTTGGAACGGGCTGCTACACAAATGATATAAATGTGGGGTAAGGTGTTGAACTTGCGGTGGAGTTGTAGTGTGATGATGCCTATCTATAGAAGGTTAAACATGTAGGAGCTCCCGAAGGCTACACAAATTGATCTGAAGCTGCATGGTACGAATTCCAACAAACTAGCTGCAATAGGTGAGGACAAGATAGCTGCAAAACATGGTGTTGTGAGAAATTGCAAAAAGTGTGATGATGCAAGAACTAGAGCACTGCACGTTCAATATGAAGTTGTAAGGCAACGAGAGATGATAGCTGCAAAGTAGGCCTGCTCACCGAGTAGTGAGATGATAGCTGCACTTTGAGGTGTGGTGTAATGCAAACAAAGAGACGATAGCTGCAAGTAGGCCTGCATCAAACTAGTGTACTATTGAAGAATAGCCAAGAGAAACTTTCCTGTAGGCCTACACGTGAATTTGTCACAATATATAGTTGGTAATTTGTGTTGTATGGAAGAAATGTGTTGTAGGACTTGAAGTGGTTTGAGGGAGAGGATGTTGTTGGAGGCAGGAAGTTTTATGATGTTTGGGTAGTTGTATATCAGTTATAGAAGTGGAAGTTGATGATAACGTGGAAGTGATAGTGGATATGTTTGTTGTAGAATGTTCGCTGCAGTGGAGTGGAGTGGAAAGAAACAGGTGGATTGTGGTAGATTTCTTCGAGTAGAGGATAATGAAGATTGTTTGCAGGGATTTGTGGATATGAAGGAGCGAATTGTTTGACGGCAGTTTCAGAGGTGAATGCTATGGTATGAAGAATTGAATGTATGAAAAAATCAATTGAAGGTATGGTTGCAATTGAATGTTTGGTGTTGAAGTGTTTTTGTGGTCTGGCACTTCAACAGGCTATGGCAGTAGTTATAATTGAATGCATAACTGGTATGATAACTTACGATTGCAACGGTTTGGTCATTTCATTATTACAATCTTTATCTCCAAATGGCATATACAGTGTTTACATCAGTAGCCTTTAAGTTTGATGAATTGGCTGTGCATAGAGAGCATATGCATATGCAGGATCATATCTATTATCTAATCTGAATGTTTGTATTCTGCAGGATCATATGCATATTTTCTTCTGTTATCTAATCTGAATGTTTGTATTCTGCAGGACCATATGCATATGCAGATTGTACAGCTCAACTTCAGGTAGCTCAAGTACAAAATAGGATGAAGGTTTGTGCATTTGAAGACCATCTTCTTCTTAATCTATCCGTCGTCAACGATACATTCTCTTCTCTGTATATATGTATTTTTGTGTGTCTACATATAACACGCTGCATTTATTTTTTACTACTGACTGTCTGATTATGTACAGTGGAATTTATTTATGTTTCTTTTGTCGAATTATTAAATCTGATTATGTATTTGCCATCAAATTTTATTTTGAATGATTGTAATATTGCATGCAATAATTATTTGTTATAATCAATAATATATATACAGTCTATTTGAGTACTGTAATAATGGTTTTTGAGAATGGCTTTTTTGCATTAGGTATAAATAGCTGATGCAATAGAGGGATTAATTTGCATCGGTTGTTATAAAAAACCGATGCAATAGAGGGATTAGTTTGCATCGGTTTTCAACAACAACCTATGCAACAAGGTCCTTTGTTGCATCAGTTTTCAGTACAACGATGCAATATGGGGCTGTGTCCAAGCACCAACGACGATATTTTGCATCAGTAATTAGTAACAACCAATGCAAAAAAGGACCATTTTGCATCGGTTTCATAACTGATGCAAAAGTGTTAAGCCTGTTGCATCGGTTGCATATGCATCGGTTGTTGAACTGATGCAAAAGGGGGGTAAACAACCGATGCAAATGGCCTGTTTTGTAATAGTGTTTTTTAGTTTAAGTATCTCATAAACCATGCTCTGATACCAAGCTGTAACATCCCCTAGCTAAAGGCCTAAAACTAAGCTACTGATGTTGCAGTTATCTATAGTATTAGCTACCGACGACTAAAAAAGGCTATCCTAATGGTATCCACAATATCAGAAGCTTATGAATATGAAATAAAACACGGATTTTAATACAACATTTTCATCACTACATTTAAAACATGAGTTCCATATTCAACTTACATAATCCCAAATACGCTCCCAGGCGGCATAGATCAAATATACATATTATAAAATAGGCCAAGAGCGCTATATGAAGATACCCCCTTGGATGATCAGATTTGTATGGTCATAATAGACCTAATATAATCACATCGAAAATACAACAAAACATAAACAAAAATTGAAAGTACTAAATAACTTTCCATTTTCCTTTTGTATGCCTTCGGTAGTGTATTCGTCAACATTCTAAAACCTAAAAAAGACCTTAATCCCTCAACCAACTCAAATTAAATTTGAGTGCCCATGAGTTTAAGGGGAACCTAAACTTTAAGTCAGACATAAAGCCTTGTGTGAATAATATTATACATCTCAGAATGATTATGTTAAGTGAGTCCATGCTGCTTAAAGGAATGGGTTTCCTCTCACTAACATCTTTTTAAAACAAATCTTTGCAAAACCTTTCATAAAAACTTATACTGTGCTCCTACATCCACAATACTTAAATACTGTAAAGCAACCATTATGTAAACATACATAAATATCAGGTAATTATGAACTATCTGTTTAAACACACAAGTTTTTTTGGATAACTTTTAACCTTTGGCTGACTCAGCCCTACCATACAATATAATCAAAAATTAACCTAACACCTTAGATATTCTTCTTCTGGATTATCTATCCTTAACTATTTATTAAACATTCCTATCTGGATGGTCTATCCTTAACTACATTCTAAATACTTCACTTCTAGATGGTCTGTCCTTAACTATCTGTTAAATACTTCACTTTTGGACGGTCTGTCCCTAACTTAATCGTCTCCTCAGTCTTCCTGATCCTTATGGATTTTCGGGCTCACCAATAACCAATCTTTATACAAACGTATATGCCTTCCGGTGTATAACCATAATTTTAGTATACCTATGACAAAGCCCTACCTATTGGAATCTTGGACAATAATTAGCTGGGGCTATTAGCTAATGTATAGGGTGCGACCCCTGAGTCATTTTTGCTTAAGGATCCGCTCCCATAATTTTCCTTGAAAACATTTTCAAAATGATTAAAAACCTTTTAATCAAACTTAAACAAGGAAAAATATATAATCTTTGTACTTTACTCAAAATCATATTACCGTGTCACACACACACACACACACACACACACATATATATATATATGCTTTACACAAAATTTAGTTGATGAAAAGATTTAACCAATTGAAAGAACCTCTTACTAAACTTTTGAAGTCGTCTCTTTCTAAATCAAACATTAAATCTTTCGAAACTTTTCTCTAACCCATTTGAAACCATGGAAAAGCAAACCTTTCGAAAGCTATAAAACTTTGGACATCCATCTTTAAAATCACTTTAAAACATTGCCTTAGAAAAACCTTGGAAAACCTTCCATTTAAACTTTTCGAATCCATTGAACTACTCCTTTCAAAATCATTCAAAACGAACCTTTCGAGACTATTCAATAAACCTTTCAAAATCATTGGATTCAAACCTTTCAAATCGTTCAATAAATAAACCTTTCAAAACAATTCAATATAAACCTTTCGAAATCATTCACTTTAACAAAACTTTCGAAATCTTTCTGGGTTCAATTTAAACAGGTGGAAACCTTCCTTTAAAACCTTTTGAAATCATTAAAAGCTACCTTTCGACTTTGTCGAAAGTTCTGCTTCGAAAGTTTGGTTGTACTTCAATTTATAAAACAAAGTTAAATCACTTAAGTCGAAAGCTCTCTTTCGAAAGCATGGAGAGAAGTAGCTGGTTTTAAATAAGTACTTTCGCCTTTGTCGAAAGGTTCAAAAAATAAAATGGTGGTAACATTCGACTTAGAACCCTTTGACTCTATCCAATTCATTACGTACCAAGTAGCTTGATACCATATGCATTGGTTTGACGTTGCTAAAAGCTTTGAACCTCTTGACCTTATCGGAAGGTTTGGATCGAGAGTTTTATTAATGTAAAGGCCGAAACATGTAAAAATTGTGATTTCTTTGCTTTTAACTTAAAAAGGAAATCTTTTCAACTAACTTGCCTTCATTTGTTAAATTCTCATTGGTTAATAATTACTTTTCAGAAATGTGCTGAAACTGTTTCTAAAATTAAATAATCATTTTATTTTTACAAAATGTTCCTTCTCCTTAGTTAAATATATGAAACATTTAAGTCCAATGCCTTAAATAATTTTATATATTCATTAAAACACCTAGGAAAAATTTGGGAAAAATTCCAAAAAATCTATTTTAATATGTTGCCAAACATATTAAAATTTCAACCCCAAATAATTATTAATTTAGCCGAAAATATTTTATAACCTAGTAAACAATTTCCTTCACTAGAAAATTAATACAAAATCCATATTAATTCAGAAAATTATGAAAATTGAAACCCATCTCTATATATCATTTTCGACCTATATTCAAATTTTCAAGGGATTTGGATGTCATTAAGTATGGTTTTCATGTCAAACTTATCATAAAAACTAACATGAACATACATAATCCATCAATAACACACACACACACATATATATAACTTTAATCGTCAAAGCATGGCATATAGTTGCAAAATCATTCGGGTCTAATCTTAAAATGGAGAACTAGAAGAAATTAGGATGTAGTAATTATTTATCTTAGCTTTGAGATTATAGATGTGTGATTTGATGTTTATTTAGTTGATTGCTTCCCTTCCGTTCAATCCCAGCTTTAATCTGCTTCCTGAGAATGACAATGGTGGTCGGCCTTGGTATTTTCAGGTTGAGTAAAATGAAATGAACGTGCTATCTCCTAAGGGTTCAGGGCATAAGCTCCACCTATTTCTCATATTCCCCTTCTCATATCCTAACACATTTGCTTAGGTTATTTCATTTTAGTTTGCTCATTAACATGACAAGGCTACCCTTAGCTTATCAATTATCAACTTATTAATCTCCACATTATTTGTTTATTTACATAACTAACTATTTTAAATAACATCATAAAAATATGGGGTGTAGCAGAATCATTCGTAGGGGTAAGCTAGACTTGATGACTAGATGGATAGACGTGCAATCGCCTGAGGCAGTGGCAATAGGCATTTAAAGCAGCGGTGGTTTTTGGAAGAATCGAGAGGAATGGTGTAAGGAGGAGGAGCGGCGCAAGGCTTGTTAGCGGCGTCGAAGGCAGGCATGTCGCGAGAGGTAGGCGCGGCGCCAAACGGCGAAGGCAGTGATGAAAATAGTCGTGGTCGATGTTTTCCAGGAGCGAGAATTGAAGGAAGGAAGATAGTTAATTAATTTAAAATTTTATTTAATTAAAATTTAATGATAATTTAATTAATTAAAACTTTCATTAATTCATATTTAACTCAAACGAATTCCAAATTAAATGCGATGAGTTCAATTGCGATCGTAACATCAAGTGCTACGCTTTGGACTTGGATTGAATAGATATGGAGATCGTAGAAATTTGGGTTAAAATTGATCGTTCATTAAATTTTAATTCAAAATGGAATGCTTTGGTAACTAATAAAATCAAGGTGACTTAACCTCAATTTTTTGGTTAACTAGTGTGATATATAGTTGATAAAAAATTGCTGATTGGTGGATGGTTTGCTATTTTATGTTTTTGGTTTGGATAGGTACCCGCCCAATTTATATTTCTAAAACAAAGGTAAATCACCTAAGTCGAAAGCTCTCTTTCAAAAGCATGGGGAGAAGCGGCTGGTTTTAAATAACTAAACCTTTTGTCTTTGTCGAAAGGTTCAAAACAAAACGGCGGTAACCTTTCGACTTAGAACCCTTCGACTCTGTCCAATTCATTACATACAAGTAGCTTGATACCATATGCATTGGTTTGACCTTGTCAAAAGCTTTGAACATTTCGACCTTGTCGGAAGGTTTGGATCGGAAGGTTTATGTAACGACCCAATTTTCGATGCCCGAAAATCGAACCATTAGGGTTAAAAGAAGTAGGAGGTAGAAGAAGAAATAGAAACAATATCAGAATCTTACCAACGCAGCGGAATAAAATATAGTAGATGATAACATATCTTTACACAAAAGAAATTATATCAGTTTTATACATACATCATCAGAATACAGCATCAGAGTTCAATACAATCAACAATACAACTCAGGATGGTTAAAATGTCTCATCCTTCCAAAACTGAATACACAGCCGAATATACATCAAATATGTCGGATACGTCTCACCATCCAGCTCGTCTCCTGAGCCCCATGGCAGTCCATCCAGAATCTGTACTCTATAATACTCGGTCTGACTCGAGCATTAGAGTTAAATAACACCCGATTCAGCCTGGAAAACCAGCGTGAGAAAACACACTCAATTAGATTATTCAAGTTATCAAAATCCTTTGAAAATCAAAGGTATCTCGTAAGACCACGCCACAAATAAACGTGCCGGATTTTTACCTTACGATAACTAAAACCTTTCTTATAAAATCCTCTGATATTATAATAGTGTCTATATACTAATACTTATTCAAATTGCCAAAATTGTTACATTATTAAATTCTAGCTACTAGCCACAAAGTGGGTTCTACAAACAAAAAACTGTAAAGGGAACGTAGGGAAAATGGATTTCCATCAATGGCAAGGCTACTGGGGTACCATCCGTTACAGTACGTGTCTAGATCACCGTACCGAGGATCCCATCTAAATCCCCTACAACACAAGACTGGAGCTACCCCTTACTGGATAGTTCGAATAAGTTCACCATGCGGTTGGGATCAGCAATCGCCACAAAGTCGAATATATAAAGGGACATCTAGACAGGGTGACCTTACCCTAATTGGTTGCTAGCCACTTAGCCTTGTGTACACCTCCCCTATTTTAGCCATTCTCGGTTTATGAGGCTCGAGGCTATGCGTTACCTTTTAAGAACATAATCATTTAGAATGCTCATCGTCCGCCTGACGATGTTCTGAAAGCATTCGTCCCTACAAGTCCGTTTCAGGTTCGAACGGAACTGAAGGCACTACTCCTACTACATCCATTTTGGAATCACCCTCAGGATTAGTAGCGATTAGCCCTTGCACTTCACTGCTCCATCTTCGACTCCCATCTCTTGTCTTCCTCACGAAAACGTTCAAGCCGAATTGAAGTGATTTTCAGGAAGTAAATCTCGATCTCGGTCTCTTCGAAACGATCAACGCATTTGGCCAATATTGATAGTTGGTTACTTAACTATCAAATAACATTCACAACCAATCATCAAGCCATAATAGTTTCTCCCAAATTATTTATTTTTAAATATCTTCGCAAGATATTTTCCTACATTTCAATCCTTTGAAAATAGTTTTCAAATCATCTTTCTCTCTCTCGTGGAAATAAATTTCCACCTAATTATTTTATTTCCACTGAAAACCGCCAAGTCCTAAATACGTAAGATTTTAAAAATAATTTAAATCATTTTATTCTAAAACATACTTTAAAATATTTAAATTAGAATTACTTAAACATTTAATTCAAAAATATATACTTTAAAAATATTTAAAATATACTACTTTGTAATATATAAAAACTAATTTTTTTACATAAAAGCTAAGCCAAACTAAATTTAAAAAAAAATAAGAGTTATGAAATTCTATAAAATTTTTACCAAATTATTTAAAATAAAACTATTTTATAAAATATAATATTAAAAAATTTCATTTTAAACATAATACCAATTAACCTTCAAATAATTACTACTAAGAAAAATTTAAAACATCTAAAAATAATAAATTTTATAAAACATTTATTTAAAACAAATTTTTAAAGCCTTTAACATATAAAAAGTCTCCTTTAAAATTTACTTGGCTTTCTAGGGAAATCCACTTCCCATTTCCATACCTTAAAAATAAACCACTATTTATTTTTAAAACAAATTACCCATTCCTTTATAAATTTCTACCATGAATTTATACTCTCGAACATCCACCGATATCCATTTCACTTTATAAACCCAGTTTATAAATTTCATAGTCTCATCTCCCTTTAAAAATTCCAATTTCAAACACTTAAATCAATTTTCAAATTGATTTTTCACAATTTACCCCATTTAAATTAAATTTCTTTACTTACCTAATTTCATTTCAAAACTCATTAAATTCATATTTAACTTCTTTATTTTAATTCAAAATCTTATTTAAACTGAAATACAAATCTCATACTTTTTCCAAATTTCTTCTTTACCTTTTCCAAATTTAAACCTTAAATTTGAAAATAATTTCTTTATTCCTATAAATAATATCATTAAGTCTAGAAATTTATTTATTCTTCTTTATTCAAAATGTACATCCCTTACTCCGACTTTATTTATTTAAAATTTAAAAATCAACTATTATTCTTCCAAATCATTTAATTATCCAAATTCCTTATAATTATTTTATTTAAAATTACCTTTTTATTTACTTTAAAAATCCAAACTTTATATATATATATATATATATATATATATTTCAATTCTCAAAATTCCAATATATATATATATATATAGCCAAGCCAGATTATTCAATAAATTCCAATTTCTAGTATGATCAATATAATTCATCACAGATCATCACATAATCATATCGTCGAATATATAAAATAAATGCAAACATTTTGAGGAATCCAGTTGGATCCCTCCAACCTGTTTTTCCCTGCATCCACAGATGTTAGCACAATATAATAATACTAATTCTACTTTGAGGTGGAATATCGCGGTATATGGGATCATATTATCTCATCCACAATTATGCGGCGCATAGGGTCTCATCTGCTATATAATGCGGGAAATCAATCACTCCAGTATATATATACTACTATATATAATATACTACATCCAATCAATTCAATCATTCAACCAAATATTTAAATTTAACTATTTAAATTTAAATAACAACCCAGATGAGTGAGATTAACTCACCTTTACCTTTTGATATTGCAATCTGATCCAAACCAGCTTGTTTCTTCCTGATTTTAGACCTTCTATAAACAATTCACGATTTATTACTATTTGAATTAATAAAGCAATAAATCAGCATTTATTTATTTAATTTTAACAAATAAATTTGATTTAAACTAATAATTAAATTTAACAATTTAATTACCCTAAATAAATTATTTGAAATCTTCTAGCAAATTGTATTTTTACCCCTTTTTTTCATATCCGAACTGTATATAAAAATAATATATATATGGGTTTTAAAAATCTTATCTTTATATAAACTCTTATATTTTCTTTCTTTATAACTACATATATATATATATATATATATATATATATATTTATAAAATAATCTATGTAGATTTCCAAAAAAATCTGATTTATATAAACTTTCGAATGCTTTTAAAATTCTTATTATCATTATTTTTTTTCAAAACCTTTAATTTGTTTTCTGTTTCTGCCTATATACACATATATAAAAAAAAACTAAACAATAAGGCAAGCATGTATATTTTATTTATTTCTTCTTAATTAAACTAAGGATGAAATGTTATCTACCTTAAACTAAAATAGGTCTGAGAAAAAATAAACTATACCTTACTGTCATAAGCGAGCCCATGACCAAACCCTCATGCCATCGGCCACCACGACATCGCCGCTACCCAACTCAGGCTCGCGCATATCGCCTTCACTGACACCGCGACCGACATGATCACCGCCCAAGCCTCGACATCGCCATGGCCAACCCCAGATCGACATCGGCCATCAACAACCATGACTCTAGGACTCGAGCTCGAGCTCGCACGACACCAAGCTTCGATCGAAAGCGACCCCCCTCCTCGTGTCTCCCACTGCTCATCCAAGCATGCTCGAGCTCGACCCAATCATCTTCGAACGAGTTCGACCTTCAACACGATTTCGATTCTGATTTAATTCTCACAGTTCTGCCATTTCAAACGAACCCTCTTCTTTTATTTTTATTTATTTATTTTTGAATCATTCTTCGGCCATTAATTACGAATGATTTGATTTAAAAGAAGTTTGAAAGAAAATTAACAGGCTATTACTTTTTTCCTAACCAGATGAGATTAAATTTTCGAAAGAGAAGGGCTCAGCTCTTCGTTTAATTTATATTTCTATATTTTTATAATAAGGGAGACGCATGTAAAATTAGGGGAAACACATGTTTACAATGTCCTTACGGGTTTAATTTTGTCTAATGAATACGAATATCTATATATAAAAATTTAAATTCAAATTCAATTCGTCTCGATTTTCGCAACTCACAATTTCCAACTCCTATTGAGGCATGCCGCTAGACGTTTATAATGTTAAACCCATATTCTGAACACAATGGAAAAGGTTCCGAGGGCCAATTCGATCGCATGGAGAATATAGCTTTTTGGGCCAGTTATTTATTTAAATTTTAGATATAAAATTAAGCGCGTTTACTTATCATACGGCCAAATTATCACCCTAAACACAACAAAAATTGAAATTCGATAATAATACAATATTACGGATCCAATGGAACTGGTTTCATCGAAGTTTGAGGCTGTGCCTCAGAAGGCTATTTTTAAATATCAATTTAAACTATATAATTTCAAAACTTAACAAAACAATTTCAAATTCAAGTTTAACATTTTTACTATCTTCAGTACTATCAAGATAAATTTTACAAGCCTTTAAAATATTTTTATCCAGCTTAAAATCCAAGATTCACTATTTAAACCAATTTCAGATTATTAAATTCAATGATTTAATTGCCAAATAATAATGATGTTTGAAATTCAAGTTAACTACCTTTTAAATATTTAAAATATATTAAATATTCCAGTTTTAAATATCCAGAAATTACCAGGTCATCATAATTTACTACCGTAAAGGCAGAAATATGTAAAAAATGTAATTTCTTTGTTTTTAACCTAAAAAGGAAACCTTTTCAAATAACCTGCCTTTATTTATCAAATTGTCATTGGTTAACAATTACTTTTCAAAAATGTGCAAACATTATTTCTAAAATTATATAATCATTCTATTTTTACAAAATTCCCCTTCTCCTTAATTAAATATATAACATGTTTAAGTCCCATACCTTAAATAATTTTATATATTCATCAAAACATTTAGGAAAAATCTGGAAAAAAATACAAAAAATCTGTTTTAATATGTTTCCAAACATATAAAATTTCCAACCCCAAATAATTATTAATTTAGCCGAAAATAATTTATAACCCAGTAAATAATTTTCTTCACTAGAAAATTAGTACAAAATTCATAATAGTTCAAATTATGAAAATTGAAACACATCTTTAAAATATCATTTCTTATCTATATTCAAATTTTCAAGGCATTTGGATGTCATAAATAGGGTTTTCATGTCAAACATATCATAAAAACTAACATGAACTATATAATGCATCAACAACATATTTATATATAACTTTAATTGTCAACACGTGGCATATACTTGCAAAATCATTTCGGGTCTAATCTTAAAACCTAAAACTAAAAGAAATTGGGATGTAGATATTTTTTATCTTAGCTTTGAGATCATAGATGTGAGATTTGATGTTGATTTAGTTGACTGTTTCCCTTCCGTTGAATCCTAGCTTTAATCTTCTTCTTGAGAACGATAATGGCGGCCAGCCTTAGTATTTTTAGTTTGAGTAAAATGAAATGAATGTGCTATCTCCTGAGGGTTTAGGGTATAAGCTCCACCTAATTCCCATATTGCCCTTCTCATATCCTAATACATTGGCTTAGGTTATTTCAGAAAAGTAAGCTTCAATGGTTAAATAAATTATTTTAATTTATTTATAATATTTATATTTTTAAATAAAATTATACAAATTTATTTTTAAATTTGGTTTACATATATAAATAGTTTAACTAAAACATCAAAATGTGACCGTAAAACATTTTGTTGAAAATCAAAGTTTTATCGATTAAAAGTTGTCGCAACGCCGTCGCACCTTTATTTTCTTATATAGAAACATATATTAAAATAGTATAAGTATTCATTAATTCACTAATCAAGTTTACTTTTACTCAACATACTTAGAAAAATTTAAATAATTAATAAAAAATAAGCATAAAAAGACAAAAAAGTACAAAAGTCAAAAATAAAAACATCAAATCAAACAAACATAATTAATACTTTCTTTAATTCTTAAGTGAAAATACATAAAGTAATGCTTTGAAATGTGATGTTAAGTGTTTAAAAAATAAGGTTGCTTAAAAAGTAAGTAAAGGGTATTTTGGTCTTTTTACAAAATATTATTTTAATCCAAAACTTTTTCTATAGATAAGCATCCACTTTCTCACTTTTTTCACTTCTTCTTCTTTCTTTTTCAAGCTTTCTAAAAGCTTCTCCATTGGCTTCCATGCCTTAAGAAAATAAAAAAAAAATATTAGAAAATAAATGAAAGAGAAAATAAAGTATTCCACTTCAAATTTAGTGCAAGCCACCTCTTTTTCCACCTACAACTCACGGCCACCACCACCAAGCCAAGGCCGAGCTCCTCCAACCTCCCCAAGCTAGACCGTGTGCACCTCCCTCTTCCACAAGTCCAAGCCGAGCACATCAAGAAGAAGGAAGGAGATCGGGAAGATTCGGAGCGAAAAAAAGAGAAGAAAGTGTTACCGGAATCGATTCGGAAATCTACATAAAAGATTGGTGGAGTGGAACTAATCGTACGTACTCAAATCTTAGTTTTATTTTAATAAAACTTAAGTTGATAATATACATACTAAATTAGAAATTAATATGTTGAATGTTGATTGATATTGGATGATAATTTAGTTGATATTATGGTTGATTATATGTTTGTGATATGGTTGATAATTTGGTTTGATAAATGATAAGAAAAATTGTTAGTAAGTATAGTTAAATTAATGGAATTAAATCCATACAAATGTGTGTATAAAAATTATTTAGCCTCTTAATGATTTCAAAATATCTAAAAAGACAGAAACTTATACTATAATAATATAATATTATAATATGAAATGAAATGAAAAATGAGTTTAAAATGATGAAAATATTGTTTTAAATAAGTTGAAATAGTATAAATGTGGTTTAAAATAAATTTGAAGTGCTTCAGACAAGTTCCGAAGCCATTCACAAAATTGGTCAAAATAGAGCTCGTCTCGTAGCGGCAGTTCATAAATTTCAACCCGGAACTTCAAATTAACGTAGAGAATGATGTATAAGTTGGATTTCTTCAAAATATAAATTGTTTAGTCCATAATGATAATAGTTTTTCAATGATTAAAGAAAATCAAAATTTCATCAAATAGATTTCGAAATATGTCCAAAATAATTTTCTAAAATCATCGTGGTTTTGGAGTTCGGAATCCAAAAAGGGATTTCTTTACAAATGATATTTTCAAATGATTAAAAAAATGAAATAAATTTGATAAACCCGTTAAAATGGTTTAAAATAGATTTGGAATGGAAAACATGAATTTTCAAATATTAAAAAGTTGTTTAGATCAAATAAGCTTATATAGCACTTTTATGCTACGAATTCTATAACCTTTTGAATATGAGTTTAAACGTAACAATTCTTTCATAAATATTTGTGAATGATTTTAAAGGAATAATTAAGTAATGTAAAGATGGTTTGGAAGTTTTAATAAGAGTTTGAATAAATGGTTAAGTCGAATTGTTTATCTTAAACAAAAAGTGAAAAATATTGAATGTAATAACAAACTGAGTATGCGGAAACGACCAGTACATTTGTCCCGCCTATGAGATCTGAGAAGATAAAATAATGTTTTTAACTAAGGTTAGGGATGGAGCAACCAGTGCCCTGAACTTACCTGGCCTATGTTTTCTCTTCTTAGGCCAGGGTTGGAACAGATCGAAAGGAAAGCCAGGATGCTCTAAAAGATCATATTTAAGTTTTTCAAAGATAAAAGAAAAGAAACAAATTCTTTGAATATTATTTAACCACTTAACATCATTTTTATCGATGATTGGTATGAAGGAACCGGGATCGGATTTGGGTGATTCCTATCTAAAAAACGATGATCTGATTTGGGTGATTCCTATCAAATGCCCCTTTAAACTAATTTTTGAAATAAAAAACATTGAAGAAAAAGATCATTGAAGCTAAAGATCTTCATGACGTAGGATTACTTGCCATTAATCCCTAAAGGTGAAATTTACCATATCTAAAGTGGTAGTAGTTCTCTGTTATGAAAATCTTCGATTTGGAAGAATATGATTTGAAGTGAAGAAAGAAAATCTTTGATTAAGATTTAATGAATGATTTGGGAATATTTTCCCTAAGTTAAAAGTTATAACTTGAATATAAGAAATCTTCGATTAAGATTTAAAGAATGATTTGGAAAGGTTTTCCCAAGTTAAAGACAAAATGATTTGGAATTATTCCAGGATTTAAGAAAGGTTCAAGTAAACCAAATGATTTGATAAATGAGGCTTAATGATTCCATATACATTTAAAAAGAAAATGGAATAAATTGAAAAGAATATATCTAAGAAAGATATTTGATTTAAATAAAAGATGAAGTAATTGATTGATGATTGATATCCACATATGAACTTAACATAAACGATGATTGGCTTCGAAGGAACCGGGGTCGGATTTGGGGAATCCCTATCCGAAAACCACTTCGAACTAATGTACACGTGCGAAAGTAAAGATATGTTGAAGACGGTGATTATTGAAGACCGAGGATCTTTATAGCACGAGGACTGCTTGTTGACATGCTCTGGGTCGCTCCCATTATAGAGTTATTTATAGCAGTGGTCTCCTCGTTATAGAGATTATTTTCGCATTGCAAGGGCCATTGCCCTAATAACGGCCAAGGAAAGTGCATTAAGTTTCGTTCTGTCCCAGAACGAACTTGTATGGATGAAGGTCTAACACTGCATTTCTAAGACACAACGTTTGACTTTTATAAATGTATATCTGCTTAGTGGTGGAGAAGGCAACTTCTCTTAGCTTAACATCCTTCTCTGAGACATGCAAGCTCAAAGTTGTATGCTTATGGGAGTCAAATAGTGATCAAAGGAATGACAGTGTGGCATTCAAAATGGATCCTGTTATGATCAAAGCATGGTTTTGTATGAAAAGCATGGCTTTGAAGAAATTGATCTTAGCCTTGCGAGCCTCACACCCCGATTATGATGGGATTCTTTTTGGTCAGATGTATGCTCGCATTTCGAATAGTAGTGATTCAGTTTATCAGATGTTCTGATCCCTAGGTACCAGATACGTTTGGCCTCATGGCAGGGATGCGCGAAGTCCGAGTCCTTAGATGTTATTCGCAGATTGTATCCACTTTTAGCCATTTGTGTTGTTGTATAACGGCGTTTAAGTCTTGGACATAAGCTGTGGATACAGATTGATCTTTCCACTAGTTTCCTTTTATGTTGGAAAATACAATTCTAATACGAGCTTTATGGTTTTGATTGTATTCCCAAAATAGTTGTAATGACTTGCAAACATTTCAGCAACCCCTTTTTTGGTATCATATATTCCGTTCGGTATATTCCATTGACCTAGTCCGGATATATTATCTTAGACTTAGTCCAGATATTGATACCATTTTTGAATAAGTTTATTTGAAAAGTTTTCTAAAAGAATGTCATTAAAGATAATATCAAATTACTTTGGTAATAAAAGTATTTTAGTTATCATAAGGTAAAATCTCGTTCGTATTTATGTGAGAGCATGGTCTTATGAGATATCTATCTTTTCAAAGGTTTTGATAATATAGTCGTTTAAAATTTCGAGTATCTCACGCTGGTTTATCAAGCCTGATCAAGGTATTTTTAATACTCGGGTCAGATCCGAGTAGTTTCAGGTTGAGTTGAAGAAGGTTGGAGTTTCTAGAGGAGAGCTAGAGATCTTCATCATCGTATGGACGTATTCAATTATCTGCTACAGCAATTTAATTTGTTTTGTTGTCCAGGCTGAAATTAGGTTAGACTCTGATATTGTATTTAAAAAATTCCGCTATAAAGATTATTATTGAAATAATATATGTTATTTCATTCGTTTGAGATTCTGCTCTGTCTTTATTTTCTTTCGACCCTTAATGATCCGCTTATTCGTGCAATTTGAGTTAGACATGTGTGGTTTATTGTCGATTCAAAGGGTACGGAAAAATGGGCCATTATAGAAATCATAATTATTTATCAATAAAGTTTTGGAATTTAATTGTTATTATTTATAATAATGTTGAACATAAACTATTATCGTTTATTTAAGAACATTTTGGAATTTATTAATTATTATTTAAGATGTCTAAAGTTAATATTTATTTATTTATAATGTTATTAGTATGTAGTAGTGTTTAAAAGTAAATGATTAGAATTTATTTATAATTGTTTTTGAGATTTATAAATGAAGTTTTATAAACATATATGGTTTTAATAAGAGGAATCTTATAACATGTTTTGGAAAACATAAAGGAATATTGGTTAAAAAGATAAAAGAGTTTTTATAAATGGTATTAGATACTTGTAAAGGAATTTTAGAAATGTTTATAGGTTTATAAAAAGAGTTTTATAAATGGTTTTGTCGATGTATATTGGAGTTTATAAATGATTTTAGAATTGAATAAAAAGGAAATCTTCCCCAATGTTTGATTGGATATACTTATATCGTTTAGATAAGCTTATGTATATTTTTCCAAGTATTGAGAAATAGGGATTTGTGGGTATATAGATATCTCTATAAAAATACTTTTTATTCATGTATTTACAAAGTAAATTTAAATTCGTGAAAAATTAATTAAAAGGAGGTTAGTTGTTTGTATGTTTAACCATTTGTTGCTTTTTCCCTATGGAATTAAATCTCTGATTTAAATGTTTGTTTACTCGATGGTTAAATAACAAGCAATTGAATTGGACCCAAAACATAACTTTGGAAATATATAGGAGGAACACGTGAGTTCTAAGGCACAGTCATCACCAATGATGATGTACTGTGCGTATAATTCTCATTTCGTTTTCTGATGACAAACAATAAGGAAATCCATCCATTAATGGTTAGGAGGTGATCTCCGCTCTTATCTTTGACTGCTTATTTCCTAAAGAACATAGGTTGAGTTTACCAGAAATTATCAAAAATTATTTCAAAGTGACCGCGATCGAATATGTTAATCGAAAACCATTTCGATCTAACTTAAGCATTCCAAAGTGAAGATATCTTAAAGATGATGGAATTGAAGATGGAGCTCTCAAGCGTTTCATTCAGTCCCAAAACGTACTTTTATTGATGAATGCTGGTGTTCTGGTGAGCAGTATTTGCATTCCAAGTGGAAAGTGTTATATGAAGGTAAAACATAGCCTCATCAACTCGCAATGACTAAAATAGGGGAGATGCGTAGGGCTAAGCGAGTCGCTCCCAGGTTGGGTACGATCATCCCTATATAGAGTCGATATTATCTCTCATTTCTATGATTTAGGCGCATTAGCGAAGGGGTAATCATATTTGGTATTATCCGTAAGGGATAAGATGGTTATGTGTTGGCAGGGATCGATAGTTCGATCTTGATGTTATTTTATCTAGAGATGCATCGTGACAGGTGGTACCCCAATAGCCTAGTCAATATGGAATCCATTCTCCAATAAGCACATATGGAATTAGTTGTAATCAACTACGTTGAAAAGTGAGATGCAATCATTTCAGCTATATTCATATTTTACTTTGATCCCTAGACATTATTATATTGTAAGTGGATTTCTATAGAAATTGTTTTGGTTATCGTAAGGTAAAAACCTATCCGATTTAATATGCGTTGTGGTCTTACGCGATATTTTTTAATTTCAAAGGGTTTCTATAACTCAAAAATCCATTTTTGTGTGTTTTCTCATGTTGGTTTTCCAGACTGACTTAGGTGTTATTTTATTACAATGCTTGGGCCAGACCGAACATATTTACAGATAGCTTTGGAGCTCAGGAGATGAGTTGGAGTTCTTCAAATCGTATTCACGTATATGTTTATTTTTCGCTGCTTTTTTGTTGAAATCATCAGCATTTGTAAGGCCAGGTAGTTACAATTGTCCAAGCTGGTGATTGTGATTTTTTGTTGTACTTCGATTGATGTATGTATATAATAGTTTCTCTTTCGTAAAGATCACTGATATTACATTATATATTGTTCCATCGCGATTATGAGATTTTGTGTTGTTTTTGGTTTCTTTTCTATTCTTCTTCTCTTCTCTTTTTCTTTCTTTTTTCTTTTCCCCTAACAATCAGATGTTTCGGCATTCGATTGCTCGGTACACAATACAGTAGAAATATTGGTGTCGATTTTCGAGCGTTGAAAATCCTAAATTGTTACACTTGGTATCAGAGTTGAAGGTTAAGTGAGAAGCTTGGATTTGGTAGGGTAACTCACTAGGAGGTAAGGTAGTGGAATGCCTTATTATGATTTTTGAGTGTATTATATATGCGAGAGCGCATTTTTTAGTGATATAAAAATATTTTATATTATGTTAATTATATTTTATATTTAAAAGAATAGTTTCTCAGAAATTATTATAGTTATATATAGTGTGTTTGGTTGTTAATGAATGATAATATTTGATTATTATCATTTGTCGTTATTGTTATAATAAAAGTTGTTATTATTATAATCGAAACAAAAATCAATATGTGCGAAATGATGTTACATAGGAAGTGAGATTATATAAATATGAATTATAAATGTGATTTATAAATGGGAAGGAAAAGAAACTGTATAAGTATATTTATAAATATGATTTTTTTCATAAAAAAGGATTTAAAACAAGGAATGTGAGAATTTAAATTCCACTTGATTTTGAAGATTGTTTTTCAAAGGTTTTGAAGGGTAATAATAGTATTATTACATTGAAAATGTTTTAACTGGGAATATTTTTAAAGGGATTTAAAAAGAAATAGAAAGCACTGAACCCACTTTAGTCACTGGAAAATAACTATGGTGATGACTGCAACATCATCAGTATTCATTTTGGAGTTTCTAAGTGATGAATTGCTACCTTTATTGATTTCCATTAAAGTTGTGTTTAGTGGATCTTAAAATCCAAGTGATGGTTTGATAAATATATGAAAATAAAATTTTGGAATTATAATTTGGAAATGATGTAGATAAGTAAGGAAAATATGGAATTGTGATATGTAAAAAAAGAATTAAATAAGGTTAAATAAATTGAATAAATGAATTGAATGAAATGAAGTTTAACTTAAGAAAGGTTAAATGAAATTGAACTGGTTTTTAAATGGATTAGATGAATTAATAAAGAAATATAAGAATGCATTAATTGAATAAATTAGTGAAACGGATATGGATTTGAGTTATAAATGAAATTTAACTTAATTTATGAAATGAATTGGATATATTTGGGTTTTTTGATCGAATTTAATATGAACTTAAGTTTTGAAGTGAACATAAACGTAAGAAGTGTTGTATAAAAAGTTTCGAGTGAACTTAAGTAATAGCTGTAAGGAATGGTTCATAAATAATAGTGATAGTGAAGAAATATACTAAGTAATAATTGATTATACATGAAACTAAATGTAAACAAACTGAAAACTAACCAACTGAATGTTAATAAGAAATAAAAGTGTATAAATATAATGTTGACATTTGAAAATGCAAATTGATATGATGGTAAATAAATTGAAAGGATATTATTTGTTAATGGTATCTCTTGTTACATTTGCTAAAATTACATATCGTTATTGTATATTATATAATATATCGTGACGTCACTTCTATGTGCTTGATTTTATTGGTTGTTGACTGATTAGTAGGTGCGGATGGCATATGCTTTGCATTAGAAACTCTTTTTTGCATTATATTGGTTGTATTTGCTTGTTAATACTTAGAAGGGTTACATATCTCGATCACATATTATATTTTTATATATTTTTTCCTGTAGAATGCCTTATCCTTGAAGATGAGATGTATATTTATGATTATATATGTATATATATATATATATATATATATATATATATATATATATATATATTGTAAATTTTATCGATCAAGCCGCGCAAAGGAGAAGTCGGCAAAAAATTTCATAAATTTAAGGCATTAGAATTTTTTTTGAGAATTTTAGGAAAATTTTTGACAACTAAATTTTGATTTTTGTGTTATAGATTGGAATAATATTAGTTGGGATCAATAAATGAATTTTAATGGCTTAAAATAATTTGGCAATCTATTTCAACTAATTTATTTGAAAAATTAATGGGTTTGGGAATTTTTATTACCTTGGCAGTTTTGGGAATGAATTTTTTTTAGGGGGAAAGAATGTTATGACCCAAAATTTCAGTCATTGAGTTTGTAATATTTAATTTATTTTAAATGTTTAACGGTAATTTGTTATAAATTAAATAACTTAAATTTAGATTATAATGTTTATTTGAATATTTGAAATTATTTAAATAATTAAATCTTGAATTGAGTATGAATAAAAATGATTTCGAAAGTTTATTAAAATTCTATTGGGATAAGAATGAAGATAGTAAACTTTTAAGATATGCATGAAATTGAATAAACTAGTTTTAATAATAATTCATTTTAATTAACGCATGAAAATAGCCTTTCAGGACACTGTCTCGGATTTTGACGAAACTAGTTTAATTGGATCCATAATAGTGAATTCTTATATACCGTCGAATTTCGTAATGGTTGGATGAATCGTTTGGGCCTGCGAGATTGAAAAGCATAGAAATTAATTAAAGGAATTTAAATTAATATAATTCGATATGAAAAGCTAACTTATGTACACTTTGGAATTGGGTCCCGATGCTTGTTCCATTATGTTCGGAATAGGAATATCACATAGAACACCAGGAGGCATACCTCATTTATTATTCTAGATTTTCGGATATGTAAAGCGGGATATTATAATATATATATATATATATATATATATATATATATAATACATTATATCACTCATGCCCCATATCTATGTGCCCATACCCATACATATCCCTACCCATACCTTCCTTTTCCATTTTAAACCGCATTTGTTTCAGAAGGTTAGTTTGAAAAAATTTCAAATTTAAAACATGACCAATCCAATGGCCACCAGCGATCGGGTGGCCACCAGAAGAAACATATTGGACGAAGCTGTCAACTAAAGAATCGTTCCCATGAGGGAGCTTGACTTGATGAGCGATGGATTGACGAGCGAATGCTTGAGGCAGCAGCAATAGGCATTTAAAGCGATGGTGGTTTTTAGCAGAATCGAGATGAAAGGCGGAATGAGGAGGAGCGACGCTAGGCTCGTTAGCGGCGTCGATAGTAGGCAGTCGGTGAAGGTAGGCACATTGGTGGAGGTAGGCGCAACGGCTATAATAAAAAAGTCGTGGTCGATATTTTGCATGGAATTAGAGTTAAAGGAGGGAAGGTAATTAATTAGTTTCAAAATTATTTAATAAAAATTTAGTGATGGTTTAATCAATTAACGTTCATTAATTCATATTTAACTCATATGAGATCCAAATTGCATGCGCGAGTTGCGTTGTGATCGTATCAACGAGTGCTATGCTTTGGAGTTAGAATGAATTTATTTGGAGATCGTAGAAATTTGGGTTAAAATTGAACATCCGTTTAATTTTAATTCAAAACGGAATGCTTTTCGGCACTACTAAAATCAAGGTGCATTAAACTCACCTGTTTTGTTAACTAGTTTGATTGTAGTTGATAAAAAATTGCCGATTCGATGTTCGGATAATTTACTATTTTAGATTGTTGGTTTGGATATTGTTACTAAGAAAATCCATCTTCCGACTAAGGCTGAGGGTCCTTCGACAAGGACTAAAGAAAAGGATTTCAGACTAAACTTTCGAAGGAGTCGAAGAGATGCAGTCAACAGTTTGTAGTTGTCGCATACCTTTCGGAGGGGATGAAAGGTTTCATTCCTCAACATTAAATGAATTCTTGCCTTTCGAGTAGGATGGAGGAGTCAAAACAAGTGAAAGCATCTATATAATGACCATTTTGAAAGCATGGCAAGCCTTTCGAACCAGTTGAAACACATCTGAAATGCCTTTCGACAATGTCGAAAGGTTTATGAAGAAAGTACCACTCATAAGTCAGAAAAAGAATGAAAGACAACCCTTCGAAAACACCAAAGGGAAGTATAAATCTCGACAACAATCAAATGAAAAGCAAGCTTCTGTCAAGGTCAGATGGTTCAAAACAACTATGAAAATGGCAACCTTTCGACAAGGCCGAAAGTTTCATGAAGACAAACGGAAAAGCAAACCTTTCGACAAAGCCATAAGGTCTATAATAGCAAATGAAAGGAAAGTCCATCGAAAAAGTTGAAGGGCTCACAACCACATATAAATGGAGACCTTCCGACCCAGTCGAGAGCATGGAGTCGTATGGAAGCCACCGGCATCTATAAATAAGACCCTACAGGTCCTGTTTTGGGGACCCAATTCTCTCATTCTGATCTTTTATCTTCTTAATCAAGCAATTGCAACCCTAACTGGGCACTGATTTGGAAATTTAATAAAGATAGAGTTTTACATGGATAAAAAGGGAAGTCCTATGTTCTATTAATTACCTTACTATTTTGCTTAAACTTTGTTGGATTAACTATTAATTTCAGGTTCTAAATCGCCGAAAGGTTCTTGCCGACGAGGTCGACAACACTCCTGATTCGATTAGAGACTACAACCTGTCAAAGCCTTCAACCTTATAGCTTAAACTTTCAGAAATACAGTTTATGTGATCCAACCTTTCGATTAAGACAAAAGACTGTCCCGTATATAGAGATACTCTAGTTTACAAGGCTTAGCCCATAAGGAGCCGTCCCCATACCCTTCGACATATACCAAAATACACCTTATAAGTATTCTGACCTTTCGACAAGGTCAAAAGCTTCTGGACATCTACAAAGAGGTTCGATATTCTACTTAAACCCAAAGAAGGAAATCATCCTACCCCTTCGATTGGATAAATGCCAACCTCCAAAGGACAAATCCAAGAGAATTCAATTCAAATTAAGTATAAAACTCTTAAAGCGAATCTCACGCTAAAACTCAATAAAGCTAGAAGTTCTCATAATCAAGTAACTAAACCTTTCGACGACATCGAAAGGTCAGATTCAAAAGGTATTTACAAGTGAAAATACAAAATCGATCCTGAAGGACATCCAGTCATTTATTCAAACCTGACTAATTATAGTACTTGGAATAACTTTGGGGTGTTAACCATAAACCTGGTTAACAGTTTGGTGCTAGAAGGAAGGCTCGAACCTCCAACTTGGTTAAACCCCTAACACCACTATTCTTTAACCACCCATTGAATTAACCCCATGCCAAGTTATTTCACTTTGGTTTAATCATGGCTAGAAGATTTAAAAGATTCGAACAAGGGTCCTCTGAGCCACACTTATCAAGATGCTCCCAAGTAGACATCAAAAACTCCAATCAGGGTGAAGAATAAAGACTAAGGCATGTAGAGGATTATAAGCAAAAAGAAAGCAGAATCTTGCAATCTTGAGAAATGGAGTCTAAACTCCTTTCATATTGACCCTACCCCAATCTTTGCGCTTGGAAGGAGAACAAATAGAAGCAACAACATCTTTAATCAAATAAAAATGACCATTTAGTCATGTTCCCATGGTACTATCTTCGAAAGGGAAATGGTAAAGGATTTTTACAATTTTACACATAAATGGAGTAAGATTGTAAATGAGGCTTACCATTCAAGGGAAGGTCATCAACGCATAGGAAAATCCATAACGGAAGAATTAAGGATAATAAAGGAATTACCAAGTGGAAGCATAAAGATTACCAAGAAATTTCCGACCAAAACCCTAAGATTGAAAGAAAGGCCCTTGAAAGAGGATCAATGGACAATGAAAAGAAAACCTACTCCTCTAGGAGAAGTACTTGAACCAAGCCACAAAAGAATTAGACGCTAGTTAAAGACGGCTCAAAATCAAGACTTCTTAGAGAATATGATCTTACTACATCAATCGAAGGCATCAATATCCAAACCAAAAAAGAATTGAATTATTGGCCTTCTTAGAAAAAGAAGCCAAGATTTGAAAAGAAACTTAAGAGGTTATATTGCGACTTTCATATGATAAATGGACATGATACAAATCAATGTAAGGTACTTAAGAAGATGGTCCTACACTTTCTAAGACAAGGAAAAATTAAACAGATTGTAAAGGATTGAACAAGTTATGGAATAAAAATTGTATTCTCAAAATAAAAGAAGTCTAAATGGTTTGGAGTAAAATTCTCCTTAAATTTGGACTACCTAAAATGGTAGGCAACCAATAATGGTAAAAAGCTCTTGGTCGCGCCACGATGGCTTGGTCAAGGCACCTTTTGGAGTGAGGGCATAAGCCTTTAGCCGTGCCAAAGTCAAAAATGGCCATGTTAAAGCAGCACAAGCCCTTATACACACCATGCTATGGCCAGGATAAGGCACCTCCTAGAGGGAGGATGGGTAATCACTTGGTCCCACCATGCTATGGTATGGCCAAGGTACCGAAAAGCCCGTAGCCGCGTCTCGCTATGGTCAAGTCAAGGCGCCTCCTAGAGGGAGGACGGGTAAGTCCTCGGGACCTGCTTGAGAATAAACTAGCCGAGCACACCGAAAACCAGGATGAAATTCCCAGCGGACAAAGAAAAGTCACTGCCTAAAATGGATACCGCCAGAAATCGGTACCGCCTAAAATGGCAATGGCCAGAAATTGGCAATTTCTAAAACGACAATGGCCTGAAACGGGCACTGCTTGAAATAAGCATGAAAATTGGACTAAAAAATCCTAGCCTGAAATAGGCCAATACAAATGGGTTAAGAAAACTTGGGCCTGAGAAAGAAAAAGCATGCAAAATATCATCAAAGCCTAAAGATGGTGCATTCAACAAAGGAATCAGAAAGAATTCATTGACTTCTTCTCTGAACATTTTCCAGATTGGTTTTTTGATCTTCTTTTACTTATTACCAGCTTGGGTTTTTAGGTCTTCTATTACTGCCAAATTGGTTTTCTAGTCTACTATTACTTACTTCCAGATTGATTCTCTGACCCTCTATTACTTATTTCCAAATTGATTTTTCCGGTCTTCTAATACTTATGGCACAAAACTGTCTTCTAGTCTTCTATTATTATTGCCAGATTAAGAGATATGGTTTTATAACATTTTATCATTCATTCCTAGAAAGGGTATTCTAGGCTTCAGGAATCTCATATATGGACATCAAAATCTCATACATTGACTCCTGAGTCAGGTTCTTTATTGAATACAAGTCATATTCTAATATTCATGACCTTATGACAAGGCATAATCAACTTTCAACAAATTTTATGCATTCCAAACAAATGGAAGGAGTTAAATCTTCGATCATTTCTCATCATGGTTGAAGATGAGATCTTAACATTTTGAATAAATTACTCTTCGTGCATTCAGCAAAATGAATTGTTAACCTAAAGAAATGGACATATATAGACAAATACATCAATTTAAAAGTTAACAATTAGCATTATTTGCTATATGTTCTGTAGGGAAGACGGAATAGCAAAGATTTAGCAAATACAAAAGTCACTGAATGAGCAATTCAAAAGTATATCAAAGATTACACCGTAGAAAAGGATCCCAAATCAGGCGATATTTACAAAATTTCCATAATTTACATGAGTTATGCAGTCATTTACAAATAACACAATTATGTATAAGATGAATTTACATAGCTAAAATGTATTAACTACAAATCCTGAGCTGCTTTATTGAAAGCCTCCGCCACTGAAGGATTTACTATGTGATAAATTGCAGTGCAGAGGACTTCCTTAAGCTTTTTCTCCTTTCTGCTAATTATATTCTCATCGTCGATGGCATTAATGCTGGTCTCTAGGCACGATTAAAGGCCATATTTGCAGCTTTAAGGGTACTATTCTTCCTTTCCAACTCAGCAACATGCTTGTTGAGCCAATAATTATCATGCTCAAGCTTCTGATTCCTAGCAGCATAATCATTAATAGTTTGGGAATGCTTGATTTTCTGCTGCCCATTGGAATACTTGGCAATTTCAAACTTCAGCCTCCGACACTAGTCTCCAACTACATTATCATCTATACTCATGGAAGGGTTATGCATGATTGGAATTCCTGAGCCACGAGAAGTTTTGACCTGGTAGGCCTGAAAAACGAAGGGGTTGCTTGAGGGACCGAAAGTTCAATCTTTGAATTCTTATCAACCAAAATGAATTCTAAAGAGGCACATTGTTCTTGATTATCTTTCAATTTAAATCTAAGTCACTTATTCGATGGATGAATTTCGACATTTTTTCGTCAAAGTCGATCGTAGGATTTGACTTCACTTGTCATTTAAGCATAGTGATCGCTTCATTTTTTCTTAATTTCGGCTTCAAGATAGTCGATATAATATTTGTGATTTTTGGATATGGTTTTCTGGATAAGATATCATTTATGCTATTTTACGGCTCCAACATTACCACCAAATTGTTCTAATAATACTTCATCTTGAACCAGAATTTCCTCACTCTCTATCAATAATCTTCCCCTTATGGTATCAACGTGGGATGTTAAGTTTTGAGTGAGAGAGGTTGTAGACGACTGTGGCTCCTATTTAGACAAAAGAAATGAAATAAAACCGAAATTGAAATAAAAGATATCTTTATTACTATAGTAATGAATTATAACTCAAGCAGCCACAAGGTTAAAGGAAACAGAAACCTCTTTCATTACACCTAAAGGCAGCATTCCTAACTTTGTCTAAAGTATTAGCGGAAAGCATAACTGTTGAATCAAATGGAATAGTAACTCCTTCGGGGGTGATAAACAGTGGACACTTACTGCAATCCCATTTCCCGGCTGGTAGGCTATCATGACCATAAATCAACTCTGAATAAAATGTTCTGATTTCTTTTAAGAAAGTTTCCCCCTCTTCACCAAGGATGTCAAAGAGGAGATGAGGGTATTCCAAGTATAGTTTTAGTAAATCCCGAAGAAAGCAATATTTCACTAATTTCGAAATCTTTAAGAGTGGTGCATTTTTAGAGTGAAACCTTCTCAGGTTAACATATTGACTTAGATAGTTTCTTGGGATGACACGACCTAAGGAATTGATATTCTGAAATAGCACGGTAAAATGAAGATAAGTATAGGAAGCATTACAAAAACATGTATTCTAAATCGACTATCTGTTACATATAAACAATTACTCATCAGGTTCATGCAAAATGGAATTAAAGAAAAACCCATAAACTATTTTATCCTCATAATTCTTAAGCCTTACAAGGGGAAGATCTGGTGGAATCATTCTGACCCACGGTAAATTCCAGCATGCTTCGGGATGCGGGTCAGAACCAAATTCATCTAAGAATCTTTTGTGAGTAGACTCCTGCTGAATTCGCCTAAATACGAAAAATCGATAATTGAGTGTCTACAATATATTTTATACAAAAAATCAACTAAAATGTCTCTCTCTTCCATAATCATCCAGAATAGAGTTGTTAACTCTCTATTTTCCTTCAAGAGGGCGTCGTATTGGGTACGCGCTTTCTTTAGTAAAGGAGCCGTTCTCTTATATTTAAAAGATGCTAAAGCAGAAGTACTCCTGTCCAGACTATGATATTTCTGAAATAGGGCATTGTGTTCCTTTATTAATTTGTCTAATTCCCTATATAACTTATTAATCTCCACATGTTTTCTCTTAAGTTTTTTGCTATAAGAAAAGTTTGACTTCTTCTTTATCTAAGGTAGATAATTTATCACTAGTTATTGTCTTTGAAGTACAAGATGTTTAAATAGGGAATTACTTACCCGTGAGACTGGAATGGAAGCTTGTTCTACCTCTTGAGGATCCTCCAGATGAATGGGAGTAGTTTCCTCCTCTAGTGCAGCAGATGGCCCAGGAGGTGTTGGAGACAAATCATTGCGAGGGGATGGATCCTTTTTAGAAGAATTAGTTAGACCATCCCCATCCTTTTCTGTCGCAACTGAGGGACCCCATTTATCCCCACTAAGGCCATGAGCTCCTGAGGGGTTCTCATCATTATCGTTGTCGTTGTCCTAGTTGAGCCTAGTATAATCATCATCATTTTCCCTTAGGATCCTCATCGTTTTCATCCTCCTCTTTAGAATTGGATTCAATGTTAAAGGAGAGGATATAAAAAGAGAGAGCTTCCTTGAAATCAACCGTTCCCTCTACACCTTCGAGCTCAGAACCCTGCCTAACTCGCTCAATTTTGTCCATAACTCTTTTGGCTAGAATTGGATCGAGTGAAGGAAATCAAAGTCAGGACATTTTCCATGGTTGTCGGCATAGGCAAGCATGAGGGCATCTACATAATGACCCATCATCATAGGCCCCAAAGTGGTGTCTACAAAATCAAAAACATGTTTTTGGAAGTTAGAGAGGGTTTGAACAGCAAGCTAAAATGAAGCTCTGGACTTCTTGAATTTATTTTTCAGCAAAGCATTCTTGAAATCAAACAAGCTTTCTCGTCTTCTGAGTCTTTTAGGACAAGCTCCATTGCAAGTTTTCCATCATAGGTAAGTTGATAGGCTCGTCTCTCTACATCAAGGTCGACTTCAACCTTGGTAAGGGAAGCCTCGATTTTCTCCAACTCGAAGGAGGAGTCATTTTGAGCTGCGGTCAGTAAAAACATTTGATTATTTTAGCTTAGTTTTCTCATCCTGTAGGCTGGATGATATAGAAGAGAGCCTGGAGACATGTTTGTTAAGAAAAATCCAGTTCCTAGAAATCTGCAATAATAGAAGAAAATTAGGTTATCAATTAGAAAGATCTAGTGATGATAAGATTAAAGTGGATAAGATCATACCAAAAGTTGTTGCTTCATGAGGGAGCGATGATTTTTAGCCAAGTCTAGGCTAAATGATGGTAGAGATGAAGAAGTGAAGGATTCTGAATGAAGGATGAGCTTGACGAGTTCATTGAAATTTGTTAGTGGAGGAGTGGAAGATGACGACTCCGGAAGAGTATGTAACTTGGAAGGAGTATCAAAATGAGCAAGTTGCATCTATGCTAGTGCAGCTGGAGAGTCAGAAATTGTAATATGCGGAAGGGGAGTAGGTGTAGGTGGAGTTATCTCCACTATATCTTCTGGAGCTTCAGCAGTCGGACTCTTTGAAGCTTTTTCAAGAGATATACGCTCTTCTTCCTCCTCAACATCAGTGGTTTTTTCTATTTTAGCTTGGTAGCATCCTCGAGAGGCACTGTCAGTTTTCTTTTTGAAGATCTCTTGGAGCTGGAAAAAGCCTTCAAAACTAATGTAAGATTCAGGGATGATAAGTGAGGAGCAGCGCCACTTGAAGACAAAGTAACTTCAGAGGGAGCTAAAGCAAATTCAAGCAGATATAAAATCAGTTAAAGCAATTCAATAATTCCATAGACAGAAAAAGAAGAATGCTAAGTTAGCAGTATACCTGGAATGTCAAAACGAATAGGCGAAAATAAAGTAAAGTATTCAGCAGCACCTGAGGAGAGGAAGCGTTTCCCACGAGAATTATGCATAATGGTGGGTGGAGTACCAAGAATCCTTTAGCCGGTTGGTAGCAAAGAATGTTTCCTTAGATTCGAGAGAGCCAGGAGCATTAATTTGCTCCTAAGATGTTCTAGAGTAGTAGTTAAAGAATTGATGATTCTCTGAACTGCATCGCTAAGTGTCTTAGGAGATTCGCCTAAAAAAATCAAAGACTAGTTGATAGAAACCATAGAGAAAATCAAAGATGACATTGGAATAGACTTACTAAGAAAGGCAAAGGCCCTACAGATATCCGCAAAGCACTTGACAAAGAAGAATTGATTTTCCCAATCCATAAAGATATTGATTCCGCCTAATGTCAACTTCTTATATACGTTAATTCTAAAGATTTGCTTGTTAGATTTGCTTGACTTCGCTAGTTTGGTCGAGGAAATTAAAACTTTAGGGTTGAGCGAAGGAAGTCCAGATTCCAACGCTAGCATCTCAAGGGATAAGAGATGGATATATACATTAGGGGAAAGTTGCATTGGATCAAGTCTAATATAAGATAGGAAGGAGAGCAAGAATTTAGGAAATGGAAGAAAGCCACCATGCCATATGTGGATGGTGGTGTATGCAAAATACCCTCCTGGAGGGTTATCTATGGTATCATTGGACTTGGGAGGGATGGCTTCAGCACCGGCGATGCCAAACTACTTCAGTATAATATTTACTTCGCTTTGTGAATCAATGGAAGAGTTCTTGGCAGTAGCTTCAATCTTCATAGAGCTCATGGTTCTGCCAGGTGAATTTTTTTTTAATTAAAAACCTTTAATCAATTATAAATTTAGAGAGCAATCAAAAATAAAATAGTAAATAAGTTTGCTTAGGTAGATTAAGCATGAAAACATGCACAAAGCTTTAAAATGATGCAAAAGTTTCATCAAAAACTTAATGGTTAAAGCTTTCGACAAGATCGAAAGGTTTACAGCTTGAGCTTTTGACAGAGTCGAAAGGAATATAGAAAAAGCTTTTGACGATGTCGAAAGAATAACGAAGCAGACTTCTGAATATGTCAGAAAGTATAATGACCTTAGCTTTAACTACTATGCTTCAAAAATATTTAGAAGTAAACAAAAATATAATTTCCTTAAGCTATCGACAAGGTTGAAAAGAAAATGTGAAATATTAACCCATTCACTACCTTTCGACAATACCGAAGGCTCTATGGAAACCAGAACCTATTCCAAGTGTAATATAAAGTTAAGTGGCAAGATCTTTTGGCATAGTAAAAATTAAAACCTAAAAAATTCCTAAGTTAGAGAATATGGATATTGTTAATATTGTTGAACGGTCTAACCAAAGTTATCAAAATACGTCATATCCATTGATGTCGAAAACGTTCCAAGCATAACTCTAAGGTTGGAGAATTTCAACCTTATCGAAAGCAGGTAGTCAAAAGGTTCAAACTCTTCAACCTTGTCGGAAGCTGATTGTCGAAAGGTTTCACTATTGTGTTACCTAACTTTTCGACAACAATGAAAAGTTGGCAACAAAATACCTTCCGACCTCATCGAAACGTACAAAAAAGGGCAAATCTAATGTTGCCGCCTCAACCTCTTTTGAAGGAGTAGGAAATTCATTTTGCATTGCCTAACTACACACTAGTGGTCCTAGGTTACCATATCGGGTTTAAGAAAACATGAACCCAATAATAAATGTAGTTTTAAATTTTACTTAAGAAACAAGAAAAACAAAACCCTTAACAAAACTATTTTCATCTAGAATCGATCTAGTTCAATTTCAAAGAGGAATACAAAATTATCAATTGATCGAAAATCAGGAATTAGAAGCTAAAATCTAAATTTAGAGGCTTTGATTTTAAAATCGAACCCAAAAAACGGATTTTCCTTTACCAAACATCATCGGCTTAAAAATCCAAAGCCACGATAGGTGTTGTTAGAAATCGATTTGAAAAAGAAATTTTTTACAGCAAACCAAACAAAAATTAGATTTCGATTTCAGGTTTAAAAATAATGAAAATTTTAACCAAAAGGTGACAAGTGTAAAAATAGACTAAGATTTCTGAAGCAAATTCAAGGAATACCTTGTTGTTGAAAATCAAGATTTAGAAATTTTTTAAGAATTCTTCTGTTCGTATGCGGTGATTTTAATTTCAGGTAAAAGAGGAGGAAAGAGAAGAAGGGCACTATATAAGAAAAGGCGCCCAAATTCTCAACTGTTGGATTAGATTTGAGTGAACGTTCCGGATCAACACTGGAAAACCAGGAGGTAGAAAATTTTGTAGCTTTCGACAAAGATGACATAGAAAGTCAAGAGATTCCCTTCGAATGGAGGGGGCAAATGTTACCCAAAAAAGCCACCTTCCGACTAAGACGGAGGGTCCTTCAGCAAGGACTAAAGAAAAGGTTTCAGATCAAACTTTTTAAAGGAGTAAAAGGGATGCAGTCAACGGTTTGTAGTAGTCCTAGACCTTTCGGAGGGGATGAAGGATTTTATTCCTCAACACTTAATGAATTTTTACCTTTCGAAGAGGATGGAGGAGTCAAAGCAAGCGCAAGAAACTATATAATGACCTTTTCGGAAGCATGAAAAGCCTTTCGAACCTGTTGAAACACATCTGAAATACCTTTCGACAATATCAAAAGGTTTATGAAGAAAGTAGCACTCATAAGTCAACAAAGAATGAAAGACAACCCTTCGAAAACAGCAAGGGGAAGTATTAATCTCAATAACAATAAAATGAAAAGCAACCTTTTGTCAAGGTCGAAGGGTTTAAAACAACCAGGAAAAGGGCAACCTTCCGACAAGGCTGAAAGGTTCATGAAGTCGTAAAGAAAAATAAAGTTTTTGACAAAGCTGAAAGGTCCAAAATAGCAGATGGAAGGTAAGTCCTTCGACAAAGTCAAAGGGCTCATAACCGCATATAAAAAGGAGACCTTCCGACCCTGTCGAGAGCATGGAGTCGAAAGGAAGTTGTCGGCATGTATAAATAAGACCCAATGGTCATTTTTTAGGGGACGAATTCTCTCATTCTAATCTTGTATTTTCTTAATCAAGCCATTGTAACCCTAATTAGGCAATGATTTAGGAATTTAATAAAGATAGAGTTTTACATGGATAAAAAAAGGAAGTCCTATGTTCTATTAGTTACCTTATTGGTTTGCTTAAACTTTGTTGGATTAACTATTAAATTCAGATTCTAAATCACCGAAAAGTTCTTGCCGACGAGGTCGACAACACTCCTGATTCAATTAGAGACTGCAACCATTCGAAGCCTTCAACCTTATAGCTTAAACCATTTGGAAATATAGTTTATGTGATCCAACCTTTTGACTAAGACCAAAGACTGTCCCTTAAGTAGAAATACTCTGGTTTACAAGGCTTATCCCATAAGGAGCCATCCCTATACCCTTCTTCATAGACCAAAATACACCTTATAAGTAATCTAACATTTCGACAAGGTCAAAAGCTTCTGCACATCTATAAAGAGGTTCAATATTCTACTTATACCCAAAGAAGGCAATCATCCTAACCCTTCGATTGGATAAATTTTAACCTCCTAAGGACAAATTCAATAGAATTCAATTCAAACCAAGAAGGAAACTCTTAAAGGGAATCACACCCTAACTCAATAAAGTACCTAAACCTTTCGACGACGTCGGAAGGTCAGATACGAAAGGTATTTACAAGTGAAAATACAAAGTCAATCCTTAAGGATATCCAATCCCTCATTCAAATCAGACTAATTATACTACTTGGAATAACTTTGGGATGTTAGCCATAAATCTGGTTAACAGATATATTCCCGCCCCTAGAGCGGATAAGACCTTATTACGTCCCTGTGAAAGAGCGGATGACCCTTTGTATATAATCCCGCCTCGAAGAGGTCGAACTTATATTATTGATTATATACTGTATGTATGTGACGTCGGGGGATAGGTTGGAGGGATCCAACATGCTTTCTCATGCTTTTGATTTTTTATATATACTTTGATATATGATACGTTGGTTACTATGTTTGATGACATGGATATGATTTTGCTTATTTGGTCCTTTAGTAGCATTGGATTCTATTTTTTGTATTTTATAATATTATAAACTAATTATTTGACTTAAAAAGGGATTTCAATATGATTTTAGAGATTATGTATTCTTAAATAATTTTCCTTGAATTACCTAAAGAAGGAACTTAAATTAAAATAAAAAGTATGGTTTTTAGAGATTATAAATTTATAGTTTACAAAATAATAAATAGAGATTTTTGAACCGTGAATAAAGATTTTTAAAGTCTTAAAAATAAGTCAGTCTTTTATAACAAAGGGAAGATTTAAAACGAAGATAGAAATATTTGATATAAATATTTGTTCACTGTTTATGTAAAGTGCGATATACATATATATATATATATATATATATTCATATACTATAATTTATTTATAAATGTGGAAATTATAAATGTGATTATATATAAAAATGATATTTTACGAATGAAGTGAAGATTTGTAAAATCGTATTTTTGCTAATAAAAGAATGGATTTATAAATAAAGGAAAACTGTATCATCGAATAAATTAGGAAGTAAATCATAAATTGTGGATTTATAGTAAGATGTGGAATGTTGCTTTAGAATAATAGTCGATTTTATTTGGAAATTGAACGTGAGGATTGATTTGGAGATGTTAAACGAGATTTTATAAGTTGAAAGGAATTTATAAAAGAAAAGTATACGTATAGAAGTAACGTTAAAAACATATTGTAATTGATGGTTAAGTGGAACTTTTTATAAATAAGCAAGATTTGTAAAGGGATAGAGTTGTGAATTGTTTTTTACATAAATTAGGAGATTTTACAAAGTAGAAGTTTCATAAAATAGAAGGAGATTTATAAAATATAGTTTTATAAATATGGAAATGATTATGTTGAGATTTAATTGTGGAATTGTATAAAGGAAATTTTAAAAATGTTTATTAATATAATAATGTTCTAAAAGTTATTATTTGTATTAATGTTGGTTTAAATATTGTTTATTAATATTTTAATATTTTCGTAAGTTAATTATTTAAATTATTATTATGGTTTGAAAGTAATCACAATTATTTGTCAATGTTAAGTTTTGGAAATTAATCATTATCATTTATAATAATGCTAAAGATAAATTATTATCGTTTATTTAAAAATGTCTTAGAATTTATTAATTATTACTTTAAGATGTCTTAAGTTAATATTTATTTATTTATAATGTTATTAGTATATAGTAGTGCTAAAAGTAAATTATTAGAATTTATTTATAATTGTTTCGAGATTTATAAATGGACTTTTATAAACAAATGCAGTTTTTATAAGAGGAATCATATAACTTGTTTTGGAAACGTAAAGGAAGATTAGTTAAAAGGATAAAAAGAATTTTATAAATGGTTTTATGGATGTATAATGGAGTTTATAAATGACATTAAAACTGAATAAAAAGGATACCTTCCCCAATGTTTGGTGAATAATCTTATATCGTGGAGATAAGTATATAGATATTTTCTAAATATTTAGAAATAAGGATTTATGGGTATATAAATATCTTTGTAAAAATAATTTTAATTATAGTATTTAAAAAGTGATTTTAGATTAATGAAAGATTAATTGAAAGAAGGTTAGTGGTTGCTTATGTGCTTAACCGTTTGTTGGTTCCCAATGGAATTTAAATCCCCGATTTGAATGTTTGTTTACTCCATGGTTAAATAATGGACTACCGAATTTGGACCTAAAACGAAACTTTTGGAAACATTTAGGAGGACATGTAATTTATATGGCATGATCATCTATGATGATGTTGTACTGTGCGTATAATTCTCTGTAACACCCCTAATTTTAGTAACACTATTCAGTAGATTTAATTAGGATAAATTAAATAGAATAATATAGATAAATATATTGAGGTTGATTAATAAACCAGTTGGACGTGCTTATGTAATCTAATGAACATATATAAATGGTTAGGATGATAAACAAAAGGGCATTATGGTAAATAGCCATACACCCTACCCTTACACCACTTCCATTAGGTCATACACGTTCATTTTATTCTCAAACAAAAACATATAACCGTAAGAAGCAAGGCTTGCTATTAGAAGAGAAGATAAATCAACTTAAAAGCTTAGGATTCAAGTTTGAAGGAATCAATCTCAATCATACTTCGATTTCCTTATCCATTCTAAGGTGAATAATAGACCATTTTGATTTTTCATCAAATGGTTTTCGAATTTAATTATAAACATGTTTTTATGACGTATTGAATGATGATATGCTTGTTTATGATTTATATGTGTTTTAACAATGTTGTTTATTAAAGGATTCACACGGTTAGGGAAAAACTAAGATGAAATGATTTGTAAATGCCATGAGAAAATTTATGTGATAGAAAACATGACCTTGGAGATGGGTTTCAATTTTCATAATTTTATGAGATTATATGGATTTTACATCAATTTTCTAGTGAAGAAAATGATTTATTGGGTTACAAATTATTTACGGCAAAATACGAATTATTTGGGTTTGGAATTTTTATATTTTGGAAAACACATTAAAATAGATTTTTTGGGATTTTTCCTAAGTATTTTGTTAAATATATAAAATTACTTAAGGTATGAGATTTAGATGTTTTATATATTTAACTAAGGAGAAGGGGTATTTTATAAAACAAAATCATTGTTTAAATTTGAAAATAGTGGCGGTATTTTTCTAAAAAGAAATTGTTAACCAATGAGAATTTGACAAACAAAGGAAGATTAGTTGAATAGATATCCTTTTTAATTTAAAAAGAAATAAATCATACTTTTAGCATGTTTCAGCCTTATATGACAGTAAAACCTTTCGACCAAGACCTTCCTACTAAATCGAAAGGTTATAACTTTCGACAAGGTCAAACCAATGCATATGGTATCAAGTATCTTGGTACGTAATGAATTGGACAGAGTCGTAGGGTTCATAGTCGAAAGTTTGATGGCCAAAGAGGTTAGTGTATGCTTGTTTTATAACCTAAAGCTTTCGCCTGCTTTTCTTTTGAACTAGAGCTTTCGACCTGGTTGCTTTCGACCATGTCAAATGTTTAAATAAAGGTTTTTAAACTTTTCGACATAGTAGAAAGGTTACTGCCACTTATTATTGTTTTGTTTTGAACATTTCGGCTCAGTCGAAAGATTATTTCAGCTTTTCCAACTTTTCAATGTCGATACTTTCGACAAAGACAAAAGGTTTACTAGTTTTAAAAACCAGCCGCTTCTTCTATTGTTTTCAAAAGGTTTAAAAGCTTTTGACTTAGATGAATTATTCTTGTTTATAACCAAAGTAAAACCCAAAGCTTTCGAATGAGTTTCTTTAAAAGGCGGAGGTTTATTGTGTTAAAAGAATTTTTTTTACGACTTTTGAAGCATACCTCCCGACAAGGTATAAAGGTTGCTTCTATTGTAGCGGAAAGGTTTTAAAAGAGGACCTTCCGCATGTTTTAACTTTGTCCCGGTATGTTTTCGAAAGGTAAAATCCAATGTTTTCAAAAGGTGTACATTTTATGAGTTCAATGCTTTTGAATGGTTTAAATGGCAGAATGGTCCTAATGGTTTTGAAAGGTTGCTTTGTAGACCTTTCGACAAGGTCAAAAGATTTGGTTTTGAAACGTTTAAAAACCTATACTCTAAATTTTAAAGGAAAAACTCACGGCTTATATAAAGGAGTTTTGTAGTGGCTTTAAGTATGTAATTTTAAAGAAGTATTTCATTGATAAAAATATAAGTTAAAAATGCTAACTATGTTATGATATGTATTTCAAGGACTTAAACCCACAAGAGTGGGATTGTTAAATTATTGCTTTGCTTCTTCAATTATGAGTGTATTCACATGATAACCCATAACCGCATTTTGGAAAAAAAGGATAGAAGAACTAGTAGGTTAACCAAATAGTGAATATAATTGGCTTAAACTCCTGAATGAGTAGAATTGCATCCATCGAGTCAGGGTGACCAAAAATATAGGATGTCTAAACCTTTTAATTATTGGTGCATATCAAAAGGTTCATAGTAAACCCATGAAAACTATGATAAAGTAGTTATTAGTGCGTATCAAATGGTTCATAGTTAACCCATGAAAACTACGTATTAAAGGTAATTGGTAGGGGTTAATTGGATTGTAGTGAATCCATGAAAACTATATCCGGATTAAGAATTGACATCAATCAATAGGTACCTAGTCAATCCATGAAACTAGGATGCACAGCAAGTTACTGGATAAGTCCATAGGTTCTTAATCAACCCAAGAAAATTAGGATAAGGTGTTTAGTTATTGGAAAAACCAAAAGTTTCAGAAGGACATGTAACAACCCGCATATTTTACGATTGTATATTTAAATGTTTTATTTAAATATAGCATCGTTGGTCGGATTAAAGTCGAAAATGCTATTTTACATAAACTATTGAATTAGGACTCGGTACCACTTTCATTGAGTCAAAAATGGCGTTTGCAACTTTTTGAGTATAAACATCTATATGTTTAGGGTTGAGTAGAATTTTGCTATTTTTCTATTGGGCTTTGGGTTTGGGTTTCAACCCTTGAACTCATCTAATACCCTAACTCTTCATCCAACTCCTCTTCACTCGTTCTATTATTTCCTAACACTCAAGCTAAAAGAAAAATAGGGGAAGAGGTAGGAAATTAGAATTTCTAAACCCTAATTTTGCAAGGAAATTCAAGTTATTTCTCTAAAATCAAAGAGAAGCTTAGGTAAGCATCCTCTTCATTTTCTCCATCTCAATCTCTCTTCAATTCTCAGAAATTCCTAAACCGTAATTTAGGAAAAACTTCACCTTTGATAATAGATTGAAGATTCTAGAGGTGTATTGAAGAGGAATTGGTCTTGCTTTGCATTAAAGATTCTCAGTTGTAGTTTTTGGGTGTAATGGTGAGTTTTTGAACTCACATCTACGACTACAACTTTCATTGTTGTTAAGTATGAATTCCTAACATCTTTTCATGTTCATTTTACTTTTGATTTGAATTGATGTAGCAAATTTTCAAACTTTTGTGTTTTGAGGTCAAAATCTTTAAAGATCCTATCTAGGATATTTAGATATGTAATTTGGGGTGTATCGAAGAGCCTATATGGCCGGGTTATCACTTGGCATAAATCTCTAGTCTCCGTCACTCATCCGATCGCTTCCGAATCGATTTGGCCACCATTGGCCTAGGCTAATTTCTGCTCAGCTGAAACAACCAGATGTCTGGTTGGTAATTTCAGACATCTGGTTATGGTTCCTGGAGAAATTATATAATGAAGGCGGACGATAAAATGGCAGAGACAAATTTCAGACGTTTGATTAATTAGTTCAGACGTCTGGTTAGGGTTTAGACGTCTGCTTTTTAATTTTAGACGTCTGGGGTTTTTCTGAATTATTTCCAGAACCCAAATCCAGAAATCTGGATTAACCCTCAGACGTCTGGAACTGTTCAGTTTTGCCCATTTTCCTATTTTTTGAGAGAATTTCCAATGTTTATCGATTTTTGTTGATCCGATTAGTTGTTATCACTTTTATCGACTTTGATAACTTCTTTTTCTAGATTTTTGGGAATATCCATTTAGATGGATTAGGTATAAATTTCTTCGGATTTGATTCACGTCTTCGAATGTGAATTTTTGGCGATCGATTGTTTTTACGATCATTTTCTGTGATTTGTCACTTTATAATACAAAGGTTTCTATACTAATAGTAAATATTCAAATCTTTCACAAAAGTTATTTCAACGTTACTTTTAATAAAGAACTCGTTTTAAAACCATTTTCCAATCTATTAATATATACAAACCTTTACCTCATTCATACGAGAAATCTAATTAAACGACTTAGCAAAACAAGTGGAATGAAACGATTGCGTTTACGTTGTCAGTTAATTCATTGACTTGTTCGATTGAACCCTTGTGACAACTTTCGAGTGGAAATCTAAAATTTGTTCGTAAATACTAAGTTAAACCAGTGGTTATGGGACACGAAGCTAAGCTCATTTATTTACTAGCTTAGTTTAATTCACACTTTTTTTATTGATTAATGGTGATCATTTTATGGTTTAGACTAGCGATACGCGATGTCTCTTTGTCCACGTGGGGGACTATACCTCGTTTTATTGTGCTTCGTCTCATTTCTTTTATAGGCTAACGACCTATGGGTTCTTTGGAGTTTCGACTCATTTTAGTGGCTAGCAACCTATGTTCTTTTATGGAGTTCGGTTCATCGAATGAACCGTTATTGTACTGCATCATTGTTTCAGCTTATCAGGATCATCGGATGTACCGTAATTGTACTACATCGCTGTTCCGGCTTACCAGGTTACTCGGGCGTACCGTTATTGTACTACGTCATTTTTTCGAATTATTGGAGTTTCAGGTCCATCGGGCGTACCGTTATTGTACTACGTCGATGTTCTGAATTATTCGAGTTTCAGGTTTCTTGGGTGTACCGTTATTGTACTACGTCAACGCACCGGCTCTATGGTTAGCGACCATGGGAAAACGGCCCATTTGTGATACACGTGTTAGTGAGTTTTCATGCTCCCGTTTGTGATAGGCCTCCCCCTTTGTGATTTGGTGAATAAAATGAAGAATATGACATTCTTTTTGGTGTTTTGAGATTCTGGAGATATTGTATGATTTTTGTTGTTATTTAATGTATACTGGTCGCAGTATGGCGTTATTGTTATCATAAATTTTTGTCTTATCTCTTGTCATATGATATTTATAGTTAGACTTATCCATTTATTATTTTCTTCTTAAATAATACTCGGGTCAGACCGAGGTATTTCAGGTGCTTCTGCTTGACTTTTTATCTGGGTCCGTCATATGACTTTTGGCTAACTACTAGCTTAGTAGTTTTTGTTTTTATACATTCGAGATAGAGACTCCTTGATGTATACATATTCTTTTGTCTAGCACATGTACCTATTCTTTGTGATGTAGTGGATCATACATGACCACTACTTTGATGTACACTTTTATGTGTTATACTCGTATCTGTTTCCGCCTTAGTGATATGAATATCTGTGACTGATTTATGTTAAGCTTATTTTATTTTTGTTACCGAAGATCACTTAGCCACTGTGTAGTAGTTTTGAGTTTGTATTGATGTGTCATATATCCTCATGAAACGAATTGCATGTAATACTATCTGACATATCAGTAATCGCATAAAGCAATCGCACAGATGGTCGCTCCTCAATAGCCTTATTCTTCGTGCTAGTTGACGGCATTACTCCGTAGTGTCCTTGGTTAGCGTGATTGTAGAGGTGGGGCATGGCAGCTTGGTATCGAAGCCAAACTTTGGAACAATATAGAATATTATAGCAAGGATCATTGTCCTAACTCTCTCTTAGGAATCGTGTATTAGGATTTAATTCGAGTCGTTGGACCCATTCTATCCTATTTTCTTTTATGATGCCTTATTTTATCAATCAAGTTTGCCTGATATTCATTCTGAGAATAACCTTTTCCTCTTCTTTCTTTCTTTCTTAAAGAAGAGAAATGGTTAGATCTAGTCGTCCCAGTGCCGGTCAATCCAGTGTTACTCCTCAAGATGGAGCATTTATTCTTCCTAGTAGCTTTTAGATCTTGTAAAGAATGCTCAAGCTGTCGGATCTATTTCAGAGCCTACTCATCCTAAATTCGGTTTTGCACGCTTGTGCAGTGATTATACCGATTTTGGTGGAAGGCCATTCAAGGGATCCGAAAGTGTTATAGAAATCCAAGCTTAGCTTAGATCATGCGACCGCATATTTTCTCGCATGAATCTTGTTGATCTCCATCGAGTTCAAGTGGCTTCTAGCATGCTCCAATAAAGAGCATTAGATTGGTATGAGCGTTTTATTTTGGAGATTATCAAAGCAGATCTTACTTGGGAGTAATTTCGGGAAAGGTTCGAGTTGAAATTTATGCCGAAAGCTGAAAAGGTAACTTTAGCTCAACGCTTTATTGACCTTGTTCAAGGTGAATCTTCTGTGACAGACTATGTCGCATCTTTTGAATTTCTCTCTAAATATGGGTCGGGTATATTAATACCCCATTGAAGAAAATCATAGGTTTGTTTATGGGTTGAAAAAGAACCTTAAAAAGCCTCTACTCCTGAAACCAGAGGTTTCTTTTGATTAGCTTGTAGATATCTCTCTTCAACTTGAAGAGGCCAATAAAGAAGGCGATGTTGAATTTATGGGTGTCCAACTGAACTTCAACATCAACAAAAAGAGGCCTATTAAGTTCAACCTTAATTCCAACAAGAAAAGAAAACAAGCAACTTCGGTAGCAAGGACTCCTACCTCTAGTCATAGACAATGCTACAATTGTGGTTCTAAGGACCATTATGTTAATTGGTGTCCAAAACCCCTCTTTTTTCGTTATTGCAAAATTTCGGGTCATCTTTTATCTTCATGTCCCAAACATCCAAGCAAGAAAGAGGGAAAGCTAAATGTTGTGCAAGCGCCTAATAACACTTCTCTTAGTTAAGATATTTTTCATTCTGTCCTTGATGGCATTATTATGTACCGTGATCATCCTATTCGAGTTTTTTTGATACGGGTGCATCTCACTCTGTTATATCAAAAGAACTTGTTGATACTTTTTCTTTAAATATTATGTGCTTGATGACTTCATTGAGAATTGCGAATCCAGTTGGTGGATCCACAACACTCAGTTTACTTGGTAAAGATGTCAAGATTATTTTATGTGATTATGCTTTTCGAGCTGATTTGCATGTTATGCGTTACTTAGGCTTCGGAATGACTTTGGGAATGGATTGGCTTAACCGTTATGTAGGCTACATCCTATGTCCCGAGAGGACTATATATCTTCGACATCCTCAATCCGTTAAGCAGATTTCTATTATCCTTAAAGATTCGGTTTCCAATTTGGTGGCATCCTTATATTCTTTAAATCCACATTACGGTGATAATGATGATGAGGAAGATGTCATTTCCCTCATTCACGTTGTTCGTGAATTTTCCGATATATTTGAGCCCGTTTTGGGATTATGCCTAAGCAAGCAATTAAGTTCAGAATTAATTTAATCCCTGAAGCTCTACGTATCACTCATCCTCCTTATCATATTTCCAATAAGGAAAATGAGGAGATGCATAAACAATTATCCGAATTGGAAACAAAACAATTATTTGTTCTAGTTCCTCTCTTGGGGGGCTTCACCTATTTTTGTGAAGAAATCCGATGGTACACTTAAGCTTTACGTTGACTACCGCAAGCTTAATGATCTCACCATCAAGAATAAATATCTTCTACCTTGGATTGATAATTTATTCGATCAATTTTACAGTGCTAGAGTCTTTTCACGGTTGGACTTAGCAACCGGTTTTCATCGGCTTCGTATTGCAGAGGATAGCATTCCTCTGACATCGTTCCGTACTCGTTATGGATGGCTTGTTATGCTATTTGGTTTAACGAATGCCCCAGCATATTTCATTGACCCTATGAATCGAGTTTTCAAAATCTTCCTCGATCCATTTGTTCTCATCTTTATAGATGATATTCTTATTTATTCTAAAACCGAGGAAGAGAATGAAAAACATCTTCGGATTTTATTGGAAACTCTTAGGAGCAATCAATTGAAAGTAAAATTTTCTAAGTGCCACTTTTGGCAATCTCTTGTGAAATTTCTCGGACGTATTATTTCTGAATCCAGAATTTCTGTGGATCCTTCAAAGATTGAAGCAATCCAAAATTGGAAGAGGCCGGAGAGCACGACGGAAATTCATAGCTTTCTTGGATTGGCAGGATATTACCATCGATTCATAAAAGAATTTTCAATAATTTTCGTGCCTCTTACTAGTTTAACAAAGAAGGGAGTTAAGTACATTTGGTCAAACAAATGTGAAGCTTCTTTTCAAAGATTAAAAGAACTCCTTTTCGATGCTCCTATTCTTATGATTCCCGAGGGGAACCAAGACTTTACTGTTTATACCAATGCTAGTCGTGTTGTTTTGGGTGCCGTTCACATGCAACGGGAACGTGTTATCGCTTTTGCTTCTAGGCAATTAAAGCCAGCCGAGATTAGATATACCACTCATGATTTAGAGCTCGTGGCTATTGTTTTCGCCCTTAGAATTTGACGTCATTATATTTTGGGAGAGAAATTTGTTCTCTACACCGATCATAAATCATTGAAGTATTTATTTTCTTAAAAGGAACTTAATTTGCGTCAACAATGTTGGCTCGAATTCCTTGCATCTTATGACCTTGATATTCTTTATACTCCCGGAAAGGAAAATCATGTTGCCGATACCCTTATTCGTAAGCAACATGCGGTTGTTTCTATGATAATATCCAAATGTAATGATCTCGAGACTTTGTCCATTTCTAAGATTCGAGATCATGAATCTGATTCATGTTCATTTCTTGTTCTATGTAGCCTTAAGGCTCATCCATCTCTTTTAGACCGCGTTCTTGATGATTAAAAACATGGTCCCGAATTGGCTCATCTTATCCAAAGTTGTAGGGATAGAAATATTGATGGATTGAAAGACTTTGAAATCGATGCTCGTGGCGGCATTGAAAAATTTACTAGACTTATCGTGCCAAATATTAGTAATCTTCGTAAAGAAATTTTAGAAGACTCTCATCGTTCTAAATTTACCATTCATTTTGATAGTACTAAAATGTATGCGGATATGAAGCAACTTTATTATTGGGATAGAATAAAATATGATATTGCTAACTTTATTAAGCGTTATATTACTTGCCAACTCATTAAGGTCGAGCATCAAAGGCCGGTGGGTTATTGCAACCTTTAAACATTCCCGTTTGGAAGTGGGATCAAGTCTCCATGGACTTTATTGACGGTCATCCTCGATCTCGTTCGGGTCGTGGCAGTTTATGGGTGATTGTAGATAGACTAACAAAATCTGCCATTTTATTCATGTTCGGTCCAATCGGACCGTACCTCTTTTGGCCAAACTTTATGTTAAAAAGATTGTTAAATTGCATGGAGTCCCTACTTCTATTGTTAGAGATCGTGATCCATTATTTACTAGTGGATTTTGGAAGAGTCTTCAAAAAACTTTGGGAACGAAGTTTAATTTTAGCACCGCTTATCATCCTCGGTTCGATGGACAAACAGAGTGTGTGAATCAAATTCTTGAAGATCTCCTTCGTGCATGTGTTCTTGATTTTGATGGAAGTTGGGAAGATCATATTTCTCTTGTTGAGTTTTCCCATTATAATAGCTTCCAATCTAGTATTGGTATGGCTGCTTTCGAGGCACTCTATGGAAGGCCATGACGATCTCCTTCTTGTTGCTTGAGGCCGGTGAGAAGCTGGTTTTAGTTCCGGATTTTATTCATAATTCCATAGAAAAGATCGATCTATTCGCCATAGGATGAGAGAAGCTCAAAGTAGAAAAAAATCCTATGTCGATAACCGAAGAAGGAAGACTTTTCTGTGGGAAATTTAGTGTTTATTCGTGTTTCACCTATGAAGGTTGTTGTACATTTTAATCGATAGAGAAAATAAGCACCTCGACATGTTGGTCCAATTTCCATCACCAAACATATTGGTTCCGTGGCTTATCGCCTCTTATTACCAGCTCAGTTTTCCGCTATTCATGATGTTTTCCATGTCTCTCAATTACGAAAATGCCTTAGGGATTCTGATTCTATTCTTGAGCCCGGTATTGTTGAATAAATTGAATTTTTCACCTAATTTGACTTATGAGCAACATCCTATTCGTATCATGCTATGGAGGTTAAACGCCTTCGAAATAAAGATGTTCCGCTTGTGAAAGTTCAATGGTCCTCAAATTCTAAGGATTGCTCCAGGGAATCCAGAGAATTTATCGAGCGAACACATCCGGACTTACTCTCTCGTGCTTTTTAAGGTGAACTACTTACTTCAAATTTTCTTTGGTGTTGATATGCTTATACTGTTGTTTCTTTTTGTTTTCTTCTTAAGAATTGCGAGGACGCAATTTCTTTAAGGTCGGGAGTCTGTAATAACCCGCATATTTTACGATTGTATATTTAAATGTTTTATTTAAATATAGCATCGTTAGTCAGATTAAAGTCTGAAATGATACTTTTCGTAAACTGTCGAATTAGGACTCAAGACCACTTTCATTGAGTCCACAATGGCGTTTGCGACCTTTTTGAATATAAACATCGATATGTTTGGAGTTGAGTAGAATTTTGCTATTTTTCTATTGGGCTTTGGGTTTAAGCCTATTGAACTCATCTAATACCCTAACTCTTCATCCAACTCCTCTTCCTCATTCTATTATTTTCTAACACTCAAGCTAAAAGAAAAATGGAGGAAGAATAGGAAATTAGAATTCCTAAACCCTAGTTTTGTTGGGAAATTCAAGCTATTACTCTAAAATCAAAGAGAAGCTTAGGTAGGAATCCTCTTCATCTTCTCCATCTTAATCTCTCTTCAATTCTATGAAATTCCTAAACCCTAACTTAGGAAAAAATTCACTTTAATAATAGATTGAAGATTCTAGCGGTGTATTGAAGAGGAATTGGTCTTGCTTTGCTTTAAAGCTTCTCACTTATTGTTTTTGAGTTTAAAGGTGAGTTTATGAATTCACATCTACGACTATAACTTTCATTGTTGTTAGATATGAATTCCTAAAATCTATTCATGTTCATTTGCTTTTAATTTGAATTGATTTGGTAAATTTTCCAATTTTGGTGTTTTGAAGTCAAATCTTTAAAGATCCTATCTTGGATATTTGAACATGTTATTTGGGGTGTATCGAAGAGCCTATAAGGCTGGATTGTCGCTTGGCATAAATTCCTAGTCTTCTTCGCTCGTCCGATCGCTTCCAAATCGATTTGGCCGTCATTGGCCTAGGCTAATTTCTACCCAGCTGATCCAACCAGACGTCTGGCTGGAAATTTCAGACGTCTAGTAATGGTCCGTGGAGAAATTATATAAGGAATGAAGATAAAATGGCAGAGACAAATTTCAGATGTCTAGGGCCAGAACCCAAATCCAAATGTCTGGATTAACCCACAGACGTTTGGAACTGTTCAGTTTTTTCTATTTGTCTATTTTTTGGCTGAATTTCTAATGTATATCGATTTTTGTTGATCCGATTAGTTGTAATTACTTTTATCGACTTTGATGATTTCTTTTTTTTGGATTTTTGGGAATATTCATTTTGATGGATTTAGTATCGATTTCTTTGGATTTGATTCATGTTTTCGAATGTGAATTTTTGATGATTGATTGTTTTTACAATCGTTTTCTATGATTTGTCACTTTAAAATACAAAGGTTTCTATACTAGTAGTAAATATTCAAACTCTTTCACAAAAATGATTTCAACGTTACTTTTAATATAGAACTCGTTTTAAAATCATTTTACAATCTATTAGTGTATACAAACCTTTACCTCATTCATACGAAAAATATATTAAACGACTTAGCAAAACAATTGGTATGAAATGCTTGTGTTTACTTTTTCGGTTAATTGGACTTGTTCGATTGAACCCTTGTGACAACTTTTGAGTGGAAATCTACAATTTGTTCGTAAATACTTAAGTTAAGCCAATGGGTATGAGACATGAAGCTAAACTCGTTTATTTACTTGCTTAGTGTAATTCACACTTTTTTATTGATCAATGGTGATCATTTTATGGTTTAGACTAGCGATACGTGATGTCACTTTGTCCACATGGGGGACTATACCTCATTTTAATGAGCATCGTCTCATTTCTTTTATATGCTAATGACCTATGGGTTCTTTGGAGTTTCGACTCATTTTTATGGTCTAGCGACCCATGTTCTTTTATGAAGTTCGGTTCATCAGAAGTACCATTATTGTACTACGTCGTTGTTTCAACTTATCAGGATCATCGGATGTACCGATATTGTACTACATCGTTGTTCCGGCTTACCAGGTTCAAGGGTGTACTATTATTGTACTACGTCGTTGTTTCGAATTATTGGAGTTTCAAGTCCATCGGGCATACCGTTATTGTACTACGTCGATTAAATGAATTATTCGAGTTTCAGGTTTCTCAAGCGTACCGTTATTGTACTACGTCAATGCACCGGCTCTATGGTTAGCGATCATGGGATAGCGACTCGTTTGTGATACACGTGTTGGTGAGTTTTTATGCTCCCATTTGTGATAGGCCTCCCCCTTTGTGATTTCTGGATTTCTAATTAATGATTATTGGAATTTGTGTTTCACCAATTTTTGCGATTGGCATTGATATGTTTATCAATATTTGTGATTTGGTGAATAAAATGAAGAATATGACATTCTTTTTGGTGTTTTGAGATTCTGGAGATATTTTATGATTTTTGTTGTTATTTAATGTATACTGGTCGCAGTATGGCGTTATTGTTATCATACATTTTTGTCATATCTCTTGTCATATGATATTTATAGCTAGACTTATCCATTTATTATTTTCTTCTTAAATAATACTCGGGTCAGACCGAGGTATTTCAGGTGCTTCTGCTTGACTTCTTATCTGGGTCCGTCATCTGACTTTTGGCTAACTACTAGCTTAGTATTTTTTATTTTTATACATTCGAGATAGAGATTCCTTGATGTATACATATCCAATTGTCTAGCACTTGTACTATTCTTTTGTGATGTAGTGAGTCTTACATGACCACTACTTTGATGTATATTTTATGTGTTATATTCATATATGTTTCCGCCTTAGTGATATGAATATCTGTGACTGATTTATGTTAAGCTTATTTTATATTTGTATTCGAAGATCACATAGCCACTGTGTAGTATTTTTAAGTTTGTATTGATGTGTCAAATTTCCTCATAAAACGAAATGCATGTAATACTATCTGACATATCGGTACTCGCACAAAGCAATCACACAGATGGTCGCTCCTCAACAGCCTTATTCTTCGTGCTAGTTGACGGCATTACTCCGTAGCGTCCTTGGCTAGTGTAAGTGTGGAGGTGAGGCATCACAGGACCCCTGAATTAATTAAGTTAACTAGCAGGAGCTTTTAGGTTCTTAGTGATCCCATGAAAACTATGAATAGAACAGGGTGTTCTTTAATTATGTAAAAGGATATTAGTAAACCCATGAAAGCTAAAACGTTATTAGTAAACCAACAAAAAATAAAAGGTTAATAGTGATCCAGGAATTATAACTAAGACAAGGTGTCAGTTTAAACTTGGGAAGGGAAATATTAATTATTTTCAAGTATGCATATCATCGTAATATTTTTAAAATGTATATTTTAACCATTGTGGGTGCAAGAGCATAGTATATTGCTTTAAAAAGGTTTTAGGATACTAGTGAGGGGAAAACTCGTTCCGCTAAGCGACGTAGTCTCACTAGATATCTAAAAGAATTAAGACTTAAATTATTATTCATACCAAGCTTTATATCTGACTCCAAATTTTTGTTTTTCCCTTTAAAATCTCAAGTACTTAATTCATTTTGAGTAGTTTGAGATTTAAGACTCTCAGGTTTTCTTCTCCGACGAGTAAAGCTTCCGGTGGCATGTAGGAGGTAGATAATTAAATAGAGTTTTTCTTTCCGTTGTGTGTTTGTTTATAAAGGAGGATTTATTAGCCTTGCTATATACTCTGATCAACCAAGGTGGCACCTTCATATGTCGCTCTTGGCGATTTGTAATAATTATATTTTGCGGAACGAGGTTAACGATATAGGATTACGTAATGAACATCATTGTTTTGATTTGAATGTGAAAATGTGTTTCTGAATTGTCAAAATTTTCCATATTTCTATGATCTATGTATCAATATACCTAGCACCGCCATAATTGGTCGTCGAAGATTAATAACTATGGATGACCACAGCATCCATAGCCATTATTTTTGGGCCTCCAAGTATGGGGATTTTACATTCTTGTTTCGTTCTCCTAGGACAAACGATGAGGAAATTCTTCCACTAACATATAAGAAGTGATCTCTCTCTTACCTTCAAAGTTTTATTTTCCAAAGAACTAGGGTTGAGTTTACCATAAACTATCGAAAGTTGTTTTAAAGAGACCGATATCGGATATGTTATCCAAAACCACTTTGATCCAACTCAAGCGCTTCGAAGTGAAGACATCTTGAAGATGATGGAATTGAAGACAGAGCTCTTAAGCGTTTCGTTTTGTTCCAGAACAAACTTGTATGGATGAATGCTGGTGTTGCATGGTTGCCTGGAGAGCCATATTAGCATTCTGAATGGAAAGTGGTATATAAAGGTAAAACGTAGTCACAAGCCTCAATAACCGGAAATAGCTAAAACAATGGAGATGCAGCAGGGCTAAATGGGTTGCCTTCAAGTAGGAAATGATCATCCCTATATAGATTCGGTATTATCTCTCATTCATATGCTTCGAGGCCTATTAACGGAGGGGCGATCATATTCAGTACTATCTAGTAGGGGATAGGCTGGTTCTGTGTTGGCTAGGGTCGATAGATTTGACCTCGGTGTTATTTTATCAGAGATGCACCATAACGAGTGGTACCCCATTAGCACGGTTATTGTATGCAATCCATTCACCAATAAGTGACGTATGGAATTAGTTATGCCCAACTATGCTGTAACGTGAGATGCAAGCATTTTAGCTATAATCATATTTTAATTTAATCCCCAGACATTATTATAATATAAATGGGTTTCTATAGAATTGTTTTAATTACGTAAGGTAAAAACCCGTCTGTATTTATGTAAAGTATGATCTTACGATACTTCGATTTTCAAAGGTTTTTTTTAACTTAAAAATCCAGTTGGATGATTTTTCTCACGTTGGTTTTCTAGACTGACTCAGGTGGTATTTTATTGTAATGCTCAGATCAGACCAATCATATTTACATATTGCTATGGATGCATGGGAGCTTAGGAGATGAGTTAGAGGTCATTAAGTCATACTCATTTATATGTTCATTTTCCGCTGCTTTATTGTCGAAATCATCAGCATTTGTGAGGACATATGGTTATAACTGTTCGGTCTGATAATTGTAATTTGTTGTTGTACTCTGATTGATGTATGTATATAACAGTTTCTCTTTCGTAAAGATCACTGATATTTTATTATATATTGTTCCACCGCGATTGTGAGATTCTATGTTGTTTTTAGTTTCTTTTCTCTTCTTTTTTTCTTTTTCTTTCTACTTTCTTTTCCCCTAACAATCTGGTTTTCTAACATTTGATTGCTCGACGCACAATACAGTGGATGTATTGATGTCAATTTTCGAGGGTTGAAAATTCCAGTTGTTACATATTGACAAAGAAGATGATTTCTGGGGAGTTGAAATGGTTAATGGTAGTCATAATCATGAGTTAACAAACTCTTTAATTGGTCATCAATATGTTGGTCGATTAACTGCGGTGGAAAAAACCAGTGTTTGGATATGTCTATTTCAGAAGTGAAACCTAAAGAGGTTTTGATTAAAGTGAAAAGGAATTTTCCTTAAAGCACTACAATAGTAAGAAGTTCTATAACTTGAAACAAAAGATGGGGTCGTTGAGATGCAAGGCAGGTCCGCTATGCAACCTATGTTCAAGTTGGTAGTTGAGTCTCATTACGTTTATTGGGTTAGAAGGGATACACTTGACGACTGTCTTTTGGACCATATGTGGGCTTACCGAAAATTTACTCTCTTTGCAAAGGTTTCCCTTCTACCTAATACTTGATTGTAGGTATACGATTAATAAGTTTGGACTGCCGTTATTGTAAATGATATCAATCACATCCACAAACAAATCATTTACAGTTGCATAGTGTTTCTTGTCACATGAAAGGGAAAGTAATTGTGACGACCCGGAATTTTTAAGCATTTAAAATCGAAATATTTAAATTTTTTGAAATATTTAAAAGTTAATTTTGAACTTGAATTTCAAATATAAACATTTATTGGATAATTAATTTTTGAATTTAATTATCGAAAATTGGGTAAATTATTGAATTTGGAGTTTTAAGCCTGTTAAAAATATAATTTGAAGGCTTATAACATTTATATTGATAATACTGAAGAGAATAGAAGTGATGAAATCAAATTTAAAAATGGTTTGTTGAGTTTTGAAATTTTATAGTTTAAATTGAATTTAAAAATAGCCTTCCGAGGCGCAGTATCGGAATTTGACGAAACCAGTTCCATTGGATCCGTAATATTGTATTATTATCGGATTTCAAATTTTGTAGCATTCGGAGTCATCGTGTGATCGTACGAGATAAAAACGCTTAGACAATAATTTATCGTTTTAATTTAAATATAATATACTTTGTCTCAAATCAGATCATAGCCGCCCTACGTTTCTTTTGCCGACCTATTCTCCTCTGTCTTCTGAAGGAAGCCGATAATTTCCTTTATTAAATCGCGTATTGTCACCTCTTTCTTTCCAAATCAAATCTCCAGAAGAAAATCTCGTTCTAGTAAATGAAACAAACAAAATCAAAGTAATGGCCGAAGCCTGGAATCGATCCTCACATAAATTTTATCATTCAAATCAAAACTTCCCTTCCTTCCTCACTTCAGCTCATTCAAAAAAAAATGCCGGCCGTCTTCTTATTCAAACCAAGTCGACTCGATGTCGAGAGGAACTTAATCGCGATGGTAAGGAGGGACGGCGGCTGCGAGGAGGTCGACTTCAATGCCGACAGTGTGGTGTTGTAGATGAACTGCACCGATTCGTGTGAAGGCAGTCGCGACGAGGAAATTCGAGACTAGCGGCGGCAACTCGAGGCGATCAATCGATGGTCTCGATTCACGGCGGGATGGTCGAGCTGGGGTTGTGATGTTTGTTTCGATCTGGGTAGTGAGGTATAAAGCAATTTCTCGGTATTTCTATTTTTCAGTTTCCAATTCTGATGAGATAAGTATAGGCATGTTATATATATGAAAGAAATTAAATTTATTTAAAAAAAAATGTATTAAGTTAGGGATAGCTGTAGTTTTTGTTGTTTCTAAAACATATATGTATATATTATAGAGGATAGAAAAAGTAAAGGTTTTAAAATTAGGTCCTTATTTTTACAAAAATATAAATATATAGATTTGTGTCTATAATTTTACAGTAAGGTATGTTCAGTTTAAAATTGAATATATATGGATAGGAATAGAAAAATAGTTTATAAAGGGGAAATTATGTTAAATAAAATTTGTTGGATTAAATTAAATTTGTTAAACGAAATTAATTAACCGATTAGTTCAAATGTTAATAAATTAATAAACTATCAATTGTGTATTCAAGGTCAAAAAAATCGAGGAAGCTAAGGCAACATTGAAGTGGACTTCAAATATTAGCAAAGGTGAGTTAATCTCACTTAGTTAAATTTAAAATTTAAATGATTAAATTTAAATAATTGTTTGAATGGTTGAATTGATTGATGTGCTACAGTATGGTATATTATGGGGATTGATATTTATGTTGTGCTAACATCTGTGGATGTAGGGAAAACAGGTTGGAGGGATCTAACTGGATCCCTCAACATTTACTTTAATTATTTAATACCCTCTGATGTGATTATTTTATATTTTGTGATGAATATTATTGATAATTGGAATATTGGATGTTATGGTTTACCTGAATATATTCCGATGCACTAAGTTATCAAGATATATATAGAATTGGATTTTGGAAATAAAACGAAGAGAAATTGTAAGTAAAATAATTATCGAAATTTGAATAAATTTAAGAATCAATTGGAAAAGAACTAAAGTGCCCTTTAAAATTCTAAGAAATAAATCTTAAGTTAGTAAGGGAAATTTGAATAATCAAAAGATTAATGAATTTTAAAATTTAGTGTTATTATAAAACATTTATTTAAAATTTAAGATTCAATTTATTGAAAAGAAAAAAAAATTGGAAGAAGCTGAAATTGGTATATTTCAGTTAAATGGTATAAAATCAAACGGAAAATAATAATAATAAATATAAAGTCCATAATTAATGAATTTTGAGATAAACTGATAAGTAGAGAAATTTATTTCAAATGGAATAAATTGGGAATCAATTTGGAAATTTGATTTAAGTGATTGAAGTTGGAATTCTCCCTGGAAAACCAAGTACGTTTGCAAAGTAAATTTTAAATATATAAGTTACTAGTTTTAAAATTGTTTTTTTAGGTATGTTTAGAAAAATTTACTATTTCGAATATTTAAAGTCTAAAGTAAGTATTTCCTTTTAATTTATTATAGCAGTAATTGTTTAAAAAGTGATTTGGTGTATTGTTTCGTAAAAGTGAAAATCTAGTTTTATATTTATTGAGTAACTTTATTTTCAAATATTCATATAGTATGTATTTTTAACAAATTATTAAAGTAGTTTTAATTTAAATGTTTGAAAAGTATATTTCAAAGTATAATGTTTTAAATTTATTTTTAAAATCTAGTTTTGTGCTTGGTAATTTCAGAAGAGATAGAAAATATTGGGAAGTTTATTCTGAAAAGAAAGATGGTTTTGGAAACTGTTTTCAAAGGGTTGAAAATAGAAAAAATATGTTTGGGAAGATATTTTGAGATAAATAAATAATTTGGGAAATTATTTATTGTTTGATGGATGTTTGTGAATATTAATTGATAGTTAAATAACTGACTATAAAATTGGCCAACTGCGTTGATCGTTTTGAAGAGACCGGGATCAAGATTTATTTCTCGAAAACCACTTCGATCCGGTTTGTACGTTTCGTGAAACGTGTTCGGAGTCGAACATGGAGCTATGAAGTACAAGGGCTACTCGCTACTAATCCTGAGGATATTTCCAAAATGGATGTAGTAGGAATAGTGCCTTCGGTTCCGTTCGAACCCGAGACGGACTTGTATGGATGAACACTTGCGAAACATCGTCAGGTGGACGATGAGCATTCTAACGGATATGTTCTTAAAAGGTAATGCTTAGCCTCAAGCCTCATCAAATGGGAATGGCTGAAAATCAGGGGATATGCAGCAAGGCTTCGTGGGTAGCCCCCACTGGAGGGTGAGGTCATCCCTGTCTAGATGTCCCTTTTATTTCGGCTTAGTGGGCGGTTGCTGATCCCAACCGCGGGGTGATCTTGCTCGGGACTGTCCAGTAAGGGATGGTTCCGGTCTTGTGTTGCAGGGGAGTTTGGGTGGCTCCTCGGTACGCTGATCTAGACCAGGTACTGTGACAGGTGGTACCCCAGTGCCTAGCCATTAGTTGGAATCCATTTTCCCTACGCGCCCGTACGGTTTTGATTGTGCCCAACTATTGCTGAAACGTGAGATGCAAGCATTTCAGCTAGATTCTATTTTACTTTCTATAGACACTAGTATAATATCAGAGAATTTTAATAAAATGTTTTTAGCTATCGTGAGGTAAAAACCCGACATGTTTATTTGTGGCGTGGTCTTACGAGGTGCTTTTGTTTTCAAAGGATTTTGAAACTTTAATAATCAAATTGGATGTGATTTTATCACGCTGGTATTCCAGACTGACTCGGGTATTATTTCACTGTAATGCTCGGGTCAGACCGAGTATTATAGGATACAGGAGATGTTGTGGAGCTCAGGAGACGAGCTGGTTGTCGATACGTACTCTCGTACTTGCTCTTATATATATTCCGCTGTGTTGAGTTGTTGTGTATCCATGTGTATGATATTGTTGAGCTGTGATTGATGTACTCTGATGATGTAATATATAAACAGATATATTTGATTTTGAGTAAAGATCATTATTATCTATTATATTTTATTCCATTGCGATGGTTAGATTCTGATGTTGTTTCCTATTTTCTTCTTCTACCTCTTCTTCTTTAACCCAGATGGTTCGTATTTCTGTACAACTTGAGTTGATTTACGTAGAATAGTATTGACTCAAAAGGGTACAGATTTGTGGGTCGTTACACTTGGTATCAGAGCTTAGGTTGATGATAACCTTGGCTCTGGTGGGAATTACTCATTGAATGAGTTTGAGCGTATTAAAAGATATGAGCGCGTATTTGTTAGTGAGTATAAAATGATTTTATATTGTGATGATTGGTTTATTGAGCAGTTTATGGATTCTGGTCAGTACGAGTAATTGATGTTATTGATAGGGATCTCTACACACTTGAATAGAACAATTTGATACAGTATTGTTTTAAAGTAGGGTAAATAAAATAATTTTACACAAATTATTCTTGTATATAAAAGATGTATTTTTTTGTAAATTATTATAGTATTTGGATGCTTGGTTGTTAGAGAATGATAATAATAAATTATTAACATTCTTGTGTAGAAATTGAATAAGAAATTAGAACTTATAACCAAAGTTGAGGAAATAAATTTATGTAACAGAATGCAATTTGAAATATAGATTATAAATGTAATTTATAAATTGAAATAAACCTCTAGAAAAATTTGTAAATATAAACTATGAATGTGATTTAACATTGGAAATAAAATCCCAGAGTAATGTTGGAATATAAATTGGATGGATTTCAAATTTGGAATTTTGGTAAAGGGGCTTAAATTCCTTTGGATTTGGAAGTGGTTTTCAAAAGGTTTTGGAGAAATAATAATGGAATTGTTTCGGGAATATTTTTGAATTGGAATTGAATATGGAGAGATTTGGAATCTAAAAATATTTGAAAGGGATTTTTAAGAGATAAAAGAACCTAATTCTCTTTCAGTCGCTGGAAAATTACGTCGGTGATGACTGCAGCACCATCGATGTTCATTTTCGAGTTTCTAAAGGAGAAATTGCTACCAAATTGTATTAAATTGTTGTTTGTGAACTGGGTTTGGTTTTGAAATTCAAAGGGATAATTGAATTTGTCAAAGAATTTTGGATATAGTTGAATTTTAAGGTGATATTGAAATTTTGGGAAAATTGTTTAAACTCTGGAAATTTGTTTAACATGTTATGGAATAATAGAAATATATATATACTTGACTAAATAAATGTATAATTCCAAAGTAAAGTGTAAAAGGTAAATGAGATTGATTGTAAATAGATGAAAGTATGGAAAATAAATAATTATAAAATTTAGAAGTGGGATAAATAAGCCAAAATAAAATTGATTTGAATTGTAAGAAGTGAATGAAAATTCAAAACTTAAATTATAAAATAAATTGACCTCCAGTAGAATAGTTAAAGTGGTTTTGAGATAAAAATTAAATATTGGGAATAAACCTTGAATAAACAAATTAATAATTAATTGGTAATGAAATATGGAGATGGAACTTGAATTGGTTAAATGAAAGTCGAATACCAATTTAATGTGGCAAATGTTTAGTTTGCAAATAAATTATGAAATGAGTATTTGATGTAACCAATATGAAATGTTCCAAGATTAATAAATGGTTTTGAATAAATTGAATGTAAGCAATGAAGTGTAAATGAATTCAGCTTGGATTGTTGGTGAATTGAATATAATTGGAAGTATGAAATTCAAAATGGTTGACTGAATAAACTAATTTAAATTAGTTAGTAGATAAGATTGGTTTGGAAATTTGAAAATAAAATTAAGGGTTTAAATTGGAAAGTGCTTGTAAAATATATGTAACTTGAGTTTTAAAGTTGAAATAACTTGAATGGGAGTGGGATAAGGTAATAAGTGTATGACTTATAAAAGTCTGCAAGAAAAGTATTAAGCCTGAGTAAATTTGTTGGGTATTTTGGAATTGAAATAAAAATCCAAACCTAAGAGATAAAATAAGATTGGATAATAATAGTAATGGTTTGATGTGCAAATGAAACTAAAATGAGTAGAAATAAATTGGAAATGGCCTTGTATTAATAAAATTTTAATTAGTCTTGTTATTAGTGAATAAGTTTAGAAATAAATTGAGAAGGTAAATTAAGATTTAAAATGGATAAAGAGTATGGACAAAATGAATTAGATGGAATTTGATGAGAATCAAATAAGATGGAAATGAAATGTAAAGACCCGTAAATCCGTACTCCTTGAATAGACATTAATCTCCAGTGATTAACTCAAGATGAACAGAAATACGAACCCTTAGGGTTTTGAGAAGAAGAAAGAGGTAGAAGAAGAAAGAAAAAGATAGAACAGAACAATATCAGAATCTCACAATTAGCAGCGGAACAACATATAATAGATAAATGAATAATCATTAAAACAAAAGAACTGTATATTTTATAGATTACATCACATTACATTTTTTATCAGAGTTTATAAAACCAACAACAGCGGAAAAGAAATACTATACTTAGTAATATGCTACGCCATCTAGCTTGCCTCCAGCAACTCCTGAATTCCAGAATATCCTGATAAACCTGACTCTTGACTGCCCGTGTGGAAATTGGTGGGCACCTAGAGTTTAGGAAGGGAAACAATAAACTCCAGGTCAGTCATGTGACTGGTGTGAGAACTTAAAACAGTTATTTATCTTTAAAACAAAGAACAGGATAATTTTAAAATCAATTCGCAATGCTTTTTGAAAATGTAACTACCATAAGACCTCCCACCACACACATAATGCAAACGCATTCTTGGAGGAGATTTCTTCTTATGTTAGTCAAAGATGCTTGCTACGCAAAATCAAATCAATTTTGATATTATTATTAGTGCATAGTGTAGAAAACATTTCGAAAGTAGAATATAAATCGTAGCCAGCATAGGTACCATTATATTATGCCTACTATAGCTACCATATTAGATGGCAGGTTCTACAACTAAAACCGTACAAGATCGTATTGTTTCTTTGGATTTCCAACAAATGGTCAGGCCAAGGAACTTCCCATTGCCACATGGGTACGCTTCTGGAAAGACGACCCGAGAACCAAACCGGATCTCTGCAAACACAAGGCCGGGTTACCCCTAACTGGGTAACTACTGACACGAATATGTCATTCCCCGATCGTAACCGATCTATATCCGAGGATCCTCGATTTCCAACAACCACAAAGCAATAAATTTGCAGCAACAACCTAGGTTAAATATCTGGGCTCCATACCATGATACCACCTCTATCCAGAAGGAATGACATATACTAAAGGAGCGCTACCCCCTAATAACCTTGCCGCATCCTTCCTGTTTTAACCATTTCCGGGGTGTGAGGTCAGACGAAGTCTCGTCCACAAAGCCACGCTTTACACAAAAGCTGTGCTTTGGGTCAACAAATGATCAAAGTAATGATCACCAATATAAATGATCAAACAAATGATCATATCACAAATGATCAAACAATGATCATCCCACAGCAACACTCAGCATGCCACATTACCAATTTGGGAATATATCACTAGTAACCATCAACTACATAACCTCTGAGCTCGACGTTTCAGAGAAGGGTGTTAAGCTAAGAGAATAAATTCTCCGCCACCAACAGAAATATATTTGATAGAAACTAGCTTTACATCTCAAATTGTAACGTCAGACACACAATCCATACAAATCCGTTCCAGGATCGAACGGAACCTAAGACACTTCCAAAGAAGCCCTTGCAATCCGGATATTCACTAATCACATCCGGACAACCCGTCACTAAGGGTGATAAAACCTCTATATCGGAGATCAGCCGATGTAGAGTAACTCGACGGTAATCCTTCCGTTTTCACAAATATCTGGTCTTCAACACCGGCCATCAAATGCGATGCATTACGACGTATCACATATTCGGAATGGGTTATACGACCCCAAGGTCCTTTCCCGGCTAACCCGAATAGTAAGCGCTTATGTAAAAAAATAAGCATAGCATTCAAATTCAAGCAATCACAACAAATACCTATTTAAAGGTAAATATTGATAGTCGGTTATTTAACTATCAATAGGTATGCACAACATCACCAGATTCCAAATAATTTTTCCAAATTATTTATTTTTCCAAAAATATATTTACGAGATATATATAAATAATTTCCATACTTCAAAAATAATTCGATATTTATTTTTAAACCAATTTTCCCAATTTCATTTATAAATTCCATATTGAATTACATTTCCAAAATATCTGTGAACATACGATTTTCAAATTAGTTTCAAATATTCACTTTCAATTTATCTTTTAAAAAGATAATTCTCAAAACGTTCATTTCATATTGGAAACCATTTCCCTACTTATTTAATAATAAGTATTTCACAAATCTATTTATTTTCAACCTTTGGGAAATATTCGATATACTTAAATTGAAATTAAGTATATATTTCATTCTTTAAAGAAAACATTTTCTTTAACACTTTTATTTGAGTCCAAACAAATGTTGCGTAAAACATTGTTACGACGACCCAAAATCTCCCGTATAGGGATTCTAAATTTAGATAGATATATAAATCCCAATATTATATAAAACATTTCCTTTCGAAAATCATCTACTATAACAACAGTGTTATAATATACCATTTCCTTCTATTTCTCGAAAATGTCTATTTCAACAATGAATGTTGAAACCTATGGTTTCGATAGTTAATACATTTTAAAACATCTTTTAAAACAATTAACTTCATTTTAAAATTTCACTTCTCCAAATCATACCCGTTTTATTCAATAATATATTCACTGTCCAAAATCATGAATATACTTTATTTTCCCAATTCCATGTTTCTACACATTTATCAAAGATTTTCCACAGTCCAAAATCGTGGATATAATTCCTTTAATAATTTCTATGTTTACTTATCAAATTTATTTGATTATAGATTTATAAAACAACGTTTATAAATTCCATTTCTATTTCATAACTACTTCGATTTATAAATCTCCTTTAATCACCAATTCTATTTATATTTCGTTTACAAGTCGAATCCAACTTATAAGTAAATTACTTATAATCCATTTATTCACAAGTCCATTTTATATCATCATTTATTTATAAATTTAAAATTCTTATTTACTTATAAAACTATGTACAGCTTTATTTTAACACTTATAAAAGCTCGTTTTATAATTCCAATATCTTTAACTTATAAAATATCAATTTTATAAATCTTTTATATGAACCGTTTATATTAATTCAAAAATCCCAATTTAAACTTTTTATAAATTTGTTAACTGCTTATTTCAAAAATCACATTTCGGTTATATTTCACAAAAATCATACTTTTATAACATTAAATTTTATAACGTTCATTTATTTAAAATGAATCAATTCAAAAATTTATTGAAACATATACTTTCAAAAATCACTTAAAAATCCTTTTATATTGGAAATCATTACTTTAATATTTTTTTAAAATTTCAAAATAGGCCCAGTGATGCAACACACCAAATAGTCAATTACGGCATCCAAACATCATATATCATCATATGATAATCAACAAATATCATAATATATGTAAATAAATAAATATGGTTGAGGAATCCAGTTGGATCCCTCCAACCTGTTTCCCTGCATCCACAGATGTTAGCACAATACCAATCCCGTTTCAAGATGGGATATCGCGGTATATGGGATTTATAAAATATTATCCGCTTAATAGGCGGCGCAATAGGGTCTCATCCGCTATATAATGCGAGAAATCAACAACTCCAATATATACATATGCCAATATATATATATATATATATATATATATCCTACTATATCTAATATCACAACCAAACAGCAATCAATAACTGCAATCCAAATTTTCAATTTGAGTGAGAAGATCTCACCTTTGATTTTAATTTGCAGTCCATTTCCCATCTTGACTCGATTTTCTTGATTTATACCTTGTATAAATATTTACACCGTTTATTAATATTCGAACAGATCGAATAATAAACTTTCACTTTTGATTGTTTTAATTAATTAATAGTTTCATTTAAACCAATTTTTCCCTTTAATAAACTTATTTAACATTTTACTTTAAATTAATATCTTTAAATCAATTTCTTTTAATAAATTTGTTTAACTAAAAATTTAATTTTTTTTTTTGAAACTAAATTCCCTTTAAATAAATTATTTTTAACCACTAAAAATTAAATAAGTTAATTTAAACCAAACTAATAAATTTCAAAAATTGTTTTCAAACACCAATTTAAACCCTTTATCGAGTTCTTCAACATTTATTTCAAACCCCAAATCGATTTAAAAATTGATTTTCTTTGAAAGCAAGTTCCTTTATTTATTTATTTTTCAAACTGCCCTCCTTTCTCTAAAATTAACTCATTCCTAAACATCTAACTTTTTTTTGCCTAAATTATAAATTCAATGATAGGTTATGTACATATATAATTGCTGTTTTACTGTAAAATATATATATATATATATATATATATATATACATATATTTAAACTAGATTAAAATCAAACGATTTGATACCTTACTGCTTCCTGCTCAAACACACAGCCAAAGCCTACGGCTCCAGACTTCGTCGCTCGTGCCTTCTAGAAAAGAAAAACGAAACCCTGGCCTCGACTTGATGGAATTCGCCATCGTCATCCCACTATACCCAATCTCGACCTCGCCCAAATGCATTGAACGCCTACTCGCTCGCGAATCCCATTGCCCAAAAACCCAGCCCTGACAACATCTGAGCATGCGACATCCTTGTACTCGAACCGAGCCCCTATACTCCATCACCACGACGACCCAGCAAATCGAGCAGCCATCGCGACCTAACCCCAAGGCCAAAACCCCCCTTCACCAAATCACGCTTCCTAGAACATCACCGAACTCGAAGCTCGTTGCCACCTCTTACTCGAGTTCCCCAGATTTGCATTTGCCTTCTATTCAATTCGAACAGAAATCGTTCGAAGAAGATAGGGACGAAATCGCAATTTTGATTTCGATTTGAAATCGAATTGATTTCGAGGATATGAGGATGCAGCCATAAATATAGTTTTGAACGAGAGATTTCATTTATATTTTCTTTTCTTTCGGCCATTACTTTGTTACTGAGATTAAAATTTGGTTTTGAACAGATAAAGGAAGAAGGTATTTAAAATTGATTGAGACATGCTTTGCACGATTATTTTTTCGTGATTTTAGGCGTAATTCTTGCTGTGATTTTAGGAAAGAAAGCACGTGATTTTTATTTTAATGTTCACCAATTTAAATTTAAATTTAATATTGAATTTGTTTTTAAAAATTTCAACGCGTTTATTTAACGTACGCTCACATAACAAATCCGAAAAATGCAAAATTTGAAATCCGGTAATAATTCAATACTACGGACCCAATGGAACTGGTTTCATCGAATTTCGAGACTGTGCCTCGGAAGGCTATTTTTAAATATCAATTTTAACGATATAATTTCAAAACTGAACAAATCATTTTCAAATTCAATTCTGAAGCTTCTATTATCTTCAGTATTATCAATATGAATTTTACAAGCTTTTGAAATATTTTTAATCAGCTTAAACTGAAGATTCAAATTTTTTATTCAACTTTCTATAGATTAAATTTTATAATTTAATCGCCAAAATCAAAGTTATATTGGGAATTCAAGTCAAACCATCATTCAAATATTTAAAATCAATTAAATATTTTCAATTTAAATTGTTCAAAATTGTGGGTCGTTACATGAAACTTAAGTTATGAAATTGAAATGATTTGAAGTAAATTAACTTAAGTTTAAAGTTAATAGAAGTTTCGCTTCGAGCAAAAGTGAAAGACCATAAAAGTCTAGGTCAAATTAATTTGGGAAATGGTTATAAATTTATATGTATTGAATGTGCCCAACTTAATACATTGTTCTTGAATGGAACAATTAAGGAAATGAAATGATGCAAGTGAAGGGTTGTGAATAAATTAGAAATGAGATGAAATTAAATATAATAATGGATCGGGATTTAAATTGACATAGTTGTCAACTAAAATGGAAAGGAAGTGAATAGAAAGGAAATTGATATAATTGATTGTGGAAGTTATTTAAACTGCTTTTCTTTAGCATTGATGTGTTGTGGATGTTTAAATAAGAGAAAAGTTATACATTTCATATATATATTTAGCACTTACTTGTTTAAAATTGAGTAAGTACAGGTTGTTGGAAGCCGTTTGACTGGTTTTGCCCGCGCTAAATGCTAAAATAAATAGCTGCTTGCTTTAAAATGCTAAATAAGGTACGCCTACGCAATACAAATAGGAAATATGAACTTTTTTTCTGTTTTCCGACCGTGTGGGTCAATGTATATATATTTATCTCTTTTGTCAAATTGCAAAAGCTCCTCCATACAAGGGAGACTCTGCCAAAATTTTCTGAAAATTTTGGGAGTTAGAATTTTTTTTTGAATCTTTCGAAAATTTTCGCTAACGACAAATGATTTAAAATCTGTTATGCAAATAGAATTATAACTGAATATTGAAATCTATTTTAACTGTGAATGTAAAGTAAGTGGAATCGGAAGGACTAAATAAAGTAAAGTTTGCAAATGAACATTTAGTGTGAGATTTAAATTAATTAGTAAGTGAAACTAATTCGATATTCAAAGTGGAAGTCAAATTGAATTTAAATGGAATTATCAGGGCAAAGTGAATGGTAATGAATGTAAACTTCAATGGTAAAGTAAAAATAAATGTAAGAAGTATGTAAAATGTTTATATTAAACTTAAGAAATGGAAAAATGAAATTCTTATGTAAATATAGTATTAAGAAAATTATTCCAAGTGAATAATTGAATGGAAATTAAACTGAAAGTTGTGAATTTGGATGGTTGTGAATAAGTGAATGAAAATCAAAATGAACATGAATAAAGGAGAGTTGGCATAGCTAAAAATCAATTGGGCTAATTACGTAGGATGTACGTATATTATTTTATTCGCATAGCCATTTGATTCAGATTCGAACACAGAATTTCGAGATAATTTTATCGATCCGAGTTAGGATTTTTTCGCTCGATTTTCAACAGCGAACCCTGGACATGGATTGTTGATTGATTCTGGAAATTCTCTATCATAGGTTACGGCTATACAAGGAGAATGACGGTTTCTAATCAGGAAACCAGATCGGAGTCCGCACTAGGAAGTCGGGTGGACGATACTAGTTCGGAAGTGAAATTGTGTGATCGAGTAGGTAATCGAACTCGGTATTGCGTACGAATAATATTGGTACATCGTACGGGCTTAAGTGGAATGAACATTGAAATTTTGGAAAGAAGTCAAATAAAATGTTTTTGAATGTTGTGATTGTATATTATTATTAAACAGGATATGCAGGTATGAAAAAGGGGAAGAAAAATTGGTTTTTGATTTGAGATAATAAATTAGAATTGCTCGACAAAAAGGTATGTGTTCAAAATTCTATATGGAATTTGATTGGGATTTTGGATTGATCCACTTGGCTTTTTGTTTTCTTTTTGTATTTGGAAGGCCGTAGAGCCATTTTGTAGTTGTACCGAGCTAGCCGCGCAAAGGAGACGCTGGCGAAATTTTTCGGAAATTTAAAGAGTTAGAAAAAATTTGAGAAAATTCTGATAATTTTTAAATTTGATTTAAAATTTAAATTTGTACGATTGAGTAAGTAATATTGTTAGAAACTATGGGAAAGTTGGGAAAGATTAGAGAAAATATTTGGTAGGGGGTCTTTTATAATAAAGGATAGTGGATAGAATGTTGAACAGTTTGGTTTTGGAAAATAATAACGGATATTGGATCATTCTTCCTAACTAGTAATTTCGGGGACGAAATTCTTTTAAGGAGGAGGAATGTGATGACCCGGAATTTTTAAGCATTTAAAATCGAAATATTTAAATTTTTTGAAATATTTAAAAGTTAATTTTGAACTTGAATTTCAGATATAAACATTTATTGGATAATTAATTTTTGAATTTAATTATCGGAAATTGGGTAAATTATTGAATTTGGAGTTTTAAACCTGTTAAAAATATAATTTGAAGGCTTATAACATTTATATTGATAATACTGAAGAGAATGGAAGTGATGAAATCAAATTTAAAAATGGTTTGTTAAGTTTTGAAATTTTATAGTTTAAATTGAATTTAAAAATAGCCTTCCGAGGCGCAGTATCGGAATTTGACGAAACCAGTTCCATTGGATCCGTAATATTGTATTACTATCGGATTTCAAATTTCGTAGCATTCGGAGTCATCGTGTGATCGTACGAGATAAAAACGCTTAGATAATAACTTATCGTTTTAATTTAAATATAATATACTTTGTCTCAAATCAGATCATAGCCACCCTACGTTTCTTTTACCGACCTATTCTCCTCTGTCTTCTGAAGCAAGCCGATAATTTCCTTTATTAAATCGGGTATTGTCACCTCTTTCTTTCCAAATCAAATCTCCATAAGAAAATCTCGTTCCAATAAATGAAACAAACAAAATCAAAGTAATGGCCGAAGCCTGGAATCGATCCTCACATAAATTTTATCGTTCAAATCAAAACTTCCCTTCCTTCCTCACTTCAGCTCAATCAAAACAAAAACAAAAAAATGTCGGCCGTCTTCTTATTGAAACCAAGTCGACTCGATGTCGAGAGGAACTTAATCGCGATGGTAAGAAGGGACGGTGGCTGCGAGGAGGTCGACTTCAATGACGACAGTGTGGTGTTGCAGGTGAACTTCATCGATGCGCGTGAAGGCAGTCGTGGCGAGGAAATTCGAGGCTAGCGGCGGCAACTCGAGGCGATCAATCGATGGTCTCGATTCACGGCGGGATGGTCGAGCTGGGGTTGTGATGTTTGTTTCGATCTGGGCAGTGAGGTATAAAGCAATTTCTCGGTATTTCTATTTTTCAGTTTCCAATTCTGATGAGATAAGTATAGGCATGTTATATATATGAAAGAAATTAAATTTATTTTAAAAAAATGTATCAAGTTAGGGATAGCTGCAGTTTTGTTGTTTTTAAAACATATATGTATATATTATAGAGGATAGAAAAAGTAAAGGTTTTAAAATTAGGTCCTTATTTTTACAAAAATATAAATATATAGATCTGTGCCTATAATTTTGCAGTAAGGTATGTTCAGTTTAAAATTGAATATATATGGATAGGAATAGAAAAATAGTTTATAAAGGGGAAATTATGTTAAATAAAATTTGTTGGATTAAATTAAATTTGTTAAACGAAATTAATTAATCGATTAGTTCAAATGTTAATAAATTAATAATCTATTAATTGTGTATTCAATGTCAAAAAAATCGAGGAAGTTAAGGCAACATTGAAGTGGACTGCAAATATTAGCAAAGGTGAGTTAATCTCACTAAGTTAAATTTAAAATTTAAATGATTAAATTTAAATAATTGTTTGAATGGTTGAATTGATTGATGTGCTACAGTATGGTATATTTTGGGGATTGATATTTATGTTGTGCTAACATCTGTGGATGCAGGGAAAACGGGTTGGAGGGATCCAACTAGATCCCTCAACATTTACTTTAATTATTTAATACCCTCTGATGTGATTATTTTATATTTTGTGATGAATATTATTGATAATTGGAATATTGGATGTTATGGTTTACCGGAATATATTCCGGTGCACTAAGTTATCAAGATATATATAGAATTGGATTTTGGAAATAAAACGAAGAGAATTTGTAAGTAAAATAATTATAGAAATTTGAATAAATTTAAGAATCAATTGGAAAAGAAATAAAGTGCCCTTTAAAATTCTAATAAATAAATCTTAAGTTAGTAAGGGATATTTGAATAATCAGAAGATTAATGAATTTTAAATTTTAGTGTTATTATAAAACATTTGTTTAAATTTAAGATTTAATTTATTGAAAAGAAAAAAAATAAACTTGGAAGAAGCTGAAATTGGTATATTTCAGTTAAATGGTATAAAATCAAACGGAAAATAATAATAATAAATATAAAGTCCATAATTAATGAATTTTGAGATACATTGATAAATAGAGAAATTTATTTCAAATGGAATAAATTGGGAATCAGTTTGGAAAATTGATTTAAGTGATTGAAGTTGGAATTCTCCCTGGAAAACCAAGTACGTTTGCAAAGTAAATTTTAAATATATAAGTTACTAGTTTTAAAATTGTTTTCTTTAGGTATGTTTTGGAAAATTTATTATTTCTAATATTTAAAGTCTAAAGTAAGTATTTCCTTTTAATTTATTATAGCAGTAATTGTTTAAAAAGTGATTTGGTGTTTTGTTTTGTAAAAGTGAAAATCTAGTTTTATATTTATTAAGTAACTTTATTTTCAAATATTCATATAGTATGTATTTTTAACAAATTATTAAAGTAGTTTTAATTTAAATGTTTGAAAAGTATATTTCAAAGTATAGTGTTTTAAATTTATTTTTAAAATCTAGTTTTGTGCTTGGTAATTTCAGAGGAGATAGAAAATATTGGGAAGTTTATTCTAAAAGGAAAGATGGTTTTGGAAACTGTTTTCAAAGGGTTGAAAATAGAAAAAATATATTTGGGAAGATATTTTGAGATAAATAAATAATTTGGGAAATTATTTATTGTTTGATGGATGTTTGTGAATATTAACTGATAGTTAAATAACCGACTATCAATATTGGCTAACTGCGTTGATCGTTTCGAAGAGACCGGGATCGAGATTTATTTCTCGAAAACCACTTCGATCCGGTTTGTACGCTTCGTGAAACGTGTTCGGAGTCAAAGATGGAGCTATGAAATACAAGGGCTAGTCGCTACTAATCCTGAGGAAATTTCCAAAATGGATGTAGTAGGAATAGTGCCTTCGGTTCCGTTCGAACCCGGGACGGAATTGTGTGGATGAATGCTTGCGAAACATCGTCAGGTGGACGATGAGCATTCTAACGGATATGTTCTTAAAAGGTAACGCTTAGCCTCAAGCCTCATCAAATGGGAATGGTTGAAAATCAGGGGATATGCAGCAAGGCTTCGTGGGTAGCCCCCACTGGAGGGTGAGGTCATCCCTGTCTAGATGTCACTTTTATTTCGGCTTAGTGGGCGGTTGCTGATCCCAACCGCGGGGTGATCTTGCTCGGGACTATCCAGTAAAGGATGGTTCCGATCTTGTGTTGCAGGGGAGTTAGGGTGGCTCCTCGGTACGCTGATCTAGACCAGGTACTGTGACAGGTGGTACCCTAGTGCCTAGCCATTAGTTGGAATCCATTTTCCCTACGCGCCCGTACGGTTTTGATTGTGCCCAACTACTGCTGAAACGTGAGATTCAAGCATTTCAGCTAGATTCTATTTTACTTTCTATAGACACTATTGTAATATCAGAGAATTTTAATAAAATGTTTTTAGCTATCGTAAGGTAAAAACCCGACATGTTTATTTGTGGCGTGATCTTACGAGATGCTTTTGTTTTCAAAGGATTTTGAAACTTTAATAATCAAATTGGGTGTGATTTTCTCACGCTGGTATTCCAGACTGACTCGGGTGTTATTTCACTGTAATGCTCGGGTCAGACCGAGTATTATAGGATACAGGAGATGCTGTGGAGCTCAGGAGACGAGCTGGTTGTCAATACGTACTCTCGTACTTGCTCTTATATATATTCCGCTGTGTTGAGTTGTTGTGTATCCATGTGTATGATATTGTTGAGCTGTGATTGATGTACTCTGATGACGTAATATATAAACAGATATATTTGATTTTGAGTAAAGATCATTATTATCTATTATATTTTATTCTATTGCGATGGTTAGATTTTGATGTTTTTACCTATTTTCTTCTTCTACCTCTTCTTCTTTAACCCAGATGGTTCGTATTTCTGTACAACTTGAGTTGATTTACGTAGAATAGTATTGACTCAAAAGGGTACGGATTTGCGGGTCGTTACCGTAATTACCATCTTGTGCTTACAATCTTGAACTACTTATATACTCCAAATAAATTGCCTAACGTAGTTGTAATAGATAGAGAATGGGCTTTAATTGGAGGAGTCAACAAAATATTTCCACAAGCAATGTATTTGGCTTGTAAATGACATATGTCAAACAATGTCCTTACTAAGTCGAGGAAAAATTTCAAATCTGTAGAAATGGTGGAACTTTTTGTAGCAGACTGGATGTTCATTGTAAGAGCAGAATTGGTAGACAGGTATGATAAAAGTTGAAAAACATTTACTAATACATGGAAAGAAGATCCTAATGCATTGAAATATATAACCGAATAATGGATTCCTTACAATGAAAAATTTCTGCATGTTGGACTGATAAAGTACGACATGTAAGCACTGGAACATCCTATAGAGCTAAATCGGCTCATTCTATACTTAAACGATATTTAGTACTTCGCAAGGTTCATTTGTTATGATTTGGAAAAGAATGAGTTATTTGTTGCTTTTGCAGCATACTGAAATCGGCGGTAGCTTTAAAAAAAGTCTTGGTAAGGTTCGAAAGCAACATCTGGATCCCATTTTCATATATATTTGGTTTAGAGTTCCATTATTTGCTTTGGACTTGATATATGATGAGCTTATGAAAACGAGAAAGGAGGAATTTGTAGTTTCTGCTTGTAATCATAAACTTATAAACTTAGGACGGTTTATGGTTTACCTTGGTGCACATGGATTATTTGAAAATTGTAGTGATTTTGTTCACATACCACTTAATGCAATTCATGAACATTAGAGAATACTTAATTATGTTCCTCAAATGCAAGAATCCAGAGAATTGGATCACACGTCTGAACACACTAACTTCAGAAAAAGATTTAAGAATGCAAACATAGATGAAAAAAGATTAATGATGTTACATTGGAAGGAGATTAGCGTACCTTTACCTATGTCGCTGCTACAGCCAAAACTTAGTTTTTGTAAAGGTCGACCACTAGGTAGCAAAGGAAAAACGAAGCCAGATTCCTGAAAGATGTGATCTACAAAACATGATCTGTTGCAATTTGAACGAGTGAAGCATGCTTTAGTACAACAATCACATTCTAGTGTTGCAAAAAATATTACTCTAAAAAGGAAAAAAAGATGTGATTGCTAACAATGATCTTAAATCAAATAAATTGGTGAAGAAAAATGTCGACCAATTATAGATGATAAATATTATTTACACTAGAAAATTTCTTCCTCGTATCCCAGAGTTTCTCCATCCTTTTGTTGTTAAAGTTGAAGAGGTGGATAGTGATGGAAATTGTGGTTTTCGGTGCATAACATAGCAGGTAGATGACATGAATGACGATTTTGTCCAAACAAAGAAATCAATGCTACAAGATTGGATGATAACTGGGATATGTATTGTAAGCACTTTGATGTTGCTCAATGTGAGAAAATGAATGTGATTCTTAATATGTATGAAAAAATGTTATTTTGAATTACTGGATAAAAATGCTTGAAATGGGTTACTTAATGGCTATTGCTTTTAACAAGGTGGTTTTTTTTCATATTCAACATTCGATGTTGTACCTTTTATCCACATTAGCGTGGCCTGATGGACAATCTTGATAATATAGTTGTGTGCGTTACTGTTCTGTGCAATAATGCTGAAGAAAGTCCATACTATTGTGAAACAAACTGTTCATATGCAATATAGTTGTCATTGTTTTGCTTGATTTACACTTCATGTGAATTGTTTCCATACATACTTCATTTTCAATTATCAAGGTCACAGTTAAGATATTGCTATTTGATTACTTATATTAGTTTTGTATCTTTTGCCACTCTGTTGCCTCTCTAGCATTTGAGAATGTTATTAATATACCTAAATATGTTAAGAATGGATGTAGTAACAAAATATTAAGTAGTGTTTGGTTTAAAAACGAATTTTGAGTTTTTTGTTTTCAAATATGTATGTCAAGTGCGAGAGAAGTGGAGTGATGGGGGAAGTAAAGGAAAATGGAAGGACGACGAATGGATAGAAAGATGATGGAAGTAAGAATTGTTTCTCGTATTTCTATTATTTTTCAAAACATGAAACAAAAAAAATTCACTTTATATGTTAATTTCATTTTCTAAATTAGTCGTTTTCGACAATATACATGCGTCTTGCTTAGTTTTGTATGGACGAAAACCCAAAACTAAAAATGGAAAACCAAACACAGATTTATACTTTCGACTTCTGTATGTTATATTACATATTACATATATGTAATAGAATGATGACATGAATGAAAGTATCACACATTTCTTTTTTATGAACATTGGTAATCTTACAATAAAATGATTTAGTTACAGCTACTCCATTTATTCTTCCTTACCTAGGTTTGCTCCTTTCATGAAGTTTTCATATATTTCATACATTGAGAGATCGTCTTTGCATGCATACCAATTCATTCCTAGATAACGATTTATGGTTATAGTGATTCATTTGCAGGAATTAACAGTTAAACTAAAGAAAGCTAATGGATATAGAACTACTTGAACAAGATTATGTTACATTTACGTATAACATAAATAAAGGATGGAGAATTAATTTAAAGGACAAAAATTCGTATATTTTTAGCCTAAAAGACACGACCTCAATGTTTTAATCACAAGACAAACATTCTTCTAAAAGTTATTCAAAAGGACAAAGCATTCTTTCAAAATTATTCATAAGAACAAACATTCTTCCAAAACTGCTACCGAACTAAAAACTGATAACCATAAATGCTACTGATAACTACAAATTGATACCTAAAAATGCTATCAACAACTAAAAACTGATACATAAAGAAAGTTGTCTTTCAGGCTAAAATACTGAAGTTCTGTCCTTGAGACTAAAATGCTGAAAATTTTTGTCCTCCACAATAATTTAATTTTCTGATATTATATGGGGATAAAGGTGTTGCAATTGTATTCTATGCTTTTTTTAATCCAACATTCGATGCTATTGAACGGTTGATGCACAGTCCATACAGTTTAGTAAAATAAAGTGAATGAACAATCATCATCGGTTCAACAAACCGGCTGAAATAGGCTACGCTGTGTAATGAAATAGCTTACAATCTTTCACACTTGTTAGCAGTATAGTCATAAAATTCGACACGTTGATTCACAGTACAGCCAAACTAATAGCAACAAAGTGTAGTACAATAGCAACAAAATGGCAGCGTAATATTCAACCATTCATTCAATGGTACACTCAACTATATATTCAACTAAAAATCAACCATAAGGTTAACTAAAATAAAATGGCACCATACATACATAAGCTAAAAACAGCACACATAAACCATTTCCTCTTTGCTTTTCTAGGGGTGGACATGGGTTGGTTGGATGCTATTTGAAGTCCAAACCGCTTGGTTAATCAAAAATACAAACCAATATACTAATCTTTTAAACGGTTCGATTTAGGTCCGGTTTGATTGTAATACAGTTCGGTTTCGGTCCGATTTGAACCCATATTAAGTATGAAACAAGAGAACTACTTCCATCAACAATCGATTTACGAAGGCAAATGTGTTAAACCTTTACACTTAATGGTTAAAATACACAATGTTATACTGAAATGAAAGATTAGTTCTTAATTGTATGAATATTTAAATTTGACATTTACCTATGTTATCACCAAAATTGGTCACTAACACCCTTAGAAAGATTGTGTAGAGAGATTAATGAAGAAAGTAAATTAAAACAGAGAATAGAATGTAAATTTAAATGTAGAAAGTAAGTACACCAAATTTATAGTGGTTCGACGTAGTAGCCTACGTCCACTTTGAAGTTGATCGTTATTCTTTTCACTGATACTTGATTATAGATACAATCTGCTTCTAAGTAGTTGAATACAGTTGCAAGATACAAAGAAATAAGTCTGGAATGAGTCTTGAAAATGGCAGAATCTCCCCAGTGTTCTCTAAAATCTCCTCCTTTTCTGTGCCCCTGCCCCTCTATTTATAGACGAAGGTGGGTTGGACTTCCCTGGTGGGCCTGGTAGCTGAATATCCTGGCCTAAATGGAGTGGTTTCTGTGCGCCGAACCAGAGAGGCCGAACGATCAAATGCCGAACGTATCCCTCTTTCAAGGCCGGACACTATGAATGCTGAACAGTCCCCTTATGTCGAACAATCTCCTTTGGTCGAACGAGATGAGGCCGAACACATTGAATGTCGTAGGGAGCACTTGTGCCGAAGCCGAATCAGTGACTCGGCCGAACGATGGTTAAGCCGAACGAGATGAGGCCGAATGCTCTGAGTGTCGGACACATCTTAATGCCGAACATGGTGCGGATGCCAAACGATACGGAATGTCAGATGATCCTACTATGCCGAACGCCCAGTGATGCCGGACGTCACTTGTAGGCCGAACGTTCATGGATGCTAAACGTTTCTTGATGCCGGATCCTCCTAGATGCCGAGCGCTGTCCCATGTCGAACGGTCTTAACATGCCGAATGTCCATTGATGCCGAACATTCCATAAACGCCGAATGAGCTTGGACGCCGAGTGCTTCTTGGATGCCTATCGTAACGTGATGCCGAGCGATAATTTAACCGATCGATGGGGAGGCCGAGTACTAAGTTGCCTAGTCAATTCCCCAGGGAACACTTTCCCTCCAAAGTGTATTACGTGATTGAACGTGATACGCATTGAATTACGTATCCCACATGCTCCGCTTCGAACCCTGGTTAAATCTTCTTGGAGGTGCCTTCTTGAGAATACCAGTGATGAAGGTGTGTGCCGAACGTGGTGTAAATGCCGAACGATGCATTCGAAGCCGAACACTCCTCGTGTGCCGAGCGGCTTTGTGTGCCGAAGTCGAACGCTGCGGCATTGACCGGTTCCATCGGCCATAGCCTCTTCGACTTCTTCTTCCTCCCTATAAAGACCGACACCTCCCACCTTCTTCTCTTTTCACATTTTTACCACCGCCTCTTTGTACTTGCTGACCATTTCAGTCAACAACCTTCAACGATTCATCAATCCCTTCCAAACTTCGATCTACTAATTAGGTATTGTCTCTTCTATCTAATTTCTTTCCATGATTAAACAGAAATTAGAGCCGTTGTCGAAAAGGTTCGTGGATTCAAACTTTGATCTTTAGGGCTGAATGTTGGTAGGTAAGGAGAAAGGATTAGAGACGTGCCTGGTAGGAATCTGTTGGGAGATGTGTGGTGGTTTGGCATAGTTCCCTCGTGTCGACCGAGATTAGAGGAAGAAAGACTAGAGGAGGAGCAGGAGATAGTTGGGATGCCGAACGACATGGCCAGGCATGACTTGCCGAATGATCGGCCCTCATCGTTTGGTATGGACGGTGGAAGAGAGGAAAGGATTAAGGGTGGAGTGTCAAGCGTTGGAGCTCGGCATAATTCTGGTTCGGTGTGACTCACCACATGCCGAACAGTGGGATGGAAGGTTTGGGAGGAAGCACGAGTTAGCGGGGAGGATGCTGAGTATTGTCTCGGTCGAATGGAATTTTGGCCGATCGACACTTTGCCGAGCGCTAACTAATTCGAACGGTGGTTAGGCCGACCGAGAGCTTGGCCGAACAACATCTTGGCCGAACAATCATAGATGCCAAACCATGTTAAGGCCGAACAACATAAATGCCGAACCATATAAGGCCGAACAAACAATTGCCTTGCCTAATCATATAACATAACAAGGACAGAAACTCCATCATACTAGCATATCGAACAGGTCTAAACTGATAACTTCCTAGTTTTAGTAGACATGAACTTGAACTCAAGTCGACATAACCGGATAATTTCTTCTAACATTTTCTGAATTCGAAACCGTAATCACCATAAGATAGGCTTTTGGAGATGGTCAGCGATGACGGTCTTCGAAGTTGACGATTCGCAACTTAGTTTTATATCAGTAACCGTGTGACTTTCAATTTTTAATGCTTACACATGATTGATCGCACTAGTTCACACACCACTTGGGTGGAAATATTTGTGTTGTTGATTTTAACGTGGAACATTTTTCAAGTATAGCTCACACAGGTGCTTAGCCAAATTCACTATTTATTGAAGATGTCGAAAAAATTCAGCTCCGCCACGATTTCTGACAGACGAGGGCCATCCTCTCGACAGGAAGTCGCAGAGGTCTCAAATCCATCAACCTCCCCTGCACATAACTTAGCCCCCGATCCCCTGGAGGCATCGATCTTCTTGGACAACCCTGTCGCTTCACAGGCTTCAAAAATCAATGAAGTTGTGCTCCGGCGAATATGCTCCATTCATGGAATACCTTATGACAACGTGCTGGTTCTGTCGGGGCACGACCGGCTACACTTTCCCCAAGTTGGATACACAGCGTGCAATAAATTCATGTGCTGGGTTGGAAGTGTGCAACCGTTCAATTTGTTTCTTCAGGATGTGGTGCAATACATCGACATCGTCCCGTCGCAGTTGCACCCAAATGGTCACGCCTTCATCTATGGCACTTACCTACTCTTCACGACCGTCTTCTCTAGGCCTCCCACTCCTGGCGACATCTGATATATTTTTATGATCAAGAAGATAGCCACTCCTTTGTGTTCCTCGAACCGCATCACAAATGCCAAATTTTAACCAGGGCGTGGAACAAGTTTTCCCTGTACAAACAGGAATGGTTCCATGTGCGTTGCCGTCCTGGTTTCGCGAGGAGATGGGTCGAAGGAAGTAAGTCTTCTTCTTGGAACGATACTCATGTTTTGGCCGAAACTATTCCTATTCTAACTCTTGTTTCATCTTCTCAGGTATCAATCCACGTCCCGACGGCCGCGGGTATTTTGGGGCCGTTGAAGCTATTAGAGCTCTTCCCGCCGAAGAACGAGACATCCGAACTCTTATCTCAAATGAGTCACTATCGAGGTTCGGGTTGTTAGCAGAAGGTCGTCGGGTAAGTCTTCCCGAAGGCGTTACTGTACCCAGACCGGTCTCCGGCAAAGGGAAAAAATTAGCTGAGTCGTCAGTACGCCACACCCCTGAGGTACAAGAAGAGGGGGAAATCAAGGAGGGTGAAACACCCGAAGCACAAGGTTAGGATTTGAGTCAAACCCAAGGTCCTATAAATGAAGTGCACGATATCGAAACATCATCTTCTCCTTCACCGAGGAAAAAGGGATTGACGTACAAAATCAGAAAGGAGAAGGTTGGAGGGACTTCGAAGGTTACGCTTATCCCGACGGAGAAAGAGGCTTCTTCGCAGCACGTAGAAAGTTCTTTATAGGGCTTATCGAACCTCTCTATTCCGGATGATCTGCTCAATTATGACTTTGACGATCCGGAGGCATTCAAACTTCATTCGCCCATCAGAGGCGACGTGGGCGCTCCGACCCAGTGTCAGGGAGAGAAAACTCCTATTAGCAACGCGACTGGTCCGTTAGGGGAAAACACAAGGACACACATGAACACTTGCACTCCAATTTTCGCTTATATTTTTGTCGTCGCACTACTCTTTGCTAATTTGCTGTTATTTGAATTCTGTACAGGAGGCATGGGGCGTTCACATGGATTCGATCGCCTTTGCGGTTCGTCGGTTCTTCATCATTCCCGACGGGACTCGGGTTCCGGAAGGCATCAAGATAGGGATGGTGATGGCGATAAAGACTATCATTCCCGGGACTCGTCGTCTCGGAGGAAAACTTATTATCAGCCAAAATACAACCAGGACACATCTTCTCACGCGGAGTAAAGTAGAGACAAGCGCGGACATAAGAGGTCGGAACCTGTTGCTGCTCGGGACCAACACTCTAATTCTTCTTCCACTCGTCAGTCTCGAGATTCCTATAGGAGGGGTGAACTTTCAAAGCCGTCTCCTCCCGCTCCTACAACGGACCCGTCAGTGCCGGAGAGGCTGGCCGAGCTTAAAGATAAATTCCCGAAGATCTGCTTCGATGGCCTGAAATTCCTCTCGGCTATTCATCCTATTCCTAGACATGCTAAGAAGAGTGCCCTTGCTTGTACGAACGACGTCTATGTTCAACATGACGTGTTCGTTCACCTAGCTGAAAAACTTTTCGAAGTTTCCGTGGAGCGCCAACATGAAATCGATCGCCTGAAGCTTGAGGCTATCCATGACAAGGATATCATTAAAGGTCAGGATGAAGAAATTTCCACTTATAAGTCTGAGCTTGAGGTCGCCCATCAGAGCGCCAAGGATACTGCTGAGGCCGTTACTCGTCTGGAATCAACTCATAAAAAAGAACTCAACGAGGCAGTTCAGCGATGTGGTGCTTTAGCTTTAGAGAAAGACTCAATTCAAAAGGAAAGGGACGCACTCAGCCTCCAAGTCAAAGAGCTTGAAGAGCAGCTTTGTAGGGAAAGAGAAGAGAAAACGGCCGCTCAAGAGGAGTCTCAACAGTACTATGATGAAATCGATGCTACACGACTCTTAAAAGAAAAACTTGAGGTCAAGCTTTCCCGAGTTGAGGCGATAAAGAGTGAAGCCCGAGAAGAGGGCAGGAAGATAGCGTCTGCAGGTAACGATTCGCGTCTCAAGGTGGCTAGAGAAGAGGGCAGGGAAGAGATCAAGAGCATGTTTGACCCGCTAATTGCTGAATTCAACGCCCGCGTTCTCATGCATCGAGACTTGACTTTTTTGGACGAGGGCTACCTTGAATATTTAGCCGAGGCATGAAAGGCTCTGGTTGAAATCAGGAAGGCCGAGCATGGCACCGAAGAGATTAATGAGGGGGCGTTGATAAAAGAATACCTCAAGGGAAATGAGCCTTCGGACTTGTTGGCGGTCAAAGCTATCTATTGCAAAGGCTCCCCCTCAAAGAAAGGGAAAGAAATTATTATCGGTCCATCCGGAGCTATGCCTCCAGGTCATGTGCCTACCCAGACGGCCAGTCGGCTGATACTTGATCCTTTTGAACAGCACATTGGCTATGACTCGGAAGCCCGCTGATGGGCGTTCATGTTTTATCTCCTATCCCGGAGGGTGAGACCCCCGTGACGGCTGGGAACCAGCCAGAATCTGGTAGGAAATTCTTTTTCTTTAACATCCTAAGTGTTTCCCTGAAAGCTGTCGCATTCTAATACTTTCTTTTCGTGTTTTTGTGCAGGTCGCTCTAATACTGAACCCACTCCGAGGAGCGATGTCACCAAGGAGGCGGGGAAGGAAACAAGTGGGGCCTCTCACGCAGGCGAGGCTCCCGGTCCTGATGCCTAGGTGATCGGGGAGCTTGACGAAGGCGAGTCTGATTCCTCCTCTGAGGGTTACAAAGTGGAAATCACAGGCGCCTCTGAGCACACATCCGAGTTGAGCATGAAGGAGAGGCTTGAGAAGGAGAAGGAAGGGACGACCAAGATCAAGGTCGAGCCTCAAACTGTGGATCCAGACGTCCCTTGACCAAACCGTTGAAGATCATTCTCCCTGGAAGATCTAAACCCGTGGATGACCTTCACACTTCTCCGGCTGTCACTCCTCCATCAATGAAGGGTACCAAGGGTAAACGTGGAGGAGAGGAGTCGTCTGGGAAAACAGCGGAGGTGAAGAAAGCGAAGAAGCATAAGAAGTAGTCATTACTCTCGTTCAACGAGGCTTAGTTTAGATTAGGCAGGTACTTTTGTTTTCTTAGTTTGTGTAAACAAACTTTTGATTCCGAGCTTCAAAGGTGTTGTAATGGAAACTTATCTTTGATGAATAAAACTTAGTTTTCCTGTCTTTCCACGGCTCTTGTCGTTCAGTTTTCTTTGTGATTGTGATTCAAATCCAAGCTGTTGTGGATTATAATAGACCTCTTGGTTCATCTTCATATAGCTCAGAAATTCTTTGAGAACCACCTGTTTTTTCTTCCACGCCCCAAGCACTTGCTCCGGGGACTTAGAATACTCCAGTCCGCACTCCGGGGACTTGGAGATTTTAAGTCGTTTATACTCGAGTCCGCACTCCGGGGACTTAGAGTACTCCAGTCCGCACTCTGGGGACGGAGATTTCAAATCGTTTATACTCGAGTCCGCACTCCGGAGACTTAGAGTACTCCAGTCCGCACTCCGGGGACTTGGAGATTTCAAATCGTTTATACTCGAGTCCGCGCTCCGGGGACTTAGAGTACTCCGGTCCGCACTCCGGGGACTTGGAGATTTTAAATCGTTTATACTCGAGTCTGCTCTCCGGGGACTTAGAGTACTCCAGTTCGCACTCCGGCGACTTGGAGATTTTAAATACTTTATACTCGAGTCCGCGCTCCGGGGACTTAGAGTACTCCAGTCCGCGCTCCGAGGACTTGGAGATTTTAAATCGTTTATACTCGAGTCCGCGCTCTGGGGACTTAGAGTTCTCCAGTCCACACTCCGGGGACTTGAAGATTTTAAATCGTTTATACTCGAGTCCATGCTCCGGGGACTTAGAGTACTCCAGTCCGCACTCTGGGGACTTGGAGATTTTAAGTCGTTTATACTCGAGTCTTACTCCAGAGACTTACAATACTCCACTCCGCACTCCAGGGACTTGGAGATTTTAAGTCATTTATACTCGAGTCCACACTCCGGGGACTTAGAGTACTCCAGTCCGCACTCTGGAGACTTGGAGATTTTAAATCGTTTATACTCGAGTCCGCGCTCCGTGGACTTAGAGTACTCCAGTCCGCACTCCGAGGACTTAGAGATTTTAAATGTCCGTGCGCGTTCGCACGTTAGCCGGAACAACATAATTTTATTTGCCCGTCACAAGACCATCATTTGTAGAGACATTAGTAATTCATGGAAAAGATGGCTTCAAGCCTTTATTAATAAGAGCAAGCTAAATTGCCTTATTACATGCCAAGAATTAGAAATAAAAGCATACTGGAAATGAATGCAACTAATACATGAAAGAAATAGACTAAGTATAATAATGCCGCAAGTGCTCGCTGTTCCATGCTCGAGGGAGTGTCGCACCATCGACGGTCGCTAGCTTGAAAGTTCCTTCTCTAAGCTTCCGTTCGATGATATATGGACCTTCCCATGCGGGATTCATATGAGACGGGACAAGGAAAACTCGTTTCAAAACGAGGTCTCCCACACTAAAAGTTCTTGGTCGGACCTTCTCATTATAATATTTAGCGACTCTATGTCTATATGCGGCCGCTCTCAAATTAGCTTCTTTGCGTTTTTCATCAATGAGGTCCAACGATTCCAATAAAAGGCTCTGGTTCGACTCAGGGTCGTAATAAGTCAGCCGATGTGATGGGACCTCAAGTTCCACGGGTATGATAGCTTCCGTGCCATATGCCAATGCGAATGGAGTGTGGTCAGTCGCGGTTTTGTGGGTGGTCCTGTAGGCCCAAAGTTCTATTGGAAGTTCATCCACCCACCTGCCTCTAGCCTTTTCTAGACTTTTTTTCAATATGGACTTGATTATTTTGTTTACGGCTTCTACCTGTCCATTCTCCTTTAGGTGAGCAACTACTGCAAATTTCTTCTCAATGCCATATTTCTGGCAAAATTCTTTGAACTCCTTGCTCTCGAATTGAGTTCCATTGTCCGTGACAATGGTCCGTGGAAGGCCAAAACGGCATATGATATTTTGTACGATGAAATTAATAACCTTCTTGGCGGTTATCATGGCCAGAGGCTCTACTTCTACCCATTTGGTAAAGTAGTCGATTGCAACTATTGCATATTTCGCTCCACCTTTGGCTAAGGGTAAAGAGCCTACTAGGTCGATCCCCCACATCGCAAATCATAGGGACTAACCATTTGTGTGAGTTCCATTGGCGGAGCCCTCTGGATTTTTGCATATATCTGGCATTTGTCATATTTTCTTACATAGTCTGCAGCATCCCGATTGACAGCCGGCCAATAGTATCCATAACGGAGAATTTTCTTTGCTAACGTTTGCCCTCCAGTGTGGTCACCGCACTTTCCCTCATGGACTTCCTTTAATACTTGTTTTGTCTCATCATGGGTCACGTACCGGAGTAAGGGGGTCGAGAATCCCCTCCGATACAATATCCCATCATGTATTACATAACGCGAAGCCTTACGAAGGACTTGGCGTCTTTCATTCCTCTTTTCAGGTAAATCCCCTTGTAGCAATACTGTCTGATCGGGTTCAACCATGATTCCTTCTCAGGTTCGGTTTCTAACACAAGATCTACCTCCATCATCTCTATACTCGGAGCATGGAGGGTCTCAACATGGAATAATCCCATTTGTTGTGCATCGCCAGTGCTCGCGAATTTTGCCAACGGATCAGCTTCTCTATTTTGTTCACGCGGGACATGCGAGATATCGTAATATTACAGATTCGCCAGCAGCTCTTGAACACGGGAAAGGTATGAAGCCAGTCTCCATCCCTTCGCTTGATAGTCTCCCCGCACCTGATATACTACCAGTTGCGAGTCACAGAAGATTTCAATTGACTTCACTCCCAGTTCGTTAACAAGTCTCAGGCCAGCAATCAATGCTTCATAATCGGCTTCGTTATTTGTCACTGTAAACTCAAGCTTCAAAGCGTAGCAAATCAATCAGTCTTCCGGAGTCATAAGGACTACGTCAGACCCCGCACGGCGGTCGTTAGATGCACCATCGTGTACATCTTCCATCAAACGGGAGGTATGACACTGTGACTGCTCGGTTCATCTGGCACGGTGAATTCAGCAATGAAGTCAGCTAGTGCTTGTCCTTGTATGGCCCTTTGTGGAAGATGGGTAATATCAAACTGACTTAACTCAATATTCCATTTCAGCATCCTTCTGGAAGTTTTCGGTCATTTGGAGTACCTGTCACAAGGGTTGGTCAGTGTAGACACCGATTAAGTGTGCCTGAAAGTAGGGCGAAGCTTGCGTGATGCAATCACCAAGCAATAGGCTAGTTTCTCAATCTTTGGATAATTTCTTTCCGCCCCGTCAAGAATTTACTGACATAGTAAACTGGCTTTTGAATCCGGTCTTCCTCGCGAACCAAAGCTGTACTGATAGCATGCTGGGATACCGCCAAGTATACATACAACATTTCGTAGTCTATTGGCTTTGACAGTACAGGGGGACTTTCTAAGTGCCTTACCAGAGCCTGAAATGCTTCCTCACAGTCGGATGTCCATTCAAACTTTCTCTTTCCTTTCTTTATAATGTCGAAGAAGGGAATACACTTGTCTGTAGCTCTGGATATGAATCGACTTAGCGCAGCCACTTTCCATTCAGGCTTTGCACCTGCTTTATGGTTCTGGATACTTGTATATCTCGGATAGCCTGGATCTTCTCCGGGTTAGCTTCAATTCCCCATGCATTCACAATGAAACCCAAGAACTTTCCTGAAGCTATGCCAAATGAACACTTCATATGATTGATCTTCATCCCGTAGTGTCTGAGTACATCGAACATCTCCGCTAAGTCTCAGATGTGGTCGTTTGACTGCCGCGACTTCACAAGCATGTCATCCACATAGACTTTCATTGTTTTACCAATCTGATCTTTGAACATTCGATTCACCAGACGTTGATAAGTTTCTCCTGCGTTCTTCAATCCAAAAGGCATTACTACATAGCAATATAGCCCGATGTTCATGACGAAACTGGTGTGTTCTTAGTCGGGAACATGCATTGGGATTTGATTGTATCCAGAGTATGCATCCATAAAGGACAGTAACTCATGTCCAGCTGTTGAATCGACCAGTTGGTCAATTCTTGGTAACGAAAAGCTATCCTTCGGGCATGCTTTGTTTAAATCAGAGTAATCAATACAAGTTCTCCATTTCCCGTTCGTTTTCTTTACTAACACCGGGTTAGACACCCATTCAGGGTAGAGGGCGTCACGGACGAACCCATTGGCTTTGAGTTTGTCCACCTCCTCTTTGAGAGCTGCAGACCTCTCCGGGTCCATGCCTCTCCTCTTTTGTTTCACAGGTACATGCTTCGGGTCTATGTTCAACATATGACTTGCAATTGCAGGAGATATTCCGTGCATATCAGAATGTGTCCAAGCGAAAACATCAAGATTTTCTCGGAAGAAGTCAGTGAGGTTCTCGGCCACCACGGGGTCGAGTTGTGATCCAAATTTAAGAACTCTTGATGGGTCGTTGCAGCTAACTGAGATGTCAATGGTTTGTTCAGTTGGTGCTGCATCTGTTTCCTTGAGTTCCCCATCATTGTCTCTCGGATCTATGTCCCTATAGATCCGAGAATGTTGCCCGAGCCAGGGTTCGGGCGCTAGTTGTCAATCATCAGCATCTCAGCTGTGGATGGAGCGGTCCACAACCTTTCCTTTCTCTCTACGCTGAGCCTCTCTTAGCGCAGCCACATAACAGGCACTTCCGGTCCCCTAATCGCCGTGCACCACTCCAACACCGCTGTCTGTGGGAAATTTTAATGTCAGACACCAAGGGGCCAATGCTGCCCTAAATTCTGCCAAGGCTGGATATCCTAGAAATATGTTATATGGAGAGTCAACGTCCAACACTATGAATGGTAGGATTCGCACCCTCCTATGCTCGCCCTGCCCCAGTTCAACTGGTAACTCCATACATCCCACTGCATCTGTTGCGGCGCCATTAAAACCATGGATTCTGGCATTGGATGGTTTCAAATCCTTAGCTTCCAGTTTCATTTGGTCATATGCCTTCTTGAAGATGATGTTAACGGTGCTTCCACAATCAATTAGAATTCTCTTCACATAAGCTGGTCCGATTGTCGTAGATATGACCATCGGGTCGATGGTAGGGAACTCCACCTTGTCCGCATCTCAGCTTCTGAATCCGATATCATCATTCATCGTGCGCTCCTGCTTTGCAGGATCCCCATCTTCTACATTTGAACAACACTCATACTCCGCATGTCTTAAAGAGTTAGCATATCGCTCCATCTCCTGCCAATTCTTATCCGCAGGAGGAGGTCCTCCAGCAATCGTGTTAATAACCAATTTGCCCACAGTTCGAGTAGGTTGTTCTGGTTTGTGTGGGGCTGGCCCACATCCAGGGTCCGATGTTTCTTGCCTCCCGTCCTGTGGGTCTTTGAAAAATTCCTGCAGCTTTTTCTATCTAATCAGCTTTTCTATAGCATCATGGGGGTGTCTGCACTCCTCCGTGTTGTGCCCATAAGACTCGTGAAAACGGCAGTACTTCCCGGTCCGCTTCTGTTCTTCTGTCGATTCCTTTGGGCGTGGTTTTCTATACTGGAAAGTGTTGCAAGTTGATAGATAGATGTTCTCAACGGATGCATTCAACGGGGTGTATTCATTGTAGGTTAGGATCCTTGACTTCCATCTCCCTGTTTCTTTTTTCTTTCCGGGATTTCTACCTCCGGATCCTTTAGACTGGCCAGGCTTATTCTGGATGTTAACTTGAGTTTTTCTAGAATTATCTCCGGTTTGTTTCATGACGATGTTACTTTTCATAGACTCTTGGACGGGCCCTGGTGCCTTGTCTCGCCTTGTCCTTCGAGCTTCCTCCCTTCTTATGAACTGATGAGCTTTCAAATAAAAACGTTCCAGCATAGCTGGGACTTCCCTGCCAACCAATTTCCAAACTCAGAATCCGGATCCACTCCACGCATTACTGCCATCAAAATTGCGTGGTCGTTAGGATTGCTCACCTCGGTAGCAGAAACATGAAACCTTTGCAAGTATGGTTTTAATGACTCTCCCGGAGCTTGGATTACGCTTCATAAGGACATCATGTCCTTTGGGCGAGTGGTGTGTATCCTGAATTGTTCTATGATTTTCGTTGCTAATTCGTCAAAGCTGGATATCGATCAAGGTGGGAGTCGAGTAAACCACATGGTGGCAATCCTAGACAAAGTGATTGGGAAGCACCTATACTTGGTCGCATCATTGGCTCTTGCAGAATCCATCATCCATCCATACCTCATCACATGTTGCCTGGGATCAGTCTTCCCCTCATAGGCTGGGATAGTCGGCATATTGAACTTCTTGGGGTACTCAGCCTGCAGGATACCATCCGTAAAGGGGGTATGGCTTCTGGTCACTCCCCAATCTTGGTCAAGCCTTGGTTTTCTCTCATCAACTGCCTGACCATAGCTATTAAGTCCGGAGTTTGTATGGAGGATGAAAGGTTGGGTTCCGTTCTACGGGACCGTGGGGTTGATGTCTCGCCTGATTTAGGTCTTGAAGATTCGAGTGTCCGGTCTCTTCGTGGGCCTGATTCCCAACGCCCGCTTGTGCACCTTCATCCTTACAGCGTCTACGCCTAGGAGGTTCGTCGGCTGAGGTTGAGCTATCAGATTCAGAATAAGGGGCAGGGTTACCTCCAGCAGTATGGCGGTGCTATTGAGCGAGCTAAGTCATGAGGTTAGTGTTGGCTTGAATTTGTTCAGCAAGCTGCCTTCTACTTTCCTTGAGTTATCTTATCAAATCATTGAACTCCGTTTGGGAAACGACTTCCGCTTGGATTTGGGTGGAGGGCCCTGCACCTCTGGTTGTTTGCTGATTTCCAGGTCCAACTTGTTGTACGCTAGCAGTTTCATGGGCATCTGCATTATGAGAGGCCGATCTGGTTCGTGGTCTTCCCATGGTAGAGCTGTTGGTTATAACTCTGAGTAGAATCAACAGATGCCTTGTTAATGATTTTGGATCTCTTTTGGGGGATTTATGCAATCCAGTAGCTACAAAGCAGATTCTAACAGCCTAAGAATTCAGTTCTCAGTGAAAGCACTAAAATGTTAGCACCAAAATTGGTCACTAACACCCTTAGAAATACTGTGTAGAGAAATTAATGAAGAAAGTAAATTAAAATAGAGAATAGAATGTTAATTTAAATGCAGAAGTAAGAGCACCAAATTTATAGTGGTTCGGCGTAGTAGCCTACGTCCACTTTGAAGTTGATCTTTATTCTTTTCACTGATACTTGATTACAGATACAATCAGCTTCTAAGTACTTGAATACAGTTGCAAGATACAAAGAAATAAGTCTGGAATGAGTCTTGAAAATGGCAGAGTCTTCCCAGTGTTCTCTAAAATCTCCCCCTTTTCTGTGCCCCTGCCCCTCTATTTATAGAGGAAGGTGGGTTGGACTTCCCTGGCGGGCCTGGTAGACAAATATCCTGGCCCAAATGGAGTAGTTTCTGTGCGCCGAACCAGAGAGGCCGAACGATCAAATGCCTAACGTCCCAATGCCGAACATACCCCTCTTTGTCGAACGAAGTGAGGCCGGACACTATGAATGCTGAACAGTCCCCTTATGCCGAACAATCTCCTTTGGCCGAACGAGATGAGGCCGAACACATTGAATGCCGTAGGGAGCACTTGTGCCGAACGATACTAGAAGCTGAATCAGTGACTCGGTCGAGCGATAGTTAGGCCGAACGAGGTGAGGCCGAATGCTCTGAGTGTCGAACACATCCTAATGCGGAACATGGTACGGATGTCGAACGCTACGGAATGTCAGATGACCCTACTATGCCGAACACCCAACGATGCCGGACGTCACTTGTAGGCCGGACGTTCATGGATGTCGAACGTTTCTTGATGTCGGATGCTCCTAGATGCCGAGCGCTATCCCATGCCAAACGGTCTTAACATGCCGAACGTTCATTGATGCCAAACGTTCCGTAGAAGCCGAATGAGCTTGGACGCCGAGTGCTTCTTGGATGCCGATCGTAACGTGATGCCGAACGATAATTTAACCGATCGATGGGGAGGCCGAGTACTAAGTTGCCTAGTCAATTCCCCAGGGAACAACCTGCAAGTGAGATTTTTTTGTTTTGGTAGATTAACCAAATATCAACATTAATCAGTGCATAATCATTAGGAAAAATGACTAGGGTAAGATTATAATTAGCATTTATCAGAAAAATGAGATGAAAACTATTATACCAAAACTATAACTTCTTCTCTTATGACAGTGATTATTATTAATATAACAACAACATACGCTAAAAATAGAATCTACATCGTTAGAATCTAAAATAAGGTAGGAATTGCTTATATTTTTATCATAAAATTACTATTGTGTTATAATATAAATTGTGAATATGCTATATACTGCTTTGTATTTAGTCCCATATCGTGGGATTAGTTTTATCCCAAGCTCCTAGACCTTTATATAACGCTGCTAATGCAATGAAAATGTATTACTAATCCCTGAATGAATAAAACTATTCTCTCTATAACGGCTTCTGCTTTCTTTATTTTATAACACGTTATCAGCACAGTCTCTAAATAAAAGGAAAATTACAAATATAATTATAAATCTTCAAAGCGGTAAGCTATTTCTGATATGATTAATCAAATCTTTCGGATCTCATTCTATTAATTTTATTTCTTTTAGATCTCATTGTATCATTGATTTAATTATTTAGATTTGATTCTATTTGTACATCTTTTTTTTTGTCCCTATATTTTAGATCTCGTTTTGTTGCATATCTTTTTTTTTAATTCTAATTTTTCACAACTCTTGTAGATTTTAATACCATGTCCAAATGATATATTTTTTAGATCTGTAGATTTTAATTATCAGATCTCTTATTAATTTTTATTAATGTATATCCATTTTTTCGATAATTTTGAGTTTGATCTGAAACTAAAATTGTTTCATAGACTAAAATGTAATTTCAGACCTTATTCTGTTAATATTCTTTTTAGATTTTATCTATCATATATCTAATTTTTCAGATTTCATTATATATATATATATATGTATGTATGTATATCTTATAGATCTTGCTCTATTAATATTGTCATTTTAGATCTCATTTTACCGTAGATCTAAACTTTTAGATCTCATTCCGTTGTTTGGTAAAAATAAAAAGGGAGGATAAAGCGATACAAGTTTATTTTGATCTTCAGTGTTAAATATTTGTTAAAATATACAATGATGCAAAATATTAAGTACTTGAATAAATTACCAATAATATCCCTGGTAGACTTTCTCCAATATAGATTTGAATACTTGAAGGATCAAAATGTGTAAACCACATCTGAAATATGGTACAAAAGTCAGTTGAAATAATTTTGGAGTAAGTAATAAAGATGTCAAATAAAAGATATGAGTATTCTTGAAGAAACACTTAAGGATGCTCTTGAAGAGACTAATGACATGATTGTCAAATTATCCTAGAAGTGGTTTAGGTACCTAAAACATGATAATTAAAGAGATCTCAATAAATCATGTCTAGAAATGACAAAGAAATAATCATACATGATAAATTTATAAGTAATAAAGCGCTTATGTTTATAAAAAGATTAAATAATTTGAATTAGGGGAAACATGACTGGCCATCATGAATCCTTTACCAACAGAGAAATATGGACATGTAGTCCGCAAAGTAGTGAAGTACTTGAAATGCTTAATATACCCCGAAGGTATAAATATGGTTTGAATCATATTAAATGATGAAAGTATACAAATTCCTGAAGAATATAAATAACTTTTGTAGTTATAAAGAATGAAAAGAACAAGAAGCATAGATTACAACCTACTTTGAGTATTGTTGTAATGAAAATCTTGATATAATACATAATGGGTAGATTACTTCCTATTTTTAAGTATCATTGTAATGAAACTTTTAATATACATAAAATGTTAGTTACGATATGCAAAAAATATTCCTGAAGAATATAAATAACTAAGATGATTATAAAGAATGCAAAGAACATGGAATGTAGACTGCAACTTTTTTCTAAGTATTGTTGTGATGAAAATCTTGATGCACTTTAAGATGAGTAGATTACATTCTGCTTTTAAGTATTGTTGTTATAGAACTTTTAATATTCATCAAAGATGTAGTTGCAATATGCAAAACTGATTTGAAGCATAAAAATGAAAACACATGATGTGTTTTTCATAAAGGTAGCAAACAAAATGCATAAAACGCAAATCATATTTGGATTGAAAATTTTGATTGTATAAAAGGAAACTATTAATAAATTGCATTATTAATGAGATGCATATTTACGGATCTCTACAACCAATTTAAGTTATCGAAAGAAGAATACGACTTCAGAGGAAACTTTAAATCATGGGAAGCATCCATAAGTATTTTATAATGCACTTTTTTTCCTTAGCTAAGATTTTTCCCATTGGGTTTTTATTAGTAAGGTTTTAATGAGGCATTATCTTGATCCAGAAGTATCAACTCCTCAGTAACATTTGAAATTAAGTTACAATGTACTCTTTCCCTTATTTAAGATTTTTCCCACTGGGTTTTTCTTACTAAGGTTTTAACGAGGCATTGTCTTGACCTAGAAGAGTCAAACGTATTTTCAAGAAATAACATCTCAAATATATTATTTAAGTTAAATTGTATTTTTACCCTTGACTAAGGTTTTTCCCATCAGGTTTTCCTTTGTAAAGTTTTTAACGAAGTATTATATTGATCTAGAAGTATCAAACTCTATTTGATTCTGTAAATTATTGAAATATCTCATACTATATTGTACTCTTTTTCCTTCACTAAGATTTTTCACATGGGGTTTTTCTTAAGAAGGTTTTAATGAGGCATTAGTTTAATCCAGAAGTATCAAACTTTATTTGAAGAAATGAGATAATAAGATTTGTCATCGTGCTTTTTTTTCCTTCACTAAGATTTTTCCCATTGGGTTTTTCTTAGTAAGGGTTTTAATGAGGCATTATATTGATCCTGAAGTATCAAACTCTTAGAAGGAATATCATTGTATGATATCTATGATCTCAATTTGAACTCTTTTCCTCGTTTAAGATTTTTCAATTAGGTTTTCCCAATAGATGTTCTTTTAATGAGGCAACGGACAATATCTAGATCGACTGAACGAATAAGTGCAAGCAAGATAACAATGAGGGGGAGCAATCATCATACACATTACAAAAGATACAATTTCAAGTTATTAGAGGATTCAAGATTTTGAAGACGCATATTCAAGGGGGAGTGTTATAATATAAATTGTGAATGTGCTATATACTGCTTTGTATTTAGTCTCACGTCGTGGGATTAGCTCTATCCCAAGCTTCTAGACCTTTATATAAAGTTGCTAATGTAATGAAAATGTATTACTATTATTTGAATGAATAAAATTGTTCTCTCTCTAATGACTTCTGCTTTCTTTATCCTATAACATGATTTTCGGTTCGGTCCAGTTTAATATGTTTGGTTCAATCGTCCAAACCGCAACCGAACCGTATCGATGCGGTCGGTTCGGTTTGGAGTATTGTTTTGGTTAGATGATTCGATGCGGGTTTCCGCATCGTTTTTACGGTTCAGTGTGGATGGTTTTCGTATAGCGGTACGGTTTATATCCACCCCTATGCTTTTCCTTTTTGCTAGCAACGACCTTATGACGTTCTCCAAGCGGAGTTCCATTTGCAGCAAGCAATGCGTTTTAGCGTCTTTGACATTACTCTCCTTTACCTTTGCCAAACCACTAGCTACACATGCATTTAATAGTAGTAGAGCCTTTTTTGTAGTTTCAACCTAATATTCAAAATCTTAGCACCCAAAAATAACCTAACATAAGACATTTATATTAGTTATCCAAATTATTAAAAAATGGATTCATATATTTATAATCTAATGACAAGCAATATCTATACTTCAGTACTAATTCGCTAAATACGAATCCAAGTAGTACACTGACATCTTCATACCGGGTTTGTCAAGAAACATACAACATCCAATAGCATGTAACAAATAACCTCCAGCAATCACATCAAATTCCACTTCATTATTTAAATCAGCTTTACCCTTTATTTATTGCTTCAACCAATCCAATCTAACGGCATAGGCCTCACCAACTTCATCGTCTATACCAAGCTTTTCTTGCATAAATTTTAGAAGATCCTCATTGTCTATATCCAGACCACCTCCTTCATATGACAACATCGTACCCACCACAGCAATGCGTAGTACCTGGTCGTCTCTTCAAATGGCATGTGAAACGTGTTTTTCCTTGGTTGCCATCTCTCCACAAATGCTGATATATCCATCCACCCATACGAATGTTGAATAATATTCATCAAACTAGAACCTTTTATTCTTTCTAGCATTTCCTCCTGCTCTTGCTTTAGCTTCCCCCGCTAAGTTTTATTAAATAAGAAATACACCTAAATGGCTCATGCTCCTATACAGGTATACAAAAAACTATGAATTATCACCTACATATGATATGTCCAATTCCACTTTCCAATTACTTATGACTATATACTATATTAGAAACACTATGTTCGACTATATATTACCTCTCTTAAATCCCAAATGCCTCTCTTAATATGACAGTCAAAGCTAGAAGGCAACATCTTAACTTCAGGCCTCCACCACTAATATTTTTTGATCCATCGACACTCTCCGTATTCGTACCAGAAGAAGTTGCATGAGATCGAGTACGAAAAGGGGCTATTTCCACTTCATAATCTCCATCATCGTCTATATCCTGCGACTCTTCGCCATGCTAATAGAATTCTTGAGGACTACCCACACTAGCACGCCCTAACATCACTTTAACACCCTTCAACTTCTCTGTATCTTTTCCCTCTTCTCTGCCCTCTGTCAAAGGATTACATAACATACAATTAAAAAAGCAATTCCTTTTTGTACCAACAAAGCACAAAAGGTCAAGGAAGTTTTACACTTCGATGCAAAGCAATCAAGTAATAAAAGTTCACCAACCTTCTTTTTGGTACAATCTACTTTCCACTATTAACATGGTGTATTGGGTATATTTACTCTGTAAAGTGAAATGAATTCCAAATGATGTTCCAGAGACATAGGCCCTGTTTGTTCCAAGATAAAAAAAGCTGCATGCTTATTTGAACAAGTGATAAGAGCTTAATAACTTGTTTGTTTTCAGACAAGCGACCTCATTAAACTCTTTTATTAAGTGAAATGAATAAGCAAAATTTTAGTGCTTTTTGGATGTGCTGATCACTTATTGCACTGAATTTTCAATTATACCCCTATGTAACACAACATTTAGTTGTCTTATATAGTATATCAAACAATTGGAAAAGTTTAGCCATAATATCAATATTGTTTTTAGTTATCTCTTTCTCTTTTGAATTAATTTTTTTGTTTTGTTTTGATTATAATTTTATTCCGTAGTTTTCAATAAATGGAAACAAATATACTAAAAATTGTTCACCAAAAAAATTGATGATAGCCTACTTAATGTTTCAGTATAAATTAAAATATAATACTTTATAAATTGGTTAATAAAAACGAAAATGAAATATGTATGATTTTTTTACGATATATTATTCATTCAAATATATATAGAAAGAAATATGTAGTGCAGATGTGAAAAGAATATAAATAAATAATATCATCCAGCATTCGTTTTTTTATTTTATACAAAATATAAAACATAAGATAAGGTAATTAAGCGTGCATTTTCAATGTCACTGTACCAAAGAATAATTACTTCTAAAATTGAGGGGTAATATTGTAAAAATGGTCATTTATGTTTTTAAAAGAAAATTTTAATTAGATAGCAAACAAACAATATTTCATGTATTCTGCAATCCGTATTCGGCAATCAGCGTTCAGCATTCGATATCCAGCATTCAGTATTCAGCACTCTAAACAAACGATGCCTTAGTTTCCAGAAGTTAAATAAACCACAAGAGGTAGGTATTATAAATGTTGAAATACGACAAAATACTCATGTTTAATTCAGTAACATGTCAGCCAATAATGTATGACAGGGTAAAATTCAATTAACCATAATTTCAAAAACCGACTGGAGTTTGAAGGTTTAAAAAAAATAAGCTCACTCACTTCGTTCAACTTTTTACAGTACTTATTTCGGTCGAATTGAAAGAAAAAAATGGAAATAAAAAGGAAAACGCTTTACTTCTTGGCTTACATCATTAGTAGTAGACTTCCCTTTCTTGCTCGCCATAGCCACGACGTCGACCTCTGTAGTAGATTTGAGTTTCAAAAGTCACTAATTTTTTAGAGGCCGGTTAAACAAAATAGGAACTTTTCGCGATTTAGGGTTTAGGAGCAAAGCAGGAACGAACAACTGTTATCGATTTGAGTTTCCAAAAGTCACGAATTTTGATAATACAATTCGCGATTTAGGGTTTTTGAACGAAGCGGGTACGACGTAGAATTGGAAAGATAAGAGTGGCTATTTTTTAGAGTGTGGTTGAGTAAGTGGGTGAGAGGGGTCAAAGTATATTTGAAAAACTTTTGACTTACGAGTCAAAATTGATAAAAAAAAGTTTATAAATTCAAAAATGAAATTTTGAAAATTTAGTTGTGAAATTCCGAATTGAAAATTTCAAATTTCAAATTTTGAAAATTTGAAGTACAAAATATGAAATTTTTTATTTTTAAAAATTTGAAATTTTAAAGATCAAAGTTTTGAAATTTTAAAGTTCAAAATTTTGAAATTTCCTATTTTGGAATACGATACTTTGAATTTTGGAATTTCAAAATTCTAAATTTGAAATTCTAAAAATCTGATTTTTGAAATTTTAAAATTTGAATTTTGATATTTGAAACTTTAAAATTTGAAAATTTTAATTTGAATTTTAAAATTTGAAATTATGAATTTGAAATTTTGAATTTTTGAAATTTGAATTTTGAAATTTTCAGTTTTTTGAAATTTTGAAATTCGTAATTCTAAAATGTTAAATTTCAAATAATGAATATTTGAAATTTTAAAATTTGAAATATGAAATTTTGAAATTTTAAAATTTGAAATTCTAAATATCTGATTTTGAATTTTTGAAATTTTGAATTTTGAAATCTAAAATTCTAAAATTAAAAATTTTGAAATTCAGAAATTCGAAATTTTGGAATTTGAAATTTTTACAATTTGAAAGTTTGAAATTTGAATTTGAAAATTTAAAATTTTGAAATTCAGTAATTTTGAATTTTTAAATTTACATTTTGAAATTTGAAATTTTAAAATCTGAAATTTGAAATTATGAAAATTTGAAATTTGAAGTTCTGAAAATCTGATTTTGAAATTTGAAAGTTTGAACTTTTGAAATTTGAATTTTGAAATTTTGAAAATTTTAAATTCAAAATTTTCTGGAATTTTTTGAAAATAATTTTTGAAAATTTTTTCATATAAAAAATCGACTTATATAAGTCGAATAGCAAAAAAAATTGCTTCTAAAATAAGTTGAAAAGTGACTTTTAAAAGTTGATAGATTTTGTTTATCCATATTGTCTTTTTAACTTTTGCTTTTTATAAGCAAAAAAGCAACTTATTTATTATAATGCAAATGGCCCCTAAATATTAATACAATGCAATAAATATAACAAAGCAGATGCTTTTTAATTTTGGTTAATTTGAGCTCTAGGTAATTTGAGAATTAAATTGAAATTCAGTTTGATGAGGCAATTAATTATGTACCAAGTCGCTTTATTGCTAATAATTTAATAAATTAATTATTTATACTTATTTCTTTTTATTAACAACATTTGAGGTGCATAATAGCCGTAGAAGCTTATGTTGCTACTATTACAAATAAATTTGAGCTATTTCTTCTTTCTCACGTTGTATATCCAATTTTGTTTATATTGATTTGGGTTACTAAGAAGTTATTAGTTTTTCAACACATATACACCAAAAAATTATAAATTTCTTATAATCAAATTGGGGTGATGTCAATCATTATTTCATTTTGGAAAATAAGTACATAAATAATAAAGTTAGAAGGAAAGCATTATATATGAAGTACAAAATTATTTAAGTAATGAATTTCACATGGAAGTATGAAAGTATAGGCAACACTTATGTTTTAACTTTGGCAAATCATATTAAAATTAGTTACAAATTTAGTTTTAAATATGTGATTTGGAAACAGATTTATTTTTAAATGTTTTATGTTGTCTTAATCAGTCTCATTTTTTTGATAAATTCTATCATTGTCCTGCTTTAATCAATCGAGGATGTTAATATTTTTATTTTATTTTATATGATACACTATGCAGTGTTCAAAATCAACACGTATTTATAGTTATCGTCGAATTCTTAAAGATTGTAAGCAAGAACGAGGTAATATTTTTGATATTTTACAAATTTTTTATTATTTTATATTGTTTTGAAAATTATAAAATTGGTGATGTAGTTATCCATAGCGGTTTTAAGCGAGCTACTTCCCAGTAGGAAGGATGATACCAAATATTATTATCATGCAAAAATTAATATGAATCAATCAATTTTAGCTTTGATCAATTTGCATTTAAAGTACTTTATGATTCAAACTGTAATTCATATTAATGAGAGAATTATTTATGTGGTAATTCTCCTCAATGGTAATAAATTATTTAATTAATTTGTAATCAATAAACTATTTTTATTTATTTTCATTTATCATTAACATTTCAAATGAAAAGACTACAACAGAACTTCTAACATGAAGTGTTTTGTGGATTAATAATTATCAGAAATAAATAAATGAAATTAATTTTGAACAGTTTATATTCAAAATAATTTAAGAATTATATTATAATTCAATTTAGTGAATGAGCTAGTTACATATTAAATCTCTTTGACTCTAATCAATTATATATTTGATATGTAATCAATTAACTCTTTTTTTATTTCTTTTTATCAGTAGTCAACAATATTTCACATGCATAACTCAATGAGAAAACATATAAAAAGAAGTGTTTTGTAAATTTAACAAATGTTTCCTCGATGTGAGAAATATATATATTGAATAATTATAGTAACACTGGAGCTCATTTCTTGTTTCAAAATACCTTACTTTCCTTCAGAAAGACGGGTAGAAAAATTTAAAAAAAAAATTGAGAATAAATATAGCTATATACTTTCTTCACCAAGCTTACCAAATTAACACTTAGAGTAACGTTTGCTTATATCTTAAGATTTCGAACATTTGTTATTATTTAAAAGGGTGTGTTTGGCTCACGTCCCTACAATGTTTCAAAATAAACAAAACATCCTCTCCAAAAATAAATTATAAATTACATCCCTATTTTCCAATTCCTCTATTTTACTTCCCAAATTACCCCGGCTTCATTAAATAAATTCATGCACGTATTTTCTTTCTAACCTTTATCGATTTTATAGTAAATCATCAATAATTTTATTATCATCAAATCGACAATTTCATTATTAACAAATTGATTTACAAAAGCATTGGTAGATTCAATTTCAGCATTTGGATTTCGAAATCGAACATCAAAATTAAACTAAAACTGCAAATCTTCATATTTTCTCAATTATTGCATAGTATTCTTCAATGTTGTTATATTGATGTTTTAATTTTCAATGATCATGAGAAATGTTATATAAGGGTTTTTCAGCAGATAATTATTATTTTTCTAAATTTTCTATTGATATTGATAATATCAACAGAAAAATCTGCAATTATTCACAATACTTGCATATTTTGCTGCAATTATTGTGAATAATTGCTTAAAATAATGAAAATATTGTTTATATATACAGTAGAAAATATGATAAACCAAAATAAATGTTGCAAGATTTTTTCTTAGAACTTATGAGGATTAAATTCATCCTTCTTTGCAGTTATTCAGAATAATTGCAGACATATATGCAATTATTATGATTTATTGCATGTATTCTATAATTATTCTGAATAATTGCATTCTTATTGGCAATTAGTCGTACAAAATCATTTCAATCCAAAAAAGACAGTTATAACTGTAAATAGCAAAATAAAACATTATGCTGAATAATTGCTTACTTGTCAGCAATTATTCAAATAAATTCATTTCAACATGTCAGCAAATATTCAGAGTAATTGCTTACGTATTAGCAATTATTTACTTAAAATCATTTATATTCATCTTTCTTTGCAATTATTCATAATAATTGCATAGATGTATGCAACAATTATGATAATGGTATTTATGTCTACAATTATTTTTAATAAATCCTTACCTATCAGCAATTATTCAACTAAAATCATTTTAATTCAAAATAGACATTTATAACTGTAAATAATATAAAAGTCATTTTACATTAATAAAGAATATAATATACATCTTTCTCTACAGTTATTCATAATAATTGCAGAGATGTATGAAACCATTCAGAATAATTGCATGTATGTTTGCAATTACGATGAATAATTGCTCACTCGTTAACAATTATTCACTTAAAATCTTTTAATTTTTTCATTGTTTGTTTACAATTATTTCAATTCCAAAAGCTATTGCAGCTCCAACATATATTATTACATTCTTTACTATAAATATTGATCATATTTGCAATATTTTAAGCAAAAATTCACAATATTTGCAGAGCTTTCTGCTATTATGATGAAAAATTGCAGTAATAACTGCAAGAATTCAGAATCTTCGCATAAAAATGAGTAAATATTTCTAAAAAACTCTCACATTTTTATTTTTTCAGTTAGACATTTCACTGCAATATTGATGATATTTGTAGTATTTTATGCAAGTTTTTTCAATATCTACCGATATTTCTACAAATATTGAGAATAATTGCAAAAAACTGCAAATATTGTAATATTTGTAGTATTTATGTACATAGTATGAATATTTGCAAAACTTCAAACGTTTATCTTTATCGTTATTTAATTTAAACATCAATACAACACTAACAATCCCTAAAAAATAATTGCAATTCATATTTTGTAAAAAAAGATTGATTCGTCTTCAAATAAATTGCAGTTTTCCATTGAAATCGAGAAAGGTGAGCTCGCCATTGAAGAAGAAGATAAAATCAAAAAAATGAGCTCGCCAATGAAGAAGAAGATGAAATCAAAAAAAGATGCGCTCGCTATTAAAACCGTGTAAGAAGCGGAGAGGTATTTCAGGAAAAAAATTACCGAAATGAAAAACAAAGACCTACAAATTATGTTTTTTTGCGGTAGGAGTTTTGGTGAATTAAGTTTGCATTTAGGGATGTGTATCTAATATTCACTATTTAAAAAGTGTTTAATAAACTTATAAAATTACATTTTTAACACTTAACAATTTTCCAAAAGTTGAGATATTTGAAGATGAAGCATTCGAAACTACGGATCGTTATGTTAGATAATAAAAAGGGATAAGGATTGATTATCAATGACAACATTAAATCAATTTGTTAGTCACCCAAAGTGGAAAGAGTGTCTGGTGCACTCACTTAATATTTATGAAATTGTGTATTTTAACTAATGTTTAAAAATAATAAAGTATGCAATTTTTGCTATTTTTTAAAATTTCTTACATTACAATATGTTATATCAATTGGAAAAAAATAATCTTTGAAGCCACTAAAGTATTTTCTAATTATTTAGAATTAGTTTGTGCCAATAAGTTTGCTAATGCAAATATTAGAACATTGTTTATTTAAATCAATTTTGAAACACTATTTCATACTCAACATACTTTCTTTATTCCATCTATGTGGAATATTATCATCATATCGAACGTGTACATATTTGAATTTATATTTTATATAAGATGAGCCCATGTTGAACCGTTGCATCGCTTAAATTAATAGGCATGCTCAGTAATTTAATACTGCCAAATAAGGAATAATTGACATATAATGTTAATGTTTTATGTAACGATCCGAAATTTAAGTATTTTAACTTGGATATTTAAATCTACCATTAAATAATTTATATATGGATTTTAGAACTCAAAATACTTCTTTTTAATAACAACTAGTGATGGTGAAAAGATTTTTAAATTTAAAAAATAAATAGTTCAAAGGAAATCAGAAAATGTGAACGGAAAGCTTTTTGAAAGTTTCAAATTTTCACCATTAAAAAGTTGTTTATAACACAGTTACACTTTAAATAATATAAACATGGATTGGTGAATAAAGTAAAGATTAATAACATAAGTGTACTTATGTAAGAAGATGTAAATATTTCCAAGTTTATAAATTAAATAAAGAGAAAATCATGACACATCACTTTCATTTCACATCATAGTACATGTAAAAAGTATTACGTGTTGGGTAAAAGGGGAGAGACCTTTGGTTTAGTTGTGTAGATCATGATGAGTGGATAAGGTAGTGATTTGGCTAAAATGTAATGGGGGGTTATTGTAACAATTCATATTTTTGTGTTAGTTAAATAAGATATTTAATGATTTAAATTGGAGAATTTAAATTGTTAATCTGGAATTTATATTTTTTCAATGATTTATTTTAGAATGGTTAATTCTAATATTGTGAAATTAGAAGATGATGAAATTTTCAAAGCGTTAGAAATCACTTTAAAATCAATATTGACATTTTATTTATTTATGAAAATACAAAAAATATAATAAGTGATCATTATTAGATTTTACTTAGGGAAGTCTCTATATGAATATTTGGTTTGTGTTTTGCTCTTAAGCAGTTTGTTTTAGGAGCCTTTTATTAGTAAATGAAAAAAAGTTAACTAGTTTGTAAACTATGAAGAATGAAATGATTTAAGAGAATAAAAGAAAGGATAAAAGTCCATTGTTAATTAAATAATTTCTTAATGGATTGGTTTTTAATTCAAGCCCACTAACTAAGAGAAACCAAACATAATTTCTCATTCTTATTCTTTTGTCCTGTACATTCATTCCATTCATAGTAAATGGAAACCGGAAGTTAGAAAAACCAAACATCCCTCTTCAACCCTAAATGAAAATCGACAAATTAATATAGAACTAAACTGTTAGAAATTGCAGGAAAAATCAAGGTAATGTTCTTCTAGTCCTATTCTAAATTTTAGGCAACTCAATTTTAGTTTTTACAATGTTTGATTTGGTTGTTGTTTGTTTGGGTTTGGGCAATCCTCCAGGGTTTTGCTGAAATGAAGTGTTTGGAAAATCAAATTGGGAAATCAAGGTGAGTTAATGCTCACACAATCTGTCTTAGAATCTCTAATTGCATGCATATAAACTTATACATATTGTTGACAAGCACATTGTCCAATTGGTTAATTGATTCGGCTTTGGTGCAAGAGGTCACAAGTTCGAAACATGCTTTCGAATGTTTATTGACATGAGATATGTTCCCAATGATTTGTTGTATATAAAGTAACATTTCAAAAAAAACTTACACTATTTTTTTTTGAGAATTTAAATGATAATGATTTTGTTATTTTCATGGTTACAAACTTGCAACTTGTTCTATGTTCAAAACTAGTTACCGTTAGTAATTTGTCCATATATCTTTCTCGGTTTTCATTGGAATTCAATGACTTTTTTATATGGAAAGCTTAATTTTATCTACAACTTTATTGTTTTCATTTCTGTAAAATTCTAGGCTTTAGATGGTCAAAATAGTGTTTTTGTCTCGCTGCCCTAAGGTTTAGCGACACTGATCAATTTAAACTTAATGCTTGTTCGATCATAACTTTTCAACCGTAGGTCCAAATCCAATGATTCATTTTTTTTGAAAAGTTTGGATTTTTATCTACGACTTTTATATTTTGAGTTTTGTAAAATTCTAGGATTTATATGGTTAAATGGTGTTTTTGTGTCTCGCTACCTTAAGATTCGGCGACATGATAACATGAAGCTTGTTTCGATCATAACTTTTGAACCGTAATTCCAAATCCGATGGTTCTTTTCTTTTTGAAACACTTAAATTTTTGTAACTTTAATTTTTTAAGCTTTGTAAAATTTTGGGTTTTCGATAGTCAAAATAGTGTTTTTCCTTCATGCTATGAGATTGAGCGACGTGAATCGATTTAAACTTGAAGCTTGTTTCGATCATAACTTTTGAACGTAAGTCCAAATCCGATGATTCTTCTTTTTTTGGAACTCATAGACTTTTATCTACAGCTTTCATGTTTTGAGTTTTGTATATTTCTTGGCTTTAGATGGTCGAAATAGTGCATTTGTCTCCCTTCCCTGAGATTGAGCGGCATGAATCAATTTAAACCTGAATCTTGTTTGGATCATAACTTTTGAACTGTAAATCCAAACTTGATGATTCTACTTTTCTGGAAAGCTTCGAATTTTATCTACAGCTTTCATCTTTTGATTTATGCAAAATTGAAGAGTCGAAACTGCATTTTTTTTGTCGCTGACCTAAGCATATGTTTCAGGTAGCTTCTTCTCCTCTCTTGTGTTGCTCGTTTTGCATTTTTCTCTGCTTCTTTGCATGCTTGTTTTGTTGAAATTTGATCTTTGTTTAGATTATATTTCATTATCTATTTCGAGTTTTGAATTGCTACCTTGTTGCTTTTAATTCCCTAAAAGTTTTACTCTATATTACATTTACGGACGAACATTTTCTAAGCACTAGTTTTCAAGTGATTTATAAAGAAATATTATGAAAATAATTTGTATAAAAGGATATTTATATATACATAAAGCTTCTTAAAAAATGATCTCTAGAAAAGTAAATACTTATAAATATTTATAGTTTTCAAATCATTTGTGCAGCAAGGCTAGCCAACAAATGAGTTTATGGATTTTAAACTAAGAAGTTTGAAAGTAAGTATATAAATGAAGTGTTTTAAAAATTATTTTCCATATGGTAAATTTATTACCTGTTATTTAAACCATAAAATCTTATTGGATTTTGTCGTGTCTTTGCCTTTGACTATTTATATGCTATTTGGGTATTCTTTTGCATTTTTTTGGGTTTATTGCCTTCTTGCAATTTCTATCTTCAATTGAATGTGAAATCTAATTATATGATTTAGCAATACAAGTGGTATGGGACACTTGTATTATTTTATTAGTCAATTATTGGACTTGTTCGATTGAATATTTTAGTCGAGTGGGATTTACAATCGTTTAGTAAATATTTAAGCATCACAAGTGGTTATCGGACATTACGCAAAACTTATTTGATTGATCGAAAGTATATTACATTTATCGAGTGGAGTTTACTAACATTTAGTAATGTTGAAGAAAACCCGAATAGTTATGGGACATAAGGTCGTTACTTGAATAATTACTATTTTGAAGCATATAACACTTATTTTTTCGACTTTTCATACTCGTCCTTGTGCGATCTGTTTTATACAAATTACATGGGTTTTCAGGCCTTTCATGGGATATTCGTTTATAAACGAGTTTAGGCTTGTGAAATGCGCGTTTGTGGGTTGGCGCGTAAAATGCATGTTTTTTGTATTGATTTGCGAAGTGCTTGCCTATATTTCTAACTTATGAATTTGACTTGTGATATGCTTGTCTTATTCAACGTGTGAAGTGCATGTCATATTTAGCATGCAAAGTGGGTGTCTATTACAGCATCGGAAGTGCTTGCCTTTGTTTGACTTGCGATATGCTTGTCTTTATGATTTATGAGTCGTGGCTTGCGTTTATGCTAAGTCTTTGGGTTATGACTCGCTTTTAAACGGTCTTATATTTTCTAAAGTTGACTTGCTTTATGTAATCTCTTATGTTCTTGAGTTTTTGAAGTTAGTTTTCCTTATATCCATATTTGAGATGATTGCCATTAATGGGCATGAGAGGGTTTGGTGACATGGTGATTTGGTATTTTTGACTTTTAATTCCATATGGCATGTTTTATAGAGTTCTTTTTATTCCCCGTGTTTTATTAAAATTTATTAATAAATGATTCTTGGTGAATCCTTTAAACATTTAATGGAATACACTATATGTATTTCTAAGATATGATGTTTATGCATGCTTATTACTATGATCTCACCTTTTGGTTATTTAGAGATAGTTTGGCCCGTTTATTTTATGATACTCGGGTCATACCAAAAGTTGACAGGTATAGGGACTAAGTGATTTGGATTTAGGCTAGCAAGAGTATCTATATGAAGTAGTAGCTTTGTGGTAGAGTTCACTTTTTAGATGTTGGTTTTATATGTATATTAGTGGATATTTAGTTATAGTATAGACTTGGGATGACTTGTATATTCTTTTAGACCTGTAATAGTTTATACAAGTACATATTTGTATATGTAAGTCTAGTATTTCATTTTGCAGACTTACACTTTAAGGAAGTATTTGATGTATTTTATTTCCATCGCGATGTTTGATTCTATGTTGTATATTATGTTGTATATTGTTTTGAATTAAATTAAAACACTGCATTATTGTTTTGTTCCTAGATCTGGTATGTCGAATTACATCTTGTGAGAAAAGAAAGAAAAAATATAGTCACATTATTCTACGTATCGATACTCGACTAAAGCAATTTTATGGATGGTCGCTCCTAACCGATCTTGCTTTTAGTGTTACTCGATAAAATTTCTTATAATATTCTTAGATAATATGGGCATAACCGTGGGGCATATTAGTTGGTACCAGAGCAAAGGTTCAGAACAATATAGAACATAAGAAACATGAATCTTGGCCTAGACAGACTTAGAGTGTCGTTGCTTCGGTGTGTCGAGTAGGAATTTGGATTTATTTCCTATTTATAATAGAAGTATAAATGATTATTGGGAATAATCGTTGGGACAAGTTAGTGGAACTTTTGAATTACTTTACGAACCATTTTATAAAATGGTTTTAAAAGTTAAGTGTTGTCTAGTAGTGTTCAGATCCGTTAGTTATCGGAGTTGCGTTGCGGAAGCTGATAGACTATTTGCGCCGAGCGTCGTAGTTAGTTGTTCATTTATGTTTGATTGAATGTTGTATGCATGGATGAATGTTTGCATTATTAAATTGCCATTACTGGATTTTCACTTATATTAGAATATAGAGATTTAAAAATTTTAGGAATTAGTTTTGGTGCTAAATTGCTCGTTGAGTGTTTTATGAGTTCTGATCAAGAAGTGGTATGCCATGGTGTTAATAGGGATTCCTAAACGCTTTCATGAGACTGCTCGATATAGTGAATTTGAGTTATATTATTTAAAGTATTATAAATAATTGTAAATGAGTTATAAATAATATTAAGGAGAAAATAAATTTTCAAGTGAGTTAAATATTATCTTAAAATGGGATAAATGTTTTAGAAAATATATTTACATGTATACGTAAAAAAACATTGGAAATGAAAATATATTTTGTGAAAAGTAAGCATACTTGTATATACAAGTGTGATAAAAGTAAAAATAAGTACCTTGAAGAATGATAATATTCTAAAAGAAAATATTAACTATATGGTTATTTGGAAAGGAAGTATTATTGAAATTTTAGTAATAATATTTGGTAAATGATTTAAAGTAAATATTATTATTTGGGAAAAACAAAATATTTTATGGAAAGAAATTTTGGAAAAAAAATTAGAAGACATTTTATCTATGTTCATATATGTGTTTAAAAAGTTTAGTGGTTTAGAAAATTATAATGGAATTTATAAAGATAAATTATATGTATTAATTTTAGATGACAGTTGCAGCCACCATGCCATAGCAATATCAGAGACCAGTGGCGAGGCCATGTTGATTTCACAATCAACATTGCAGCCATGTGACTAAGCGATTTGCTCTAAAAAGATGGCGACGTAACGTCGTTAAGTTATTTGATATTTTTAAATTGTGAGTGTTTATTTTTAAGATGTATATTAAGAAGAAAAGTATGTGATATTTTGATTTGTTATGTATGCCATATTATAATTTAAATGGATGTTAATTTTTATATTTGAGCCTTTGCTATAGGAAGTTGAATAAAAGATGTGAATAATTGTGTTAATAAATTTTGAAAGTTCAAAATGAGAAATGAATTGAAATCTAAGAGATGGATTATATAAATAAGTTATGGCATAAATAATTACCATAAGAAGCTATTTTATGATTTGAAAGATGTAAATTTTGTAAACGAACTTTTAAAAAGAATTATTTGGAAGTAATAATAGAAATTTTGAATTTGATATTAATTATTTGGAATAAGGGATTAATTAAGTAGAAGTCTTTTATGCTAACAAGCGAAGAGCTTGCCTTTGTTAGACCTACGAAGAACGGTCATTTGTGCAGATAAGAAAACCGCTTGCCTTTAATGTTGGATATGTTAAGTGCTATCCATAAATTTCTTTTATGCTTGATGATTGCTATGTTGTTGGGTTCATTGTTATTTTGATGGTGATGATTGTTAAATTTAGCATGGCAAATTAAGGAGGATGTTTCAAACTTTAAATAGCTTTACAAAAGACTAATAACATTATAGAAGTTATTTTGTAAAGCAAGAGAAGAGATCTGTAAATGAATTTATGTTTTAGTATAAGGATATGACTTATATTAAATTAAATTTTTTTTAATCATAGGGATTCTCCTGTGCTCCTTAGAGGTGAACTTCTTATTTCAAATTTATTTTGTGTTGCTATGCTTTTATGGTTGTTACTTTTTATTTTCTTCTTAAATATTACGAGGACGCAATTTCTTTTAAGGAGGTGAGTCTGTAACAACCCGCATATTTTACGATTTGTATATTTAAATATTTCACTTAAATATAGCATCGTTAATTGGATTTAGGTCTGAAAAGCTACCTTTTGCAAATAATCAAATTAGGACTCGAGACCACTTCCTTTGAGTTCAAAATGACGTTTGTGATCTTTTTGAATATAAACTTCGATATGTTTGGAGCTAGCTAAATAGTTGACCATTTGCACTTTGGACTTTGGGTTAGGGTTAAGGTTAGGGTTAGGGTTAGCCTAAACTATTAACTCTAGCTCCACCCCTACTTCTCCTCATTCTCTTTCATTTCCTAACACTTCAAGCTTTAGATAAAAATGGGGGAAGATAAAAAGAATTAGAATTCTTAAGCCCTAGTTCCATTGCAAATTCAAGCTCCAACTCCAAATTCAAAGAGAAGCTATTGGTAAGCATCCTCTACTTCTTCTCCAACTCATTCTACCTTCAATTTCAGAAATTCCTAAACCTAACTTAGGAAATGTTTTTCTTTTAAGCTTAGATTCAAGCTTCTTGGGTTAGAATTGAAGAGTGATTGTTCTTGCCTTGCTCTGTAGCTTCTTCTTCATTGTTTTGAGTAAAAGGTAAAATTTCTGTCTCACATCTATGTCTATACCTATCTTTATTGTTATGTATGAATTCCTAACACTTAATGATGTTCATTTGCTTTTGGTTTGAACTGGATTTATGAATGTTCCAATTTTTGGTGTTTTGAAGTTAAATCTTCAAAAATCCTAGATTTGATGCTTGAACATGTTTTTGGATTCTTGCCTCATTTGGGAATAGGCTGGAAAGGCTGGGAAACAGGTACCAGTCGACTGGCGCATTAAGTCCAGTCGATTGACCTGTAACCCGAGAGTTTTTCAGGGTCTGGTCCAGTCGACTGTTCTCAGAGTGCCAGTCGCCTGACCTGCTTGTATTCAGCCTACTTTTCCTATTTAACCAATTTTGTTTGAAATTCTGATTTTTATCGATTCGTGGTTTTTCGATTTGTTGTTATCATTTATTATCGACTTTGATGACTTCTATTTTGGAATTTTTAGGTATATCCATTTTGATGGGTTTGGAATCGATTTCTTTAGATTTAATTCATGACTTTGAACGTGAAATTTTGGTGATTGATTGTTCCTACAATCATTTTTGTGATTTGTCACTTTAAAACGCAAAGGTTTCTATACTAGTAGTAAATATCCAAACTCTTTTACAGAGATGATTTCAACTCTATTTTTAATAATATAAAACTCTTTATAAAACCATTTTTCCTACCTATTAGTATATACAAACCTTTACCTCATTCGTTTGAGAAATCTAATTAAACAGCTTAGTAAAACAAGTGGTATGAAACACTTGCATTTACTTCGTTGGTTAATTTTTAGACTTGTTCGATTGAAACTCTTGTGATAATTTTCGAGTGGAGATTTACAGTTTGTTCGTAAATACTTAAGTTCAGCAAGTGGTTATGAGACATGAAGCTAAACTCATCTATTTACTAGCTTAGTGTAATTGACACTTCTCGATGATCGATGATGATCATTTTTGTGATTTAGACTAGCGATATGCTATGTTTCCTTGTCCACGAAGGGGACGGTACCTCATTTTATTGAGTTTCGTCTGATTTCTTTTATAAGCTGACGACCTATGTATTTTTTAGAGTTTCGACTCAATTTTTATGGGCTAGCGACCCATGTCCTTTTATGGAGTTCGGTTCATCGGACGTACATTTTTACTATGTCGTTGTTCCGGCTTATCAGGTTCATCGGGTGTAACAACCCGCATATTTAACGGTTATATATTTAAATATAGCATCGTTAGTCGGATTTAGGTCCGAAATGTTACTTTTTGCAAATGGCCGAATTAGGACTCGAAACCACCTCCACTGAGTCCAAAATGGCGTTTGCGATTTTTTTGAGTATAAACTTTGATATGTTTGGAGTAAGTCGAATTTTGCTACCTTTTCTATTGGGTTTTGGGTTTGGGTTCAGCCCACTTGCTAGCTTAATACCCTTAACTCAGTCCCCTCTCTTCTACATTCACTCATTTTCCATTCTTTAACTCTAGCTCAACTGAAAATGGGGGAAGAGAATGGGAAATAGAAATTCCAAGCCCTAGTTTTCTTTGCAAACTTGAATTCTTGCTCCAAAATCAAGTGAAGCTATTGGTAAGCCTTCTCTTCATCTTCTCCGACTCTTTTCCTCTTCAATTTCAGAGATTTTTCTGAACCTAACTTAGGAAATACTTGTTTTAATCTTAAATTGAAGCTTGTAGAGTTGAAGTGGAGAGTGATTGGTCTTTTCTTTGCATTTGAGCTTCTCATCTTTGTTTGCGAGTTAAAAGGTGAGATTTTTATCTCACATCTATGTTTACTACTATGCTGGATTGTTAGGAACGAGTTCCTAACATATTCACATGTTCGTTTGCCTCCTATTTGGATTGATTTGATGAAATTGCCATGATTTTTGAAGCCAAATCTATGAAGTCCTTATATGGTTGATGTTTATGTTGTTTGGAGTGTTTGGGTGAGTCGTTAATGTTGGGCAGTCGTTGACGTAAGTCCGTAATCATCACTCGTCCGATCGCTTTCGATTTGTTTTGGCCATCAATGGCCCAGGTTCAGGAAATGCCTAAACAACAGGATTCAGACGTCTGAATCCTCATTTTCAGACGTCTGAATATTATACTGGGAAATTTTAATCCTCGGTATTCAGACGTCTGAATCAAGATTCCAGACGTCTGAATTGGCTCGATTTCAAACAGAAAGGAAATAGGCTAAAAACACCTATTTCAGAAGTCTGAAACATTTGGTTCAGACGTCTGAATAAGTTCTGGAAAACTTCTAATTTTCCAGATTCAGACGTCTGAACCACCTATTTCAGGCGTCTGAATCTTCTATCTTTTGCCAATTTGCCTATTTTGCTTGGTTTTCCAAATTTAATCGATGTGTGTTGATTCCAATTAGCTATTTATGCATATTTGTCTTTGATGATTCCTTTTTGATTTCATATATGGGTTTTCATAAAATGATCTCTTCAAATGTTATTGAAGCTCGTTCTCTAATTTATAATTTCTATTTAAAATGCACACACAATTTGGCACTACGAGCGAAGTGGAAGGGAGATTAAATGGCTAGGTAAAACACGGACCATGAATCCGGGCGTTTATCTTTCCGATTAATCCCCGACCTATTCTATTGACTGTTTTGACCTTTTGGTCTGATTTACCAATGAGATGAGGTAAACTTTGTACTGCTTTGAGTGTGAAATTAACTAACGAATAGTGAACCGTTTAGTGCGAACGGGTGGTTATGGGACTCACGTTACCACTTTTCGGATTCCTTTTCGAGAGTTGTGACACATTCTGCCAGTTAGTGGTGTCCAGTACCGGGCCTCCGGACCTTCACCACTACGGTTTGTTGCCTTTGGGATAGTGTTTTCGGACTATCTCCTTCAGGTTTGTTGCCTTCAGGTATGTTGCCTTCGGGTTTGTGCCTTCGGGTTTGTGTCTTTAGGTTTGTTACCCTATTTTATCGCTTTTGGAGTTTGTCATTCGTCACCGCTCGAGTGATATTGAGTTTAGAGTCTTCGGGCTCATGGATCCTTGTTTATACAGTACCGAGCACGTGCAATTTTCTGATGTTTCATTGATATGTATATTCCCTAGGTATCGCCCTTCGGTGTTGGTCTTTTTGAGCCACACGTTGTATAGCGGTTACCTTGCGAAACTTGTGTTACCTTCATTGGTATTTGATATTTGCCTCTTTGGCTTGTTTTGGGGATATTCATATCCTTTGTTTATTGTGTTGTCGACGATATGAGGCTTGTCTTGCTATGATTCATCCTTTATTAGATGATTGTGTTATCTCTTTTAGAGATATTTGTTATACTTTATGACCTTGTAGGTTTATTGTTGTTTAGTTTATCTAACTGATTTGTTAGCTAGACTGATCCGTGTATTTATACTCGGGTCAGAACGAGATGTTTCATGTTAGGTGCTTTTAGACTTAGCCGATTTTGCTTCCGTATGGACTACTCCGCTAGCTTCTTCTTTTTTGTTATGGCTTTTTGCGTAGTCCTATTTTGTTGTAACTCTGATATATATGTATTCTTTTGACTCGTCTGTATATTGTGGGTTGCTATACCACTTGATATGTATCAGTATGTATACTCTGTTATGTATCTATATATGGGTATATGATGATCTACTGTTCTGTGATGTATATTACATTTGAGTTGTTATATTCTGTTCTGATAGATCCTCCAGCCACCTATGGTTTTGTTTTGAGTATTCATTGGATATGTTGATCTTCTTGTATGACAATTGTCGATGTGTTCAATAGATAGTTAAAGCAAGGCTATAGATGGTCACTCCTAACCAGCCTGATTCTCTGTGTTAGTTGACGGCATTACCTCATAGTGTCCTTGGCCAACGTGGGTATAGAGGTGGGGCGTCACATCGGGCGTACCGTCGTACTACGCCGTTGTTCCTAATTATTCGAGTTTCAGGTTCCTCGGGCGTATCGATATTATACTACGTCGTTGCACCAACTCTATGGTTAGCGACCATGGGATAGCGTCCCGTTCGTGATACATGTATTGGTGAGTTTTCATGCTCCCGTTTTGTGTTAGGCCTCCCCCTTTTATGGTTTCTGGATTTCTAATTGATAATTTTCTAGAATTTGTGTTTTGCTAGTTTTATGATTGGTATCGATATGATGTCAATATATTTGGTTTGGTGAATAAAATAAAGAATATGATGTTCTTTTTTTGAATCTATGAGAAGATTCTTGTGATATTGATTAATCTCTGGTTGATTTTCAATTTGCATACTTATCACAGTATGACATATTGTTATCATACGTTTTTGTCATATCTCTTATTCTATATCATTTTACCTGATATTTGTAGCTAGACTGATCCGTTTATTATTTCTTATCAAATAATACTCGGGTCAGAGCGAGATGTTACAGATGTTTCTACTTGACTCCTCATTTGGGAGTATTATCTTACTTTTGGCTAACTACATTAGATTGGTAGTTTTTGTTGTTATACATTCGAGATAGAGACTCCTTGATGTATACATATTCTTTTGGGTAGCACTTGTATCTATTCTTTTGTGATATTGCGGATCTTGTATGACCACTACTCTGATGTACACTTTTAAGTGTTATATATTCATATCTATTTCCGCCTTTGTGATATGGATATCTGTGACTGGTTTGTGTTATGCTTATTTCTATATTTGTTTCCAAAGATATTATAGCCACCGTGTAGTAGCTTTGAGTTTGAATCGATGTGTCAGATTTCCTCTTGAAATGAAATGCATGTTATTTTATCTGATATATCGGTGCTCGCACAAAGTAATTACACGGATGGTTACTCCTAAATAGCCTTGTTCTTCGAGCTAGTTGATGGCATTACTCCATAGTGTCCTTTGCTAGCGTGATTATAGAGGTAGGGCGTCACAGCATGGCATCAGAGACAAACTTCGGAACAATGTAGAATAATCTAGCAAGGTTCATCGTCCTAAGGCCATCTTAGGAGTCATGCCTTAGGATTTTATTCGAGTCTTCGTACCGTTTTATCCTATTTTCTTTGTGATGCTTTGCTTTATCAATCATTATTGTTTGATATTCATTTCGAGAATAACTTTTTCTTCTTCTTTCTTTCTTTCTTAAAGAAGAGAAATGGTTAGACCAGGCCGTCCCAATGTCGGTCAATCCAGTGCTACTCCCCAGGATGGAGTATTTATGTCTGACCAACAGCTTCTCGATCTTGTAAAGAATGTTCAAGATGTCGAACCCATTCCCGAGCCTACTCACCCAAAATTCGGATTTGCATGCCTGTGCAGTGATTATACATATTTGGGTGGAAAGCCATTCAGGGGTTCCGAGGGCGTTATCGAAGTCCAAGCTTGGCTTAGATCCTGTGATCGCATCTTTTCTCACATGCATCGTATTGACCTTCATCGTGTCCAAGTGGCTTCTAGCATGCTCCAAGAAAGAGCATTAGATTGGTATGAACTATTTATTTCTGAAATTATTGAAGCGGATCTTACTTAGGAGCAATTCCGGGAAAGATTCGAATCAAAGTTTGTGCCGGAAGCTGAAAAAGTGACTTTGGCCCGTCGTTTTATTAAGCTTATTCAAGGTGAATCTTCTATGGCAGATTATGTCACATCTTTCGAATCCCTCTCCAAATATGGGGTCGAGTATGTAAATACCCCATTGAAGAAAAATCAAAGGTTCGTCTATGGCTTGAATAAGAGTCTTAAAAATCCATTACTTCTGAAATTGGAAGTTGCTTTCGATCAGCTTATTGATATCGCTCTTCGACTTGAAGAGGAAAATAAAGAGAGTGATGTTGAAGTTGTTAGTGCCAAACCGAACTTCCACAGCAACAAGAAAATGCCTATTAAGTTCAAAGGCCCTTATCCCAATAAGAAGGGGAAGCAAGCTGCTTTAGTAGCAAAGACTCCTACCCCTAGTAGTGGGCAATACTACAATTGTGGTTCTAAGGACCATTATGCCAATAGATGTCTGAAACCTCTATTTTGTCGTTATTACAAAAGTTTGAGTCATCTTCTATCTTCATGTCCCAAACTTCAAGGCAAGAAGGAGGGAAAGATAAATGTTGTACAAGCTCCTAGTAACACTTCTCGTGGTCAAGGTATTTCTCATTCTATCCTTGATGGCATTATTATGTTTCGTGATCAACCTATTCGAGTATTTTTTTGATGCGGGTGCATCTCATTCTTTTATATCAAAAGAGCTTGTTGATACTTTTTCTTTGAGTGTTATGGCTTTAATGACTTCTTTGAGAATTGCGAATCTGGTTGGTGGATCCGCAACACTTAGTTTGCTTTGTAAAGATGTCGAGATTATTTTATGTGATTTTTCTTTCCGAGTCGATTTGCATGTCATGCGTTACTTAGGCTTCGGAATGATTTTGGGAATGGATTAGCTTAACCGTTATGAAGCCCACATCCTATGTCCGGAGCGGACTATTCATCCTCGACATCCTCAATCTGTTAAGCATATTTCTATTGTTTTTAAAGATTCGGATTCCAGCTTGGCAGCATCTTTATATTCTTCAAATCCTCATGATGACAATAATGATGATGAGGAAGATGTCAATTCTCTTATTCACGTTGTTCGTGAATTTTCCGACATATTTGAGCCCATTTTAGGATTACCCCCTAAGCGAGCGATTGAGCTCACGATTAATCTAATTCTTGGAGCTTTGTCTATTACTCGTCCTCCGTATCGTATGTCCAATAAAGAAATTGAGGAGATTCGTAAACAATTATCCGAATTGGAAGAGAAACAATTTATTCATTCTGGTTTCTTTCCTTGGGGAGCTTTTGCTATTTTTGTGAAGAAATCCGATGGTACACTTAGGCTTTGCATTGACTACCGTAAGCTTAATGATCTCACCATCAAGAATAAATTTCCCTTACCTCGGATTGTTGATCTATTCGATCAACTTAGTGGTGCTAATGCTTTTCACAGTTAGACTTGGCAACCGGTTTTCATCAGCTTCGTATTTCAGAGGATAGCATTCCTTTGACGTCGTTCCGTGCTCGTTTTGGATCTTATGAATGGCTTGTTATGCCATTCGGTTTAACGAATGCTCTGGCTTATTTCGTTTACCTTATGAATCGAGTTTTCAAAGACTTCCTCGATCAATTTATTCTCATCTTTACAGATGATATTTTTGTTTATTCTAAAACCGAGGAAGAGCATGAAAAGCATCTTCGGATCGTGTTGGAAACTCTTAGGAGCAATCAATTGAAAGAAAAATTTTCTAAATGCCACTTTTGGCAATCTCGTGTGAAATTTCTCGGCCATATTATTTCTGAATCCGGAATTTCCGTGGATCCTTCAAAGATCGAAGCAATACAAAATTGGAAGAGACCGGAGAGTGTGACGGAAATTCGTAGCTTTCTTGGATTGGCGGGTTATTACCGTCGGTTCATAAAAGATTTTTCTAAAATTTCCATACCTCTTACTAGCTTGACAAAGAAGGGAGTTAATACATTTGGTCGGACAAATGTGAAGCTTCTTTTCAGAAATTAAAAGAACTCCTTTCCGATGCTCCTATTCTTGTGATTCCCGAAGGGAACCAAGATTTTATTGTCTATACCGATGCTAGTCGCATTGGTTTGGGTGTCGTTCTTATGCAAAGCGAACGTGTTATTGCTTATGCTTCTAGGCAATTAAAGCTAGCCAAGACTAGATATGCCACTCATGATTTAGAGCTCGCGGCTACTGTTTTCGCCCTTCGAATTTGGCGTCATTACCTTTTGCGAGAGAAATTTATTCTCTATTCCGATCATAAATCTTTGAAGTATTTATTTTCCCAAAAGGAACTTAATTTGCGTCAACAATGTTGGCTCGAGTTCCATCAATCTTATGATCTTGATATTCTTTATACTCCCGGAAAGGGAAATCGTGTTGTCAATGCCCTTAGTCGTATGCAACAAGTGGTTGTTTCTACGATGATATCCGAATGGAACGATCTCGAGACTTTTTCCACTTGTGAGATTCGAGATCGCGAATCCGATCTATATGCATCTCTTGTTTTATGTACCCTTCAGGCTCATCCATCTCTTTTAGACCGCATTCTTGAATCTCAAAGGCTAGATCCCAAAGTGGCCCTTCTTAGCCAAAATTGTAGGGATAAAATTGATATTGATGCTCGTGGCGGTATTCGAAAATTTGGTAGACTTTTCGTGCCAAATATTGATGATCTTCGTAAAGATATTTTAGAAGATTCTCATCATTCTAAATTTACCATTCATCCATGAAATAGTAAAATTTACGCGGATATGAAGCGACTTTATTATTGGGATGGAATGAAATCTGATATTGCTAACTTTGTTAAGCGTTGCATGACTTGCCAACTTGCCATGGCCGAGCATCAAAGGCCCGGTGGGTTATTGCAAACTTTGGACATTCCGATTTGGAAGTGGGACCAAATTTCCATGGACTTTATTGACGGTCTTCCCCGTTCTCGTTCGGGCCATGATAGCCTATGTGAGATAGTTGATAGACTGATAAAATCTGCCCGTTTTATTCCTGTTCGGTCCAATCGGACTGTACCCTTTTGGCCAAACTCTATATTAAGAAATTGTTAAATTGCATGGAGTTCCTACTTCTATTGTTAGTGGTCGTGATCCATTGTTTGCTAGTGGATTTTGGAAGAGTCTTCAAAAAGATTTGGGAACGAAGCTTAATTTTAGCACCGCTTATCATCCACAGTCCGATGGACAAACCGAGCGTGTGAATCAAACTCTAGAAGATCTTCTTCGTGCAAGTGTTCTTGATTTTGTTGGAAGTTGGGAAGATCATATTTCCCTTGTTGAGTTTTCCTATAATAATAACTTCCAATCTAGTACTGGTATGGCACCTTTTGAGGCACGCTATGGAAGGCCATGCCGATCTCCTTCTTGTTGGCTTGAGGCTGGTGAGAAACTGGTTTTAGGTCTAGATTTTATTCGTGATTCCACAGAAAATTGACCTTAGTCGTCATAAGATGAAAGAAGCTCAAAGTAGGCAAAAATCCTATGCCGATAACCGAAGAAGGAAAATAGAATTTTCTATGGGAGATTTTGTGTTTATTCGTGTTTCACCTATGAAGGGTGTTGTGCGTTTCAGTCGATCGGGAATAGTAGCACCTCGATATATTGATCCATTTCCCATCACCGAATGTATTGGTTCCATGGCTAGTCGCCTTTTATTACCGGTTCAATTATCTGCTATTCATGACGTGTTTCACGTTTCTCAACTACGGAAATGCCTTCGAGATTCTGATTCTATTCTTGAGCCCAGTGTTGTTGAAGAAATTGAAGTTTCGCCTAATTTGACTTATGAGCAACATCCCGTTCGCATCATTGCTACGGAGGTTAAACGCTTTTGAAATAAAGATGTTCCGCTTGTGAAGGTACAATGATCCTCAAATCCTAAGGATTTTTCTTGGGAATCTAGAGACTTCATCGAGCGAACACATCCAGACTTACTCTCCCGTGCTCCTTAGAGGTGAACTTCTTATTTCAAATTTCTTTTGTGTTGCTATGCTTTTATGGTTGTTACTTTTTATTTTCTTCTTAAATATTACGAAGACATAATTATTTAAGGAGGGTAGTCTGTAACAACCCGCATATTTTACGATTCGTATATTTAAATATTTTATTTAAATATAGCATCGTTAATCAGATTTAGGTCCGAAAAGCTACTTTTTGCAAACAATCAAATTAGGACTCGAGACCACTTCCTTTGAGTTCAAAATGACGTTTGCGATCTTTTTGAGTATAAACTTCAATATGTTTAGAGCTTGCTAAAAAGTTGACCATTTGCACTTTGGACTTTGGGTTAGGGTTAGCCTAAACTATTTATTCTAGCTCCACCCCCACTTCTCCTCATTCACTTTCATTACCTAACACTTCAAGCTGTAGATAAAAGTGGGGGAAGAGAAAAAGAATTAGAATTCCTAAGCCCTAGTTCCATTGCAAATCCAAGCTCCAACTCCAAATTCAAAGAGAAGCTATTGGTAAGCATCCTCTTCTTCTCCTACTCATTCTACCTTCAATTTCAGAAATTCCTAAACCTAATTTAGGAAAAAAAATTCATTTAAGCATAGATTCAAGCTTCATGGGTTAGAATTGAAGAGTGATTGTTCTTGCCTTGCTCTATAGCTTCTTCTTCATTGTTTTGAGTAAAAGGTGAGATTTATATCTCACATCTATGTCTATACCTATCTTTGTTGTTAGGTATGAACTCCTAACACTTATTGATGTTCATTTTCTTTGGTTTGAATTGAATTTATGAATGTTCCAATTTTTGGTGTTTTGAAGTTAAATCTTCAAAAATCCTAGCTTTGATGCTTGAACATTGTTAGCACCAAAATTGGTCACTAACACCCTTAGAGAGCTTGTGTAGAGAGATTAATGAAGAAGATAAATTAAAATAGAGAAGATAATATGAATTAAAATACGGGGGACGAGAACACAGAATTTATAGTGGTTCGACGTTGTAGCCTACGTCCACTTTGAAGTTGATCCTTTATTTCTTCACTTTCAAACTTGATTACAGATACAATCCGCTTTTTTGTATTCGAATACAATTGTGAAATAAAAGTAGAAGTCTTGAATGAGGTTTTGTTGAGGCAGAGTCTCCCCTGTGTTCTCTGAAATCTGATCCCCCTTTTCTGTGCCCCTGCCCCTCTATTTATAAGCGAATGTGGATTGGACTTCCCTGGTGGGCCAGATGGCTGGACAGCTCGGTCCAGATAGGGCGCGCTCTGCATGCCGAGTGAAACAGGCCGAGCGGTCGGCATGCCGAGCCCTCCTTTCCAAGTCGATGGATCTCCCTGTTGAATGGAGGAAGCGGGCCGAACGATGTAGGGATGCCGAATGAAATGTGGATGCCGGGTGAGGAGCATGCCGAGTGAAAGACAAGCCGCGCAAGGGACATGCCGAATGATCCGAGTGAAGGGAAGTGAAGTGCTAAACGGTCTTATGCCGAGTGTAATCTTGGACTGCCGAACGTCTCTTAATGCCGAGCGTCCACTCATGCCGAGTACAACTCTACATGCCGAATGTCCACTTATGCCGAGTACAACCCTGCATGCCGAGTGTCCACTTATGCCGAGTACAACCCTGCATGCCGAGTGTCCACTTATGCCGAGTACAACCCTTCATGCCGAGTGTCCACTTATGTCGAGCGCTGTGATTGCCTGGTCGATCTTCCAGGTAACATTTTGCCCCCCAAAGTACACCGTGTGTTCAAACAGGGTGTGCTTTGGATTACTGGATCAGGACATTGTCACCGGATGCTAAGGATGCCGAACGATACGAGTGCTGAGTGAAACCGTTTCGTCCGGTAGAGCCGGTCAAAGTCTCTTCGACTTCTCCTTCTTCCTTATAAAAACCACCTCCTTCTTCTTCCTTCCTTTACCTCTACTCCTGCAATTCCGAATTCTCGAACCACTCTTGCAATCAAAATCCAAGGACTTCTCAAACCTTTCTAAAGCTCGATCCACGAACTAGGTACAATCCTTTTACCTAACTCCTTTCCCTGGTAAGTTTCCACCAATTCGCATAGGGCAGAACCATTTTTGAACGGGGCTGTGTAGATGGAGGACCCCAATTCCGATTGGGGTATCTCCGAGGCCGAGCGACGCATGATAGGGATAGATGGTTAGGGATATGAATGCTTCGTAGGGTTTGTTTAGTCGCTTGAGTTATGGGAGAGAGTTAGGTGGAGGAGAGGAAAGTATGGAGGTCGTGCCGAGCATTAGGACTCGGCATAACCTTGATTCGGCATTGCACATTGTTGGCCGGACGATGGGTTAGAAAGCTAGGGAGGAAGTGTGAGTCAGTGGGTAGGCCGAATGTTGTTTCGGCCGAATAGCATTTTGGCCGAACGTTCTTTGCCGAACAGCAATGTAGCCGAACAGACATTAGTGCCGAGCATACTTTCGGACCGAACAAATATAAGCGCCGAACATACCGACATGCCGAACGAGCACAAATTCCGAACATAGTGACATGCCGGCCAAGTATAAATGATACTGACGTGCCGAACAGACTCAGGCCAGACAAACAGGGGCCTTGCCAAATTACATAACTGAGTATGCCGAACAAACTTAGACCGGACAAACGTATCCACCCGCCGAACAGCATAAATGCCGAACAAACAGTAAATGCCGAACATACTTATACGCCGAACATAGTTAGTATGCCGAGCATAGTTAGGTGCCTAGCACACATAAATGCCGGACATATACAAATGCCGAACATACTCTCCTTGCCCAATTTCATAACTGGTCTTTACTTGGCATAATCGGATAATTTCCTCTAGTGTCTTACTGCAGTCGTTATTCAGAAGGCTTTCGGAGACGGTCAGCGATGACGGTTTTCGGAAGCGATGTTTTTAGGCTTGACGTTATATTAAATGCTTATGCACGATTGATTGCACTAGTTCACAAACCACACGGGGGGTTATCTGCGTTGTTAATTCTAACGTCGATCATTTTTGGAGTATAGTCCGCACAGGTGCTTGGTCGGGTCTGCTATTTATTCAAGATGTCCAAAAGATCCAGTTCTGCTACACTTTCTGACAAACCTGGGCCGTCTTCTAAGCGAACGGCCCCTGACACAGCTGACCCGTCAGTTTCTCCGGCTCATGACTGGGCTCCCGATACTTTGGAATCGGCGATTTTGCTGGATGACCCAGTCGATTCACAAGCTTCAAGAGTCACTGAAGCCGCTCTTAAGTGGATATGTTCTATTCATGGCATCCCATTTGCTGATGTGCTCGTTCCATCGGGGCATGACCGCCCACATCTGCCCCCAGTGGGATATACAGCGTGTAGCAAATTCATGTGCTGGGTTGGTAGCGTGCCACCGTTCAACCTATTCCTCCGCGACGTGCTGCGGTACCTAGATGTCGCCCCGTCTCAGCTTCATCCAAACGGTCACGCTTTTATTTATGGCACGTACATGCTTTTCATGGCCGTCTTCTCTAGGCCTCCAACCCCTGGCGACATAAGGTACATATATATGACCAAGAAATGGGGAGACAGCCCCTCTTACATGTTCCTTGAGCCACATCGGAAGTGCCAACTTTTCACTAGCGCGTGGAGTAGCAAATTCGCCCTGTACAAACAGGAGTTGTTTTACGTGCGCTGCCCCCAAGGCTTTGCGAGGTGATGGATTGAAGGAAGTAAGTCTTTTCTCTAAGTTGATATTCGCTCCCGGTTGAGGTTGAGCTTCTCCTAACTCACTGTTCTATCTTTTCAGGCTCCGTCCCACGTCCCGAGGGCCGAGGGTATTCCGATGCTGTCGACGCCATTAGAGCTCTTCCTGCTGAAGAGCGAGATATCCGATCCCTCATTTCCAATGAGTCATTATCAAAGTTCGGTTTGCTAGCCCCTGGCCGCCGGGTTAGTCTTCCAGAGGGCGCCTCGCTTCCCAAGCCCGTGCACGTCAGAGGGAAAAAACTGCATGAATCATCCATTCGCCCTTCTCTTGAAGCTCCGGAAGAAGGGGAAATTTCAGGCGAGCCACCTGAGAAGCAAGTTGAGGATTTAGGCTTTGCAGCCGAAGTTCATGATATTGAAACGTCATCTTCCCCTTCGAAGGGGAAAAAGAAGCCGGCGTGCAAGTCGAGGAAGGCGAAAGTTGGTGGGACTTCCAAAGTCACGCCTATTCAGCCAGAGAAAGAGGCTTCTTCACAGCGCGTTGAAAGTTCTCTGAAGGGCTTATCGAACCTCTCCATTCCCGACGACTTGCTCAACTATGATTTCAACGACCCGGAGTTGTTTAAGTTTCGCTCGCCCGTCAGGGGCGATGCGGGTGTCCCGGCCCCGATCCAAGGGGAAAAAAACTCCCGTTAGCAAAGCCAATGGTCCGTCGGGGGGTAGCACTAGGGCACACACACAGACACATGCATTTCACTTTGCATCTACTCTTCTTTCACCATTCTGTTCTCTCGCTAATTCGCCGCCGTTTGATTGCAAGTGACATGGGGCGCTCTCACGGATACGACCGCCTTCGCGGTTCGTCGACTTTACGACAGTCTGGTCGGGACTCGGGCCTCGGGAAGAGCCGAGACAGAGACAGCGACAGTGACCGAGATTATCATGCCCGGGACTCGTCATCCCGAAAGAAAACTTATTATCAGCCCGAACACCACCGGGAGACCTCTTCTTATCAGGAGCGAAGCAAAGACGAACGTGGCCATAAGAGGTCGCATTCTGATGCTCCCCGGGACCAACACTCTGACTCTTCTTCTACCCGGCACTCCCGAGATTCTCATAGGAAGGGTGAACTTTCAAAGCCGTTTCCTCCCGCTCCCGTAACAGACCCGACAGTGTCGGAGAGATTGGACGAACTTAAAGCTAAGTTTCCGAAGATTTGTTTTGATGGGTTAAAGTTCCTTCCGGCGATTCATCCTATCCCCGGAGATGTCAAACAAAATGTTATCGCCTGTACTAATGACGTCTACGTGCAACATGACGCGTTCGTCCATCTGGCCGAGAAACTTTCTGAAGTCTCCATGGAGCGCCAGCACGAAATTGACCGCCTAAAGCTTGAAGCTATTCATGACAGGGATATCATTAAGGCCCAGGATGAAGAAATTGCCGCTTATAAGTCCGAGCTTGAAGCTACCCGTCAGAGTGCTAAGGACACTGCCGAGGCTGTTTCCCGCCTTGAATTGACTCATAAGAAAGAGCTTGATGAAGCGGTTCAACGGTGTGGGGCATTAGCTTTGGAGAAAGACTTTGTCCAAAAGGAGCAAGATGCGCTTAATAGGCGAGTAAAGGAGCTCGAGGAGCAGCTCAATAAGGAGAAGGAAGAGAAAGTGGCCGCCCAGGTTGAGGCACAGCACTATTGTGATGAGATCGTCGCCACCCGGCTCTTAAATGAGAAACTAGAGGACGATCTCTCCAAAGTTGAGGCCCTAAAGAATGAAGCCCGTGAGGAGGGTAAAAAGATAGCGACTGCCGATGTTGACTCTCGCCTTGAGGCAGCTAGGGAAGAAGGTAGGGAGGAAATTAAGACTGAATTCGACCCGCTGATTGCCGAGTTCAATGCCCGAGTCCTCATGCATAGGGATTTAACTTTTCTGGGCGACGGCTACCTTGAGTCATTGGTCGAGGCATGGGAGACCCTGATTCAGATCAGGAAGGTTGAGAGCGGCACTGATAAGGTTGACGAAGAAGCGTTGATAAAAGAATTCCTGAGGGGGAAGGAGTCTTCAGATTTATCAGTAGCTAAAGCCCTTTACAGCAAAGGTTCTCCCTCCAGGAAGGGGAAAGAGGTGGCTACGGACCCTTCCGGCGTTGTGCCCTGAGTTCACGTGCCTACCCAATCGGCCAGTCGGTCAACACTTGACCCCTTCGAGCAACATGTTGCTTATGACCCGGAAGCCCCCGGGCTTGGCATTCATGCTTTATCTCCCATCCCGGAGAGTGAGACCCCCCTGATGACTGAGAACCCACCGGCATCTGGTGAGTAACCTCTGTGCTTCACAAAGATCTTTCTCGTTCCCCCAGGAGTTGTTGTGTTCTAACACTTGTTCTTTTTTCGTGATTTCTGCGCAGGCTGTTCTGACCCCGAGCCTATTCCGAGGAGCGATCCTGCCAAGGAGGTGGAGAAAAAGGCGAGTGACGCTACTCAAGCTAGCCGGGATCCTGGTCCGGATGCTCAAGTAATCGGGGCGCTTGATGAAGGCAAATCCGAATCTTCCTCGGAGAGTTTTGAAATAGAAATCACAGGCGCCTCTGAGCACACATCCGAGTTGAGCATGAAGGAACGGCTCGAGAAAGAGAAAAGAGATACGACCTCAGTCAAGGTCGAGCCGCGTGAAGTGGACCTGGACGATCCTCTTAACAAACCATTGAAGGTCATTCTTCCTGGCAAGTCCCAGCCCATGGATGTTCCCCCTACGTCTTCGGTCGTCACCCCTCCGTCAGGGAAGGATTCCAAGAGTAAGCGCTCTGGGAAGGAACCATCCGGGAAGAAGTCAAAGAAACACAAGAAATGACCGTTGTCCCCGTTCAATGAGAACTAGTTTAAGTCATGTACTAATTTTTGTAGACTGTGTAAATAGGCTGTCGGCCCCAGACTTCGGAGCGCTTTTGTAACTGGAAGCCTTTTGTGAATAAAGTTTGATCTTCAATTTTGTCTTCTCAAAAGACTTTTATTATTCAGCTTCTTTTATGGTTGTGATTGAAATCTGAATTGTTATGGGTAACGTAGACTTCTTGGTTCGTCTTTACATGGTTTGGGAGCTTCCCTGGATTTGATCAATCTCCACTTAGTGCTTCAAGTACTTAGAATATTTCATAGCCCGTATGTTGGGGACTTGACATATCCAAGTCATTTGCGTCGTAGTTCCTATTCAAGGAACTTAGAGGTCTGAACTGCTTGTAATTAAGTCTATATACCGGACTTCGAGTACTCCAGTCCATGCTCCGGGGCTTGGAGATTCCGAGTCATTTGCATTCGAGTCCGCGCTCTGGGGACTTGGGGATTTCGGATCGTTTATACTTGAGTCCGCATTCCGGGGACTTGGAGTACTCCAGTCCGCACTCCGGGGACTTGGAGATTTTTTGTCGTTTATATTCGAGTCCGTACTCCGGGGACTTAGAGTACTCCAGTCCGCGCTCCAGGGACTTGGAGATTTTGAATCGTTTACACTCGAGTCCACACTCCGGGGACTTAGAGTACTCCAGTCCGCACTCCGGGGACTTGGAGATTTTGAATCGTTTATACTCGAGTCCGCGCTCCGGGGACTTAGAGTGCTCCAGTCCGCACTCCGGGGACTTGGAGATTTTTTGTCGTTTATACTCGAGTCCGCACTCCGAGGACTTAGAGTACTCCAGTCCACACTCCGGGGACTTGGAGATTTTGAATCATTTATACTCGAGTCCGTGCTCCGGGGACTTAGAGTACTCCAGTCCGCACTCCGGGGACTTGGAGATTTTGAATCGTTTACACTCGAGTCCGCACTCCGGGGACTTAGATTACTCCAGTCCGCACTCCGGGGACTTGGAGATTTTGAATCATTTATACTCGAGTCCGCGCTTCGGGGACTTAGAGTACTCCAGTCCGCACTCCGGGGACTTGGAGATTTTGAATCGTTTATTATAAGCGTTCGTACGCTAGCCAGGATATCATAATTTTTAACTGCGCGTCATAGGAATATCGTACGAAGAGACATTGGTCATTCATGGAAAAGATGGCTTCAAGCCTTTATTGATGAAAACAAGCTAGATTATCATATTACATGTCAAGAAGAAAGCATACTGGAAATAAATGCAACTACCGCATAAAGGAAATAGACTAAGTGTAATAACGCCGCAAATGCTCGTTGTTCCATGCTCGAGGGAGTGTTGCATCATCGACGGTCGTTAGCTTGAAAGTTCCTTCTCCAAGCCTCCGTTCGATGACGTATGGACCTTCCCATGCGGGATTCATGTGCGAAGGGGTTGGAAAGACTCGTTTCAAAACGAGATCTCCCATACTAAAGGTTCTTGGCCGGACTTTTCCATTATAATATTTAGCGACTCGGTGTCTGTATGAGGCTGCTCTCAAATCAGCTTCTTCGCGTTTCTCATCAATGAAGTCTAATGATTCCAATAGGAGATCCTGGTTTGACGCAGGATCATAATAGGTTACTCGGTGTGACGGAACTTCAAGTTCTACGGGTATGACGGCTTCCATGCCGTACGCCAGTGCGAATGGTGTGTGGCCAGTCGCGGTCTTGTGGGTAGTTCTATAGGCCCAAAGCGCTGTTGGGAGTTCATCCACCCACTTGCCTCTAGCCTTTTCCAAACGCTTCTTCAATATGGACTTGATGATTTTATTGACGGCTTCTACCTGCCCATTCGCCTTCGGGTGAGCAACTGCTGTGAACCTCTTCTTAATGCCATACCTCTGACAGAACTCTTTGAATTCCTTGCTTTCGAATTGAGTTCCGTTATCTGTTATGATGGTCCGTGGGAGGCCAAAACGACATATAATATTTCGTACAACGAAATTAATGACTTTCTTGGTGGTGATTGTGGCCATTGGCTCTGCTTCCGCCCACTTGGTGAAATAATCGACTGCCACTATTGCATATTTCGCGCCTCCTTTGGCCATGGGCAGAGATCCAATTAGGTCGATTCCCCACATTGCAAATGGCCAGGGACTAACCATTTGTGTGAGTTCCGTTGGCGGAGCTCTTGGAATTTTTGCATATATCTGGCATTTGTCGCATCTTCTGGCATAGTCTGCAGCATCCCGATTTACAGTTGGCCAATAGTATCCATAGCGGAGGATTTTCCTTGCCAGGGTTTGCCCCCCGGTATGATCACCACATTCTCCCTCATGGACTTCTTCCAACACCCGTTTTACCTCGTCATGGGCCACGCACCGGAGCAAGGGGGTCGAGAATCCCCTCCGATACATTATCCCGTCTTGTATTACATAACGCGAAGCCTTGCGGAGGACTTGGCGTCTTTCGCTTCTTTTCTCAGGTAAGTCTCCGTATAACAAGTACTGTTTGATCGGGGTCAGCCATGATCCCCTTTCGAGTTCGGTCTCCAAGACGAGATCTATCCCCATCATGTCTATACTTGGAGCAAGCAGAGTCTCGACAGGAAACAATCCCATCTGCTGTGCATCGCCAGTACTTGCGAATTTAGCCAACGAGTCGGTTTCCCTGTTCTGTTCGCGCGGGACATGTGAAATGTCATAGTATTCCAGGTTTACTAGTAGCTCCCGGACCCTAGCAAGGTAGGGAGCCAGTCTCTGTCCTTTCGCTTGGTAGTTTCCCCGTACCTTATATACCACCAGCTGTGAGTCGTAGAAGATTTCGATGGACCTTACCCTCAGTTCATTGGCAAGTCTTAAGCTAGCAATTAGTGCTTCGTATTCGACTTCGTTATTTGTCGCTGTAAATTCGAGCTTCAAAGCATAGCAAATCGATCGGTTTTCGGGAGTTACCAGAACTATCCCGGCTCCCGACCAACGGTCGTTAGATGCCCCGTCAGTGAACATCTTCCATCGGACAGGAGGGATTACTTTGTGATTTTCACTTGGTTCATCCGGAATGGTGAACTCAGCAACGAAGTCAGCTAACGCCTGCCCTTGGATGGTTCTTCGCGGCAGGTAGGTGATATCAAACTGGCTTAACTCAATGTTCCACTTTAGCATCCTACCGGAAGTTTCCAGTCGTTGGAGTACCTGTCGCAAGGGTTGGTTGGTGTAAACACTGATTGAGTGCGCCTGAAAGTAGGGGCGAAGCTTGCGTGATGCAATCACCAGGCAATAGGCAAGTTTCTCGATCTTTGGATAATTCTTTTCTGCCCCCGTCAGTCGTTTACTAACATAGTACACCGGCCTTTGAACCTTGTCTTCTTCGCGAACTAGGGCTGTACTGATAGCGTGTTGAGACACAGCCAAATATACGTACAACGTCTCATGGTTTACCGGTTTTGACAGCACTTGGGGACTTTCCAAGTGTCTTAACAGGGCTCGGAATGCTTTCTCGCAGTCAGTCGTCCATTCGAAGTTTCTCTTTCCTTTCTTTATGACATCGAAGAAGGGAACACACTTATTGTGGCTCTGGATATGAATCGACTGAGCGCAGCTACTTTTCCGTTCAAGCTCTGTACCTGCTTTGTGGTCCTAGGTGCCTGTATATCTCGGATGGCCTGGATCTTTTTCGGGTTAGCTTCAATTCCTCTTGCATTCACAATGAACCCCAAGAACTTCCCTGAAGCCACACCGGATGAACACTTTGAAGGATTGATCTTCATCCCATAGTGCCTTAGTATCTCGAACATTTCCGCCAAGTCTCGAATGTGGTCGTTTGACTGCCGTGACTTCACAAGCATGTCATCCACATAGACTTCCATTGTTCTCCCAATCTGATCTTTGAACATTCGCTTTACCAGACGCTGGTAAGTTGCTCCGGCGTTCTTCAGTCCGAAGGGCATCACTACATAGCAGTATAACCCAACATTCATGACAAAGCTGGTGTGTTCTTGGTCCGGGATGTGCATCGGGATTTGGTTGTATCCAGAGTATGCATCCATAAATGACAATAACTCGTGCCCTGCCGTTGAATCGACCAATTGATCAATTCGTGGTAGCGGGAAGCTATCCTTCGGGCATGCTTTGTTTAAATCAGAATAGTCAACGCAAGTTCTCCATTTCCCGTTTGCTTTCTTTACCAACACAGGGTTGGACACCCATTCCGGGTAGAGGGCGTCGCCGACAAACCCATTGGCTTTGAGTCTATCCACCTCCTCTTTGAGAGCTGTGGACCTTTCCGGGTCCATGCCTCTTCTTTTTTGCTTCACAGGTACGTGTTTCGGGTCTATATTCAACATATGGCTCGCAATTGCCGGGGAAATCCCACGCATATCAGAGTATGTCCAAGCGAAGACATCAAGATTCGCTCGGAGGAAATCAGATAAATTCTCTGCCATTAGGGGATCGAGCAGTGACCCAATCTTAAGAACTCGCGTCGGGTCGCTGTGGCTAACTGGAATATCAATTGTTAGTTCGGCCGGTGCTGCGCCTGGTTCCCTGGGTTCCCCTTCGTCGTCTCTCGGATCTATGCCTTCAACGATCCGAGAGTGTCGCCCGAGCCAGGGCTCGGGCGCTAATTGTCAATCATCAGAATTCGGGATGCGGACGATGCTGTCCGCAGTCTTCCCCTTTTCTCTGTGCTGGGCTTCTCTCAACTCAGCCACGTAACATGCACGTCCGGTTGCTTGGTCGCCATGCACTACGCCAACTCCTTTGTCCGTCGGGAATTTCAGTGTGAGGCACCACGGGGCCAAGGCTGCCCTGAAATCTGCAAGGGCTGGTCGTCCCAAAAACACGTTGTATGGTGAATCAACATCCAGCACTATGAATGGTAGGATTCGCACTCTCCTGCGTTCACCTTGTCCCAGTTCAACTGGTAACTCCACATATCCTACTGCATCTGTGGCTGCGCCGTTAAAGCCATGGATTCGGGCTTTAGATGGCTTCAAATCCTTAGTCTCCAGCTTCATTTGGTCATACGCTTTCTTGAAGATGATGTTAACTGAACTTCCGCAATCAATTAGGATTCTCCTCACGAATGCCGGTCCGATGGTTGCGGATATGACCAATGGATCGATGGTGGGAGCTTCCACCTTATCCACGTCTCTATTCCTGAATACAATATCGTCGTGCATCGTGCGCTGCTGCTTTGTGGGAGTTCCATCCTCCACATTTGAACAGCACTCATGCTCTGTATGTCTCAAGGAATTAGCGTATCGCTCCATTTCCTGCCAATTTTTATCCGCAGGATGAGGTCCACCAGCAATTGTGTTAATAATCAACCTTCCCACAGTTCGAGTAGGTTGCTCTGGTTGGTGTAGAGCTGGGCCATGTCCAGGGTCTGAAGTCTCTTGTCTCTCTTCTGGCGTATCTTTGACGAATTCCTGCAGCTTCTTCTGCCTAATCAATTTTTCAATAGTGTCATGGAGATGCCTGCATTCGTCTGTGTTGTGTCCATAAGACTCGTGAAAGCGGCAATACTTTCCAGTCCGCTTTTGCTCCTCTGTTGATTCTTTAGGGCGTGGTTTTCTATATTGAAAAGTGTTGCAGGCCGATAAGTAGATGTTTTCAAGAGATGCATTCAGTGGAGTGTATTCGTTGTAGGTTGGGATCCTTGACTTCCATCTCCCCGTTTCCTTCTTCTTTCCAGGATTTCCACTTCCAGTTCCCTTAGGCTGCCCGGGCTTATTTTGGACGCTGGCCTGGGTCTTTCCAGGGTTATTGTCGGTTGCCTTCATGGCGATGCTGCCCTTTACAGATTCCTGAACGGACCCTGGTGCCTTGTCTTTCCTTATCCACCGAGCTTCTTCTTTCCTTATGAACTGGTGGGCTTTCGAATAGAAACGTTTCAACGTAGCTGGTGGCTTTCCTGCCAACCAATCCCCAAATTCAGAGTCTGGATCCACTCCACACATTACTGCCATCAAAATCGCGTGGTCGTTTGGATTGCTCACTTCAGTAGCGGCAACATGAAATCTCTGCAAGTATGCTTTTAGTGATTCTCCGGGAGCTTGGGTCACGCTTGATAAGGACATCACATCCATGGGTCGAGTGGCGTGTATCCTGAATTGTTCTATGAATTTCCTTGCTAATTCGTCGAAGTTTGAGATTGACCGTGGAGGAAGTGGAGTAAACCACATGGTGGCAATTCCGGACAGAGTTATTGGAAAGCACCTGCACTTAGTTGCGTCGTTGGACCTTGCTGAATCCATCATCCATTCATACCTCATTACATGTTGTCTAGGGTCAGTTTTTCCTTCATAGGCGGGTATGGTGGGCATGTTAAACTTCCTTGGGTATTCAGCCTGTAGAATGGTATCTGTGAAGGGAGTATGACTCTTAGACATTCCCCAATCTTCATTAGTCAAACCTTGATTCTCTCTCATCAGCTGCCTGACCATAGCTGTCAAATCCGGGGTTTGCATGGCAGGAGGAAGATTGGGTTCTTCACTTCATGGGCTTGATTCCTAGTAGAGCGATCAGTGGCGCCTGCTTGGTCATCTTCATCCCTGCGGCGTCTACGCTTGGGAGGTTCATCAGCTGAAGTTGAGCTATCATCCTCAGAGTAGAAGACAGGGCTACCTCCAGCATTCCGATGCTGCTGTTGAGCAAGTCGGGCCATGAGGTCAGCATTAACTTGCATTTGCTCAGCGAGTTGCCTTCTGCTCTCCGTAAGCTCTTTTATCAAGTCATTCAGTTCTGCTCGTGAAACAGCTTCCGCTTGGTTTTGGCTGGAGGGCTCCGTGCCTCGAATTGCTTGTTGATCGTTTGGTCCAAGCTGTTGAACACTAGCGATTTCGCGGGCATCTACATTTTGGGAGGTCGATCTTGTTCGTGATCTTCCCATGGTTGAGTCGTTGGTTGCAACTCTGAGTAGAATCAACAGATGCCTTATGGATAATTACGGATCTTCCTTGGGGGATTTATGCAATCCAGGAGCTACAAAGTAGATCCTCACAACCTGAGAATTCAATTCTCAATGAAAGCACCAAAATGTTAGCACCAAAATTGGTCACTAACACCCTTAGAGAGTTTGTGTAGAGAGATTAATGAAGAAGATAAATTAAAATAGATAAGATAATATGAATTAAAATACGGGGGACGAGAACACAGAATTTATAGTGGTTCGGTGTTGTAGCCTACGTCCACTTTGAAGTTGATCCTTTATTTCTTCACTTTCAAACTTGATTACAGATACAATCCGCTTTTTTGTATTCGAATACAATTGTGAAATAAAAGTAGAAGTCTTGAATGAGGTTTTGTTGAGGCAGAGTCTCCCCTATGTTCTCTGAAATCCGATCCCCCTTTTCTATGCCCCTGCCCCTCTATTTATAGGCGAATGTGGATTGGACTTCCATGGTGGGCCAGATGGCTAGACAGCTCGGTCCAGATAGGGCGCGCTCTGCATGCCGAGTGAAACAGGCCGAGGGGTCGGCATGCCAAGCCCTCCTTTCCAAGTCGATGGATCTCCCTGTTGAATGGAGGAAGCGGGCCGAACGATGTAGGGATGCCAAATGAAATGTGGATGCCGGGTGAGGAGCATGCCGAGTGAAAGACAAGCCGCGCGAGGGACATGCCGAATGATCCGAGTGAAGGGAAGTGAAGTGCTAAATGGTCTTATGCCGAGTGTAATCTTAGACTGCCGAACGTCTCTTAATGCCGAGCGTCCACTCATGCCGAGTACAACTCTACATGCTGAATGTCCACTTATGCCGAGTACAACCCTGCATGCCGAGTGTCCACTTATGCCGAGTACAACCCTGCATGCCGAGTGTCCACTTATGCCGAGTATAACCCTTCATGCTGAGTGTCCACTTATGCCGAGCGCTGTGATTGCCTGGTCGATCTTCCAGGTAACAGACATGTTTTTAGAGTGTGTCGAAGAACCTATTGAACTGGGTTGTCGCGTGGCATAAATCCCTAGTTGCAATTGCTCGATCGATTGTTTCCGTTTGGATTCTTGCCTCATTTAGGAATAGGCTGGAAAGGCTGGGAAACAGGTACCATTCGCCGGCACACTGAGTCCAGTCGACTGACCTGTAATCCGAGAGTTTTTCAGTGTCTGGTCTAGTCGACTGTTCTCAGAGTGCCAGTCAACTGACCTGCTTGTATTCAGCCTACTTTGCCTATTTAGCCTATTTTGCATGAAATTCTGATTTTTATTGATTCGTGGTTTTTCGATTTGTTGTTATCATTTATTATCGACTTTGATGACTTCTATTTTTGAATTTTTGAGTATATCCATTTTGATGGGTTTGGAATCGATTTTTTTGGATTTAATTCACGTCTTTGATCGTGAAATTTTGGTGATTGATTGTTTCTACAATCATTTTTGTGATTTGTCACTTTAAAACGCAAAGGTTTCTATACTAGCAGTAAATATCCAAACTATTTTACAAAGATGATTTCAACTCTATTTTTAATAGTATAAAGCTCTTTATAAATCCGTTTTTCCTATCTATTAGTATATACAAACCTTTACCTCATTCGTTTGAGAAATCTAATTAAACGGGTTAGTAAAACAAGTGGTATGAAACGCCTGCGTTTACTTCTTCGGTTAATTTTTGGACATGTTCGATTGAAACTCTTGTGACAATTTTTGAGTGGAGATTTACAATTTGTTCGTAAATACTTAAGTTAAGCAAGTGGTTATGGGACATGAAGCTAAACTCATCTATTTACTAGCTTAGTGTAATTGACACTTCTCGAAGATCGATGATGATCATTTTTGTGATTTAGACTAGCGATATTCTATGTTTCCTTGTCCACGAATGGGACGGTACCTCGTTTTATTAAGTTTCATCTCATTTCTTTTATAGGCTAACGACCTATGTATTCTTTGGAGTTTCGACTCAATTTTTATGGGCTAGCGACCTATGTCCTTTTATGGAGTTCGGTTCATCGGACGTACCTTTGTACTACGTCGTTGTTCCGGCTCATCAGGTTTATCGGGCGTACCGTTGTACTGCGCCGTTGTTCCTAATTATTCGAGTTTCAGGTTCCTCGGGCGTACCGATATTGTACTACGTCGTTGCACCAACTCTATGGTTAGCGACCATGGGATAGCGTCTCGTTTGTGATACACGTGCTGGTGAGTTTTAATGCTCCCGTTTTGTGTTAGGCCTCCTCCTTTTTATGATTTCTGGATTTCTAATTTAGGATTTTCTAGAATTTGTGCTTCGTCGGTTTTATGATTGGTATCGATATGATGTCAATATATTTGGTTAAGTGAATAAAATAAAGAATATGATATTCTTTTTTTGAATCTATGAGAAGATTCTTGTGATATTGATTAATCTCTGGTTGATTTTCAATTTGCATACTTATCATAGTATGACATTATTGTTATCATACGTTGTTGTCATATCTCTTATTCTATATTATTTTACCTGATATTTATAGCTAGACTGATCCGTTTATTATTTTCTTATCAAATAATACGCGGGTCAGACCGAGATGTTACAGGTGTTTCTGCTTGACTTCTCATTTGGGAGTATTATCTGACTTTTGGCTAACTGCATTAGATTGGTAGTTTTTGTTGTTATACATTTGAGATAGAGACTCCTTGATGTATACATATTCTTTTGGGTAGCACTTGTATATATTCTTTTGTGATATTGTGGATCTTGTATGACCACTACTCTAATGTACACTTTTAAGTGTTATATATTTATATCTATTTCCGCCATTGTGATATGGATATCTGTGACTGATTTGTGTTATGCTTATTTCTTTATTTATTTCCGAAGATATTATAGCCACTGTGTAGTAGCTTTGAGTTTGAATCGATGTGTCGGATTTCCTCTTGAAATGAAATGCATGTTAATCTATCTTACATATCGGTGCTCACACAAAGTAACTACACGGATGTTTGCTCCTAAACAGCCTTATTCTTCATGCTAATTGATGGCATTACTCCATAGTGTCCTTGGCTAACGTGAGTATAGAGGTGTAGCGTCACAAAGTAATAGTAAAATAAAATAAAATACTAATAAATAAATTTTTTAGAATATATTATAGACTTTTCTCTGAATTGGAAATTGTGAGGACACAATTTCTTTAAGAGGGGAAATCTATAACAATCCTGATTTTTGACTTGGTTAAATAAACAATTAATGATTCAAATTGGGGAATTTAAATTGTCAATATGGAATTTGTAATCTTTTTATATAAGATGATTTATTTTAGAACGATTAATTCTAAATATTGTGAAATTATAAAATTATGGAATTTTCAAAGTGTTGGAAATCACTTTGAAATCATTATTGAGATTTTATTAAATGATGGAAATATACAAAACATAATAAGTGATGATTATCAGATTTTGCTTAAGGAAGTCTCTATATGAATGTTTGGTATTGTGTTTTTCTATTAGACATTTTGTTTTAGGAGCCTAATATTAGTAAATTAAAATAACAAGTTAATTAGTATGTAAATCATAACCATTCCTCCTTTTCTTCTTAAACGCTTCCCTCCCCTCTCGTTCAAAACCATTTTCAACCAAAAAAGAAAAGAAAAAATTGATAAAAAAATTTCCTAACTAACATTAACACTAACCAAATTCCTTACTCATTCTTTCCCTCTGTTCAAAATCAATAGCCGACCCCTCCTTCATTCCTTCATCCAATCATTTTGGGTGATTAAGTCAACGAAATCAAGTGAAAAATGGTATGTTGGCATCATGTAAGGCAGAGCATCATTTAGGTGTGCTTTGTTTTAGTTGCAGTGAGGATTGGTTATGTTCGACCAAAAGAAGCCGAAGCTAGGGCCGGTGGGTTTAGGCGATTGGGAGGGAGTTGGGGGCCGGCATTGGTGGTGATGCATTTCATTTAGGAAGGTGCTTCATTTGTCATTGTATGGTAAAGTTGTGGTTTGGGCAAGTTTTGATGAGGAGGAGGCGTATTTCAGTGAGCCTTGGCGGTGGTGGTGAAGCTTTGAAGTGGCAGTCGCGTTTTCTGGGTCGTGAACGAGAGCATGAACGAGATCAAGAAGGAAGGTAAAGTTAAGTTAAAAGTTTAATTAATTTAAGTAAGTATCAATTAATTAATTTAAAAGTTTGCTAATCCATATTAAACTTATATGAGGTGAAATTGAACGTGATGAGCCGCATTGCGATTGGATCAATGAAGGCTACGATATGGAATTAGATTGGATGGATTTGGAGAAAAAAGGAATTTTGATTAAAATTAAACGACTATTCAATTTTAATTTGAACTGGAATCTTCTGACGATTATTAAAATCAAAGTGACTTAATCTTACCTTTTTGGTTAATCATAAAATTTATATAGTCAATAAAAATTGTTTATAGGATGCGTAGATATTTTATTATTGATTGTTTGGATGGATTACTAGTTCATATTATTGGCTTGGATATATTCCCACCCCAAGAGTGGATGAGGCCTATTATATTTCTGTGCAAGAGCAAATGACAGTTTGTATACGAACCTCACCTCCAAGCGGTTGATTTATATTTTTATGATTATATACTTTATGTGATGCAAGGGGATAAGTTGGAGGGATCCAACAGGATTCCTCACATTGTTGATTTTGTTTTCATATATATTATATATGTTGGATGCTATAATTGATGACGCAAACATGACTTTGTTTATTTAGTGTTTTAGTAGCACTGGGCTATATATTTTGGTACTTTAAAATACCATAAATTGATTATTGATTTTAAAGGGGGATTTCAAGTGATTTTGGAAATCATATATGTTCTAGATAATTATTCTTGAATTATTTGAAGAAGTAATTTATTTAAAGTCAAAGGTATGTTTTTATGGATATTATAATTTAATAGTTTTATGAAACATTTTTAATAGAGTTTTTGAACAATGAATAATGATTTTTAAAATCTTAAGGTACGTCCATATTTTATAATAAAGGATATGGTTTTAAAAAGAAAATAGAAATATTTTTATATAAACATTTATTAACCATTTTACATATATTTATATAGCTACATATATTATAAGGGAATTTGGAAATGTGACATGTTATAAAAGTGAGATTTAAAAAAGAAGTGAAGAATTGAAAATTCGTATTTTTGTTACTAAAAATATGCATTTATAAACTGTGTTTATAAATAAGGAAACTAGTATCACGGGATACATTAGAAAAACAAATCAAATGGTGGATTTATTATACGATATGAAATGTCATTTTAGAAAATAGTTGATTTTATGTTGGATATTGAAAGTGAAGCAAATTAGGATGGATAAACAATATTTTATAAATGGAAAGAAATTTATACTTATGGAACAATGTTAAAAAACAGTTGAAATTATGTTTTTGAAATTATGTTTTGAATGAGACTTTATGAATAGGTGAGATATACAAAGGAATGTAATTATGAATGAGGTTCATAAAAAAGGGATTTTACAAAAGGAATTTTCATAAGACAGAAGAGATTTATAAATGTTTCTTTATAAATATGGAAACAATTATGTTGAATTAAGTATGGATTTTTAGCAATGAAATATAATTACGTTTTAAAAATTATTTATTTATATTAATATTGTCTAAAAGTTGTTTATCATTATTTTAATATTTTGAAATTTTAATTACTTAAATTATTAAAATAATTTGAAATTAAATAAAATTTATTATCAATAAATTTTTAGAAACTAAGTATTAATATTTAAAGATAATTTTTTTATTTAAGATGTTTTAGAATTTTTTATTTTTTATTTTTTAAAATGTTTTAAAGTTAATATTTATTTATAATTTTTACTACTATATAATAGTGTTTTAAGTAAATCATTAGAATTTATATTTATAATTGTTTTCGAGAGTTTTGTAAACAGTTTTATAAACTGATATGATTTTTATAAGAGGAATCTTATAACATGTTTTAGAAAATGTAAAGGAAGATTGATTAAAAGATAAAAGAGTTTTATAAACGGTTTGAGATATTTATAAAAGAATTTTAGAAGTAGGTTTATAGACTTATAAAAGCAGTTTTATAAATGGCTTTGTGGATTTATAATGGAGTTATGAATGATTTTCGAATTTAATAAAACGAAAATCTTTCTCGAAAGATAGTGAATATACTTATATTGTTGGGATAAATACATGGATATTTCTCCAAGTATTGAGAAATAGGGATTTGTGAATATATATATATATAAACGATTTTTGATTCAAACAATTAAAAAGTGGATTTAATTAATAAAATATTTTAAGAAGGGGCTTAGTGTTGCTTGGGGCTTTACAAACGTTGGTTTTTCCTATGGAATTAAATTCCTGATAGAATGATTGTTATTCGATGGTTAAATAACATAATAGAGAAATTGGACATAAAACTTAACTTTCAAAATATCTAGGGGAAACACGTGAGTTATGTGGCATAGTCATATTCGATGATACTATACTATGCGTATAAATCTCCTTTTGTTCTTCTAGTACAATAATAAGGAAATCCATCTAATAATTATTATAAGGTGATCTCCACTCTTATCTTTGACTGTTTCCTAAAGAACCAAGGGTGAGTTTATCAGGGATTATCGAAAAGATGTTTTGAAGAAATCGGGATCGGATATGTTATCCGAAAACCATTTCGATTCAACGAATGCGTTTCAAAATGAAGACATCTTGAAGATAATGAAATTGAAGACGAGGCACTTAAGTGTTTCGTTAAGTCCTAGAATGGACTTGTATGGATGAATGCTGGTATTTCATTGTTGCCTGGTGGGTGGATTAGTAATCTAAGTGAAAAGTGCTGTATAAACGGTAAAATTTAGCCTCAAGTCTAAACAACTGGAAATGACTAAAATAAGGGAGATACAGCAGAGCCAAGTGGGTCGTTCCCAAGTAGGGTATGATCTTCCCTATCTAGAGTCGCTATCATCTCTCAATTGTATGCTTCGGGGACCAAAGCGGTGTAATCATATTCGGTACTTTCAAGTAAGGGGTAGGCCGGTTTTTTCTTGGTCGAGGATCCAAGCGAGGTCCGTGGTGTCATTTTATCTAAAGATGCACTATGACGGGCAGTACCCCAGTAGTCCAGTCATTGTATGGAATCCACTCTCCAATACGAGCCTTACGGTTTCGGTTGCATACCTATTATGTTGGAATTTAATTAATATAAAATTTTCGGCTAAGATTAATAAGAATTTGTATCTTAGATACTATTATAATATCAGCGAATTTCATATGAAATGTTTTTCTCATCGTAAGGTAAAACCCATCCGTGTTTATATGCGATGTGGTCTTACGAGATACTCTTGATTTTTAAAAGTTTTCTATAACTTTAAAATCTAGTTGGTGCATTTTCTCAAGCTGGTTTTTCAAACTGACCCAGGTGTTATTTTACTATAATGCTTGGTTCACACCGAGCATTTTACAGATTGTTTGGATACTTTGGAGTTTAAAGAGACGAGTTGGCGACCTAGAGACGTATTCACATATATGGTTATTTTTTCGCTATGTTCATTATTGTATTTATCAGCAATAAGGATAGGTCGTTATAACTGTCCAAACTGAAATAAGTTAGTATACTCTGATTGATGTCTATATATACATATATTATAGTTTCTCCTTGCGTAAAGGATTGTTGTATATTATAGATTATTCATTCGGCTGTGAGATTCTATGTTGTTTAGTTTTCTTCTTATCTTCTTCCTTCTTTTCTTTTCCTCTAACATTCTGGCTATTCGACATTCGATCAGTCGGCACGCAATATAGTGGACATATTAGTATTGATTTTCGAGGGTCGAATATTCCAGCTGTTACATTTGGTATCAGAGCTGAAGGTTAAGCGAGAACCTTGGCTTTGGTAGGGTACTCGTTAGCGATAAGGTCAGTAGCACCCAAGAATGAGCTTGAGTGTGTGTGTGTGTATGAGCATGTATTTGTTAGTGATATAAAAAAATTATATTGTGTTGGTTAATCTATTGAGTGACTTATGGATTCTGGTCAATACGAGTAATTAACGTGATTGATAGAGATCTCTATACATTTAAACATAGCAATTCGACATGGTATTGTTTTGAAATTTAGTAAATGAAATAATTTTACCTTGATTATATTTTATATATAAAGAAATAATTTTTCATAAATTAATATTGTATATATGGTGTGCTTTGTTGTTAGAGAATGATAATATTTGATGATTATCATTATTTGTTTTGTGTTCTAAAAAAGTTGTTGATATTATACTGTAAACAAAGATTAACAATTAAGAAATGATTATATATAACCAAAGTGAGATTATAAAAATATATGGCTTATAAATGTGATTTATAAATTGAAAGCCAAGGAAATTTCATAAGTATATTATAAATGTGATGATTTGTAAATAAAAAAGGTTTTGAAGCTGGGAATTTGAGAACTTAAATTCCGCTGAATTTGGAATTTTTTTCAAAGTTTTGGAAAATAACAATATTATTTGGAAAATATTTAGAATAAAAATATCTAAAAAAGGATTTTTAAAAAAATTAAATGCATCGAACGCACTTCGGTCGTTGAAAAATAATTTTGATGATGACTACAGCATCATCGACGTTCATTTTCAGGTTTCCAAGAGAGGAATTGCTACCATTGGGATATTTTTTTGGTAAACTAGCTTTGATTTTGAAGTTCAAAAGTATGATTTGCTATGCCATGGGGATTATGTATATTTATGGTTTCAAAATGATTTTGAAATAAATAAGAACGAGGTAATTTTCATTTAAATGTTTTATGTAAACATATGAAAATGAATTTGATAAGTTAACAAATTTTGAGAATTAGTAAGCAAAACAAAGTTAAAATTTGTTGAATATAAATATTAAGAGCAGTAAATTTGAAACTAAACTTTGGAATGAAATTTAACATAGGATAAGTTAAACAAAATGAATTTTGAAAAGGAATATGACCGAAGTTAGGTTAAATGAAATAATTTTTGGAAATGAAATTGAATAAGATTTGAAATGGATTAATGAAATGAGATAGTTAAATGAATTAATCAATTGAATATGGTTTGGTATGTTGATTGGTAGAATTGAATATTGAAATTGAACAATGAATTGAGATAAATGGAACTGAAATTGATTTGTAATGGATATGAACTTAAGATGTGAAGTGGCAATAAACATGAGGATGTTGCATGAAATGTTTGTAAATTCGAATAAAATTTTATGAAATGATTCATAAATGAATTAAGTATGGAGTGAAATGTTTAACTAAAATTTGATGGAATGGTTCTTAAATGATATAAGTACTGAAAGAACATGCTAAGGAAAAAAATGAATGATAATAAAGCAGTGTGAATAATATAGTAGATCGATTGAATGAGAATAAGAATATAATGAATGTTAACTAAATCGATGAAAATCAATTGAAAGTAAATGGATTAAATGATGATAAATTGGATATGAATAAATTATATGCAAATAAGAATGTTAATAATTGAATGAGACTCAAATGAATGAGAATAAATGAGCGCAAGTAACTTTAATGCGAATAATTGAATTTGATTTAATTTGAATGTAGATTAGTTGAATGCAAATGGATTTAATGTTAATTAAATGAACATTACTAAGAAAAAGGTGAATAAAATTGGAAGTAAATAAATTGCATGTTAATAAGAAACGAGAGGGTATAAATCAGATGTTGACCTTGAAATGTAAGTTGATTTGTTGAAAAATAAATTGGATGGATGTTATTTGTTTGATAAATTCTCCTGTTACATTCACTGAAATTGCATAGTTTTGATATAACGTATGTGATATAATGATATTATTTTTTATGTACATATTCCCACTGGTTTTTGAACGATTAGTAGGTGCAGATGGCGTATGCTTCGCATTTGGAGCTCAATTTCACATTTTACTGGTTGTATATGCTCGCTAATACTAAAATAAGGTACACATCTCGGATTATATATCGTATTTTTATGTTTTTCCCTACGAGATGCCTCATCCTTGAAGATGAGATGTATATTTCTAATTATATACATACATACATATATATATATATATATATTGTAAATTTTTACGATTGAGCCGCGCAAATGAGATGCTTCCAAAATTTTCCGTAAGTTTAAGCTGTTAATATATTTTTGAGGGTTTTGGGAAAAAATTTATAACTAAAATTCGATTTGAATTATAAATTGCAATGGTATTAGTTGGTTTTGGAAATTAAATTATAAATTGAAAGATTTAGAGAATTTGATAACAAAGTTTCAACTAATGGTTTTGGGAAAAGTTAATGGGTTTGAGACATTTTTCTCGCTTGGCAATTTCAGGGACGAAATTCTTTTAATGGGAGAATGTAATGACCTAGAATTTTAGTCATTTCAATTCAATAATTTATTTTAAATATTGAAAAGTTAATTTATAAGTTAAATAACTCAAATTTCATGTATAGCGGTTTATTTGATAATTAAATTAGTAAATTTTATATTTGAATTTGTTTAAATAGTTGAATCTTGAATTTAATATGAATAAAACTAATCTTGTAAGTTGATTTAAATCCTATTTAAATAAGAAGGAAGATAGTGCAACTTTTAAATTTACGTTTAAAAGTGATTAAACTAATCTAGGAAATTACTTGTTTTAATTAATGTGTAAAAATAGCCTTCTAGAGCATTATCTCAGATTTTGACTAAATCAGTTTCATTGCATCCGTAATAGTGAGTTATTGTATGCCGACAAATTTCGGGCGATTGGACGTATTATTTGGTCGTGTAAGTTCAAAACGCATAGAAATTAATTTCGAAAACTTATATTATAACTAGGTTTGAAAAGCTAGGTTCCGTACATCATCGGATTAGGCTTCGAAACTAGTTCCGTTGAGTTCGAAATATGATTATTGCATATAGAACGCCAGGCGACAAGCCTCATTTGGAGTTTGAGATTTTTCGAACGTATTGAGTCGATTATTTTAAATAAAAAAATATATAGCATTATATAACCATACCTACCTCCACATTCAAGACATACCCACGCCATTCCTCCTTTTCTTTTTAAACACTTCCCTCCCCTCTCGTTCAAAACCATTTTCAACTAGATAGAAAAGAAAACATTGATAAAAAATAGTTTTCCTAAATAAACATTTATATGAACCCAATTCCTTACTCATTCTTTCCCTGAGACCAAAATCAGTAGTCACCCCCTTCTTTATCCTATTGTTTAGGGTGATTAAGTCAATGAAATCAAGTGCAAATTGATAGGTTGGCATCGTGTAGAGCAGGGCATCATTTAGGCTTGCTTTGTTTTAGTCACAGCGAGGATTGGTCATGTTCGACCAAAAGCAGCCGAAGCTAGGACCAATGGTTTAGGCGTTTACGAGGGAGTTGGGGGCCGGCATTGCCGGTGATGCATTTCATTTAGGAAGGAGATTCATTTGGCATAGTATGGTGGAGCTCGGCTGCGATTTCGAGGTTGTGACATTTTAATGGTTGCATGTCGTAGCATTGAGTTGCGATCGATTTACTAGGGCCGAGTGAAAATTCATGGGTTGGGTGAGGCGCCATGATCCAGTGAGGCTTGGCGGTAGTGGTGAAGCTTTGAAGTGACAGTCGCGTTTTCTGGGTCATGAATGAGAGCATGAACAAGATGGAGAAGGAAGGTAAAATTAAGTTAAAAGTATAATTAATTTAAGTAATTATCAATTAGTTAATTCAAAAGTTCGTTAATCTATATTAAATTCGTACGAGGTCGAAATTGAATGCGACGAGTTGCATTGCGATCGTATCAACAAAGGTTACGCTATGGAATTAATTGGATGGATTTGGAGTAAAAAGGAATTTGGGTTAAAATTGAAAGACCATTCAATTTTAGGTTGAACCAGAATGTTTTGACTACTATTAAAATCAATATGAGTTAATCTTACCTTTTTGGTTAATCAAAAAATTTATACAGTCAATAAAATTTATTTATTGGATGCGTAGATATTTATTATTGATTGTTATTGACTATTTGGATGGATTACTAGTTTATAATATTAGTTTGGATATATTCCCACCCCTGGAGCAGATGAGACACTATTACGTTCATGTGTAAGAGAGGATGGCCCTTTGTATATGAATCTCGCCCCGAAGCGGTTGAATATTTTTATGATTATATCCTATATGTGATGTACGGGGACAGGTTGGAGGGTTCCAACAGGATTCCTCACACCATTTATTTTATTTTTATATATATTGTGATATATGATACGTTGAATGCTACAATTGATGACGCGGACGCGACTTTGCTTATTCGGTGCTTTAGTAGCACTAGGCCTTATATTTTGGTATTTTAAAATACCTTAAAATGGTGATTGATTTTAAACGGGAATTCCAAGTGATTTTGAAAATCATATATGTTCCAAATAATTATTCTTGAATTATTTGAAGAAGTAATTTATTTTAAAATCAAAGGTATGATTTTTATGGATTTGTAATTTATTAGTTTCACGAAACATTTTAAATAGAGTTTTTGGACTCTAAATAAAGATTTTTAAAATATGAAGATAAGGCTTTCTTTTATAATAAAGGATATGGTTTTAAAAAGAAAATAGAATTTTTTATATAAATATTTATTGAACATTTAAATATATTTATATAGGTATATGTATTATAATAGAATTTGTAAATGTGATAAGTTATAAATGTGGGATTTTACAAAAGAAGTGAAGATTTGCAGAATTGTATTTTTGTTAGTAATAAGCAGTGTTTGTAAATAAAAGGAAACTATTATCATGAGATACATTGGAAAAAATAAATCAAATTGTGGGTTTATTATATAACGTGGAATGCCATTTTGGAAAATAGTTGATTTTATTTGAAAATTGAAAGTGAGGTTAATTGGAATTGTTAAACGATATTTTATAAGTGGAAAAAAATTTATACCTATTGGAGAAAGGTTAAAAGACGATTGAAATTATGTTTTGAATGAGACTTTACGAATAAATGAGATGTACAAATGAATGGAATTTTGAATGGGGTTCTTAAAAAAATAATTTATGAAATGAAGTTTCATAAAATAAAAGAGATTTATAAATGTAGCTTTATAAATATGAAAACGATTGTGTTGAATTAAGTATGGTTTTTTATCAAGGAAATATAATTATGTATTAAAAATTGTTTATTTATATAAATATTGTTTAAAAGTTGTTTATCAATATTTTGATAATTTGAAATGTTAATTACTTGAAGTATTAATATATTTTGAAATTAAATAAATTAATTATCAATAAAATTTTAGATACTAATTATTTGTATTTATAAAATTGTTGAAGATAATTTTTTTTATTTAAGATGTTTTGGAATTTATAATTTATTGTTTTTTAAATGTTTTAAAGTTCATAGTTTCCTTGGCCCCAAAGTTTACTTCACGCTTTTTTTATTTTTTAATGGCGTCTGTCCCAACCATACCTTCTCGTCCCTTACTATCAAACTTACCCATCGTCCTTCCCTCCCTACCTTCCACTGTTTGCGTTCAGTCACCTCATGTCCCCCCTAACCTCCTGCCGCCGGACCCTACACTTCTTCCCCCACACCCTCCACCACCTTTACCCACCCCCGTCAACCATCCCCTCTCTCCTCTTGTTTCTGATGCTCGTCCCCTACCCATCCCTTCCCAGATACCAAGTTCTCCCCCTGTTGTCATCCCTGGCCAATGGAACTCCCTCTTCAAATCCAAACCACGCAATGCGGGTCTTCACTCTCCCATGCCTGTATCTCTGGTCTATGATGGCAAGGTTTTGGTTCCACCAGAAAATGTGATTTCAGCTGGCAATGATGTTTAGGGTGATTATCTGGTTGGTTTTTTCCTAGATAAGCCCCTATCATACCTCACTGTCATTTCCCATCTCAATAAAATTTGGAAAATAAAAGGCTCAATCAAAGTGAAATCAGATGGATATTTGTTCCTATTCAATCTGTCTTGTGAAGAAGACAAAAGGAATATTATTGCTTCGGATCCAATTATTATGCGGAACAAAATATTCATAGTAATGCAATGGGATCCTACAGTTGGTAATAGTTGTAGCACGATACGTTCAGTACCTGTTTGGATCAGAATTTCAAATATTCCCCTTTATGCATGGTCGCATATGGGAATTAACTGGCTTGCTTCACGCATTGGCAAATTCATGTGTATGGATGCTCAAACTGAAAAGTTAGATAGAATAGGATATGCAAAATGTATGGTGGAAGTTACGTCGGCTGAAGAGTTAATCGATGATTTTCCTGTAAGACTTCTGGATGGCTCAGATCAAATTGTGAAAGTCAATTACTTATGGAGACCAGATATATGCACCAACTGCAAAGTATTTGGCCATAGGGCACAACAGTGCTTAAATATGACAAAAAACAATGTAGAAAAGGCAGTAGAGAAAAATGATGACAGTGAGCTAAGGAAGGTAATTGATTATGAAAATGAGATGGTTTCAAAAGTCACCAAACATAAACAAGTCTGGAGAAGGGTCGAGAAAAAGGGAGCTAACATGAACAAAGAAAAGGAAAAAAGGAATGAACCAGCTGAAATAGAACTTTGCACTGGAAATGAAGGGATTGGGGTAAGTCGCACTTTGCTGCACAACCATGGTTTGAGCAGCATGAGCAAGGATAACACAATAATAAATAATTAGGAAGGGAAAAGAAATAATACTAGATTCGATCTTTTAATGGATGACAAGTTGTCTGATGCATGCTATCAAAATGAGGAAAATATAACAAGAAAGAATTACAGTATAAATGCCACACAGTTGGAGGAAGGAGAAATTGTAGTGTACAGCCAAGACGATGCATTACCTGATACTGAGCTTGTGCATGTCACCAACAATGTGCAACCAGGGAAACATGGTCTTGTAAGTAATAAAAACTTAGCAGTTACTTCGAGACAACAAGAAAAAATGCCAAAGGACAATAGCATGTTGGATATTAACTCTTCTTCACCAAGTCAATCTTATCTCTGTACAAACAACCTCATTCTGAATGCATTAAACAGCAGTTTTATTTCCACCACTGACAATGATGAATCAAAATTCAGAAAAAATCTTGAAAATGAACTCCTTGCCCTGTTGATGGAAATGTCAACAGAAAATGAACATCAATACACCTTCTCTGGTGAATTACCAGGATGGAAATCAATGCCCACCTCACCAAAACCACAATCACAACTAGGAACAGGGAAAAACAGTGTTATCAGACCGAAAAAAAACAAATACTACAACGTTGATAAAGCATCAAAAATAAGGGGTCTCCTGCAACCAGGAGCACAAAAAATGTCACTCATCAATCTTTGAAGTATACATAATGACGCAAAACTTTGCGAGTTGGAATATAAGAGGAGCCCACTCCTCAAACAAACTTGATCAAGTCAAGTATCTTATTAAACATCATAATGTCTCTTTTTTTGCCATTCTAGAAACCAAATTAAACGAGCCTCTTACTGTTAAAGCTGCCATGTATATAAATCCAACTTGGAACTTGCACCATAATCTGGATCAAGCATCTTATGGTCGTATCATGATCATTCACGATCCTTCAGTCATGTCTCTCTCCTCTGTCCTCAACACTGACCAAGTCATGCATATTCATGCCAAGCTCAACAACTCCTCTACTACCTTCTACATTTCCATAGTTTATGCTCATAACTCAGCTACCTCCAGGCAAAATTTCCTCAATCTTCTTCCAGCCTTTAAGCAAAACTCCCATCCCTGGCTTGTTCTTGGGGATTTCAACTGCTGCTTCAAACTGCAAGATAAGCTTGGTGGTACCCCTCTGTTGCCAAAAGACATTTTCCCTCTTAACAAAGCAATTGATGATGCTTGTCTCCTACCAATCCCTTGTTTTGGAGTTGAATACTCATGGAACAATCGTAGTCGATCTGGTAACAGAACTTACACTAATATTGATCACTCATTTGCCAATCTTAATGCCCTAACAGCCTGGCCAACCATGTCTTCCTTAATTTCCCATCCTGTATTATCTGATCACTCCCCTATCATTTTCTCTACGGGACATATGTTATTAAATAAATAAAAAAGGCTTCAAATTCTATAGTACTTGGGTCCATGAACCTGGGTACACTAATATAATTAGAACTGTGTGGTCTGGAAATTATTATGGTAATCCCATGTTCATACTTTGCAGGAAATTAAAAGCTACTAAGGAAGCTCTGAGGGTATGGGCAAGGAAAAACTTCGGTAATGGTTCATTAAAATCTAGTCTACTCCGGCAGAAGCTCATTGAAGCTCAAGATTATATGGTGAGTAATCCTGGTAATGCTGCTGCTGCTGTTAATGAGAGAAATTTGCATGACCAGCTTCAGGAAGCATTAAAAGTTGAAGGAAAGATGAGGAGGCAGCAACTTCGGCTTAAATGGGCACATGATGGCGACAATAACACTGCGTACTTCCATGCTGCCATTAAAATCAAACAAGCAAAGCAAAACATCCCTTATATTTATGATGAACATGGAGTGCTTCACTCTGATCTTGATGATGTTGACCAAGCTCTGCTCAACTATTTCAAGGCCTTGCTTGGTAACAAAGATAATTTCAAACCTGACTTTGAAAAACTTGACCTTGTGCAGGTTCCTTTAGTGCACATGGAGGAAGCAACCAATCTTGTTAAAAAAGTTACTGACAAAGAAATAAAAGACACTCTTTTTTCAATGAATAGGAATTCTAGTGGTGGTCCAGATGGATTCAATCTCGAGTTCTTTACTCACGGTTGGGACATAATCAAGGATGACTTCTTAAAGGCAATTCACAATTTCTTCAACAAGTCCAAACTTCTATTGGAAGTTAATGCTACCAATCTGGTGCTCATCCCTAAAACTCAGCATCCCTCTACTATTGAGTCTTTCAGACCTATTTCTTGCTGCAACGTCATATACAAATGCATCTCCAAAATTTTAGCCTCCAGACTTGTTGTTGTTCTCAGTAGGCTTATATCCAAGAATCAGTCTGCCTTCCTGCCTAAGAGAAATATTCTTGACAACATTCTTCTTTCGCATGAGCTAATCAAAGGGTATGGTCGTGCCCAAACTTCAAAGAATGCATTGCTGAAACTCGACCTTAAAAAGGCCTTTGATGGCATTCACTGGAGTTCCATTGTCAGAATTATGGCACTCATGAGATTCCCTAAAGACTTCGTGGCTTGGATATACAACTGCATTTCTACCCCATCTTTCTCCATCACTCATAATGGGTTCAACTCTGGTTATTTCAATAACAAGCAGGGGATCAGGCAAGGTGATCCTATCTCATCTTACTTTTTCATTCTCGTGATGGAAGTATTAAATGTTATGTTGATCAATGACTTTGAACAGAAGAAAATCTTGTTTCACTCAAAATGCAAATCCCCACAAATTACCTCTCTGTTCTTTGCTGATGATATATTATTATTTACTAAACCTGATCAGACTTCCCTGGAAAACATAAAAATTACCTTACATAACTTCTACCTTATGACTGGTCTTGATCTCAATTTAAGCAAATCTCACATGATCACCTCTGGAATCTCTTCTGATCATGAAACTCGCTTATTGTCACTATCCGGTCTTCAAGCTATGAACAACAGCATGTGCTATTTGGGTCTTCCACTTTGCTAATCCAGAATAACAACTGCTAATTGCTTTCCATTGTATGACAAAATCTGTAGCACCATGAATGGTTGGGCCAATAGATTTCTTTCTCAAGCTGGCAGGCTTGTGCTTATCAAATCAGTCATTTCCTCTATGACAGTGTACTGGTCTAGGACCTACATTCTTCCCATTAAACTCATTGGCATGGTTAGAAAAGCTATGTTAAGGTTCTTCTGGACTAGTTCCATTCGATCGAGGAAAATCATTCCTTGCTCATTTGGATTAATGGAGTTACCTAAGAATAAGGGGGGCTTGGAATCCTTAATCTGCAAACTTGGAATATAGCTGCTATCAGTACTCTCTTGAATGCCTTGCTATCTAATGCTGACACATTGTGGGTTCAATGGACCAAAACTCATAATTTGGGTAGAAAATTTTTTTGGACAATGCATGTGCCACAAAACTCTAGTTCGACTTGGAGGAGCCTCCTGATGTCAAGATCAATTCTTCTTCCTTTCATCAAAGTTAAACTTTCTACCACCAGTGATGCTAACTTCTGGTGTGCACCATGGCTGGATGATGGCCTGATCTTATGTAACATTTTTACTCCTCACCAGATCACTCAATCTGGAATTAGTAGAATTACCAAAGCAACAGATTTCATCAATAATGGAAGGCTTTCTCTGCCATATACCAGTAACCAAGAGATTAGAGCTATCTGGAACAAGTATCAGCCATTCTCTTTCATTCCTTCTTCCAATGATGTTATTCTTTGGGGAGGAAAATCTCATTCCATCTCCTCTGTCTATAAATTGCTAATGAACTATCCTGCCACTACTGACATAAAATGGCATAAAGTCATATGGTCCAGAAACTCGATACCCAGAGACAACCTGATGTTATGGAAGGTCATCAACAGTGCTCTTCTAACCAAAGACAGATTGTTGAACTGCGGGATGCTTGTTGATCCCCTATGCTATTTCTGCAAAATGCAACCTGAAACTGTGAGTCATTTATTCTTTGAGTGCAGTCAGTTATTAGGCTTGTGGAGTAATCTTATGTCAGTGATGAATGTTAATCATAACCATGGAATATCAACTGTTGAGTGGGCTCTGATAGGGAAAGCAATTAGGTGGAAGAAAAATGAAAGATTTGTGTACTTTTTTCTTATCAAAAGGTATTTGAGCATCATTTGGGAAGAAAGGAATTTAAGGAGTTTTGAAAGCAAAGTTAGGTATGACCAGCTTTTGAATGCAATGCATGCCAGTATTAAGATGGGTATAAGGGAATGTAATTTTGATTTCCATTCCTTTGTCCCACCTGATTGGCTATAGTGCCTATCTCCTCGTTGTGTATGTTTTTGTTTTTTCCTTGTGTTCCCTTGTGTTGTATCTCGCTTTGCTGTTTCTTATTGTGACTATGAGCCTGTTCATAGTTGCTCTTTCTTTCTTTTCTTCGTGTAATAAATCTGGTAGGGGACCAGTCAACCCCGCTTGCCTTTCAAAAAAAAATGTTTTAAAGTTAATATTTATTTATTTATTTATTTATAATGTTTACTTCTATATAATAGTATTTTAAGTAAATGATTAGAATTTATAATTGTTTCGAGATATATAAACGGAGTTTTATAAACATATGGGGATTTTATTAGAAGAATCTTATAACATGTTTTGGAAAATGTAAAGGAAGATTGATTAAAAGATAAAAGAGTTTTATGAACGGTTTGAGATATTTATAAAAGGATTTTAGAAGTATGTTTATATATTTATAAAAGGAATTCTGTAAATGGTTTTGTGAATTTATAATGGAGTTATGAATGAATTTAATTTTAATAAAAGGAAATCTTTCCCCAAAGTTGGTGAATATACTTATATCGTTGAGATAAGTATATGAATATTTTTTCAAGTATTGAGAAACATGGATTTGTGGATATACATGTACATATCTTTGTAGAAAGGATTTTTGATTCAAGTAATTACAAAGTGGATCTAATTAATGAAAGATTTTTAGAAAAGGCTTAGTGTTGCTTGGTGCTTAACCAATGTTGGTTTTTGCCATGGAATTGAATTCCTAATTGAATGATTGTTTATTGATGGTTAAATAACCGACTATCGAATTTGGACCCAAAATATAACATTTGAAATATCTAAAGGAAACACGTGAGTTATGTAGAGCATTCATATTTGACGATGTTGTACTATGCTTATAAATATCGTTTCGTCTCCTAGGACAACGATAAGTAAATCCGTCCACTAACGGTTAGGAGGTGATCTTTGCTCTTATCTTTGATTGTTTATTTCCTTAAGAACCAGGGTGATTTTACTAGGAATTATCGAAAAGTTATTCTGTAGAGACCGGGATCAGATATGTTATCTCAAACCACATCAACAAAACGAACGTGTTTCGAAATGAAGACATCATGAAATGATGAAATTGTAGATGGAGCTCTCAAATGTTTCATTCAGTCCCAGAATGGATTTTTATGGATGAATGCTGATATAGCATTGTTTCCTGTAGGGCGGTATTAGCATTCCAGGTGGGAAATGCTATATAGAAGGTAAAATGTAGGCCCAAGTGTAACATCCTGGAAATTTTGACAATATCAATTTAATAATCCGTAGTTAAAATTAAATTGATATTGACAATCTGTTAATAATTATTCAGAAAAAATTTGATAATCTTCTTCAGTAAATATTTAATTGGAAGATTTTATCTTTTAAAAATAATAAATTGATTGCTATTTATAATATAAATATATGGTTTATATTGTAAATGGATTAGCTTTATTTAAAATTTAATAAATGAATCTTGTTTTCAAATTCTAATACATATATTAATAATTTGGAAAGTTTGATTAAAAATTAATATTAAGCTTTCAAAGCTATGTAATAAATAAGTATATGATTTTTATAATTGTTAAGAAAATGTTTAAAATAATTTTGGCTTGAGTTTTAAATTTTAAAGGAGATATTTCTAAACAATATTAATTGTGTATTGTCTTTATAAATAAGTTTTGAATAAATTTGCAAATGTTATTTCAAAATTTAATTTGTATTCATAACTTGATTTGAAAATATTTGATTTTGAATTTAGTTTGAATTTAAATCCCAAAATATAAATTTTAATTTGTTTCATTGTTTTAATTTTTAATATGTATAAGTTTGTTTATAAACATTGATTGTTCTTATTTCTTTTGTGAATACATACACATGTTTAAAATAAACTAACAACTTAAATTAAGTTAATACAACATTAACTTGTAATAAAAAAAAAAAAAAACTAATTATCTTTAAGAAAACAAGTGTTTGATTCTTATGCATTCATATAGACAAGTGTTCAAATTTAACATTAGTAACTTGACAAGTGTTAAAAATTAGTTTTATTTTTCTTTTCTTTCATTAAATCTGAAATACATTTCTATAAAACTTGCATTTTTCTTCCATATATGTTTCTTTCATTTCTTTGATCAGAAAAGAAAACTTCAAACTCTTCATATCTAAATTCAGTAATCCTCTTCATTCTAAAATGCAACCCATTTTTCTCTGCAACCTTTTAAAATCTGAAGCCTACTCCTCTTCAAAAATATGTTCAAGTCCAATGCAATCTGCATTTGATTCACCTACAATCTGCATATTCAAATCCACAAATCTGCATCTTCAAAACAAAGTCATGTTCAATACAAAAATTAGAACTACTCATATCAAAAGCTTCTGCATTCAATCTCTGTTTGCCCAAAAATCTCATGACCAAATGCCTGCAGATTGAATTTCAAAACAATCTAAGAATTTACCAGTTTCAATGCATGCAAGTGCTTCAGCTTTAACCTCAGTTTGAAGTATTGTCAAAACACATCTGCATGTAAGAATTTTAACCATGGATCATAGACAAAACTGCATATCAATTCAACATGAAGCAAAGTGTCAAGCCTGCATATTCTTGTCTCTGCAAAATTCAAATGGGTTCAGTCTGCATTCTTTGATCTGGAAGCAAGCATTTCAGTTGCATATAGATTAGAAATTCAACTTTTAAAATCAAAGAAGCAAAGCCTATACCAGTTTCAACACTCAAGTTTTAAAGTTGAGGCTGTTTTCTAAAATCTGGGGCAATTCAGTTTTAAAAGTATCAAGAGCTTTTCAAAATGGAAGCTCTGTCTTCTCCTTCAAAATCTGGTGAGTAACTCTTTTTAACTTCAAATATTAAATAGGTTTCTTGCTAGAAATGTTTAGTATAAACAAGTATAGTCTGTGTGATGATAAGTTGGATGTAATATGTATTTGTTTGCATGCAAGTGATTCTCTGTTTATATGTTGATCAAGGAACTGATATACAATCTCCTTCTTTAACTTAGTTTACTGATGTAAGAAAATTTATAAAGAAAAAAATTGCTTGATTTTCTCAAGCAAATATCTGAAATTAAAAAAAAAATAGTAAGATATCAGTACATCTCTGGAAACACAGAGCAATATCAGTGCATGCTGATTTTATCAAATTCCAAACATGTTTATTTAATTATTCAGTATCATAAATTAAAAACACTATCTGTAACTAGATTTTTAAACCAGAGATTTGAATTTTTTTGATAATAGAAAATGTTGCTTTTAGGTTTTAACTTAAATCAGAATTTTAGAAAATTCTGATGATCCATGTTTAATGGAAGCTGGGTGTTCTTCTTGGTGGTGGAAGAGAGGTAGGTGAAGCCAGGAAAAATGCTAATTAATGGTGAAATTCAGTGGGATGGTTGTAGTTTGGAAATTCTTGTAGGAACCCTAGTTTTGAACAGGTTCAAGCATTGAGGCAGTTTGAGGTGTAGGAGTGATCGAGTGTTCTTGTTTTTGGTGAATGTGTAGTTGGTGTATAGAGTAGCTCGAGGTCGGAGTGGGTGGATCTCAGGTGATCGGAGTGGCGAAATATCGCCGTTGACAGGTTTGGAAGAAACCTGTTCAATGTTTTCCAGGTTTCGAAGAGAAACCTGCCTATGTTCTCCAGGTTGGGAATTTGAGTTCGAGTTGGTTTCTGTGAATGATGGTTCGATCTGGTGGGTTTCTGGTGGAAGTTTGATCATCTCTGATGATCAGAGAAGGTGGTAGTCGCTGTGCACATGCACGGTGATGTGGTTTCTGATGAAAGTGTGGGTCTGTTGTGGATTCAGAGGAGTTCTGAAGAGTGACTCGAAGTAATTAAGAAAAAACTCGAAGTAAAGTGGCATGGAACTCGAAGTAGCCGAGCTTGGAACTCGAAGTATATTTGGGGAATCTCGGGATGGACTGGTGCATTTCCAGGTTTCTCAAAAACCTGTAGCTATCAGTTTAAAATTTTTGCAAAACAGAAGTTTTAAATATAAGCAAGAATTTAAACTAAATTATGAATCCATGTTTAAAAAATTTAGAATCCAAGTTGAGTTTAAAATCTCAGTTTTTAATAAATAATAACATAAAGTTTTTAAACTTAAACTTGTTAACTACTTTATAAAAGTAAGTAGTTTGAAGTTTTAAAAACTAAAATTTGTAAAAATAAAAATGTGAAGTGAGATTTAAAAATAAATTTAAAACTGGAAATCTGATTTTAAAATGAAGTTTAGTTTTAAATTTAAAAGAAGATTTAAATTGGAAGTTTAAACCAAGAATGAATTGAATTTCCAAAGTTTTGAAATGGATTTGACTTTAAATTTTTATGATTTCATTTTTAAGTTAAATTTTTGTTTTGTCTTGAAATTTAAATAATTTTAAATTTTTCAAAACTTTGATAAGTTCAAAATACTTTTAAATTTAAACTTGTATTTTAAAATGAAAAGTTAAAGTAATTTCAAGGGTATTTTAATTTAATTAAATTATTTTAAACATAATCAAGTTATGTTTTATTTTGAAAATTTAGTTAAGATTAATATTTCAGGATTAATTTAATTAACAAGGTAATTAAGATTAATTAATTTATCAATTAAATTTGGAATTAATAATTGATTAATGATTAATCAATTTGGAATTAAGATCATTAATTAAGTTAGTAATTAATGATAAATGAATAATTAATTATGTAATTAAGTCTTAAATTAAGGATAATAAATTTCATAATTAACTTTAATTAATAAATGATTAAAGATAATTCAAATGGTAATTAAATTAGGTTAATTACTTTATAAGATGATTAGAGAATGGTTAATGAAGGTCATTAACCAGGATTATTTAACAATTAATTAATATAGTTAATTTTTATAATTAATTAGATTAATTTAATAATAATCGATTGTAAATGGTTTGAGTATAATTACTTGATAAGTAATTAAGAATTTAATTACTTAATGTAATTAATTTAGTTTAATGTGATTGTTACTTCTAATTAATTAAGTTTAATTAAATTTAAACATTTGAGTTTTATAAATAATTACTTATGTAATTAATGATTTGGAAATTACTTAGTTAAGTAATTGTTTAATAATTACATGATTGTAATTAAGTGAAGATGTTTAAGAATGAGTAATGAGGATTAGAATAACTTATTAATTAATCAAGGGATTAATTAAGTAATTAATTAAAGGATAATTAATTTGTTTAAAGTAATTAAGTTAGTTAATTACTTAAAGTAATTAATAATTAAGGATCATTAATTATTTTAGTTAATGATGTAGTTAAGGATGATTAATTAAGATTAATTAATCAATAAGAAGTGATTAAGGGTAATTAATTAATGTAATTAATTAAGGATTAAGGTAATTAATTATAGTTAATTAATTAATTGAAGTAATTAAATGTTAATTACTATTTTTGGTTGAGAATAATTAATTTGTGAAATTAATTAAGGATAATTACATGAATGTAATTAAGAGTAATTAATTTAAGGTGATTAATAATAAATGATTAATTGATTGTAATCAATTAAATGATTGAGTAAGCAAGATATATTTGAATAAAGTAATTAATTTAATTTATTTTAAATTAATTATAAATGAAGTGATTAATTTAATTCATTTTAAATTAATTAGAAATAGAGATAGTTAATTTAATTCATTTTAAATTAATTATATTGTGGTATGAGTGAATCTTTGCTTATGTATGAATGGATGACATTGATTGTCTTGAATGCTTAATGATCTCAGTAATGAGATAAGTATGGTTGTGTGTTATGAATGCTTGGTTGCATTGTGATGGTAATATAGATTATCTATTGAATGATGATATGGACTACCTATGTTGTTATGGATCATCTGTTATTTGATAATGTGATTATCAGTTATGATTTATGAATTATCTATCTGTGTGTAAATAGATACTGTAATTGGATTGTTTTAAAACTTTAAAACAACTTGGACCCTAAAAGACACGCTTTGGATTTCGATGAGACCGGGATCGGGTTTCCATATTTGGATATCCGAAAACCACATCAATTCCAAATAACGTTAGGTCGTGAATTCAGAGTGGAGCTTTGTGAAGACTCGAGGTGTAAGGACTATGAGTCAGTATACTCTGTGGGTGATTCCGTAATGAGTTGACGGAATAGTACTTATAGGTTCGAGATGGTGAATTAGAGTGCAAGGGTTATTGTCGTTAATTCTGAGGGTGATTCCAAAACGAGTGTAACGAGATAATGCCTTCGGTTTCGTTCGAACCCGGAACGAACTTGTATGGATTGAATGCTTTCAGAACATCGTCAGGTGGACGATGAGCATTCTAAGTGATATGTCCTATAAAGGTAATCGTAGCCTCAAGCCTCATCAACCGGGAATGGCTAAAACAGGGGAGGTGCAGCAAAGCTTCGTGGGTAGCCCCCACTGGAGAGCAAGATTGATCCCTGTCTAGAAGTCCCTTTATATTCGGCTGTGTGGGCAGTTGGTTCGAAACAACTGCGGGATTGTCTTGTTCGGAACTATTCAGTAAGGAATGGGTCCGGCTTTGTGTAGCAGGGGATGAAGGGAGTAATCCTCGGTACGGTGATCTAGGCCACGTACTGTGACGGGCGGTACCCCAGTAGCCCTGCCATTGATGGAATCCAAAATCCAATAAGTGCCAACGGTTTTGATTGTATTACCCACTTTTGTGGCTAGTAGCTGGAATTTAATCATGTAACAATTTCGGCTATTTCATATTTATTTGAAAACCCTAGACACTATTATAATATCACAGAATTTCTTATCAAATGTTTTGGTTAGCGTAAGGTTAAAACTTTTTCATGTTTATGTGTGGGAAGTCTTACGTGAAACCTTTCTTTTCAAAAGGTTTTTGAAAGTTAAGCAACTTTAACCTGTTACTCACACCAGACCCATGTATGACCCGGAGTTTATTTTTGTTTTTCATAAACTCTTGGGTACTCAAATTTTTACGAGTAGCCAAGGGATTCAGGTTAGCTTTTGACGAATTGTGGAGGAGCAATGGAGCAGGAGGCTTCTGCGTTAGATATATAGTTCCGCTGTGTATTCTCTGTATTGTATCTCTTTGTATTGAGTTGTAATAACTAGACAGGTGTTTATAACTGTCTAGTATGTGTTGTAAGCTGTGTAACTCTGATGTATATGATACTATGTAATTATATTTTATGTTATTAATATAATTTATTCGTTCCGTTGTTTAGATTCTGATGTGTTGTTTCTTTCTTCTTCTCTTTCTTTCTATTTCTATCCCTTTCTTTCTTCAAAATGACGCGATTTCCTGGAGATAGGAAGTTGGGTCGTCACAGTTGGTATCAGAGCATTAGGTTGAGTGAATACCTAGGCTCTGTAGTGGTGTCTTTCTTAAGAGAGCGTATTTGTAATTTTAAATATATAAATATATTTATTCTACCTATTTGTTGGAATCACCTGTTCGGGTTTTCCAATATAGGTTATAAAGGTAGATAAGGTAGTGGTGTGTGTAACACGACAACTACCATTGGTTGGAGTTTAAATGGTTGAGGTTGGAAGTGTATCTGTCGAGACTGTAGACCTAATACCGTCTCGAGTAAGTTTTGTAGTGATGAAGAACTTCATTGATCTCTGAAGGAAACCTGTTAAGGGTTGGAGTTTCTTTTTGAAGTTCGGAGTTAATTTTCTGAAGTTGATGAGTAGAATTTGGATCTGTCGGTTGGACAGAAGTGAGTGATGGTATCTTAATACCACAAGAAGTAGTAGCTGCATGATGAGATGCAGTGACTATGGATGTTTCCGAAGATGTTTTCTTTGGAACAAGTTAAGGAAGTGAGTCTGCTTTGGTGTTGTGGCTGTGTTCAGTAGGAGTTTCTGTTTGCTTTGAAGTCCGAGTTTCTCGGAGAGCTTTGATTCGGAATTCTTTAGCATCTGTAGCAGTGGTGCAGCTTGGGGTGTTCTCGGTATTGGCAAGAGATTTTATGGATTAGCAGTTTTTCTGAAGTGGAGTTCAAGAAGCAGTTAAGTGAACCCGTTCTTCGATGGGTTGGCTAGTTAAGTGTAAGCTGTTCCGTTTGGTTAAGCGAGAATAGTTTTCCTTGGATTTGGTTTGGATTGATCGCAAAAGTGACTTGCGATAGTTGAGTTTCCTTATTGACTAGGATTCCAAGATTTCTACTGGTGGTTCACTGTAGTTGAAGGATGGTTCCTAGAGTTAGAGGTTGATGAAGTAACTCAGTTTTGAAGGAATTTCTGAGTTTTCTTTATGGATCTGTAGAACCATATTTCTGGAAGGTGGTGTCTAGTTGGTGCTTGTGTTCCTCATTAGTATTATCTTATCTGTTACGGATCAGAGTTGTGCAGCGGAAGCAGTTTGGGAATGTTTCTTTTCCGGATAAGGAGAAGTTTGTTTTGTCTTCTGTTGTTGAGAAGCAGGGTTTGTGTTCTTGGTTTTTGAGTGATCTTGAGGAGATCATTGGATTATTTTTGATTCAGTCTGTTTCTTATGGAATCAGCAAGAGTTAAGCTGATCAGGATGGATGTTGGTAACCCAGGATCTTCTGAAGAGTTTTATGGATAAGGGATTGAGAAATTTGGATTCTGAAATTGGAGATTTGATTTTGGGTAAGTTTTCTCCAATCGCAAGTGAGCTATAAGATTGGGTAAGGATGAGAAGCTAGCTCTGAAGTGTTTTGGATTCTTTTCTGTGATCTTGGAGAATAAGTGTTTGATCTACAGGATTGAATTGCCAGTTTGGATAACTGGAATTCGATGAGTTTCACGTATCTCTGAGGGAGTACGTGTTTTATCTATCTCTGGTTGTGGAACCAGTAGCTTGAGAATTTTGGGTTGTTGAGTTAGACTCGTCTGTAGTCTGATATCTTGTCTAGTGTTGTAGATATAGTTGTATAGGAGCTTTGTAGCTTCATAGTATTGTTTGTTTGGATTCTATAGGGCGAGTTGCCCGATATATATATACTTGGGGAAACTCGAAGAAATTCTATCCAAAACTTATCTGGATAATTAGATTTGTTTGTTTGGTTGAATTGATTGCTATGGTTGTTAGCATATGTTAGATATATGCTAGTGTTTTAAAATTAAAATCTTTAATGAGATTATTAAATTACCTTTGTTTTAAATTTCGGGGACGAAATTCTTTTAAGGGGGGAGGATTGTAACATCCCGGAAATTTTGACAATATCAATTTAATAATCCGTAGTTAAAATTAAATTGATATTGACAATCTGTTAATAATTATTCAGAAAAAATTTGATAATCTTCTTCAGTAAATATTTAATTGGAAGATTTTATCTTTTAAAAATAATAAATTGATTGCTATTTATAATATAAATATATGGTTTATATTGTAAATGGATTAGCTTTATTTAAAATTTAATAAATGAATCTTGTTTTCAAATTCTAATACATATATTAATAATTTGGAAAGTTTGATTAAAAATTAATATTAAGCTTTCAAAGCTATGTAATAAATAAGTATATGATTTTTATAATTGTTAAGAAAATGTTTAAAATAATTTTGGCTTGAGTTTTAAATTTTAAAGGAGATATTTCTAAACAATATTAATTGTGTATTGTCTTTATAAATAAGTTTTGAATAAATTTGCAAATGTTATTTCAAAATTTAATTTGTATTCATAACTTGATTTGAAAATATTTGATTTTGAATTTAGTTTGAATTTAAATCCCAAAATATAAATTTTAATTTGTTTCATTGTTTTAATTTTTAATATGTATAAGTTTGTTTATAAACATTGATTGTTCTTATTTCTTTTGTGAATACATACACATGTTTAAAATAAACTAACAACTTAAATTAAGTTAATACAACATTAACTTGTAATAAAAAAAAAAAAAACTAATTATCTTTAAGAAAACAAGTGTTTGATTCTTATGCATTCATATAGACAAGTGTTCAAATTTAACATTAGTAACTTGACAAGTGTTAAAAATTAGTTTTATTTTTCTTTTCTTTCATTAAATCTGAAATACATTTCTATAAAACTTGCATTTTTCTTCCATATATGTTTCTTTCATTTCTTTGATCAGAAAAGAAAACTTCAAACTCTTCATATCTAAATTCAGTAATCCTCTTCATTCCAAAATGCAACCCATTTTTCTCTGCAACCTTTTAAAATCTGAAGCCTACTCCTCTTCAAAAATATGTTCAAGTCCAATGCAATCTGCATTTGATTCACCTACAATCTGCATATTCAAATCCACAAATCTGCATCTTCAAAACAAAGTCATGTTCAATACAAAAATTAGAACTACTCATATCAAAAGCTTCTGCATTCAATCTCTGTTTGCCCAAAAATCTCATGACCAAATGCCTGCAGATTGAATTTCAAAACAATCTAAGAATTTACCAGTTTCAATGCATGCAAGTGCTTCATCTTTAACCTCAGTTTGAAGTATTGTCAAAACACATCTGCATGTAAGAATTTTAACCATGGATCATAGACAAAACTGCATATCAATTCAACATGAAGCAAAGTGTCAAGCCTGCATATTCTTGTCTCTGCAAAATTCAAATGGGTTCAGTCTGCATTCTTTGATCTGGAAGCAAGCATTTCAGTTGCATATAGATTAGCAATTCAACTTTTAAAATCAAAGAAGCAAAGCCTATACCAGTTTCAACACTCAAGTTTTAAAGTTGAGGCTGTTTTCTAAAATCTGGGGCAATTCAGTTTTAAAAGTATCAAGAGCTTTTCAAAATGGAAGCTCTGTCTTCTCCTTCAAAATCTGGTGAGTAACTCTTTTTAACTTCAAATATTAAATAGGTTTCTTGCTAGAAATGTTTAGTATAAACAAGTATAGTCTGTGTGATGATAAGTTGGATGTAATATGTATTTGTTTGCATGCAAGTGATTCTCTGTTTATATGTTGATCAAGGAACTGATATACAATCTCCTTCTTTAACTTAGTTTACTGATGTAAGAAAATTTATAAAGAAAAAAATTGCTTGATTTTCTCAAGCAAATATCTGAAATTAAAAAAAAAATAGTAAGATATCAGTACATCTCTGGAAACACAGAGCAATATCAGTGCATGCTGATTTTATCAAATTCCAAACATGTTTATTTAATTATTCAGTATCATAAATTAAAAACACTATCTGTAACTAGATTTTTAAACCAGAGATTTGAATTTTTTTGATAATAGAAAATGTTGCTTTTAGGTTTTAACTTAAATCAGAATTTTAGAAAATTCTGATGATCCATGTTTAATGGAAGCTGGGTGTTCTTCTTGGTGGTGGAAGAGAGGTAGGTGAAGCCAGGAAAAATGCTAATTAATGGTGAAATTCAGTGGGATGGTTGTAGTTTGGAAATTCTTGTAGGAACCCTAGTTTTGAACAGGTTCAAGCATTGAGGCAGTTTGAGGTGTAGGAGTGATCGAGTGTTCTTGTTTTTGGTGAATGTGTAGTTGGTGTATAGAGTAGCTCGAGGTCGGAGTGGGTGGATCTCAGGTGATCGGAGTGGCGAAATATCGCCGTTGACAGGTTTGGAAGAAACCTGTTCAATGTTTTCCAGGTTTCGAAGAGAAACCTGCCTATGTTCTCCAGGTTGGGAATTTGAGTTCGAGTTGGTTTCTGTGAATGATGGTTCGATCTGGTGGGTTTCTGGTGGAAGTTCGATCATCTCTGATGATCAGAGAAGGTGGTAGTCGCTGTGCACATGCACGGTGATGTGGTTTCTGATGAAAGTGTGGGTCTGTTGTGGATTCAGAGGAGTTCTGAAGAGTGACTCGAAGTAATTAAGAAAAAACTCGAAGTAAAGTGGCATGGAACTCGAAGTAGCCGGGCTTGGAACTCGAAGTATATTTGGGGAATCTCGGGATGGACTGGTGCATTTCCAGGTTTCTCAAAAACCTGTAGCTATCAGTTTAAAATTTTTGCAAAACAGAAGTTTTAAATATAAGCAAGAATTTAAACTAAATTATGAATCCATGTTTAAAAAATTTAGAATCCAAGTTGAGTTTAAAATCTCAGTTTTTAATAAATAATAACATAAAGTTTTTAAACTTAAACTTGTTAACTACTTTATAAAAGTAAGTAGTTTGAAGTTTTAAAAACTAAAATTTGTAAAAATAAAAATGTGAAGTGAGATTTAAAAATAAATTTAAAACTGGAAATCTGATTTTAAAATGAAGTTTAGTTTTAAATTTAAAAGAAGATTTAAATTGGAAGTTTAAACCAAGAATGAATTGAATTTCCAAAGTTTTGAAATGGATTTGACTTTAAATTTTTATGATTTCATTTTTAAGTTAAATTTTTGTTTTGTCTTGAAATTTAAATAAGTTTTAAATTTTTCAAAACTTTGATAAGTTCAAAATACTTTTAAATTTAAACTTGTATTTTAAAATGAAAAGTTAAAGTAATTTCAAGGGTATTTTAATTTAATTAAATTATTTTAAACATAATCAAGTTATGTTTTATTTTGAAAATTTAGTTAAGATTAATATTTCAGGATTAATTTAATTAACAAGGTAATTAAGATTAATTAATTTATCAATTAAATTTGGAATTAATAATTGATTAATGATTAATCAATTTGGAATTAAGATCATTAATTAAGTTAGTAATTAATGATAAATGAATAATTAATTATGTAATTAAGTCTTAAATTAAGGATAATAAATTTCATAATTAACTTTAATTAATAAATGATTAAAGATAATTCAAATGGTAATTAAATTAGGTTAATTACTTTATAAGATGATTAGAGAATGGTTAATGAAGGTCATTAACCAGGATTATTTAACAATTAATTAATATAGTTAATTTTTATAATTAATTAGATTAATTTAATAATAATCGATTGTAAATGGTTTGAGTATAATTACTTGATAAGTAATTAAGAATTTAATTACTTAATGTAATTAATTTAGTTTAATGTGATTGTTACTTCTAATTAATTAAGTTTAATTAAATTTAAACATTTGAGTTTTATAGATAATTACTTATGTAATTAATGATTTGGAAATTACTTAGTTAAGTAATTGTTTAATAATTACATGATTGTAATTAAGTGAAGATGTTTAAGAATGAGTAATGAGGATTAGAATAACTTATTAATTAATCAAGGGATTAATTAAGTAATTAATTAAAGGATAATTAATTTGTTTAAAGTAATTAAGTTAGTTAATTACTTAAAGTAATTAATAATTAAGGATCATTAATTATTTTAGTTAATGATGTAGTTAAGGATGATTAATTAAGATTAATTAATCAATAAGAAGTGATTAAGGGTAATTAATTAATGTAATTAATTAAGGATTAAGGTAATTAATTATAGTTAATTAATTAATTGAAGTAATTAAATGTTAATTACTATTTTTGGTTGAGAATAATTAATTTGTGAAATTAATTAAGGATAATTACATGAATGTAATTAAGAGTAATTAATTTAAGGTGATTAATAATAAATGATTAATTGATTGTAATCAATTAAATGATTGAGTAAGCAAGATATATTTGAATAAAGTAATTAATTTAATTTATTTTAAATTAATTATAAATGAAGTGATTAATTTAATTCATTTTAAATTAATTAGAAATAGAGATAGTTAATTTAATTCATTTTAAATTAATTATATTGTGGTATGAGTGAATCTTTGCTTATGTATGAATGGATGACATTGATTGTCTTGAATGCTTAATGATCTCAGTAATGAGATAAGTATGGTTGTGTGTTATGAATGCTTGGTTGCATTGTGATGGTAATATAGATTATCTATTGAATGATGATATGGACTACCTATGTTGTTATGGATCATCTGTTATTTGATAATGTGATTATCAGTTATGATTTATGAATTATCTATCTGTGTGTAAATAGATACTGTAATTGGATTGTTTTAAAACTTTAAAACAACTTGGACCCTAAAAGACACGCTTTGGATTTCGATGAGACCGGGATCGGGTTTCCATATTTGGATATCCGAAAACCACATCAATTCCAAATAACGTTAGGTCGTGAATTCAGAGTGGAGCTTTGTGAAGACTCGAGGTGTAAGGACTATGAGTCAGTATACTCTGTGGGTGATTCCGTAATGAGTTGACGGAATAGTACTTATAGGTTCGAGATGGTGAATTAGAGTGCAAGGGTTATTGTCGTTAATTCTGAGGGTGATTCCAAAACGAGTGTAACGAGATAATGCCTTCGGTTTCGTTCGAACCCGGAACGAACTTGTATGGATTGAATGCTTTCAGAACATCGTCAGGTGGACGATGAGCATTCTAAGTGATATGTCCTATAAAGGTAATCGTAGCCTCAAGCCTCATCAACCGGGAATGGCTAAAACAGGGGAGGTGCAGCAAAGCTTCGTGGGTAGCCCCCACTGGAGAGCAAGATTGATCCCTGTCTAGAAGTCCCTTTATATTCGGCTGTGTGGGCAGTTGGTTCGAAACAACTGCGGGATTGTCTTGTTCGGAACTATTCAGTAAGGAATGGGTCCGGCTTTGTGTAGCAGGGGATGAAGGGAGTAATCCTCGGTACGGTGATCTAGGCCACGTACTGTGACGGGCGGTACCCCAGTAGCCCTGCCATTGATGGAATCCAAAATCCAATAAGTGCCAACGGTTTTGATTGTATTACCCACTTTTGTGGCTAGTAGCTGGAATTTAATCATGTAACAATTTCGGCTATTTCATATTTATTTGAAAACCCTAGACACTATTATAATATCACAGAATTTCTTATCAAATGTTTTGGTTAGCGTAAGGTTAAAACTTTTTCATGTTTATGTGTGGGAAGTCTTACGTGAAACCTTTCTTTTCAAAAGGTTTTTGAAAGTTAAGCAACTTTAACCTGTTACTCACACCAGACCCATGTATGACCCGGAGTTTATTTTTGTTTTTCATAAACTCTTGGGTACTCAAATTTTTACGAGTAGCCAAGGGATTCAGGTTAGCTTTTGACGAATTGTGGAGGAGCAATGGAGCAGGAGGCTTCTGCGTTAGATATATAGTTCCGCTGTGTATTCTCTGTATTGTATCTCTTTGTATTGAGTTGTATTGAGTTGTAATAACTAGACAGGTGTTTATAACTGTCTAGTATGTGTTGTAAGTTGTGTAACTCTGATGTATATGATACTATGTAATTATATTTTATGTTATTAATATAATTTATTCGTTCCGTTGTTTAGATTCTGATGTGTTGTTTCTTTCTTCTTCTCTTTCTTTCTATTTCTATCCCTTTCTTTCTTCAAAATGACGCGATTTCCTGGAGATAGGAAGTTGGGTCGTCACACCAAGCCTTATCACTAGGAATGATCGAATCATGGAAGACGCGGTAAGGCTAATTGGGTTGCCCTAAAGTAGGGTATGGTCATCCCTATCTAGAGTTGTTATCATCTCTCGATTGTATGCTTCAGGGCCAAAGCGAGGTGATCATATTCAGGTACTATCCGGTAAGGGGTTGGCCGGTTTTGCATTGGTAGGGGATCCAAACAAGGTCCTCTGTGACGACCCAGAATTCCTAAGCCCAGAAATCCTTTTCGTCTTGAAGAAAGAAAGGGGTGAGAAAATAGAAAAGATAGAGAAGATAGAACAACAACATCAGAATCTCACAGCGGAACGAATAAATTATAATAATCACATAAGTATTTACATAATATACAACATCAATCAGAGTTATATAGATAATACATCACATACTAGATAGTTATAGACACCTGTCTAGTTAATACAACTTAGCTCAAACAAATAATTCAAAGATACCAACACAGCGGAATACTAATATATCTATAACGCAGAAGCCTCCTGCTCCATTGCTCCTCCAGAATTCGTCATGACCAACCTGAATCCCTTGGCTACCCGTAAAAATTTGGATACCCGAGAGTTTATGAAAAACAAAAATAAACTCCGGGTCAGACATGGGTCTGGTATGAGTAACAGGTTAAAGTTGCTTAATTTTGAAAATCCTTTGAAATAAAAGGTATCACGTAAGACTCCCCACAAATAAACATGGGTAAGTTTTTACCTTACGCTAACCAAAACATTTGATAGGAAATTCTGTGATATTATAATAGGTCTAGGGTTTTCAAGTAAATAGAAAATAGCCTAAATTGTTACATGATTAAATTCCAGCTACTAGCCACAAAAGTGGGTAATACAATCAAAACCGTTGGCACTTATTGGATTGTGGATTCCATACAATGGCAGGGCTACTGGGGTACCGTCCGTCACAGTACGTGGCCTAGATCAACGTACCGAGGATCACTCCCGACCCCCTACAACACAAGGCCGGAACCATTCCTTACTGAACAGTCCCGAACAAGATAACCCCGGCAGTTGTTGCAATCAACCCCCCACACAGCCGAAAATAAAGGGACATCTTGACAGGGGAATATCCTTGTCCTGCTTGGGCATGACCCACCTAACCTTGCTGCACCTCCCCTGTTTTAGCCATTCCCGGTTGACGAGGCTTGAGGCTGTGACTACCTTTAGAGAACATATTTCTTAGAATGCTCATCGCCCACCTAACGATGTGTTGAAAGCATTCAATTCATACAAGTTCGTTCCGGGTTCGAACGAAACCGAAGGCATTATCTCGTTACACTCATTTTGGAATCACCCTCAGAGTTAACGACAATAACCCTTGCATAAATCTTCATCTTTACTTCAGATTCACGACCTATCGCTAAATTGGAATCAATGTGGTTTTCGGATGTTCCAAATAAGGAAAACCGATCCCAGTCTCATCGAAATCCAAAACGTGTCTTTTAAGGCCAAGTTGTCTATTTAGTCTTAACAGTTTAATTCAATAATCAATATATACGCTGATGGATAATTCATAATATCACAATAGATAATCATCTCATAAACAGATAATTAATATCATCATCCAAACAGATAATTAAATATTATCATACTTAAACTAAGCATTTATATCGCATAGATATTACTCATGTCATATCTGAATCCAAAATCATCAAATGAAATATCAATAGCATTCATCCATAAGCAATGATTTATAATCATACCATTTGTAATTAGTTTAAAATGAATTAAATTAACTACTTCTATCTCTAATCAATTTAAAGTAAATTAAATTAATTCTTTATCTATAAATCCTGCTTAAACAATCATTAATTAATTATAAATCAAATTAATTAACCATCCTCTAAATATTTATCTTGACTTAAACACCTTTGATTAATCATTCACTAATTACAATAGGTAATTAGTCTTTAATTAATTTCACAAATTAATTATCCTACATCATTCATGGTAATTAACATTTAATTACTTTATTTATTAATTAAATATAATTAATTACATTCACTCTTAATTAATTGCATAAATAAATTACCACATTATTAATTATTCCTTAATTAAACAATTCTTAATTTACATCATTAATTATATTAATTAATGATCTCTAATTTAGATTTAAATTAAATTACTTTATTTAAATTTATTTACATTAAGCGATTAAACTTTAATTAAACACAATTATTAATCACCCTTGATTAATAACATTCCAGTAATTACTATCCTTAATTACTTATATTAACAAATTAATTATCCCATAATTAATTATCTCAATTAATTAATCCCTTGATTTATTACAAAAGTAATTATCAAAATTACTTCATTAACACATCATCTTTCACTAATTACATTCAGTAATTAACATTAATTACTTCCCTAAGTAATTATGCTCCATTAAATACACTAAGTAATTGCACATATCAAATCATCAAATGATTTCTTAAATTAATTAAACTAAATTAATTAACTTAAATAAATCATTTTATCAAAAATAAATACAAAAGTAATTAATCTCTTAATTACTTTATCAAGTAATTACACTTAACAATTTACAATAGATTATCTAATTAATCTAATTAATTATCCAAAATTAATCACATATATTAATTAATTAAAAATTCTTAGTTAATTATCTTTATTAATTAATAACATTTCTTAATTTACTCCTTAATTGATCTCTAATTATAAATTAATCTAAATTATTAATTTATAATTTAAATACATAAGTCATTTCTTAATTAACCTATCATTTAATCATTTTAAATATCTTAATTATCCCTAAGATAATTTATTTCTTTATTAATGACTTTATTAATATTAAAGTGTATTAGAACATTACATTTCAAATTTAAATTCAAAATTTCATTTTGAATTTAAGATTCAAAATGATTATTATTAAAACATTAACTAAATTTGAATTCAATTTAAAATCTTTTAAATAAATGAAAATAACATTTATTATTTACATATGAAACTTATATAAGATAGGCCTTTAAATTACTTAACTTTAGTTAAAAATTTAGCTTTTAAATTACATTGCATTTTAACTTGCAAATTCAAGTTAAACAATTCATTTAACTTTTAAAATTCTAATTTAAACATTCTTTTAATAACTTGAATTAAAAACTGATTTTCCAAATCCAAATCCATTTTAAAACCTTAAGATTCCAAAGTTCATTTGAATCTACACTTAAATTTGAATTTAAACCTCTGTTTGAATTTCAGTTTTCAAATTTTAAATTGAAATTTAAAATCTGAAAATGGTCAGGTTTGTAAACCTGAAATCCACATTTAAATAATTTAAAACCTTTATCTCGTTTCAGTTTTGAATTCAAAAATTAAATTTGAATTCAAACTTCAAATTAGATTTACACTTTGTTTAAACTTAGTTGACAAAGTTAAATTCATTTGAATTTAACATTCATGATTACAACTAGCTTACAATTTAATTTGCTTTAAATTTGGTTTAAATTTAACTTCAGGCAGTTATATGCTACCTGTAGCAAAACTATCCAACCCGAGACCAAAGCAAAAGTACTTCGGGTCAAACTCTTCCCTGCTTCGAGTAAACAATTCGAATGACCTGAGTAAAACCTGAGAAAAAACAAAACCCTCCCAAAGAAAACAGTGATAGGTTTTTATCAAAACCTGTAACCAACCTATACTCGAGCCAATATCTTCATTGCTTCGGGTCAAAACTCGATCTACTTTGAGTGAATCCTGAAATAACTCGAGTAAAACTCGAGTGTCCTCTGCTCCAACCCAAGCTACCAACTCTTCAGGTTCCAGAACAACCCAAACAGCATCCACCAATGGACACCGTGCACGTGCACGGAGGAGGCGTCGGACTCTGGCAATCGAGACCACCCCCTTCAAGTCGCAAATCGCTCCAACGTTGACCACGAATCAACGAACAACCCTAATGCATTGTCGATCAAAATCGAGTAAAGCTCGATAACTTACGAACCCATCACCCACTCACAAATGCGCCTCGGCATGGAAACTCCGACCCCCAGCATCACCGCCCCTTTGCCCACATGCTCATCTACGACTTAGGCGCCACCCCCTAAACCCGGCCACACTCGACGCAACGACGAAGTCGTGGCGATCAAATATGTGTGCATCAGTAAAATTATGTTTAGAAACTTCAATCGCTTGCCGCTGTCGCCACCGTGGTCGTGACCACCTCTAACTATTTTTCCCATCACCTCGGCAGGCTCCTCCACCTCCTCGCACAACCCGACTACCTTCAGTCACAAAGATCACCAAGAATCACCCAAAAACCAACTTTAGTTCAAAAACGAACTGCACCTAAACCACTTGACTGAAAATCATAATATTAATTTTAAAAATCATATTCTGGTATATGTATTTGATTCATAACTCTGAATCCATGAATCATAATCATTGAGGTTTAACTTATTTTAGTTTTCTACTGTAGTTTGATATTTTCCTGAACTAATACCACTGTTTTTCCCCTTAAACAATTTTTAAACTCAGATTTCTGTTAATACCAACATTTTAAGTTCAAGCTTATGTCTTGTTAAGGCTTGAATCAAGAACAAAATGAAATTTTGTTAAGGATTTTAAACCTGGAACTAAAGTCAGGTAGAATATACAGAGATGCTCATCATAATACTCATCCTTAACACAGAGTTATACAAAAGAAATATATCCAACACAAAAGAAATATATCCAACACCAACTGAATTCCAGAAGAAAAACTTGCAACAGAAACATTATATACTTAAACTATTAAATTATGATGTTACTCACTTTGATTAAAGAAAAGGAACAGAGCACCATTGTTTTGAAACAGCCTAATCTTTAAAACTAGGAACAGTTTTGCTTTCAATCTTCCAAATCTCCTTGTTTTTGTTGAGTAATGTTTCCAGTTTTATATTTGAGTTTGTATATAAAAAAAATGAAGAAGCTTGCAATATAATTTTCCTTTGGTTTGATATGTATATATAGAAGGAAAAGATACAGGGGAAGGGTTTTACTGGGTATAAACTTATCTTCTTTGATCAGAGATTTTCTTTTTGCTTTGGCCAGATTTTTGTACACATTGAAAGGATATTTAACATTTCGAGTAGACCAAATGTTGTGCTAGCATTTAATGCAATGTCCTATATGTTCATGCTTATCCATTTTGAAAGTTGCTACTTTCAGGCTACACATTTTTTTCTTGCTTGCATATTACTTTACAGGCTACTTGCCTTTTTTTTATTTATCTGGCAGCTTTTATACTAAATGAACATATATACCTTTGTCTTGTTTATTGATATTTGCATTGTATTTTCTTGCCTAGCATTTCTAACTTACAGGCTGCATACATATTTACTTACCTGGCAGCTTTATTCCTTTCTATATGTACATATATGAAGTTGTTTTAGTTATGTTATACATTTTAACTTGAGTATTTAGTTCTATACTTAGTTATGCTTACACGTATTATTATATTTTTTTACTTATGTTAACATCATACATTTGATTTATTCTTAAGTTTAATATTTATAAAGTTTACTTTATTTTAAATTTACAAATCATAGCTTTCCAAAATACATACATATATATATAAATAAATTTAAAATAACAATTTCTATTTATATTAAAATCCATTTGTAAAGATAATGCATTATTAATATTGTTTAGATATAACTCATTATTAAATTAAAAATAAATTTTCAAAAGAAACTATCTCTTTAAAATATAAATACTTATTTATCAAGCTATATTTAAAAAAACAAAACAAAACTTTTTATTTAAATTTAAACTCTAGGCTAAAACCATTTTAAACAAATTAAACTTTATCTCGAGTAATTTAAAACCATATGGTCATTTATTAAATAGCTTAATATTAAATTTCTAAATTATCAAAAATATTAGAATTAGAAAACATGTCTATTTATTAAATTTAAAACAAAGATTATCCATTTACAATATATACAGATATATACATTATAAATAGAAGGTAATTTGATTTGCTTTTAAAAGATAAAATCATCCATTTAAATAATTATTAAAGAAGATTCAAAATTTATCATCAAATCTATTTAATTTTCAACCAGTAAAGTTAAATTTTTATTGCCAAAAATTCCGAGATATCACATTCCTTCCCTCTTAAAAGAATTTCGTCCCCGAAATTTAAAACAAATGTAATTTAATAATCTGGTTAAAGATTATATTTAAAACACAAACATATATCAATCATATGTTAACAACCATAGCAACCAGTTCATCCAATCAAACAAATCTTGCTATTCAGACCAAACCAGGATAGAATTTTCTCGAGTTGCCCAAATAAAAATACCGGGATACTCGCTCTACAGAACTCAAACAACCAATACTATTAAGCTACAGAGCCCACTCACCTAGATCTACAAAACAAGACAGGATATCAGACTACAGACAAGTCTGAATCAACATCCAAAACTCTCTGAACTGCTGGTTCTAGAACCAGAGATAGATCTCACACGTACTCCCTCAGAGATACGTGAAACACAACGAATTCTAGTTATCCAAACTGAAAATTCAATCCTGAAGACCAAACACTTATCCAGAATCAAATCTCCCACTTCAGAATCCAAATTCCTCCGTTTCTTATCCACAAAACTCTTTGACGATCCTGGACTGCCTACATCCTTACTGATTAGCTCAACTCTTGCTGATGCTCCTAGAAATAAACTGGACTAAAGACAATCTAAAAAAATGGTCTTTCCAATATCAACCAAAACTCAGAATACAAACTTTATTCCAAAACAGAAAACAGACCTCACTTCTCTCATCCGAAAAAGATAAAACAGGTGCACTCCAATCTGGTCTCAGATCCTAAAAAATTTCCTATAGAACTCTCCAATCCAAACACTGCAACATCCAATTGCTTCCAAACTAAAACAGCTGCCACCATGCTTCCACTGCGCGACTCTGACTGAACAGATGAAAATGCTGAAGATAAACTCAAGCATAGACTGGACAACACATAAAAATAAAGTTCACATATCCAAAAATAAAACTCAGAAGTTCCTCCAAAACCTGAGCTGCTTTACCAAACTCAAAAATCATCCTATTACTAAGCTGAACCATTGGTATCACTTTTGAAATCCAGTCGATACCAAACTCAATCTCCAAATGTTAGCAAAACTCTGACTTCTAGAAGACATCCAAAAAAATCTCTGACAACCCAAAAGAACACTCAGCTATCGCAAGTCACTTTCGCGATCAATCCAGCCTAATTCCAAAGGAAAAAACTACTCTCTTTACTAAACAAAACAGCCTATGCTGGTCTAGCCAATCCATCGAAGAAATGGAACCACTCTGCTGTTTCTGAAATTACCTCAAGAAAAACTACTAAGCCAGAAGATCTCCTTGACGGCACTCCGAACACTCCGAGCTGCATTGCTGACTCAGATGCCAAGAAATTCCTAATCCAAAGCTCTTCGAGAAACTCGGTCCTCGAACCAAACAGAAACACCCTACTGAACTTAGCCACTACACCGCAGCAGACACACTTCCTTAACTTGTCCCAAAGAAACATCTTTGGAGACATCCATAGTCATTGTGTCTCATCACACAGCTACAACACCTTGATGTATCAAGATATCATGACTTGCTCCTGTCTAACCGATAGATCCAAACTCTAGCTCAACCAAACTTACACTTCAAAAATGAACTCCGTACCTTAACAGGTTTCCTTCAGAGATCAATGAAATCCTTACACCAATCAAAGCCCACTCGAGACGGTATTAGGTTTACAGTCTCGACAAATACACTTCCAACCTTAAACATTCAAACTCTAACCATTGGTAGTTGTGTTATGCACACCACTACCCTATCTACCTTTATAGCTTATATTGGAAAACCCGAACAGGTAACACAACAATAGGTAGAAATATATATATATATATATATATATCAAAATTACAAATACACTCTCTCAGTAAAGAAATCACTCAAGACCCTAGGTATTCACTCCACCTAGCGCTTTGATACCAACTGTGACGACCCGGAATTCCTAAGCCCAGAAATCCGTTTCGTCTTGAAGAAAGAAAGGGGTGAGAAAATAGAAAAGATAGAGAAGAAAGAACAACAGCATCAGAATCTCACAGCGGAAGGAATAAATTATAATAATCACATAAGTATTTACATAATATACAACATCAATCAGAGTTATATAGATAATACATCACATACTAGACAGTTATAGACACCTGTCTAGTTAATACAACTCAGCTCAAACAAATAACTCAAAGATACCAACACAGCGGAATACTAATATATCTATAACGCAGAAGCCTCCTGCTCCATTGCTCCTCCAGAATTCGTCACGACTAATCTGAATCCCTTGGCTACCCGTAAAAATTTGGGTACCCGAGAGTTTATGAAAAACAAAAATAAACTCCGGGTCAGACATGGATCTGGTATGAGTAACAGGTTAAAGTTGCTTAATTTTGAAAATCCTTTGAAATAAAAGGTATCACGTAAGACTCCCCACAAATAAACATGGGTAAGTTTTTACCTTACGCTAACCAAAACATTTGATAGGAAATTCTGTGATATTATAATAGGTCTAGGGTTTTCAAGTAAATAGAAAATAGCTGAAATTGTTACATGATTAAATTCCAGCTACTAGCCACAAAAGTGGGTAATACAATCAAAACCGTTGGCACTTATTGGATTATGGATTCCATACAATGGCAGGGCTACTGGGTATCGCCCGTCACAGTATGTGGCCTAGATCAACATACCGAGGATCACTCCCGACCCCCTGCAACACAAGGCCGGAACCATTCCTTACTGAACAGTCTCGAACAAGATAACCCCGGTAGTTGTTGCAATCAACCGCCCACACAGTCGAAAATAAAGGGACATCTAGACAGGGGAATATCCTTGTCCTGCTTGGGCATGACCCACCTAACCTTGCTGCACCTCCCCTGTTTTAGCCATTCCCGGTTGATGAGGCTTGAGGCTGCGATTACCTTTAGAGAACATATTTCTTAGAATGCTCATCGCCCACCTGACGATGTGTTGAAAGCATTCAATCCATACAAGTTCGTTCCGGGTTCGAACGAAACCGAAGGCATTATCTCGTTACACTCATTTTGGAATCACCCTCAGAGTTAACGACAATAACCCTTGCATTCTAAATCTTCATCTTTACATCAGATTCACGACCTATCGCTAAATTGGAATCGATGTGGTTTTCGGATGTTCCAAATAAGGAAAACCGATCCCGGTCTCATCGAAATCCAAAATGTGTCTTTTAAGGCCAAGTTGTCTATTTAGTCTTAACAGTTTAATTCAATAATCAATATATACACAGATGGATAGTTCATAATATCACAATAGATAATCATCTCATAAACAGATAATTAATATCATCATCCAAACAGATAACTAAATATTATCATACTTAAACCAAGCATCTATATCGCATAGATATTACTCATGTCATATCTGAATCCAAAATCATCAAATGAAATATCAATATCATTCATCCATAAGCAATGATTTATAATCATACCATTTGTAATTAATTTAAAATGAATTAAATTAACTACTTCTATCTCTAATTAAATTAAAGTAAATTAAATTAATTCTTTATCTATAAATCCTGCTTATACAATCATTAATTAATTATAAATCAAATTAATTAACCATCCTCTAAATATTTATCTTGATTTAAACACCTTTGATTAATCATTCACTAATTACAATAGGTAATTAGTCTTTAATTAATGTCACAAATTAATTATCCTACATCATTCATAGTAATTAACATTTAATTACTTTATTTAGTAATTAAATATAATTAATTACATTCACTCTTAATTAATTGTATAAATAAATTACCACATTATTAATTATTCCTTAATTAAACAATTCTTAATTTACATCATTAATTATATTAATTAATGATCTCTAATTTAGATTTAAATTAAATTACTTTATTTAAATTTATTTACATTAAGCGATTAAACTTTAATTAAACACAATTATTAATCACCCTTGATTAATAACATTCCAGTAATTACTATCCTTAATTACTTATATTAATAAATTAATTATCCCATAATTAATTACCTCCATTAATTAATCCCTTGATTTATTACAAAAGTAATTATCCAAATTACTTCATTAAGACATCATCTTTCACTAATTACATTCAGTAATTAACATTAATTACTTCCCTAAGTAATTATGCTCCATTAAATACACTAAGTAATTCACATATCAAATCATCAAATGATTTGTTAAATTAATTAAATTAAATTAATTAACTTAAATAAATCATCTTATCAAAATTAATTACGAAAAGTAATTAATCTCTTAATTACTTTATCAAGTAATTACACTTAACAATTTACAATAGATTATCTAATTAATCTAATTAATTATCCAAAATTAACCACATATATTAATTAATTAAAAATCCTTAGTTAATTATCTTCATTAATTAATAACATTTCTTAATTTACTTCTTAATTGATCTCTAATTATAATTTAATCTAAATTATTAATTTATAATTTAAATACATAAGTCATTTCTTAATTAACCTATCATTTAATCATTTTAAATATCTTAATTATCCCTAAGATAATTTATTTCTTTATTAATGACTTTATTAATATTAAAGTGTATTAGAACATTACATTTCAAATTTAAATTCAAAATTTCATTTTGAATTTAAGATTCAAAATGATTATTATTAAAACATTAACTAAATTTAAATTCAATTTAAAATCTTTTAAATAAATTAAAATAACATTTATTACTTACATATGAAACTTATATAAGATAGGCCTTTAAATTACTTAACTTTAGTTAAAAATTTAGCTTTTAAATTACATTGTATTTTAACTTACAAATTCAAGTTAAACAATTCATTTAACTTTTAAAATTCTGATTTAAACTTTCTTTTAATAACTTGAATTAAAAACTGATCTTCCAAATCCAAATCCATTTTAAAACCTTAAGATTCCAAAGTTCATTTGAATCTATACTTAACTTTGAATTTAAGCCTCTGTTTGAATTTCAGTTTTCAAATTTTAAATTGAAATTTAAAATCTGAAAATGGTCAGGTTTGTAAACCTGAAATCCACATTTAAATAGTTTAAGACCTTTATCTCGTTTCAGTTTTGAATTCAAAAATTAAATTTGAATTCATACTTCAAATTAGATTTACACTTTGTTTAAACTTAGTTGACAAACTTAAATTCATTTGAATTTAACATTCATGATTACAACTAGCTTACAATTTAATTTGCTTTAAATTTGGTTTAAATTTAACTTCAGGCAGTTATATGCTACCTATAGCAAAACTATCCAACCCGAGACCAAAGCAAAAGTACTTCGGGTCAAACTCTTCCTTGCTTCGAGTAAACAATTCGAATGACCTGAGTAAAACCCGAGAAAAAACAAAACCCTCCCAAAGAAAACAGTGCTAGGTTTTTATCAAAACCTGTAACCAACCTATACTCGAGCCAATCTCTTCATTGCTTCGGGTCAAAACTCGATCTACTTCGAGTGAATCCTGAAATAACTCGAGTAAAACTCGAGTGTCCTCTGCTCCAACCCAAGCTACCAACTCTTCAGGTTCCAGAACAACCCAAATAGCATCCACCAATGGACACCGTGCACATGCACGGAGGCGGCGCCGGACTCTGGCTATCGAGACCACCCCCTTCAAGTCGCAAATCGCTCCAACGTTGACCACGAATCAATGAACAACCCTAATGCATTGTCGATCAAAATCGAGTATAGCTCGATAACTTACGAACCCATCACCCACTCACAAATGCGCCTCGGCATAGCAACTCTGACCCCCAGCATCACCGCCCCTTTGCCCACATGCTCATCTACGACCTAGGCACCACCCCCCTAAACCGAGCCACACTCGACGCAACGACGAAGTCATGGCGATCAAATATGTGCGCATCAGTAAAATTAGGTTTAGAAACTTCAATCGCTTGCCGCTGTCGCCACCGTGGACGTGACCACCTCCAACTATTTTTCCCATCACGTCGGCAGGCTCCTCCACCTCCTCGCACAACCCGACCACCTCCAGTCACAAAGATCACCAAAAATCACCCAAAAACCAACTTTAGTTCAAAAACGAACTGCACCTAAACCACTTGACTGTAAATCATAATATTAATTTAAAAATCATATTCTGGTATATGTATTTGATTCATAACTCTGAATCCATGAATTATAATCATTGAGGTTTAACTTATTTTAGTTTTCTACTGTAATTTGATATTTTCCTGAACTAATACCACTGTTTTTCCCCTTAAACAATTTTTAAACTCAGATTTCTGTTAATACCAACATTTTAAGTTCAAGCTTATGTCTTGTTAAGGCTTGAATCAAGAACAAAATGAAATTTTGTTAAGGATTTTAAACCTGGAACTAAAGTCAGGTAGAATATACAGAGATGCTCATAATAATACTCATCCTTAACACAGAGTTATACAAAAGAAATATATCCAACACCAACTGAATTCCAGAAGAAAAACTGGCAACAGAACCATTATATACTTAAACTATTAAATTATGATGTTACTCACTTTGATTAAAGAAAAGGAACAGAACACCATTGTTTTGAAACAGCCTAATCTTTAAAACTGGGAACAGTTTTGCTTTCAATCTTCCAAATCTCCTTGTTTTTGTTGAGTAATGTTTCCAGTTTTATATTTGAGTTTGTATATAAAAAAAATGAAAAAGCTTGCAATATAATTTTCCTCTGGTTTGATATGTATATATAGAAGGAAAAGATACAGGGGAAGGGTTTTACTGGGTATAAACTTATCTTCTTTGATCAGAGATTTTCTTTTTGCTTTGGCCAGATATTTTACACATTGAAAGGATATTTAACATTTCGAGTAGACCAAATGTTGTGCTAGCATTTAATTTAATGTCCTATATATTCATGCTTATCCATTTTGAAAGTTGCTACTTTCAGGCTGCACATTTTTTTCTTGCTTGCATATTACTTTACAGGCTACTTGCCTATTTATTTTTTTATTTTTTTATCTGGCAGCTTTTATACTAAATGAACATATATACTTTTGTCTTGTTTATTGATATTTGCATTGTATTTTCTTGCCTTGCATTTCTAACTTACAGGCTGCATACATATTTACTTACCTGGCAGCTTTATTCCTTTCTATATGTACATATATGAAGTTGTTTTAGTTATGTTATACATTTTAACTTGAGTATTTAGTTCTATGCTTAGTTATGCTTACACATATTATTATATTTTTGTACTTATGTTAACATCATGCATTTGATTTATTCTTAAGTTTAATATTTATAAAGTTTACTTTATTTTAAATTTACAAATCATAGCTTTCCAAAATACATACATATATATATATATATATGAATTTAAAATAACAATTTCTATTTATATTAAAATCCATTTGTAGAGATATTGCATTATTAATATTGTTTAAATATAACTCATTATTAAATTAAAAATAAATTTTCAAAAGAAACTATCTCTTTAAAATATAAATACTTAGCTATATTTAAAAAAACAAAACAAAACTTTTTATTTAAATTTAAACTCTAGGCTAAAACCATTTTAAACAAATTAAACTTTATCTTGAGTAATTTAAAATCATATGGTCATTTATTAAATAGCTTAATATTAAATTTCTAAATTATCAAAAATATTAGAATAGTAAACATGTCTATTTATTAAATTTAAAACAAAAATTATCCATTTACAATATATACAGATATATACATTATAAATAGAAGGCAATTTGATTTGCTTTTAAAAGATAAAATCATCCATTTAAATAATTATTAAAGAAGATTCAAAATTTATCATCAAATCTATTTAATTTTCAACCAGTAAAGTTAAATTTTTATTGCCAAAAATTCCGGGATATCACATCCTCGGTGTTATTTTACCTAGAGAAGCATCGTGATGGGAAATACCCAAGTAGCCCAGTCATTGTACCGAATCCACTCTCCAATATGAGCCTTACGGTCGTAATCGTATACATATTATGCTAAAATTTAATTAATGTAATAATTTCAACTAAGATTAATACGTATTTGTACCTTAGACACTATAATATCATAGAATATCATATGAAATGTTTCGGTTACTGTAAGGTAAAAACCTGTTCGTGTTTTTGTGCGATGTGGTCTTACGAGATACGCTTGATTTTCAAAGGTTTTCTATAACTTTAAAATCTAGTTGGATGTGTTTTCTGTGGTTTCTTTGACTGACTCGGGTGTTATTTTATTATGATGCTCGAGTCAGATCGAGCATATTACATATTTGTTTGGATGCTTTGGACTTTCAGGAGACGAGTTAGAGGCTCAGAGAGTATTCACGTATATGGTTATTTTTCCGTTGTGATCATTATTGTATTTGTCAGCAATTGTAAGGACTGGTTGTTACAACTGTCCATGCTAAAATATGTTAGTATACTCTGATTGATATCTGTATATTCATACATTACAGTTTCTCATTGTGTAAATAATTGTTGTATATTATAGACTATTCATTCCGCCGTGAGATTCTGTGTTGTTTAGTTTTCTTCTTATCTTCTTCCTTCATTCCTTTTCCCCTACTGATCGGGTCTTTTGGGATTTGATTGCTCGACATGCAATATTGTGCATGTGTTAGTGTCGATTTTCGAGGGTCGAATATTCCGGCTGTTACAGTAAGGATGCATTATTAATTCAATAAATTATTTTATTTCTTAATGGGTTTGTTTCTAATCCAAGCCCACCAACTAAGAGAAACCAAATATAATTTCTCATTCTTTTGCCTTTTACGTTCATTCCATCCTCAGTAAACAAAAAACTAGAAGTTAGAAAAAACAAATATCCCTCTTAAATCCTAAGCGAAAATTAACAAATTAAAATAGAAGTAAATTGGTAGAAATTCCAAGAAAAATCAAGGTGATGCTCTCTTTCATATTCTAACTTTTGGACAACTCAATTTTTAGTATTTACAGTGTTTGATTTGGTTCTTGTGTGTTTGGATTTGATTAATCTTCTAGGGTTTTTATAATGACCAAGAATTTTACTTATTTGGTCTGCTAATATTTAATTAATTTTAAATATTTAGAATATGGATTTTATCATTAAAATAAAAATCTTTTGAATAATGAATAATAATGGTGAATTGCTTTAAAATTAGTTCAAAAAATATTGAATTCGAAGAAAAATCCAAAATGTGATCAGAATTTGTTTTTTGAATTTTTGACTTTTCGTCGGCTAAATGTTGTCGGAAATGTTGTGGACTCTAGAGTGAGTATATATATATACATTCATTCATAAATAAGTTAAGATATGGTTGTATATTTATGTAATTACTTAAGTAATATAAAGAGCGAGATGTGATATTTTATGTAAACACAAAATAAAAGAATTAAAAGATGCCTTACGTTACATTGTGGAACATAAGTACATGAACTAATTAATACATGTTGGCTAAGAAATGGGAAGGGGCGACAAGCTTTGTGGACGTGAGATACATGAAGGTGAGCTGGCATGGTGATGTGGCAAGTAGATGTGGAGTGTAACGATCCGGAAAATTTAACGATATAGATAACATAATTAACTAAATTTTTCATAAAAATATTTAATAAGAATTTTACAATGAAAATTATATAATTGGGGTATGTCTTTTTAAACGTAGCAAGTCTCAGATTTTCAGTGGAAAATATGAAAGTTTGTTCTGTTGTGTAATTTCAATTTAAAATTTAAAATCAGTTTGTTGGAAATAAAATATTTTCGAAATCTAAATATTTTTACATAAGTAACATGTATATCATTTTCTAAATGGTACGTCATAACTCGTTTCACCAAATTTGGACGGCTCTGGCTCTCTTTATGTTATTTTCAGTGATTTAGCAGAAGTTTTAGCCGCAAATATCGACTTTTGATAGGATAGTCATATCATCGATATCTGTGTACCATTCTGTTCATCTTGTCATGCTGATCTCCACTGTATATTCATTTGTGAATTTCAACGTCTAGTACGCGACGAAATCTACAAACAGTTAGCCGTTTCGATTCCCATTTTGGTCCTCTGGGTTTTGCTATGTCCATTCATTTGTCCATCTGATGAAAATAATCAGCCACTAACCTTTATTAAAATTCATGAACTCAATGGTTGGCTGTCACCATTACCACTATTTTTGATTTATATATTGGTTCATTTACTTCTCTCATTCTTTTTCTGTATTCGTTCTGTGCTTTGCCATTCATGTAAAAAAAATATTATACCTTTGCTTATATAGATCTATAAAACCATTCATCACCTTCTCCTTCATTTGTTCACTGTACCCGCACCTTACCTGCAGCAGATCACCTTCATTTTTCTAGTTCGTTCTCTTCACATATAGATCGTTCTCTTCATATGATCATCCCTTTCATTTTTTTCCGAACCAGCAGCAGCTCCGACCAATCTCCGATCCACTTCCCTTCAACCCAGATCCACACGCCCATCATAGCCCTCCCTCCGTCAGCTCGCCCTCAATCTCACTGAAGCCACACCTGAACCCAATAACAGCCGCAACAAACACCTTCTGCCCAGCCTTTGAACCCACAACACCAAACAGCCTGTGCCTATCTCCCTCTCCACCGCCAGCATAATCCGAGCTCCGCTTCCCACCACTCCCCTCACATAGCCAAACTTCCACCACCCTTGCTCCTCCGAGCGCCAGATGTTAATTGTCTAGTATACTAAAACAGATAGCACGCTACAATAAACTCGTCGCACAAGTTTATTGATTAGAATTCCACTACGCTGGAATTCTGTATTAGATAAATGTAACAATAAGTTACGTTGTAAATAAATTACAACAACAACGTTATACTATTGTAAGAAATAGTACAACTTATAAACGGGAAAGATTACAGTGAATCTAACCAGTATATATAAAGGAAATTCCGTCTGAGGCTTGTCGTAACAATTTCCTTAAGAATTTTATTTCAAAACTCTCCCAAGATACAACAGACGTAATCTGCACGAGATTGTAATAAGTATGTCAACTCTGTGATATATATGGAATATAGAGCAACGGAGCAAAGATGCAGAAGAAATTAGATTGGAATAGAATAAGAATGTGATCAGTATTCTCTTCTATTTATAATTTCGTCCGCAACCCTTCAAACAGTCGCGTCCGCTTGACGGGTCGCACCCGTTGCCTTTTGGTCGCTGCTGTTCGTTAACGGGTCGCACCCGCCCGTCCAACGGTACTGTTTCGTACCTGCTCGCACTGTTTCGCCCGCGCCTATTCAGTCGGGTCGCACCCGCTTGCGCCGGCGTCCGCTTCAATCGGCTCGATCGCACCTGTTTGCTTCCAACGGGTCGCACCCGTTACTGTTTGCGTCCGCTCATGAAAAGTCGCATCTCCTCAGGCAAAAACCCTGCCCGCTTCTCTTCAAATTACAGGCCCAGCCCAGTTTCAGACAATGTCCAAAACCGTTAAACAATGGCCTGGTAAAAAGAATGGTCATTTTAGACCCATACCCGTACCCGAGCCCGGCCCGGTTCGGACGGACGGCGGCGGCGGCGCGCGCGCGTGTGTGGTGGTGATGCATGATCTCCCTCCTTACAACGAAGCATACATTTGGGAGCCCCAGGCCCCCAACCTCCTCATGAGAAAGCTATATTTAAACCAATATAGCTCTCACAATTTGGAGATGTGGGACTTGTATTTTTCATTCACTTTGCTCTTTAGGAATTCCAACAATCCCCCACATGAATGATAATATACATATCCCCCACACAAAGCGAAATATCACAGAGTACATATGGAATAATGCTTTATTGTGGATAAGTAGATATTTCACTTTGAACTTTCCCTAGTTAAAACTTATCGAATCTACTATGCTAATCGGTGAATTATTTCATCTTGAACCGTCGGCCTTTATTGTATATCCAGACAATAAGCTTTACGAAGCATTGATTCTCTTCTCATCCAATCTCTTGGTTGTGTTCATTTTGGTCCTGAACAATTTTTGGTTCTGCGAGTGTTTTTAGAGAATAAAAGCCTTTTAATATTCTCATAGAGCCGACCCAGCTCACACTAACATAGGTGATCGCAACCATTAAGAGTATCCTACATATACCCCACTTGTTATTTCTAAGATATGGTCATCATTAAAAAACATAGTTTTAACCTTTAAAACTTCTGTAGGCATGCATTATATTTTGCACCATAGGAATGGAGTAGGACCAAGTCCAGACAAATGCATTACTTCTTGAGTTACTCATAACTGGTTTGCCTATTGATCCTAGTCCGTGGGATCTCCAGTCGCTAGGATAGGTTTCCGCATAAGGTAACTCTTGTTGGTTTAGGCTTTTAAACCCATTCCCCTCGATGCGCAGTCAATTTTCTCTCTTGATAAACCTTTAGTAAATGGATCCGCTAGGTTATCATTTGTTCTCACATAATCTATGGAAATAGTTCCATTTGAGAGTAACTGCCTAACTGTATTATGGCGTCGACAAATATGTCGTAACTTCCATTATACACAAAGTTTTGCGCTCTGCTTAGCGCTGCTTGGTTATCACAGTGTATGCATATGGCCGGTACAGGTTTAGGCCAAAACGGAATATCTTCTAAAAAGTGACGAAGCCATTCTGCTTCTTCGCCTGCTTTATCTAATGCAATGAACTCTGATTCCATAGTGGATCGAGCTATGCATGTTTGTTTAGTAGATTTCCATGACACCGCTGCCCCTGCTAGGGTAAAGACATAACCACTCGTTGATTTTGATTGCTCTGAATCTGCAATCCAGTTTGCATCACTATATCCTTCTAAGACGGCAGGATATTTTCCATAATGTAAGGAATAGTTAGTGGTATTTTTTAAATATCCAAGCACTCTCATTAGTGCTTTCCAGTGTTCCTTCCCTGGATTGCTTGTATACCTGCTCAATCGACTTACTGCATAAGCTATATCTGGTCTTGTGCAATTCATGAGATACATGAGACATCCGATTACACGAGAATATTCCAGTTGCATTACACTCTCATTAGTGTTTTTATGTAGTACTTCTGATGGATTAAAAGGTGTATTTACTCCTTTAATTCCAAAGTTTTGAAACCTTTCAATCACTTTTTCTACATAATGTGATTGAGATAACACAATTCCATTAGATGTTCTTATTATTTTTATTCCCAAAATAATATCTGCAACACCCAAGTCTTTCATGTCGAAATTGTTGATCAACATTTTCTTTATGGTCTCAATTACCTGAGTATTTGGACTGAATATTAGCATATCGTCCACATATAGACAAATCATCACATATGATTGTCCAAGTTGTTTATAATAAACACATTTGTCACATTCATTTATACGAAAACCATTTCTCATCATGACACTATCAAATTTTGCGTGCCATTGCTTTGGAGCTTGTTTTAGTCCGTATAATGATTTGACTAATCTATAGACTTTGTTTTCATTTCCTTTGAAAATAAATCCCTCAGGTTGCTCCATGTAAATCTCCTCATCGAGATTTCCATTTAAGAATGCTGTTTTTACATCCATTTGATGAATCTCTAGATTATAAATGGATGCAATTGCTATTAACATTCTTATAGAGGTTATTCGTGTAACCTGTGAATAGGTATCAAAGAAGTCTACTCCTTCTTTTTGACGATATCCTTTGGCTACTAATCTGGCTTTATACTTGTCGATAGAGCCATCTGCTTTCATTTTCTTCTTGAAAATCCATTTGCAGCCAATTGGTTTTATTCCTGGTGGAATATCAACAATTTCCCAAGTTTTATTACTTAGAATTGAATCAATCTCACTTTGAATTGCTTCTTTTCAATATGAAGATTCAGAAGATGACATTGCTTCCTTGTACGTTTGAGGTTCGTGTTCTAACATATAAGTTAAAAAATCCGAACCAAATATTTTGGAAGTTCTTGCCCTTACGCTTCTTCTTGGTTCAACCTCCTCGTTGTCCTGATGAGTTTCATCTTCACATGTCCCATCTCTGTTATCTCTTGTCCTTTTTGGGACAGGATTTTCATCGTTTCTTTTATGTGGAAACACATTTTCAAAGAACGAGGCATCTCTTGATTCCATGATTGTATTTACATGAATATCATTTATATCAGACTTGAATACCAAAAATCTGTAGGCACTACTATTTTGGGCTGGCCCAAGATAATAACAATCTACTGTTTTTGGTCCAAGTTTGACTCTCTTGGGAGGCGGAACTGGAACTTTTGCCAAGCACCCCCACACTTTGAGGTATTTAAAGCTTGGTTTGTGTCCTTTCCATATCTCATATGGAATTGTTCCCATTTTATTGTGAGGAACTTTGTTCAATATGTGATTAGACATATTTAAGGCTTCCCCCCACAAGTTTGTCGGCAGACCAGAAGTTAAAAGCATGGCAGTAATCATGTCTTTTAACGTTCTGTTCTTCCTCTCGGCTACACCATTTTGTTGTGGTGAATATGGAGCTTTTGTTTGATGAATTATACCATTTTCGGCACGGAACTGTTCAAATGGTGATTCATATTCTCCACCTCGATCAGATCTCAATATCTTGATCTTTTTATTTAACTGATTTTCTACCTCAGCCTTGTATTTTATAAACGCGGTTATTGCTTCATCCTTACTATTTAAAAGATATACATAGCAATATCGCGTATAATCGTCAATAAAAGTAATAAAATACTTTTTCCCACCTCTTGTAGGTAGTGATTTAAAATCACATAAATCTGTATGTACCAAACCTAATGGTTCGGTGCTTCTGTCAACAGATTTAAATAGTTGTTTGACCATTTTTGCTTCTACACATGTCTCACATTTGTAGTTCTTATCTACTTGGAAATTTGGAATCAATCCCAAGTTTGATAATTTCTTCATTTTTCGGAAGTTTATGTGTCCTAATCTATCGTGCCATAGTAAAATTTCGTGCTCAAGCAAGTAAGAGACTTCAATTTTATTATTAGCACAATCAGAATACATAGATTTATTGCCGGTAACGGCTACATTTGCCTTAAATAGGCCATCACATAAATATCCCCTTCCGATATACATTCCAGCTTTGGACAGAACCATCTTGTCTGACTCAAACACCATCTTGAATCCCTTCTTTGATAGGACTGCACCAGAGATGAGATTCTTGCGTATGTCTGGAACGTGAATCACGTCATTCAATTTGACAGTTTTTCCAGAAGTGAACTTGAGGATAACTGTGCCACTTCCTTCGATCATGGAAACTGCAGAATTACCCATGTAGAGTCTTTCTTTCTGATCGAATTTCTGGTATATTGAAAACATGGATTTTTCAGAGCAAACATGACGAGTAGCTCCTGTGTCAACCCACCATTGGTTAGGGTTCTGAATCAAATTGCATTCAGAAATAACCGCTGAAAAGTTGGACTTATCCATTTTCATGTTGTCAACTGTTAACATCTCTGTTTTAGTGTAAAACAGTAAAATTCTTAAGATGTTAATTGTCTAGTGTACTAAAACAGATAGCACACTACAATAAACTTGTCGCACAAGTTTATTGATTAGAATTCCACTACGCTGGAATTCTGTATTAGATAAATGTAACAGTAAGTTACGTTGTAAATAAATTACAACAACAACGTTATACTATTGTAAGAAATAGTACAACTTATAAACGGGAAAGATTACAGTGAATCTAACCAGTATATATAAAGGAAATTCCGTCTGAGGCTTGTCGTAACAATTTCCTTAAGAATTTTATTTCAAAACTCTCCCAAGATACAACAGACGTAATCTGCACGAGATTGTAATGAGTATGTCAACTCTGTGATATATATGGAATATAGAGCAACGGAGCAAAGATGCAGAAGAAATTAGATTGGAATAGAATAAGAATGTGATCAGTATTCTCTTCTATTTATAATTTCGTCCGCAACCCTTCAAACAGTCGCGTCCGCTTGACGGGTCGCACCCGTTGCCTTTTGGGCGCTGCTGTTCGTTAACGGGTCGCACCCGCCAGTCCAACGGTACTGTTTCGTACCTGCTCGCACTGTTTCGCCCGCGCCTGTTCCGTCGGGTCGCACCCTCTTGCGCCGGCGTCCGCTTCAATCGGCTCGCTCGCACCTGTTTGCTTCCAACGGGTCGCACCCGTTACTGTTCGCGTTCGCTCATGAAAAGTCGCATCTCCTCAGGCAAAGACCCTGCCCTCTTCTCTTCAAATTCCAGGCCCAGCCCAGTTTCAGACAATGTCCAAAACCGTTAAACAATGGCCTGGTAAAAAGAATGGTCATTTTAGACCCGTACCCGTACCCGAGCCCGGCCCGGCCCGATTCGGTCGGTCGGACGGCGGCGCGCGCGCGTGTGTGGTGGTGATGCATGATCTCCCTCCTTACAACGAAGCATACATTTGGGAGCCCCAGGCCCCCAACCTCCTCATGAGAAAGCTATATTTAAACCAATATAGCTCTCACAATTTGGAGATGTGAGACTTGTATTTTTCATTCACTTTGCTCTTTAGGAATTCCTACACCAGACACCAGCCCGCCCTGCCACACAGCAATCTACACCCATGCACCGACCATCCGAGCCTCCCGGCCACGCTAAGAACCCGAGCAGCACCCAGCGCCCATTCACCGCAAGCCTCTCCACCACTAACCCACCGCATCCTCCCCTTGCCAAACGCCCCTGCCCTGTGACCATTTGTTAATCTTCCCAGCTTAGCGCCGACCTTATCCATGCGGACCACCATCTCAACGCCATGAGAGCCTCCTTAGCCTGCAACCTTATATGACATCCAAACCCGAACCACCGCATGACCCAAAGTCAGCCTTCCCTAGGTCGAGCAACCTTTAACCTTCTTCAATTTATTTTAAAGTATTTCAATTTGAATGTCTACATTATTTATATATTATTTCAATTTCAATTTATGTTTAAAGTATTTATATAATAAGTTTAAATATAATAGGTATTCCAATTTATAATATGTAAAAAAACTAAGATATATATATAATATGTTTAAAGTATTTATTTCAATTTCTGTTAATATTTTAGGTTAAATTTTTGTAATAACTTTAATATATATATATATTATGTTTAAATATTTATTTGAATTTTTTTGAAAAAGAAATATATCAGTTTTTGGATTTTACAGAAAATATATATAATATATATTTGTTTCCATTGAATTCAAGATCTTGCTTGTCGATGTCCAGTTATCTAGCTTATCATTCGTCCGTCTGCGTGTTTGTGTCTCTTCCTTCGATGTCATGTCCCATAGCCTCGAAAGGTGAGCAATCACTCACGATTAACATTCTTATGTTAGTAAATTTATATTCACATGAAATGACGGTTAAAATATGTTATTAAATTTAAATGATTAGTTATTTAATTGTTTAATATGATTTGTTAATATATAAAATTGTTTACGTATGTAAATTGACATATGCCATCATAACATATTGTAATATATTATTTTAAATCGTTTATGATGATTATATGCTGGTAATTGATATGTTATGTTATTATTTCATTTGTTCTCACTCTGCAAGTTCCCTTAATTTTAGAAAATCCATATGGGTTGAAATGATATATACCCGAACGATATTATAGATTGGGGAAAATCATTATGGGTTGAAATGATAAACCCAATCGATTTTATTGATTTTTAATTTTGGGATTGCAGGTTGAAATACTATATACCCGTAAATATTAAATTATTATGGAATGAAATGATAAATATCTGTATCAATTAACCATAGGATAGGAAATTTTATGCGAACACTGTTGGTCTACTTTTGAAAATGATTTCCAAAGTTTTGGAAGGAAATAGATGGGTTTTATTAAATATTGATTTTTAAATTATAATATAAAGATTTTTATTTTAATATATGTGTGTAAAATTTAGAATGTTAAATTATTTTTGAAAATTTTAAATTATAAGCTAAGTTTTGAAAAATATAAATTTTAAGATTTTACTTATAATTTTATTATTTTGAAACATATAAAATATGGTTTAATATAAATAAAATAGATTTAATAAAGTAAGATTTAATTCAATAAAATTTAATTAATAAAATTTAATTTAATAGAATTTAATTAGATAATCATATTTATTATAGTTAAAATATTTATTTAAAATTTATATTAATATTTTGAAAATAGATTTTGTAATAAATTTAAATCAATAAATTTGGAAAGATAAATTAAATTTGGTTTGGAGTATAATTTGTTTAAGAATTGAATATAAATAAAAATTGATTTGAATCTTATTAATTTTGAGATTTTAAAATAAAATTTCATAACTTGATAACTAGATATGATTAAAGTTGACTAAATGAATATTTTCAAATTCAAATAAAATTAAAATTGAATATTTAATATTGATTTAAATTTGTAATTTGATATTTTATTTAAATATTATTAAAAATGATTAATTGAGTATTTCCAAACTTAAATAAAATTAAAGTTGAATTTTGAAATATAAATGAAATTTATCAAATTGAGTTATTCAAAATTGTTTGAATATTTAAACTTTGAAACCTATTGAATTGGATGTGGTTTAAATTTGTTGTTCAAACCTTGAGATTGATTTAAATTAAATTTTAGAATTAAAGATGATTTGAATTGATTTGTGAAATTAGAGGAAACAATTCTAATTTTCACCTTTAAAGCTTGGAGCATCGCCTGGAGATCTATCTTTTATTCACCTTTCAGTTATTCCAGTTATTTTCAGTTGTTTATGTTCAGACTTTCCAGTTGCTTTTGTATTGAGACTTTTGTATATTGGATTTTTGTTGTATTTGTTTCAGACTCTAATGTGCTGTAGTAGCTTCATGAACTACTCTTTATCTATTCCGCTGTTTATTGTTATATTACTCTGTGTCTGTGATTCTGTGATTGATTTATTTACTATATATGCTAAGTTTTGCCAAATATAAGTTAATAATCTTTTGTTTTTAGTAATTCAAGTCTGACATGTGTGGATGATTTTAGATTTGAATGGTTCGAAATAGCCGGTTGTTACAGTTGGTATTAGAGCTCTGGTTTGGGCAAAACTTAGCATATAGAGTAAAAATTCATTAGAGATAGGGTAGTAGTACCCTAGAATGAGTAAAATTGATAACAGAATCGTATTCGTTCGAGCTTGAAATTCTTCGTTAGGATCCTCCTGGATTAGTATTTCTTTTGAATTTTGGAATTTTCCCTTCGTCCCAAATCCATTCTTGTCTTTTCCTTTTCATGTTCTTTTGACACTGAAGCATCCCATGGCTCTATTTCTATTCATCTCTGTAATAAATTTGAGCACGTCTTACAACCTCTATTGGCAACTTCATCTCTATATGTGACTAATACCATCGGCGGTCCCGCCAACCTTAGTATGATTTGTAAATGGGTGAAACTCCTTTACAATAGGCATTGATTCATTGGAGATTTATATGTCCTCGGTTTTGATGCTGTTATCTCTTGCAAATCCCGAACCGTTCTTTAGTTGACGACCAGGGTAATTCTCTTGTGATCGAATTTCGAATGCCTTAGGATTATGCAGGCAATTTTATCTTCTCGCTTGATTCTCAGCCTAGAGATCTTGAATCCACCCGATAGTCAGGGATTAACCTAATGTTTTTTAGTGAAGCCACTTTTCTTCCTCCCAAGTAGGAAATTGAATTCTGCATCGGTCTTATTCTAAGCTTGACCTTTTGTCCTTCGTTCCAAACGAGTGGTTTCTGTGAATGGTTAGTTGTGCCTTTTGGATTAACCAATGTTCCTGCCTTCTTCGTCGATCTCATGAATCGCGTTTCCGCGATGTTCCCAACAAGTTGTCCTGGTTTTCGTTGATGATATTCTCATCTTTTCTAAGTCTGAGAACGAACATGAATCTCATTTGAGCTATGTGCAAGAAACTCTTAGGAGTCATCAATTGAAAGCCAAATATCCTATAATGTCATTTCTGGAGAGATGAAGTCTGATTCCTTGGGCACATTGTTTCTGAAATGGAGTCTCGGTTGACCCGGTTAAGCTCGCCGCGATTAATGCAAGTCTATCCATCTTTCCTCTTTTGTAATTTAATTATCTTACCTTCCTTTCGAGCCTATTTTCTTAGTTAGAATTCTGTTTGATTAGGATCCCTCTAAATTTGAATCTCCATTCTTGTTCTAAAATCCATTCTTGAATCATCCTATGAGAGAACGTATTTGTAATTAATGTAAAAATGTTTTATATTGTGTTGTTTGAGTAGTTAAGTTTGAATTTTGGGGTATCAATCTATTCGTCTGGCCAATGTTGTAGATAGGAATTCCAAAACACTTGAATAGAGAAAACTGACACAATATTGTTTTCGAAATTGGTAAATGAAATAATTTTATATATGATTATATTTTATATAAAGGCATAATTTTTTGAAATTAGATAGTAAAATGAATTGGTTATTAGAAATGATAATACTATATTTTCATTTATTATTTTGTTAACATCCCTTAACCATTAACTATTGTTGTATGTTATAAGGAGACGAAACTTTATAAATATGGTTTATAAATCTGATTTGCAATTGAAATGAAATCAAATTAAGAATTTGAGAATTAAATTTTCGTAGCTTTTCAAAATTTGGCTTTCAAGGTTTTGCAAAAATATATTATTTCAAAGTAATTCCGAAAGGAAATTGTTTCCAAAGAATTTTAAAAGAAGTAAGTCAGTACTCTCCTCTTTTGTCACTGGAAAATAATTTCGTTGATGACTGCAGCATCATCGACATTAATTTTCGAGTCTCAAAGTGGGGAGACCACTTAGTAGTACTACACTATTGTTTCGAAAAATGGATTTGATTTAAATTTCTTCAGTACGATTTGATGTATAATATATATATATATATATATATATATATATATATATATATATATCAATATGGTTTGAACTGAAACCGAAAATTTAACTCTTAAGTTTATGTTAAGTGATGGTTTTCAACTATTGAAATAAAGCAAAAAAAATTTGAATAATTGGAGTGTCTAAAATGAGAAATATAATCGAATCAACTTGAAATAGTTGAATCAGGATAAAATTAATTTGTATAATACTCAATTGCATCCTAAAACATAAATAAATTACTTAAAATATTCAAAAAGTTTAAAATGTTAATGTGAATATGTAATTGAAGGTTATACAAGAGGAAACTTAAGTAATAAAAATGTTCAGACTAAATTTTTCTTAATAGAAATGTTGTAAATAAAGAAAAATTTGTATAGAGTTCAATTACAGTCAGAAACATTAATAAAACTTACTTGGAAAAGTTTGAATGTAATGAGAGTATGCAATTGAATAATATACAATATAAAAATAAGTAATAAGATATCCAAAAATGAAATTTATATGCTTTTAAATAAATTGTTGTATCTGGTACTATGTAATTCGAATCAATCTTTCCTTCTGTTGTTTCTATTCTCCTATTTCGTTCATTTTTGGGACGAAAACTTTTGAGTGGAGGAGAGTGTAATGACCCGGAAATTTTAACGATTTAAATAACGTAATTAACTAAGTTTTTCATGAAAATATTTAACAAGAATTTTGCAATGAAAAATTGATATTTGAGATACGTCTATTTAAACGTAGCAAGTGTTAGATTTTCATTGGAAAATATGAAAGTTCGTTATGTTGTGTAGTTTCAATTTAAAATTTAAAATCGGTTAATATTTGTTGGAAATAAAATATTTGGAAGTTTACATATTTTTATATAAGTAAAATGTAAATCATTTTCTGAGTCAGAAGTTGTAATTTGTTTCGTCAAATTTGAACTGCTCTATCTCCATTTATATTATTTTCGGCGATTTAGCAGCAGTTTTGGCAAAAAATAGACTTTTGGAAGGATGGTCGTATCGTTGATATCTGTATACCGTTCTGTTTGTCTCATCGTACTGATCTCCACAGTATATTCAGTTGTGAATTTCGACGTCCAGTACGCGGCGAGACGTCGAAATCTGCAAAACAGTTAGCCGTTTTAGTACCCATTTTGATCCTTTGGGTATTCCTGTGTTTGTCTTCTGTTGAAAATAAAAAGCTACTTCATGAAATTCAATGGCTGGCTGTCACTATTCCCACTATTTGATTTATATATTGGTTCGTTTACACCTCTCATTTGTTTTCTCTGTTCATTCCGTGCTCTGCCATTCATATAAAAAAAAATATACATTCGCTTATATAGATCTATGAAACCGTTCATCACCTTTGCCTTCATTTGTTTGCTGAACCCGCACCTTACCGGCAGCAAATCACCTTCATTTTTCTAGTTTTTTCTCTTCATATATAGTTCGTTCTCTTCATATACTCATGCCCTTTATTTTTTTCGAACCGGCAGCAGTAAGGACCAATCTCTGATCCACCTCCCTTCAATCTAGATCCACACGCCCATTACAGCCCTCTTTCCACCACCGCACCTTCAACCTCACTGAAGCCACACCCGAACCCACTAACAACCGCGCTAGCCTTTGAACCCATAACACCAAACAGCCTACGCCTATCTCCCTCTCCGCCGGCAGCACAACCTGAGCTCCACTTCCCACCACTCGCCTCACATAGCCAAACTTCCACCACCCTTGCTCCTATGAGCTCCAAACTCCAGCCCGCACTGCCACACAGCCATCTCCAGCCGTGCACCGACCAGTCGAGCCTCTCTGCCACACTCCAGAACCCGAGCAGCACCCAGCGCCCATTACACCGCATGCCTCTCCACCACTGACCCACCGCATACTCCCCTTGCCAAACGCCCCTGCAATGTGACCATCCACTAATCTTACCAGCCTAGCACTGACCTTCACCATGCACACCACCATCTCAGTGCCGTGGCAGCTGACTTGGCCTTCAACCTTGCATGACAGCCAAACCCGAACAACCGCATGACCTGAAGTCAGCATTCCCCAGGTCCAGCAACCAAGCAGCCTTTAACCTTCTCCAATTTATTTTAAAGTATTTCAAGTTGAATGTATTATTTCAATTTCAATTTATGTTTAAAGTATTTATATAATAAGTTTAAATATAATAAGTATTCCAATTTATAATATGTAAAATAAACTATGTATATATATAATATGTTTAAAGTATTTATTTCAATTTATGTTAATATTTTAAATTAGATTTTTGTAATAACTTTTATATGTATATATATATTATGTTTAAATATTTATTTGAAATTTATTTGAAAAAAGAAATATATCGGTTTTTGGATGTTATAATATATATATATATATATATATATATATATATATATATATATATAATAGGGGGAATTAATTTAAAGGACAAAGATTTGTATATTTTTTGCCCCAAGGACACGACCTCAATATTTTTGCCACAAGGACAAACATTCTTCTAAAAATTATTAATAAGGACAAACATTTTTCAAAATTATTCATGAGTACAACAAAACTGCTATCAAGCTAAAAACTGATACCTAAAAACTGCTACCAATAATTACAAACTGATACCTAAAAACTGCTATCAATAACTAAAAACTGATACCTACAGAAAGTTGTCATTCAGGATAAAATATTGAAGGTCTGTACTTGAGGCTAAAAAGCTGTGAAATTTTGTCCTTGACAATAATTCCTGTATATAATATATATTTGTTTCCATTGAATTCAAGATCTTGCCTGTCGCTGACCAGTTATCTAGCTTGTCGTTGGTCTGTGTGCTTTTTGTGTCTCTTCCTTCGATGTTGTGTTCCATAGCCTCAAAATATGAGCAATCACTCATGATTGACATTCTTATGTTAGTAAATTTATATTCACATAAGATGACGATTGAAACATGTTGTTAAATTTAATTGATTAATTATTTAATTGTTGAATATGATGTGTTAATATTTAAAATTGTTTACCTATGTAAATTGACATATGGCACCATAACATGTTGTAATATATTATATTTAAATTGTTGATGATGATTATATTCTGGTAATTGATATGTTATGTTATTATTTTGTTCTCACTCTACAAGTTTCATTAGTTTTAGAAAATCCCTATGGGTTGAAATGATACATACCCGAACGATATTATAGATTAGAAAAAATCGTTATGGGCTGAAATATTATACCCAAACGATTTATTAATTTTGAATTTTGAGATTGCGGGTTGAAATGATATATATCGGTAAATATTAAATTATTGCGAATTGAAATGATAAATATCTGTATCACCTGACGATAGGATAGAAAATTTATACGTACGCCGTTGGTCTATTTTTGACAATGATTTTAAAAGTTTTGAAAGGAAATAGATGGGTTTTATTAAATATTGACTTTTAAGTTATAATATAAAGATTTTTATTTCTAAATATGTGTGTGAAATTTAGATTTTTAAATTATATGTTTGAAAATTTTAAATTATAAGCTAAGTTTTGAAAAATGTAAATTTTAAGATTTTACTTATAATTTTATTATTTTTAAACATATAAAATATAGTTTAATATAAATAAAATGGATTTAATAAAGTAAGATTTGTTTTAATAATATTTTATTTAATAAAATTTAATTTAATAGAATTTAATTGGATAATTATATTTATTGTAGTTAAAATATTTATTTAAAATTTATATTAATATTTTGAATATAGCTTTTGTAATAAATTTAAATCAATAAAAGTTGGAAAAATAAATTAAAGTTAGTTTGGAGTTTAATTTGGTTAAGAATTGAATATAAATAAAAATTGATTTGAAACTTATTAATCTTGAGATATTAAGATAAAATTTCATAACTTGATAACTGGATTTGAATAAAGGTGATTAAATGAATATTTTCAAATTTAAATAAAATTGAGATTGAATATTTAATATTGGTTTAAATTTGCAATTTGAGATTTTATTTAAACGTTATTAAAAATGATTAAGTGAGTATTTCCAAATTAAATAAAATTAAAGTTGAATTTTGAAATGTAAATCAAATTTATGAAATTGAGTTATTGAAAATTGTTTGAACGTTTAAACTTTGAAACCTATTGAATTAGAAGTATTTTAAATTTGTAGTTCAAACCTGGATTTGAAATCGATATAAATAAAAAATGGTTTCAATGAGAATCTAATTTGAACCTTAACCTTTTTAATTGAAATTGATGAACTGATATTGGTTTAAATTGAATGTTGGAATTAAAGTTGATTTGACTTGGTTTATGAAATCGGGGGAAACAATTCTAATTTGAAAATATTTTTGATATAAACTCTTTTAAATATATAAACTATTTTAATATATTTTATTTTAAATTTATAAACAATTTTAAATATATATAATTTAATATATAGACTATTTTTAATATATAAACTATTTTAATCTATAACTTATTTTTAAATATAAACTTCTTTTTAATGTATAACTATTCTAATATATGAACTACTTTCAAATATTCAAACTGTTTATGTCGGAACTGTTATGATTTAGATTTAATGGATTTAAATGCGAATACTTTGATAAGATGGTTTAAACTATTTTGTGGTTATGATTTTTGGAAATGAAAATGATTTAAAGTGAATATGATTTCGAAAGTGATATGATTTCGAAGTAAATATGATTTCGAAAGCGATATGGTTTTTGAAGTGAATATGATATTTTGATATGAAGTATGAACTATTTGAAATGAAAAATGACCATGGTGTGAAATAATCATTTAGTTGTTAAAGAGACTGGGATCGGATATTGTCATACTCTTTGCCAATACCAAAATCACTTTAACAACTGTGCACATGGTGGAGATTCCAGAACGAAGGAGGATGATTTGGCGAATGTCTATATGAGGTATGAACGCAGCACTGACTCCTGTGAGTTAGCTTGATGTGATTAAAACAGGAACCACACCGGGCCAAGTAAGGTCGCACCTCTGATCGAGCATGCTTCTTCGATACTATTCTATTACTTTGTGATTTGATTGGGTGCACCTTTGATTATGGAAGTGTGTCTCGAGGTGGGCGGTAGTAGCTGCTATCCGTTACCAACAGTATGGATGTGCAAAACGACAGTATTCTACCCTGGACATTCCCTCGCATGCCTTGTCACATGCCTTATCGGGCCCATTACGAGTTTGGTTTGTACCATTCCTATGAAGTGCTTCCTGAGTAAACCACCGGTTTGGTGGAGCTTATAGTATCTGTATAGACTATGCGAATATATAAAAAATGTGTTAAGGGGGATATGGACAACGCTTTAACGCTATTTTAATATTTTACTTTACTGTAGACATTATCTATGTAGCGTATTGTACTATGTACATAGATAGTTTAACAGATCCTTAAAGGGTGGAATCTCAAATATCTTTTAAGTTATTTGCTTTTCACTTGGACATCTCACTTGAGTTGTTGATTTACTTGTATAAAAATGTTAATCCTGACTCGAGTATTTTGTGTTTTGTTTTATGCTCGGGTCAGACCGAGTGTCACTGCATATGAGACTCGCCTTTGGAACTTGGGGCTTCACCTAGAGATCTATCTTTTATTCACCTTTTAGTTATTCCAGTTATTTCCAGTTGTTTATGTTCAGACTTGTCAGTTGCTTTTGTTTTGAGACATCTATGTATTGGATTTCTATTGTATTTATTTCAGACTCTGATGTGATGTTGTAGCTTCATGAACTACTATTTATCTATTCTGCTTCTTATTGTTATATTACTCTATGTCTATGATTATGTGATTGATTTATTTACTGTATATGCTAAGTTTTGCAAAATAAAAATTAACAATTTTTTGTTTTGAGCAATTCAAGTCTGATATGTGTGGATGATTGTCGATTTAAATGGTTCGAAATAGTCGGTCGCTACATGGAGGGTAAAGGAGAAGACTATTTTAGCAATTTACTTTGTTCTCTTGTTTATAAATAACTGTTTCACTTCTTCAATTTTGAATCCTATTCCTTCTACCATATCTTTCTTATATTTTTCCAAATGGACGATTTATTTATTTTTCAAAATTATAGAAAATTCCAGTGGTATAACTTTCATGTGTACCACTTCTTCAAATTTTTAGCTTAGCCATGTCCAAAGCTTATTTTTTTTTTAGATTATTTTCGGACCCATATTTTCAAGTCCGAAAATACCTCTTCTTCTTTTGACCATAATCACCCTCAAAACAGATCCAAATTGAATGATTCTTTTTCAAATTGTGTAAAAATGAATTTCCAGGTACTTTTACTACTGTGACTTTTCAAAATTCCTTGAGTAATTATCCAAAAATAAGTTGGAAGATGATCCATTTTTGGGTTTGATTTTTGTGAATTCAATGATAATCCAAAGTCCCTCCATTATTCAAGACCATGTTCCACCTACCTTGGCTAAGCCTACACCCTACTAAGTCGAGCTCTACTTTATGGCCGAGCCTCCCTTGGCTCTTAAGGCCTCCAAATATACATTTTATGTAAAGGGAAAGCTAAAGCCTAGGTTCGATTCAAGTTTTGTAGAAGTTCCGATTATTTTCGTAGCTTTAAAAGTGAGTAAATTTTTGTTTGAAATTAATTTTTTTTTAGCTTCATAGGTTATGCTTAAGTTAATGAAAAATTTATTGGTTGTTTGGTTGAGAAATGATGTTGATGTTATGGTTACACACACACACACACACTCTTATATATACTTGGATGTAATATGATATAAGACTTGAGATTTGAAGTCTAAATGTTGTTTATGCATGTAAAGGTATGATCTTGCATATGTTTTTGTATGTGGCATATGTATTTATGTTATGGATGTGATTATATGGTTGTAAGCTATAAAAAATTAGCACCTTTATATGGTAATGGCGATTTGAAATCCTGGTGTGAAACCATAGTTCTAATTTTAAAAATCAAAATCATTTTCAAAGTTCAAGCTTATTTTTTAGTTTTAAAAATACTTACTTAAAGTTTGATAAAGTTAATAAGCTTCTATAAGTTAAGTTTCCAAAAGAAAGAGCTAAAACAAGTTTTGAAGTTATGATATCCACAGCGTAGTCGCCACGGATGCAGTTTAGCTAAAAAGTCTGATTTTACAAAAAATTAAGTTTTTATAACTAAAAGTGTTTTACAAATGTTTTTATTAACTTAATAATGATGTTTAGGAAAGTTAATTAAGAATTTATTAATTTATTTCTAATTAATTAAGTGGTAATTAATAATTAATTAGGTATTAATCAAGGTTTATTAATTAAAATTAAGTCAAGGTTAGTACTAATTAATTATCTTTTAAAGTAAGATTAATATTTATTAATTATGAATTAAGTATGTGATTTGTTTTTAATTAATTAATAATTAAGCATAGGGTCAACTATTAATTAATTTCTAAGTAAGTGTTTAATTAATCTTAATTATAAATTAATTAAGGGTTTAATTTATAAATAAATTATTTATTGAAGGTTTGATTTATTTATTTACTTATTTAAAGCATAATTATGATTAATTTATTTATTTAGAATATTATTACTATTTAATTAAAGGTATTATTATAAGTATAAAATAATGAGTTTAAATATTATTAGATTATTAAATCAAAGTTTTAAAGTTTTAAACATTTTAATTTTGAAGATCGGTTTTATTCTAAAGTAACTTTTTTAAGAATATTTAAATCTTAGGAATTACTTTATTGACTACCCTTAAGTAACCCCAATTTATATGAAATCCCAATGATACCTATTTGGTAGAATAAAACATCGTTCTACTAGTTAAATAATTGACATCTTTTGGTAGAATAGATCATAGTTCTACCATAGTTCGCCAAGTATATTATGTTAACTTCTATTTAAGCAGAATAAAAACCAGTGCTCCTATTATATTTACTTGGAGATGTGTTTACAAGTACTAATCCCCATCTGCTATTAGGTAACTTAGACATTTACTTATACATTGATTGGTTTTTATTGATTGATCTCTTTTACATATTTGCTTGTTAAGTAAATACCCATGTTATAAGTTGAAAAATTAATTCAATTAAATGAGAACCACTATGGTCACTAAGCCACTTTTTGATTTTGTGAAGTCAAATATTTTACTTTATCCTTTTAAAAATGGTTTAAAGTTTATTGCCATTTTAAATCAGATGTTTAAAATATAATTAAGCAAGTATTCTATTAAAGGTGTCTGGTGTAATTTGGTACTTTTTGAATGATTGTTTAAAATCATTATTTTACTTATGTGATTTAAAGAGAATTAAATGAAGAATTTTTAAATAGTAACTGTTTCGTTTAAAGGTGTTTTAATTAGTTGATTATTTATAAAAGGAACTTTATCGATTAAAGTTTACTAAAGAAGTTTTGTTTTAAATAATGAAAGTTTATGAAAGGAGTTTATAAATTAAAAGGATATCTTGAAATTGGGAAAGAGTTTTATAAATGGTTCGGATATTTATAAAAGAATCCTATAAATAAACTTAGAGATTTTATAAAGAGTTTTATTTTTGGATTTGGAATTTTAGTAAAGGGTATTTATTAAAGGATTTATTGAAAAAATTTATAAAAGAATTTGATATTGGATGTCCTTTAAATAACCTTCTTAATTTTGGTGGTATGGACATTCGTTCCACGCTTAACACAGGAGGAATGTGTTTGAGGTTATCCTTATATCCAAGTTAAATAACTTTTATTGGAATCCTTTTAATATTATTTTGAAGTAAGGAAGCTTTCATAATGTTTTGTGAATATACTTATGCTAGTAAGATAAGCATACAATAAGTATATGAATTTTTTAAATAAATATTTTGGAAATAAATGAAAGATTTATTTGGAGGCTTAGTGGTTGTTATGGTTAGTTAAATCTCTAAATTGTTGTTGCTTTCGTATTTGATAGCTAAATAACCGACTGTCTAATCTTGGTCATTTTTGACTTAGGAAGTAAATAGAAGGTTTGCATGTTCATACGGCTGGAGTTCCTTCGGGAGAACTCATTTTGTTGAAACTTCTATAGATTTGGGGGATATATTAGAGATCCCTTTGGGACTCTAATATAGTGATTTTACTTTTAAAAAACCGGTAATGTGTCAATTGAAAATTATCAGTTGTTGGTTTGGAGAGACCAGGATCGGATATGTTATCCGAGAACCACTTCGATCCAATTCAACCATTTCAAACTAAAGACATCTTAAAGAATGTGGATTTGAAGATGGAGCTTTTGAAGTGTAAGGGATACTTACTACTAAGCCTGAAAGTTATTCCAAAGTAGATGTAGTGAAAGTAGTGCCTTCAGTTTCATTCAGACCCAGAACAAATCTGTATGGATGAATGCGATCATTTTATTTTTGTTAGAGGGAAGTGTTAGCATTTAAAGATGGTCTGCTAAAAGAAAAGGTGAAAGCGTTGCCTCAAGCCTTACAACTTAGAAAATGGCTAAAATAGGGCGGATGCAACAAGGCTATGTGGGTCGCTTCCATTAGGGTGTGTCATCACCTTTTTATATTATCATATTATAGATTTGGTTGTGCAAAAGAGCTCTTGATAAAGGTTAGGAACAACCGAGGTGATGACATATTTGGCACTATCCAAGTTCGGGGGTAGACCGGTTTTATGTTAGCTAGGGTGGACCAAGTTCAGGGTCTGACCCCAAGTACATTTTATCTGAAGGTGTACTATGTGGAAGGTAGTCCCTTGCCTTGTCATTATATGGAATCCTTTCTCCGGTACATGCCTTTGTGGTTTTGTTTGTAGATCCTAGTATGTCGAAATTTAATAATGTAATAATTTCGGCTATGATTAATATGTATTTGTATCTTAGACATTACTATAATATCACTGGATTTTTATTGGAAATGTTTTGGTTATCGTAAGTTAAAGCCTGACCGTGTTTATATGCAGTGTGGTCTTACGAGATATCTCTGATATTAAAGGAATTTACATGTTATAACAAATAAAATTCCTTGTGATTGAGTTTCTCATGCTAGTTTTACTAGACTGATCCAAGTGTTGTTTTCTTATAATGCTCGGCTCAACCCGAGCATATCTTCCAGATTTAGCTAGACACTTTAGAGCTTTCAGGTAACGAGCTAGATTCTCCAATACGTTTTCACGTATCTTACATTCTTTTGCTATTTTTTTGTTCTTATCTGTATTTATCAAAAATTGTAAAGACAGCTATTATAACTGTCCAAGATGGTAATAGGTTAGTGTATTCTGATGTTATGTATAAGTAAAGACGATTTCTTTTTGTAAAGATTTTGTGTATATTATATATTATTCATTATGTTTGTGAGATTCCGCTCTCTCTTTTCTTTCTTTCACCCAAAATGACCTATCTTTCAGATACTTAAATGAGCGGCATATGAGTATTGTGGATGTATTAAGTGTCGTCTTCATGTGTAAGAAACGTAAATCATTACAACATGGTATCAGAGTGCAAGGAAGCAAGAACCTTAGCCCTGGTAGGGTAAACTTGGTATGGATAGGGTAGGTGAGACCATAAAATGAGTCTGAGTGTATTGTATATATAAGCGCATATTTTTTACTTTTATAAAAGTGTTTTGTATTGTGTTAATTTATCTAACGTTATTGATAGGAATCTCTGAACACTTGAACAAGGCCAAACTGACATAATATTATTATAAAAGCGGTAAATTAAATAATTTTACCCAAGAACATATTATATATATATATATATATAAAGGAATCATTTTCAAAAGTATATATGGTTATCTATGATTGTTGTTAGGAGTTGATAATATTTAACGATTATAATTTAGGGTTTTTTTGTCATGCTTGTCCTATTTTGGAGCATGGACTATTATTTGCTGATCTATAGGTAGTTTTCTTGTTTAAGACCTACATTAGGTAGATAGGAATTAGGAAAAACATTGAAACAAACACATTATGAATTAAGTTTCACAGTTTGACTATAAGGTATTCGTTGATAATGTTGGTTTAAAATTGGGTTTTAATATATTGTGTTTATAAAAAGAAAAACTTCGGATGATTTAATAAAAGGTTGATTTATAAATCAAGGTTATAATAATTTATTTTGCAACCAAAAATAATTATCAAAGAATATAAATCTTGATGGCTTTAATAAAGTTTCAACTGATTCTTGGAAAAGTAGAAATAATTTTACTTGAAAATACTTTAAGGTATAAATATCTTAGAAATGAATTTAAGAGTAAGATTTTGCTTTAGATAGTTTGGAGAATGAGACTCAATCTATTTTGTTACGATCTGAATAATCTTCTAATTGACAATCAGATGTTTGCTTAGGCAAGTGTGGTAGTGCATTTAGTACATTATTCTCTTTCTCATTGTAAGATCAAAACAAGTGGATGTTTAAATATTTTATCAAAAACAATTTATTGTGAAATATATATATATATATATATATATTGTTGTTTCAAAAGAGGGATTTAAAAAGAATAAGTATTTTTATAATTAACTAGTTCGAGTGCCTCGAAAATGACTAAAATTGGTCAAGAGATGTGTTTGGATGGTAAACACATCTCTTTAGTATTACCCTTATGGGTAAAGGGTGTACGATATTATTGGTAGTACCCAATTCCTTGATATCATTTTGGAGTTACTCTGGCTACATGTATATTTGTATGGATTAAAATATATAATTTCATTTCAAAGGATTTTTGAAATAAAAACCTGACATTTAGCTCTTAAGATCCAAAAAATAAAGGTATTTTGGTTAAAGCATGGGCAATTAATGAAGTTTTATAATTGAATTAACTTAATAAGAAGGATTAATAAACTTGGTTTTGTAAAAACATGTCTTTCGATTTCACAATCTAGGAAGTGAAAATTAATTTGATGTTACTAGACAAACTAATAAATCTTTTTACCTAAGAGTTTTCTAAGAAAGTAGACTATAAGACGGATTTTGGATACCAGCATCCTACTCTTCTTAGCTACTTACCAGACCAAACGGATAAATAAGTTATATTGGTCTACCCATTTTTGAAACCCAAACTATTTTTAGGCCTACATATGAATATTTAAAAGTAAATGGAATTAAAATAAAATATTTCATATATACTCTTAGGATATAGGAGACTGCTATACAAGTTAAAAAATTAAAATGATTTTATGAAAGGAATCCTAAATAAGTTGTATCATTTTAAATGTTGAACCTAAGTTGAAATTTCTATGAAATGTTCTATAAATCTTTTTGGAGGGGGAAAAGTAATTCGGTGGATAAGAACCTCTAGATGAGTACGCAAGTTTTATGTAGATTATTTCCCTTTCTCATATAGTTATCTATCCAAGATTCAAGTACATGACGTGAGGTGTTTTAGACCATTCCGGATAAGTGCTTATCACTCGATTATTGATGTCGAACACTTGGTAAGGGTTCTTAATAAGGAACCAAAAGTTTTCTACCATAGTATATGGCTGTGTAAGAAGCCTGATTAGAGTCCTCACTAGGAAGTCGGGTGGGCGATAATAGTTCGAAAGTATAAGTTATGTGTTTGAGTGAGTGATCAAGTCATATTCTGGTATAGGAATGATCTATGTGCATCATACGTACTAATGAGTACTGTTAAGTCCTCCAGGGTTAGTTGTTTTTGGTTTAAGGTCGTGGTAAATTTTTGGGTCGAAATACTTTTAAGGGGGAGAGTGGAACGACCTTGAATTTTACTGCTTTGATTTTGAACAATTAATTAATTTTAAATATTTAAATTATGAATTTTGTAATTATAATAATGCTCTATTGCATAAAAAATAATGATGGTGAAATATTTTTTCAAATTAGTTTACAAAAATGTTGAGTTCGAATAAAAATCGAAAATGCGACCGAAATTCATTTTTTGAATTATGACTTTTCGTCGGCTAAAAGTTGTTATAAATGTTGTAAACTCTATAGTAAGTTTATATACATTCATTCATAAATAAGTTAGTATATATTTATACATACTCACACATACACACATTTACTTAATAATATAATGAGTGGAATTTGACATTTTTTGTAAATATGAACAGAGTTAAAATATGCCTTATGTAACATTAAGGAACATAAGTACATGAACCAATTAATGCATGTTGGCCACAAAAAGGGAAGGTGGACAAGCTTGTAGGCGTGAGGGAATGAAGGTGAGGTGGCATGTGATGTGGCAAGTGGACGTGGAAGGCAAAGGACAAGGCTGCCCTTTCACTTCTTCAATTTTGTCACATCTTCCTTCTATCATATCTTTCTCATATCTTATCCAAAATAGAAGATTTCATTTTTTATAACCGTAGAAAATTCTAGCGGTTACAACTTTCATGTGTACCTCTTTTTTAAATTTTGAGCTAAGCCATGTCCAAATCTCATTTCTTTGTAGAGCATTTTCGGACCCAGATTTCAAGTTCAAAAATACCTTTTCTTTATTTGACCATAATCTCCCTCAAAACAGATCCAAATTGAGAGATTCTTTGTTTAAATTATGGAAAGAGATTTTCCAAGAACTTTTCCTATGATAACCATTCAAATTCCGTGAGTAACTAGTCAAAAAATTAGTTGGAAGATGACCCATTTTTTGGTTTGATTTTTGTGAATTGGATGATACTCCAAATTACCACCACCATTCAAGGCCAAGCTCCATCGACCTTGGCCGAGCCTACACCCCATTAAGTCGAGCTCCATAGTTCATGGCCGAACCTCATTTAGCTCATAAGGCTTCCAAAAATCTATTTGGTGTAAAGGAAAACCTAAGGCCTAGGTCCGATTCTAGTTTAGTGGAAGTTCGGGTTATTTTGGTAGCTTTAAAAGTAAGTAAACTTTTATTTTTTTTAGCTTCATAAGTTATGCTTAACTTAGTGTACATTTATTAGATGTTTGATTGAGAAATGATGTTTATGTTATGATTATATATATATACATACATACATATATATATATATGCTTGGATGTAATGCTATATTAGACTAGAGATTTAAAGTCTAAATGTTGTTTATGCATGTTATAATTTGATCCTGCTTATGTTTTAGTACGTGGTAGGTATATTATTGTTATGCATGTGATTATATGGTTGTATGTTATAAAAAGTTAGTACTTTTGTATAGTAATAGCGATTTGGAATCCTTGTGTGAAATCATAGTTCTAGTTTTAAAATCAAAATCATTTTCAAAGTTCAAACTTTGTTTTTAGTATTCAAAACACTTACTTAAAGTTTGATAACTTTAGTAAGCTTCCATAAGTTAAGTTTTCAAAAGAAAGAGCCAAAACAATTTTTGAAGTCATGGTATCCACGGTGATAGTTGCTATGCATGCAGCTTCGCTAAAAAGCCCCTTTTTGAAAATTAAGTTTTTATGCCTGAAAGGGTTTTAGAAATGTTATATAACTTAATGGTGATGTTAAAGAAAGTTAATTAAGAATTTAATAATTTACTTTTTAATCAATTATGTTTGGTAATTAATAATTAATTAAGCATTAAACAAGGTTTATTAATTATAATTAAGTCAAGATTAATACCAGTTAATTATCTTTTAAAGTAAGATTAATTTTAACTAATTATGAACTAAGTATGTGATTAGTTTTAAATTAATTATTAATTAAGTATAAGGTTAACTATTAATTAATTTTTAAGTAAGTGTTTGATTATTCTTAATTTAATTTTTAAATTAATTAAGGTTTAATTTATAATTGAACTATTTATTAAAAGTTTAATTAATTTATTATTTTTTATGTATAAGATAACTATGATTCATTTATTTATTTAAAAGTTAATTATTATTTAATTATTAAAGGTTTAACTATTATCAAATAAAGAGTTTAAATATTATTGAATTATTTAATAACTTTAAATCATTTTTTTCTAAAGATCGGTTTTTTTAAAAGTAACCTTTTTAGAATGTATTAATTCAAAGGATTACTTTGTCGACTACCCTTAAGCAGCACCAATTGGTATGAAGATTGGTATGAAGACCAATGATATATGTTTAGCAGAGTTAAACACCGTTTTGCTAGTTAAAGTGTAATTGACGTCTGTTGGTAGAATAGATTACGGTTCTACAATAGTTCACAAGTAGATTATGTCGACTTCTATTTAAGTAGAATAAAAATCATTCTCCTATTTTATTGACTTGGAGATGTGTTTAGCAGAACATATCCCTATCTGCTATTAGGGTAACTTGGACATTCACCTATTTGTTGATTGGTTGTTATTGGTTGGTACCTTTTACATATTTGCTTCTTATGTAAATACACATGTTATAACATGAAAAGTTAAACTCAATCAAATGAGAACCATTATGGTCACTAAGCCTCTTTCTAATTTTGTGAAGTCAAATATTTTATTTTATCCTTTTAAAAATGGTTTAAAGTTTATTACTATTTTAAATAAGATATTTAAAATATAAGTAAGTTACTTTATGAATTATTATTTAAAATCAATATTTTATTAATGCGATTTAAAGTGAATTAAATAAAGAATTTTTAAATAATAAATTTTCTTAAAGGTGTTTTAAATAATTAATTATTTATCAAAGGAACTTTATTAGTTAAAGTTTATTAAAGAAGTTTTGTTTTAAATAAGGAAAGTTTATACAAGGAGTTTTTTCAATTGTAAAGAGATCTTGAAATTAGGAAAGAGTTTTATAAATGGTTTGGATATTTATACAAAACTTTATAAATAAACTTGGAGATTTTAAAAAGAGTTTTATAAATGGATATGTAATTTTAGTAGAGGAGATTTTAATAAAATGAAATAGATATATTAAAAGGATTTTTTGAAGAAATTTATAAAAGGATTTGAGATTTGATTTCCTTTAACCAACCTTCTTGATTTTGGTGGTATGGACATCGTTCCATGCTTAATATGATTTTGAAGTAAGGAATCCTTTTAATATGATTTTGAAGTAAGGAATCTTTCACGATGCCTTGTGAATATACTTATGCCAGTAAGATAAGTATATGAATTTGTTAAATAAATATTTTGGAAAGAGATTTAAATAAATGAAAGATTTATTTTGAGTCTTAGTGCTTGATGTGGGTATTTAAATCTTTAAATTGTTTTTGTTTGTGTATTTGATTGTTAAATAATCGACTACCGAATTTTAGCCAGTTTTGACTTAGAAAGTAAATAGAAGCTTCGCGTGTTCATGCAAATTAAGTTCCTTTAGGAGAACTCATTCTAGTGAAACATCTATAACTTTGAGGGATATATTATAGATCCCTTTAGGACTTTAGTATAGTCCTCTTACTTCTAAAAGAACAGGGAATGGGTTAGCAAGAAATTATCGGTTTTTGGTTCGAAGAGATCGGGGTCGATTGTGTTATCCGAAAACCACTTTGATCTAACTCAAGCATTTCAAAGTGAAGATATCTCGTAGAAAATGGAATCGAAGATAGGACTTTTGAAGTGCAAGGACCACTTGCTACAAATTTCGAAGGAGATTTGAAAATGGATGTAGTGGAGGTAGTGCCTTTGGTTTTGTTCAAACCTAGAACAAACTTGTAAGGATGAATGCTGGCATTTCATTTCTGCCTGGAGGGAAATGTTAGCATTCTAGGATGTTCTGTTGAGAAAAAAGGTAAAAGTGTTTCCTCAAGCCTCACAACTCAAAAAATGGAAAAAAAAAACTGGGTAAATGTAGAAGGGCTATGTGGGTCGTTTTCATTAGGGTGTGCCATTACCTTTCTAGATTATCATATTATGGATTTGGTTATGCATGAAAGCTCTCGATAAAAGTTGAGAACAACCAGGGTAATGATATATTTGGTACTGTCCAAGTTTAGGGGTAGGCTGGTTTTGTGTTGGAAGGTGTAGACCAAGTTCATGGTCTGACCCCAGGTATATTTTAACTAAAGGTGTACTATATGGATGGCAATCTCTTGTCTTGTGATTGCATGGAATCCATTCTCTAATATGTGCCTTTACAATTTTGATTGTAGAGCCTAGTATGTTGGAATTTAATAATGTAATAATTTTGGCTATGATTTGAAAGTGACTATTGTGGCTAGCTAACACTTAGGATCGTGTAATATGGAATATAATTAAATATAAATATGGAAATAGATGATAATAGCAAAGTAAATAAAAATGAGCACACCAGGAATTTTTATGCTGGTTCGAACTTCCCATTCTACGTCCAGTCCCAGACTTCCCTCTGGAATTTCTTAAAATAACCATCTCTTAACCCAATGGAATAGGTATACAACACCTGAGCAACCGAACAGGATTTTTCCACCTCTAACAACTGAAAGAGGACTTTAACCGCCTGAACAACCGAACAGGACTTCAACAGTTTCAGTAGAATTGCCTTGACACTATGTGTTCTTAATAACACCAATATGTCTTTGATAGTACAACCTTCCTATAATCTTTCCTCAAGTTTATATGTTTGTATAAAGATTTAGAAAGGAAAAAATTGCTTTGAATCAAAGGATAAGTTAATTGTTTCAGAGATTCAAGCAATATATGAAAGTTGTGATTGCTTTTTAGAATGCAGAGATATTAGAAAGTAAGATCACAAAGTAATTACTAAATTGGTGATTTTTGAATGGATTTTGTGTGTTTATATAATAGTTAAAGAGATGTAACCATTCATGAAGAGTATTGATCAACAGAAGCATCCATACCTCTTCATATTAGAACGTGACTCTTGACGAAAAGAAGTGTCCATTCAGAAAAAATGGTTGTTGAAAGAATTCAGTCGACTGACCCAAAACGATCAATCAACTGAATATTCAAAGTTGTTTAAAAAACAGAACCTTTCGGTGCACCTGTACAGGTTCAGTCGACTGGCCATATGCAGTTAGTCGACTGACCTGACAGTCAAAGCATTATTTGCACAGTTTAAAAAAAATTGAAGTTTTAAAAACAACTTAACTACTTGAGGATATATTGTAACATTACTAAGACTAAAAAACTTCAATAAATCAACATACTATACGTAGTTTTGTAGCCTTGTCTACTTTGTAGTTTGAATAGCATAATTCCTTTTCTTTTTGTCGCTTATCCATATAGTATAATTCGTTGCTTTGTCATGAATCAAAATATGTGATTCAACATTCTCCCCCTTTTTGATTAATGACAACACCTGTTATATATGATACTATTTTTGAGAAATATATAGTGGGTGTTATATATATCCCCCTGAATATATGGTGATACTTTTAATCCCTGCATAAAATGGTTAGTTTACAAATTTCTCCCACTTTGTCATCGACAAAAAGGAAAAGATAATGTATGCATAATAAAATTACTAAATGCAATCACAGAAACGAAAATTTTCAAATGTTACGAATACAGATTTATAGAATGTACGAAACAAAGAAATAACTAACTTACTACCACTAAAGAAAGATAACACCTTCATTTAGAATCAGATTCTATCTCCTCTTCTTCAACTTGAATTGTTCCTTTTCCTTTGGAGGAACTTCCTGCAAATTGTGTGCCACCTCCATTGCCACCTGTGTCGGAACTAGTATGTTCTTCCGACGTTGACCTGTAAAGTGAGGGACAGGGCGTTTGCCTAGATCATGTTGAGAAGTCTCCATAGCGGTGGAAGAGGAGCATGATATTGCATCCCATAAAATCCCGAAGAAACTCTTGATTTTATCAAACTTTTTGTCAATTTTATTATCAAGATTTTTAATACGGGAATCCAAGATAACTTGATTTCTGACGATTAAATCAATAGATTCCTGAGTACTTTGGGATGGTGTTGGCATACGGATGTCATCTCGTGATTGATTATGTTGTTGAGAAGAGGTTTCGTGCCAAGGTCGAGATTTCCATTCTTGATAGCTCATATAATAGTGAGAGGTCTTGGTGGTAGTTTCATAAGACTAATAGTGCAGTTATTCAAGGTTTTTGGAATAGAGGTATCGGATTCCAGAATAGGAACCTGGAGATTCATAAGCAGCTGCATAATATATTCACCAAAATAAATAATATTCATACGACCTTGGTTGAATATCAGAAATTCATCTAGAATGAGTTTTGGCCAATTTACTTCAATTTGTGCCCGAATAGCATATAATGCTTTATAGTTGTTTGGATAGACAAGCTCATACGAGCCAGTGCGGGGTAGAATTGTGTGCATCAAAGCTCTATGCATTATTCTGACAGTAGGTCGTAATGCAATAGACTTAAGCTCGGTCATATCATCTTCTAGAAATCGATGACTTACTTCGTCTCTTTCACCTACAACATCATTCAATTCTTGTAATTCAACACCCCTTGTCGGAGTACAAAGAATATGACCGATTCTATCTAAAGAGAGAAACACTTGTTGCCCACATACCAAACTCCAAACGCAATTGTCACGATTGCGTGAGTTTTGATGGCCTAAGTTCAAGTTCGCATAGAAGAGTTTCACCAAGATATAATTTATCTTGATATTGTTTTGATTATGATCTAAAAGTGATTCTAAATGGCTTCTTCTTGCTAATTCTTGAATCCTATACGATGTAAAATAAGGAAAGACAACAAAAGCACCTTCAAAGAAATGGGCTTCTTTCATCTTATTCCATCGTTGAACTACAGTTGCATCGTATAGCCATTGAGCGATTTGTGAATCAATTGGCTCGGAGGAAGAAGAAGCATGCCTAGATCTCTTTGTTTGTCGAGGTGCCATTTGAATTTATAAAGAGAATTGAAGAAATTTTTGAAAATTTTAGGAGCTAGGGTTTTGGAATTCTAGATATTGGAGGTAAAAGTAAAAAGTAAAAGAGTATGTGGGGGTTTTAGGGGTAAAAAGTAGGTAAACAAAAGTGGAAAGGACGTTTCAGCTGTGAATTCAATCGACTGAATATTTGTGGCCAGTCGACTGAACCACTTTCCCGAGCGCTCTGCAGCAGTTTTAGTCAACTAGTATAGTCGACTAAAATAACTAACATGCTATATGTTTGGTCATTCAATCGACTGGTCGTATTTAATCAGTCGACTGAATAGTACATGACCTACTTTCCCAAGAGTTATGTTGTAGATTCAGTCGACTGGTCTAATTGACTAAAGTAACAATTTCGCTCTCTGTTTGCTTATTCAGTCGACTGGTTGCATTCGATCAGTCGACTGAATAGTGCATGAAAATATAAAATATGCAGTTTCAGTCGACTGATTGAATTAATCAGTCGACTGAATGTGTCATTCAGCATAGTTTGTCACATTTGAACACAAAAGAGTAATATATTTTATATATAAACAAAAATGTATACAATGTAAGATTAAAAAACAATTATAAAAAATAACTATTTAATTTAATTTAATTTAAAAAAATAATGTTGAAAGAATTCAGTCGACTGACCCAAAATGATCAGTCAACTGAATATTCAAAGTTGTTTAAAAAACAAAACGTTTCTGTGCACCTGTACAGGTTCAGTCGACTAGCCATATATAGTCAGTCGACTGACCTGACAGTCAAAGCATTATTTGCACAGTTTAAAAAAATTTAAAGTTTTAAAAACAACTTAACTACTTGAGGATAGATTTTAACATTACTAAGACTAAAATTTTTTAATAAATCATTATACTATACGTAGTTTTGTAGCCTTGTCTCCTTTGTAGTTTGAACAGCATAATTCCTTTTCTTTTTGTCGCTTATCCATATAGTATAATTCATTGCTTTGTCATGAATCAAAATATATTATTCAACATGATTAATATGTATTTGTATCTTAGACATTATTATAATATCATTGGATATTCTATAGAAAATATTTTGGTTGTCGTAAGGTAAAACTCATCCGTTTTTATGTGCGATGTGGTGTTATGGGATACCTTTGATTTTAAAGATTTACAAGTTATAGTTAATATAATTCCTTGTGATTGAGTTCTCACGCTAGTATTACTAGACTGATCTAGGTGTTATTTTCTTATAATGTTCGGGTCAGCCTAAGCATATTTTCTAGATTTAGCTTGACACTTTGGAGCTTTCAGGTAACGAGCTGAATTCTCCAAGACTCATTCATATATCTTTCATTCTTTTGTTTTTTTTTTTGTTTTGTTCTATCTTTGTTTATCAAAAATTGTAAGGATCGGCTGTTATAACTATCCAGGTTGATAATAGTTAATGTATGCTGATGTTGTGTATAAATAAAGATGATTTCATTTTAAAAAGATTTTGTGTATATTACGTACTATTAGTTATGTCTGTGAGACTCTTTTTGGTCTTTGCTTTCTTTCACCCTAAAGACCTGTCACTTAAACGATCGACACAAGAATACAGTAGATGTATTAAGTGTCGTCTTTAGGTGTAAGAAAGGCAGACCGTTAAAGTTTTGTTGAAGTGTTTGGAAAATCAAATTGGGCAATCAAGGTGGGTTAATACTCACCCAATCTATCTTTAAATCTTTAATTGCATGCATATAAATTTGTACTAATTACTAAAGAATTGAAATCATGATTATTTTGTTATTTCTTGGTTACAAATTTGCAACTTGTTCTCTATTCAAAACTAGTTTCTGTTAGCAATTTGGCCATATCTTTCACATTTTTCGCCGAAATTCGATAATTTTTTTTGAAAGCCTTAAATTTTATCTACAACTTTCTTGTTCTGACTTTTGTAAAATTCTAGGCTTTATATGGTCAAAATAATGGTTTTGTCTCGCTACCATGAGATTGAGCGACAGGAATCAATTTAAGCCTGAAAACTTGTTTCGATCAAAAATTTTGAACTATAAGTCCAAATTCGACTGATTTTTCCGAAAAGCTTAGACTTTTATCTACAACTTCCATGTCTAGAGTTTTGTAAAATTCTAGGTTCTGTATGGTTGAAATGGTGTTTTTGTCTCGCTGCCCTGAGATTGAGCGATAGGAATCAATTTAAATCTGAAACTTGTTTCAATCACAACTTTTGTTTTTTGGAACCCTTAGAATTTTATCTAAAAATTTCCTATTTTTATTTTTGTAAAATTATGGGCTTTAGATGGTCGAAATACTGTTTTTCTCTCGCTGCACCAAGATTGAGCAACATAAATCAATCTAAATCTAAAGCATTTTTTTTATCATAACTTTTGAACCAAAAATTCAGTGATTCTTTTTCTAGAAAGCTTAGACATTTATCTACAGTTTTTTTTTTGAGTTGCTTGAATTTCTAGGCTTTAGATGGTCGAAATAGAGTTTTCCCCTTACTTTACTGAGATTGACTCACATGAATCAATTTAAAACTAAAGCTTATTTCAATCATAACTTTTGAACCATAAATCCAAAACTAATGATTCATTTTTCTCGAAAATTGTAGACTTTTATCTATAACTTACATTGTTTGTGTTTTGCAAAATTTGAATTTTAAAGGGTCGAATTACATTTCTTTATCGTTCGCCTAAGAATATGTTGTAGGCATCTTCTTCTCTTCTCTTGTGCTGCTCATTTTGCATTTTTCTCTACTGCTTTGCATGCTATTGTTACAACTCTGAGCATTGTTTGGATGAGATTTAATTATCTATTCCAAGTTTTGAATTTATTTCTTGTTGCTTTTGATTTCTTATAAGTTTTACTCAAGTGTACATTTAGAGATGCACATTTTTTATGCACTAGTTTTCAAGTGTTTTATAAAGAAATATTTTGAAAAGAAATTATATAAAAGAATATTTGTATATACATAAAGGTTCTAAACGAAATGAATTTTGGAAAAGTAAATACTTATAAATATTTAAAGTTTTCAAATCATTTATGAAGCAAACTAGCAAACAAATGAGTTTATGGATTTTAAAATAAGAAGTTTGAAAGTAAGTGTATAAATGAAGTGTTTTGGAAATTATTTTCCATATGGTAAATTATATTATTTTTTATTTAAACCATAAATTCTTATGGGATTTTATTGTGTTTTAGCCTTTGGCTATTTATATGCTATTTGCATTGTGGTGTGTTTTTGGGTTAATTATCTTCTTGCAATTTCTACTTTCATTTGAATGTGAAATCAAATTAAACAACTTATCAATACAAGTGGTATGAAATATTTGTATTACTTCATTGGTTGATTATTGGACTTGTTTGATTGAATATTTAGTCAAGTGGGATTTACAATCGTTTAGTAAATATTTAAGCATCGCAATTGATTATGGGATACTGGGCAAAACTTATTTAGTGACTAATCAAAAGTATATTACACTTATCGAGTGGATTTTACTAACATTTAATAAATGTTCAAGTAAATTCGAGTGGTTATGAGACATACGTTCGTTACTTGAATGATTACTATTCAAAAGAATATAACACTTATTTTATCGAGTTTTCATACTCGTTCTTGGGTGATCTGTTTTATGTGGATTATATGAGTTTTCAGGTCCATCTTGAGATGCTTCTTTATAAACGAGTTTAGATTTGTGAAGTGCATGTCTCTTAGGTTGGCGCGTGAAGTGCATGTCTTTTGTGTTGACCTGCAAAGTGCTTGTCTATAGTACTAGCTTATGAATTTGGCTTGTGATGTGCTTGTCTTATTCGACATGCGAAGTGCATGTCATCTGTGTTGCATCATGCAAAGTGTGTGTCTACTATAGCTTGGGATGTGCTTGCTTTTGTTTTACTTGCGATATGCTTGTCTTTATGATTCATGATTTATGACTTACTTTTACGCTAAGTCTTTTGGGTTATGACTCGCTTTTAAGTGGCCTTATATTTTCTAGAGTTTACTTGCTTTATGCAGTCTCTGGTGTTCATGAGTTTTTGAAGTTAGTTTTCCTTATCATTATACTTGAGGCATGAGAGGGTTTGCCAACATGGTGATTTAGTATTATTGTCTTTTGATTGCTTATGGCGCACTTTATGGAGTTCTTTTTATTCCCTGAGTTTTAAGCAAATTTGTTGATGGATGATTCTAGGTGAGTCCTTTTAATATTTAGTGGAATACACTACGTAGATTTGTATACTTTGATACTTGTGTATGCATAGTATTATGATCTTACCTTTTGGATATTTAGATATAGTCTGGTCCGTTTATTTTATAACACTCAGGTTAAATAGAGACTTGACAGGTACGGGAACTCGGTGACTTGGATTTGGGCTAGCTAGAGCAGCTATATGAAGTAGTAGCTTTTTGTAATGGCCCGTATTTTTAACTATTTTAAATTATTAAATTTAATATAATTACTGAACAAAAATGGTTTAAAATAAAAAATATAGTGATTTACTAATGTAGTTTATTTAATATGAACCTGAATAAAATTTCAAAATAAATAATTTCAAAGAATTAGGTAATAACAAGCATTGAATGAAATTCTATGTATTGGAAGTGTTTATAATCAATAGTATGAATTGAATAATAATGTTGAATTATTTAAATAAAAATAAAATAATTACTGATAATTAAAATTCATCTGAAATTTTTTGATTTATTAGTGTAAATTATTTGACAATTGAATTGTTTAAATTTAATATTTGAAAATTATTTAAATAATTGAATTCTGAATTTAATGAGAATGGAAATGATGTCATAAGTTGACCTAAATTTTATTTAAACAAGAATGAATTTTTTGCTTTTAAATTGAATTTAAAGGTGAATAAATATGAATTTGAAATTTTATATTTTAACTAACGAGTAAAAAGACCCAGGTTCGATTCGTACCATGCGCTTCCATATTCTATATAAATTTACCAAGGGGTATAAGGGCTTGGGTCGGCTTTACTATACCCTCCTCAGAAGTTTACCGACCCGCCGAGTTCTTCTAGGTTTTCAGAAGAAGAAAAAACCATTTTGGCCACTGTCTTTGATTTCGACGAAACCAATTTCATCAAATTTATAATGGCGAATTATTATAGGATTTCATGTTTTATAGCAATCAGACTTATCATTTGATCGTGTGATCTTAAAACGCGTAGAAATTAATTAAAGGAATTTAATTAAAATAATTTGACTTGAAAAGCTGTCTTCTGCATACATCGAATTAGGCCTCAAGCCTAGTTCCATTGTGTTCGGAATTGGGGTATACCATATAGAATGTCAGGCAGCACGCTTCGTTTGGAGTTTAGAATTTCACGGGTCGATCGGGCGAGATATTTTCAAATTATAATAAAATATACTCATCCATCTCCCAACAATTTGTATGCTATGTCCACCTTGCTGTACATACCCGTACCAACCCTTTATCTGCCTCTCATTTTCAATTTTCAATGATCGAATGGAAGAAAAAAATTGTGCCATTTTTTAGCGTGAGGGCGAGGATCGAGGAGGCTTGCTAGAGGGGCAGCGCGAGATGGTGGAGGTTAGCATTTGATCGCTGTTAGGGTTTGGGTTCTTTGGGTGCATGTTGATGAAGGCTACTGCTGGCAAAGTGGAGGCGCTGAGGCGGCATGGCTAAGGCAAGGTCAGCGGCAGGTCGAGGTCGTAGGGCGATTGTCGATCGCGTTAAAAAGAAGATGATGAAATCGAGAATTGCCTAGGAAGAAGGGAAACGCAACAACATATTGTGTGCAGAGGGAAGTTTGGATAAGGTTAGTTTAATTAATTATTTAGTTAAGTGCTAATTAATTTTTGATTATATCAATGCAAATTTATTAATAACTTTTTCATACGAGATCCGTTTCTAACAAAACGAGTAGCATTGTGTAACAACCCGGATTTTTAGTCGTTGAATTTGAACATTGAATTTATTTTATATGTTGAATTTTGAAATATAAATGAATTTTAATAAGAAGTTTATCGATCAAATAAGTGGAATAAAACTTAAGTTCCAAATATAGCGATTTATTGAATAAATTTAATTGTTGAATTAATAATTAAAAATCATTTCAATAATTGAATTGCAATTAAATATGAATTGAAATGATTTCTAATGTTGATATAAATTCTATTTGAATTAGAGTTTAGTTAATAAATTTTTAAAACTAAAATTTCAAGTGATTTCGTCGACTTTTGAAATCATCAATTTAAGCGACGCTTTAAAATAGTCTTCCGACGCACAGTCTCGAAAGTCGACAAAACTTGTTCCATTGGATCCGTAATAGTATAGTATTGTTGGATTACAAATTTCATAGCGCTTGGATTTACCGTTTGGTCATGCGATCTGAAAACGCCTAGAAATAATTTAATTGGATTTAATTTAAATAGTCAATTTAAAAAGTTATCTTCCACATGCAATCGAATTAGGTTCCTAAACTATTCCCATTGAGTTCGGAATAGTGGTATAACATTAGAAACACCAGGCGCCACACCTCGATAGGAGTTTGAGATTTTAAGTTATATAAAACGAGATATTTTATAATTAAATAATATTATAAAATTTTCTCAAAGCCTATAATTCTCAACCGACCTACCTTGTTCGAGAAGCCGTCCCTTTTTTTTAAATCGAGTATGCCCCTTCTCTTTCTTTTCCAAAGTCGAAATCGTTCAAAGGAGGGAAAAATAAATACGAAATCAAATTCAAAGATATAGAGATGGCGCTTGTGATACTGAAGGCAACCGCGGCCTAGCGACCGACGACGGCCTAGGAAAAGGCCGTGTGACCTGGTGGAGGTTGCGACCTCACGACTACGCGTCGCCGAGTGATGCTTGCAACTTGGATGCAAGGAAGGATGGTTAAGCGATGATGGCGGTGATGCTCGGTGATGACGTGGGATAGTAGTCGACTTGGTGGCTGGAGCAGCCCTAGGGCTTGGAGTCGCGTTCGATGTTAGGGGGAGTGCGTCTGGGAGGCAAAGGTGAACTCATGATGCATGTGCGCGTGAGGGTGAAGAGGGCGGCAGCACGGAGAAGAGAGCGGCAATCAATTTTGGGTCATGGGCTAGTTCGTGCCTACAGTTGCGATATTCATGGTGGTGTGGAGTTTGGGTCTTTGACCGATGGAGGGGGCTAAGGGATGGCATCGTTTGGATAAGATGGTGAACGGTTGGTGAGGAAGTGCGATTTGCTGAGAGAAACTATATGTAATTTATTTTAATTAAATTTAATAAAGGTAATTAACTAGCAAATGAGGGATTAGTAAAATTAATTTATAATTTAATTCGTGAATCTCATAAATGTTATTATTAATTTATACCTATGTAGTTAATGCCCCGCTATAACCCTGCTATATCTCATGGCGGATTTCTACCGCTATAATTTTTCCATGTAGCCCCAAATATAGCTTTTCCGCTTTAAGCCCCGCTATTTCGCTATATCCCGTTATTCCTGTTATATTCCGCTACTACCGCTATATCTTCTTTAAAAGAAATGAATTGAAAAATGAAATTTATACATTATAAAAATTATGAAACTAATTTATTTAATTTAATTGTTAATATATTTCCAAAAACGAAAATATTCTAATATTCTACTAAATTCAGTTACGTTATATAACAGTTTTACGTTTATTTACAGTATATTTGCACATGTTTTTATTTAAAATTATTTATGTATTAATTAAATTCAATTGAATGTTAATTTTTTATTTAGTTACCATTTATATATTTGTAAAAACATTAAGTACAAGTATTATATGCTATTTTTGAGTCATCCTCTATATCCCGCTATATCCTCGATGTATCCCCGCTATGACTTTTTGCACCTCCGCCGCATTGAATCTGTCAAGCGCTTTAACAGCATAGATTTATACGAGGTCCAAAATTAACTTAACGAGCCACGCTGGATTCGCAGCAGCGAATACTACATGATGGAATAAGTTTGAAATTGGAACGATTAGCAATTCGAAAATTAAGGTGAGTAAATCTCACTCAATTTGGTTGACTAGTTTATTTTATTGTAATAAAAAATTAATTATTGGATGATTAATTGAATTCATATATATTTTCAGTTGAATTTTATATTATATATATTAGTAGTAGGATATAGTTTCCGCCTATTGGAGGGGATGAGACATTATGCACCCCGCCTGATAGCGGATGATCCTATATTACCACGTTATCTTGCTACGAAGTGAGATTGGTATTTTATGGTATCAAACATCTATGAATGCAGGGAAATAGGTTGGAGGGATCCAACTGGATTCCTTATATATATATATATATATATATATATATATTAATTGTTTTTTGTATATAGTGATATAAGATGAAATTGAATTGTCTATTATGGATTGTGATATGTTTGATATATTGGATGCTATAGTAGCACTGGCTTTAATTTTGGTATTTTAATACCAGAAAATATTATTTTTGAATTTAAAGGAATTAAAAGGAGAATTTGGATATAAAAATCTTTATATTGCGATTTGGATTATTTCAAAGGAAATCGAGTTGGATAAATAATATTTTATTTTTAGGTTGTACATAACTATTCGAAAATTATTTTTAATAAAGATTTTAAAATAATTTATATAGGGGGTTTTTGACCATGGATTTTAAAATGGCATTTTTGAAATTATGTATAAGGAGTTTTAAATCGATATTTAAAATAAGTTTGAAAAATAAATGAAATTTATAAAGAACTGGATTTATAAAAATGGAATTTTAGAAATGAGATTATTTTTATAAATAAGTAAAACTCAAATGAGTTATAAAAATTTATAAACGATGTTTATAAATAAGAGAAATGATATCAGTTGATTGGGAACATAAATTCACAGTATGAACTTATAGTGAGATATGGAAATCGGGTTTGGGAAAAATAGTGTATTCTATTTTTGAAATGTTAGAATGGTTAGGAAAAATTAAAATTAGTTTTAAAATGGGATTTCTATTTAATAAACTATATAGCTAAAGCTGATTAGCATTGAAATATTTTGAAAAATGGATTATTCAAATATTTAATATTTATTGAAATGAATTCAAATTTTTATAATGTTTTGTAAATTGATTAGTTTTATTTAAAAATGAATTGAAAACGAGTCATCAATGTGAATTTAAAATGTTTTAATAGTTTCAATAATTACTTAAACATGTTTTAAAATATGTTTTTATTCTTTGAAAATACTTAATATATATATAGTTTTGAAATGATCGAAATTTATTTATGAATCTTCTCGAGATTTGCAAACAAGGTTTATCTAATAAGTGTGATTTTATAAGAGAAATTCTCAAAATGGAATTTAGGGAAACTGAAGAAAATTTCAAAAGTATTTAAATATAGAAACTTCGAAAATGAATTAGAAATTAAAAGAAAGGAAGTTAGAAAAGGGTAGTTAGAATTATAGACAAGTGTAATTGATTTTGAATTTTTTTTAAAGGGAATTAATTAATGAATTTTGGAAACTTATCTAATCCGTTATACATGAGTTGAGGAAATTACAATGGATTATAAGGATTTTTAGAAATATGAAATAAAAGGGAATATTTCCTAAGTATTGGAAATAAAATGATTTGGAAAATATACGATAAATATTTCCAAAGTATTTGACTGGAAGGATTTGAAATATTTTAACTACAAGATCATCATTATAGAAATATTTTCAAAAGTGTTGAATTGTAAATGGAATTGGAAAAAATATGTCTAAGTATGGATATGATTCGAAAATATCCTGTTATGGATATAAGTAATTAAATTTGTTTCCAAATTTTGAATATACTGGGAGATGTTGAATATATATCTATTTAAAGATATTTTGAAATAAATATTTGAAGGATTTATAAATTGGACCTAGTGACTGTTTACGTCTATAATTTGATAGTTAAACAACTGACTATCAAATCTAGCCTAATTCGTTGATCGTTTCGAAGAGACCGAGATCCGATTTAATCATCTGAAAACCACTTCAATCTGATTTGTGTGTTACGGATTGTGATATCTAGAAGATAATGGGGATAGTGATCTTGACAGAGATTCGGTTTGTCCAGACCCAGGACAACTTGTATCGATGAATGCTAATATTGCATTGTTGCCTGGAAGATAGTGTTAGCACTCTAAGTTGGATTGCTATTCAAAAAGGTAAACGTAGCCTCAAGCCTCATCAACCGGGAATGACTAAAACATGGGAGATACAACATGGCTAAGTGGGTCACACCCAAGTTGGGCATGTTATCACTTTTCTAGATATCCTTGGATATATTATATTATAATTATGGATATGGTTGTCATGGAAAAGAGAGCGCTCGATTAAGGTGGGAACACCTAGGGTGATAACATATTCGGGATTATCCAGTAAAGGGTAGGCCGGTCCTGTGTTGGTAGGGATCATTAGGTATGATCTCGGTATATTTTTCTAGAGATGTACTGTGGTGGGCGGTACGCCAGTAGCCTAATCATTGTATGGAATCCAATATCCACTACGAGTCTGTACGGTTTTAGTTGTATGCCAATTATGTTGAACGTGAGATGCAAGAATTTCATCTATTTTCTAAGTTACTTTCTATAAATACTATTATAGTATCAGATGATTTTGATATAAAATATTTTGGTTATTGCAAGGTCAAAAAACGTCGTATTTATGTGTGTCTTGGTCTTACAAGATACCTTTGTTTTTCAAAGGATTTTGAAAATAGTAATAATTAAAGTGAGTGTGTTTTTCTCACGCTGGTTTTCCAGGCCGACTCGGATATTATTTTATTATAATGCTCAGATCAGACCAAGTATTACAGATTCAGGTTAGGATGCTATGGAACTCAGGAGATGAGCTAGAGGATTTCAAGCATGTTTCACGTACTTGTTTATATTCCATTGTGTGTCTAGACTGTATGGTCAGCATTGGTGAGGACAAGTTATAATAATTGTCCATATTGATGTACTAATTTTTGTACTCTGATGATTATATGTATATTAACAAATACAGTTTCTTTTGTATAAAAATCGATTATTATATGTTATATTTTATTCCACTGGGATTGTGAGATTCTGTGTTATTGTTTTCTATTTCTTCTTCAATCTTTTTTCTTCTTCACCCCTAAAGATTCATATTTCCATTTAATTTGAGTTAGATACATGTGATTTATTATCGAATCAAAGAGTACAAAGAGACAGGCCTTTACATTTGGTATCAAAGCAAAAGGTTAAGTGAGAATCTTGGCTTTGTGGGGGTTACTCATTGGAGATAGGGTCAGTAGTACCCTAGAATGATTTTGAGTGTACTAATAGATATGGGCATGTATTTGTTAGTGAATATAAATTTTTTTTTATTGTGTTGGCTTATCGGTTGAGCGTTTATAAATTTTGGTCGATACGGTCTTAACAACTGTATCGATAGGGGTTTCTAAACTCTGAACAAGTTAAATCGACATAGGATTGTTTTAAGGTGCGTAAATGAAATGATTTTATCCAAAATTATATTTTGATAAAAAATAAATAATTTCCTAATTATAGTATATCGATGTGTTTGGATGTTATTATTATAATCAAAACAAGATTATAAAATTTGAAATGGTTTATGTAACCAAATAGAAATTGTATAAATATGATTTATACAAACAAGTTAAACTAAAAATGGATGAAAACAGAGTTTGGAAATTTAAATCCCAGAGATTTTGGAAAGGTTTTCTAAAGTGTTTGCAAAGAATAATAGTTTATTTTGAAATATTTTGAAATAAGAAGCATTTTAAATGGATTTCGAAAGTGATAAAACACTGAACTCACTTCAATCGTTGGAAAATAATCTCGGTGATGATTGCAGCATCATCAGTATTCATTTTCGAGTTTCTAAGTGACGAATTGCTACCAGTATATTGGTATGGAGATTTTTGTTGAAAACAAGTGTTATTTTGGGAATTCCAAACACTACAAGGATAACCGTGATTTTCGACGGTTGAAAACTGTCGGCGGCCGTCGGAAGCCGTCGGCGGCCGTCGGAAAAAGCCGTCGGAAAATAAGGCGTCGGGGAGCAATGTTTCCAACGGCTTCCGACATAGGGTTCCGAACATATTTCTAACGGATTCCGACATTTGTCGAAATCCGTCGGAAAAAATATCCTACAGGCTGTCGGAAGCCGTCGGAAAATGCTCACCTAGAAGCTGTCGGAAGCCGCCGGAAGCTGTCGGAAATCTGCTGCGTTTTTTTATTCCTGCTGTAAATATAGCCTTCCATCCACATTTCTCTTCCAAACACTATTACACCAATACTGCAGAATCCAGTGTACAATATTCTAACCAAATATCAAAACCCAAACTACACAAAATTCATCAAACACACAAATACATCAAATTATATCAAAATAAAATACGTAATATACATAACCATTCCAACATTCACAACAACCCCAACAACAAGTGTTCTACCATGTCATACATACACAAAATCATCAACATCCACATCATCATACAACCACACAAACAAGTGTATCAAACATAATCATACAAAAATCAACAACTGCCTCCACCATCTACCAAATCATACAAAACTAAAAAAACATACCTGAAAAAGCAAGCAATCGATCAATCTCCTCCAGATCTAGAGCCAGCCGATGAAGGGAAGCGGCCACCATACTGCTGCATGTACTCTAGCAACATGTTTGGTGTGCATGGCCTGTTGGCGGTTCTGCTCCTTTAGCTGGGCCACTTTAGCCCGCAAATCTTCGATATCTGCTAGATCGCTCTGAGCTCTATTCCGCCGACCTCGTCTCTGACTGCTGGCCTGCAATAAATATTTAATTTAGTTGTGTGATCTCTATAAGTGTATGTGCATATCTCTATAAATGAATAAAATTCAAGTTTATTGTTTTGAAAAGGTCCAAATAGCATATTTGAAGTATTTTAAGATAAAATTATATATTCCAACATAAAATTTTGACTTAAATATCAAATTAGCAGTAAAATAAAATATTTACCACTTGATTGTCAAATCCGTATCGCCTATCATGCTCTACTAGATCCATAACGGACTCAATAATATCATCCTCCTCATCAGTCGTCAGCTGTTCTCGACCCGTATCAGCAAGGAGTTTCTGGCGCTGCTCCATAAACTTTTCCTACATTAACAAATTAATAACATCATATCTTATTTCATTAGAGTTTAACAAGCAGAACAATTACTAATCCTGCATAAAATGAAATATGCTTACATGGCTCTTGCTGGATTTATCGTCCTGCCATGTATACGAAACAGTCTCGTCCGGATTTACATGCTCGACAGCATGCGTACGAGTGAACACGTCCATATAGCCCACCGGACCATGCGCCTCAGCTTCCTAAAGTTGATTTTTACATACAATTATTATACATTTAAAATTATATAGCATAAACTATTTACAATTATCATTCGGTAAATTTACCAACTCCTGCCGATACTGCTGAAATGACTTCGACCTTCCGCGATGAGTGATGAGATATTTATTTCTGTTTGCAGAGTTTCTATCCGACTATGCATGTACATTTTGATACATTATTTTTCGATCACGTTAAAGTAATAATTCAAAAAAAATTAGTATACTTTCCTTTGCCTCGTCCGTTTCTCAGTATCCTAACCATGCTTGTCGTACGCTCTCCCCCATCCACCGTGGTTTCTTACCAGATTTCTTAATTTCAGATATCATGTCCCTATAGTTCTTGTGCATCTTCTTCATCCAGTATCCTCGTGCCAGCAGCATATCGTCTGTCTGGATGTCTATCTCAGCCTGTGTTTCACGATAAAAAGTAAAAAAAAAGATTACACTGTAAACGATAAACGGTAGAAAAATGACAAAAACGAATTAAAAATGGAAAACAGAAAAATATACATACTAGGACATCCTGCCATATACACTCTATAATGTGAGGAGGGATGTTATCCCACTTCGGCCAGCAAGCACTCATCCTACTGCGATAAGAAGCTCTAGAGACATGCAGCACAACCTTCAAGGGAAGTAGGTCGAACCCCCTGTATTTAAATATGATACAGTAAGTATGTACGCATATCATAAAAGAAATAAGATGCTGAATAAAATTTAATTCTTACCCCTCTGCTTTAGGGACTAATGAAACTACTGAACGCTGTGACTCTTGCGATGGGCCACTGCCATCGCCTCCAGATGATCGGAAAGAGCTCCTACCTCTGTATGACATTATGATAAACCTATGACATATATACACATCATTATATAAGAGAATCATAACATGATAATGAAATATATTTCATATGTAAATGACATCAACGGTATAAATTTCTTAATTAATGACTGAAATGGAAACGGAAATGGAAGTGTGTTATACGTGATTCATAATGGGTGTGTTGTTCTGACGATAAGCAGATTTCATAGCATTTTTAATTAAAATTGCTAAATAAATGACAAATCGAAATGACATAAAACATGTAAACAATGGTAAACAGATTTGGTTTCATAGTCACATCAATTTCATAATACATCAAGAATTCAACATAGTTACATCAATTGCAAAAAATCAGATTCAGATTTATATCAGTCATCGTCGTCTTCTGATTCGGATTCGGTCTCGTTTTACACGATATTTTCCTCTGCACTGTCAAACACTTCTACCAAAACATTTGATTCATCGACCAAAGGACCAAAATCTATATGATCGTCTGTAATTATTATTTCGTTATTTTGCTCAAGATCTGCCTGATAAGCTTATTCGTCCGGAATATTCTTCCCATCGAATGTGAATCTAACCTTTGTTTTAAAAACTACAGACCAATCTGCTTATCCCTTTTTAGAGACAGATAAGGAGCGTAATAAACTTGCAATGCTTGTTTAGCTAGTATAAAAGGATCATACTTGTGATAGTACGATGTATGCTTTATTTCGATAAGATTATAATCCTTTTGCACATTAGTTCCAGAACCTGAAACATTGTTAAACCAATTGCATCTAAACAGATTCACCTCCCCCGTGGGTCATGAGAAATATGTCAGTTGCAAAATTTGTGTTAGGACGCCATAAAAATCATTTAAGTGATTTTATGGATCGTCACTACCTTGAACAAATACACTAGTATTATTTGTTAATTTTTCTGCACCGTATTCTTTGGTATTAAATTTATATCCATTGACGAAACATATTGGATAGGTCTTGACCACTCTTTTTGGTCTCATCGCAAGATGTTTCAACTCATCGTCAACAACACAATTTCTCGGCTCATAAACGTAATTTGAAACCAACCGGAAAATTCTTTACTGAGATCTCCGTTCAGATGTTCACGTTCATAAACACTGTTTATATAAACAAATTATTACATTAGGTTATATACGCGTATGCATTATAGAAAAGAATAAAACACAAATTATTATTTCAGATTACCTAACAAACGGTGCAACCTCGCCACAATTTAGAAGAATATAAGTGTGTGCTATATGAAGATGTCTATCGTCTAGCCATATTTCTATACATTTTCCAGAATGCCGACCATGTTGTCTAAAAATAGATAACATTGCTTGAGAGGACTCTTGTTCGTCGCCTTTGTCATTACGAGGAACACTTTCAAATGAAATATTCACATGGTCACTGAAATAGTGAGAGAAAAAGAACGAAACTTCTTCTTCGATGTAAGATTTACATATCGAACCTTCAACTCGTGCTTTTTGCCTCACTTTTTTCTTCAGATTGTTAAATATGCGCTTGTATGTTTTTGTTTGATGATAATAAACATATATATTCATTTAAATGTATTTGGTAATGTACTATTTTGTTTTTCATAGATTAAATAAATATTTGTTGAATAAAATAAATTACACAGAATTTGAATTTGAATTCAAACAGAACAAGTTACACAGATTTTGAATTCAAACGAATATTTTATTCAAACTAATATTTATTACAATTTTAAATAGTACAATTTCATGCTCTCACTATACATATACATTTTTTATTACAATCACATCACATTTCACATTTACAGTTAACCTCACTACATATCACTCACACTCGTGTTTTTGTCTTCAACTGCATTCCGGTTTGAATCCAGCATCTGAGTAATCTGCAAAAATATTCTCAAACGCAGTAAAATTAAAAGAGAAATATTTTTGAAATTTGAAAGAAACGATGATTTTGAAAACATTGTTTGCCTCAGTTATTTGGGTTGTTCGTCGTCATTTTTGACTGTGCAATATCTGTGCATATCAGTATTTTTATCAGGGACAGGCAATTATAAGTGGCTGCAGTACACACGTGTACATTCGTATACGTGTGCACTGCCTCGCCAACTCGTGTGCAAAAATCAAACAAATGCACAAAAATCAAAAACAAGGTCAAACCCAAGATAGGTTCAACTCAAGGCAAATGACACAGACTCAAGTAAATGCACATGTTAACATCACTGGTAATAATTCATTCAAAGCAACAGAACAAAGACCAAGCGTAGCATCAGTCACACTTTATCAAAAACATGCAAGACAGTGGTCATGAATGCAGTAACAACACCAACCAGAGGCAACATCACAAAATTAAACTACAACAAGTCCAAATATACAGAAGTCAGAATCGAGAACTGATACAAATGAATGAAATGAATGCAAACAACTCGACTGCAACAGTACAGTCATGAAGTATGCAAAGAGCTCGAGCATAAGATATGGCAACTACAGTTGCATCAGTGACCAAACACAGGAACTCAACAAGGCAGAGGAATGTCACAAGCATAAAAGTATGGATACAGCAAAGTCAGAGACTACAACATCAAAGTGCAGTACAGACTCAAAGCACCACTGACCAGAATACAATGCAACAACACAGTCAACAAGGCAACAATGCAGATGAACAACAAAGGGTCAAAGCTCAATACAACATGAACCAACTCCAAAATGTATCACTAACATATACTACAGGGATGAACACATGAGAATGGACAATGCACAAATCAAGTCCAGCTACAAGTTGCAGACTCAAAGCATCAGTGGACACAAATAAACACAATGCACATGCCAACAACAAGTCCAGCAAACATGACACCAAGCTACAAACTCAAATGCAAACAGAAACATCAATATGCAATGCCACAGTACTGAATACCATATGGACACAGCAATGTTCAAGACCAAGGTGGTCGAGGCCAAAATCATCAATGCAATGCACAGCAAAGTCAAGGGCATATGAAGACAAGTGTAACACCACAACTAAGTACAATGAATTCACAGGGCCGAAGCAAACACATGAATTCACAAATCAAAGCCGTGTCGAAATCAAAGATGAAAAAGTCAGAGCCTTAGCAATAAAGTAATTCACAAATCAGAAATCAAGTGTGAGACAAATTGAAGCAGTCAATGCCAAGTCGAACCAAGCAAATTGATCACGAAATCAAATCAATACCGTGTGAATCAAGCTACCAAAATACGAAATTGACAAAGTCAGATCAATCCCAAGCATCAATACAAGATCGAACGACTATTGACAAATTCAAATATATTTAGACGAACGTAATTCAAGGAGTTCGAACGCATATATAACCCAATCATCACTGGAAAATTAATTATCGAGTTCAAGTATCAACTTAGTAAAGCAAAAGGAGACAGTACATACCGAATTCACAAACAACGAACTCGATCAAGCAACTGCAAACGAGCGATAGTCAACCATCAGAGAAGCAGCGAGCTAGGGCAACATATCTCAGATCGATTGAAGAAACCGAAGCCCTAATTGGAACAAAGAGCCGAAGCCCTAACTGGAACAAAGGGAATGAAGCCCTAAACAGAACGAAGCCGCCATTATTCTCACGAACGAGACAAAAGGATCGGGTGAAATAAGGGAGTGGGCTGGCCTTATTAAAAAAGGGGTTTTGTTTTTCAATTTTTATAATAAGGCTTTATTATATTGTTAATTAGTTTTAGGGTTGTTTTCTATTGTTTTTTAATTATTGTTTTTATTTTACGAATCAAAGAATCTTGGTAAATCACCACCTAGGTTTTAGGTTGTGTCTGATTGTCTATTTAGAGTTAGTTCAGTAAGCAGGGGTTGCGAGTTTGCAAAACTCTATAGGCGGTAGCAGGGTTTGCAAGTCTGTTAGAGTGTTTGTAAGCGTGATACTGTTTAATTCTAATAGAAATCTGGGAATGCAGCAGTAGGCAGGGGTTGCCGAAGCTGGGTAAATTTTGTGTGTGATTTACTTTTCAGTATATTTATTTCTGCAGTTTATTTTTGTTTAAATCGAGAAAATTTGCTAACCCTATTCACCCCCCCCCCCCCTTCTAGGGTTAATTTAGATCCTACAAGTGGTATCAGAGCCCGGTATATTTTTTATTTAACTCTAGAGTCATGAGTCTACAAAATAATGCTTTTTCTGAGGGGCAATCTATTGCTAGGCCACCCATGTTTAACGGGAACGATTATGCTTATTGGAAAGTTAGGATGGGTATCTATCTTAGTTCTGTTGATATGATGTTTGGGATATTACTGAAACTGGCTATAAACCCCCCACTATAATCGTTGGTGATACTGAGATTCCTAAACGTAAGGATAGGTGGGATGCTAACGATAAGAAATTGAAAACGACAAATGCTAAAGCCATGAATTCTTTGATATGTGCTCTTGATAAAAATGAATTTAATAGAATTTCTCATTGTACAACAGCACAGGAAATTTGGCACACTTTGGAGGTGACACACGAAGGAACTTCTCAAGTCAAGGAGTCTCGCCTAGCCCTATTCAGCAATGAATACGAAAACTTTGTGATGGACAAAGACGAAAGCATAAAGGATATGTTTGGACGCTTTTCAACCTTGGTATACAACGCTAGAGCGCTTGGGAAGGTATTCACTGAGGTAGAGCTTGTGAGGAAGATACTATGAGTCCTACCGATGAACTTTGAGGCAAAAGTCACGGCAATACAAGAATCGAAAGATCTGAGTAAGCTAAGCATGGAGGAGTTGATTGGCAACTTGATGACATATGAGCTTGAGCTAAAAGCAAAGGAAGAACGCAACAACTCCGAACCAAAGAAGAAGACGATTGCCTTAAAGAGCAAAGAAGAAAGCGATGAAGAAGAAGAAGATCCAATTGAAGAGCTTGCAATGGATGTCAATAATCTTAAAAAATGGTCAAGATTCAAGTCACGAAAGAAGAAAATAAGTGGTAATAGGTCAAAGAATTCTGACGATTCCGATAATGAATTGACATGCTATAACTGCAAGAAGCCTGGCCACTTCAAACAAAAATGTCCACTTCTCAAAAACAACAAAGGAAAGAAAAAGAAAAAGTAGGCCTTTGCAGCAACTTGGGATGATGAAGAAGGAGAGGAAGTTTCGAATAATAGCTCAAAGGAGGCTAACTTGTGTCTTATGTCAAAATCGGATTCAGAAGCAAGCTTAGAGGAATCTAGTGAGGTAAGTTACTATTCTTATAAAGAACTTGTTTCGATGTGTTGTGATTTTACTAAAATGATTGATACTCTTGAATCTAAAATTGAAAAACTAAAATCTGATAGGAGAGAACTTGTCCATGAAAATTCTAGGTTAGAAACTGAAATTGAAAATATTAAAAACCTAGACTGTAAAAAATGTAAAACTTTAGATTCAGAATTATCAAGACTTAGAAATAGCTTTGTAAATCTTGAAAAAGAAAATTTAAGTCTTAAGGAAAACCTTGACACTAGGAAAAAGGATTTTATAAATAGGTGCACCTCACTTGCAACTGAAAACACAACACTAAAAAACCAAAGTCCAAAATCTTGAAAAATCTCTAAATAACTTTTCAAGAGGAGAAAAATCATTCAACATGTTATTGAGAAATCAAATTTTTGCTAACAACGGAAAAGGACTAGGTTTTGGAAAAACACAAGTTGATGATAATGCAAAATATAAGAATGTCTTTGATAGATGTGAAATATTTAGATGTCGTGCTGAAAATTATAGTCATAGGAACAAGAACACAAAATTTATACAAGTTTGGGTTCCTAAGAATTCTACAAACAAATTTCATGTCTATTGGAATAAAAATAAAAGGACTAAACAAGTATGGGTCCCAAAGGGATTGTTTATTCACAATGCTTCTATCACTAATAACATTGGACCTAAGAGTTTCTCTAGGTCATCTTCCTCTCTTTTTATGTAGGTCTGTTGGCGGGCTAAGGAACAACAAGAATGGTTTCTAGATTCAGGTTGTTCTAGACATATGACAGGTGACAAATCGAAGTTCCTTAGCTTAGAGAATTTTAAAGGTGGAAATGTGATCATGGGAGACAATAGCAAGTGTAAGATTATTGGCAAAGGTGAAGTTGGTAACGGTATTTTTTCCTTGACTAATGTTTTATACGTTGAAAATCTGCATCACAATCTCATTTCTATTAGCCAACTATGTGACAAAGGTATGAACGTGATTTTTAATAGTGATACTTGCAAAATCATTGATAAATCTTCTAATAACATTGTTTTTATGGGCAAAAGAAAAGGGAATGTTTACTCACTTTCATTTGATAATCTAAATCTTTCTAGATGTTTGGTAGCCACTGACGAAGAGGCATAATTATGGCATAGGAGACTTGGACATGCTAGCATGAGTCTCTTAGAAAAACTTGAATCAAAAGAATTAGTCAGAGGGTTACCACATCAGAAATTTAAAAATAATAAAGTGTGTAAAGCATGTTCCTTGGGCAAGCTTAGTCGATCATCATTTCGTCCTAAAAACATTGTTAGCACATCAAGGGTCCTTGAACTAATTCACATGGACTTATTTGGACCAAATGAAATTTCAAGCTTGAATGGAAAACGTTATTGTTATGTATTGGTTGATGATTATTCTAGATTTACATGGGTTTACTTTTTAGCCAAGAAGTCTGAATCTTTCGACTATTTTTCAAAATTTGCAAAACTTGTTAAAAATGAAAAAGGAGTTACAATTAAAACCTTGAGAAGTGATCATGGAGGCGAATTTGAAAATTTGGAATTTGAAAATTTTTGTGAAGAAAATGGTTTAAAACATGAATTTTCTGCTCCACGAACACCTCAACAAAATGGGGTGGTTGAAAGGAAAAATCGTACATTACAGGAATTGGCTAGATCCATGTTGAGTGAGTATAAGCTACCTCTAATCTTTTGGGCAGAGGCAGTGAATACTTCGTGCTATGTAATGAATAGAGTAATGATTAGACCAATACTTGGCAAAACGTCTTATGAATTGTGGCATGAAAGGAAACCTAACATTTCTTATTTTCGTATATTTGGATGTCCTTGTTTCATTCTTAACACAGGTGATCAACTTGGAAAATTTGAATCAAAGGCTGATGAGGGAATTTTCATGGGCTATTCAACAAGGAGTAAGGCTTACAGGATATACAACAAACGAACAAAGACAATTGTTGAGTCAATCAATGTGAAATTTGATGAATCTGATCTGGAAAGAACGACTGAAAAGATGGTTGACGATGGAGTAGATCCTGAAGGCACTGAAGAAGGGACATTTAGTGAGAAAACTGAAAGAAGGACTGTTGATGCTGATAAATTAAGGTTCAAACCTAATCATCCTCCTGAATTAATTATTGGTGATCCTACGGAAGGTATACATACTCGTTCTTCATTTGATGAAAATTTGTGTGCGTTTTGTTGTCATAGTGGTTTTATTTCTGAGATTGAACCTGATTCTGTTGAAATGGCTCTTAATGATGAAAATTGGATTTTAGCAATGCAAGATGAACTTAATCAATTTGAGAGAAACAAAGTTTGGAAATTAGTTCCTAGGCCTAATGACTATCCAATTGTAGGGACTAAATGGGTGTTTAAAAATAAAATTGATGAATCAGGAAATGTAATTAGAAACAAGGCTAGGTTGGTTGCAAAAGGTTATAACCAAATAGAAGGCATAGACTTTGATGAAACATTTGCTCCAGTTGCTAGGTTAGAAGCCATTAGAATCTTGCTAAGTTTTTCATGTTACAAGGGTTTCAAACTTAAACAAATGGATGTAAAAAGTGCCTTTTTGAATGATGATTTAAAAGAAGAAGTTTTTGTTGAACAACCACCCGGTTTTGAAAATCATGAATTTCCAAATCATGTGTATAAGCTAGAAAAAGCATTATATGGTCTTAAGCAAGCTCCAAGAGCTTGGTATGACTGTCTCTGTACATATCTTTTGGAAAATGGTTTTAAAAAGGGTAGTGCTGACACGACACTGTTTCTATTACATAAAGAAAGTGATTTTTTGATTGTTCAGATTTATGTGGATGATATTATTTATGGTGCTACTAATGAGCTCTTGTGTGAGAATTTTGAACAAGTCATGCAGGCTAAATTTGAGATGAGTTTGGTTGGTAAATTGAAATACTTTCTTGGATTTCAAATTAAGCAAAGAAGTGATGGTATTTTCATTTCACAATCCAAATATGTGTTGGAGCTATTGAAGAAATTTGGAGTCGAAAATTCCAAACCATTGAGAACTCCTATGAGCCCATCAACAAAGTTGGACAAAGATGAGAAAGGAATTGCAATTGATCAAAAGAAATATCGAGGGATAATCGGTTCACTTCTCTATCTTACTGCTTCTAGACCTGATATTATGTTTTCTGTGTGCTTGTGTGCACGTTTTCAAGCTAATCCCAAAGAATCTCATTTAAAAGCTACTAAACGAATTTTGAGATATCTTTCACACACACACAAATTTGGACTATGGTACCCTTCTTGTGAAAATTTTGATTTAGTAGGTTATTCCGATGCTGATTATGCTGGTTCATTAGTTGACAGAAAAAGCACTAGTGGGACATGTTTCATGCTAGGACATTCATTAGTCTCATGGTCAAGTCGGAAACAGAATTGTGTTGCATTATCCACCACTGAAGCAGAATATATTGCTTTGGGAAGTTGTTGTGCTCAAATTCTATGGATGATGCAAACTCTTTCTGATTTTGGCTTAGTCTATAAACAAGTTCCATTAAAATGTGATAGTAGGAGTGCTATAGATTTGTCAAATAATCCTGTTCATCATTCACGCACAAAACACATTGATGTGAGACACCACTTTCTTAGAGATCACATTGCTAAAGAAGACATTCGCATTGAATATATTTCAACTGAAACTCAACTTGCTGATATTTTCACAAAACCTCTCCCCGAAGACAGATTTTCAAAATTACGTTTGGATTTGGGAATTATTGAGATTGACTAATCATTTTTTTTAAAAAAATTTGATTTTTTAATTTGATTTTAAATGACAAATTTTGACTAATCTGACTCCCTTTGATTATCGAAAAAATGAATAGTGATTGAAAAAGAGATGAGTGTTGATATTTATCATATATTATAACTCGAGAAAGTATAATTAGAAAATTTCTTTAGAATTTCATAACAAGAGTTATAAAAACTTTTTGTTGGGTAAAAATTCCATGACCATTTCTATTTCTATCATCTTTCCATCGACCATCACTCATCAAGATCATATTTAGTATGTAAATTTGTGGTAGTTTACAAAGGAAATCATTTGTTCTTCAATATCTTTAAATCTGTAAAGGAAATTATTTGTGCTTCAACTTATTATAATTGGCAATAAAAAAAAATATCCAAAGTATTCACTCTCATTTAAAAGTCCTCACGGTTATGCATGGGTGAATTACTTGGATTTTTGATTATGTGCTTCCATGCTCATTTAAAAGTCCTCACGGTTATGCATGTATGGAACGCATATCAAAATTAATTGATTCAAATAGACAAGTTGATTCTAATCCCATTTAAAAGTCCTCACGGTCATGCGTGGTTAGAAGATACTTGATTTCATTTTTTTAAATTAAATTGGAATACTACTAATCTCATTTAAAAGTCCTAACGGTTATGCATGGTTAGTAGATATTCAAATTTCCTGAAATAAATATACCACAAATAGACAGAATTGTATGATTTTTGATGATTTTATCCTCATCACTTCTGAAAGTGGAATATGCGCTTGACAAGGGTAATTATGATTTTTGTTTGAGTTTTATTGAAATTTGATATTTATATTTAATTGAGTTAAATGTTTGATTCATGTCTATCACTTCATCCCTATTTTTATAACACTATTATTCTTTTGCTGATAACAAAAGGGGGAGAGAAAAGTTAAGATTTTGTCGAATAGAATCAAGCAAAGGTCAAATAATTTTCACTTTGCATATAGGCTCATTTATATATTTCTATTTGTATGCATATATGTAGGGGAATATTGTGTAGAGAGGGAGCATTCAAATAGGGGGAGCAAATTGAACGATCAAATACATTTAATATATTCAAAATCTTAAATATATGTTTGTTATCATCAAAAGGGGGAGATTGTTAAATATGCGCTTGTATGTTTTTGTTTGATGATAATAAACATATATATTCATTTAAATGTATTTGGTAATGTACTATTTTGTTTTTCATAGATTAAATAAATATTTGTTGAATAAAATAAATTACACAGAATTTGAATTTGAATTCAAACAGAACAAGTTACACAGATTTTGAATTCAAACGAATATTTTATTCAAACTAATATTTATTACAATTTTAAATAGTACAATTTCATGCTCTCACTATACATATACATTTTTTATTACAATCACATCACATTTCACATTTACAGTTAACCTCACTACATATCACTCACACTCGTGTTTTTGTCTTCAACTGCATTCCGGTTTGAATCCAGCATCTGAGTAATCTGCAAAAATATTCTCAAACGCAGTAAAATTGAAAGAGAAATATTTTTGAAATTTGAAAGAAACGATGATTTTGAAAACATTGTTTGCCTCTGTTATTTGGGTTGTTCGTCATCATTTTTGACTGTGCAATATCTGTGCATATCAGTATTTTTATCAGGGACAGGCAATTATAAGTGGCTGCAGTACACACGTGTACATTCGTATACGTGTGCACTGCCTCGCCAACTCGTGTGCAAAAATCAAACAAATGCACAGAAATCAAAAACAAGGTCAAACCCAAGATAGGTTCAACTCAAGGCAAATGACACAGACTCAAGTAAATGCACATGTTAACATCACTGGTAATAATTCATTCAAAGCAACAGAACAAAGACCAAGCGTAGCATCAGTCACACTTTATCAAAAACATGCAAGACAGTGGTCATGAATGCAGTAACAACACCAACCAGAGGCAACATCACAAAATTCAACTACAACAAGTCCAAATATACAGAAGTCAGAATCGAGAACTGATACAAGTGAATGAAATGAATGCAAACAACTCGACTGCAACAGTACAGTCATGAAGTATGCAAAGAGCTCGAGCATAAGATATGGCAACTATAGTAATGCATCAGTGACCAAACACAGGAACTCAACAAGGAAGAGGAATGTCACAAGCATAAAAGCATGGATACAGCAAAGTCAGAGACTACAACATCAAAGTGCAGTACAGACTCAAAGCACCACTGACCAGAATACAATGCAACAACACAGTCAACAAGGCAACAATGCAGATGAACAACAAAGGGTCAAAGCTCAATACAACATGAACTAACTCCAAAATGTATCACTAACATATACTACAGGGATGAACACATGAGAATGGACAAGGCACAAATCAAGTCCAGCTACAAGTTGCAGACTCAAAGCATCAGTGGACACAAATAAACACAATGCACATGCCAACAACAAGTCCAGCAAACATGACACCAAGCTACAAACTCAAATGCAAACAGAAACATCAATATGCAATGCTACAGTACTGAATACCATATGGACACAGCAATGTTCAAGACCAAGGTGGTCAAGGCCAAAATCATCAATGCAATGCACAGCAAAGTCAAGCGCATATGAAGACAAGTGTAACACCACAACTAAGTACAATGAATTCACAGGGCCGAAGCAAACACATGAATTCACAAATCAAAGCCGTGTCGAAATCAAAGATGAAAAAGTCAGAGCCTTAGCAATAAAGTAATTCACAAATCAGAAATCAAGTGTGAGACAAATTGAAGCAGTCAATGCCAAGTCGAACCAAGCAAATTGATCACGAAATCAAATCAATACCGTGTGAATCAAGCTACCAAAAATACGAAATTGACAAATTCGGATCAATCCCAAGCATCAATACAAGATCGAACGACTATTGACAAATTCAAATATATTTAGACGAACGTAATTCAAGGAGTTCGAACGCATATATAACCCAATCATCACTGGCAAATTAATTATCGAGTTCAAGTATCAACTTAGTAAAGCAAAAGGAGACAGTACATACCGAATTCACAAACAACGAACTCGATCAAGCAACTGCAAACGAGCGATAGTCAACCATCAGAGAAGCAGCGAGCTAGGGCAACATATCTCAGATCGATTGAAGAAACCGAAGCCCTAATTGGAACAAAGAGCCGAAGCCCTAACTGGAACAAAGGGAACGAAGCCCTAAACAGAACGAAGCCGCCATTATTCTCACGAACGAGACAAAAGGATCGGGTGAAATAAGGGAGTGGGCTGGCCTTATTAAAAAAGGGGTTTTGTTTTTCAATTTTTATAATAAGGCTTTATTATATTGTTAATTAGTTTTAGGGTTATTTTCTATTGTTTTTTAATTATTGTTTTTATTTTACGAATCAAAGAATCTTGGTAAATCACCACCTAGGTTTTAGGTTGTGTCTGATTGTCTATTTAGAGTTAGTTCAGTAAGTAGGGGTTGCGAGTTTGCAAAACTCTATAGGCGGTAGCAGGGTTTGCAAGTCTGTTAGAGTGTTTGTAAGCGTGATACTGTTTAATTCTAATAGAAATCTGGGAATGCAGCAGTAGGCAGGGGTTGCCGAAGCTGGGTAAATTTTGTGTGTGATTTACTTTTCAGTATATTTATTTCTGCAGTTTATTTTTGTTTAAATCGAGAAAATTTGCTATAACCCTATTCACCCCCCCCCCTCTAGGGTTAATCTAGATCCTACACAGATGATTCAAATATCTTTGCAAAATTAATTCATATTAACTTCATCTTTCAAATGCAATTAAATTACATGATAACATATTACATACCTCTCAAATGGATACATCCATCCATATTGGATAGGACCTCAAAGTCGTGCTTCAGATGGAAGATGAACAGGAAAATGTTCCATTACACAAAAAAACCTGGCGGAAATATTTTCTCTGATTTGCAAAGCAATATACGAATATCCACTTCAAGTTTACATAAACGTTGCACTTTTAAAGTAGTCGAACAAAGCTCTTTGTAAAACATACTAAGCTTCGTTACTACCTTCCAAACTTGTAATGGCAGTAGTTCTTTGAACATAACGGGAAATAAATTTTCCATCATTATGTGAAAGTCGTGGCTTTTCATTCTGCTCAATCTACCATTTCTAAAGTCAACACATCTACGAAGATTTGATGATATCCCATCAGAAAATCTTAACCCTTTCATCCATTTTAACACAGCTTTAACTTGATTATTATCTAATTCGTAACATGCTTTGGGTTTTTTACTGTCAATTAGTTTCATATGAAGCTCAGGACGTTTGCATAATTCTTCTATATCACATCTTGATTTCAAATCATTCCTTCGTCTTCCCTTTCACATTCATAATTGTTAAAAACATTATCAAATACAATTTTCTCATTGTGCATCACATCTATATTATGACCAAACAGAATATGTTTCCAATACGGCAAATCCCAAAAAATAGTTTGTTTGAACCAGTTATGAACAACTGATTTGCCTTCAATTTCTGTTTGCTCTCCAGTTTCATATATCTTTGGATAGTCCCTAACAAGTTCATCTATGTCTTCGCTTGACCATATAGTCGGCGGTTGTCTAGTTTCTACTCTATTAGCTAAAAAGTTTTTCTTGTCTCTTCTGAAGGGATGATTTACATGAAGAAAATATCGATGACAGTCAAACCATGAAATTTTCTTACCATGAGGTAAAGAAAACGCTTGTGTTTCATCCATGCAATATGGACATGCTAGACGACCGGCAGTACTCTATCCTGAAAGCATTGCATATGCAGGAAAATCACTTATAGTCCACAACAAAGAAGCAAACATACGGAAAAATTTCTTCTTGAACACATCGTATGTTTCTACTACTTTGTTCCACAGTATTTTTAACTCCTCAATCAACGGTTGTAAATATACATCGATTCCTTGTTTCGGATCGTCGAGGCCAGGAACGACAACAGTAAGAAACATATATTGCGTTTTCATACACATCCATGAAGGTAAATTATACGGTGTGACGGTAATGGGCCAGGATGAATATTTAGAACCAAATTGAGAAAATGGAGAAAAACCATCCGTACATAATCCTAATCTAACATTTCGCCTCTCTACTGCAAAATTTGGATAGCTTTTATCGAAATGCTTCCATGCTTCTCCATCGATCGGATGTGTCAACGTACCATCTTCCTCCGTTCTCACACTATGTTATCTCATATTAGATGCAGTTACAGAATATGCATATAATCTTTGAAGTCTTGGAGTTATGGGTAAGTAATGCATGCGCTTGTACGGAACTTCCTTCCCCTTCTTTTTTCTTGGTTTGTATCTCTCCTGGTTACAAATTTTACAATTTCTAAGGTTTGCGTCTTCTTTCCAAAACAACATGCAGCCTTTAAATATGTATCTATTTTTTGATAAGGTAAACCAAAAGCCGACATTAATTTTTTAACTTCATAATGATTTTCACACACTAGATTATCGGACGACATATGTCTTTTTGCAGCTTGTACAACAGTCGTAAACCCAACTTCAGTGATGTTGTATTTTGACTTCATCGCAATGTATTCTGCGATTACTGACAGTTGAGTGCCGCTTTTACAACCATCCCAAATAGGTTTCTTAGCAGCATCTAGTAAATCATAAAAAAAAAATTGCTTCAATATTTGGTTCTTCAACATTTCCATCATCGTCTCAACTTCAACCATATGAACATTGATCGTGCTGTATCTTCGACCATATTTTCTATACGAGTCGTCATAACTATTTCGTTAACGATACTTTCAGACTCTACAGAAGTATTTGCTAGAGCTTCTCCATGCCGATCTCAAACATAATACTCGGGTACAAAACCGTTTTGGCACAAATGAACTTTCACAATATCTGGTAACAAATACTTCAAATGTCTGCACTTACTACACGGCCGACGAATTTCTGGATCGTTTCCGTTATTACTTAAAGCGAATTCAACAACGGTTATACCATTATAAAAAACTTCTTTTATTGAGCCCCTCGGTCCTTTTTTTTGGTACATCCATCTCCTCCGATCAACAAAATAATCTATCATTTTTCCTATTTGACAAAATGAGAAGTTCAAAATTTAATATTTATTTTCAAGAATATAAATTCGAAAAAGATTATTTTCATGGTCGTATAATATTTGAATTTAAAGAACTACTTCACAAATTTAAAAATATTTTCAAATAGGGCACATTTTATTTTTTAACGTATCGATATAAATAATTGTATAAATTTTTTTCTATGGTCAGGCATCTTACTTCCCATTACAAACACAGTAAGCATTTACATTTCGTATATTACTTCATCTCAAACGATTCAACAAAATTTCGGCAGCATTTTTCTTTTATTCCCTGCATTGTACACAAATGCGTATACGTAGGAAACAAAAAAGAAAAGTTAGGCCGAAATTTTGTGAACCGTTTGAGACGAAGTAGTATACAAAATATGAATGCTTACTGTGTTTATAACTTGTCCAATACATGGACAAATCCAACAAACATTGTACCAGATGGATATAAATGGTCGTTTTTTGAAAAAAAGATTATTTATATAACGATCATGTACAACACTCATCAGATGGGGCCAAAAACTGTCTGAGGGACATTAGTTAATTAAATGTGTGCATTTTACGAAAAAATACAGTTTTACTAATTGTTCACATTTACAAAAATATATTTCAATTTAACACATTTATTCGACGTATTACATTAACTTAAGGCTGATTTAACATTTTTGTCATTTTTCAATACACACAATTATAATTTAGACTCATGCATTTTTTTGTTTCATAAGTCAATACGTGCACAATATAATACTCATAGCTCGTTCATTCGTTTTATCTTATTCCAACTAACACAATACAATGATAGTAGCGCTACACACATATACAATCGTAGAATCAAGGCATACACAACGATTTACATATACATGAACAACCATAAATTATACATGTTTTTCACAATTTCACGATAAAATATGAAATAGGTATACTATGTGATGTTATAAACCGTTATTACGCTATTGGAAACAATTGCAATTATTTAATCTTAATTTATCAACTTATGCAAATTTAGATTTAGGGTAAAATTGGTTTTTTGACGAAAATAAGATATTATACCTGAAATTGAGAGCAATATAGGTTGATTAGACAGCCGTGAAGGATCCTGAAGCTCGAAATTAGAGATTGAAAGCTTGGAGAAGGGAATTGGGGTATTTTTCTAAAAAAATTCGTATGTGATACTGAGAAAGAAAAAGGCTTAGCCGAGCCCTATAATTCACGAATTTCTGACGGCTTCCGTTGGAAAACAACCGTCGGAAGCCGTCGCCCCTTGCTGCCGGAATTAGAGCTTTTTTTAGTAGTGAAAGGGAGTGTTTTGAATAAAAACCAGGGTTAGTTTAAATTTAAAAGGTATGATTTGGTGTGTGTGTATTTGATTTCAAAATGATTTGAAATGAAATCGAGAATTTGAATTCTGAAATCCTTATTTAAATGTTTTAGAAAAATATCAGGGAATAAGTTTTGAACTTATAAATCTAGAATGGTTTTAATAAGAAAGAAAAGTATGGAATTTAAATTTTTGGAATAAAATTTTAACTTGAGTACGTTAAAATAAATTAAATGTAACTTAAAGCTAAGTTAAATAAAATTGGACTTAATTAGAAACCATATCGAATTGAATTGAATATAATGTTTGAGTTGTGAAATGAATATGGACTTGAGTTATTTAGCTTCTGGTTATAAACGCACACAAATGAATACCCGATGATACTTTCTAGATCCGTTTCTAACTAGGTTTTTTTCTCTTCAAAACATGGCAACTAACGGTATTTTTTAATTTGTAAATATTTACACTTCTTATGGTTGTAGGTTTTCGTAAACAGCATAACAGCATTAGAAGTTGAAAGTAGAGTGGATTTATACACTAAATAAATGAAAGAAAGTATGTTTTCCATATGTACATGAAATGAATGAAAGGCTTTAATTCTATATTATGCTATGTATATGTAAATTTTCATGTATACGAATATGAGTGAGCCAATAATACTCACGAAGGACCACAACTTAATACATTACCACTATAATTTGTATTTTATGCTACTTTTGCCTATGTTTTATTTAAGGATACTCGTTACTTTATCTTGAATATTGCTTTTCATATTTTAGGTTTTGACTATCCTAGTTTTAAATTGATAAAACCTAATCATAAATTAGATACGAAGAATCACATTTGTATGTAGTTGTAGTAATGCTATCAATTGTCCATCATTGTTTATATTTTGTTAAAGTTTGTTCCTTATATATACACGAAGAATTCGGTTTCCAGTAGTTGAACATTGATTATTTCTTGAACGTTAAGGCATATAAAAGAAATATTTGAACATTTGTGTTTAAGTCAGCTGAAGCGTGCTGGCCATAAATAATAAATGCGATTAGTTGACTTCACTGTGCCACTAACATTGATGCAAATATGATATTTTGTCAACTTATGCATGAAATAAATGAAGACGTAAGGCAAAAAGAATGGTAAAACAAGTTACCTTGTGTATAAATGCATACCTTCTATGGTAACAGTTTGTGCTCTCATATCCTTAGGGCTGTAGGATTTGAGGAGAAAACGAAGGGTCTTAAGTAGATTTGGGAACTGCTTACATCTGCAAGCATTATGCGCATTCGGTCATAATAGGACTCATATACCTTTATAGCAACTACCTAGCAATAACTAAATCCTAATGTGGCTTGACAATTGGAAAATTAAAATAAGTGTTGTAATGCAATTTAATACTAATTTTATGAACTCATAAATAAATTGGTGTGGATTTTTGTTGAAAATAAAAATCGAACGAACAAGATTTCATGAATAGATTGAATATGAATTAATAGAAAATTGACAAATTGATTTGGAATCTAATTTAAAATAGCTATAAACTGGAATGGTTATTTTATTAAATGAATATCTCCGAATTTGCATGGAAAAATTTGTCATTTGACGTAAATGGAAGTAAACAAAATTTGGGTAATCAATAGAAAGTGAACAAATTGATTTGAAATCGATAGGAAATGAATATGAATATATCGGATATGAATATGAAATGAATACAGATGAATTGTTGTGAATCATTGGAGTTGAATAAATGATGTACAAATCGATTTGAAGATGATAATCGTGTGTTGGAACCTTGTATTTGTTATAAATACATGCTATAACATGTTTGGTTATGGAATCTATGTATTTGCGTTAGTAAAATGAATGTGAAATTATTAAATTTCATATTTATGACACTTAAGTGTTTTAATTGAGTAAGTTCGGGTACAAGAAGGCTATTAGGCCAGATTACGGTTGCGTAATTGCATATAAATTAAGCGAACCCATTTAATAACGCTAATATAAAGGTACGCTTTTGGATTAAATACATCGATGATATAAATATTGATATATACTGTGTTTCCGACAGTGTGGGTTAATGTATATATTTTTATCATTTTTGTCATATTATAAAAGGCTCTCCGTACAAAGAAAACTCTGTCAAAAAATTTTGAAAATTTAGGATGGTGGAAAATTTTTGTTAACAAAAATTTGATTTCCAATTGTAATTGAAATAAAACGGTTTTGGTTTGGAAATGAAATATAGATGTTTTGTATGGAACTTAAGGATTTAGAAAAGCGAAATATCGAGTTTTAACTAAGTTGGTTTTTGAAAAGTAATGGATTTGGAGCATTTTTTCTACCTTAGCAATTTCAGGGACGATTTTTTTTAAGGAGGGAGTAACGTAACGACCTGGATTTCTAGTCATTGATTTTGAACATCTAATTCATTTTAAATGTTGAATTTTGAAATGTAAATGGAATTTTAATATGAAGTTTATCAATCAAATAAGTGGAATAAAATTTAAGTTCCAAATATAGTGTTTTATTGAATAAATTTAATTCTTGAATTAATAATTAAATATCATTTAGATAATTGAATGGAGTTGAATATGAATTAAAACGATTTCTAATGTTGATATTGTGAGAAATGAGGATTACGGATCTTAAGGCTGGGATTAATATTAGAGGGGGGTGAATAGTGTTTATAAAGAATTACTAAATCTTTTTGAGTTTATGTTAATTTAGACACAGATGTGTGCAATATACAGACACAGATATGATCACAGAAACAAACACAGATGTAGAAATAAAATAAAAGCAGTAAAGGAAAGAACACATCGGATTTTATACTGGTTCGGAGTTATCCTACATCCAGTCCCGCAACACAAGTACGGATTTCCTTTCAAAAGCAATCTTTGCAATTACACCCTCGATTTCAAGGCTACGAGGTACACCCTCCAGAATCACAATCCTCTGGGTAGAGATACTTGATTTTCCGGGCCACAAGTTCACTCACTTGATTTTACGGACAACAAGTTCACCCAATTGATTTTTCAAGGCTACAATCACACCTTTTCTCTTTAAGTTGATTACAAAAAGCCTATAACTACGAATAACACCGAGGATCTTGTTAAGATAGTGATAGAGAATCAAACTAAGAATGATCGAGTTCGATTCAATGTTGATTTCGGCAGAGTAATGGTAAGAATATGTATTAAGAAAAGTGGAAGAAGAAGAGGAGTGAAAAATCAGAAAATCTGATGTAAAATTCGTTGAAACTGGCCCCTATTTATAGAAGAACAACAGTCATGTCCATTCATGAAGAGTTATGGCGAATAGACACTTCTTTTGGAATTTAAATTTTAAACTCAACTGACACCATGTTGACATGGTCACCATGGGTATGTTGACATCCCAAAGCAATTTTTGATGATTTGATTTTTTTAGAAAATAACATTTATCTTATATTAAAACTATTTTAAACTTTATAAATATACTTGACTATAGTTAAAATCTGTAAGTAAATATAGAGAATAATATATATAGAATTTAACTATAATTTTATATTTAAATTTAAGTATAAATATTTAAAAGTTAAATATATTATATTAAAAGATAGTTTAAAATCAGGAGTAATTTGACTTTGAAATTAAAGATGATTTTGAGGCTAAAATTATTAAAATCAAGATAGAGGTTCTTGATGCTTTTAAAAAGAAGGTTTTGAAATCATTTTGAAAACAAGATATAATTTTGAAAAATCATTTTGAATAAAAAGTTAGCGGATACAAAACAATGTTCCACTAGATTTTTCGTAGGTTCCATCTTACTTAGGGTTCCATCCCTTTAACAAGCTCGAAGTGGATTCCATTCCACGAATAAATTGGATTTTAAGATGCCAGTGCTTTTTTAGGAGTTTTAACAAAATTTCTAATTAAAGAATAAATTACTTGAATTCTTGAACTCTTGATAATCTTGATACTCATGAGTCTTCAATCTTGATATCTTGAATCTCTATACTGTACAGTCTTCATTCTTGTTACCTGCAAGGTTAAATCTTACATATACATATATATCTAAACTTATAATGTTAGTATTTATATTTTATAATCTATTCTAAGGTTGTTGTCATCAAAACCATCATCTCACGGACTTACAATCTCCCCCTTTTTGATGATGACAACCTTTGTTTATAAAATATTACTTCTATCCTAATTACTCCCCCTTAATTTATGCCTAACAGCCCTATTTTAAACTTCTCCCCTTTGTCATCAACAAAAACAAACTCTAAACTTTATAACTCCAAATTATATAACCCCCCCCCCCCCTCATTCTTGGACTAAAATACCTGCATTAATAAACTTATACGGTGGAATATAGAAGTAAGAAATAATTATATTGATGGTCATAATAATGAATCAAAGATTATATACATATTAATGTATAATTATATATGTTTTGTACAACAAACATCAATCCATTACTAAATATCAATCACATTCAAACCAAGCCAAAGCAAATGAAATCAAATCAATCAAAGCAAACAATTCAAACAAAGCAACCAAATAAAATTAAACGTTACGTGGAACTTCCACCCATCATTCTTCTCCAAAGATAGGGTCTGCTTTAATAGCATCTCAATTATCATTATTGTTGGTGAGAGAGACTGGAGGATGTGCTTCGTTATCATCCTTGTGTATGGAGGAAATCATCCATCGTATTGCATCGAAATGCCTTTCTTGCTCCTTGATCATCTGCATTTGACTAAATTCTAAGTGTCGATGGTTACGAAGAATGAACGAGAGAATATTATTGAATGAATTAAGAGTTTCTTCAAGTGTTTTGAATAAGTTATGAATTGGACTAGCCATATTTGGATTTGTGAGAAGAATGAGAGATAGAGTATATAACAAATAGTTTTCGGTGATGAATTCTGGAAGAAATAGGTATTTATAGGTGTAGAAATTTGTTTGAAATGAATAGACATATGGTAAAAATTCAAATTTCGAATTCAAAATGAATTGTCATTTCTGACCAGTACATGTCGACATGGTCATTGGTAGTATGTCGACACGGGTTAGTGAAAAAATATGACTATTTAGATTTTGTGAATAATTGTGTCTATATATATATATATATATATATATAATATACGAACATTTATTCTGGAGATAAGATAAGTTAGATAACAGAAAAGAAATTTCATTTCATTGCATACTAATATGATACAATGATTAAACATATGAAACTACATGAACTTTTGAATTAAAACAAGCTAAAACACATACAACAAGATACGAAAAGATAAAACTAGTTAGAGGATGATGATGATGAAGAAAGTCCAAGTTTCTTGCTGACTTTGGAAATGAACTTGTTCATCTTGGGTGAAATTTTATCCAACTTCTCACTAACGGATCGTCTAAGAATCCGTTGATTCTCAATCATCGTCTTTTGGTTTTTGATAAGGGTTTTGGTGGATGGATTAGGAGGATAGTCTATGCTTTCCAAAAAGGTTTCACCTTTTTCTTCTTCAATTTCTATTTCATCCTCTTCTTCCTCTTCCTCTTCCTCTTCTTCCATTTCCTCATGACCCAAACACTCTTCCTTTTCGGCAAGGGTCTCATAAGGTTGGAAAACAAATGGAATTTTCATAAGCGAAATGTTGGAATGATTGAAAACTTTTCTAGAAACAAATTCTTCGCCTTTGAAATCCACTCCAAAATAGTTAAAAATCCGAGTGAGATAAATTCCATGGTACAAAGTATTCTCACCCATTTCAAGATTTTTAGGATGAAGTTCATCCAAAATAACTTGCGCCCAATTTATGTCATAATTTTCAAAAATAGGAAAAAGTGCTTTGCAAACTTTTGAAGTAGGATTGTTAAAATTCCTCGATCTCGGGTTAAAGTATGTTGCAAAAGAAGATTGACAATTCTTGCCTTTGGTCGAAAATTTTGGATTTTTGAATTCAAATTATCATTCCCTTCGAAAATATGATGAAATGTCTCACAATCATTTTCATTGATTTTAAAATTAGAAAGATCCATTCCCATATACTTGCAATTGAGAATGGTACCCAAAAGATCACAATTCAAAACAATTCTAGTGCCTTTAACACTACTCCAAATTTCATCCTCATTTCCATGATAAAATCCACGGTTTAAATTAGCAAAGAAAATTTTGACAAGATTTGGATAGCATACAAAATCATTTTGAGAAGCACCAATAAGACTAAGAACTCCATTGTTTGCAAAAAGAGAATCAAGTTCGTAAGAAGAGAAATCTTGAGAAATAGCAAACTTTTTGGGATGGACTTTGGCATAATTAGCATAATTGATGCATGCTTTTATTGCATCCGGATCATTGAATGGTTGCTCTTTTATTTTTCAGGAAATTCTCATGGTGGAGGGGTTGCTTGAAGAAGCTATTAAAGTAGAGAGTAGAGAGCTTGAAGTTGTGAAGAGAGAGTTTGAATTTGAAAATGAGAGTGAAAAGATAATGAATAAATAGATTCTCAAATGACATATTCTCTGGTCAAAAGGTAGCTTTTCAGATAATTGAAGAAATGAAAAGATGGAGGGAAATTCAAATTTTGAAATTCAAATTCTGGTACCCATGTCGACATCATGGTAGGGACCATGTCGACATGTGCCAGTGAATTTTCATGAATTATTTTTCCTAAGTTCTATAATAAATATATATACTTATTATTTTTAATGTCTATATATATATATATATCTGAAATATTATTAGATTTATAGTATATTTCAAAAAAATAATAAAAATAATAATATAATAAAAAAATAGAAAATAAATTTAAAATTCAAACAACATACCAATTCAAAATCAATCAATCAAGTAATCGAGCATTTAATTCTAAGCAAGCAATTTCAACCAATTGTATTGTAAACATGTACCTTTTTCTGAGTCTGTTTCTCTGAATTCGTCGGAATCGTGAATTTCTATGAAACACTAATTCGAATTATCCATCTTCTGATCATCATCACTTGAGGATGTGTCTGAGTCGTCTAGAGTAGCAGTAAATGCATGCTTCCGTTTCTTTGCTGGATCATTATTCATAGGAGGATTTTGCCCATCTGGATACGGACAGACTCTTTTGATATGGCCTGGTTCATCACAGTTGTAACATTTGACATTAGTTGGCACTACATTCTGATTTCCAAAGTTCTTATAGTTGTTTCTCTTGAGATTATTCATCTTTCTGTATTTCAGGAATTTCCTAAAATTTCTGGTCATTAAGGCTATCTCTTCATCATTATCACTGTTTGAATCTGATCCATCAGTCAATGCATTGAATGCCATTGATTTCTTTTTAGATGTTTTGCTTTCTCTTCTCCCAATCATTTGAACTTCATATGACATTAGATTTCCAATTAATTCTTCTATTTTTAAAGTACTGCTGTCATTTGCCTCTTCGATAGCAAGGCCTTTTGATCCCATTCTGAAGTAAGAGAATTTAAAATCTTTCTGACTTGATCTTCTTCAGAAAATTCCATTCCCAAAGATATTAGAGAATGCACAATATCCTGAAATCTACTATACATATCTGAAATAGACTCATTAGGATTCATTTTAAGTAATTGAAACTGATTTGTGAGCATGGAAATTTTGGTCTGTTTAACTTTGCTTGTTCCTTCGTGAGTAAATTGCAAAATTTTCTAGATTTCATATGCAGACTTACAAACTGACACTCTATTGAATTCATTTCTATCTAAACAAAATATTCATTGTCTTAGAATTATTTTGTGCAATAGTCTTTTGCTCAGCAGTTCACTATGCAAAATCAGTTGTGGGTTCAGAATATTCAGTTTGTGTAATATTCCAAGTGTCTAATCCTATAGATTGTAAATATATTTTCATCCTACATGCCTAATATGCATAGTTACTGCCATTGAAAAGTGGTGGTCTGATAGTAGACAGACCTTCTACAAAGGAACTAGTGACAGGAATACTAGTGTTAGTAACAGTACCAGTGTTGGTAGCCATTTTTGAAAAATTTTCAAAAATCAGATTATGAAACTTTGAAAATCTTGCTCTAATACCAATTGTGAGAAATGCGGATTATGGACCTTAAGGCTAGGATTAACACTAAAGAGGGGGTGAATAGTGTTTATAAAGAATTACTAAATCTTTTTGAGTTTATGTTAACTTAAACACAGATGTGTGCAATATACAGACACAGATACGATCACAGAAACAAACACAGATGCAGAAATAAAATAAAAGCAGTAAAGGAAATAATACACCGGATTTTATACTAGTTCGGAGTTACCCTACATCCAGTCCCGCAACACAAGTATAGATTTCCTTTCAAAAGCAATCTTTACAATTACACCCTCGATTTCAAGGCTACGAGGTACACCCTTCAGAATCACAATCCTCTGTGAAGAGATACTAGATTTTCCGGGCCATAAGTTCACTCACTTGATTTTACGAGCAACAAGTTCACCCAATTGATTTCCCAAGGCTACAATCACACATTTTCTCGCTAAGTTGATTATAAAAAGCCTATAACTCTGAATAGTACTAAGGATCTTGTTGAAATAGTGATAGAGAATCAAACTACGAATGATCGAGTTCGATTCAATGTTGATTTCGGCAGAGTAATGGTAAGAATATGTATTAAGAAAAGTGGAAGAAGAAGAGGAGTGAAAAACCAGAAAATCTGATGTAAAATTCATTGAAACTGACCCCTATTTATAGAAGAACAACATTCATGTCCATTCATGAAGAGTTATGGTGAATAGACACTTCTTTTGGAATTTAAATTTTAAACTCAACTGACACCATGTCGACATGGTCACCATGGGTATGTCGACATCCCAAAGCAATTTATGATGATTTGATTTTCTTTGAAAATAACATTTATCTTATATTAAAACTATTTTAAACTTTATAAATATACTTGACTATAGTTAAAATTCATAAGTACATATAGAGAATAATATATATATAATTTAACTATAATTTTATATTTAAATTTAAGTATAAATATTTAAAAGTTAAATATATTATATTAAAAGATAGTTTAAAATCAGGAGTAATTTGACTTTGAAATTAAAGATGATTTTGAGGCTAAAATTATTAAAATCAAGATAGAGGTTTTTGATGCTTTTAAAAGGAAGGTTTTGAAATCATTTTGAAAACAAGATATAATTTTGAAAAATCATTTGGACTAAAAAGTTAGCGGATACAAAACAATATTCCACTAGATTTTTCGTAGGTTCCATCCTATTTAGGGTTCCATCCCTTTAACAGGCTCGAAGTGGATTCCATTCCAAGAATAAATTGGATTTTAAGATGCCAGTGCTTTTCTAGGAGTTTTAACAAAATTTCTAATTAAAGAATAAATTACTTGAATTCTTGAACTCTTGATAATCTTGATACTCATGAGTCTTCAATCTTGATATCTTGAATCTCTGTACTGTATAGTCTTCATTCTTGTTACCTACAAGGTTAAATCTGTTGAGTCACAGCTTCTATGAAGATTTTGATTGCTGACAACAATATTAAAGCGATCGACAAATCAAGACGTACATATGGTACTCTAGATTATACGTTGATTATTTGATGTTATAATAGTAATAAAATTGTCAAAATCTATCCTCAAATAATCATGCACAAAATATAATATATATATATACACATTTATATAGGTTGTGCACTTTATTGTACAACTTAACAGAGACCGGTCGACCGGTCCAAAAATGAACGGTCGACCGTTCCTGTTGAATGTGCACAATAAACGTGCACACATGTACATAACGACTATATTTTTAAAAACCTGTCTACCGGTTAGTTTTTGACCTGTCGACCGTTTTTAAACAGAGAACAACTTCTTCCAAAAGACACATCTTTCTTCAATAGTTGCGTCTCTTCTTCTTCATTAATGATCATAACTTTTGACTGCAACTTTTCACCAAGGGTTATAACTATTTTCTCTCTATAAATACACATCAATATCATTGATTAAAACAATAAGTTTTATTAAGATTATATATGCTCTCTATCTATTCTTTGAATTCACTTGCATTCAAAAAGCTCTAAACTACTTTCATTCCTTATTGAATCATTGACACTATCTCATATATTTTGATTCAATAAGCAATATAAATTCCATAATCTTCACAAACATCATTCACAATTTGAGGATAAGATTATAGGAAAAGTGTACTACAAGTGACAAATCCGTGTTTACAAGAGCACAAGTTGTCAACAACAATTGTAATTGTTTTTTGTTGAAGTCCTCAGTATTGTAAGAGGCAAGTGTTGAAGCCCTCAGTGTTGTAGAGGCGTGAAATCCCGTTCGGCTGTTCGGGTAATTGTAAACCTGTTCCTCCGGGTGAAGCGAGGTTGTAATTAGTGAAAATCCAGATAGTAGTCTGGGACTGGACGTAGGACGGTGCTCCGAACCAGTATAAAAATCTCTGGTGTGATTTTTCTATTTTTTTATTTACAATGCTATTATCATCTATTTCTGCATTTGTATTGTAATCCATATTAAACGATCCGTGTATACTATATTAGCACATATAATTGTATATACACCGCACTTTCATTTGGTATCAGAGCACGGTCATCATATAACCGTAACACAGTTATTTGATATATTCTTGTAATATGGCAAATAACGCAAGTACTAGCACTCAAAACACCACTTACACAGAAGGGCAATCGACACAAAGACCTCCATTTTTCAATGGTCTTAACTATAGTTATTGGGCAACACGTATGTCATTCTTTATGCAATCAAGTAGCTATGATGCTTGGAATGCTACTCAAAGAGAAATAGTGAATCCAACAACTGATTATTCAGAATGGACTGTGGCTGAGAAAACGGCAGCAGCCGTAAATGCAAGAGCAATAAATATGTTGTTCTGTGCATTAGACCAAAATGAATATAATCGTGTTAGTATCTGTACTACTGCATATCAAATTTGGCAAACGCTAAAAATCACTCATGAAGGTACTAACAAGGTTAAACAAGCCAAAATAGCCATGCTGAAAAGTCAATTTCAAAATTTCAAAATGAAACCAAATGAAACAATCAATGACATGTATTCACGGTTTCAAACTATTCACCATGCACTTATTGGGTTAGGACAAAAGTATTCCGATTTTGATGTTGTTTCAACAGTCCTACATTCTCTGACTAATGAATGGGAAGGAAAAGTATTAGCAATTGAAGAAGCTAATGATCTTTCCGTCATGAAGCCAGATGAATTGATAGGAAATTTAATGTCCTATGAAGCAAATTTGCAGGCTAGAAAAGAACAGAAAGAAGAAAAGAAAAATGTAGCATTTCATGTTGAGAAAGATGAAAATGAATCAGATTCTGAAGATGAAGATTTGGCGTTCATTGCTAAAGGTTTCAAAAAATTCCTAAAATATCAAAAAGCCAGTCGCTACAATAAAAGGAAACCTGGATCAAATAAACCATCTTCATCTGCTATAGAATGTTTCAACTGCCATAAAAAGGGACACATGCAGAAGGATTGTCCAGAACAAAAGAAAAAGTCAGAAAATGACAAATTCAAATATAAGAAGGACAAATCAAAGAAACGAGCCTTCTCAGTAACATGGGATGATTCAGAGTCATCTTCATCAGAAAGTGAAAGTGATTCGGAGAATGAACAAGCTAATATTTGTTTTATGGCAACAGAAGATGAGGTACAAATTCCTACATTTGATGAATTACTTGATATTAATGCTGAATTGATAGTCAAATATAAAGACATAAAACGTCAATTAAAAGTAGTCAAAGCAGATTTAAGTAGAGCAGAGTTTGAACGAGATATGTTAAAAGATGAGAAGAAAATATTAGAAGAAGAACTTGAAAATATTCAAGAATCATCATCTAATGTTGACTCTCAAATATCTCTTTTGAGTCAAGAAATAGAAGCTTAAAAAGAGAAAAATAATGCTCTCACTACTAAAAATCATGAACTTAAAGCAAAAGTCAAAATTCTAGACCTAGAAAAAGCTAGTTTACAAACAAAGTTTGATGACATTACTCAAAATGTTTCTAACTTTAACAAAGGTCGAGAAAATTTGACTAAAATCATTGAAAGTTCACAATCTATTTCAGATAAACAAGGTTTGGGATATAACAAACATAAAACTAAGAAACATCTTAGAAATAAAAGGAAGAAGAAAGTACAAAAAACTGAAGCTAAGAAAAATCTTAGTTTATTATATTTCAAACCAAAACCAATAGTGAAATTTCAAAAGAAAGATGTCAAGACTATCAAAATATGGGTTCCTAAAACAAATAACAATTTGATTAGGAACAAATACATTCAGCAATTCATGAATACTGTGCATCTTAATAATAATTATATATATAAAGGGGATACCGGACCCAAATGGGTTTGGACTCCTAAGACCTAACTCTTAGGACCCTATGAAAAGTGGGTACCATGAACTTAATTCTATGTTTGCAGGTCCCACTGAAGAAAAGAGGAAAGTGGATATTGGACAGTGGTTGCTCAAAGCATATGACGGGAGACAAGAGCTTACTAACAAATATTAAATACTCAGATGGTGGCTCAGTCACTTTTGGAGACAATTCAAAAGGTTATATCATCGGCAAAGGCGATGTGAGCAATTGTGGTACATCTAACTTACCTCTTATTACTAATGTCATGCTAGTTAGAAATTTAAAACACAATTTACTTAGTATTAGTCAGTTATGTGACAAGGGTTTTATAATTTCCTTTTCAAATAATAAGTGTAGTATTTTAGATAAAGATCATAATTTGGTTTTTGAAGGTTATAGAGACAGAAATATATATATTCTAAATATGAATATTAATCATAATTCAGATATGTGTCTTATTGCTAATGACAATGATCCATGGCTATGGCACAAACGTTTCTGTCATGTAAACTTCAGAACTATTGACAAGCTAGCCAAAAACAATCTAGTTAGAGGACTACCCAAAATGAGTTTTAAAGTTAACAACATTTGTGATGCATGTCAATTAGGAAAATTGACCAAATCATCATTTAAATCCAAGAAAGTCATATCAACATTACAACCGCTTGAGTTACTGCACATGGATTTATTTGGACCTACTAGAGTTCAATCAATAAATCACAGTCAATATGTGCTTGTAATTGTTGATGATTTCTCTCGTTATACATGGACAATTTTCTTAAAAAATAAAAGTGATACTTTCGATCATTTCAAATCTTTCGTCAAAAGAATTCAAAAATCAAAAGGGATTAAAGTTAAAAATATAAGAAGTGATCATGGCGGAGAGTTTGAAAATAATGAATTTGAACATTTTTGTACAAAGAAAGGTATATATCATAATTTTTCGTTTCCCAGAACTCCACAACAGAACGGAGTAGTAGAACGAAAGAACCGAACTTTACAAGAATGTGCAAGAACATTATTAAATGGAACCACCTTACCAAAACACTTCTGGGCAGAAGCTGTTGCAACTGCCTGTTATGTTTTAAATCGTGTGTCCATAAGACCTCTTACCAAAAATACTCCTTATGAATTGTTTAACAAAAGAAAGCCCAAAATCTCATACTTCAAAGTTTTTGGTTCTAAGTGCTTTATTTTAAATACGAAAGACCAGCTTGGAAAATTCGATCCAAAAGCCGATGAAGGAATATTTGTCGGTTATTCGGAACGAAGTAAGGCCTATCGAATATTTAATAAACGAACCAAAACTATTGAAGAATCACTTCATGTATCTTTTGATGAAATCTATCAGCATCCTCACACAATATCAGATGATGATGAATCAATAGTCATTAATAATCCAATCATCTCAAATACTGATTCTGACTCAGAAGTAATTATTGAGAATACTCCTCAAATATGTGAATTACAATCACCACCAAGAATATTAAGAGACCATCCGGCCCAAAATATAATAGGTGAAATAACATCACATGTCAGAACAAGGAGTCAACTCAATCAAATGGGTCATGTCGCTTTTCTCTCAAATATCGAACCCAAGAATTCAAAAGAAGCTGCTACAGATGATTACTGGATCATTGCCATGCAGGAAGAACTAAATCAGTTTGAGCGCAATGACGTTTGGGAACTTGTTCCGAGACCAACTGATCAGTCAGTAATTGGTACTAAATGGGTCTATAAAAATAAGGCTGACGAACAAGGAAATATCACCAAAAATAAAGCAAGATTAGTAGCACAAGGATACAATCAGGAAGAAGGTATCGATTATGAAGAAACTTTTGCACCAGTTGCTCGACTAGAAGCTATTAGAATTCTATTATCTTTTGCTTGTTATCATAATTTCAAACTTTATCAGATGGATGTCAAAAGTGCTTTTCTCAATGGATTTATCAAAGAGAATGTCTATGTCGAACAACCACCTTTATTCGTACATGAAAAATATCCTGACCATGTGTTCAAACTTAAGAAAGCTCTGTATGGTTTAAAACAAGCACCTCGTGCTTGGTATGAACGTTTACGTAGCTATCTTATTAATTCAGGGTTTGAAATAGGCAAAGTCGATCAAACTTTGTTTATTAAACATTCTCGAAATGATATTCTGGTTATCCAAATATATGTAGACGATATCATCTTTGGTTCAACAAACGATAAACTCTGCAAGGAATTTGCAAGTATTATGACCAAAGAATTCGAAATGTCTCATATGGGAGAACTATCTTATTTTCTTGGACTTCAAATCAAACAACTCTCAAACGGTATTTTTATCAATCAAGAAAAATACTGTGAAAATCTTATCAAACGCTTCGGATTACAAAATACATCTGGTAAACCAACTCCTATGAGTACAACTACACATCTTGAAAAAGATGAAAGTGGTAAGAATGTTGACCAGAAATTATATCGAAGCATGATTGGTTCTCTTCTTTATCTTACAGCTAGTCGTCCAGATATATTAATGAGTGTTTGTTTATGTGCTCGTTTTCAAGCCGATCCAAAGGAATCACATTTACGAGCAGTGAAACGTATAATTCGTTATCTAAATAATACCAAAGATTTTGGTCTTTTCTATCCAAAAGAATGTCCATTTGAATTAGTATCATATAGTGATGCTGATTTTGGTGGCTCACGGACGGATAGAAAAAGTACAAGTGGTACGTGCCATTTTATTGGAAAATCACTTGTCTCTTGGTTTAGTAAGAAACAGAATTGTGTTTCACTATCAACATGTGAAGCTGAATATATATCAGCGGCTCTCGCTTGTACTCAAGTACTATATATGCAACAAACACTTCAAGATTTCGATATACATTTATCAAATTCTATTATATACTGTGATAACACGAGTGCAATAAATCTCTCTAAAAATCCAGTAAATCATTCTAGAACCAAACATATTGATATCCGTCATCATTTCCTTAGAGATAATATTGAAAAAGGTAATATACATCTTGAATATGTTCACACTGACAATCAAATAGCCGATATTTTCACTAAACCATTACTTGAATCTAGTTTTATTAAACTACGAAGAGAGCTTGGCTTAGTATCTCGGAAAGATCTAGAATAGAATAAGTAACCTTCAAACTTAGGCTATATATTTTTCAAATAATTCTTAAATTTCAGCCTATAACAAACTATACCTATTTTTATAACTTTTTTTATCTATCATTGTTTTTGTTTACGGCTAATTATCTCTAACAAATCCTATCCTCAAGTTCATTGGCAAACTTTTCTCTATATAAACGTTTGAAAAATACACTTTCATTCATTCACCTTCTTGCTGAAAATTATAAATCACCTTAAACAAGCTACCATGGCACACATTTGCGACAAATGCGCAGAGGAATCTCATATTTCTATCACTAGCTCGGAGTCGGAGGAACAATATTCTCCGATTACACCGAAACAAAGGCCGGAATGCCCTCACCATTGTTTTCGCACACCTGGCCATACTCCAACATCCAAGCGTGCAAAGAAAGCACTATTCTGCTCTCCGCGCACGAAGGCGCAAATCGATGAAATTCATCACTACCAAAAGCATCAAATTGATCTTCAACGACAACTACATTATGGTCAAAACCTACTATACCATGAACAACAACGTACTTCAACTCGTTTATCCGCTTTAGAACGAATGGCTTCATTCTTCTGCGGTTCAAACAAACACGATGTTCATGAACCAATGCCGTCAAGACCATCGACTTCAACAACTCCAAACTCTTGGGATAAAAACTATAACGAGAATGAAGGAGCTCGATATAAGTGGAGTCCGTGGGCTAAACGCATTGAAAACGACAAGAATTCTAATAACAACTCACCTTCTCATTAGAATTCCATAATGTATATTATTTTGCTTTCATATATAATTCTTGTAATACAGTATATTTTTGCAATAATAAACATAATATATAATATATTAATTCGACTCGTTTTCAAAATTTTTGCCAAATTCTGCATTTTTGCACACAGAGCCAAACCGGTCGACAGCCTAAAATATGACCGGTCGACCGTTTTGCTCTCTGGTTGAAAACGGTCGACCGGCAATACGCAGGCGGTCGACCGGTCGGCAGTTATTATTTTTTTTATATACTTCACGTATATATTTTTGCCACCAACCCTCTTTACTTTCTACTCTCCACTGAAAATTTTCCCATTTCCAAACCCTAGTTCATATTCTCAAGCTTCACAAACTCTCAAATTCTCTTCAATGGCTCCTCCTCAGAAAAAATCAAAGAAAAGAGCAACATCAGAAACTTCTTCTCTTACTCTCTCTGCTAGAAAATGGTTAGAATCTCCGGTTGCAGTAACTAGATGGAATCAAATGACAAATTACAAATTCCATCCAGGCTCATTCATCAAATTCGACGATTTCACTGCATACGGTATTCAAAGATTAGCAAATAGATCTCGTATCTCTCCTCTTATTGATTTTTCTGTAAATAGCGTACAAATTAATCATTTGATGATTAAGCTATTTTATGCGAATATGAATTTAGAGGAATATACTCCGGAAAATCCAAATGGAGTTATTTGGTCAGTAGTATGTGGCAAGCGAATCTATCTCACTTATGATAGAATTGCTTCTATTTTGGGAATACCGAATAGGGGTGAAGAGTTTTCATCGACATTTTGTGAAGTTTTCACCCGGAATAGTACGAGTCATAAATTTATAGAAGATGATAGTAACGGCACCAAATCGATTGGGCTACGACCGACTGCAAGGTTGTTACACCATGTCCTAATGCACTCTCTATTTCCTCGATTAGGAAACTATGATGCCGTTTACAAAGAGAATTTCAAGGCTCTTTATGCTATCTACGATGATATCGAAATAAATTGGGTTCACATGATTTTCGATGAAATTCTTAAGGTAAATAACTCTACTCGTCCACATTTCTTCTATAACGAGTATATTATGCGTATGTTGCTTGCATGTGGAGTCACACCCCCGGATTCGGCATATTCTACACCAAAGTGTATTGACTCCACTACTATCAAACGGATGAAGCTTCCTCCTCCATATGTTCATATTATGCCATTCGAACAATGGCAACAACGCGATACTCAAGAACAACAAGCTCCACCATCTCGTCGTCGTTCTGAAGATGTTAGATTATTGAAATCTAAATCATCTACAAGAGAATCTCTTGAAACCATCGCTCGGAATCAATTTTTACTTGAATCAAGACTAAAACGAATGGATTCGAAAATTGATAGACGATTCAATAAGGTAAAGTCATTCTTCGGCGCTATATGGGATGCTATATCATGTAGCACATCCGTCTCGACCCAACATCAAGACCCCGGAAAACGTCCGGCTCCTCCAACTTTTAATTGGTCGACATCCGAGGAATCCGGTGGTACAAGCGGACAAGGTCGTGGGGACAATGACGATGATGATGACGATGACGATGACGACGATGATGATGATGATGATGATGATGATGATGATGAGGAAGAGATTCAGTCGGAATGAAGTTAGTTTGTTTTTCTTTTCATTTCTTTAAAAACATATATGGCACTTGTACTAAATAGTTTCCATCTTTTTATTCGTGGTAGACTATGACTTGCATTGTACTTCATCAAAACATCATGTGTTTGAATGTATGCATTGTTCTCTTTGGTTTATATTTTCTATTGTTTACTCCTTTTTGTCGATGACAAAGGGGGAGAAAGGTGCTAATAATTGTTTGCAGGATGAAAGAAGCCAATAATTGTCTGCAGGAAATCACATATTCAAGGGGAGATCCTATACTTGAGTTTTTATATTGTCATCAATCAAAAAGGGGGAGAATGTTGAGTCACAGCTTCTATGAAGATTTTGATTGCTGACAACAATATTAAAGCGATCGACAAATCAAGACGTACATATGGTACTCTAGATTATACGTTGATTATTTGATGTTATAATAGTAATAAAATTGTCAAAATCTATCCTCAAATAATCATGCACAAAATATAATATATATATATACACATTTATATAGGTTGTGCACTTTATTGTGCAACTTAACAGAGACCGGTCGACCGGTCCAAAAATGAACGGTCGACCGTTCCTGTTGAATGTGCACAATAAACGTGCACACATGTACATAACGACTATATTTTTAAAAACCTGTCTACCGGTTAGTTTTTGACCTGTCGACCGTTTTTAAACAGAGAACAACTTCTTCCAAAAGACACATCTTTCTTCAATAGTTGCGTCTCTTCTTCTTCATTAATGATCATAACTTTTGACTGCAACTTTTCACCAAGGGTTATAACTATTTTCTCTCTATAAATACACATCAATATCATTGATTAAAACAATAAGTTTTATTAAGATTATATATGCTCTCTATCTATTCTTTGAATTCACTTGCATTCAAAAAGCTCTAAACTACTTTCATTCCTTATTGAATCATTGACACTATCTCATATATTTTGATTCAATAAGCAATATAAATTCCATAATCTTCACAAACATCATTCACAATTTGAGGATAAGATTATAGGAAAAGTGTACTACAAGTGACAAATCCGTGTTTACAAGAGCACAAGTTGTCAACAACAATTGTAATTGTTTTTTGTTGAAGTCCTCAGTATTGTAAGAGGCAAGTGTTGAAGCCCTCAGTGTTGTAGAGGCGTGAAATCCCGTTCGGCTGTTCGGGTAATTGTAAACCTGTTCCTCCGGGTGAAGCGAGGTTGTAATTAGTGAAAATCCAGATAGTAGTCTGGGACTGGACGTAGGACGGTGCTCCGAACCAGTATAAAAATCTCTGGTGTGATTTTTCTATTTTTTTATTTACAATGCTATTATCATCTATTTCTGCATTTGTATTGTAATCCATATTAAACGATCCGTGTATACTATATTAGCACATATAATTGTATATACACCGCACTTTCAAAATCCTGCATATACATATATATATATATATATATATATATATATATGTATATACTTACCATGTTAGTATTTATATTTTATAATCTATTCTAAGGTTGTTGTCATCAAAACCATCATCTCACGGACTAGCAGATATAAATTCTATTTGAAATAGAATTTAGTTAATAAATTTTTAAAACTGAAATTTCAAGTGATTTCATCAATTTTTGAAATCACAGGAAAAAGTCCTGGAATTCGACGAAACTAGTTCCATTGGATCCGTAATAGTATATCATTATCTGATTTCAAATTTCATAGCACTTGGATTTACCGTTTGGTCGTGTGATCTTGAAACGCCTAGAAATAATTTAATTGGATTTAATTTAAATAGTCGATTTAAAAAGCTATCTTCCACAAATGATCGAACTAGGTTTCGAAAGTTATCCCATTGGGTTTGGAATAGCGGTATAACATTAGAAACGCCAGGCGGCGCACCTTGATAGGAGTTTGAGATTTTAAGTTATTTTTATAATTCAATAATATTATAAAATTTTCCCAAAGTCAACTACTATAATTCTCAGCCGACCTACCTTGTTCGAGAAGCCTTTCCTTTTTTTTAAACCGAGCATTCCCCTACTCTTCTTTTCCAAAATTGAAATCACTCAAAGGGAAAAAAGTAAACATGAAATAAAATTCAATGGAAAAGAAATCGCGATATAGAGATGGCGCTTGCGATATTGAAGGCAACCGTGGCCTGGCGACCGACGATGGCCTAGGAAAAGGTCGTGCGACTTGGCGGAGGTTGCGACCTCGTGACTACGCATCGTCGAGTGATGCTAGCGACCTGGAGTGCAAGGGAGGAGGGCCGAGCAATGATGGTGGTGATGCTCGGGGATGACGTAGGATAGTAGTCGACGTGGTGGCTGCAGCGGCCCTAGGGCTTGGAGTCGCGTTTGATATAAGGGGGAGTGCAAATGGAAAGTGGAAGTGAACACGTGCTGTGCGTGCGCACGAGGATGGAGAGGGCAGCAACATGGAGAAGAGAGCGGCATTCGATTTTGGGTTGTGGGCTGGTTCGTGCCTGCAGTCGCGATATTCATGATGGTGTGGAGTTTGGGTCTTTGGCCGATGGAAGGGAGCAAGGGTAGGTAGCATTCGACGATGATGGTGAACGGTTGGTGAGGAAGTGCGATTTGCTGAGAGAAGGTATAAGTAATTAATTGTAATTAAATCAAATAAATGTAATTAACTAGCAAATGAGGGATTAGTGAAATTAATTTATAATTTATTTCGTGAATATCATAAATGCTATTATTAATTTATACGAGGTCCAAAATTAACGTAACAAGCCACGTTGGATTCGCAGCGGCGAATACTACGTAATGGAATAAATTTGGAATTGGAAAGATTAACAATTCAAAAATCAAGGTGAGTAAATCTCAGTCAATGTTGTTGACTGGTTTATTTTATAGTAACTAAAAATTAATTATTAGATGATTGCTTGAATTTGTATATTTTTTTAGTTGAATTTTATATTATATATATTAGTATATATATAGTAGTTGGATATATTTCTCGCCTATTGGAGCGGATGAGACACTATGCTCCCCGCATAATAGCGGATGACCCTATATTACCGCAATATCTCACCTCGAAGCGGGATTGATATTTTATGTTATATAGCATTTGTGGATGTAGGGAAATAGGTTGGAGGGATCCAACTGAATTCTTCAAATACACACACACACACACACACACGGATATATATATATATATATATATATATTCATATATAGTGATATATGATGAAATTGAATTGTTTATTGGACCGTGATATGTTTGATATATTGGATGTTATAATAGCACTGGCCTTAATTTTGGTATCTTAAATACCCTAAAAATTATTTTTGAATTTGAAGGAATTAAAAGGAGAACTTCGATATAAAAATACATATATTGGGATTTGGATTATTTTAAAGGAAATCGAGTAGGATAAAATGATAATTTGATTTTTAGGCTGTACTTAACTATTCGAAATATTTTAATTAGAGATTTTAAAATAATTTATATAAGGCGTTTCTAACCATAGATTTTAAAATGACATTTTTGAAACTATGGATAAAGAGTTTTAAATCGATATTTAAAATAGATTTGAAATAAATGAAATTTATAAAGAAATGGATTTATAAAAATGGAATTTTACAAATGAGTTTATTTTTTATAAATAAGTAAAACCCAAATGAGTTATAAAAATTTACAAACGATGTTTATAAATAAGAGAAATGATATCGATTGGTAAATTGGAAATATAAATTCACTGTGTGAATTTATACCGAGATATGGAAATCGGGTTGGGGGAAAATTGTGGACCTTATTTTTGAAATGTTAGATTTGTTAGGAAATTGAAACTGTGTGATTTTATAAGACAAATTCTCAAACTGGAATTTGGGGAAACTTAAAAAAACTTCCAAAGTATTTAAATATAGAAACTTCGAAAATGAATTAGAAATTCATAGAAAGGAAGTTACAAATGGGTAGTTGTAATTATAGAAAAGTGTAATTGATTTTGGAAATTTTTTAAGGGAATTAATCAATGAATTTCAAAAACGTATCGAATCCGTTAGAAATGAGTTAAGGAAATTACAAGTGGATTATAAGGATTTTTAGAAATATGAAATATCAGGGAATGTTTCCTAAGTATTGGCAAAATGATTGGAAAAATATGCATATAAATATTTCTTAAGTATTAGACTAGAAGGATTTGAAATATTTTAATTACGAGATTATCATTATAGAAATATATTCAAAAGTGTTGAATTATAAATGGAATTGGAAAAAATATTCCTAATGTGGACATGATTCGAAAATATCCGATTATAGATATAAGTAATTGAGTTTGTTTCTAATTTTTGAATATACTGAGAGAGGTTAAATATATATCCATGTAAAGATATTCTGACATAAATATTTGAAGGATTTATAAACTGGGCCTAGTGACTGCTTATGTATGTAATACGATAGTTAAATAACCGACCGTCAAATCTGGCCAAATTCGTTGATCGTTAAAAAGAGACCGGGATCGAATTTAATTATTCGAAAACCACTTCTATCTGATTTGTGCGTTACGAATTGTGATATCTCAAAGATAATGGAGATGGTGATTTTGAAGGAGATTCGGTTTGTCCAGACCCAAACAACTTGTATGGATGAATGCTATCATTGCATTGTTGCTTGGAAGGCAGTGTTAGCATTCCAAATGGGATTGCTATCCAAAAAGGTAAACGTAGCCTAAAGCCTCAACAACGGGGAATGACTAAAACAGAGGAGATGCAACATGGTTAAGTGGGTCGCTCCCAAGTAAGGTATGTTACCACTTTCAAAGATACTCTCGGATATATTATATTATAATTATGGATGTATGGAAAAGGGAGCGCTCAATTACGATGGGAACACCCGAGGTGATAACATATTCGGTACTATCCAGTAAGAGGTAAGCCGGTCCTGTGTTGGCAGGGATCGTTAGGTACGATCTCGTTCCATTTTCTAGAGATGTACTGCGGCGGGAGGTACCCTAGTGGCCCAGTCATTGTATGGAATCCAATATCCACTACGAGCCTGTACGGTTTTAGTTGTATACCAATTATGTTGAAACGTGAGATACAAGTATTTCAGTTATTTTCTAATTTACTTTCTGTAGATACTATTATAATATCAGATGATTTTGATATAAAATGTTTTGATTATCGTAAGATAAAAACTCATCGTATTTATGTGTGACGTGGTCTTACAAGATACCTTTGTTTTTCAAAGGATTTTGAAAATAATAATAATTCAAATTAAGTGTGTTTTCTCACACTGGTTTTCCAGATTGACTCGGGTGTTATTTTATTATAAAGCTCGGGTCAGGCCGAGTATTACAGATTCAGGTTAGGATGCTAAGAAACTCAAGATATGAGTTGGAGGATTTCAAGCGTATTTCACGTGCCTGTTTGTATTCCGCTGTGTGTGTAGACTGTACAGTCAACATAGGCGAGGACAAGTTATAATAACTTTTCTTATTGACGTATTCATTTTTGTACTATGATGATTGTATGTATATTAACGGATACAATTCCTTTTGTATAAAAATCTGTTATTATATATCATATTTTATTCCGCTGCGATTGTGACATTCTGTATTATTATTTTCTATTTATTGTTCTATCCATTTTCTTCTTTGTTGATACGCTATATTTTGATCAATGACAAGTGCTTCAACAAAAAGGAAGAGATATGTGCAAAGCTAAAGGAAAGACTATGAAGACCAAGGATATCATGAGTACTTATTATATATAGGTCTTAGTCTTAGTTTTATTGTTAAAATCTATCCTCAAGAAGCTTGCACAAACACAAGAACACATTTCATAAACTTAATATTTTAGTTAAGTGTTCACTGTGCAGAAACTACCAGTTCAGACGACTGAACAGGAAATTTCAGTCGACTGAACCTGTTACAGAATTACAACATGCACAGTTTCAGTCGACTGAATTCAAACCTGCGAATTTTTTATGAAAAGACGCCTTCTTCTTCCCAAGAGTTGCTACCATTCTCCAATTGTAATGGATTCATATCTTGCCTGGATCTTTCGCAAATAGATACACCTCTTCTGCACCTATAAATAAAAATTCTATCATTTGCAAATTACGAATTCTAATTGCTTTAATCTCTCAATTATCTTGATCATATTTTCAGATTTCTTAAGTTTTCAAAAGTAATCACAAACCACTTCAATTGCTTGAATCTCTGATTTATCTTAAATAATCTTTTGATTCATAGCAATTTATATTTCCTAAGTCTTCATAAACACATTTTATATTCTTGAGGATAAGATTATAGGAAAGTTGTACTCAATTAGACTCATTAGTGTTATCAAGAACACAACAAGTCAGAAATACTCTTTGTATCTAGTTGAAGTCCTCTTCGGTAGTTGAGGAAGAAATCCCGTTCGGTTGTTCGAGTAAGTTGTAAACATATTCCTCCAAGTTAAGTGAGGGTTGTTGGTTAGTTGAATTCCTAAGAGGAGCTTAGGGACTCGACGTAAGACAAGAGGTCCGAACCAGTATAAAGTCTTGATGTCTGCTTTACTTACTGCTTATTGCTATCTACCTAGACCTTTCCACTATTCCATATTATATGATCCTACCGCATAGCTTCTTTCAGTTGGTATCAGAGCAAGGTCGTCCTATAACCATAACACCGTTATTTGACATATTGATAATATGGAAAATAACACAAGCACAAACACAACAACTTCCTATAGCTCTACATTTGCAGAAGGACAATCTACCCAAAGACCCCCTCTATTCAATAGACTAAACTATAATTATTGGGCTACAAGGATGAGGATTCATATGCAAGCAACAAGCTTTGAAGCCTGGAATGCAACTCAAGCAGAGTTCGTTGTACCCACAACTAATTACCCTACATGGACACAAACTCAGAAGAATGAAGCAAGTGCAAATGCCAAAGCTACGAATATGCTATTTTGCGCTTTGGATAGAAATGAGTTCAAACGTGTTAGCATTTGCACTACTGCACATCAGATATGGGATACACTTAGAACCATACATGAAGGCACAAACAAGTTCAAACAAACAAAGATCTCCATGCTAAAGAACCAGTTCCAAAACTTTAGAATGTGACAGAATGAATCCATCAATGACATGTACTCATGATTTCAAGACATTCATCATGCCTTAATAGGATTAGGAGAAAATTATACGAATTTTGATATTGTATCTAAGGTCCTAAATTCACTCACTGATGAATGAGAGAGAAAAGTCTCAGCAATCGAGGAAGCAAACGATCTATCTACAATGAAACCAGAAGAATTAATTGAAAATATTATGTCTTATGAAGTTAACATGCAAGCTAAGAAAGATCAAGCACAGGAAAGAAAAAATGTGGCTTTTCACACAGAGAAGGAAGAATCGGAGTCTGAAGATGAGGGTCTAGAATTTATTGCCAAAAATTTCAAGAAATTCTTAAAATATAGAAAAGGAAATAAAAAAGGTTTCAAAAAGAATTTCTTGAACAAACCTTCATCCTCAAATATGGAATGTGTTAATTGTCACAAGAAAGGTCATATGATAAAAGACTGTCCGGAGCTAAAGAAGGAGAATCAGAAAAATTTAAACAACAAGAATAAGAAAGACAAATTTAGAAAGAAGGCTTTTTCTGTCATATGGGACGATTCAGATTCATCAGATAGTGATAGTGATAGCAACAATGAGCAAGCAAATGTGTGCTTCATGGCTCAAGAATCTGAGATTAGTGATTTATCTTATGATGATTTGATAGAAGTAAACATTGAATTTTTAAATATTATAAAAATTCTCAAAAAGAAACTTAAAGAGACACGTGAAAATCAGAACAAAGCTGAATTTGAAAGAGATATGCTAAAAGATGAAAAAAAATATTGGAAGAAGAACTTGAAAAAGTTCAGGAATCTCTCTCAAACTCAGATAATCAACTTTTGCTTTTGAGCTAAGAAATTGAAACTCAAAAGACAAAGAATGATGAAATTATTTCTGAAAATCACAATTTAAAAAATAAACTAAAACAAGTTGAATTAGAAAATACTAGTCTTCAAATTAGATTAGATAACATTACTAAAAATGTTTCTAATTTTAATAAGGGAAGAGAAAATTTATCGAAAATTCTCGATCCTCTTCAAATAAAAATGGATTAGGTTTTAAAAAGGAATCAAAAATTCTTCCAAAGAAAAATGCTAATTTTAAGAAGGAACATAATTCAAAACATAGTATAGTATTGAAAAATAACATACCAAGTCACACTAAAAAGAAAAAGGAAATCAAAATATGGGTTCCGAAAACGAACAACAATTTAATTCGAAACAAATATATAAATTCCTTTATAGAAACAGTTCACAAAAATAGTAATTATCTTTATAAAAGGGATACTAAACCCACTTGGTTTGATTTCCTAAGATCTAACTCTTAGGACCCTATTAAAAGGTGGGTACCAATATTTTTATTAATATTTTTTGCAGGTCCCACTCAAGAAAAGAAAATGGATTTTGGATAGTGGTTGCTCAAAACACATGACCGGAGATAAAGAAATGCTTACAAATATTTCATACTTTGATGGTGGCTCTGTTACCTTCGGAGACAACTCAAAAGGTTTCATCATTGGCAAAGGAGATGTGTGCAACTATGGTATATCAAATTTACCCCTTATTACAAATGTTTCTTTAGTTAAAAACTTAAAACATATTTATTAAGCATAAGTCAACTATGCGACAAAGGTTTTAAAATAACTTTTTCTGAAAATAAATGTTGTATTTTTGATCAAAATCAAAATCTTATTTTTGAAGGAAAGAGAGATAGAAAAATTTATATTTTAAACATGAAAATTAATAATAAAAATAAAGATATGTGTTTAATGGTCAAAGATAATGATCCTTGGTTATGGCACAAAAGATTTTGTCATATTAATTTTAAATCTATTCAAAAACTTTCAAAAAATGAATTAGTCAAAGGCTTACCAAAAATAAATTTTAAAATAAATAATATTTGCGAAGGTTGTCAATTAGGAAAATTAACTAAATCATCTTTTAAATCTAAGAAAGTTATTTCAACTTTACAACCATTAGAATTATTACATATGGATTTATTCGGACCAACACAGGTTCAATCTATTAACCATAATCGATATGTTTTTGTAATAGTTGATGATTTCTCAAGATGTACATGGGCAATATTTATGAAAAACAAAAGTGATGCAGTTGATTATTTCAAAAAATTTGTTAAAAGAATTCAAATTATTAAGAATTTAAAAGTCAAAAATATAAGGAGTGATCATGGAGGCGAATTTGAAAATGAATCATTTGAATTATTTTGTAAAAAGAAAGGAATAAATTATAATTTTTCATTTCCTAGAACTCCACAACAAAATGGAGTTGTAGAAAGGAAAAAAAGAACTCTTCAAGAATGCACAAGAACGTTATTAAATGGAAGTACATTACCAAAGCAATTTTGGGCAAAAGCTGTAGCAACCGCTGCTATGTATTAAATCGTATTTCCATGCGACCTTTAACTAAAAACACTTCATATGAACTTTTTAATGGAAGAAAACCTAATCTTTCGTACTTAAAAATCTTTGGTCAAAATGTTTTATTCTAACACAAAAGACCAACTTGGAATATTTGATCCAACAGCTGATCATGGTATTTTTGTAGGTTATTCAGAACGAAGTAAGGCATATCGTGTTTTCAATAAACGAACAAATGTAATAGAAGAAACTTTACATGTATCTTTTGATGAAAACTTTAATAAAAAAACAATCATCAAAGATGATGAAGAAATTATATCCAACACAGAAAATATAAGTTTTGAAAATAATGAAAATATTAATCAAATCAATAACAATCAAATTAGATCTCCTCCTAGAATCCTACAAGATCATCGTACACAAAATATAATTGGAGAGATTCTTTCGCAAGTTCAAACAAGAAGTCAACTAAACCAAATGGGTCATGTTGCTTTTCTTTCAACTATTGAGCCTAAAAATTCAAAAGAAGCTTCAATAGATGAATACTGGATTATTGCCATGCAAGAAGAGTTAAATCACTATGAACGAAACAATGTTTGGGAGTTAGTTCCTCATCCTGATGACCAATCAGTTATTGGAACTAAACGGGTCTATAAGAATAAAGCAGACGAATTTGGAAGTATTACTAGAAATAAAGCAAGATTAGTAGCACAAGGCTATAATCAAGAAGAAGGAATCGATTACGAAGAAACGTTTGCTCCAGTTGCAAGACTTGAAGCAATACGTATTTTATTAGCCTTCGCTTGTTTTCACAATTTTAAATTTTATCAAATGGATGTTAAAAGTGCCTTTTTAAATGGTTTTATAAAAGAAAATGTATATGTAGAACAACCCCCTTTATTCATTCATGAAAAATATCTGGATCATGTATATAAATTTAAAAAAGCCTTATATGGTCTTAAACAAGCACCTCGTGCTTGGTATGAGAGACTTAAGAGCTATCTACTAGATTCGGGATTTCAAATCGAAAAAGTAGATCAAACTCTATTCACTAAAAACACTACTAAAGACATTTTAATAATTCAAACATATGTAGATGACATTATATTTGGTTTAACTAATGAAAAATTGTGTAAAGAATTTTCAAATAATGACTAAGGAGTTCGAAATGTCACATATGGGAGAATTATCTTATTTTCTCGGACTTCAAATTAAACAATTAACAAATGGAATTTTCTTAAAACAAGAAAAATATTGTGCTAATCTAATTAAACGTTTTGGAATGGAAAACACTTCTGGTAAACCTACTCCTATGAGTACCACAACTCATCTCGATCGAGATGAAAATGGCAAGAGTTTGGACCAAAAGTTGTTTAGAAGTATGATAGGCTCTTTACTTAGCTGCTACTAGACCAGACATAATGATGAGTGTATGTTTATGTGCACGTTTTCAAGCTAATCCTAAAGAATCGCATTTAAGAGCCATAAAACGAATTATGCGATATCTTAATAATACTAAGGACTTTGGTCTTTTCTATCCAAAAGATTGTCCATTCGAGTTAGTTTCATTTAGTGATTCTGATTTTGGTGATCTCGAACAGATAGAAAAAATACAAGTGGTACGTGCCATTTCATTGGAAAATCACTTGCATCTTGGTTTTGTAAGAAACAAAATTGTGTTTCGCTTTCAACCTGTGAAGCGGAATATTTATCTGCCGCTTTAGCTAGCACTCAAGTCATATATATGAAATAAATACTTAAAGATTTTAATATAAATCTTACAAATTCTACAATATATTGTGATAATACAAGTACAATAAATTTATCTAAAAATCCAAAAAATCACTCTCGTACAAAACATATTGATATTCGTCACCATTTTCTATGTGACAATATCGAAAAAGGAATTATCAATTTAGAATATATTTCTACCGAAAATCAAATTGCCGATATATTTACTAAACCATTACTAGAAAACTCATTTATAAAATTACGAAGAGAATTGGGAATAATATCTTTCAATGGTATTTAATAACAAGAATTATAATGGTAAGGAATATAATACATGAGTAATATGTCTCATACTTTAATTAGCTAGAATACTTCATCTAAACAAAAGTCAAACATGAATTTAGTTCACTTAACTATGGGTTTAAAAACTTAATCATTTAATCTATACATTTGAATTAGCTACATAATATTTCATAAACTAAAACATCCTTCTAAGACCATTCATTTCAAAGTAAATTATTAACCAATAATTCAACTTTTGGCTCTAAATTCTTATTGATTCTACACCATACTTTTTAAAAAAAACTCTCATCATATATATATACACATATGATTTTTTTTTTAAAAAGTTTCAAACTCAGTAGAAAAATGTCCTCCAACAAATCAAGTTAATCCATCAATATAACCTTCTCAACTGATAGCTCAGCTGCATCACTGCATCTTCCTACACCAACACCAAAACACGAGCCTATTTATAAATGGGACAATTATCGAACTGGGTATACACCGGATTCCAAGAAGGCCAAACGTGCACTATTTATTTCCCCAGATACGAAGAAAAAGATCGATGAAATTCATCGTTATCAACAACAGCAAATAGACCTTCAACATGAATTTGTATTTTGAACAGAAAGTGACGGCTAAACGCTTAAGCTTTCTTGAGCAAATTGGTTTAAAATTTTGCAGCTCGAAGAAAAAGGATGTGTCACGACCCGTCTTCCACTAATCAGAAAGACGTATCATGAATTAAGAAAGAAAGAGATAGAAAGAGAAAGAAAGAGAAGAAAGAAGAAACAACACATCAGAATCTCAACAGTGGAACGAATAATTTATAATAATAACAAAAGTATTACATAGTATACAACAACTATCAGAGTTACACAGATTATATATCTCATACTAGACAGTTATAAACACCTGTCTAGTTATTACAGCACAATACAAAACAACTCAAACAAACGACTTAGAGATACCAACACAGCGGAATACTAGATAACTACAACGCAGAAGCCTCCTGCTCCATTGCTCCTCCATAATTCGTCCAAGCTAACCTGAATCCCTTGGCTACTAGTAAAAGTTTGAGTAGCCAAGAGTTTAAGAAAAACAGAAATAAACTCCAGGTCAGACATGGGTCTGGTGTGAGTAACAGGTTAAAGTTGCTTAACTTTTGAAAAACCTTTAAAAAGAAAGGTATCACGTAAGACTTCCCACGCATAAACATGGAAAAGTTTTTACCTTACGCAAACCAAAACATTTGATAGGAAATCCGGTGATATTATAATAGTGTCTAGGGTTTTCAAATAAAATACAAAAATAGTTGGAATGCTTACATCTCACGTTCCAACATAGTTGGGCACAACTAATACGTACGACACTTATTGTATTTTGGATTCCATACAATGGCAGGGCTACTGGGTACCGCCGGTCACAGTATGGGGCCTAGATCGATGTACCGAGGATCACTCCCAATCCCCTACAACACAAGGCCAGAACCATCCCTTACCAGACAGTCCCGAACAAGACAACCCTGCAGTTGGCCGCGACCCAACCGCCCACACAGCCGAATAAAAAGGGACCTCTAGACAGGAGAAAATCTCGTCCTACTTGGGCATGACCCACTTAGCCTTGCTGCACCTCCCATGTTTTAGCCATTCTCGGTTGATGAGGCTTGAGGCTACGATTACGTTTAGAGAACACATCTCTTCGAATGCTCATCGTCCACCTGACGATGTTCTGAAAGCATTCAATCCATACAAGTTCGTTCCAGGTTCGAACGAAACCGAAGGCATTATCTCGTTACACTCATTTTGGAATCACCCTCAGAGTTAACGACGATAACCCTTGCACTCTGAATCTTCATCTTCACTTGAGATTCATGACCTATTGTTAATTTGGATCGATGTGGTTTTCAGATATCCAAATATGGAAACCCGATCCCGGTCTCATCGAATCCAAAACGCCATCTTTTAGGTCCAAGTTATTTTAAGTTTAAAACAATCCAATTAAACTACCTATATACACACAAATAGATAATTCACATCATCACAATAGATAATCATCACCATAGATAATTCCTATTATCATTATCAGAAGATAATTCAAATCATCATCACAATACAACCAATGCATCCATATCACACATCATTACTAATCTCATATCTGAGATTCAAACCATTCAAGGAAATCTATATCATCCATACGTAAATAAGGATTTATAATCACACCATCTATAATTAATTTAAAATGAATTAAATTAATTACTTCCATCTCTAATTAATTTAAAGTGAATTAAATTAATTACTATATCTATAAATCTTGCTTACATATTCATTAATTAATTACAAATTAATTAATTAATTAATTCTAATTAATCACCCTTGATTAATTACCCTTTAATTACATTCAAGTAGTTATCTTGAATTAATTTCACAAATTAGTTATCCTTAGCCAAATACAGTAATTAATCTTTAATTAATTAATTAATTAATTATAATTAATTTCATCAATCCTTAATTACATTAATTAATTACTTTAATTACTTATCATTGATTAATTAATCTTAATTAATCAGTCCTTGATTACATCATTAATTATATAAATTAATGATTCCTAATTACATTTAGATTAATTAACTTCATTAAGTAATTAACCTTAATTATTAATCACCTTTGATTAATTAACTTCAGTAATTAACTATTCTTAATTACTGCATTGAGTAAATTGATTACCCCTAAATTAATTATATTTAATAATTAATTATATTCATTAATCATCCTTGATCAATTTTATTAGTAATTAATTACCTTTAATTAATTACATTACTAAATTATTTTCCAAATGACTTGATAAATAATTGCTTACACCAAGTAATTGATTATTAATTACTTTCACAAAGTAATTATCTTCCATAATAATTACACAAGCAATTAACCCCAACTCTTCCATACTTCAATAAATTACATTCAGTAATTACTTATCTTAATCACTTCTCTCAGTAATTATCCTTCATCAATTACTTATCAACCCATCAAATGATTATTCTAAATTAATTAAACTTAATTAATTAATTTAATCTAATCAAATTAATTAATTAATTACAATGAGTAATTAATAACTTTAATTACTTTCATAAAGTAATCATACTTAACCAAATACCATAATGATTATCTAATTTAATTTATCAATTAATTATCAAAATTAATCATTTAAATTAATTAATAAATAATCCCAAGTTAATGACCTTCATTAACTTATCAACAATTTCCTTAATTACCTTCTTAAGTAATTAACTTAAATTAATCATTATTAATCACAAATTTATTAATCTTTAATAATCATTTAATTAATCACTAATTATTTAATTAATTAAGTTTTTAACTTAATTAATCCTAATCTCTTGATAAATTAATTTCTAATCATTGATTAAAACATTAACTTATTTAATTAATGACCTTATTTCCGAATTAATTAATCTTAATTAATTAACTCAACCTTAATTAATTAATTCAAAATCCTTATTTAATTAATTAAATTAATTAATTATCCATCTAATTACCTTATTAATTTAATAAATCAAAATCATTAAATCTTTGATTGATTTAAAATAAAACATTTCTTATTAATGATTACATTATCATTAACAAAGAAATTTAAAACACTTACTTTAAAATTTGTTTCCAAATTACATTTTAAATTTCAAATTTAAAATAAAAACCAAACTTAGTTTTAACAAAGTTTTAAAAACATTTTAAAACCTTTTTAAAACTTATGCTAAACAATTTCTTATTTTACAAAGAAATTTAAAGGAAATTTAAACCCACATTCATTTTAAAAAATACAAATTCTATTTAAAATATGTTTCAACATCCAAAGTTGTTTAAATATTTTAAAATTGTAAAACTTCCTCCATTTTCGAAAATGATGATTCAAATTGGATTTTCATTTCCGGATTTAAAACTTATGTTTAAATCTTCTACTTAAATTTAAAGCTTTATCTTTAAATTTAATTGTTTAAAATCTTTTATAGTTGTTTAAATATTTTAAATTAAATAGTTTAAATTAAATTTTAAAACTTGGATTCAAACTCAGTTTGAAATCCATACCTTAAATTTAAGTTTTAAATTCTGTTTAAAACATTGTTCCAGATTTTAAAACTAATTGAATTGAAATTATACAGGTTTCAAAGAAACTTGTAACTACAGAAAAATACCCGAGTCTCCCCTACTAATACTTCGAGCAAAAGCCTCTACCACTTCGGGCAAAAACTCAAATTACCCGAGTGTGACTCGAGTCCAAATTCCTGCAATAATCAAACATTCACCTGATACCATTCTTCACCGTGCATATGCACGGTGGCCTTGGCCACCTCCGGCCACCACCAAGGCATCGAGCACGTTGACGCTTGCCCACAGATCCATCACTGATCATCAGAACCCCACAAGCATTAAGAAATCAAAATTGAGTTCCCCAATTCCAAACCTGAAATATACTGGAACCACCATCACTATCAAATCCAAAACCTAGAAAACCCCCATCCACTCTCCTCCGGCCATCGGATACTCTGGAACTCCGCCCAACACCTCTTCGACACCCAAGCAGCCATCTCCCCAAAAGTTGTAGCACTCGATCAATGAGAGAAACCATGCCAAATCAAAACACTGCGCTACCTAAAAACTAGGTTTACAGACTTCATCAACCTCCCATCGCCTCCACCGAGCACTATTCATTCTCCTGGCATTTTTGCCACACCCTCTGATCACTCCACTACCACCACTAAGAACCCTAAACATTCCGATCAACTCGATCACCGGGGTTTGACTAAAGCCCATTTTCTGTTCAAATAAGTACTGTAGTTCCAATTCCAAACTAAACAATATGATTTTAGTTTAAAAATCATCTTTTTGTTTAAGTTTTCAGTTTATAATACTGAATTTATAAATTATCATGTTTGAGATGTTACCTTCATTGAACATGCTCTGATGTTTTAATTACAGAGACAACACCAAATTTGTTTTTTTTTACTTAATAAGTTTCAAAACTAAAACTATGGTATAATTAACATGTTTGTCTCAGGATTTAAGCCTTAACAAAAATTTGAACAAGAGCAAGAGTTTTTTTATTTATTTATAAGAATCTGGACTTGGAACTAGAATTCAGAGGAAACACAGTCACACAGCAATGCACACCAAACCTTTATATATATATACACACACACACACAGAGATTTAAAATATATTCACTAACATACTGGTTTTCAGAGATGAACATGCAACATAAACATATACTTAAACTTTTAAAAATTGTGATGTTACTCACCTGGAAATAGCATGAAACAGAACACAGATTTGGAAAGCTTTTGATAAAACTTGAATTGCTTTTGAAACCTTTAAACTGAAATGTCATACTTCTTTGAATCTGATTAAAATTGAGTTGCTTGCTGATTTAAACTTGCATGCAGGACATTGGAACTTGAACAGATTCCATATTGCAGAAGACAAACCCAGATTTATTTGAAAATGTTTTATTTTGAAAAAAACTTGAAGTTGCATGCTTTTGGAATTTTGAAAAATGAGTTGTAGATGTTCAAGTTAAATCAATTAGGCTTTTGATTTTTATATTTTGAGGAAGAGCTTCAGATTTTGGTTTGAGAAGAAATTTTAGATTTTGAATTTGAGGATGCTTTACAGATTTGTATACAGGCATGAACAGATTGAAGAATTGGATTTAGAAAATAGATTTGCAGATTTCTTTCTGATTTGAGGAGGAACTTTTAGATTGAACATGATTTTAATTTTTGAGAGTTTGGAATACAAATTTGTTTGAGCTGAAAATTTTTCTTAACTTTGAAAAGAATTGAAGATTAGAAAAGAAAGAGCTTGAAGAAAACATGCTTATATAAGATAAATGATTTATTTAAAAATTAAAATAATTATTAAAAATAAATATGACATGTAAAAAAAATAACATTTGTCACATTAGTTATTTAATTCAACTACACTTGTCATTATACCCCTTAGTATAATAACATGTGTCTTGTAAGAAATTTTATTTATTTTTATTTATTTTAAAAGTAAATGAAACCCTCTGTATCTTTATTTATTAAATACATATATATATATATATATAATTATTTTCATAAGTAAATGTATATGCATCACTTTTTAAAGAAAATGACATGAAAAAAATTATAGAAGAAAAAAAATGAAAGCTTACTTATAAAATTTAGATATGTTTATTCTTTTGAAATTTCAAAAACAAATTCAAATTCAAATTCTATTCATATATTTAAAAATCCAATTTAAAACTAATTTATATTAACATATTTAATTTAACAATAATAATATTGTCTTTTAAAATTTATCCATATTTATATATAACATATGTATTAATTTAAATAATTTATAAAAGAAATTATAAATTATTTATCACTTGTCTAACTTGTTTAAATGCATAAATGTTTTAATATATAAATGGTATTTTAAATTTCTATATATAACTCCAAATTATATTTATTAAGCTATATAAAAAGGAAATAAAATAAACTTTTGTTTATCTTATTTAAAATTTAAACTATGCTTTAAAATATAATTAAACAATTTAAAACATTTTCTTCAAGTATCTTAAAAACCAAATAGTTATTTATTTAATAGTTTTGAATAGTTATTTATTAAATAAAATAATAATTTCCAAATTATCAAAATGAATATCAGAATTAAAAACAAAATTTTATTTGTTTATTAAACTTCAAATCAAAACTTATCTATCTACAATATATATATATATATATATATATATATACATTATAAATAGAAAGCAATTTATTAGTTTTTAAAAGTTAAAATTCACCAATTAAACATTTATTTAATTGGATTATTAAATCAAGTTAATTTTTATTAACGAAATTTATCAAATTCATTAAATTTTAAATACAGATTATTAAATTGATATTGTCAAAATTTTCGGGATATCACAGGATGTGAGTGAGCCCTTACCTCGACCATTTAATTCGTTTGATCCATCTTCTTCATATCATACATCAATTGATCCGATAAATCCTTGGGTATCGCCACAAATACCTCAATATAGCCCAAATTCATGGGACAAGAACTATATGGCGAATGAGGGATATAAAACACCAAAAAAGAAGACTCCATCCCCCAAGAAATGCTGGTTTTGTGGTCAAAATAATGTTGTTGTATCATAATATTACTAAATAATTGTAATTATTTCATTAAATAAAATATTTGCATTCAAAAAGTCAAGAAAAACCAAAAATGCAAAATTCAGTCGACTGAATAGTTCTGCACAGTCGACTAAATATATGACAGAAACTTTCAGCCAACAGTTCAGTCGACTGAAAATCTATGTTCAGTCGACTGGATTTTAGCCAGAAAACTTTCGGCTTCCAGTTCAGTCGACTGAACAGGAAATTTCAACCGACTGAACGTAGTTTACCAGTTTTTTGTACCCTACTTAGCCATCTTTTTCATTTTTACTTTTATTTTTTTTACCGCCTCGAAACTTCATCTTCCCCATTTCTAAGAAAACCCCAGCCCCCAATTTCTACTTTTTCTCAAGTTCTTCCTCAAAATTTCCACAACTATGCCTCCTAAACGTTCTATAGCTTCAACTTCAACCTCCTCCGAGCCAATTGACGCCTAAATCGCTCAATGGCTTTACAATGGAGTTGCGGTCACTCGGTGGAACAAGATGAAGAAGTCAAGAATCTTCAAGCACTCATTTGTTGATTTCCAAGGTCTTCAAACCTATAATATTCAAGCTTTAACAGACCAGGCAAGTTTGACATCGCTTTTAGACATTAATCGTAATGACCATGCCATCAACCATATTATGGTCAAATTATTCTATGCCAACCTCAACCTCGGACACCAAACTCCACGAAATCCGAATGACAGTGTTTGGAGTATGATATGCGGGAAAAAGTTATGGTTTTCACTTGATCGCATTGATCATATTTTAGGATCCCCAAACGTTGGTAGAAAGCTTGAGGAAATAGATTTCAATCCTAATATTCATGACAATATAAATCATCAATTTTTAGAGGATGAGATCAATAACCAAGATATCAAATCCACCTCCTTAAGACCAAGATCTACGCTTCTACACAAAGCCCTTATGAGGACCATTACCCTACGCACCGGCTCGTATGAAATAGTGTACCCAAATAACTACTGGGTACTATATTCTATATGGGGAAATGTTAAAGTAAATTGGGTGCAATTGATACTTTATGAATTTCTTTCCTTCAACAATGGGAAAATGAGAACGATATATTTTGGCGAGTACGTAATGCGACATCTCCTAGACGTTGGTATGCCACTACCGAACTCAGAAAATACGATGGTTCGTCAAATCAACCATCGGACTATAAGCCTCATGCAACTATCGGCAAGGCCTTCTCGTATCATGTCTTTAGCCGAATGGGAAGCATGTCAACAAGAACCTCACCAACCTCAACCTCAAGCTCCACAACAAGAACCTCTTGATCAAGATGATAAAATCTGTCTTGTTCAACCAGATTTTACTACAATCAGTCATTGGGAATTCTATCAAGGAATCAACAAATCCTTGATACTCGTCTCAAAAAGGTTGATCACAAACTTGATAGAGTAAAAGGGTTCTTCAACAAACTATGGGATGTCATTTCATGCACCAGCACCACTTCTGCTTCTACCTCACGCGGCAAGCGCCCAGCTCCAATGTTCACGTGGACATCTTCTGAGGAGAATCCGAGCAGCAGCACTAGTGGTAACAGTGGTGATCAAGGAGGAGGAGCTTTTAGACAACCAACCGGTGGCCCTGTTATTCGTGAACCAGAAGGAGAACGTGAAGGCTCTTATAATTGGGACATGGATCCTTGATCATTTTGATGGTTTGATTTCCGAAACTCTTTATTAATTTTCAAACACTTCTGAAAAGGCTTGTATAAATAGCATTCTTTTATTCGTGAAACTCTATGGTTTGTATGATTCACGCTATGGTTATGCATGCATGTGGTTGCTTTGTTTGACAATTATATACTTCTACAAATTATTACTTCCTTTTTGTCGATGACAAAAGGGGAGGAAAGTCTATGTCACTAACTTTGTTTTGTAGGAAAGATAGTGCATATATTCAGGGGGAGGACAGATAATTACATCTCTACAAACATAGGTATTGTCATTAATCAAAAAGGGGGAGAATGTTGATACGCCATATTCTGATCAACGACATGTGCTTCAACAAAAAGAAAGAGATATGTGCAAAGCTAAAGGAAGGACTACGAAGACCAAGGATATCATGAGTACTTATTATATATAGGTCTTAGTCTTAGTTTTATTGTTAAAATCTATCCTCAAAAAGCTTGCACAAACACAAGAACACATTTCATAAACTTAATATTTTAGTTAAGTGTTCACTGTGCAGAAACTACCAGTTCAGTCGACTGAACAGAAAATTTCAGTCGACTAAACCTGTTACAGAATTACAACATGCACAGTTTCAGTCGACTGAAATTCCCTGTTCAGTCGACTGAATTCAAACCTTTGATTTTTTTATGAAAAGACAACTTCTTCTTTCCAGGAGTTGCAACCATTCTCCAATGGTAATGGACGCATCTCTTGCTTGGATCTTTTGCAAATAGATACACATCTTCTACACCTATAAATACATAATTCTACCATTTGCAAATACGAATTCTAATTGCTTTAATCTCTCTATTATCTTGATCATATTTTCAGATTTCTTAAGTTTTCAGAAGTAATCACAAACCATTTCAATTGCTTGAATCTCTGATTTATCTTAAATACTCTTTTGATTCATAGCAATTTATATTTCCTAAATCTTCATAAACACATTTCATTGAGGATAAGATTATAGGAAAGTTGTACTCAATTAGACTCATTAGTGTTCTCAAGAACACAACAAGTCAGAAACACTCTTTGTATCTAGTTGGAGTCCTCTTCGATAGTTGAGGCAAGAAATCCCGTTCGGTTGTATGGGTAAGTTGTAAACATATTCCTCAAGGTTAAGTGAGGGTTGTTGGTTAGTTGAATTCCTAAGAGGAGCTTAGTGACTGGACATAGGACAAGAGGTCTGAACTAGTATAAAGTCTTGGTGTCTACTTTACTTACTGCTTATTGCTATCTACCTAGACCATTCCACTATTCCATATCATACGATCCTACCGCATAGCTTCTTTCATTCTTTACCCCTAAAGATTCATATTTCCTTTCAATTTTTTAATACCTCATTTTAAGTAGGTTCCCATCATTTACTACTTATCCCAAGGCGGACTCCTCTCCAGCACTATCTAGCTGACATTGCACAGAATCTCATCAGGCTACATAATCCTTCTTTATTAGAGAGGTAGACCCTATAATGGCTACATAATAACTCAAACCCAAAGCGGACTCTTCCTAAGATAACCACTACGTTGCCTAGCTGCTAACCCTAACCATTTAATAATTTTTAAATAGGAAGGAGGCAGGCCCTCAATCAGCCACTTATTACATTCAACCCCAAAGCAGATCCTACATATTATTACATATAACCCAAACTGTGACGTCTCTTATTAGTTCGACTATTTGTAGCTATTGGTAGCCAGAGTAGCTGGGCAGGTTTACCCTACAGAACTTGGGGCTAACCTTGTGTACTCCATGGATACTTATTATAGATGATGTCTTACATCAGCCATAAAGTCACGCTACTGGTAGCCAGATTAGCTGGATAGACTTCCATGTGCTTTTGGCTGACCTCGCATCCCTATAACTTAGTCATATTTTTCACTCACCTGACATACTACCATATACCTCACTACATTTCACAATATTACTATCCGTCGTTATCATGCTTCTTTCCTAAGGGGGATTTAATGTTAATTAATATGCTATTTACTATGCAGTTAGTAGGCTACTAATTATACGTTATTTATACCCTAACATACACACGTGCCTAAAATATTTCTAATCATGCGAAGATTACACCCGCTAATCATTTAAATTTTAAAACTTTAAATTTGTACAAGTACAATTTCATATCAACAAACATACTATATATCCAACATTCTCAAGTTAACAACAGACTTGTATGAAAATAGAATCCATACCAAACTTATTTTGTACTAAAATGGTAGAATCAACATTAATAGAGTTTACAATTTAAACCCTTTTACGCTCTATTCAACTTCTACATATACAAATTAAAATGGTAATTTTAATTTAATTTATGGAAATAGGTAGTGCAAACTACAAATAAAAAGAATCCATACCTTACACACCATTTCCTAACATATTTCTTTTCAAAAACCCTTAATCAGATCTAAAGAAAAAGATGAGAAATGGAATAGAATGTAAAACATTAAAATCTGAAAACCTATACAATTCCACTAGTTTAATATAGAATAATTGAGAACCTATCATAAGAATCTACATTTCGCTTAAAGGAATGTTAGGGTTTTAGTATGATGTTTTTGTGAACAAAATTCCCCAAGACATATATCAAATTCAATTTATATTGTACAATTACAAAAATAAGAAAAACTAAGATTTCCACTCAATAGGTCTTAGCTCTTCCTCTTAGATTTATTTATGCCCACTTTAAATCTCTTTCCATATCTCTTCCTTTAGTTGTATACAACAATTGGGTCGTATACAAATTAGATTTGGAATTTCTGGGATTGAAATAGAGTAGAATTAGGAATTGAATATTGAAAACCTAAAATCCCTTATCTGAAATCCTAGATAATTTCTGAATCTATAACACCCTATAATTTGGCGTTAGTTATTTAATTAGTTAGTTAATTAATCAGGCTTCGAAAATGGAATTTGTGCAAACAATGGAATTTGACCATGAAACTTGCACTATTGTGTTCATGATGAAATTTTGAGCAACTTTCATATTTGAAACTTTACGATCGGAGTCCAAAAAATAAGTTACGAACGTAAAACGAATTTGAAACAAAAATAATTAAATAAGAAATAATTAACATTTTTATATTAATTAACTGGGCCCACATGTCGACCCATCATTAGGGACAGCTGACCCCTAGTGGTCGACCAGTCACCCAAGGGCGGTCGACCGGTGGCGACCAGGCTTCTCCAGTAAACCAATACAAAAACAACCCGAATTTAGTATATTTTGATCGAACGGTCCTGGTCGATTCTAGCGTCTATAAATTCAGGCCTAACCATCCCTTCTCTTTTCATATTTTTATGGAGGCAATAGCGAAGCTCTGTCATTTCTTCTTCTCCACTTTCTTTCTAAATTATAAAGATGATGTATTTGTATCTATATTTATAAAATCATAGAAGAGTATAAATCAAATAAAAAAGAGAAGAGAATCAACCATATGCGTATTTTAGGTAATTTATATATTTTTTATATATTTCTCTTCCAATCCCAAATCTCTTCTTAGATATGTATTCTAATGTACGTATATACCCTTTTATAGACATATCTTGGATTAAAAAGGATTTGAAGATGAATCAAAGGTTCTACTTCAGATCTGGAGATTTGGATCGCTTTTAAAAGGTGAGTGGGAATTATTATAGATTGTTATAATATGAAAATTATCTCGTTATTGTTTATTTGATTCCTTTTTCTAATTGGATAATTATATATGAGTTCTAGGCAACAAATTGAATACGATTTGAATATAATAAATATCGCCTACATATTCTGATCTGGAAATCAGTCCCAAGAGTATGAATTTAGAATATTAATTTGAATGAAATTAATTCCAGATCTGAAATTGATTTTATAATAATGTTATAAATTTGGATTATTACCTAATCTTGTTAGAATGTAAACTTTTCTATATTTGGAATTGGTGGAATTTAGATCCGTTTAAGGTTTGTAAATTAGTTTGATTTCTTTCCCTTTAAGAAAGACACAACATTTGAGTTAACAAGGAATAAACACAAATAGAAAGAGAAAAAGATGAGTAAAGCATGAATCATTGTAGTTTACACTAAATAATAAAAAGAAACGATTATTCCTTTTAACTTCAAATGATGCAATCTTTTATATTTTAAAGTTAAATCTTCTGTTTAGGACTAATTCATGGAAATTATAACGGATAATCTTTTTAGATATGATTTCAACAATTTAACATGGAAAGGTATATTCTAGTGAAGGTATATAACTAGAACATATTTATTTAATAAAAGTAAATATTTGTACATAATCACCGCACTTGTAATAATTAAATAAAAAATAATAACAATGCTTGAGTGTAATATTCGTGTTTAGGATAATTAACTAATGAGAAAAGAATTTAAAATGTTGTAACTCCAATAAACGGTAATAAATATGGGGGTAGCAATAATTTGATAAGGTAAATGGATTAGTGGAACCGATAAATAAAGAAGTTGAATTGATAAAAATAGAATAGATATTAAAGGTTACTAATTTGAAATTAGTAACTATACATAAATGTCTTGCGAAATATCTATTTGGATTTTATGGAAAAAATGATATTTATGAGCATTAAACGGGGATTTATGGGTAGATAAATTAAGGTAAATATTATTGCCTTAGATAAAAAGGGAATTGGTAAGCTAAGTCGAACGTCTACCTAAGATAATATAAGTAAAGACTTAGGATGGTTAATTGGAGTTAACAGGTTAGTGATGCGAGGTCGGTAAAGTCACTCGATGGAAGATTGCCCTTCACTTTGAGGCTACTAGTAGTTGTGTGTACTTATTACTGATGTGAGATATCACTAATCCAATGACTCATGACTAGGTCAGAGATTGGGCTTGCTTTCTTAATTGAAAAGTATTAAATGGTCCAAATTTGGAATTAGGAGCGGCGAAGGATATCTCCATAGGGGTTTGCTTCTATTTTGAGGTCTTAAGCAGCCGAAGGGTCCACCTCTCTCCTAAATAGAAGTATTAAGTAACTTAGTGAGATTCAAATAAATAAATAAATAAATAAGGATATCTCTAAAAATGGTTTACTTCAGCGTTGGGGTCTCAAGTAGCTGAAGGGTCCTCCTCCCTACCAAAAGAAGTAACCTAACGAGATGTCATATTTATAATTAAAGAGTGAGTGGATACCTCGGGAAGGGTTCGCTTCATATTTAGGGTCTTAAGTGACTATAAAGTCCTCCTCTTTCCTGATAAAAGAAGAATTAATTAACCTAATGAGATTTCCAAGCAATGATAGCTAGATAGTACCATTGACGAGCACGCTTCTGGAAGTAGGTCTTAAATGATGGGGTCTACCTATTTTCCACTGGGAAGTATTAAGTGGCTTGGGTACAGTCTCTTACATTACTAAAGCCGAAATAATAATAGTGTCATTTAGGAGCATGCCTTGGGGATGGTCTTAAATGATGAGGTCTGCCTTAGTTAAAGTCTTAAATGAGCATAATCTGCCTATTTTCTAATAAAAAGGTGTTAAGTGGCTTGGGTACTAATTATAACACGACTACGTTTTTGCGACGATAAATGCGATAATAGTTGGACATTACATGTCATAAGCCTTAAATAGTGGTTGAGGTCTTGTAGTTAGGACCCACTGACCATTGACAACATTGTTAGAAAACCACCTTGAAAATAGGTCTTAAATGTCGAGGTCTACCTCAATTAAGGTCGTAAATAACAGAGTCCATACATTTCTCTTTTAAAAAGTATTATAGAAGCCCACTTCATATTTAGAAGTATTAAGGGGCTAATGGGTTTAGAAGTATTAGGTGGTTGATATGGCTTCAATAGTATTTCGTACATTGGGAAAGAGTAAGTATGTAATCGTGTGTGCAATGCAAGGTTATATTAGGATTTCTAACCTTAATGGCATAATAATTAAATGGAAACCTATCGGTATAAGTTTATGTTATGGACAGTTTATATTTTCTAGTCACCCAAACGTTGTTCTGACACATACCTCGTTACAACACACATGATAGAATTTAGAGGAAGAAGTCACTGGAGCTGGATGTTGCTTAGTTGCTGGAGAATCTTCTTTCTCTCATGCCCGATGCTGATGTGACAATCTATTATCCAAGGAATACCATTAATTCCAAAGTAGTAGTCATAGTCGGTATTCTTATCATATTATTTTTACTACTATGAGTTTAGATTTCTATCAATCTCTGATAATATTTATGCTTATTTGCAGGTACCAAATCCAACGATCTGTGCTTTGATGAACTTTAGGTTTTGATTTTTGTCGAAATTTAGGCCCATTAAGGTATGGCTTGTTACATTTGGTATCAGAACACTAGGTTATTAAATTAAAGGGATTAGGATAAATTAAGAGAACGTATTCATGTTTTCCTGTCTATTCATATTGTATTTTTTCGTTAGATTCCAAGAGTTCCTGCTATAGAAGTAGTTGTAGTCCACTTCGAAGGAATGGGCAAAGCAACTATGAGTTGGAAATATTTTAGAGCTAAGATATTCACGCCAACTCCAAAGTACCCCACGGAATGCTGGCGATCATAAAGCGATGTTGATGAAAAGCATAAGTACGGCATATGGCTGAATCTTGGTCGACTTCATCGTAGAGGTTCTAGCTACCTTGTGATTTTGGACTTTGAGTTCCAGTCAATGACACAAATTATTCCAAATGAATGGGAAATTAAATTCTGTATGTCATAATTGATTGGAAGCACGTCTTTGTTAAGGGTTCATTCGCTGATCACCTTTTTAATGGAAAGTTGGATTTTTATTTGAATAATTAATGTCAATTCCTTAGTCTAAAACCTCTGAGAGAATTTTTATAAACTGTATTTTGGAAATGCTTTAGATTTTTGAAAAAGAGGTTATCAAAGGATTTCTTTTTCCAAAGAGTTATTTAGGAAATTTTATTTTGAGAAAGTTTTGAAATTTTAATTTTCAAAGAAATATGTATGCTACTAAGTTGGTCGAGTTAAGAGTTATTTGTTTACAAAAGACTAATTTTTTAAATCCTTAAATATTTATATGTATATATATATCAGTAAAGGCTTAATATTGATTTTTGGCAAAAAAGTAGTTTTCCAAATTTGGAAATTTGTGTTTTAAAAAGGCATTCGGAAACCCTGAAATATTTATATATATATAAGATTGACTTTTAAGGGAAGATTTGGTATGAAGTGGTTTCTGTTATTTACAAACAAGTATAAAGAAGCATATGTTTAGCTCGGTAATTTTTTGGTTTATAAGACTGAGGGTTTTTATATTTTCTCTCTTTAAGATACAAACAAAATAGGAATGACATTCAACTTTATTGGGGTATGTAGTTTGAAATGTTGTTGAACCCATTAGCTATTGGAAGAAATATTTCCGTGCGAAGTAGGCATGAAATATCAGCTGCAATATTTTCAGGTTTTTGAAAGTATTGTTGGTCGCAATAATTTTGTTAAGGCTATTGCAATCTTGCGAAGGAATGGCCTACACGGTAAGGTGGATACCATTGTGTGGAAAGTAGAAATTTTTTTGGTTAGGTTAAGCTGAAGATGGTGTGCGGAACGGTCAGTGAAATATCAATTAATTTAGCCGGCTCTATTGGGTCCAGGTTCAGGAGTCGTCCAAATTTGGGCTAGCGGTCGGCCAAGTGATCGACCGTAGTGTTCAATCGGTTGACCTAATAGTGGTAGATCGCTAGGTGGATTCGGGCCAAACCCGAACCAGGAACGCAACTATAAGTCGCGTCCAAACCTTCAGCCGTCGCACCCCCTTAGTTTCTTCCTCCACTTCAATTTTCTTAGCCGTACCCAATTCCACCTCCCCCTTCCTCTGCTTAACCAACGCCTCTCTCCTCCATTCCTTACCAACCGACGTCAAAATCCTTGTGCGTCAGATCTTGCCCCACCACTACTCCGGATCTAAACTATTTTATCCCTTTTTCCAACTGTCTCTCAACCCATGGCTCCGCCACATACCGACGACTCTTCCTCTCATCATCCTGCCCTCACTTTGCAAGAAGCCGCTTGGCTTGACCGGAGCAAGGAGAAGATCGCCACTATCGGACTTTGATTTCCTTCACGGATGACCAGTGAAATTCGGAGATTTCACCGCTCTCGGGCTTGAAGAACTTTTCATAGTGGCAGAACATGGACCGATCCCCGGCTTCGAGATTTATGAGTGGGAATATTACCCTTGCTATGTTTGTCTTTTTTATGAACAGAATACGCATAATTTAGATGACGGAAACAGCTACATTGAGTCTGAGGTGAAGGGAGCTCGAATTGAGATGTCAGATGATGATCTCACTAGAATGGTGAAGATATCTGCGGCAGACGTAGATTTGGATGACACTGAGATGACTGGCCCTGAGATTTTTCAACGGATCTTTTTTTCGAAATGCCGGTGATTGAAGGACAGACACTTTACAACCGGTGGCCCGTCTCATCCTGTGCATCATTCAACACAATATCATTCCGAAGATGGGGAGCCTTGACCAGATCTACACCTCAGTTCGAAAGACCGTCGATGCTATATTTGGCGGCGTAACCGTCAATTGGGCTTGTGTCTTGATGCTCCATATGATCAATCAAGGAGTTGGTAATCCGAGGACTCACTTTCCATATTGTGACTGGTTCACCCGAGTGTTTTAGCATTACGAGGTAAATTTGAGCGGAGAGCCAGTAGTGAAGAAGGTCTCTCCCACCATCAATCGGATAACCATGAAGAGGATTTCAGCCCTTTGCCACCTACCGCACTACTCGTACCACCACAAGAGCCGCAATACCAACATCAAGGGATAGCACAGGGCATTAAGGGATATATGGGTCCTGAACTTGTTGCTATCCACCAGGTTCAAACAGAGCTCTAAGAGATTAGGACGGAGCAACAATGCCAAGGGGGTGATATTAGGTGCATAGCCGCCATGCTACGACCATTTCATGGTCAGAGCAATGGCTCGAGCTCCAGCCGATGAGCGAGACCTTCTCAGAGCTCTTAGACGTTTTTATTTAGGATTGTTGTATCTTATTATTTACAGCATTTGTTCTTTTCTTTTGGGTTGTTGGCACTACAAGAAAATTGGGTCTTTACATACCAATTGTAAGTGTAGGTAAAACTAGCATAATGGTAGGCAATATGTTTTAGCTACCAATATTGAACTGGTAGACGCTGGTAGGTAAAGATTAGTGGGGAAAGAATCTTTACATACACTTATCAATACTGATAAGTAAAAGAATCCGTGGACCCCACTAAGTTGTAAATCAAATGATAAGTCGTCGGCTGATGTGTTTGATGATGTGTCATCCTACGTGGCTGCTGACATGGTTGCCACAGTAGCATACATATGGCATACATCAATGCCGCGACTTGGCATCTTGTGATTGGTCCATATGTCAAGCAATAATTTGTCCACGTGTCATCATTTGATTAGTACATATGACATCATTTTTCTTAGACCACGAGGCATCATTTGATTAGTCCATGTGACATTATCTAATTTGCCACATGTCATCATTTTATTAGTCTACGTTGCATAATATTATTGGACCACGTGGTGTTATTTTATTAACCCACGTGGCATCATTTTATTGGTATGTTACACAATTCATATTTTGATCAAATTTAATGGTTATTTATAAGTAAAAGATAATAACAGTTATTTATAAATGTTCTATATTGGAAATAAGTTAGAAAAAAACATGCATTATAATTATCTACAAAACTAATATATCAAACAACTCAAATAACCAAATCAAAGCAGTTGTAGTCATTGTGATATTTAATCAAATGTATATCTACTGTACATAAAATTCACATTTATATTTATACAAACAACTGATGTCCATGTATATATAATTTACAGAAAATAACTTGAAAAATTAGATGTCTCTCCTACACAACGGACATGAAGCATGCCTGATGAACCAGTTATCGATACACTGCACGTGACAAACATGTTTACATTGGTGGACTCTTCGTGCTTTCTTCTATTTCAAAATCATGCAAAAAAAATTGAATACTTCGTTAATCATCAAAATTAGGCTTAACATATCAAGAAAATATTTTGCAATAGAAGTCATACCTGAAGGCAAACTGAGCAGCATAATGACTCTGATGCATCAGAACTATACTTCATTAATATCTTAATTGTTCCAATTTTATCAATTATATCTTATGACATGCCTTTTGTGCCTTCTGCATCGAATATGTCGAGGAATTTGATTACTGGGGAGTCTACTACGTTCGTCTACAAAAAACATATATACGATGTAAATATAAATTTCATTTTTATGAAATATCAATCTATAATATAAGGATTTGACTATACGTTACCTGACTTTGTACTACATGTCATATCTTCTCTCTAACGAGTCTTCCGCTCAGAAGACTAGTAAGGACATCGATCAGTGGTCAACTGTATAACGATTGTAAGAATGTTAGGTCTTAAAATTGCATGTATAGCTTGTTTTTACTTGATCCAATTTTTATTTCCCTAAGGTAACAGCAAGAAACTTGGCTTAAAATATTCCTTGTACATTTTCCTATATTTAATTCACTCTCCACTAAGATTCGGATTACATGCATCGGTTGGATATATTTATAATATCAACAAAAACTTAATTAGAAGCAATATGCAGTGTACTAGTGAAAAAAATAATGTTTTCTTATTTAGGCAAAAGTATGAGACATGTGAAAGATTTTATACCCCCAATTAAACCAGAGAAGGAACCACCACCAGCATCATTCTCTAGCAAACGACGACACTTGGCATTCCTTAGTAGTAGATGTTTCACTGTGATAGGGGCTGCAATTGCTTGATAATAAATCAAGTATTAAGACAAGAGACAGGAGCATTGAATTTATCTCAAGTACTTCTTCATACCACCATTAAATTTACCTCAGGCAAAAAAATTTAATCTGTCTTACTTTAGTCTTAGTTAAGCTACCTTCAATGAATTATTTTGACTCACAGCTTTTAAACCTAAGGATCAAATAATTTAACAAAATCTCTCTCCACTCTCTCTACTATGTATACAAGCACATCAGTAAAGGGTACGAGTTAGTCTAACATGTGTTCTATGATATGTAGCAACAACATAGAAACACTGAATCACAAATACTTTCCAGTTGTATATAGTAGGCTTATATATGCAAAGTAAGCGATTAAAAAGAAAATGCATGTACCTCATCTCATCTGAATTTGATTTCGAGAGACTGATCTGATTAGGTCCTAGGATATCAACTTGCCAACTTTGCTCCTGTCAACTAAGCTACTCCTTCTTGAGAGGATACAAAATATTTGAAATGTTTCCTCTTCTTCGAACGCGAGAACACCAAATGTTTGCAATTTTCCACCAAATCACAATCCTTGTGGAAATATATAAAATACGGATATCTTGTTAAATTGAGAGCTCAGAAACTTGACATAGAAACATCCCTTTAGAAAATATAATGACTTATTATTCTGATCTTTGTTCTTGCAATAGAAAATGAGCCTAACGTCTTTTAAATTTAATTTTTCATTCTGGAAAAAAGTTGGACATTCTAATTATATTAGACGATGAGGTACTATCTTGGCTGGGCCTTCGTATATACCCATACATTCTATTTTATATTTGTGTGCCCTATAAATGTAACTAATCCTACATTAAACAAGAAGACACCAAAACAGCATTTCCTGTATCCCATGTGTTCGAATGTATGATCAAGTTTTTTAACTTGCCGAATATGAATTAGGTAGCACTGTTATAGTTCGCTAAACAAAAATAAAATTAGTTAATGCATGAAGTATAAAATACTTGTTACTTTATTGCTAAGTGTTCAGATTCAATTGTAAGACCAGAAAATTTATGCAATTTTTACACCTCCATGTTAACTTTTTCCCTTGGCAAATACAAGAATTCTCCACCTTCCTGCTTTTCAAATCCACATACTTGTAAAAATTCAATTCCTCCTTGCAGGCTGCCAACTCTATCCTGTAATGAATAAATAAATTATGAAATTTGAATGGAAAAGCATATGACATAAGATTGTGTTTCTTTATATTATTCTAATTTATTTGAAAATTCAAGATGATTACATAACCAAATGTCTTACAGTTGTTTTACCAGTGGTTTTTGACTTGTTCATTGTTATGACATTTTTATTAAAATAAATACCGCATTTTTAAGTACCCTGTCCAAGTAAAGATGGTAAGAAATCTTCTCATAAATAATAACTACTTTTGCTTGTTTGATATGTTCATGTCACATTCAAAATCATCTCAATAAAAATTTGTTTTCATTCGAATATATCTAACTTGACATTTTTGATGTCTAAAATAATTGTTGAAACAAATGTTTTAATGGTGAATATTAACTTATATTTTGAAGAGGTTGAGAATTTCAAAATTGTCTCATATTTTTAGAGAAATTATAACATAGATATGATTAGGATGCATCACACGATATGTGTCAGCGGGCCTTCCTCGTATATACATCGACACACAAATGCAAAATTAATAAACTAAAATGTCAGGGTAATCTTTGTTGCACTTAGACTCAAAATTTATGATAGCTATTCCTGGAAAGTTGTAAGTGACAGAAATAATATTCCATAAATTAACACAACCGAGTATCTATACTATAGTTTACCTGGAAGGTTTAATTATTGAGCCTGATTTTTCTGAATTTCTCCTCATCTGGGTTTCTTGCAACATTTCCGATGTATGAGGGAAGTGTTTGAAATGCTCTCTTTACTTTGGCATCATCCTCCTACCAAAAATTAGTTGAAGAAACAGTCATACAATTGTAATTATTATAACATTACGAAGATCGATTTCCTTTTCATGATTTTTTTCCTTTTCATTTTCAGTTAATATTTGGACCATTCTATCCCTTTATATCATGCTAACTTGGCTTACCATATGTTAGGTAATGCATCTCATGCATTTCGAGCAGTTCCTGATCCTTGCTAAACCTAGCATAACCGAACTTAGACTATTGACTGAAGCATTTGTGTAGGTAGGATAATGTCTCTTCCTCCTTATGTGCCCTTTTTTGCGTCTACTACTGCTTGTTGATTAAAATCCATAACGGTGACAGGTATGATTCATTACCTTCAAAAAGCAGGTTAGGTAATTAGCAGACCTCACATTATGCTTACAATTTAATCATGGAGGGAAAATTGTGGCTAGGAAACAAGTCCTGTATGTATTTCACATATCTATATCTGTTACTTATTACTTTAATTTATTATTACATTTTTATTTGCTGTTTTTTCATTTCAACAACGTGAACACGTAGTTTTTTCAATGAATAATACATAGATACTCAATTATTTGCCGAGACAAGATTCTTTGTTGATTGTTATGTTTGATAACAACATATTTGACACACCTTAGGTTTCAGGTTAATTCAAATAGATATTTGAGCACACTTTTTTACAGTTCTTAATTGAAGCAAGTTATAATGGTGAGGATTTGTGACATTTAGATTTAGATCATGTTAATTTAGATGGAATTTTTACAGAAACCATGGGTTTCAAACTGTTAAATCTGGGTACTTGTAACAAAATCTGGTTGGGGACTTTAGGCAAGTTTTTTAATATCATTACAGAGTGGGCCAACAGATGGGTCTGCGAAGGACATGGGAATAAATTATACGAAATCTACTGACCTTTTCCAGATATCTTGTATTTGAAGAGATATTAGATATGAGATTAAAGTTCAAATGGTGGAGATATACAACGAACAAGTTATAGATCTTTTATGCAGAGATGCATATACAACAAAGCTGGAGATTAGAAATTTTTCAGGCAATAGAGTATTAAGCTTACCTGATGCAGTCATGCATAGCATGCAATCAACAAGTGATGTTCTTGATTTGACGAAGATGGGTTATCAAAATAGTGCTTTTAGCTCAATTGCTGTGAACAATAGAAGCAGCCGCTTGTACAGGTAAGTTAAAACTAAAATGTTTCGGGTTCTTTTGTTGTACATCATTTGACTTAAAATCTTCTAGTCTAATTTCCATATCCATTCATGTTGCTTTCTGAAGAATTACACAATTAACTGATGCCAATTCACATTCCCTCCAAAGTTTTTTGCAATTGTCCAGATCTATGTTCATATTGTAAGACGTGACAAAGAAAATGCCTTTCCACCTGCAATCTTGAAGGATTGCCACTCATACAATGAACATGTATTTCTCTCAAGGTTGATATTTTAAAGCAGCACAACTCGTTACAACTCTTATCCGCACTAATATACCCACACTACAGTATCCCATAATATCAAGATTCTACCCTTACTGTCATTATCGTTATTGTGTCATATGCCCAATCATGACCAAAGAACTAACAAAAGGAACAGAAATTTTCTTATGATAACTTGTGTTCCACTAGCTTTGTAAAACTGACTCTATGATCGAGTAAATTCTTCTTAATGTCTTAATTCCTTATGGGAGAATTTGTTTCTCTCACATTTATACTAATAGCGACATATTTAATTGTCTGAATTACTCCTAGCGGTTGAGCTGTTCGGAGCAGTACTTAAGTTAGTGGTTGAAGGAGTAGTATAGCTTAAGTTAGTAGTTGAGTTAAGTTGCATATTTTTCCCATAAAGGGTTATCTGTAACATCATTGTACTTATTGCCTTGAATTCGAATGTAGCTTCATCACTCCTCGGTTTTCTTGTTAGTCATTGTTTGCTTACAACATTATGTTCCTACTTCTTCGGATCAGAGAATCCCAAAAAAGGAACTAATTCAACTCTTTTATTAGTTAATAAATAAATGTACCAGCTTGTTCGAAGCCAAGCAAAATTGAAAGGTTTGACAGGCACGGAGAAATGAATTTTTTGTATTGTCAATCTTCAATGCAAATGATCGCTATAATTTTAACGTCTTTGCTCTGCAAATTGGCTTTTGATTTGATAATTTACTTGTTCTAACTACATCAAACAAAAACAAATGACAAGAATCTAGGAAAACTAAAGTCATTTAGAATGGAAAATAAAACAAATTTACTCACTTGAGGAAATATGATGGCTAGGTGAGAAACTAATTAAATATCAAGCAGGAACAGAAATAAAGCATTCGCCTTTCTTTGACAGCACTTCCAGATAGGACACCTCACATCCTTGCAAGCCTAGATTTTTTGTACTCAGCTGGTCTTAGGTGAGGTGTCCGTATCCACCATCGTTCTACCCCACTAACTTCTCCATTCCTCCTAACACTACCTGAACCAACAGCCGCACCAAAACGTCATTGGCCCACAAAGCAATAATTGCCTCCCTCAAATAGCGAGCAAAACCTAATCTCGCGAGCCTGTGTCCTCCTCGCCTGAACCCGATGCCACACCACCTATATCTCCCGCCATTTTTTTTTTTTCCTTTTTTCTTTATTTTAAATCGCGATCTGGAACAAAATTAGGGTCGGCTAAGTGTAGGAGTGGGTGAGGGAGAAAATGGTTTGGTTAGGGTTAACGTGCTTAGGTTCAGCAATGGGATTGACACAGATCGGTAATTTAGATCGTTATATCATATTCAATAGGATAAGTAACATGACGTAAATGACATTTTTGACACATCATTGCACAACTCGGCATTATTTTTAATGAAAAGTTAAAATGATATAAGAGAAATATACACGTCCAGTTGCGAAAATCTTTCCCTTCTTTATTTGCCTATTTAACACTTCTTACTTGCTCATGTTTATTAGTACATAGCCATCCTTCCGAAATGTTATAATATTGGTAATATGTACCTATCAATAAATCTTAACATTAAATATTGATAGATAAACGTTATCTTTATCAATCAATATATATTGGTCGGTGAAATATTGGTAAGTAAATGTCGGATTTCTTATAGTGTGGATCCTAAAACTATTGGTTGTCTTTTATAAAAGACACGCATGATATTATGAGTTTCTATTCATTTTCTAAGTTATTATTTCTAGATTTGCAAACCGCTCCTACATATGTATGCATAGTAGAGAAACAATATAAGTATGAGAATCTTATAAAGACACTTAATTAACGATAAATACAATGTAAGACCGGAAGTTTAAAATAGTTGTAAATTTTAGCAAAAGACACGATAAATTATTTGATATCGTGGGTCATTGCGCATATTACTTAAAAGCTAAAGAGTTTACAAGCGAAGCTTGGTTCTCTAGGTAATTCAAAAAAAAAAAATTATTTTTAGAGTTTTGTTCAAAATTTTATTTCAAGGAAAACATGCGTCCAAATATTTTGCAATTTTATTTTCAGATGACGTACAAATTTGAAAAGTGAGAAAGATTTTGAAAACTTTGATTTTGAATGGCACATATTAGACGTAGGGAAGGCAAACAGATTTAGAATTTTGGAATGTAATGGTGCACTAGGGTTGACGATGCAATAAATGCAAGCGATAACAAGAAAAAAAAGCTGCTTTAGCCTTGGAATTTATATTTTCATACTTTATCGTTGACGTGCGCAAGTCTATTTTTAGACTTAATTGTGTTTCCGTGCTTAATATGGGTCTTCTTATGCATTTTGTACATGGAAAATTTAGAGCGAGTTCGAGGCAGCGAAGACATTTCCATTATATTACGGAATATGAAGGTTATAGTATAATAAAAATGTTTAATTCTACACCTAAATCCTTTTTTTAGAATAGAAGTAAAGTTTCGAAAGCGATTTTTCGATGCTTTGGTTTATTGGATGATAGGAAGTAGATGCAATTTGGTTCCTTCGTAATTCTATTTGTGGGATTACGAGGGTTTTGGTTGAAAATATTTTTAAAAGAGCTGCATGCATGTAGAACTTTCAGTATCTATGTAGATTATTTACATCATGTTTTCCAAAAATGCTTTCAAAAGAAATGCATTCATATAGGAGGATCCGATTTAAAATTATTCTACATATATTTTATGTGTAGTGATACAGTAATACACTATGCACTTATGCATGTTTGGTTGTAAAATTTGTTTATACTCATTGGTTGCGTAGTTTGGGATATTTATAAGCCTAAATCTTGACTTAGTCATTGGTGAAATTTTAGGTTCGAAATTCTTTTTGAGGGAGGAAGAATGTAACATTTTGTAATTTGACGTTAATCAATTAGTTAGTTAATTAATTATGCTCCGGAAATGGAATTTTTGCAAATGATGGAAATTGACCAAGAAATCTACATTATTGCGGTCATGGCGAAATTCTGAGCAACTTTTATATTTGGAGTTTTGCGATCGGAGTCCAAACGAAGAAGTTACGGATGAAAAACGAATTTGAAACGATAATAATTAAATGAAAAATAATTAACATTTTTATATTAATTAACCGGGCCCATAGGCCGATCAATCATTGGGGACGGTCGATCCCTAGCGGCCGACCGATCACCCAAGGGCGGTCTATCGGTGGCAACCTGGCGGCTCCAGTAAACCTAAGCCGCAACCGCCCGGATTTAATATACCTCGATCGAATGATTCTGATTGATTCTAGCGCCTATAAATTTTGGCCTAACCCTTCATTCTCTTCTCATATATTTATGGAGGCAGTAGCAGAACTCTGCCATTTCTTCTTCTCCACTTTCTTTTTAAGTTATAAAGATAAGGTATTTGTATCTATATGCATACAAATCGGAGAATCTAATAAATAAGAGAAGAGAAGAGAATCAACCATGTGCACATTTGAGATAGTTTATATATTTATATATTTGTATCTATTTTTTCTTTCAATCCCAAATCTCTTTTCAGATCTGTAATTCTAATGTATGTATATACCCTTTTATATATATCTCTTGGATTAAAAAAGGTTTGGAGATGAAACAAAGGTTCTAGTTCAGATCTGGAGATATGGATCGTTCTTAAAAGGTGAGTGAGAATTTTTATAGATTATTATAATATGAAAATTATCCCGTTGGTATTTATTTCTTTTTTATGCCTAATTGGATAATTATATATGAGTTGTAGACAATGTATTAAATACGATATAATATTCTTGTTTATGAGTTGATTTAGCATTTTATATAATCTGATCTGGAAATCAGTCCCAAAAATATGAATTTAGAATTTTATTTTGAATGAAATTTATTTCAGATCTAAAATAAGTTGTATAGTTATGTTACAAATTTGGATTATTATCCTAATCTTATTAGAATGTAAATTTTCTATATTTGGAGTTGTTAGAATTTTGATTCGTTTAATATTTGTAAATTAGTTTGATTTCTTTCACTTTAAGAAAGATACATCGTCTAATCTAATAAGAAATAGATGCAAATAGAAAGGGAAAGATATGTGTAAAGTATGAATCATTGTAGTTTACACCGTCTATTTCAATAATAAAAGGAAATGATTATTCTTTGTAATTTAAAATGATGCAAACTTTTATATCTTAAAGTTAAATCTTCCGTTTTGGACTAATTTATGGAAATTATAACGGGTAATCTTTTTAGATACGATTCCAACAATTTAACATGGAAAAGTATATTCTAGTAAAGGTGCATAATTAGAACATATTTAATAAAAGTAAATATTTGTATGTAATTGCTGCACTAATAATAATCAAATAAAAAGCTAGTAACATCGCTTGCGCGTAATATTCGCGTTTATGATATTTAACTAATGAGAAAAGAATTTAAAAGGTTGTAACTCCAATAAATAGTAATAAATATGGAAGTTGCAATAATTTGACATGGTAAATGGTAATGAGACCGATAAATAAAGAAATCAAATTGAAAAAAAATGGAATAGATATAAAATGTTACTAATTTGAACTTAGTAATCATATATATATATATGTCTTACGAAATGTCCATTAGGATTTTATGAACAAACTGACATTTGTGAGCATTAAACAGGGATTTATGAGTAGATAAATATATAAGGTAAATCTTATTGCCTTAGATAAAAAAGGAATTAGTAAGCCAAGTCGAATGTCTACCTAAGATAATATATAAAGACTTAGCATGGTTAATTGGACTTAGTAGTTTAGTGATGCGAGGTCGATATAGTCACTCGACGGAAGACAACCCTTCACTTTAAGGCTACCATGATGTGAGATATCACTAATCTGACAACCCATGATGACGTGAGAGATTGGACTTGGTTTCTTGCTTAAAAGGTATTAAATGGTCCAAGTTTGGAATTAGGAGTGCAGAGGGATATATATCTCCATATGGGTTTGCTTCTGGTTTGAGATCTTAAGTGGTTGAAGGGTCTGCCTCTCTCCTAAATGGAAGTAGTAAGTAACCTAGTGCGATTCCAAATAAATAAATAAGGATGTCTCTAAATAGGCGTTGAGATTATAGAAATCTATTTGACATGTCTCCAAATGGCAGTGTTATTAAATATACTTATACCGCTGATATAAGTATATGGAAATATTTTATAAGTGTCGAAAATGAAATGATTTGTGAATATGCTTATACTATTGATATAAGAATATGAAAATGTTTTTCATTATCGATATTTTGAAATGGTTTTGTGAATGTATCTTTTTGAAGATAATTTGAAATTAATATTTAGAGATTGATTTAATTAATGAAATATTTATTAAATGGGCCTAGTGATTGCTTTTGGTGCTAGATAGTACTATTTGATTTGATAGTTAAATAATCAACTATCAAATATTTGGCATCTTTATCATTGTTGATTCAGAGAGACTGGGATCGGATTTATCCGAGAATCACTTCAGACCAACGTATATGCGTTCAAAACTGTAGGTTTGAAAGACATTGATATTTGGGATTTTTATAATGAAGGACTGCTGGTTGATCATATGGTGATAAACTCAACTCCCAATATACATATAGTAGTAGTGGTCTCTTCATGATGAAATATCCAATGCAAGGACTAATCACTACTAATCCTAGGGGTGATCCCCGATAGGATGTTGTAGGAGAGTGCATTCGGTTTGTCCTTTTCCTGGACAACTTGTGTGGATTGATGTTTGACATTGCATTTTTGAGATTACATCGCTGCCTTTTATAAATGCACATCTGTTTGGTGGCAGAGAAGGCAATTTTTCTTAGCTTAACACCTTTCTCTGAAATGTATGATCTCAGAGGTTTTATATTTGTGAAAGTCAATAATGATCGAAGGAATGACAATATGACACTCAAAGAGGAAAGATGATGTGATATGTGAAAGGTAAACGTGGCTTCGGGCCTCACACCCATAAATGAATGAAACAGGGTAAACGAGGCAAGGCTATGTGGTTTCTAACTATTAGGACATGGAGTTGGGTGTACGTGATGGACACGAACAACAGATAATTGATGGATACGAATAGATGAAGCTTGATAGATGCGAACAGATGGCTACGAACGGATGGAGGCAATCGATGGATACGAACAGACGAAGCTTGATGGATGCGAACAGATGGAGGCAGTTGACGGATAAGAACAGATGCAGCTTGATGGATGCGAATAGATGGAGGCAATTGATGGATACGAACAGATGAAGCTTGATGGATGCGAACAATTGGAGGTGAAAGAATTGATTCCCTTGGCTTGCCTCAATCATATCTTGAGCATATGACCTCAGATTGACTTGAAATTTAGAACGTAGGTTTTCACAGCTTTGCTTGTCATGTCTTGTCAATTGTAGCTTGATCCGGTCTCGAACAAAATTTACCGACATTCATAGCCGGTCTGTACATAACTGGCAATTGAGGAGAACTGTCTTTGGTTTCCAATTAATATTTTGGTATCATGGCCTTGCTAAAAGGTAGAATAACACTTTCCCCCCAAAACATGTCTTGCAATAGGAAGGTATGTTTTGTAGTGCCGTAAGCTGGATGTTCGTATCCTATTAATAACCTGCAAAGAAATTGATAGTCTTACCTGACCGTAAACGACGATCGTATGTCATTCGGGGTGGTATGCGACCATTCGAGGTCAGATGCCATTCGCGACGAATGGTGACCGTTCGCGATGGGGTGCCGTTTGCGAAAAATTGTGACCGTTCGCGGTCGGGTGCCGTTCAAGGCAAATTGTGACCGTTCGCGGTCGGGTGCCGTTCGAGGCGAGTTGTGACCGTTCGCGGTCGGGTGCCATTCGAGGCGAGTTGTGACAGTTCGCGGTCGGGTGCCGTTCGAGGCGAGTTGTGTGTGCCGAGGGGGACTTAGCATCATTAATGTTAGATTTCATGTTCGAGTAAATTTCTGACTTGTTTGTTATGGCGGTTTATCGCCATCTCAAAGCATGCTTGAGGACCGTTCGCGGTCCTGTACATGTGTAAGTGTCTTGGCCGTTATGGAATCAAAAATATCATATCTACATTCAAAATGAGTCTTTCAACAAAAATGTCCAACAAAACCAAATCCAAACATGAGAAATAGAAAACAAAAGCAACACAGAGACATCAAAGTGCAAACACCTATGTGATTAGTAGTCGTATCAGAGCATGACTGAGGATCGTTTGCGGTCCTGTACATGTGTAAATGACTTAATCGCGTTGGTGTGGAGTTTGTCACTTTTTCGTCATTATTTCAATCAATTGATGACAAGCTGACGCCCCGATCCTGAGCTGTTCCCAGTTGATACAGGTAGTGGTCGTTCTTGCTCTACCGTCGTGGTTCTCCTCCTCACATACTATAATAGCACGCCATTCCGAATATGCCCTTCTATCTCATCCCTTAAGTGCCTGCAACCATTGGTATTATGGCCGCTTAGCTCATGGAATAAGCAGCACTTGTCTGATTTCCTCTCATTGTTGGTCGGATCCCTCCTCATTGGCTTTCGATAAGAAACCTACCTCCTGATGTCCTAGTAGATTCGTTCCAAAGTCTCATTCAGCTCCGTATAAGAGGTGAATCTCGATTTCTTTCGCGGTCATTTAGATTCATCGTCGGCATCCTCGGCTTTTTGTTTTTCTTTATCCTTGCTTGAATCTTTTCCGGACGGATCTCCTCTTTTGACTGCATAAACGTCAACTCCCTCTCCTTCTTCTCTCTCAGCATTTGCATCCTCTAATCGTAGAAATCCTTCGGCCTCATGATAAAATTCCCCTAGACCATAGGTAGATCCCTTGTAAGTGAATTTTTAAACTCTGTTCCATCAGCTAAGCCAGATACAGCTGCCATTAAGACCATGGATGAATCTGGACGATCCACTGATACTACTGCTGCATTAAATCGTGTTAAGAAGTTCCTCAAAGATTCTCTGGTCTTCTGCTTCAGTGCCGCTAGACTCATCACATTCTTGGGCCTCGAGATATGAACTAAACTGCCACATGAACTTCTTAGTCAACTCGGTCCATGTTCCAACGGAGCCGCTATCCAATTACCTGAACCATGATGCTGCTATGTCTATCAGATACAATGGGAAACATCGGTCCATGACTTCCTTCGATTCCCCCGGCACTTTTGTATGTCTCATATATCTTGTCAGATAAACAGTTGGATCTGTCCTTCCATCAAATGTCTCCAATGTCGATAGTTTGAATTCAGGTGGATTCCTGACCTGCCTAATTGCGGGAGCGAAGGGGGTTCTGTTAACATCTTCCAAATCTCTATTCACCAATCCCCCTCTCATGGTTTGTCTGACCATCTCTTCTAATCTGTCACTGTCGCTAAGCTATAGTCCTTGTCTATTGTCTCCGATCTACCCTCCAAGTACACGAGGGAATCCTGGAATCTGCTCTTCTAGACGGACGTCCATTTTTCTATCAATGCCGTGTTGAACAGCTCGACTTGGTAACCTTCCTGAGGTAGGATCAACATGCTCCTGGTAGTGCCCCTAGCTCTATGGTCGCTCCTGATGGTCCTGCTCTGTTCTGGGTTCTGATTGCTCCATGCTCTTGATCTCTATCTCTAGCAATTCCTAACCTAGTGTTTCCTTGATTCTGCATTCCAGCTTGCCCAGCTTTTTGGAGTAGGTTATGCATCATCTCTTCTTGTCTTTTCAACATTCCCTCTTGCATATCTTCCATCATCATCTCCATTTTGTCTCGGGTGATGAAGATTGAGGCTTGATTCGATCATGAGGAAGCCTGTTGACTTCCTTCATGCTGGCTTCTTTCAGTCCTTTGTCTTCTAGCTGATTTCCTAACCATGGATTTCCAGATCCAAGTCTTTAAGTCTTCAAATCCAAGGTACAAGCCATAGAATCCCTGAATGCTAGCCCTCTCAGTAAAAGCACCAAAATGTTTGTGCTAAAAATGGTCACAAACACCCAATTGTCGATGAAAACACCTGTTCACAATCACAGATCTCAAATAGCAAGTATGTAGAGAACACAAATATCAAGAACACTTAAAATGTCAAAGAAAAACATTAGAAACGCACGATTTATAGTGGTTTGGTATTGTAGCCTACGTCCACTTTGAAGGGTTGCTGCTTTATTGATTTTTATTCGCTGGTTACAGTGAGTTACAACTGATTACAACAGTATAATTGAAGTGTAGTGACGATTCCGGTAGAGTAGCAGCATAGAAGAACCAAAAGATCCCCTTTAATGAAGCTCTTGGGATGTTATTTATAGGCGTAGGCTGCAAATATCTCGCTCGGATCTCGAGAGACCTCTTCTTGCACGTGTATGGGCCCACACGATCGATCCCAGGTGATTTCGGCTCGATCCATGATCGATAAGAAAGAATTTCATATTGATCAAGATCTTGTCCAATCGAGTCGAGATCGATCATGAACATTCTTTAGGTTGTACGCAAGCTCCTATGAAAATTTGGTGGCATTTGGACTTGTAGATTATTAGTTATGATCGATGCAATTTGGGGTTTTATGTAGGTTGTTTAGTTCGTATCGATCCCCTTTGTATCGATCTGTTCGTATCGCTTTTAAGGCATGTGCTTGCAATTTGACGTGGCGCTAACTCCCTAGATCGATCCACTTTTCATGTCAAGTGACTAAGTCTTTCATTGGAGTGTATCTTGTTCGCATCGATCACCTCTTCCTTGTTCGCATCGATCATCGTTGCACTGTTCGCATCGATCATCGTTGCACTGTTCGCATCGAACATCGTTTGCACTGTGCGCATCGATCATCTAATGCACTGTTCGCACCGATCACCTAATGCACTGTCCGTATCGATCATCATTATACTATTCATATCGATCATCTAATGGATTGATGAATACGGAGTTGGGTGTATGTGATGGATATGAACAACAAACAATTGATGGATACGAATAGATGAAGCTTGATGGATGTGAACAGATGACTAAGAATGGATGGAGGCAATCGATGGTTACGAACAGATGAAGCTTGATGGATGTGAACAGATGGAGGCAATTGATGGATACGAACAGAAGAAGCTTGATGGATGCGAACAGATGGAGGCAATTGATGGATACCAATAGATGAAGCTTGATGGATGCAACCAGATGGAGGCGAACGAATTGATTTCCTTGGCTTCCATCGATCATATCTTGAGCATATAACCTCAAATTGACTTGAAATTTGGAACGTAGGTTTTCACATCTTTGCTTGTCATGTCTTGTCAATTGTAGCTTGATCTAAACTCGGACAAAATTTACCGACATTCATAGCCGATGTGTACATAACTGGCAATCGAGGAGAACTGTCTTTGGTTTCCAATTAATCTTTTGGTTTCCAATTACAACATGCTATGAGGGCCCTCAAATAGGTCGATAACGATCTGGGTGACATATTCGGTACTATCTAGTTAGAGGTAGGCCGATTTTGTGTTGGTATAGGATCATCAGTTGGACCTCGATACATTACTCTAGAGAGGCACTGCCGGAAGGTAGTCCCTTCACCGAGTCATTAGTAAAATCAATTCTCCACATGTCTCTACCATTTTATTTGTAGAACCCAAGATTGTGGCTAATATACTGTAATTTAATTAATGAAACAATTTCAACTATGATTCATATTATTTGTATACTAGACACTAGTATAATATAACAGAATTTGATATGAAATTTTTGGTTATCGTAAGGTAAAAACCAGTCCATGTTTATGCGTAGGCATGGTCTTATGAGATATGTAATGACCCATAATTTCACCATTTTGAAATGAGGGGATCTGTTTATTTTAAATTTAAAAGGGTTTAAAAACTTAAATAAATATGTTGTATATAATAAATAATAATAGAGAATTTTTTTATTCTTATAGTTAATAATTAAACAGGATGAAATTTGAATTTCAAAACAAATCAGCAAAAGTTAAGTTTTGTTAAAAAATAAATAAATGCTTAAATAAATATGTTTATATATTTGAAAAGTTAAATTATATTAAAATCACCTAATAAAGATAATAGAAGTATATTTAAGGCTTTAAAAATAGGTTTATAATCATTTTACATAAATATTCAAAATTTGTCATATTCTGTCAATTCGACTTCAAAATTCAGTATTTTGATATTAACCATAATGATATAGGATTTTAACCTAGATAAACTTGTTTTAATTCATTTAATATAGTAGGAAATCAATTTTTTGGTTTGTTTTACTTAAATAAATAATTTAATAAAAACATCAAATTTTGACTGTAAAACATGTCGATAAAAACACTGTTTTAACCAAAACAAGTTATCACAACGTTTTGATAACATGATCACTTTATTAATCTATATAATTCATATTAACAAACTATGCACATTTCAGATTATCATGTAAGTAAAAATTCATTTTGAAAAGTCAAAATTAACAAATAATTCAAAAAGTAACATGGACAATTTATAATTAAAATTATTACAAAACCATAATCATTACACAAAGGACTAACATATCCCATCTCATTAATGCATAAGTCTTATCTTACATCGAAAAAGAGCAAAATGTATTTTGGCATTTTATGATTAATGGAAAAGTGGCAAAAATGATTACATAAGTACATAAGTCAAATCCTAACTTCATTTCATATTTAATATCATCTCCTCTCCATTAAGCAAAGGTCAAATCAAGGGTAAAAAGGTAAATAAAAAATCAAAAGGCAGAGAAGATTAGTATGGTCATTTGCCAAGCAAGCTTCATCTATAAATAGTCATGCCATTCTCACCATTTTTGACAAACCATTCTCTTCATTTCCTTAAATTCTTCCTCCATGTCTCTTCCACCATCTCCACCAAGATCTACCACCACCTAAACCCACATCCACCTCGGCCAAACACACCTCCACTCGAGCTCCACTCACCTCCATTCGGCCACACCCACAATAAGCCCACGGCCAAGGCCACCTCCACCATTGTCTAGCCTCGAAACCCACACACCTCCTCCTATAGCCAAGGCCGAGCCCACCTAACCCCCACCCAACACCGCAAATCTGTACCCCCTCTTCAAAACACATACACCCACCTCAAAAACCAAACACCCTCCATGCACCTTCTGCCTAAGCACTCATACCCGAGCCTACCCTACCTCTAAACCCATGGCCGAGCCCTACAAACCCACACCCACACTCAAACCCGAGCACCCAAGGTCGTACCCTCCTAGCAAGGCCACATACTCCACTAGTCGAGCCTACACCCCCTTCAAAGCTCACACACCCACTCTTATAAAAAAAGAAAAAAAAGAGAAAAGAAAAGGAAAAAAAGAAAGAAAAAGGAAGGAAAACAAATTAAGGCGAGAGTTCGATATGATTTCGAAGGAGCACGCTAGTTCACATAAAGTTAGACGGAGTGGAAATAAAGGTGAGAAATTCTCATCCCTGTTTAATTGATTATCAAGTTTAATTGTTATGTTTGATAATCACCATTTGACGATATGGACGTTTGAATGATTGTTTGAATATGTTGGATGTATAGTAGAGTTATGCTAATATGCTCGCTTATTGATAATCACTAGCCATGAGAATGGATGTTATGCTAATGATGAATATTAGAAGTGATTATTCTCATTGTTGATTAAGTAATCCCTTTGTTATATATGACCAATTTTATAAATATGGTGTAGTTGGAATTCTTATTTTTTGGCAAAGCCAGCGGGGTTAACTGGTCCCCTACCAGTTTTATTGCAAACAACAATAAAAAGAACTACAGAGGTAAAAACAATAGGTAGAAAAAAAAAACTAGAAAATACACACATGAAAAAAAAACAACACAATCAAACCCAAACTTGAATCAAAGACTGGGAGAAATTGCAAGCACAGTTCCTCAAATGATTGTAGGTGCGGCACTTGACTTCATTCCATAATTCATTTTCATTTCTTCTTACATTTTCAAATACTCTGGAATTTCTCTCTCTCCATATGCTTAGTTGGAATTATTAAGCCTCTTTATGTATAGTGAAAAAAAAATCAAATTTGGATTTTGAAAATAAAGTCAAATTGGAATTGAAGTATAATTGAAATTTAAATCGGAATCGGAATCAAAATCAAAATTTGAATTAGATTTGAAATGGAAAGTGAAATCAAAATTGAGATGAATAGTAAAATTAAAATTGAAATCGATTTTGAAAAATTAAAATTGAGATTAAGGTTGAAGTTTAAATTAGAATTGAAATTAGATTTAAAATCTAAGTTTTAATTAAGTTTAATTTAAAATTAGAATTGAAATTTAATTGAAATTGGATTTAAAAATTTGATATTAAAATAATAGGAATATAATAATATGAGAATGGTGAAAATTTATTTCAATACTTTAAAAAGTGAAAATATCGATTTAAAATGATTAATAATATTTTTATAAGTAATCATATTCAATTTAGAGATTTATTTCAAATACTGTAAATAAAGTTAAAACTAGGCACGTCGCGCAAAGACTGTTCGCGATTTCGCGCTGAAAAGTTCAAACAAGTGTATAGAGTGGAATATAGCTCGGAATTCTTCGAGATAAGAAAATTTTAGACTATTATATCCATATCATTTAAATGAAGAAAGAAAATCAAGATTTCATCCTGTAAATTTTAAATACGTTCAAAACAATTTTTCAGAAAAATCACGTTTTTGCAGTAAAATGACCAAAGCATAAAATTCCTTAAATGGGATATTTTTAAATAATTAAAAATAATAAATAAATTTGATAAATATATTTGAATATTTTAAAAGAGATTCGATGGAAAAATATGAATTTTCAAATATTAAAAAGTTGTTTAAATCAAATAATCTTGTATAGCACTTTCCGCAGCACTTTCATACTGCCGTTTCTACGATTTTTAAAAAAGAAGGTTTAAGCTTAACTATCTTTTCTAGAATCAATTATGAATGTTTTTAAAAATAAAACTAAGCATTTTAAAGATAATTTGGAATCTTTATAATTAATTCTAAAATAAAAGTTAATAACTGAGTATGCGGAAACGACTAGTACCTTTGTCCCGCGTGTGAGATCTGGGATGATAAAACAAGTTGTTTAATTAAGGTTAACAATGGAGCAACCAATACCCTGAACTTACCTGGCCAGTATTTTCTCTTCCTAGACGAGGGGTGGAACGGATCGAAACGAAAGCCCAGATGCTATAAAAAGACTGTATTGAGCTTTTTCAAAATGCAAGAAGAGTGGTATTATCCAAAATTTAAGTAATCCCCAAAATGACTACAACTTGGATTGCATAGAGATAATCTTCTTATACTTGGTATTAAATTTTGAAGAGGGAAATCGTCCTATTCGTGGAATTTAAAAGGTGATCTCACCGTTATTTCGCCCATAGCACTTGTTGAATACGGAAATTGATGTTGAGTAAAATTAGAATGATTTCTATGATCCTCTTTACTCAATAATATTTCCTAAAATTGATTTTATGGTTTATAGTAAGAGATGTCTAAAATGACATTATTTTTGACCTGCCCAAAAAGTTAAGGAATGTGGATCGAGGGTTAGGTGAGAAAATTTGAAATATTATCCAAAGTAAAAGAATGAATTAACTTAGAATTACTATAATACAAAAAGAAGAGATTTCTTAATCATCTAAAAAGAAATGAATGAAAAAGAGGCTTAATAAATCTTGTATACTCATTTCACTTTTTTACGATGATAGGATCTCGAAGTAACCTTGATCGGATTTGGGTGATTCCTATCCAAAAACCACATCGAACCAATTTATGTGTTCAAAGAATGAAGATATTGGAAGACAAAGATGTTGAGGCGAATAATGACAAAGGACTACTTGTTGACTAATTGGGGATAAACTCTCGATTTACTTATTATAGCAGTGGTCTCTTTATTATGAAAAACCTCATAAAAACAAGGACTTCTCGCGTAGTAATGGTCGAGGAAAGTACATTCGGTTTCGTTCTGTCTGATAACAAACTTGTATGGACGAGTGTCTGACCTTGCATTCTAATCACATTACATGATCTCTATAAAATGTATATTAGTCGGTGGCGGAGAAGACACCTTCTCTTAGCTTAACACCCTTTTCCAAGATTACGAGCTCAGGAAGTTATATATTTGTAGAGACTAGTCATGTAAATATGGAATGATAATGTGACATTCAAAGTGGAAGAAATCTGTGCTATGTGAAGAGGTAATCATTGCCTCAAGCTTCATCAACCAGAAATGACCGAAATAGGGTAGATGCAGCAAGCTAAGTGGGTCATTCCCATTAGGGTATGATCATCCCCTTTTAGATATATATATATATATATATATATATATATATATATATATATATCTTCCCACTATGACGTTCGGGATGTAAATTAACGTGGTGTATGAAAATCAAGCGAATAAAGGTCGATAACTATTGGAGGATAATATATTCGGTACTATCTAGTTACAAAGTAGGCTGGTCTTGTGTTGGTAGATGATCCTTTGTGTTGGTCCTCGGGACATCCATATAGAGGTGCACCCATCGGAAGGTAGTCCCTTCACTTGATCATTTGTATGAAAATCCACTCTCTAATAAGAACTTGCGATTTTGTTTGTCTGGCGTAATGAATAGCCTCGAAATGCTATATGGGTAACCATTTCGACTAAGATTAATAATTTTATTTACAAATGTTTTCAAAGAATGTCATTAGAGATAATATCAAATGTTTTGATATAAAAGTGTTTTAGTTATCATAAGGTAAAAACCCAGTTTGTATTTATGTGTGAGCGTGATCATATAAGATACTCTTTCTTTTTAACAGAATTTCATTTAAAGGCTGATATATGATACTGTCATTTATTATTGAATTTTTCTCATGCTGGTTTATCAAGCCTGATCCGGATGTCTTCAATACTCGGGTCAGATCTGAGTAGTTTCAAGTTTAGTTGAAGTTGATTGAAGTATCCAAAGGAGAGCTGGAGATACTCATCTAAATATGGATGTATTCTATTATCCGCTGCAATTATTTGATGTTTGTCGGTATTTGTAAGGACAAATGTTTATAACTGTCCAAGCTGAATCTAGGTAGACTCTGATATATCTATTTTAAAAGTTTTTCATTGTAAAGATATTTGTTCAATATTATATATTATTCCATTCGTTTGAGATTCTGTTCTATCTTATTTTTCTTTTTACCTTTCATGTTCCGTCTTTTCGTTCAATTTGAGTTGGACATGTGTGGTTTATTATCAACTTTAAAGATACGGAAAAACGGCCGTGACAGGATACCTTTGTTTTGATAAAGGTAAATTTTATAACTTTTAAATAAATTCATTTGAGATGTATTTTTTCACGCTGGTTTAACAGACTGGCCGGACATTCTTCCCTTTCAATGCTCGAGTCAGACCGAGTTTATTTATAGGTTTAGATTTGGATGCTTTGGAGCTTCAGCGGACCAGCAGGAGGTCTTCTGGTCGTATTCCACATATATGTTTATTTTTCAGCTGCATTATCGTTTAATTATCAGCATTTATAAACACATGTTATTATAACCGTCGAAGCTGATGATTGTGATTGATTGTTGTATTCTGATGGATGTATATATAATATAGTTTCTGTTCTGTAAGGATCATTGATATTATATTATATGTTGTTCCGCTGCGATTATGAGATTTTGTGGTTGTTTTAGTTTATTTCTCTCTTCTTCTTCTCTTCTCTTCTACTCTCTTTCCTTCTTTTTCATGATTATTCGTCATTCTTTCGGTTTGGGGTTGGACATGTGCGGTTTATTGTCAGCTCTAAACGAGTCGGATTTGCATGTCGTCGCAATCATCGAACATTTTTTCATAAAAGAATCTGTTCTATCCCTCAGTGAATTGGCATGCTATGTTGTTTTAATTATCTATTTTGTCAATCAACTCTTTCTGATGCTGATAAACTGCAGTTATCATGTATAACTATTCAAAATATGTCACATGACTTCTAGTGAGCTCTAGGTTTTGTATGAATTGTATCATAGTATTGTTATCATATGACAATGTCGTAGGATTCTCAACATTTAAAATCTAGCTTGGTTATAAATTTGTGCTTTCATTTATACCTCTTTTATTACAACGCTTATTTAAGGCAATATACGTAGCCTTTTTGTTGAATCAGGCGCAACCTTTCTTTCTGAACATTTTCAACTTAAAGCTCCTTAACTAAGGTCAGAACATAAATTTGATATTGACATATCGTACTCAATAACTCTTGAAGTTCGAGTCCGACTCTCCTTCATAAGGAGTTAGTTGTTTTTGTGAATAATTCTATGTTGGCAAATGCAACCTTAGATGGGCCAAGCGGTCAAGCCTTAGCGGATTGAACAATTAGTCCTAAGTAGATCAATATCGCCTTTAGATGGACTGCCCCACCAATCTAGCTGCATTCACCCATCTCGTAAACCCTAGCTAGACAGCCTAGACTCTATGTACTCCCTTCGTCCTCTGCCAAAATCGTACCGTCTTTCGTCTTCTTCCCTTTTCCTTGCTCGTAGGTTTCAAACTTGGATTTATTTTCAATTTAGCCTCGTTTAAAAACTAATTATCACAAATAGCCTTGTTTAGAAACTATTATCAATTATAGCCCTGTTTTGGCCAGCTCAGCTCCGAGCTGGCCAAAACGTACTGGCAACTTTTGAAAAGTCGCCAGTTGTTTTTTTTCCACGAAAAATTACGGGCGACTTTTGGAAAGTCGCCAGTTGGCGACTTTCCAAAAGTCGCCCATTCGGGGATCTGCAACAAAACCAGAGCCCCTCTTTCTTCCCCCCTTCATTCTAAACCTATCCATTCCCAAATTAGAAACCCTCCCCCTCCGAATTTTTTCCCCAACTCAGAAATTTTTCGTTAAATACTCTTAAAAGAAGTAGATTTCGAAGAGCTACCTCAAGCCTAGCAAAACGTTGTTCGGTCGAATCCAATCAAGGTGTGCAGTAGAAACCCTAAGTTTTGAATTTAGTTTGCAAAGTAAAAAAATTTTGTGCTTGATGCAGAATGGCTCCTAGTTATATTCCAACTATATGCTATTTTAATGGTGAATTGGTTATTGACGATTTAATGTGTGAGAAATATCTCGGTGGATCTTATAAACCGGTTAAAGTTCGAAAAGGATCTACTTTTGAGCAGTTGAAAGAGTCGGTTTATAAAGCAACAAAGATAAAACAGGAAGAGTACGAGATTGAAATTGTTTGCAATTGGCCAACAGATTCTGGTTCCAAAGCAATCAAAATTGTTGACGACGATGATGTTGAATTAATGTTTGCTGCATCGATCAAATCTATTGAGTTGTTTGTTGGCAAAAAAAGGAGATCGGTTGCAGAAGAACCAAGACCGGCACCTGCAACAAATTTTGGCGTTGAAGAATATTCTAGAATGGTGGGGAACATGAGTATCGGTCAAGGAATTCCGTCACCTAGTTTTAGCAATCCGACTCAGCACATCGCAATACGGTCAACAACAAATGTATTATGGTTTTCATCCGTTCATGAGTTTGCAGCCAAATGTCCAATTTACCTATCCACATTTAACGCAGGACAGCTTTCCACGAATGAGTCAGAGGTATCGTTTAGCCGTGATTACATAGAGTTATGTTTTATTGAATTTATATAATTCTTAAACCCAATTTGTATTCCCGTGCAGTTTAATTCCAAATCAGAATTCCACTCAAAGAAGTGGTAGAGCATCGAGTAGTCGTACAAATGAACGAATGCCGCCAACTCGGCCCGAATTTGACCATTTAAGCCAAAAGTAAGTCAAATATTGCAACATGTTGCAAAATCGTTGGTATGAAGAAATAAACTAAAAATGGTGTATTAATTTACTACAGCTGGGCAGCGAATAACACTACCACACAGTCATACATTCAACCACCAAATGAACCAGCAGGTCAAACTATGTGCAATGATGATATGGATGTAGAAGATGAAGAAGATGTACAAGCTGTAGATGCTGTAGATGTTCCTGCAGTTGATAGTATGTCTGTTATGTCAATACCAGATGTTGATACCACGTGGGTGAAAACATGCAAGTAAACAATGATCCACTAGAGTATGATTTTGGCGGTGCAGAAGCAGAGTTTGTGGACAATGATGAACCAGAAATGGAGATACCGTTGGATGATGATCTGTGCAGTGCACAAATTATGGCTAGGTCGATTGTAGCAAATGTAAACTTCAACAGCGAATTATTTCTATCCTGCAGCGTACAGACTGGTTTCAAAGTTGGCATGGTGTTTGAGATTAAAGCTAAATTTCTGCAACAGCTATCAGAATGGTCAATCCTACATGCGGCGTCCTTTAAGCCAATAAGGTCGAACAAAGCAAAATATACCGCCATTTGTAACGTCGATGACAGTTGTCCTTGGAGAATACATGCTATTGACTCAAAAAAGACACAGGCTGGATGGTGGGTTATAAAAAAATATCCTAGTGATCATACATGTGTTAACCCTACAGTGAACTCAAATCATAGGCAAGCCACATCATCCTTTATGGTATCGAAGATCATGCCTTTCGTGAAATCTGATTTGAACATTACAGCCGGAACGGTGCAAGTTCTAATGGAGGAGCAATTATTTATTAAATTTAGCTATCTAAAAGCATGGAGAGCATTGAGCAAGGCTGTTGAAAGAATTTACGGCGATTGGGCAGAGTCATATTCCAACCTACGGTAATACTTCGGTGAAATATGCAAAACAAATCCTGGAAGTGTAGGACATGTGATTACTGATGAGTATGGAGTTTTTGATCGTGCATTTTGGTCATTTGGGCCATGTATTGAGGGATTCGTCCATTGTCGACCTTTACTTTGCATAGATGGTACACATTTATATGGAAAATACAAAGGAACCTTACGTGTTGCAACAGCCGTTGATGCAAATGATCAGCTATTTCCCTTGACATTTGCCATCGTTGAGTCCGAATCCAGTGATAGTTGGGGTTGGTTTTTCGCATGCATGCAAAGGTTCATTCACAGCGTGAACAATCGCCGTATTACTTTCATTTCTAATAGAATGAAAGGAATACCTACAGCGTTGCAGAGCAAATGGCTAGTCGCACATAAACACAGATACTGTGCTAGACATTTGAAAGCAAATTTCAAGCAGCAGGTTTTAGAGATAAACGATTGACCGGTTTATTCTACGCTGCTGCATGTGCCTCTGAGGAGATTGAGTATTTAAAGATTCGTGAGGAAATTAAAAGCAGTAGTATAAGAGAACACAACTGGATAGAGAGAAGTTTGGGTGGAAAGGAGGAAAATTGGGTATTATGTAAAGATGATGGTGGTCGTTTTCATGTTATGACGACTAATGCGTCAGAAAGTTTTAATGGTGTACTTTGGGGTGCAAGATCTTTGCCTATTAGAGCACTTATTGCACGTACCTTCTATCGATCCGTTGATTACTTTTGCCAAAGAAGAGAGTTAGCTAAGAATTCCACAATTCGTGTCACTCCAAAATGGGAAGCAAAAATAGCGGAGAGAGCAAGCGAAGCTAGACGTTGTCGGATTGTTCGTTTTAATCAAATTGAATGGCAAGTGATTCATTACTTCGGCGGTGAATTCAAAGTTATAATCGATGGTAACACGTGTTCATGTACATGCAACATCCCATTGCTTCAGCATCTCCCCTGCGCCCATGTGATGGCTGCTTGTTCGTCGGTGGCCAATGGGGCAAACAGAGCTCATCATGATTTTGCATCACATTGGTACTCTGTTCAGAATTACCTAGCTGCATACTCTGCGGAATTTCATCCCGTACGCGATAAAAGGTATTGGTCTCCACATGAAGGTCAAATGGTACTTCCACCTCCCGCTAGGCGAGCTCCGGGAAGGCCTAAGTCAACTAAAATTAAAGGCGCTATGGACGAGATGCAGCCTCCAAGGCCTAATAGATGCAGTAAATGTGGTATGAACGGTCACAAAAGGAGTCGTTGTAATTCAGTTATTTAGTTCACGTATGCGTGTTATTATTGGTTTGATGTTTGTATGCCGTATGTTGTTTATGTAAGAACAGTTTGTGTTTATATTTCATTTGCTAAGTTCTTTGTGATGATGAATGTTACATAAAATAATTGCATATACATGAGAGCTACCGATACAAAGTACATGAAAGCTACCGATATAAAGTACTTAATTAAATTAAATATAAATAAACACCTAAATCTGTGTTTATTTCTCCTCCCACAACGTACGAGGACTCAACTTATCGAACGATACACCCTTATTCAGTAGTGCGTTTCGATACTGTAGGTTCAACTTCTCCAAACGGGCATTTTCCGCTTGCATCTCCAGGGCATATTCAACTCCCCTCGGACACATTTCCGGATCTTTCCATTTAAAAAAGTTACAACATTCAACATAGTTTGGCCGTATCTTATTATTGTCGTACGATTCACAACGGCAAAGCGACGACCCGCATTCCTTTCATTCCGACACACAACCACTTGACATTCAGCTCCGCAATAACAAAGCACCCGAGGCGCTATCCGGCTTGTACTAGCATTGTTAGTCTTACGACGAGCAAGCACATCCATTAATTTTCCATGAAGTGATTGATGTTTTGATTCACCGCTATCCCTGGCCAATGTCGATGTACCGCCAACCCTAGAGGGGGGAAAGTTTTCAACCTGCGTCTCAGGGACGAAATCAACCTCAACATTTTCTTCATTTACCGGCGTAGAGCCTTGTTGCAGTTCAAATTCTTCATACATTTTCATCATCGTCTCGTCGTCAATCTCCCAATTGTCCATTCTTGAAAATATCAATGTTGGAGTTAGGCTAAATCGCAAAACATTAAACAAATTTAATAGTGCTTATGAATCTTACCTTCTTTTGGTGTCTTCAAGTCTCAATAATATATTCCTTTGCCGCTAGGAACTATAGATTTTGTGGAAGAGAGAAGTGGGTTAGGTTTGAGGTTCTATATTTGCAATTTGGTAAAGTGAGGACTGTGGTAGGGGGAAGGTATGGGTTTCTGTTTTGAAACTCTGCACAATACTGGGGCGACATTTCAAAAGTCGCCTACAGGAGACTTTTGAAAAGGCGCCTATCGGCGACTTTTGAAAAGTCGCCCCAGTATTGTGCAGGGTTTAAAACAGAAACCCTGCACAACCATTTTCACTCTTCAAAATTTCAATGGAATTCAAACAATTTCTAATTCAACATTTCTACCAAACTCAATCATCCACAACTCAAATTACAACATTCAAACAATTCAACAATTAAATTCAAACAATTCGCATCCAACAATTCAACAACAAAAATAATCCTAATATTTCAGCAGTTCATTAAACAAAATAAATCCGGACAAAGCATATCAATCACTTATACCATTCTCAGTTCTTCAATCTACGAAGTTCTCGAGGAGTTCGTTTTGGTTTTCTCCTAAACAGTGGAATTTCATCCGGCGAATCCTCCTCTTCACTTGCTTGTGTAGGATCTATAGCTGTGAAGGGCCGGGAGCAACTTCAACCTGTGTTTCTTGAGATGAAGATGTGCGCCTTTACGTTGTCTACGTCGCTGATACGTACGAGTAGTGGGGGGAGGAACGCCATGGGCTTCTATGGCATATTCGATGAGCCCCTGTGCTGGTGGAGGAGGAGGCGGTGGGGGAGGTCTTAGTCTTGTTAACTTGTTTCTTACCAAAATAGACTCTAAGATGCGTTTCACACTAAAGCATTTCCCCTGCGACCTTTCAGGAACCTCTTGTGCAAGCTCGTCTACAATTTCGATCGCACGTAAATGCCGTCCGCCTGTCATGACATAAAATTCAAGAAAATGTTTAAGTTTCAAATATTTAAATAAAGACTAAATGTAGTACGTACCACGTTCCTTTCAAGAGGTGCTCTAGGAGTGTAAGGGTATGCAACCACAGGAGGCGCTGTAGGTGGATCGATGGCACGAAGAACATATCGACGCGTGATGTTTCAGTACCAAGACAAATATTCCTGTTCGGACAATGTGAACTCGCGTTCCTGTTGCGTGTGCATGTAGCGGTCGGTCCATGTCTCAATCGCCATAGCATACTCCCCAGCTTCAATATCAATCATGTAATGGGGTGATTGTTTCGGTAAATGCTGGGCCATACCAAACTGCCTCATCACTCGGTCAGGTAGATGATAGGCGACATCATTAAAGCAAATCAAAGGAACCCGAGTTGTCCACAGCTGAATGGAAGTGGTGCATAAGTTTGGAAGATGTCCAAGCACATCGTCATACGGGGTCCAACTCACAGCCTGATAGTCTAGCACATCGAACTCGTTACGGTAGAAGGCAACATGACGCCTCGATGATGAAACGGTGCTTTTAGGTCCTACCCACCTGTACAAATATTCAATTGTGACTTCTCAAATCCAAACACGTATACTTAGTATACTACATAATTAATTATACCTAGCACCGTATGGCAATGATAAATCAATCGCCGTCCTCATCATCGTTATTCTATCCACGGGGAGATAAGTCCAACACCAAAGCTGCAAATAAAATTGGACACATGTTTTAGGTGGATAAAAGAATATGAAATAACGGTCGGCGAAAGTAAAATATGGACATACCTGTACTAGGCTCACACAACCACCTATGCTTGTGCTCTCTTGCAAAGGAAGCCTCGTCAACTCGCAGTACGTATACGCTAGAACTGCACTGCCCCACGAATACTGGAGACAAACTTCAAAGTTTTCTAAAAAAGGAAGCCATCTAAGCCATATCCGTGTCTTCGAATGATCGCATATCAACCTCGAGCATATAATATGCAATATAATGGCCCTGGCCCGTTGCTGAATCTGAATCTCCGTCGCATCTGCAGGTATGTCGTCCGCAAATTGTTCCCTAAACCACAGTGTCCGTATCATTTCGTTTTCCCACCACTCCTCTGCTGGAGGAGTTGAACCTAGGAGCTCTTGGCATAAACTAATGTAATCAACGGGATCGGGGTTGGTCAACGGAGCACTGTCTATAGGTATGCCAAGCAAGCACGCAACATCACCTAACGTGATAGTCATCTCTCCGGCTCGTAGGTGAAATGTCGATGTCTCTGGCCTCCATCTATCCACCAAAGCGGTGATAAGATGGTGATCTAACTGGATGTGCCCCATCCTAAAAACAAGTCCAAATCCAGCTTGGTCTATCAACTGTATAACGCCTGGATGACCGGATGTTACTCTATTCATTTTGGACGAATGATCTATGGTTTTGTCTGCAATATTACTCTGTCGACATATCACAAAATTATTATCAACATGTAACATACATTACCTTTCGATATTTGTACATTTCGAATACTAAAAAATTTACCGCGATAAATTCCGGATTATTCGTTCGATGCCGTTGTTGCAAATAAAGGACAGATCCATCAACTGGTCCAGGTACCATCTCCGCGTAATCTACACATATACAAGTTAACAATTTTTTCATCTTTATTTTGCAACATCAACACTGCGATTTTACGCATTGTTTTTCCACATTTTACCAATGATTTCAACCATACAAACATACCTTAACCATCAATTATTGCTTACAATTCCTAAAAATTACTAATTTACAAATTTCTTCAAAACCCTAAATTGAAATATTAATGATTTTCCCATACCTACAGGCGCATCCGGCATTGAAGAGCTAGCCATCTTCTAATTTGTTCAACGAATTGCGAAAAATTTCCGAGTTGGGGAAAAAATTCGGAGGGGGAGGGTTTCTAATTTGGGAATGGATAGGTTTAGAATGAAGGGGGGAAGAAAGAGGGGCTCTGGTTTTGTTGCAGAGCCCCGAATGGGCGACTTTTGGGAAGTCGCCAACTGGCGACTTCCCAAAAGTCGCCTGCTTTTTGTAACAAAACAGGCGACTTTTGGGAAGTCGCCAGTTGGCGACTTCCCAAAAGTATCCCGTAATTTTTCGTGGAAAAAAAATAACTGGCGACTTTTCAAAAGTCGCCAGTACGTTTTGGCCAGCTCGGAGCTGAGCAGGCCAAAACAGGGCTATAATTGATAATAGTTTCTAAACAAGGCTATTAGTGATAATTATTTTTTAAACGAGGCTAAATTGAAAATAAATTACAGTGGGTTTTCTTTTTCCATTGAACGAATATTTCTTGGAGAAGTAATTTTTATAAACGATTGTGTGAATTGAGTAATCGAGAGATAACAATCAAGGCGAAGTCATGCATCAGCCTTGGAATTGAATCTTATGGTGGCTGTTGCGGTTACTCGTTTGGAATAGCGATCCTTTGTGTCCATTGCTAGACGTGTAGCAATCTTTATGCCATTTCATTATAAGTTTGGATCCAGATTTTGACTTCGACAGCCATAACACTTAATTTTGCTTTCTATTGGCTATTCAGGTTTTTATCTCTCCACCCTTCATTTGTATTACTTTAAAAAAATATCAAAGTTATCAAGGTTCCTAATTTATTAGGATTCAGTGGCACATATCATATCAATTCTTAATTATTCCAAAAAATTGATCCTTATTAGATGCTTGTTGTTATGTTAACATTTTGTTCTGATATATATAAATTTGTTATGTAATTTGTATCACTTAATATTCATCTGTACTACAAAGAAAGTAATGGTTGATTAATTTTTAGCCAAATGAAGTTTTGGGTTTAATTCATGTGCTTATTACATGCCTCACATTTTCATTTATGTTCATTGATTTATGTTGTTATAAGTTTACTTAAATTTTGTTGCTATGAGTTAACATCAATTTTATATGATGAAAACAAAGATATGGTTTGTTGGCATCTTTTTGAACCTTTCACTAGAAGTATGCTAAATACATCATGATTGAACGAGTGAAGTCATTTTAGTAGTAAATTATATGCGTATTTTTGTTCTGGTAGTCAGCTTTGTTAAGTATGCTAAATACAACATGATTGAATGCATGTTAACACGTGTACCAACAAAAATAGCCCTTGCTAATTTGGGTTTTTGTTTAATTATTAGTGTTGGTTCTTAGTTTGTTACCTTCAATTTTTGACAAGGTTGTAAAAATAGCTATCTAGACGTTGACCGTTTAGACGAGGATAAATCCAGGATTAATTAGAACTAAGTGTTTTTGATAACTCATGTATTTTGTATAACATTATCGTGTTTTGCTTAGCGTTGATTGATATAAGTTAGCATTTTGAGAATTTGACTATGCTTAGGAAAAATAAAGAAGCAGAACCATCTAAAACCATCTAACATTAGGACATTGATACTTAATTGTTGCACTGAATTTTAAAAAATGTCTAGCTAGTATCTAAATTCAAGTTTCGGTTTTTATATGAGGCAGCAAACATTGTCTAGGTGGGTCTAAACGAATTGCTAAGCGATAAGCCTTGTCTAATACCTTGACGAAGCCTAGATGGAGGCTTAGAAATATTTTTACAATAGTGGTTTTGAATAAGTGGTTTTGGAAAATGGTCCTTTTGGTTCAAACATTCTCTATTAGGTAAAATGAATTATGATTTTTTATATGATGTTTATGAAAAATAATCCAAAGCAGTTTAACACAAGATTTCCTGCTTCGGTTTGGTTGAACTCTATTTGAAATGCAGTTTATATCCCCCGATGCTCTATTTTGAAAGAATTAAAAAAAAAGATGTTTCTCATCAATTTGGAGGTAAAACTTTTTATTTCACTCTTTGACAATTTATAGTTTAATAATCGTCTTCGATGAATTCTATTCCTTTTAATTTGTATTAAAATTTGTATCAATAAATTGACGGATGCCTTCTTTTATATATAGTTTGCGTTAACAATTGGAACTATAAATAAAATTTATAGTATGTTTCTATATTTTTACTCAAAAAATTACAGTAGTATATATTCGTAGTACTAATTATAAAACGATGCTATGAAATATTTAGGTAAACAACTAATTCTTTGACAATTTATCACAAAATTTAGCTTTATGCATACAGTAGTCCAAAATTTTAAGTAAGATTTTTTTACATAAGTAGCTCTTATACTTTGAAATAACATTGAGACTAACATAATAGAATTTCAGATTATTGTATGCATAAAGCTAAATTGTAATACATTATAAAAAGAATTAGCTGTTTATCAAAATAATTTATAGCATCACTTTATAAGTAGCACTATGAATATATAAATATATGTCTTTTATGTAAATATAGAAACATGTATAAATTTAAATAATAGTTCCAAATGTCTATACAACTTATGAATAATTCAAGGAATCATCAATTCATATTTCCAAATTTCAATACAAATTAGAAAGAAAATGTGTCATCGACGATACTTCTTAAATTGTCAATTGATCTTCGAGTGAAATAAAAGGTTTTACCTTCAAATTGATATTTTCATCTATCTTCATTATTTGTGAGGTCAAAACTTTTGTGTAGTTTATAAATTTGTTCCTCTCGTCCCACTAGAAAAGGTGTCACCTTTTCTCTTCTAATTAGACAAGCCACTTTGAACTCTTTCCAAAAACTGTAAAAGTAGAACATATATTAGTAAACATATTATTTTCGGTTTTTATCTACTATGTTACAAATGTACATATCTTCTAATTAGCTTATGTGGGCAAGGAACATCTTCAATTAGGGTTCTTCCAGATTACAAAGAATTTGTTTGTCCAGTTTACATGAATATTCAGTTGTTTCTATAGTCTCTTCATGGAGTGACATTCTATAGTGTCACATTTTATGTCCTTATAGAGTACCACTATTTCAAAAGGAGATGCAGTAGTTGCATATTGTAGGTTCCTAAATAAAATGATAAATTTTCAAATATTAATTAATTATGGTAAATATTTCAGATGGAAATTTTTTAGGTGGAACATGCAAAGAAGTAAAATACATTAACATATATATTTTTGGTAACATGTATTAGCATATGTTAGCCAATGAATCATTTAAGGACCGAGAGAGGCAAGAACTTTTCCTTCAGCAAATAACGAAGCCAATTAAATCATCCAACAAAAGCTCAAAAAATGCAACTCCATCGACATAAACTTAAGGGCTAGTGAGGAGTAATAAACCCGATTTATCTGTTAGGAAACTTTTGGAGCGCTTCACGATTTTAAAATTGCGGATCATTGAAAAAAATACTACCAGTTCATTTATTTTTCATATTCTTTCACGACTTCCTACTTCATATCCACCTTTAGGATGGATGCAATCATGGACAACAAGTAAAATAAAAAGGAAGAATAAGACTACACTATACGTTTGTAGCTCTTAATCTCTCATAAATAAAAGGATTATAAGATGAGCATGTAAACGCAAACACCCATTTAATATTCTCTATTATATATGAAAATTTTAAAATTAACACGAAAATTAGACCTCCAAATCCATCTTACATCGGCTCCTTTGGAATCGAAGTAACTGCCAATTTTTTTAATCGAAGCAAATGCAGATGTCAGTAATCATAAGCAACAACTTACATATGTCATTATCTATAATTTATTATAATTAATGGTTATCAATAAATAATTTATAATTACTAGTTATTATAAATAATCAGTAATTACTTTTATTTTTATAGTTAATATTTATTAATTATTATAAATAATCAATAATTATTTAACAATTAATAAAAAAATTAAAAATTAATATTAAATAATTAATGTTTAATATTTAATTAACAAATAATATTTAATAATTAACAAATAATATTTAATAATTAATTGTTAATAAATAATAACTACCATTAAATATTTAATTATTATTAATAATTATATAATAATTGAGACTATTGTAGGTTCCTAAATAAAATGATAAAACTTCAAATATTAATTTAACGATGGTAAAAATTTCAACTAAAAAAATTTCAGTTGGAACATGCAAAGAAATAAAATACATTAGCATATATATTTTAGGTAACATGTATTAGCATAAGTGAGCTAATGAATCATTTAAGGACCGAGAGAGGCAAGAACTTCTCCTTCAGCATATAACGAAGCCAATTAAATCATCCAACAAAAGCTCAAAGCATGCAACTCCATCGACATAAACTTAACGGCTAGCGAGGAGTAATAAAATCGATTTATCCGTTAGGAAACTTTTGGAATGCTTCATGATTTTAAAATTGTGGTTCATAGGAAAAATACTACCAGTTCATTTAATTTTCATATTCTTCTCTCATGACTTACTACTTCATATCCACCTTTAGGGTGGATGCAATCATGGACAATTATTAATATTAAATAATTAATGATTAATAATCAATATTTAATAATCAATGTTTAATATTTAATTAACAAGTAATATTTAACAATTAAGAAATAATATTTAATAATTAATTTTTAATAAATAATAATTACCATTAAATATTAATTATTAAGAATTTTATAATAATTAAGACTAATATTTAATTGTTAATAACTAATAATAAATTTTCATACTTTTGAAGTTATATTAAGTATTTAATAATTAATTTTAAATAATTATTCATTAATAATGACTATTAAAAAATTAATAATTAATGAATAATAAAGAAGTAATAAGTAATAATTAATAATAATAGCTAATAAACTAGAAGTTAATTATTAAGTTTTAGTTAATAAACGAAAAATAAATAATAGTTTATGAACTAGTAAATTAGTAAATTATAGCTAACAAACTAGAAATTAGTAAATACTAGTTAAATAATTTGAAATAAATAATAATTTTTGTTTAATAATTTATTATTAATAATTATTAATTATTAGTAAAATTAATTATTTAATTGCAATAGTTTAATATTAATTATTAATTATCGGTTATTAATTATAGTTGTTAACTATTAAATATATTTAATATATTAAGTATAATTTAATACGTATTAATAATTAACAAAATTTCTAGTTTATTAACAATTATTTATTAATTATCACATTTAACTTCTTATTAACAGTAGTTAATAAATAAGAAGTAAACTGTGTAATTAATAAATAATAGTTAATAAACTAGTAATTTTGTTAATTATTAATAATTATTAAATTATACTTAATATTATTAAATATATTTAATGGTTAACAAATATAATTAATATTAATAATTTTGGCAAGGCCGACGGTTTTATAGTGGACCGACCACTTTTATTACGAACGTAATAAAGTTGAAGTACAGGAGAAAGGCTGAGCTACCTTAGCTACTATGATAGAAAGAAATAATAAAAATTCAGCACCGGAGTGTGACAGACTTGTCACAGCTACAAGAAATATATAACTAGATTAGTTCTCCTCCGCGGAGGAAGAATCACCAACACCCTCAACTACACGGGTAGAATCCAGCGAACCACATCCTTGAAGACCAATAAAGGGGCGGAAAAGAACAGCAAGAGATGGGTCATAACTGACAACGTCAGAGGAGTGAATAAAAGATCGATCCCAGGCAGTATCAGCTAGAATAACAGAATTAGTCACAGCGAACGAACCATCCATGTCAAGTACCAAGGAATCACCTGAAATTCTGTAATAAAGGCATCGTAGGTCCAAAAGATCATCAGATACATATCTAAAGTAGGAGTCATCCACAGGGTTGAATCTCATAGCTGTATGACGGTCAACCCAACAAAGTTCAGTCTCATCCCAAACTACGCGAGGCGGAAGGAGATCCGGCTCGACAGACAGAATAGAAGGAACATCTGCAGCAACTGGGGACGGAGGCCGCACTATCTCAGGAGAAGGATCCGGAGCTTTGGGAATCCATTTCCTAAGCGGAGGCCGTGGCAGAGGGATCTTAGTCGCAGCAGCAGATACAGCAGAGTGAGTGCAGGCAGAGGCGACGTGGCCAAATGAATGACAAGAGGCACAAATGTCAGGGACCCATCCATAACGAACACGTACATCCACGACGTGACCAACAGCAAGCTGGACAGGAATAGAGGCCGGAAGCGGCTTAAGGGGAGAAATCTCAATCAGGGCCTTGGCGTATACAAGCTTATCACGCGCAACCGTATTAGAGTCAAAACAAATCAATTTACCAACATTGCATGCAAGCTAATTCAAACAAAGAAGCGGTTGTAATGCAGATGGTATTTGAGAGAAATATACCCAAACAGGGATAGATAAAACTTGTTCACGAGCACTAGCCACCGTCGGAGACCAGGGAGCAATAATAAAAGGCTGACCATCAATGAAGGAAGGCTCGGACTCAAGAACAAGACTACGTTCCTCAGGGGAGGAGAACAAAAGGTAGTACAAGGAATCAACCAACTTAACTCTAAGACCACCCTGTAATCTCCAGGCCCTACGACAAACATCAGCCGCATCAAGAAGACGATGATTAGGGTCCAAAAAGAATCTAACTACGTATCCTGACCAAAAATCCAAACCGGCTTGCATTACACAGGGGGGCGGGATCATCACTCCGTTTTCCTCAACGATGTCGAAATCAACTGGTTTATAAACTCCCGCATTACGGGGAATGGAAGTAAAAAGGGAAGACCAAGTTCTGGGAACAATAGGACAAGGAGCAGTAGGGTGACACTCCACAGAACCTGAAGAGGCCACAGGAATGGGGCATTAAGCAAATATGGGAGAAGAGACCGCATGCATGTCATTATCATTGGCAATTAGCCGAACAGATGGAGTGCCACTAGCTGAACCATATTTGGTGCAAACAGGCGAAGCCGAAGGAGGCCCAGGTTTAGCCACAACAGAAGGAAGTTCACAGCAAGTAGGGACTGCCATCTCACCAGCAACACACGCACCAGAAGTCAAACCACTGCACTTTGGAACATCCTTCTCAAGAGAATTTCGACGAACACTAGAAGAGCATTGGTTAATACACAATAAATTAGCATCAACTTGCTTCAATTCACATCCAACCGCTCCCAAATTCGCTCCATTGGAACCGTCAACGTTCATATCATTCAACCCAGTTTGCAAAAGACCACAAACAGGGCGGCACACTTCAAAATCCATAGAGGACTCAGTACACTCAGAGGAGCACAAAACATGCTCACGGTCAGCGCATTTGCCAGGAAGCAGAGGCAAGGGAGGATAATCGATATCAGAGAGCAACGGCGGCGTCGAAGATGAGGAAGCTAAACGGTTAACTCTAAATAACCTACCAGAACGCGTGGAGGAGGGAGAGGTGGAAAGAGCGACGCGGGGTGGAGACGTGCTAGGCATAGGAACGAAGAAAGCGGCGGGAGGGCAAGGGCGCGGGGACTAGGGAGAAGAGGGAGAGGGGACTAGAAAAAAACGTGTCGCTGCTGTCGGTGCCATTAATTTTGATAAAGGTTTATAAGATTTGAATGAATTAATATTAATAATTAATATTAAACTGTTACAATTAAATAATTAATAATTGATAATATATATATGTACTAATTTAAATATAGTAATTACTAGTAAATAAATAATAATTACAATTTTTTTAACTAATAATATATATAATAATTAAAATTTAACAAATATTTTTCAGTTATAGTTAAGAAATAATTAGTAAAAATTAATAAATAATAGTTAGTAAACTAGACTTATACTTTTCACTTTTCCTCCACTTCACTTTTCATTTCCTGCTAACTTTTCAATTTTCCCTCCACTTCTTCCTTTTTGATAATATTTCACCGCAACCATTTCTTATTCCCGTCCTCCTCAGATCCTCAATATTTCAACTTGTTACTTCTCAAAACAGAATCAGGCTTCTTCCATGCCCAAAAAATAATAATCAGATCCTCATATCGAGTCTCGCCACTTGTTATTCACATCACTTGAGGAGATCGACTCTGCCACTATGGATCTGGAGACGCCATGCTATAATATGGAGATGTTGTACATTGCATTTGCCTTTGCTTGTCCGAGATGACGATTACGAATTGACGCGTCTGGATTTACTTGAGGACTTGGTGATACTCAATTCACGAATTTGAAGGTGATGTTAGAGTGCTGCTCTTTGGGCTTTAGTTTTTTGGAGATGGAAGACTAGTGGTTCTACGTTCTTGTACCTAAGCACCAATCCAACTCTGCCTAACAGGGATTCCCAAAGATGGAGGACTAATAATTCTTCTCTAATCGCTTGGAGGTATACTATTATGAACTTGAGACTGATTCTCTGGTTCATTAGTGGCTTTGTTCATAAATATAGGTTATTTGTAGCATTGAGTTGGAGATGATAGGTATTGATGCATGTGTAGCTGAGCGGTTGTATTTATATGATCGAATTGTTGGGTTATTAAAATGGAACTGTGCTTTGGTTGTCTCATTGTTTGGTAAATGATGTTTTAATGATGCGCAATTTGGTGACACTTATGCTGAGATGGTGTATTGTTGCATAAGAAAACACTTTGGAAATGGGAATCTAAATTGCCATTTCAAGAAATTATTGTCAAGGACAAAATTTGTCAGCGTTTTAGCCTCAAGGACAGACCTTCAGTTTTTTAGCCTGAAGGACAGCTTTCTTAGGTATCAGTTTTTAGGTATCAGTTTGTAGTTATCGGCAGCAGTATTTAGGTATCAGTTTTTAGTTCGGTAGCAGTTTTGGAAGAACGTTTGCCCTTATGGATAATTTTGGAAGAATGTCTGTTCTTATGAATAACTTTTACGAGAATGTTTGTCATTGTGGTTAAAATATAGAGGTCGTGTCCTTGAGGCTAAAAAAACACAAATTTTTGTCCTTTAAATTAATCCCCCTTGCCATTTTAGGCTCTATCCTTTTGCAGGCTTATGTGGCTACATAATTATACGTTGAAATATTTGTCAAGTCTTTGCAGAAATTTTTTTCCCAACATTTGGATATCTAACCTCCAATTTGCTGCTGCCTACAGGGTTTATTTTTTGACAATGCACTTATCCTTGACATACATCAGTAGCATAATAATAATTTGTTATGCTAATATAAATTGTTCTTCGTAGGAATTTCTTTTCTCTTTTTACTTCGTTATTTAATTCAGCAAGCATGCTTAATTTGTATGTATAATATTTCAACTAATTGTTAATTCAGCATCTCAGCAAGAACAAGAAGGAGAACGGATTTATTTTAGCTATTTATGTATTATTATTTTATTTAATGACAAATTAATTAATTATTTACTAAAAAATGGATCATAACATTTCCCATCCCAGAATTGAAACTTGTGGGATATTATTCAAACCTGTGTAATTAATGCCCTGCTATTACTTCGCTATAACTCCGCTATATCTCATAGTGGATTTCTACCGCTACGATTTTTCCATGTAGCCCTAAAATATAGCCTTTCCGCTTTAAGCCCCGCTATTTCCGCTATAACCCGTTGTTCCCGCTATATTTCGCTATTTCCGATATATCTTCTTTAATAAAATGAATTGAAAATTTGCATTTATGCATTATAAAAATTATGAAACTAATTTATTTGATTTAATTTTTAATATATTTTTAGAAATGGAAATGCTCTAATATTCTACTAAATTCAATTATGTTATATAACAGTTTTACGTTTATTTAAAGTATATCTGCACATGTTTTGATTTAAAATTATTTATGTATTATAATTCAATTGAATGATGATTTTTTATTTAATTACCATTTATATATTTGTAAAATCATTAAGTACGAGTTTTATATGCTATTTTAGAGCCAACCGCTATATCCTGCTATATTCTCGCTGTATCCCCGCTATGACTTTTTGCACCTCCACCGCTTTGACTCTGCCGAGCGCATTAACTGCACAGATTCAAACATTAGAGCCTTGTATGTTGCTATTTTTGTTTTTAAATTCTTTTTAAAAAAAGAAAAAACTTTTTATATTGACAAATATAATGACTTTTATGAGAAGAAAAAAAGAAAGAAAGAAAAGAACTGTAATGCTCTAAACGTCATGAGCACGCAGTTCAAGTAGCCTGCTGGCTGTGCATAAAATTGGCTATATACCTTTCATTAGAAATGTTGATTACTTGCTGCCTTGAAATTCATATGAGGTCAGTTGCATTTCATATCTTAGTTGTGTTGATTCTTGCCACTGAAAATGTCAGGTACCATGATAACTCTTTTGCTGCTTGTCGTGCACTTCACATTGCAAACAAATTGAATGCCTCTGCTACATTTCCTCCGATGGAGATTTTATTCAAGCAACATGTATGAATCTTACGGTATATGAGCTGTAGCTGGCCTGTTTAATAATTTTGATGATCTCTTTAGCCTTGTTATGTAATTTGTTTGAACATTCTATAAGTTCTTCAATTTCTGCCTTTGAACTTAATATGTAAACATAAGCAGGATAGGTGTTAACCCGCCTTTTGGCAAGGCCATGGACATGCAGATTTAACTAAATCGACTACTCATTTGTCGTGACTGGAATACGATAGGTTTGAGCTAGCTGGATGGGAAGACGATCAATCATGGATGGTTGGGGGTCGGTCAGGATGGGGTCGTTCGTTCTGGGAGATATGGTTCAGTCAGATATGGCTTGGCATTGATGGTTTGACCACAATGGGATCGACCTTCGCAGTTCGTCACGTTCTCGTTCGACCAAGGCAGTTGGGTAGAGATTGGGTCGGCATGATCAAGTGTGAGTCATTTACTTCGTTCGACATTAGCATATTCCTTGGGTCAGCATAGGGGAGTAGTTCAACAACAACATTATGGGATAGCACGTTATAGGATGGGTTCAGTGTGTTTGCATTACTTAGGATCGACCATGTGTGGGTAGGTCAAGATGGTTAGGCTGAGGTGGTTTGGCATGTTGAAGTCGGTCGGTCTCGGTGGTGTAGATCGATGATGGAGGTGGCTCGGTAGTAATGTGGCTCGGCAAACTATGGATCGGCAGCAAACTATGGATCGATAGCAAACTATGGATTGGCATGTTAAAGGAAGGTGTCTGCTTCATTATGCTCCGAGTTCTAGCCTTGTTTGCCCCGAGTCGTGGATAAGCCTGCTTCGAGTCATGCCTGGAGAAAATCGGGTCGGTGTATTGTGAACTCGGTGTCGGTCGTGGTGTTTGAGGTTTGAATCAATTAGGGTCTTGGTGGGCTCGGACCACTCAAGAAGCCCGGTAACTCGGGATTTGCCTGTAAATACAGCATGTGGGGCTTCAGGAAAGGAATCTTCATTCTGCTTCCCTTCTTCTTCCCTATTAAGGCTACTCTGCAATTGTTGCTTTAAAAACTCTAGATTGTAACTGTAATTGATTCAGATATCAATAAAAAGAAAATTTCTGGAGTGGACATAGGTCGAAGTTGGCCGAACCACCATAAATCTTCTGTTATTATTGCATTTTTTTAATTTTGCACGTTCTTCTTATTTATACACTCTACATACATTCTATCTGCGATCAGTGACTATGATTGAGTGATTTCATTTACGTTTGGGTGTTAGTGACCAATTTTGGTGCTAACAATAGGTATCCAAATGCATGGACTCATGACAAGCCAAAGAGCTACTAATTGATGACATGTCAAACTTTGCAGTGCATGCAACTGAAAGAGAACATGTAACATGCCTGAATTTATAGGTTATGCTTCGCCAAGGGCCACAAGGTTTGGTAAAAGAATTTATGTTGGATTACCGAATGAGAATGAAAGGAAACTGATTCTTGAAGTGCTTGCTCGAGATAGAAGGCTACTGATGTATCTTGGTATGAATATCTAATGTGTAATTCGAGATATAATTCATATGTATGAGTTATTATTTCATATGGATTATGAACACTATAATTGAATTATTTTGTTTTGATATTAATTCAGTTTGATTTTAAATTATTATAAAAATTACATGTAATAATTTTTGTTATGACATATACATATACATATACATATACATATACATATGCATATACATATACATATACATATACATATACATATACATATATATAGCATATTTGAGTATTTTAGGAATTTGTAAAGAAAGGTTTTGTTGCATCGGTTGTTACTAATAGCCGATGCAAAAGAGATGTATTTTGCTTCGGTTAAAAAAACTTCTTTAAGTCAATAGCCCTGTTTTGCATCAGTTGTTACTAACAAGCGATGCAAAATACATCTTTTTTTATTGGTTGTTAGTAACAACCGAGGCGAGATGCCATTTTTTGCTTCGGTTGTACAACCGAGGCAACAAGTTTAAGCCGATTGCACCGTCTACATTTGCATCGGTTGTTTATCTAATGCAATAAGAGGATAATCAACCGATGCAAATGACATGTTTTATAGTAGTGACAGTACACTAGGTTAAAACTAATATCATTTAAAGAATAGTTTACAAACCATATAAGATAAGGGTTTATAAGAAATCCCTACATGTCCAAGGTCAATGAGTTGGCAGGTTGCACAAATAAAAAAAAACTATACATAATAATTATATGAAAGGGACCTTGTATGCATCTTCCAAGAAAATTTTGGGAATTATAGCCATCAGATGACTAATTTATATTGTGAACATAAATATATTATAAACTTACACAAAAATCAGTTTTACATAAAGAAATTCATAAAACGTTTATGAATATTCGCTTCATTTTATTGAGAAACAACCATTGTTTTAGAAAATACCAACTTCGTAGCAAACGAATTTCTTTATGAGATTATTGATATATAATGGATTTGAATATAATCCAAAGATAAAACTGATTGCAAGAGATGGAATGAAATTAACCAAACCAAATTGAACACAAAACATTAGAAAGTCTAATAAGTATTCTTGTACGTTGAAAAGAAACTATGAGTTTCTTATCAATGTCGAGAATAAATATTCCTTAATTGTTTAAATACCACTAAGAGTATTGACTCTATGATGTGGTACGATGGGCAAATCTAAAACTAATTCCAAGTACATTATCAAAATACTATTATGATAATAGTATCCAAAGGATATGATCCTTTTAGCCACAAATGTGTCTTTAAGGGGAAGAAAATGTAACTGAAATATAGTGAGCCGCATTGATAAAAATAATATCTTATATTTTAATTGTTGAAAATAATGCAACAGATTCACCATTTGATATGCTCAAGTAGATGTGGATTTTATTCACAAAATTATCACACAATATGACTTTACGTTTTGGTATGTATGTGTTGAAATAGGAAATTCTAAAAAATAATTTAAAACTAACCTTTTACACATAATAACCAAAATGTCTCAGAGTTAGTGGGAGCGATATTGAGTTTGTAAGTTTTAGTATACGATCCGAAATCGAATAAAAAAGTACCGTTCACAAAACAATACCAAAATTGAATAAGTATTTTGATAGAAATATTAATTAGTTTGAGTCAATTGTAGTGCAGAGAAAGCGTGTACTCGTAAGAAAGAAAGTTAAAATGGTACATAGATATTTCTAAACCATAAATAAAAAAATACCGTTGATTGTTAACGATGTCCTTTTGTTAAAATCAGCTTTGGATGTAATAGTCAACATTGGATTAATAAATGATGTCTTTTATAGTAGTTATAAAAGATGTCATGAATGTCCCAAACGATATGCAAGGACGCCTTACTAAATGTTTAATATGGAACATGTAAGATTGATTCCTTATGCATTGGCAATAAGAATTATCATACAAGTTATGTTTCTTATGATATTGTGATTTGTTTATGTATTTGATACGTGAAGCAAATAGAAGCAAATATCAAATCCACATTAATATCACTAAATGGTTGTTTGAAATGTTCTCGTATATTCATAAATTACTAGAGAATTGTTTATAGAAACAACAAACCCCTTTATAAAGAAGAGTTCAGACTCAAATTTTCATAAGTGACATTGAGTATAACATGTCAATAAAGGTAAGAATCTTTAATTTAGAAACGTTCCAAATGGAAGACTGTGGCTTATTCAATGAAAAATTCTATGTACATCACCTTGAATAGCACCGCAATAAAATTAGCGTATATAAATATAAATGCACAAATTTATAACTAAGCTGAAGATGATTCCAAATGTTGTGAATAGGTTTACACCTTTGAGTCACAGAACCATAATGATGAACCATAATGATGAATGCTCTGAATGAACTACATGATTTAATTAATTTATAATCATTGTTAATTAATTTAATTAATTAATATTTATGAAATATTAATGACTAGATTTTATTTAATTTGTTTGAATGCCATTAGTATTTAGTAAAGTGCTTATATACAAATTATAAACTCGCATATCGCTATACGATATCTTTAGAGTGTTTAAATTTAATTTAAACAGTTTAAACACTAAAAAGAAGGCTTTATATAAATTAATTTTTCTTATATTTATGAAATATTAATTATTAAAATTTTATTTGAATCATTTGAATAGAATTAACATTAAATAGAGTGTGTATATAAAAGTTACAAATGCGCGTACATTTGAATTGGATTTAAATGCTGATGGGATTTTAGACATTTTTGATGGCCCATATGGCACCATCTATGGTTAGCCATGCATGTAGAAGGGAGGGAGGATTTGATAGACATTTAAAAAGGTATTAAGAGGGGAAATTTTAAGGAAGGAATAAGATAGGTACTGTCATTCCTTTGAAAACGAATCTTCCTTTATTTCTTTCATTATTGTTTTCTTCCCTGTAAACCATCATTCCTCTTTCTATCCTATCATAAAATTTTGAAATTTTTATGGCTTGAAAAACTCTAAAATTCTAAAATAAAATATCAAATAAAATTGATAACAAAAGATGGTTTTGGTCTCTTAATTCTTGCAAAATTCAAAGATCGATTCGAAATCTAAGAAACTTTGATTCATCATTCAAGGTGCATTCCCTTGACAACATCTCAAGTTAATAATGCTAATTTTATTTATTCATCGTTCACCTTGTTTATACGATTTGTATCCATCGCGTATTTCATCTCATCTGAGTATTTGTTTATTTGATCACATAGATTATATCCCCTTTGTTCCATCTTAATTAATTATGTATGTTCATCATGTTATTTTGATTTGGATCCATTTTAAGATACATTTTGATTGCTTACCTATTCATATTATCATTATTAGACCTACATCATATGATTCCATATTTATTTAATTGTTCGTATTGCTTATACAGTTTAGATCCGAACTTTCACAACACGCACACACACACGCACACGCACACACACACACGCACGCGCGCACACACACACACACACACGATTTGTCCTATCCATTTTGTTGTGCTTTCAAATTCGTTGTTTAAAAGGAACCTTTTTTGATTGAAATCTAAGTCTTAACTAATGAAATATTTGTATAATTGATTCAAATAGAAAACACATGTAGTTTATTAATGTTTGTATGTATGTTTTGTGTTCATTATTTTAAATCCACTCTTTTGGTTTTCACATACTTTATTTAAAGTTAAAAAAGGTTTCTTTATAACATAATTGGACTTTATTGCAAAATATCACAAACCCTTGGATTTTCTTTTAAACTAAAGTTAGACTTTAATTTGTTACTCTATATTAAAGCATATACTAAGTAATAAATTTTGACCTAAAGATGTCATATCAAGTTTAAAACATTATTTACAAGATTTATGTGTGTGTGTGTGTGTGTTTGTGTGTGCGCGCTTAAGATTTTTCTTTTTTGGAAAAAAGTATTTTATATACAAATGAAAAAACCATATACTTCCATGATATGCCTCATTAAAACTGTGCAATCCCCCTAACCTATATGGGTACTTTGCGGGAAGAACAGTACATATCATGTCCATATATTAACAGTACAACAATCATAGATTGATACAAGATGTCAAATGTAACAACCGTATTTTTAGCTATTTTAAATCGTTAAATTTAATGTAATTATCTAATAAAAATGGTTAAAAATAAAATTTAATGATTGTGAATGTAAGTTATTGGATATGAACTTGAATAAAATTTTGAAATAAACTAATTTCGAAGATTAGGCGTTAACGGGTATTGAAATGAAATTATATATATTAGGTGGGGTTATGATTAATAACTGAAGTTGGATAATAATTATGAATAATTTAGATAAGAATAAAATGATGTTGATACGATCTATTGAATTATCCAAATCGATTACACTTAATATTGTAATTATTTGAATAATTGAATTCTGAATTTAATATGACTGAAAATGATACCGGAAGTTGATGTAAATTTTATTTAAACAGCAATAAAGATTGTTAATATTTAAAATTGGATTTAAAAGTGAATAATTAGAAATTGGAAATTTCATATTATAATCGAGACGTTAAAATAGACTTACAGGGCGCAGTCTCGAATTTCGTCGAAACCGGTTCCATTGGATCCATAATAGTATATTATTGCCGGATTTAAAACTTAATAGCTTTTGGAATTATCGTTTGGTCGTACGGAATATAAACGCGTTGAAATTAATATCGAAAATTCAATAGGTCTAAAAGGCTATCTTATCCATACGATAGAATTAGGACCCAAAACTTTTTCCATAGCTTTCGAAATAAGGGTATAACATTACGAACGCCTAGCAGCACATCTCGATAGAGGTTTGAAATTTTGAGCTACGTAATCAAGACGATTTGAAAATTGAAATAATAAGCTTATAATGGTTGACTTATTTCCATCGGCCCTCTTTTCCTTCACTTCAAAGAACTATAGCTTATCACCTACACGCAAGAATCATGTCTCCTTCCCCTTTCTAAAATACACGCACAGTTACAGTAAGGAGAAAATAAACCAAAACTTCAAAATTTTCTTTATCCTTCAATACTCGATTAAAAATCATGAAACTTGTCCTTAAAAATCAAGTTTTCTTATCAGCTTCGTGCTAGTATAAGATGGTAGGGTGTGGCTCCGTGTTGGGAGGGTCGATTGTAAAGGGACGCACGACAGTCGAGGCTAGTTTTTAGGTTTCTTGGAGATATAGGCATCGATTCGTATTTTGGTTATCGTTTTTGAATTTGTGGTGGAAGATTACATCTCCGGCGAGAATTTGGTGAGGTGCGGCCCTAATATGCGACATTAGCGTGGTCAAGGGGACATGCTCCAGGTCACAACTTCTTTGCAGGTGCCGAGCTCGATGACATGGGTATAGGTAGGTGCGGTTTGTCGAGAGATGTTCGTTGGCGAAGTCGGATTGTCGATTAGAAGATCGGAGCTGTGTATCACTAAGAGCGTGCACGGCTATGAATGAGTACGTGGAGGATTCTCGTGTGCAGGCTTTTGTTTGGGGAAGAAGGTCTCGGGGGTATTTTGGTAATTAAGCTAAAGTTATTAAATTTTAAAATTAATTATATCGATAACTTATAAATTTAGTAACTTATCCATACGAGGTCAGATTAGGATGAGACTTTATGCATTGTGATCATGGTGATGAGAGCTTCACAATGAAACTGGTTTGGTCGGACTTGGAGACAGTCAAAATTAGGGCTAAAATCGGACGTTGTTCGGTTTTAGTTTCAAAACGGAATGTCTCGACGACAACAGAAACTTAAGGTGAGTGTTCTATAATGCTCACATGTACTAGAATATTTTTATGCTAGTTAAATTTAAAATTGAAATTGAATTGCCAATAAATTGCCCAAAATCAATAAATATGAAACTATTGTGAATTGTATTGTCTGTTTGTATGATTGATTATTGTGGATGCAAATTGGTTGATATTTGGATGTTTGGATGTTTATTTGTTTATATATATATATATCATGTTGTCACCCTGTATATTATTTATAGTGTATATAACTGTAAACTGAATTATTTCGAGTAAATTAAGAAATAGTTTGAAATGATATATACCTATGACATTGCGATTTGGACTGAAATGATATATATCCATCCCTGAAATCAAATTGAAATAACTGATCACTTGACCATAAGATAGAAAATTATATACGAACACCGAATTGGTTAAACTAAATGATTTTAAAATCTTTGATTTGAAATTATTTAACTGGTTTTGATTTAGAAGAAATAAAAATCAATTTATAGATATCGAATTGATCACGAATTCGAGTATGAAATGTTGAAATAAATTTTTGGTTAAAAGAAATTGTTAAATAATTGAAATTGAGATTTTAAAGTTAAAATCGAAATATAATTGAATTTCATAAATTGATTTGTTTTTAAAAAGACTGAAATTTTATTCGAACTTTGAATATTGCTAAGTAAAAGTGATATAAAACGATATTTCGAAATTGAGCTCGGAATTAATTATATTTGAAAATTGGATTTTAAATTTAATATTGAAGTTAAATTTAATTTAAGTGACTTAAAATGATATTTTGAAAATCAAACCCGAATTTATATAAATCGAAATGATTTAAAAATTTGAGAACAGAATTGAAATTAATTCAAATTGGAATTGTGGTCGAAATTGAACTAATTTGGAATCGAAATTGAAGTTGAATTGAATATAAACTAGAATCTAAGTTAATCTGAATTGAAAAGTTAGAATTTGATCGGTTTGACTTTGCAGCTATTTTCAATAAAATTATTTTAAAATAAATTGTTTAAATCTATCTTCTTAAATTTACAAATTATTTTAGTTTTCAAATTATTTTGCTATATAAACCATTTTAATATTCAAACTAGTTTGACCATTTAAACTATTTCTTTTACTATTCATATTATTTAAACTATTTTAAAATTATTTGAACTATTTTTTTTTAAAATTCAAACTGATTAAGGGTGGAATGTTTATTTTTAAATCATGAATTTAAATACAAATTGAGTTAAATGAAGTTATAACCTAAATTAAATTTCAAAACAATTTTGGAAGTGAAATCGAGATATTAAGGCGATATGATTATGAATCGAAATTGTAAATTTTGAGTAAATATTATGATTTCGAAATGAATTTGATTTTGAAGCGAATATGAAATTCTGATATCAAATACGAATTGTTTTCGAAATGTAAAAGTACCAACCGGTGTGGAAAACGACGTTTGGTTGTTATAGAGACCGGGGCCGGATATGAGCATACTCTCTGTCAATACCGGAACCACTTTAACAACCATGTACGTGGAGTGATGATCCAAAACGAAGTGATTGGATTTGGCGTCGTTGCTGGATTTGAAGAAAGAGAACGATGATGGATTAGCCCGGCACTTGTGCTTTAAATGACTAAAACAGGAGCTGTACCGACCAAGTGGGTTAGCTACCCCGAGCGGACGCACTTCTTCGAATTACCATCATTTACATTGTGATTAATTGGTGCACACCCTCCGAATTATGGGAGTGTTGGACGCGGTGGGCGATCATGGCTATGATGCGTTACCACCAGCCGGGAAGGGTAAACTGGTAGTATCAAACTTAGGCATTTCCTAACGTGCCTTGTCATACCTATCCCTAAGTGAGACCCATACGATTTTGGTTTAGTGTTGTTATATTAAGGCGCATCTCTATCCACCAACCGTTTAACTAGTGTTTTATATGCAAACTATACGACAATGCTTAAAAACGCGTTGGGGGGTTAATGTAAGCCTTAACACTAAGAAAAATATTTATTTTATTGATTAGACATTATATATATAGCGTGTTCTACTACATATAAATATTTTGACGAATCCTTAAGAGATGGAAAATCTCGTAACATCTCTTGAGTTATTGCACGCACATTGTAACGACCTGAAATTTCCAAAGCCGGAAATTCTAGATAGTTAAGAAAAGAAGAAAGAGACATAAGAAAAAGAACAGAAACACCAAACATCTCACATTCGCAGCGGATAAAATATAATAAATGATAACAGTTTACAAAAGAATGCTATATCTATCGATTACATTTAAAATACATCAGAGTTTCACATTATATACAGTCTCTGAATATTTACAATTATCAAGTCTCAGATTAATAATAATATAAATACAGCGGAATACTCTATACGATTGCCATCCAGCTCGCCTCCTGAGCTCCAGAACGTACCTACCTGAAAATCTGTAATACTCGGTCTGACCCGAGCATTACACCAAAGTAACACCCGGGTCAGGCTGGAAACCGGCGTGAGTAAACCCAAACAACATAGAATACCAAGGCAAACAATTTTTATATACCCGGGGTAACTTATACCAATTTAATAAATCCACAATTTGCTATAGACAGCACTTATTCCTCACATCCATTTCTAAGTACCAAACTTAGATAAAATAATCCAATTTACTTAAATCATTTCCTTCCAGTCTATTGATTCCACAAATCTACTTATAAAAATTAGAAGTGGTTTCAGATATTTCCAATACCCGACCCCGGTCTCTTCGTAACCCATGTTATCCTAACCAAGTCATTCAAATGAAATACACATCATTTCATATCAGAGATATCAACTCATTCAAGCATCTAACACCATTCAATCACCCATAAGCAAAGCTTAATCGCATACAGGCCAATTCAATTTATTCTAATTGAATTCCAAACCCCAATTACTTAGATTTCCTCATTGATTTATTTCCAGCCTAATTAATTAATCAATTCTTTCATATTCATCCATCTTAATTAATCACCCAGGATTAATTATCTTTCAATTCCATTCAAGTAATTCTCTTTAATTAATTTCACAATATTAATTATTCTTACCAAATCAATGAGTAATCTTTAATTACTCTACAAATTAATTAACTAAAATCAATTACACCAGTTCTTAATTACTTATCTTAATTAGCTACTCATAAGTCATTTATTATGAATTAATTAATCTCAATTAATCAAATCTTTAATTACTACATTAATTACAAGAAGTAATGATTTCCAATTATATTTTACTTTAATTCGACCATAATATTAATCGTTCTCAATTAATCCCAAATTGTAATTAACTATCCTTCATTTTACTTCACTCATAAATTAATTACTCCTTTCTTAACTAGCTTAATTAATCTCTTGATTTATTTCACAAAGTAATTATATTTAATTAATTACATTATGTAATTATTATTTATCACACCATCAAATGATTATTATGAATTACTTATACTTAGTTAATTACTTTACAACTTAATTTATTATTTATTCAACCCTTTGATTACTAAGTTAAATAATCCAAATCTTTCATTAATTGAATTAATTAGTTTTTCATTTTAATTACCCTATTAATTTGTTGAATCAAGAATCATTAAGCCCTTAATAGTTTATCTTATTTAATCCTTACTTACATAATTTCAAGTAATTAATTCTCAAGTACTTCCATTAAGTACTTTATCATTTAAGTACTAATTACGTTCTAATTGTAGGCTTAATTTTCTAGAATGCTAAGCTTTTATAACGAGCTGGAATACAAATAGGTTCATTACAATCTGAACAACTATTAACCCGAAGCAATCCAACTATGCTTCGAGCACAAGCCCCACTGCCCCGAGTATAACTACCCTATACTTCGAGTCTCACAGTTTCACCCAAAAATTATCCCAGATCAAGCTGTTAAAGTACAATTCATTAAAATAAAAATTTATTAAGGTACTCACCTGCTATCACCACTGCAAACCTCCTCACCTCGAAATCGAACCACTGCATCACTCCATCGCGATGCTACCCAGGTTCGAGCACCATCGGCCTGTGCCCAAACGCGACCACTTCCACCTCAAACCCCTTCGAGCTACCCCGTTGCAGCCGCTCTTCCTGCTGTTGCCAGTCGCGACTCGTCTTCCCCAATCCCTCGCACCAACACAGCATCGAGCTCGCGCTTCTCGGACACGGCTCGCCTCTCCTCACGCGACGTTCAACTCGCTCAACCTCGGCAAAACCCCCTGAGCCCGAGCTCGAGACTACACACCGCGATTCAAATTCGAATCGCTTGCCGTTGTTTAAATTGTTTTTTTTAATATTTACGAATCGATTTGGGAATGAAGGAAAAGAGGGGGCTCGATTTCGTAACTGTTGAAGGAAGAGAGGACGGGGAAAAATATCGAACCGAGGAAGCTTCACGAGTATGAGAGTGGTTAGCTTCTTGAATACGAGAGTGGTTGATTAAATATTTAAATATCGAAAATATCTCTCTTTGCATAACGCGAAATTCCAAACCCCAAATCAGAAATGCCGACAGGCGTTAATAAGGTTATACCCGCATTTCGAACACAATGGAAAAGATTTCGCAAGCTAATTCGATCGTACGTGCGAGTTACAGAAGAAAATGATCAAATTCCAATTAAATCGATTAAAATAATTCTAAGCATTTCGAGCTGCTAGGATCAAACAACAACTCCGATTGCCACGAAAATTGAAATCCGATAATAACTAACTATTCCAATGGAATTGGTTTCATCAAATTCCGAGACTGTGCCTCGGAAGGCTATTTTTAAATTCCAATTTAAACGATATATTATTAAAATTGAACAAATTACCTTAAAATTAAATTTCAACACTTTCACTACCTTCAGTGTTATTAATATAAATTTTACAAGCCTTCAAGTTATTTTAAACAGACTTAGAAATTCCAGATTCAACGTTTTACTCAATTTCAACTTATATGATTCAATAATTAAACTATATAATTCAATAATTTAATTATCAAGTAAATATTTACATCTTAAATTCAAGTTAAAATTAACTTTAAATATTTAAAATCGATTAATATCCCAATTTAAACCGTTAAAAATTCCGGGTCGTCACATTCCCCCCCCCCCCCCCTTAAAAGAATTTCGTCCCCGAAATTATTAGATTAGGAAGAATGGTCCAATACCCGCTTATCTTTTCCCAAAACTCACAATTCAACATTCTACCAACTATCCTTTATTAAAGACCCACTATCACCTTAACCAACTCCCCCAAACCTATATAGTTTCCAAACGATATCACTTTTCTCAAACATTTAAATTTCAATTTAAAACCAAATTTTGAATTATCAAAATTTTCTCAGAATTTTTCTAACTCTCTAAATTCCCGAAATTTTTTGTCAGCGTCTCCTTTGCGCGGCTAGCTCGGTACTACTGCAAAAGGCCTCTACGGGCTCCCAACTCCAAAAAGAAAACAAAAGCCAAGTGGCTACATCAAAAACCCAATCCAATTTCATGCAGAAATTTAAAATACATACCTTTTTGTCGGGCAATTCACATTAATCTTTTGGACTCAAATCCAATTTTCTCTTTTCTCTTTAATACCTGCATATTCTATTTAATAACAATATCCAATCGTAACCCTTTTAAATCACTGTATGCATTTTCTTACAGAAGCTTTCACATTTACTTCTATTCAATTTAGTTTTTTTCCATTTCCATAAGAATTCAATTTGTCTTTACTTCAGAGTATTAAATTTTATCTTTCGTTTATAACCGATTCATATTAGTTTCATTCACTAGTTTACTTCAATTTCCAATTTGAATTTGTTTTGTCCTTAACCAAAAATTTTCTAACTCCCAAATTTTTCGGAAAATTTTGGCAGAGTCTCCTTTGTACGGAGGAGCTTTTGCAATTTGACAAAAGATATAAATATATATACATCGACCCACCCGGTCGGAAAAAGCAAAAACAGTTCATATTTCCTATTTTTATTGCGTAGGCGTACCTTATTTAGCATTTTAAGCAAGCAGCTTATTAATTTAAGCAATTAGCGCAATCCAAACCAGCCAAACGACCTCCAGGTACCTATACTTACTTAATTTAAACATATAAGTACTATATATATGAAGTTTATAACATTTCTCTTACTTAAACAACTATAACACTTCAATTCTAAAAGATATGCATTCAAAATAACTCCCACAAGCAATTTATATGTTTCAAAACTAATTCCATTGCTTTCAACCAATTTATATACCATTTCATTCAATTCAATGGTATGCAACTCAATTTAAGTAATGTACAACTCACTTACTTACCTTCAATTCATTTCTAATTCCAAACAAACTCATATTCATATCAATCGATTCAAAAAATAAATAAATTATATTTGCTTCCACTAATTCGTAGAATTTAATTACTTTGGTTTACGCCAAACAACAATTATTGTTATGCAATCTCGACGATATTCGGTTAATAAAGTATCTATTTCAATTTATAACTACTTAAATTAATTTCAGCTCATTCTATATTCAATTCCATTTCATTTCTAATTTATTTACCATCCATTCATTAGCTCGACACATTTCATTCTTGTATATTACTAGCCATTCCCAAGTTAATTCAATCCAGGCTTTATTTTAATGGGCTTTCACTTTTATTCAAAACCAAGCTTCCATGAATTTTAAACTTAAGTTGATTTACTTCAATTGATTCCAATATCAAACTTAAGTTTACTTCTACCTGATTCTCATTTAATCAAATGCCATTAAATTCAGTTAGCCCATCCATTCAATTTTAATTTCCACTTCACCTTCTCTATTTATTAAAATAACATTCAAGCACATATGCCACCAAATTTAAGTTTAGTCTGATAATCCAGTTCCAATTACAACTTAAGTTTGATATTTTTATTCTATCAGACTTCATCCATTTATTATTTAACTCAATTAACCCGTTTTAAAATTTTAATTTGCTTACTTAATTCGTTATCGAATTTATTTTATTAATACAAGGTCATTCTCAATTTATTTCTATTCACTTGGGTTTCGTTTGCAACCCAAACCATTTCTATTATAATCCACTTTCATTTCATTCGACAACACTTCCATTATATCAAATTTACTTGCAAATTACGTTAAATATTATTCAAATCACTTGAATTTTATTTGCAAGTCAAACCATCGCATTTTTCAATCCAACTCCTTTTTATTTTTATTTTACAATATCTCCTCTTATTTAATTCATTATCAAATCTAAGTTGAATCCTATTTAAGATTCGAATTCATTTCCAAACCCATTATCAACTTACAATCTATTTCATTTAATCGAGTTAAATTTTATTAACTCATTCTATCAAATAATTTATTTAGCTGATTAGCTTCCCTCCAACTTAATTTACAAAAATCACTTCATTAAATTTTTCCTGAGTTCAGTTTTATTTTATAACTTCAGTTTGGATTCCCCCTTTATTTTTAAATTTAGAAATGCCTTTAAATTCAGGTAATACAATTAAAATAGCTTTTTATAAAAATATTTCTTATAACTCGATGTCTCAACCAGTCCATCCTTGTTCTCACAGAAATTCAGTCATACGTTGATCAGGCGTAGGACTGAAAATCTATAAGTACTTGGTAAACCCGTTTTCAACATCCAGTGAAAATACTTTTGAAAAATAAGTTTATTGAAAATATAGAAAACAATTTTGAAAACAGAGGAAATATCTTTTGTGAAAATGCTCTGGAAATCATTACCCCCATCCATGGTCACAGTTACATACCAGGGTTACATTGTAGTCACAACAAAAGTCCATGTAACCGCAGGCTCTCCGCGGCCTCTCAATTACGCCATGGATCCCACACAATAAATCACAGTTACATTCAGGGTTACGTTGCCGTCACAGCAAAAGTCCATGCAACTGCAGGCTCTCCGCGGTCTCTGATTACGCTATCGAAATGAAACCTTTCCACTCCTACATAGGTCGCAGTCTGCCGATATAAAATCAAACACCGACTGTTGGCTCTCAGCGGCACACACGACTTTCGTTATGTTATACCATAGGTCGCAGTCTACCGATATAAAATCAAACGCAAACTGTTGGCTCTCAGCGGCACACACGACTTACGCTATGGTATACTCAACTCATAATCCTCAGGAACTAGTTTTGTCCGGACTCCTCACAGGATCAACTTTAGAAACCCCCCCTGGGGCTCAAGGCAGCACCACCCGGTGGTACTTCTGAGAAGTTCATTTTAAGGGAGCTCCTTTTTCTCCAGAGCCATCATCAAAACATTTTATACTATACACATATAGTATCTTCAAATCATACACCTAGTGTGATATCATAAGCTCCTTTATACAAAATCGATTATCCCAAAACCGATAATTCTCAAAATAGGCTTTCCAAATTACAATATTGATTTTACCCAAAATCAAAAGCCTTTCTAAATCCAAAGGTTCCCAAAACCTTTTCCAAAATCCTCATAAGATCCTTTATATATACCGATATATATAAATTTTAAAACTTTGGACCACTATAAACTTGTATAAAATTCTTTTTATACTTCAAACACTTCCAAAATCCTTTTCTTCCAGCAATAGATTCAACAAGGGAAGAATATATAACAAAGATATAACTTTGTTTACCCAAAATCAAATATTCACATTTGATTACTCTTTCCAATATCAATTTCCTTTCTATTCACATTCACTTAAATTTCCATTCACTTATTCACATTTTCCTTAATCCTCTTTTGGATTATTACCTCAATTCTTATCCCAGTTGGGTATTTAATCAATAACAGTTTGAACTCCGACCAGTTTATGTTTAGGAAATAGCTTGAAAATTTTGAAAATAGATAAGTAGTTGAAAAATAATCAATAGTTTGCAAAATAGTTGTAGAATAATTGACTAATTGCAAAAGAGTTGGAAAATAGTTAAATAGTTATAGAAATCTTAAATAATTGCGAAATAGTTGTAAAATAGAAATTAATTCGTAACTTAGTTGAAAATTAGTAATTAGTTTATAAAACAGTTGTAAAATAGTTAAAGAGTCCCAAAAGTAGTGGCAAAACCAGTATAAAATAGTTTAGGTTTTAAAAAGAAAGTTGTATAGTAAATAGATAAGAAAATAGATTTAAAACTATTTATATTAAAACAATTTACATTGAAAATGGTCTAGAGTCAAAACTGTTCACTTCCCCAACAATTCAATTTAAATTTCCACTCCATTTAAATTAACTCGTTCCCAATTTGAATAATCTTCAATTTCCATTGAAATCGATTCTCAATTTCCTTCCAACTTCAAATCAAATTCCATTTGATCTTTAAACTTGTACAACTTTAATTATAATTTCAATTTTTCAACTTCTATTTATAATCAATTACATTCACATTTTGCTTTTAAATCGGAATTATACATTTTATTTAGCCAATATATTTTTATTATTCCATATAAACATTTTAATCAAGATTCCGGAGTTTAAACAAATTTCCAAAATTTCAATATCCCCTTAGAATTCAACTATATCAAAAAGTCTTTGGCAAATTCAATTATCCCTTTGAATTTCAAAACCAAACCCAGTTCACAAACAATTTCAACTTAAAACAATTTTGTAGTAATTTCTCTTCTAGAAACTCGAAAATGAACATCGATGATGCTGCAGTCATCACCGACGTTATTTTCCAGTGATCGGAAGAGTTCAATGCTTTTATCTCTTTAAAAACATTTTCAAATATTTTTAATTTCAAATCTCCCAGGTTCCAAATTCAACACAAAAAAATATTTTTGAAATAATGCTATTATTTCTCCAAAACCTTTGGAAACCACTTCCAAATCCAAAGGAATTCTAAATTTTCCCAAAAATTCCAAATTCCCAATCCCTCCAATTCATATTTAAACATTACTCTGGAATTTCCACCTTACTTTATTTCACATATTCTCTGGAATTCTATTTCAAATTATAATCTCATTTATTTATGAAGTGTATTTAAATTTATAAACTACATTTACAATCTATATTTCAAATTCCATTTTGTTATATAAGTTAATTCTTCAACTTTGGTTATAAGTTTCAATTTGGTCGTATTTTATATTACTTCTTAACTTAATTCCAATAATTTAACAACCATCCACCTTAATATTCATTGCTTTATATATCAAACTTTACTTTTATATAAAATCATTTAAAACTCTTATATAAGCAAATAACAAGTACGCTCTCTCATATATATATATATATATATACACACACTCAACTCATTCTAGAGTACTACGGACTCTATTCAATGAGTAATCCCCACCAGAGCCAAGGTTCTCGCTTAACCTTCAGCTCTGATACCAAATGTAACGACCTGAAATTTTCAAAGCCGAAAATTCCAGATAGTTAAGAAAAGAAGAAAGAGATAGAAGAAGACGAACAGAAACACCAAACATCTCACATTCGCAGCGGATAAAATAAAATAAATGATAACAGTTTACAAAAGAATGCTATATCTATCGATTACATTTAAAATACATCAGAGTTTCACATTATATACAGTCTCTGAATATTTACAATTATCAAGTCTCAGATTAATAATAATATAAATACAGCGGAATACTCTATACGATTGCCATCCAGCTCGCCTCTTGAGCTCCAGAACATACCTACCTGAAAATCTGTAATACTCGGTCTGACCTGAGCATTACACCAAAGTAACACCCGGGTCAGGATGGAAACCGGCGTGAGTAAACCCAAACAACATAGAATACCAAGGCAAACAATTTTTATATACCCGGGGTAACTTATACCAATTTAATAAATCCACAATTTTCTATAGACAGCACTTATTCCTCACATCCATTTCTAAGTACCAAACTTAGATAAAATAATTTACTTAAATCATTTCCTTCCAGTCTATTGATTCCACAAATCTACTTATAAAAATTAGAAGTGGTTTCGGATATTTCCAATACCCGAGCCCGGTCTCTTCGTAACCCATGTTATCCTAACCAAGTCATTCAAATGAAATACACATCATTTCATATCAGAGATATCAACTCATTCAAGCATCTAACACCATTCAATCACCCATAAGCAAAGCTTAATCGCATACAGGCCAATTCAATTTATTCTAATTGAATTCCAAACCCCAATTACTTAGATTTCCTCATTGATTTATTTCCAGCCTAATTAATTAATCAATTCTTTCATATTCATCCATCTTAATTAATCACCCATGATTAATTATCTTTCAATTCCATTCAAGTAATTCTCTTTAATTAATTTCACAATATTAATTATTCTTACCAAATCAATGAGTAATCTTTAATTACTCTACAAATTAATTAACTAAAATCAATTACACCAGTTCTTAATTACTTGTCTTAATTGGCTACTCATAAGTCATTTATTATGAATTAATTAATCTCAATTAATCAAATCTTCAATTACTACATTAATTACAAGAAGTAATGATTTCCAATTATATTTTACTTTAATTCGACCATAATATTAATCGTTCTCAATTAATCCCAAATTGTAATTAACTATCCTTCATTTTACTTCATTCATAAATTAATTACTCCTTTCTTAACTAGCTTAATTAATCTCTTGATTTATTTCACAAAGTAATTATATTTAATTAATTACATTAAGTAATTATTATTTATCACACCATCAAATGATTATTCTGAATTACTTATACTTAGTTAATTACTTTACCACTTAATTTATTATTTATTCAACCCTTTGATTACTAAGTTAAATAATCCAAATCTTTCATTAATTGAATTAATTAGTTTTTCATTTTAATTACCCTATTAATTTGTTGAATCAAGAATCATTAAGCCCTTAATAGTTTATCTTATTTAATCCTTACATAATTTCAAGTAATTAATTCTCAAGTACTTCCATTAAGTACTTTATCATTTAAGTACTGATTACGTTCTAATTGTAGGCTTAATTTTCTAGAATGCTAAGCTTTTATAACGAGCTGGAATACAAATAGGTTCATTACAATCTGAACAACTATTAACCCGAAGCAATCCTACTATGCTTCGAGCACAAGCCCCACTGCCCCGAGTATAACTACCCTATACTTCGAGTCTCACAATTTCACCCAAAAATTATCCCAGATCAAGCTGTTAAAGTACAATTCATTAAAATAAAAATTTATTAAGGTACTCACCTGCTATCACCACTGCAAACCTCCTCACCTCGAAATCGAACCACTGCATCACTCCATCGCGATGCTACCCAGGTTCGAGCACCATCGGCCTGTGCCCAAACGCGACCACTTCCACCTCAAACCCCTTCGAGCTACCCCGTTGCAGCCGCTCTTCCTGCTGTTGCCAGTCGCGACTCGTCTTCCCCAATCCCTCGCACCAACACAGCATCGAGCTCGCGCTTCTCGGACACGGCTCGCCTCTCCTCACGCGACGTTCAACTCGCTCAACCTCGGCAAAACCCCCTGAGCCCGAGCTCGAGACTACACACCGCGATTCAAATTCGAATCGCTTGCCGTTGTTTAAATTGTTTTTTTTAATATTTACGAATCGATTTGGGAATGAAGGAAAAGAGGGGGCTCGATTTCGTAACTGTTGAAGGAAGAGAGGACGGGGAAAAATATCGAACTGAGGAAGCTTCACGAGTACGAGAGTGGTTAGCTTCTTGAATACGAGAGTGGTTAATTAAATATTTAAATATCAAAAATATCTCTCTTTGCATAACGCGAAATCCCGAACCCCAAATCAGAACTGCCAACAGGCGTTAATAAGGTTATACCCGCATTTCGAACACAAAGGAACAGATTCCGCAAGCTAATTCGATCGTATGTGCGAGTTACAGAAGAAAATGATCAAATTCCAATTAAATCGATTAAAATAATTCTAAGCATTTAGAGCTGCCGGGATCAAACAACAACTCCGATTGCCACGAAAATTGAAATCAGAAAATAACTAACTATTACGGATCCAATGGAACTGGTTTCGTCAAATTCCGAGACTGTGCCTTGGAAGGCTATTTTTAAATTCCAATTTAAACGATATATTATTAAAATTGAACAAATTATCTTGAAATTAAATTTCAACACTTTCACTACCTTCAGTGTTATTAATATAAATTTTACAAGCCTTCAAGTTATTTTAAACAGACTTAGAAATTCCAGATTCAGCGTTTTACTCAATTTCAACTTATATGATTCAATAATTAAACTATATAATTCAATAATTTAATTATCAAGTAAATATTTACATCTTAAATTCAAGTTAAAATTAACTTTAAATATTTAAAATCGATTAATATCCCAATTTAAATTGTTAAAATTCCGGGTCGTCACACACATTATACATTGGATAAGAGATGTGAAAACCTCTAAGCATCTCTGACGCCATGATACTCATATTTTATGCAATATCGATACAACTCACATAAGAATATTTTAGTCTTGACTCAAGTGTTTTGTCTTTTCATTACGCTCGGGTCAGTCCTGAGTTTTTCAGCTTATTGAAGGTTCATTCTGGAGGACGAAGACGAAGATTTGGTATATTATTACTATTAGTATGCCTGCATCCTATTGTCTGCCGTATTATTTATTTATCTCTGATGTGTATGTATAACTCTGATGAATGTTGTATAGATTATAATCAAATGTAAAATATAAACAACTTCATGAACTGTTATTTGATTATTATATTTTGTTGTTCCACTGTGAGATTTTGTGTTTGTTTTCTTTTTTTTTTCTTATCTTTCTTAATTAATCCTAATGATTATCTATGTTCTGGATTATTTGGATTGGACATGCGTGGATTATTGTCAATTTGAACCCTCTGAAATGTGGGTCGTCACATCAAATAAATGGAGGAGTAAACAAAAGAGGATTGCACTCAGATACCATCCGTACGAGCAGCTTGTATCAGCAAGAGCAAAATGAAAAAACACACGAGGAAAAGAAAAGGAGACAAAGTACAACAACACCATCCTAAATCATGAGACAAAAGCATGGGGTATCGGCCACATATACGAAGCACGAGCAAAGAACACCTCGAGGAGAGAGAAATCACTTTATTTAACCAAAATTGGAACTGGAGCTCGATTAAGAGAACTTAAGAAGCATTAGTAGCGAACAACAACGCCGATGAAATCCTGCTTCAATACCAAGAGGCAGCGTACCAAGCTCAGGGAGGCCGAAGAGTGGATCTTGGGTCAGTTGCTATGTCAAACACAACCAAGATAAGTTTCGATTCTGTGCTTAATAACTTCACATTCAAACTATGCTTGATTAAATACTTGCAGGTTGAATTAAGAGACTAATTCTAAAATTAGTAGGCAGTTCGATGTTTTTGAATACGCGGTTATTTCTTTTGCACCAAACATTCCAAACCAGCGTTGTAAATGCTATGCTAATAATTTGATTACTAAGTAAATTGCTTTTCTGGTTTTTCCAAATTATCTCTAGAGCATGGTTAATATTGAAATTGTTACCAAGAATGATATATAATTTGAACACAATCACCTCTACTAATTGTCTCGAGTAGTTGCATTTGAAGAAGAGATTATCTCTGTCTTCAACCTTATTTAAACACAAAGCACACTTGCTATCAATGGTAGTATTCCATTTGCTGAGTCTCTCTTTTGTGTTTAATTCGTTAATTTTAGCCAAAAGTGAACACGTGGATATTTTTGGGGAATAATTCTTATCCCATATAATTTTTGCCCAATTGTATTCAGAGTGTTTACATTTGATTTGTTCCCAAGCTGATTTCATACTAAATTGACCCAGATGGTTAGGGGTCCAGTGCCAATAATCATGTTTAAAATTCTTATGGATAGTTAACTTGTGCACATCATTATGGATTTGAGTAGGAATGTACTGTAAATGAGGCTTCCATTCATGCCCAGAGATAAGTGCAAATACCTGTTTGTTACATTTAGCATTCACAACCATGGAATTCCATCCAAACTTTTCAGTTAAAGTAGTTCTATTTAACCATGGACCAAACCACATGTTTGTGCTATCCCCATTTACAATTTTTCTGTCTATACAACCCTTACACCATTGTCTGGCCCTTAATAGAGTCTTCCATGTGTAAGATGCATTATTGTCCATAGACATAGTCCAGAAGTTTGCTTTTTGACAGTATTTGTTCTGCATCCATTTTACCCAAAGAGTATCGCCATTAATATAGTTCCGTAAAAGCTTAATAGCCATATCTTTGGAAACTTCATCTATTCCTCTAATGCCTAATCCCCCTCAGTTTTAGTTTTGCATACATCATCCTAGCACATTTTGTAGGCTTTCAAGTTCCATAAGAAATTAGCATAAATGGAGTTAATTTTCTAAATTATAGCTACCGAAAATTTTGAAAACTGAAGCCAGAATTGGATTATTGGGAATATTAGATTTATTCAATTCTATTTTTCCACTAATATTCAGTAACTTAGTACTCCAATTGTTGAATTTTTTATTGAGTTTGTCAATTGACCAACCATAATCTCTTGCTTTTAATTTATTGACAGATAGGGGGATACCCAAGTACATGATGCGAAGGCTTCCTACACTGATTTTAAGGATATCAGCTATTTGATGCTTTCATTTAGCCCCTTTGCTAAAATATAAAGAGGAATTTATTGACATTTAAGTCAAGACTAGATAAGTGCCTTAATTTCTGGAAGATCTGACTTATACTTTTAGCATTCTGCATAGCATCTTTAATCAACATCAGAATATGATCTGCATAAAGTCAATGTGTAATCATAGGCTCAGTTTGATAAATGGGGGTAATATTGCCTTTTAAGCTTTCCACATCAAGGCTGATAGTCAGAAATTCCATTGCAGTCGAAAATAGGTACGATGAGGGAGGTCCCCATTGTCTTAACCCTCTCGAGCTATCAATATAACCATAAGGAGAACCATCAATTAAGATAGAAAAAGAGGGGGTAGAGATGCACTCAAAAATAAGATTAGCAAATGTGAGAGGAAAACCCATAGAAATCAGCATATGATGAATAGACTCTCTATTAATTTTATCATAGGCATTATTCAGATCAATTTTTAGGCACAGATTGTTAGAGCTACTTCTGTTAAAACCCCGTACCATTTCATAAGCTAGAAGAGAATTCTCATTGATCATTTTGCCAGGGATAAATGCATTTTGATTATATGATATGAGATCATCCATGTAGCCTTTCATTCTGTTACAAAGCAGATTTGCTAGAATTTTGTAAGAAACACTACATAAGGATATTGGTCTGAAATCACACATGTTCCAAGTATCATGCTTTTTTGGAATGAGACAGATGAACGTGTGATTAACTTTGCAGATTATTTTCCCAGATTCGAGAATAGCATTCCATAAATCCAATTTAATTTGCTCCCAATGGACTTTATAAATTTAGAATTAATACCATCTGGTCCAGGGGAGCTATTATCATTAATTTGGACTATGGTTGCTTTAATCTCTTCAAGCTGAAATGGTTTACATAATTTGTGTCTGGCATTATCAGACAAGATTTTCTTATAAATTATATCTAGAAATTGGTTTGATGCATGTGTTGATGAGAACAGATTAGAAAAATAATTAATTGCCTCATGCGCAAGTTTATCTGATGCTGATATCCATATGCCATTATCATTAAGAGTAAAATTGTTCCTTCTTTTAGGCTTAATGACATTAATTTTACTGAAGAAGAACTCGGTGGACTTTTCCCCTTTGGCTAACCAGTTAATTTTCATCTTTTGCTCATTATCCACTGTAATTTGTCGCATAATAGAATGTAGCTGCTCATTATGCACTGCAAATTGTTCCAGAATACTAATATTCGAAGGATCTTTAATAAGCTGAAGATAGAATTCATTAGTATCATTTTTTAATTTATCAACCAATGTATATATGTTGCTTTTACTTTTGGCCTATTCCTTCAAAGCAGATTTGGCAGACTTCAACTTGCATAGCAGGACATGGAGAGGGCTACTGGAGAAATATTGTTGCAGAGCATGATGGACATATGCCTGGTAGTCAATATGAAGGTGCCGAGAATTCTTGTATCCGATAGGTACTCGAGTTCTTTTATTATTTTGGATCATAAGATCAGTAACAAATTAGGGTATGATCACTCAAAGAGTGGCACCCAAAATGAATCCCAGACTGACAAAATTTGTTCAGCCATAAGGAATTGACAAAGACCCAATCTATTTTATTGTGAATAGAAAAACTTTGACCTTCTCTCCATGTATAATAATTACCTGTGAAGCCTGACTCGATTAATTTAGAATCAGAAATACACTTAGCAAAGTCTTGATTACTTAGCGAGTTAAGAAGGCCATTTGTATTCTATCACTAGGAGTTAAGATAGAACTGAAATCGCCCGCTACAAGACACGGTAAATTAACTCTGTTAGATTGATCTGAAATGTAGTTCCACAGTTCCCCTCGTTTCGAGAACTTATAAGTGTTGTAAATTTGGTATAGCTAAACCATATCCCATTCGAGATCTTATAGTATAATCACATATTATTTCATTCAACTCTATAGATTCAAATTTATATCAATAATAAATATGAAACTAAATTTCAAAACTAACATATCATCAAATTTAAAAAAAACCTTCAAAGTAATAATTAGTTCATATGAAATTATACAATATTTATTGTGACAACTTCAAATTTTACTACTACAAAATATTTAGAAGCTTATAAACAACGAATGCGACACTCCGGCCAAACTACAAAACCACCATCAACCAACTCGGATAATGTATACTGACCATTTTGAGGCACATCAAAAAGTGGCTTGTCAACAACCACTTTGTATGTAGCAAAAAAGCATTATAAGTATCCCTTGATAATTAATATAAGTATCTAGCTAAAAAGCAAAAAGTGGTTACAAATGACCACTTTTTTAAATACTATTTTGTAAATTTGATACCCTCTATATAATGCTTTTTTGTAAATTTAAAGCGCATCAGAAAGTGGATAAGTATGGAGGGGTATAAAGTGTCTAGCAAAATGTTTACGAACGTAACCTTAGTATCCAAACCGGTTTATTCTAAACGCACTATGATGCTTTTTTGTAAGGAATGTAACCAAGTATTTTGACTTCTATCTTGGTCATACATTATATCCAAATACTCAAGTTCATGCTCATATCGTATAACATATCAAAATTCAAAAGCGATTGCATTATATTGAGTTTATTAACTAAAAATTTCTAGAAAAAGAAAACATTACTTGAAATTATTTGAGGCTGCTGAACACGTTATCATTGTGCAAACTGCCTAAAATTATAAAACAGTGGGAAAAAATTAGAAATTTATATAGAACAAAGTGAAAAATCAAACATTGTATAGCGCAAGAAGGTAAGTACTACAACTAAAAAGTACATCTGCTAGAGAAGCAGAATATAGTGTGCAACCAAGTGTGTGTGTAATATCAAATATAAATAAAGTGACATGATTGGAAGAGGTACGTCGTATCATGTTAACTTGTTTATTCAGTTATAATGTGATGTCCAATTATCTGCAAATGTCAATTACCATCAATCTTATTTAGCACACACTTATTAGGAAAGCATGATATTATATTACCATATACACTTAATAATGGATTTTTAATTTCATTTTTTCAGACAATAGCAGCAAAACTTGTGATTGAAAAACATTGCAGAGAGCCAAAAAAATATGAACCACTTCCACTGCGTATATTTTGGAATTTTAGCAAGAAGTTTATGAGTAGATCATTTTGTTAGTGATGTGGGAGTTGCAGTTTATTATCAATCCGATCCTCACTTAATAATGATAAAAAATCCGAGGATACTTGATATTTTCTTTCCTTTTAATTTATTTCATATACCAGAAGTTTTGAAAATTATTGTTGCAAAATTCTATATATGTTATATCAAATATGTAATCATGAAAACATGTACTTGTAATAGAATATATGGTTATTGATAACTTATGTAATCCATATGATTCGTTATTGATATCTTATGTTGTTCAGATATTTGCTTTTGTTTGTTTCTCTAAATTTTTGTTATCACATAATGACTTGATCAACTTCATTGAATCCAAGCTTAAATTTTACCTAACCTTTATTAGTATATGACATGATCAAGTAGTGCTTAAGAACATAAGTCTACAACTGAGTTTTTAAGATGCACTTTACCGTTTAAGTTTATAGGAAAACCATTCGAAAGTATATGAAATGATGAGCATTAAAGAAAATCAATGGTTTTTTGTATTATATTTAGTAAGCAATTTAGTCAAGCAAATATTTTGGGAAATTTTAATTATAAATTCATAAATAGATTTCAGGGTACATGTTTAACATGGAGAAGTCAAGTACAAAGGATAAAGTAAAATAAAGGACAAACAATTTTCTTAGGTTGACACAGGCATATAGAAGTGCTAAGTTCTAAAAAACGTAAAATATATAAGACAAATAATGGCCAGCTTCCTCTTCATACAAAAATGGAACATTTGTACATAGTATAATTATTATGATGAAAAATTAGACTCGATTCTTAGATTTGAAATAAGAGATCAGAATGAAAGTGTTGATTACATCGAAGAAAGACTTTATGTACTTTAAATAATATGCAATTATAACCATCAACGTACCAGGTTTACAACCTCATTCATAATAAAAAATCTAAATCAATCACACAAAAGAACCCAATATGAATAAAAATATATTGAAAAACTAATTGATCGCGGAACATAGTAATAGAATTTACCCTATAGATTAGGTACGTTGCTTGTGATCAGAATAATCAAAAAACAAACTAATCATATTCCCAAAAATATTGAAAATAATTAAGAAGACCTTGATGAATAGTAAAGGCAAGTATAAAATTCCATATTTTCTCAACTACTTTTAATCCAATTCTACCATATGAAATGTAACGTATTTATAATAGTTAAATTGTTTTTTACAACTTTTAGTAATCATTCTACACATAAAATGCTAATTAAAGCACAACCACTTTAAGAAGTTAAATCATTTTTGTATTCCTATAGACTAAAATACCAACATTAGTATCATGTTTCATCAATAAGGACAATTATCAGAAATAATTGCATTTTTGAGTCAACATGAACCCTTGTAGCTCAAGACTTAAGCTTATTCATGTTGGCTAAAAGTAGCCACAAAGTTAAAATTTCCTTGATAGCCAAATTATATCTTCAATGTAATGATTACTAAAGATAGTTCAAACATTTGTATAAACGGTATTAGTTAGAAAGCTAAATATACTTAAAAGGTAAAGTTCAATTCAAATAGTTGAATAATTAGGATAACTGGAACCAGTTCATGATAATAATCAATTCATTAAAAACACAAATGATAATAATCAATTCAAACATAGGAAACCGACCACTTAAACTTGACTCCATTGGATATTTACCTTCCTTGAACATGATAAAAAAGTTATATTGGCTTATCCATCTATTTAGTTCCTTTTTTATTTTTAATTTGTTTCCCCATGTTACATCGTATCCCTATAGGGTATTTTGAATAAAAGAATAAGTGTTCGAAGAAAATGAATAATAAGTACTAGGTCTTAAAGATGAAAGTAGCAATGTAAGATTAGTGGCTAAAATCTATCACAGAAGGATAAAACAAACCTAATCAACTTTAAATTACTTGTTATGCAAGTAGGATCGTTTTCACCCTAGAGGGGGGAGGTGAATAAGGTGATACTAAAAATAAATAAAAATTAATGTAGAAATAAAAATAATAACTGAACGTAATGCAAAAGAGATCATACAAAAATTTACCCAGCTTCGGCAAAACTCCGCCAACGTGCTGCCCCCAAGGTTTCTACTAGAAATTAAGTAGTCAGACGCTTACACACGTAAACTTGTGACACCTGCTAATGAGTAACCTAACTCTACACTCGAAACTCTGCCACAGCTCGGCCACTGAGTTGCGAATTCTCGAACTACACCACTGCAGTTCGTAACCTAGTCACACGACTAGAGAGTTACACAATTTTAAAGGAAAATTACAAAATAAAATAAACAAAACAAAACCCTAGTTTAAATAACTCAAGCCCAATATTAAATATGACTGGCCTAATTGTAAATAAAATGAGACGTCTTCCCTTTTTTTTGATCGTGGTCGCCTCTTTTTCTCTGTGAAATGGCTTCGGCCGGTTCCTTCGTTCCTCATTGAAAATTAGGGTTTTCTCAAAAATTGAAGTCGCCGTTTAGAAACTGGATTGATTGAGAGTATGCCTCCACTTGATAGGCTATGTTGATCGATCCCTTGGATTTGATAGTGTTGCGGCTACTTCAGTGACGAGTTTGAATGATACTGAATTTGTAAGTAATTTTCCCCTTTTTGATATTTGTTTATGCTTGATTTTATTGTTCTCAAACTCGTGATTTTATGTCGATGATGATGTGGGAATTTAAAGGGAACAAAAGTCCTATATTTACGTTCGTATAATTTTGGTTTGAATAATTCACGATTTTATCACTTGCTCTTATTTATTATGCTCGGGCATGGATTTTTTGATCGGACAATTTGATATTTGCTAACTTGTTCCATCTCGTATATATACTCCATCAATTTGAATTTTGGTTTAGTTCTTTTTGGCATTTGAATTCATTTCTAGTTCATTTCCTCTGTGACTTGTTTATTTCTTTTATTTCTTTTCACTTTGACTTGTTTGACGTGTATGTGTATTCATGCCTAGAACTGTAACGACCCTTAATTTTCGATAATTAAATTTATTAATTAAATAAGTTTTGGAATTTAATGTTGTGAAAAATTAAAAATTTAAGGTTTAATAATGAGAAAATTAAGTAGAATGTAATTTTAATAATGTTAATTTAAGAAAATGGATGACCATTTGAATGTAATCTCAAGTAATTGAAATAATTGAAAAGTTATAATTGGCTATAAATTGTAAATGAGGAAATAAACTAAATGTTACATTAATTGGTGAAATAATAGGTAATTAACTGTAATTGGATAAAATCAGTGTTGTGTAAGTAGTTATAACATTTGTTTGTACGTAATAAACTTATAAATGCGGTTAAATTTAGAAAAGGAAACAATTGTTATTTGTTACCTATTTATTCAATCTGTTGAGTTAAATTGAAAATCAAATACAATTAAATATAATCAAATATTATGTCAATATGAGTTAAGACGATAACTGAAAATGTGAATGTAATTAATTATACAAAAATGTCAATTATATTCATAAGGTAATTATTGATTTAATAATAAGAGTGAAACCAAGATAAATGAATTTAGTAGGACTTTAAATTATAATTAATGTGAAAATCGATAAAAATTCAATATAATTGAAATATTGCAACTAATATAGTAAAAGATGATAATTGTAGAATATTAATGCAATAATATGTAAACCAATGTTAACTATGTCCATAAAGTTATGATTGATTAAATAAAAAGATTAAAATCTAATTAAATCAATTTATTGGAATTAGAATATAATTACTTGAGATTAAATGTAATTAAATATTGCGGTTAATGTAAGAAAAGACGTCAATTGTAGAAAATGAGGAAAACAAGATAGAAACCTACGTTAATAATTTCATAAGGTATTGGTCGATTTAATAGTAGTAGTGTAAATCAAAATAAAAGAATAAAAATGAATAAGTTTAGTAAAGGAGTAAACATATGTTTATTTTTTTGAAATGTTTGGTAGTTGAAAGACTCATTGTAGAGACGAGAAACCATTATCTAGTAAGAAATGTATAATTACCGTTTGTATCCAATAGTGTACAAATATGCTTAAATTACTATTAGATAAGAAATAATTGTTCTACTTCTCATTACATTCATTTAGTCCATTTTGAAACTTAATCGACTGAAATTAATGTAACTGAAAATTTTCAGTTAATAGGAGAGAGAATACTAAATTGTAAATTAGTATGTGTAATTAAAGTAGCTTATGTTTTGTGACAATATAAGGAAAGTTTGATTTAATGAAAAAACATTTACATCAAATAAAATGAATGTTTCATTTGCGAATGTAAGTTTAATTTCATTAAAATAAAGAATAGAATGACTAATTTTAGAAGAAGAAATAAACGTTTATTTGAACTGTGTTTTAGCTTACAGATTGATCACAAGAATAGAAAAATAATTTATTTCAGTAAGTTATTTATTACTCTTGTGCATAAGCAACCAATTTATAAACGTGTTTAAATAAACAATCGTTCTATTTTTCATTCATTTTAGTTGTCTGTTTTGAAATTTAACTTTGTAAGTAATTGCAATTAATGTAATTCATATATTTTAATTTAAAAGGAAAGAAAACGTTGATTGGGATTAATAGATTTAATAATAAAAAACGTACGTTTTGTGTTAAACAAAAAGGGTGTTTTAATGGAAATAAAAGATCATTTTGGGAAAACCAAATTGAACGTTCTCATTTTTAAGGTAAGTACAAATTTTTTATTATACGTATATAAAAACCTAAATGCGTACAAATTTGAATATTACTTGAGTTATGAAGTTAATTTGGTTACGTTTCAAAAAAAAATTGAATTTCAAAAGGATCTTGCGATGTACTTGGTCCCTTCATTTCTTTTGTTATTAATTGTTGCATGAACGTTTTAAAATAGTTACCTTATTATTAATACTTGATCCGTTCATTTCTCCTTCTATTTAGTACCTGAGCCTAAACTTTTAGGTTGTATTTAATTCTTGCCACCTCATTTTCACATATGCAAAATTTTACTTTCCTTTAGTTTGCAAACTTTTCCGTTCCTACATACATTTCCTTATGCATTGTTAATGTCTGGAGCTTTCAAAATAAAATGCGACATTTACTTTTGTCCCTTCACCTTCATTTCTCAATTATAAATAACCTGTAGCTTATTTCTTCATTTGCGTTTTGTTTCTCCTGACATCTCATGTTCAAAAGCTCTTATTCTTGCAAATCCAGAAGCTTTCTTTTATGAAACATGATTTTTTTCATTTTTCGTACACGTCCTGTCCCCATCTTAGTTGTTCTTCAATCTTTTCCTTAAGTCTCATCCTGAGAAAAACGTAAGTATTAAAATTTGTTTTTTTATGCATACTAATTATTATTTTAATAATATTTCTTATAAGATGAATATCTTTTGCATATAAAGTTTGATTCACGCACAATTTCTTCTGTTGGATTTAAATTCCGGACAACAGGAAATTGATTAAGTTGAATTTTGAGACTGCTGAGTTTTTGCGCTTCTGTTTGGATTTTTATGGGCTAAATCAAAGATAAGTGTTTTAACCCACTCACAACTACTAAATTATCTTATGTTAGTTAATTTAAATTTATGATGTGATTAGAAATTGATTGGTTGATATTTGGTATATTTAAATTGTCATTCCAATTAAATATGACTTTTATTTGCATTTAATCGTCATTTAATTTAATATTGACTTTAATTGTCAATTGAATACCGACTGATGATAATCAGTTAATTGATGTTATTTGTTGGTTGATTGAATGGCCATTGTGATATATGTTTGATTGTTTGATATTAGATGACGGGATGTTATATTTTTATATTGTTATAACGCTGCAAGTTCCGTATGGGTTGAAATGATACATCCCCGAACGATCTATAGACTGGGGAATAATCGTTATCGATTGAATGATAAACCCGAGCAATTTTATGGATTTTGAATTTTTTTGGGGATTGCCGGTCAAAATGATAGATATCCATAAATATAAAATATTTGTGGATTGAAATGATAAATATCCGTATCACTTGACCATAGGGCAGAAAATTATATACGGACACCGGATCGGTTAAATTAAATGATTTTAAATCCTTAAATTTTGAATTTTGTTAAATGATACTTTGAAGAAAAATTAAATTATATGAATTGAAATATTTTTGAAATCCGAATTTTAAATGTGAAGATAGAATTGGTTTAAATTGAAAATTTTAAAGTTAGATTTGAAGTATAAATGAAATTTATCGAAAGTGACTTATTGAAAACGTTTGAAAATGTAACTTTCAAATCTACTAAATTTGAAATAGTTTGGACTTATTGTTCAAACTTGTGTTTGAAATCGATATTGATTAAATGGTTTAAATGAGAATTTGAATTGAAGGACAAAATTTAGTTTATTGATTTGAAACCTGGAAATGGTCCAGATGTGTTGAAATGAATGAAATAGTTTAACTTGGCATTAAAATTACCATTTTGATATAATCTGTTAAAAAATATATTATTTTAAATCCTGATTATTAAGATTTTCAAACTATTAAACTAATTTAATCTATTTAAAATTTATTTAATCTATTTTGAACCTATTTAATCTAATTTAAACCTATTTAATCTATTTTAAATCTGTTTAATCTATTTCGAATCTGTTTAATCTGTTTTAAATATATTTAAACTATCTTAAATCCATTTAAACTATTTTAATTTTTTTTACCATTTTAGAGTATTTTAACTATTTAAAAAATTATTTTTACTATGGTAAACTATTTAACTATTTATAACTATCTAAACTAATTTCTAAATTTCAGATTAAGTAAAGTGGAAGTGGTTATATTTAAATCCTTGATTTAAAAGCAAATATGATTAAATGATGTAATGACCTAAGGTGGGATTCAAATAACATATTTTGAGTAAATATGATGATTTTGAAATGAGGGTTTAACCTATTTGAAAATATGATTTCCAAAGTGAATATGATTTCGAAAGTGATATGGTTTGAATTGAATATGATATTTTGATATCAAAAAGAAATGGTTTTGAAAATGTAAAAGAACCATCCGGTGTGTAATAAGCGTTTGGTTGTTAAAGAGACTGAGATTGGATATTGTCATACTCTCTGCCAATACCAAAAACTACATTAACAACTGTGTACGTGGTAGAGATTCTAGAATAAAGTAGGATGGTTTGACGAACAATTCTATATGAGGTATTGACGTAGCCCCGACTCTCGTGAGTCAGCTTGATGTGGCTAAAACAGGAGCCGCGCAGGGCCAAGTGAGATTGCACCTCCTATCAGACACATTTCTTCGATACCATATTATAACCTTGTGATTGATTTGGTGGCTACCCCTCGATTTTGATTATGGGAGTGTATTCTGAGGTAGGCAGTAGTAGCTGCTATGCATTACCACCAAGCCGGATGCGCAAAACGGTAGTATCCTACCCTGGGAATTGCTTCGCGTGTCTTGTCATATGCCTTATCGCGCCTTCTACGAGTTTGGTTTGTGTCATACTTATGGAGTGCTCCCTAATAGCCCACCAGTTTACAATGGAGTTTATAGTACCGTATAGACTACAGGATTATATAAAATGTGTTAAGGGGGATATAGGTAACGCTTTAACGCTATTTTTAATACTTTAGTTTACTGTAGACACTATTATTTAAGCGTATTGTACTACATAGTAGATAGTTTAATGGATCCTTAGGAGATGGTATACCCGAACATCTCTTAAGTTATTGCATTCACGTTGACACTGGATATGAGATGTCTAACCTCGTAAATATCTTTGACACCGCTACACTTAATTTATTTACTGTTGATTTAACTTACATAAGATCTTTTAGTTCTGTCTCGAGTTTTTTATCTTTACAATTTGCTCGGGTCAATCTAAGCTTTTCAGTGTATTGAAGACTGCTTTTCTTGAGGACGAAGATGAAGATTTAGTAATATTACTATTGATTATGTTCATACTACCGCATCATGTTTTTCCGCTGCATTGTGATTTATTTCTGTTGTACGTAACTCTGATTTTTCTTGTAAATGTATAATCAAATGTTATTTGTAAAACAACTTCATGAACTGTTTATTTGATTATTATATTTTATCATTCTGTTGTGAGATTCTGTGTTTGCTTTTCTTTCTTTCTCTGTTTTCTTATTTACTCCCATAACAATCCTCCCCTTTGAATTGTTTGAGTCTGACATGTGTGGTTTATCGTCGATTTAAACCGTCCACAAAGGCGGGTCATTATAGGAATTTGTGAACCGATGCTTGTAGTTGTTGTGTGCATTGACGTGATTTTGGTCTGGGTTCACTTTGTTATTCTGGTTGCATCTCTTTTGTTCACAGCTGCCTATGCACTGCTTCCATTGTTTTGCCTATGTACGTGCCTCTGAAACTAATGTGTGTACTCTGGCTTACTCGATTTTTCATATTGCTTTGAGTTCAATTCTCTGTTGCTTCAAGTTACATTGAGATTTGGTTTCTTTGATTGTTCATGGCTTCACTGTCGAGTCTGTTCTCATGTCTTTGTTTCATGGGCTTGTACAGTCTGGTTCCTTGTATTTGAGCACTTTGACTTCTGGCCTTGTTACATGCCAGGTTTAGGTTGTATTCCTTCCATGTCCAGTTGCTTGTACTGTCTGGGTTGTATGCATGTAAAGTATAGCCTTGTTCCACTGAATCATTGAGTTCACGCCTCTAAACCTCTAGTTTGGTCTGGTCTAGTTTAGTTGAGTTAAAGTGGTTCCACATGTTGTTTTATCTAAGTCTTCATGTCTGGTGGTCTTGTACATTTAGAGTCTTACCATTTCTTTGTTGAGTCTCTTCAATTTGTTCATATGCACTGAATCCATCTTCATGTTACATAGTGTGATCTAGTTCAGTATGTTTGAGTGTGGTTGCCTTTGACCTTGTTTTCTATGTTGCATATAAACTTGTGTTTCATTTGGGTCTGTTGAACTATTGTTGCAGGCTTCATGTGTACATCACCTTATACATGTGCACCGAGCATGTTTGTATGATTATTTTTGAAGTCTGGTTTAGGTATTCATGTTGCATGCATGTGGACTTATTAGCATGGTCTGGTTTGTGTTAGTTGGACCTGATTTCATATGTGGATTTGCACTCATGTTGATCTTGATTTTGATGTTTCTGTAGGTCGAACATCCATGCTTGTGTTTTCTGTTGCTCTTCAACATTTCATTGAACATGTTCACTCGAGTTTGTTCACTTGCTTCATTCTTGTGTTATTTTTCATGACTATATTTTGTTAGCACTTGAGTTGAATTCAACATTTGCTTGGGTTTGACCTTATGCTCACTTATCCATGACAAATAAGAGTATATTGTTGTGCATGGCCTTGTGACATGTACGGTGGTACACTGTGCATGTTACAAGTTGTTCGTGTAAGATGAATTCGAAAGAAAAATTATGGCGAACAATCCAAATAATTGAGGCAAATAACATTTTCAAAGCACACACTTCATTTTAAACTGCAAAATATTTCTTTTTCAAATTAAATCTGTTAGTGTTTATTTTGCAGATAATTCAAATGCTGGATACAAACTGGAATAGAGTTGAAGATCAAATATATGACTGTTGAGTGAGTATGTAGTGAGGTTTAAATTGTAGAGTGAAAATTATTTTGTAATTAAAATTGAATTGTAATTGAAACGTAGTTAGAGCTCAAATTTGTACTATTCGAATTTGTAATAAAATATATGTTTGAATAAAATATTTGTTTGAGTATGTATTCTAAGTTATTTACTTTATTCAACAAATATTTATTTAATTATGTGACAAAATAAAATAGCAAATACATTTAAATGAATATATATATATATATATATATGTTTATTATCATCAAACAAAAATCATTGGCTATTGTATTCTACAATCTCCCCCTTTTGATGACAACAAACGTATATTAAGATTTTGACTCTATTTAATGTATTTGGTCTTAATGAATTCCTTAAGTTCCCCCTATTTGAATGCACCCCCACAAAATGCTCCCCCTTCACATATGCATGAAAATAAATAAAAAATATGCAAATGAATCCAGATGGGAATATGCAAATAAAAAATACGACTTGACTTATTTGCCAAAATCTTAATTTCTTTCTCTTTCTTTTGATATCATCAAAAGAATAACAGTGTTAGAAAAATAGAGATAAATTGATAGACATTAATACAACATTAATACTTAATCGAGTATAAATATTAAATTTCATTAAAAAAATCAAACAAAAATAATAAATACTCTGTTAGGCGCATATTCCACTTTAGAGTTATAGGGGTGATGTCGGTATATAAAACCATATAGTTGTGTGATTGTGTCTATTTGTGGTATATTTATGAGAGAAAATTGTTAAATACTTATTAACCATGCATAACCATTAGGACTTTTTAAATGAGATTACTAGTAATCTTTAACTTTAAAAAAAATGAATTTCAAGCATCTTCTAACCACGCATCACCGTGAGGACTTTTAAATGGGATTAGAATCAACTCGTCTATTTAATAATCAATTTTGATATGTGTTCCTTACATGCATAACCGTGAGGACTTTTAAACGAGCATGAAAGCATATAATCAAAGATTCCAAGTAGTTCACCCATGCATAACCGTGAGGACTTTTAAATGAGAGTGAGCACTTTGGATGTTTTTATTGCTAATGTAATTAAAAAAACAAATAATTTCTCGTTTAAAATACCACAATTTGACATACTATATTAGATTCTGATGAGTGATGGTCATCAGAAATATGATGGAAATAGAGATGGTCATGGAATTTTTATCAATCAAGGTTATTGCAAATTTTGTTTAAATTTTTAAAGAAATTTACTACATATACCGTCTCAAGTCAAAATGTATGATTAATATCAACACATCATTTTTTTCAGAAACTATTTTTCTTTTTGATAATCAGTAAGGAGCCAAACTAGTTAACATAGGCATTTAATATCAAATTCAAAAAGTTATCAAATTTCTAAAATGCCTAAACTGATATGAATTTGAAAAAACTATTTTCTGAAAGGGGTTTTGTAAGAAATGTCTGCCAATTGAAAAACAGTCAAAATGAAATTTATGCAGATATTTCTTTTTTGAAAGTGATATAACTAATGAATTTCCCTACATAAAACACATTCCACTAGTAAATTTTCTATCAACTAGACTACCAGCATAATCTGCGTCTGAATAACCCGCTAAATCAAAGTTTTCATAAGTTTGATACCATAGACCAAATCGTGATGTGTGCAACATATGCCTTATAATCCTTATACAGCTTTTAAAATGAGATTTTTTTGGATTTGATTGAAACCATATTTACACAAGCAAGCAGAGAACATAATGTCTAGAAGCAGTAAGATGAAGAAGTGATTAATCATACATCGATATTTCTTTTGATTAACTACCTTACCGTTTTCAAGTCAAATTTAATTATGGTGCTCAAATTTTCTAGGTTGATCAATGGCTAATTGTTATCTGATTATGGCGCAAATTTTCAACATATAATACATCATTTGTTGCCCATTTTGATTCTGCCACCTTTTTACTTCTCTAGGCTAAGGAAACTTTGATTTGTCGCCCATCGTGTGCCTGGTACAGTCAGAATTCAGGTACCACTCTTGTTGTTCCTTAGCCTGCTACCACACCTACACGACAAAAGATTTTTATGACCTATATATATTTATAGGTCCATGATTGTTAGGGACAAAATATTTTAAAGAACAAGTTTGTGTAGAACCAAGACAGTTTATGTTTGTTCCTTTTGGCACACAAATTTGTTTGACTTTAAGGGAATTTGTGCCTTTAGGAACTCAAATTTGTATGGTTTTCACATGTTTGGGCCTATACCAACAATTGTTTTGATTGTGTCCAATTTTTCTACAAATTGTGCACTCGGATTTAACACGATTAGTTATACTTCTTACTCTTTCAGATTGAGTGTACCCCAGTCCTTATCTAACAGTATTAATAGTTTGTTTCCCTAATAAAATATTTCGCGATCTTTCTCCTTTGGAAAATTTTCCTAAAGTTGTAGACAATTATTGGACTTGTGACTTAAGTGATTCATTTTCAATCAATAACGTGGTGCATTTTTTAATAGAATTTTCTCTCCTAGTATTTTCACTTTCCTTCACAATCAGAATTTCATTATCAAGAGATTTAATTTTAATTTTTGATTTTTTAATTTCTTCTTCAATATATGGACACTTACCACAGTTAGGCCACTTATTTTGATAGTTTTTAACCAATTGATCAAGCTGCTTGTTTACTTCTATAAAACTATCTCTTTATGATTCAATTTTAGCGTAATTCTCCCTAAGTTTTCAAAACAGCCATTTACTTCATGAAAATATATAAGTAACTGAGAGTAAGTAAGTTTTGATACCTCGCTTGGCTCGTCATCATCGCCGTCACTTATATCTTCTCGAAGAAACAGATTTTCTTTTTCATTCTCACTACCAGTGATTTCAATATTATCTGCATCACTTTCATTACAAGTTGATGCAAGGCTTCTCCTTTTTTTTCTTTCCTTGGCTGAGTCTATTTTGAGAACAAATTGGTTTGAGATGACCGGTTTATTGCAGTTGTGACAAATGATCTCCTGCTATCCTGAGTCGTCTATGACTTTGGCTATTCTATTCTTCAATTGTTGATTTTGAGCTAGATTTCCATACTTGTGATTCCACCTTTTGAATTTCTTTATTATCAGCGCCAGTTCTACTGCTCCATCATCATCATCATCTTCACTTACCGTTGTTCCTTTGAGAGATATTGATTTCTTTCGAGTATCTCCTCTTTCACGTTCTTCCTTGAATTTGATTTCTAGCTCATAAGAGGTAAGATTTCTAATGAGTTCTTCAATTTTAATTTGTTTCAAATCTTTTGATTCCTTAATGGCAGTCACTTTCGCTTCAAAATTTCATGGTAGAATTATGAAGATTTTTCGGACTATTTCCAATTCTGTGTATGGTTTTCCAAGAGCTTTTGGTTTGTATACGAGATTAGAAAGTCGACCGTACATTTCTTTGACACTTTTATCCTTTGCCATTGTGAAGTTCTCGTACTCAGTACTAAGCATGGCAAGGATGGATTCTTTAACTTGAGAGGTACCTTCATGAGTCACTTCAAGCATATGCCAAATTTCCTACGCAGTTGGACAACGTGAGACATGATTAAATTCAATTTGATTTAATGAACAAATAATAGAATTCATAGCTTTAGCATTAGCATTTTGCAATTTATTTTCAAGATTTGTCAATTGATCCATCGGTTTTTCAATTTCTTGATTATCTACCACTATAGTTGGTGTCCTATATTCTGTTTCAACAATATTTCATGCATCAATGGTTTTTACAAAAAAATTCATTCTATTTTTCCAATATGCGTATTCACCATTGAACATAGGTGGTCTAACGACGGACTGACCCTCGGCAAAAGCATTATTAAAAGAATCCATTTAAAAAATCAATTTTTTAATCGAAAGAAAAAATTTAAATTTTTAATAAAAAAATGGTTTTTGTTCCTAGCTCTGATACCACTTGTAGGATCGTTTTCACCTAGAGGGGGGTGAATTGGGTGATACAAAAAATAATTAAAAATTAATTCAGAAATAAAAATAATAACTAAATGTAATGCAGAAGAAATCACACAAAAATTTACTCAGCTTTGGCAAAACTCTGCCTACGTTTTGCCCCCAAGGTTTCTACTAGAAATTAAGTAGTTAGACGCTTACACACGTAAACTTTCGACACCCGCTAATGACTAACCTAACTCTACACTCAAAACCCTACCACAACTCAGCCACTGAGTTACGAATTCTTGAACTACACCACTGTAGTTTGTAAACTAATCACACGATTAAAGAGTTACACAATTTAAAGGTAAATTACAAAATAAAATAAATAGAACAAAACCCTAGTTTAAATAACTCAAGCCCAATATCAAATATGACCGACCCAATTGTAAATAAAATGTGACGTCTTCCCTTTTTTATTTTTGCTCGTGGCCGCCTCTTTTTCTCTGTGAAACAGCTTCGGCCGGTTCCTTCATTCCTCTTTGAAAACTAGGGTTTCTTCAAAAATTAAAGTCGCCGTTTAGAAATTGGATTGATTGAGAGTATGCTTCTACCTGATTGGCTATGTCAAATGATCCTTTGGCTTTGATAATGCCGCGGCTATTTCGGTGACAAGTTCGAATGGTACTTAATTTATAAGTAATTTTCCCCTTTTCGATATTTTTTTATACTCAATTTTATTGTTCTCGAACTTGTGATTTTTTTGCCGATGATAATGTGGGAATTTATAAGGAAAGAAAGTCCTTTATTTACGTTCGTGTAATTCCGGTTTGAATAATTCATGATTTTATCACTTGCTTTGATTTATTATGCTCAGACGTGGATTTTTGATCGAACGATATGATATTTGCTTACTTGTTTCATCTCGTACGTATAATTCATGAATTTGAATTTTGGTTCTGTTCTTTTTGGCATTTGAATTTGTTTCTCGTTCTTTTCCTTCGTGACTTGTTTATTTCTTTATATTCTTTTCACTTTGACTGGTTCGATGTGTGTGAGTTTATGCCTGGAACATTTGCGACCTGATGCTTATAGTTATTGTGTGCATTGATGTGATTTTGGTCCAGGTTCACTTTGTTATTCTAGTTGCATCTCTTTTGTTCACAACTGCCTATGCAATGTTCCCATTATTTTGCTTGTGTAATGCCTCTAAAACTAAAGTGTGTACTCTGGCTTACTTGATTTTTCATATTGCTTTGAGTTCAATTCTCTGTTGCTTCAAGTTACATTGGGATTTGGTTTCTTTGATTATTTATGGCTTCACTGTCGAGTTTGTTCTCCTGTCTTTGTTTCATGGGCTTGTACAGTCTGGTTCCTTGTATTTGAGCACTTTGACTTTCTGGCCTTATTACGTGTTAGGTTTAGGTTGCATCCCTTCCATGTCTAGTTGCTTGTAATGTCTAGTTTGTATGCATGTAGAGTATAGCCTTGTTCCACTGAACCATTGAGTTCATGCCTCCAAACCTTTGGTTTGGTCTGGTTTGGTTTAGTTGAGTTGAAGTGGTTCCACATATTGTTTTATCCGAGTCTTCATGTCTGGTGGTCTTGTACATTTAGATTCCGACCATTTCTTTGCTGAGTCTCCTTACTTTGTTCATACGCACTGAATCCATCTTCATGTTACATAATGTGATCTGGTTCAATATGTTTGAGTGTGGTTGCTTTTGAACTTGTTTTCTCTGTTTCATGTAAACTTGTGTTTTATTTGAGTTTGTTGAACTGTTGTTGCAGGCTTCATGTGTACATCAACTTATACATGTGCATCGAGCATGTTTGTATGATTGTTGTTGAAGTCTGGTTCAGGAATTCATGTTGTATGCATATGGACTTGTTAGCATGGTCTGGTTTGTGTTGGTTGGACCTGATTTCGTATGTGGATTTGCATTCATGTTGATACTGATTTTGATGTTTCTATAGCTCGACCATCCATGCTTGTGTTTTCTATTGCTTTTGACCATTTCATTGAACATGTTCACTCGAGTTTGTTCACTTGCTTCATTCTTGTGTTATTTTTCATGACTGTATTTTGTTAGCACCTGAGTTGATTTCAGCATTTGCTTGGGTTTGACCTTGTGCTCACCTGTCCATGCAGTTTTAACAAACATGTGTATATTGGCATGTACGGCCTTGTGACATGTACAGTGATACACTGTGCATGTTACAAGCTGTTCGTGTAAGATGAATTCAAAAGAAAAAATTGTGACGAATAACCCAATAACTGAGGCAAATAACATTTTCAAAACACACATTTCATTCTGAATTGCAAAATATTTCTTTTTCAAATTTACTTCGTTAGAGTTTATTTTGCAGATAATCAGATGTTGGATACAAACTGGAATAGAGTTGAAGATCAAATATACGAGTTTTGTGTGAGTATGTAGTGAGGTTTAAATTGTAAAGTGAAAATTATTTTGTAATTGAAATTGAATTGTAGTTGAAATGTAGTGAGAGCTCAAATTTGTATTATTCGAATTTGCAATAAAATATTTATTTGAATGTGAATTTTGAGTTATTTATTTTATTCAACAAATATTTATTTAATTATGTGACAAAATAAAATAGAAAATACATTTAAAAGAATAAATATATGTTTATTATCATCAAAAAAAATCATAGGCTATTGTATTCTATAATGCATGCATCTTCTACAGACCCGAGTCATCAACTCTACAAAGCTACATGTCTCTCCTTCCAAAGTTGCTTGGAAATGTCATTTACGTTGTGCCTATAGGTTGTATAGCACAATATGTTTCCCATAACAATTAAAATATACCATAGGCCAAAATTCCTATTTAACCTACATATGACAATAAATAAATGGTTATATAATACTTACCTCAATAAGTCTTCCTATGGGATGCGTAATTTTCGACCGTTTAATTTTTTTTTTCAAATGGCACAGGATATTCAATTACAGTCGTAATGCCGCTGTATTCAGGAACATGGGTGAAATTTAAATCAGTAACACACTCCTCACCATGATTTTTTGATATTTCTAGTGCTCAGAGTTAAAAGTTTGGATATGATACAAATTAAGAAGATTGAAATTGATAATGGTTGATTGATCAAACTTAGTAGGAAATAACAATTGATGTAGAGATTAATCGAAATAGGAAAATGAACATGAGAAGAACATTAACAATTATAACAGTCTGCATCTAAAACAAATTTCAAAATGTTGGTCACTTAATTACCTTCATACGCGCCCGAAAGTGAAGGATGCGGAAATAGAAATCATGAAAAAATGAAATAAATAAATGCATACCACCATACGCTTAACAAATACATCAATCTTTCACAAATTCTACTTACTAAATGCAGGAATAATCAAATACATACACAACCTTCTTTTTATCCCGTACATACGCACACATAAATTCTAACGGGAACAAACAACATCTATATGAAACATGCAACTTTTGCTCAAACAAGAAACTAGTGGTAGTTAATTGGATAAACGGAAGGGGTATATTAGTAGTATGTGAAGTAACCATAAATGGGGAACTAGTCCAGAAAGTACTCAAAATGAACGATGCCGTCCTAGCAGAGCGAAAATTGTAATTGGACATTTGCAGATAATGGTGATATATGATCATTTCATCATCAGCTTTTGAATGTACTTATATTGTAATATCAAATTTAAATAAATTAAACTTTGCCATTTTTTTCCAAGACAGGTTGCATATAATTTATTGCATTTGAATACTGGCTATAGTTTCTCATGGATAAAGTATTTATATTATGTTTAGAACATAAAAGGTTTGTAAACTGTCAACTTGAATATTTATTGAAAATTAAGAGTGTGTATGTTTATTTATAGAAATGCAATTTATATTGAAAACTATGAATATTGGCTAAACTATAACATACATCGACTAATTTGTCTAGTGAAGGTAGAAAAGAATCATAAGTAATTTACTAGAAAATAGTTTAGAAGTAAAAAATTGCCTCATTGATCCCAATCGCCTTCAACTGCTCCTTCACCCCCATCGTTCGAATCATGTTATACGTCTCCTCCTTCACCATAAGATCATTTGGATCTCTACCTAATTTTGAGAGAAGTTTGGATTCAAAGGTGTCGTCGACGATTAGGCTGAGCCACTGCTCCATGATCATTTCATGCTACAAATAAATTGCTATTTAATGACATTTAATAAATCAATCGATTTAATTAAAAAGAGAGAATAAAAGGTTTCTCCCTCCATGTAATGCAAATTATGCTCTCAATTAATTACTTATTTTTAGGGAAAGAAATGAAAGGTTTCCTTCCCTAAATTAACTTTTATAAATAATTTGTAGGTATATTCGATATACTATACATTTAAATTAAATCAATTTTAAACTTCCTTTTAACCAATTTAAATAAAATAAGATTTTATTTAAAGTTCTATTATATTAGATCTAATATGCCTTTAGCCTTCATTATCCAATTGATCCAAAATAGTGAAAAAATTGAAATTCAACCATTTCTTCCGTTATGGGCTGCTTCAATTCAACTGTAACGTCCCACTTCTGGAAGCCCAAAACTAACCGCTACGGATGCTACAGTCATCCATAGATGTTATTTTTGAGTGACAGAATTCGGAATCTTGAAACTATTGGCAACATAGAAACACAAGAATGTGAAAGAATATAAACTTCAACAAAACAAAATTTCTCATTTCATATGAATAATATTTAGATTTAATCACATAATCCCAGACATTAACCACGTTCAAATCATATACAATAATATAAAAAATACGACAAGAGTGACATATGAAGAAGTTATCTTATGATGATCAGAGAACTAATATATGAACTTTACAGTTCTTAGTACATCACAGCGGAATACCCAAAATAGCTCCTATATAGCTAACACTACCCCCTACATGTCTTTGGAAGCTTATTCATCCAAAATCTAAAACTATCACACTCTCTGACCACTCAAATTAGTTTTGAGTACCCGAGAGTTTATGGAGAAACACAAACTTCAAGTCAAACAATAAGCCTGGTATGAATAATCCCCTATCATCTCTTATCACAAATACATATCTAGTGAGACTACGCCGCTTAGCGGAACTGGTTTTCCCCTCACTAGTATCCAAAACAAAACATGCAAATCTAAGTACTTTATACGGAACGGGTTTTCCCCTCTACATATTCAAACAGAGCTAAGTACTTAATGCTATAACCCTTCGAAGTAACCCCTTCGAATTAAAAAATTTTACTTAAGAAAAATGGCTTAAAACAGCCCTTTAAACCCATTCGAATGAAGCCACATTAGAAAGGAAATAAACTTTAGCCTTTGAAAAGTATTGAAAATCATACCTTTCGACCATATCAAAAAGTCCATCCTTTTGACCTTGTTGGAAGGTTTCTTTTCGACCCAGTTGTCGAAAGCCTGAGGTATCCCCCATATAAAACCATTTGTAAACCTTTTGAAAGCAATAAAACCCAAAACCTTTCGAAATCATTGAAGGTAACCCCTTCAAAACCTTTTTAAAAAGCCTTTGAGTAGAGCAAAAGGACCAGAAAACATTGGAGTCGAAAGCACTGCTTCGAAACCTAAAACCTTTCGAAATCACTCGAAAAGAATGAATTGGAACCAACCCGTCGAAATCAATGGAGAGAGGCGGCAAGTTTTAGAAAAACAAAAGATAACCTTTGACTCCATTTGGGTTGAAAGGTTAGGAAGCGGCAACTATCTTTTGACATTGTCAAAAGCTATACCTTTCGACTTTGACGAAAGGTTTCAATTAAAACAAGAAAGAAAACCAATTGAAGCCTTTTTTCTTTTAATCCATTTTACAATGTCGAAAGCTCTTTGTCGAAAGCTAGCAGGCATATTTCCTTTAAAATTAAAACAAAACTTCATCTCTTTCGAAAGCTCTAACCTTTCAACCTTAAACATTTCAACTCCATCCAATTCACTACGTACCAGTTGCCTGATACCATGTGCATTGGTATTTGACTTAGTCGAAATGTTTAATACCTTTCGACCATGTCAGAAGGTTTGGAATGGAGACGGAAGCTCTTGCCAAAAGATTTGAAGTAGAAGAAAAACTATTTATTTGTATTTTAAAATAGTTCTTTTGTACCCAACCTGCCTTGTTTTTCTAAATATAATTGGTCGCTGGAATTTTATATTCAAAAATGCTGCGGACGTTCCTTATTTGGAAATTTAAACAATTTTGAAAAAAAACCCCTTTCTCCTTTATAATTATGTAAAACATTTAGGTCCCATACCTTAAATAATTTTATATAACTATTACAACATCATGAAAAATTCTAGAAAAATTCTAGAAAATCAATTAACATGTTCTCTTCAACATATCAAAATTTCAAAGCATATGAAGATCAAAACAACCTGAAATTTAACCCAAAACCAAATAAAACCGTGTTAATTAGCCCATTAACATTCAAACACCTATGTCTTATCCAAACAAAGGTTTAAATGGTGAAATCTTAACCAAAACATACACAGAGATCAGATATAAGCCCATAACAGAAACGAACATAGAAAATGAGATGATAAACATGATTATTCACCTTGATTAGTTGATTGGAGAATGAGATAATTTCCTAGCTTTGATCCTTAGCTTTTTCTTCAATTTATGCTCTTCCTGGAGCTTTTAACGGCCAAAAGTAGGTGTGAGGAGTTATGAATGATAAAGTGAGAATTTATTAAGGTGGAGGAAGAGATTTATACTAAGAAATGTAGCTCCATTTCTAAGTTTACCCCTTAGGAAATTCCACCTTCTAAATTTAGTTAAGTCTTATTTTAGTTCATTCATTAAGACACAACCGTTGGATTTATTAATCTCATCTCCCTAATTATTCACATTATTCTATTTAATTTATCCAATTAAATATCTCGAATATTGTTATTTAAAATTCAAGGGCATTACAGACTCCTCCCTTTAGAGAATTTCGTCCCCGAAATTTCAGTAAGGACAAAACAATAAGCATATAGCCCATGCAAGAAAGGATAATAACCTACCAACAAAATTCTATATAAACCCTATATAGAACTTACCATCTAAAATAGCCCAGGAAAAGTAGACCTAATCCTATCCTCTGTCTCCTAAGCACAGTCCTTCATGTTGTCGCTTCACTGAACTTTCACCAACTTGACTGTCTTGTTTCTTAACCTCTTCTCAACTTTTTCCACAACACGAACTGATTGTCTCACAAAATTCATATCTGGTTCCACCTCTAAGTCCTCCAGTGCTGTCGGAACGGTAGTAGTTTCTGGATCATGAACATACTTCCTAAGATTAAAAACATGAAACACATTGTGGACCCCGGCCAAACTACTCGGTAAATCTACTCGGCAATACCTTGATGAAAACTCTATCTCCAAATGAGAACTCTAGGTCGTTACGCCTTTTGTCTGCGTAACTCTTCTGCCTAAACTGAGCTTCCTTTATTCTTTCTCGTATCAACTTGGTCTTTTCTATTGCCTCTCTCACCAAATCTGGACCAAGGACCAATCTATCTCCAGTCTCAAACCAACATGCTAGTGATTTTCATGGCCTTCCATAGAAAGCTTTAAAAGGCGCCATTCCTATAGTAGTTAGAAAACTGTTATTATAGGAAAAATCCACTAAATGCAAGTGATCTTCCCAAGAACCACTAAAATTCAGCACACAAGCACTCAACAGATCTTCCAGTACCATGTTGACTCTCTTTGTCTACCCATTCGTATGAGGATGATATGTGGTACTCATCTTGAGCTAATGGCTAACACATTTTACAGGCTCTTCTAAAACTCACTAGTAAACAATGCATCTCTATCACTGACGATATTATTAGGAATTCTATGTAGTCTAACGATGTTCTTTATGAACAACTTAACCAAAACAGATGTCGTCCTATTTGACCTTACTGGAATGAAATGGACACTCTTGGTCAATCTGTCCACTATGACCCATGTACTTTCATTACCCCGGTATGACCTTGGCAACCTGTTAATAAAATCCATGGATATCGAGTCCTACTTCCAAATTGGAACATCCGAAGGCTGAAGCAAACCACTTGGCTTCTGATGTTCGGCTTTTACTTGCTGACAGTTCAAAAAATTTTTTACCCATAGGCCAACATCTCTTCATTCCTTCCCAAAAGAAACTTCTCTTCATATTCTGATACGTCTTGGTTCCCCCAGGATGAGTCGTAAACTTCAAGCGACGACATTCCCTAAGAACTTCCTTCCTAAGGTTTCCAACATCCAGAACACATAACCATTCCATCTTTCTCAACCAACCATTGCGGTTAATAATAGAATCCTTTAAATCATCAATCTCAGTTCCAACTTCTAACCTTCTACTCCTCTCGGCTAACACATGATCCTCTTTCTGCCTAGAAGCATTTCGTTCGATCGGAACTGGTCGAACTTCCACACAAAACATCATGGCGATGTTTCGACTAGATCTAGCAGTCATCATCAACTGCACACCACAAGCAGCCAGTGCTTCCAAGTCTTTCAGTTCCACCAACATAGCTAACACCACATCATGTTGTTTCCTGCTAAGCACATCTGCCACCTTATTTCCTTTTCCAGGTGTATACTCGATGCTAAAATCATAAGTTACAACAAACTCCAGTCGTTACTGCTGTCTCAATTCAGCTCCTTCTGAGAGAATAAATACCGTAGAGACTTATGACCCATAAATAGCTCAAACCTTTCCCCTAAAAGATAATGTATCCACACCTTCAATGCCAAGATTACAGCTACCAACTCCAAATCACGAGTAGGGCATTTCACTTCATGCAGTCTAAGCTGTTTAGAAGCATAAGCACATCACCTAACGCAGTACCGCAAGTATAGGTGTAAACTACCAACCCCTGGTTCTCATCTTGAACTACTAACACGAGCGCGTTGGTTAACAAATGTTTCAATTTAAGGAATGCCACCTCACATTTGTTCAACCAAACAAACTTCACGTCCTTCCTGGTTAGCATAGTCAAGGATGCCGCTATCCGGTGGAAATCCTTATTGAACCTTCGGTGGTATCCTGCAAGTCCAAGAAAACTTCTAATCTCATTTACCGTCTCTAGTCTCTTCCAATTGTTAGCAGCTTCGATCTTATATGGATCAACTGCTAAACCTTCCTCGGAAACTACATGACCAAGGAACTTCACTTTCTTCTTCCATAAATGACACTTTGAAAACTTCGCCTTCAGCTGATGTTGCCTTAGCATCTTAAAAACTATTCTAAGATGATCTGCATTATCCTTCTCATTCTTAGAATATACATATGTCATCAATAAAAACCAACATGAACCTATCCAAGTGGTCTCAAAAAACCCGGTCCATCAAATCCACAAAGAAAGATGGCGAATTAGTAAACCCGAATGGCATAACTAACCATTTGTAAGACCCATATCTGCTCCTAAACGCCGTCAAGGAACACTTTCCTCTGCCAGTCTTAGCTGATGGAGACCTGTCACCAAATCTAGCTGGGAAAACACTTGGTTCCACTCAACTGATCAAATAAGTCATCGATTCTGGACAAAGGGTATCTATTCTTAATTGTCCTCTCATTCAGCATATGATAGTCGATACACATCCTTAACGACCCATTTGGCTTCTTCACAAATACCGCTGTCGTTCCCCAAGGAAAACTGCTTGGCCGGATGAAATTCTTTCCTTCCAATTCCACTAGCTGCACCTTCAATTCCTTCGTCTCGATTAGTGACATCCTTTTAGGTGGTCTATTTACGGGTTCAGATCCCGGTATGAGATCTATCCGAAACTCGATTGCTCTTTTTAGCGGAAAGTCAAACTGGTTCAAACACATCTGCAAACTCTCTTGCAACATAAACCTGCTTCAACTTTGCTTCCGTTCCCATGGCACCCAACAACTCATAAGCATTTCTGTTCGAACTTCTTACTGAGTAATCCTCTTGGCAAAATATCCTAGCATCATATCTACCTAACCAATCCATACCCATTATGATTCTGAAATCCAAGAAATCAAAAACATATAAACTGCACGCAAACATATGACCTAACAAATCAAGTTCTAACTGATCATATCTTATTCCCAGAGTTACATGTCCTCCTATAGGATTCACAACCCTTAAAGGAGTAATAAGGTATAAAGGTTCCAGACATAAGCAATCTACCAAGTGCTAAGATATAAATGAGTGAGATGCATCGATATTAAATAGTATCCTAACTGGAGTACTATGAATCATAAGCATACCATCCATCACAGCGGTTCCTTTCTCAGCAGCCGTTGGTCTAGAGGATAATGGTGGTTCCAACGCAACGACCTTTCCCTTTCTAGCTTTAGCAACATCGAGACACTTGTCCTTGTAATACCCCATCTGGCCATAGTTTTAGCATTTCACATTCAGCGTCACTGGTACCCGCTCTTCCATCACCCGAGCGACACTCATTTACATAGTGCCCCTTCTTATCACACTTGTAACAAACAATATCAGCCTTGCTCTTCTTAGCTGCTGCCCCCGACTGGGCACCTTTCTTCTTGAAGAGTTTCCGCTTCTTACCCTGAAAACTCTGAACCTCGGTTGGTTTCCCTTTTCCAAAAGTAGAAAGCATCTCTTCATTCCAAATTGCTATCTCGATAACAATATGACATGAGTCCTGGAGGTTTGGCATGGTTGCTCTAGCAATCCCAGGATTTTAACCCTTGATAAACTTATTATTCCTTCGAATGACAGTATCAACAGTAGCATATCCATAACGGGACAGCTCATCAAACTCCGTAACATACTCAATCATCGATATATCCCCTAGACTAAATCTACAAATTTCCAAAGCAATGCTGACTTGGCAACCTCTGATAGAAATATATCTTCGAACCTCCTTTGAAATTCAGCCCAAGTCAGGTCTTCCTCTCGCTCTCCTACGGTGACTCTTTTCCACCAAAACAATGCTGCTCCTTGCAACTGCCTTGATGCAAGTCTTCTCTTCTGCATGTCCATCAAACTGATATCTGCAAATATCCTTTCACAATGCAATAGTCAGTTTTCCACTCCTACTACATCCTTGGTTCCTAGAAAAGGCTTCCCTCTAAGACTAGCGTAATCCCAGCTCATCTTGGCATAATTATTGCCAATTGGGGCCACTAGATTAGCTCCTTTAGCATTCCCTACAGCCACTCCCACAACTGCTCCGGCGTGCATCGTGTTCACAAAGAACTAATACATTATCCCTATATCAACCATGGAATCTCAGCACCAACATTAGCATTTGCCTCTGGGTTTGGATTTGCTTGTCGACCCTAGTTGCTCCTAGTATTGGGTCGAACATTTCCGCTTGTTATGGTGCGTTTTCCACCTTGATTCACTCTTCCGTTTCCTACCTCCGTATCTTACTTCTAGACTACCTGAAATCCAATCTTTGTTAGATACAAAAGAACGGTCTAAGAGAGTGGGGAATACATACTTAGGTATTTATAGCAAAGTACACATATGCTACTATAACGCTTGCCCAAGCCCAACCATATTTTAGATTCATTAGATTATGCTTTAAAAATATTTTAAGGTTTAAATTTATTTTAAGTACATAAACCATGATCTGATACCAACTTGTAACGCCCCACTTTCGGAGGCCTAATACTAACCGCTACAGATGCTGCAGTCATCCATAGGTGTTATTTCTGAGTGACCGAAATCGGAATCTTGAAACTATTGGTAACACAGAAACACACGAATATGAAAAATTTTAAACTTCAACAAAATAGAATTTCTCATTTCATATGAATAATATTCAGATTTAATTACATAATCCGAGACATTAACCATATTCAGATCATATACAACAATATACAAAATATGATAAGAGTGATATATGAAGATGTCCCCTTATGTTGATCGGAGAACTAATAATATGAACTTTACAGTTCTTAGTACATCACAACATAATACACAAAATAGCTCCTGTATAGCTAACACTGCCCCCTATACGTCTTTTGAAGCTTATTCGTCCAGAACCTGAAAATCTCCCACTCTTAGACCACTTAAATTAATTTGAGTACCCGAGATTTTATGGAGAAATATAAACTTCGAGTCAGATAATAAGTCTGGTATGAATAACCCCCCATCATCTCTTATCATAAATAAATATCTAGTGAGACCGCGTCGCTTAGCGAAATGGGTTTTCCTCTCACTAGTATCCAAAAAAAACATGCAAATCATTTATTATGCCCTTGCACCCAAAATGATTAGTCTTAACATAATATGAAATAAAGCCATAAATCATATATATATATATATATATATATATATTGGATATCCCATCCACCCATTTATTAGATATCCTATTTAAAAGCAATTTATTAGATTTCCCATCGAAAAGCAATTTATTAGAGTTCCCCTATAAAATTTTAAAATAACTATCTGTCGTAATTTAATAGGACTATCCGTTCCAAATCCATTAAAATAAAATGTCGATTATCTATTGTACATTGTTTTATAAAAGTTGTAGTGGGCTATCCACCGCACACTCCATAATTTTCCTACGATGACTATGAACCCTTGAGTGCCAAATCTCGAGGCTAACCACCTCTGGCAAAACATTCTTTACTTTAGAAATTTGATGTGGGCTATCTGCCGCGCATTCCATGGTTTTCCTAGGTTAACCAAGAACCCAACATTTGGACAATTAAAATATCATGATTCCCATGATTATTTATTAAAAATCAGGATCCCCATGATTGCTTATTTTCCGCAGGTATACCAACTGTTTAACCTATTCTCATTGGTAGCCCCAATTAGGTTAAATTAAATAAAAACACATTGATAGCCCTAATGTATATTTTTGAAAACATATTTCTCTATGTAACCCCAAACTATATATCGAAAACATTAAACCCACCTCAGTGTCCCCAAGGTTTAATAACATTTATTTATATAAGGATTCCCTTTACATATTCAAACAAAGCTAAGTATTTTATGCTATAACCCATCGAAGTAACACCATTGAACTAAATTTTACTTAAGAAAAATGGCTTAAAACAACCCTTTAAACCCCTTCGAATGATGCCCCATTCGAAAGCAAATAAACATTAGCCTTTGGAAAGTATTGAAAACCATACCTTCCGACCTTGTCGAAAGGTCCTACCTTTCGACCTTGTCTTTCGACCTAGTCGAAAGGTTTCACCTTTCGACTTTTTCGAAAGCCAGGTGTATCCCTCCTATAAAACCATTTATAAACCTTTCAAAAGCAATGAAACTCAAAACCTTTCGAATCATTGAAGGTAACCCCTTCAAAACCTTTTTTAAAGCCTTAAAGTAGAGCTAAAGGATCAGCAAAAATTAGAGTCGAAAGCATTGCTTCGAAACCTAAAACCTTTTGAAATCATTCGAAACAATGAAGTGTTGGTATTGGAACTAACCATTCAAAATCAATGGAGAGAGACGACAAGTTTTAGTAAACAAAAGGTAATCTTTGACTCCATCTGTGTCAAAAGGTTAGGAAGCCGCAACTATCTTCCGATCTTGTCGAAAGCTATACCTTTCGACGTTGTCGAAAGGTTTCAATTAAAACAAGAAAATAAACCAATCGAAACCTTTTTTCTTTTAAACCATTTGACAATGTCGAAAGCTCTTTATCGAAAGCTAGCAAGTGTATTTCCTTTGAAACCAAAACAAAACTTCGTTCTTTCGAAAACTCGGATTTTTCGTTCCTAAACCTTTCGACTTCATCTAATTACTGCGTACCAGTTGCCTGATACTGTGTGCACTGGTATTTGACCTAATCGAAAGGTTTGATACCTTTCGACCTTGTTAGAAGGTTTGGAATGGAAGCGGAAGCTCTTGCCAAAAGGGCTGAAATAGAAGAAAAACTATTTATTTGTATTTTAAAACAGTTCTTTTGTACCCAACTTGCCTTGTTTGTCTAAATATAATTGGTCGCCGGAATTTTTTATTCAAAAATGCTGCGGACTTTCCTTATTTGAAAATTTAAACAATCTTGAAAAAAGCCCCTTTCTCCTTTATAATTATATAAAACATTTAAGTATCATTCCTTAACTAATTTTATATAACTATTAAAACATCATGAATTTTTTTGGAAAAATCCAAAAAATCAATTAATGTTATCTTCAACATATTAAAATTTCAAAGCATATGAAGATCAAAAAAACTTGGAATTTAACCTAAAATCGTATAAAAACGTGTTAATTATCCCATTAATATTCAAAACACCTATGTCTTGTCCAAACAAAGGTTTAAATAGTGGAATCTTAATCAAAACATACAGTGGGATCGGATATAAGCCCATAGCCGAAACAAACATAGAAAATGAGATAATAAACATGATTATTCACCTTGATTAGTTGATTGAGAATGAGATAATTTCCTAGATTTAATTCCTTAGTTTTTTCTTCAACTTATGCTCTTCCTAAAGCTTTTAATGGCTAGCCGAAAGTAGGTGTAAGGAGTTATGAATGAGAAAGTGAGAATTTATTAAAGTAGAGGAAGAGATTTATACTAAGAAATGTAGCCCCATTTCCAAGTTTTCCGCTTAGGAAATTCCTCCTTCTAAATTTAGTTTAGTCTTATTTTAGTTCATTTATTAAGATACGACCATTGGATTTATTAATCCATCTCCCTAATTACTCGCATTATTCTATTTAATTTATCCAGTTAAATATCCCGAATAATGTTAATTAAAATTCAAAGGCATTACATCAACCAAGAGGAACTCTAGACCATGGGCTTATTTTTTGCTGCATAGATAGAGATTTCAACTTGATATGATTTTATGATTGTTACTACGCCGATAATAGAGATCGAAGTAAGTCAGCCTAAGGTTGTGTTCACTCTTAGAGAGACAGCTATTAGTTGGAGAGTGAGGTTGCAAATCGTTGTTGTTTTGTCTATTACAGAGGCCTAGCTTATAGAAGCTATTGAACCAAGTACGAAATTTTACTTAAGGTGGTTGATGTGTGATTAGGGCTTCGTGTATGATGGACTAGGAGTGAATTGTTGTAGTCATAGTGCAATTGACTTATCAGAAAATTTGGCTTTTCGCTCAAGGAAGAAGCATATAGAGGTACAAGAACCATTTCTTGTCTCAATGAATAAGAAAAACTAATCTGTCTTTAGAAGGTTCACATAAAGGAGAATGCATCAGACATGTTCACTAAGTCCTTACATGTTGCAAAGTTCGAGCATTGATCAAACTTGATCTACTTACCAAGGTGTTAGGCACCACACAGTGGCATAGGGATGTGAGGATTGGCAGATGGAGACATTTGTTTTCACTAAAACGATTGATAGATCCTACATGGGATGGATATGTTTAAACACTTTATTGGCGGGCGGTGACGTTGTCAGAGTTTGTCGACAAGTGTAACGAGTGATGGCATTACCGAAGCTCATTGAAAATGTATCCGTTATGCTCGAGATTGCTCAGAGTATGAAGATGTAGATGTAGTTGGATGGCTCTGTTGTAGATATATATAGTATCAAAGTGGAGTGTTGAAAAAAGTGATACAATATTGAATTTTTATGTTTTTGGTTTAATTCCACATCTCGAGATAAGTTCAATCCCATGTTCTAAGGCCTATATATAAGGGAGTCTATGTAATATTTTTTAAAGCTACCTCTTTCTGTAATCTTCTTTCTCAATATTAATAAAATTCTCCTCCCTTAATGAATGTACACTATCACATTGATAGCGGACCACTTAATTTTTTTGTACTTCCCTTTCATTTATTATTATCCGGTCTATTTGTCCTTTGCCGTAAACAACCCTAATAATTTTATTTGACTGTTTCACCATTCAGTGTTTTGAACCTATTTGTTTCCGCATCAGTGTCATTTAGTTATATCTGCTTAACACGATTAACCCTAACAACACTACCACTAACTTATTTTATACTTCAAATAATAGAAGTGGTAGTTAATTTGCTTCAAAGCAATTAAATGTGTGAAGTATTATTATATGCAAAACTAATTTAGTGACCTTTGAATAACTAATTTCTTACCCCTTGCTTTTAAGGAAGTATAAAAACATATTATTTCATTATGGAAATTAGGATATACCCCTTATTTTCAAAATTTATATACAAAAACTCTTTTTCAAAAATAGATTTCACAAAAAAAATTTGTAATTATTTTGAATTGATTTTTTTTAGTTTATACTATAAATATTTACAATTAATAATATAAATATCTATACTTCTAACTATAAATATTTTGCAATTTAACTGTATATATTTATTTTACAAAAACTTACAGTTAGTATCGTAAATATTTGCATTATAAACTGTAAATTTTCTTAGTTTTTTTGTGATACTATGAATTCTAACGGTCGGTTTCTCCACTATTGTATGATTGTACCTGCATTAGTTCTATTTTATTTTAGTTAATAACATTAATTATATGAAATTTAAAGCAAACTATAACCATGGGTTTTCTTCTTTGTATTCCCGTTTCAAACCACCACCAAAACTAAATTATTTTTTGATTTATTTTTGGTCTCCCACTTCATCAGACAGTCTTCTTACAAATGCACCCTTGACGGGGCAAGCGGTCAAGCCTCGGCGTAGGGAACAATTAATCTTAAGTAGATCAATTGAGCCATGGCAGTTGAAGAAATCCCTAAACCATAATTAGACCTTTTATAATCCCTTCTTCCTCTGTCAAAATCGTACCGTCTTTCATCTTCTTCCCTTTTCCGCACTCGTAGATTTAAAAATTTTACTGCAGATTTTCTTTTTCCATTGGACGAATATTTTGTAGAGAAGTAATTTCTATAAATGATTCTGTGAATTGAGCAATCGAGCGGTAACAATCCAGCCGGAGTCACGCATCGACCTGCGAGTTGAATCTTACGGTGGCTGTTGCAGTTACTCATTTGGAATAACGATCCTCTGTGTCCGTTGCTAGACATGTAGCGATCTTTATGCCATTTCATTATAAGTTTGGATCCAGATTATGACTTCGACAGTCATAACACTTATTTTGCTTTCTATTGGCTATTCAGGTTTTTATCTCTCCACCCTTTGTTTGTATTACTTTGAAACAAAATTGATTCATGTGCTTATTATAGGCCTCATATTTTCATTTATGTTCATTGATTTATGTTGTTATAAGTTTACTTAAATTTTGTTGTTGTGAGTTAACATCAATTTTATATGCGAAAAACAAAGATATCGTATTGTTGGTTTCTCTTTCACCTTTTACTGGATGTATTCTTAAATGAGTGAAGTCATTTTATTAGTAAATTATATGTGTATTTTTGTACCGGTAGTTCATTCTGTTATGTTATATGCTAAATACATAATGATTCATTTCTCAAACTATAAAATAAAGTTATTTGTGTTTCTCCTTAGTTTCTTCACTTTTGTGACAATTGGATCTCTCTCTCTCTCTCTCTCTCTCCATGTACATAATCATGGAGGTTAAAAATTGTTAATCAAAATATGTTGGATTTTGGATGTTTGTTGGTTGCATAAAGTATTAAGTTTGGTATGTACTTGTTAATCTTAGCATGATAAATCCAAAACAGGAAATGTTAACATGATTAAATGTATGTTAACACCGTGTACTAACACAAATAATCTTTACTACTTTGGGTTTTTATTTAATTATTAGTTTCCTTTACTATTTTGGGTTTTTATTTAATTATTATTGTTGGTTCTTAGTTTTATACCTTCAATTATTAACAAGGCTGTAAAAATAACTATGTGGACATTAGATGGTAAGTATGGATTGGTTAATCGTCTAGATGAGGATAAATTTAGGATTAACTGGAAATAAGTGTTTTTGATAACTCATGTATTTTGTATAAATTTTTGTGTTTTGTTTGGCTCTAACTGATATATGTTAGCATTTTGAGATTTTGATTACGCTTTGGAAAACCAAGGAGGCAAGATCATCTAAATTAGTACATTGATACTTATTTGTAACATTGAATCTTAAATAATGCATAACTAATAACTAATTTCAAGTTTTGATTTTTATATGAGGTAGCAAACACTGCTTAGGTAGGTTTAAGTGAATTGCTAAGTCGTAAACTTTGCCTGCAGATGCTTAGAAAGATTTTTGCAACATCAGTTTTGAACAAGTGATTTTGATAAATGTTCATTTGGTTCAAACATTCAAATTGCAACCTAACTCTATGAGGTAGAATAAATCAATTTTTTTATACGCTGTTAAAAAAAAATCCTAAGAGGTTTACCACATGCTTTCCTTCTAATATTAGGCTGGCAATTAGAACCAAGAATTGCAAAACCAAATCGAACCCTTTGGGTTTCGAGTTGGGCTTGGATGATGAAAAATACAATAAAGAGCCGGTCAAATCCGACCCGAACAGACCCGACCGAAAGACCGGACCAAAAAACAATAAAGTGTATGCATTTTTAGTGTTATTACCCAACTTGACCCAAATCAAAGCTCGGGTCGGCTTTAGGTTTTTGAAATGTATAGTTGGACTCGACAAAACCCGGCCCGTCTAGAAGCGAGACCTCCCGGGTCAGGTCCGGGTCCATCGGGTCCGGTCTAACTACGACCCTTGGCTTCGATGTGGTTGAGCTCTATTTGAAAATGCATTTTATATCCCTTGTAACTCAATTTTAAAGGATTTTTATTTTTTTAAAAGATTTCCCTTCAAAATAACCTTTTATTTCACTCTTTAATTAATTAATATTTTAAGAAGTGTCTTCGATGACATCTTTTCTTTTTAATTTGTTTGTAAAAATAAATTGATGATGCCTTTGTTTATTTATAGTTGCACTAACATTTGGAACTATGAATTAAATTTATAACATGTTCTATATTTATACTCAAAAAAATACATGTCAATATTCATACTGATATTTGCAAAGTAATGCTTTGAATTTTTTTGATAAACAGCTAATTTTTTTTTACAATGCATCACATATTTAGCTTTATTCACACAGTAGTCTAAAGTTTTAAGCTGCGAAATAACAATGAAAATAGCATAAATATTTTTAGACTATTATATGCATAAAACTAAATTGTGATACATTGTCAAAGATTTAGTTGTTTGTCAAAACATTTCGTCGCATCATATTATAAGTAGTATTATGAATATATAGATTAAAGTCTTTTTTGTAAAATATAGGACATGATATGAATTTAATTAATACTTTAAAAATTTAGTATGAACTATAAATAAAAGAAGGAGTCATCAATTCATATTTCTAACTTTAATACAAATTAGAAAGCAAAGATATTATCGACCGCATTTTTTAAAATGTTAATTGGTCCTAAAGTGAAATAAAAGATTTTACCTCCAAATTGATATTTTTGTCTGTCATTATTATTTGTGAGGTAAAAACCTTTGTACAGTTTATAAGTTTGTGCCTCAAATCCCACTAGGAAGAGTGTCGCTTTCTCTCTTTTAATTAGACAAACAACTTTGGCCTCTTTCAAAAAACTGTGAAAGTAGAGCATATATTTGTAAACATATTATTTCATTCTTCATCCCTTAAGTATATTAAAGAAGTGTATATCTTCTAATTGGTTTATGCAGGGGAGCATACATTACAAATAATTTCTTTATCTAATTTACCTGAATATCCGGTTGTTTGTATAGTATCTTTATGGCATGACATTTTAATTTTTTATAAGTATATATATTCTAATTAGTAGTCAATTTTTAGTCAATAAGTAAAACCTTTGTAACACTCATGATTATATTGTTTGTAATTTATAATCTTATCCTTCATAAAAGTTACTCTATCCTAAGGTACTAACTACCTATGTAAAATGTAATTATCAAACATATAATTTTGATGAATTTTTGTGTTTGTATTTATTAGCTATATGTACCATGGTTATTCTATGTTAACGTAAAAAATGCTTTTGATAATGATAAATTATTGATGGGTTTATTATATCTAGGACATAACATTTGTACGTGATGCCTAAATTAATTATAGGATTTATAAAGATGGATCACGTATTGGTCTCTCAAACTATAATTGCCTCTTTTGCTAAATGAACATAAAGTGTACTACATTTAGACAATTTGTAATTTCATCTTCAACATGTCATTCTCATTGTAATATAAGCCGTGATATGATTCCTAGGATATGAAAGTTTTATTTTCTCATGTAATTCATTTTATTATTGTTTTGGAAATTTATATGTAACAACAAATTTTGTCACACTGTAATCCTTATTCCTAAGCAAAGCATCTTTATATATCACAATTTAGCTTTATGCATACACTAGACCAAAATTTGAAGTATGAATTTTTTTACGCAGGTAGCTCTTTTACAGTGAAATAACAATGAAGATAATATAATAGAACTTAATATTACTGTATGCATAAAGCTAAATTATCATACACTGTCAAAGAATTAGTGGTTTATCAATGCATTTTATAGCATCGTTTTATAAGTAGTACTATGAATATATAGATTAACATATTTTTGAACATGTTATAAAGTTAAATAATAGTTCCAAATGTCAATACAAACTATAAATAATTCAAGGAATCATCAATTCATATTCCAAATTTAAAACAAATTAGAAAGAAAAGGTGTCATCGACGATACTTCTTAAATTGTCAATTGATCCTAGAGTGAAATAAATGGTTTTACCTCCAAATTGATATTTCTGTCTATCATTATTATTTATGAGGTCAAAGCTTTTGTGTAGTTTATAAGTTTGTTCCTCTCGTCCCACTAGAAACGGTCACTTTTTCTCTTCTAACTAGACAAGCAACTTTGAACTCTTTTCAAAAACATTAAAAGTAGAACGTATATTAGCAAACATATTATTTTCATTTTTTGTCTACTAAGTATATTATAAATGTACATATCTTCTAATTAGTTTATATAGGCAAGGGACATCTTTTTCATCTCTAGGGTTCTTCTAGATTACAAAGAATTTGTTAGTACAATTTACATGAATATTCAATTGTTTGTATAGTATCTTCATGACGTGACATTCTATAGTGTCACATTTTATGTCCTTACAGAGTACCACTATTTCAAAAGGAGATGCATTAGTTGCATATTGTAGGTTGTTAAATAAAATGATAAAATTTCAAATATAAATTTAATGATGGTAAAAATTTCAGCTGGAACATGCAAAGAAATAAAGTACATTAGCATATATATTTTAGGTAACAAGTATTAGCATATGTGAGCCAATGAATCATGTAAGGGCTGAAAGAGGCAAGAACTTTTCCTTCGGCAAATAGCGAAGCCAATTAGATCATCCAACAAAAGCTCAAAAAATGCAACTCCATCGACATATACTTAAGGGCTGGTGAGGAGTAATAAATCCCATTTATCCATTAGGATACTTTTGGAATGCTTCACGATTTTAAAATTATGGTTCATAGAAAAAGTGCTACTAGTTCATTTATTTTTCATATTCTTCTCTCCCGACTTTCGATTTCATATCCACCTTTAGGTGGATGCAATCATGGACAATAAGTAAAATAAAAAGGAAGAATAAGACTACACTATACGTTTGTAGCTCTAAATCTACCATACTTAAAAGGATTATAAGATGGGCATGTAAACACAAACACCCATTTAATATTTTCTATTTATATGAAAAAAAACTAAAATTAACACGAAAATCAGACTTTTAAATCCATCTTACGTCGGCTCCTTTGGAAATGAAGTTACCGCCAAATTTTTAATCGAAGCAAATGTACATATCAATAATCACATGCAACAACTTATATATGTCATTATTATAAATTATTATAATTAAGGATTATCAATAAATAATCAAAATTACTTTTATTTTTATAGTTAGTATTTATTAATTATCATAAACAATCAATAGTTATTTTTATATCTATAGCAAATATTTATTAATTACACTTAGTAATTAATAAATAGATATAATGATTAATATTAAATTATTAATAATTAATAATCAATATTAATAATTAACGTTTAACATTTAATATTTGATTAACAAACAATATTTAATAATTAAGAAATAATATATAATTTTTAGTAATTAATGATTACCATTAAATAATTATGTATTAATAATTATATAATAATTAAGATTAATATTTGATAATTAGTAACTAATAATAAATTCTAATACTTCTGAATCTATATTTAGTATTTAATAATTAATTTTAATAATTATTAATTAATAATGACTATTAAAAAGTCAATAATTAATAAATAATAAAGGAGTAGTGAGTAATAATTAATAATAATAGTTAATAGACAAGTAGTAAATTATTAAATTTTAGTCAATAAACGAGAAATAAATAATAGTTTATAAATTAGAAGTAAATTAATAAATTATAGCCAATAAACTAGAAATTAGTAAATAATAGTTCAATAATTTGTAATAAATAGTATTATATATATAATTTATTATTATTAATTGTTAATAATTAATAAATTATATTTATTATTTATATTTAATAGTTAATAAATATACTTAGTAATTATAGTTACTAGTTAATAAACAAGAAGTAAATATGTAATCATTAATAAGTAATAGTTAATAAACTAGAAATTAGTAAACAATGGCTAAATATAATCAGTAAATTTATTATTTTTAATCATTAATAATTATTAAATTATACTTAACATTATTAAATATATTTAATAGTTAATAAATATAATTAATATTGATAATTAATAATTAATATTAAACTGTTACAATTAAATAATTAATAATATATACATACTAATTTAAATATAGTAATTACTAATAAATAAATAATAATTACCATTTTTTAACTAGTAATATATACATAATAATTAAAATTTAACAATTATTTTTCAATTACAATTAAGAAATAGTAAGTAAAAACTGATAAATAATAGTTAATAAGCTAGACTTATACTTTTCATTTTCCATCTACTTCACTTTTCATTTCCTGCTAGCTTTTCAATTATCCCTCCACTTTTCCCTTTTTATAATATTTAACCACACCATTTCTTATTCCCGTCCTTCTCAGATCCATGGTATTTCAACTTTTTACTTCTCAAAATAAAATCAGTCTTCTTCCATGCCCAAAAAATAATAATCAGATCCTCATATCGAATATCACCACTTGCTATTCATGCAACTCGAGGAGATCAAATCTACCACTATGGATCTGGAGATGCCATGCTATAATCTAGGGATGTTGTGCTTTGCATTTTCCTTTACTTGTCTGATATGACAATTATGAATTAACGCGTCTGGATTTTCTTGACGGCTTGGTGATGCTCAATTCACAGATGTGAAGGTGATGATAGAGTGCTGCACTTTGGGCTCGAGTTTTCTAGAGATTGAAGACTAATGGCTCTATGTTTTTGTACCTAAGCATCGTTGGTGATGCTCGATTCATGGATGTGAAGGTGATGATGGACTGCTGCTCTTCAGGCTTGAGTTTTCTAGAGATAGAAGACTAATGGTTTTATGTTCTAGTACCTAAGCACCAATTCAACTCTGCCTAACATGGATGCCTAGTGATGGAGGAGTAATGATTCTTCTCTAATCGCTTGGAGATATCCTATTACGAGTTTCTTATAATCTTTGATTGTTGTTGTAAACTTGAAGTTGATTCTTTGGTTTGTTAGTGGCTCTGTATGGAAATAGAAAATTAAGTTATTTGTTGCGCTGAGTTGGAGTTGATAGGTTTTGATGCACGTATGGCTGAGCGGTTGTATTCAGATTATTGAATTGTTGGGTTATTGAAATGAGATCGTGCTTGGTTGTCAAACTGTTTGGTAAATGAAGTTTTCATGATGCACGGTTTGGTGACAACTATGTTGAGATGGTAGAATTAGTATATTGTTGCAATGAATGCTTTGAAGATTAAGAAAACACTTTGGAAATGGGGACCCTAATTGCCATTTTAGGCTCTAACCTTTTTCATGCTTACGTGGTTACATTTTTGTATGCTAAAATATTTTTCAAGTCTATGCTAGAAATTTTTCCCAACATTTGGATATCTAGCTTCCAATTTGCTATCTACAGGGTCTATTTTTTGACAATGCACTTATCCTTGACATACATCAGTAGCATAATAATCATTTGTTATGCTAGTATAACTGGTTCTTCGTAGAAATTTTTTTCTCTTTTTGCTTCGTTATTTAATTTAGCAAGCATGCTTAATTTGTATGTATAGTAATTCAACTAATTGTTAGTTCAGCAGCCCGGCATGAACAAGATGGAGAACTATGAGTATTGACATAAAATGGATCTAGATATGATCCAAGGATAAAACTAATTGCGATGGATTAAATGAAATTAACCAAACCAAATTGTGGACAACACATTTGAATGTCTAATAAGTATTCTTGTATATTGAAGAGAAACTATGAGTTTCTTATCAATGTCGAGAATAAATATTCCTTAACTGTTTAAATACCACGAAGAGTATTAACTCTATGATGTGGTACGATGCAAAAATCTAAAATTGATTCCAAGTACACTATCAAAATATGATTATGATAATAGTATCCAAAATGATATGATCCTTTTAACCACAAATGTGTCTTTAAGAGAAAGACAAACATAGTTGGATTACAGTGAGACACATTTATAAGGATAATATCTTAAATTTCAATTGTTGAAATTACGGAATAGATTCACCATTCGATGTGCTCAAATGGATATGGATTTTATTCATAAAATTATCGCATAATATGACTTTATGTTTTGGTATGTATGTGTTAAAACAGAAAATTCTAAATAATGAGTTAAGGTTAACTGTTTAGACGTAATAACCAAAGCGCCTCGAAGTCAGTGGAAGCGATATTGAGTTTGTGAGTATTGGGATATGATCCGAGAACGAATACGAAAGTATCATTCAGAAAAGCATCAAAATTGAACAAATGTTTATAGAAATATCAAATAGTTTGATTATCAATCAAAATGCAGAGGAAGCGTGTGCTCATAATAAAGAAAGTTAAAAATGTACATAAATATTTCTAAACCATAAATAAACAACACTTTGCCAATTATTATCGATGTACTTGTGTTAAAATCAACTTTAGTTGTAATACTCAACATTAGATTAATAAATGATGCCTTTATAGTAAATATAAAAGATGTTGGGAATATCCCAAATGATATGCAAGGATAACTTATTAAATGTTTAATACTGAATATGTAAAATTGATTTCTTATGCATCGGTAATAGGAATTATCATACATGTTATGTTTTCTATGATATTTTGATTTGCTTATGTATTTGATACATGAAGCAAATATCAAATCCAAATTAATATCACTAAATGGTTGTTTGAATTGTTCTCGGTATTTATGAAATACTAGAGAATTGTTTATAGAAACTATAAACTCCTTTATGAAGGAGTGTTCGACCTCAAATTTTAGTAAGTGATATTGAGTATAATATGTTAATAATAAATTCGAGGTAAGAATCTTTAATTTGGAAATGTTTTAAATGAAAGACTAAGGCCGATTCAATGAAAAAGACTATGTACATCGCCTTGGCGCCACAATAAAATTAATGTATATAAATATAAATCCATAGATTTATAACTAAGCTGAGGGTAATTCCTAATGTTTACAATATGGTAACATTGTTATATGGTAACAATGTTATATTATTGTTCATAACAGAACCTAGAGTTCACTATAAGTCGAGAGACGTACTTTGAATTGTTCCACATAATAAAAGAAGTTTATCGACATCGGATATAGTTGATTGACAAAGTAGAAAATTAAAACATAATTGCATGCACATTCACTGAACTTACCCAATTGGGTTTGAGAAATCGATCGGATAAGTTGGAACGAGATTCCATAATTGACCCCAAGTGCAAGTGGAAGATTGATAGAGTTAGGGTTGTGCCCAAGGGGCAATTATGTAATTTGTTATATATATATCTAACTTGATAACCAATCTTGTTCAAACTAAAAGCTGTTTTTTCTTTCTATTATATACGTGATATAATGTGTTCTATTGATTAACTAATTTGATTAAAAGTATATTTAATAGAAAATCCATATAAATGGTATGTTTTGTGATAGTAGTTACAAAGTGTTGTAATCATAAGTAATTTAGCACAATGAAAACAAATATACCATTTTGAGTATTCCTAGTCAAGATGTATCGAGACAAGATATCGTCACATTTGTTGAGACTAGAGTACATAACGCTTTTCAAGTGTTGGACAATGTATTACTCATGATCATTAGGGGCACCAAGTTGTTACGTGTCGATAGTTATTGGCAACTATGGAATGACCCACTCGATAGTTTCTGTTGGTTAATATAACTGAGGTTAACCAGAGAATATCGACGTGATTAATTTACACATTTCCCTCGACTTGAGAATAGTGTTGATCTTTAATGTGGAAGGTCCACTTCGATTATAACTTTATCATGGCATGACATCCATCGAATGACTATATTGGGGTTGAGTAGAAGCATTAGAAGTGAAACACTAGAGATGATTCGTCCCTTAGTTATATGATGTTAGTTTCACGGTCAACCGATGTCAACTCAAAGTCAAAGTCGCTGGCCAGTGCAGTTTGGCTAATAATAATTGTTGATATTGAACCAAGGATTTTGTGTTCGGACTATAAAATTGAGTGTGGATGATATTGGAATTTTGACCATTACCAAATTCAGTAAGTCCAAATATGATATAGTTTTGACGAAGAGAATTGGTGTAAATAATCATCACTGTCGGATACCGCTTATAATAAGTAAAATTGGATTTTTTCAAAAGATGTGTGAGCGATAAATTTAACCAAAATGTCACACCACCTCCTAAGTGATGTGTAAACATTGATATTCGAATAGTTTAAGATTAATCGCTGGCTGAATTTACACCTTTGAGTCGCAAAACCGAAATGATGAATGCCTTAAATGAACTATGTGATTTAATTAATCTAGAATCATTGTAAATTGATTGCATTAATTAGTACTTGTTAAACATTAATTACTACATTTTATTTAGTTTGTTTAAATGTCATTAATATTTAGGAAAGTGCGTATACAAAAGTTATAAATGCGCATATTGACATACAATATCTTTAGAATGTTTAAATTTGAGTTGAACATAATAAATATTAAAAAGGGATCCTTAGATAAATTAATATTTATGAAATATTAATAATTAAAATTTTACTTGAATAACATTATCATTTATTAGGGTGAGTATATGAAAAGTATAAAAGCGCATAAATTTGAATTGGATTTAAATGCTCATGGGATTTTGGACATTTTTGAGGGCCCATGTGGCACCATCTATAGTTATCCATATATGTAAAAGAGAAAGGATTTGATAGACATTCAAAAAGGAATTAAGAGATGAAAGTTTTAAGGAAGGAGTAGAAAAGGTTTCTGTCATTCCTTTGAAAACGAATCTCCCTTTGTTTCTTCCATTGTTGATTTCTTTCCTGTAAATCATCTTCCTCTTTCTCTTCTATCATAAAATTTTGAAATTTTCATGGCTTATAAACCTCTAAAATTCCAAAATAAAATATCAAATAAAATTTATAATATAAGATGGTTCTAACCTCTTGATTCATGTAAAATTCAGAGATCAATTCATGGAATCTAAGAGCTTAATTCATTAGTCAAGCTGCATTTTTTTGACAACATTCAAGGTAATAATTTCAATTTTATTTATTCATCATTCGTCTTGTTTATATGATTTTTATGTACTACATATTTCATCTCATCTGAGTATTTGTCTATTTGATCACATAGATTAAATCACCTTTTGCTCCATCTTAATTAATTATATATATTCACAATGTTATTTTGATTTGGTCCTTTGGATCCATTTTAAGATACATTTTGATTTCTTACCTTCATATTGTCATTATTAGGTCTACATCACATGATTATATATTTAATTAATTGTTCATATTGCCTATATAGGTTAGATTTGAAACTTTTGCGGCATATACATATGTGTCTGATTTGTCTTAACTACTTTGTCGTTATATCAAATTCATTGTTTAAAAGGAACCCTTTTTAATTTAAATCTAAGTCTTAATTAATGAAATATTTCTATTATTGATTCAAATATCATGTGTGGTTTATTAATGTATGTATGTACATTTTGCGTTCATTGTTTTAAATCCAATCTTTTAGTTTTCTCACACTTTTGTTTAGAGTAAAAAAAAAGTTTCTTTATAAACATAACTGAACTTTATTGCAAAATATTACAAACCCTTGGATTTCATTTTAAATTAAAGTTGTTAGAACCTCAATTGTTGGATTTTAATGACAACAACTATACAAAGCTAATTTGCAGGTACATGGGCATCAAAAAGAGATAATCAAATACATTCAAAATGAAGATACATAGTACAAAAGAATAAAAGAATGTATATGGAGATACAAGAAGAGATATATACGATAGAGACAAGACAAAGGTGGAAAACAAAGTATTATTAGTCATAGAGTGTCGTGTCTAGAGTTTACAAATGTTAAAATCTTCTCCAAATGGTATACACACATATACATTCATATTTTAAATGAAAAATCAAGTTTTCAAAAATGCATGGAGCGGAACTCAAACCCGGGTCACTAGTTGAGAAGGCAAGTGCTCTAACCATTTGAGCTATGGTAATTTTTAGTTACAGGTCAAATTCAGACGTCTGAATTGACCATTTCAGATGTCTGAATCTGTAATCAAAACTGAAATTTCGTACAATATTCAGACGTCTGAATTCGTAATTTCAGACATCTGAATCTAGGCAAAAATAGCCTATTTCTTTTCTGGTTTGCATGTTTCAAATTTCAGAAGTCTGAAATTTATTTTCAGACGGCTGAACTTCTTCAACTGCTATATTTTTGAAAAGACATTTCATTTTCATGAAGAGTTACAACCTTTTACTAAGAGATGCATCCATACTCTTTCATGATAACTTTTCACGAATGATTACAACTCTTTATACTCTAAATAAACACATTAGAATCATTTGTTTAATTCATCGAATTGATCAAAAGCTTTCTATTTCTATACTACACTGATTCTAACATTTTGAGCATTCAAATTTCTACATAATCATTTATTTACTTCCATATTCTTCACATACACACACACACACATATATATATATATATCAAAAGGAGAAGATTATAGAAAGCTTGTACTATCAAGAGACGAATTCATGTTATTGAGAACACACTGTGTCATATACTTTCTGTATAAGTTGAAGTCCTATTCTGCTATTCAGGCAAGTGAAGTCCTCTTCGGCTGTTGAGGCGAAATCCTATTGTGCTGCTCAGGTCCCTTGTTCGGCTGTTCAAGGGATGTTTTAAACCTGTTCCTCCAGGTTAAGTGAGGATTGTTGTTAGTGAAATTCCGGAAGGAGCCTAGGACTGGACGTAGAACGGGAAGTTCGAACCAGTATAAAATTTCCTGGTGTGCTTGTTTTATTTTTTCTTATTTACTCTGCTACAGTAACTTTGTTTTATTTCCGCACTAGTATATTATAATTCCTTATAGCACGATCTGCACCACCACATTCATTTGGTATCAGAGCCTGGTTTTCTAGAGATCGTAACAACATCCTAGAATAAATGGCTACAAAGAGATCTAGTCAAGACAATAAGAAGAGGAAGAGCAATAAAGAAAAATCAAAGGAGCAAACAAACAAATGCTTCATGGCAAAAGATAATGAGGTTAGTGATCTAACTTTTGATGATATGATAGAAATAAATTCAGAACTTCTAGACACTTTAAAAAGTCTCAAAAGAAAATATAACGAAGCTCTAGAAAATCAGAAGAAAGTAGAATTCGAAAGAGATGTGCTTAAAGATGAGAAGAACATATTAGAAGAAGAACTTGAGAAAATTCAAGATTTAGACAATTCTCAACTCGCTCTATTAAGTCAAGAAATAGAAGCTCAAAAAGAAAAGAATAATGCTCTAGCTTCTGAAAATCATGAGTTAAAAACAAAAATTAAAATTGTTGAGTTAGATAACACTAGTCTCAAAACTAAGCTTGATGACATTACTAAAAATATTTTCAATTTTAATAAAGGGAGAGAAAATTTACCCAGGGTTATTGAAAATTCTCAACCTGGTTCAAATAAGAAGGGATTAGGTTGTGTTAAGAATTCAAAAGCTCACAATGATAAAAGCGGTTTAGGCTATAAACAAGCTAAAAGTAAAAATAATACCAAATAAGCATTCATGTATACCAACTTTAGTGCTAGTACTAGCAATCAAGATAGTTTTAAAACCAGTTATATCATAATAGTACTTTATTTAGAAATATAAAAATTATTCTTCAAGTACTAAGCTAATGACTAATAATATTAAGATATGGATTCCAGCTAATATGATTGATTATGATAAACAACTTTATATTAGCAACTATTATAAGAATATAATTTGTAATGAAAATTATATTTATAAAGGTTCAACCACACCCAAATGGGTATGGTTTCCAAAGACCTAATCCCCCGGACCCTAACAAAGTAAGTGAGTACCGAAAATTATTATTATTTTTTACAGGTACTCAGAGAAACAAAAGGAAAAGGATGGATTTTGGAATTTTGAAGAATGTTCCATACGTTTAATAGAATTACGTGCTTACAATAAAATATGGACTTCAGTAAATATGGTAAAATTTATTTTATTTTTCCTTCATAATTAATAATGAGTTTATCTCGTTATATACAAGATATTTTATACAGTTTTATATATTCCCTCATTCTTTTTGATAATGACGAAGGGGGAGAAATTCATATGTATATTGATAGAGGGAGATTTATACTTAGGGGAGATGTTATACTTAGGGGGAGCTTTAAACATATTAATATTATTTTTTTATATAGAATGAATATATTTTTTTAAAATTGTATAGTTGTCATCATCAAAAAGGGGAAGAATGTTAGAACCTCAATTGTTGGATTTTAATGACAACAACTATACAATTATGTCAAAGAATCTCTAAGCTAATTTGCAGGTACATAGGCATCAAAAAGAGATAATCAAATACATTCAAAATGAAGATACACGGTACAAAAGAATAAAAGAATGTATATGGAGATACAAGAAGAGATATATATGATAGAAACAAGACAAAGATGACAAACAAAGTATTATTAGTCATAGAGTGTCGTGTCCAGAGTTTACAAATGTTAAAATCTTCTCCAAATGGTATACACACATATACATTCATATTTTAAATGAAAAATCAAGTTTTCAAAAATTGCATGGAGCGGGACTCGAACCCAAGTCACTAATTCAGAAGGCAAGTACTCTAACCATTTAAGCTATGGTAATTTTTAGTTACAGGTCAAATTCAGACGTCTGAATTGACCATTTCAGACGTCTGAATCTGTAATCAAAACTGAAATTTCATATAATATTCAGATGTTTGAATTCGTAATTTTAGACGTCTGAATCTAGGCAAAAATAGCTTATTTCTTTTCTGGTTTGCACGTTTCAAATTTTAGAAGTCTGAAATTTATTTTCAGACGGCTGAACTTCTTCTACTGCTATATTTTTGAAAAGACATTTCATTTTCATGAAGAGTTACAACCTTTTACTAAGAGATGCATCCATACTCTTTCATGATAACTTTTCACGAATGATTACAACTCTTTATACTCTATATAAACACATTAGAATCATTTGTTTAATTCACCGAATTGATTAAAAGTTTTCTATTTCTATACTACACTGATTCTAACATTTTGAGCATTCACATTTCTACATAATCATTCATTTACTTCCATATTCTTCACACACACACACACACACACATATATCAAAAGGAGAAGATTATAGGAAGATTGTACTATCAAGAGACAAATTCGTGTTATTGAGAACACACTGTGTCATATACTTTCTGTATAAGTTGAAGTCCTGTTCTGCTGTTCAGGCAAGTGAAGTCCTTTTCGGCTGTTGATGCGAAATCCTGTTCTGCTGCTCAGGTCCCTTGTTCGGCTGTTCAAGGGTTGTTTTAAATCGGTTCCTCCAGGTTAAGTGAGGATTGTTGTTAGTGAAATTCCAAAAGGAGTCTGGGACTGGACGTAGAATGGGAAGTTCCAACCAGTATAAAAATTCCTGGTGTGCTTGTCTTATTTTTTCTTATTTACTCTGCTACAGTAACTTTGTTTTATTTCCGCACTAGTATATTATAATTCCTTATAGCACGATCCGCACCACCACTTTCAAAAGTTAGACTTTAGTTTGTTACTTTATGTTAAAGCATAATCTAAGTAATAAATTTTAACATAAGGATGTTGTATTAATTCTCAAACATATTGATTTGTATGCATGTATGTGTGTGTTTGTGTGTGTGCGCGTCTCTGTGTGTGTGTGTTTTTGTGTGTGTGTGTGTGTTAATTTGACTTAAAATTTATAAGACGAACTTTTATGTAAAATCATAATTTATAATCTTCAACCCTTTTAGTTTTGAAACTAGGTTAAAAATTGTTGTCTTTAATTTTAAACTTATAAAATAGTGAAACTTAATTTTAACACATTTAAATGTATAAGTCTATTATATATAAATGTGTGTGTTTTAAATAATAATATAGACAATAAAAAACATACGAAGGAAACATCATCTTTATACACAATATGATATGTTGCACTTACATAATTTACAATAGAATACATTTGGACATAGTTATATTTCATATCATGAATAAATTTCTAGTTAATGGCATTTAATGAATTAATCAATCTATTTAAGTAGTGAGAATAAAAGGTTTCTATAACGACCCTCTAATTTATCACTTTGATAAATTATATTTATTTTTAAAATTTTGCAAATAAAAGGTTGATAATACGAATAATATTGTTCCAAGTGATAATAAGTAATAGTAATCTTATTTTGAATAAATATTTAAATAAAATATTTTCCTTGAAATTTATATCGATAAGATAACATTGAATTTAAATCATTGATTTATTTAATTTAAATTAAGATTTAGCAATTTAATAATTATTTTAATTTATTCAAATAATTATTTTAAATAAATTATAATTCATTTTGAATAACTATAAAGTGATAACAAATCAATTATAATAGTTTTATAAAGTGATAAGACTGATTTGAAAATATAAGGAAAAGTCATTATCACTTTATAGGAATAAAGGCAATTTTTGTGAATAATTTTTAATATTAATCTATAAAGTTTTATAAATGAAATGTGATCATTTTAAATTGTTTAAAATAATAAGAAATTTATTTTTGATTTTTGTTTAAAAATATACGTATGTTAGAGCATAAGTGAAAATATGACCGATAATTGGTTCTCGGGATTTTAACTGCTTAACAAATAAAAGCTGTTCGAAGATGTTTGAAGTTTTATATACCTACATATACATACGTTTACATGTTACATACATATGATAACATACATATACAAAATATAATTAAGTATAAGAAATATAATATTAAAAAAATTATATATTTTAAAGATTTCTTGCCCTTAAGCACAAATAAGTCAACATATGTATACATGAGATGATGGAGGTGACGTGCACATGGAGGGGAGGATGGGCTTTGACCGTGCATTGTGAAGAGGGGAAGTGTGTTGGAGAAGCCTTGAAATAGTGATAAAAGTGATGTGTGCATGTCTTCTTTTATATTCTTCATTTTCATATAAATACCGCCCCTCTTTCTCACAAATTCCTAATAAAATTTCACTCTTCTTCCACTTATTTTTCAAGATTTTTAAGAGCTCTCTAATGGCTTCTTATTCATAAAAAAGTTAGAAAAAAATACAACAAATATAAGAAGAAAAGACATATACTAGTTTATAATATCAATCCACTTCAAAACTAGTTTGAAACTCCACTTCTCTTCCAAAATCAACGACCACTACCCCCCACACATCTTGGCCATGAGCACCTTCTCCACTTAGCCTAGGTCGAGCTCCTCTTTAAGTCATAGGTGTAACAACCTCATATTTTCAGCCATTTGCGTCCACATATGCCGGACTTGAATTGCTCAAAATACCGCATTGTAAATAAATTTAGAGCAAATGACATACAATCACAGAATCACAGACACAGAAATATCAGAATAACTCGCGGCAGAAATTAAAATATCATAGTAGTTCATGAAGCTACTATAACAAAATCTCAGAACAAATAGATAATATCAGTCTGAAAAACATATACAATAGAAATCTCAAATACGTAGAAGTTCATAAATACCAAAGCTGAAATAGAACAACAGAAACTGAAAGGGAATAGATAACTAGACAAGTAGAATCTCCAGCGATTCCTAACTCCAGAAAAGAAATCCAAAGCTAGCTGTAAATACTCAGGCTGACTCGAGCGTAAAGTAAAACACAAAACACTCGAGTCAAGACATATATACTTATATAATGTAAACCAACTCAAGTGAACTGTAGTAGTAATGTACAATAACTTAAAGGATGCTTGGGATCACCCATCCTCTAAGGATCAGTCAAACTATAAATTTATATACATCCCGTGGTTAAAATTCCAAAATGGTATTTTATACATCTAAATCAAGTATCATTTCAAAATTCAATATCATTTCAAATTCATTTCAAAATATCATATCATTCCAAACCTAATTCTTTTTATTTAATTTAAATACCAATCCAAATCACATTTCAAAATGGTTTATATTTCAAACCAAAATATTCCATTTAAACCAATTAAATATTCCAATTAAACCAATTATATATTCCATTTAAACCAATTAAATATTCCATTTAAACCATTTAAATATTACATTTAAATCATTTAAATATTCCATTTAAATCATTTAAAAGTGAAGTTATTATATTTGATAATCAACTATCAAATTCTCAAAAATTTAGCCTTTTCAAAGTTCATTTATTCTTTTAAATTTATCAAAACAATGTAAATTCAACTTTCGCAGCGCTTAGAAGATGCTACGGAAAGTTATGTTTTAAAATGATTCATTTAACAAAAGACAGCATTTAAAATGCTGTAATAGGTTTAATTTAGTTTCAAATAAACTTTAGTTAAGTCCAGCAACTACAACACTTACAAAGTTCTGTAATAGCCTTTGTTCAATTCTAGCCATTTCGTTCATTTACATCAACTATAACATTTTCAAAATACTGTACTATCCTTTACATTAATAACATTTCAAAAATGCAATTAATTAAATTCCAAATAGTCAATATAATTTCATAAATAATTAAATTTTTGTTTAAACCATTTTAAACTTATAAAATCATATATTTTCACTTTTAAAACAATCATTTCAATACCCCTTAATTCATGATTTTACAAAGTGAAATTTTCATAAATAATTATCAAATCTTTAATAACTCAAAAATAAATGTAAAATTTTATAACATTTCATTTACTTTACATTTTAATTAAGTTTACCATTTCATAAATTAAATTTAAATTCCCTTTTTATTTTTCATAACTTAACTTTATTTTAAAACACATTTCACATTTTTCAAGTTAAGTTATATTTCAAATTTCAATTTTAAAACATTATTTATTTAACTATTTTCAATTTATAGAAAAATCAATAACACTTTATAAAATCATTTTTAAATTTAAATTTAAATCAAATTGTCACATTTTCTTATTTAACTTAAACTTCATTTATAAACAAAATCATAAATTCCAAAATTTACTTATATTTCAAATTCTACTTTACATTTATTTATTTCACTTATTTAACTTGTAGAAAATCACTAAAATTTTATAAAAATCATTTTTAATTAAATTTAAATCAAAATTCCATAATATTTACATTTTTGTAATATTTTAAATTTTTTAGAAAGATATATTTTAACCACTGTCTGTATAAAATTTTCTAACCTAAGTCCAATGATGTAGATAATATATCATTTCAATCCGTAATTTACAAAGGAAAAATCCAGGTTCTATCATTTCAAACCCGCAATCCCAAGTAAATGCAAATGAATAAAAATCGCTCAGGCCTATCATTTCATCCCATAACAATTTTTCCCTATTCTAAAGTCCGTTCGGGTATTTATCTTTTCAACCCATAGTGATTCTAATCTATAGGGAACTTGCAGTGTGATAAACTGATGTAAATAAAATAGATGATATAACAGGTGTATAAGCATGGGTGAACATCATATGATCGTAGCATAAGCAGTTATAACATAATGATATGGTTTACAAATTCAATTGCGATCAGTTTACTAGTTATGTAAGTATAAAGTGTCTGGTGAGAATTACTCACTTGTTTCAAGCTGGAGATAGCACGACAAAGCACACAAACGAATATCCAGAAGGCACGGTAACACGAACTAGGATTTAAGTGAGGAAAGAACCAAGCTGGATATCTTGTACACAACCCATAATCAAGACAAATATAAATATGATTTCAACACCAAAATATACTTATGATTTTCAACATAGAGTACACATTGAAACAATTTAAAACAAAGCAACAAATCACAATATGATTTTCCCATGCCTCAACCATCACATGTGCTCGGCCTAGGGGCCATAAATGTTTGGCCTAAATGGTGCATATGGCTAGGGTATGGGTTCATATAGGCTCGGATAGCTAGTGATAAAGGAGTGGAAGTTACAAGGGTAGGAAATACTAAGGTTTCAAGGCAAATAAATGGGTTTTTAGTGCACCACATAGGCTCGGCCTGACATGTATTTGGCTTGGCCATGTAAGGTGAAGGTCAGGTGGGGTCTGGAGTACCGGCCATAGGTGGTAGAGGGACTGGTGGCGGCGGCTAAGGAGGCGGTCTAGGTGGAAATTGAAGTGTATTTGCATTTAGGGTTCGGCTATGGTAAGTTCAAGGGGATTTGTGAGGTTTTTGTGGTAGAAGCAACATAAGGGGGTCTCGGCCTGGTCATGATAAGTGGAGAGGATGGTGAAGTGGCTGTAGACGTGGTGGTGCTGGACGGTGGAGGTGGTGGAGGAGTATGGCATAGCAATTGTATGGAAGAGTCAAGGCAAATTCACAAAGGAAAATCAATAAAAGAAGATGAGAAAAGAGAAAGACATCACCCTATCCTTCAGATCTGAAACTTGCATGCAAAATGAAATGGAAAAGGGTGTTTTCACGTGAATGGAGAAAAAAATAAGTCACGGCTATAGAGTTCGAAAGGTCGGCCCAAAGAATGAAGAGGTGGAAAGTGAAAAGTCAAAAGTTAAAAAGGCAAAGTCTCTTGATATTTCCTTTTTCTTTACTTCAAATAAATAAAAATAAAACCTAGGTAAATAAAATAAAAATGAATAAAAAATAAAGTAAAAGTGAAATAAGTAAAAAAAATTCATGAAAATATAGAAAATATAATATAGTTATTTATATGTAAACTAGTATTGAAAATTGAAAATAAAATATAACCAGTTTTTGGAAAAATAACAACAACACTTTAAAAATGTTTTAAAAATAAAAAATATACATAAAATGTCATATTACACACATATACACAAATTAGAACAAGATATGACCAATAAAAATATTATTTATATAAATTAAAATAAACAATATTGTTAAAATAAATCAATTTACATACAATATTGTAAAAAGCATAACTTGCACAAGACAAATCGGATTTCAACGAAATGAAAAGCAGTATTCTTTATATTAAATGTAATTTCATAATAAAAGATAAAATTAAAAATTTCAAGTATTTAAATTTTAAATTTAAAAGTCAAAGTTTGGCCGATTTGACCAAAGATACACTTTTCTGGAAATATCCTATTTATTCAGGTTTGAAATTATAATTCACACAAAAATAAAAATATACCTTTAAAATAACAAAATTTATTCATTTTAATAAATATAATAAAGTTTTTAAATCAGGAGTTTCAATTTAAATAATTAAAATAAACAATTAAAATAAATCTAAAAATTCAGGGTTGTTACAATAGGCTTGGTTTCGTTTGCATTGGTTCAATCGTAGTGGAGCTATTGCCGATTTTCTACTTGCTGAAAGGGAAAATGAAGGTGATAACTCCTAAACTATTATACTATATGTTGGGTGATGATATGATGTTTGCAAATGGAATTTTAATATGCTTTGACCATCAAGTTTGATTGTTTAAATATGAATGTTGAAAACATATGCAAGTCACGAAAATACACGTTGATAAGCACAAAGGAAACCATTTTCCTTGGTTTAATGAAATGGTGTATATGGAATTGTTAAATCTCTAAAAAATGGTTTAATTTGTATTTGAATTTTTTTTAAACATTCAAAACTATTTTGGTGAAGTTTGAAAAGAAATGGAAAATTTAAAAATAAGCGCGTCGCGTAATAGTAGTTCGCGATTTCGCGCTATAAAAGTCAAATAAGTGTAAAAGTTGGAATATAGCTCGGAATTCTTCGAGATAAGAATTTTCTAAACTATTATATCCGTACTTTTCCAACAAAGAAAGAAAATCGAGATTCTGATAAGAAGATTTTGAAATATGAGTAAAACATTTTAGAAAAATTCTGAATTTGTAGTTCGGAATCCAAAATTGGATTTCTTCGAAAATGATATTTTAGGTTGTTTAAAAATATGGACCAGATCTATAAATGTTTTAAAATATTTTAAAGATGATTTGAGTAATAAAAATGAATTTTCAAATAATAAAAAGTCGTCTTGATCAATATAACTTAAAAGACACTTCCCGTAGCACTTTTTCGTAGCATTTTTCCTTAATTTTTGATAGTTTTAAACACAATCGTTCTTTCTCAAATCTTTTTTAAATGAATTTAAATGATTAATAAAGCATTTGTAGGTAATTTGATGTACTTGTGAAATGGTTAAATGTTTTAATGATTTAGAGTTGATCAAATAACTTGACCGCCTTATGCGTATTAAAGAGATAGTGTTTGGGCTTGGGTTTGAAAAATTAGTTTCCTACTCTCCCTGGCTATCTGGACAGGCCCGACGGAGGGGATATTAAATTTGTTTTACTTGGATCAAAATTTTCCAAAGGATAAAGAATTATATTTTCCAGGATTTAAACAATTTGGAATTTATAGAGATAATTTTCTTGTACTCGGTGTTAAAGCTCGAAGAAAGAACTCGTAATATTCATGGAATTTAAAAGGTGATTTCATAGTTATTCCACCCATAGTATTTATTGAATATGGGAATTGATATTAAGTAGAATTAGATGATTTCTATAGATTCTGCTCGCTTAAAATTTACTAGTTTTGAATTAACATCCTAGATAACATGATTTTAACTAAATTAAACGTATGAGTTTTGAACTAAGAAATCTCTGTCAAGCTTTAAATGAAATGATTTGAAATTTTTAAAGAGTTTTAAGTAATCAAAGGATTCAGTAAGAGAGGTTTAATATTTTCGTATATACTGAAAAGAAGTGTTTTAAAAGATGTATATATATATAGATATCTAAAAGAGATTTTTGATAAAATGAATTTAATCAATTAAAGAATGATTCCCTATTCACAAATCCCTTTTTATCGATGATTAAGGAACGAGGGTTAGATGTGAGGTAATTCCTATCAAAAAACCACTTCAAACCAATTTATGCATTCGAAAGATAAAGTTCTGATGGAGAGAATGAAGAACGAAAACGGAGGGTTTTAGAGATGAAAGGACTACTTGTTGATAAATCTAATTAGCTCTCAAATACTAAAGTAGCAGTGATCCCTTTATTTTTGAAACTCTTTAGGTTGCAAGGACTTCTCGCTACTAATCCTAGGGTTAATTCTTGATAGGATGTGGTAGGAGGGTGCCTGCGGTTTCATTCAGTCCTAGAATGAACTTGTATGGACGGATGTCTAACATCGCATATTGAGATTTCATCGTTGACTTTTATGAATATACATCTGTTTGGTAGTGGAAAAGGCAACTTCTCAAAGCTTAACACCCTTCTTTGAGACGTATTATGTGACACCCCACACCTTTAGACACCTTGAAAATCAGACACGACTAGAGACACGGTTGGTTGGGTGAAATAAATATCCATAACATAGCACAGAGATTAAGGCAACAACATAAATTGATTAAAATATTATAGCGGAAGAAAACTTTCACTGATTATAAATTAATAGCAAAACAGCTTCACTAAAAACAACATTATTCCAAATTTATTTCTGAAACCAAAAGTACCAAGTAATCTCCACTAAAACATAAAACATAACAAAGTTCACAATATAGGTCCCCATATATAAAGTAAAGTACAGAAAAGAGAAACGAAATACATGAAACAAAAAAAAAGCTGAAGATAACAACTGCTCCAATGACCCTCCAAGCTGCAAAAAACTGCAACCTAGATCTGCCCTCATATGATTTGGAGAAAATAGGAATGAGTTAGACATAAAGTTTGGTGAATGAGAAATAAAATGAAGCAGAAAGAATAAAATAGTTTAATTCCAAGTCTTCCTCGGATATCGTAGAAAGTGAATAAAATAATGCAGTGAACCCTTCTTAGATACAGTTCCTAAGAAGGCAAAGTCCGTGGTTACTCTAGGAAAGTGAACCATGCAGTAATACCGAACGTCAATCGGCCTGTCGGGCCTACCGTCCATACCTATCCACGTGTTACAGCATGAAATTCATGCTCTTCACCTGTACACTATGACTAAATGCCTCTTACATCTGACCGGTGCCGACTCAAACAACCTCGCTTGACCTCGAAGTTGCGCTCAGGCTTCGCCAAACTGAACTCTTATCCTCATGTCTCCTCGGTCACCAACATGGACTTGACCCTATCCAATCTGTCGGTCCTCCGAAAGAGCTCCCACAGCTGGATCGGCTGCGCAAAATCCTCCAATGATCGGCCTAAAGAAGCCTACGTCGGAGCATACTTGTCATGTTCCATCCGTGTCGATCTACCTGAAGAAGTCTATGATTACCGATGCTATTTATCCTACGTACTAGCAACCTATAAAAGGTAACAAACATCCTTGCGAACCTACCTGCCCGCTCCTAGTACGTACAACCAAAACTATATTTTGGTCTTAACTGCATGAAACACCTATCCAGACCTTTACAAGGTTTGCCTACCAAATCACTTCCATATTAATTAATTTTACCTTTAAAGTTTACATACTATTTATTTCCATTAATTTTCTTTAGGCCATTTTTACATCCGATTTGGTTATTTTACAATTTCTCTTTTTCTTTCATAAATGGTATTTCAATTTCACGTTCGTTCAGTCTGTATGGTTTGTCTGTAATTTTTACGCCATTTTGTTATATATTTGCACTAGCTTTTAGGGTCCATTTAGTTTACATTTTTTTCACCCGAATTTACGTTCTCCTTTTAAAGATTTAATCTGTACAAATTTTTTATCCAATAGCCACAAACCATTTAATTACACAAAATTCCGCTTTTACATTTTTAGGCTATATATGAAACAAACAATTATGCCAATTAGACTTTCCAATTTTGTCCTAAATCCATATTCAAAATTATGTAATTATATCAATCAAAACCATAATTTTATTCAAGTAACATATTCTAAATTTATTCAACTAACTTGTTCTACCCATAGAAATTAAGTAACAATTCTAATTCAATTTAATTAAACCAGTCTTATTTATGCCATAAACGTGAATAACAATTTGTTTGTTCCGAATTTCAACCCAAACATGAATTATAAATGAGAAGTGGAAGAATAAGAAGATACAATAATTTACATAAATTTCAATCTTGTTTATGCCATAAAACGCGGAAAGACAATTTACATGTCCCATATTTTAAACCAAACATGAACTAGATTTGAGAAATGGAAGAAGAAGAAGAAGAAGTTGCAATAATTTACATCTATTCTCAATTAATAACAGATATTAATTCATATAAACGTGCCGGAAAAGAATTGAAATTGAACTATTTTATTTTTCTATTTCATATTAATTCTTAATCACCTGGCACATGAGCTTGCATAAATTTGAAAAAAACTTTGTTTTAATCTTTCTCCCTTTGATTCTTCTAAATTCCCCAAATTGCTTGAATATATATAGATAATTTAATTTGACAGAGAATTATTTATTTAGTAGAGAAAAGGAGAAAGAATAATACATACTAATTTTACTTTAGAATTATGGTGACAGCTGAATAAGAGATTAGGTTTAGGTTAGATGGTTTATTTATAGATTGTTTGAGTGAATATAATCCATTAGATTATTTTAGATTAAATTTGGTTCTTTTATACACTTAATGGTTATCCTTCTAGCCCATATACATCACTCAACCAATAAAATTTAGTCATCTCATCCTATTACATCACTGGAGCGAATGGGAAGCTGCCACATGTCAGAAACAACACTGAAATACGTAGGAAAATCGCTGGAAATGAACCAGCTAAAAAGACAACGCTTCAGATTTTGGGCAACAACGGGACTTGATCTCTAGTCACTAAGGAAATCAACATGCGCCTTTACCACTGTACCAAAGGTACTTTTTATTTCTTTTTTAATATATTTCCCATAAAATATCGAGATGTTACATCTTAGCTCAGAGGTTCTATGTTTATGGAAGTCAATAATGATCGATAGAATGGCAATGTGGCATTCAAAGGAAGATGATGTGCTATGATAAAGGTAATTGTTACCTTAAGCCTCACACCCGAAAATGGCTAAAACATGGTAGATGCAGCAAGGATATGTGGTTCGCAACTATTAGGGTATGATCATCCCTTCCTAGATATATTTCCATCCGCTATGACGTTCGGGTTTAAATTATTCTGGTGTATGCTAAGAGACGTCTCAGATAGGTTGGTAACGACCGGGGTGATGGCATATTCGAAGCTATCTAAGGAAAGGTAGACCAATCTTGTGTTGTTAGAGGTGCATATGTTCTGTTGGTCTCGGTATATTCCTCTAGAGATGTACTACCGAAAGGTAGTTCCTTCACCTGGTCATTTGTATGGAATCCATTCTCCAATAAGTGCTTGCCAGTTTGTTTGTAGAACTAGCGTTTGTGGATAGTATTACTGGAATTTAATCAATGTAACAATTTTGGCTAAGATTAAAATGTTTTCAAAGATTTGTCGTTAAAAATAATATCCATTATTTTCACCAAAAAATGCTTTGTTTATCATAAGATAAAAATGCGTTACGTGTTTATGTGCGGCATGGTCTTATGAAATACCTTTTGTTTTCAAAAGACGTATTTTGAGTTTTCACACCAGTCCCATGACTGACCCGGAGTTTATTCTCCCTTTTCCTTAAATTCTAGGTGCCCTAATGTCACAACCCACTTTTCCATACTGATTTAAGCCGACTTTAAACCACTCTTGTCAGCTAAACCGTACGGGAAGACGGATAATGAAAGAAAGAAGGTAGAAATAGAAAGAAGAAAAGAGAACAAATCAAAATCTCACAGCGGATCGACTAAATTATAATATAAACAAATTTTTACATGAAATCAAAACTGTTACTTTGTATAACATATACAAGTTTTACATTAGAGTTACAACCACACAACTTAGACGGTTATATCAATCCAGTCCTTGCAACCACAACCACACGACCAAACAGACTAAATATAAACACCTACGAGAACACGTTCCTGATCCAGCTCCTCTCCTGAACAGCTTCTACTCTTCCAGTTAAACCTGGAATACATATGCTCGGTCTGACCCGAGCATATAGGAAAAACACCAAGCCCGGGTCAGTCCGGAAAACCAGCGTGAGAAACCACACTCAAATTGATTTTTTTAAAGTTTCAAAAAAATCCTTTAAAGAATCAAAAGCATCTCGTAAGACCATGCCACAAATAAATATGTCGGGTTTTTACCTTACGATAGCTAAAATATTTTTATACCGAAATCCTCTGATATTATAATAGGGTCTATATACAAATACTTATTTAAAATAGCCAAAATGGTTACATTTATTAAATTCCAGCTACTGGCCACAATCGTGGGTAATATAAACAAAACTGAAAAAGGCACGTAGGGAGAATGGATTTTCAACTAATGACTAGGCACTGGGGTACCACCTATCACGGTACGTGGCCTAGATCACCGTACCGAGGATTACTCTCAATCCCCTGCAACACAAGACCACGACTACCCCTTACTGGATAATCCCGACTAAGATCACCCCGCGGTTGGGATCAGCAACCGCCCACTAAGCCGAAATAAAAAGTGACATCTAGACAGGGATGACCTCACCCTAATGGGTGCTACCCACTTAGCCTTGCTGCATAACCCCTGATTTTCAGTCATTCCTGGTTGATGGGGCTCGAGGCTAAGCATTACCTTTTTAGAACACATCTCTTAGAATGCTCATCGCCCACCTGACGATGTTCTAAAAGCATTCATCCATACAAGTCCGTTCCGGGTTCGAACGGAACCGTAGGCACTACTCTTGCTACATCCATTTTGGAATCATCCTCAGGATTAGTAGCGACTAGCCCTTGCATTTCACTGCTCCACCTTCAAATCCAAACTCTTGTTTTCCACACGAAAACGTTCGAACCGGATCGAAGTGGTTTTCAGGAAAAAAATCCCGAACCCGGTCTCTTCGAAACGATCAGCGCATTATCCAATATTGATAGCTGGTTATTTAACTATCAAAATAACTAATCAATACAACCAAGTTATTTCTCATTGCAACCATTAAGCCTTGTTCACATTTAAAATCCTATCAGATTTAAGAAAGCTTATTTATTGGGTAGATATAAATTTAAAACAACTTCTTTCCAAATCATACTTATAAAATTTTCAAATACATTTCTCAAGTTTATTAAATAAAAGTACTCTTTTTATAAAAGTTTCTATAATATATTATATTAAAGGATATATACCTAAATTCTAAATTAATAAAAATTTACCTTTTAAATAATTATTACAAAAATAGTATTTATACTTGAAATAGTTCAAATAATACTGTTAACGCTAAAAATTGAACGCTAACACCCTGGTGTATGTTGAGATTAAATGAAAACACCACCTGTGAACACGGGAGTTAAAAACAAGTAGAAAAGTAACAAAAAAGCGGGAAAAGACAACAGTTTTATAGTGGTTCGGCTTCAGGTTAAGCCTACGTCCACTTTAATCCTCTTTATTACTGAATCAGTTACAACTTTACAACAATCTTCAGTTACAATACTGATGAGACAAACAACAATAACTCCGTAGAAGAATTCTTTGAATCCATGTTGATTGTGTTAGATTTCCTCTTGAAGTTTGTTGTGATGTCTTTTGTGTTTGAAGTGTCGAGTGAGTCGAGAATTCAGCAGAGTGTCGATGTTCCAAGAATGAGCCAAAAGATCCCTTGAATGTTGAAGCTAGCGCCGTATTTATAGGGGAGCTCGACCTTAAGTCGTAGGACGCGAGCGACCTTGGGTAGGTCGTAGGTCGTATGCGACCTAATGGGAGTTGTCTACGGTTTACACAAGGAACACCTGATCGCCCTGGAGAAATTGGTAAGTCATAGGTCATGGCCGACCTAAGTATAAAGTGGCATAGGAGGCTCCTCTGGTAAGCTTAGGTCGTGAGCGACTTAGGTATAAGTCGTAGGTCGCTAGAGAACTTTATCCCCATTAAGTCGCTTCCCTTATTAACTCGCTAGGTCGCGTACACCTTTAGGTCGTGGGAGACTTAGAGGGTAGCTAGGTTGTAGGAGCCTTAAAGTCGTAAGCTCTTTAGGTCGTTAAGACCGCTCCATCCTTAGGTCGCTCATGTCATTAGGTCGGGACTTTGCTTCAATAGTTAGGTCGCGAGGTAGCTTCACTGGTTAGGTCATTAGATCCACTTAGCTACTAGCTCGTGTATACCTTTAAGTTGCTAGGTCACCTTAGTCCATAGGTCGTTGGTGCGCTAGGTCGCTCATCTTGCTGGTTTACTTTATGTGTTAGGTCTCTTACTCCCTTAGGTAGTTAGGTCGTGCCTTCACATAAGTCGCTAACCCGTTGAGTCGTAGGTCGCTGGTTCATCCGATCTTTTTAAGTCGCTGAACTGTGTAAGAGTGGAGTTAACATTTGCCCCTCGAAGTATATGCCTATACCATAGGTCGTGTACTTCGACATAACTCTGCTAGGTCGTGAGCGACGTAAGAGATAACTTAACTCGTATGCCCATTCGCCTTATATAACTGTTATCTCGTTCCTTCCGCTTTTACTTATCTGTTCTAACAACTTGCTCCACCATTAACGAGTTTTCAAGCTTTCAAAGGCGAATTTGATCTACTCAACCGTCAACCCATCTTTACTATCATATCATGTAAGTAATTTCGATCGATACCCAATCACGGCCATCGTCGAAACATGAATCCTTTCTTCATGTGCTGTGTTTTACTGTGAATCATGTCTCAATCGGTCTTTGATCGCCATACGACGCGTTGACGTTTTAATTCACAAGAACACGGAAACGCATTGGATATATGATGGGTCTGAGGTGATCTAAGCCGGTTTTGGGCGATTTAGTGATGTCGAAAGATGATGGATTTCACTGGGAAGATGATTGATAGAAGGTTATCGGGTTAATGGGTTTGTTTGGTAATTTGCTGAGGAGCAAAGAGTGTTAGGAGATAATTGGTTGAGGAACTTCGGCCGACCTTAGGCTCATTGGCTTGATCACAAGACGCGCGACCTATCTTACCTGCGACCTAGCTTGCTTGCGGCCTAACTCGCTTTCGACCTAACTTGTTGTGGCATAGGTCTTAGGTCGCGGATGAGCTAACACTTAGGCACTTGTTGGTGGCTTAACTTCCAGCGACTTAAGCTTTTAGGTCGTGTGCGACCTAGTCTTTAGGTCGTGGGAACGACTTATGACAAAAAAATTTGAGTCGCTTCTTGCGACCTAGACCAATATCAATCCAATCTGTTAGGTCGTGAGCGACCTAGAACTTAGAGATTTTTTTTTATATATACTTGGATTGTGACTTAAGGACTTGAACAAAACTTGAAAGCTTCAGAATTTTGATAGAATTTGGCTGTACTTCTAACTTGAATTCTTCATTTGAACTGCCAAGATAACTTGTATGACCTTGCTGTACTTCTTAACAGATTATATTCACTTGTAAGCTAACAACCTGCTAAACACAACATTTGCAGAAAACTAGGGCGAATATACTGTCATTGACAGCCCACATCGAATGACAGATTAGTCGATAAAAGATAATCAACTTAAAGAAATTATATGAAATGCTGTGAATCAACAAACTCAAGTGAAGTATTAAAGCAATGCTAAATTGATCAACCAAAACTAATCTGTTTGCTTCAACATTGTACTTGAACTTAAAGCAACAAGTCCTGAAGCTTTCTAACTGACAGTTATTAATCAGTTTAATTTCAGTTATATTTTCTCGTTATTTTATTAGTTCCGCACAACACTTTACACATTTAGGAAACGTGAACCTTCATATTTGAATATCCAGCTCCTTGTGTAGAATGTCTTCTCAAGAAGAGATAATCGAGCAATCCGAAGGAGTCTTCCCGATAGCTGACCCATTGGTCGATCCTCCGGAGAGAACTCCAACTACCTTGAGTCAGCGGACATTCAATCAACTACATATTTAATTTGGGATTGTCAAAGCAGATGCTAGATTTCCTGGCCCAAATGATAATGCCGACAAGCCACCTCTTGGTTTTGTCGCCGTCAACGTCAGATGTGCCTTTGTGGTGCCATTCCTCCTTTCAATGAATTTCTTCATCAACTCCTTTTCCGGCTAACCATCTCTCCCTTTCAACTACATCCCAATGGCTATGCCATCCTGATGGGGTTGTGTGTTTTATTCAGGAGGACACTTAACCGTCTTCCGAGCTTTGAAGAAATTTGCTACTTATGCTCATTTACAAAGAACAAAAACCGCCCCTCCTTTACACTCGTGAGAAGTGCCAGAAATCGTAAACTTATTACTGATCTTTCCGAAAGTGCTCACGGCTTTCTGAATCAATTCTTCTTCGTCCGCTGTCCTCTAGGGTTTTATGCCATCTGGAGAAAAGGAAGTAAGATTGATCATCCCCGTTTCCTTCCATTTCAGCTTTTCAAGATTTGAATTGTTAAGTGCTAACTTCATTCTTTTCTTTTACAGCACTTCCTCCTCCCTCTAGAAATCCCAGTCACAAAACGACTTTTGATAGATTAAGTGTCGTGCCGGTTAAAGAAAGAAGTATTAAGTTTTTGTTGAAAGATGAATTTCTGCACCAGTACGGGCTCTTGCACCCTTCTCGTTCTACCCAACCTCATTAAATCCCGACTCTCTAGTAAAAATATCGGATGCCCCAGTCCCCGTTGGAGAATTCACACCGAAAGAACATGCTGTTGAGGCTTCCCTGGTAAAGTGTTCTACTTCGATTGATGTTGCGGGGTCATCCGTCAAATATGCACTTCCCCTGGTCATCGAAGAAGAGGAGCCTTCTCAACAATCCGGGAGATCTGGTGGCGAAGGAGCTGAGAGAACAAGTCCCGCTAGGCACAACAGTGATGATACTTTTGAGGGGTTGAGCGACCTGATGATTACTTCGCAGGAGCTTTTTAAAGATGAACCTATCACTGCTAAGGTTACTTCTTCAGCAGTCGAAGCGACATCCTTTCTACAACAGACTCCATCAGCTCAAGAATTGACATTAGCTGTTAAATCCGTCGTCACCTCTCAACCCAGGAGTGGTTCGTGATTCGATGCACGTAGTTTACACGTTACACACACTTAGGACTTTTCAGCACTTATATGCATTCAATTCTCTTGCTTTCAAGATTTATGAGTTTATCTTTTCTTCATTTTCAGATTCTCCAATGGGAAGAAGTGGCTCTTACTACGACGATTTCCAGCGTTATGGGAAGCGCGGTGCTTATGACCCTAGGACGTATCTTCCTGCCTCTTGGGAAACTGACGAAGAAAAAGCTGCAAGGAAAGCTCGTGAAAGGCCCGCCTATGAAGAACGACACGAAAGACGAAATGAGCGACACGACTCTTCCCAGAGGGAAGATGATTCTCATAAACGGAAATGACGTGATGATAAAGGGAAAAGCCACATCCTTGAAGATGCAAGTAAAAGGGCCAAACATGGCGAAAAGCCGGTGTCTGAACTTCCTGAAAAGCTCGCTGCTTCTACACCTTCTCAATCTCCTGCCCTTGCTCGTACTGATATTCAAACAATTATTGGCAGACCCTCATATCAGGTTGGATAAGGCCCGACCACCCTTCAAAGTCGGTTTTCGCATTGGTGCTTGAAGGGAGTATGCTTTGACCTTGATTTGGTCCCGATTGACAAGCAGGCTATGCTGCGCAATCTTGATGCTGTGAAACTAGATATCGAGAGAATGTCGAGCTGGCAGAAGCTTGTTGAAGAGCTTCAGAGAGTATATCGCGCGAATCTTGAGGCCATGCTAACAATGGAAAACGACAAATCTGAATAGTAGAAAACTCTTGAACAGCATGATGTAGAAATGAGGAGCATAGCCCCTTATAATGAAAATCTTGAAGCAGAGGTCGAAAAACTTAAGAAAGAACTCGCCACTTCTTCCACTTCTTATTCTCAGAGGGAAGAGTGCTTCTAAAACAAATGAGAGATGCTCACGCGGTACAGAGAGATGCCGAAGCTAAATTTTAAGCACAGCAACAAGCTGTAGAAAACTATCGGGCTGATGTTGCTCAACTTCGAGAGAAAACCAACGCCCATAACTTGGAGATTGAACTTCTCAAAACTCAAATTTCTGAAGTTGAGAAGGAGCATGACGAAGCTGTTGCCGGCAAAGATGCAGCCGAAGAGTCTCATACAGCAACTAAAGCTGAAGTCAGCTCCACTCTATTCAAGTTTTACATCCATAGCGTTCTGGGGTGTGGAAGCCTTAAGTTTCTGGGGTCGGCATATGAAATCACTTTAGCCAAAGTGCAGGAGGCCATACTTGATATGTTTGGAGGAGCCGGATATGCCGAAGTGGATTTAATGGCACATTATCTAGATGATGAAGCATGTGCCACTCTTGCGAGGGGAAAGGAGCAGCTTACCAGAAAGAGAGCTGAAACGACAGAAGGAGAACATTTAGGAAAGACAGTTTCAACCGTCCCAGTTCTTCCTTCAGTTACAGCCGATATCGATATTGCTGGCTTCAGTTCCCATTCTCCTCCTCCTACTAAAGCCGTTACTGAAAGCATCACTGCCCACACTGGAGATGAGGCTCAAGGAAGCGCCGAAGCGCAGGACTTCGAAATTGACATAGTGAAGTCTACTTCTCCAGGTAACCTCAATGTTGATCTCGCTCAAGTGGACTGCTTGTTCGCTTCGAATGAGTTCGATGAGCTTCTTGCTTATTTCTTAAGTGTCGATGAGCCATTATCCCCTCTTTTTATGAGGAATATTGACTTTAACTTTTCTTCTCCTGTAGAGAAAGCACCAAGTATTGTTCGGACTTCCACTCCTCCGTCTATTTCTTCTCCACCTCTTCAAATTACTTCCCCTTCTATCTCTCAACCGGGGTCGCAAGAAGAGCAGATAGAAGCTCTCCGTGACTTGGACGATCCTGTTGCTTCTCAAGAACAAATGGTCGAAGAACCCGAAGAAGGGGAGAGAACTCTGGAGCAGACTGCTTCTGATGACATAACATTGTCCACTCTTTTCTCTCCAGGCAGTGATCCTTCCTCAAGGAAGAAGGGGAAGCATGTAGTTTCAAAGAGAAGGAGGGAAGCTTCTGCTGGCGAAGCGAAAACAGAAGAAAGTCCGATTGCGCCCCTTCCTCTTTCTTCCCCTACCCCCACAAGCCGGCCCAAAAAGTTAGTTATTCGGCCAGGCGGAGGCTCAAAAGGTGGTAGGAAGAAGAAGTGATCGGTTTAGGACTTATGCTTTTCACATTGCTTTTTGCTTGTAAGCTTGTATATACAAAGACTTATGTCGACCGGTGATTGTGCGGGTACCGGTCCCCGCCTTCTTTTGTTTCGAAACCTGCATATGTATATAAATTTTTTTATAGTATGGAATAAAATGATTCTTTTACTTGTACAAACTCCTGTCTGTATTTGAGAATGCATTTATTCTTTCCTTTTTTTTATATATACAAGTTTCTTTATTTTCTCTGTGTGATGTTGCAGTAAACCTATGGTATGTTGCTTGATGTAACGACCCGGAAATTTCGATCCCGAAATTTCCAGATAGTTAGTGAAAAAAGAAGAAACAGAAAGAAACTCACAATCTCACATTCGCAGCGGATAAAATATAATATCAATAATAATAACAGTTATACAAAGAAGACTATATCTGTTAATTTACATTTAAATACATCAGAGTTACACATATACATAAACATTGGACCAAACAATCATGTCCAGATACTACAATGTCACAGGAGAAACTCTCTCTATACGTCCCTTCCATCCAGCTCGACTCCTGAGCTCTAGAACGTCCTTACCTGAAAATATGTAATACTCGGTCTGACCCGAGCATTACATCAAAGTAACACCCGGGTCAGGCTGGAAACCAGCGTGAGTAAACCCATCTAACAAGGAATACAAAAGCATACAACTCATATGAACCCGGGTAACTTATCAATTTATAACTTCACAAGCTGTTATGGACAACACTTATTTCACAAGTAAATTTCCAAGTGCCAAATTTAGATTAAACGATCCAATTCATTTAAAACATTCCAACCCAGCACATTGATTTCCGCATATCAATTTTATAAGGAATCGAAGTGGTTTCGGATATTAACTAATACCCGACCCCGGTTTCTTCGTATCCAATGTCAGCTTAACTTAAATTATTCAAGTGAAATACAATTCTACTTAAAATATAGGATGTCACAATAATTCATCATCAATAGATAACATACCTACACAGTTTAAATCAAACATATCATATCACATAGCATCACGAACCACCTATTAGGGATAATAACTAATCAAAGCTTCCAATGGTATTCTATTTATTATCCTTTAACTACATTTAAGTAATTAACCCTTAATTAGTTTCTCAAACCAATTATCCTTATCCCAATACAGTAATTATCCTTTAATTACTTCATTAATTAATTACTAACCATAATTATTAATCACCCTTGATTAATAACATCAGTAATTACCACCCTTAATTACTTCTTAATTTAAATTTATTATTCCCAAATTAACTCTTCCTAATTAATCCCCTGATTAATTAACCTTTCTATTATTAAATAAGTAATTATTCCTTTATTAATTTCACAAAGTAATTTAATCCAAATTACTTCCACTTTATAAATCATCCCTTTATTAGTTACATCTTGTAATTAATTAATCATTACTTTACAAAGTAATTACACTTTTATAATTTACATTGAGCAATTATACTTACCATGTTCAATATTTAGTACCCTTAATTAATAAATAAAACTAATTATCTCTAATTAATTTTACTAATTAATCATTTTATAATACCTAGTTAATGATCTTCATTAACTATATTACCCAATCCTTTAATTACTTGTCTAAGTAATCAACTATAATTAATCATTTTAATTACCTTAATTTTTTTTTAATGAATTACAAATCATTAAATCTTAGTTAACTTTATAATAAAAACATCATTTTTATTAATGGTTTAATTATCATTGTCAAACGTGTCTGAAACATTTTACTTTCAAATTTATTTTTAAAATTCATTTCAAATTAAAGATTTGAAATAATTACAGATTTAACCTTAACAAATTTATCCAAGTTAAAACCCTTTTAAAAAAAATCAAATGTTGAAAAACATTTAATTTCAAAACATTTTATAAAATATACACTTTAACATTAAAGTAGTTTTAAACTTTTAAATTTCATAAACTTATTTATTTTGAAACTCAACATGCAAAAGTAAGTTTGAATCCATACTTAAAATCTGATTTTTAACTTTGTTTAAAATCTTGTTTCAAATTCTAAATCCTGATTGAAATTTCAATCAGTCGGTTTTTTTTTAAAGAAAACCTGTAACATACTCGAGCCATCACCAAAATAACTCGAGTCAAAACCCTCCTAGCTTCGAGCAACACCCTAACTTTACTCGAGAAAACTCGAGTCCCTTCACTGCTTCAACCCAAATCTACCACCAGAAATAAAGGTGCACGGTGCATCTGCACGGTGACTCCAGCCACTTCCGATCATCCACGCTGGCCTCCCCACGTCGACAATCATCCACCAAACCTATTTCGACCATCAGATCCTCCAAAGCAACTCGAAAACAAAATCGAGCTTCCAATCCAAACTGGAACCAGAAACAAAACTTGGCAACTCCTCGACCTTGCTCCTCCGACCACCGGAAAGTCACCACCTCCGGCCAAGCCTTCATCAACGACCAATAAATCGATCCTCAGAATTCCGTTGAACTCGATCATCCATAGGAGTCGAGATGATCAAAACTTCCAGCAGTGCCAAATCTAGGTCTACAAACAAAATCAAACAACCATCGTCACCCCCGCCATCTATACACCCATCCACAAATTTTCCCTTAGTCACCGACTACTCCTCTTCCTCCAGAATGAACCGCGGCCCTCCAAACAAAAGAGATCATCAGAATCTCCTTAAATTCCTATTCCTGGTCGAACCAGAAATGCCCCCAAATCCCATGACTAAAAATTGAAATTTTGTTATCAAAAATCAAGTTAAGTTTTAGCATTTGATTCAGATACTTGAATCCATGAATCATGACAATTTAATTTTAACTAATTTAAAGTTTGCATTGTTGTTAATTTGTTACCAGAGACCATTCAAAATATTTTAATCTTGAACAAATTTTTGGACTAAAATTTATGCTATAACAAACATATTTGGTTTAAAACTTAAGTACAATTTAATATTTGATCAAGAGAAATTGGTTCAAGATCAGAATAGAACCTGGAAAAAAAACAGATAAAACATCCAAACACATAGCAAATGCTCACAATCAAATATTCATATATATACATGCACAGAGATATACTTAAAAAGGTATTCTCAACATACTTGATTTCAAAGGGAAGCATGCAATATAATCATTTTCTAGAATGTTAAAATAGTGATGTTACTCACATATAAGCAAGATGAACAGAGCCCTTTTTCTTTTCTTTTTTTAAAAAACACTTTGAACTCTTAAACTGGAAAATTTCTTGGCTTAACACTTGAATTGCTTGATTCAGGCTTGAAAATTTTCTGTTGCTGTTAGCATTGATTTTTTTTTCTATCTTTTCTGTTTCCAGTTATATTTTGTTTTCATCTCACTTGACTCAAGTGTCAGGTTCTTTCTCTAACACATATATAAACATAAGGACTGATTTCATTATTCATTTTTGAGAAATAAGAACCTATCTGAGTTCCATAAACATGCAATGGTGAATAAGATTTTCAGATAAAGGTTAAACCTTTTTATTTCATAGATTTCACTAATAAGAACAACTACGTCCTTTTCATCAATTTACACCTCTAGTAAAGCTAAAACATGTGATTTACTCACCTTAGTAATGAGAGCTTCATATTCTGCTTCATTGTTTGTCGAAGGGAATTCCAACCTCAGCCCTTCGGGAGTTTCAAGCACAACCCCAGCTCCGGAATAGTAATCGTTTCTTGCGCCATCAACATACAATTTCCATCGAATTGGGGAATTATCATTCACTACTTCCTCACTATCACCTTTGTCTGTACATTCTGCGATGAAATCTGCCAAAGCTTGTCCATTGATTGCTCTCCGGGGATGATAAGTGATGTCGTATTGGCTGAGTTCAATATTCCACTTCAAAAGGCGACCCGAAGTCTCAGGGCGAAAGAGGACTTGCTTCAGAGGCTGATCGGTGAGGACTTTGATTGGATGAGCTTGAAAATACGGCCTCAATTTTCTTGATGCAATCAGTAGACAATAGGCGAGCTTTTCCAGCTTCGAATAATTCATCTCTGCCCCATATAATCTTTTGCTGATATAATAGACCGGGCGCTGAATTTTTGTGTCTTCCCATACCAAGGCTGCACTGAGAGCATGAGACGAGATTTCCAAATATACAAAAAGATCTTCACCATTGTCCGGCTTAGAAAGTATTGGAGGCGTTTCCATATGACGGATCAACTCATCGAAAGCTTTCTGGCATTCAGGAGTCCAATCAAAATTCTTCCTTCCTTTCTTCAGTGCATCAAAGAACGGAATGCATTTATCAGTAGCTTTGGAAATGAATCGACTCAAAGCAGCGACTTTCCCATTAATACTCTATAGTTCCTTCTTTGTCCTAGGGGCTTTGACGTCTCTTAAGGCAGCAATTTGAGCAGGGTTAGCTTCAATGCCCCTAGCACTAACAATGAAACCCAAGAACTTTCCGGACTCCACCCCAAACGAACATTTCAAAGGATTAAGCTTCATTCCGTACTTCCGGAGGATGGCAAACATCTCCGCCAAGTGATCCATATGGTCTACTGCTTTCTTTGATTTCACTAACATATCGTCAACATAAACTTCCATAGTTTTGCCAATCTGCGGTTTAAACATGGCATTGACGAGTCTTTGGTAAGTTGCCCCTGCATTCTTAAGTCCGAAGGGCATAACTTTATAGCAGTAGAGACCAACATCGGTGATGAAGCTTGTGTCCTTCTGATCCGGCTCATGCATCATAATCTGGTTGTATCCGGAGTAAGCATCCATGAAAGATAACATTTCGTGTCCCGCTGTTCCGTCCACCAACTGATCTATTCTAGGTAACGGGAAGCAGTCTTTGGGGCAGGCTTTGTTTAAATCTGAGAAGTCAATGCAAACTCTCCATTTTCCATTTGCTTTCTTAACCAGTACTGGATTTGAAACCCAATTCGGATAAGTAGACTCCCTGATGAAACCATTCTCCATAAGCCGTCTACCTCTTCCTTCAACGTTGCTGACCTTTCAGGACCCTGGGTTCTTCTTTTCTGTTTTACTGGTGTAAATTTTGGATCAATATTCAAAGTATGTACTGCAATCTCTGAGGATATTCCACACATATCAGCATGAGTCCAAGCGAATACGTCCAGATTTGCTTTCAAGAATGTTACCAAGGAATTTTGAACTATCATATTAAGTTGTGAACCCACATTCACCACTTTGTTCGGATCTTTCGGGTCAACAGGTACCGGCACCGTTACTTCAACTGGCACCACTCTATTTTCTCCCGCACTAGCTTTTCTGGGATCCATTTCTTTTCGTGCCCTGCTATGCTCGCCAGTGCATGGTCCACCCTGTAATTGCTACAAGGTTGGTTCTTTGATGCGGACTGGGGCTGCCGCATCTTTACCCATCTCTCTTCCTTGCTTCTTGCAACTCTATCAGATAACATTCTCGCCCAGCATTCTGATCCCCTTTAATAACTCCAACACCATTATCTGTGGGAAATTTCATAGTAAGGCACCACGGGGCGAGAATTGCCTTAAAAGCCGCAAGAGTTGGTCGGCCCAGAAAGGCGTTGTAGGCAGAAAATTCATCAACAATTACAAAAGTCTGTTTCCGAACTACCTTTTTCTGCCCCTCTCCAAGCTCGACGAACAAGTCGATAGTTCCAATGGGCTGTTTCGGTTCCCCAATGAACCCAACAATCTTCTGAGATGAGGCTTGAACATCAGCCATTGGAATCTTCATTTGGTCGAATGTCTTTTTAAAGAGAATATTGCAAGAAGCGTCGCAATCTACAAGCACTCTTCTCAAAATAGTCGGCCCAATGCCTGCAGAGATGACCAAGGGATCCATGGTCGGAGCTTCAGTGCCCATGGAGTCCCTGGCTCTGAAAACAATATCATCATTAAAAGTTTTCTGCTGCTTCGAAGGTGCAGCGTCTTCTAGCACAAAAACACTTTCTTCTGTTGGTGCATATTTCAAGGCACGGGCATATCTTTCCATCTCGCCCCAGCTTCTGCCTGCTGGGCGAGGTCCTCCTGTAATCACATTAATAACGGGCCTTTCTGATTCACGAACAGTGTTCCTCTCACCCGAGCCAGATGGATGAGCAGGAAGTTGTTGACCCTTAGTAGACGAAGTTGGGTCATTTCTACTTCTCTTAACATATTGCTGCAACTTGTTCTCTCTCAACAGTTCTTCAATTAAATTTTTCAGATGGCGACATTCGTTGGTATCATGACCAGGTTGATTATGAAACCGACAGAATCTCCCACTTTGAGCAGCCTTTTTGCTAACTCTCATCTCGGGCGGTTTAGGATATTCTACCGCATCTTTGGTAGCAAAGAAGATATTCTCTGGGGTGTCAGTTAATGGAGTGAAATTTGAAGATTTTAAGAAGCGAGGTTTCTTCATATCTTTCTATTTCTTCCCACCATTGTTCCCGTTTTTCTGACTTCCGGATTCTCTTTTGGTAGGAGCAGTAGTGTTATCCTTAACCTCTGTCAATGCCACTTTAACTGGTTGCCCAAAGGCTTTCCAAGCGCATGAATTCATCAGCTTTCTTATAGAATTTCTCAAGTGAATTCGGTTCTTTCATCTTCAACCACTTCCCAAATTCGCTTTATTTATCGATTGCCCTCATCAGGTATGTCAAGACCATCCGTGGCTCCGCATTGTCCACTTCAGCCAAAGTTATGTTGAAGCGGTTCAAGAAAGACCTGATAGATTCCCCAGGGTTCTGTTCCAGGCTTGATAGTGACATAATATCCTTTGCTTTTGAAGCATACAACCTAAATTGCTCTTTAAATTTCCGAGTCAAATCGGCGAACTGATCTATGGATCGGACCAGAAGTTTTATGAACCAGAGCAGAGCCACTCCTTCCAAGTATACCGGAAAGTACCGGCATTTGATCTCATCAGACGCTCTAGCACCAGTCATGTGCCAATCATACTTATACAGGAATTGATTGGGATCACTTGTTCCCTTATAAGCCGGGATGGTCGGAGGAACGAACTTCCTTGGGAATTCTGCCCTTAGAATCTTCTCAGTGAACGGAGTTTTGCTCGAAGCGAATCCCCATTCCTTCTCATCTTCATCTCTCTGCATACTTTCTTTCATGATTTTTCGCACCATGCCCGAAAGATATTCCTCATCATTTACAGGATCCGCAGGACAGACTCCAACCATTTTCTCGGAAGTTTGTCGGGATAAACATTCTTGGAGAGTTGGCTATGGTCTCGATCCTCCAGGTTGAGGAGGTGTTTCTTTGGCGGGGCTAGCTGGTCTTTGAGGAACATTCCTTTCCTTAGGATCATGAATATCATCTGCAAGGTTTTCTTCGTTATTCACCGGTTGACGATTTGCTCCGAGCAACGCATTTATCCTTTCCAGCATTAAAGCATTTTGGGTTTCCATCCGCTGGTATAATCCAGATACTGCAGCATCTAACTCTGCCCGTGTAATTCCGGCACTTGGTGCTGCTTGACTTGACGAAGGAAAAGTGGCAGTCTTTTCATGGACATTACTAGGTCTTGTGTATCCACGCTTTCTTCCAGGAGCCATTATTTCTGATAAACTTCTGGTTTTAAGAGACTTTTTCAACAAACTTTTGTGAAGCGATGATGAAGATTGCCTGAGTTCAATTCTCAGTGAAAGCACCAAAAATGTTAACGCTAAAAATTGAACGCTAACACCCCGGTGTATGTTGAGATTAAATGAAAGCACCACCCGTGAACACGGGAATTAAAAACAAGTAGAAAAGTCACAAAGAAAGCGGGAAAAGACAACAGTTTTATAGTGGTTCGGCTTCAGGTTAAGCCTACGTCCACTTTAATCCTCTTTATTACTGAATCGGTTACAACTTTACAACAACCTTCAGTTACAATACTGATGAGACAAACAATAATAACTCCGATGTAGAAGAATTCTTTGAATCCATGTTGATTGTGTTAGATTTCCTCTTGAAGTTTGTTGAGATGTCTTTCGTATTTGAAGTGTCGAGTGAGTCGAGAATTCAGCAGAGTTTCGATGTTCCAAGAATGAGCCAAAAGATCCCTTGAATGTTGAAGCTAGCACCGTATTTATAGGGGAGGTCGCTTTAAGTCGTAGGTCGCGAGCGACCTTGGGTAGGTCGTAGGTCGTATGCGACCTAATGGGAGTTGTCTACGGTTTACACAAGGAATGCCTGATCACCCTGGAGAAACTGGTAAGTCATAGGTCGTGGCCGACTTAAGTATAAAGCGACATAGGAGGCTCCTCTGGTAAGCTTAGGTCGTGAGCGACTTAGGTATAAGTCGTAGGTCGCTAGAGAACTTTATCCCCGTTAAGTTGCTTCCCTTATTAACTCGCTAGGTCGCGTACACCTTTAGGTCGTGGGAGACTTAGAGGGGTAGCTAGGTTGTAGGAGCCTTAAAGTCGTAAGCTCTTTAGGTCGTTAAGACCGCTCTATCCTTAGGTCGCTCATGCCATTAGGTCGGGACTTTGCTTCAGTAGTTAGGTCGCGAGGTAGCTTCAATGGTTAAGTCGTTAGATCCACTTAGCTACTAGCTCGTGTATACCTTTAAGTCGCTAGGTCACCTTAGTCCATAGGTCGTTGGTGCGCTAGGTCGCTCATCTTGCTGGTTTACTTTATGTGTTAGGTCTCTTACTCCCTTAGGTAGTTAGGTCGCGCCTTCACATAAGTCACTAACCCGTTGAGTCGTAGGTCGCTGGTCCATCCGATCTTTTTAAGTCGCTGAACCGTGTAAGAGTGGAGTTAACAAATACATACTTATAACAAAATTATACCTTCTAAAAAGGATTTCCAAAAGTTATAAATAAACTACCTTTGATATTTCAAAAATATTTATTAATTCTTTAAAACATATCTAAAAATAATATTTATTTAAAAACAAAACTAGGTTCAAAACCAATCCGAAACAGAATAAGGCTTATCAGTCTCAACGATACTTATCAATTCACCATTCACAATTCACAGTTACAGATATTCAAATTAATCAGCTACCATAGATCGATTCACATTATATTCTCAAATGTAATTAACAGGTACACATGAGTAGCAGATCGGAGATTACCATAACTAGCAATCAATTACACAGATAATATCAGATAGATGGCTTTTACTATCTACAGATGTTTTAATTAATTATTCAGCGGAATAGTGTCTGTTTCCACTGTCCAAAAGTCAACTTGTTGAAATAATCTAAAATAAGCACACCTAACTCAGTTGGGAAACATTTCAACAGTTTGGCCATAAAATTATTGAATGGCATTCATTTATAATTGGGTAATTAAATTATCTCTGCACAAGCTTATAAATTTTCTTATTTAACTTCACAACTGGTCGTACGATGGCGTACCCTCCGTCGATATGAACCATCTTGTTAATAACACACTATTATAGGTGAAATTAAAATAATTATTATTTTATCACTTAAGAACTCGAATTCATTTCAATGTATACACATTTATTTTCCTTTAATTATTTCATTTAAACTTCACTTATTCAAAACCCAAGGATCTATAAATAAACTATTTTTAAAAGCTTGATTACTAAATGGTAAAATGACTTATTTAAACAACTTAAATAAAATCTCAAACAAATCAAGTTTATTTCCAAATTTTCTTTGTCTTATAAAACTTGAAAATAAACATTTCGCATTAGAGAAAAATTTGATTAAAAATATTTATTTTAATCATCATTCCTGTTGAAAGTCAATTTGCTTTGGACTTTATTTTACTTTGTAACCAAATTCATTACTTAACAAATCTTTTTTAAAAATAATTTAACAAAACCCATCGGCCCAAACTAATCACAAACCGAAACCCACTTTAATTATTTTACACAAACGAAGTAAACACGCCAAGCCCAAAGACAAAGAACCCACCTAATTCCTATCCCTTCTCCCCCTTCTTCCCTCATCTCACTACCCCGGTCCAGTTCCCCCATCAGGAACGCAACTCAAATTCGAACGTCAACAAGTTAGAATACCAGTATCGATCAAAACAAGGATCACTCGAGACAAACATCGAACCAAAATGTTCGCACTGCCCATCACACGAACAACTATGCTTGCTTGTACATCGCTCATTCCCGGTGACCTGTGTGCACGTGTACACCCTAGCCCTTGATTAACTCGCCGCCATGACACCACAGTTGAGTTCCCCATCGTCCTTAGACACGATTCGCTACGTTGCCGATGCCAACTTCATCTCCGATCGAAAACCGATCTTCAGCTCACCCAATACCAAAACCAGAAACCCACAATACCTCCACCAATCGACGAACTGCTCTCATCTCCGACAACTATGTTGCACACCGCCTATCTCATATGAAAGCCCTCCCAAGCAGCTATCACCGAGCCAAACCCTTCGAATTCCGGTCGCTCCACCGTTCCTCAAAAACACTACGTCGCCACCATTGCCGAGCCTGCCCTTAATCCCTACATCTCGCTTGTTCTCCCAATCCAAACCCAAATCCAACAAACAGCCATGGTAGATGCCTCCTCCATGATCACCTGCTCCTACCAGAATAGGCCGTAACACCTCTCTTCGATGAAATCGTCGAAAATATATTTTTGAGCGAAATTCGTTCATCTAATAATTCCTCGAAATGTTCAACACTAAAAATCATAACTTCACCACTAAACCCACATTTTCTTACAAGACTCAAGACTACATGCTTGAATCTTTGAAATAAAAACATTAAATTTCCACTAAAATTGGATTACCCACTGTAAAATAGGACCCTATCGAACTACACAGCATATTCCTTCACAAATCTATTTTTTCCCCACAAACTATATTAGAAAACAAATAGACTCCTAGTTTGCATCAACATGTAATATGAACTAGGTGAAGAGATTCAGATTTTTGAAGGCTAAAATGAACAATGCATTTATAGTAACAGAGTAATTTCGATTTCCAGGTTTTGGAAATTTAGTTTCTCACCTTCCACATTGATTCCAGATGCTGAAGTTGAAGTCTTGATTTAAAAGTTGAATTCTGAAATTCGAACTAGCCTTTAAAATTTTTGAGTGTGTATTTGAACAGTAATCACCAACTAGAGCGCATTCTTCTTGATATACAGAGTACTGCTTCTTCTTACCCTTAAAAACTTTGATTTCTAGTTGCTTAATAAAATTGAACAGACTTTGTTTTCAAATTACAGGCTTTAAATTTTCAAGCAACTCAGATCAGAGGTTGTTCAAATATATATACATGCAGTTGCAGTCAAAGAAAATGAACAGATTTGAAGTTGATATTTTCTTTTTGTTGAAAAGATATGTGAAAAGAATATGGATTCTTGCTATGATATTTTCTTTATTTGGTCAGACAATTTCCTGCCGAATGTATACTGTTGTTATTTGTTTGCTTCCAAGTTTTGGTTAACCAGCTTCATTTTTACTTATAGTAAATGGTTTTTCCAATCTTTCTATTCTTCTACAGTTTTTAAGTTACAGCTTTCTTTGTATACAGTGATGTTTGTATTCAGGCTTGAACTAAAACAAAAGACATATATATCTATATATATGTATATGTATTATATTTAAGTGATGGACTAAAATGATCCCTTGGCGGCTGAAGTAGATGTTTGCTTTTTGGGTTGAAATTAAATTGAAAAGAATTTGAATTAGTGTTTTGGTTTTTACTGCATCTTGCGAGGCAAGCTGCTGCAACACATCTTTTTTTTCTCTTACCAGCTTTGCTTGATTTATATTTATATTTATATTTTACTTGTTTCTTTTGATAAGATAAATGTTTGCTACTTGTTACTGTTTTCTGGTTTCTTACTTACAGTAAATAATTTACAGCCTCCCTCTTATCATATATATATATATATAATGTAAATCATACACTATTAAAAGCGTATGCAAGTATATCCAAGATTTTAAACAGCTTGTACTTCACATTATTTGACAAAGTAATGTTTGTATTGTTTCTATACATTTAAAAATAAAAATGAAAATGAGAAACTATATTGAAATAACACTTCTTAGTTAATTTATCTTATAAATATATGTGTTAATTTAAACAAAGACTACAAAATAGCTAAAAATTATCTTTGCTTTTGACTAAGTTGTATTTGCATTTGTCACCCATACATTTCAAAACAAAATAAGAAACTAGATTAACATAATACTTCTTGGTTTATACTATATAAATATGTTGTTACTTAAATAACATTCAATATCAACACCTTATATTCATACGTTACTAAAATAAAATAATTAATATTAAATATTAAATACTCTATGTGTTATAAGAACTTCAAAGTGGTACTAAATCCTTCATGTATATATATATATATAACTGTATATACATCTTTTAAATTTATAATATAGAAATACATTACTTCAAATAAATTAAATTCACTAGTTATCTATATATATATAGTCTCTTCTATTTATATTTATGTGATTATTATACATGTCTCTTAGTTTACAACATTTATCTATTTAAAATATTATAAACTTTATTTTTACTTAACATAGCATATATATAATTTTCTTATTCAATGTATACATATTATTTAAGTAACTTAAACTCTTTTTTATTCAATATAACACATTGTTCATATATACCAAAATTAAAATTATCACTTTTCCTTCACTATGAATCTATCCAAATTTTATTACATATAAATTTATTATTCCTATATGTAAAATATATGCATTTGGCTATTCCAATTTATTAAATGCTCTATTAATAATATATATATATATATATATATATATATATATATATATATATCTTTAAAACAAAATAAATATATTTAATCTAAAACAATATATTCTTATTTTGCTTTTAAAACAAAATATACATATAAGAAATTCCATTTAAATCAATCTATATTCTAATATAGATTTGAAAATTCAAGTTATATTGATTTGGAAAATTGCATATAATTATTAATCATTAATTTATGGGAATATTGTGTATAAAAATGCAATATTATTGAATATTATAAATTTATATTCATAACTCGGGAGGTCCAAAATCCCAGGACGTTACATTCCTCCCCCCTTAAATGAATTTCGTCCCCAAAATTCCATAGCTAATTTAGTAAAATTATCTACACAGATTAGAACAGATCAATAACAATCCAAACTAGTAAACACATAGATTCAAACTGTTTATCAAAATATACATTACATTAAGTACCATCTAGAGTATTCCTACAACTGTTATCATCATCCATTCAACCCTACATATATATATATATATATATATATATATATATATATATATATATAGATATATCACCCTACCAAACATTAAATATCTAATAATCATGACGTCCATGGGTCATAAACACCTACAAAAAGCACACCCTACCATGAGAAAGCAACCCAACTAATTATGGACTCTCACTACTAGAGTCCTCCCTTTCGGGGCCTGACAATTCCCTGACCTCTACATCACTGTCTGGTACCCAAACATCCTATGGATTAGGCACTTCAGGAATGAAACCTACATCGTCAGCTGTCTCCTACGGCATTACCTAAATCCCAATTGACTGCGTCATCATTCTCTTATTCAACATATTCCTTATCTTCAAACTCTTCCTCGTCATCAAACTCCTCCTCTTCCTCTTCGCGTCCTTCCTCGACCTCGAACTCCCCTTCATCGTCGAATACCTCTTCAGGTTCTTTTTTAGCCTCCTCCCTGAGCTCCTCAACTGCTTCTTCCTTAGGCTCTTCTTCCTAATGTTGTGGCTGCTCGATAGGCTCCACTGGCACTTCCTCGTTTATTGACGGCTCACCCAGATCCTCCTGAATCGTCCTAGCCAAACCATAACGCCATCCCTTCCGGCCTTCGAGAGTGCTCCACCCCGGTTGATGCTACGGGTTCTACAATCAAAACCAAAACCCAAAGATGAGATCCTAAGGTTTTAGAATTCCATAGGCTAAGGAATACATCAAGGTTTACATTTCAAAATTTATTCCACCTTTTAAATTCCTATTATCCTAGATTTTTATAAAATCAACCTTTCAAAATAATTTAAGTATACATATTGAAAAGTGATTATCGGATGGAGAAAATACACATATATATAGTAAATTTTATAAACAGCTTATTTCTTCAATTTATAAATCCATATATATATATATATATATATATATATAACAAATAAATTGTTATAGGGTTTTTAAATTTCAAACAACTTTTTTTAGAAACCCATTATTCTAAAATTATCTTTAAAGGGTGGAAAATTTCCCAAATATTTACTAGTTTAAAAGTTTCCAAATTTCTCTAGTAAATAAACTCAGTAAAATCTTCTTTCCAAAGATTCGAATTCTAAAGGGTTCAGTTTCTAAGGGTATGTTCAAGTCAAAAAGGGCAACTAATGAAAATACACAAGGTTGACAACTAAGACCACTAAATCCTAGATGATAAATTATTAACATCACAACCAATCATTTTAAATACCATATATATTTAAAAATCATACCCTTTTTATATAGAAAATACATTTTGGGTAAAATTATTTCATTTACCCTTTAAAACAATATTGTGTCCGTTGGTCTGGTTCAAGTGTTTAGAGATCCCTATCAATAACGTTAGCTACTCGTATTGACCAGAATCCATATGCCACTAACCGATCAATTAACACAATATAAAAACATTTTTTTATAAAACTAACAAATACGCGCTCTCATATATATATTCACTTAGACTCTAACAGGTTGCTACAGACTCAATTCCTAATAAGCAACCCTTCCAAACCTAGGTATTCACTTAACCTAGGCTCTGATACCACAATGTCACAACCCATTTTTCCGTACTAATTTAAGCTGACTTTAAACCACTTTTGTCAGCTAAACCGTACGGTGATACGGATAATGAAAGAAAGAAGGTAGAAATAGAAAGAAGATAGAAGAAAAGAGAACAAATCAAAATCTCACATCGGATCGACTAAATTATAATATAAACAAATCTTTACACGAAACCAAAACTGTTACTTTGTATAACATACACAGGTTTTACATCAGAGTTACAACCACACAACTCAAAAAGTTATATCAATCCTGTCCTTACAACCATAACCACACGACCAAATAGACTAAATATAAACACCTACGAGAACACGTTCCCAATCCAGCTCCTCTCCTGAACAGCTTCCACTCTTCCAGCTAAACCTGGAATATATATGCTCGGTCTGACCCGAGCATATAGGGAAAACACTAAGCCCGGGTCAGTCCGGAAAACCAGCATGAGAAACCACACTCAAATTGATTTTTTTAAAGTTCCAAAAAAAATCCTTTAAAGAATCAAAAGCATCTCGTAAGATCACGCCACAAATAGACATGTCGGATTTTTACCTTACGATAGCTAAAACATTTTTATACCGAAATCCTTTGACATTATAATAGGGTCTATATACAAATACTTATTTAAAATAGACGAAATTGTTACATTCATTAAATTCCAGCTACTAGCCATAATCGTGGGTAATACAAACAAAACCGAAAAAGGCACATAGGGAGAATGAATTTTCAACTAAAGACTAGGCACTGGGGTACCACCCACAGTACTGGGCCTAGATCACCGTACTGAGGATTACTCCTAATCCCCGCAACACCAGACCAGGACTACTCCTTACTTGATAATCTCGAGTAAGATCACCCCACGGTTGGGATCAGCAACCGCCCATTAAGCCGAAATAAAAAAGGACATCTAGACAAGGATGACCTCACCCTAATGGGTGCTACCCACTTAGCCTTGCTGCATAACCCCTGATTTTCAGTCATTCCGGTTTGATGAGGCTCGAGGCTAAGCGTTGCCTTTTTAGAACACATCTCTTAGAATGCTCATCGCCCACCTGACGATGTTCTGAAAGCATTCATCCATACAAGTCCGTTCCGGGTTCGAACGGAACCGAAGACACTACTCCTACTACATCCATTTTGGAATCATCCTCAGGATTAGTAGCGACTAGCCCTTGCACTTCACTGCTCCACCTTTGAATCCAAACTCTTGTTATCCACACGAAAATGTTCGAATCGGATCGAAGCGGTTTTCAGAAAATAAATCTCGATCCCGGTCTCTTCGTAACGATCAGCGCATTGTCCAATATTGATAGCCAGTTATTTAACTATCAAAATAACTAATCAATACAACCAAGTTATTTCCCATTGCAACCATTAAGCCTTGTTCACATTTAAAATCCTAGCAGATTTAAGAAAGCTTATTTGTTGGGTAGATATAAGTTTAAAACAACTTCTTTCCAAATCATACTTATAAAATTTCCAAATACATTTCTCAAGTTTATTAAATAAAAATACTCTTTTTATAAAAGTTTCTATAATATATTATATTAAAGGATATATACTTAAATTCTAAATTAATAAAAATTTACCTTTTAAATAATTATTACAAAAATAGTATTTATACTTGAAATAGTTCAAATAATACATACTTATAACAAATTATACCTTTTAAAAAGGATTTCCAAAAATTATAAATAAACTACCTTTGATATTTCAAAAATATTTATTAATTCTTTAAAACATTTCTAGAAACAATATTTATTTTTAAAACAAAACTAGGTTCAAAATCAATCCAAAACAGAATAAGGCTTATCAGTCTCAAATCAATTCACCATTCATAACTCACAGTTACAGATATTCAAATCAATCAGCTGCCATAGATCGATTCACATTATATTCTCAAAATAATTAACAGGTATACATGAATAGCAGATCAGAGATTACCATAACTAGTAATCAATTGCACAGATAATATCAAATAGATGGCTTTTACTATCTACAGATGTTTTGATTAATTACTCAGCGGAATAGTGTCTGTTTCCACTGTCCAAAAGTCAACTAGTTGAAATAATCTAAAATAACCATACCTAATTCAGTTTGGAAACATTTCAACAGTTTGGCTGTAAAATTATTGGATGGCATTCATTTATAATTGGGTAATTAAATTATCTCTACACCAACTTATAAATTTTCTTATTTAACTTCACAACTGGTCATACGACGGCGTACCCTCGGTCGATACGAACCATCTTCTTAATAACACACTATTATATGTGAAATTAAAATAATTATTATATTATCAATTAAGAACTCGAATTCATTTCAAAGTATACACATTTATTTTCCTTTAATTATTTCAGTTAAACTTCACTTATTCAAAACCCAAGGATCTATAAATAAACTATTTTTAGAAGCTTGATTACTAAATGGTAGAATGACTTATTTATGCAACTTAAATAAAATCTCAAATAAATCAAGTTTATCTCTAAATTTTCTTTGTCTTTATAAAACTTGAAAATAAACATTTCGCATCAGAGAAAATTTTGTTTAAAAATATTTATTTCAATCATCATTCATGTTGAAAGTCAATTTGCTTTGGACTTTGTTTTACTTTGTAACCAAATTCTTTACTTAACAAATCTTGTTTAAAATTATTATAACAAAAGCCATCGGCCCAAACTAATCACAAACCGAAACCCTCTTCAATTATTTTACACAAACGAAGTAAACGGGCCAAGCCCAATGACAAAGAACCCACCTAATTCCTATCCATTCTCCTCCTTCTTCCCTCATCTCACAACCCCGGTCCAGTTCCCCCATCAGGAATGCAACTCAAATTCGAACGTCAACAAGTTAGAATACCAGTATCGATCAAAATGAGGATCACTTGAGACAAACATCAAACCAAAATGTTCGCACTGCCCATCACGAGAACAACTGTGCTTGCCTGGACGTCGCTCATGCCCGGTGACCCACGTGCACGTGTACACCCGAGCCCTTGATTAACTCGCCGCTGTGACACCACCATTGAGTTCCCCATCGTCCCTAGACACGATTCGTTGGGTCGCCGATGCCAACTTCATCTCCGATCGAAAATCGATCTTCACCTCACCCAATACCAAAAACAGAAACCCACAATACCTCCACTAATCGACGAACTGCTCTCACCTCCGACAACTATGTCGCACGCCGCTATCTCAGATGGAAGCCCTCCCATGCAGCTATCACCGAGCCAACCCCTTCGAATTCCGGTCACTCCACCATTCCTCGAAAACACTACGTTGCCACCATTGTCGAGCCTGCCCTTAAACCCTACATCTCTCTCGTACTCCCAATCCAATCCCAAATCCAACAAATGGCCATGGTAGGTGCCTCCTCCATGATCACTTGCTCCTACCAGAACAGGCCGCAACACCTCTCTTCGATGAAATCGTTGAAAATATATTTTTGAGCGAAATTCGTTCATCTAACAATTTCTCGAAATGTTCAACACTAAAAATCATAACTTCACCACTATAATCCATATTTTATCACAAGAATCAAGACTGCATGCTTGAATCTTTGAAATAAAAACATTAAATTTCCACTAAAATTGGATTACCCACTGTAAAACAGGACCCTATCGAACTACACAGCATATTCCTTCACAAATCTATTTTTTTCCACAAACTATATTAGAAAACAAACAGACTCCTAGTTTGCATCAACGTGTAATATGAACTAGGTGAAGAGATTTAGATTTTTGAAGGCTAAAATGAACAATGCATTTATAGTAACGGAGTAATTTTGATTTCCAGGTTTTGGAAATTTAGTTTCTCACCTTCCATATTGATTCCAGATGCTTTAAAACTTGAAGTTGAAGTCTTGATTCAAAAGTTGAATCTGAAATTCGAACTAGCCTTTAAAATTTCTGAGTTTGTATTTGAACAACAATCACCAACTAGAGTGCATTCTTCTTGATATACAGAGCTTCTTACCCTTAAAACTTTGATTTCTAGTTGCTTAATAAAATTGAACAGAGCTTTGTTTTCAAATTACAGACTTTAAATTTTCAAGCAACTCAGATCATAGGTTGTTCAAATATATATATGCAGCTACAGTCAAAGAAAATGAAGAGATTTGACGATTTGTTAGCTGAAGTTGACATTTTGTTAGCTGAAGTTGATATTTTATTAGCTGAAGTTAATATTTTCTTTTTGTTGAAAAGATATGTGAAAAGAATATGGATTCTGCTATGATATTTTGTTTATTTGGTCAGACGATTTCCTGCTGAATGTATACTATTGTTATTTGTTTGTTTCCAGGTTTTGGTTAACCAGCTTCCTTTTTACTTATAGTAAATGGTTTTGCCAACTTTCTATTCTTCTACAGTTTTTAAATTACAGCTTTCTTTGTTTACAGAGGTGTTTGTATTCAGGCTTGAACTAAAACAAAAGACATATATATATATATATATATATATATATGTATATGTATGTATGTATGTATGTATGTATGTATGTATGTATGTATGTATGTATATGCATTATATTTAAGTGATGGATTAAAACGATCCCTTGGCGGTTGAAGTAGATGTTTGCTTTTTGGGGTGAAATGAAATTGAATTAGTGTTTTGGTTTTTGTTGTATCTTGCCAGGCAAGCTGCTGCAACACATCTTTTTTTTTCTTACCAGCTTTTCTTGATTTATATTTATATTTTACTTGTTTCTTTTGATAAGATAAATGTTTGCTACTTGTTACTATTTTCTAGTTTCTTACTTATAGTAAATATTTTACAGCCTTCCTCTTATCATATATTCATAATAATGTAAAACCATACACTATTAAAAGCGTATGCAACTATATCCTAGATTTTAAATAGCCTATAATTCACATTATTTGACAAAGTAATGTTTGTATTGTTTTTATGCATTTAAAAATAAAAATGAAAATGAGAAACTATATTGAAATAACACTTCTTAGTTAATTTATCTTATAAATATATGTGTTAATTTAAACAAAGACTACAAAATAGCTAAAAATTATCTTTGCTTTTGACTAAGTTGTATTTTCATTTGTCACCCATACATTTTAAAACAAAATAACAAACTAGATTAACATAATACTTCTTGGTTTATACTTATATTTATGTTGTTACTTAAATAACATTCAATATCAACACCTTATATTGATACCTTACTAAAATAAAATAATTGATATCAAATATTAAATACTCTATATGTTATAAGAACTTCAAAGTGGTACCAAATCCTTCATGTATATATATATATAACCGTATATACATCTTTTAAATTTATAATATAGAAATACATTACTTCAGATAAACTAAATTCACTAGTTATCTATATATAGTCTCTCCTATTTATATTTATGTGATTATTATACACGTCTCTTAGTTTACAACATTTATCTTTAAAATATTATAAACTTTATTTTTACTTAACATAACATATATATAATTTCCTTATTCAATGTATACATATTATTTAAGTAACTTAAACTCCTTTTTATTTAATACAAACACATTGTTCATATATACCGAAATTAAAAATATCACTTTTACTTCACTATGAATCTATCCAAATTTTATTACATAAAATTTATTATTCCTATATGTAAAATATATGCATTTGGCTATTCCAATTTATTAAATGCTCTGATAATATATATATATATATATATTTATTTATTTATATATATATAACAAAATACATATATTTAATATAAAACAATATATACTTATTTTGCTTTTAAAACAAAATATACATATAAGAAATTCCATTTAAATCAATCTATATTCTAATATAGATTTGAAAATTCAAGTTATACTGATTTGAAAAATTGCATATAATTATTAAACATTAACTTACGGGAATATTGTATATAAAAATATAATATTATTGAATATTATAAATTAATATTCACAACTCGGGATGTCCAAAATCCCGGGTCGTTACACCTAATTTTCCCCAGGCAGCCTAGTAGTCAAGTTTAGTTTATAAGAAAGCTGGATGAAGCTCAAAGAATGGAGTTTGAAGATTTTTTCGAAGATTGTTTCCACCATACTTGTGTAGTATTATATTTCGCATTTGTAAGCACGGATATTTATAACTATCCACGATTAACTATGATAAATTTATTTTAATTTCCGCTATAGAGATTATGTTGAAATAATATATGTGAGATTCTATTCTGTCTTATTTTTCTTTCTTACCCTTGAGAATCCGCTTCTCCGACGCTTGGATTTACGAGACATTAATATCGAGGATGTATTTGTGTTGATTTATAGGAGTCGAAGAAATGGACCCTCACATTTGGTATCAGAGCTTAGGTTGAGCCAATTCCTGAGCCTGATAAGGGCATAAGACTCCTCAGAGACAGGGTTATTAATACCCTAGGAGTAACTCATTAGAGATGGGGTAAGTAACGCCTTAGAATGAGTTCAAGAGTATCATATATGAACGCGTATTTATTAATAAAATATATAAATGAATTTGATTTTATATGAAATAATTTTTGCCTAAGAGTATATATATGTATGTATGTATGTATGTATGTATGTGTGTATTTGAAAGAAAAGAATGTTTTCATAAAATATTTTAAAGGATTTTTGAAATAAATAAACATTATACAAAGAATTTTAGAAGACTGTCTTTAGAAATAAATTCCGAAACACTTTCTAAGCATTAATCTAAGAGTCAGCTAGCAATTACCTAGTACTTATGTCCAAAAGAATAATTGTTTGTCTTCTAGAAACCATATGGGAAAAGTTATGCGAAAGGGGAATCCTCTAGGGCAGATTGGGATGAGAAGAATAGCCTTATAGTTCTCTCTAGCGACGAGGAGGAAAAACTAGTACATTCGCCTAGCAATGGCCGATCCTCGATTAGGGAAAACTATGCCCCATATACAAGTAGGGATGAAGATGGGTACCCTATTGCCGGAATGATTATACCACCCCAAGCTCTAGAAATTATTATGATCTCAAGCGACGATGAACTCGGGCAAGCTTCGAAGAGAAATTAGGTAGAAGATCCCGCTAGTTCCATTTTGGAACCAATAGAGGAGGATGAGCAAATAAAAGAGGAATCGGAACCTGTAGAAGAGGAGGCGAAACCATTGGAGGAGGAATCTGAGCCAATGGAAGACCCAAAGCTATCATATCGTGCGAGTGTAGCAATGTGATATTGAATATGAGCAAGGAGAATGTTATATGGTAGGAGGCATCATCTAGTCCATATATAAATTGGGATGCAATAGAAAGCAACAATAAGGAGACGGCGGAAGAAGAAGAAGAGGAGGGAGTCGGAGAATTTGAAAATCCGTGGAAAGAAAATGTGAAAGGATTAGAGAAGTTGGAAGAAGGAGGAATCATACTGGGAATACCAGTAGGCTTGGGACATATCCCATGGAATCAGCCATGATTACCCTAGGAAATTGAAGAAGCATAAGAGGAGAAAGACAACGAGGCCGATGGTGAGTTGGATAGTGAAGAAGAGGGAGAATGGGAGGTAATGATTGATTTGGAATGTGGGAGTCCACCTTTATCTTCGGACTCAAAACAGTAGGAACGAAATCTGAGAAATTAAGTATGTATAGGTGTGATGGTAGTTTTTGATGTAGTATTTTGACTTGTGATAGTTTAGGAGGGAGGGGAAATATTCTTTTTAGACCCTAGTGTTGGAAGGTTTAAATGATGTAAGAATGCAAAGATTAATAAAATGATAATTGTCCCAATCATTTATTAGTACCAATTTTCAAGGAAATGATTAAAGTTAAATGGTTTTGAATTTGTAGTAAATAATGTTTTAGCAACAATTGTTTCTAAACCCTTAAATGACACTTTGGAAGATATCTTATGAGTATATTTAAATCTTTAATAATAGGATTCTAAAGATAATAAAAAGAATTAGAGTCTTTTATAAAAAGATGAAAAATATTATAATTAACATGTTACAAAAAAAGAGAAGTTCATTATAACAATGTTTCGGTAGTAACTATTTTAATCTCTTCAACTACATTTTAAAAGTAAGTAAAACTTGTTAAGTTAATTGGAATATACTTAAAACATTTGAATAATTGTACAAGTACTTTTTAAAGTATTATAATTGATATAAGCAGAGGGGATACACACACACATATAGGAAGTTTTAACTAAATAAAGAATGTTTTCACATTCGACATTAGCTAAAGGAGTTTTATGGTGATTTATTAATTTAATGAAAGATTTTGAAAATAAGTTTCTTTGGAAACCATTAAGATATGTTTAGTGATATGTTATAAAAAAGATATTTATCTTTTGAAAAGAAATTGTTTTCTTTAAGTATAAATATTTGGAAATCAAAATGTAAAATGGTTGTGTAAAAAGAAGTACCTTTATAAAAGTTGAATAAAAGATGAAAGTTTTATGAAATATTTTCATAATTTTTTTGAAAGGTTAATAAAAACATATGAAATATGTGGATTGTTTCGTCACGCGATTTAATCTAAAATTCGAGTACAGAACTTTGACGTGTTTGACACTTATCCAAAAAATAATTTATCACTCGATTCATGACGATGAACATTGATGAGGATTTATGGTTAGATGCTTGAATTTTTATCATAGTTGAGAGCTATGCAAGGAGAACTAATGTTCTGATCAAAAAGCCTAGTCAGAATCCACACTAGAGGATTGGGAGATCAATACTAGTTCGAAAGTAAAGTTGTAGATTCAAATAGAAGATCGAATCAGATATTGTGTGCGGATGATTTATACTCATTGTAGAAGTGAGTTAAAAATAAATACTTTTGGGGCAAACCTTTGGGTTTTTGTTATGAACAATTTCGAGGACGAAATTCTTTTAAGGGGGGAAGCATACAACGACCCACCAATGTGTCACTTTGATAAATTATATTTATTTTTAAAATTTTGCAAATAAAAGGTTGATAATACAAATAATGTTATTTCAAGTGATAATGAGTAATAGTAATCTTATTTTGAATAAATATTTTACTCGAAATTTATACCGATAAGATAACATTGAATTTAAGACAATGATTTATTTAATTTAAATTGATATTTAATGATTTGATAATTATTTTAATTATTCAAATAATTATTCTGAATAAATGATAATTCATTTTGAATAACTACAAATTTATAATAAATCAATTATAATAGTTTTACATAGAGATATAATTGATTTGAAAATATAAGGAAAAATTGATATCACTTATCGGTATATAGGCAATTTTTGAAAATAATTTTTAATATTAATTTATAAGGTTTTATAAATGAATTGTAATCATTTAAGTTGTATAAAATAATAAGAAATTTATTTTTGAATTTTATTTACAAATATATGTACGTTAGAGCACAAGCGAAAATATGATCGATAATCGGTTCTTCGAATTTCTACAATTTAACAAACAAAAGTTGTTTGAAGACGTTCGAAGTGTTATACACTTACAAATACATACATTTGTTTGTTACATACACATGATAACATAATTATAAACATACATATATAAATATAATTAAGTATAAGAAATATAATATAAAATAAATAATATATTTCTAAGATTTCTTACTCCTGAAATAAGTCAACCTACGTATACATGAGATGATGGAAGTTAGGCCTGTCGATGGATTCATTCGGATGCGGATAGTGCCATATCCGCATCTGCATCTGAAATAATTTTTGGATATCGGATATCTGCATCCACGAATATAGACGAATACCGGATAATTATCCTATACGCCAATGGCCAATAAATCAAGAATTACAAAAATAAAATTTTAATTTAATCTAAATATTTTTCAACCCCATTGATAATAAAAGTGTTAAAAATTAACAAATAAGATGATAATAAATAGTTTCGAGCAATTAATAAGCATTTAATGCATATAAAATAAACAACCAACTTAATAAAATTGTAAGAGAATAACTTTCACTACACTAAAATAAATATAATTTGAACTATAATCTGGATAAAAACTGGACATACAATTTTCGAATGCGAATGTCCTCGTATTCGCATCCGCATCTGTTTTTCTGGATATCGATTATTTGCCTGCTTTTCGGATGCAGATACAGACAGATTTTGGATTTTTAGAGTATCCATTGACAGCTCTAATGGAAATGATGTGCACATGGGGGGAGGGGCTTTGGCTATTCATTGTGAAGAGGGGAAGTTTTTTGAGGAAGCCTTGAAATTGTGATAAAAGTGATGTCTACATGACTTCTTTTATACTCTTCTTTTTTCCTATAAATATCACCTTTATCTCACAAATTCCTAGTACCATTTCACTTCTTCTTCCTCTTCTTTTTAATTCTTTATAAGAGCTCTCTAATGACTTCTTATTCATTAAATAAATAAATAAAAGATCGAAAAAAATACCACAAATAAAAGAAAAAAAGACATATACTAGTCTATAATATCAATCATTTCAAAACTAGTCTGAAACTCCTCCACTTGACTTCTAAAATCAACGACCACTACCACACACACCTTGGCCACGAGCACCATCTCCACCTAGCCTAAGCTGAGCTCCTCTTTGAATGATAGGCCTGGTTTCGTTTGCTTTGGTTCAATCGTAGTGGAGCTATAGCCAATTTTCTATTTGCTCGAAGGCAAAATGAAGGTAAGAACTCCTAAACTATTATGTTATATGTTGGATAATGATATGGTTTTTGCAAATGGATGTTTAATATGCTTTAATAATCAAATTTTGTTGTTTAAATATGAATGTTGAAAATATATGCAAGACACAAAAATACACGTCGATAAGCACAAATGAAACCATTTTCCTTGATTAAATGAAATAGTGTATATGGAATTGTTAAATCCATAAAAAAATGGTTTAAAATGTATTTTAAATATTTTATAAACATTCAAAAGTGTTTTGGTGAAGTTTGAAAAGAAATGGAAAATTTAGTTAAAATAAGCGCGTCATGTTCTAGTAGTTCGCGATTTCGCGCTATAGAAGTCAAACAAGTGTAAAAGTTGGAATATAGCTTGGAATTCTTCGAGATAAGAATTTTCCAAACTTATATTCATAGTTTTCCATTGAAGAAAGAAAATCGAGATTTTGATAAGTAAATTTTTAAATATGAGTAAAACAAGTTTTCGAAAAATTTCAAATTTGCAGTTCGAAATCAAAAACATAATTTCCTTGAAAATGATGTTTCAAATTTTTTTTAAATATGGAATAAATCTTTTAAAATGTTTTAAAAGCGATTCTAGTACTAAAAATGAATTTTCAAATAATAAAAAATCGTTTTGATCAATATAGCTTAAAAAGCACTTTTCGTAGCACTTTTCTATAACTATTGACATTTATTTTAAACGCAATCGTTCTTTCCCAAATCTTTTATAAAAGTTTTTAAATGATTAATAAATGTGTTTTAAAGGTAATATGAAGGACTTGTGAAATAACTAAATGTTTTAATGATTTAGAGTCGATCAAATAACTTGACTGCCTTTTGGATGTTAGAGAGATAGTGTCTAAGCTTGGGTTCAGAAAACCGGTTTCCTGCTCTCCCTGACTATGAAGACAGGCCTGATGGAGGGGATAGTAATTTTTTTTTACTCGGATCAAAATTTTCCAAAGGATAAAGAAAGATATTTTCTAGGATCTAAACAATTTGGATTTTATAGAGATATTCTTCTTGTACTCGATGTTAAAGCCCGAAGAAACTCATAGTATTTTTTGAATACGGGGATTGATATTGAGTAAAATTAGATGATTTCTATAAATTCTGCTCACTTAATATTTACTGGTTTTGAATTAGTATCCTAGATAACATGGTTTCAACTAAATCAAAGTATGAGTTTTCAATTAAGAAATCTTTGTGATTTGGAATTTATAAAAGGTTTTAAGTAATCAAAGGTTTTAATAATAAATGTTTAATTTTTCCGTATATACTAGAAAGAAGTGTTTTAAAAGTTTTATATCTCCAAAAGATTTTTTTAATAAAAAGAGCTTAATCAATTAAAGAATGATCCCTATTCACAAAACACCTTTTTATCGATGATTGGATCGAAAGAACCAATTTTGGATCTGGGGTAATTCGTATCTAAAAACCACTTCGAACCAATGTATGCGTTTGAAAGACAAAGTTCTAATGGAGGGAATGAAGAATGAAGGCTAAGGATTTTCAATATGAAAGGACTTCTTGTTGATAATTCTGGTTAGCTCCTAAATACTAAAGTAGTCGTGGTCCCTTTATTTCTAAAACTCTCTGGATTGCAAGGACTTCTCGCTACTAATCCTAGTGTTGATTCCCGACAGGATGCAGTAGGAGAGTGCCTTCGGTTTCATTCAGTCCCAGAACGAACTTGTATGGTTGGATGTCTAACATCGCATTTTTGGGATTTCACTGTTGACTTTTATGAATATACATATGTTTGGTGGCAGAGAAAGCAACTTCTCTTATCTTAACACCCTTCTTTGAGACGTATGAGCTCGGAGGTTGTATATTTGTGGAAGTCAATAGTGATCGATGGAATGGCAATGTGGCATTCAAAGGAAGATGATGTGCTATGATAAAGGTAATCGTTACCTCAAGCCTCACACTCGAAAATGGCCGAAATATGGTAGATGCAACAAGGCTATGTGGTTCGCAACTATTACGGTATGATCATCCCCTTCGAGATATATTTCTAACCTCTATGACATTCGGATTTAAATTATTGTGGTGTATGCTAAGAGATGTCGCGGATGGGTCGGTAACGACCGGGGTGATGGCATATTCAGTACTATCTAAAGAAAGGTAGCCCAGTCTTGTGTTAGTAGAGGTGTAGATGTTTTGTTGACCTCGGTACATTCCTTTAGAGATGCATAGTGGATCACTATACATGGCATAAGGTCGTGCACACCGATATACACTTATAAAACTGTAGGGACTGGTGAGCACAAGGTCAAACCAAATCAAAAGCTAGGTTCAACTCAAGTGCAATACAAATAAAGTCACGATACGAGCACAAGGTCAAACCCGAGCCAAAGCTAGGTTCAACTCAGGTGTATTGCAAATACATCACAAAATTGTCGAGTACAAGAATCCAAAAACCGACATAAAAACAAGCCTCGACCAAATATTAAATGTACACTTGAACCCAGACTGTTCGGAGAAACCAAAATGCACATGACTTCAAGAACAAACAAAACCTCAAATGGCCAGACTCACAATTTCCAAATGAACAAGTTCAATTGAAAACCAGAGATTCAGGCATGTGCACCAGAATTGGAAACAAAGCAATGCAAAACTTTCAGATGAACACAGCATATGTTCAACCAAGTGGATCAACACCTCAAGTACAAAGCACATATTGCAATGCAGGCAACCGGAACAAAGCAAGCCCGACAACATGGAAGCAAATGCAAACTAGTCGAAGCAACAACAAAGTGCAAACTTACATCAAAACACACACATATATACATAAATAAATGTATATATGTATGTATGTATACAAGTGGAGATGACACTGCAGCTACCAATTGAACACACACAGTCTCAACCAAAACAAACAAATCAGTCTAGGCTCTCAATAACTAGTGCAACTTCAAAATCACAAGCATACATATATACATGAGTAAACAACATGTATACATATGCATATGGACATGACTCAAAGCATCATCAATAAACCAAAGCTCAATACAGTGAACTAAAAATCCAGACAATTTTCTAAAGCATGCAAGTGAAGCCTCAATCAAGCTCCACATAAAACCAGACTACATAATGAACACAAGTGACTCAAAGCACATGATGCAATAAATTGAATACAAGTGCATAAATACAACAAGCACATGACTCAAAACATCATCATTGAAGACCAGAAAATTAAGTGCAAACATTATATGAACTGGCTTGAAGACCAGGCACAAGAAAACAATGAAGCGGCCAGAGCTACAGTTTCAAGTCTACAACAACATCAAGTATGCCAGACCTCAGATGCAATGCACATGAATCAAAAGAAAGAAAAAAAATACGCTTAGCTCTAACAAGGACTGAATGAATACACATATATACATACATAAATGTATGTATGTATACAAATGGAAATGATCAGAATTACAAAGAGCAACAAGCATGATTATATACAACAGAGAGGACTACAACAACACATATACACACACATACATATATACGTATGTATGTACGTATATGTGATAACACAAGTATAAACATATCAAAGCATTCAAGAGGAACAGAAATACACATGACTCGAAGCAACTACCCTACAATGAACCAGACAAACAAAACAGTGCAGCAATCATTTTTTACTCACAAACACACATGTATACATATATACTTATGTATACACAAAACCAGTTGTAGTGAATTTCAAATTGATCAAGCCGAAAAAGTCAGCAAGTAACAGAGGATTTAACAATTATAACAAAGTCAAGGCCTAGAAAAAAATCAATCAAATGATCAAATGTTCCAGGTCGAACAATTTTCCAGGTAGTAGTTTCAAATAAAGTCAATGTTGGAGGAATTCAAATTCGAACCAGTCAAAGTGTTTTTCAACAAGTCAAAATATTATCTCGAATGCTGTTAGCAAGGAAGGTAACTAGCAGGTGTCACAAAATTGAACAAGTTGAAGCAAAAATATTATCATAGTATCAAATGGTCGAAATCAGAAACGTCAACAGAGAAAAGAACGGAACCAAATCCATAGAAAATGCAAGCCATGATAATCAAGCAACAAAAATATGAACTGAAAAAGTCAGAAAACATCACAAGCGTCCAAGAAAAATCAAATGGCCAAGCTAAAGTAGCAAACAAATATATACGAACGAGATTATAGGATTACGAATCCTTTTTAACCCAATCTCATCATTGACCTAAAGGTATTCGAGTGAAAACAATATCACAGAGCATAGTTTCAAATCAATAACTCGTACCGAATCGAGTTCAAGCATATCAACGAGAATAGAAAATGGAAATCACATACCAATTCAATTCAAACTCGCCAGCTTGAAGCAGCCGAATGCTAACTCAATATAGGAGATGATTGACAGAGCAAAGCTAAGAAAATCACTTCAGTCGCTTGAAAAAACCATCGGCGGCCTCAAATTATCACTGTGACGACCCGCTTTTCTAACCCCAGAAAGACGTTTCATCATTAAGAAAGAAAGGGATAGAAATAGAAAAGAATAGAAAGAAAGAATAACAACATCAGAATCTCACGGCGGAATGGAACAAAATATAATACATCGCATAACTGTTACATAGTTATACATACATCAGAGTTATACAATATCATACAACAAGACTGTCATATACATATACGTCCATACATATATCCAAAATATAGCATACACTAATACACAGCGGAACTACATATATAGATACATAAGTCTGGTCTTCTTATCTAAAATAACCCCTCCAGAAAATCAACACTTCCAATACCTATCACTTGGCTACTCATAAAAATTTGAGTACCCAAGAGTTTATGAAAAACAAAATATAAACTCCGGGTCAGACATGGGTCTGGTATGAGTAAATAGGTTTAAATTGCTTAACTTTGAAATTCATTTGAAATAAAAGTATCACGTAAGACTTCCCACAAATAAATACGGGTAAGTTTTTACCTTACGCTAACGAAAACATTTTTATAGGAAATTCAGTGATATTATAGTAGTGTCTAGGTTTTCAAGTAAATAGAAAATAGCTGAAATTGTTACATGACTAAATTCCAGCTACTAGCCACGAAAGTGGGTAATAAAAATCAAAATCGTAGGGTCTCGTAGGGAAAATGGGTTTCCAACAATGGCAGGGCTACTGGGCTACCGCCCGTCACAGTACGGGGCCTAGATCACCGTACCGAAGATCACTCCCGACCAACTACAACACAAGGCCGGAACCATTCCTTACTGAACAGTCCCGAACAAGATAACCCCGCAGTTGTGGCTAACAATTGCTCACACAGCCGAAATAAAAAGGGACATCTAGACAGGGGAATATCTTGTCCTTCTTGGGCATGACCCACCTAACCTTGCTGCGTCTCCCCTGTTTTAACCATTCCCGGTTGATGAGGCTTGAGGCTGCGATTACCTTTATTGAACAATATTCTTAGAATGCTCATCGTCCGCCTGACGATGTGCTGAAAGCATTCAATCCATATAAGTTCGTTCCGGGTTCGAACGAAATCGAAGGCATTATCTCGTTACACTCATTTTGGAATCACCTTCAGAGTTAACGACGATAACCCTTACATTCTGAAACACCATCTCGATCATCAAATGATAAGTCACGACCTATCTTTTAATTTGGATCGATGTGGTTTTCGGAGAATCAAAATTGATTCTTCCGATCCCGGTCTCATCGAAATCCAAACGCCATTTTAAGGGCCAAGTTGTCTATTTAACTTAACAGTTCAATTTAATATTAGAATTCACATAACAGATATACAGATAGATCATACACAGTTATCACAGATATCCATAATATATTATAACATATCACAGAAATATCATCAACAGATATCAAAGTCAATCAAATAGAATTATCAATGCATACCAAACAATTTGGTTTACTTAACTTAATTTATTGCTTAAGAATAAACTACTTCATTTTGTTTAATTAATTACCGATTAATTAACTTATTAATAGTTAATTAATTACTTAGTTAATCATTAATTATTAATTTATTAATCATCTAATCTTTAATTCATTATTTAATTAATTAACTTTTATCCATCGATTGTTACTTAATCACTCAGTTAATTAATTTATTTTTAACTGTTAATTAATAACTTACTTATTAAAAATGAATTACTTATTTAATTACTTTAATTAATAAATTTTTATCAATTAAATTAATTATAATCCCTAACTAATCACTTGAGTTAATTCCCATTTATTAACCTTTAAGTAATTAGCTAACGTTCTTAAGTTTTAAATTGATTTAACACATGATTTATTTTAATTACAAAATTAATTTAAAGTTATCAATTTAATTTCAAATATAAATTAATTTACATTCTATTTACTTTATATTAATCAACTATCTTTACGTCACTTACCTTATTAAACTTTTAAAACAAATATTAGCCTAACTAACTAATTGTTTAGTTACTTAGTTATAAAAATACTAAAACAAAATTATGCACGTTCAAAGAGAAAGGTACCCGAGACAAACCCCTTCCCTACTCGAGACAGTCTCGAGACTTTCCCGTGCGTTTCCCTGCGTCTCTCTCCCCGTCTTCTTCTTTCTTTTCTTGTTTTCTATTCTTCTTCTCACTTTTTTTTTAAGTTGAAGTTATAAATAACAGCAGAAACCACTCTCACGCATGCGACCCCGAAGTCAAGTTCGAAGCAACCACCCAAATGTCACGAGCACGCGCAGGCGACCGCCAAGGCAACTCGCCAGACATCTCTTCACCACCGTGCACGTGCACGGTGGTTCGCTTCGCCTCCGGCGACTCGCGTTAGCCCCCACAAATCCTAAATCGTCCGTAGCATCGAAATCGAAACCCAGATTTCCAAATACAAGTTGAGATTGAAAATTTGCCTGAAGCTCGAACTGCAATACGTACATACTGTAATAAAAACGTCTCGGCCCATCAACGGCGGCCACCAGAGACGATTGTACTTCACCCAAACTTCGACCACACTCACCCCTCACCCCTCCTGGAGTCGCGTTCAGCTCGGTTACCCAATGGGGCCGAAAATAATTTTTTTACAGAGCATTGAAAATATAAGAACTAAACCCTACCTTTGATTCAATCTCAAGATTCCTTCATTGAATAAATTTTTCAGCATTTTTCTTGTGTTAAACGAATTACAAGCTTGCTTCATATCGGTTTACAACAATTAAAATTAACCCAAACATCCAAAATTCAACAAAAATCCATTTAGCTTCCTTTTAAAACTGCTCTCAATTTTTTTGCTTAAAAATCAAAAATTTTATGTTAAAAATCCTAACTTTGATTATGAAATCAAAATATGTTATTGAATTCACAAATTTAAACATTCATATTTTGACCCTTTTTAATTATTTTACCTGTAACTTGAAATAACAATATTTATGACATACTGTTAAACTCTAAAACAAGTTTGCAAGCCTATGTTTAAGATAAACAACTTGAATCAGCAACAACACCAAAGTTCAAACAATTATATGAATAAGTGTTCAAAAATTTCTTTGGTTTGCTTGTTCAGATACTCAAATATCTTTGAAGAACAACTACATATATTACAGAGCAACAGGAAGTACTCAAGACAACATGTTTAAAGCAGACATCAAAGCACATATCTTTGTAAGTTAAATATACAATTTTAAATTGAAAATAATAAGTTTACTCACCAGAACAAGCTTTGAACAGAAAGTGACGTGTTGATGAAATTGCAGAAGAATTTTCCTGAAAGCCTTCTTTTTCTGCTTTTAAAATAAATTTATGTTTGCAAAGCAATAATGTTTCTCAGGTTTGCTTTAGGTTTCGTTCAGTTTTATAAACGAACATAATATATAAGTGGATATATATAGAAGGTTTGAACAGTAGGTTATAACTGGACGGTTTTATATTTGTATTGTCATGATTCTTTTAATTGGTTAAGTACCATACACTGCAGAAGGAAATTACCACTTGGATTTCGGCAGCAGTACTTACCTGAACAAGAAGTTGTGCTAATTAATGTTTATGCTCTTATTTATGATAACATGTAATTAATGTTTACTGATACTTACTTATGTGTTGTACAAAGATTTTTATTTTATTTTATTTCGGCCAACATATTTTGTATAAGACACAGATTTTGTTTTACTATATTGAAGTGAAAACTTTGTTTTTCTTATGCATATAAACTTACAGCGGCACCTAAGGTTTATATTTTTAGTTTATATTTTTTCTCTAGACAAAACTCTTGATTGTGGTACATATGTGTATACAGATTTTGCACAAAGATATTTTACATGTAATTTGTATACTTGTTCAACAACATCTTGATATGATCTTTGTTAAAATTTATGTATTGTATAAATGGGCTTCACAGGTTAATGTTTTGACTTTATTGATTGCAATCTATTTGTACTCTAGATTTTTTTCAAGCATTTGTATCATAATATTGCATTTGCAAATTTTATATTCCTAGTTATAACTTATATTTGTATATTTATATTCTTAGTTACATTTTATATTTTATAATTATGGTTTATAATTATGTTCATAATTATGATTTATACTTGTTTTGTATATTTATGTTTATAATCATTTATATTGTTTTATACTTAAGTTTTAAATTTCCATGTTTATGTTTAATATTACTATGTTTGTTTATTTTTAAGCCTTATCATTTTAAAACTACAATTGTATCCATATGTCTATTATCAAATAATAAAATATAGATTCTTAGATTTTATTGAATAAGAGAGATTTTGTTATAGATAATTTTAAAAGATTCCATTTTAAATTTTTAAATCCAAAATTCCTTTACAGGCCATAAATAACTGATAAATAATTTAGATCTCATCAGTTTATACAGTTGAAAAGCTTGTATTTAATTTAAATTAAATTAAACATTTATTAAAATATGCTGTCAAAATTCCGGGTTGTTACATTCCTCCCCCCTTAAAAGAATTTCGTCCCCGAAATTTAAAACAATAGTTAATTCAAAAGCTTTTTATATTAATAATCCAAACTTACATATCATTCATACAATAACACAATCAAACAGTCTACTCTAACAAACGTCACTAGTTATCCGAACATAAATCCGGATAAGCCTTCTTAATACTATCGAGAGTTTCCCAGGTACAATCTCTGGGATCCTCACTCCATTGCACCTTGACGAGTTTCACCACTTTGTTCCTGAGTTGCTTCTCGTCTCGATCCACGATCCGAACTGGATTTCTGACTAAAGTTAAATTGGGTTCCACTTCCAAATCTTCTTGAGTTACCGGTTCTACAACCAGTGATGGATCATGAACAAATTTCCTCAAATGCGATACATGAAACACATTATGAATCCCAGACATCCGCTCTGGCAATTCAATCCTGTAGGCTACAACTCCAATTCTTTCCAATACTCGAAATGGTCCAATGTATCTCGGAGCAAGTTTTCCCGTTTTTCCGAATCTTATAGCACCTTTAATTGGGGAAACTTTAACAAAAACCAAGTCTCTGACCTCAAATTCCAATGGTCTTCGTCTTCGGTCAGCATATTTCTTCTGACGATCTTGAGCAGCTTTCATCCTTTTCTTGATAAGCTCAACCTTCGCAGAAGCTTCTCGAATAAGATCAGGTCCGAGTACAAGATGATCCTTCGATTCAATCCAACAAGCTGGGGATCTACACGGATTTCCGTATAAAGCTTCATAAGGAGCCATCTTAATACTTGCTTGATAACTGTTATTATAAGAGAATTCCACTAGATGAAGATGGTCCTCCCAAGATCCTCCAAAATCTAAAACACAAGCCCGCAGCATATCCTCAAGAATACGATTAAGCCTCTCCGTCTGCCCGTCCGTTTGAGGATGATAGGCTGTACTCAATCTCAAATTTGTTCCCATTGCTGATTGCAGAGCTTCCCAAAATTTGCTAGTGAAAATAGGATTACGGTCGCTTACTATACTGACTGGAACACCATGCAATCGAACTATCTCCTTCAAGAAAATTTCCGCCAAAGAAACTGCAGTGCGGGTTGCCTTAACTGGTATAAAATGGGCACTCTTAGTTAAACGATCCACAATAACCCATATACCATCATTCCCTTTCCCGGTTCTAGGCAAATCATCGATAAAATCCATCGAGATCATTTCCCATTTTCAATTTGGAATTTCCAAAGGCTGGAATAACCCGACAGATTTCTGTTGATCACCTTTAACTTGTTGACAGATGGCACAACAGTTCACGAATCTAGCAATATCCTTCTTCATGCCCGGCCACCAGAATACTCTCCTCATGTCTTTATACAACTTCGAGATTCCCGGATGAATATTCAATTTGGAACGATGACTCTCTGATAAGACTTCCTGCTTCAAATCCTTGAAATTCGGAACACAAATCCTTCCGTTAATCCTTAGTGTTCCTTGGTCATCGATTTCAAAACTGGGGCACTGACCTTTCCTGACTCTTTTAATAATCCTCGTCAACTTCTTATCAGATTCCTGCTCGCTTCTTTCAATAAGAGATGGAACCACTTCCAAAAGAGATAGAACTACGTTCCTGCTGAGAGCATCAGCTACGACATTCTCTTTTCCCGGAGTGTACAAAATATCCAAATCATAGGATGCTAGAAATTCAACCCACCGCTGCTGTCTCAGATTAAGACTTTTTGAGAGAATAGATATTTCAACGGTTTGTGATCCGTGAATAATTCGAATTTCTCTCCCAAAAGATAATGTCTCCATATTTTCAAAGCAAAAACAATGGCTAGTAGTTCAAGATCATGCGTAGCATAGTTCTTCTCGTGTGGCTTCAATTGCCGACTAGCATACGCAATCACCCTTCCGCTCTGCATCAGAACTGCTCCCAAACCCACTATACAAGCATCATTGTAAACCTCGAATTTGCTTTTCCCATCCGGAATAGCAAGTACTGGTGCACTAGTAAGCCTTATCTTCAATTCCCGAAAAGCTTCTTCGCATTGGGGTGTCCAATTGAATTTCGCTCCCTTCCTGGTCAGCTTAGTCAGATGTGAAGAAATCTTGGAATAATCCCTGATAAATTTCCTGTAGTAGCCAGCCAATCCCAGAAAACTGCGAACTTCCGTCGGTGTCTCTGGCTGTTTCCATTCCAAAATAGTTTCAACTTTCGCTGGGTCTACAGAAATGCCTTCACCCGAAACAATGTGCCCTAAAAATTTAACCTCCGATTTCTAGAAATGGCACTTCGAAAATTTCGCCTTCAACACATGCTTTCTCAGAGTCTCCAATACAATCCTCAAATGCTCCCTGTGCTCTTCTTCAGATTTGGAATAGACCAAGATATCATCAATGAATACCAGCACAAACTTATTCAACACATCCCTAGAGACTCGGTTCATGAGGTCAACGAAGTAGGCAGGAGCTTTGGTTAGTCCGAACGGCATAACCAACTACTCATAGAAACAATTCGGTCCCCTAAATGCAGTCAAAGGAATACTGTCTTTAGCTACCCTCAACTGGTGGAAACCTGAAGCTAGATCCAATTGAGAAAAGATAGAAGCACCATGCAACTGGTCAAAAAGATCATCGATGCGAGGAAGATGATATTTGTTACGGATAGTCACTTTGTTCAATTCTCTATAATCCACACAGAACCTCAATGATCTATCCGATTTAGTCACAAACACTGTTGCCGAACCCCAACAAGAAAAACTGGGTCTAATCAACCCTTTCTCTAAAAGATCCTGCGTCTGCTTAATCAACTCTTTTCTTTCCCTAGGAGCCATTCTCCTACTGGGCTGAATCACTGGCACAGCTCCCGGAATCAAATCAATACGGAATTCTATTTCTCGATGTGGTGGCAGACACTTAACTTCTTCAAATACATCAGCAAAATCTTAAACCACATCGACATCTTCAACACTCTCTTCAGAAGTCTCAATTCCATGCAAAAGACTGCTCAAGTGAATTCTAGAATTATCACACGACACTCTGGCAATTCTACCCAGATCAGTTTCCAACGAAACTGTTCTTTCATCACAATTCAAAACGGCTTTATACTTATCTAGCCAATCCATTCCCAAAATAAGATCAAATCCTTTAAAATTCAATACATACGGTTCACAAGAAAAACTATGGGATAGATAAGAGATCTTCAAGTCCTTACAGATAGTGTCTAATTTGGTCACCCCTCCTATAGGATTAGATACCAAGATAGGATTGTCTACAGAACTAGGGGTAAGAGAGAACTTTTCAACCGAGTCTAAAGAAATAAAACTCAAGGAAGCACCCGAATCAAACAAAACTTTAATATATTTTCCATCTAAAAGTAAAGTACCTTCTAATACTCCTTTGCCCATCGAAGAAGAAGATGGTCCGGCTTCCAAAGAAAAAACTTTATTCTGAGGTGCCCTCTGCAGAAGTGGATAATTCTTGATCATGTGTCCTGGCTGATGACAATTAAAGCACAATGATCTCTGTACCATAGCTGATCCTGGGCCACTCTGATGCGGTTGCTGCTGCCGCTGCTGGAATCCTTTTCTAGGACACTTATTTTCCAAATGTCCTTCCTGTTGACAAATGTAGCACTTGCGGGGTCCGTTGTTATTTCCAAGTTTCTTCTTATTCGGCTTTCTCCATTTAGGATCGAACTTTCGCTTATTCGAATTAGTGAAATTCCCACCTGAAGCAGCAACTGGAGCCATCGGTTTCTTACTCATCAAACTTTCGTACCTCAATGTCATATCAATCAAATCAACAAAAGATCCCTTCAGAAGCACTGTCAATTTTCCATGGAATTCAGGCCTCAACCCTTGCACAAATTTCTCATTCTTTTTAAGAGGAGTATCGATGAGTCCTGGTCCATAACAAGAGAGTTCGTTGAATCTGATTTCATACTCAGAAATAGACATGCTACCCTGCTTCAAATACATAAAATCCTGATACAATTGGGTTCTCCCAGCCGTTGGCATAAACTTCTCTTCAAACAACTCCTTAAATCTGTCCCATGAAATGTCATCCTCAGAAATATTTGCAATTGTTGAATCCCGCCATGCTGCTGCACCACCCTGCAATTGCCACGATGCCATATGCCTTTTACGCTCATCAGACAATTTCATGCTCTTGAAAATGCGCTCACAAGAGCGTAGCCAGTCTTGAACTTCAATTATTGATTCAGAACCTTTGAATGGTTGGCCTCCGAGATTTTTAAAATCCTTACATAAAGCTGCAAAACTAACTTGAGGCGGTACTGGATTGACAGCCTCACTAGCATTTTGACTCCGTCCATTATCTGTTGAAGTACTGGCCCTAACTCTACCTCTTCTTCCAGAACTCTTGTCGGTCACCTGAATAGGTAACTCAACAAATTTAGATAGACAAATATAATTATATGAAAATACAAATACGCACTCTCAAGATAAATATAATACAAGAGCCTAGGTACTCGCTCGACCTAGCGCTCTGATACCAACTAAGACGACCCGCCTTTCTTACCTCAGAAAGACGTTTCATCATTAAGAAAGAAAGGGATAGAAATAGAAAAGAATAGAAAGAATGAATAACAACATCAGAATCTCACGGCAGAATAGAACAAAATATAATACATCACATAACTATTACATAGTTATACATGCATCAGAGTTATACAATATCATACAACAGGACTGTCATATACATATACATCCATACATATATCCAAAATACAGCATACACTAATACACAGCGGAACTACATATATAGACACATAAGTCTGGTCTTCTTATCCAAAATAGCTCCTCCAGAAAATCAACACTTCCAATACCTATCACTTGGCTACTCATATAAATTTGAGTACCCAAGAGTTTATGAAAACAAAATATAAACTCCGGGTCAAACATGGGGCTGGTATGAGTAAACAGGTTGAAATTGCTTAACTTTGAAAATCATTTGAAATAAAAGTATCACGTAAGACTTCCCACAAATAAATACGGGTAAGTTTACCTTACGCTAACCAAAACATTTTTATAGGAAATTCAGTGATATTATAATAGTGTCTAGGGTTTTCAAGTAAATAGAAAATAGCCGAAATTGTTACATGATTAAATTCCAGCTACTAGCCACGAAAGTGGGTAATACAAATCAAAATCGTAGGGTCTCGTAGGGAAAATGGGTTTCCAACAATGGCTGGGCTACTGGGGTACCGCCCGTCACAGTACGGGGCCTAGATCACCGTACCGAGGATCACTGCCGACCCCCTACAACACAAGGCCGGAACCATTCCTTACTGAACAGTCCCGAACAAGATATCCCCGCAGTTGTGGCCATAAACTGCTCACACGACCGAAATAAAAAGGGACATCTAGACAGGGGAATATCTTGTCCTGCTTGGGCATGACCCACCTAACTTTGCTGCATCTCCCCTGTTTTAGCCATTCCCGGTTGATGAGGCTTGAGGCCACGATTACCTTTGTTGAACAATATTCTAAGAATGCTCATCGTTCGCCTGACGATGTGCTGAAAGCATTCAATCCATACAAGTTCGTTCCGGGTTTGAAAGAAACCGAAGGCATTATCTCGTTACACTCATTTTGGAATCACCTTCAGAGTTAACGACGATAACCCTTGCATTCTGAAACACCATCTCGATCACCAAATGATAAGTCACGACCTATCTTTTAATTTGGATCGATGTGGTTTTCGGAGAATCAAAATTGATTCTTATGATCCCGGTCTCGTCGAAATCCAAACGCCATTTTAAGGGCCAAGTTGTCTATTTAACTTAACAGTTCAATTTAATATTAGAATTCACATAACAGATATAACAGATAGATCATACACAGTTATCACAGATATCCATAATATATTACAACATATCACAGAAATATCATCAACAGATATCAAAGTCAATCAAACAGAATTATCAATGCATACCAAACAGTTTGGTTTACTTAACTTAATTTATTGCTTAAGAATAAACTACTTCATTTTGTTTAATTAATTACTGATTAATTAACTTATTAATGGTTAATTAATTACTTAGTTAATCATTAATTATTAATTTATTAATCATCTAATCTTTAATTAATTATTTTATTAATTAACTCTTATCCATCAATTGTTACTTAATTACTCAGTTAATTAATTTATTTTTAATTGTTAATTAATAACTTACTTATTAAAAATGAATTACTTATTTAATTACTTTAATTAATAAATTTTTATCAATTAAATTAATTATAATCCCTAACTAATCACTTGAGTTAATTTCCATTTATTAACGTTTAAGTAATTAGCTAACGTTCTTAAGTTTTAAATTGATTTAACACATGATTTATTTTTAATTACAAAATTAATTTAAAATTATCAATTTAATTTTCAAATATAAATTAATTTACATTCTATTTACTTTATATTAATCAACTATCTTTACGTCACTTACCTTATTACTTTTAAAACAAATATTAGCCTAACTAACTAATTGTTTAGTTACTTAGTTATAAAAATACTAAAACAAAATTATGCACGTTCAAAGAGAAAGGTACCCGAGACAAACCCCTTCCCTACTCGAGACAGTCTCGAGACTTTCCCGTGCGTTTCCCTGCGTCTCTCTCCCCATCTTCTTCTTTCCTTTCCTGTTTTCTATTCTTCTTCTCACTTTTTTTTTAAGTTGAAGTTATAAATAACAGCAGAAACCACTCTCACGCATGCGACCCCGAAGTCAAGTTCGAAGCAACCACCCAAATTTCACGAGCACGCGCACGCGACCGCCAAGGCAATTCGCCAGACATCTCTTCACCACCGTGCACGTGCACGGTGGTTCGCTTCGCCTCCGGCGACTCGCGTCAGCCCCCACAAACCCCAAATCGTCCCTAGCATCGAAATCAAAACCTAGATTTCCAAATACAAGTTGAGATTGAAAATTTGCCTGAAGCTCGAACTGCCGTACGTACATACTGGAATAAAAACGTCTCGGCCCATCAATGGCGACCACCAAAGACGATGGTACTTAACCCAAACTTCGACCACACTCACCCCTCACCCCTCCTAGAGTCGCGTTCAACTCGGTTACCTAATGGGGCCGAAAATATTTTTTTTACAGAGCATTGAAAATATAAGAACTAAACCCTACCTTTGATTCAAACTCAAGATTCCTTCATTGAGTAAATTTTTCAGCATTTTTCTTGTGTTAAACGAATTACAAGCTTGCTTCATATCGATTTACAACAATTAAAATTAACCCAAACATCCAAAATTCGACAAAAATCCATTTAGCTTCCTTTTAAAACTGCTCTCAATTTCTTTGCTTAAAAATCAAAATTTTTATGTTAAAAATTCTAACTTTGATTATGAAATCAAAATATGTTATTGAATTCACAAATTTAAACATTCATATTTTGACCCTTTTTAATTATTTTACCTGTAACTTGAAATAACAATATTTATGACATACTGTTAAACTCTAAAGCAAGTTTGCAGGCCTATGTTTAAGATAAACAACTTGAATCAGCAACAATACCAAAGTTCAAACAATTATATGAATAAGTGTTTATAAATTTCTTTGCTTTGCTTGTTCCGATACTCAAATATCTTTGAAGAACAACTTCATATATTACAGAGCAACAGGAAGTACTCAAGACAACATGTTTAAAGCAGACATCATAGCACATATCTTTGTAAGTTAAATATACAATTTTAAATTGAAAATAATAAGTTTACTCACCAGAACAAGCTTTGAACAGAAAGTGATGTGTTGATGAAATTGCAGAAGAATTTTCCTGAAAGCCTTCTTTTTCTGCTTTTAAAATAAATTTATGTTTGCAAAGCAATAATGTTTCTCAGGTTTGCTTTAGGTTTTGTTCAGTTTTATAAACGAACATTATATATAAGTGGATATATATAGAAGCTTTGAACAGTAGGTTATAACTGGACGGTTTTATATTTGTATTGTCATGATTCTTTTAATTGGTTAAGTACCATACACTGCAGAAGGAAATTACCACTAGGATTTCGGCTGCAGTACTTACCTGAACAAGAAGTTGTGCTAATTAATGTTTATGCTCTTATTTATGATAACATGTAATTAATGTTTACTGATACTTACTTATGTGTTGTACAAAGATATTTATTTTATTTTATTTCGGCCAACATATTTTGTATAAGAGACAGATTTTTGTTTTATTATATTGAAGTGAAAACTTTGTTTTTCTTATGCATATAAACTTACAGCAGCACCTAAGGTTTATATTTTTAGTTTATATTGTTTTCTCTGGACAAAACTCTTGATTGTGGTACATATGTGTATACAGATTTTGCACAAAGATATTTTACATGTAATTTGTATACTTGTTCAATAACATCTTGATATGATCTTTGTTAAAATTTATGTATTGTATAAATGGGCTTCACAGGTTAATGTTTTGACTTTATTGATTGCAATCTATTTGTACTTTAGATTTTTTTTCAAGCATTTGTATCGTAATATTGCATTTGCAAATTTTATATTCCTAGTTATAACTTATATTTGTATATTTATATTCTTAGTTACATTTTATATTTTATAATTATGGTTTATACTTATGTTCATAATTATGATTTATACTTGTTTTGTATATTTATGTTTATAATCATTTATATTGTTTTATACTTAAGTTTTAAATTTCCATGTTTATGTTTAATATTACTATGTTTGTTTATTTTTAAGCCTTATCATTTTAAAACTACAATTGTATTCATATGTATATTATCAAATAATAAAATATAGAATCTTAGATTTTATTGAATAAGAAAGATTTTGTTATAGATAATTTTCAAAGATTCCATTTTAAATTTTTAAATCCAAAATTCCTTTATAGACCATATATAACTGATAAATAATTAAGATCTCATCAGTTTATACAATTGAAATGCTTGTATTTAATTTAAATTAAATTAAACATTTATTAAAATATGCTGTCAAAATTCCGGGTTGTTACATTATCACAAAGCCCTAATTTTATTAAAGAGGAACGAACGAGAAGAAGACATACATTATTCACAAAACAAAGGATAGGGGCCGATAATAAAAAGGGGAAGGGGGATTTATTTTTTCATTTTACTTATTGGGCTGGCATCTTTAGTTACTGTTGGGCTTATATTTTTAAACTAGGGTTTTGTTTATCTAAAATTGTTTTTATTTTGTATTTCTCCTTTAAACTTTTGTAAATTCTAGTCGTGTGACTAGGGGACGAACTACGGTGGTGTAGTTCGAGAATTCGCAACTCAGTGGCTGAGTTGTCGCTGGTTTTTGAGCGTAGAGTTAGATTAGTCGATAGCGGATGTCGCGAGTTTACGTGTATAAGCGTCCGACTACTTAATTTCTAGTAGAAACTTAGGGGGAAGCACGTAGGCAGGGTTTTGCCGAACCTGGATAAATCTGTGTTGTTCTATTTCTATTTTTAATATTCTGTTATTATTTGTGCTGCTATTATTCTGCCACTATCGGTGCTGCAATTATTTTATATATTTCTGTGTTAATTTTTATAATTAACAGTATCACCCTATTCATCCCCTCCTCTAGGGTGAAATCAATGGTACAAATGGTATCAGAGCAAAGAACAAAAGCCAAGTTTTGTTTTAAAATTTTGATTTTTTAAAAAACAAATTATCGTTTTAGAATTTTTAAATGGCTTACTTTAATAATGCTTTTACGGAGGATCATTCCATAGTTAGACCACCAATATAACATGGTGAATATGCATACTGGAAAAATAGGATGAAAATTTTTCTGAAAACCGTTGATGCTTGAAATATTGTTGAGACAGGTTATAGGACACAACTATAGTGGTAGATAATCAGGAAATAGATAAACCGATGGATCAATGGACAGATCTAGAAAATAAACTGCAAAATGTTAATGCTAAAACAATGAATTCTATTATTAGTGAATTGGATCAAATTGAATTTAATCGTATCTCATATTGTCTAACTGCGTAGGAAATATGACACATACTCCAAGTGACTCATGAATGAACATCTCAAGTCAAAGAATCTTGCCTTGCAATGTTTAGTAGGGAATACGAGAACTTCACAATGGCCAATGATGAAAATGTCAAAGAGATGTATGGACAACTTTTCACTATCGTATACAAATCAAAAGCTCTCGGAAAATCTTTCATAGAATTGGAAATAGTCCAAAAAAATCCTCAGAGCCCTTCCACGAAATTTTTAAGAAAAAGTTACCGCCATTCAAGAATCAAAGGATTTAAAACAAATCAGAGTTGAAGAACTCATCGAAAATCTCACCGCTTTTGAGCTAGAAATGAAATTTAAGGAAGAATGAGAAGGTGGTGATACTCGAAAGAAATTAATAGCTCTTAAGGGAACAACGGAAAGTGATGATGATGATAACGAAGCAGCTGAGCTGGCGCTACTAATAAAGAGATTCCAAAAGTGTAACCGCAAATACGGAAATCCAGCTCTAAATCAACAATTGAAAAGCAGAATAATCAAAGCACTAGACAACTCAGAAGAATAGGAGATCATTTGTCACAAGTGCAACAAACCCGGTCATATCAAGCCCAATTGTTCTCAGAATTGATTCAGCCAAGGAAAAAACCGAAAACGAGAAGTTTTGCGGCCACTTGGGATGAAACTGAAGAAGATGATAAAAGCACTGGCAGTGAGAGTGAAAAAGCAGATCTGTTCCTTTGAAGTGATATAACTGACAGTGATGATGACGAGCCAAGCGAGGTATCAAAACTTACTCATTCAGAATTACTTATATATTTTCATGAAGTAAATGTCTATTTCGAAAGAATTAGGGAGAAATATGCTAAAATTGAATCACAGAGAGATACTTTAATAGATTTAAATAAATAGCTTGATCAATTAGTTAAAAACTATCAAACCAAGAGCCCTGAGTGTGATAAGTGTCCATCACTTGAAGAAGAGATTAAAAAATCAGAATTTAAAATTAAAACACTTGAAAATGAGATTCTGATTTGAAAGAAAGTGAAAACACTATGAGAGAAAATTCTACTAAAAAGTGCACACAATTATTGAATGAAAATGAATCTTTCAAAACACAAGTCCAACAATTGTCTACAACTTTAGGAAAATTTTCCAAAAGAGAAAGATCTTTAAATATGCTATTAGGGAAACACTATTAATACAGTTAGACAAGGACTCGGGTATAATCAATCTGAACTTGTTAAAAGTGAAATTAATCAAGTCAATTCAAAGTGCACAATTTGTAGAAAAATTGGACACAATCAAAATATTTGTTGGTATAGACCAAAATACGTGAAAACCATACCAATTTGGGTTCCAAAAGGTATGAATATAAAATCCTTAAAGTCAAACAAACCGGGATGCCAAAAGGAACAAATATAAATAATTTGGGGTCTACTCAAACATATTTTTCAAAATCATTTGTCACTAACAACATGGACCTATAAAAATAAATAGGTCATAAAAATCTTTTCTCGTGTAGGTGTGGTAGCTGACTAAAGAACAACAACAATGTTACCTGAATTCTGGCTATTCCAGGCACACGATTGGCAACAAATCAAAGTTTCCTAGCCTAGTATAAAGGTGACAAATCACAATGAGCAACAACGAAAAATTATCTTAAAGGGAAAATAGGTAACGGTACATCTATCTTGAATGATATATTAAATGTAGTAATTTGCATCATAGTCTGATTTAAATTCGTCCAGTTATGTGATAATGAAATAAACGATTTTAATATTAAAAATGTTGACCAATCATCCCTGAACTATTTCATATAGATTTCCTTTGACCATAAATGTTGGTTGATGATTACTCAAGATACACGTGGATATATTATTTATCTTGTTTTGACACTATGTTCGTTGTTTGTTTATCTACACGGTCACAATTCAAATCCCAAAAGAATTTCAGTTAAAACCTGTAAAAAGATTTTAAGGTATTTGCTGCAATTTCACGATCTGGTCTATAACATCCAACTAATGATAATCTTGAGTCAAAGGAAAATTCGAATGCAGATTACACTGGTAATCTAATTGATAGAAAAAGTACTGGTGGAACATGTTTTAGGTAGAGACATTCATTTGTTGCATCACATTTTCAAAGAAAATATCTGCATATTTTTCATTTGAACTAATTTTCAAATAGCAGACATTTTTCTTATAAAACCCCTTACAGAAAATCGTTTTTGTTGACCTTTTTTGGATTAGTCATTTTAGAAAAATTAATTTTATAATTATTTTTGAATTTGATCTTAAATGGCTACGTTAATTAATTTGACTCCCTACTGATTATCAAAAAGGTAAATAGTAATTGAAAAAGTGATGAGTGTTGATATTAATCATATATTATAACTTGAGACAGTATATTTAGTAAATTTCTATAGAAATTTAAACAAGATTTATAATAACTTTTGATGGGTAAAAATTCCATGACCATCTCTATTTCTGTCATATTTCTAATTACCACCACTCATCAAAATCCAATATAGTATGTCAATACGCGGTATTTTTAAATAGGAAATATTCGTTTTCATTTTATTTATTTTTTAATAAAAAACATCCAAAGTATTCACTCTCATTTAAAAGTCCTCACTGTTATGCATGGGTGAATTACTTGGAATATTTGTATATGTGCTTTCATGCTCAATTAAAAGTCCTCACGGTTATGCATGTATGGAACACATATCAAACATGGTTATTAAATAGACAAGTCAATTCTAATCCCATTTAAAAGTCCTCATGGTTATGCAAGGTTAGAAGATGCTTAAAATTCATTTTTTTACAAACTTTTTGAAATACTACTAATCTCATTTAAAAGTCCTAACAATCATGCATGGTTAATAGATATCCAAATTCCTGATATAAGTATACCACAAATAAGCAAAGTTATATGGTTTTACATCATCCCTGTCATTCTAAAGTGGAATATGCGTCTAATAGAATATCTATGATTTTTGTTTGATTTTCTAATATTTATACTCGATTGGGTATTAATATTGTATTCATGTCAATCACTTTATCTCTACTTTTCTAACACTATTACTCTTTTGCTGATAACCAAAGGAGGGGAGAAAAGTTAAGATTTTGGAAAATAAAGGTCAAATATTTTATTTTGTATTTTCTATTTGCATCCAGGTTCATTTGCATATTTTTATTTATTTTCATGCATATATGAAGGGGGAGCTTTGTTGTAGAGAGGGAGCATTCAAATAGGGGGAGCAAATTGAATGATCAAATACATTTAATAAATTCAAAATCTTAAATATATGTTTGTTATCATCAAATGGGGGAGATTGTTGAATATGCAATTATATGATTTTTGTTTGATGATAACACACACACACACACACACACACATACATATATGTGTTCATTAAAATGCATTTGTTATTATACTGCTTTACTATATAAATATTTGCTGAATAAAATAAATAACAAAAAATTTAAATTCGAACGGACATTTTATTCAAACAAATATTTTATTACAATTTTGAATAGTGCAAATTTGAGCTCTCATTGTGTATATGCACAATTTTCAATTACAATACAATTTTGATTGCATCTCATTATTTTCACTATACATTTGCACCTTGCTACATATTACTCGTTCACTCGTATTTGTTCTTTAACCATACTCCAAATTGAATCCAGCATCTGATTTATCTGCAAAATAAACATTGACGCAATAAAATTGAAAATGAAATATTTTTGCAGTGTAAACTAAAATGTGTTTATGAAAATATTATATGCCTCGGTTATTTAGGTTGTTCGTCATCATATTTATTTTGAATTCATTATACACGAACAACTTGTGACATGCACAGTGTATCACTGTACAGCCACAAGACCGTACACACCGATATACACTTGATAAAAATGCAGAGACATGTAAGTGCAAGGTCAAACCAAATAAAAAGCTAGGTTCAACTCAAGTGCAATACAAATAAAGTCATGATACGAGCACAACGTCAAATCCGAGCCAAAGCTAGGTTCAACTCATGTGTAATACAAATACATCACAAAATTGTTGAGTACAAGAATCCAAAAACCAACATAAAAACAAACCTCGACCAAAAATTAAATATACACTTGAACCCAGACTGGTCAGAGAAACCAAAATGTACATGACTTCAAGAACAAACAAAACCTCAAATGGCCAGACTCATAATTTCCAAATGAACAAGTTCAATTGAAAACCAGAGATTCAGGCATGTGCACCAGAATTGGAAACAAAGCAATGCAAAACTTTCTGATGAACACAGCATATGTTTAACCAAGTGGTCAACACCTCAAGGACAAAGCAGGTTACATATTGCAACGCACACAACCGGAACAAAGCAAGTTAGCAACATGGAAGCAAATGCAAACTAGCTCGAAGCAACAACAAAGTGCAAACTTACATCAAAACACACACACATATATATACATACATAAATGTATGTATGCATGTATACAAGTGGAGATGACACTGCAGCTACCAATTGAACACGGTCTCGACCAAAACAAACAAATCGGTCTAGGCTCTCAATAACCAGCGCAACTTCAAAATCACAAGCATACATATATATATATATATATATACATGAGTAAACAACATGTATACATATGCATAGGGATATGACTCAAAGCATCATCAATAAACAATATGCATTTTACCTCCCCCCCCCCCCAAATCTAGGGTGAAATCGATCCTACATCTAGATCATGAGCTTGTTTTTTGCGATAGAGATAGTGATTCAACTTGATAGGATTTTACGATTCTGACTACGTCGACGATCGAGATCGAAGGAAGTCAACCTCAGGTTATGTGTTCACTCTTAGAGAGGTGGCTATTAGTTGTAGAGCGAGGTTGCAGACCATTGTTGCTTCGTCGAAATTCCGAGCTTATTGAAGCTATTGAAGCTACTATGAAGCAACTGTATTTAAAGTGGTTGATGTGTGACTAGGGCTTCGTGTATGATAGAGTAGAAGTGAAATATAACAGTCATAGTGCAATTCACTTAGTAGAAAACCTAGCTTTCAGCTCAAGGACAAAGCACATAAATGTGCAGGAATCATTTCTTGTCTCGAATAATGAGGAGTAGCTAATTCTTCTTTAGAAGATTCACACAGAGGAGAATGCAGCAGACATTAATTAATTTAATTAAAAGTGTATTTAATAGAAAACTCATAAATGGTATGTTTTGTGATAGTAATAACAAAGTACTGTAAACGTGAGTAATTTATTACAATGAAAATAAATATACCATTTTAGATATTCCTAGTCAAGATGTATCGAGACTGGATATCAATACATTTGCTAAGACTAAAGTATGTAACATTCTCCAAATGTTGAGCAGTGTATTACTCATAACTGTTGGGGACACCAAGGAGTTACGTACTTATAGTGATTGGATAAGGAAATTTTGGCTCACATCCCTCTTTAAAAATTAGATGCACATCCCCTCGAATTTAGAATTATAAATTTAGTCCCTGTAATTTATATCGTACCGCGCAGAGAAAAATTCCTTGTCATGAATAAATTAAGTTACAATATTAAAAACGTGATACATTTCAGTAGATTTATTGGATTTTAGTTTCATTTTCACCATTAAATCACAAATCTTATTACCTTTCTATTAAGATCGATATATAATATGTTTTGACAAAAAATTATTTTCAGCGACAAATATTTGCTAGGAAACTTGCCAGATATTTTGCAGGAAAATTTTTTTTTCTTCAATGATTACCAGGCAACATGGCAAATTTTTGCATATTTACGAAGCAAAAAATTTACTTTTTAGTTTTCAATGGTTGCTAGGCAACCTGTGATATCCCGGAAATTTGGGCAATATAAATTTAATAATCTGTGTTATAAACTTAATTTGATTTGATAATTTTTAATAACAAATTTGGAATTTGATTTAATAATCATGTTTTAATAAATATTTAAATTAAAAGATTTATCTTTTTAAGTAAATGAATTGTTTTTTTTTATAATATATAATTGTATATACTGTAAATTGATAAATTTTGATTTTTGAATTTAGTAAATGGATTAATTTTCTAACTTATATTTGATAAATTGGAGATTTGATTTAAATTTAACATATAACTTTTCAAAGCAATTTAAATAAATAATTATATGGTTTATATTAAAGGAAAATCTTATCTGTTTAAATTTGTATTTTTAATTAACTTAAATATGAAGTTAAATTTGATTAACATCAAAGCTTTGTTTTATTTTTATTTTTTTTTAAAAAATATTGCTTGAAAATGTTATATAAGAATTTAAAATACAATTTACTTATGGTTTTAATATATTGAGTGATAAAGGAAATTTATAATCTCATTTATAAATTATTTAATACTGTTTAATTTGTTATTTTAAAAAAAATTATAATACTTAAATTCTTTTGAACATAAATAGATTTGTAGTAATAGGATTTGTTGTTTTTAATTTTAATAGAGTTATATATGCATTTATATATGTAACTTGATTATTAAAATTTGATTTGATAAATTAATTTAAAGTTGAATTTAATGTTTCAAAGAATAAGTATTTAAAAATATTTGAATAAGCTTGTATTTATATTTGTTTTGTTTCATTTCTTTTAATTAGAAGAGAAGAAATAAAACTCATTTATATATACATAGGAAATAATGGATTAAGATAAAGTTTTTAAAAACTCAATTTTAAATTAAAAATACTTAGATTATATGTGTAAGTTTCTTAAGATATAAATTGACATGTGTTAGTCATGTAATAAACTTAAGTGACAAATGTTAAAATGTGAACAAGTGTAATGTTTAAATTTTCTTTTTCCATTTTTATTTCTATTAAAATCAAAATATACTTACACAAATACATTTCCTCTAAAATCATTCTTCCTTTCCATTTTTCTTTTTCAAAACTTAAGATTTTCAGCCATGAAAATCTGAAGTTTTCATTTTCAAATCAAAACCCATGTTTCCTCTTACCAGAAATGAATTAAATTTGCAATCAAATTCTACAATTCTTAAACCTGAAATCAATTTGCAATTTCTAAAACCTACATGCAACTTCAAAAGCTCAGTCAAGCCTGCAGTTCTTTTCAACATCAACTAAAACCTGCAAATTCTTTCCTGTCTCTAAAAAAAAAAGAAATTTACAAACCTGCATGCAACTAAATCTGGAAGAAGAAGCAAGTTGCATTATTTCTGGAAGCATGTATACATCAAGGATCAGAAGCATTACAGAAAAAGGAATCAGAAGTTCATTGCATAAGCAAAAAATAAAAATAAAATCTGAAGCTTTGTGCTCTGCCTCCATAAAACCCAGGTGAGTAACAATTTTTATTTAATAAACATTAGTATAAGTAGTTGTTTGTTACTCTGAAATAAGTGTATGAATGAATATGGTGAAAGCTTAGAATGTATGTATGTTTTTATGAATGCATGCTTGCTGTGACTTAGGTGTTTGGACCTGATCCTTGAATGAAAGTTAAAAATCCTGATCAAGTTCAAGATCTCATGTTTAAATATTTCTATAGTTTAAGTTTTAGTCAGATATGTAACAAACTAAATTTAAATTTAAAAAAAAATGAATGAGAATGATGATAAAACTGTGATGATACAGAAGAAGAAAAAATAAATGAAACAGAGTAAAATTTCTGAAATCAATATGTAAATGATTCAGATTTAATTATTTAAGCTTATAAATGAATTACTTGATCTTTAACTTGATTTTTTAAAACTATAATCTAAATTTTTAGTTTGCATTCAATGAAGTATTTCTGGTTTAACCAGGAAATACATTTTGGTTTAGTTCTGTCAATCTAGGGATTGAAGTAGCTTGTGTTTTCTTTTGTTGATGGAGTAACGTCTGTAGTTTATAGGAAAAATAAAAGATGATGGATTAAAGCATTAAGGCAGAAATGATTTGGGTTTTAAATTTTGAACCCTAGTTTTTCTGTGTTGAGAAAATTTGATCACTGCAACATAAGTAAGTGATCGAGTTCTTCCTGCTTGGTGATGATGGTAGCTGGGGTGTGAAGGAATCCATGGCCGAAGGTGGTACCATTTTAGTGGTCGGAGTTTGGAGGTTGTGGAGTTTACAATCAACCCATTTTTTTCCAGATTCGAGTTCGAATACTCGATTTTGATTTGGGGTTTTTATTGTTGAATTGAGAGATGATTTGGTGTTTGAGGGGATTTGTGACTTGCGTAGGGGATCACGAGTGGCCGGAGGAGATGGCCGTGGGTGTGCAGGTGAACGGTGGTAATGGCGTGTCAGTATTTAGGGAAGATGAGTTCCTCGTGTCGTTACGAGTAAAATTGTGGGTTGCTCGAAGATTAGGCTTGTTTTGCTCGAAGCTTATGAGGGCTCGGGAATTTTCTTGTTTCAGTGATTTTGGGGTAAACCAGTTAGTACAGGTTTTTGTATAAAACTGTTTCTATTTTAAATTTAAATTGATTTTAAGATGATTTTGAAAGAATTGTTACTCGAGTTGCTAGAGTCAGCTCGAGCTAGTTATTGAGGTTTAGTAATTGTCATGTTTCAAATTTTAAATTGGAATTTGAAATATAAACAGAGATTTAAATTAAGTTTTAAATCTAATTTAAATTATAGATTCAAGTTGAATTGAATCTTAAAGTTGGAAATGATTAAGTATTTAAATTCAAATTATGTTTTAAATAACTTTGAAAAAGTTTATTGTTTAAAAATGTTTTTAAAGAATTTGAATTTAAATTTGAAATTGAGATATGAAGTAATGTTTAAATAAAGTTTAAAATTGATTTAAATCTAATTTTGAATCTTTGGTTTAAAATGAATTTAAGTTTATAAATTTAAGTGTTAAACCAAATTTGAATAATAATGTAAAATCTAAATGGTTTTAATTTAAGAAGAAATTTTTTTTAACTTTTATAATAAAAGTATTATTGTCAATTAAGGATTTTAGATTGATTTTAACTTGTTAAAGTTAATAATAAATTAATATTTTGTATTTCATTTAATTATTAGGGTAATTAAATGAATAATTAATTTATTTAATAAATTAATGAAATAAATAATTACTTAAAGTAATTAAGGGTTTAGAATTAATTATTCTTTGAATAATTAACCTGTAATTAAGAATAATTAATTAAATAAAATTAGTTTTTAATTAATGATTAATAATTAATTAATCAAGTAATAATGGATTTAATTAAGTTTTAATTAACATTTAATTATTTAATTAATCTGGAATTAATTAATGGATTAATTAATGATTAATTAATTTGTAATTAATAATGATTAAAATAAGTTAATTATTTTTGAAAAATATTAATGAATTGTTTAATAGTTAATGAAGGTCATTAACTATGGATTATTTAATAATTAAATAATGTGATTAATTTTAATCATTAATTAGATTAATTAGTTTAAGGATAATCAATTGTGTAAGTTATTAAGTATAACTACCCATGGAAGTAATTAAGGAATTAATTACTTATTGTAATTAATTGAGTTAATTTGATTAGTTTAAGTTAATTAATTCATTTTAATTAATTTAAAATAATCATTTGATGATTTGTGAAGTATAATTACTTAATGTAATTAAATGAAGAGGAATTACTTAGAGAAGTAATTAATGGATAATTACTATATGTAATTAATTAAAGGTGATTTGATATTTGAAGTAATTTAAGTATAATTACTTTGTGAATTAATCAAGGGATTAATTTGAGAAAATCAATTATGAAGTAATTAATTTGTTTGGTAAAGTAATTAAGGGTAGTTAATTACTGAATGGGTTAATCAAGAGTGATTAACAATTATGGTTTAAATTAAGATTAATTACTTAAAGCAATTAATTTAAATAAGGTAATTAATTAAAATGTAATTAGAGATCATTAATTAATATAATTAATGATGTAACTAAAATTGATTAATTAAGATTAATTAATCAATAATAAGTGATTAAAGGTAATTAATTAATGTAATTAATTAAGAATTAATGTAATTAATTATAGTTAATTAATTAATGAAGTAATTAAAGGTTAATTAATGTATTTGGTTAAATATAATTAATTTGAGAAATTAATTAGTAGATAATTATTTGAATGTAATTAAGGGTTAATTAATCAGGGATGATTAATGAATAATTGGATGATGATTAATTATTTGATTGATAATTAATTGATAATGATAAGCAAGGATGATATTGGTAAAATAATTAATTTAATTTACTTTAAATTAATGAAATGATGTAATTAATTTAATTCATTTTAAATTAATTATATTTGGTGTGGTTAATCATTGCTTATATAGATGGATGATGTTGTTTGCTTTAGATGGTTTGAAATCTCAGATATGAGATAGATAATGTTGAGTGATTTGGATGCATTGGTTGCATTGTGATGTTGATATAGATTATCTTTTTGGATAATGATAATATGGTTTATCTGATGTGATGATAATGCTGATTATCTGTGTGAATCTATGATTTATCTATCTGTGTGTATATAGATAATGAAATTAAGTTGTTTTAAACCTTTAAAACAACTTGGCCTTAAAAGACACGCTTTGGATTTCGATGAGACCGGGATCGGGTTTCCGTATTTGGATATCCGAAAACCACATCCATTCCAAATAACGTTAGGTCGTGAATCTAAGTGGAGCAAGTGAAGACTCGAGGTGTAAGGGTTATACGTCAGTATAACTCTGTGGGTGATTCCGTAATGAGTTTGACGGAATAGTACTTATAGATTCGAGATGTAGATTTAGAGTGCAAGGGTTATCGTCGTTAACTCTAAGGGTGACTCCAAAATGAGTGTAACTAGATAATGCCTTCAGTTTCGTTCGAACCCGTAACGAACTTGTATGGATTGAATGCTTTCAGAACATCGTCAGGTGGACTGTGATGACTCGAATTTTGCCCGCTCGAAAATCGACATCCATACTTCAAATTGTATTCGAATGCCATAGATTCGACCGTTCAAATCCGATTCGCCGGAGCTTATAACAACATTAAGTAAATAACACAGCGGAATAAAAGAATAATACATTGATATACAGCTTTGATACAATATCTGATACAACAGATGATCCAATAGATATCAATATACATCAGAGATATGATACAATAAATAGCAGCGGAAAAGAAAATAGATGACATCTAGCAGCGGAACAATATAACTCTAAGATAGTCTTCAAAAAAGAACTACGAGAACTGCAACTCTATCTCCAAGAACCAATCCAGTAATAGCTCGAACTCCCAATAAACATGCACCAAGCTAAGCAAGACTGGTGTGGTCCAAATACTGAACTAACTCTAGATAATCTACTATACCTGACTATCTGAAAAACCCAAACTCTAGACTGCTCGTGTAGAACATAATGAGAACCTAGAGTTTAGGAAAGAAAACAATAAACTCTAGATCAGTCGTGGGACTGGTGTGAGCAACGAAAATAGTTTATCTTTTAAAACATTCAACAAAAGATTTTCAAAGTCAATTCGCAATGCTTTTTAAAATAAGACTACCATAAGGCCTCCCGCACACACACACAATGCAAACGCAGAATCGGAGGAGATTTCTCCTTATGATAGTCAAAGATGCTTGATACGCATTAAAAAGAAACATTTGATATTATTACTAGTGCATAGTGTAGGAAAAATCATTTCGAAAATAAAGATATAAATCTTAGCCAGCATAGACATTTCGAACTATGCCTACTATAGCTAACCATGTTCAATAGCAGGTTACCGCCACATTCCATGGCAGGTTCTACAACTAATACCGTACAAGTCTCGTATTGTTTCTTTGGATTTCCAACAAATGGTCAGGCCAAGGAACTTCCCATTGCCACATGAGAACGCCTCTGGAAGGACGTCCCCGAGAACCAAACCGGATCTCTGCCAACACAAGGCCGGGTTACCCCTAACTGGGTAACTACTGACACGAGTATGCCATCTCCCGGTTGTAACCAACCTTTAACCGGGGCCCCAGCAACAAATCACAAAGTAATATATATATATATCTGCGATATCAACATAAGTTAAGTATCTGGGCTCCATACCATGATACCACTTCTATCCAGAAGGAAATGCACATACCCTAAGGGGTGCTACCCCCAATAAGCTTACTGCATCTTTCCTGTTTCGACCATTCCGGGGTGAGGTCCGACGAAGTCTCGTCCACAAAGCCACGCTTTATACAAAAGTTGTGCTTTGGGTCAACAAATGATCATAGAAATGGCCACAAAGATAAACGATCAAACAAATGATCCTATCACAAATGATCAACACAATGATCATTTCACAGCAACACTCAGCATGTCACATTATCAAATTGGGAATATATCGCTGATAACTTTCAACTAAATAACCTCTGAACTCGTACGTCTCAGAGAAGGGTGTTAAGCTAAGAGAATAAATTCTCCGCCACCAACAGAAATATATTTGAAAGAAATCAGCTTTATATCTCAAATTGTAATGTCAGACATAACAATCCATACAAGTCTGTTCCGGGCTCGAACAGAACCGAAGGCACTTACAAAGAAGCCCTTGCAATCCGGATATTCACTAATCACGTTCGGACTTCCCATCACATATGGAGTCTCTATACCGGGGACCAGTCGATGCAAAGACATTCGACGAGTTGTCCTTTCGCTTTCAAAAATATACGGTCTTCAACACCGGTCTTCAAATGCTATCCATAACGACATATCACATATTCGGAATGGGATATATGACACAAAGGTCCTCTCCCGGCTAAACCGAATAGTGAACGCAGTATTTTAAAAATATATGGATATTGGGATTTCAATTAAGTCACAACTTAAAACCCAAAACTTTTCTTCAAATGGTTTAAACCAATTACCATTTCAAATCTTTATATTACAAAAAAAGATTTATTTCACAAAGATAAATTTATAGACTTTAAAACAATTTTCCATTCCAATTGGATTAACTCTTTAAATCTTTAAATCAAAGATTTAACTCATAGCTTTCAAAATTCGATTAACTTGTTGAATCTTTAAATCAAAGATTCAACTTATAGCTTTCAAAAATCATTTTCATAACTTGGAAATATCTTCATTTTCAAACTTGAAATTCTTTTTAACACAAATTGGACGTTCATTTCTTATGTGAAAGCTTTTATTATTTGAAAACAAACAGTTTTTGTTTCAGAAAAATCCAATTATATTTACACGAGTTAAAGCCCTTGAATTCTATTCACATCCCCAAATCAATACTTTTAAAATATTTTAACCCATATATAACTGGTATAACATTTTTAATCCCTAGTTTTAAATCATAGAATTTCAATTTCAAATCTTGAATTTAAGTTCAAATCAAATTATTCAACTTCATATTTTATCGAGTTATTCAAAATAAATTTCATCTATGAAATTCCATTTCAAAAGCTTTTCACTTTAAACCCAATCCATTTCCAAAACATTTGAATTCAAATATTCAAATTCGAAACTATTCTCAAAAAAAATCTGTGACTTAATCGATTTCCTCGTGAAATCCATATTGGTGTGTGTGTATAAGTGTGGTCTAGGGGTTTAACCAATAGGAGTGCAACATCATCAATCATCACAGATTCAAATACAGCAATATATTTGATAAGCGATATAAAACTATAACGCTCATCGTCCATTCACAGATTCACAGATAGTATACAAATGTAAATAAATATACACAGCTCAATCTACAGAACAAAATATCACAAATCAGATAGGATAATCAGTTCAAGGCATCTCGTACAATACAATCATTCATAAGTAAGGTCAAGTATTCAATAGTCATTTATAAGTAGGATTAATTAATCGTTTAATCCTAATCAATTCAATTTATTTCCAAGTAAATTTATTACTTATGAATTAATTATCTAATAACGATTTATTAATTACAAATCTTTTGATATAAATTTATTTCTCAAACACTTTAATAAATTAAATTAGTCTTAATTAATCATATTAATTAAATCAACCTTTTAACCCAATTACATAATTAATTAATTTTAATAAATCAAAATATCCAAAATTAATTACAATAGGTGATTAATCCTTAATTACTCTTGTTAAGTAATTACATTTAAAACAATTTATAATTGATTATCTAAATTAATTAATCTAACTAATTATCAAAATTAATCACATTAATTTAGTTACTTAATAATCTCTAGTTAATTTATCTATATTAACTAATAACATTTCCTTAATTACTTTCTTAAGAAATTATCTTAGATTAATTATTATTAATCATCCCTAATTATAAATTAAACTAAATTATAAATTTAAAATCAAAGAAATCATTCTTTCATTACCATATTAATTAAATTGTTTGTGTCAAAATTGGGCACAACACTCTTCGGAAGTTTTTGAAGAGATAATAAATGAAGAAAGCAAATTAAAATGAGGATTATCTAACAAAAACTCCAAGCAACAGAAAGTAAATTGCACAGAAGACAACGATTTAGAGTGGTTCGGCAAATTGCCTACGTCCACTATGAAGCTTTGTTATTTTATTGCTCGATATCCGGAGAATACAACTTTTATGTGGCTAAGTACAGCAGTTCTTAAGCAAAAAATTCGAAGTCTAAGGCAGCGGCGGTGTTTTGAAGTAATTCTGGCGGCGTCCGGGCGTGCTTTATCTCTAGGAATTTTCCGATCCCCTTTCTGAATGACCAGGGGCTCTATTTATAGGTGTTGGAGGCTGATATTTCTCCTAAAATCCGGGAAGACCACTTCTGACACGTGCAGGGGGCCCACATGGATGAATTCTGGAGATTCGGGCCCGCTTTTGGATCGATTCGACCCTTGGTTCGAATCGATCAAAAATGTGTCCAATCGGGATGGAACTCGGCGTGGACATTCTTCTATGTACGTGCAAGCTCCTGTGAAAATTTCATGGCATTTGGACTTGTAGATCTCAAGTTATGATCGATTCAAGATTGTATTTCTGGTCAACATGCGTGCTTCGAATCCATAGCCTTCGAATCGATAGGGTCGAATCCCTGTGCTTCAGTAGCTACAATTTGATGGTTTCGATGTTATGGATTCGAAGGTACCCTTATGCGCGTCCTTCGCGTCGTTCAGAGTGTCTCGTAGTTGGCCGATGCGGAGCCTTCTTTGATTGATGGAATCGAAGGACCTTCATGGGATGGAGTCGAAGATAGGAATTCTTCGAGGGATTCGAACCAAGGCAGGCATGGATGGGTTCGAAGCATGGCTACCTCTGATGGATTCGAACGAAGGCATGTCCTTGATGGGTTCGAAGGAAGGGCTTGTCTGATGGAGTCGAAGCAAAGGAGCTTTCCATGGATTCGAAGACAGGAGCGCCTTGATGGATTCGGAGGCAGGGTTCGAAGGTATACTCCTTCGACTCGGTCAATTGTGCGCTTCTTCGCATCGATCAAAGCGTTCCATGGTTCGATTGATACGAAGGGTTCTCTGCTCCATGGATTCGAACGTTTCTCCTGCTTATGGATTCGAACCTTGATCGATTCGACCCTGGGTCTCTCTGATGGATTCGAGACAAGGCCTACCCTCCTTATTTCCTCTTGGTGATATCTTGAGCATATGAACTCGGATCTCCCCGAAATTTGAAACGCGGACTTCTACGATCTTTCTGGTCATGTCCTATCAATTGTGGATCAATCTGGACTCAGACAAGATTCATCGATATCCGTAGCGAAGAGAAGTGCAACCAATCTCTGAGACGAACTGTCCTCTATTTCTGGCCAATCTCTTGGTATCACGGCTTTGCCAAAAAGCAGGATAACATTTTGCCCCCCAAAGTACGTCTTGTGGGAACATGACGTGCTTTGAATAGTTGTCATTTCTTCCTTGGCATGATTGATTGCTGTATAGTAGCGCTTAGCCACTGGCCGTTGTTGTTGTAACAGGGTGACTGTTTGATCCCGATGTCTTTTGATGGATTCGAAGTCACGTCTGCTCGAATCGATCGTCTTCGAGTCGATGCCTAGCGCTTCCTTGAATCGATGATGCCTTGCCTCGATAAAATTGGGATGGATTCGAAGATATGGCTTTTCACTGTGATGGATTCGAAGTTATGGGTTATCGAGTGCTTGTTCGAATCGATGGGATTTGGCTAGTGACCGGCGGCAGGAGGTAAACTCAACCGGGAGTCGAAAAGCCACGCGTTTTCTGTGGAATCCATATAAATATCCAAGGCCGTCCTCATTTTTACTTCTTACTCTTCACTTTTTACTGTAGTTCTACCTTCGAAACGGTTCTCCAACGTCAGATACAACTGCCTTCTGCACGAATCGATCCAATCTCTCCAAGTTTCTCACCGCCATCGAATCCAATCAGGTAGATCAAGGGATCGATCCGAGTATAGAACAATGAAAACTGAAAATTTGACATCGACTTTTAATCTTCTCTTTCGAAACCCATGAGTGATAGTGAGGTCTAAAGTGGGTTGGCTCGATGGATCTGGGGATTGAAGCCATTCAAGTCGTATCGATTTTGAATGCCATCAGGGAGAAGTGTAGGCAACGTTGGCCGTTATCCTCCTTCCTTGCTTCGCATCGATTAGGGCACTGGTAGTTCGAACCGATCAAGAAGGTGAGGCTTCGAATCGATGTAGGAATAGGTAGTTCGAATCGATCAGGATTGCGAGATTTCGAACCGATGGATTCGAAGGACCGTGCTGATCGATTCGAAGTGTCAATACCCTGATCGATTCGAAGACGTGCGGTGTTGATCGATTCGAAATTACGCGAAGCTAATGGATTCGAAGCACCTTCTCCACCCTAAAGTTGCATCGAGTCGACCTTCCTGGCTTCGAGGCGCATGGATTCGAACGTCTTCGATTCGACTCGTATCGATTCGAGTCGATCGATTCGAACGTTCGAACATACGAGATTTCTAACTCTATGATTGGCTCCAACTTTTTAGTCTATGACCATCTTCAAGTTTGAACTTTTCCTTGAGCTTAATGATATTTAGCATACTTGACCCCGACGAGCTTCGGCCTTGCATAATCGAATCTAACTTGACATCTCTATTGAAGCTCGTCGATGGCACCATGACTTAAACAAAATACAACGAGTTTATTACTTGGACTAGCCAATAGCTTCTGGGTGGCGCGAAAATGACGGTCAGCGATGACGGTCGTTTTCATTCTCAAATCCAAAATTTCGTAGTTTGGACGCCTCGTTTCATCTTTGTAAAGTCTGCTTAAAATTTTTCCTAGCACTTATATTGCACGACATATTCATACACTCCGCACCGTGGGAATGCTTGGGTTTTTACGTTTTTAACGCCACTTTCTGGTGAGTTAGTTAATTATGGAGTCTTCGAGTTCTCAACAACAAGAAGCACAAAGCTCGCCCTTTCCAATGCTTGAGCTCCCGGACATCCCTCCTGAAGTCGTAGACCCGGCCCCGGATGAATTGCCGGAGGCCATATTTATCGAAGATCCTGTCGATTCTGTTCAATCCAATATCTCAGAGTCTCTGTTGGGCCGGTTATGTTCGAAACACAACATATCTTTGGACGATGTTCTATTACCCAGTGCCAGCGATAGACCACACAACCCTCCTGAGGGATATACTGCCTTTTACCGCCATGCTTGTGCGGCTGGATCTCTTCCTCCTTTTAACCAATATATCAGAGAGATGTTGTCGTATTTAGGAATCGCTCCTTCACAACTTCATCCCAACGGGCATGCACTACTAAACAGCGTCTTCGTCATATTTATGGATTGCCTTTTTCGTCCACCAAGACCTAACGAGATCAGGCACATCTTCAATTTTAAGAGTAGAGGTGATAGCCCGTCTTTCACTTTTCTGGAGGCGGTCAGGAACTGTCAGGTTGTGACTGGGGCCTGGACCAGGCTTAGTTATTTCAAGAACGAGTGGTTTTTCGTTCGTTGTCCCCCAGGGTTTGCTAGGAGATGGTTATCCAGACGTAAGAATCATAACTCGTTATTGAGTGGTCATTCTTAATACTTTACACTAATATTCTGCTACTCTTGCAGCCATCATTTCAAGACCTGCTGGCGGGCATTATAGGGGTGTCGTTCAAAGCTTGCAAAGGGTTCCCCATGACTTAAGGCACATAGATTTGCTATTGACCGACGATAACTTAAGGACACTGGGTTTGATTGAGACGGGCCAAAGTATTGTGATTGAAGGTTTGGCGAAATAGGCCTTCTCGAGGAAGAAGAAAAAAGTGGCAAAAAGAAGACCTGGCGTTGTAATAAGAGAAATGAGCGATGACGAAAGAACGCCCACAGATACTGATATAGCTGCCGACCTTTCCCGAATAGAAGAGGGTCATAAAGGCAAGGCTGTTGTTCCTAAGCTTAAAAGACGGAAGTCTGTAGTTGTAACCCGTTCCCAACCTGAGGTTACCGTATCCCGTGCTTCTCCTTGTCAGTCTGGCGACCTTTTCACCGGGTTGGACGATATTCCCATTCCGGACTACGTATCTCTCCATCACGGGTCCGGGCTGGAAGAGCTCCGGGGAGCGCTTGACATAAGCGATTCTTTACCCGTTAGTGTAATCGACGCTTCTGGTTGGTCGGGGGGTTTGCGCATTTTATTCACTTTTCACGACACTTCACGACTTCCACACGCATTGCGGTGTTTTTTCTTGGTACTTAATCGAATTGTTCCTTTTTTACAGGCATTATGTCGAATCGTCCCTCCACACTTGATAAGCTTCGGCGAGTGCACCATTCCTCATCCTACTATGAGTCTCGCCGCAGGGATTCCGACCGAGATGGTGAGCGGAGGTATTATGAGCAGGAACACCGTGATAGGGACCATTCCCGGCACTACTCCAGCCAGGAACATTCTGATAGGGACCGAAGGTATCGTTCACCCTCTCGTTATCCTCCGTCGTCCAGGGGCCAAGTGCATGTAGTTGAAACTTCGTGGCAACAATTATCTCAACAAATTTCTAAACCCGGTCCACATCGCTCAAGGACCGATACAGCCACGACCGCAACCGTAGAGGAAGCACCCCTTGAACCGTCTGGTGAAGGGGCTATTAGAATTGCCCAGTTGAAAAAAGACTTTCCAGAGATATGCTTTGACGCCTATATCTTTCCACCCAACCTTAAGAGAATTCCCGAAGAGGCTATGCACACCGCCCTCAGCTATACTCGGGATTTTTATGCTCAACATAAAGAGTGGTGCAAGTCAGCTGTTAAAGCCTCAAAAGTAGCCTTTGAACGAGCCAAAGTTATTGAGAGCCTGGAAACAGACTTGGCTCAGAAGAACCGTATCATTGACGTTCTTCAATCTGAAATGGAGTCTTCTCGCAAAGCTGAACTGGAGTCGTTACAGAAGGTCGATGAGACATTGGCTGACATGGCAAAAATGCGACAAGCGCACTGTACTTTAGTTGAGGATTTAGGCCATCGATACAAAAACATTGAGGCCGAACGAGATGCGGCGGTCAGGGAACTTGAGGAGTTAAAAGCTAAATTCGCCAGCTTAAATAAGGAAAAAGATGATGCTAATGCAGCTGCACAGGAAGCGTGTGAGCAAGCTGTGTCTCTTCGGGCCGAGCGAGACGCAGCGGTTGCTAAGGTTGGAGCAGTGGAAGCAGAGGTAGAAGGGAGAGTTCAAGCGGAGATTTTCAGAGTAGAAGCTGAATTTGACGATCTTCTCGACACATATAATGCCAATGTACTCGAGCACAGGAATCTCTCGTGGCTCGGAGATTATTCTGCGCTCCTGCTCAGCGCTTGGAAAAAAATGGTGGCGGACAAAAGAGCTTCTCTCCCTGAAGGCGCCGTAGACGAGTTCGAACTTGAATCTCGCTTATTGAACGAAGAGGAAAGGAAACTCCTCCACGACGCGATGATCTCCGCCGAGAGGGAGAGACTTGGGTTTCATCATGTAGAGACGGGTGAAGGTTCTGGAGCCGCACATGACAGTGAGAATGTTCCAGTCGATGCTCGACCCCCATCCGGAGTCGTTACTACAGCTGGTCCACAAGTTATCCCTGCTTATAATCCGGATCGACCGGAATTGTCTCTCGGTACATCTACCGCTTCCGAACCTGTTCTATCAACGAGTCGCAGTAAAGAAGGTATTATAAATGTTGCTTTAAGTGTTTCTGGAATTTCGAACTTGTAGTCGATCTTTTGACCATTTCTTTTGTGTTTTAATCAGCGGCTGAAAGTGATGCACCAGCACTTCCAATTCCACAAGTTTCGCAGCCAATGCTAGGAGCCGTTGTTACTGAGGCCATCACGACCACTGTTTTTACCAGCGAGATGGGAGGAGGGAGCTCGGTGTCGTTCGATGTTCAGATGATCGAGGAGCTTCTCAAACAACCTTGTGAACCTTTCCCTGACCCTTCCTTTACAATGGGTGGTGTTACCTCTTCTTTTAGCTCATTTATACCGATCGTCCCTGTTTCCAGTGCTGATCGATCAATCCGAGAAGAGGAAATTCTCGCTGAGATAAGTGCTGAAATGGCTACGGCAGTTGGTGGTTCTGGAGGCGATGTCGCTCCACCAAGCTTAACTTCTTCAATCATTACTTCTCTCACCAGCACTGTTACAACTTCTAGTGTTGAAGTTTCGCCACCCGCTACGGCTCCCCTGCCTTCGGTTCGCCCTCAAAAAAGGATCTCTGTCCCTTCTAGTTCTGAGGAAGATGTAGATATCATGCCAGACCCTGAGGACGCTCCAAAGAAGGACAAGAAATCTCGTAAGAAGTCGGGTAGCGGGTCTAGTGGCTCAACCCCAAAGAAGAGACATCGGAAGAAGAAGGATTGAACTTTTTGTTTTGTCATGCAATTGCGAAGCAGTATTTCTTTTCCCTTCTCTTTTTGTTGGCCGTGTACGAGTGTGGACCCGGCATCCACTTTATGAGTTGTTTTTGGTTTTATCATGTAATCAGACTCTTTTTTTTTGTTAATAAAATAGAAAACAACTCTTTCCATATTTGCTTAAGTATTGCATTGATTAGTTTGTGCCTGCGCATGCTATAAGCCTTGTATACATGTCCGCACTTCGGGGACTTAACATAATCTGCAGTTAACAGTTTGGTGTACTTGTGGTGTTTTCATCGTCAAGTAGAGTTTGTTTTTTATTTGCCAAGTTTGAGAATCTTGGTCGCGAGTTGTGATTGATGAATAACCGAACTTCGGACGTTACCTCACTTTGGCTAACGATTAACACTTAGTTTCTTTTTTTTTCTCTTTTTTTTTTGCCCCCCTAGTCTCGGGGAGTAACATTTGTGTTTTGGTGGTTGAGTGCGTTTAATGCAGACCTTAAGCACGTTTCCACATTCTGGGGACTTAGAATAACTTGTAATCGATAACTCGGTTCGCACTATGGGAATTTGGGAGTTATCGATGTTTTGCAATATGGTTCGTACTATGGGAACCTGGAATTGACGTTGATACTCCACTTCACGCTTTTGGGAATCTGGAGTTAATGTGAATCCTCCGGTTCGCGCTCTGGGAACCTGTAAGTTACGTTTATACTCCAGCTCATACTCTGGGAAGTTGGAGTCAGCCGATAGATGGTCAGTCACACCTGTTTGGGCTTTTTGGGAATTCGTTCATACTCTTCGGATGAGGGATTTGATGTTTATACTCCAATTCACACTCTGGGAAGTTGGAGTCCGTTCGCACTCTGGGAACGAATCGTTTAATGTTTATACTCCAATTCGCACTCTGGGAAGTTGGAGTCCGTTCGCACTCTGGAACGAATTGTTTAATGTTTATACTCCAATTTGCACTCTGGGAAGTTGGAGTCCGTTCGCACTCTGGGAACGAATTGTTTAATGTTTATACTCCAATTCGCACTCTGGGAAGTTGGAGTCCGTTCGCACTCTAGGAACGAATCGTTTAATGTTTATACTCCAACTCGCGCTTCGAGAACCGAGAGTTGAAGTTTATACTCCAATTCACACTCTGAGAATTTGGAGTTGGCGGGGGGGATTGTCGTGTGTTAATCCCCGTGAGTGTTGATGTAGTGTTTTGTTCCCGAGCTCGGGTTTCACTTAGTGAGTGACTGGTCGCATCACAATCACTCCCTATTTGAATAAGTCCCTCCTCGTGATGGGACTTAGCCCTTCGTGCATTGTAATATAGTGCGTCATATTCAGTAAATCACAGCTCTGGCTCGAAGAGATGGCATTTTATTGCTGAAACGAAAGAATACGGCAAAGTCAGTCGCCTTATTACAAACTTAAGTCTCAAAGTACTAAAATAAAATGCAAAGAAGTAAATTGACGGAAAGTAAATAAGTAAAATTTCTCATATGTAGTAGCGACGAAGACTTTCGCTATTCCAAGCTCTCGGCAAGGTAAAACCGTCAACTGTTGATAATTTGAACGTGCCATCCCCGAGCTTTCGTGAAATCACATACGGCCCTTCCCAATTAGGCTTCATGTGTGAAGGGACCGGATAGACTCTTTTGAGTACGAGATCGCCGAGCTCGAAGGTTCGTGGACGGACCTTGGCGTTGTACAGTCGGGTGACTTGATTACGATATGCGGCTGCCCTCAAATCAGCCTCTTCGCGCCTTTCATCGAGTAAATCCAAAAATTCAGCAAGCAATATGGCGTTTGTTTTCGGATCGTAATACATTACACGATGGGAATGCACCTCCATTTCGACCGGAATAACGGCTTCAGAACCATAAGATAAGGAGAACGGGGTGTGACCGGTTGCGGTTTTATGGGTCGTCCGATAGGCCCATAGTGCCATAGGAAGTTCGTCGACCCATCTGGCCCCAGCTCTTTCCAGTCGCTTTTTTAGAATGGACTTGATAACTTTATTAACAGCTTCAACCTGACCATTTGCTTGTGGGTGCGCTACTGCAGAGAATTTCTTATGGATGTGAAATCGTTGACAGAAATTTTTGAATTCAGCACTATCGAATTGAGTTCCGTTATCGGTGATGATAGTATGTGGGAGACCGAAACGGCAGATGATGTTACGCACCACAAAGTTGATTACTTTCTTCGTTGTGATTGTCGCAAGGGGTTCAGCTTCGGCCCATTTGGTGAAATAATCGACTGTGACGATGGCGTATTTCGCGCCACCTTTGGACGGAGGTAGCGAGCCGATGATATCCATTCCCCACACCGCAAATGGCCAAGGGCTAACCATTTGGGTTATCCCAGTAGGTGGGGCTCTTGAAATTCGAGCATGTTTCTGACATTTGTCACATTTTCTAGCGTAATCTGCAGCATCGCGATTAACAGTAGGCCAATAATACCCATACCGAAGTATCTTCTTTGCCAGTGCTTGCCCCCCAGTGTGATCACCACATTCTCCTTCGTGTACATCGTGTAACACTCGTTTGATTTCATCGTGTGCGATACACCGGAGGAGAGGAACAGAGTATCCTCTCCGATACATGACTCCATTCTGAATAACAAACCGTGAAGCCTTTCGCAGAACTTGTCTTTTCTCGCTTCGCCGCTCGGGCAATACACCGTGCTCGATATAATCTTGATAAGGAGTCATCCACGACTCCTTGATGGAGGTTGCTTCAAATGCGAAATCAGTCTCCCTTCGATCAATGCTCGGAGATGATAGGGTTTCAATCGGAACAACCCCCATCTGCTGAGCCTCACCCGTGCTTGCTAACTTTGCCAGTGAATCAGCTTTCTGATTGTGCTCTCGGGGTATATAGAAAATGGCATAGTAATCGAATTGATTAAGTATCTCTAGAACTTGAATTAGATAAGCGGCCAGTCTTCGATCTTTGGCTTGATATTCACCTCGGACTTGATACACTATCAATTGGGAATCACAATAGATCTCTACAGCGAGGATTTTCAAATCACGGGCAAGTTTTAGTCCGGTAAGTAGAGCTTCGTACTCGGCTTCATTGTTGGTTGCGCGGAACTCGAATTTCAAAGCGTAACATATAGATCGTCCTTCGGGGGTCTCAAGCACTATCCCAGCTCCTGAACACCGATCGTTTGACGCACCATCGGTGTACATCTTCCAGGTGTATTCGGGAGATACGCTGGTTTCGGGCAAGTCTTCAGGAATAGTGAATTCGGCTATAAAATCTGCTAGGACCTGGCCGTGAATGGCTCTCCTTGGAGTATATGTGATGTCGAATTGACTCAGTTCGATGTTCCATTTCAGTAACCTACCAGACGTCTCAGGTCGCGTAAGGACCTGTCGTAACGGCTGATTGGTGTACACAGTAATAGGATGAGCCTGAAAATATGGTCGGAGCTTCCTTGAGGCAATGACTAGGCAATATGCCAACTTTTCAAGCTTTGGATAATTTCTCTCGGCTCCGGTTAATCGTTTACTCACGTAATAGACCGGCTTCTGCACTCGGTCTTCCTCCCGAATCAATGCAGCACTGATCGCATTCTCTGATACTGCCAGGTAAAGATATAACTGTTCATGATCTACAGGCTTTGAGAGGATTGGTGGTACGGAAAGATGCTGGATTAGTGATTGAAATGCGCCCTCGCAGTCTGCGTTCCATTCGAAGTTTCGTTTTCCCTTTCGAATTAAATCGAAAAATGGAAGGCATTTGTTGGTCGATTTTGAGATAAACCTGCTCAGTGCTGCCACTTTCCCGTTAAGACTCTGAACTTGTTTTATGGTTTTCGGAGTTTGTAGATTTCTGATTGCCCAAATCTTTTCGGGGTTGGCCTCTATTCCTCGGGCATTGACAATGAATCCAAGAAATTTTCCGGATGCGACTCCGAAGTGACACTTGAGTGGATTAAGCTTCATTCCGTATTTCCGGAGGATGTTAAACATTGATTCCAGGTCCTTGACATGATCACTAGAGTATTGTGACTTCACCAACATGTCATCTACATATACCTCCATAGTCTTTCCAATCTGATTGGCAAACATTCGGTTGACTAAACGTTGATAGGTTGCGCCAGCATTCTTCAATCCAAAAGGCATGACTTTGTAGCAATACAACCCCAAGTTGGTTACGAAGCTTGTGTGTTCTTGATCCGGTACATGCATGGGTATCTGGTTGTAACCTGAGTAAGCATCCATGAAAGATAGCAATTCATGTCCAGCGGTTGAATCTACCAGTTGATCGATCCGGGGGAGTGGAAAGCTGTCTTTTGGGCAGGCTTTATTTAGGTCAGAGTAATCGATACACGTTCTCCATTTTCCATTCGGTTTTCGGACAAGTACGGGATTGGACACCCATTTTGGGTATAAAGCGTCTCTGATGAACCCATTTGATTTCAACTTATCGACCTCTTCTTTCAGGGCAGCAGATCTCTCTGGATCCATACTACGCCTTTTCTGCTTGACCGGGATATATCGCGGGTCAATGTTCAAGGTGTGGTTCGCAATGTCAGGCGAGATTCCGCACATATCAGAGTGTGTCCAGGCGAACACGTCAAGATTCACCCGGAGAAAATCAACCAATTCCTGTTGTGTCTTTCGATCAAGTTGAGACCCAATCTTTAATATTCTCGAGTTGTCATGATCATCACCAATCTGGACATCAATGGTCAGCTCGGCCGGAGAAGCCTGACTTTCTGTAGATTTTTCTTTAATATCATTATCCCTCGGATCAAGATCCTTTTGGAATTGGTTGTGGTGCCCAGGCTAGAGCCCAGGCGCTAGTTGTCAATCGTCAGTTAAACGGGCGCAAAGAGATTCCTCTATGCCTTTTCCTTTCTCTTTCCGCTGCGCCTCTCGTAGCTCAGCAACATAACAGGCTCTTCCAGCAGCCTGATCTCCTTGCACAACTCCTATTCCGTGGTCAGTAGGGAACTTCAGAGTTAAACACCATGGGGCGATAGCAGCCCTAAATTTGGCAAGGGCCGGTCGGCCCAAAAAAGCATTGTATGGGGAAGGAATATCTAAGACAACAAATTGCAATATCCGAACTCTTCGGCATTCTCCCGCTCCCAACTCCACTGGCAATTCGACTATTCCAGTTGGTATTGTTGCACTCCCATTGAAGCCGTGGACGCGCGATTGACAAGGCTTTAAGTCCTTTGCTTCCATTTTCATTAAATCATAGGCTCTTTTAAATAAGATATTTACAGAACTTCCGCTGTCTACCAGGATCCTTTTCATCCAAGCAGGACCAACTTGAGCGGATATAACCAATGGGTCAATTGTGGGGGCTTCGACTTTATCAGCATCTCGATTCCTGAACACTATTTCATCAGTCATTGTCTTTTGTTGCTTGGCTGGTGTTCCGTCTTCCGAATTGCTGCAACATTCAAAGTCTACATGCCTGATTGATCTAGCATATGACTCCATTTCTCTCCAACTTCTGTCAGCTGGATGTGGACCACCGCTTATGGTATTGATAACCAACCTTCCACCTGTGCGAGCAGGTTCACCGTTTCTTTCTTGGTTCTGTGTTCGATTTTGATTAGATGGACCCGCTCCACCAGACTGCGGTGTCCGAACAAACTGGTCCAACTTTCTTTCTCTGATCAACTTTTCAATGAGGTCTTGCAAATGTCTACACTCATTGGTATTATGCCCATAACTTTCATGAAACCTACAGAACTTCCCTGTCTGAATTTGCTTCTCCGATGAAGGCTTCGGAGCAGGCTTCTTGTATTGCATAGTATTACAAGTCTGTAAGTATACATTCTCCAGCGTCGTGTTAAGCGGTGTATAATTATCAAACATTGCGGCCCTACGCCTCGGACCACGACTTTGATTCTGCTTCTTGCTTCGGTTATCACCACTTCTTGATTGTTGGGCCTGTTTATTTTGAATATTCAATTCGACTTTTCCCGAATTTTCTCCGGACTATTTAATCGCAACATTACTCTGAATCCCTTCACTGCTGGGCCTTGCATCGTCCTGCTTCCTAGACTGTTTCGCATCCTCTCGCCTCAAGAATTGAGCAGCTTTGGAATAGAAACGGTCCAACGATGCGGGAGGTTTTCCGGCCAGCCAATTTCCAAATTCGGAATCAGGGTCGATTCCTTTAGTCAGGGCCATTAGAATGGAATTATCATTAGGGTTGGTAATCTCTGCGCATGCAGCATTGAACCTCTCCAAATATCGTCTAAGTGTTTCTCCGGGAGCTTGAGTAACACTTGATAGGGTATTAACATCTTTAGGTCGGGCAATATGCATGCGAAATTGTTCAACAAATTTAGTAGCTAACTGGTCAAACGAAGAAATAGATCGTGGCGGTAATCGGGTGAACCACATTGTCGCAATTCCCCCCAAGGAAATAGGAAAACTACGGCACTTTACTGCGTCATCAGCTCTTGCAGCAGTCATTGACCATTCATATTTCAGAACATGTTGATTTGGGTCAGAATTTCCTTCATACATGGGAAGGGTTGGCATTCTGAATCGGCGAGGAGGTTCAGCATACAATATGTCATCAGTAAATGGGGTATGACTCCGGGAGATTCCCCAGTCGTCACTCGTTAGGCCTTGACTCTCGCGAATCATTTGCCGTACCATGGCTGAAAAATCTGGTATTGGAAAATTCTGCGGGTGGTGAGCCAAAGTATGGTCGGGTTCCATAGTGCGAGGTGGGATCGGACGCTGTCGACGATCCTCATCTCGCCTCCTTGGCTCAATATCTTCTGGGATATATGGCTCTGGAGCCTGTCCCTGTTGATGATAATTTTGATTGGAGTGATCTCGAGCATCAACCCCTATGCCAACTGCAGCGGTTGTAGCAGTTCGACCATCTGCAGTGTACTGAGGAATAGTGCCTCCTCGGGAGGAGGGTCCGATATGGAAGCTGGTGGAAGGGCCAACCCTTATCTGCCCAACGGTTACTGCCTGTTGACAGTCAGCGGCTTGCGTATGATTTCCGTCTAGCCTGGGACGGATAGATCGGGTATTGTAATCTGAGGAAGCGGAGCTTTCGGTGGAAGAACGAGGAGCTTGATCCCTTCTGGATTTTCTTCGTTTTTGGTGATTTAGCTGATTGGTCAACTCAGCGTTAGCGCGCAATTGCTCAGTTAGCTGTTGTCTGCTCTGGGTTAGTTCTTGAAGTAGTGCTTGGAACTCTTGCCTCGTAACCGGACCTGACTGATCTGTGTGCCCAACAGCATCTTGGTTAGTAGATTGTAGTTGTGTGGGGTTTTGCCTATCCCGGCCTTCCTGATCACCAATGTTGGAAGTGGTTCTTGTACTCACCATCTTGAAATGTTGAATTCTTTCCTAGACTTTTGACAAATCTGAGTAGAATGGAATGAGTTTCAATATGAAATCTGGATCTCCCTCTTAGATTTATGCAATCCGGTATCGAAGATAGATCCAAGGAGCAGGAGAAAAAACTGGGTTTTTTCTCAGTGAAAGCACCAAAGTGTTTGTGTCAAAATTGGGCACAACACTCTTCGGAAGTTTTTGAAGAGATAATAAATGAAGAAAGCAAATTAAAATGAGGATTATCTAACAAAAACTCCAAGCAACAGAAAGTAAATTGCACAGAAGACAACGATTTAGAGTGGTTCGGCAAATTGCCTACGTCCACTATGAAGCTTTGTTATTTTATTGCTCGATATCCGGAGAATACAACTTTTATGTGGCTAAGTACAGCAGTTCTTAAGCAAAAAATTCGAAGTCTAAGGCAGCGGCGGTGTTTTGAAGTAATTCTGGCGGCGTCCGGGCGTGCTTTATCTCTAGGAATTTTCCGATCCCCTTTCTGAATGACCAGGGGCTCTATTTATAGGTGTTGGAGGCTGATATTTCTCCTAAAATCCGGGAAGACCACTTCTGACACGTGCAGGGGGCCCACATGGCTGAATTCTGGAGATTCGGGCCCGCTTTTGGATCGATTCGACCCTTGGTTCGAATCGATCAAAAATGTGTCCAATCGGGATGGAACTTGGCATGGACATTCTTCTATGTACGTGCAAGCTCCTGTGAAAATTTCATGGCATTTGGACTTGTAGATCTCAAGTTATGATCGATTCAAGATTGTATTTCTGGTCAACATGCGTGCTTCGAATCCATAGCCTTCGAATCGATAGGGTCGAATCCCTGTGCTTCAGTAGCTACAATTTGATGGTTTCGATGTTATGGATTCGAAGGTACCCTTATGCGCGTCCTTCGCGTCGTTCAGAGTGTCTCGTAGTTGGCCGATGCGGAGCCTTCTTTGATTGATGGAATCGAAGGACCTTCATGGGATGGAGTCGAAGATAGGAATTCTTCGAGGGATTCGAACCAAGGCAGGCATGGATGGGTTCGAAGCATGGCTACCTCTGATGGATTCGAACGAAGGCATGTCCTTGATGGGTTCGAAGGAAGGGCTTGTCTGATGGAGTCGAAGCAAAGGAGCTTTCCATGGATTCGAAGACAGGAGCGCCTTGATGGATTCGGAGGCAGGGTTCGAAGGTATACTCCTTCGACTCGGTCAATTGTGCGCTTCTTCGCATCGATCAAAGCGTTCCATGGTTCGATTGATACGAAGGGTTCTCTGCTCCATGGATTCGAACGTTGCTCCTGCTTATGGATTCGAACCTTGATCGATTCGACCCTGGGTCTCTCTGATGGATTCGAGACAAGGCCTACCCTCCTTATTTCCTCTTGGTGATATCTTGAGCATATGAACTCGGATCTCCCCGAAATTTGAAACGCGGACTTTTACGATCTTTCTGGTCATGTCCTATCAATTGTGGATCAATCTGGACTCAGACAAGATTCATCGATATCCGTAGCGAAGAGAAGTGCAACCAATCTCTGAGACGAACTGTCCTCTGTTTCTGGCCAATCTCTTGGTATCACGGCTTTGCCAAAAAGCGGGATAACATAAATTATTTTAATTACCTTAAATATTTCTAAGATAATAAATTTCTTTATTAATGATTTCATTAATCATTTAAGTGTAATTTAAACATTACACTTTTAAATTTAAATTTAAATTCCATTTTGAATTTAGGATTCAAAATGAACATATATTTAACATTAACCAATTTAAATATCAATTTATAAACCTTAACTAAAGGTAAAGAATATTTCTTATTTACATAGGAAACTTATATAAGGAAAGCCCTTGAATTCATTTACTTAAATTTTAAGTTTTTAAATCACATTACATTTTAACTTGCAATTTCAAGTTTAAAACAAAACATTTATCCTTCCATTTAAATTTTTTTTTATAACAGAACTTTATCAAAAATCAAGTTTAAATATCTGTTTGGAAACAAATTTACTTTTTAAAAAGCTATCCTAATTTAAACTTGTTTAAAACACATTCAGGTTTAAAACAAATTTAAACTCCAAATTTCATTTTAAAACTTTAAGATTCAAAGTTTCATTTGAATCTACTTAAACTTGACTTAACTTTATTTACATCTAGCTTACAAATTTAAATTTATTTAAATTTGGTTTAAATTTCCATTTGCAAACAGTTTTTAAACAAAACTGTAACCCAATTAAACCAACCCGAGGCAACTTGAGTTTGCTTCGAGTCCAACAGCTAAGGACTTCGAGTAAATACTCGAGATAACTCGCGTTCAACCCCGTTCCACCCAGTTTCAAAAACTACCCAGTTTTACTACTTCTTCCCAAACGCTACAGCCCCTCCAAACTTCAACGTGCACCGCGTGCACGTGTACCAGCGCCATAGCCACTTCTGACCTCCGACGAACCCTCCGGCAAGTCACAAATCGACACCGCAGTTGATTCAAGTCATCGATTCGACAAAACCCAACCCAAAACGAGAACGAGTATCCCAGTTCAAAACTGGAAATCGACATCACCTGGAAATCTATCACGCAACCACGTCCCGACCATCCGAACGTCACCGCCTCCGGCCACGTCTTTTTGGATCTCCCACGTAGCCATTCCCCAAACCCCAAGCGACTCGATCCCTCTACGGCAACGAACGAACTCGAGAACCATCACTGACAAAAACGAGTTTTTAAACCCTAAATCTCTCTCGTCTGTTCCCCATGATAAATTATGAAACAAACGAACATTTTTCTAACGATCTTTGACCTCCAAACATACCTCCTCCTTAAGCCCAAGATTTAAAATTACTTTGATTTCCAGAAATTGACAAATTAATGTTTCACGTTCATCTTATGATTTCTTGCTCATAAACGAATTAAAAATCTGGATTATTTCTTTGAAATTCATGATTTAGGAAGTAGAATATGATTCTGTAAATCAAGCTCTTATTTAAATCAACTAAATTTTCTTACAAAATTTCGATTCTACTGTGTTTCCATCCTGTCTAGAAATTCTTTAACTAATTATACTTACAGTTAATTTTAAAATTTAGTTTACATTCTTACCATCGTCTTTTATTCGAAAATCAAAGCTTCTAATTGATGGTATAATAAGACATCGAATTGAATTTAAGTATGGTGAAACCTGAAAAACGACAGAGGTTTGTGTTTTTTTTTTCCTTTCCTTTTTTGTATGCCCAGACATATATACTCTGATACTTTGCATCAATACCAACATGCAATAATGATTTCAATCACAAGCATCAGGAAACTCATCACAATCAAGATATAAACGGAGTTGAAAACTGAAAGGGAGTAGTTTGCTCACCTGGAAAATCTGACAGCAAGGAACAGAGGAAGAACTTGATATTTAGTTTGATTTTATTTCCAGTTGAATCATTGCTTTATATTTTTGAGTTGAATCACTTGCTATTTGATTTACCTTTAAACTGAGTTGAATCTTGCATGCTTGATCTAGATGATTTGGATTTTAAATCATTGCATTTGATTTTTTTTGTTCAAGTTTTAAACAATGCTTGCTTCAGTTTTCTTAGCTTCGAATAAATGAGACTGAGATGGTATAAGTCTTGATATATCTAAGAAAAGGAATGCATAGGGATATCACTTTGTTTGTACAATAGGAATGGGTGAATATGCTTGCTTGTACTTGTTTATACATATAAATGTGTTTGTTTACTTCAGCCTACATCTTTTAGCTCGGCTGAAATTTTTCTTTGTTTATGTTTTATTTTGTACTTGTATTTTCATTTGTTTTATGAAACAAGATCTAGGCTAGAATGATATCAAGTCGTGCTTGGTATTAAATGCAGGTCCTTTCTTGTTTACAACCCTATACTTTTGTTTTATATTTGTTTTAAGTGTACATACTTATGTTATTCTATTATGTATGTACAGTTTGTATATTTGTTTGTTTGAGTTGTAGTTTGTTTTTATACTTCTTTTGTTATGTTTCACACTATACATTTTCATTTTTTTATGTTTGATAGATATTTATTTTACTTTATGTACATATTATAAAAGTTGTTATGTTTATTTTTTTATTATATTAGCTTATATATTTATTTCTATTCTTACATGACTTAATATATTTTCTATTTGAATCGGGGAAACTCGCTGCCATTTATAATAAATTTTACAATTTTAATTCAAAAATTCATTTAATTATCAATTTAAATTAAATAAAAATCTAGGGTCTTTACATGGACGATGAGCATTCTAAGAGATGTGTCCTCCAAAGGTAATCGTAGCCTCAAGCCTCATCAATCGGGAATGGCTAAAATAGGGGAGGTGCAGCAAGGCTTCGTGGGTCGCACCCACTGGAGAGCAAGATTGATCCCTGTCTAGAGGTCCCTTTTTATTTCGGCTGAGTGGGCAGTTGGATGTACACCAACTGCAGGATTGTCTTGTTCGGAACTATTCAGTAAGGAATGGGTCCGGCTTTGTGTTGCAGGGGAGTGGGAGTACTCCTCGGTACGGTGATCTAGGCCACGTACTGTGACGGGCGGTACCCCAGTAGCCCTGCCATTGTATGGAATCCAAAATCCAGTAAGTGCTAACGGTTTTGATTGTATTACCCACTTTTGTGGCTAGTAGCTGGAATTTAATAATGTAACAATTTCGGCTATTTCTTATTTATTTGAAAACCCTAGACACTATTATAATATCATCGGATTTCCTATCAAATGTTTTGGTTAGCGTAAGGTAAAAACTTTTCCATGTTTATGTGTGGGAAGTCTTACGTGATACCTTTCTTTTTAAAAGGTTTTTGAAAGTTAAGCAACTTTAACCTGTTACTCACACTAGACCCATGTCTGACCCGGAGTTTATCTTTTGTTTTCTTAAACTCTTGGGTACTCAAATTTTTACGAGTAGCCAAGGGATCCAGGTTTTCTTTGACGAATTATGGAGGAGCAAATGGAGCAGGAGGCTTCTGCGTTAGATATATAGTTCCTCTGTGTGTTCTCTGTGTTAGTATTGTTTTGTCTTTGAGTTGTATTATGTTGTAAATACTAGACAGGTGTTTATAACTGTCTAGTATGTGTTGTATATCTGTGTATTATGATAGTGGTTGTAAACCATGTAATATTTTATGTTATTAATATAATTTATTCGTTCCGCTGTTGAGATTATAGTGTTGATTCTTCTTTCACTTCTTTCTTTTCTTCTTCTTTCCCTTTCTTTCTTAATTGATGATGCGATTTTCTAGGAGTAGAAAGTCGGGTCGTCACAGTTGGTATCAGAGCATTAGGTTGGGTGAATACCTAGGCTCTGGAGTGGTGTCTATCTTGAGAGAGCGTATTTGTAGTTTTATATTTATATAATTACTTCTACCTATTTGTTGGGTTACCTGTTCGGGTTTTCCAATATAGGTTATAAAGGTAGATAAAGTAGTGGGTGTGTAACACGACTACTACCCTTGGTTGAAGTTTGGTGCTTGAGATTGGTAGTGTATTTGTCGAGACTGTAGACCTAATACCGTCTCGAGTGAGTTGTGCGGAGTATAGGATTCCATAGATCTCTGAAGGTAACCTGTTAAGGTTCGGAGTCTATCTTTGAATTGGATGAGTAGAGTATGGATCTTTCGGTTGGGCAGAAGAGAATGATGGTATCTTGATATCTCAGGAAATAGTAGTTGCGTGATGAGACGCAGTGACTATGGATGTTCTCGAAGATGTTTTCTTTGGAACAAGTTAAGGAAATGAGTGTGCTTCGATGTTGTCTCTAAATTCAGCAGGATGTTTTTTCCGGTTTGAAGCCCGAGTTTCTCGAAGAGCTTTGGTTTATGAAGTCTTTGGCGTCGGTGTCAGCAGTGCAGTTCGGAGTGTTCTGTGTGCTGGCAAGAAGATTTCCTGGTTAGCAGTTTTTCTAGAGATAGAGTTCAGAAGCAGCAGAATGGATTCCATTTCTTCGATGGATTGGATAGGTAAGCGTAAGCTGTTCTGATTGGTAAAGAGAGAACAGTTTTCTTTGGATATTGGACTGATTGATCGCAAAAGTGACTTGCGATAGTTTGAGTGTTCTCTTGAGCTATGAGAAGTTTGTCCATATTTGGAGGTTGAGTTTTCTTATCGACTGGATTCTAGGAGTGATACCGGAGGTTTAGTGAAGCAGCTTTGGATCAGATGGGGCATCTGAGTTCTCCTTTATGGATCTGTTGAACCTTATTTCTGTGATGTTTATCCAGTTGTGTTCGAGTTTTTCTTCTGCTTTAGATCAGAGTTGTGCAGCGGAAGCAGTTTGGAAATGCTTTTGTTTTATCTTTTCCGGGTAGGAAAAGAAAGTTAGTCTTCTGATATTTGAGGGAGTAGAGTTGGTGTTCTTTTGGTTTGGGATTGATCTTGAGGAAATCACTTTGTTGGATTGTTTTTGGTTCTGTATGTTTCTAGGAACATCAGCGAAGGTTGAGCTGATCAGGAGAGTTGAGGCAGCCCAGGATTGTCAGAAGTGTCTTGTAGATAAGAGACAAAGGAATTTGGATTCCGGAGTCGGAGATTTGATCTTGAGGAAGTTTTCTCTGATCTAAGGAGCTATAAGATTGAGTAAGACTGGGTAAGTCAGCTCCGTGATGTTTTGGATCTTTTCTGTGTTTTGTGAGGATTGGTGTTTGGTTTTCAGGGTTGAATTGTCAGTTTGGATAACTGGAATTCGATGTGTTTCACGTATCTATGAGGGAGTACGTGTATGGTTTATCTCTGGATGTGGAACCAGCAGTTCAGGAGGACGTGATTGTTGATTCAGACTCGTTTGTAGCCTGACATATTGTGTTGTTAGTAGGTATGGTTGGATAGGAGCTCTATAGCTTAATAGTATTGATTGTTTAGATTCTATAGAGCGAGTATCCCGATATTTATACCAAGGAAACTCATGAAAATTGTATCCAGATTTTTCTGGATAATTAGATTTGTTTGATTGGTTGAATTGGTTGTTATGGTTGTTAGCATATGTTTGATAATATATGCTTGTGAATTAAAACAAAAATCTTAAGATGGATTATTAAATTACCTTTGCTTTTAAATTTTGGGGACGAAATTCTTTTAAAGGGGAAGGAATGTGATATCCCGGAAATTTGGGCAATATAAATTTAATAATCTGTGTTATAAACTTAATTTGATTTGATAATTTTTAATAACAAATTTGGAATTTGATTTAATAATCATGTTTTAATAAATATTTAAATTAAAAGATTTTATCTTTTTAAGTAAATGAATTGTTTTTTATTTATAATATATAATTTTATATATTGTAAATTGATAAATTTTGATTTTTGAATTTAGTAAATGGATTAATTTTCTAACTTATATTTGATAAATTGGAGATTTGATTTAAATTTAACATATAACTTAAGCAATTCAAATAAATAATTATATGGTTTATATTAAAGGAAAATCTTATCTGTTTAAATTTGTATTTTTAATTAACTTAAATATGAAGTTAAATTTGATTAACATCAAAGCTTTGTTTTATTTTTATTTTATTTTTTTTTAAATATTGCTTGAAAATGTTATATAAGAATTTAAAATATAATTTACTTATGGTTTTAATATATTGAGTGATAAAGGAAATTTATAATCTCATTTATAAATTATTTAATATTGTTTAATTTGTTATTGTTAAAAAAAAATTATAATACTTAAATTCTTTTGAACACAAATAGATTTGTAGTAATAGGATTTGTTGTTTTTAATTTTAATAGAGTTATATATGCATTTATATATGTAACTTGATTATTAAAATTTGATTTGATAAATTAATTTAAAGTTTGAATTTAATGTTTCAAAGAATAAGTATTTAAAAATATTTGAATAAGCTTGTATTTATATTTGTTTTGTTTCATTTCTTTTAATTAGAAGAGAAGAAATAAAACTCATTTATATATACATAGGAAATAATGGATTAAGATAAAGTTTTTAAAAACTCAATTTTAAATTAAAAATACTTAGATTATATGTGTAAGTTTCTTAAGATATAAATTGACATGTTAGTCATGTAATAAACTAAGTGACAAATGTTAAAATGTGAACAAGTGTAATGTTTAAATTTTCTTTTTCCATTTTTATTTCTATTAAAATCAAAATATACTTACACAAATACATTTCCTCTAAAATCATTCTTCCTTTCCATTTTTCTTTTTCAAAACTTAAGATTTTCAGCCATGAAAATCTGAAGTTTTCATTTTCAAATCAAAACCCATGTTTCCTCTTACCAGAAATGAATTAAATTTGCAATCAAATTCTACAATTCTTAAACCTGAAATCAATTTGCAATTTCTAAAACCTGCATGCAACTTCAAAAGCTCAGTCAAGCCTGCAGTTCTTTTCAACATCAACTAAAACCTGCAAATTCTTTCCTATCTCTAAAAAAAAAAGAAATTTACAAACCTGCATGCAACTAAATCTGGAAGAAGAAGCAAGTTGCATTATTTCTGGAAGCATGTATACATCAAGGATCAGAAGCATTACAGAAAAAGGAATCTGAAGTTCATTGCATAAGCAAAAATTAAAAATAAAATCTGAAGCTTTGTGCTCTGCCTCCATAAAACCCAGGTGAGTAACAATTTTTATTTAATAAACATTAGTATAAGTAGTTGTTTGTTACTCTGAAATAAGTGTATGAATGAATATGGTGAAAGCTTGGAATGTATGTATGTTTTTATGAATGCATGCTTGCTGTGACTTAGGTGTTTGGACCTGATCCTTGAATGAAAGTTAAAAATCCTGATCAAGTTCAAGATCTCATGTTTAAATATTTCTATAGTTTAAGTTTTAGTCAGATATGTAACAAACAAAAGTTAAATTTAAAAAAAAATGAATGAGAATGATGATAAAATGATACAGAAGAAGAAAAAAAATATGAAACAGAGTAAAATTTCTGAAATCAATATGTAAATGATTCAGATTTAATTATTTAAGATTATAAATGAATTACTTGATCTTTAACTTGATTTTTTAAAACTATAATCTAAATTTTTAGTTTGCATTCAATGAAGTATTTCTGGTTTAACCAGGAAATACATTTTGGTTTAGTTCTGCCAATCTAGGGATTGAAGTAGCTTGTGTTTTCTTTTGTTGATAGAGTAATGTGTGTAGTTTATAGGAAAAATAAAAGATGATGGATTAAAGCATTAAGGAAGAAATGATTTGGGTTTGAAATTTTGAACCCTAGTTTTTCTGTGTTGAGAAAATTTGATCACTGCAACATAAGTAAGTGATCGAGTTCTTCCTGCTTGGTGATGATGGTAGCTGGGGTGTGAAGGAATCCATGGCCGAAGGTGGTACCATTTTAGTGGTCGGAGTTTGGAGGTTGTGGAGTTTACAATCAACCCATTTTTTTCCAGATTCGAGTTCGAATACTCGATTTTGATTTGGGGTTTTTATTGTTGAATTGAGAGATGATTTGGTGTTTGAGGGGATTTGTGACTTGCGTAGGGGATCACGAGTGGCCGGAGGAGATGCCGTGGGTGTGCAGGTGAACGGTGGTAATGGCTGTCAGTGTTTAGGGAAGATGAGTTCCTCGTGTCGTTACGAGTAAAATTGTGGGTTGCTCGACGATTAGGGTTGTTTTGCTCGAAGCTTTGGAGATGAGGGCTCGGGAATTCTCTTGTTTCAGTGATTTTGGGGTAAACCAGTTAATACAGGTTTTTGTATAAACCTGTTTCTATTTTAAATTTAAATTGATTTTAAGATGAATTTGAAAGAATTGTTACTCGAGTTGCTTGAGTCAGCTCGAGCTAGTTATTGAGGTTTAGTAATTGTCATGTTTCAAATTTTAAATTGGAATTTGAAATGTAAACAAAGATTTAAATTAAGTTTTAAATCTAATTTAAATTATAGATTCAAGTTGAATTAAATCTTAAAGTTGGAAATGATTAAGTATTTAAATTCAAATTATGTTTTAAATAACTTTGAAAAAGTTTATTGTCTAAAAATGTTTTTAAAGAATTTGAATTTGAATTTGAAATTGAGATATGAAGTAATGTTTAAATAAAGTTTAAATTTGATTCAAATCTAATTTTGAATCTTTGGTTTAAAATGAATTTAAGTTCATAAATTTAAGTGTTAAACCAAATTTGAATAATAACGTAAAATCTAAATGGTTTTAATTTAAGAAGAAATTTGTTTTAACTTTTATAATAAAAGTATTATTGTCAATTAAGGAATTTAGATTGATTTTAACTTGTTAAAGTTAATAATAAATTAATATTTTGTATTTCATTTAATTATTAGGGTAATTAAATGAATAATTAATTTATTTAATAAATTAATGAAATAAATAATTACTTAAAGTAATTAAGGTTTAATCTTAAGGGTTTAGAATTAATTATTCTTTGAATAATTAACTTGTAATTAAGAATAATTAATTAAATAAAATTAGTTTTTAATTAATGATTAGTAATTAATTAATCAAGTAATAATGGATTTAATTAAGGTTTAATTAACACTTAATTATTTAATTAATATGGCATTAATTAATGGATTCATTAATGATTAATTAATTTGTAATTAATAATGATTAAAATAAGTTAATTATTTTAGAAAAATATTGATGAATTGTTTAATAGTTAATGAAGGTCATTAACTATGGATTATTTAACAATTAAATAATGTGATTAATTTTAATCATTAATTAGATTAATTAGTTTAAGGATAATCAATTGTGTAAGTTATTAAGCATAATTACCTATGGAAGTAATTAAGGAATTAATTACTTATTGCAATTAGTTGAGTTAATTTGATTAGTTTAAGTTAATTAATTCATTTTAATTAATTTAAAATAATCATTTGATGATTTGTGAAGTATAATTACTTAATGTAATTAAATGAAGAGTAATTACTTAGAGAAGTAATTAATGGATAATTACTATATGTAATTAATTAAAGGTGATTTGATATTTGAAGTAATTTAAGTATAATTACTTTGTGAATTAATCAAGGGATTAATTTGAGAAAATCAATTATGAAGTAATTAATTTGTTTGGTAAAGTAATTAAGGGTAGTTAATTACTGAATGGGTTAATCAAGAGTGATTAACAATTATGGTTTAAATTAAGATTAATTACTTACTGTAATTAATTTAAATAAGGTAATTAATTAAAATGTAATTAGAGATCATTAATTAATATAATTAATGATGTAATTAAATTGATTAATTAAGATTAATTAATCAATAATAAGTGATTAAAGGTAATTAATTAATGTAATTAATTAAGAATTAATGTAATTAATTATAGTTAATTAATTAATGAAGTAATTAAAGGTTAATTACTGTATTTGGTTAAATATAATTAATTTGAGAAATTAATTAGTAGATAATTATTTGAATGTAACTAAGGGTTAATTAATCAGGGATGATTAATGAATAATTGGATGATGATTAATTATTTGATTGATAATTAATTAACAATGATAAGCAAGGATGATATTGGTAAAATAATTAATTTAATTTACTTTAAATTAATGAAATGATGTAATTAATTTAATTCATTTTAAATTAATTATATTTGGTGTGGTTAATCATTGCTTATATAGATGGATGATGTTGTTTGCTTTAGATGGTTTGAAATCTCAGATATGAGATAGATAATGTTGAGTGATTTGGATGCATTGGTTGCATTGTGATGTTGATATAGATTATCTTTTTGGATAATGATAATATGGTTTATCTGATATGATGATAATGCTGATTATCTGTGTGAATCTATGATTTATCTATATGTGTGTATATAGATAATGAAATTAAATTGTTTTAAACCTTTAAAACAACTTGGCCTTAAAAGACACGCTTTGGATTTCGATGAGACCGGGATCGGGTTTCCGTATTTGGATATCTGAAAACCACATTGATTCCAAATAACGTTAGGTCGTGAATCTAAGTGGAGCAAGTGAAGACTCGAGGTGTAAGGGCTATACGTCAGTATAACTCTGTGGGTGATTCCGTAATGAGTTTGGCGGAATAGTACTTATAGATTCGAGATGTAGATTTAGAGTGCAAGGGTTATCGTCGTTAACTCTGAGGGTGATTCCAAAATGAGTGTAACGAGATAATGCCTTCGGTTTCCTTCGAAGCCGGAACAAACTTATACGGATTGAATGCTTTCAGAACATCGTCAGGTGGACGATGAGCATTCTAAGAGATGTGTCCTCCAAAGGTAATCGTAGCCTCAAGCCTCATCAACCGGGAATGGCTAAAACATGGGAGGTGCAGCAAGGCTTCGTGGGTCGCACCCACTGGAGAGCAAGATTGATCCCTGTCTAGAGGTCCCTTTTTATTTCGGCTGAGTGGGCAGTTGGATGTACACCAACTGCGGGATTGTCTTGTTCGAAACTATTCAGTAAGGAATGGGTCCGGCTTTGTGTTGTAGGGGAATGGGAGTACTCTTCGGTACGGTGATCTAGGCCACGTACTGTGACGGGCGGTACCCCAGTAGCCCTGCCATTGTATGGAATCCAAAATCCAGTAAGTGCTAACGGTTTTGATTGTATTACCCACTTTTGTGGCTAGTAGCTGGAATTTAATAATGTAACAATTTCGGCTATTTCTTATTTATTTGAAAACCCTAGACACTATTATAATATCATCGGATTTCCTATCAAATGTTTTGGTTAGCGTGAGGTAAAAACTTTTCCATGTTTATGTGTGGGAAGTCTTACGTGATACCTTTCTTTTTAAAAGGTTTTTTAAAGTTAAGCAACTTTAACCTGCTACTCACACCAGACTCATGTCTGACCCGGAGTTTATCTTTTGTTTTCTTAAACTCTAGGGTACTCAAATTTTTACGAGTAGCCAAGGGATTCAGGTTTTCTTTAACGAATTATGGAGGAGCAAATGGAGCAGGAGGCTTCTGCGTTAGATATATAGTTCCGCTGTGTGTTCTCTGTGTTAGTATTGTTTTGTCTCTGAGTTGTATTACGTTGTAAATACTAGACAGGTGTTTATAACTGTCTAATATGTGTTGTATATCTGTGTACTCTGATAGTGGTTGTAAACTATGTAATATTTTATGTTATTAATATAATTTATTCGTTCCGCTGTTGAGATTCTAGTGTTGATTCTTCTTTCACTTCTTTCTTTTCTTCTTCTATTCCTTTCTTTCTTAATTGATGATGCGATTTTTTGGGAGTAGAAAGTCGGGTCGTCACACAACCTGGCAAATATTTGCCATGCAACAAATTTTTTTCTTCAAAATTTGCCAAGCAACTTGGCAAATATTTGCATATTTGCCAAGCAACATGTCAAAATATTTGTCATGCAACATGGAAAATATTTGCCAGGCGGCATGGCTAATGTTTGCCCTTAAAAATAATCTTTTTTATCAAAGCATGCTATATATCGACCTTAATAGAAAGATAATAAAATTTACGATTTAATGGTGAAAATAAAATCGAGATTCAGTAGATCTGCTAAAAGATATCACATTTTTAATATTGCAAATTTACTTCTCATTATAGCATATAGCTGTTGGGCGGTATGGTATAAATTATACAGACCAAATTTATAATGCTAAATTCAAAGGGGAAAAACTTACATTAATTTTGGAAAGTAGGAACAAGTCCCTAACTTCCACTACCGGATAACTATGGAATGACTCACTCGATAGTTTTCTATTGGTTAATATAAATAAGATCAAGCAGAGAATATCGATATTACTAATTTACATAGTTCTCTCAACTTGAGAATACCGTTGATCTTCAATATGGAAGCTCCGCTTTGATTGTAATTAAATCGTGGCTTGACGACCATCGTACGACTATAGTTGAATCGAGTGAAAGCATTGTAAGTGAAACACTATTCAAAAGATGATTCGTCTCCTCAGTTATATGAGGTTAGTATCACACTCAACTGATGTCAACTCAATGTCAATGTCTCTGGTTAGAGTGGTTCGGTTAATAATAATTGTTATTATTAAATCAAAGACTTTGTGTTTGGATTACAAAATTGAATGTGGAGAATATTGGAATTTTGACCATTACCAAATTCCATAAGTCCGAACGTGATATAGTTTTGACGAAAAAAATTGGTGTGAATAATTGTCACTGTGAGGTACCAGTTATAACAATTACCAAAAGATGTGTAAGCGATAAATTTGGCCAAAACGTCACACCACTTGCTGAGTGATGTGTGAACTTTAATGTTCGAATAGTTCGATACTAATCGCTAACTAACATTACACCTTTGAGTTGCACAACCGTAATAATGAATACTTTGAATGAAGCACGTGATTTAATTAATTTATAAATTGTTGCAAATTAATTAATATTGATGAAATATTAATTATTAAACTTCATTTGATTTGTTTGAATTAGCACTTAATAAAATGCATCTATAAAAGTTATAAACACGCGTATTGGTATTCAATATTAATAAAATATTTAAATTGGATTTTAATAAATTAATTGCTAAGTGTTTTTTTGGAATTTTTCATTGAGGCCCACAAGCATGATGAAAAAAGAGATATGTTTCAAATATGATTTGAAAATCTAAAAGAGGAACTAAAAAGAAAACGAAATTAATCTCTTCTTTATGAATCACTTAAATATCATTTATGAAATGAACTTTGTCCCTTTATCTTTATTTTATTCTGCTAAATATATGAATGGGACGGAATAGGATTCGGTGACCTAATTTTCGAATTAAATAATGAAGGATTTAAAGGAGGAAATTGAAAAGGTTTTATTGTTTTCTTTTAAAACATATTCTCCCTCATCCTCATTCACGTTTTGTTTTAAACAGATATTTTTTCCTTCCTTTCTTAAGCTCTCCTCTCCTTTAATAGCCTCCATGAAAATAAAAATTTCATATAACAAATTCAAACAAAACAAATAATTTCAAAGTTGTAACGGCCCACCTTTTTGAACGGTTTAAATGGACAATAAACCACACATGTCAACTCAAACATAGAATCTCGCAGAGGAATGAAAAAATATAATAATCAAATAAACAGTTCATGAAGCCGTTTTACAAATAACATTTGATTATACTTTTACAATTCAAATCAGAGTTATACATATATCAAAACTAAATAAATAATACAGCGGAACACAAAATGTAGTGGAATAATAAATAGCAATAATATACCGAATCTTCGTCTTCATCCTCCACAAAATAGTTTTCAATACACTGAAAATCTCAAACTGACCCGAACGTAATAAAAAGACAAAACACTCGATTCAGAACTAAAAAATCTTATGTAAGTCAAATCAAAATAAATAAAATAAAAATATTAGTGCAATGGTCTCATAGATGTTACGAGATTTTCATCTCTTATCAAGAGTACAACGTGAACATAATTATTTAAAAGGCTTCAAATAATTTGAAATATCAATCTTAATCATCTAATTAAAACAAATCTAAAGTTTGAATTAACTTAAACCCTTCAAATAATTCAATTCCAAATAAAATCCAAATTCAAGAAATTATATGAGTATGTCATTTCAACCAATACCAGAAATCAACATTTTCAAATCAATGAAAACCGTTCGGATTTATCATTTCATCCCATAACAATTTTTCCCTAATCTATAAGATCGTTCGGTTATATATCATTTCAACCCATAGAGATACAAAGATATGGACATAAATAGCATCCAATCGTCCAAAATTTCAACCAATAACATCCATGCAATCACCCAAATATCAACAATCGAACATATATCACAATCATCATTGAAATCAACCAATAACCATCAATAATTTACTGGTTATCATTAACAGGTATTTAACTGGCAATTTAAATTTCGATATTAAATTAAATGACAATTAGATTGAATAAAAGTCAAATTTAACTGGAATGACAATTTAAAATATACTAAACAGCAACCAATCAATTTCTAATCACATCATAAATTCAATTAAACTAAAATAAGAAAATTAGTAGTTGTGAGTGTTTGCTCACCTTACGTGGCTACAAAGGTGAAGATAAAAATGGAGAAATATGGATATTCCTAACAAAGATCCAAATGCAAAGCAAAACCAACAAAGTTTAGACACGAACACGAATCAATAAACAAGTTTCAACTATTTCCAACTTCCAAACAACCAAAGATCCAAACTACGGACAAACCTGAAACTAGGTCATCTTTAAGAAAATATTCGAACCAGAATATTACTGAATCTGTAAAAGTGACTAACAAGAAAGTCGTTACAAATTCTTTTCTCTCCACTTTCAAAAAATTAATCACTCAAAAAGCTTCAGCCTTGTGGAAGTTATGGTCAAAACAAATAGAGGTGTTTTCTGAGTTGAAAATCCAAGTTCAAAAATACGTTGAAAAGAATTGAGTTTTTTTGGTATTGCAAATTAAGGAATTTGAAGAACTGATCTTAAAAAAAGTTGAAGCCATTGGAAAAATAAATGGTTTGAAAGAAAGAATCGCATAATTTGGCTCATTTCTGAAGTAGACATGATTAATACAATATGATGTATTTTCGACCAAAACTGGACCCGAGAAAGGACTTGGGAAATAGAATTTTTGCATAGAAATATTCGGAATAGGAAGAAAGGTTAAACAACGAAGTTGTTACCATTGATATTATGCACGGTTTAAAAAAATGAATTAATTTGATCCGGATTTGAGCACACAAGTTCGAGGTAAATTACACCATTTCGTGTTAGGATTTTTCATTCGACTCTTGATGACGATTATTTGATATGAATTTTTGGTTTGATTCTAAAATTCTCTATCATAATATATAGCTATGCAAGGAGAATGATGGTTTCTAGTCAAGTAATCTTATCAAATTCCGCATTAGGAAAATCGAATAGACAATACCAGTTCGAAAACGAACTTGTGTAATCGAGCAAGCGATGAAATGTGATTTTGCCAATAAAACAATATACATAGAACTTACGTAATTATTCCAATTTCTTTCATCATAATTACATTTTATTTAGCTTCATTATTGATCTCGTTGATTAACATACGTATCACTCCATACTTTAATATTTGTTTCATAGAATTTCTCTATTCAATGCAAAACATTAACATATTCATTCTCACAATAATTATATTTCTCTTCATTTTAAATTACAATCATTTTCACATGTAATATTTCTCATTTAATACCACATTTATTTGAGAATCATTTCATGAGAAATTCCCTTCAGTTTATAACCAATTTATAAAGGCATAATTCCTTTTATAAGACATAAATCGAGTTTAAAGTTATCGCAACTTATATGATAACCATTTATTGCAACTTTTATTTATTTCATAAACAATTTACAACTCGTGGCTTTATTTATAATCATTTTACTTTTAGTTCATTTTTTTTTCAATTAGTTTCACTTTTACTTTTCAAATTATTTATGACACATTTCATAAATTTTAATTTGGTCTATAAACATATTTTTTTTTCCAATTTAATCTCATTTACAACTTTTCCTTAATCACAATATAAATTTAAACATCCTAAGGTTTAAAGTTCACATTTGTATACTATTACATTACATGCCAATAATGTATACAACAATTCTATTCATTTACTAAACATAGATATAACAAATTTAACCTTGTTTCACTTGCTTTCAATTTAAGGTTACCAAATTCAACAAAATTTCTACATTTCAATTTATATGTTAATTCAGAAGTTTCGACTATACAAAATATCCAGATACTCCATTTTATTTCAATAGTTGAAACTAACAGCCACACACAACCAAATTCATAATATTTCAATTTTATATCGACTATCCAAATTTTCCACTTCATTTTCTCTAATTCACCATTATTAATGTAGTGTTTAGTCCATAAATTCAAATCAACAATAATAACAAAAGAAATGAAGGGACCATGTATATTGCACAATCATTTTGAAATTCAGTTGGTGAAACGTAACCAAATTAACTTCATTAACTCAAATAATATTCAGATTTGTACGCATTTAATTTTTTTTTATCTATGCATAATAAATAAATTTACTTACCTTTGAGATGAAAACGTTCAATTTGGTTTTCCCAAAACGATCTTTCATTTCCATTAAAACATCCTTAGGCTTAACACAAAAAATTAAATTTCTATATTATTGTATTACATTTAATTTTTTTGATGTATTTATGAACTTATGTAAACTTAAATTAGTTAACAAAATAAATATGTATATAATTAAATAAGGAGATTCAATCTATATGAAAAATGTTTTTCGTAAACAAAAGTGAAACATACTCAATTGAGCAATATATTAACAATGCTTTGAATACTGAAAGAAAGATATTAGTCGTGACAAATACGGTGACAAATTTATAAATTTATTATCAAAGCATCTTTTAATCACGGATGAGTTTCAATTACAATAAGATGCAGATAATAAGAACAAATAAACTTTCGAATATAAGGAGATTCAACACATACGATTAAATAAATAAAAAATCATTATTATTATAAAACAAAAGGTGATATATACCAAATTAAACAATATGTTAAAATTCTTTGAATACTTAAATAAGAATAATTGTGATGTCAAATAGGGTAACAAATTTAGAAATTTATTGTAATTAGTTTGTTATCAAAACGTCATTTAACCTTATGTAAGTTTTTAAGACATAAATGCAAATAATAAGATTGTATAAACTTTCAAATCAAAAGAATTACACTTTGGTTTGTATGGTTAAACATAGATCCAAATTTAAAATATTGTCCAATCATATACAAGTTTCAGTTTTGATTTGTCTAAATAAAAATATCAATTCGTACGATAAATAATTCAAACTACATAAAACATTTTCAAATCAAATAGACAATATACGACACATAAATTATGATATTCAATTTTATTCATTAAAACATTAATATCAAAATTATTAGAAAAAGTAGATTATACTTTAATTCCAAAGCCTTGAAGGATTGAATATTTCTTTAGATATAGCCAATCAATCGTGCCTTGAACGATGAATCAAACCTTCGAGCTTGAGAAATCATCCTCCAGATGTTGCAAGGATCAAGAGAGAAGAACCACTTTTGCAACGGTCAACCAACAATGGGGTAACGTCCACCGTATCCGCTTTTACGGCCAGCCACTCGAAATATTATTTGGTAAAAAATGTTTAATTACTGTTTGTAACCAATATTATATAAATATGTTTTTTATTATAAATAATGTAAAAAAATATTTAAACATATTTATGTACTATTGGATACAAACAGTAATTAAACATTTTTTACCAAATAATAGTTCAAGAGGCTGTCCTTAAAATCAGAACATAGGTACCGATGTATGCAACGGTGGCTGTTACCCAACTGTTGGTTGACCGTTACAAAAGTGGTTCTTCTCTCTTCAAGATGTCCTTCAAGCTTCGGAATTAAAGTATAATCTACTTATTCTAATAATTTTGATATAATGTTTTAATAAATAAAATTGAATATCATAATTTATATGTGTCCAATATTATCTATTTGATTTGAAAATGTTTTATGTAGTGTGAATTGTTTATCATATGAATTGATTATTTTTTATTTAGATAAATCAAAACCGAAACTTGTATATGATTGGACAATATTTTAATTTTGGACCTATGTTTAACCATTCAAACCAAAGTATAATTCTTTTGATTTGAAAGTTTATACATTCTTATTATTTGCATTTATGCTGTAAAAACTTATATATGTTTATGAAACTGATTACAATAAATTTCTAAATTTATTACCCTATTTGATATCACAATTATCCTTATTTAAGTATTCAAAGAATTTTAATATATTGCTTAATTCGGTATATATAACCTTTTGTTTTATAATAATAATGAAATTTTTTATTTATTCATATGGATTGAATCTTCTTATTTTTGAAAGTTTATTTGTTCTTATTATCTGCATCTTATTGTAATTAAAACTCACACGTGATTAAATAATGCTTTGATAATAAATTGATTATAATAAATTTATAAATTTATCATCGTATTTATCATGACTAATATCTTTCTTTCAGTATTCAAGGGATTGTTAATGTATTGCTCAATTGAGTATGTTTAACTTTTGTTTAAAAAAACATTTTTCATATAGATTGAATCTCCTGATTTAATTATATACATATTTATTTTGTTAACTAATTGAAGTTTACATAAATTCATAGACACTTCAGAAAATTTAAATGTAATTTAGTTCATTTTGAATTAGCTAAAATTTAAACGCCAAAAACTCAAATCTTTTCGAAGCATTTTTGAATCCCAAATTTTCAACTCAGAAAACACCCATGTTTGTTTTGACCATATCATCCACAAGGCTGAAGCTTTTTGAGTGATTCATTTTTTAAAAGTGGAGGAAAAAGAATTTGTAACAACTTTCTTGTTAGTCACTTTTACAGATTAAGTAATATTCTGGTCCGAATATTTTCTTAAAGATGATCTAGTTTCAGGTTTGTCCGTAGTTTGGATCTTGGGTTGTTTGGGGATCTTGGATTCTTTGGAAGTAGTTGAAATTTGCGATGCATTGCAAAAAAATTAGTCGTTTATCAAAAAAATTAGTCGTTTATCAAAAAAATTCAAAGCATTATTTTATAAGTAACAGTATGAATGTTAGACATGTATTTTTTGAGTATGATATAGAAGCGTGTTATCAGTTTAATTCATAGTTCCAAATGTTAATGCAACTATAAATAAAAAAAGGCATCATCAATTTATTGTTACAATACAAATTAAAAGAAAAGGACAACATCAAAGTGGCTTCTCAAAATGTCAATTGATCAAAGAGTGAAATAAAAAGTTATGTTTAAGGAAATCTTTTAAAAAAAATAAAAAAATTCCTTCAAAATATAAAGTTACAAGGGATATAATCAACCACACCGAAGCTAGGGGTCGCAATTAGACAAGACCCGTTGGACTCGAAACCGACCCGGGAGGTCTCAATTCTAAACGGGCCGGGTTTTGTCGGGTCCAACTATACATTTCAAAATCCTAGAGCTGACCCGAGCTTCGGTTCAGCTCGAATTGAGTGATAACACTAAAAATGCATACATTTCATTGTTTTTTGGTCCGGTCTTTCGATCCGGTCTGTTCGAGTCGGATTTGATCGGATCTTTATTGTATTTTTCATCATCCAAACTCGATCCGAAACCCATCGGGTTCAGTTCAGTTTTGCAATTCTCAGTTCCAATTGCCAACCTAACCGAAGAAGGAAAGCACGAGGTAAACTGCTTTGGATTTTTTTTTTTTAAAATGTATAAAAAAAACTTAATTCATTCTACCTAATAGAGTTAGGTTGCAATTTGAATGTTAAAACCAAATGGACCATTTATCAAAATCACTTGTTCAAAACCAATGTTGTAAAAATCTTTCTAAGCATCTACAGAAAGACTTACTGCTTAGCAATTCACTTTAACCCACCTAGACAAGGTTTACTACCTCGTATAAAAATCAAAATTTGAATTTAGATGTTAGCCAAGCATTATTTAAGATTCAATGCTACAGATAAGTATCAATGTACTAATTTAGATGATCCTGCCTCCTTGGTTTTCCAATGCACAATCAATATCTCAAAATGCAAACCTATATCAATCAACGCCAAACAAAACGCTAAAATTTTATACAAAATACATGATTTATCATAAACACTTAGTTCCGGTTAATCTTGTATCTATCCTCGTCTAGACAATTAACCTCTAATGTACTAACTGCCTAATGTCTACATGGTTATTTTTACAGCCTTGTTAAAAATTGAAGGTATAAAACTAAGAACCAACATTAATAATTAAATAAAAACCAAAAATAGTAAAGGTTATTTGTGTTGGTACACTGTGTTAGCATGCATTCAATCATGTTAACATTTCCCGTTCTGAATTTATCATGCTATGATTAAAGAGTACATAGCAAACTTAATACTTTATGCAACCAAAAAGCATCCAAAATCCAACATATTTTGAATAACAATTTTTAACCTCTTCGATTAACAAACCGACCGTTAGAGAGGTTCGCTTACTGTCACTGGCCAAAATCAATTTTTCTGAAGCCAAAAAAATATGGATCTTGTCTCATCGCGGTTTCCCTAAAAACGTGAATCTTGTCTCATCGTGCGGTTTTCCTAAAAACGTGGTCTTGTCTCATCGCGGTTTTCCTAAACTTACTCCTTTTATTTCGCGCATCAAAGATTTCAAATTCAAATCTATTATGATTTTCAAATTATAAAAGTTCAATTTCAAATCGACAATTTTGAATGCTTTGATTAATATTGAAATTCATATTTTCAAATTCAAATCTCAATTTATTCTTTCCCAACATATTATCACTTAGCGTTTAATTAATATTAACAAAAATTTTGAATGTATATTTCTTATCAAAGCTATACAATCAAACAGTCGGTTTCTCCACCGTTGTACGGTTATACTAATATACATACAGAGAGACCCCATTATCATAAAAGTGTAGAAACTAAGAAGAAACACAAATAACTTTATTTTGCAGTTCGACAAACGAATCATTATGTATTTAGCATATAAAATAACAGAACGGACTACCAGCACGAAAATACACATATAATTTACTAATAAAATGACTTCACTCATTTAAGCATACTTCCAGTAAAGGATCGAAGAGAAACCAACAAAACGACATATTTCTTTTCCGCATATAAAGTTGGAAGTCAACTCGCAACAACAAAATTAAAGTTAACTTATAACAACATAAATCAATGAACTTAAATGAAAATACGAGACCTGTAATAAGCAATTGACTTAAATCCAAAACGTCATTTCGCTAAAAATTGATCAACCATTTCTTTCTCTGTAGTACAGATGTAATGAACCGAAACGAATTACATACCAAATTCATATGTCTCAGAACAAAATGTTAACAGAACCACAAGCATCTAATAAGCCTCGATTTTCTGGAATAATTAAGAATTGATATGATATATTGCCATTGAATCCTAACAGATTAGGAACCTTGACTATTTTAATTTTGTTTCAAAGTAATACAAATGAAGGGTGGAGAGATAAAAACCTGAATAGCCAATGGAAATGCAAAATAAGTATTATGGCTGTCGAAGTCAAAATCTGGATCCGAACTTATAATGAAATGACATAAAGATTGCTACATGTCTAGCAATGGACAAAGAGGATCGCTATTCGAAACGAGTTACGGCAACAGCCACTGTAAGATTCAACTCGAAGGCCGATGCATGACTCCGGCTGGATTGTTACCGCTCGACTGCTCAATTCCAAGAATCATTTACAAAAATTACTTCTATACGAAATATTCGTTCAACGGAAAAACAAAAACATCAGTAAAATTTTGAAATCTACGAGTAAGGAAAAGGGAAGAAGATGGAAGACGGCACGATTTTGGCAGAGGACGAAGGGATTATATGGAGTCTCGCTAGGGTTTACGGGATTATTGAACACTGCTAGATTGGTGAGCCGGGTCCATCTAAAGGCGATGTTGATCCATTCGTCGAGGCTTGACCACTTGGGCCCATTAGGGGTGCATTTGCAGGAAGACCATCTAACGGAGGTGGGAGGCAGTGGTGGTTTGAAACGGTAATCCGAATAAGAAAAACCATGATTCTAGTTTGCTTTAAATTTCATATAATTAATGTTATTATCTAAAATAAAAAAAGAACTAATATTAGTAAAACTGTATAACGTGTAGAAATTGATCGCTAGATTTTATAGCATCACAAAAAAGCTTTGAAATTTTGCCGTTGCAGTTTATAGTACAAATATTTATAGTTCTAACCGTAAGGTTTTGTAAATTAAATATATACAGTTAAATTACAAACCTTTGTAATTAAAACGGTGGATATTTGCAGTTTTAATTGTAAATATTTATAGTGCAATTGATGAATTTTCAACTGAAAATAATTACAATTTTTTTTTGTGAAATCTACATTTGGAAATGAGTTTTTGTGTATTAATTTTGAAATTAAGGGGCGCATCCTAATTTCCGCAATAAAATAATATGTTTTTGTATTTCTTCAGAAGCAGGGTAAGAACTTAGTCTAGTCAAGTCACCAAATTAGTTTTGCATATCATACTTCGCACATTTCATTATTTAACTACAACTTCTATTATTTGAAGAATAAATCAAGTTGGTGATAGTATTGTTAGGGTTAGTCTTGCTAAGCAGATATAACGACACTGATACGAAAACCAAATAAAATCAAAATATTGAATGACGAAACAATCAAATAAAATTATTGGGATTGTTTACGACAAATGTGAAATCAACCGAATAATAATAAATATAAGAGAAGCACAAAAAATTAAGGTGGTTTCATTATCATTGTGATGGTGTATGTCCACTAAAGAGAAATTTTTTATTAATACCGAAAGAGAAGATTACAGATAGAGGTACAAGTAAAAAATATTTCATGGCAAATTCTATTTCAACAAAAATAATTACTTAGTAGCCCTCCTAAAATAAATAAAATTTGAAAGACTAAAATATAGTTAAAAGATGCGTACTTTCTTTCTTCTCAATTCCGTCATTTTCTTACTTTCTAAACCACCGCTTCTTTAAAACCCTAGTTTCTAAATCAGTGAAGAAAAAATTTAAATTTTCACTACTAAGATATTTTTTATGTATACGGACCTTTTTAATTGTAGTTTTGAAGAAAATATGAATTGGTTTCTAAATCAGTAAAGAAAAAATTCAATTTTTCACTATTAAGTTATTTTTTGGGTTTACGACTTTACTAAGAAAAAAATTCAATTTTTCACTACTAAGTTTCTAAATCAGTTACGAAAAAATTCTAACACTCGTTTCTAAATCAGTGAAGAAAAAACTCAATTTTTCTCGTTTTACGTGATGGCAATGCTACTTGTGGAAATGATAGGGGCTACTGAGTTATTTTTTGGCTTTATAGACCTTTTTTTCGGAGGGCTACTAAGTATATACTTGGGTTGAAATAGAATTCAATATATAGGTTTTGAAACTTGTGATTGAATTTATTTGCGATGTAAGACTAAACAAAAAACATTAAAATTCAATATTTTATCACTTTTTTCAATACTCCAATTTAATACAATACACACACACACACGAGTGTTACGGCATGCGCTTTGCACGTGAATTGTTTTTCTTATAAATTGTATATGTCTAAACTAGTCAAAAATGTTTTTTTATTATTTTTAAGTGATATTAAGATTTGTATATTTGTAAAGAAGTATTTTGAATTTGTAAAGGAAATTTAATATTAGATCATATTTTTGAAAACATTTTTCATTTGTAAAACATGTTTAGCTTTTAGATCCTACTTTTAGGGGTGTTTGAATTTGTAAAAGAAGTTTAATATTAGATTCTATTTTTAAACGATTAAGATACGATAATATATAAAGGGGTATTTTTGGTAGCTCACGTTGATAAAAAAAAGGCGACACCAAAGCTATTACAACTATTAATAAAGATATATTTATACATAGTCATCCAACTCCGTATTGAAGAAATTGGGTCAATTTGCTACGGGGGTGAACGTCAAAAAATTTACCATTTTTGGATCATTAATAGGCCTATGAAGTCTAAATGTATTTAGATTTTATCTAAATTTCTTTTAAAGAAAATCAGTATTTTATTCAACACCGTATTTTGTTTTATTAACTTAATTCAAATACAATCAAGAACGGGATATAAAAATAATTTTTGAATGTATCAAATATATTTATTGCTTAATTGTGTGACAGAACAGTTAAACATAAGGCAAATATGACAATTGATATCATGATGTATATGAATAAATAAGAATAAATTTAAATGCAATCATATAACAGTCAAAAAGGAAAGAAATAAAAGATGACAAGGATGATTGATCCATCTTTCTATTTTTTGACAAACTTGATTTATGCAGCATTCAATTAACAATCAGTGAATCATTATGACATAAGAATAGAATAGCCAACAATAATTAATATGCAATACTACCGCCTTATTTAAAATTGTTTGATATTAATAAAGCTTTTAAATTATACAATTTGAAATATAAACGTTAAGTTTTATACGTACATATACATATAGATGAAATTATTTGTATATAAATATTAACGCAAAACTTCTTAGTTAATTCAAAATAAACTATATTACATTTAAATTTTGTGATGTATTTATGAACTTATGTAAACTTAAATTAATTAACAAAATAAATATATGTAATTGAATCCGGAGATTCAACCTATATGAAAATTGTTTTTTTAAAACAAAAGTGAAACATACTCAATTGAGCAATATACTAACAATCTTTTGAATACTGAAAGAAAGATACTAGTCATGACAAATATGGTGATAAATTTAAAAATTTATTATAATCAATTTATTATCAAAGCATCCTTTAATCACGTGTGAGTTTCAATTACAATAAGATGCAGATAATAAGAACAAATAAACTTTCAAAAATAAGGAGATTCAACCCATATGAATAAATAAAAAAAATCATTATTATTATAAAACAAAAGGTGATATATACCGAATTAAGCAATATGTTAAAAAAAAATTAAATATTTAAATAAGGATAACTATGATGTCAAATAAGGAAACAAATTTAGAAATTTATTGTAATCGGTTTGTTTTCAAAACATTATTTAATCTTATGTAAGTTTTTACAGCATAAATGCAAATAATAAGAATGTATAAACTTTCAAATCAAAAGAATTACACTTTTGTTTGAATGGTTAAACATAGATCCAAAATTAAAATATTGTTCAATCATATACAAGTTTCAGTTTTGATTTATCTAAATAAAAAAATCAATTCATATGATAAACAATTCAAACTACATAAAACATTTTCAAATCGAATAGACAATATTGGACACGTATAAATTACGATATTCAATTTTATTCATTAAAACATTATATCAAAATTATTAGAATAAGTAGATCATACTTTAATTCCAAAACCTTGAAGTACACCTTGAAGGATTGAATTTTTTCTTTAGATACAGCCAATGAATCGTACCTTGAACCATGAATCAAACCTTTAAGATTAAGAAATCCTCCTCCAGATGCTGCAAGGATTAAGAGACAAAAACCACTTTTGTAACGGTCAACCAATAGTGGGGTAACGCCCACCGTAGTGCAACGTCCCGCCTTTTCGCACGCTTTAAATCGACGATAAACCACACACGGCAGACTTAAGACATACAAAAGGGTAGATTGTTATGGGGTAAATAAGAAAAACAGAGGAGAAAAGAAAAAAACAAAACAGATTATCACAGCGGAAGGATAAAATAAAATAATCAATGTATAGTTTATAAATCTGTTTACAAAACATTTGATTCTTCTTATACAATAAATATCAGAGTTCGCATACCAATAAACATCAATGAAGCGGAATATAGTGTGTAGTGGAACTATATAATATATAATAATGATAATGAAATCTTCGTCTTCTTCCTCCAGAAATAAAATCTTCAAATCCTGAAACACTCGGACTGACCCAAGCGAATTTAAAAGACAAAACACTCGAGTCAGAACTTAAAGATCTTATGTAAGTTAAATCAACAGAAATAAATATGAGTGCAGTAACTCAAGAGATGCTCGGGATTTACATCTCTCAAGGATCCGTTAAACTATTTACTATGTAGTATATTTCGCAATTATAATAGTGTCTATTAGTAAAATAAACTTACTTTTTTCTTAGCATTAAGGGGTTACCCATATAGCCCTTAACACGTAATAGTCCTAGTAGTCCATCCAATATCATAGTCCTTACTGATCGGGAAGCCACCAGAGGATACCACACGGGCTACGGGAGAAAACCAAACTCGTACAAGGCTCGATAGGGTAGGTGACACGGCACAACTAGGCAATGCCAGGGTAGATATACCAATTACGCTTCTGGTCGGTGGTAACGCGTAGCCGCAGATACCGCCCACCTCGAGCCACACCCCCAAATCAAAAAAATCAAAAGTGGCCACCGAATAAAACCAAAGTCGGAGTAGAATATCGAAAGGATGTGTCCGATCAAAGGTGATACCTCAATTAACACGTCGATCGCTCCTGTTTTAGCCACCTTATGTCAACTCACGGGAGTTGGGTCCACGTATTTACCTCAAAGAAAACGCCGCCACCATCCTACTTCATTCTGGAATCTCACCGCGTACACGGTTGTTGAAGTGGTTTTCGGGTTTGGCAGAGAGTATGAAAACTTCCGATCCCGGTCTTTTCAACAACCAAACGTTATTATAACACCGCGGTATTTTCAAAATAATTTATATTTTAAAACCAGAATATAATATCCCTTCCAAAACCATATAAATACGATATCATTTATATTTTTAAAACCCCAAATCAATATGATATCATTTTTATTTTGTAAATATCCCTTTTCCCCAAAATCATAATATTTTCAAATATATATATATATATATATATATATCTTAAACCCAATAGCTTTGAAACAAAATTTCTAATGCTTAAATGGTTTAAGTGTTAAACTGCTTTGCATAACAAAATAGCTTTTTATATTTCACAAATAAATTCCAAATATAGGTTTAAATTCCCAAATAAACCATTTCAATTTCCATATATTTCAATGCTTTAATATTAAATGTTTCAAAACTAAATTTTATAATTCACATATATATATCAAATTTACTTTACTATCATTTAGTTTTGAAATATTTAATTTAATCAATCCAGAATCCTTTAAATAGACTTCAAATTTCAACAATTTTATATTCCTTGAATTTAATTAGACTTGATATATTCACTTGAATCACCTTAACCCCAAATTTTGTTATAAAACAATATTCTTTTAAAATCTAAATTTCAATAAGTTCCAAATGGACTCTTATTAAATATAATTCTTAATTAAATAAAATTCCAATCGATTTCACTATCTTCCCAACCTTGATTTATAAAAATCAATATAAACTCTATATTAAATATACTTTAAATAAATACTTATCCATATTTTATTCAATAAAATCAAACTTTATTTTATAATTTATACCAATTTTATACATAGCTTAAAACCAAAATTTAACCATATATAAAGTAACCATCATCAAATATCAATTTCTCATAAAACCGTATATAGATTTCTTTACAAAACCATAGAAAACTATTTTCAAATATAAATATAAATATATATATATATATATATCGCGGTGCCTGTATAAAATTTTCTATCCTACGGTCAAGTGATACGGATATTTATCATTTCAATCCGCAATTTAAAAATAGAAATGCGGTTGTATATCATTTCAAACCGCAGTCCCTAATGAAATGAAATGCATGATAACTTGCAGTTTATTCAATATAAAATACAGCGTCCATTCATCCAATATCAACCATCAAACATTTATCATAATCATCATCCAATTAAATCCATAGCATCAATATATAACGGAAATTAAACAACAGGTATTAAAAAGCAGTTAAAATTCAATAATAATTTAAATAACTGTTTAACTGGCAGTTTATATGCAATGCATAATTAATTAACAAATTAACTGGCAGTTTAAATGCAATGGATAAATTAACTAGCAATTTAATTTAAATAAATGAAATTAACTGGGATGATGATTAAAAATATGCCAAACAACCATAAATAAATTTTAAATCATATCCTATATCAATTTAACAAACATAAGAAATTTTAGAAGTTGTGATTGGGTTAAAACACTCACCTTATTAATTTAAATTGAATTTAAATCCAATTTAAACCCAAAAATTTGACCGTCTCATAATTCGTCCAAACCAGAGTCATCAAGTCCGAAATTTCAATATGATCCTAACAAAAGAAACCGCGCATAAATCAGATATTGTATGCAAAAGTTATAACGATTAATGCGATTGAAATAAAATTAAAAATTAAAACAAAAAACCAACTCACCTTCCCCAAACAAAAGCCATGTCATCAAAAGTTACAGCACACGCAAATGTCCCCAGGAACACTACAACACGCACTCGATCGAAACACTGACGAATGCAAAACCCTAGACCAACCGCCTCCGTCGCACGCGCCGCCGCGCCCAACACCTCGCCACGACCTCACGAAGTCGTCACCCCCTACCCACGCCGTGCGATGCACAACATGCCACAGCCGCCGCCAACTCAAACAAACCCTAATTGTATTCTTGTCAAAGATCCAACCGTCAAACGACGAACAAAATATGTCGATGCGATCCCCTCGGTACACTCTACAATACCTAGAATTTGTTTGACGATCGGACACCGTTCATCGACGCGCAATGAATGGACGAGAAGAAATCATCAATTTCTGAACAAACGATGATTCAAACCGAAAAACGAACACCACTAATGAATTACGCTAGTCGAGAGTTTCAACATATAATTTTTTTTAATTTTTCTAAGGGCTTTGAATTTTTGACTTTTGATTTTGAATTGTAATTGGATCTAGGGTTTGCCGCCGTTGGAAAGAAGGAGTTGAGAAGAAGATATACGTATAGACAAATGAGAATTAGGGAGGCTAGGGTTTATAGTGGGATATTTATAGGCAGGATTAGAAAATGGAACGGATCGGATAAGATAGATGTACGCGCTAGCGATAAAGTGGCCCAAAAAGCTCGTTCTAACCTCGGAACAAAATTAGCTAAACTCATATATCAAAATAGGTGTTTTAAAATATTTTAAATGCAATGGAAAAGGTTTCAGGTTCAAATTGCGTCGTATGAAGAAGTTATGCTCAAACCAATATTTTCAAATTAATTTCAATTGATTCCAATTTATCGATTTCATGGTGTTTCAAGTCCGTACGATCAACGATAAGTCCGATCGCTACGAAACTTGAAACCCAACAATAATTTACCATTACGGATCCGATGGAACTAGTTTCGTCAAAATCCGAGTCAGTGGCCAAAATGGCTATTTTTCTATTAATTAAATAATTTAATAATTAATTAATTAAATTCAATTTTTAAATTTTAGTACTAAATTGACCAAATTTTATCACTTTATTTCTCAATCAAATTACAATGGTTTAAACAAGTTAAAAAGTCAATTTAAAGTTGATAAATCTATCCATCGCTGTGTTAAATTTTTAATTTCGTTATTTTCACATTAATAAATTAAATTCCCAATAATTTTATTAATTTTATTTTCATTCTAATTATTCAATTCCTTATTATCCAACGGATGCAATCAACATTGGATTCATGCTTTATTGCATTATTATACTCAAATTTTACCTAAATTTCAATAACGTGGTATTTAACGTTTAATTTCATTTATTTTTGCAATAACTTCAATTATTGAATTTTATCCTTCAACTAAGTTAATAAATCTCGCTTTCTATTCTTTAAATCAACAGATATTCATATAGTAAATAGGCTTAGCATTAATTTCATCTTATAAAATTAACCATCTTCAATTTCAAAACAAATCCACCCTAACTGCACAATTTAAGTCAATTAATTGTAATTGATTGCACATTAAATGTTATAAATTATAAATTGGACCTCAATAGATTCGCTTATTGATTTAAAAACCTAGCTATTCAATAAATAGATATTTTATGGGTATAAATAACATTGAATTATAATACATTTCATTTATGTATTTATTAAATTTATTTCCAATTAACGTACTAACAAATTTCCTTAAATTGCAAATTTGATTTCCAAATTTTGTGCAACATACTAAAGCAATAAAATACATATTAATTAATTCATTTTAATCCAAATCTTTTTTTATTAAGTTAAATACTACTATATAAACTTAGTTGCCTTGTTTTTCCCATTCATTACTTAAATATACCCATACTAACAACTCCTAACCATTGTATTCCAATTCACACAAATGTAACATTTATTTACATTTATTACAATTTATCTCCAATTCCAATTATCCATCTAAATAAATAGGTAACCTACAATAACATTATCGTTACTCTTTAGTCATATAAGTAAGCTTTTAATACTTACAAATCTTATTTCATTCATTAATGTCATGATTTATCAATTATTACATAATTTCATTTATTAGTATTCATGCTATTCATGTTTAATTCAATTCATTTGCACATTAATTCATTTACTAAAGTTTACAATCATTTGTTTATATTACTTACCTTCTTATAATATTAAACTAATAGCACTTCAATTATACTTAAGTTTATAATTCCAACCAATTACTAAAATATCTTACATAATATTGAATTCATTCAACTACCTCTGATTTTTAACATTTCATTAGTTAATTCAATATTCTCGTTTGTTTCTTATATTAAACTTATAACCAAGTATGCCAATTTACACTATTTCAAATAAATTGCAATATAAATTTTAAACTGTAAATTTTAGTTACCATTTACAATCTATTTTATACAATAATTAAATTTTTACATTTGTTACTTATTAGATTTTATAACCAAGCATGGCATGTTTAAATACAATGAATTGGAGTTTCGTTAAGATTATTGACAATTAACTTGTATTAAAATTGTTTCATTTTACTTTAGCTTTTATTCCATTATTAAATTGCAAATTTTTATTCCTTTCAATATTAACTCATAAAATATTATTAAATTAACAAAATTTAAACATCTAAAATTTATGGTCGTTACACTCTCCCCCACTCAAAACTTTTCGTCCCCGAAAAGGAAAAAGAAAGAGAAAAGAAGAAATTAAGAAATCAATATATATTATTCAAAACATTAACTTTATAAACAATTAAATTTACAAAATTAATTAATTTAGATAAAATATACCAATTTATAACCATTAAATCTTTTTATACTCAAGTTAATAAAGTTTGGAAAGCATTTTCAAAATGCTTCCTAAGTCCAAAATTTTTGGAAAATTTCGGTAGAGTCTCCTTTATACGGGAACGCTCGGGAGAAAATATAATATTAAATATGACAATATACATCATATATTTTCCAAAATAATATATCCCAACACGGGAAAAACAATATAATAATGCTATAAAACCGTAATCCGAGAATGTACCTATTTGTCGGGCAATTAGTGCTTAATTATGAAACCAAAAGCAGTAGCAATTGCTTCCATAACCTGTATTTCGCTTATATAATCTTAAAGGGTTAACAATTATATAAAATGAAATATTTACGTTGTTTCAATCAATGACAAACAAATCCATACAAACATCAATCACTAGCAACAAAGCATACACTATCATATAAATCAACCCATATCAATCATTCATTCATATCAAACAAAACAAATAGTTGTTTCGGTTCGAAACTTCAAATCGTACAGAATGAAAATAAACTACTAAGTGCATCAATTACTCAACAGACTTAGATGAAACTAAATAGATTATTTATACCTCCAAACAAATTTAAAGTATCTTTTCCCAAACAACCATAAACCAAACAAACAATAATCCAACCAATAATTAAGTTCATTCTTATTAATTTCATTTCATAACCTTTGTTGTTTGATTTCCTTTTTATTCATACAATGATTTCTTATAATTCGCTTTTATTTCTTGTAAATTTTCATATTTAATTCGATTTCTTTGCATATTAATTCATTTATTTATTTCTTAATTCCATTTATTTACAGTATTCATCTTACTGCTTATTTTCAAAATAAATAACTCCAGTATTTACTTAAGTCTATAATTACTTACTTACAACATTTACCTTCTATCATATTTGATTATAGTAAGATTTCCATTATAACTTAAGTTTATACCCATTACAACAACTAACTCTTATTTATTACAGAATTTCTTTAATTACTTGCATAATATCAATTACAATTTCTTTTAACATTCTAACTTTATAGTTAGTAAGTTATATACATGCTTTTAAGGATGTAAAAGAAGTTACACAAGTTAATTTCTATTTCTTTAAAACTACTATATGTGGAATGATATTATTCTTTGTTTCATAGATTACAGTTTCAACTTACCTTTCATTTCATTCATAACCTAGCATTAAATTTCTTATTTTAATTAAAGGCTCCAATTATCTATTAGTTTCATTCCGTTTAACTACTTCCCTTGAACTATTAATTATCGAAAACTTAAAAATTTGAAAACCAGGTTTTTTATATATTAAAAATCATTTAAAATAATAGATAAATGTATATCCTTACAACTTATATATTTAATTATACTTAAACAATTTAAAATTTATATTTGTTTATCCAAATAACCTGCAATAAAACTACTACAGTGGCCTTCCCACTTTGAAACTCAAAAATGAATGTCGATGATGCGTGCACTCATCACCGAAATTATTTTCCAACGACAAAGAGGGTAGTACACAAAATTTTATTTTCAAAATTCCATTTTAAAACAATTCTTTCAAATTATATCAAAATATTTATATCAGAAAATACTTCTAAAAATATTATTATTATATTCCGAAATCATTTGAAAGAAATTTTCAAAACCCCAGAAATTAAGTTCTAAAATTTCCAATTTTCATTTATTTCATTTCCAATCTTATTTCAACTATTTTTTTATATTTTCATCACCTAACAACCAATATATAGCAACCAAATATATATCTTATTTATAAAAATTTACTTTATACACATAGAAAATATAATAGGCAAAATTATTTCATTCACCTATATAAAAACATATATTATGTCGGTCTGTCCTATTAAATGTTTAGAAACCCCTATTGATGTCATAGCGTCCACTGCATCAACCAGAATTTTTAAATACAAAACGGAACAAATTAACACAATATTAAAACCTTTTTATAACACTAACAAATATGCTCTCTCATATATATACACTCAGCAACTCCCATAGGGTATTTCTACCCTATTAGTAAAGAGTCAAACTCTACAAAGCTAAGGTTTACCGCTAAACCAAAGCTCTGATACCAGATGTAACATCCCGCCTTTTCGCACGCTTTAAATCGACGATAAACCACACACGTCAGACTTAAAACTTACAAAAGGGTGGATTGTTATAGGGTAAATAAGAAAAACAAAGGAGAAAAAAAAACAAAACAAAATCTCACAGGGAAGGATAAAATATAATAATCAATATACAGCTCATAAAACTGTTTACAGAACATTTGATTCTTCTTATACAATAAATATCAGAGTTCACATACCAATAAACATCAATGCAGCGGAATACAGTGTGTAGTGGAACCATATAATATATAATAATAATAATGAAATCTTCGTCTTCTTCCTCCAGAAATAAAATCATCAAACCCTTGTTTTTCCCATTCATTACTTAAATATACTCATACTAACAACTCCTAACCATTGTATTCCAATTCACACAAATGTAACATTTATTTACATTCATTACAATTTATCTCCAATTCCAATTATCCATCTAAATAAATAGTTAACCTACAATAACATTATCATTACTCTTTAGTCATATAAGTAAGCCTTTAATACTTACAAATCTTATTTCATTCATTAATGCCATCATTTATCAATTATTACATAATTTCATTTATTAATATTCATGCTATTCATGTTTAATTCAATTCCTTTTCACATTAATTCATTTACTAAAGTTTACAATCATTTGTTTATATTACTTACCTTCTTATAATATTAAACTAGTAGCATTTCAATTATACTTAAGTTTATATTTCCAACCAATTACTAAAATATCTTACATAATATTGAATTCATTCAACTACCTCTGATTTTTAACATTTCATTAGTTAATTCAATATTCTCGTTTGTTTATTATATTAAACTTATAACCAAGTATGCCAATTTACACTATTTCAAATAAATTGCAATATAAATTTTAAACTGTAAATTTTAATTACCATTTACAATATATTTTATACAATAATTAAATGTTTACATTTGTTACTTTTAGATTTTATAACCAAGCATAGCATGTTTAAATACAATGAATTGAAGTTTCGTTAAGATTGTTGACAATTAACTTGTATTAACATTGTTTCATTTTACTTTAGTTATTATTCCATTATTAAATTGCAAATTTTTATTATTTCAGTATTAACTCATAAAATATTATTAAATTAACAAAATTTAAACATTGAAAATTTATGGTCGTTACACGAAGCATACAATGGTACCTGTGTTCTGCTTTTATGGCCAGCCTCACGAACTATTATTTGGTAAGAAATGTTTAATTATTGTTTGTATACAGTAGTGTATAAATATGTTTAAATTACTATTGGATAGGAAATAATTATTCTATTTCTCATTACATTTATTTTGTCCATTTTGAAATTCACCTTTGTAAACAATTGAAATTAATGTAATTGAATAATTTTAATTAATGGAAGAGAGTACACCAAATTGTAAATTAATAGGTGTAATCAAACGTAGCTTATATTTTGTGAAAATATAAGGAAAGTTGATATAATGAAAAGAACATTTATATCAAATAAAATGAATGTTTCATTTGTGAATGTAGGTTTAATTTCATTAAAATAAAGAATAGAATGATTGATTTGGGAAAAACCAAATTATTAAAATAAAGAACAGAAAGGATGTTTTAATGGAAATGAAAGATCGTTTTGGGAAAGTTAATTTATTATGAATAGATAAAAAAAACTAAATGCGTACAAATTTGAATATTATTTGAGTTAATGAAGTTAATTTGGTTACATTTCACCAACTGAATTTGAAAAAGGTTGTACGATATACATGATCCCTTCATTTCTTTTGTTATTATTGTTGATTTGAATTTATGGACTAAACACTAGTTTAATAATGATGAATTAAAGGGAATGAAGTGGATAATTAGGAAATTCGATATAAAATTGAAATGTTGCAGTGAATTTTGGTTGTTTGTGACTATTAGTTCCAGCTATTGAAATAAAATGGATATCTAGATATTTTGGATAGTCGAAACTTCTGAATTAACATATAAGTTGAAACGCAGAAATTTTGTTGAATTATGTTGTTGAATTTGGTAAACTTAATTTGAAAGCAAGTGAAACAAGGTTAAATTTGTTATATCTATGTTTAGTAAATGAATAGAATTGCCGTATACATTATTGGCATGTGATGTAATAATATACAAATGTGAAATTTAAACCTTGGGATGTTTAAGTTTTAATTGTGATTAAGGAAAAGTTGTAAATGAGATTAAATTGAAAAAAATATGTTTATAAACTTAATTAAAATTTATGTAATGTGTCGTAAATAAATTTGAAAAGTAAAAGTGAAACTAATTGAAAAAAAATATGAACTAAAAGTGAAATGATTATAAATAAAGCCACGACTTGTAAATTGTTTATGAAATAAATGAAAGTTTAAATAAATGGTTATCATATAAGTTTTGATAACTTTAAACTCGAATAATGTCTTATAAAAGGAATTATGCCTTTATAATTTGGTTATAAACTGAAGAGAATTTCTCATGAAATGATTCTTATATAAACGTGGCATTAAATGAGAAATATTACATGTGAAACTTAAATTAGTTAACAAAATAAATATGTATACAATTAAATTAGTTAACAAAATAAATATGTATATAATTAAACCACTACTAAGCAAATCAGTTAAGAAAATATGTATATTGCATGTCATTTCAAAATAAATATGTATATAATTAAATCAGGAGATTCAACCTATATGAAAAAATGTAGGTTTAATTTCATAATTAATGGCAGAGAGTACACCAAATTGTAAATTAATATGTGTAAACTTCTTAGTTAATTCAAAATAAACTATATTACATTTAAATTTTCTGATGTATTTATGAACTTATGTAAACTTAAATTAGTTAACAAAATAAATATGTATATAATTAAATCAATCATTATATACTTTATTTTAATGAAATTAAACCTATTTCATGTAGGTTGAATCTCCTGATTTAATTATATACATATTTATTTTGTTAACTAATTTAAGTTTAAATAAGTAATGATGGTTTTTGTCATTTCACAATAAATATGTATTTCTTTCCCCTTATTTCTTGCCTTTTATTTCCTAGCCTTTTTGTTTTCCTATCATTTATTCCACTTTAGCCACTCAAATCTTTTCTTTCCATCCACCCACTTCATAATTCACGTACACATTTACTTCACATTTCATTTCTAGAAAGAAATGTATGCAAATAAATGGCTTGGAGAAATTTAAGAGGCATGCGTTTCATTGTTTAAACTCTTGCCTTTTTCATGTGCATGGCCTTTATTATTTTCTGGTCGTTCCTCCTCATTCCTTGCCATGAATTACTCTACTCATAGCCTTGCATATCAAGTTGAAAATTCACGTACAAAAAACTATTTCTCATCTCTCATTTTTTTTCATTTGCATTTAAAAATAAAATATATTGTACGTTTCTTCATACTTAACTTATGCCTTTCCGTTTTCCTAGTATTCATAACTCCTTAGCTGTTTTTTTTCTTATATAACCGTGTATTTCCTTTTATCATTCACGTACAAGATTTGGATCCGACTCTTCAACCACTCAAGTTTGCATTGTGCTTTGCCGTGCTTTTTCGTGCTTTGTGGGGTTTGGATTTTTTTCTTCTAAATTTGTCGATTCTAGTTTAAAAAGGTGAGTTTTTATCACTCTAGACATACATACTTATATTTTTGTGAAAAAATGACAAGTAAATCTGTAGACATTGATATGTCATTCATATATGCCTGTGTTGTGATTACATGATGACAAATGCCGTTTATATATTTGTTACATCATTTGTTATGATATTATATGTATACTATTATTCTATTTCTATTAATCACCACTGCAAGTTCCCTATCACTATGGATTGAAATGATACATAACCGAACAGACTTTAGGATAAGGAAAAATCATTATGGGATAAAATGATAGGCTCGAGTGATTTTTATTGTATTTATTTTACTTGGGCTTGCGGGTTTGAAATGATAGAACCCGGATCTTTCTTCCTAAATTACAGACTGAAATGATACATATCCGTATCACTTGACCAAAGTTAGAAAATATTATACAGACCCATGGTTATATTTTTAAATGATATTTTCCTAAAAATTTATTAAGTATTTTAAATATTTTTTGAAAGTTATTAAGTATTTTGGAATTATAAATATATGAAATTTTTAACTTAATTTGATTTAATGCTTTAAAGTGTAAAGAAATACTGTTTTTCTATAAGTTAATTTTTTTAATGAGTTAATTGGTTTTAAATGGAATTTAAAGAGTCTTATTTATGATAAATAACTTAATAATTAAGTTCGATTCAATTTGGAATCTTAAATCTAACCTAGTAATTTTAATAAAGGTTATTTTCTGAAATAGACATATTTTGTATAATAAATAAACGTAGCTTTGAACAAATAAAATGAAATACATTTTTATGGGACATTTTATAATAAGTTTATTTAACTTGGATTCATAGTTGAATTGATGTCTAAATGAATAAATTTGTAAAGAATTTGATTGTTATATTAAGTATGATAAATATTCTTTTGTGAAATGTTATGTTTTGTAAGATAAATAGATATGACTTTAAAATGGAAAAATGTAAGTTAACATACATGTCAGATGTAAGTTTAATTAATATTTTAATTGATTAATATAATAAATGTTTGTACTGTAATAACAAAACAAAAGAAATATGTAAAGTTTTATTTAATGAAAGAAACATGTAAAGTTCTAATTAATGAAAGAAACATGTAAGGTTTTAATTAATGAAAGAAACAAGTAAAGTTTTAGTTAGCATCATATTGATTGAAATGATAAATGCTCTTTATTGTAATAAACGTAAGTTAGAACGTACATTTGACATGTAAGTTTCAATCAATGTAATGGTGTATTTTAAATTGATTAAAATGATAAATGTTACTTACTGAAATAATAAAATGTAAGTTGATAATGTACATTTGATATGCAAGTTTTAATTTATGTAAATGGCATATTTTAAATGATTAAAATAATAAAGTTTCTTTATTGTAATAATAATGTAAGTTAATAAGGTACTTTTAACTTAACATAAGAATTTTAGCTTTAAATTGGATATTACAGTAACAAAGTTTATTTAACTATAAGGCTATGATAAAATGACCATGTTAAATTTGTAAGCATATAAATACTTTGATTATATAAAATGTTAAAGTGGAAAGCATTACATTCCAAAATTCTATGATTCCTTAAGGTAACATTTCCAAAATGCTATGATAATTTAAAGGAATATTTCAAGTTTAATAAATTGAAGGAAATATTCAATGATCTGGAAATTTGGGTTTTATTTAAATGATATATTATTGAATTAGTTTTGAAATGGAAATGATACTATTGTGACATGGTTTTGAAATGAGTATGATATTTTGGTTTTGAAAGTATATACTAGTTTGAAAGAAATGATATGATTTTGAAATGGATATGCTAGTTTGGTTTTGAAAGCATAAACGATTTTGAAATAAATATCCATGGGTTATAATAACGTTTGGTTGTTAAAGAGACCGGGATCGGAAGTTGTCATACTCTCTGCCAACTCCGAAAACCACTTTAACAACCGTGTATGCGGTGGAGATTCCAGAATGAAGTATGATGGTGGTGGCGTCCTGTGAGGTATGAACGTGGACCCGACTTCCGTGACTTGGCATAAGGTGGCTAAAACAGGAGCAATTGACGGGCTAATGAGGTCATTCCTCTGATCGGACACACTCATTCGATATTATATTCTGACTTTGGTATTGATTCGGTGGCCACTTTTGATTTTTGCTTTGGGGGTGTGGCTCGAGGTGGGCGGTAGTAGCTGCTACGCGTTACCACCGGACCGGAAGTGTAATTGGTATATCTACCCTGGCATTGCCTAGTTGTTCTGTGTCACCTACCATAGAGCGCCTTGTACGAGTTTGGATTTCTCCCGTGGGCCGTGGAGTATTTAGGGTAGTCTCCCGATCTGGAGAAGCGCTCATACTGGATGGACTACTGGGACTATTACGTGTTAAGGGCTATATAGGTAACCCCTTAACGCTATTAAAAAGCAAGTTTATTTTACTATAGACATTATTATAATAGCAAAATATTACTACATAGTAAATAGTTTAACGGATCCTTAGAGGATGGACGGTCCCAAGCATCCTTTAAGTTACTTGTACCTTATATTACAGTTCACTTGAGTTGGTTTACATTGTATAAGTATGTATGTCCTGACTCGAGTGTTTTGTGTTTTGCTTTACACTCGGGTCAGACTGAGTGATACAACATTAGAGACTCACCTTTGGAGTTGGAGCCTTACTTGAAGATCCAGCCATCTATTTCAATTTCAGTATTCTGTTGATTCCAGTTATTCAGTTGATTCCAATGATGCATTTAGCTTGTGCTTGTTTATCATATTAAACTTCTGTTGTATCTTGCATAACTCCGATGTATTTATATAGTAACTTCATGAACTACTATCTTTTTGCTTCCGCTGCATTTATTACTCTGTGTTTGTGATCTGCGATTTGTTTATTTACTGTTTATGTTGTGTTTTGCCAAATTTATTTTACAATTCGGTATTTTAAGCAATTCAAGTCTGACATGTGCGGATGCGAATGGTTGAAAATATAGGATCGTTACGTAGTTTCAGGTTTGTCCGTAGTTTGGATCTTTCATTTCCATCAAATCAATCATTCTATTTTTTATTTTAATGAAATTAAACCTACATTCACAAATGAAACATTCATTTTATTTGATATAAATGTTCTTTTCATTAAATCAATTTTCCTTATATTTTCACAAAACATAAGCTACGTTTGATTGCACCTATTAATTTACACTTTAGTGTACTCTCTATCATTAATTAAAATTATTCAAGAACATTAATTTCAATTGTTTACAAAGATGAATTTCGAAATGGACAAAGTAAATGTAACGAGAAATAAAATAATTATTTCCCATCCAATAGTAATTTAAACATATTGGATACAAACAGTAATTAAACATTTCTTACCAAATAATCGTTCGAGAGGCTGACCGCAAAAGCAGAACACATGTACCAGTTGTGACACCCCACCTCTATGCTCACAGTAACAAAGAGTATTAAAGGAAATACTGTCTGTTATCATGAAGAATAAGGCTGGATAGGAGCGGCCATCCGTAGTTAGGCCTAACACTAGTATTGGTTATCTCGATAGGAGTGGTATATATTTTTATTTTTCATCTCTTATCTATTTACTCCCATCGACATACCCAATTCCAGTATAAAACGAACTACGATGGTTCATACTAGTTTAGGATAGTAGATATAATAATAACACAGATAAAATAAATGCGGAACACAGATAAAACGGAAAGTCTCATAAATACAATAACTGATGTCAGTTACAATACATGTGATACAATATATATGATACAACTACAACTGTCGACACAGGAAGTTATATATACAAGTACCTTATTGATAATAATATACATGAATACATAAATATGACACGACTACTCCGAAAGATATGAAGTGACTTCATAGCTCAAGCAGCAACCCAAAGCTAAAAATCTACAACCTGTAAATACTCGGTCTGGCCCGAGTATTAAATTCAAAAGAAATAATACACGAGTCAGTCTAATTCAAACTCAGTTATTAGTGCACAGAAGCAATAATAATTAAATAAAAATTAGACGACAATAAAAATAAGTTCACCTATCCGATCCTTTAACAAGAAAATTGGATAACGGTGAATATAACACGTATAGTGTTAAACAACAATTCAACAAACTCAAATTATCAACGAAGATAGAAGAAAGGATTATTAATGAAGATAATTTAGAAAAACATCAGAATTGCCTAATAGGCAATTAGCAACAAAATCCAATTATTAAGTAATAATTAGAAACTCAGAATCTAATTATCAAATAGATAATTAGATAACAAAATGATCAAATGAAACTAAATCAATTTAAACAATTGAAATATCTCTTAAAAACATCAATTCTGATTGGCTGCAGTACACGCTAACGTGTACTGCCTCGCCAATGCGGCATATGAAATACGCAAAAGATCAATGGATCAAAAGTAATTGAAATATCAATAAAAGCAATATCGTGTGGCTGCAGTTCATGCTTGCGTGCACTGCCTTGCCACTACAGTGCTGATATACCCAATGAATACCGTGTGGCTGCAGTTCACGCTTGCGTGCACTGCCTTGCCACTACAGTGATGATGTACCCAAAAGTTCAATGGAAGTTCACAACGAGCACAGGGTTAAACCCAAGAAAGAATCAGGTTCAACACAGGTGTATATTCAAATGAAATGGCCAAGACATAAAATCAAGCCTCGACCATAGTTCAAATCAGAGACTACACAAATGAATCTGCAGCAAGGGGATGACAACAAACATGCCACAGTTTCGAAATTCAAAGACAAGCATAACTCTAATTAGAAGTACACATGAAGTATACAAACTGCCAAACCCAAAGAGACAAACAGAGATATGGATAGAACCAACAGCACCTCAAGGCACAGTGCAGTAGTACAAATAGCACCATGAATAAACAGTGGTACAGACTACAAAGGTAGTGTCAACACGGAATAGTGACCAGGCAGCAAGCATTTTGCAACCTGAGCATCTCAATGATTACTTGAACCCGAGCAATCAAACTACAACAAGGACAATATAGGTGGCAACAAGAAACCGCAAACGATGCGACCTGTATGCAATAGTGCACAGGTCAGTGCAAACTACTATGACAACAAGTGTGACTGGGATGCATACATAACCAGAGATCAAGTTATACCATGGACAGTGCAGACTCAAGTGAAAAACCATAAATACAATACTATCGAGTACAAAAGATCAAAATGGCAAACGACTGAAATGAGTAAGTGCACTTAAGACTCACAGCAGTTACAACACAGTCAAGAGGAAGACCCAAAAATCAATGGTACTGCTTCAACAGCTACACATATTCAACATGTGAACAATCACACTTATAAATATACACAGCACATAAAACAACAAGGGCATAAAGGATGTATAGAGTTCATCAAGCTACAACCCATGTTCCGGCAGTGTATATTGGTCAACAAGTGTACAACAAACAATCTCAAGAGGTGGCAACATGAAACTGGAGACTAACCACATCAAAAATGTAAACTGACACGGTGGCTCACAACAACAAAGTGCACAAGTAAGACTACTACATAGTGTAGTAGACATACATGTCCAGTATCGAAGGCACTAATATAGTATGAACTTATATGGAACCAATGAGGTGCATATCAATGGACGCAAACTTCAGATAGTACCAGACTAGAGAATATCAAACCAGAGCCACATAAAATGAACATCACATGAGACTGGACATAGGACAGTGAGCAATACACAGCATCAAATGAACGTAGAAATCGATGCAACTGAATTTGAGTGAATGGCAATAACATATACTCGATACTGAACAATCCCAGTGAAACCCAAATTTACACTAGTGCAGATATACAATGAAAACATAACCTACATACGGTTACAGTGAAGAGAAAGCTCGGACTACAGTGATGCCATAATCAAAAGGTTAATGACATACATATATGCTATCAACCTAAGGACTCCAATTTAAACAGTGCAATCAACATTCGAGTCAAAGCCGAAGTCGGTAGTTAATGGCCACACTCGAGTACAAAACGAATCAACATCATCATCAAAGAATTCAACGACAAACAAAGTCAAAATCTTGGAAATCCAGAAATTAGCAAATTCACAGAAACAAAGTGACCGAAGTCAATAACAGTAAGTGTCGGAGTCGACTCAACAATCAGCAAGGTCAAAAGAATTCAACTTCGAAAGACAACAAGAATATAATCAACACAGCAAAACTTAAGACAAACTAAGAATTCACGACCGAAGTCGAAACACCAAAATTCAAGGCCGATAAGAAAAAAATCAAATACACATGAAATCGAATTAGATGTGAGTAATTATAAATTACTCACCTTCACTAGGTCGAGAATTTGAAGTCGACGCCTACGAAAATCAAAAGCCCTAACATCAGAGCACAGCGGGACGAGCGACAAACGAACAACCCTAGATTTCGCAAAAGGGGACGAGATGATGCCGCCTTTTATTTCTTTTGATGCGCAAGGAGGAACGAACGAAGAAAAGAAAAGAGCTGCCACCATTTTTTTCCGCTCGTTTGATTTATTTGCTTAGGGTTTCGAATGAATGTTAAAGGGGAAACGGGTCAAATTGAGGTAAAAAGGGAACGACATTCAAAAGTAAATGGGCCGAGATTCACAATTTCAAAGTTCAACAACACTTAACCAGTTTTTAAAGAATTTCAACCCGGTTTAAAAACTTCAACAACAAACAGCGATAAACCAACAGATTAATCGTTTAATAACGATATTAAATCGGTGCAAAAACCCCGGGTTGTTACACCGGTGTATGCCACGGTGGACATTACCCCACTGTTGGTTGACCGTTACAAAAGTGGTTCTTGTCTCTTGATCCTTGCAACATCTGTAGGATGATTTCTCAATCTTGAAGGTTTGATTCATCATTCAAGGTACGATTCATTGGTTATATCTAAAGAAAAAATTCAATCCTTCAAGGATTACTTCAAAGCTTTGGAATTAAAGTATGATCTACTTATTCTAATAATTTTGATATAATATTTTAATGAATAAAATTAAATATCATAATTTATATGTGTCCAATATTGTCTATTTGATATGAAAATGTTTTATGTAGTTTGAATTGTTTATCACATGAATTGATTTTTTTTATTTAGATAAATCAAAACTGAAACTTGTATATGATTGGACAATATTTTAATTTTGGATCTATGTTTAGACATTCAAACCAAAGTGTAATTCTTTTGATTTGAAAGTTTATACATTCTTATTATTTTCATTTATGCTGTAAAAACTTACATAAGATTAAATGATGTTTTGATAACAAACTGATTACAATAAATTTCTAAATTTGTTACCCTATTTGACATCACAATTATCTTTATTTAAGTATTCAAAGAATTTTAACATATTGCTTAATTCGGTATATATCACCATTTGTTTTATAATAATAATGAATTATTTATTTATTTATTCATATGGATTGAATCTCCTTATTTTTGAAAGTTGATTTGTTTTTATTATCTGTATCTTATTGTAATTGAAACTCACACGTGGTTAAATGATGCTTTTATAATAAATTGATTATAACAAATTTATAAAGTTGTCACCGTATTTGTCATGACTAATATCTTTCTTTCAGTATTCAAAGGATTGTTAATATATTGCTCAATTGAGTATGTTTCACTTTTTTTTAATTTTTTTCCCATGTAGGTTGAATCTCCTGATTTAATTATATACATATTTATTTTTTTAATTAATTTAAGTTTACATAAGTTCATAAATACATCAGAAAATTTAAATGTAATATAGTTTATTTTGAGTTAACTAAGAAGTTTTGCGTTAATTTTTATATACAAATAATTGCATCTACATGTATATGTACATATAAATCTTAACGTTTATATTTCAAATTGTATATTTTAAATGATGCATTAATATCAAACAATTTTAAATGAGGCGGTAGTATTGCATATTAATTATTGTTGGCTATTCTATTCTTATATGTCATAATGATTCATTGATTGCAAATTGAATGCTGCATAAGTCAAAGTTTGTCAAAAAATAGAAAGATGTATCAGGGTTTTGAGCGTAGAGTTAGATTAGTCGATGGCGGGTGTCGTGAGTTTACGTGTGTAAGCGTCCGACTACTTAATTTCTAGTAGAAACTTAGGGGGTAGCACTTAGGTAGGGTTTTGCCAAAGCTGGATAAATTTGTGTTGTTCTATTTGTATTTTTAATATTCCGTTATTATTTGTGCTGCTATTATTCTGTCACTATCAGTGCTGCAATTATTTTATATATTTCTACGTTAATTTTTATAATTATTAGTACACCCTATTCACCCCCTCCTCTAGGGTGAAATCAATCGTACAAGTGGTATCAGAGCTAAGAACAAAAGCCAATTTTTGTTTTAAAATTTTGATTTTTTTAAAAACAAATTATTGTTTTAGAATTTTTAAATGGTTTATTTTAATAATGCTTTTGCTGAGGATCATTCCATAGTTAGACTACCAATATAAAATGGTGAATATGCTTACTGGAAAAATAGAATGAAATTTTTTCTGAAAACTATTGATGCTTGAAATATTGTTGAGACAGGTTATAGGACACCAACTATAGTGGTAGATAATCAGGAAATAGATAAACCGATGGATCAATGGACAGATCTAGAAAATAAACTGCAAAATGCTAATGCTAAAGCTATGAATTCTATTATTAGTTCATTGGATCAAATTGAATTTAATCGTGTCTCATATTGTCTAACTGCGCAGGAAATATGGCACATACTTGAAGTGACTCACGAATGAACATCTCAAGTCAAAGAATCTTGCCTTGCAATGCTTAGTAGGGAATACGAGAACTTCAAAATGGCCATGGATGAAAATGTCAAAGACATGTATGGACAACTTTTCAATATCATATACAAATCAAAAGCTCTCGGAAAATCTTTCACAGAATTGGAAATAGTCCAAAAAAATCCTCAGAGCCCTTCCACGAAATTTTTAAGAAAAAGTTACTGTCATTCAAGAATCAAAGGATTTAAAACAAATCAGAGTTGAAGAACTCATCGAAAATCTCACCGCTTTTGAGCTAGAAATGAAATTTAAGGAAGAATGAGAAGGTGGTGATACTCAAAAGAAATTAATAGATCTTAAGGGAACAACGGAAAGTGATGATGATGATAATGAAGCAGTTGAGCTGGCGCTACTAATAAAGAGATTCCAAAAGTGTAACTGAAAATACGGAAATCCAGCTCTAAATCAACAATTGAAAAGCAGAATAGTCAAAGCACTAGACAACTCAGAAGAATAGGAGATCATTTGTCACAAATGCAACAAACCCGGTCATATCAAGCCCAATTGTTCTTGGAATCGATTCAGCCAAGGAAAAAACTTAAAAGGAGAAGTTTTGCAGCCACTTGGAATGAAACCGAAGAAGATGATAAAAGCACTGGCAGTGAGAGTGAAAAAGCAGATCTGTTCCTTCGAGGTGATATAAATGACAGTGATGATGACGAGCCAAGCGAGGTATCAAAACTTACTCATTCAGAATTGCTTATATATTTTCATGAAGTAAATGTCTATTTCGAAAGAATTAGGGAGAAATGTGCTAAAATTGAATCACAAAGAGATACTTTGATAGATTTAAACAAATAACTTGATCAATTAGTTGAAAACCATCAAACCAAGAGCCTTGAGTGTGATAAGTGTCCATCATTTGAAGAAGAGATTAAAAAAATCAGAATTTAAAATTAAAACACTTAAAAATGAGATTCTGATTTTGAAAGAAAGTGAAAACACTATGAGAGAAAATTCTATTAAAAAGTGCACATAATTATTGAATGAAAATGAATCTTTCAAAACACAAGTCCAACAATTGTCTACAACTTTAGGAAAATTTTCCAAAGGAGAAAGATCGTTAAATATGCTATTAGGGATACACTATTAATGCAGTTAGACAAGGACTTAGGTATAATCAATCTGAACTTGTTAAAAGTGAAATTAATCGAGTCAATTCAAAGTGCACAATTTGTAGAAAAATTGGACACAATCAAAATATTTGTTGGTATAGACCAAAATACATGAAAACCATACCAATTTGGGTTTCAAAAGGTACAAATATAAAATCCCTTAAAGTAAAACAAACCTGGATGCCAAAAGGAACAAATATAAATAATTTGGGGTCTACTCAAACATATTTTTCAAAATCATTTGCCACTAACAACATGGACCTATAAAAATAAATAGGTCATAAAAATCTTTTCTCGTGTAGGTGTGGTAGCAGGCTAAAGAACAACAACAATGTTACCCGAATTCTGGCTATTCCATGCACACGATTGGCAACAAATCAAAGTTTCCTAGCCTAGTATAAAGGTGACAGAATCACAATGAGCAACAACGAAAAATTATCTTAAAGGGAAAATAGGTAACGGTACATCTATCTTGAATGATATATTAAATATGATAATCTGCATCATAGTCTAATTTAAATCATCCAGTTATGTGATAATGAAATAAACGATTTTAATTTTGAAAATGTTGACCAATCATCCTTGTACTATTTCATATAGATTTCCTTTGACTAAAAATGTTGGTTGATGATTACTCAAGATACACGTGGATATATTGTTTATCTTATTTTGGCACTATGTTCATTGTTTGTTTATCTACACGGTCTCAATTCAAATCCAAAAAGAATTTCAGTTAAAAGCTGTAAAAAGATTTTAAGGTATTTGCTGCAATTTCACGATCTGGTCTACAACATCCAACTAATGATAATCTTGAGTCAAAGGAAAATTCGGATGTAGATTACACTGGTAATCTAATTGATAGAAAAAGTACTAGTGGAACATGTTTTAGGTAGAGACATTCATTAGTTGCATCACATTTTCAAAGAAAATATCTGCATATTTTTCATTTGAACTAATTTTCAAATAACATACATTTTTCTTATAAAACCCTTTACAGAAAATCGTTTTTGTTGACCTTTTTTGGATTAGTCATTTTAGAAAATTTAATTTTATAATTATTTTTGAATTTGATCTTAAATGGCTATGTTAATTAATTTGACTCCCTACTGATTATCAAAAAGGTAAATAGTAATTGAAAAAGTGATGAGTGTTGATATTAATCATATATTATAACTTGAGACAGTATATTTAGTAAATTTCTTTAGAAATTTAAACAAGATTTATAATAACTTTTGATGGGTAAAAATTCCATGACCATCTCTATTTCTATCATATTTCTAATTACCACCACTCAGCAAAATCCAATATAGTATGTCAATACGCGGTATTTTTAAATAGGAAATATTCGTTTTCATTTTATTTATTTTTTTAATAAAAAACATCCAAAGTATTCACTCTCATTTAAAAGTCCTCACTGTTATGCATGGATGAATTACTTGGAATATTTATATATGTGCTTTCATGCTCAATTAAAAGTCCTCACGGTTATGCATGTATGGAACACATGTCAAAATTGGTTATTAAATAGACAAGTCAATTCTAATCTCATTTAAAAGTCCTCATTTAAAAGTCCTCACTGTTATGCATGGGTGAATTACTTGGAATATTTGTATATGTGCTTTCACAATTTGTTTTAAAAAAAATCAAAATTTTAAAACAAAAATTGACTTTTGTTCTTAGCTCTGATACCACGTGTATGATTGACTTCACCCTAGAGGAGGGGGTGAATAGGGTAATACTAATAATTATAAAAATTAACGCAAAAATATATAAAATAATTGCAGCACTGATAGTGGCAGAATAATAGCAGCACAAATAATAACAGAATATAAAAAATAGAAATAGAACAACATAGATTTATCCAGCTTCGGCAAAACCCTGCCTACGTGTTGCCCCCTAAGTTTCTACTAGAAATTAAGTAGTCAGACGCTTACACACGTAAACTCGCGACACCCGCTATCGACTAATCTAACTCTACGCTCAAAACCCTGATACGTCTTTCTATTTTTTGACAAACTTTGATTTATGCAGCATTCAATTAGCAATCATTGAATCATTATGACATATAAGAATAGAATAGCCAACAATAATTAATATGCAATACTACCGCCTTGTTTAAAATTGTTTGATATTAATGCAGCATTTAAAATATACAATTTAAAATATAAACGTTAAGATTTATATGTACATATACATGTAGATGCAATTATTTGTATATAAAAATTAACGCAAAACTTCTTAGTTAACTCAAAATAAACTATATTACATTTAAATTTTCTGATGTATTTATGAACTTATGTAAACTTAAATTAATTAAAAAAATAAATATGTATATAATTAAATCAGGAGATTCAACTTACATGGAAAAAAAATTAAACAAAAGTGAAACATACTCAATTGAGCAATATATTAACAATCCTTTGAGTACTGAAAGAAAGATACTAGTTATGACAAATATAGTGACAAATTTATAAATCTATTATAATCAATTTATTATCAAAGCATCCTTTAATCACGTGTGAGTTTCAATTACAATAAGAAGCAGATAACAAGAACAAATAAACTTTCAAAAATAAGGAGATTCAACCCATATGAATAAATAAAAAATTCAATATTATTATAAAACAAAAGGTGATATATACCGAATTGAGCAATATGTTAAAAAAAATTAAATACTTAAATAAGGATAATTGTGATGTCAAATAAGGTAACAAATTTAGAAATATATTGTAATCGGTTTGTTTTCAAAACATTATTTAATCTTATGTAAGTTTTTACAACATAAATGCAAATAATAAGAATGTATAAACTTTCAAATTAAAAGAATTACACTTTGGTTTGAATGGTTAAACATAGATCCAAAATTAAAATATTGTTCAACCGTATACAAGTTTCAGTTTTGATTTATCTAAATAAAAAAATCAATTCATATGATAAACAATTCAAACTACATAGAACATTTTCAAATCAAATAGACAATTTGGACACGTATAAATTATGATATTTAATTTTATTCAATAAAACATTATATCAAAATTATTAGAATAAGTAGATCATACTTTAATTCCAAAGCTGTAACGACCCGTAAATTTTTATGATTTAATTTGGTCAAATTATAAGATTTTTGTAATTTAATGTAGAAAGAAATGAAAATCTTATAATTGATAATGAAGTGAATGTTAGAATTTAAAAGAGCAATTGTAATAAAAATTAACAATAACATAAAACAAACAAAAACAAAAAAGGTAAGGAAATATGTAATAATTGCATTCATTTGTAAGTGGATGAAATTTATTTCTATGTTAATTGAATATTGGAATAAGATGATGATTGTTAATGTAATAAGAAGTATGCCAATAATAATTCTTCCCATGAATTGATAATCGATCCAATAATGAAATACTATCCATAATAGGGCAATTAGATTTATGGTAGAAATTATTGTAATAAATTAAATGGGAGTCAATTAGAACTAATAAACCTTAATGTGTATTAATGAAATTGTGGCAATAGTGCAAAACTTAAATCATTTACCCATTCATTAATGCATAGAATTAGGTCTCAATCAAATAGCAACATTTGGCTGGTTAATAATGGCTTTTAAGTGAAAATAGAACGTTAATGATAACAAGTATTTTAAGATTTACTATCTATTTAGTATATAAAATTTTAACAGATAATTAATTGCAATAAATAATTATTACATTTACGTTAATTGCAGTAACATTTGAAATTTTTGTCAATTCCATTTATAATATAACTATTGGTTGATGTAGCATTGTAAATCTAGATTGATTTAAAATTTTGCGATTGGGTTTATTTCAAATAAATGAAATTTGATATTTAGACACTATGGAAATAATAATTTAGATGAAATTTGGTGATATTTCGTAAATAAGTATGAACCCAATGGTAGTCTCATCTATTGGACAATAATAGATTGAAAAATTGAATGAAAGTCAAATAAAAAGAAATTTTTGCAAATTTAATTTATAATTTGCGAATGTAATGAAATTAAAACTTAACGCTAAAATGAATAAATTTGTTAACTCTAAATTTACTTCTAGATTTGGTTTAAATTAACGTGAAGGATTAAGGAAGTAAAAGTGATAAAGATTGTCAATTTCAAAATTTAAATAGGAAATTTGATTTAATTAATTTATTTTAAATTTAGTTAATTAATATAAAAATAGCTATTTTGGTCACGGACTCGGATTTCGACGAAACCAGTTTCATCGGATCCGTAACAGTGAATTTTTGTAGGGTTTCAAGTTTCGTAGCACTCAGACTTGTCGTTTGATCGTACGAACGCGAAACGCCTTGAAATCGATTTAATTGAAATCAATCTGAAATTAATTAGAAAATATTGTTTTCAGCATAACTTCTTCATACCATGGAATTTGGAGGTGAGACTTTTTCCATCGCATTAAAAATATTTTAAAACACCTATTTTGAAATTTGAGTTTACCCAATTTCGTTCCGGGGTCAGAACGGGCTTTTTGGGCCACGTTAGCGGTGGCACTTATATCTATCAACCCGATCCATCTATTTTTCAACTTTATCTATAAATACCCTACTAAACCCTAGCCTCCACCTATTCTTATTTGTCTACGCGTAAATTTCATCAGCTCCTCCTCTTACTCAATGGATGCAAACCCTAGTTCCAATTACAATTCAAAATCAGATCCAAAGTCAAAAATTCAAAGTCTTTAGAAAAATCTCAAAATATATATATATGTTGATGCTCTTGACGAGCGAAATTCAATGGTGTAATTCGTTTTTCGATTCGGGTTGTCGTTTGACCAGAAATTCGAGGTGAACCCCGGCCGTTCATATGCCACAATATCGATCCAACGGTAGATCTGCAGCCAATCGATGATCGGCTAGTGTCGTTGCGATGATGGAGTCGAGCTAGTGGTGGATCTGGAGCCGTTCGTGCTATCGATGATCGGAGGTGCCTCAAATCAGTGGGAAAAGGAACGAAAATCGTTCGTCTTTGGCGAACTTGGGAGGGGCCGCGGTCACCGTGGTGATAGCCGAAGGTGCGGCAGGAGGCGTGGGTCACGGCGGCGACATCTGACCGAGGTGGAAGGGCGTGTAGAAGCGACGATGTTTGGTCAGCGGCGACGACTGTAGATTTGAAATCGCGTTTTCATGTAGCTATTGGGTTCGAACAGCACTCTCGTGTGCATGCTCCCTGGTGACGTGGCCATTACTTGAGCGAGTGTTGTTTGATTTATTTTAAAATTTTATTTTGATTTCAAATCGTTTAAGGAGGATAATTTTCACATATGAACTCCGTTTCACACGATTTTTTTTGTTAGGATCGTAATAAAATTCCGGATCTGTTGACTCAGGTTTGGACAAATTTGGAGACTGCCAATTTTTGGGTTTAAATTGGATTTAAATTCAATTTAAATTCATAAGGTGAGTGTTTTAACCCACTCACAACTTCTAAGATTTCTTATGTTCGTTAAATTGATTTATAATGTGTTTAAAATTTTATTTGTAGATGTTTGGCATATATTTCATCATTTTCTCAGTTAAATTGCATTCATTTAATTTACGCGTTATTTAATTCATTATTGCATTTAAAACTGCCAGTTAATTGTTAATTAATTTATTCATCGCATTAAAACTGTCAGTTAAAATTTTAGTAAAATTTATTATTGCATATAACCTGCTAGTTAAATTTATTTGTTATTGCATATAAACTGCAGTTAAACAGTTATTTAATTCATTATTGGAAATTTAACTATCAGTAATTAATTATTATTTATTGATGTGATTGTTTGAATTGGATGATAAATTGATGAATGTTTGATGATTGATATGATGGACGAATGGATGTTGTATTTATATTGTATAAACTGCAAGTTATTATGAATTTTCATTTCATTCTGGATTGCAGTTTGAAATGATGTACAACAACATTTTTATTTTTAAATTGCGTATTGAAATGATAAATATCCGTATCACTTGACCATAGGATAGATAATTATATACAGGCACCGCGGTATATATATAAAATTATTTTTGAAATGAATTTCAATGGTTTGGATAGGATACGGTTTAATAAATATTAAATTTTGATATTTTATAAATATTATTTTATACATACATATATAGTTAAATTTTTGAATTTAAGCTATGTATAAATCTGTTAAATAAAAATAAATAAGTTGAATAATGGAGTTTGATAATTTGTATTATATGATTTAGTATAGGTTTAAGATATTGTGTGTATATATATATAGGGTTTAAATGATTCAAATCAATTAAGATTGGAAGATAAATCAGAATTTTATTTGGAATGAGCTTATTTTTAAGTTTAACTCCATAAGTTGATGTAAACTTATTAAGATTGAAAATTTAAAGGTATGATATTTATAACTGGATTTTTTTCAAGATAAATCAAATGAATATTTCTAGTATAAATAAATTGAAGGAAATATTTAGTTGTTAGTAATTTGAGTTTTTTTAAAATGATTATGGATTTATTATGTAAATATTTTAGACTAAAATATAGAATAATGAATGGTTGGATAGAAAATTTCCAACCTTAGTTTTGAAATTGCTAAATACTAAAAGTTTGAAATATATTAGAATCGAAGTGTTTTATTGAAACTGGAAGAGAATCTAGATTTATGGGTTTTAGACTTAATTTAAAGTGAATAAATGGTAAAGAAGTGGAAATTATTTACTTTATAAAGTAATTTAAAATCAACTATTTTACATACTGTTGAATATCCAAAACCATTCAAGTTTTAGAGGTTATGGTTTTAAACTATGAATTTCGAAGTATTATGTTTTGAAAGTTATAATTCAAATGTTTGGTCTCCAGATATTATAAATCTTAAAGCAGTATGATTTTGAAAAAGAAATATATTTGAAATAAAAATGATATTATTTATTCTGGTTTCATAAAATAATATCAAAACAAGTTGTTTTGGAAATGGAATGATATCGTATTTAAGGGTTTGAAATGGATAATTATATTCTGGTTTTAAAGTATAAACTATTTTTAAAGACGCGGTGTTATTATAATGTTTGGTTGTTGAAGAGACCGGGATCGGAAGTTGTCATACTCTCTACCAACTCCGAAAACCACTTTAACAACCGTGTACGCGATGGAGATTCCAGAATGAAGTAAGATGGTGACAGAGTTTCCTTTGAGGTAAATACGTGGACCCGACTCCCGTGAGTTGGCATAAGGTGGCTAAAACATGAGCGGTTCTCGGACCAAGGGGGTTAGCACCCATTATCGGATACTCCTCTTCGACATTATACTCTGACTTTAGATTGATTCGGTGGCCACTCTTGATTTCTTTGATTTTAGGGGGGAGTTTGTCCGAGGTGGCCGGTAGCTGCGGCTATGCGTTACCACCAGCCCGGATAGCAATTAGTATATCTACCCTGACATTGCCTAGTCGTGCCCTGTCACCTACCCTAGCGCGCCTTATACGATTTTGTTTTGTACCATACCCATGGAGTGCCATCTGATGACGCCCAGTACGGAGGAGATTATGGTACTTTATAGACTATGGGAATATATTTTGTGTCAAGGGCTATATGGGTAACCCATTAACGCTATTTAAAAGTAAGTTTATTTTACAAATAGATACTATTATAATAGCGAAATATACTACATAGCAAATAGTTTAACGGATCTTTAAGAGATGTGAATTCCGAGCATCTTTTGAGTTATTGCACTCATATTTATTTCTGTTGATTTAACTTACATAAGATCTTTTAGTTCGGACTCGAATGTTTTGTCTTTTCAATTCTCTCGGGTCAGTCCGAGCGTTTCAGGATCGAAGACTTTAGCTTTGGAGGATGAAGACGGAGACTTCTATTATTATTATTTAATATATTCCACTACACTCATATTGTTCCGCTGCATTGTTATTATTGGTATGTGTAACTCTGATATTATTAGCTCTAGGGTCTGACTCTTTACTAATAGGGTAGTAATACCCTACGGGAGTCGCTGAGTGTATATATGAGAGAGCGTATTTGTTAGCGTTATAAAAAGGTTTTAATATTGTGTTATTCTGTTTCGTTTTGTATTTATAAATTCTGGTTGATGCATGGGACGCTATGACATCAATAGAGATTTCTAAACACTTAATAGGACAGACCGACATAATATTTGTTTTTAATATAGGTGAATGAAATAATTTTGCCTATTATATTTTCTATAAATATAAAATAAATTTTAAATGATATATAAATATTTGGTTGCAATATATTGGTTGTTAGGTAATGAAAATTTACAAATAATAGTGAAATAAGATTGAAAATAAAATAAATGAAAATTGGAAATTTAGAACTGAAGTCCCGGGGTTTTGAAAATTCTTTTCAATGATTTTGGAATATAATAATAATATTATTAAAAGTATTTTCTGATATTTCAAAATAATTTGAACAAATTGTTTTAAAGAAATTTTGAAAGAAATCAGTTATGTACTCCCCTCTCTGTCGTTGGAAAATAATTTCGGTGATGAGTGCACGCATCATCGACATTCATTTTCGAGTTTCGAAGTAGGAAGGTCACTGTAGTAGTTTACTACAGAGTTGTTTCGATAAACAAATATAAATTTTAAATTGTTTTAAATATAATTTGATATATATAAATTCGTAAGAGTATATTTATCTATTATCTTTATAATGATTTGAAATTAAACCCGGTATTAAATTCTTAAATTTCCATTAATAAATGATCTTAATTACTTTAGTGAAAAAAAAATTAACTAATAAATTGAAACCTAAAAAAATGGAATGAGAGATTAAATGATAGGTTATAGATAAAATAACCAGAAAGTTGAAACTGTAATCTATAAAATAATGGATATAATTATTGAACCATTAATTAATTAAAAGAATTGAGAAAAACTTGTATAACTATCAATTACATTTTTAAAGGCATATATATAACTTACCAAAAGATATAAAAGTTGGAAATGTTAATAAGAAAATGTAATAGATATTATACAAGTAATTAATTTGAGGTAATGAAAGTAATTAATGGAATTCTTTAATAAATAAGAATTGACGTTGTAAAGTTATAAATTTAAGTGTAATTAAAATGTTACTATAATTGAATATAATAGAAATGTAAGCATTAAATAAATGAATGAAACTGAGAAATGCATAAATGTAATGCAATAAAAATGAACTTACATGAGCTGAATAAATGAAAAAGAATAATTGTAAGTGATAAGTAAAAATAAATGAAACAAATACTGAATGAGTAAATGAAATTAAAGTTTGTTAAAAATAAATGTAAATCAAAAAGATAAATCATTGTATCAAAAAAAATCAAACAACAAAGGTATGAAATGAAATTAATAATAAGTAGAGTTGAATGTAGTTTGGATTTGTTGTTGTTTTGCGTTTTGGTTGTTTAGGTAAGATACTTTAAATTTGGATTGGATGAATGAATAATCTATTTAGTTTTATCTAAGGCTGTTGAGTAAATGATGCGCTAGTAGTTATTTTACATTCCGTGCAATTTAAAGTTTAAACCCGAACAACTATTTGTTTTGCTTTGCTTGAATGGTTGATTTGTTTTGTTGTGTATGCTGTTTGCTCCAATTGATGATTGTTGTATTGTTTTGTTTGTTAGTGATTGAAACAACCTTAAACATTTCATTTATATAAATTTTAACCCTCTTTGGATTATATAAGTGAAATGATGGTTATGGAAGCAATTGCTAGTGCTTTGGTTCCATAAAATAAGCGTAAATTACCCGACAAATAGGTACGTTTTCGGATTACGGTTTATAACGGTATTATATATAGTTTTTCCATGTTGGGGAATAATATTTTGGATATTATATGTGATATTTTGTAATATTTGATATTATATTTTCTCCCGAGCCTCTCCGTACAAAGGAGACTCTGCCAAAAAAATTCGTAAATTTTGGACTTCGAAAATATTTTTTTTGAAAATGTTTTCCAAACTTCAATAATTTAAGTATAAAAAAGATATAATGATTGTAAATTTGTATATTTTATTTTGAAAATCTAATTGTTTATAAATTTAATGTTTTGAATAATAGATATTAATTTATAAGTTTTTCTTTTCCCTTCTTTTTTTCCTTTTCGCGGACGAAAAGTTTTGAGTGGGGGAGAGTGTAACGACCCGTAAATTTCGATGATTTAATTTGATTAAATTATAAGATTTTTGTAATTTAATGTAGAAAGAAATGAAAATCTTATAACTGATAATGAAGTGAATGTTAGAATTTAAAAGAGCAATTGTAATAAAAATTAACAATAACATAAAACAAACAAAAAAAAACAAAAAAGGAAAGGAAATATGTAATAATTGCATTCATTTGTAAGTGGATGAAATTTATTTCTATGTTAATTGAATATTGGAATAAGATGATAATTGTTAATGTAATAAGAAGTATGCCAATAATAATTATTCTCATGAATTGATAATCGATCCAATAATGAAATTCTATCCATAATAGGGCAATTAGATTTATGGTAGAAATTATTGTAATAAATTAAATGGGAGTCAATTAGAACTAATAAACCTTAATGTGTATTAATGAAATTGTGGCAATAGTGCAAAACTTAAATCATTTACCCATTCATTAATGTATAGAATTAGGTCTCAATCAAATAGCAACATTTGGCTGGTTAATAATAGCTTTTAAGTGAAAATAGAACGTTGATGATAACAAGTATTTTAAGATTTACCATCTATTTAGTATATAAAATTTTAGCTGATAATTAATTGCAATAAATAATTATTACATTTATGTCAATTGCAGTAACATTTGAAATTTTTGTCAATTCCATTTATAATATAACTATTGGTTGATGTAGCATTGTAAATCAAGATTGATTAATTTAAATTGAATGTAAATTTTTGTGATTGGGTTTATTTCAAATAAATGAAATTTGATATTTAGACACTATGGAAATATAAATTTAGATGAAATTTGGAGATATTTACATAATTAAGTATGAACCCAATGGTAGTCTCATCTATTGGACAATAATAGATTGAAAAATCGAATGAAAGTCAAATAAAAAGAAATTTATGCAAATTTACTTTATAATTTGCCAATATATGAAATTAAAATTTAAGGCTGAAATGAATAAATTTTTTAACTCTAAATTTACATCTAAATTTGGTTTAAATTAATGTGAAGGATTAAGGAAGTAGAAGTGATAAAGATTGTCAATTTCAGTATTTAAATAGGAAATTTGATTTAATTAATTTATTTTAAATTTAGTTAATTAATATAAAAATAGCTATTTTGGTCACAGACTCGGATTTCGATGAAACCAGTTTCGTCGGATCCATAACAGTGAATTATTGTAGGGTTTCAAGTTTCGTAGCAATCAAACTTGTCGTTTGATCGTACGAACGCGAAACGCCTTGAAATCGATTTAATTGAAATCAATTAGAAAATATTGTTTTCAGCATAACTTCTTCATACGATGGAATTTGGAGGTGAGACTTTTTCCATCGTGTTTAAAATATTTTAAAACACCTATTTTGATATATGGGTTTACCCAATTTCGTTCTGGGGTCAGAACGGGTTTTTGGGCCACGTTAGCGGTAGCACGTATATCTATCAACCCGATCCATCTATTTTTCAAATTTATCTATAAATACCCTACTAAACCCTAGCCTTCGCCTATTCTCATTTGTCTATGCGTAAATTCCATCAGCTCCTCCTCTTCCTCAATGGATGCAAACCCTAGTTCCAATTACAATTCAAAATCAGATCCAAAGTCAAAAATTCAAAGTCTTCAGAAAAATCTCAAAAAATAATATATGTTGATGCTCGCGACGAGCGAAATTCAATGGTGTAATTCGTTTTTCGATTCGGGTTGTCGTTTGACAAGAAATTCGAGGTGAACCCCAGCCGTTCATATGCCACAATATCGATCCTACCGTAGATCTGCGGCCAATCGAGATCGGCTAGTGTCGTTGCGATGAGGGAGTCGTGCTAGTGGTGGATCTGGAGCCGTTCGTGCTATCGATGATCGGAGGCGCCTCAAATCAGTGGGAAAAGGAACGAAAATTATTCGTCTTTGGCAAACTTGGTGTAACAACCCGCATATTTAGCGATTTTATATTTAAATGTTTAATTTAAATATAGCGTCGTTAGTCAGATTTTGGTCCGAAATGTTACTTTCTGCAAATGGCCGAATTGGAACTCGAAACTACCTCCATTGGTTCCAAAATGGCGTTTGCGATCTTTTTGAGTATAATCTTTGATATGTTTGGAGTTTGTGAAATTTTGGCTACTTTTTCTATTGGGTTTGGGTTCAGCCCACTAGCTTAACTTATACTCTAGCTTAGCCACTCCTCTCATTCACTTATTCATTTCTTAAACTTAAGCTTAGAACTGAAATGGGGGAAAGGAAGTGGAAATAGAAATTAGAAAGCCCTAGCTTCTTCTTGTAAACTTGATTCTTGCTCCAAAATCAAAGGGAATCCATTGGTAAGTTCATCTCCATCTTGTCCATCTCTTCTCCTCTTCAATTTCAGTAATTTCCTAACCCTAACTTAGGAAATACTTGCTTTGATTGTAGATTGAAGCTTGTAGTGTTGAAGTGGAGTGTGGTTGGTTGATTCCTTGCATTTGTGCTTCTTCATCTTCTTTGTTTTGTGTAAAAAGGTGAGTTTTGAACTCACATCTACTTCTCTTGATTTCATGGGTGTTGGTATGAATTCCTAACAAGTATGCATGTGCCATTGTTTTAGAATTGGAAAGAATTTGCATTTCATTGAAATAGGGCAGGAAGTGCTGGAAAACAGCCTTCGGTCGACCGAGTGCAGGCTTCGGTCGACCGACCTGCTGCCCCGAGCCATATTTGGTTTTCTACATCTGGCCGGCCGACCGAGCCCTACGATCCGGTCGACCGACCTGCTTTGTTTTGCCTGGTTTGCTTATTTTGCATATTTGATTGATTTTTCCGGATTTTATCGATTCAAGTTGCTTTTTAGTGTTTGTTATTGCATCTTTGATTTTGATAACTTATTTTTGACTTCATTCACGGGTTTCTATAAAATAATCTCTCGAACCGCATTTAAAAGCTCGTTTCTCCAATTTATAAATTCTATTTAAAACACACACTTTCGCACTTCGAGCGAAGTGGAAGGGTGATTAAATGGTTGGGCAAAACACGGACCATGAATCTGTGCGTTTATCTTTCCGATTAGTCCCTGACCTATTCGATTGATTGTTTTGACCTTCGGGTTTAGTTTACCGATGATATGAGGTAAATTTGTACTGCTTTGAGTGTGAAAGTGGCTGACAGATAGTAAACCGTTTAGTGCGAACGAGTGGTTATGGGACATACGTTAACACTTTTCGGATTCCTTTTCGAGAGTTGTGACACATTCGCCAGTTAGTGGTGTCCAGTACTGGGTCTCTGACCTTCACCACTACGGTTTGTTGCCCTATAAAGTATCGCTCCGATGTTGGCCTTATGTGCCGCATGAGTGATATTGGGTTTGTTGCCTTCGGGTATGTTGCCCTATATAGTTTCGCTCTGATGTTGGCCTCATGGGTTATACTTGGGTTTGGAGCTTTCGGGCTCATGGATCCTTGTTTGTACAGTACTGAGCTCGAGCAATTTTCTGATATTTCATTGATATTATATTCCCTTGGTATCGCCCTTCAGTGTTGGTCACTATGAGCCGCATGATGCGTAGCGTTTACCTTGCGGAACTTGTATACCTTATTGGTATTTGTTATTTGCCTTTTGGCTTGTTTTGGGATATTTGTATCCTTTGTTTCTATATGTTGCCGATGATATGAGGCTTGTTCTATATGATTCATCTCTTGTTGATGATTGTGTTATCTCCTCTAGAGATATTTGTTATACTGTATGACCTTGCAGGTTTATTATTGCTCAGTTTATCTAACTGATTTGTTATCTAGACTGACCCGTGTATTTTATACTCGGGTCTGACCGAGTTGTTTCAGGTTAGGTGCTTTTGGACTTAGCCTGTTTTGCTTACGCATGGACTATTCTCTAGCTTCATTTTTTTGTAGCGACTTTTGTGGTCCTTATCTGTTGTAACTCTGATATTTATATTTTTCTGTCTCGTCTGTATATTGTGGTCTCCTGTACCACTTGACATGTATTATTTTGTATACTCTGTTGTGTATTTGTTTATGTGTATATTATGATCGACTGTTCTGTGATGTGAATTACATTTGAGTTGTTATATTTTCTTCTGATAGATCCTATAGCCATTGTAGTTTTGCTTTAAATATTCATTGAATAGGTCGAATTTTAATGGGATTCTACTTTTCGACTTATTTAGTGAATAGTTAAGGTAAGATTACACATGGTCGCTTCCATTATACTCTATTGTCCGCGTTAGCCGACAGTATTATCTATGTAATACTCTTTGTTAACGAGGCTCTCGGAGTGGGGCGTCACAGCGTGGTATCAAAGCTGAGTTCAGAACAAAATATGATAAACATAGAATAGATGCACATATTATGGTACATCAAATTGTACAAGTGATACAAATCCTTAAATTATCATGTCTCTTTATTTCATCAAGGCTAGATAGTATTTGGGAATACGTCTAGGATTATTCCGTAGTATCCCATATTGAAATATCTACCTTGTGAATAATCTTTTCCTTATCTTGACTTTTAGCTTATGTCTGGAAGAGGCAGAGGTCGACGTTCGGATGCTGGGCATTCTAGTGGCTCACATCCGGATGGCGTTTATATGTCTGCCGATCAGTTTATGGAGTTGTTTAGGAGCACTCAGCCTCCCGTTCCTCCTCGAGGGTCTCCACCTTGCAAGTCTGCTTTTGCACGTCAGTGCAGTGATTTTGCTCATCTTGGAGGAAAGCCGTTTAAGGGTTCCGAGTCTGTTCTTGAAGTCCAAGCTTGGCTTCGCACGTGCGAGCGTATCTTCTCTCGCATGGATCTTTCCGACCATGATCGAGTTCTTGATACTTCTAGCTTATTGCAAGAGCGTGCTCTTGATTGGTATGAGCTTATTGTAGCCGAGATTGATGAGTCTACTCTTTCTTGGACTCAGTTTCGGGGACGATTTGAACTCAAGTTCGTTCCTGAATCTGAAAAAGTTTTATTGACCCGTCGCTTCCTTGAGTTGAAGCAAGGGAAATCTTCTGTTTCTGAGTATGTCACATCGTTCGAGGCTTTATCTCAGTATGGTCTTGAATTCATCAGCACTCCTTACAAGAAGAATTTGAAGTTTGTCTCTGGTCTTAAGAAATATCTTAAGAAGTCCTTGTTGCTCCAGCTTAAACTTTCTTTCGAGGAATTGGTCGATTCGGCACTTCATCTCGAAGCTGTCGAGAACGAGTGTGATAGTGGTGAGGATGTTGAGGTTTCCAAGAACCCCAACAAGAAGCAGTTTCCGTTTCAGAAGAAGCCTTTTCCATCTAAGAAGAAGAAGACCGATGGTCTTAGCTCTCAGCCTCAGTCTTCCGGAACATCTTTCGTTCGAAAGTGTTTCAATTGTGGTTCTCCGGATCATATTATTCGAGCTTGTCCTACTGCTCCTGCTAATGCAAAATCTAGCAAGCTCAATGTGGCTAATGCTTCTGGAGGTTCATCTCAATCCAAAGGTATCTCTCCATCTATTTTGGAAGGTTTTATTCTATTTCATGATCATAGTATACGAGTTCTTTTCGATACGGGTGCTTCACATTCTTTCGTATCGAAGAAGCTTGTAGATGATTTATCTTTGGATGTTTCTTGTTTGATTACTTCTTTAAGGATTGCGAATCCAATTGGGGGATCCGCGACCCTTAGTTTGCTTTGTAATGATGTTGAGATTGTTTTATGTGGCCTTTCTTTTCGTGCGAATCTGCATGTTGTTTCTCATTTGGGTTTTGATATGATTTTTGGTATGGACTGGCTAGTGAGGTACGATGCCAGGATTATTTGTTCCGAGAGAATTTTGTATCTTTGTCATCCTGATTCGCCTACTCAGTTATCTCTTGTTCTTCGGGATGTGGATAATTCCGAGATGGCTTTATATTCTCTTGATTCGCGAGATGGTGATGATATATCTCGTATTCCTATTGCTTGTGACTTTTCTGATGTTTTTGAGCCTGTATCGGGTTTGCCACCCAAACGGGCAATTGAGTTCCGCATTGATCTCATTCCAGGCGCGCAGCCAGTTAGTCGTCCTCCCACGAGGATGTATACAAAGGGAAATGAGGAACTCAAGAAGCAACTTTTAGAGCTTGAATTCAAGCAATTGATTCAATCTAGTTTTTCTCCGTGGGGATCCGCGGTCGTCTTTGTGAAGAAGTCTGATGGAACTCTTAGGCTTTGCATTGATTATCGCAAGCTTAACGATTTAACCATTAGAAATAGGTATCCATTGCCTAGGATCGATGACATGTTCGATCTATTGAGTGGTGCTAAGGTCTTTTCTCAGCTCGACCTTGCCACAGGTTTTCATCAATTACGAGTCGCGGAGGATATCATACCTCTTACCGCTTTCCGCACTCGTTATGGTTCTTTCGAGTGGCTCGTTATGCCGTTCGGTTTGACGAACGCTCCTGCTTTCTTTGTCGATCTCATGAATCGGGTATTCCGAGAATATCTCGATAAGTTCATGCTTGTCTTCATTGATGATATCCTTATTTATTCTAAGTCTGAAGCTGAGCATGCTAATCACTTGAGAATTGTCTTGAGTACTCTCCGTCGTCATCAGCTTAAAGCCAAGTTCTCCAAGTGCCACTTTTGGGAGAATAAGGTTAAGTTCTTAGGCCATGTTGTATCTTCCGATGGCATTTCTGTCGATCCCTCAAAGATCGAAGCCATCCAGAATTGGAAGAGGCCTGAGAATGTTCATGAGATTCGTAGTTTCCTTGGATTGGCGGGTTATTACCGTCGGTTCATAAGGATTTTTCCCGTGTTGTGCTTCCTCTCACTTGCCTTACTCGGAAAGGCATTCGTTTTGATTGGTCCGATAAGTGTGAAGCTTCCTTTCTGTCATTGAAGGAACTTCTCGCTAATGCTCCTATTCTTGTGGTTCCCGAAGGGAATCATGATCTTGTTGTCTACACCGATGCTTGTGGTAGTGGTCTCGGTGCTGTTCTTATGCAGAAGGATCGGGTAGTTGCTTATGCTTCTAGGCAACTACGTTCGAATGAAGTTCGCTATGCCACTCATGATCTTGAGTTAGCCGCCATTGTCTTTGCCTTGAAGATTTGGCGACATTATTTGTTGGGCGAGTGCTTCATTCTCTATACCGATCATAAATCTTTGAAGTATTTGTTCACTCAGAAGGAACTCAATATGAGGCAACAGCGTTGGCTCGAGTTTCTTGCTTCTTATGACTTTGATATCCAGTATACCCCTGGTAAGGGTAATCGTGTTGCAGATGTACTTAGTCGCAAACATTCGGCTGTTATTTCTATGATGCTTGCCGAATGGAATATTCTTGAGACTCTATCTTTTTGTGAAATTCGTGATCGAGGTTCATCTTCTGATTCTCCTATTCTATTATTTAGTTTGGGAGCTCGACCTATTTTATTGGATCGTATTGCCGATGCCCAATGGCGTGATCCTGATTTGTTGTATTTTATTCAGCTTTGTGAGTCTGGATCTTGTGATGAGGCGTTGCAAGATTTTAGCATTGATTCTCATGGGTGTCTTCGTAAGAAGAACCGTCTTTTTGTGCCTTCTGATCTTGCACTTAGGCATGACATTCTTGATGACTGTCACCATTCTAAGTATACCATTCATCCCGGTAGTAGCAAGATGTATGCCGATATGTGTCGTCTTTATTATTGGGAAGGCATGAAGCACGATGTAGCGAGTTATGTGAGCAATTGCATAACTTGTCAGCGTTTTAAGGCCGAGCATCAGCGTCCTTCGGGTCTTCTTCAGCCTCTTGAGATTCCATTGTGGAAATGGGATCAGATTTCTATGGATTTCATTGACGACTTACCTCGTTCGAGATCCGGCCATTCTAGCATTTGGGTTATTGTTGATCGCCTTTCTAAGTCTGCTCATTTTGTCCCTGTTAAGTCTAATAGAACTGCTTCACTTTTGGCTAAGTTATATGTCAAGGAAATCGTGAGACTTCACGGTGTTCCTAGTTCTATTGTGAGTGATCGTGATCCTTTATTCACGAGTCATTTTTGGAAGAGTCTTCAGCAAGCTTTGGGAACAAAGCTTAATTTTTTCACAGCTTATCATCTGCAGTCTGACGGACAGACTGAACGGGTAAATCGTATTTTGGAAGATCTTCTCCGTATTTGTATTTTTGATTTCGGTGGTAGTTGGGAGGATCATCTACCTCTTGTAGAGTTCTCCTACAACAATAGTTTTCAATCTAGTATCGGTATGGCTCCTTTCGAAGCCTTATACGGAAGACCATGTCGATCACCTTCTTATTGGTTAGAATCTGGGGAGAAGCTTATTCTTGGCCTGGATTTTGTTCGTGATTCTTCCGAGAAGATTGGTCTTATTCGATTGAGAATGAAAGAGGCACAGAGTCGCCAGAAATCCTACGCGGACAACCGTAGGAAGCCTCTCGAGTTCTCGATCGGCGATTTTGTTTTTATTCGTGTTTCTCCTTTGAAAGGGGTTATGTGTTTCAGTGCGACTGGGAAATTGGCTCCTCGTTATATAAGACCGTTTTCTATTACTGAACGTATTGGCCCTGTGGCTTATAGAGTTTCACTTCCAGCTCATCTATCTGGCATTCATGACGTGTCTTCGGGAGTCGGATTCTGTGATTACTTCTCCTGATTTGCAAGAGCTTGAGGTCTCACCGGACTTATCTATTGTACAACAACCTATTCGCGTGCTTGACACGGAGGTGCGACACCTTCGAAACAAGGATGTGCCGCTCGTTAAAGTTCAATGGTCCGCTAATCCCAACGACTATACTTGGGAAACCAGAGAATTTATTGAGCGATCTTATCCGGGTTTTCTTTCTTTGCTTTGAAACGGTGAGTATGTCTTTTCATCTCAAGCTTAATTTCTTTTCTTTTGATTGATTGTATGTATGTAGTTGTCACAAATATCGTCTCTAGAAATTGCGGGGACGCAATTTTGTAAGGAGGGGAGATCTGTAACAACCCACATATTTAGCGATTTTATATTTAAATGTTTAATTTAAATATAGCGTCGTTAGTCGGATTTTGGTCCGAAATGTTACTTTCTGCAAATGGCCGAATTGGAACTCGAAACTACCTCCATTGGTTCCAAAATGACGTTTGCGATCTTTTTGAGTATAATCTTTGATATATTTGGAGTTTGTGAAATTTTGGCTACTTTTTCTATTGGGTTTGGGTTTGGGTTCAGCCCACTAGCTTAACTTATACTCTAGCTTAGCCACTCCTCTCATTCACTTATTCATTTCTTAAACTTGAGCTTGGAACTGAAATGGGGGAAAGGAAGTGGAAATAGAAATTAGCAAGCCCTAGCTTCTTCTTGTAAACTTGATTCTTGCTCCAAAATCAAAGGGAATCCATTGGTAAGTTCATCTCCATCTTCTCCATCTCTTCTCCTCTTCGATTTCAGTAATTTCCTAACCCTAACTTAGGAAATACTTGCTTTGATTCTAGATTGAAGCTTGTAGTGTTGAAGTGGAGTGTGGTTGGTTGATTCCTTGCATTTGTGCTTCTTCATCTTCTTTGTTTTGTGTAAAAAGGTGAGTTTTGAACTCACATCTACTTCTCTTGATTTCATGGGTGTTGGTATGAATTCCTAACAAGTATGCATGTGCCATTGTTTTGGAATTGGAAAGAATTTGCATTTCATTGAAATAGGGCAGGAAGTGCTGGAAAACAGCCTTCGGCCGACCGAGTGCAGGCTTCGGTCGACCGACCTGCTACCCCGAGCCATATTTGGTTTTCTGCATCTGGCCGGCCGACCGAGCCCTGCAGTCCGGTCGACCGACCTGCTTTGTTTTGCCTGGTTTGCTTATTTTGCATATTTGATTGATTTTTCCGGATTTTATCGATTCAAGTTGCTTTTTAGTGTTTGTTATTGCATCTTTGATTTTGATAACTTATTTTTGACTTCATTCACGGGTTTTTATAAAATAATCTCTCGAACCGCATTTAAAAGCTCGTTTCTCCAATTTATAAATTCTATTTAAAACACACACTTTCGCACTTCGAGCGAAGTGGAAGGGTGATTAAATGGTTGGGCAAAACACGGACCATGAATCTGTGCATTTATCTTTCCGATTAGTCCCTGACCTATTCGATTGATTGTTTTGACCTTCGGGTTTAGTTTACCGATGATATGAGGTAAATTTGTACTGCTTTGAGTGTGAAAGTGGCTGACGGATAGTAAACCGTTTAGTGCGAACGAGTGGTTATGGGACATATGTTAACACTTTTCGGATTCCTTTTCGAGAGTTGTGACACATTCCGCCAGTTAGTGGTGTCCAGTACTGGGTCTCTGATCTTCACCACTACGGTTTGTTGCCCTATAAAGTATCGCTCCGATGTTGGCCTTATGTGCCGCATGAGTGATATTGGGTTTGTTGCCTTCGGGTATGTTGCCTTCGGGTGTGTGCCTTCGGGTTTGTTGCCCTATATAGTTTCGCTCTGATGTTGGCCTCATGTGCCGCATGGGTGATACTTGGGTTTGGAGCTTTCGGGCTCATGGATCCTTGTTTGTACAATACTGAGCTCGAGCAATTTTTTGATATTTCATTGATATTATATTCCCTTGGTATCGCCCTTCGGTGTTGGTCACTATGAGCCGCATGATGCGTAGCGTTTACCTTGCGGAACTTGTATACCTTATTGGTATTTGTTATTTGCCTTTTGGCTTGTTTTGGGATATTTGTATCCTTTGTTTCTATATGTTGCCGATGTTATGAGGCTTGTTCTATATGATTCATCTCTTGTTGATGATTGTGTTATCTCCTCTAGAGATATTTGTTATACTGTATGACCTTGCAGGTTTATTATTGCTCAGTTTATCTAACTGATTTGTTATCTAGACTGACCCGTGTATTTTATACTCGGGTCAGACCGAGTTGTTTCAGGTTAGGTGCTTTTGGACTTAGCCTGTTTTGCTTACGCATGGACTATTCTCTAGCTTCATTTTGTTTTAGCGTCTTTTGTGGTCCTTATCTGTTGTAACTCTGATATTTATATTTTTCTGTCTCGTCTGTATATTGTGGTCTCCTGTACCACTTGACATGTATTATTTTGTATACTCTGTTGTGTATCTGTTTATGTGTATATTATGATCGACTGTTCTGTGATGTGAATTACATTTGAGTTGTTATATTTTCTTCTGATAGATCCTATAGCCATTGTAGTTTTGCTTTAAATATTCATTGAATAGGTCGAATTTTAATGGGATTATACTTTTCGACTTATTTAGTGAATAGTTAAGGTAAGATTACACATGGTCGCTTCCATTATACTCTATTGTCCGCGTTAGCCGACAGTATTACCTATGTAATACTCTTTGTTAACGAGGCTCTCGGAGTGGGGCGTCACACTTGGGAGGGGCCGCGGTCCGTGGTGATAGCCGGAGGTGCGGTAGGAGGCGTGGGTCACGGCTGCGACATCTGATCAAGGTGGAAGGGCGTGTAGAAGCGATGATGTTTGGTCAACGACGACGGCTGTAGATCTGAAATCGCATTTTCCTGTAGCTATTGGGTTCGAACAGCACGCTCGTGCGCATGCTCCATGGTGACGTGGCCATTACTTGAGTGAGTGTTGTTTGATTTATTTTAAAATTTTATTTTGATTTCAAATCGTTTAAGGAGGATAATTTTCACATATGAACTCTGTTTCACACGAATTTTTTTTGTTAGGATCATAATGAAATTCCGGATCAGTTGACACTAGTTTGGACAAATTTGAGACTGTCCAATTTTTGGGTTTAAATTGGATTTAAATTCAATTTAAATTCAAATAGTGAGTGTTTTAACCCACTCACAACTTCTAAGATTTCTTATGTTGGTTAAATTGATTTATGATGTGTTTAAAATTTTATTTGCAGCTGTTTGGCATATATTTCATCATTTTTTCAGTTAAATTGCATTCATTTAATTTACGCGTTATTTAATTCATTATTGCATTTAAAACTGCCAGTTAATTGTTAATTAATTTATTCATCGCATTAAAACTGTCAGTTAAACTTTTAGTAAAATTTATTATTGCATATAACCTGCTAGTTAAATTTATTTATTATTGCATATAAACTACAGTTAAACGGTTATTTAATTCATTATTGGAAATTTAACTATCAGTAATTAATTATTATTTATTGATGTGATTGTTTGAATTGGATGATAAATTGATGAATGTTTGATGGTTGATATGATGGACGAGTGGATGCTGTATTTATATTGTATAAACTGCAAGTTATTATGAATTTTCATTTCATTCGGGATTGCAGTTTGAAATGATATACAACCGCATTTTTATTTTTAAATTGCGGATTGAAATGATAAATATCTGTATCACTTGACCATAGGATAGATAATTATATACAGGCACCGCGGTATATATATAAAATTATTTTTGAAATGAATTTCTATGGTTTGGATAGGATACGGTTTAATAAATATTAAATTTTGATATTTTATAAATACATATATAGTTAAATTTTTGAATTTAAGATATGTATAAATCTGTTAAATAAAAATGAATAAGTTGAATAATGGAGTTTGATAATTTATATTATATGATTTAGTACAGGTTTAAGATATTGTATATATATAGGGTTTACATGATTCAAATCAATTAAGATTGGAAGATAAATCGGACATTTATTTGGTATTGAGCTTATTTTAAAATTTAACTCCATAAGTTGATGTAAACTTATTAAGATTGTAAATTTAAAGGTATGATATTTATAACTGGATTTTTTTCAAGATAAATCAAATGAATATTTCTAGTATAAATAAATTGAAGGAAACATTTAGTTGTTAGTAATTTGAGTTTTTTTAAAATGATTATGGATTTATTATGTAAATATTTTAGACTAAAATATAGAATAATGAATGGTTGAATAGAAAATTTCCAACCTTAGTTTTGAAATTGCTAAATACTCAAAGTTTGAAATAGATTGGAATCGAAGTGTTTAATTGAAACTGGAAGAGAATCTAGATTTATGGGTGTAGACTTAATTTAAAGTGAATAAATTGTAAAGGCGTGGAAATTATTTACTTTATAAAGTAATTTAAAATCAACTATTTTACATACTGTTGAATATCCAAACCATTCAAGTTTTAGAGGTTATGGTTTTAAAACTATGAATTTCGAAGTATTATGTTTTGAAAGTTATAATTCAAATGTTTGGTCTCCAGATATTATAAATCTTAAAGCAGTATGATTTTGGAAAAGAAATATATTTGAAATAAAAATGATATTATTGATTTGGGTTTTATAAAATAGTATCAAAACGAGTTGTTTTGGAAATGGAATGATATTGTATTTATGGGTTTGAAATGGATAATTATATTCTGGTTTTAAAGTATAAACTATTTTTAAAGACCGCGGTGTTATAATAACATGTGGTTGTTGAAGAGACCGGGATCGGAAGTTGTCATACTCTCTACCAACTCCGAAAATCACTTTAACAACCGTGTACGCGGTGGAGATTCCAGAATGAAGTAGGATGGTGGTGAAGTTTTCTTTGAGGTAAATACGTGGACCCGACTACCGTGAGTTGGCATAAGGTGGCTAAAACATGAGCGATTCTTGGGCCAAAGGGGGTTAGCGCCCTTTATCGGATACTCCTCTTTAATATTATACTCTGACTTTGGATTGATTCGGTGGCCACTTTTGATTTCTTTGATTTTAGGGGGAGTTTGTCCGAGGTGGGCGGTAGCTGCGGCTACGCGTTACCACCAGCCTGGCTAGTAATTGGTATATCTACCCTGGCATTGCCTAGTTGTGCCGTGTCACTTACCCTAGCGTGCCTTATATGATTTTGTTTTGTACCATACCCAAGGTTTTAAATATCGGATTTCGGTCACGTTTCGTCTCGGAATTTTTACACAAGTTATCTCGTATCGGGAGATATCTCGGACGAGATGAGCACGTATCGGGTGTACATCTCGGGTCTTATAATGCATCTCGGGAATTTCTTGGATGTACTTATGTGTTTAAAATTGATGTGTCAAAAATTTATTTAACGATTATAACTTTCTTAGTAAAAATAAAAATGGTAACATACTTGATTTACATGGAAAAAGAAATATTTTTAGAAGAGTAGTAGTTTGACTAGCTTAATTTATTTGGTAATGATTGAATAATATCCTTTTACTTGAACATAATAAAGAAGTGAAACCTTTCGCTATGACTCATTAAGATAGAAAATAAAGAATATGTTCAAGAAGTTGGTAAATTATAATTGGATTGAGTAGTTTCTTTTGAATCAATATGAAAATAAAAATTATTATGAAAAATAAGAAAAATGTATAACTTCGGGTGAGATCTCGGATTGAGATTTTGATCGATATATCGGGTGAGATTTGAATATCTCGGACGAGATGAGTGTCGAGGGAGATATGGAGGAGATTTGATGTCTCGTCTCGTTTAAGTGTGAAAATGAGATCTCGGGCGAGATCTCGGGCGAGATATAGGAGATTTAAAACCATGACCGTACCTATGGAGTGCCCTCTGACGACGCCCAGTACGGGGGAGATTACGGTACTGTATAGGCTATGGGAATATATTTTGTGTTAAGGGCTACATGGGTAACCCCTTAACGCTATTTAAAGTAAGTTTATTTTACAAATAGACACTATTATAATAGCGAAATATACTACATAGTAAATAGTTTAACGGATCCTTAAGAGATGTGAATTCCGAGCATCTTTCGAGTTACTGCACTCATATTTATTTCTGTTGATTTAATTATATAAGATCTTTTAGTTCTGACTCGAGTGTTTTGCCTTTTCAATTCGCTCGGGTCAGTCCGAGCATTTCAGGATCGAAGACTTTAGCTCTGGAGGACGATGACGAAGATTTCTATTATTATTATTTAATATATTCCACTACACTCATATTGTTCCGCTGCATTGTTATTATTGGTATGTGTAACTCTGATATGTATAATATAAATACAATCAAATGTTTTTGTAAACAGCTTTATAAACTGTATATTTGATTATTATATTTTATCCTTCCGCTGTGAGATTCTGTTTTGTTTTATTTCTTTCTTGGTTTTTTCTTATTTACCCCACAACAATCCGCCCTTCCTTATGGATTGAATTGGCACGTGTGTCGATTTAAAGCGTGCGAAAAGACGGGATGTTACAAAAACCTTGAAGTACACCTTAAAGGAGGGAATTTTTTCTTTAGATATAGCCAATGAATCGTACCTTGAACCATGAACCAAAACTTTAAGATTAAGAAATCATCCTCCAGATATCGCAAGGATCAAGAGACAAAAACCACTTTTGTAACGGTCAACCAATAGTGGGGTAACGCCCACCGTAGTGTAACGTCCCGCCTTTTCGCACGCTTTAAATCGACGATAAACCGCACACGTTAGACTTAAAACATACAAAAGAGCGGATTGTTATGGGGTAAATAAGAAAAACAGAGGAGAAAAGAAAAAAAACAAAACAGAATCTCACAGCGGAAGGATAAAATAAAATAACCAATATACAGTTCATAAAAATGTTTACAAAACATTTGATTCTTCTTATGCAATAAATATCAGAGTTCACATACCAATAAACATCAATGCAGCGGAATACAGTGTGTAGTGGAACCATATAACATATAATAATAATAATGAAATCTTCTTCTTCTTCCTTCAGAAATAAAATCTTCAAATCCTGAAACGCTCGAACTGACCCAAGTGAATTGAAAAGACAAAACAATCGAGTCAGAACTAAAAGATCTTATGTAAGTTAAATCAACAGAAATAAATATGAGTGCAGTAACTCAAGAGATGCTCGGGATTTACATCTCTTAAGGATCCGTTAAACTATTTACTATGTAGTATATTTCGCTATTATAATAGTATCTATTAGTAAAATAAACTTACTTTTTTCTTAGCATTAAGGGGTTACCTATATAGCCCTTAACATGTAATAGTCCCAGTAGTCCATCCAATATCATAGTCCCTCCTGATCGGGAAGCCACCAGAGGATCCCACACGGGCTACGGGAGAAAACCAAACTAGTACACGGCGCGATAGGGTAGGTGACACGTCACAACTAGGCAATGCCAGGGTAGATATACCAATTACGCTTCCGGGTCGGTGGTAAGCCTAACCGCAGCTACCGCCCACCTTGAGCCATACACCCAAATCAAAAAAATCAAAAGTGCCCACCGAATAAAACCAAAGTCAGAGTAGAACATCGAAGGGATGTTTCCGACCAAAGGTTCTACCTCAATCAAGACGTCGATCGCTACTGTTTTAGCCACCTTATGCCAACTTACGGGAGTTGGGTCTATGTATTTACCTCAAAGGAAACGCCGCCACCATCCTACTTCATTCTGGAATCTCCACCATGTACACGGTTGTTGAAGTGGTTTTCGTGGTTGGCAGAGAGTATGACAACTTCTGATCCCAGTCTCTTCAACAACCAAACATTATTATAACACAGCGGTCTTTTCAAAATAATTTATATTTTAAAACCAGAATACAATATCCCTTCCAAAACCATATAAATACGATATCATTTATATTTTTAAAACCCTAAATCAATATGATATCATTTTTATTTTATAAATATCCCTTTTCCCCAAAATCACAATATTTTCAAATAGATATATCTTAAACCAAATAGCTTTGAAACAAATTTCTAATACTTAAATGGTTTAAGTATTAAACGGCTTTGCATAACAAAATAGCTTTTTAGATTTCACAAATAAATTCCAAATATAGGTTTAAATTCCCGAATAAACCATTTCAATTTCCATATATTTCAAAGCTTTAATATTAAATGTTTCAAAACTAAATTTTATAATTCACATATATGTCAAATTTACTTTACTATCAATTAGTTTTGAAATATTTAATTTAATCAATCCAGAATCCTTTAAATAGACTTCAAATTTCAACAATTTTATATTCCTTGAATTTAATTAGACTTGATATATTCACTTAAATCACCTTAACCCCAAATTTTGTTATAAAACAATATTCTTTTAAAATCTAAATTTCAATAAGTTCCAAATTGACTCTTATTAAATATAATTCTTAATTAAATAAAATCTCAATCGATTTCACTACAGCACGCACTCGATCAAAACACAGGCAAATGCAAAACCCTAGACCAATCTCCTCCGTAGCACGTGCCCAGCACCTCGCCACGACCTCACGAAGTCGCCACCCCCCTCCCCATGCCGTGCGATGCACAACATGCCACAGCCGCCGTCAACTCAAACAAACCCTAATTGAATTCTTGCCGAAGATCCAACCGTCAAAACGATGAACAAAATATGCCGATGCGATCCCCTCAGTACACTCTACAATACCCAGAATTTGTTTGACGATCGGACATCGTTCATCGACGCGCGATGAACGAACGAGAAGAAACCATCGATTTCTGAACAAACGATGATTCAAACCGAAAAACGAACACCACCAGTGAATTACGCTAGTCAAGAGCTTCAACAAATAATTTTTTCAAATTTTTCTGAGGACTTTGAATTTTTGGCTTTTGATTTTGAATTGTAATTAGATCTAGGGTTTGTAGCCATTGGAAAGATGGAGTTGAGAAGAAGATATACGTATAGAAATATGAGAATTAGGGAGACTAGGGTTTATAGCGGGATATTTATAGGCAGGATTTGAAAATGGAACGGATCAGATAAGATAGATGTAGGCGCTAGAGACAAAGTAGCCCAAAAACCCCGTTTTGATCCCGGAACGAAATTGGTCAAACCCATATATCAAAATAGGTGTTTTAAAATATTTTAAATGCAATGGAAAAGATTTCAGGTTCAAATTGCATCGTATGAAGAAGTTATGCTCAAATCAATATTTTCAAATTGATTTCAATTTATCGATTTCAAGGCGTTTCAAGTCCGTACGATCAAATGACAAGTCCGATCGCTACGAAACTTGAAAGTGTACAATAATTTACCGTTACGGATCCGATGAAACTGGTTTCGTCGAAATCCGAGTCAGTGGCCAAAATGGCTATTTTTCGATTAGTTAAATAATTCAATAATTAATTAATAAAATCCAATTTTTAAATTTCAGTATTAAAATTGACCAAATTTTATCACTTTATATCTCAATCAAATTACAATGGTTTAAACAAGTTAAAAGTCAATTTTAAGTTGATAAATCTATCCATCACAGTGTTAAATTTTTAATTTCGTTATTTTCACATTAATAAATTAAATTCCCAATAATTTTATTAATTTTATTTTCATTCTAATTATTCAATTCTTATTATCCAACGGATGCAATCAACATTGGATTCATGGTTTATTACATTATTATACTCAAATTTTATCGAAATTTCAATAACGTAGTATTTAACGTTTAATTTCATTTATTTTTGCAATAACTTCAATTATTGAATTTTATCCTTCAATTAAGTTAATAAATCTCGCTTTCTATTCTTTAAATCAATGAATATTCATATAGTAAATAGGCTTAGCATTAATTTCATCTTATAAAATTAACCATCTTCAATTTCAAAACAAATCCACCCTTACTGCACAATTTAAGTCAATTAATTATAATTGATTCCACATTAAATGTTATAAATTATAAATTGGACCTCAATAGATTCGCTTATTGATTTAAAAATCTAGCAATTCAATAAATAGACATTTTATGGGTATAAATAACATTGAATTATAATACATTTCATTTATGTATTTATTAAATTTATTTCCAATTAACGTACTAACAAATTTCCTTAAATTGCAAATTTGATTTCCAAATTTTATGCAACATACTAAAGCAATAAAATACATATTAATTAATTCATTTTAATCCAAATCTTTTTTTATTAAGTTTAATACTACTATATAAACTTAGTTGCCTTGTTTTTCCCATTCATTACTTAAATATACCCATACTAATAACTCCTAACCATTGTATTCCAATTCACACAAATGTAACATTTATTTACATTTATTACAATTTATCTCCAATTCCAATTATCCATCTAAATAAATAGGTAACCTACAATAACATTATCGTTACTCTTTAGTCATATAAGTAAGCTTTTAATACTTACAAATCTTATTTCATTCATTAATGTCATGATTTATCAATTATTACATAATTTCATTTATTAGTATTCATGCTATTCATGTTTAATTCAATTCATTTGCACATTAATTCATTTACTAAAGTTTACAATCATTTGTTTATATTACTTACCTTCTTATAATATTAAACTAATAGCACTTCAATTATACTTAAGTTTATAATTCCAACCAATTACTAAAATATCTTACATAATATTGAATTCATTCAACTACCTCTGATTTTTAACATTTCATTAGTTAATTCAATATTCTCGTTTGTTTCTTATATTAAACTTATAACCAAGTATGCCAATTTACACTATTTCAAATAAATTGCAATATAAATTTTAAACTGTAAATTTTAGTTACCATTTACAATCTATTTTATACAATAATTAAATTTTTACATTTGTTACTTATTAGATTTTATAACCAAGCATGGCATGTTTAAATACAATGAATTGGAGTTTCGTTAAGATTATTGACAATTAACTTGTATTAAAATTGTTTCATTTTACTTTAGCTATTATTCCATTATTAAATTGCAAATTTTTATTCCTTTCAATATTAACTCATAAAATATTATTAAATTAACAAAATTTAAACATCTAAAATTTATGGTCGTTACACTCTCCCCCACTCAAAACTTTTCGTCCCCGAAAAGGAAAAAGAAAGAGAAAAGAAGAAATTAAGAAATCAATATATATTATTCAAAACATTAACTTTATAAACAATTAAATTTACAAAATTAATTAATTTAGATAAAATATACCAATTTATAACCATTAAATCTTTTTATACTCAAGTTAATAAAGTTTGGAAAGCATTTTCAAAATGCTTCCTAAGTCCAAAATTTTTGGAAAATTTCGGTAGAGTCTCCTTTATACGGGAACGCTCGGGAGAAAATATAATATTAAATATGACAATATACATCATATATTTTCCAAAATAATATATCCCAACACGGGAAAAACAATATAATAATGCTATAAAACCGTAATCCGAGAATGTACCTATTTGTCGGGCAATTAGTGCTTAATTATGAAACCAAAAGCAGTAGCAATTGCTTCCATAACCTGTATTTCGCTTATATAATCTTAAAGGGTTAACAATTATATAAAATGAAATATTTACGTTGTTTCAATCAATGACAAACAAATCCATACAAACATCAATCACTAGCAACAAAGCATACACTATCATATAAATCAACCCATATCAATCATTCATTCATATCAAACAAAACAAATAGTTGTTTCGGTTCGAAACTTCAAATCGTACAGAATGAAAATAAACTACTAAGTGCATCAATTACTCAACAGACTTAGATGAAACTAAATAGATTATTTATACCTCCAAACAAATTTAAAGTATCTTTTCCCAAACAACCATAAACCAAACAAACAATAATCCAACCAATAATTAAGTTCATTCTTATTAATTTCATTTCATAACCTTTGTTGTTTGATTTCCTTTTTATTCATACAATGATTTCTTATAATTCGCTTTTATTTCTTGTAAATTTTCATATTTAATTCGATTTCTTTGCATATTAATTCATTTATTTATTTCTTAATTCCATTTATTTACAGTATTCATCTTACTGCTTATTTTCAAAATAAATAACTCCAGTATTTACTTAAGTCTATAATTACTTACTTACAACATTTACCTTCTATCATATTTGATTATAGTAAGATTTCCATTATAACTTAAGTTTATACCCATTACAACAACTAACTCTTATTTATTACAGAATTTCTTTAATTACCTGCATAATATCAATTACAATTTCTTTTAACATTCTAACTTTATAGTTAGTAAGTTATATACATGCTTTTAAGGATGTAATAGAAGTTACACAAGTTAATTTCTATTTCTTTAAAACTACTATATGTGGAATGATATTATTCTTTGTTTCATAGATTACAGTTTCAACTTACCTTTCATTTCATTCATAACCTAGCATTAAATTTCTTATTTTAATTAAAGGCTCCAATTATCTATTAGTTTCATTCCGTTTAACTACTTCCCTTGAACTATTAATTATCGAAAACTTAAAAATTTGAAAACCAGGTTTTTTATATATTAAAAATCATTTAAAATAATAGATAAATGTATATCCTTACAACTTATATATTTAATTATACTTAAACAATTTAAAATTTATATTTGTTTATCCAAATAACCTGCAATAAAACTACTACAGTGGCCTTCCCACTTTGAAACTCGAAAATGAATGTCGATGATGCGTGCACTCATCACCGAAATTATTTTCCAGCGACAAAGAGGGTAGTACACAAAATTTTATTTTCAAAATTCCATTTTAAAACAATTCTTTCAAATTATATCAAAATATTTATATCAGAAAATACTTCTAAAAATATTATTATTATATTCCGAAATCATTTGAAAGAAATTTTCAAAACCCCATAAATTAAGTTCTAAAATTTCCAATTTTCATTTATTTCATTTCCAATCTTATTTCAACTATTTTTTTATATTTTCATCACCTAACAACCAATATATAGCAACCAAATATATATCTTATTTATAAAAATTTACTTTATATACATAGAAAATATAATAGGCAAAATTATTTCATTCACCTATATAAAAACATATATTATGTCGGTCTGTCCTATTAAATGTTTAGAAACCCCTATTGATGTCATAGCGTCCACTGCATCAACCAGAATTTTTAAATACAAAACGGAACAAATTAACACAATATTAAAACCTTTTTATAACACTAACAAATATGCTCTCTCATATATATACACTCAGCAACTCCCATAGGGTATTTCTACCCTATTAGTAAAGAGTCAAACTCTACAAAGCTAAGGTTTACCGCTAAACCAAAGCTCTGATACCAGATGTAACATCCCGCCTTTTCGCACGCTTTAAATCGACGATAAACCACACACGTCAGACTTAAAACTTACAAAAGGGTGGATTGTTATAGGGTAAATAAGAAAAACAAAGGAGAAAAAAAAACAAAACAAAATCTCACAGGGAAGGATAAAATATAATAATCAATATACAGCTCATAAAACTGTTTACAGAACATTTGATTCTTCTTATACAATAAATATCAGAGTTCACATACCAATAAACATCAATGCAGCGGAATACAGTGTGTAGTGGAACCATATAATATATAATAATAATAATGAAATCTTCGTCTTCTTCCTCCAGAAATAAAATCATCAAATCCTGAAATGCTCGGACTGACCCGAGCGAATTGAAAAGACAAAACACTCGAGTCAGAACTAAAAGACCTTATGTAAGTTAAATCAACAGAAATAAATATGAGTGCAGTAACTCGAGAGATGCTCGGGATTTACATCTCTTAAGGATCTGTTAAACTATTTACTATATAGTATATCTCGCTATTATAATAGTGTCTATTAGTAAAATAAACTTACTTTTTTCTTAGCATTAAGGGGTTACCCATATATCCCTTAACACGTAATAGTCCCAGTATTCCATCCAATATCATGATCCCTCCCGATCGGGAAGCCACCAGAGGATACCACACGGTCTACGAGAGAAAACAAAACTCGTACAAGGCGCGATAGGGTAGGTGACACGGCACAACTAGGCAATGGCAGGGTAGATATACCAATTACGCTTCCGATTCGATGGTAACGCATAGCCGCAACTACCACTCACCTCGAGCCACACCCCCAAATCAAAAAAATCAAAAGTGGCCACCGAATAAACCAAAGTCGGAGTAGAATATCGAAGGGATGTGTCCGATCGAAGGTGCTACCTCAATTAACCCATCGATCGCTCCTGTTTTAGCCACCTTGTGCCAACTCACTGGAGTTGGGTCCACGTATTTACCTCAAAGGAAACACCGCCACCATCTTACTTCATTCTGGAATCTCCACCGTGTACATGGTTGTTGAAGTGGTTTTCGAGGTTGGTAGAGAGTATGACAACTTCCGATCCCGGTCTCTTCAACAACCAAACGTTATTATAAATGTCTTTTCAAAATAATTTATATTTTAAAACCAGAATATAATATCCCTTCCAAAACCATATAAATACGATATCATTTATATTATTAAAACCCCAAATCAATATGGTATCATTTTTATTTTATAAATATCCCTTTCCCCCAAAATCATAATATTTTCAAACATATATATCTTAAACCCAATAGCTTTGAAACAAAATTTCTAATACTTAATTGGTTTAAGTATTAAGCCGCTTTGCATAACAAAATAGCTTTTTAAATTTCACAAATAAATTCCAAATATAGGTTTAAATTCCCAAATAAACCATTTCAATTTCCATATATTTCAAAGGTTTAATATTAAATGTTTCAAAACTAAATTTTATAATTCACATATATATCAAATTTACTTTACTATCATTTAGTTTTCTAATATTTAATTTAATCAATCCAGAATCCTTTAAATAGAGTTTAAATTTCAACAATTTAATATTCCTTGAATTTAACTAGACTTGATATATTCACTTAAATCACCTTAACCCCAAATTTTGTTATAAAACAATATTCTTTTAAAATCTAAATTTCAATAAGTTCCAAATGGACTCTTATTAAATATAATTCTTAATTAAATAAAATCTCAACCGATTTCACTATCTTCCCAACCTTGATTTATAAAAATCAATATAACTCTATATTAAATATATTTTAAATAAATACTTATCCATATTTTATTCAATAAAATTAAACTTTATTTTATAATTTATACCAATTTTATACATAGCTTAAAACCAAAATTTAACTGTATATAAAGTAACCTTCATCAAAAATCAATTTCTCATAAAACCATATATAGATTTCTTTACAAAACCATAGAAAGCTATTTCAATACACACACACACACACACATCGCGGTGCCAGTATAAAATTTTCTATCATATGGTCAAGTGATACGGATATTTATCATTTAAATCCGCAATTTAAAGAAATGCGGTTGTATATCATTTCAAACTGCAATCCCAAATGAAATGAAATGCATGATAACTTGTAGTTTATTCAATATAAAATACAACATCCATTCATCCAATATCAACCATCAACCATTTATCACAATCATCATCCAATTAAATCAATAGCGTCAATATATAACAAAAATTAAACAGCAGGTATTAAATAGCAGTTAAATTCGATAATAATTTAAATAACTGTTTAACTGGCAGTTTATATGCAATGCATAATTAATTAACAAATTAACCGGCAGTTTAAATGCAATGGATAAATTAACTAGCAATTTAATTTAGATAAATGAAATTAACTGAGATGATGATTAAAAATATGCCAAACAACCATAAATAAATTTTAAATCACATTCTATATTAATTTAACAAACATAAGAAATTTTAGAAGTTGTGAGTGAGTTATAACACTCACCTTTTTAATCTGAATTGAATTTAAATCCAATTTAAATCCAAAAATTTGATCGTCTCAGAATTCGTCCGAACCAAAGTCATCAAGTCCGAAATTTCAATATGATCCTAACAAAAGAAACCGCGCATAAATCAATTATCGCATGCAAAAGTTATAACGATTAATGCGATTGAAATAAAATAAAAATTAAAACAAAAAAACAACTCACCTTCCCCAAAAAAAGGGCACATCATCAAAAGTTACAGCACACGCAAATGACTCCAGGAACACTATAACACGCACTCGATCAAAACACAGGCAAACGCAAAACCCTAGACCAACCGCCTCCGTCGCACGCGCCGCCGCGTCGTGCCCAGCACCTCGCCACGACCTCACGAAGTCGCCACCCCCCTCACCACGTCGTGCGATGCACAACATGCCACAGCCGCCGCCAACTCAAACAAACCCTAATTGAATTCTTGCCGAAGATCCAACCGTCAAAACGACGAACAAAATATGCCGATGCGATCCCCTCGGTACACTCTACAATATCCAGAATTTGTTTGACGATCGGACACCGTTCATCGACGCGCGATGAACGGACGAGAAAAAACCATCAATTTCTGAACAAACGATGATTCAAACCAAAAAACGAACACCACCAGTGAATTACGCTAGTCGAGAGCTTCAACATATAATTTTTTCAAATTATTCTGAGGATTTTGAATTTTTGACTTTTGATTTCTAATTGTAATTGGATCTAGGGTTTGCAGCCATTGGAAACAAGGAGTTGAGAAGAAGATATACATACACACAAAAAAGAATTAGAAAGACTAGGGTTTATAGCGGGATATTTATAGGCAGGATTTGAAAATGGAACGGATCGGATAAGATAGATGTACGCGCTAGCGACAAAGTGGCCAAAAAAGCCTGTTCTGACCCCGGAACGAATTTGGGTAATCCCATATATCAAAATTGGTGTTTTAAAATATTTTCAACGCAATGGAAAAGGTTTCAGGTTCAAATTTTGTCGTATGAAGAAGTTATGCTCAAATCAATATTTTCAAATTGATTTCCATTGATTTTAAGTTAACGATTTCAAGGCGTTTCAAGTCCGTACGATCAAACGACAAGTCCGATCGCTACGAAACTTGAAACCCTACAATAATTTACCATTACGGATCCGATGAAACTGGTTTCGTCGAAATCCGAGTCAGTGGCCAAAATGGCTATTTTTCCATTAATTAAATAATTTAATAATTAATTAATAAAATCCAAGTTTTAAATTTCAGTATTAAAATTGACCAAATTTTATCACTTTATATCTCAATCAAATTATAATGGTTTAAACAAGTTAAAAGTCAATTTAAAGTTGATAAATCTATCCATCGCAGTGTTAAATTTTTAATTTCGTTATTTTCATATTAATAAATTAAAACGTTTAATTTCATTTATTTTTGCAATAACTTCAATTATTGAATTTTATCCTTCAATTAAGTTAATAAATCTCGCTTTCTATTCTTTAAATCAATGAATATTCATATAGTAAATAGGCTTAGCATTAATTTCATCTTGTAAAATTAACCATCTTCAATTTCAAAACAAATTTACCCTAACCGCACCATTTAAGTCAATTAATTGTAATTGATTCCACATTAAATGTTATAAATTATAAATTGGACCTCAATAGATTCACTTATTGATTTAAAAATCTAGCTATTCAACAAAATAGACATTTTATGGGTATTAATAACATTGAATTATAATACAATTCATTATGTATTTATTAAATTTATTTCCAATTAACGTACTAACAAATTTCCTTAAATTGCAAATTTGATTTCCAAATTTTATGCAACATACTAAAGCAATAAAACACATTTTAGTTAATTCATTTTAATCCAAATCTTTTTTTATTAAGTTCAATACTATTATATAAACTTAGTTACCTTGTTTTTCCCATTCATTACTTAAATATACCCACACTAACAACTCCTAACTATTATATTCCAATTCACACAAATGTAACATTTATTTACATTTATTAAAATTTATCTCCAATTCCAATTATCCATCTAAATAAATAGGTAACTTACAATAACATTACCGTTACTCTTTAGTCACATAAGTAAGCCTTTAATACTTACAAATCTTATTTCATTCATTAATGCCATCATTTATCAATTACTACGTAATTTCATTTATTATTATTCATGCTATTCATGTTTAATTCAATTCCTTTGCACATTAATTCATTTACTAAAGTTTACAATCATTTGTTTATATTACTTACCTTCTTATAATATTAAACCAGTAGCATTTCAATTATACTTAAGTTTATATTTCCAACCAAGTACTAAAATATCTTACATAATATTGAATTCATTCAACTACCTCTGATTTTTAACATTTCATTAGTTAATTCAATATTATCGTTTGTTTCTTATATTAAACTTATAACCAAGTATGCCAATTTACACTATTTCAAATAAATTGCAATATAAATTTAAAACTATAAATTTTAATTACCGTTTACAATCTATTTTATACAATAATTAAACGTTTACATTTGTTGCTTATTAGATTTTATAACCAAGCATGGCATGTTTAAATACAATGAATTGGAGTTTCGTTAAGATTATTGACAATTAACTTGTATTAACATTGTTTCATTTTACTTTAGCTATTATTCCACTATTAAATTGCAAATTTTTATTCCTTTCGATATTAACTCATAAAATATTATTAAATTAACAAAATTTAAACATCGAAAATTTATGGTCGTTACACTCTCCCCCACTCAAAACTTTTCGTCCCCGAAAAGGAAAAAGAAAGGGAAAAGAATAAATTAAGAAATCAATATATCTTATTCAAAACATTAACTTTATAAACAATTAAATTTACAAATTTAATTAATTTAGATAAAATATACCAATTTATAACCATTAAATCTTTTTATACTCAAGTTAATAAAGTTTGGAAAACATTTTCAAAATATTTCCTAAGTCCAAAATTTTCGAAAAATTTCGGCAGAGTCTCCTTTGTACAGGAAGGCTCGGGAAAAAATATAATATTAAATATAACAATATACAACATATATTTTCCAAAATAATATATCCCAACACGGTAAAACAATATAATAATGTTATAAAACCGTAATCCGAGAACGTACCTATTTGTCGGGCAATTAACGCTTAATTATGAAACCAAAAGCAGTAGCAATTGCTTCCATAACCTTTATTTCACTTATATAATCTAAAAGGGTTAACAATTATATAAAATGAAATATTTAACGTTTTTTCAAACAATAACAAACAAATCCATACAAACATCAATCACTAGCAACAAAGCATATAACCATCATATAAATCAACCCGCATCAATCATTCATTCATATCAAACAAAACAAATAGTTGTTTGTGTTCGAAACTTCAAATTATACAGAATGAAAATAAACTACTAAGTGCATCAATTACTCAACAGTCTTAGATGAAACTAAATAGATTATTTATACCTCCAAACAAATTTAAAGTATCTTTTCCCAAATAACCATAAACCAAACAAACAATAATCCAACCAATAATTAAGTTCATTCTTATTAATTTCATTTCATAACCTTTGTTGTTTGATTTCCTTTTTATTCATATAATGATTTCTTATAATTCGCATTTATTTCTTGCTAATTTTCATTTTTAACTCGATTTCTTTGCATATTAATTCATTTATTTATTTCTTAATTCCATTTATTTACAGTATTCTTCTTACTGCTTATTTTCAAAATAAATAACTCCAATATTTACTTAAGTTTATAATTACTTACTTACAACATTTACCTTCTATCATATTTGATTATTGTAAGATTTCCATTATAATTTAAGTTTATACACATTACAACAACAAACTCTTATTTATTGCAGATTAATTACTTGCATAATATCCATTACAATTTCTTTTAACATTCTAACTTTATAGTTGGTAAGTTATATACATGCTTTTAAGGATGTAACAGAAGTTACAGAAGTTAATTTCCATTTCTTTAAAATTACTAAATGTGGAATGATATTATTCTTTGTTTCATAATTTACAGTTTCAATTTACCTTTAATTTCGTTCATAACCTAGCATTAAATTTCTTATTTTAACTAAAGGCTCCAATTATCTATTAGTTTCATTCCGTTTCACAACTACACTTGAACTATTAATTATCGGAAACTTAAAAATTTAAATACCAGGTTTTTTATATATTAAAAATCATTTAAAATAATAGATAAATGTATATCCTTACAACTTATATATTTAATTATACTTAAACAATTTAAAATTTATATTTGTTTATCCAAATAAACTACAGTAAAACTATTACAACGGCCTTCCCACTTTGAAACTCGAAAATGAATGTTGATGATGCGTGCACTCATCACCGAACTTATTTTCCAGCGACAAAGAGGGTAGTACAGAAATTTTTATTTTCAAAATTCCTTTTAAAACAATTCTTTCAAATTATATCAAAATATTTATTTCAGAAAATACTTCTAAAAATATTATTATTATATTCCAAAATCATTTGAAAGAAATTTTCAAATCCCCGGAAAATAAGTTATAAAATTTTCAATTTTCATTTATTTCATTTCCAATCTTATTTCAACTATTTTTTTATATTTTCATCACCTAACAACCAATATATAACAACTAAATATATATCTTATTTATAGAAATTTACTTTATATACATAGAAAATATAATAGGCAAAATTATTTCATTCACCTATATAAAAACAAATATTATGTCGGTATGTCCTATTAAGTGTTTAGAAGCCCCTATTGATGTCATAGCATCCCATGCATCAACCAGAATTTTTAAATACAAAATGGAACAGATTAACACAATATTAAAACTTTTTATAACACTAATAAATACGCTCTCTCATATATATACACTCGGCGACTCCCATAGGGTATTTCTACCCTATTAGTAAAGAGTCAAACACCACAAAGCTAAGGTTTATCGCTAAACCAAAGCTCTGATACCATATGTAACGTCCCTCCTTTTCGTACGCTTTAAATCGACGATAAACCACACACGTCAGACTTAAAACATACAAAAGGGCGGATTGTTATGGGGTAAATAAGAAAAACAGAGGAGAAAAGAAAAAAACAAAACAGAATCTCACAGCGGAAGGATAAAATATAATAATTAATATACAGCTCATAAAACTGTTTACAAAACATTTGATTCTTCTTATATAATAAATATCAGAGTTCACATACCAATAAACATCAATGCAGCGGAATACAGTGTGTAGTGAAACCATATAATATATAATAATAATAATGAAATCTTTGTCTTCTTCCTCCAGAAATAAAATCTTCAAACCCTGAAACGCTCGGACTGACCCGAGCAAATTGAAAAGACAAAACACTTGAGTCAGAACTAAAAGATCTTATGTAAGTTAAATCAACAGAAATAAATATGAGTGCAGTAACTCAAGAGATGCTCGGGATTTACATCTCTTAAGGATCCGTTAAACTATTTACTATGTAGTATATTTCACTATTGTAATAGTGTCTATTAGTAAAATAAACTTACTTTTTTCTTAGCATTAAGGGGTTACCCGTATAGCCCTTAACACGTAATAATCCCAGTAGTCCATCCAATATCATAGTACCTCTTGATCGGGAAGCCACCAGAGGATACCACATGGGCTACGGGAGAAAACCAAACTCGTACAAGGCACGATAGGGTAGGTGACACGGCACAACTAGGCAATGCCAGGGTAGATATACCAATTACGCTTCCGGGTCGGTGGTAACGCGCAGCTGCAGCTACCACCCACCTCGAGCCACACCCCAAAATCAAAAAAATCAAAAGTGGACACCGAATTAAACCAAAGTCGGAGTAGAATATCGAAGGGATGTGTCCGATAAAAAGTGCTACCTCAATTAACCCGTCGATCGCTCCTGTTTTAGCCACCTTATGCCAACCCACGGGAGTTGGGTCTACGTATTTACCTCAAAGGAAATACCGCCACCATCCTACTTCATTCTGGAATCTCCACCGCGTACACGATTGTTGAAGTGGTTTAGGGGTTGGCAGAGAGTATGACAACTTCCGATCCCGGTCTCTTCAACAACCAAACGTTATTATAACACCGCGGCCTTTTCAAAGTAATTTATATTTCAAAACCAAAATATAATATCCCTTCCAAAACCATATAAATATGATATCATTTATATTTTTAAAACCCCAAATCAATATGATATTATTTTTATTTTATAAATATCCCTTTTCCCCAAAATCATAATATTTTCGAATATATATATCTTAAACCCAATAGCTTTGAAACAAAATTTCTAATACTTAAATGGTTTAAGCATTAAGCCGCTTTGCATAACAAAATAGCTTTTTAAATTTCACAAATAAATTTCAAATATAGGTTTAAATTCCCAAATAAACCATTTCAATTTCCATATATTTCAAAGCTTTAATATTAAATGTTTCAAAACTAAATTTTATAATTCACACATATATCAAATTTACTTTACTATCATTTAGTTTTGAAATATTTAATTTAATCAATCCAGAATCCTTTAAATAGACTTCAAATTTCAACAATTTTATATTCCTTGAATTTAATTAGACTTGATATATTCACTTAAATCACCTTAACCCCAAATTTTGTTATAAAACAATATTATTTTAAAATCTAAATTTCAATAAGTTCCAAATGGACTCTTATTAAATATAATTCTTAATTAAATAAAATCTCAATCGATTTCACTATCTTCCCAACCTTGATTTATAAAAATCAATATAAAATCTATATTAAATATGCTTTAAATAAATACTTATCCATATTTTATTCAATAAAATCAAACTTTATTTTATAATTTATACCAATTTTATACATAGCTTAAAACCAAAATTTAACTATATATAAAGTAGCCGTTATCAAATATCAATTTCTCATAAAACCATATATAGATTTCTTTACAAAACCTTAGAAAACTATTTCAAAATATAAATTTATATATATATATATATATATATATATGTATATATATATATCACGGTGCTTGTATAAAATTTTCTATCCTATGTCAAGTGATATGGATATTTATCATTTTAACCCGCAATTTAAAAATAGAAATGCGGTTGTATATCATTTCAAACTGCAATCTCGAATGAAATGAAATGCATGATAACTTGTAGTTTATTCAATATAAAATACAACATCCATTCATCCAATATCAACCATCAACCATTTATCACAATCATCATCCAATTAAATCAATAGCATCAATATATAACGGAAATTAAACAATAGGTATTAAATAGCAGTTAATTTAAATAACTGTTTAACCGGCAGTTTATATGCAATGCATAATTGATTAACAGATTAAGTGGCAGTTTAAATGCAATAGATAAATTAACTAGCAATTTAATTTAAATAAATGAAATTAACCGAGATGATGATTAAAAATATGCCAAACAACCATAAATAAATTTTAAATCACATCCTATATCAATTTAACAAATATAAAAAAATTTAGAAGTTGTGAGTGGGTTAAAACACTCACCTTTTTAATTTAAATTGAATTTAAATCCAATTTAAACCCAAAAATTTGACCGTCTCAGAATTTGTTCAAACCAACGTCACCAAGTCCAAAATTTCAATATGATCCTAACAAAAGAAACCGGCACAAATCGGATATCTTATGTAAAAGTTTTAACGATTAATGCGATTGAAATAAAATTAAAAATTAAAACAAAAAAACAACTCACCTTCCCCAAACAAAAGCCACGTCATCAAAAGTTACAGCACACGCAAATGTCTCCAGGAACACTACGGCACGCACTCGATCGAAGCACAGGCAAATGCAAAACCCTAGACCAACCGCCTTCATCGCACGCGCCGCCCCGCCGCACCCAGCACCTCGCCACGACCTCACGAAGTCGCCACCCCCCTCCCCACGCCGTGCGATGCACAACATGCCACAGCCGCCGCCAACTCAAACAAACCCTAATTGAATTCTCGCCGAAGATCCAACCGTCAAAACGACGAACAAAATATGCCGATGCGATCCCCTCGGTACACTCTACAATACCCAGAATTTGTTTGACGATCGGACACCGTTCATCAACGCACGATGAGCGGACGAGAAGAAACCATCGATTTCTGAACAAACGACGATTCAAACCGGAAAACGAACACCACCAGTGAATTACGCTAGTCGAGAGCTTCAACATATAATTTTTTTTCAAATTTTCCTGAGGACTTTGAATTTTTGACTTTTGATTTTGAATTGTAATTGGATCTAGAGTTTGCAGCCATTGGAAAGAAGGAGTTGAGAAGAAGATATACGTATAGACAAATGAGAATTAGGGATGCTAGGGTTTATCGCGGGATATTTATAGGCAGCATTTGAAAATGAAACGGATCGGATAAGATGGATGAAATGACCCGCAAATCCGTACCCCTTGAGTTAACACTATTCTATTTGAATTAACTCAAGTTGTACAGAAATACGAACCATTTGGGTTAAAGAAGAAGAGGTAGAGGAAGAAAATAGAAATCAACAACAGAATCTAACCATCGCAGCGGAATAAAATATAATAGATAATAAATGATCTTTACTCAAATCAAATATATCTGTTTATATATAACATCATCAGAGTACATCAATCATAGTTCAACATCACTAACATATAAATGGATACACAGCAATTCAATACCGCGGAAAATATATATAAACAAGTACGGGAATACGTATCGTCATCCAGCTCGTCTCCTGAGCTCCACAACATCATATCATGTATCCTATAATACTCGGTCTGACCCGAGCATTACAGTTAGATAACACTCAGGTCAGTCTGGAATACCAGCATGAGAAAATCACACTCAATTGATTATTAAAGTTTCAAAACTCCTTTTGAAAACAAAAGCATCTCATAAGACCACGCCACAAATAAACATGTCGGGTTTTTACCTTACGATAGCTAAAACAATTTTTATAAAATCCTCTGATATTATAATATGGTCTACATACAAATACTTATAAAATAGCCGAAATTGTTACATTATTAAATTCCATCTACCACCACAGAGTGGGTAATACAAACAAAACTCGTACAAGGCACGTAGGGAGAATGGATTTCCAATAATGACTAGGCACTGGGGTACCACCTGTCACAGTACGGGGCCTAGATCACCGTACCGAGGAGTATGCCCGCTCCCTTAAAACACAAGACCGGGACTACCCCTTACTGGATAATCCCGAGTGAGATCACCCCGCGGTTGGGATCAGCAACCACCCACTAAGTCGAAATAAAAGTGACATCTAGACATGGATGACCTCAACCTGCTTGGGTGCTACCCACCTAGCCTTGCTGCATAACCCCTTATTTTCAGTCATTCCCATTTGATGAGGCTTGAGGCTAAGCGTTACCTTTTTAGAACATATCCCTTAGAATGCCCATCGTCCACGTGACGATGTCCCAAAAGCATTCATCCATACAAGTCCGTCTCGGGTTCGAACGGAACCGAAGGCACTACTCCTACTACATCCATTTTGGAAATATCCTCATGATTAATAGCGACTAGCCCTTGCACTTCACTGCTTCATCTTCGAATCCAAACTCGTTTCCACGAAACGTACAAACCGGATCGAAGTGGTTTTCGAGAAATAAATCTCGATCCCGGTCTCTTCGAAACAATCAATGTATTTGTCCAATATTGATAGTCAGTGATTTAACTATCAATTAATATTCACAACATCCATTACACAATAAATAATTTCCCAAATTATTTATTTATATCAAAATATCTTTACAAGATACATTTCTATTTTCAATCCTTTGAAAATAGTTTCAAAACCACCTTTCTTTTCAGAATAAACTTTTCCAAATATTTTCTATCTCTACTGAAATCACCAAGCACAAAACTAGATTTTTAAAATAATTTAAATACTTTACTTTGAAATATATTTTAAACATTTATTTTAAAAAGTGCTTCAATAATTCGTTAAAAATACATACTATATGAATATTTGAAAATAAAGTTACTTAATAAAATATAAAACTAGATTTTCACTTTTAAAGACAAGATACTAAATCACTCTTAAATAATTACTGCTATAAAAGATTAAAGAAAATACTTACTTTAGAATTTAAATATTTAGAAATGATAAATTTTTCAAAACTTTCTTTTTTAAAAACAACTTCAAAACCTTTAATTTATATTTAAAAATATTACTTTAAAAACGTACTTAGTTATCCAGGGAAAAATTCCAACTTCAATCACTTGAATCAATTTCCCAAATTGATTTCCAACTTATTCCATTTGAAAGAAGTTTCTTTAATTACTCAATTCATTTCAAAATTCATTAATTATGGACTTAATTATTATTGTTATTATTTTCCGTTTGACTTTATATCTTTAAACTGAAATATACAAATTTCAGCTTTTTCCCAATTTCTTCTTTATTCTTTTCAATAATTTAAATCTTAAATATTAAATAAATGTTTTGTTCTTTTAAAATAATAATGCTGAAGTTTAAAATTCATTAATCTTCTGTTTATTCAAAATTTCCTTTCCATATACGGAATTTATTTATTAGAATTTAAAACTACTATTATTCTTACCCAATTGATCCTTAATTTATTTAAATTTTCTATAATTATTTCACTTACAAATTCCCTTCATTTTATTTCCAAAATCCAATTCTATATATATCTTGATAACTTAGTGCGTCGGAATATTCAGGTAAACCGTAACATCCAATATTCCAATTATCAATAATATTCATCACCGAATATAAAATAGTCACAACAGAGGGTATTAAGTAATTTAAATAAATGTTGAGGGATCCAGTTGGATCCCTCCAACCTGTTTTTTCTGCATCCACAAATGTTAGCAAAATATAATATGCCAATTCCAAAATATATCATACTATAGCACATCAATCAATCCAACCATTCAAAAAGTTATTTAAATTTAATCATTTAAATTTAAATTTAAATTCAGCTGAGTGAGATTAGCTCACCTTTGCTTCTGTTTGTAGTCCACTTCAATTCTGACTTGGTTCCCAGTTTATAACCTTGTATAAACATTACATATTTTTCTTATCAACATTCGAATAAATTTGAAAAATTAATTTTCCATTTATAATTTAATTAACTACACATTTTATTACCATTAACAGAATTTAATTTACTAATAATTTACTTTAATCTTAACTAATAATTTCCCTTTTAAAAATTAAGCCGCAGGTTTACGGTGAGTATATATATTTAAATCAAAAATTGATTACTGTTTTATCTTTATTTTTATTTTATTTTCTTTCTTTTTTTACACACAAACCTCCTATATTCAAATCAAATAAGAAATATATACATATCTATTAATTTAAAATTAACAGTAAAAACGAATATCTCACCTCGGCCATACCTTACTTGCGAGCACCGTTCACCACCCTTCCGACATCGAATGATGACGAGCCCTCAATCATCGACACAACGATATGAACTCGAGTGGTTCACTGCCTTTACCAAATCGAGCCGAAACCCTAGCAATATGTCACTGCCATCCTCCCTACACGCTGCCATCCCCACTGTGTCGAATCCTCACCTTCCAAATCGCGAGGCCTATCTCGAAATCAATACGCGACAAACCCTCATCATCGTCGACGAACCGCAATTCCTTCTCCATCGAAAACACGAGCTTCCTCAAACTACTAACCCCAATCGAAAAATCCCCACCTGAAACGAACGCTGCCTCTACACGAAGTCGAGCGCGAAGAAAAACGACGCTCGCCCCAGATTGATTCGACTCGATTTCGAAACCCCACTACAGTCGTCGTCCCATGCATGAGTGCTCGAGCTCGCTGAATTGATGAATGAATGATTTAACTCGGTCGCCATTTTCGTGTATATATATATATATATATTAATTTTCGAAGTGTTTCGGCCATTGTTGATTTATTATCATCCCTTTTAGAACTTATTTGAGCAAGGGACAAGAAAGGACGTGATTAAACAGAGATTAAGTCGGCTTGCTTCAGAAGACAGAGGAGAATAGGTCGGCAAAAGAAACATAGGGCGATTGTGATTTGATTGGTGACATAATATCCTAATTAAATTAAAACGATAAATTATTGTCTAGGCATTTTTATCTCGTACGCCCACACAACAAACCCAAAAACTACGAAAATTGAAACCCGACAATAATTCAATATCACGGACTCAATGAAACTAGTTTCGTTGAATTCCGAGACTGCGCCTCGGAAGCTATTTTTAAATTCAATTTAAACGATATTAAATTTCAAAACTTAAAAAACCATCCTTAAATTTGATTTCAACACTTCTATTCTCTTCGGTATTATCAATACAAATTTTATAAGCCTTCAAATCATTTTTAATAAGCTTAAAATCTCAGATTTCATATTTTATCCAATTTCAAATTATTTAAATTCAATAATTTAATCAGCAAATAAATTGTGATATTTGAATTCAAGTTAAAATTACTCTATTGAATATTAAAAATCAATTAAATTTTCTGATTTTAAATGCTCGAAAATTTCGGGTCGTCGCAAAAGATGTACGCGCTAGCGACAAAGTGGCCCAAAAAGCCCGTTCTGACCCCGGAACGAAATTGGGTAAACCCATGTATCAAAATAGGTGTTTTAAAATATCTTAAACATAATGGAAAGGTTTCAGGTTCAAATTGCGTCGTATGAAGAAGTTATGCTCAAATCAATATTTTCAAATTGATTTCAATTTATCGATTTCAAGGCGTATCAAGTCCGTACGATCAAACGACAAGTCCGATCGCTACGAAACTTGAAACCCTACAATAATTTACCGTTGCAGGTCCGATGAAACTGGTTTCGTCGAATTCCGAGTTAGGGGCCAAAATGACTATTTTTCCATTAATTAAATAATTTAATGATTAATTAATAAAATCCATTTTTTAAATTTCAGTATTAAAATTGACCAAATTTTATCACTTTATATCTCAATCAAATTACAATGGTTTAAACAAGTTAAAAGTCAATTTAAAGTTGATAAATCTTTCCATCGCAGTGTTAAAATTTTAATTTCATTATTTTCACATTAATAAATTAAATTCCCAATAATTTTATTAATTTTATTTTCATTCTAATTATTCAATTCTTTATTATCCAAAGGATGTAATCAGCATTGGATTCATGGTTTATTACATTATTATACTCAAATTTTATCTAAATTTCAATAACGTAGTATTTAACATTTAATTTCATTTATTTTTGCAATAACTTCAATTATTGAATTTTATCCTTCTATTAAGTTAATAAATCTCGCTTTCTATTCTTTAAATCAACGAATATTCATATAGTACATAGGCTTAGCATTAATTTCATCTTATAAAATTAACCATCTTCAATTTCAAAACGAATCCACCCTAACTGCACAATTTAATTCAATTAATTGTAATTGATTACACATTAAATGTTATAAATTATAAATTGGACCTCAATAGATTCGCTTATTGATTTAAAAATCTAGCTATTCAATAAATAGACATTTTATGGGTATAAATAACATTGAATTATAATACATTTCATTTATGTATTTATTAAATTTATTTCCAATTAACGTACTAACAAATTTCCTTAAATTGCAAATTTGATTTCCAAATTTTATGCAACATACTAAAGCAATAAAACACATATTAATTAATTCATTTTAATCCAAATCTTTTTTTATTAAATTCAATACTGCTATATAAACTTAGTTACCTTGTTTTTCCCATTCATTACTTAAATATACCCATACTAACAACTCCTAACCATTGTATTCCAATTCACACAAATGTAACATTTATTACAATTTATCTCCAATTCCAATTATCCATCTAAATAAATAGGTAACCTACAATAACAATATCATTACTCTTTAGTCACATAAATAAGCCTTTAATACTTAGAAATCTTATTTCATTCATTAATGCCATCATTTATCAATTATTACATAATTTCATTTATTAATATTCATGTTGTTCATGCTATTCGTGTTTAATTCAATTCCTTTGCACATTAATTCATTTACTAAAGTTTACAATCATTTGTTTATATTACTTACCTTCTTATAATATTATACTAGTAGCATTTCAATTATACTTAAGTTTATATTTCCAACCAATCACTAAAATATCTTACATAATATTGAATTCATTCAACTACCTCTGATTTTTAACATTTCATTAGTTAATTCAATATTCTCGTTTGTTTCTTATATTAAACTTATAACCAAGTATGCCAATTTACACTATTTCAAATAAATTGCAATATAAATTTTAAACTGTAATTTTAATTACCATTTACAATCTATTTTATACAATAATTAAATGTTTACATTTATTACTTATTAGATTTTATAACCAAGCATAGCATGTTTAAATACAATGAATTGGAGTTTCATTAAGATTGTTGACAATTAACTTGTATTAACATTATTTCATTTTAATTTAGCTATTATTCCATTATTAAATTGCAAATTTTTATTATTTCAATATTAACTCATAAAATATTATTAAATTAACAAAATTTAAACATCGAAAATTTATGGTCGTTACACGTAGCATAAAACGGTACCTGTGTTCTACTTTTATGGCCAACCTCTCGAACTATTATTTGGTAAGAAATGTTTAATTATTGTTTGTATACAATAGTGTATAAATATGTTTAAATTACTATTGGATAGGAAATAATTATTCTATTTCTCATTACATTTATTTTGTCCATTTTGAAATTCACCTTTGTAAACAATTGAAATTAATGTAACTGAATAATTTTAATTAATGGAAGAGAGTACACCAAATTGTAAATTAATAGGTGTAATCAAACGTAGCTTATGTTTTGTGAAAATATAAGGAAAGTTGATATAAAGAAAAGAACATTTATATCAAATAAAATGAATGTTTCATTTATGAATGTAGGTTTAATTTCATTAAAATAAAGAATAGAATGATTGATTTGGGAAAACCAAATTATTAAAATAAAGAACAGAAAGAATGTTTTAATGGAAATGAAAGATCGTTTTGGGAAAACTAAATTTGAACATTTTCATTTTGAAGGTAAGTATTTTATTTGTTATGCATAGATAAAAAAACTAAATGCGTATAAATTTGAATATTATTTGAGTTAATGAAGTTGATTTGGTTACGTTTCACCAACTGAATTTCAAAAAGGTTGTACGATATACATGGTCCCTTCATTTCTTTTGTTATTATTGTTGATTTGAATTTATGGACTAAACACTAGTCTAATAATGATGAATTAAAGAGAATGAAGTGGATAATTAGGATATTCGACATAAAATTGAAATGTTGCCGTGAATTTTGGTTGTTTGTGACTGTTAGTTCCAGCTATTGAAATAAAATGGAATATCTGGATATTTTGGATAGTCGAAACTTCTGAATTAACATATAAGTTGAAATGTAGAAATTTTGTTGAATTATGTTGTTGAATTTGGTAACCTTAAATTGAAAGCAAGTGAAACAAGGTTAAATTTGTTATATCTATGTTTAGTAAATGAATAGAATTGCTGTGTACATTATTGGCATGTAATGTAATAATATACAAATGTGAACTTTAAACCTTGGGATGTTGAAGTTTAAATCGTGATTAAGGAAAAGTTGTAAATGAGATTAAATTGAAAAAAAATATGTTTATAAACTTAATTAAAATTTATGTAATGTGTCATAAATAAATTTGAAAAGTAAAAGTGAAACTAATTGAAAAAAAATATGTGCTAAAAGTGAAATGATTATAAATAAAGCCACGACTTGTAAATTGTTTATGAAATAAATGAAAATAAATATGTATATAATTACATCACGCAAAAAATTTACTTAGTAACCCCCTTCCCCAAAAAAATTTAAAAAATATATAAAGCCAAAAAATAACTTAGTAGCCTCCTACCATTTCCAGAAGTACCCTTCCCATCACGCAAAATGAGAAAAATTAAATTTTTTCTTCACTGATTAAGAAATGAGTGTTAGAAATTTTTCTTAACTGATTTAGAAACTTAGTAACGAAAAATTAAATTTTTTCCTAGTAACTATTTAAATGTCAAGAACAATCATTACTTATGTAAACTTAAATTAGTTAACAAAATAAATATGTATATAATTACATCACGAGATTCAACCTATATGAAATATATAGGTTTAATTCCATTAAAATAAAGAATAGAATGATTGATTAAATTATACATATTTATTTTGTTAACTAATTTAAGTTTACATAAGTTCATAAATACATCAGAAAATTTAAATGTAATATAGTTTATTTTGAATTAAATAAGAAGTTCACATCTATTAATTTACAATTTGGTGTACTCTCTACCATTAATTAAAATTAAGTTACGTTAATTTCAATTGTTTACAAAGGTAAATTTCAAAATGGACCAAATAAATGTAATGAGAAATAGAAATTATTTCCTATCCAATAGTAATTTAAACATATTTATAAACTATTGGATATAAACAGTGATTAAACATTTCTTACCAAATAGTAGTTCGAGAGGCTGGCCGTAAAAGCAGAACACAGGTACCGATGTATACTACGGCGGGCTTTACACCACTGTTGGTTGACCGTTACAAAAGTGGTTCTTGTCCCTTGATCCTTGCAACATCTGGAGGATGATTACTCAATCTTGAAGTTCTGATTCATCGTTCAAGGTACGATTCATTGGCTATATATAAAGAAAAAATTCAGTCCTTCAAGGGTACTTCAAGGCTTTGGATTTGAAAATGTTTTATGTAGTTTGAATTGTTTATCATATGAATTGATTTTTCTTATTTAGATAAATCAAAACTGAAACTTGTATACGACTGGATAATATTTTAATTTTGGATCTATGTTTAACCATTCAAACCAAAGTGTAATTCTTTTGATTTGAAAGTTTATACATTCTTATTATTTGCATTTATGCTGTAAAAACTTACATAAGATTAAATGATGTTTTGATAACAAACTGATTACAATAAATTTCTAAATTTGTTACCCTATTTAACATGACAAAATATTCAAAGAATTTTAACATATTGCTTAATTGATATATATCACCTTTTTTATAATAATAATGATTTTTTTATTCATATGGGTTGAATCTTCGTATTTTTGAAAGTTTATTTGTTCTTATTATCTGCATCTTATTGTAATTGAAACTCACACGTGATTAAAGGATGCTTTGATATAAATCGATTATAATAAGTTTATAATTTTGTCACCGTATTTGTCATGACTAATGTCTTTCTTTCAGTATTCAAAGAATTGTTAATATATTGCTCAATTGAGTATGTTTCACTTTTGTTTAAAAAACATTTTTCGTATAGGTTGAATCTCCCGATTTAATTATGTACATGTTTATTTTGTTAACTAATTTAAGTTTACATAAGTTCATAAATACATTAGAAAATTTAAATGTAATATAGTAATATAGAAAATTTAATTTTTTGTGTTAAACGGAAAGGATGTTTTAATGGAAATGAAAGATCGTTTTGGAAAAACCAAATTGAACGTTTTCATTTTTAAGGTAAGTAATTTTATTTATTATGCATAGATAAAAAAAATAAATGCGTACAAATTTGAATATTATTTGAGTTAATGAAGTTAATTTGGTTACGTTTCACCAATTAAATTTCAAAAAGGTTGTGTGATATACATGGTCCCTTCATTTCTTTTGTTATTATTGTTGATTTGAATTGATGGACTAAACACTAGTTTAATAATGGTGAATTAAAGAGAATGAAGTGGATAATTAGGATATTCGATATAAAATTGAAACGTTGTTGTGAATTTTGGTTATTTACGACTGTTAGTTTCAACTATTGAAATAAAATGGAATATCTGGGTATTTTGGATAGTTGAAACTTCTGAATCAACATATAAATTGAAATGTAGAAATTTTGTTGAATTATGTAGTTGAATTTGGTAACCTTAAATTGAAAGCAAGTGAACAAGGTTAAATTTGTTATATCTATGTTTAGTAAATGAATAGAATTGTTCTATACATTATTGGCATGTAATGCAATAATGTACAAATGTGAACTTTAAACATTGGGATGTTTAAATTTAAATTGTGATCAAGGAAAAGTCGTAAATGAGATTAAATTGAAAAAAAATATGTTTATAACTTAATTAAAATTTATGAAATGTGTCATAAATAAATTTGAAAAGTAAAAGTGAAACTAATTGAAAAAAAAATATGAACTAAAAGTGAAATTGTAACACCCCACTCTGGTAGCTTACCCAGAGGCAAAGATGTTACCTAGAAACTACGGTGCTTAATAGAATAGTATCACAACTTAAATAAAATATATCGGAACATAAAATCATTCAGATTACATGATTTCAAGCGGATGAGTTATTATACAATCACATCATCATAATTACACAGTTACATAGGATCATGAGATTCAACATATTTATACATAAGAAAGTTGATAAACTTAAATAAAAGTCTTCACTTCATAATCATGGTATTCATCAGTCATCTTGCGTTGAACAACTAACCATCTAAACCTGAAATGTTTATGTGTAGCATCATGAGCAACACTGATCCAGTGAGATAGCTATTTAATCTATAGTTTTCAAGTCATGTCATGAAGGGTTATAAAAAACCATAAATTTTTTTTATCATCGTTTCATTCCAAATCACTACTTCTTAAGTTTTAATAATCCAGATCAAAAACACTATTCAAGGTAAACTTCAAAATATATAAACTTCATTTGTTTAAAGTCAAGATTTTTCATAAATTTAAACCACTCCCTCAATTTGGTTTATATTCTAGGATATTGTATCCTATTGCGGTCGGCATCCCCTCATCAAGTAGGGATGTACTCTACTGGCTCGATACCACATAGAGTAATAGTGCACTACCCAAGATCTATGGTCTTATACCGCCTCCTCGATTGCGGCCGACATCCCCTCATCAAGTAGGGATGTACTCTACTGGCTCGATACCACATAGAGTAATAGTGCACCACCCAAGATCTATGGTCTTATACCGTATCCTCGATTAATTCTTCTGTGTACTTCTTTAAAGTAATTTACTAACCTCAAACCACATTAGGGTTATATATATATATATATATATTGGAAACTAAATTCAAATTGCAAACCATGTAAGCTAAATATATATCGAGATTTTATAAACGGATAAAACTATTCTTTTCGTAAATCGCTTTCTTATTACGAAAATTGGTCCGAGTCAATCAAATTTACTATCCCATCCGTCGGGCCAGTCCGGATAGCCAGGGAGAGCAGGAAACTGGTTTTCCAAACTCAAGCCTAGACACTATCTCTCTGTCACCCATAAGGCGGTCAAATAATTTGATCGGCCCTAAACCTTAAAATATATTTCTTTTTATTCTCTAATTCCAAATATTGAATTGGAACAATTATGTTTATATATTCCATTTATAGTGTTTCAATGTCCTAAATAGAAAGTCATGGTATTATAATATGCTACATCATTAATAGGAATAATTTTCTATAATAAGTAACTTACTTAGTATACTCAACTACCATGAAAATAAACCCATCAAATTATTTATCAAATCGATGATAAAAATCTAGCAAGTAAGGCATTTTCCTAGAAACAAACATGTTCATTTCGGGCAGAAAGTTAACCCGAGCTTGCACCTCAAATTGATATATATATATATATATATATATATATATATATATGGCCGAATTTTAAAAAGTGATACAAACGAAAGTTATAGGCCTTTCTGTTAGCTTTCCAGAACATATAAGAAATCGAAATTTCATTAAGAATTGAGAAAGTTATGGTCAAATTACGAAACTACAATTTTGATAGAACCGAGCCACTTTTACTTACAACTATCATCTCTTCAAGAATAACATGAATACTAGAAAGTAAATAGTTTTTCTCACCTTAAACTTGTGTATTTGACTTGACACTTTTTCCTTAGCTTTCTCCAAGCTTTTTCACTTTATCTTACTTTTGTTTTTGCTTTGTGAAAGTATGAAACATAAGTGAACATTTCCACCCTTTATATAGTAATTTTCAAGGCTAGTTTGGTAATTTTAATTTTGGACACTTGTCTACTTCTCTTTGCACAAGCTTTAGAATGTTGACACATGTCTACTTAGGTGTCTTAAGATGTTTCTACACATGGACAACTAATGGGGTTATGTGTCACTTTCTTATTTAATCTTGTGACACATGTCCTTCATTTGTTTATGCAAGCTTTATTTCATGACACATACCTTATTTAGTAATCATTTAAGGTGTTCTAGAAGTGTACACCTAAGTGATATATGTGTCATAATTCTATTTCATCTTAAGATAGGTGTATGGTCCATATTATGCCACTTGTCTTCACCATGTCATGCCACTTATCCTATACTTATAAATATATACATACCTTTCGTATTATTTAAAAGCATACATAAATATAAATAAAATAGAGATGGTGTAGATAGTATATTTTAAACTTCTAAAATTTTACATACCCGATATTTTAAGTTAGGCTGTTACAGAAATGATTATAAATAAAGCCACGACTTGTAAATTATTTATGAAAAAATGAAAGTTGCAATAAATGGTTACCATATATGTAACGACCCAGAATTTTTAGAAAATTAAAATTTGAATATTTAATTAATTTTGAATATTAATAAGTGAATTTATAAGTCAAATAAATTTTTATTTGAATTATTGGATTTAATTGGATAATTAAATCGATAATTTAATACGTTAAATTATGGAAATAATTGAAAATTGGGTTAAATATTATTGAAAATGATTTGTAAAATTTTATTTTATCATATTGAAGTTAGAATGATATTTTAGAACTTTTAAAATCGAATTAAGAGTTAATTTGTGAAAATTGAATATTTTAATATTAAAATCGACTAGTAAAAATAGTCAATTTTTGAACAGTCTCAGAATTGAACGAAACCAGTTCCATTGGATCCGTAATAGTTAGTTATTACCGGATTTCAAATTTCGTGTCAATCGGAGTTATCGTTTGAGTGTGGCAGCTCGAAACGCATCGATTTATTTTTAATTTAAATTTGACGAGCTAAAATAGCCATTTTTCAAAAAGTCTCGGATTTCGACGAAACCAGTTTCATCGGATCCGTAATGTGATATTATTGTAAGGTTTCAAATTTCAAGTCAATTGGATTTACCGTTTGTCCTGTACAAATTAAAACGCCTAGAAATCGACTTAAATCGGTTTAATTCAAATTGAGCGTTTTTAGCCATAACTCGCACATACTTCCGAATTAGCTTTCGAAACCTGTTCCATTGTGTCCGGAACGCGGGGTAAACCCTAGAAACGCTGGTTACGGTGCGTAAATCGGAGTTCGGAATTTCCGGGATGAATAGTGTCGCTCGTTCCTTATAAATAGCCCTACCCCTTCACAAAAATAAAAAAAAAAGAAATAAAACCCTAATCACGTTGCAGCCGCCACCCCCTATCATGAACGGCCAGCAAGTTGTTTCGTTCTTCCTCAATTTGCCTCAAATCTACAAACAATTGCTAAAAATCATCAACTACAAAGTGATGGAGCACAACACGAACTAGAGATCCAACGGTTATGATCGTAAATGGCGTGACGGATTGGCGGCAAATCGAGCTTGAAGGATGATAGTTGCGCACGCGTTTCTATGAGTATGAGGGGGCCGAGCTCTGCAAAATTCAGGCCGAGCATAGCTCTCGCGTAGGCGGTGAGAATGAAGGTGGTATGATGGAGTCTCGTCGTCGTTTGAGGTTGTAATATTAAAACCTAAAATTGAATGTTGGGTTCGGCCTTCCTGTAGATGTCGCGTGCGTTTGTGAGGGAGAGGGAGACGCAGTGCACGGCCAGGATCTAATGGGAGCAAATCGAACGGCCTGTGATGTTATAGGTTTAAATTATTAAATTTATGTTGATTTGTTTATATAAAAATCGTATACAAACTTCAATAATTCATAACTTTTTCATACGAGGTCGAAAAATTACGAAACCAGTTGCGTTGGAATCGTATGGACGAGCACTACGCGATGGAGTTGGTTTGGAGTCGTTTGGAGTTAGTGAGAATTTTGGGTAAAATTAAACGCGCGTTTAATTTTATTCGAAATAAATCGCTAAAACGGAATTTAAAATCAAGGTGAGAACTTCTCACTCAATCGAATCAGTTTCGATTTTATTTTAAATAGTTAGATTTAAAATATTTGAATGAATGTTTGAATGTTGATTGGTATCTATTGATTGTTAAAATAGACATTATACGCCGTTAGTAAGCGGATGTTATTTATAAAAACATATACCGCGAATATTTCATAAACAGTGAAATTGGTATTATATATAGTAGCAATATATATATATTGGCATATGTATATATTGGAGTTATTGATTTCCCGCATTTATTTGTTTAGCGGATGAGACCCTATTGCGCCGTTATTAAGCGGATAATATTTAATAAGAACATGTACCGCGATAATTTCGTACTGGAGCGAAATTGGTATTGTGCTAATGTTTTTGGATGCAGGAAAACAGGTTGGAGGGATCCAACTGGATTCCTCAACAGTATTTATTTGATTATGGATATTTTGATATTCGTTGATTATCATATACGATATGTGATATCGTTGTAGTCGTGATTGACTATTTGGTGTGTAACATCATTGGACCAAGTTTTGGAATTTTAAAATGATTTATAAAGTGATTTTTGAAAATATACTATATTTTTAGAATTGATCCATTTTAAATAAATAAACGTTATAATTTTAAAAGTTATAAAGTTATGGTTTTTGTGAAATATAGTTAAAAGCTGATTTTTGAGAAATATGAACCAATGATTTTATAAAATAGTTTAAACTGGATTTTTGAGTTTATTATTAAAAGTTTGAATATAAGATTTATAAAATTTGATTATTTTATAAATCAGAATGGTGAAATTATAAAGGAGATTAAAGTCGTTTTAAAGAATAATATAAATTGATTTGTATTAAGAGATTTATAAATGGATATTTATAAATTGAAATGTTGACATTATAAAACGAGTTTTTATAAGTGTTTGAATGAAGTGGAAATGAATTTCATAAATGAATGAAATTTATAGAATTATAAACTGTGAAGTTATAAATGAAATTTATAAATAGTAAGATTTATAAATTTGGTGAGATTATTTGAAGAGTAGATCGGTTAAATAAATGGATCTTATAAGTTATAAGATTTATAATTTGGAAAGTCTTAAAAAGAACGATTTTGTAAAATAATCGTTTTATAAGCATTTAACTTATAATATGAACTTTTAGTTTATAATTGAGTTATAAACTGGAATAGGTTAATAAAAGAAGTTATAAAAAGGAAGTTTTTATAAATAAATAGAAATGGAATTTATAAACGTTGTTTTATAAATTCGCAAATGACTTATTTTGATAAGTAAATTGTTGGAACCTATTAATGGAGTTATATTCACGTTTTTGAATAGTGAATAATCCTTTGAATTAAAATGTATAAAAGAATGAAATTTATTAACGTAGTATATTCACGTTTTTGAATAGTGAATAATATGTTAAAGAAATTGTTTTGAAGGAGATGTTTAAATTGAATTAAAACGATCTAACGAAGTTTTAGTTGTGTTGAGATTCGAAACCATAGATTTCAACATTTATTGTTGAAATAGACGTTTTCGAGAAATGAAAAGGAAATAATGGACTATAACACTGTTGTTATAGTAAATGATTTCCGAAAGGAAATGTTTTGTATAGCATTGGGATTTATATATCTATTTTAATTTCGAATCCCTATACTAGTGATTTTGGGACGTCGTAACGATGTTTTACGTAACATTCGTTTTGGCCCAAATAAATATGTTTAAGAGAATGATTTCCTTAAAGAATAAAATATATACTTATTTTTGATTGAAGTATATTGAATATTTTCCAAGTGTTGAAAATAAATAAAATTTGTGAATTACTTATGAATGTATAAGTATGGAAATGTTTTTCCAATATAAAGTGAATATTAGAGAATTTATCTTTTTGAAGATAAATTGAAATGAATAATTGAAATCGAATATTCATAGATATTTTGGATTGTAAATTCTCTATTGAATTTATAAATGAAATTGGAAAATGGGTTTAAAAATAAATGTTGATTTATTTTTAAAATGTTGAAATTATATATCTTGTAAAGATATTTTGGAAAATAAATAATTTGGAAAATTATTTGGAAACTGGTGATGTGTGCATATCCATTGATAGTTCAATAACCGACTATCAATATTTCCCTTTGAATGGGTAATTGATGTGATTTGTTTGAATGTGAATGCTACACTTATTTTTGAATAAGCGCTCACTATTCGGGTTAACCGGGAAAGGACCATGGGGTCGTATAACCCATTCCGAATATGTGATACGTCGTTGTGAATTGCATTGAAGATCGGTGTTGAAGACCCGGTATTTGCGAGAGCGATAGGATGACCTGTCGATTTACTCTGCACCGAGTTGCTCCGGTATAGAGTTCTCCATATGTGATGGTGAATCCGATCAGGATTGTGAATATCCGGATTTGCAAGGACTTCTTTGTAAGTGCCTTCGGTTTTGTTCGAGCCCGGAACAGACTTGTATGGATTGTATGTCTGACATTACAAGTTGAGATATAAAGCCGATTTCTTTCAAATATATTTCTGTTGGTGGCGAAGAATTTATTCTTTTAGCTTAACACCCTTCTCTGAGACATACGAGCTCAGAGGTTATATAGTTGAAGTTATCAGCGATATATTCCCAATTTGGTAATGTGATATGCTGAGTGTTGCTGTAAATGATCATTGTGTTGATTATTATGATAGGATCGTTTATTTGATCGTCTATCTTAGTGATCATTGTGTTGATCATTTGTTGACCCAAAGTATGGCTTTTGTATAAAGTATGTTTTTGTGGACGTGACTTCGTCGAACCTCACACCCCGGAAATGGTCAAAACAGGAAAGATGCGGCAAGGTTATGAGGGGTAGCACCCTTTAGGGTATGTACATTTCCTTCTGGATAGAGGTGGTATCATGGTATGGAGCCCAGATATTTAACCTATGTGGTTACTACGAATTTATTACTTTGTGGTTGTTGGTTTTCGGGATCCCGTGAGAAAGGTCGTTTACGATCGGGGAATGGCGTGCTCGTGTCAGTAGTTACCCAGTTAGGGGTAACCCGGCCTTGTGTTGGCAGAGTTCCGGTTTGGTTCTCGGGGATGTCTTTCCAGAGGCATTCTCATGTGGCAATGGGAAGTTCCTTGGCCTGATCATTTGTTGGAAATCCAATTCCCAATACGAAACTTGTACGGTTTTAGTTGTAGAACCTATCATTTACTTATGGTGGTCACCACTGTTTGGATGGTAGCTATAGTAGGCATAGTTCGAAATGTCTATGTTGGCTAAGATTTATATTCTACTTTCGAAATGAATTTTCCACTACACTATGCACTAGTAATAATATCAAATGTTATTTTAAATGTGTATCAAGCATCTTTGATTATCATAAGGAGAAATCTCCTCCGATTCTGCGTTTGCATTGTGTGTGTGTGCGGGAGGCCTTATGGTAGTCTCATTTTTAAAAGCATTGCGAATTGAATTTAAAAATATTCCTCTATTTTGATTTTTAAAGATAAATAAACTGTTTTGAGTTCTCACACCAGTCACATGACTGACTTGGAGTTTATTGTTTTCCTTCCTAAACTCTGGGTGCCCACCAATTTCCACACGGGCAGTTAAGAGTTAGGTTTATCAGGATATTCTGGATATTCTGAAGTTGCTGGAGGCAAGCTGGATGGCATGGCGTATTACTAGTTTATATAGTATTTCTTTTTCCGCTGCACTGTTTGTTGTTGTTGTACACTCTGATGATATGATGTAATGTAATGTGATGTAATGCAATAACTGATATAGTTCTTTGTTTAAAGATTATTCATTTATTATTATATGTAGTTCCGCTGCGAATTGTGAGATTCTGATGTTGTTCTGTTTCTTTCTGTTCCGTCTTCTTTTCTTCTGTTTTTCTATTTTCTATTCTCTTTTTCTTCTATTCTCTTTTCTTTCAATTTTAAAATATTCTATTTCCTTCTTCCCTATCTCTATCTTCTACCTTCTTCTCTCTTTTCTTTTCTTAAATTCTTTTTAAAAACCCTCAGTGTTCGGTTTTCCGTCGTTCGATTCCTCGGCAGTCGATAAAGTGAGTATCGATGTTGAAATTTTCGGTAGACGAAGAATCGTGTCCTGACAATGTGGTATCGGAGCTTATGGTTAAGCGACAACCATGGTTCTGTTGGGTATTACTCATTAGAGATAGAGTCAGCAGTACTCTAGAATGAATTTGAGTGAAATAATAGCTATGAGAGCGTATTTGTTAGTGAATATAAAATTGTTTTATATTGTGATGATTGGTTTATTGAGTGGCATATGAACTTTCGTCAGCGTGGTCCGCAAGACTATGCCGAAGGGGTTTCTAAACACTTGAATAGAACAATTCGACACAGTATTGTTTTAAATTGGGTAAATGAAATAATTTTACCTTGAGTATATTTTATATATAAAGGAATAATTTTCAAAATTATTAAAATGTGTATAAGTTGATTGTTTGGTTGTTTGAATAATCTAAATTTAAGAATAATTGTATAAGCAAAAAGAATTATAAGAGTTAAATTATAATTAAAGTGATTTATAATTGTGAAATAAACTTATATATAAGAAGTGAAACTATATGAATGTTTATGAATATGAGTTGTAAAATAAAAGTGAATTTAAAGTTAAATGGAAATTACTTTAGAATTGAAATCTGAATTTATTTACAAATGTGAACTTAAGTTATGTAAATGAAATTCGATTTTGTAATTGAATTGAATTAATGAATTGAATGTTAATCAATTGAATGTGAATTTAGTTGATATGAAATAATGAATGTAAGTGAAATTCATTAAAATCTAATGTTATTAGAAAGTTGAATAATTGAATGAAAATCAATTAAATTAAACCAATTGTAAGCAAAGGAATTTGATTGTGATAGATATACTTTGGTTGTTATATGATTGTTAGTTGATTGTATAAAATTCATTAAGCGTTAATGAAAGTGAATTAGCGAAATTGGAAGCTATGAAATTGAAATTTAATTGAAAGTAAATAAATTTGAATAGAATTGAATGTGAATTGGATTTAAATTAGTAAATGTTAACTAATTGAAATATGAATGAAAGTTGATAAAATCCAATGTTGATAAATCAAATGTGATTTGAATTGAAAACCCTTCCATTGAATATTAATGAGAATATGAATGAATATTATTGATTATGAATGGTAGTTGGTTGATGGTTGAATATATATTGCTATTGAATGCATTGCTATGTTAGCATATATAGTTATTATGTTGCTATATGTTGTATATTGATACTATTGTCATATATGCATGTTCTCATGTTGTTTGTTGAGTGATTAGTAGGTGCGGATCGCGTTTGCTTCGCATTTGGAGCTCGCTTTCGCGCTATATTAGCCGTATATGCTTGCTAATAAAATATAAGGTACATATCTCGGATTACATATCGTACTTTTACACTTTTTTCCCTGCGGGATGCCTCATTACTTGATGAGATGTATATTTGTGATATATATACTGTCATTTTTTTTTTCCGGATCAAGCCGCGCAAAGGAGACTATGGCGAATTTTTCCGAAAATTTAAGGCGTTAGAAAAATTTGAGAAAATTGGAAAATTTTGAAAACTTTAAACTTTGATTTGAAGTTGAAAGTTAAACAATAGTAGTTGTTTTTGAAAAAAATAACTAAGTATGATTTGGAAAACTTAGTAAAGATTTGCAAAAAGTTTAATTATAAATTTTTGGAAAGTTAATAAATTCTGTACTTTTCTTACTTGTTAATTTCGAGGACGAAATTCTTTTAAGTGGGGAAGATTGTAACGACCCAGAATTTTTAGAAAATTAAAATTTGAATATTTAATTAATTTTGAATATTAATAAGTGAATTTATAAGTCAAATAAATTTTTATTTGAATTATTGGATTTAATTGGATAATTAAATCGATAATTTAATACGTTAAATTATGGAAATAATTGAAAATTGGGTTAAATATGATTGAAAATGATTTGTAAAATTTTATTTTATCATACTGAAGTTAGAATGATATTTTAGAACTTTTAAAATCGAATTAAGAGTTAATTTGTGAAAATTGAATATTTTAATATTAAAATCGACTAGTAAAAATAGTCAATTTTTGAACAGTCTCAGAATTGAACGAAACCAGTTCCATTGGATCCGTAATAGTTAGTTATTACCGAATTTCAAATTTCGTGTCAATCGGAGTTATCGTTTGAGCGTGGCAGCTCGAAACGCATCGATTTATTTTTAATTTAAATTTGACGAGCTAAAATAGCCATTTTTCAAAAAGTCTCGGATTTCGACGAAACCAGTTTCATCGGATCCGTAATGTGATATTATTGTAAGGTTTCAAATTTCAAGTCAATTGGATTTACCATTTGTCCTGTACAAATTAAAACGCCTAGAAATCGACTTAAATCGGTTTAATTCAAATTGAGCGTTTTTAGCCATAACTCGCACATACTTCCGAATTAGCTTTCGAAACCTGTTCCATTGTGTCCGAAACGCGGGGTAAACCCTAGAAACGCTGGTTACGGCGCGTAAATCGGAGTTCGGAATTTCCGGGATGAATAGTGTCGCTCGTTCCTTATAAATAGCCCTACCCCTTCACAAAAATAAATAAAAAAGAAATAAAACCCTAATCACGTTGCAGCCGCCACCCCCTATCATGAACGGCCAGCAAGTTGTTTCGTTCTTCCTCAATTTGCCTCAAATCTACAAACAATTGCTAAAAATCATCAACTACAAAGTGATAGAGCACAACACGAACTAGAGATCCAACGGTTATGATCGTAAATGGCGTGACGGATTGGCGGCAAATCGAGCTTGAAGGATGATAGTTGCGCACGTGTTTCTATGAGTATGAGGGGGCCGAGCTCTGCAAAATTCAGGCCGAGCATAGCTCTCGCGTAGGCGGTGAGAATGAAGGTGGTATGATGGAGTCTCGTCGTCGTTTGAGGTTGTAATATTAAAACCTAAAATTGAATGTTGGGTTCGGCCTTCCTGTAGATGTCGCGTGCGTTTGTGAGGGAGAGGGAGACGCAGTGCACGGCCAGGATCTGATGGGAGCAAATCGAACGGCCTGTGATGTTATAGGTTTAAATTATTAAATTTATGTTGATTTGTTTATATAAAAATCGTATACAAACTTCAATAATTCATAACTTTTTCATACGAGGTCGAAAAATTACGAAACCAGTTGCGTTGGAATCGTATGGACGAGCACTACGCGATGGAGTTGTTTGGAGTCGTTTGGAGTTAGTGAGAATTTTGGGTAAAATTAAGCGCGCGTTTAATTTTATTCGAAATAAATCGCTAAAACGGAATTTAAAATCAAGGTGAGAACTTCTCACTCAATCGAATCAGTTTCGATTTTATTTTAAATAGTTAGATTTAAAATATTTGAATGCATGTTTGAATGTTGATTGATATCTATTGATTGTTAAAATAGACATTATACGCCGTTAGTAAGCGGATGTTATTTATAAAAACATATACCGCGAATATTTCATAAACAGTGAAATTGGTATTATATATAGTAGCAATATATATATATTGGCATATGTATATATTGGAGTTATTGATTTCCCGCATTTATTTGTTTAGCGGATGAGACCCTATTGCGCCGTTATTAAGCGGATAATATTTAATAAGAACATGTACCGCGATAATCTCGTACTGGAGCGAAATTGGTATTGTGCTAATGTTTTTGGATGCAGGAAAACAGGTTGGAGGGATCCAACTGGATTCCTCAACAGTATTTATTTGATTATGGATATTTTGATATTCGTTGATTATCATATACAATATGTGATATCGTTGTAGTCGTGATTGACTATTTGGTGTGTAACATCATTGGACCAAGTTTTGGAATTTTAAAATGATTTATAAAGTGATTTTTGAAAATATACTATATTTTTAGAATTGATCCATTTTAAATAAATAAACGTTATAATTTTAAAAGTTATAAAGTTATGGTTTTTGTGAAATATAGTTAAAAGCTGATTTTTGAGAAATATGAACCAATGATTTTATAAAATAGTTTAAACTGGATTTTTGAGTTTATTATTAAAAGTTTGAATATAAGATTTATAAAATTTGATTATTTTATAAATCAGAATGGTGAAATTATAAAGGAGATTAAAGTCGTTTTAAAGAATAATATAAATTGATTTGTATTAAGAGATTTATAAATGGATATTTATAAATTGAAATGTTGACATTATAAAACGAGTTTTATAAGTGTTTGAATGAAGTGGAAATGAATTTCATAAATGAATGAAATTTATAGAATTATAAACTGTGAAGTTATAAATGAAATTTATAAATAGTAAGATTTATAAATTTGGTGAGATTATTTGAAGAGTAGATCGGTTAAATAAATGGATCTTATAAGTTATAAGATTTATAATTTGGAAAGTCTTAAAAAGAACGATTTTGTAAAATAATCGTTTTATAAGCATTTAACTTATAATATGAACTTTTAGTTTATAATTGAGTTATAAACTGGAATAGGTTAATAAAAGAAGTTATAAAAAGGAAGTTTTTATAAATAAATAGAAATGGAATTTATAAACGTTGTTTTATAAATTCGCAAATGACTTATTTTGATAAGTAAATTGTTGGAACCTATTAATGGAGTTATATTCACGTTTTTGAATAGTGAATAATCCTTTGAATTAAAATGTATAAAAGAATGAAATTTATTAACGTAGTATATTCACGTTTTTGAATAGTGAATAATATGTTAAAGAAATTGTTTTGAAGGAGATGTTTAAATTGAATTAAAACGATCTAACGAAGTTTTAGTTGTGTTGAGATTCGAAACCATAGATTTCAACATTTATTGTTGAAATAGACGTTTTCGAGAAATGAAAAGGAAATAATGGACTATAACACTGTTGTTATAGTAAATGATTTCCGAAAGGAAATGTTTTGTATAGTATTGGGATTTATATATCTATTTTAATTTCGAATCCCTATACTAGTGATTTTGGGACGTCGTAACGATGTTTTACGTAACATTCGTTTTGGCCCAAATAAATATGTTTAAGAGAATGATTTCCTTAAAGAATAAAATATATACTTATTTTTGATTGAAGTATATTGAATATTTTCCAAGTGTTGAAAATAAATAAAATTTGTGAATTACTTATGAATGTATAAGTATGGAAATGTTTTTCCAATATAAAGTGAATATTAGAGAATTTATCTTTTTGAAGATAAATTGAAATGAATAATTGAAATCGAATATTCATAGATATTTTGGATTGTAAATTCTCTATTGAATTTATAAATGAAATTGGAAAATGGGTTTAAAAATAAATGTTGATTTATTTTTAAAGTGTTGAAATTATATATCTTGTAAAGATATTTTGGAAAATAAATAATTTGGAAAATTATTTGGAAACTGGTGATGTGTGCATATCCATTGATAGTTCAATAACCGACTATCAATATTTCCCTTTGAATGGGTAATTGATGTGATTTGTTTGAATGTGAATGCTACACTTATTTTTGAATAAGCGCTCACTATTCGGGTTAACCGGGAAAGGACCGTGGGGTCGTATAACCCATTCCGAATATGTGATACGTCGTTGTGAATTGCATTGAAGATCGGTGTTGAAGACCCGGTATTTGCGAGAGCGATAGGATGACCTGTCGATTTACTCTGCACCGAGTTGCTCCGGTATAGAGTTCTCCATATGTGATGGTGAATCCGATCAGGATTGTGAATATCCGGATTTGCAAGGACTTCTTTGTAAGTGCCTTCGGTTTTGTTCGAGCCCGGAACAGACTTGTATGAATTGTATGTCTGACATTACAAGTTGAGATATAAAGCCGATTTCTTTCAAATATATTTCTGTTGGTGGCGAAGAATTTATTCTTTTAGCTTAACACCATTCTCTGAGACATACGAGCTCAGAGGTTATATAGTTGAAGTTATCAGCGATATATTCCCAATTTGGTAATGTGATATGCTGAGTGTTGCTGTAAATGATCATTGTGTTGATTATTGTGATAGGATCGTTTATTTGATCGTCTATCTTAGTGATCATTGTGTTGATCATTTGTTGACCCAAAGCATGGCTTTTGTATAAAGTATGTTTTTGTGGACGTGACTTCGTCGAACCTCACACCCCGGAAATGGTCAAAACAGGAAAGATGCGGCAAGGTTATGAGGGGTAGCACCCTTTAGGGTATGTACATTTCCTTCTGGATAGAGGTGGTATCATGGTATGGAGCCCAGATATTTAACCTATGTGGTTACTACGAATTTATTACTTTGTGGTTGTTGGTTTTCGGGATCCCGTGAGAAAGGTCGTTTACGATCGGGGAATGGCGTGCTCGTGTCAGTAGTTACCCAGTTAGGGGTAACCCGGCCTTGTGTTGGCAGAGTTCCGGTTTGGTTCTCGGGGATGTCTTTCCAGAGGCATTCTCATGTGGCAATGGGAAGTTCCTTGGCCTGATCATTTGTTGGAAATCCAATTCCCAATACGAAACTTGTACGGTTTTAGTTGTAGAACCTATCATTTACTTATGGTGGTCACCACTGTTTGGATGGTAGCTATAGTAGGCATAGTTCGAAATGTCTATGTTGGCTAAGATTTATATTCTACTTTCGAAATGAATTTTCCACTACACTATGCACTAGTAATAATATCAAATGTTATTTTAAATGCGTATCAAGCATCTTTGATTATCATAAGGAGAAATCTCCTCCGATTCTGCGTTTGCATTGTGTGTGTGTGCGGGAGGCCTTATGGTAGTCTCATTTTTAAAAGCATTGCGAATTGAATTTAAAAATATTCCTCTATTTTGATTTTTAAAGATAAATAAACTGTTTTGAGTTCTCACACCAGTCACATGACTGACTTGGAGTTTATTGTTTTCCTTCCTAAACTCTGGGTGCCCACCAATTTCCACACGGGCAGTTAAGAGTTAGGTTTATCAGGATATTCTGGATATTCTGGAGTTGCTGGAGGCAAGCTGGATGGCATGGCGTATTACTAGTTTATATAGTATTTCTTTTTCCGCTGCACTGTTTGTTGTTGTTGTACACTCTGATGATATGATGTAATGTAATGTGATGTAATGCAATAACTGATATAGTTCTTTGTTTAAAGATTATTCATTTATTATTATATGTAGTTCCGCTGCGAATTGTGAGATTCTGATGTTGTTCTGTTTCTTTCTGTTCCGTCTTCTTTTCTTCTGTTTTTCTATTTTCTATTCTCTTTTTCTTCTATTCTCTTTTCTTTCAATTTTAAAATATTCTATTTCCTTCTTCCCTATCTCTATCTTCTACCTTCTTCTCTCTTTTCTTTTCTTAAATTCTTTTTAAAAACCCTCAGTGTTCGGTTTTCCGTCGTTCGATTCCTCGGCAGTCGATAAAGTGAGTATCGATGTTGAAATTTTCGGAAGACGAAGAATCGTGTCCTGACAATATAAGTTGTGATAACTTTAAACTCGAATAATGTTTTATAAAAGGAATTATGTCTTTATAAATTGGTTATAAACTGAAGGGAACTTCTCATGAAATGATTCTCAAATAAATGTGGTATTAAATGAGAATATTACATGTGAAAATGAACGTACTTTAAAATGAAGAGAAATATAAGTAATGTTGTGAGAATGAATATGTTAATGTTTTGTATTGAATAGAGAAATTATATGAAACAAATATTAAAGTATGGAGTGCGTTAATCAATGAGATCAATAATGAATCTAAATAAAATGTAATTGTGATGAAACAAATTGGAATAATTACGTAAGTTGTATGTATATTGTTTTAATCACAAAATCACATTTAATCGCTCGATTACGCAAGTTCGTTTTCGAACTAGTATTGTTTATTCGACTTCCCTAATGCAGAATTTGATAAGGTTTCTTGACTAGAAACCATCATTCTATTTGCGTAGCCATATACTATGATAGAGAATTTTAGAATCAAACCAAAAATCCATATCAAATGTTAGCCATAAAGAATCGAATGAAAAATCCTAACACGAAATGGTGAATTCACCTCGAACTTGTGTATTCAAATCCGGGTCAAATTAATTCATTTTTTTAAGCCATGCATAATATCAGTGGTAACAACTTCATTGTTTAACCCTTCTTCCTAATCCGAATATTTCTATACAAAAACTCCATTTTCCAAGTCCTTTCTCGGGTCCAGTTTTGGCTGAAAATACATCATATTATATCAATCATATCTCCTTCAGAAATGAACCAAATTATGTGATTCTTTCTTTCAAACCATTTATTTTTCCAGTGGTTTCAACTTGTTTAAGATCGGTTCTTCAAATCCTTAATTTACTATGTCAAAAACTCAAATATTTTCGAAGTATCTTTGAACTTAGATTTTAGCTCAGAAAACACCTCCTTTTGTTTTGACCATAACTTCCACAGGGTTGAAGCCTTTTGAGTGATTCATTTTTTGAAAGTGGAGAGAAAATAATTTGTAACAACTTTCTTGTTAGTCATTTTTACATATTCAATAATATTATGGTCCGAATATTTTCTTAAAGATGACATAGTTTGTAACAACCCATAATTTTGTGAATATTTTTAATTAAATTTTTATTTGAAAATTTGATTTTTAAATCATTTAAAAGTGAATTTTTAGAATTTTCCAATGTAAGTTTGGAATTTGTTTGTAATTTATTTTTCAAATGCAATAAATAAACGATTTTTGAAAATTGTATATTTTTGGTCAAAATTTGAATTTTCAGTTTAAATTTATAAAAAAATTTAAATTTAAATTTTTAATCTTTTTCTTTGAAGCAGAATATATTTATGATATATGTTCTGCTTTTCGTTTCGTTAAATTCTGAGTTATACTTTTTAAATTAGATAAATTGTAGCGTTTTACACGCAGTTATTTTCTGTATTTCAATTTCTATTTTTCTATGTGCATTTCTATATTTTTATTTTCTATGTTATTTTACTTTTCTATTTTTTTATCTAAACTTTATTTGTCGGATTTTACTTGTGCGTATATCTTTTCATAAAAGGCTTGGAAGAAATCAAGGAGACAGGCGTTACATTTCTTTAATGCTTGTCTTTTTATTTACCTATCCTCTTTATTACTTACCCTAGCCATTCACCATTAATAGCCGTGAATTTCTCTTATTAATCACGTACAAACATCTCAAAATATTCTCTTTTCAATTGCATTTAAGAATTATATATATATATTGCCATTTATTTCCTAGCCTTTTTTTCCCTATCATTTACTCCACTTTAGCCATTCAAATCTTTTCTTTCCATCCATTCCACTTCATAATTCACGTACACATTTACTTCACATTTCATTTCTAGAAAGAAATGTATGCAAATAAATGGCTTGAAGAAATTTAAGAGGCATGCGTTTCATTGTTTAAACTCTTGCCTTTTTCATGTGCATGGCCTTTATTATTTTCTAGTCGTTTCCTCCTCATTCCTAGACATAAATTACTCTACTCATAGCCTTGCATATCAAGTTGAAAATCCACGTACAAAAAATTATTTCCCATCTCTCATTTTTTTCATTTGCATTTAAATAAAATATATTGTACGTTTCTTCCTGCTTAACTTATGCCTTTCTGTTTTCCTAGTATTCATAACTCCTTAGCTGTTTTTTTTCTTATATAGCCATGTATTTCCTTTTATCATTCACGTACAAAACTTCTCAAACATATCTCATTTTATTCCATTTCTCATTTCATCTCTTGAACGAAAGAATTTTTTTATTAAATAAATCAAATATTTATTGCCATTTTATTTTTCCAAACCATTCAAAATCTTGTCTTTTATTGCATAGCTTCTTTATTACTTACCTTAGCCATTCATTCCTTTAATCTAGCCATGAATTTCTCTTGCTATCACACATAAAAACTTCCCAAAACTTCTCATTATCATTTGCGTGAAAGAAAATTATATTCAAGCTCTTTATCCATGGCTTCTCTTCCTCTTCTTACTTTTTCTGTTTTTGTTTCTTCTTTGTCCTTCATGCTTATACTCGACCTTTGGCGTCTAGCACACCTCTAACCATTATGACCAAGCAATATAAAATGATGGTTGAACCCATATGTGGTTTAGCCAAGCCATTGATTGATTAAGGCAAGTTATGTCACTTTGATTCATTTATTTTTCCATTGTTTTAACATCTATTGTTTTGTATTGAATCATATTCTTATGTATGTAATATTTGTTTTTATACAAGATTTGTATTTGACTCGTCATCCACTCAAGTTTGCATTGTGCTTTGTCGTTCTTTTCGTGCTTTGTGGGGTTTGGATTTTCTTCTTCTAAATTTGTTGATTCTAGTTTAAAAAGGTGAGTTTTTATCACTCTAGACATGTATACTTATATTTTTGTGAAAAAAATGACAAGTAAATCTGTAGACATTGATATGTCATTCATATATGCTTGTGTTGTGATTACATGATGATAAATGTCGTTTATATATTTGTTACATCATTTGTTATGATATTATATGTATACTTTTATTTTATTTCTGTTAATCACCACTACAAGTTCCCTATCACTATGGGTTGAAATGGTACATACCCAAACGGATTTTAGCATAAGGAAATCATTATGGCCTAAAATTATAGGCTCGAGTGATTTTTATTGTATTTATTTTACTTGGGCTTACGGGTTTGAAATGATAGAACCCAGATTTTTCTTCCTAAATTACGAATTGAAATGATACATATCCGTATCACTTGACCAAGGTTAGAAAATATTATACAGACCCATGGTTATATTTTTAAATGATATTTTCCTAAAAATTTATTAAGTATTTTAAATATTTTTTGAAAGTTATTAAGTATTTTGGAATTATAAATATATGAAATTTTTAACTTAATTTGATTTAATGCTTTAAAGTGTAAAGAAATATTGTTTTTCTATAAGTTAATTTTTTTAATAAGTTAATTGGTTTTAAATGGAATTTAAAAATCTTATTTATGATAAATAACTTAATAATTAAGTTCGATTTAATTTGGAATCTTAAATCTAACCTAGTAATTTTAATAAAGGTTATTTCCTGAAATAGACATATTTTGTGTAATAAATAAACGTAGTTTTGAACAAATAAAACGAAATACATTTTTATGAGACATTTTATAATAAGTTTATTTAACTTGGAATCATAGTTGAATTGATGTCTAAATGAATAAATTTGTAAAGAATTTGATTGTTATATTAACTATGATAAATATTCTTTTGTGAAATGTTATGTTTTGTAAGATAAATAGCTATGACTTTAAAAAGGAAAAATGCAAGTTAACATACATGTGAGATGTAAGTTTAATTAATATTTTAATTGATTAATATAATAAATGTTTGTACTGTAATAACAAAAACAAAAGAAATATGTAAAGTTTTAATTAATGAAAGAAACGTGTAAAGTTCTAATTAATGAAAGAAACATGTAAGGTTTTAATTAATGAAACAAACAAGTAAAGTTTTAGTTAGCGTCATATTGATTGAAATGACAAATGCTCTTTATTGTAATAAACGTAAGTTAAAACGTACATTTGACACGTAAGTTTTAATCAATGTAATGGTGTATTTTAAATTGATTAAAATGATACATGTTACTTACTGAAATAATAAAATGTAAGTTGATAATGTACATTTGATATGTAAGTTTTAATTTATGTAAATGACATTTTTTAAATGATTAAAATAATAAAGTTTCTTTATTGTAATAATAATGTAAGTTAATAAGGTACTTTTAACTTAATATAAGAATTTCAGCTTTAAATTGGATATTACAGTAACAAAGTTTATTTAACTATAAGGCTATGATAAAATGACCATGTTAAATTTGTAAGCATATAAATACTTTGATTATATAAAATGTTAAAGTGGAAAGTATTGCATTCCAAAAATGTTATGATTCCTTAAGGTAACATTTCCAAAATGCTATGATAATTTAAAGGAATATTTCAAGTTTAATAAATTGAAGGAAATATTCAATGATTTGGAAATTTGGGTTTTATTTAAATGATATATTATTGAATTAGTTTTGAAATAGAAATGATACTATTGTGATATGGTTTTGAAATGAGTATGATATTTTGGTTTTGAAAGTATATACTAGTTTGAAAGAAATGATATGATTTTGAAATGGATATGCTAGTTTGGTTTTGAAAGTAGAAATGATTTTGAAATAAATATCCATTGGTTATAATAACGTTTGGTTGTTAAAGAGACCGAGATCGGAAGTTGTCATACTCTCTTCCAACTTCGAAAACCATTTTAACAACCGTGTATGCGGTGGAGATTCCAGAATGAAGTAGGATGGTGGCGGCATCCTGTGAGGTATGATCGTGGACCCGACTTCCGTGACTTGGCATAAGGTGGCTAAAACAGGACCAATTGACGGGCTAATGAGGTCATTCCTCTGATCGGACACACTCATTCGATATTAAATTCTGACTTTGGTATTGATTCAGTGGCCACTTTTGATTTGTGATTTGGGGGTGTGGTTCGAGGTGGGCGGTAGTAGCTGCTACGCGTTACCACCGGTCCGGAAGTGTAATTGGCATATCTACCCTAGCATTGCTTAGTTGTTCTGTGTCACCTACCATAGAGCGCCTTGTACGAGTTTGGATTTCTCCCGTGGGCCGTGGAGTATTTAGGGTAGTCTTCCGATCTGGAGAAGCGCTCATACTGGATGGACTACTGGGACTATTACGTGTTAAGGGCTATATGGGTAACCCCTTAACGCTATTAAAAAGAAAGTTTATTTTACTATAGACATTATTATAATAGCAAAATATTACTACATAGTAAATAGTTTAACGGATCCTTAGAGGATGGACGGTCCCAAGCATCCTTTAAGTTACTTGTACCTTATATTATAGTTCACTAGAGTTGGTTTACATTGTATAAGTATGTATGTCCTGACTCGAGTGTTTTGTGCTTTGCTTTACACTCGGGTCAGACTGAGTGATACAACATTAGAGACTCGCCTTTGAAGCTAGAGCCTTGCTTGAAGATCCAGCCATCTATTTCAATTTCAGTATTCTGTTGATTCCAGTTATTCAGTTGATTCCGATGATGCATTCAGCTTGTGCTTGTTTATCATATTAAATTTATGTTGTATCTTGCATAACTCCGATGTATTTATATAGTAACTTCATGAACTACTATCTTTTTGCTTCCGCTGTATTTATTACTCTGTATTTGTGATCTGTGATTTATTTATTTACTGTTTATGCTGTGTTTTGCCAAATTTATTTTACAATTCGGTATTTTGAGCAATTCAAGTCCGACATGTGCGGATGCGAACGGTTGAAAATATCGGATCGTTACATAGTTTCAGGTTTGTCCGTAGTTTGGATCTTTCATTTCCATCAAATCAATCATTCTATTTTTTATTTTAATGCAATTAAACCTGCATTCACAAATGAAACATTCATTTTATTTGATATAAATGTTCTTTTCATTAAATCAATTTTCCTTATATTTTTACAAAACATAAGCTACGTTTGATTGCACCTATTAATTTACAATTTAGTGTACTCTCTATCATTAATTAAAATCATTTGATAACATTAATTTCAATTGTTTACAAAGTTGAATTTCGAAATGGACAAAATAAATGTAATGAGAAATAAAATAATTATTTCCCATCCAATAGTAATTTAAGCATATTTATACACCATTGGATACAAACAGTAATTAAACATTTCTTACCAAATAATAGTTCGAGAGGCTGACCGCAAAAGCAGAACACATGTACCGGTGTATGCCACGGTGGACATTACCCCACTATTGGTTGACCGTTACAAAAGTGGTTCTTGTCTCTTGATCCTTGCAACATCTGTAGGATGATTTCTCAATCTTGAAGGTTTGATTCATCGTTCAAGGTACGATTCATTGGTTATATCTAAAGAAAAAAATTCAATCCTTCAAGGATTACTTCAAAGCTTTGGAATTAAAGTATGATCTACTTATTCTAATAATTTTGATATAATGTTTTAATGAATAAAATTAAATATCATAATTTATATGTGTCCAATATTGTCTATTTGATTTGAAAATGTTTTATGTAGTTTGAATTGTTTATCATATGCATTGATTTTTTTATTTAGGTAAATCAAAACTGAAACTTGTATATGATTGGACAATATTTTAATTTTGTATCTATGTTTAACCATTCAAACCAAAGTGTAATTCTTTTGATTTGAGAGTTTATACATTCTTATTATTTTCATTTATGCTGTAAAAACTTACATAAGATTAAATGATGTTTTGATAAAAAACTGATTACGATAAATTTCTAAATTTGTTACCCTATTTGACATTACAATTATCTTTATTTAAGTATTTAAAGAATTTTAACATATTGCTTAATTCGGTATATATCACCTTTTGTTTTATAATAATAATGAATTTTTTATTTATTTATTCATATGGATTGAATCTCCTTATTTTTGAAAGTTGATTTGTTGTATTATCTGCATTTTATTGTAATTGAAACTCACACGTGGTTAAATGATGCTTTGATAATAAATTGATTATAATAAATTTATAAATTTGTCACCGTATTTATCACGACTAATATCTTTCTTTCAGTATTCAAAGGATTGTTAATATATTGCTCAATTGAGTATGTTTCACTTTTGTTTAATTTTTTTTCCATGTTGGTTGAATCTCCTGATTTAATTATATACATATTTATTTTTTGATTAATTTAAGTTTACATAAGTTCATAAATACATCGGAAAATTTAAATGTAATATAGTTTATTTTGAGTTAACTAAGAAGTTTTGTGTTAATTTTTATATACAAATAATTGCATCTACATGTATATGTACATATAAATCTTAACGTTTATATTTCAAAAATTATATTTTAAATGCTGCATTAATATCAAACAATTTTAAATGAGGTAGTAGTATTGCATATTAATTATTGTTGGCTATTCTATTCTTATATGTCATAATGATTCAATGATTGCTAATTGAATGCTGCATAAATCAAAGTTTGTCAAAAAATAGAAAGATGTATTAGGGTTTTAAGCGTAGAGTTAGATTAGTCTATAGCGGGTGTCACGAGTTTACGTGTGTAAGCGTCCAACTACTTAATTTCTAGTAGAAACTTAAGGCGCAGCACGTAGGCAGGGTTTTGCCGAAGCTGGATAAATTTGTGTTGTTCTATTTCTATTTTTAATATGCTGTTATTATTTATGCTGCTATTATTCTGCCACTATCCGTGCTGCAATTAGTTTATATATTTCTGCGTTAATTTTTATAATTATTAGTATCACCCTATTCAACCCCTCCTCTAGGGTGAAATCAATCGTACAAGTGGTATCAAAGCTAAGAACAAATATCAAAGCAGAATAGTCAAAGCACTAGACAACTCAGAAGAATAGGAGATCATTTGTCACAAGTGCAACAAACCGGTCATATCAAGCCCAATTGTTCTCAGAATCAATTCAGCCAAGGAAGAAAACTTAAAAGGAGAAGTTTTGCAGCCACTTGGAATGAAACTGAAGAAGATGATAAAAGCACTGGCAGTGAGAGTGAAAAAGCAGACCTGTTCCTTCGAGGTGATATAACTGACAGTGCTGATGACGAGCCAAGCTGGTATCAAAACTTACTCATTCAGAATTACTTATATATTTTCATGAAGTAAATGTCTATTTCGAAATAATTAGGGAGAAATATGCTAAAATTGAATCACAAAGAGATACTTTGATAGATTTAAATAAATAGCTTGATCAATTAGTTAAAAACTATCAAACCAAGAGTCGTGAGTGTGATAAGTGTCCATCACTTGAAGAAGAGATTAAAAAATCAGAATTTAAAATTAAAACACTTAAAAATGAGATTATGATTTTGAAAGAAAATGAAAACACTATGAGAGAAAATTCTATTAAAAAGTGCACACAATTATTGAATGAAAATGAATCTTTCAAAACACAAGTCCAACAATTGTCTACAACTTTAGGAAAATTTTCCAAAGGAGAAAGATCGTTATATATGCTATTAGGGAAATACTATTAATACAGTTAGACAAGGACTTAGGTATAATCAATCTGAACTTGTTAAAAGTGAAATTAATCAAGTCAATTCAAAGTGCACAATTTGTAGAAAAATTGGACACAATCAAAATATTTGTTGGTATAGACCAAAATACGTGAAAACCATACCAATTTGGGATTCAAAAGGTACGAATATAAAATCCCTTAAAGTCAAACAAACAACTGGATGCCAAAAGGAACAAATATAAATAATTTGGGGTCTACTCAAACATGTTTTTCAAAATCATTTGCCACTAACAACATGGACCTATAAAATAAATAGGTCATAAAAATCTTTTCTCGTGTAGGTGTGGTAGCAGACTAAAGAACAACAACAATGTTACCTGAATTCTGGCTATTTCAGGCACATGATTGACAACAAATCAAAGTTTCCTAGCCTAGTATAAAGGTGACAGAATCACAATGAGCAACAACGAAAAATTATCTTAAAGGGAAAATAGGTAACGGTACATCTGCCTTGAATGATATATTAAATGTGATAATCTGCATCATAGTCTAATTTAAATTCATCCAGTTATGTGATAATGAAATAAATGATTTTAATTTTAAAAATGTTGACCAATCATCCTTGAACTACTTCATATAGATTTCCTTTGCCTAAAAATGTTGATTGATGATTACTCAAGATACACGTGGAATATTGTTTATCTTATTTTGACACTATGTTCATTGTTTGTTTATCTACACGGTCTCAATTCAAATCCAAAAAGAATTTCAGTTAAAAGTTGCAAAAAGATTTTAAGGTATTTGCTGCAATTTCACGATCTGGTCTATAGCATCCAACTAATGATAATCTTGAGTGAAAGGAAAATTCGGACGCAGATTACACTAGTAATCTAATTGATAGAAAAAGTACTAGTGGAACATGTTTTAGGTAGAGACATTCATTAGTTGCATCACATTTTCAAAGAAAATATCTACATATTTTTCATTTGAACTAATTTTCAAATAGCACACATTTTTCTTATAAAACCCCTTACAGAAAATCGTTTTTGTTGACCTTTTTTGGATTAGTCATTCTAGAAAATTTAATTTTATAATTATTTTTGAATTTGATCTTAAATGGTTACGTTAATTAATTTGACTCCCTACTGATTATCAAAAAGGTAAATAGTAATTGAAAAAGTGATGAGTGTTGATATTAATCATATATTATAACTTGAGACGGTATATTTAGTAAATTTCTTTAGAAATTTAAATAAGATTTATAATAACTTTTGATGGGTAAAAATTCCATGACCATCTCTATTTCTAATTACCACCACTCATGAAAATCCAATATAGTATGTCAATAAGCGGTATTTTTAAATAGGAAATATTCGTTTTCATTTTATTTATTTTTTTAATAAAAAACATCCAAAGTATTCACTCTCATTTAAAAGTCCTCATTGTTATGCATGGGTAAATTACCTGGAATGTTTGTATATATGCTTTCATGCTCAATTAAAAGTCCTCATGGTTATGCATGTATGGAACACATATCAAAATTGGTTATTAAATAGACAAGTCAATTCTAATCCCATTTAAAAGTCCTTATTTAAAAGTCCTCATTTAAAAGTCCTCACTGTTATGCATGGGTGAATTACTTGGAATATTTGTATATATGCTTTCATAATTTGTTTTTAAAAAAATCAAAATTTTAAAACAAAAGTTGGCTTTTGTTCTTAGCTATGATACCACTTGTACGATTGATTTCACCCTAGAGGAGGGGGTGAATAGAGTGATGCTAATAATTATAAAAATTAACGCAGAAATATATAAAATAATTGCAGCACCGATAGTGGCAGAATAATAGCAACACAAATAATAACAGCATATTAAAAATAGAAATAGAACAACACAGATTTATCCAGTTTCGGCAAAACCCTGCCTACGTGCTGCGCCTTAAGTTTCTACTAGAAATTAAGTAGTCGGACGCTTACACACGTAAACTCGCGACACCCGCTATCGACTAATCTAACTCTACGCTCAAAACCCTGATACATCTTTCTATTTTTTGACGAACTTTGATTTATGCAGCATTCAATTAGCAATCATTCAATCATTATGACATATAAGAATGGAATAACCAACAATAATTAATATGCAATACTACCGCGTCGTTTAAAATTGTTTGATATTAATGCAGCATTTAAAATATACAATTTGAAATATAAACGTAAAGATTTATATGTATATATACATGTAGATGCAATTATTTGTATATAAAAATTAACGCAAAACTTCTTAGTTAACTCAAAATAAACTATATTACATTTAAATTTTCTGATGTATTTATGAACTTATGTAAACTTAAATTAATTAAAAAAATAAATATGTATATAATTAAATCAGGAGATTCAACCTACATGGAAAAAAAATTAAACAAAAGTGAAACATACTCAATTGAGCAATATATTAACAATCCTTTGAATACTGAAAGAAAGATATTAGTCATGACAAATACGGTGACAAATTTATAAATTTATTATAATCAATTTATTATCAAAGCATCATTTAATCACGTGTGAGTTTCAATTACAATAAGATGCAGATAATAAAAACAAATCAACTTTCAAAAATAAGGAGATTCAATCCATATGAATAGATAAATAAATAATTCATTATTATTATAAAACAAAAGGTGATATATACCGAATTAAGCAATATGTTAAAATTCTTTGAATACTTAAATAAAGATAATTGTGATGTCAAATAGGGTAACAAATTTAGAAATTTATTGTAATCGGTTTGTTTTCAAAACATTATTTAATCTTATGTAAGTTTTTACAGCATAAATGAAAATAATAAGAATGTATAAACTTTCAAATCGAAAGAATTACACTTTGGTTTGAATGGTTAAACACAGATCCAAAATTAAAATATTGTCCAATTATATACAAGTTTTAGTTTTGAATTGTTTATCATATGAATTGATTTTTTATTATTTAGATTAATCAAAACTGAAACTTGTATATGATTGGACAATATTTTAATTTTGGATCTATGTTTAACTATTCAAACCAAAGTGTAATTCTTTTGATTTGAAAGTTTATGCATTCTTATTATTTTCATTTATGCTGTAAAAACTTACATAAGATTAAATGATGTTTTGATAACAAACTGATTACAATAAGTTTCTATATTTGTTACCCTATTTGACATCACAATTATATTTATTTAAGTATTCAAAGAATTTTAACATACTGCTTAATTCGGTATATATCACCTTTTGTTTTATAATAATAATGAATTTTTTATTTATTTATTCATATGGATTGAATCTCCTTATTTTTGAAAGTTGATTTGTTTTTATTATTGGCATCTTATTGTAATTGAAACTCACACATGATTAAATGATGCTTTGATAATAAATTGATTATAATATAAATTTGTCGTCGTATTTGTCATGACTAATATCTTTCTTTCAGTATTCAAAGGACTGTTAAAATATTGCTCAATTGAGTTGTTTCACTTTTGTTTAATTTTTTTTCCATGTAGGTTGAATCTCCTGATTTAATTATATACATATTTATTTTTTTAATTAATTTAAGTTTACATAAGTTCATAAATACATTAGAAAATTTAAATGTAATATAGTTTATTTTGAGTTAACTAAGAAGTTTTGCGTTAATTTTTATATAAAAATAATTGCTTCTACATGTATATGTACATATAAATCTTAACGTTTATATTTCAAAATGTATATTTTAAATGCTGCATTAATATCAAACAATTTTAAACGAGGCCGTAGTATTGCATATTAATTATTGTTGGCTATTCTATTCTTATATGTCATAATGATTCAATGATTGCTAATTGAATGCTGCATAAATCAAAGTTTGTCAAAAAATAGAAAGATGTATCAATCATCCTTGTCATCTATTATTTCTTTCCCTTTTGACCGTTATGTAATTGCATCTAAATTTATTATTATTCATTCATATACATCATGCTATCAATTGTCATATTTGCCTTATGTTTAATTGTTCTGTCGCACAATTAAGCAATAAATATATTTGGTACATTCAAAAGTTATTTTTATATCCCATTCTTGATTGTATTTGAATTAAGTTAATAAAACAAAATATGGTGTTAAATAAAATACTGATTTTCTTTAAAAGAAATTTACATAAAATCTAAATTTATTTAGACTTCATAGGCCCATTAATGATCCAAAAATGATAAATTTTTTGACGTTCAGCCCTGTAGCAAATCGGCCCAATTTCCTCAATATGGAGTTGGATGACTATGTTATAGATATATATACATTGTATTAAAGTGGAGTGTTGAAAAAAGTGATAAAATATTGAATTTTTATGTTTTTTGTTTAGTCTTACATCGCAAAGTAATTTGAAACACAAGTTCCAAACCTATATATTGAATTCTATTTCAACCCGAATATATACTTAGTAGCCCCCCCCTAAAAAATTAAAAATTAAAAAAGTCTGTAAAGCCAAAAAATAACTTATAGCCCCCTACCATTTCCAGAAGTACCCTTCTCATCACGCAAAACGAGAAAAATTGAATTTTTTCTTCACTGATTTAGAAACCAGTGCTAGAATTTTTTTCTTAACTGATTTAGAAACTTAGTAGTGAAAAGTTGATTTTTTTCTTAGTATAGTCTGTATACCCAAAAAATAACTTAGTAGTGAAAATCAATTTTTTTTTCCACTGATTTAGAAACCCAATTCATATTTTCTTCAAAAGTACAATTAAAAAGGTCCGTAGACCTAAAAAATAACTTAATAGTGAAAAATTGAATTTTTTCTCCATTGATTTAGAAATTAGGGTTTTGAAGAAGTGGTGGTTTAAAATGTAAGAAACCGACGTAAAAACATAATGGAATTGGGAAGAAAGAAAGGACGCATCTTTCTAAGGGTATTTTATCTTTCAAATTTTATATATTTTAGGAGGGTTACTAAGTAATTATTTTTGTTGAAATAGAATTTGCCACGTAATATTTTTTACTGGTACCTCTATTTGTAATCTTCTCTCTCAGTATTAATAAATTTTTTCTCTCTTTAGTGGACATATATTATCATAATGACAGTGAAACCATTTTAATTTATTTTTGTGCTTCTCTTTTATTTACTATTATTCGGTTGATTTCACCTTTGTCGTGAAAAATCCCAATAAATTTATTTGATTGTTTCGCAGTTCAATATTTTGATTCTATTTGGTTTTCGTATCAGTGTCGTTATATCTGCTTAGCAACACTAACCCTAACAATACTATCACCAACTTAATTTATACTTCAAATTATAGAAGTTGTAATTAAACAATGAAATGTGTGAAGTATTATATGCAAAACTAATTTAGTGACTCGACTTGACTAAATTCTTACCCCGCTTCCGAAGAACTACAAAAACATATTATTTTATTGTGGAAATTAGGACACGCCCCTTAATTACAAAACTAATACACAAAAACTCCTTTTCAAAACATAGATTTCACAAACTTTTTTGTAATTATTTTCAATTGAAAATTTACCAATTATACTATAAATATTTACAATTAAAACCGCAAATGTCCGCAGTTTTAATTACAAAGATCTATAATCTAACTGTATATATTTATTTTACAAAAACTCACAGTTGGAACTGTAAATATTTGTATTATAAATTGCAAATTTTTAAATGTTTTTCTGTGATACTATAAAATCTAGAGATTGATTTTTACAGTTATACGGTTTTACTAATATTAGTTCTTTTTTTATTTTATATAATAACATTAATTAATTATATGAAATTTAAAGCACCTTCTTATTCGGATTCCTGTTTCAAACCACCACCAAAACTAATTTGTCTTTTGATTTGTTGATTGTCTCCCACCTCCATTTGATGGTCTTCCTGCAAATGCAACCCTAATGGGCCAAGCGGTCGAGCCTCGACGAATGTATCAACATCGCCTTTGGATGGACCGGGCCCACCAATCTAGCAGTGTTCAATGATCCCGTAAACCCTAGCGAGACTCTATATAATCCCCTTCGTCCTCTGCCAAAATCGTGCCGTCTTCCATCTTCTTCCCTTTTCCTTGCTCATAGATTTCAAAATTTTACTGGTGTTTTTCTTTTTCCATTGAACGTATATTTCGTATAGAAGTAATTTTTTATAAATGATTCTTGGAATTGAGCAGTCGAGCGGTAACAATCCAGCCGGAGTCATGCATCGTCCTTCGAGCTGAATCTTACAGTGGCTGTTTCCGTAACTCGTTTGGAATAGCGATCCTCTTTGTCCATTGCTAGACATATAGCAATCTTTATGTCATTTCATTATAAGTTTGGATCCAGATTTTGACTTCGACGCCATAATGCTTATTTTGCATTTCCACTGGCTATTCTGGTTTTTATCTCTCCACCCTTCATTTGTATTACTTTGAAACAAAATTAAAGTAGTCAAGGTTCCTAATCTGTTAGGATTCAATGGCAATATATCATATCAATTCTTAATTATTCCAGAAAATCGAGGCTTATTAGATGCTTGTGGTTCTGTAACATTTTGTTCTGAGACATATAAATTTGGTATGTAATTTGTCTCGGTTCATTACATTGTGCTACAGAGAAAGTAACGGTTGATAATTTTTTAGCGAAATGATGTTTTGGATTTAAGCCATGTGCTTATTACAGGTCTCGTATTTTCATTTAAGTTCATTGATTTATGTTGTTATAAGTTTACTTTAATTTTGTTGTTGCGAGTTGACTTCAGTTTTATATGCGGAAAAGAAATATGTCGTTTTGTTGGTTTCTCTTTGAACCTTTACTGGAAGTATGCTTAAATGAGTGAAGTCATTTTATTAGTAAATTAGATGTGTATTTTCGTACTGGTAGTCCGTTCTGTTATGTTATATGCTAAATACATAATGATTCCTTTCTCAAACTACAAAATAAAGTTATTTGTGTTTCTTCTTAGTTTCTACACTTTTATGACAATGGGGTCTCTTTCATATATATATATATATATATATATATATATATATATATATATATATATATATATATATATATATATATAATCCAGGAGGTTAACAATTGTTATTCAAAATATGGATGCTTTTTGGTTGCATAAAGTAATAAGTTTGATATGTACTCTTTAATTATAGCATGATAAATCCAGAACGGGAAACGTTAACATGATTGAATGCATGTTAACACCGTGTACCAACACAAATAACCTTCAATTTTTAACAAGGCAAAAAAAATAACCAAGTAGACGTTACACGGTAAGTATGGATTAGAGGTTAATTGTCTAGACGATGATAAATACAGGATTAACTGGAACTAAGTGTTTTTGATAAATCATCTATTTTGTATGAAATTTTATTGTTTTGTTTGGCGTTGATTGATATATGTTAGCATTTTGAGATATTGATTGTGCCTTGGAAAACCAAGGAGGCAGGACCATCTAAGTTAGTACATTGATACTTATCTGTAGCAATGAATCTTACATAATGCCCATATAACACCAAAATTAAAATTTTGATTTTTATATGAGGTAGTAAACTTGTCTAGGTGAGTTTAAATGAATTGCTAAGCAGTAAGTCTTCCTGCGGATGCTTAAAAATATTTTTACAACATCGGTTTTGAACAAGTGATTTTGATAAACGGTGCATTTGGTTCGAACATTCAAATTGCAACCTAACTCTATTAGGTAGAATGAATCTAGTTTTTTTAACGTTTTAGAAATATCCAAAGCAGTTTACCTCATGCTATCCTTCTTCAGTTAGGTTGGCAATTGGAATCGAGAATTGCAAAACTGAACCGAATCCGATGGGTTTCAGATTGGGTTTGGATGATGAAAAATACAACAAAGGTCTGATAAATCCGACCCGAACAGACCGTATCGAAAGACCGGACCAAAAAACAACGAAATGTATGCATTTTTAATATTATCACTCAATTTGACCCGATTCGAAGCTCAGGTCGGCTCTAGGTTTTTTATTTATAGTTGGACCCGATAAAATTCGGCCTGTCTAGAATTTAGATCTCCTGGGTCGGGTCCGGGTTCGGGTCCATCAGGTCGGGTCTAATTGCGACCCCTATCTTCGACGTGGTTGATTATACCCCCTACAACTCTATTTTGAAAGAACTTTTTTATGTTTTTAAAAGATTTTCCATCAAAATAATTTTTTTCACTCTTTGATCAATTGACATTTTAAGAAGTGTCTTCGATGACGTCTTTTCTTTTTAATTTGTTTTGTAACAATAAATTGATGATGCCTTTTTTATTTATAGTTGCACAAACATTTTGGAACTATGAATTGAACTGATAACACGCTTCTATATTCATACTCAAAAAATACATGTCAACACTCGTACTGTTACTTATAAAATATTGCTTTGAATTTTTTTGATAAACGACTAATTTTTTGCAATGCATCACAAATTTAGCTTTATGCATGCAGTAATTTAAAATTTTTAAGCTATGAAATAAAATCGAAAATAGTCTAATTTTTTTTAGACAATTGAATGCATAAACTAAATTATGATATACCGTCAAAGATTTAGCGGTTTATCAAAACATTTCATAACATCATTTTATAAGTTGCATTATGAGCATATAGGTTAATGTCTTTTCTTTAAAATATAAAAATGTGTCATAAATTTAATTAATAGTTTTAGTATGAACTATAAATAAAAGAAGAAATCATCAATCCATATTTCCAATTTCAATACAAATTAGAAAGGACATCATGGACTACACTTTTTAAAATGTCAATTGATCCTAGAGTGAAATAAAAATAGTTACGTTTAAATTGATATTTTCGTCTATCATTATTATTTGCGAGGTCAAAACCTTTGTACCGTTTATAACTTTATATGTTCCTTAAATTCCACTAGGAAGAGTGCCACTTTCTCTCTCTTAACTAGACAAACACAACTTTGGCCCCTTTCAAAAAACTATGAAAGTAGAGCATGTATTCATGATCATATTATTTTCATTCTTTATCCTCCAAGTATATTATAGAAGTATATATCTTCTAATTAGTTTGTGTAGGTGATGAATATCTTTATCTCCGGTTATCTTCCACATTACAAAGAATTTGTTGATCCAGTTTACCTGAATATTCGATTGTTTGTATAGTATCTTTATGGTATGACATTCTATAATGTCACATTTTTTGTTTTTATAGAATACCACTATTTCAATTAGTAGTCATTTTTTAGTAAATAAGTAAAACCTTTGTAACACTCATGATTATATTGTTTGTAATTTATTATCTTATCCTTCATAAAAGTTACTCTACCACAAGGTACTAACTACCTATGTATAACGTAATTATCAAATATATAGTTTTGATGAATTTTTGTGTTTGTATTTATTAGCTATATATACCACAGTTATTCTATGTTAAAGTAAATAAAACACTATTGTTAATGATAAATTATTGGTGGGTTTATTATATCTAGGACATAACATTTTTACGTATGTCTAAATTAATTATAGGATTTATACAGATGGATCATGTATTTGTCTCTCAAACTATAATTGCCACTTTTGCCAAATAGACATAAAGTGTACTACATTTAGACAATTTATAATTTTCATCTTCAATATGTCATTCATATTGTAATATAAGCCGTGATATGATTCCTAAGAAATGAAGGTTTTATTTTCTCATGTAATTCATATTATGATTGTTTTGGAAATTTATATATAACAACAAATTTTGCCACGCTTGAACCCTTATTCCTAAGCAAAGTATTTTTATGATTAATTCAAAAAGGTGTGTACACTACACACACATTATCCATAGATACATATTATAATTTTCATATTGTGCCTAAAAATGTATTTACATGTAGTTGGTTAATATTTGGTAAGCGAACAATTTATCGATGATCATATGGGTAACCAATAATTTTTGCAAATAAGAGGTTTAATTCTAAGAGTCTTAAAACACCCATATTATTAATTATAATAAGCATAAATCAATACTTTCTTTTTGTATTATAAATAAAGCTCTTGAAATTTATCAAAATTCAAAACAGTCCTTTTTCAAGAATCCTTTAGGATGCAGTAAATAAAAATACACAGTTTGTAAACTTTTGTCCATATCATGTTATATCATTTAATTGCGTGAAATGTGTCTTTTGTATAAATATGATTTAAGTTATATTAGGTTATTAGGTTGGCCTATCATAGACACTATTAGTTATGGATGGTGGCATGTTCACTGAAGCATCAGAAATCATTTTTGGATGACCGTATCCTTGGATCCACACCATTCATAATTAATGAATATAGTAAAATTAATGAAAATTTCTAGTTTAACAAAAAATTACTTAATACAGAACAAAAATACAAAAAGTAACTTGATTATACAATTTTTTTTTCAAAGTAAGTATGTGTTTTATGTTTTTCCTTATAAAATGAAGTCTTTCATTATAATAGATTGCATATGGACCAATGATGTTTGGATGTGGGTGCCTGAGTATTTTCTATTTTTTAAATTCCAATGTAAACAAATTTAAGTATTTCTGGCATCCAAACAAATTGTAAATATTTCTGGTATTCGTTATAGGCCCACTTTCAAAACACCGGAATCATTGTGCACTTTGCATTGTAAAAACACATCTAACTAAAGCAACAAAAGGTAGTTTCCACTTTGAGGAATGCAACTAGTATTAAAACAACTAAAATTGCACACAAACAAAACATTATAAACTTTGCTATCAAAAACCTTAATATCTTGTGATATAGATCTCATTTTAGACTGGATCTCTTTTTATGATTTGATTTATATTCTGATTCAAACTTAATTAAGAATGCAATTTCGAAAGATCAACAAGTCAATATTAATATATTTATTATACTTATTTTGGTTCATAATTTCAGTTTTCATGTTTTCTTTACTAAAAAATGTAACAAGCGAAATAATTTATTTTTGGCCATGATGATTCCAAAGTGTGTACAAACATTAGAATATGGATTTTTGACTCTACGACTTAAAGATCTAAATTCAATGTTGAATTGAATTTTCGATTTATGATTTACAGTTTTAATCCCGTTCTGGAAACCTTGATTTTGGCACTTTCTAATTAATAACACTTATCATTATTTAATGCTATATTTCAATTACATAATGCAATGGATCAAATTAAGAACTTTTAACTATATTGCATTGTAAAGAATCGTTAAAACATTGGGTCTTAACTATATTGCATTGTAAAGAATGTTTAAAACATGGGGTCACTTTGAATAACTGAATCTAGTATAATTGCAAAACATTCATTTAACTTGAAGCGCAATCGTTTGTGATACATTTAAAGCCTTCCATGTCTTTCTTTTATTTAAGCAGGCAAATCACTCAATGAGCTTTATCATGACGAGTGTTGCGGCACGTGCTTCGCACGTAATGAAGAATACTGAATTGTTTTTTTTACAAATTGTATTTATCTAACACGTTCAAAAGAAAATGATTTCCACATATATTTAATTATATTATTGTGTTGAATCATACGTAAAGTAGTTTATTTGCTGAATTCTATTTTTATGTGATATCAAGACATATTAAGTATTTGTAGAGGAAATTTTGAAGTTGTAAAAGAGGTTTAATTGTTAGATCGTAATTTTAAACGTTACTAAATTTTAATAATATTTGTAAATAGACATTTTTGGTATTTCAAGTTAATACTGAAAAAGTATGACATCAAATGTGTAAAGATATAAAGAGGAATTTTGGAGGTTTGTGGTCGGACCAAAAGTTTGCGTTTCAAACTAACTATTAGTAAAGAAAAGACGTCATCTTTCGTTCAACATGTTAGAGAATTTTGTTGCTTTATATCATTGCATTGGACTATTTACGAAATTCATGGCATTGGTTAAAATGGACCATTTATCTCCGATATTTAGTTCTAGATAAAGGATACCAAAATATCTGATCATAGTCGTACTCGTCATATTTTTAAGTTCTACTCTTATGATCATTAATTTGACCTGAGACCCCATTGTTTACTCAAACTATCATTATTAATTTGATCTGAGACCCGATTGTTTACTCAAACTATCAGTTAAGGAACTAATTATCACCATTATGTACAATTTTTTACGATTAATGTGACAAATTGCATATATTTTTTACAAACCTATACAACTAATAAAGATCATTGACTGTTTACGATTTTTACCGTTAGCGTTTGGTCCATTTATAAAGTCATATAAATATTATTTCGAAATTTCATAATAAAAAAAGAGTGATTATTAAGTATGACTTGTATGCTTTTTAAACATTTGAATGATTCTTTTCACTTAAAATTAAAAAGTTTCATGCATTATATACTTGTGCATAGACCGATATACTAGATTTTCGACAAACTTTGTGTTCCTTGCACTCCTTTCGCTCTACTTTTAGTTGTATACCTTGACTAGTTTGTTTAATTAATCTTAGAATCCCAATATTTCATTAGTGCAAAAAATTATGAATCTTAGGAAATATATCATAAATATTCCAAAGCTTTGAGCTAAAATTTCAGTGTCATCATCTTCTTCATTTTATAAAGCAAATCATTTGCAAATCAATTTCAAATCACCTCAAATTTGGAGTGAGACCTTATTACAACATTACAAAGACCTTCTACCTAGTTTGTTTTGGAAAAAACAAAGCCACACTCCACATACAAAGAAGGGCGGTGAGCATACATTGAGGGAAGATGGAAAAGGAGCAAGGCAAAAGCTATAAAGCAAGGAAGGAAAGTGTTGCTAATTTGAGTTCAGACTTTAGTTCTTGAATCTTGGTTAATTCTGTGGTAAAAGGTGAGTTAACATCTCACTTTGAATGAAAAATATAACGATTATATGTTGTGTCTTGTTGTCTTAATGTTGTTTGAATTATTGTTAACTTATATTGAAAAAATGGTTGCAACTTATTACTTACTTTAAAAGCAAGTGACATATGTGATCCATGTACATGGACTTGAACAAACTTGAAATGGACTTGAATGGACATATATGACACGTTAATTAACTTTGAACAAAGCATATTAGTTATATGTGGACTTTAATTTAGATTAAAATTGGATTTGAAAGTGCACTTATAACGATAATCGTTATTTATATGGTTTGGAATTGCCTTGTTTTTTGCAATTGTTATTGAACTTTGTAAAGAGATTCATAGGGTATTCTCGCCATGTTTGCAATTTTTTGTATGTATGTTTGTTGTTGTTAAAAGCTTTAATACTAAAAAGTAATATCTCGAAAACAGCCAAAACATCACTAGTGCAAAACTGCTCTGTTTAACATTGATTTTTGAACCTCAAATGTTTCAAAATGGACTAACTTTGAATGATTTGTTTCATTTTTTTTAAAATGTATTTTCTAACTCATATTAGAGTATTTTAAAGTAGTTTGAGATTTATACAACGACCGGTAAATCCGTACAATTGAAGCTGACAATAAACCACATGTCCAACCCAAATTACAAAAAAAAGATGGATAGTTATGAGAGAGAAAGCAGAAAGAAGAAGAGAAAAGGAAACCGAAACGACATAGAGTTCCACAATCGCAGCGGAACAACGCATAATACGTAACGACCCTATTTTCGAAACCGTAATATAAGGCAAATTTAATTATACTATATGAAATTGATTTTTGATAATTAGTATTTTGGAAATAAGATTTTTATTTAATTGAAGTCTATTAAATAATAGATTTTATTTATGCATTAACAAATTGAATTAATTAATCAAATAATTTTTAGAAGATGTATTAAATCGAATAAAGTGTTGTTAAATATAAATATTTTAAAGTGTAATAACTTTATAAATTGAAATAGATGAAAATAAGTTTTATTTGATATTTAATACAATCAATAAATCGACGAAGATAAACCAGTATTGAATTAAAAGTAATTGTGTAATTATCGAAGTGTAATTTTTAAAAACGAATGGTAAATTAATTCCAGTTAGATCAGAATTTATTTACCAAAAAGAACATTGAGTTAAATAAAATAAAAATAAAGAAAATGAAATTTTATTTAATTAAAACTCAATCCCAAATTACACCACTCTCATTCTTCCTTTATTTTCAATTAGCAAACCCATTTTCTCATTTTTCAGGCTTACCCAAAATAAAACCCCCTTCAAGCGTATGCCCTACCATTTCATGATAATCAAATCGAAGAAAAAAAATAAGAAATCGACAAAGATGGCAATGCATTCACACATGACACGATCTGGAGAAAGGCGACGACGATCTCATGTCGGCATTGATGGCTGAAGTGCTGCTCAAGCACATGTAACTGTAAGCGTTTGTTTGGGAAGCTCGCATTTGAGAAGGGAGACGACGGCAATCAGGAACGTAGGAGGAGGCGATCGACGCCTGGCTATGCTCGCGTGGGGGTATTGTTGATCGAGGACATCAGCGATGCGATTGTGTTCTTGTGGGGTTCTGGCAGAGGAGCAGAGTAATCGACGACAGTGGATGGTTACGAGATTGGCAGGGACATGGATTGGAGCGATGATGGTTGTGTCCAAGTTCCCGGAGACGGTTGTTAGTCCTTAAAATGATAGTTTTGATGACAACAACCTTAGGACTTGTTATAAAATATAAATACTAACGTTATGGTTTAGATATATATGCATATGCAGGATACAAACATGCAGCTAACAAGAATGAAGGCTGTACAATATGGAGATACAAGACCGATGAATTTAAAGATCGAAGCCATCAAGATTGAAGACTCAGGAGTATCAAGATATCAAGAGTTCAAAATTTCAATAGTACAACATAAGTATCGAGTCTATAATTATGTTAAAACTTCTTGAAAGCACATACATCTTTATTTGAAATTTATTCGTGAAATAAAATCCACTTCGAGCCTGTTAAAGGCATGAAACCCTAATGAGATGTAACCCACGGTAATATCTAGTAGAACATATAGTGGTCCTATTTTGATATCCACTACTTTTATAAAAATGCTTATGAAAAATATGTCTTTCGTTTTTAAAAATGTTTTCAAAACATTCTTTTCAAAAAGACATGTTTCTTGGTTTTAAATATTTTAGTCTTAAAACTATTTTTATCATTTTTAATATTTTAATTTCAAAATTGTCCTTATTTTTAAACCCTCTTTTGTTTTAAGTATTTAACTTTAAAATATTTATATATTCGGATTTTAAATCACTTTATAAATTAAGATTATATATGTACACATATATATATGTATATTATATATTATTTTCTAAACTATTTTATATGTTTAAAATATATTCAAATATATTTACAGAGTTTAGAAATTGTTTTGACAAAATATAGAAACCAATTTTGCCAAAAAAAATCAAAACATCAATTTTGCCTTGAGCACGTCGACATCCCTCAACCCCTCACGTCGACATGGTGTCTGTTATTTTCAAATTTTAAAAGAAATGTCTACTCGTCATATCCTTTCACGAATAGATATGCTTGTTGCTCTGCTGTAAATACCAGTAAATTTTGAACGATTTTTTACCAAATTTCATTTATTTTCTCTCATCTTCATCTTCTACATTTGTTCTTAAGAATCCTAAATTATATTCTGCCGAAATACCAAGTGAATCAAGCCTAATTATCTCTTGTTCGATTCGCTGCCACTCTCTCCATAAAATCTTAGTGCTATGCAGAGTTGTAAAATATTTTATAAATCAAACTGTTAAGTAAAAGGTGCGGTTGAGTCTTTAAATAAACTGGGTGTGATTGTTGCCTCGGAAATCAATTAAGCGATCTTGTAGCCTGTTAAATTAAGAGAGTTTGCCCTAAACTCGAATACAGGAAGGTATACCTCGTCGTCTTGAAGCCGAGGGTGTGATTTGGGAGATTATTTTGATATGAAATCCGTCCGATTGTATGGGACTGGATGTAGATAACTCAAAATCGTTATAAAATTATGTTGCGTTCTTTTCTTTACTGATTTTATTTAGTATTTGCATCTGCGTCTGATTTGTGATTATATCTGTGTTTGTGAATTGCATTGTTGATGATTAAATTACATAAGTTTCAAAAAGATTTAGAAAATCCACAAAACACTATTCACTCCTTCTAGTGTTATTCCAGCCTCAAGATCTGTAATCCACATTTCTTACATTTGGTATTAGAGCATTTGTTTTCAAAGATTTCATAATTTGAATTTTGAAAAAAGTTTTAAAATGGCTATTTTTGGAGATTTGTTAACACTAGTTTAAAATTGTACAAATCATCATTGTCTCATAAGTTTGCATATAGTTATTATAGTAAATCAAGATATCTACCGAGATTGTATTTTATGTAGAAAGAAAAATGTTATATGGCCTTAGAAGAAACAACACTCAATGGACGAATTGTGCAAATCAAGAAGAATAAGTGGATACTTGATAGTGGATGTTCAAGACACATGACTGGTAATCCAGATATGCTGAATGCTATTATCTATAAAGATGGAGGATTGGTTAATTTTGAAGACAACTCAAAAGGATATGTGATTGTCATCGGCATTGTCAGTAACTCTAAAAACTCCTACTATTTCTAATGTTTTATTAGTTAAGAATATGAAACACAATCTGCTTAGCATTAGTCAACTTTGCGATAAAGGATACAAAATTAAATTTGAAAAAGTTAAATGTCACATCGAAGATAGTAATTCAAATATTATATTTGAAGGAATTAGTAAGAAAAGTAATTATATTCTTACTATGAAAATCTTAAATGATAACTATGTCCTTTGGCTAATACAAGTGACCTTTGGATTTGGTATAAAAGATTTGTACATTTGAATTTTAAACTCTTACCTAGACTTTCTAAATTTGATCTAGTAAGAGGTATTCTTGGAATGGATTTTAAAATAGATAGTACATGTGATGCTTGCCAGTTAGGAAAACTTAGGAAGAGTTGTTTCAAATTAAAAGATATGATTTCAACTTTAAAACCTCTTGAGTTACTTCATCTAGATTTTTCTGGTCCATCTCCAATTCAATCAATAAATCATAATTAATATGTCTTTATAATTGTAAATGATTATTCTATACATGGAAAATTTTTATGAAACATAGAAGTAATACTTTTGATTCATTTAATTTTTTTTCAAAAAGACTTCAAAACCAGCTTTCTTTAAAAATTATAACTGTTTGTAGTGATCACGGTGGGGAATTTGAAGATGAAAATTTTGAGAGATTCTGCAATAAAAAAGGAATAACTTATAATTTCTCCTTTCCAAGAACTTCACAACAAAATGGAGTGGTAGAACATAAAAATAAGACGATTCAAGAGTGTGCTAGAACAATACTTTCAGATAGTAATTTACCAAAACATTTTCGGGCTAAAGCAGTCGCTACAGCTTGCTACATTTTGACTAGAATGTTTAATTAGACCGTTAACTGATAAAACATCTTATGGGCTTCTTTACAAGGAGAAATCAAAGGTATCTTATTTTAGAGTTTTGGAAGTAAATGTTTTATTCTAAATACAAAAGACAATTTGGATAAATTTGATCCTAAATTCGATAAATGAATCTTTATCGAATATTCTAGTAGAAGTAAAACATACAGAGTTTTCAATTTAAGAACTAATACTATTGAAGAAACAATGCATGTTTCGTTTGATGAAAATTTCAAAGATGTTGAATAAATTAATGATGAAGAAGATTTTGCTACCCTAAATAATGAATCAACTGAACAAATAATGAACTTATTCAAATAAAAAGGTTAAGCTTTTAAATGATCATCATATAGAAAATATACTAGGTGATATTGAATCTGTTATTAGAACTAGAAATCAACTAAATAACATGAGTAATGTTGCTTTTATATCATCTATTGGACCTAAAAATCCAAAGGAAGCATCGGCTGATGATTCATGAATTCTAATTATGTAAGAAGAACTGAATCAATTCACCAGAAATGACGAATGAGAACTTGTTCCTAGACCCAAGGATAAAACTATAATAGAAACTATATGGGCTTATAAAAATAAAATGAATGAACGAGGTGAGGTTGTTAAAAATAAAGCTCGATTAGTCGCACAAGTTTATTGTCAACAAAAAGGAATAGATTCTGATGAAATCTTTGCATCCGTAGCAAGATTAGAAGCCATTTGAATTCTACTTACTTTCGTAAACTATAATAATTTCAAATTATTTCAAATGGATGTCAAAAGTGCTTTTCTAAATGGATTTATTAAAGAGGAAATTTATGTTGAACAACCTCCACTCTTTGAAGTTGAAAAATTTCCAAACCTTGTTTTCAAACTTAAGAAAGCTCTATATGATCTGAAATAAGCTCCTAGAGCATGGTATGGCAAACTATGATTTTTTCTATTACAATCAAATTTGAAATTGGTAAATTAGATAATATTCTTTTCATTAAAAGAAATTAAATGATATCCAATTGTACAAGTTTATGTAGATGATATTATTTTTAGTTCAACTAATCATGAATGAATAAAGAATTTTATGAAATAATGACAAAAGAGTTTGAGATAAGTTATATGGGTGAACATACTTTCTTCTTAGGTTTACAAATAAAATAGTTAGATAATGGTATTTTTATTAGTCAAGAAAAATATGCTAGGGATCTAGTTAGTAAATTTTGTATGACTACTGCGAGTGGAAACCCACTCCCATGGCAACCAATGAAGCTGGGAGTAGACCTATATAGGGGAATGATTAGATCATTACTCTATATTACTGCGAGTAGACCTGATATCATGCATAGTGTTTGTCTCTGTGCAAGATACCAATCTCAACCCAAAGAGACTCACTTAAAAGTTGTGAAACGTATCATAAGATACGTTAAACATACTTTTGATTATGGTTTATTTTACCCTAAAAATGATTCATTTGATTTAATCTCTTATTGTGATGCTGTCTATGCTGGTTGCAAATCTGATTGAAAAAATACAAGTGAAACTAGTCACTTTTTGGGGCATTCTTTGGTTTCATGGTTTAGTAAAAAGAAAAATTCCGTTTCTTTATCAGCAACTAAAGCAGAATATATCTTTACTATTTTGGCTTGCTCTCATGTCATTTATATGCAACAAACCCTAAAAGATTTTGGATTAACAATTTCAAAATCATAAATTTATTGTGATAATACTAGTGCAATAAATTTATCAAAAAATCCTACTCATCATGCTAGGATTAAACATATTGATACCGGACATCATTTTCTTAGGGATAATATAAGTAAAGAGATTTTTTTCTCTTTAATTTATCAACTCCGAGAATCAAATTGCTGTTATTTTAACCAAACCTTTAAAATCAACCTATATTTACTAAATTAAGAACAGAACTAGGCATTTGTTCAATAATTAAGATATAGAATATAGATGTAATAAAGTATATTTTTAATAAACAGAGATATACCAGAAAATTAATTTTTTTTATAGGAATGTCGGCATATCCTACCACCCATGTCGACATGCAACGGTAAAATTTGAAAATTTTGATTTTTCTTCTAAAATCAGTTTGGTAGTTATATAAACCTATGTATTTCGAATTTTTCTGTCTTCTCACTTCTCTTTCTATGTAATAAACTTCTAAAAATTAAAACTAATGGCCTCCTCCATTAAATCAAACCAAAATGACACCGTTTCGTTCCCTTCTCTTCATTCTGGTCCATTCCAACGCACTACACCGGCATGTGTGACAAAGATTGAAGAATCTATGATGGATGCCATGCCAATGTTGACTGAACTTCAAGTTGTGCAAATAAGGATGGCAAAAGAATAAGAAAAGCCAGGCAAAATTCTTTGGAATTTACAAAAATTCCTAATGGATAATCATGTAAATCCTATTGTGATTGAAGAAGATTCTCCCAACGTTCAAGTGCATAACCCATTAGAGCACAGCGAAGAGGAAGAAGAAGAAGAGAAAAAAGAAGAGGAAGAAGTACCTATGGAAGAAGATGACAATGTGGTCTGCGTAGGCGAAGTCTGTTTTGACAAAGATGGGAATTTGGTCGAACAATGTGGAAACTTTTGTTTTCATTATCCAAATTGTTGATTTACAAATCTCCAATTGTCGAAAACTCTCGTTAGTAGTGTTATTCTGTAATTTATGTACTTGAATATATTTGTGTGTTTATGTTCCATATATATATGTAAATATAACATCGTATATAATAAAATTTTTTGTTTCTCTTATTATACTTCCTTATTAGTATTCAGTTTGGATAGTATTAGATTAAGGGAGAGCTATAAATAAGTTTAGATTTAGTTTTTATTGATGATGAAGGGGAGAAGTATAAATTAGAGCAGTTAAAGTAGTTAGGCTTAGATTAAGAGGGAGTTATTAGTTCTAGGGGGAGTTATAGTGAAGATGGATTATATTATATAAACATAGGGCGTCATCATCAAAAATGGGGAGATTGTTAGTCCTTAAGATGATGGTTTTGATGAAAACAACCTTAGGACTTGTTATAAAATATAAATACTAACGTTATGATTTAGATATGTATGTATATGAAAGATATAAACATGCAGGTACCAAGAATGAAGACTGTACAGTATAGAGATGCAGAACTTCAAGAGTTCAGGATTTCAATTATGTTACAACTTCTTGAAAGCACTTACATCTTTATTCGAAATTTATTTGTGGGATGGAATTCACTTCGAGCCAATTAAAGGGATGGAACTCTAGTGGGATGGAATACACGACAATATCTAGTGGAACATATAGTGATCCTATTTTGATATCCACTAATTTTATAAAAATGCTTTTCAAAAATAATTATCTCTTGTTTTTAAAAAATGTTTTCAAAACTTTCTTATCAAAAAGACACCTCTCTTTGTTTTAAATATTTTAGCGTCAAAACTTTTTTATCGTTTTTAATATTTTGATTTCAAAATTGTCCTTATTTTTAAACCTTCTCTTGTTTTAAATATTTAGCTTTAAAATATTTATATATTCAGATTTTAAATCAATTTATAGATTAAGATTATACATATTAAAATTACTTTCTAAACTCTTTTATATGTTTAAACTATATTCAAATATATTTACAAAGTTTAGAAATAGTTATGACAAATTATAGAGACTAATTTTAATAAGAAAATCGAAATATCAATTTTGCCTTGAGCATATTGACATCCCTCAACCCCTCAATCCTTCATGTCGACATGGTGTCCGTTATTTTCAAATTTCAATTTTCAAAAGAAGTGTCTATTCATCGTATTCTTTCTTGAATAGATATGGTTGTTGCTCTACTATAAATACCAGTAAGTTCTAAACGAATTTTTTACTAGATTTCATTTATATTCCCTTCTCTTCATCTTCCACATTTATTCTAAAGTATCCTAAATTATACTCTGCCGAAATACCAAGTGAATCAAACTCGATTATCTCTTGTTTGATTCTCCGCCGCTCTCTCCGTAAGATCTTAGTGCTACTCAGAGTTATAGGATCTTTCGTAAATCAAACTGTTAAGTAAAATGTGCGATTGAGCCTTAAAATCAATTGGGTATGATTGCAGCTCCGGAAATCAATTATGTGATCTTGTAGCCTGCCTAAATTAAGAGAGTTTGCCTTGGACTCGAATACATGAGGGTGTGTCTCGTAGTCTTGAAACCGAGGGTGTAATCTGAGAGATTATTTTGATAAGAAATCTGTACGATTGTACGGGACCGGATGTAGGGTAAGTCCGAACCAGTATAAAATCCTGGTGTGTTATTTCTTTTACTGCTTTTATTTAGTATTTGCATCTATGCCTGATTTTGTGATTATATCTGTGTTTATGAATTGCATTTGTTGGTGATTAAATTACATAAATTTTAAATTTTTTTAGAAATCCACAAAACACTATTCATCCACCCTCTAGTGTTATTCCAGTCTTAAGATCCGTAATCCGCATTTCTCACAACGGTCGTTGAATTTGAGTTGGAAGCTAAGGCTGGAACTATTTTTCACTCTCAGACTCGATGAATTATTTATTTAACTCATACATCTATATCAATTAATTATATCCTTTTTTTGCTTTTCTTCAGTTATGAATTGCGTAAATTTTCGTAATGATTGAATGATAGAATTAAAATAAAATTTACCGACATAGTTTTATTTGGTTAATGCTTGAATTGGTTGAATAGAATGTTTGAAATATTGGAATTGAATCAATAGTTAAAAATGAATTAAATGGTTAAAATAAGATTACATGTTAAAACTTATATTGTTCATTGTAAGTTGGGTTGATGATTGAATATGCATACATTGTTGTATAATCAGAGTTTGTCGGAAAACAACTTGGATTGATAAACAATTCGGTATTATGTAATTGTATTTTATAGAGCAATGTTGGCTTAAGTTGTTGAAATTTTATTGGATAAATGTTTTTAAATGAATTTCAAAAATGTGATTTTATCCATTTTGATTCTTATTGGAATTTAGTTTATAAAATATATAGTTAAATTATATTATCTTCTTAAGTTATTGTTTATTTAAAAATTTCCAATTAAAACTTTTAAAGATAAGCAATATTTATATACAAAATATTTTTAAAATTATTATTTATAAGTATATAATTTTGGAAATGCTCTAGAGGCAAAAGATAAGATATGGTATTAATTTAGAAAAGTGGTTATGAAAGTAATAAATTCAATTTCATGTAATTTTAGTTATAAAAGCTGTATGGATGATTTTAGAAAGAGTTTGAAAGCCTTTGGAAAATTATATATATAGACATACACACACACACACAAAATAAAGTATTTTCTTGGGATTCGACTGTATCCTATTTACAGTGGACCATGTTTACCTATTTTTTGAGGTTAGGTAAATCCACATTGCCACTCTATTTCTTGGGGTTCGACTGTATCCTATTTTTTGTGGTTAGGTATGTGGCGACGTCTATTTCTTTGGTTTAAACTCCGCGTCACATTATTTTATAATGATAGTTGACTACCATTATTATTTTATTATGGATGATTATTTGTTTTGGAGATTTTAGTATAGATAATATGTATCCTTTATGGCTTTAAGGAATTGTAAACTGGTTATCACCATATTTTGAGATGATAGTCTATTGAGACGTGATATGTATTTATGAAATGGTGATTTGTTAGGCATGCCTTATTTGAGTATTTGTTTTAGGCCTATTTTATTTTTGACTTATTTGATTATTGTTAAGTCATAATTGTGATATTTGTATCTATTGGTTTGATATGCATTTTATGGATTTTTGGGTTTTAGGCATACCTTGAGATTACTTATTTAGAGGCAAGTCATTTATCGATTTATAAAGTTGCGAATGTAATTAATATGCTTTATTATGATTTTCTGTTCGACATAATTTATTATGACATATTTATTTTAAATCATATAGTTATGGTATTAGCATCTCACCTTTTTTTAGACATAGTGTGAACCATTTATTATTCTAATATTCGGTCAGGCCGAGACTTTACATGTGTAGGTGCTCATTGCCTTTTGGATTTTGGGTTAGGTTTGGAGTAGCCTATTTTGATAATTTCAGTTTACTTCATCATTACGTATATTGACATTTAGTAGTTATGTCATGTATATTATTCAGTAGTCATTTTGTATCTGATATAGTGTATGATATATGATGTATATTATAGTGAGTCTAGTATCGACATTTTGTAGACTTATATCTTATTATGAAATATGTTGTATAGTCGAGGACATTCGAAAAAAATGAAGCACCAAATCGACGTATTTAGTAGACGTTTAAGACAAAGCTATGGATGGTCGCTCCTAACCAGCCCTATTCTCCGTATTAGCAGATAGTATTTCTTAGTACTAGTCTTTGTTAATGTGGGTCTCGGTGTGGGGCATCACAGCTTGGTAACACCAAATCGTTTAGTTCTCCTTCTCAATCCAATCTGTGAATCTGATTCTGATTTATCTTTATTATATACTATTCTGAATATTTTTAATTGGTGTGCTTGTTAGTTTGTATTAATAATGCAAATATTAAATTTTTAGTTCAAATCCTCAAATCGATAAATAAGACGTGTTAGTGTTAGTATAAATATATACTCACATTCGATCGTCTTAACTAGCCATATTGTAACGTTTAGGATTTTGCCCGCTCAAAAATCGACATCCATACTTCAAATCGTATTCGAATGTCATAGATTCGACCGTTCAAATCCGATTCGCCGGAGCTTATAACAACATTAAGTAAATAACACAGCGGAATAAAAGAATAATACATTGATATACTGCTTTGATACAATATCTGATACAACAGATGATCCAATAGATATCAATATACATCAGAGATATGATACAATAAAACAGCAGCGGAAAAGAAAACGATAGATAACATCTAGCATAAGAACAATAACTCTAAGATAGTCTTCAAAAGAGAACTCCGAGAACTGCAACTCCATCTCCAAGAATCAATCCAGCAATAGCGAGAACCCCCCATCACATATCACCAGACTAAGCAAGACTGGTGTGCTCCAAAGACTGAACTAACTCCAGATAATCTACTGAACCTAGCTATCTGAAAACCCAACTCTAGACTGCTCGTGTAAAAATATAATGAGCACCCAGAGTTTAGGAAGAACAATAAACTCCGGATCAGTCGTGGGACTGGTGTGAGCAACAAAAACAGTTTATCTTTTAAAACATTCAACAAAAGGTTTTTAAAGTCAATTCGCAATGCTTTTTAATTAAATGAGACTACCATAAGGCCTCCCGCACACACACACAATGCAAACGCAGAATCGGAGGAGATTTCTCCTTATGATAGTCAAAGATGCTTGATACGCATTAAAAAGAAACATTTGATATTATTACTAGTGCATAGTGTAAGAAAAATTAATTTCGAAAGTAGAGTATAAATCTTAGCCAATATAGACATTTCGAACTATGCCTACTATAGCTACCATCCAAACAGTGGTGACCACCATAAGTGAATGGCAGGTTCTACAACTAATACCGTACAGGGTTTCGTATTGGGAATTGGATTTCCAACGAATGATCAGGCCAAGGAACTTCCCATTGCCACATGAGAATGCCTCTGGATGGACATCCCCGAGAACCAAACCGGATCTCTACCAACACAAGGCCGGGTTACCCCTAACTGAGTAACAACTGACCGAATATGCCATCCCCCGGTCCTTTGGGACCTTTCAACCGAGCGCTCGTCATCAATTCACACAATCATAAAGTGTTTTCAACATGAGTAAGCATCTGGGCTCCATACCATGATACCACCCTTTTCCAGAAGGAAATGCACATATCCTAAAGGGCGTTACCCCTCATAACCTTGCTGCTTCTTTCCTGTTTTGACCATTCACGGGGTGTGAGGCTCGACGAAGTCACGTCCACAAAAACATACTTTATTCAAAAGCCATGCTTTGGGTCAACAAATGATCATAGAAATGATCACCAGGATAGACGATCAAATAAATGATCCTATCACAAATAATCAACACAATGATCATTTCACAGCAACACTCAGCATGTCACATTACCAAATTGGGAATATATCGCTGATAACCATCAACTATATAACCTCTGAGCTCGTACGTCTCAGAGAAGGGTGTTAAGCTAAAAGAATAAATTCTTCGCCACCAACAGAAATATATTTGAAAGAAATCAGCTTTATATCTCAATTTGTAATGTCAGACATACAATCCATACAAGTCTGTTCTGGGTTCGAACAGAACCGAAGGCACTTACAAAGAAGTCCTTGAAATCCGGGTATTCACAATCCCGATCGGATTTCCCATCACTTAGGGAATCTCTATACCAGGAGCTACCCAGTGCAGAGACGATCGATAGGTCATCCTATCGCTCTCGCAAATACCCGGTCTTCAACACCGGTCTTCAAATGCTATCCATAACGACATATCACACATTCGGAATGGGATATATGACACCAAGGTCCTCTCCCGGCTAAACCGAACAGTGAGCGAAGTATTTCAAAAACATATGGATAATGGAATTTCAATTAAGTCACAACTTAATAATTCAAAACTTTTTTCAAATGGTTTAATCCAATTACCATTTCTAAATCTTTAAACAAAAAGATTCATTTTCTCAACCTTTAACGGTTTTAAACAATTTTCACATTTTAATCTTTTAAATAAAAGATTCATTCACAGATTTTCCAAATCAATTTTCATTTCAATTTGATTAACTCGTTAAATCTTTAAATCAAAGATTTAACTTATAGCCTTCACAACAATTTCATTTCAATTTGATTTAAACAAATCATCAATTTAAATCTGTTAAAAATAAACAGATTTAATTCATAGTTTTCAAAAAGAATTCACTCATAACTTAGGAAAATCATTTCTCTATTCAATCTTGAAATTCCCCTAATTAACTGGAATCTCAGTTCTTATCTAAAAGTGTTTATCATTTGAAAACAACAGTTTTCATTTTGGAAATCTGATTCATTTATACGAGTTGAAATCCTTGGGTTAAATTCAAATTCACAAAAATAATACTTTAAAAATGATTTAGCTCATAATGACTAGTATAATATCATTAATCCCTAGTTTCAAATTACATAATTCAATTTGAATATTGAATTCAAATTTAAATTAAAGTATTTATTTTCTAACACTTAATCCAGTTATTCAAAATAAATTTCCATCTTTGAAATTTCATTTCAAAAGCTTTTCACTTCTATTCCAATTCCAATTCCAAAACATTTGAATTTTAAAAATTCAAATTTTAAACTATTTCAAAAAAAAATCTGTGACTTAACCGATTTCCTCGTGAAATCCATAATTGTGTGTGTATGGTGTGGTCCAAGGGTTCAACACAATAGTGCAACATCATTCAATCATCATAGATCAAAACACAGAAATGTAGTCGATAAGCGATATAAGCTATAACGCTTATCGTCTATTCACAGATTTACAGATAATATACGAATGTAAATAAATGAATAAAATACACAGCTCAATCCACAGAACAAAATATCACAGATCAGATAGGACAATCAATTCAAAGCATCTCATAATAAAATCATTTATAAGTAGGGCAAACATTCAATAATCATTTATAATTAGGATTTATTAATCGTATAATCCTAATTAATTCAATTTATTTCCAAGTAAATTAATTGCTTACGAATAAATTACCCAATCTTGATTTATTAATTACAAATCATTTGATATAATTAATTAATCAAACTCTTAAATTAATTAAATTATTCTTAATTAATAAATTAATTAAATTAACCCTAAGTTAATTACAAAATCATTCAACCTTAATTAATTTCATCTTTAAGTAATTAATTTTCTTTCTAAATAAATCAACATTCTAATTACATTAAATGTAATTTTACCTTAATCACTTGATTAATTAATTTTAATAATTAACTACTTGCAATAACTAATTAATCTTCAATTAATTATAAATCATTAATTAATTAATCTTTAATTAACCATCATTCAATTTATTATCCTTAACTGGCTACAATAAGTGCTTATCCCAAACCACTTGTTTTAATAAATCACGATTTAATTACTTCGAGTAATTATACTTAAATCCCTAGATTAATTATCTTTAATTGATTAGTCATTCAATAATCAATACTTTACATTTTAAAACTTATTTCCACATTTATATTTAAAACTTAACTTTATTTCGAAATCTAGATTTCCAGTTTAGATTTAAGCCCAGGTTTCAAAATTTGATTCAACTTTGTTTAAGTCTTTCCTTTACAATTTAAATTTCATTTTAAATTCAAATATACTTAAACACTTTAAAGTTATCAAATAATTTTGAATATAAAAACTTAATTATTTCCAAACTAAGATTCAACCTAAACTTGAATTTATATTTAAACTTTTGTTTTGAAACTTAATTTAAACTTTTGTTTTGAAACTTAATTTAAACTTTTGTTTTGAAACTTAATTTAAACTTTTGTTTTGAAATTAAAAGATTAAGTTTTAAATCTCAAAACAGGAACAGGTTTTGAATCCTTTACAAACATTTCTACCCTTGCCCCCTCTGTTTTCTGCTTCTAGAAAAACAACTATCGTCTCCGAGTTCAGACCCGAGACAATCTGCAAAAATCACGAGCCCTACTTCGAGTTACTCGCGCTCCACCTTCCTTCGAGTCCAACCATCGTTTTCTCGAGACCATCCCCGAGACCCTTACTTCTTCCAATCTTCAAAACTTCCCTGAAACACGAGAGTGCACCGTGCACGTGCACTTCTCGTCGTCGACGTTCTGGTGAACAACACGACCATCAGCAAGTCACGATTTGTGACGACATCGTTCTCAGACCATCCATCATCTCGATCACGTCGCTGATCAAAATCGAACAATAATTTGAAACCTGGAAAACAACATAGCTTCACTTCGAAACCTGTCAACGCCGCGCCTCCTCATCCCCGATCACCAGCGAGCACGCCATCCTGACCAGAGATGCAACATGACCTCCTTGCCACATTCCCCCACCCGCGATCGCCAGAAACACGATGGTGACGGCGCGATTTACTCGCGACTTCGAAGCAGTAAACACGACCCTTAAACCCTAATTTGCTCTCGAATGATCAACACGATGGATTAAAAAATCATTGAACATTTTTCTGATGATCCATGACATTCAAACATGCTTCCTTTTTATTCTCGAGAGTTATCATCACCCCTACCAACAGATTTTCATCAAAACCCAATTTTCATTTAACTCGAGAATGCTCGTGATCCCCTTTCTTAAAAATTCTAATCCTTTTCTTAAAAATCATAACTTCCAAAAACAAAGCACATAATCCAATTGAATTAAGAAATTAAAACACATAATTTTTGACATTCTTCAGGGTTTTCACTGTCCATCCTTGGTTTACAGTGAAACCATTTGATAATTAAATTCGAAAATATTTTTAAAACCCGGATATTGATTTTATAAACATAATTTGTTTATATTCTTAAGCCCACAAAGCATCAAAGGAAAAGCTTTTGAATTTATTTTGAAACAGGGACAGGAGACACAGAGGAATATCATTCTTTCCTGTACACCATATATATACACAGACATTCATTTTAATAAAAGCATGTGAACACAATTCACCACCATCCAAACATGATTCACAGCATATATCAAATATAGATCCAAACATCAATGGAAATAGCAAAGTTAGGGGAATGTTTTGCTCACCTGTTTGCAGAATGAAGACAGAGCACAGAACAGGCATGTTTTGAAAGCAGCTTTATTTTTGTTGAAATCTTTTACTTGATTCTCTGGCTCGAGTTGATTGTATTATTTAAGTTGAGATTTGTTTATGTTTGAAATGGTTTTTACTTCAGACCTTTTAGCTTGAAGGAGATGAACTGATGAGGATGATTGATATATATAAAAGAAGTATACAGGGTGTTTTCATTTTGTACAACAAGTCATGGCTGAAGATGCTTTGTTCCCATGCTTCTTATTCTTTTATGTTTACAGCCCATGCTTATGTACCTCTTATTTTAGTTATGTTTTGTTTGTACTTATTTATGCATATGTCTATTATTTTTTTTGATTTTACTTTGCAGGTTTTTATCTTCTTCTTTTGGCAAGTGCTATTTTATTTTGTTAGTAGATTTTCATAATCTAATGTTTTGTTTGCTGAATACAACACTTTACTCTAGTTTGGTTTAAAACCTACTTATCTGGTTCACCTTTATATTTCTACACACTTATATTAAAATGTATGTCTTTTCTTTTGTGATTTTGTTACAAACATACATTTCAAATTTCATTTCTATTCATAGTTTATACTATTAATATTTAACTTATCACCTATATTTTATTTTATTGTTTTGAAACAATCTCTTATTTGTTAGCTATTTTTATTTATTCGTTGTTATTATTTTTCATTTAAACTTTACTATCAAAATTGATTTAATTCCATACACTTTCAAATTAAATTTGTTTTGTTTATGTTTATTTTATTTTGTCTACTTACTTTAAAATATAATTGAAATTCCATAACTTTGTTTTGTACATAGATGTTTTATATATTTATTTGGTTCCATACTTAACTTTTATTTATCTCTATTTATAACTCAAATATTTATTTTACTTCTATTTTTAGTTTAAATATTTATCATGAATTTTACTTTAATTAATTATTGTTTTACATTTCTCTTTGTACACATATATTTTATATAACTCAAATTATCATCATTTATAAATTTTTAAATCAATTTATTTATTTATTTCTATACTTGTGTCTAAAGTATATTATTTATTTTTCAAAAATCATTTATTTAAGAATTTATTTAAAATCCAATATATACATATATATTCTCATATATACAAATTTTCAAACCCATATGACTTAATATATTTTCTATTTGAATCGGGGAAACTCGCATCATTTATAATCAATTTTACAAATTTTAATTCAAAAATTCATTTAAATTATCAATTTAAATTCATAAAAATCCGGGGTCGTTACAAACTTCCCCCCTTAAAAGGATTTCGTCCTCGAAATTCGCAGGCACGAATACAACTTAGAGATAGCTAGATAGAGAAATATCTTTTCAAATCAAGCTGGATATCAATTCTGCATTTGGCTCACCAAATCAGAATATCAACAATAGATACAAGAAATTATAATAAAATTTCAAATTTTGGTTTTAAACAAAATCATTTTATCGATACAATTCTAATCATTCTTCATATTCTATTAATCAATTTTAACTCAATTTAAAATTTCTAATTCCAAATTCGTTAAGGTTTAAATCAAAATGCTGATAAGAAACCGATGAAGATACGAAGTAAGAATTTCCTACAACGATTCGTAGAGCATCACCACACCAAAACTTCTTCTTGTAGCTGGTACGAAGCAATCAAAAGAATTTGGAAACGAATCAAAGAAAATTGACAGAGAAAGTTATTTCCACTGTTGTTACAGAGTATTGACCAATTATAGTCGCATTCCCCTGTCCTCTATCTCGTTCTCTTCTTGCACTCATACTTACTATCAGTAGATAGTAAGAGAATTTACTGAGGCGTTAAAACAGATATCTTAAGGATTACTCATTCTAGGATTTACTTCACCCTATCTCTAATGAGTTACTTAATGTGTTACACTCCTGAGCTAAAGTTCAACCATTAGCTCTGATACCAAATGTAACGTTTAGGATTTTGCCCGCTCAAAAATCGACATCCATACTTCAAATCGTATTCGAATGTCATAGATTCGACCGTTCAAATCCGATTCGCCGGAGCTTATAACAACATTAAGTAAATAACACAGCGGAATAAAAGAATAATACATTGATATACAGCTTTGATACAATATCTGATACAACAGATGATCCAATAGATATCAATATACATCAGAGATATGATACAATAAAACAGCAGCGGAAAAGAAAACGATAGATAACATCTAGCATAAGAACAATAACTCTAAGATAGTCTTCAAAAGAGAACTCCGAGAACTGCAACTCCATCTCCAAGAATCAATCCAGCAATAGCGAGAACCCCCCATCACATATCACCAGACTAAGCAAGACTGGTGTGCTCCAAAGACTGAACTAACTCCAGATAATCTACTGAACCTAGCTATCTGAAAACCCAACTCTAGACTGCTCGTGTAAAAATATAATGAGCACCCAGAGTTTAGGAAGAACAATAAACTCCGGATCAGTCGTGGGACTGGTGTGAGCAACAAAAACAGTTTATCTTTTAAAACATTCAACAAAAGGTTTTTAAAGTCAATTCGCAATGCTTTTTAATTAAATGAGACTACCATAAGGCCTCCCGCACACACACACAATGCAAACGCAGAATCGGAGGAGATTTCTCCTTATGATAGTCAAAGATGCTTGATACGCATTAAAAAAAACATTTGATATTATTACTAGTGCATAGTGTAGGAAAAATTCATTTCGAAAGTAGAATATAAATCTTAGCCAACATAGACATTTCGAACTATGCCTACTATAGCTACCATCCAAACAGTGGTGACCACCATAAGTGAATGGCAGGTTCTTGTGACGAGTCGGATTTTGCCCGCTCAAAAATCGGCATCCATACTTCAAATCGTATTCGAATGCCGTAGATTCGACCGTTCAAATCCGATTCGCCGGAGCTTATAACAATCATTAAGTAAACAACACAGCGGAATAAAAGAATAATACATTGATATACAGCTTTGATACAATATCTGATACAACAGATGATCCAATAGATATCAATATACATCAGAGACATGATACAATAAAATAGCAGCGGAAAAGAAAATAGATAACATCTAGCAGTGGAACAAATAACTCTAAGATAGTCTTCAAGGAAGAACTCCAAAAATAACTGCAACTCCATTTCCAACAATCAATCCAGCAATAGCTCGAACTCCCCATAAACATTGCACCAAGCTTAGCAAGACTGGTGTGATCCAAGGACTGAACTAACTCCAGATAACCTAAAAATCTGACTATCTGAAAAACCCAACTCTAGACTGCTCGTGTAGAAATATAATGAGCACCCAGAGTTTAGGAAGGAAACAATAAACTCCGGATCAGTCGTGGGACTGGTGTGAGCAACAAAAACAGTTTATCTTTAAAAACATTCAATAAAAGATTTTCAAAGTCAATTCGCAATGCTTTTTAAAAATGAGACTACCATAAGGCCTCCCGCACACACACACAATGCAAACGCAGAATCGGAGGAGATTTCTCCTTATGATAGCCAAAGATGCTTGATACGAATTTAAAATAACATTTGATATTATTACTAGTGTATAGTGTAGAGAAAATCATTTCGAAAGTAGAATATAAATCTTAGCCAACATAGACATTTCGAACTATGCCTACTATAGCTACCATCCAAACAGTGGTGACCACCATAAGTGAATGGCAGGTTCTACAACTAATACCGTACAAGTTTCGTATTGGGAATTTGATTTCCAACAAATGGTCAGGCCAAGGAACTTCCCATTGCCACATGAGAATGCCTCTGGAAAGACATCCCCGAGAACCAAACCGGAACTCTGCCAACACAAGGCCGGGTTACCCCTAACTGGGTAACTACTGACATGAGCACGCCATTCCCCGATCGTAAACGACCTTTCTCACGGGATCCCGAAAACCAACAAGGTAATAAATTCGTAGTAACCACATAGGTTAAATATCTGGGCTCCATACCATGATACCACCTCTATCCAGAAGGAAACGTACATACCCTAAAGGGTGCTACCCCTCATAACCTTGCCGCATCTTTCCTGTTTTGACCATTTCCGGGGTGTGAGGTTCGACGAAGTCACGTCCACAAAAACATACTTTATACAAAAGCCATGCTTTGGGTCAACAAATGATCAACACAATGATCACTAAGATAGACGATCAAATAAATGATCCTATCACAATAATCAACACAATGATCATTTCAGCATCACTCAGCATGTCACATTACCAAATTGGGAATATATCGTTGATAACTTCAACTATATAACCTCTGAGCTCGTATGTCTCAGAGAAGGGTGTTAAGCTAAAAGAATAAATTCTTCGCCACCAACAGAAATATATTTGAATGAAATCGGCTTTATATCTCAACTTGTAATGTCAGACATACAATCCATACAAGTCTGTTCTGGGTTCGAACAGAACCGAAGGCACTTACAAAGAAGTCCTTGCAACCCGGATATTCACAATCCCGATCGGATTTCCCATCACTTAGGGAATCTCTATACCAGGAGCTACCCAGTGCAGAGACAATCGATAGGTCATCCTATCACTCTCGCAAATACCCGGTCTTCAACACCGGTCTTTAAATGCTATCCATAACGTCGAATCACATATTCGGAATGGGTTATACGACACAAAGGTCCTTTCCCGGTTAAACCGAATAGTGAGCACGATATTTCTAAAAAATAAATGGATAATGGGATTTCAATTAAGTCACAACTTATTCCCCAAAACTTTTCTTCAAATAGTTTAAATAAATTACCATTTTCAATCTTTAAACAAAAAGATTCATTTTCACAACCTTTAACGGTTCAAACAATTTTCACATTTTAATCTTTTAAACAAAAGATTCATTCACAGATTTTCCAAATCAATTTTCATTTCAATTTGATTTAACTCGTTAAATCTTTAAATCAAAGATTTAACTTATAGCCTTCAAAACAATTTCATTTCAATTTGATTTAAACAAATCATCAATTTAAATCTGTTAAAAATAAACAGATTTAATTCATAGCTTTCAAAAAGAATTCATTCATAACTTAGGAAAATCATTTCTCTATCCAATCTTGCAATTCCCCTAATTAACTGGAATCTCAGCTCTTATCTAAAAGTATTTATCATTTGAAAACAACAGTTTTCATTTTGGAAATCTGATTCATTTATACGAGTTGAAATCCTTGAGTTAAATTCAAATTCCCAAAACCATACCTTTAAAAGTGGTTTAATCCCTATATAACCAATATAACATCTTTAATCCCTAATTTCAAATCATAGAATTCAATTTCAAGTATTGAATTTAAATTTTAAATCAAATTATTTAAATTCCAAAATTTAATTAATTTGATTTAAAAATAATAAATTTTATTTTGAAATTCCATTCCAAAGCTTTTTACATTTATTCCGATTCCATTTCCAAAACATTTGAATTTAAAAATTCAAATTTAACTATTTCAAAAAAAAATCCGCGACTTAATCGATTTCCTCGTGAAATCCATATTTGTGTGTGTATGGTGTGGTCCATGGTTTAACACAATAGTGCAACATCATTTCAATCATCACAGATTCAAATACAACAATATATTCGATAAGCGATATAACTATAACGCTTATCTTTCATACACAGATTCGCAGATATATATATCACAAATAATAAACTATACCACAGATCACAACACAAATCAGGATAATCATAAAGCATCATATATCAGGGATATCAAACAGTTTACCATCCAATAAAATCCAAGCATCCATAGATAGGATTAATTTAATTATCTGATTAATTTAAATCAGATTAAATTTCTATGAATAATTCTTTTCACATTTATTATCAAATAAATTTCAAGTAAATGATTCTCATTAACTATTCATAATTATTTAATTACTATTCTTAAGTAATTAAACTCAATTTAACTATCGTTAATTATCATTAAATTAACCTTTAAAATCATATATTTAATCACTGATTATTTAATTACTTAAGTTCTAAACTGTAACTTAATAAATCTTAATTACTTGATTTAATAACCTTAATCATTTGTTTAAAAGAAAACTCTTTATTAATTTAATAAATCTTATTTACAAATTTATTTACCTTAATTAATTTAACTCAAATCTTAATTTCTTGATTTAAATAATTTAATCAATTATTCACTTGAACTAATTTAACGAGTGCATATCATTTTATCTTTACTAATTCAATTTTAAAACATTTTCTAACTAATGTTTTAATTATCATCACAAATCAAATTTAAACAATTTAAATATTAAAACTTCTCTGATTTCAGACTAGGATTTAAATTTTTCTTTAATTCAGATTTAAATTTAAACTTTTAATTTCAACTTGCTTAAATTTTTCATTTAAAATTTCAACTCCATTTCAAACTTCTTTAATATATATTGAATTGCTTTTAAGTTATTAAAACAATTTGAATTTAAAACTTATTTATGTTTAAACTAAATTCTACCTTCAACTTGAATTTATATTAACATTTCAATTTGAACTCAGCTTTTAAAATCTTGGTTTAAAATTTAAATTTGGTTTTAAAATTCTCAAACCAAAACAGTTTCAGGTTAAAAAAAAAAATGCAACAACATTTACTCGAGCCCCCCCTTCTATTTGCTTCGAGCAAAAATTCCAAACGCACGAGAATTTTCCCCAGTCTCTCCCCTGTCTTCACGCAACTCCTTCCCCCTTTCCCTGATCCTATCTTCTTTCTATTTCTTTTGAAAAGTTTTAAGTATAAACTGTAAATTTTATCACCACTTCTCAAACTCGAGCAAACACCCGAAGTAACCTATGAAATTTCTCGAGCTCCTGTACTTCTTCCTCTTCGACCCTTCAATCTGTTACACGCAAAAGCACGTGCACGTGCACCACTGGCCAGCGACGCTCTGGTCATCGTCCCCGATTCTGGCAAGTCGCAAACCACTCCAACATACAAAATCGAAACTCGATTCACCTCTAAATTGTTCAGATCGAATTTAAGCATCTCATGGCAAACCTGTAACTTGAACACCCCCCAACAAATTTGCTTCGCCTCGGTCGCCTCCACCACCGGAAAGCCACTACTTCGGCCTACACACTCGACTACAACCCAGGCACCTCCCCTTCAAGCCCGGCCACACTCGATGCTACGACGAAGTCGTGGCAATCTCATGTTCCCCCTCGACCAAAATGGACCCTTAAACCCTAAAACTCACTCGCCCTCCCAATCCAAACCCTATTTCAAAATTTGGCCATGGTCGAAGTCTCCCCCACGACCACCTGCATCTTCTAGAAAAGGCCGTAACACCCAACATTGACGAGAACAATAGAAATTGATTTTTGAACGAAAATTTGACCTTCATCAATTCCTCGAGTTATACTACTTTAAAAATCATGATTTTCCTTTGAAAAATCCTCATTTCCGAACAACAATCAGATGATAAAATCAGTTCAAGAAATTAAAATATTTATGTTTTGACATATATTTAGTTTTACTGTCTTTATCTTCTTCTCCAGATGATATTCTAAAACAGTCAACCCTAAATATATTTTTAAATTTCAGTTTAGATTTAAACACAAACATTATTTAAATTCCTAAACCTATAAGAGATGTGATAAGAAGATTTTGAATTTTCTACTATTTTGTTGGACTCTGTTATGTATAAGCAGAGGTAAGCTTTGTATAAACAGATGCAAGCTTTTGCTTGACAACAGATATGCACCTCTTAATTCACTGTATAAACACATCTATACTTGCTAATATGTAAACATTAAAACCATATTTCCAATCATCACCATCACAGACATAGGAGATCAAAGAAGTTGGTTTAAAAATTAGAGTTTGCTCACAGTTGATTTAAGAAGAACAGAACTTGCTTCCTGTTGACACAGGCTTTGATTTTCCAATAGAAACCTTGCTTCTTTGATCTCTGTTTGATCTGATTAAATGGTTGTTCAAGTTGTAGTTGATTGCATTGCTGTTCCAATTGAAGTTTTAAATTGAAGTTGGTTTAAGTTTTGAAATAGTATTCATTTTAGTTTTTTTTTCTTTTCTTTTCAGTTCAAATGAACGAGACTGAGTATAAGAAGATGATGCATATGAAGTTGATATATATGGGTTTACTGTAAGTATTACTTGTACAGGGTGATGTTGTTTGTACAACATAGGCATGGCTGATATGATATGCTTGCTTGTACTTGTTTTATTCATTTGTTTAGTGAAACAAGATCTCGGCTGAGATGATAGGTTATGGTGGCTGATGTCATGTACATAAATCATCTTATTTGATTTGTTATTTTACCTTTGTTGCTTCATTTTGTTATACTTTATTTGTTTGCAGTTTTATATTGAGCTGAGTTTGTTTACATACCTTTTCTTATGTGTATTCCTTCTTTTGTTTTATCACTTGTCATATGAATACATTTCAAATCACATTTGAATGCATATTGTTTCTTTTCTTTTGCAAGCCTACACATTTCTATTTTTATCTTGAGTATTTATTTTATCTTACATACAAATTGTTTTGTATCTTTCTATATATTTATTTCAATAGTTTATATTTTAAAAGATATTTTGTTTTGTTTATATTATTTATAACTTTGTTTGTACTTACTTTATTTTCTTTTATTCACTTTGTTTTACCTTTGTCTACATCTGTTTCTATTTCTTGTTTGTTGTCTTCAGGTTTGCATATGTGTATGTTGTATGTTTATTTTATTTTATCTACTTACTTTAAAATATAATTGAAATTCTACAAATTTGTTTTGTACATAGATGTTTTATTTTACTTTGTATGTTATTTCTTTTGTTTGAATACTTCATTTATATGTTTACTTGTTTCTTGTCTTGCTTCTTCATTTTATTTGCTCACACATTTTGTTTTAATGTTTAAATATAGATGGTTTGTTTTTGCAAGTTAATTCATATATACGTTTTGTTCCACTGCTTTGTCTTATTACTTTATAGTATGAATAACTTCTGTTTTAACATGTTGTTAAAATTTATTTATGAGTTACTATATATATATTTTTCTTAATTTATTTTATAACCCAAATATTTATTAAATCATTCATCTAAGATTTAAATTCAAATCAAAATATATATATATACACTCAAGATTTTATAATTTCAAATTGACTCATATATATCCAAATATACATATACATATATATTCACATATATACATATATATATATATATATAATATTTAAAAATTTAAATGATTTATATAGAATATACTTGAACTCGGGGAAACTCGCTTCCATTTATAATCAATTTCCCTTACAATTTCATTCAGAAATTCATTTAATTATCAATTTAAATTAAATTAAAATTCAGGATCGTTACAGTTCTACAACTAATACCGTACAGGGTTTCGTATTGGGAATTGGATTTCCAACGAATGATCAGGCCAAGGAACTTCCCATTGCCACATGAGAATGCCTCTAGATGGACATCCCCGAGAACCAAACCGGATCTCTACCAACACAAGGCCGGGTTACCCCTAACTGAGTAACAACTGACCGAATATGCCATCCCCCGGTCCTTTGGGACCTTTCAACCGAGCGCTCGTCATCAATTCACACAATCATAAAGTGTTTTCAACATGAGTAAGCATCTGGGCTCCATACCATGATACCACCCTTTTCCAGAAGGAAATGCACATATCCTAAAGGGCGCTACCCTTCATAACCTTGCTGCTTCTTTCCTGTTTTGACCATTCACAGGGTGTGAGGCTCGACGAAGTCACGTCCACAAAAACATACTTTATTCAAAAGCCATGCTTTGGGTCAACAAATGATCATAGAAATGATCACCAGGATAGACGATCAAATAAATGATCCTATCACAAATAATCAACACAATGATCATTTCACAGCAACACTCAGCATGTCACATTACCAAATTGGGAATATATCGCTGATAACCATCAACTATATAACCTCTGAGCTCGTACGTCTCAGAGAAGGGTGTTAAGCTAAAAGAATAAATTCTTCGCCACCAACAGAAATATATTTGAAAGAAATCAGCTTTATATCTCAATTTGTAATGTCAGACATACAATCCATACAAGTCTGTTCTGGGTTCGAACAGAACCGAAGGCACTTACAAAGAAGTCCTTGAAATCCGGGTATTCACAATCCCGATCGGATTTCCCATCACTTAGGGAATCTCTATACCAGGAGCTACCCAGTGCAGAGACAATCGATAGGTCATCCTATCGCTCTCGCAAATACCCGGTCTTCAACACCGGTCTTCAAATGCTATCCATAACGACATATCACACATTCGGAATGGGATATATGACACCAAGGTCCTCTCCCGGCTAAACCGAATAGTGAGCGCAGTATTTCAAAAACATATGGATAATGGAATTTCAATTAAGTCACAACTTAATAATTCAAAACTTTCTTTCAAATGGTTTAATCCAATTACCATTTCTAAATCTTTAAACAAAAAGATTCATTTTCTCAACCTTTAACGGTTTTAAACAATTTTCACATTTTAATCTTTTAAATAAAAGATTCATTCACAGATTTTCCAAATCAATTTTCATTTCAATTTGATTAACTCGTTAAATCTTTAAATCAAAGATTTAACTTATAGCCTTCACAACAATTTCATTTCAATTTGATTTAAACAAATCATCAATTTAAATCTGTTAAAAATAAACAGATTTAATTCATAGTTTTCAAAAAGAATTCATTCATAACTTAGAAAAATCATTTCTCTATTCAATCTTGAAATTCCCCTAATTAACTGGAATCTCAGTTCTTATCTAAAAGTGTTTATCATTTGAAAACAACAGTTTTCATTTTGGAAATCTGGTTTATTTATACGAGTTGAAATCCTTGGGTTAAATTCAAATTCCCAAAAATAATACTTTAAAAATGATTTAACTCATAATGACTAGTATAATATCATTAATCCCTAGTTTCAAATTACAGAATTCAATTTGAATATTGAATTAAAATTTAAATTAAAGTATTTAAATTCCAACACTTAATCCAGTTATTCAAAATAAATTTCCATCTTTGAAATTTCATTTCAAAAGCTTTTCACTTCTATTCTAATTCCAATTCCAAAACATTTGAATTTTAAAAATTCAAATTTTAAACTATTTCAAAAAAAAATCTGTGACTTAACCGATTTCCTCGTGAAATCCATAATTGTGTGTGTATGGTGTGGTCCAAGGGTTCAACACAATAGTGCAACATCATTCAATCATCATAGATCAAAACACAGAAATATAGTCGATAAGCGATATAAGCTATAACGCTTATCGTCTATTCACAGATTTACAGATAATATACGAATGTAAATAAATGAATAAAATACACAGCTCAATCCACAGAACAAAATATCACAGATCAGATAGGACAATCAATTCAGAGCATCTCATAATAAAATCATTTATAAGTAGGGCAAACATTCAATAATCATTTATAATTAGGATTTATTAATCGTATAATCCTAATTAATTCAATTTATTTCCAAGTAAATTAATTGCTTACGAATAAATTACCCAATCTTGATTTATTAATTACAAATCATTTGATATAATTAATTAATCAAACTCTTAAATTAATTAAATTATTCTTAATTAATAAATTAATTAAATTAACCCTAAGTTAATTACAAAATCATTGAACCTTAATTAATTTCATCTTTAAGTAATTAATTTTCTTTCTAAATAAATCAACATTCTAATTACATTAAATGTAATTTTACCTTAATCACTTGATTAATTAATTTAATAATTAACTACTTGCAATAACTAATTAATCTTCAATTAATTATAACTCATTAATTAATTAATCTTTAATTAACCATCATTCAATTTATTATCCTTAACTGGCTACAATAAGTGCTTATCCCAAATCACTTGTTCTAATAAATCACGATTTAATTACTTCGAGTAATTATACTTAAATCCCTAGATTAATTATCTTTAATTGATTAGTCATTCAATAATCAATACTTTACATTTTAAAACTTATTTCCACATTCATATTTAAAACTTAATTTTATTTCGAAATCTAGATTTCCAGTTTAGATTTAAGCCAGGTTTCAAAATTTGATTCAACTTTGTTTAAATCTTTCCTTTACAATTTAAATTTCGTTTTAAATTCAAATATACTTAAACACTTTAAAGTTATCAAATAATTTTGAATATAAAAACTTAATTATTTCCAAACTAAGATTCAACCTAAACTTGAATTTATATTTAAACTTTTGTTTTGAAACTTAATTTAAACTTTTGTTTTGAAACTTAATTTAAACTTTTGTTTTGAAACTTAATTTAAACTTTTGTTTTGAAATTAAAAGATTAAGTTTTAAATCTCAAAACAGGAACAGGTTTTGAATCCTTTACAAACATTTCTACCCTTGCCCCCCTGTTTTCTGCTTCTAGAAAAACAACTATCGTCTCTGAGTTCAGACCCGAGACAATCTGCAAAAATCACGAGCCCTACTTCGAGTTACTCGCGCTCCACCTTCCTTCGAGTCCAACCATCGTTTTCTCGAGACCATCTCCGAGACCCTTACTTCTTCCAATCTTCAAAACTTCCCTGAAACACGAGAGTGCACCGTGCACGTGCACTTCTCGTCGCCGACGTTCTGGTGAACAACACGACCATCAGCAAGTCACGATTTGTGACGACATCGTTCTCAGACCATCCATCATCTCGATCACGTCGCTGATCAAAATCGAACAATAATTTGAAACCTGGAAAACAACATAGCTTCACTTCGAAACCTGTCAACGCCGCGCCTCCTCATCCCCGATCACCAGCGAGCACGCCATCCTGACCAGAGATGCAACACGACCTCCTTGCCACATTCCCCCACCCGCGATCGCCAGAAACACGATGGTGACGGCGCGATTTACTCGCGACTTCGAAGCAGTAAACACGACCCTTAAACCCTAATTTGCTCTCGAATGATCAACACGATGGATTAAAAAATCGTTGAACATTTTTCTGATGATCCATGACATTCAAACATGCTTCCTTTTTATTCTCGAGAGTTATCATCACCCCTACCAACAGATTTTCATCAAAACCCAATTTTCATTTAACTCGAGAATGCTCGTGATCCCCTTTCTTAAAAATTCTAATCCTTTTCTTAAAAATCATAACTTCCAAAAACAAAGCACATAATCCAATTGAATTAAGAAATTAAAACACATAATTTTTGACATTCTTCAGGGTTTTCACTGTCCATCCTTGGTTTACAGTGAAACCATTTGATAATTAAATTCGAAAATATTTTTAAAACCCGGATATTGATTTTATAAACATAATTTGTTTATATTCTTAAGCCCACAAAGCATCAAAGGAAAAGCTTTTGAATTTATTTTGAAACAGGGACAGGAGACACGGAGGAATATCATTCTTTCCTGTACACCATATATATACACAGACATTCATTTTAATAAAAGCATGTGAACACAATTCACCACCATCCAAACATGATTCACAGCATATATCAAATATAGATCCAAACATCAATGGAAATAGCAAAGTTAGGGGAATGTTTTGCTCACCTGTTTGCAGAATGAAGACAGAGCACAGAACAGGCATGTTTTGAAAGCAGCTTTATTTTTGTTGAAATCTTTTACTTGATTCTCTGGATCGAGTTGATTGTATTATTTAAGTTGAGATTTGTTTATGTTTGAAATGGTTTTTACTTCAGACCTTTTAGCTTGAAGGAGATGAACTGATGAGGATGATTGATATATATAAAAGAAGTATACAGGGTGTTTTCATTTTGTACAACAAGTCATGGCTGAAGATGCTTTGTTCCCATGCTTCTTATTCTTTTATGTTTACAGCCCATGCTTATGTACCTCTTATTTTAGTTATGTTTTGTTTGTACTTATTTATGCATATGTCTATTTTTTTTTTGATTTTACTTTGCAGGTTTTTATCTTCTTCTTTTGGCAAGTGCTATTTTATTTTGTTAGTAGATTTTCATAATCTAATGTTTTGTTTGCTGAATACAACACTTTACTCTAGTTTGGTTTAAAACCTACTTATCTGGTTCACCTTTATATTTCTACACACTTATATTAAAATGTATGTCTTTTCTTTTGTGATTTTGTTACAAACATACATTTCAAATTTCATTTCTATTCATAGTTTATACTATTAATATTTAACTTATCACCTATATTTTATTTTATTGTTTTGAAACAATCTCTTATTTGTTAGCTATTTTTATTTATTCGTTGTTATTATTTTTCATTTAAACTTTACTATCAAAATTGATTTAATTCCATACACTTCCAAATTAAATTTGTTTTGTTTATGTTTATTTTATTTTGTCTACTTACTTTAAAATATAATTGAAATTCCATAACTTTGTTTTGTACATAGATGTTTTATATATTTATTTGGTTCCATACTTAACTTTTATTTATCTCTATTTATAACTCAAATATTTATTTTACTTCTATTTTTAGTTTAAATATTTATCATGAATTTACTTTAATTAATTATTGTTTTACATTTCTCTTTGTACACATATATTTTATATAACTCAAATTATCATCATTTATAAATTTTTAAATCAATTTATTTATTTATTTCTCTACTTGTGTCTAAAGTATATTATTTATTTTTCAAAAATCATTTATTTAAGAATTTATTTAAAATCCAATATATACATATATATTCTCATATATACAAATTTTCAAACCCATATGACTTAATATATTTTCTATTTGAATCGGGGAAACTCGCATCATTTATAATCAATTTTACAAATTTTAATTCAAAAATTCATTTAAATTATCAATTTAAATTCATAAAAATCCGGGGTCGTTACACGTATACTCCGGATTGGCAGATGATATTACTTGTAATGTTTTTTGTTAAACTAAGCATAGCGATAGGATTGTTACAGCTTGGTATCAAGCTGGATTTAGAACATTATAAAATGCAATTGATACGGAGTCGAGATTTAAACCTAGTGAGACTTAGAGTCCCGTCCATTGGGTATGTAGGGTAGAGCTAGAGTTTATATTCCTATTTACGATATAAATGTAAATGATTATTGAGAATAATCATCGGGACATATTTGTAAATATTTTGAATTTCTATACAAACTAATATAATGAAAATAATTTTAAATTTGAAACTCACTTCTGTAAAGACTGAGATTTAATTGATAGCATTAATGAGTCCTTAGATGACTTGAAATTGAATTGTTGTGTCCTTGTCTGTTAGTGATCAGAGTTGCATGGAAGCTAAGTTGGAAGATAGCTTTCCGCTGAAGGCAATTGTTTGTTTGTTTGATTGAAATATATGTTGTTTACATCGATGTTTGTTTTGTTTATGCTTAGTTTAAATGTGGAATTGAATAAGATGTTATCACTCAAAGGATTTATAATCCCATTTGAATTTGAATGAACCAATTTTTAATAAAAGGCAGCGGTTTCTATAAAATAGAATCATTAGGGAATAATAAAATTGTTTAAGTAATTAATAGTTATAAAATATAGAAGGATAATCAATATTAATATAAATTTGAAATTGGAAAATATACTTAACAAATAAAATAAGAATTTTTTTTGATTGGTTGATGGATGTTAGGTTGTTTTGAATTGTAAACGACTGTGAAAAATTAATATTGAGTACCATTGAAAGTTGAAACCTGGCTAATAATAATAATGAGAACTTTCAGTGTCTTCACTAGTGTAATTACTGCAAAAAATCTTGAAAATTTAGATTTATATAAAATGAAATGTTAATCCATATGTGCAGCTAATTAAATGTTAAGATGAATTAAAAATTTGACGTTTGCTTGAGATATATATTGATGAATGTGTGTGCTATGGAATTATTATCAGTAAATTATTATTTCTATGACAACATTAATATTGATTGAAAGAATTTTAATAAAATCAAACATTTATTTGAATTAGAATCTTTTTGATATTAGATACACACACATATGTATAGGACTTGATTATGTTTATTATATACAAACACATATTTCGTAATGGCATAAATTATTTAAAGATATATGTATATCATATAGAGAATAATTTTGTGTTAAATTGCCCCATTGGTGCTTTAAGGATTCTGCTCGATGTGTTTGATCAACGTTATCGATGGTGATTCCTAAACACTATGACGAGACATTCGAACCCACTGTTTTGGATAATAAAATATTTTTAGAAATAATATTTTTGTAATGAAAGTAGATTTTTGAAATAATTAGATATTACACACACACACACACATACTAAAATAGTTAGTTTGGAAGGATGGTTTTGAAGATAAAATAATATTTCACAAAAGTGTATAAATTATAGTTTTGAAGGAGATGCCTTGGGATATGTTGATAAATATAATAAAGTATGTAAAATGAGAGTAGGATTTATATTTTAAATAAATTTGGCATTTTTGAAATCCTATATATTCAATTACAAAGATGCATTTTAAATAAATTGTGTTTGGTACTTTTAAATGATTGTGAATATTGTATTATGGTTATAACAGATGTTGGAATTTATATTTGAATAAAATGTAAAGTGATATAAAACTTATCTATATGTATTTCCAATTTAAGTGAAGTTTAAAATGAAACTATAATTCATTTATGAATGTAATAAGTATATTTTAAGAAAGATGTTTCGAAGATGAGATGAAATTTTAAAGAAAAGAATATTGTAAATGAAGAATTAAGAGATGAAAATCTAGTATAGTATGTAATATGAAAATTTATAATAATTTAAAAGTATTAGAAATTGTTTTGAATTGAACTTTGTTTTTTTTAATTGATATTTTGATGCTGGAGTAGTTGTTGCAGATGTTATTAGGGGTTGGTATGGAAGATTTCCGTACGAAGCAGAGCTTTTTCTGTTTCTTTCGATCGTTAGTGTAACAACCCGAGATTTTGGGACGTTAGATTTTGAACATTTAATTCATTTTAAATGTTAAATATGGATTTTGAATTGACTTTGAAATAAAGATTTTGGTTAAATCAATAGAATTTAGTTATAATTTCAAATATGACAATTCAATTGGATTTGAATAATAAAAATATTAAATATTTGGAATCGGAATAATTTGTGAATCTGAATGTAAATAGTTATGAAAATGGTTTCTAAGGTTTATTTTAAGTTTAGTTTGATTTGAATTTTTCTATTGGATTTTTAGATGGAATTAAAAGTCGATAAGTTGAATTTGAAATTTTATATTAATTTAATAATGGAATTTAATAATATAATAATGTAAATAAACAGATTTTGATTTGGAATGAATTAGAATGGTTTCTAAAGTGAATATAAATTCTATACGATTTATAATAAAGTTAGTAAAGTTTTAAAAATAAAATTTTAAGTGATTTCGGCAATTTCGGAAATCGCCCGATTTAATCGACGAGTTAAAATAGCCTTCCAAAGGCACAGTCTCGGAATTCGACGAAATCAGTTCCATTGGATGCGTAATAGTTAGTTATTATTGGATTTTAATTTTCGTAGCAATCAGAGTTGTCGTTTGACCCAGACAGCTTAAAACGCATAGAAGCTATTTTAATCGATTTAATTTAAAATTGAGCGTTTATTTTCGTAACTCGCGCATATGATCGAATTAGCCTCCGAAACACGTTCCATTGTGTTCGGAAGGTGGGTAAAATCTTTTAATCGCCTAGCGGCATGTGTTGTTTGGAGTTCATTTGTAAATGTTCGTTAAAAGTTGAATTTAATATTAATATAATTTATAAACGTTTATATAATACGTTTTTAGGGCCAAATCCCTAGAATTTTCTCGGCCGCTACTTGAGAAATCAATGGCCGATATTCAATTCCCTTCTACCCAATTTCTCTCGAAATCTAGGCTATATTTCCAAAATCTTTCTAAATGAAAATTGGAGAGCTCTTCATGCCGAGCACATCCAACGGTGGATCTTGGCTATTGTCGCTGATTTGAGGTGGAAAATGGCTATGTTCGTCATCGTTTAAGCATGTATTACGAGGCATTTGCGACACCGAGTTCGTGTGCATTCAGGGTGGAAGTGGGGTCGGTGAGGCACTTCGATAGGGTGGGGTTCGATCGTCGACTAGTGCGGCGTGGAGGTCGTGTAAATCGAGGAAGTTATGGCGGCTATGGGTTTGGTGAGATACTGGAACGCGAGCGTGAGGGGGAAGAAGTTGCGTGATTTTGGTTCTTGCATGCATCCTACGGCCGATGGTAAATATAAAAAAAGAATTTAGTTTAATTTTTTTTTTAAATCTTTAAAACTGAATAACTATTGCATAAGTTATCAGATTCAAACGAAACAAGAAGCGCCAGAATTGCAGCGACATGATCTACGCGCTGCAGCAGATCCGGATTCGTTTGGAGCAAGCAAAATTTTTGAATTAAATCGAATGGTTCGATTTAATTTAAAATTAAAAACACACGTTGAAACTCAAGGTGAATTAATCTCACTCATATATGGAATTTCCAGTTAATTTTAAATAGTTAATATATAAATGAATGATTGATTGGTTGAATGTAAATATTATTATCAGTTTGGATATGATATTTATCTATTACGCTAATGTCTGTGAATGTAGGGAAAACATGTTGGAGGGATCCAACTGGATTCCTCACAATATAGAAATTATTTTCATAATTGATGATGTGTTTTATTTATATACTGTGATAGATTAATTTGAAAATTAAATTGTGCCGTGCTATGATTGGATAAATGTAATCTGGGAATTTAAAATATAAATAAAATAAATTGGGTTTTAAAAGGAAACTTTTAAGTAAAGAATTTAAGGGAATTAAATTCGAAAATTGGTTAGGAGTCTGTCAAAGTGTTTTTGAAATTTTGATTTAAAAGGAAATGTGAAATGAAAATTTATAAACTGGGTTTATAAATAAAGTGAAATATTTATTGAGGGTAAATATTGAAAGTATAGGTTTCCGATGGGAATTTCTATAAGAAGTGCAAATTGCTTAAAAATAATAGTAAGATTGTTTTTTTAAGGATTGGAAGTGTACTTTTTCCTGGAAATTTAGTATGTTTTAAAGGAAAGCTTTCAAAATATTAATGGGCAGTTTAAAATGTGTTTAGAATATTTGAGAAAGAAAATATTATTTTAATTGTTTAAAGTGTAAGTAAATATTTATTTAAGAGATTATGGTATTTAATTATCTTACAGGTAAAGTAGTTGTAACGCCCGCGGATTTTCGTTGCCGAAAAACCGAATAGTTAGGGGTTTTAAAAAGAATTTAGGAAAAGAAAAAGAAAGAAGAAGATAGATAAGGTAGAAAAGATAGAGGGAAAAGAAAATAGAAATTTTTTAAAATAGAAGATAGAAGAATTTTAAAAATAGAAGAAATAGAAAGAAAAAAGAGAATAGAGGAAAAAGAAAAAAACAGAAGAAAATAGGACGGGACAGAAAACAACAGAACAACATCAGAATCTCACAATTCGCAGCGGAACAACATATAATAATGAATGAATAATCTTTAAACAAAGAACTACAGTTATTACATTTCATCATATTTCATTACATCATATCATCAGAGTGTACAACAACATACAACATCAAACAGTGCATTCAAATATTTTTAAATCTAACTATTTAAAATAAAATCGAAACCGATTCGATTGAGTGAGAAATTCTCACCTTGGTTTTAATTTCCGTTTTAGCGATTTATTTCGAATAAAATTAAACGCGCGTTTAATTTTACCCAAAATTCTCACTAACTCCAAACGGTAAATCCAATTGACTTGAAATTTGAAACCTTACAATAATATCACATTACGGATCCGATGAAACTGGTTTCGTCGAAATCCGAGACTTTTTGAAAAATGGCTATTTTGACTCGCCAAATTTAAATTAAAAATAATTCGATGCGTTTCGAGCTGCCACGATCAAACGATAACTCCGATTGACACGAAAATTGAAATCCGGTAATAACTAACTATTACGGATCCAATGGAACTGGTTTCGTTCAATTCTGAGACTATTCAAAAATTGACTATTTTACAGTCGATTATTAAATATTAAAATATTCAATTTTCACAAATTAACTTTTAAATCGATTTTAAAAGTTCTAAAATATTATTCTAACTCCCATATGATAAAATAAAATTTTACAAATCATTTACAATCATTTTTAACTCAATTTTCAATTATTTTCATAATTTAACATATTAAATTATTGATTTAATTATCTAATTAAATCCAAAAATTCAAATAAAAATTTATTTGACTTATAAATTCAATTATTAATATTTAAAATAAATTAAATATTCAAATTTTAATTAAATAAAATTCTGGGTCGTTACAGTAGTATTAAATTTTCAAAAGGAAATTTTAATATAAATATTTGATTTAATAATTTTATTTTAAAAGTTAAATTTGGCTTAAATTACTTAGGAAACCTCTATATATTTCCTTAAAGTATTATTTTTAATTAAGTAATTTCTAGTAGCTTTATTTTAAATATTTTAAGCATATATTTTGAAGGTGGTTTTCCAGGAGATGGGAATGTGTTTAAAGATGAAAGGAATCTATTTTTAAATTGTGGAAAGGAATTTATGGGATTTAAACGTAAATTTGAATTGAGGTAAATCATGTAGGATTTATAAAAAGATTCTTTGGTTTATTCTGAAAATGGAAGTGTAGTTCCTTGAAAAGCCAAGTACGTTTCAACAGATTTTTTTTTAAGTAAAAAAAAAATCTAAGTTTTAAATTTGTTTTTAAAAGAATGTTTTAAGAAAATTATTGTTTAAGTTGAAGAATTTTTAAGAGTAAATATTTAATAAATTAGTGATAGTAGTAATTACTATTAAAGGGGTTAATTGGTATATGCTTTAAAAGAATATCATTAATATTTATATTTTATAAACTAGTTTTATTGTAAAGATAGTTTGCTTAAAGTTTTATTTGAAAAACTTGTATAGGATTTCATAACTTTATTTTAAAATTTAGTACGACTTAACTTTATTTTGAAGAAAAATAGTTTATATTTTATAAAGCAGTTTTATTTGAAACATTTAAAAAGTATGTATATATTTCAAATAAAGTATGCAAGTAGCTTTAATTTAAATTATTTTAAATCTAAAGTATTGGTACTTGGATGTTTTCAGAGGAAGTTAAGATTTTGGAATTTATTCCATGAGAAGGGTAGGGTTTGAAAACTGTTTCCAAAAGGGTTGAAATGGAAATATATCTTGTGAAGATATTTTGAGGTTAATAAATAATTTGGGAAATTATTTATTGTTTGATGGATGTTTGTGAATGTTAATTGATAGCTAAATCACCGACTATCAATATTGGCCAATGCGTTGATCGTTTCGAAGAGACCGGGATCGAGCTTTATTTCTCGAAAACCACTCATGGGAAAAACGAATTCGGAGTCGAAGATGGAGCAGTGAAGTGCAAAGGCTAGTAACCACTAATCCTGAGGATGATTCCAAAATGGATGTAGTAGTAGTGCTGTCGGTTCCGTTCGAACCCGGGACGGACTTGTATAGATGAATGCTTTCGGAACATCGTCAAGTGGACGGTGGACATTCTAAGTGAAACGTTCTAAAAAGGTAACGCTTAGCCTCAAGCCTCATCAACCGGGAATGACTAAAAATCAGGGGTTATGCAGCAAGACTATGTGGGTAGCACCCATTAGGGTGAGGTCATCTGTGATGACCCAGGATTCCTACAATTTAAATTCGAATATTTAATTGATTGTAAATATTTAAAAAGTTAATTTTTAACTTGAATTCAAATATTATTATTAATAGCAATTAAGTTATTAGATTTAATAAACTGAAATTGGGTAAATTTTTGAATCTTCATTTTTAAGCTTGTTAAAAATAATTTGAAGACCTGCAAAATTTATATTGATAGTTTTGAAGATAATAAAAGCTTTTAAATTGAAATTGGAAGCGATTCGTTCGGTTTTAAAAGTTTATCGTTTAAATTGAAATTAAAAATAGCCTTCCGAGGCACAGTCTCGGAATTCGACGAAACCAGTTCCATTGGATCCGTAATAGTTGGATATTGTCGTATTTCAATTTCGTAGCAATCGGAGTTATCATTTGACCCTGGCAGCTCAAAACGCATAGAAACTATTTTAACCGATTTAATTTAAAATTGATCGTTTACTTCTGTAACTCGCACATATGATCGAATTAGCTTTCGAAACACGTTTCATTGTGTTTGGAATGCGGGTAAAACCTTATAATCGCCTAGCGGCATTCATTAAGAGGAGTTCGAAATTTTAAGTAGCAATTAACAAAGCATTTTGGAGGTTTTATAATATAATAAAATCGGAAGTCAACTAGTCAAAGATATTTTTATAAATAAACACTCGTACACAAGTAGCTATCCCCAAGTCGATATTTTATCTCCGTCTCCCTCTCTAATCTTAAAACAGAAATTGAACTCATTTAAAAAAAATGAAAGCTTGGATTTCGAATTCACAAAGCTGGTTCAAATTTGTTCTCTTCACAAAAGAATGCCGAAACCCCCTCTTCCTTCTTCTAGTTTGAAACCCTAATCAAAATAAAAAAAGGGTAAAGGAGGGGAACGATTGCGTCGGGCTTGAGACTGAGGGGAGGTCAGCCTTGGAAGCGGTGATAGGAGGTGGCGCGAGTGAGCGCGTTGGTTGGAGGCAGAGGCTCGAACAAGAATCGGCAACGAAGTCGCGTCTTCGAGTTAGGGTTCGATAGCGACGAAGCTCGTACTCGCGCACGATTCGATGGTAAGAAGTTTTGGCGTTCGAACGACGAGGGTTTGGCTGCGCGGCTGAGGGTTGGCTGCTCGATGGAATGGGAGGCTCGCGAATGGATTCTCTAGCATTTGGGGGATTTTGCGTCTCGGTGTCTAGAAGAGGGAGTGGCAGCAACGACGAGGGGAGCTTGGCTAATTGCTATGCGTGGGTCTGGCAATGGGAATAGGGAGGTAAAGGTAGTTTACTCTTAATTAAATTTATTTATCACATATGGATGAGATTTAAATTTGTAGTAGAATACAAAACAATTCTGTTTTGAAATTCAATATGTATATAGAGGCTAGAAAGGAAATTTTAAAATGTTGAATATTTATATAAAATTAGATTTTTGAGAACTATAAATTAATTTTTAGTATATGGGTTTCAAAAGAAGAGAAATAATTACTTATTTTTGAAAAATTAGTTCAAATAAAATAATTGGTAAATCAAATTTTATTAAACGGTAGTTGATAATTTAATTATTCCGAATATTAATAAACCATATAAATGTTTATACAAGGTTGAAAATCATGGAATCAAATCGAGAATGAAGTGGATTGCAAATTTAAGGGGCAAAGGTGAGTAAATCTCACTCTTTTGGATTTTTATTTAAATTTAAATGGTTAAATTTAAATAATTGGTTGAATGATGGAATTGATTTGATGTGCACTGTGAACTGATGATCTGGTGACCTTGGTTTTGGTTGGTTCTCGAGTTAAGAGTTGTTTTGACTCGAAGTATTCGGGTTTTAAATTGTTTTAAACTTAAATCATAAATAAGAAAATGTTTCCATTTTAAAGTTAATAAGGGCTTAATGATTTGTGATTCATTAAATTAGTAGGGTAATTAAAATGGATAATTAGTTAATTCAATTAATTAATGACTTGGGTTAGTTAATTTAGTAATTAAGGGTTTGAATTATAATTAAGGTTTAAGTTAATTAATTAAGTTTAATTAATTTAAAATAATCATTGGATGTTTTGATAGGTAATTACTTAGTGTAATTAATAAAATATAATTACTTTGTGTAATTAATCAAGAGATTAATCAAGATAATGAATTAAGGAGTAATTAATTTATTTAATGAAGTAAATAAAAAGGTAGATGAGTACAGGATGAGATAAATCAAGAGTGGTTAATATTTGTGGTTTAATTAATGATTAATTATTTAATGTAAGTAAATTAGATTAGGATAAATTAAAATATAATTGGAAATCATTAATTTATATAATTAATGATGTAATTAAAGATTGATTAATTAAGATTAATGAATCAACAATAAGTGACTTATGAGAAATTAATTAATATAAGTAATTAAGGATTAATGTAATTCATATAGTTAATTAATTTATGAAATAATTAAGGATTACTTATTGATTTTGGTTAAGAATAATTAATATCGTGAAGTTAATTAAAGATAATTACTTGAATGTAATTGAAGAAAAATTAATCCAAGGTGATTAATTAAGATGAATAATGAAGGGATGATTGATTAATTGATTAGAAATTAATTAATGACAATTGAAGAAATTTAAGTGATTGAGGTTAGTAATTCAATTAGAATTAATTAAACTAATTTTGGTAGCGATCAAGCTTTGCTTATGGATGATTGAATGGCATTGAATGCTTTGAATGAGTTGATATCTCTGATATGAAATGTTGTGTGTTTCATTTGGATAATTTGGGTTAGGATGACATGAGACTCGAAGAGACCGGGTTCGGGTATAAGGAAATACCTGAAACCACTTCGAATTTTTATAGATTGATACGTGAAATCTATAGGCTGGAATGAAGTGATTTAAAGGAGTTAGACTATTTAATCTAAATTTTTGGTACGCAGAAAATTGATGTGTGAAATAAGTGATGTCTATAATAAATTGTGAATTTGTAAATTAATACGAGTTACCCCGGGTTTTATTAAGTTGTATGCTCCATGTTAGATGGGTTTACTCCCGCTGGTTTCTAGCCTGACCCGGGTGTTACTTTGATGTAACGCTCGGGTCAGACCGAGTATTACAGATTTTCAGGTAAGGACATTCTGGAGTTCATGAGGCGAGCTGAATGGTAGGAACGTATGGAGTATTTGCGCTGTAATATATTTCTGATTATCTAAGACATGTTGATTTGTATATGTCCAGCGTCTGTATATATGTGTAAATCTGATGTATTATAAATGTATTTTGACAGATACAGAATCCTTTTGTAAACTGTTATTATTTATTATTATATTTTATCCGCTGCGAATGTGAGATGTTGATGCTTCTGATCTTCTTCTTCTTTTTCTTCTTCTTCTATCTCTTTCTTCTTTTTCATAACTATATGGAATTTTCGGGTTCGAAAATCTTTGGGTCGTTACGTCATCCCTGTCTAGATGTCCTTTTTTATTCGGCTTAGTGGTACAGTTGCTGATCCCAACCGTAGGGTGATCTTACTCAGCATTATCCAGTAAGGGGTAGTCCCAGTCTTGTGCTGTAGGGAATTGGGAGTAATCCTCGGTACGGTGATCTAGGCCACATACTGTGAGAGGTGGTACCTCAGTGCCTAATCATTAGTTGGAAATTCGTTTTCCCTACGAGCCTTTTACGAGTTTTGTTTGTATAACCCACTTTGTGGCTAGTAGCTGGAATTTAATCATGTAACAATTTCGGCTATTTTAATAAGTATTTGTATATAGACATTATTATAATATCAGAGGATTTTGATAAAAATGTTTTAGCTATCGTAAGGTAAAAATCCGACATGTTTATTTGTGGCGTGGTCTTACGAGATGCTTTTGATTTTCAAAGGATTTTTGAAACTGTAATAATCAATGTGGGTATATTTTTCTCTCACTCTGGTATTCCAGACTAACCAGGGTGTTATTTCATTATAATGCTCGGGTCAGACCGAGTATTATAGATTACAGGAAAGGATGCCATAGAGCTCAGGAGAGGAGCTGGAGACCGAGACGTATATCCGTACTTGTTTATATCCGCTGCTGTGATTGTTTGAAATTGTCAGACTGGTAATTGTTGGTTGTTTATGATACTCTGATGGTATATTGTATAAAATAGATATAGTTTTCATTTTGTGTAAAGATCTGTTGTTGACTATTATATTTTGGTCCGCTGCGATGGTTAGATTCTGATATTGTTTTCTATTTTCTTTCTTCCATCCTCTTTCTTTTTCCTCAACAATCTGTCTTTTCCGGCACTCGATCATCAACATATTATATTGCGGCGTATTTTGTGTCGATTTTCGAGGTTCGTGAAGGGCGGGTCGTCACAGTTAGTGGAAAGACCATATTTGTTCCATGTTTCATTCCATCAACTCCGGAATTTTGCAAATTGAAAATCACAAAAATTGGAAAATGTGAAACGGAACATGGAAATTTCACTTTTCCTATAACACGAGAACCCTGTTTTCTGTAGCATGGAAAAACCTTCTGTAACCGCTTTTTACCGTATATTTTTCACAGCCTTTTATAATATTTGTGAATCATTGAGAAATATATACGCATAAAAATGACACTGCTAATTGAATCTTTTTCTGCAAATAGTCAGTGATATTGTTTTGTAAGTAGTTGTCAATAAGTAGACTTTTAAATGGTGAAAAACAGACAATAAAAATTATATACAATAACAAACACAGTTAGACTTTAGTAGGCATCAAACAACAAATAATAATACATCAAACAACAAAGAAGAATATACAAATACATGTTAGATAATAATAAAAGGATAATACTTCAATTTAACATGCAAAACTGCTAAATTATTAACAAGCAAACTGACCATTCAAAACTAACGAGCAACACTGCTAGATAGTACATGCAAACTAACTCATTAAAACTATAAAACTAACAAGGAAACTACATCCATCTGCCTTCTAAACTCCCTTCAAAAATTTACCATTCCAGATTCATTCTTTTCTTTCCTGCTTCATATACAAGAAAGGAAAAAGACATGTAAATCAATTTTCAAATTTTTCATAAGTACATTGTGAATATAATAAAAATTTAACAAGAAAGATACTTTTTTTCTGAATAAAAAATATGTAATAATACGTTATTATTAGAAAACAGTCTCCGCTCTAATGAGTGTTGAATAAGGTTGATGTTCAAATGATTTGAAAACAATGAGAATGATATAAAAGTTTTCTACTTTAATGGTTCTGTATACTTTTCCAAAATTTATTATGAGTTTATAATTGGTGATAGTCTTTTGAAATATAATACAAACACAGTACGCTTCCTGATATGTTGGATATTTCAAATAGATTTGCCGGACCCCATGGTGATTTTGATTATTCTTTTTTCATTTGCCTGATGATTTTAAATATTTGGCATTTCTATTTATTAAATTGTACGAATTATTATGTAATAGAGGTAATAACTTTAAAGTACCTTTTCATATGACTTATGAGCAATTCAGCAAGCACTTTGCGATGCAGGCTGAAGTGATCATTAATATTAATATTATGTAGTCAAGTTAACTGAGCAATAAGAAAATATATCTATAGCAAAGTCCAGGTTTTCAAATGTTTGTTATATGTCATATGCTACTTTGTTACAATAGCAACTAAAAGAGGTTAGTTATTGATACTAAATAGTAATACGTTATGCTTGTGTTTGTGAATTGTTGAATATAAAAAATGGAACATGAAGCTGAGCATGTCGGAATAATTATACATGTATGCTTAAAAATATTATGCCCTTTTGCTCATCTATTGCGTCATATTCTGCGATGATGATGTTGCAAGCGATAAAGTAGTAGTTCCTGTAGATTTTTAGAATTTGTTTAGAAAACTATGGTCATGTAAAGCTAAGAAGAAGTGCACATTCCATTGCTTATAATATAAAAATCCTTAACAAAATAAAGCAGATTTAACAAAGTAATGATGGTTAATCTCTTTTTCATCAATGTATCATGTAAAAGAAAAAAAAATGCAAAACATAGTGGTAATTATATTCTTCAGCATAGTATATTTATTTGCAAAAATATGTAAAACAAAGCTTCTATTATTATTATTATATTGTAATATACATTAATAATAGAGATGAATATGCTAAATATGAAAGGGCATTATTGTAATCTGCACTGCATAAGTAGTCTATAAATATGGAGCTTGATTGTATTGTAAACACATCTCTCAATTCAATAGAATTGTTCTCTCTCTAAATGCCTTCATTCTCTTTATTCTGTAACACATTATCAGCACGAAGGAATGCGAATTAATTATTGACCGCAACCTGTTCACCTTCAAACTTTCCAACTTCTCAGCAAGTAATTAAATATTAATTACTCTGACTGTTTCTCTTCTGACCATTCCAATTCTAAGGCTATTTATATTCAAAATCCTATTATATATATTAGTGCAGACGAGTCTTTTAGAATATATCTACATACATTCTATTTCTTATTTCCTTTAAAACAGCAGGTAAAGGAATTGTTCTTGCATTTCTTTATAAACTCGTTATTTTTCCTCTCTCCAAAAAGGTAATTGTCAATATCATTTTTTTTGATAAAGCTATCAAGTCAGCTCATGCTAGTTTGGGGTTCGCTTCTATATTTTTTATGTCTTTTGTTGCATCACTCTTATTTTTATTCTTTGGCTTCTAAATTCAGTATTATTATTTTTTCCCTTTGTGGATCTATTGCTAAATAAAATTCAAAAGTTTGGAATGGAATATACGCAAAAGCTGACTTTCCTTTCTTATTTGATAAATACATGGAAGTTGCAAAATCCAAATGTTTGGTTTTGTTGATACAATTTTGTTTTTTGGTATAGTTGTTTGATACCATGAATGAAGACTTTCCATTTTTTTTCTTCTTTTTAGCTAGAAACAAACAAATAGTGAATGCTGTTCTAGCGAATATATTCACCTTATGCAATTTATTTTATGAACAGTTCACAAAATGACAAACATCGCCAAGCTTGAATTTAAAGCTTTGGATATATCTGGAGACAACTACTTATCATAATACTGGATGCTGAGATTCATTTGCAATCTCAATGCTTAGAAAATGCCATTAAAAATGGCAATACTATGTCCCAGCAGGACAAGGCAAAGGCTCTAATATTTTTAAGACGTCATATCCATGACGATCTAAAAACAGAATATTTGACTGAAAAAGACCCTCTCCACTTATGGAACTCTCTGAAGGAGCGTTATCACCACCAGAAGACGGTCATGCTTCCAAACACTAGGCAAGAGTGGTTGAACCTGAGGTTTCAGGACTTTAAGTCCATAAGAGAATATAATTTTGCAATGTTTAGAATCACTACTAAACTGAAATTATGTGGAGAAAAGGTGGATGACGCACAAATGCTTGAAAAGACTTTCTCAACATTTCATGCCTCGAATATACTCCTGCAGCAGCAATATCGAGAGCGTCATTTTACAAAATATTCTGAACTCATAGAATGCTTACTAATTGCTGAACAAAATAATGAATTGCTTATAAAAAATCATTCCCCAAGACCAACTGGTTCAACTGCATTACCTGAAGTTAATGCTAATTTTGCCCACTCTGGAAGAGGTAGGGGTCGAGGTCGAGGTAGAGGACATGGTCGTGGACGTGGATATAACTCTAGGAGAGGTGGTTATGGTGGTTTTAAAGGTAACAAAACCACCAACTTTAAAAAGCAACAAAAGAAAATTGAGCCTATAAAGAACAATGATTCAGCTTCAGAAAATAAAAGGCATTATGAGGAAGTTTGTTATAGATGTGGACGATCTGGTCACTGGTCACGTACATGTAAATCATCAAAGAAAACAGTTGAAGAATATCATCGCTCGAAGAATATTGAGGCAAATAATGCCGAAAAGTTACATGAAAACACTAACCTGAAGTTAGATGATTTCTTCGAAGATGACAATGAAAATTTCATTAATGATGAAAATCTAAGTGCAATGATCAGTGATATGACCGAGTTGATCAATTAGAAATGTCTTGAAGTTTGTTATATGACTTTCGTTTTATTTCATTAGCTTGCATCAATAAATCAGTTTGAAGTTTGTGTTCGTTTAATTGTATTTCCCTTTGCAGTACTAGTAATGTGTAATGTGGATGTTGTTTTTAATCAATATCCTATTTTAATCATATTACTTTGTTTGTTTACATTACATTTATTTATGCATACAAATTTTTAATGATTGACTAATCATTGTCTTTAATTCTTAACGTATGGAACGCCATTTGGGTGATGATATATGCTTACTAGATAGTGCAACTACTCATACAATTTTGAGAAACCAGAAGTTTTGCTCTGAACTATCTGAAAATTTCTCAGCGAAAGTCTCCACTATAGCTGGATCTGCTAATATAATTGACGGGTCCGGAAGAGCCCATATAATATTACCAAATGGTACGCATATCTTTATTCAGAATGCATTATACTCGAGCAACTCTAAAAGAAATTTGCTGAGTTTCAAAGATATAAGATTGAATGGATACCATATTGAAACTATAAATGAAAACAACAAAGAATATCTTTGTGTTATTTCTAGAATTGAAAGCCAGAAGCTTATCCTAGAAAAATTTGGTACAATTTCAACTGGTTTATATTTTACAAAAATTGGCATAGTTGAATCTCACTCTATAAACATGAGCCAGAAGCTCACAAACACAAAGGCATTGATTCTTTGGCATGATCGCTTGGGTCATCCTGGATCAAGTATGATGCGTAAAATTGCCAAAAACTCAAACAGACATGATTTATCAAACCCATTGAATTTACCAAGTGATTACTTATGTGCCCCATGTGCACAAGGAAAATTAATCACTCGACCTTCATGTAGTAAAATCACTTATGAATCTCCAACATTTTTACAAAGAATTCAAGGTGATATATGTGGCCCAATCCACCCTGAATGTGAACCGTTCAAATATTTTATGGTATTGATTGATGCATCAACTCGTTGGTCATATGTCTGTTTACTTTCTACAAGAAATTTGGCATTTGCCAAGCTACTTGCTCAAATAATAAATTTGAGAGCACACTTCCCTGATCATCAAATTAAATCGATTCGACTAGATAATGCTGGAGAATTTACTTCTCAAGTATTTGATGATTATTGTCTATCATTGGGGATTGAAATTGAACATCCAGTAGCTCATGTTCATACTCAAAATGGCCTAGCAGAATCATTAATTAAGCGCTTGCAACTTATTGCAAGACCATTGCTTATGCAATCAAAACTACCCGTTTCAGCTTGGGGGCATGCAATTTTGCATGCATCGAAATTTGTTAAAATTAGACCAACAACTTATCATCGGCTTTCACCATCACAGCTCTTAACTGGATTTCAACCAAATATTTCACATTTACAAAAATTTGGTTGTGCTGTGCATATACCTATTAATCCCCCACTTCGTACTAAAATGGGTCCTCAACGACGGTTGGGAATTTATGTGGGATTTGATTTCCCATCCATAATTCGTTACCTTGAACCTCTTACAGGTGATGTCTTCACTGCAAGATTTTCAGACTGTAAATTTGATGAGACAATCTTCCCACCGTTAGGGGGAGAAAAGACCGTTCCAGTAGAACGGCGTGAAATATCATGGAATAATCCATCTATGTCTTATTCGGATCCACGTACTAAACAATGCCAATATGAGGTACAAAAAATTTTGCATATTCAAAATATTGCAAATCAACTGCCGGATGCATTTAGCGACACTGCAAAAATAACTAAATCTCACATTCCAGTAGCAAATGCACCAGCAAAAATTGATGTCCCTGAAGGATCAAAAGTAAATATAGCAGCAAATGAATCTAAAGCAAGACAAAAACGTGGAAGGCCAATTGGTTCAAAAGACTTGGCACTTAGAAAAAAAAGTCTAATGAAAAATCATCAATTAAGGAACCTCCTGAAGATGTTATAAATGATCAAAAAGATCACTCAAATGAAAATCCCAATTCTCCTAGAAGCGCGGAAGGAAACATTATCCTAGAAGAAATAAAAGAAGATTCCAACGATAAAATGGTACCTAATAATAATGAGATCTCAATATTTTATACGAACTACGGAGAAATATGGGATCGAAGTAAAATAGTAATTGATGATGTATTCTCATTCGCAGTAGCTACTGAAATAATTGAAAGTCATGACCATAATGAGAATAATGAGAATGATGATAATGAACCAAATAGCATAAATGAATGTCGAAAAAGACACGATTGGCCAAAATGGAAAGATGCTATCCAAGTGGAACTAGATTCACTTTAAAAACATGGTGTATTTGGACCAATAGAGAAAACACCAAAAAATGTTAAACCAGTAGGTTATAAATGGGTATTCGTTAGAAAACGAAATGATTAAAATGAAGTCGTGAGGTACAAGGCACGACTTGTCGCACAAGGTTTCCTGCAGAGACCAGGTTTTGACTTTAAGGAAACTTACTCCCCTGTCATGGATGTCATAACATTCCGATATTTGATAAGCCTTGTAGTTTCTGAAAAACTCGATATAAGATTAATGGATGTTGTGACAGCTTATCTTTATGGTGAATTAGATACCAACATTTACATGAAAATTCCAGATGGATATAAATTGCCTGAAGCAAAATCAAAGTCCATGTACTCATTAAGACTAAGACGATCACTATATGGATTGAAACAATCTGGAAGGATGTGGTATAACCGTCTTAGTAAATATTTGGTAAAAGAAAGATACGAAAACAATCTCATTTGTCCATGTGTCTTTATAAAGAAATTGGTAAAGGGATTTGCTATCTTAGCAGTTTATGTTGATGACATAAATTTGATTGGAACTCCAGAAGAGATTGATGAAACAATAAATTATTTAAAGAATGAATTTGAAATTAAAGATCTTGGCAAAACTAAGCACTGTCTCGGTCTACAGATTGAGCATAGTACTAATGGCATATTAATCCATCAATCAAACTACATTGAGAAAATTCTAAAGCGTTTTCAAATGGATAAAGCATATCCACTTAGTACGCCAATGGTTGTTAGATCTTTAGATATTAAAAAGGACCCTTACCGCCCAAAAGAAGAAGATGAGAATGTGCTTGGCCCGGAAGTGCCATATCTTAGTGCCATTGGTGCATTATTATATTTGGCCCAATGCACAAGACCAGATATTGCATTTTCAGTAAATCTTCTAGCAAGATACAGTTCAGAACCAACAAAAAGACACTGGAATGGTATAAAACATATCATGAGATATCTTCGTGGAACGACAAATTTGGGTTTATTTTACTCTAACACAGGCAATAATCCAAATCTAGTTGGCTATGCTGATGCAGGTTATCTTTCTGACCCACATAAAGCAAGATCACAAACTGGATATGTATTCAATAACAACAATGCAACAATTTCATGGCGATCTACAAAACAAACATTGGTAGCAACATCACCCAATCACTCTGAAATACTAGCACTACATGAAGCATGTAAAGAATGTATTTGGCTAAGATCACTGATTGAGCATATTCGAAAAAGCTGCCAACTTCCATCAGTAACGGAAAGGTCAACCATTATTTATGAAGACAATGCAGCTTGTGTAGCTCAAATTCAAGCGGGTTACATTAAGGGTGATAGGACGAAACACATTTCTCCTAAATTTTTCTTCACACATGAGATACAAAAGGATAATAAGATAGAAGTGAAACAAATCCGATCCCAAGAAAATCCAGCGGACTTATTCACAAAGGCGCTTCCAAAATCAACATTTCAGAAGATGGTGCACAAAATTGGTATGCGTCGGCTGCATCAACAAACTAATTGAATAATGCGTTATAATTCAGGGGGAGCGTATGAAATACGCTATAACGTACTCTTTTTCCTTCACTAACATTTTTTCCCACTGGGTTTTTATTAGTAAGGTTTTAATGAGGCATTATCTTGATCCAGAAGAATCAACCATCGTCGTAACATTATAAAATATATGTTACTTAAAGATGAAATCATGTTGTACTCTTTTCCTTGTTTATGATTTTTTCCCACTGGATTTTTCATAATAAGGTTTTTTATGAGGCAATTACTTTTATCATCTTTACATACGCATATTCAATGGGGAGTGTTGTAATATACATTGGGATGAATATGCTAAATTTGAAAGGGCATTATTGTAATCTCCACTGCATAAGTAGTCTATAAATATGGAGCTTGATTGTATTGTAAACACATCTCTCAATTCAATAGAATTGTTCTCTCTCTAATTGCCTTCATTCTCTTTATTCTGTAACATATTATTATTATTATTGTTGTTGTTGTTGTTGTTGTTTTATAAAACCATGGATATTCTGATGACTTTCATATTCATTTCATCAAACATACAACACAGCATCTCTTTTCTTTTTAAGCTCTTATGTACTTTTATATTTAAGTAATAATGCATAAATCTTAAAATTAAATTTATGTTCCACCCTTTTTGAGGTAGGTATATTCTACTTTTCTACCTGTGCGAGATGGTACAACATGTGTGTACACAAAGATTGCGTGTATGAGAAGGCAATAACATTGAACATCCAATTTTTTACTCAAGTTTTTCTTTCATTCTAATAAATAGATGCATCAAAGAAACATGGCATTCAGACTATCAAATTACTCAAAACTTCTAATAAAATTATAACGTTCACGGGAAACATATATCAATGCTAATAGAACTGGGACTTAAGCAATTGCACATGTACAAACAAGGAAATCTATAGATTTGCAAATGATAAGATAACTTGCACGAATATGTCTTTTCTATCTACAAATCAACAATGAACTACAAAGTCGAAAAACTACAAGTCATGACGTCAATCGTCATATTATAAAGTTCAGCAAAATTTCAAACATGGTTACCCAAAAAGTAAAAATCTAAATGATAAAGGGAAGAAAAGGATAAGTAAATAGGTATAATTTGCGAAATAGGATTACCGATTTCCCATAGCAGTGCAATGAAATTAGGGCAAACTGCAGGTGATTGGTCGAAAGATGTAGATGGCGATGATGAAAACTTGGAGATCTGAAGATGGAGATGGAACGGTCAAGAAGAAGAGGGAAGAAACAAAAATTAGGGTTAATTTTACTGACGGCGTGAGGTGAATAAAACGAAATTAGGATGAAATAAGTGTCAAAGTTTTTTGGGGTTGGCCCAATTAAACTACTGGCTGGAAAAATTGAATGGAGCGGAAATACCGTGGAAAGCACAAAATTTTTCGCTATTCTACCGCTTCGACTCAGAAGGAATTCCTTTCGACTTTTTTATTTCATAAAAACACGAAAATTGAAAATTTCGAAAATATTCGAAAAGAAAATAACAAAAAAGCAGAAAAATGAAAAAAAATCCAGCCGTACATGTTATATTATGAAATTTAATCACAGTGATTAGTTTTATAATATAGAGAATTAATCTTTAAACTTATCGATTTGAATAATTCATGAATTACAGACAGTTTCATACTATAATGTTTCAGAAGTGAGTTATTTACCTCGTAAGTGAATATCAAATGGTTGATTCCATATTTCTAAAATATATAAGAATTGATTGAATATTTTTTATATCGATGATGGTTTAAGTGTGCATTTTGATCTTTAAATCGAAATACTTAGATCTTTATGAATTATGATCTTTTAAAGTTGTTTTTTGTCTTTTTCTTAATGATAGTCCTTAATTTGGACATCATTACAAATACAGAGAATCAAAGGTGCTAGATTATGGATTGTTTAGTCTAGAAGGACGATGATAACACTTTAAGCTATTTGTTTGCGAGAAATTATTGTATACATCTCTAGGGAAGTCATGCTTTTATACAAACTTCGAAACCAACAATTAAAATCATTAAATGAAGTTCCTGACTATCATTTGCTCTAATCTGATGGGTGTATTTATTTGTAGAGCAAGTAACCAATGGTATCGTAACATCCTAAACCTTAAGTTGGTTATTTTTGATTGCAATATATCGAGTTGAAAATTTTATATGTCAAATTGCTTACCTATTTATTCGTGTTTGTATTTTATGAATAGACCGAATACAACAAACGTAGTAGGCTGCAAAGTGCATTTCTCAATCATCGTTCCATTATGGAAAAAATATTTTATGCACTTGGTACACTGTTTTAAGTTTGATTGTTTATTATTATATTTATCTTACTTAGAACCAATGTTGATAGTTGATAACGTGTGACTTGAAATGTTCTAAATATAAATATTACAAATACATAGTTGGTCCGTAATATTAATGTCATTGTTTAGAGCTTTGTTACACAAACGTTCATGAAATCTTGTTATTTGCTTGAAACTAAATTAATTTTGTATGCTGGTCTCATGCAATATAGCTTTCTCTAACATCAAATGATATATTGTACAAGGATAGAAGTATTTGCAATGTGAATCTTTTTCATTCATTTATTATAAACTTTGAGAATTATATTCTTTCTTGGTTGGTTGTGTGAACTGCACTTTCACTTGTACTTGTTGAACCTGTCCACTTTGATGATTGTTATTTATTTTGCATTTTCCTTTAGGCCTGATCAACCTTGTGTCCGTGTGCCACCCTATATATATACCCTTGCTGCACTTCAGCCTTGCTCATGCTTTTAAACCCGATGTGTGTTGCATTCATATGGAACTACCTTGGGTTGTATAAAACCTTGACTTGTATAAAACTCGATGTCCTCAAAACATAATTTACCGATAAATTATCAATGACAATTCATAGCACCTTCAAGTACTTTAGCTCACAATCACCACTTTAGGTCAACATTTACTCGAATGAGGCAAGGACTTAAGCTTGTATATTTGTGAACTAAGCATCCATTTAAATTTACGAGGATTTGCATGGAAATGGATAATTTAAAAGAAATGTACAATGTAAATAAATTTGTCAACAGATTACTTGTACATCAAAAATTTAGTTGAATGAATATCATATTATTGAACTTTATATATATAAAGACTTATATGTTTAACTTGAGTTAAGCATAGGTTAAGTAAGACTACATTGATTGGTATGCAGTCTAAACTCACTCTCGCTCGTATAAGAATTTAATAAATTTTTTGAAAACGCTAAGTAAAGGAGACTCTGCCGAAATTTTTGTAACCTTTTTTATTCGTATGCGAAGAAATAGAAATTGAGAAATTAGTCTATTTTAATTTATAATATATGATAAGCTTAATTCTTATATTAATCATATTCAAGACTTAATATACAAATGCCAGATCTTGTCATCACTCCATAAGAGCTAAAGAAAGGAATCCATTATCCCCATAATGACCCCCTTATGATCACAGCTCAAATCTGGCTTTCCATGGTATCTAAGATTCTTGTAGATACCGGAAGCACAGTTAAAATCATCTTCAAGCACGCTTTCGATCAGATGGGCATTCCTGAGGATAAGCTGGAACCTAGCGTTGAACCTATTTTGGGTTCAACAATAAGGGGTCGTCACTAGTAGGGCAAGTGAAGCTACTGATACAGATGTACCTGCCACCATGTTGTAGAACTTTTGAGATCCTCCTTGTGATCATTGGTCAGCCTTCATATTACAATGCATTCTATGGTCGTCCCGTGCTAGATGAGGTAGATGCTTTTATCTCACCAAAATACCTAATGGTAAAGTTCTTGACTAAAAAGGGCCGGGGTACTATTCAGGGAGAAGAATTTAGCTCCCGCGAAATGTATTTTGCAACTCTTGATCAATATAAAACAGAGTACTCTTCTTACTATGATTCCTCTACTATTTTTCAGCCTTTGGATGATGAATGTTTACATCCAACATTCGATGCAAAAATAAGATCTAATAAAACGAACAAACATATGTTTGAAATGTAGATTTCATTTGGAGGAAAGAGGCAGAGGACTAATGCTAATTCTGTTGAAGAAGGCGAGATCATCACAAAACTGAATTGTCGAGGAGATGGAGAGGATAAAGCCTATAGAGGATCTTACGAAAGTATGTATAGATCCAATTGATTCAACCAAAATAATCAAAGTGAGAAAAGATTTAGAGAACAACTTAAAAGCATGCTCAATTCATTTCCTTAAAGCTAGCAAAGATGTACTTACATGGACCCATTCAGATATGGTCGGCATTGTCCCATCTGTTATGTGTCATGCACTTAATATTGATTGAAATGTGACTCCTATCCGACAAAAGAAGAGGTAGTTTGACAATTTTCGATTTGACGCCCTGAAGGAAGAGCTTAAAAAGCTACTTGAAAGCGGATTTATTTAGGAAGTTTTTTTAACCAAAATGGTTGGCAAACCCTGTGTTGGTAAAGAAGTCGAAGGGCAAGTGGAGAACCTATGTGGATTAAACTAATCCGAACAAAGCATTCTTTAAAGATTGTTATCCACTAACCGAAATAAACCGGTTAGTTGATGAGACTAGCAGACACAAGTTATCATCTCTCACGGATGCATATTCAGAATATAATCCAATCCCCATGTTCAAGCCAGACGAAGAGCATACAAGCTTCATTACTAATTAGGGAACTTTCTATGATAAAGCAATACCTTTTGGACTAAAGAACGCAGGTGCTACTTATCAAAGGTTAGTCAATAGAGTGTGCAAGGAAAAAATTGGTGGAGGTTTACATAGATGATATGCTAGTAAAGTTCCATGAAGCTGGGATCATCTTAAGGATCTTGAGGAAATGTTTGTAGTGTTGCAAAGATACCAAATGAAACTAAATCCTAAGAAATGTTCTTTCGGGGTTCATTCTGGAAAGTTCTTAGGTTACATTGTTAGGGCGCAAGAGATTGAAGCCAGTCCTAACTAGATCCAAGCTATTAAAGAGATGGTCAAGCCCACAACAAGCAAAGATGTAATGAGTTTGAACGGTATAATTGCAGCTTTGCAGGTTCATCTCTAAGGCAATCGATAAATGCACCCTGTTCTTTGATGTAATTAATAAAAAAAGAACTTTGAGTGGGGAGAAGACTGTAAAAAGCCTTCCAAGAATTAAAGGCCATTTGGAAAAGCCATTGATATAATCCAGCCCCGAGATTGGAGAAAGCTTATACTTTTATACGGTAGTCGTAAAACATACTGTTAGTTCAGTTCTGATTAGGGAAGAAAACAAAACTTAGCTTCCCATTTATTATGTAAGCAGACGATTGAAGAATGCTGAAGTTCGATACCCGATCATAGAAAAGTTGGCTTATTGTTTGATACTTACAGCATGGAAACTCAGAACATACTTCCAGGCACATCTGATCACAGTATTGACTAAATTTATGCTCTAGCAAATTTTCAGTAAACCCGAGACTTCGGGAAGGGTAGTAAAATGGAGAATTGAACTTGGCTAATACGACATCAAATTTCAGCCACGAGCAGCAATTAAAGGGTGAGCATTAGCGGATTTTATCAATAAATGCACAAGATTTATTAAAGAGTAGCCAAAGAAAGAAGAAGATCAAAAGCCGAGAACTATTTATGGACGGGGCGTCAGATGAGCATGGAGCCGAAGCAGGGTATGTCATAATCTCACCAGATGGACACCGCCTACACTGTGCAATTAAGCTAGGATTTCTTATGAATATTGAATTCGAATATGAAATCAATCATTTCGGCCATTAACTTGCTTAATGACCAATTGCACATGATACACACTTATCTTCTTAAAGCATATGTTATGTCATAAAACAATTTGGATATCTTGACTCTAATGTATATTGTTATTACAATCAAAGCCCTTGCAGCACCAACTTAATACGATGATGAAAATCCAATATTACTAAGTCCAATGGACTAGTGATATTCTGCAAAAATAAGAATCTATGGCATAATTGAATCCACTTTTTACTTAAATATATATACATCGAGTTTCGAAAGCTTTCGAAAGGCACTGGACCTTGGAAGGGGTTCTCATCATAACCGTTGAATCAACTCCTTTAAGAGGACTTCTTCGAAAGGCATTTGAATGCTTTTGAATATACTTGGATTTGGAAGAAGTTCCATCCATAGTTGTTGTTTCAACACCTTTGGAGGGATCTTTTCGAATGAATTCTCTTAAGTAGAGCCCATTTTGATCCCTTCGAAAGGGTTTGTACATAAGACTACAACATTGAATCAAAGTTTTGTCAATACAAGCTTTTTCAAAATCCTTTGAAAGAATTCTTCTTTTGATTTACTCGCAATTCAATGCACTTTTGGATGTTGATGATTACATTGTTAACAAGTATTAATGAGCTCTACTCCAAACCTTTCTAGCTCATTGAATTGGTTAATAAATTCCTTCACAAGCAATTCTCCATGCTTCAAATTTATGAACTTTTCCAACTGTAACTCATGCTCGGTCGTGGAGAGAAATTTGGCCTCAAACCGCCTCTTGAAATTCCCTATGCGATCTCTTTCTCCACCATCTTAGTCGCTACTATGTCCCACCGCCACTCCCTCTAAGTGCCAGGAAGTAAACTATCTCCTCATGCCATCTTCAAGTCCGAAGGGTCCAAATACCCTCTAATAAGTGCCGATCCAAGCCCCCACATCTACGTAAGTCTTTGTACCCACAAATGGCTTCCCTCCGAGACTGATAAAATCCTTGCAAATCTTAGAGAAATTAGAGGCAGGTAAGGGAGTTACTTCTGGTGCTAGTGTAGGGGGTCCTTGATTAGGATTAAGCTTAGCGGTACCCCTCACCTGCAAGTAATAGCGGAACCAATTGGGGACTGCCGCACCAGGAACGTCGGTGGTATTATCAGAATTACCACTAGCATTATCAACCATCGTTTATCTATGATATGAAGATCAGTATGGTTCTCCTATAGATAGTATTAATAGGATATGGGATTCGTTTGTATGAGACCTTTTTGAAAATATTCATATATGCATGTATCTTTTTGAAAACACTGTGAAAATCCTTTGGAAAAACTTTCTTTTTAGAAAACACCTTTTTGAATACGTTTCTCAATAAGTACCTAAATGCCAGGAAGCATTAAACCTAAGCTCTGATATCAAGTGTGATAATCCACACTTTTAGGCATAAATCATGTGTAAAAGTATGAGATGTTGGTTGGTTTGAAACATTATAGAGCAATAAAAAATCATGAGTAAATTTTGGAAATTTAACAACTTTCAGATCTCATAGTGGGAGGAATAAAATATAAGTTTCAAAGATAACATAAGGTACCATTCCATAAAACTCTATCATCATCGAATTTTAAGCAAAACTATAGTCTCAACAAACGTATATAATCCCAAAACAAAGAACATAATACAAATTCAGAAAAAGATAAATACATGGAGTGAATGATATAAGTGACACTCCAAGTCAAGTCCACCACATCAAAAAGGAATCTCTCAGCCCCAAGAATGGCTACCCCATCCTCCTATGGTTTGGGGAAAAAGGAAAAGGAGTGGATCATAAAAAAGTCTGGTGAATGAATACGTGATTTGATATTGTGACCCTAAGAAATATGATTCAAATACATGCTACGAGGTCTTTGGGGTTTTAAGTTCACAGTTCAAATTATAACATAGAGTTCAAGTTTTACAGTGATTAAATCATACCTTGATCGAAAAACGTCCTCAGTTTACAACTATCCATCTACACTTAACGGGTCTAAAACCGAGCGGCAATCAATTGGGGATCGGATTTTCCACCTATCTTCCTATACTATAGGATTCAACTACTGTGGGCTTACATTCTGGAATATATGCATGCCCTCGATTTATACTTTCCAAAAGTTTTGGTGCCAACTCACATCCTCCAACTTGAGTGATTTAGGGTTCGATACACCTCTATACTGCCACAAATGCCGCTTGCCAGACAACTTTACGCATGCCTATATCCTGTAGTAAAGATGTAACGACCCAGAATTTTTAGAAATTAAAATTTGAATATTTAATTAATTTTAAATATTAATAAGTAAATTTATAAGTCAAATAAATTTATATTTGAATTATTGAATTTAATTGGATTATTAAATCGATAATTTAATATGTTAAATTATGGAAATAATTGAAAATCGAATTAAATATGATTGAAAATGATTTGTAAAATTTTATTTTATCATATTGAAGTTAGAACAATATTTTAGAACTTTTAAAATCGAATTAAAGTTAATTTGTGAAAATTGAATATTTTAATATTAAATCGACTAGTGAAAATAGTCAATGTTTGAACAGTCTCGGAATTGAACGAAACCAATTCCATTGGATCCGTAATAGTTAGTTATTACCGGATTTCAATTTTCGTGTCAATCGGAGTTATCGTTTGATCGTAGCAGCTCGAAACGCATCGAATTATTTTTAATTTTAATTTGGCGAGTTAAAATAGCCATTTTTCAAAAAGTCTCGGATTTCAACGAAACCAGTTTCATCGGATCCGTAATGTGATATTATTTTAAGGTTTCAAATTTCGTGTCAATTGGATTTACCGTTTGTCCGGTACAAATTAAAACGCCTAGAAAATCGTTTAAATCGGTTTAATTTAAATTGAGCGTTTACAGCCATAAATCGCACATACTTCCGAATTAGCTTCCGAAACCTGTTCCATTGTGTCCGGAACGCGGGATAAACCCTAGAAACGTCAGTTTCGGCGCGTAAATCGGAGTTCGGAATTTCCGGAATGAATAGTGTTTGAGAAAACTCTATAAATAGACCAAAATTCTCACAAAAATAAAAAAAAAAGAAAATGAAAACCCTAGCCGACCCTAGAAATTCGATGGCCAGAATTACACCATCCCTCTTCCACTAATCTTGTCCAATCCACTCGCTTTCATCAAAAATGACCAACTACAAAGTTGTAGATCTCATCGAGACGAGTAGATCCGTACGGTGGAGTTCGTTATTATCGACCATAGGCCGAGATATTGGGCCGCGTTCTCAAGGAGCTGCGCACGCATTTCAAGGCGCTGGGGGGTGCCGCGCGTGGCCGGTCATGGGCCGAGCATAGAGGAAGGTGAGGCGCACGTCATGGAGCAAGCTGATCGAGTTTAAGTTCAACGTGGTGTTCGATTTCTTAAACCCTAGTTCTAAGGGGGATAGGTTTGGTGTGCGTTCATGTTGCCTGTAGACGTGAAACGCGTGAAGGGGAGAAAGGGGTAGGGGTGATGTGCGGCCACGATGAATGCAAGTTTGTAAATATAATTAATTTTAAATTTAAGTATATTAAATCGTGTAAACTTCAAATATTAATATCTTTTTCATACGAGGTCGAAAACGCGCGAAACCAGTTGCGTTGGAATCGTATGGACGAGCACTACGCGATGGAATTGGATTGGAGTCGTTTGGAATTAGTGAAAATTTTGGGTAAAATTAAACGTCCGTTTAATTTTATTCGAAATAAATCGCTAAAACGGAAATAAAATCAAGGTGAGAACTTCTCACTCAATCGAATCAGTTTCGATTTTATTTTAAATAGTTAGATTTAAAATATTTGAATGCATGTTTGAATGTTAATTGATATCTATTGATTGTTAAAATAGACATTATACGCCGTTAGTAAGCGGATGTTATTTAATAAAAACATATACCGCGAATATTTCATAAACAGTGAAATTGGTATTATATATAATAGCAATATATATATATTGGCATATGTATATATTGGAGTTATTGATTTCCCGCATTTTTTGTTTAGCGGATGAGACCCTATTGCGCCGTTATTAAGCGGATAATATTTAATAAGAACATATACCGCGATAATTTCGTACTGGAGCGAAATTGGTATTGTGCTAATGTTTGTGGATGCAGGAAAACAGGTTGGAGGGATCCAACTGGATTCCTCAACGGTTTTTATTTGATTTCAGATATTTTGATATTTGATGGATTATCATATCGATATATGATATCGTTGTAGTCGTGATTGACTATTTGGTGTGCAGCATCATTGGACCAAATTTGGAATTTTAAAATGATTTCAAAGTGATTTTTGAAAGTATACGTTTATAAAAATATTTTTGGAAACTGATTCATTTTAAATAAATAAACGTTATAATTTTTAAAGTTATAAAAATTATGATTTTGAGAAATACGGTTAAAAAAATTGATTTTGAGAAATATAGTTAAAAACTGATTTTTGAGAATATGATGCTGATGATTTTATAAAATAGTAAAAATCGGGATTTCTGAATCTATTGTGAAAAGTTTAAATATAGGATTTATAAAATTTGATTATTTTATAAATCAAAATGGTGAAATTATAAAGGAATTTATAAAAAGAAGATTTTTTTTATAAAATAAATTATGAATGGATTTTATAAACGAAGGAATTTATAGAATTATAAACGGTGAAGTTATAAAGGAATTTTATAAGCAGTAGGTTTATAAAATTTATAAAGTTGTTAAAAGAATAGGTTTGGATAAATAATTGAATCTTATAAGTTATAAGATTTATAATTATGAAGTTTAAAAGAATAATTTTTGTAAAATAATCGTTTTATAAGCATTTAACTTATAATATGAATCTTTGGTTTATAATTGAGTTATAAAGTGAATAGGTTAATAAAGGAATTTATAAAGGAAGTTGTTATAAATAAATAGAAATGGAATTTATAAACGTTGTTTTATAAATTCACAAATGACTTATTTTGATAAGTAAATTGTTATAATTTATTTATGGAGTTATATTCACATTTTTGAATAGTGAATAATCCTTTAAATTAAAAAGAATAGAATTGATGAAATTAGTTAACATAGTATATTCACGTTTTTGAATAGTGAATAGTATGTTAAAGAGATTGTTTAGAATGTGATATTTTAAACAGAATTAAAACGATCTAACGATGTTTTAAAATGTGTTGAGATTCGAAACCATAGATTTCAACATTTATTGTTGAAATAGACGTTTTCGAGAGATAAAAGGAAATAGTGGACTATAACACTGTTGTTATAGTAAATGATTTCCGAAAGGAAATGTTTTGTATAGTATTGGGATTTATATATCTATCTTAAAATTCGAATCCCTATACTAGTGATTTTGGGTTGTCGTAACGATGTTTTACGCAACATTCGTTTTGGCCCAAATAAATATGTTTATGAGAATGATTTCCTTAAAGAATGAAATATATACTTAATCTCGATTTAAGTATATTGAATATTTTCTAAGTGTTGAAAATAAATAAAATTTGTGAATTACTTATGAATAAATAAGTATGGAAATGTTTTTCCAATATAAAGTGAATATTAGAGAATTTATCTTTTTGAAGATAAATTGAAAATGAATATTATAAATCGAATTGAAGTCGTATATTCATTAATACTTTGGAATGTAAATTCACTATTGAATTTATAAAAGAAAGTAGAATTGGTTTAAAAATAAATATTGATTTATTTTTGAAGTGTTGAAAATTATATATCTAGTGAAGATATTTTGGAAAATAAATAATTTGGAAAATTATTTGGAAACTGATGATGTTGTGCATATCCATTGATAGTTCAATAACCGACTATCAATATTTCCCTTTGAATGGGTAATTGATGTGATTTGTTTGAATGTGAACGCTACACTTATTTTTGAATAAGCGCTCACTATTCGGGTTAACCGGGAAAGGACCATGGGGTCGTATAACCCATTCCGAATATGTGATACGTCGTTGTGAATTGCATTGAAGATCGGTGTTGAAGACCGAGTATTTGTGAAAGCGATAGGATGACCTATCGATTGTCTCTGCACTGGGTAGCTCCTGGTATAGAGATTCCTTAAGTGATGGGAAATTCGATCGGGATTGTGAATACCCGAATTGCAAGGGCTTCGTAAGAAGTGCCTTCGGTTTTGTTCGAGCCCGGAACAGACTTGTATGGATTGTATGTCTGACATTACAAGTTGAGATATAAAGCCGATTTCTTTCAAATATATTTCTGTTGGTGGCGGAGAATTTATTCTTTTAGCTTAACACCCTTCTCTGAGACGTACGAGCTCAGAGGTTAAGTAGTTGAAGGTTATCAGCGATATATTCCCAATTTGGTAATGTGACATGTTGAGTGTTGCTGTAAATGATCATTGTGTTGATTATTTGTGATAGGATCGTTTATTTGATCGTCTATCTTGGTGATCATTTCTATGATCATTTGTTGACCCAAAGCATGGCTTTTGTATAAAGTATGTTTTTGTGGACGTGACTTCGTCGAGCCTCACACCCCGTGAATGGTCAAAACAGGAAAGATGCGGCAAGGTTATGAGGGGTAGCGCCCTTTAGGATGTGTGCATTTCCTTCTGGAAAAGGGTGGTATCATGGTATGGAGCCCAGATACTTACTCATGTTGAAAACACTTTATGATTGTGTGAATTGATTGCGAGCGCTCGGTGAAAGGTCCCAAAGGACCGGGGATGGCATATTCGGTCAGTTGTTACTCAGTTAGGGGTAACCCGGCCTTGTGTTGGTAGAGATCCGGTTTGGTTCTCGGGGATGTCCATCCAGAGGCATTCTCATGTGGCAATGGGAAGTTCCTTGGCCTGATCATTCGTTGGAAATCCAAAGAAACAATACGATCTTGTACGGTATTAGTTGTAGAACCTATCATTCACTTATGGTGTCGCAACACTGTTTGGATGGTAGCTATAGTAGGCATACGATAATGGTTGTATGTTGGCTAAGATTTATATTCTACTTTCGAAATGAATTTTTCCTACACTATGCACTAGTAATAATATCAAATGTTCTTTTAAATACGTATCAAGCATCTTTGACTATCATAAGTAGAAATCTCCTCCGATTCTGCGTTTGCATTGTGTGTGTGTGTGCGGGAGGCCTTATGGTAGTCTCATTTTTAAAAGCATTGCGAATTGACTTTAAAAATATTCCTCTATTTTGATTTTAAAGATAAATAAACTGTTTTGAGTTCTCACACCAGTCACATGACTGACTTGGAGTTTATTGTTTTCCTTCCTAAACTCTGGGTGCCCACCAATTTCCACACGGGCAGTCAAGAGTTAAGGTTTATCAGGATATTCTGGAGTTGCTGGAGGCAAGCTGGATGGCATGGCGTATTACTAGTATATAGTATTTCTTTTTCCGCTGCACTGTGTATTGTTTGTTGTTGTTGTATACTCTGATGATATGATGTAATGAAATGTGATGTAAGGTAATAACTGATATAGTTCTTGTTTAAAGATTATTCATTTATTATTATATGTTGTTCCGCTGCGAATTGTGAGATTCTGTTATTGTTCTGTTGTTCTATGTTCTCTATTCTCTTTTCTTTCTATTTTAAAATTTTCTATCTTCTGTTTTCTCTTCCCTCTATTATCTATCTTCCACCTTTTTCTCTCCTTTTCTTTTCTTAAATTCTTTTTAAAAACCCTAACTATTCGGTTTTTCGGCAACGAAAAATCGGTACGTTACATTTGGTATCAGAGCTTATGGTTAAGCGACAACCATGGTTCTGTTGGGTATTATTCATTAGAGATAGAGTCAGTAGTACTCTAGAATGAGTTTGAGTGTAATAATAGCTATGAGAGCGTATTTGTTAGTGAAAATATAAAATTGTTTATATTGTGATGATTGGTTTGTTGAGTGGCATATGAACTTTCGTCAGCGTGGTCTCGACAACTATGCCGAAGGGGTTTCTAAACACTTGAATAGAACAATTCGACACAATATTGTTTTTAAATTGGGTAAATGAAATAATTTTACTTGATTATATTTTATATATGAAGGAATAATTTTTCAGAATTATTAAAGTGAATATAAGTTGATTGTTTGGTTGTTTGAATAATCTAAATTGAAGAATAAATTGTATAAGTAAAGAATTATAAGAATTGAGTTATAATTAAAGTGATTTACAAGTGTGAAATAAACTTATATATATAAGAAGTGAAACTATATGAATATATTTATGAATATGAGTTGTAAATGAAAATGAATTTAAAGTTGAATGGAAATTTACTTTAGAAGTGATAAATGTGAATAAATTGGAATGAAATAATGAATATAAGTGTTAATTCATTAAAATCTAATGTTATTAGAAAGTTGAATAATTGAATGAAAATCAATTAAATTAAACCAATTGTAAGCAAAAAGAATTTGGTTGTAATTAATATACATTGATTGTTATATGATTGTTAGTTGATTGTGTATAATTCATTAAGAATTAATGAAATTGAAAGCTAAAGTAATTGAAATTCAAATTGAAAGTAAATAAATTTGAATAGAATTTAATGTGAATTGGATTTAATTAGTGAATGAAAACTAATTGAAAATGAGTGTTAGTAGAAGAACATCCACTAATAATGAATCAAATGTGATTTGATATTGAAAACCAATTCATTAAATATTAATGAGAATATAAATGAATATTGATATGGGTTATGAATTAGTTGGTTGATGTTTGCATTTGCTGCTTTTGTTTCATTTGATATGTTGGCATATATAGTTATTATGTTGCTATATGTTGTATATCGATACTATTGTCTACATGCATGTACTCATGTTGTTTGTTGAGTAATTAGTAGGTGCGGATCGCGTTTGCTTCGCATTTGGAGCTCGCTTTCGCGCTATATTAGCCGTATATGCTCGCTAATTAAAATATAAGGTACATATCTCGGATTAAATATCGTACTTTTATACTTTTTCCCTGCGGGATGCCTCATTACTTGATGAGATGTATATTTGTGATATATATACTGTCATTTTTTTTCGGATCGAGCCGCGCAAAGGAGACTATGGCGAATTTTTCCGAAAATTTAAGGCGTTAGAAAAATTTGAGGAAAATTGGAAAATTTTGAAAACTTTAACTTTATTTTGGAATTGAAAGATTAAACAATAGTAGTTGTTTTTGAAAAGATAACTAGGTATGATTTGAAAACTTAGTAAGTTATTGTAAGAAGTTTAACTATGAGTTTTGGGAAAATTAATAGATTCTATAACTTTTCTTACTTGTAATTTCGAGGACGAAATTCTTTTAAGGGGGGGAAGATTGTAACGACCCAGAATTTTTAGAAATTAAAATTTGAATATTTAATTAATTTTAAATATTAATAAGTAAATTTGTAAGTCAAATAAATTTATATTTGAATTATTGAATTTAATTGGATTATTAAATCGATAATTTAATATGTTAAATTATGGAAATAATTGAAAATCGAATTAAATATGATTGAAAATGATTTGTAAAATTTTATTTTATCATATTGAAGTTAGAACAATATTTTAGAACTTTTAAAATCGAATTAAAAGTTAATTTGTGAAAATTGAATATTTTAATATTAAATCGACTAGTGAAAATAGTCAATCTTTGAACAGTCTCAGAATTGAACGAAACTAGTTCCATTGGATCCGTAATAATTAGTTATTACCGGATTTCAATTTTCGTGTCAATCGGAGTTATCGTTTGATCGTAGCAGCTCGAAACGCATCGAATTATTTTTAATTTTAATTTGGCGAGTTAAAATAGCCATTTTTCAAAAAGTCTCAGATTTCGACGAAACTAGTTTCATCGGATCCGTAATGTGATATTATTGTAAGGTTTCAAATTTCGTGTCAATTGGATTTACCGTTTGTCCGGTACAAATTAAAACGCCTAGAAAATCGTTTAAATCGGTTTAATTTAAATTGAGCGTTTACAGCCATAACTCGCACATACTTCCGAATTAGCTTCCGAAACCTGTTCCATTGTGTCCGGAACGCTGGATAAACCCTAGAAACGTCAGTTTCGGCGCGTAAATCGGAGTTCGGAATTTCCGGAATGAATAGTGTTTGAGAAAACTCTATAAATAGACCAAAATTCTCACAAAAAAAAAAAAAAAAAAAATGAAAACCCTAGCCGGCCCTAGAAATTCGATGGCCAGAATTACACCATCCCTCTTCCACTAATCTTGTCCAATCCACTCGCTTTCATCAAAAATGACCAACTACAAAGTTGTAGATCTCATCGAGACGAGTAGATCCGTACGGTGGAGTTCGTTATTATCGACCATAGGCCGAGATATTGGGCCGCGTTCTCAAGGAGCTGCGCACGCATTTCAAGGTGCTGGGGGGTGCCGCGCGTGGCCGGTCATGGGCCGAGCATAGAGGAAGGTGAGGCGCACGTCATGGAGCAAGCTGATCGAGTTTAAGTTCAACGTGGTGTTCGATTTCTTAAACCCTAGTTCTAAGGGGGATGGGTTTGGTGTGCGTTCATGTTGCCTGTAGACGTGAAACGCGTGAAGGGGAGAAAGGGGTAGGGGTGATGTGCGGCCACGATGAATGCAAGTTTGTAAATATAATTAATTTTAAATTTAAGTATATTAAATCGTGTAAACTTCAAATATTAATATCTTTTTCATACGAGGTCGAAAACGCGCGAAACCATTTGCGTTGGAATCGTATGGACGAGCACTACGCGATGGAATTAGATTGCAGTCGTTTGGAGTTAGTGAAAATTTTGGGAAAAATTAAACGTCCGTTTAATTTTATTCGAAATAAATCGCTAAAACGGAAATAAAATCAAGGTGAGAACTTCTCACTCAATCGAATCAGTTTCGATTTTATTTTAAATAGTTAGATTTAAAATATTTGAATGCATGTTTGAATGTTAATTGATATCTATTGATTGTTAAAATAGACATTATACGCCGTTAGTAAGCGGATGTTATTTAATAAAAACATATACCGCGAATATTTCATAAACAGTGAAATTGGTATTATATATAATAGCAATATATATATATTGGCATATGTATATATTGGAGTTATTGATTTCCCGCATTTTTTGTTTAGCGGATGAGACCCTATTGCGCCGTTATTAAGCGGATAATATTTAATAAGAACATATACCGCGATAATTTCGTACTGGAGCGAAATTGGTATTGTGCTAATGTTTGTGGATGCAGGAAAACAGGTTGGAGGGATCCAACTGGATTCCTCAACAGTTTTTATTTGATTTCAGATATTTTGATATTTGATGGATTATCATATCGATATATGATATCGTTGTAGTCGTGATTGACTATTTGGTGTGCAGCATCATTGGACCAAATTTGGAATTTTAAAATGATTTCAAAGTGATTTTTGAAAGTATACGTTTATAAAAATATTTTTGGAAACTGATTCATTTTAAATAAATAAACGTTATAATTTTTAAAGTTATAAAAATTATGATTTTGAGAAATACGGTTAAAAAAATTGATTTTGAGAAATATAGTTAAAAACTGATTTTTGAGAATATGATGCTGATGATTTTATAAAATAGTAAAAATCGGGATTTCTGAATCTATTGTGAAAAGTTTAAATATAGGATTTATAAAATTTGATTATTTTATAAATCAAAATGGTGAAATTATAAAGGAATTTATAAAAAGAAGTTTTTTTTTATAAAATAAATTATGAATGGATTTTATAAACGAAGGAATTTATAGAATTATAAACGGTGAAGTTATAAAGGAATTTTATAAGCAGTAGGTTTATAAAATTTATAAAGTTGTTAAAAGAATAGGTTTGGATAAATAATTGAATCTTATAAGTTATAAGATTTATAATTATGAAGTTTAAAAGAATAATTTTTGTAAAATAATCGTTTTATAAGCATGTAACTTATAATATGAATCTTTGGTTTATAATTGAGTTATAAAGTGAATAGGTTAATAAAGGAATTTATAAAAGGAAGTTGTTATAAATAAATAGAAATGGAATTTATAAACGTTGTTTTATAAATTCACAAACGACTTATTTTGATAAGTAAATTGTTATAATTTATTTATGGAGTTATATTCACATTTTTGAATAGTGAATAATCCTTTAAATTAAAAAGAATAGAATTGATGAAATTAGTTAACATAGTATATTCACGTTTTTGAATAGTGAATAGTATGTTAAAGAGATTGTTTAGAATGTGATATTTTAAACAGAATTAAAACGATCTAACGATGTTTTAAAATTTGTTGAGATTCGAAACCATAGATTTCAACATTTATTGTTGAAATAGACGTTTTCGAGAGATAAAAGGAAATAGTGGACTATAACACTGTTGTTATAGTAAATGATTTCCGAAAGGAAATGTTTTGTATAGTATTGGGATTTATATATCTATCTTAAAATTCGAATCCCTATACTAGTGATTTTGGGTTGTCGTAACGATGTTTTACGCAACATTCGTTTTGGCCAAAATAAATATGTTTATGAGAATGATTTCCTTAAAGAATGAAATATATACTTAATCTCGATTTAAGTATATTGAATATTTTCTAAGTGTTGAAAATAAATAAAATTTGTGAATTACTTATGAGTAAATAAGTATGGAAATGTTTTTCCAATATAAAGTGAATATTAGAGAATTTATCTTTTTGAAGATAAATTGAAAATGAATATTATAAATCGAATTGAAGTCGTATATTCATTAATACTTTGGAATGTAAATTCACTATTGAATTTATAAAAGAAAGTAGAATTGGTTTAAAAATAAATATTGATTTATTTTTGAAGTGTTGAAAATTATATATCTAGTGAAGATATTTTGGAAAATAAATAATTTGGAAAATTATTTGGAAACTGATGATGTTGTGCATATCCATTGATAGTTCAATAACCGACTATCAATATTTCCCTTTGAATGGGTAATTGATGTGATTTGTTTGAATGTGAATGCTACACTTATTTTTGAATAAGCGCTCACTATTCGGGTTAACCGGGAAAGGACCATGGGGTCGTATAACCCATTCCGAATATGTGATACGTCGTTGTGAATTGCATTGAAGATCGGTGTTGAAGACCGAGTATTTGTGAAAGCGATAGGATGACCTATCGATTGACTCTGCACTGGGTAGCTCCTGGTATAGAGATTCCTTAAGTGATGGGAAATTCGATCGGGATTGTGAATACCCGGATTGCAAGGGCTTCGTAAGAAGTGCCTTCGGTTTTGTTCGAGCCCGGAACAGACTTGTATGGATTGTATGTCTGACATTACAAGTTGAGATATAAAGCCGATTTCTTTCAAATATATTTCTGTTGGTGGCGGAGAATTTATTCTTTTAGCTTAACACCCTTCTCTGAGACGTACGAGCTCAGAGGTTATCTAGTTGAAGGTTATCAGCGATATATTCCCAATTTGATAATGTGACATGCTGAGTGTTGCTGTAAATGATCATTGTGTTGATTATTTGTGATAGGATCGTTTATTTGATCGTCTATCTTGGTGATCATTTCTATGATCATTTGTTGACCCAAAGCATGGCTTTTGTATAAAGTATGTTTTTGTGGACGTGACTTCGTCGAGCCTCACACCCCGTGAATGGTCAAAACAGGAAAGATGCGGCAAGGTTATGAGGGGTAGCGCCCTTTAGGATGTGTGCATTTCCTTCTGGAAAAGGGTGGTATCATGGTATGGAGCCCAGATACTTACTCATGTTGAAAACACTTTATGATTGTGTGAATTGATTGCGAGCGCTCGGTGAAAGGTCCCAAAGGACCGGGGGATGGCATATTCGGTCAGTTGTTACTCAGTTAGGGGTAACCCGACCTTGTGTTGGTAGAGATCCGGTTTGGTTCTCGGGGATGTCCATCCAGAGGCATTCTCATGTGGCAATGGGAAGTTCCTTGGCCTGATCATTCGTTGGAAATCCAAAGAAACAATTCGATCTTGTATGGTATTAGTTGTAGAACCTATCATTCACTTATGGTGTCGCAACACTGTTTGGATGGTAGCTATAGTAGGCATACGATAATGGTCGTATGTTGGCTAAGATTTATATTCTACTTTCGAAATGAATTTTTCCTACACTATGCACTAGTAATAATATCAAATGTTCTTTTAAATACGTATCAAGCATCTTTGACTATCATAAGGAGAAATCTCCTCCGATTCTGCGTTTGCATTGTGTGTGTGTGCGGGAGGCCTTATGGTAGTCTCATTTTTAAAAGCATTGCGAATTGACTTTAAAAATATTCCTCTATTTTGATTTTAAAGATAAATAAACTGTTTTGAGTTCTCACACTAGTCACATGACTGACTTGGAGTTTATTGTTTTCCTTCCTAAACTCTGGGTGCCCACCAATTTCCACACGGGCAGTCAAGAGTTAAGGTTTATCAGGATATTCTGGATATTCTGGAGTTGCTGGAGGCAAGCTGGATGGCATGGCGTATTACTAGTATATAGTATTTCTTTTTCCGCTGCACTGTGTATTGTTTGTTGTTGTTGTATACTCTGATGATATGATGTAATGAAATGTGATGTAAGGTAATAACTGATATAGTTTTTGTTTAAAGATTATTCATTTATTATTATATGTTGTTCCGCTGCGAATTGTGAGATTCTGTTATTGTTCTGCTGTTCTATGTTCTCTATTCTCTTTTCTTTCTATTTTAAAATTTTCTATCTTCTGTTTTCTCTTCCCTCTATTATCTATCTTCCACCTTTTTCTCTCCTTTTCTTTTCTTAAATTCTTTTTAAAAACCCTAACTATTCGGTTTTTCGGCAACGAAAAATCGGTACGTTACAAAAGAGACCCCCTGCTGTGACTAGGTTGCCTTCTCCCCTTCTGCAGCTTATTGCACCGCTTCCAGCATGATTATGTTCCGTAGAAACTCTTACAGTACCGGGCCATCACATAACCGCACATGCTAAAACAAAAATAAAGAAAAATACATACGTCGATGCACGTTCACCAATCCTTGAAAGATTTAGGATCCGATACATCTGTCCTCCACTTTCATGAATTTTTGGGATTTCTAAATTTAAGGATCATCTCCTAACGCCACAAACAACTCACTACTCAAATAAACCAATACTATTAATAATAGCTGATTCTAGGCCTCAGGTCGAGGTTCATCCTAGCCTAGAATTATGGAACCGGTTGGTCGGTTCATAGGGATCGGTCAACCTTTTGGCGGTCGACATGTAGCCCTTCTTTGGTCGATAATTTCTATTGAAACATGCATACTTTGTTCATTCTCTTTTCCAAATTTATTTTAATTTTAATATGCACTTCGGATCCACTTACTATCTACACTTGGTTTCCGTTTACTGCTACCGTTTCAGTCTCTTTAACTTCATTGCTCAGTGAATAGGTTATGGAAACATAGCTGATCGATATAATATCCGTATTTTGACAATTATACTAATACAACTTAGTTTAATTCTTAACATATTATAGATTTTTTAGATCATGAAAAGGTGAACTTAGGAAAATGTGTATAAATCAAATCTAGGTCAAGTTTCAATCTTTATTGTTTTTAAAACCAGATTTAGTCAATTTCCTATATAAAGTTTTGAATCAAATTTAAAATTTTTCCTAAATTAAAAGATTCAGATTTAGGGAAATGACACATATTTAAATTATATTTGTTACAGATTCACATATATATAACGTTTCCACTTACCTATGTGCTTTCCAATCTTCTACAGTTGCATCTCCTAATCCGTGCGAAGCCCCGAATCCCTCTCTTTTAATTTTCTTTTCTTCGTTTGATTTTTGTATAATTATTTAAGAAAAATATAGAGGAGAAAGAAGAGAATTATGTTTAGGTATGATAGGAAAATGAAGAATTAGGTTTAGATTAGCGTCTAATTTATAGTTGAATCCCTTTACTTTACTGCACAAATCAAAATATATGACCAACCTAACCCGTACAAAATTATATACCTAACTTCTCACCATACAAACATCAATATACGCTCCCATCTGCCCATTCACATCACTATGACATGTTCAAACAACTAGGCTTGCTTTTTTTTTAAATCCTAGCCATACGGCCTTTCAAAACTGAATCCCAAGACGCTACACCAGTCGACCACTTCCGGTGACCAGTTGGCGCTTATCTTTGATGATTTGCCACTTTAATTACTTATTTAATTTATTAATTATCATACGTTCTTTCTCTTATAACTCCTCCCTTTTAATTTAGAATTCCAAGTTCCATATATGAAAATTATCCAAAAAATTGTCATGGACACAATGGTGCAAATCCCGTAGCCAAATTCAGACATCTGTAAAAATTCTATTTTGACTTTTAGTATTATTTAATTCCTTTTCTCTGAATTAATTTTAGAAAATTTCCAAGGTGTTATACTCCCTATCTGGTCTTTGAGCATTCTATTCACAAGCTGGTGATATGTTGCTACTACGTATTTCAATCGAAATGGCAAGGTTTCGTAGAAATACATTCCTTAGTCCGTTACAAAACTAGTATGCTCTTCGTTGAGCCGAAACATTAGAATTTGGTTATAGCCCAAATAGGTATCCATGAAAAGTAGTAATTTATGACCACTAGTTGCATAAACTAGATCAATTCTGTGATGTGGATAACAATCCTTTGGACACGCCTTATTCAGGTCTATATAGTAAATTCTTGTTCTCTATTTTTGGTTAGACTTTTTAACCAACGCTAGATTTGAAAAAAAATTTGGGTAAAAGACTTCCCTAATGAATCCATTCTCTAGTAGCCTCTTCACTTCCTCTTTTAGTGCCTTAGTTCAAGTTTTTTCCAAATAGCCTATTCTTTTGTCTCATCAAAACAAATTTAGGATCAATGTTGAGTGCAAGATATGTTATAGCTGGGTAAATTCCCTCCATGTCGATGTGAGTCCATGTAAATATTTATGTGCTTGATTGTAAAAACGAATCAATTTCTCTCTTGTTTCTTTGTCCATTCCCCTGCCTATTTTCACAATCTTGGTAAAATCTTGGAAATCTAGCTTTATCTCTTTCAAATTCCTCAATGGATTATGCATTCTCCCATCTATCTCTAGAATCCCAGCTAGCACTATTTCCAATGAGATTTCTCTGACGTCTACAGTAATTTGGTTCAATTCTTCATGCTGTCTTTTCCTTTTTCTTAATTTGGTTCTCTAGTCGGTTTCTTGATCTGTCTTTGGTTAAAGTGATGATTTATTTGCCTTGGATATCAGTTCCGAGGGCTGATATGTAAGGGCTTTTTATTTTTGTTATAGTTATTTGACTCAGGTCAGTAACAAGTTCCAATTCTTTAATATACCGTTCTAGTGTTGTGAAATACAATTTTTGAGAGGTAAATTGCTCGCCACGAACGGCTCTCCATCCAGATTTACAAAGAACTTTCAACAACAAATGTTTGGAAAACAAAGGCATAAGTGCTGGTTTCCGAACGAGTGAATTATTATACGAGGGTTGGTACATGATTGCGGATAAGGTTTCAAACATCCTTGAGTACAACAGAGTGCCAATTTGGATGAACACCTTGATTTCAAAGACCAAAGTAGAACCTTTATTGTTGAACCCAAAGATCGGTTCTAGGAATGTTTCAAGTTTCTCTTCTGGAATACCCATCTATTCAAAGGAACTCTTAAAAACGACGTCTTCCGCATTGCCAGTATCTACTATAATTTTAGATGCAAGAGAAAGCCCACTTTGTGCGTTATCATATGGACATCATTAAGGGGTGCTTGACTCCTCTCTGCTATTTCGAGATTATCACCAAATCCGGCATCTAGGTGGAGCTTTTGAAAGAATTTAAAGGAGTTTCTTTACTCACCATGTAGATGCCTACTCAAGCTTCTTTTACATACCTACTCCTTGACCCTTTACTCAATCCTACAATATGCGGTGTGCCATGAGTAAGGTAAATGTAGTTAATTGGTTGCCCCATATTTCGGAGGATCTCATTTTGCATAATATTGGTGTTGTTAGTTAGCGAATTCTTGCTACATGAGGGTTTTTTTTCGAGCTTCACAAATTCTTTAAGAACAACCTCCTCTCATATTCTGTATGATCCCGACGAAAACTTGGCACTTATCGATTTTATATCCGAGGACCTTATGGAAAGCGTAGTAGTCACCTCCTTTGTTTGGTTCTGGGTTTGTTCTTACCTTAAAGGACATCAGGTAATCGATTTCATCCTTGGTCGCATCATATATATAAGAAATAGGCTGGCTTTTTTCAACAAACTACCCTTTGGTAAATTCATCTTACCTCCCCTTTTTTTTGGAATTGTAAAGTTTCCATTTTCAGCCCGATTTCTCTTGTTATGAAATTTTTCATCCATCCACACAAACTTATTAGCTTGAAAGTGAATATCCTATGATTCTTTGCATTGATAGATACACAATTTTTTCCAAAAAGGTGTGTTTTCTATTAATTCAGACTTCACTACCATCAACTTTTCCCCATCACTTACTCTTTCATCCTTATTACCTTCTACATTAAACTGCCTTAGGTAATGTAGCAACCCCTGTTGAGATTAATTATAATCATATTTAAAATGTATTTAAAAATTATCTTAATTATTTAAGATGAATTTTGGAAATTTTATCAGTTATGATTTCCAAATTAAAATGGCTTTCTATATGGAAATAAATAAATTTGGGAAAATCTATTAAATTGTAGAAATTATGTAATTTAACTTCTTATATTTGATAAGATAAGAATAACCTTGGTGGAAATAAGAATTTATAAAAGGGACGGTTTAGCACAGGTCCCTAATAAGTTTCAAAATACACAAAAACCCTAATAAAAATAAGTTTGTAAATTAGGTCCATAGAATTAATCTACTGAATAATGGCATACACTTATGCAATTATTCGGTGAATAATTGCAGGCATTTATGCAATTATATCAAAAAATTGCATACATTTCCACAATTACTCACCGAAAAATTGCAGAAAATTCTGCAATATTTTTCAAAAAGTTGCGGAAAATTCCGCAATTATTCACCAAAAAATTGCATAAATTTATGCAGCTTTTGAATATAATTGCATAAGTGCTACAATTATTCAGTGAATACTTGCATAACTATATGCAATAACTTAGTATCTTAATTCTAGGGACGTAATGTACATACTTTTTTTACTGGGTTTTTTGTGTATTTTGAAACTTATCAAGGACCTGAGCCTAATATTCACTTTATAAAATATATGGAAATAATTTTGTAAATTAAAATATGAATTTTTCTAAGGTTTATTCACTATTTATTTTAAATGAGATTTATGATATATTTTTCGTTTTAAATTATTACAACAAATGTTGTAAATTTAATAAATGTTAATATTGAGAATTATTGATTAAAATGAGATTTTTAGAATTAATCATTATTTTATTGAAAATAATGGGAACAACTTTTAATTTCAAAAGTTATACTCAATTTTACAAAATATCTCAATATTAATAGAAATGAGAATTTTTGATACGTTGGAGCTCTAGTAAAAATTGAGGAAAATTGATCTATGCTGTCATAAGCATAGTTTAAGTATTAATTAATGTTTTAAAAGAGAAACAAAAGAAACTGATCATATTTTATCTTATTGGATCCATACATACCCGTATAGCTCAAGTAGTAATGTAATTGTGTTATGGGGAAAACATATATGTTCATTTTCTCTAATCTCTTTCTTATTTCAGTCGTACTCTAAAAATTTGAAAATAAAAATCCGCCCTATTCCTAAACCCTAGAACCAATTTCCCCTAAATTAAAAGCAAATAGCGTGGTTTTTGGCTAATAATTATAACAATCGTCCTCAATCTTCAGGTATGTTTTATTCTTGCATTAATCTCAGTGTTTGCTTAGGATTATAATTCTTTTCTCTTGCATATTCTGAAATTGAGCCAAGTTGTTATCAAAAGGATCTAACCTAGGTGAATCCAGGTTCTAATCACCAAATTAAGATTAATTAGGTGAGTAATTCTCACACTTCTAGACTACATTGGATGATAGCGGCTGTTATTGTGTTGCTTGAGCATATGTTGAATTTCGATCCAATTTTTGTATGATATCTCTAGCTATATGAAACTTCCTTCTTAGCTTGCTAGAAACCCTTGTCAAAAGATCTTATAAGTCATCAATTTGAATCTATTTAATTGCTTGCACAATAGCTAATTCGGTGTAGAAAAAATAAAAAGGCACAATTCAGCGAAGAAATCATTGCCAACAGGCAATCAGAGCACCATCGGCGATGCCTGGGGCTCAGCCTAGGCATGCCAACCTATGCATTAGTCATAAGGACCGGTGGACCGGCCATGACTTGGGGGCTGATACCCAGGTCACAACGTTTCGAGCTCCGTTTGCTCCTGGTTGCTCCTTTGTTCGCCTGTTTGATTTCTCGAACCCAATTGTTTGATGTTGGTGTTGTTTTCTATGCTGGTTTCAATGTTATTTATGGATTTTGATTTATGAATTTGAGGATTCATTTTGAAGTTACTATACCATAGAAATTCTCTACTAGTTCATGGATATTATACATAAGTTTTCTAGCACAATCGGAATTTTGGAAAAAAATGATGATTTCCAAATTAAATGTTTTTTCCGAATCTCTTCTAGTACACCTTATTTTCTAGAATAAGTTTATATACATATTTTATTATTTATTATAGTAATAATGGTTTATATTGAGATGTGATAATATTCCAAGTTACTCTTACCTACATTTATGTGTGTATATATATTAGCTTACTATATAGTGTGTAAATATATTTATGAGTGTAAATGTTTAACAAACTCTTTTTTCTCATTAAATATTAGCTTATAAACCAATATATAGTTTTAAGAATATTTTTCAAAGCGTAATACTTTTAAAAAATTGAAAATATCGATCGAATGAAGAATTGATTTAAATGGCTTAATAAAACGAGTGGTATGGAGTGCTCACGTTTATTTTTTCGATTAATGCTCGGTCTTCTTCGATTGAGCCATTTATGACAGAGTTAGGGGTATGCCCTAGGGTCAATTATGTAATTTGTTACATATATCTAACTCGTTGACCAATGTTGTTTGAAATAAACGGTATTTTCTTCCTATTATATACTTGACATAATGTGATTATATTAATTAATTAACTTAATTAAAAGTATATTTAATACAAAAATCCATAAATGGTATATCAGTTACAAAGTGTTGTAACCGTGCATAATTTATCACAACGAAACAAATATACCCTTTTAAATGTTCTTATTCAAGATGCATCGAGACTGGATATCGATGTATCCGTTGAGAGTGAAGTATGTAATGCTTTCCAAATGTTGGGCAGTGTATTACTCATGACTACCGGGGGCGCATAGGAGTTATATACGAATAGTTATTGGATAATTATAGAATGACCCACTCGATAGTTTTCTGTTGGTTAATATAACTAAGGTTAAACAAAAAATGTCGATGCGACTGGTTTACACAGTTCTCTCGACTTGAGAAAGTATTGGAAGTGAAGCACTATTCAAGAAAGGATTCGCCTCCTTAGTTATATGCAGTTAGTATCATAGTCAACTTAAGTCAACTCAAAGTCAAAGTTTCTGGCTAGAGCATTTCAATTAATAATAATTGTTATTATTGAAACACGAACTTTGTATTTGGACTATAAAGTTGAATGTGGATGAGGTTGGAATTTTGGCCACTACCGAATTCCGTAAGTCCAAAGTGATATAGTTTGGACGAATAAAATTGGTGTAAACAAATGTCAAAACCAGGTAATGCTTACTAAAATAAAATTGGGTAATGCTTACTAAAATAAAATTGGATTTTTATCGAAAATGTGCAAGCGATAAATTCGGCCATAATGTCACACCACCTGCTATGTGACGTGTGAATGTTAACACTATAATAGCTCGATGTTAATCGCCGACCAAATTTACATCTAAGAGTTACACAGCCGAAGTGATGAATTCCCTTAAGACCGAATGATTTAATTAGTTTATAATTTTTATAAATTAATTAAATTAATTAATATTTATGAAATAATAATTATAAAATTTGAATATGATTTGAGAAATAAATAATGTTACATATATTTATAATAGTTATAAATATATTGATCAACATACAATATCGACAAGCGATTAAATTAGTTTAATTGCATTGTATTTTGGCTTGGGCTTAGATGGGTTTAAGGCCCATCATTAGGGATGCCAAATTTTGGTTTTGGGAAGGTCTAGGGGTGTCTAAAACATAAGGAATTGGCTTGGTGATAATGGGTTGAGATCAAGTGAGAATGGGTAAAAGGGTTTTCCTCGTTACTCTCTAATACAACCCTGTGTGTGTATCTCTTAGGGGTGGTCATTTAACCGACTTAACCGATTTAACGACTTCCATCGAACTGACTTAACTGATAAACATGGTTAACCGACATCATCGATTAACCGACCGACAATAACCGATCAATTTCGGTTCGGTTAACGGTTAAAAAAATTTGATCGGTCGGTTAACCGTTCACCGACCAAAAAAATCACATTGTTTTATAACGTAACCCAACCCAATTATTAGCCCATTTCAATACAACCCATACCTAAACAGATTATGCTCCCTTCTTATTATCTTCTTTATGCTTTCAGATTTTGACTATTCATATAACATCAAAAGGAAAAAAACATGAATAACCCTAGATTCCCTAAATCCCTTGATTTGATTAGTGCTTTCAGTTCTCGTCTTCATTTTATAATCGAAAACTCTAGATCTGCTCAAGTGTTCTTCTTCATCTGCTAATCGAAAACCCTAGACCCATTTAGTCGCACTGTGTCAAGCTAGTGTTAGACTCTAGTTGTTGCAAAAAGCAATAGCATCACAAAGGAAGAGAAAGCATGTGAGTATAATTACCTTGAATTAATATTTGTAAATTGCATGTGTCCGTGATTGAATCTTTGTAAGTGCAACAATGTATGAAGTTGTGCCTCAAGTTAATCATATTTTTTGTGTCAGTGGTATCTTTTGCATTATGCGTAAATTGTAATTCATCATTGTAAACCGTAAACCAACAAGTTCGAGGTAACAATGATAGTTTATAAATACGGTAATGTGAATGTTCAAGGTAATAAACTGGAAATATAATATCTAATGTATAGTTTATTAAATTGTAAATTTGAAATGCACCCATTCATGTATTAACGAGATGACTTCATCCAATTTGTATTATCATATCAGAGTCCTTCACATTTTCCATCTTTGTTTCTTCCAATTTGTTAAATATACACGAGTACATGCAGGTCCCTTCACATTTTCTATCTTTTTTCTTCCAATTTGTTATATATACATGAGTACATGCACATTTATGTTTATGGTTGATATGCTCACTAACCTATGCAAATGATATGAAATCTTTATCAATTACATTAAAATTTGTCATGACCTTGTTAACAAAGTTGGTATGTTAAGAGCACAGAAGCATATTTGTGCGACAAAGGACTAATTAGTGGCAGGTAATTATTTTTATTTGAAAGTTTGGGTTAGTTTCTTAAACTTACAACAAGATGACAGTATTTAAAACTTAAAAGGATGTCTTAATCAGACTGTTACATTTAAGAACTTTAATATACAAGCTTTGGTTAATATATAAGCTTTTGTTATCTAACTATAGTTTATGGTTAACGCAGTAAATTTTTTTTACAAAATCTTTTAACATTAAGCAAGGCTTGGCATTATGATATCAAGTATATCAGTATAGTTTGGCAATAGTACTGTTTTTAGTTTGTAAGACGATAAAAGTTGTTTTTTTTGCTTTGTTGAAATCATTGTCTATAATAATGCTTGATTTGTTGCAGATAAAAGAAATGTGAATGTGGTAGTAATGGGAAGAAAAGTTCCGTTTGTCAAAGGAGAGGAGAAGCAGACTATATTTGATGTTTGCTGTAAATATGTGATTGCTTGAGTTTTTTGTCTTGCATGGATGCTTTCTTGCTTAGATGTATTATGTACCGAATTTGTCTTCGATCCATGCTGGTTAACATGAAGTTATTGACTATATATGTATGTACAACGTAATATATGCTGAGTTGGATGACTGCTTGTTATTTTGTATGTAATCAATGTAATGATGTATGTATGCTTGCGGAGTTAACCGAAATAATTTCTTATGTGTTTATTCCAGTGTGTATTTTATGTACTGTGTAGTGGTTGTCTTGCTCTATTAATGCTTCAAGTGCTTATTATCATTATTTTTTAGTTTCAATTAATTTTTAATCATTAAATGCAGTTAACCGATTGATTTCAACGGTTAGCCGCGGTTAAATTTGGACGGTTCGGTCGGTATGAACAGTCCAAATTTACTTTTAGTTCGGTTAACCGAACCGTATACTTTGGTCGGTTAAATCGGTTAATTAACCGATCGGTTCGATTAACCGACCGTGCCCACCACTAGTATCTATCTCTAAACATAATGTTGAACTTTTTTTGGCCGTCATTACCTTCTACATCGCTGATTAAAACATAGCTCTCAATCAACTTCAAAGTTATTAAATATATTTCAAATTAAAATAATAAAATGTATTTCAAATTAAAATAATACTATTTGATAGTTAGAGGTCGGTGATTCTGGACTTGCAATCTGACGAATCCAAAAACAGTAAAAGGAAGGGAAGTCATTGCTTTAACGTGGATTCAAAGGCACCATTAAATTGGTAATTTTAATTCATATTAAAGTAATTAAATTATACTTTATGATCCTATAATGAGAAATTTCATATATGTTTAAATATATTACTACTATATGTTTAGTTAGGTAAGATTTTTATAAGTAGATGTGGTTGTCACAAATCAGTTTGGTTATGTGCATAATTTTTTTATTATACTATTTAATTTTTGTATAGAAAATTGTTGTTTACTATACAAAATCAATTTCTGTGATTAATGATATATATATATATATATATATATTCATAAATAACTTCATATATATATATTTTAGTGCATATTTCTCTTTCATAGTAGCATATATGCATATATAAGATAAATATATATATATATATATATATATATATATGATTTAAAAAATTTAGTACACTTATTTATATATAATATGAATTTACAAATTCAAAAATTAATTATCATACATATATTCATATTTTTAAATTAACATTTGTTGAATTATTGAATTATTTATTATATATAAAATAATTATTACATTAAAAATTCAATTTTTTTTTTAAATATCATATCATTTCAGAAACATATAGAGAAAATATGAGAATTTTATTATTATTCTTAATAATTAAATTTATGAAATTTTAAATTTGAATTTTTAATAATATATTATTTTATATTAAATAATTATTGCCGAAATCAAGTTCTTTTGAAAAAAATATATTTTAACTTTGAAAAATCTCTAGAATTTTCTAAGCTATATTCTATGATCCTATATTTTCGAAAATTGTAAAATTTGAATTTTGATAAATATATTATTTTATGTTAATTATTTAAGGATGAAAACAAGTTTTATTCATAATATATACAAATTAAAATACTAAAATTATTATGTTTGCAAAACTAAGTTAATTTTGAATTATAAATAATTTTCAATAATTGTTCTCTCTCTCTCTTTCTATTTATATATAATTATCTATATATAAACGTTTTATGTTCATATATTATATATTATATATGCACATATTTGGACAACATACATGACATACAAAATGAGGTAATATGTCTATTCCGATGTAAATCACAACATTTACATATGGATATATTATACATTTCATGGATTATTATGTTACACATGGACTCACACATATATGTATATGATGCATTTATGTATAAACTAAATCAAATAAAATTAATTTAATATCTTAATATATTTGAATTTAATAAAATTGATGATTTTATTTAAATGAAATTTAGAAATTTTCTAATTCAGTTATACTTCATAGGCCCAATAAAAGATGTAATAGGGATAAATTTTTTAAAATTCACCCATAACTTTTGCTGCGGGCTAGTCCAGTTCCAAAAATTTATACACATGTGTAGAGTTTATTAACCTATGGTAAACATTTAAATAAACATGTGTGATATGGGATGCACGGTTGTTATTTATTCGGTTACTATTCGGGTGTATATGACACTTGTCGACGAGTTTTTGTCCTGCCCTTGGAGTTTATAGGCGTTTTCCTATCTTAAAGTTTATAGGTCTCATACCTATCTTGCTGTTTATAGGACTTATTCTTATCTTGATGTTTGTAGGTCTCATAGCTATCTTGATGTTTATAGGACTTGTTCCTGTCTTGATGTAGATAGGTCTCGAACCTATCTTGATGTTTATAGACTTATACGTCAATCTTGGAGGTACATGCATGTAGGTGAATTTATTTCCCCAATTTTGGAGTTTGGCCCCTTCCCCCTTTTTGTGAGATTTCTGGATTTTATGTTGTTTCAATTATCACCAAATCATTTAGAAGATTTTTGATTTTAGTAAGCTATCTTGATTTTTAGTATTTGGTGAGTTGAAGATATTGATGCATGTTTGATATTTGTCGATATATGACCATATTTGAGATCTAGTTCACTTTAGCTATCATTCATTTTTGCTAACTCATCTAACTTAGTCTAGACTGACCCATTTATTGTTTTTCTAATACTCAAGTCAAATTGAGATGTTTTAGGTCCTTCAACTTAATGCCTTAAAGTGGATGTCCTATCTGTTGGCTAGTAGTTACTTTTATCATATATGTATATATGTAATGTTATATTGTATCTTATGTCGAGCTAGACTCCTTTTGTGTACATATTCATATTTTGAGATGTAGCACTTGTATATGTGTAGTCTACATCATGTATCTAATTTGGGTTTGTTCAGAGTTGTACATGATTTTATTCCGCTGTGTCTAATATGTGATTCTGTGATCTACACTTATTATATGTTGTTCTGGATTTTATTATAGCCACCATAGTTTTTTTTAAGTCTGAATTGTATACATCGATTCCACTTGATTAAAGAAATGTATAACATATTAATCGACGCGTCGATGCTTGTTCAAAGTAAAATTCACGGATGGTCGCTCCTAAACAGCCATATTCTCTACATTAGACGACAATATTACTTTGTAATATTTTTTGTTAGTTTGGGTCTCGGGGTAAGGCGTCACAGGTAATCCCTTAACATTTTCCTAGGTTTCTATTTGATGTTAGTCAATATACTTGCATATATTGTGGGTTCTTTTGAAGTGCAAATTTTTTCTCAAAATGTGCACAAAATTATTTATATAAATAGATCGTTTTCTCCAAATAACACCGATATCCCTTCGCTACAACTCTAAAGAATGTTATTGGGAACAATCTGAATTGCACTGCCCTTGAAGCGTAATACTGATTCATTTGGATTTCAAATGCCATCAGATGATTATCCGGATCAATTGTGCATTGTACTTGATAGTATGCAATTTTAACATTGGATAGTAAGGGTGATGCCATAATCTTCTCTATGAACAGTGCTCCTCTAACGTTGTTATTAATCATAGCATTCATCGTCCTCTTTCCCTTTAAATCAGCCATATCTTTTGTCATCTTTTTAGCTAATCTCTCAAATATGCTTCATTATTTTCGTAATTTTTCCATTTTGGCTTATACAGCTTATATGAAGCGGAGCTTGTGGACTGTTCAAATGGTGATTTTTGAACTCTTGTTTGGTCTTTGAGTTAAGAAATTTTACTCCTTTCTCTGTTGTCTTAGAGCACTTTTCCCGACTTTTTTATTTTTCTAGTTTTATTCTTCCACTCTCCTTTATAGAGACTCAACTACTTCCTCCCCCGCTTCTTTTGTCTTTTTTGACGTTTTTGAAGATTTATGGGAAACTAAAGTTTCGATAAGTTCGTGCATGGTTTCTAACTTGCTTTTCAGAACTTGGAGTTCATTTTCTTCCTTAGGTGTTTCCTTCAGAATGGATGCCTGTCCCACTTCTACATTCTCGATATTAAATTGAGGAGATATATTTTCTTTGAGATTGACATTATGTATTGCCTCCTCTTGAACATAAACATTCACTTTCTTAGATGATTTTCCCATTTGGTAGGAACGATTGTTGGCGAGTTCACAAATAGTCCCTAAGTTCAAGGTTCTCAATGAAAGCATCACTTAGTGTTAGTACTAAATTTGGGTCAATCGAATTTGCTTAGCTTCAAAAGAATAAAGACACTTGACTAAGATAAAATTCCTAATCAAGAGTGCTGAAAATGAGTTCATAAGAAGTCATTATGTAAATTGTCATTTGTTTGACTCCTTTGTTGTAAAACCATGAAAACAACTTTGACTAATCAGCCATTAATAACATTTTCTTAAGGTTTTTTATACCAAAATAAAATGAAAACGAGGAAGAAGGTACATTTAGAAATTTTTGCCCCGATAGGGGGTGCATGTCTATTTATATAAAACTCCAACCTTTGGATTAGTGCCACATGTCACTAAAATGGATGAGCGATGAAGATTTATTTTTGTTCAGGGAGCTTAGTGTTTATAACATGATAGCATGTGTCAGCTTACCATGCAATGGATTGGTTATCCTATCTTTCAACAATTTTAATGAGTTTACTCATTATAACTCCACCTTTTTATCTTTTAATTAGTCTTTGAAGTCATTTCACATCAGTTTTCCAAATAACTATAAAAGTTATTACACGAAGGCTTCATACATGAGGGCTTTAAACAAAATCTTACGATGGTCTTAAGGTTTATATCACGATGGATTTTATCCTCTGTTTCATGATAACTTTAGTAATCACTTCTAGCTCTAGGAATCTCCTCATGCTCATGATGACTATAGAAATCATCACGTAGATGATTTACTTATTATCTTACGATAGCCTCCTTTATAACTTGTTTCATGGTGATTTTCATGTCTCTTTTCGTGATGACTCTAAGGAATACTCCATGATGACTTTGATATCTTACTTCACGACGGCCTTAACACCTCATTTCAAAATTGCTTCAATGAATACTTAGTTGGCTTTAATGCCTCATTTCACGATGGCTCCAAGGCATACTTCATGATAGCTCCAAGGAGTACTTCACGATGGCTTAAATATCTCATTGTACTTCATGATGGCTTAAATATCTCGTTTCACAATGGTTTTAAGGATTACTTCATGATGGATTTAACATCTCATTTCACAATAGCTCTTAGGAAATACTTCACGATGGCTATAACGCCTCATTCCACGACGACTTCAAGGAATACTCCACAGCTTTAATATTTCATTTCACAATGACCCCAAGGAATACTTCTGTAACAACCTTAGATTTTTATGTATATTTTAATTTCGAATTTATTTCATTTTTAAATTATTTTAAACTTATTTCATTTCAAACATTTTATTTGTAAATATGAACTTTGATTATTATGTGAATTACAATTCCAACTTGTATAAATTGAATATTTTACTTAAAGGTGGATTTCTGGTCAAATTTTGACTTTTTAATTTCAAATTTAAATATTTAAATTCACAAATTTTATCTTTTATTATGAAATTAGATTTAATAACTTGAATATTGCGTTTCGTTTCATTGAAAACGGATTTAAATTGTAAAAGTTATGTATATTTCAATATTGAATGCAATCTGTTTCATTTAGCAATTTTGTCTATTTTTAATTATATAAATTATATTTTCTTTTTCATATTTTATTTTAAAATGTGTCATTATGTTACTTTATGTATATTTTTGTCTTTTAATATTGTTGAATTACTGTATTTATTTCCTATTTTTAAAAGCTATTTTCTATTATTTCTGCTATTTTCTTCATTTAAATTATATTTAATTAATATATATATATATATATATATATTTTGTGAATGCATTTTTATTTATGTTATTATCTTTGTTATAAATATTTCTACAAGTCCATATAAATTTTCCAAAGTTCATTCTGTTTATTTTCCATTTTTCTAGACTAGTTTGCAATTTTGTGCTATTTTCTCATTTTAACCTTATATAATTAATTAATATTTATATATATTTTATATTTTTCTATATTTTCGCTTTTGTGACTGAAATTATTATTATTTTAAGTAATATAAACTTATGTAAATAAATTATAGGAAATTTGAAAGGTCTTAAACGTTTTATATTCCAAAGTCCTTTTATCTTCCCCCTTTTCATTTTCTCAACTTACATCTTTATTGTTTTGGTAGACTTTCTCATTGCTTCATCTGCAATTTTTTCATTTTCATGCATCATAACAAAGCTTCTCATTCCATAAAAATCACGGCCACCATCTCTTGCAAAAAGTTTGGGTAAAATCTCCTTCCTTTCCTTTGTTTTTTTTCTATTTTCTTATTGAATTTGCATTTGTTTCTCAACTAGATTGGATCGGCCACCTCTCCTCCAGACATAGGCCGACCTCCACCTCCTCCTTCTCTGATCAACCACCCCCTAGTCCATCTACATGACCAGGCCGACCACAACCAAGGCTTGAACATCCACCAAAATCCACAAATACATCACCTATTCACACAAACCGAGCCTAGTGTAGCACCACCCTCTAGCCGCCACTTCCTCCACCACCTCTGACCTGACCTCCACCCTCTTCCACATCATGCACCACCACCTGAGCCACTGGCCGGACCCATCTAGCCTCTGTCCGAGCAATAGGAGCATAAAATGATGATTTGTTTGCCTTGTAGTGTAGTTTTGTGCACCTATATATCTATGCATCTTTAAACCCAAGCTAGGCCGATCTGTTTGGACCCAAACCCAGCCCTTAGTCCCTGCCTTAGCTGAGCTTATTCCATCACTAACTGATCCATGCAAAGTTGAGAACAAGTGCAAACCATTGGAAGTTGTTTTGGGCTTTGATTTCTAGTGTTGTTCAAGTGTAAATTGTTTTGAACTTATTGTATGGTATTGTGTAAATGTTTGAACAAGGAAATTAGCTTTGGCCCTCCACTCTTTAGTCATTTCTAGATTTTCGTGCCTTCATAGTGTCTGTATTGTTTGCTTTGGTAGCTATCTTCAGCTCTAAACAAGGGAGTTATTCTCACCAGACAATATGTACATATATAACTAGTAAATTGACCCCTTTTGAATCAGTAAAACGCATTATCATGTTACACCTGCTATATTATGATTATATGATGTTCATCCATGCTTAAACACCTGTTATAACATCTGTTACCGTTATACTATGTTGTTCTGTTTCTTTTATCAGTTTATCACACTGCAAGTTCCCTTTATATTAGAATCACTATGGGTTGAAATGATACATACCCGAACGAAATTTAGAATATGAGAAAATCATTATGGGATGAAATGATAGGCCTGAATGATTTTCAATTATTTTCATTTACTTGGGATTGCGGGATTGAAAGATCAAACCCATGTTTTCTTTGTAAATTACGGGTTGAAACGATATATTACCCGTATCACTTTACGTTGGCTAGAAAATGAAATACAGACCGGTTGTTAAAATATGTTTTTTCTAAAAAATTTAAAATATTTTAGAAATGTAAATATTATAATATTTTGATTTAAATTTGATTAAAAATGATTTTTGTAAAGCATTATTGATTTTCTGAAAATTTATAAGCGAAATAAATAAATGGTAAAGTTAGAAAATCTGAAATGTAAGTTTTTTTGGAAATTATATTTTGGTGGTATATGGAATTTAAATTAAATATGAAAATATGATAAATTTATGATATTTTGAATTAAATGAATTTAAAATGATTTTTTATATATTAATGATTTTTGAATAAAGTTAAAATGTGAAATGAATGAATATTTAAGTTGAAATTTTGAAATATAACTAAAATTGAAAATTTGTGAATTTGGCTTAAAATTGAATTTTAAGTTAAGTAAATAAAAATGAAATTAAGTTATATTTGAAATTTTCAAACTTAAGTGTTAAGTTAAATTTAATTTAATGAATTTAAAATTAAATGTTGGAATTTAATAAGTGAATTATTATTAAATTTTGATTTTTGAATGGAGATTTAACTTTATAAAATCATGAATATAAGGGTATTTGAATGATTGTTTTAAAAGTGAAATTTTATGATTTTATAAGTTAAAAATGATATAAATAAAATATAACTGTTTATGGAATTATACTGAATATTTGCAGTTAACTAACTACATTTCTGAAATACTATTAATTCTAATGTAAATGATAATACAACATTTGTAAATGCTGTAGTTGATAATAATGAACCAAATGGCTAAGTTTAATTAAAGGCTATTATAGCATTTTTGTAAATGTTATAATTGTTGAATTTAACTAAGTTTTATTTGAAACTAATGGAACCCTATTACAGCATTTTTAAATGCTATCTTTTGTTAAATTGCACTGTTTTGAATGTAACTTTCTGTAGCAATTTCTAAATGCTACGAAAGTTGAATTTTTTATCTGTTTTAATAAATTAAATGAATAAATGAATTTTGAAAGACAAAAATTTTGGAAATTTAATAATTTAATTATTAAATATAATAACTTCATTTATGATTTAAAATGAAGTAATTTGTTTTGAAATATAAACTATTTGAAATGTGTGTTGAAATGGTATTTAAAATAAATGAATGTGGTTTGGAAGATACGATTTTTTGATATGGATTTTTTTTGAATGATATTGAGTTTTGAAATGATAATTGATTTAAATTATAAAATACCATTTTGAAATTTCAACCACGGGATGTATTTAATTTATAGTTTAACCGATTCTTAAAAGATGGGCGATCCCAAGCATCCTTTAAGTTATTGTGCATTTCTACTAAAGTTCACTTGAGTTGGTTTACATTATATAAGTATATATTGTCCTGACTCGAGTGTTTTGTATTTTATTTTACGCTCGGGTCAACCCGAGTATTCACAGCTTTAGATTCTCTTTCTGGGGCTGGTCTTTGCCGGAGTTTCTGCTTATCTACATTTATATCTACTTTCCGTTTTAGCCGTTCTAGTTTATCTCATGTATCAGTGAACTTCTATATATTTGGGATTACTATTATGTTGTTTTCAGAATGTACTATGTATTTGGTTTGAGACTCTGCCATAGCAGCTTCATGAACTACTATGTATTTTATATTTCGCTGCGAGTTATTTTGATATTTCCATGTCTGTGATTTTGTGATTGTATTTTATTTGCTCTAGATTTATTTACAATGCGATATTTTGTGCAATTCAAGTCCGGCATATGTGGATGTGAATGGCTGAAAATATCGGGTTGTTATATTTGGTATCAGAGCTTTGGCTTTAGGCAAACCTTAGCCTATGGAGCAAAAACTAATTAGAGATAGGGTAGAAATACTCTAGAATGAGTGAAATCAATCTCAGAATCCTTTCTTTGTGAGAGAACGTATTTTAGAAGTATAAAATGATTTCCAAATGATTTTTAAAGGATTTTCAAAGATTATTTTGGTATATAAAAAAAAATTCTTATTCTGAAACCAAGATTTTCTAAACTTCATTCCTTATGTATCCACCTTGTTAGAAATCTTTTGGTTAGGATCCTTATCTGTTAGGATTCCTTGAACTTTGGAACGCTTCCAATTATTCTGAAATCCAGTCATGTCTTCCCTATTTGTGTTCCGTTGATTTTTGGAGCATTCCACAATTCCACTTTGGAATGACCTCTCTAAAGATCGGTGATTCCGCCAATCTTTGAATGATTTGTAAAGGGGTGAAACTTCTTTACAATTGGCATTGATTCACTGAAGACTTCTATATCCTCGGTTTACAATGCTATCTACCTCCTGCTCTACTCGGATTCTATCTCTAGGATCGAATGTCGATTTGCCTTAGATTTACGAATTGATTATATTCCTAAAGTCACGGTTGACCAGTTAAGGTCGCCCGTGATTTGCATAGGCTTATCAATCTTCTATTTTCTAATTAAATTATCCCATCTTTGTTCAAGCTTATCTTCGAACCATAATTCTATTTGATTAGGTTCCTCTAGATTCGAATCTCTATTTTTTCTAAAATCCATCCTTGAATCGTTCTTTAGAAATTTGTGTTTGGTTGTATTTTGAAATTGTGCATACATCGAAATTATTATTTTGATAAGGATGATCCTATTTGGTATATAAAAGTGAAATGTTTTCGGTAAAGAATATATATCTTTTAAATGAAATTTTGAAAGAATTTGAAATTTTGAAAATTTATAAGAATTTGACTTACGTAAAACGATTTATAACTGAAAAGTTTTGAATGTTGAATTTCGAGGAATCGAACGCCGGTGTTTTGAAATCGGTTTAAGATTTTGGAAATATATAATAATAATATGATTTGAAGATATTTTCAAATAAGAAATATTTCAAATGTATTCGAATGAATTCCAAAGATTTCGAAGAGATTTTAAGGAAGTTTCAAGAAAATAAAAGTCCAGAACCCACTTATGTCGCTGGAAAATAATTTCGGTGATGAATGCATGCATCATCGACATTGATTTTCGAGTTTCTGAGTGGGGGAGAGGCCACTCTAGTAGCTTTGCTATGCGAGTGATTTTCTGAAACCAAATTTTGATTTCAGATTTTTGAAGTATGGTTTCATATTCGAAAGATGTGTGTGTGTGTGTGTGTGTGTGTATGAAATGATTTAAAGTAAGCCGGTGTCCAATCCTCGAGATTCAAATTTGTTTTGGTATAACCTTATCTATTGGAATTGATTTACTGATTTGTTGTTGATTTCTAACTCTTGGATTGAAAATATGATTTCTTCGACTATTTTGAAGGTTCGAGCGCTTCCAAATCAAGGTTAATTTTTCAAAGCTAAGAAATTTTGAAAGGTATAAGGTATTTGATAGAGAATATAAGTTTAGTTTATATGTTTCAAGTATGAAATTATATGATTTGTATAAGTTAAAACTATTTGTTGAGAAAAATAAACAAGACTATTTTGAATTATACTAATATGAAATTTAGTTTTGAAATGTTTTGGATAAAAATTAGTCTTCAAATGTTTGAGAAAATTTTGGTTTTAATTTTTTTAACTTAGTAACATCTTTATGAAACTATATATTTAACAAGTTGGAATAGATACATAAGTTGTACGTATGCTGTTTTATTCGCATAATTAATTTTGATCCAAGTTTGAGTACACAATTTCGAGACGAATTACACCATTTCGTGTTAGGATTTTTCATTTGATTCTTGATGGCGAATATTTGATATGGATTTTGGGCTTGATTCTAGAATTCTCTATCATAGTATATGGCTATGCGAGGAGACTGATGGCTTCTAGTCGAGAAACTATATCGAAGGCCGCATTAGGGAAGTTGAATGGACAATACTAGTTCGAAAGCGAACTTGTGTGACCAAGCGAGCGATCGAATGTAATGTTGTGAAATGATGACATATGTAAGTAATAATGAAGTAAAATTTGAGATATATGAAATTATAAAATTTAGTTTTGAAATATGGTATATTTAAGTCTTGAAACATATTTAAGATTGAATAGTTTATTTTGTAAATCAAATCTATATTTGAAATTTGATAATATTTGAAATGGTTTTGTTGGAAAACTAAATTGAATTGAAACTGATTGTTTGAATTGAATTAAAATTGGAAATTTTAGATTTGGTTTAATTGAATAAATTTGTGAAATGTGAAGAACTAAAGGGATGTTTTATGATTTCAAATGTATGATTTCAAAAGGTTATGGTTTTCAAAGTGTAATGATTTCAAGTATTTTGGTTTCGAAAGATTTATAGCTTTGAAAGTATTATGATTTTTGAAAGTGAATATATGTTTGAAATGGAATGAATTTGTTTGACCTAAATTTTGTTGATTTGGAAATTTGGATTATTTTTTCTAACTTATTATTTTGGAAACTTTGAAACTGAATATATGTAATTTGGAAGAAATGATTTGGTGAAATCATATATGATTTTGAAGCTGAATTTATATTAAAATGGTTTGAAATTGAGAACCTTGATTTACTAAATACTTGATTTGGGAGTTATCGAATGTATATAAATTGATTTGTATAAGTATGAAATTGGTTTGAAACTGTTGATTCGAAAAGGTACTCAATTTGTAAAGTGAAATCTTATATATAATGGACTTTATATAAGTGTGATACTTGAAAGTGATTTTGAAAGGTACTATATGATACGTATTTTCGAAGTAAAGATATGGAAAGTGCCTTTTGCTTGATATCTGCTTTGTGGCCACACTGTGGATTCATTCTATCGATATTATTCTCTCTCTTTGATTTGGGTTTCCTAGATATGATACTCGAGTGTCCATCGAATCCCATGGCGATCTCCGTGGTCTTACGAGTGTAACGATATCGGTTTTTCGTTGCCGAAAAACCGAAATGTTATGGTTTTAAGAAAGAAGAAAGAGGTAGAAGAAGAGAGAAAGAAAAACAGAACAGAAAGAAACAACAGAACAACAACAGAATCTGACAATTCGCAGCGGAACAACATATAATAGATAAATGAATAATCTTTAAACAAAGAACTATATTAGTTATTACATTACATTACATTACAACGAGCGCGACTGCATAGCGCAACTGCCTGGCTGAGCTGGCCTAGGGGTACGGATTGTTTCCTGGGGGATCCAAGCGTAACCATTGTGTATCCTGCACTATGTGTAGGTCGCATTAGTAGTGAAACTTCCTTGCTGAGACGGCCTAGGGGTACAGATTGTTTCTTGGGGGATCCAGGCGTGACCATTGTGTATCCTGCACTCAACTAGTCATCATGGCATAACTCGTAGGGCTGAGAAAGCTTACGGATACGGATTGTTTCCTGGAGGATCCAGGCGTAACCATTATGTATCTTCAATCCATGGTTAGACAACTGTTTTGGTTTGGTTGATTTGTTTGGATTGTACTTTCCATATCTGTTTTTTTAAAAGAGTTTTTCCAGTATTTTCACTAGGTGTTGAAACAAGTCTATTAAGTACCTGAAGAATTCTAGCTTTGCGCCTGATCAACGCACTGCCAGAATCTACATGAACGAAAATAAACTTGTTAAGACATCGAGTTATAAAAGTATTTTGGTAAAGTATTGTATAAAGGATATTTTGATCATTTATGTAAATGTTTTAAATATTGTTTACTTTGTACCATCAGATTTGAATCAAATGACTATTCATTGTACTATAATTTTTTTTTAAATCGAAATGTATAATGGTTTAAATAATGGTTCATCCTTGTCTTTGAACCTACATTCCCTCCTAACTACTTTCTCCCTACCTTCTTTCAGGATGTCTTCCAACCTATTGTTCTTTCAAGTTGTTTCTCCGCTTCCTTCCTTTTCGAGGACGAAAAGATTTGAGTGGGGAGAGTGTAACAACCCTAGATTTTTATGTACATTTTAATTTTAACTTTATTTCATTTTGAAATTATTTTAAACTTGTTTCATTTCAAACATTTCATTTTTAAATATAAACTTTGATTATTATGTGAATTATAATTCCAACTTGTATAAATTAAATATTTTACTTAAAGGTGGATTTCTGGTCAAACTTTGACTTTTTAATTTCAAATTTAAATGTTTAAATTCTTAAATTTTATCTTTTATTATGAAATTAGATTTAATAACTTGAACACCGCTTTTTGTTTCGTTGAAAACAGATTTAAATTCAGAAAGTTATGTATATTTCAATATTGAATGCAATCTGTTATATTTAGCAATTTTGTCGATTTTTAATTATATAATTTATATTTTCTTTGTCACATTTTATTTTAAAATGTGTCATTATGTTATTTTATGTATATTTTTGTCTTTTAATATTTTTGAAGTGATAACAAAACTTTTCCAAAATTTACTGTATTTATTTCCTATTTTTGAAGGTTGTTTTCTATTTTTTCTGCTATTTTCTTCATTTAAATTATATTTAATTAATTTTTTTTGTGAATGCATTTTTATTTTATGTTATTATCTTTTTTATAAATATTTTTGCAAGTCCATACAAATTTTCCAAAGTTCATTCTGTTTATTTTCCATTTCTCTAGACTAGTTTGCAATTTTGTGCTATTTTCTTATTTTAACCTTATATAATTAATAAATATTTATATATATTTTATATTTTGCTATATTTTCGAGTTTGTGACTGAAATTATTATTATTTTCAGTAAAATAAACTTATATAAATAAATTATAGGAAATTTGAAAGGTCTTAAACTTTTTATATTCCAAAGTCCTTTTATCATCCCCCTTTCATTTTCTCAAATCTTTATTGTTTTGGTCGACTTTCTCATTGCTTCAGCTGCAATTTTTTCATTTTCATGCATCATAACAAAGCTTCTCATTCCACAAAATCCATGGCCACCATCTCTTGCAAAAAGTTTGGGTAAAATCTCCTTCCTTTCCTTTGTTTTTTTCTATTTTCTTATTGAATTTGCATTTGTTTCTCAACTAGATTGGATCGGCCACCTCTCCTCCAGTCATAGGCTGACCTCCATCTCCTCCTTCTCTGATCAACCACCCCTAATCCATCTCCATGACCAGGCCGACCACAACCAAGGCTTGAACATCCACCAAAATCCACAAATACATCACCTATTCACACAAATCGAGCCTAGTTTGCTAGCACCACCTTCTACCCCCTCTAACCGCCACTTCCTCCACCACCACCACCTCTGACCTGACCTCCACCCTCTGCCACATCACCCACCACCACCTGAGCCACTGGCTACGCCCATCTAGCTTCTGACCGAGCAATAGGAGCATAGAAATGATGATTTGTTTGCCTTGTAGTGTAGTTTTGTGCACCTATATATCTATGCATCTTTAAACCCAAGCTAGGCCAATCTGTTTGGACCCAAACCCAGCCCTCAGTCCCTGCCTTAGCTGAGCTTATTCCATCACTAAATGATCCATATGAAGTTGAGAACTAGTGCAAACCACTGGAAGTTGTTTTGGGCTTTGATTTCTAGTGTTGTTCAAGTGTAAATTGTTTTGAACTTATGTTATTGTATTGTATTGTGTAAATGTTTGAACAAGGCAATTAGCTTTGGCCCTCCACTCTTCAGTCATTTCCGGATTGTCGTGCCTTCGTAGTGTCTGTATTGTTTGCTTTGGTAGCTATCTCCAGCTCTGAACAAGTGATTTATTCTCACCAGACAATATGTACATATATAACTAGTAAATTGACCCTTTTGAATCTGTAAAATGCATTATCATGTTACACCTGCGATATTATGATTATATGATGTTCATCCATGCTTAAACACCTGTTATAACATCTGTTACTGTTATACTATGCTACTCTGTTATTTTTATCAGTTTATCACACTGCAAGTTCTCTTTAGATTAGAATCACTATGAGTTGAAATGATACATACCCGAACAGACTTTAGAATAGGAGAAAATCATTATGGGCTGAAATGATAGGCCTGAATGATTTTCAATTATTTTCATTTACTTGGGATTGCGGATTTGAAATGATCAAACCCGGGTTTTCTTTGTAAATTACGGGTTGAAATGATATATTACCCGTATCACTTTACCTAGGCTAGAAAATGAAATACAGACCCGTTGTTAAAATATATTTTTTCTAAAACTTTTAAAATATTCTAGAAATGTAATATTATAATATTTTGATTTAAATTTGATTAAAAATTATTTTTGTAAGGCATTATTGATTTTCTGAAAATTTATAAGTGAAATAAATAATTGGTAAAGTTAGAAAATCTGAAATGTAAGTTATTTTGGAAATTATATTTTGGTGATAAATGGAATTTAAATTAAATATGAAAATATTATAAATTTATGATATTTTGAATTAAACGAATTTAAAATGATTTTTTATATATTAATGATTTTTGAATAAAGTTAAAATGTGAAATGAATGAATATTTAAGTTGAAATTTTGAAATATAACTAAAATTGGAAATTTGTGAATTTGGCTTAAAATTGAATTTTAAATTAAGTAAATAAAAATGAAATTAAGTTATATTTGAAAATTTTAAACTTAAGTGTTAAGTTAAATTTAATTTAATGAATTTAAAATTAAATGTTGGAACTTAATAAGTGAATTATTATTAAATTTTTATTTTTGAACGGAGATTTAACTTTATAAAATCATGAATATAAGGGTATTTGAATGATTGTTTTAAAAGTGAAATTATATGATTTTATAAGTTAAAAATGATTTAAATAAAAATATAATTGTTTGTGAAATTATACTGAATATTTGAAGTTAATTAACTGCATTTCTGAAATACTATTAATTCTAATGTAAATAATAATACAACATTTGTAAATGCCGTAGTTGATAATAATGAACCAAATGGCTAAGTTTAATTAAAGGCTATTATAGCATTTTTGTAAATGTTATAATTATTGAATTTAACTAAGTTTTATTTGAAACTAATGAAACCCTATTACAACATTTTTAAATGCTACCTTTTGTTAAATTGAACTGCTTTGAATGTAACTTTCTGTAGCAATTTCTAAATGCTGCGAAAGTTGAATTTTTTTATCTATTTTAATAAATTAAGTGAATAAATGAATTTTGAAAGACTAAAATTTGAAAATTTAATAATTTAATTATTAAATATAATAACTTCGTTTATGATTTAAAAATGAAGTAATTTGTTTTGAAATATAAACTATTTGAAATGTGTGTTGAAATGGTATTTAAAATAAATGAATGTGGTTTGGAAGATACGATATTTTGATATTTTGAAATGGATTTTTTTTGAATGATATTGAGTTTTGAAATGATATTTGATTTGAAGTATAAAATACCATTTTAAAATTTTAACCACGGGATGTATTTAATTTATAGTTTAACTGATTCTTAAAGGATGGGCGATCCCAAGCATCCTTTAAGTTATTGTGCATTTCTACTACAGTTCGCTTGAGTTGGTTTACATTATATAAGTATATATTGTCCTGACTCGAGTGTTTTGTGTTTTACTTTACGCTCGGGTCAGCCTGAGTATTCACAGCTTTGGATTCTCTTTCTGGAGCTGGTCTTTGCTGGAGTTTCTGCTTATCAACATTTATATCTACTTTCTGTTTCAGCTGTTCTAGTTTATCTAATGTATTAGTGAACTTCTATGTATTTGGGATTTCTATTATGTTGTTTTCAGACTGTATTTTGTATTTGATTTGAGACTCTGCCGTAGTAGCTTCATGAACTACTATGTATTTTATATTCCGCTGCGAGTTATTCTGATATTTCTGTGTCTGTGATTGTATTTCATTTGCTCCATATTTATTTACAATGCGATATTTCGAGCAATTCAAGTCCGAAATGTGTGGATTTGAATGGCTGAAAATATCGGGTTGTTACAACTTCATAGTCGCTTTATTCTTTGGCAGCCACATTGAGTCAATCACAAAAGTTTCATTGTGCCAACAGATGAATGCTTAATTTCGTCTTTTGGTAACTTCAAGGAGTTGTCTCATGATAGCTTCCTTTTATCAGCCAACAGTGACTATAAGAGTTCTTACACAATTATTTCTTCTATCATCTTACTACAAGAAAACTGCAGTTTACTTACACCAATATGGCGTAAGCGGGGCGTAGGTAAACGCAGCAACTACGTAACCCCTACGCCAATTCTGGCGTGGGTAAAACCTGCGTAGCTAACAAACACCTACATCTTACCTACGCCATCCCATCCGTGGAGTTGTTTCCTACGCCTTTCTTACGCCATAATTTTCTTACGCCTTCCCCACGCCATGTTGTACCTACGGTTTTGTTACGACATTTTTACTTCTTTAAGTACTCAGGTCTTTCCTACGTCATTCGTTTACCTACGTCTTCCATACGCCCAGTTTTTCTACGCTTTCCCTATGTCATTCTTACATAATACGTTTCCTATGTCTTTTCTACGTCATTCATTTATCCACGGTTTACCTACGCCTGTGTTTTTAATGTTTTTCCTACGCCATGCACACGACTTTTTGCTGCATTAATATTTCATTTACCTACGCCTTCCCTTCTGAAGCAATTTTGATATATTACTATTGTATTTCATTTCACCACATTAAATAGAAACTAAAATCAACTTATTTTATATATATACACATTCCAACAAAAAGATTAACGTCAAACCATTCATCTTTAATTCAAAAAACAAATATCTCATTCATATTACAAAGTCAAACAATATTAATCAAGTTCCTACATGTTAAAATAATATGATAATATGTTCATGATACATGACATCATACAGATACCATTAAAAAGTTTTCAATGCCCTCATCCCTCACGACGATCATTCGGCTCTTCATCAAGTCGCTGTCGAAGCATCTCGGTGAGTTGTTCATACCGCATCTTCAGCATTTGAATCTCCCCGTCTTAACGCTCCACCTTTTCCTCTAGTTTGGCTCTAGTCTGTGCTTCTCCCTTATTGATGCTATAAGTGGCGTCTTTGTATTTCTGCATTTTATCAAATATTGCATCAATTCTGCATTTTAAACTAATTAAAATAATGTTTTGTTGAAAGTTTAAATACTTACTCCAGGGATATTGCTATAATATGGCATACGGTCCTTTCTTTTAGCTATAGCACCGGTAAGCTTGTCGAATACTTCTTCCTCGACTTCATATGAAATTACCGTGCCTTGATTTTTCAATTCTTCGATTCTAGCTTGATATTGTGCCTGTAATTGTGAAAATCAAAGGATGGTACAAAAGTTTACAAAAAGGGAAACAAGTATACAAGGCTAGAATAAAAAGATAAGGATAATTGATAAGTAATGTTCTATGAAGTATAAACCAGTACCAGGTTTCTCAGTTTGTGAGGAATCTGTGTTTGATAAGTAAAATTCATATTTGTTTGTGAGGAATCCGTGTTTTTTTTCTTATAAAAAAAGAAAAAAAAACATTTTATTCATTTCTCTGTTTCTTTTCAATACGAGGTGCTGTTACAAACTGCCACAAATATTTTCAATACAAGTATTTTGTGATCCTATACAAACCCTGCAGCCATCTCCCATTGCCGCACTGCACATGTCAGTTCTTCCTCTTCATCCATCAAAACTGCCTTCACTTCAACCAACATACTGCTTCACCCAAAACAGCATGCAATCTTCTACAGCTCTACAAATTCCTCCGACTATCACCTCCATATGCCATACCTCCTGTCAACTTCCCTGTCAACTACCACATACATACCCCTTCGCCATAGCAACCACCATTGCCAGTGCCTGTACAAATATCTGACCTCATACCTTTCAACCTCCACACCAAACTACTGTCATATACCAGTCATCTTTCATCCACTGTTATATACCCCACATTTGCACATCTCAACATTACATCTACTACAAACTACAACATCCCAACAGCCACACGACAACAAAACAACCACCACTCCACTGTGCTGTATTACATCACCATCATCATTAACCAAACTGCATCACTACCGAACACTGCACTGCCTTGCCATACATAAAAACTCCTTCAATCCCATTCATTAACCACATCAACAGTCACAGTTGCCTACAACAGCTCCAAGCAACCCCACAACTTCAGAAAGCAACACTGCAACTACCTTTACAATGTTAACTGCAGTGCAACATTCCTCCTCTATCTTCAATCACTTCCTCAAACCTCATTACACAACCTACATCCGCAACCTCTCTGTCACTTGCACACTGATACCAACAATTGCAGCAGAGCCACACTATCATCTAGCACCACAATCCATAACATCTCTTCAGTCAACTTTCATACTGTTTCTAACCGCTCAATCACCTACAGAGGCAACTACACTATCGAAGTGTTAGTCGTTACCACATAACTACTCAATCACACTCTGCCGTCTGCCCCTTCAACTGATTACAAGAGCATCACTGACCACATTCCACTGCTGACAGCAATACACTCCACTCAAAACTTCAATACTTCTTCAAACACTTCAACTCATCAAACCAGAAAACCATCAGTGAAACCTTTCATACTACCCACTATTGCCAACAGCAGCACTTCACTAAGCAACATCACAAACATCATCATCACCTCAAACAAACTCACCTACTGTACTTTCCCTACCCTACCTCAGTTTTACTACACAAAATTTCCTATTGCTTTACGTCTGCTCCATCACTACAAACCACTGTGCACATACACACTGCTCCATAGTCGTAACTCAGCTATCTTAACCATCTCAGACTATGTAAGGAACACTAAAGCGTATAAATCAAGTATCTAACATAGGACAAACAAATGGATTATACAACAAACTAGTGATAAATTTACAAACGAAATAGTGACTAACCAATAAACAACAAGCAAGCACCACTATGTGAACAACCTACAGGCACATACAAGCCAAAAGAAAAAAAAGGTACAAACAAACACCCCTGAGCGAGCAATAAATATACAATCCAAAAGAAGAAGAAAAACAAAAAGGCACGTATACTGAAAATTTGAGTAACAACAAGTAGACACATAATATCTCGAAAGGCTTCTCTTATTGGTTCCAGGTATCATTATAAAAGTAACGTTTTATCTCCAAAAGAAAAAAATATGAAACCAATATACACTACAGGACTTTATTGCGCAACCGAATTGCACTTTAAGGAATTGACTGTATTATATATACAAAAATGGAAGGTTACAAGTGATGGTTACAAGTAGACATAAAATATAAAAAGATGAAAAGCCTAATGGGCAAAAGAATTTCGAAGATGCAAAACAGAATCACATTAACATATATTATTAGTTAAAATGGCTTCAGTTCTTCTCAAACGTAAGTGTTAACAATCTTAGCTTTTATCAAATGAAGATGAATGTATTGCTAAAAAACAAAAATAAAATGGAAAGAAGTAAAAAAATAAACCACCGCAAGCTTTACTGTAAGCCGTCATGATCTCTGATCCACTCTAACAAAAGGTGACCGAGATACCTTAATATGAATACATAAAATATTAAATATAACATTCTCATAATGATATGATGAAAATATGAAGAAAAAAAATTCCACCTTAGTTATACACACACACACACCTCTCAAAAGGGTACATCCATCCATATTGTACCGGTCCTCGCATTAAAGCTTCAGTTGGTCCTCTCAAAAGGAAGAATAAAACGAACACAAGACCAGCAAATTTAAGAAATCCAAAATCAATTTGAACAAATACAATATCGGTTCCACACCTGGATTTCTATGTACGATATCAGACAAAAGATGTGCCACAATCAACCTATCAACTTGTTTAGTAATGATCCTAATATTCACAGACTCCCGTACAATGAATGCAACTTGCTTCAAGAATTTGATTAATTTACCAATGGTTAGTTGCTTTCTAAAAATCTTAATGAAGAAGATATGACACTTACTAATCTATCCTAATACTATCGCATCCCTGAGTTGCAGATGGATTGCATCTTTTGTGGGTTCCATGACAGCCATTATACCATAGAAAATTAGATAATCCATAAAGAATACAAATTGAAAGCAAAATTCTATTATGTCCCTTAGCATTTATATTTCAGTTGTTTCTTAGGAACACGGGAAAAATTAATCATTCTTGTCACATCGTCTTTCCACGTTTTAATCCAGGCGGAAACCAAATGGTGACCATGGAAGATAGTTTATATGCGTATAAAATATGTGAAATATAATGAAAGGTAATTGAAGCATTATATTTCGTAATTCGGTTAAGCTGTTAGTTCTCTGTTCTGACCTCCCTCACCCGGCATTAGAAAATAAACAGAAAATATATGAATTTTGGCCTAGGATTTAGTGACTTTACTTTCTTGTACGCTTACTGTGCTACGGTTGGGATTAGATGTATTAAGCTTGGTTAAATGAAATCGCTATTATAAATTATCATAATACATAAGGTTTCAACTTTCGAAATACTTTTACCTTCAACATCATCGAGTTTTCTACCATATCATCAAAATTCATAGCTCAAGATTATTCCTTTACATCTTAATTATTGTTATCATGATTAGACCGGCCCAATGATCCTGTCCAAAAACAAAAAATCGTACAACCTGCTAAGGTTTGGTCTGAACGTTAATTAGACCCAAAAATGCACTCTAACATGCAGTTTAATCGACATGAATCAAACATGATGAACATTGATGAAGTAGAGATTGTTGGAAATTCCACTAACAACAATACATTAAACCATAACAACAATACATCTGAGAATTAAATCATAACTCCTTAAAAAAATTGTATAAAGAGTCTGATTTCAAAGATTGCATCTAATTTTATTAATCTTTCTCTATCACTTACTTACTGTTTGCGTATTAAATTAAAAAAAATATATTCTAAAAGCATTTTTAAAGAAACCACTCAATGCATACAAATATTCACATCGTCAAATTCTATTTAGGCAATTAGGACCTAGGGTTTGGCTGGAAAATTGGATCGACAAGCTCGGCACAGCAGAGGCTAGGGCCGCAGGTAGGCGGAAGGAAGAAGAAGGGTAGCGAGGCGGTTGGTGGCTTGGCGGCGCAGGCAACTGGTGCTGCAGCGGTGATGTTTCTTTCTCGTTGGCTGTCGCCTGTCGCGTGTGTGAAGAAGAGTTCGAGGATTTTAGATTGGGTTTTTTTTCGTTGAATAATATTTGGGGGTTAGGAGAATACGTACAGTAGATGAAAGTTATAAAAAACTATACTGCAAAGGTGCCTACCCCTTTTGTTACGTCGGTTAAGATTTGTAGAAAATTAACAGGGAGTGGAAATTGCGTAGGAAATTATCTACGTCTTTTCTACGTTGTAATTTTGGTGTAGGGGATTTCCTACGCCTTTCCTACGTCTCCATTATTTTAAAAAAGTAGGAAATTTTCTTACATCTTTCTTACATCTTTATCTCTTTCTACCTATTTCCTACGTCTTTCCTACGCTCCGCCTTTTGGTGTAGGAAAGGCGTAGAAAATTTTGCGTGGGAATTTGAAGTATTTTCTAGTAGTGGCTCACGATGACTTCAGAAGTTATCACATAATGACCTTGAGAATCATCACATGATAACCTAGATATTCCCATCTTTTAATAATGCCATTATTAATCTGTCTTCCTTTCTTTTGAAATTTCATAGGTTATAACACTCCCCTCTTTTCAAGGCCATCACTTCCATGTCTTAACTCTCATGCCCAAAATTTTCACTCAAATATCATTAAATAAATCAAAACAAAAGTGATTCATTCGATCGTTGCAACGTAATGCTGTGATTCAAGAAATCTTAGAGTCTATTATTAAATCGATATATCACAGAGGATTTGATCTAATTAGGTGGAACTATTATCTTATGTTACATATTCACGTTTGCTCATCTATGGCCTACGTTGCTGTTGGTGATGTATTTGCATTGTTTTTTAGTAGACCTATCAAAATGCAGTAAGACCCTTTAACCCAACCAAGATAACTGTATTTTAACATGGTTGGGTAAAACCAACTATTTGTTTTTTTTACCGTGGGACGAAACCAGTTCAACCAAAAAGAGATATACCAATCCTGTTTAATACCCTACACCTTCAAAACCCTAAATCTAACCTTACGGTCATAGTTTTCATAACCCGACCCGATCGTGGTTGAACCGCGAATAATCTTGAGCCATGAGGGTCAAAAACCGGAAACTCAATTAAACCTTCTTGAAGTAAGAACCTTGGTTCGAACTTTAAATTGACGGTTTAGCCTTTCATTTGAACCCGGCTGAACCCTTCCATATGCATAATTTATTTATTTCAAAATATGTTTTTAAATCTCCATCCTTTTATAATCGTAATTAGTGAGCTAGTGTAACTAATTTTGTTTAATTTTTCATATTAGAATTAATGTATGCATTACAAATTAATATCGTATATTTTTATTGAATATGTTGGTTTACTGTGTACTTAAGATTGATATGTTGCATCTAAATGTATTAATTTTAAAAAAGAGTATGTGCGGTTCTTGACCGTTCGACTGGTCAAATCCTCGAATCTCGAACGCTGAGTCCTCACGGTTTAATTCAAGATTCGGTTATGAAAACATTGCTTACGATGCATAAATCTATTTTCTCGATGGCGATTTTTCTCTGAAATTAAACCAATTACACATCATCTTGAAGATTACATCGATCGGCAAAATGCTCTACCATTTCGAGAATTCTTGACGAAGATGAACCATAAAAATGGAAAAAAAGGTACGAACTTTTATTTTGTAAATGTTTGGATCTATGTAGTTAATGCCCCGCTATTACCCCGCTATAACCCCGCAATATCTCATAGCGGATTTCTATCGCAACGATTTTTCCATATAGTCTCAAAATATAGCCTTTCCGCTTTAATCCCCGCTATTTCCGCTATATCCCGTTATTCCCGCTATATTTTGCTATTTCCGCTATATCTTCTTTAATAAAATGAATTAAAAAATTGCGTTTATACCTTATAAAAATTATAAAAATAATTTATTTGATTTAATTTTTAATATATTTTCAGAAATGAAAATACTCTAATATTAAACTAAATTCAATTATGTTATATAACAGTTTTACGTTTATTTAAAGTACATTCGCACATGTTTTTTGTTTAAAACCATTTATGTATTAATTATAATTCAATTAAATGATAATTTTTCATTTAATTACCATTTATATATTTGTCAAAACATTAAGTAGAGTTTTATATGCTATTTTAGAGCTATCCGTTATATTCCGCTACATCTTCGTTGTATCCCCGTTATGATTTTTTGCACCTCCACCGCTTTAAATCTGCCGAGCGCTTTAACTGCACAGGTTTGGATATAAAAACAGTTTTCTTATCTGCGTTAGGCTTATTTCATTACCGTGCCGATAGACTGCTTGGTACTTCGACTGGGCTGTTGGTTGTTTCATCAAATTAACATGTTTCACGTACTGTGTAGCTTATTCAGTATTTAGTTCAAGTTTGGATTCCCATGAGTTATTAATTGTAAAATTTTGATTTTGTTGATTGTACGAATGACAGAGTTTTGTCTAGATGGTATTCTTTCAAGAGTCTTCTTTTGTAAGCTGCTTTTATTTCTTCTGAGAGTTTACTATTATGAATAAAAATGAAATAGTATACATACAATGAATTCTTATTTACGCCAAAATTGATATTTTCAACAAATTTGCTATCTTTTGTAATGTATGTTGTTACTTTTGTTAGCATTAAATGAATACTTAAGATTCCAAGCACAGGATAAAGATTATAAACCATGTTTTAAACTCATTATTAAATCAAAGAAAACCAGATGTAAATGTTAGGCCGCTAGTAATAATGCTATGCCAAGTGTAACACATTCGCTTGCTTGGACAAATGCTCCACACTCAGAGTTTGAGCAAGCTGTGTTATTACTATCAGCCTGACATTTACGGTGATTCAAATTTAACAATATATATGAAATGAATATGCAATGGTTAAAAGGAAAATTTAAATTATTTAAAAAACAAAGATCTTACAATATAGTACAAAGTGAAAAGATGAGTCCCGGCACCTTGATACACTATAGGTGCAATATGAATTCATAAATTCAATATGAGAGACGATTCCAATTTAGTTTCTAAGTGTTTATAGTTTATACAGAAATTTCAATTTTGAATTACTGATACGTGCTTTCCATTCAAATTGTATCGCATTTGGTTGTTGCGAACCAGTACCATTTGCAAGGGCTACCTCGCCTGTCGTGCTTTGATTTTTTAGAAGATTCTTGTGGTAGCACACTTCTATTTCTATAACAACACCATAGAATACGACTTCTGTTTCGCTAAAGTCTATATGTTCTAATGCAACTCGTATGTTGTGCTATTGAACATGATGATCTCATGATAGATGAGACATGTCAAAGTAAACATTATCATTAAATTTAATCATCGACTTATATGTCTATGATAATTTACATTGTCTTGAAAAAATATTGGATGAATATAGATAGTTGTTTACTTAGCTCAGAATAAATCTTCAATTTCTGTTCATTTAATGAGAATAGTTCCACATTACGTCGTTAAAAGCCGATTATTGTCTTGACTTAAAATATGAATATGAGTTAGATATGGGAGGTTATGTTGTAAGTTACCACCTAATAATTAAGTGTTTGTTATGTTTAAAGGGACTTTATGCTATGCAATAGACCTTACATTATCTTAAAAGTTAAGGAACAAACTGTAAATTTATATACATTTGAGTATTAAGTTTGAAGCATAAAGTTAAAGGGGGCTCAAATGTATTAATGTGTTTAATAAAGTGAATTGAATCATGATGCTTAATATTTCGTAGCAGGAAACCAAGCACAATGAAATAAAAGTGACAGCTGTGGAAAAGTTAATGTTTATATAGAGAAAAAATAAAGCTAACTATAATATTGACCTGGGTACCAACAGTAACTGATTTTTTAACTTCTCTAGAACATGAACACTTCAACATGTTTTGTTTTCAAAACCAACGTCAATAGCACAATTTCAATGTTAAAAGGTGATCTGTTTGGAAACTGATCGTCCAATTCTCAATATTATTATTTTCTTCAAACCAATGTCAATAGCACAATTTCAATGTTAAAAGGTGATCTGTTTGGAAACTGATCGTCCAATTCTCAATATTATTATTTTCTTCAAACCAATGTCAATAGCACAATTTCAATGTTAAAAGGTGGTCAGTTTGGAAACTGACGACCAGTTCTCAGTATTAGCATTTTCTATTTTGTTGTACCTAGTGCTCTGTATTTGATTTTTTTAATTGTTGCTTGCTATTTGATAAATATTTTGAAACTGCTTTATTCAACCTACATAAAATACATAGGAGGTGTCAAAAAGCATTTAGATGCGGTATTCAGATGCTGCTTCTTTCGTTTATGTATAGTTATATCATTTTATGAAATTACTATTTTCACTTGTTGTTCTATGTAGTTTTTAGTATGTTATGCATGTCTAAGGACTATGTTTGTAATGTGCTTTATATACATGCTCTGAGACTTGTAATGAGAAGTTGAATGATTACTTAATGTTGTACTTCTTTTCTATTGCCATTTTAAAAAAAAAAAAAATTGGTGCAGTTCTCATGTTATTTGGTTCTTTTTTCATTTTATTTGCCGTAATTTGTGTGATAACTGGTACAGTTTTTGTCATATGAGGTGTAGTTTGTCTATCGAGGGTAGTTTTCTTTTTGATATTTGATGCATTTTTTTGTTGGATGCAGTTTTATTTTTTTTATTATTTGTTGTGGTTTTCATGTTATTTTTATGTAGTTTTTAAGTAGGTCATAATCGCTGAACCGCATATGAAATGGGTTGGGTAAAGATGTTTCATAAAAGAAGAATATATTCTTTGGGTTGGGTCTTAATGGATCAGGACAATTTTGATCCAATCCAACTCGTTTGATATGTCTACTTTTGAGTTTGATGATATTTAAAGTTGTTATAAGCGTTGTTTTATAAATGAAATTCAAAGCGAAAGATTTATATATAATAAAATTCGGTTTCTGCATTTATGTTAATTTATGTCAGTGATGGTGATCAAGTTTTACCAATTATGTTTTACTTAATATCAAATTATGTATAGTAATAATTGGTATTATTTATTTAATTTGGCTATAATTTGAACTAAGCAATCCAAAAATTGTTTATATGCATTGTTTCGTAATGTAAAACTAGATTAAAATGTGCATGCTTAGTCTACTAGATTACTTTTGGCTGAAATTGAATTTGGTATAATAATTTTTTCAATTTAATATGGTTAGTATAATATTGAATTATTCAATTTGAATTTTATAAATATCTCTATACTACTTATATGACACTTGATTTGAATATTTGACCAAGTTAGCTTTTCAAATTAAGATTTGATGTTTGATTAGCAAGTTGATTTAAACATACATATATGATTATGAAGCTAAGTTTATATATACACACACACGTGTGTGCGTGTCATATACATATGCTTATTTATATACAACCATGTCACACATATGATCACATTGTAATATGCACTTTACTTGTTTATGTGCCCTTTCGCATACGAAAATGAGATAAAACGCAACTCCTAGTTAATTACATTTATGTCACATTTATAACCTTTCAAATTTAAACCCCATAAATAAAAATATCACCTTTCTCCTATCTAATTAACAGCAAACAAAAATCCCAGTTAATTACACACAAACATTTACGTACATGTCATCACATTGATATATAAGTATATGAGATGTATTCAAAATAATCATTGAACAAAATTAATTAATGTGATTAAATAATTAAATATAAAATATTTTAAATGAAAAATGATTTTATTTTAATTAAATAGATTGTACTTAATGCTAGTTAATAAGCTTCATAGGCTCTTTAAGATCCAAATAGAAAATGATTGAAAGCTACCCATTTCACCAACTACGCAATGGACCGGGTTACTTCAAACATTGTAAAGAAATATTAGGTGGTGTCATCCCCTTTTGGAAGCTAATCCACATTTTTCATTTGCATCATGTCACAATTGTGCCTCAACTGAAGTGATTTGTACTCCTTTTATGTTGCAACCATTTGAGAAATTAACTCATTGTTGGTTTATTATCCATAAACTACTAATAATCTCTTCCAATTAGGCTTTGTCTTACTCAGATCAATTTTCTTTTATTCATTATCATTTTTTGTGATTTGAAATTACTTTTGAAATACCAAATTTCTTGTGTATAATTACTTATTTTGCAGGCCTCAAGTTCGATCCAACTCATGCCCTCTTTGACATAGATGTAGTAATCTTAATAAAACGTCAAGTCACTTTCATAGCTAAATACTTTTTTTAATAGAAATAAGATGTAAATCAGAATTAAATCAATCAAAAGAGTAGTACGACCACTAGTAGGAATTGGTAGAGATATAAGGGATGCTGGTGTTGTAGTGGGTTGGTGTAACAGATCTACTTTTCGACCCTTGAATGTCTACACTATTGCATCCACGATATTCACGAGCTGAGCACTCAAGTGCCCAAAAAATGAATTGTTAGGGTAAAATAAAAGAAAAAAATAGAACAAGAAAGAAGAGAACACAATATCAGAATCTTTCAGCCAAAGGGAAACATATAATATCAAAAGATAGTGCAAAACTGTCACTCTAAGATACGCTGCGTTTAAGAGTTACAATTCTAAATACTATCATCGGCTTGGACAGGTATAACAACATGTCCTTACAATTGCTGATATATATAATATATTGTTGCAACGGAAATAAGAATACCATGGTAGGTGAAACATCCAGCTCGCCTTCCCAAGCTCGAATGAAAATCTAACTAAAACTTGCATTTTCCAAACTACTCGAAAGAGTACCTATGGAAATAAGGGAAATATAAATCCATGAGTCAGACATAAGTCTAGTGTGAGAAACTCATAAAATATGTGTACATCATATAATTATACTTTTGAGACTGTTCGGAATTGGTTATCCTCTCAAAAGAACCACTTATCTAAAAAGTACACAACCTTATAATATAGATAATGCCTTGGGTATAGAATATAAATCAGATCAAATAGCCGTTATGCTTACATTAATCACACCACAACAATATTCAATAGGTATACAAACTGAATTGTTATGGTACGTTCGCATAATGGATTTTCCATGGAGATGCCTCTAGTAAACTAAAGCGGATCTCAATGCACAAGGATTAGAAGTTAACTTCCAAGCGTCATATATCTCTAGATAAATATACCATAAGGAAAACATAACTGGCTCACGCTCGAACATAATATGAACCAAATGGAGCCAAGTACCATCAAATCCCATGCGCAATTTCGATAAGCATAATCTAGATATAGAGTTGACATACCCCATCATGACTTAGCCAAACCCCGAGTTGTGCAGCCTACTCTATCTTCAGCCATTTCGGATGTCGAGGTCACGTTCGGCACTTTTGACATGAATCTTCATCAGGTTCGGTGCTATCTAAGGAAAGGTAGGCCAGTCTTGTGTTGGTAGAGGTGCAGATGTTCTGTTGGCCTCGTTACATTCCTCTAGTGATGTACTTCTGGAAGGTATTTCCTTCACCTGGTCATTTGTACGGAATCCATTCTCCAATAAGTGTCTACCAGTTTGTTTGTAGAACCCGCGTTTGTGGCTAGTATTGCTGGAATTTAATCATGTAACAATTTCGGCTAAGATTAATAAGTTTACTTGCGAATGTTTTCAAAGATATGTCATTAAAAATAATATCCATTATTTTCACGTAAAAATGCTTTGGTTATCATAAGATAAAAATCTGTTACGTGTTTATGTGCAGCATGTCTTATGAAATACCTTTTTGTTTTCAAAAGATGTATTTTGAGCTCTCACACCAGTCTCATGACTGACCTGGAGTTTATTTTCCCTTTTTCTTAAATTCTAGGTGCCCTAATTTTCCCCGAGCAGCCTAGTAGTCAGGTTTAGTTTAGAAGAAAGGTGAATGAAGCTCAAAGAATGGAGTTAGAAGATTTTTATGAAGACTGTTTCCACCATACTTGTGTAGCATTACATTCCACATTTGTAAGCACAGATATTTATAACTATCCCTGATTAACTATGATAAATGTATTTTAATTTCCGCTATAGAGATTATGTTGAAATAACATATGTGAGATTCTATTCTGTCTTATTTTTCTTTTCGTATCCTTGAGAATCTGCTTCTCCGACACTTGGGTTTACGACACATTAATACCGATGATGTATTTGTGTCGATTTCTAGAAGTCGAAGAAATAGACCCTCACGTTTGGTATCAGAGCTTAGGTTTAGCTAATTCCTAAATCTGATAGGGGCATAAGACTCCTCAGAGACAGGATTAGTAATGCCCTAGGATGAGTAACTCATTAGAGATGGGATTAGTAACGCCCTAGAATGAGTTCGAGAGTATCATATATGAACACGTATTTGTTAATAAAATATATAAATGAATTTGATTTTATATGAAATCACTTTTGCCCAAGAATATATATGTATGTATTTGAAAGAAAAGAATATTTTCATAAAAAATTTCAAAGGATTTTTGAAATAAATAAACACTATACAAAGAATTTTAGAAGACCGTCTTTATAAATAAATTCTGAAACACTATCTGAGCATTAATGTAAGAGTCAGCTAGCAATTACCTAGTACTTATGTCTAAAAGAATAATCGTTTGTCTTCTAGAAACCATATGGGAAAGTTATGTGAAAGGGGAATCCTTTAGGGCAGATTGGGATGAGAAGAATAACCTTATAGTTCTCTCTAGCGATGATGAAGAACAACTAGTACATCCGCCTAGCAATGGTCGATCTTCGATTAGGGAAAACTATGCCCCATATACAAGTAGGGACGAAGATGAGTACCCAGTTGTCGAAATGCTTATGCCACCCCAAGCTCTAGAAATTATTATGATCTCAAGCAACGACGAACTCGGGCAAGCTTCGGAGGGAAATTAGGTAGCAGATCCCGCTAGTTCCATTTTGGAACCCATAGAGGAGGATGAGCAAATAAAAGAGGAATCAAAACCTGTAGAAGAGTAGGTGGAAGCGATGGAGGAGGAATCTGAGCCAATGGAAGACCCAACGTTATCATATCAAGCGAGTGCATCATGGTGACATTGAATATGAGCAAGGGGAATGTTATATAGCAGGAGGCATCATCCAGTTCATATATAAATTGGGATGCAATAGAAAGCAACAATAATGAGACGGCGGAAGAAGAAGAGGAGGAGGGAGTCAGGGAATTTGAAAATCCATAGGAAGAAAATATGCAAGGATTAGAGGAGTTGGAAGAAGGAGGAGGAATCATACTGGGAATACCGGTAGGCTTGGGATGTGGGAGTCCACCTTTATCTTCAGACTAAAAAGAGTAGGAATGGAATCTGAGAAGTTGAGTATGTATGGGTGTGATGGTAGTTTTTGACGTAGTATTTTGAGTTGTAATAGTTTAGGACTGAGGGGAAATATTCTTTTTGGACCCTAGTGTTGGAAGGTTTAAATGATGTAAGAATGCAAAGATTTACAAAATGATAATTGTCCCAACCTTTTATTAGTACCAATTTTCAAGTAAATAATTAAAGTTAAATGGTTTTGGATTTGTAGTAAATGATGTTTTAGCAACAATTGTTTTTAAACCCTTAAATGACACTTGCAAGATATCTTATGAGTATATATTTAAATATTTAATAATAGGATTTTAAAGATAATAACAAGAATTAGAGTCTTTTATAAAAAGATGAAAAATATTATAATTAACATGTTATAAAAAAGAGAAGTTCATTATAACAATGTTTTGGTAGTAATTATTTTAATCTCTTCAATTACATTTTAAAAGTAAGTAAAACTTGTTAAGTAAATTGGAATATACATAAAACATTTGAATAATTGTATAAATACTTTTTAAAGTATTAAAATTGATATAAGTAGAGGGGATACACACATACATACATAAATGAAGTTTTAACTAAATAAAGAATGTTTTCACATTTGACATTAGGTAAAGGAGGTTTATGGTGATTTATTAGTTTAATGAAAGATTTTGAAAATAAGTTTTTTTGGAAACCATTAAGATATGTTTAGTGATATGTTATAAAAAAAGATATTTATCTATTGAAAAGAAATGTTTTCTTTAAGTAGAAATATTTGGAAATAAAAATGTAAAATGGTTGTGTAAAATGAAGTACCTTTATAAAAGTTGAATAAAAGATGAAAGTTTTATGTAATATTTTCATAAATTTTTTTGAAAGATGAATAAGAACATATGAAATATGTGGATTGGTTCGTTACATGATTTAATCTAATATTCGAGTACAGAACTTTGACGTGTTTGACACTTATACAAAAAAAGATTTATCACTCGATTCTTGACGATGAACATTGATGAGGATTTATGGTTAGATGCTTGAATTTCTATCATAATTGAGAGCCATGGAAGGAGAACTGAAGTTCTGATAAAAAAGCCTGGTTAGAGTCCGCACTAGAGGATCGGGAGATCAATACTAGTTCGAAAGTAAAGTTGTAGATTCAAATAGAAGATCGAATCAGATATTATGTACGGATTATCTATACTCATTGTATAGAAGTGAGTTAAAAACAAATATTTTTAGGGCAAATCTTTGTGTTTTTGTTTTGAATAATTTCGGGGACGAAATTCTTTTAAGGGGGAAGTATGTAACGACCCGCAAAATTTGTCACTTTTATTTATAAATTATATTTATTTTTAAAATTTTGCAAATAAAAGGTTGATACTGCAAATAATATTATTTTAAGTGATAATAAGTAATAGTCATCTTATTTTGAATAAATATTTTACTCGAAATTTGTATCGATAAGATAACATTGAATTTAAGACGTTGATTTATTTAATTTAAACTGATATTTAATGATTTAATAATTATTTTAATTATTCATATAATTATTTTAAATAAATGATAATTCATTTTGAATAACTATACATTTATAATAAATCGATTATAATAGTTTTATAAAGAGATATAATTGATTTGAAAATATAAGGAAAAACTGATACCACTTTATCGGTTTAAAGGCAATTTTTGAAAATAATTTTTAATATTAATTTATAAGGTTTTATAGATGAATTGCGATCATTTTAAGTTGTTTAAAATAATAAGCAATTTATTTTTGAACTTTTTTTACAAATATATACATTAGAGCATAAGTGAAAATATGACCAATAATCGGTTCTTCGAATTTCAATACTTTAACAAACAAAAGTTGTTTGAAGACGTTTGAAGTGTTATACACCTACAAATGCATACATTTATTTGTTACATACACATGATAACTAAATATAAACATACATATATAAATATAGTTAAGTATAAGAAATATAATATAAAATAAATAATATATTTCAAAGATTTCTTACTCCTTTAATAAGTCAACCTACGTATACATGAAATGATGGAAGTTAGGCCTGTCGATGGATGCTTTCGGATGCTGATAGTGCTATATCCGCATCTGCATCCACATCTGAAATTATTTTCGGATATCGAATATCTGCATCCGCGAATACAGACGGATATCAGATAATTATCCTATCTGCCAATGGCCGATAAATCAAGAATTATAAAAAGAAAATTTTAGTTTAGTATAAATATTTTTCAGTCCCATTGATTATAAGAGTGTTAAAAATTAATAAATAAGATGATAAACAATAGTTTCGAGCAGTTAATAAGCATTTAGTGCATATAATATAAACAACTAACTTAATAAAATAGTAAGAGAATAACTTTCACTACACTAAAATAAACATAATTTGAACAATAATCTCGATAAAAACCGGACATATAATTTTCGAGTGCGAATGTCATCGTTTCCGCATCCGTTTTTCCAGATATCGGTTATATACCCGCTTTTCGGATGCGGATGCGGATAGATTTCGGATTTTTCGAATATCCATTGACAGCTCTAATGGAAGTGATGTGCCCATGGGGGGAGGGGCTTGGTTGTTCATTGTGAAGAGAGGAAGTGTGTTGGAGAAGCCTTGAAATAGTGATAAAAGTGATGTCTACATGTCTTCTTTTATACTCTTCTTTTTTCCTATAAACACCACCCTCTTTCTCACAAATTCCTTATACCATTTCACTTCTTCTTCCTCTTCTTTTTCAATCTTTATAAGAGTTCTCTAATGACTTCTTATTCATTAAAAAACAAATAGAAGATTGAAAAAAATACCACAAATAAAAGAAGAAGAGATATATACTATTCTATAATATCAATCACTTCAAAACTAGTTTGAAACTCCTCCACTTCACTTCCAAAATCAACGACCACTACCATACACACCTTGGCCGCGAGCACCATCTCCACCTAGCCTAGGCTGAGCTCCTCTTTGAGTCATAGGCTTGGTTTCGTTTGCTTTGGTTCAATCGTAGGGGAGCTATAGCCAATTTTCTATTTGCTCGAAAGGAAAATGAAGGTGAGAACTCCTAAACTATTATATTATATATTGGATAATGATATGGATTTTGCAAATGGATGTTTAATATGCTTTAATCATCAAGTTTGGTTTTTTAAATACGAATGTTGAAAATATATGCAAGACACGAAAATACACGTCGATAAGCATAAGGGAAACCATTTTCCTTGATTTAATGAATTAGTGTGTATGGAATTGTTAAATCTCTAAAAAAATGGTTTAAAATGTATTTTAAATGTTATAAACATTGAAAAGGGTTTGGTGAAGTTTGAAAAGAAATGAAAAATTTAGTTAAAAATAAATGCGTCGTGTTACAATAGTTCGCGATTTCGCGCTATAAAAGTCAAACAAGTGTAAAAGTTGGAATATAGCTTGGAATTCTTTGAGATAAGAATTTTTCGAACTATTATATTCATAGTTTTCCGTTGAAGAAAGAAAATCGAGATTCTGGGAAGTAAATTTTGAAATATGAGTAAAACAAGTTTTGGAAAATTCTCAAATTTGCAGTTAGGAATCCAAAACTTAATTTCTTTGAAAATGATATTTTAAATTGTTCAAAAATATGGAATAAATCTTATAAATCTATTAAAATGTTTTAAAAATGATTTTAGTACTAAAAATGGATTTTCAAATAATAAAAAGTCATTTTGATCAATATAGCTTAAAAAACACTTTCTGCAGCACTTTTCTATAACTATTAAAAAATAATTTTAAACGCATCCATTCTTCTTCAAATCTTTTATAAATGATTTTAAATGATTAATAAATGTTTTTTTAAAGGTAATTTGAAGGACTTATGAAATAACTAAATGTTTTAATGATTTAAAGTCGATCAAATAACTTGACTGCCTTTTGGATGTCAGAGAGATAGTGTCTAAGCCTTGGTTCGGAAAACCAGTTTCCCGCTCTCCCTGGCTATCCGGACAGGCCCGATGGAGGGGATAGTCAATTTGATTTACTCGGATCAAAATTTTCCAAATGATAAAGAAAAATATTTTCTAGGATCTAAACAATTTGGATTTTATGGAGATATTCTTCTTGTACTCGGTGTTATTCGTGGAATTTAAAAGGTGATTTCATTTTTATTCCACCCACGGTATTTTTTGGATATGAAGATTGGTGTTAAGTAGAATTAGATGATTTTTATAGATTCTACTCACTTAATATTTACTGGTTTTGAATTAACATCCTAGATAACATGGTTTCAACTAAATTAAATTATGAATTTTGAATTAAGAAATCTTTGTTAAGATTTAAATGAAATGATTTGAAATTTATAAAGGGTTTTAGGTAATCAAAGGTTTTGATGAGAGAGGTTTAATTTTTCCGTATATACTAGAAAGAAGTGTTTTAAAAGTTGTATATCTCTAAAAGAGTTTTTTTTTAATAAAAAGAGCTTAATCAATTAAAGAATGATTCCCTAGTCACAAAACACCTTTTTATCGATGATTGGATCGAAGGAACCAGTGCTGGATCTGGGGTAATTCGTATCTAAAAACCGCTTCGAAGCAATGTATGCATTCAAAATATAAAGTTCTGATGGAGGGAATGAAGAATGAAGACCAAGGATTTTCGAGATGAAAGGACTGCTTGTTGATAATTCTGGTTAGCTCCCAAATACCAAAGTAGAAGTGGTCCCTTCATTTCTAAAACTCTTTGGGTTGCAAGGACTTCTCGGTACTAATCCTAATGTTAATTCCCGACAGGATGTGGTAGGAGAGTGCCTTCGGTTTCGTTCAGTCCCAAAACAAACTTGTATGGACGGATGTCTGACATTGCATTTTTAAGATTTCACCGTTGACTTTTATGAATATATATATGTTTGGTGGTGGAGAAGGCAACTTCTCTTAGCTTAACACCCTTCTATGAGACGTATGAGCTCGAAGATTGTATATTTGTGGAAGTCAATAGTGATTGATGGAATGGCAGTGTGGCATTCGAAGGAAGATGATGTGTTATGATAAAGGTAATCATTACCTCAAGCCTCACACTCGGAAATGGCCGAAATATGGTAGACGCAGCAAGGCTATGTGGTTCGTACTATTAGGGTATGACCATCCCCTTCGAGATATATTTCTACCCTCTATGATGTTCAGATTTAAATTATCGTGTATATGCTAAGAGACGTCTCGGATAGGCCGGTAACGACTGAGGTGATGGCATATTTGGTACTATCTAAAGAAAGGTAGGTCGGTCTTATGTTAGTAGAGGTGTAAATGTTTTGTTGACATTGATACATTCCTCTAGAGATGTACTGTCAGAAGGTAGTCCCTTCACCTAGTTATTTATATAGAATCTATTCCCCAATAAGTGTCTACCAGTTTGCTTATAGAACCCCGATTTGTGGCTAGTATTGCTTGAATTTAATTAATGTAATAATTTCGGCTAAGATTAATAAGTTTACTTGCAAATGTTTTTAAAGATATGTCATTAAAAATAATATCCATTATTTTTAAGTAAAAATTCTTTGGTTATCATAAGGTAAAAACTCATTTCATGTTTATGTGCGGCGTGGTCTTATGAGACAACATTTTCTTTTCAAAAGACGTATTTTTAGTTCTTACACCAGTCTCATGCCTGACCCAGAGTTTATTTTCTTTTTCATTAAACTCTAGGTGCCCTAATTTTCTCTGGACAGCCTAGTAGTCAGGTTTAGTTCAAAAGAAAGCTAAATGGAGCTCAAAGCATGGAGTTAGAAGATTTTTCTGAAGATTGTTTCCACCACACTTATGTAGTATTACATTTCGCATTTGTAAGGACAAATATTTATAGCTGTCCATGTTTAACTCTGATAAATGTATTTTAATTTCAACTATACAGCTTATGTTATAATAACATATGTGAGATTCTGTTCTATCTTATTTTTCTTTCTTACTCTTGAGAATCTGCTTCTCCGACACTTGGATTACGACATGTGAATACCAAGGTTGTATTAATGTCGACTTTTGGAAGTCAAAGAAACAGACCCTCGCAGTTTCTCTCTCTCTCTCTCTCTCTCCATATAATGCAAATTATGCTCTCAATTAATTACTTATTTTTAGGAAAGAAAGGAAAATTCCCTAAATTAACTCTTATGAATAATTGTTAGGCGTATTTGATACACTATGCATATAAATTAAATCAATTTTTAACTTCCTTTTAACCAATTTTAAAAAACAAGATTATATTTAAAACCGTATTGGATTAGTTAAAATATACCTTTAGACTTCATAGGCCCAATTGGTCCAAAATGCTAAAAATATCGAAATCTACCCATTTCTTCCATTACGGGCTAGCCCAGTTCAACCAAGAGGAACTCTAGTGTTGAATATGCTAGTATATGATTTTTGTTTGATGATAATGAATATATATATATATATATAATTTTATTAAATAAATATTTGCTGAATAAAATAAATAAAACAGAATTTAAATTCTAATAGATATTTTATTCAAACAAATATTTTATTACAATTTTGAATAGTACAAATTTGAGCTCTCACTATATATATATACACACAATTTTAAATTACAATACAATTTCGATTACATCTCACTTTTTTCACTATACGTTTACATCTCACAACATCACTCGTTCGCTCGTATTTAGTCTTCAACCATACTCCAGATTGAATCCAGCATCTGAGTTATATGCAAAATAAATACAGACGTAGTAAAATTGAAAATGAAATATTTTTGCAGTGTAAAATAAAATATGTTTTTGAAAATATTGTATGCCTCAGTTATTAGGGTTGTTCGTCATCATATTTATTTGGAATTCAACATACATGAACAACTTGTGACATGCATAGTGTATCATTATACATGCCACAAGGCCGTGCACACCGACATACACTTGATAAAACTGCAGGGACATGTGAGAACAAGGTTGTCACGACCCGCCCATCTCGACCCTCGAAAATCGACACAAAATATGCTACAATATGCCGACGATTGGGTGCCGAAAAAGACAGATTTTTGAGGAAAAGAAAGAAGATAGAAGAAACAAGGACTAAACAATAACAGAATCTCACAATCGCAGCAGAACAAAATACAATAGTCAATAACAGATCTTTACTCAAAATGAAAACTATATCTATTTTATATATATTACATCATCAGAGTATCACAAACAAACAACAATTACCAACCTGACAATTTCAAACAATCACAACAACGGATATAAACAAATACATTAATACGTCTCGAACTCCAGCTCCTCTCCTGAGCTCCACAGCATCCTTTCCTGTAATCTATAATACTCGGTCTGACTTGAGCATTATAATGAAATGACACCCGAGTCGGTCTGGAATACCAGCGTGAGAAAAATACACCCAAATTGATTATTAAAGTTTCAAAATCCTTTGAAATCAAAAGCATCTCGTAAGACCACGCCACAAATAAACATGTCGGGTTTTTACCTTACGATAGCCAAAACATTTATTATAAAATCCTTTGATATTATAATAGTGTCTATATACGAATAATTATTCAAATAGCCGAAATTGTTACATTAATTAAATTACAGCTACTAGCCACAATCGTGGGTAATACAAACAAAATCGTAAAGGCACGTAAGGAAAATGGATTTCCAACTAATGACTAGGCACTGGGGTACCACCTGTCACAGTACGTGGCCTAGATCACCGTACCAAGGATTACTCCCAATCCCCTGCAACACAAGACCAGGACTACCCCTTACTGGATAATCCCGAGTAAGATCAACCCGCGGTTGGGATCAGCAACCGCACCACCATGCCGAATAAAAAGGGACATCTAGATAGGGATGACCTTACCTTAATGGGTGCTACCCACTTAGCCTTGCTGCATATCCCCTGATTTTCAGTCATTCCCGGTTGATGAGGCTTGAGGCTAAGTGTTACCTTTTAGAACGTTTCACTTAGAATGCCCATCGTCCACCTGACGATGTTCCGAAAGCATTCATCCATACAAGTCCGTCCCGGGTTCGAATGGAACCGAAGGCACCACTCCTACTACATACATTTTGGAATTAACCTCAGGATTAGTAGCGACTAGCCCTTGCACTTCATTGCTCCATCTTCGAATCCAAACTCGTCTTCCTCAAAAAAACATACAAACCGGATCGAAGTGGTTTTCGAGAAATAAAACCTGATCCCGGTCTCTTCGAAACGATTAGCGCATTGGCCAGTATTGATAGTCGGTTATTTAACTATCAATTAACATTCACAAACATCCATCAAACACTAAAAATTTCAATTATCCTCAAAATATCTTCGCAAGATATATTCCCACTTTCAAACCTTTTTAAAACATTTTTCAAACCATCTTCCTTTTTACGGAATTAATTTCCCAAACATTTTCTATTTCCACTGAAAATAACCAAGTTCAAATACTTTAGATTTAAAAACATTAGATCATTTTATTCTAAATATAGCTTAAAATATATTTAAAAATATTTAAAGCAAAACTACTTTATAAAATATAAACTAATTTTTAAATAAAAGTTCAATTAAACTAAGTTTTACAAGAAGGGTTACAAAATCCAATACAATTTTCAAATAAAACTTTAACCACTTATCTTTAAAATAAAACCATTTTAAAAAATATAAATAATAATAATATTCTTTTAAAACTTAATACCAATTACCCATTTTAAAATAATTATTTCCATAACTAATTTAATGCATATTTTCCTTTAAAAAAAATTTACAACTTAAATAAGAATTTTCTTAAAAACATTCTTTTAAAATCAAATTTAAAACTTTTAACTTTTACTTAAAAATCTGCTTTAAAACGCATTTGGCTTTTTCAGGGAAATACACTTCCATTTCAAAATAAACCAAAGAATCCTTTTATAAATCATGCTTGATTTATCTCAATTCGAATTTACGTTTAAATCCCGTAAATTTCTTCCAACACCTTAAAAATAATCACCTTTTTATTTTTGAACACATTTCCCATTTCTTGGAAAATAACTTTCAAAATATATGCTTAAAACATTTAGAATAAGGCTACTAGAAATTTCTTAAATGAAAATAATATTTAAGAAAATATAGAGGGGCTTCTAAGCAATTTAAACCAAAATTACCTTTTAAAATAAAGTTATTAATCAAATATTTATATTGTAATTTCCTTTTGAAAACTTAATACTACTTCACCTTTAAATTAATTGAATACCATAATTACTTAAATAAATATTTACTTTATACTTAAAATAATTAAAAATAATATTTTTCCAAAATATCCAAAAAAACCATCTTTCAAACTTCTAGTTTATATTTCGAAAGCTTTTCTTTGGAAACATACTTAACTTCCTAGGGAAAATACACATTCCGTCTTTTCAATAATAATCCCACTATTACTTTTTAAAACACGTTGGCACCTTCTTATAAAAGTTCTCATCGGAAATCTATACTTTGAATATTTATTCCCTGATACATATTCCATTTTATTTATAAACCCAGTTTATAAATTTACATTCCACATTTCCTTTTAAATCACAATTTCAAAAACACTTCAAATTCCAAACTAATTCCCTGAATTTAATTTCCTTAAATTCATTACTCAAAAATTTCTTTTCAATTCCCTTTTTAAGCCTAATTTATTTGTAACGACCCAGTATTTTTAACCATTCGCATCCGCACATGTCGGACTTGAATTGTTCAAATACCGCGTTGTAAATAAAATTTGGCAAATCTCAAAATATACAGTAAATAATTAATCATAGAATCACAGACACAGAATCAGAATACTCACAGCGGAATTTAAAAATACTTAGTGGTTCATGAAGCCACTATAAATAGTCTCAATCAAATAAAAATTACATAGTCTTTAATCCAAATATAGTTTTAAATCATCAGTAGAACAATCTAAATGTCCACTAGTCTTGATTTCAAAAATTTAGATAAAGAACTGGAAAGGAAGTTTGCCAGCAGCTTGACAGTGATCTACAGAAATCCTAGCTCTGGGATGAAAACTGAACTGTGACTCAGGCTGACCCGAGCATAAAATAAAACATAAACACTCGAGTCAGGACATACATACTTATATAGTGTAAGCTAATTCAAGTGTACTGTAATATAGAGCAAGTAACTTAAAGGATGCTTGGGACCACCCATCCTCTAAGGATCCGTTAAACTATTTACTATGTAGTAATACTTCGCTATTATAATAGTGTCTATTAGTAAAATAAACTTACTTTTAAATAGCGTTAAGGGGTTACCCATATAGCCCTTAACACAAATAAAGCCAATAGTCTATACAGTACCGTAATACCTCCTGATCGGGAGGCTACCAGAGGATACTCCAAAGGTACGACACAAATAGAAACTCGTAGAAGGCGCGCTAGGGTAGGTGACACGGCACAAGAGGCAATGCCAGGGTAGATATACCAATTACGCTTCCGGACCGATGGAAACGCGCAGCGCGCAGCTGCCGCCCACCTCGAACAACACTCCCAAATCAAAGGTGCGCACCAAAACAATCACAAAAGTAATAGGATGGCATACGAAGAAGTGCGTCCGATCAGAGGTGCTACCTCATTAATCCGTCAATCGCTCCTGTTTTAGCCACCTTATGCCAACTCACGGGAGTCGGGTCCACGTATTTACCTCAAATGAAACGTCACCACCATCCTACTTCATTTTGGAATCTCCACCACGTACACAGTTGTTAAAGTGGTTTTCGGTATCGACAGAGAGTATGCCAGATATCTGATCCCGGTCTCTTTAACAACCAAACGTTATTATAACCCGTGGTTACAACTTTTAAAAATGGTATTTATACTTTACAAATCAAAATAAATTTCAAATACTTTTCAATATTATAATATCCCTTTAAACATCCTTTATTTACACATCAGTCATTCTATTTAATATAAAATACCATTTAATCTATTTAATGCTTATAGGAATAAATTGCCTTTCAATTTCACATTTAAAAGTTAAATACTTCCTTTTAAAACTATTTAAAGTCAATTCCCTATTTTATTTATTCAAATTAAATTTCAAAATTTAAACCTTTTCCCAAAGATTATTTCCATAAATTTTATTTAAACAATCCAAATTCAGTTTCCATAGCACTTATGAAATGCTACCTAATGTCTATAGGTTAAAACAGTTTCATTTATAAAAGATAGCATTTAAGTGCTGTAATAGATTATTAACTTAACAATTAAGTTTTAAATTCTCAAATATAAATTATTTTCAATTATTCACATAACTAAAATCTCACCTTTTAACAAAATTCAGAATTTTCCAAAATAAGGTATATTCCAAAATTTTATTTAAACATCCATTTATTTAACATTTTGACTCATTCAAAATCATTATAAATTTTTATAAAATCCTTCAAATATATTTAAACCAAAATATTATAAACTTCCATTTTTTTTAAATTTTTTTTTAAAATATTTCAGAAAAATATTATATGAACCACGGGTCTGTATATAGTTTTCTAGCCTAGGTCAAGTGATACGGATTTATATCATTTCAATCCGCAATTTACAAAATCCCGGGTTCTATCATTTCAAACCCGCAATCCCAAGTTAACAAATAAATAATTAAACAATTAAAAAAATGAACAAATAATTATCGTTCGGGCCTATCATTTCAGCCTATAACGATCTCAAATTTACAGGGAACTTACAGTGACGATTAAATCAGTAAATAAGCATTACATTGTATAACTGCAATAATATTACAATAGATAAACAACTGATGAGGTGTCAATTTAAAATAAGGTTTAACATAATACGTTATATCACAGGCAGATAAAATTTAATAAATAATTTACAAATACACTTGTGATAAATCACGGATATATAGGTATGTTTGTCTGGTGAGAAATACTCACCTGAATGCTGCAGAAAATTTTGACTCAAAATGAAAATCCCCCAAAAAGAATCGCACAGCGGGTAACGATCAAATTTTCCCCGGATGTCACGCCTAGATTCAAGATCCAAATACCGAATACGTGACTTTAAAAATTACGGTCAAAGCAAAAATTTTGAGACAATTGGAACGAATAGAGTAAAAGAAATTTTGGTTCAGTTTTTGCTCGACTGCCTCACCCCACATCCCGACCCCAACTTTATAGGCTTGGCAATACTATTTATTATTATTATACATTTTATTATTATTATTATTATTTTCCAACGGCATGTCCTAACTTATCTAGTTTGAAAATATGTATTTGTGCAAAACTTGCGTCTCTGCCTAAACTATTCTTCAATGCAAACTCTCTATGTTTCTTAATTACAACACGTCTCTGCCACTTCAATTTCAAAACATGCACACACGCACCAACGCCCAGGCTTATTTCATATCCTATTTTCTTTCTCTACCATATATATCAATTTCCTTTTCAACTACCTCTACACAACACGTGAACTAGATTTGCAAAATAACAAAACACTTTGGGACAAATATGCAGGCAAGGCCCTGGGTTGTTTCACACGCACTACTATATCATAAAGTATTCCAGATGGCTCCAAATATATCCCCATTTGCTAACCCACATTAATATGGCTCACATTAAAGGTCACGTGGCCCAAACTATAGGTACGCATGCAACATTTCTCAACAGAATGCAAAAAGAAAGAACAAATCTTGGTTTCCTTTATCACTATGGTATGCACGGCAAAACATGGCAACACTATCAGGGGTTGTGTAACGACCCAGAATTTTTAGAAATTAAAATATGAATATTTAATTAATTTTAAATATTAATAAGTGAATTTATAAGTCAAATAAATTTCATTTGAATTATTGGATTTAATTGAATAATTAAATCGATAATTTAATACGTTAAATTATGGAGATAATTGAAAATTGGGTTAAATATGATTGAAAATGATCTGTAAAATTTTATTTTATCATATTGAAGTTAGAACGATATTTTAGAACTTTTAAAATCGAATTAAAAGTTAATTTGTGAAAATTAAATATTTTAATATTAAAATCGACTAGTGAAAATAGTCAATTTTTGAACAGTCTCAGAATTGAACGAAACTAGTTCCATTGGATCCGTAATAGTTAGTTATTACCGGATTTCAATTTTCGTGTCAATCGGAGCTATCGTTTGATCGTGGCAGCTCGAAACGCATCGAATTATTTTTAATTTTAATTTGGCGAGTTAAAATAGCCATTTTTCAAAAAGTCTCGGATTTCTACGAAACCAGTTTCATCGGATCCGTAATGTGATATTATTGTAAGGTTTCAAATTTCAAGTCAATTGGATTTACCGTTTGTCCGGTACAAATTAAAACGCCTAGAAATCGATTTAAATCGGTTTAATTTAAATTGAACGTTTATTGCCATAACTCGCACAGATGTCCGAATTAGCTTTCGAAACCTATTCCATTGTGTCCGGAACGCGGGGTAAACCCTAGAAACGCTGGTTACGGCGTGTAAATCGGAGTTCGGAATTCCCGGATGAATAGTGTCGATCGATTTTCCTATAAATAAGCCCATTTTTCACAATTTTAGAAAAATAAAAAAACCTAAACCCTAATTTGTAATGCAGCCGCCACCCCCCTAACCTACGGCCGAAATCATCCCTCCTTTCTCCTCCTTTTTCTCGAAATCCACACAATAATTGCGAAAACTTTCAACATAAAAGGTGTAGAGGGCAACGAGACGAAGAGATCCATACGGTTGTGATTGTTTCTAGGCGAGTGGATCAATGGGGATTCGTGTTCAAAGGGTGGCCATTCGGCCTCGGTTCGCGCGCTAGAATGGTGACCGAGCTCCACCATAGGGGGGCCGAGTGTAGTGCTCGCGTGAGGCTACGCGATGAAGTAACCTGATCGTGTTTTCATTCAACGTGGAAGATGAAAAATTTAACCCTAAATTCTAGTGTTGGGTTCGGCTATGAGCTGTAGCTTGCGTGAGTTGAGGGAGATGAAGGTTGCGGCTGTGATGAGGGAGGCTTGTGATCGTACGGTCTTGATTTGTGCAGGTTATAAATTATAAAAAGAAATTGAAATTTATATAAGTATAAATCGTGTAAACTTGTAAATTACATATCTTTTTCATACGAGGTCGAAAACGCGCGAAACCGGTTGCGTTGGAATCGTATGGACGAGCACTACGCGATGAAATTGGATTGGAGTCGTTTGGAGTTAGTGAGAATTTTGGGTAAAATTAAACGCCCGTTTAATTTTATTCGAAATAAATCGCTAAAACGGAAATAAAATCAAGGTGAGAACTTCTCACTCAATCGAATCAGTTTCGATTTTATTTTAAATAGTTAGATTTAAAATATTTGAATGCATGTTTGAATGATGATTGTTATCCATTGATTGTTAAAATAGACATTATGCGCCGTTAGTAAGCGGATGTTATTTAATAAAAACATATACCGCGAATATTTCATAAACAGTGAAATTGGTATTATATATAATAGCAATATATATATATTGGCATATGTATATATTGGAGTTATTGATTTCCCGCATTTTTTATTTAGCAGATGAGACCCTATTGCGCCGTCTATTAAGCGGATAATATTTAAATCCCATATACCGCGATAATTTCGTACTGGAGCGAAATTGGTATTGTGCTAATGTTTGTGGATGCAGGAAAACAGGTTGGAGGGATCCAACTGGATTCCTCAACAGTATTTATTTGATTTTAGATATTTTGATATTTGATGGATTATCATATCGATATATGATATCGTTGTAGTCGTGATTGACTAGTTGGTGTGTAGCATCATTGGACCCAGATTTTGGGATTTTAAAATGATTTCTAAAGTGATTTTTGAAAATATAAAATATTTTTTGGAATTGATCGATTTTAAATAAATAAACGTTATAATTTTTAAAGTTATAAAAATTATGATTTTTGAGAAATATAGTTAAAAACTGATTTTTGAGAATGTGATGCTAATGATTTTATAAAATAGTTTAATCGGGATTTTAGAATTTATTGTGAAAAGTTCAAATATAGGATTTATAAAATTTAATTATTTTATGAATCAAAATGGTGAAATAATAAAGGAGATTAAAGACATTTTAAAAGAATAATATAAATTGATTTATATTAAGAGATTTATAAATGGATATTTATAAATTGAAATATTGACATTATAAAACGAGTTTTTATAAGTGTTTGAAATGAAGTGAAAATGAATTTTGTAAATGAATGGAATTTATAAAATTATTAATGGTGAAGTTATAAATGAAATTTATAAATAGTAAGATTTATAGATTTTGTGAAATTATTAAAGAATATATTTGGATGAATAATCGAATCTTATAAGTTATAAGATTTATAATTATGAAGTTCAAAGGAACGATTTTTGTGAACGAATAAATTATAAGTATTTGACTTATAATATGAACCTTTGTTTTATAATTGAGTTATAAATCGAATAGGTTAATAAAGAAAATTTATAAAAGGAAGTTGTTATAAAATAATTAGAAATGGAATTTATAAACGTTGTTTTATAAATCTGCAAATGACTTATTTTGATAAGTAAACTGTTGAAACTTAGTAATGGAGTTATATTCACGTTTTTAACTGTGAATAATCCTTTGAAATAAAATGAATAAAGGATGAAATTGATTAACGTAGTATATTCACGTTTTTGAATAGTGAATAATATGTTAAAGAAATTGTTTTGAATGTGATATTTTAAACAGAGTTAAAACGATCTAACGATGTTTTAAATGCATTGAGATTCAAAACCATAGGTTTCGACATTTATTGTTGAAATAGATGTTTTCGAGAAATAGAAGGAAATAATGGACTATAACACTGTTGTTATAGTAAATGATTTCCGAAAGGAAATGTTTTGTATAGTATTGGGATTTATATATCTATTTTAAATTCGAATCCCTATACTAGTGATTTTGGGACGTCGTAACGATGTTTTACGTAACATTCGTTTTGGCCCAAATAATTATGTTTGAGAGCATGATTTCCTTAAAGAATGAAATATATACTTAATTTCGATTTAAGTATATTGAATATTTTCCAAGTGTTGAAAATAAAAAGATTTATGAATTACTTATTTATAAATAAGTATGGAAATGTTTTCCAATGTGAAATGAAACGTTTTGAGAATTTATCTCTTTGAAGATAAATTGAAATGAAGAATTGAAATCGTATATGCATGAATATTTTGGAATATAAATTCACTATGGAATTTATAAAAGAAAGTGGGATTGGTTTAGAAAAATAAATATTGATTTATTTTGAAATATGAAAATTATATATCTTGTAAAGATATTTTGGAAAGTAAATAATTTGGAAAATTATTTGGAATCTGGTGATGTGTGCATATCTATTGATAGTTCAACAGCCGACTATCAATATTTCCCTTTGAATGGGTAATTGATGTGATTTGTTTGAATTTGAATGCCACACTTATTTTTGAATAAGCGCTCACTATTCGGGTTAACCGGGAAAGGACCATGGGGTCGTATAACCCATTCCGAATATGCGATACATCGTTATGAATTGCATTGAAGATCGGTGTTGAAGACCGAGTATTTGCGGAAGCGATAGGATGACCTATCGATTGTCTCTGCACTGGGTAGCTCCTGGTATAGAGATTCCTTAAGTGATGGGAAATTCGATCGAGATTGTGAATACCCGGATTACAAGGGCTTCGTAAGAAGTGCCTTCGGTTTTGTTCGAGCCCGGAACAGACTTGTATGGATTGTATGTCTGACATTACAAGTTGAGATATAAAGCAGATTTCTTTCAAATATATTTCTGTTGGTGGCGAAGAATTTATTCTTTTAGCTTAACACCCTTCTCTGAGACGTACGAGCTCAGAGGTTATATAGTTGAAGTTATCAGCGATATATTCCCAGTTTGGTAATGTGACATGCTGAGTGTTGCTGAAATGATCATTGTGTTGATTATTTGTGATAGGATCGTTTATTTGATCGTCTATCTTTGTGATCATTTCTATGATCATTTGTTGACCCAAAGCATGGCTTTTGTATAAAGTATGTTTTTGTGGACGTGACTTCGTCGAGCCTCACACCCCGTGAATGGTCAAAACAGGAAAGATGCGGCAAGGTTATGAGGGGTAGCGCCCTTTAGGATGTGTGCATTTCCTTCTGGAAAAGGGTGGTATCATGGTATGGAGCCCAGATACTTACTCATGTTGAAAACACTTTGTTATGATTGTGTGAATTGATTACGAGCGCTCGGTGAAAAGGTCCCAAAGGACCGGGGGATGGCATATTCGGTCAGTTGTTACTCAGTTAGGGGTAACCCGGCCTTGTGTTGGCAGAGATCCGGTTTGGTTCTCGGGGATGTCCATCCATAGGCATTCTCATGTGGCAATGGGAAGTTCCTTGGCCTAATCATTCGTTGGAAATCCAAAGAAACAATACGAGACTTGTACGGTTTTAGTTGTATAACCTGCTATGGAATGTGGCGGTAACCTGCTATTGAACATAGTTAGCTATAGTAGGCATAGTTCGGAATGTCTATGCTGGCTAAGATTTATATTCTACTTTCGAAATGAATTTTTCCTACACTATACACTAATAATAATATCAAATGTTATTTTAAATGCGTATCAAGCATCTTTGACTATCATAAGGAGAAATCTCCTCCGATTCTGCGTTTTCATTGTGTGTGTGTGCGGGAGGCCTTATGGTAGTCTCATTTTTAAAAGCATTGCGAATTGATTTTAAAAATATTCATCTATTTCATCTTCAAGATAAATAAACTGTTTTGAGTTCTCACACCAGTCACATGACTGACTTGGAGTTTATTGTTTTCCTTCCTAAACTCTGGGTGCCCACCAATTTCCACACGGGCAGTTAAGAGTTAGGTTTATCAGGATATTCTGGATATTCTGGAGTTGCTGGAGGCAAGATGGATGGCATGGCATATTACTAGTTTATATAGTATTTCTTTTTCCGCTGCACTGTTTGTTGTTGTTGTTGTACACTCTGATGATATGATGTAATGAAATGTGATGTAATGTAATAACTGATATAGTTCTTTGTTTAAAGATTATTCATTTATCTATTATATGTTGTTCCGCTGCGAATTGTGAGATTCTGATGTTGTTCTGTTGTTTTCTGTTCCGTTCTATGTTCTCTATTTTCTTTTTCTTCTATTTGAAAAAAATTTCTATTTTTCTGTTTCTTTCTGTTCTATCTTCTATCTTTCTTTTCTCTCTGTTTTCCACCTTCTTATCTCTTCTTCTGTCGTTTTCTTTTTCTTAAACCCCTAAGGGTTCGTATTTTCGTTCATCTTGAATTAATGAATGGAGATTAGTGTCTATTCAAGGAGTACGGATTTACGGGTCTTTACAAGTTGTTCGGGATATAAGCTCGGTTATGAAAACTTAGAGGGACGTGACGTGGTGGAGGGGAAAATAGGGTGTAGGCCGAGCATTTTTTTAGAAGCAGTGGAGCAAACGATGTAAACTGATCATAAGGAAATGTAAAGAAGAAGAAAGAGTAAAACCATTACCTGAAGCTTGTACGCAACAGCTCGAGAAGATCAGAGGAGAGGAGGTATATGAAAGTTTAGGTGAACGAGTAGGGTATTTATAGATGATAAAACTTGCGAAATCTAGGAAATCAAATAGGCAAGCTTGAATTTATTTTTGTTGACCAGAGAAAAAAAAACGTAAGAGATAAATGATAAAGGGAAACGAATATAAGGAGGCAAGCGAAATAATGTTTACATAATTATGCGTGATTTATTGCCAGATATACGAAAAATTTGATTGCAACGTTATATCTCTTTTTTTCCAATTAATAGTTGCGTGCTATTTTTATAGTCTGAGAGATTTATATACAAAAAATCAGCAAGTATTAATTTGCTTTGAATGCTACTTCAAGGACAGATTTGAATGCATGCGTTGATTTATGTCACGGAGAGAAAATGGTAAGAAATTTAATTTTCTGATTGATTGAATTTTAGAAGGCAAGCAATTATATTTGATTGAGAGGAATGAATGGCAAGTGGAATAAAATTTATTTGTGAAAGTTTTTAAATCAAATCTCTATAAAGAGGCAAATGACAAAGATGTTAAAGGAAATAAATTTCACTGATATGTCACGCGCAAGGAAAGCAAGTTTGATTTCTTTCCAGATGAAATTTGCGTGAAAGGGAAGCACGATTTTGAAAACAATATTGGTAGTGGGAATCTCCTTAATCAGTGCATGATTTTAGAGAAACGGATAGGCACGAAATCAATACGTTTTGGTTGGAAATCTCCTAATTGATTTTATTAATCCATAAAGATATTGCAGTATGCATTTTAAAATACGCCAAACTGACACAATGCAATACGCCCAAAATTTATGCAAAAGTAACATTTTTAATTTATACGCTTATACATTACTTATACCATTACAATGCGTACCCTTTTTAAATGCGAAATTTAACAGTCTGTAAAACACTGAATTTTACAAAGTTATTACTTAACTAAAATTTTAACTTGTTTACATTCTTCGTATTTAAAATATACATAATTCATTTTTATTAAAATTCCAATTGGAGTTGTCTTTTAACAAAGTAAAAATTTCAAAACTTCCAATTTTATATTTACACTTTTAGGAAATGATTAAATCAAGTTAAAATTTACATTAAATTTCAAGGTTTTATAAATAAAAAGAAATAAAGAGTAGGCAATTAAAAAGGCAAGCAATTAAGACAATATAACGCATACCCTTTTAGTTTCTTCCAAGCCATAAATAAAAGATATAAACTAGCAATAATCTAATAAATAAACATGACTGTCAAAAATAAAAATAGAAAGATAAAATAGAGGTGGATATATGAAATAATAATAATAATAAGAACATATATATAATATGTAATAAAAGTAGAAAAATTTATTGCGTGTAAAACGCTGTATTTTATCAAAAAAAAAGTATAAGTTTTAAATTCCCAATAAATTCATATATTTGATTTCGCAATCATGTTATTGAATCGACTATTAACTTATCCTCTTATGGGTAATATTAAAATTGGTTCTTATACTAATACATAAAAAAAAATCCCAATTCATCCAAATTTCAATTAATTACTTTCCAATAACTACCATGCTTTAATCCTACTCTTTTATTAAATTTGTTATCACTCTATAAACCTAGTTATTATTTGTTTATCTTTCCTTACAAAAATATATATTCCAATTTTCATCTTTCTTTTGTAATAACTTGTTAATTTCAATTATATTGAATTTCCCAAATATATACATTTATCGTAAATAAAACCTAAATCAATTTATTCAACTTGGTTTCATTCCTTTATTTCATCTTATGAATAAAATATAAATTTCCATTTATGTCATTTCATTTACATTCACACATTATAGTTACAGTCCTATCTCACATAAATGAACATTTACCTACATTTAAATGTAATTGACTTCCTACTCTGAATTTAGCAGCCCTAAATAAAAAAGTGACTTGCATAAATGTTGCCACTAACTTTATATTACACTCAAGTTTATTATTTCCACTAATTATCAGAATTGCTTATATAATATTGAATTGCTTATAAAATGTTGAATTCACTCCATTACCATACGTTTATTTGCATATATTCAATTTAATACCCAAATGTAACAGTTGAAACTACATTAATAGACCAATTAAATAGTAACTTACAACCGTTACTATATCCCTATTATTTTCATTTCATTTTAAACACTCACTTCATTATAAATTATAAAGGTTTTTTTCTTCTTCTTAAATTTAATTACAAAAATCTTATTAAATTAACCAGTTTAATTATCGAAATTTACAGGTCATTACATTATTCTGTTTTCATTTATATTTTAAAATATCAGATTATACTTATTCAACCATAACACAGCACAGCTTAATTTCCAATTTATCTATCACAGTATATAAATGAAATACATCAGAAATTATAAAAATAATTTCTATATTGTGAAGAATCCAGTTGGATCTCTCCAACCTGTTTTCCTGCATCCATAGATGTTAGCACACAAATAAATATCGATCCAGTCTGATAATAATTATCATATTCAACTAATCGACCAATCAAATATTTAAATATTAGCTGTTTAAATTAAATGACATCCAAATGTGAGTGGGATTAACTCACCTTGAGTTTCTACTAGCGTTATAAATTTTAAATTAAATCAAACCATTCGATTTAATCTAAAATTTACACTTGCCCCAATCATCTCCGAGCTTGCTGCAGCGCATAGATCGCGTCGCTGTGATTCCGACGCTTCTTGTTTCGTCGGAATCTGACCATGCATGCAAGAGATACGCTATTTTATAGTTTTCTAATAAATTTATATCTATAAATTACAACTTTTTTATATTTTATACCAAAGAATCTCGGCCGCACACTTGCTTCCCTCTACATCATGCTCTAGCACGAAGAACCCAACCCCCGAACGAAGCAAACGTCGATGGCCACGCCAACCTCGGAACTCAAGGACTCAATCAGAGCATACCACAAGGAGCGCCTACCTCCCCTCGATCCCCGGTCAGCGACTGCACGCCCCAAGTGCTTCTACCCTCTCGAAACTCGTGCCCAAACGACTCAAGAATGCTGCCATAATTCACCTCGAACGATGAAGATAACGAAATTGCACCGCCAGATGCCTAGATCTCTAGGTCCTCATCGATTTTATAGTTGAGAATTTTTGATAAAAGCGAATAGATTTGAAGGAAATTTGAAGGGAAAGAATGGAAATTCTCGGCTATTGAAATTCAATATAGCGGCCGTTGCAAGAAAACTAGGGTTTGGCTTAAAACGTGTTTATATAGACGTTTTATAATTATTATTTTAATATTAAATTCACCAATTTACAAGATTTCGAACGAACTCCGAATGAGACATGCCGCCAGGCGTTTATAAGGTTTTACCCGCATTCCGAACACAATGGAACGTGTTTCGGAAGCTAATTTGATCATATGTGGAAGACAGCTTTTTAAATTGAGTTTAAATATTAAATTATCGATTTTAATTTCAACGTGTTTCCCACTCGTACGAGCAAACGGTAAATCCAAAGGCTATGAAATTTGAAATCTAATAATAATACACTATTATGGATCTAATGGAACTTGTTTTGTCGAATTCTGAGACTGTGCCCCGGAAGGCTATTTTAACTCGTCGATAAATTCGAACGATTTCTAAAATCGTCGAAATCACTTAAAATTTCACTTTTAAAATTTTACTAACTTAATTATACATCATATAGAATTTATATTCACACTAGAAATCATCCTGTTTCACTTCGAAACAAAATCTGATTATTTACATTATTATATTAAATTCCATTATAAAAATCTAATTTTTTACTTATCGACTTTTGATTCCATCCAAAAGTCCAATACTAATAATTCTAACTCAACTATATATTTTAAATAAAATTTAGAAACCATTTACATATCTAACTATATCAGATTTACAAAATGTCTCAATTTCAAATAATAAATTATTGTTATTATTCAAATTCAATTGAATTACCATATTAGAAAATTTTGACTTATCCTAATGATTTAACAAAAATCTTCTTATTTCAAAATCAATTAAAAATCCACATTTAACATTTAAAATGAATTAAATTTTCAAAATCTAACGACCAAAATTCTGGGTCGTTACATTCCTTCCCCCTTATAAAAATTTCGTCCCCGAAATTTGCTAAGGTAGAAAAATGCTTCCAAACTCATTTACTTATCCAAACTTACTTAGTTAAACTCACTTCGCCAAAACTCCTAGCTCAATTTCAAAACCATTTTCTTATTTTAACTTAAAAGTTTTGTTTTCAATATCAATTCAAAACAACCTTCCTAGTTAACTAAAATGTTCAAAATTCCCAAAAAAAATCTAACTCCCAAATTTTTTGACAGCGTCTCCTTTGTGCGGAGCGTTTCACAATATCACAATAGATATAAAAATATATACATCGACCCACACGGTTGGAAAACAAAATATATCATAATATATATATATATATATATATATATATATCATTTTTCAAATTTTATTGCATAGGCGTACCTGTACTTACTCAAACAAACACATCATTTTTCAATAATATGAGATTTATAACATCCTTCCATGTATTTATCTTAGCTAAACACAACAATTACAAAGGCCAATCAACACATTTTCATAATCCTACATGTTAACCATCTTTATAAACAATCCACAAGTTTCAACACTATTTTAGTTCCCCTAACAAACCCAAACTTCATTTTATTCCACTTAAATGATTTACATCCGAGTTTCTATTCATATTCACTTCAATATGATTAAAATGTGCTTTACTCACATCAATTTACTTTAGTTCAATTCCAAATTGATTCACAATCAAATTTTTATTTTCAATTTGATATATTTGCATTTCTTTTATGATCCACTTTCATTTATATACAAAACCACTTAATTAGATTTCACTTAATCCAACTCATACATTCTTATTTCATCACGATAATAAATTAAAATTCTTTCACTTGCATTAAAATGTTATTATCTAAAAAAAATTCATTCAAGACCCCTTATAAAGCTCGACCACAATCATTTTCCAATTTGCTTAAGTTATTTCAATAACAAAATAACTCCATTTCTTCTCACCTTAATCTTAGTTCAATTTTAATTTGATTCTTATTCAATCAAATTCAAAATCTATTACAAATTTTAATTCAATTTGTTTACTTACTCGGTCCATTTTAAATTTATTCACCTTCTCATTTCATTTCTGAATTTATTAAGAACATAACCATTCCAATTATTCTAAACCAGAACTGGGTTTTATTTGCTTTTCAAATTTTTAACAAGCTACCAAAATTTTATTCGTTCCAATACAAATTCATTTAATTTAGCTTACACTAAATTCATTTTCAAACAATTCTTTTTGAATTTAGTTGAGTGAGAATTTAATTGATTCAATATTATTTCAATAAATTAAATTTTCTTTCAATTCAATTCTTTCCCAAATTTAATTCAAGTTCAACTAAATTTAATTTAGCCAACTTAAATTTATACCATTGCCTTTACTATTTTAAATAAGAATTTAATTCTATTCAAGATTATTTATTACTCAACTGAATTTTGATTTCAATTCAATTCAAATTTAACTTAATTTCTTTTTAACTTAAATTAAATCCTATTCGATCAAATTTTATTTCTTTATATATAAGTTCAAGACTTATTTATTAACTTAAGTCCATTCACATCTTATGTTTTTCTTTGCCTTATCACATTTTACATTTAGGATTTAAATTTTGAATTTACCATACCATTCAACCATTACCTATTTATGTTTATAATTCCATTTTCTATTCATAAGTTTCCCAACTTATCTACTTAAAAGCTCATATTGCTCATTTTAGTCCATTTACATCTTATAATCACAATGCCAGATTATATATATAACACTTAATAGCTTAAGGGTATAAATTTTCATTACACAATTTTAACTCACAATTATAATCATTTTATATTTCAACTTTAACCAATTTAATTCGATTTCGATTTCAATTTTATTTTATATTTAACTTATCCTAAGTTATATGAAAATATACTTTATTCACTTCCATTTACTCAAGTTAAATTTTTAATTCCAGGAGTAAAATTTCCAATTTCCTTTCTTATTTATACCAACTTTACTTTAAGTTCAATAGTTGATTCATCTTTACCTTTCCCATTATTTAAATAGAGTTTCAGAATTCAATTACTCGGTTTTATTTTAAAACCATTTTGAAAATAAATAACACATACCCACTTGGTATATCAAATCAAATTTCTAAAACCACTTGTATACCCAACAAGTCCAAACAAATATCATAACCAATCACCAGGGTAGCAATCCATCACTTTAGAAACTCGAAAATGAATTCTGATGACGTGGTCATCATCATCAGATTATTTTCCAGCGACTGAAGTGAGTTCAGTGCTTCCTTACTTCCACAAATTCCTTCCAAAACAACTTCCATTCAAAAATATTTCCCAAACCAATACTCCATTATTGCCCTCCAACACTTTGGAAAACATTTCAAACATTTCCAAGATTTTATATTCCCAAACTTTTTTTTAAATCCATCTTAAACACTTTTCAAAATTTCCAAGATTTGAATTTTTGTCTAAATCAGATTTTAGTTATTCTTCTTTTGGATAAATCATACTTATAGAATCCTATTTGGTTATAACCATTTCAAATTCTTATATTTGATTATAATATTAACTACCAGACATCCAATATCAAAATATAATTTTGGGTAAAATTATTTCATTTACCTACTTTAAAAACTATGCTATGTCGGTTTATCTTGTTTAAGAGTTTAGAAACCCCTATCGATATGGTTGTACTTCCCGTCCCGACCAGAATTCATAAACACTCAACCGATAAGTCAACACAGTACAAAAATAGTTTTATATTCACTAACAAACACGCTCTCATATCTATTAATACACTCAACTAATTCTAGACTACTATCGACTCTATTTATAATGAGTCATTTCCCCACCAAAGCCTAGGTTATCGCTAACCTAAGCTCTGATACCACTGTCATGACCCTCCCTTCTCGACCCTTGAAAATCGACACAAAATATGCTACAATATAAAATGTCGACGATCGGGTGCCGAAAAAGACAGATTGTTGAGGAAAAGAAAGAAGATAGAAGAAAGAAGGACTAAACAATAACAAAATCTCACAATCGCAGTAGAACAAAATATAACAGTCAATAAAATATCTTTACTCAAAATGAAAACTATATCTGTTTTATATATATTACATCATCAGAGTATCACAAACAAACAACAATTGCCAGCCTGACAATTTCAAACAATCACAGTAGCGGATATAAACAAATACGGTAATACGTCTCGGACTCCAGCTCCTCTCCTGAGCCCCACAGCATCCTTTCCTGTAATCTATAATACTCGGTCTGACCCGAGCATTATAATGAAATAACACCCGAGTTAGTATGGAATACCAGCGTGAGAAAAATACACCCAAATTAATTATTAAAGTTTCAAAATCCTTTGAAATCAAAAGCATCTCGTAAGACCACGCCACAAATAAACATGTCGGGTTTTTACCTTACGATAGCCAAAACATTTATTATAAAATCCTCTGATATTATAATAGTGTCTATATACAAATACTTATTCAAATAGCCGAAATTGTTACATTAATTAAATTCCAGCTACTAGCCACAATCATGGGTAATATAAACAAAACCGTAAAGGCATGTATGGAAAATGGATTTCCAACTAACGACTAGGCACTGGGGTACCACCTGTCACAGTACGTGGCCTAGATCACCATACCGGGGATTACTCCCAATCCCCTACAACAAAAGACCGGGACTACCCCGTACTGGATAATCTCGAGTAAGATCACACCGCGGTTGGGATCAACAACCGCACCACTAAGCCGAATATAAAGGGACATCTAGACAGGGATGACCTTATCCTAATGGGTGCTACCCACTTAGCCTTGCTGCATATCCCCTGATTTTCAGTCATTCCTGGTTGATGAGGCTTGAGACTAAGCGTTACCTTTTAGAACGTTTCACTTAGAATGCCCATCGTCCACCTGACGATATTCCGAAAGCATTCATCCATACAAGCCCATCTCGGGTTCGAACGGAAGCGAAGGCACTACTCCTACTACATCCATTTTGGAATCATCCTCGGGATTAGTAGCGACTAACACTTGCACTTTACTGCTCCATCTTCGAGTCCAAACTCTTCTTCCTCACAAAAACGTACAAACCGGATCGAAGTGGTTTTCGAGAAATAAAAACCGATCCCGGTCTCTTTGAAATGATCAGCGCATTGGCCAGTATTGATAGTCGGTTATTTAACTATCAATTAACATTCACAAACATCCATCAAACATAAATAATTTCACCAAATTATTTATTATCCTCAAAATATCTTCGCAAGATATATTCCCACTTTCAAACCTTTTGAAAACAGTTTTCAAACCATCTTCCTTTTTATGTAATAAATCTCCCAAACATTTTTTATTTCCACTGAAAATAACCAAGTCTAAATACTTTAGATTTTAAAACATTAGATCACTTTATTATAAATATATCTTAAAATATACTTAAAAATATTTAAAGCAAAACTACTTTATAAAATATAAGCTAATTTTTAAAATAAAAGTTCAATTAAACTAAATTTTACATGAAGGGTTACAAAATCCTGTACAATTTTCAAATAAAACTTTAACCAATTATCTTTAAAATGAAACCATTTTATAAAATATAAATATTAATAATATTCTTTTAAAACATAATACCAATTACCCCCTTTAAAATAATTATTACTATAACTAATTTAGTACAAATTTTCCTTTAAAAATTTTTACAACTTAAATAAGAATTTTCTTCAAAACATTCTTTTAAAATCAATTTTAAAACTATTAACTTTTACTTAAAAATCTGCTTTAAAACGCACTTGGCTTTTTAAGGAAATACGCTTCCATTTCAAAATAAACCAAAGAATCCTTTTATAAATCATGCTTGATTTATCTCAATTCGAATTTACGTTTAAATCCCGTAAATTTCTTCCAGCACCTTAAAAATAATCACCTTTTTATTTTTAAACACATTTCCTATTTCCTGGAAAATCACTTTCAAAATATATGCTTAAAATATTTAGAATAAGGCTACTAGAAATTTCTTAAATGGAAATAATACTTAAGAAAATATAGAGGAGTTTCTAAGTAATTTAAACCAAAATTACCTTTTGAAATAAATTTATTAATCAAATATTTATATTATAATTTCCTTTTGAAAACTTAATACTACTTCACCTTTAAAATAATTGAGTACCATAATTACTTAAATAAATATTTACTTTATACTTATAATAATTAAAAATTACATTTTTCCAAAACATCCAAAAAAACATCTTTCAAACTTCTAGTTTATATTTCGAAAGCTTTTCTTTGGAAACATATTTAACTTCCCAGGGAAAATACACCTTCCATCTTTTTAAAAATAATCCCACTATTACTTTTTAAAACACATTGGCACCTTCTTATAGAAGTTCTCACCGAAAATCTATACTTTCAATATTTATTCTTCGATACATATTCCATTTCATTTATAAACCCAGTTTATAAATTTACATTCCTCATTTCCTTTTAAATCAGAATTTCAAAAACACTTCAAATTCCATACCAATTTCCTGAATTTAATTTTCTTAAATTCATTACTCAAAAATTTCTTTTCAATTCCCTTTTGAAGCCCAATTTATTCTATTTTCATTTATATTTTAAAATACCAGATTATACTTATTCAACCATAACACGACACAGCTTAATTTCCAATTTATCTATCACAGTATATAAATGAAATACATCAGAAATTATGAAAATAATTTCTATATTGTGAGGAATCCAGTTGGATCCCTCCAACCTGTTTCCATGCATTCATAGACGTTAGCACACAAATAAATATCGATCCAATCTGATAATAATTATCATATTCAACTAATCAACCAATCAAACATTTAATATTTGTTGTTTAAATTAAACGGCATCCAGATGTGAGTGAGATTAACTCACCTTGAGTTTCAACGAGAGTTTTAAATTTTAAATTAAATCGAAACATTCGATTTAATCTAAAATTTTCACTTGCTCCAATCATCTCCAGGCCTACTGCAGCGCGTAGATCACGTCGCTGCGATTCCGACGCTTCTTGTTTTGTCGGAATCTGACTATGCATGCAAGAGATACGCTATTTTAAAGTTCGCTAATTAATTTATATTAATAAATTACAACTTTATTATATTTTATACCAAAGAATCTCAGCCGCACACTTGCTTCCCTCTACATCGTGCTCCAGCACGAAGAACCCAACCCTCGAACGAAGCAAACCTCGATGGCTACGCCAACCTCGGAACTCTAGGACTTGATCAGAGCATACCACAAGGAGCGCCTACCTCCTCTCGATCCCCGGTCAGCGACCAACCGCCCCAAGTGCTTCCATCCTCTCGAAACTCGCACCCAAACGACTCACGAACGCTGCCATAATTCACCTTCCAACAATAAGATAACGAAATTCCACCGTCAGATGCCTTGATCTCTAGGTCCTCATCGATTTCCTAGTTGAGAATTTTTGATAAAAGCGAATAGATTTGAAGGAAATTTGAAGGGAAAGAATGGAAATTCTTGGCCATTGAAATTCAATGTTGTGGCCGCTGAAAGAAAACTAGGGTTTGGCTTAAAACGTGTTTATATAGACGTTTTATAATTATTATTTTAATATTAAATTCACCAATTTACAAGATTTCGAACGAACTCCGAATTAGACATGCCGCTAGGCGTTTATAAGGTTTTACCCGCATTCCGTACACGATGGAATGTGTTCGGAGGCTAATTTGATCATATGCGGAAGATAGCTTTTTGAATTGAGTTTAAATATTAAATTATCGATTTTAATTTCAACCCGTTTCTCACTCGTACGAGCAAACGGTAAATCCAAACGCTACGAAATTTGAAATCCGATAATAATACACTATTACAGATCTAATGGAACTAGTTTCGTCGAATTCCGAAACTGTGCCCCGGAAGGCTATTTTAACTCGTCGATAAATTCGAACGATTTCCAAAGTCGTCGAAATCACTTAAAATTTCACTTTTAAAATTTTACTAACTTAATTATACATCATATATAATTTATATTCACACTAGAAATCATCCTGTTTCACTTCGAACCAAAATCTGATTATTTACATTATTATATTAAATTCCATTATAAAAATCCAATTTTTTACTTATCGACTTTTGATTCCATCCAAAAGTCCAATACTGATAATTCTAACTCAACTATATATTTTAAATAAAATTTAGAAACCATTTACATATCTAATTGTATCAGATTTACAAACTATCTCAATTTCAAATAATGAATTGTTACTATTATCAAATTCAATTGAATTACCATATTAGAAAATTTTTACTAATCCTAATGATTTGACCAAAATCTTCTTACTTCAAAATCATTTCAAAATCCACATTTAACATTTAAAATGAATTAAATGTTCAAAATCTAATGACCAAAATTCTGGATCGTTACATTCAAACCAAATCAAAAACTAGGTTCAACTCAAGTGCAATACAATTAAAGTTACGATACGAGCACAAGGTCGAACCCCAGCCAAAGCTAGGCTCAACTCAGGTGTAATACAAATACATCACAAAATTGTCGAGTACAAGAATCCAAAAACCAACATAAAAACAAGCCTCGACCAGAAATTAAATGCACACTTGAACCAGACTGGTCAGAGAAACCAAAGTGCATATGACTTCAAGAACAAACAAAACCTCAAATGGCTAGACTCACAATTTCCAAATGAACAAGTTCAATTAAAAACCAGAGATTCGGGCATGTGCACCAGAATTGGAAACAAAGCAATGCAAAACTTTCAGATGAACACAACGTATGTTCAACCAAGTGGATCAACACCTCAAGTACAAAGTAGGTTATATATTGCAATGCAAACAACCGGAATAAAGAAAGCCTGGCAACATGGAAGCAAATGTAAACTAACTCGAAGCAACAAAAAAGTGCAGACTTACATCAAAACCCACACATATATACATACATAAATGTATGTATACAGGTGGAGATAACATTGCAGCTACCAATTGAACACAGTCTCGGCCAAAACAAACAAATCAGTCTAGGCTCTCAATAACCAGTTCAACTTCAAAAAACCAATGCATGTATACATATGCATATGGACATGACTCAAAGCATCATCAATAATTAATGCTCAATACAGTGATTTACAACATTTAGATAATTTTCTAAAGCATGCAAGTGAAGCATCAATCAAGCTCCACATAAAACTAGACTACGTAATGAACACAAGTGACTCAAAGCACATGATGCAATACAACTGAATACAAATGCATATATAAAACAAGCACATGACTCAAAACATCATCATTGAAGACCAGAAAATCAAATGTAGAAACTACATGAACTGGCTTGAAGACCAGACACAAGAAAAACAATGAAGCAACCAGAGCTACAGTTTCAAGTCCATAACAACATCGAGTATGCCAGACGTCAGATACAATGCACATGAATCAAAAGAAAGGAATAGATATGCTCAGCTCTAGCAAGGACTAAATGAATACACGCATATATACATACATAAATGTATGTATGTATACAAATGGAAATGACCAGAATTACAAAGAGCTACAAGCATGATGATATACAACAAGAGGACTACAACAACACATATATACACTCATACGTATGTATGTATGTACATATATGGTTATAACACAAGTATAAACATATCAAAGCATTCAAGAGGAACCGAAATACACATGACTCATAGCAACCAGACTACAATGAACCGGACAAACAAAATAGCGCAGCAATCATTTTTTACTCACAAACACACATGTATATGTATATACTTATATATATACACATAGAACCAGCTGTAGTGAATTTCAAATTGATGAAGCCGAAAAAGTTAGCAAGTAACAGAGCATTTAACAATTATAACAAAGTCAAGGCCGAGACAAAAATCAATCAAATAATCAAATGTTCAATGTCGAACAATTTTCCAGGTAACAGTTTCAAAAAAGTCAACGTCGTAGGAATTCAAATTTGAACTAGTCAAAGTGTTTTTCAACAAGTCAAAATATTATCTCGATTGCTGCCAGCAAGGAAGGTAACTAGTAGGTGTCACAAACTTGAACAAGTCGAAGCAAAAATATTATCACAGTATCAAATGGCCGAAATCATAAATGTCAACAGAGAAAAGAATGAAACCAAATCTAGAGAAAATGCAAGTCATGATAATCAAGCAACAAAAATATATGAATTGAAAAGGTCAGAAAACATCACAAGCATCCAAGAAAAATTGAATGGTCAAGCTAAAGTAGCAGACGAATTCAATAAAATATATACGAACGAGATTATAGGATTTCAAATCCTATTTAACCCAATCTCATCGTCGGCCTAAAGGTATTCAACTTAAAACAATATCACAGAGCATAGTTTCAAATCAATAACTCGAATCGAATCGAATCAGGTTGAAGCATATCAACGAAAATAAAAAAGGAAATCTCATACCAGTTCAATTCGAACTCGCCAGTTTGAAGCAGCCAATGGAAAACTGAAGATAGGAGACGGTGGACAGAGCAAAGCGAAGTAAATCACTTCAATCGCTCAAAAAAACTATCGGTGGCCTCAAATTATCACAAAGCCCTAATTTTCTTAAAAAGGAATGAACGAGCAGAAGATAGACATTATTCACAAAGCAAAGGACACAGGCCGATGATAAGAAGGATAAAGGGTATTTTTTATCATTTTACTTATTGGGTCGGCATTTTAGTTACTATTGGGATTATATTTTTATGCTAGGGTTTTTTGTTTTAAAATTATTTTTATTTTGTATTTCTCTTTTAAACTTTTGTAAATTCTAGTCGTGTGACTAGGGGACGCACTACAGTGGTGTAGTTCAAGAATTCGCAACTCAATGGCTGAGTTCTGGCAGGGTTTTGAGCATAGAGTTAGATTAGTCGATAGCGGGAGTCGCGATTTTACGTGTGTAAGCGTCTGACTACTTAATTTCTAGTAGAAATCTTGGAGGCAGCACGTAGGCAGGGTTTTGCCAAAGCTGGATAAATCTGTGTTGTTCTATTTCTGTTTTTAATATTCTACTATTATTTATGCTGCTATTATTATGCTATTATCAGTGCTGCAATTATTTTATATATTTCTGCATTAATTTTTATAATTATTAGTATCACCCTATTTACCCCAGTCTAGTATGAAATTGATCCTACGAGTGGTACCAGAGCTATGAATAAAAGCCAATTTTTGTTTTAAAATTTTGCTTTTTTTAAAAACAATTTTTTGTTTCAAAATTTTAAAACGGCTTATTTTAATAATGTTTTTATTGAGGGTCAGTCCATAGTTAGACCACCAATGTTCAATGGTGAATATGCTTACTGGAAAAATAGAATGAAAATTTTTCAGAAAACCATTGATACTCGGAATATTGTTGTGACGGGTTATAGGACACCAACTATAGTGGTAGATAATCAGGAAATAGATAAACCGATGGATCGATAGATTTAGAAAATAAACTATAAAATGCTAATGCTAAAGCTATGAATTCTATTATTTGTTCATTGGATGAAATTGATTTAATCATATTTCACATTGTCTAATTGCGAGGAAATATGGCACACACTCGAACACTACAAGAAAACTTCGTTTCCTTAGCATCAACAAACAACGTTTATTGAACGTTGCCGTGAGAACCAATTATTTTGGCCATAAATTCCAACCCTAACGTTATGAGATTGAGCGCTTACATTTCACTTTCCCTCCCTCCATTTCTAGTATTCCTTAGAAAAACCGCCGCAAGATTTTAAAATATTGATCCAAAAAACTAAAATAGTTTCAATCAACAATTTTTTTTTCCTCCGAACTAAATTTCCATCGCCTGTAGCTCGTCGGTCGAAGTGAAACAACGCCTTTGTCATCATCTTCGTTGCAATCGATTAGCTTTGATCATACTTATCCCATCGCAGTCGATCGGCAGCCATCATTTCCTGTGGCCATCGCCAGCAGCCATTAGCTAGTAGTCATCATCGCCAAGCACAGTTGATTTACGAACTGCTCTTCATGTAAGAATTTATGATTTAAAATTATCGTTATGTCTATTTAGTCACTATAGTTAATATTGAAGTCTGATTTCAAATTAGCATTAGTTTCTCTAATTTACCGTTAATACTAAAGTCTGATTACAAGTATGTATAAAAAATATCTTTGATGTCATGATTTCTAAAATCAATGCTAGTTAAGTTCTCTTCTGACCTCTAACCTTCTTTCTGCCTGGTTTTTCTTTTATGATATAAACCTAGTTATACCAATAGCAAATTTTGATGATGTTTGAACTTAGATGAATCCCATAATAAAGATGTAAAAGATTAGTCACTATGAACTACTATTATCTAACCAACTTTGGATCACATTTGAAATGATTTGTTGCGACAACTTATGTAATCTTATCATATTTTCTACGTTTAAGGAGTATATACACATAACAGGTGTATAGGTCAGTGTGGGTTTTCATGTGCATTTATCTCACAGATTATTTTCAAGTTATGAAAGTTGAATGAAAAAAATTGGATGGAGAAGACAATTGTTCTATGTTGTATATATATGGTTTAAAATTACACAATTAGTTTAAAGTTACAGAATTGTTGTGCGTTGTACATATATACTCTTTGGTACAAATTGTAGCATGAATAATTATCTATTTCAATAGCTCTTCAAACCGTTAACAGCAACAAATTCTATCCAAACAACAATACGGAATCATTACATATAAATTCAACATCTAGCCTTAAAGATGACTATACTTTTGGTTAGATTGTTGAAATGAGTCTACTCTAACCATATCGTTTGTTTTTTGTTCACAATATGGTATTAGTTCTCATTTATTATGTTGCTTTATTTTACCGACTTCGATCATTTTTCCAATGTTCTTGATGCAGTTGTGGGTTGGAACAAGTAATAAAATGGTATTTTATCCCTCATGTTTTTTCCTCTACGACTTGTATATCTTTAAAGTGAATTCGGTCTCATGAACAAAAGATTTTATAGCCACCTTTAATTCTATAAATGCATTACTAACTTCTTTTTTACAAACAGATGCTACGACTTTTAATACAAGGCTAAGAGTATTTAAATTAAATTAAATTTATGTTATAAGAATAAGTCCAAAGTCCGTACAACACAATTAAATCTGTAAACAATCTTCTCCCTCACAAAACATTATTGTTATTTCAAGTATAAATCATAATATTTCATTGGTATATGAGTGGCATCTCCATCTTTAACCTTCTTACCAAAGAATATTTTACAGTTAGCTTAACTGGTAATTCTAAAATATCTTCAAATTGTTGTTTTTATTGAACTTTAAAATATATGAAATAACCAACAAAGCTTTGATTAGTAATTGGTTATTTTCAGATTGAGTCATATATATGTGTGGTCATAGAGGGAAAACTTCTAGACATCAACTGAAAACCATACTCAAATATTTAGAGGGTGCACATGAGAACGAAAGAAATGAGGGCAGTAATCTTTTGATTCCTATTATACGTTAATTAATAATAGCTAATATTTTTTTATGAAATTTCAATTTTTAAAGTAGAAAATGGACTTCAGGTAGGCTACTTGTAAAATGTTTGGTTTGATAACTTATTTAAGAAAGTTAAAAACCTTGCTTATGAGAGCGTGACTCTATAACTTACAAAAACCACAAGTTTTATAATCACAATAGCATCTTGCTAAATACAAGTTTTATAATCATAAGAAAATGTAAACTGTAGTAGTTTGGATTTTGGAATAACAGCGTAAAAAAAACATGATTTTGTTTCTTCATAGGCTACTTTTATTGATATCATAAGTCTTATCAGTTCATAAATGGATGATTGTGGTATTCTTTTTGAACTTGTATGCCAATAGCACTTGTGATCCTCTATGATCGATATTGCATTTAAATACTAGCTTTTGTAATCAATATGATATAAATAAAATATAGTTTCATAATTGATTATGAGATTGAGTAGTGGCATGCTGGACTTAAAACTTTTTATTTTGCAGCTTGCAAACATTTGAACAATCCACTTTGTAATTGAACTTAATCGATTAAGTATGATTGATATTAAAGTTATAGTATGATTGATAAACATTGACATATTGTAGCCAAAAAATATCATGGGGTCGATTACAATTTTGATAAATTTTGATATACCCCCTATTATGAGAAGTCTTCCACTCCAGTAATTTAGTTTCCTTTAAATTTTGTCAAGTAGCCTATAATAATCAACTAGTTTCGACTGTGAGTTACTTAATGGGACACCAAGATAAATAATTGACTTCTTAATGGGACACCACTCCTCTCTAAAGTAAATTTTAGATTTCTGTTCATTAACGGCGAACCTAGTTTTTCCTTTTAGATTGCACATAACATGCTTTACAGTGTTATAGTTTTCTAGACTTGCGTTGGCAAATATGAATAAATAATCAGCATAGATAAGGTGATTTAAAACAGAATTGTGTCTGTAAATTTGAGTAAGATTACCATTTATGTGTTCCAGTTCAAGCAAGATTGAAAGATATTCCATTGTCAAAAAGAAAATAAAAGGAAAAAGTGCATGGCCTGAATCGAGTGTGGTTGTGGAGCAGGTTAATATTGTAGCATCTTCTACTCATATGGCTACTACTGTAGTTGTCAGAAAGTTTTACTTATAATTAATTCATTTATTCGTCTTACCAAGTATTTAATCATGTGATAAAATAGTATATTCTTAATTGATAGGGTACAAATTCAATGATAAATAACAAGTACAAGTTGATCGATTTGGATCAAAAGGGAAAATGTAGCTGAAGGACGTGTCTCCTCATTTGATCCAAAAGTACTGGTTCATTTTGTTCCTCTAGGGATAAATGCAGTTATGGTTTGGGTTGATGTTGCAAATGCTCCAAATGCACGTCTATGGAGACCAACATCCGACTTACAAAATATTGAAGATTCCATCGGCACTACAATTGCATGGCCTGCTGATAAAGTTATAATAGATGCAAGTTCCGGTAAGTCCAGTTTAACTTAAGGTATAATCGATTATTTGATGGTTTCGATAATTATTCGCCGATCGTAGGTAAAAAATGAAAATCACATGACGGTCTTGAGCAATCAGTTGGATGCATATTAAAGTACATAATTTATAGAATAATTTGATAATTTGTTTTAAATAATTACCGCAGGAAAAATATTTTATACTTATTAGTGGCCATCGGAAATTCTAGTTATGTTTGGTGAATAAGTATTCTTTTGTAAAAGAGAAAAGGGCCTCGTCCATAGTAGTAATAAATTAACGAGAGGGGCCGTGAACCATTTTCAATTAAAAATTATCTAATATGTGCATGAAGTCTTATTACCTTATTTACTTAACCTTCCATTGTCATTTCTTTTGCACTTTTAAGTTGCATGTTAGTTGAAATGTGCTAATTATTTGAGGTAATCATTGTTACGTAGGGATTATCTCTTTATACTATGATTCTGGCTACTTCATGACCCTGAGTAGATCTTTTTTTAGGGTTGATTGTTATTTTGTTAGAACCTTCAGTGCAAGCACGTTTCTTCAAGTAACCTTGTTAGTCTTCACGGTCATATCCTTATTTAAACGGGTCATTATTCTTGACAAATAAAAATTTACAAAGTGACTCAATGGTATACTGGTTAGCACACAATATTTTGTGCTGGTAATGCCTCTTTTTTTTAATAATAGGAAGACTTAATTTTGCCTCAAATGATATATGTATATGTATGTGGGCGTTCATTTCAGTATCCTCGTCAGCATTATGTTGGCAGTTTTTGATGTAAAATATAGATCCAGTAGCCTATCACTTGTATACTTGTTTGTCAATTAGTCTCGTATTGCAATAATAAAACATTAATCCTTGAGGTTATGTTTTTTTTATATTTTATACGGTGATCAAATAAATTATAACCAATACTATATATCTGGAAGATGCCAGTTGGTATACCGGTAAGGCTATTTCAGTTCTTTCTTTCCAAGACATGGTAGCCTTTGTACATATACATGTAAATGTATGTGCTTGTGTTAATCCAAAGCAATTGATTTTTTAAAGAATAGAAGAACGATTTGTGTTTTGCTCTAAAAGTAATAAAAATGACCTCAAAAAGTATAATAAGCCCATTTATTTGTGTTTATGTCACATTCATAAAGAGAAGAAAAATAAAGCAAAAAAAATTAAGCCAAGGCCCAAAAACTTCCCTTTTCTCTTTACACTAATAAGAAAACCCTAACATTTTCCGGCTAAGAAACCTGTCAGTAAAATTCCTCGCTTCATATGCTAGTTTCATAGTAGAGGTAGGGAAAGATCCGATTATGCATGATAAGTAAATTCTTTCTCAATTTTTTTCACTAATTTGTTGATTGCCAAATTTTTCTGTTTTCTACATTAGTAACCCGTTTAGTTTTATTTCTTGCTGTAACAATAGTTCAATTATTTCGTATTGCCTTTTGTCCTTGAAAGGGCAGGCTTACTTAATTGAAAATATGATTATTAGCAAATCCGATGCTTGTTTTCTTTGCTTACATGTAAGAATTAATTGGATTTTGGGAACTCAGTAAGTTTGTTTGGGCTGAAAATCCTTTCAACTTCTGAAAACAAGTTGGGTTATTTGATTGTTGATTTCAGTCACTAAAGCAAATGCATTATTATTTTCAAGCAAATAACATAGTTGGATTTTGTAATGGTTTAGACTAATCAGTGATATAAATAAAAGCATTGTTTGTATTAGTTAGATTATCAGCATGTTATTTGTATTATTTGCATGCATGCCTTAGATATTTGTTCATACTCCCAGTCCATTGATTATATTAATGGTTTAGTGCGCTAAGTTTTGGAGCCTACAAAGTTTACATCATTTATACCAAAATTTTAAATACAGCAACTGTTATTTTATGGCTTGTTTTGATCTTTTTACGAGTTGTAAAGAGATTTAAAGCATTCATCCTCCATCTTTGTATTGTTATGTGGTGATGTAGATTTATGCATATCAATTGCACTATCATTTGAGATAATTTCATTACTTTTTCTTTATAGGTAGATAGATGACTATGATGCAAAAAGAGGTTGCAACGAGTTATGGATTGAAGTTATTTTTGCTGCTAGAACTACTTTTTAGTTTTAACGTATGTACCACTTGCTTTTGTTATTGCTATTGCTATTGCTACTTGTTCTATATTTTGTTTATGAACTATTGATGACTAACTATTTATGTTTGGTGTAAGAATATTATGTATTTTGATTATGAAATTTCATACGTTGGTTATCAAATATGTGTCCAAAATGTGGTATTGATACAATATTTTGATTTTGAAATGTGGTATTGATATAATATGCTAATTTTGAAATGTGGTATATATACACATTGTGACTGATGTTTACTTAAATGGAATTTACAAAAAAGTAGAAAAAGCCTAATTGACTTAGCTTTGTATACAATTAAACGACATTTTTTAAACGTTGTTAAAACATTCCATGGCATTTTTTAAACTTCGTTGAATGTTTTAACAGTGTTCTAAAAACACCGTTAAATTATATCTAAAAACATAAAGCCTAATTTATTGCAACAGGTAAACGCTAAAAATAAATATCACAACAGTGAAAAAACGCTATAAAAAAGGACATTTAACAACATTTTTGAAGCGCTATAAAAAAGTTCTACCAAATTAGACCATACGTTGTTAAATGATTTCATGACACCAGGGAAACGCTGTAAAAAAGGACATTTAACAGCGTTTATTCCTTGTCATTGTATATCTCTGACATATAACTGCATGTCGATATACAACATATGTAAATACACTGTTAATAGCTTTTATAGCATTTTTGAAATGCTATTAAAGGTCCTGGTTGTAGTGGAAGTGACTCACGAAGAAAAAACTCAAGTCAAAGAATCTCGTCTTGCAATGCTCAGTAGGGAATACAAGAACTTCACAATGGCCAAGGATGAAAATATCAAAGAGATGTACGGACGACTTTCCAATATCGTATACAAATCAAAAGCTCTCGGAAAATCATACACAAAATTGGAAATACTCCAAAAAATCCTCAGAGCCCTTCCACAAAATTTTGATGCAAAATTTACTGCCATTCAAGAACCAAAGGATTGAAACAAATCAAAGTTGAAGTACTCATCAAAAATCTCACCAATTATGAGCTAGAAATGAAATTCAAGGAAGAAAGAGAAGGAGGTGATACTCGAAAGAAATCAATAGCTCTTAAGGGAACAACAGAAAGTGATGATGATGATGATAATGGAGCAGTTGAGCTGGCACTACTAATAAAGAGATTCAAAAAGTGGAACCGCAAATATGGAAATCTAGTTCTAAATCAACAATTGAAAAGCAGAATAGTCAAAGCACTAGACAACTCAGAAGAACAAGAGATCATTTGTCACAAGTGCAACAAACCCGGTCATATCAAACCCAATTGTCCTCAAAATCGATTCAACCAAGGAAAGAAACCGAAAGTGAGAAGTTTTGCAGCCACTTGGGATGAAACTAATGAAGATGATAAAAGCACTGGTAGTGAGACTGAAAAAGCATTTCTGTGCCTTCGAGGTGATTTAACTAACAGTGATGATGACGAGCCAAGCGAGGTATCAACACTTACTCATTTAGAATTACTTATATATTTTCATGAAGTAAATGGCTATATCGAAAGAATTAAGGAGAAATACGTTAAAATTGAATCACAAAAAGATACTTGATAGATTTAAATAAACAGCTTGATCAATTAGTTAAAAACTATCAAACCAAAAGCCCTAAGTGTGATAAGTGTCCATCACTTGAAGAAGAGATTAAAAAATCAGAATTTAAAATTAAAACACTTGAAAATGAGATTCTAATTTTGAAAGAAAGTGAAAACATTAGGAGAGAAAATTCTATTAAGAAGTGCACATAATTATTGAATGAAAATGAATCTCTAAAAACACAAGTCTAACAATTGTCTACAACTTTAGGAAAAATTTTCAAATGGGAAAGATCGCTAAATATGCTATTAGCGGAACATTATTAGTATAGTTGGACAAGGACTTGGGTATAATCAACCTGAACTTGTTAAAAGTGAAATTAATCAAGTCAATTCAAAGTGCACAATTTGTAGAAAAATTGGACACAATCAAAATATTTGTTGGTATAGACCCAAATACGTGAAAACCATACCAATTTGGGTTACAAAAGGCACGAATATAAAATCCCTGTAATGACCTGCAAATCCATACCCCTTGAGTCAACACTATTCTACAACAATTAACTCAAGTTGCACAGAAATACGAACCATTTGGTTAAAGAAGAAGAGGTAGAAGGAGAGAAAATAGAAAATAACATCAGAATCTAACCATCCCAGTGGAAATAAATATAATAGATAATAAATGATCTTTACTCAAATTCAAATATATCTGTTTATATATTACATCATCAGAGTACATCAATCATAGCTCAACATCAATAACATACAGTTGAATACACAACTAAACAACACAGCGGAACATATATATATATATATATATATATATATATATATATATATATAAAAGAAAGTACGGGAGTACGTATCGTCATCCAGCTCGTCTCCTGAGCTCCACAACATCAAAATCCTGTATCCTATAATACTCGGTCTGACCCGAGCGTTACAGTTAAATAACACCCGAGTCAATCTGGAAAACCAGCATGACAAAATCACACTCAATTTATTATTAAAGTTTCAAAAATCCTTTTGAAAACAAAAGCATCTCGTAAGACCACGCCACAAATAAACATGTCGGGTTTTTACCTTACGATAGCTAAACAATTTTTATAAAAATCCTTTGATATTATAATAGGGTCTATATACAAATACTTATAAAATAGCCGAAATTGTTACATTACTAAATTCCAGCTACTAGCCACAGAGTGGGTAATACAAACAAAACTCGTACAAGGCTCGTAGGGAGAATGGATTTCCAACTAATGACTAGGCACTGGGGTACCACCTATCACAGTACGTGGCCTAGATCACAGTACCAAGGAGTACGCCCGCTCCCCTGCAACACAAGACCGGGACTACCTCTTACTGGACAATCCCGAGTGAGATCACCCCGCGGTTGGGATCAGCAACCGCCCACTAAGCCGAAATAAAAGGGACATCTAGACAGGGATGACCTCACCCTACTTGGGTGCTACCCACCTAGCCTTGCTGCATAACCCCTGATTTTCAGTCATTCTCATTTGATGAGGCTTGAGGCTAAGCGTTACCTTTTAGAACATATCCCTTAGAATACCCATCATCCACCTGACGATGTTCCGCAAGCATTCATCCATACAAGTCTGTCCCGGGTCCGAACGGAACCGAAGGCACAATTCCTACTACATCCATTTTGGAAATATCCTCAGGATTAGTAGCGATTAGCCCTTGCACTTCACTGCACCATCTTCGAATCCAGACTTGTTTCCACGAAACATACAAACCGGATCGAAGTGGTTTTCGAGAAATAAATCTCGATCCCGGTCTTTTCGAAACGATCAACGTATTTGGCCAATATTGATAGTCGATTATTTAACTATCAATTAATATTCACAACAACCATCAACCAATAAATAATTTCCCAAATTATTTATTAATCCCAAAAATATCTTCACAAAATAAATTTTCACTTTTCAAACCTTTTTGAAACAGTTCCAAACTATCTTCCATTTCTCAGGACAAATTCCAAGAATTTTCTATTTCCACTTAAATCACCAAGCATAAAACTTTAGATTTTTAAAATTATTTAAAACGCTTTACTTTAAAATATTTAAGTTAATAACTACTTCAATAATTTGTTAAAAATACATACTATATGAATATTTGAAACTAATGTTACTTTATAAATATAAAACTAGGTTTTCACCTTTTAAAAACAAAATACTAAGTCACCTTTAAATAATTATTACAATGATAGATTTGAAAAATATTTACTTTAGAATTTTAAACATTCAGAAATAATAAATTTTCTAAAACATGCTTGTTAAAACAACATTAAACTTTATCTTGTATATTTAAAATTTACTTTGAAAACGTACTTGGCTATCCAGAGAAATATACTTCTCTTCACAACCCTTAAAAAAATAAATCACTATTTATTTTTAAACAATTTTTCTCATTCCTTTAATAAATTCTCACCTTGAATTTATTCTTCCCAAATATCCAATTTCAAACACTTAAATCAATTTCCAAGTTGATTTCCGATTTACTTCATTTATTCAAAAAACTTTTAATTTCAGATTTTATTCCTTAAATATGATTTAAAATACTTTTAATTGAAATACCAATTTAGATTAATCAATTTACTTCTTATTCCTTTAAATAAATTTAAAACTTGAAGTTTTGAATAATTCTTTATTCATTTAAATTAATATCACATAATTTTACAATTCATTAATTACTGTTTATTCAAACCCTTTTCTTTTCATACTCAAAGTTATTTATTAGTATTTAACATACTTCCATTTCTTTTTCAATTCATTCTTAATTTATTAAATTTTCTAAGATTATTTCGTTTACAAATTTACTTCCTTTATTTTCTATTCCAAAACCCAATTTATATATTTTTGGTAATTCATTATACCCAAATATATCCAATCAAATCATAACATTCAATATTCCAATATATTCATCATAGAATATCAAGTAGTTACAACAGAGAATATTAAATAGTAAACGTTGAGGGCTCCAGTTGGATCCCTCCAACCTGTTTTCCCTGCATCCACAGACGTTAGCACAATAATATACCAATTCCAGAATATGCCATACTATAGCACATCAATAAATTTCAACCACCCAAAAAATTATTTAAATTTAATCATTTAAATTTAAATTTAAATTAACCGAGTGAGATTGACTCTCCTTTCCTTTGCTGTTTGCAATCCATTCCAAATTGGCTTGTTTCCTTGATTTTTAAAACCTTGTATAACAATTCACGGTTTATTATTATTTGAACCAATCAAACGATTATTCACCATTTATTCATTCAATTAAACTCGTTATTTGATTTAAAATCTTTAAACTAATAGTTTCTTTTAACAAATTATTTTTAGCAACCCGATAATTAAACAAGTCAACTACAACAGCTTTATTATCAAACCCACTCCTTTATAAAAATTCTTTATACAAATTTAAAATCTAATTTTATATAAACTTCTAATCATTTCAAAATTTCTATATTTATTATATATTTTAAAAATAATCTGCGGTAAGTAGAACATGCATATCTTATATAAAGATTAATTTTCTGTTTCTATAAACAATAGTAATTCACTTACTGTAATTAATATAATTTTTTTTCTCTTTCCAAAACTTATCTCTATGAATGTTCGTTTCTCTTAAATCCATATGTATATATTTTATAAAAAGAAAGCTAGTTATACCTCACAGCTGCTCTCTCTATGCTAATCATAATCTTAGCTCAACTACGGCTGTCGAGCTCGACTTCGAGTGCCGGCCTTCCATCCTCAACGTCGACAATCCAACTGCCGAGCATGCGTCAGAAGCTTGAACGCTCCCAGACGAGCGCGATCGAGATCCCCTGCGAAACCCTAGCTCGTCGACTCAAAGGACCTCGGGAACATCGCGGCCACCCAGACTACGCTGTCATCGATCTACCTCCTTCCACGTGACAACGTCACCCGTACCTCGCCTCGATCACTGATTCGATTCCGATTGTGGGTTAAACTCGAATGTCGCGGCCATTTTTTAGCTAACGATTTCGTTCGGCAAAGGAAACGGAGAGGGGAAAACGAGATTTTAATATCGATTTTGATTTCATGAATTACTGAGAGGATGAGGGAGGAAGAAAAACTCGATTTTTATACAGATGGGGATTTCGATTTTGATTATTCTCTGATTGATTTCGAAGATGGAAGAGGGCTCGGTTCAATATATAAAAGAAGGAAACACGATGTGAAGTCGGCGTGTTTTAAACGAAACCAGGCGGCTCTGATTAGATAAAATTTCGGCTGAAAGAAAGTTGTATTGATTGCATATATTATTCTATTCCAACCCCAAAATATCTCGTTATCAAAAGCAACTTACAATTTCAAACTCCTAACGAGGCATGCCGCTAGGCGTTCATAATGTTATACCCCCTATTCCGGATGCAATAGAAAAGGTTTCCAGTCCTAATTCGATCGTTTGGAGAAGATAACTTTTTGGATCCAGTTATTAAATAAAATTTTCGATATAAATTTAAGTGCGTTTATCTACCGTACGTTCACACGACAACTCCAAACACTACGAAATTTGAAATCCGATAATAATACAACATTACAGATCCAATGGAACTAGTTTCGTCGAATTCCGAGATTGTGTCCCGGAAGGCTATTTTTAAATTCAGTTTAAACTATAAAATTTTAAAACTGAACAAACCACTGTTTAATTTCAATTTTACAATTTCTATTATCTTCAGTACTATCAATATGAATTTTACAAGCCTTTAAATTATTTTTAACAGGCTTAAAACTCTAGATTCAACATTTTACTCAACTCCAAATTGTTAAATTCAATAAGTTAATTATCAAATAAATAGTGATATTTGGAATTTGAGTTAAAACTTAACTTTTAAATATTTCAAATCAATTAAATATTCTAGTTTAAATTGCTTAAAATTCCGGGTTGTCACATTCCTCCCCCCTTAAAAGAATTTCGTCCTCGAAATTACTAGTTAGGAAGAATGGTCCAATACCCGTTTACCTTCTTCCCAATACCACAATTCAACATCCTACCAACTATCTTTTATAAAGACCCATTACCATTCTTACTAACTTTCCCAATTTTCCCATAGTTTCGAACAATATTACATATTCAATCATTCAAATTTAAATTTTAAATCAAATTTTAAATTATCAGAATTTTCTCAAAAATTTTCTAACTCTCTAAATTTCCAAAAAAATTCGTCAGCGTCTCCTTTGTGCGGCTAGCTCCGTACAACTACAAAATAGCTCTACGGCCTCCTAAATCCAAAAAGAAACAAAAGCCAAGAGGCTAGATCCAAAAACCCAATCAAATTCCATATAGAATTTTAAACACATACCTTTTTAGTTGGGCAATTCTAATTTATTATCTGAAATCAAAACCAATTTTCCTTTTCCTTTTTCATACCTGTATATTCCACTTAGCAATAATATCCAATCACAACATTCAAAATCATTTACTTGACTCATTTTCAAAATTTCAATATTCATTCCATTTAAGCCCGTACGATGTACCTATATCATTCGTACACAATACTGAATTCGATCGCTTACTCGATCACACAATTTCAATTCCGAACTAGTATCGTCCACCCGATTTCCTAGTGCGGACTCAGATCTGGTTTCTTGATCAAAAACCGTCATTCTCCTTACATAGTCATAACTATGATAGAGAATTTCCAGAATCAACCAAAATTCCATATCCAGGCTCGCCGTCGAAAATCGAGTGAAAAGTCCTAACTCGGATCGATAAAATTATCTCGAAATTCTATGCTCGAATTCTGGATCAAATAGCTATGCGAATAAATAATATATGTACATCCTACGTATTTGCCCCAATTGATTATCAATTTCCTTTTTATTCACATTTATTTTGATTATTATTCACTTATTCTCACTTTCTCTTGTCACAACTTCCAGTTTTAACCTTCATTCAGCTATTCACTTAGTATATTTCCAATGCCAACTTACTTAAGAATTTCACCTTCATTTCTTAAGTTCAATATAAATATTTTATATACCTCTTGAATTGGTTTTTACTTCACTATTGGAGTTTATACCCATTTTATTTAATTTGCCTTTACAATCCCATAAAAATTTCAATTTGCTTCACTTTATTAATCAATTTCAAATATAAATACTTCTTCCTAATTTTACTTGAATTCAATTCATTTCCAAACTTTGAATATTGAGTTTAGATTCACCCTATCTCAATCCATATTTAATTAACCATTTCCTTTATTAGTTTTACTTACTACTTTGTTTTTATATCTCAATTAAAAGTTGTTTGTAAACTTTTTCTATCTTCAATTATTTTTAATTTCCAAATCTCATAATTTTTCAAATTCAACACAAAAATATTTCCAAAATATCAATATTATTCCTCCAACCCTTTTGAAAACCACTTTCAAATCCAAAGGAATTTAAATTTTTCCCAAAAATTCCAAATTGCAATTCCTTCAAATCCATATTCGAACATTCTCCGGAATTTATCTCATTTCAATTTCAAATGGTTCTCTAGAATTCTATTTCAAAATTATAATCACCTTTTACAGTTTACATTAACAAATCTCATTTTCATATGATGTTTATTTCAATTTATAAATTACATTTATAATCTATATTTCAAATACCATTTTGTTATATAAATTTATTCTTTAACTTTGGTTATAAGTTTTCAATTTCTTATTCAATTTCTACACAACAGTGTTAATAATTTAATATTATCATTCCTTAACAATCAAGCATCCAAATACAAATGCTTTACAAAATTTATATCTTTTATATACAAAAATAATTTGGGTAAAATTATTTCATTTACCCCACTTTAAAACAATACTGTGTCGAATTGTTCTATTCAAGTGTTTAGAGATCCCTATCAATAACGTTAATTACTCGTATTGACTAGAATCCATAAACTACTCAATAAACCAATCATCACAATATAAAATCATTGTATATTCACTAACAAATACGCGCTCATATCTATTAATATGCTCAAACTCAGTATAGAGTACTATTGACTCTATTTCAATGAGTAATTCCCACCAGAGCCAAGGTTATCACCAACCTACGCTCTGATACCAAGTGTAACGACCCGCAAATCCGTACCCCTTGAGTCAACACTATTCTACAACAATCAACTCAAGTTGCACAGAAATACGAACCATTTGGTTAAAGAAGAAGAGGTAGAAGGAGAGAAAATAGAAAATAACATCAGAATCTAACCATCGCAGCGGAAATAAATATAATAGATAATAAATGATCTTTACTCAAATTCAAATATATCTGTTTTATATATTATATTATCAGAGTACATCAATCATAGCTCAACATCAATAACATACAGCTGAATACACAACTAAACAACACAGCGGAACATATATATATAAACAAGTACGGGAGTACGTATCGTCATCCAGCTCGTCTCTTGAGCTCCACAACATCAAAATCTTGTATCATATAATACTCGGTCTGACCCGAGCATTACAGTTAAATAACACCTGAGCCAGTCTGGAAAACCAGCGTGGGAAAATCACACTCAATTTATTATTAAAGTTTCAAAAATCCTTTTGAAAACAAAAGCATCTCGTAAGACCACGCCATAAATAAACATGTCGGGTTTTTACCTTACGATAGCTAAACAATTTTTATAAAAATCCTTTGATATTATAATAGTCTATATACAAATACCTATAAAATAGCCGAAATTATTACATTATTAAATTCCAGCTACTAGCCACAGAGTGGGTAATACAAACAAAACTCGTACAAGGCTCGTAGGGAGAATGGATTTCCAACTAATGACTAGGCACTGGGGTACCACCTGTCACAGTATGTGGCCTAGGTCATAGTATCGAGGAGTACGTCTGCTTTCCTGCAACACAAGACCGGGACTACCCCTTACTGGATAATTCCGAGTGAGATTACCCCGCGGTTGGGGTCGGCAACCGCCCACTAAGCCGAAATAAAAGGGACATCTAGACAGGGATGACCTCACCCTGCTTGGGTGCTACCCACCTAGCCTTGCTGCATAACTCCTGATTTTCAGTCATTCTCATTTGATGAGGCTTGAGGCTAAGCGTTACCTTTTAGAACATGTCCCTTAGAATGCCCATCGTCCACCTGACGATGTTTCGCAAGCATTCATCCATACAAGTCCGTCCTGGGTCCGAACGAAACCGAAGGCACTATTCCTACTAGATCCATTTTGGAAATATCATCAGGATTAGTAGCGATTAGCCCTTGCACTTCACTGCTACATCTTCGAATCCAAACTCATTTACACAAAACGTACAAACCAGATCGAAGTGGTTTTCGAGAAATAAATCTCGATCCCGGTCTTTTCGAAACGATCAACGTATTTGGCCAATATTGATAGTCGGTTATTTAACTATCAATTAATATTCACAACAACCATCAACCAATAAATAATTTCCCAAATTATTTATTAATCCCAAAAATATCATCACAAAATAAATTTTCACTTTTCAAACCTTTTGAAACAGTTCCAAACTATCTTCTATTTCTCAGGATAAATTCCAAGAATTTTCTATTTCCACTGAAATCACCAAGCATAAAACTTTAGATTTTTAAAATTATTTAAAACTCTTTACTTTGAAATATAATTTAAAATATTTAAGTTAAAAACTACTTCAATAATTTGTTAAAAATACGTACTATATGAATATTTGAAAATAATATTACTTTATAAATATAAAACTAGGTTTTCACCTTTTAAAAACAAAATACTAAGTCGCCTTTAAATAATTATTACAATAATAGATTTGAAAAATATATACTTTAGAATTTTAAACATTCAGAAATAATAAATTTTCTAAAACATGCTTGTTAAAACAACATTAAACTTTATCTTATATATTTAAAATTTACTTTGAAAACGTACTTGGCTATCCAGAGAAATATGCTTCTCTTCACAACCCTTAAAAAAATAAATCACTATTTATTTTTAAACAATTTTTCTCATTGTTTTAATAAATTCCCACCTTGGATTTATTCTTCCCAAATATCCAATTTCAAACACTTAAATCAATTTCCAAGTTGATTTCTGATTTACTTCATTTATTCAAAAATCTTTTAATTTCAGATTTTATTCCTTAAATATGATTTAAAATACTTTTAATTGAAATACCAATTTAAATTAATCAATTTACTTCTTATTCCTTTAAATAAATTTAAAACTTAAAGTTTTGAATAATTCTTTATTCATTTAAATTAATATCACATAATTTTACAATTTATTAATTACTGTTTAGTCAAACCCTTTTCTTTTCATACTCGAAGTTATTTATTAGTATTTAACATACTTTCATTTCTTTTTCAGTTCATTCTTAATTTATTAAATTTTCTAAGATTATTTCGTTTACAAATTTACTTCCTTTATTTTCTATGCCAAAACCCAATTTATATATTTTTGGTAATTCATTATACCTAAATATATCCAATCAAATCATAACATTCAATATTCAAATATATTCATCATAGAATATCAAGTAGTTACAACAGAGAATATTAAATAGCAAACGTTGAGGGGTCCAGTTGGATCCCTCCAACCTGTTTTCCCTGCATCCACAGACGTTAGCACAATAATATATCAATTCCAGAATATACCATATATAGCACATCAATCAATTTCAACCATTTAAACAATTATTTAAATTCAAATTAACTAGGTGAGATTGACTCACCTTTCCTTTGCTGTTTGCAATCCATTCCAAATTGGCTTGTTTCCTTGATTTTTAAAACCTTGTATAACAATTCACGGTTTATTATTATTTGAACCAGTCAAACGATTATTCACCATTTATTCATTCAATTAAACTCATTATTTGATTTAAAATCATTAAACTAATAGTTTATTTTAACAAATTATTTTTAGCAACCCAACAATTAAACAAGTCAACTACAATAGCTTAATTATCAAACCCACTCCTTTATAAAAATTCGTTTATACAGATTTAAAATCTAATTTATATAAACTTCTAATCATTTCAAAATTTCTATATTTATTATATATTTAAAATAAATCTGCGGCAAGTAAAACATGTATATCTTATATAAAGATTAATTTTTTGTTTCTATAAACAACAGTAATTCACTTACTGTAATTAATATAATTTTTTTTCTCTTTCCAAAACTTATCTCTATGAATGTTTGTTTCTCTTAAATCCATATGTATATATTTTATAACAAGAAAGCTAGTTATACCTCACTGCTGCTCTCTCTGCGCTAATCAAAACCTTTACTCAACTACGGCTGTCGAGCTTGACTTCGAGTGCCGGCCTTCCATCCTCAATATCGACAATCCAACTGCCGAGCATGCGTCAGAAGCTTGAATGCTCCCAGACGAGCGCGATCGAGATCCCCTGCGAAACCCTAGCCCGTCGACTCAAAGGACCTCGTGAACATCGCGGCCACTCAGACTACGCTGTCATCGATCTACCTCCTTCCACGCGACAACGTCGCCAGTACCTCGCCTCGATCACTGATTCGATTTCGATTGTGGGTTAAACTCGAATGTCGCGGCCATTTTTTAGCTAACGATTTCGTTCGGCAAAGGAAATGGAGAGGGGAAAACGAGATTTTAATATCGATTTTGATTTCATGAATTACTGAGAGGATGAGGGAGGAAGAAAAACTCGATTTTTATACAGAAGGGGATTTCGATTATTCTCTGATTGATTCCGAAGATGGAAGAGGGCTCGGCTCAATATATAAAAGATGGAAACACGATGTGAAGTCGGCATGTTTTAAACGAAACCAGGCGGCTCTGATTAGATAAAATTTCGGTTGAAAGAAAGTTGAATTGATTGCATATATTATTCTAATCGAACCCCAAAATATCTCGGCTGTGACGCCCCACCTCTATACCAACGCTAGCCAAGAACACTACGAAGTAATGCTGTCAACTAGCACGGGGAATAAGGCTGTTAAGGAGCAACCATCCGTGTAATTGCTTTGTGCGAGCATCGATATGTCAGATAGTATAACATGCATTTCTTTATCAAGAGGAAAATTCGACATACCGACACAAACTCAAAGCTACTACACAGTGGCTATAATATCTTCGGAAACAAATATAGAAATAAACATAACATAAATCAGTCACAGACAATTCATATCACAAAGGCGGAAATAGATATGAATATTACACTAGGAAGTGTACATCAGAGTAGTGGTCTAAAAAGATCCACAATATCACAAAAGAATAGTTACATGAACTACACAAAAGAATAAGTATACGTTATGGGGTCTATATCTCGAATGTATACACCAAAATAAACTACTAATCTAAGTAGTAAGCCAAAAGTCAGAGAAATCAATCCCAAGTGAGAGGTCAAGCTGAAGCACCTGTAACATCTCGATCTGACCCGAGTATTATTTAATAAGAAAATAATAAACGGATCGGTCTAACTATAGATATCAGATGAAACGACATAGAATAAGAGATATGACTAAACACATAATAATCACAATTCCAAGCTGTGATATATATAAGTAATTGAAAATCAACGAGAGATTAATCAATATCACCAAATCTACACAAGAATCAAAGAAATGCCATACTCCTTGTTTCGTTCATCAAACCACAAATATTGACGATTATATTATTGTCAATCACAAAAGTCAATGACACACAAATTCACCAATGCACAAATATTGACAATAATATCATTGTCAATCACAAAAGTCAATGACACACAATTTCACCAATGCACAAATATTGATAAAACTTATCAATGGAAATCACGAAAATTGGTGAAACACAAATTGTAGAAATCATCTCAAGAAATCTAGAAATCACAAAGGGGGGAGGCCTATCACAAACGGGAGCATAAAGCTCGCCAACACGTGTATCACAAATGGAACGCTAATTCCATGGTCGTTGACCATCACAAATTGATCCGAAGCTCCACAAACGGCCCGAAGACCATGGGTTGCTACCCCACCAAATTGAGTCGAAACTCCACAAAACGGGGTTTAGTCTCCCTCGCAGACAAAGAGACATCGCACATTGCTAGTCTAAATCACAAAGATGATCGTCATGATCAACGAGAAGTGTCGATTACAGTAAGCTAGTAAATATATGAGCTTAGCATCATGTCCCATAACCACTAGCTTAACTTAAATATTTACGAACAAACTGTAGATCTCCACTAGAAAATTGTCACCAGAGTTTCAATCGAACAAGTCCAAGAATTAACCAACAAAGTGAACGCAAGCGTTTCATACCACATGTTTTACTAAGTCGTTTAATTAGATTTCTCATACGAGTGAGGAAAAGGTTTGTATATACTAATAGATTGGAAAACGGTTTTATAAACGAATTTGGTATAAAATAGTATTGAAATCATTTGAGGAAAGAGTTTTGATATTTACTACTAGTATAGAAAACCTTTATATTTTTAAAGTGACAAAGCACAAAGAAGAATGTAGGAACAATCAATCACTAAAATTCACATACGAAGATGTGAATAAAAATCCAAAGAAATCGATACCGAATCCATCGAAATGGATATTAAAAGAATTCCCAAAGAAAATAAGTCATCAAAGTCAATAACAAGTGATAACAACAAATAGGGAAACAACACAAATCGATTAGAATTGGAAATTCAAGCAATTAGGCGAAAATAGGCAAAATGGCACAGGTCGGTCGACCGGCCTCAGGTCTCGGTCGACTTGACCTTGTTTTTAAAAAACTTCTCGGCATCAGGTCGGTCGACCGAGCCAGGGGGGTCGGTCGGCCGAACCAGAAACAGAAGTGCTATCTGCACTTTTACAAGCAGGTCGGTCGACCGAACCAGGGGGTCGGTCGGCCGAACCAGATGCTCTGCACAATGATGCCCATAAATTGATGAGCAACCTCCACCAAATTGCAACCGAACGAGCACGGACGCTAGGGAATCATGCCTAACGGCTACCCGGCCCTATTGGCTCCTCGATGCATCACCAAAACACATGTTCAAACATCAAAGTTATGATTTTTAAAGGATTGAACCCAAAACACCAAAAATTGGAATATTCACCAAATCAATCCAAACCAAAAGCAATTGCACACGAATAAGTGTTAGGAATTCATACCTAACAATCGAAGATAAATATAAGCATAGATGTGAGATAAAAATCTCACCTTTTCACAAAATCGAACAAGAAGAAGCTTGAAAGCAAATGGAGAATCAACCTCTCTTCAACACAACCCAATTGAGCTTGAATCTAAGCTCAAAAACAAGAACATTCCCAAAATTAGGTTTAGGAATTTCTGAAATTGGTAAGAGAATAAGTTGGAGAAGAAGAAGAGAATGCTTACCAATGGGTTCCCTTGAATTTGGAGCTAGGAATTTGAAGTTGCAAAAGGAACTAGGGTTTTGGAGTTTTAATTTCCAATCTCTCCCACCATTAATACTCTAAAAACTAAAAAGAGAAGTGAATGAGGGTGAGTGGGGAAGAGTGGCTCAGATTTGAGCATAAGTTAACATAGGGCTGAGCCCAAAACCAAACCCAAAGTGAAAAGTAGCAAAAATCAACTCTCTCCAAACATATCGAAGCTTATACTCAAAAAGGTCGCAAACAGCATTTTAAACTCAATGGGAGTGGTCCCGAGTCCTAATTCGACCGTATGCAAAAAGTAGCTTTTCGGACTAAAATCCGACTAACGATGAAATATTTAAATAAAATATTTAAATATAAAATCGATAAATATGCGGGTTGTTACAGACTCTCCTCCTTAAAGAAATTGCGTCCTCGCAATATCTTAAGAAGAAGATATATAGTAACAACCATAAAAGCATATTCCACACAAAAGAAGTTTGAAATAAGAAGTTCACCTCAAAGAGCACGAGAAAGTAAGTCCGGATGTGTTCGCTCGATGTACTCTCTAGATTCCCAAGAACAATCCTTAGGATTTGAAGACCATAGAACTTTAACAAGCGGAACATCTTTATTTCGAAGTCGTTTGACTTCCGAAGCAATGATACGAATAGGATGTTGCTCATAAGTTAAATTAGGCGAAACTTCAATCTCTTCCACAACACCGGGCTCAAGAATAGAATCGGAATCTCGAAGACATTTCCGAAGTTGAGAAACATGAAACACGTCATGGATAGCAGAAAATTGAGCCGGCAACAAAAGGCGATAATCCATGGAACCAATACGTTCGGTGATAGGTAATGGCCCAATATATCGAGGCGCCAATTTTCCCGATCGAATGAAACGTACAACACCTTTCATAGGTGAAACACGAATGAACACAAGATCTCCCACAGAAAATTCTAACTTCCTTCTCCGGTTATCGGCGTAGGATTTTTGTCTACTCTGGGCTTCTTTCATCCTATGACGAATAAGATCAATCTTTTCTGTGGAATCACGAATAAAATCTGGACCTAAAACCAGCTTCTCACCGGCCTCAAGCCAACAAGAAGGAGATCGGCATGGCCTTCCATAGAGTGCCTCGAAAGGTGCCATACCAATACTAGATTGAAAGCTATTATTATAGGAAAATTCAACAAGTGAAATATGATCCTTCCAACTTCCACCAAAATCAAGCACACATGCACGAAGAAGATCTTCAAGGGTTTGATTCACACGCTCGGTTTGTCCATCGGAATGAGGATGATAAGCGGTGCTAAAATTAAGCTTCGTTTCCAAAGCTTTTTGAAGACTCTTCCAAAATCCACTAGTAAACAATGGATCACGATCACTAACAATAGAAGTAGGAACACCATGTAATTTAACAATCTCTTTAACAAAGAGTTTGGCCAAAAGAGGAACGGTTCGGTTAGACCGAACGGGAATAAAATGGGCGGATTTAGTAAGTCTATCAACGATCACCCATAAGCTATCATGACCCGAACGAGAACGGGGAAGGCCATCTATAAAATCCATGGAAATACTGTCCCACTTCCAAATTGGAATTTCTAAAGGCTGCAATAACCCACCGGGCCTTTGATGTTCGGCCTTAACGAGTTGGCAAGTCATGCAACGCTTAACGAAGTTAGCGATGTCAAGTTTCATTCCCTCCCAATAATAAAGTCGCTTCATATCTGCGTACATTTTACTACTTCCAGGATGAATGGTAAATTTAGAACGATGAGAATCTTCTAAAATATCTTTACGAAGATCACTAATATTTGGCACGATAAGTCTACCAAATTTCCGAATGCCGCCACGAGAATCGATATCAAAGTCTTTCAAACCTTTAATATCAATTTTATCCTTAATATTTTGGCCAAGAAGAGCCAATTCGGGATCTAGCCTTTGAGCTTCAAGAATGCGGTCCAAAAGAGAAGGATGAGCCTCAAGGCTACATAAAACAAATGATGAGCATAAATCGGATACGCGGTCTCGAATCTCACAAGTGGATAAGATCTCGAGATCGTTCCATTCGGATATCATCATAGAAACAACAGCTTGTTGTTTACGGCTAAGAGCATCGGCGACACGATTACCCTTACCGGGAGTATAAAGAATATCAAGATCATATGGTGTAAGAAATTCGAGGCAACGCTGTTGACACAAATTAAGTTCCTTTTGAGAGAATAAATACTTCAAAAACTTATGATCGGTATAAAGAACAAATTTCTCTCCTAAAAGATAATGACGCCAAATACGGAGAGCAAAAATAATAGCCGCGAGTTCTAAATCATGAGTGGCATATCTAGTCTCGGCAGGCTTCAATTGCCTAGAAGCATAAGCAATAACACGTTCTCTTTGCATAAGAACTGCACCCAAACCCATGCGACTAGCATCGGTATAAACAACGAAATCTTGATTCCCCTCGGGAATAACAAGAATAGGAGCATCAGAAAGGAGTTCTTTTAATTTCTGAAAAGAAGCATCACATTTGTTCGACCAAATGTATTTAACACCTTTCTTAGTCAAGCTAGTGAGAGGCGCGACAATCTTAGAAAAGTCTTTGATAAAACGGCGGTAATAACCTGCCAATCCAAGAAAACTACGAATCCCCGTCACACTCTCCGGTCTCTTCCAACCTTGAATCGCATCAATCTTTGATGGATCCACGAAAATTCCGGATTCGGAAATAATGTGACCGAGAAACTTCACACGAGATTGCCAAAAGTGGCATTTAGAAAAGTTTGCCTTTAATTGATTACTCCTAAGAGTTTCCAACACAATCCGAAGATGTTTTTCATGCTCCTCCTCGGTTTTAGAATACACAAGAATATCATCGATAAAGATGAGAACAAACCGGTCGAGGAAGTCCTTGAAAACTCTATTCATAAGGTCAACGAAATACGCCGGAGCATTCGTCAAACCAAATGGCATGACAAGCCATTCATAAGATCCATAACGAGTACGGAACGATGTCAAAGGAATACTATCCTCTGCAATACGAAGCTGATGAAATCCAGTCGCTAAGTCTAATTGTGAAAAGACTCTAGCACCACTAAGTTGATCGAATAGATCATCAATCCGAGGTAAAGGATATTTATTTTTGATAGTAAGATCATTAAGCTTGCGGTAGTCAACGAAAAGTCTAAGTGTACCATTGGATTTCTTCACGAAAATAGCCGAAGCTTCCCAAGGCGAGGAACTAGAGCGAATAAATTGCTTTGTCTCCAATTCAGATAATTGTTTACGCATCTCCTTGTTTTCTTTATTGGACATACGATACGGAGGACGAGTGATAGGTTGAGCTCCAGGAATAAGATTAATTCTGAACTCAATTGCTCGCTTAGGTGGTAATCCTAAAACGGGCTCGAATATGTTGGAAAATTCACGAACGACGTGAATAAGAGAAATAATATCACCCTCATCATCATCATCGTCATCACGAGGGTTTAAGGAATATAAAGATGCAACCAAAGTGGAATCTGAATCTTTAAAATTAATAGAAATCTGCTTAACAGATTGAGGATGTCGAAGATGAATAGTCCGCTCAGGACATAGGATATGGGCTTCATAACGGTTAAGCCAATCCATTCCCAAAATCATTCCAAAGCCTAAATAACGCATGACATGCAAATCGGCTAGGAAAGGAAAACCACACAAAATAATCTCGACATCTTTACACAATAAACTGATTGTTGCGGATCCACCAACCGGATTCGCAATTCTCAAAGAAGTCATTAAACACAAAACATCCAAAGAAAAAGTATCAACAAGTTCTTTTGATATAAAAGAATGGGACGCACCCGTATCAAAAAGAACTCGAATAGGATGATCACGAAATAAAATAATTCCATCCAGAATAGAATGAGAAATACCATGGCCACGAGATGTGTTGCCAGGGGCTTGAGCAACATTAAGTTTTCCCTCTTTCCTGCCCTGAAGTTTGGGGCATGAAGACATAACATGACCGGGACTTTTGCAGTAGCGACAAGAGAGAGACTTTGGGCACTTGTTCGCATAATGGTCCTTCGAACCACAATTATAGCATTCCCCACGGCCAAAGGAAGAAGTCTTTGCCACGGAGGTTGCTTGCTTCCCTTTCTTATTAGGATAGGGGCCTTTGAATTTGTTTGGTCTCTTCTTGTTGTTGAAGTTTGGTTTGGAACCCACCACTTCAACATCATTCTCCCTATCAGCCTCTTCAAGACGAAGAGCGATATCAACGAGTTGGTCGAAAGAAACTTCTAATTTTAGAAGTAATGGCTTCTTGAGATTTTTGTTTAAGCCATAGACGAATCTCTGGTTCTTCTTTAAATGGGTGTTGATGTATTCAACCCCATATTTGGAAAGCGACTCGAAGGAGGCGACGTAATCAGTCACGGAGGACTCACCTTGAACAAGGTCTATAAATCGTCGAGCCAATGTCACTTTCTCAGCTTCTGGTATGAATTTTAACTCGAAGCGCTCTCGAAATTTCTCCCAAGTGAGATCCGCTTCATTAGTTTCAGAAATAAGAAGCTCGTACCAGTCCAATGCTCTTTCTCGGAGCATACTAGAGGCCACCTAAACTCGGTGAAGGTCAATAAGATTCATGCGAGAAAAGATTCGATCGCATGACCTTAGCCAAGCCTGTACTTCAATAACAGTTTTGGAACCTTTGAATGGCTCCCCACCCAAATTAGTGTAATCGCTACACAAGCGTGCAAATCCCGACTTTGGGTGAGTAGGTTCCGGGTTAGCTCCAGCTGCTTGAGCATTTGTCACTAAATCAAGAAGCTGTTGAGCAGTCATAAAAACTCCATCTTGGGGTGGAACACTAGATGGTCCAGCTCTGGGACGGCCTGGTCTAGACATTCCTCTTCCTTAGAAAGAAATAAGAGCAAGAAGAAGATTATTCACTAAATTGAATATCAAGAAATCTTGATAGATAAACAAGGAATCATAAGGAAAATAGGATGAATCGGTACGAAGACTCGAATTAAATCCTAAAGCACGACTCCTAAGATGGACTTAGGACGATGATCCTTGTTATAATATTCCATATTGTTCCAAAGTTTGGCTCTAATACCAAGCTGTGACGCCCCACCTCTATACCCACGCTAGCCAAGAACACTACGAAGTAATGCTGTCAACTAGCACGGAGAATAAGGCTGTTGAGGAGCGACCATCCGTGTAATTGCTTTGTGCGAGCATCGATATGTCAGATAGTATAACATGCATTTCTTTATCAAGAGGAAAATCCGACATACCGACACAAACTCAAAGCTACTACACAGTGGCTATAATATCTTCGGAAACAAATATAGAAATAAACATAACATAAATCAGTCACAGACAATTCATATCACAAAGGCGGAAATAGATATGAATATTACACTAGGAAGTGTACATCAGAGTAGTGGTCTAAAAAGATCCACAATATCACAAAAGAATAGTTACATGAACTATACAAAAGAATAAGTATACATTATGGAGTCTATATCTCGAATGTATACACCAAAATAAACTACTAATCTAAGTAGTAAGCCAAAAGTCAGAGAAATCAATCCCAAGTGAGAGGTCAAGCTGAAGCACCTGTAACATCTCGGTCTGACCCGAGTATTATTTAATAAGAAAATAATAAACGGATCAGTCTAACTATAGATATCAGATGAAACGACATAGAATAAGAGATATGACTAAACACATAATAATCACAATTCCAAGCTGTGATATATATAAGTAATTGAAAATCAACGAGAGATTAATCAATATCACCAAATCTACACAAGAATCAAAGAAATGCCATACTCCTTGTTTCGTTCATCAAACCACAAATATTGACGATTATATTAATGTCAATCACAAAAGTCAATGACACACAAATTCACCAATGCACAAATATTGACAATAATATCATTGTCAATCACAAAAGTCAATGACACACAATTTCACCAATGCACAAATATTGATAAAACTTATCAATGGAAATCACGAAAATTGGTGAAACACAAATTCTAGAAATCATCTCAAGAAATCCAGAAATCACAAAGGGGGGAGGCCTATCACAAACGGGAGCATAAAGCTCGCCAACACGTGTATCACAAACGGAACGCTAATTCCATGGTCGCTGACCATCACAAATTGAGTCGAAGCTCCACAAACGGCCCGAAGACCATGGGTTGCTACCCCACCAAATTGAGTCGAAACTCCACAAAACGGGGTTTAGTCTCCCTCGCAGACAAAGAGACATCGCACATTGCTAGTCTAAATCACAAAGATGATCGTCATGATCAACGAGAAGTGTCGATTACAGTAAGCTAGTAAATATATGAGCTTAGCATCATGTCCCATAACCACTAGCTTAACTTAAATATTTACGAACAAATTGTAGATCTCCACTAGAAAATTGTCACCAGAGTTTCAATCGAACAAGTCCAAGAATTAACCAACAAAGTGAACGCAAGCGTTTCATACCACTTGTTTTACTAAGTCGTTTAATTAGATTTCTCATACGAGTGAGGAAAAGGTTTGTATATACTAATAGATTGGAAAACGGTTTTATAAACGAATTTGGTATTAAAATAGTATTGAAATCGTTTGAGGAAAGAGTTTTGATATTTACTACTAGTGTAGAAAACCTTTATATTTTTAAAGTGACAAAGCACAAAGAAGATTGTAGGAACAATCAATCACTAAAATTCACATATGAAGATGTGAATAAAAATCCAAAGAAATCGATACCGAATCCATCGAAATGGATATTAAAAGAATTCCGAAAGAAAATAAGTCATCAAAGTCAATAACAAATGATAAAAACAAATATGGAAACAACACAAATCAATTAGAGTTGGAAATTCAAGCAATTAGGCGAAAATAGGCAAAATGGCACAGGTCGGTCGACCGGCCTCAGGTCTCGGTCGACCGGACCTTGTTTTTAAAAAACTACTCGGCATCAGGTCGGTCGACCGAGCCAGGGGGGTCGGTCGGCCGAACCAGAAGTACTATCTGCACTTTTACAAGCAGGTCGGTCGACCGAACCAGGGGGATCGGTCGGCCGAACCCGATGCTCTGCATAATGATGCCCATAAATTGATATGCAACCTCCACCAAATTACAACCGAACGAGCACGGACGCTAGGGAATCATGCCTAACGGCTACCTGGCCCTATTGGCTCCTCGATGCATCACCAAAACACATGTTCAAACATCAAAGTTATGATTTTTAAAGGATTGAACCCAAAACACCAAAAATTGGAATATTCACCAAATCAATCCAAACCAAAAGCAATTGCACACGAATAAGTGTTAGGAATTCATACCTAACAATCGAAGATAAATATAAGCATAGATGTGAGATAAAAATCTCACCTTTTCACAAAATCGAACAAGAAGAAGCTTGAAAGCAAATGGAGAATCAACCTCTCTTCAACACAACCCAATTGAGCTTGAATCTAAGCTCAAAAACAAGAACATTACCAAAATTAGGTTTAGGAATTTCTGAAATTGGTAAGAGAATAAGTTGGAGAAGAAGAAGAGAATGCTTACCAATGGGTTCTCTTGAATTTGGAGCTAGGAATTTGAAGTTGCAAAAGGAACTAGGGTTTTGGAGTTTTAATTTCCAGTCTCTCCCACCATTAATACTCTAAAAACTAAAAAGAGAAGAGAATGAGGGTGAGTGGGGAAGAGTGGCTCAGATTTGAGCATAAGTTAACATAGGGCTGAGCCCAAAACCAAACCCAAAGTGAAAAGTAGCAAAAATCAACTCTCTCCAAACATATCGAAGCTTATACTCAAAAAGGTCGCAAACGGCATTTTAAACTCAATGGGAGTGGTCCCGAGTCCTAATTCGACCGTATGCAAAAAGTAGCTTTTCGGACTAAAATCCGACTAACGATGAAATATTTAAATAAAATATTTAAATATAAAATCGATAAATATGCGGGTTGTTACACTCGTTATCAAAAGCAACTTACAATTTCAAACTCCTAATGAGGCATGCCACTAGGCATTCATAATGTTATACCCCTATTCCGGATGCAATGGAAAAGGTTTCCAGTCCTAATTCGATCGTTTGAAGAAGATAGCTTTTTGGATCCAGTTATTAAATTAAATTTTTGATATAAATTTAAGTGCGTTTATCTACCGTACGCTCACACGACAACTCCAAACACTACAAAATTTGAAATCCGATAATAATTCAATATTACGAATCCAGTGGAACTGGTTTCGTCGAATTCCGAGACTGTGCCCCGGAAGGCTATTTTTAAATTCAATTTAAACAATAAAATTTTAAAACTGAACAAACCACTGTTTATTTCAATTTTACAACTTCTATTATCTTCAGTACTATCAATACAAATTTTACAAGCCTTCAAATTATTTTTAACAGGCTTAAAACACTAGATTCAACATTTTACTCAACTCCAAATTGTTAAATTCAATAAGTTAATTATCAAATAAACAGTGATATTTGGAATTCGAGTTAAAACTTAACTTTTGAATATTTCAAATCAATTAAATATTCCAGTTTAAATTGCTTAAAAATTCCGGGTCGTCACAATTCCTTAAAGTCAAACAAATTTGGGTGCCAAAAGGAACAAATATAAATAGTTTTGGATCTACTCAAACATATTTTTCAAAATCATTTGCCACTAACAACCATGGACCTATAAAAACAAATAGGTCATAAAAATCTTTTCTTGTGTAGGTGTGGAGGCAGGCTAAGGAACAACAACAATGTTACCTGGATTCTGGCTGTTCCAGGCACATGATGGGCGACAAATCAAAATTCCTTAGCCTAGTATAAAGGTGACAGAATCATAATGAGCAACAACGAAAAATTATCTTAAAGGGAAAATAGGTAACGGTACATCTATTTTAAATGATATATTAAATGTGATAATCTACACCATAATCTGATTTGAATTCAGCCAGTTATGTGATAATGAAATAAATGATTTTGATTTGAAAAATGTTGATCAATAATCGTTGAACTATTTCATATAGATTTCCTTAGACTAACAATGCTGGTTCATGATTACTCAAGATACACGTGGATATATTTGTTTATCTTATTCTGACACTATGTTCATTGTTTGTTTATCTACAGGGTCTCAACTCAAATCCAAAAAGAATTTCCGTTAAAAGATGTAAAAAGATTTCAAGGTATTTGCTGCAACTTCACGATCTGGTCTATAACATCCAACTAATGATAATCTTGAGTCAAAGGAAAATTCGGATGCAGATTACACAGGTAATCTAATTGGTGGAAAAAGTACTAGTGGAACGTGTTTTGCGTACAGACATTCATTAGTTGCATCACATTTTTAAATAAAATATTTGCTTATTTTTCGTTTGAACTAATTTTCAAATAGCAGACATTTTTCTTATAAAACTCCTTCCAGAAAATCGTTTTAGTTGACCTTATTTCAGATTAGTCATTTTAGAAAATTTAATTTTATAATTATTTTTGAATTTGATCTTAAATGACTACGTTAACTAATCTGACTCCCTACTGATTATCAAAAAGGTAAATAGTGATTGAAAAAGTGATGAGTGTTGATATTAATCATATATTATAACTTGAGGCAGTATATTTAGTAAATTTCTTTAGAAATTTAAACAAAATTTATAACAACTTTTAATGGGTAAAAATTCCATGAACGTCTCTATTTTTATCATATTTCTAATGACCACCACTCATCAAAATCCAATATAGTATGTCAATATGTGGTATTTTTAAATAGGAAATTATTCATTTTCATTTTTTTTAGTAAAAAACATCCAAAGTATTTATTCTCATTTAAAAGTCCTCACGGTTATGCATAGGTGAATTACTTGTAATATTTGTATATCTGCTTCCATGCTCATTTAAAAGTCCTCATGGTTATGTGTGTATGGAACACATATCAAAATTGGTAATTAAATAGACAAGTTAATTCTAATCCTATTTAAAAGTCCTCATGGTTTTGTGTGGTTTGAAGATGCTTGAAATTCATTTTTTTATAATTTTTTTGGAATACTACTAATCTCATTTAAAGTCCTAACGGTTATCCATGGTTAGTAGATATTCAAATTCCTGATATAAATATACCACAAATAAGCAAAGCTATATGATTTTACATCATTCCTATCATTCTAAAGTGGAATATGTGCCTAATAGAATATTTATGATTTTTGTTTGATTTTCTATTGAAATTTAATATTTATACTCGATTAGGTATTAGTATTGTATTAATGTCAATCACTTTATCTCTATTTTTTTATACTATTACTCTTTTGCTGATAACAAAAGAAGGAGAGAAAAGTTAAGATTTTGGCAAATAAAGGTCAAATATTTTATTTTGTATTTTTTATTTTCATCTAGGTTCATTTGCGTATTTTTATTTATTTTCATGCATGTATGAAGGGGGAGCTTTGTTGTAGAAAGGGAGCATTCAAATAGGGTGAGCAAACCGAATGATCAAATACATTTAATAAATTCAAAATCTTAAATGTATGTTTGTTATCATCAAAAGGGGGAGAATTTGTTATTGTACTATTTTATTACATATATGATAATAAACACACACACGCACACGCACACACATATATATTCATTTAAATGTATTTGTTATTGTACTATTTTAGTAAATAAATATTTGCTGAATAAAATAAATAACAAAGAATTTAAATTCAAAAGGATATTTTATTCAAACAAATATTTTATTACAATTTTGAATAGTACAAAATTGAGCTCTCATTATATATACACGCAATTTTGATTACATCTCATTTTCACTATACATTTGTACCTTGCTAAATCACTCGTTCACTCGTATTTGTTCTTTAACCATACTCCAGATTAAATCCAGCATTTGAGTTACTTGCAAAATAAACACTAACGCGGTAAAATTGAAAATGAAATATTTTTGTAGTGTAAACTAAAATGTATTTTTGAAAATATTATATGCCTCGGTTATTTGGGCTGTCCGTCATCATATTTATTTTGAATCCATCATACACGAACAACTTGTGACGTGCACAGTGTATCACTGTACATGCCACAAGGTCGTGCATACCAATATACACTTGATAAACTATAGGGACAAGTGAGCACAAGGTCAAACCAAATCAAAAGTTAGGTTCAACTCAAGTGCAATAAAAATAAAGTTACGATACAAGCACAAGGTCAAACCCAAGCCAAAGCGAGGTTCAACTCAGGTGTAATACAAATACATCACAAAATTGTCGAGTACAAGAATCCAAAAACCAACATAAAAACAAGCCGCGACCGAAAATTAAATGTACACTTGAACTCAATGTAACAACCCAATATTTTCAGCCATTCGCATCCGCATACGTCGGACTTGTATTGCTCAAAATACCGCATTGTAATAAAATCTAGAGGAAATAATCATCACACAGAATCACAGACACAGAAATATCAGAATAACTTGCAACGGAAATTAAAACATCATAGTAGTTCATGACGCTACTATTACAAAGTCTCAAAAAACAAAATACATAATATCAGTCTGTAAACAAATACAATAGAAATCCCAAATACATAGATTTTCAACAATATAAGAGCTGAAATAGAACAACTAAAACCGAAATAGACATATAACTAGACAAGCAGAATCTCCAGCGATTCCTAGCTGCAGAAAGAGAAATCCAAAGCTAAGCTGTGAATACTCAGGCAGACCCGAGCGTAAAGAAAAATACAAAACACTCGAGTCAGGACACACATACTTACACAATGTAAACCAACTCAAGTGAACTGCAATGAAGTATAAGTAACTTAAAGGATGCTTGGGTCCGCCCATCCTCTAAGGATCCGTTAAACTATTTACTATGTAGTAATATTGCGCTATTATAATAATGTCTACAGTAAAATAAACTTACTTTAAAATAGCATTAAGGAGTGACCCAATATTCCCCTTAACACGCAATAGTCCCAGTAGTCCATCCAGTATCAGCGTACCTCTAAATCGGAAGGCTACCCTAAATACTCCACAGGCTACGGGAGAAAAACAAACTCATAGTAAGGCTCGCTATGGTAGGTGACACGACACAACTAGGCAATGCCAGGGTAGATATACCAATTACGCTTCCGGGTTGGTGGTAAAGCATGGCAGCCACTACCGCCCACCTCGGAACGCACTCCCAAATCAAAATCGGAGGATGGCCATCAAATCAACCATAATAAAGAGCATAGTATCGAAGAAGTGCGTCTGATAGGAGGAGCTACCTCACATGGTCCGTCGATCGCTCTTGTTTTAGCCACCTTAAGCCAACTCATGGGAGTCGGGTCCACGTTCATACCTCAATAGGATCGTTGCCACCATCCTACTTCGTTCTGGAATCTCCACCGCATACACAGTTGTTAAAGTGGTTTTCGGTATCGATAGAGAGTATGTCCATATCCGATCCCGGTCTCTTTAACAACCAAACGTTATTATAACCGGTGGTTATAAATTTAAAAAATAGTATATATTTCAAAACCAAAGCCATTTTTAATTCAAAACTATATTCAAATCAAATAGTTTATCATTTCCATTTCAAATATATATTCACCTTCAAAAATCATAATACTTTCAAAGTTATAACCTTTTCAAGACCAAAATACTTGAAATCATTACACTTTGAAAATCATAACTTTTTCGAAATCATACATTTGAAATCATACTTTAATCCTTTCACAATTTATAGATTTATTCAATTAAACCCAAATTTTCAAATTTCCCATTTAATTCAATTCAAACCATCAGTTTCAATTCAATTCAGTTTTCCAACAAACCATTTCAAATCTTATCAATTTCAAATATAGATTTGGTCCACAAAATAAACTATTCAATTTTTAAGATATTTCAAAGCTTTAATGTCCCACATTTCAAAACTAAATTTTATAATTTCATATATCTCAAATTTAACTTCATTATTACTTAGTTTTGAAATATTCATTTTAAATCCAATATCATTTTATTTTAAATACCATTCCAAATTACATTTCAAAAATGGTTTATATTCGAAATCAAAATACTCCATTTAAACTATTTGAAAGTGAAGCTATTATCCTTACAAATCAAATATTCAATTCCTAAAAATTTAGCCTTTTCTGAGTTCATTTACTTAGTTAAAAACATTAAAATAGTGAAATTTCAGCTTTCCATGGCACTTAGAAAATGCCACGGTAAGTTATATTTGAAAACAATTCATTTCAGCAAAGACAACATTTAAAAATGCTGTAATAGTTCAGTTTTAGTTGGAAAATAGTTAAATTCAACTAAGACAGCATTTACAAAACTGCTTTAATAGTTCAGGGTTCAAATTAAAAGACTTAATTTAATTCAGCCAACCGCAACACTTAACGAGTGCTACAATATCCCTTTTATTAGTTTTAGATTTTACTTTAGTTTATACAACTACAGCATTCAACAAGTGCTGCAATAGCAATTAGTTAATATGTAACAAACCGCATATTTATCGATTTTATATTTAAATATTCCATCGTTAGTCGGATTTTAGTCCGAAAAGCTACTTTTTGCATACGGTCGAATTAGGACTCGGGACCACTCCCATTGAGTTTAAAATGCCGTTTGCGACCTTTTTGAGTATAAGATTCGATATGTTTGGAGAGAGTTGATTTTTGCTACTTTTCACTTTGGGTTTGGTTTTGGGCTCAGCCCTATGTTAACTTATGCTCAAATCTGAGCCACTCTTCCCCACTCACCCTCATTCTCTTCTCTTTTCAGTTTTTAGAGTATTAATGGTGGGAGAGATTGGAAATTAAAACTCCAAAACCCTAGTTCCTTTTGCAACTTCAAATTCCTAGCTCCAAATTCAAGAGAACCCATTGGTAAGCATTCCCTTCTTCTTCTCCAACTTACTCTCTTACCAATTTCAGAAATTCCTAAACCTAATTTTGGGAATGTTCTTGTTTTTGAGCTTAGATTCAAGCTCAATTGGGTTGTGTTGAAGAGAGGTTGATTCTCCATTTGCTTTCAAGCTTCTTCATTGCTCGATTTTGTGAAAAGGTGAGATTTTTATCTCACATCTATGCTTATATTTATCTTCGATTGTTAGGTATGAATTCCTAACACTTATTCGTGTGCAATTGCTTTTGGTTTGGATTGATTTGGTGAATATTCCAATTTCTAGTGTTTTGGGTTCAATCCTTTAATAATCATAACCTTGATGTTTGAACATGTGTTTTGGTGATGCATCGAGGAGCCAATAGGGCCGGGTAGCCGTTAGGCATAATTCCCTAGCGTCCGTGCTCGTTCGGATGCGAATTGGTGGAGGTTGCATATAAATTTATGGGCATCATTGGGCAGAGCATCAGGTTCGGCCGACCGACCCCCCTGGTTCGGTCGACCGACCTGCTAGTAAAAGTGCAGATTGCACTTCTGTTTCTGGTTCGGCCGACCGACCCCCCTGGCTCGATCGACCGACCTGATGCCGAGAAGTTTTTTAAAAACAAGGTACGGTCGACCGAGACCTGAGGCCGGTCGACCGACCTGTGCAATTTTGCCTATTTTCGCCTAATTGCTTGAATTTCCAACTCTAATCGATTTGTGTTGTTTTCCTATATGTTGTTATCATTTGTTATTGACTTTGATGACTTATTTTCTTTGGGAATTCTTTTAATATCCATTTCGATGGATTCAGTATCGATTTCTTTGGATTTTTATTCACATCTTCGTATGTGAATTTTAGTGATTGATTGTTCCTACAATCTTTTTTGTGCTTTGTCACTTTAAAATTATAAAGGTTTTCTATACTAGTAGTAAATATTAAAACTCTTTCCTCAAACGATTTCAATACTATTTTAATACCAAATTCATTTATAAAACCGTTTTCCAATCTATTAGTATATACAAACCTTTTCCTCACTCGTATGAGAAATCTAATTAAACGACTTAGTAAAACAAGTGGTATGAAACGCTTGCGTTCACTTTGTTGGTTAATTCTTGGACTTGTTCGATTGAAACTCTGGTGACAATTTTCTAGTGGAGATCTACAATTTGTTCGTAAATATTTAAGTTAAGCTAGTGGTTATGGGACATGTTGCTAAGCTCATATATTTACTAGCTTATTGTAATCGACACTTCTCGTTGATCATGACGATCATCTTTGTGATTTAGACTAGCAATGTGCGATGTCTCTTTGTCTGCGAGGGAGACTAAACCCCGTTTTGTGGAGTTTCGACTCAATTTGGTGGGGTAGCAACCCGTGGTCTTCGGGCCGTTTGTGGAGCTTTGGCTCAATTTGTGATGGTTAGCAACCATGGAATTAGCGTTCCGTTTGTGATACACGTGTTGGTGGGCTTTATGCTCCCGTTTGTGATAGGCCTCCCCCCCTTTGTGATTTCTGGATTTCTTGAGATGATTTCTAGAATTTGTGTTTCACCAATTTTTGTGATTTCCATTGATAAGTTTTATCAATATTTGTGCATTGGTGAATTTGTGCGTCATTGACTTTTGTGATTGACATTGATATTATTGTCAATATTTGTGCATTGGTGAATTTGTGTGTCATTGACTTTTGTGATTGACATTGATATAATCGTTAATATTTGTGGTTTGATGAACGAAATAAGGAGTATGGCATTTCTTTGATTCTTGTGTAGATTTGGTGATATTGATTAATCTCTCGTTGATTTTCAATTACTTATATATATCACAGCTTGGAATTGTGATTATTATGTGTTTAGTCATATCTCTTATTGTATGTCGTTTCATCTGATATCTATAGTTAGACTGATCTGTTTATTATTTTCTTATTAAATAATACTCGGGTCAGACCGAGATGTTACAGGTGCTTCAGCTTGACCTCTCACTTGGGATTGATTTCTCTGACTTTTGGCTTACTACTTAGATTAGTAGTTTATTTTGGAGTATACATTCGAGATATAGACTCCATAATGTATACTTATTCTTTTGTGTAGTTCATGTAACTATTCTTTTGTGATATTGTGGATCTTTTTAGACCACTACTCTGATGTACACTTCCTAGTGTAGTATTCATATCTATTTCCGCCTTTGTGATATGAATTGTCTGTGACTGATTTATGTTATGTTTATTTCTATATTTGTTTACGAAGATATTATAGCCACCGTGTGATAGTTTTGAGTTTGTGTCGGCGTGTCGAATTTCCACTTAAAAAGAATTGCATGTTATACTTTCTGACATATCGATGCTCGCACAAAGCAATTACACGGATGGTCGCTCCTCAACAGCCTTATTCTCCGTGCTAGTTGACAGCATTACTTCGTAGTGTTCTTGGCTAGCGTGGGTATACAGGTGGGGCGTTACAGCTTGGTATCAGAGGCAAACTTTGGAACAATATGGAATATTATAACAAGGATCATCGTCCTAAGTCCATCTTAGGAGTCGTGCTTTAGGATTTAATTCGAGTCTTCGTACCGATTCATCCTATTTTCCTTGTGATTCCTTGTTTATCTATTAAGATTTCTTGATTTTCAATTTAGTGAATAATCTTCTTCTTGCTTTTCTTTCTTTCTAAGGAAGAGGAATGTCTAGACCAGGCCGTCCCAGAGCTGGACCATCTAGTGTTCCACCCCAAGATGGAGTTTTTATGACTGCTCAACAGCTTCTTGATTTAGTGACGAATGCTAAAGCAGCTGGAGCTAATCCGGAACCTACTCACCCAAAGTCGGGATTCGCACGCTTGTGTAGCGATTACACTAATTTGGGTGGGGAGCCATTCAAAGGTTCCGAAACTGTTATTGAAGTACAGGTTTGGTTAAGGTCATGCGATCGAATCTTTTCTCGCATGAATCTTATTGACCTTCACCGAGTTCAGGTGGCCTCTAGTATGCTCCGAGAAAGAGCATTGGACTGGTACGAGCTTCTTATTTCTGAAACTAATGAAGCGAATCTCACCTGGGAGAAATTCCGAGAACGCTTCGAGTTGAAATTTGTACCAGAAGCTGAGAAAGTGACATTGGCTCGACGATTTATAGACCTTGTTCAAGGTGAGTCCTCCATGACTGATTACATCGCCTCCTTCGAGTTGCTTTCCAAATATGGGGTTGAATACATCAACACCCCTTTAAAGAAGAACCAGAGGTTCGTCTATGGCTTAAACAAAAATCTCAAGAAGCCATTACTTCTAAAATTAGAAGTGTCTTTCGACCAACTCGTTGATATCGCTCTTCGTCTTGAAGAGGCTGATAGGGAGAATGATGTTGAAGTGGTGGGTTCCAAACCTAACTTCAACAACAAGAAGAGGCCAAATAAATTCAAAGGACCTTATCCCAATAAGAAAGGGAAGCAAGCAACCTCCGTGGCAAAGACTTCTTCCTTTGGCCGTGGGGAATGCTATAATTGTGGTTCGAAGGACCATTATGCGAACAAGTGCCCAAGGTCTCTCTCTTGTCGCTACAACAAAGTTCCCGGTCATGTTATATCTTCATGCCCCAAGCTTCAGGGCAGGAAGGAGGGAAAACTTAATGTTGCTCAAGCCCCTGGCAACACATCTCATGGCCAAGGCATTTCTCATTCTATTCTGGATGGAATTATTTTATTTCGTGATCATCCTATTCAAGTTCTTTTTGATACGGGTGCGTCCCATTTTTTATATCAAAAGAACTTGTTGATACTTTTTCTTTGGATGTTTTGTGTTTAATGACTTCTTTGAGAATTGCGAATCCGGTTGGTGGATCCGCAACAATCAGTTTATTGTGTAAAGATGTCGAGATTATTTTGTGTGATTTTCCTTTCCTAGCCGATTTGCATGTCATGTGTTATTTAGGCTCTGGAATGATTTTGGGAATGGATTGGCTTAACCGTTATGAAGCCCATATCCTATGTCCTGAGCGGACTATTTATCTTCGACATCCTCAATCTGTTAAGAAGATTTCTATTAATCTTAAAGATTCGGATTCCGCTTTGGTTGCATCTTTATATTCTTTAAACCCTTGTGATGACGATGATGATGATGAGGGTGATATTATTTCTTTTATTCACGTCGTTCGTGAATTTTCCGACATATTCGAGCCCGTTTTAGGATTACCACCTATGCGAGCAATTGAGTTCAGAATTAATCTTATTCCTGGAGCTCAACCTATCACTCGTCCTTCGTATCGTATGTCCAATAAAGAAAACGAGGAGATGCGTAAACAATTATCTGAATTGGAGACGAAGCAATTTATTCGCTCTAGTTCCTTGCCTTGGGGAGCTTCGGCTATTTTCGTGAAGAAATCAGATGGTACACTTAGGCTTTGCGTTGACTACCGCAAGCTTAATGATCTTACTATCAAAAATAAATATCCTTTACCTCAGATTGATGATTTATTTGACCAACTTAGTGGTGCTAGAGTCTTTTCACAATTGGACTTGGCTACCGGTTTTCATCAGCTTCGTATCGCAGAGGATAGCATTCCTTTGACATCGTTCCATACTCGGTATGGGCCTTATGAATGGCTTGTCATGCCATTTGGTTTGACGAATGCTCCGGCTTATTTCGTTGACTTAATGAATCGACTTTTTAAAGACTTCCTCGACCGGTTTGTTCTCATCTTTATCGATGATATTCTTGTGTATTCTAAAACCGAGGAGGAGCATGGAAAACATCTTCGGATTGTGTTGGAAACTCTTAGGAGTAATCAATTAAAGGCAAAATTTTCTAAATGCCACTTTTGGCAATCTCGTGTGAAGTTTCTCGGTCACATTATTTCCGAATCCGGAATTTCCGTGGATCCTTCAAAGATTGAAGCGATTCAAGATTGGAAGAGACCGGAGAGTGTGACGGAGATTCGTAGTTTTCTTGGATTGGCAGGTTATTACCGCCGTTTTATCAAAGACTTTTCTAAGATTGTCGTGCCTCTCACTAGCTTGACTAAGAAAGGTGTTAAATACATTTGGTCGGACAAATGTGAAGCTTCTTTTCAGAAATTAAAAGAACTCCTTTCTGATGCTCCTATTCTTGTTATTCCCGAGGGGAATCAAGATTTCGTTGTTTATACCGATGCTAGTCGCGTGGGTTTGGGTGCCGTTCTTATGCAAAGAGAACGTGTTATTGCTTATGCTTCTAGGCAATTGAAGCCTGCTGAGACTAGATATGCCACTCATGATTTAGAACTCGCGGCTATTGTTTTTGCTCTCCGTATTTGGCATCATTATCTTTTAGGGGAGAAATTTGTTCTTTATACTGATCATAAGTCTTTGAAGTATTTATTCTCTCAAAAGGAACTTATTTTGCGTCAACAACGTTGGATCGAATTTCTTGCACCATATGATCTTGATATTCTTTATACTCCCGGTAAGGGTAATCGTGTCACCGATGCTCTTAGCCGTAAACAACAAGCTGTTGTTTCTATGATGATATCCGAATGGAACGATCTCGAGATCTTATCCACTTGTGAGATTCGAGACCGCGTATCCGATTTATGCTCATCATTTGTTTTATGTAGCCTTGAGGCTCATCCTTCTCTTTTGGACCGCATTCTTGAAGCTCAAAGGCTAGATTCCGAATTGGCTCTTCTTGGCCAAAATATTAAGGATAAAATTGATATTGAAGGTTTGAAAGACTTTGATATCGATTCTCGTGGCGGCATTCGGAAATTTGGTAGACTTATCGTGCCAAATATTAGTGATCTTCGTAAAGATATTTTAGAAGATTCTCATCGTTCTAAATTTACCATTCATCCCAGAAGTTGTAAAATGTACGCAGATATGAAGCGACTTTATTATTGGTAGGGAATGAAACTTGACATCGCTAACTTCGTTAAGCGTTGCATGACTTGCCAACTCGTTAAGGCCGAACATCAAAGGCCTGGTGGGTTATTGCAGCCTTTAGAAAATTCCAATTTGGAAGTGGGACAGTATTTCCATGGATTTTATAGATGGCCTTCCCCGTTCTCGTTCGGGTCATGATAGCTTATGGGTGATTGTTGATAGACTTACTAAATCCGCCCATTTTATTCCCGTTCGGTCTAACCGAACCGTTCCTCTTTTGGCCAAGCTCTTTGTCAAAGAGATTGTTAAATTGCATGGAGTTCCTACTTCTATTGTTAGTGATCGTGATCCATTGTTTACTAGTGGATTTTGGAAGAGTCTTCAAAAAGCTTTGGGAACGAAGCTTAATTTTAGCACCGCTTATCATCCTCAGTCCGATGGACAAACCGAGCGTGTGAATCAAACTCTTGAAGACCTTCTTCGTGCATGTGTGCTTAATTTTGGTGGAAGTTGGGAGGATCATATTTCACTTGTTGAATTTTCCTATAATAATAGCTTCCAATCTAGTATTGGTATGGCACCTTTCGAGGCACTCTATGGAAGGCCATGCCGATCTCCTTCTTGTTGGCTTGAGGCCGGTGAGAAGCTGGTTTTAGGTCCAGATTTTATTCGTGATTCCACAGAAAAGATTGATCTTATTCGTTATAGGATGAAAGAAGCTCAGAGTAGACAAAAATCCTATGCCGATAACCGGAGAAGGAAGTTAGAATTTTCTGTGGGAGATCTTGTGTTCATTCGTGTTTCACCTATGAAAGGTGTTGTACGTTTCAGTCGATCGGGAAAATTGGCGCCTCGATATATTGGGCCATTTCCTATCACTGAACGTATTGGTTCCATGGCTTATCGCCTTTTATTACCGGCTCAATTTTCTGCTATCCATGACGTGTTTCACGTTTCTCAACTACGGAAGTGCCTTCAAGATTCTGATTCTGTTCTTGAGCCCGGTGTTGTGGAAGAAATTGAAGTTTCGCCTAATTTAGCTTATGAGCAACATCCTACTCGTATCATTGCTTCGGAAGTCAAACGACTTCGAAATAAAGATGTTCCGCTTGTTAAAGTTCAATGGTCTTCAAATCCTAAGGATTTTTCTTGGGAATCTAGAGAGTACATCGAGCGAACACATCCGGACTTACTTTCTCGTGCTCTTTGAGGTGAACTTCTTATTTCAAACTTCTTTTGTGTTGAATATGCTTTTATGGTTGTTACTATATATCTTCTTCTTAAGATATTGCGAGGACGCAATTTCTTTAAGGAGGGGAGTCTGTAACAACCCGCATATTTATCGATTTTATATTTAAATATTTTATTTAAATATTTCATCGTTAGTCGGATTTTAGTCCGAAAAGCTATTTTTTGCATACGGTCGAATTAGGACTCGGGACCACTCCCATTGAGTTTAAAATGCCGTTTGCGGCCATTTTGAGTATAAGCTTCGATATGTTTGGAGAGAGTTGATTTTTGCTACTTTTCACTTTGGGTTTGGTTTTGGGCTCAGCCCTATGTTAACTTATGCTCAAATCTGAGCCACTCTTCCCCACTCACCATCATTCTCTTCTCTTTTCAGTTTTTAGAGTATTAATGGTGGGAGAGATTGGAAATTAAAACTCCAAAACCCTAGTTCCTTTTGCAACTTCAAATTCCTAGCTCCAAATTCAAGAGAACCCATTGGTAAGCATTCCCTTCTTCTTCTCCAACTTATTCTCTTACCAATTTCAGAAATTCCTAAACCTAATTTTGGGAATGTTCTTGTTTTTGAGCTTAGATTCAAGCTCAATTGGGTTGTGTTGAAGAGAGGTTGATTCTCCATTTGCTTTCAAGCTTCTTCATTGCTCGATTTTGTGAAAAGGTGAGATTTTTATCTCACATCTATGCTTATATTTATCTTCGATTGTTAGGTATGAATTCCTAACACTTATTCGTGTGCAATTGCTTTTGGTTTGGATTGATTTGGTGAATATTCCAATTTCTAGTGTTTTGGGTTCAATCCTTTAATAATCATAACCTTGATGTTTGAACATGTGTTTTGGTGATGCATCGAGGAGCCAATAGGGCCGCGTAGCCGTTAGGCATAATTCCCTAGCGTCCGTGTTCGTTCGGATGCGAATTGCTGGAGGTTGCATATAAATTTATGGGCATCATTGGGCAGAGCAACAGGTTCGGCCGACCGACCCCCCTGGTTCGGTCGACCGACCTGCTAGTAAAAGTGCAGATTGAACTTCTGTTTCTGGTTCGGCCGACCGACCCCCCTGGCTCGGTCGACCGACCTGATGCCGAGAAGTTTTTTAAAAACAAGGTCCGGTCGACCGAGACCTGGGCCGGTCGACCGACCTGTGCAATTTTCCCTATTTTCGCCTAATTGCTTGAATTTCCAACTCTAATCGATTTGTGTTGTTTCCCTATTTGTTGTTATCATTTGTTATTGACTTTGATGACTTATTTTCTTTGGGAATTCTTTTAATATCCATTTCGATGGATTCGGTATCGATTTCTTTGGATTTTTATTCACATCTTCGTATGTGAATTTTAGTGGTTGATTGTTCCTACAATCTTTTTTGTGCTTTGTCACTTTAAAAATATAAAGGTTTTCTATATTAGCAGTAAATATCAAAACTCTTTCCTCAAACGATTTCAATACTATTTTAATACCAAATTCGTTTATAAAACCGTTTTCCAATCTATTAGTATATACAAACCTTTTTCTCACTCGTATGAGAAATCTAATTAAACGACTTAGTAAAACAAGTGGTATGAAACGCTTGCGTTCACTTTGTTGGTTAATCTTGGACTTGTTCGATTGAAACTCTGGTGACAATTTTCTAGTGGAGATCTACAATTTGTTCGTAAATATTTAAGTTAAGCTAGTGGTTATGGGACATGATGCTAAGCTCATATATTTACTAGCTTACTGTAATCGACACTTCTCGTTGATCACGACGATCATCTTTGTGATTTAGACTAGCAATGTGCGATGTCTCTTTGTATGCGAGGGAGACTAAACCCCGTTTTGTGGAGTTTCGACTCAATTTGGTGGGGTAGCAACCCATGGTCTTCGGGCCGTTTGTGGAGCTTTGGCTCAATTTGTGATGGTTAGCAACCATGGAATTAGCGTTCCGTTTGTGATACACGTGTTGGTGGGCTTTATGCTCCCGTTTGTGATAGGCCTCCCCCCTTTGTGATTTCTGGATTTCTTGAGATGATTTCTAGAATTTGTGTTTCACCAATTTTCGTGATTTCCATTGATAAGTTTTATCAATATTTGTGCATTGGTGAATTTGTGCGTCATTGACTTTTGTGATTGACATTGATATTATTGTCAATATTTGTGCATTGGTGAATTTGTGTGTCATTGACTTTTGTGATTGACATTGATATAATCGTCAATATTTGTGGTTTGATGAACGAAATAAGGAGTATGGCATTTCTTTGATTCTTGTGTAGATTTGGTGATATTGATTAATCTCTCGTTGATTTTCAAATACTTATATATATCACAGCTTGGAATTGTGATTTTATGTGTTTAGTCATATCTCTTATTGTATGTCGTTTCATCTGATATCTATAGTTAGACTGATCCATTTATTATTTTCTTATTAAATAATACTCGGGTCAGACCGAGATGTTACAGGTGCTTCAGCTTGACCTCTCACTTGGGATTGATTTCTCTGACTTTTGGCTTACTACTTAGATTAGTAGTTTATTTTGGAGTATACATTCGAGATATAGACTCCATAATGTATACTTATTCTTTTGTGTAGTTCATGTAACTATTCTTTTGTGATATTGTGGATCCTTTTAGACCACTACTCTGATGTACACTTCCTAGTGTAGTATTCATATCTATTTCCGCCTTTGTGATATGAATTGTCTTTGACTGATTTATGTTATGTTTATTTCTATATTTGTTTCCGAAGATATTATAGCCACCGTGTGATAGTTTTGGGTTTGTGTCGGCGTGTCGGATTTCCACTTAAAAAGAATTGCATGTTATACTGTCTGACATATCGATGCTCGCACAAAGCAATTACACGGATGGTCGCTCCTCAACAGCCTTATTCTCCGTGCTAGTTGACAGCATTACTTCGTAGTGTTCTTGGCTAGCGTGGGTATAGAGGTGGGGCGTCACATAATATTAGCCTTTAATTCATTCGCATCAACCACAGCACTTACAAAGTGCTGTAATATCCTTTACAACAAATTTTAAGTTAACTTCAGAAACAATTGCATTTCTGAAGTGCTATTAATTCAATTTCCAGCTTTTCAATACAATTTCAGAAGCAATTAAATTTTGATTTAAACCATTTTAACTTATAAAAATTATATTTTTACACTCAAAAATATTCATTTAAATACCCTTTAACTTATGATTTTTTAAAGTAAATTTCACAAATAAATATCAAGTTCTCAATACTTCACTTATTTAATTCAAGTGCACAATTTTCTTTTCTTTGCACTTTTAAACTTAACACTTGTTTAATTTCCATTTCAAAATATAAATTTAATTTTCCATTTTATTTTCTTAACTTAACTTTTATTTTTAAACAAAATTTCACATTTCCAAGTCAAGTTATATTTCAAATTACACTTTTAAGCATTCATTTATTTAACCATTTTAAATTCATAGAAAAATCAATAACACTTTATTAAGTCATTTTAAATTCAAATTTAATCAAATTATCATATTTATTTACTTGACTTAACTCTATTTTTTTATAAAATCACAAATTTCAAAATAAATTTATATTTCAAATTTCAACTTAACCATTCATTTATTTAACATATTTACTTATAGAAAAATCTCTAACATTTTATTTAAACATTTTTTCATTTAAATTTAAATCAAAATATCATAATATACAATTTTAAAATACTTAAAAATTTACAAAAAAACTTCATAAAATAACCACGGGTCTGTATAATATTTTCTAACCTAGGTCAAGTGATACGGATAATATATCATTTCAATCCGTAATTTACAAAGAAAAATCGGGGTTCTATCATTTCAAACCCGCAATCCCAAGTAAAATAAAATAAATAAAAATCTCTCAGGCCTATCCTTTCCGCCCACAACGATTTTTCCCTATTCTAAAGTCCGTTCGGGTATGTATCATATCAACTCATAGTGATTCTATTCTATAGGGAACATGCAGTGTAATACACAGAAATAAATAAACAGTATAGCAACATATAGCAGTATCAGATGATATGACAAGTTTATAAACAGGGTTAACATCATATGATTTATATCACAGGCAGATATAACATGATAAAATATTTCAACACATTCACTTGCAATCAATTCATAGTTATATAAGTATAAATGTCCAGCGTGAATACTCACCTCTTTAAGCTGGAGATAGCCAATCAAAACACACAGAACAAATTCAGAAAGCACGATATGGCATGACACAGCACGACTATGATTCAAATAAGAGAGAGAGCCAAGATGATTATCTTGTAAACAACCAGTAAAACAAAGCAACATACATATGAATATTCAACCAAAACAATATAGAAACCAATGGAAATACAAAGCAACAAAGACAAGACCTTGCCTTTACCATCCACATGCTTGGCCTAGGGGACTCTTATGCTTGGCTATGATGATTCTTTGGCTTGGGTATGGCATCAAAATGCATGGCTAGCAAGGAGATGAAGATGTAGAAGTTGCAACATGAAGCATACATAGGTTCAAGGCCAAAAGGGGTAGGTTTTGTTCAACTTTAGGTTCGGCCAAAGGGTCGATTGGGCTCGGCCCAAGCTAGTACAGGTCTGGTCAGATGTGGAGTTGGCTGAAGTGATGGTCAAAGGTGGTGTGGTGGTGGATATGGTGGTGGCCGAAGTGATAGAAGAAGGGTAGTGTGAAGCTAAGGTCGGCTAGCATGCTTTTTGGTGGAGTTTTGGTGAAAAGTTTATGGTGCAAACTCAAATGGAGGTCACGACCTGGACTTGATCAAAGAAGAGGCTAACGGTGTTGCTATAGATGGTGGTGGTGTGGTCGGTGGTGAAGGTGGAGAGTAGTGGCCATGCAAAGCAAGAAGAAACAAAGGCAAATCACAAGAAAAAGAAGAAGGAAATGAGAAAATAGAAAAGTCATTATCAATCTTTTTCTCTGGCCGTGAGTTTGAATGAGGAGAAATATTTTTTCATGTGAAATTAAAGAGGAATACAAGGCTACAGTAAGGAGATGTACGGCCAAGCAATGAAAAGACAAAAGAAAGAAATGAAAAGGCAATGGTGAAATGAAAAGTCATATGGAAATGAAAGGTCTTTTGTCTCTTTGTATTTCCATTTTCTTTTAAATTAAAATAAACAAAATAAAATTCAGTAAATAAAATAGAAAAAAAGAAAAATAAAGTGGAAATGGAAATAAATAAATAAATATTTTACGGAAAAATAGAAAATAAATAAGAAAATAGTTATATAATTGAAACTAGACTTTAAAATTGTAAACAAAATAAAATCAACATTTGAAAATTATAACTACACTTTTAAAATGTATTAAAAATAAAATTATATACATAACATGTCATGTTACACATATATACACAAATTAGAACAAGATAAGGCAAACAAAAATATTATTTATATAAATTAAAATAAACAATTTTGGTTAAATAAACAATTTACAAACAATATTGTAAAAAGCGTAACTTTCATAGTATAAATCAGATTTCAACGAAACAAAAAGTAGTATACTTAAAGTTTAATTTATTTTCATAACAAAAGATAAAATTCAAAAATTCAAAAAAATCAAATATTTAAATTTTAAATTTTAAATTCAAAGTTTGACCATATTGATCAAAATACACATTTTTGGAAAATATTTTATTTATTCATGTTTGGAATTATAATTCACATAAAAATCAAAATTTATATTTAAAATAACAAAATAACAAAATTTATTCATTTTAATAAATAAAATAAAGTTTCTAAATTATGAATTTCAATTAGAATAATTAAAATATACAATTAAACTAATCACAAAATACAGGGTTGTTACACCCAAACTGGTCAGAGAAACTAAAATGCACATGACTTTAAGAACAAAGAAAACCTCAAATGGCCAGACTCACATTTTCCAAATGAACAAGTTCAATTGGAAACCAGAGATTCAGGCATATGCACCAGAATTGGAAATAAAGCAATGCAAAACTTTCAAATGAACACAGCATATGTTCAACCAAGTGGATCAACACCTCAAGTGCAAAGCAGGTTACATATTGCAATGCAGACAACCAGAACAAAGCAAGCCTGGCAACATGGAAGCAAATGCAAACTAGCTCGAAGCAACAACAAAGTAATGACTTACATCAAAACACAAACACACATACATACATACATACATACATACATACATAAATATATGTATGTATGTATGCAAGGGGAGATGACACTGCAGCTACCAATTGAACATAGTCTCGACCAAAACAAACAAATCAGTCCAGGCTCTTAATAACCAATGCAACTTCAAAATCACAAGCATACATATATACATGAGTAAACAACATGCATACATATGCATATAGACATGACTCACAACATCATCAATAAACCAAAGCTCAATACAGTGAATTACAAATCCAGACAATTTTCTAAAGCATGCAAGTGAAGCCTCAATCAAGCTCCACATAAAACCAGACTACATAATGAACACAAGTGACTTAAAGCACATGATGCAATAAACTAAATACAAGTGCATATATACAACAAGCACATGACTCAAAACGTCATCATTGAAGACCAGAAAATCAAGTGCAGACACTACATGAACTGGCTCAAAGAGCAGACACAAGAAAACAATGAAGCAACCATAGCTACAGTTTTAAGTCTACAACAACATCGAGTATGCCAGACCTCAGATGCAATGCACATGAATCAAAAGAAAGGAACAAATATGCCCAGCTCTAACAAGGACTAAACGAGTACACATATATATACATACATAAATGTGTGTATGCATACAGATGGAATTTATGTCATATCGCGCAGAGAAAAATTCCTTATCGTGAACAAATTAAGTTACAATATTAAAAACGTGATATATTTCAGTAGATTTATCGGATTTCAATTTCATTTTCACCATTAAAACACAAATATTTTTCCTTTCTATTAAGATCGATATATAATATGTTTTGATAAAAAAAATTACTTTCGGCGGCAAATATTTGCTAGGTAACTTAGCAAATATTTTCCATGCAACAAATGTTTTTCTTCAATGGTTGCCAGGCAATATGGCAAATATTTGCATGCTTATAAAGCAAAAAAAGAATTATTTTTTTAATTTTCGATGGTTGCTAGGCAACCTGGCAAATATTTGCCATGTAACAAATTTTTTTCTTCAAAATTTGCCAACCAACCTGGGAAGTATTTGCATATTTGCCAAGCAATATGACAAAATATTTATCAGGCATCATGGAAAATATTTGCTAAGTGGCATGGCTAATATTTTCCCTTAAAAATAATCTTTTTCAATCAAAACATGCTATATATGGACCTTGATATAAAGGTAATAAAATTTATGATTTAATGGTGAAAATGAAATTGAGATCCGATAAATTTGCTAAAGATATCACATTTTTAATATTGCAAATTAACTTCTCATTATAGTATATAGCTGCCTGGGTGGTATGATATAAATTATACGGACCAAATTTATAATGCTAAATTCAAAGGGGAAAAACTTACATTAATTTGGGAAAGTAGGGACATGTCCCTAATTTCCACTACTGGATAACTATGGAATGACTCATTTGATAGTTTTCTATTGGTTAATATAAATAATACCAAGCAAAGAATATCGATATGACTAATTTACATAGTTCTCTCGACTTGAGAATACTGTTGATCTTCAATATGGAAGCTTCGATTTGATTGTAATTAAATCGTGGCATGATGTCCATCGAACGACTATAGTTGGGTCGAGTGAAAGCATTGGAAGTGAAACAATTTTCAAGAGAGGATTCGTCTCCTCGGTTATATGAGGTCAGTATCACACTCAACTGATGTCAAGTCAAAGTCTCTGGCAAGAGTAGTTCGGTTAATAGTGATTATTATTATTAAATCAAAGACTTAGTGTTTGGATTACAATGTTGAATGTGGAGAGTATTGGAATTTTGACCATTACCAAGTTCCATAAGTCTGAACGTGATATAGTTTTGATGAAAAAAATTGGTGTAAAAAATTGTCACCATGAGCTACCACTTAGAATAAGTACCAAATGATGTGTAAGCGATAAATTTAGCCAAAATGTCACATCACCTGCTGAGTGATGTGTGAATTTTAATATTCAAATAGTTCTATATTAATCACTGACTGACATTACACCTTTGAGTTGCACAACCGTAATGATGAATACTCGGAACGAAGCACATGATTTAATTAATTTATAAATTGTTGCAAACTAATTAATATTTATGAAATATTAATTATTAAACTTCATTTGATTTGTTTGGATTAGCACTTAATAAAGTGCATCTATAAAAGTTATAAACGTGCGTATTGATATTCGATATTAATAAAATATTTAAATTAGATTTAAATAAATTAATTGCTAAGTGTGTTTTTGGAATATTTAATTGAGGCCCACAAGCATGATGAAAAAATAGATATGTTTTAAATATGATTTGAAAATCTAAAGGAGGAATTAAAAAGAAAAAGAAATAAATCTCCTTTTTATGAATCACTTAAATATCATTTATGAAATGAACTTTGTTCCTTTATCTTTATTTTATTCTGCTAAATATATGAAAGGGCTGGAAGAGCATTCGGTGATCTAATTTTCGAATTAAATAAGGAAGGATTTAAAGGAGGAATTTGAAAAGGTTTTATTGATTTCTTTTAAAACATATTCTCTCTCATCCTTATTCACATTTTGTTTTAGACAAATATTTTTTCCTTCCTTTCTTAAGCTCTCCTCCTCTCATTTAATAGCCTCCGTGAAAATAAAAATTTCATAAAACAAATTCAAACAAAACAAATAAATTCAAAGTTTCAACGATCCATCTTTTTGGACGGTTTAAATCGATAATAAACCACACATATCAACTCAAACCATTCAAAAGTGAGGATTGTTAATGGGGTAAATAAGAAAATAAGAGGAAAGAAAAACAAAACACAGAATCTCACAGTGGAATGAAAAAATAATAATCAAATAAACAATTCATGAAGCTGTTTAACAAATAACATTTGATTACACTTTAACAATTCAAATCAGAGTTATACATACATAAAAAATAAACAAATAATGCAGCGGAACACAGAATGTAGTGGAATAATAAATATCAATAATACATCGAATCTTCGTCTTTCTAGAAAATAGTCTTCAATACATTGAAAATCTCAGATTGACCCGAGCGTAATAAAAAGAAAAAACACTCGATTTAGAACTAAAAGATCTTATATAAGTCAAATCAAAACAAATAAAATAGAAATATTAGTGCATTAGTTTCATAGATATTATGGGATTTTCATCTCCTATCAAGTGTACAACGTGTATATAATTATTTAAAAGGTTTCAAATAATTCGAAATCTTAACCTTCTAATTAAAACAAATCTGAAGTTTGAATTAACTTAAACCCTTCAAATAATTCAATTCCTAATAAAATCCAAATTCAAAAAATTATATGGGTATATGTCATTTCAACCAGTACCAAAAATCAACATTTTCAAATCAATGAAAACCGCTCGGGTTTATCATTTCAACTCATAATGATTTTTCCCTAATTTATAAGATCGTTCGGGTATGTATCATTTCAACCCATAGGGATACAAAGATATAGACATAATAACATCCAATCATCTAAAGTGTCACCAATAACATCCATCTAATCACACAAATATCAACAATTGAACATACATCACAATCATCATTGAAATCAACCAATAACTACCAACAATTTATTGGTTATCATTAACGGTTATTTAACTGACATTTTATATTTCAGCATTAAATTAAATGGCAATTAAATTAAATAAAAGTCAGATTTAACTGGAATGAAAATTTAAAATACACTAAACAACAACTAGTCAATTTCTAATCACATCATAAATTCAATTTAACTAAAGTAAGAAAATTAGTAGTTGTGAGTGTTTGCTCACCTTTCGTGGCTACGAAGGTGATGATAAAATGGAGAAATATGGATATTCCTAGCAAAGATCCAAATGCAAAGAAAATCCAACAAATCTTAGACAAGAACACGAATCAATAAACAAGTTTCAACTACTTACAACTTCCAAACAACCCAAGATCCAAACTACGGACAAACCTGAAACTAGGTTATCTTTAAGAAAATATTCGGACCAAATTATTACTGAATCTGTAAAAATGACTAACAAGAAAGTTGTTACAAATTGTTTTATCTCCATTTAAAAAAAATGAATCACTCAAAAAGCTTCATCCTTATGGAAGTTATGATCAAAACAAACAGATATGTTTTCTGAGTTGAAAATCTAAGTTCCAAAATACTGGGTTTTTGGCATAGCAAATTAAGGAACTTGAAGAACTGATCTAAAGTAAAGTTGAAGCCATTAGAAAAATAAATGGTTTGAAAGAAAGAATCACATAATTTGGTTCATTTCTGAAGGAGATATGATTGACACAATATGAGGTATTTTCGGCCAAAACTGGACTCGAGAAAGGACTTAGGAAATGGAGGTTTTGTATAGAAATATTTGGAATGGGAAGAAGGGTTAAACAACAAAGTTGTTACCGTTGATATTATACACGGTTTAAAAAAAAATTAATTAATTTGATTCAGACTTGAGTACACAAGTTTGAGGTGGATTACATCATTTCGTGTTTGGATTTTTCATTCGATTCTTGATTGCAAATATTTGATATGAATTTTTGATTTGATTCTAAAACTCTCTTAGTATGTGGATATGCAAGGAGAATGATGGTTTCTAGTCAAGAAACCTTATCAAATTCCGCATTAGAGAAGTTGAATGAACAATACTAGTTCGAAAATGAACTTGTGTAATCGAGCGATCAAATGTGATTTTGCGAATAAAACAATATACATACAACTTATGTAATTATTCCAATTTTTTTCATCAGAACTACATTTTATTTAGATTCATTATTGATCTCGTTGATTAACACATGTATCACTCCATACTTTAATATTTATTCCATAGATTTTCTCTATTCAATACAAAACACTAACATATTCATTCTCACAGCATTACTTATATTTCCTTCATCTTAAATTACATTCATTTTCACATGTAATATTTCTCATTTAATCCCACATTTATATGAGAATCATTTCATGAGAAATTCCCTTCAGTTTATAACCAATTTATAAAGGCATAATTCCTTTTGTAAGACATTATTCGGGTTTAAAGTTATCACAACTTATATGATAACCATTTATTGCAACTTTCATTTATTTCATAAACAATTTACAAGTCGTGGCTTTATTTATAATCATTTCACTTTTAGTTCATATTTTTTTCCAATTACTTCCACTTTTACTTTCCAAATTTATTTATGACACATTTCATAAATTTTAATTAAGTTTATAAACATAATTTTTCCAATTTAATCTCATTTACAACTTTTCTTTAATCACAGTTTCAATTTAAACATCCAAGGTTTAAAGTTCATATCTTTATACATGCCAATAATGTATAAACAATTCTATTCATTTACTAAACATAGATATAACAAATTTAACCTTGTTTCACTTGATTTCAATTTAAGGTTACCAAATTCAACTGCATAATTCAACAAAATTTCTACATTTCAACTTATATATTAATTCAGAAGTTTAGAATATCTAAAATATCCAGATATTCCATTTTTTTTTCAATATAGTTGAAACTAACGGTCACAAATAACCAAAATCCACAACAACATTTCAGTTTTATATCGAATATCCTAATTATCCACTTCATTCTCTTTAATTCACCATTATTAAACTAGTGTTAGTCCATAAATTCAAATCAACAATAATAACAAAAGAAATGATGGGACCATGTATATCGCATAACCTTTTTGAAATTCAGTTGGTGAAATGCAACCTTCATTAACTCAAGTAATATTCAAATTTGTATGCATTTAGTTTTTTTTATCTATGCATAATAAATAAAATTACTTACCTTAAAAATGAAAACGTTCAATTTGGTTTTCCCAAAAACGATCTTTCATTTCCATTAAAACATCCTTTCTGCTTACTTAAATCTATTAATTGCAGTCAACGTTTTCTTCCATTCTAATTGAAATATTTCAATAGCATTAATTGCAATTATTTACAAGGTTAAATTTCAAAACACACTACTAAAATGAATGAAAAATGGAACAATTGTTTCCTTTAGTCATTAAGCACATTTATAAATTTGTTGTTTATATAGCAGAGTAATCAATAACTTACTTAAATAAATTATTTTTCTACTCTTGTAAACCATCTGTATGCTAATACACAGTTCAAATATACATATGTTTCTTTCTTTAAATAAATCATTCTTTATTTTAATGAAATTAAACCTACATTCACAAATGAAGCATTCATTTTATTTGATATAAATGTTCTTTTCATTAAATCAACTTTTCTTATATTTTCAAAAAACATAAGCTACGTTTGATTACACCTATTAATTTACAATTTGGTGTACTCTCTACCATTAACTAAAATTATTCAGTTACATTAATTTCAGTTGTTTACAAAGGTGAATTTCAAAATGGACAAAATAAATGTAATGAGAAATAGAATAATTATTTCCTATCAAATAGTAATTTAAACATATTTATACACTATTGGATATCAACAATAATTATTCATTTTTTACTAAACAATAGTTCGAGAGGCTGACTGTAAAAGCAGAACACAGGTACCGATGTATGCTACGGTGGGTGTTACCCCACTGTTGGTTGAACGTTACAAAAGTGGTTCTTGTCTCTTGATCCTTGCAACATCTGGAGGATGATTTCTCAATCTACAAGGTTTGATTCATTGTTCAAGGTACGATTCATTGGCTATATCTAAAGAAAAAATTCTATCCTTCAAGGTGTACTTCAAGGCTTTGGAATTAAGGTATGATCTACTTATTCTAATAATTTTGATATAATGTTTTAATGAATAAAATTGAATATCATAATTTATATGTGTTCAATATTGTCTATTTGATTTGAAAATGTTTTATGTAGGTTGAATTGTTTATCGTATGAATTGATTATTTTTTTATTTAGATAAATCAAAACTGAAACTTGTATATGATTGGAAAATATTTTAATTTTCAATCTATGTTTAACCATTCAAACCAAAGTGTAATTCTTTTGATTTGAAAGTTCATACATTCTTTTATTTGTATTTATGCTGTAACAGAAACATACATAAGACTAAATGATGTTTTGATAACAAATTGATTACAACAAATTTCTAAATTAGTTACCCTATTTAACATCATAATTATCCTTATTTAAGTATTCAAATAATTCTAACATATTGCCTAATTTGGTAAATATCACCTTTTGTTTTATAATAATAATGAATTTTTTTATTTACTCATATGGGTTGAATCTCTTTATTTTTGAAAGTTTATTTGTTCTTATTATTTGCATCTTATTGTAATTGAAACTCATACTTGATTAATGGATGGTTTGATAATAAATTGATTATAATAAATTTATAAATTTGTCACCGTATTTGTCATGACCAATATCTTTCTTTCAGTATTCAGTAGATGGTTAATATATTGCTCAATTGAGTATGTTTCACTTTTGTTTAATTTTTTTTCCATATAGGTTAAATCTCCTGATTTAATTATATACATATTTATTTTGTTAACTAATTCAAGTTTACATAAGTTCATAAATACATCAGAAAATTTAAATGTAACATAGTTTATTTTGAATTAATTAAGAAGTTTTGCGTTAATATTTATATACAAATAAGTGCATCTATATGTATATATACATATACGACTTAATGTTTAAATTTCATATTGCATAATTTAAATTCTTTATTAATATCAAACAATTTTAAATGAGGCGGTAGTAGATGCATATGAATTATTGTTGGCTATTCTATTCTTATGTCATAATGATTCACTGATTGGTAATTGAATGCCTCATAAATCAAGTTTACCAAAAAAAGGGAAAGATGAATCAATCATGTCATCTTTTATTTCTTTCCCTTTTGACCCTTATATGATTGCATTTAAATTTATTCTTATTTATTCATATACATCATGCTATCAGTTGTCATATTTTCCTTATTTTTAACTGTTCTGTCACACAATCAAGCAATAAATATATTTGATACATTCAAACATTATTTTTATATCCCATTCTTGATTGTATTTGAATTAAGTTCATAAAGCAAAATATGGTGTTAAATAAAATACTAATATTCTTTAGAAGAAATTTGATAAAATCTAAATACATTTAGACTTCATAGACTCATTAATGATAAAAAAATGGTAAATATTTTGAAGTTCACCCTTTTCTTCCGTAGCAAATTGGCCCAATTTCTTCAATATGGAGTTGGATGGCTATGTCATATATATATATATATATATATATATATATATATATATATATATATATATATATATATATATATAGTGTTAAAGTGGAGTGTTGAAAAAAGTGATAAAGTATTGAATTTTTATGTTTTTTGTTTAGTCTTACATCGCAAAGTAAGTTCAATCACAAGTTCCAAAACTTATATATAAAGGAGCCTATGTAATATGACAAGTTCTATTTCGACCCGAGTATTTACTTAGTAGCCCCCCCCTAAAATTTAAAAAGTCAGTAAAGCCAAAAAATAACCAAGTAGCCCTACCATTTCCAGAAATACCCTTCTCATCACGCAAAACGAGAAAAAATTAATTTTTTTCTTTACTGATTTAGAAACGAGGGTTAGAAATTTTTCTTAACTGATTTTGAAACATAGTAGTGAAAAACTGAATTTTTTTTAGTAAAATCTGTAAACCCAAAAAATAACTTAGTAGTGAAAAAATGAATTTTTTCTTCACTAATTTAGAAACCCAATTCATATTTTCTTTAAAACTACAATTAAGAAGGTCTGTAAACCCAAAAAATGACTTAGTAATGAAAAAGTGAATTTTTCTTTACTGATTTAGAAACTAGGATTTTGAAGAAGTTGTGGTTTATAAAGTAAAAAACTGACATAAGAACATAATGTAATTGAGAAGAAAGAAAGTATGAATCTTTCTAAGGGTATTTTAATCTTTCAAATTTTATTTATTTTAGTAGGGATACTAAGTAATTATTTTTGTTGAAATAGAATTTGACATGTAATATTTTACCGGTATCTCTATCTATAATCTTCTCTCTTAGTATTAATAAGATTCTTCTCTCTTTGGTGGACATACACTATCACAATGATAGTGAAGCCACTTTAATTTTTTTTTTGCTTCTCTTTTATTTATTATTATTCGGTTGATTTCACCTTTGTGGTGAACAATCCCGATAATTTTATTTGATTGTTTTGCCATTCAATATTTTGATTCTATTTGGTTTTCGTATCAGTGTCGTTATATCCGCTTAGCAAGATTAATGCTAACAATACTATCACCAACTTAATTTGTACTTCAAATAATAGAAGTTGTAGTTAAACAATGAAATGTGCGAAGTGTGATACGCAAAGCTAATTTAGTGACTTGACTAGACTAAGTTCTTACCCCGCTTTTGAAGAACTACAAAAACATATAATTTTATTGTGGAAATTAGGATGTGCCCTTTAATTACAAAATTAATACACAAAAACTCCCTTTCAAAAATAGATTTCACAAAACTTTTTATAATTATTTTCAATTGAAAATTTACTAATTATACTATAAATATTTACAATTAAAAACGCAAATATCCGCATTTTTAATTACAAAGATTTGTAATTTAACTGTGTATATTTATTTTACACAAACTAACAGTTAGAACTGTAAATATTTGTATTATAAGCTGCAAATTTTCATAACTTTTTTGTGATACTAAATCTAGCGATCAATTTCTACACGTTATACGGTTTTACTAATATTAGTTCTTTTTTTATTTTAGATAATAACATGAATTATATGAAATTTAAAGCGTACTACAGTCATTGTTTTTCTTATTCGGATTCCCGTTTCAAACCACTACCAAAACTAATTTGTCTTGATTTGTTGATTGTCTTCGACGAATGGATCAACATCGCCTTTAGATGGACCCGGCCCACCAATCTAGCAGTGTTCAATGATCCCGTAAACCCTTGCGAGACTCCAGATAATCCCCTTCGTCCTCTGCCAAAATCGTGCCGTCTTCCATCTTCTTCCCTTTTCCTTGCTCATAGATTTCAAAATTTTACTGGCGGTTTTCTTTTTCCATTGAACGAATATTTCGTATAGAAGTAATTTTTATAAATGATTCTTGAAATTGAGCAGTCGAGCGGTAACAATCCAGTCGGAGTCATGCATCGTCCTTCGAGTTGAATCTTACAGTGGCTGTTGCCGTAACTCGTTTGGAATAGCGATCCTCGTTGTCCATTGCTAGACATGTAGCAATCTTTATGTCATTTCATTATAAGTTTGGATCCAGATTTTGACTTCGACAGCCATAATACTTATTTTGCATTTCCATTGGCTATTCAGGTTTTTATCTCTCCACCCTTCATTTGTATTACTTTGAAACAAAATTAAAGTAGTCAAGGTTCCTAATCTGTTAGGATTCAATGGCAATATATCATATCAATTCTTAATTATTCCAGAAAATCGAGGCTTATTAGATGCTTGTGGTTCTGTTAACATTTTGTTCTGAGACATAAATTTAGTATGTAATTTGTCTCGGTCCATTACATCTGTGCTACAGAGAAAGTAATGGTTGATCAATTTTTAGCGAATTGACGTTTTGGATTTAAGTCATGTGCTTATTACAGGTCTCGTATTTTCATTTTAAGTTAATTGATTTATGTTGTTATAAGTTAACTTTAATTTTGTTGTTGCGAGTTGACTTCAATTTTACATGCGGAAAAGAAATATGTCGTTTTGTTGGTTTCTCTTTGAACCTTTACTGGAAGTATGCTTAAATGAGTGAAGTCATTTTATTAGTAAATTATACGTGTATTTTCGGACTGGTAGTCCATTCTGTTATGTTATATGCTAAATACATAATGATTCGTTTGTCGAACTGCAAAATAAAGTTATTCGTGTTTTTTCTTAGTTTCTACACTTTTACGACAATGGGGTCTCTCTCTCTGTATGTACATAATTGAGGAGGTTAAAAATTGTTATTCAAAATATGTTGGATTTTGGATGCTTTTTGGTTGCATAAATTATTAAGTTTGATATGTACTCTTTAATCATAGCATGATAAATCCGGACGGGAAATGTTAACATGATTGAATGCATGTTAACACTGTGTACCTACACAAATAACCTTTACTATTTTTGGTTTTTATTTAATTATTAGGGTTGGTTCTTAGTTTTATACCTTCAATTTTTAACAAGGCTGTAAAAATAACCATTTAGACATTAGGATGTAAGTAGATCAGAGGTTAATTGTCTAGACGAGTATAAATACAAATTTTGATACTTATCTGTTGCATTGAATCTTAAATAATTCCTAGCTAACACGTAAATTCAAATTTTGATTTTTATATGAGGTGTAAACCTTCTCTAGGTGGGTTTAAGTGAATTGCTAAGCTGTAAGTCTTCCTGCAGATGCTTAGAAAGATTTTTACAACATCGGTTTTGAACAAGTGATTTTGATAAATGGTCCATTTTATTCAAACGTTCAAAATGTAACCTAACTCTATTAGGTAGAATGAATCAAGTTATTTTTAAACATTGTTTAAAAAATATAATCCAAAGCAGTTTACCTCATGCTTTCCTTCTTCGATTGGGTTGGCAATTGGAACCGAGAATTGCAAAACTGAACCGAATTCTATGGGTTTTGGATCGGGTTTGGATGATAAAAAATACAATAGAAACCCGATCAAATCCGATCCGAACAGACCGGACAGAATGATCGGACCAAAAAACAATGAAATGTATGCATTTTAGTGTTATCACCCGATTCGACCCGAACCGAAGCTCGGGCCGTCTTTAGGTTTTTGAAATGTATAGTAGGACCCGACAAAAGCCGGCCCGTCTACAATTGAGACCTCCCGGGTCGGTGTCCGGGTCCATCGGGTCGGGTCTAATTGCGACCCCTAGCTTCGGTGTGGTTGAATATATCCCATGTAACTCTATTTTGAAGGATTTTTTTGTATTTTATTAAAAGATTTCCCATCAAAATAACTTTTTATTTCACTCTTTGATCAATTGACATTTTAAGAAGTGTCTTCGATGATGTCTTTTCTTTTTAATAATTTGTATTGTAGCAATAAGTTGATGATGTCTTTTTTTAATTTATAGTTGCACTAACATTTGGAACTATGATTTAAACTAATAACACGCTTCTATATTCATACTCAAAAACTAAATGTCAACATTCGTACTGTTACTTATAAAATAATGCATTGAATTTTTTTGATAAACGACTAAAATTTTGCAATGCACCACAAATTTAGCTTTATGCATGCAGTAGTTTAAAATTTTAAGCATTGAAATAACATTGAAAATAGTAAATTTTTTAGACTATTGCATGCATAAAACTAAACTGTGATACACTGTCAAAGATTTAGCTGTTTATCAAAACATTTCATAGCATCATTTTATAAGTAGCATTATCAATATATAAATTAATGTATTTTTTGTAAAATAAAAGAATGTGTTGTAAATTTAATTAATAGTTTCAAATGTTAGTATGAACCATAAATAAAAGAAGCAATCATCAATCCATATTTCCAACCTTTAATACAAATTAGAAAGAAATGATATCGTGGACTACACTTTTTAAAATGTCAATTGATCATGGAGTGAAATAAAAGGTTTTACCTTCAAATTGATATTTTTATCTATCATTATTATTTACGAGGACAAAACCTTTGAGCAGTTTATATGTTTGTTCCTCAAATCCCACTAGGAAGAGTTCCACTTTCTCTCTCTTAACTCAAACAATTTTGGCCTCTTTCAAAAAACTATGAAAGTAGAGCATGTATTCGTGATCATATTATTTTCATTCTTTATCCTCAAGTATATTATAGAAGTATATATCTTCTAATTAGTTTATGTAGGTGAGGAATATCTTTATCTCCAGTCTTCTTCCACATTACCAAGAATTTGTTAATCCAATTTACCTGAATATTCGATTGTTTGTATAGTATCTTTATGGGATGGCATTTTATAAGGTTTCATTTTTTGTTTCTATAGAATACCACTATTTCAATTAGTAGTCAATTTTTAGTAAATAAGTAAAACCTTTGTAACACTCATGATTATATTGTTTGTAATTTATAATCTTATCCTTCATAAAAGTTACTCTACCCTAACGTACTAACTACCTATGTGTAACATAATGATCAAAATATATATTTTGACGAATTTTTGTGTTTGTATTTATTAGCTATATATACCATAGTTATTCTATGTTAAAGTAAAAAATACTATTGTTAATGATAAATTATTGATGGGTTTATTATATCTATGACATAACATTTGTACGTATGTCTAACTTAATTATAGGATTTATAAAGATGGATCATGTATTTGTCTCTCAAACTATAATTGCCATTTTTGCCAACTAGACATAAAGTGTACTACATTTAGACAATTTGTAATTTTCATCTTCAACATGTCATTCACATTGTAATATAAGCCGTGATATGATTCCTAGGATACGAAGGTTTTATTTTCTTATGTAATTCATTTTAGGATTGTTTTGGAAATTTATATGTAACAACAAATTTTGCAACACTGGAATCCTTATTCCTAAGCAAAGTATTTTTACGATTAATTCCAAAGGTGTATACACACACATGTTACCCATAGATACATATTATAATTTCCATATTGTGCCTAAAATATATTTACATGTAGTTGTTGGTTAATATTTGGTAAGCGAACAATTTACAGATGATTATATGGGTAACGAACAATTTTTGCAAATAAGAGGTTTAATTCTAAGAGTCTTATTAAAACACCCATGTTATTAATTATAATAAGCATAAAACAACACTTTCTTTTTGTACTATAAATAAAGCTCTTGAAATTTATCCAAATTCAAAACAGTCCTTTTTTAAGAATCCATGTAGTAAATAAAAATACACAGTTTGTAAACTTTTGACCATATCTTGTTATATCATTTAATTGCGTGAAATGTGTCTTTTCTATAAATATAAATTAAGTTATACTAGGTTATTAGGTTGGCCTATCATAGACACTGTTAGTTATGGATGGTGGCATGTTCACTGAAGCATCAGAAATCATTTTTGGATGACCGTATCCATGGATCCACACCATTCATAATTAATAAATATAGTAAAATTAATGACAATTTCTAGTTCAACAAAAAATTACTTAATACAGATAAAAATACGAAAAGAAATTTGATTATACAGAATTTTTTTTCAAAGTAAATATGCATTTAACGTTTTTCCTTATAAAATAATTTTTTTCTCTATAATAGATTGCATATGGCCCGATAATGTTTGGATGTGGATTCTTGAATATTTTCTCATTTTTTAAATTCCAATGCAAACAAATGTTAAGTATTTCTAGTATCCAAACAAATTTTAAATATTTCTGGTATTCGTTGTAGGCCTACTTTCAAAACACCGAAATCATTATGCACTTTGCATTATAAAAACACCACTAACTAAAGCAGTAAAAGGTAGTTTTCACTGTGAGGAATGCAACTAGTATTAAAACAACTAAAATTGCACACAAACAAATTATTATAAATTTTGCTATCAAAAACCTTAAAATCTTATGATATAGATCTCATTTTAGATTGGATATCTCTTTATGACTTGATTTACATTCTGGTTCAAACTTAATTAAGAACGCAATTTAGGAAGATCAACAAGTCCATACTGATATATTTATTATACTTATTTCGGTTCATAATTTCAGTTTCCATGCTTTCTTTACTAAATAAAAAAGTAACAAGTGAAATAATTTTTTTTGCCATGATGATTCCAAAGTGTGTACAAACATTAGATTATGGATTTTTGACTCTACGACTTAAAGATATAATCCAATTTAAATTGAATTTTCGAATTTATGGTTTACAATTTTAATCTGGTTTTGGAAACCTTGATTTTCGGCACTTTCTAATTGATAACACTTATCATTATTTAATATTATATTTCAATTACATAATGCAACGGATTGAATTCAGAACTTTTAACTATATTGCATTGTAAAGAATGTTTAAAACATTGGGTCACTATGAATCTGAAAAAGTTCAGCGGGATGTATAATTTAAAAAGGTTCAAAGCTTTCTCTTTTTGAATACAAAAAATGGTTTAAACATAATTAATATCTTATATTTATGTTGCAATTGATAATGATTCTAGTATAATTGCAAAACATTTATTTAACTTGAAGCGCAACTGTTTGTGAGACATTTAAAACCTTCGATATCTTTCTTTTATTTAAACAAACAAATCTCGCAATGAGCTTTATCATGATAAGTGTTGCGGTATGCGCTTCGCGCGTGATGAAGAATACTGAATTGTTTTTATGCAAATTGTATTTATTTAATACGTTCAAAAGAAAATGATCTCTACATATATTTAGTCATATTTTTGTGTTGAATCATATGTAAAGTAGTTTATTTGCTAATCCTATTTTTATGTGATATCAAGGCTTAGTAAGTATTTGTAGAGGAAATTTTGAATTTGTAAAAGAAACTTAATTGTCAGATCCTAATTTTAAGCGATACTAAATTTTAATAATATTTGTAAAAAGACATTTTTGGTATTTCATGCTAATACCCAAAAAATATGACATCAAATCTTTATTAATAGTTGTAATACCTTTGGTGTCGCACTTTTTTGGTGTAAGCGTGAACTATCCAAAATGTCCCTCCATATATATATATTATCAAATCGACGTAAATATGATCTAATAAATTAACTGCTTTTACCAATTCAAAATACTCCTTTATAAATATTATCATATCTTATCATCACCTAAAAATAGGATCTAATAAATTTCTTTACAAATTCAAAACCATCATATACAAGTGTTACCAAATCTTATATCACTTAAAATATAGGATCTAACAAATGTATTTTTTACAAGAAAAAGAAGTAGAAAGACTAAACTGTATAAACATATTCGAAAGTAATGCTTATAAAATTTATTTAACTATTTTGTCTTTTAGTCGATATAAGTACATCTCTATAAACAACATTTTTAGTATAAGTTCTCGATTTTCCATGAACTTTGCCATCTTTTATCAAAACTTTCATATTACTCATTGAAACTCCTCTTGATAACGCAACATAATGCTGACCATGACCGAACACGTGTTTAGGCAAGAAAATTTCTATATGCGGAATTGTTTGTCCTTGTGCTTTGTTGATAGTGAGGGCAAAACTCAACCTTATAGGAATTTTTTTGCACAATAATGTGAATGACAAACAAATATCTTCAGAAGGCTTCGTAGGTATTCTTGGTAAGAAAACTCGATCTCCTGCAAATGGTCTAGTGGCAATCTCTGCATCTATTAGGTTTCTGTAAAATTTGCAACATATTAATCTGGTACCATTGCGTAATCCGTTCATTAGACCAAGATTTCGGAGTAGCATGATCGGTGCTCCTTTCTTTAAGACCAACTTATGTGGAGACAAACCACCTGGAGCTATTGAATTAAGGTATTCGAGTTGGTATAGATTTCTTGTATTGTCTTCAACAAAATCAAATGTGTAGTATGTATGTAATTCTCCAGGAAATAGATTAATAATTTGGTTATTCAACTTATCGATGCATTTATTGAGAGGGGTAATTAAAGCTCTTGCCACAATATATTCCTTTTGGAATGCATTTTCATGTAACGTTGGAAAAATTGTATTTGTACGAGTAGTTATTGAACATTCATCTTCCCATGGTACTACCATTTCATTTGGAATTCGAATCAAGTCGTCGCCTATGTGCGGTACATTCCCATCACCAACATGTAATAGAAAATTCGAATAGAAAGAATATATTTTTGCTCTAATATTTTGAGTAAGTTGGATGACTCCTACATGATTCCATAGTGGTGATTTAACAATGCAGGCATCAATTGTTTCTGCTATTGTACCATGTTGTACAATGTGTAAGACTTGTCAAAAATCCCCTCCAAACAACCAAAGTTTTCATGGCTCCAGGCGATTAACTGCATCGCGTCTCCCCGTCCTTTTTCGTCCCCTTCATGTCCTCTTCCCCTTCCCTCTCTCAGCGTCTTCCATCCCCCTCATCTACACGCTCTGGCCGATGCTATAGCTCCATGGCAGTTGAAGATTGCTCTCGTCCTGACCTCCAATCGTCTAGCGATTTCCCTCCCCTCAATCGGGCTAACCTAGCTCCTTCTCCCCGCCTATGTTTGAGTGGTCTGTGCTTGGACGCAAACGTTCCTGTTGCTATGAATTCAGCATCGCCTAAGCCAGGTGATTCCAACTTACTCCCTATTTCTAGATCCAATGTGAATGACGATGTTGATCCCTGTAATGTTTTGGGTCTCCTTGGTATGGATTCTATGGCTACGGTCTGTGTGGCTAGTACGGTGGCACCAGCAGCTTTGCTTGCTTCTGGCATGATTGGTGCTGTGAACGGCACACCATCTGTTCGACCTATTGCCAAAGACAATGTTGGCACTGTGCTCCAAGAATTATCCCCTGGTCCCCCTGCATGCCTATATGTTGAATCTGACTGTGACAATGTGAGGCCTATTGTCAATGACAATGTTGTTACTGCGAACAATGAAAGACTTCCTGCTGGTGACTTGATTGCAGATACTAATTGCTCCATTCCTGTAGCCTCATCTGTTGTAGATGTGTGTCGTTTTGCAGCCTCATGTCCTGCTCTACCTAGACCCTGGACTTCCCTTTTTACTTCCAAGCCCCGTAACGCGGGTGTTTATGAACCAATTGATTTTGATATCGTTGAGGAAAATGGAGTTATGATACCTCCCCCCTGTGTAATCCAAGCAGGTATTGATTTCTGGTCTGGTTATGTTGTTGGATTTTTTTTAGACCCTAGTCATCGTCTTCGTGATGTGGCTGCTGTTTGCCGTAGAGCCTGGAGACTTCAGGGTGGTCTTAGAGTTAAGCTAGTTGATTCCTTGTACTATTTGCAGTTCTCCTCCTCTGAGGAACGATGCCGTGTTCTTGAGTCGGAGCCCACTTTCTTTGATGGTCAGCCTTTCATAACTACTCCCTGGTCTCCGACAGTAGCTAGTGCTCGTGAACAAGTTATGTCTATCCCAGTTTGGGTTTATTTCTCCCATATCCCCTCAGCGCTTCAACCCCTGCGTGGTTTGAATTGGCTTGCCTGCAATGTTGGTAAATTGATCTGTTTTGACTCTAACACTGTTGCTCGTGATAAGCTTGTGTATGCCAAGGCACTAGTAGAGATTTCTCCCCAGAGGTTGCTTCCTACCACCATTCCTGTCCAGCTAGCTGTAGGTCACGTGGTGGAAGTTCGTGTTCGTTATGGTTGGGTCCCTGACATCTGTTCTTCTTGTCACTCTTTTGGTCATGTAGTCTCTGCCTGCAAGAAGGATGCTGTTTCTGCTGCTGCACCAAAGATCCCTCTTCCTAGGCCTCCTCTTAGGAAATGGGTTCCTAAAGCCCCTCAAGTTACTTCTGCCCCAGTTCATATTCCTCCCTTGGTGCAGCCTGAGTCTTTTGCACCCGCTGTTGTCCCTTCTGTTTTGTCTGCTGCGCCTGTCCCCTCTCCACCTCTTGTGATTTGGGTCGAGGATGAGCTTTGTTGGGTTGACCGTCTTACTGCGATGCGATTCAATCCTGTGACTGGATCCTACTTTAAATATGTATCTGATGATCTGTTGGACCTACGATGCCTTTACTACAGATTTACTGGAGACTCTTTGGAGCTTGATTTGGATGGGATGTACTCTGGAATTAATTCCGATATTCTTGCTGTTTCTGATTGGGATCGATCTTTTTTCTACTCCGCTGATGTTGGCTGTTATGATCCCTCTCTTGCTCTTCGTTTTAGCCCCTTCATTGGCCTTCGAGGGAGTCTTTCTCGTGATAAACCCCGGGTTGAAGAGAATGTTGGTGATTCTTCCTCTGCGGAGGAGAACTAGTCTGGTTATTTATTTTTGTAGCTGTGACATGTTCGTCACACTCCAGTGCCGTTATTTTTTCTTACATTTTTAGTAGCAAAGGTGTCTCTACCTTTCTCCTGTACTTCAACTTTATTACGTTCGTAATAAAAGTGGTCGGTCCACTCTAAAACCGTCGGCCTTGCCAAAAAAATCCCCTCCAATAATGAGAATTTTACCTCCAACTGGCAAGTTCTTCCCTATAATATCGTTAAGGGATCTATCCAATGCTTCGAAAGCATATATATAAGTCATAGTTGCTTCATCCCAAATAAGAACGGATGCTTGATGCAAAAGATCTGCTAATTTTGATTGTTTAGATGTCGTACACATTGATTATGTTGTATTAATTGGAATTTTGAATCTCGAATACGCCGCTCGACTGCCTGGTAGAATAGTCGCAGCAATCCCGAATGTGGCTGTTGCAAGTGCAATCAAACCTTCTTGTTGAAGTGTTGCAAGTATTGCTCGATAGAGAAACATCTTTCCTGTTCCACCAGGACCAATAAAATAAATCCTGCACTCTTTATTATTAACAGCATTCATAGCAACATCATTCATAAATAATTTCATTTTAGTTGTCTTCTTGTCACCATCCATTTTTCTCCAAATAATTTATCTGCAAAAATGAACGAAAAAAAATAAGATTAGATAATGAATACTTGTCATTACACATGTGTATGTATATGTGTGTGTGTGTGTGTGTGTATATCTGGTAATATATTAGTATATAACTTACCAACTCAGAAGTAAAATTTGGACCCCAGCTGTAGTCGTCTATCAAGAGGGTGTGTTGATCTTTGCGTGGTTGTTCTTGTACTTCTTTTTTATTTTCCCCTGTTGTAGCTTTGGTAGGTGATGCCCTATCGTCTGCCGATTTTTGTTTATCGGATTGTTTGACGTCCATTGTTTGTTTTATGATATTTTATGCGCTAAAAATGCTGGATTTTAAAGAGATGATAATGGTTTCATTTATGAGACATAAATGAAGGAGCATTAATTTTAAAATATTATGCATATCAAATTTAAGAGCAAAAAAATGAATGCATATTGTAATTTTTTGTTTTCTTATTCAGTGGTATCTCGCCTTAGAGAGCGCAATGACTGATTTTGTTTTTATCATTTTTGCTGAAGTTTTGAAATTATGTGTGATATTCGCATGCAATGCAAAAATATATTTTAATTTTTAATCACTAAAGCTTTGCCCACATAAACCCAGCACGGTACACTGTCCTCCATAAATATAGGCTCATCAGTGGTTTAAGTAAGGTTTACCAACCCAGCGAAATCCCTTCTTACCATCTTAACATTGGAAGTTGAAGGGTAAAATTCTATTTATTTTCACGCGTACTCAGTATTCTACAATAATCGTAATATATATACGTGTTTACTGTTTGAATTCACGAATAAGTAGTGTTGCATTTGTAATGCTGTATGGTAAGCAGTTTAGCCATGTTTATTAAACTAAGTTTGTATATAATCAATATGATAGCCAGCTTTGGGTTGTTTAACGAAGACTTGCATGCTGATAGGAAATATAACCTCTCTAAGTGCTATAAATAACCTTTAATTATAACTGATAAATTCAATTCTAACTGACTGAAATATAACTTATTTGCATCATACAAAATATAATTGACTGTCAATATCGTGTATTATAAATTGTTTTTGTATAAACTCAGAATAAAAGCAGTAAAATTATGTTGGAGGTACATGTATTAGCCGAGTTTGTTCTGTATGCATGCATCATTTTGTAGATAACATAATAAAATATGATCTATGGATATAACAACATGTGCAATATCAAACTGGATTTATTTCCTATGGATATAACAACATGCATCATTTTGTAGATTCGTATGTTTCATGTGTGTAACAAACGTCCACCGAGCAATAAAATAGATATTCTTTCTTGTCGATCTATAATTATAAGATTCATTAATTATATAAGTATTTTACTAAGATAAATAAAAGTTGAGTAATATATTTGGTTAATACTAAGATTACAAAGATATATAAAGTAATCAATGATCTATGTTCGTACCTGTAAGAGATATGCATAATACTTTCGGCATGTAACAGGGGTATCATTCTCATTACGACTAGTTAGGTCCCAACCATTATTTCCATAAGGTAGTAGAAGAGGATATTGTAAAGAATCATAACAACCATGCGTCTTCGGTACTCTCATAAGTTGCCCTGATACGGTTTGTACAACGATATCCTTACCATTTATGATACTTTTCTCATCACCTACAACTATTTGTGCAACTTGTGTAGCTATCGGAAGTGCATATTGTCGTTGTAATGGTTATTCCTTGATTATAAATCTACAATTATGAATATTAGGAAGGTGTGAAACTCGATGAAAATTTTGTGCAAAATTATTATTTTCATCTAATATATGTTGTATCTTTTGTAGTATTCTTCTACACGACTCTTCATTTTCCACCTTACGATTTTCAATTTCATGGTCAGTTTCATATATATACAGTTGCAAAAACCTTGGTCTATATCCTTCTTGGGGCAGTAAGCCGCCAATATTGTGATATATACACCCTTGAGCAAGAAAATTGTAGACTCCAGCTTTTCCATTTGCCAAATTTTCATCAATACGAACTCCTATTGAAGTGAAAGAAAATGCATGATTATATGACCGAATATTTCTTCTAAAGTGTACACCATCATTACTTGTGTTAATGTAAAGGTTAAAGAGCTCAGTTGGTGACTGTAATGGGGGTAGTATAGTTCGTCCCTTCTCACCAAATAGAGAATATGTTTCATGTTCAAATAATTTTGCGGAGCAAAGCGAAAAAATTTTGGTCGTTGTAATGTCTCCGAAAGTCAATGTGGCCTTTGCAAATTTTTGCAACGTTATGAGTTCGTATATGTGTGCGTACTCCTTGATGTCTTTGCATGTCATTATCATTTTCCATAATTTGTCGTCTTTGATGGTAAGAATTTCGACGGCGAGCTAGATAGTGTTCTCTTTGTTCTTTAGACATAGTTTCTCTTTGTTCTCTCTGTCTTTGACAATTTCTTTCTTGACGGTAATGATGATACTCTTCATTGATATGCTCATTTGTCGAATTTGAGTTAATTGTCTCTATGACCATCATTTCAGTTTCTTCAGATTGATTTTATTTTGTTTGGTGGTTGTTTACTTGCGATATTGTAAGTAATTCTTCATTTGTTTGATGCATGTCATCCAAATTTTCATTGGTTATCCTATCTAAATTTCTACTTAAAGACGTATTTTGTAGCCTTTCTCGGCGTAGTCTATAACCCTGACGACGTCGAGCAAGATATGCTTCTTTTTCCTCCGGAGTCATGGCTTGTCTTCGTTCTCTTGCTCTTACTTGGTTAATTTCTCTTTGTTCATCGGTTGAAACATTTGTTCTTCTATTTCGCCTTCTTTGATTGTTCATTTTTGATACGTAACTGTATTAAAATATAAATGTTCGTGTATGATTAATAAGGCTTTAAATTTATTAATCATGCACAATAATTTCTATAGTATTAAAAAAAGGGCAAGAACATATAACTAACAAACATACATGTTAAACAAAAATCTAATAATGAAGCATTTAATACGACATGCAACGACCCGTTATTTTCAACCATTCGCATCCACACATGTCGGACTTGAATTTCTCAGAATACCGCGTTGTAAATAAAATTTGAAAAATCTCAGAATATACAGAAAATAAATCATTACAGATCACAGACACATAGTAAATAATAATGCAGTGGAAGCAAAAGAGATAGTAGTTCATGAAGCTACTATATATGCATAAGATACATCAGAGTTAAACAAGATACAATAGAAGAGTAACAAGATACATTAAGTACAAATCAGAATACATCACTGAAATCACTGGATACGGAAAGCAAAATATATGGCTGAATCTTCAAGCAAAGCTCCAACTCCGAAGGTGAGCCTTGAATGCTGAATCACTCAATCTGGCTCGAGCGTAAAGCAAAATACAAAAACTCGAGTCAGGACATAAATACTTATGAACTGTAAATCAACTCAAGTGAACAGTAACAAAAATGCATCAGTAACTTAAATGATGCTTGAGATTGCGCATCCTTTAAGGATCCGTTAAACTATTTACTATGTAGTAATATTGCACTATTATAATAGTGTCTACAGTAAAATAAACTTACTTTTAAATAGCGTTGAAGGGTTGCCCATATAGCCCTCAACACGTAATAGTCTCGGTAGTCCATCCAGTATTAGCATATCTCTAGATCGGGAGACTTCTCTAAATACTCCATGGGCTACAGGAGAAAAACAATCTCGTAGTAAGGCTCGCTATGGTACGTGACGGCACACAAGGCAATACCAAGGTAGATATACCAATTACACACATAGGCTGGCGGTAACGTAGCAGCCACTACGCCCACCTCGGAACACACTCCCAATCAAAATCGAAGGATAGCCATCAAATCAACCACAAGTAAGAGTATAGTATCGAAGAAGTGCGTCCGATCATAGGAGCTATCCCTTTTGGCCCGAGACCGCTCATGTTTTAACCACCTTAAGCCAACTTACGGGAGTTGGGTCCACGTTCATACCACAATAGGATTGTCACCACCATCCTACTTCATTATGTAATCTCCACCGCGTACACGGTTGTTAAAGTGGTTTATGGAGTTGGCATAGAGTATGACAACTTCCGATCCCGGTTTTTTAACAACCAAACGTTATTATAACGCCGTGGTTATTTCAAAATAGTTTATACTTCAAAAATCAAATCATTTCATTTCATTTCAAACTATATTTCTTTCAAAATAGTTTATACTTCGAAACCAAACCATTTTTATTTCAAAACTATATTCAAATCAGTATGATATCATTTCCATTTCAAACATATATTTACCTTTCAAAAATCATAATACTTTCAAAGTTATAACTTTTTCGAAACCAAAATACTTGAAATCATTACACTTTGAAAATCATAACATTTCGAAATCATACGTTTGAAATCATGAAACATTCTTTAATTCTTTACATTCTACAAATTTATTCGATTAAACCAAAATTTCAAAATTTTCAATTCAATTCAATTCAAACCATCAGTTTCAATTCAATTCAGTTTTCCAATAAACCATTTCAAATCTTATAAATTTCAAATACATATTTGATTCACAAAATAAACTATTCAATTTTAATATATTTCAAAGCTTTAATATCTCACATTTTAAAACTAAACTTTATAAGTTCATATATCTCAAATTTAATTTCATTATTACTTAGTTTTGAAATATTCATTTCATAAATCCAATATCATTTAAATAAACTTAAATTACAAGTAAATCAAATATCCTTCAAATATTCATTTATCAAATATCATTTCAAATTCATATTCTTTATCAACATAAAGATAAATTATTTCCAAACCATTCCAATCATCAAATATTATATCTTTTCAAAATCTCATTATCAAATCATTATGTGACGACCCGGAAATTTTAACGATTTAAAATGGAATAACAAATTGATTTTAACATTTGAAAGGTTAATTTTAGCTTGAATTCCGAATATTAATATTTATTAGATAAGTAAAGTATTGACTTATATAATTGAAATTGGGTAAATTGTTGAATTTGAGATTCTAAGCCTGTTTAAAATAATTTGAAGGCTTGTAAAATCTGTAATGAGGATACTGAAGATAGTAGAATGATTGAAATTTAATTTAAAGGTAATTTGTTCAATTTTTATAATATATCGTTTAAATTGGAACTTGAAAATAGTCTTCCGAGGCACAGTCTCGGAATTTGACGAAATCAGTTCCATTGGATCCGTAATAGTTAGTTATCATCGGATTTTAAATTTCGTAGCAATCGGAGTTGTCGTTTGACCCTGGCAGCTCAAAACGATTAGAAATATTTAATCAATTCAATTTAAAATTAATCATTTTTCTTCTGTAACTCACGCATATGATTAAATTAGCTTCCGAAACATGTTCCATTGTGTTCGGAATATGGATGAAACCTTATAATCGCCTAGCGGCATTTTTTTTAAGAGGAATTTAACATTTTAATTGGCAATTAACGAGACGCTTTGAAATTTTATAATATAATTAAATTTAGAGTAAAATTAACAAGATATTTTCTTGGACTAAGTCGTGCTCAGGAAGTCTTCCACCATTTTATATTCTCGTCCCCCTATTCATTCTGGAAACAAATCGAATTCATCAAAAAAAAATTATAAATAAAATCGAAACCAGAAAAAAAAATGGCGCCTCGTCCTCTTGATCTTATAGCTGATCGCATTCGTTTCTTTCTCCCTCATCTTCTATCCAAATACCCATAGAAGCCGAGCCCCTTCAGTTTCGAATCGAATCGAGTTTTCAAAAAAAAAAGAGGCGCTAGGGTTTCGGCGTGAGTGGTTAGGGTTGGAGATTAGGCCGCGAATGGTTGGCGTCGAGCACGTGGAGCTGGGTGGTGTTGCAGCACGAGTTTGAGGCCGCGATCCTCAAGGTTGAGTTGCGTGCACGCGAAGTGAAACGAAGGAGGGGTGGAGTCGGCGATTCGTGACGTGGAGGTTGATGGCTAACTGTGGAGCTGCGCGTCGACGAGAGGGGGTGGATGTTGAGCATGCTTGAGGAGATGGGTTCGAACCCGTTAGGTATATATTTTGTTTAATTTAATTTAATATCTATAGGGATAAACAATAATTAATGTTCATGAATATTAGACAGGAATTTATTCAGATGAGGTGTTGATATGCAGCAGGGTTTTTGACAGTTCTATGGTTAAAGATAAAAAAAAGAAAAAAAAAAGAAAAAAAAGGGGAAATTTGTTCTAGATGATTAATTTATTAGTTAACCCATTTAAATTATTTTTAGGTTGGTAAAAGGGAAAATTAGTTTATAAATTTAGATTTATTTGGTTGAATTAAATCATTAGTTACAATTTAAATTATTAAACATTGGTTAATTGTTTGCTTAAATCGAATATTGATAAGTGGTATAAATATTTTCACAAGGTCTGAAAATTGAAGGAAACAAATCGAGGTCGGATTTGGATTGCAAAATCAAAGGTGAGTAAATCTCACTCTGTCTAGTAATTATTTAAATTTATATGGTTAAATTTAAATATTTGGTTGAGGGTTTAAGTTGATTGGATGTATACTGATGGTGATGTGACTTTGGTTTCGATTGATTCTCGAGTTAATTGTGGATTGACTCGAAGTATATGGGGTTTTAAATTGTTTAAAACTTAAATCATAAATAAGACAATGATTTCATTTTAAATTTAATAAGGGCTTGATGTGTTGTGATTCATTAAATTAGTAGGGAATTTGAAATGAATAATCGATTGATTTAATTAATTTAATGATTTGGCTTAACTAATTTAGTAACGAATGAGTTGAATTAATTAATTAAGGTTCAAGTAAACTAATTAAGTGCAAGTAATTCAGAATAATAATCGAATGGTGTGTCAATTAATTTCTTAATGAAATAAAATTTATTTTGCGGAAGAAAGCAAGAGATTAAATGAGATAATTAATTAAGGAGTAAGTAATTTATTTAATGAAGTAAATAAAAGATAATTAAATATAGGTAGAGGTTGGTTGAGAAGGATTAATATCGAGGTTTAATTAATGTAATTAATTTGGATTAGGATAATGAAAATGAAATTGGAACTCATAATTTATATAATTAAGGATGTAATTTAAGATGAATTAATCAAAATAAGTGACTTATGAAGTTAATTAATAAGTAATTAAGGATTAATGTAATTAAAATAGTTAATTAATTCATGAAGTAATTAAGATTACCTATTGACTTTGGTCAAGAATAATTAAAATCGTGAAGCTAATTAAAGATGAGTACTTGAATGTAATTGAAAGATAATTAATGCAGGGTGATTAATTAAGATGAATGAGGATGGGTTGACCAATTAATTAACTTCGAATTTAATTAACGTTGAATGAAGGGATATAGGTAATTGAGATTTGAAATTAAATTGATTAAATTGGATTGATTTGTATGTGATGGATGATTGATTGGTATTGGTTGTTTTGAATGTGTTGGTATCTCTGATATGAATGTTGTTTATTTCAATTGAATAACTTGAGATAGGATAACATGAATTTCGAAGAGACCGGGGTCGGGTATTGGGAAATACCCGAAACCCTTTCGAATTATTTTATTAAATTGATTTCTTAAATCAATAGGATGGAATGAATTGATTTAAGTGAATTGGATTATTTTATCAAAATTTGATACTTAGAAATTTATATATGAAATAAGCATTGTCTATAGCAAATTGTGAATTGGTTAATTGATATAAGTTACCCCGGATTATATAAGTTGATTGCTTTAGTATTCCATGTTAGTTGAGCTTACTCACGTTGGTTTCCAGCCTGACCGGGGTGTTACTTTGATGTAATGCTCGGGTCAGCCCGAGTATTACAGATTTTTAAGTAGGTACGTTCTGGAGCTCAGGAGACGAGATGGATGGCTATAGCTTATTATATACTTCCGCTGTATTATGTTGCTGTGTACGTGAGACATGATGATTGTATATATTCAGTGACTGTATAAATGTGAAAACTCTGATGTATATTAAATGTAATCAATAGATATAGTATTCTTTTGTAAGCTATTATTATTTATTATTATATTTTATCCGCTGCGAATGTGAGATGTTGTTGAATTTGTTCTTCTTCTTCTATCTCTTTCTTCTTTTTCATAACTATCTGGAATTTTCGGCTTCGAAAATTCCGGATCGTTACATTTGGTATCAGAGCTGAAAGGTTAAGCGAGAATCTTGGCTCTGGTGGGGATTACTCATTGAATAGAATCCGTAGTACTCTAGAATGAGTTGAGTATATATATATATATATATATATGAGAGCGTACTTGTTATTTGCTTATAAAGATTTTTAATGATTTTATATAGAAATATATTTTGATATATATAGCAACATTTCCTTCTAATGAATATTTAGGAGACTGGTTGTTAAATTATTGGAATTAAGTTAAGAAGTAATATAAAATACGACCAAATTGAAACTTATAATTAAAGTTTAAGAATAAACTTATGTAACGAAATGGAATTTGAAATATAGATTGTGAATGTAATTTATAAATTGAAATAAACTTCATAAATAAATGAGATTATAATTTGAAATAGAATTCCAGAGAATACTTGAAAATAAAGTAAAATGAAAATGCCAGAGTAATGTTTAAATAAGAATTGGATGGATTGGGAATTTGAAATTTTTGGGAAAATAATAGAATTATTTTTCTTTTAAAAAAATATATTTTTGTGTTGAATTTGAAATCTGGGAGATTTGAAATTAAAAATATTTGGAAATGTTTTTAAAGAGATAAAAGCATTGAACTCTTTCGGTAACTGGAAAATAACGTCGATGATGACTGCAACATTATCAATGTATATTTTCGAGTTTCTAGAAGAGAAATTGCTACCAAATTATTTTAAATTGGGATTGTTTGTGAGCTGGGTTTGGTTTTGAAATTCAAAAGGGTAACTAAATTTGCCAAAGAATTTTGGATATAGTTGACTTCTAAGGTGATATTGAAATTTTGGAAATTTGTTTAAACTCTGGAATCTTGATTAAAATGTTTATGGAATAATAAAAATATATTGGCTAAATAAAATGTATAATTCCGAGTTAAAAGCAAAATGTGAATATAATTGACTATTAATAGAAATTGAAATTGTAATTAAAGTTGTACAAATTTAAAGATCAAACAGAATTTGATTTGGAGTTGGAAGGAAATTGAGAATCAATTCAGTTTGAATTGGGGTTAAATCAATTTCAAGGAAAATTGAAGATTATTCAATTTGGAATTGGGTCAATTTAAACAGGGGTGGAAATTTAAATTGAAACGTTGGGGAAGTGAACAGTTTTGACTCTAGACTATTTTCAATATAAATTGTCTTAGTATAAACTTATTTTTTTTCTAAGTTATTAAATATATACAACCTTTCTTTCTTAAAGCCAAATTATTTTATACTTGTTTTACAATCATTTTTGGAGCTATTTAACCATTTTTCAGCTGTTTTCTAAACTAATTACTATTTTTCAACTATTTCTCAAACTAATTTCTATTTTACAACTATTTTGTAATTATTTAAAATTTGTGAAACTATTTAACTATTTTCCGACTATTTTACAATTAGTTAACTATTTTACAGCTGTTTTGCAAACTAATAATTATTTTTCGACTACTTATCTATTTTTAAATTTTCGAGCTATTTCCTAAATATAAACTGGTCGGAGTTCAAACTGTTATTGATTAAATACCCAACTGGGATAAGAATTGAGGTAATAATCCAAATGGGGATTAAGGCAAATGTGAATAAGTGAATGAAACTTTAAGTGAATGTGAATAGAAAGGAAATTGATATTGGAAAGAGTAATCAAATTTGAATATTTGATTTTGGGTAAACAAAGTTATATCTTTGTCATATATTCTTCCCTTGTTGAATCTATTGATGGAAGAAAAAGGATTTTGGAAGTGTTTGAAGTATAAAAGGAATTTTATACCAGTTTAAAGTGATCCAAAGTTTTAAAAATTATATATATATATGTATATGTATGTATGTATATATGTGTGTGTATATATATATATATATATATATATATATATATAAAGGATCTTATGATGATTTTGGAAAGGGTTTGGGAACCTTTGGATTTGGGAAAGACTTTTGATGTTTGGGTAAAATCAATATGAGAATTTGGAAAGCCTAGTTTGAGAATTATCGATTTTGGGATAATCGATTTTGGGATAATCGATTTTGTGTAAAGGAGCTTTGTATGATATCATACTAGGTGTATGATTTGAAAATACTATATGTGTATAGTATAAAATATTTTGATGATGGCTCTGGGGAAAAAGGCGCTCCCTTGAAATGAACTTCTCAGGAGTGCCACCGGGTGGTGCTACCTTGAGCCCAAGGGGGGTTCTAAAGTTGATCCTGTGAGGAGTCCGGACAAAACTAGTTCCTGAGGATTATGAATTGAGTATACCATAGCATAAGTCGTGTGTGCCGCTGAAAGCCAACAGTCTACGTTTGATTTTATATCGGTGGACTGCGACCTATGGTATAACATAGCGGAAGTCGTGTGTGCCGCTGAGAGCCAACAGTCCGCATTTGATTTTATATCGGCAGACTGCGACCTATGTAGGAGTGGAGAAGTTTCATTTCGATAACGAAAATCAGAGGCCGCGGAGAGCCTGTAGTTACATGGACTTTTGCTGCGACGGCAATATAACCCTGGATGTAACTGTGATCTGTTGTGTGGGATCCATGGCGTAATTGAGAGGCCGCGGAGAGCCTGCAGTTACATGGACTTTTGCTGTGACGGCAACGTAACCCTGGATGTAACTGTGACCATGGATGGGGGTGATGATTTCCAGAGCATTCTCACCAAAGATATTTCCTCTATTTCAAAATACTTTCAATATTTTCAATAGATTATTTTCCAAATATTTTCATTGGGTGTTGAAAACGGGTTTACCAAGTACTTATAGATTTTCAGTCCTACGCCTGATCAACGAATGACTGAATTTCTGCGAGAACAAGAATGAACTGGTTGAGACATCGAGTTATGAAAAGTATTTTTATAAAGAGTTATTTTAATAGTATGATGTGAATTTAAAAGCATTTCTAAATTTTTTTAAATAAAGATACTGGAATTTTGGAAAATAAGAAACCCAAACTGGAATTATAAAATAAAATTTGAAACTCGAGAAAATTAAGAAGTGATTCTTTGTCATTAAAATCGAATATTGATTTAGAAGTTGAAAGTAAGCTAATTGGCTAAATAATTATTTGATTGTATATGTTAATAAAATTTAACTTCGGTAAATAAACGGATTGTAAATGAATAATGGAGTTTAGAAATGAATTAGAATTGTAAATAAAATTCGAGTTAGATTTGATAATGAATTAAATAAGAGGAGATGTTGTAAAATTAAAATAAAATAGAGTTGGATTGGGAAAAATAAAAATAAAAATGTAGTGGTTTGAATTACAAATAGGATTCAAAGGTGATTGAATAATATTTAATGAATTTGTAAGTAAATTGGATATAATGGAAGAGGATTGTAATAGAAATGGTTTGAGTTGCAAAATAAAACCAGATGAGTAGAAATAGTTCGAGAATGGCTTTGTATTAATAAAATAAACCCGATAATGAATTAAGTAAATAAATGAAAATTTTAAAATGGGTCAATTGAGTTAAATAATAATTGGATGAAGTCTGAATGGATAAAAACTAAATCAAGTTGTGATTGGAATTGGATGACTGAACTTAGATTCAGTGGCATATTAATTTGAAGTATAAATGAGTAAGTATGTGTTGGATATTATTTTGATAAATTGAGAAGGTGAATTAAAATTTAAAATTAAGTAGATGGGCTAACTGAATTAATGGGATTTGACTAAATGAGAATCAAGTCGAAGAAACTTAAGTTTGATGTTGGAATAAATTAAAGCAAATTAATTTAAGCTTAAAATGTATGGAAGCTTGGCTTCGAATAAGGATAAAAGCCCATTAAATAAAAGCTTGGATTGAATAAATTAAAATGGAATGGAATTAAATGAAATCGAGTCGGAATCAATTTGAATTGGTTATAAAACTTAAGTAATTATTTATCACATGGATATCATCAAATTGCGTAGAAATGATTGTCGTTTAACGTAAACGAGATTTAATTAAATTTTATGAATTAGTGGAAGCAAATATAATTGATTTTTGAAACAATTGATGTGAATACGAGTTTGTTTTGCTTAAAAAAGTGAATTGAATGTAAGCAATTGCATTGTAAACCATTAAAATTAAATGAAATGGCATATAAATTGGTTGAAAGCAATTGAATTAGGTTTAAGCACATATAAATTGCTCATGGATGTTATTATGAATGCATTTCTTTTAGAATTGAAGTGTTATAGATGTTTAAGTAAGAGAAAGATTATAAACTATATATATATAGTACTTATATGTTTAAATTGAGTAAGTACAGGTACCTGAAGGCCGTTTGGCTGGATTTGGATTGCACTAAATGCTAAGATAAATAAGCTGCTTGCTTAAAATGCTAAATAAGGTATGTCTACGCAATAAAAATAGGAAATATGAACTGTATTTGCGTTTTCCGACCGGGTGGGTCGATGTATACGTATTTATATCTCTTATCAAATTGCAAAAGCTCCTCCGTACAGAGGAGACTCTGCCAAAAATTTTCCAAAATTTTGGGAGTTAGAAAATTTTTGGGAAATTTTTTGTTAACGACAAAGCAATTTCAAATCGTAAATTAAAGTAAATTAGTAAATGAAACTAATATGGATCAGATATGCTTGGGAGATAAAATTAACATTCAAGATTTAAAGTAAACTGAATTCGTTTGTAGTGGGGAAAACTAATTGAATAGGAATGGATATGAAAACATATGTGAGGAAATGTTTGAAAGGACTTGAAAAGTTCGATTGAATATTGTTGCTAAGTAAGATATTCAGGTATTAAAGGGAGAATAAATTGGATTTGATTCCTAAAGATAAATGTGAATTGCCCGACAAAAAGGTATGTGATTTAATTTCTGTATGAATTGGATTGGGATTTTGATCTAGCCACTTGGCTTTGTTTTCTTTTGGAATTTGGGAGCCCGTAGAGGCCTTTTGTAGTTCTACCGAGCTAGCCGCGCAAAGGAGACGCTGACAATTTTTTTTGGGAATTTAGAGAGTTAGAAAAATTTTGAGAAAATTTTGATAATTCAAAATTTGGTTTTAAACTGAAATTTAGACGATTGAGTGAGGGGTGTTGTTCGAAACCATAGAAGGTTGTAGGAAGTTGGTTAAGGTGATAGTGGGTCTTTAATAACGGATAGTTGGTAAAACTGTTGAAGTATGGGTTTTGGGAAAAAATGAACGGGTATTGGTCCATTCTTCCTAACTAGTAATTTCGGGGACGAAATTCTTTTAAGGGGGGAGGAATGTGACGACCCGGAAATTTTAACGATTTAAAATGGAATAACAAATTGATTTTAACATTTGAAAGGTTAATTTTAGCTTGAATTCCGAATATTAATATTTATTAGATAAGTAAAGTATTGACTTATATAATTGAAATTGGGTAAATTGTTGAATTTGAGATTCTAAGCCTGTTTAAAATAATTTGAAGGCTTGTAAAATCTATAATGAGGATACTGAAGATAATAGAATGATTGAAATTTAATTTAAAGGTAATTTGTTCAATTTTTATAATATATCGTTTAAATTGGAACTTGAAAATAGCCTTCCGAGGCACAGTCTCGGAATTTGACAAAATCAGTTCCATTGGATTCGTAATAGTTAGTTATTATCGGATTTCAAATTTTATAGCAATCGGAGTTGTCGTTTGACCCTGGCAGCTCAAAACGCTTAGAAATATTTAATCAATTCAATTTAAAATTAATCGTTTTTCTTCTGTAACTCACGCATATGATTAAATTTGCTTCCGAAACATGTTCCATTGTGTTCGGAATACGGATAAAATCTTATAATCGCCTAGCGGCATTTTTTTAAAGAGGAATTTAACATTTTAATTGGCAATTAACGAGATGCTTTGAAATTTTATAATATAATTAGAGTAAAATTAACAAGATATTTTCTTGGACTAAGTCGTGCTTAGGAAGTCTTCCACCATTTTATATTCTCGTCCCCCTGTTTATTCTGGAAACAAATCGAATTCATCAAAAAAAATTATAAATAAAATCGAAACCAGAAGAAAAAAATGGCGCCTCGTCCTCTTGATCTTATAGCCGATCGCATTCGTTTCTTTCCCCTCCCTCATCTTCTATCCAAATACCCATAGAAGCCTAGCCCCTTCAGTTTCGAATCGAATCGAGTTTTTTTATTTAAAAAAAGGCGCTAGGGTTTCGGCGTGAGTGGTTAGGGTTGGACGCTAGGCTGCGAATGGTTGGCGTCGAGCACGTGGAGCTGGGTGGTGTTGCAGCACGAGTTCGAGGCCGCGATCCTCAAGGTGGAGTTGCGTGCGCGCGAAGTGAAACGAAGTGGGGGTGGACTCGGCGATTCGTGACGTGGAGGTTGATGGCTAACTGTGGAGCTGCGCGTCGACGAGAGGGAGTGGATGTTGAGCATGCTTGAGGAGATGTGTTCGAACCCGTTAGGTGTCTATTTTGTTTAATTTAATTTAATATCTATAGGGATAAACAATAATTAATGTTCATGAATATTAGACAGGAATTTATTCAGATGAGGTGTTGATATGCAGTAGGGTTTTTGACAGTTCTATGATTAAAGATAAAAAAAAAGAAAAAAAAAGAAAGAAAGGGGAAATTTGTTCTAGATGATTAATTTATTAGTTAACCCATTTAAATTATTTTTAGGTTGGTAAAAGGGAAAATTAGTTTATAAATCTAGATTTATTTGGTTGAATTAAATCATTAGTTACAATTTAAATTATTAAACATTGGTTAATTGTTTGCTTAAATCGAATACTGATAAGTGGTATAAATATTTTCACAAGGTCTGAAAATTGAAGGAAACAAATCGAGGTCGGATTTGGATTGCAAAATCAAAGGTGAGTAAATCTCACTCTGTCTAGTAATTATTTAAATTTATATGGTTAAATTTAAATATTTGGCTGAGGGTTTAAGTTGATTGGATGTATACTGATGGTGATGTGACTTTGGTTTCGATTGATTCTCGAGTTAATCGTGGATTGACTCGAAGTATATGGGGTTTTAAATTGTTTTAAACTTAAATCATAAATAATACAATGATTTCATTTTAAATTTAATAAGGGCTTGATGTGTTGTGATTCATTAAATTAGTAGGGAATTTGAAATGAATAATCGATTGATTTAATTAATTAATGATTTGGCTTAACTAATTTAGTAACGAATGAGTTGAATTAATTAATTAAGGTTCAAGTAAACTAATTAGGTGCAAGTAATTCAGAATAATAATCGAATGGTGTGTCAATTAATTTCTTAATGAAATTAATGAAATAAAATTTATTTTGCGGAAGAAAGCAAGAGATTAAATGAGATAATTAATTAAGGAGTAAGTAATTTATTTAATGAAGTAAATAAAAGATAATTAAATATAGGTAGAGGTTGGTTGAGAAGGATTAATATCGGGGTTTAATTAATGTAATTTATTTAATGAAGTAAATAAAAGATAATTAAATATAGGTAGAGGTTGGTTGAGAAGGATTAATATCGGGGTTTAATTAATGTAATTAATTTGGATTAGGATAATGAAAATGAAATTGGAACTCATAATTTATATAATTAAGGATGTAATTTAAGATGAATTAATCAAAATAAGTGACTTATGAAGTTAATTAATAAGTAATTAAGGATTAATGTAATTAAAATAGTTAATTAATTCATGAAGTAATTAAGATTACCTATTGACTTTGGTCAAGAATAATTAAAATCGTGAAGCTAATTAAAGATGAGTACTTGGATGTAATTGAAAGATAATTAATGCAGGTTGATTAATTAAGATGAATGAGGATGGGTTGACCAATTAATTAACTTGGAATTTAATTAACGTTGAATGAAGGGATATAGGTAATTGAGATTTGAAATTCAATTGATTACATTGGATTGATTTATATGTGATGGATGATTGATTGGTATTGGATGTTTTGAATGTGTTGGTATCTCTGATATAAATGTTGTTTATTTCAATTGAATAACTTGAGATAGGATAACATGAATTTCGAAGAGACCGGGGTCGGGTATTGGGAAATACCCGAAACCCCTTCGAATTATTTTATTAAATTGATTTCTTAAATCAATAGGATGGAATGAATTAATTTAAGTGAATTGGATTATTTCATCAAAATTTGATACATAGAAATTTATATATGAAATAAGCATTGTCTATAGCAAATTGTGAATTGGTTAATTGATATAAGTTACCCCGAATTATATAAGTTGATTGCTTTAGTATTCCATGTTAGTTGAGTTTACTCACACTGGTTTCCAGCCTGACCCGGGTGTTACTTTGATGTAATGTTCGGGTCAGCCCGAGTATTACAGATTTTCAGGTAGGTACGTTCTGGAGCTCAGGAGACGAGATGGATGGCTATAGCGTATTATATACTTCCGCTGTATTATGTTGCTGTGTATGTGAGACATGATGATTGTATATATTCAGTGACTGTATAAATGTGAAAACTCTGATGTATATTAAATGTAATCAATAGATATAATATTCTTTTGTAAGCTATTATTATTTATTATTATATTTTATCCGCTGCGAATGTGAGATGTTGTTGAATTTGTTCTTCTTCTTCTTCTATCTCTTTCTTCTTTTTTCTTAACTATCTGGAATTTTCGGCTTCGAAAATTTCGGATCGTTACACATTATTTAAATTCAAATTCAAATATTCAAATTTAAATATCATTTTTATGTCAAATAAGTCATTCATTTATTATTCCACATATCATTACAAAACACATTTCCAAATTCCATTCAAACCTTATTTAAATTCAAATTCAATTTAAATTCCTTAAAATTCAAATTTAAATAATAAAATATATTCGAAACTTCTTAAATTTCATAAATAATCTATTCCAAAAGTTAAATCATTTAACACTTTAAAATATAACTCAAATAGTGTTAAAATCTATAACATTTCAAGACATTGTCAAATTATAGCAACGACGGCATTATAAAGTGCTATCGTAGCTTATACTTTTCAAAATAGTTTAGTTCAGGAACAACGTCATTTATAAAATGCCGTAATAGATAGTTAGTTATTTCAAAACTTAGTTAAATTAAAAAACAACAGCATTTAAAAATGCTGTCATAAGACCACAACATTTTTGGGAAATGCTGTTAATAAAATTCTAGATTTTATTATAACCTTTCAAAAACAATAAAACTTCAATTTTTAGCAAATTATAAACTTATAAATCATATTGTTAGGCTTCTAAACTTTCACATTTAAATCAATTAACATATGATTTATCACAATAAAAATTTATAATTGAATATCAAATTTTAAAAACTCAATTCATTTGTTAAGTCAAGTTCACTGTTTATTAACTTATAAATTAAATAAAACTTAACATTTTACTTTAAATATCATTTCAATACTTTAAATTAATTTCCATTATTTACTTACATTTTTAAAATAAAATTTAAAGTCAAAATCACATTCACTTCAAATTTACATACTTGATTCACCAATTCAAAACTTAATATTTAGCTTTCTCAAAACCATCAAATATATCTTTTTAAATAAAAATTTCACACTTTAAAAATACATATCTTAAGAAAAATATTTAAAAATATACCACGGGGTCTGTATATAATTTTCTAACATAGGTCAAGTGATACGGATGTATATCATTTCAATCCGCAATTTAAAAAGAAAACCTGGGTTCTATCATTTCAAACCCACAATCCCAAGTAAATAAAAATAAATAAAATCGTTCAGGCCTATCATTTCATCCCATAACGATTTTTCCCTATTCTAATGTCCGTTCGGGTATGTATCATTTCAACTCATAGTGATTCTATTCTAACAGGAAACTTGCAGTGTGAACATTTGCATAAACAATATAAACATATTATACTAACATGTCAATGTCGCAATATAATGTCATATATCATATGTCAGGTGATAAATAACAAAGTGAACATAGTAATAACATGGCATATCATATTATATAATCATCATTTACATGCATAACATTTTCAATTTACTAAACACTTGTCATCAGTTCACTAATTCATCAGTGAATATGTCAGAGTGAGAAAGACTCACCTTTTCAAGCTGGAGTTAACAAATCAAACTACACGAATAGATTCCAGAAAGCACAATATGGCATGACAGAGCACGACTTGATTCAAATGAGAGGGAGAGCCAAGATATTATCTTGTATGCAAAACCAAAACAAGACAATGTATACATGAATATATAACACAAAACACAATTGAAATGAATTGAGATAAAAGCAACAAAGGACAAAATGATTAGACCTTGCTTTTAACCATCCAAAAGCTTGGCCTTAAGGGACTCTATGATCGGCCATCATGGTGTTAAGATTAGGTTTGGCATCATGTAGGCACGACAATATGGGTATGAAGGTGTAGGAGTTGCAATATGAAGCATATAAAGGTACAAGGTAAAAATGCAATCTTGGATGCAACATTTTGGCTCGGCCTATGGGTCAATTGGGCTCGGCTCATGCTTGTACATGTCAGGTTAGAGCTGAAGCTGAAGATCAGTGGTGACGACCATCAGGTGGTGGTGGTTATGGAGGTGGTCGAGATGAATAATGAGGGGTAGGTGGAGTATAGGCTTGGCTAGCATTGTTTTGTGGAGTTTTTGTGCAAATTCTGGGTAATGGCTTCCATTGGATGGCACGGCCAGGTCATGATTAAAGGAGGTGGAGGAGGAGTTGCTGTAGATGGTGGAGGTGATGGTGGAGCTGGAGGTGGAGAGCTAGTGGCCGAACAAACTAGAAGAAGAGGAAGGCTAAATTCATTGAAAATTGAAGAGGAGAAGAGAAAATAGAAAAGCCATTAACAATTTTTTTCTTTCTTAACCGTGAGTTTTGATGTGAGAAGACTTGTTTTTCACGTGAAAAGTGAAGAAGAAACACACGGCTAACATAAGAAATGGACGGCTAAGAGTTGAGGTGAAATGGTAAGTGAAATTGAAATGACAAGGTGAAATGAAAAGTCATAAGGCAAATGAAAGGTCTTGTCTCTTAGTATTTCCATTTCTTTTAAATCAAAATAAACAAATAAAAATTCAATAAATAAAAATAAAATACAAACAAATAAAGTAGGAAAGAAAATAAATAATTATTCTTAAGAAAAATAAAAGTAAATAAAGAAAATAGTTAATTAAATTGAAACTAGAATTAAAAATTGAAAACAATATAAAGTTAACATTCGAAAATTATTCAACACTTTTAAAAATGTTTTTAAAAATAAAATATATACATAACATGTCATGTTACATATATATACACAAATCAGAACAACCAAAAATATTATTTATATAAATTAAAATAAACAATTTTAATATAAATCAGATTTCAACGAAACGAAAACATTATTTTTAAAGTTTAATTTATTTTCATAATAAAAGATAAAATTCAAAAATTCAAAAATTCAGAATTTAAATTTATAAGTCAAAGTTTGACCGTATTGACCAAAATTCACATTTCTGGAAAATATTCTATTTATTCATGCTTGAAATTTTAATTCACATAAAACTCAAAATTTACATTTGAAATAACAAAATTTAATCATTTTAAATAAATAAAATAAAAAATTTAAATTAGAGATTCAATTTAAAATAACTAAAATATACAATTAAAATAATCAAAAAATATAGGGTTGTTACACGATAATACTAAACGATATACATTTGTCCTAATTAACTATTATTAAAGATACAACGGTAAATAATTTCATTTTAATTCTCTTCATTGTCACCATCCATTTTTCTCCCAATAATTTATCTGAAAAAATAAACGAAGAAAAATAAGACTAGGTAATGAATGCTTGTTATTATATATGTGTATGTGTATGTATGTGTGTGTGTGTGTATATATATGCATATATATATAAATAGTAATATATTAGTATATAACTTACCAACTCAGAAGTAAAATTTGGATTCCAGCCATAGTCGTCTATCATGAGGGTGTGTTGATCGTTGCGTGGTTGTTCTTGTACTTCTTTTTTATTTTCTCCTGTTGTAGCTTTGGTAGATAATGTTTGTTAGTTATACGATCTTGCAATTTTTTAATACCATAGAAATTATTGTGCGTCATTAACAAATTCATTGCCTTATTAATTGACGCAGCGGATTAATCAAAAACTTGATATGTCGATGGAATTAGCAATCGGTGGATTGAACAATACTGAAAATGCCCAAATCCGTTGATCTCAAGAGATACCGGATTCTAGCTATCCTTAACACGTTGATCGCGCACGATACCGTGATGAAGGATCTACGATTCTTCGACGTTGATCAAGCGCACTTGATTCCGTGAATCGGCTTCAACATTCGTTGATTCGAGCGCACTCGAATGCCGAAGTGGAGATAGGAGATTTTCATTCGGCTACCAATTTAAAGAAAGCACAAGGCAATCAAATGGAAATTTTATTCAATTTTCAACCCCCCATTACAAATGAACCCCATGCCTATTTATAGGCTTACAATTCAATACACGACTTAACAAAGCTGAAATACAAATATTACACGACTTAAAAACACACAAACACACAACGACCTAAAATAACAAACACGCGACTTATTTGCTTCAACATCGCGACTTACTGGGCTTGAACGACTTAAGAACCATGGCCGCTTCTTAACAAATTTATTCACGACTTAGAGAAGACTCGGCAGCGACTTATCTATCTCGGCTACGACTCAATAGAAGGTTCAGTAAAAAATGGTTGCGACTTATAAATAAGTCGTTCGCGACTCAAAATTATCAGCGACTTAAGGATTTGGACGTTCGCGACATAACTTTCCTTTGCGACTTGAGTTGGATCGGCCGCGATTCAAGGGATGGTAGCGACTTAGGGTTGAGAAAGGAGCGACTTCTGGAAATGCATAACTCGTTCGCGACCTATGGAGTATCTCGCGCGCGCATATGGAGGAAGTTCGTGACCTAGGGCTTCGACTCATGGGAGCTTTGATGACTCGGTGACGACTCATGGCTTAGGGCTTCTTCATTTTGGTTCGCGACATTGATAAGTCACTCGCGATTCATGGTGGAGGCAGATGAGCCGCTCGTGACATATGGAGTTTGTCGCGACTCAATTCCATCGCGATTCATGGCAGCGCGATCCAAGGAGGGATCTCGGGAATCTGGGTTTGTTCGATTCGAGGTATGCCCTGCATCATCCTCCCCTTGTTGAAAGAAATTCGTCCTCGAATTCATACTCTCGTCATCTTTGATAGGTTCCTCCTCATAATATGGAATTAAATGCTTCACGTTAAACACATCAGAAGTGTAAACATTTTCTGGCAGCTTCAACTTATAAGCATTTTCATTTATCCGTCTTATAATTTCTACGGGCCCAATCTTTCGAGCTTTCAACTTGTTATAAGTTCCAACTGGAAAACGATCTTTTGTTAACACTGCATAAACAAAATCTTCTTCCTTGAAGACAACACTTCTTCGTTTTTTATCCACCATTTGTTTATACTTCTCATTCGTTTTACGTAATCGTTCTTGTACAACCTTGTGGCATTCCTGTAACTCATTCACCAAGTCACTAGCCCGCTTAACAATTCCTTTCTGATATGTTACTGTCGTTAAATCCAATGGTCCCTTTGGAATGGCTGAGTATACAACTTGAAATGGACTGAATCCAGTACTTCGATTGACTGCGTGATTGTGTGCGAACTCAGCTTGACACAATTTCAAATCCCAGCTTTTCAAATTGTCTTTCACAAGACATCTCAGTAAATTTCCCAACGATCGGTTAACCACTTCCGTTTGTCCATCAGTTTGCGGATGATAAGCGCTACTAAAATTTAGCTTCGTTCCGACCATTTTCCACAAACTCAACCAAAAATGGCTTAAAAATCTAGTATCTCGATCAGAAACAATAGATTCTGGTAAACCATGCAATCGATACACTTCTTTAAAGAATAATTGTGCCACTCGAACTGCATCCGCTGTCTTCTTACAGGCTATAAAATGTGCCATCTTCGAAAACCTGTCCACTACAACAAATATAGAATCATTTCCCCTTTGAGTTCTAGGCAGACCCAAAACAAAATCCATGCTGATATCAACCCATGGTCTGTTAGGCACAGGTAACGACATATATAATCCCGCATTCGTAGCTGTTCCCTTCGAAACCTGACAGATATGACATCTCTCCACAAATCTCTCTACCTCTTTCCTCATTGATGGCCAATAATAAGACTGAGAAATCAACTGCAATGTACGATCTCTGCCTACATGGCCTTCTTCATGTAATTCTTTGATAATCTTCATTCTCAAGCTACAATCTGGTATACATAAACGATTCCCTTTGAACAAGAATCCATCAAACAACACAAATTCATCAGTATTCCCATCCTTAACTTTCTCAACAAACTTTACAAAGTAAGGATCTTCTTCAATCAGCTCTGGCAATAGTTCAAAACCTGGCACTTCAACTTTCATTGTCGTTAATAAATGACTCCTCCTACTCAAAGCATCAGCCACACGATTGGTTACTCCTGACTTGTGCTTAACGACAAAAGTAAACTGCTGCAAATAAGCAATCCATGATGCATGTCTCGCGGAAATCTTGTCCTGTCCTTGCATATGCTTCAATGCCTCATGATCAGTGTAAAGAACAAACTCTTTCTGAAATAGATAGTGTCTCCAATGTTTAATAGCTTGTACAACAGCATAGAATTCAACGTCATATGTACTGTATCTCATCTTCGCTCCTGACAACTTCTCACTAAAATATGCAATAGGACGTCCCCTCTGACTCAACACTCCATCAATTCCCACCTTCGACGCATCAGTATGCAATTCAAACAACAACTGAAAATCTGGTAAAACAAGAATCGGTGCTGTCGTCAATAGTTCCTTGATCTTCTCAAAAGCAACCCCCGCTTCCTCTGACCATACAAACTGTTTCCCTTTCATGCAATCAGTAACTGGAGCCATCACGCTACTGAAGTGTGGAATGAATCTTCGGTAGAATGACGCTAGCCCATGAAAACTTCTCACTTCCGTAATTGTCTTTGGCTGTGGCCAATTCCTGACTGCTTCAACTTTATCCTGGTCCACCTGTATACCTTCTCCTGAAACGACATAACCCAGAAATAAAACACTATGCGTCATAAACACGCATTTCTTTGTAGCAGCATAAAATTGTTCCTCACGAAGAATAATCAACACTTCCCTCAAATGTTGAACATGCTCCTCCATACTCCTGCTATATATCAGAATATCATCGAAATAAACCACCACGAATTTCCCAATGAATAGTCTAAAGATTTGATTCATCACCCGCATGAACGTACTAGGCGCATTTGATAAACCAAATGGCATAACCAACCATTCGTACAACCCCTCTCTCGTCTTGAAGGCTGTCTTCCATTCGTCTCCAGGTCTAATCCGAATTTGGTGATAACCACTCTTCAAATCAATCTTCGAAAAGATAGTAGCTCCACTCAACTGATCTAGCAAGTCATCCAACCTCGGCATTGGAAATCTATATCTCACAGTAATCTTATTCAAGGCTCGACTGTCAGTGCACATCCTCCATGTTCCATCCTTCTTTGGTACCAACAAAGCTGGCACAACACACGGACTCAAACTCTCCTGCACTCGTCCTTGTTCAAGCAACTCTTCCACCTGCCTTCTCAGTTCTTCATGCTCCTTCGGACTCATCCGATAATGTGGTCTATGCGGTAATACTGCTCCCGGAACAAGATCGATTTGATGTTGAATGTCTCTCAGTGGCGGTAACTCCTTAGGCAACTCTTCTGGAAATACATCCTCAAATTTTTTCAAAATTGGCTTCGCTTCTTCTGGAATTTCAACCTCTTCACTACACTCACGCCCTATCAACAAGTACACTTCAGGTTCCTCTTCGACTTCCTTGACAAACTCCTTCAAAGTTAACACAGTTTTCAATTCTTCAATTTCCTCCAGCTTGCTTTCTTTCTGTTGCTGCTTCTTGGGAACTAACGTGATTTTAGTACCTTCAAACATGAAACTATAGCTATTAGCACGACCATCATGTTGTACTGCTCTATCAAATTGCCATGGTCTGCCCAACAACAGATGACAAACATCCATGTCCACTACATCACACCAAATTTCATCTTTATATTTCTTCTCGATTGAAAATTTAACACAAGCTCTTCGTCCAACTTTCACTTCACCTCCTTTCCTCAACCAAGCTAACTTGTACGGTTTAGGATGCTTCTCGGTTTTCAATTCCAACTTCTTCACAGCCTCTGTAGAGATAGTATTATCACAACTCCCGGCATCAATAACAAATTTACAAACTCTTCCAAGGATAGTACAAGTAGACTGAAATATGTTATTCCTCAACCAACTGTCTTCCTCCTTTTGTTTTGGCGTCAAACAACTTCTCCTCATCAGTGAATATCCTTCGTCTCCCGACAACAAGTCTTCCTCCTCAACCGGTAAGGAATTAGAACACTCTGCCTCTTCTTCCTCTTCTTCAACCTCAGCTATCATAGTTCTCTTCTTCGGCTTTGGACACTCGTTGCTTTTATGACCCATCTCCTGGCAATTGTAACATTTGAAACCACTGTTAACCTTCGCCTTCTCACTCTCCTTCACAACTGGTTTTGCAACAGCTTTAGGAACATTAGAACTTCCACTGACTCCCTTCACTTGATTGTTAGAATTAGTAAACACACCACCTCCACGCCTTCCCTGCTTCTCCCAAGCCAACGCCTTTTGGTGTGCTTCTGCCACAGATCTTGGATCGAACATATTAACCATATCCTGGATCTGCATTCATAACCCTCCAACAAATCTTGCTGTCAGCTGCTCTTCCGTTTCCATTATATCGTTCCCGGCAATGAGTTGGTAAAATTCATCTGCATAGTCATTGACCGACTTCGTCCCCTGCCTTAGATTCTGCAATCTCTGGTACATAAGTGACTGATAGTTGTATGGTAAAAATGTAGCTCTCATCATTTTCTTCATCTTATCCCATTCAATAACCTTTGACTTTCCCATCCGTTCTCGTGTAAGTTTAGTTTGCTGCCACCATGCCAAAGCTCTTCCCCTCAACCTAGTAGCAACCAACTTCACTCGACGATTCTCCGGCACTTCCTTGAAATCAAAGATTTCTTCAACATTAGATAACCAATCCAAGAATTCTTCTGCAACCATTCCGCCTTTAAATTCTGGAATCTCCATCTTCATTCCCGATTCCCATCGACGATCATCATATACATCTCGATCCTGACATCGTGTTTGTTCTCTATCTCGATAGTGAACACTTCCCCTATCACCATCAAACTCCTCATCAAAATCTGAAGTATATCTATGTCGATTACGACCTCCAACATCTCTACTATCACTCCTTCGATCAACATTCCTATCACGATTATCAACACTTCTATGATCTTCTCTTCTCTCCCGATCTGAATGTATCGAAGCTCTACTTCTCCCATGGCTCGATTCAGGTGAAACTCTTCTTCTACTTTGATTCATTTCAAGCATCATTCTTTCTAATCGACCAATCCCTTCATTCAACTTCTCAGTGAAGCTCTCGTTGATTCGTTGCTCCATTTCATCGGCCTCTTCTCTTCCATACAAAGAATTAATATTGCGATGACGTTGGGCTCGTCTCGGAGGCATGATTGAACTTCAAACAAGTAATTCAACAATCTTCAAAATCTTCAAATAACTTCAACTTCAACTCAAAATTCAAACAAGTCACGGCTCAACTAGCCCTCTATTCTAAACTTCAAAGTTTCCACACAAAAATTAATTCACGGTCTCTAGCTCGAATAAGGTGAACGACCCAAAGATTAAGTCGCTCGGCTTCAACTTAAACTTCACGACTTAGCTCCTTAACTGGCTCGGCCTTAAACAAGCACGGCTCCAACACACTTCAAATTCAAACACCTTTCGTATTTTGATCCAAGAGACTATGGATCACAAACCCCAAACTTGTTGCAACCAATGAAGATCACGATGAAAAACTTCAAACTCCAAATACTTGGCTCCAAGACCCGATTTAGCTATGATTGGCTAAAACAAGCTCTGATACCAAACTGACGCAGCGGATTAATCAAAAACTTGATATGTCGATGGAATTAGCAATCGGTGGATTGAACAATACTGAAAATGCTCAAATCCGTTGATCTCAAGAGATACCGGATTCTAGCTATCCTTAACACGTTGATCGTGCACGATACCGTGATGAAGGATCTACGATTATTCGACGTTGATCAAGCGCACTTGATTCCGTGAATTGGCTTCAACATTCGTTGATTCGAGCGCACTCGAATGCCGAAGTGGAGATAGGAGATTTTCATTCGACTACCAATTTAAAGAAAGCACAAAGCAATCAAATGGAAATTTATTCAATTTTCAACCCCCCATTACAAATGAACCCCATGCCTATTTATAGGCTTACAATTCAATACACGACTTAACAAAGCTGAAATACAAATATTACACGACTTAAAAACACACAAACACACAACGACCTAAAATAACAAACACGCGACTTATTTGCTTCAACATCGCGACTTACTGGGCTTGAACGACTTAAGAACCATGGCCGCTTCTTAACAAATTTATCCACGACTTAGAGAAGACTCGGCAGCGACTTATCTATCTCGGCTACGACTCAATAGAAGGTTCAGTAAAAAATGGTTGCGACTTATAAATAAGTCGTTCGCGACTCAAAATTATCAGCGACTTAAGGATTTGGACGTTCGCGACATAACTTTCCTTCGCGACTTAAGTTGGATCGGCCGCGATTCAAGGGATGGTAGCGACTTAGGGTTGAGAAAGGAGCGACTTTTGGAAATGCATAACTCGTTCGCGACTTATGGAGTATCTCGCGCGCGCATATGGAGGAAGTTCGCGACCTAGGGCTTCGACTCATGGGAGCTTTGATGACTCGGTGACGACTCATGGCTTAGGGCTTCTTCATTTTGGTTCGCGACATTGATAACTCGCTCCCGATTCATGGTGGAGGCAGATGAGTCGCTCGCGACATATGGAGTTTGTCGCGACTCAATTCCATCGCGATTCATGGCAGCGCGATCCAAGGAGGGATCTCGGGAATCTGGGTTTGTTCGATTCGAGGTATGCCCTGCATCATTAATCATACATGAATATTTATATTTTAATACAGTTGTGTACCAAAAATGAATAATCAAAGAAGACAAAATAGAAGACTAAATGTTTCATCCTATGAACAAAGAGAAATTAACCGAGTAAGAGCAAGAGAACGAAAACAACCATGTCTCCGGAGGAAAGAGAAGCATATCTTACTCGACGTCGTCAGGCTTATAGACTACGCCGAGAAGGCTTCAAAATACGTCTTTAAGTAGAAATTTAGATGGGATAACCAATGAAAATTTGGATGACATGCATTAGCCAAATGAAAAATTGTTTACAATATCGCAAGTAAACAACCACCAGATAAATTTAAATCAATCTGAAGAAACTGAAATGATGGTTATAGAGACAATTAACTCAAATGCGACAAATGAGCATATCAATGAAGAGTATCACCATTACCGCCAAGAAAGAAATCGTCAAAGACAAAAAGAACAAAGAGAAACCATGTCTACAGAACAAAGAGAACCCTATCTCGCTCACCATCGAAATTCTTACCATCAAAGACGACAATTATGGAAAATGATAATGACATGCAAAGACATCAAGGAGACGCATACATATACGAACTCATAACGTTGTAAAAAATTTCAAAGACCACATTGACTTTCGAAGACACATTACAACGACCAAAATTTTGTCTGCATTGCTCAGCAAAATTATTTGAACATAAAACATGTTCTCTATGTTGTGATAAGGGATGTAACAACCCTGAATTTTGAAAATTTTAAATTGAAAATATTTAATTAATTTTAAATATTTGAATGATGGTTTAGTTTGAATTTTCAATATAACTATGAATTTGGCGATTAAATTTTAGAATTTAATCTATTGAAAGTTGAATAAAAATTTGAATCTTCAATTTTAAGCTGATAAAAAATATTTTAAAAGCTTAGAAAATTCACATTGATAATACTGAAGATAATAGAAGCTTCAGAATTGAATTTGAAAATGGTTTGTTCAGTTTTGAAATTTTATCGTTTAAATTGAATTTAAAAATAGCCTTCCGAGGCACAGTCTCGGAATTTGACGAAACCAGTTCCATTGGGTCCGTAATGTTGAATTATTACCGGATTTCAAATTTCGTATTTATCGGAATTGTTTTGTGAACATATGACATTTAAACGTGTCAAAGAAAATTTATAAAAGAAAAAAAATTGATGTTGAAAAAAAAAACAAATTTGAAATAAAAAAATATAATAAAATAATATGATGTCTTTTCACCAGCATCCCAATTATCACGCCATAACTCACGCCTAAAATCACGAGATCAATCGTGCAGGTATGGCCGAAGACAAATTATTAAGTATCTCGTTCCCCTTCCTCCATCACTTCAAAATCAAACGAGTAAATAAAAAAATGGCGGCCAAACAAAAAAATCTTCTTTCGTTCGCCGTTCCTTTTCGTCCTTCGATCCAAATTAGGGCTTTCTCAGATCGCCTGTCTTGATCGATTCTCTGGCTTGCGTGTTGCCTTGCTCGATCGATTGTGTTGCTCTTTGCTTCTCTGATTTAGGGCTTTCGAGATTTCAAAGAGACCGACCTTTGGTTGCTCGATCGAAAATGGCTGCTATGGTTCGCGCGACTTTGTGATACCGCGGCTCCTTCTATTTGCGTTCATTAAACAAGGTGAGTGAATCTTTCCCTCACATCTAATTCAAGCATTTGATGATTTCGTACTTCTGCAATTTCGTGATTTTGTTGATGGATTTCATGGCTACCACGTATTTATTTTCAATTGTTGACTTCGGTCGTTTTGATTCTTTTGAAATTGCTTGCTGTGATGAGGATTTCTTGGCTCACTTGTTCGAATTTCTGGTAATTGATTTTTGTTGACTTCGATATTGCTTTGACTTCGGCCTTCACACTGATCTTGTTCACTTTGGCCATTTTGATTTCTTAACATGCTGGATATTGTTCGAACTTGGTGGATCACTTTGTTGTTCCATAGCCTCGGCTTTAACTTGATTTATTCAACATTTTTGACCTTCTGTTGATCATATTATATCGACTTGTTTTGTTTTGTGCTTTAGTTGGCCTGACTATGTGCATACTTTTTTGGTAGTTGAAATTTACGCGTGAGAGTTGCTTTGAGTTTGAAATGATGCAGGCTTGAAGTCTCTGTACATTTACATTTTACTTGAGTTTACTTGGATTTTTACTAATACACTAACTTGTGTCTCGCTGTCTTATGATTCTGGCCATTATGTCCTTGACTCGTTTTGAATTGGTCATTGATTTCGACCTCCGTGTCTTCGGCCACTTGTTCTGGTTTATGAAAAAAAATTTGTACAGTTGAGTTGTTGTTCTTTGGCACCGCTTACTGCTAGTTTTTCACGTAGTTGCCTATACGTTTATGTAGCAGTAGTGCATTTCCTGGTTTTGATTTTTCTTGCATTTTGGGTTTGAACCACGACTTGATGGAGTTGTTGCCATTACTGTTGGCCTTGACTTCGTCTTGTCTGCACTTAGATGATCAGGTTGCATACCTGAAGTGTTTGCTCACTCGAGTCTTTGTGAAGCATTTGTGTAGCAGCTGCTGTCCATTTTGATTTTGCTAGCTATACGTGTATATTTGAACTTGAATCATTATCACCGCGTCAGTTTGTTTTAAATGGTGGCCTTGATCTGTCACCTGTTTGTTCAAATCTGCATATATACGCGTACATATATTTGTATGTGTGTATGAATATATTATTGGATTTGTACTGTCTTGAGTCTTGTTTACTTGATGGAATTTGATACTAGTTTGCTCCTTTAGCCTGATTTTCACATGTTCACTGCCCATATACGTGTCCATATAGTTTGCAACACTACCCTGTGCATGCTGCAGTGATATTCCTTTCATTTTGATATACTCTATATTGCCACTGCCTGGTGGTTTCGAACCCGTAGCTTTTGAGTTTACTTGTTCGTTGAATTGTTGCATCACTTTTTCATGTATTTTTGTACTGTGGTGCCATACCTCTGGTGCCCTCACCCTCCTTCTATTTTGTAGTTGTGCCACTGCTTTGTGCTTTGGTGTTGTAGTTGCGTTGAGTCACTGACTTGACCTTTGCATTTTTTTTAATGGTTTGGCTTTGCAGTTTCATTTTATTGCAGTGAGTAACATTTTAAAATTTAAGCATATAAATCTTTTACATGATAACAAGCTTGTATGAGTATGCTTTATCTTCTCTGTGTGTATATATATATATATATATATATAGATGTCTGGATATCTATATAATGTTTAAAACCTGAGACCTCTTTGTGCTTTAGTTTCCAGGTCATAAAAATTTAAAAATTCTTATTTTTCTTGCTCTAGTCTTGGTTAATATATTTGTTTACCCATAGTTTTAGTTTAAAATTTTGTTGAAGATAAAACAAATTTAAACTTTGTTGAAAACCAAATTGTCCAGGATTTCAACCTATCTGTTTTCCCAATCAAAGAAGTTGATGGAAATTGTTTTAAAACCCAGGTTGGTCTGAGTCTTCTAAAGCAAGTCCAAACATTAACACCAAGTTATTATTATACTAAAGTCACTATTTACTGGTTTAAGCAAATCCAATTACAACAGATAAGAGGTCTGATCAGTTTGGTTGAGAAGTTGATCATCCTGTTTTGTTTATTGTTTTGCATTATTGGTTGTACCTACTGTCCCATTAACCAATGCCTTGCCTTCATTATATTGTCTGTGCACTTTTTAATGCAATGCTCGAGTCTTGTTAAAGCCTTCATGCCTTGTCCACTAATCACTTGTTTACATGCCCTTCACTATGCCTGGGTTGAATTTTGAGTTGCAAATTGAGGCTGTGTGCACTTCACACTTTGTAGTCACTTGATAATACATATTGATTGTGTTTACTTGCGTGCTGGTCTTCATTTGCATTGTGCAGTAGCTTGAGCATTGAGCTTGTACACTTTTACTGCACCTGTGTTGAATCCAATTTTAGACTCGGGTTTGACCTTGTGCTCGGGTGAGAACTTTCATTGTGCATTTCCTGATCTTTTGCATGTTTCACATGCCGTAGTAGCGAGGCAGTACACGTGTGCGTGTACTGCAGCCCTACCCGAATTGGAGTTTAAAGTGATATTTCACTTGCTGGATTTGTTTTATGTTGCCAATTCAATATATTTTGAATCACAGTTTGATTTGGTTTAATTTGATGATTTTGTTGTTAATTACCGTTTAGGCAATTTTGATGTTTTTCTAAATTATCTTCATTAATAATCCCTTCGTCTATCTTCGTTGATAATTTGAATCTACTGATTTATTGTTTAACACTGTTAAGTGTTATAATTTTCGTTATCCGATTTCTTTGTTAAAAGGGTCGGATAGACGAGAATTATTGTGACTGTCGTCTAATTGTTATTTGATTATTATTGCCTCTATGCACTAATAACTGAGTTTGAATTAGACTGACCGGTGTATTATTTTCTTTTGAATGTAATACTCGGGTCAGACCGAGTATTTTGCAGCTTGAAGATTTTCGGGCAGCAAAGTTAGAGAGAGAGGGGGAAAACGCTTACTTTAGCTTTTTCGGGAATTTTTGTACTTAGATAAATATTCCGCTGTATGAATGTAATGCATTGTATAAACTCTGATATATGTACAAAAATTCATTTATGTGAAATATAATTATTCTGTGTTTCTGTGGCTGATTCTATTTAAACCTTATAAAATGAGTAACAATCCGTCATTCTGAATGTTTCAAGTTGGTTTAATTACCGACTAGGGGCGGTAAGAAGGGCGGGTCGTTACAAAAGTGGCATCAGAGCTTTGGTTTATACAAAGCTCAGTTTATGATGTTTAATATGAATAGTTACTAGAATCACTTTAAAGAAAACGTTTTTCAAATCTAATGAAGTACTAAAATTAATTTTTTTGAAAATAAAAGGTATTTTGAAAATTCAAATCTTTTTCGGAAATTCCCCTCTCTAAATTTAGGTTTACGATAGTTTCTCTTCGATAAGGTCTCCTTAGATTTGAGTCCCGATCATTCGAAAACCCATTATCGAATTGCTGAGATTTATGAAAAATAAAATATAAGTGAAGTGAATTAATGAATTGGTTTAAATCAAATATTTTGAATATCTCTAAAGTAATAATTGTGAAATAAAATGACATGTCAATTTAGTATAGCCAAGGGGATCATTAAACTATAACTTTAGGAATTTGATTCTGAATTCTTTTGAAAATTGATTTCAAATGTTTTGAAAAACAATACTAGTAGTATATAGAGGAAGAAAATTTTCAAGTAAATTTTCAAAATATTTTCGAAAAGAATAAAATAAAATAAATTTTGTTTTTATGTTTCAAGCAAAGTTTAATACGCAAGTATGTATATATATGTATATTTCAAATGTTTGAAATAAAATCCGAAGTTGAATCTCAAGTTTGGTTGAATAATAATCCTATATATCAGGATAATGTAAATTTGCAAATTGTCTTGGGGAAATTGATTGAATAATCCAACCTATGCTAATAAGGATTGTAAATTTTGATAGGAAACTTCGAAAATATCTTGTTAATTAAAATGGCGAAAATCGAAGAACAAAAAGCAGCACGCCTTGAACAAAGAGCAATTGCCCGTAGAGAAGCAGCAGTGACACGTGCGGAAATCGAAAGGAAAATCAATGAAAGGCAAGGACCTGGTCCCTATGATGATGTTATCTGTTATCGATGTCATAAAAAGGGACATTATGCCGTTATGTGCCGAGAGAAGAGAAAGAAAAGGAATGTGGATGCCCGGTTCGCTCGTTCTGAGATTGTGTGTTTTAAATGTCAGGGGGAAGGGCATTTTCTTAGTCATTGCCCTAAAGTGAAAAGGAAGAAGCGCGTACTCGATTTACCCATCGACAGATTGACAATCTGCTACCGTTGTCGCCAGACATGACATATAGCCAGAAACTGCACCGAAAGGCAACATGGAAAGCAAGCTATAGCCTGATCAGCTAGAGCGAAAAGTGTAAGGATGATAGATAAGGATGGAAACATCTCATATTTTTGCGGGAACTGCAGGAATTGGGGACATGTAGATTTTGAATGTGTTAATCCTCCTTTAATACAAACTGAAATAGTGTAAACCGAAGAGGGAAGTTTGGCAAAGATGCGTACTACCAGACAGGAAGTCGATAGTCCTCAATAATTCTGAATCTTAAACAATTCAGTATATTTGAAGCAATCAATATATTTTGTAATACTATCTTTTGTAATCCAAAATCTTCTATGTACGTATTTTAAAAGTATTAAGCTATGGATAGTTGTATGGAAAGGAATATTTTAATAAAATAGCGCCTTGGGAAGGAAATCTATTTGTCGACTTAACTGTATGAATCAAACTAGTTTTGATGTAAAGCTTATATTTCAAGTTTAAACTAATGCCTAAAATAGTTAATGTGGAGATATAAATCTAATGGAACCAAGTCGATGAATGGCTTACTAAAGAACTACTTGATTAATTTGGAAATAGAAAGCAAATGCAAAATTCAAATGGAATTTAGATTTCAAATTTGAAGTTGTCAACATGATAATCTATAATAGGTTTAATAGATTCAGTGATGAATTTGAATTTGAACATCAGAGAATTAAGTTAAGTGAAAAACTTAATATTGAAAAGTCTGAAATAGGTTTAAAACCAATATTGTGAAAAGTATGCGGAATTCAAACTATGAAATAAGTCCAAGTGTTGAATTTGGTAAACGATGTATATTCACGATTTTGGACAGTGAATATATTATGGAAGAAACGGGTATGATTTGGAGCAGTGAAATTTAAAAGAATGAACTTAATTGTTTTAAAAGATGCTTTAAAATGTATTAACTATCGAATACATAGATTTCAACATTCATTGTCGAAATAGACGTTTTCGAGAAATAAGGAAATGGTGGACTATAACACTGTTGTTATAGTAAATGGTTTCCAAAAGGAAATGTTTTATATAGTATTGGGATTTATATATCTATCTTAAATTCGAATCCCTATACTAGTGATTTTGAGTTGTCGTAACGATGTTTTACGCAACATTCGTTTTGACTCAAATAATTGTGTTTAAAAGAACGCTTTCCTTAAAGAATGGAATATATACTTGATTATGATTTAAATATATTGAATATTTTTCAAGTGTTGAAAATAAATGGATTTGTGAATTACTTATTATTAAATAGGTATGGAAATGTTTTCCAATATGAAATGGAAGGTTTGAAATTCTATATTTTAAAGATAAATTGAAAAGTGAATATTTGAAATTTGTTTCAAATGTTTAAGTGTGGAAAATTATATATATCTTTTAAAGATATTTTTGGAAAATTTGAACAATTAGTTCAACTTGAATTTTTTCAAAAAAGATTGAATCTTGAGTTAAATTGAGTTTAACTTCGACACTAAAAACAATATAAGTTGAGCTTTGAATTTCGGATAGGTCGATTGGGATTCTATGTCTAACATGGTGAATTGATGACATAGCAACTGATCTCTATTAAATATATATCTGTGGTGGCGGAAAATTTATTCACTTATCTATATACACCCTTCTCTGAGACGTACGAGCTTAGAGGTTATATATCGGTAGACATCAATTATGTGTTGAGAATTGACGATGTAACGTGAAATCCAAATCGAATGTAAAGTCGATAATGAATTGGATTATGAATGTGAATTGGGTTTGAGATAACCTTAAATTTTCAAATCGATTTAGAGGAAAATTTTAAATCGGTAACGAGATTGAAAATTTAGAATCCTCTATTTGTTATGGGTATGGGATATTGTGGTTTTCAGAACTTATATACGTGAATGTAATAATTCGAAAACCATCAGTTTGGAAAGTCATTATTATGAAAATCCTATGTAAGTTTACATAGGTATGATATGTATGAAATGTGAAATGATGTACTATATGTATATGACGTTATGTTTTCTAAATTGAGGATATGGACAAATACCTTCCATTTAAAATTTGTGAAGGTGTTGGAACTCGGTGTGAGTGTCCATTTGAAATTCGTAGCTACGTAGAATTTCCATAAGTTAGAGTGTCCATTTGGATTAGAATCCCTCATGATGGATCATCGTGATGGGATCATGTGAATTGATGATGATGTATGCTAGCGTAATTCGTGGGGCGTGATGCCTACAGTTACAAGCAATTCCACTGGGATAGTGGTGCAACCGCCGTGTAAACTGCAATCTAGAGGCCAAAGCGTAATTTGAGGGGCGTGATGCCTACAGTCACAAGCGATTCTACTGGGATAGTAGCGTAACCGCCGTGTGAACTGCGATCTATGGCAACAACCATGGAGAAATTCAAGAGATGTGAAATCTACAGATTACAAGCGATTCTACTGAGATGGTAGCGTAACCGCCGGGTAAACTGTGATCCATGGGGGAACGTGCTTTCCATATCCATTTTAAAAAAAGATTTTTAAGTATTTTTACTGGGAGTTGAAGCAAGTATATTTAGTAATTGGAGATTTTTAGTCCTGCGCCTGGCCAACGTATGCCTAATGTCTGTGAGAACAACGATAGACTTGTTAAACTTCGAGTTAGCAAGTATTTTCAATACTTTAGATAGCAAATCAATAGTATGAAATTAGAATTACATAATTCTAACCTAATTAAATTAAGGAAGAAGATCTTTAAAATATCTTGAAAGTCCACAGCTTTGAAAAAAAATATGATATGCAAATCTCTAGAATGAAGAAATTCAAGTTTAAATCTGAGTTTTGTAAGTCAAAAATTTAGGTAAAAGACTTTTGCGTCTCGATTGTAGAAATCAATGAACAAAGAAGATAATGAACAAAGCTAGTGAGATAAAACAAATGGAATGAATCCCATATTTATTTTTAATAAGTTTCGAACTTGGTAAAATTGTGTAGGGTATAATATCGGTGAATTTTAACGATCGTTTTTCCTAACTTATAATTTCGGGACGAAATTCTTTTAAGGGGGAAAGATTGTAACAACCCTGAATTTTAAACAGTTTAAATTGAAAATATTTAATTAATTTTAAATATTTGAATGATGGTTTAGTTTGAATTTTCAAAATAACTATGAATTTGGCGATTAAATTTTAGAATTTAATATATTGAAAGTTGAATAAAAATTTGAATCTTCAATTTTAAGCTGATTAAAAATATTTTAAAAGCTTAGAAAATTCACATTGATAATACTGAAGATAATAGAAGCTTCAGAATTGAATTTGCAAATGATTTGTTCAGTTTTGAAATTTTATCGTTTAATTGAATTTAAAAATAGCCTTCCGAGGCACAGTCTCGGAATTTGACGAAACCAGTTCCATTGGGTCCGTAATGTTGAATTATTACCGGATTTCAAATTCGTATTTATCGGAGTTATTTTGTGAACATAAGACATACAAACGTGTCAAAGAAAATTTATAAAAGAAAAAAAATTGATGTAGAAAAAAAAATTTGAGGAAAAAAATATAATAAAATAATATGATGTCTTTTCACCAGCATCCCAATTATCACGCCATAACTCATGCCTAAAATCACGAGATCAATCGTGCAGGTATGGCCGAAGACAAATTATTAAGTATCTCGTTCCCCTTCCTCCATCACTTTAAAATCAAACGAGTAAATAAAAAAAATGGTGGCCTAAAAAAAAAAAATCTTCTTTCGTTCGCCGTTCCTTTTCGTCCTTCGATCCAAATTAGGGCTTTCTCAGATCGCCTGTCTTGATCGATTCTCTGGCTTGCGTGTTGCCTTTCTCGATCGATTGTGTTGCTCTTTGCTTCTCTGATTTAGGGCTTTCGTGATTTCAAAGAGACCGACCTTTGGTTGCTCGATCGAAAATGGCTGCTATGGTTCGCGCGTCTTTGTGATACCGCGGCTCCTTCTATTTGCGTTCATTAAACAAGGTGAGTGAATCTTTCCCTCACATCTAATTCAAGCATTTGATGATTTCGTACTTCTGCAATTTCGTGATTTTGTTGCTGGATTTCGTGGCTACCATGTATTTATTTTCAATTGTTGACTTCGGTCGTTTTGATTCTTTTGAAATTGCTTGCTGTGATGAGGATTTCTTAGCTCACTTGTTCGAATTTCTGGTAATTGATTTTTGTTGACTTCGATATTGCTTTGACTTCGGCCTTCACACTGATCTTGTTCACTTTGGCCATTTTGATTTCTTAACATGCTGGATATTGTTCGAACTTGGTGGATCACTTTGTTGTTCCATAGCCTCGGCTTTAACTTGATTTTGTTCAATATTTTTAACCTGATGTTGATCATATTATATCGACTTGTTTTGTTTTGTGCTTTAGTTGGCTTGACTATGTGCATACATATTTGGTAGTTGAAATTTGCACGTGAGAGTTGCTTTGAGTTTGAAATGCTGCAGGCTTGAAGTCTCTGTACATTTACATTTTACTTGAGTTTACTTGGATTTTTACTGATACACTCACTTGTATCTCGCTGTCTTATGATTCTGGCCATTATGTCCTTGACTCGTTTTGAATTGGTCATTGATTTCGACCTCCGTGTCTTCGGCCACTTGTTCTGGTTTATGAAAAAATTTGTACAGTTGGGTTGTTGTTCTTTGGCACTGCTTACTGCTAGTTTTTCACGTAGTTGCCTATACGTTTATGTAGCAGTAGTACATTCCCAGGTTTTGATTTTTCTTGCATTTTGGGTTTGAACCACGACTTGATGGAGTTGTTGCCATTGCTGTTGGCCTTGACTTTGTCTTGTCTGCACTTAGATGATCAGGTTGGATACCTGAAGTGTTTGCTCACTCGAGTCTTTGTGGAGCATTTGTGTAGTAGCTGCTGTCCATTTTGATTTTGCCTGCTATACCTGTATATTTGAACTTGAATCATTATCACTGCGTCAATTTGTTTTAAATGGTGGCCTTGATCTGTCACCTGTTTGTTCAAATCTGCATATATACGCATACATATATTTGTATGTGTGTATGCATATATTATTGGATTTGTACTGTCATGAGTCTTGTTTACTTGATGGCATTTGGTACTGGTTTGCTCCTGTAGCATGATTTTCACATGTTCACTGGCCATATAAGTGTTCATGTTGTTTGCAACACTGCCCTGTGCATGTTGCAGTGATATTCATTTCATTTTGATATACTCTATATTGCCACTGCCTGGTGGTTTCAAACCCGTAGATTTTGAGTTTACTTGTTCGTTGAATTGTTGCATCACTTTTTCATGTATTTTTGTGTCGTGGTGCCATACCTCTGGTGCTCTCACCCTCTATCTATTTTGTAGTTGTGCCACTGCTTTGTGCTTTGGTACTGCAGTTGCGTTGAGTCACTGACTTGACCTTTGCATTTTTGTTAATGGTTTGGCTTTGCAGTTTCATTTTATTGCAGTGAGTAACATTTTAAAATTTAAGCATATAAATCTTTTGCATGATAACAAGCTTGTATGAGTATGCTTTATCTTCTCTGTGTATATATATATATATATATATATATATATAGATGTCTAGATAACTACATACTGTTTAAAACCTGAGACCTCTCTGTGCTTTAGTTTCCAGGTCATAAAAATTTAAAAATTCTTATTTTTCTTGCTCTAGTCTTGGTTAGTATATTTGTTTACCCATAGTTTTAGTTTAAAATTTTATTCAAGATAAAACAAATTTAAACTTTGTTGAAAACCAAATTGTCCAGGATTTCAACCTATCTGTTTTCGCAATCAAAGAAGCTGATGGAAATTATTTTAAAACCCAGGTTGGTCTGAGTCTTCTAAAGCAAGTCTAAACATTAACACCAAGTTATTATTATACTGAAGTCACTATTTACTGGTTTAAGCAAATCCAATTACAATAGATAAGAGGTCTGATCAGTTTGGTTGAGAAGTTGATCATCCTGGTTTGTTTATTGTTTTGCATTATTGGTTGTACCTGCTGTCTCATTAACCAATGCCTTGCCTTCATTATATTGTCTGTGCACTTTTTAATGCAACGCTCGAGTCTTGTTAAAGCCTTCATGCCTTATCCACTAATCACTTGTTTACATGCCCTTCACTGTGCCTGGGTTGAATTTTGAGTTGCAAATTGAGGCTGTGTGCACTTCACACTGTGTAGTCACTTGATAATACATATTGATTGAGTTTACTTGCGTGTTGATCTTCATTTGCATTGTGCAGTAGCTTGAGCATTGACCTTGTACACTTTTACTGCAGCTGTGTTGAATCCAATTTTAGACTCGGGTTTGGCCTTGTGCTCGGGTGAGAACTTTCATTGTGCATTTCCTGATCTTTTGCATGTTTCACATGCCGTAGTGGTGAGGCAGTACACGCATGTGTGTATTGCAGCCCTACCCGAATTGGAGTTTAAAGTGATATTCAATTGCTGGATTTGTTTTATGTTGCCAATTCAATATATTTTGAATCGCAGTTTGATTTGGTTTAATTTGATGATTTTGTTGTTAATTGTCGTTTAGGCAATTTTGATGTTTTTCTAAATTATCTTCATTAATAATCCCTTCATCTATCTTCGTTGATAATTTGAATCTACTAATTTATTGTTTAACACTGTTAAGTGTTATAATTTCCGTTATTCGATTTCTTTGTTAAAAGGGTCGGATAGACGAGAATTATTGTGACTGTCGTCTAATTGTTATTTGATTATTATTGCCTCTATGCACTAATAACTGAGTTTGAATTAGACTGACCGGTGTATTATTTTCTTTTGAATGTAATACTTGGGTCAGACCGAGTATTTTGCAGCTTGAAGATTTTCGGGCAGCGAAGTTAGAGAGAGAGGGGGAAAACGCTTACTTTAGCTTTTTCGGGGATTTTTGTACTTAGAGAAATATTCCGCTGTATGAATTTAATGCATTGTATAAACTCTGATATATGAAAAAATATTCATTTATGTGAAATATAATTATTCTGTGTTTCTGTGGCTGATTCTGTTTAAACCTTATAAACTGAATAACAATCCGTCATTCTGAACGTTTCAAGTTGGTTTAATTACCGACTGTGGGCGGTCAGAAGGGCGGGTCGTTACAAGGGACGAACTATACTACCCCCATTACAGTCACCAACGGAGCTCTTCAACCTTTACATTAACACAAGTAATGATGGTGTACACTTCAGAAGAAATATTCGGTCATATAATCATGCATTTTCTTTCACTTCAATAAAAGTTAATATTGATGGAAATTTGACAAACGGAAATGCTAGAATCTACACTTTTTGTGCTCAAGGATATATATATCACAATATTGGCGCCTTACTACCCCAAGAAGGATATAGACCAAGGTTTTTGCAATTGTATATATATGACACTGACCATGAAATTGGAAGTCGTATGGCGGAAAATGAAGAGTTGGATAGAAGAATACTAGAAAAGATACAACATATATTAGATGAAAATAATAGTTTTGCATAAAATTTTCATCGAGTTTCACAGCTTTCTAACATTCTTGACCATAGATTTATAATCAAGGAGCAACCATCACAACGATAATATGCACATCCGACAGCTTCACAAGTTGCAGAAATAGTTGTAGGTGATGAGAAAATATCATAAATGGCAGGGATATCGTTATACAAACTGTATCAGGACAACTTATGAGAGTATCGGAGACGTATGGTTGTTATGATCCTTTACAATATCCTCTTCTACTACCTTATGAAAATAATGGTTGGGACCTAAATAGTCGTAATGAGAATGGTACCCCTGTTACATGCCGAGAGTATTATGCATATCTCTTACAGGTACGAACATAGATCATTGATTACTTTATATATCTTTATAATCTTAGTATTAACCAAATATATTACTCAACTTTTATTTATCTTAGTAAAGTACTTATATAATTAATGAATCTTATAATTATAGATTCGACAAGAAAGCACATCTCTTTTACTGCTCGATGGACGTTTGTTACAACAATATATTGTGGATAGTTACGTAAAAATTGAAAGTAGTAGAATGAGATGGTTTCTTGAAAAACATCACATAAGATGAGAACTGTATGTGGGTCTATAAGATGTGTTGAATGCTGGAGAGAACAATGCAGGTATATGAATTTATTTGTATTGCTCAATAAAATTAATATGCTCAATGTATTATATACATACATACATACATATATATAATATCATCAACATGCAAAAAATGATTTGAAAATTAAATATAGAAAACATCGGAAGAAGAACAATATTACCCGCTTCATTTAATGAAAGCCCACGCAACATGTACCAACGTTACCAAGATGCTATGGCTTTGGTGCAGAAGTTTGGAAAGCCTGACCTTTTCATTATAATGACATGTAATCATTCATGGGATGAAATCACTTCTGAACTACTATATGGACAATCAGCTCAGGATCGTCCAGATCTTACGATAAAAATATTTCATGCAAAATATGAGCAGCCGAAGGATGATATTTATAGCAAATAATTTCTCGGTTTAGTTGCAGCACATGTGCACGTTATAGAATTTCAGAAAAGAGGACTTCCTCATGCTAATATTCTTATCATATTAGATGAGCAAGATAAACTTCATAGTCCAGATGATTATGATGCTATTGTAAGAATAGAAATCCCAGATCGTAACGAAGAACCAGAATTATATACTACTGTTATTAATTGGATGCTTCATGGACCATGCGGAAGACATCGACCAAGTTCACCATGTATGAAAGATGGAAAATGCAAAATGAATATCCAAAATAATGTTCTCCAACTACTCTTTAAGGCAATGATTCATATCCAATCTGTCGGAGGCGAGATAATGGTATAAGTATTGTATTAGACAAGGACAATGATTTTGTTGTCGATAATCATTGGGTTGTCTCATATAATCCACGATTGTTTAAAAACTATGATTGTCATATTAATGTCGAAGTTTGTAGTAGTATCAAATCTGTCAAATACCTATACAAGTATGTCTACAAAGGTCCAGATCGTGTGACAGTTGAAGTTCGTCTAGAAAGTGAGTACAATGAAATTCAAAAGTTTATTGATGTAAGATAGATATACCCCCAAGAGGCCTTTTGAAGAATTTTTGAATTTTCATTGCATACAATTTATCCTTCCATTCAACGATTACAAATACACTTACTAAGTAGGCAACAAGTCACGTATCATTCTTATCAAACAGTGTCTGATATTATGTTGATGAAAGCCTCTCTACATCGATGCTAATTGAGTTCTTCAACACAAACTCGTAAGATCTCAAAGCAAGACAATTTTTATATCGTGCATTTCTAAAAAAATACAAGTGGGTAACAGATATAAAAAACGGAGATGTACGACATCATCAAAAAAAGTCATAGGGCGGATTTATAGCATTACACCATCAGAAGGAGAACGTTACTACTTGAGAATTCTTTTAAATCATGTAAAAGGACCAACCTCATTTGACTATCTTCTCACAGTTGATTGTATTAAATATCCAACTTTTCAGAAAACAGCGGAGAAGATAGGACCTTTGGAGGAAGATCAAAGCATTAGAGCATGTTTGTAGGAAGCATCTTTGAGAAGATTATTCGCTACAATTTGATTTATTGTATACCAACCGGTATTAGAAAATTATGGGATGAATTTTTCTACTTATGATAGAAGATTATTCGAGTTCAAGTGTAACATGTCGAGTTGTACTTGAAAATCGTCTTTTAAAAGATCTTGTTTTATTAATGAACCATTATAAAAAAGTTTCTGATTACGATCTTCCAACAATTAGAGATGACATAGATGATCGTTCATTAACCTCGAGATTAATAAATGAGCAGTATTCTATAATAACACCATAAGAAGATTTAACTTTTGCCAGCAAGTTGAATGAATCCCAATTGCATGCATATACTGCAATTATGAATGTTGTTAATAATAAAGAGAGCAGGATTTATTTTATTGATGGTCCTGGTGGAACAGGAAAGATTTGTTAGATTGGAAGCATTGGAAGTGAAATACTATTCAAGAGAAGATTTTTCTTCCTAGTTGTATGGAGTTAGTACCACTGTCAACTAAAATCAACTTAAAGTCAAAGCAATTCGGTTAATAATGGCTGTTATTATCGAACCAAGGAATTTGTTTTCGGACTATAGAGTTGAATATTGAAGATAATGGAATATTGAAGATATTGTAATATTGACCATAAAGAAATTCCAACTACAGTGATGTTGTTTTGACGAAGAGAATTTGTGTAAATAATAGTTACATTTGGGTAGTGCTTAATAAAGTAAAAATAGATTTTACCGTAACCAAGTTTGCGATAAATTTGAACAAAATGTCACACCACCTGTTAAGTGATGTGTGAACGTTAATATTCGAATAGTTCAATGTTATCAAATTTACACCTAAAGAGTAGCACAATCGAATCTTTGTATACTTCTTGACCGCATGATTTAATTAGTTTATAACTGGTATAAATTAATTGACATTTATGAAATATTAGTTATGGAATTTTATTTTAATGTGTTAAATAATATATATATATATATATATATATATTATAATAGTTATAAATATGTTAATCGATATACGATATTGATATACGTTTAAATTGGATTTAAATGCAATATAATTTGTTCGAGATTTAAAAGGTTTGAACTACATATGGGGGCATGTACATTTTGGCTATAGTAGACCTACAAAGGGGTGGCCATAAGATTACTACAGGGGCTAAGGTTTGAACAGATAATAGCAAAGAAAAAGTAAGAGAGACATGTGGATTTTGATCCTAAAATATCTCTTTATTCTCTCCTCTATAAAAGCATCTCAACCCACCCTTATTTCTACCTTTAAAGCGTGTATTATCTCTACCTTTGACTGAAATTCAGCTTCCCATCTCGTATTTTTACTCACACTAACTAACCAGCTATTAATAAAGAAAAGATGTCATCTTTCATTCAAGATGTTAGAGAACTTTGTTGCTTTATATCATTGCATTAGACTATTTTGAAATTCATGGCATCGGTTAAAACAAACCATTTACCTCCCATATTTAATTCTAGACAAAGGATACCAAAACATCTGATCATAGTCCTACTCGTCGTATTTTTAAGTTCTATTCTTATCATCATTAATTTGATATGAGACCCCTTTGTTTACTCAAACTATCATTATTAATTAGATCTCAGACCCCATTGTTTCCTCAAACTATCAGTTAAGGAACTAATTTATCACCATTCTGTACAATTTTTTACGATTAATGTTACGAATTGCACCTATTTTTTTACAAACCTATACAACTAACAAAGATCATTGACTGTCTATGATTTTGACCGTCGTGTTTTGGTCCATTTGTAAAGTCATATAATATTCTTTTGAAATTTCATAATAAAAAAGGTGTGAGGATTAAGTATGACTTGTATGCTTTTTATATATTTGAATGATTCTTTTCACTTAAAATTAAAAGGTTTCATGCATTTATATGCTTGTGCACAAACCGATATACTAGATTTTCGACAAACTTTGTGTTCCTTGTACTCCTTTGCTCTACTTTTAGTTGTATACTTTTACTTGTTTGTTTAACTAATCTTAGAATTCCAATGTTTCATTAGTGTTAAAAGTTATGAATCTTAGGAAATAATATTAATGCAATAATATTGACTTTACATGTATTATAAATGCATAGACGAAATTTTCAATACAAAATCAATTATATATGCTTAGACATTATTAACCGCACACATGTACTAAAAATCAACGAAGTTTAATTATAAAATTAACTTTAAATTAGAAGACATTTTTTGCTAATTGAAGTAAAGAAAAATTATGTTTAAAGATGGGGGTGTAATATTTTGAAACATTATTTTGTTCAAGGTGTTTCTTATATCATTTATTGTCATTCTTCAGCACTTAATGACCATCAGTTATGTCCATAACAAAATTGCATTAGTAACATCATTACAAATTTCTTATAAACATATAAGTATCATTATAGATGGCTAAAGTGTTTGAATAGTATGACAAAAAATGCTTATACAATTTCAAATTGTCTTCCTTTTGCTACTTTTAACTAACAAAGTGCCGAGATACATTGTCCAATGAATTTTCTCAAATCCTGCGTTTCTATGTATATCATTGAAGCTTTACTTGGTCTTCATGTAACTTATGATGATAAAAATTTTGTGTGGATATATGTTGTATTATACAAAGAGAAGATTTTAGTTCTGATTCGAAATGGATAAATCTATTTCATTATTTTGTTATATTGTGTCTATTATTATTAAATTCAAATTATTAACATCAAATTAAAATTGTTGGAGTTTTCGATCATGAAACTAAATAAAAGTTTATCTAATTAGAGACTAAATATGAAAGCACACAATTTGTAGTAAAATTTGAGTAACCGTTAATGAGCTAAATGAATTTTATTAAAAAAATAGTATCCTAATGCAATTGTGGTATATATTGCACATCAAAGACCCGTTGTTTAGTTTTAATTTCAGTTTAAATAAGTAAAATATACATCACGTCATATTGTGCATATAGTCTATCATGTGTAAAATATGGATCACCATTAAGAAGTATTTAATTTATATTGTTCAAATACAACATTACGTTGGATGAGGAAAACTACAAAGCCCTTATAATCCCACTGCATGATACAAGTTCGAGTGATGCCATGGTTAAGAAAACAATAAGTAACCAATGACATCTTCAGGCATAAATGAATCAAACTTTCCTCTATAGTCACTGCTGAATAAAGAATTGTCAAAAAATATTGAAATACATATTCAAAATATTTATATATTTAAGTATATATATATTATAGTGTTTCTTCAATGTATCACGTACGTTTTTGTATAGTCATAGCTGCTGATATTGGAATTGGGTTGTCTATAATACAGTGCGGAACGAATCTTAAGGATATATGAACACTAGTAGGGTGAAGTGTAAATTCCAATTATTTAAAACTTTTGAGTTTAAAACTATATCTACTTAAATTGCAAATAGAAACTAATAATCACAGAATAAGCATGTAATAAAGTAAAATAGAGTAAAGTAAATTACAATAGGGATTTTTATGTTGGTTCGGATTGACCAATCCTACATTCAATCCTACACTGCATCGTATAGAATTTCACTATCATTGCTTGTTTTCCACGAATGGTAAGAACACTTTTACAAATTTTGATTTCATGGGCTACAAGATGTACCCTCGGGCTACAAAAACACCCTCTTCTCAAACAATAATAGAGTATGGCAGGTAGTGATATCTTCAATATAGATTCTTACATATTCAGTATAGTGATCCTATAGACCTCTTGTGTTAGTATATCTATGGCGACCCGGAAATTCGAACTATTCGTCTTCGAATATTGATACATTTAGAAATATAATTAAGTGTTATAAATATGACTTTATAACCTTGTTTAACATTATTTTGTTAATAGAAAATGGCAAGAAACTTATTTTTGAAAATGTTTACAAAAATATATTTTTTAGAAATTTATCGATAATGTGATCGAAAATCGATTTTTCGATAAACAGCTTTTTAAATGTCAAAAGTTGTTTAGATTTTTTTTACATACACTTATTTGCTTAGGAAATCAATTTAATGAAATAATTTTTTTGCCATTTGTGGAAATAAACTTTATGGATGAAGTCATGCATGAGCTAAGGGAGGATGTTAGGAAATAAGCAAATATGGAAATGTTTAAGTGTTAAGCATATGATAAATGAGAAGTGATGTGTGTAATTAGTCCTAGTAGGGTTTTGAGGGGTTTTTGGTCCTTTTCCATCATCATTCCTAAATCTATATAAGGAGTGGGTATATCCTTAGAAAATATATCACAAATACTCCGAAGCATTGAGCTAAAATTTCATCGTCATCAACTTCTTCATTTTTAAAGCAAATCATTTGCAAATCAATTTCAAATCACCTCAAATTTGGAGTGAGACCTTATTAAAACATTACAAGGCCTTCTACCTAGTTTGTTTTGGAAGAAATGAAGCCACACTCCACCTACAAGGGCCGTGAGCATACATTGAGGGAAGATGGCAAAGGAGCAAGGAAAAAGCTATAAAGCAAGGAAAGAAAGTGTTGCTAATTTGAGTTCAGACTTTGGTTCTTGGATCTTGGTTAATTGTGTGGTAAAGGTGAGTTAACATCTCACTTTGGATGAAAAATATAACAATTATATGTTATGTCTAATTGTGTTAATGTTGCTTGAATTGTTGTTAACTTGTATTGAAAAAATGGTTGTAACTTATTACTTACTTTAAAAGCAAGTGACATATGTGATCCATGTACATAGACTTGAACAAACTTGAAATGGACTTGAATGGACATATTTGACACGTGAATAGACCTTGCACAAAACACATAAGTTATAGGGAGCTTTGGTTTAGATCGAAATTGGATTTGAAAGTGCACTTATAACGATAATCGCTATATATATACAGTTTGAATTGCCTTATTTTTAGGAATTGTTTTAGAACTTTGTAGAGAGATCCATAGGGAATTCTCGTCATATTTGAAATTTTTTGTATGTATGTTTGTTGCTGTTAAAAGCTTTAATAGGAAAAAAATAATATCTCGAAAACGGCCAAAACATCACTAGTGCAAAACTGCTCCATTTAACATTGATTTTTAAACTCCAATGTTTTACAAAGGACTTTAAATTTGAACGATTTATTTCATTCTTTTCAAAAGTATTTTCTAACTCATATTAGATTATTTTAAAGTAGTTTGAGATTCATATAATGACCCGTAAATCCACACAATTCAAGATGACAATAAACCACACGTACAACCCAAATTGCACGAAACGACAGATAGTTATGGAAGAGAAAGAAGAAAGAAGAAGAGAAAAGAAAACCGAAAAAACATAGAATTCCACAGTCGCAACGGAACAACGTATAATACGTAACAACCCTATTTTCAAAACCGTAATATAAAGCAAATTGAATTATAATAAATATTCGCAGTTGATTTTTGATAATTAGTATTTTGGAAACAAGATTTTCATTTAATTGAAGTCTATTAAATAATAGATTTTATTTAATTTTGCATTAACAAATTGAATTAATTAATAAAATAATTTTTAGAAGATGTATTAAATCTAATAAAGTGTTATTATTAAATATAAAATATTTTAAAGTGTAATAACTTTATAAATTGAAATAGATGAAAAGAAGTTTTATTTGATATTTGATACAATCAGTAAATCAACGAAGATAAACTGGTATTGAATTAAAAATATTTGCGTAATTATCAAGGTGTAATTTGTAAAAATGAAGGGTAAATCAATTCAAGTTAGATCAAAACTTATTTACAATAAGGACATTGAGTTAAATAAAAGAAAAGTAAAGAAAATGAAATTTTATTTAATTAAAACTCAATCCCAAATTACACCACTCTCATTCCCCCTTTATTTTCAACTGGAAAACCATTTTCTCCTTTTCCAGGCTTACCCAAAATAAAATCCCATTCAAGCTTATGCCTTGCCCTTTCATGATAATCAAATCGAAAAAAGAAGAAGAAATCGATGAAGATGGCAACGCTCGCACGCAGGCCGCGATCTGGAGGAAGGCGGCGACGATCTCATGCCGGCATTATTAGCTGAAGTGCTACCTCATGCACATGTAACTAGAAGCGATTATTTGGGAATCTCGCATTTGAGAGGGGAGGCGACGACGGTCAGGAACGTAGGAGAAGGCGATCGACGTCTAGCTATGCTCGCGTAGGGGAATTGTTGATCGAGGACAACAGCGATGCGATCGTGGTCTTGTGGGGTTTTGGCAGAGGAGCAGAGCAATCAGCGGCAGTGGATGGTTATGAGATTGGCAGCGGCATGGATTGGAGCGATGATGTTTGTGTGCAAGTTCCCGGAGATGGTCGCTGAACTTGAGTTGGATGCTAAGGCTAAAACTATTTTTCGCTCTCAGATTTGATGAATTATTTATTTAACTCACATACCTATATCAATTAATTATATCCCTTTCTTTGCTTTTCTTAAATTATGAATTGCGTAAATTTTGGTAGTGATTGAATGATAGAATTAAAATAAAATTTAATGGCGTAGTTTTAATTGGTTGATGCTTGAATTGGTTGAATAAAATGTTTGAAATATTGGATTTGAAGCAGTAGTTAAAAATTAATTAATTAGTTAAAATAAGATTACATGTTAAAAACTTATATTGTTCATTGTAAGTTGGGTTGATGATTGAAAATACATACATTCTTGTATAATCGGAGTTTGTCGGAAAGCAACTCGGATTGATAAACAATTCCGTATTATGTAATTATATTTTACAGAGCGATGCTGGCTTAAGATGTTGAAATTTTGTTGGTTTTATTGGTTGAATTATTTAAATGTTTTTAAATGAATTTCAAAAATGAGATTTTATCCATTTCGATTCTTATTGGAATTTAGTCTATAAAATATATAGTTAATTATATTATCTTCTTAACTTATTGTTTATTTCAAAATTTCCAAATAAAACTTTTAAAGATAAGTAATATTTATATTCAAAATCTTTTTAAAATTATTATTTATAAGTATATAATTTTGGAAATGTTTTAGAGGCAAATGATAAGATATTGTATTAATTTAGAAAAGTGGTTAGGAAAGTAATAAATTCAATTTCAAGTAATTTTAATTATAAAAGCTGTATAAATGATTTTAGGAAGAGTTTGAAAGCCTTTGGAAAATTATATATATAGACACATACACAAAATAAAGTAAGCTATCATTTATGAAAAGTATTGCTTTGATTCAAAAATTAAGTAAAGAAACTCTAATTGTAAAACAATATCTTTTAACTTCTTTATTTTAAATATAAATGAATAAGCTTTAATTTAACTTTCTATTGATTTCGTGCTTTCCTATAAACAAAGATTTTTTAATAAGCGATTGAATTGTCGGATTGGTATGTGACATTTAATACAATTATTTCGATTATTGTAATTTGTTAATTAAAGTTTGAATGGAATTTACTAGCTTCTAATAAATGCTATAATTTACCAGTTGGTATGGGATAGTTAGATAAATTCTTGTGATTACTGGAGTGACAGTAATTAACACTTTAGAGTTGTATTATCTTGGGGTGTTTGAATTTTATTTGAGACTGATAAATCCTCGAGAGACGGTGACTCATTTTTCATCGACCTGATAGTAGATTCATTTTTAGATTTGGATAGGCAGACCTATTTCTTGGGGTTAGGTATGTTCTGGTATAACATAGCTCTCCCTTTTATTGTCTGGATAGATGTTATATTGAAGCCCTGTAACGGCCCGCAAATCCGTACCTTTTGAGTCAACACTATTCTACCAAAAATCAACACAAGTTGTATAGAAATATGAACCATTTGGGTTAAAGAAGAAGAGGTAGAAGAAGAAAATAGAAAACAACATCAGAATCTAACCATCGCAGCGGAATAAAATATAATAGATAATAAATAATCTTTACTCAAATATCAAATATCTCAGTTTATATATCACATCATCATCAGAGTACATCAATCACGGTTCAACAATAACAACATACAAATGGATACACAACAACTCAACATAGCGGAATATATATATATATATATATATATATATATATATATAAACAAGTACGGAAGTACGTATCGTCATCCAACTCGTCTCCTGAGCTCCACAACATCATATCTTGTATCCTATAATACTCGGTCTGACCCGAGCATTACAGTTAAATAACACCCGAGTCAGTCTGGAATACCAGCGTGATAAAATCACACTCAATTAATTATTAAAGTTTCAAAAATCCTTTGAAACAAAAGCATCTCGTAATACCTCGCCACAAATAAACATGTCGGGTTATTGCCTTACGATAGCTAAAACAATTTTTATAGAAATCCTCTTATATTATAATAGGGTGTATATACAAATACTTATAAAATAGCCGAAATTGTTACATCTATTAAATTCCAGCTACAAGCCACAAAGTGAGTAATACAAACAAAACTCGTACAAGGCTCGTAAGGAGAATGGATTTCCAAATAATGACCAGGCACTGGGGTACCACCTGTCACAGTACGTGACCTAGATCATAGTACCGAGGAGTACGCCCGCTCCTCTGCAACACAAGACCGGGACTACCCCTTACTGGATAATCCCGAGTGAGATCACTCCACGGTTGGGATCAGCAACCTCCCATTAAGCCGAAATAAAAAGGGACATCTAGACAGGGATGACCTCACCCTGCTTGGGTGCTACCCACCTAGCCTTGCTGCATAACCCTTGATTTTCAGTCATTCCCATTTGATGAGGCTTGACGCTAAACGTTACCTTTTTAGAACATATCCCTTAGAATGTCTGTCACGACCCGAACTCGATGTCCAACAAACAACATCAAATTCGTTTCGCGGGAGCTTGCAACACCATTAAATGATAAATAACACAGCGGAAATAAAAGATGATATCACTGATATAACATGAATACAATATCTGATACATCAATTTGATACAATGATAATCATCAACATCAGAGAATATACAACACAAAATACAGCGGAACACGATACAATATGAAATAAGTCTTCTCAGAATATAATACTGCAACTCTGATCCAAAAAGCTCCAAAGACAACGCTCCAAAACTCCTATCTCGATCCACTATCAAGATTGCACCAAGCAAGTCTCGTCCATATCCAAAGAAAACTGAACTAGCTCCAGATAATCTACTGAACCTAATTATCTGAAAAACCAAACTCTAGACTGCCCATGTAGAAAAATTTTGAGCATCCAGAGTTTAGGAAATAAACAATAAACTCTGGATCAGTCATGAGACTGGTGTGAGCAAACAAAACAGTTTATCTTTAAAAACAATCAAAGATTTAAACTTTTATAATCGCAATGCTTTTGAAATGAGACTACCATAAGGCCTCCCGCACACACACACAATGCAAACGCAGAATCGGAGGAGATTTCTCCTTATGATAGTCAAAGATGCTTGATACGCATTAAAAAGAACATTTGATATTATTACTAGTGCATAGTGTAGAGAAAATTCATTTCGAAAGTAAAGATATAAATCTTAGCCAGCATAGACATTTCGAACTATGCCTACTATAGCTACCATGTTCAATAGCGGGTTACCGCCATATTCCATGGCAGGTTATACAACTAAAACTGTACAAGGCTCATATTTGAAGAATGGATTTTCCAACAAATGGTCAGGCCAAGGAACTTCCCATTGCCACATGGAAACGCCTCTGGAAGGACGCCCCGAGAACCAACCGTTCTTCGCTAAACAAAGCCAGGAATCCCTTTTCCCAAGGAATATTACAAACCCTCAGATATACCACCCCCGGTCCTTTGGAACCTTTAAACGAGAGCTCTCTAACCAACATCACACCATAATAATAAGTGTTTCAACATGAGTAAGTATCTGGGCTCCATACCATGATACTACCCTTTTCCAGAAGGAATGGTCATACCCTAGGGACGCTATCCCTGAAAACCTTGCCGCACAATTCCTGTTTCGACCATTACCGGTTTGTGAGGCTCGACGAAGTCTCGTCCACAAAAACACACTTTATACAAAAGCCGTGCTTTGGGTCAACAAATGATCATAGAAATGATCACAAAGATAGACGATCAAACAAATGATCCTATCACAAATAATCAACACAATGATCATTTCACAGCAACACTCAGCATGTCACATTACCAAATTGGGAATACATCGCTGATAACTTCAACTATATAACCTCTGAGCTCGTACGTCTCAGAGAAGGGTGTTAAGCTAAAAGAATAAATTCTCCGCCACCAACAGAAATATATTTGAAAGAAATCAGCTTTATATCTCAAATTGTAATGTCAGTCATAACTATCCATACAAGTCTGTTCCGGGCTCGAACAGAACCGAAGGCACTTACAAAGAAGACCTTGCAATCCGGATATCCACAATCCTGATCGGATTCCCCATCACATATGGAGAACTCTATACCGGAGCAACTCGGCGCAGAGTCAATCGACAGGTCATCCTATCGCTCTCGCAAATACCCGGTCTTCAACACCGGTCTTCAAATGCTATCCATAACGACGTATCACATATTCGGAATGGGTTATACGACCCAAAGGTCCTTTCCCGGCTAACCCGAATAGTGAGCGCAACATTTAAACATATGGATATGAGATTTCGATTAAGTCACAACTTAATAATTCCAAACTTTCTTTCAAATGGTTTAAACCAATTTCCATTTCAAATCTTTTAAACAAAAAGATTTATTTCACAAAGTTCACTCAGTTTCACAAAGATTCATTTTCGGATTTCAAAACAATTTCCGTTTCAATTGGATTAACTCATTTAAATCTTTAAATCAAAGATTTATCTCATAGCTTTCAAAACTTATTTCCAAAGATTCATTCGTAACTTGGAAAATCATTTTCGATTCAAACTTGAAATCTCTTTAATATTAATTGGAAGTTCATTACTCATATGAAAGCTTTTTATCACTTAAAAACAATAGTTTTATTTTGGAAAAACCCCGATTCCATTTATACAAGTTATAATCTTTGGTTTAATTCAAATTTCCAAATCAACGCTTAAAAATGGTTTAAACCCGTATAATTTGTAAAATCCTTTTTAAATCATAAATACTGAATATAGAATTCAATTTCAGATTTCTTTTGAATTTCAATCTAAATCCGATTATTTAAATTCCAAATCTTTATTAGTTATTCAAAAATAACTTTTATTCTTAAAACAGCTTTTCAAAAGATTTTCCACATTAAAACTTAATTTATTTCCAAAAATATTTGAATTAAAAATTCAAATTCAAACTTATTTAAAAATCTGTGACTTAACTGATTTCCACGTGAAATCCATATTTGTGTGTGTATAGTGTGGTCCAAGGATTTTACACAATAGTGCACAACAATCATCACAAATATATCAATATCGATAAGCGGTATAACCAATAACGCTTATCTTCCTTCACAGTTTCACAGATAAAATAAATTTATCAATCGCGAAGATTCATCATTACAATTCGATGTGGGTTTCGGATAACCAACTGGAATCCGATTCCCTGTCGCATCGAAATTCAAATGTCGTATACAGGTCAAGGGTTTACAGAATAAAATCACCAATCATAATCCAGCACCGGGTAAATCAAATCTCACACATCACAATTTCAAAATAGAAATATCAATTCATTTTACAACAAATCAGATACCCTACATAATCCATAAGTAATCATCTTTAATTCTTATTGTGATAAATTCAATTAAAAATAATTCCTTGGGAATTAATTACTTAGCCCTGTATAATCAATCGTTAATTCATTATCAATGAATTACATACTTCATTTCAAATTTGTTAATTAACCAATAAATTCTTAATCAATCATTGAGTCTAAATTACTTAATTCCTTTATTCACTCTATTAAATTAATTACTTCATAATCAATTTATTTAACCTTGATTGACTATTCTTTAACCATAAATTAATAACTTTAATTATTAATTTATTTGCCATTAACTGCTTAGTTAATCAATTATTAATTCTCAATTAAATTCCTTAATCGATTAACAATTAATTATTCATTAATTAACTTAAGTAGTTAATTACTATTTACTTATCACTTAAACATTAATTAATTCAAACTCTAATTATAATTAAAATGAAATTATTCTTAATTAATTTCTAAATAATCAATTGAATAATTACCCATTCTTAATTGCTTTTCCAAAAATAATTAATTGATATTAATTATTCAACTTAATTAACATTTAAGAAAAGTCTTCTTTAAATTTTAAAACTAATTATATTACTAACTACAAACTCAATTGTTAATTATCTTTATGCTTAACCAAAATCATTAGTTAATAAAAATAATTTATTAAGAGTTAAAAACATCGTTAAACATTAACTGAGATAATTAAACCTGTATTTAATTTTTTATTTAAAACTATTAAACACTTATTAAGTTTACAGTATTTACAACTTGATGAAAATCTTTTTCTTTTCTTTTCTTTAAAAATATAATACTGTAGTTGAAGAAAATTACCCGAGTAAATGCTTGTTTCACCCGTGCTTGACCCAGGGCTTTTCACATTATCTTCTGCTTCGAGTCTATTCGTCGTTCTCACGCACTCGACCCCGAGTCCCCTTCTTCCCCGTGTTCTCTTCTTCTTCCAGTTTTTTTTTTTCTTTTTTTTTTCTATTAAGTTTAAATTTTAAACTTATACTGGGTAACATAATCACGCTCCCAAACCCACTCGCACCAATCAATTTCATATACCCGAGATTACCATGGTCTTCCCCACTTTCACAACTCACACTGATACGCAGGCGACGTGTGCACGTGTACGTGAACCGCCGCCACCTCCGGTGACCATCGCGATTCTCAACAAGTCGCGAATGACCACGGCAACCCATCTGACCACCCAACATCATGAGTCGACGGCGCGCTCGAAAATCGAACCATCAGCAGCCTCCAGGAATCACCCTGTTCACGAATTTTCGCTCCGCGTGGCCACCTCCGGTGACCGGAGAACTTGCGATCACCCCCCACAGCTGCTACACCTCCCCACGCGTCTCCTCTCCAAGTCCGGTCTACTCCGGTGAAATGATGACGACGCAACAGGCCGAGTTTCAATAGTGACAAAATCCTGGTTCTAACCCTAGTTCACCGATGCCAGACCACCACAGCCATTGATAAATTCAATTTCTATTTTTCTGATGATCTTCCTCATGTCTACTCCCTCCAGGAACAACCACGACTCACCCATCGTTGTCGATCAATGGAAATTGACAATAAACCCAAATATGAACAAATCTGATTATCTCAACACTTACACATCTAAAAATCAGAATCTTTACATCAAAATTCACCATTCTGCTCATCATTTCCAAATATGTAATCAAAGATTAGAATTAGCTTGATCTATTTTAACTCATGTCCTTATTTTCACTGTAGTTTATAAATTTTGAGATAAATGCTCAACCATTTTACTTGAAATCATTTTCATAAATGATATCTTCTTGTTTCAATTGTTTACTCTTCAAGAATCAAAGTTTGATATAGTTTTGATCGAGAGGTATAAATTTTGTTTGCTGTTTTTGAACTGTAATAATAACAGAGACAGCATATTCATTCATATATGCTCTTACACAGAGCTATTCAATCATATTTCCATAAAAAAAAAATCATGCAAACCTATCATACAACTTCATTTTACAGCCTCATTAAAATGCAAACAGATTCAAGTTTTTAGGATTAAAAGTCTGCTCACCTGAGTTCCTTTTGAACAGAGGTCTCTAGCCTAAAGTTGAAGACTGCAATTGATTTGTTGGAGAGAAGGAATTTTGAGTTGTTAATGCTGAAGATGAATATTGTTTGCTTTGAATCGAAGGATGTCTCTATATTTTCTTTTGCTTGCTATTTGCTTTTACAGTTTTCTTTCAGTTAGGTTACTAAGTTTGGTTTGAATAAAAAAAGAAATGAAGTAGATGTATATTAAAAGAGACAGTGTTGTACAAGGTATAGGCTTACTTCTTTTATTAACTGCATATATTATTTTATAAAGCAAATCTCGGCCGAGAAGATATCAATGTGCTGTGGAGATATGGCATTTAATGCATGTGCTATTGGGTTTACTGCTTCACACTATTTGAATCATGTATGTACAGTTCTTTGCTTCTTGTTTACTTTATTATTGGCTTTCGGTTTTGTTTTTTACGTGTACATGCATATTTTGTTTTGTTTCTTTATACCTGCATGTTGTATACTTGGTGGCTGCAGTGATTTACATTTTTGGGTACAAGAGATGGAAACATTTAATGCCAATGTCCTCTATGCTTTCGAGTCTATACTTATTTAATTTTGCTTTAAAATCGTGGCTGATAGATATGTATACTTCGGCTGAGATGAAATGTTGTAGTGTACTTGTATTGTATAAAAATAACTCATTTGATTTTTATATTCTTGTTTTGTATAGTGGATGTTTTCCCAGGTTTACATACTTGTTCATAGGTATTATATGTTTACTTGTTTCACGTTTCTTTTCCAAGTCTCATTACTTATGTGTACATATGTTCTTAAATTCCTTTGTACATAGATATTATTCTTCTATGCATAGATGTATATAGATACTCAGATTTTGGTTTTGCATATGCATGTACAGTTTGTACTTTTGTTTATCTTCTTTTTGCAAGCCACTTTGTTTAGTAGATATTTCTTTTGTTTGCATTTGTTAATTATTTTACTTAGACTTACTAATATCATGCTGATACTATTTGTTCATGTATGTATACTTGTTTGTTTTGAATAAATTCGTCTATTTGCCTTGCATACATTTTTTTTTTAATCTTCAATATCTTGCATTTCTCCCATACACTTTTATTTGTATTCCCGTTGTTATTATTTTATAGTTTTTATAACCTTAAAATCTTACCACTAACATAAACCTTGAAATTTTATTTTATACTCTACACTTATTTTTGATATTGGTACGTAGTTTTTTTATTTCATTTTATTTTAAACACTTTATTTACAATTCAATTCAATTGAAAATATTCATTCTTGAGTTTCAAATCAATTTCAAAAACAAATAAGTAAATACACCTTATTAAATTTGAAAAATTCAACCAAATCCATAATTTAATCTAAAATTCAATCAAATTATAAATATAAATTCATCTTTAAAACAGGGATCGTTACAGACTTTCCCCCTTAAAAAGAATTTCGTCCTCGAAATTCGCCAGAGAGATAACGAAGATAGATGAAAGATAGAGAAATATCTTTCCAGATCAAACTGGATATCAATTCCTGATTTGGCTTACCAAATCAGAATTATCAACAATAGATATGAGAACAAACTCCATCAACTACGAAACAATTGGGTTATTTGATCTACGAAGTATACAAGGGTATTGGCTAGTCCGAAGGAATAACTAACTGTTCGTAGAATATATCGAAACCCAATGAAATAGATAGAAATAGATTCGATTATGATTTCAGATTCAAGATTCAATTCGTTTACGAATTGCTGAGAAACACGACTAAGGATAGTTCTAGTGTCGAACAAAATTCGAACAATTTAATCGTAAACGAGAAGATTACCTTATAAAATTTCTTTCCTTAATCAGATGTTGAGGTTGAAGAATCATCTCTAATTGCATACCCTCTCCTTACTAAAGTCTGCTTCTTTGCTGGACAGTTGTTAATCCTATGTCCCGGCTTGCGGCATTTATAGCATCCCGTAGATTCCTGATCTGGCCTCATAAATGGCTCTCTCATTCCTGGCTTCCAATCATTCTTGCATTTATCCGAGTAGTGACCTTTCTCCAAACAATTGAGACAAGTAACTTCCTTCTTTTTCTTTTGTATACTCTTCTTTCCTTTATTTTTCTTCGATTTCTTTCCGCCAAACTTTCTTTTTCTCCAATTCAGATTACTTGCATCTTCATTCTCCTCCGTATCATTTTGCTTTTCCAGAGTATCATATCTATAGCCCATATCAATTAATTCAGAAAAAGATTCCTTGACGTGAGTAGTCATCCTTTCCTGAAACTCCTTGTTCATTCCCCGAATAAACTTTTCATTCTTCTTTAACGGTGTATTCACCAATTCTGGACCGAATCGAGATAATTCAATAAATTTGTTCAAGTATTCTTCAAACGATAAATTCCCTTGCTCTAAATCCATAAACTCCTGGTACACTCTAGAGATACCAGCAGACGACATATATCGCTGCTCAAACACTTCCCTGAAATGACTCCAAGTAAATTCATTTGTCGACTCATCCACGGTAACAGTTTCCCACCAAACTAAAGCCTCTTCCTGGAGTTGCCATGAAGCTATCAATCGCTTCTGATCATCTTCTAATTTTAATCCTTTGAAAATCTTTTCACACGATCGAATCCATGCTTGTGCTTCGATAACGGTTTCTTTGCCGGTGAATGGCTTTTCACCTAGTCTAGAAAACTTTTGATATAAATCGGCCAAATTCAATTGAGATTGAATAGGAATATCTGTCGTTGTAGGGTTTTGACCAGTTGAAGTGGTATTTTCCTGTCTCCTATTTCGTCCTCTTCTTCCACTCATTCTTACTATCTGTAAATAGTAAGAAATCCGATTTTGGCATTCGGACGAAATATCTTAGATAATAACAAGAGATAAAGAAAATAGATTAAGAAATTTGGATTTTGGTTCCACTGGTTGTACTCATTCTAGGGTATACTTCACCCTATCTCTAATGAGTCATCTAAGGTGTTACACTCCGTAGCTAAAGTTCTTACTCAACCTTCAGCACTGATACCAATCTGTCACGACCCGAACTCGATGTCCAACAAACAACATCAAATTCGTTTCGCGGGAGCTTGCAACACCATTAAATGATAAATAACACAGCGGAAATAAAAGATGATATCACTGATATAACATGAATACAATATCTGATACATCAATTTGATATAATGATAATCATCAACATCAGAGAATATACAACACAAAATACAGCGGAACACGATACAATATGAAATAAGTCTTCTCAGAATATAATACTGCAACTCTGATCCAAAAAGCTCCAAAGACAAAGCTCCAAAACTCCTATCTCGATCCACTATCAAGATTGCACCAAGCAAGTCACGTCCATATCCAAAGAAAACTGAACTAGCTCCAGATAATCTACTGAACCTAATTATCTGAAAAAACAAACTCTAGACTGCCCGTGTAGAAAAATTTTGAGCACCCAGAGTTTAGGAAATAAACAATAAACTCTGGATCAGTCATGAGACTGGTGTGAGCAAACAAAACAGCTTATCTTTAAAAACAATCAAAGATTTAAACTTTTATAATCGCAATGCTTTTGAAATGAGACTACCATAAGGCCTCCCGCACACACACACAATGCAAACGCAGAATCGGAGGAGATTTCTCCTTATGATAGTCAAAGATGCTTAATACGCATTAAAAAGAACATTTGATATTATTACTAGTGCATAGTGTAGAGAAAATTCATTTCGAAAGTAAAGATATAAATCTTAGCCAGCATAGACATTTCGAACTATGCCTACTATAGCTACCATGTTCAATAGCGGGTTACCGCCATATTCCATGGCAGGTTATACAACTAAAACCGTACAAGGCTCGTATTTGAAGAATGGATTTTCCAACAAATGGTCAGGCCAAGGAACTTCCCATTGCCACATGGAAACGCCTCTGGAAGGACGCCCCGAGAACCAACCGTTCTCCGCTAAACAAAGCCGGGAATCCCTTTTCCCAAGGAATATTACAAACCCTCAGATATACCACCCCCGGTCCTTTGGAACCTTTAAACGAGAGCTCTCTAACCAACATCACACCATAATAATAAGTGTTTCAACATGAGTAAGTATCTGGGCTCCATACCATGATACTACCCTTTTCCAGAAGGAATGGTCATACCCTAGGGACGCTATCCCTGAAAACCTTGCCGCACAATTCCTGTTTCGACCATTACCGGTTTGTGAGGCTCGACGAAGTCTCGTCCACAAAAACACACTTTATACAAAAGCCGTGCTTTGGGTCAACAAATGATCATAGAAATGATCACAAAGATAGACGATCAAACAAATGATCCTATCACAAATAATCAACACAATGATCATTTCACAGCAACACTCAACATGTCACATTACCAAATTGGGAATACATCGCTGATAACTTCAACTATATAACCTCTGAGCTCGTACGTCTCAGAAAAGGGTGTTAAGCTAAAAGAATAAATTCTCCGCCACCAACAGAAATATATTTGAAAGAAATCAGCTTTATATCTCAAATTGTAATGTCAGACATAACCATCCATACAAGTCTGTTCCGGGCTCGAACAGAACCGAAGGCACTTACAAAGAAGTCCTTGCAATCCGGATATCCACAATCCTGATCGGATTCCCCATCACATGTGGAGAACTCTATACCGGAGCAACTCGGTGCAGAGTCAATCGACAGGTCATCCTATCGCTCTCGCAAATACCTGGTCTTCAACACCGGTCTTCAAATGCTATCCATAACGACGTATCACATATTCGGAATGGGTTATACGACCCAAAGGTCCTTTCCCGGCTAACCCGAATAGTGAGCGCAACATTTAAACATATGGATATGAGATTTCGATTAAGTCACAACTTAATAATTCCAAACTTTCTTTCAAATGGTTTAAACCAATTTCCATTTCAAATCTTTTAAACAAAAAGATTTATTTCACAAAGTTCACTCAGTTTCACAAAGATTCATTTCCGGATTTCAAAACAATTTCCGTTTCAATTGGATTAACTCATTTAAATCTTTAAATCAAAGATTTATCTCATAGCTTTCAAAACTTATTTCCAAAGATTCATTCGTAACTTGGAAAATCATTTTCGATTCAAACTTGAAATCTCTTTAATATTAATTGGAAGTTCATTACTCATATGAAAGCTTTTTATCACTTAAAAACAATAGTTTTATTTTGGAAAAACCCCGATTCCATTTATACAAGTTATAATCTTTGGTTTAATTCAAATTTCCAAATCAACGCTTAAAAATGGTTTAAACCCGTATAATTTGTAAAATCCTTTTTAAATCATAAATACTGAATATAGAATTCAATTTCAGATTTCTTTTGAATTTCAATCTAAATCCGATTATTTAAATTCCAAATCTTTATTAGTTATTCAAAAATAACTTTTATTCTTAAAACAGCTTTTCAAAAGCTTTTCCACATTAAAACTTAATTTATTTCCAAAAATATTTGAATTAAAAATTCAAATTCAAACTTATTTAAAAATCTGTGACTTAACTGATTTCCACGTGAAATCCATATTTGTGTGTGTATAGTGTGGTCCAAGGATTTTACACAATAGTGCACAACAATCATCACAAATATATCAATATCGATAAGCGGTATAACCAATAACGCTTATCTTCCTTCACATTTTCACAGATAAAATAAATTTATCAATCGCGAAGATTCATCATTACAATTCGATGTGGGTTTCGGATAACCAACTGGAATCCGATTCCCTGTCGCATCGAAATTCAAATGTCGTATACAGGTCAAGGGTTTACAGAATAAAATCACCAATCATAATCCAGCATAGGGTAAATCAAATCTCACACATCACAATTTCAAAATAGAAATATCAATTCATTTTACAACAAATCAGATACCCTACATAATCCATAAGTAATCATCTTTAATTCTTATTGTGATAAATTCAATTAAAACTAATTCCTTGGGAATTAATTACTTAGCCCTGTATAATCAATCGTTAATTCACTATCAATTAATTACATACTTCATTTCAAATTTGTTAATTAACCAATAAATTCTTAATCAATCATTGAGTCTAAATTACTTAATTCCTTTATTCACTCTATTAAATTAATTACTTCATAATCAATTTATTTAACCTTGATTGACTATTCTTTAACCATAAATTAATAACTTTAATTATTAATTTATTTGCCATTAACTGCTTAGTTAATCAATTATTAATTCTCAATTAAATTCCTTAATCGATTAACAATTAATTATTCATTAATTAACTTAAGTAGTTAATTACTATTTACTTATCACTTAAACATTAATTAATTCAAACTCTAATTATAATTAAAATGAAATTATTCTTAATTAATTTCTAAATAATCAATTGAATAATTACCCATTCTTAATTGCTTTTCCAAAAATAATTAATCGATATTAATTATTCAACTTAATTAACATTTAAGAAAAGTCTTCTTTAAATTTTAAAACTAATTATATTACTAACTACAAACTCAATTGTTAATTATCTTTATGCTTAACCAAAATCATTAGTTAATAAAAATAATTTATTAAGAGTTAAAAACATCGTTAAACATTAACTGAGATAATTAAACCTGTATTTAATTTTTTATTTAAAACTATTAAACACTTATTAAGTTTACAGTATTTACAACTTGATGAAAATCTTTTTCTTTTCTTTTCTTTAAAAATATAATACTGCAGTTGAAGAAAATTACCCGAGTAAATGCTTGTTTCACCCGTGCTTGACCCAGGGCTTTTCACATTATCTTCTGCTTCGAGTCTATTCGTCGTTCTCACGCACTCGACCCCGAGTCCCCTTCTTCCCCGTGTTCTCTTCTTCTTCCAGTTTTTTTTTCTTTTTTTTCCTATTAAGTTTAAATTTTAAACTTATACTGGGTAACATAATCACGCTCCCAAACCCACTCGCACCAATCAATTTCATATACTCGAGATTACCATGGTCTTCCCCACTTTCACAACTCACACTGATACGCAGGCGACGTGTGCACGTGTACGTGAACCGCCGCCACCTCCGGTGACCATCGCGATTCTCAACAAGTCGCGAATGACCACGGCAACCCATCTGACCACCCAACATCATGAGTCGACGGCGCGCTCGAAAATCGAACCATCAGCAGCCTCCAGGAATCACCCTGTTCACGAATTTTCGCTCCGCGTGGCCACCTCCGGTGACCGGAGAACTTGCGATCACCCCCCACAGCTGCTACACCTCCCCACGCGTCTCCTCTCCAAGTCCGGTCTACTCCGGTGAAATGATGACGACGCAACAGGCCGAGTTTCAATAGTGACAAAATCCTGGTTCTAACCCTAGTTCACCGATGCCAGACCACCACAGCCATTGATAAATTCAATTTCTATTTTTCTGATGATCTTCCTCATGTCTACTCCCTCCAGGAACAACCACGACTCACCCATCGTTGTCGATCAATGGAAATTGACAATAAACCCAAATATGAACAAATCTGATTATCTCAACACTTACACATCTAAAAATCAGAATCTTTACATCAAAATTCACCATTCTGCTCATCATTTCCAAATATGTAATCAAAGATTAGAATTAGCTTGATCTATTTTAACTCATGTCCTTATTTTCACTGTAGTTTATAAATTTTGAGATAAATGCTCAACCATTTTACTTGAAATCATTTTCATAAATGATATCTTCTTGTTTCAATTGTTTACTCTTCAAGAATCAAAGTTTGATATAGTTTTGATCGAGAGGTATAAATTTTGTTTGCTGTTTTTGAACTGTAATAATAACAGAGACAGCATATTCATTCATATATGCTCTTACACAGAGCTATTCAATCATATTTCCATAAAAAAAAAATCATGCAAACCTATCATACAACTTCATTTTACAGCCTCATTAAAATGCAAACAGATTCAAGTTTTTAGGATTAAAAGTCTGCTCACCTGAGTTCCTTTTGAACAGAGGTCTCTAGCCTAAAGTTGAAGACTGCAATTGATTTGTTGGAGAGAAGGAATTTTGAGTTGTTAATGCTGAAGATGAATATTGTTTGCTTTGAATCGAAGGATGTCTCTATATTTTCTTTTGCTTGCTATTTGCTTTTACAGTTTTCTTTCAGTTAGGTTACTAAGTTTGGTTTGAATAAAAAAAGAAATGAAGTAGATGTATATTAAAAGAGACAGTGTTGTACAAGGTATAGGCTTACTTCTTTTATTAACTGCATATATTATTTTATAAAGCAAATCTCGGCCGAGAAGATATCAATGTGCTGTGGAGATATGGCATTTAATGCATGTGCTATTGGGTTTACTGCTTCACACTATTTGAATCATGTATGTACAGTTCTTTGCTTCTTGTTTACTTTATTATTGGCTTTCGGTTTTTTTTTTTAAGTGTACATGCATATTTTGTTTTGTTTCTTTATACCTGCATGTTGTATACTTGGTGGCTGCAGTGATTTACATTTTTGGGTACAAGAGATGGAAACATTTAATGCCAATGTCCTCTATGCTTTCGAGTCTATACTTATTTAATTTTGCTTTAAAATCGTGGCTGATAGATATGTATACTTCGGCTGAGATGAAATGTTGTAGTGTACTTGTATTGTATAAAAATAACTCATTTGATTTTTATATTCTTGTTTTGTATAGTGGATGTTTTCCCAGGTTTACATACTTGTTCATAGGTATTATATGTTTACTTGTTTCACGTTTCTTTTCCAAGTCTCATTACTTATGTGTACATATGTTCTTAAATTCCTTTGTACATAGATATTATTCTTCTATGCATAGATGTATATAGATACTCAGATTTTGGTTTTGCATATGCATGTACAGTTTGTACTTTTGTTTATCTTCTTTTTGCAAGCCACTTTGTTTAGTAGATATTTCTTTTGTTTGCATTTGTTAATTATTTTACTTAGACTTACTAATATCATGCTGATACTATTTGTTCATGTATGTATACTTGTTTGTTTTGAATAAATTCGTCTATTTGCCTTGCATACATTTTTTTTAATCTTCAATATCTTGCATTTCTCCCATACACTTTTATTTGTATTCCCGTTGTTATTATTTTATAGTTTTTATAACCTTAAAATCTTACCACTAACATAAACCTTGAAATTTTATTTTATACTCTACACTTATTTTTGATATTGGTACGTAGTTTTTTTATTTCATTTTATTTTAAACACTTTATTTACAATTCAATTCAATTGAAAATATTCATTCTTGAGTTTCAAATCAATTTCAAAAACAAATAAGTAAATACACCTTATTAAATTTGAAAAATTCAACCAAATCCATAATTTAATCTAAAATTCAATCAAATTATAAATATAAATTCGTCTTTAAAACTGGGATCGTTACAATGTCCAACGTCCACCTGACGATGTTTCGCAAGCATTCGTCCATACAAGTCCGCCCCGGGTTCGAACGGAACTGAAGGCACTATTCCTACTACATCCATTTTGGAAATATCCTGAGGATTAGTAGCGACTAGCCCTTGCACTTCACTACTCCATCTTCGAATCCACACTCGTTTCCACGAAACGTATAAACCGGATCGAAGTGGTTTTCGAGAATAAATCTCGATCCCGGTCACTTCGAAACGATCAACTTGATTGGCCAATATTGATAGTCGGTTATTTAACTATTAATTAATATTCACAACAACCATCAACCAATAAATAATTTTACAAATTATTTATTAACTTCAAAAATATCTTCATAAGATATATTTCCACTTTTCAAACCATTTTGAAAACAGTTTTCAAACTATCTTCCTTTCTCAGAATAAATTGCAAATATTTCTATTTCCACTGGAATCACCAAGCACAAGATTTTAGATTTTTAAAATAATTTTATAACACTTTATTTGTAAAGTATGTTTAATATTTAATTTAGAAAATTTTACTTTAGTACTTAATTTAAAATAATACTTTAGAAACAATTAAAATAAGTTTACTTTATAAATATCACTAGATTTTCTTCTTTAAACAAAATACTAAATCATTCTTTAAATAATTATTCTAATAATAGATTTAAAGAAAATACTTACTTTGGAATTTACTTTAAAACATTTAAGCTAATACTATTTCAATAATTGATTAAAAATACATATTGTATAAATATTTGAAAATGTGATTACTTTATAAAATATACAATTAGGTTTTCACTTTAAAATAAAACACTAAGTGACCTTTTAAATAATTTCTTCGATAACAGATTTGAAAATATTTACTTTAGAATTTAGATATTTAGAAATAATAAATTCCTAAAATATACTTTTTACAACAACATAAAAACTTTTTATCTTATATTAAAATTTTCCTTTAAACGTACTTGGCTATCCAGAGAAATATACCTCTCTTCACATCCAACTTTAAATCCCCAAACCAACACTTGAATCAATTTCCAAATTGATTCCCAATTTGCTTTCTTTTTAATTCCAAAATCCATTAATTTCACATTTATTTCCTTAATTATGATTTAAAATATTTTTAACTGAAGTACCAATTTAGATTCCTCAAATTCTTCTTTATTCCTTTAAATAAATTTGAACTTTAAATTTTTAAATAGTTCTTTATTCCTTTGAAATAATATTACTTGATTTTACAATTCATTAATTTTTCGATTATTCAAAATCTTTTCATACACGAAGTTATTTATTAGTATTGTGATATCACATCCATTTCATTCTATTCATTCTTAATTTATTCAAATTTTATATAATTATTTCGCTTACAAATTCACTTCTTTTATTTTCTTTCCAAAATCCAATTTATATATTTTTGGTAACCCATTATACCCAAATATAGCCAATCAAATCATAGCATTCAATATTCTAATATATTCATCATAGAATATCAAATAATCACAACAGAGGGTATTAAATAATTTAAATAAATGTTGAGGGTTCCAGTTGGATCCCTCCAACCTGTTTTCTCTGTATCCACAGACGTTAGCACAACATAATATGCCAATTTCAAATTATACCATACTATATCACCTCAACCAATTCAAGCATCCAAACAAATATTTAAATTTAATCATTTAAATTTAAATTTATAATCAGCTGAGTGAGATTAACTCACTTTTGATTTTTGTTTGCAAATCCAATCCATCACGGCTTGTTTTCCATGATTTTAGACCTTGTACAAAAATGTATATGATTTATAAATATTTGAACTAACCAAACCATCTTTTAACATTTAAGTGTAATTTAAACTTGTTAATTATTTTTTTGTTTCCTTAAACAATTTTAGTAACCACAATAAATTCCATAGGTTAACTAAACAGTTAAATTTCCAAATCCATTATATATATTTATTTACTTATTTACTTCTTTGAAACTACTTGTACAGAATGACCTATATACATTTCAAATCAAATCTCAATGATTATCTTACTTAAAGATTCACCCCTTTATTTTCTTTTCAAACCCCAATTATATATATATATATATATATATATATACACACACATATAAATATTGAATTAAAAACCGAATTGTCATTTGTATATTTTAATGTAGAAATAGTTTCTTGTTTTCTGTACATCCACAAATTCGACTTTAAATTCAAATGAACAACAAGTAAACCTTGCTACTTGACAAAGCACACACAAGCCTGACACCCTCGTCCAAGATCGAGCTATGCGAAATCGCCACTGCCCTAGCCGCAGCAACGCCATCGCCTCCAAATCCAGATCCACACCCCCCTTCGAACACGAGAAGCCCTCGCCTCCGTCCACTATTGCGCGCGCGTGACTCTCGATCTCGAGCGTTGGTTCGCTGCAGCCCCAAAACGCGACGCCACAAAACCCTAACTCCCTTACGAACGCACGCGAACGTTGCTTGCCTTCATTGTATTTGGATGAGAAGAATTCAAATTGAAAAGAGGGGAGAGGGAAGCGAAGGAGGATGATGCGATTTGAAGTAGGTGCGGTCGCCATTAATTTATTTATTCGAAACTTTTGATTTTATAAAGGAAAAAGAAAACGATGATTCTTATTTATTATTACCTTTCGATAACATGCTTTGATAGTTGCGTGCTGTTTCAAAAAGGGGAAACATGATTTGAGAGGAAGGCTGCGTGCTGAAGTAATCGAAAAACAGTGACATGAGTAGAATTTAGCTGATGGTTGACCAACTATGTAAATATATACATTAATTCAAATTTTCGATTCAAATCCCAGTGCGTTTATAGGTCGTACGCTCACACAACAACTCCGATCAATACGAAATTTGAAATCTGATAATAATTAAATATTACAGACCCAATGGAACTGGTTTCGTCAAATTCCGAGACTGTGCTTCGGAAGGCTATTTTTAAATTCAATTTAAACAATAAAATTTCAAAACTTAACAAACCATTTTTAAATTTGATTTTTCTCTTCAGTATTATCAATATAAATTTTATAAGCCTTCAAATTATTTTTAACAGGCTTAAAATCCTAGATTCAACAATTTACCCAACTTTACTTATTTAATTTAATAATTCAATTATCAATTAAATTGTGATATTCGTAATTCAAGTTAAAATTATTCTATTGAATATTTAAAATCAATTAAATATTCCAATTTTAAATACTTGAAAATTTTGGGTCGTCACATTCCTCCCCCTTAAAAGAATTTCGTCCCCGAATTACTAATTAGGAAGAATGGTCCAATACCCGCTACTATTTCCCACAACCAAATAGTTTAATTAACTTGTCAGAACATATTCTTTTATATAGAAGATCCATTATCATTCTTATTAACTTCTCAACTCTCCCATAGTTTCCAAATAACTTTACTTATTCCACCATTCAATTTAAATTCCAAAACCAAGTTTTAAAAGTTTCAAAATTTCTCAAAAATTTTCTAACCCTCTAAATTTCCGAAAAATTTCGCCGGCGTCTCCTTTTCGCGGCTAGCTCGGTACAACTACAAAAGGGCTCTACGAGCTCCTAAATTCCAAAAGAAACAAAAAGCCAAGTGGCTAGATCCAAAAACCCAATCAAATTTCGCAGAAATTTAAACACATACCTTTTTGTCGAGCATTTCAATTTTTATCATCGGAAATCAAAACCAATTCTCTTTTACCTTTATAATAACAACATATCCTGCTTGGTACTAGTATCCAATCACAATATTCCAAAAACATTTTATCGACTTCCTTACGAAATGTCAATATTTATCCATTCCAAATATTAACCTAGAATATATTTAAAGATCAATTTCCAATTAAGAACTCACCATTTCTTTCTCAAGTTTAGTATAATCATTTTATATGTTTCTTATATTTATTTTCACCTTACCATTTTAGTTTATATCTATTTCTATTCAAATTGATTCTTTCATTTCCATATGAATTCAATTTATCTTTAACTCTGAATATTTAAATTTTATTTTTCATTAATAACTAATTCATATCATTACTTTAAATTAGTTTCATTTACAAATTTATTTCAAATTCCAATTTGAAAACATTTGTCGTTAACAAAATTTTCTAACTCCCAAAATTTTCGAAATTTTTTGGCAGAGTCTCCTTTGTACGGAGGAGCTTTTGCAATTTGACAAGAGATATAAATATATATACATCGACCCACACGGTCAGAAAAACCAAAAACAGTTCATATTTCCTATTTTTATTGCGTAGGCGTACCTTATTTAGCATTTTTAAGCAAACAACTTATTTATTTAGTAGTTAGCGTGCCCAATATCCAGCCACACGGCTTCCCGGTACCCGTACTTACTCAATTTAAACATGTAAGTGCCAAATATATGCAATTTAACAATATTTCACTTAGTTGCAATGGTTAAACACATGAATTCTAAAAGAAATTCACACCAAACATTTTTCCGTAAGCAACTTATACAAATTTCATACTAATTCCACTGTTCCAATTAATTTATAACCCATTTTCATTCAATTTGAAAGGTTTTCAATCCATTCGTATACAACTTCATCAATTTGAATGGTTTAAAACTCAATCTCTTATATTTAATTTATTTTTAAGCAAACTGAACTCATATTTAATTCAATTGCTCTCAAAATCAATTTATTTTACTCCTAACAATTCATAGAATTTTAATTACTTCCATTTACATCCAAAGACAATTTATTCTATGCAATTTGACGAGATCCTTGTGAATAAATAAGTACTTATATTTTATAACCAATTTAAATTGATTTCAACTCCATTTATATTTCATTCTATTCCATTTTTAAATTTATTCACAATCCACATATTCTCATTTTCATGGCATTTCAAATATGAATACATTCACTTGCATTTCATTTTATTAACCAAACTAGTTTCATGATTCAAACAGGTTCCATTCAAAACCACTTGATCTAGCTCGACACATTCTAAGCTTGCATATTACTAACCATTCCCGAATTAATTCAACCCAAGCTTTAGTTACTTTACTCAATTTATTCCATATTCGTTTATTCCAAACTATTTTATTTAGCTTGAATCCGATCCTGGCTAATCCATTCAATAATCATTCCAATTCTATTCACGATCCATTCATTTGCGATTCATTTCTTATCCGCATTCATTTAAATCCATTCTGTTAACTTAAAAACATTTTATTTTCTCATTGTCTCCAAGTTATTTTCAATTCCTTAACAATTTAAATGGTTTACAATTATTTATTTAAGAATTTTCATTCCATATTATTATCGGTAACCCACCTAATTTTATTTCGATTAAAATTTATTTACACTTGATTTAAAACCAATCCAATATTATTAAACTTAGTTTAAGTTAAATTAAATTCAACTCTTCTCCATCTATTCAGCTTAAGTCAATTTACTTCAATTTATTCAAGTTTTATACTTAAGCTCATTTTCATTACACATGTAAATTTTTATCTTTTCTATTCAACTTAACTCTATCACAATTAAATCTCATTTTGAATCTACAATTTCTTTTGATTAGTTATTATAAAATCTAACCTTTCAGATTCAGCTCATTCAGTTGATTACAAGGTCATTTCCAATTTATTTCCACTTATTTGGATTTTATTTGCATATTCAAATACTATTTTAATCCATTTACTTGGCAACAGTTTCAATTATATTTAATTGTTACACCTCAAATCAAATTTTAGTTAATAATTCAAATTCTGATTCCACCCAATTTTATGGACTCACAATTCAATTACATTTACTTCACTAACAATTCAAGTCGAATTGGATTTATAACTTGAGTTTTATTTCCAATCTTCATCATAAACTCACAATTCAATTTCATTAACTAATTTATTATCCAATTAATTCTTCCCCTGGTCAAAATTCAACACTTGATTTTTAATCTCAAAATCTCTTCATTTAATTTTCTTAAGTTCAAATTTATTTTATAATTCAAGTTTGGATTTTATTTTCATTTTCCAATCAATCAAAATATTAATTTTGGGCTTTGTATTCCATTTTCAATTTTATAAGTCACAACTTATTATTTTATACAATCAAATTCATTCTAGGCTTGAATGTATTCTTCTTTTATTTTTAACTCGAGCCTTAAGCTTAATTATAACCCAAGCATATTTTATTTATGGATTTTTAATTCTTTTATAAGTTATTCTAATTTATTTATTTCAATTCAATCCTTATCCAACTTATTTTCCAATTATTCAGGTAAGAATCTAATTCCATTTAGTAACTCATTTGAATTTTTATTCTAATTCAATTTTATTTTAACTCAGATTTATTTAACTCAATTCGATTTCAATTTAATTCGAATACAACTGGATATTATTTTCAGCTTATTCAATTTATTTCAATCAAGTTAAATTTTTGTTTCCCAATCCAAGTTAATTCCATTTTTTTAACCTTTCACTTTAAATTTTAATTTCAACATTCAAAGCTTATATTTCCTTCCTGATTTAAAAATCATCTCAATTTATAAGCTTACAACTTTCTCATCATGATTTTTTTAAATACCGGACCTTCGGTTTCAAAACATTTTGAAATCTTCAACATCTGAAATCACATTTCTCAAAAATCAAACCAATCCTGGTTTTATCATCAACAAATTTCTTTTAAAATTTTCAAAAACAACTAGCTTTTCTAAACAAACCAATTTTGCAGCAATCCTTCACTTAGAAATTCGAAAATGAATACTGATGATGCGACCATCATCAGCAGAATTATTTTCCAATAATCCAAGTGATTTCAATGTTATATCACTTCCAAAATCCATTTAAAACAAATTTCCCTTTTTAGAAATATCTCTAAAGAAATAATGCTATTATTTATCTCCAAATACTTCGACAAACACTTCCAAAGTCTCTGGGATTTTAAATTTCCAAATCATGCTTAAATCAATTTTACTATAATTCATTTGCACAGCTCATGCTCATAGAAATTCTCATTTAATTATATTCCAAATTATAATTTACATTTATAATTCATATTTATAAATTTCATTTCATAATTGAATTTATCTCCTTAATCTTTGGTTATATTTACAATTTCTAGTTAAATTTCCACTCAAAATGATAATAATTTAAATATCATCATTCCTAACATCCAAGCAACCATATATAAGATAAATAGTTACAAAAACTTTTCTTTATATCAAAATATATTTTGGGTAAAATTATTTCATTTACCCATATTTAAAACGATACCGTGTCGAATATTCTATTCAAGTGTTTAGAAACCCCTTCGATACAGTTGTACAGACTGTGCCGACGAAGGTTCATATGACACTCAATAAACCAATCAACACAATATTAAAACAATGTGTATTTACTAACAAATACGCGCTCATATTTATTAATACGCTCAAACTCATTCTAGAGTACTATAAACTCTAGTTTAAATGAGTAATTCCCACCAGAGCCAAGGTTATCACCAACCTAAGCTCTGATACCACTGTAACGGTCCGCAAATCCGTACCTTTTGAGTCAACACTCTTCTACCAAAAATCAACTCAAGTTGTACAGAAATACGAACCATTTGGGTTAAAGAAGAAGAGGTAGAAGAAGAAACTAGAAAACAACATCAAAATCTAACCATCGTAGCGGAATAAAATATAATAGATAATAAATAATCTTTACTCAAATATCAAATATCTCAGTTTATATATCACATCATCATCAGAGTACATCAATCACGGTTCAACAATAACAACATACAAATGGATACACAACAACTCAACACAGCGGAATATATATATATATATATAAACAAGTACGGAAGTACGTATCGTCATCCAGCTCGTCTCCTGAGCTCCACAACATCATATACTGTACCTATAATACTCGGTCTGACCCGAGCATTACAGTTAAATAACACCCGAGTCAGTCTGGAATACCAGCGTGAGAAAATCACACTTAATTGATTATTAAAGTTTCAAAAATCCTTTGAAACAAAAGAATCTCGTAAGAACACGCCACAAATAAACATGTCGGGTTTTTACCTTACAATAGCTAAAACAATTTTTATAGAAATCCTCTTATATTATAATAGGGTCTATATACAAATACTTATAAAACAGCTGAAATTGTTACATCTATTAAATTCCATCTACTAGCCACAAAGTGGTTAATACAAACAAAACTCGTACAAGGCTCGTAGGGAGAATGAATTTCCAAATAATGACTGGGCACTGGGGTACCACCTGTCACAGTACGTGGCCTAGATCATAGTACCGAGGAGTACGCCCGCTCCCCTGCAACACAAGACCGGGACTACGCCTTACTGGATAATCCCAAGTGAGATCACCCCACGGTTGGGATCAGCAACCGCCCACTAAGCCGAAATAAAAAGGGACATCTAGACTGGGATGACCTCACCCTGCTTGGGTGCTACCCACCCAGCCTTGCTGCATAACCCCTGATTTTCAGTCATTCCCATTTGATGAGGCTTGACGCTAAACGTTACCTTTTTATAACATATCCCTTAGAATGTCCATCGTCCACTTGACGATGTTTCGCAAGCATTCATCCATACAAGTCCGCCCCGGGTTCGAACGGAACCGAAGGCACTATTCCTACTACATCCATTTTGGAAATATCCTCAGGATTAGTAGCGACTAGCCCTTGCACTTCACTGCTCCATCTTCGAATCCACACTCATTTCCACGAAACGTATAAACCGGATCGAAGTGGTTTTCGAGAATAAACCTCGATCCAGGTCACTTCGAAGCGATCAACATGTTTGGCCAATATTGATAGTCGGTTATTTAACTATCAATTAATATTCACAACAACCATCAACCAATAAATAATTTTACAAATTATTTATTAACTTCAAAAAATCTTCACAAGATATATTTCCACTTTTCAAACCCTTTTTGAAAACAGTTTTCAAACTATCTTCCTTTCTCAGAATAAATTGCAAATATTTCTATTTCCACTGGAATCACCAAGCACAAGATTTTAGATTTTTAAAATAATTTTAAAACACTTTATTTGTAAAGTATGTTTAATATTTAATTTAGAAAATTTTACTTTAGTACTTAATTTAAAATAATACTTTAGAAACAATTAAAATAAGTTTACTTTATAAATATCACTAGATTTTCTTCTTTAAACAAAATACTAAATCATTCTTTAAATAATTATTGTAATAATAGATTTAAAGAAAATACTTACTTTGGAATTTACTTTAAAACATTTAAGCTAATACTATTTCAATAATTGATTAAAAATACATACTATATAAATATTTGAAAATGTGATTACTTTATAAAATATACAATTAGGTTTTCACTCTTTAAAACAAAACACTAAGTTACCTTTTAAATAATTTCTTCGATAACAGATTTGAAAATATTTACTTTAGAATTTAGATATTTAGAAATAATAAATTCCTAAAATATACTTTTTAAAACAACATAAAAACTTTTTATCATATATTTAAAAATTTCCTTTAAACGTACTTGGCTACCCAGTGAAATATACCTCTCTTCACATCCAACTTTAAATCCCCAAACCAACACTTGAATCAATTTCCAAATTGATTCCCAATTTGCTTTCTTTTTAATTTCAAAATCCATTAATTTCACATTTATTTCCTTAATTATGATTTAAAATATTTTTAACCGAAGTACCAATTTAGATTCCTCAAATTCTTCTTTATTCCTTTAAATAAATTTGAACTTTAAATTTTTAAATAGTTCTTTATTCTTTTGAAATAATATTACTTGATTTTACAATTCATTAATTTCCGATTATTCAAAATCTTTTCATACACGAAGTTATTTATTAGTATTGTGATATCACATCCATTTCATTCTATTCATTCTTAATTTATTCAAATTTTATATAATTATTTCGCTTACAAATTCACTTCTTTTATTTTTTTCCAAAATCCAATTTATATATTTTTGGTAACCCATTATACCCAAATATAGCCTATCAAATCATAGCATTCAATATTCCAATATATTCATCATAGAATATCAAATAATCACAACAGAGGGTATTAAATAATTTAAATAAATGTTGAGGGGTCCAGTTGGATCCCTCCAAACTGTTTTCCCTGTATCCACAGACGTTAGCTCAGCATAATATGCCAATTTCAAATTATACCATACTATATCACATCAACCAATTCAAGCATCCAAACAATTATTTAAATTTAATCATTTAAATTTAAATTTATAATCAACTGAGTGAGATTAACTCACCTTTGATTTTTGTTTGCAAATCCAATCCATCACGGCTTGTTTTCTATGATTTTAGACCTTGTACAAAAATGTATATGATTTATAAATATTTGAACTAACCAAACCATCTTTTAACATTTAATAGTGTAATTTAAACTTATTAATTATTTTTTTGTTTCCTTAAACAATTTTAGTAACCATAATAAATTCCATAGGATAATTAAACAGTTAAATTTCCAAATCCATTATATATATTTATTTACTTATTTACTTCTTTGAAACTACTTGTACAAAATGACCTATATACATTTCAAATCAAATCTCAATGATTATCTTACTTAAAGATTCACCCCTTTATTTTCTTTTCAAACCCCAATTATATATATATATATATATATATATACACACACACACACATATACATATAAATATTAAATTAAAACCGAATTGTCATATGTATATTTTACTATAGAAATAGTTTCTTATTTTCTGTACATCCACAAATTCGAATTTAAATTCAATTGAACATCAAGTAAACCTTACTGCTTAACAAAGCACACACAAGCCTGACACCCTCGTCCAAGATCGAGCTATGCGAAATCGCCACTGCCCAAGCCGCAGCAACGCCATCGCCTCCAAATCAAGATCCACACCCCCCTTAGAACACGAGAAGCCCTCGCCTCCGTCCTCTATTGCGCGCACGTGACTCTCGATCTCGAGCGTTGGTTCGCTGCAATCCCAAAACACGACGCCACAAAACCCTAACTCCCTTGCGAACGCGCGGGAGCGTCGCTTGCCTTCGTTGTATATAGCTGAGAAGAATTCGAATTGAAAAGAGGGGAGAGGGAAGCGAAGGAAGATGGCGCGATTTGAAGTATGTGCGGTCGCCACTAATTTATTTATTTGAAACTGTTGATTTTATAAAGGAAAAAGAAAACGATGATTCTTATTTATTATTACCTTTCGATATCATGCTTTGACAACTGCGTGCTGTTTCAAAAAGGGGAAACATGATTTGAGAGGAAGGCTGCGTGCTGAAGTGATCGAAAAACAGTGACATGAGTAGAATTTAGCTGATGGCTGACCAACTATGTAAATATATACATTAATTCAAATTTTTGATTCAAATCCCAGCGCGTTTATAGGTCGTACGCTTACACAACAACTCCGATCAATATGAAATTTGAAATCGGATAATAATTAAATATTACGGACCCAATGAAACTGGTTTCGTTAAATTCCGAGACTGTGCCTCGGAAGGCTATTTTTAAATTCAATTTAAACAATAAAATTTCAAAACTTAACAAACCATTTTTAAATTTGATTTCATCACTTCTATTCTCTTCAGTATTATCAATATAAATTTTATAAGCCTTCAAATTATTTTTAACAGGCTTAAAATCCTAGATTCAACAATTTACCCAACTTTACTTATTTAATTTAATAATTCAATTATCAATTAAATTGTGATATTCGTAATTCAAGTTAAAATTATTCTATTGAATATTTAAAATCAATTAAATATTCTGATTTTAAATACTCGAAAATTCCGAGTCGTCACAAGCCCTATCAATATATTTACAATGGACCAGGTTTACCTATTTCTTGAGGTTAGGTAAATTCACATCGCCCCTCTATTTCTTAGGGTTAGACTATATCCTATTTTTTGTGGTTAGGTATGTGGCTAGGTCTATTTCTTGGGTTTAGACTCCATGTATCATTATTTTATACTGATAGTTGACTACCATTATTATTTTATTATGGATGATTATTTCTTCAGAGATTTTAGTATAGATAATATGTATCCTTTATGGCTTTAAGGAATTTTTCATTGGTTATCACTATATTTTGAGATGATAGTCTGTTAAGACTTGATATGTATTTATGAAATGGTAATTTGTTAGGCATGCCTTATTTGAGTATTTTTTTAGGCATATTTTATTTATGACTTATTTGATTATTGTTAAGTCATAATTGTGATATCTGTATCTATTGGTTTGATGTGTTTTTTATGGATTTTTGGATTTTAGGCATATACTGAGATGACTTAATAAGAGTCAAGTCATTTATCGATTTATAAAGTTGTGAATCTAATTAATATGCCTTGTTATGATTGTTTGTTCGACATAATTTATTATGGGTTATTATTTTAAATCATATAATTATGATATTGGTATCTCACCTTTTATTTAGATATAGTTTGAACCGTTTATTATTTGAATATTCGGGTTAGGCCGAGACTTTACATATATAGGTGCTTACTGGCTCTTGGATTTTGGGTTAGGTTTGGAGCAGACTATTTTGACATTTTCAGTTTACTTCATCATTATGTATATTGACATTTAGTAGTTATGTCATGTATATTATTTAGTTGTCATTTTGTATCTGATATAGTGTATGAGATATGATGTATATTAAAGTGAGTCTAGCATCGACACTTTGTAGACTTATATCTTATTATGAAATATGTTGTATATTCGGGGACATTCAAAAAAATGGAGCACCAAATCGACGTATTTAATAGAAGTTTAAGACAAAGCTACAGATGGTCGCTCCTAACCAGCCCTATTCTCCGCATTAGGAGACAATATTACTTAGTAATAGTCTTTGTTAATGTGGATCTCGGTGTGGGGCGTCACAGCTTGGTATCACCGAATCGTTTAGTTCTCCTTCTCATTCTAATCCGTGACTCTAATTCTGATTTATCTATATTATATGCTATTCTTAATATTTTTAATTGGTGTGTTTATTAGTTGGTATTAATAATGCACACGTCAAATTTTCAGTTCAGATCCTCAAACCGCTAAATAAGACATGTCAGTGTTAGTATAAAGATATACTCACATTCGATCGTCTTAACCAGCAGTATTCTCCGGATTAGCAAACGATATTACTTGTAATGTTTTTTGCTAAACTAAGCATAGCGGTAGGGTCGTTACATCTTGGCAGCGAGCTGGATTCAGAACATTATAAAATATAATTGACACGGAGTCAAGATTTAAACCTAGTGAGGCTTAGAGTCCCGTCCATTGGGTGTGTAGGGTAGATCTAGAATTTAAATTCCTACTTAGGATATAAACATAAATGATTATTGAGAATAATCATCGAGACATATTTGTAAATATTTTGAATTTCTATACAAACTAATATAATGTAAAAAAAATTCAAATTTGGAACTCACTTCTGTAAAGAGTGAGATTTAATTGATAGCATTAATGAGTCCTTAGATGACTTAAAATTGAATTATTGTATCCTTATCTGTTAGTCATCAGAGTTGCGTGGAAGCTAAGTTGGAATATAGCTTTCCGCTGAAGGTGATTGTTTGTTTGCGTGATTGAAATATATGTTGTTTGCATCGATGTTTGCTTTGTTTATGCTTAGTTTAAATGTGGAATTGAATAAGATGTTATCGCTCAAAGGATTTATAATCCCATTTGAATTTGAACGAACCTAATTTTTGATAAAAGGCAGTGGTTTCTATAAAATGGAATCATTGGGGAATAATAAAAATGTTTAAGCAATCAATAGTTATGAAATATAGAATGATAATCAATATGTATCTAAATTTAAAATTGGAAAATATACTTAATAAATAAAATAAGAAAAAAAAATTGATTGGTTAATGGATGCTGGGTTGTTTTGAAATTGCAAACGACTGTGAAAAATTAATATTGAGTACCATTGAAAGTTGAAACCTGGTCAATAATAATAATAAGAACTTGCAGTATCTTCAGTAGTGTCGTCACTTCAAAAAATATTGAAAATTTAAATTTATGTAAAATGAAATGTTAATCCATATGTGCGGCTAATTAAATGTTAAGATGAATTAAAAATTTGATGTTGCTTGAGATATATATTAATAAATGTGCATGCTACGGAATTATTATCAGTAAATTATTATTTCTATGATAACGATAAGATTGATTGAAAGAATTTTAATAAAAGCAAACATTTATTTGAATTAGAATCTTTTTGACATTGGATACACACACATATGTATAGGACTTGATTATGTTTATTATAGACGAACACATATTTCGTAAAGGCATAAAGTTTTTAAAGATATATGTATATCATATAGAAAATAATTTTGTGTTAAATTGCCCTTTGGTGCTTTAAGGATTGTGGTCGATGTGCTTGATCAACGTTATCGATGGTGATTCCTAAATACTATGACGAGACATTCGAATACATTGTTTTGGATAATAAAATATTTTTAGAAATAATATTTTTGTAAAGGAAGTAGATTTTTGAAATAATTAGATATTATATATATTAAAATAGTTAGTTTGGAAGGATGGTTTTGATGATAAAATAATATTTCACAGAAGCGTATAAATTATATATTTGAAAGAGATGCCTTGGGATACGTTGATAAATAAAATAAAGTATGTAAAACGAGAATAGGATTTATATTTTAAATAAATTTGGCATTTCTAAAATCTTATATATTCAATTACAAAGATGCATTTTAAATAAATTGTGTTTGGTACTTTTAAATGATTGTGAATATTGTATTGTGGTAATAACAGATGTTGGAATTTATATTTGAATAAAATGTAAAGTGATATAAAACTTATTTATATGAATTTCTAATATAAGTGAAATTTAAAATGAAACTATAATTCATTAATGAATGTAATAAATATATTTTGAGAAAGATGTTTCGAAGAGGTGATGAAATTTTAAAGAAATGAATATTGGAAATGAAGAATTAAGAGATGAAATCTAATAAAGTATGTAATATGAAAATGTATAATAATTTAAGAGTATTAGAAATTTTTTTGAATTGAACCATGTTTTTTTTCAATTGATATTTTGATGCTGGAGTAGTTGTTGCACATGTTATTAGGGGTGGGTATGGAAGACTTCCGTACCAACCAGAGCTTTTTCCGTTTCTTCCGATCGTTAGTGGAAAGACCATATTTGTTATGTTTCATTCCATCAACTCCGAAATTCCGCAAATTGAAAATCGCGAAAATTGGAAAATATGGAACGGAACATGGAAATTCACTTTTTCTATAACGTGAAAACCCTGCTATGACTGCTTTTTACTGTATATGTTTGACAGCCTTTTATAATATTTGTGAATCATTGAGAAATAAATAGGTATAAAAATTGCATTGCTAATTGAATCTTTTTCTGCAAATAGTCGTTGATATTGTTTTGTAAGTAGTTGTTGAAAGGAAGACTTTTAAACAATGAAAAACAAAGAATAAAAAATATATAGAATAACAAACATAGTTTGACTTTAGTAGGCATCAAACAATATAGAATATGTAGAATTACAACATCAAACAACAAAGAAGAATATACAAATACATGTTAGATGATAATTGTAATATCCTGGAATTTTTAACAATATCAATTTAATAATCTGTATTAAAAATTAAAGTGATATTGATATTTGTTAATAATAATTCAAATAAATTTAATAATCATCTTCAATAAATATTTAATTGATTATTTTATCTTTTAAAAATAATAAATGAATTTCTATTTATAATATAAATATATAGTTTATGTTGTAAATGGAATAACATTGTTTAAAATTTAATAAATAAAACATATTTTTCTAATTCTAATATTTTTAGTAATTTGAGAATTAGTTTTTATTTAATAATAGCTTTTCAAAGTTATAAAATAAATGATCTTGGTTTAAATTGATAAATGAATCATGATTTAAAATTATAATATACATTAATAAATTTTAATTTTTATTAAATATAAAGTTTTCAAAGCTATTAAATAAATAAATATATGATTTTTAAATTGTAAAGAAAAGTATTTAAATGTTTTAAAATAGTTTTAGCTTGAGTTTTAAATTTAATTAAATTGAAAAAAGAGTTTTATAGCTTAATTAAATAGAAAATTTATTAATAAAAATATAATTTCCTTTAGAATGGTTTTAATTTAATAATGAGACATTTTAAATACAATATTAGCAATGTATTGTGTTACAAATAGATTTTTGGTTAAAAATAGCTATTGTTGTTTCAAACTTTGATTTGTATTCATAATTTGATTTTTAATATTAGATTATGAATTTCATATGAAGTTAAAATTCCAAAGTGTAAATTTTAAATTGTTTTAATTTCCGTATGTATAAGCTTCATTTATAAGTACAAATTGTTTTTAGTTCTTTTAAAAGTTTATATACATATTTAATATTAAACTAATAAATTGAAAATTTAACTAAATACATATGTTAACTTGTAAATCAAATAAAAACTACTTTAAAAAGACAAGTGTATTAATATTAAGCCTTTACAACCAAATGTTAAAAGATTAACTTATCAAATTGACAAATGTTGAAATTTCTTACAAGTGGCTCATTTTGTTTTGTAATTTTCTTTTATTTAATAAAATCTGAAATAACCTATATAAATATACAATCATTCATTTCCATTCTTTTTCTCATTTCCTAAAATCAAAAGAAAGCTTCAAAACACCTATTCAAAAATGAAAACCCTATGATCTAAAAATCAATAATTCCTCTTCAAAATCAAAGCAGTTCAAACCCTTCATATTCAACTTCCTAAAATCAAAAGGCCTGCATTTTTTCTGCAATTCCAAAATCTGTAGCATGCATCTTCAAAACTATGCATTTACCATTTTCAAAACCCCTCATATCAAAAACTATAACTCCTCAATCTCGTCATCCTGAAATCATTCTGCAACTACAAACTTTAAAAGCATGCAACTACATCTTTAAAACTTGAGATCTGAAGCAATTTCAAGACCCATTAGCCTGCATGCAAATCTAAGTGCAAGCAACCCAGTTTTTAAAAGCATGAAGTAAAAATAACTCAAGTTTTATCCAAAAAAAAGGAGGGCAAGAACATTTAGTCTTCAGCAAAATTCAAGGTTTTTTTTCTTTTTCTGGAAAGCTCTGTTTCCTCTCCATTTACAGGTGAGTAACTTTTAACTTTTTAAAATTTAAAAATAAAGAAAAGGTTGCATGCTAGAATGTTTAACATAAATAAACATTGCATTTGCGTTGACAAAAGTTACTGTGATATGTATTTGTTTGCATGCAATAATTCTCTGTTGTCTCTGTTGTTCAAGAAAACTGTGACAAATCTTTATCTTTTAATTTAATTCCTGATGTAAGGAAATTTATAAAGAAATTTGTTTGATTTTCTTAAGTCAATACTTAAATTTAAGTAAGAAACAAAAAAATATAAGTGTTTGTCACTGGAAAACACAAAGAATATCAGTATATGATAATTTTAACTAAAATTAAAATAGGTTAAACTTGTAATGCATTTTCACAAATATAAAGCATTAACTATAACTTGATTTTTAGATCAAGAATTAGGATTTCAAAGTAATAGATGAAGTTGCAGTTGGGGTTTTAACTGTTATTGAATTTTTAGCAAAATCTAAAGATTTCTGAATTTGAAAATCTTGAGTTACTTCTGGGTGATTATGTAGGAATAGGAGAAGTTAGGAAAAATCTTGAATGGTGATAATATTGTCAGAGTAATTGTAGATTTGGGATTCTACTTTTAAACCCTAGTTTTAGGATGGTTGGATGAATAAAGTATTTTGATTTGTTCAAGCTATCGAGTGCATAGATATTTAGGAAATAGGTAGTATGATTGTAGATGAAGCCATGGTCGAAGTCGTTGACCTGTTGATGGTCGGAGATCCGCGTTCTCGCCGTTGACAGGTTTTGAAGAAAACCTGACTTTTGCTGTTTCCAGGTTGGGTTATTAGCTCGTTTTGATTTGTGCTGCTGTAGTGTTTTTCTAGTGTTTGTGTTTGAGTGTGGAGGTGATCATTGATGGGTAGGAGCGATGGTGGATGGCCGGTGATGGCCGGAGCCACGGTGCACGTGCACCGTGCAGGTGAAGTTCAGGGGAAATTGTTTTATATGGTGCAGTTTTGGACTCGGGATTGAACTCGAGTTATTCGAGTTTTGACCCGAAGTGAAGGACGGAATTTCTCGAAGCAGGTGGGGACGTGTCTCGGGTTAGTTGGAACTATCAGGTTTCAACAGAAACCTGGTACTCTGTTTTAAATTTTAAAACTAAAATTTAAAGGGGCTGAGTTTAAATTGATAGGTAAGATTTTAAACAAAATTTAAATCTAGTTCTTAAATCTGAAATAAGTTTGAAGTCTCAGTTTTTAAAATAATGTTATATTTTAAATTTGAATTAAATTTACTACTTTGAAAAAAAAGGTAAGTAGGTTGTAATTTAAAAATGAAGTTTCAAATTGTAAACAGGTTTTTAAAATTTAAAATTTATCTGGAATCAAATTTTGTCATGCATTTCAATTTTGAATTATAAAAGTAATTTTTCAAACCTGAATGTTAAAGTGAATTTTTAACTATGATTTGAATTTAAATAAAAACTTGGTTTTAAAATTTCTTTTTGGTCTTATTTATGGAATGAATACTACTTTAAATTGTGAATTAAAGTTTTGAATTGTCTTTAGGCTTTGTTTAAGTAAAATTGCATTCATTTTTAAAAAAAAATCCCAAATCTAAATGAAATTTAAAGTAAAGTTTAAAGTAGATTGATTTTAAATATATGACAAATTAATCATAATGAAGGAATGTTTTATCTTAAATTTAATTAAGATAAATATGTTGAATTTAATTAAATTAATAAGGTAATTAAGAAGTAATTAGTTAATTTAACTAACTAATTGATTAAGGATTAATAAATATTGATTAAGGGCAAATTAATGTGTAATTCAAGAAGATTAATTAAATTAGTAATTAGTGATTTAAGAATTATTAATTAAGTAATTAAGTTATAATCAAGGTTAATTTATTTAAATAATTAGACTTTAAATTATAGATAATTAAAGATAATTAAATTTGTAATTAATCTCAGCTAATTACTTAATAAAGATAATTAGAGAAGGGATAATGAAGGTCATTAACCAGGATTATTTAAATAATTAATTAATGTGATTAATTTTTATAATTAATTAGATTAATTAATTTAATAATAATCAATTGTTAATTGTAGAGAATAATTACTTGATGAAGTAATTAAGAAATTAGTTACTTAATGTAATTAATTTAGTTTAAATGAGATTGTTTAATTTAATTAATTAAGTTTAATTAATTTTAAACAATTGGGTTTTAAAGATAATTACTATATATAATAAATGATTTAGGAAATTACTTGTTGTAGTAATTGAATGATAATTACAAATTGTAATTAACTGAAGATGTTTAAGAATGAAGTAATTTGGATTTAAATTACTTAATAATTAATCAAGGGATTAATTAAGTAATTAATTAAAGGATAATTAATTTGGTTTAATAAAGTAGTTAAGATAGTTAATTATTGAATGTAATTAATCCAGAATGATTAATAATTATGAGTCAATTACTCAAGGTAATTAATTTAGGTAGATAATTTATTTAAATATAATTAAGGATCATTAATTATTATAATTAATGATGTAATTAAAAGTTGATTAATTAAGATTAATTATGAATAATAAGTAATTAAAGGTAATTAATTAATGTAATTAATCATATGGTTAATTAATTAGTTGAAGTAATTAAAGGTTAATTACTGTTTGTTTGAGAATAATTAATTCATGAAATTAATTAAGGATAATTACATGAATGTAATTAAGGGTAATTAATCAAGAGTGATTAGTTAAGGTGATTAATAACGAATGATTAATTGATTGTAATTAATTAAATGGTTAAGATAGCAAGATTTATATTGGTGAAGTAATTAATTTAATTTAATTTAAATTAATTAAAGATAAAGTAATTAATTTAATTCATTTTAAATTAATTAGAGATGGAGACAATTAATTTAATTCATTTTAAATTAATTATATTGTGATAAGTAAATCTTTGCTTATGTATGAATGGATGACATTGATTGTCTTGGATGCTTTATGATCTCAGTAATGAGATAAGTATTATTGTGTGGTATGAATGCTTGGTTGCATTGTGATGATAATATAGATTATCTATCGTGATGGTAATATATGGATTATCTATGTTGGTATTGATAATGTAGATTACCTGTTATTTGATAATGTTGATTATCAATTGTGATTTGTGAGTTATCTATTTGTGTGAATATAGATAATTGAATTTGTTTTAAACTTTAAAACAACTTGGACCTAAAAGATACGCTTTGGATTTCGATGAGACCGGGATCGGGTTTCCATATTTGGATATCCGAAAACCACATCGAACCAAATTAAACGTTAGGTCGTGAATCAAAGTGGAGCTTTGTGAAGACTCGAGGTGTAAGGACTATACGTCAGTATAGCTCTGTGGGTGATTCCGTAATGAGTTGACGGAATAGTACTTATAGGTTCGAGATGGAGATTCAGAGTGCAAGGGTTATCGTCGTTAACTCTGAGGGTGATTCCAAAAATGAGTGTAACGAGATAATGCCTTCGGTTTCGTTCGAACCCGGAACGAACTTGTATGGATTGAATGCTTTCAGAACATCGTCAGGTGGACGATGAGCATTCTAAGATTGATATGTCCTATAAAGGTAATCGTAGCCTCAAGCCTCATCAACCGGGAATGGCTAAAACAAGGGAGGTGCAGCAAGGCTTCGTGGGTAGCCCCCACTTGAGAGTGAGATTTACCCCTGTCTAGAGGTCCCTTTTTATTTCGGCTGTGTGGACGGTTTTTGAGCTCCAACCATCGGGGTTATCTTGTTTGGAACTGTTCAGTAAGGAATGGGTCCGGCCTTGTGTTGCAGGGGAGTGGACGTACTCCTCGGTACGTTGATCTAGGCCACGTACTGTGACGGGCGGTGCCCCAATGGGTACTCAAATTTTTACGAGTTGCCAAGGGATTCAGGTTAGGATTCGGGTTAGCTCTGACGAATTGTGGAGGAGCAAATGGAGGAGGAGACTTCTGCGTTAGATATATAGTATTCCGATGTGTGTTCTGTGTTGTCTCTGAGTTGTACTGAGTTGTAAAAACTAGACAGGTGTTTATAACTGTCTAGTATGTGATGTATATCTGTGTAACTCTGGTAATGATTGTAAACAATGTAATATTTATGTTAGAAATATAATTTATTCGTTCCGCTGTTTAGATTCTGATGTTGTTTCTTTCTTCTCTTCTTTCTTTTCTCTTTCCATCCCTTTCTTTCTTATTAATGATACGTCATTCTGTGGAGACGGGTGGGGGTCATTACAGTGGTATCAGAGCATTAGGTTGAGTGAATACCTAGGCTCTGTAGTGGTGTCTTTCTTGAGAGAGCGTATTTGTAATTTTAAATATATATATATATATATATATATATATGTATATATATCTACTATCTGTTGGGTTACCTGTTCGGGTTTTCCAATATAAGTTATAAAGGTAGATGGGGTAGTAGTGTGTGTAACACGACTACCATTGGTTGGAGTTTGAATATTTGAGGTTGGAAGTGTAATTATCGAGACTGTAGACCTAATATCGCCTCGAGGAAGTTCTGTAGTGATGAAAACTTCATTGATCTCTGAAGAAAAACTGTTAAGGTTCGGAGTTAATTCTTTGAAGTTGGATGAGTAAAGTTTGGATCTATCGGCTGGGCAGAAGCAAGTGATGGTATTTTGAATACCTCAGGAAATAGTAGCTGTGTGGTGAGATGCAGTGACTATGGATGTTCCCGAAGATGTTTTCTTTGGAACAAGTTAAGGAGGTGAGTCTGCTTCGGTGTTGTGGCTGTGTTCAGCTGGAGTTTCTGTTTGCTTTGAAGTCCAAGTTTCTCGAAGAGCTTGGTTTGGAATTCTTTGGCATCTGTGGCAGCAGTGCAGCTTGGAGTGTTCTCAGTGTTAGGAAGAGATCTTCTAGCTTAGCAGTTTTCTGAAGTGGAGTTCAGAAGCAGCAGAGTGGACTTGTTTCTTCGATGGATTGGCTAGTGAAGAGTAAGTTGTTCTGTTTGGTAAAGAGAGAACAGTTTTCCTAGGATTTGGTTTGGTGGATCGTAAAAGTGACTTGCGATTGTTTGAATGATCTCTTGGGTTATCTGATTTTTCTTAATGTCTTCAGAAAGTCAGAGTTTTGTCTGCATCTGGAGATTGAGCTTTCTTATTGACTGGAATTCCAGGAGTGGTACCGGTGGTTCAGCTTTATAGAAGAATGGCTCCAAGAGATTGAGTTGGTGTAGCAGCTCAGAGTTTTGGAGGAACTTCTGAATTTTCTTATGGATTTGTTGAACCATATTTTTGGGTGTGTTATTGAGTTGTGCTCGTGTTCTTCTTTAGCATTCTCTTCTACTTCAGATCATAGTTGAGCAGCGGAAGCAGTTTGGGAAGTGTATCTTCTTTTCTTTTCTGAACAGAAGAAGTTGTTGTCTTCTGATGTTGAGGAGTAGGATTTGAGTTCTTGGTTTTGGTTGATCTTGAGGAGATCATTTTGTTGAGTTGATTGGTCTAGTTTGTTTCTAGAAGCATCAGCAAAGGTTGAGCTGATCAGTAAGTTGTGGACAACCCAGGATCGTCTGTAGAGTTTTATGGATTTGAGGCGAAGGAATTTAGATTCCGGAATCGGAGATTTAATTTTGGATGAGTTTTCTCCGATCGAAAAGGAGCTATTAGTTTGAGTAAGTCTGAGAAGTTAGCTCTGAAGAGTTTTGGATCTTTTCTGTGATCTTGGAGGTTAAGTGATTGATCTACAGGATTGAATTGCCAATTTGGATAACTGGGATTCAATGAGTTTCACGTATATCTGAGGGAGTACGTGTATGATCTATCTCTGGTCTGGAACCAGCAGTTCTGGAGCTTTGGTTGTTGAATCAGACTCGTCTGTAGTCTGATATCTTGTCTAATGTTATAGATATAGTTGTATAAGAGCTTTGTAGCTACATAGTATTGATTGTTTGGATTCTCAAGAGCGAGTATCCCGGTATATATATATACACACCTATGGAAACTCGATGGAATTTTATCCAGAATTTGTCTGGATAATTAGATTTGTTTGATTGGTTGTTATGGCTGTTAGCATATGTTTGATATATGCTCGTGTTTAAAATTAAAATTTAATGGGATTATTAAATTACCTTTGTTTTAAATTTCGAGGACGAAATTCTTTTAAGGGGGAAGGATTGTAATATCTCGGAATTTTTAACAATATCAATTTAATGATCTGTATTAAAAATTAAATTGATATTGATATTTGTTAATAATAATTCAAATAAATTTAATAATCATCTTCAATAAATATTTAATTGATTTTTTATCTTTTAAAAATAATACACGAATTTCTATTTATAATATAAATATATAGTTTATGTTGTAAATAGAATAGCGTTGTTTAAAATTTGATAAATAAAACATATTTTTCTAATTCTAATATTTTTAGTAATTTGAGAATTAGTTTTTATTTAATAATAGCTTTTCAAAGTTATAAAATAAATGATCTTGGTTTAAATTGATAAATGAATCATGATTTAAAATTATAATATACATTAATAATTTGGAAATTTTAATTTTTATTAAGTATAAAGTTTTCAAAGCTATTAAGTAAATAAATATATGATTTTTAAATTGCAAAGAAAAGTATTTAAATGTTTTAAAATAGTCTTAGCTTGATTTTTAAATTTAATTAAATTGACAAAAGAATTTTATAGCTTAATTAAATAGAAAATTTATTAATAAAAATATAATTTCCTTTATAATGGTTTTAATTTAATAACGAGACATTTTAAATACAGTATTAACAATGTATTGTGTTACAAATAGATTTTTGGTTAAAAATAGCTATTGTTGTTTTAAACTTTGATTTGTATTCATAATTTGATTTTTAATATTAGATTATGAATGTAGTTTGAAGTTAAAATTCCAAAATGTAAATTTTAAATTGTTTTAATTTCCATATGTATAAGCTTCATTTATAAGTACAAATTGTTTTTAGTTCTCTTAAAAGTTTATATACATATTTAATATTAAACTAATAAATTGAAAATTTAGCTAAATACATATGTTAACTTGTAAATGAAATACAAACTACTTTAAAAAGACAAGTGTATTAATATTAAGCCTTTTATAACCAAATGTTAAAAGATTAACTTATCAACTTCACAAATGTTGAAATTTCTTACAAGTGGCTCATTTTGTTTTGTAATTTTCTTTTATTTAGTAAAATCTGAAATAACCTATATAAATATACAATCATTCATTTCCATTCTTTTTCTCATTTCCTAAAATAAAAAGAAAACTTCAAAACACCTATTCAAAAATCAAAACCCCATTATCTAAAAATCAGTAATTCCTCTTTAAAATCAAAGCAGTTCAAACCCTGCATATTCAACTTCCTAAAATCAATAAGCCTGCATTTTTTCTGCAATTCCAAAATCTGTAGCATGCATCTTCAAAACTATGCATTTACCATTTTCAAAACCCCTCATATCAAAAACTGTAATTCCTCAATCTCATCATCCTGAAATCATTCTGCAACTACAAACTTCAAAAGCATGCAACTACATCTTTAAAACTTGAGATCTGAAGCAAGTTCAAGACCCATTAGCCTACATGCAAATCTAAGTGCAAGCAACTCAGTTTTTAAAAGCATGAAGTAAAAGTAACTCAAGTTTTATCAAAAAAGGGGGGGGGGCAAGAACATTTAGTCTTCAGCAAAATTCAAGGTTTCTTTTTTTTCTTCTAGAAAGCTCTGTTTCCTCTCCATTTACAGATGAGTAACTTTTAACTTTTTAAAATTTAAAAATAAAGAAAAGGTTGCATGCTAGAATGTTTAACATAAATAAACATTGCCTGTGTGATGACAAAAGTTGCTGTGATATGTATTTGTTTGCATGCAGTAATTCTCTGTTGTCTCTGTTGTTCAAGAAAACTGTGACAAATCTTTATCTTTTAATTTAATTCTTGATGTAAGGAAATTTATAAAGAAATGTTGTTTTATTTTCTTAAGTCAATACTTAAATTTAAGTAAGAAACAAAAAAATAATAATAAGTGTTTGTCACTGGAAGACACAAAGAACATCAGTATATGATAATTTTGACTAAAATTAAAATAGGTTAAACTTGTAATGCAGTTTCACAAATATAAAGCATTAACTATAACTTGATTTTTAGATCAAGAATTAGGATTTTAAAGTAATAGATGAAGTTACAGTTGGGGTTTTAACTGTTATTGAATTTTTAGCAAAATATGATGATTTTTGAATTTGGAAATCTTGAGTTACTTCTGGGTGATTGTGTAGGAATAGGAGAAGTTAGGAAAAATCTTGAATGATGATAATATTTACAGAGTAATTGTAGATTTGGGATTTTACTTTTAAACCCTAGTTTTAGGATGGTTGGATGAATCGAGTATTTTGATTTTTTTCAAGCGATCGAGTGCATAGATATTTTGGAAATAGGTAGTATGATTGTAGATGAAGCCATGGTCGAAGTCGTTGACCTGCTGATGGTCGGAGAGTCGCGTTCTCGCCGTTGACAGGTTTTGAAGAAAACCTGACTTTTGCTGTTTCCAGGTTGGGTTATTAGCTCGTTTTGATTTGTGCTACTGTAGTGGTTTTCTGGTGCATGTGTTCGAGTGTGGAGGTGATCATTGATGGGTAGGAGCGATGGTGGATGGCCGGTGATGGCCGGAGCCACGGTGCACGTGCACCGCGCAGGTGAAGTTCAGGGGAAATTGTTTTATAGGGTGCAGTTTTGGACTCGGGATTGAACTCGAGTTATTCGAGTTTTGACCCGAAGTGAAGGATGGAATTTCTCGAAGCAGGTGGGGATGTGTCTCGGGTTAGTTGGAACTATCAGGTTTCAACAGAAACCTGGTACTCTGTTTTAAATTTTAAAACTAAAATTTAAAGGGGCTGAGTTTAAATTGATAGGTAAGACTTTAAACAAAATTTAAATCTAGTTCTTAAATCTGAAATAAGTTTGAAGTCTCAGTTTTTAAAATAATGTTAAGTTTTAAATTTGAATTAAATTTACTACTTTGAAAAAAAAGTTAAGTAGGTTGTAATTTAAAAATGAAGTTTCAAATTGTAAATAGGTTTTTAAATTTTAAAATTTATCTGGAATTAAATTTTGTCATGCATTTCAATTTTGAACTATAAAAGTAATTTTTCAAACTTGAATATTAAAGTGAATTTTTAACTATGATTTGATTTTAAATAAAAACTTGGTTTTAAAATTTCTTTTTGATCTTATTTATGGAATGAATACTACTTTAACTTGTGAATTAAAGTTTTGAATTGTCTTTAGGCTTTGTTTAAGTAAAATTGCATTCATTTTTTAAAAAAAAATCCCAAATTTAAATGAAATTTGAAGTAAAGTTTAAAGTAGATTGATTTTAAGTATATTTGTGAATGACAAATTAATCATAATGAAGAAATGTTTTATCTTAAATTTAATTAAGATAAATATGTTGAATTTAATTAAATTAATAAGGTAATTAAGAAGTAATTAGTTAATTTAACTAATTAATTGATTAAGGATTAATAAATATTGATTGAGTGCAAATTAATGTGTAATTCAAGAAGATTAATTAAATTAGTAATTAGTGATTTAAGAATTATTAATTAAGTAATTAAGTTATAATCAAGGTTAATTTATTTAAATAATTAGACTTTAAATTATAGATAATTAAAGATATTTAAATTTGTAATTAATCTCAGTTAATTACTTAATAAAGATAATTATAGAAGGGTTAATGAAGGTCATTAACCAGGATTATTTAAATAATTAATTAATGTGATTAATTTTTATAATTAATTAGATTAATTAATTTAATAATAATCAATTGTGAATTGTAGAGAATAATTACTTGATGAAGTAATTAAGAAATTAATTACTTGATGTAATTAATTTAGTTTAAATGTGATTGTTTAATTTAATTAATTAAGTTCAATTAATTTTAAACAATTGGGTTTTAAAGATAATTACTATATGTAATAAATGATTTGGGAAATTACTTGTCGAAGTAATTGAATGATAATTACAAATTGTAATTAACTGAAGATGTTTAAGAATGAAGTAATTGGGATTTAAATTACTTAATAATTAATCAAGGGATTAATTAAGTAATTAATTAAAGGATAATTAATTTTGTTTAATAAAGTAGTTAAGATAGTTAATTATTGAATGTAATTAATCTGGAATGATTAATAATTATGAGTCAATTACTCAAGGTAATTAATTTAGGTAGATAATTTATTTAAATATAATTAAGGATCATTAATTATTATAATTAATGATGTAATTAAAAGTTGATTAATTAAGATTAATTAATCAATAATAAGTAACTAAAGGTAATTAATTAATGTAATTAATTAAGGATTAATGTACTGATTATGGTTAATTAATTAGTTAAAGTAACTAAAGGTTAATTACTATTTGTTTGAGAATAATTAATTCATGAAATTAATTAAGGATAATTACATGAATGTAATTAAGGGTAATTAATCAAGGGTGATTAGTTAAGGTGATTAATAACGAATGATTAATTGATTGTAATCAATTAAATGGTTAAGATAACAAGATTTATATTGGTGAAGTAATTAGTTTAATTTATTTTAAATTAATTAAAGATAAAGTAATTAATTTAATTCATTTTAAATTAATTAGAGATGGAGACAGTTAATTTAATTCATTTTAAATTAATTATATTGTGATAAGTAAATCTTTGCTTATGTATGAATAGATGACATTGATTGTCTTGGATGCTTTGTGATCTCAGTAATGAGATAAGTATTATTGTGTGGTATGAATGCTTGGTTGCATTGTGATGATAATATAGATTATCTATCGTGATGGTAATATATGGATTATCTATGTTGATATTGATAATGTAGATTACCTGTTATTTGATAATGTTGATTATCAATTGTGATTTGTGAGTTATCTATTTGTGTGAATATAGATAATTGAATTTGTTTTAAACTTTAAAACAACTTGGACCTAAAAGACACGCTTTGGATTTCGATGAGACCGGGATCGGGTTTCCATATTTGGATATTCGAAAACCACATCGATCCAAATTAAACGTTAGGTCGCGAATCAAAGTGGAGCTTTGTGAATGTAAGGACTATACGTCAGTATAACCCTGTGGGTGATTCCGTAATGAGTTGACGGAATAGTACTTATAGGTTCGAGATGGGGATTCAGAGTGCAAGGGTTATCGTTGTTAACTCTAAGGGTGATTCCAAAAATGAGTGTAATGAGATAATGCCTTCGGTTTCGTTCGAACCCGGAACGAACTTGTATGGATTGAATGCTTTCAGAACATCGTCAGGTGGACGATGAGCATTCTAAGATTGATATGTCCTATAAAGGTAATCGTAGCCTCAAGCCTCATCAACTGGGAATGGCTAAAACAAGGGAGGTGCAGCAAGGCTTCGTGGGTAGCCCCCACTTGAGAGTGAGATTTACCCCTGTCTAGAGGTCCCTTTTTATTTCGGCTGTGTGGACGGTTTTTGAGCTCCAACCATCGGGGTTATCTTGTTTGGAACTGTTCAATAAGGAATGGGTCCGGCCTTGTGTTGCAGGGGAGTGGGCGTACTCCTCGGTACGGTGATCTAGGCCACGTACTGTGACTGGCGGTACCCCAGTAGCCCTGCCATTTTATGGAATCCAAAATCCAATAATTTCCAACGGTTTTGATTGTATTACCCACTTTTGTGGCTAGTAGCTGGAATTTAATAATGTATCAATTTCGGCTATTTCTTATTTATTTGAAAACCCTAGATCCTATAATAATATCATCGGATTTCCTATCAATTGTTTTGGTTAGCGTAAGGTAAAAACTTTTCCATGTTTATGTGTGGGAAGTCTTAGTGATACCTTTCTTTCAAAGGTTTTTAAAATTAAGCAACTTTAACCTGTTACTCACACCAGACCCATGTCTGACCTGGAGTTTATTCTGTTTTCTTAAACTCTTGGGTACTCAAATTTTTACGAGTAGCCAAGGGATTCAGGTTAGGATTCGGGTTAGCTTTGACGAATTGTGGAGGAGCAAATGGAGCAGGAGGCTTCTGCGTTAGATATATAGTATTCCGCTGTGTGTTCTGTGTTGTCTCTGAGTTTTATTGAGTTGTAAAAACTAGACATGTGTTTATAACTGTCTAGTATGTGATGTATATCTGTGTAACTCTGATAATGATTGTAAACTATGTGATGTTTATGTTATAAATATAATTTATTCGTTCCGCTGTTTAGATTCTGATGTTGTTTCTTTCTTCTCTTCTTTCTTTTCTCTTTCTATCACTTTCTTTCTTATTAGTGATACGTCATTCTGTGGAGACGGGTGGGGGTCATTACAATGGTATCAGAGCATTAGGTTGAGTGAATACCTAGGCTCTGTAGTGGTGTTTTTCTTGAGAGAGCGTATTTGTAATTTTAAATAAATAAATATATATATATACCTATCTGTTGGGTTACCTGTTCGGGTTTTCCAATATAAGTTATAAAGGTAGATGGGGTAGTAGTGTGTGTAACACGACTACCATTGGTTGGAGTTTGAATATTTGAGGTTGGAAGTGTAATTGTCGAGACTGTAGACCTAATACCGCCTCGAGGAAGTTCTGTAGTGATGAAAACTTCATTGATCTCTGAAGAAAACCTCTTAAGGTTCGGAGTTAATTCTTTGAAGTTGGATGAGTAAAGTTTGGATCTATCGGCTGGGTAGAAGCAAGCGATGGTATTTTGAATACCTCAGGAAATAGTAGCTGTGTGGTGAGATGCAGTGACTATGGATGTTCCCGAAGATGTTTTCTTTGGAACAAGTTAAGGAGGTGAGTCTGCTTCGGTGTTGTGGCTGTGTTCAGCTGGAGTTTCTGTTTGCTTTGAAGTCCGAGTTTCTCGAAGAGCTTGGTTTGGAATTCTTTGGCATCTGTGGCAGCGGTGCAGCTTGGAGTGTTCTCAGTGTTGGGAAGAGATCTTCTAGCTTTGCAGTTTTATGAAGTGGAGTTCAGAAGCAGCAGAGTGGACCTGTTTCTTCGATGGATTGGCTAGTGAAGAGTAAGCTGTTCTGTTTGGTAAAGAGAGAACAATTTTCCTTGGATTTGGTTTGGTGGATCGTAAAGTGACTTGCGATTGTTTGAATGATCTCTTGGGTTATCTGATTTTTCTTAATGTCTTCAGAAAGTCAGAGTTTTGTCTGCATCTGGAGATTGAGCTTTCTTATTGACTGGAATTCCAGGAGTGGTACCGGTGGTTCAGCTTTATAGAATAATGGTTCTAAGAGATTGAGTTGGTGTAGCAGCTCAGAGTTTTGGAGGAACTTCTGAATTTTCTTATGGATTTGTTGAACCATATTTCTGGGTGTGCTATTGAGTTGTGCTCGTGTTCTTCTTTAGCATTCTCTTCTACTTCAGATCATAGTTGAGCAGCGGAAGCAGTTTGGGAAGTGTATCTTCTTTGCTTTTCTGAACAGAAGAAGTTGTTGTCTTCTGATGTTGAGGAGTAGGATTTGAGTTCTTGGTTTTGGTTGATCTTGAGGAGATCATTTTGTTGAGTTGATTGGTCTAGTTTGTTTCTAGAAGCATAGGCAAAGGTTGAGCTGATCAGTAAGTTGTGGACAACCCAGGATCGTCTGAAGTGTTTTGTGGATTTGAGGCGAAGGAATTTTGGATTCCGGAATCGGAGATTTAATTTTGGATGAGTTTTCTCCGATCGAAAAGGAGCTATTAGTTTGAGTAAGTCTGAGAAGTTAGCTCTGAAGAGTTTGGATCTTTTCTGTGATCTTGGAGGTTAAGTGATTGATCTACAGGATTGTATTGCCAATTTGTATAATTGGGATTCAATGAGTTTCACGTATCTCTGAGGGAGTACGTGTATGATCTATCTCTGGTTTGGAACCAGCAGTTCTGGAGCTTTGGTTGTTGAATCAGACTCGTCTGTAGTTTGATATCTTGTCTAGTGTTATAGATATAGTTTTATAGGAGATTTGTAGCTACATAGTATTGATTGTTTGGATTCTCTAGACTGAGTATCCCGGTATATATATACACACCTGGGGAAACTCGATGGAATTTTATCCAGAATTTGTCTGGATAATTAGATTTGTTTGATTGGTTGTTATGGCTGTTAGCATATGTTTGATATATGCTTGTGTTTAAAATTAAAATTTAATGGGATTATTAAATTGCCTTTGTTTTAAATTTCGAGGACGAAATTCTTTTAAGGGGGAAGGATTGTAATATCTTGGAATTTTTAACAATATCAATTTAATGATCTGTATTAAAAATTAAATTGATATTGATATTTGTTAATAATAATTCAAATAAATTTAATAATCATCTTCAATAAATATTTAATTGAATATTTATCTTTTATAAATAATAAATGAATTTCTATTTATAATATAAATATATAGTTTATGTTGTAAATAGAATAGCATTGTTTAAAATTTAATAAATAAAACATATTTTTCTAATTCTAATATTTTTAGTAATTTGAGAATTATTTTTTATTTAATAATAGCTTTTCAAAGTTATAAAATAAATGATCTTGGTTTAAATTGATAAATGAATCATGATTATAATATACATTAATAATTTGGAAATTTTAATTTTTATTAAATATAAAGTTTTCAAAGCTATTAAATAAATAAATATATGATTTTTAAATTGTAAAGAAAAGTATTTAAATGTTTTAAAATAGTTTTAGCTTGATTTTTAAATTTAATTAAATTGACAAAAGAGTTTTATAACTTAATTAAATAGAAAATTTATTAATAAAAATATAATTTCCTTTATAATGGTTTTAATTTAATAATGAGACATTTAAATACAATATTAACAATGTATTGTGTTACAAATAGATTTTTGGTTAAAAATAGCTATTGTTGTTTCAAACTTTGATTTGTATTCATAATTTGATTTTTAATATTAGATTATGAATGTAGTTTGAAGTTAAAATTCCAAAGCGTAAATTTTAAATTGTTTTAATTTCCATATGTATAAGCTTCATTTATAAGTACAAATTGTTTTTAGCTCTTTTAAAAGTTTATATACATATTTAATATTAAACTAATAAATTGAAAATTTTGCTAAATACATATGTTAACTTGTAAATGAAATACAAACTACTTTAAAAATACAAGTGTATTAATATTAAGCCTTTTATAACCAAATGTTAAAAGATTAACTTATCAAATTGACAAATGTTGAAATTTCTTAGAAGTGGCTCATTTTGTTTTGTAATTTTCTTTTATTTAGTAAAATCTGAAATAACCTATATAAATATACAATCATTCATTTCCATTCTTTTTCTCATTTCCTAAAATAAAAAGAAAGCTTCAAAACACCTATTCAAAAATCAAAACCCCATTATCTAAAAATCAGTAATTCCTCTTCTAAATCAAAGCAGTTCAAACCCTGCATATTCAACTTCCTAAAACCAATAAGCCTGCATTTTTTCTGCAATTCCAAAATCTGTAGCATGCATCTTCAATAAGGTTGCATGCTAGAATGTTTAACATAAATAAACATTGCCTGTGTGATGACAAAAGTTGCTGTGATATGTATTTGTTTGCATGCAGTAATTCTCTGTTGTCTCTGTTGTTCAAGAAAACTGTGACAAATCTTTATCTTTTAATTTAATTCTTGATGTAAGGAAATTTATAAAGAAATGTTGTTTTATTTTCTTAAGTCAATACTTAAATTTAAGTAAGAAACAAAAAAATAATAATAAGTGTTTGTCACTGGAAGACACAAAGAACATCAGTATATGATAATTTTGACTAAAATTAAAATAGGTTAAACTTGTAATGCAGTTTCACAAATATAAAGCATTAACTATAACTTGATTTTTAGATCAAGAATTAGGATTTTAAAGTAATAGATGAAGCTGCAGTTGGGGTTTTAACTGTTATTGAATTTTTAGCAAAATCTGATGATTTTTGAATTTGGAAATCTTGAGTTACTTCTGGGTGATTGTGTAGGAATAGGAGAAGTTAGGAAAAATCTTGAATGATGATAATATTGTCAGAGTAATTGTAGATTTGGGATTTTACTTTTAAACCCTAGTTTTAGGATGGTTGGATGAATCGAGTATTTTGATTTTTTCAAGAGATCGAGTGCATAGATATTTTGGAAATAGGTAGTATGATTGTAGATGAAGCCATGGTCGAAGTCGTTGACCTGCTGATGGTCGGAGAGTCGCGTTCTCGCCGTTGACAGGTTTTGAAGAAAACCTGACTTTTGCTGTTTCCAGGTTGGGTTATTAGCTCGTTTTGATTTGTGCTACTGTAGTGGTTTTCTGGTGCATGTGTTCGAGTGTGGAGGTGATCATTGATGGGTAGGAGCGATGGTGGATGGCCGGTGATGGCCGGAGCCACGGCGCACGTGCACCGCGCAGGTGAAGTTCAGGGGAAATTGTTTTATATGGTGCAGTTTTGGACTCGGGATTGAACTAGAGTTATTCGATTTTTGACCCAAAGTGAAGGATGGAATTTCTCGAAGCAGGTGGGGATGTGTCTCGGGTTAGTTGGAACTATCAGGTTTCAACAGAAACCTGGTACTCTGTTTTAAATTTTAAAACTAAAATTTAAAGGGGCTGAGCTTAAATTGATAGGTAAGACTTTAAACAAAATTTAAATCTAGTTCTTAAATCTGAAATAAGTTTGAAGTCTCAGTTTTTAAAATAATGTTATGTTTTAAATTTGAAATAAATTTACTACTTTGAAAAAAAAGTTAAGTAGGTTGTAATTTAAAAATGAAGTTTCAAACTGTAAACAGGTTTTTAAATTTTAAAATTTATCTGGGATTAAATTTTGTCGTGCATTTCAATTTTGAATTATAAAAGTAATTTTTCAAACTTGAATATTAAAGTGAATTTTTAACTATGATTTGATTTTAAATAAAAACTTGGTTTTAAAATTTCTTTTGATCTTATTTATGGAATGAATACTACTTTAACTTGTGGATTAAAGTTTTGAATTGTCTTTAGGCTTTGTTTAAGTAAAATTGCATTCATTTTTAAAAAAAATCCCAAATTTAAATGAAATTTGAAGTAAAGTTTAAAGTAGATTGATTTTAAATATATTTGTGAATGACAAATTAATCATAATGAAGAAATGTTTTATCTTAAATTTAATTAAGATAAATATGTTGAATTTAATTAAATTAATAAGGTAATTAAGAAGTAATTAGTTAATTTAACTAATTAATTGATTAAGGATTAATAAATATTGATTAAGGGCAAATTAATGTGTAATTCAAGAAGATTAATTAAATTAGTAATTAGTGATTTAAGAATTATTAATTAAGTAATTAAGTTATAATCAAGGTTAATTTATTTAAATAAGTAGACTTTAAATTATAGATAATTAAAGATAATTAAATTTGTAATTAATCTCAGTTAATTACTTAATAAAGATAATTAGAGAAGGGTTAATGAAGGTCATTAACCGGGATTATTTAAATAATTAATTACTGTGATTAATTTTTATAATTAATTAGATTAATTAATTTAATAATAATCAATTGTGAATTGTAGAGAATAATTACTTGATGAAGTAATTAAGAAATTAATTACTTAATGAAATTAATTTAGTTTAAATGTGATTGTTTAATTTAATTAATTAAGTTTAATTAATTTTAAACAATTGGGTTTTAAAGATAATTACTATATGTAATAAATGATTTGGGAAATTACTTGTTCAAGTAATTGAATGATAATTACAAATTGTAATTAATTGAAGATGTTTAAGAATAAAGTAATTTGGATTTAAATTACTTAATAATCAATCAAGGGATTAATTAAGTAATTAGTTAAAGGATAATTAATTTGGTTTAATAAAGTAGTTAAGATAGTTAATTATTGAATGTAATTAATCTGGAATGATTAATAATTATGACTTAATTACTCAAGGTAATTAATTTAGGTAGATAATTTATTTAAATATAATTAAGGATCATTAATCATTATAATTAATGATGTAATTAAAAGTTGATTAATTAAGATTAATTAATCAATAATAAGTAACTAAAAGTAATTAATTAATGTAATTAATTAAGGATTTATGTACTGATTATGGTTAATTAATTAGTTAAAGTAATTAAAGGTTAATTACTATTTGTTTGAGAATAATTAATTCATGAAATTAATTAAGGATAATTACATGAATGTAATTAAGGGTAATTAATCAAGGGTGATTAGTTAAGGTGATTAATAACGAATGATTAATTGATTGTAATCAATTAAATGGTTAAGATAGCAAGATTTATATTGGTGAAGTAATTAATTTAATTTATTTTAAATTAATTAAAGATAAAGTAATTAATTTAATTCATTTTAAATTAATTAGAGATGGAGATAGTTAATTTAATTCATTTTAAATTAATTATATTGTGATAAGTAAATCTTTGCTTATGTATGAATGGATGACATTGATTGTCTTGGATGCTTTGTGATCTCAGTAATGAGATAAGTATTATTGTGTGGTATGAATGCTTGGTTGCATTGTGATGATAATATAGATTATCTATTGTGATGGTAATATATGGATTATCTATGTTGATATTGATAATGTAGATTACCTGTTATTTGATAATGTTGATTATCAATGGTGATTTATGAGTTATCTATTTGTGTGAATATAGATAATTGAATTTGTTTTAAACTTTAAAACAACTTGGACCTAAAAGACACGATTTGGATTTCGATGAGACCGGGATCGGGTTTCCATATTTGTATATCCGAAAACCACATCGATCCAAATTAAACATTAGGTCGTGAATCAAAGTGGAGCTTTGTGAAGACTCGAGGTGTAAGGACTATACGTCAGTATAACTCTGTGGGTGATTCCATAATGAGTTGACGGAATAGTACTTATAGGTTCGAGATGGAGATTCAGAGTGCAAGGATTATCATCGTTAACTCTGAGGGTGATTCCAAAAATGAGTGTAACGAGATAATGGCTTCGGTTTCGTTCGAACCCGGAATGAACTTGTATGGATTGGATGCTTTCAGAACATCATAAGGTGGACGATGAGCATTCTAAGATTGATATGTCCTATAAAGGTAATCGTAGCCTCAAGCCTCATCAACCAGGAATGGCTAAAATAGGGGATGTAACAACCCGGTATTCGTGTCGATTTATAATCGACATTAAACGATTAATATTGACCCAAATTTCCGTTTGGATTTTTAAATTTGAATTAAAATTCTTTTGTATATGGTTAAAAGGGGTTTCCGGGCTTTAGTTTTCTCGGCCCACTTAACTATTTTATGCCGTGAAAAATTCATTCCCTTTTCCCCCTTTAACCCGTTCCCCTCTCTAATTTCTTTAACCCGATCCCCCCTTTTTTTCATTTTCATTTTTTATAAAACCCTAAACAAAAGAAATTTAATGGCGGCCCCTTTGCATTTGTCGTTCGTCTTCCTTCGCTTGCTCGTGGCTGCGTCGATCGATGCTCTCATGCTCGGCTTCCCCTAAATTCATCGACATGGTGAGTTTTCTCACATCTAATTCAAGCCCTAGTTTGATTGTTCGTGTGCTCGCTTTTTTTTTTGTGTGCTATCGTGGCTTTGATTCTTTGCTACTTGAATTGCACGGCAGTCTTTCCTCTTTTAATTTTGTGACCTGATATTATCGGCATTGATGTCTAACTTGGTCACTTTGACTTGTTTGAATGTTTTGCTGTGATGTCGATTTCGTGGCCACCACTATCTCGAATTCTTCATGTTGTCTTCAGTTGCTTGTGTACTTGTGTCGAGGCTACCGTTCTTGCCTTCATGTTTATATTCTTGCAGCTGACTTGTTTCTGCATATGTGATTCCCTGATTTTGGCATGAACTTCTGTAGACTTGAGTTCATTTTGAATTTCTTTTGTTAATGATTGATCCACTGTTTTGAGTCAATACACTATGTACATGTATATGTATGCATATATACATATTTGGGATATGTATACATGTCAATTTGATAGAATAGGGCGTGTGTGAAGAGCTTGCTACTGTGTTCTTTTGCTTTGGTCACGTTGCAGTGTCATTGCTCATGTATTCATGTATGTATATACATTATTTGATATGTATATATGTGCATTCGAATTCGCACTTATTTTCTCAATAACATACGATGGAATTTGGCCCATTCTTGAGTTTCCTGTGTATTGTTGTTTTACTGTTTTACATGTTATTGTTTCTTTGAAGTCCTGGTTTGTACTTCACTATTGAATGTTGCATTGCTCCATTAATTGTGTTCATATACATTGATGTTTTGTTGGGCTATAGCTCCATGCTGTCACATCTGTTTCACTTTGTTTTGGGCATTAACAACTACTTGGAGCTGGTTGCATGGAGAACTTATTTCTTGAGTTGAGTTCATTGTGTACTATGGTATCACTTGCAGTTTCACACAACCTTGAGTTTGCACTGTGCATTACATATGCAATTTTTAGTGCAGTGCCACTGTTGTGAACTGTGTTTTGGTCTTTGAGTATTTTTGAGTTTTGTTCTTTATTTAACTGTTGCAATTGTTTTGATACAACTGCACTTGTACTTGGATGGCTGATCATTTGTATACATACATTCTTGTATGTATATATATGTGTATGGTCACTTGTGCATTTGCATTTGTGTTGACTCTGTTTTGCTGTAGCCTTTGTGGCAGTATTTGCCATTGTTCCATTCTGGTTCATTTTTATATTGTCACTCCCCCATGTTATTTGCAGTTGCATTTTTGATTGTACTGCCTTGGACTTGAGGGTTTGTACTGTGCAGACATGTACATTTTTTTTGTTACTTGTTGTTGCACTTGCATCCCAGTTTGTTGTCATCTTTTCTTGACCACTTTGGCATTTCTCTGCCTCGTTCGAACTTCCTTGGTGGCTGTTGCTTGAGACATTCAACCACTTCAATTCTCTTGGTCGAAGCTTTTCACTACTGTTACTTGTTTGTTAAATTTGTTGGCATTGTGAATTCTTGAGCATTGGTCTTTGTGCCTTGTTGCTGTTTCTGTATATGCTGTTGTGGCAAGGCAGTGTACGCGTGCATGCACTGCAGCCACACAGTATCGACATTTAGAATTGATATTTGAACCTTCATTGATTTTGGTTCGTTAATATTTTGGGTACGACATCACTTTAGTGGCAAGGCAGTGCACGCAAGCGTGAACTGCAGCCACACGGTATTCGGTTGAGTACATCATCACTATAGTGGCAAGGCAGTGCACGCAAGCGTGAACTGCAGCCACACGGTATGGTTTTGTGATATTCTATTTGTTTTGACTTATGGATCTTTTTGCGTATTCCATATTCTGTAGTGGCGAGGCAGTGCACGCGTGCGTGTACTGCAGCCCTACTTGAATTAATATTTTATTGATATTTCAATGGTTTGAACTGTTTGTTCATTTCAATTTAATATTCTGAATTGCATTCTGATTTGGTTTAATTACTGTCGTCTATTCAGTATTTATTTATTATTGCTTCTGTGCACTAATAACTGAGTTTGAATTAGACTGACCCGAGTATTATTTTCTTTTGAATCTAATACTCGGGTCAGACCGAGTATTTACAGGTTGTAGATATTCTGCTTTGGGTTGCTGCTAGAGCTATGAAGTTCTTTCATATCTTTTGGAGTAGTCGTCATTTGTAGTAGTCTGTATTATTGTATAGGAAGATATGTATTCATGTATATTATATACGTTAATGTTCTTGTATATGTAACTTCCTGAGTTGACTATTGTAGTTGTATCACATGTACCGTGTAAACGTATTGTAACTGACATCAGTTATATATATATGAGATTTTCTGATTTATCTGTGTTCCGCATTTATATTTATCTGTGTTATTAGTTTATATTTGTCCTAGACTATTATAGCCACCGTGTGGTAGCTTTGAGTTTGCATCGGCATGCCGGATTCTCTTCTGAAATTAAAAGCATGTTTTTACTATCTGACATATCGGTGTTCGCACAAAGCAATTACACGGATGGTCGCTCCTCAACAGCCTTATTCTCCGTGCTAGTTGACAGCACTACACCGTAGTGTTCTTGGCTAGCGTGGGTATAGAGGTGGGGCGTCACGGCTTGGTATCAGAGCCTGGGGTTTAGAACAAATATAAAACATAACTTAGATAGTACATGTGTTACAACTATTTGTCGATGTTTTATTTCACATCTTTGTCTTAAGATCATCTTTGATTGTTAGGAATGAATTCCTAACGCTTATTCGTGAGCATTGCTGCTATTCTCTATCGCACTTGCTCACTTGAGTTTACACTTCTAAGTATCAGTGTATATATGCTCTACTAAGTTGCATATTGCTGCAACTAGTACCCACTTCGATTTGAACTCGCATTGTTTATTCGAACTGCTATCTATAGGCATTCTTATCTCTGATTCGTGTATTTAATGCAGTCTCCATACAATTGGGTTTTGGGTATCAATCCATGAGACAAATTGCATTCCAATTGTCGACTCTGTCTGTTTATCCATGGTTTTTGGCTTTCATGTGCCTCTCTCTGATGGTTTTAAAAATTTCTTTGGTATAAAAGAAATTGTCTTGGTCTTTGCCTTGTCGATATCGACGTTGACTTGACTTTTACTTTTGCTAAAGTCATTCAAGTATTTATACTCGTTCTGCTTTGTTTTTCCAATTGTTGATCGGTTCTTCTTTTCCGGTTAGTTGTTATCACCTTTGTCGACTTTGATAACTTCTATTTCAGGAATTTTGGGTATTCCTACTTTGATGGATTTGGAATCGAATTCTTTGTATTTTATTCACGTCTTCGAATGTGAATCTTAGTGAATTGATTTGGTTTTCGAATTTAATCGATTCTTGATTATTTCCCGATTTGTTGCTATCATTTATTAGCAACTTTGATGACCTTCTCTTCGGGATTTTTGTGAACATACCTTTCGATGAATTCGGTATCGATTTCTTTGGATTCTATTCACGTCTTCGTATGTGAATTCTTGTGATTGATTGTTTTTACAATCATTTTTGTGATTTGTCACTTTAAAAATATAAAGGTTTCAATACTAGTAGTAAATATCAAAAACTCTTTTATCAAAATGTTTTCAACTCTATTTTCAATACCAAACTCGTTTTTGAAACTGTTTTTCAATCTATTAGTATATACAAATCTTTATTTCACTCGTATGAGAAATCTAATTAAACGACTTAGTAAAACGAGTGGTATATAACGCTTGCGTTTACTTCGCCGGTTAATTCTTGGACTTATTCGATTGAATCTCTTGTGACAAATTTTATTAGTGAAGATTTACAGTTTGTTCGTAAATATTTAAGTTAAGCAAGTGGTTATGGGACATGAAGCTAAACTTTTATATTTACTAGCTTAGTGTAATTGACACTTCTCGTTGATCATGACGATCATTTTTACGGTTAGACTAGGCCTCATCGGTGTGATTTCGTCTCACACATATCTCTTGGGCTTTGAGGATTGTCTAGACACCACTTGTGTGATTTCATTCACACATACTTTTCTTTTGATTGTGAGGTTAGACTAGACACCACTTGTGTGATTCCACTCACACATACCTCTTTTGATTTTTTGGTTAGTCTGGACCTCAATCTGTGTGATTTCGACTCACACATGTGGGGTAGCGCCCCACGGTCTTCGGGCCATTCTTGTGTCAAAATTAATGGCTTGCAACCATGAGATAGCGTCTCGTTATGCGTTGCACGTGTTGATGATTTTCATGCTCACGTGTAGGTGAGATTCCGTGCTCCCGTTATCGCTTTGCGTTGCACATGTTGGTGATTTTCATGCTCACGTGTAGGTGAGATTCCGTGCTCCCGTTCTCGCTTTGCGTTGCACGTGTTGATGATTTTTCATGCTCGCGGGTAGGTGAGATTCCGTGCTCCCGTTCTCGCTTTGCGTTGCACGTGTTGATGATTTTTCATGCTCGCGTGTAGGTGAGATTCCGTGCTCCCGTTCTCGCTTTGCGTTGCCCGTGTTGGTGATTTTCATGCTCACGTGTAGGTGAGATTCCGTGCTCCCGTTCTCGCTTTGCATTGCACGTGTTGGTGAGTTTTCATGCTCGCATGTAGGTGAGTTTCCGTGCTCCCATTCTCGTTATGCGTTGCACGTGCTGATGAGTTTTCATGCTCGCGTGTAGGTGAGTTTTCGTGCTCCCGTTCTCGTTATACGTTACATGTGTTGATGAATTTTCATGCTCGCGTGTTGGTGAGTTTCCATACTCTCCTTCGAGTTTTCATACTCGCGTTCGAGTTTTCATACTCCGTTTGAGTTTCCATACTCCGTTCGAGTTTTCATACTCCGTTCGAGTTTTCATACTCCGTTCGAGTTTTCATACTCTGTTCGAGTTTTCATACTCCGTTTGAGTTTCCATACTCTCCTTCGAGTTTTCATACTCGCGTTCGAGTTTTCATACTCCGTTTGAGTTTTCATACTCCGTTCGAGTTTTCATACTCGCGTTCGAGTTTTCATACTCCGTTTGAGTTTCCATACTCCGTTCGAGTTTTCATACTCCGTTCGAGTTTTCATACCCCGTTTGAGTTTTCATACTCTGTTCGAGTTTTCATACTCCGTTTGAGTTTCCATACTCTCCTTCGAGTTTTCATACTCGCGTTCGAGTTTTCATACTCCGTTTGAGTTTTCATACTCCGTTCGAGTTTTCATACTCGCGTTCGAGTTTTCATACTCCGTTTGAGTTTCCATACTCCGTTCGAGTTTTCATACTCCGTTCGAGTTTTCATACTCCGTTTGAGTTTTCATACTCTGTTCGAGTTTTCATACTCCGTTTGAGTTTCCATACTCTCCTTCGAGTTTTCATACTCGCGTTCGAGTTTTCATACTCCGTTTGAGTTTTCATACTCCGTTCGAGTTTTCATACTCCGTTCGAGTTTTCATACTCTCATCTTGTGGTTTCTGGATTTCTTGTGTAGATTCCTAGAATTTGTGCTTCACCAATTTTCGTGATTTCTATTGATAAGTTTTATCAATTCTTGTGCATTGGTGAATTCGTGTTTTATTGACTTGTTATGAATACAAGTTTAGGGTATGATATCCCTTTCTATCTTTGAGAAGATTCTTGTGACACTTTGGATGAATGAAAATCCACTTATCGAAGTTGCTTCTGATGTCGTTGTTTTAATCACGTGTTTTAAAAATTGTTTCAAAATATAAATCAAAATTATTTTCAAAATTTTTACGATTTGCGCTTTCAAAAGAATGAGGAAGCGAATTAAACGTTTCAGTAAAATCGAGGATTATGACCCCTTTCTTTTACTGATTCGCTTAATTCCGGACTTGTTCGTTTGAGAATGTAAATTGTAATTTTATAAATAAAATTGGTTTTCAAAATTTTTACACTTTACGCTTTCAAAAGAATGAGGAAGCGATGTAAACGTTTCAGAAAAATCGAGGACTATGACCCCTTTCTTTTACTGATTCGCTTAATTCCGGACTTGTCCGTTTGAGAACATAAAATGTTATTTATTTAAAATACACAATTTTGCACTTTCAAGGAAACGATGAAGTGAATTAAACGATTTAGAAAAACTCGTGGTTATGGGTCATGTGTGTTTGCTATTTCGGTTAATTTCGGACTCGTTAATTGAAAAATTTGTAATTTGAAATTTGATTACCGTTGTGGTAATTTCTGATTATCGTTTTGATAATTGGATGTTTATGATTTCTGATTTATCGTTTTTGATAATCAGATATTTATTGTTTCTAATTATCGTTTGTGATAATTAGATGTTTGAGGTTTGATTATCGTTTGTGATAATTAAACATTCGTGATTTGTGATTTGATTATCAATTGTGATAATTAAATAATCGTTGATTTGTGATTTCTGATTATCGTTTTTGATAATCAGATATTTATAGTTTCTAATTATCGTTTGTGATAATTAGATATTTGTGGTTTAATTATCGTTTGTGATAATTAAACAGTTGTGGTTTAAGATTGATTTTCGAATACTTGTTGATTTGATTATCGTTTTTGATAATCGAATATTTGTGATTTGAGATCTCTGAATTATCTATTGATAATTAGATTTTGTTGATAATTTGTGAATTTCCTTTATGAAATTAAAAGATTTCTTTGGCGTTTATATTGTACTACGCCAGTGTACCGGCTAAATTTTCTGCTATTCATGACGTTTTCCACGTCTTCCAATTACGGAAATGCCTTAGGAATTTCCGATTTCTATTTTTTTTTTTTTATTGAAGAAATTGAAGTTTCACCAGATTTGACGTTGAGCAACATTCTATTCACATCAATGTTTCGGGGGTTCGGCACCTTCGAAATAAAGATGTTTTCTCGTGAAAGTTTATTGGTTCTCAAATCCTTTGAATTTCACTTTGGAATCCAGAGAATTCATCGAGCAATCACGATCAGGCTTTCTCTATCATGCTCTTTATGGTGAACTTCCTATTTCGAATTTCTTCATCTTGTGATGATATGCTCTTATGGTTGTTACTTTTTATCCGTTTGTTCCTTATGATTGCGAGGACGCAATTTCTTTAAGGAGGGGAGTCTGTAACAACTCGGTATTCGTGTCGATTTATAATCGACATTAAACGATTAATATTGACCCAAATTTCCGTTTGAATTTTTAAATTTTAATTAAAATTCTTTTGTATATGGTTAAAAGGGGTTTCCGGGCTTTAGTTTTCTCGGCCCACTTAACTATTTTATGCCGTGAAAAATTCATTCCCTTTTCCCCCTTTAACCCGTTCCCCTCTCTAATTTCTTTAACCCGATCCCCCCTTTTTTTCATTTTCATTTTTTATAAAACCCTAAACAAAAGAAATTTAATGGCGGCCCCTTTGCATTTGTCGTTCGTCTTCCTTCGCTTGCTCGTGGCTGCGTCGATTGATGCTCTCGTGCTCGGCTTCCCCTAAATTCGTCGACATGGTGAGTTTTCTCACATCTAATTCAAGCCCTAGTTTGATTGTTCGTGTGCTCGCTTTTTTTTTTGTGTGCTATCGTGGCTTTGATTCTTTGCTACTTGAATTGCACGGCAGTCTTTCCTCTTTTAATTTTGTGACCTGATATTATCGGCATTGATGTCTAACTTGGTCACTTTGACTTGTTTGAATGTTTTGCTGTGATGTCGATTTCGTGGCCACCACTATCTCGAATTCTTCATGTTGTCTTCAGTTGCTTGTGTACTTGTGTCGAGGCTACCGTTCTTGCCTTCATGTTTATATTCTTGCAGCTGACTTGTTTCTGCATATGTGATTCCCTGATTTTGGCATGAACTTCTGTAGACTTGAGTTCATTTTGAATTTCTTTTGTTAATGATTGATCCACTGTTTTGAGTCAATACACTATGTACATGTATATGTATGCATATATACATATTTGGGATATGTATACATGTCAATTTGATAGAATAGGGCGTGTGTGAAGAGCTTGCTACTGTGTTCTTTTGCTTTGGTCACGTTGCAGTGTCATTGCTCATGTATTCATGTATGTATATACATTATTTGATATGTATATATGTGCATTCGAATTCGCACTTATTTGCTCAATAACATACGATGGAATTTGGCCCATTCTTGAGTTTCCTGTGTATTGTTGTTTTACTGTTTTACATGTTATTGTTTCTTTGAAGTCCTGGTTTGTACTTCACTATTGAATGTTGCATTGCTCCATTAATTGTGTTCATATACATTGATGTTTTGTTGGGCTATAGCTCCATGCTGTCACATCTGTTTCACTTTGTTTTGGGCATTAACAACTACTTGGAGCTGGTTGCATGGAGAACTTATTTCTTGAGTTGAGTTCATTGTGTACTATGGTATCACTTGCAGTTTCACACAACCTTGAGTTTGCACTGTGCATTACATATGCAATTTTTAGTGCAGTGCCACTGTTGTGAACTGTGTTTTGGTCTTTGAGTATTTTTGAGTTTTGTTCTTTATTTAACTGTTGCAATTGTTTTGATACAACTGCACTTGTACTTGGATGGCTGATCATTTGTATACATACATTCTTGTATGTATATATATGTGTATGGTCACTTGTGCATTTGCATTTGTATTGACTCTGTTTTGCTGTAGCCTTTGTGGCAGTATTTGCCATTGTTCCATTCTGGTTCATTTTTATATTGTCACTCCCCCATGTTATTTGCAGTTGCATTTTTGATTGTACTGCCTTGGACTTGAGGGTTTGTACTGTGCAGACATGTACATTTTTTTTGTTACTTGTTGTTGCACTTGCATCCCAGTTTGTTGTCATCTTTTCTTGACCACTTTGGCATTTCTCTGCCTCGTTCGAACTTGCTTGGTTGCTGTTGCTTGAGACAGTCAACCACTTCAATTCTCTTGGTCGAAGCTTTTCACTACTGTTACTTGTTTGTTAAATTTGTTGGCACTGTGAATTCTTGAGCATTGGTCTTTGTGCCTTGTTGCTGTTTCTGTATATGCTGTTGTGGCAAGGCAGTGTACGCGTGCGTGCACTGCAGCCACACAGTATCGACATTTAGAATTGATATTTGAACCTTCATTGATTTTGGTTCGTTAATATTTTGGGTACGACATCACTTTAGTGGCAAGGCAGTGCACGCAAGCGTGAACTGCAGCCACACGGTATTCGGTTGAGTACATCATCACTATAGTGGCAAGGCAGTGCACGCAAGCGTGAACTGCAGCCACACGGTATGGTTTTGTGATATTCTTTTTGTTTTGACTTATGGATCTTTTTGCGTATTCCATATTCTGTAGTGGCGAGGCAGTGCACGCGTGCGTGTACTGCAGCCCTACTTGAATTAATATTTTATTGATATTTCAATGGTTTGAACTGTTTGTTCATTTCAATTTAATATTCTGAATTGCATTCTGATTTGGTTTAATTACTGTCGTCTATTCAGTATTTATTTATTATTGCTTCTGTGCACTAATAACTGAGTTTGAATTAGACTGACCCGAGTATTATTTTCTTTTGAATCTAATACTCGGGTCAGATCGAGTATTTACAGGTTGTAGATATTCTGCTTTGGGTTGCTGCTAGAGCTATGAAGTTCTTTCATATCTTTTGGAGTAGTCGTCATTTGTAGTAGTCTGTATTATTGTATAGGAAGATATGTATTCATGTATATTATATACGTTAATGTACTTGTATATGTAACTTCCTGAGTTGACTATTGTAGTTGTATCACATGTACCGTGTAAACGTATTGTAACTGACATCAGTTATATATATATGAGATTTTCTGATTTATCTGTGTTCCGCATTTATATTTATCTGTGTTATTAGTTTATATTTGTCCTAGACTATTATAGCCACCGTGTGGTAGCTTTGAGTTTGCATCGGCATGCCGGATTCTCTTCTGAAATTAAAAGCATGTTTTTACTATCTGACATATCGGTGTTCGCACAAAGCAATTACACGGATGGTCGCTCCTCAACAGCCTTATTCTCCGTGCTAGTTGACAGCACTACACCGTAGTGTTCTTGGCTAGCGTGGGTATAGAGGTGGGGCGTCACAGCTTGGTATCAGAGCCTGGGGTTTAGAACAAATATAAAACATAACTTAGATAGTACATGTGTTACAACTATTTGTCGATGTTTTATTTCACATCTTTGTCTTAAGATCATCTTTGATTGTTAGGAATGAATTCCTAACGCTTATTCGTGAGCATTGCTGCTATTCTCTATCGCACTTGCTCACTTGAGTTTACACTTCTAAGTATCAGTGTATATATGCTCTTCTAAGTTGCATATTGCTGCAACTAGTACCCACTTCGATTTGAACTCGCATTGTTTATTCGAACTGCTATCTATAGGCATTCTTATCTCTGATTCGTGTATTTAATGCAGTCTCCATACAATTGGGTTTTGGGTATCAATCTATGAGACAAATTGCATTCCAATTGTCGACTCTGTCTGTTTATCCATGGTTTTTGGCTTTCATGTGCCTCTCTCTGATGGTTTTAAAAATTTCTTTGGTATAAAAGAAATTGTCTTGGTCTTTGCCTTGTCGATATCGACGTTGACTTGACTTTTACTTTTGCTAAAGTCATTCAAGTATTTATACTCGTTCTGCTTTGTTTTTCCAATTGTTGATCGGTTCTTCTTTTCCGGTTAGTTGTTATCACCTTTGTCGACTTTGATAACTTCTATTTCAGGAATTTTGGGTATTCCTACTTTGATGGATTTGGAATCGAATTCTTTGTATTTTATTCACGTCTTCGAATGTGAATCTTAGTGAATTGATTTGGTTTTCGAATTTAATCGATTCTTGATTATTTCCCGATTTGTTGCTATCATTTATTAGCAACTTTGATGACCTTCTCTTCGGGATTTTTGTGAACATACCTTTCGATGAATTCGGTATCGATTTCTTTGGATTCTATTCACGTCTTCGTATGTGAATTCTTGTGATTGATTGTTTTTACAATCATTTTTGTGATTTGTCACTTTAAAAATATAAAGGTTTCAATACTAGTAGTAAATATCAAAAACTCTTTTATCAAAATGTTTTCAACTCTATTTTCAATACCAAACTCGTTTTTGAAACTGTTTTTCAATCTATTAGTATATACAAATCTTTATTTCACTCGTATGAGAAATCTAATTAAACGACTTAGTAAAACGAGTGGTATATAACGCTTGCGTTTACTTCGCCGGTTAATTCTTGGACTTATTCGATTGAATCTCTTGTGACAAATTTTATTAGTGAAGATTTACAGTTTGTTCGTAAATATTTAAGTTAAGCAAGTGGTTATGGGACATGAAGCTAAACTTTTATATTTACTAGCTTAGTGTAATTGACACTTCTCGTTGATCATGACGATCATTTTTACGGTTAGACTAGGCCTCATCGGTGTGATTTCGTCTCACACATATCTCTTGGGCTTTGAGGATTGTCTAGACACCACTTGTGTGATTTCATTCACACATACTTTTCTTTTGATTGTGAGGTTAGACTAGACACCACTTGTGTGATTCCACTCACACATACCTCTTTTGATTTTTTGGTTAGTCTGGACCTCAATCTGTGTGATTTCGACTCACACATGTGGGGTAGCGCCCCACGGTCTTCGGGCCATTCTTGTGTCAAAATTAATGGCTTGCAACCATGAGATAGCGTCTCGTTATGCGTTGCACGTGTTGATGATTTTCATGCTCACGTGTAGGTGAGATTCCGTGCTCCCGTTATCGCTTTGCGTTGCACATGTTGGTGATTTTCATGCTCACGTGTAGGTGAGATTCCGTGCTCCCGTTCTCGCTTTGCGTTGCACGTGTTGATGATTTTTCATGCTCGCGGGTAGGTGAGATTCCGTGCTCCCGTTCTCGCTTTGCGTTGCACGTGTTGATGATTTTTCATGCTCGCGTGTAGGTGAGATTCCGTGCTCCCGTTCTCGCTTTGCGTTGCCCGTGTTGGTGATTTTCATGCTCACGTGTAGGTGAGATTCCGTGCTCCCGTTCTCGCTTTGCATTGCACGTGTTGGTGAGTTTTCATGCTCGCATGTAGGTGAGTTTCCGTGCTCCCGTTCTCGTTATGCGTTGCACGTGCTGATGAGTTTTCATGCTCGCGTGTAGGTGAGTTTTCGTGCTCCCGTTCTCGTTATACGTTACATGTGTTGATGAATTTTCATGCTCGCGTGTTGGTGAGTTTCCATACTCTCCTTCGAGTTTTCATACTCGCGTTCGAGTTTTCATACTCCGTTTGAGTTTCCATACTCCGTTCGAGTTTTCATACTCCGTTCGAGTTTTCATACTCCGTTCGAGTTTTCATACTCTGTTCGAGTTTTCATACTCCGTTTGAGTTTCCATACTCGCCTTCGAGTTTTCATACTCGCGTTCGAGTTTTCATACTCCGTTTGAGTTTTCATACTCCGTTCGAGTTTTCATACTCGCGTTCGAGTTTTCATACTCCGTTTGAGTTTCCATACTCCGTTCGAGTTTTCATACTCCGTTCGAGTTTTCATACTCCGTTTGAGTTTTCATACTCTGTTCGAGTTTTCATACTCCGTTTGAGTTTCCATACTCTCCTTCGAGTTTTCATACTCGCGTTCGAGTTTTCATACTCCGTTTGAGTTTTCATACTCCGTTCGAGTTTTCATACTCGCGTTCGAGTTTTCATACTCCGTTTGAGTTTCCATACTCCGTTCGAGTTTTCATACTCCGTTCGAGTTTTCATACTCCGTTTGAGTTTTCATACTCTGTTCGAGTTTTCATACTCCGTTTGAGTTTCCATACTCTCCTTCGAGTTTTCATACTCGCGTTCGAGTTTTCATACTCCGTTTGAGTTTTCATACTCCGTTCGAGTTTTCATACTCCGTTCGAGTTTTCATACTCTCATCTTGTGGTTTCTGGATTTCTTGTGTAGATTCCTAGAATTTGTGCTTCACCAATTTTCGTGATTTCTATTGATAAGTTTTATCAATTCTTGTGCATTGGTGAATTCGTGTTTTATTGACTTGTTATGAATACAAGTTTAGGGTATGATATCCCTTTCTATCTTTGAGAAGATTCTTGTGACACTTTGGATGAATGAAAATCCACTTATCGAAGTTGCTTCTGATGTCGTTGTTTTAATCACGTGTTTTAAAAATTGTTTCAAAATATAAATCAAAATTATTTTCAAAATTTTTACGATTTGCGCTTTCAAAAGAATGAGGAAGCGAATTAAACGTTTCAGTAAAATCGAGGATTATGACCCCTTTCTTTTACTGATTCGCTTAATTCCGGACTTGTTCGTTTGAGAATGTAAATTGTAATTTTATAAATAAAATTGGTTTTCAAAATTTTTACACTTTACGCTTTCAAAAGAATGAGGAAGCGATGTAAACGTTTCAGAAAAATCGAGGACTATGACCCCTTTCTTTTACTGATTCGCTTAATTCCGGACTTGTCCGTTTGAGAACATAAAATGTTATTTATTTAAAATACACAATTTTGCACTTTCAAGGAAACGATGAAGTGAATTAAACGATTTAGAAAAACTCGTGGTTATGGGTCATGTGTGTTTGCTATTTCGGTTAATTTCGGACTCGTTAATTGAAAAATTTGTAATTTGAAATTTGATTACCGTTGTGGTAATTTCTGATTATCGTTTTGATAATTGGATGTTTATGATTTCTGATTTATCGTTTTTGATAATCAGATATTTATTGTTTCTAATTATCGTTTGTGATAATTAGATGTTTGAGGTTTGATTATCGTTTGTGATAATTAAACATTCGTGATTTGTGATTTGATTATCAATTGTGATAATTAAATAATCGTTGATTTGTGATTTCTGATTATCGTTTTTGATAATCAGATATTTATAGTTTCTAATTATCGTTTGTGATAATTAGATATTTGTGGTTTAATTATCGTTTGTGATAATTAAACAGTTGTGGTTTAAGATTGATTTTCGAATACTTGTTGATTTGATTATCGTTTTTGATAATCGAATATTTGTGATTTGAGATCTCTGAATTATCTATTGATAATTAGATTTTGTTGATAATTTGTGAATTTCCTTTATGAAATTAAAAGATTTCTTTGGCGTTTATATTGTACTACGCCAGTGTACCGGCTAAATTTTCTGCTATTCATGACGTTTTCCACGTCTTCCAATTACGGAAATGCCTTAGGAATTTCCGATTTCTATTTTTTTTTTTTATTGAAGAAATTGAAGTTTCACCAGATTTGACGTTGAGCAACATTCTATTCACATCAATGTTTCGGGGGTTCGGCACCTTCGAAATAAAGATGTTTTCTCGTGAAAGTTTATTGGTTCTCAAATCCTTTGAATTTCACTTTGGAATCCAGAGAATTCATCGAGCAATCACGATCAGGCTTTCTCTATCATGCTCTTTATGGTGAACTTCCTATTTCGAATTTCTTCATCTTGTGATGATATGCTCTTATGGTTGTTACTTTTTATCCGTTTGTTCCTTATGATTGCGAGGACGCAATTTCTTTAAGGAGGGGAGTCTGTAACAACTCGGTATTCGTGTCGATTTATAATCGACATTAAACGATTAATATTGACCCAAATTTCCGTTTGAATTTTTAAATTTTAATTAAAATTCTTTTGTATATGGTTAAAAGGGGTTTCCGGGCTTTAGTTTTCTCGGCCCACTTAACTATTTTATGCCGTGAAAAATTCATTCCCTTTTCCCCCTTTAACCCGTTCCCCTCTCTAATTTCTTTAACCCGATCCCCCCTTTTTTTCATTTTCATTTTTTATAAAACCCTAAACAAAAGAAATTTAATGGCGGCCCCTTTGCATTTGTCGTTCGTCTTCCTTCGCTTGCTCGTGGCTGCGTCGATTGATGCTCTCGTGCTCGGCTTCCCCTAAATTCGTCGACATGGTGAGTTTTCTCACATCTAATTCAAGCCCTAGTTTGATTGTTCGTGTGCTCGCTTTTTTTTTTGTGTGCTATCGTGGCTTTGATTCTTTGCTACTTGAATTGCACGGCAGTCTTTCCTCTTTTAATTTTGTGACCTGATATTATCGGCATTGATGTCTAACTTGGTCACTTTGACTTGTTTGAATGTTTTGCTGTGATGTCGATTTCGTGGCCACCACTATCTCGAATTCTTCATGTTGTCTTCAGTTGCTTGTGTACTTGTGTCGAGGCTACCGTTCTTGCCTTCATGTTTATATTCTTGCAGCTGACTTGTTTCTGCATATGTGATTCCCTGATTTTGGCATGAACTTCTGTAGACTTGAGTTCATTTTGAATTTCTTTTGTTAATGATTGATCCACTGTTTTGAGTCAATACACTATGTACATGTATATGTATGCATATATACATATTTGGGATATGTATACATGTCAATTTGATAGAATAGGGCGTGTGTGAAGAGCTTGCTACTGTGTTCTTTTGCTTTGGTCACGTTGCAGTGTCATTGCTCATGTATTCATGTATGTATATACATTATTTGATATGTATATATGTGCATTCGAATTCGCACTTATTTGCTCAATAACATACGATGGAATTTGGCCCATTCTTGAGTTTCCTGTGTATTGTTGTTTTACTGTTTTACATGTTATTGTTTCTTTGAAGTCCTGGTTTGTACTTCACTATTGAATGTTGCATTGCTCCATTAATTGTGTTCATATACATTGATGTTTTGTTGGGCTATAGCTCCATGCTGTCACATCTGTTTCACTTTGTTTTGGGCATTAACAACTACTTGGAGCTGGTTGCATGGAGAACTTATTTCTTGAGTTGAGTTCATTGTGTACTATGGTATCACTTGCAGTTTCACACAACCTTGAGTTTGCACTGTGCATTACATATGCAATTTTTAGTGCAGTGCCACTGTTGTGAACTGTGTTTTGGTCTTTGAGTATTTTTGAGTTTTGTTCTTTATTTAACTGTTGCAATTGTTTTGATACAACTGCACTTGTACTTGGATGGCTGATCATTTGTATACATACATTCTTGTATGTATATATATGTGTATGGTCACTTGTGCATTTGCATTTGTATTGACTCTGTTTTGCTGTAGCCTTTGTGGCAGTATTTGCCATTGTTCCATTCTGGTTCATTTTTATATTGTCACTCCCCCATGTTATTTGCAGTTGCATTTTTGATTGTACTGCCTTGGACTTGAGGGTTTGTACTGTGCAGACATGTACATTTTTTTTGTTACTTGTTGTTGCACTTGCATCCCAGTTTGTTGTCATCTTTTCTTGACCACTTTGGCATTTCTCTGCCTCGTTCGAACTTGCTTGGTTGCTGTTGCTTGAGACAGTCAACCACTTCAATTCTCTTGGTCGAAGCTTTTCACTACTGTTACTTGTTTGTTAAATTTGTTGGCACTGTGAATTCTTGAGCATTGGTCTTTGTGCCTTGTTGCTGTTTCTGTATATGCTGTTGTGGCAAGGCAGTGTACGCGTGCATGCACTGCAGCCACACAGTATCGACATTTAGAATTGATATTTGAACCTTCATTGATTTTGGTTCGTTAATATTTTGGGTACGACATCACTTTAGTGGCAAGGCAGTGCACGCAAGCGTGAACTGCAGCCACACGGTATTCGGTTGAGTACATCATCACTATAGTGGCAAGGCAGTGCACGCAAGCGTGAACTGCAGCCACACGGTATGGTTTTGTGATATTCTATTTGTTTTGACTTATGGATCTTTTTGCGTATTCCATATTCTGTAGTGGCGAGGCAGTGCACGCGTGCGTGTACTGCAGCCCTACTTGAATTAATATTTTATTGATATTTCAATGGTTTGAACTGTTTGTTCATTTCAATTTAATATTCTGAATTGCATTCTGATTTGGTTTAATTACTGTCGTCTATTCAGTATTTATTTATTATTGCTTCTGTGCACTAATAACTGAGTTTGAATTAGACTGACCCGAGTATTATTTTCTTTTGAATCTAATACTCGGGTCAGACCGAGTATTTACAGGTTGTAGATATTCTGCTTTGGGTTGCTGCTAGAGCTATGAAGTTCTTTCATATCTTTTGGAGTAGTCGTCATTTGTAGTAGTCTGTATTATTGTATAGGAAGATATGTATTCATGTATATTATATACGTTAATGTTCTTGTATATGTAACTTCCTGAGTTGACTATTGTAGTTGTATCACATGTACCGTGTAAACGTATTGTAACTGACATCAGTTATATATATATGAGATTTTTTGATTTATCTGTGTTCCGCATTTATATTTATCTGTGTTATTAGTTTATATTTGTCCTAGACTATTATAGCCACCGTGTGGTAGCTTTGAGTTTGCATCGGCATGCCGGATTCTCTTCTGAAATTAAAAGCATGTTTTTACTATCTGACATATCGGTGTTCGCACAAAGCAATTACACGGATGGTCGCTCCTCAACAGCCTTATTCTCCGTGCTAGTTGACAGCACTACACCGTAGTGTTCTTGGCTAGCGTGGGTATAGAGGTGGGGCGTCACAGGGGAGGTGCAGCAAGGCTTCGTGGGTAACCCTCACTTGAGAGTGAGATTTACCCCTGTCTAGAGGTCCCTTTTTATTTCGGCTATGTGGACGGTTTTTGAGCTCCAACCGTCGGGGTTATCTTGTTTGGAACTGTTCAGTAAGGAACGAGTCCGGCCTTGTGTTGCAGGGGAGTGGGCGTACTCCTCGTTAGGTTGATCTAGGCCACGTACTGTGATGGGCGGTACCCCAGTAGCCCTGCCATTGTATGGAATTCAAAATCCAATAAGTGCCAACGGTTTTGATTGTATTACCCACTTTTGTGGCTAGTAGCTAGAATTTAATCATGTAACAATTTCGGCTATTTCTTATTTATTTGAAAACCCTAGACCCTATTATAATATCATCGGATTTCCTATCAATTGTTTTGGTTAGCGTAAGGTAAAAACTTTTCCATGTTTATGTGTGGGAAGTCTTACGTGATACCTTTCTTTCAAAAGGTTTTGAAAATTAAGCAACTTTAACCTGTTATTCACACCAGACCCATGTCTGACCCGGAGTTTATTCTGTTTTCTTAAACTCTTGGGTACTCAAATTTTTACGAGTAGACAAGGGATTCAGGTTAGGATTCAGGTTAGCTTTGACAAATTGTGGAGGAGAAAATGGAGCAGGAGGCTTCTGCGTTAGATATATAGTATTCCGCTGTGTGTTCTATGTTGTCTCTCAGTTGTATTGAGTTGTAATAACTAGATAGGTGTTTATAACTGTCTAGTATGTGATGTATATCTATGTAACTCTGATAATGATTGTAAACTATGTAATGTTTACGTTATAAATATAATTTATTCGTTCCGCTGTTTAGATTCTGATGTTGTTTCTTTCTTCTCTTCTTTCTTTTCTCTTTCTATCCCTTTCTTTCTTATTAATGATACGTCATTCTGTGGAAACGGGTGGCGGGTCATTACAATAATATAAGGATAATACTTGACAAGCACCTTTGTCCAAGTGGTTAATTGATTCAGCTTTGGTGCAGGATGTCACAAGTTCGAAACTTGCTTTCGAACGTTTATTTGACATGTGATATGTTGTCCCTATTATTTGTTGTATATAAAACACCAGCTCAAAAAGAAAAAAGGGAAAAAAAGGATAATACTTCAATTTGAGATGCAAAACTACTAAATTATTAACAAGCAAACTGACTATTCAAAAGTAAAATAAACATTGCTAGATAGTACAAGAAAACTAACTCATATTCATTCTTTTCTATCCTGCTTTTGAACTCCATCTAACTTTTGAACTCCCTTCAGAAATTTACCACTCCATATTCATTCTTTTCTATCCTGCTTCATATACAAGAAAGGAAAAGGACCAATTAAATCAACTTTCAAATTTTTCTTACGTACTTAGTGAATCTAATAAATATTTAACAAGAAAGGTACTTTTTTACTGAATAAAAAATATGTAATAATACATTATTATTAGAAAACAGTCTTCGCTCTAATGAGTGTTGAATAAGGTTGATGTTCAAATGATTTGAAAACAATGAGAATGATATAAAGGTTTTTTTCTTCAATGGTTCTGTGTACTTCTCTAAAATTTATTATGAGTTTATAATTGGTCATAGACTTTCGAAATATAATACAAACACAATACGCTTCCTGATGCGTTTGATATTTCAAATATATATGCCAAATCCCATGGTGATTTTGATTATTCTTTTTTCATTTGCCTGGTATTTTTAACTATTTAGCATTTCTATTTATTGAATTGTACGAATTATTGTGTAATAGAGGTAATAACTTTGAAGTACCTTTTAATATAACTTATGAGCAATTCAGCAGGCACTTTGCAATGCAGGCTGAAGTGATCGTTAATATTAATATAACGTAGTCAAGCTAACTGATCAATAAGAAAATATATTTATGGAAAAGTATAGGTTTTCAAATGTTTGTTATATGTCATATGCTATTTTGTTACAATAGAAACTAAAAGAAGTTAGTTATTGATATTAAATAGTAATAAGTTATGCTTGTTGTTGTGAATTGTTGAATATAAAAAACGGAACATGAAGATGAGCATGTCGGAATAATTATACATACATGTTTAAAAATACCATGCCCTTTTGCTCATCTATTGGGTCATATTTTGCGATGATGATGCTGAAAGTGATAAAGTAGCAGTTCCTGTATATAGTTTTAGAATTTGTTTAGAAAACTATGGTCATTTGAAGCTAAGAAGTAGTACACATTCCATTACCTATAATATAAAAATCCTTAACATAATAGTGCAAATTTAACGTAGTAATGATGGTTAATCTCTTTTTCATCAAAGTATCATGTGAAAGAAAAAAAATGCAAAACATAATGGTAATAATACTCTTTAGCATAGTATATTTATTTGCGAAAATATGCAAAACAAAACTTTTATTATTATTGTTTTATAAAACCATGGATATTCTGATGATTTTCATATTCATTTCATCAAACATACAACACAACATCTCTTTTCTTTTTAAGCTCTTATGTACTTTTATATTTAAGTAATAATGTACATATCTTAAAATTAAATTTATGTTCCACTTTTTTTGAGGTAGGTATATTCTACTTTTCTACCTGTACGAAATGGTACAACATGTGTGTACACAAAGATTTCATGTATGAGAAGGCAGTTACATTGAACATACTGTTTTTTACTCGTTTTTCTCTCGTTCTGATAAAAAGATGCATCAAAGAAACATGGCATTCAAACTATCAAATTACTCAAAACTTCCAATAAAATTATAAGGTTCATAGCAAACGTATACTAATGCTAATAGAACTGGGATTTAAGCAATTGCATACGTACAGACAAGGAAATCTATAGAATTGCAAATGATAAGGTAACTTGCACCAGTAGGCCTTTTTTATCTATAAATCAACAATGAACTACAAAGTCGAAAAACTACAAGTCATGGCATCAATCGTCATAGTATAAAGTTCAGCAAAATTTCAAATACGGTTACCCAAAAAGTAAAAATCTACACGATAAAGGGAAAAAAATGATAAGTAAATGGGTATAATTTGCGAAATGGGATTACCGATTTCCCACAGCATGCAACGAAATTAGGGCAAGCTGCAGATGATTGATTGGGAGATGTAGATGGCAATGATAAAAACTTAAAGATCTGAAGATGAAGATGGAAATGGAATGGTCAAGAAGAAGAGGGAAGAAACGAAAATTAAGGTTAAGTTTACTGACGACATGAGGTGAATGAAATGAAATTAGGATGAAATAAGCATCAAAGCCTTTTGGGGCTGGCCCAATCAAACTACTGGCTGCTAAAATTGAATAGAACAGAAATACCGTGGAAAACACAAAAATTTCCGCTTTTTTACCGTTTCGAATCAGAAGGAATTCCTTCTGACTTTTTTATTTCAGAAAAACATGAAAACTGGAAATTTTGAAAATATTCGAAAGGACAATAACAGAAAAGCGGAAAAATGGAAAAAAATCTAACCCTGCATGTTATATTCTGAAATTTAATCACAGTGATTAGTTTTACAATACAGAGAATTAATCTTTAAACCTATCGATTTGAATAATTCATGAATTGCAGACAGTTTCATACTATAATGTTTCAGAAGTGAGTTATTTACCTCATAAGTGAATATCAAACGATTGATTCCATATTTTGAAAATATATAAGAATTGATTGAATATTTTCTTATATTGATGATGGTTTAAGTATGCATTCTGATCTTTAAATCTTAATACTTAGATCTTTATGAATTATGATCTTTGCGAACTATTTTTTTCAAAACTTGAGCTGCATTCATTTTCTACAGGAGGTTATTTATAAATTATGCATTAATAAGTTTTGTGTTTCAAGATGTACTTTTGAGTTTTGAAATTTGATTTGTTTTTATTTTAAATCGATATGAAAACCCTAAACCCTGGTTATATATAATTAAAGTTGTTTTTTCTTTTTCTTAATGATAGCCCTTAATTTGGATATCATTACAAATACAGAGAATCAGAGTTGCTAGATTATGGATTGTTTAGTCTAAAAGGATGACGACAACACTTTAAACTATTTGTTTGCGAGAAATTATTGTATGCGTCTCTAGGGAAGTCAAGCTTTTATACAAACTTTGAAACCAACAATTAAACACAATTAAAACCGTTAAATAAAGTCCCTGACTATCATTTGCTCTAATCTGATGGGCATATTTATTTGTAAAGAAAGTAACCAATGGTATCGTAACATCCTAAACCTTAAATTGGTTATTTTTGATTGCAATATATCAAGCTGAAAATTTTATATGTGGAATTGTGTACCTACTTATTCATGTTTGTATTTTATGAATAGACCGAATATAGAAAATGCAATAGGCTGCAAAGTGCATTTCTCAATCATCGTTTCATTGTGAGAAAAATATTTTATGCACTTGGTATACTGTTTTAAGTTTGATTGTTTATTATTATATTTATCCTACTTAGAACTAATGTTGATAATTGATATCGTGTAACTTGGAATGTTCTAAATATGAATATTACAAATACATAGTTGGTCCTTAACATAATGTCACTATTTAGAGCTTTGTTACACAAACGTTCATGAAATCTCGTTATTTGCTTGAAACCAAATTAATTTTGTATGCTGGTCTCATGGAATATAGCTTTCTCTAACATCAAATGATATGCTGTACAAGGATAGAAGTATTTGAAATGTGAATATTTTTCTTTTGTTTATTATAAACTTTGAGAATTATATTCTTGCTTGGCTGGTTGTGTGAACTGCACTTTCACTTGTACTTGTTGAACCTGTCCACTTCGGTGATTGTTATTTATTTTTCATTTTCCTTTGGGCTTGATCGACTTTGAGTCCGTGTGCCACCCTATATATATACCCTTGTTGCACTTCAGCCTTGCTCATGCTTTTAAACCCGATGTGTGTTGAATTCATATGGAACTACTTTGACTTGTATAAAACCCGATGTCCTCAAAACATAATTTACCTATAAACAATCAATGACAATTCATAGCACCTTCAAGTACTTTAGCTCACAATCGCCACTTTAGGTCATCACTTACTCGAATGAGTCAAGGGCTTAAGCTTGTATATTTGTGAATTAAGCATCCGTTTAAATACATGAGGATTTGCATGGAAATGGATAATTTAAGAGAAATGTACAATGTAAATAACATTGTCAACAGATTACTTGTACATCAAAAATTTAGTTGAATGAATGTCATATTATTGAACTTTATATATATAAAGACTTGTGTTTAACTTGACTTAAGCATAGTAAGACTACATAGATTGGTATGCAGTCCAAACTCACTCTCGCTCGCATAAGAATTTAATAAATAGCTTGAAAACGCTAAGTAAAGGAGACTCTGCCGAAACTTTTGTGATTTTTTTTATTCATATGCGAAGAAATAGAAATTGAGAAATTAATCTATTTTAATTTACAATATATGACAAGCTTAGTTCTTATATTAATTATATTCAAGACTTAATATACAGATGCCAAATCTTGTCATCACTCCATAAGAGCTAAAGAAAGGAATCCATCATTCCCATAATGACCCCCTATGATCATAGCTCAAATCGGGCTTTCCATGGTATCCAAGATTCTGGTAGATACTGGAAGCACGGTTAAAGTCATCTTCAACCACGCTTTCGATCAGATGGGCATTCCTGAGGATAAACTGGAACCTAATCTTGAACCTATTTTGGGTTCAATAATAATGGGTCGTCACCAGTAGGGCAAGTAAAGCTACTGGTACGGATGGACCTGCCACCATGTTGTAGAACTTTTGAGACTCTCTTTGTGATCATTGGTCAGCCTTCATATTGCAATGCATTCTATGGTCTTCCCGCGCTAGATGAGGTAGATGATTTTATCTCACCGAAATATCTAATGTAAAGTTCTTGACTAAAAAGGGCCGAGGTACTATTCAGGGAGAACAATTTAGCTCCCGCGAAATGTATTTTGCAACTCTTGATCAATACAAAATGGAGTACTCTTCTTACTGTGATTCCTCTACTATTTTTCAGCCTTTGGATGATGGATTTTTACCTCCAACATTCGATGCAAAAATAAGTTCTAATAACATGAACAAATGTATGTTTGAAAGGTAGATCCCACTTGGAGGGAAGATGCAAAGGACTAATGTTAACTCTGTAGAAGAAGACGAGATCATCATGAAACTGGATTGTCGAGAAGAAATGGAGAGGATAAAGCCTATAGAGGATCTTGTGAAAGTATGTATAGATCCAATTGATTGAACCAAAATAATAAAAGTGGGAAAAGAGTTAGAGAACAACTTAAAAGTAGACTCAATTTAATTCCTTAAAGCTAGCAAAGATGTATTTGCATGGAACCATTCAGATATGGTCGGCATTGGCCCATCAGTTATGTGCCATGCACTAAATATTGATCCAAATGTGACTCTTATCGGACAAAAGAAGAGGTAGTTTGATAATGTTCGATCTGACGCCTCGAAGGAAGAGCTTAAAAAGCTACTTGAAAACGGATTTATTTGGGATTTTTTTTAACCATAATGGCTAGCAAACCCTGTGTTGGTAAAGAAGTCGAAGGGCAAGTGGAGAACCTACGTCGATTACACTAATCCAAACAAAGCATGCTTGAAAGACTGTTATCCACTACCCGGAATAAACCGGTTAGTTGATGCGACTAGTGGACACATGTTATTATCTCTCACGAATGCTTATTCAGGATATAATCAAATCCCCATCTTCAATCCAGACGAAGAGCATATAAGCATCATTACTAATTAGGGAACTTTCTATGATAAAGCAATACCTTTTGGACTAAAGAACGCAGGTGCTACTAATCAAAGGTTAGTCAATAGAGTGTTCAAGGAAAAATTGGTCAAAGTATGGAGGTTTACATAGATGATATGCTAGTAAAGTCCCATGAAGCTGGGATCATTTTAATGATCTTGAAGAAATGTCGTAGTATGGCGAAGGTACCAAATGAAACCAAATCCTAAGAAATGTTCTTTCGGGGTTCATTTTGGGAATTTCTTAGGTTACATTGTTAGTGCGCAAGAGATTGAAGCCAGTCCTAACTAGATCTAAGCTATTAAAGACATGATCAAGTCCAAAATAAGCAAAGATGTAATGAGTTTGAACGGTATAATTGCAGCTTTGCAGTTTCATCTCTAAGGCAACCGATAAATGCACCACGTTCTTTAATGTAATTAAGAAAAAAAGAACCTTGAGTGGGGAGAAGACACTACACCAAATAGCGTATTTTGTAACACTTTTCCGCTTTTAATTTGTGACGGTAATAACCGTTACAAATTTCTAACAGATATTTCCGTTACAATTGTCACGGTTATTACTGTTACAAAATCAGGTAATTTTGTAAATAGTTAAAAGTAACATGGATATAATTGTAACTTAATTTTATTCCATTTCTCACAGGCAACAATTCATCATTCATTTTATTTCCTCTTTCGTTCTACGTTATTGCGCGTCCAATTTATTCACTCACCACCAATGCTGTTTCTGCCGCTGCTTCAACCGTTTTGCCACCGCCTTTTTGCCATTATCTCCATCGTTCTACCACTGCATCCGTTTGATTATTTTTCGCCGATTTGACTAAGACAAGGAAAGATTAGGGTTTGTGTTCTATTCGACAATCGCTTGCAACCAAAATTTCAATTTGAAATTAGGTGATAACTTCAACTTTAACTTAATTTATTGTTTCGCAAGGCTTGTTTTGTATTTCTAGATCGTTCTTCAAAGTTTTGCTGAAGAATTTCAATGTTTTAGCAGGGTATGAATTTGGAACCGAAGCTTTTGAATTTCATTCCGTTCACACTTTTTTTTAATATAGAAATTTGTAGTGATAATTGTAGATTATTTTTGAAAAAAGCTTCTTGATTTACTTTTCTGATTATGAGTCTTGGCATAGTTTAAGCTAGATTATTAAGTCCAACTTTAATTTAATTGCATTTAAAGTTTTATGCAGTAACATGTAGATCTTTGATCATGTGAAATTAGTGAAATATTTGGTAGAAATAAGTGGAAGATTAAGTGCATTGCAGCGATAGATATTAGAATTGATGCACGACCTTTATAAAAGACTAATGTTTTTCTTATGCCGACCAAGTTGTTTTTCGAATAAATTGGTTTGTCTCTTCCTGTAGCCTTCCATAATCCTGCTGTGGTTGCCTTATTAGTTCGAGTACCTATAGGGTATTTCTTATCTTTGATGCTAAAGAAGTACCAGTCGCTCTACTCTTTTCCACGCCTATCTTGCATTTCTCTAAACATGTGAAAATGTAGGTTTAGTTTTCTAATTACTGTTAAAAGAAAAACAAGATTTACAAATGTTATAATATGTATACCTTCGATATCCCATGGCTCGATTTTGTATAAATCAACGTCTTTTATGACATCTAAGTCGATTTTTCTTGAACCGATTTTCTTTCTAAGGTAATAATCGACAAGTTCTTCGTCTGTTGGGTGGAATCGAAAACCTGGTGGAACATTGAAGAAACTATTCATGTTCTCCTATTTATTTCTTCTGTATGATCCATGCCAATATAAAATCATGAATGCCAAAATTCTTGTACTTGTTTGTACGCTTAGGTAAGAAATAGAGTAAATATCAACCAAATATTAACAAAAAAATTATAAGATATAGATAGAAATATTTACTCAACCAATTGTGGAAATACTAATCCTAGAATGTGCTAATATAATAAAGCAGTATATTTGATCAAAATACAATAACCAGGGTCAAGAGTTACAACTAAAATGACTTTCATAAGAGAGATCATAACTTACAATGATAATTTGAAGAAGATTGATATAAGTTTTGACTTTCTGTTTCTTTCTTTGAATTCGGTCTCCTTCAAATTATCTTCTTATACAGAATGAATATCAGATGATATCTTTTGCTGTCTAATTTCTTCTGTTGATTCTTCAATGCAAAAGAATCGTTAAAGCAGAAACACGTAATTAAGTGTAGCAACAGAGTTGGTATATACATGTACAAACAAATATATAATATTAAGGCTTTCTCTATCGATAGCTAGCTAGAGAAATTAGCCAGCTAGCGATTCTGATAGATTGCACAAAATGTCTAGTTAACATATATATATATAGATACATATATATATATATATATGTATGTATATGATACAGAAGCAATGGCAGGAGTGCTGGAAAAAAAGTTAACCGCCACGACGTCCTCTCCAACCGCTACTGATAGTGACAATTTAATATCTATTATATATGTTTTTGAATAAATAATAAGAAATGCTGGTATGAATAACTATATAATCTGTAACGGAGAAGAGTAGAAATAACATATAGATAACATGAGAAGTAGAAAGCTTGTACAACACTATACATGCACCACCTTTGAGGCAAAAGGCAAAAGATAAATAATAACAAATTATTTTATGTAAGAATTTGTCAATGATACAACTCAACAATAATATTTGTCCTAGCTTCAAACCTCATTACTACTAAGGTAATAAGAAGTGCCAATGTAAAACAATTATGAACCAAGTACCCGAAGTGTGTGTTGCAGAGAAAATGCATGCTGGGCCTTGAAGACTTGTTTGGTAAAAATAAGTGGAAGATTAAGTACATTGCGGCGTTAGATATCAGAATTTATGTTTTGCATACAATGAATATTAATTCATCTACTACTTTTTGTGTATTGTTTCTACTCAGTCGTTCTCTAGTAAGGCAATATATTAGTTCCATATTATAAAATTGATGTTGAACAATCATTTTCAGGTCAATTCTCAGCTAATTAGTAATATGTGCACAGATACTCTCTCTGCAGAAAAGGCATGTGTAAGGCTATTATTATAACTCTCGATAAATTTATAATTATCATTGCATGAAAATATTATGTCAATAACTAACATCAATTATCACAATATTATTATTTTATTCGCTTGATGGGTCATAAGTCATGTGGCTCCAAAATGTGCTCTCCGCTCACATCCAAACATGACTAGTAGTTCATTCATTATTTTTGTTTATAAGCTTTTGCAGAAACAATATATTGCATTGACATCATTTATTTATGTTGTGGCATGTCATCTTAGGAGAGGAGGTCTCTGCATCAAGACTTACAACTATGACATTACAAAACAAATATGTGATGCAGTTCAAGCTAGGGTTGAAAAAAGTTGAAGTTCTTTCAATGATGTTTACCATCAACATATTTTTTTGTTTTATTTTACTTTTGAACACAATTTTTATACTCCAGACAAAATTCATGGTGTGATACTTATTCCTGAAGGTCTTGTGGAGAATATTCTTGAGTTTTACGCTCTTCTTCTGGTGATTCTACAATTACTTTTCGTTAGAACTTGTTCGTTTAACATAATAGTCATGTTGTTTCCTTATAAGTTTCACAAGGACGTGCTAACAAAAACCAGCTGAAAAGATGAACGGAAAATAACCATTTGGGGTTTTATATCAAAATTCTTTTTTTTATTCATAAGCAAAACATTATTTAATAGACCGATTTGTTACAGATTCATTTTTTTGTGGGCATTAACTGTAGGAAATTCATGGTCTTTTTAGCCAAGGCATTTCTGCTTAGAACAAATTATCGCATCTCTCGCCTTGGGCATCTGCGTTGTTGGAATTTCTATCACCATTTTTTGGAAACAAGTAATTGAACAAATATCCTTTCTCGTCAGCATCATATGTAACGATCCCGATTTAAAAACGAATTTAATTTTGTAATTAAATATAATTTTTGGGTTAAATTGTGTGTTTATTTGAATTTTTCAAATTTAATAAGAGGTATAAACTTATTTATTTTAGAATTTGGTTTTGAAGCTCAAAATAAATGTTTTCAACCGAATTGATTGGACTCTAAACAAAATTTTGATTTGGAAATTCAAAATAAATTTTCTTTAAAAGGTTACAAAAAGTATAAAATAAAAACTACGTATCAATATTGAATATAAGTGTAAAGTATAAAATAAATTATACGTTGTAAATTAATACTTGATAGTTAAACCATAAATAGAAATAAAATTCAAGCATATATGTTAATAATAAAATTTTATGGTTATGCGGCGACATAAAATCAAACTATAAAATGTTGACAAATGAAATACATACACAATAGGCAAGCAAGAAATAAATGGAATAAAGTGTTATGTATTTATGTAAAGAACAAGTAAACAAAAAAAATCTAAGTACATACAAAATACAAAAATAAAAATATAATAAGATAAGTATAGAAACATAAAGTACTATGCATTTAATGTTTGAATCTCTAGCACATACAAAATGAATATTTGCAGCCACCAAAGTAAGAAGTAAAAAAATCTGCTAGTTAAAGAACAAAGCAAAGGAAACAAATTGGTAAGTATATACACATGAGACATAAAGGACTTAAGCATTTAATGCTAGCATAAACAAAGTCAATTTGAAATATACAAAATCATTTCAGCAGAACTTAATTTTTGCTTAGCCACCAAAACAAGAAAATATCTCTTGTATTGTACAAAATAAATAATAATTTACCTGTAACTTGTGTCCTATATATCATCTTCATTTCAGTTCGTCCATCCAAGCTATGAAAATCTGGGGTAAGCATCATCTTAAAAAACTTAAACAAAACCTCAATTAAATCAACCATTCATTCAATAACAAAACAGAAGAAAAGAAGAAGTAAGGAAAATTGTAGTTTTCACAAACAAAGGAATTCTCTGTTTTAAAACATTTCAAGGTGAGCAAATATTTCTACCCTGAAATTTCTTTTTGTGTTAATGCCTATGAGTAAACTTACAGTTTTTTTTATTTAAGTTTGGAAATTAGTTTATAAACTTTGTGTTTGCTGTATGATGTAAATTTGTGTTTCTGAGATGGCTCTCTGGAAATTTAGTATATGATGTTCTTTAATATTTAAAGTTCTAAGCAAAGAAATTTAAAGAAAATGAAACATCTTCATATAAACATCCTAAGCTTCGAATTTTCAACTAAGTAGGTTGTTTAAAACTTAAATTATAAACTGGAAATGATTTTTAAAACATGACAGTGAGTTATAAAACAAAACTGTTTATGCAGGTATAAAGCAGAGAAGAAAAAAATATTCTTATCTTCAAGCTTAGATCTTTTTATACTATGATTTCTGAAAGGAAATTGTTCATAACAAAGTTAAGCAATTTTTGAAAACAATTACAGGGAGGAATATTAAGTGGATATTGTGTAAAACATATACTTACAATGAAATCATCATGAATCAGTAGATTCGAGTATTTTAATTTTAAAATATGATCACACAAGCATTTTCGAATTTAAAAATGATGATTTTAGGTAGAAACCTCATGATTTTTAAGTTTCTAAATCTCGAGTATGAGTGGGTTGAACGAAAAATGCCTTTTCTTCAAATTCCTTCAATCGGTGAAATTAAATTCTTCGAATTTCGGTCAGGAGATGGATTCAGCGTTAAGTATCATGGGAAAAATATTAGAAATTTTTTCCAAAGATCGTGGTGGGTTGGAGAGATTTATTTAGGGTTTAAAACTCAATTTTAGCCAGTGATGAATTTTGAATTTGTTCGTTGCCTTGGGGAGATCGAGCGTTGCCGGACCTATGGGGATCGAAGCTCGAGTGGTTGACGATGCTTAGGGTGAAGTGGTGGAATTTCTGGCGACGATACGAGGCGGCGCGAGGTGATTTTTGGCCGATGAGTTAGTTCCAGTTGCACGTGAATGCTCGATTTTGACTTGTGGGAAGTTTTGAATTCCTGGGTGATGGATTGTGTTGAGAGGGCCAACGTCGACTTGGTGGTGGGAGGCGACATGATCGGTGATGGCCAAATTGGCATGCACCGTGCACGCGTGGGTCGTGTGTATCAGGTGGCTAGCATGGGGGGGGGGGGGTGACTCGAGTAGGACTCGAGCAAGTGGAAGGTTTTTCACGGGTTCAAGCTCGAGTGCGTAAGTTAGTTGCCTGCTAGTATAGTTTTGTGACGCCCCACCTCTATACCCACGCTAGCCAAGGACACTATGGTGTAATGCCGTCAACTAGCATGGAGAATAAGGCTGTTGAGGAGCGACCATCTGTATAATTGCTTTGTGCGAGTACCGATATGCCAGATAAAATATAACTTGCATTTTTCAAAAGGAAATCCGACATACCGACACAAACTCAAAGCTACTACACAGTGGCTATGATGTCTTCGGAAACAAATATAGAAATAAACATAACATAAATCAGTCACAGATAATTCATATCACAAAGGCGGAAAAAGATATGAATATAACACATGAAAGTGTACATCAGAGTAGTGGTCAAACAAGAACCACAATATTACAAAAGAATGGTTACAAGTGCTGGACAAAAGGATATGTACACAACTATGAGTCTATATCTCAAATGTATACAACCAAAAACTACTAATCTAAGTAGTTAGCAAAAAGTCAGGATGATAATCCTAGAAGTGAAGTCAAGCAGAAGCACCTATAACATCTCGGTCTGACCCGAGTATTATTTAATAAGAAAATAATAAACGGATCAGTCTGGCTATAAATATCAGATGAAATGATATAGAATAAGAGATATGACTAAACGTAGAATAATCACAATGCCAAGCTGTGGTAAATAAGTAATTGAAAATCAACAAGAGATTAATCAATATCACAAAAATCTTCTCAAAGATCAAAAGGAATGTCATACTCCTTATTTCATTCACCAAGCCACAAATATTGACAACATATAAATGCCAATCATAAAATTGGTGAAATTCAAATTCTAGAATTCATCACTAGAAATCCAGGAATCACAAAAATGATCGTAGAAACGATCAAATCACAAAAAGGGGGAGGCCTATCACAAAACGGGAGGATGAAAACTCACCAACACGTGTATCACAAAATGGGACGCTATCCCATGGTCGCTAACCATAGAGCCGGTGCAACGACGTAGTACAACGGTACGCCCGAGGAACCAGAAACTTGAATAGTTCGGAACAACGACGTAGTACAACGGTACACTCGAAGAACCCGAAACTCATAAAATTTGAAACAACGACGTAGTACAACGGTACACCCGAAGATCCAAACTCCATAAAAACGTGGGTCACTAGCCCAAAAAAATTGGGTCGAAACCCCAAGAAATAAATAGGTCATTTGCCCATAATAAAAATGAGACGAAACTCAATAAAACGAAGTACTGTCCCCTACGTGGCCAAAGAAACATAGCATAGCGCTTGTTTAAAACACAAAAAATGATTCTCAATGATCATCAAGAAAGTGTCAATTACTCTAAGCTAGTAAATATATGAGCTTAGCCTCATGTCCCATAACCACTAGCTTAACTTAAATATTTATGAGCAAATTGTAGATCTCCACTAGAAAATTGTCACAAGTGATTCAATCGAACAAGTCCAAGAACTAACCGACGAAGTAAACGCAAGCGTTTCATACCACTCGTTTTACCAAGCCGTTTAATTGGATTTCTCTTACGAGTGAGGTAAAGGTTTGTATATGCTTGTAGTTTGGAAAACGGTATGAGAAAACGAGCATTGTAATAAAATAGCGTTGAAATCATTTTGAAGAAAGGGTTTTGATATTTACTACTAGTATAGAAAACCTTTATATTTTTAAAGTGACAAATCACAGAAATGATTGTAGAAACAATTAATCATAAAAATTCACAGGCGAAGACGTGAATTAATTCAAATAAATCGATATCAAATCCATCAAAATGGATATTTCCAAAAATTCCAAATAGAAGTCATCAAAGTCGAATAATTGATAGCATCAACTAGGAATCAAAACAAATCGATAAAAATTGGAATCACAAGAAAAAATAGGCAAAAATAGGCACACTAGGCATATAGGAGCAGGTCAGTCGACTGGCTCACTGAGTTCAGTCGACTGGACCAAAAACTAAAATCTTTAATTTCCTTCAGTCAGTCGACCGACCTAAAAAATCCAGTCGACTGATTGCAGGGAAACAGAGGACCCGAGCCTCTAAATTTTGCCGTTGGAATGCCTATGTGCTACAGCTAGTCGACTGGATTTCAAGACCAGTCGACTGACTGGAACCAAGGCTGTTTTCTTAGCCTATGAAATAAAGATGCAATCTTCTTCAAAATGCAACCGGGCGATCAACGGACACTAGGGATTTATGTCAATTGACTACCCGACCCTATAAGCTTCTCGATGCATCACCAAAAACATGTTCAAATAATAAAGCTATGATTTTTGAAGATTTGAGCTCAAAAAACTAAAAATTTGAATATTCATAGAACCAAACCAATTCAAAACCAAATGCACATGAATAAGTATTAGGAATTCATACCTAACAATCATAGATAATCATAGACTTAGATATGAGATAAAAATCTCATCTTTTCACAAAATCAATAGAGACGAAGCTATAGAGCAATGGCAAGAACAACCACTCTTTAATTCCAACCCAACAAGCTTGAATCTAAGCTTAAAGGAGAAACATTTCCTAAAGTTAGCTGTGACGCCCCACCTCTATACCCACGCTAGCCAAGGACACTACGGTGTAATGACGTCAACTAGCATGGAGAATAAGGCTGTTTTCTTAGCCTATGAAATGAAAATGCAATCGTTTTCAAAATGCAACCGGGCGAGCAACGGACACTAGGGATTTATGTCAATTGACTACCCGGCCCTATAAGCTTCTCGATGCATCACCAAAACATGTTCAAACAATAAAGCTATGATTTTTGAAGATTTGAACTCAAAACACTAAAAATTTGAATATTCATAGAACCAATCCAATTCAAAACCAAATGCACATGAATAAGTATTAGGAATTCATACCTAACAATCATAGAAAATCATAGACTTAGATGTGAGATAAAAATCTCACCTTTTCACAAAATCAATAGAGAAGAAGCTATAGAGCAATGGCAAGAACAACCACTCTTCAATTCCAACCCAACAAGCTTGAATCTAAGATTAAAGGAGAAACATTTCCTAAGGTTAGGTTTAGGAATTTCTGAAATTGAATGGAGAAAGAGTTAGAGAAGATGAAGAGAAGGCTTACCAAAGTTTCTTCTATTAGTTTGGAGCAAGAGCTTGATTTGCAAAAGAAAACTAGGGTTTGGAGTTTTAATTTCCCATTCCACTCATCATTAATCTCTTTAGAACTGAAAACTAGAGAAAGAGGGAGTGAATGAAGAGGAGTGGTTCAGTTTGGGGTATTAAGTTGGCTAGTGGGCTGAACCCAACCCAAAGCCCTAAGTGAAAAGGTAGCAAAATTCAACTTACTCCAAACATATCGAAGCTTATACTCAAAAAGGTTGCAAACGGCATTTTGAACTCAATGAAAGTGGTCCTGAGTCCTAATTCGACCGTATGCAAAAAGTAGCTTTTCGGACAAAATTCCGAGTATCGATAAAATATTTAAATATAAAATTGATAAATATGCGGGTTGTTACAGACTCCCCTCCTTAAAGAAATTGTGTCCTTACAATATTTAAGAAGAAAATATTAAGTAACAACCATAAAAGCATATTCAACACAAAAGAAATTTGAAATAAAAAGTTCACCTCAAATAGCACGAGAAAGTAAGTCCGGATGTGTTCGCTCGATGAATTCTCTAGATTCCCAAGAGCAATCCTTAGGATTTGAGGACCATTGAACCTTAACAAGCGGAACATCTTTCTTTCGAAGATGCTTGACCTCCGAAGCAATAAGACAAATAAGATGTTGCTCATTAGTTAAATTAGGTGAAACTTCAATTTCTTCCACAACACCGGGCTCAAGAATAGAATCGGAATCTCGAAGGCATTTCCGCAATTGAGAAACGTGAAACACGTCATGAATAGCAGAAAACTGAGCCGGTAATAAAAGGCGATAAACCACGGAACCAATACGTTCGGTGATGGGAAATGGACCAATATATCGAGGTACTAACTTTCCCGATCGATTGAAATGTACAACACCCTTCATAGGTGAAACACGGATAAACACAAGATCTCCCACAGAAAATTCTAATTTCCTTCTTCGGTTATTGGCATAGGACTTTTGCTCACTTTGAGCTTCTTTCATCCTATGACGAATAAGGTCAATCTTTTCTATGGAATCACGGATAAAATCTGGACCTAAAACCAGCTTCTCACCGGCCTCAAGCCAACAAGAAGGAGAACGGCATGGCCTTTCACAGAGTTCCTCAAAAGGAGCCATACCAATACTAGATTGGAATCTATTATTATAGGAAAACTAACAAGAGAAATATGATCTTCCTAACTTCCACCAATATCAAGAACACATGCACGAAGAAGATCTTCAAGAGTTTGATTCACACGCTCGGTTTGTCCATCGGACTGAGGATGATAAGCGGTGCTAAAATTAAGCCTCATTCCCAAAGCTTTTTGAAGACTCTTCCAAAATCCACTAGTAAACAATGGATCACGATCACTAACAATAGAAGTAGGAACTCCATGCAATTTAACAATTTCTTTGATAAAAAGTTTGGCGAAGAGAGGAACGGTTCGATTGGACCGAACGAGAATAAAATGGGCAGATTTCGTAAGTCTATCAACTATAACCCATCAGCTATCATGACCCGAACGAGAACGGGGAAGGCCGTCAACAAAATCCATGGAAATCTGATCCCACTTCCAAATTGGAACGTCTAAAGGTTGCAATAATCCACCGGGCCTTTGATGTTCGGCCTTAATGAGTTGGCAAGTCATGAAACACTTGACAAAGTTAGCAATATCAGATTTCATTCCCTTCCAATAACAAAGTCGCTTCATATCCGCGTACATTTTACTACTACCGGGATGAATGGTAAATTTAGAACAATGTGAATCTTCTAAAATGTCTTTACGAAGATCAATATTATTTGGCACGATAAGTCTACTAAATTTTCGAATACTGCCACGAGAATCAATATCAAAGTCTTTCAAACCTTCAATATCAATTTTATCCTAATATTTTGGCCAAGAAGAGCCAATTCAGGTTCTAGCCTTTGAGCTTCAAGCATGCAGTACAAAAGAGAAGGATGAGCCTCAAGGCTACATAAAACAAGGGATGAACATAAATCGGAAACACGGTCTCGAATTTTACAAGTTGATAAAATTCCGAGATCATTCCATTCGGATATCATCATAGAAACAACTGCTTGTTGCTTGCGACTAAGTGCATCGGCAACACGATTCCCCTTTCCGTGAGTATAAAGAATATTAAGATCATAAGATGCAAGAAATACGAGCCAATGTTGTTGACGCAAATTTAATTCCTTTTGAGAGAGTAAATATTTCAAAGACTTATGATCGGTGTAGAGAATAAATTTTTCTCCCAATAGATAATGATGCCAAATTCGAAGGGCGAAAACGATAGCCGCAAGTTCTAAATCATGAGTGGCATATCTAGTTTCAGCTGGCTTCAATTGCCTAGAAGCATAAGCAATAACACATTCTTTTTGCATAAGAACGACACCCAAACCAACGCGACTAGCATTGGTATAAACACGAAATCTTGATTCCCCTCGGGAATAACAAGAATAGGAGCATCGGAAAGGAGTTATTTTATTTTCCGAAAAGAAGTTTCACATTTGTCCGACCAAATGTATTTAACACCTTTCTTAGTTAAGCTAGTGAGAGGCACGACAATTTTTGAAAAGTCCTTGATAAAACGACGGTAATAACCCGCTAATCCAAGGAAACTACGGATTTCCCTCACACTCTCCGATCTCTTCCTATCTTGAATCGCTTCAATTTTTGAAGGATCCATGGAAATTCCGGATCCGAAAATAATATGACCGAGAAACTTCACACAAGATTGCCAAAAATGGCGTTTAGAAAATTTTGCTTTTAATTGGTTTCTCCTAAGAGTTTCCAACACAATTCGAAAATGGTTTTCATGCTCCACCTCGGTTTTCGAATACACAAGAATATCATCAATGAAGATGAGAACAAATCGATCGAGGAAGTTTTTGAAAACCCTATTCATAAGGTCAACGAAATAAGCCGGAGCATTCGTTAGACCAAATGGCATAAAAAGCCATTCATAAGATCCATAACGAGTACGGAACGATGTCAAAGGAATGCTATCCTCTGCGATACGAAGCTGATGAAAACCGGTAGCTAAGTCTACTTGTGAAAAGACTCTAGCACCATTAAGTTGATCGAATAGATCATCAATCGAGGTAAAGGATATTTATTTTTGATAGTAAGATCATTAAGCTTACGGTAGTCAATGCAAAGCCTAAGCGTACCATCGGATTTCTTCAGAAAAATAGCCGAAGCTCCTTAAGGAGAGGAACTAGAGCGAATAAATTGTTTCGTCTCCAATTCGGATAATTGTTAGCGCAACTCCTCATTTTCTTTATTGGACATACGATAAGGAGGACGAGTAATGGGTTGAGCTCCTGGGATAAGATTAATTCTGAACTCAATTGCTCGCTTAGGTGGTAATCCTAAAACGGGCTCAAATATGTCGGAAAATTCACGAACAACGTGAATAAGAGAAATAATATCATCCTCATTATCATTATCGTCATCATGAGGATTTAAAGAATATAAGGATGCAACCAAGCTGGAATCCGAATCTTTAAGGTCAATAGAAATCTTCTTAACAGATTGAGGATGTCGAAGATGGATAGTCTGCTCAGGACACAGGATTTGGGCTTTATAGCGGTTAAGCCAATCCATTCCTAAAATAATTCCAAATCCTAAGTAGCGCATAACATGCAAGTCGGCACGGAAAGAAAAATCACACAAAATAATCTCGACATCTTTACACAATAAACTGATTGTTGCGGATCCACCAACCGGATTTGCAATTCTCAAAGAAGTCATTAAACGCAAAACATCCAAAGAAAAAGTATCAACAAGTTCTTTTGAAGTAAAAGAGTGGGATGCACCCGTATCAAAAAGAACTCGAATGTGTTGATCACGAAACATAATAATGCCATCAAGGATAGAATGAGAAATACCTTTTCCACGAGATGTGTTGCCAGGGGCTTGACCAACATTAAGCTTTCCCTCCTTCCTACCTTGAAGTATAGGACAAGAAGATAAATAATGGTCCGAACTTTTGCAATAGCGACAAACGAGAGGTTTTGGACACTTGTTCGCATAATGGTCCTTAGAACCATAATTGTAGCATTGCCCACCACTTGGGGCAGAAGCTTTTGCTATCGGAATTGCATGCTTCCCTTTCTTGTTGGGATAAGACCCCTTGAACTTAATAGGCCTTTTCTTGTTGTTGTTGAGTTTTGGTTTGGCACCCACAACATCGGCATCACTCTCTTTATCTGCCTCTTCAAGACGAAGGGCGATATCAATAATTTTATCAAAAGAAACTTCTAGCTTTAGAAGTGAGGGCTTCTTGAGGCTCTTGTTCAAGCCATAGACAAATCTCTGATTTTTCTTCAATGGGGTGTTAATGTATTCAACCCCGTATTTGGAAAAAGATGCGACATAGTCTGTCACAGAAGATTAACCTTGAACAAGGTCAATAAAATGGCGAGCCAAAGTCACCTTCTCTGATTCTGATACGAATTTTAACTTGAAGCGCTCTCGGAATTTCTCCCAAGTAAGATCCGCTTCAATAATTTCAGAAATCAGAAGCTAGTACTAGTCTAATGCTCTTTCTTGGAGCATACTAGAAGCCACCTGAACACGGTGAAGATCGGTAAGATTCACGCGAGAAAAGATTCGATCGCATGCTCTTAGCCAAGCCCGGACTTCAATAATAGTTTCAGAACCCTTGAATGGCGTCCCACCCAAGTTGGTATAATCGTTGCATAAGCGTGCAAATCCAGACTTAGGATGAGTTGGTTTCGAATTAGAACCGGCTGCTTGAGCATTCTTTACTAGATCAAGAAGCTGCTGGGCAGACATAAAAACTCCATCTTGGGGAGTAGCACTAGATTGACCGGCGCTGGGACGGCCAGTTCTAACCATTTCTCTTCCTTTAGAAAGAAAGAAAGAAGAAAAAGTTATTCACCAAATGAATATCAAGCAATCTTGATAGATAAAACAAGGAATCATAAAGAAAATAGGATGAATTAGTACGAAGACTCGAATTAAATCCTAAGGCACAACTCCTAAGAAGGACTTAGGACGATGATCCTTGTTAAATTATTCTACATTGTTCCGAAGTTTGGCTCTGATACCAAGCTGTGACGCCCCACCTCTATACCCACACTAGCCAAGGACACTACGGTGTAATACCGTCAACTAGCATGGAGAATAAGTCTGTTTTCTTAGCCTATGAAATGAAGATGCAATCTTCTTTAAAATGCAACCGGGCGAGCAACGGACACTAGGGATTTATGTCAATTGACTACCCGGCCCTATAAGCTTCTCGATGCATCACCAAAAACATGTTCAAACAATAAAGCTATGATTTTTGAAGATTTGAACTCAAAACACTAAAAATTTGAATATTCATAGAACCAATCCAATTCAAAACCAAATACACATGAATAAGTATTGGGAATTCATACCTAACAATCATAGATAATCATAGACTTAGATGTGAGATAAAAATCTCACCTTTTCACAAAATCAATAGAGAAGAAGCTATAGAACAATGGCAAGAACAACCACTCTTCAATTCCAACCCAACAAGCTTGAATATAAGCTTAAAGGAGAAACATTTCCTAAAGTTAGGTTTAGGAATTTCTGAAATTGAATGGAGAAAGAGTTGGAGAAGATGAAGAGAAGGCTTACCAAAGTTTCTTCTATTAGTTTGGAGCAAGAGCTTGATTTGCAAAAGAAAACTAGGGTTTGGAGTTTTAATTTCCTATTCCACTCACCATTAATCTCTTTAGAACTGAAAAGTAGAGGAAGAGGGAGTGAATGAAGAGAAGTGGTTCAGTTTGGGGTATTAAGTTGGCTAGTGGGCCGAACCCAACCCAAAGCCCTAAGTGAAAAGGTAGCAAAATTCAACTAACTCCAAACATATCGAAGCTTATACTCAAAAAGGTTGCAAATGGCATTTTGAACTCAATGGAAGTGGTCCCGAGTCCTAATTCGACCGTATGCAAAAAGTAGCTTTTCGGACAAAATTTCGAGTATCGATAAAATATTTAAATAAAATATTTAAATATAAAATTGATAAATATGCGGGTAGTTACAAGTTTGATCTGAACTTAAGTTAAATAAAGAAGAATAAAAAGAGAGAAGAGGAAGATGAGTTGCGTACAGGGTGTGTTCTCGGGGAAGATGGAGGTAAACCCGAAGAGTAACTCGAGTGAATTGAAAACTGGCTCGGTTTGATTTCCAAATCTTGCAAACTGATAATGGTATGTAAACTGTTTAAACAAATTTAAGTGATAATTGATGTATGACAGTTATAAATCAAGCTTTATTACCAGTTAATGAATTAAGTAAACACTTAACAAAGTTTGGAATCTAATTAATAATTTAATCAAGTAATTAATATAAAACAAGTGTTGGAATTGAATTAACATCAAAGTTCTCAAATTTGTAATAAGTTGATTTCAAAGTTTAAAGGAGATTTCTTTGAAAATGTAAATTTGGGAATAATTAATATTAATTGATTATTTTCTGAAAATAATTAAGAGTAATTACTTTTTTAATTGTAATTAGCAATGAGTTAAGTAATTTAATTATGAATTCATAGTTAATTAATTAAGTAATCTCATTAAGAATTAAGGATTTATAATTAATTAATTAAGTAATTAATGATTAATAAATGGGTAATTAAGTTGATTAATAATTAAGATTTTACTTAATGATTAAGGGAAATCAATTTAGTAATTAAGACCTAATAATTGATTAAGAATTGATTTGTTAATTAACTAATTTGAAATGAAATAAGTAATCAATGGATAATTAATGATAAATTAAACAGGGTTAAGGAATTAACTCTCAAGAAACTAATTTTAAATTGAATTAATTAAAATAAGAATTAAAGATGATTTCTTATGGATTATGTATGTAGGATATGTGATTTGTTGTAAAATGAATTGATATTCTGTTTGAAATTGTGATGCTGTGAGATGTGAATTACTCTGTGCTGGATTATGATTGGTGATTTTATTCTGTATCGATGAGAAAACCCCTTTGCCTATAAAACGACATTTGAATTTCGATGCGACAGGGATTCGGATTCCGGTTAATTGTCCGAAACCCACATCGAACCATAATGATGAATCTTTGTGATTGATAAATTTATTTATCTATGAATCTGTGAATAAAGATAAGCATTATGGATTATATCCCTTATCGATATTGATTGAATCTGTGATGATTGATGTTGTGCACTATTGTGTAAAATCCCCTGGACCACACTTACACACACAAAAATGGATTTCACGTGGAAATCGGTTAAGTCATAGATTTTTAAATAAGTTTTGAATTTGAAATTTTAAATTCAAATGGTTTTGGAAATAAATTAAGTTTAATGTGAAAAGCTTTTGAAAAGGTGTTTTAAGGATGAAAGTTATTTTGAATAACTTAATAAAAAAATTTGGAATTTGAATAATTCGATTTAAATTGAAATTCAAAATCTGAAATTGAATTCTATGTTCAGTATTTGTGATTTAAAAAGGACTTTACAAGTTATACGGGTTTAAACCGTTTTAAAGCATTATTTTGGGAATTTGAATTAACCCAAAGATTGTAACTTTTATAAATGGAATCGGGTTTTTCCGAAATAAAACTATCGTTTCTAAATGATAAAAGGCTTTCATATGAGAAATGAATTTCAAATGATATTTAAAGGATTTCAAGTTAAACAGAAAATGGTTTTCCAAGTTATGAATGAATCTTTGGAAACAGTTTTGAGAGCTATGAGATAAATCTTAATTTTAGGATTTAAATGAGTTAATCTAATTGGAATGAAAATTGCTTTGAAATCCGTAAATGGATTTTTGTGAAACTGAGTGAACTTTGTGAAGTAAATCTTTTTGTTTAAAAGATTTGAAATGGTAATTGATTTAAACCATTTGAAAGAAAGTTTGGAATTATTAATATGCGACTTAATTGAAACCCCATATCCATATGTTTTTAAATATTGCGCTCATTATTCGGTTTAGCCGGGAAAGGACTGAATAATGATACGTCATTATGGATAGCATTTGAAGACCGGTGGTGAAGACCGGCTATTTGCGAGAATGATAGGATGACCTATCGATTGTCTCTGCATTGAGTTGCTCCGGTATAGAGATTTCCTAAGTGATGGGAAGTCTGATCGGGATTGTGAATGCCCAGATTACAAGGGCTTCTTTGGAAGTGCCTTTGGTTCGAACCTGGAACAGACTTGTATGGATTGTATGTCTGACATTACAAATTGAGATGTAAAGTTGATTTCTTTCAAAGACATTTCAGTTGGTGGCAGAGAATTTATTATCTTATCTTAACATCCTTCTCTGAGACGTACGAGCTCAGAGGTTATGTAGTTGAAGGTTATCAGCGATATACTCCCAATTTGGTAGTGTGGCATGCTAAGTGCTGCTTTGTGTTGATGATCATTGGTTGGCCATTTATGATCAAAGCATGGCTTTCGTGTAAAGCGTAGCTTTGTTGACGAAACTTCATCGAACCTCACAAACCGGTAATGGTCGAAACATGAATTGTGCGGCAAGGTTTCAGGGGCAGCTCCTCTAGGGTGTGACCATTCCTTCTGGAAAAGGGTAGTATCATGGTATGGATCCCAGATACTTACTCATGTGGCACTGTAGTATATTTATTACTGTGTGATGTAGTCGGTGTTGAGAGCTCTCGGATATAGGTCCCAAAGGACCGGGGATGGCATATCTGTAGGTATTACTCCCGGGCAGGGAGGAACCCGACCTTGTGTTGGCAGAGAGCCGGGTAGGTTCTTGGAGGGTCCCGCCAGAGGCGTTCCCATGTGGCAGTAGGAAGTTCCTTAGCCTGACCATTTGTTGGAAATCCATTCATCCAATACGAGCCTTGTACGGTTTTAGTGGTATTACCTGCTATCTACTTATGGTGGTGCCCCACTGTTTGGATGATAGCTATAGTAGGAATAGTTCGAAATGTCTATGCTGGCTAAGATTAATATTATACTTTCGAAGTGTTTTCCACTATGCACTAATAATAATATCAAAATGGTTTTCGCGTATCAAGCATGTTTGACTATCATAAGGAGAAATCTTCTCCAATTCTATGTTTGCATGGTGTGTGTGGCGGGAGGCCTTATGGTAGTCCATTTTCAAAACCATTACGGATTTTTAATTTTTTAAATCTTTAATTGTTTTAAAAAACCAAATCGTTTTTGTTTGCTCATACCAGTCCTATGACTGATACGGAGTTTATTGTTCCTTTCCTAAACTCTGAGTGCCCATAATTTTCCACACGGGCAGTCTAGAGTTTGGTTTTATTTTTAGATAGTCATGTCTAGTAGATTATCTGGAGCTAGTTCAGTCCTTGGACGACACACCAGCCTTGCTTATCTAGGTGCAATCTTGATGGGGGATCGAGCTAGGAGTTTTGGAGCTTTGTCTTTGGAGCTTTTGGATCAGAGTTGCAGTATTGGATTCTGTGAAGACTTGTCTCATATTGTATCATGTTCGCTGTATTCTTTGTTGTTCATTCTCTGATATTGACGATTGTCATTGTATCAAATTGATGTATTGGATATTGTATTCATGTTGTATCAGTGATATCATCTTTTATTTTCTGCTATATTATTTATCATCTAATGGGTGTTGCAAGCTCCCGCGATACGAATTTGATGTTGTTGTCGGACATCGAGTTCGGGTCGTGACAAATTGGTATCAGAGCTGAAGGTTGAGTAAGAACTTTAGCTATGGAGTGTAACACATTAGATAGCTCATTAGATATAGGGTGAAGTAAACCCTAGAATGAGTACAACCAGTGGAACCAAAACCCAGATTTCTCAGTCTATTCTTTTTATCTGTTGTTATTCTCTAAGATATTTCATCCGAATACCTAAATCAAATTTCTTACTATTTATAGATAGTAAGAATGAGTAGAAGAAAAGGACGAAATAGGAGACAGGAAAGTACCACTTCAGCTGGTCAAATCCCTGCCACGACAGATATTCCCATTCAATCTCAATCAAATATGGCTGATTTATACCGAAGTTTTTGTAGACTTGGTGGAAGGCCATTCATTGGCAAATAATCTATTATCGAAGCACAAGCATGGATTCGATTGCGTGAAAAGATTTTCAAAGGATTAAAATTAAAAGATGGTCAAATGCGACTGATAGCTTTTTGGCAACTCTAGGATGAAGCTTTAATTTGGTGGGAAATAGTTACGTTGGATGAGCCGGCTGATGAATTTACTTGGAGTCGTTTCAAGAAAGTGTTCGAGCAACGATATATGCCGTCTGCCGGTATCTCCAGAATGTACCAAGAGTTTATGGATTTAAAACAAGGAAGTTTATCATTTGAGGAATACTTGAACAAATTCAATGTATTATCTCGATTTGGTCCAGAATTAGTGAATACACCGCTACAGAAGAATGAAAAGTTTATTCGAGGAATGAACCAGGAGTTTCAGGAAAGGATGACTACTCACGTTAAGGAATCTTTTTCTGAACTAATTGATATGGGTTATAGATACGATACTCTAGATAAGAAAAAAGATCCAGAGGAGAATGTAGATACAAGTAATCTGAATTGGAGGAAAAAGAAATTTGGTGGAAAGAAATCGAGGAAAGATAAAGGAAAGAAGAATATACGGAAGAAAAAGGTGAAAGAGATTACTTGTTTCAACTGCTTGGAGAAAGGCCATTACTCGAACGATTGTAAGAATCCCAGGGAACAAGGAAAAAGAGAGCCATTTATGAAGCTAGAACAGGAATGTAGGGAATGTTGTTACTGCCACAAGCAGGGACATATGATCATGAATTGCCCAACACTGAAGCAAGTTCAAGCAGCGAGGGCCTGTGAAATTAAAGATGATTATTTAATTTTAAAGGTTAATTAAAGAAATGAAATTTTGTAAGGTAACTATCATGTTTATGATAAAATTGTTCAAATTTTGTTCGACATGCGAACTACCCTTAGTTTTATTTCTCAGCAAATCGTAAAGGAGTTAACTCTCGAATCTAAAATCATAATTGAATTTATTTCTGAGCAAAGAAATTTAAAGAAAATGAAACATCTTCATATAAACATCCTAAGCTTCGAATTTTCAACTAAGTAGGTTGTTTAAAACTTAAATTATAACCTGGAAATGATTTTTAAAACATGACAGTGAATTATAAAAAAAACTGTTTATGCAGGTATAAAGCAGAGAAGAAAAAAATATTCTTATCTTCATGCTTAGATCTTTTTATACTATGATTTCTGAAAGGAAATTGTACATAACAAAGTTAAGCAATTTTTGAAAATAATTACAGGGAGGAATATTAAGTGGATATTGTGTAAAACATATACTTACTGTGAAATCACCATGAATCAGTAGATTCGAGTATTTTAATTTTAAAATCTGATCACACAAGCATGTTCGAATTTCAAAATGATGATTTTAGGTAGAAACCTCATGATTATTAAGTTGCTAAATCTCAAGTATGAGCGGGTTGAACGAAAAATGCCTTTTCGTCAAATTCATTCAATCGGTGAAATTAAATTCTTCGAATTTTGGTTAGGAGATGGATTCAGCGTCAAGTATCATGGGAAAAATATTAGAAATTTTTTCCAACGATCGTGGTGGATTGGCGAGATTTATTTAGGGTTTAAAACTCATTTTTAGCCAGTGATGAATTTTGAATTTGTTCGTTGCCGTGGGGAGATCGAGCGTGGCCGGACCTATGGGGATCGAAGCTCGAGTGGTTGACGATGCTCAGGGTGGAGTGGTGGAATATCTAGCGACGATACGAGGCGGCGCGAGGTGATTTTTGGCCGATGAGTTAGTTCCAGTTGCACGCGAATGCTTGATTTTGACTTGTGGGAAGTTTTGAATTCCTGGGTGGTGGATTGGGTTGAGGGGGCTAACATCGACTTGGTGGTGGGAGGCGACATGATCGGTGATGGCCAGATAGGCGTGCACCGTGCACGCGTGGGTCGTGTGTATCATGTGGTTAGCGTGGTGGGGTGACTCAAGTAGGACTCGAGCAAGTGGAAGGTTTTTCACGGGTTCAAGCTCAAGTGCGTGAGTTAGTTGGCTGCTAGTATAGTTTGATCTGAACTTAAGTTAAATAAAGAAGAAAAAAAGAGAGAAGAGGAAGATGAGTTGCGTACAGTGTGTGTTCTCGGGGAAGATGGAGGTAAACCCGAAGTGTAACTCGAGTGAACTGATAACTGGATCGGTTTGATTTCCAAATCTTGCAAACTTATAATGGTATGCAAACTGTTTAAACGAATTTAAGTGATAATTGATGTATGACAGTTATAAATCAAGCTTTATTAACAGTTAATGAATTAAGTAAACACTTAACAAAGTTTGGAATTTAGCTAATAATTTAATCAAGTAATTAATATAAAACAAGTGTTGGAATTTAATTGACATCAAAGTTCTCAAATTTGTATTAAGTTGATTTCAAAGTTTAATGGAGATCTCTTTGAAAATGTAAATTTGTGAATAAATAATATTAATTGATTATTTTCTGAAAATAATTAAGAGTAATTACTTTTTTAATTGTAATTAGTAACGAATTTAGCAATTTAATTATGAATTCATAGTTAATTAATTAAGTAATCTCATTAAGAATTAAGGATTTATAATTAATTAATTAAGTAATTAATGATTAATAAATGGGTAATTAAGTTGATTAATAATTAGGACTTTTACTTAATGATTAAGGGAAATCAATTTAGTAATTAAGACCTAATAATTGATTAAGAATTGATTTCTTAATTAACTAATTTGAAATGAAATAAGCAATCAATGGATAATTAATGATAAAGTAAATAGGGTTAATGAATTAACTCTCAAGAAATAAATTTTAAATTGAATTAAGTACAATAAGAATTAAAGATGATTGCTTATGGATTGTGTATGTAGGATATCTGATTTGTTGTAAAATGAATTTATATTTCTGTTTGAAATCGTGATGCTATGAGATGTGAATTACTCTGTGCTGGATTATGATTGGTGATTTTATTCTGTATCGATGAGAAAACCCCTTTGCCTATAAAACGACATTTGAATTTCGATGCGACAGGGATTCGGATTCCGGTTAGTTGTCCGAAACCCACATCCAACCGTAATGATGAATCTTTGTGATTGATAAATTTATTTATCTATGAATCTGTGAATAAAGATAAGCGTTATGGATTATATCGCTTATCGATATTAATTGAATCTGTGATGATTAACGTTGTGCACTATTGTGTAAAAGCCCCTAGACCATACTTACACACACAAAAATGGATTTCACGTGGAAATCAGTTAAGTCACAGATTTTTAAATAAGTTTTTAATTTGAATTTTTAAATTCAAATGGTTTTGGATATAAATTAAGTTTAATGTGAAAAGCTTTTAAAAAGGTGTTTTAAGGATGAAAATTATTTGAATAACTTAATAAAAAAATTTGGAATTTGAATAATTCGATTTAAATTGAAATTCAAAATCTGAAATTGAATTCTATGTTCAGTATTTATGATTTAAAAAAGACTTTACAAGTTATACGGGTTTAAACCATTTTTAAAGCGTTATTTTGGGAATTTGAATTAACCCAAAGACTGTAACTTGTATAAATGGAATCGGGTTTTTCCTAAATAAAACTATCGTTTCTAGATGGTAAAAAGCTTTCATATGAGAAATGAATTTCAAATGATATTTAAAGGATTTCAAGTTAAATAGAAAATGGTTTTCCAAGTTATGAATGAATCTTTGGAAACGGTTTTGAAAGCTATGAGATAAATCTTAATTTTAAGATTTAAATGAGTTAATCTAATTGGAATGAAAATTGCTTTGAAATCCGTAAATGGATCTTTATGAAACTGAGTGAACTTTGTGAAGTAACTCTTTTTGTTTAAAAGATTTGAAATGGTAATTGATTTAAACCATTTGAAAGAAAGTTTGGAATTATTAAGTTGTGACTTAATTGAAACCCCATATCCATATGTTTTTAAATATTGCGCTCATTATTCGGTTTTGCCGGGAAAGGACCGAATAATGATACGTCGTTATGGATAGCATTTGAAGACCGGTGGTGAAGACCGGCTATTTGCGAGAATGATAGGATGACCTATCGATTGTCTCTGCATTGAGTAGCTCCGGTTTAGAGATTTCCTAAGTGATGGGAAGTCCGATCGGGATTGTGAATATCCAGATTGCAAGGGCTTCTTTGGAAGTGCCTTCGGTTCGAACCTGGAACAGACTTGTATCGAATGTATGTCTGAAATTACAAATTGAGATGTAAAGCTAATTTCTTTCAAAGACATTTCAGTTGGTGGCGGAGAATTTATTCTCTTATCTTAACACCCTTCTCTGAGATGTACGGGCTCAGAGGTTATGTAGTTGAAGGTTATCGGCGATATACTCCCAATTTGGTAGTGTAGCATGCTAAGTGCTGCTGTGTGTTGATGATCATTGGTTGGTCATTTGTGATCAAAGCATGGCTTTCGTGTAAAGCGTAGCTTTGTGGATGAAACTTCGTCGAACCTCACAAACCGGTAATGGTCGAAACAGGAATTGTGCGGCAAGGTTTCAGGGGTAGCTCCCCTAGGGTGTGACCATTCCTTCTGGAAAAGGGTAGTATCATGGTATAGAGCCCAGATACTTACTCATGTGGGCGCTGTAGTATATTTATTAATGTGTGATGTAGTTGGTGTTGAGAGCTCTCGGATAAAGGTCCCAAAGGACCGGGGATGGCATATCTGTAGGTATTACTCCCGGGGAGGGAGGAACCCGACATTGTGTTGGCAGAGAGTCGGGTAGGTTCTCGGGGCGTCCCGCCGAGGCGTTCCCATGTGGCAGTAGGAAGTTCCTTAGCCTGACCATTTGTTAGAAATCCATTCATCCAATACGAGCCTTGTACGGTTTTAGTGGTATTACCTGCCATCTACTTATGGTGGCGCCCCACTGTTTGGATGGTAACTATAGTAGGCATAGTTCGAAATGTCTATGCTGGCTAAGATTAATATTGTACTTTCGAAGTGTTTTCCACTATGCACTAATAATAATATCAAAATGGTTTTCGCGTATCAAGCATGTTTGACTATCATAAGGAGAAATATCCTCCAATTCTATGTTTGCATAGTGTGTGTGGCGGGAGGCCTTATGGTAGTTCATTTTCAAAAAGCCTTACGGATTTTTAAATTTTAAAATCTTTAATTGTTTTAAAAGACCAAACCGTTTTTGTTGGCTCATACCAGTCCCATGACTGACTCGGAGTTTATTGTTCCTTTCCTAAACTCTGGGTGCCCATAATTTTCCATACGGGCAGTCTAGAGTTTGGTTTTATTTTTAGATAGTCAGGTCTAGTAGATTATTTGGAGCAAGTTCAGTCCTTGGACGACACACTAGCCTTGCTTATCTAGGTGCAATCTTGATGGGGGATCGAGCTAGGAGTTTTGGAGCTTTGTCTTTGGAGCTTTTGGATCAGAGTTGCAGTATTGGATTCTGTGAAGACTTGTCTCATATTGTATCATGTTCGCTGTATTCTTTGTTTTTTATTCTCTGATATTGACGATTATCATTGTATCAAATTGATGTATTGGATATTGTATTCATGTTGTATCAGTGATATCATCTTATATTTTCTGCTGTGTTATTTATCATCTAATGGGTGTTGCAAGCTCCCGTGATCCGAATTTGATGTTGTTGTCGGACATCGAGTTCGGGTCGTGACAAATTGGTATCGGAGCTGAAGGTTGAGTAAGAACTTTAGCTATGGAGTGTAACACATTAGATAGCTCATTAGAGATAGGGTGAAGTATACCCTAGAATGAGTACAACCGGTGGAACCAAAACCCAAATTTCTCAGTCTGTTCTTTTTATCTGTTGTTATTCTCTAAGATATTTCTTCCGAATACCTAAACCGGATTTCTTACTGTTTATAGATAGTAAGAATGAGTGGAAGAAGAGGACGAAATAGGAGACAGGAAAGTACCACTTCAGCTGGTCAAAGCCCTGCCATGACAGATATTCCCATTCAATCTCAATCAAATCTGGCTGATTTATATCAAAGTTTTTGTAGACTTGGTGGAAAGCCGTTCACTGGCAAATAATATGTTATCGAAGCACAAGCATGGATTCGATTGCATGAAAATATTTTCAAAGGATTAAAATTAGAAGATGGTCAAATGCGACTGACAGCTTCTTGGCAACTCCAGGATGAGGCTTTAATTTGGTGGGAAACAGTTACGTTGGATGAGCCGGCTGATGAATTTACTTGGAGTCGTTTCAAGGAAGTATTCGAGCAACGATATATGCCGTCTGCCGGTATCTCCAGAATGTACCAAGAGTTTATGGATTTAATGCAAGGAAGTTTATCATTTGAGGAATACTTGAACAAATTCAATGTATTATCTCGATTTGGTCCAGAATTAGTGAATACACCGCTACAGAAGAATGAAAAGTTTATTCGAGGAATGAACCAGGAGTTTCAGGAAAGGATGACTACTCACGTTAAGGAATCTTTTTCTGAACTAATTGATATGGGTTATAGATACGATACTCTAGATAAGCAAAAAGATCCAGAGGAGAATGTAGATACAAGTAATCTGAATTGGAGGAAAAAGAAATTTGGTGGAAAGAAATCGAGGAAAGATAAAGGAAAGAAGAATATACAGAAGAAAAAGGTGAAAGAGATTACTTGTTTCAACTGCTTGGAGAAAGGCCATTACTCGAACGATTGTAAGAATCCCAGGGAACAAGGAAAAAGAGAGCCATTTATGAAGCCAGAACAGGAATGTAGGGAATGTTGTTACTGCCACAAGCAGGGACATATGATCATGAATTGCCCAACACTGAAGCAAGTTCAAGCAGGGAGGGCCTGTGAAATTAAAGATGATTATTTAATTTTAAAGGTTAATTAAAGAAATGAAATTTTGTAAGGTAACTATCATGTTTATGATAAAATTGTTCGAATTTTGTTCGACATGCGAACTACCCTTAGTTTTATTTCTCAACAAATCGTAAAGGAGTTAACTCTCGAATATGAAATCATAATTGAATCTATTTCTATCTATTTCTTTGGGTTTCGATATAATCTACGAACGGTTAGTAATCCCTTTGAACTAACCAATACCCCTGTATACTTCATAGATCAGATAACCCAATTGTTTCGTAATGGATTGAGTTGTCCTCACATCTATTGTTGATATTCTGATTTGGTAAGCGAAATGCAGAATTGATATTCGGTTTGATTTGAAAAGATATTTCTCTATCTTTCATCTATCTTAGTTGTCTCCTTGGCAAATTTCGGGGACGAAATTTCTTAAGAGGGGGAATCTGTAACGATCCCGATTTAAAGGCGAATTTAATTTTGTAATTAAATATAATTTTTGGGTTAAATTGTCTGTTTATTTGAATTTTTCAAATTTAATAAGAGACATATATTTGAAGCTCAAAATAAATGTTTTCAACTAAATTGAAGTGGACTCTAAACAAAATTTTGATTTGGAAATTCAAAATAAATTTTCTTTAAAAGGTTATAAAAAGTATAAAATAAAAACTACTTATCAATATTGAATATAAGTGTAAAGTATAAAATAAATTATACGTTATAAATTAATACTTGATAGTTAAACCATAAATAGAAATAAAATTCAAGCATATATGTTAATAATAAAATTTTATGGTTATGCAGCGACATAAAATCAAACCATAAAATGATAACAAATGAAATACATGCACAATAGGCAAGCAAGAAATAAATGGAACAAAGTGTTATGTATTTATGTAAAGAACAAGTAAACAAAAAAAATCTATGTACATACAAAATACTAAAAAAATATATAATAAGATAAGTATAGAAACATAAAGTACTATGCATTTAATGCTTGAATCTCTAGCACATACAAAATGAATATTTGCAGCCTCCAAAGTAAGAAGTAAAAATCTGCTAGTTAAAGAACAAAGCAAAGGAAACAAATTGGTAAGTATGTACACATGAGACATAAAGGACTTAAGCATTTAATGCTAGCATAAACAAAGTCAATTTGAAATATACAAAATCATTTCAGCCGAACTTAATTTTTGCTTAGCCACCAAAACAAAAAAATATCTCTTGTATTGTACAAAATAAATAATAATTTACCTGTAACTTGTTTCCTATAGATCATCTTCATTTCAGTTCGTCCATCCAAGCGATGAAAATCTGGGGTAAGCATCATCTTAAAAAAATTAAACAAAACCTCAATTAAATCAACCATTCATTCAATAACAAAACAGAAGAAAAGAAGAAGAAAGGAAAATTGCAGTTTTCACAAACAAAGGAATTATCTGTTTTAAAACATGTCAAGGTGAGCAAATATTTCTACCCTGAAATTTCTTTTTGTGTTAATGCCTATGAGTAAACTTACAGTTTTTTTAATTTAAGTTTGGAAATTAGTTTATAAACTTTGTGTTTGCTGTATGATGTAAATTGGTGTTTCTAAGATGGTTCTCTGGAAATGTAGTATATAATGTTCTTTAATATTTAAAGTTCTGAGCAAAGAAATTTAAAGAAAATGAAACATCTTCATATAAACATCCTAAGCTTCGAATTTTCAACTAAGTAGGTTGTTTAAAACTTAAATTATAACCTGGAAATGATTTTTAAAACATGACAGTGAATTGTAGAAAAAACTGTTTATGCAGGTATAAAGCAGAGAAGAAAAAATTATTCTTATCTTCATGCTTATATCTTTTTATACTATGATTTCTGAAAGGAAATTGTTCATAACAAAGTTAAGCAATTTTTGAAAATAATTACAGGGAGGAATATTAAGTGGATACTGTGTAAAACATATACTTACAGTGAAATCATCATGAATCAGTAGATTCGAGTATTTTAATTTTAAAATCTGATCACACAAGCATGTTCGAATTTCAAAATGATGATTTTAGGTAGAAACCTCATGATTATTAAGTTGCTAAATCTCGAGTATGAGTGGGTTGAACGAAAAGGGCCTTTTCGTCAAATTCCTTCAATCGTTGAAATTAAATTCTTCGAATTTTGGTCAGGAGATGGATTCAGTGTCAAGTATCATGGGAAAAATATTAGAAATCTTTTCCAACGATCGTGGTGGATTGGCGAGATTTATTTAGGGTTTAAAACTCATTTGTAGCCAGTGATGAATTTTGAATTTGTTCGTTGCCGTGGGGAGATCGAGCGTGGCCGGACCTATGGGGATTGAAGCTCGAGTGGTTGACGATACTCAGGGTGGAGTGGTGGAATTTTTAGCGACGATACGAGGCGGCGCGAGGTGATTTTTGGCCGATGAGTTAGTTCCGGTTGCACGCGAATGCTTGATTTTGACTTGTGGGAAGCTTTGAATTCCTGGGTGGTGGATTGGGTTGAGGGGGCCAACGTCGACTTGGTGGTGGGAGGCGACATGATCGGTGATGGCCAGATTGGCGTGCACCGTGCACGCGTGGGTCGTGTGTATCAGGTGGTTAGCGTGGTGGGGTGACTCGAGTAGGACTCTAGCAAGTGGAAGGTTTTTCACAGGTTCAAGCTCAAGTGCGTAAGTTAGTTGGCTGCTAGTATAGTTTGATTTGAACTTAAGTTAAATAAAGAAGAAAAAAGAGAGAGAAGAGGAAGATGAGTTGCGTACAGGGTGTGTTCTTGGGGAAGATGGAGGTAAACCCGAAGTGTAACTCGAGTGAACTGAAAACTAGCTCGGTTTGATTTCTAAATCTTGCAAACTAATAATGGTATGCAAACTGTTTAAACAAATTTAAGTGATAATTGATGTATGACATTTATAAATCAAGCTTTATTACCAGTTAATGAATTAAGTAAACACTTAACAAAGTTTGGAATCTAATTAATAATTTAATCAAGTAATTAATATAAAACAAGCGTTGGAATTTAATTAACATTAAATTTCTCAAATTTTTAATAAGTTGATTTCAAAGTTTAAAAGAGATTTCTTTGAAAATGTAAATTTGTGAATAATTAATATTAATTGATTATTTTCTGAAAATAATTAAGAGTAATTACTTTTTTAATTGTAATTAGTAATGAATTAAGTAATTTAATTATGAATTCATAGTTAATTAATTAAGTAATCTCATTAAGAATTAAGGATTTATAATTAATTAATTAAGTAATTAATGATTAATAAATGGGTAATTAAGTTGGTTAATAATTAAGACTTTTACTTAATGATTAAGGGAAATCAATTTAGTAATTAAGACCTAATAATTGATTAAGAATTGATTTGTTAATTAACTAATTTGAAATGAAATAAGCAATCAATGGATAATTAATGATAAAGTAAATAGGGTTAAGGAATTAACTCTCAAGAAATAAATTTTAAATTGAATTAATTACAATAATAATTAAAGATGATTGCTTATGGATTGTGTATGTAGGATATCTGATTTGTTGTAAAATGAATTTATATTTCTGTTTGAAATTGTGATGCTGTGAGATGTGAATTACTCTGTGCTGGATTATGATTGGTGATTTTATTCTGTATCGATGAGAAAACCCCTTTGCCTATAAAACGACATTTGAATTTCGATGCGACAGGGATTCGGATTCCGGTTAGTTGTCCGAAACCCATATCGAACCGTAATGATGAATCTTTGTGATTGATAAATTTATTTATCTATGAATCTGTGAATAAAGATAAGCGTTATGGATTATATCGCTTATCGATATTGATTGAATCTGTGATGATTGACGTTGTGCACTATTGTGTAAAAGCCCCTAGACCACACTTACACACACAAAAATGGATTTCACGTGGAAATCGGTTAAGTCACAGATTTTTAAATAAGTTTTGAATTTGAATTTTTAAATTCAAATGGTTTTGGAAATAAAGTTTAATGTGAAAAGCTTTTGAAAAGGTGTTTTAAGGATGAAAATTATTTTGAATAACTTAATAAAAAAATTTGGAATTTGAATAATTCGATTTAAATTGAAATTCAAAATCTGAAATGGAATTCTATGTTCAGTATTTATGATTTAAAAAGGACTTTACAAGTTATACGGGTTTAAACCGTTTTAAAGCGTTATTTTGGGAATTTGAATTAACCCAAAGATTGTAACTTGTACAAATGGAATCGGGTTTTTTGAAATAAAACTATCGTTTCTAGATGATAAAAAGCTTTCATATGAGAAATGAATTTCAAATGATATTTAAAGGATTTCAAGTTAAACAGAAAATGGTTTTCCAAGTTATGAATTAATCTTTGGAAACAGTTTTGAAAGCTATGAGATAAATCTTAATTTTAAGATTTAAATGAGTTAATCTAATTGGAATGAAAATTGCTTTGAAATCCGTAAATGGATCTTTGTGAAGCTGAGTGAACTTTGTGAAGTAAATCTTTTTGTTTAAAAGATTTGAAATGGTAATTGATTTAAACCATTTGAAAGATAGTTTGGAATTATTAAGCTGTGACTTAATTGAAACCCCATATCCATATGTTTTTAAATATTGCACTCATTATACGGTTTAGCCGGGAAAGGACCGAATAATGATACGTCGTTATGGATAACATTTGAAGACTGGTGGTGAAGACCGGCTATTTGCGAGAACGATAGGATGACCTATCGATTGTCGCTGCACTGAGTTGCTCCGGTATAGAGATTTCCTAAGTGATGGGAAGTCCGATCGGGATTGTGAATACCTGGATTGCAAGGGCTTCTTTGAAAGTGCCTTTGGTTCTGTTCGAACCTAGAACAGACTTATATGGATTGTATGTATGACATTACAAATTGGGATGTAAAGCTGATTTCTTTCAAAGACATTTCTGTTGGTGGTGAAGAATTTATTCTCTTAGCTTAACACCCTTCTCTGAGACGCACGAGCTCAGAGGTTATGTAGTTGAAGATTATCAGCGATATACTCCCAAGTTGGTAGTGTGGCATGCTAAGTGCTGCTGTGTGTTGATGATAATTGGTTTGTCATTTGTGATCAAAGCATGACATTCTTGTAAAGCGTAGCTTTGTGGACGAAACTTCGTCGTACCTCACAAACCGGTAATGGTCGAAACAGGAATTGGGCGGCAAGGTTTCAGAGGTAGCTCCCCTAGGGTGTGACCATTCCTTGTGGAAAAGGGTAGTATAATGGTATGGAGCCCAGATACTTACTCATGTGGGCACTGTAGTATATTTATTACTGTGTGATGTTGTTGGTGTTGAGAGCTCTCGGATAAAGGTCCCAAAGGACCGGGGATGGCATATCTATAGGTATTACTCCCGGGCAAGGAGGAAGCCGACCTTGTGTTTGCAGAGAGCCGGCTAGGTTCTCGGGGCATCCCGCCAGAGGTGTTCTCATGTGGTAGTAGGAAGTTCCTTAGCCTGACCATTTGTTGGAAATCCATTCATCCAATACGAGCCTTGTACGGTTTTAGTGGTATTACCTGCCATCTACTTATGGTGGCGCTTCACTGTTTGGATGGTAGCTATAGTAGGCATAATTCGAAATATCTATGCTGGCTAAAATTAATATTATACTTTCGAAGTGTTTTCCACTATGCACTAATAATAATATCAAAATGGTTTTCGCGTATCAAGCATGTTTGACTATCATAAGAAGAAATCTCCTCCAATTCTGTGTTTGCATGGTGTGTGTGGCGGGAGGCCTTATGGTAGTTTATTTTCAAAAAGCATTACGGATTTTTAAATTTTAAAAGCTTTAATTGTTTTAAAAGACCAAATCGTTTTTTTTGCTCATACCAGTCACATGACTGACTCGGAGTTTATTGTTCCTTTTCTAAACTCTGGTGCCTATAATTTTCCACACGGGCAGTATAGAGTTTGGTTTTATTTTTAGATAGTCAGGTCTAGTAGATTATCTGGAGCTAGTTCAGTCCTTGGACGACACACCAATCTTGCTTATCTAGGTGCAATCTTGATGGGGGATCGAGCTAGGAGTTTTGGAGCTTTTGGATCAGAGTTGCAGTATTGGATTCTGTGAAGACTTGTCTCATATTGTATCATGTTCCGCTGTATTCTTTGTTGTTTATTCTCTGATATTGATGATTATCATTGTATCAAATTGATGTATTGGATATTGTATTCATGTTGTATCAGTGATATCATCTTTTATTTTCTGCTGTGTTATTTATCATCTAATGGGTGTTGCAAGCTCCCGCGGTACGAATTTGATGTTGTTGTCGGACATCGAGTTTGGGTCGTGACATCATATGCTTGTATATTTCTTTGCACTTATGTGCTTCTTTTATTTTGCAGTTGCTTCTTAGCCCAGAATCTTGTAACTAGGCCCAGTTGTCACAGGTTAAGTGCTATTAATTGTGTTATTATGTATTTTTTTCCTTTTTCCTTCTTTTCTTTTCTTGTTTGATATGAAACTTCTTAGTCTTATTTGTATAGATTGATTGATAGTTTGATAGTTGCTTGTTTTTTGATCATTTTTGGAAGTGTTTGTTAGTAAGGCATCATATAGAATTATGTTAACAATAGGATTTGATAGGGTCTTTGTTCCATGAAAATACAATTTCAATCGATCATTGGAATTTCGTCTTTAACTTGTTTTCAGTCGACGCTATTATAGCATATCTAACTTGTTTTCAATTGGTATGGTACTTAGTTTCTTACTGCTTAGTAGTTGATCATAATTTTAACTTGCATAACAAAGCAGTTATATGAAACTAAGCGAGGACATGATTTGAGAAGAATAACTTGCTTTCTCTTAAATGCTGAAAGATGAAATATTTATAAAGATCGGGAATTTGCCTTCTTTTCAGCTTCACGGTTCAAGCATCTTGGTTAGCATCCATTTCATCTTATGCAGGACGTGATAGAGATAATGAAAGAATCCTTATATGATAATCACGTAGATGAGCATGGGGTTATGGATATTGCAAGGAGTGCAGGCATAAGCCAACAGAAAGAGGCAAAGCGAATTCTGAATATCCTAAATAAGCAATCTAAATTGCAGTAAAAGGACTGTTTCTCAATTTATGTATGTATCATTCATGCATTTCTTACCATACTTATATTGATTATTGAATTATTCTTGCTTCATGGCTTACCTTATGATAGCATAAGCAACAAATTTATTGAGGTTGTGGTTACAAAAAAATTAAATCTGATATGACGTTTTACATGCATTTAGGGAAATGTACATTCTAACAAATAGGATCAGCTTGAGAATTCCAGATATATACACATTGGTGGAGAATGTGAATAGTGTTGGTTATTTGCTTAAGAAAGGGCAAAAAATGTATCAGGTTTGTCTTCACACTATAATTATTTTATAGAAAAACCATGCACCAACTTTCATACATATGGCTAGGTTGTCTTTTTATAATACTTCTGCTTTTGATATGTATTTGGAGATCTCTTAGTTTAGAAACATGTTAGTTTATTATCTCTTCCATTATTTCGATGTTTGACATATGAGCCAGTATTCCAATCGGAATTTGGATATTCTACAATTTTGGTCCGCTTTCGCATGAAGACTAGAACATATTCCAGTTTAAGGCTTCAAAGGATTAAAAAAAGAACAAATTATAGCGTAAACTATCAGCAAGTGTTGTAAACAAATAAAAAGTATTTAAGAAGTAACATATAGATAATACAAAAAGGTAACGAAATTCCAAATTAATTCATAAAAGAAAAAAAGAAAAAAGAACAATGAAATAGTAATCAGATCAAATTTAGGGTGTAATACATCTAATATCTTCATAACTACAGATATACATTATCCATTAATGCATTTTTATAGAAATAAGTAACAAAATTTATACCAAACTGAAAAAGAAATATTCAAAATTTAATTTATGAGTCTTGTTAAGATAATCAATTCATGTTCTTCTCAATGGCTAGCTCCCATAGTAGCAATTTTTACTGATAAAACTTAAAAATGTTTGTTTCTTATTCAATCAGCTCTCGCATCTGTGGTTGCCTAGTAGCTGAAAGAACATTGTATTTTAAAGTGGAAAGTTTTGATAGTTTCAACATTCAAATCATGAATGTTTTTGTTACACCTACAAGAACAAATAGATCAAGCACTGGTTGCTTTATGCCTACCATTTATCATGATGTCCAAAAAACCATTCAACGATTTTCTATAAAGCTTCCCATTTGGATTGTTTTTAATTGTTAATTTTCTCTTAAATCTTTTAGTCGTCACTATCAAACTTATCAGGCTAAAATTTCTTTTGTATGTCACTGTTTTTCCAAGAGCTCCACTCCTAAAAAATTTATTCCAAGTATAATCCTCATTTAAAATTTATTATGGGAATAAATTTGTATAGTACTTGTTTGCTCTGTGCTTGCATAATTATGAACTAAAATTTTGTACATGTTCATTTATGCAAAAGCATGTATAAAAGACTATATTATGGTAAAAGAATGTTTATTATCTCAATAAAATTCAAAAGAGATCTAAACTTGAAATAACTTTTTATTGAAGACCTACAATGAAAATTTGTCCTATTTAAAACTATAGGCATCTAATCAAGTTATGCAAAGTTTACTTGGTGTCAGTTGCTTCTTGAGTTATAACTTTTTATGCTGTATTCATGCAGCATATTGGAAGCATTAGATGCAATACTAGAGAGCAGTTCACAAACACTTGCAGTCCCCATCCTCCCACTCATTCCCAGTCAAAGAAAACAAGGAAACTATCAGTACTTCCACTTCGCCTGGCTAAGCCAAGAAGACATAGCCAAGTTCTTCCTAAACAACATATTCCTCATGCTTGGTACATTATCCAGTATAGTCAGTGAATGCTTGAACTTTAATTTTTGAGTTGAAAATATTTTCTTTGAATGGAATAAAAGTTTATGTTTGCTGCAATAATGCAATCCATTTATAGCAAGACCTAAGCATAAACCTGAGTATCCAAGTTGAAAGCTATTAAACAAAATTATCTGTCATTTATTGTCAGCCACATTTTTGCTTTAAAGACAAGGTACAATAGTTCAATTCTGAGAAGTCTTCAATTTTACTTAAACACTGCTCTACCTTATATCCCATTCATTTGTTAATCATATTCCACGAACTTACTCAACAACTACGCATGAATAGTGGAAAACCTCAAGCAGTGCCTTCTCGTGTACCTAGATCTAGCTGCTTGGATCATCTGGTATGTCAACAAAACCAAATAAATATACAGTTAATTCTATGCTTATTTCTTTTAAAGTGTCATGTAATTTATTACTCTCATGGTTTTTATTTCATGATTTTTATTTGCACGACAGTACATTTTTAGTTGAACATTACAATTCTAGCACTGTAGTTAGGTATTCAATTACTGTTTCTTAGTCTTTATTAGAGGAACGAAAGCATTCAAAAACTCTTGCCTATTATCTTAATGAAGCGACCGTTAAAGGTTCTCTTTTGGACAGGATAACTACGTTAGAAACTAGACTGCTACAGGTATGTATTAGCACCAACTAAGTCGACAAATTTGCTAGAAAATGAACTTGCATTATAACGTAAAGGTTAATCGCTATCACAACATGTAAATTAAGCGTAGATTCAAATAAGAATACTCGGGATAAATTGGTCATTTATGTGCTAGAGAAATCACGATTTGTGCAGTAGCATATGCTCCTTTTTCCAACATACAACCAAGCAATCTTTTGATAATTTTTTTCTTCTAACTAATAGTTAGTTGTATAAAGGGATGGATGGAGAAAAAATTCTAAAGCTCTTGATTAAGTCCGCACCTGAAGAGAAGGTAAAGACTCCTGAACTGCGGGTATCGAGATATAAAAGAGGATAAGAGGGGTTTGCAAGAATTAATTTGGATAATTTCAGATTTCAATTTCAAATATGGTGCGATCATTTATATGCATCAGAAGCAAACAGATCGAAAAGAAGTTTCTACCTGTGCTATCAATCTTTGGAACCGATTGAGAATATACCTAAAGACGCTATCATGGAAGCGCTAAAAGTATTGCTCGGTACATTTTTCGAGTTGGTTGATGGTGGTTTTGTAGTTTGGCCGGAGTGTCGTATTCATTGTTTATAAGCTTCTAGATATGTTGTATTAGTGAAATTTGAAGTTGGCACAATAACTTTATAGAATTTGGTACGTACAATTTTGTACGTTGATGTATTTTATAATTTGATGACATGTTAGTTTTGAAATTTAGTTTCGTGTTTTCTGTTGTCATAAATTCGTATAGACATAATTGAATGAAATACCGTTAGATGCTGAATAACATATGGTTCAACTATACCAAATTTGCAACACTTATAAGTGTTGGTAATCTTGCTATTTACCTCTGTGTGCAAGGAATTCCCAACGGTTCTAACCTTTGGAAATTAAAATATTCCCAATGGTTATAACTGTTGGAAATATGAAAATAGTCGTAGGTTATAACCATAATTTCCAACGGTTATAATCGTTGGAAAAGAAAAAAATTCCCAACGGTTATAACCATAAGAAAAGAAAAAATTCTCAACGGTTATAACCGTTACAAAATATGTAAAAAACAAAATTATAATGTATCTACTACCAACGGTTATAACCTTTGGGAATTTGATTACCAACGTTTATAACCTTTACAAAATGACAATTCTGGTGTTGGGAGACTGTAAGAAAGCCTTCCAAGAAATAAAGGCCATTTGGAAAAGCACTGATATTATCCAGCCTCAAGAATGGGGAAAGCTTATACTTATATATGGTAGTCGCAAAATATGCGGTTAGTTCGGTTCTGATTAGAGAAGAAAACAAAACTTAGCTTCCCGTTTATTATGTAAGCAAATGATTGAAGAATGCCGAAGTTCGATACGCTATCATAGAAAAGTTGGCTTATTGTTTGATAGTTACAACATTGAAACTCAGAGCATACTTCCAGGTACATCTGACCAAAGTATTGACTAACTTTCTGTTCTAGCAAGTTTTCAGTAAACCCGAGACTTCGGGGAGGCTAATAAAATGGATAATTGAACTTGGCCAATACGACATCAAGTTTCAGCCACAAGCAGCAATTAAAGGGCGAGCATTTGCGGATTTTATCAATGAATGCACAGGCTTTGTTAAAGAGTAGCCAGAGAAAGAAGAAGATCAAAAACCGGCAACTATTTGTGGATGGGGCATCAAATGAGCAAGGAGCCAGAGTAGGGTATGTCATAATCTCACCAGATGGACACTGCCTACACTGTCCAATGAAGCTGAGATTTCTTATGAATATTGAATTCAAATATGAAATCAATCATTTCGGCCATTAACTTTCTTAGTGACCAATTGCACATGATACACACTTATCATCTTAAAGCATATGTTATGTCATAGAACCAATTTGGATATCTTGACTCTAATGTATATTGTTCTTACAATCAAAACCCTTGCAGCACCAACTTAACGTGATGATGAAAATCCAATATCACTTAGTCCAACGGACTAGAGATATTTTTGCCAAAATGAGAATCTATGGCATAATTGAATCCACTCTTTACTCAAATATATATACATCGAGTTTCGAAAGCTTTCGAAAGGCACTGGACCTTCGAAGGGGTTCTCATCATAACTATTGAATCAACTCCTTTGAGAGGACTTCTTCGAAATGCATTTGAATGCTTTTGAATATACTTGGCTTTGGAAGAAGTTCCATCCATGGTTGTTTTAACACCTTTGGAGGGGTCTTTTCGAATGAATTCTCTTAACTAGAACTCATTTTGATCCCTTCGAAAGGGTCTGTACATAAGACTGCAACATTAAATCATAGTTTGTCAATACAAGCTTTTTCAAAATCCTTGGAAAGAATTCTTCTTTTGATTTACTATCAATTCAGTGCACTTTTGGATACTGACTATCAAATTATCAAAAAGCATTAATGAGCTCTACGCGGAACCTTTCTAGCTCATTGAACTGGTTCATAAACTCCTTCACAATCAATCTCTATGCTTTAAATTTATGAACTTTTCCAACTATAACTCATACTCGGTGGTGGAGAGAAATTTGGCCTCAAACCGCCTCTTGAAATTCCCTATGTGATCTCTTTCTCCTCCATTTTAGTCACTACTATGTCCCACCGCCTCTCCCAGTAAGTGCGAGGAAGTATCCTGTCTCCTCATGCCATCTTCAAGTCCCAAGGGTCCAAATACCCTCTCACAAGTGTCGATCCAAGCCCCTACATCTACATAAGTCTCTGTACCTACAAATGGCTTCCCTCCGAGACTGATAAAATCCTTGCAAATCTTAGTGAAATCAGGGGAAGGTAAGGGAGTTACCTCTGGTGCTTGTATAGGGGGTCCTTGATTAGGATTAAGCTCAGCGGTACCCCTCACCTACAAGTAATAGTGGAACAAATTGCGGACTGCCACACCAGGAATGTCGGTGGTATTATCTGAGCTATCACCAGCGTTATCAACCATCTTTTATCTATGATATGAAGATTATTACGGCTCTCCTACAGATAGTATTAACATGATATGGGATTCATTTGTATGAGACCTTTTTGAAAATATTCATGTATACATGTATCTTTTTGAAAACACTGTGAAAGTCCTTTGGAAAAAAATTCTTTTTAGAAAACCCTTTTTTGAATACGTTTCTCAATAAGTACCTAAACGCTGGGAAGCATTGAACCTAAGCTCAATATCAAGTGTGATAATCCGCACTTCTAGGCATAAGTCATGTCTAAAAGTACGAGATGTTGGTTGGTTTGAAACATTACAGAGCAATGTTAAAGCATGCACTATAAGAAAATTTGCTTTTAGTTGCATTAATTGGTAGCGTTTAGAACCATATGCCACCATTGGACCTTTTTAAATATAGAAATAAACAATTGAACGCTGCTAATGGGTTCCCGCCAACAATTCATGAAAATTTGGTTAAATTTTTCCTTGATTCCCGAAAAGCTAATTATAGGTTCTTCTTTCCATCAGAACAATAGGGCAGTCATGGTAAAATCTTGGTTTATTCAATTTTCAAGGACTCCCAAGCTCGTAGCTTATTTTAACACCTAACACTTTTCTCGTCCTCCTTTCAGAAAGTACGATGGAAAAAAAATCTTACTTCCAATCCCTCAAAACCCTCATCTTCATCCCCAAAATTCCTCATCTTGGTCCACCAAAATCGCCTCTTATAAAATCTTCTTCTGCCTTCATCCTAACCACCGCTTTCCACCTTCCATCTTCAGCCAAACCCTTTTATTCGTTAACCATCGTTTGTTGCCGACCTCCTCGAGCCTTTAGCCTGCTGACCATACACTAACTACCACTGATCTGTCTCACCTCCAACTTTGATTTGACCTTCTATTTTTATTTCTATCATCGACAAAGATAAGAATAAATAGGTAAATTTTTCAAATTTAGTTTCATTTGTTCTTTTATAACATTGAATCTTATATAAAATCGACACTGATAGTTATTTGGTTAGATCCAATCCAATTATAGTCTAATCTTGATAAACCTAATTTCATGATTGGGATTGAAATTTTTATTCAGGAATCCTTTTTCGTTATTTTATCAATCAACTATGGACTTTATATATGAAATAAGATGATTCTATTTTGAGCAACGTGAAGTTGAATTTTTAGTATTCTGATTTTATTCAGCAGCTATTCTTACTATTTTAATTTGAATCAACTGCCTTAGACCTTAATTAATTAAGATGATAGATATATTCCTTAACGGGCGACCGAGATGTATGTGTAGTCTTATATTTATGCCTACATATCTTCAAATCAGAAAGTGTGTAAGTGCCTTTTTCTGAGCACTTTATATTGTACATGTAGAATTCATATTTATTATTGCTGAAGCAATTTTCTTAAAGCAATGTTTCAAATTCAAAACTCTGTTTGTCTGAAGTATTTCTAATTCTGATGGAAAAAATCAACTTGAATGAAGATGAGGAGAAAACAAATATTGAAATCATTTTTTGGAGTGCCATGGATATGCTTTCTGATGATGACAAGAAGCTTGCTCAGGTAAGATATATTAATTTCAACCTAACACCTTAGTGTGCAAATTCAAAAAAATTCAAATTAAAAAAATGCAAATTCCAAATAATTGCAAAATTAGAGATGTTGTATCTTAACACAACTCGACACCCATAGGGTCTAAAATATCCATGATTTAAAATGGTTTTAGTGGTCAACTATTCAGGACAACAAGAGAAATTGAAGAAGCAACCTGAAATTTGAAGCTGAGGAAAAAAAAGGTGAAAACTAGGCATTTTGCCAAGCTAAATCAAGGTGCGTGGTCACTGTAGTTTATATACTCACTATATGCTCTGCTGTTCCTTGCATACTTTTATTATATGTTGTTGAATGGATTTAATGATTGAATTGCATTATATTGTTGTAAATCGATGAATTGAAAATTTTGTGTTTACTATAATATAAAATATCCTTATTTTCAAAAGAACCATGCCAAATTTTCTTTTAGTTGTTATGCATGTATTATATTGTGCCTGGATGCTATAGAAATGAAAGTATATGGTCTGAATTGGTGTTAGAAATTGATCGCCAGAGGGTGTGGAGGGGGAATACTGTCACTGTGAAATCTTGGAGCATCTCGACCGATTGAACGGTGGCGATAGCCTAGAGCAGTTTTACTCCTAATAGCACCTTATTTTGATGTTGAAATAAATTTAAAATAAAGTTCATTTATATAATTTCTTTATAAAATATTTATTTATATGAAATTGAATATATTTATAAAATAAGAACTTTGTAAATGATTTAAATTGCATTTAATTACTTTCGAATAATAGAAAATATAAAATTTATTTAAACATTTCGATGTGATCAATGAGGTTAATATTGGCAAGAATTATTAAATTTTTTGGAGACGATCGTGTTGGTGTTTCTGTTGATTCTGCTGGTTACAGTGATGCTAAAATCAATCTTGTTGAGGATAAGAGTCAGTTTGAGGATTCTTTCTCTAATGTTGATCCTTTGTCTTTAGATCTAGATATTATGTGTCCTTGTTCGACATATCTTGCTAAAAAATCCAGTTTTTCAGGGTCTGATTTTGTAGATGATTCTAATATTATATTCAGGAAGTCATATGATATTAGTTGTGATAAGCAGTTGTTTGATTTCGATCAAAAGCTTATTAGCATAAGAAACAGAAATCTTACAGCAAGATCCCGTACATATTTGCATTTTGAGATGGATACTTCTAATCAATTTGATGGATTAAGGTTATTGGATGATACAGGTATAGTTTCTGATCTGATGCAAGACTTTAAGGGTTTTTGTTGTGGCAAAAGTGGTAGTTTGAATGGCAATATATGGACATATGTTGTTTGTGGCAAGAGAACATAAGTTGCATAATTCACTTCGGTATCTCATTCTCAGGAAGTGATGGATAGTGGTTTGATTGATAATGTGGAGGTAAAATATTGCATGGGTTATGATATTTGCCAGGAGTTAGTGAAAGATGATAGAGTTTTGGTCGGTAACTTGAATAGGATTGAATATGATTATAAACTGTTGTCTCATTAGTTAAAGTATGTGATGTTATGCCCAGTGATACAGGAAACATGTACAAGGGTGCAAGAAATGTTCAAAGTGATATAATTAAAGATTTAGTGATTGATAATGTATATGAACCTGTTTTAAGTGTTGGTGCGGATGTTGTTTATATGGGGTCAGTGATTGATGTTGTTTTGATGATGTTGCTGAGGTTAATGATGGAGATTTAGCGAGTTTGGATGTGGTGATGGGTAGTTTGGATGATATGGATGATAAATTGGGCAAGGCAAATAGGGTAGTTGGATTTGTGATATGCATAGTGTTGTTGGAAACATGCATAAGGCTGCAAATAAGCACAATCAGGTAGAAACAAATTCCAGGGACCAAGTTTATGTTAACGAATAATAATATAACTAAGTTTATGTTAGCTAAATTTTATAAATAATAATACTACAAATAATTAAACAAAGTTTTATAAATAATAATGATAACAACGATGATGAATTAGCTAAATTTATAAAATTAACCAAGTTTATATTACAAGTAGTTTGGTAAAAAGCTTCTAGGACTGTATTATAGCCTTGTGTGGATATCAACTCAACTTACGTGTCAGTTGATTGCGAATTGAGTGTCACTAAAGCCATCATATTATGTCACCATGCCTTACCGACAAAAGGTTGAATGATGAGGCTAGTGAGTTATTTTTGGTATTCCAAGATTTTGAATGTTTTATGAACTCCTATATGCTTGGTTCTATTGTTAGAATCTTGCTTGAGAATTGTGATGGGGCTATTGAGTTTTATAAATAATAACAATAGTAAATTAACTAAGCTAACCAAGTTAATAAAAATTAACTAAGTTTTGTTAAAATTAAGCAAGTTTTATAAAATCAACTAAGTTTAAGTTAACTAAATGTTATAAATAATAACAATAATATAACTAATTTAACAAAGTTTTACAAATAATAATGATGATGATGATGAATTAACAAAGTTTATAAAAATGAACTAATATTATAATAATAATATAATAATTAAGTTAACTGATTTTTAATAATAATAATAAATGAACTAAGTTAACCGAGTTTTATAAATAATAAAAAAAAAAAATTAACCAAGTTAACCAAATTAATAAAAATTAACTAAGTTTTGTTAAAATTAAGCAAGTTTCATAAAATTAACTAAGTTTAAGTTAACTAATTTTATAAATGATAATATAATTAATTTAACAAAGTTTTATAAATAATGATGATGATGAATTAGCAAAGTTTATAGAAATTAACTAATATAACGATAATAATATAATAATTAAGTTAACTGAGTTTATATAATAATAGTAATAATAATAAATTAACTAAGTTAACCGAGTTTTATAAATAATAATAATTAATTAATTAATTACTAAGTTAACAAAAATTAACTAAGTTTTGTTAAAATTAAACAAGTTTTATAAAATTAACTAAATTTAGGTTTATTAATTTTTTTAAATAATAACAATATAACTAATTTAACAAAATTTTATAAAAAATAATAATAATGACGATGATGATGATAAATTAACTAAGTTCATAAAAATGAAATAAGTTCATAAGAACAGCAACAACAATAATAATAAAATTAAGTTAAATCGAGGTTTAATAATAATAATAATAATAATAATAATAATAATAATAAATTAACTAACTTAATCGAGTTTTATAAATAATAATAATTATAATAATAAATTAACTAAGTTAACCAAGTTAATAAAAATTAACTAAGTTTTGTTAAAATTAATTAAAAAAGTTTTATAAAATTAACTAAGTTTAAGTTAACTAAATTTTATAAATAATAATAATATAATTAATCCAACAAAGTTTTATATATAATTATAAGATTAGACTTTATTCATTTCATTTCGTTTATATCTTTGATTATTTATATGACGTTATTTATAGTATGATATGCTTGTACAGTGCTATAGATGTTTGATATCAGATCTAAAGTCCCACGATTAACATAATTGTTTGACTACATGTTGTGCTTTCACTTGTGCAGGCATTGGATTTCCGAAGAGAGCAAGGTTGGACTTTGTGGTTCTAGCTTTCACTTGTGCATGCGACAAAGAATTATGGGTAATCGAGCGTTTTGTTAGCACCAGTTTGGTATAACATTTTATTAGTACTTGTGTGTAAATTTGTATACGAATGATTACTGTATATGAGTTTGGTTATTTCATCAAAAAACTATTGTATTATAATGGTTATGGATATCCTATTTGATTATATGATTAATATGTTTTTTAATTATTTGAATATGATGATTATGTGAGCGACCGTTGATTGATATAGTAGAAAAAAAATAGACCATCAACAGGAAATAATAGCAAGAAAAAATAGTGCAAAATGATCATCAACTTTTAGTAGCGTTTCAAAAACGCTACAGAAATACATATAGTGGCGTTGAGTAAACGCAACCGTAAAGTAGGAGTAAAGTTGGAAATTCTATTTGTAGCGCCAAAAAACCTTTTGGTGGCGTCTTTAAAACGTTACAAAAAGATTTATGGTCGCGTTTAAGAAATGCTGCAATAAAAGGATTTATAGTGGCATTGAAATAATTGCAACTTAAAATCATGGATTTTTAGTCGCGAGATTTATCACGGCGTTTATCGAAACGCTACCATAAGTTTTGGTAGTGCTTTTTGTGCGCCACCAAAAATAAAATTTCTTGTAGTGATGGGTAAATTTTAGAAATTTAACAACTTTCAGATCTCACAGTGAGAGGAATAAAATATAAGTTTCAAAGATACCATAAAGTACCATTCCATAAATTCTACCATCATCGAGTTTTAAGCAAAACTGCAGTCTCAACAAACGTTTATAATCCCAAAAATAAGAACATAATTGACGCAGCGGATAAATCGAAACAAACTTCAATTGATGGAATGTAGCAATCGGTGAGTTGAGAATACTGCAAGGCCCAAATCCGTTGATCCAAAGATACCGGATTCTAGCTATCTTCGTCTCGTTGATCGCGCACGATGCCGAGAAAGAAGATCTACGATTCTTCGCACGTTGATCTAGCGCACTAGATACCGTGAATCGGCTTCTACGATCGTTGAATCGAGTGCACTCGATTAACCGAAAGAGGAGATAGGAGATCACACTCAACTACCAATTTGTATGAAAGCACAAAGCTAACAAAAGAGAATTTTATTCAAAATATCCACCTCCTTACAAATGACACCATCGGCCTATTTATAGGCTTACAACTCACGTACCACTAGGTCGCATGCGACCTAACACAGTTCCCCGACCTAACAAACACCCACCGACCTAACTCAGAGCGGCCTACGACCTAAGTAAGGTCGTTAGCGACCTATCACAACATCATATATTCACATATATACAATACAGCGACTTACAACACAGTACAAACAAAAGTATACGACCTACGACTTACAAAGGTCGTTAGCGACCTAACACACATATGTACAACACATAGTGACCTAAAGGAGCGGCTTCAGCGATTTTCTTGCGACCTATATGAGTTAGGTCGTTCGCGACCTAAAAGATGCGGCAACAAAAAATCACGCGACCTACCTTCCTTCACGCGACCTATCTCCTCGCGACCTAATTTCAGCTCACTTTCAGCATAAGGTCGCTGGAGCGACTTACTGGACGTGTTAGGTCGTTCGCGACCCATATTTGCTTCCTTCTGTGTTATCTCATTAGGTCGTTCCTCGCGACTTATCTTAGGTCGTGAACTTCCTCCTTCAGCATACCCACTAGGTCGTAGACGACCTAAAATGCTTCTCTTAGGTCGTAGCTGACCTAAAACCGAGTCTTCCTCCTTACGACCTATAAAACCCGAACGACTCAGGCCTCTGTTATGTCGTTGCTTCTCCTCTCGTGAGCCGTTAGGTCGTGGCCGACCTTCATTATGTCGTGAGCGACCTATAACTTGAGAATTTTCAGAATTTTCAGATTGCACTGCATCATCCTCTCCGGGTTGACAAAAATTCGACCTTGAATTCTCAACATCTTCTTCCACAACAATTTCATTTCCACGATACGGAATTAAATGTTTGACATTGAAAACATTAGAAGTATGAACATCGTCTGGTAAATTCAATTGATAAGCATTTTCATTGATTTTCTACAAAATTTTAATTGGACCAATTTTCCGCGCCTTCAATTTATTATATGTTCCAACCGAAAAACGATCTTTTGTCAACACTGCATAAACCAAATCACCTTCGTTAAATTCAACACTTCGTCGCTTCAAATCTGCAGATCGTTTATACTTCTCATTTGCCTTTTCCAATCGCTCCTAAACGATTTTATGACATTCAGTCAATCCATCAACAAAATCTACAGCCCGTTTAATCGTCCCCTTTGGTTGTGGTACTACCGCCAAATCCAACGGTCCCTTAGGCAAATTTGAATATACAATCTGAAATGGGCTATAACCTGTGCTTCTATTAACCGCATGATTATGAGCAAACTCTGCTTGGCATAACTTCATGTCCCAACTCTTCAGATTATCTTTCACCAAACATCGTAACAAATTTCCCAACGATCTGTTAACTACTTCTGTTTGTCCATCTGTCTGCGGATGATAAGCGCTGCTAAAGTTTAACTTCGTTCCCACCATCTTCCACAAACTAAGCCAAAAATGACTCAAAAATCTGGTATCCCTGTCTGAAACGATAGAATCCGGCAACCCATGTAAGCGATAGACTTCCTTAAAGAACAACTGTGCAACCCGAACAGCATCCACCGTCTTCTTACAAGCAATAAAATGTGTCATTTTAGAAAATCTATCCACCACAACAAAGATGGAATCATTTCCCCTCTGAGTCCTCGGCAATCCCAACACAAAGTCCATACTCACATCAACCCATGGTTTAGCCGGTACAGGCAACGTCATATACAACCCAGCATTGGTCGCGGTTCCTTTCGAAACTTGGCAAATATGACATCGCTCCACAAACCTTCCCACTTCTTTCCTCATCGACGGCCAACAGTAAGACTGTGAAATCAATTGCAAAGTACGATCACAGCCCACATGCCCTTCCTCGTGTAACTCCTTGATAATTTTCAATCTCAAACTACAATCTGGAATACATAATTGATTCCTCTTAAACAAGAATCCATCAACCATCACAAATTCATCGGTATTTCCTTCCTTGACTTTCTCTACACATTTCACAAAGTAAGGATCTTCTTCAATCAGCTCTGGCAACATTTCAAACCCTGTCACCTCAACCTTCAATGTCGTTAATAAATGACTCCTCCTGCTTAATGCATCTGCTACACGATTCGTCACCCCTGACTTATGTTTCACGACAAAAGTAAACTGTTGTAAATAAGCAATCCATGATGCATGTCTCGCTGAAATCTTGTCTTGGCCCTGTAAATGCTTCAATGCCTCATGATCAGTGTACAGAACAAATTCTTTCTGAAATAGATAGTGCCTCCAGTGCTTAACAGCTTGTACCACAGTATAGAATTCAACGTCATATGTACTGTATCTCATCTTTGCTCCTGATAACTTTTCACTGAAATAAGCAACTGGCTTCCCATTCTGACTCAGAACTCCTCCAATACCGACCTTCGATGCATCAGTATGCAATTCAAACAATAACTGAAAATTCAGTAAAACAAGAATTGGTGCAGACGTCAACAATTCCTTGATCTTCTCAAAAGCAGCCCCCGCTTTCTCTGACCATACAAACTGTTTCCCTTTCATGCAATCAGTAACTGGAGCCTTCACGCTACTGAAGTGCGGAATGAATCTTCGGTAGAATGATGCTAGCCCATGAAAACTTCTCACCTCTGTAATCGTCCTCGGCTGTGGCCAATTCCTGACTGCTTCCACTTTATTCTGGTCAACTTGAATTCCTGCTTCCGAAACAATATACCCCAGAAATAAAACACTTCTTGCCATGAACACACATTTCTTCGTAGCAGCATAAAATTGTTCCTCGCGAAGAATAATCAACACTTTCCTCAAATGTAGAACATGCTCCTCCATACTCCTGCTATATATCAGAATATCATCGAAATAAACTACCACGAACTTCCCAATGAATGGTCTAAAGATTTGATTCATCACCCGCATGAATGTACTAGGTGCATTTGATAAACCAAATGGCATAACCAACCATTCGTATAACCACTCTCTCGTCTTGAATGCTGTCTTCCATTCGTCTCCAGGTCTAATCCGAATCTGGTGGTAACCACTCTTCAAATCAATCTTCGAAAAGATAGTCGCCCCACTCAACTGATCTATCAAGTCATCCAACCTCGGCATGGAAAATCTATATCTCACAATAATCTTATTTAATGCTCGACTGTCAGTGCACATCCTCCACGTCCCATCCTTCTTTGGGACTAATAAAGTTGGCACAGCACATGGACTCAGACTCTCCTGCACACGTCCCTGTTCAAGCAACTCTTCCACCTGCCTTCTCAACTCTTCATGTTCCTTCGGACTCATTCGATAATGTGGTCTATGCGGTAATACTGCTCCCGGAACAAGATTGATTTGATGTTGAATGTCTCTCAGTGGCGGTAACTCCTTTGGCAACTCTTCTGGAAATACATTTCAAACTCTTTCAAAACTGTCTTTGCTTCTTCGGCAATTTCAACCTCTTCACTGCTCTCACGCCCAATCAACAAGTATACTTCAGGCTCCTCTTCAACCTCCTTAACAAACTCCTTCAAAGTCAACAGAGTTTTCAATTCCTCAATCTCCTCCAGCTTGCTCTCCTTCTGTTGTTGCTTCTTGGGAACCAAAGTGATTTTAGTACCTTCGAACATGAAACTATAGCTATTGGCCCGACCATCGTGTTGTACTGCTCGATCAAACTGCCATGGCCTGCCCAACAACAGATGACACACATCCATGTCCACTACATCGCACCAGATTTCATCTTTGTATTTCTTCCCAATAGAAAATTTCACGCAAGCTCTTCTCCCAACTTTCACTTCACCACCCTTCCTTAACCAAGCTAACTTGTATGGTTTAGGATGCTTCTCGGTTTTCAACTCCAATTTCCTCACTGCCTCTGTAGAGATAATATTATCGCAACTCCCAGCATCAATGACAAATTTACAAACTTTCCCAAGAATAGTGCAAGTAGATTAAAATATGTTATTCCTCAACCAACTATCTTCCTCCTCTTGTTTTGGCGTCAAACAAGACCTCCTCATCATCAGATTACAACCTTCGTCTCCCGACACTTCTTCTTCCTCCTCAACATAAGGTGAATTAGAACATTCAGCTTCTTCCTCCTCATCCTCAGCTTCAGCTATCATAATTCTCTTCTTCGGCTTCGGACATTCATTGCTTTTATGACCCATCTCCTGGCAGTTGTAACATTTGAATCCACTGCCAACCTTCGCCTTCTCACCCTCCTTCACAACTGGTTTGGCAACAGCTTTAGTAACATTAGAACTTCCACCGACACCCTTTGTTTGATTGTTAGAATTAGTAAACACACCACCTCCACGCCTTCCTTGCTTTTCCCAAGCTAACGCCTTTTGATGTGCCTCCGCTACAGATCTGGGATCGAACATATTAACCATATCCTGGATCTGCATTCTCAACCCTCCAACAAACCTAGCAGTCAGCTGTTCTTCTGTCTCCATTATATCGTTCCTGGCAATGAGTTGGTAAAATTCATCTGTATAGTCATTTACTGATTTTGTCCCCTGCCGTAGATTCTGCAATCTCTGGTACATAAGTGATTGATAGTTGTATGGTAAGAAAGTAGATCTCATCAATTTCTTCATCTTCTCCCAAGATTCTATCTTTGACTTCCCCATTCGTTCACGAGTAAGTTTAGTTTGCTGCCACCACGCCAAAGCTCTCCCCCTCAGCCTTGTAGCAACTAACTTCACCCTTCGATTCTCCGGAACCTCCTTGAAATCAAAGATTTCCTCTACATTAGATAACCAGTCTAAAAATTCTTCAGCAACCATCCCTCCTTTAAACTCCGGAATTTCCATCTTCATTCCCGATTCCCAACGTCGATCATCATCAATAACCCGATACTGACGTTGTCCCTGATCTCGGTCTCTGAAATGAATACTTCCCCTCTCACCGTCAAACTCCTCATCAAAGTCTGATGTATATCGTTGTCTTTCACGTCCTCCAACATCTCTACCACCACCACCCCTACTTCCAACATCCCTTCTATCATAATCATCAACATTCCTCCTACTTCGATTGTCAACACTTCGATGATCTTGGCTCTCTCTCCTCTCCCGATCTGAATGTTGTGAAACTCTACTTCCTCCACGGATGGATTCAGGTGAATTTCTTCTTCGACTTTGATTCATATCGATCATCAACTTCTCCAACCTACCAATGCCTTCATCAATCTTCTCATGCATACGTTGTTCCATTTGATCGGCTTCTTCTCGTCGATACAAAGCTTCAACGTTTTGATGTCGGTTAGCTCTTCTAGGCGGCATGATTGAACAACAAAATCTTCAAGTCACGGCTTCACAAGCTTCCACACAACTTCACAAGGCTCGACCTTAAACTTCTCTTGACTCGGCCTATACCACTACACAACTTAGCTCGGCTCAAGCTCAAGTACTTCAACACAAATCAAATTCAAACAAATCTCCACTCTAGATCCAAAATGGAATGGATCGGAATCTTCAAGCTCGTTGCAACTTCAAGATGAACACGATAAACTCCAAATACTTGGCTCCAAGAATCAACTTAGCTATGATTGGCTAAGTATGGCTCTGATACCAAAACTGACGCAGCGGATAAATCGAAACAAACTTCAATTGATGGAATGTAGCAATCGGTGAGTTGAGAATACTGCAAGGCCCAAATCCGTTGATCCAAAGATACCGGATTCTAGCTATCTTCGTCTCGTTGATCGCGCACGATGCCGAGAAAGAAGATCTACGATTCTTCGCACGTTGATCTAGCGCACTAGATACCGTGAATCGGCTTCTACGATCGTTGAATCGAGTGCACTCGATTAACCGAAAGAGGAGATAGGAGATCACACTCAACTACCAATTTGTATGAAAGCACAAAGCTAACAAAAGAGAATTTTATTCAAAATATCCACCTCCTTACAAATGACACCATCGGCCTATTTATAGGCTTACAACTCACGTACCACTAGGTCGCATGCGACCTAACACAGTTCCCCGACCTAACAAACACCCACCGACCTAACTCAGAGCGGCCTACGACCTAAGTAAGGTCGTTAGCGACCTATCACAACATCATATATTCACATATATACAATACAGCGACTTACAACACAGTACAAACAAAAGTATACGACCTACGACTTACAAAGGTCGTTAGCGACCTAACACACATATGTACAACACATAGTGACCTAAAGGAGCGGCTTCAGCGATTTTCTTGCGACCTATATGAGTTAGGTCGTTCGCGACCTAAAAGATGCGGCAACAAAAAATCACGCGACCTACCTTCCTTCACGCGACCTATCTCCTCGCGACCTAATTTCAGCTCACTTTCAGCATAAGGTCGCTGGAGCGACTTACTGGACGTGTTAGGTCGTTCGCGACCCATATTTGCTTCCTTTTGTGTTATCTCATTAGGTCGTTCCTCGCGACTTATCTTAGGTCGTGAACTTCCTCCTTCAGCATACCCACTAGGTCGTAGACGACCTAAAATGCTTCTCTTAGGTCGTAGCTGACCTAAAACCGAGTCTTCCTCCTTACGACCTATAAAACCCGAACGACTCAGGCCTCTGTTATGTCGTTGCTTCTCCTCTCGGGAGCCGTTAGGTCGTGGCCGACCTTCATTAGGTCGTGAGCGACCTATAACTTGATAATTTTCAAAATTTTCAGATTGCACTGCATCAATAATACAGAGTCGGATAAAGATAAATACATGGAGTGAATGATATAAGTGCCACTCAAAGTCAAGTCCACCACATCAGCAAGGAAGCTCTCAGCCCCAAGAATGGCTAACCCATCCTCCTGTGGTTTGGGAAAAAGGAAAAGGAATGGATCAGACAAAAGTCTGGTGAATGAATACGTGATTTCATATTATGACCATAAGAAATATGAGTCAAATACATACTCGAGGGTCTTTGGGTTTTTAATTTCGTAGTTCAATTTATAACATAGAGTTCAAGTTTTACAGTGTTTAACTCATACCTTGATCGACAAACATCCTCGGTTTACAACTATCCATCTGCACCCTAACGGGTCTAAAACTGATCGGATATCAATTGGGGAACGGATTTTCCACATATCTTTCTATACTATAGGATTCAACTACCATGGGCTTACATTTTGAAATATATGAACGCCCTCGACTCATACTTTCCAGGAGTCCGGGTGCCAACTCACGTCCTCCAACTTGAATGATTTAGGGTTCGATACACCTCTATGCTGTCACAAATGCCGCCTACTGTACAACTTTAGGCATGCCTATATCTTGTAGTAAAGAGACCCTCTGCTGGTACTAGGTCGCCTTCTCCTCTTCTACTACTTATTGTACCGCTTCCAGCATGACTATGTTATCGGGCCACCACATAACCGTACATGCTAAAATAAAAATGCATATGCCGATGCGCGTTCACCAATCTTTGAAAGATTTAGGATCTGATACATCTACCTCCACTTTCGTGAATTTTAGGGGTTTCTAAACTTAAGGATCATCTCCCTAACGCCATAAACAACTCACCACTCAAATAAACCAATACTATTAATAATAACTAATTCTGGGCCTCAGGTCGAGGTTCATCCTGGCCTAGAATTATGGAACTGGTCGGCCGGTTCATAGGGGTCAGTCAACCTTTTGGTGGTCGACATGTAGCCTTCTTTGGTTGACCATTTATATTGAAACACGCGTACTTTGTTCGTTCTCTTTTCCATATTTATTTTAATTTTAATATACACTTTGGGTCCACTTACTGTCTACACTTGGGGTCCGTTTACTGCTACTGTTTCAGTCTATTTAACTTCATTGCTCAGTGAATAGGTTATAGGAACATATTTGATCAATGAAATATTCGTATTTTGACAATTATACTAATACAACTTAGTTTTATTCTTAACATATTCTAGATTTTTTAGGGCATGAAAAGGTGGACTTAAGAAAATGTGTATAAATCAAATCTAGGTCAAGTTTCAATCTTTATTGTTTTTAAAACCAGATTTAGTCAATTTCCTATATAAAGTTTTAGAATGAAATTCAAAAGTTTGCCTAAATTACAAGATTCAGATTTAGGGAAAAGACGCATATTTAAATTATATTTGTTATAGATTCACATATAAATAACATTTCCACTTACCTATGTGCTTTCCAATCTTCTACAGTTCCATCTCCTAATCCGTGTGAAACTCCGAATTCCTCTCTTTTAATTTTCTTTTCTTCATTTGATTTTTGTATAATTATTTAAGAAAAATATGAAGGAGAAAGAAGAGAATTAGGTTTAGGTATGATAGGAAAAATGAAGAATTAAGTTTAGATTGCGTCCAATTTATAGTTGCATCCCTTTACTTTACTCCACAAATCAAAATATATGACCAACCTAAGCCATACAAAATTATATGCCTAATTTCTCACCATACAGCATCAATATGCACTGCCATCTGTCCATTCACATCACTATGATGTGTTCAGTCAACTAGGTTTGTTCATTTTACTTTTTTATTAAATCCTGGCCATTCGGCCTTTCAAAATTGCATCCCAAGAAGCTACACCGGTCGGCCATTTTCGACGACCAGTTGGCACTTATCTCTGATGATTTACCACTTTAATTACTTATTTAATTTATTAATTATCGTACGTTCTTTCTCTCATAACTCCTTCCTTTTAATTTAGAATTCAAAGTTCTATATATGAAAATTGTCCAAAAAATTACCATGGACACAATGGTGCAAATCCCGTAGCCAAATTCGAACATCTGTAAAAATTCTATTTTGACTTTTAATATTATTTAATTCGTTTCCTCTGAATTAATTTTAGAAAATTTCCAGGGTGTTACACTCCCTATCTGGTCTTTGAGCATTCTATTCACAAGCTAGTGATATGTTGCTACTACGTATTTGAATCGAAATGGCAAGGTTTTGTAGAAATACATTCCTTAGTTCATTATGAAGCTAGTATGCTCTTCGTTGAGCCAAAACATTAGAATTTGGTTATAGCCCAAATAGTCGTCCATGAAAGATAGTAATTTATGACCACTCGTTGCATCAACTAGATCAATTCTGTGATGTGGATAATATTCCTTTGGACATGCCTTATTTTGGTCTGTATAGCCAATGCATGTTCTCCACTTTTCGTTAGACTTTTTAACCAACATTAGATTTGAAATCCACTTTGGGTAAAAGACTCTCCTAATGAATCCGTTCTCTAGTAGCCTCATCGCTTCCTCTTTTAGTGCTGTAATTCAAGCTTTTTTCAAATAGCCTCTTCTTTTATCTCATCAAAACAAATTTAGGATCAATGTTGAGTGCAAGATATATTATAGCTGGGTAATTCCTCCATGTCGACATGAGTCCATGTAAATATATATGTGCTTGATTGTAAAAACGAATCAATTTCTCTCTTGTTTCTTTGTCTATTCCCCTGCCTATTTTCACAATCTTGGTAAAATCTTGGAAATCTAGCGTTTTCTCTTTCAAATTCCTCAATGGATTATGCATTCTTTCGTCTATCCCTAGAATCCAAGCTAGCACTATTTCCTATGAGATTTCTCTTACATCTACAGTACTTGGGTTAATTCTTCATGCTGTCTTTTCCTTTTTCTTAATTTGGTTCTTCAGTTGGTTGCTTGATTTGTCTTTGGTCAAAGTGATGACTTATTTGCCTTGGATATCAGTTCCTAACGGCTGATATGCAAGGGCTTTTTATTCTGGTTATAGTTATTTAACTCAGGTCAGTAACAAGATTCCAATTCTTTAATATACTGTTCTAGTGTTGCGAAATACAATTTGAGAGAGGTAAATTGCTTACCACAGATGGCTCTCCATTCAGAATTACAAAGAAATTTCAACAACGAATGTTCTGGCAAAACAAAGGCATAAGTACTTGTTTCCAAACGAGTGCATTATTATACGAGGGTTGGTACATGATTACGGATAAGGTTTCAAACATCCTTGAGTACAACAGAGTGCTAATTTAGACAAACAACTTGATTTCACAGACCAAAGTAGAACCTTTATTGTTGAACCCAAAGATCAGTTCTAGGCATGTTTCAAGTTTCTCTTCTGGAATACCCATCTATTCAAAGGCATTCTTAAAAACGACTTCTTCTGCATTGCCAGTGTCTACTATAATTTTGTATACAAGAGAAAGTCCACTTTGTGCAGTTATCATATGGGAATCATTAAGGGGGTGCTTGACTCCTCTTAGCTATTTCGAGGTTATCACCAAATCCGGCATCCAGGTGGAGCTTTAAATAGATTTTAAAGGAGTTTCTTCACTTACCAAGTAGATGCCTACTCAAGCCTCTTTTACATACCTGCTCCTTGACCCTTTACTCAATCCTGCAACATGCGGTATGCCATGAGTAACATTATTGTGGTTTATTGGTTGTCGCAGATCTCTGGGGATCTCATTTTGCATAATATTGGTGTTGTTAGTTAGCGACTTCTTGCTACATGAGGGTTTTTTCGGTCTTCACAAATTCTTTAAGAACAACCTTCCTCTCATATTTTGTATGATCCCGACAAAAACTCGGCACTTATCGATTTTATGTCCGACGACCTTACGGAAAGCGTAGTAGTCACCTCCTTTATTTGGTTCTGGGTTCATTCATGCCTTAAAGGATATCTGGTAATCGATTTCATCCTTGGTCGAATCATATATATAAGAACTAGGCTGGCTTTTTTCAACATACTTCCCTTTGGTAAATTCATCTTACCTCCCTTTCTTGTTTGGAATTGTAAAGTTTCCATTTTCACCCTGATTTCTCTTGCTATGAAATATTTCTTCCATCCATAAAATTTTATTAGCTTGGAAGTGAAAATCCTATGATTCTTTGCATCGATGGATACACAATTTATTCCAAAAAGGTGCGTTTTCTATTAATTCAAACTTCACCGCTATCAGCTTTTCCCCATCACTTACTCTTTCATCCTTATTACCTTCTACATTAAACTGCTTTAGGTAATGTAGAAACCCCTATTGAGATTAATTGGAATTAAATTTAAAATATATTTAATAATTATCTTAGTTATTTAAGATGAATTTTGGAAATTTTATTAGTTATGATTTCCAAATTAAAATGGCTTTCTATATGGAAATAAATAAATTTGGGAAAACCTATTAAATTTTAGAAATTATGTAATTTAACTTCTTATATTTGATAATATATGAATAACCTTAGGGGAATGAGAATTTATAAAATATATGGAAATAATTTTGTAAATTAAAATATGAATTTTTCTAAGGTTTATTCAATATTTATATTAAATGGAGATTTATGATAAATATTTTTTGTTTCAAATTATTACAACAAATGTTCTAAATTTAATGAAATGTTAATATTGAGATTTATTGATTAAAATGAGACTTTTATAATTAAAATTTATTTTATTAAAAATGATGAGAATAACTTTTAATTTTAAAAGTTATATTCGGTTTTACAAAATATCTCAGTATTAATAGAAATGAGAATTTCTAATACGTTGGAGCTCTAGTAAAAATTGAGGAAAATTGTTCTATGCTGTCATAAGCATAGTTTGAGTATTAATTGGTGTTTTAAAAGAGAAACAAAAGAAACTGGTCACATTTTCTCTTATTGTATCCATACATACCCATATTGCCCATGTAGTAATGTAATTGTGTTATGGAGAAAACATATACATTCATTTTCTCTCATTTCTTTCTCATTTCAATCATACTTTAAAAATTTAAAAATAAAAATCCGCCTTATTCCTAAACCTAGAACCATTTCTCCCCGAATAAAAAGAAAATCAAGCGGTTTTTGGCTAATAATTATAACAATCATCCTCAATCTTCTAGTATGTTTAATTCTTGCATTAATTTCAGTGTTTGCTTAGAGTTATAACTCTTTTCTCTTGCAAATTCTGAAATTGATCCAAGGTTGTTATCAATAGGATCTAATCTAGGTGAATCCAGGTTCTAATCACCAAACTAAGATTAATTAGGTGAGTAATTCTCACATTTCTAGACTACATTGGATGATTGCGGCTGTTGTTGTGTAGCTTGAGCATATGATGAATTTCGATCAAATTTTTGTATGATATCTCTATCTATATGAAAATTCCTTCTTAGCTTGCTAGAAACCCTTGTTAAATAATCTTGTAAGTCGTTAATCTGAATCTATTTAATTGCTTGCATGATAGCTAATTCAGTGTAGAAAAAGTCTAGGCATAATTCAGCGAAGAAATCATTGCCAACAGGCAATCGGAGCACCGTCGGCGATGCTTAAGGCTCATCCCAGGCATGCCAACCTATGCATCTGCCATAATGACCGGTGGACCGGCCATGACTTGGGCTGAGACCTAGGTCACAACGTTTCAGGCTCCGTTTGCTCCTGGTTGCTCCTTCGTTCGCCCATTTGATCGCTCGAACCCAATTGTTTGATTGTGATGCTGTTTTCTATGCTGATTTCAATGTTATTTATGGATTTTGATTTATGAATTTGAGGATTTATTTTGAATTTATTATACCATCGAAATTCTCTATTAGTTCATGGAGATTATACATCAGTTTTCTAGCATAGTCGGAATTTGGAAAAAATGATGATTTCTAAATTAAGTGTTTTGTCCAAATCTCTTCTAGTACACCTTATTTTCTATAATAAGTTTATATACATATTTTATTATTTATTTATTATAGTAATAATGATTTTATATTGAGATGTGACAATATTCCAAGTTACTCTTATTTACATTTATGTGTGTGTGTGTGTGTATTAGCTTACTAAACAATGCGTAAATATATTTATGAGTGTAAATGTTTAACAAACTCTTTTTTCTCATTAAATATTACCTTATAAAATAATATATAGTTTTAATAATATATTTAAAAGCTTAATATTTAAAAAAAAAATGAAAACATCGATCGAATGAGGAATTGATTTAAATGGATTAATAAAACAAGTGCTATGGAATGCTCACATTTATTTCTCCGATTAATGCCCGAACTTGTTCGATTGAGCCATTTATGATAGAGTTAAGGGTATGTCCTAGGGGAAATTATGTAATTTGTTACATATATCTAACTCGTTGACCAATCTAGTTCAAAATAAAAGGTATTTTCTTCCTATTATATACTTGATATAATGTGTTATATTAATTAATTAACTTAAGTAAAAGTATATTTAATAGAAAAATCCATAAATGGTATATTTTGTGATAGTAGTTACAAAGTATTGTAACCGCGAGTAATTTATCACAACGAGGCAAATATACCATTTTCAATGTTCCTAGTCAAGATGCATCGAGATTGGATATCGATGTATCCGTTAAGACCGGATTACGTAACGCTTTTCAAACGTTGGGCAGTGTATTACTCATGAATGCTGGGGCACCTAGGAGTTACGTACTAATAGTTATTGGATAACTATGAAACGACTCATTCGATAGTTTTCTGTTGGTTAATATAACTAAGGTCAAATAGAGAATATCGATATTACTGATTTACACAGTTCTCTCAACTTGAGAATACCGTGGATCTTCAATACGAAAGCTCTGCTTTGATTATAGCCATATCATGGCAAGGGGTTCATCGAGTGACTATAGTTGGGTCAAGTGAAAGTATTGGAAGTGAAGCACTATTCAAGAGAGGATTGGTCTCCACAGTTATATGCGATTAGTATCACAGTCAACTTAAGTTAACTCAAAGTCAAAGCCTTTGGCCAGAGCGTTTGGTGAATAATAATTGTTATTATTGAAACAAGGAGTTTGTATTTGGACTATAAATTTGAATGTGGATGAGGTTGGAATTTTGACCATTACCGAATTCCATAAGTCCAAAGTGATATAGTTTTGACAATGAAAATTGGTGTAAATAAATGTCACAACCGGATAACGCTTATTAAACTAAAATTGGACTTTTATCGAAAATGAGTAAGCGATAAATTTAGGCATAATGTCCCACCACCTGCTAAGTGACGTGTGAACGTTAACATTAGAATAGTTCGATGTTAATCGCTGACCAAATTACACACAAGAGTTACACAGTCGAAATGATGAATTTCCTTAAGACCGAAAGATTTAATCAGTTTATAATTGTTATAAATTAATTAAACTAATTAATATTTATGAAATATTAATTATAAAATTTGAATATGATTTGAGAAGTAAATGATGTTATATATATTTATAACAGTCATAAATGTATCGATCGATATACAATATCGACAAGCGATTAAATTAGATTTAATTGCATAGTATTTTGGCTTGGGCTTAGATGAGTTTTAAGGCCCATCATTAGGGATGTGAAATTTCGATTTTGGGAAGGTCTAGGGGTGGCTAAAACATAGGAAATTGGCTTAGAGATAATAGGTTAAGATCAAGTGAGAATGGGTAAAAAGGTTTTCCTCGTTTCTCGCTAATACAACCATATATATGTGTGTGTGTGTGTGTGTGTGTGTGTGTGTGTGTGTGTGTGTGTGTGTGTGGGTATCTGTAAAAATAACGATGAACTTTTTTTGGCCGACATTGCCTTCTACATCCGAACTTGCAATTTGATGAATCAAGAACAGTAAAAGAGGAGAAGTCATTACTTCAATGTAGATTCAAAGGCATCATTAAATTGATAATTTTATTTCATATTACAATAATTAAATTATGTTCTATGATCCTAGAATGAGTAATTTCATATCCGTTTAAATATATTGCTACTATATGTTTAGTTAGGTGAGATTTTTGTAAGTAGATGTGATTGTCAAAAATTAGTTTGGTTATGTGCATAATTTGTTTATTACACTATTTGATTTATGTATAGACAAATGTTGTTTACTGTACAAAATCAACTTTTGTCATTAATAATTGTTTTATATATATTTATTAATAAATTCATATATATATATATATTAGTGTATATTTCTCTCTCATAATAGCATATATGTGTATATTAGATATATATCTATGATTTAAAAAAATTAGTACAATTATTTATATATAATGTGAATTTGAAAATTTGAAAATTAATTATCAAACATATGTTCATATTTTTAAATTAACATTTATTGAATTTTTGAATTGTTTATTATATATAAAATAATTATTAAATTAAAAATAAAATTTTAAATTTTTTAAAAATATTGTATCATTTCAGAAACATATGGAAATTTTTTAGGAATTATTAAAACTGCTTATGGTTTATTAAAAATAATAATTTAATTGAAAATTTCTTTAAAATTTTTTGTAACCTTTCATTCATGATCCTAAAATTTTTGAAAATTTAAATTTTGAATTTTTTATAAAATATTATTTTATATCAAAAAATTATTTTTGAAATCAATGTATTTATTTCTAAAATGATGTTTCAACTTTGAAAATCTCCAGTTTTTTCCTAATCTCTATTTTATGATGCTAGATTTTTCAAAATTATAAAATTTTAATTTTCATCAATAGATTATTTTGTGTTAATTATTTATGGATGAAAACATTATTTTATTCATAATATATACAAAATAAAATACTAAAATCATTATGTTTACAAAATTAAGTTACTTTCGAATTTTAAATAATTGTTCTCTCAATTTATATATATATAATTATCTATATATAAATGTTTTATGTTCATATATTATATGTAATATATTTATACATGCATATGTGCATATATATGTGTGTGTGTGTGTGTGTGTGTGTGTATTGTAACACATACACATGCACATATTTGGACAATATACATGACATACAAAATGAGAAATACGTCTGTTGCGATGTAAATCACAACATCTACATATGGACATATTATACCTTTCACGGTTTATTATGTTACACATGCATTCACATACGTATGTATACGATACATTTATATATAAACTAAATCAAATAAAATTAATTTCATATCTTAATATGTTTGAATTTAAATAAAATAAATGATTTTATTTAAATGAAACTTAGAAATATTCTAATTTAGTTAGACTTCATAAGCCCAAAAAAGATCCAATAGGATAAAAAAATTAAATTTACCCATAACTTCCGCTACGGGCAAGTCCAATTCCAACAATGGTATCAAAGCCCAATAGCCTATGCGGTCTAGTTTAGTCATATTAGTGCTAATTAAGCTTGCCCACTTAGTACGATGTCTGTAAAGGTATTGTCTAGGATTAGAATTGGGTAATCAAGTACCCTGTCCTACCTGGTTACCTGCCTGGCCCAAAAGGTGAAGTGAGCCCAAATGTTGCTCTTGATAGAAAAGGCCCATCTTAATTTGGGCCTTGAGCTAATTTTGAAAACCGTTTTGAAAATTAATGTTAAATATTTTAAATTTAATAGTTAAATTTAAAATAAAACATGTTTATTATAAAAATTATAATACTACATAAGTTTTCAAAATGTTTGAAAGGATAATGATATTTTCAAAATGTTTGAAATTATTTATATAATAATTTTGAAATTTAAATTTATTAATAAGATTAAAAAAATAAATTAATTAAATATGTTAATTAATTAATGTATATATGCATGTATTATATATGTTGGTATATGTTATGTTATTTTAAAATGTTTAAGACAACATAAGTATACATGTATGTATACAAGATAAATTTTGAAATTAATAAATTTTAATAAAAATTGTTTAAGTGAATAAATTATTTAAAGGTTAATTAATTAAATAAAATACACATATATATAATATATGTGTGTTACACTATAAAGGTTATCGTATACACTATAAATGTTATAGTAGGTATGTCCAATATAAAAGTTATATAGGAATACTAATTTAAAATTAATTAGAGAGTTAATTGATTAAAAATAATTAGATAAGATTTAATTAATGATAAATTATTCATAAGACTATCGTATAAGTAATATGAAATATAAAAATTATATAACAATAAGACTTATATGATATGTGTATAAACTAAATGTGAAATATTAAAGAAACCCAAAAAGACTTGAGAAATAAATACATATGTAAATGTACTTATACTGTGACTTCTGATGTGTCTGACACTTGAATCGCTTGGTATTTCATAAGAAATATACTATTTTATATATAAGTCGATATCATTCAATATATATATCGCCGATTATGATCTTCAGTATAATGTTGTCCTCTACCATATATATATTAATAAATTACTTACATACTCCTTAGTTGTTGAGCAAACTCAAGCTAGGGATGTTATGCGTAGTATTATTAATATATTGAACAGATGAGGTAAGATAACTATATGTATTTGTTGAGGAAACTCAAGGTACATATACTATACTTAGTCCGTAACGATATGGTAGGTATGAGTGAATAATCTCTTTCGATCAGTTGAGCAAATTCAAGGTCGAAATGCGATTAGAACAAGGATAAATGAGTTAGGAGTTGTATGTGATACAACCGATAAGGAGTTATCCATGGTTTATGAGGCTATGATTTGTTGAGCAAACTCAAGGTCAGAATACCAAAACAAACGAGTCCTAACACCCACTAGTGAAGTTGTAAACTTCTATGTTTCATCTTAGGGTTTGGAGAAGCATAAAAGACTAGTGGAAGCCTTATTAGAAAAATGAAATGGTAACGTTTAACCTTTTTTAATATTGTAAGAACATATGCTATATAATGTTATAATTATCTATAATGATAAATTTGTGCATTAATATGATTGATAAAATGTTTGTCAATTAACGTATATAAACAAACTGAATTGAAAGTTGACAAGTAGAAATATAATATATATTTACTAATAATTCTAATTGCATGATATATAATGTTCCTATACCCATGCAAGTGCCTAATTTCAACTATTAATTACATTCGTAAGTTGGTCACTTGTATGTTTATTTGGTTTAGACCGTGTATTGTATTTTATGAGTTTTTGAAGTCTAAATGTGATTCAAGACTATGGATATTTGATCCATGTACTTTCACATATAAATTTTATATGGTGAACAGTCATAGTTTGTGTGGTACAATATTTCGATGAAGTTAGTTCATTCGAAATAAGCCAATAAACAATTTTTTAAGATCTTGTATTCAACTTGAATGATTTCAAAAGGATCATATTGTGTTAATCTAACACAAGACCATAAACTACAGATGCATCTAAGAAATAGATCGTTGAAATGTCATCTTGATTGTTTTACATAAAGTGCAACATATTTTATGTCTTAAATGTTAAGAATAACCAAATGATCTTTTGTAAAAAGTTTGTTATGATATTGTAGCAAGGTTTTCTTTTGAATAATTTGACCATTTGAAAGAAAAACGAATGTATAAGAATAGATGTAATTTAAGGTAAAGTTGGAATGAAGAGAATGAAGAATTGTAATAATAATTGATACTTAATATTGGAATATGAAATATGATTTTTATTTTGAAATGTATTTCATATAGAATTTTTTTTTCTATAACATTTATTTCTTTGAGTTCAAGATATTTGATCAGAAAACTCTCCATTGTAAACTATTTGCAGCATATGAAATAAGTAAACAATATTAAGTGAATGGTGGACCTCTAAATTTAGTACTCTACTATAGTAATGGCGGAAATAGTGGGAGCATACCATATAGCACCTAATGATTGCATCAAATTACGCAAATTGTTTTGTATGTATTGAACTTTATTTGTGAAATAATGTTTATTTTTAGTATTGACTGAAAAATAGATATAACTATATTTCAATATGAGTATTATTGAATATCCATTATGAAATAAAAATATATTATGGAATTTGTTTTCATAGTAAAAGTGATGCTACAAAAATGCATATGTGTCTAATATTATTTACAGTTGTTTTGGAATTATAGACTAAGCCGTAGTTTTGAGAAATAATTTTACTATATGATTATGAATCATATGATGCAGGTTAATTATATATCAAACAATTTAATGGTTGTGCACCCATTCAGTGGGAGCATCATAAGAGTTCACGAACTCTTTGAATTAATATTGATGTATGCAATCACAAGTTTATTAATACCAAAAGGGTTCCACATACTTTGTTATATTCATCGATGATTTATTACCAACATGAACATGTATATTAGATACACATGTAGTGATTTTATGATAAAATAATAGAATATAAAAGAAAAGGAAATAAAATAAAACAATTTGATTTGGTCGAATAAGTGAGTATATTGGAAAGAGCTCCGAATGTATGTAAAAATGAATATAGGTTCAATCTCATAAGTCATTCTTCCATGTGATACATAATGATGCATCGATAAGGAGTAATCAGACATTGTTGGACAATCTAAAATTAATTGTGAGTGAAATCGAGTTAGTTTCTTTCTATAAGTTCATGTACTTAAGAGTAGTACACAAGCTTGATATTATTTTATCTAAACAACAGTTTACAAAATCATACAAGATAAGAGTTTGTAAGAAATCCCAACATATCATAAGCCAAGGAGTTGGCAGGTTGTGCGAGTCAAAAGATTGCATGTAATAATTGTTCATGAAGGATCTTGTATGACTCTCAAAGTTTTCTGGAAAGGCCCATCATCAAATGACATATTTATATTTTAAACATAATTTTTGTAAATTAAAATCAGCTTTATAAATAAAAAGTTCGTAAAGCATTTATGAATCCCTATTCTATTTGCACTAAGAAACAATTGTTGTTTCAAGATATATCAACTTCATTGTGATGGAATTTCTTTGAGAAATTTTTGTTAGTTAAATGGAATTAGATCTGATCCAAAGATATACCTAATTATATGAGATGAAGTGAAATTAACTAAACTAAATGAACATATAACATTAGAATGTCTAATAAGTATTCTCCCACATCGCAGAGAAACTATGAGTTTCTTATTAATGTCGAAAATGTACATTACCCTTGGTTGTTCAATTAAACTATTAAGATTGTTGACTCTATATGGTATGATGTGCAAATCTGAAAGAATTCCACATACAATACCAAAATATGATTTTTGTGGTCGTAACCAAAGAGATGTGATCCATCGGCCGAGATTGTGTCTTTATTTGAAAGACTAATGCGATTGGAATTAAATGAGCAATGTTGATAAGAATAACATCGTAAATTTCAATTGTTGAAATTAGCATAATGGATTCGGTATTCAACATGCTCAAGTTAATTCAAATTTACTCACAAAATTATCGCTCGATAAGACTTAGTGTTTGATACTATGTATTGGAACAGAAAATTCTAAACAATGATTTAGAGTAAGCCATTTACACATATTAACCAAAAATGCCTCAAAGTCAGTGGGAGCGATATTGGGTTTGTGAGTCTTCGGATATGATCCAAGAAATGATACAAATACAACATTTTATAAGCATTAAATAAGTATTTTGATAGAAATATCAAATAGTTTGATTTCTAATCCAAGTGCAGAGGAAGCATGTGTTCATAAGAAAGAATGTTAAAAGATACATTGATATTTATAAACTATAAGTAAATAACACGTTGGTTATTTTAACAATATGCATGTACTAAAATCAACTTTAGTTGTTTTAATACTAAATTTTGGATTGTAAAATGTCTTTTACGGTGAGTATAAAAGATATAGAGATTGTCCCAAAATGATATACAAGAGCACCCTACTAAAAAGAGAAAATGTAAGTTGGATTCCTTATGCATTAGCAGTAGGAATTATCATACAGATAATGTTGTGTATGATATTGTATTTTGTTTATATATTTGATACATGGAGCAAATATAAAATCCAAATTGATACCACTAAATGGTTGTTTGAGGTGTTCTCGTGTATTTATGAAATACTAGAGAATTGTTTATAGAAACAACGAACTCGTTATGATAGAACGTTTGGACGCAATCTTTTATAAGTGATACTGAGTATAACATGTCAATGATAAAATTCAAGTTAAATTCTATAATTTGAAAATGTTTCAAAATAAAAGTGATTGCGATCGATTAAACGAAATGTTGAGAACATTAATTTAAATAGCGCTAAAATAAACTAATGTATATAAATATAAATGCACAAATTTATAATTGAGCCAAAGGTGATTCCAAATGCTGAGAATCCCATAATATTGTTATAAGATAACAATGACATGAAATTGGTCATGATAGAACATAAAGCTTACTAGAAATCAAAAGCTATACTTCGAATAATTCCACATGATAAAGGCGATTTATCAGTGTCAGAGAGGGTTAATCGACAAAGTAGATAATTAAAACATAATAGCTTACCCATCCACTAAGGGGCTGACCTAATTGGTTTTGAGAAAACTGATTGGAGAAGTTGGAATTAGATTCCATAATTGAAACCAAGTGCAAGTGGAAGATTGATAGAGTTTGGGGTATGCCCCAAGGGCAATTATATGATTTATTACATATATCTAATTCGCTGACCAATCTTGTTCAAAAATAAAAGGTATTTTCTTCCTATTATATACTTGATATAATGTGATCATACTAATTAATTAAATTAATTAAAAATATATTTAACAGAAAAATCCATAAATGGTATGTTTTTTTATCGTAGTTACAAAGTGTTGTAACCGTGAGTAATTTACCACAACGAAACAAATATACCATTTTAAATATTTCTAGTCAAGATACATCGAGACAGGATATCGATGTATCGTTGAGACTGGAGTACGTAACGCTTTTCAAATGTTGGACAGTGTTGTAACGACCCAAAATATTCGACCCTAAAAATTCAACACTGGTATATTTACTGTAGAAGTTCCGAGCAATCGAATGCCAGAAATTCCAGATTGTTAGGAAAAAGAAGAAAACGAGATAGAAGAAGAATCAGAAAACAACCGCACAGAATCTCACAATCACAGCGGAACAAATAATAATATCAAATAACAGCATTTATACAAAGAAAAGCTGTAACTGTCAATTCACAAACAATATATCAGAGTACAATCATTCATAAATAAACTGGAAAGTTGTAACGACTTGTCCCTGGCTACTAACAATACAATCTCAAATAACAGCGGAATATACTCCATACGTTCCTGCCATCCAGCTTGCTTCCTAAGCTTAAGGATGTCCTAACCTGAAATTCTGTAATACTCGGTCTGACCCGAGCATTACAATAAAGTAACATCCGAGTCAGGCTGGAAACCAGCGTGAGTAAACCCATTTAATGTGAAATACTTAGGTTACAAACTTCTTCAAAAAGCCAGGGTAACTCGTTCATCACTACGAGTTTTATCTTGCTAAAGCCAAACACTTATTCACAAAATAATGTATAAGTATCGTTACTTAGTTTAAATGGCCAAGTTCACTTAATTTATTCCTTTCCAGCCTATTTGATTTTATAATCAAATCTATAAAGAATTATAGTAGTTACTAATGGAAGTGGATTTGGATATCGCTGATATCCGACCCTGATCTCTTCGAATTCAATGCCGTCTTTTAAGCCAGTTGTTTAAGTGAAGATAATTCAATTTAAACTTTCAGAATGTCACACTCACATAGAAATTCATCATAGATATAAATTAAATAAATGATTCACATTTATCAACAGTTCAATCCAGGCATTTCATATCACAGAACATCACGAATTAACATACAATAGATATTAACTAATCCAATGCATTTAATTCAAATTAATTATCCATAGGCAAGATAGATAACTGGTCACACGATTTCTAATTAATTTAATTTATACATAAAATAAATTAATTACTTATAATCCTACTTATTGTCCGAAATTAATTCCATGCCACTTTATTTTATTTCAATTAATTATTGGAATTAATTTATTATCCTTTTACAATTACTTAAGACATTACTTAATTAAAAGTTTAAACCATTTCTCTTAATCCTTTACTTAATTACATTATTTAATTTTATTTTAATAAACTTAGAATTAATTTAAATAATGGACATATAATAAAATATTCCCACTTAATTATTTAAGTTCAAATAAATTATTATACAACTTTCAACTAACCACAATATGTAAATAAAACATTAATCATTTAATGAAAGTGGTTAAGAAAATTGTTTTAAAACTTGTTTTATTTCTAAATTATTAAATCTTGTTAATATCCTATAGTACAGACCCGAGTAAATCCCTATACTTACCCAAGCCTAAACCCGATACTTCTTTTTTTTTTTCTTTTAAACTTGCTTTTGTTTTAACTTTTAAAAACTTGTTATTGCTCTTGAGAACAACCTGAGGCAAACCCAAATTCTCCCCGAGTCTAACTTGAGTCCTACCCCTCAATCTCCACATCTCTCCCATACCAGATCCTACCTTATCTAAAGGACCAAGAACCCAAATAAAACAGAACCACGTTCACATGCGGTGATGGTTGGAGCGTCTTCGACCATCGCCGCTATCACTAGCAAATCGAATTCGACATGCACAATCGCCTCCAGCACCCAGAAACCTGATACCTACCTTCAAAATCAAATTCGAGCTACAGGAAGACCATCTGAACCAAAACCATCGCCTTCTCACCCCTCGTTCCACCGCCATAGGCCATCGGAAACCACGCCTTAACGCCAAAAGCTTCGACTGACAACACTCAACTTTTCCCCCACCTCCGATCAAGTCCGATGCATCGACGACGACGCATTCACCTTAGAAACATTGACGACCAAAACATGGTTTTAAACCCTAATTTGACGTAGACAAGCCACCACGGCAATCAGAAAAATCGCCAGCTATTTTTCCCAACCACCTTAACCCTCGAGCTTGCTCCAGCCGTGATCTCGACCTCCCGCCCTTCGCCGATCGCTAGAAATCGAGCAAACTCTTTATTCCGTTCAACTCGAAAACCATCTTAATTTACAAACCTAAAAATATTGTTGTCATAAATAAAAATCATAGTTTTGAATTCAAATCTGATTGTGAAAGTGAAATTCGAAATTAAAATAGTCGAATTTTTTGATATATTACATTTTTACCGTAATTCCAACTTCCAGTAAAATTATTTGTTAATTACACATAAAAATATTTTTAAAAATAGAGTTTAGTTATTACAATCCTTTTTCCTTTTAAGATCATAACTTAAAGGAGATTAAATGAAGTGAGTTAGATTTTTGAACTAGTTTCTGGTCTATAAGATAAAAACAGAGGTTTGCTTATCTATATACAGAGACACACACAACTATATAGATGCAAAGTTAATTCATCCATGCAAACATTTTCTCAACATTACTTCAAGAATTTATCAAATGCATCAGGATATAAAACAGATTTAGGTTTTTAGAAGTGATGTTTACTTACCTTTACAATGTTTGAACAGAGAATGGTTTTGAAACTGGAAGCTGTAACTTGATCTTGATCTACTTGTTTAAGCTTTGAATCTGTACTTGAATTTAAATCTGGAAGCTTGATCTGTTTGATTAAGTTGAACCTTGAATCGAATCTAGCTTTGTATAGTTGAAACTGGAAAGAGTTGTTTGTTTAATTTTTTGTTTTTCTTCTCTGGTTTTAGATTTTTGAAAGATGGAAGAAATAGGTTGAGATATATAAGTGTATATAGCCTTGTGTAACGTCCCGAAAATTTTCGACTTTCGAAAATTCAACATCGATACTCACTTTATCGACTGCCGAGAAATCGAAGGCCGGAAACCCGAAATGTTATGGTTTAAGAAAAGGAAAGAGGTAGAAGAAGAGAAAAGATGGAAAATAGAGAGAAAAGAAAATAGAAAATAGAACGGAATAGAAAACAACAGAACAACATCAGAATCTCACAATTCGCAGCGGAACAACTTATAATCAATAAATGAATAATCTTTAAACAAAGAACTATATCAGTTATTACATTACATCACATTTCATTACATCATATCATCAGCTTGTACAACAACAATAAACAGCGGAAAAGAAATACTATATACTAGTAATACGCCATGCCATCCAGCTTGCCTCCTGCAACTCCAGAATATCCAGAATATCCTGATAAACCTTAACTCTTGACTGCCCGTGGGGAAATTGGTGGGCACCCAGAGTTTAGGAAGAAAAACAATAAACTCCGAGTCAGTCATGTGAATGGTGTAGGAACTCAAAACAGTTTATTTATCTTTAAAAATCAAAATAGAGGAATATTTTTAAAGTCAATTCGCAATGCTTTTAAAAATGAGACTACCATAAGGCCTCCCGCACACACACACAATGCAAACGCAGAATCGGAGGAGATTTCTCCTTATGATAGTCAAAGATGCTTGATACGCATTTAAAAGAACATTTTATATTATTACTAGTGCATAGTGTAGAGAAAAATTCATTTCGAAAATAGAATATAAATCTTAGCCAGCATAGACATTTCGAACTATGCCTACTATAGCTAACTATGTTCAGTAGCAGGTTACCGCCACATTCCATAGCAGGTTATACAACTAAAACCGTACAAGTCTCGTATTGTTTCTTTGGATTTCCAACGAATGATCAGGCCAAGGAACTTCCCATTGCCACATGAGAATGCCTCTGGATGGACATCCCCAAGAACCAAACCGGATCTCTACCAACACAAGGCCGGGTTACCCCTAACTGAGTAACAACTGACCGAATATGCCATCCCCCGGTCCTTTGGGACCTTTCAACCGAGCGCTCGCAATCAATTCACACAATCATAAAGTGTTTTCAACATGAGTAAGTATCTAGGCTCCATACCATGATACCACCCTTTTCCAGAAGGAAATGCACATATCCTAAAGGGCGCTACCCCTCATAACCTTGCCGCATCTTTCCTGTTTTGACCATTCCCGGGGTGTGAGGATCGACGAAGTCACGTCCACAAAAACATACTTTATACAAAAGCCATGCTTTAGGTCAACAAATGATCACCAAGATAGACGATCAAATAAATGATCCTATCACAAATAATCAACACAATGATCATTTCACAGCAACACTCAGCATGTCACATTACCAAATTGGGAACATATCGCTGATAACCTTCAACTACATAACCTCTGAGCTCGTACGTCTCAGAGAAGGGTGTTAAGCTAAAAGAATAAATTCTCTGCCACCAACAGAAATATATTTGAAAGAAATCTGCTTTATATCTCAATTTGTAATGTCAGACATACAATCCATACAAGTCTGTTCCGGGCTCGAACAGAACCGAAGGCACTTCTCACGAAGCCCTTGCAATCTAGGTATTCACAATCCCGATCGAATTTCCCATCACTTAGGGAATCTCTATACCAGGAGCTACCCAGTGCAGAGACAATCGATAGGTCTTCCTATCGCTTTCGCAAATACCCGGTCTTCAACACCGGTCATCAATGCTATCCATTACGTCGTATCTCATATTCGGAATGGGTTATACGACCCCATGGTCCTTTCCCGGTTAACCCGAATAGTGAGCGCTTATTCAATAATAAGTGTGGCATTCAAATTCAAACAAATCACATCAATTACCCATTCAAAGGGAAATATTGATAGTCGGTTATTGAACTATCAATGGATATGCACAACATCACCAGTTTCCAAATAATTTTCCAAATTATTTATTTTCCAAAATATCCTTACAAGATATATTATTTTCAATACTTCAAAAATAAATCAATATTTATTTTAAAACAAGTTCCCCTTTTTATTCATAAATTCCATAGTGAATTTTCATTCCAAAATATCCATGCATATACGATTTCAATTATTCATTTCAATTTATCTTCAAAAAGATAAATTCCCAAAATATTCACTTTATATTGGAAAACATTTCCCATTCTTATTTATTCATAAGTAATTCACAAATTTTATTTATTTTCAACTTTTGGAAAATATTCAATATACTTAAATCGAAATTAAGTATATATTTCATTCTTTAAGGAAATCATTCTTTTAAACATATTTATTTGGGCCAAAACGAATGTTACGTAAAACATCGTTACGACGTCCCAAAATCACTAGTATAGGGATTCAAAATTAAAATAGATATATAAATCCCAATACTATACAAAACATTTCCTTTCGGAAATCATTTACTATAACAACAGTGTTATAGTCCACCATTTCCTTCTATTTCTCGAAAACGTCTATTTCAACAATCAATGTTGAAATCTATGGTTTCGAATCTCAACCCAATTAAAACATCGTTAACTTGTTTTAATTCTATTTAAAACATCACATTCAAAACAATTTCTTTAACATATTATTCACTATTCAAAAACGTGAATATACTTGTTAACAAATTTCATCACTTCTATTCATTCTATTTTAAAGGATTATTCACTATCTAAAATGTGAATATAACTCCATCAATAGGTTTCAACAATTTACTTATCAAAATAAGTCTTTGCGAATTTATAGAACAACGTTTATAAATTCCTTTATTTTCCTATATTCAATTCATCACTCAATTATATACCAAAGGTTCATATTATAAGTTAAATACTTATAATTTATTTGTTTGCAAAAATCGTTCCTTTGAACTTCAAAATTATAAATCTTATAACTTATAAGATTCAATTATTTATCCAAAATCATTCTTTTAATAACTTTATAAATTTTATAAACCTACTGCTTATAAAATTCCATTTATAACTTCACCGTTTATAATTCCATAAATTTCATTCATTTATGAAATTCATTCACAATTCATTCTAACATTTATAAAAACTCGTTTTATAATTCAAATATTTTCATTTATAAATTATCAATTTATAAATCTTTTTATATAAATCAATTTATGTTATTCTTTTAAAACATCTTTAATCTCCTTTATAATTTCATCATTCTTATTTATAAAATAATTAAATTTTATAAATCCTATATTTTCAACTCTTTATAATAAATTCAATAAATCCTGATTAACACTATTTTATAACATTAAAATTTATACGTTTATTTATTTAGTATGAATCAATTCCAAAATATTTATAACGTATACTTTCAAAAATCACTTTAAAATCATTTTAAAATTCCAAATTTGGTCCAATGATGTTACACACCAAATAGTCATTCACGACAACAACGATATCATATATCGATATGATAATCAACGAATATCAAAATATTCATAATCAAATAAATACTGTTGAGGAATCCAGTTGGATCCCTCCAACCTGTTTTCCTACATCCACAAACATTAGCACAATACCAATTCCGCTCCAGTACGGAATTATCGCGGTATATGGGATTTAAATATTATCCGCTTAATAGACGGCGCAATAGGGTCTCATCCGCTATACAAATGCGGGAAATCAATAACTCCAATATATACATATGCCAATATATATATTGCTATCATATATAATACCAATTTCACTGTTTATGAAATATTCGCGGTATATGTTTTTAATAAATAACATCCGCTTACTAACGGCGCATAATGTCTATTTTAACAATCAATAGATAACAATTATCATTCAAACATGCATTCAAATATTTTAAATCTAACTATTTAAAATAAAATCGAAACTGATTCGATTGAGTGAGAAGTTCTCACCTTGATTTCAATTTCGTTTTAGCGATTTATTTCGAATAAAATTAAACGGACGTTTAATTTTACACGTAATTTTCACTAACACCAAACGACTCCAATCCATTTCCATCGCGTATTGCTCGTCCATACGATTCCAACGCAACTGGTTTCGCGCGTTTTCGACCTCGTATGAAAAAGATATGATTTTTTAAAGATTACACGATTTTTTTATAACTAAACTATACAACATAATTTAACTATTTATAAACCTAAGAATTATTGGCCATTGGATCTTGTAACTCTGCATCTGGGCCGCACCCCCTACCCCTTTCTTCTTCGTTCTCTTCTACAGGTTGATGCACGCAACCTAGAACCCACCAAGGCCGAACTAGGGTTTCACCTTACGCCACCTACGCTCGACGAAACTTCATCAAACCACCTCCATCTTGAAGCTTGTCGCCTACTCCATGCTCGGCTGCAGTACCATAAGCTCGGCCTCCCTTTTCCATCGTTTTGCGTGCACGAACCGTGCGCCTTCATCTCCTCTTTCTGGCCACCACGTCACTCCGATGACGATCTTGACCGTTGGATAGATGGATCTTGGTGTCCACTATAAGTTTCTAGTTGGAAGTTTTCAATGAAAGTGGATGGATGAGGAGATCGAAGGGGAAGAACGTGGGAGATTTTTGGCCGTGGGTTGAGGGGGTGGCGGCTAGGGTTTAGTCTTTTTTTTTTTAATTTATGAAGGGGTAAGGGTCTATTTATAGGAAATCGTTGAACACTATTCATCCGGGAATTCCGAACTCCGATTTACGCACCGTAACCAGCGTTTCTAGGGTTTACCCCGCGTCTGGACACAATGGAACAGGTTTCGAAAGCTAATTCGGTCATCTGTGCGAGTTATGGCTATAAACGTTCAATTTAAATTAAACCGATTTAAACGATTTTCTAGGCGTTTTAATTTGTACCGGACAAATGGTAAATCCAATTGACACGAAATTTGAAACGTTACAATAATATGACATTACGGATCCGATGAAACTAGTTTCGTCGAAATCTGAGACTTTTTGAAAAATGGCTATTTTAACTCGCCAAATTAATATTAAAAACAAATCGATGCGTTTCGAGCTACCACGATCAAACGATAACTCCGATCACTACGAAAATTGAAATCCGGTAATAACTAACTATTACGGCTCCAATGGAACTGGTTTCGTTCAATTCTGAGACTGTTCAAAAATTGACTATTTTCACTAGTCGATTTGATATTAAAATATTCAATTTTCACAAATAAACTTTTAATTCGATTTTAAAAGTTCTAAAATATCTTTCTAACTTCAATATGATAAAATAAAATTTTACAAATCATTTTCAATCATATTTAACTCAATTTTCAATTATTTCTGTAATTTCACATATTAAATTATCGATTTAAATATCCAATTAAATCCAATTACTCAAAATAAAATTTATTCGACTTATAAATTCACTTATTAATATTTAAAATTAATTAAATATTCAAATTTTAATTATCAAAAATTCTGGGTCGTTACAATCTTCCCCCCTTAAAAGAATTTCGTCCTCGAAATTAACAAGTAAGAAAAGTTATAGAATCTATTAATTTTCCCAAATTCATAGTTAAACTTCTTACAATAACTTTACTAAGTTTTCAAATCATACTTAGTTATCTTTTCGAAAACAACTACTATTGTTTAACATTCAATTCCAAAATCAAAGTTATAGTTTTCAAAATTTTCCAATTTTCTCAAAAAAATTTCTAACGCCTTAGATTTCCGGAAAAATTCGCCATAGTCTCCTTTGCGCGGCTCGATCCGAAAAAAAAATGACAGTATATATATCACAGATATACATCTCATCAAGTAATGAGGCATCCCGATGGGAAAAAGGTATAAAAGTACGGTATGTAATCCGAGATATGTACCTTATATTTTATTAGCGAGCATATACGGCTAATATAGCGCGAAAGCGAGCTCCAAATGCGAAGCAAACGCGATCCGCACCTACTAATCACTCAACAAACAACATGAGAACATGTATATAGACAATAGTATCGATACACAACATATAGCAACATAATAACTATATATGCCAACATAGCAAACGCAACAAAAACAATATATTCAACCATCAACCAACTAGCATTCAACTAATTCATAACCAATAAATATTCATTCATATTCTCATTAATATTAAATGAAATGGTTTTCAATTTAATCACATTTGATTCATTAACAGTGGATGTTTACTAACATTCATTTTCAATTAGTTTATATTCACTAATTCATATTCAAGTTGGCTCACTTCCAAATCAAATTCAATTCTATTTAAGATTCACTTAACTTCTAATTGGATTCCAATTACTTTAGCTTCCAATTTCATTAACTTAATGAATTATATACAATCAACTAACAATCATATAACAACCAATGTTTATTAATTACAACCAAATTACTTTGCTTACAATTGGTTTAATTAATTGATTTTTATTCAACTATTCAACTTTCAATAACATTATATTTCAATGAATTAACACTTATATCCATTATTCCATATCAACTTTATTCACATTCAATCGATTAACATTTAATCCATTAATTCAATTCAATTACAAAAGTTGAATTTCATTTAAATAACTTAAGTTCATATCCATCACTTAACTTTAAATTCATTTTTATTTCAACTCATATTCATAAATTTATTCATATAGTTTCACTTCTTATATATATAAGTTTACTTCACAATTGCAAATTACTTTAATTATAATTCAATTCTTATAATTCTTTTGCTTATACAATTATTCTTCAATTTAGATTATTCAAACAACTTAACAATCACTTATATACACTTTAATAATTCTGAAAAATTATTCTTTTATACATAAAATATACTTAAGGTAAAAATTATTTCATTTACCCAACTTAAACAATATTGTGTCGAATTGTTCTATTCAAGTGTTTAGAAACCCCTTCGGCATAGTTGTCGAGACCACGCTGACGAAGGTTCATATGCCACTCAATAAACCAATCATCACAATATAAAACAATTTTATATTCACTAACAAATACGCTCTCATATCTATTATTACACTCAAACTCATTCTAGAGTACTACTGACTCTATCTCTAATGAGTAATACCCAACAGAACCATGGTTGTCGCTTAACCATATGCTCCGATACCAAATGTAACGTCCCGAAAATTTTCGACTTTCGAAAATTCAACATCGATACTTACTTTATCGACTGCCGAGAAATCGAAGGCCGGAAACCCGAAATGTTATGGTTTAAGAAAAGGAAAGAGGTAGAAGAAGAGAAAAGATGGAAAATAGAGAGAAAAGAAAATAGAAAATAGAACGGAATAGAAAACAACAGAACAACATCAGAATCTCACAATTCGCAGCGGAACAACTTATAATCGATAAATGAATAATCTTTAAACAAAGAACTATATCAGTTATTACATTACGTCACATTTCATTACATCATATCATCAGCTTATACAACAACAACAAACAGCGGAAAAGAAATACTATATACTAGTAATACGCCATGCCATCCAGCTTGCCTCCTGCAACTCCAGAATATCCAGAATATCTTGATAAACCTTAACTCTTGACTGCCCGTGTGGAAATTGGTGGGCACCCAGAGTTTAGGAAGGAAAACAATAAACTCCGAGTCAGTCATGTGACTAGTTTGGGAACTCAAAACAGTTTATTTATCTTTAAAAATCAAAATAGAGGAATATTTTTAAAGTCAATTCGCAATGCTTTTAAAAATGAGACTACCATAAGGCCTCCCGCACACATACACAATGCAAACGCAGAATCGGAGGAGATTTCTCCTTATGATAGTCAAAGATGCTTGATACGCATTTAAAAGAACATTTTATATTATTACTAGTGCATTGTGTAGAGAAAAATTCATTTCGAAAATAGAATATAAATCTTAGCCAGCATAGACATTTCGAACTATGCCTACTATAGCTAACTATGTTCAATAGCAGGTTACCGCCACATTCCATAGCAGGTTATACAACTAAAACCGTACAAGTCTCGTATTGTTTCTTTGGATTTCCAACGAATGATCAGGCCAAGGAACTTCCCATTGCCACATGAGAATGCCTCTGGATGGACATCCCCGAGAACCAAACCGGATCTCTACCAACGCAAGGCCGGGTTACCCCTAACTGAGTAACAACTGACCGAATATGCCATCCCCCGGTCCTTTGGGACCTTTCAACCGAGCGCTCGCAATCAATTCACACAATCATAAAGTGTTTTCAACATGAGTAAGTATCTGGGCTCCATACCATGATACCACCCTTTTCCAGAAGGAAATGCACATATCCTAAAGGGCGCTGCCCCTCATAACCTTGCCGCATCTTTCCTGTTTTGACCATTCCCGGGGTGTGAGGCTCGACGAAGTCACGTCCACAAAAACATACTTTATACAAAAGCCATGCTTTGGGTCAACAAATGATCATAGAAATGATCACCAAGATAGACGATCAAATAAATAATCCTATCACAAATAATCAACACAATGATCATTTCACAGCAACACTCAGCATGTCACATTACCAAATTGGGAATATATCGCTGATAACCTTCAACTACATAACCTCTGAGCTCGTACGTCTCAGAGAAGGGTGTTAAGCTAAAAGAATAAATTCTCCGCCACCAACAGAAATATATTTGAAAGAAATCTGCTTTATATCTCAATTTGTAATGTCAGACATACAATCTATACAAGTCTGTTCCGGGCTCGAACAGAACCGAAGGCACTTCTCACGAAGCCCTTGCAATCTGGGTATTCACAATCCCGATCGAATTTCCCATCACTTAGGGAATCTCTATACCAGGAGCTACCCAGTGCAGAGACAATCGATAGGTCTTCCTATCGCTTTCGCAAATACCCGGTCTTCAACACCGGTCATCAATGCTATCCATTACGTCGTATCTCATATTCGGAATGGGTTATACGACCCCATGGTCCTTTCCTGGTTAACCCGAATAGTGAGCACTTATTCAATAATAAGTGTGGCATTCAAATTCAAACAAATCACATCAATTACCCATTCAAAGGGAAATATTGATAGTCGGTTGTTGAACTATCAATGGATATGCACAACATCACCAGTTTCCAAATAATTTTCCAAATTATTTATTTTCCAAAATATCCTTACAAGATATATTATTTTCAATACTTCAAAAATAAATCAATATTTATTTTTAAACAAGTTCCCCTTTTTATTCATAAATTCCATAGTGAATTTTCATTCCAAAATATCCATGCATATACGATTTCAATTATTCATTTCAATTTATCTTCAAAAAGATAAATTCCCAAAATATTCACTTTATATTGGAAAACATTTCCCATTCTTATTTATTCATAAGTAATTCACAAATTTTATTTATTTTCAACTTTTGGAAAATATTCAATATACTTAAATCGAAATTAAGTATATATTTCATTCTTTAAGGAAATCATTCTTTTAAACATATTTATTTGGGCCAAAACGAATGTTACGTAAAACATCGTTACGACGTCCCAAAATCACTAGTATAGGGATTCGAAATTAAAATAGATATATAAATCCCAATACTATACAAAACATTTCCTTTCGGAAATCATTTACTATAACAACAGTGTTATAGTCCACCATTTCCTTCTATTTCTCGAAAACGTCTATTTCAACAATCAATGTTGAAATCTATGGTTTCGAATCTCAACCCAATTGAAACATCGTTAACTTGTTTTAATTCTATTTAAAACATCACATTCAAAACAATTTCTTTAACATATTATTCACTATTCAAAAACGTGAATATACTTGTTAACAAATTTCATCACTTCTATTCATTCTATTTTAAAGGATTATTCACTATCTAAAATGTGAATATAACTCCATCAATAGGTTTCAACAATTTACTTATCAAAATAAGTCTTTGCGAATTTATAGAACAACGTTTATAAATTCCTTTATTTCCTATATTCAATTCATAACTCAATTATATACCAAAGGTTCATATTATAAGTTAAATACTTATAATTTATTTGTTTGCAAAAATCGTTCCTTTGAACTTCAAAATTATAAATCTTATAACTTATAAGATTCAATTATTTATCCAAAACCATTCTTTTAATAACTTTATAAATTTTATAAACCTACTGCTTATAAAATTCCATTTATAACTTCACCGTTTATAATTCCATAAATTTCATTCATTTATGAAATTCATTCACAATTCATTCTAACATTTATAAAAACTCGTTTTATAATTCAAATATTTTCATTTATAAATTATCAATTTATAAATCTTTTTATATAAATCAATTTATGTTATTCTTTTAAAACATCTTTAATCTCCTTTATAATTTCATCATTCTGATTTACAAAATAATTAAATTTTATAAATCCTATATTTTCAACTCTTTATAATAAATTCAATAAATCCCGATTAACACTATTTTATAACATTAAAATTTATACGTTTATTTATTTAATATGAATCAATTCCAAAATATTTATAACGTATACTTTCAAAAATCACTTTAAAATCATTTTAAAATTCCAAATTTGGTCCAATGATGCTACACACCAAATAGTCAATCACGACAACAACGATATCATATATCGATATGATAATCAACGAATATCAAAATATTCATAATCAAATAAATACTGTTGAGGAATCCAGTTTGATCCCTCCAACCTGTTTTCCTGCATCCACAAACATTAGCACAATACCAATTCCGCATCAGTACGGAATTATCGCGGTATATGGGATTTAAATATTATCCGCTTAATAGACGGCGCAATAGGGTCTCATCCGCTATACAAATGTGGGAAATCAATAACTCCAATATATACATATGCCAATATATATATATATTGCTATCATATGTAATACCAATTTCACTGTTTATGAAATATTCGCGGTATATGTTTTTAATAAATAACATCCGCTTACTAACGGCGCATAATGTCTATTTTAACAATCAATAGATAACAATCATCATTCAAACATGCATTCAAATAATTTAAATCTAACTATTTAAAATAAAATCGAAACTGATTTGATTGAGTGAGAAGTTCTCACCTTGATTTCAATTTCGTTTTAGCGATTTATTTCGAATAAAATTAAACGGACGTTTAATTTTACACGAAATTTTCACTAACTCCAAACGACTCCAATCCAATTCCATCGCGTAGTGCTCGTCCATACGATTCCAACGCAACTGGTTTCGCGCGTTTTCGACCTCGTATGAAAAAGATATGATTTTTTAAAGATTACACGATTTTTTTATAACTAAATTATACAACATAATTTAACTATTTATAAACCTAAGAATTATTGGCCGTTGGATCTTGTAACTCTGCATCTGGGCCGCACCCCCTACCCCTTTCTTCTTCGTTCTCTTCTACAGGTTGATGCACGCAACCTAGAACCCACCAAGGCCGAACTAGGGTTTCACCTTACGCCACCTACGCTCGACGAAACTTCATCAAACCACCTCCATCTTGAAGCTTGTCGCCTACTCCATGCTCGGCTGCAGTACCATAGAGCTCGGCCCCCCCTTTCCATTGTTTTGCGTGCATGAACCGTGCGTCTTCATCTCCTCTTTCTGGCCACCATCACTCCGATGACGATCTTGACCGTTGGATAGATGGATCTTGGTGTCCACTATAAGTTTCTACTTGGAAGTTTTCGATGAAAGTGGATGGATGAGGAGATCGAAGGGGAAGAACGTGGGAGATTTCTGGCCGTGGGTTGAGGGGGTGGCGGCTAGGGTTTAGTCTTTTTTTTTTAATTTATAAAGGGGTAAGGGTCTATTTATAGGAAATCGTTGAACACTATTCATCCGGGAATTCCGAACTCCGATTTACGCGCCGTAACCAGCGTTTCTAGGGTTTACCCCGCGTTTCGGACACAATGGAACAGGTTTCGAAAGCTAATTCGGTCATCTGTGCGAGTTATGGCTATAAACGTTCAATTTAAATTAAACCGATTTAAACGATTTTCTAGGCGTTTTAATTTGTACCGGACAAATGGTAAATCCAATTGACACGAAATTTGAAATCTTACAATAATATCACATTACGGATCCGATGAAACTGGTTTCGTCGAAATCCGAGACTTTTTGAAAAATGGCTATTTTAACTCGCCAAATTAATATTAAAAACAAATCGATGCGTTTCGAGCTGCCACGATCAAACGATAACTCCGATCGCTACGAAAATTGAAATCTGGTAATAACTAACTATTACGGATCCAATGGAACTGGTTTCGTTCAATTCTGAGACTGTTCAAAAATTGACTATTTTCAGTAGTCGATTTAATATTAAAATATTCAATTTTCACAAATAAACTTTTAATTCGATTTTAAAAGTTCTAAAATATCGTTCTAACTTCAATATGATAAAATAAAATTTTACAAATTATTTTCAATCATATTTAACTCAATTTTCAATTATTTCTGTAATTTCACATATTAAATTATCGATTTAAATATCCAATTAAATCCAATTACTCAAAATAAAATTTATTCGACTTATAAATTCACTTATTAATATTTAAAATTAATTAAATATTCAAATTTTAATTATCAAAAATTCTGGGTCGTTACACCTTGGTTCTTGTTATTCTCCTTTTTATTATATTTTGAAAATGAAGACAATCAACAAACTAGACATTTGTAAATTTGCATGGCATCCTAAGCTTACAAATGTCAAATACATGCATTTATATTTTCTTACGTTTTTATATTATATTTTATATTTTTATTTATACATTTCTCTTTTACTTATATTTGTATAACTTCAAAGAAAATGATATAAAACCTAATTATACATTAATTAATAACTATATACATATCTCTACTACTAATAATGAAAATTCAAAAAACCAATTTCAACCGTGTCTTTTGGAACTACCCAAAATATCCTTCCATGCCCACTTCTTCTTCGTCTGTTTTGGAACTACCAGGGAGAGTTGTGTAATTCCCATTTTCATATACTTACTCCCTATTTTCTCCATTTACAACACATTATCGTATCATCCAAATATTTCCCTGCTCACGATTTAGGGTTTCCAATCCTTCTACGGTTCTCTTCTATAGTTTTCTCTTCGAATCTGGCACTCACTTCGACATCTAGCGTTGAAGTACGTGATTTAGGGTTTTGAATCCCTCGACAATTCGCTCTCGGGATCTGGCATTCACGTCGACATTTAGGATTCAAGGCTCACGATTTAGGGTTTCGAATCCTCCTACAGTTCGCTCTCGGCATATGACATTCACGTCGACATCTAGAGTTTTAACTCAATCTGATTTAGTCAGGGAAAAGGTAAAATATTTTAACATGATGTATACTCAGCTAATTTGTATTGGTGTAACTTAAAAACGTTTAGGTAGATTTATTTAATCTGAATCTATTCAGATTGTTCAATTTGGTTTAATTTTGTTTAAGTATTTAACTCAATCTAGTATATAGAAGGGTAGAAGATGGTATTGTTGCGGCATGGTTGTACAGAAATGGTATGCTGTGGTAAAGAGGTGAGTTGCCGAATATTAACAAAAGGCATGTAGTGTTATGGCAATACAGTGGTGAGTTGCTGCAGAACAGATATGAAGTGCACATGTAAAAACATAACGGACTTGCAATCAAAAAGAAGTGAAACTTGAGCAGAGGCGGCTATTCCACTTCCAGGGTCTAATGCTTCCGAATGCGAATGTGCTGAAAAGAGGCAACTGCTACGTGGTAGGAAAGAAGTCCCAATGCACTATAGACCGAGGCAGAAGCCTGAGGACATGGGGCTCCAAGCAAGGAGCAAAAAAATGGGCGAAACATGAAATGAAGCATTTTTTAGGCATGCACGATAGGTTGCATGGCGGGTGAGCTGGGGAGGTTTCAACTATTTGCGGTTGGACTAGGCGGCGTCATCTTCTTTAAATATGTAGCTAGGCTGCATATTGAAATTGCAGGCTAGACAGGAAGTGAGTCATGCAAAAGATGAGATGGCTGTAGGCTGCAGCTAGGAAGTGTGGCGGCAGTCTTGTGATATATGAGTGATTTTTGCTGCTAGGAAGTGTGATGACGGTCTAATGCTACATGAGTAAACTGCAGGGAAATTACAAGGAACGTGCTACAAAAAGGAGGCAAGCAAGATAGATGATGCTGATAACACAATTTTTAAGGTAAACTCAAGTCATCGATTTCGATCGTGGTGGGTTCTAAAATCTGGGATAGGCTCACACCAACTACCAATCGGTAGCTACAATGTATCCTTTTCTTTAAACTTTCTTAATTTAAGTTTATTGATTCTTTTCTTTTAAATTTAGTTGACATAATTAGTCACTTATTGATTTCTTAGTTTTTACTAAATAAAGTGTATACTGTGATTGCTAAAATGAATTTAGTACATATTGAACAACTACCTCCAAGCATTGTATGTACTTATGTTTTCCAATTATACATAGCATTTTTCCGTTTTCTTACACCATTCATTTTCCAATTTAAAAAATAAAATGATTCCACGAACATGCCTTTGACAATAATTTATGACTTTGCTTACTTTGTCAAGACAAAGTACACTGCACACTTTTTGTCAACATTCTTACAATTGGCTTTGTAGCTAGAAATTACACAATGGAATTTCTTTTATTTGTATATATTTCATGTAAATGAGATTCATTTTTGGGTATTTCATGTACAGCTGTGATTATGATTTTAATGTGGGTTCATTCAAATTGGAAATGAGGAACATAATATTATAATGATTAAACAACTTACTGTAGTCATAAATATTATACTTTCATGCTATAGGTAGAAGTTCATACATAAATTTATTTTGCTTGAGGATAGCTTCAACTTATTATGATAGGTACCTTACCATTTTTTATTTTTAATATTATACATATGTACATATATGCATATAATATACATATGTGCATATGTACATACATATCTACATATGTATATGTATGTATGTATGGATCGTGTCTCACTCACTTTTACTACATCTCAAAACCCTCTTGACCGCAACCACATATTCTATATTAAATAATATAGTTTCTCTCTCCACTCAGGAGGAGCCGATCATTTTCCGTGTATATATACATGTTGATGTATGTGTGTATACATAGTTATTATTTTTAAATAGCAACAATTTATCTCTGAACACAATGGGAATCATTGTCAATTTTGACCAAGATGCATAGTTACATACATTTATTTAAAGATAAATGGGTTGCATGGGTTGCAAGTAATAACCAAATGTAAAGATGACTACAAATGCGAAAGGTTGATAATGTTGGTGACAAATGATTGATAGTAAGTTAATATTTGAAACATCAGTTCATATCAGCAAACACTGAGATACAGTTTTAATCCTGTATTACTATTGTGTAATATGTCATCGACTTTGCGATGCACTAAGAGTGCAAAATTAAACAAATCTATAGAAAAGATTATTTTATCATAAATTGGCCAAATGATACATGTCTGATCACTGCAATTTTTTCATGAGAAACGTATTAGACTGTATGCTTGAAGTACAATACTGCAGGGAAGATCTCTTTGTATTTTTCAAGTTTGATGATTCTGCATATTCTGCATGGTTCTTCACTCTACGATCTATATGGTTTGTATTTTTTTATAGGTTTATAAATTTATTTCTGTTTGGTTATCGTCGTTGTAGAAAAATAGTAGCTATAGTGTACTTTTCTATTGCATATTGGTTTCAGTTTGTTATCCCTGTATATCTGTACCATGATGCGACTGTACTAAAAATGAATTTTCATGTCCATCTGAACCTACTATAAATTTTTGTCATTGGTTGCCCTGTCAATGTCTTTGCACAACACTGAACTGATATGACTGCTATACTTAGTGAGATTGTTCTCTAAAATGGAATTTTTACTATCTTCTAAGCTTTTAATAACCAACAACTTTTCTTTCGTTAGCTAATTCGTTTTGTGCAACTATGTTAATTACCTACTCCTTTCTCATATCTATGTTTTTCCCCTTATGCATTTACAAATATTCTGTCTATTCACGATCAACAGTTTGAGTCAAATTTGATACAGTAGTAATCGCTACTATTTTACTAATTAATCTTTTTTCCATGATTTCCAACTATATACCTGGTCTTCAAAGTGAATGTCTTCTCAAATTTTTGTGTTAGCTGGTACAAACTCACTAATTTGCTTTGATTACATAAGAAACGAAGATTCCTAGCATAATCTGAGCAGATATATCATTGACAACATAACTATAACATAACACACATATAATCCTAACTGATGGAAGAATGAGATATATTAAATATAACACAGACAATGTACTTCAAACTCGCACATCTGTCCGTGTGCGTAGCAGAGGCCACACGCATGTATATATATACCAGTGTTTAAAATTTAGAGTTTTAAATCTAATTTATTTTTAAGATATATATTTTTAATTTCAAATCATAGTTTTATTCACAAATCATATATATATATATATGAATAATAATAAAATAGCTATCATATTTTATTTTTCTTTGAAATGATAAGTTTTGTAATTTTAAATAATTATATTAGAAGATTATCGAATTAATATTTATATCCAGATATTTTTAATTACCAAAATTTATTTGTTCAACTTATAAACCAGTATTTTTAATAATTTAATCCGGTTAATTACCAATTAACCGATGTCCAAAAATCCGTCCTTCCCCCTTTAAATCTTTTCGTCCCCAAAAAGGAACAAAGAAAGAATTTTTAATTGCAATGCTTATTATTAGTTAAATTATTCTTAAACATTTTAACTCTTAACATTTTTTAAAACACTTTAAAAAAATCTACATAATATTATCAAAATAGTTTTTATGAAAATATTTTTTGTAACTCGATGTTTCAACAAGTCCATCCTTGTTCTCACAGAAATTCGGTCATATGTTGATGAGGCGTAGGACTGAAAATCTATAAGTACTTAGCAGACCCGTTTTCTATAGTAAAATAAACTTACTTTTAAATAACATTAAGGAGTTACCCAATCTCCCCCTTAACACATAATAGTCCCAGTAGTCCACCAGTATCATAGTCCCTCCTGATCGGAAAGCCACCAGAGGATACCACACGGGCTACTGGAGAAAACCAAACTCGTACAAGGTGCGATAGGGTAGGTGACACGGCACGAGGCAATGCCAGGGTAGATAAACCAATTGCTATCCGAACTGGTGGTGACGCGTAGCAGCCACTACCGCTCACCTCGAGCCACACCCCCAAATAAATCAAAGGGCTCCAATCGATCACAAAGTAATAGAATAGTATCGAAGGAGTATGTCCGATAAGAGGGGCTACCTCACTGGCCCGGAATCGCTCCTGTTTTAGCCACCTTATGTCAACTCACGAGAGTCAGGTCCACGTATATACCTCAAAGGAACGTCGCGGCCATCCTACTTCATTTTTGAATCTCCACCGTGTACACGGTTGTTAAAGTGGTTTTCGAAGTTGGCAGAGAGTATGACCACTTCCGACCCCGGTCTTTTTAACAATCAACGTTATTATAACCCCGCGGTCATTTCAAAATAATTATACTTCAAAACCAGAATATAATATCCATTTCAAAATCATATAAATCTGATATCATTTCCGTTTAAAACCCAAATCAATATGATACCATTTTTATAAAAACCCCAATCAATATAATATCATTTTTATTTCAAATATATCCTTTTTCCAAAATCATAGCACTTTCAAAGTCATACACTTCGAAACCAAACACTTGAAATTATAACCCTTTCAAATCATAATACTTTGAAACTCGTAATTTTGAAAACATAACTTCCATCACTTAAATGGTTCAAATATCAAAATACCATATATAATAAATAGCTTCTTCAATTTTGTAGGTCAATTCCAAAACAACTCGAATTCCAAAATTTTATACCTAAACCAAATTCCAAATCATAAATTTCAATACAATTCAATTTCCAAATAACTATTCCAAAATTATATTGATTTCACAACCGATTTGTATATCCCGGAATTTCAAGGAATTTAAAAATGTGATAATCTCTTAATTAAATTATTAAAATTGTTATCTTCAAATATAAATAACCAAAATAAATTTTATGTGATGTTTTTAAATTTACAGATAAATTGATTTTAAATAGAATAATTATTTAATTTATGTTATTTTATAGATTTGATTTTAATAGGCTTGACATTTCAATTTTATAAGTGTTGTTTAAATATATATATTTATTTAAAAATTAACTTTAAAATTAGAATTTAATATTTCAGATTTAATAATGTGTTTGTTTAATCTAGTATAGATATATTTGATTTGATTTTAAATTGAAGTTTAAATTGAATTTGGATTTGAAATTTGAAATTTAAATTGAAATTTAAAAAGAATTTATATCTTGAAATAATTTTGGATATAAAAGGATTTATGAATAAAGTTTTTATTTTAAAAATAAGTTTTGTTTCATATTAAATTGAAACAAAAGAATTTTATTTATATAAATTTAGAAAATATTTATTTAGTAGTAAATAAATGCAAAAGCATTTAAATTAGCATTTAAAATGGATCAAATAATTTTATATGATTTTATTAAGAATCTAATTGGTTTTTATTTGATTTTCTTTTAAAAATTTTATTTTTATAAGATAAGAAAAAGCATTCATAAACTTATAAAAGCATATACATATTAGGAAAATTAATGATAAAGGCTTATATGTCATTTAAAAATAAGAATAACATGTGTTAATTTCTAAAACTCATTGATTAACATGTGTTAAGAATTCAAGAGGGTTTGTGACAAATGTGTTAAAGTTAAACAAATGATAACAGGTGTCCCTCTTTGTTTTTCTTTTTCTTTAAATTTTGATAAACCATAAATACATAATATAAAAATTTCCATTTCTTTCATCACTCCTTTTGCTTATCTTTTCAGTTCAAAAAAGAAAAATGGATAGTCTAGCATTCATTTCCTCAAAGACAAGTTGTAGCAAATCTTCAACACAAAATTCTCAAAACCCTGTAACCTCCTCAAACCATACAACTAAAATCAGAAATCTATATCACAACCTAAAACATTTTTACAAACATTTTCTTCAAGCCTGTAACAATTGCAAGCCTGTAATCTCCTCAAACAAAAATCATTTTCAAAGAAAAATCAAACATCTGATTTAGAAACCTGTAATACTTTTTTTATCAAGCCTGTAAAAGCATTTAAAAAATGGCTTGGAACTTTCTGTTATCAAAAACCTGGAACAATGTCTAGGACCAAACAGGTTATCAAAGTTTGGAGTCATCATTACCTTGTTCAAGTTAAGCAATCAAGTATCAAGCTTTCCAGTCTTCAAGTATCAAGCAATATAAGTTTCAGGAATTAACAACAGCAAAGTATTCAAATTTTCAAAGTTTTCAATCCAGTTTGCAAATTATCAATACAGTTCAAGCTCTCTGCATTTTTAAGGCGAGTAACATTTAAATTACAACTTAGGTAAATAAATATCTGTGCATGTGAATTCCTATGATGATAATTGTTTGCATGTATGTATATAAGTAAGCCTCTGTTTATAGTTGTAGTGTACATATCTGTTGATTCTAATCACCTCTGTTATTAGTTGAAAGATTATGGCTTTGATAAAAATTCAAAATCTTTGTATCAGATCTCAATTAGACTATGATATTCAAACATGTCAAATTAGTTTAAACTCAATCTATGTTCTAAAAATACATTCAAACATAATGGGACTGAGAATCTGCTGGGATCAAGAATTTACAGTAGACATGTTAAAATCATGGTAATTCAAATCTTGTAAATTTCTGATTCAAGTTTATATCAAGAATCGAATCTGTAAAATATGATTTTTAAGATGAAAATTTAAATTTTTAGTTATGTTTTGAGAGAGCATTTTTGAGTTGATTGATTTTAGATTTCTGGGCATTTTCTGTTGGCTGGAAAATGGTGTAATTTCGTGGTTGCTGCCGGAGATTGTTGGAAGGTTGCCGAGGCCTTGAAAAATGGCGTTTGATTTTATTAATCACCAAGGCATCATAAATCGATTAATGTAGGGTTTAACACCCAGTTTTGCTCATGGTTGCAGTATATGCTGTTGTGGCGTTTTGGGTGGTTCGGTTACTCAAGACTGGAAGGAAAGTAGCTTAGAAGGCTTGTGAGTGTGTGGCCTGGTTGCATACCCTCTAATGATCAGAGTCGAGGGTTCGGTGAAGTTTCAGGTGAAGCTGTGTTTCCAGGATTCGACATGAGTAGTTCGATTTCGTTTAGGGACTTGTAGTTTAGACTTAGGGGTCGGTATTTTAAGAGGTGATGATCGTCGAAAGGTTGAAGGCGTCGGCGGTGGTCGGTATCGCCACAATCACCTGTGCAGGTGCACCAGTGGGGATTGGTGTCAGTAATTGGGTAGAGGAAGTGGTTCGAGGGGAAACTCGGGGGTTTCAGCAGTTTTCTCAAGTATGTGTTCGGGGATGTGAGTGTTTAGCTTCTTCAAATTTTAACTTAAACAAGTTCTAGTTTTTAAAATAAAAAAAGGGTAATAGGGAGAAGAGGAAGAAACTTGGGTTTGAACCCGAGTGGCATTCGGGTATGACCCGAAGCTATATGTTGTGTAGATTTAAAAATTTTTGAAAACAAGTTTTTTTGAAATTTCAAATTTAAATTGGATTAAAACCTTTTTATATAAACTACTTTATATTTAATAAATGTTTTCTTAAATATTTTGATTAAGAAATTTTGAAGTTTGATAAATTTAAATTTTGCTAAGTAAATTTAAATTGATATTTAAAAAAATTGAGTTATGAAATAAATTTTAAAATTTTATATAAAAGACAAGTTTTTAATTTCAAATTGAAAATAGTTTATAAAAACTATTAATTGATAAATGTTTAAGCTATTTAAAGTTATGTTTTGATAACTTTAAATTTTCAAGATAAATGATTATTTTATATTAAAACTTAATTAATGATTTAATTAAGTAAAGATAATTTTAAAGATGACTGGTGAAATTATGTTAATGGCAATTAAAGCATTTATAAGATAATGGTTTATCTTAATTAAGTTTTAATATTTTGACTTTTATTGAATTAATTAAAAGGGAATTTAATATAATTAATTAGTTTAATTAATTATAAAGGATTAATTAAGAAATTAATTAAGGGTAATTAATTTACTTGATTAATAAATGATTAAGGATTAAAGGTTAATTAATTTAAGGTTAATTAATTTGTAATTAAAAAGATCATTAATTAGATTATTAATTAATGATTAGGGATTCATTAGTCAAGTAATTAACTATAATTAAACTTAAATAATCAAGTGATAAAGATTTATTAATTAAGTAATTAATGAGTTGTTAATTAAGTAATTAAAGGTTACTTAACTAGTAATTAAGAAGTGCTTAACTCGTGATTAAGTTTTATTAATAAATAAATTAAGTTTTATTAATTAATAATTAAAGGATAATTAATCTGTAATTAAGGATGAATTAAGAAGTTGTTAAGTGGTAATTACTTAATTAATCAAATGTGATTAAGGATTAATCAAATGATAATTAAGGATTGGTTAACTGTTAATTAAAGATTAATTAACTGGTGATTAAGGAGTAATTAATCTGTAATTAAGTAGTTAATTAATAATTAATAATTAGGTTTATTAATTAGTAATTAAGAGATAATTAATTAGTTAATTAATTAAATAATTAAGAGATAATTAATTAGTTAATTAATAATTAATTAATTATAAGGGTAATTATGGATTAATTAATTTGAATTAAGAAATATTGATTAATAATTAAGGTTATTAATCGATAGTTGATGGATAATTAATCAATTAATTAAAGGTTAATTAATTAATTATGAAAGTAACTAAGGATTGATTATTTTGTATTAAAGGAGATTAATTAATTGATAATTAAAGGATAATTAATTTGGAATTAGGGATTAATTAATTGATTAATTAAGTTAACCAAGGAGTGATTAATTAATTAAGGTTAGTAAATAATTAATGATTGAATGAGCAGGATTAAGAGATTAATTCTTAAGGAATTAATTTAATTTAAGTAATTAAACTAATTGTGACATGGATTAATAATGTTTGCTTATGGATGATTGATTGTTGAATGTCTAAATTGGATGATATCTACTGGATCAATATCTATTGGATGATATGTTGTGACATTTTGTGATATGATATTGGATATATTAATGATAAACGTGTGATATTTATCTGTGTTAATGCTGTGTGAATTCAAGTATTGAATTGTATTGAATTGAATTGAATTGTTTAAACCTTTAAACAACTTGGCCTTTAAGATACATTTGGATTTCGATGAGACCGGGATCGGGTATCAAATTTGATTATCCGAAAACCACATCGATCCAAGTTAAACGTTAGGTCGTGAATTTCAGTGGAGATCGAGTTGAAGACTCGAAGTGTAAGAACTATCTGTCGTTAAAAACTCTGAGGGTGATTCCAATATGAGTATAACGGAGATAGTGCTTTCAGGTTCGATATGGAGATTTCTGAGTGCAAGGGTTATTGTCGTTAACTCTGAGGGTGATTCCAAAATGAGTGTAATGAAATAATGCCTTCGGTTTCGTTTGAACCCGAAACGAACTTGTATGGATTGATTGCTTTCAAAACATCGTCAGGTGGACGATGAGCATTCTAAGATAGATGTGATCTATAAAGGTAATCGTAGCCTCAAGCCTCATCAATCGGGAATGTATAAAATAGGGGAGGTGTAGCAAGGCTAAGTGGGGCATGCCCAAGTAGGACGAGATTTACCCCTGTCTAGATGTCCCTTTTTATTCGGTTGTGTGGGCGGTTGCTAGCTAGAACCGTCGGGGTTGTCTTATTCGGAACTGTTCAGTAAGGAATGGTTCCAGCTTTGTGTTGCAGGGGGTCGGGAGTGATCCTCGGTACGGTGATCTAGGCCACGTACTGTGACGGGCGGTACCCCAGTAGCCCTGCCATTGATGGAAACCCATTTTTCCTACGTGCCCTTACGGTTTTGATTGTATTACCCACTTTTGTGGCTAGTAGCTGGAATTTAATCATGTAACAATTTCGGCTATTTCTTATTTACTTGAAAACCCTAGACCCTATTATAATATCACTGGATTTCCTATCAAATGTTTTGGTTAGCGTAAGGTAAAAACTTACCCATGTTTATGTGTGGGAAGTCTTACGTGATACCTTTGTTTTCAATGTTTTTTTTTTAAAAGTTAAGCAACTTTAACCCATTTAGTCACACCAGACTCCTGTCTGACCCGGAGTTTATTCTATTTTTCTTAAACTCTTGGGTACTCAAATTTTTACGAGTAGCCAAGGGATTTAGGTCTGTTTTGACGAATACTAGAGGAGAGATGGAGCATGAGGCTTCGGCGTTTGTAGTTATAAAGTGTTTTCGCTGTGTTATATCTCTTTCATGATGTATGAGTTATATTAGAGTTGTATGATAGATAGACTTTTATAACTGTCTATTTTGTGTTGATGTATCCGCGTAACTCTGAAGTAAATGACTATGTAATAGTTATGTTATATATTATATTTTGTTCCATTACGCTTTGAGATTATGATATTGTTAAGTTCTTTTCTTCAATCTATTCTATTTCTACTTCTTTCTTTCTTAATAATGATGTGTCTTTCTGTGGAATGAAAGGCGGGTCGTCACACTTGGTATCAGAGCATAGGTTGAGATAATACCTAGGCTCTGCAGTGGTGTCTATCTTGAGAGCGCGTATTTGTAATTTTTATATAACTATATACCTATATAAATTTGTTGGGTATCTGTTTGGATTTCCAACATGTGTTCTAAAGGAGTTTCATCTCTCTCTTTGTTTGCTTGGCCCTCCTACCTTTGTATCAAGCCCTATAGGCGGATAACCAAGATAGATCAGATCTGTAGAAGCTTAAGATTTTCTTATCCCTCCATAGTTTTCTGGAGACCCTTTTTATTGGATTTAAAGGGTTTTGATCTTGTTTTGGATTTGGGTTGGTTGGATAGTATTGGACTATTTTGATGGTGAAGCAAGGATTGTACTTTGGAGGCTGAATTGGGAAGGATCGTAAAAGTGACTTGCGATGATGCCAAAGTTCTTTTAAGAAATCATCTGCATAGAGTCGAGGCATCTCCAGGAGGTGTAGAGTCCTTGAGTGGTCAGAAATTTTCCGGATGTTCCGAAGTAGCAAAGGTTTTCCTCACCGGGAGATAGGGATTTGGATTGTCTTAGTTTCGGAAGCAGTGCCTATTGTTTAGCCTAGTTTTTCCCAGTTGGAGTTCAATTGTTGTCTTTGTGGCCTAGACGGATAAGTCTTTTGAGATTCTGTGTAGATTTGATGAATCGAGTTTTTGGGATGTGTGATATAAGTTCGTTTTGGTTCATCAATATTTTTCTTGTCTACTCCAAGTCTGAAGAGGAGCGCAAGTGGCATTTGGAGTTAGTATTAGAAGCTTTGAGGAAGCATTTTTTTTTGGTGATGGTATTTCTGTAGATCTAGCCTGGATAGCTACTATTCAGGAGTAGAAGCAACCATAGTTTTCTGGTTTGGTAGAGCTCTACAGGAAGTATAATTGGAACCGAGTATGAAGAGATTTTCTCGGATTTGAAGGCAAGTCTGACTAGTGTGCCTGTTCTAGCTATTTCTGATGGCAAGAATAAGTTTGAGATCTGGTCGGACGTTTGTGTAGTGATGGATGGATTAAGTCAAAGAATGGTCAGTGTTCCAGTTTTGAGATTAATGGCCAAGGAGCATTGAGGATCATCGAAAAGGATTTGTGTTCCGAATTTCTGGGATTTGAAGCAAGAAGTTTTGGCAGGGAGTCTTCGCTCCAGGTTAAGTGACTAGCCTAGGGTGATCAGAGATATATGATATGAAGAGAGTTTTCTGGTGGCCGAGCTTGAAGAGGGATGTTGTTGTTTTCATCATTGGGTGTGCGATCTGTCGGCTAGTGGAGGTTATCAGCAGAAGACCGTCGGTTTGTTGCAACTTTTGGAAGTTCCAGTGGGAATTGATTTCTTTGGATTTCATCAACGGTTTTCCAAGAACCAAAGTGGGAATTGAAGAAATTTGTGTAATTGTGGACCGGTTGGCCAAGAACGCCCATCTTATTCTGGTTAAGGCAATCTGTTCTGTAGCATCTTTGGCTGTATTTTTCTTGAGAGTTTGTCTGACTGCTTGGTGTTCCAGTCAGCTGTTAGCAATTGTGATCTTATCTTCTCCAGCTAGTTTTGGGAGGCTTTGTGATCAGCTTTGGATTCGAAATTTAGTTTGGATATAGCCTATCATTCCCAGACAAACGGAAAGGCTGAGCTAAACCTTAGAGATTTGAGAGAGCTTGTGTTTTGGATTTTTATGGATGTTGGGAGGACCATCTGTATTGAATGGAATTCTCGTATAGTTATCAGGATAGTATCTAGATGGCATCTTGTGAAGCTTTGTTTAGAAGACCTTGTAGATTTCCATTCTATTGGGAAGAGTCGGGAGATCGTTTGGTTCTTGGTCCAGTTTTAGTCTGTGAGGTATCTGCGATGGTGGAGCTTATCAAGAGAAGATTAGTGTTGTAGTCTCCAAGGTTGAATTGCCAGTTTGGATGGCTAAAATTCACATTGTTTTTCACGTATCTCATTTTGCGAAATACGTTAACGATCTATCTTTTGTTGTGGAGTTAGGATTTCAGAGTTTGTCTTGGGAAACTCTGAATAGTTTTAGGAAGACTTATCTGGATCTATGTCCGGATAGCTAGGATTATTTGATTGAATGAATTGTTTGTTTAAATGAACTGTTTGTTTGGATGGATTGTTGTTGGTTGATAGGAATGCTTGAATGGTTAAAATGAAATAAAAGGTTTTGGATTATCTTTATTTTAAATTTCGAGGACGAAATTCTTTTAAGGGGGAGGAATGTAATATCCCGGAATTTCGAGGAATTTAAAAATGTGATAATCTCTTAATTAAATTATTAAAATTGTTATCTTCAAATATAAATAACCAAATAAAATTTATGTGATGTTTTTAAATTTAGAAATAAATTGATTTTAAATAGAATAATTATTTAATTTGTGTTATTTTATAAATTTGATTTTAATAGGCTTAACATTTCAATTTTATAAGTGTTGTTTAAATATATATTTATTTAAAAATTAACATTAAAATTAGAATTTAATATTTCAAGATTTAATAATGTGTTTGTTTAACCTAATATAGGTATATTTGATTTGATTTTAAATTGAAGTTTAAATTGAATTTGGATTTAAAATTTGAAATTTGAATTGAAAATTGAAATTTAAAAAGAATTTATATCTTGAAATAATTTTGGATATAAAAGGATTTATGAATAAAGTTTTTATTTTAAAAATAAGATTTGTTTTATATTATTTGAAATAAAAGAATTTTATTTATATAAATTTAGAAAATATTTATGTAGTAGTAAATAAATGAAAAAGCATTTAAATTAGCATTTAAAATGGATCAAATAATTTTATATGATTTTATTAAGAATCTAATTGGTTTTTATTTGATTTTCTTTTAAAAGTTTTATTTTTATAAGATAAGAAAAAGCATCCACAAACTTATAAAAGCAGATACATATTAGGAAAATTAATAATGAAGGCTTATAAGTCATTTAAAAATAATTTGAAAATAAGAATGACATGTGTTAATTTCTAAAACTCATTGATTAACATGTGTTAAGAATTCAAGAGTGTTTGTGACAAATGTGTTAAAGTTAAACAAATGATAACAAGTGTCCCTCTTTGTTTTTCTTTTTCTTTAAATTTTGATAGACCATAAATTACATAATATAAAAACTTCCATTTCTTTCTTCACTCCTTTTGCTTGTCTTTTCAGTTCAAACAAGAAAAACGGATAGTCTTGCATTCATTTCCTCAAACACAAGTTGTAGAAAATCTTCAACCCAAAATTCTCAAAACCCTGTAACCTCCTCAAACCATACAGCTAAAACCAGAAATTTATATCACAGCCTGAAACATTTTTACAAACATTTTCTTCAAGCCTGTAACAATTGCAAGCCTGTAATCTCCTCAAACAAAAATCATTTTCAAAGAAAAATCAAACATCAGATTTAGAAACCTGTAATACTTTTTTATCAAGCCTGTAAAAGCATTTAAAAAAAGCTTGGAACTTTCTGTTACCAAAAACCTAGAACACTGTCTGGGACCAAACAAGTTATCAAAGTTTGGAGCCATCATCACCTTGTTCCAGTTAAACAACAAGTATCAAGCTTTCCAGTCTTCAAGTATCAAGCAATATAAGTTTTATGAATTAACAACAGAAAAGTATTCAAATTTTCAAGGTTTTCAATCCAGTTTGCAAATTATCAATACAGTTCAAGCTCCTGCATTTTTAAGGCGAGTAACATTTAAATTAAAATTTAGGTAAATAAATATCTGTGCATGTGAATTCCTGTGATGATAATTGTTTGCATGTATGTATATAAGTAAGCCTCTGTGTATAGTTGTAGTTTACATATCTGTTGATTCTAATCACCTCTGTTATTAGTTCAAAGATTATGGCTTTAATAAAATTTCAAAATCTTTGTATCAGATCTCAGTTAGACTATGATATTCAAACATGTTAAATTAGTTTAAACTCAATCTATGTTTTAAAAATACATTCAAACATAATGGGACTGAGAATCTGCTGGGATCAAGAATTTACAATAGACATGTTAAAATCATGGTAATTCAAATATTGTAAATTTCTGATTCAATTTTATATCAAGAATCGAATCTGTAAAATATGATTTTTAAGATGAAAATTTAAATTTTTAGTTATGTTTTGAGAGATCATTTTTGAGTTGATTGATTTTAGATTTCTGGGCATTTTCTGTTGACTGGAAAATGGTAAAATCTTGTGGTTGCTGCCGGAGGTTGTTGGAAGGTTGCCGAGGCCTAGAAAAATGGCGTTTGATTTTATTAATCGCCATGGCATCAGAAATCGATTAAGATAGGGTTTAACACCCAGTTTTGCTCATGGTTGTGGTATAGGCTGTTGTGGCGTCTTGGGTGGTTCGATTTACTCGAGACTGGGAGGAAAGTAGCGTGGAAGGCTTGTGAGTGTGTGGCTGTGGTTGCATACCCTTTGATGATTGGATCGAGGGTTCGGTGAAGTTTCATGTGAAGCTGTGTTTCCAAGATTTGACATGAGTAGTTCGATTTCGTTTAGGGCCTTGTAGTGTGAATTGGGGGTCGGTATTGTAAGAGGTGATGATCGTTGAAAGGTTGAAGGCGTCAGCGGTGGTCGGTATCGCAACGATCACCTGTGCAGGTGCACCAGTGGGGGTTGGTGTCAGTGATTGGGTAGAGGAAGTGGTTCGAGGGGAAACTCGCGGGTTTCAGTAGTTTTCTCGAGTACGTCTTCGGGGACGTGAGTGTTTAGCTTCTTCAAATTTTAACTTAAACAAATTCTAGTTCTTAAAATAAAAAAAAAGGTAATAGGGAGAAGAGGAAGAAACTCGGGTTTAAACCCGAGTGGCATTCAGGTATGACCCGAAGCTATATGTTGTGCAGATTTTAAAATTTTTGAAAACAAGTTTTTTGAAATTTAAAATTTAAATTGGATTAAAACCTTTTTATATATACTACTTTATATTTAATAAATGTTTTCTTAAATATTTTGATTAAGAAATTTTAAAGTTTTATAAATTTAATTTTGTTAAGTAAATTTAATTGATATTTTAAAAAATTGAGTTATGAAAGAAATTTTAAAAGTTTATATAAAAGACAAGTTTTTAATTTCAAATTAAAAATAATTTGTAAAAACCATTAATTGTTAAATGTTTAAGCTATTTAAAGTTATGTTTTGATACTTTAAATTTTTAAGATAAATGATTGTTTTATATTAAAACTTAATTAATGATTTAATTAAGTAAAGATAATTTTAAAGATAACTGGTGAAATTATGTTAATGGTAATTAAAGCATTTATAAGATAATGTTTTATCTTAATTAAGTTTAATATCTTGATTTTGATTGAATTAATTAAAAGGGAATTTAATATAATTAATTAGTTTAATTAATTATAAAGGATTAATTAAGAAATTAATTAAGGGTAATTAATTTACTTGATTAATAAATGATTAAGGATTAAAGGTTAATTAATTTAAGGTTAATTAATTTGTAATTAAAAAGATCATTAATTAGATTATTAATTAATGATTAGGGATTCATTAATCAAGTAATTAAGTGTAATTAAACTTAATTAATCAAGTGATTAAGATTTATTAATTAAGTAATTAATGAGTTGTTAATTAAGTAATTAAAGGTTACTTAACTTGTAATTAAGAAGTGCTTAACTTGTGATTAAGTTTTATTAATAAACAAATTAAGTTTTATTAATTAATAATTAAAGGATAATTAATCCGTAATTAAAGATTAATTAAGTAGTTGTTAAGTGGTAATTACTTGATTAATCAAATGTGATTAAGGATTAATCAAATGATAATTAAGGATTGGTTAACTGTTAATTAAAGATTAATTAACTGGTGATTAAGGAGTAATTAATCTATAATTAAGTTGTTAATTAATAATTAATAATTAGGTTTATTAATTAATAATTAAGAGGTAATTAATTAGTTAATTAATAATTAATTAATTATAAGGGTAATTATGGATTAATTAATTTGAATTAAGAAATATTGATTAATAATTAAGGTTATTAATCGATAGTTGATGGATAATTAATCAGTTAATTAAAGGTTAATTAATTAATTATGAAAGTAACTAAGGACTGATTACTTTTTATTAAAGGAGATTAATTTATTGATAATTAAAGGATGATTAATCTGGAAGTAGGGATTAATTAATTGATTAATTAAGTTAATCAAGGAGTGATTAATTAATTAAGGTTAGTAATTAATTAATGATTGAATGAGCAGGATTAAGTGATTAATTCTTAAGGGATTAATTTAATTTAAGTAATTAAATAATTGTGATATGGATTGATAATGCCTGCTTATGGATGATTGATTGTTGAATGTCTGAATTGGATGATATCTACTAGATCGATATCTATTGGATGATATGTTGTGACATCCTGTGATATGATATTGGATATATTAATGATAAATGTGTGATATTTATCTGTGTTAATGCTGTGTGAATTCAAGTATTGAATTGTATTGAATTGAATTGAATTGTTTAAACCTTTAAACAACTTGGCCTTTAAGATACATTTGGATTTCGATGAGACCGGGATCGGGTATCAAATTTGATTATCCGAAAACCACATCGATCCAAGTTAAACGTTAGGTCGTGAATTTAAGTGGAGATCGAGTTGAAGACCGAAGTGTAAGAACTATCGGTCGTTAAAAACTCTAAGGGTGATTCCAATACGAGTATAACGGAGACAGTGCTTTTAGGTTCGAGATGGAGATTTCTGAATGCAAGGGTTGTTGTCATTAATTCTGAGGGTGATTTCAAAATGAGTGTAACGAAATAATGCCTTCGGTTTCTTTCGAATCCGAAACGAACTTGTATGGATTGAGTGCTTTCAGAACATCGTCAGGTGGACGATAAGCATTCTAAGATAGATGTGATATATAAAGGTAATCGTAGCCTCAAGCCTCATCAACCGGGAATGGCTAAAACAGGGTAGGTGCAGCAAGGCTAAGTGGGTCATGCCCAAGTAGGTCGAGATTTACCCCTGTCTAGATGTCCCTTTTTATTCGGCTGTGTAGGCGGTTGGTAGCTAGAACCGCTGGGGTTGTCTTGTTGGGAACTGTTCAGTAAGGAATGGTTTCGGCTTTGTGTTGCAGGGGGTCGGGAGTGATCCTCGGTACGGTGATCTAGGACATGTAATGTGACCGGCGGTACCCCAATAGCCCTGCCATTGATGGAAACCCATTCTTCCTACGTGCCTTTACGGTTTTGATTGCATTACCCACTTTTGTGGCTAATAGCTGGAATTTAATCATGTAACAATTTCGGCCATTTCTTATTTACTTGAAAACCCTAGACCCTATTATAATATCAATGGATTTCCTATCAAATGTTTTCGTTAGCTTAAGGTAAAAACTTACCCATGTTTATATGTGGGAAGTCTTACATGATACCTTTGTTTTCAAAGTTATTTTTAAAAGTTAAGCAACTTTAACCCGTTTACTCACACCAGACCCATGTCTGACCTGGAGTTTATTCTGTTTTTCTTAAACTCTTGGGTACTCAAATTTTTACGAGTAGCCAAAGGGATTCAGGTCTGTTTTGATGAATACTGGAGGAGAGATGGAGCAGGAGGCTTCGGCGTTTGTAGTTATAAAGTGTTTCCACTGTGTTATATCACTGTGATGATGTATGGGTTATATTAGAGTTGTATAATAGACATACTTTTATAACTGTCTATTTTGTGTTGATGTATCTGTGTAACTCCGATGTAAATGACTATGTAATAGTTATGTTATATATTATATTTTGTTCCATTTCGCTGTGAGATTCTGATATTGTTAAATTCTTTTCTTCAATCTATTCTATTTCTATCTCTTTCTTTCTTAATAATGATGCGTCTTTCTGTGGAATGAAAGGCGGGTCGTCGCAGATTGATCCACAAAATAAACCCTTTCAAATTCAGTATATTTCAAGCCTTAAGTATTCAACAATTTCAAATCTAAGTTTAATAATTACAATTCAGCAATTCAATTTTTTAATATTTTAGTTTTGAAATATTTTACTTAATAAATCCATTATAATTTAAATATAATCCAAATTTCAAATAACTGAATATTTCCTTAAATTTAATTATACTTGAAATATTCATTTAAATCACTCTAAACCAAAATCAAGTTATTAGAATTATACTCTTTAAAGCCTCAATTTTATTTAAATTTCAAATCCAATTTATTCGAGTATAATTATTAAATTATTTAATTCAAACCAGTTTCATATTTATCTTCCAAACTTAATTTTATTTAAGTCGTTATACTCTATATACAATATAACTTAAACAGGTACTTAACCATATTATATAAAAACAATCAAACTTTATTATTTGGCTTATTTTATATTTCCAAACGAATTTACACATAGCTAAAAATAAAAATAAAATATCATTTACATAACATCTAAAATCAAGATTTATATAACCCATATATTTCTTTACAAAACCATATTAATTAGTTCAAAATATTTTTATATATAGACCGTAGTGTTTGTATATGATTTTCTATCCTATGATAAAGTGATATAGATATTTATCATTTCAATCTGTAATTTAAAACATACATACGGTTATATATCATTTCAAACCGCAATCCCGAATGAAATAAAATCCATAACAACTTGAAGTTTATAATAATATAAAATACAACATCCATTCATCAAACATTTATCACAATCATCATCCAATTTAATCAATAACATCAACAAAGAACAAATAATAAATAACAGGTATTTACTGGCAGTTTATATTTAATAATAAATTAAATCACTGTTTAACTTTTAGTTTATATGCAATAATAAATTAAATAACAATTTAGTTCAAATAAATTCAATTTAACTAGGATGATGATTAAAAATATGCCAAACAGTCATAAATAAAATTCTATTTACATCATAAATCAATTTAACAAACATAAGAAATTTTAGAATTTGCGAGTGGGTTAAAACATTCACCGTTTGAATTTAAAATGAATTTAAACCCAAAATTTGAACAGTCTCAGAATTCATCCGAACAAGCGCCAAAATGTTTGGAATTCTAATACGAACCTAGCGGAGAAAACCGTGCGTGAAACGGACCTTGTATGCGAAAGTTATGTGTTATAGAACGATTTGAAAATTAAATTTAAAAAAAAAGGAAGGAAGTACCATCGGCCACGTCATCGCTGGAACACGTTGCCCTACCATCAATTCTCGTATGCACACAATATCCTGAAGCCGACACATTGATGATTTTTTGACCACCGACGTCGCGCGTAACGATCACCTGGCCGACGATCAGGCATCATCATCAAGCTCCTCGCCCCGGACCGCCACTACGCCTCGAACGCCGCCTCGATCGGTGGCCATCCAAGCATGATGCTACCGTCGCCGTTACTAGTCAATCGCGGCCAATCGTGACCCCTCCTAGACGAACGAATATCAGATCTAAGGCCTGCACAACACCACCTTCCCAACGCCACCAGCCAATCGCCCTGCCGTCGTAGATCCACCGTTGGATCATCCAAAATCTAATACGAATGGCCAGAATGGATTTGCGATTTTTGGAAAATCGATAATTCGAAACCAAAAACGAATTGCAGATCTGAGATGCGCTCGTTGAGAGCTTTGAATCCATATAAAATTTTATATAGTTTGTGGAGTTTGAATTTTTGGCTTTGAATTTTATTTGAAATTGCAATTGGAATTTAGGGTTCTGTCTGCCATTGAAAGAGGAGAAGCAAATAGAATTTTACGTATAGAAATGAGGAATAAGAAATAGGCTAGGGTTTATAACCACGTATATATAGGCAAGGCTGAAATTAAAATGGACCGGATTGATTTGGATCGAATGTTGAACGATAAATGGCCCGAAAAAGCCGTTCTGACTCCGAAACGAAATTGGGTCAATCCATATAATAAAACAGATGTTTTTAAATATTTTAAAATCAATGGAACAGGTTTCAGGTCTAAATTCTATCATATGAAGAAGTCATACTAAAATTAAATTATTTCAAATTGATTTCAGTTGATTTCAATTTAATTGATTTCAAGGCATTTCGAGTCTGTATGATCAAATGACAAGCGCGATCGCTACTAAACTTGAAATCCTATAATAATTCACCTTTACGGATGCGATGAAACTAGTTTCATTAAAATTCGAGTCAGTGGCCAAAATGGCTATTTTCTAGTTAATTAAATAAATTAATATTAAATTAATTAATCACTTTCCAATTTCTATTTTTAATAATTTACAACTTCTATCAATTTTGATTTCTTAACCAATTATTAAATTTAAATTCCAATAAATTAATAAATCTTGAATTTCCATTCTTTTTATTCAACCTATTATTATATTATGAATAGAATTACCACCACTACATCTCATCCCCATGCTAATTCATTAACAAATGTCAAATTTTTATTTATTCCAGATTTAATTTCCAAAATCTTATTAAATTAACAAATTTAAAAATCATCGAAAACTACGGATCGTTACACTCTCCCCTACTCAAAACTTTTCATCCCCGAAAAGGAAACGAATGGGAGATAAGGAATTGAGTAAATAATACATCTTATTCAAAAATATTAACTTTATAAACAAATAAATTTTCAAAATTTAATAGTTTAAATAAAATATATCAATTTATAACCATTAAATCTTTTTGTACTCAAATTAATAAAGTTTGAAAAACATTTTTCAAAATTTTCCTAGTCCAAAATTTACGGAAAATTTCGGTAGAGTCGCCTTTGTACGGAGAGGCTCGGGAGAAAATATAATGTCAAATATAACAAAATATCACATATAATTTCCAAACTGATATATCCTAACATGGGAAAATAATATAATAAGCTATAAAACCGTAATCCAAAAACGTACCTATTTGTCGGGCAATCAACGCTTAATTATGAAACCAAAAGCAGTAGCAATTGCTTCCATAACCTGTATTTCATTTATATAATCTAAAAAGGGTTAATAATTATATAAAATGAAATATTTAAAGTTGTTTCAACCACTAACAAACAAATCAATATAAACAACAATCACTTGCAGCAAAGCATACAACCATCACAAAATCAACATAAATCAATTATCCATTCATATCAAACAAAACAAATAGCTGTTCGAGTTCAAAACTTTAAGTTGTACATAATGAAAAATAAACTACTAAATGTACCATTTACTCAACAGTCTTTGATGAAACTAAATAGATTATTCATACATCCAAACAATTTTAAAGTATCCTTTCCCAAAAAAACCATAAACCAAACAAACAACAATTCCAAACAATAGATCAAGTTAATTTTTCAATTTCATTCCGTAACCTTTGTTGTTTGATTTCCTTTTCATTCATTTAATGATTTATCTTTTTAATTTTACATTTATTTCTTGCAAATTTTCATATTTCCATTCATTCATTCAGTGATCATTTCATTTATTTATGATACTTACCTTTCTATTATATTTAATTAGCAGCCTTCTATCTACACATCAAATTCTTATTTATTAAATAATTTTACTGAATACTTTCATTACTTCAATTTTTACTTGTATAATATCCATTACATTTTTTTATTAACATTTCAACTTTTTACATCTTTTGATAAGTTATATATATGTTAAAGAATGCAAATTGAAAATTACACAAGTTCAACTTATTTCATTTAGATGTTCCAATTATTAATTAGTTAGATTCCATTTCACTAAAATAATTGAAACTATTAATTAATGGAAAACTTAAGAACTAAATACCGGGTTTAATTTCAAATCATTTTAAAGATAATAGGTAGATGTTTACACTTACACTTTATATATCCAATTATATTTAAAACAATTTAAAATTTATATTTGTTTATTAAAATAAATCTGTAGTAAACTCACTACAGTGGCTTTCCCACTTAGAAACTCGAAAATGAATGTCGATGATGTGTGCACTCATCACCAAAATTATTTTCCAGCGACAGAGAGGGGAGTACAAAATTAGTTTCTTTCCTAAATTTCTTTAAAACAATTCTTTTGAATTATATTGAAATATTTATATCAAAACATACTTCTAATAATATCATTATTAAATTCCAAAATCATTCGAAAAAATTTTCAAAACCCCGGAACTTAAGTTTTAAATTTCCAATTTTCATCTATTTTATTCTGGAGCTTATTTCCAACCAACGTTTGTTCACTACCAGACAATCAATATATTACAAGCAAATATATGTCATTTATAAAATTTTACTGTATATATAGAAAATATAATAGGCAAAATTATTTCATTCACCTATATTCCAACAAATATTGTGTCGGTATGTCCTATTAAGTGTTTAGAAATCCCTATTGATGTCATAGCGTCCTATGCACCAACCAGAATTTATAAATACAAAATGGAACAAATTAACACAATATTAAAGTCTTTTTTATAACACTAACAAATACGCTCTCTCATATATCTACGCTCAGCGGCTCATCATAGGGTATTGCTACCCTATTAATAAAGAGTCAGACCCCACAAAGCTAAGGTTTATCGCTAAACCAAATCTCTATACCAGGTGTAATATCCCGTCTTTTTGTACGCTTTAAATCGATGATAAACCACACACGTCAGACTCAAATCGTACAAAAGAGCGGATTGTTATTGGGGTGAATAAAAAAGGGAAGAAAGAAAGGAAAAAAACAGAATCTCGCAGCGGAATGACAAAATGTAATAATCAAATAACAGTTGATGAAGCTGTTTTACAAAACATTTGATTATACTTATACAATACATATCAGAGTTACACATACCAGAGAATAATAAATAACAATGCAGCGGAACAATGTGATGTAGTGGAATATAATAAATAACAGTAATACAAATATTTGTCTTCGTCCTTCAGAAATAAAGTCTTCAAATACTGAAATGCTCAGACTGACCCGAGCGAAATGAAAAGACAAAACACTCGAGTCAGAACTAAAAGGTCTTATGTAAGTTAAATAAATGGTAAAATAGTGGAACGGCATCAGAGATGTTTACAGGATATGACATCTCCTATCCAGTGTCTAACGTGAGTGCAGTAACTTAAGAGATGCTTGAGATTCACATCTCCTAAGGATCCGTTAAACTATTTACTATGTAGTAATATTTCGCTGTTATAATAATGTTTACAGTAAAATAAACTTACTTTTAAATAGCATTAAGGAGTTACCCAATCTCTCCCTTAACACGTAATAGTCCCAGTAGTCCATCCAGTATCATAGTCCCTCCTGATCAGGAAGCCACCAGAGGATACCACACGGGCTACGAGAGAAAACCAAACTCGTACAAGGCACTATAGGGTAGGTGACACGGCACAACGAGGCAATGCCAGGGTACATATACCAATTGCTATCCGAACTGGTGGTGACGCGTAGCAGCCACTACCGCCCACCTCGAGCCGCACCCCAAAAAAAATCAAAAGGCCCCAATCAATCACAAAGTAATAGACTGGTAACGAAGGAGTGTGTCGGATAAGAGTGGCTACCTCACTGGCCCAGAATCGCTCCTCTTTTAGCCATTTTATGCCAACTCACGGGAGTCGGGTCCACGTATATACCTCAAAGGAACGTTGCCACCATCATACTTTATTCTAGAATCTCCACCGTGTACACGGTTGTTAAAATGGTTTTCAGAGTTGGTAGAGAGTATGACAACTTCCGATCCCGGTCTCTTTAACAACCAACGTTATTATAAAACCGCGGTCATTTCAAAATAATTATACTTCAAAACCAGAATATAATATCCATTTCAAAGCCATACAAATCCGATATCATTTCCGTTTGAAACCCAAATCAATATGATATCATTTTTATAAAAACCCAAATCAATACAATATCATTTTTATTTCAAATATATCCTTTTTCCAAAATCATAGCACTTTCAAAGTCATACACTTCGGAACCAAACACTTGAAATTATAACCCTTTCAAATCACAATACTTTGAAACTCATAACTTTGAAAACATAACTTCCATCACATAAATGGTTTAAATATTAAAATACATTATATAATAAATAGCTTCTTTAATTTCGCGGATCAATTCCAAAACAACTCGAGTTCCAAAATTTAATACTTAAACCAAATTCCAAATCATAAATTTCAATACAATTCAGTTTCCTAATAACTATTCCAAATTATATTGATTTCATAACCGATTGATCCACAAAATAAACCCTTTCAAATTCGGTATATTTCAAGCCTTAAGTATTCAACAATTTCAAAGCTAAGTTTGATAATACAATTCAGCAATTCAATTTTCTATTATTTTAGTTTTGAAATATTTTACTTAATAAATCCATTATAATTTAAATATAACCCAAATTTCAAATAACTGAATATTCCCTTAAATTTAATTATACTTGAAATATTCATTTAAATCACTCTAAACCAAAATCAAGTTATAAGAATCATATCCTTTGAAGCCTCAATTTTATTTAAATTTCAAATCAAATTTATTTGAGTATAATTCTTAAATAATTTAATTCAAACCAATTTCATATTTATCTTCCAACCTTAATTTTATTTAAGTCGTTATAAACTCTATATACAATATAACTTAAACAGGTACTTAACCATATTATATAAAAACAATCAAACTTTATTATTTGGCTTATTTTATATTTCCAAATGAATTTACACATAGCTAAAAATCAAAAATAAAATATCATTTACATAACACCTGAAATCAAGATTTATATAACCCATATATTTCTTTACAAAACCATATAATCAGTTCAAAATATTTTCATATATAGACCGCGGTGTCTGTATATAATTTTCTATCCTATGGTCAAGTGATACAGATATTTATCATTTCAATCCGTAATTTAAAACATAAATACGGTTATATATCATTTAAAACTGCAATCTCGAATGAAATAAAATCCATAACAACATGAAGTTCATAACAATATAAAATACATCATCCATTCATCCAATACCAATCATCAAACATTTATCACAATCATCATCCAATTTAATCAATAACATCAATATAGAACAGATAATAAATAAAGGTATTTACTGGCAGTTTATATTCAATAATAAATTAAATAACTTTTTAACTGGTAGTTTATATGCAATAATAAATCAAATAACAATTTAATTTAAATAAATTCAATTTAACTGGGATGATGATTAAAAATATGCCAAACAGTCATAAATAAATTTCTAATCACATCATAAATCAATTTAAAAAGCATAAGAAATTTTAGAATTTGTGAGTGGGTTAAACACTCACCTTTCGAATTTAAATTGAATTTAAATCCAATTTAAATCCAAAATTTGAACAGTCTCAGAATTCTTCCAATCTAGCACCAAAATGTCTAGAATTCCAATATGAACCTAGCGGAGAAAAGCGCGCATGAAACGGACCTCGTATGCGAAAGTTATGTGTTATAGAACAATTTGAAAATTAAATTTAAAATAAATAAAAAAAGAAAAAGAAGGAAGTACCATCGGCCACGTCATCGCTGGAACACGTTGCCCTACCATCAATTCTCGTACGCTCGCGATACCCTGAAGCCGACACCTACACGATTCTTTGACCACCAATGCCACCGTAATGATCACCTGGCCGACGATTAGGCATCATCATCAAGCTCCTTGCCCCGGGCTGCCACTACGCCTCGAATGCCGCCTCGATCAGTGGCCATCCAAGCACGATGCCGCCGCCGCCATTACTGGTCAAGCACGGCCAATCGTGACCTCACCTTGACGAATGAATATCAGATCTAGGGCCTGCACAACACCACCTTCCCAACGCCACTAGCCGATCTCCCTGCCGTCGCAGATCCACCGTTGGATCATCCAAAATCCAATACGAACGGCCAGAATGGTTTTGCGATTTCAGGACAAACGATGATTCGAAACCAAAAACGAATTGCAGATCTGAGATGCGCTCGTCGAGAGCTTTGAATCCATATAAATTTTCATTTAGTTTGTGGAGTTTGAATTTTTGGCTTTGAAATTTATTTGAAATTGCAATAGAAATTTAGGGTTATGTCTGCCATTGAAAGAGGAGAAGCAAATAGAATTGTACGTATAGAAATGAGGAATAAGAAATAGGCTAGGCTTTATAACGAGGTATATATAGGCAAGGCTGAAATTAAAATGGACCGGATTGATTTGGATCTAAAATTGAACGATAAATGGCCCAAAAAGCCAGTTCTGACTCCGGAACGTAATTGGATCAATCCTTATCGAAACAGATGTTTTTAAATATTTTAAAATCAATGGAACAGATTTTAAGTCCAAATTCAATCGTATGAAGAAGTTAGGCTAAAATCAAATTATTTCAAATTGATTTCAAGGCATTTCGAGTCCGTACGATCAAAGAACAAGCCCATCGCTACGAAACTTGAAATTCTACAATAAATCACCGTTACGGATCTGATGAAACTGGTTTCATCGAAATCCGAGTCAATGGCCAAAATGGTTATTTTCTAGTTAATTAAATAAATTAATACTAAATTAATTAATCACTTTCCAATTTCTATTTTTAATAATTTAGAACTTCTATCACTTTTGATTTCTTAACAAATTATTAACTTTAAATTCCAATAAATTAATAAATCTTGGATTTCCATTCTTTTTATTCAACCTATTAATATATTATGAATAGAATTAACATCATTACATCTCATTCCCGTTACTAATTCATTAACAAATTTCAAATTTTTATTTATTCCAGATTTAATTGCCAAAATCTTATTAAATTAACAAATTTAAAAATCATCGAAAACGTCTATCTTGGAGTAACATGCATGTAGGTGAATTTATTTCACCAATTTTGGAGTTTGGCACCTTCCCCCTTTTTATGAGATTTCTGGATTTGATGTTGTTTGTATTTTCACCAAATCATTTAGAAGATTTTTGATTTTAATAAGCTATCTTGAGTTTTAGTATTTGGTGAGTTGAATTTATTGATGCATGTTTGATATCTACCGATATATGGCCATATTTGAGATCTAGTTCATTTTAGCTATCATTCGTTTTTGCTAACTCATTTAACTTAGTCTAGATTGACCCATTTATTATTTTTCTAATACTTGAGTCAAATTGAGATGTTTTAGTTCCTTCAACTTAATGCCTTAAAGTGGATGTCCTATCTGTTAGCTAGCAGTTACTTTTATCATATATGTATATATGTAATGTTATATTGTATCTTATGTCGAGCTAGACTCCTTTGGTTTACATATTCATATTTTGAGGTGTATCACTTTGTATATGTGTAGTCTACATCATGTATCTAATTTGGGTCTGTTCAGAGTTGTACATGATTTTATTCTGATGTGTCTGATATGTGATTCTGTGATCTACACTTATTATATGTTGTTCTAGATTTTATTATAGCCACCGTAGTTTTGTTTTAAGTCTGAATTGTATATATCGATTCCACTTGATTAAAGAAATGTATAACATATTTATCGACGCGTCTATGCTCGTTAAAGTAAAATTCACGAATGGCCGCTCCTAAACAACCATATTCTCTACACTAACCGACAATATTACTTTGTAATATTCTTTGTTAGTCTGGGCCTCAGGGTAAGGCATCATAGGTAATCCCTTAACATTTTCCTAGGTTTCTATTTGATGTTAGTCAATATACTTGCATAAATTGTGGGTTCTTTTGAAGTGCAATTTTTTTCCCAAAATGTGCATAAAATTATTTCCCATGAGTAGATCGTTTTCTCCCTGTAGCACTGATACCACTTCGCTACTGCTCTAAAGAATGTTGTTGGGAACAATCTGAATTGCACTGCCCTTGGAGCGTAATACTGATCCATTTGGATTTCAAATGCCATCAGATGATCATCCAGATCAATTGTGCATTATACTTGATAGTATGCAATTTTAACATCGGATAGTAAGGGTGAAGCCATATTCTTCTATATGAACAGTGCTCCCCTAAAGTTTTAAGTAATCATATCATTCATCGTCCTCTTTCCCTTTAAATCAGCCATATCTTTTGTCATCTTTTTAGCTAAATCTCTCGAATATGCTTCATCAGCTTCATAATTTTCCCATTTTGGCTTATACTGCTTATATGAAGCGGAGCTTGCGGACTGTTCAAATGGTGATTTTTGAACTCTTGTTTGGTCTTTGAGTTAAGCAATTTTACTCCTTTCTCTGTGGTCCTAAAGCACTTTTCCCGACTTTTTTACCTTTCTAGTTTTATTCTTCCACTCACCTTTATAGAGACTCAACTACTTCCTCCCCCGCTTCTTTTGTCTTTTTTGACGTTTTTGAAGATTTATAGGAAACTAACGTTTCGATAAGTTCGTGCATGGTTTCCAACTTCCTTTTCAAAAATTGGAGTTCATTTTCTTCCTTAGGTATTTCCTTCGGAGTGGATGCCTGTCCCACTTCCGCATTCTCGATATTAAATTGGGGAGATATATTTTCTTTGAGATTGACATTATGTATTGCCTCCTCTTGAACATAAACATTCACTTTCTTAGATAACTTTCCCATTTGGTAAGAACGATTGTTGGTGAGTTCACAAATAGCCCAAAAGTTGTAGGTTCTCAATGAAAGCATCACTTAGTGTTAGTACTAAATTTGGGTCAATCAAATTTGCTTAGCTTCAAGAGAATGAAGACACTTGACTAAGATAACATTCCTAATCAAGAGTGCTGAAAATGAGTTCATAAGAAGTAATTATGCAAATTGTCATTTGTTTGATTCCTTTGTTATAAAACCACGAAAACAACTTTGACTAATCAACCATTAATAACATTTTCTCAAGGTTTTTATTTATACCAAAATAAAATGAAAATGAGGAAGAAGGTACATTTAGAAATTTTTGCCCCGATAGTGGGTGCATGTCTATTTATATAAAACTCTAACCTTTGTATTTGTGCCACATGTCACTGGTATGGATGAGCGACGAAGATTTAATTTTTTTTCCAGGGAGCTTGGTGTTTATAACATGATAGTATGTGTCAGCTTACCATGCGATGGATTGGTTATCGTATCTTTCAACTATTTTAATGAGTTTACTCATGATAGCTCCAACTTTTTATTTTTTAATTTGTCATTGAAGTCATTTCAGATCAGATTTCCAAATAATTATGAAAGTTATTACAGAAGGGTTTATACACGAGGGCCTTTAAACAAAATCTCACGATGGTCTTAAGGTTCATATCACGATGGCTTTTATCCTCTGTTTCATGATAACTTTAGGAATCGCTTCTAGCTCTAGGAATCTCCTCGTGCTCATGATGACTATAGAAATCATCACGTAAAGGATTTATTTATTATCTTACGATATGTAGCAGCCCGACTTTCTAACACCAGAAAGATGCATCACTATTTAAGAAAGAAAGGGATAGAAGAAGAAAAGATAAGAAAGAAGAAACACAACAACATCAGATACTCACAGCAGAACGAATGAAATATAGTATATCACATAAAATATTACATAGTGTCATATACATCAGAGTACACAACTTATACAACACATATTTGACAGTTATAAACATCTGTCTAACTATGCAACTCAAGATATCAAGATATAGATACAATACAAACACAGCGGAACCATAATATATCTACACGTGGAAGCCTCCTGCTCCATTCTCCTCCAGAATTCGTCAAGCTAACCTGAATCCCTCGACTACTCATACATAATATGAGTACCCAAGAGTTTAATAAAACAGAAAATAAACACTCGGGTCAGACAGGGGTCTGGTGTGAGTAAACGGGTTAAAATTGCTTAACTTTAGAAAAACCTTTGAAAAGAAAAGGTAGCACGTAAGACTTCCCACACATAAACATGGAAAAGTTTTTACCTTACGCTAACCAAAACATTTGATAGGAAATCCGGTGATATTATAATAGTGCCTAGGGTTTTCAAGTAAATAAAAAATAGCCGAAATTGTTACATCTATTAAATTCCAACTACTAGCCACAAAAGTGGGTAATACAATCAAAACCGTAGGGTCTCGTAGGAAGAATGGGTTTCCATCAATGGCAGGCTACCAGGGTACGGCCCGTCACAGTACGTGGCCTAGATCACAGTACCGAGGATTACTCCCAATCCCCTGCAACACAAAGCCGGGACCATTCCTTACTGAACAGTCCCGAGTAAGATCGCCCCGTGGTTGGCGCGACCAACCACCCACTAAGCCGAAATAAAAGGGACATCTAGATAGGAATGACCTCACCCTGAAATGGGTGCTACCCGCCTAGCCTTGCTGCACCTCCCCTATTTTAGCCATTCCCGGTTGATGAGGCTTGAGGCTGCGATTACCTATATAGAACACATCTATCTTAGAATGCTCATCGTCCACCTGACGATGTTCTGAAAGCATTCAATCCATACAAGTCCGTTTCGGGTTCGAACGAAACCGAAGGCACTATCCCGTTGCACTTATTTTGGAATCACCCTCAGAGTCAACGACCATAGCCCTTGCACTCTAAATCGCCATCTCGAACCTGTAAGTACTATCTCCGTCAAACTCATCACGTAATCACCCCAGAGTTATACTGATGAATAGTTCTTACACTTCGAGTCTTCACTAAGCTCCACTTGGATTCACGACCTAACATATAATTTGGATCGATGTGGTTTTCGGATTATCAAAATAGGAAAACCCGATCCCGGTCTCATCGAAACCAAACGCCATTTTAATGTCCATGTTGTTTAAGGGTTTAAACAATTAAACTTATATTCAGGATGATATAAACAGATAGATGAATCACATTATCACAATAGATATTTCATATCCAACATTCATCTCACAAAGCAGCATATCACATAATAGAGATATCACATCTAAATCATCCAACATCACTCATCTAATATCAGTCATCCAATATAAATCAATCAATATCAATCAATCATCCATAAGCAGAATTGATTAACTTTAAATCAATTGGATTATCTTAAATCCTTCTTTATTAATTTATTCCCAATAAATAAATAAATCATCTCTTAATGATCTTCCTTAATTAATCTTTCTTGATTAATTATCCTTCAATTACATTCAAGTAATTATCCTTAACCATATACAGTAATTAACCTTTGATTACTATCATTAATTACATTAATTAATGATCATTCATTTACTTCCATTAATTAATCAACTATGATTAATTACATTAAACCTCAATTAATTACAATTAATTAATCACACTTAAATTAATCACTTTTATTAATCAATCTTGATTAATATCATTAATTATATTAACTAATGATCCTTAATAATTAATAATTCCTTTAATAATTTGTAATTAACCATCTTATTAATCATAAACAGTAATTAACAACTTGTAATTACTTATCTTAATTAATTAACTTCTTAATTAACTATATTAATCCTTGATTGATTAATCTAATTAATTAATCTTTAATTACTTCATTAAGTAATTATTATTCAATAACCTTAATTAGTTACTTTATTAATTAATTATATTTTTAATTACACTTAGTAATTAATCTTAAATTAATCTCATTCATTAATTAATTAATCACATTTATTAATTAACTGAAATTAACTAAGTAATTAACCCTTAATTACTTACATAAGTAATTATCTTCTAATTATTTCCATTAGATGATTACTCTTTTAATTAATTACTTAACAAATAATTAATTCCACCATTAAATAATCCTTAATTCTTTAATTAACTAATTACTCCATAATTAATTAACTTCAAAACAATTATATTAATCAATTCCTTAATTAACAACATCAAGTGATTATCCATTAATCACTTCCATTTAATTACTCCCATGAGTAATTACTTCCATAAGTAATTTCCTTAATTACATCCAGAAATTCACTATTAATTACTTCATTAAGTAATTACACTTAATTAATTCATAATTAAGTGATTATTTATAATTAAATAATCAATTAACTAATTATTTAAAATTAATTAAATAATTTGTTAACTAACTTCTTAAATTTAAAAATCCTTAATTGATTAAGAAAATCATTCATTTTAATTAAACTCTTTACTTATTAACAAATCATACTAAATTAAGTATTCTTAAGTTCATATCAATTTAATCATAACTATCCTCACAATTGAATCATTTGAATGAACTAAATTTTAATAACTTTAAAGAAAAATTATTTTATTGGTTACAAAATTATAGCCTTAACCTTATTTGAAATGAAACATTTAGAAACCAATTTGAAATTTGAAACACTCTAATTATCTAATTTTAAACATGTTCATTTTCAATATAAATTTGAAAACTTAGTTATTAAAACATTACTTTAAAATTTTACTTTAAACTTTGATTTAATACTTAAATTCAAAATATTCCTTTTAAATTTAAAATTCAAAATTTAATTAAGATAATTACTTACAAAAGAAATCATCTTAAACCTTTTTAAATTTGAAAATAGATTCAATTAACACTTCAATAATTTAATTAACAATTTACTTTAAAAGAACAAGTTATAATCTTTGAAAATTTATTCCTCTTTTATAAAAACTTAGGACTTGATTTACATTTATTTTAAAACAACAAGTTTTAACTATGCATTTTGTTTCTTTTATAAAACTTGTTTTATAACTTAATGCTTGATTTCATTTATTTCAACAATAAGTTCAATTTGCAACTACAAATCATTATACGGAACTTAACTAAAAAGCACCACCTAAAAAAAACTCGAGTCCGAACCCCAAAATATACAAGCATGCCCCGAAGACAATCCCAGCTATCTCCACTTCGAGTTGAAACCATGAAAACGCGAGAGCTATCCCGAGTAGAAACTCGTCTTCCCCAAACCAATATTCCAGTGCACACATGCGTCCACTCGTGCACCTACCCAAGCGCCTCCGGCCACCATAGGTCATCGCGACGATCATCGACAATCACACGAACGCGTGCGAGCCTCCTCCAACTCTCAGGTCGAACAAAACATATTCGAATCAAAATTTCGATCATCGATCGAAATACTGAAACTAAACTCGCCAGCAAAAATCCTTCAACGCCGACAACTTCCACACCGTTGATCTTCGCCGACCTCACCATCGAACACCTCAACCACGAGCTTCATCTCCCCCAAATGCGAACACCTCCAGTCCATTAACCAGGTCGCGACTGTCACGACAGTCCAGCTGAAACAAAATTCAAATAAAACCCTAATTTGATCGAATCAAATCACCATGGCCACTGGAAAAATCCATGAACATTTTTCCCACCATCAACCATCCACTTGCTAGCTTCGATCAAGATTCTAGCTTCAATCATCACGCCGATCAACGGCAAACCACCAAAACACCCAAATCGAACAAACCCAAAATTCACATTAATTTCTCAACTAAAAATTATGATATGTATTTTAAAAATTATATTTTTTATCCCTTAACACATTCATGAAATCAAAATCAGAAAACATGATTGTTGATTTTTGACATGCTGTATCATATACATTTTTTAGATAAAAACATAATAAAATTTCCCGAGTTCTTTTTTATAATTAACATCACATCATTATATACATTTCGTTTTTAGAAATCAAGGTCTAAAATTTAATGCAAGAGAAGATAATAAATTTACAAGTTTATCTAAAACCTGTAAAATAACAGAGGCAAACTTTTTATACATACAGGCACTTCAAATATTTAAACATGCATTTACATCCAGAACATATACGACCAATATTGTCACACAAGTTCAATCATATGCATTTAATTAAAAATCACAAGTTTAAACTGTTTTTAAAAGGTTTACTCACCATTTTCTATAAGCAGAGCATGTTTAAGACTTTCTAGGCCTTGAAATCTTCAATCTGAAAAAATGCTTTAATTTGCTTGCTGTTGAAATTGAATGCATGCTTCAAATTGATGTTTTAAAAGTTGAAACAAATGTTGACTTGCTGTTGCTCTTCCCTTTTTAAGATGCAGTAGATTTGAAGGTTGTAGATTTCATTTTACTTTGCAGAATTTTTGAAGGTTGTAGTTTTGCAATTTGAATTCATATTTGGTTTTGGCTTTCGGGTTTCAAATTTTAGGTTTACTTATATTTTTTTTCCTTCTTTGTTCAGCTGAGAAATAATGGGAATAGATTGAAGAAAAGAAGAAAGATATGCAAAGTTTATTTTAAATTGAATTATGTTATGTTTATGAAAATTAAAGAAAATAAATTTTAAATGAAGACACTTGTCACTTATATATCTTAATTGACTTACATGTGTTTTTAAGATGACTAATATGGTTACACATGTATACAAGTATTTTTTATTATAAATTTTTATTTAATTTAAAATATTAATATAAGCTTACTTATTTAAGTTACTTTATTAATAAATACTTATATGTGTATACATAAATTTACCTTTTAAAGAAAATGTTATAAAACTAATTATAATACAAATAATTTTTTATACATGTATTTTTAAAATCTAAAACATTTATTTTTATTGTTTAAGAAATAATTTTTAAAAGAAATTTTATTAATAACTTTATATATATATTTGTAACAATTTAAATTTAAGCACTTTAAAGAAAAAAAATAAAACATTGATTAAATCCTTTTTAAGCTATCATATTTAAAAATAAACAATTACCCTATATTTTGAAAACAATTGAATTAATCTTAAATTATCTTTTGAAAAAAATATTGAATTTAAAACAAAGCTTCAAATTACAATATTCATACAAATATAAATTATCAATAGATTAAATTAAATTTCAAAACAATTCCAAATTATAAAATATACATACATATATATTACAATTTGAAAATTCATCTTTTATTTAAAACAAAAGATTTTCTATCCATAATATATATGAAATATATATATATATATATATATATATATTATAAATAGAATAAATTTTATTAGCCTTGAAATTTAAATCTTATCAATTTTGCCAGATTAAAAATTTATTAACCTTTAAAATATTAAATTTACCAAATTAAATTAAAATTATAAAGAAAAATTATCAAACCATTTTAATTATTAATACAGATTGTTAAATGGATATTGCCTAAAATTCCGGGTCGTCACATTCCTCCCCCCTTAAAAGGATTTCGTCCCCGAAATTTAAATGCAAAGATAATTTAATAACCCAACAAAGATTTCAATTTTCAAACAGCAAAGCATTCCTATCATCCAGTTACTAACAACCATAGCAATCAATCAAACAAACATACCTAACTAATTATCCTGACACAAATCAGAATAAAACTTACTAATACTATCTAGAGTTTCCCAAGTATAAATCACTGGGAGACTCGCTCTACAGAAGCTAAACTAACTACACCACCAAATCCAGAGCTCCTCTCATCTCTAGATCATCAATCTGAACAGAACATCAGACTATACTCAAGTCTAGCACAACTTTCAAATCCAACTGAACTACAGATTCCACAACCAATGATGAATCGTACACGTACTCCCTCAGAGATACGTGAAATACAATGAATTCCAGTTATCCAAACTGGCAATTCAATCTTATAGACAAAAGAACTTATCCTATCAAAAACATAGATAAGAAATGTCAAATGCCTCAGAACTAACCATCCAATCTTACCCAATTACTACTCTCTTAACTAGAGAAATCTTAACAACAATGAAGTCTCCAACTTCGAATTCCAAACTCCTTATCTCATATCTGCATAACTCAACAGACAATCCTGGACTACCAATCTTCTTCCTGATCAGCTCAACCTATGCTAATACCTCCAGAAACACCTAGACCAAAGCAAACCAGTTTCTAGATCCTGTCCAACAGAAAAGTCTTCCAAGATCCGTCGAAATCCAGAACACAAGCGCTACTTCCCAAGAAATAGCAAACTGAACTTGCTTCCTTACTTGCACAGCTGCTACCTCGCTTCCACTGCACAACTCTGGTTCTGAAATAGATGAGAATACTGTTGATGAACACGAACACAAACTTATCCAATATATCAGGGAAACTTTGTTCATCAAATCCATAAAATCTGAGTGACCCATCTGACTCTGTCACACAACCTTACAGCAGAAATCCAAACTCAAAAACTAAATCTGACTAATCCAAATCCAAAAATTCTGAGCTGCTACACCAACTCTTCCTTCTATAAGAACCATCATACAACCAGGCTAAATACCAAAATCGCTTCTGGAACCAAAACAATATGGAACTCAACTCCAGATGCAGACAAACTTCTGACTACATCAGTAGCTCCTACTTCCACATGAGAACCCTCAGTCTCAAACAAAAGATTGCCTAAGAAAAATTCCCAAACTAATCGCAAGTCACTTTTGTGATCCTACTTAGTTTGGATTCCAAAGAAACTGTCCCCTCTTTACCAACTAAAACAGCCTTAAGCTTTTCCAAACAAGGTTAACCTTTCAAGAAAACTTTCACCATCTGCCCGGACTGCTGATAGAAGAACCACAAAGATTCCTGAACCATCGGAGAAACGGGCACACTGCTGCTTCCAAATTCTACCTCGATGATACTGCAAAGCTAAAAGACCTTCTCGTCAGCACACCGAACACTTTGAGCTGAAACTGCTACCACAGCTAACCAAAGACTTCTAATCCAAAGGCTTCTCGAAAACCAAAACCATCAACAAACCACACAACGGACCTTCGAGATGGCAGACAACCTCTCAAGAAATTTGGGCTCCAAACCTAGCATCAACCTCTAGCCCTCCTTAAGGAATGACAAATCAGACCATGCCGAAGTGAAGCAACTCATAGACCTTAGTCTCATATTCCAAAACAGCCAACCTCCTTGCTAAAGATCTAGATAACTTCTACACAGACGAATCTTCCTTGCGGCAGGTAAAGACTACTCCTCAACCACTTCTAAAACTACTTCAAGAGAAAACATCTTCTGAAATATCCATGGATACTGCATCTCATAACGCAGTCATCAAGATATCATCACTTACTTCCGCACGTCCGACAGATCCCAACTTACACTTCAAAGATAAACTTCGAATCTTTAAAAGATTTCCTACGGATATCAGAGAAATCCTTACTCCAAGTTACAAATCTTACTCGAGACGGTATTAGGTCTACAGTCTTGACAAATACACATCCAAACTCAACATATGGACCTCCTCCATCAGTGGTAGTCGTGTTACACACACACACCACTGCTCCATCTACCTTTAAAACTTATGTTGGAAAACCCGAACAGATAACCCAACAGATTCAGGGAGATATATTTATATATAGTTATATATAAAAATTACAAGTACGCTCTCTCAAGAAAGACATCACTCCAGAGCCTAGGTATTCACTCAACCTAATGCTCTGATACCAACTGTAGCGACCCAACTTTCTAACACCAGAAAGACGCATCACTATTTAAGAAAGAAAGGGATAGGAGAAGAAAAGATAAGAAAGAAGAAACACAACAACATCAGATACTCACAGCGGAACGAATGAAATATAATATATCACATAAAATATTACATAGTATCATATACATCAGAGTACACAACAACACATATTAGACAGTTATAAACATCTGTCTAACTATACAACTCAAGATATCAAGATACAGATACAATACAAACACAGTGGAACCATAATATATCTACACGTGAAAGCCATCTGCTCTATATCTCCTCCAGAATTCGTCAAGCTAACATGAATCCCTCGACTACTCATACATAATATGAGTACTAAAGAGTTTAATAAAACATAAAATAAACACTCGGGTCAGACAGGGGTCTGGTGTGAGTAAATGGGTTAAAATTGCTTAACTTTAGAAAAACCTTTGAAAAGAAAAGGTATCACGTAAGACTTCCCACACATAAACATGGAAAAGTTTTTACCTTATGCTAACCAAAACATTTGATAGGAAATCCAGTGATATTATAATAGTTTCTAGGGTTTTCAAGTAAATAAGAAATAGACGAAATTGTTACATCTATTAAATTCCAGCTACTAGCCACAAAAGTGTGTAATACAATCAAAACCGTAGGTCTCCTAGGAAGAATGGGTTTCCAACAATGGCAGGGCTACCGGGGTACCGCCCGTCACAGTACGTGGCCTAGATCACAGTACCGAGGATTACTCCCAATCCCCTACAACACAAAGCTGGGACCATTCCTTACTGAATAGTCCCGAGTAAGATCACCCCGTGGTAGGCGCGACCAACCACCCACTAAGCTAAATAAAAGGGACATCTAGACAGGAATGACCTCATCCTGAAATGGGTGCTACCCACCTAGCCTTGCTGCACCTCCCCTGTTTTAGCCAATCCCGGTTGATGAGGCTTGAGGCTGCGATTACCTTTATAGAATACATCTATCTTAGAATGCTCGTCGTCCACCTGACGATGTTCTCAAAGCATTCAATCCATACAAGTCCGTTCCGGGTTCGAACGAAACCGAAGGCACTATCCCATTGCACTTATTTTGGAATCACCCTAAGAGTCAACGACCATAGCCCTTGCACTATAAATCACCATCTCGAACCTGTAAGTACTATCTCCGTCAAACTCGTCACGGAATCACCCCTAGAGTTATACTGACGAATAGTTCTTACACTTCGAGTCTTCACTAAGCTCCACTTGGATTCACGACCTAACATTTAATTTGGATCGATGTGGTTTTCGGATTATCCAAATAGGAAAACCCGATCCCGGTCTCATCGAAACCAAACGCCATTTTAATGTCCATGTTGTTTAAGGGTTTAAACAATTAAACTTATATTCAGGATGATATAAACAGATAGATGAATCACATTATCACAATAGATATTTCATATCCAACATTCATCTCACAAAGCAGCATATCTCATAAAAGAGATATCACATCCAAATCATCAAACATCACTCATCTAATATAAGTCATCCAATATAAATCAATCAATATCAATCAATCATCCATAAGCAGAATTGATTAACTTTAAATCAATTGGATTATCTTAAATCCTTCTTTATTAATTTATTCCCAATAAATAAATAAATCATCTCTTAATGATCTTCCTTAATTAATCTTTCTTGATTAATTATCCTTCAATTACATTCAAGTAATTATCCTTAACCATATACAGTAATTAACCTTTGATTACTATCATTAATTACATTAATTAATGATCATTCATTTACTTCCATTAATTAATCAACTATGATTAATTACATTAAACCTCAATTAATTACAATTAATTAATCACACTTAAATTAATCACTTTTATTAATCAATCTTGATTAATATCATTAATTATATTAACTAATGATCCTTAATAATTAATAATTCCTTTAATAATTTGTAATTAACCATCTTATTAATCATAAACAGTAATTAACAACTTGTAATTACTTATCTTAATTAATTAACTTCTTAATTAATTATATTAATCCTTGATTGATTAATCTAATTAATTAATGTTTAATTACTTCATTAAGTAATTATTATTCAATAACCTTAATTAGTTACTTTATTAATTAATTACATTTTTAATTACACTTAGTAATTAATCTTAAATTAATCTCACTCATTAATTAATTAATCACATTAATTAATTAATCACGTTAATTAATTAACTAAAATTAACTAAGTAATTAACCCTTAATTACTTATATAAGTAATTATCTTCTAATTACTTCCATTAGATGATTACTCTTTTAATTAATTACTTAACAAATTATTAATTCCATCATTAAATAATCCTTAATTCTTTAATTAATTAATTACTCCATAATTAATTAACTTCAAAACAATTATATTAATCAATTCTTTAATTAATAACATCAAGTGATTATTCATTAATCACTTCCATTTAATTACTTCCATGAGTAATTACTTCCATAAGTAATTTCCTTAATTACATCTAGAAATTCACTATTAATTACTTCATTAAGTAATTACACTTAATTAATTCATAATTAAGTGATTATTTAAAATTAATTAAATAATTTGTTAACTAACTTCTTAAATTTAAAAATCCTTAATTGATTAAGAAAATCATTCATTTCAATTAAACTCTTTACGTATTAACAAATCATATTAGGGGCATTTCACTAGAAGGGCAAACTTTGCAGTCCAATTAATTTCTAGGACACACATCTAAAAAATTAATTTCAAGACCAAAGTCAGCAAAATAATTACTTTTAAGGACAAAGTTAGCAGTACAATTACTTTTAAGGACATAATTTCATAAGTTTTTAGGCCTTAAAAACTAATTATTTTGCATATTATTCTTAAAAGTAATTATTTCAGTTGTGTGTCCTAGAAACTAATTGCACTTGTTAAAGAGGCCCTCGTGGCTAATTTCCACATCATATTAAATTAAGTATTCTTAAGTTCATATCAATTTAATCTTAATTATCCTCACAATTTAATCATTTGAATTAACTAAATTTTAATAACTTTAAAGACAAATTATTTTGTTGGTTACAAAATTATAGCCTTAACCTTATTTGAAATGAAACATTTAGAAACCAATTTGAAATTTAAAACACTCTAATTATCTAATTTTAAACTTGTTCATTTTCATTATAAATTTGAAAACTTAGTTATTAAAACATTACTTTAAAATTTTACTTTAAACTTTGATTTAATAATTAAATTCAAAATACTCCTTTTAAATTTAAAATTCAAAATTTAATTAAGATAATTACCTACAAAAGAAATCATCTTAAACCTTTTTAAATTTGAAAATAGATTCAATTAACACTTCAATAATTTAATTAATAATTTACTTTAAGAGAACAAGTTATAATCTTTTAAAATTTATTCCTCTTTTAATTAATAATTTACTTTAAGAGAACAAGTTACTTTAAGAGACTTGATTTACATTTATTTTAAAACAACAAGTTTTAACTTTGTATTTTGTTTCTTTTATAAAACTTGTTTTATAACTTAATGCTTGATTTCATTTATTTCAACAATAAGTTCAATTTGCAACTACAAATCATTATACCTAACTTAACTAAAAAGCACCACCCAAAAAAAACTCGAGTCTAAACCCCAAAATATACGAGCATGCCCCGAAGACAATCCTAGCTATCTCCACTTCGAGTTGAAACCATGAAAACGCGAGAGCTATCCCGAGTAGAAACTCGTCTTCCCCAAACCAATATTCCAGTGCACACATACGTCCACTCGTGCACCAACCCAAGCGCCTCCGGTCACCATAGGTCATCGCGACCATCATCGACGGTTACACGAACGCGTGCGAGCCTCCTCCAACTCTCAAATCGAACAAAACATATTTGAATCAAAATTTCGATCATCGATGGAAATAGTGAAACTGAACTCGCCGGCAAAAATCCCCCAACGCCGACAACTTCCACGCCGTTGATCTTCGCTGACCTCACCATCGAACACCTCGACCACGAGCTTCATCTCCCCCAAATGCAAACACCTCCGGTCCATTAACCAAGTCGCGGCTGTCACGACAGTCCAGCCGAAACAAAAACCAACTAAAACCCTAATTTGATTGAATCAAATCACCATGGCCACTGGAAAAATCCATGAACATTTTTCCCATCATCAACCATCAACTAGCTAGCTTCGATCAAGATTCTAGCTTCAATAATCGCGCCGATCAACGGCAAACCACCAAAACACCCAAATCAAACAAACCCAAAATTCACATTAATTTCTCAACTAAAAATTATGATATGTATTTTAAAAATCATAATTTTTAGCCCTTAACACATTCATGAAATCAAAATCAGAAAACATGATTGTTGATTTTTGACATGCAACTGTGTTTCACTGTATCTTATACATTTTTTAGATAAAAACATAATAAAATTTCCCGAGTTCATTTTTATAATTAACATCACATCATTATATACATTTCTCTTTTAGAAATCAAGGACTAAAATTTAATGCAAGAGAAGATAATAAATTTACAAGTTTATCTAAAACCTGTAAAATAACAAAGGCAAACTTTTTATACATACAGGCACTTCAAATATTTAAACATGCATTTACATCCAGAACATATACAACCAATATTGTCGCACAAGTTCAATCATATGCATTTAATTAAAAATCACAAGTTTAAACTATTTTTAAAAGGTTTACCATTTTATATAAGCAGAGCAGGTTTAAGACTTTCCAGGCCTTGAAATCTTCAATCTGAAAAAATGCTTTAATTTGCTTGCTGTTGAAATTGAATGCATGCTTCAAATTGATGTTTTAAAAGTTGAAACAGATGTTGACTTGCTGTTGCTCTTCCCCTTTTAAGGTGCAGTAGGTTTGAAGGTTGCAGATTTCATTTTGCTTTGCAGAATTTTTGAAGGTTGCAGTTTTGCAATTTGAATTCATATTTGGTTTTTGCTTTTGGGTTTCAAATTTCAGGTTTACTTATATTTTTTTCTTCTTTGTTCAGCTGAGAAATAATGGAAATAGATTGAAGAAAAGAAGAAAGATATGCAAAGTTTATTTTAAATTGAATTATGTTATGTTTATAAAAATTAAAGAAAATAAATTTTAAATGAAGACACTTGTCACTTATATATCTTAATCGACTTACATGTGTTGTTAAGATGACTAATATGGTTACACATGTACATAAGTAATTTTTTTTATATAAATTTTTCTTTAATTTAAAATATTAATATAAGCTTACTTATTTAAGTTACTTTATTAATAAATACTTATATATGTATACATAAATTTACCTTTTAAAGAAAATATTATAAAACTAATTATAATACAAATAATTCTTTATACATGTATTTTTAAAATCTAAAACATTTATTTTTAGTGTTTAAGAAATAATTTTTAAAAGAAAATTTATTAATAACTTTATACATATATTTATAACCATTTAAATTTAAGCACTTTAAAGAAAACAAAAATAAAACATTGATTAAATCCTTTTTAAACTATCACATTGAAAAATAAACAATTATCTTATATTTTGAAACAATTGAATTAATCTTAAATTATCTTTTGAAAAAATATTGAATTTAAAACAAAGCATCAAATTACAATATTCATACATATAAATTATCAATAGATTAAATTAAATTTCAAACAATTCCAAATTATAACATATATACATATATATTACAATTTGTAAATTCATCTTTTATTTAAAACAAAAGATTTTCTATCCACAATATATATCAAATATATATTATAAATAGAATAAATTTCATTAGCTTTGAAAAATAAATCTTATCAATTTTACCAGATTAAAAATTTATTAACCTTTAAAGATTAAATTTACCAAATTAAATTAAAATTATAAAGAAAAATTATCAAACCAATTTAATTATTAATACAGATTATTAAATTGATATTGCCTAAAATTCCGGGTCGTCACACGATAGCTGCCTTTATAACTTGTTTCATGATGATTTTCATGTCTCTTTTCGTGACGACTCCAAAGAATACTCCATGATCACTTTGATATCTTACTTCACGATGGCCTTAACGCCTCATTTCAAAATTGATTCAACGAATACTTTGTTGGCTTTAATACCTCATTTCACGGTGACTCCAAGGCATGCTACATGATAGCTCTAAGGAGTGCTTCAATATGGCTTAAATATCTCATTGTATGTCATGATGGCTTAAATATGTCATTTCACAATGGTTTTAAGGAATACTCCATGATATTTAACATCTCACTTCACAATGGTGATGTATTTACATTGTTTTTTAGTAGATCTATCAAAATGCAGTATGACCCTTTAACCCAACCTAGATAATAGTATTTTAACATGGTTGGGTAAAACTAACTATTATTTTTTTTTACCGTGGGTCGAAACCAATTCAACCAAAAGAAAAAAGATATACCAACCATGCTTAATAGCCAACACTTTCAAACCCTAAATCTATTTTCTCGATGGCGATTTTTCTCTGAAATTAAACCAATTATATATCATCTTGAAGATTACATCGATCGACAAAATGCTCTTCCATTTCCATAATTCTTGACGAAGATGAACCATAAAAATGAAAAAAAAAGGTACGAACTTTTATTTTGTAAATATTTGGATATAAAAATAGTTTTCTTATTTGCGTTGGGCTTGTTTCATTTCTCTATATCTGGTTAAGCTTGCTGATAGATTGCTTGGTACTTCGATTTTGTTGTTGGTTGTTTCATAAAATTAACTTGTTTCATGTACTGTGTAGCTTATTCAGTATTTGGTTCAAGTTTGGATTTCCATGAGTTATTAATTGTAAATTTTTGATTTTGTGGATTATACGAATGACAGTGTTTTGTCTAGATGGTATTCTTTCAAGATCCTTCTTTTGTAAGCTGCTTTTATTTCTTCTGAGAGTTTACAATTATGCATAAAAATGAAATAGTATACATATAATGAATTCTAATTTACACCAAAATTGATATTTTCAACAAATTTACTATCATTTGTAATGTATGTTATTACTTTTGTTAGCATTGGTTAAATAATTGATGAAGCGCGTACCTCAATTCGGAATCGCCGCTCCACCGTGAGTCGCACGGCCCCAAATCGCGAAGGCGAAGAGCCAAATCGCCCTAACCCTAGTTCGCGAGCAAGCCTTAAGTCACGAGCATGGCAACGTAGCTACTCCTCTTCATCGCAATTTCCTTATACCGCAAATCTTCTCCTTAGGTCGCGATTTCTTAAATCGCGAAGAAACCCAGTAGGTCGCGAACGACCTTACTATGTCGCGAAGTCCTTCCTGGATTTTAGGTCGCGAACTTCCATTCCTCATTATGTCGTGAACGACCTAAACCAAATTCTAGAAGAACGAGAACGACATTGCCTTAAGTCGTTTCCAGATAAGTTGCGGTATCTCCAGTACGTCGCTGAAGACTGAAGTTAGGTCGTTGTTGTTTAATTTTAGGTCGTGTGAGACTTATGTTGTGTGCATTGTATTTTGTTAGGTCATTATATTCTTAAGTCGTTTTGTTTAAGTCGAAGGTCGTGTATGTGAAAATATGATAAGTCGTTTTGTATTTGTTAGGTCGTTAACGACCTATGTTAAGTCGGTCATGTGTAAATATGTTAGGTCGCGATGGCTTTGTAATGTGTTATGTTGTAAGTCTATAAATAGATGAGTCGTGTCATTTGTAAAGGTTGTTGAATTTTGAATAAAATTTGGTGTGTGCTTTGTGCCTCCATTTAAATTGGTAGTTGAGTGTTATCTCCTATCTCCACTTTCGGATATTCGAGTGCGCTCGAATCAACGATTGTTGAAGCCAATTCATGGAATCAAGTGCGCTTGATCAACGTTCGAAGAATTGAAGATCTTCTCTCACGGTATCGTGCGCGATCAACGTGTCGAAGATTGCTAAAGTTCGGAATCTTCATGATCAACGGATTTGGGCCTTACGATATTCTTAAAGTCATCGATTTATCAACGATTCACCGACTATTTCCGCTAATCGTGTGAGATCCTGAACGGATTCGATTTACATCGTCGAATTCGCTTCCCACGCTGCGTCAGTTTGGTATCAAAGCTAGATCGCAAGAAGTTTGCATCATTTGGAAATTTGGGTTTCGAGAATTTGAAGTTTGGAGATCATATTTGCAATTGTTGAGAAGTTTGGTGTTCATCGTATTCATCGTGAAGTTGCAACATGTTGGGAGTTTCAATCCATCTCACTTTGGATCAAAGTTCGGAAAGTGTTTGAACTTTATTTTGAGTTTGTTTGAAGTACAATCATGCCCCCGAGACGAGCTCAACGACATCGCAATATTAATGCTTTGTATGGAAGAGAAGAGGCCGATGAAATGGAGCAACGAATCAACGAGAGTTTCACCGAAAAATTGAATGAAGGGATTGGACGATTAGAGAGAATGATGATTGAAATGAATCAAAGTAGAAGAAGGGTTTCACCTGAATCGAGTCATGGGGGGACAGAGTTTCACCACAGACAGATCGAGAGAGAAGGGAAGTTCATGATCGTAGAAGTGTTGACAATCGTGATAGGAATGAAGATCGAAGAAGTGGTGGTGGAAGAGAGGTTAGTGGTCGTGATCGACATCGATATACTTCAGACTTTGATGAGGAGTTTGATGGTGATAGAGGTAGTGTGCATTATCGAGATCGAGGTCAAGTACGAAATCGAGACAGAGATTTTGAAGATGACCGTAGATGGGAATCGGGAATGAAGATGGAAATTCCAGAGTTCAAGGGTGGAATGGTTGCAGAAGAATTTTTGGATTGATTGTCTAATGTGGAAGAGATCTTTGATTTCAAGGAGGTACCGAAAGATCGTCGAGTGAAGTTGGTTGCTACTAGGTTGAGGGGGAGAGCTATGGCGTGGTGGAAGCAAACCAAACTTACACAAGAACGGATGGGGAAGTCGAAGATTGTTGATTGGGAGAAAATGAGGAAATTGATGAAAGCTACATTTTTACCTTACAATTATCAATCACTCATGTATCAGAGGTTGCAGAACTTGAGGCAAGGGACGAAGACTGTTAATGATTATGCTGACGAGTTTTATCAACTGATTGCTCGAAATGACATTATGGAGACAGAGGAACAGTTGACTGCTAGGTTTGTTGGAGGGTTGCGAATGCAGATCTAGGATATGGTTAATATGTTTGATCCGAGATCTGTGGCTGAAGCGCACCAGAAAGCGTTGGCTTGGCAGAAGCAGGGAAGATGAGGAGGTGGTGTGTTTACAAGTCCCAATATTCAAAGCAAAGGTGTTAGTGGGAGTTCCAATGTTTCTAAAGCTGTCAGTAAACCAGTTGTGAAAGAGGTTTACTAGGCAAAGGTCAACAACAGTTTCAAATGTTACAATTGCCAGGAAGTGGGTCATAAGAGTAACGAATGTCCAAAGCCAAAGAAGAGAACGATGATTGTTGAAGTTGAAGGTAGGGATGTTGGTGAAGGTGATTCTAGTCCAGTAGAGGAAGATGAGCAAGATATCGCGTCAGGAGATGAAGGATGTAATCTAATGATGAGGAGGTCTTGTTTAACACCGAAGCAAGAGGATGAGGCTAGTTGGTTGAGGAGTAACATCTTTCAGTCGACATGCACTATATTGGGGAAAGTTTGTAAATTTGTGATTGATGCGGGAAGTTGTGACAATATCATCTCTACTGAAGCTGTGAGAAAGTTGAAGTTGAAAACGGAGAAACATCCTAATCCTTACAAGTTAGCGTGGCTAAGAAAAGGAGGAGAGGTGAAGGTGGACAGGCAAGTTCGAGTCCCATTTTCTATTAGGAAGAAATATAAAGACGAGATCTGGTGTGATGTAGTTGAGATGGATGTTTGTCATTTGCTTTTGGGAAGACCGTGGCAGTATGATCGAGCAGTGCAGCATGACGGTCGAACCAATAGCTATAGTTTTATGTTTGAAGGCGTTAAGATTATTTTAGTTCCGAAGAAGAGACAGCAGGGAGAGAGCAAGTCAAAAGAGATTGAGGAGCTTAAAACTTTGTTGACTCTGAAGGAATTTGTTGAAGAAGTAGAGGAGAGTCCAGAGGTGTTTTTGTCGATTGGCCATGAAGCTACTGAATCCGTTGAAGTTCCAGAGGAAGTAAAACCGATATTGGAAGAATTCAGTGACGTGTTTCTAGAAGAGTTACCAAAGGAGCTACTGCCTTTGAGGGATATTCAACATCAGATTGATCTTGTGCCAGGGTCAATTTTACCGCATAGACCACATTATCATATGAGTCCGAAAGAACACGAGGAGTTGAGAAGGCAAGTGGAAGAGTTGCTTGAGCAAGGGCGTGTTCAGGAGAGTCTCAGTCCATGTGCAGTACCAGCTTTATTAGTACCGAAGAAGGATGGTTCTTGGAGGATGTGTACGGATAGCAGGGCACTGAACAAAATCACTGTCAGATACAGATTTCCGATGCCGAGACTTGATGATCTGTTAGATCAAATCAGTGGGTCTGTAATCTTTTCGAAGATTGATCTTAAGAGTGGTTATCATCAAATTCGAGTTAGACCAGGAGATGAATGGAAGACAGCTTTCAAGACGAGGGAAGGATTCAACGAATGGCTGGTTATGCCGTTTGGTCTATCGAATGCACCAAGTACATTTATGAGGGTGATGAACCAAATTTTCAGGCCGGACATTGGGAAGTTTGTGGTAGTTTACTTTGACGATATTCTGATCTATAGTGCTAGTACAGAGGAGCATATTCAGCATTTGCGGAAGGTGTTAATTATTCTTCGTGAAGAACAATTCTATGCAGCAACGAAGAAATGTGTGTTTATGGCACGGAGTGTCTTATTTTTGGGATATGTTGTGTCGGAAAAAGGAATACGGGTGGACCAAAGTAAAGTTGAGGCTATCAGAGATTGGCCACAGCCCAAGACTATAACAGAAGTTCGAAATTTTCATGGGTTGGCTTCATTTTATCGAAGGTTTATTCCACACTTTAGTAATGTGATGGAGCCTGTTACTGATTGTATGAAGGGCAAGCAGTTTTCATGGTCAGAGGAAGCAGGGGTTGCTTTTGAACGAATCAAGAAACTCTTGACGTCAACACCAATTTTAGTATTACTGACCATGAGGCGTTTGTTGCTTTGAGCAGGACAAGATTTCAGCGAGACAAGCATCATGGATTGCGTATCTACAACAGTTTACTTTTGTCGTAAAGCACAAATCCGAGGTGTCGAATCGTGTGGCTGATGCTTTGAGCAGGAGGAATCACTTGTTGACAACGTTGAAAGTTGAAGTAACAGAATTTGAACTATTGCCAGAGTTGGTTGAAGAGGATCCTTACTTTGCAAAGTTTGTTGAGAAAGTTAAGGATGGGAGTACTGATGAATTTGTGTTGGTTGATGGATTCTTGTTCAAGGGGAATCGATTATGCATACCAGACTGTAGCTTGAGAATGAAGATTGTTAAAGAGTTGCATGAAGAAGGACATGTTGGACGGGATCGCACCTTACAGTTAATTTCACAATCTTATTTTTGGCCGTCAATGAGGAAAGAGGTAGAGAGATTTGTGGAGAGGTGTCATGTTTGTCAGGTTTCGAAGGGAACAACGACGAATGTGGGATTATACATGCCATTACCCGTGCCTACTAAACCATGGGTTGATATTAGCATGGATTTTGTGTTGGGTTTGCCGAGAACTCAGAGGGGAAATGATTCTATATATGTTGTAGTGGACAGGTTTTCGAAGATGGCGCATTTCATAGTCTGTAAGAAGACAACTGATGCCGTCCGAGTGGCTCAATTATTCTTTAAAGAGGTGTATCGATTGCATGGTCTACCATAATCTATTGTTTCTGATCGAGATACTAGATTTTTAAGCCATTTTTGGTTGAGTTTGTGGAAGATGGTCGGAACGAAGCTGAATTTTAGTAGCGCTTACCATCCGCAAACTGATGGGCAAACAGAGGTGGTTAACCGATCATTGGGAAACTTATTGAGATGTCTTGTGAAAGACAATTTGAAAAGCTGGGATATGAAGTTATGTCAAGCAGAGTTTGCATATAATCGTGCAGTCAATCGGAGTACTGGACTCTGTCCGTTTCAAGTTGTATATTCAGCCATTCCAAAGTGATCGTTGGATTTAACGACAGTGCCATATCAGAAGGGAATCGTTAAGCGGGCTAGTGATTTGGTGAATGAGTTACAGGAATGCCACAAAGTTGTACAGGAACGATTACTTAAGACGAATGAGAAGTATAAACAAATGGCGGATAAGAAACGAAGAAGTGTTGTCTTCAAAGAAGGAGATTTTGTAAACGAAAGATCGTTTTCCAGTTGGAACTTACAACAAGTTGAAAGCACGAAAAATCGGTCCAGTAGAAATCTTGAAGAAGATCAATGATAATGCGTATCGGTTAAGATTGCCGGAAGAGGTTTATACTTCTGATGTTTTCAATGTCAAACACTTAATTCCGTATTATGGAGAGGAACTTGTTGAAGGGGACGAGAGTGTGTGTTCGAGGACGAATTTCTTCCAACAATGGGAGGATGATGAAGCGCGTACCTCAATTCGGAATCGCCGCTCCACCGTGAGTCGCACGGTCCCAAATCGCGAAGGCGAAGAGCCAAATCGCCCAAACCCTAGTTCGCGAGCAAGCCTTAAATTGCGAGCATGGCAACGTAGCTACTCCTCTTCACCGCAATTTCCTTATACCGCAAATCTTCTCCTTAGGTCGCGATTTCTTAAATCGCGAAGAAACCCAGTAGGTCGCGAACGACCTTACCATGTCGCGAAGTCCTTCCTGGATTTTAGGTCGCGAACTTCCATTCCTCATTATGTCGCGAACGACCTAAACCAAATTCTAGAAGAACGAGAACGACATTGCCTTAAGTCGTTTCCAGATAAGTCGCGAGCGACATTACTTAAGTCGCGGTATCTCAAGTAGGTCGCTGAAGACTGAAGTTAGGTCATTGTTGTTTAATTTTAGGTCGCGTGAGACTTATGTTGTGTGCGTTGTATTTTGTTAGGTCGTTATAGTCTTGAGTCATTTTGTTTAAGTCGAAGGTCGTGTATGTGTAAATATGATAAGTCGTCTTGTATTTGTTAAGTCGTTAACGACCTATGTTAAGTCGGTCATGTGTAAATATGTTAGGTCGCGATGGCTTTGTAACGTGTTGTGTTGTAAGTCTATAAATAGGCGAGTCGTGTCATTTGTAAAGGTTGTTGAATTTTGAATAAAATTTGGTGTGTGCTTTGTGCCTCCATTTAAATTGGTAGTTGAGTGTTATCTCCTATCTACACTTTCGGATATTCTAGTGCGCTCGAATCAACGATGTAGTACAAAGTGAAAAGATGTGTCTCGGCACTTTGATACACTGTACGTGCAATATAAATTCATAAATTCAATATGAGAGATGATTCTAATTCAGTTTCTAAGTGTTTATAGTTTATACAGAAATTTCAATTTTGAATTACTGATACGTGCTTTCCATTCAAATTGTATTGCATTTGGTTGTTGTGAACCAGTACATTTGCAAGGGTTACCTGGCCTGTCGTGCTCTGATTTTTTTTTTAGAAGATTCTTGTGGTAGCACACTTCTATTTCTACAACAACACCATAAAATACGACTTATCTCAGAACAAATCTTCATTTTTCGTTCATTTAAGGAGAATAGTTCCACATTACGTCGTTAAAAGCTGATTACTGTTTTGACTTAAAATATGAATACGAGTTAGACATGGGAGGTTATGTTGTAAGTTACCACCTAAACATTAAGTGTTTATTATGTCTAACGGGACTTTATGCTATGCAACAGACCTAACATTAATTTAAAAGTTAAGGAACAAACTGTAACTTTATAGACATTTGAGTATTAAGTTTGAAGCATAAAGTTAAAGGGGGCTCAAATGTAGTAATGTGTTTAATAAAGTGAATTGAATTATGATGCTTAATATTTCGTACCAGGAAACCGAGCACAATGAAATAAAAGTGAGAGCAGCGGAAAAGTTAATGTTCATAGAGAGAAAAAATAAAGCTAACTATAATATTGACATGTGTAACGTCCCGCCTTTTCGCACACTTTAAATCGACACACGTGCCAATTCAAACCATAAGGAAGAGCGGATTGTTATGGGGTAAATAAGAAAAACGAGAAAGAATAAAACAAAACAGAATCTCACAGCGGAAGGATAAAATATAGTAATAAATATACAGTTCATAAAACTGTTTACAAACATTTGATTCTTTTTTATACAATAAATATCAGAGTTCACATACCAATAATATTAATGCAGCGGAATACAGTGTAGTGGAACCATATAATATATAATTATAATAGTAATGAAATCTTCGTCTTCTTCCTCCAGAAAAATCTTCAAATCCTGAAACGCTCGGACTGACCCAAGCGAATTGAAAAGACAAAACACTCGAGTCAGAACTAAAAGATCTTATGTAAGTTAAATTAACAGAAATGAATATGAGTGCAATAACTCAAGAGATGCTCGGGATTTACATATCTTAAGGATCCGTTAAACTATTTACTATGTAGTATATTTTGCTATTATAATAATGTCTAATTGTCAAATAAACTTACTTTTAAATAGCGTTAAGGCTTTACATTTTCCACCTTAACACATTTATATATTCTCATAGTCTATACAGTACCGTAATCTCCCCCATACTGGGCGTCGTCAGAGGGCACTCCATAGGTATGGTACAAAACCAAAATCGTATAAGGCGCGATAGGGTAGGTGACACGGCACAACTAGGCAATGCCAAGGTAGATATACCAATTACGCATCCGGGCTGGTGGTAACGCATAGCCGCAGCTACCGCCCACCTCGAACAAACTCCCCCTAAAACCAAAGTCAGAGTAGTATCGAAGAGGAGTGTCCGATAAAGGGCGCTAACCCCCTTGGCCCGAGAATCGCTCCTGTTTTAGCCACCTTATGCCAACTCACGGGAGTCGGGTCCACGTGTTTACCTTAAAGGAAACGCCGCCGCCAACCTACTCCATTCTGGAATCTCCATCGCGTACACGGTTGTTAAAGTGGTTTACGGAGTTGGCAGAGAGTATGACAACTTCCGATCCCGGTCTCTTCAACAACCAAACGTTATTATAACACCGCGGTCATTTAAAAATAATTATGCTTTCAAAACCAGAATATAATTATCCATTTCAAAAACCATAAATACGATATCATTTCCTTTTAAAACCCAAATAAATATGATATCATTTTATTTCAAATATATTTCTTTTCCAAAATCATGCCACTTTTAAGATTTATGATACCTCGAAACCAGATATTTGAAATTTAACTTTCCACATAATACTTCGAAATCCATAGTTTTAAAACCATAACTTTCAAAACTTAAATGGTTTGGATATTCAATTTAGTATATAAAATAAAACAATTGAATTTAAAATTTCTTTATAAAGTAAATAATTTCCACGCCTTTACAATTTTATTTACTTTATATTCAGTCTAAACCCATAACCTTTAGATTCACTTTTAGTTTGAATAAAAACAATTCGATTTCAATATTTTCAAACTTTGAGTATTTAATAACTTTCAAAACTAAGGTTGGGAATTTCAAATCAACAATTCATTTTCCTATTTTTTTAGTTTTGAAAGGTTTACATGATATAACCATTTAAAATAAAACTCAATTTATTAACACTAAATATTTCTTTCCATTTATTTATACTAGAATTATTCATTAAATCCAGTTATAAATATCATTCCTTTAAATTTCCAATTTTAATAAGCTAACATCAACTTATGGTAAATAAGCTCAATTCCAATTAATTTCCAATTTATCTTTCAATCTTAATTGATTTGAATCATTTAAAACTCTATACACACACACACACACACACACACACACACACACACAAGATCTTAAACCTGTACTTAATCATATAATATAAATTATCAAATTCCTTTTTTTAACTTATTCATTTTTATTTAACAGATTTATGCATAGCTTAAATTCAACAATTTAACTATATATGTATATATAAAATATCATATCCAAATTTAATATTTATTAAACCGTATCATATCTAAACCATAAAAATCATTTCAAAAACAATTATATATATATACCACGGTGCCTGTATAGAATTTGTTGGGGATGCGGATTAAGGATCTTAAGGCAGAAATAACACTAGAGGGGGTGAATAGTGTTTTAAAGAATATATGAATTATATGACTAAATTAAAACTTTCAACACAAATCTAAACAGAATTCTAACACAGAATGATCACAGAACATATAACAAATGCAAATAGTAAAGTAAAGTAAGTAAAAGGAAAGAACATACCGGATTTTATACTGGTTCGGAATCCTCCTACATCCAGTCCTGCACCAAGGCAATATCCTTGTACAGATTTTTATAAACCAATATCCAAATTACAACCCTCAATTTCTAAGGCCTTGAGGAACCCTCCTATCTCCGAGTCTGGGGTAAACTCTCTTGACTTACGGGACACAAGATCACCCTAATACTTTCTAATACCAATCCTTTTGAATGGATAGACTCTATGGACTTTTTGAATACAAATTGATCCTATAACTCTGAATATGTAACGACCCACCGCTCTGACCGCCTCTAGTCGGTAATTAAACCAGCTAGAAACATTCAAAATGACGGATTATTAGTCAGTTTATAGAGTTTAAACAGAATCAGCCACAGAATCACAGAATAATCATAATATTATTCATAAATGAATTTTTCTTACATACATATATCAGAGTTTGTACAATGCATTAAGTTTTCATACAGCGGAATAATTTATCTTTTTATTATTTAAGTACAAGAAAAATTTTCTTAAAAAACTTTAGTGGAGTGCTTTCCCCTCTCTCTCTAACTTCGCGGCCTGAAAATCTTCAAGCTGTAAAAATACTCGGTCTGACCCGAGTATTATATTCAAAAGAAAATAATACACAGGTCAGTCTAATTCAAACTCAGTTATTAGTGCATAGAAGCAATAATAATCAAACAACAATTAGACGACAGTCAATATAAATTTACCTATCTGATCCTTTAACAAGTAATCGGATAACGGTAAATATAACACTTAACAGTGTTAAACAACAATTCAACAGATTCAGATTATCAATGAGATAGATGAAGGGATTATTGATGAAGATCATTTAGAAGACAATCAAAATTTGCCTAAACGGCAATTAACAACAAAATCATCAAAATCGATTCAAAATATATTGAATTGGCAACATAAAACAATTTTCATCAAAGAAAACATCAATTTAAACGTTAAATTTGGTAGGGCTGCAGTACACGCACTCGCGTACGGCCTCGCCACATTTAAAATGTCAACTCCCATGGCTGCAGTTCACGCTTGCGTGCACTGCCTCGCCACTACCGTAATGAAATATGCAAAAGATCATAAATCAAAAAAAATAGTATATCAATAAAAATCAATGCCGTGTGGCTGCAGTTCACGCTTGCGTGCACTGCCTTGCCACTATCGTGATGATATACTCAAAAAAAATCAACGAACCAAAATTAATGAAGGTCCAAATATCGATTCAAAATGTCGATACTACGTGGCTGCAGTTGCACGCACGCGTGCGCTGCCTCGCCACAACAACTTGTGAAATAAAACAAGTTTCCAAACAACTTATTACTGCACGCTTCAACAAGTGCAAAATTTTCATAAAAATGAACTGCGGCCACTACCTGGACTCAAGGGCAACTGCAACAATAACGTAGGATCACAATGCAACCAACTGTCTCGAAGCAAATTAGTCGAGACTATCAAAATTCAGTAAAATCAGAAGCAAGCTAAAATCAATATATCAAGAACCAATACATAGCTGTGCACAATGAAGACACTACAGATGAAACAGGCAAGTAAACTCAAACTTATAACTCAATTGCAAGATGCATAAACATGTATATATATAAACATGCTATCAGCAATTACTAAATGCAGAGGTCAAATCACAACTATCATGATTCAACAAAACTGCCAAGCCATTCGATAACATGGAAAATAGCATATGCAGTGATACATAAAGCACATGCATCACTACAGCAACCAAAAGCGAACTAGGCATATGTACTCAAACCAAAAGAACTCAGTGACAAGCAAAATGCAGTGTAAACAATGTCTAGTATACATATGAATCAATTTCATATGTACAACAAACACCCAAACAATGCAACCTGAACCCGCAACTCAAAATGCAAGTCGAAGCTGTAAACAAATCCAATTCAAAATTTTCAAAGTGCAGTGGCCATACACATATATATATATACATACAAGAATGTATGTATACAAATGATTAGCCATCGAAGTGCAGTGTAACTACAAAGAAGACAGTGGCAGCTGTTCAGATGAAAATGAGCTAAAGTGAAGATCACAAAGCATAGCAACTGCATAGGATTGCAAGAACATGATACAGATGCAACATAGAACTGCACATAGCAGTGAGGCACAAATGAAAATGCAACATAGACTGCAGACAAACAAAAGAATGATACAGGGCAACATGTACTCAGGGAACTCAAGAAAAATGCAAACCCAACAAAGTGCAGAAACGCTCAATGGCAAATCCATGAGCAGACTCAAATGTTACTTGATAATAAAGTAGCATGAGGGGAAACACATAAAACGGTGGACAGAGTTGAGTCGAGGCTACCATCAGTATGTACTAATGAGAACATGTACAGAGGAAAAATTTCGAAATTTTTTATCTTTTACTCAAAGCAAAAACACAAATAGAAGTTGGTACAAAGTTTCTAACATATACATGCAAGTACTTGTTTATATATGCATGAAAGGTTAGGCTACTGGAAATGGGTACAGGCATGTAGGTGTATGAACTTTTCTTTTCCTAAATAACATTGTCATGCAATAAAATGAAACTGTACTCAAGTGGACTTATCAATATGTGCTCAGTGGCATGCCTACAAATATACAATGCAAGTAGATCCAGTGAGGTGTTCGATGCAGTATAAAAGAAGGTTCAAAGTCATATGCAGTGAAACCATAATGCACAATTGAACAAATAGATGAAACTGGACCAAATTCACTCAATGTAAACTAGAACACGACAACACATGAGAGTGCATAGCAAAGTCGAATGATCTCATGTGGATAATGTAGGCAAGAACAAACATGCTACAGCTAGTCAATTACAAATGCATGGCAAACATTTGCGTACAAGCTTCAGATTAACAAACACATGAATGCAACCTTATATATGCCCAATATTACGTGAAACAAATGTGTAAGGTCAAAACAATACATCATAAATTTCAGAATGATATAAGTGTATGGTGCAGTGAACTAGGGTGTGGATGTACACTGCAACACTACAGAATAATGACATAAGTGTACACTGCAGTGAAACTTAGATATGAATGAACACGGCAACAGAAGTGTACACAGTGACAACTACTTCAATGACACATATCAATGCCATATATTCAAGTTCAATGAACATGTACAAGTGAAAGCAGTAATTTAAAGATTTACAACTGCAGTTCCAAGTGACCGAAGTCAATGCGAGCCATACGAAACAAACATGCCCACAGTTCATCAGAGAAAACAAGGCCGAAGCCATCAAAAAAAAAATCTCAGAAGCAAAATCGAACAATTCAATCCATAATCAAAATCAACAGCCCCAAAATTAACTCAAGGCAGAAGAGTATCAACACGAACAAAAAAAAATCAAATCGAAGCCGAAAACAAAATCTAAATAAGCAAACAAAAACGAACTGTGTCGAATAAGATGTGAGTAAAGAGATTTACTCACCTCAGTCTGAAGCGATCGCGTTCGAACGCACCAGAGAATCGATCGAATTGAAGCCGAAGAGGGAGAGACTCGTGCGACAATTAGAGAGAGGTCGCCATTTTTCCTTTTCGTATGCTGATTAGGGTTTCGAACGAAAAGGGGTAAAGGGGTAGGGTATAAAAGAGAAAAGGAAGAACGTGTTTTTAGCGTAGGTTGCGGCGTGGAACAAGGCACGTTTTCTGCTGATAGGTAAGGTAGTGTACATGTCTTATTATTTTATTTTTTTATTTATTTTTTTTCTCTTTTTTTTTTCTTTACTTTATGTTTATTTTTATATTTTTTTTCCATTTTAAATTCAATTTGTTTTGTAAATTATTTTCTTAAATAAACATATAAACGTTTTGCAGTTCATTTATCAAACATAAATTTATATTAACGTGTTTCTCAATTTATTTTATATTGATTAGAATTTTATTCCTCTTATTTAAGTTAAAGAAAAATGTTATTTATAACTAAACATCGATTTATAATTTACATAAAAATAATAATTCGTAAATCCAACTTTTTTTTTTCTAAGTTATCAGTTCGAATTTCAATTACAAATTCAATATTCAATTTCAACTTCAAAGTTAAATTCAAATTCTATTCAACTTTTCACTAGATTAAATTCTAAAATTTAATCGCCAATTTATTCTGATAATTTGAAATTCAAGTCAAATCATCATTTTAAATATTTAAAATAAATTAAATATTCACAAATTAAATTGTTCAAAATTCAGGACCGTTACAATCTCCCCTACTAAAAGAATTTCGTCCCGAAATTATAAGTCAGGAAAAACGATTGCTAAAATCTCACCGATATTTATATCCTACACAATTTTACCAAGTTTCAAACTCGCAAATAAATATAGGATTCATTCCATTTATTTTATTTCACTAGTTTTGTTCATCAATTTCAATAATCAAGACACAAAAGTCTTTTACCAATTTTTTTTTTTGACTTACAAAACTCAGATTTTTAAACTTGAAATTCTTCATGCTAAATATTTGCATAATATATCTTTTCCAAAGTTGTGTGCTTCCAAGATATTTTAAAAATTTCTTCCTTAATTCATTAAGTTAGAATTATGTAATTCTAATTTCAGATTATTGATTTTCTATTCAAAGTTTTGAAAATACTTGATAACTCGAAGTTTAACAAGTCCACCGTCGTTCTTACAGACATTAGGCATACGCTGGCCAGGCGCAAGACTAAAAATCTCCAAGTACTAAATATACTTGCTTCAACTCCCAGTGAAAATACTTTTTAAAAATTATTTTAAAAATGGATATGGAAAGCACGTTCCCCCATGGATCACAGTTTACCCGACGGTTACGCTACTATCCCAGTAGAATCGCTTGTAACCTTAGATTTCACATCTCTCTTGAATTTCGCCATGGTTGTCGCCTTAGATCGTGGTCCACATGGCGATTACGCTACTATCCTAGTAGAATCGCTCGTGGCCGTAGGCATCACGCCCCTCGAATTTCGCTTCGGTTTCTAGATCGCAGTTTACTCGGCGGTTGCGCCACAATCTCAGTGGAATCGCTTGTAACTGTAGGCATCACGCCCCACGAATTACGCCAGCATCAATTCACATAATCCCAAACACGATGATCCATCGTGGGGGATATCATATCAGTCCCAATGGACATTCCACTAATGGAATTCTACGTAGCTACGATTTCCAATAGACACTCCACCGAGTTCCAATCACCTTCACAAATAATAAATGGAAGGTACATTTCCATATCCTCAGTTTTTAGAATACAGGATATGATGCTTTATTTATCAGTTTTATATGTATTTATAAATTACAAATTTATACAAAAGAAATTCGAAGAGTTTTGTGACTCTTTAGCTGCTTGAGACCTTTTGTTTTCCACCTCTTCGTTTTCCAACCTCTTGCATTCAATTGCTTTGGCCGACCTGATTCTTTCTCTCAGCCACTTATTTTTCTCATAATTCACGAACACAAACCTTTCTCATCTCCAAAATAGCTAGCCATCTCCATTGCTTGCAAAAATTTTGGTAAAAACTTCTTTTCTTTTCATGTTTTCTTTGTTTTCTTTTGTGATTGCACTTGCCTTCTTCATCTTTATTGGATCGGCCTGCCCTCCTCCACCACCTTGGCCGCCTCCACCACAACCTCCTCTGGTCAACACTTCCTCCAGCTCATCCCCTTGCTATAGCCGTGCACCATGATGAAGTAGATCCACACAAAAATGAGGAAACTCCACATATATGTCCATAACCGAACTCACCTTGCTTCCATCATCTCCTCCATCACTTTGGCTGGCCATACACCACCACCAACAACAAATTCCTGATCTGAGCCCACTGACACATCATCCTCCAGCCCACTACAAACCTGGTTGTGCCCTCCTTGGCCTTGGCCGAGCCCTCTACTGCATAGGAATCCATGATATTTGCCTTGTAGTGTTAGTTCATGCCCATATATCTTTGCTCCATCATTTTGCCATGCTAGGCCGACCTTTAAGAACCCAAACCAGATCCACACCATGCCTTTAGCCGTGCCATTTCAGATCTGGAGTTGAAGCATAGGTGGCAGAAAGCAAGTGCAAACACTTCGGTGACGTTTTGTGTATTCATTTCTAGCTTTGTTTAATTGAATTTGGGTTGAAAACTTATGTTATATTTATTTGTTTTGTCTCATGTATCCAAGGAGAATTAATCTTTGGCTCTTCCACTCATCTTCGTGTCGTGTTATCGTGCTTGTTTGGATCTCATTCGTGCATTCGTCATTGTGTCTCCAGCTCAAAACAGTGAGTTATTCTCACCAGACAATATGTACATATATAACTAGTAAATTGGCCCCTTTTGAATCTGTAAAATGCATTATCATGTTACACCTGCTATATTATGATTACATGATGTTCACCCATGCTTAAACAACTGTTATAACATCTGTTACAGTTATATTATGATGTTCTGTTATTTTTATCAGTTTATCACACTGCAAGTTCCCTTTAGATTAGAATCACTATGGGTTGAAATGATACATACCCGAACGGACTTTAGAATAGGAGAAAATCGTTATGGGCTGAAATGATTGGCCTGAATGATTTTCAATTTATTTTCATTCACTTGGGATTGCGAGTTTGAAATGATCAAACCCGGGTTTTCTTTGTAAATTACGGGTTGAAATGATATAGTACCTGTATCACTTTATCAAGGCTAGAAAATGAAATACAGACCCGTTGTTAAAATATGGTTTTCTAAAAATTTTAAATTATTTTAGAAATGTAAATATTATAATATTTTGATTTAAATTTAATTAAAAATGATTTCTTAAAGCATTATTGATTTTCTAAAAATTTAAAAGTGAAATAAATAAATGGTAAAGTTAGAAAATCTGAAATGTAAGTTATTTTAGAAATTATAATTTGGTGATAAATGGAATTTAAATTAAATATTAAATATGATAAATTTATGATATTCTGAATTAAATGAATTTAAAAATAATTTTTATAATATATTAATGATTTTTGAACAAAGTTAAATGTGAAATGAATGGATATTTAAGTTGAAATTTTGAAATATAACAAAATTTGGAAATCTATGAATTTGGCTTAAATGTGAATTTTAAGTTAAGTAAATAAAAATGAAATTAAGTTATATTTGAAAATTTTAAAACTTAAGTGTTAAGTTAAATTTAATTTAATGAATTTAAATTTAATGTTGGGATTTAATAAGTGAATTATTATTAAATCTTGATTTTTGAATGGAAATTTTACTTTATAAAATCATGAATATAAAGGTATTTGAATGATTGTTTTAAAAGTGAAATTATATGATTTTATAAGTTAAAAATGATTTAAATAAAAATATAATTGTTTGTGAAATTATACTGCATATTTGAAGTTGATTAACTGCATTTCAGAAATACTATTAATTCTAATGTAAATGATAATACAGCATTTTTAAATGCTATCTTTCGTTAAATTGAACTGTTTGAACGTAACTTTCTATAGCAATTTCTAAATGCTGCGGAAGTTGAATTTTCAACTGTTTTAATAAATTAAGTGAATAAATGAATGTTGAAAGACTAAAATTTTGGAAATTTAATTATTAAATATAATACCTTCATTTTATGATTTAAAATGAAGTAATTTGTTTTGAAATATGAACTATTTTGAAATGTGTTTTGTAATGGTATTTAAATTAAATAAAAATGAATGTGGTTTGGAAGATATTATATTTTTGATATTTTGAAATGGATTTTGAATGATATTGAATTTTGAAATGATATTTGATTTTGAAGTATAAAATACCATTTTGAAATTTTAACCACGGAATGTATTTAATTTATAGTTTAACTAATTCTTAAAGGATGGGAGATCCCAAGCATCCTTTAAGTTATTGTGCATTTCTACTACAGTTCACTTGAGTTGGTTTACATTATATAAGTATATATTGTCCCGACTCGAGTGTTTTGTGTTTTACTTTACGCTCGGGTCGGCCTGAGTATTCACAGCTTTGGATTCTCTTTCTAGAGCTGGTCTTTGCTGGAGTTTCTGCTTATCTACATTTATATCTACTCTCTGTTTCAGCTGTTCTAGTTTATCTCATGTATTAGTGAACTTCTATGTATTTGGGATTTCTATTATGTTATTTTCAGACTATATTATGTATTTGGTTTGAGACTCTGCCGTAGTAGCTTCATGAACTACTATATATTTTATTTCCGCTGTGAGTTATTCTGATATTTCTGTGTTTGTGATTCTGTGATTGTATTTCATTTGCTCCAAATTTATTTACAACGCGGTATTTTGAGCAATTCAAGTCCGACATGTGCGGATGCGGATGGCTGAAAATATCGGGTTGTTACAGTTGGTATCAGAGCTTTGGTTTAGGCAAACCTTAGCCTGCGGAGCAAAAACTCATTAGAGATAGGGTAGAAATACCCTAGAATGAGTGAAATCAATCTCTGAATCCTTTCTTTGTGAGAGAACGTATTTTCGAAGTATAAAGTGATTTCCAAATGGTTTTTAAAAGATTTTCAAAGATTATTTTGGTATAAAAATGTTCTTATTTCGAAATCAAGATTTTCTAAACTTCATCTCTTTGGTATCCACCTTGTTAGAAATCTCTTGGTTAAGATTCTTATCGACTAAGATTCCTTGAACTTTGGAACACTCCCACTTGTTCTGGAATCCAGTCTTCTTTTCCCCATTTTTCCTTTTAATTTTGGAGCATTCCGTAACTCTACTCTGCAATGACCTCTCTAAAGAGCAGTGATTCTGTAAATCTTTGAATGATTTGTAAAGGGGTGAAACTCCTTTACAATTGGCATTGATTCACTGAAGTTTTTTCTATCCTCGGATGTCGATGCTATCTATCTCCTGCTCTACCGGGATTCTATCTCTGGCGATCGAAGGTCGATTTGCCTTAGATTTTCATATTGATTATATTCCTAAGGTCTCGGTTGACCGGTTAAGGTCGCCCGCGATTCATATAGACTTATCTATCCTCTATTTGGTAATTAAATTATATGATCTTCGTATGAGTTTATCTTTGAACTAGAATTCTATTTGATTAGAGTTCCTCTACTTTTGAATCTTTGTTTGTTTGAAATCCTTCCTTGAATCATCCTTTGGAAATTTGTGTTTGGTTGTATTTTGAAATTGTGCATACATCGAAATTATTAAGGATGACCATATTTTGTATATAAAAAGTGAAATGTTTTCGATAAGGATTATATACCTTTTAAAATGAAAATTTAAAGCTTCGAAAGGATTTGAAATTTTGAAATTTATAAGAAACTTGATTTATACAAAAATGATTTATAACTGAAGGGTTTTGAATTTGAATTTCGAGGAATCGAACTCCGGTGTTTTGAAATCAGTTTTAAGATTTTGGAAAAATATATAATAATAATAATATGATTTAAAGATATATATATATGTATATTCAAATTAGAAATGTTTCAAATGTATTCGAATGAATTTCAATGATTTAGAAGGAATTTCAAAGAAGTTTTTCAAAGTTAATTGAAGTCCAGAACTCACTTATGTCGCTGGAAAATAATTTCGATGATGAATGCATGCATCATCGACATTGATTTTCGAGTTTCTGAGTGGGGAGAGGCCACTCTAGTAGCTTTGCTATGCGAGTGATTTTGTGAAACCAATTTTGATTTCAGATTTTGAAATATGGTTTGATATTCGAAAGATATATGTATGTATATATATTTGAAATAATTTAAAGTAAGTCGGTGTTCAGTCCTCGAGATTCAGATTTGTTTTGTTATAACCTTATCTATTAGAATTGATTTACTGATTTGTTAGTGATTTCCCACTCTTGGATTTGAAAATATGATTTCTTCGACTATTTTGAAGGTTTGAGCACTTCCAAATCAACTTTAACTTTTCAAAGCTAAGAAATTTTGAAAGGTATAAGGTATTTGATAAAGAATATAAGTTTAGTTTGTATGTTTCAAGTATGAAATAATATGATTTGTATAAGTTGAAACTGTTTTGTTAAGTAAATAAATAAGCCTATTTTGAATTATACTAATACAAAATTTAGTTTTGTAATGTTTTGTACGTATGTTGTTTTATTCGCATAATTAATTTGATCCAAGTTTGAGTACACAAGTTCGAGGTGAATTACACCATTTCGTGTTAGGATTTTTTCATTTGATTCTTGATGGCGAATATTTGATATGGATTTTGGGCTTGATTCTATAATTCTCTATCATAGTATATAGCTATGCAAGGAGAGATTGATGGCTTCCAGTCGAGAAACCATATCGAAGTCCGCATTAGAAAAGTCGAATGGACAATACTAGTTCGAAAGCGAACTTGTGTGATCGAGCGAGTGATCGAATGTAATGTTGCGAAATGATGACATATGTACATCTTATATACTAATATACTTGACGTTGAAATTGAAAGTTGTTGGGTTGGATATCTTTGTAATTTAATTGAAAATTTTCTTTTATGAAAAACTACTATCAAATTTAAAACCATTTTTCAAAACTATTTTTCTTTTATTCTTCTTAAACTAACTGTTTTATTCTATTTTTTATACAAACTATTTTATATACAAAACTATTCTTAATTAAAAATCTTTTAGTAAGCAAAGATGTTCAATCCCATATGGCATTTCATGCAGCGAAATTTATTTTTTGAAAATTTTGATCTTTATATAAGATAAACTTTACGTAAGTATAAAATGATTTTGAAAACCATTGATTTTGATAAATCAATAATTGAAGCTTGTATTAATATGAAAGGATATTTGGTTTACCTGTAATTTGAGTTTATTTAAAAATAATGCATTTATGAAATAAATATTTCAACACTAAGTAATAATGAAGTAAAATTTGAGATATATGAAATTATAAAATTTAGTTTTGAAATATGGTATATTTAAGCCTTGAAAAATATTTAAGAGTTAATAGTTTATTTTGTAAATCAAATCTATATTTGAAATTTGATAATATTTGAAATGGTTTTGTTGGAAAACTAAATTGAATTGAAACTGATGATTTGAATTGAATTAAAATTGGAAATTTTAGATTTGGGTTAATTGAATAAATTTGTGAAATGTGAAGAATTAAAGGGATGTTTTATGATTTCAAATGTATGATTTCGAAATGTTATGATTTTTCAAAGTGTAATGATTTCAAGTATTGTGAGTTCAAAGATTTATAACTTTGAAAGTATTATGATTTTTGAAAGTGAATATATGTTTGAAATAGAAATGAATTTGTTTGACCTAAATTTTGTTGATATGGAAATTTGGATTATTTTCTAAATCTATTGTTTAAGAAACTTTAAAACTAAATTTATGTAATTTGGAAGAAATGATTTGGTGAAATCATATATGATTTTGAAGCTGAACTGATATTGAAATGGTTTGAAATTGAGAGCCTTGTTTATTTAAATACTTTGATTTGGGAGTTATCGAACTTATATAAAGGGATTTGTATAAGTATGAAGTTGATTTGAAACTGTTGATTCGAAAAGGTACTCAATTTGAATGTGAAATCTTATATAATCGAAATCTATATAAGTGTGATTTGATATACTATTGTTTTGGAAAGTATTGATTTGAAAATGAAATCTTATATATAATGGACTTTATATAAGTATTATATTTGAAAGTAATTTTGAAAGGTACTATATGATATATATTTTTGAAGTAAAGATATGGAAAGTGCCTTCTGCTTGATATCCACTTTGTGGCCACACTGTGGATTCATTCTATCGATATTATTCTCTCTCTAATTTGGGTTTTCCGGATATGATACTCGAGTGTCCATCGAATTCCATGGCGATCTCCATGGTCTTATGATCGCGACTGCATAGCGCAACTGCCTGGATGAGCTGGCCTAGGGGTACGGATTGTTTCCTGGGGGATGCAGGCGTAACCATTATGTATCCTGCATTCTACTCGTCATCATGGCGTAACTCGCAGGGCTGAGAAAGCTTACGGATACGGATTGTTTCCTGGGGGATCCAGGCACAACCATTTTGTATCTGCGATCCATGGTTAGACAACTGTTTTGGTTTGGTTGATTTGTTTGGATTGTACTTTCCATATCTATTTTTAAAAGTGTTTTCATTATTTTCACTAGGTGTTGAAACAAGTCTACCAAGTACCTGGAGAATTCTAGCTTTGCGCTTGATCAACGCATACCCAGAGTCTGCAGGAACGAAAGTAAACTTGTTAAGACATCAAGTTATAAAAGTATTTTGATAAAAGCATCTTGATAAAGTACTGTAAAAAGAATATTTTGATCAGTTATTTTCCCTTCTAAAAATTTAAAATGTTTTAAATACTGTTTACTTTGAACCATCAGATTTGAATCAAATGACTATTCATCATACTAAAAAAAAATTAAATTGAAATGTATAATGGTTCAAATAATGGTTCATCCTTGTCTTTCAACGTGCTTTACCTCCTAGCTATCTTTTTTCCCTACCTTCTTTCGGGGATATATTCCAACCTATTGCTCTTTCTTGTGGTTTCTCCGCTTCCTTCCTTTTCGAGGATAAAAAGATTTGAGTGGGGGAGAGTGTAACAACCCTAGATTTTTATGTATATTTTAATTCCAAATTTATTTCATTTTGAAATTATTTTAAACTTGTTTTATTTCAAATATTTCATTTTTAAATATAAATGTTGATTATTATGGGAATTATAATTTCAAACTAGTATAAATTGGATATTTTACTGAAAAGTGTATTTCTGTTCAAACTGTTCAAACATTGACTTTTAAATTTCAAAATTTAAACATTTAAATTATTAAATTTTATACTTTATTATGAAAATATATTTAATAACTTGGATACTGCTTTTCGTTTCGTTGAAAACGGACTTAAATTGTGAAAGTTATGTATATTTCAATATTGAATGCAATTTGTTTTATTTAGCAATTTTGTTTATTTTAAATTATATAAATTATATTTTCTTTGTCATACTTTATTTTAATATGTTTTAGTATGTTATATTATATATATTTTGCCTTTTAAATATTTTTAAAGTGTTGATAGAATTTTTCCAAAGCTTATTGAGTCTATTTTCTAATTTTCAAGCCTAGTTTCCATTTTTCCTTGTTATTTGCTTAATTTAATTATATATAATTAAAATTTATTTATTTATTTTATGCATTCACTTTTATTTGCTGTGTTTTACTTTATTTTATTCATTTTACATGTATTTAAATTTAAATAAAATTTTCCAAAGTCTATTGAAGTTATTTCTAATGTTTAAAGCCTAGTTTGCAATTTTTAGCCATTTTCTTAATTTAAATTCTATTTAATTAGAATTTAATTTTTTTATTTTTTTCATATCTGATTTTTATCTTTATTTATCAGTTTTATCTGTATTTATAAATTACAAATTTATACAAAAGAAATTCGAAGAGTTTTGTGACTCTTTAGCTGCTTGAGACCTTTTGTTTTCCACCTCTTCGTTTTCCAACCTCTTGCATTCAATTGCTTTTGGCTGACCTGATTCTTTCTCTCAGCCACTTATTTTTCTCATAATTCACAAATACAAACCTTTCTCATCTCCAAAATAGCCAGCCATCTCCATTGCTTGCAAAAATTTTGGTAAAAACTTCTTTTCTTTTCATGTTTTCTTTGTTTTCTTTTGTGATTGCACTTGCCTTCTTCATCTTTATTGGATCGGCCTGCCCTCCTCCACCACCTTGGCTGCCTCCACCACAACCTCCTCTGGTCAACACTTCCTCCAGCCCATCCCCTTGCCATAGTCGTGCAACATGATGAAGTAGATCCACACAAAAATGAGGAAACTCCACATATATGTCCATAACCGAACTCACCTTGCTTCCATCACCTCCTCCATCACTTTGGCCGACCATACACCACCACCACCAACAAATTCCTGATCTGAGCCCACTAACGCATCATTCTCCAGCCCACTACAGACATGGTCGTGCCCTCCTTGGCCTTGGCCGAGCCCTCTACTGCATAGGAATCCATGATATTTGCCTTATAGTGTTAGTTCATGCTCATATATCTTTGCTCCATCATTTTGCCATGCTAGGCCGACCTTTAAGAACCCAAACCAGATCCAAACCATGCCTTCAGCCGTGCCATTTCAGATCTGAAGTTGAAGCATAGGTGGTAGAAAGCAAGTGCAAACACTACGGTGATGTTTAGTGTATTCATTTCTAGCTTTGTTTAATTGAATTTGGGTTGAAAACTTATGTTATATTTATTTGTTTTGTCTCATGTATCCAAGGAGAATTAATCTTTGGCTCTTCCACTCATCTTCGTGTCGTGTTATCGTGCTTGTTTGGATCTCATTCGTGCATTCGTCGTTGTGTCTCCAGCTCAAAACAGTGAGTTATTCTCACCAGACAATATGTACATATATAACTAGTAAATTGACCCCTTTTGAATCTGTAAAATGCATTATCATGTTACACCTGCTATATTATGATTATATGATGTTCACCCATGCTTAGACACCTATTATAACATCTGTTACGGTTATATTATGATGTTCTGTTATTTTTATCAGTTTATCACACTGCAAGTTCCCTTTAGATTAGAATCACTATGGGTTGAAATGATACATACCCGAACGGACTTTAGAATAGCAGAAAATCGTTATGGGCTCAAATGATAGGCCTGAATGATTTTCAATTTATTTTCATTTACTTAGGATTGCGAGTTTGAAATGATCAAACCCGGGTTTTCTTTGTAAATTACGGGTTGAAATGATATATTACCCGTATCACTTTATCTAGGCTAGAAAATGAAATACAGACCCGTTGTTAAAATATGGTTTTCTAAAAATTTTAATTTATTTTAGAAATGTAAATATTATAATATTTTGATTTAAATTTAATTAAAAATGATTTTTTTAAAGCATTATTGATTTTCTAAAAATTTAAAAGTGAAATAAATAAATGGTAAAGTTAGAAAATCTGAAATGTAAGTTATTTTAGAAATTATAATTTGGTGATAAATGGAATTTAAATTAAATATTAAAATATGATAAATTTATGATATTTTGAATTAAATGAATTTAAAAATAATTTTTATAATATATTAATGATTTTTGAATAAAGTTAAATGTGAAATGAATGGATATTTAAGTTGAAATTTTGAAATATAACAAAATTTGAAAATTTGTGAATTTGGCTTAAATGTGAATTTTAAGTTAAGTAAATAAAAATGAAATTAAGTTATATTTGAAAATTTTAAAACTTAAGTGTTAAGTTAAATTTAATTTAATGAATTTAAATTTAATGTTGGGATTTAATAAGTGAATTATTATTAAATCTTGATTTTTGAATGGAAATTTTACTTTATAAAATCATGAATATAAAGGTATTTGAATGATTGTTTTAAAAGTGAAATTATATGATTTTATAAGTTAAAAATGATTTAAATAAAAATATAATTGTTTGTGAAATTATACTGAATATTTGAAGTTGATTAACTGCATTTCAGAAATGCTATTAATTCTAATGTAAATGATAATACAGCATTTTTAAATGCTATCTTTCGTTAAATTGAACTGTTTGAACGTAACTTTCTATAGCAATTTCTAAATGCTGCGGAAGTTGAATTTTCAACTGTTTTAATAAATTAAGTGAATAAATGAATGTTGAAAGACTAAAATTTTGGAAATTTAATTATTAAATATAATAACTTCATTTTATGATTTAAAATGAAGTAATTTGTTTTGAAATATGAACTATTTTGAAATGTGTTTTGTAATGGTATTTAAATTAAATAAAAATGAATGTGGGTGAAAGATATTATATTTTTGATATTTTGAAATGGATTTTGAATTATATTGAATTTTGAAATGATATTTGATTTTGAAGTATAAAATACCATTTTGAAATTTTAACCACGGGATGTATTTAATTTATAGTTTAACTGATTCTTAAAGGATGGGAGATCACAAGCATCCTTTAAGTTATTGTGCATTTCTACTACAGTTCACTTGAGTTGGTTTACATTATATAAGTATATATTGTCCTGACTCAAGTGTTTTGTGTTTTACTTTACGCTCGGGTCAGCCTGAGTATTCACAGCTTTGGATTCTCTTTCTGGAGCTGGTCTTTGCTGGAGTTTCTGCTTATCTACATTTATATCTACTCTCTGTTTCAGCTGTTCTAGTTTATCTCATGTATTAGTGAACTTCTATGTATTTGGGATTTCTATTATGTTGTTTTCAGACTGTATTATGTATTTGGTTTGAGACTCTGCCGTAGTAGCTTCATGAACTACTATGTATTTTATTTCCGCTGCGAGTTATTCTGGTATTTCTGTGTCTGTGATTCTGTGATTGTATTTCATTTGCTCCAAATTTATTTACAACGCGGTATTTTGAGCAATTCAAGTCCGACATGTGCGGATGCGAATGGCTGAAAATATCGGGTTGTTACACGTATAATAATTGATCAAATAAATTTGTAGTTTGAAATGGGATTGGATTAAAATAGAATAAAGTTAAATTGAAAAGAGAACTTCGATTGCAAAATAAGAATGAGTTTAAGTGTAAAATTTGAATAAATTGAAGAAAATGACTTAAGCTAAATGAATGAAGGAGAGTTGAATTGAATTCAACTTAAACAAAGTTTAATAATATTGGATTGGTTTTAAATCAAGTGAAAATAAATTTTTAATCGAAATAAAAATTCGGTGAGTTGCCGATAATATTTAATGGAAAGAAAATTCTTAAATAAATAATTGTAAACCATTTAAATTGTTACGGAATTGAAATAATCAGGGACAATAAGGAAATGGAATGTTTTTAAGTTAATAGAATGAATGAATGCGGATAAGGAATGAAACGCTATTGAATAGATCGTGAATGAAATTAAAATAGTTTGGAATAAACAAATATGGAATGAAAGGTAAATAAATGAATTGTAAATGAAATTTAAATGGAATGTGTCGAGCTAAATAAATGATTGTGAATGGATTAAAATGAAAGGGAAATTTAATTGGTAATGAAGATGAACCAAATTGTTTATGGTTTTGAATGAACTGGTTTGGTTAATAAAATGAAATGCAGGTGAATGGATTCAAATCTGAAATACAATGAAAACGAGAATATATGAAGTGTGAATAAATTAAAAAAATGGAATAGAATTAAGTATAAATTGAGTTGGAATCCATTTAAATTGGTTATAAAGCATAAATACTTATTTATTCACATAGATCTCGTCAAATTGCATAGAATAAATTGTCATTTGATGTAAATGGAAGTAATTAAGATGCTATGAATTGATAAAAGTGAAATAGAATTGATTTTAAAATCGATTGAATTGAATATGAGCTTGTTTGGAGTTAAAATAAATTGAAGGTAAGAAATGGTATTGTAAAACATTAAAATTAAATGAAATGGCGTGTAGATTGCTTGAATAGTGTGCGTAAGTGTTAAAAACTATATAAGTTGCTTATAACATTGTCTAGTTACATTGTTTTTAAATATTCATGTGTTGTAGTTGTTTAAAAAGAGTGAAATGTTAATAAACTTTATATATTTGACACTTACAAGTTTAAATTGAGTAAGTACAGGTACCTAGGAGCCGTGTGGCTGGATTTGGTTGCGCTAGTTGCTAAAAATTATAAGCCGCTTGCTTAAAATGCTAAATAAGGTACGCTTACGCAATAAAAATAGGACATATAAACTGTTTTTGGTTTTTCCGACCGTGTGGGTCGATGTATATATATTTATCTCTTTTGTCAAATTGCAAAAGCTCCTCCGTACAAAGGAGACTCTGCCAAAATTTTCCCGAAATTTTGGGTGTTAGAAAAATTTTGAAAAATTTGGAAAATTTTGTTAACGACATAACGGTTTAAAATTGGAAATTGAAATAAGTTAGTAAATGAAACTAATTTAAAATAATGACATGAATCAGTATAAACAAAAAATAAAATTTAAAATTTAGAGTTAATGATAAATTAAATTCATATGGAAATGGATAAATCAATTTGAATAAAAATAGATATAAACTAAAATAGAAGATGAAATAAATATAAGAAGCATATAAAATGCTTATACTAAACTTAAGAGGGAATGGTGAATTCTTAAATGAAAATTGATACTACTAATATAATTTATGTCAATATTGGAATGAATAGATGTTGACATTTTGTGAGAAAGTCGATAAAATATTTTGGAATATTGTGTTTGGATATTAGTGCTAAGCAGGATTTGTAGGTAATATAGAGGAAAGTGAATTGGTTTTGACTTCATAAGAATAACAATTGAGTTGCCCGACCAAAAAGGTATGTGTTTAAATTTCTGTGAAATTTGATTGGGATTTTGGATTGAACCACTTGGCGTTTTGTTTTCTTTTTGGATTTGGGAGGCCATAGAGCCATTTTGTAGTTGTATCGAGCTAGCCACGCAAAGGAGACGCTGGTGCAATTTTTTGAGAATTTAGGGAGTTAGAAAAATTTTGAGAAAATTTTGATAATTCAAAATTGGTTCTATGATTAAAACTTGAATGGTTGGACAAATAGGATTGTTTGCAAACTAGGGAAAGGTTTGGAAAGTTAATAAGAAAAATAATGGGTCTTTTATAAAAGATAGTTGGTAAGATGTTGAATTGTTAGAAACCGTTTGGTTTTAGGAAAAAGTAAACGGGTATTGGACCATTCTTCCTAATTAGTAGTTTCGGGGACGAAATCCTTTTAAGGGGGAGGAATGTGACGACTCGGAATTTTTAAGCATTTAAAATCGAAATATTTAAAGTATTTGAAATATTTAAAAGTTAATTTCGAACTTGGATTTCAAATATAAACATTCATTGGATAATTAATTTTTGAATTTAATTATCGAAAATTGGGTAATTATTGAATTTGGAGTTTTAAGCCTGTTAAAAATATAATTTGAAAGCTTATAATATTTATATTGATAATACTGAAGAGAATAGAAGTGATGAAATCAAATTTAAAAATGGTTTGTTAATTTTTGAAATTTATATCGTTTAAATTGAATTGAAAAATAGCCTTCCGAGGCACAGTCTCAGAATTCGACGAAACCAGTTCCATTGGATCCGTAATATTGACTTATTATCGGATTTCAAATTTTGTATTGATCGGAAGTGTTGTGTGAGCATACGATAAGCGAACGCGTTGGAATTTAAATACAACTTTATTTAATCAAAGTAGATTATCATTCCCTTCTTTAACACGCCATCTCCTTTCTTTTCAGCCGAACATTTCGATCTCTAAAAAAAAAAAAAAAAAAAAAGAGGAGGAAACGGAAATCCCATACAAGCCGAACGCGAGATCCCCTTTTCGAAACACCTTATTCGAACGCCTTTCCTCTTATTCGACATCACGGTTTCATGAGATTCACGAAGCGAGTGACGCTGGGCTGGGGGGTTGGTCGCGAGCGTGATGGAGGGGGAAAAGCGCAAGCGGTGGTGTTGACCTAGGATTGTGGGCCGCAACTTTGAAGTGCGCATGAGGATGGTGTTGGCATCGCTACAGCTAGGGTTCGCAGTCGCGATTGTGGCGAGGAGTAGACAGCATGGTTGCTGGGTGGTTCGAGCATGGATTCGAGCGAGGTGGATGGCGGCTAGGGCTCGTGCGAGTTATGCGTGAGGTATCGTCTTCTACCTATTTTAATTTTTACGTGCAGTGATCCTAATTTAATCAAAGAAAATTAGTAAAATATAACATGATTGTTAGTAGGAGACAAATCAACAGTTGGTTGATAAAACAATTTAATTCTTCAATTGATAAATCTGTTTATGTGTATACAGAAAGGTATAAATACCATTTTTATTCTTTCCGTTTACAGGAAACAAGTTTTAAATATATTTAAATTGGTACACTTATTTTGAAATTTAAATTTTTACAGGTAAACAGAAATTATTATATATTTGAAAGATATAAAAAAATTTAAAAAAAATTAGGTTTGTATATGTATGAAATCGATAGCTATTTTAAATTTGGAAATAAATAGGTAAACTTTAATATGTATAGAAGATTTTGGGAAAAAATATAGGAATTTTAAAATATTGTTAGGGTGGTTAATGTATTTAATAAACCTATTTAATTTATCTTAGTTATTGGAAATAATTTATTATAGAAATTAGTTAAGTACAAATTATTAAATTGAATTAAAACATACAAAGGAAAATTAGTTTAAAATTTACTACTTCGGTTAAATTTAATCTAAGGTTAAAATTTAATCATTTGTAAAAAAAAAATACATAGTGAATAATTGTTTGATTGGTTCAAATAATAATAAACCACGAATTGTTATACAAGGTTTAAAAATCAAGGGAACAAGTCAGTTTGGAATGGATTGCGAACAGCAAAGCAAAGGTGAGTTAATCTCACTCAGCTGATTATAAATTTAAATTTAAATAATTATTGGGATGGTTGAATTGTTTGATGTGATATAATATGATATTTTGGAATTGATGTATTATATTGTGCTAACGTCTGTGGATGCAGGGAAAACAGGTTGGAGGGATCCAACTGGATCCCTCAACATTTATTTAAATTATTTAATATTCTCTGTTCTGATTATTTGATATTCTATAATGAATTATGTGGAAGTATTGAATGTTATGGCTTGGTTGATATAATTGGGTATAATGAATTACCAAAATAATATATATAAAAATTGGATTTTTGAAGAAAATAAAAGAAGTGAATTTGTAAGTAAAATAATTATAAAATAAATTTAAGAATGAATTGGAGAAGGAATAAAGTGACTTTAAATTTCTAATAAATAAATTGTGAGTATAGAAAGGAAAATTTGAATAAACAGGAAGTTAATGAATTTTGAAATTCAGTGTTATTATTTAAAAAGAACAAAACATTTATTTAAAATTCAGGATTTAAATTATTGGAAAGAATAAAGAAGAAATTGAGAATAACCTGAAATTTGTATATTTCAGTTAAAAGGGTTTGAAATCAAACAGAAAATAATAATACTAAAGTCCATAACTAATGGATTTTTGAAATGAACTGATAAGTAAAGAAATTTATTTTAAATGGAATAAATTGGAAATCAATTTGGGAAATTGATTTGAATGATTGAGATTTGAAATTCTCCCTGGATAACCAAGTACGTTTTCAAAGTAAATTCTTAAATATAAGTTAAAAGATTTTAAAGTTGTTTTTAAAAGTATGTTTTGTAAAATTTATTATTCTAATATTTAAAGCCTTAAGTAAGTATTTCCTTTTAATCTATTATAACAGTAATTATTTAAAGAATGACTTAGTATTATGTTTTTAAAAGCGAAAACCTAGTTTTATATTTTATAAAGTAACCTTATTTTCAAATATTCATATAGTATGTATTTTTAACAAATTATTAAAGAAATTTTAACTTGAATGTTTTAAAGTATATTTTTAAAAGTAAAGTGTTTTAAATTAATTTAAAAAATCTAGTTTTGTGCTTGGTGATGTCAGTGGAAATAGAAATACTTGAAATTTATTCTGAGAAAGGTAGATATTCTTGAAAACTATTTTCAAAGGAATTTGAAAAGTGAAAATATATCTTGTGAAGATATTTTTGAGATAAATAAATAATTTGGGAGAAATTATTTATTGTTTGGTGAATGTTGGTGAACATAAATTGATAGTTAAATAACCGACTATCAATATTGGCCAAATGCGTTGATCGTTTCGAAGAGACCGGGATCGAGATTTATTTGTCGAAAACCACTTCGATCCGGTTTGTACGTTTCGTGTAAAGGATTTTGGATTCGAAGATGGAGCAGTGAAGTGCAAGGGCTAGTCGCTACTAATCCTGAAGATATTTCCAAAATGGATGTAGTAGGAATAGTGCCTTCGGTTCCGTTCGAACCCGGGACGGACTTGTATGGATGAATGCTTGCGAAACATCGTCAGGTGGGCGATGGGCATTCTAATGGATATATTCTAAAAAGGTAACGTTTAGCCTCAAGCCTCATCAACCGGAAATGACTGAAAATCAAGGGTTATGCAGCAAGGCTAGGTGGATAGCACCCAAGCAGGGTGAGGTCATTCCAGTCTAGAGGTCCCTTTTTATTTCGCCTTAGTGGGCGGTTGCTGATCCCAACCACGGGGTGATCTCACTCGGGATTATCCAGTAAGAGGTAGTCCCGGCCTTGTGTTGCAGGGGAGCGGGCGTACTCCTCGGTACGGTGATCTAGGCCCCGTACTGTGACAGGTGGTACCCCAGTGCCTAGTCATTAGTTGGAAATCCATTCTCCCTACGAACCTTGTACGAGTTTGTTTGTATTACCCACTCTGTGGCTAGTAGCTGGAATTTAATGAATGTAACAATTTCGGCTATTTTATAAGTATTTTTATATAGACCCTATTATAATATCAGAGGATTTCTATAAAAATTGTTTTAGCTATCGTAAGGTAAAAAACCCGACATGTTTATTTTGGCGTGGTCTTACGAGATGCTTTTGTTTTCAAAGGATTTTTGAAACTTTAAAAATCAATTGGGTGTGATTTTCTCATGCTGGTATTCCAGACTGACTCAGGTATTATTTAACTGTAATGCTCGGGTCAGACCGAGTATTATAGAATACAGGATATGATGTTGTGGAGCACAGGAGACGAGCAGGATGGCGATACGTACTCCCGTATTTGTATATATATTATTCCGCCGTGTTTGAGTTGTTGTGTATCTTGAGTTGTTGTGTATTCATTGTATGATATTGATGTTGAGCCGTGATTGATGTATTCTGATGATGTAATATATAAACAGAGATATTTGATTCGAGTAAAGATCATTTATTTTCTATTATATTTTATTCCGCTGCGATGGCTAGATTCTGATGTTGCTTTCTATTTTCTTCTTCTGCCTCTTTTTCTTTACCCAAATGGTTCGTATTTCTGTACAACTTGAGTAGATTTAGGTAGAATAGTGTTAACTCAAGGGGTACGGATTTGCGGGTCGTTACATCCAAATTCGTCCAAACCTGCATCAAAGTGTCCGGGGTCTCAATACGAACCTAGCGGAGAAAACCGCGCATGAAACGGAGTTCGTATGTATGAGTTATGATTATTAGAACTAAATGAAATCGAGATTTACAAAAATAAATTAAACAAAATAAAATACCATGCCACATCCACTCTTCCCACGTGAAAAACGCGTATGCTTCTTCTTGATTGCTAGCATTGTTCCATAATTTTTCTTTTATTTCGATTTACTTTAATTTTCTCCTTATTATATGAATGTATGTATTTTTAAAAGGTTTGAAAAAACAAGATTTGAAAAAGAAAAATTGAAAAAGAAAAGGATTAAAATAAGAACTGAAAATGGAAGAGAAGATCTAGATTTGAAAAGAAAGAAGAAAGTTTGAAATAGAAGAAAATTTGAAGAAGAAGAATATTTGAAGAGGAAGGAAAAATTAAAATGAGAGATAATAAGAAGATTTGAAGAAAAAAAAAAAGGAAAAAGAAGAAGAAGATTAGAATGAAGGCTGTGGTTTCATTTGCGTCATATCTTATTCATAAGGTTAGAGTTAGGTTTAGGGTCAAAGAGATTTGAAAAGAGAGACCGCTATTAATTAGAAATAAATGAAATGACGTTTCAGAAAATGAAGTTGGAAAATGAATGCAAAGAAATAAAGTAAATATGAACAAACTTTTAAAACTCAAATTTCAAAACAATCGTTTACTTAATAAATTTTGTTAAACCTAAACATACCGAAATTAACATCTTTTAAAGATTTAATTAACACACAATTAATGAAAATAAATTCTCCACCCAAATTTGTGTCATAAATTAAAAGGATATGCAGCATTAAGAAATCTTCATTTCTCCCTCTTTGTGATTAGATTGGAAATTAAACAACATGTTAACATTTCGATTGAATGTTTTACAAGGAATGCATTAACATACATTCCAAAATATGATAGCATAAACAAGGTAATATAAATAGGTGTATAATATATATGTACGTCTTTATCGCCGCTTATAGTTTACATTCATAAATAAAAGGCATGAAAATAGAGGCGATGAATGTAAGAGTAAATTAGAAAAGTGAAGATGGAAAGGTAAGTTATGTTGCAATAAAATCTAATTAAGTCTAATTGGAAAGGAAATAGTCAAGTGTAAATCTATTTTACCCCTTTTATCATCTCCTATTAATATTTAATTTAACAACGTATGAGATTTCAATATAAACTAGCATTAAATTTTGATCTAAAACATAAGTTTGAATTTAGGTATAAACATATATGTAGTAAACTAGTATTAAATTTTGTTTAACACAAAACGTGCATTTTTTTGTTAAATCTATTAATTGCAATCACCATTTCTTTCCTTTTAATTGAAATATTTGAACTACATTAATTGCAATAACTTACAAAGTTAAATTTTAAAACAGACAACTAAAATGCATGAAGAAAAAAAAATAGAAAAATTGTTTATACACAAGTGTAATAAATAACTTACTAAAATATATTATTTTCCTATTCTTGTAATCAATCTGTAAGCTAAAACTCAGTTCAAATAAACATATATTTCTTTTTTAAAATCAATCATTCTATTCTATATTTTAATGAAATTAGACCTACATTCATAAATGAAACATTCATTTATTTGATGTAAATGTTCTTTTTATTAAATCAAACTTCCCTTATTTTCACAAAACATAAGCTGCTTTTAATTACACCTATAAATTTACAATTAGTATTCTCTCTTCTATTAATTAGAAATTTTCAATTACATTCATTTCAGTTGATTAGGTTTCAAAATGGACTAAATGAATGTAATGAGAATTAAACAATTTTTCCTATCTAATAGTAACTTAAACATATTTACATTATTGGATACAAATAGTAATTACACATTTCTCACTAAATAATAGTTACTCATCTCTACAATCAATCTTTCAGTTAATAAACATATGTTTACTCCTTTACTAAACTTACATAAGGTAATGTTTAACTACATTTAATTGTTATTGATTAAATACATTGGTAACGAACAATAGTTGTCACCATTATACATTTTATAACATTTGTAAATTTATTCTTTACCTTTTACATCCCACTATAATCAATGCACACATTAATACAACACATATTATAATCCCTTATACAATACTGATCTTATTCAATTACCCTTAACTATCTATTTTATACAATAATTAAATGTTTACATTTGTTACTTATTTTTTTTTAAACCAAGCATAGCATGTTTAAATACAATGAATTGGAATTTCATTAAGATGGTTGATAATTAACTTGTAGTAACATTTTTTCACTTTAATTTAGTTATTATTCCATTATTAAATTACAACATTTTATTTCTTTCAATATTAACTCATAAAATATTATTAAATTAACAAAACTTAAACATCGAAAATTTATGGGTCGTTACACTCTCCTCCACTCAACACTTTTCGTCCTCGAAAAGGAAAAGAAGGGAAAAGGAGAATTAAATAAACAATACGTCTTATTCAAAATATTAACTTTATAAACAAATAATTTACAAATTTTATTACTTTAAATAAAATATACCCATTTTATACACATTAAATCTTTTATACTTAAATAAATAAAGTTTGGAAATCATTTTCAAAAAAAAATTCTATGTCCAAAATTTACGAAAAATTTCGGCAGAGTCTCCTTTGTACGGAGAGGCTCGGGAGAAAATATAGTATCAATATAAAAAATATTTTCAAAATAATATATATATCCCAACACGGGAAACAATATAATAGTGCTATAAACTGTAATCCGAAAACGTACCTATTTTTCGGGCAATTTACGCTTAATTATGAAACCAAAAGCAATAGCAATTGCTTCCATAACCTGTATTTCACTTATATAATCCAAAAGGTTAACACTTATATAAAATGAAATATTTAAAGCTGTTTCAAATAATCAATAAACAAATCAGTCAACCATCACTTGCAACAAGCACACAACTATCACAAAAAAATCAACACGCATCAATCATTCATTCATATCAAACAAAACAAATAGTTATTCGGGCTCAAAACTTTAAATTGTACGGAAAGAAAAACAAACTACTAAGCATACCCTTCACTCAACAGTCTTAGGTGAAACTAAATAGATTATTCATACCTTCCAAACAGATTTTAAAGTATCCTTGCCCAAACTACCATAATCCAAACGAACAATCTCAACCAATAGATTAAGTTTATTCTTATTAATTCCATTCATACTTTTGTTGTTTGATTTCTTTTTCATTCGTATAATGGTTTATCTTTTTATTTTACATTTTATTTCTTACAGTTTTCATTTATCCATATATGCAAATTTCTTTTATTTGCATTACATTTATTTATTTATTGCTTAATTTAACTTATTTACAGTATTCATCTTTCTACTTATTTTTAAAATAAATAACTTCATCATATACTTAAGTCTATAATTACTTACTTACAACATTTATCTCTATCATATTTTATTATAGTAAGATCTTCATTATAACTTAAGTCTATACAATAACAACATCAATCCTTATTTATTAAATAATTTTATTGAATACTCTATTACTTCAAATTTATTACTTGTGTAATATTCTGTTTAAATTTCTTATAACATTTTAATTTTTATAGATGGTAAGTTATATATATGTTTTTAAGAAATGCAAACGAAACTTATACAAGATTTACCTCATCTTTTAATTTAATTAAATGTTTAATAATTACATCTTTGGTTTATAAATTACAATTTCAATTTTCTTTAAATTTTATTTATAAATTAGCATTTGTCTCTTATTAAAGGTTCCAATTTATAAATTAGTTACAACCCATTTCCTACAAAAAAATTAAAACTATTGATTAACGGAAACTGAAGAACTAAATACCGGGTTAAATTTCAAATCATTTTAAAATAATAGATAAATATATACTTACAACTTATCTATATCCAAGTATATTTAAAGAAATTTAAAATTCACTTTTGTTTATCAAAATAAATCTGTAGTAAAACTACTACAATGGCCTTCCCACTTCGAAACTCGAAAATGAATGTCGATGATGCGTGCACTCATTACCAAAATTATTTTTCAACGACAGAGAGGAGAGTACAACATATTTTTCTTTCCAGAGTTTCTTTAAAACCATACTTTCAAATTATATTGAAATATTTATATCAGAAAATATTTCTAAATACTATTATTATATTTCAAAATCCTTTGAAAGCAATTTTTCAAAATCCCGGACTAAAGTTCTAAAATTCCAAATTTTCATTGATTTTATTTTCAATCTTATTTTAACTATTATTTATAAATTTTATTCCTAACAACCAATATATTGCAACCAAATATAATCTTTACAAAATATTTTTATATATAGAAAATATAATAGGTAAAGTTATTTCATTCACCTATATTAAGAACAAATATTATGTCGGTCTGTCCTATTAAGTGTTTAGAAATTCCTATTGATGTCACAGCGTCCCATCCACCAACCAGAATTTATAAATACAGAATGGAACAGATTAACACGATATTAAGACCTTTTATAACACTAACAAATACGCTCTCTCATATACATATATATAATCGGCGACTCCCATAGGGCATTATTAACCTATTAGTAAAGAGTCAAACCCCACAAAGCTAAGGTTTATCGCTAAACCAAAGCTCTGATACCAGATGTAACGTCCCGCCTTTTCGCACACTTTAAATCGACACATGTGCCAATTCAAACCATACGGAAGGGCGGATTGTTATGGGGTAAATAAGAAAAACGAGAAAGAACAAAACGAAACAGAATCTCACAGCGGAAGGATAAAATATAGTAATAAATATACAGTTCATAAAACTGTTTACAAACATTTGATTCTTCTTTATACAATAAATATCAGAGTTCACATACCAATAATATTAATGCAGCGGAATACAGTTCAGTGGAACCATATAATATATAATAATGATAGTAATGAAATCTTCGTCTTCTTCCTCCAGAAAAATCTTCAAATCCTGAAACGCTCGGACTGACCTGAGCGAATTGAAAAGACAAAACACTCGAGTCAGAACTAAAAGATCTTATGTAAGTTAAATTAACAGAAATGAATATGAGTGCAGTAACTCAAGAGATGCTCGGGATTTACATCTCTTAAGGATCCGTTAAACTGTTTACTATGTAGTATATTTCGCTATTATAATAATGTCTAATTGTAAAATAAACTTACTTTTAAATAGCGTTAAGGCATTACATTTTCCACCTTAACACATTTATATATTCCCATAGTCAATACAGTACCGTAATCTCCCCCGTACTGGGCATCGTCAGAGGGCACTCCATAGGTATGGTACAAAACCAAAATCGTATAAGGCGCGATAGGGTAGGTGATACGGCACAACTAGGCAATGCCAGAGTAGATATACCAATTACGCATCCGGGCTGGTGGTAATGCATAGCCGCAGCTACCGCCCACCTCGAAGAAACTCCCCCTAAAATCAAAATAAAGGTGGCCACCGAATCAATCCAAAGTCAGAGTACTATCAAAGAGGAGTGTCCGATAAAGGGCGCTAACCCCCTTGGCCCGAGAAGCGCTCCTGTTTGAGCCACCTTATGCCAACTCACGGGAGTCGGGTCCACGTATTTACCTTAAAGGAAACGCCGCCACCAACTTACTCCATTCTGGAATCTCCACCGCGTACACGGTTGTTAAAGTGGTTTTTGGAGTTGGAAGAGAGTATGACAACTTCCGATCCCGATCTCTTCAACAACCAAACATTATTATAACACCGCGGTCATTTAAAAATAATTATGCTTTCAAAACCAGAATATAATTATCCATTTCAAAACCCATAAATACGATATTATTTCCCTTTAAAACCCAAATAAATATGATATCATTTTATTTCAAATATATTTCTTTTCCAAAATCATGCCACTTTTAAATTTATAATACCTCGAAACCAAATATTTGAAATTTAACTTTCCACATAATACTTCGAAATCCATAGTTTTAAACCATAACTTTCAAAACTTAAATGGTTTGGATATTCAACAGTATATAAAATAAAATAGTTGAATTCAAAATTTCTTTATAAAGTAAATAATTTCCACGCCTTTACAATTTTATTTACTTTATATTAAGTCTAAACCCATAACCTTTAGATTCACTTTAGTTTGAATAAAAACACTTCGATTTCAATATTTTCAAACTTTGAGTATTTAATATCTTTCAAAACTAAGGTTGGGAATTTCAAATCAACAATTCATTTTCCTATTTTTTTAGTTTTGAAAGGTTTACATGATAAATCCATAACCATTTAAAATAAAACTCAATTATTAACACTAAATATTTCTTTCCATTTATTTATACTAGAATTATTCATTAAATCCAGTTATAAATATCATTCCTTTAAATTTCCAATTTTAATAAGTTAACACCAACTTATGGAGTTAAATTTTTAAATAAGCTCAATTCCAATTAATTTCCAATTTATCTTTCAATCTTAATTGATTTGAATCATTTAAAACTCTATATATATATATACAAGATCTTAAACCTGTACTTAATCATATAATATAAATTATCAAATTCCTTTTTTTAACTTATTCATTTTTATTTAACAGATTATGCATAGCCTAAATTCAACAATTTAACTATATATGTATATATAAAATATCATATCCAAATTTAATATTTATTAAACTGTATCATATCTAATCCATAAAAATCATTTCAAAAACAATTTTATATATATACCGCGGTGCCTGTATAGAATTTTCTATCCTATGGTCAAGTGATACGGATATTTATCATTTCAATCCGCAATTTAAAAATAAAAATGCGGTTGTATCATTTCAAACCGCAATCCCGAATGAAATGAAAATGCGTAATAACTTGCAGTTTATATAAGATAGAACACATCATCCATTCACCTAATATCAATCATCAACCAATTTATTTCAATCATCATCAATTTAAACACTCATCAATATATAGCTTAAAAATAATAAATATCAACGAACAGTTTATATTCAATAGTAAATTAATAACTGTTAAATTGGAAGTTTATATGCAAAATAAATAAATTTTAACAGTCAATTTATATGCAATAATAACATTAATTAACAGTTAAATTATATAAATGCGATTTAACTGAGATGATGAATAAAATATGCAAAACAGTTATGAATAAATTTCTACTCATATCTTAAATCAATTTAACAAACATAAGAAACTTAGAATTTGTGAGTGGGTTAAAACATTCACCTTTTGAATTTAAATCGAATTTAAATCTAATTTAAACCCAAAAATTTGACAGTCTCCAAATTCGCCCAAACCTGCGTCAAAGTGTCCGGGATCTCAATACGAACCTAGCGGAGAAAACCGCACGTGAAACAGAGTTCGTATGTATGAGTTATGATTATTAGAACTAATTGAAATCGAGATTTACAAAAATAAATTAAAAAAAAATAAAATACCGTGCCACATCCACTCTTCCCACGTGAAAAACGCGTATGCTTCTTCTTGATTGTTAGCTTTGTTCCATAATTTTTCTTTTATTTCGATTTACTTTAATTTTCCTCCTTATTATATGAATGTATATATTTTTAAAAGGTTTAAAAAAAAGATATGAAAAAGAAGAATTGAAAAAGAAAAGGATTAAAATAAGAACTGAAAATGGAAGAGAAGATCTAGATTTGAAAAGAAATAAGAAAGTTTGAAATAGAAGAAAATTTGAAGAAGAAGAATAGTTGAAGAGGAAGAAAAAATTAAAATGAGAGATAATAAGGAGATTTGAAGGAAAAAAAAAAAGGAAAAAGAAGAAGAAGATTAGAATGGAGGCTGTGGTTTCATTTGCGTCATATCTTATTTATAAGGTTAGAGTTAGGTTTAGGGTCAAAGAGATTTGAAAAGAGAGACTGCTATTAATTAGAAATAAATGAAATGACGTTTCAGAAAATGAAGTTGGAAAATGAATGGATAGAAATAAAGTAAATATGAACAAACTTTTAGAATTCAAATTTCTAAACAATCGTTTACTTAATAAATTTTGCTAACCCTAAACATACCGAAATTAACATCTTTTAAAGATTTAATTAACACACAATAAATGAAAATAAATTCTCCACCCAAATTTGTGTCATAAATTAAAAGGATATGCAGCATTAAGAAATCTTCATTTCTCCCTCTTTGTGATTAGATTGGAAATTAAACAACATGTTAACATTTCGATTGAATGTTTTACAAGGAATGCATTAACATACATTCCAAAATATGATAGCATAAACAAGGTAATATAAATAGGTGTATAATATATATATATACGTCTTTATCGCCGCTTATAGTTTACATTCATAAATAAAAGGTATGAAAATAGAGGCGATGAATGTAAGAGTAAATTAGAAAAGTGAAGATGGAAAGGTAAGTTATGTTGCAATAAATCTAATAAAGTCTAATTGGAAAGGAAATAGTCAAGTATAAATCTATTTTACCCCCTTTATCATCTCCTATTAATATTTAATTTAACAACGTATGAGATTTCAATATAAACTAGCATTAAATTTTGATCTAAAACATAAGTTTGAATTTAGGTATAAACATATATGTAGTAAACTAGCATTAAATTTGGTTTAACACAAAATGTGCATTTTTTTTGTTAAATCTATTAATTGCAATCACCGTTTCTTTCCTTTTAATTGAAACATTTAAACTACATTGATTGCAATCACTTACAAAGTTAAATTTTAAAACAGACAACTAAAATGCATGAAAAAAAATAGAAAAATTGTTTATACACAAGAGTAACAAATAACTTACTGAAATATATTATTTTCCTATTCTTGTAATCAATCTGTAAGCTAAAACTCAGTTCAAATAAACATATATTTCTTTTTTAAAATCAATCATTCTATTCAATATTTTAATGAAATTAGACCTACATTCATAAATGAAACATTCATTTATTTGATGTAAATGTTCTTTTTATTAAATCAAACTTTCCTTATTTTCACAAACATAAGCTGCTTTTAATTACACCTATAAATTTACAATTAGTATTCTCTCTCCTATTAATTAGAAATTTTCAATTACATTCATTTCAGTTGATTAAGTTTCAAAATGGACTAAATGAATGTAATGAGAATTAAACAATTTTTCCTATCTAATAGTAACTTAAACATATTTACATTATTGGATACAAATCGTAATTACACATTTCTCACTAAATAATAGTTACTCATCTCTACAATCAATCTTTCAGCTAATAAACATATGTTTACTCCTTTACTAAACTTACATAAGGTAATGTTTAATTACATTTAATTGTTATTGATTAAATACATTGGTAACGAACAATAGTTGTCACCATTATACATTTTATAACATTTGTAAATTTATTCTTTACCTTTTACATCCCACTATAATCAATGAACACATCAATACAACACATATTATAATCCCTTATACAATACTGATCTTATTCAATTACCCTTAACTATCTATTTTATACAATAATTAAATGTTTACATTTGTTACTTATTATTATTTTTTAACCAAGCATAGCATGTTTAAATACAATGAATTGGAATTTCATTAAGATGGTTGATAATTAACTTGTATTAACATTGTTTCACTTTAATTTAGTTATTATTCCATTATTAAATTACAACATTTTATTTCTTTAAATATTAACTCATAAAATATTATTAAATTAACAGAATTTAACATCGAAAATTTATGGGTCGTTACAACATGGGTGCCAACGGGCAACTGATTTTTTAACTTCTCTAGAATATGAACCCTTCAAAATGTTTTTTCTTCAAAACCAACGTCAATAGCACAATTTTAATGTTAAAAGATGGTCTGTTTGGAAACTAACCGCCAGTTCTCAATATTATTATTTTCTTCAAACCAATGTCAATAGCACAATTTCAATTTTAAAAGGTGGTCAGTTTGGAAACTGACGACCAGTTCTCAGTATTATTATTTTCTATTTTGTTGTACCTAGTGCTCTATATTTGATTTTTTTAATTGTTGCTTGCTATTTGATAAATATTTTGAAACTGCTTTATTCAACCTACATAAAATACATAGAAGGTGTCAAAAAGCATTTACGTGCAGTATTCAAATGTTGCTTCTTTTGTTTATGTATAGTTATATCATTTTATGAAATTACTATTTTCACTTGTTGTTCTATGTAGGTTCTGGGAAAGAACCATTCTAGTGAATTTATGAAGAAGATGCAACACACCTTGAGTTTTTAGTATGTTATGTATGTCTAAGGACTATGTAATGTGCATTATATACATGCTCAGAGACTTGTGAGGAGAAGTTGAATGATTGCTTGATGTTATACTATTTTTCTGTTGCCATTTTAAAAAGAAATTATTTGGTGCAGTTCTCATGTTATTTGGTTCTTTTTTCATTTTATTTGCGATAATTTGTGTGATAACTGGTACAGTTTTGTGATATGAGGTGCAGTTTGTCTATTGAGGTGGTTTTGCTTTTGATATTTGAGGTTTTTTTTGCCGTGTGCAGTTTTGTTTTTTTATTATTTATTGTGGTTTTCATGTTATTTTTATGTAGTTTTTAAGTAGGTCATATGCGTTCAACCGCATATGAAATGGGTTGGGTAACGATGTTCCATTCAAAAGAAAATATTTTTTGGGTTGGGTCTTAATGGATCAGGACAATTATGATCCAATCCAACTCGTTTGATATGTCTACTTTTGAGTTTGACGATATTTAAAGTTGTTAGCGTTGTTTTATAAATAAAATTCAAAGCGAAAGATTTATGTATAATAAAATTTGGTTTCTACATTTCTGTTAATTTATGTCAGTGATGGTGATCAAGTTTTACCAATTATGTTTTACTTAATATCAAATTATGTATAGTAATAATTTTTATTATTTATTTAATTTGGCTATAATTTGAACTAAGCAATCCAAAAATTGTTTATATGCATTGTTTCGTAATGTAAAACTAGATTAAAATGTGCATGCTTAGTCTACTAAATTATTTTTGGCCGAAATTGAATTTGGTATAATAATTTTATGAATTTAATATGGTTAGTATAATATTGAATTTTCAATTTGAATTTTATAAATATCTCTATACTACTTGATATGACACTTGATTTGAATATTTGACCAAGTTAACTTTTCAAATTTAGATTTGATGTTTGATTAGCAAGTTGATTCAAACATACATATATGATTATGAAGTTAAGTTTATACACACACAAACATGTGTGCGTGTCACATACATATGCTTATTTATATACAACCATGTCACACATATGATCACATTGTAATAAGCACTTTATTTGTTTATGTGCCCTTTCACATACGAAAATGTGATTAAATGCAACTCCTAGTTAATTACATTTATGTCACATTTATAACCTTTCAAATTTAAACCCCATAAATAAAAATACCACCTTTTACCTATCTAATTAACAACAGACAAAAATCCCAGTTAATTACACACAAACATTTACGTACATGTCATCATGTTGATATATAAATATATACGATGTGTTCAAAATAATCATTGAATAAAATTAATTAATGTGATTAAATATAAATATTTTAAATGAAAAATGATTTTCTTTTAATTAAATAGATTGGACTTAATGCTAGTTAATAGGCTTCATAGGCTCTTTAAGATCCAAATAGAAAAAGATTGAAAGCTACCCATTTCACCAACTATGCAACGGACCGGGTTCCTTCAAACAATGTAATGAAATATTTGGTGGTGTCATCCTTTTTTGGAAGCTATTCCACATTTTCCATTTGCATCACGTTATAATTGTGCCTCAACTGAAGTGATTTGTACTCTTTTATGTTGCAGCCATTTGACAAATTAGCTCGTTGTTGGTTTATTATCCATAAACTACTAATAATCTCTTCCAATTTGGCTTTGTCTTTCTCAAATCGATTTTCTGTTATTCATTGTCGTTTTTTGTGATTTGAAATTACTTTTGAAATACCAAATTTCTTGTGTATAGTTACTTATTTTGCAGGCCTCAAGTTCGATCCAACTCATGCCCTCTTTAACATAGTTGTAGTAATCTTAATAAAACATCAAGTCACTTTCATAGCTAAATACTTTTTTTAATAAAAATAAGATGTAAATCAGAATTAAATCGATCAAAAGAGTAGTATGCCACTAGTTGAAATTGATAGAGATAAAAGGGCTGCTAGTGTTGTAGCGGGTTGGTGTAACAAATCTACTTTTCGACCGTTGAATGTTGACACTAATGCATCTACGGTATTCATGAGCCGAGCACTCAAGTATCCAAAAAATTGAATTGTTAGGGTAAAATAAAAGAAAAAATAGAACAAGAAATAAGAGAAAACAATATCAGAATCTTTCAGCGAAACGAAAACATATAATATCGAAAGACAGTGCAAAACTGTCACTTTAAGATACACTGCGTTTAAGAGTTACAATTCTAAATATTATCATCGACTTGGACATATAACAACGTGTCCTTACAATTGCTGATATATATATATATAATATTGTTGCAGCGGAAATAAGAATACCATGGTAGGTGAAACATCCAGCTCGCCTTCCCAAGCTCGAATGAATATCCAACTAAAACTTGCATTTCTCAAACTATTCGAAAGAGTACCCATGGAAATAAGAGAAATATAAATCCACGAGTCAGACATAAGTCTAGTGTGAGAAACTCATAAAATATGTGTACATCATATATTGTACTTTTAAGACTGTTCGAAATTGGTTATCCTCTCAAAAGAACCACTTATCTAATAAGTACACAAGCTAATAAAATAGATAATGTCTTGGGTGTAGAATATAAATCAGATCAAATAGTTGTGATGCTTACATTATTCGCACCACAACAATATTCAATAGGTATACAAACAGAACTGTTAAGCTACGTTCGTATAATGGATTTTCCATGGAGACGCCTCCAGTAAACTTAAGCGGATCTCAATGCAAAAGGATCAGAAGTTAACTTCCAAGTGTCATATATCTCTAGATAAATATACCATAAGGAAAGCACAAGGATCAGGAAGACTAGCATTTTGAAATGATGATAGTTATGTGACAACACGTTCACTATTTGCTGTTTTTCACAATTTGACACACAAAAATGTGTTCAAAACTTTGGTTTTGAAAATGGTGACAGCAAGCAAAAGATGAAGAAAGGAATAATGTAAAGTGTTTACATTTGGTTCACTTTGCTTTTCTAGGCTTTAGTGACAAAGTGTTTACAGCAATGCAATAACAATGTTCCACTTTGTTCTAATATGAACCCATTTCTCTCTTGAAGGCAAAAGCCCTTTTTATTTCAACATGCTATTTTTTTAAGCTATTGACTTCACAACATTTTTTTTAATTTAAAATTTTTCCATTTAAAATATTTGTTCCAACGGTAATTCAAAAATCACGGCCGTTACAGACTCCCCCTTATAAAAATTGCGTCCCCGCAATTTTCATACTAGAAGCAGTCAATAATGTAAATAGTTTGTCACAACAAAGATTAAAAATAAAAGATAGATAAGAATGCTCACCCCCACCCGAAGAGTAGAGAAAACCGGGGTAAGAACGCTCGATGAATTCTCTGGTTTCCCAAGTGCAATCTTTGGGGTTTGCGGACCGTTGAATTTTCACAAGCGGGACTTCTTTGTTCCGAAGGCGTTTAGCCTCCGAAGCTAGCACACGAATAGGAGTTTGCACAATAGACAAGTCAGGTGAGACCTTAAGATCTTGCAATATAGGAGGATCAATAATAGAATCTGAATCTCGAAGGCATCGACGAAGCTGGGATACATGAAATACGTCTTGAATTTCCGAAAACTGAACAGGTAGTGATACACGATAAGCAACTGGGCCAATGCTTTCCATAATAGGAAACGGTCCAATATAACGAGGAGCCAATTTCACGGAGCTACTACAACGCACCACACCCTTCATCGGGGAAACACAAATGAATACAAGATCGCCAATAGAAAATTTCAAAGGCTTCCTACGATTATCGGCATAAGATTTCCGCTTATTTTGAGCCTCCTTCATTTTCTATCTAATAATATCAATCCTCTCAGAAGAATCACGAATATAATCAGGGCCGAGAACTAACTTTTCCCTCGATTCCAACCAACAAGATGGTGATCGACACGGCCTTCCGTAAAGAGCTTTGAAAGGATCCATACCGATACTGGACTGAAAACTGTTGTTATAAGAGAACTCAACAAGAGATAAGTGGTCTTCCCAACTACCACCAAAGTCCAGAATGTAAGCTCGAAGAAGATCTTCCAAAAATTGATACACCCTTTCAGTCTGACCGTCAGACTGTGGATGATAGGTTGTACTGAGATTGAGCTTAGTGCCCAAAGATTTCTGAAGGCTCTGCCAGAAACCACTAGTAAAAAGCGGATCTCTATCACTAACAATAGAACTAGGCACACCATGAAGTCGAATGACTTCTTTAATAAACAGCTTAGCCAATAAAGGAGCAGTCCAATTGGACTTAATAGCAATAAAGTGGGCTGATTTAGTCAATCTGTCAACAATCACTCAAATACTAGTATGGCCCAACCTCAAACGTGGTAGACCATCAATGAAGTCCATAGAAATCTGATCCCATTTCCACAATGGAATCTCAAGATGCTGCAAAAGACCACTGGGACGCTGGTGTTCTGCTTTAACAAGTTGACAAGTCATGCAACGACTTACATAACTTGCAATATCACGCTTCATACCCTCCCAATAGTATAAGCATTTCATATCAGCATACATCTTACTACTACCTAGATAGATAGTATACTTAGAACGATGACATTCCTCGAGAATGTCATTTCTAAGATTAGAAACATTAGGCACGATCAATCTACCCTTCTTTCGAATACAACCATGAACATCAATATCGAAATCCTTCAGATCATCACTTCGGGATTCCGATTCACAACTTTGAATAAGAAAAGCAATATGTGGATCTTGTTTATGGGCATCGGCAACACAATCCAACAAACTAGGATGAGCTTCCATACTAAATAAAAGCAAGGGAGAATCAAAAACTGAAGGACGGTCTCTAATATCACAAAGAGATAAAGCTTCCAAAATATTCCACTTTACTAGCATCATGGAAACAACAACCTACTGCTTGCGACTAAGCGCATCAGCAACTCAATTACCCTTACCAGGGGTATACTGAATATCGAAATCATATGAAGCAAGAAATTCGAGCCAACGCTGTTGCCTCATATTAAGCTCTTTCTGAGTAAATAAATACTTCAGAGATTTGTGATCGGTGAATAGAATAAAATGCTCGCTCAATACATAATGTCGCCAAATCTTTAGAGTAAAGACTATGGCGGCTAACTCCAAATCATGGGTAGCATAACTAATCTCGTTAGGTTTTAGTTGTCTAGAAGCATATGCAACTACTCTATCCTTTTGCATGAGAATAGCACTGAGTCCATAACCACAGGCATCGGTATAAACAACAAGATCACGATTCCCTTCGAGAACCACTAAGATAGGATCATGAGTAAGGAGATCCTTTAACTTCAAGAAAGAATTCTCGCACTTATCCGACCAAACAAAAGGAACATCTTTTCTCGTGAGAGTGTAAGTGGTAAAGCAATACAAGAAAAGTCCTTAATAAACCAATGATAATAACCTGTCAATCCAAGAAAACTACGGATCTCAGTAACGGTCTTGGGCCTCTTCCAATTCTGAATAGATTCGATCTTGGAAGGATCGATAGAGATACCATCGTAAGAAACAATATGACAGAGAAACTTCTCCTTATTCTCCCAGAAGTGACACTTGGAGAATTTGGCGTAAAGCTGATGCTGACGAAGAGTGTTCAAAACAATCTCCAAATGCTGAATATGATCGGCTTCAGATTTGGAATAAATAAGAATATCATCAATGAAAACCAAGACGAACTTATCGAGATATTCCCCGAATATCCGATTCATAAGATCTACAAAATATGTCGAAGCATTCGTCAAACCGAACGGCATAACAAGCCCTTTGTATGAACCATAACGAGTACGGAATGCGGTAAGAGAAATGCTATCTTCCGCTACTCGTAACTGATGAAAACCGGTAGCAAGATCGAGTTGGGAGAACAGTTTGGCGCCACTTAATTGATCGAACATGTCATCGATCCTAGGTAATGGATACCTATTTTTGATATTGAGCTCGTTAAGCTTGCGTTAATCAATGCAAAGCTAAGAGTACCATCTGGCTTCTTAACAAAAACAACGGCGGCGCCCCAAGGAGACGAGCTAGAATGAATAAAATGCTTAGCTTCCAACTCAGATAATTGTTGCTTAAGTTCCACATTTTCCTTAGCAGACATCCTCGTGGGAGGACGACTGATAGGATGTGCACCAGAGATAAGATCAATACGGAACTCAATTGCCCTCTTAGGCGGCAATCTCGAAATAGGCTCAAAAACATCAGAAAATTTATAAACAACCGGAATATTATCTATGACATCCTCCAATTCAAAGGAAGAAATGAACGCATTCGAAGTATGATCCGTGCTTCGAAATATAATAGATAACTGCTCGATAGCATCGGGATGCTTGAGGTACAAAGTTATTTCGGGACATAGGATTTGAACTTCATAACGGATGAGCCAATTCATACCCAATATCATATCAAAACCAAGATGATCCATAACATGCAGATTCGCATGAAAGGAGAAACCACAAAGAATAATCTCAACATCAACACATAACAAACCAAGAGTAGCAGATCCACCAACAGGATTTACGATCCTCAAAGGGTCGCGAAGGGTAATAACATCCAAATGAATAACATCAACAAGCTCCTTCGACACGAATGAATGTGATGCACCCGTATCGAAAAGAACTCTAATAGAACGGTCATGACATAAAATAAAACCTTCCAAAATAGAAGGAGTAATACCTTTGGGCTGAGAAGAATCACCAGAAGCTTTAGCAACATTAAGCTTCCCAGATTTGAAACCCTTAGGAGCAATAGGACAATCAGAAACCCAATGACCCTCTTTCTTGCAATAACGACAAATACAAGGCTTGGGACAGCCACGAAGAAGATGATCCAGAGAACCACAATTATAGCACGCCCTCTGAATAGAAGGTGCACTACTAGGCTGAGAACTAGAGGTAGCTTGCTTCTTCTTCTTCTGGTTGGAAGAATTAGGCTTACAAAATGGAAACCTCTTCTTCTTGGGGTTCTTAGAAACCTCTACATCATCACCAATATCATGTTCTTTTTCAACAGCTTCAAGACAAAGGGCCGAATCAACAAGCTCCTCAAAAGAGAGCTTAAGCTGAAGCAAAAGAACTTTCTTCAAATACTTCTTCAAACCATCAACAAAACGAAGATTCTTCTTACGCGGAGTGTTAATGAAATCAACTCCGTATTTGGACAAGGCCTCGAAAGATGCAACATGATCAGAAACAGAGGACTTTCCTTACTTCAACTCAAGGAAACTACGAGCAAGATTAGCCATTTTTGATTCAGGAACGAACTTAAGTTCGAAACGTTCCTTAAACTAAATCCAAGAGAGAGAGGACTCATCAACTTCCGTAATAAAGAGCTCATACCAATCAAGCACACGCTCTTGCAACATTCTAGATGCCACGAGAATGCGATGATGATCCGAAAGATCCATCCAAGAAAATATGCGCTCACAAGTGCTCAACCAAGTTTGAACTTCCATAACACTTTCCGATCCCTTGAAAGGCTGACCTCTAAGGTGGGAATAGTCACTACACATGCGGACGAAGGCAAACTTGTGATTAGAAGCTGCGGGAGTATCAACATGAGGCTGAGTACCCCAAATAGCTCCATAAACTGATCAGCTGATATATAGACTCCGTCCGGAAGAGAACCACTAGACGGGCCTGTAGAAGAACGCTTCCCTCTACCTCTTCCAGCCATAGGCTGAGAGACAAGAAAAGGTAAGAATTAGTTAAAACAATACATAATTGATAAGAAATTTAACAAATGGAATACTACAGAATATACAATTTGATTCCTAGACGTACTCCACATGTTAAAGTGGAAGGATACATTAGAGAAGGCACGAATAAACCCTCGAATAGTTGTAACGCATATTCCATTTTTTTTTCTGTTCTGTTTTTATTACAATTTATTTTGAATTTCAGCTCTGGTACCAAGCTGTGACGCCCCACCTCTATGCTCACAATAACAAAGGTTATTATAAGGAATAACGTCTGCTATTGCGAAGAATAAGGCTTGTTAGAAGCGACCATCCGTAAGTTATGCCTTAGACGAGTATTGATTACATCGATACGAGTTTTATAAATTACTCCCAAAGATATAAATTCAATCCAAATCTAAAACAAAACTACGGTGGCTAAAGAAAAATCCAGAACAACTCATAATAACAACAACACTGATAGTATAGTCACATCAGAACAGAAATATCAGATATATAGCGGAAGATAAGTCTGGAATACATACTACAACAATCGATAGTTCACATGAACCAAATGTACATATACATATACATCAACATACATGAGATGGGAGTCAAATAACCAAAAGAACTCCTCGGATGCTAGACAAAAGATGATGTGAAATCCCAAAAGCTGAAGCTGCTACTGAATTAGTGATAGCGACTATCCTGAAATAACTCGGTCTGACCCGAGTATTATTTAAAAGAAAATAATAAACGGATCAGTCTAATTTATTCTTAGAAGTGAGTGCATCGTAAATAACATCAAAGAAAAATAATAATAATCTCGAATGAGACTATTCAACATAAGAAATCAACATAGTTAAATGAAGAAATCACATCAAACTCCATCAAAATCAACTTTCAAATTCATAATTGAATTCAAATCAGAAATTCACAAAATCTAGAAATCAAAAATAGATGACTAGAAAATCAACATAAAAGTGGATCGATCCCATCATATGGAGAGTCTAAGCTACGCCGCACGTGCATCAACATATGGCCGAAGCCTACCAAGTACTGTCATCATAATTTTTGGCGCCCAACAAATGAGCCGAAGGTCCAACATATGAACCGAAGGTCTAGTACTGGTATTTGACCCGAAGGTCCATCATAGTGGCTCGAAAGCCCAACAAAATCATCAAAATCATCAAACAACAAATATTTCAATTAACGAGTCCGGAATTAACCGAAATAGTAAAAGTATGGTTCCATACTCCACACTTTTTCTAAATCGTTTAAATCTCTTCATCGTTTCCTTGAAAGTGCAAAATTGTGTATTTTAAATAAATAACACTTTACGTTCTCAAACGGACAAGTCCAGAATTAAGCAAATCAGTAAAAGTAAGGGTTCATAGTCCTCAATTTTGCTGAAGCGTTTAAATCGCTTCCTCATTCTTTTGAAAGCGCAAACTGTAAAAAAATTTAAAATAATTTTATTTTAAAACGATTTTTAAAACACGTGATTAAAACTGCAACAACAATAGCAATTTCGACGAGGAAACTGCGCTTCGCAAAACACCGTAAAAATGGATATTAAATCAGCGTTGCGGGATAACCGCTTAAAAATTCACTTTACATTAACAGTTACTGACATTAAAATAACAGTAATTTTTATTCACCAAAAATGTCGCCAAAACGACTTTCTTCAAAAATATAGTACCGGCGTACAAATTCCGTTATAAAAATAACGGCGCAAAAATACGTTTTAAACCGTAACACCGGTTCAAAACAAATTTAATAACGGTGTTCATTAAAATTTTCAAACATGAAATATGATGTTTGGAAATATTATACTCCCCATTTGCACGTAACACATTAAAATGCTCGGCTAAACTAGAAATGCACGTAACACATTAAAATGCACGTGCACAGAAACATTTCATGCACGAAAATGCACTTCCTGGAACCCAATGAAATGAACAAAATGTGATTTTTGTGCTCCCCATACTTGCACGCAAGGACAAAACAATTGTATCCCCTCCACATGCTGACACGTCACAATTTATAAAAGAATGCTTGAGTTAGATTTGGTTCACTTTGGTACATGCGCTATATAACTCACTAAATAACCACAAAAACAATGATCTGGAACTTACAATGTTTACATGCAAATAATAAACTACTTAAAAAAAAGACGCACGCAAGAAATTATTTAGGAAGGTTATATACATGCACGCACGGCCAGAAGTAATGCAACTTGTAAAATGTACTACACCAACTTACACTCACGCACACTACGAAATGAAATATGCCCTAAAATGCTAAACATAACACAATTTTTTCACTAAAACTCTCTATAGATAAATATGAACAAAGTGAAATGCCTGGTCTGAATATATAAACTTGCGTACAGAACAAAAATGAAAAAAAGGGAAATGCAGGCAACACTTTTAATTATGTGTACATATATCATGAAAGTGCAAATATGAATTCACCCATTTGCGTGCACATACAACTGTGCACATATATATTTGTAAAACCTGGCATGAAAGAATTGTTGAAGCCGAAAGCAATATATATGCACACATGTTGAAGCCGAAAATAATGTCCATGTTTACAAGCTGAAGCCAAAAAAAACAAATTATGTGATAATAAAAACCTAGCAATACAATGCATGCAGACACACCAACTTAAAGATGCGACCTGTACACATTCTTTTCACTACCTTATTTACTGGTGGTCGTGCTATATAAAGATGATATATGCACAACCTGAATATTTTAGAATTTGTGAGTATAAAAATCACTTAAATTTCCTTCAAAATGACAGTTGGCTCCAACGATTCAAGGAAAAGAATGAACCAAAAATGATGCAACTGTTACATGTTTATTTTATATATATATATATATATATATATATATATTTTAAATATGTATAAGTCAAAAAAAGAGTGTACTAGTCTTCACTGTGGTACATCTGCATTAAAGGCCAAACGTGCTTATGGGAAGAAATAGGACACGGCTAGCATTTTGAAATGATGATAGTTGTGTGACAGCACGTTCACTATTTGCTGTTTTTCACAATTTGACACACAAAAATGTGTTCAAAACTTTAGTTTTGAAAAAGGTGACAGCAAGAAAAAGATGAATAAAGGAATAATGTAAAGTGCTTACATTTGGTTCACTTTGCTTTTCTAGGCTTTAGTGACAAAGTGTTTACAGCAATGCAATAACAATGTTCCACTTTGTTCTAATATGAACCCATTTCTCTCTTAAAGGCAAAAGCCCTTTTTATTCCGACATGCTATTTTTTTTAAGCTACTGACTTCACAACATTTTTTTAAATTTAAAAAATTTTCATTTAAAATATTTGTTCCGACGGTAATTCAAAAATCACGGTCGTTACATTAAAGGTCATGGTTGTTGTAGTGGAAGCGACTCATGAACAAACATCTCAAGTCAAAGAATCTCGCCTTGCAATGCTTAGTAGGGAATACGAGAACTTCATAATGGTCAAGGATGAAAATGTCAAACAAATGTACGGACGACTTTCAAATATCGTATACAAATCAAAAGCTCTCGGAAAATCATACACAGAATTGGAAATAGTCCAAAAAATCCTCAGAGCCCTTCCACAAAATTTTGATGCAAAAGTTACTGCCATTCAAGAATCAAAGGATTTGAAACAAATCAAAGTTGAAGAACTCATCGAAAATCTCACTAATTATGAGCTAGAAATGGATTTCAAGGAAGAATGAGAAGGAGGTGATACTCAAAAGAAATCAATAGCTCTTAAGGGAACAACAGAAGTGATGATGATGATAATAATGGAGAGTTGAGCTGGCGCTACTAATAAAGAAATTCAAAAAGTGGAACCGCAAATATGGAAATCCAGTTCTAAATCAACAATTGAAAAGCAGAATAGTCAAAGCACTAGACAACTCAGAAGAATAAGAGATCGTTTGTCACAAGTGCAACAAACCCGGTCATATCAAGCCCAATTGTCCTCAGAATCGATTCAGCCAAGGAAAGAAACCGAAAAGAAGAAGTTTTGCAGCCACTTGGGATGAAACCGATGAAGATGATAAAAGCACTGGCAGTGAGAGTGAAAAAGCAGATCTGTGCCTTCAAGGTGATATAACTGACAGTGATGATGACGAGCCAAGTGAGGTATCAACACTTACTCATTCCGAATTACTTATATATTTTCATGAAGTAAATGGATATTTCAAAAGGATTAGGAAGAAATATGCTAAAATTGAATCACAAAGAGATGCTTTGATAGATTTGAATAAACAGCTTGATCAATTAGTTCAAAACTATCAAACCAAGAACCCTAAGTGTGATAAGTGTCCATCACTTGAAGAAGAGATTAAAAAATCAGAATTTAAAATTAAAGCACTTGAAAATGAGATTCTGATTTTGAAAGAAAGTGAAAATATTAGGTAAGAAAATTCTATTAAGAAGTGCACACAATCCTTGAATGAAAATGAATCTCTCAAAACACAAGTCTTACAATTGCCTACAACTTTAGGAAAATTTTCCAAATGGGAAAGATCGTTAAATACGCTATTAGGGAAACATTATTAATACAGTTAGACAAGGACTTGGGTATAATCAATGTAAACTTGTTAAAAGTGAAATTAATCAAGTCAATTCAAAGTGCATAATTTGTAGAAAAATTGGACACAATCGAAATATTTGTTGGTATAGACCCAAATACGTGAAAACCATACAAATTTAGGTTCCAAAAGGCACGAATATAAATATACCTTAAAGTCAAACAAATATGGGTGCCAAAAGGAACAAATATAAATAGTTTTGGGTCTACTCAAACATATTTTTCAAAATCATTTTCCACTAACAACAATGGACCTATAAAAACAAATAGGTCATAAAAATCTTTTCTCGTGTAGGTGTGTTGGCAGGCTAAGGAACAACAACAATGTTACCTGGATTCTGACTGTCCCAAGCACACGATGGGCGACAAATCAAAGTTCCTTAGCCTAGTATAAAGGTGACATAATCACAATGAGCAACAACGAGAAATTATCTTAAAGGGAAAATAGGTAACGGTACATCTATCTTAAACGTTATATTAAATGTGATAATTTGCACCATAATCTAATTTAAATTCAGCCGGTTATGTGATAATGAAATAAATGATTTTGATTTGAAAAATTTTGATCAATAATCCTTGAACTATTTCATATAGATTTCTTTGGATTAGCAATGTTGGTTGATGATTACTGAAGATACACGTGGATATATTTGTTTGTCGTATTCTGACACTATGTTCATTGTTTGTTTATCTGCGGCGTCTTAATCCAAATCCAAAAAGAATTTCAGTTAAAAGCTGTAAAAAGATTTTAAGGTATTTGCTGCAACTTCACGATCTGGTCTATAACATCCAACTAATGATAATCTTGAGTCAAAGGAAAATTCGGATGCAGATTACACTGCTAATCTAATTGGTAGAAAACATACTGGTGGAACGAGTTTTACGTAGAGACATTCATTAGTTGCATCACATTTTTAAATAAAATATTTGCATATTTTTCGTTTGAACTAATTTTCAAATAGCAGACATTTTTCTTATAAAACCCCTCCCAGAAAATCGTTTTTGTTGACCTTATTTCAGATTAGTCAATTTAGAAAATTTAATTTTATAATTATTTTTGAATTTGATCTCAAATGAATACGTTAACTAATCTGACTCCCTATTGATTTTCAAAAAGGTAAACGGTGATTGAAAAAGTGGTGAGTGTTGATATTAATCATATGTTACAACTTGAGACAACATATTTTGTAAATTTCTTAGAAATTTAAACAAGATTTATAACAACTTTTAATGGGTAAAAATTCCATGAATATCTCTATTTTTATCATATTTCTAATGACTACCACTCATCAAAATCCAATATAGTATGTCAATATGTGGTATTTTAAATAGGAAATTATTCATTTTCATTTTATTTATTTTTTTAATAAAAACTTCCAAAGTATTCATTCTCATTTAAATGTTCTCACGGTTATGCATGGGTGAATTACTTGAAATATTTGTATATGTGCTTCCATGCTCATTCAAAAGTCCTCACGGTTATGCATGTATGGAACACATATCAAAATTGGTTACAAGTTAATTCTAATCCCATTTAAAAGTCCTCATGGTTATGTGTGGTTAGAAGATGCTTGAAATTCATTTTTTTATAATTTTTTTGGAATACTATTAATCTCATTTAAAAGTCCTAACGGTTATCCATGGTCAGTAGATATTCAAATTCCTGATATAAATATACTATAAACAAGCAAAGTTATACGGTTTTACATCATCCCTATCATTCTAAAGTGGAATATGCGCCTAACAGAATATTTATGATTTTTGTTTGAATTTCTATTGAAATTTAATATTTATACTCGATTGGGTATTAATATTGTATTAATGTCAATCACTTTATCTCTATTTTTCTAATACTATTACTCTTTTGCTGATAACAAAAGGAGGAGAGAAAATTTAAGATTTTGGCAAATAAAGGTCAAATATTTTATTTTGTATTTTATATTTGCATCTAGGTTCATTTGCATATTTTTATTTATTTTCATGCATATATGAAGGAGAAGCTTTGTTGTAGAGAGGGAGCATTCAAATAGGAAGAGCAAACTGAATGATCAAATATATTTAATAAATTCAAAATCTTAAATATATGTTTGTTATCATCAAAAGGGGGAGGATTTTTTATTATACTGTTTTATTAAATATATGATAATAAACAAATATATATATATATATATATATTCATTTAAATGTATTTGTTATTGTACTATTTTATTAAATAAATATTTGCTGAATAAAATAAATAACAAAGAATTTAAATTCAAACAGATATTTTATTCAAACAAATATTTTACTACAATTTTGAATAGTACAAAATTGAGCTCTCATTATATATATACACAATTTTGATTAGATCTCATTTTTTTCACTATACATTTGCACCTCACTACATATCACTCGTCCACTCGTATTTGTTCTTTAACCATACTCCAGATTGAATCCAGCATCTGAGTTATCTGCAAAATAAACACTAGCGCGGTAAAATTGAAAATGAAATATTTTTGCAATGTAAACTAAAATTGCTTTTGAAAATATCATATGCCTCGGTTATTTGGGTTGTCCGTCATCATATTTATTTTGAATTCATCATACACGAACAACTTGTGACATGCACAGTGTATCACTGTACATGCCACAAGGTCGTGCACACCAATATACAATTGATAAAACTGTAGGGACAAGTGGGCACAAGGTCAAACCAAATCAAAAGCTAGGTCCAACTCAAGTACAAAACAAATAAAGTCACAATACGAGCACTAGGTCAAACCCGAGCCAAAGCTAGGTTCAACTCAGGTGTAATATAAATACATCACAAAATTGTCGAGTACAAGAATCCAAAAACCAACATAAAAACAAGCCTCGACCAAAAATTAAATGTACACTTGAATCCAAACTAGTCAGAGAAATCAAAATGCACATGACTTTAAGAACAAAGAAAATCTCAAATGGCCAGAATCACATTTTCCAAATGAACAAGTTCAAATGGAAACCAGAGATTCAGGCATGTGCACCAGAATTGGAAACAGAGCAATGCAAAACTTTCAAATGAACACGACATATGTTAAGCCAAGTGGATCAACACCTCAAGTACAAAGCAGGTTACATATGTCAATGCAGGCAACCAGAATAAAGAAAGCCTGGCAACATGGAAGCAAATGCAAACTGGCTCGAAGCAACAACAAAGTGCAGACTTACATCAAAACATGCACATATACACACATAAATATATATATATATATATGTATGTATGTATGTATGTATATATACAAGGAGAGATGACACTGCGGCTACCAATTGAACACAGTCTCGACCAAAACAAACAAATCAGTCCAGGCTCTCAATAACCAATGCAACTTCAAAATCACAAGCATAAATATATACATGGGTAAACAACATGTATACATATGCATATGGACACCACTTACAGCATTATCAATAAACCAAAGCTCAATATAGTGAATTACAAATCCAGACAATTTTCTAAAGCATACAAGTGAAGCCTCAATCAAGCTCTACATAAAACCAGACTATATAATGAACACAAGTGACTCAAAGCACATGATGCAATAAACTGAATACAAGTGCATATATACAACAAGCACATGACTCAAAACATCATCATTGAAGACCAGAAAATCAAATGCAGACACTACATGAATTGGCTCGAAGACTAGACACAAGAAAACAATGAAGCAACCAGAGCTACAGTTTCAAGTCTACAACAACATCGAGTATGCCAGACCTCAGATGCAATGCACATGAATCAAAAGAAAGGAACAAATATGCTCAGCTCTAATAAGGACTAAACGAATACACATATATACATACATAAATGTATGTATGTATACAAATGGAATTTATATCATATCGCACAGAGAAAAATTCCTTGTCGTGAACAAATTAAGTTACTATATTAAAAACGTGATATATTTCAGTAGATTTATCGGATTTCTGTTTCGTTTTCACCATTAAATCACAAATCTTTTTGCCTTGGTATTAAGATAGATATATAATATGTTTTGATAAAAAAATTTACTTTCAGCAGCAAATATTTGCTAGATAACTTAGCAAATATTTTCCAGGCAACAATTTTTCTTCTGCAATGGTTGCCAGACAACATAGCAAATATTTTCCAAGCAACATGGCAAATATTTGCATATTTACAAAGCAAAAAATTTATTTTTTAATTTTCGATGGTTACTAAGCAACCTGGCAAATATTTGCCATGTAACAAATTTCTTTAAAATTTGCCAAGCAACCTGGCAAATATTTGCATATTTGCCAGGCAATATGACAAAATATTTATCAGGCAACATGGAAAATATTTGCCAGGCGGCTTAGTTAATATTTCCCCTTAAAAATAATCTTTTTTAATCAAAACATGATGGACCTTGATATAAAGATAATAAAATATATGATTTAATGGTGAAAATGAAATTGAGATCCGATAAATCTGCTAAAAGATATCATATTTTTAATATTGCAAATTAACTTCTCATTATAGCATATAGCTGCCTGGGTGGTATGGTATAAATTATACGGACCAAATTTATAATGATAAATTTAAAGGGGAAAAACTTACATCAATTTGGAAAAGTAGGGACATGTCCCTAATTTCCACTACCCGATAACTATGGAATGACTCACTCGATAGTTTTCTATTGGTTCATATAAATATTGTCAAGCAGAGAATATCGATATGACTAATTTACATAGTTCTCATGACTTGAGAATACTGTTGGTCTTCAATATGGAAGCTCCGATTTGATTGTAATTAAATCGTGGCATGACGTCCATCGTTGTGCAGTTAATGTGCTCGGCAGATTCAAAGCGGTGGAGGTGCAAAAAGTTATAGCGGAGATACAGCGAGGATATAGCGGGATATAGCAAGTGGCTCTAAAATAGCATATAAAACTCGTGCTTAATGTTTTTACAAATATATAAATGGTAATTAAACGAAAAATCATCATTCAATTGAATTATAACTAATACATAAATAATTTTAAATAAAAACATGTGGAAATATACTTTAAATAAACGTAAAACTGTTATATAACATAATTGAATTTAGTAGAATAGTAGAGTAATTTCATTTCTGAAAATATATTAAAAATAAAATCAAATAAATTGGTTTCATAATTATTATAATGCATAAATGCAATTTTTCAATTCATTTTATTGAAGAAGATATAGTGGAAATAGCGAAATATAGCGGGAATAACAGGATATAGCGGAAATAGCGGGGCTTAAAGCGGAAAGGATATATTTTGGGGCTACATGGAAAAATCGTAGCGGCAGAAATCCGTTATGAGATATAACGGAGTTATAGCGGGGTAGTAGCGGGGCATTAACTACACATCTCCATCGAATGACTATAGTTGGGTCGAATGAAAGCATTGGAAGTGAAACACTATTCAAGAGAGGATTCGTTTCCTCGGTTATATGAGGTTAGTATCACACTCAACTGATGTCAAGTCAAAGTCTCTGGCTAGAGTAGTTCGGTTAATAATAATTGTTATTATTAAATCAAAGACTTTGTGTTTCGATTACAATGTTGGATGTGGAGAATATTGGAATTTTGACCATTACCAAGTTTCATAAGTCCGAAAGTGGTATAGTTTTGAAGAAAAAAATTGGTGTAAATAATTGTCACCATGAGGTAGCACTTAGAATAAGTACCAAAAGATGTGTAAGCGATAAATTTAGCCAAAATGTCACACCACCTGCTGAGTGATGTGTGAACTTTAATATTCAAATAGTTCGATGTTAATCGCTGATTGACATTACACCTTTGAGTTGCACAACCGTAATGATGAATACTCGAACAAAGCATACGATTTAATTAATTTGTAAATTGTTGCAAACTAATTAATATTTATGAAATATTAATGATTAAACTTCGTTTCATTTGTTCGAATTATCACTTAATAAAGTGCATATATAAAAGTTATAAACGCGCGTATTAATATTCGATATTAATAAAATATTTAAATTGGATTTAAATAAATTAATTACTAAGTGTTTTTTTAGAATATTTCATTGAGGCCCACAAGCATGATGAAAAAATAGATATGTTTTAAATATGATTTGAAAATCTAAAGGAGGAATTAAAACGAAAAAGAAATAAATCTCCTTTTTATGAATCACTTAAATATCATTTATGAAATGAACTTTGTTCGTTTATCTTTATTTTATTCTGCTAAATATATGAAGGGGCTGGAAGAGGATTCAGTGATCTAATTTTCGAATTAAATAAGGAAGGATTTAAAGGAGAAAATTGAAAAGGTTTAATTATTTTCTTTTAAAACATATTCTCTCTCATCCTCATTCACGTTTTGTTTTAGACAAATATTTTCTCCTTCCTTCTTTCTTAAGCTTTCCTCCTCTCCTTTAATAGCCTCTATGAAAATAAAAATTTCATAAAACAAATTCAAACAAAACAAATAAATTCAAAGTTGCAACGACCCATCTTTTTGGATGGTGTAAATCGACAATAAACCACACATGTCAACTCAAACCATTCAAAAGGAAGGATTGTTAATGGAGCAAATAAGAAAATAAGAGGAAAGAAAGAAAAACAAAACATAGAATCTCACGGTGGAATGACAAAATAATAATAATCAAATAAACAGTTCATGAAGCTGTTTTACAAATAACGTTTGATTACATTTTTACAATTCAAATTAGAGTTATACATACATCAAAAATAAACAAAAATACAGAATGTAGTGGAATAATAAATATCAATAATATACCGAGTCTTCATCTTCCTCCTCTAGAAAATTGTCTTCAATGCACAAAAAATCTCAGTCTGACCCGAGCGTAATGAAAAGACAATACACTCGATTTAGAACTAAAAGATCTTATGTAAGTTAAATCAAAATAAATAAAATAGAAATATTAGTGCACTGGTTTAATAGATGTTACGGGATTTTCATCTCTTATCAAGTGTACAACGTGAATATAATTATTTAGAAGGTTTCAAATAATTCGAAATATGAATTTTAATTATCTAATTAAAACAAATCCGAAGTTTGAATTAACTTAAACCATTCAAAGAATTCAATTCCAAATAAAATCCAAATTCAAAAAATTATATGGGTATATGTCATTTCAACCAGTACCAAAAATCAACATTTTCAAATCAGTGAAAACCACTCCGGTTTATCATTCCAACCCATAACGATTTTTCCCTAATTTATAAGATCGTTCGGGTATGTATCATTTTAACCCATAGGGACACAGAGATATAGACATAAATAACATCCAATCATCCAAAATGTCAACCAATAACATCCATGCAATCACTCAAATATCAACAATTGAACATACATCACAATCATCATTGAAATCAACCAATAACTACCAACAATTTATTGGTTATCATTAACAGTTATTTAACTGGCATTTTATATTTCAATATTAAATTAAATGGCAATTAAATTAAATAAAAGTCAGATTTAACTGGAATGAAAATTTAAAATATACTAAACGGTAACCAGTCAATTTCTAATCACATCATAAATTCAATTTAACTAACGTAAGAAAATTTGTAGCTATGAGTGTTTGCTCACCTTTCGTGGCTACGAAGGTGATGATAAAAATATAGAAATATGGATATTCCTAGCAAAGATTCAAATGCAAAGCAAATCCAACAAAGCTTAGAAAAGAACACAAATCAACAAACAAGTTTCAACTACTTCCAACTTCCAAACAACCCAAGATCCAAACTACGGACAAACCTGAAACTATGTCATCTTTAAGAAAGTATTCGGACCAGGATATTACTGAACCTGTAAAAATGACTAACAAGAAAGTTGTTACAAATTCTTTTCTCTCCAATTTAGAAAAATGAATCACTAAAAAAGCTTCAGCCTTGTGGAAGTTATGGTCAATACAAACAGTTGTGCTTTCTAAGTTGAAAATCTAAGCTCAAAAATACTTCGAAAAGATTCGAGTTTTTAGCATAGCAAATGAAGGAACTTGAAGAACTGATCTAAAATAAAGTTGAAGCCACTGGAAAAATAAATGGTTTGAAAGAAAGAATCGCACAATTTGGTTAATTTTTGAAGGAGATATGAATGACACAATATGAGGTATTTTCGGCCAAAACTGGACCCGAGAAAGGACTTGGGAAATGGAGTTTTTGTATATAAATATTTGGAACGGGAAGAAGGATTAAACAAAAAAGTTGTTACCATTGATTTTATACACGGTTTTAAAAAATTAATTAATTTGATCCGGATTTGAGTACACAAGTTTGAGGTGAATTACATCATTTTGTGTTAGGATTTTTCATTCGATTCTTGATGGCGAATATTTGATATGGATTTTTGATTTGATTCTAAAATTCTCTATCATAGTATATGGCTATGCAAGAAGAATGATGGTTTCTAGTCAAGAAACCTTATCAAATTCTGCATTAGGGAAGTTGAATGAACAAAACAAGTTCGAAAATGAACTTGTGTAATCGAGCGAGCGATCAAATGTGATTTTGCGAATAAAACAATATACATACAACTTATGTAATTATTCTAATTTGTTTCATCACAACTACATTTTATTTAGATTCATCATTGATCTTGTTGATTAACATATGTATCACTCCATGCTTTAATATTTGTTTCATGGAATTTCTCTGTTCAATACAAAACATTAACATATTCATTCTCACAGCATTACTTATATTTCTCTTCATTTTAAATTACATTCATTTTCACATGTAATATTTCTCATTTAATCCCACATTTATTTGAGAATCATTTCATAAGAAATTCCCTTCAGTTTATAACCAATTTATAAAGGCATAATTCCTTTTATAATACATTATTCGAGTTTAAAGTTATCACAACTTATATGATAACCATTTATTGCAACTTTCATTTATTTCATAAACAATTTACAAGTCATGGCTTTATTTATAATCATTTCAATTTTAGTTCATATTTTTTTTCTAGTTAGTTTCGCTTTTACTTTTCAAATTTATTTATGACACATTTCATGAATTTTAATTAAGTTTATAAACATTTTTTTTTTCGAATTTAATCTCATTTACAACTTTTCCTTAATCACAATTTCAATTTAAACATCCGAGGTTTAAAGTTCATATTTTTATATTATTACATTACATGCCAGTAATGTATAAACAATTCTATTCATTTACTAAACATAGATATAACAAATTTAACCTTGTTTCACTAGATTTTAATTTAAGGCTACCAAATTCAACTGCATAATTCAACAAAATTTCTACATTTCAACTTATATGTTAATTCAGAAGTTTAGACTATCCAAAATATCCAGATATTCAATTTTATTTAAATAGTTGAAACTAACAGTCACAAACAACCAAAATCCACAACAACATTTCAATTTTATGTCGAATATCCTAATTATCCACTTCATTCTCTTTAATTCACCGTTATTAAACTAGTGTTTAGTCCATAAATTCAAATCAACAATAATAACAAAAGAAATGAAGGGACCATGTATATCGCACAACCTTTTTGAAATTCAGTTGGTGAAACGCAACCAAATTAACTTCATTAACTCACATAATATTCAAATTTGTACGCATTTAGTTTTTTTATCTATGCATAATAAATAAAATTACTTACCTTAAAAATGAAAACGTTCAATTTGGTTTTCCCAAAAACATCTTTCATTTCCATTAAAACATCCTTTTTGCTTACTTAAATCTATTGATTGCAATCAACGTTTTCTTCCATTCTTACTTAAATAAATTATTTTCCTACTCTTGTAAACCATCTATATGCTAAAACATGGTTCAAATATACATATGTTTCTTCCTTTAAATCAATCATTCTATTCTTTATTTTAATGAAATTAAACCAACATTCACAAATGAAACATTCATTTTATTTGATATAAATGTTCTTTTCATTAAATCGACTTTTCTTATATTTTCACAAAACACAAGCTACGTTTGATTACACCTATTAATTTACAATTTGGTGTACTCTCTACCGTTAATTAAAATTATTCAGTTACATTAATTTCAATTGTTTATAAAGGTGAATTTCAAAATGGACAAAATAAATATAATGAGAAATAGAATAATTATTTCCTATCCAATAGTAATTTAAACATATTTATACACTATTAGATATAAACAGTAGTTATACATTTCTTACTAAATAATAGTTCGAGAGGCTGACCGTAAAGTAGAACACAAGTACCGATGTTGCTATGTTGGGCGTTACCCCACTGTTGGTTGAATGTTACAAAAGTGGTTCTTGTCTCTTGATCCTTGCAACATCTGGAGGATGATTTCTCAATCTAGAAGGTTTGATTCATTGTTCAAGGTATGATTCATTGACTATATCTAAAGAAAAAAATTCAATCCTTCAAGGTGTACTTCAAGGCTTTGGAATTAAGGTATGATCTACTTATTGTAATAATTTTGATATAATGTTTTAATGAATAAAATTGAATATCATAATTTATATGTGTTCAATATTGTCTATTTGATTTGAAAATGTTTTATGTAGTTTGAGTTGTTTATCATATGAATTGATTATTTTTTTATTTAGATAAATCAAAACTGAAACTTGTATATGATTGGACAATATTTTTATATTGGGTCTATCTTTAACCATTCAAAACAAAGTGTAATTCTTTTGATTTGAAAGTTATACATTCTTATTATTTGTATTTGTGTTGTAATAGAAACTTACATAAGATTAAACAATGTTTTGATAACAAATCGATTACAATAAATTTCTAAATTAGTTACCCTATTTAACATCATAATTATCCTTATTTAAGTATTCAAAGAATTTTAACATATTGCTTAATTTGGTATATATCACCTTTTGTTTTATAATAATAACGAATTTTTATTTATTTATTCATATGGGTTGAATCTTTTTATTTTTGAAAGTTTATTTGTTCTTATTATCTGCATCTTATTGTAATTAAAACTCACACTTGATTAAAGATGCTTTGATAATAAATTGATTATAATAAATTTATAAATTTGTCACCGTATTTGTCATGACGAATATCTTTCTTTCAGTATTCAATGGATTGTTAATATATTGCTCAATTGAGTATGTTTCACTTTTGTTTAATTTTTTTTCCATATAGGTTGAATTTCCTGATTTAATTATATACATATTTATTTTGTTAACTAATTTAAGTTTACATAAGTTCATAAATACATCAGAAAATTTAAATGTAATATAGTTTATTTTGAATTGACTAAGAAGTTTTGGGTTAATATTTATATACAAATAATCGCATCTATATGTATATATACATGTACAACTTAATGTTTATATTTTAAATTGTATAATTTAAATGCTTTATTAATATCAAACAATTCTAAGTGAGGTGGTAGTTTATGCATATGAAGTTGGCTATTCTATTCTTATGTCATAATGATTCACTGATTGGTAATTGAATGCCGCATAAATCAAATTTGTCAAAAAAAGGGAAAGATGAATCAATCATCCTTGTCATCTTTTATTTCTTTCCCTTTTGACCCTTATATGATTGCATTTAAAATCATTCTTATTTATTCATATACATCATGCTATCAATTGTCATATTTTCCTCATGTTTAACTGTTCTGTCACACAATTAAGCAATAAATATATTTGATACATTCAAACATTATTTTTATATCCCATTCTTAATTGTATTTGAATTAAGTTAATAAAACAAAATATGGTGTTAAATAAAATACTGATATTCTTTAGAAGAAATTTGATAAAATCTAAATGCGTTTGGACTTCATAGGCCCATTAATGATCCAAAAATGGTAAATTTTTTGAAGTTCACCCTTTTCTTCCATAGCAAATTGGCCCAGTTTCTTCAGTATGGAGTTGGATGACTATGTTATATATGTATATATATATTGTGTTAAAGCGGAGTGTTGAAAAAAGTGATAGAATATTGAATTTTTATGTTTTTTGTTCAATCTTACATCGCAGAGTAAGTTCAATCACATGTTCCAAAACATATATATAAAGAAGCCTATGTAATGTGACAAGTTCTATTTCAATCCGAGTACTTGCTTAATAGCCCCCCTCCCCTCTAAAAATTTAAAAAGTCTGTAAAACCCACAAAATAACTAAATAGCCCCCTACCATTTCTAGAAGTACCATTCCCATCACGAAAAACGAGAAAAAATGAATTTTTTCTTCACTGATTTAGAAACGTGGGTTAGAATTTTTTCTTAACTGATTTTGAAACTTAGTTGTGAAAAATTGAATTTTTTTCTTAGTAAATTATGTAAACCCAAAAAATTACTTAGTAGTGAAAAATTGAATTTTTCTTCATTGATTTAGAAACCCAATTCATATTTTCTTCAAAACTACAATTAAAAAGGTCTGTAAACCCAAAAAATAACTTAGTAGTGAAAAATTGAATTTTTTTCTACTGATTTAGAAACTAGGATTTTGAAGAAGTAGTGGTTTAGAAAGTAAGAAACTGACGTAAGAAATAATGGAATTGAGAAGAAATAAAGTATGCATCTTTCTAAGGGTATTTTAGTCTTTCAAATTTTATTTATTTTAGGAGGGTTACTAAGTAATTATTTTTGTTGAAATAGAATTTGCCATGTAATATTTTTTACCGGTATCTCTATCTGTAATCTTCTCTCTCAGTATTAGTAAGATTCTTCTCTCTTTAGTGGACATACACTATTACAAAGATAGTGAAACCACTTTAATTTTTTTTGTGCTTCTCTTTTATTTATTATTGTTCGGTTGATTTCACCTTTGTGGTGAGGCAATCCCGATAATTTTATTTGATTGTTTCGCCATTCAATATTTTGATTCTATTTGGTTTTCGTATCAGTGTCGTTATATCTGCTTAGCAAGACTAACCCTAACAATACTATCACCAACTTAATTTGTACTTCAAATAAGAAGATGTAGTTAAACAATGAAATGTGCGAAGTATGATATGCAAAACTAATTTGGTGACTTGACTAGACTAACTTCTTACCCCGCTTTTGAAGAACTACAAAAATATATAATTCTATTGTGGAAATTAGGATGCGCCCCTTAATTATAAAATTAATACACAAAAACTCCTTTTCAAAAATAGATTTCACAAAACTTTTTTTTAATTATTTTCAATTGAAAATTTATTGATTATACAATAAATATTTACAATTAAAAACGCAAACATCCGCAGTTTTAATTACAAAGATTTGTAATTTAACTGTATATGTTTATTTTACAAAAACTAACCGTTAGAACTGTAAATATTTGTATTATAAACTGTAAATTTTCAAAGATTTTTTGTTATACTATAAAATCTAGCAATCGATTTCTACACGTTATATGGTTTTACTAATATTAGTTCTTTTTTTATTTTAGATAATAACATTAATTAAAGCAAACTACAATCATGGTTTTTCTTATTCGGATTCCCGTTTCAAACCACTACCAAAACTAATTTGTCTTTTGATTTGTTGATTGTCTCCCACCTCCGTTAGATGGTCTTCCTGCAAATGCACCCGTAATGGGCCAAGTGGTCAAGCCTCGACGAATGGATCAACATCGCCTTTAGATGGACCCGGCGCACCAATCTAGCAGCGTTCAATGATCCCGTAAACCCTAGCGAGACTCCATATAATCCCCTTCGTCCTCTGCCAAAATCGTGCCGTCTTCTGCCAAAATCGTGCCGTCTTCCATCTTCTTCCCTTTTCCTTGCTCATAGATTTCAAAATTTTACTGGTGTTTTTCTTTTTCCATTGAACGAATATTTCGTATAGAAGTAATTTTTTATAAATGATTCTTGGAATTGAGCAGTCGAGCGGTAACAATCCAGCCGGAGTCATGCATCGTCCTTCGAGTTGAATCTTACAGTGGCTGTTGCCGTAACTCGTTTGGAATAGCGATCCTCTTTGTCCATTGCTAGACATATAGCAATCTTTATGTCATTTCATTATAAGTTTGGATCCAGATTTTGACTTCGACGCCATAATGCTTATTTTGCATTTCCACTGGCTATTCAGGTTTTTATCTCTCCACCCTTCATTTGTATTACTTTGAAACAAAATTAAAGTAGTCAAGGTTCCTAATCTGTTAGGATTCAATGGCAATATATCATATCAATTCTTAATTATTCCAGAAAATCGAGGCTTATTAGATGCTTGTGGTTCTGTTAACATTTTGTTCTGAGACATATAAATTTGGTATGTAATTTGTCTCGGTTCATTACATTGTGCTCCAGAGAAAGTAACGGTTGATAAATTTTTAGCGAAATGATGTTTTGGATTTAAGCCATGTGCTTATTACAGGTCTCGTATTTTCATTTAAGTTCATTGATTTATGTTGTTATAAGTTTACTTTAATTTTGTTGTTGCGAGTTGACTTCAGTTTTATATGCGGAAAAGAAATATGTCGTTTTGTTGGTTTCTCTTTGAACCTTTACTGGAAGTATGCTTAAATGAGTGAAGTCATTTTATTAGTAAATTAGATGTGTATTTTCGTACTGGTAGTCCGTTCTGTTATGTTATATGCTAAATACATAATGATTCCTTTCTCAAACTACAAAATAAAGTTATTTGTGTTTCTTCTTAGTTTCTACACTTTTATGACAATGGGGTCTCTTTCATATATATATATATATATATATATATATATATATATATATATATATATATATATATATATATATATATATAAATCCAGGAGGTTAACAATTGTTATTCAAAATATGTTGGATTTTGGATGCTTTTTGGTTGCATAAAGTAATAAGTTTGATATGTACTCTTTAATCATAGCATGATAAATCCAGAACGGGAAACGTTAACATGATTGAATGCATGTTAACACCGTGTACCAACACAAATAACCTTCAACTTTTAACAAGGCTGTAAAAATAACCATGTAGATGTTACACGGTAAGTATGGATTAGAGGTTAATTGTCTAGACGATGATAAATACAGGATTAACTAGAACTAAGTGTTTTTGATAAATCATCTATTTTGTATGAAATTTTAGTGTTTTGTTTGGCGTTGATTGATATATGTTAGCATTTTGAGATATTGATTGTGCCTTGGAAAACCAAGGAGGCAGGACCATCTAAGTTAGTACATTGATACTTATCTGTAGCAATGAATCTTACATAATGCCCATATAACACCAAAATTAAAATTTTGATTTTTATATGAGGTAGTAAACTTGTCTAGGTGGGTTTAAATGAATTGCTAAGCAGTAAGTCTTCCTGCGGATGCTTAAAAATATTTTTACAACATCGGTTTTGAACAAGTGATTTTGATAAATGGTGCATTTGGTTCGAACATTCAAATTGCAACCTAACTCAATTAGGTAGAATGAATCTAGTTTTTTTACGTTGTTTAAGAAAAATCCAAAGCAGTTTACCTCATGCTATCCTTCTTCAGTTAGGTTGGCAATTGGAATCGAGAATTGCAAAACTGAACCAAATCCGATGGGTTTCGGATCGGGTTTGGATGATGAAAAATACAATAAAGGTCTGATAAATCCGACCCGAACAGACCAGATCGAAAGACCGGACCAAAAAACAACGAAATGTATGCATTTTTAATGTTATCACCCAATTTGACCCGATTCGAAGCTCAAGTCGGCTCTAGGTTTTTTATTTATAGTTGGACCCGACAAAATTCGGCCTGTCTAGAATTTAGATCTCCTGGGTCGGGTCCGGGTTCATCAGGTCGGGTCTAATTGCGACCCCTATCTTCGACGTGGTTGATTATACCCCCTACAACTCTATTTTGAAAGAATTTTTTTTATGTTTTTAAAAGATTTTCCATCAAAATAATTTTTTTCACCCTTTGATCAATTGACATTTTAAGAAGTGTCTTCGATGACGTCTTTTCTTTTTAATTTGTTTTGTAACAATAAATTGATGATGCCTTTTTTATTTATAGTTGCACAAACATTTTGGAACTATGAATTGAACTGATAACACGCTTCTATATTCATACTCAAAAAATACATGTCAACACTCGTACTGTTACTTATAAAATAATGCTTTGAATTTTTTTGATAAACGACTAATTTTTTGCAATGCATCACAAATTTAGCTTTATGCATGCAGTAATTTAAAATTTTTAAGCTATGAAATAAAATCGAAAATAGTATAATTTTTTTTAGACCATTGCATGCATAAACTAAATTGATATACCGTCAAAGATTTAGCTGTTTATCAAAACATTTCATAGCATCATTTTATAAGTTGCATTATGAGCATATAGGTTAATGTCTTTTCTTTAAAATATAAAAACGTGTCATAAATTTAATTAATAGTTTCAAATGTTAGTATGAACTATAAATAAAAGAAGAAATCATCAATCCATATTTCCAATTTCAATACAAATTAGAAAGGACATCATGGACTACACTTTTTAAAATGTCAATTGATCCTAGAGTGAAATAAAAATAGTTACGTTTAAATTGATATTTTCGTCTATCATTATTATTTGCGAGGTCAAAACCTTTGTACTGTTTATAACTTTATATGTTCCTTAAATTCCACTAGGAAGAGTGCCACTTTCTCTCTCTTAACTAGACAAACACAACTTTGGCCTCTTTCAAAAAACTATGAAAGTAGAGCATGTATTCATGAACATATTATTTTCATTCTTTATCCGCCAAGTATATTATAGAAGTATATATCTTCTAATTAGTTTATGTAGGTGATGAATATCTTTATCTCCAGTTGTCTTCCACATTACAAAGAATTTGTTAATCCAGTTTATCTGAATATTCGATTGTTTGTATAGTATCTTTATGGCATGGCATTCTATAATGTCACATTTTTTGTTTTTATAGAATACCACTATTTCAATTAGTAGTCAATTTTTAGTAAATAAGTAAAACCTTTGTAACACTCATGATTATATTGTTTGTAATTTATTATCTTATCCTTCATAAAAGTTACTCTAACCCAAGGTACTAACTACCTATGTATAACGTAATTATCAAATATATAGTTTTGATGAATTTTTGTGTTTGTATTTATTAGCTATATATACCACAATTATTCTATGTTAAAGTAAATAAAATACTATTGTTAATGATAAATTATTGGTGGGTTTATTATATCTAGGACATAACATTTGTACGTATGTCTAAATTAATTATAGGATTTATAAAGATGGATCTTGCATTTGTCTCTCAAACTATAATTTCCACTTTTGCCAAATAGACATAAAGTGTACTACATTTAGATAATTTGTAATTTTCATCTTCAACATGTCATTCACATTGTAATATAAGCCGTGATATGATTCCTAAGATATGAAGGTTTTATTTTCTCATGTAATTCATATTATGATTGTTTTGGAAATTTATATATAACAAATTTTGCCACACTTGAACCCTTATTCCTAAGCAAAGTATTTTTATGATTAATTCCAAAAGGTGTATACACTACACACACATTACCCATAGATACATATTATAATTTTCATATTGTGCCTAAAAATATATTTACATGTAGTTGGTTAATATTTGGTAAGCGAACAATTTATCGATGATCATATGGGTAACCAATAATTTTTGCAAATAAGAGGTTTAATTCTAAGAGTCTTAAAACACCAATATTATTAATTATAATAAGCATAAATCAATACTTTCTTTTTGTATTATAAATAAAGCTCTTGAAATTTATCAAAATTCAAAACAGTCCTTTTTCAAGAATCCTTTATGATGCAGTAAATAAAAATACACAGTTTGTAAACTTTTGTCCATATCATGTTGTATCATTTAATTGCGTGAAACGTGTCTTTTGTATAAATATGATTTAAGTTATATTAGGTTATTAGGTTGGCCTATCATAGACACTATTAGTTATGGATGGTGGCATGTTCACTGAAGCATCAGAAATCATTTTTGGATGACCGTATCCTTGGATCCACACCATTCATAATTAATAAATATAGTAAAATTAATGAAAATTTCTAGTTCAACAAAAAATTACTTAATACAGACAAAACTATGAAAAGTAACTTGATTATACAATTTTTTTTTTCAAAGTAAGTATGCGTTTTATGTTTTTCCTTATAAAATGAAGTCTTTCATTATAATAGATTGCATATGGACCAATAATGTTTGGATGTGGGTGCCTGAGTATTTTCTATTTTTTAAATTCCAATGTAAACAAATTTAAGTATTTTTGGCATCCAAACAAATTGTAAACATTTCTGGTATTCGTTATAGGCCCACTTTCAAAACACTGGAATCATTATGCACTTTGCATTGTAAAAACACATCTAACTAAAGCAACAAAAGGTAGTTTCCACTTTGAGGAATGCAACTAGTATTAAAACAACTAAAATTGCACACAAACAAAACATTATAAACTTTGCTATCAAAAACCTTAATATCTTGTGATATGGATCTCATTTTAGACTGGATCTCTTTTTATGATTTGATTTATATTCTGGTTCAAACTTAATTAAGAATGCAATTTCCAAAGATCAACAAGTCAATATTAATATATTTATTATACTTATTTTGGTTCATAATTTCAGTTTTCATGTTTTCTTTACTAAAAAATGTAACAAGAGAAATAATTTATTTTTGGCCATGATGATTCCAAAGTGTGTACAAACATCAGAATATGGATTTTTGACTCTACGACTTAAAGATCTAAATTCAATGTTGAATTGAATTTTCGATTTATGATTTACAGTTTTAATCCAGTTTTGGAAACCTTGATTTTGGCACTTTCTAATTAATAACACTTATCATTATTTAATATTATATTTCAATTACATAATGCAATGGATCAAATTCAGAACTTTTAACTATATTGCATTGTAAAGAATGTTTAAAACATCGGGTCTTAACTATATTGCATTGTAAAGAATGTTTAAAACATGGGGTCACTTTGAATCTGAAAAAGTTCAAGGGGATGTATAATTTAAGAAGGCTAAAGCTTTCTCTTTTTGAATATAAATAATGGTTTAAACATAACTAATATCTTTTATTTATGTTGCAATTGATAACTGAATCTAGTATAATTGCAAAACATTTATTTAACTTGAAGCGCAACCGTTTGTGATACATTTAAAGCCTTCCATGTCTTTCTTTTATTTAAGCAGGCAAATCACTCAATGAGCTTTATCATGACGAGTGTTGCGGCACGTGCTTCGCACGTAATGAAGAATACTGAATTGTTTTTTTACAAATTGTATTTATCTAATACATTCAAAAGAAAATGATTTCCACATATATTTAATTATATCTTTGTGTTGAATCACACGTAAAGTAGTTTATTTGCTGAATTCTATTTTTATGTGATATCAAGACATATTAAGTATTTGTAGAGGAAATTTTGAAGTTGTAAAAGAGGCTTAATTGTCAGATCGTAATTTTAAACGTTACTAAATTTTAATAATATTTGTAAATAGACATTTTTGGTATTTCAAGTTAATACCGAAAAAGTATGACATCAAATGTATAAAGATATAAAGAGCAATTTTGGAGGTTTGTGGTCGGACCAAAAGTTTGCGCTTTCAAACTAACTATTAGTAAAGCAAAGATGTTATCTTTCGTTCAACATGTTAGAGAATTTTGTTGCTTTATATCATTGCATTGGACTATTTACGAAATTCATGGCATTGGTTAAAATGAACCATTTATCTCCGATATTTAGTTCTACATAAAGGATACCAAAATATCTGATCATAGTCGTACTCGTCATATTTTTAAGTTCTACTCTTATCATCATTAATTTGATCTGAGACCCCATTGTTTACTCAAACTATCATTATTAATTTGATCTGAGACCCCATTGTTTACTCAAACTATCAGTTAAGGAACTAATTATCACCCTTATGTACAATTTTTTACGATTAATGTGACAAATTGCACATATTTTTTACAAACCTATACAACTAATAAAGATCATTGACTGTTTACGATTTTTACCGTCATCGTTTGGTCCATTTGTAAAGTCGTATAAATATTATTTCGAGATTTCATAATAAAAAAGGAGTGAGGATTAAGTATGACTTGTATGCTTTTTAAACATTTGAATGATTCTTTTCACTTAAAATTAAAAAGTTTCATGCATTATATACTTGTGCATAGACCGATATACTAGATTTTCGACAAACTTTGTGTTCCTTGTACTCCTTTCGCTCTACTTTTAGTTGTATACCTTGACTAGTTTGTTTAATTAATCTTAGAATTCCAATATTTCATTAGTGCTAAAAATTATGAATCTTAGGAAATATATCACAAATACTCCAAAGCTTTGAGCTAAAATTTCAGTGTCATCAACTTCTTCATTTTATAAAGCAAATCATTTGCAAATCAATTTCAAATCACCTCAAATTTGGAGTGAGACCTTATTACAACATTACAAAGACCTTCTACCTAGTTTGTTTTGGAAGAAACAAAGCCATACTCCACATACAAAGAAGGGAGGTGAGCATACATTGAGGGAAGATGTAAAAGGAGCAAGGCAAAAGCTATAAAGCAAGGAAGGAAAGTGTTGCTAATTCGAGTTCAGACTTTGGTTCTTGAATCTTGGTTAATTCTGTGGTAAAAGGTGAGTTAACATCTCACTTTGGATGAAAAATATAACGATTATATGTTGTCTTGTTGTCTTAATGTTGTTTGAATTATTGTTAACTTATATTGAAAAAATGGTTGCAACTTATTACTTACTTTAAAAGCAAGTGACATATGTGATCCATGTACATGGACTTGAACAAACTTGAAATGGACTTGAATGGACATATATGACACGTTAATTGACTTTGAACAAAGCATATAAGTTATATGTAGACTTTAATTTAGATTAAAATTGGATTTGAAAGTGCACTTATAACGATAATCGCTATGTATATGGTTTGGAATTGCCTTGTTTTTTGCAATTGTTATAGAACTTTGTAGAGAGATTCATAGGGTATTCTCGCCATGTTTGCAATTTTTTGTATGTTTGTTTGTTGTTGTTAAAAGCTTTAATACTAAAAAGTAATATCTCGAAAACGGCCAAAACATCACTAGTGCAAAACTGCTCCGTTTAACATTGATTTTTGAACTTCAAATGTTTCAAAATGGACTAACTTTGAATGATTTGTTTCATTTTTTTTAAAATGTATTTCCTAACTCATATTAGAGTATTTTAAAGTAGTTTGAGATTTATACAACGACCCGTAAATCCGTACAATTTAAGCTGACAATAAACCACATGTCCAACCCAAATTGCAAAAAAAAGATGGATAGTTATGAGAGAGAAAGCAGAAAGAAGAAGAGAAAAGGAAACCGAAACGACATAGAGTTCCACAGTCGCAGCGGAACAACGTATAATACGTAACGACCCTATTTTCGAAACCGTAATATAAGGCAAATTTAATTATACTATATGAAATTGATTTTTGATAATTAGTATTTTGGAAATAAGATTTTCATTTAATTGAAGTCTATTAAATAATAGATTTTATTTATGCATTAACAAATTGAATTAATTAATCAAATAATTTTTTGAAGATGTATTAAATCGAATAAAGTGTTGTTAAATATAAAATATTTTAAAGTGTAATAACTTTATAAATTGAAATAGATGAAAAGAAGTTTTATTTGATATTTAATACAATCAATAAATCGACGAAGATAAACCAGTATTCAATTAAAAATAATTGTGTAATTATCGAAGTGTAATTTTTAAAAACGAAGGGTAAATTAATTCCAGTTAGATCAGAATTTATTTACCAAAAAGAACATTGAGTTAAATAAAATAAAAATAAAGAAAATGAAATTTTATTTAATTAAAACTCAAGCCCAAATTACACCACTCTCATTGTTCCTTTATTTTCAATTAGCAAACCCATTTTCTCATTTTTCAGGCTTACCCAAAATAAAACCCCATTCAAGCTTATGCCCTACCCCTTCATGATAATCAAATCGAAGAAAAAAGAAGAAATCGACAAAGATGTCAATGCATTCACACATGACACGATCTGGAGAAAGGCGGCGACGATCTCATGTCGGCATTGATGGCTGAAGTGCTGCTCAAGCACATGTAACTGTAAACGATTGTTTGGGAAGCTCGCATTTGAGAAGGGAGACGACGGCAATCAGGAACGTAGGAGGAGGCGATCGACGCCTGGCTATGCTCGCGTGGGGGAATTGTTGATCGAGGACAACAGCGATGCGATTGTGGTCTTGTGGGGTTCTGGCAGAGGAGCAGAGTAATCGACGACAGTGGATGATTACGAGATTGGCAGGGACATGGATTGGAGCGACGATGGTTGTGTCCAAGTTCCCGGAGACGGTTGTTAGTCCTTAAGATGATGGTTTTGATGACAACAACCTTAGGACTTATTATAAAATATAAATACTAACGTTATGGTTTAGATATATATGCATATGCAGGATACAAACATGCAGCTACCAAGAATGAAGGTTGTATAGTATGGAGATACAAGACCGATGAATTTAAAGACCGAAGACATCAAGATTGAGGACTCAGGAGTATCAAGAGTTCAAAATTTCAATAGTACAACATAAGTATCGAGTCTAGAATTATGTTAAAACTTCTTGAAAGCACTTACATCTTTATTTGAAATTTATTCGTGGAATGAAATCCACTTCGAGCCTGTTAAAGGCATGAAACCCTAATGGGATGTAACCCACGACAATATCTAGTAGAACATATAGTGGTCCTATTTTGATATCCACTACTTTTATAAAAATGCTTTTGAAAAATGTCTTTTGTTTTTAAAAATGTTTTCAAAACATTCTTTTCAAAAAGACATCTTTCTTGGTTTTAAATATTCTAGTCTCAAAACTATTTTTATCATTTTTAATATTTTGATTTCAAAAATGTCCTTATTTTTAAACCATCTCTTGTTTTAAATATTTAACTTTAAAATATTTATATATTCAGATTTTAAATCACTTTATAGATTAAGATTATATATATATATACACACACACACACATATATATATATTAAATATTACTTTCTAAATTATTTTATATGTTTAAAATATATTCAAATATATTTACAAAGTTTAGAAATTGTTTTGACAAAATATAGAAACCAATTTTGCCAAAAAAATCAAAACATCAATTTTGCCTTGAGCACGTCGACATCCCTCAACCCCTCACGTCGACATGGTGTCTGTTATTTTCAAATTTCAAAAGAAGTGTCTATTCGTCATATCATTTCACGAATAGATATGGTTGTTGCTCTGCTATAAATACCAGTAAATTTTGAACGATTTTTTACCAAATTTTATTTATTTTCTCTCATCTTCATCTTCTACATTTATTCTTAAGAATCCTAAATTATATTCTGCCGAAATACCAAGTGAATCAAGCCTAATTTTCTCTTGTTTGATTCTCTGCCACTCTCTCCATAAAATCTCAGTGCTATACAGAGTTGTAAAATATTTTGTAAATCAAACTGTTAAGTAAAAGGTGCGGTTGAGCCTTTAAATAAATTGGGTGTGATTGTTGCCTCGGAAATCAATTAAACGATCTTGTAGCCTGTTAAATTAAGAGAGTTTGCCCTGAACTCGAATACAGGAGGGTGTACCTCGTCGCCTTGAAGCCGATGGTGTGATTTGGGAGATTATTTTGATATGAAATCCGTCCGATTGTACGGGACTGGATGTAGATAACTCAAAATCGTTATAAAATTATGTTACGTTCTTTTCTAAACTGATTTTATTTAGTATTTGCATCTGCGTCTGATTCTGTGATTATATCTGTGTTTGTGAATTGCATTGTTGATGTTTAAATTACATAAGTTTCAAAAAGATTTAGAAAATCCACAAAACACTATTCACTCTCTTTAGTGTTATTCCAGCCTCAAGATCCGTAATTCACATTTCTTACATTTGGTATTAGAGCATTTGTTTTCAAAGATTTCATAATTTGAATTTTGAAAAAAGGTTTAAAATGGCTATTTTTGGAGATTTGTTAACACTAGTTTAAAATTGTACAAATCATCATTGTCTCATAAGTTTGCATATAGTTATTATAGTAAATCAAGATACCTACCGAGATTGTATTTTGTGCAGAAAGAAAAACGTTATATGGTCTTAGAAGAAACAACACGCAATGGACAAATTGTGCAAATCAAGAAGAATAAGTGGATACTTGATGATGGATGTTCAAGACACATGACTGGTAATCCTGATATACTGAATGCTATTATCTATAAAGATGGAGGATTGGTTAATTTTGAAGACGACACAAAAGGATATGTGATTGGCATCAGCAATGTCAGTAACTCTAAAAACTCCTACTATTTCTAATGTTTTATTAGCTAAGAATATGAAACACAATCTGCTTAGCATTAGTCAACTTTGCGATAAAGGATACAAAATTAAATTTGAAAAAGTTAAATGTCACATCGAAGATAGTAATTCAAATATTATATTTGAAGGAATTAGTAAGAAAAATAATTATATTCTTACTATGAAAATCTTAAATGATAATTATGTCATTTGGCTAATACAAGTGACCCTTGGATTTGGCATAAAAGATTTGGGCATTTGAATTTTAAACTCTTACCTAGACTTTCTAAATTTGATCTAGTAAGAGGTATTCTTGGAATGGATTTTAAAATAGATAGTATATGTGATGCTTGCCAGTTAGGAAAACTTAGGAAGAGTTGTTTCAAATTAAAAGATATGATTTCAACTTTAAAACCTCTTGAGTTACTTCATCTAGATTTGTCTGGTCCATCTCCAATTCAATCAATAAATCACAATTGCTATGTCTTTATAATTGTAAATGATTATTCTAGGTTTACATGGAAAATTTTTATGAAACATAAAAGTAATACTTTTGATTTATTTAATTTTTTTTTCAAAAAGACTTCAAAACCAAGTTTCTTTAAAAATTATAACTTTTTGTAGTGATCACGGTGGGGAATTTGAAAATGAAAATTTTGAGAGATACTGCAATAAAAAGGGAATAACTCATAATTTCTCCTTTCCAAGAACTCCACAACAAAATGGAGTGGTAGAACATAAAAATAGGACGATTCAAGAGTGTGCTAGAACAATACTTTCAGATAGTAGTTTACCAAAACATTTTCGGGCTAAAGCAGTGGCTACAGCTTGCTACATTTTGACTAGAATGTTTAATTAGACCGTTAACTGATAAAACATCTTATGGACTTCTTTACAAGGAGAAATCAAAGGTATCTTATTTTAGAGTTTTGGAAGTAAATGTTTTATTCTAAATACAAAAGACAATTTGGATAAATTTGATCCTAAATTCGATAAATGAATCTTTATCGAATATTCTAGTAGAAGTAAAACATACAGAGTTTTCAATTTAAGAACTAATACCGTTGAAGAAACAATGCATGTTTCGTTTGATGAAAATTTCAAAGATGTTGAATAAATTAATGATGAAGAAGATTTTGCTACCCTAGATAATGAATCAACTGAACAAATAATGAACTTATTCATTCAAATAAAAAGGTTAAGCTTTTAAATGATCATCATATAGAAAATATACCAAGTGATATTGAATCTGTTATTAGAACTAGAAATCAACTAAATAACATGAGTAATGTTGCTTTTATATCATCTATTGGACCTAAAAATCCAAAGGAAGCATCGGCTGATGATTCATGGATTCTAATTATGCAAGAAGAACTGAATCAATTCACCAAAAATGACGATTGGGAACTTGTTCCTAGACCCAAGGATAAAACTATAATAGAAATTATATGGGCTTATAAAAATAAAATGAATGAACGAGGTGAGGTTGTTAAAAATAAATCTCGATTAGTCGCACAAGTTTATTGTCAAGAAAAATGAATAGATTATGATGAAATCTTTGCATCCGTAGCAAGATTAGAAGCCATTTGAATTCTACTTATTTTCGTAAACTATAATAATTTCAAATTATTTCAAATGGATGTCAAAAGTGCTTTTCTAAATGGATTTGTTAAAAAGGAAGTTTATGTTGAACAACCTCCAGTCTTTGAACTTGAAAAATTTCCAAACCTTGTTTTCAAACTTAAGAAAGCTCTATATGATCTGAAATAAGCTCCTAGAGCATGGTATGGCAAACTAAGATTTTTTCTATTACAATCAAATTTTGAAATTGGTAAATTAGATAATACTCTTTTCATTAAAAGAAATTAAAATGATATCCAATTGTACAAATTTATGTAGATGATATTATTTTTAGTTCAACTAATCATAAATGAATAAAGAATTTTATGAAATAATGACAAAAGAGTTTGAGATAAGTCATATGGGTGAACATACTTCTTCTTAGGTTTACAAATAAAGTAGTTAGATAATGGTATTTTTATTAGTTAAGAAAAATATGCTAGGGATCTAGTTAGTAAATTTTGTATGACTACTGCGAGTGGAAAACCCACTCCCATGGCAACCAATGAAGCTGGGAGTAGACCTATATAGGGGAACGATTGGGTCATTACTCTATATCACTGCGAGTAGACCTGATATCATGCATAGTGTTTGTCTCTGTGCAAGATACCAATCTCAACCCAAAGAGACTCACTTAAAAGCTGTGAAACGTATCATAAGATACGTTAAACATACTTTTGATTATGGTTTATTTTACCCTAAAAATAATTCATTTGATTTAATCTCTTATTGTGATGCTGTCTATGCTGGTTGCAAATCTGATTGAAAAAGTACAAGTGGAACTCGTCACTTTTTGGGGCATTCTTTGGTTTCAGGGTTTAGTAAAAAGAAAAATTCCGTTTCTTTATTAGCAACTGAAGCAGAATATATCTTTACTATTTTGGCTTGCTCTCATGTCATTTATATGCAACAAACCCTAAAAGATTTTGGATTAACAATTTCAAAATCATAAATTTATTGTGATAATACTAGTGCAATAAATTTATCAAAAAATCCTACTCATCATGCTAGGACTAAACATATTGATACCGGACATCATTTTCTTAGAGATAATATAAGTAAAGAGATTTTTTTCTCTTTAATTTATCAACTCCGAGAATCAAATTGCTGTTATTTTAACCAAACCTTTAAAATCAACCTATATTTACTAAATTAAGAAGAGAAGTAGGCATTTGTTCAATAATTAAGATATAGAATATAGATATAATAAAGTATATTTTTAATAAACAGAGATATACCAGAAAATTAAATTTTTTTATAGGAATGTCGGCATACCCTACCACCCATGTCGACATGCAACGGTAAAATTTGAAAATTTTGATTTTTCTTCTAAAATCAGTTTGGTAGTCATATAAACCTATGTATTTCGAATTTTTCTGTCTTCTCACTTCTCTTTCTCTGTAATAAACTTCTAAAAATTAAAACTAATGGCCTCCTCCATTAAATCAAACCAAAATGACACCATTTCTTTCCCTTCTCTTCATTCTGGTCCATTCCAACGCACTACACTGGCATGTGTGATAAAGATTGAAGAATCTATGAAGGATGCCATGCCAATGTTGACTGAACTTGAAGTTGTGCAAATAAGGATAACAAAAGAATAAGAAAAGCCAGGCAAAATTCTTTGGAATTTGCAAAAATTCCTAATGGATAATCATGTAAATCCTATTGTGATTGAAGAAGATTCTCCCAACATTCAAGTGGATAACCCATTAGAGCACAGCGAAGAGGAAGAAGAAGAAGAGAAAAAAGAAGAGGAAGAAGTACCTATGAAAGAAGATGACAATGTGGTCTGCGTAGGCGAAGTCTGTTTTGACAAAGATGGGAATTTGGTCGAACAACGTGGAAACTTTTGTTTTCATTATCCAAATTGTTTGATTTACAAATCTCCAATTGTCGAAAACTTCGTTAGTAGTGTTATTCTGTAATTTATGTACTTGAATATATTTGTGTGTTTATGTTCCATATATATATATGTAAATATAACATCGTATATAATAAACTTTTTTGTTTCTCTTATTATACTTCCTTATTAGTATTCAGTTTGGATAGTATTTGATTAAAGGAGAGCTATAAATAAGTTTAGAGTTAGTTTTTATTGATGATAAAGGGGAGAAGTATAAATTAGAGCAGTTATAGTAGTTAGGCTTAGATTAAGAGGGAGTTATTAGTTCTAGGGGGAGTTATAGGGAAGATGGATTATATTATATAAACATAGGGTGACATCATCATAAATGGGGAGATTGTTAGTCCTTAAGATGATGGTTTTGATGAAAACAACCTTAGGACTTGTTATAAAATATAAATACTAACGTTATGATTTAGATATGTATGTATATGCAAGATATAAACATGCAGGTACCAAGAATGAAGACTGTACAGTATAGAGATACAGAACTTCAAGAGTTCAGGATTTCAATAGTGCAAGATAAGCATCGAGTCTAGAATTATGTTAAAACTTCTTGAAAACACTTACATCTTTATTCGAAATTTATTTGTGGAATGGAATTCACTTCGAGCCTATTAAAGGGATGGAACTCTAGTGGGATGGAATACACGACAATATCTAGTGGAACATATAGTGATCCTATTTTGATATCCACTAATTCTATAAAAATGCTTTTCAAAAATAATTATCTCTTGTTTTTAAAAAATGTTTTCAAAACTTTCTTATCAAAAAGACACCTCTCTTTGTTTTAAATATTTTAGCGTCAAAACCTTTTTTTATCATTTTTAATATTTTGATTTCAAAATTGTCCTTGTTTTTAAACCTTCTCTTGTTTTAAATATTTAGCTTTAAAATATTTATATATTCAGATTTTAAATCAATTTATAGATTAAGATTATACATATTAAAATTACTTTCTAAACTCTTTTATATGTTTAAACTATATTCAAATATATTTACAAAGTTTAGAAATAGTTATGACAAATTATAGAGACCAATTTTAATAAGAAAATCGAAATATCAATTTTGCCTTGAGCATATTGACATCCCTCAACCCCTCAACCCTTCATGTCGACATGGTGTCCGTTATTTTCAAATTTCAATTTTCAAAGAAGTGTCTATTCGTCGTATTCTTTCTTGAATAGATATGGTTGTCGCTCTACTATAAATACTAGTAAGTTCTAAACCAATTTTTACTAGATTTCATTTATATTCTCTTCTCTTCATCTTCCACATTTATTCTAAAGAATCCTAAATTATACTCTGCCGAAATACCAAGTGAATCAAACTCGATTATCTCTTGTTTGATTCTCCGCCGCTCTCTCCATAAGATCTCAGTGCTACTCAGAGTTATAGCATCTTTCGTAAATCAAACTGTTAAGTAAAATGTGCGGTTGAGCCTTAAAATCAATTGGGTATGATTGCAGCTCCGGAAATCAATTATGTGATCTTGTAGCCTGCCTAAATTAAGAGAGTTTGCCTTGGACTCGAATACATGAGGGTGTCTCGTAGCCTTGAAACCGAGGGTGTAATCTGGGAGATTATTTTGATAAGAAATCTGTACGATTGTACGGGACTGGATGTAGGGTAACTCCGAACCAGTATAAAATCCTGGTGTGTTCTTTCCTTTACTGCTTTTATTTAGTATTTGCATCTATGCCTGATTTTGTGATTATATCTGTGTTTGTGAATTGCATTTGTTGGTGATTAAATTATATAAATTTTAAATTTTTTTAGAAAATCCACAAAACACTATTCATCCACCCTCTAGTGTTATTCCAGTCTTAAGATCCGTAATCCGCATTTCTCACAACGGTCGTTGAATTTGAGTTGGAAGCTAAGGCTGAAACTATTTTTCACTCTGAGACTCGATGAATTATTTATTTAACTCATACATCTATATCAAGTAATTATATCCCTTTTTTTGCTTTTCTTCAATTATGAATTGCGTAAATTTTCGTAATGATTGAATGATAGAATTAAAATAAAATTTACTGACATAGTTTTATTTGGTTAATGCTTGAATTGGTTGAATAGAATGTTTGAAATATTGGAATTGAATCAATAGTTAAAAATGAATTAAATGGTTAAAATAAGATTACATGTTAAAACTTATATTGTTCATTGTAAATTGGGTTGATGATTGAATATGCATACATTGTTGTATAATCAGAGTTTGTCGAAAAACAACTTGGATTGATAAACAATTCGGTATTATGTAATTGTATTTTATAGAGCAATGTTGGCTTAAGTTGTTGAAATTTTATTGGATAAATGTTTTTAAATGAATTTCAAAAATGTGATTTTATCCATTTTGATTCTTATTGGAATTTAGTTTATAAAATGTATAGTTAAATTATATTATCTTCTTAAGTTATTGTTTATTTCAAAATTTCCAATTAAAACTTTTAAAGATAAGCAATATTTATATACAAAATATTTTTAAAATTATTATTTATAAGTATATAATTTTGGAAATGCTCTAGAGGTAAAAGATAAGATATGGTATTAATTTAGAAAAGTGGTTATGAAAGTAATAAATTCAATTTCATGTAATTTTAGTTATAAAAGCTGTATGGATGATTTTAGAAAGAGTTTGAAAGCCTTTGGAAAATTATATATATAGACATACACACATACACAAAATAAAGTAATTTCTTGGGGTTCGACTGTATCCTATTTACAGTGGACCATGTTTACCTATTTTTTGAGGTTAGGTAAATCCACATTGCCACTTTATTTCTTGGGGTTCGACTGTATCCTATTATTTGTGGTTAGGTATGTGGCGACGTCTATTTCTTGGGTTTAAACTCCGCGTCACATTATTTTATAATGATAGTTGACTACCATTATTATTTTATTATGGATGATTATTTGTTTTGGAGATTTTAGTATAGATAATATGTATCCTTTCTGGCTTTAAGGAATAGTAAATTGGTTATCACCATATTTTGAGATGTTAGTCTATTGAGACGTGATATGTATTTATGAAATGGTGATTTGTTAGGCATGTCTTATTTGAGTATTTGTTTTAGGCCTATTTTATTTATGACTTATTTGATTATTGTTGAGTCATAATTGTGATATTTGTATCTATTGGTTTGATATGCTTTTTATGGATTTTTGGGTTTTAGGCATACCTTGAGATTACTTATTTAGAGGCAAGTCATTTATCGATTTATAAAGTTGTGAATGTAATTAATATGCTTTATTATGATTTTCTGTTCGACATAATTTATTATGACATATTATTTTAAATCATATAGTTATGGTATTAGTATCTCACCTTTTTTTAGATATAGTGTGAACCATTTATTATTCTAATATTCGGTCAGGCCGAGACTTTACATGTGTAGGTGCCCATTGGCTTTTGGATTTTGGGTTAGGTTTGGAGCAGCCTATTTTGATAATTTCAGTTTACTTCATCATTACATATATTGACATTTAGTAGTTATGTCATGTATATTATTCAGTAGTCATTTTGTATCTGATATAGTGTATGATATATTATGTATATTAGAGTGAGTCTAGTATCGACATTTTGTAGACTTATATCTTATTATGAAATATGTTGTATAGTCGGGGACATTCGAAAAAAATGAAGCACCAAATCATTGTATTTAGTAGACGTTTAAGACAAAGCTATGGATGGTCGCTCCTAACCAGCCCTATTCTCCGCATTAGCAGATAGTATTACTTAGTAATAGTCTTTGTTAATGTGGGTCTCGGTGTGGGGCATCACAGCTTGGTAACGCCAAATCGTTTAGTTCTCCTTCTCATTCCAATCTGTGAATCTGATTCTGATTTATCTTTATTATATACTATTCTGAATATTTTTAATTGGTGTGCTTGTTAGTTTGTATTAATAATGCAAATGTTAAATTTTTAGTTCAAATCCTCAAATCGATAAATAAGACGTGTCAGTGTTAGTATAAATATATACTCACATTCGATCGTCTTAACTAGCCGTATACTCCGGATTGGCAGATGATATTACTTGTAATGTTTTTGTTAAACTAAGCATAGCGATAGGATTGTTACATCTTGGTATCAAGCTGGATTTAGAACATTATAAAATGTAATTGACACGGAGTCGAGATTTAAACCTAGTGAGACTTAGAGTCCCGTCCATTGGGTATGTAGGGTAGAGCTAGAGTTTATATTCCTATTTACGATATAAATGTAAATGATTATTGAGAATAATCATCGGGACATATTTGTAAATATTTTGAATTTCTATACAAACTAATATAATGAAAATAATTTTAAATTTGGAACTCACATCTGTAAAGAGTGAGATTTAATTGATAGCATTAATGAGTCCTTAGATGAGTTGAAATTGAATTGTTGTGTCCTTGTCTGTTAGTGATTAGAGTTGCATGGAAGCTAAGTTGGAAGATAGCTTTCCGCTGAAGGCAATTGTTTGTTTGTTTGATTGAAATATATGTTGTTTACATCGATGTTTGTTTTGTTTATGCTTAGTTTAAATGTGGAATTGAATAAGATGTTATCACTCAAAGGATTTATAATCCCATTTGAATTTGAATGAACCGATTTTTAATAAAAGGCAGCGGTTCCTATAAAATAGAATCATTAGGGAATAATAAAATTGTTTAAGTAATTAATAGTTATAAAATATAGAAGGATAATCAATATTAATATAAATTTGAAATTGGAAAATATACTTAACAAATAAAATAAGAAATTTTTTCGATTGGTTGATGGATGCTAGGTTGTTTTGAATTGTAAACGACTGTGAAAAATTAATATTGAGTACCATTGAAAGTTGAAACCTGGCTAATAATAATAATGAGAACTTGCAGTGTCTTCAGTAGTGTAATTACTACAAAAAATCTTGAAAATTTAAATTTATATAAAATGAAATGTTAATCGATATGTGCGGCTAATTAAATGTTAAGATGAATTAAAAATTTGACGTTTGCTTGAGATATATATTGATGAATGTGTGTGCTATAGAATTATTATCAGTAAATTATTATTTCTATGACAACATTAATATTGATTGAAAGAATTTTAATAAAATCAAACATTTATTTGAATTAGAATCTTTTTGATATTAGATACACACACATATGTATAGGACTTGATTATGTTTATTATATACAAACACATATTTCGTAATGGCATAAATTATTTAAAGATATATGTATATCATATAGAAAATAATTTTGTGTTAAATTGCCCCATTGGTGCTTTAAGGATTCTGCTCGATGTGCTTGATCAACGTTATAGTGATTCCTAAACACTATGACGAGACATTCGAACCCACTGTTTTGGATAATAAAGTATTTTTAGAAATAATATTTTTGTAATGAAAGTAGATTTTTGAAATAATTAGATATTACACACACACACATACTAAAATAGTTAGTTTGGAAGGATGGTTTTGAAGATAAAATAATATTTCACAAAAGTGTATAAATTATAGTTTTGAAGGAGATGCCTTGGGATATGTTGATAAATATAATAAAGTATGTAAAATGAGAGTAGGATTTATATTTTAAATAAATTTGGCATTTTTGAAATCCTATATATTCAATTACAAAGATGCATTTTAAATAAATTGTGTTTGGTACTTTTAAATGATTGTGAATATTGTATTATGGTTATAACAGATGTTGGAATTTATATTTGAATAAAATGTAAAGTGATATAAAACTTATTTATATGTATTTCCAATTTAAGTGAAGTTTAAAATGAAACTATAATTCATTTATGAATGTAATAAGTATATTCTAAGAAAGATGTTTCGAAGATGAGATGAAATTTTAAAGAAAAGAATATTGTAAATGAAGAATTAAGAGATGAAAATCTAGTACAGTATGTAATATGAAAATTTATAATAACTTAAAAGTATTAGAAATTGTTTTGAATTGAACTTTGTTTTTTTAATTGATATTTTGATGCTGGAGTAGTTGTTGCACATGTTATTAGGGGTAGGTATGGAAGATTTCCGTACCAAGCAGAGCTTTTTCCGTTTCTTCCGATCGTTAGTGTAACAACCCGAGATTTTGGGACGTTAGATTTTGAACATTTAATTCATTTTAAATGTTAAATATGGATTTTGAATTCACTTTGAAATAAAGATTTTGGTTAAATCAATAGAATTTAGTTATAATTTCAAATATGACAATTCAATTGGATTTGAATAATAAAAAAAATTAAATATTTGGAATCGGAATAATTTGTGAATCTGAATGTAAATAGTTATGAAAATGGGTTCTAAGGTTTATTTTAAGTTTAGTTTGATTTGAATTTTCTATTGGATTTTTAGATGGAATTAAAAGTCGATAAGTTGAATTTGAAATTTTATATTAATTTAATAATGGAATTTAATAATATAATATTGTAAATAAACAGATTTTGATTTGGAATGAATTAGAACGGTTTCTAAAGTGAATATAAATTCTATACGATTTATAATAAAGTTAGTAAAGTTTTAAAAGTGAAATTTTAAGTGATTTCGGCAATTTCGGAAATCGCCCGATTTAATCGACGAGTTAAAATAGCCTTCCAGGGGCACAGTCTCAGAATTCGACGAAATCAGTTCCATTGGATGCGTAATAGTTAGTTATTATTGGATTTCAATTTTCGTAGCAATCAGAGTTGTCGTTTGACCCTGGTAGCTTAAAACGCATAGAAGCTATGTTAACCGATTTAATTTAAAATTGAGCGTTTATTTTCGTAACTCGCGCATATGATCAAATTAGCCTCCGAAACACGTTCCATTGTGTTCGGAAGGTGGGTAAAACCTTTTAATCGCCTAGCGGCATGTGTTGTTTGGAGTTCGTTTGTAAATGTTCGTTAAAAGTTGAATTTAATATTAATATAATTTATAAACGTTTATATAATACGTTTTTAGGGCCAAATCCCTAGAATTTTCTCGGCCGCTACTTGAGAAATCATTGGCCGATATTCAATTCCCTTCTCCCCAATTTCTCTCGAAATCTAGGCTATATTTCCAAAATCTTTCTAAATGAAAGTTGGAGAGCTCTTCAAGCCGAGCACATCCAACGGTGGATCTTGGCTATTGTCGCTGATTGGAGGTGGAAAATGGCTATGTTTGTGACGCCCCACCTCTATACCCACGCTAGCCAAGAACACTACGGTGTAATGCTGTCAACTAGCACGGAGAATAAGGCTGTTGAGGAGCGGCCATCAATAGTTGGCCTTACACTAGTATTGGTTATCTCGATGGGAGTGATATAAATATATATATTCTTTCATTTTTCATCTCTGATTTATTTTCTCCCATCGACATACCCCAATTCCAGTATAAAACGAACTACGATGGTTCGTAATAGTTTAGAACAATAAATATAAAATAACAACACAGATAATATAAATGCGGAACTCAGATGAAACAGAAAGTCTCATATATATATAATAACTGATGTCAGTTACAATACATTCACACGGTACATATGATACAACTACAACAGTCGACTCAGGAAGTTACATATACAAGTACATTAACGTATATAATATACATGAATACATATCTTCCTATACAATTTTACATACTACTACAAATGACGACGACTACTCCAAAAGATATGAAAGAACTTCATAGCTCTAGCAGCAACCCAAAGCAGAATATCTACAACCTGTAAATACTCGGTCTGACCCGAGTATTAGATTCAAAAGAAAATAATACTCGGGTCAGTCTAATTCAAACTCAGTTATTAGTGCACAGAAGCAATAATAATTAAATAATGAATAGACGACAGTAATTAAACCAAATCAGTATGCAATTCATAATATTGAATTGAAACGAACAAAACAGTTCAAAACATTTAAATATCAGTTAAAATATTAAGTCGAGTAGGGCTGCAGTACACGCACGCGTGCACTGCCTCGCCACTACGGAATATGGAATACGCAAAAAGATCCATAAGTCAAAACAAATAGAATATTTTAAAAGCCGCACCGTGTGGCTGTAGTTCACGCTTGCGTGCACTGCCTTGCCACTATAGTGATGTCGTGCCCAAAAACTCAATACCGTGTGGCTGCAGTTCACGCTTGCGTGCACTGCCTTGCCACTACAGTGATGATGTACCCAATGAATACCAACAGCAATCAAAACTGCAGAGGTCAAGTCTGGACGACATAAATGCGAACCCAAATGTACACAATGGACATACACTACTGGTTGCACATGGATAAAATGAAACAGAGATGCAACTTAGAGCTGCAGACATATAAACCAACCAAGGTGACATCATACACAAGGTTATAAATGTACGTATGCACAGCATAGCACACATGCGTAAGAAAAGGAAGTAGTACCCATATTCATGCAAACAATAGATAAAGGGCACCTATAACAACTACATGGAACTGGAGACTGCAACTTATATAGGAAATGTACATAAATAATCAACATGTTTCACTATGATCTAGTTTGCATACTTACTAATTCTTTTAGTTGGTGACCTGGGTAAAACTTGCCCACCTTATCATATATGAGACAGAGGAGGGATTCATGCATAATAATACGAACTGGTCACATTTTAATATAAGCATTAGGAATTTTATACATGGAAGTGTACAATGCTGCAAAAGACACAAGCAGATTGTACAGGAATCAATTAAGACCTGAACAAGTGGAAATGCTCGGCTCTAATAGAGTATAGATTAGTGCAACTGTCTCGAACAATAAGTGAACATCAAGCACAGGAATGCACCAGAGCTGTGACAAGATCAAGTGAACCAAGACAGCTCACATGTGATATAGTGAACTAACCAGATTCGAATATCAATACCATAGCCTTAACAGTGGTGCAACAGAACCTAAACAAGTAAACTGCTCATATACACTAATCAGTGTTAACAGACTTGATTATTAGCCAGTAAGAAATGCATCAGAAGAAACATGGCACACATTGATATGCCTTTATGTTTTGGACAACAAAAATGAATATATAGAAAATATTTTCAATGCAATGGTTCTATCAAAATATGTTACATGATGATCAAACTCAATGCAAGCAACCTGAATGGTCACAGGCATGAATACACAAATACCTATATGCAATTGTGAAACATCACTACGCACAGGCAGTGGTAAAAACTCCAAGTGACTATGTCAGGCTAAGTCAAAACAACAATGCAAGACAGTGATTGAATGGCCACAAACCAAACATATAAACAATGCCAAGCTCGAATATCAGAAACCCAAGCTATGACATACAAAGATCAAAGAATTCACAAAGTCAACTGCCGGGTGAACCAAAGTAGGTCGAAGTAACCAAAATTCACAAAACCAAAACTTCCAGATAATCACAGTAGCCGTGGCAATTGAACAGAGTAAATATCAAGCCGCAGTTCAAAACACATCAGTAAAACAAAAGGCAACAGCAAAGCATTTTAGCAAAAATCAAAGTGGCCGATGTCAACTAAAAATCAACACCATGATGACCAAGGCAAAAAGAGCGAACAAACCAGAAACTAAAACTATGAAACTAGTAATCACAATATGTACGAATTCAAATAAATTCCAGAAATCATCATAATCATTCAACCAGAAATCAAGTGGCCGAGATAAATCAATAGACGAGTACTAATGATTTTTTATACGAACTCGAGTGAGAATTAGAAGACGTGAGTGTATAAAATCACTCACATATACGAATTTACACAGTCAATAACCCAATATCGAAACAAAGATGACCACGAAAACAAAAACGAACGAAATCTCATATTTTGAGTGAATTAGATGTGAGAAAGTCTCACCTAGTCGACGAATTGAGGCCAAGCACACCGCAGCAGCCATTAATTGATGAAGTCCTAATTTTTGCCGATGAAGGACGAACAATACGAGGCCGCCATTATCTCCTTTTTGATGGTATTAGGTTTTCGAACGAAAAAAAATAAAGAAAAGGGGACGGGTTCGAAAATGAAAAGAGAAAATGGGGGAGGGTCGAACGACATTCAAAAATAAATGGCCGGTAATCACAAATTTCAAAGCTCACAACACATAACAAATTTTATTTTATTTTATTTTTAAGAATTTCTTTTAACAATTTATAAATCAATTTAAAATTAAAAATTTAAAACTTCAAAAGGAAATTTGCAATAATATTAATCATTTAATGTCGATTAAAAATAGATGCGAAATACCGGGTTGTTACAGACTCCCCTCCTTAAAGAAATTGCGTCCTCGCAATCATAAGGAACAAACGGGTAAAAGGTAACAACCATAAAAGCATGTCATCACATGATGAAGAAATTCGAAGTACGAAGTTCACCATAAAGAGCATGATAGAGAAAGCCTGATCGTGATTGCTCGATGAATTCTCTGGATTCCAAAGTGAAATTCATAGGATTTGAGAACCAATAAACTTTCACGAGAAAACATCTTTATTTCGAAGGTGCCGAACCCCCGAAACATTGATGTGAATAGAATGTTGCTCAACGTCAAATCTGGTGAAACTTCAATTTCTTCAATAATACCGGGCTCAAAAATAGAAATCGGAAATTCCTAAGGCATTTCCGTAATTGGAAGACGTAGAAAACGTCATGAATAGTAGAAAATTGAGCCGGTACACTGGCGTAGTACAATATAAACGCCAAAGAAATCTTTTAATTTCATAAAGGAAATTCACAAATTATCAACAAAATCTAATTATCAATAGATAATTCAGAAATCTCAAATTACAAATATTCGATTATCAAAAACGATAATCAAACCACAAATATCTAATTATCACAAACGATAATTAGAAACAATAATTATCTGATTATCAAAAACGATAAATCAGAAATCATAAACATCCAATTATCAAAACGATAATCAGAAATTACCACAACGGTAATCAAATTTCAAATCACAAAATTTTCAATTAACGAGTCCGAAATTAACCGAAATAGCAAACGCACATGACCCATAACCACGAGTTTTACTAAATCGTTTAATTCACTTCATCGTTTCCTTGAAAGTGCAAAATTGTGTATTTTAAATAAATAACATTTTACGTTCTCAAACGAACAAGTCCGGAATTAAGCGAATCAGTAAAAGAAAGGGGTCATAGTCCTCGATTTTACTGAAACGTTTATATCGCTTCCTCATTCTTTTGAAAGCGTAAATCATAAAAATTTTGAAAACAATTTTGATTTATATTTTGAAACAATTTTTTTTTTTTTTTTTTAAAACACGTGATTAAAACAACGACATCAGAAGCAACTTCGATAAGTGGATTTTCATTCATCCAAAGAGTCACAAGAATCTTCTCTAAGATAGAAAGGGGTATCATACCCTAAACTTGTATTCATAACAAGTCAATAACACACGAATTCACCAATGCACAAGAATTGATAAAACTTATCAATAGAAATCACGAAAATTGGTGAAGCACAAATTCTAGAAATCCTCACAAGAAATCCAGAAAACACAAGCTAAGAGTATGAGAACTCGAACGCGAGTATGAAAACTCGAACGCGAGTATGAAAACTCGAACCGGAGTATGAAAACTCGAACGCGAGTATGAAAACTCGAACGGAGTATGAAAACTCGAACGGAGAGTATGGAAACTCAAACGGAGTATGAAAACTCAAACGGAGTATGAAAACTCGAACAGAGTATGAAAACTCAAACGGAGTATGAAAACTCGAACAGAGTATGAAAACTCAAACGGAGTATGAAAACTCGAACAGAGTATGAAAACTCAAACGGAGTATGAAAACTCGAACAGAGTATGAAAACTCGAACGGAGTATGAAAACTCGAACAGAGTATGAAAACTCGAACGGAGTATGAAAACTCGAACGGAGTATGAAAACTCGAACGGAGTATGAAAACTCGAACAGAGTATGAAAACTCGAACGGAGTATGAAAACTCAAACGGAGTATGAAAACTCGAACGGAGTATGAAAACTCGAACGGAGTATGAAAACTCGAACAGAGTATGAAAACTCAAACGGAGTATGAAAACTCAAAGGAGAGTATGGAAACTCACCAACACGCGAGCATGAAAATTCATCAACACATGTAACACAAAGCGAGAACGGGAGCACAGAATCTCACCTACACGTGAGCATGAAAATCACCAACACGGGCAACGCAAAGCGAGAACGGGAGCACGGAATCTCACCTACACGCGAGCATGAAAAATCATCAACACGTGCAACGCAAAGCGAGAACGGGAGCACGGAATCTCACCTACCCGCGAGCATGAAAAATCATCAACACGTGCAACGCAAAGCGAGAACGGGAGCACGGAATCTCACCTACACATGAGCATGAAAATCACCAACACGTGCAATGCAAAGCGAGAACGGGAGCACAGAATCTCACCTACACGTGAGCATGAAAATCACCAACACGGGCAACGCAAAGCGAGAACGGGAGCACGGAATCTCACCTACACGCGAGCATGAAAAATCATCAACACGTGCAACGCAAAGCGAGAACGGGAGCACGGAATCTCACCTACCCGCGAGCATGAAAAATCATCAACACGTGCAACGCAAAGCGAGACGCTATCTCATGGTTGCAAGCCATTAATTTTGACACACGAATGGCCCGAAGACCGTGGGGCGCTACCCCACATGTGTGAGTCGAAATCACACAGATTGAGGTCCAGACTAACCAAAAAATCAAAAGAGGTATGTGTGAGTGGAATCACACAAGTGGTGTCTAGTCTAACCTCACAATCAAAAGAAAAGTATGTGTGAATGAAATCACACAAGTGGTGTCTAGACAATCCTCAAAGCCCAAGAGATATGTGTGAGACGAAATCACACCGATGAGGCCTAGTCTAACCGTAAAAATGATCGTCATGATCAACGAGAAGTGTCAATTACACTAAGTCAGTAAATGTAAAAGTTTAGCATCATGTCCCATAACCACTTACTTAACTTAAATATTTACGAACAAACTATAAATCTTCACTAATAAAATTTGTCACTAGAGGTTCAATCGAACAAGTCCAACAATTAACCGACGAAGTAAACGCAAGCGTTTCATACCACTTGTTTTACTAAGCCGTTTAATTAGATTTCTCATACGAGTGAAATAAAGATTTGTATATACTAATAGATTGGAAAACAGTTTCAAAAACGAGTTTGGTATTGAAAATAGAGTTGAAAACATTTTGATAAAAGAGTTTTTGATATTTACTACTAGTATTGAAACCTTTATATTTTTAAAGTGACAAATCACAAAAATGATTGTAGAAACAATCAATCACAAGAATTCACATACGAAGACGTGAATAGAATCCAAAGAAATCGATACCGAATTCATCGAAAGGTATGTTCACAAAAATCCCGAAGAAAAGGTCATCAAAGTTGCTAATAAATGATAGCAACAAATCGGGAAATAATCAAGAATTGATTAAATTCGAAACCAAATCAATTCACTAAGATTCACATTCGAAGACGTGAATAAAATACAAAGAATTCGATTCCAAATCCATCAAAGTAGGAATACCCGAAATTCCTGAAATAGAAGTTATCAAAGTCGACAAAGGTGATAACAACTAACCGGAAAAGAAGAACCGATCAACAATTAAAAAAACAAAGCAGAACGAGTATAAATGCTTGAATGACTTTAGCAAAAGTAAAGGTCAAGTCAACGTCCATATCGACAAGGCAAAGACCAAGACAATTTCTTTTATACCAAAGAAATTTTAAAACTATCAGAGAGAGGCACATGAAAACCAACAAACCATGGATAAACAGACAGAGTCGACAATTGGAATGCAATTTGTCTCAAAGATTGATACCCAAAACCCAATTGTATGGAAACTGCATTAAGTACACGAATCAGAGATAAGAATGCATATATATAGCAGTTCGAATAAACAATGCGAGTTCAAATCGAAGTGGGTACTAGTTGCAGCAATATGCAACTTGGTAGAGCATATATACACTGATACTTAGAAGTGTAAACTCAAGTGAGCAAGTGTGATAGAGAATAGCAGCAACGCTCACGAATAAGCGTTAGGAATTCATTCCTAACAATCAAAGATGATCTTAAGACAAAGATGTGAAATAAAACATCGACAAATAGTTGTAACACATGTACTATCTAAGTTATGTTTTATATTTGTTCTAAACCCCAGGCTCTGATACCAAGCTGTGACGCCCCACCTCTATACCCACGCTAGCCAAGAACACTACGGTGTAATGCTGTCAACTAGCACGGAGAATAAGGCTGTTGAGGAGCGGCCATCAATAGTTGGCCTTACACTAGTATTGGTTATCTCGATGGGAGTGATATAAATATATATATTCTTTCATTTTTCATCTCTGATTTATTTTCTCCCATCGACATACCCCAATTCCAGTATAAAACGAACTACGATGGTTCGTAATAGTTTAGAACAATAAATATAAAATAACAACACAGATAATATAAATGCGGAACTCAGATGAAACAGAAAGTCTCATATATATATAGTAACTGATGTCAGTTACAATACATTCACACGGTACATATGATACAACTACAACAGTCGACTCAGGAAGTTACATATACAAGTACATTAACGTATATAATATACATGAATACATATCTTCCTATACAATTTTACATACTACTACAAATGACGACGACTACTCCAAAAGATATGAAAGAACTTCATAGCTCTAGCAGCAACCCAAAGCAGAATATCTACAACCTGTAAATACTCGGTCTGACCCGAGTATTAGATTCAAAAGAAAATAATACTCGGGTCAGTCTAATTCAAACTCAGTTATTAGTGCACAGAAGCAATAATAATTAAATAATGAATAGACGACAGTAATTAAACCAAATCAGTATGCAATTCATAATATTGAATTGAAACGAACAAAACAGTTCAAAACATTTAAATATCAGTTAAAATATTAAGTCGAGTAGGGCTGCAGTACACGCACGCGTGCACTGCCTCGCCACTACGGAATATGGAATACGCAAAAAGATCCATAAGTCAAAACAAATAGAATATTTTAAAAGCCGCACCGTGTGGCTGCAGTTCACGCTTGCGTGCACTGCCTTGCCACTATAGTGATGTCGTGCCCAAAAACTCAATACCGTGTGGCTGCAGTTCACGCTTGCGTGCACTGCCTTGCCACTACAGTGATGATGTACCCAATGAATACCAACAGCAATCAAAACTGCAGAGGTCAAGTCTGGACGACATAAATGCGAACCCAAATGTACACAATGGACATACACTACTGGTTGCACATGGATAAAATGAAACAGAGATGCAACTTAGAGCTGCAGACATATAAACCAACCAAGGTGACATCATACACAAGGTTATAAATGTACGTATGCACAGCATAGCACACATGCGTAAGAAAAGGAAGTAGTACCCATATTCATGCAAACAATAGATAAAGGGCACCTATAACAACTACATGGAACTGGAGACTGCAACTTATATAGGAAATGTACATAAATAATCAACATGTTTCACTATGATCTAGTTTGCATACTTACTAATTCTTTTAGTTGGTGACCTGGGTAAAACTTGCCCACCTTATCATATATGAGACAGAGGAGGGATTCATGCATAATAATACGAACTGGTCACATTTTAATATAAGCATTAGGAATTTTATACATGGAAGTGTACAATGCTGCAAAAGACACAAGCAGATTGTACAGGAATCAATTAAGACCTGAACAAGTGGAAATGCTCGGCTCTAATAGAGTATAGATTAGTGCAACTGTCTCGAACAATAAGTGAACATCAAGCACAGGAATGCACCAGAGCTGTGACAAGATCAAGTGAACCAAGACAGCTCACATGTGATATAGTGAACTAACCAAATTCGAATATCAATACCATAGCCTTAACAGTGGTGCAACAGAACCTAAACAAGTAAACTGCTCATATACACTAATCAGTGTTAACAGACTTGATTATTAGCCAGTAAGAAATGCATCAGAAGAAACATGGCACACATTGATATGCCTTTATGTTTTGGACAACAAAAATGAATATATAGAAAATATTTTCAATGCAATGGTTCTATCAAAATATGTTACATGATGATCAAACTCAATGCAAGCAACCTGAATGGTCACAGGCATGAATACACAAATACCTATATGCAATTGTGAAACATCACTACGCACAGGCAGTGGTAAAAACTCCAAGTGACTATGTCAGGCTAAGTCAAAACAACAATGCAAGACAGTGATTGAATGGCCACAAACCAAACATATAAACAATGCCAAGCTCGAATATCAGAAACCCAAGCTATGACATACAAAGATCAAAGAATTCACAAAGTCAACTGCCGGGTGAACCAAAGTAGGTCGAAGTAACCAAAATTCACAAAACCAAAACTTCCAGATAATCACAGTAGCCGTGGCAATTGAACAGAGTAAATATCAAGTCGCAGTTCAAAACACATCAGTAAAACAAAAGGCAACAGCAAAGCATTTTAGCAAAAATCAAAGTAGCCGATGTCAACTAAAAATCAACACCATGATGACCAAGGCAAAAAGAGCGAACAAACCAGAAACTAAAACTATGAAACTAGTAATCACAATATGTACGAATTCAAATAAATTCCAGAAATCATCATAATCATTCAACCAGAAATCAAGTGGCCGAGATAAATCAATAGACGAGTACTAATGATTTTTTATACGAACTCGAGTGAGAATTAGAAGACGTGAGTGTATAAAATCACTCACATATACGAATTTACACAGTCAATAACCCAATATCGAAACAAAGATGACCACGAAAACAAAAACGAACGAAATCTCATATTTTGAGTGAATTAGATGTGAGAAAGTCTCACCTAGTCGACGAATTGAGGCCAAGCACACCGCAGCAGCCATTAATTGATGAAGTCCTAATTTTTGCCGATGAAGGACGAACAATACGAGGCCGCCATTATCTCCTTTTTGATGGTATTAGGTTTTCGAACGAAAAAAAATAAAGAAAAGGGGACGGGTTCGAAAATGAAAAGAGAAAATGGGGGAGGGTCGAACGACATTCAAAAATAAATGGCCGGTAATCACAAATTTCAAAGCTCACAACACATAACAAATTTTATTTTATTTTATTTTTAAGAATTTCTTTTAACAATTTATAAATCAATTTAAAATTAAAAATTTAAAACTTCAAAAGGAAATTTGCAATAATATTAATCATTTAATGTCGATTAAAAATAGATGCGAAATACCGGGTTGTTACAATGTTCGTCGTCGTTTAAGCATGTATTACGAGGCATTTGCGACACCGAGTTCGTGCGCGTTCAGGGTGGAAGTGGAGTCGGCGAGTCACTTCGATAGGGTGGGGTTCGATCGTCGACTAGTGCGGCGTGGAGGTCGTGTAAATCGAGGAAGTTATGGCGGCTATGGGTTTGGTGAGATACTGGAACGCGAGCGTGAGGGGGAAGAAGCTGCGCGATTTTGGTTCTTGCATGCATCCTACGGCCGATGGTAAATATAAAAAAAGAATTTAGTTTTTTTTTTAAATCTTTAAAACTGAATAACTGTTGCATAAGTTATCAGATTCAAACGAAACAAGAAGCGCCAGAATTGCAGCGACGTGATCTACGCGCTGCAACAGATCCGGATTCGTTTGGAGCAAGCAAATTTTTTGAATTAAATCGAATGGTTCGATTTAATTTAAAATTAAAACGCACGTTGAAATTCAAGGTGAGTTAATCTCACTCATATATGGAATTTCCAGTTAATTTTAAATAGTTAATATATAAATGAATAATTGATTGGTTGAATGTAAATATTATTATCAGTTTGGATATGATATTTATCTGTTACGCTAATGTCTGTGGATGTTGGAAAAACATGTTGGAGGGATCCAACTTGATTCCTCACAATATAGAAATTATTTTCATAATTGATGATGTGTTTTATTTATATACTGTGATAGATTAATTTGAAAATTAAACTGTGCCGTGCTATGATTGGATAAATGTAATCTGGGAATTTAAAATATAAATAAAATAAATTGGGTTTAAAAAGGAAACTTTTAAGTAAAGAATTTAAGGGAATTAAATTCGAAAATTGGTTAGGAGTCTGTCAAAGTGTTTTTGAAATTTTGATTTAAAAGGAAATGTGAAATGAAAATTTATAAACTGGGTTTATAAATAAAGTGAAATATTTATTGAGGGTAAATATTGAAAGTATAGGTTTCCGATGGGAATTTCTATAAGAAGTGCAAATTGCTTAAAAATAATAGTAAGATTGTTTTTTTAAGGATGGGAAGTGTACTTTTTCCTGGAAATTTAGTATGTTTTAAAGGAAAGCTTTCAAAATATAAATGGGCAGTTTAATATGTGTTTAGAATATTTGAGAAAGAAAATATTATTTTAATTGTTTAAAGTGTAAGTAAATATTTATTTAAGAGATTATGGTATTTAATTATCTTAAAGGTAAAGTAGAATTAAATTTTCAAAAGGAAATTTTAATATAAATATTTGATTTAATAACTTTATTTTAAAAGTTAAATTTGGCTTAAATTACTTAGGAAACCTCTATATATTTCCTTAAAGTATTATTTTTAATTAAGTAATTTCTAGTAGCTTTAGTTTAAATATTTTAAGCATATATTTTGAAGGTGGTTTTCCAGGAGATGGGAATGTGTTTAAAAATGAAAGGAATTTATTTTTAAATTGTGGAAAGGAATTTACGGGATTTAAACGTAAATTTGAATTGAGGTAAATCATGTAGGATTTATAAAAAGATTCTTTGGTTTATTCTGAAAATGGAAGTGTAGTTCCTTGAAAAGCCAAGTACGTTTCAACAGATTTTTTTAAGTAAAAAAAATCTAAGTTTTAAATTTGTTTTTAAAAGAATGTTTTAAGAAAATTATTGTTTAAGTTGAAGAATTTTTAAGAGTAAATATTTAATAAATTAGTGATAGTAGTAATTACTATTAAAGGGGTTAATTGGTATATGCTTTAAAAGAATATCATTAATATTTATATTTTATAAACTAGTTTTATTGTAAAGATAGTTTGGTTAAAGTTTTATTTGAAAAACTTGTATAAGATTTCATAACTTTATTTTAAAATTTAGTATGACTTAACTTTATTTTGAAAAAAAATAGTTTATATTTTATAAAGCAGTTTTATTTGAAACATTTAAAAAGTACGTATATATTTCAAATAAAGTATGCAAGTACCTTTAATTTAAATTATTTTATATCTAAAGTATTGGTACTTGGATGTTTTCAGAGGAAGTTAAGATTTTGGAATTTAGTCCATGAGAAGGGTAGGGTTTGAAAACTGTTTCCAAAATGGTTGAAATGGAAATGTATCTTGGGAAGATATTTTGAGGTTAATAAATAATTTGGAAAAATATTTATTGTTTGATGGATGTTTGTGAATGTTAATTGATAGCTAAATCACCGACTATTAATATTGGCCAATGCGTTGATCGTTTCGAAGAGATCGGGATCGAGATTTATTTCTCGAAAACCACTTCGATCCGGTTTATATGTTTTTCATGGGAAAAACGAATTCGGAGTCGAAGATGGAGCAGTGAAGTGCAAAGGCTAGTAACCACTAATCCTGAGGATGATTCCAAAATGGATGTAGTAGGAGTAGTGCTGTCGGTTCCGTTCGAACCCGGGACAGACTTGTATAGATGAATGCTTTCGGAACATCGTCAAGTGGACGGTGGACATTCTAAGTGAAACATTCTAAAAAGGTAACGCTTAGCCTCAAGCCTCATCAATCGGGAATGACTAAAAATCACGGGTTATGCAGCAAGACTATGTGGGTAGCACCCATTAGGGTGAGGTCATCTGTGACGGCCCAGGATTCCTAACAATTTAAATTCGAATATTTAATTGATTGTAAATATTTAAAAAGTTAATTTTTAACTTGAATTCAAATATTATTATTAATAGCAATTAAGTTATTAGATTTAATAAATTGAAATTGGGTAAATTTTTGAATCTTCATTTTTAAGCTTGTTAAAAATAATTTGAAGACCTGCAAAATTTATATTGATAGTTCTGAAGATAATAAAAGCTTTTAAATTGAAATTGGAAGTGATTCGTTCGGTTTTAAAAATTTATCGTTTAAATTGAAATTAAAAATAGCCTTCCGAGGCACAGTCTCGGAATTCGACGAAACCAGTTCCATTGGATCCGTAATAGTTGGATATTGTCGGATTTCAATTTTCATAACAATCGGAGTTGTCATTTGACCCTGGCAGCTCAAAACGCATAGAAACTATTTTAATCGATTTAATTTAAAATTGATCGTTTACTTCCGGAACTCGCACATATGATCGAATTAGCTTTCGAAACACGTTTCATTGTGTTCGGAATGCGGGTAAAACCTTATAATCTCCTAACGGCATTCATTAAGAGGAGTTCGAAATTTTAAGTAGCAATTAAGGAGGCATTTTGGAGGTTTTATAATATAATAAAATCGGAAGTCAACTAGTCAAAGATATTTTTATAAATAAACACTCGTACACAAGAAGCTGTCCCCAAATCGATATTTTATCTCCGTCTCCCTCTCTAATCTTAAAACAGAAATCGAACTCATTTAAAAAAAAATGGAAGCTTGGATTTCGAATTCACAAAGCTGGTTCAAATTTGTTCTCTTCACAAAAGAATGCCGAAACCCCCTCTTCCTTCTTCTAGTTTGAAACCCTAATCAAAATAAAAAAAGGGTAAAGGAGGGGAACGGTTGCGTCGTGCTTGAGACTGAGGGGAGGTCAGCCTTGGAAGCGGTGATAGGAGGTGGCGCGAGTGAGCGCGTTGGTTGGAGGCAGAGGCTCGAACAAGAATCGGCAACGAAGTCGCGTCTTCGAGTTAGGGTTCGATAGCGATGAAGCTCGTACTCGCACACGATTCGATGGTAAGAAGTTTTGGCATTCGAACGACGAGGGTTTGGCTGCGCGGTTGAGGGTTGGCTGCTCGATGGAAGGGGAGGCTCGCGAATGGATTCTCTAGCATTTGGGGGATTTTGCGTCTCGGTGTCTAGAAGAGGGAGTGGCAGCGACGACGAGGGGAGCTTGGCAAATTGCTATGCGCGGGTCTGGCAATGGGAATACGGAGGTAAAGGTAGTTTACTCTTAATTAAATTTATTTATCACATATGGATGAGATTTAAATTTGCAGTAGAATACAAAACAATTCTGTTTTGAAATTCAATATGTATATAGAGGCTAGAAAGGAAATTTTAAAATGTTGAATATTTATATAAAATTAGATTTTTGAGAACTATAAATTAATTTTTAGTATATGGGTTTCAAAAGAAGAGAAATAATTACTTATTTTTGAAAAATTGGTTCGAATAAAATAATTGGTAAATCAAATTTTATTAAACGGTAGTTGATAATTTAATTATTCCGAATATTAATAAACCATATAAATGTTTATACAAGGTTGAAAATCGTGGAATCAAATCGAGAATGAAGTGGATTGCAAATTTAAGAGGCAAAGGTGAGTAAATCTCACTCTTTTGGATTTTTATTTAAATTTAAATGGTTAAATTTAAATAATTGGTTGAATGATGGAATTAATTTGATGTGCACTGTGAACTGATGATCTGGTGACCTTGGTTTTGGTTGGTTCTCGAGTTAAGAGTTGTTTTGACTCGAAGTATTCGGGTTTTAAATTGTTTTAAACATAAATCATAAATAAGAAAATGTTTCCATTTTAAAGTTAATAAGGGCTTAATGATTTGTGATTCATTAAATTAGTAGGGTAATTAAAATGGATAATTATTTAATTCAATTAACTAATGATTTGGGTTAATTAATTTAGTAATTAAGGGTTTGAATTATAATTAAGGTTTAAGTTAATTAATTAAGTTTAATTAATTTAAAATAATCATTGGATGTTTTGATAGGTAATTACTTAATGTAATTAATAAAATATAATTACTTTGTGTAATTAGTCAAGAGATTAATCAAGATAATGAATTAAGGAGTAATTAATTTATTTAATGAAGTAAATAAAAAGGTAGATGAGTACAGGATGAGATAAATTAAGAGTGGTTAATATTTGTGGTTTAATTAATGATTAATTATTTAATGTAAGTAAATTAGATTAGGATAAATTAAAATATAATTGGAAATCATTAATTTATATAATTAATGATGTAATTAAAGATTGATTAATTAAGATTAATGAATCAACAATAAGTGACTTATGAGAAATTAATTAATATAAGTAATTAAGGATTAATGTAATTAATATAGTTAATTAATTTATGAAGTAATTAAAGATTACTTATTGATTTTGGTTAAGAATATATCGTGAAGTTAATCAAAGATAATTACTTGAATGTAATTGAAGAATAATTAATCCAGGGTGATTAATTAAGATGAATAATGAAGGGATGATTGATTAATTGATTAGAAATTAATTAATGACAAGTGAAGAAATTTAAGTGATTGAGGTTAGTAATTCAACTAGAATTAATTAAACTAATTTTGGTAGCGATCAAGCTTTGCTTATGGATGATTGAATGGCATTGAATGCTTTGAATGAGTTGATATCTCTGATATGAAATGTTGTGTATTTCATTTGGATAATTTGGGTTAGGATGACATGAGACTCGAAGAGATCGGGTTCGGGTATAAGGAAATACCTGAAACCACTTCGAATTTTTATAGATTGATACGTGAAATCTATAGGCTGGAACGAAGTGATTTAAAGGAGTTGGACTATTTAATCAAAAATTTTGGTACGCAGAAAATTGATGTGTGAAATAAGTGATGTCTATAACAAATTGTGAATTTGTAAATTAATACGAGTTACCCCAGGTTTTATTAAGTTGTATGCTTTGTATTCCATGTTAGATGGGTTTACTCAATCTGGTTTCCAGCCTGACCCGGGTGTTACTTTGATGTAACGCTCGGGTCAGACAGAGTATTACAGATTTTCAAGTAAGGACGTTCTGGAGTTCATGAGGCGAGCTGAATGGTAGGAATGTATGGAGTATTTCCGCTGTAATATATTTCTGATTATCTAAGACATGTTGATTTGTATATGTCCAGTGTCTGTATATATGTGTGAATCTGATGTATTATAAATGTATTTTGACAGATAGAATCCTTTTGTAAACTGTTATTATTTATTATTATATTTTATCCGCTGCGAATGTGAGATGTTGATGTTTCTGATCTTCTTCTTCTTCTTCTTCTTCTTCTTCTTCTATCTCTTTCTTCTTTTTCATAACTATCTGATTTTCGGGTTCGAAAATCTTTGGGTCGTTACGTCATCCCTGTCTAGATGTCCCTTTTTATTCGGCTTAGTGGTACGATTGCTGATCCTAACCGTAGGGTGATCTTACTCAGGATTATCCAGTAAGGGGTAGTCCCAATCTTGTGCTGTAGGGAATTAGGAGTAATCCTCGGTATGGTGATCTAGGCCACATACTGTGAGAGGTGGTACCTCAGTGCCTAATCATTAGTTGGAAATTTGTTTTCCCTACGAGCCTTTTACGAGTTTTGTTTGTATAACCCACTTTGTGGCTAGTAGCTGGAATTTAATCATGTAACAATTTCGGCTATTTTAATAAGTATTTGTATATAGACATTATTATAATATTAGAGGATTTTGATAAAAATGTTTTAGCTATCGTAAGGTAAAAACCCGACATGTTTATTTGTGGCGTGGTCTTACGAGATGCTTTTGATTTTCAAAGGATTTTTGAAACTATAATAATCAATTTGGGTATATTTTTCTCTCACGCTGGTATTCCAAACTAACTAGGGTGTTATTTCATTATAATGCTCGGGTCAGACCGAGTATTATAGATTACAGGAAAGGATGCTATGGAGCTCAGGAGAGGAGCTGGAGACCGAGACGTATATTCATACTTGTTTATATCCGTTGCTGTGATTGTTTGAAATTGTCAGACTGGTAATTGTTGGTTGTTTATGATACTCTGATGGTATATTGTATAAAATAGATATAGTTTTCATTTTGTGTAAAGATCTGTTGTTGACTATTATATTTTGGTCCGCTGCGATGGTTAGATTTTGATATTGTTTTCTATTTTCTTTCTTCCATCCTCTTTCTTTTTCCTCAACAATCTGTCTTTTCCGGCACTCGATCATCAACATATTATATTGCGGCGTATTTTGTGTCGATTTTCGAGGTTCGTGAAGGGCGGGTCGCCACAGTTAGTGGAAAGACCATATTTGTTCCATGTTTCATTCCATCAACTCCGGAATTTTGCAAATTGAAAATCACAAAAATTGGAAAATGTGGAACGGAACATGGAAATTTCACTTTTCCTATAACACGAGAACCCTGTTTTCTGTAGCATGGAAAAACCTTCTGTAACCGCTTTTTACTGTATATTTTTCACAGCCTTTTATAATATTTGTGAATCATTGAGAAATATATACGCATAAAAATGACACTGCTAATTGAATCTTTTTCTGCAAATAGTCATTGATATTGTTTTGTAAGTAGTTGTCGATAGGTAGACTTTTAAATGGTGAAAAACAGACAATAAAAATTATATACGATAACAAACACAGTTAGACTTTAGTAGGCATCAAACAACAAATAATAATACATCAAACAACAAAGAAGAATATACAAATACATGTTAGATAATAATAAAAGGATAATACTTCAATTTGACATGCAAAACTGCTAAATTATTAACAAGCAAACTGACCATTCAAAACTAACGAGCAACACTGCTAGATAGTACATGCAAACTGACTCATTAAAACTATAAACTAACAAGGAAACTACATCCATTTGCCTTCTAAACTCCCTTCAAATATTTACCATTCCAGATTCATTCTTTTCTTTCCTTCTTCATATACAAGAAAGTAAAAAGACATGTAAATCAATTTTCAAATTTTTCATAAGTACTTTGTGAATATAATAAAAATTTAACAAGAAAGATACTTTTTTTTCTGAATAAAAAATATGTAATAATACGTTATTATTAGAAAACAGTCTCCGCTCTAATGAGTGTTGAATAAGTTGATGTTCAAATGATTTGAAAACAATGAGAATGATATAAAAGTTTTCTTCTTTAATGGTTCTGTATACTTTTCCAAAATTTATTATGAGTTTATAATTGGTGGTAGTCTTTTGAAATATAATACAAACACAGTACGCTTCCTGATAGGTTGGATATTTCAAATAGATTTGCCAGACCCCATGGTGATTTTGATTATTCTTTTTTCATTTTCCTGATGATTTTAAATATTTGGCATTTCTATTTATTAAATTGTACGAATTATTATGTAATAGAGGTAATAACTTTAAAGTACCTTTTCATATGACTTATGAGCAATTCAGCAAGCACTTTGCGATGCAGGCTGAAGTGATCATTAATATTAATATTATGTAGTCAAGTTAACTGAGCAATAAGAAAATATATCTATAGCAAACTCCAGGTTTTCAAATGTTTGTTATATGTCATATGCTACTTTGTTACAATAGCAACTAAAAGAGGTTAGTTATTGATACTAAATAGTAATACGTTATGCTTGTGTTTGTGAATTGTTGAATATAAAAAATGGAACATGAAGCTGAGCATGTCGGAATAATTATACATGTATGTTTAAAAATATTATGCCCTTTTTCTCATCTATTGCGTCATATTCTGCGATGATGATGTTGCAAGCGATAAAGTAGTAGTTCCTGTAGATTTTTAGAATTTGTTTAGAAAACTATGGTCATTTGAAGCTAAGAAGAAGTGCACATTCCATTGCTTATAATATAAAAATTCTTAACAAAATAAAGTTGATTTAACATAGTAATGATGTTTAATCTCTTTTTCATCATTGTATCATGTAAAAGAAAAAAAAATGCAAAACATAGTGGTAATTATATTCTTCAGCATAGTATATTTATTTGCAAAAATATGTAAATCAAAGCTTCTATTATTATTATTGTGTTGTGATATACATTAATAATAGGGATGAATATGCTAAATATGAAAGAGCATTATCGTAATCTGCACTGCATAAGTAGTCTATAAATATGGAGCTTGATTGTATTGTAAACACATCTCTCTATTCAATAGAATTGTTCTCTCTCTAAGTGCCTTCATTCTCTTTATTCTGTAACACGTTATCAGCACGAAGGAATGCGAATTAATTATTGACCTCAACCTGTTCACCTTCAAACTTTCCAACTTCTCAGCAAGTAATTAAATATTAATTACTCTGACTGTTTCTCTTCTGACCATTCCAATTCCAAGGCTATTTATATTCAAAATCCTATTATATATATTAGTGCAGACGAGTCTTTTAGAATATATCAACATACATTCTATTTCTTATTTCCTTTAAAACAGTAGGTAAAGGAATTGTTCTTGCATTTCTTTATAAACTCGTTACTTTTCTTCTCTCCAAAAAGGTAATTGTCAATATCATTTTTTTTGATAAAGCTATCAAGTCAGCACATGCTAGTTTGGGGTTCGCTTCTATATTTTTTATTTCTTTTGTTGTATCACTCTTATTTTTATTCTTTGGCTTCTAAATTCAATATTATTATTTTTTCCCTTTGTGGATCTATTGCCAAATAAAATTCAAAAGTTTGGAATAGAATATACGCAAAAGCTGACTTTCCTTTCTTATTTGATAAATACATGGAAGTTGCAAAATCCAAATGTTTGGTTTTGTTGATACAATTTTTTTTGGTATAGTTGTTTGATACCATGAATGAAGACTTTCCATTTTTTTCTTCTTTTTAGCTGGAAACAAACAAATAGTGAATGTTGTTGTGGCGAATATATTCACCTTATGCAATTTATTTTATGAACAGTTCACAAAATGACAAATATCGCCAAGCTTGAATTTAAAGCTTTGGATATATCTGGAGACAACTACTTATCATGGATACTGGATGCTGAGATTCATTTGCAACCTCAATGCTTAGAAAATGCCATTAAAAATGGCAATACTATGTCCCAGCAGGACAAGGCAAAGGCTCTAATATTTTTAAGACGTCATATCCATGACGATCTAAAAACAGAATATTTGACTGAAAAAGACCCTCTCCACTTATGGAACTCCCTGAAGGAGCGTTATGACCACCAGAAGACGGTCATACTTCCAAACGCTAGGAAAGAGTGGTTGAACCTGAGGTTTCAGGACTTTAAGTCCGTAAGAGAATATAATTCTGCAATGTTTAGAATCACTTCTAAACTAAAATTATGTGGAGAAAAGGTGGATGACGCACAAATGCTTGAAAAGACTTTCTCAATATTTCATGCCTCGAATATATTCCTGCAGCAGCAATATCGAGAGCGTCATTTTACAAAATATTCTGAACTCATAGAATGCTTACTAATTGCTGAACAAAATAATGAATTGCTTATAAAAAATCATTCCCCAAGACCAACTGGTTCAACTGCATTACCTGAAGTTAATGCTAATTTTGCCCACTCTGGAAGAGGTAGGGGTCGAGGTCGAGGTAGAGGACATGGTCGTGGACGTGGATATAACTCTAGCAGAGGTGGTTATGGTGGTTTTAAAGGTAAGAAAACCACCAACTTTAAAAAGCAACAAAAGAAAATTGAGCCTATAAAGAACAATGATTCAGCTTCAGAAAATAAAAGGCATTATGAGGAAGTTTGTTATAGATGTGGACGATCTGGTCACTGGTCACGTACATGTAAATCATCAAAGAAAACAATTGAAGAATATCATCGCTCGAAGAATATTGAGGCAAATAATGCCGAAAAGTTACCTGAAAACACTAACCTGAAGTTAGATGATTTCTTCGAAGATGACAATGGAAATTTCATTAATGATGAAAATCTAAGTGCAATGATCAGTGATATGACCGAGTTGATCAATTAGAAATGTCTTGAAGTTTGTTATATGACTTTCGTTTTATTTCATTAGCTTGCATCAATAAATCAGTTTGAAGTTTGTGTTCGTTTAATTGTATTTCCCTTTGCAGTACTAGTAATGTGTAATGTGGATGTTTTTTTAATCAATAGCCTATTTTAATCATATTACTTTGTTTGTTTACATTACATTTATTTATGCATACAAATTTTTAATGATTGACTAATCATTGTCTTTAATTCTTAAGGTATGGAACGCCATTTGGGTGATGATATATACTTACTAGATAGTGCAACTACTCATACAATTTTGAGAAAGCAGAAGTTTTTCTCTGAACTATCTGAAAATTTCTCAGCTAAAGTCTCCACTGTAGCTGGATCTGCTAATATAATTGACGGGTCCGGAAGAGCCCATATAATATTACCAAATGGTACGCATATCTTTATTCAGAATGCATTATACTCAAGCAACTCTAAAAGAAATTTGCTGAGTTTCAAAGATATAAGATTGAATGGATACCATATTGAAACTATAAATGAAAACAACAAAGAATATCTTTGTGTTATTTCTAGAATTGAAAGCCAGAAGCTTATCCTAGAAAAATTTGGTACAATTTCAACTGGTTTATATTTCATAAAAATTGGCATAGTTGAATCTCACTTTATAAACATGAGCCAGAAGCTCACAAATACAAAGACATTGATTCCTTGGCATGATCGCTTGGGTCATCCTGGATCAAGTATGATGCGTAAAATTGCCAAAAACTCAAACGGACATGATTTATCAAACCAATTGAATTTACCAAGTGATTACTTATGTGCCCCATGTGCACAAGGAAAATTAATCACTCGACCTTCATATAGTAAAATCACTTCTGAATCTCCAACATTTTTACAAAGAATTCAAGGTGATATATGTGGCTCAATCCACCCTGAATGTGGACCGTTCAAATATTTTATGGTATTGATTGATGCATCAACCCGTTGGTCACATGCCTGTTTACTTTCTACAAGAAATTTGGCATTTGCCAAGCTACTTGCTCAAATAATAAAATTGAGAGCACACTTCCCTGATCATCAAATTAAATCGATTCGACTAGATAATGCTGGAGAATTTACTTCTCAAGTATTTGATGATTATTGTCTATCATTGGGGATTGAAATTGAACATCCAGTAGCTCATGTTCATACTCAAAATGGCCTAGCAGAATCATTAATTAAGCGCTTGCAACTTATTGCAAGACCATTGCTTATGCAATCAAAACTACCCGTTTCAGCTTGGGGGCATGCAATTTTGCATGCATCGAAATTTGTTAAAATTAGACCAACAGCTTATCATCAGCTTTCACCATCACAGCTCTTAACTGGATTTCAACCAAATATTTCACATTTACGAAAATTTGGTTGTGCTATGCATATACCTATTAATCCCCCACTTCGTACTAAAATGGGTCCTCAATGACGGTTGGGAATTTATGTGGGATTTGATTCCCCATCGATAATTCGTTACCTTGAACCTCTTACATGTGATGTCTTCATCGCAAGATTTTCAGACTGTTAATTTGATGAGACAATCTTCCCACCGTTAGGGGGAGAAAAGACCGTTCCAGTAGAACGGCGTGAAATATCATGGAATAATCCATCTACGTCTTATTTGGATCCACGTACTAAACAATGCCAATATGAGGTACAAAGAATTTTGCATATTCAAAATATTGCAAATCAACTGCCGGATGCATTTAGCGACACTGCAAAAATAACTAAATCTCACATTCCAGCAGTAAATGCACCAGCAAAAATTGATGTCCCTGAAGGATCAAAAGTAAATATAGCAGCAAATGAATATAAAGCAAGACAAAAACGTGGAAGGCCAATTGGTTCAAAAGACTTGGCGCCTAGAAAAAGAAAGTCTAATGAAAAATCATCAATTAAGGAACCTCCTGAAGAGGTTATAAATGATCAAAAAGATCACTCAAATGAAAATCCCAATTCTCCTAGAAACGCGGAAGGAAACATTATCCTAGAAGAGATAAAAGAAGATTCCAACGATAAAATGGTACCTAATAATAATGAGATCTCAATATTTTATACGAACTACGGAGAAATATGGGATCGAAGTAAAATAGTAATTGATGATGTATTCTCATTCACAGTAGCTACTGAAATAATTGAAAGTCATGACCATAATGAGAATAATGAGAATGATGATAATGAACCAAATAACAGAAATAAATGTCGAAAAAGACACGATTGGCCAAAATGGAAAGATGCTATCCAAGTGGAACTAGATTCACTTCAAAAACATGGTGTATTTGGACCGATAGAGAAAACACCAGAAAATGTTAAACCAGTAGGTTATAAATGGGTATTCGTTAGAAAACGAAATGATAAAAATGAAGTCGTGAGGTACAAGGCACGACTTGTCGCGCAAGGTTTCCTACAGAGACCAGGTTTTGACTTTAAGGAAACTTACTCCCCTGTCATGGATGTCATAACATTCCGATATTTGATAAGCCTTTTAGTTTCTGAAAAAATCGATATAAGATTAACGGATGTTGTGACAGCTTATCTTTATGGTGAATTGAATACCAACATTTACATGAAAATTCCAGATGGATATAAATTGCCTGAAGCAAAATCAAAGTCCATGTACTCATTAAGACTAAGACGATCACTATATGGATTGAAATAATCTGGAAGGATGTGGTATAACCGTCTTAGTAAATATTTGGTAAAAGAAGGATACGAAAACAATCTCATTTGTCCATGTGTCTTTATAAAGAAATCGGTAAAGGGATTTGCTATCTTAGTAGTTTATGTTGATGACATAAATTTGATTGGAACTCCAGAAGAGATTGATGAAACAATAAATTATTTAAAGAAGGAATTTGAAATTAAAGATCTTGGCAAAACTAAGCACTGTCTCGGTCTACAGATTGAGCATAGTACTAATGGCATATTAATCCATCAATCAAACTACATTGAGAAAATTCTAAAGCGTTTTCAAATGGATAAAGCATATCCACTTAGTACGCCAATGGTTGTTAGATCTTTAGATATTAAAAAGGACCCTTACCGCCCAAAAGAAGAAGATGAGAATGTGCTTGGCCCGAAAGTGCCATATCTTAGTGCCATTGGCGCATTATTATATTTGGACCAATGCACAAGACCAGATATTGCATTTTCAGTAAATCTTCTAGCAAGATACAGTTCAGAGCCAACAAAAAGACACTGGAATGGTATAAAACATATCATGAGATATCTTCATGGAACGGCAAATTTGGGTTTATTTTACTCTAACACAGGCAATAATCCAAATCTAGTTGGCTATGCTGATGCAGGTTATCTTTCTGACCCACATAAAGCAAGATCACAAACTGGATATGTATTCAATAACAGCAATGCAACAATTTCATGGCGATCTACAAAACAAACATTGGTAGCAACATCATCCAATCACTCTGAAATACTAGCACTACATTAAGCAAGTGAAGAATGTATTTGGCTAAGATCACTGATTGAGCATATTCGAAAAAGCTGCCAACTTCCATCAGTAACGGAAAGGTCAACCATTATTTATGAAGACAATGCAGCTTGTGTAGCTCAAATTCAAGCGGGTTACATTAAGGGTGATAGGACGAAACACATTTCTCCTAAATTTTTCTTCACACATGAGCTACAAAAGGATAATAAGATAGAAGTGAAACAAATCCGATCCCAAGAAAATCCAGTGGACTTATTCACAAAGGCGTTTCCAAAATCAACATTTCAGAAGATGGTGTACAAAATTGGTATGCGTCGGCTGCATCAACAAACTAATTGAATAATGCGTTATAATCCAGGGGGAGCATATGAAATACGCTATAATGCACTCTTTTTCCTTCACTAATATTTTTTCCCACTGGGTTTTTATTAGTAAGGTTTTAATGAGGCATTATCTTGATTCAGAAGAATCAACCCTTGTAGTAACATTATAAAATATATATTACTTAAAGATGAAATCATGTTGTACTCTTTTCCTTGTTTATGATTTTTTCCCACTGGGTTTTTCATAACAAGGTTTTTAATGAGACAATTACTCTTATCATCTTTACATACGCATATTCAATGGGGAGTGTTGTAATATACATTGGGATGAATATGCTAAATATGAAAGGGCATTATTGTAATCTGCACTACATAAGTAGTCTATAAATATGGAGCCTGATTGTATTGTAAACACATCTCTCAATTCAATAGAATTGTTTTCTCTCTAATTGCCTTCATTCTCTTTATTCTGTAACATATTATTATTATTATTATTATTGTTGTTGTTGTTGTTGTTGTTTTATAAAACCATGGATATTCTGATGACTTTCATATTCATTTCATCAAACATACAACACATCATCTCTTTTCTTTTTAAGCTCTTATGTACTTTTATATTTAAGTAATAATGCATAAATCTTAAAATTAAATTTATATTCCACCCTTTTTGAGGTAGGTATATTCTACTTTTCTACCTGTGCGAGATGGTACAACATGTGTGTATACAAAGATTGCATGTATGAGAAGGCAATAACATTGAACATCCAGTTTTTTACTCAAGTTTTTCTTTCATTCTAATAAATAGATGCATCAAAGAAACATAGCATTCAGACTATCAAATTACTCAAAACTTCTAATAAAATTATAACGTTCATGGCAAACATATATCAATGCTAATAGAACTGGGACTTAAGCAATTGCACATGTACAAACAAGGAAATCTATAGATTTGCAAATGATAAGATAACTTGCACGAATAGGTCTTTTCTATCTACAAATCAACAATGAACTACAAAGTCGAAAAACTACAAGTCATGACGTCAATCGTCATATTATAAAGTTCAGCAAAATTTCAAACATGGTTACCCAAAAAGTAAAAATCTAAATGATAAAGGGAAGAAAAGGATAAGTAAATAGGTACAATTTGCGAAATAGGATTACCGATTTCCCACAGCGTGCAACAAAATTAGGGCAAACTGCAGGTGATTGGTCGGAAGATGTAGATGGCGATGATAAAAACATGGAGATCTGAAGATGGAGATGGAACGGTCAAGAAGAAGAGGGAAGAAACAAAAATTAGGGTTAATTTTACTGACGGCGTGAGGTGAATAAAACGAAATTAGGATGAAATAAGTGTCAAAGTTTTTTGGGGCTGGCCCAATTAAACTACTGGCTGGAAAAATTGAATGGAACGGAAATACCGTGGAAAGCACAAAATTTTTCGCTATTTTACCGCTTCGACTCAGAAGGAATTCCTTCTGACTTTTTTATTTCATAAAAACACGAAAATTGAAAATTTCGAAAATATTCGGAAGGAAAATAATAAAAAAGCAGAAAAATGGAAAAAAATCCAGCCGTTCATGTTATATTATGAAATTTAATCACAGTGATTAGTTTTATAATATAGAGAATTAATCTTTAAACTTATCGATTTGAATAATTCATGAATTACAGACAGTTTCATACTATAATGTTTCAGAAGTGAGTTATTTACCTCATAAGTGAATATCGAATGGTTGATTCCATATTTCTAAAATATATAAGAATTGATTGAATATTTTTTATATCGATGATGGTTTAAGTGTGCATTTTGATCTTTAAATCGGAATACTTAGATCTTTATGAATTATGATCTTTGCGAACTATTTTTTTCTAAACTTGAGCAGTATTCATTTTCTAGAGGAGGCAATTTATAAATTCTGCACTAATAAGTTTTGTGTTTCAAGATATACTTTTGAGTTTCGAAATTTGATTTGTTTTTATTTTAGATCAGTATGAAAACCCTAAACCCTGATTATGTATAATTAAAGTTGTTTTTTTTCTTTTTCTTAATGATAGTCCTTAATTTGGACATCATTACAAATACAGAGGATCAAAGTTGCTAGATTATGGATTGTTTAGTCTAAAAGGATGATGATAACACTTTAAGCTATTTGATTGCGAGAAATTATTGTATACATCTCTAGGGAAGTCATGCTTTTATACAAACTTCAAAACCAACAATTAAAATCATTAAATGAAGTTCTTGACTATCATTTTCTCTAATCTGATGGGCGTATTTATTTGTAGAGCAAGTAACCAATGATATTGTAACATCTTAAACCTTAAATTGGTTATTTTTGATTGCAGTATATCGAGTTGAAAATTTTATATGTTGAATTGTTTACCTACTTATTCGTGTTTGTATTTTATGAATAGACTGAATACAACAAATGTAGTAGGCTGCAAAGTGCATTTCTTAATCATCGTTCCATTATGGGAAAAATATTTTATGCACTTGGTACACTGTTTTAAGTTTGATTGTTTATTATTATATTTATCCTACTTAGAACCAATGTTGATAGTTGATATCGTGTGACTTGAAATGTTCTAAATATAAATATTACAAATACATAGTTGGTCCTTAATATTAATGTCATTGTTTAGAGCTTTGTTACACAAACGTTCATGAAATCTCGTTATTTGCTTGAAACTAAATTAATTTTGTATGCCGGTCTCATGTAATATGGCTTTCGCTAAGACCAAATGACATATTGTACAAGGATAGAAGTATTTGCAATGTGAATCTTTTTCATTCATTTATTATAAACTTTGAGAATTATATTCTTTCTTGGTTGGTTGTGTGAACTGCACTTTTACTTGTACTTGTTGAACCTGTCCACTTTGATGATTGTTATTTATTTTGCATTTGCCTTTAGGCCTGATCGACCTTGTGTCCGTGTGCCACCCTATATATATATACCCTTGCTGCACTTCAGCCTTGCTCATGCTTTTAAACCCGATGTGTGTTGCATTCATATGGAACTACCTTGGGTTGTATAAAACCTTGACTTGTATAAAACCCGATGTCCTCAAAACATAATTTACCGATAAATTATCAATGACAATTCATAGCACCTTCAAGTACTTTAGCTCACAATCACCACTTTAGGTCATCATTTACTCGAATGAGGCAAGGACTTAAGCTTGTATATTTGTGAACTACGCATCCATTTAAATTTACGAGGATTTGCATGGAAATGGATAATTTAAAAGAAATGTACAATGTAAATAACTTTGTCAACAGATTACTTGTACATCAAAAATTTAGTTGAATGAATATCATATTATTGAACTTTATATATATAAAGACTTATATGTTTAACTTGAGTTAAGCATAGGTTAAGTAAGACTACATTGATTGGTATGCAGTCTAAACTCACTCTCGCTCGTATAAGAATTTAATAATTTTTTTGAAAACGCTAAGTAAAGGAGACTCTGCCGAAATTTTTGTAACCTTTTTTATTCGTATGCGAAGAAATAGAAATTGAGAAATTAGTCTATTTTAATTTATAATATATGATAAGCTTAATTCTTATATTAATCATATTCAAGACTTAATATACAAATGCCAGATCTTGTCATCACTCCATAAGAGCTAAAGAAAGGAATCCATCATCCCCATAATGACCCCCTTATGATCACAGCTCAAATCTGGCTTTCCATGGTATCCAAGATTCTTGTAGATACCGGAAGCACAGTTAAAATCATCTTCAAGCACGCTTTTGATCAAATGGGCATTCCTGAGGATAAGCTGGAACCTAGTGTTGAACCTATTTTGGGTTCAATAATAAGGGGTCGTCACTAGCAGGGCAAGTGAAGCTACTGATGCAGATGTACCTGCCACCATGTTGTAGAACTTTTGAGACCCTCCTTGTGATCATTGGTCAGCCTTCATATTACAATGCATTCTATGGTCGTCCCGTGCTAGATGAGGTAGATGTTTTTATCTCACCAAAATACCTAATGGTAAAGTTCTTGACTAAAAAGGGCCGAGGTACTATTCAGGGAGAAGATTTTAGCTCCCGCGAAATGTATTTTGCAACTCTTGATCAATACAAAACGGAGTACTCTTCTTACTATGATTCCTCTACTATTTTTCAGCCTTTGGATGATGAATGTTTACATCCAACATTCGATGCAAAAATAAGATCTAATAAAACGAACAAACATATGTTTGAAATGTAGATCTCATTTGGAGGAAAGAGGCAGAGGACTAATGCTAATTCTGTTGAAGAAGGCGAGATCATCACAAAACTGAATTGTCGAGGAGATGGAGAGGATAAAGCCTATGGAGGATCTTGCGAAAGTATGTATAGATCCAATTGATTCAACCAAAATAATCAAAGTGAGAAAAGAGTTAGAGAACAACTTAAAAGCATGCTCAATTCATTTCCTTAAAGCTAGCAAAGATGTACTTACATGGACCCATTCAGATATGGTCGGCATTGGCCCATCTGTTATGTGCCATGCACTTAATATTGATTGAAATGTGACTCCTATCCGACAAAAGAAGAGGTAGTTTGACAATTTTCGATCTGACGCCCTGAAGGAAGAGCTTAAAAAGCTACTTGAAAATGGATTTATTTAGAAAGTTTTTTTAACCAAAATGGTTGGCAAACCCTGTGTTGGTAAAGAAGTCGAAGGGCAAGTGGAGAACCTATGTGGATTACACTAATCCGAACAAAGCATGCTTTAAAAATTGTTATCCACTACCCGAAATAAACCGGTTAGTTGATGAGATAGCAGACACAAGTTATCATCTCTCACGGATGCATATTCAGAATATAATCCAATCCCCATGTTCAAGCCAGACGAAGAGCATACAAGCTTCATTACTAATTAGGGAACTTTCTATGATAAAGCAATACCTTTTGGACTAAAGAACGCAGGTGCTACTTATCAAAGGTTAGTCAATAGAGTGTGTAAGGAAAAAAATTGGTGGAGGTTTACATAGATGATATGCTAGTAAAGTTCCATGAAGCAGGGATCATCTTAAGGATCTTGAGGAAATGTTTGTAGTGTTGCGAAGGTACCAAATGAAACTAAATCCTAAGAAATGTTCTTTCGGGGTTCATTCTGGAAAGTTCTTAGGTTACATTGTTAGTGCGCAAGAGATTGAAGCCAGTCCTAACTAGATCCGAGCTATTAAAGAGATGGTCAAGCCCACAACAAGCAAAGATGTAATGAGTTTGAACGGTATAATTGCAGCTTTGCAGGTTCATCTCTAAGGCAACCGATAAATGCACCCTGTTCTTTGATGTAATTAAGAAAAAAAGAACTTTGAGTAGGGAGAAGACTGTAAAAAGCCTTCCAAGAATTAAAGGCCATTTGGAAAAGCTATTGATATAATCCAGCCCCAAGATTGGAGAAAGCTTATACTTTTATACGGTAGTCGTAAAACATACTGTTAGTTCAGTTCTGATTAGGGAAGAAAACAAAACTTAGCTTCCCATTTATTATGTAAGCAGACGATTGAAGAATGCCGAAGTTCGATACCCGATCATAGAAAAGTTGGCTTATTGTTTGATACTTACAGCATGGAAACTCAGAGCATACTTCCAGGCACATCTGATCACAGTATTGACTAAATTTATGCTCTAGCAAGTTTTCAGTAAACCCGAGACTTCGGGAAGGGTAGTAAAATGGAGAATTGAACTTGGCTAATACGACATCAAATTTCAGCCACGAGCAGCAATTAAAGGGCGAGCATTAGCGGATTTTATCAATAAATGCACAAGCTTTGTTAAAGAGTAGCCAAAGAAAGAAGAAGATCAAAAGCCGAGAACTATTTATGGATGGGGCGTCAGATGAGCATGGAGCCGAAGCAGGGTATGTCATAATCTCACCAGATGGACACCGCCTACACTGTGCAATTAAGCTAGGATTTCTTATGAATATTGAATTCGAATATGAAATCAATCATTTCGGCCATTAACTTGCTTAATGACCAATTGCACATGATACACACTTATCTTCTTAAAGCATATGTTATGTCATAAAACAATTTGGATATCTTGACTCTAATGTATATTGTTATTACAATCAAAGCCCTTGCAGCACCAACTTAATATGATGATGAAAATCCAATATTACTAAGTCCAATGGACTAGTGATATTCTGAAAAAATAAGAATCTATGGCATAATTGAATCCACTTTTTACTTAAATATATATACATCGAGTTTCGGAAGCTTTCGAAAGGCACTGGACCTTTGAAGGGGTTCTCATCATAACCGTTGAATCAACTCCTTTGAGAGGACTTCGTCTAAAGGCATTTGAATGCTTTTGAATATACTTTGCTTTGGAAGACGTTCCATCCATAGTTGTTGTTTCAACATCTTTGGAGGGATCTTTTCGAATGAATTCTCTTAAGTAGAGCCCATTTTGATCCCTTCGAAAGGGTTTGTACATAAGACTACAACATTGAATCAAAGTTTTGTCAATACAAGCTTTTTCAAAATCCTTTGAAAGAATTCTTCTTTTGATTTACTCTCAATTCAATGAACTTTTGGATGTTGATGATTACATTGTTAACAAGTATTAATGAGCTCTACTCCAAACCTTTCTAGCTCATTGAATTGGTTCATAAATTCCTTCACAAGCAATTCTCCATGCTTCAAATTTATGAACTTTTCCAACTGTAACTCATGCTCGGTCGTGGAGAGAAATTTGTCCTCAAACCGCCTCTTGAAATTCCATGCGATCTCTTTCTCCGCCATCTTAGTCACTACTATGTCCCACCACCACTCCCTCTAAGTGCCAGGAAGTAAACTATCTCCTCATGCCATCTTCAAGTCCGAAGGGTCCAAATACCCTCTAATAAGTGCCGATCCAAGCCCCCACATCTACGTAAGTCTTTGTACCCACAAATGGCTTCCCTCCGAGACTGATAAAATCCTTGCAAATCTTAGAGAAATCAGAGGCAGGTAAGGGAGTTACTTCTGGTGCTAGTGTAGGGGGTCCTTGATTAGGATTAAGCTTAGCGGTACCCCTTACCTGCAAGTAATAGCGGAACCAATTGGGGACTTCCGCACCAGGAACGTCGGTGGTATTATCAGAATTATCACTAGCATTATCAACCATCGTTTATCTATGATATGAAGATTAGTAGGGTTCTCCTATAGATAGTATTAATAGGATATGGGATTCGTTTGTATGAGACCTTTTTGAAAATATTCATATATGCATGTATCTTTTTGAAAACACTGTGAAAATCCTTTGGAAAAACTTTCTTTTTAGAAAACACTTTTTTGAATACGTTTCTCAATAAGTACCTAAACGCCAGGAAGCATTAAACCTAAGCTCTGATATCAAGTGTGATAATCCACACTTTTAGGCATAAATCATGTCTAAAAGTACGAGATGTTGGTTGGTTTGAAACATTATAGAGCAATAAAAAATCATGAGTAAATTTTGGAAATTTAACAACTTTCAGATCTCATAGTGGGAGGAATAAAATATAAGTTTCAAAGATAACATAAGGTACCATTCCATAAAACTCTATCATCATCGAATTTTAAGCAAAACTATAGTCTCAACAAACGTATATAATCCCAAAACAAAGAACATAATACAAATTCAGAAAAAGATAAATACATGGAGTGAATGATATAAGTGACACTCCAAGTCAAGTCCACCACATCAAAAAGGAATCTCTCAGCCCCAAGAATGGCTACCCCATCCTCCTATGGTTTGGGGAAAAAGGAAAAGGAGTGGATCATATAAAAGTCTGGTGAATGAATACGTGATTTGATATTGTGACCATAAGAAATATGATTCAAATACATGCTACGAGGTCTTTGGGGTTTTAAGTTCACAGTTCAAATCATAACATAGAGTTCAAGTTTTACAGTGATTAAATCACACCTTGATCGAAAAATATCCTCAGTTTACAACTATCCATCTACACTTAACGGGTCTAAAACCGATCGGCAATCAATTGGGGATCGGATTTTCCACCTATCTTCCTATACTATAGGATTCAACTACCATGGGCTTACATTCTGGAATATATGCATGCCCTCGATTTATACTTTCCAAAAGTTTTGGTGCCAACTCACGTCCTCCAATTTGAGTGATTTAGGGTTCGATACACCTCTATACTGCCACAAATGCCGCTTGCCAGACAACTTCACGCATGCCTATATCCTGTAGTAAAGAGACCCCCTGCTGTTACTAGGTCGCCTTCTCCCCTTCTGCAGCATATTGCACCGCTTCCAGCATGATTATGTTCCATAGAAACTCCTACAGTACCGGGCCATCACATAACCGCACATGCTAAAACAAAAATAAAGAAAAATACATACGTCGATGCACATTCACCAATCTTTGAAAGATTTAGGATCCGATACATCTGTCCTCCACTTTCATGAATTTTTGGGATTTCTAAATTTAAGGATCATCTCCTAACGCCACAAACAACTCACTACTCAAATAAACCAATACTATTAATAATAGCTGATTCTAGGCCTCAGGTCGAGGTTCATCCTGGCCTAGAATTATGGAACCGGTCGGTCGGTTCATAGGGATCGGTCAACCTTTTGGCGGTCGACATGTAGCCCTTCTTTGGTCGATAATTTCTATTGAAACATGCGTACTTTGTTCATTCTCTTTTCCAAATTTATTTTAATTTTAATATGCACTTCGGATCCACTTACTATCTACACTTGGTTTCTGTTTACTGCTACCGTTTCAGTCTCTTTAACTTCATTGCTCAATGAATAGGTTATGGAAACATAGCTGATCGATATAATATCCGTATTTTGACAATTATACTAATACAACTTAGTTTAATTCTTAACATATTCTAGATTTTTTAGATCATGAAAAGGTGAACTTAGGAAAATGTGTATAAATCAAATCTAGGTCAAGTTTCAATCTTTATTGTTTTTAAAACCAAATTTAGTCAATTTCCTATATAAAGTTTTTGAATCAAATTTAAAAGTTTTCCTAAATTACAAGATTCAGATTTAGGGAAATGACACATATTTAAATTATATTTGTTACAGATTCACATATATATAACGTTTCCACTTACCTATGTGCTTTCCAATCTTCTACAGTTGCATCTCCTAACCCGTGCGAAGCCCCGAATCCCTCTCTTTTAATTTTCTTTTCTTCGTTTGATTTTTGTATAATTATTTAAGAAAAATATAGAGGAGAAAGAAGAGAATTATGTTTAGATATGATAGGAAAATGAAGAATTAGGTTTAGATTAGCGTCTAATTTATAGTTGAATCCCTTTACTTTACTCCACAAATCAAAATATATGACCAACCTAACCCGTACAAAATTATATACCTAACTTCTCACCATACAAACATCAATATACGCTCCCATCTGCCCATTCACATCACTATGACATGTTCAAACAACTAGGCTTGCTCATTTTTTTTAAATCCTAGCCATACGGCCTTTCAAAACTGAATCCCAAGACGCTACACCAGTCGACCACTTCCGGTGACCAGTTGGCGCTTATCTTTGATGATTTTCCACTTTAATTACTTATTTAATTTATTAATTATCGTACGTTCTTTCTCTTATAACTCCTCCCTTTTAATTTAGAATTCAAAGTTCCATATATGAAAATTATCCAGAAAATTGGCATGGACACAATGGTGCAAATCCTGTAGCCAAATTCAGACATCTGTAAAAAATCTATTTTGACTTTTGGTATTATTTAATTCCTTTTCTCTGAATTAATTTTAGAAAATTTCCAAGGTGTTATACTCCCTATCTGGTCTTTGAGCATTCTATTCACAAGCTGGTGATATGTTGCTACTACGTATTTCAATCGAAATGGCAAGGTTTCATAGAAATACATTCCTTAGTCCGCTATGAAACTAGTATGCTCTTCGTTGAGCCGAAACATTAGAATTTGGTTATAGCCCAAATAGGCGTCCATGAAAAGTAGTAATTTATGACCACTAGTTGCATAAACTAGATCAATTCTGTGATGTGGATAACAATCCTTTGCACACGCCTTATTCAGGTCTATATAGTAAATTCTTGTTCTCCATTTTTGGTTAGACTTTTTAACCAACACTAGATTTGAAAATTTTTTTGGGTAAAAGACTTCCCTAATGAATCCATTCTCTAGTAGCCTCTTCACTTCCTCTTTTAGTGCCTTAGTTCAAGTTTTTTCCAAATAGCCTATTCTTTTGTCTCATCAAAACAAATTTAGGATCAATGTTGAGTGCAAGATATATTATAGCTGGGTAAATTCCCTCCATGTCGATGTGAGTCCATGTAAATATTTATGTGCTTGATTGTAAAAACGAATCAATTTCTCTCTTGTTTCTTTGTCCATTCCCCTGCCTATTTTCACAATCTTGGTAAAATCTTGGAAATCTAGCTTTATCTCTTCAAATTCCTTAATGGATTATGCGTTCTCCCATCTATCTCTAGAATCCCAGCTAGCGCTATTTCCTATGAGATTTCTCTTACGTCTATAGTAATTTGGTTCAATTCTTCATGCTGTCTTTTCCTTTTTCTTAATTTGGTTCTCTAGTCGGTTGCTCGATCTGTCTTTGGTTAAAGTGATGATTTATTTGCCTTGGATATCAGTTCCCGAGGGCTGATATGTAAGGACTTTTTATTTTTGTTATAGTTATTTGACTCAGGTCAGTAACAAGTTCCAATTCTTTAATATACCGTTCTAGTGTTGTGAAATACAATTTTTGAGAGGTAAATTGCTCGCCACGAACGGCTCTCCATCCAGATTTACAAAGAACTTTCAACAACAAATGTTTGGAAAACAAAGGCATAAGTGCTGGTTTCCGAACGAGTGCATTATTATACGGGGGTTGGTACATGATTGTGGATAAGGTTTCAAACATCCTTGAGTACAACAGAGTGCCAATTTGGATGAACACCTTGATTTCGAAGACCAAAGTAGAACCTTTATTGTTGAACCCAAAGATCGGTTCTAGGAATGTTTCAAGTTTCTCTTCTGGAATACCCATCTATTCAAAGGCATTCTTAAAAATGACGTCTTCCGCGTTGCCAGTATCTACTATAATTTTAGATGCAAGAGAAAGCCCACTTTGTGCGTTATCATATGGACATCATTAAGGGGTGCTTGACTCCTCTCAGCTATTTCGAGATTATCACCAAATCCGGCATCTAGGTGGAGCTTTTGAAAGAATTTAAAGGAGTTTCTTTACTCACCATGTAGATGCCTACTCAAGCTTCTTTTACATACCTACTCCTTGACCCTTTATTCAATCCTACAACATGCGGTGTGCCATGAGTAAGGTAAATGTGGTTAATTGGTTGCCGCATATTTCGGAGGATCTCATTTTGCATAATATTGGTGTTGTTAGTTAGCGACTTCTTGCTACATGAGGTTTTTTTTTCGAGCTTCACAAATTCTTTAAGAACAACTTCCTCTCATATTCTGTATGATCCCGACGAAAACTCGGCACTTATCGATTTTATATCCGAGGACCTTATGGAAAGCGTAGTAGTCACCTCCTTTGTTTGATTCTGGGTTTGTTCTTACCTTAAAGGACATCAGGTAATCGATTTCATCCTTGGTCGCATCATATATATAAGAAATAGGCTGCCTTTTTTCAACAAACTACCCTTTGGTAAATTCATCTTACCTCCCCCTTTTTTTGGAATTGTAAAGTTTCCATTTTCAGCCTGATTTCTCTTGTTATGAAATATTTCATCCATCCACAAAAACTTATTAGGTTTAAAGTGAATATCCTATGATTCTTTGCATTGATAGATACATATTTTTTTCCAAAAAGGTGTGTTTTCTATTAATTCAGACTTCATTGCCATCAACTTTTCCCCATCACTTACTCTTTCATCCTTATTACCTTCTACATTAAACCGCCTTAGGTAATGTAGCAACCCCTGTTGAGATTAATTATAATCATATTTATAATATATTTAAAAATTATCTTAATTATTTAAGATGAATTTTGGAAATTTTATCAGTTATGATTTCCAAATTAAAATGGCTTTCTATATGGAAATAAATAAATTTGGGAAAATCTGTTAAATTGTAGAAATTATGCATTTTAACTTCTTATATTTGATAAGATAAGAATAACCTTGGTGGAAATGAGAATTTATAAAAGGGACAGTTTAGCACAGGTCCCTAATAAATTTCAAAATACACAAAAACCCTAATAAAAATAATTTTGTAAATTAGGTCCCTAGAATTAATTTACTGAATAATGGCGTACACTTATGCAATTATTCAGTGAATAATTGCAGGAATTTATGCAATTATATCAAAAAATTGCATACATTTCCACAATTACTCACCGAAAAATTACATAAAATTCTGCAATATTTTTCAAAAATTTGCGGAAAATTCCGCAATTATTCACCAAAAAAATTGAATAAATTTATGCAACTTTTGAATATAATTGCATAAGTGCTACAATTATTCAGTGAATACTTGCATAACTATATGCAATAACTTAGTAACTTAATTCTAGGGACGTAATGTACATACTTTTTTTACTGGGTTTTTTGTGTATTTTGAAACTTATCAAGGACCTGAGCCTAATATTCACTTTATAAAATATATGGAAATAATTTTGTAAATTAAAATATGAATTTTTCTAAGGTTTATTCACTATTTATTTTAAATGGAGATTTATGATATATTTTTCGTTTTAAATTATTACAACAAATGTTGTAAATTTAATAAATGTTAATATTGAGAATTATTGATTAAAATGAGATTTTTAGAATTAATCATTATTTTATTGAAAATAATGTGAACAACTTTTAATTTCAAAAGTTATACTCAATTTTACAAAATATCTCAATATTAATAGAAATGAGAATTTTTGATACGTTGGAGCTCTAGTAAAAATTGAGGAAAATCGATCTATGCTGTCATAAGCATAGTTTGAGTATTAATTAATGTTTTAAAAGAGAAACAAAGAAACTAATCATATTTTATCCTATTGGATCCATACATACCCGTATAGCCCAAGTAGTAATGTAATTGTGTTATGGGGAAAACATATATGTTCATTTTCTCTAATCTCTTTCTTATTTCAGTCGTACTCTAAAAATTTGAAAATAAAAATCTGCCCTATTCCTAAACCCTAGAACCAATTTCCCCTAAATTAAAAGCAAATAGCGTTGTTTTTGGCTAATAATTATAACAATCGTCCTCAATCTTCAAGTATGTTTTATTCTTGCATTAATCTCAGTGTTTGCTTAGGATTATAATTCTTTTCTCTTGCATATTCTGAAATTGAGCCAAGTTGTAATCAAGAGGATCTAACCTAGGTGAATCCAGGTTCTAATCACCAAATTAAGATTAATTAGATGAGTTATTCTCACACTTCTAGACTACATTGGATGATAGCGGCTGTTATTGTGTTGCTTGAGCATATGTTGAATTTCGATCCAATTTTTGTATGATATCTCTAGCTATATGAAACTTCCTTCTTAGCTTGCTAGAAACCCTTGTCAAATGATCTTATAAGTCATCAATTTGAATCTATTTAATTTCTTGCACAATAGCTAATTCGGTGTAGAAAAAATAAAAAGGCACAATTCAGCGAAGAAATCATTGCCAACAGGCAATCAGAGCACCATCGGCGATGCCTGGGGCTCAGCCTAGGCATGCCAACCTATGCATTAGTCATAAGGACTGGTGGACCGGTCATGACTTGGGGGCTGATACCCAGGTCACAACGTTTCGAGCTCCGTTTGCTCCTGGTTGCTCCTTCGTTCGCCTGTTTGATTGCTCGAACCCAATTGTTTGATGTTCGTGTTGTTTTCTATGCTGATTTCAATGTTATTTATGGATTTTGATTTATGAATTTGAGGATTCATTTTGAAGTTACTATACCATAGAAATTCTCTACTAGTTCATGGAGATTATACATAAGTTTTCTAGCACAGTCGGAATTTTGGAAAAAAAGATGATTTCCAAACTAAATGTTTTTCCCGAATCTCTTCTAGTACACCTTATTTTCTAGAATAAGTTTATATACATATTTTATTATTTATTATAGTAATAATGGTTTATATTGAGATGTGATAATATTCCAAGTTACTCTTACCTACATTTATGTGTGTGTATATATATATATATATATATATATATATATATATATATATATATATATATTAGCTTACTATATAGTGTGTAAATATATTTATGAGTGTAAATGTTTAACAAACTCTTTTTTCTCATTAAATATTAGCTTATAAACCAATATATAGTTTTAAGAATATTTTTCAAAGCGTAATACTTTTAAAAAATTGAAAATATCGATCGAATGAAGAATTGATTTAAATGGATTAATAAAACGAGTGGTATGGAGTGCTCACGTTTATTTTTTCGATTAATGCTCGGTCTTGTTCGATTGAGCCATTTATGACAGAGTTAGGGGTATGCCCTAGGGGCAATTATGCAATTTTTTACATATATCTAACTCGTTGACCAATGTTGTTTGAAATAAACGGTATTTTCTTTCTATTATATACTTGACATAATGTGATTATATTAATTAATTAACTTAATTAAAAGTATATTTAATAGAAAAATCCATAAATGGTATATCAGTTACAAAGTGTTGTAACCGTGCATAATTTATCACAACGAAACAAATATACCCTTTTAAATGTTCTTAGTCAAGATGCATCGAGACTGGATATCGATGTATCCGTTGAGACTGAAGTATGTAATGCTTTCCAAATGTTGGGCAGTGAATTACTCATGACTACCGGGGGCACATAGGAGTTATATACGAATAGTTATTGGATAATTATGGAATGACTCACTCGATAGTTTTCTGTTGGTTAATATAACTAAGGTTAAACAAAAAATGTCGATGCGACTGGTTTACACAGTTCTCTCGACTTGAGAAAGTATTCGAAGTGAAGCACTATTCAAGAAAGGATTCTCCTCCTTAGTTATATGCAGTTAGTATCATAGTCAACTCAAGTCAACTCAAAGTCAAAGTTTCTGGACAGAGCATTTCAGTTAATAATAATTGTTATTATTGAACCACGAACTTTGTATTTGGACTATAAAGTTGAATGTGGACGAGGTTGGAATTTTGGCCATTACCAAATTCCGTAAGTCCAAAGTGATATAGTTTGGACGAAGAGAATTGGTGTAAACAAATGTCACAACCAGGTAATGCTTACTAAAATAAAATTGGGTAATGCTTACTAAAATAAAATTGGATTTTTATCGAAAATGTGCAAGTGATAAATTCGGCCATAATGTCACACCACCTGCTATGTGACGTGTGAATGTTAACACTATAATAGCTCGATGTTAATCGCCGATCAAATTTACATCTAAGAGTTACACAGCCGAAGTGATGAATTCCCTTAAGATCGAATAATTTAATTAGTTTATAATTTTTATAAATTAATTAAATTAATTAATATTTATGAAATATTAATTATAAAATTTGAATATGATTTGAGAAATAAATAATGTTACATATATTTATAATAGTTATAAATATATTGATCAACATACAATATCGACAAGCGATTAAATTGGATTTAATTGCATTGTATTTTGGCTTGGGCTTAGATGGGTTTAAGGCCCATCATTAGGGATGCCAAATTTCGGTTTTGGGAAGGTCTAGGAGTGTCTAAAACATAAGTAATTGGCTTGGTGATAATGGGTTGAGATCAAGTGAGAATGGGTAAAAGGGTTTTCCTCGTTACTCTCTAATATAACCCTGTGTGTATCTCTTAGGGGTGGTCATTTAACCGATTTAACCGATTTAACCGACTTCCATCGAACCGACTTAACCGATAAACATGGTTAACCGACATTATCGATTAACCGACCGACAATAACCGATCAATTTCGGTTCGATTAACGGTTAAAAAAATTTGATCGGTCGGTTAACCGTTCACCGACCAAAAAATCACATTGTTTTATAACGTAACCCAACCCAATTATTAGCCCATTTCAATACAACCCATACCCAAACAGATTATGCTCCCTTCCTATTATCTTCTTTATGCTTTCAGATTTTGACTATTCATATAACATCAAAAGGAAAAAAACATGAATAACGCTAGATTCCCTAAATCCCTTGATCTGATTAGTGCTTTCAGTTCTCGTCTTTATTTTATAATCGAAAACTCTAGATCTGCTCAAGTGTTCTTCTTCATCTGCTAATCGAAAACCCTAGACCCATTTAGTCGCACTGTGTCAAGCTAGTGTTAGACTCCAGTTGTTGCAAAAAACAATAGCATCACAAAGGAAGAGAAAGCATGTGAGTATAATTTCCATGAATTAATATTTGTAAATTGCATGTGTCCGTGATTGAATCTGTGTAAGTGCAACAATGTATGAAGTTGTGCCTCAAGTTAATCATATTTTTTGTGTCAGTGGTATCTTTTCCATTATGCGTAAATTGTAATTCATCATTGTAAACCGTAAACCAACAAGTTCGAGGTAACAGTGATAGTTTATAAATAAGGTAACGTGAATGTTCAAGGTAATAAACTGGAAATATAATATCTAATGTATAGTTTATTAAATTGTAAATTTGAAATGCACCCATTCATGTATTAACGAGATGACTTCATCCAATTTGTATTATCATATCAGAGTCCTTCACATTTTCCATCTTTTTTTCTTCCAATTTGTTAAACATACATGAGTACATGCAGGTCCCTTCACATTTTCTATCTTTTTTCTTCCAATTTGTTATATATACATGAGTACATGCACATTTATGTTTATGGTTGATATGCTCACTAACCTATGCAAATGATATGAAATCTTTATCAATTACATTAAAATTTATCATGACCTTGTTAACAAAGTTAGTATGTTAAGAGCACAGAAGCATATTTGTGTGACAAAGGACTAATTAGTGGCAGGTAATTATTTTTATTTGAAAGTTTGGGTTAGTTTCTTAAACTTACAACAAGATGACAGTATTTAAAACTTAAAAGGATGTCTTAATCAGACTGTTACATTTAAGAACTTTAATATACAAGCTTTGGTTAATATATAAGCTTTTGTTATCTAACTATAGTTTATGGTTAACGCAGTAAAATTTTTTTACAAAATCTTTTAACATTAAGCAAGGCTTGGCATTATGATATCAAGTATATCAGTATAGTTTGGCAATAGTACTGTTTTTAGTTTGTAAGACGATAAAAGTTGTTTTTTTTGCTTTGTTGAAATCATTGTCTATAATAATGCTTGATTTGTTGCAGATAAAAGAAATGTGAATGTGGTAGTAATGGGAAGAAAAGTTCCGTTTGTCAAAGGAGAGGAGAAGTAGACTATATTTGATGTTTGCTGTAAATATGTGATTGCTTGAGTTTTTTGTCTTGCATGGATGCTTTCTTGCTTAGATGTATTATGTACCGAATTTGTCTTCGATCCATGCTGAGTTAACCGAAATAATTTCTTATGTGTTTATTCCAGTGTGTATTTTATGTACTGTGTAGTGGTTGTCTTGCTCTATTAATGCTTCAAGTGCTTATTATCGTTATTTTTTAGTTTCAATTAATTTTTAATCATTAAATGCAGTTAACCGATTGATTTCAACGGTTAGCCGCGGTTAAATTTGGACAGTTCGGTCGGTATGAACAGTCCAAATTTACTTTTAGTTCGGTTAACCGAACCGTATACTTTGGTCGGTTAAATCGGTTAATTAACCGATCGGTTCGATTAACCGACCGTGCCCACCACTAGTATCTATCTCTAAACATAATGTTGAACTTTTTTTGGCCGCCATTACCTTCTACATCGCTGATTAAAACATAACTCTCAATCAACTTCAAAGTTATTAAATATATTTCAAATTAAAATAATAAAATATATTTCAAATTAAAATAATACTATTTGATAGTTAGAGGTCGGTGATTCTGGACTTGCAATCTGACGAATCAAGAACAGTAAAAGGAAGGGAAGTCATTGCTTTAACGTGGATTCAAAGGCACCATTAAATTGGTAATTTTAATTCATATTAAAGTAATTAAATTATACTTTATGATCCTATAATGAGAAATTTCATATCTGTTTAAATATATTACTACTATATGTTTAGTTAGGTAAGATTTTTACAAGTAGATGTGGTTGTCACAAATCAGTTTGGTTATGTGCATAATTTTTTTATTATACTATTTAATTTTTGTATAGAAAATTGTTGTTTACTATACAAAATCAATTTCTGTGATTAATAATATATATATATTCATAAATAACTTCATATATATATATTTTAGTGCATATTTCTCTTTCCTAGTAGCATATATGCATATATAAGATAAATATATATATATGATTTAAAAAATTTAGTACACTTATTTATATATAATATGAATTTACAAATTCAAAAATTAATTATCATACATATATTCATATGTATAAATTAACATTTGTTGAATTATTGAATTATTTATTATATATAAAATAATTATTACATTAAAAATTCAATTTTTTTTTTAAATATCATATCATTTCAGAAACATATAGAGAAAATATGAGAATTTTATTATTATTCTTAATAATTAAATTTATGAAATTTTAAATTTGAATTTTTAATAATATATTATTTTATATTAAATAATTATTGCCGAAATCAAGTTCTTTTGAAAAAAAAATATTTTAACTTTGAAAAATCTCTAGAATTTTCTAAGCTATATTCTATGATCCTATATTTTCGAAAATTGTAAAATTTGAATTTTGATAAATATATTATTTTATGTTAATTATTTAAGGATGAGAACATGTTTTATTCATAATATATACAAATTAAAATACTAAAATTATTATGTTTGCAAAACTAAGTTAATTTTGAATTATAAATAATTTTCAATAGTTGTTCTCTCTCTCTCTCTTTTTATTTATATATAATTATCTATATATAAACGTTTTATGTTCATATATTATATATTATATATGCACATATTTGGACAACATACATGACATACAAAATGAGGTAATATGTCTATTGCGATGTAAATCACAACATTTGCATATGGATATATTATACATTTCACGGATTATTATGTTACACATGGACTCACACATATATGTATATGATACATTTATGTATAAACTAAATCAAATAAAATTAATTTAATCTCTTAATATATTTGAATTTAATAAAATTGATGATTTTATTTAAATGAAATTTAGAAATTTTCTAATTCAGTTATACTTCATAGGCCCAATAAAAGATCTAATAGGGGTAAATTTTTTAAAATTCACCCATAACTTTTGCTGCGGGCTAGTCCAGTTCCAAAAATTTATACACATGTGTAGAGTTTATTAACCTATGGTAAACATTTAAATAAACATGTGTGATATGGGATGCACGGTTGTTATTTATTCGGTTACTATTCGGGTGTATATGACACTTGTCGACGAGTTTTTGTCCTGCCCTTGGAGTTTATAGGCGTTTTCCTATCTTAAAGTTTATAGGTCTCATACCTATCTTGCTGTTTATAGGACTTATTCTTATCTTGATGTTTGTAGGTCTCATAGCTATCTTGATGTTTATAGGACTTGTTCCTGTCTTGATGTAGATAGGTCTCGAACCTATCTTGATGTTTATAGACTTATACGTCAATCTTGGAGGTACATGCATGTAGGTGAATTTATTTCCCCAATTTTGGAGTTTGGCCCCTTCCCCCTTTTTGTGAGATTTTTGGATTTTATGTTGTTTCAATTATCACCAAATCATTTAGAAGATTTTTTATTTTAGTAAGCTATCTTGATTTTTAGTATTTGGTGAGTTGAAGATATTGATGCATGTTTGATATTTGTCGATATATGACCATATTTGAGATCTAGTTCACTTTAGCTATCATTCATTTTTGCTAACTCATCTAACTTAGTCTAGACTGACCCATTTATTGTTTTTCTAATACTCAAGTCAAATTGAGATGTTTTAGGTCCTTCAACTTAATGCCTTAAAGTGGATGTCCTATCTGTTGGCTAGTAGTTACTTTTATCATATATGTATATATGTAATGTTATATTGTATCTTATGTCGAGTTAGACTCCTTTTGTGTACATATTCATATTTTGAGATGTAGCACTTGTATATGTGTAGTCTACATCATGTATCTAATTTGGGTTTGTTCAGAGTTGTACATGATTTTATTCTGCTGTGTCTAATATGTGATTCTGTGATCTACACTTATTATATGTTGTTCTGGATTTTATTACAGCCACCATAGTTTTTTTTAAGTCTGAATTGTATACATCGATTCCACTTGATTAAAGAAATGTATAACATATTAATCGACGCATCGATGCTTGTTCAAAGTAAAATTCACGGATGGTCGCTCCTAAACAGCCATATTCTCTACATTAGACGACAATATTACTTTGTAATATTCTTTGTTAGTTTGGGTCTCGGTGTAACGACCCGCTATTTTGGACCATTCAAATCGACAATAAAACCGTACATGTCCGACTTGAATAATTCAAAATACCGAATTGTTAATAAAAATTTGGCAAAACTTAAAATATACAGTAAATAAATCAATCATAGATCACTTACACAGAGTAATACAATGCAGCGGAATAGATAAAGAATAGTAGTTCATGAAGCTACTATATACATTGGAGATAGAAATAAATACAATTGAATATCTTAGATGTAGTGAAGTCTCCAGTATGCGCAGATGACTTCTCTGAACAAATCAACAGGATGACTGAAAGGATAGATAGCTGGATCTTCAAGCAAGGCTCCAACTTCGAAGGTGAGTCTCAAATGCTGTATCACTCAGTCTGACCCGAGCGTAAAGCAAAACACAAAATACTCGAGTCAGGATTAACATTCTTATATCTATAAATCTAACTCAAGTGAAATATCAAATGAAATATAATTAACTTAGAGGATGTTTGGGATAACCATCCTCTAAGGGTCCATGGAACTATCTATAAGATAGAAATATACACTATAACACCGTAGTCTTTCAACTTAATTTATACTTCAAAACCAACTATCATTTTTACTTCAAAAATCTCTATACTTCCCAAATAGTATTTATATATATTAAATAATTTATACAGTAAAGAAATTTCAATTCCCTCAACTTAACAAATCGTTTAACATCAACCCGACCTTCCCATCTAAATCTTTTTCAACCTCAATTTATCAATTTAAATTCAACTCAATTTCTAAAATAACCATTTCAATTTTATTGATCTCAAATTCGGATTTGAAATCACCAAATACCCCTTTATATTCAATATATTTCAAAACTTTAAGTATTCAACGTTTCAAACTAACTTTTTATTCAATTTAGCTTTCTAAATAATAAATTCAACTATAATGATTTCAAATACAGATCCGAATCTCAAAATAAACCATCTAAATCCCAATATAGTTCAAAGCTTAATATTTAATTAAATGTTCAATTTAATAGTTTTATATAGATCTCGATTTAACCTCATTTTTATTTAGTGTTAAAATACTCCCTCATTAGATACAATATTATTTAAGTAACCTTAATTTACATTTCTCTCAAAATTTTATTTAATCTATTTAAACGTGAAATATTCATTAAATAACCTAAATCAAAAATCCAGTTATAAAATCATACCTTTATATTTCCCATTCAATAATTTCAAATTGATTTAATTAAATAAATCCTTATTTAATTACCATTTTTAATAAACCCAAATTTATCTCCAAATCTTAATTATTCAAATTTTCACAATGGTAAATTTTGAAACATAAATCTTAAATACTACTTAAACATATTATATGGATTAAATCAATCTTAATAATATTATTATTAAATCTATATATAAAATTTCATTTATATATATTATTTTAAGAACCAATATTTATAAAATCCCATATATTTCTCTTCAAACTGTAGAAATTATTTTCAAAACAATTATATGGACCAACGGTGTCTGTCTATCATATAGTCAAGTGCTACGGATATTTATCATTTCAATCCGTACACTAAATATATACGGGTGGATATCATTTCAACCCGAAATCCCAAATTCCATTAAATGAAAATCGCTTGGGTATATCATTTCAACCCATAACGATTTTCTCCTATTCTAAAGTCCGTTCGGGTATGTATCATTTCAACCCATAGTGATTTCTACACTACACAGGGAACTTGCAGAGTGATAACAGAAAATACAATAAAATAACAGGCATATATCATCAATAACAATATAATATAAACAACAGGATATGGTGTCATATCCCGCAGGTGAACTGTTACAGATAATAGCGTATATAACAATTTAAATAACTACAGCAGCATATTTCAATTGTCGTTTCAATTGAAATCAAATTTAATGAATAAAAGAATGTTAATCGTGAGTGATTACTCACCTTTCGAGACTAGAGAGATGGACAACGAAGCTGATTTGAGTTACGAATCAAAGCGAAGAAAGATCGGCACGAATCCGACGATCAAAGCTGATAACGAGAAATCGATGAAATCAAATCAGAGTTGGATCGATGAAGATAATGGCATAAGTGGACGCGTATATATATATATATATATATATATATATAAAACTATTTATATAAAATCATATTATAAATGGTCAAACCCATATTAAATTAAATATACATGTACTTAAAATTTGAATCAATAGTTAAATCCCAAACGTACTGTATCTAAAAAAAATTGAAAAACCAAGATTTCACATATCCATATGCTTTATAAAATCAATACGTAACTGACCCAAACTGCTAGTACACTATATATATACTATGCGCATATCCCAATTTCAATTTATTGAATATACAGCCGTAACCTAAACTATATATATAATATATAATACATGCACTGAACAAGGAAAACATGCACAAATATGCAGACTTACATATACACTACTATGCATGCGGCTACATAAACATTTTTTTTCTCGCCTGTACAAACATATCCCGTTAATATAACAATAGTTTTATATAGTATACCACGCTAACTACTAATATTATCATTAAACTTATGTATATAATTACCATTTTATAAATATAATATTTTCAACCTGTAGACATAGTTAAAAATTAAGGACACCGCTTTGAAATTTTAAAATAGAACTTTTATTGTACAAAACTGTCACATGAATATATAATTTAAACTTACTATATTTAAAGCAAATTAGGACCCACGACATAAACAAATTAGATAACTATAAATTTATAACTTATTCCATAATAATGCTCTCTATAAAACATGCATCACAACACTCAGACCAACCACACCGCAAACACTTACTGACACTAATAAGTTTATATATTAACTAACCTATATTAAATCAAATGAACACGTCCTCTTCTCTGTTGTAACTAAATATACAACCTATATTAAACTTACCTATACTATATGTACAATGGTAGTGACATTACACAATATATGACCTATATACATATATTAAAACAAAGACCATGCTAATGAACTGTAACCGAGCTTTATGTAATTATATATTATAAACACCCTATCACTCAAACAAACACACCTATACCCACAATAGCTTCAGATCCAAGTTTAACATAAAATTTGAGTACCCTATATAAATGCATGGATTCAATGTACAGAATACAAATATGCATGCTGACCTTTGTTCACAAAACAAAAATTAGACTAAATAAAATTTACATCATTTGTAAACATATGTATATTCAAACTGAAATATGATAAAATCCTGTAAACTTGTATAAAAAGAAAAACTGTAACTTATACATGACTTAAATATTACAAAAATCTATATAATGCAAACAGGTTATAAATGCAACCAATGCAAATGCTTTTAAAACAAAACACGCCCTGCATCTAATACACGTACCGTGTATATTTTAAACCACGACCAACATGTAATATAACATAACAAAATATATATAAACTAATCATAACACTAACATATTAACATATAATATATACACGGTACCTTATATAACAAGTGGAGGTACAAGCAAGGGAGATTAGGCGAGCGACAGGTTGAGCTTGGGAAGGAAATGCTCGGGTCGAGTGGCAGGCTGTAGTGGAGGGCAGTGGCCGATCACGTGGAGGAGGAAGGAACACGTCCAAAGCGGAGGGCGGAGATTTGGGAGGTGGTGCGTTTGCGCAGGAGGCCGGGATATCAGGGTTCGGTGATGGCTTCGAGAGGGTAGTTGCATGCTGGCTGATTGGTGGGCTTCGACGGCTGCGGTGTCGAGGCAGGCGAGGCTGAGCGGTTTTGGAGTTTGAGTTGCTGTGAAGGGTGTGGGTTAAAGAAAGAGATAGGGGAGTAGGTGAGAGAGAAAGAGGCTGCGGGCTTAGGCGCGAAAGATGGGAAGCCTGGGTTTGGGTGTTTCTTCGAGGAGAAGGGGAAGGCAAGTTTTTGTAAAGAAGGAGAGGATTAATAAAGGAGAAGAGAGCAAAGGAGGAATAGTTGGATCTGGAGGAAGGAAATGAAGGTAGGAGATGTACAGCTAGCTACAGGGAAAAGATGAACAACTCTACACATTCTTATATATTATTCCTTCCAAGAATAAAATTAAAGCAGCAGCCATACGTTACTTACGCTGATTCAGGCAAAATAAATTGAAGTGACGGAACGTTAGAAGTAAAAGAGATGAACCAGAAACGTTGCAATAAATTGGAAAGAGTGATAGCCCCTTAAATTACGGAAAGATAAAAGCAGCAGCTAAATTTAAGTAAAATGAAATAAATGTAAAATGAAATAAATGTAAAATGAAAGCTAGTGGCTGTTTTATTCCAACGGTTTGAAATTTGAACGGGCACAATCATCAAATATGTAAAAGTGGTACCGATACAGTTACCCCTTTTTACGGATTTCGCTGCGTACCGGATCACAAAATACAGAAATAAATATACCATTGAGATCAGCACGACGAGACGATCACAACAGTATACAGATATCAGTGGTATGATCATCCGATCAAAAGTCGATGATCGGTACCAAAAATGCTGCAAATTTGTCAGAAATAAGGTAAACGGAGCAGTAGACGTCCGAATTTGGAAAAACCAAAGATGACGTCTCACTCAGAAGAGGATTTAGAAATTTTTAATGCAAAGATATTCAGATTCGGAAAAATAAATTTATTGTCAACAATTATTAGCTAGCTTGGATTCAATAGAATTTCAAAATAAATAAACTTCCATAAAATAAATTGAAATTTTACCATTTGCTATATTTAATTATACGTAATCCAAATATAAAAATTTCATTTCAAAATATTGTTATTTAAAATTTCTTAAAATTTAATTAAATACGTAAATAAAACCATTTAAAAATTATTAAAATTTTATGGGTTGTTACACTCTCCCCCACTCAAAACTTTTCGTCCCCGAAAAGGAAGGAGGTAGGAAAATAGAACAAACAGGAATAAAAGTAAATTGTAAGTCAAGGGTAAATAATTAATTTAAAACTATATAAATTTTATTTGAAATATTCACATGAAAACTTCATTTGCAATTAAATTTTCTTTAATATTTAATACCTTTCAAACTTTTTTATATAGAATAACATTTCTTATTTTTTTTAGATGTTTTATTTAATTAATAACTTCAAAATATTTAAAATTTCCTATTAAACCATGTAGTATATAAATAAACAGTATTTTAAAGATTATATTCAAAAGGAAAGGAAGGTAGATTCCGGAAGCAGAATATAGGTGAATAAATAAAGCTTATCAGATAAGATAGATTCAAAAGAATAGAATCGGGTACGAATAATTTATTTCAAACCATGAGAATTTAAAATTTTCAAAACTAATACGGAGTTTTCTTGTTGGAAATATTTTTATAATAAATTACCTTTATAATAATATACTTTTATATCAAAACAAATTTTCTTTCCACAAATACTTTTATAACTCGATGTTTTAACAAGTTTATCCTCGTTCTTGCAGACTCTGGCCATGCGTTGATCAGGCACAAAGCTAGAATTCTTCAAGTACTTAGTAGACCCGTTTTAACACCCAGTGAAAATACTTGGAAAACCTTTTTAAAAAAAACAGATATGGAAAGTACAATCCAAACAAACAACCAAACCAAAACCTTTGTCCGATCATGGTTCACAGATACACAATGGTTACGCCTGGGTCCCCCAGGAAACAATCCGTACCCCTAGGCAAGACTCAGCCAGGCAATTGCGCTATGCATTCACGAGAGAAAAAAAACCATGGGTTACGCCACGGTGGGAACACTCGAGTATTACATCCAGAAAACCAAAATCAAGGAGAATAATATCGATAGAATGAATCCACGATGTGGCCACAAAGAGGATATCAAGCAGAAGGCACTTTCCATATCTTTACTTTGAAAATATATATCATATAGTACCTTTTCAAATCACTTTCAAATATCATACTTATACAAAGTCCATTATATATAGGATTCCCTTTTTCCCAAATCGAATACTCTCCAAATCAATAGTAGATCAAATCATACTTATATAGACTTCGATTATATAAAATCTCTTTCCAAATTGAGTACCTTTCAAATCAATGGATTTCAAATCAATTTCATACTTTTACAAATCCAATTTATATAAGTTCGACCACTCCCAAATCAAGTGCTTAATAATATAAGGTTCTCAATTTCAAATCATTCAATATCCATTCAGTTTCCAAATCATATATGATTTCACCAAATTTTCTTCAAATTTAAATATCTCAATTTCAAAGTTCCCAAAATAATAGGTATAGAAAATTATCCCAGTTTCTAAATTAAAATAATTCAAGTCAAACAATTCATTTCCAAAATCGCCATATAAATACTGGTTTTTTTTTTCCTTTCCCAATTTAATTTCAAAACCAAATATTTTCCCAAAATCAATTATACTCAAAATGGTTTCCAAATTTATAATTATCCTTTTTTTTTTTTTACTTTTAAACTATCTATTTCTATGTGAAATATCCAATTTACCTTTTTGAAAACCATTATTCAACTATTTTTTTTTTCAAAACATTTCAAAACTAAATTTATATTCTTTATCAAACATTTTATACTCTTCGAAATTTCTTAGCTTTGAAAATTTTAATCTCGATTTGGAAGTGTTCGAACATTCAAAATAGTTAGGGAAATCAAATTTTAAATTCAAGAGTTGAAAATCAACAACAAATCAATTATTAAATCTGAAACTCGAGGACTGAACACCGGTCTCATTTTAAATTGTTTCAAATATATACATATATCTTTCGAAAATATCAAATTATACTTCGGAATTTGAAATCATAACGGCTTTACAAAATCACTCGCATAGCGAGCTATTAAAGTGGCCTCTCCCCCACTCTGAAACTCGAAAATCAATGTCGATGATGCGTGCACTCATCACCGAAATTATTTTCCAACGACATACGTGAGTTCTGGACTTCTATTTTCTTGGAAACTTCTTTGAAATTTCTTTAAAATTATTGGAATTCATTTGAACTCATCTGAAACATTTCTTATTCGGAAAATACTTTTAAATCGTATTATTTTTATATATTTTCCAAAATATTAAAACCAATTTCAAAATACCGGAATTCAATTCTCGAATTTCAAATTTAACGCTTTAGTTATAAATCATTTTTATATAAATCGGTTTCTTATAATTTTTAAAAATTTCAAATCCCTTCAAAACTTTTTTTATATATAGAATAAAATCATAGTTATCAAAATAATAATTTCGATATTTAAAACAATTTCAAAATGCAAAGATACCCGATTTTCAAAGGATAATTTTAAGAATGGATTTCAAAACAAAGATAGAGATTTGAATTAGAGGAACTCCAATCCATAGAATTCTGATTCGAAGATAGACTCGATCGAAGATGAGATAATTAAATTACAAAATAGAAGATGGATATACTTCTATAAATCACGAGCGACCTTAACCGGGTCAATCGTGATTTCAGGAATATGATTGATGCGGAATTCTAAGGCAAATCGACATTCGATCGCCCGATATAGAATTCAGCATAACTAGATATAGCAGCATTGTAAACCGAGGATACATGAATCTTCGGTGAATCAATGCCAACTGAAAAGGAGTTTCACCCCTTTTACAAATCATTCAGTGGAGTTATGGAATACTTCAGAATCGAACGAATATAAATAGGGAGAGACAAGAATGAATTTCGAAACTGAGGGACATTCCAAAATTCAAAGGAAGTCAAGTCGAAAGGGAAGAGGTTCAACTCGAGCGAAAGGGATTCTGTAAATAAATTTACTATATATGCTAAGTTTTGCCTAGAGCCAAAGCTCTGATACCAACTGTAACGACCCGCTATTTTGGACCATTCAAATCGACAATAAAACCGTACATGTCCAACTTGAATAATTCAAAATACCGAATTGTTAATAAAAATTTGGCAAAACTTAAAATATACAGTAAATAAATCAATCATAGATCACTTACACAGAGTAATACAATGCAGCGGAATAGATAAAGAATAGTAGTTCATGAAGCTACTATATACATTGGAGATAGAAATAAATACAATTGAATATCTTAGATGTAGTGAAGTCTCCAGTATGCGCAGATGACTTCTCTGAACAAATCAACAGGATGACTGAAAGGATAGATAGCTGGATCTTCAAGCAAGGCTCCAACTTCGAAGGTGAGTCTCAAATGCTGTATCACTCAGTCTGACCCGAGCGTAAAGCAAAACACAAAATACTCGAGTCAGGATTAACATTCTTATATCTATAAATCTAACTCAAGTGAAATATCAAATGAAATATAATTAACTTAGAGGATGTTTGGGATAACCATCCTCTAAGGGTCCATGGAACTATCTATAGGATAAAAATATACACTATAACACCGTAGTCTTTCAACTTAATTTATACTTCAAAACCAACTATCATTTTTACTTCAAAAATCTCTATACTTCCCAAATAGTATTTATATATATTAAATAATTTATACAGTAAAGAAATTTCAATTCCCTCAACTTAACAAATCGTTTAACATCAACCCGACCTTCCCATCTAAATCTTTTTCAACCTCAATTTATCAATTTAAATTCAACTCAATTTCTAAAATAACCATTTCAATTTTATTGATCTCAAATTCGGATTTGAAATCACCAAATACCCCTTTATATTCAATATATTTCAAAACTTTAAGTATTCAACGTTTCAAACTAACTTTTTATTCAATTTAGCTTTCTAAATAATAAATTCAACTATAATGATTTCAAATACAGATCCGAATCTCAAAATAAACCATTTAAATCCCAATATAGTTCAAAGCTTAATACTTAATTAAATGTTCAATTTAATAGTTTCATATAGATCTCGATTTAACCTCATTTTTATTTAGTGTTAAAATACTCCCTCATTAGATACAATATTATTTAAGTAACCTTAATTTACATTTCTCTCAAAATTTTATTTAATCTATTTAAACGTGAAATATTCATTAAATAACCTAAATCAAAAATCCAGTTATAAAATCATACCTTTATATTTCCCATTCAATAATTTCAAATTGATTTAATTAAATAAATCCTTATTTAATTACCATTTTTAATAAACCCAAATTTATCTCCAAATCTTAATTATTCAAATTTTCACAATGGTAAATTTTGAAACATAAATCTTAAATACTACTTAAACATATTATATGGATTAAATCAATCTTAATAATATTATTATTAAATCTATATATAAAATTTCATTTATATATATTATTTTAAGAACCAATATTTATAAAATCCCATATATTTCTCTTCAAACTGTAGAAATTATTTTCAAAACAATTATATGGACCAACGGTGTCTGTCTATCATATAGTCAAGTGCTACGGATATTTATCATTTCAATCCGTACACTAAATATATACGGGTGGATATCATTTCAACCCGAAATCCCAAATTCCATTAAATGAAAATCGCTTGGGTTTATCATTTCAACCCATAATGATTTTCTCCTATTCTAAAGTCCGTTCGGGTATGTATCATTTCAACCCATAGTGATTTCTAAACTACACAGGGAACTTGCAGAGTGATAACAGAAAATACAATAAAATAACAGGCATATATCATCAATAACAATATAATATAAACAACAGGATATGGTGTCATATCCCGTAGGTGAACTGTTACAGATAATAGCGTATATAACAATTTAAATAACTACAGCAGCATATTTCAATTGTCGTTTCAATTGAAATCAAATTTAATGAATAAAAGAATGTTAATCGTGAGTGATTACTCACCTTTCGAGACTAGAGAGATGGACAACGAAGCTGATTTGAGTTACGAATCAAAGCGAAGAAAGATCGGCACGAATCCGACGATCAAAGCTGATAACGAGAAATCGATGAAATCAAATCAGAGTTGGATCGATGAAGATAATGGCATAAGTGGACGCGTATATATATATATATATAAAACTATTTATATAAAATCATATTATAAATGGTCAAACCCATATTAAATTAAATATACATGTATTTAAAATTTGAATCAATAGTTAAATCCCAAACGTACTGTATCTAAAAAAAATTGAAAAACCAAGATTTCACATATCCATATGCTTTATAAAATCAATACGTAACTGACCCAAACTGCTAGTACACTATATATATACTATGCGCATATCCCAATTTCAATTTATTGAATATACAGTCGTAACCTAAACTATATATATAATATATAATACATGCACTGAACAAGGAAAACATGCACAAATATGCAGACTTACATATACACTACTATGCATGCGGCTACATAAACATTTTTTTCTCGCCTGTACAAACATATCCCGTTAATATAACAATAGTTTTATATAGTATACCACGCTAACTGCTAATATTATCATTAAACTTATGTATATAATTACCATTTTATAAATATAATATTTTCAACCTGTAGACATAGTTAAAAATTAAGGACACCGCTTTGAAATTTTAAAATAGAACTTTTATTATACAAAACTGTCACATGAATATATAATTTAAACTTACTATATTTAAAGCAAATTAGGACCCACGACATAAACAAATTAGATAACTATAAATTTATAACTTATTCCATAATAATGCTCTCTATAAAACATGCATCACAACACTCAGACCAACCACACCGCAAACACTTACTGACACTAATAAGTTTATATATTAACTAACCTATATTAAATCAAATGAACACGTCCTCTTCTCTGTTGTAACTAAATATACAACCTATATTAAACTTACCTATACTATATGTACAATTGTAGTGACATTACACAATATATGACCTATATACATATATTAAAACAAAGACCATGCTAATGAACTGTAACCGAGTTTTATGTAATTATATATTATAAACACCCTATCACTCAAACAAACACACCTATACCCACAATAGCTTCAGATCCAAGTTTAACATAAAATTTGAGTACCCTATATAAATGCATGGATTCAATGTACAGAATACAAATATGCATGCTGACCTTTGTTCACAAAACAAACATTAGACTAAATAAAATTTACATCATTTGTAAACATATGTATATTCAAACTGAAATATGATAAAATCCTGTAAACTTGTATAAAAAGAAAAACTGTAACTTATACATGACTTAAATATTACAAAAATCTATATAATGCAAACAGGTTATAAATGCAACCAATGCAAATACTTTTAAAACAAAACACGCCCTGCATCTAATACACGTACCGTGTATATTTTAAACCACGACCAACATGTAATATAACATAACAAAATATATATAAACTAATCATAACACTAACATATTAACATATAATATATACACGGTACCTTATATAACAAGTGGAGGTACAAGCAAGGGAGATTAGGCGAGCGACAGGTTGAGCTTGGGAAGGAAATGCTCGGGTCGAGTGGCAGGCTGTAGTGGGGCAGTGGCCGATCACGTGGAGGAGGAAGGCACACGTCCAAAGCGGAGGGCGGAGATTTGGGAGGTGGTGCGTTTGCGCAGGAGGCCGGGATATCAGGGTTTGGTGATGGCTTCGAGAGGGTAGTTGCATGCTGGCTGATTGGTGGGCTTCGACGGCTGCGGTGTCGAGGCAGGCGAGGCTGAGCGGTTTTGGAGTTTGAGTTGCTGTGAAGGGTGTGGGTTAAAGAAAGAGATAGGGGAGTAGGTGAGAGAGAAAGAGGCTGCGGGCTTAGGCGCGAATGATGGGAAGCCTGGGTTTGGGTGTTTCTTCGAGGAGAAGGGGAAGGCAAGTTTTTGTAAAGAAGGAGAGGATTAATAAAGGAGAAGAGAGCAAAGGAGGAATAGTTGGATCTGGAGGAAGGAAATGAAGGTAGGAGATGTACAGCTAGCTACAGGGAAAAGATGAGCAACTCTACACATTCTTATATATTATTCCTTCCAAGAATAAAATTAAAGCAGCAGCCATACGTTACTTACGCTGATTCAGGCAAAATAAATTGAAGTGACGGAACGTTAGAAGTAAAAGAGATGAACCAGAAACGTTGCAATAAATTGGAAAGAGTGATAGCCCCTTAAATTACGGAAAGATAAAAGCAGCAGCTAAATTTAAGTAAAATGAAATAAATGTAAAATGAAATAAATGTAAAATGAAAGCTAGTGGCTGTTTTATTCCAACGGTTTGAAATTTGAACGGGCACAATCATCAAATATGTAAAAGTGGTACCGATACAGTTACCCCTTTTTACGGATTTCGCTGCGTACCGGATCACAAAATACAGAATTCTCCAAATAACACCGATACCCCTTCGCTACAACTCTAAAGAATGTTGTTGGGAACAATCTGAATTGCACTGCCCTTGAAGCGTAATACTGATCCATTTGGATTTCAAATGCCATCAGATGATCATCCGGATCAATTGTGCATTGTACTTGATAGTATGCAATTTTAACATTGGATAGTAAGGGTGATGCCATAATCTTCTCTATGAACAGTGCTCCTCTAACGTTGTTATTAATCATAGCATTCATCGTCCTCTTTCCCTTTAAATCAGCCATATCTTTTGTCATTTTTTAGCTAATCTCTCAAATATGCTTCATTATTTTCGTAATTTTTCCATTTTGGCTTATACTGCTTATATGAAGCGGAGCTTGTGGACTGTTCAAATGGTGATTTTTGAACTCTTGTTTGGTCTTTGAGTTAAGAAATTTTACTCCTTTCTCTGTTGTCTTAGAGCACTTTTCCCGACTTTTTTATTTTTCTAGTTTTATTCTTCCGCTCTCCTTTATAGAGACTCAACTACTTCCTCCCCCGCTTCTTTTGTCTTTTTTGACGTTTTTGAAGATTTATGGAAAACTAAAGTTTCGATAAGTTCGTGCATGGTTTCTAACTTGCTTTTCATAACTTGGAGTTCATTTTCTTCCTTAGGTGTTTCCTTCAGAATGGATGCCTGTCCCACTTCTACATTCTCGATATTAAATTGAGGAGATATATTTTCTTTGAGATTGACATTATGTATTGCCTCCTCTTGAACATAAACATTCACTTTCTTAGATGATTTTCCCATTTGGTAAGAACGATTGTTGGCGAGTTCACAAATAGTCCCTAAGTTCAAGGTTCTCAATGAAAGCATCACTTAGTGTTAGTACTAAATTTGGGTCAATCGAATTTGCTTAGCTTCAAAAGAATAAAGACACTTGACTAAGATAAAATTCCTAATCAAGAGTGCTGAAAATGAGTTCATAAGAAGTCATTATGTAAATTGTCATTTGTTTGACTCCTTTGTTGTAAAACCACGAAAACAACTTTGACTAATCAGCCATTAATAACATTTTCTTAAGGTTTTTTTTATACCAAAATAAAATGAAAACGAGGAAGAAGGTACATTTAGAAATTTTTGCCCCGATAGGGGGTGCATGTCTATTTATATAAAACTCCAACCTTTGGATTAGTGCCACATGTCACTAAAATGGATGAGCGATGAAGATTTATTTTTGTTCAGGGAGCTTAGTGTTTATAACATGATAGCATGTGTCAGCTTACCATGCGATGGATTGGTTATCCTATCTTTCAACAATTTTAATGAGTTTACTCATATAACTCCACCTTTTTATCTTTTAATTGGTCTTTGAAGTCATTTCACATCAGTTTTCCAAATAACTATGAAAGTTATTACACGAAGGCTTCATACATGAGGGCTTTAAACAAAATCTTACGATGGTCTTAAGGTTTATATCACGATGGCTTTTATCCTCTGTTTCATGATAACTTTAGTAATCATTTCTAGCTCTAGGAATCTCCTCATGCTCATGATGACTATAGAAATCATCACGTAGATGATTTACTTATTATCTTACGATAGCCTCCTTTATAACTTGTTTCATGGTGATTTTCATGTCTCTTTTCGTGATGACTCTAAGGAATACTCCATGATGACTTTGATATCTTACTTCACGACGGCCTTAACGCCTCATTTCAAAATTGCTTCAATGAATACTTAGTTGGCTTTAATGCCTCATTTCACGATGGCTCCAAGGCATACTTCATGATAGCTCCAAGGAGTACTTCACGATGGCTTAAATATCTCATTGTACTTCATGATGGCTTAAATATCTCGTTTCATAATGGTTTTAAGGATTACTTCATGATGGATTTAACATCTCATTTCACAATAGCTCTTAGGAAATACTTCACGATGGCTATAACGCCTCATTCCACGACGACTTCAAGGAATACTCCACAGCTTTAATATTTCATTTCACAATGACCCCAAGGAATACTTCTGTAACAACCTTAGATTTTTATGTATATTTTAATTTCGAATTTATTTCATTTTTAAATTATTTTAAACTTATTTCATTTCAAACATTTCATTTGTAAATATGAACTTTGATTATTATGTGAATTACAATTCCAACTTGTATAAATTGAATATTTTACTTAAAGGTGAATTTCTGGTCAAATTTTGACTTTTTAATTTCAAATTTAAATATTTAAATTCACAAATTTTATCTTTTATTATGAAATTAGATTTAATAACTTGAATATTGCGTTTTGTTTCGTTGAAAAGGGATTTAAATTGTAAAAGTTATGTATATTTCAATATTGAATACAATCTGTTTCATTTAGCAATTTTGTCTATTTTTAATTATATAAATTATATTTTCTTTTTCATATTTTATTTTAAAATGTGTCATTATGTTACTTTATGTATATTTTTGTCTTTTAATATTGTTGAAGTGATAATAAAAATTTTCCAAAATTTACAGTATTTATTTCCTATTTTTAAAAGCTATTTTCTATTATTTCTGCTATTTTCTTCATTTAAATTATATTTAATTAATATATATATATATATATATTTTGTGAATGCATTTTTATTTTTGTTATTATCTTTGTTATAAATATTTCTACAAGTCCATATAAATTTTCCAAAGTTCATTCTGTTTATTTTCCATTTTTCTAGACTAGTTTGCAATTTTGTGCTATTTTCTCATTTTAACCTTATATAATTAATTAATATTTATATATATTTTATATTTTTCTATATTTTCACTTTTGTGACTGAAATTATTATTATTTTAAGTAATATAAACTTATGTAAATAAATTATAGGAAATTTGAAAGGTCTTAAACTTTTTATATTCCAAAGTCCTTTTATCTTCCCCTTTTTCATTTTCTCAACTTACATCTTTATTGTTTTGGTAGACTTTCTCATTGCTTCAGCTGCAATTTTTTCATTTTCATGCATCATAACAAAGCTTCTCATTCCATAAAAATCATGGCCACCATCCCTCGCAAAAATTTTGGGTAAAATCTCCTTCCTTTCCTTTGTTTTTTTTCTATTTTCTTATTGAATTTGCATTTGTTTCTCAACTAGATTGGATCGGCCACCTCTCCTCCAGACATAGGCCGACCTCCACCTCCTCCTTCTCTGATCAACCACCCCCTAGTCCATCTCCATGACCAGGCCGACCACAACCAAGGCTTGAACATCCACCAAAATCCACAAATACATCACCTATTCACACAAACCGAGCCTAGTGTAGCACCACCCTCTAGCCGCCACTTCCTCCACCACCACCACCTCTGACCTGACCTCCACCCTCTTCCACATCATGCACCACCACCTGAGCCACTGGCCGGACCCATCTAGCCTCTGTCCGAGCAATAGGAGCATAAAATGATGATTTGTTTGCCTTGTAGTGTAGTTTTGTGCACCTATATATCTATGCATCTTTAAACCCAAGCTAGGCCGATCTGTTTGGAACCAAACCCAGCCCTTAGTCCCTGCCTTAGCTGAGCTTATTCCATCACTAACTGATCCATGCAAAGTTGAGAACAAGTGCAAACCATTGGAAGTTGTTTTGGGCTTTGATTTCTAGTGTTGTTCAAGTGTAAATTGTTTTGAACTTATTGTATGGTATTGTATAAATGTTTGAACAAGGAAATTAGCTTTGGCCCTCCACTCTTTAGTCATTTCTGGATTGTCGTGCCTTCATAGTGTCTGTATTGTTTTCTTTGGTAGCTATCTTCAGCTCTAAACAAGGGAGTTATTCTCACCAGACAATATGTACATATATAACTAGTAAATTGACCCCTTTTGAATCTGTAAAACGCATTATCATGTTACACCTGCTATATTATGATTATATGATGTTCATCCATGCTTAAACACTTGTTATAACATCTGTTACCGTTATACTATGTTGTTCTGTTTCTTTTATCAGTTTATCACACTGCAAGTTCCCTTTATATTAGAATTACTATGGGTTGAAATGATACATACCCGAACGAAATTTAGAATATGAGAAAATCATTATGGGATGAAATGATAGGCCTGAATGATTTTCAATTATTTTCATTTACTTGGGATTGCGGGATTGAAAGATCAAACCCATGTTTTCTTTGTAAATTACGGGTTGAAACGATATATTACCCGTATCACTTTACGTTGGCTAGAAAATGAAATACAGACCGGTTGTTAAAATATGTTTTTTCTAAAAATTTTAAAATATTTTAGAAATGTAAATATTATAATATTTTGATTTAAATTTTATTAAAAATGATTTTTGTAAAGCATTATTGATTTTTTGAAAATTTATAAGCGAAATAAATAAATGGTAAAGTTAGAAAATCTGAAATGTAAGTTTTTTTGGAAATTATAATTTGGTGGTATATGGAATTTAAATTAAATATGAAAATATGATAAATTTATGATATTTTGAATTAAATGAATTTAAAATGATTTTTTATATATTAATGATTTTTGAATAAAGTTAAAATGTGAAATGAATGAATATTTAAGTTGAAATTTTGAAATATAACTAAAATTGAAAATTTGTGAATTTGGCTTAAAATTGAATTTTAAGTTAAGTAAATAAAAATGAAATTAAGTTATATTTGAAAATTTTAAACGTAAGTGTTAAGTTAAATTTAATTTAATGAATTTAAAATTAAATGTTGGAATTTAATAAGTGAATTATTATTAAATTTTGATTTTTGAATGGAGATTTAACTTTATAAAATCATGAATATAAGGGTATTTGAATGATTGTTTTAAAAGTGAAATTTTATGATTTTATAAGTTAAAAATGATTTAAATAAAAATATAACTGTTTATGGAATTATACTGAATATTTGAAGTTAACTAACTACATTTCTGAAATGCTATTAATTCTAATGTAAATGATAATACAACATTTGTAAATGCTGTAGTTGATAATAATGAACCAAATGCTAAGTTTAATTAAAGGCTATTATAGCATTTTTGTAAATGTTATAATTGTTGAATTTAACTAAGTTTTATTTGAAACTAATGAAACCCTATTACAGCATTTTTAAATGCTATCTTTTGTTAAATTGAACTGTTTTGAATGTAACTTTCTGTAGCAATTTCTAAATGCTACGAAAGTTGAATTTTTTATCTGTTTTAATAAATTAAATGAATAAATGAATTTTGAAAGACAAAAATTTTGGAAATTTAATAATTTAATTATTAAATATAATAACTTCATTTATGATTTAAAATGAAGTAATTTGTTTTGAAATATAAACTATTTGAAATGTGTGTTGAAATGGTATTTAAAATAAATGAATGTGGTTTGGAAGATACGATATTTTGATATGGATTTTTTTGAATGATATTGAGTTTTGAAATGATAATTGATTTAAATTATAAAATACCATTTTGAAATTTCAACCACGGGATGTATTTAATTTATAGTTTAACCGATTCTTAAAAGATGGGCGATCCCAAGCATCCTTTAAGTTATTGTGCATTTCTACTAAAGTTCACTTGAGTTGGTTTACATTATATAAGTATATATTGTCCTGACTCGAGTGTTTTGTATTTTATTTTACGCTCGGGTCAGCCCGAGTATTCACAGCTTTAGATTCTCTTTCTGGGGCTGGTCTTTGCCGGAGTTTCTGCTTATCTACATTTATATCTACTTTCCGTTTTAGCTGTTCTAGTTTATCTCATGTATCAGTGAACTTCTATATATTTGGGATTACTATTATGTTGTTTTCAGAATGTACTATGTATTTGGTTTGAGACTCTGCCATAGCAGCTTCATGAACTACTATGTATTTTATATTTCGCTACGAGTTATTTTGATATTTTCGTGTCTGTGATTTTGTGATTGAATTTTATTTGCTCTAGATTTATTTACAATGCGATATTTTGAGCAATTCAAGTCCGGCATATGTGGATGTGAATGGCTGAAAATATCGGGTTGTTATATTTGGTATCAGAGCTTTGGCTTTAGGCAAACCTTAGCCTATGGAGCAAAAACTAATTAGAGATAGGGTAGAAATACTCTAGAATGAGTGAAATCAATCTCAGAATCCTTTCTTTGTGAGAGAACATATTTTCGAAGTATAAAATGATTTCCAAATGATTTTTAAAGGATTTTCAAAGATTATTTTGGTATATAAAAAAAAATTCTTATTCTGAAACCAAGATTTTCTAAACTTTATTCCTTATGTATCCACCTTGTTAGAAATCTTTTGGTTAGGATCCTTATCTGTTAGGATTCCTTGAACTTTGGAACGCTTCCAATTATTCTGAAATCCAGTCATGTCTTCCCTATTTGTGTTCCGTTGATTTTTGGAGCATTCCACAATTCCACTTTGGAATGACCTCTCTAAAGATCGGTGATTCCGCCAATCTTTGAATGATTTGTAAAGGGGTGAAACTTCTTTACAATTGGCATTGATTCACCGAAGATTTCTATATCCTCGGTTTACAATGCTATCTACCTCTTGCTCTACTCGGATTCTATCTCTAGGATCGAATGTCGATTTGCCTTAGATTTACGAATTGATTATATTCCTAAAGTCACGGTTGACCAGTTAAGGTCGCCCGTGATTTACATAGGCTTATCAATCTTCTATTTTCTAATTAAATTATCCCATCTTTGTTCAAGCTTATCTTCGAACCAGAATTCTATTTGATTAGGTTCCTCTAGATTCGAATCTCTATTTTTTCTAAAATCCATCCTTGAATCGTTCTTTAGAAATTTGTGTTTGGTTGTATTTTGAAATTGTGCATACATCGAAATTATTATTTTGATAAGGATGATCCTATTTGGTATATAAAAGTGAAATGTTTTCGGTAAAGAATATATATCTTTTAAATGAAATTTTGAAATTTTGAAAGAATTTGAAATTTTGAAAATTTATAAGAATTTGACTTATGTAAAACGAATTATAACTGAAAAGTTTTGAATGTTGAATTTCGAGGAATCGAACGCCGGTATTTTGAAATCGGTTTAAGATTTTGGAAATATATAATAATAATATGATTTAAAGATATTTTCAAATAAGAAATATTTCAAATGTATTCGAATGAATTCCAAAGATTTCGAAGAGATTTTAAGGAAGTTTCAAGAAAATAAAAGTCCAGAACCCACTTATGTCGCTGGAAAATAATTTCGGTGATGAATGCATGCATCATCGACATTGATTTTCGAGTTTCTGAGTGGGGGAGAGGCCACTCTAGTAGCTTTGCTATGCGAGTGATTTTCTGAAACCAAATTTTGATTTCAGATTTTTGAAGTATGGTTTGATATTCGAAAGATATATATGTGTGTGTGTGTGTGTGTGTATATATATATATGAAATGATTTAAAGTAAGCCGGTGTCCAATCCTCGAGATTCAAATTTGTTTTGGTATAACCTTATCTATTGGAATTGATTTACTGATTTGTTGTTGATTTCTAACTCTTGGATTGAAAATATGATTTCTTCGACTATTTTGAAGGTTCGAGCGCTTCCAAATCAAGGTTAATTTTTCAAAGCTAAGAAATTTTGAAAGGTATAAGGTATTTGATAGAGAATATAAGTTTAGTTTATTTGTTTCAAGTATGAAATTATGTGATTTGTATAAGTTAAAACTATTTGTTGAGAAAAATAAACAAGACTATTTTGAATTATACTAATATGAAATTTAGTTTTGAAATGTTTTGGATAAAAATTATTCTTCAAATGTTTGAGAAAATTTTGGTTTTAAATTTTTTAACTTAGTAACATCTTTATGAAACTATATATTTAACAAGTTGGAATAGATACATAAGTTGTACGTATGCTGTTTTATTCGCATAATTAATTTGATCCAAGTTTGAGTACACAATTTCGAGACGAATTACACCATTTCGTGTTAGGATTTTTCATTTGATTCTTGATGGCGAATATTTGATATGGATTTTGGACTTGATTCTAGAATTATCTATCATAGTATATGGCTATGCGAGGAGACTGATGGCTTCTAGTCTAGAAACTATATCGAAGGCCGCATTAGGGAAGTTGAATGGACAATACTAGTTCGAAAGCGAACTTGTGTGACCAAGCGAGCGATCAAATGTAATGTTGTGAAATGATGACATATGTAAGTAATAATGAAGTAAAATTTGAGATATATGAAATTATAAAATTTAGTTTTGAAATATGGTATATTTAAGTCTTGAAACATATTTAAGATTGAATAGTTTATTTTGTAAATCAAATCTATATTTGAAATTTGATAATATTTGAAATGGTTTTGTTGGAAAACTAAATTGAATTGAAACTGATTGTTTGAATTGAATTAAAATTGGAAATTTTAGATTTGGTTTAATTGAATAAATTTGTGAAATGTGAAGAACCAAAGGGATGTTTTATGATTTCAAATGTATGATTTCAAAAGGTTATGGTTTTCAAAGTGTAATGATTTCAAGTATTTTGGTTTCGAAAGATTTATAGCTTTGAAAGTATTATGATTTTTGAAAGTGAATATATGTTTGAAATGGAATGAATTTGTTTGACCTAAATTTTGTTGATTTGGAAATTTGGATTATTTTTTCTAACTTATTATTTTGGAAACTTTGAAACTGAATATATGTAATTTGGAAGAAATGATTTGGTGAAATCATATATGATTTTGAAGCTGAATTTATATTAAAATGGTTTGAAATTGAGAACCTTGATTTACTAAATACTTGATTTGGGAGTTATCGAATGTATATAAATTGATTTGTATAAGTATGAAATTGATTTGAAACTGTTGATTCGAAAAGGTACTCAATTTGTAAAGTGAAATCTTATATATAATGGACTTTATATAAGTGTGATACTTGAAAGTGATTTTGAAAGGTACTATATGATACGTATTTTCGAAGTAAAGATACGGAAAGTGCCTTTTGCTTGATATCTGCTTTGTGGCCACACTGTGGATTCATTCTATCGATATTATTCTCTCTCTTTGATTTGAGTTTTCTAGATATGATACTCGAGTGTCCATCGAATCCCACGGCGATCTCCGTGGTCTTACGAGTGCGACTGCATAGCGCAACTGCCTGGCTGAGCTGGCCTAGGGGTACGGATTGTTTCCTGGGGGATCCAGGCATAACCATTGTGTATCCTACACTATGTGTAGGTCGCATTAGTAGTGAAACTTCCTTGCTGAGGCGGCCTAGGGGTACGGATTGTTTATTGGGGGATCCAGGCGTAACCATTGTGTATCCTGCACTCTACTAGTCATCATGGCGTAACTCGTAGGGCTGAGAAAGCTTACGGATACGGATTGTTTCCTGGAGGATCCAGGCGTAACCATTATGTATCTTCAATCCATGGTTAGACAACTGTTTTGGTTTTGTTGATTTGTTTGGATTGTACTTTCCATATCTGTTTTTTTAAAAGATTTTTTCCAGTATTTTCACTGGGTGTTGAAACAAGTCTATTAAGTACCTGAAGAATTCTAGCTTTGCGCCTGATCAACGCACTGCCAGAATCTACATGAACGAAAATAAACTTGTTAAGACATCGAGTTATAAAAGTATTTTGGTAAAGTATTGTATAAAGGATATTTTGATCATTTATGTAAATGTTTTAAATATTGTTTACTTTGTACCATCAGATTTGAATCAAATGACTATTCATCGTACTATAATTTTTTTTTTAAAATCGAAATGTATAATGGTTTAAATAATGGTTCATCCTTGTCTTTGAACCTACATTCCCTCCTAACTACTTTCTCCCTACCTTCTTTCAGGATGTCTTCCAACCTATTGTTCTTTCAAGTTGTTTCTCCGCTTCCTTCCTTTTCGAGGACGAAAAGATTTGAGTGGGGAGAGTGTAACAACCCTAGATTTTTATGTACATTTTAATTTTGACTTTATTTCATTTTGAAATTATTTTAAACTTGTTTCATTTCAAACATTTCATTTTTAAATATAAACTTTGATTATTATGTGAATTATAATTCCAACTTGTATAAATTAAATATTTTACTTAAAGGTGGATTTCTGGTCAAACTTTGACTTTTTAATTTCAAATTTAAATGTTTAAATTCTTAAATTTTATCTTTTATTATGAAATTAGATTTAATAACTTGAACACCGCTTTTTGTTTCGTTGAAAACAGATTTAAATTCAGAAAGTTATGTATATTTCAATATTGAATGCAATCTGTTATATTTAGCAATTTTGTCGATTTTTAATTATATAATTTATATTTTCTTTGTCAAATTTTATTTTAAAATGTGTCATTATGTTATTTTATGTATATTTTTATCTTTTAAATTTTTTGAAGTGATAACAAAACTTTTCCAAAATTTACTGTATTTATTTCCTATTTTTGAAGGTTGTTTTCTATTTTTTCTGCTATTTTCTTCATTTAAATTATATTTAATTAATTTTTTTTGTGAATGCATTTTTATTTTATGTTATTATCTTTGTTATAAATATTTTTTCAAGTCCATATAAATTTTCCAAAGTTCATTTTGTTTATTTTCCATTTTTCTAGACTAGTTTGCAATTTTGTGCTATTTTCTTATTTTAACCTTATATAATTAATAAATATTTATATATATTTTATATTTTGCTATATTTTCGAGTTTGTGACTGAAATTATTATTATTTTCAGTAAAATAAACTTATATAAATAAATTATAGGAAATTTGAAAGGTCTTAAACTTTTTATATTCCAAAGTCCTTTTATCATCCCCCTTTTCATTTTCTCAAATCTTTATTGTTTTGGTCGACTTTCTCATTGCTTCGGCTGCAATTTTTTCATTTTCATGCATCATAACAAAGCTTATCATTCCACAAAATCCATGGCCACCATCTCTTGCAAAAAGTTTGGGTAAAATCTCCTTCCTTTCCTTTGTTTTTTTCTATTTTCTTATTGAATTTGCATTTGTTTCTCAACTAGATTGGATCGGCCACCTCTCCTCCAGTCATAGGCTGACCTCCATCTCCTCCTTCTCTGATCAACCACCCCTAATCCATCTCCATGACCAGGCCGACCACAACCAAGGCTTGAACATCCACCAAAATCCACAAATACATCACCTATTCACACAAATCGAGCCTAGTTTGCTAGCACCACCTTCTACCCCCTCTAACCGCCACTTCCTCCACCACCACCACCTCTGACCTGACCTCTACCCTCTGCCACATCACCCGCCACCATCTGAGCCACTGGCTGGGCCCATCTAGCTTCTGGCCGAGCAATAGGAGCATAGAAATGATGATTTGTTTGCCTTGTAGTGTAGTTTTGTGCACCTATATATCTATGCATCTTTAAACCCAAGCTAGGCCAATCTGTTTGGACCCAAACCCAGCCCTCAGTCCCTGCCTTAGCTGAGCTTATTCCATCACTAAATGATCCATATGAAGTTGAGAACTAGTGCAAACCACTGGAAGTTGTTTTGGGCTTTGATTTCTAGTGTTGTTCAAGTGTAAATTGTTTTGAACTTATGTTATTGTATTGTATTGTGTAAATGTTTGAACAAGGCACTTAGCTTTGGCCCTCCACTCTTCAGTCATTTCCGGATTGTCGTGCCTTCGTAGTGTCTGTATTGTTTGCTTTGGTAGCTATCTCCAGCTCTGAACAAGTGATTTATTCTCACCAGACAATATGTACATATATAACTAGTAAATTGACCCTTTTGAATCTGTAAATGCATTATCATGTTACACCTGCGATATTATGATTATATGATGTTCATCCATGCTTAAACACCTGTTATAACATCTGTTACTGTTATACTATGCTACTCTGTTATTTTTATCAGTTTATCACACTGCAAGTTCTCTTTAGATTAGAATCACTATGACTTGAAATGATACATACCCGAACGGACTTTAGAATAGGAGAAAATCATTATGGGCTGAAATGATAGGCCTGAATGATTTTCAATTATTTTCATTTACTTGGGATTGCGGGTTTGAAATGATCAAACCCGGGTTTTCTTTGTAAATTACGGGTTGAAATGATATATTACCCGTATCACTTTACCTAGGCTAGAAAATGAAATGCAGACTCGTTGTTAAAATATATTTTTTCTAAAACTTTTAAAATATTCTAGAAATGTAAATATTATAATATTTTGATTTAAATTTGATTAAAAATTATTTTTGTAAAGCATTATTGATTTTATGAAAATTTATAAGTGAAATAAATAATTGGTAAAGTTAGAAAATCTGAAATGTAAGTTATTTTGGAAATTATATTTTGGTGATAAATGGAATTTAAATTAAATATGAAAATATTATAAATTTATGATATTTTGAATTAAATGAATTTAAAATGATTTTTTATATATTAATGATTTTTGAATAAAGTTAAAATGTGAAATGAATGAATATTTAAGTTGAAATTTTGAAATATAACTAAAATGGAAAATTTGTGAATTTGGCTTAAAATTGAATTTTAAATTAAGTAAATAAAAATGAAATTAAGTTATATTTGAAAATTTTAAACTTAGGTGTTAAGTTAAATTTAATTTAATGAATTTAAAATTAAATGTTGGAACTTAATAAGTGAATTATTATTAAATTTTGATTTTTGAACGGAGATTTAACTTTATAAAATCATGAATATAAGGGTATTTGAATGATTGTTTTAAAAGTGAAATTATATGATTTTATAAGTTAAAAATGATTTAAATAAAAATATAATTGTTTGTGAAATTATACTGAATATTTGAAGTTAATTAACTGCATTTCTGAAATACTATTAATTCTAATGTAAATAATAATACAGCATTTGTAAATGCCGTAGTTGATAATAATGAACCAAATGGCTAAGTTTAATTAAAGGCTATTATAGCATTTTTGTAAATGTTATAATTATTGAATTTAACTAAGTTTTATTTGAAACTAATGAAACCCTATTCAACATTTTTAAATGTTACCTTTTGTTAAATTGAACTGTTTTGAATGTAACTTTCTATAGCAATTTCTAAATGCTGCGAAAGTTGAATTTTTTTATCTATTTTAATAAATTAAGTGAATAAATGAATTTTGAAAGACTAAAATTTGAAAATTTAATAATTTAATTATTAAATATAATAACTTCGTTTATGATTTAAAAATGAAGTAATTTGTTTTGAAATATAAACTATTTGAAATGTGTGTTGAAATGGTATTTAAAATAAATGAATGTGGTTTGGAAGATACGATATTTTGATATTTTGAAATGGATTTTATTTTTGAATGATATTGAGTTTTGAAATGATATTTGATTTGAAGTATAAAATACCATTTTGAAATTTTAACCACGGGATGTATTTAATTTATAGTTTAACTGATTCTTAAAGGATGGGCGATCCCAAGCATCCTTTAAGTTATTGTGCATTTCTACTACAGTTCGCTTGAGTTGGTTTACATTATATAAGTATATATTGTCCTGACTCGAGTGTTTTTTGTTTTACTTTACGCTCGGGTCAGCCTGAGTATTCACAGCTTTGGATTCTCTTTCTGGAGCTGGTCTTTGCTGGAGTTTCTGCTTATCTACATTTATATCTACTTTCTGTTTCAGCTATTCTAGTTTATCTAATGTATTAGTGAACTTCTATGTATTTGGGATTTCTATTATGTTGTTTTCAGACTGTATTTTGTATTTGATTTGAGACTCTACCGTAGTAGCTTCATGAACTACTATGTATTTTATATTCCGCTGCGAGTTATTCTGATATTTCTGTGTCTGTGATTGTATTTCATTTGCTCCATATTTATTTACAATGCGATATTTCGAGCAATTCAAGTCCGAAATGTGTGGATTTGAATGGCTGAAATATCGGGTTGTTACAACTTCATAGCCGCTTTATTCTTTGGCAGCCACATTGAGTCAATCACAAAAGTTTCATTGTGCCAACAGATGAATGCTTAATTTCGTCTTTTGGTAACTTCAAGGAGTTGTCTCATGATAGCTTCCTTTTATCAGCCAACAGTGACTATAAGAGTTCTTACACAATTATTTCTTCTATCAGCTCACTATAAGAAAACTGCAGTTTACTTACACCAATATGGCGTAAGCGGGACGTAGGTAAACGCAGCAACTATGTAACCCCTACGCCAATTCTGGCGTGGGTAAAACCTGCATAGCTAACAAAACACCTACATCTTACCTACGCCATCCGTGGAGTTGTTTCCTACGCCTTTCTTACGCCATAATTTTCTTACGCCTTCCCCACGCCATGTTGTACCTACGGTTTTGTTACGACATTTTTACTTCTTTAAGTACTCAGGTCTTTCCTACGTCATTCGTTTACCTACGTCTTCCATACGCCCAGTTTTTCTACGCTTCCCTATGTCATTCTTACATATTACGTTTCCTACGACTTTTCTACGTCATTCATTTATCTACGGTTTACCTACGCCTGTGTTTTTAATGTTTTTCCTACGCCATGCACACGACTTTTTGCTGCATTAATATTTCATTTACCTGCGCCTTCCCTTCTGAAGCAATTTTGATACATTACTATTGTATTTCATTTCACCACATTAAATAGAAACTAAAATCAACTTATTTTATATATATACACATTCCAACAAAAAGATTAACGTCAAACCATTCATCTTTAATTCAAAAAACAAATATCTCATTCATATTACAAAGTTAAACAATATTAATCAAGTTCCTACATGTTAAAATAATATGATAATATGTTCATGATACATGACATCATACAGATACCATTAAAAAGTTTTCAATGCCCTCATCCCTCACGACGATCATTCGGCTCTTCATCAAGTCGCTGTCGAAGCATCTCAGTGAGTTGTTCATACCGCATCTTCAGCATTTGAATCTCCCCGTCTTAACGCTCCACCTTTTCCTCTAGTTTGGCTCTAGTCTGTGCTTCTCCCTTATTGATGCTATAAGTGGCGTCTTTGTATTTCTGCATTTTATCAAATATTGCATCAATTCTGCATTTTAAACTAATTAAAATAATGTTTTGTTGAAAGTTTAAATACTTACTCCAGGGATATTGCCATAATATGGCATACGGTCCTTTCTTTTAGCTATAGCACCGGTAAGCTTGTCGAATACTTCTTCCTCGACTTCATATGAAATTACCGTGCCTTGATTTTTCAATTCTTCGATTCTAGCTTGATATTGTGCCTGTAATTGTGAAAATCAAAGGATGGTACAAAAGTTTACAAAAAGGGAAACAAGTATACAAGGCTAGAATAAAAAGATAAGGATAATTGATAAGTAATGTTCTATGAAGTATAAACCAGTACCAGGTTTCTCAGTTTGTGAGGAATCTGTGTTTGATAAGTAAAATTCATATTTGTTTGTGAGGAATCCGTGTTTTTTTTCTTATAAAAAAAGAAAAAAAAACATTTTATTCATTTCTCAGTTTCTTTTCAATACGAGGTGCTGTTACAAACTGCCACAAATATTTTCAATACAAGTATTTTGTGATCCTATACAAACCCTGCAGCCATCTCCCATTGCCGCACTATACATGTCAGTTCTTCCTCTTCATCCATCAAAACTGCCTTCACTTCAACCAACATACTGCTTCACCCAAAACAGCATGCAATCTTCTACAGCTCTACAAATTCCTCTGACTATCACCTCCATATGCCATACCTCCTGTCAACTTCCCTGTCAACTACCACATACATACCCCTTCGCCATAGCAACCACCATTGCCAGTGCCTGTACAAATATCTGACCTCATACCTTTCAACCTCCACACCAAACTACTGTCATATACCAGTCATCTTTCATCCACTGTTATATACCCCACATTTGCACATCTCAACATAACATCTACTACAAACTACAACATCCCAACAGCCACACGACAACAAAACAACCACCACTCCACTGTGCTGTATTACATCACCATCATCATTAACCAAACTGCATCACTACCGAACACTGCACTGCCTTGCCATACATAAAAACTCCTTCAATCCCATTCATTAACCACATCAACAGTCACAGTTGCCTACAATAGCTCCAAGCAACCCCACAACTTCAGAAAGCAACACTGCAACTACCTTTACAATGTTAACTGCAGTGCAACATTCCTCCTCTATCTTCAATCACTTCCTCAAACCTCATTACACAACCTACATCCGCAACCTCTCTGTCACCTGCACACTGATACCAAAAATTGCAGCAGAGCCACACTATCATCTAGCACCACAATCCATAACATCTCTTTAGTCAACTCTCATACTGTTTCTAATCGCTCAATCACCTACAGAGGCAACTACACTATCGAAGTGTTAGTCATTACCACATAACTACTCAATCACACTCTGCCGTCTGCCCCTTCAACTGATTACAAGAGCATCACTGACCACATTCCACTGCTGACAGCAATACACTCCACATCAAAACTTCACGACTTCTTCAAACACTTCAACTCATCAAACCAGAAAACCATCAGTGAAACCTTTCATACTACCCACTATTGCCAACAACAGCACACCACTAAGCAACATCACAGACATCATCACCACCTCAAACAAACTCACCTACCGTACTTTCCCTACCCTACCTTAGTTTTACTACACAAAATTTCCTATTGCTTTACGTCTGCTCCATCACTACAAACCACTGTGCACATACACACTGCTCCATAATCGTAACTCAGCTATACTAACCATCTCAGACTATGTAAGGAACACTAAAGCGTATAATCAAGTATCTAACATAACACAAACAAATGGATTATACAACAAACTAGTGATAAATTTACAAATGAAATAGTGACTAACCAATAAACAACAAACAAGCACCACTATGTGAACAACCTACAGGCACATACAAACCAAAAGAAAAAAGGTACAAACAAACACCCCTGAGTGAGCAATAAATATACAATCCAAAAGAAGAAGAAAAACAAAAAGGCACGTATACTAAAAATTTGAGTAACAACAAATAGACACATAATATCGTGAAAGGCTTCTCTTATTGGTTCCAGGTATCATCATAAAAGTAACGTTTTATCTCCAAAAGAAAAAAATATGAAACCAATATACACTACAGGTCTTTATTACGCAACTGAATTGCACTTTAAGGAATTGACTGTATTATATATACAAAAATGGAAGGTTACAAGTGATGGTTACAAGTAGACATAAAGTATAAAAAGATGAAAAGCCTAATGGGCTAAAGAATTTCGAAGATGCAAAACAGAATCACATTAACATATATTATTAGTTAAAATGGCTTCAGTTCTTCTCAAACGTAAGTGTTAACAATCTTAGCTTTTATCAAATGAAGATGAATGTATTGCTAAAAAACAAAAATAAAATGGAAAGAAGTAAAAAAATAAACCACCGCAAGCTTTACTGTAAGCCATCATCATCTCTGATCCACTCTTCACAACAAAAACAAAAGGTGACCAAGACACCTTAATATGAATACATAAAATATTAAATATAACATTCTCATAATGATATGATGAAAATATGAAGAAAAAAAATTCCACCTTAGTTACACACACACACACACTCACACGCACACATACACACCCCCCTCTCAAAAGGGTACATCCATCCATATTGTACCGGTCCTCGCATTAAAGCTTCAGTTGGTCCTCTCAAAAGGAAGAATAAAACGAACACAAGACCAGCAAATTTAACAAATCCAAAATCAATTTGAACAAATACAATATCGGTCCCACACCTGGATTTCTATGTACGACATCGGACAAAAGATGTGCCACAATCAACATATCAACTTGTTTAGTAATGATCCTAATATTCACAGACTCCCGTACAATGAATGCAACTTGCTTTGAGAATTTGATTAATTTACCAATGGTTAGTTGCTTTCTAAAAATCTTAATGAAGAAGATATGACACTTACTAATCTATCCTAATACTATCGCATCCCTGAGTTGCAGATGGATTGCATCTTTTGTGGGTTCCATGACAGCCATTATACCATAGCAAAATTAGATAATCCATAAAGAATACAAATTGAAAGCAAAATTCTATTATGTTCCTTAGCATTTATATTTCAGTTGTTCCTTAGGAACACAGGAAAAATTAATCATTCTTGTCACATCGTCTTTCAACGTTTTAATCCATGTAAGGCGGAAACCAAATGGTGACCATGGAAGACAATTTATACGCGTATAAAATATGTGAAATATAATGAAAGGTAATTGAAGCATTATATTTCGTAATTCGGTTAAGCTGTTAGTTCTCTGTTCTGACCTCCCTCACCCGACATTAGAAAATAAACAGCAAATATATGAATTTTGGCCTAGGATTTAGTGACATTACTTTCTTGTACGCTTACTGTGCTACGGTTGGGATTAGATGTATTAAGCTTGGTTAAATGAAATCTCTATTATAAATTATCATAATACATAAGGTTTCAACTTTTGAAATACTTTTACCTTCAACATCATCGAGTTTTCTACCATATCATCAAAATTCATAGCTCAAGATTATTCCTTTACATCTTAATTATTGTTATCATGATTAGACCGGCCCAATGATCCTGTCCAAAAACAAAAAAACAAAAAATCATACAACCTGCTAAGGTTTGGTCTGAACGTTAATTAGACCCAAAAATGCACTCTAACATGCAGTTTAATCGACATGAATCGAACATGATGAACATTGATGAAGTAGAGATTGTTGGAAATTCCACTAACAACAATACATTAAACCATAACAACAATACATCTGAGAATTAAATCATAACTCCTTAAAAACATTGTATAAAGAGTCTGATTTCAAAGATTGCATCTAATTTTATTAATCTTTCTCTATCACTTACTTACTGTTTGCGTATTAAATTAAAAAAAATATTCTAAAAGCATTTTTAAAGAAACCACTCAATGCATACAAATACTCACATCGTCAAATTCTATTTAGGCAATTAGGTCCTAGGGTTTGGCTGGAAAATTGGATCGACAAGCTCGGCATAGCAGAGGCTAGGGCCGCAGGCAGGCGGAAGGAAGAAGAAGGGTAGCGAGGCGGTTGGTGGCTTGGCGACGCAGGCAACTGGTGCTGCAGCGGTGATGTTTCTTTCTCGTTGGCTGTTGCCTGTCGCGTGTGTGAAGAAGAGTTCGAGGATTTTAGATTAGGGTTTTTTTTCGTTGAATAATATTTGGGGGTTAGGAGAATACATACAGTAGATGAAAGTTATAAAAAACTATACTGCAAAGGTGCCTACCCCTTTTGTTACGTCGGTTAAGATTTGTAGAAAATTAACAGGGATGTGGAAATTGCGTAGGAAATTATCTACGTCTTTTCTACGTTGTAATTTTGGTGTAGTGGATTTCCTACGCCTTTCCTACGTCTCCATTATTTTAAAAAAGTAGAAAATTTTCTTACATCTTTCTTACACCTTTACATCTTTCTACCTATTTCCTACGCCTTTCCTACGCCCCGCCTTTTGGTGTAGGAAAGGCGTAGAAAATTTTGCGTGGGAAATTGGAGTATTTTCTAGTAGTGGCTCACGATGACTTCAGAAGTTATCACATAATGACCTTGAGAATCATCACATGATAACCTAGATATTCCCATCTTTTAATAATGCCATTATTAATTTGTCTTCCTTTCTTTTGAAATTTCATAGGTTATAACACTTCCCTCTTTTCAAGGCCATCGCTTCCATGTCTTAACTCTCATGCCCAAAATTTTCACTCAAATATCATTAAATAAATCAAAACAAAAGTGATTCATTCGATCGTTGCAACGTTATGCTGTGATTCAAGAAATCTTAGAGTCTATTATTAAATCGATATATCACAGAGGGCTTGATCTAATTAGGTGGAACTATTATCTTATGTTACATATTCACGTTTGCTCATCTATGGCCTACGTTGCTGTTGGTGATGTATTTGCATTGTTTTTGAGTAGACCAATCAAAATGCAGTAAGACCCTTTAACCCAACCAAGATAACTGTATTTTAACATGGTTGGGTAAAACCAACTATTTGTTTTTTTACCGTGGGTCGAAACCAGTTCAACCAAAAAGAGATATACCAATCCTGTTTAATACCCTACACCTTCAAAACCCTAAATCTAACCTTACGATCATAGTTTTCATAACCCGACCCGATCGTGGTTGAACCGCGAATAACCTTGAGCCATGGGGTCAAAAGCCGGAAACTCAATTAAACCTTCTTGAAGTAAGAACCTTGGTTCGACCTTTAAATTGGCGGTTTAGCCCTTTATTTGAACCCGGCTGAACCCTTCCATATGCATAATTTCTTTATTTCAAAATATGTTTTTAAATCTCCATCCTTTTATAATCGTAATTAGTGAGCTAGTGTAACTAATTTTGTTTAATTTTTCATATTAGAATTAATGTATGCATTACAAACTAATATCGTATATTTTTATTGAATATGTTGGTTTACTGTGTACTTAAGATTGATATGTTGCATCTAAATGTATTAATTTAAAAAAAAGAGTATGTGCGGTTCTTAACCATTCGACTGGTCAAATCCTCGAAATCTCGAACGTTGAGTCCTCACGGTTTAATTCAAGGTTCGGTTATGAAAACATTGCTTACGATGCATACATCTATTTTCTCGATGGCGATTTTTCTCTGAAATTAAACCAATTAAACATCATCTTGAAGATTACATCGATCGGCAAAATGCTCTACCATTTCGAGAATTCTTGACGAAGATGAACCATAAAAATGGAAAAAAAGGTACGAACTTTTATTTTGTAAATGTTTGGATATAAAAACAGTTTTCTTATCTGCGTTAGGCTTATTTCATTACCGTGCCGATAGACTGCTTGGTACTTCGACCGGGCTGTTGGTTGTTTCATCAAATTAACATGTTTCACGTACTATGTAGCTTATTCAGTATTTAGTTCAAGTTTGGATTCCCATGAGTTATTAATTGTAAAATTTTGATTTTGTTGATTGTACGAATGACAGTGTTTTGTCTAGATGGTATTCTTTCAAGAATCTTCTTTTGTAAGCTGCTTTTATTTCTTCTGAGAGTTTACTATTATGAATAAAAATGAAATAGTATACATGCAATGAATTCTTTTTTTTTTGAAAAAGGTTAAAGGGCCCAGCCCAAAACAGATAAGTAAAAACATGGGCGAAAGAAAACAACCCGCACCACACCAACACTTAAAACCCTAACATATTAGGGCAGCCGACATCAACAAACAATTACACAAAAATAAAAACATGGCGATGAGAGGAGGCGAATCAGAGATTTCCCTATCTCGTCTCCTTGATGCTCTCGCCTCTCTCCCAATAAGAGAGGCTTTGGTTGAATTTGCTATGCATGCTACTATCAGCAGTGTTGGATTCAATATGATGTCTCGAATCGAAGTAGTGATTAGTATAGCTATGGTCTGCAGATCTGATGTTAGCATAACTCAGATCTGTAGATCTGCTTCCTCCATCGTTATCAACAGAAAGGCGATTGGTTGAAGGCCCAAAATTGTCATGATTCAGTCTCTGAATGCTGCTTGTATCAGTTTGATAAGCCTTCGGATTGAGTAAATATAGCTCAATATGCTTGCTGCCAGCCTCTTTGTTCCAATAATCCGCCAGAAAATCAAATTTGGTCTGATTTCTGATCTTATTTTTTGATTTCTGGAGAATAATATTGCTATCACTTTCAATAATAGTCCATCTCTGCTCTTTGGGAAGTTTTTTTATTGTTGTGAGTACGTTCATTTCTTTCTTTCCATAGATGATAGACAGTAGTTGTTAGAAGAATATGCGCATAATCTCTCTCTAGCGATTTTCCCTTGAAATGATTGTTGATGTCAGTGATAATTTGACCAAGATGCATGCTATTAGAATTTTCCATCCCCAGCTTAGATTTGATTTGATTCCATATGTGGTAGCTGTAACTGCATTCAAAAAATAAATGAGACATAGTTTCATTCGATAAATTACATAGGGAACAGAGTGAGGAGGTATTTCTAACCCACTTATTGATAATTTCCAATGTTGGCAATCTGTTTTTAATAGCAAAGTATGTACAGATAGCCATTTTTGGATTATTTACCCTGTTCCATATGCAATTATGCCACTCAACAGTAGGTTGTTTGTTTCTAATGTGTTCCCAGGTTTTTTTAAAAGAGAACTTACCATTACTGTTAGCTAGCCATTCCCAATAATCACTATCAGCATCATGATCTAGTTGAAAATTAATGATAGAATTTTTATGAGGATTAGTGATAGGATGAAGTTGAGGCTGCCATTGATTATTTTTAATAATGATGTTAACACTGGCATTAACATCACCACAAATAACTAGAGTGTCCCACCCAACCTTATTAATAAAAGAATCATTTTGAAACCAGGGGTCAAACCAAAGACTAGTGTTATGTCCATCTTTGAACTTTCTTTGAATTAAAGATTTACCTAACTCCCTTCATTTCAAAATCTGTTTCCAGGCATTTGAGTGGTTATTCTTATGTAAAGTAGTCCAGAAGTTTTCATTTTTAAGATATTTACAAGTCATCCATTTTGTCCATAAAGAATCACCACTAATAAATCTCCAAAAAAGTTTTAATTGACAAGTTAAATTAAGATCATTAAGATTTCTGATACCAAGCCCACCTTCTTTTTTGGGTTTGCAAACTTTATCCCAACTGATTTTATGGTATTTACCCCTCCAAAGAAAATCAACACACCTATTTTTAATTTTTTTAATAGTAGCAATAGGGATGTGATGAGTTTGAAACCAGTATAGAATAATGGCATACACAACAGTTTTAATTAACTCAATTCTACCAGCAATTGATAACAGCTTGCATGACCAAGTTTCCATTCTGTTTTGAATGTTTTCAATGAGATATGTGTAGTCACTGTCTTTGATATGATTAGCAGATAAAGGAAGACCTAAATATTTAATAGGGAGATTACCTTCACTTACATTGAGAACATCCAATACTTCCTTTTTGTACCTGCAGTATTTGCTAAAATATGCTTTTGTTTTAAATTCATTAATTTTAAGACCAGCATATTTGTACATAGTTCCAAAAATCTCACTAATAGCCTCTGCATTGTTTTTGTTAGCTTTAGAGAACACCATAAGATCATCAGCATAAATCAGGTGAGTAATGACAGGTTTTATTCTATTTATTGGAGAAATAGTATTTTTAATAGTTTCAATATCAATGAGAATAGAAAAATATTCCATAGCTAGGGTAAAAAGATAGGGAGAAAGAGGGTCTCCCTGTCTACTGCCCCTGTTACTTTTGATGAAACCCTCAGGCTTGCCTTGAAATAGAATAGAGAAGGTGGGTGTATTAATGCATTCAAAAATTAACTCACAGAATTTAGCAGGAAAATTCATGCATTTCATAATATGAATAATGAATTTTCTGTTAACTTTGTCATATGCCTTTTGGAGATCAACTTTCAGACACATATTTTCCCCTTTTTTATTATTAAAATTCCTAACCATTTCATGAGCTAGCAAAGAATTTTCATAAATAAGTCTGCCAGGAATATAAGCACATTGGTTTTCAGAGATTAAAAAGGGGAGAAATAATTTTATTCTATTACTTAAAATGGTAGAAATGATTTTGTAGATGAAATTGCAACAAGAAATAGGTCTGTAATCCTCAATACAAGATGGATTCTTGTTTTTAGGAATTAGGGTGATGAAAGTATGATTAAAACTTTTAAGTAATTTACCTTCATTCATAAATTCATTGACAACTTTAGAAATATGATCTTTGATATTATCCCAATGGACTTTGAAATTTTTTGCATTGAAACCATCTGGACCAGGGCTTTTGTTATCACTAGCATTAAAAATAATAGCTTTAATATCAGCAATACTAACAGGGGCCATAAGAATTTCAGCAGCATTATCATTAAGCACATGCTTACACACAATATCAGGAAAATTTATATCATTAGAGTCAGTAAAGTATAACTGAGAATAGTAACTGATAGCCTCATTGACAATTTTATCAAATTCATTTATGCAGTCACCTTTACTGTCAATAATTTTTCCTATATTGTTAATATGCTTTCTGCAGCTTATTTTAGCATGAAAAAATTTGGTGCAATCATCACCCATAGTAAGCCAGTCAACTTTAGCTTTTTGTTTGTAATTAACAGTGTTTATATGGAGCTCTTGTGAAAGCTTAACTTGATTAGAAAAGAATTTATCAATAATACCAGTATTGCCAGGGTTATCATCAGCAAGCTTTTGTAAAAGTTTACCTTCTTCCCTTAATTTATTTAAACAATTATTCTTTTCAAAATTAGTCCTATTCCATTCTTTGATCTTATTTTTTGTATTTTTAAGAAAAACACTGAACTGGGCTTGATTAGAACCATTATTAGAGAATGTAAAACAATCTTTAATAATATCATTATAATCATTGTTTAAGACCCAGCCATTTTTAAATCTAAAAGGAGCAGCTTTAAGAGTATTATTAGTTTGATTTTGGAAAAAACTCATAAGCAAAGGGGTATGATCACTAGTATTTTGCTCAATAGTGGAACAACAAGAATTTGGAAAAGTATTGCAAAACTTTTCATTAATTAAAACCCTATCAAGCTTGCAATGAATATTTTTCTCTTTACCAGATTTCCAAGTGTATTTATTACCATTCATCTTAGGTTCAATAAGCCCAGATTCAAGTAAAAATTTATTGATTCTTTCAAGCTCACTGTGGGGGATAGTATTTCCACCAAAATTTTCATTGACATGGAAAACAGTATTAAAATCACCTAAGATAATCCAAGGGAAATCATAACTTTGACTAAGAGCTTTTAATCTAGACCATAAACTGTTTCTCTCTATCTCAAAGTTACTGCCATAAATATAGGTAATCTGAAGAAAGAAACCACCAGCATTATTGAAGTTACAGTCTATAAACTGAATATCTTTATTGCAATTACCCAAATTCCAAATATTAGAGTCCCAAATGACAGGGATTCTACCTTTGCTGCCACAATCATTATTGTAATGGATTTCCAGTTGTTTGACAGTTTAAAACAAAATTTCTCAGTATTAGAATCATCCATCTTGTTTTCTATGAGGGAAACTATAGTAGGTTTGTAAATGCTGATCATAGTTAATATGTCAGTTTGTTTAGCAGGGGAATTCATACCCCTAACATTCCAGGCCATTATAGACATAATATATATATATATATATATATATATATATATATTGATGAAGAAAAAATAAAAAACAAGAGTGTCAGATAGAACCTGATACACTGCTTTCCTTACCCTTCCTTTTCTTCTCAGAACTTTTAGCTTTGAGCCTTGTAGTCATCTCATTCCAATTTGAATTGATTGATATGTATTTTTGTCCAAAAGCTTTCTTCTCTTTATTAGGATTCTTGTATTTGCCAATAGCTTTAGTCTTGGGGATATGCAATTCAGAGATATCAAATTTTTTTTCAGGTTCCTCCATAACCTTATCAGATGTTGATGCAACATGACTTTCTGGGATTTGAATTCGAGAGATGTCAAACTCCTCAGTATTGCGAGGCAAGGTTGAGTGGATGCCAACAATGTCCTCAACTTCTGCAGAAAATTCTGGTGGAGGTTCACTCTCCATATTACATTCTGGCTGCTGGTTGGGATTCGAATGCAGGATATTATATGCTTCTGAATTGAGATTGTTTGTAGTTAAACATAACTCTGAAATGGGAGGGATTTCAGAGTTAAAGACCTCTTTGTTGCTTAATCCCTCTTTTGAATTACCCTGCATACTATCTGTTGTGTTTTCTCTTTTGTCTTTAAAATGGTGAACTTCCGAAGCAAGGATCTGATCCTCTTGATCAGTGAGCAAATGAGATACAGTTTCTTGATTGGATATGATACCTTTCTGGTTGATTCGATCATTATTCTTTTGAATTCTTGATTCCTTTAGAGTCTCTTCAATGTGATGCATTTCTTGGATTGTATTATCTGAATCTTTTTCTTGATCAGTGGCCATTTCTTTATTCTGATTGTGATCTTTGGGTATCCATCTTTGAACTGAGACACATTGCTCTCTAGTGTGTCCAAAGCATTTGCAGATACTACACTTTGGTGGAACCCATTCATATTCAATTTTTTGAGTGATATTTTCCCCGTTGTATAAAGTAAGATTTAACTCTTGAGGAAGTTCATCATTTGCAGATACCTCCACCAGAATGCGAGCATAATTCAATCTCGTTTTCAGGGTGGTAGCTGCATCCATCTTTATGGGTTTTCCAATAATGCTAGCCATAACACTGAATGCTTCACGATCCCATAATTTGAGGTTAACATTGGGTAGTTTAACCCATATCGGCATTGTACTGAGGAGATCCTTATCCAATTTTAGGGATTCAGACCATCTTCTCAAAACGATGAGCTTTCCATTGTAGAAATAAGGGCCATTTTGAATGACTGAATTGCAATCTTGAACATCTTTGAATTTCACAATAAAGAACCCATTTTCTCTGGTGAAAATTTCAAATTCACCGACTGGTTTCCATACACGTTGTATATAAGATTTGAAATACATATAATATGGTTTAGTACCAATAACATAAACCACCACCGAATTGCTCCAGCAATCAATAGCCCTTTTACAAACTGATTCTTTTATCAAACCATATTTCTTACTATTGATTGTGATGGGAGCGATGGTTTCAAGATTGCATTCATCATCGTTTGGTTCTTTAGATTGCTCAGAAACGATTTCGGCCCAAGATTTTTGCCCCTGTGCTTTATTCAGAGAAAAACTGATGGGTTTCTTTGTATGATATGCCTGATTTCTCATGATCGGAGGAGGGATGGTTGACTTCAGACCATCTGTCTTCTTCAATTGCACGTTGTTACCCTTCAGATTTTTCTGATAGCCAGGTTGATAGGGTTGTCGTTTCTTTTGTGATCTCGATTGAACTAATTGGAATCCATCTTCATCTATGATGATTCCATTGCTTGATTCTCTGATTTGAGATTCAGGTGGTCTGTTTAGATGTTGAGAGAGTGAGATATGAGAGAGATTTCTATGGGGAGAGAGATTTTCTCCCATGGCTGAGGAAAACCCTAAATTTCAGTAAAAATAGTATACAATAAAGAAATCTTATTTCTTTCTCAAACTGATGACGCATTATGCAATGAATTCTTATTTACGCCAAAATTGATATTTTCAACAAATTTGCTTTCTTTTGTAATGTATGCTGTTACTTTTGTTAGCATTAAATAAATACTTAAGATTCCAAGCACAGGATAAAGATTATAAACCATGTCTTAAACTCATTATTAAATCAAAGAAAACCAGATGTAAATGTCAGGCCGATAGTAATAATGATATGCCAAGTACTGTAACACATTCGCTTGCTTGGACAAATGCTCCACACTCAGAGTTTGAGCAAGCTGTGTTACTACTATCAGCCTGACATTTACGGTGATTCAAATTTAACAATATATATGAAATAATGGATATGCAGTGGTTAAAAGGAAAATTTAAATTATTTTAAAAAGAAAGATCTTACAATATAGTACAAAGTGAAGAGATGTGTCTCGGCACCATGATACACTGTAGGTGCAATATGAATTCATAAATTCAATATGAGAGATGATTCCAATTCAGTTTCTAAGTGTTTATAGTTTATACAGAAATTTCAATTTTGAATTACTGATACGTGCTTTCCATTCAAATTGTATTGCATTTGGTTGTTGCGAACCAGTACCATTTGCAAGGGCTACCTGGCCTGTCGTGCTTTGATTTTTTTTTTTAGAAGATTCTTGTGGTAGCACACTTCTATTTCTACAACACAACCATAAAATACGACTTATCTCAGAACAAATCTTCATTTTCCGTTCATTTAAGGAGAATAGTTCCACATTACGTCATTAAAAGCTGATTACTGTTTTGACTTAAAATATGAATACGAGTTAGACATGGGAGGTCATGTTGTAAGTTACCACCTAAACATTAAGTGTTTGTTATGTTTAAAGGGACTTTATGCTATGCAATAGACCTTACATTATCTTAAAAGTTAAGGAACAAACTGTAAATTTATATACATTTGAGTATTAAGTTTGAAGCATAAAGTTAAAGGGGGCTCAAATGTAGTAATGCGTTTAATAAAGTGAATTGAATTATGATGCTTAATATTTCGTAGCAGGAAACCAAGCACAATGAAATAAAAGTAAGAGCTGCGGAAAAGTTAATGTTCATATAGAGAAAAAATAAAGCTAACTATAATATTGACATGGGTAGCAACGGGTAACTGATTTTTTAACTTCTCTAGAATATGAACCCTTCAATATGTTTTGTCTTCAAAACCAACGTCAATAGCACAATTTTAATGTTAAAAGATGGTCTGTTTGGAAACTGACCGCCAATTCTCAATATTATTATTTTCTTCAAACCAATGTCAATAGCACAATTTCAATGTTAAAAGGTGGTCAGTTTGGAGACTGACGACCAGTTCTCGGTATTATTATTTTCTATTTTGTTGTACCTAGTGCTCTATATTTGATTTTTCTAATTGTTGCTTGCTATTTGATAAATATTTTGAAACTGCTTTATTCAACCTACATAAAATACATAGGAGGCGTCAAAAAGCATTTACATGCGGTATTCAAATGCCGCTTCTTTTGTTATGTGTAGTTATATCATTTTATGAAATTACTATTTTCACTTGTTGTTCTATGTAGGTTCTGCCAAAGAACCATTCTAGTGAATTTATGAAGAAGATGCAACACACCTTGAGTTTTTAGTATGTTATGCATGTCTAAGGCCTATGTTTGTAATGTGCTTTATATACATGCTCTGAGACTTGTAAGGAGAAGAATGATTACTTGATGTTGTACTACTTTTCTGTTGCCATTAAAAAAAATTATTTGGTGCAGTTCTCATGTTATTTGATTCTTTTTTCATTTCATTTGCGGTAATTTGTGTGATAACTGGTAAAGTTTTTGTGATACGAGGTGCATTTGTCATTGAGGTGGTTTTCTTTTTGATATTTGATGCCTTTTTTTGTTGGGTGCAGTTTTGTTTTTTTATTATTTATTGTGGTTTTCATGTTATTGTCATGTAGTTTTAAGTAGGTCATATGCATTGAACCGCATAAGAAATGGGTTGGGTAAAGATGTTCCATTCAAAAATAAAATATTTTTTGGGTTGGGTCTTAATGGATCTAGTCAATTTTGATCCAATCCAACTCGTTTGATATATCTAGTTTTGAGTTTGATGATATTTAAAGTCGTTATAAGCGTTGTTTTGCAAATAAAATTCAAAGCGAAAGATTTATGTATAATAAAATTTGGTTTCTGCAATTATGTTAATTTATGTAAGTGATGGTGATCAAGTTCTACCAATTATGTTTTACTTAATATCAAATTATGTATAGTAATCATTGTTATTATTTATTTAACTTGGCTATGGTTTGAACTATGCAATCCAAAAATTGTTTATATGCATTGTTTCATAATATAAAACTAGATTAAAAAATGTGCATGCTTAGTCTACTAAATTATTTTTGGCTGAAATTGAATTCGGTATAATAATTTTATCAATTTAATATCGTTAGTATAATATTGAATTGTTCAATTTGAATTTTATAAATATCTCTATACTACTTGATATGACACTTGATTTGAATATTTGACCAAGTTAACTTTTCAAATTAAGATATTTTGATGTTTGATTAGCAAATTGCTTAATTTAAAAATTTATTTTGAATATTTTAAATTATCATATAAATACATACAAACACACAAATATACATACATACATACATACATATACATATATATATAAACTTAACTTTATAATCATATATATATATGTGCATGTGTGTGTGTCACATACATATGCTTATTTATATACAACCATGTCACACATATGATCACATTGTCATATGCACTTTATTTGTCTATGTCCCTTTTTACATACGAAAATGAGATAAAACAAAACTCCTAGTTAATTACATTTATGTCACATTTATAACCTTTCAAATTGAAACCCCATAAATAAAAATATCACCTTTCACCTATCTAATTAACAGCAAGCAAAAATCCCAGTTAATTACACACAAACATTTACGTACATGTCATCATGTTGATATATAAATATATGAGATGTATTCAAAATAATCATTGAATAAAATTAATTAATGTGATTAAATAATTAAATATAAAATATTTCAAATGAAAATGATTTTCTTTTAATTAAATAGATTGGACTTAATGATAGTTAATAGGCTTCATAGACTCTTTAAGATCCAAATAGAAAAAGATCGAAATCTACCCATTTCACCAACTACGCAATGGACCGGGTTCCTTCAAACATTGTAAAGTAATATTTGGTGGTGTCATCCCCTTTTGGAAGCTAATCCACATTTTTCATTTGCATCATGTTACAATTGTGCCTCAGCTGAAGTGATTTGTACTCCTTTTATGTTGTAGCCATTAGAGAAATTAACTCATTGCTGGTTTATTATCCATGAACTACTAATAATCTCTTCCAATTTGGCTTTGACTTTCTCAGATCCATTTTCTTTTATTCATTGTCGTTTTTTGTGATTTGAAATTACTTTTGCAACACTAAATTTCTTGTGTATAATTACTTATTTTGCAAGCCTCAAGTTCGGTCCAACTCATGCCCTCTTTAACATAGTTGTAGTAACCTTAATAAAACATCAAGTCACTTTCATAGCTAAGTACTTTTTTTGAATAAAAATAAGATGTGAACCAGAATTAAATCAATCAAAAGAGTAGGTCACTAATAGTAATTGGAAGAGATATAAGGACTGTTGGTATTGTAGTGGGTTGGTGTAACAAATCTACTTTTCGACCCTTAAATGTCGACACTAATGCATTCACGGTATTCATGAGTCGAGGACTCAAGTGCCCAAAAAATGAATTGTTATGGTAAAATAAAAGAAAAAAATAGAACAAGAAAGAAGAGAGCACAATATCAGAATCTTTGAGCGAAACGAAAAAATATCAAAAGACAGTTTAGAACTGTCACTCTAAGATACGCTGCGTTTCAGAGTTACAATTCTAAATACTATCATCGACTTGGACGGTTATAACAACATGTCATTACAATTGCTGATATAAATAATATATTGTTGCAGCGGAAATAAGAATACCATGGTAGGTGAAACACCCAGCTCGCTTTCCCTAGCTAGAATGAACATCTAACTAAATCTTGCATTTCTCAAACTACTCGAAAGAGTACCCATGGAAATAAGAGAAGTATAAATCCATGAGTCAGACGTAAATCTAGTGTGAGAAACTCATAAGATATGTGTACATCATATAATTGTACTTTTGGCACTGTTCGGAATTAGTTATCCTCTCAAAAGAACCACTTATCTAATAAGTACACAAGCTAATAAAATAGATATGTCTTGGGTGTAGAATATAAATCAGATCAAATAGCTGTGATGTTTACATTAATCACACCACAACAATATTCAATAGGTATACAAACAGAACCGTTAAGGTACGTTCGCATAATGGATTTTCCATGGAGACGCCTCTAGTAAACTTAAGCGGATCTCAATGCACAAGGTCAGAAGTTAACTTCCACGCGTCATATATCTCTAGATAAATATACCATAACGAAAAAACAACTGGCTCACGCTCGAACATAATACGAATCACATGGAGCCAAGTACCATCAATTGCCATGCGCACAATCTAGATATAGAGTTGACATACCCCATCGTGATTGAGCCAAATCCCGAGTTGTGCAGCCTACTCTATCTTCAGCCATTTCCGATGTCGATGTCACGTTTGGAACTTTTGAAATGAATCTTCATCACCCAAACAGAACACGAATCCTCAAATGGATTTTGGCATCTCGAAAACATCACGAATCTCTACATGGGTTACAACATAAGGCCTTTGATGAATATTAATGTTGATCTCTCCCTTGCACTTAACCTTATGATAGATAGTACAACTCTATAGCATTCCACTTCACAACACGTCCAAAACATAGAACTAGTATACAGTTTTGAAGTGGTATTCGATAAGTAAAACACTTACCGATTCATGTCTCTTTAAAACTAAATCGATGAATTTTAGGTTAACTCAATTTTGGTTCTTTTAGAAGTAAGTAAAGAAGGTATAAAGAAGAGTCCTTGAGGATCTCATATATATATATATATATATATATATATATATATGTTTGTATGTATGTATGTCCTTAAAGCTGGAGATGTTTCATAACAATGCTACTCCCTAGGGGTTCTCAAATCGTATGAAACCATATAGCTTTTAGATACTTTCAAAGGTAATACGGTCAATTGGATATTCGACTAATCGACTATCAAGTACAAGATAGACGATTGTAAATGGAAACTAAGTCTTGTAAACTTATCATGTTTCCAATATTTTCAGCTCACGCTATCCAACTGTCAAAAATGAAGCCAATAGGTTAAAGCTCTATTGCTTCTGCACTCTACTCGGGCATCATTCTTAACTCTGATAGATAGATAAGTCAACTTCATCGGCTTTTAGTGCTGTACGAATAAATACTTTTCATAAACAAGCAAAAAAATAAAGCACGATTAAGTCACACAAAGTACAATTAAGTTATTTAAGCAATTCCTAATCCCTTCAATTCAATTAATCATTTCACTAATTAAAAACCTCTTTGAAAATACTTACACATATATTTAAAATGCCTTCATAAAAGATATATGCATGTGTGCTACTATTTACTATTCATTTCTAACCTTTCCACTAATAGAAATGTATTCATATTCTTTTCCCAAGCGTTATAAAAATATTCACAAATCTTAAACAAGATTTCACATTTCACAAGTATACTTTGATGGGTTAGAAACAATTGTCGTCAAAACTTGGTTACTGTAAACGCAAACCATTCCATTTATAATTACCTTTAAAACATTCTTTTTGAAGGTCTAATTACTCCATTAAGTATAGTAAAAAAGGATTAAAGACAAATGTTATTAACATATTGTCACAACATATCCAAAACCAATTTTATACTTATTATTATCTTTAAAAACATTCTTTTGAAGATCTTAGTTAATATTTGGTTAAGTTTGGTATTTGATTAGCCAACTATAAAGACGATCGCTTATGGAAATCAAGGTTCGTATACTTATCACTTTTCTAAACTTCTTAGCATATATTATCCTTTAGTCCAGAGTGAAACCATGTAAGTTAGAGCAGTGGTTGCATATCAAGGCGTTGCCTAAACACTTCATTCTTAACTTGCATAGATAGAAAAGTCTATTGAGTCGGCTTTTAATGCTAAGTACACGATAAAATATTTTCCACTAAAGAGTAAGTAAAACATGATTAACATGTTCGTACATTTCCGACTTAACTATTCTTGGTCAAGAGTGAAGCCATTAGGCTTGAACACTATTGCTTTTATATCTTACTCAAAAAATAATTTTATCTCTCACCAATAGGTAAGTCTACTTCGTCGTTATTAGTGTGAAGCATAGTTAACTGCTTTTCATAAGTATAAGAAAAACAAGTTTAAGCCAGTAAGCGCTCTTAAAACCACTTTGTAAAACATTTGCTTATAGTTTAAAACCTTTTAAGAATGATATGTATGTATATGTATGTACGTATGTATACTAATTTATAAGATAAAATATTTAACAATAAAACAATTTAAAAAGATGCTATATAGCATAAGCTTTTAATACTAACAAAATAATTATCTCTAAAAATATATGTCAAATAAATAAAGATGCCAAATATGTAAAACACATGTCGGAATTCAAGATGTCGAAAGCAGTGGAACCTTTAACAGGAGATACCGCATCATTGAAAGATATCGAATACATAACCACAAGGAGAGTATATAGGAAGTCACTAAATATCGGGCCTTTACAATTATGTCTATTATAAAGCATGCACAAGCGACAAAGGATGTCGGGCTCTAAAGGATATGAGAGATATGGATATTCACAGCTGTTAAAGATGCCGCATGTTATCAGTGCCATCAAAGATGTTGAAAGTTGACAATGCAAGTGAAGACACGACGTTTCACTAATATAACAATGAATGCCCTAAATCATCAACAAAGCAAAGATGTCATAAACCATCAATAAGCAAGGATACCATGAGTCATTAATCTAAAGAAGGATTTCGTGAGTCATCAGTGCTTAAAGTGACACTATGTATCATCAATGTAACTAAAGATGCCATATTTAATCAAGATAACGAATGATGTTGAAACGATCCTGACTCGACCTTCGAAAATCGACACCCGTACTTCACTTATACTTGAATGCCGTAGATTCAAACATCGAATCTGGCTCGCTGGAGCTTATAACACATTAAGTATAACAACACAGCGGAAGAAAAGAATGCATATCATTTACAACTCCAATGATACAATATCCAAATATACAACAATGATCAATATCAGAGATGCAATGAAATGCTACAGCGGAAACACCAATGAACTAGCAGCGGAGACAATTAGAACTTAAAAATCCATAAGAAACACTAATATCAGCAATCTCCACAGATAGCTCGAACCACCATCAAGTTGTACCAAGCTAAGCAAGGTCTGTCATCCTAACCAAAGGCTTCAATATCAAAAGTCTTCAAAGAATTACAAAAAGAAAGCTACTGAATCGATATCTACCATCTGAAAAACCCAACTCTAGACTGCCAGTGTGGAAAATTGTGGGCACCCAGAGTTTAGGAAGGGAACAATAAACTACTGGTCAGTCATGGGACTGGTATGAAGAAAAAAAAACAACAACAAAGATTTTAAAGTATTGAAAACCGCAATGCTTTTTGAAAAATGAAACTGTCATAAGGCCTTCCGCCACACACACAATGCAAGCGCACACTTGGAGGAGATTTTTCCTTATGACAGTCAGAAATGCTTGATACGCGAAAACCATTTTGATATTATTATTAGTGCATAGTGCAGAAAACATTTCGAGAGTACAATATCAATCTTAGCCAGCATACTACATTTCTTCGTATGCCTACTATAACTACCACTTAAAAATGGCAGGTTATACAATTGAAATCGTAAAGGGCACGTATTGGATGATTGGGTTTCCAACAAATGGTCTGGCTAAGGAACTTCCTTACCCAAATGGATACGCCTCTAGAAGGACGCCCCCGAGAACCTAACCGGATCTCTGCTAACAAGGCCGACGCTATCTCATGCTTTAGCCAAGCTATAACATAGGTAACTAACACACAAGTATGCCACCCCTGGTCGTTACCGACCTTTATCCGAGGCGCCCCTCAACCAACAACCACAACGTAATAAGTTTGTAGCAACCACATAGGTTAAATATCTGGGCTCCATACCATGATATCACCTTTTATCTAGAAGGAAATGGACATACCCTAGGGGCGCGACCCCTAAAACCCTTGCCGCAACATTCCTGTTTCGACCATTACCGGGTTGTGAGGCTCAACGAAGTCTCGTCCACAAAGCTACGCTTTTCCACAAAGCCATGCTTAGATAAACAAATCATCAGCAGCACTTCATGTGCCACATTACCAAATTGGGAATGTATCACTAGCAACCATCAACTACATAACCTCTGAGCTCGTACGTCTCAGAGAAGGGTGTTAAGCTAAGAGAATAAATCTCCGCCACCAAAAAGAAATGTATTTGATAGAAACCAGCTTTACATCTCAAAGTGTAACGTCAGACACACATTCATACAAGTCTATTCCAGGTTCAAACAGAACCGAAAGCACTTCACAAAGAAGCCCTTGCAAATCCGGATAATCCTTAATCATGTTCGGTTTCCCCATCACAAAGGGTGCTCAAATCTCTATACCGGGGGCCATTCGATGGAGAGACATTTGAGGGTTATTCTTTCGCTTTCGAAAATATCCGGTCTTCACCACCGGTCTTCAATTGCTATCCATAACGTCGTATCACTATTCGGAATAGGTTATATGACAACAAGTCCTCTCCCGGCTAAACCGAACAGTGAGCGCAATATTTAAAAAACATATGGATATGGGATCTCAGTTAAATCATATCTTAAAGCCCAAATATTTTTATTCAAATGGTTAAAACAAATTACCATTTCCAATCTTTTAAACAAAAAGATTCATTTCACAAAGTTCACCAATCTTTCACAAAGATTCATTCATAGCCTTTCAAAACAATTGGATTAATTCATCCAATCTTTAAATTAAGATCTAATTCATATCTTTCAAAATAATTTCCACAAAACAATTCCATTCCAAACTTTTATATAAAAGATACACCATTTAGAATCCTTTTCGATTTCAAATCAAGGTTTGACTATCTTTCACAAAGATTAATTAACAGTTTTCAAAACTATTTCAATTCGATTTGAAATCTTTCAACACAAATTGGAAACCCTTTCCTATATGAAAGCTATTATTAGTTGAAAACAAATAGTTTTCGTCTTGGAAAAATCCTATTAGATTTGCACAAGCTAAAGCCTTTCAAGTATAAAACTTGGGTTAAATTCAGACTTCCAAAGTAATACTCTTGAAATACTTTAAAGATGATCCATATACTATATAAAATTTGCAAAAACCTTTCAAACCAAATTTCCAAACATATATTCATATCAATTTCCAAACATATACTTATGGAACTCAATTCCAAATCTTTAATTTGAATTTAAAACAAATCATTTAAATTCCAAAACATTAACAAGCTATAATTTCATCTTTAAAACTACTTTTCAAAACCTCTTCTGATTTAAGCCAATTCCATTTCCAAAACCGTTTGGATTCAAAATTCAAACTTTTAAAACTATTTCAAAAATATCGGCGACTTAACCGATTTCCTCGTGAAATCCTTATTTGTGTGTGTATGGTGAAGTCCAGTGATTTAACACAGCAGTGCAACATTATCAATCATTACAGGTTCAATCATATCAATATCGATAAGCGGTATAATCCATAACGCTTATCTTTATTCACAGATTCACAGATAAAGTAAATTTATCAATCACAAAGATACACCATTATGATTCGATGTGGGTTTCAGATAACCAACTGGAATCCGACTCCCTGTCGCATTGAAATTCAAATGCCGTTTTACGGGCCTAAAGGGTTTTCACATTCACACAACATTATATTCATCACAGATATCACAGCTCAGCATAAAGCAATTCATATTACATAATCACACAACAGAGATATCGATCCAATACACAGCATTCAATAATAATCAAACATCTCCAATTAAGATGAATAAATCGTGTGGTTTAAATTAATTAACCACATAATTACTTTCATAAATTATCATTAATCAACGATTAATTGTCATCAATTATAATTAACTAAATCTTAATCATCTTCATTAATTAATCATCCATTACTTACTTTTCTTCATTATAATTTATTAACCTTTAATTAATTAATTATTCTCGAATTAATCACCTTAATTAATAAATCTCATAAATAAATTAATTAATTAACCTTTAAATTACTTGATTAATCAATCTTTAATCATTAATTATCCATTCTTAATTACCTTCATTAAGTAATTATTTTAAATTAATTATTCATTAATTACTTGATTAATTAAACTTGGATTATTTTCCTTTAAAACTTGTTCATTTATAATATATTTTTTTCTAAAAATTTATTTTAGCTTTAGAACATAACATCGTCTTCATTCTATTTTAAAAACTTTGTTTTCTCTTTGTATTTGAAAACTTAGTTTTACATTTTCATTTACTCCCAAAACTGGTACATAATATATTTTTAAATTAAAACTTTAAAAATACCTTATCTTTAAAAATCTGGAAATCTATTACACGGTATTAAAACCGTGCTGATTCAAATTTCTCCCGAGACCGAGTTCGAGTCACCAACGTCTCCCTTCGCTTCGAGTTTCTTTTCGAATTCCTCGAGACAACCCCGAGAATCCTCTATTTCCCAAACCATGCTCATTTCCCAGATGCACAAATTCTTATGCGCGCACGATGCGCACAAATCTTGCCACCTTCGATCGATCTCACTACCACCTACAAGTCGACAATGACCATCTCAAGCTAACCGGCCATCCAGAACCCACTACATAGCCATGGTTCGAAATTGAGCATTACACTCAAACTGGAAACAAATCTGATCATCAGTAATCACCTTGTAACGCCACCGCTGACCACCTGAACCCACGTGCTCTCGACCAAAGATATCCTGACCCTCCAAGGATTCATCGCCCCCAGTTCGATCATTTGAAACGCGGTGACGACAGCGACATTCCCTCGCGATTACAACCATCCAAACATAGGGCTTAAACCCTAGTTTGGTTCAAATCTCAAACTATAATGAATTAAAAAAAATTTCTTGTATTTTTCCTACAATCTATGATCATAGTAGCACCTCCATGCCAAAATTCAATCTTCGAAAATTAGCCGATCATCAGAAAATCGTGAAAACCCATCCTCTGTTCAACCATCCAATTCGTTCCTAATTCACCACTAAAAATTCTGATTTTCGTTTTAAAAACCATCATTTTCGAAATAGTTTTAGGTGATGTAATCCAAACACAGATTTATGATGATTGAATTTGAACCTATCCATGATTTTCCATGTGATTTCTATTTTTTTTAAATAATTGGTTAAAAAAATTACTGGAAACTATTTTTAAATTTTGATTCTGAAAAGCACAAACAAATTTTGTTTAGAAATCAAAACCCAATATTGATTCCTTTGGGTAGAATAACATTTTCAACAGATTTTTAAAACTTGTCAGGTATGCTCAGAGGCAAGCTTTTTCCTGTTTTTCCAGACATGCAGACATATATGTATCACATGTTAATATATTCAATTATTTTCCACAACAACATTCAAGCATTGATCATAATTAACAAGTTATCATCATCACAGATATCAAGAAAAACTGGTTCAAAAATAAGTTTGCTCACCTTATGTTCTGAACGGAGACAGTGTTTTGTTTAGCATTGTCACAGGCTTTTGATTTTCTGTATTTCCAAGTTTGATTGATTCTTCTGAGTTGAATCTTGCATTTGATTTCTAGGCTTGAATTTATTCTAGCTTTTGAAACTGGGAATGCTCTTAGGTCTGAATTCAGATTGAAGCTTGAACATCAAATTCCAGATTGAAAAGCTTGAATCAGACTTGATTTCCAGGTTTTTTAGATGTTGAGTTGATCTTTGTTTGAGGTGAATTTTCCTTGTTTGATTTTCCAGGCTTTAATTTATTTCAGGTTTTGAATTTTTCTTTTGATCTTCATTATACTTATTTTGAGTTTTCAGACTTGTGATGTTTAAACTGGGAATGGTCATTGAGAAATCTGGTTTCCTTTTCTTCTTATGCATGTTTTATAAATTTAAATTAAAAGAAAATTTATCCTTTTCCACTTGTTTAAATTGGTGAACTCTTGTTAATTGTTTGAGTAAATATTTTACAAATGTCATTTGAGACAAAATTTATGTTTATATCCTTGTCTTGAATTTATTTATAAATTTTTGTTTAGCCCTTTGCTTTATTTTAATTTATGAAATAAGTTTCATGTTTTTACTTATTAATGATGAATTATATCTTCATGTATTTATATTTTAGTTTTAAATCCTTACTTTAACATAATTATGTGATATGTTTATCTATTTTGTTTCCTTACATTCTATTTTGTACTTATACAATTTAAAACAAATGATTTGAAATAAAATTATTCATTACAAATAAATAATTATATATATATATCCATATATATTAGTCCTTTGGAAATATAAAATTAATAAAATCCAATTTTATTTCTAAAATATTCATTCTTGATTTCCAATTCAAATTTATTTTCAATACATTTATATTCAGACTTCAAACCAAATTTCAAATGGTAACCCATTTATATAAATAAATAAACATACATCTAATTAAATTTGGGAAATTCAAACACAATTTAGATTTTTATTCCCAAATCTTCAAATTAATTTTCAATTAAATTTAAAATTAATATCTATAAACAACTAATATTTTATTTTATTTTGAAAAAAACTCTATTTAATTCACAATTAAATTTCAAAAATTAATTCAATTATCAAATTAGATTGGGCTAAAATCCGAGGATGTTACAGTTTCCCCCCATAAGAAACTTTCGTCCTCGAAATTTGAAAGCAGGGAGACCTCAAAGAATATAGAAAGATCGAGAGGTGAATCACCAGATCAAACTGAATATCTATTCTGCATTTGGCTTATCGAATCAGAATATCACTAATAGATACAAGAACAAACTCATTCAATACTATACAACATACTCGGGTCACCAGTCTACGAAATATGTAGGGGAATAGGTTAGTTCGAAAGATAACTAACCACTCATAGAATATACGTAGACCCAACATCATAAACAGATATACAGATGCAATCCAAAACTTTTAGTTTAAACAACCAAAATATACCTATCAACCATAGCAACCAAAGCAAACAATTCATCCAAACAAACAATTCTGACCCATCTGGAATTTGTGACCCATGCAAATATATCAAAGCTTCCTCTTGGAGCTGCCAGGAACCATTAAAGAATTGAGTAGAGATGATGGACAAAAGAGATTGATAGGAAAAGATTGTTTCCGTTGTTGTTACAGGGCATTGACTATATGAAGTTGTACTTCCCAGTCCCATATCTCGTCCTCTTCTTGCACTCATACTCACTATCAGTGGATAGTAAGAGAATTTACTGAGGCATACGAACGAATATCTTAGGGATATACTCATTCTAGGGTATACTTCACCCTATCTCTAATTAGTTACTTAATGTGTTATACTCCCGAGCTAAAGTTTCAACCTTTAGCTCTGATACCACTGTAACGATCCTGACTCGACCTTCGAAAATCGACACCCGTACTTCACTTGTACTCGAATGCCGTAGAATCAAACGTCGAATCTGGCTCGCCGGAGCTTATAACACATTACGTATAACAACACAGTGGAAGAAAAGAATGCATATCATATATAACTCCAATGATACAATATCCAAATATAAAGCAATGATCAATATCAGAGATGCAATGAAATGATACAGCGGAAACACCAATGAACTAGCAGCGGAAACAACTAGAACTTGAAACTCCAGAAGAAACACTAATATCAGCAATCTCCATAGATAGCTCGAACCACCATCAAGTTGTACCACGCTAAGCAAGGTCTGTCATCCTAACCAAAGTCTTCAATATCCAAAGTCTTTAAAGAATTACAAAGAGAAAGCTGAAAGCTACTGAATCGATATCTACTATCTGAAAAACCCAACTCTAGACTGTCTATGTGGAAAATTGTGGGCACCCCGAGTTTAGGAAGGGAACAACAAACTCCGGGTCAGTCATGGGACTAGTATGAGCAAACCAAAAACAGTTTTATCTTTAAAACAACAACAAAGATTTTAAAGTATTGAAAACCGCAATGCTTTTTGAAAAATGAAACTGTCATAAGGCCTCCCGCCACACACACAATGCAAGTGCACACTTGGAGGAGATTTCTTCTTATGACAGTCAAAAATGCTTGATACACGAAAACCATTTTGATATTATTAATAGTGCGTAGTGCAGAAAACATTTCGAAAGAATAATATCAATCTTAGCCAGCATACCACATTTCGTCATATGCCTACTATGGCTACCACTTAAGAATGGTAGGTTATACAATTGAAATCGTAAAGGGAGCGTATTAGATGATTGAGTTTCCAACAAATGGTCAGGCTAAATAACTTTCTTACCGAAATGGGTATGCCTTTGGAAGAATGCCCACGAGAACCTAACCGGATCTCTGCTAACAAGGCCGACGCTATCTCACGCTTTAACCAAGCTATAACATAGGTAACTAACACAACTATGCCACCCCCGGTCGTTATCGACCTTTATCCGAGGCGCTTCTCAACCAACAACCACAAAGCAATAAGTTTCTAGCAACCACATAGGTTAAATATCTAGGCTCCATACCATGATATCACCTTTTATCCAGAAGGAAATGGACATACCCTAGGGGCGCGATCCCTTAAAACCTTCCCGCAACATTCCTGTTTCGACCATTACCGGGTTGTGAGGCTCAACGAAGTCTCGTCCACAAAGCTACGCTTTTCCACAAAGCCATGCTTCGATCAATAAATGATCAGCAGCACTTCGTGTGCCACATTACCAAATTGGGAATGTATCACTAGCAACCATCAACTACATAACCTCTGAGCTCGTATGTCTCAGAGAAGGGTGTTAAGCTAAGAGAATAAATCTCCGCCACCAAACAAAAATGTATTTGATAGAAACCAGCTTTACATCTCAAAGTGTAACGTCAGACACACATCCATACAAGTCTGTTCCAGATTCGAACAGAACCGAAGGCACTTCACCAAAAGCTTTTGCAAATCCGGATAATCCCTAATCACGTTAAGACTCCCCATCACAAAGAGTGCTCAAATCTCTATACCGGGGGCCATTCGGTGCAGAGACATTCGACAGGTTATCCTTTCGCTTTCGAAAATATCCGGTCTTCACCACCGGTCTTCAATTACTATCCATAATGTCATTACACTATTCGGAATGGGTTATATGACACAAAGTCCTCTCCCGGCTAAACCGAACAGTGAGCGCAATATTTAAAAAACATATGGATATGGGATCTCAGTTAAATCATATCTTAAAGCCCAATTTTTTTTATTCAAATGGTTAAAACAAATTACCATTTCCAATCTTTTAAACAAAAAGATTCATTTCACAAAGTTCACCAATCTTTCACAAAGATTCATTCATAGCCTTTCAAAACAATTGGATTAATTCACCGAATCTTCAAATCAAGATTTAATTCATAGCTTTCAAAATCATTTCCACAAAACAATTCCATTCCAAATTTTTATATAAAAGATACACCATTTAGAATCCTTTTCGATTTCAAATCAAGGTTTGACTATCTTTCACAAAGATTAGTTAACAGTTTTCAAAACTATTTCAATTCGATTTGAAATCTTTCAACACAAATTGGAAATCCTTTCCCTGTATGAAAGCTATTATTAATTGAAAACAAATAGTTTTCGTCTCAGAAAAATCCAATTAGATTTGCACAAGCTAAAGCCTTTCAAGTATAAAACTTGGGTTAAATTCAGACTTCCAAAGTAATGCTCTTGAAATACTTTAAAGATGATTCATATATATTATATAAAATTTGCAAAAACCTTTCAAACCAAATTTCCAAACATATATTCATATCAATTTCCAAACATATACTTATGGAACTCAATTTCAAATCTTTAATTTGAATTAAAAAAAAATCATTTAAATTCCAAAACTTTAACAAGTTATAATTTCATCTTTAAAACAACTTTTCAAAAGCTCTTCTGATTTAAGCCAATTCCGTTTCCAAAACCATTTGGATTCAAAATTCAAACTTTTAAAACTATTTCAAAAATATCCGTGACTTAACCGATTTCCTCGTGAAATCCATATTTGTGTGTGTATGGTGAAGTCCAGCGATTTAACACAATAGTGCAACATTATCAATCATTAAAGGTTCAATCATATCAATATCGATAAGCGGTATAATCCATAACTCTTATCTTTGTTCACAGATTCACAGATAAAGTAAATTTATCAATCACAAAGATTCACCATTATGATTCGATGTGGGTTTCGAATAAGCAACTGGAATCCGACTCCCTGTCGCATCGAATTTCAAATGCCGTTTTATGGGCCCAAAGGGTTTTTACATTCACACAGCTGTAGATTCATCACAGATATCACAGCTCAGCACAAAGCAATTCATATTACATAATCACATAACAGAGATATCAATCCAATACACAGCATTCAATAACAATCAAACATCTTCAATTAAGATGAATAAATCATGTGGTTTAAATTAATTAACCACATAATTACTTTCATAAATTATCATTAATCAACGATTAATTATCATTAATTACAATTAATTAAATCTTAATCACCTTCATTAATTAACCATCCCTTAATTACTTTTCTTAATTATAATTAATTAACCTGTAATTAATTAATTATTCTCAAATTAATTACCTTAATTAATAAATCTCATAAATTAATTAATTAATTAACCTCTAAATTACTTGATTAATCAATCTTCAATCATTAATCATCCTTCTTAATTACCTTCATTAAGTAATTATTTTAAATTAATTATTCATTAATTACTTGATTAATTAAACTTGGTTTATTTTCCTTTAAAACTTGTTCATTTATAATATATATTTTTTCCAAAAATTTATTTTAGCTTTAGAACATGACATCGTCTTCATTCTATTTTAAAAACTTTGTTTTCTCTTTGTATTTGAAAACTTAGTTTTACATTTTCATTTACTCCCAAAGATGGTACATAATATATTTTTAAATTAAAACTTTAAAAGCACCTTATCTTTAAATATCTAGAAATCTGTTACACGGTATTAAACCCGAGCTGATTCAAATTTCTCCCAAGACCGACTTCGAGTCACCAATGTCTCTCTTCGCTTTGAGTTTCTTTTCGAATTTCTCGACACAACCCCAAGGATCCTCTTCTTCCCAAACCATGTTCATTTTCCAGATGCACAAATTCTTACGCATGCACGATGCACACAAATTTGGCCACCTCCATCGATCTCACCACCACCTACAAGTCGACAATGACCATCTCAAGCTAACCGACCATCCAAAACCCATTACATCGCCATGGTTCACAATTGAGCATTACACCCAAACTGGAAACAAATCTGATCATCAGCAATCACCTTGTAACGCCACCACTAACCACCTGAACCCACGTGCTCTTGACCGAAGATACCCCGACCCTCCACGAATCCATCACACGGCGACGACGGCAACATTTCCTCGCGTCTGCAACCATACAAACACAGGGCTTAAACCCTAGTTTGGTTCAAATCCCAAACTATAATGAATTTAAAAAATTTCTCGTATTTTTCCTACAATCTATGATCATACTAGCACCTACAGGCCAAAATTCAATCTCCGAAAATTAGCCGATCATCAGAAAATCACGAAAACCCATCCTCTGTTCAACCATCCAATTCGTTCCCAATTCACCATTAAAAATTCCGATTTTCGTTTTAAAAATCATCATTTTCGAAATAGTTTTAGGTGATGTAATCCAAACACAGATTTATGAAGATCGAATTTGAACCTATCCATGATTTTCACTGTGATTTCTATTTTTTTAAATAATTGCTTAAAAAAATTACTGGAAATTATTTTTAAATTTTCATTCTGACAAGCACAAACAAATTTTGTTTAGAAACCAAAACACAATATTGATTCTTTTGGGTAGAACAACATTTTCAATAGATTTTTAAAACTTGTCAGGTATGCTCAGAGGCAAGCTTTTTCCTTTTTTTCTAGACATTCAGATATATATGTATCACGGGTAAATATATTCAATTATTTTCCACAACAACATTCAAGCATTGATCATAACTAACAAGCTATCATCATCACATATATCAAGAAAATCTGGTTCAAAAATAAGTTTGCTCACCTTATGTTCTGAACAGAGACAATGTTTTGTTTAGCATTGTCACAGGCTTTTGATTTTAATATGTATTTCCAAGTTTGATTGATTCTTCTAAGTTGAATCTTGCATTTGATTTCTAGGCTTGAATTTATTCTAGCTTTTGAAACTGGGAATGCTCTCAGGTCTGAATTATGATTGAAGCTTGGACATCAAATTCCAGATTGAAAGGCTTGAATCAAACTTGATTTCCAGGTTTTTTTAGATGTTGAGATGATCTTTGTTTGAGGTGAATTTTCCTTGTTTGATTTTCCAGGCTTTAATTTATTTCAGGTTTTGAATTTTTGTTTTGATCTTCATTATACTTATTTTGAGTTTTCAGACTTGTGATGTTTAAACTGAGATGGTCATTGAGAAACCTGGTTTCCTTTTCTTCTTATGCATGTTTTATAAATTTAAATTAAAAGAAAATTTATCTTTTGCCACTTGTTTAAATTGGTGAACACTTGTTAATTGTTTGAGTAAATATTTTACAAATGTCATTTGAGACAAAATTTATGTTTATATCCTTGTCTTGAATTTATTTATTGATTTATGTTTAGCCCTTTGCTTTATTTTAATTTATGAAATAAGTTTCATGTTTTTACTTATTAATCATGAATTATATCTTCATATGTTTGTATTTTAGTTTTAAATCCTTACTTTATCATAATTATGTGATATGTTTATCTATTTTGTTTCCTTACATTCTAATTTGTATTATACGATTTAAAACAAATGATTTGAAATATAATTATTCATTACAAATAAATAATTATATATATATATATCCATATATATTAGTCCTTTGGAAATACAAAATTAATAAAATCCAATTTTATTTCTAAAATATTCATTCTTGAATTCCAAATCAAATTTATTTTCAATACATTTATATTCAGACTTCGAATCAAATTTCAAATGATAACCCATTTATATAAATAAATAAACATACATCTAATTAAATTTGGGAAATTCAAACACAATTTAGATTTTTATTCCCAAATCTTCAAATTAATTTTCAATTAAATTTAAATTTATATCTATAAACAACTAATATTTTATTTTATTTTGAAAGAAAACTCTATTTAATTCATAATTAAATTTCAAAAATTAATTTAATTATCAAATTAGATTGGGCTAAAATCCGAGGATGCTACAGATGTCATAAATCGTCAATGGGAAAAGGGCTGCAGTGAGTCACTAATACAAAGAATGTTGTCGCATGTCAACGACACCGTGGAGGATGTTGGAAAAAAAACAATGCCAAGAGCCACATGGTAGCCATGCCGCTAATTCCACCCTAATAAATACGAACCCTATGCTAATGAAGAAGAGGCAATACATTTTCTCCACTTTTTTACATTTTTAAACTTGAAACCCTAAATCAATTCAAGGATTCTTTGTGTAATTGTAATTTGCGACTATTTGCAAACAGGGACTTATACAATTAATATTGCATCGCATAACAAAAAAAGAATCTTGACTTATGACTTTTATTGGAGTGACGACTTGCCTTTTCATTCCTTAGAAGTCGACATTAATACATCTATAGTATCCACGTACTGAGCATCCGAGTGTCAGAGAGTCAGATCGTTGGGGTGAAAGAAAGGAACGTCAGAACAGAATCTCACAACATGCCGAGTAATATAATATACAACAGGTGTTTACAAAAAAAAATAAAGGACTTCAGTATACATACTATCATTAAAGTCTAACCTAATCTATCATCAGCTAAGACAGTTACAAATGTTAAGAAATACAAACAAGAAACATAGTGGAGATAAAAATGCTGAAATGCATCTTTGAGGCATCCAACTTGTCTTTCGAAGCTCCAAAGCATCCAAAGTTAATTCTAGAAAAATACTCGGGTCTGACCCGAGTATTATAAAAAAATAACACCCGGATTAGTGTAGTAAACCAACATGAGAAACTCAAATCAAATGGGTTGTTATACCTTATAAAACCTATCAAAAATAAAGGTATCTTGTAAGATCACGCCGCATATAAATACGAATGGTTTTTTCCCTTATGATAACAAAAACATTTCAATTGAAACTTCAATGGTATTATAATAATATCTAGGGTTTAAAATAAATATTGAATATAATTGGAATGCTTACATTTCACGTTCAAGCATAGTTGGACATAACTAAGCCCATACGACACTTATTGGTGAATGGATTCCATATAACGACAAGGCTGTAGGGTAGTGCCTACCACAGTATACATCTAGAAAATACACCGAGGGCCTCATATGAACCCTCTACAAATTAGGTTCGGCCTACCCCTTACTGGATAGTACAAAGTATTTCATCACCCTAGTTGCTATGCAACCTTTTCTCGTGAGCTCTCATGCACATACCTAATACATAAATATCAATCTTGAAGGGTGATGACATCACACTAATGGGTGTGACAAGCATATTCCTAAAGCATATCCCCTATTTTAATCATTCCTAGTTGTGAGGCTTGAGGATATGTTTTTAACCTTTTCATATAGCAATCCCACTTAGAATGCTAACACCAACCTCCAGGCAAAAATGCAATGCTAAAATTCGTCCATACAAGTTTTAGGATATAAACTAATCGAAGGAATTATTTCTACTATATCCTTAGGATAAGTAGCAATCAGCCCTTACACTTAGAAAAACTCCATCTTCAATTTCATCCTCTTCAAGATTTCTTTAGTTCGAACCTTTAGCAGTTCGAACTTAGGTTTATGGATAATTTATTTATCTGATCCTGGTCTGTTCAAGCCAACGTTCAATAGTTTCTGGTAAACTCAATTTTGGTTCTTTTGAAAATTAATAGACAACATATAAGAGAAGAGATCATCCCTAACCTTTTAAGTGGATGAGTTTCCTTATCATTTTTTCTAGAAGAACACAACGAGTTTATATGTTTAGCATGGCATCATCGACGATAACTATACCATATAACTCCCGTGTCTCTTATAGATATTTCCAAAGTTAAAAATTGGTCCAGTTTTTATAATGGTTATTTAACTATTAAATAACAAACAAGCATAGGTTTAATTTCATGTAGAATCCATTAAGCCTCATTTAACTAATCTTCTACTAATTAAATCTCCTTCAATTATTTTCAGAAATATTTATATACTTATGTCACCATTATAAGTATATTCTCAAATCATTTAAGAAAGATTTACTATTTCAAACATCATATTTAATGGATCAAGAACATTGTCATTCAAAACAATGATTACAATAAACCCAAACTACTTTTCCTTTGGTGTTAAGTATGGAAAAAAGCTTCCATACCACCATAATTATGAATGATTATTTATTAATTTTATAAACTTGATTTTTATAATTGATCTAATTCGTATATCGAAATAATACTTTATACACTAGACTTCAATCTTCGATTTTAAATTAAAACCATCCTTAGGATAACAATGAAGTCGTTTAAGTTGGGATATTATTACATCCCATCTTGATTTAACAACATTCTTACCTTTTAGGATAGGTAAAAGTTTCTCTACCTTGAAGTTTAAAGTCAAGTATATGATTTCCAAAATCTCCATATATTATTCGTTTAAAACCAAAGTTTTACAAACCAAACCTCTTTTCCAATTTCCAAGACTTTCCGCCAATTTATAAACTCTTTAATACATCTTTTATTTGAAAATAATTCTCTTTATGAACAATTTATTAATTTTAAACGCTTTTTATTTAATTAGTTCATTGTATTTAAAATCTCCGAAATAAATAATTAAACATCATTAAATTAATTAATTAATTAACTTTAGCCTTGTTAATAAAATAATTAATCAACTCTAAACACTATTCCTAAAATGATTAATTAACCTTTGAAACAACATTAGTTAAAAGATTAATCAACTTAAGACATCATTAATAAATTTATTAAATACATTTTATTAAATTACTTAAGTTAACTTTAACACCATTATTAAATTTATTAATTAACCATTGAACACTATAAATAAAATGATCAATTAATTTCAAATATCATTATTAAAATAATTAATTAACTTAAAATACCATTTTCTAAACAATTAATTAACTTTAAAATATTAGTTATAAAATAATTAATTAACTTTAAAATATCATTATTCAAATAATGATTAACTTAACCATTAAAAATTAGAAAACACTTTGCTTTAAAATATTATAAAGTTAAAGTAAATTTAAGTCCATTTCATTTTAAATTTTGCAAAGAGGCTTAATGACCACAATGACACTTAAACAAGCTACCACTTATTTTCAATCTAGCATTCCAAGTAAAATCAATGGTAGTTACATAAGCAACGTATATTCAAATAAAATCCATAATTATTAATAAACAGATAACACATCCTTCATCCAAATCAATAGATATATAAATAAATATCCCAATTAATAAAATAGTAGATTAGTTATTTATTCTGCTAAATATATATCCAATATAATCTAGTCGATTTAAATGTTACAGAACGGTGTTTTTATTCTGCTAACACAATGGCCGTGCTGAAATGTAATTATTTATCCATGTTATTGTATTATATTCAACACCAATATTTTATCATTATTTTATACTTCATAAAACCAATCAAATAATTACCCTAAAGTGTTCTACTAGTTAATATGAATCAAGTGTCAAAATTCGTGGGTCAAACGGATCAAAAAGGAGGAAGTTATTCATTTTCAAAGTTAGCTTTTTTTTAAATTAAAATTTTAATTACTAAAACACTTCAACCCATTACCAGGACCAAACCTTGCCCAACCTACCTATCCTCAAACCCAAATACATGCTTCTTTGTAACGCCCCATATATTTATAACATTATTTAGGGTATTTAATTAGATAAATTAAGTAAAATAATGTGTTGATTAGGGGATTAGGATTTGATTTTTATTAAAGGGGTAGCCGTGCCATTTAACAATGAACTAAAGGGGTTTAAATGAATTAAAGGAGGATTAAAATGGGAAAGAGGCCTTTCTTATATCTACATCCCCTATTCATGTATTATTACACATGTTCATTTCATTTTCAAATTTTATAAACCAAGGCTAGCCACCATTAACAAGAGAAAGGGTAAAAAGATAGAAGAAAGCTAGGAAGAAGCTTAAGCAAATCAAACCTATTCATACCTCAATCATTTTAGTCACAAAATCTAAGGTGAATAATGTTTACATGTCTATTTTGATTTTTTTTCAATTTTAAGATAATTCCGAATTTATTTGCAATGTTTTTGAATGATAAAATGTTTATATATACTTGTTGGCGATTTATACATGTTTATATTGATTTTTATGATATATTTTTAGGTATAAACCTAGTAAATGAAATTTCTATGCCTTGCGAATTTTTTATAAATCAGAAGTAATAATTGGGAAATGGGTTTTAATTTTTAGAATTTTTGGAATTAATGTGGATTTTATATGAATTTTTTTAGTAAAGAAAATAATAATTTGGGTTAAAAATTATTTACGGGTAAATAATATATGGTTTGGACCTGAAATTTTTATATGTTAGAAAACATATTAAAAGAGATTTTCTAGAATTTTTCTACATTATTTCTATGTATTTTGATGGGTGTATAAAGTTATTTAAGATATGAGACTTAAATGTTTTATATATTTTAGAAAGGAGAAATGGGCTGTTAGAGCCAAAATTGGTCACTAACACCCTTAGAAAGATCATGTAGAGGGATTAATGAAGGAAGTAAATTAAAACAGAGAATAGAGTGTAAATTGAAATGCAGAGAACAAGAACACCAAATTTACAGTGGTTCAACGCAACTACCTACGTCCACTTTAAAGTTGATTTCCATTGATTTCCTTGATGGGTGATTACAGATACAATCCATTTTTAGTTACTATAATACAATTGCAAAGTAAAAGAAATAAGTCTGGAATGAGTCTTGAAAATGGCAGAGTCTCCCGAGTGTTCTCTAAAATCTCCCCTTTTCTCTGTGCCCCTGCCCCTTTATTTATAGACAAAGGTGGGTTGGACTTCCCTGGTGGGCCTGGTAGCTGAATAACTCGGTCCAAATACGACAAGCCCTGTATGCCGAACAAATAGGCCGAATGGTCGGGTGCCGATCCATTCTCTTTATGGCGAACGATACGTTTGTTGTGGGGAAGAGTAGGCCGAGTAGTGATCGGACCGGGCATGCTTGGGAGAATGCCGAACCATCCTTGATTGCTGAACATCTTGGGAGGCCGAATGAGAATACCGAGTCTTCATGGATACCGGACGCTCCTTGAAACCGAACGGTATGATGCAGAACGGTCTGGGTGCCGAACGAGGCGCTTGATGTTCGAACGCAATCTTGACCGAACGAGCCTTTGGCCGAACGATTCTTTTGGCCGAACAAGACCCTTGGCCGAGCGAGGCCTTTGGCCGAACGCTTCTGAATGACATTTGCAAAGAGATGCCAGACGGACCAGTTGGGCCGAGCAGTGGGTATGTCGAGCGTTATGGTGCCGAACCACTTAAGGGCCGAGCGAGGTTTCTGGCCGGACGGTCGCTTTGGCCAAACGATATCTTATGCCGAACGATATTTGGCCGAGCGGTCTTCTTCGGCCGGAAGGTATTCAATACCGGATGCTTCTTAATGCCGAACGCTCCATCTTGGACCGAATGATAGGGGAGGCCGAGTACTAAGTTGCCCGGTTGATTCCCTGGGAAACACTTGCCCCCCAAAGTGTATCGCGTTGACCGAACGCGAGGCGCTTTGAACCATGAGTCCCTTGCGTTCCTCTTCGAACCTTGTCCCACTTCTCTTAAAGGGGTTATGGTACGTGCAGAAAATAATGCAACTGCCGAATGATCTAGCTAAAGATAAGTACCCGTGATGCTGAGCGAAGCAGAATAGCTGAGGCTGAACAACGTGAGATAGCCGGTCGATATCGCCTTGACCGGTTCTGGCGGCCATGGACGATTCAACTTCTTCTCCCTCCCTATAAAACCATGCTTCCTCCCTCTTCCTCTCTTTTCGACTTCCATTTCTGTTACGCTTTTAAGAATTTGTGATTCTAACCTATTAATTAGAGACCTAATGCCTAATCAATCCTTCTCGAGCTTGGATCTGTCAACCATGTATCAACCCTTTTATCTTAACCCCTTCCATGATTAAAACTGAGAGGCTTAGGTTTGCACATTAGAACAGTGGCCGAGAGGGTTACGTGGATGGTCTGGGCTAAACGGTGTGTGGAGAAAAGAAGCGGCCAGTGATGATCGTTCATAGGAGTTGTTGGAGGTGGTTAGGATATCGATCGGTCTGATTTGGGGTGATTCGCCGAGCGAACTGTTCTTGTTGTTTGGCGTGGAAGAGAGGATTGGAGCTATAGCCAAGGGTGGGGTGCCGAACGTTAAGGCTCGGAATGACTCTGGTTCGGCGTGTCTCACCATACCCCGAATAGGGGAATGGAAGGCCAGGGTAGAGGCACGAATTATCAGGGATGCCGAACGTTACCTCGACCGAGCAGGACTTAGGCCGAACGTTACTTGAGCCGGACAGTAGTTTGGCCGAATGACAGCTTGGCCGAATGAAATTAAAAGCCGAACCAATACTCAGCTGACCAAACATAAATGCCAAACAAAACATGCCGAACAATACATAGCCGAACAACACATAAATGCCGAACCAAACATGCCGAGCGATCGCAAAGTAAGAACAATGGCTCTAACATTCTAGCATATCGAACCGATTTGGACTAATAATCTTCTATTTTCAGTAACTATAAATCTGAAATTTACTTGACGTAATTGGATAACTTCCTTTAACGTTCCCTGAACTTAAAACTGTAATCGCCATTTGGCAGGCCTTTGGAGACGGTCAGCGATGACGGTCTTCGAGGGCGATGTTTTGGAGCTTGATTTTATATCAGTAACCTTGCGACTCTTGAATTTCCAATGCTTATACATGATTTATTGCACTAGCTCACACACCACACAGGGGGAAAATTTATGTTGTTAAGTCTAACGCTGATCATTTTTTGAGTATAGTTCATACAAGTGCTCTGCAGGATTCGATTCCCGTCAAAAAAAATGTCTAAAAAATCCAGTTCAGCCACAATCTCGGACAGGCCCGGGCCATCTTCCAAACAAGGGGACGTAGACACTTTTAACCCTTCGACCTCCCCCGCTCATGACCTTTCAGTCAAGAATTGGGGTCTCACAATCACTAGCCAATATTTCTCTCATTCTCATGCCTTTCTTTATTCTTGATTCAATATTCTGGTGTCCTAGGCGTAGAGGAACCACACCAATCCATTCGCTCAATAAAAGTTCTAAAAGAAGTTAATCGTAAATAAGAGGATTGTTTACGAATAAGCACTAATAAGATTTCACACTCAAATACATAAGAATTATATATAAACCAAAAGAATCTTTTATTTCTTTCGAAAAAACATAAATAGATTTCTTCTGAGTTTTGCTCTTAATACCCTGGAGTCAACGATTCTCTTGGATAATCCGATCGATTCACAGGCTTCGAAGATTAACGAAGCCGCGCTCCGGCGAATATGTTCGATCCACGGAATCCCTTTCGCCGGCGTGTTGGTTACGTCGGGTGATGATCGTCCACACCTGCCCCCAGTCGGATACACTGCCTGCAATAAGTTTATGTGCTGGGTGGGCAGCGTGCCTCCGTTCAATTTATTTCTTCGGGACGTGTTACAATACATAGAAGTTGCCCCATCGTAGCTGCACCCAAATGGTCATGCGTTCATTTATGGGACGTACCTCCTTTTTATGGCTGTCTTCTCCAGGCCTCCAACTCCCGGCGACATCATATATATTTATATGATCAAGAAGTGGAGAGATAGCCCCTCCTTCTTGTTCCTCGAACCTCACCACAAGTGCCAAATTCTAACCGGAGCGTGGAGCAAGTTTTCCCTGTACAAACAGGAATGGTTCTATGTGCGCTGCCCTCTCGGTTTCGCGAGGAGATGGTTGAAGGAAGTAAGTCTTCTTTTTAGAGCGATGCTCATATTTCGGTTGAGGCGATGCTTTTTCTAACTCTTGTTTCATTTTTTCAGATATCAATCCACGTCCTGAGGGCCGTGGCTATTCAGAGGCTGTTGAGGCTATTAGGGCTCTTCCCATCGAGGAACGAGACATCCGAACCCTCTTTCAAATGAGTCACTGTCAAGGTTCGGGCTGTTAGCAGAAGGTCGTTGGGTGAGCCTCCCTGAGGGCGTCTCCGTCCCCAAGCCTGCATCCGGTAAAGGGAAGAAGTTGGCTGAATCGTCGTCACGCCGCACCCCCGGTGCACAGGAGGAGGGGGAAATCAGAGAGGGTGAAGCACCCGAAACACAAGGTGAGAATGCGGGTCCTACTCAGGATGCGCTGGTCGAAGTGCACGATATTGAAACGTCATCTTCCCCTTCGAAGGGGAAAAAGACGTTGACATATAAGATTAGAAAAGAGAAGGCTAGCGGAACCTCCAAAGTTACGCTCATCCCGGCAGAGAAGGAATCTTCTTCACAGCATGTTGAAAGTTCGTTAAAGGGTCTTTCGAACCTCTCCATTCTGGAGGATCTTCTCAACTATGGTTTTGGCGATCCGGAGGCATTTAAGTTCCATTAGCCCATCAGAGGCAATGTGGGCATTCCAATCCCAAGTGAGGGAGAGAAAACCCATGTTAGCAAGGCTACTGGTCCGTCGAGGGGAAACACTAGGACACACATGAACATTTGCACTTCAATTCGCACTTAAATTTTTGTTGTCACATCTCTCCTTGCTAACTCATTGTTATTGAATTTCGTGTAGGTGACATGGGACGCTCACACAGATTCGATCGTCTCCGTGGTTCTTCTATTTTTCATCCGTCCGGACGGGACTCGGGTCCCGAGAGACGTCGAGATAGAGATGGTGTTGGTGATAGGGACCATCATTCTTGGGACTCATCATCTCGGAAGAAACCGTATTACCAGCCCAAACATCATCGACACCCCTCTTCTCATTCGGGGCAAAGTAAGGATAAGCCTGTTTACAAGGGGTCATAATCTGATATCCCCCGTGATCAACGCTCTGATTCTTCTTCCACTCGACAGTCCCGAGATTCTCATAGGAGGGGCGAACTTTCAAAGCCGTCTCCTCCTGCTCCTGCATCGAATCCAACAGTATCAGAGAGACTGAGCTAGCTCAAGGCTACATTTCCTAAGATTTGCTTCGATGGGTTGAAGTTCCTTCCGGGGATTCATCCTATACCTGGAGATGTTAAGCAGAATGCCATTGCCTATACCAACGACGCCTATGTTCAACATGACGCATTCGTTCGCCTAGCTAAGAAACTTTCCGAAGTCTCTGTGGAGCGCCAGCATGAAATAGACCATTTGATGCTTGAGGCTACCCACGATAAAAACATCATTAAGGCCCAGGACGAAGAAATCGCCACTTATAAGTCTGAACTCGAGGTCGCCCATCGGAGTGCCAGGGATACTGTTGAGGCCGTCACTCGCTTAGAATCAACTCATAAGAAAGAGCTTGACGAGGCGGTTCAATGATGTAGGGCTTTGGCCTTAGAAAAGGACTCCGTTCAAAAGGAGAGGGATGCGTTCAACACCCGGGTCAAGGAACTTGAAGAGCTTCTCCGCGCAGAGAGAGAGAGAGAGGAGAAAACGGCTGCCCAAGAAGAGTCACAGCGATACTGTGACGAGATTGTCGCCACCCGACTTTTAAAAGAACAACTCGAGGGCGAGCTTTTTAGGGTTGAGATGTTAAAGAGTGAGGCCCGTGAAGAGGGCAAGAAGATGGCGTTGACGGACATCGATTCCCTTCTTGAGGTAGCCAAGGAGGAAGGTAGAGAAGAGATCAAAACCGCGTTCGACCAACTCATTGCCGAATTCAACGCTCGTGTGCTCATGCATCGTGACTTAACTTTTTTGGGCGATGGCTATCTTGAATCATTACGCGAAGCGTGGGAGACCTTAATTCAGATCAGGAAGGCCGAGCGCGGTATCGAGGAGGTTGACGAGGGGGATTTGATAAAAGAATTTCTGAAGGAAAATGAGCCTTCGGACCTATCGACGGCCAAGGCCCTTTACTACATAGGCTCCCCCTCGAGGAAAGGGAAAGAAGTTGTCGTCGGTCCATCCGGGGTCGAGCCTCCTATTCATGTGCCTATCCAGCCGGCCGGTCGACTTGAACAACACATTGGCCATGATCCAGAAGCCTCCGGCCTGGGCGTTCATGTTTTGTCTCCTATCCCGGAGGGCGAAACCCCTTTGACGGCAGAGAGCTTACCAGGGCCTGGTAGATAACCTTTCACTTTGAGATTTTGAAAGTCGTCATTCTTTATGAAGTACTATTGCATTCTAACGCTCTTCTTCTCTGATTTTGTGCAAGTCGTTTCGATCCCGATCCCACTCCGAGGAGCGATGTCGCCAAGGATGTGGAAAAGACTGGTGGGGCTGCTCACGCTGGTGAAGTTCCTGGGTCAGATGCTCAAGTGATCGGGGTGCTTGACGAAGGCAAGTCTGATTCATCCTCTGGGAGTTATGAAGTAGAAGTCACATGCGCCTCTGAGCATACATCCGAATTGAGCATGAAGGAGCGGCTCGAGAAAGAGAAAAAAGATGCAGCCGAGGTCAAGGTTGAGCCGCGTGAAGTGGACCTAGACGATCCCTTGAACAAGCCATTGAAGGTCATCCTTCCTGGCAGGTCTAAGCCCTTGGATGTTCCCCCACTTCTTCCGTTGTTACTCCTCCATCAAGGAAAGGTTCCAAGGGTAAACGCTCCAGGGAAGAGTCATCAGGGAAGAAGTTGAAGGAGCACAAGAAATGACTAATGTCCTCGTTCAACGAGAGTCAATTTAAGTCGTGTAATAATTTTTGTAGATAGACCGTTGACTCCAAATTTTGGAGTGCTTGTAGCAGAAAACTTTTCCTGAATAAAGTTTAGTTTCCTTTTTTGTGTTTTCAAAAGATTCTTATTATTCAGTTTTCCTTGTGATTGTGATTTGAATCCATGCTGTTGTGCATAACATAGACTTCTTGGTTTGTCTTCACATAGCCTGTTAATTCTCTGAGATTTATTCGTTTCCCTCCCATGCTAAGCACTTAGAACATTTTTTTTTGCGCAACAGGAACTTAGAATATTCCAGTCCGTATTCTGGGGACTTGGTCAATTTTTACTGTTCATACTCGATTTCACGCTCCAAGGACTTAGAGTATTCCAGTCCGCACTCTAGGAACTTGAAGATTTTGAAGTCGTTTATACCCGAGTTCATGCTCCAGGGACATAGAGTACTCCAGTCCACACTCTGGGGACTTGAAGGTTTAAGTCATTTATACACGAGTCCACGCTCTTGGGACTTAGAGTACTCCAGTCCGCGCTCTGGGGACTTGGAGGTTCAAGTCATTTATACTCGAGTCCGCACTCTAGGGACTTAGAGGTTTAAGTCGTTTATACTCGAGTCTGCACTATGGGGACTTAGAGTACTCCAGTCCGCACTCTGGGGACTTGGAGGTTTAAGTCATTTATACTCGAGTCCACGCTCAGGGGACTTAGAGTACTCCATTCCGCGCTCTAGGGACTTTGAGGTTCAATTCGTTTATACTCGAGTCCATGCTCTGGGGACTTAGAGTACTCCAGTCCACACTCTGGGGCCTTGGAGGTTCAAGTCGTTTATACTCGAGTCCACACTCTGAGGACTTAGAGTACTCCAGTCCACGCTCTGGGGACTTGGAGGTTCAAGTCGTTTATACTCGAGTCCGCACTCTGGGGACTTAGAGTACTCCAGTCCACGCTCTGGGGACTTGGAGGTTGATGTCGTTTATACTTGAGTCCGCACTCTTGCGACTTAGAGTACTCCAGTCCGTACTCTAGGGACTTGCAGGTTTAAGTCGTTTATACTCGAGTCCGCACTCTGGTGACTTGGTGGTTTAAGTCGTTTATACTTGAGTCTGCACTCTGGGGACTTAGAGTACTCCAGTCCGCACTCTGTGGACTTGGAGGTTTAACTCGTTTATACTCGAGTCCGTACTTTGGGGACTTGGAGTACTCCAGTCCGCACTCTGGCGACTTGGAGGTTTAAGTCGTTTATACTCGAGTCCACGCTCTGGGGACTTAGAGTACTCTAGTCCGCGCTTTGGGGACTTGGAGGTTCAAGTCGTTTATACTCGAGTCCACGCTCTGGGGACTTAGAGTACTCTAGTCCGCGCTCTGCGGACTTGGAGGTTTAAGTCGTTTATACTCGAGTCCGTGCTCTGGGGACTTTGAGTACTCCAGTCCGCGCTCTAGGGACTTGGAGATTTTGATTCGTTTATACTCGAGTCCGTGCTCCGGGGACATAGAGTACTCCGCTCCGCACTTCAGGGACATGGAGATTTTATTTGTTTATACTCGAATCCGCGCTCCGGGGACTTAGAGTCCTCCGGTCCGCACTTCGGGGACTTGGAGATTTTGATTGTCCGTGCGCGTTCGTACGTTAGCCGGAATAATATAATTTTATTTGCCCGTCACAGGATCATCATTCGTAAAGGCACTAATAATTCATTGGAAAGATGGCTTCAAGCCTTTATTAATAAGAACAAGTTAAATCGCTTTATTACATGCCAAGAATTAGGAATAAAAGCATACTGGAAATAAGTGCGACTAATACATGAAAGAAATAGACTAAGTATAATAACGCCGCAAGTGCTCGATGTTCCACGCTCGGGGGAGTGTCGAACTATCGACAGTCGCTAGCTTGAAAGTTCCTTCTCCAAGCTTCCATTCGATGACGTATGGACCTTCGTGGGATTCATATGAGACAGGATTGGGAAAACTCGTTTTAATACGAGATATCCCACACTAAACATTCTTGGTCGGACCTTCTTGTTATAATATTTAGCGACTGTGTGTCTGCATGAGGCCGCTCTCAAATTGGCTTCTTTGCATTTTTCATCAATAAAGTCCAGTGATTCCAATAAGACATCCCGGTTCGATGCAGGGTCGTAGTGAGTTACCGATGAGATGGAACTTCAAGTTCCACGGGTATGACAACTTCCGTGCCATATGCCGATGCGAATGGAGTGTGGCCAGTCGCGGTCTTGTGGGTGGTTCTATAGGCCCAAAGTGCCATCGGGAGTTCATCTACCCACTTGCCTCTAGCCTTTTCCAAATGCTTTTTCAATATGGACTTGATTATTTTGTTTACGGCTTCTACCTGTCCATTTGCCTTTGGGTGAGCAACTGCTGCAAACCTTTTCTCAATGCCCTATTTCTGACAAAATTCCTTGAACTCCTTGCTTTCGAATTGAGTTCCGTTGTCTGTTATGATGGTCCGGGGAAGGCCAAAACGGCATATGATATTTCGTACAACGAAGTTAATGACTTTCTTGGTGGTGATCGTGGCCATAGGCTCTGCCTCTGCCCATTTGGTGAAGTAATCGACCGCAACTATTGCATATTTCACGCCTCCTTTGGCTATGGGTAAAGAACCAACTAAGTCAATTCCCCACATTGCAAATGGCCAGGGACTTACCATTTGCGTGAGTTCCGTCGGCGGAGCTCTCGGGATTTTTGCATATATCTGGCATTTATCACATTTTCTCACATAGTCTGTAGCATCCTGATTCACGGTTAGCCAGTAATATACATAGCGGAGGATCTTCTTTGCTAATGTCTGCCCCCAGCATGGTCGCCGCACTCTCCTTCATGGACTTCCTCCAGGACTCGTTTTATCTCATCATGGGCAATGCATCAGAGTAGTGGGGTCGAGAATCCCCTTCGATACATTATTCCATCCGGTATTACATAACGTGAAGCCTTACGTAGGACTTGGCGTCTTTCGCTCCTCTTTTCAGGCAAATCTCCTTGTAGCAGGTACTGCTTGATTGGGGTCAACCACGATTCCTTCTCAAGTTTGATCTCTAACATGAAATCTATCTCCATTACGTCTATTCTTGGAGCATAAAGGGTCTCAACACGAAACAATCCCATTTGCTGTGCATCGCTAGTGCTTGCGAATTTTGCCAATGAATCGGCTTCTCTATATTATTCGCATGGGACATGCGAGATGTCGTAGTATTCCAGATTCGCCAGCAGCTCTTGAACCCGAGCAAGGTAAGGAGCAAGTCTCTGTCCCTTCGCTTGATAGTCTCCCCGCACCTGATATACTACCAGCTGCGAGTCACAGAAGATTTCGAGCAACTTCACTCCCAGTTCGATAATAAGTCTCAAGCCAGCAATCAATGCTTCATATTCGACTTCGTTATTTGTTGCTACAAACTCGAACTTCAAAGTGTAACAGATTGATCGGTCTTCAGGAGTTACGAGAATTATACCTGCCCCTGAGAAACGGTCGTTAAATGCCCCATCGGTGTACATCTTCCATCAAACGGGGGGTATGGTTCTGTGATTGCTCGGTTCATCTAGCACAGTGAATTCAGCAATGAAGTCGGCTAGTGCTTGTCCTTGTATGGCCCTCCGTAGCAAATAGGTAATATCGAACTGACTTAACTCAATATTCCATTTCAGCATCCTTCCGGAAGTTTCCGGTCGTTGGAGTACCTGTCGCAAGGGTTGGTCAGTGTAGACACCGATTGAGTGTGCCTAAAAGTAGGGGCGAAGCTTGCGTGATGCGATCACCAAGAAATAGGCTAGTTTTTCAATCTTTGGAATAATTTCTTTCCGCCCCTGTCAAGCGTTTACTGACATAGTAAACCGGCTTTTGAATCCGATCTTCCTCGCGGACCAAGGCTGTACTGATAGCGTGCTGCGATGCCGCCAAGTATACATACAACATTTCGTGGTTTATCGGCTTGGAGAGTACAGGGGGACTTTCCAAGTGCCTTATCAGAGCCCGGAATGCTTCCTCACAGTCGGATGTCCATTCGAAGTTTCTCTTTCCTTTGTTTATAATGTCGAAGAAGGGAATACACATCTCTGTAGCTATGGATATGAATCGACTTAGCGCAGCCACTTTTCCATTCAGGCTTTGCACCTGCTTTATGGTTCTGGGTACTTGTATATCTCGGATAGCCTGGATCTTCTTTGGGTTAGCCTCGATTCCCCGGGCATTCACAATGAATCCCAGAAACTTTCCTGATGCTACGCCGAATGAACACTTCAACGGATTAATCTTCATTCCATAATGCCTGAGTATGTCAAACATCTCCGCTAGGTCTCGGATGTGGTCGTTTGACTGCCGTGACTTCACTAGAATGTCATCCACATAGACTTCCATCGTTTTTCTAATCTGATCTTTGAACATTCGATTCACCAGACGTTGATAAGTGGCTCCTGCGTTTTCAATCCAAAGGGAATTACTACATAGCAATACAATCCCATGTTTTTGACAAAGCTGGTGTTCTTGGTTCGGGATGTGCATCAGAATTTGATTGTAACCAGATTACGCGTCAATAAATGATAGTAACTCATGTCCGGCAGTTGAGTCGACGAGTTGGTCAATCCTTGGCAACGGGAAACTATCCTTCGGGCATGCCTTGTTTAAATCAGAGTAATCAACACAAGTCCTCCATTTTCCATTCGCTTTCTTTACTAACACCGGGTTAGATACCCATTCAAGGTAGAGGGCGTCGCGTACGAACCCGTTGGTTCTGAATTTGTCCACCTCCTCTCCGAGAGCCGCGGACCTCTCCGGGTCCATGCCTCTCCTTTTTTGTTTTACAGGAACATGTCTCGGGTCTATGTTCAACATATGACTCGCGATTACAGGAAAAATCTCGCACATATTAGAACGCGTCCAAGCAAAAACATCAAAGTTCGCTCGGAGGAAGTCAGTAAGGTTCTCAGCTGCCACGGGGTCGAGCTGTGATCCTATTTTAAGAACTCGCGAAGGGTCGCTGCGGCTAACTGAGATGTCGATAGTTAGTTCAGCCGGTGCCGCATTTGTTTCCCTGGGTTCCCCATCATCGTCTCTCAGATTTATGTCTCTATGGATCCAAAAATGCCGCCTGAGCCAGGGCTCGGGCGCTATTTGTCAATAGTCAGAACCTTAGATGCAGACAGGGTTGTCTGCATCCTTTCCTTTCTCCCTACGCCGTGCCTCCCTGAGCTCAACTTCATAGCATGCATGGCTAGTTGCCTGGTCGCCGTGTGCCACTCCAACCCCTCTATCTGTTGGAAATTTTAACATCAAACACCAAGGGGCCAAAGCTGCCCTAAATTCCGCCATGGCTGGACGACTCAGGAATACATTGTACGGGGAATCAACGTCCAGTACTATGAATGGTAGATTCGCACCCTTCTACGTTCACCTTGTCCCAGTCCAACTGGTAATTCCACATATCCCACTGCATCAGTCGCTGCGCCATTAAAGCCATGGATTCTGGCTTTGGATGGCTTCAAATCCTTGGTCTCCAGCTTCATTTGGTCATATGGTTCCGGAGGATGATGTTAACGGAACTTCCGTAATCAATTAGAATTCTCTTTACGTATGCTGGCCCGATGGTCGCAGATATGACCATTGGGTCAATGGTAGGAGCCTCTACCTTATCCGCATCTCTGTTCCTGAATACGATATCATCATTCATTTGTGAGCTGTTGCTTTGCAGGAGTCCTATCTTCCACGTTCGAACAACACTCGTACTCCGCGTGTCTTAAGGATTTAGCATATCGCTCCATCTCCTGCCAATTCTTGTCTGCAGGATGAGGTCCGCCAGCAATCGTGTTAATAACCAATCTACCCACAGTCCGAGTAGGTGGTTCCGGTTGGTGTGGGGCCGGTTTGTGTCCAGGGTTAGATTTTCTTGCTTCCCATCCTGTGGGTCTTTGATAAATTCCTGTAGCTTCTTCTGTCTAATTAGTTTTTCTATGGCGTCATGGAGGTGTCTGCACTCCTTTGTGTTGTGCCCATAAGACTTATGAAAACGGCAATACTTCCCGGTCCGCTTCTATTCTTCTGTCGATTCCTTTGGACGTGGCTTCCTATACTGGAAAGTGTTGCAAGTTGATAGATAGGTGTTTTCAAGAGATGCGTTCAACGGGGCGTATTCATTGTACGTTTGGATCCTTGATTTCCATTTCCCGTTTCTTTTTTCTTTCCGGGGTTTCCACCTCCGGATCCTTTAGAGTGCCCGGGCTTGTTCTGGACGTTAACTTGAGTTTTTCCAAAAGTATCTCCGGTTTGTTTCACGGCGACGTTACTTTTCACAGACTCTTGAACGGACCCTGATGCCTTATCTCGCCTTGTCTACCGAGCTTCCCCCTTCTAATGAACTGATGAGCTTTCGAATAAAAAAGTTCAAGCGTAGCTGGGGGCTTCCCCGCCAACCAATCTCCAAATTCAGAATCCGGATCCACTCCATGCATTACTGCCATCAAAATTGCATGGTCGTTAGGATTGCTCAACTCGGTAGCAGCAACATGAAATCTTTGCAAGTATGCTTTCAATGACTCTCCTAGAGTTTGAGTTACACTTGATAAGGACATCACGTCCTTTGGACGAGTGGTGTGTATCCTGAAGTGTTCTACAAATTTCATTGCTAATTCATCGAAGCTGGATATAGATCGTGGTAGGAGTCGAGTGAACCACATGGTGGCAATCCAGGACAAGGTGATTGTGAAACATCTACACTTAGTTGCGTCATTGGCTCTTGCAGAATCCATCATCCATCCGTACCTCATCACATGCTGCGTGGGGTTAGTCTTCCCTTCGTAGGCGGGAATGGCGGGCATGCTGAACTTTCTTGGGTATTCGGCTTCTAGAATGGTATCCGTGAAGGGAGTATGACTCTTAGACACTCCCCAGTCTTCATTCGTTAGACCTTGGTTTTCTTTCATCAACTGCCTGACCACAGCCGTCAAATCCGGGGTTTGTATGGAAGATGGGAGGTTGTGTTCCGTTCCACGAGACCGTGCAGGTTGATGTCCCGTCCGATTTGGGTCTTGGTTTCTAGTAAATCGATCAGTAGCACCTGCATGTGCATCTTCATTCTTACGGCGTCTACGCCTAGGAGGTTCATCAGCAGAAGTCGAACTACCATCTTCAGAGTAAGGGACAGGGCTACCTCCAGCATTCTGATGCTGCTGCTGAGTAAGCTGAGTCGTGAGGTCAGCGTTGGCTTGCATTTGCTCAGCAAGTTGCCTTCTACTTTCCTTAAGTTCTCTTATCAAGTCATTGAATTCTGCTCAGGAAACAACTTCTGCTTGGTGTTGGTGGGAGGGCCCTACACCTCGAATCGCTTGCTGATTACTAGTTCCCAATTGTTGCACACTAGCGGTTTCATGGGCATCTGCATTTTGAGAGGCTGATCTAGTTCATGGTCCTCCCATGGTAGAGTTGTTGGTTGTAACCTGAGTAGAATCAACAGATGCCTTATAGATGATTATGGATCTCCTTCGGGGGATTTATGCAATCCAGTAGCTGCAAAGTAGATCCTATAGCCTGAGAATTCAAACTCTCAGCGAAAGCGCCAAAATGTTAGTACCAAAATTGGTCACTAACACCCTTAGAAAGATTATGTAGAGGGATTAATGAAGGAAGTAAATTAAAACAGAGAATAGAGTGTAAATTTAAATGCAGAGAACAAGAACACCAAATTTATAGTGGTTCGGCGTAACTGCCTACGTCCACTTTGAAGTTGGTTTCCATTGATTTCCTTGATGGGTGATTACAGATACAATCCGTTTTTAGTTACTAGAATACAATTGCAAAGTAAAAGAAATAAGTCTGGAATGAGTCTTGAAAATGGCAGAGTCTCCCCAATGTTCTCTAAAATCTCCCATTTTCTCTGTGCCCCTGCCCCTCTATTTATATACAAAGGTGGGTTGGACTTCCCTGGTGGGCCTGGTAGCTGAATAACTCAGTCCAAATAGGACAAGCCTTGTATGCCGAACCGAACAGGCCGAACGGTCGAGTGTCGATCCATTCTCTTTATGCCGAATGATACGTTTGTTGTAGGGAAGAGTAGGCCAAGCAGTGATAGGACCGGGCGTGCCGGGGAGAATGTCGAACCATCCTTGATTGTCGAACGTCTCGGGAGGCCGAATGAGAATGCCGAGTCTTCATGGATACCGGACGCTCCTTGAAACTGAACGTTATAATGCAGAATGGTCTAGGTGCCGAACGAGGCGCTTGATGTTTGAACGCAATCTTGACCGAACGAGCCTTTGGCCGAACAATGCTTTTGGCCGAACGAGGCCCTTGGCCGAGCGAGGCCTTTGGCCGAACGCTTCTGAATGACGTTTGCAAAGAGATGTCGGACGGACCAGTTGGGCCGAGCAGTGGGTATGCCGAGCGTTATTGTGCCGAACCACTTAAGGGCCGAGCGAGGTTTCTGGCCGGACGGTCACTTTGGCCGAACGATATCTTATGCCGAACGATATTAGGCCGAGCATTCTTCTTCGACCGAAAGGTATTCAACATCGGATGCTTCTTAATGCCGAACGCTCCATCTTGGACCGAACGATAGGGGAGGCCGAGTACTAAGTTGCCCGGTCGATTCCCTAGGAAACATGGGCTTTTTACAAATATTTGAAATTGTTTTCCTAGAAAATGGCATCACTTAAAAATTACTATGACAACCAATCAAATTTAGATAAACATGGCATGTTAGGTACAAAAGAAATAGTTTAGAAGTCCAAATAAATAGGTTTTTCACTTTTTCGTCTCCTACGGCATGAGGTTCCGCCTCTATACTATCGCCTTCGACCCAACCGAAACCAATGCATATGGTATCAGGCAACTGGTACGTAATGAATTGGATATGGACGAAGGTTATAGGGTCGAAACCATAGGGTTCCGAAAGGGTAGAACCTTTGCTTTGGTTTTAAAGAAAAATACGCATGCTTTCTTTCGACTAAGAAGCTTTCGACTTGTTTGGGTTTCGACTGGGTCAAATGGTTTAAAAGGAAATGGTTTCGGTTGTGTTTCGTCTTTGTTTTTAAATGAATGCTTTCGACTAAGTCGAAACACCTAGCTACCACCTTTTAAATTTCGTCCCGATGGGTTTTGAAGGGATTATTTTGTTTTAGAAATCTGCCTATTTCCCCAATGCTTTCGAAGGGTTGGTTTCGACACCATCACTTCTTTACTTAGGAAATGTTTTCATAAGATTGGCTTTCGATTTAAATGATTAGTGACTCTTTTGTTCAATGAAGTATAATCCAAATCGATTTTGAAAGAGATGATTTGAATGATTTCAAAAGAAGTGCTTTCGACTTCAGTGGGTTTATAATCCTTTTTCTCTACTTGAACACATAATCCAAATGTTTTCGACCAAAATGTTTTACAGAGAGTTTCGAAGGAGTGAATTTTGAATGTTTTCAAAAGGCTACCACATGTTTTAAATTGAAATCATATGATTTCAAAAGATTTAGATTTAATGTTTTCGAAAGGTTTTAAAAGAGGTTACGAATGGGTGGTTCCCCAAAGGTTTCGAAGGAGTCAAAAGGCGTAATTTTCTGATGGTTTCGAATGGTTTTGAAAGGAATGGTTTTTCAAGGGTTTCGAAAGACAAGGTTTAAAATGTTTTAAAAGAAAGATGTCTAAGGTTTTTAAAGTTTTCGAAAGGAAGGATTTTCAAGGATTTCGAAAGGGTTTGAGAATGGTTTCAGAAGGATGGTTTGGCCTTTCAGCCTAGATAAAAGAATGGGTTTTTCTTGGTTTCGAAAGAGGTACTTTCAACAATTCAAAAAGGGGTACTTTGAATGGTTTCAAAAGGGGGCACTTCCAATGGTTTTGGAAGGGTGATTTTCAAAAGTTAAATGATTTCATCAACTAGATTTGAGAAAAGTGTGTGTGTGTGTGTGTATATATAACATGGCAAGGTGATTTTAAGTAAAGCATAGAGATTTTATAATTTTCCCTGTTTGAGTTTAATTTAAAGGTGTTAAATCATTTTAAAAAGGTTTTGAAGGAAATTTTTGGGAAGATATCCCTATATTGGATACCAGATGGGACTGGAATAGGGTCGCGCCCTATGCATTAGCTATTAGCCCCACCTAATTTAGTTTAAATTTCTAGTGCGTAGGGCTTTGTCACAGGTAATACTAAAATTATGGATACACGCAGAAATAAATTTATTTTTTATACAGATAGGTTATTGGTGAGCCCGCAAAACCATTAGGATCAGGTGCCATGGAAAATGATAAGTTAAGGATAGACCGTCCAGAAGAGAAGTATTTAACAGATAGTTAAGGACAGATCATCCAAAAGAATGGGAGTGTCTAACAGATCTTAGATAAAATTTGATATTGTCTGGTAGGCCCGAGTATGCCAAAGGTTAACGGTTAGCCAAACATAACTTATGTGTTTAAACAGATAGTTCATTTTATTACCTGATATACTTATGTATGTTTACATAATGATGCTTTACAGATATTTTGACCAGTTGTTGCACAAAAAGAATTATAAAAGATATCTTATAAAAGGAATGTTAGAGACGGGAAACCCGTTCCACTAAGAGGCATGATCTCACTTAACATAAAATAGCAGAGATGAACAGTATTATTCACACCAGTCTTTATGACTGTCTCGAAGTTTTTGTTTCCTCTTAAACTCTTGGGTGCTCAAAATTGATTCGAGTAGGCTGAGGGTTGAGGTTTTTAATTTTGAAATTTTGGCGAATAAGTTTTCGAAGATGAGAAGGTGGTTGATGGATAACTATTTTAGGAATTTTAGTTATTTGCTTTGGTTCCACCGTGTATATTAAGTCAGTGTGACTATAGTTCTCTGATCAACCAAGGAGGCAACGTCATATGTCACTTTTGGCGTATTATTGTAAATTATATTTTCTCAGTACCTGGAAAATGGTTAAGGTATTATGTAACTTGGATATGATATTGTTTTGAAATGTAATCAACAAAATGTTGTTTTTGGAAATCTCTGATTTTTTTTCATATTCAAGTGCTTCCTATATTATGGATATCATTAGCGTTGCCATATTTTGTCACCTGAAGTTAATACTATAGATGACTGCAGCATCTGCACCACTTAGCTTTTGGCCTCTAGATATGGGATGTTATATTCTTCTTTCCAAAAGTTAAACCCAAATTCAAATTCCGAAAACCACAAATGCCTAGAGCCAAATTAAGTGCATGAACGTGCATGAGCGCATGTGCACGCCGCCTTCATCCACCAACCGCCATGCCCACCACCCCACGAACCCCAATCGCCTTACTCGACTTGCCCACACCTTCACTGTCACGTCCAATGGCCTCAAATCCATTTCAACCATTCGATCCCAATTCAAACTCTTTCCAGTATTTGAAAATGCACATGGTCGCGCCTCATTCCATCGCTCAACCATGGCAATCACGATCCTCTGGACCCTATGCCACCATTGCCGCTCGACCTGCCATCGATGCTTGCGCCTCCAGTCTTCTCCGCAGCCCTCTCGATGCATATTCATAACCAAAACCAAAAAAATCGAACCCAAATTCCACTTCCTTAAACCCTAAGTCGAGCTCACCAAGCCAACATCTTGCACCGAAAGTCTTATGATCACCACCACAGCTCCGCCATCACCAAGGGTATTCCAGCACCACCAATCCACCTCTAAATTCTCTAATCATTGGAATCTCATTAAATGATTGAAAAATGATCATCTAACCACACGACACACTCCGAACCCTTAAAAGCATGTGACCAGCCTTAAAAATAAAGATTTATAGTTACGAACGCGACTGTACACTCTGCTTATCAAATCATATTTGTCAAAAAACTACCACCACTTAACCACTTACAGCAATCGACTAATATCTCACACTCTACTCGGCGAAACAACCCACGACTATTTATAAGAAAACTAGAGATTAAGACAAATAACTCTATGGTTGAACACGTTGGCTAGTTCCCTTTGGTTTTGAGGATATTGATTTTTGAATCTAGAGTGGAAATGTTTGTTATCTTTTAGGAAAAAGGGAAATAAGAAGAGAAGCGTGTCCATGTCCATGTATCTCTGTACAAGTATATTTTCCATTTCAAAGAAAATATCAACAAAAATATGATTTTTAAACAATTACATAAAACATATTCTCTTATCAAAATCAAAATACTAACCAAATGCACAAGATTTATTATTATATCAAAAATACTTAAACAAGATTAATAATCTCACCTTCCACCTGTTTCGAAATGCTTCAAGATTTGATCTTTTTAGTGAAGTAATAATGTTTAAGCTAATAGATGTGTTTTTTTCAAAATTTAAAAATTTAAGAGTATGAAATTGAAAAATGAAGTTAAGAAGATAAAAATGAAAGATAACATGAGAGATAAGGTAAATGTTTATTGTTCTAAATGCAAAACCTAAAGACCAAAATGCCCATAAATTAAATTTCACCCTTTCCATCTTATCACAAGCCACCAAAATTCCAACCCAATGAAAATATGTTAGATTTTAAAGCGATCCATGTATTTTTGTTATTTTACACACTTAAGGTATCTTTACATTTCAAATCCATCTTTTCATTTTTAAATTTATTCACTCTTCTTCTTATTACTATCATTTCATTTCTCATTTCTATTCTAATATTTCAAAGTAAATTTTTTTAAACATTTAAATGTTGTTTAAAGTATATTCAAATCAACTTTCCACAACTTGTCATTCGATAAAAAACTGGAAATTCAAAAAGTGTGTTTCGGTCACATTTTCAGTTTTCTGCTAAACTACCTATTTATGTAAACAAAATTCAAAAATGAATTTTCTATCGTTATTAAAAATTGAAATTAATTTAATTAGTTATTAAAACCCTTAATATAATATTTAAAATAAATTAAATATCCACAAATCATAGCAATAAAATTCCAAGTCATTACAATTGGACTTTCATTCACTTATGTGTATGTGGCTTCTACATGGAACATGCCAATTTCTAGAAAGTTGACAAAAGACTACTTAAGTCTAATCTTAACTAAAATTCACATACTTTTCACTCTTTAGAGTTATCAAAGAAATTTGTTAACATTTTTGATGCTAGAAGGATGGCACGAAGCTCCAATCTCCCATATATATCACGTATCAAACTTCCCTTATCCTGCATATAAGGGGTGTAAAATTTTTTCCCTAACCTGCATATCTCATAAGGGAACTTTCCAAAATTTACATAATCTTCTTCGGGCAAAATAATGACCATTTCTGGATAAGGATCTTCTAAGCCTTGTGCAACAATCCCACTACTTGGAGGCCCAAAATAAACGGCTACTAATGCTGCAATCATCCAGAGTAATTAATTATTGTGACCAAATACGGTGATATTAAATACATTGACACACAGAAACACAAGAATATGGAAGAATTTTAAATAGCAAATAAAATCTACAGGCCATTTCAAAAAAATTCAAATTAATTACATAATCCCATTCGTAGACCACGTTTAGATTACATATAATAATCAAATACGTCAAGAGCTGCATATGAAGAAGCCCCCTTGGTTGATCAGAGTACATAATAAGGCTTTAAAGTAGTTTGCCTTTACAATCAAACATACAACAAAAATAAAATAACTTTAGATAACTACCTGTGACGTAGCGGATAAATCGAAACAAACTTCAATCGATGGAATGTAGCAATCGGTGAGTTGAGAATACTGCAAGGCCCAAATCCGTTGATCCAAAGATACCGGATTCTAGCTATCTTCGTCTCGTTGATCGCGCACGATACCGAGAAAGAAGATCTATGATTCTTCGTACGTTGATCTAGCGCACTAGATACCGTGAATCGGCTTCTACGATCGTTGAATCGAGCGCACTCGATTAACCGAAAGAGGAGATAGGAGATCACACTCAACTACCAATTTGTATGAAAGCACAAAGCTAACAAAAGAGAATTTTATTCAAGAATCAACCACCATTACAAATGTCACAACACTCCTATTTATAGTTTTCACAATGCAACACAAACAAAACATCACCAGACTCTTAGGTCGGCCGCAACTTACGACCTAACTTAGGTCGGCAGCGACCTAAAGACAGCGACTCAACGCTATACTCAACACATTTTTACAACACTTAGGTCGACGACGACCTAACACTTGCGACTTAAAGCAAACACATCACAACATTACAAGACACGACTTAAGATAGGTCGTTAACGACCTAACCTTTACAACATCATACGCGACTTAATATGTACAACACAATGACTCACAACAGCGGCAACCAAAAAGGCGCGACCTAAAATACAGGCGACCTGAAAACGTACAAGAGAAACGACCTATGAGTTAGGTCGGTCACGACCTAAAGAAGTGGTAACATGAAATCTTCACGCGACTTATGAGTTAGGTTGGTCACGACCTAAAGAACCGGTAACACGAATGCTTCAACATCTTGCGACCTAATATCTGAGCGACCTAAGATTTTAGGTCGTGGGTTGGTAGCTCGAGGTCTCCTTAGGTTGTAGCTTGATACTGGCATGTTTAATTTGTTAGCTCGCTTACATGCCTTCATGCTTAGCTCGTTAACTCGCGAATGACCTTTGCTAGGTCGTGAACGACCTAAAATTCTCGAGCGACCTAAACCCGCGCCCTCCTCCAAACGACCTAAGGTGTTTAAACAATCCAACTTCGTTGATTCCGGAGATCGTGCTGCATCATCCTCTCCTGGTTGACAGAAATTCGACCTCGAATTTCCACCATCTTCTTCCACAACAATTTCATTTCCATAATACGGAATTAAGTATTTGACGTTGAAAACATCTGAGGTATAAACATCATTTGGTAATTTCAATTGATATGAATTTTCATTGATTTTCTTCAAAATTTCTATAGGACCAATCTTCCGGGCCTTCAATTTATTGTACGATCCCACCGGAAAACGATCTTTTGTCAACACAGCATACACTAAATCACCCTCGTTAAATTCAACACTTCGTCGCTTCAAATCTGTAGATCGTTTATACTTCTCATTTGCCTTCTCCAATCGTTCCTGAACGATTTTATGACATTCAGTTAATTCATCAATAAAATCAACTGCCCGTTTAACCACCCCCTTCGGTTGTGGTACTACTGCCAAATCCAACAGTCCCCTTGGCTAATTTGAATATACAATCTAAAATGGACTGAATCCCGTGCTACGATTCACTGCATGATTATGTGCAAACTCAGCTTGGCTTAACTTCATGTCCCAACTCTTCAGATTGTCCTTCACAAGACATCGCAACAAATTTCCCAACGATCTGTTAACAACTTCTGTCTGTCCATCAGTTTGCGGGTGGTAAGCGCTACTAAAATTCAGCTTTGTCCCGATCATCTTCCACAAACTCAACCAAAAGTGACTCAGAAAACGAGTATCTCTATCCGACACAATAGACTCTGGCAATCCATGAAGTCGATAGATCTCCTTGAAAAATAACTGAGCAACACGAACAGCATCCGACGTCTTCTTGCAAGCAATAAAATGTGCCATTTTTGAAAATATGTCAACCACTACATATATAGAATCATTACCACGCTGCGTTCTTGGCAATCCCAATACAAAGTCCATACTCACATCAACCCATGGTCTAGCCGGTACAGGCAACGACATATACAACCCAGCATTGGTCGTGGTTCCTTTCGAAACTTGGCAAATATGACATCGCTCCACAAATCTTCCCACTTCTTTCCTCATCGATGGCCAAAAGTAAGACTGTGAAATCAATTGCAAAGTACGATCACGGCCCACATGCCCTTCCTCGTGCAACTCCTTGATAATTTTCAATCTCAAACTACAATCTGGAATACATAATTGATTTTCCTTGAACAAGAATCCATCAATCATCACAAATTCATCCGAACTTCCATCCTTAACTTTCTCAACAAACTTTGCATAGTAAGGATCCTCCCCAAACAATTCTGGCAACATTTCAAACCCTGTCACTTCAACCTTCATTGTCGTTAATAAATGACTCCTCCTACTCAAGGCATCAGCTACCCGATTCGTCACCCCTGATTTGTGCTTAACGACAAAAGTAAACTGCTGTAAATAAGCAATCCATGATGCATGTCTCGCTGAAATCTTGTCCTGCCCCTGTAAATGCTTCAATGCTTCATGATCAGTGTACAGAACAAATTCTTTCTGAAATAGATAGTGTCTCCAATGCTTAACAGCTTGTACAACAGCATAAAATTCAACGTCATATGTATTGTATCTCATCTTTGCCCCTGACAACTTTTCACTGAAATATGCAATAGGTCTTCCCAGCTGACTCAACACTCCTCCAATTCCAACCTTTGATGCATCAGTGTGTAGCTCAAACAACAACTGGAAATTAGGTAAAACAAGAATTGCCGCTGTCGTCAACAGTTCTTTGATTCGTTCAAAAGCAACTCCCGCTTCCTCTGACCATACAAACTGTTTCCCCTTCATGCAATCAGTAGCTGGAGCCATCACGCTACTGAAGTGTGGAATAAATCTCCGGTAGAATGACGCTAGCCCATGAAAACTTCGTACTTCCGTAATTGTCTTTGGCTGTGGCCAATTCCTGACTGCTTCAACTTTATTCTGATCAACTTGAATACCTTCCTCCGAAACAACATACCCTAGAAATAAAACACTTCTTGTCATAAACACACATTTCTTCGTAGCAGCATAAAATTGTTCCTCACGAAGAATAACCAACACTTCCCTCAAATGTAGAACATGCTCCTCCATACTCCTGCTATATATCAGAATATCATCGAAATAAACCACCACGAACTTCCCAATGAATGGTCTAAAGATTTGATTCATCACCCGCATGAATGTACTAGGTGCATTTGATAAACCAAATGGCATAACCAACCATTCGTATAACCCCTCTCTCGTCTTGAACGCTGTCTTCCATTCGTCACCTGGTCTAATTCGAATTTGATGATATCCACTCTTCAAATCAATCTTCGAAAATATAGTAGCCCCACTCAACTGATCCAGCAAGTCATCCAACCTCGGCATAGGAAATCTGTAACGAACAGTAATCTTGTTCAAAGCTCTACTATCTGTACACATTCTCCATGTTCCATCCTTCTTTGGTACCAACAAAGCTGGTACTGCACAAGGACTCAAGCTTTCCTGAACACGTCCCTGCTCAAGTAACTCTTCCACCCGCCTTCGTAACTCTTCATGTTCCTTCGGACTCATTCGGTAATGTGGTCGATGTGGTAACACTGCTCCTGGAACAAGATCAATTTGATGTTGAATGTCTCTCAATGGTGGTAACTTCTTAGGCAACTCCTCTGGAAATACATCTTCAAATTCTTGCAAAACTGGCCTTGCTTCTTCAGGAATTTCAACCTCTTCACTGCTCTCTCTCCCAATCAACAAAAATACTTCAGGTTCCTCTTCAACCTCCTTAACAAACTCCTTCAAAGTCAACAGAGTTTTCAATTCCTCAATTTCCTCCAGCTTGCTCTCCTTCTGTTGTTGCTTCTTGGGAACCAAAGTGATTTTAGTACCCTCGAACATGAAACTGTAACTATTAGCACGACCATCATGTTGCACTGCTCTATCAAACTGCCATGGTCTGCCCAACAACAGATGACATACGTCCATATCTACAACGTCACACCAAATTTCATCTTTGTACTTCTTCCCAATAGAAAAATTCACACAAGCTCTTCGACACACCTTCACTTCACCACCCTTCCTTAACCATGCTAACTTGTACGGTTTAGGATGTTTCTCAGTTTTCAAGTTCAACTTCTTCACAGCCTCGGTAGAAATAATATTATCGCAACTTCCAGCATCAATAACGAACTTGCAAACTTTTCCCAGAATAGTGCATGTCGACTGAAATATGTTACTCCTCAACCAACTACAATCCTCCTCTTGCTTTGGTGTAAGACATGACCTCCTCATCATAAGATTACAACCTTCATCTCCAGATAATTCTTCTTCCTCCTCAACATAAGGGGTATTTGAACATTCTGCCTCCTCACTATCATCCTCAACCTCAGCAACCATTGCTCTCTTCTTCGGCTTCGGACATTCATTGCTTTTATGACCCAACTCCTGGCAATTGTAACATTTGAAACCACTGTTAACCTTCGTCTTCTCAGCCTCCTTCACCACTGGCTTATTGACAGGTTTAGGTACATTAGAACCTCCACTAACACCCCTTGCTTGATTATTGGAATTAGTAAACACACCACCTCCACGTCTTCCTTGCTTCTCCCAAGCCAACGCTTTCTGATGTGCCTCTGCCACTGATCTAGGATCAAACATATTAACCATATCCTGGATCTGCATTCTCAATCCCCCAATGAATCTAGCAGTTAACTGTTCTTCCGTTTCCATGATATCATTTCTGGCAATGAGTTGGTAAAATTCGTCATCATAATCACTAACAGACTTCGTCCCTTGCCTCAGATTCTACAATCTCTGGTACATAAGTGATTGATAGTTGTATGGTAAGAATGTAGCCCTCATCAATTTCTTCATCTTCTCCCAAGATTCTATCTTTGACTTCCCCATTCTCTCCCTGGTAAGTTTAGTTTGCTGCCACCACGCCAAAGCTCTCCCCCTCAACCTAGTAGCAACCAACTTTACTCTCCTATGCTCAGGAACCTCCTTGAAATCAAAGATCTCTTCAACATTTGACACCCAATCAAGAAATTCTTCAGCTACCATCCCTCCTTTAAACTCCGGAATCTCCATCTTTATACCCGATTCCCAACGTCGATCATCATCAATAACCCGATACTGACGTTGTCCCTGATCTCGGTCTCTGAAATGAATACTTCCCCTATCACCGTCAAACTCCTCATCAAAGTCTGATGCATATCGTTGTCTTTCACGCCCTCCAGCATCTCTACCACCACTCCTACTACCAACATCCCGTCTATCATGATCATCAACATTCCTCCTACTTCGTTTATCAACACTCCTAGGCTCTTGACTTTCTCTCCTCTCCCGTTCTGAATGTGATGACACTCTACTACCCCCACGGATGGATTCAGGTGAATTTCTTATTCTACTTTGATTCATATCAATCATAAGCTTCTCCAACCTACCAATGCCTTCATCAATCTTCTCATGCATACGTTGTTCCATTTGATCGGCCTCTTCCCTTCTATACAACGCTTCCACATTTTGATGTCGGTTAGCTCTCCTTGGTGGCATGATCGGAAAACTTCACAAATTCAACAATTCACAATTAACAAGTCACGGCTTAAGCTTCAAGACCCTTCAGTAGGCTCGGCTACTTCATAAGTATACACGGCCTAACTTCGATTTCAAACACTTTCAACACTTTGATCCAAAATAGAATGGATCGAAAGTTCTCCCTCTTGTTGCAACTTCAATAAGAACACAAAGAACTCCAACTTCAAACTTCAACTTCAAATACTTGGCTCCAAGAATCAACTTAGCTATGATTGGCTAAGTATGGCTCCGATACCAAACTGACGCAGCGGATAAATCGAAACAAACTTCAATCGATGGAATGTAGCAATCGGTGAGTTGAGAATACTGCAAGGCCCAAATCCGTTGATCCAAAGATACCGGATTCTAGCTATCTTCGTCTCGTTGATCGCGCATGATACCGAGAAAGAAGATCTACGATTCTTCGTACGTTGATCTAGCGCACTAGATACCGTGAATCGGCTTCTACGATCGTTGAATCGAGCGCACTCGATTAACCGAAAGAGGAGATAGGAGATCACACTCAACTACCAATTTGTATGAAAGCACAAAACTAACAAAAGAGAATTTTATTCAAGAATCAACCACCATTACAAATGTCACAACACTGCTATTTATAGTTTTCACAATGCAACACAAACAAAACATCACCAGACTCTTAGGTCGGCCGCGACTTACGACCTAACTTAGGTCGGCAGCGACCTAACGACAGCGACTCAACGCTATACTCAACACATTTTTACAACACTTAGGTCGACCACGACCTAACACTTGCGACTTAAAGCAAACACATCACAACATTACAAGACACGACTTAAGATAGGTCGTTAATGACCTAACCTTTACAACATCATACGCGACTTAATATGTACAACACAATGACTCACAACAGCGGCAACCAAAAAGGCGCGACCTAAAATACAGGCGACCTGAAAACGTACAAGAGAAACGACCTATGAGTTAGGTCGGTCACGACCTAAAGAAGTGGTAACATGAAATCTTCACGCGACTTATGAGTTAGGTTGGTCACGACCTAAAGAACCGGTAACACGAATGCTTCAACATCTTGCGACCTAATATCTGAGCGACCTAAGATTTTAGGTCGTGGGTTGGTAGCTCGAGGTCTCCTTAGGTTGTAGCTTGATACTGGCATGTTTAATTTGTTAGCTCGCTTACATGCCTTCATGCTTAGCTCGTTAACTCACGAATGACCTTTGCTAGGTCGTGAACGACCTAAAATTCTCGAGCGACCTAAACCCGCGCCCTCCTCCAAACGACCTAAGGTGTTTAAACAATCCAACTTCGTTGATTCCGGAGATCGCGCTGCATCAACCTGCCTACTGCACGTCTCCAGAAGCTTTATTCATCCAAAGAGAAAACTTGAAAACCTTTAACTCTCAACCTACACAAAATCAATTGAGTACCTGAGAATTCAAGGGGAAAACAAAATACTTCAAGTCAGACAAAAAGCCTGGTATGAATTGTAACGTCCCGTAAAATTTCGATAATTAAATTTGTTAATTTAATGAATCTTGTTATTTAATATTGGAAGAAATAAAAGGTTGTAAGGAAATAATGTAAATGTTATACTATGCTATAAATCGAATATTAGAAAACAAACGTAACTATTGAATTAATTAATTAAGTAATATATATATTGAATGGTAATTGAATAAAATCAATGTTTAGTAAGAAATTATAACATTTGTGTGGAAATGATAAACTTGTAAAAAATGTGATTGAGAGTTATGATAACAATTATTATAAGTTAACCATTTATTTAGTCCATTAAATCAAAATTTGTAATCAATTGCAAAGTATCTCAATTCAGGGTTATGTTAGTGTAAATTAAGGAAATAATTGGAAATAATGTTAATTCTACTCATAATATGGTAATTGGTTGATTGAAAATAATGGATATCAAGGTTTATTAATTTATTGGAATTTAAACTCAATAATTGGATAATTGCAATTAAATGTAATTTAATATTTAATCATTACGTCAATTGAAATTAAGATGGAATTTGAGATATTAATGTAATAGATCATGAATCCAATATTTATTTCATCCATTTGACAACAATGAATTGAATAATAGAATGAAAAGTAAATTAAATAGAATAATTGGAAATTAATTTATAATTTCTGAATTTAATGAAATTGAGGTTAACACTGAAATTGATAAATTAATCAACTCTAAATTTACATCGAAATTTGTTTAAATTAGTGTAAATGATCGAGAAATTTAAAACCGATAAAATTGTCAACTATAGCATTGAAATTGAAAATTTGATTTAATTAATTTATTTTTTAATTTATTTAATTAATGTAAAAATTAGTCATTTCAACCACTGGCTCAGTTTTGACAAAACCAGTTTCATCGGATCTGTAACGGTGAATTATAGTAGGATTTCAAGTTTCGTAATGATCAGACTTATCGTTTGACCGTACGAATTCGAAACGCCTAGAAATCAATTTAATTGAAATCAATTTGAAATAATTTGATTTTAGCATAACCTCTTCATATGATAGAATTTGGACTTGAAACCCGTTCCATTGAGTTTAAATTAATTAAAATATCTATTTTGATATATGGGTTGACCCATTTTCGTTCCGAAGTCGAAACGGGCTTTTCGGGCCATCTATCGTTCAAATTTTCAAACCAATCAAGTCCATTTGTTTCTATTGGGTTCTGCCTATATATATATATATATCGTTATAAACCGTAGCAGTCCTTCTATTTCTCATTTCTATATGTACAGAAATTTTTGTTGCTCCTCCTTCTCTATGGTAGACAAACCCTAAATTTCACAACCTAGTTTCAATACAAATTCAACCTCAAAAATTTAAACTCCTCAATATGTATCAAATTGTATATCAATCTGAAGCTCTCGACGAGCGAATCTGGTATTTGAAATTCGTTTTTAGATTTGAAGCTCTATTTGTCCAAAAATTGACGATTAATTCTTAGTCGTTCATCACGCGACGATCAACTTTAACCGATCGTCCAATCGTCGGAGGGGTTTTGTAGAGGGGACCGAGCGTTGTTCATCAGTGGTGTTCGGTGGTGGAATCGACAGCTAGATCGTCGGCAAAAATTCGATTTGTGCCTAGGTTTCGATGGCAGCTGGGTGTACTGGGTGCGACGCGAGCATTGATTTGTGCTCCGGAGGGTGCGGCCTTGCTCGGCAAGGCCAGGGATGTGTTCAGATCGTGGGACGAGGCCGTGACATGAGGGTCAGTGCATGTGCGATCGATGAAAGAGTGGCAGCTGTTGTTGTTCAAACGTGATGAACATTTGCATGCGTTAGGGTTCCTTGTTTGAGCTGAAAGGTGACGTGTCTACTGATGTTAGCTTATTTATTTAATTTTGATTTTTTTTCCAATTGCTTTAATTATCGCAACTTCTTCATACGAGGTCCAATTTACACATGGTTTTATTCGCTGTGATCCTATCAAAATTCGGGACATTTTGACGTAGGTTTGGGAGAATTCAGAGACTATTCAAATTTTGGGTTTTAATTGGATTTAAATTCAATTTGAATTCAAAAGGTGAGCGTTTTAACCCACTCACAACTTCTAAAATTTCTTATGCTTGTTAAATTTATTTACGATGTGATTAGAAATTTGTTTAGGACTGTTTGGCATATTTTGAATCATCACCCCACTTTGAATTTATTTGGATAAAATAGTTAAATAAATTATTAATGAATATAAACCGCCAGTAAATACCTATTATTATTATCTATTCTATATGGATACTATTGATTGAATTGGATGATGATGGTGATAAATGTTTGATGATTGATATTGGATGAATGGATGTTGCACTTTATATTGCTATAAACTGCAAGTTTGTTATGGATTTTTATTTCATTCGGGATCGCGGTTTGAAATGATATATAACCATATTTATATTTTAACTTATGGATTGAAATGATAAATATCCATATCACTTGACCATAGGATATAATTTTTATACAGACACCGTGGTCTATATACATAAATATTTTTAAAATGATTTCTATGGTTTTGTAACGAAATATATGGTTTATATAAATATTGATTTTTGATATTATATAAATGTTATTTTCTTCTTGATTTTTAAGCTATGTATAAATTTGTTTTAATACAGAATAAGTTTAATAATATGTTTAATTTTTTAAAGGGTATATGGTTATGTATTTAAATTATTTTAATATAGAATTTATAATGATTTAAATAAATCAAGGTTGGAAGATAAATTGGAAATTTATTTGTAATTGAATTTATTGAAGAATTAAACTCAAATAAGTTTAAAAGTGAAATTTATTGAATTGGAAATTTTAAAAGGTATGATTTTTATAACTTGATTGTGAGTTAAGGTGAATTAAAGGAGCATTCCAAGCATAAATAAATTGAAAGAAATATTTAATATTTGTAATTTGGGATTTATTTAAAAGATAATGGATTTATTATGTAAAATATTTCAAACTAAATAATAGAAAAATGAGTATGATATATATATATATATATATGTATGTATGTATGTATGTATATATAAGAAATTACCAGACTTAGTTTTGGAATTATTGAATACTTAAAGTTTGAAATATATTGAATTTGAAATGGTTTATTCTGTGGATCAAATCTGTTTTGAAATCGATAAAATTTGGAATAGTTTATTCGAAAACTGAATCGTATTGAAATTTGTGATTTGGGATATGGTAGAATTTAAAATTTAGAAATTCGGGTTATTTTGAAATTGATTTGTGAAATTGAAGAAGCTAGTCTATTATATAAAGTATTTAATGTTTAAACCGTTTAAGTGGTGGAAGTTATGTTTCAAAGTATTACGGTTTGAAAGTGTTATATTTCAAGTGTTTGGTTTTGAAGTGTCTAACTTTGAAAGTGCTATGATTTTTGGAAAGGATATAATTGAAATAAAAACGATATTATATTGATTTGGTTTTTGAAATGGATAGTATATTCTGGTTTTGAATTATAAATTATTTTGAAATGACCATGGTGTTATAATAATGTTTGGTTGTTAAAGAGTTCGGATTGGAAGTTGTCATACTCTCTACCAACTCCGAAAACCACTTTAACAACCGTGTACGCTATGGAGGTTCCAGAATGAAGTAGGTTGGTGGCGGCGTTCCTTTGAGGTATATACGTGGACCCAACTCTCATGAGTTGGCATAAGGTTGCTAAAACAGGAGCGATTCTCGGGCCAAGGAGGTAGCCCCTCTTATCGAACACACTCCTTCGATATTATCTTCTGACTTTGGATCGTTTTGGTGGCCACTTTTGATTTTTAATTTTGGGGGTGTGGCTCGAGGTGGGCGGTAGTAGCTACTACGCGTTACCACCAGCCCGGATGCGTAATTGGTATATCTACCTTAGCATTTCCTTGTGTGCCGTGTCACCTACCCTATCGCGCCTTGTACGAGTTTGGTTTTCTCCCGTAGCCCGTGTGTATCCTTTAGTGGTTTCCCGATCAGGAGGGACCATGATACTGGATGGACTACTGGGACTATTACGTGTTAAGGTGGAAAATATAAAGCCTTAATGCTATTTAAAAGTATGTTTATTTTACTATATACATTATTATAATTGCGAAGTATTACTACATAGTAAATAGTTTAACGGATCCTTAGGAGATGTGAATCCCGAGCATCTCTAAGTTACTACACCCACATTAGACTATGGATAGGAGATGTCAAATTCCGTAAATATCCCTAACACCATTCCACTCATATTATTTATTGTTGATTTAACTTAAATAAGATCTTTTAGGTCTGACTCGAGTGTTTTATCTTTTCAATTCGCTCGGGTTAGTCTGAGCATTTCAGGGTTTGAAGATCTTATTTCCGGAGGATGAAGACAAAGATTGTATTATTATTATTATTATTATTATTATTATTATTATTATTATTATATACTATATTGTTGCACTGCATCACACTGTTCCGCTGCATTATTTATTATTCTCTGGTAGGTGTAACTCTGATACGTATTGTATAACTATAATCGAATATTTTGTAACACAACTTCATGACTGTTTTATTTGATTATTATACAATCCACCCTTCTGTATGGTTTGGGTCTGATGCGTGTGGTTCATCGTCGATTTAAAACGTACAAGAAGGCTGGATGTTACACGTGGTATCAGAGCTTTGGTTTAGCGATAAACCTTAGCATTGTGTGGTCCGACTATTTATTTATAGGATAGCAATACCCTATGATGAGTCGCTGAGTGTATGTGTATGAGAAAGCGTATTTGTTAGTGTTATAAAAGGGTTTTTATATTGTGTTAATATTTTCCGTTTCATATTTATAAATTCTGGTTGGTGCATAGGACGCAATGACATCAATAGAGATTTCTAAACACTTGATAGGACAGACCGACACAATATTTGTTTTGAATATAGGTGAATGAAAAAACTTTGCCTATTATATTTTCTATATATAAAATAAATTTGTTTAAATGATATATTTGGTTGTAATATAATGGTTGTTAGGTAGTGAAATTTATGAATATTGGTTGGAATAAGATCTAAAATAAAATATATGAAAATTGGAAATTTAGAACTTAAGTTCGAGGGTTTTGAAAATTTCTTTCGAATGACTTTAGAATATAATAATAATATTAATTAGAAGTATTTTCTGACATAAATATTTCAATATGATTTGAAAGAATTGTTTTAAAAGAACTTTGGGAAGAAATAATTCTGTACTCCCCTCTCTGTCGTTAGAAAATAATTTCGGTGATGAGTGCACGCATCATCGACATCCATTTTCGAGTTTCTAAGTGGGAAGGCCACTGTAGTAATTTTACTACAGATTTATTTTGATAAAGAAATGTAATTTCAAATTGTTTTTAAATGTAATTGGATTGTTTTTAAATGTAATTGGATATATAATTTGCAAATGTATACGTCTATCTATTATTTTAAAACGATTTGAAACTTAACCTGATATTTAGTTCTTAAGTTTCCGCTAATTAATGGTTTCAATTATTTTAGTGAAATGGAATGTAACTAATTAATAATTTGAATCTCTAATTAAAATAAGAGATTAAATTCTAGGTTATAAATGAAATTACAAGAAAGTTGAAACTAGTAACATACAAAACAAAAGCTATGATTTTTGAACATTAAATTAATTTAAAGGAAATGAGAAAAACTTGTATAACTTTCAATTACATTCTTAAAGCATATATATAACTTACCAAATATTAAAAGTTGTAATGTTTAATAAGAAAATGTAATGGAAATTGTACAAGTAAAAGTATGCAATGAAAGTGTTCAATAAATTGCTTTTATTAATAAGAATTGATGTTATAGAGTTATAAACTTAAGTAGTAATTGAAATGTTACTATAATTAAATATAATAGAAAGGTAAGCACTATAAATAAATAAATGAAAATAAATGAAAATAAATGAAATTGAGAAATGAATAAATGTAATGCAATAAAAAGAAACTGACATGACCTGAATAAATGAAATAAACACTGAATGAGTGAATAAAAATAAAAGTTTGTAAGAAATAAAGGTTATGAGATGAAATTGATAAGAATGAACTTGATCTATTGGTTGAAATTGTTGGTTGTTTGGTTTATGGTTGTTTGGACGAGGATATTTTAAAATTGTTTGGATGTATGAATAATCTATTTAGTTTCATCAAAGACTGTTGAGTAAATTGTGCACTTAGTAGTTTATTTTTAATCTTGTACAATTTGAAGTTTTTGAACCCGAACAACTTTTTGTTTTGTTTGATATGAATGGATAATTGATTGGGTTGATTTTTATGTGATGATTGTATTTTGGTTGCAAATGTTTGTTATTTCATATTGAATTGGTTGAAACAACTTTAAATATTTCATTTATATAATTATTATGAACTCTTTTAGATTATATAAGTAAAATACAGGTTATGGAAGCAATTCCTACTGCTTTTGGTTTCATAATTAAACGTTGTTTGCCCAACAAATAGGTATGCTCTTGGATTAAGGTTAAATAGCATTATTATATTGCTTTTCCATATTGGGATATATATTATTTTGGAAGATATATGTTATATATTGTTATATTTGATATTATATTTTCTTCCGAGCCTCCCCGTACAAAGGAGACTCTGCCAAAATTTTCCGTTAATTTTGGACTTAGAAATTTTTTTGAAAATGTTTTCCAAACTTTATTAATTTGAGTATAAAAAGATTTAAAGTCTATAAATTGATATATTTCATTTAAATTATTAAATTTTGTAAATTAATTTGTTTATAAAATTAATATTTTGAATATGATGTATTGACTACTTTATTCTTTTTTCCCCCTCTTTTCCTTTTCGGGGACGAAAAGTTTTGAGTAGGGGAGAGTGTAACGGCCTATAAAATTTCAATAATTAAATTTGTTAATTTAATGAATCTTGTTATTTAATATTGGAAGAAATAAAAAGTTGTAAGGAAATAGTGTAAATGTTGTACTATGCTATAAATCGAATAAGAAAACAAACGTAACTATTGAATTAATTAATTAATTAATTAATATATTGAATGGTAGTTGAATAAAATAAATGTTTAGTAAGAAACTATAACATTGGTTTGGAAACGATAAACTTATAAAAATGTGGTTGAGAGTTAATCATTTATTTAGTCCATTAAACAAAATTTGTAATCAATTGCAATGAATCTCAATTCTGGGCTATGTTAGTGAAAATTAAGGAAATAATTGGAAATAATGTTATTCTATTCCTAACATGACAATTGGTTGAATGAAAATAATGGATATCAAGGTTTATTAATTTATTGGAATTTAAACTTAATAATTGGATAATTGCAATTAAATGAAATTAAATATTTAATCATTACGTTAATTGAAATTAAGATGGAATTTGAGATATTAATGTAGTAGATCACGAATCCAATATGTATTTCATCCATTTGACAACAATGAATTGAATAATAGAATGAAAAGTAAATTAAATAGAATTATTGGAAATTAAATTTATAATTTCTAAATTTAATGAAATTGAGGTTAACACTAAAATTGATAAATTAATCAAGTCTAAATTGACATCTAAATTTATTTGAATTAGTGTAAATGATCAAGAAATTTAAAAACGATAAAATTTGCCAATTATAGCAATGAAATTGAAAATTTGATTTAATTAGCTTATTATTTAATTTATTTCATTAATATAAAAATTAGTCATTTTGGCCACTGACTCAGATTTTGACAAAACCAGTTTCATGGGATCCTTAACGGTGAATTACTATAGGATTTCATGTTTCGTAAAGATCAGACTTGTCGTTTGATCGTACGAACTCGAAATGCCTAGAAATCAATTTATTTGAAATCAATTGAATTCAATTTGAAATAATTTGATTTTAGCATAACTTCTTCATGTGATGGAATTTGGACTTGAAACCTGTACCATTGAGTTTAAATTATTTAAAAACATCTATTTTGATATATAGGTTGACCCATTTTCATTTCAGAGTTGAAACAGGCTTTTCAGGCCATCTATCATTCAATTTTCCAAACCAATCAAGCCCATTTGTTTCTATTGGGTTCTGCCTTTATATATATATATATATATCATTTTAAACCCTAGCAGTCCTTCTATTTCTCATTTCTGTATGTATAGAAATTTCTATTGCTCTTCTTTCTCTTGGCAGACAAACCCTAAATTTCACAACCCAGCTTCAATACAAATTCAACCTCAAAAATTTAAACTCCTCAATATATATCAAATTATATATCGATCTGAAGTTCTCGACAAGCATATCTCAGATTTGAAATGGCTTGTATCTGAGATTTGAAATTCATTTTCCAATTTGAAGCTCTGTTTGTCTAGAAATTGATGATCAATTCTCGGCCGTTCATCACGCGACGATCAACTTCAGCCGATCGTCCAATCGTCGGAGGGTTTTTGTAGAGGGGACCGAGCGTTGTTCATCAGTGGTGTTCGCTGGTGGAATCGCCGGCTAGGTCGTCATTATAAATTCGATTTGTGCCTAGGTTTTGGCCACGACCGGAAGTATTGGGGTGTGACGGGAGCACTGATTTGTGCTGCGGTGGGTGTGGCCTAGCTCGGCGAGGCTAGGGATGGGTTCAGATTGTAGGACGAGGCCACGACATGGGGATCAGTGCGTGTGCGATCGATGAAGAAGTGGCGGCTGCTGTTGTTCAAATGCGATGAACAGTTGCGTGCGTTAGGGTTCCTTGTTCGAGCTGGAAGGTGGCGTGTCTATTGATGTTAGCTTATTTATTTAAGTTTGATTTTTTTTCCAATTGCTTTAATTATCGTGACTTCTTCATACGAGGTCCAATTCATGCATAGTTTTCTCTACTGCGATCCTATCAAAATTCCGGACATTTTGACTCTAGTTTGGTCGAATTCGGAGACTGTTCAAATTTTGGGTTTAAATTGGATTTAAATTCAATTTAAATTCAAAAGGTGAGTGTTTTAACCCACTCACAACTTCTAAAATTTCTTATGCTTATTGAATTGATTTATGATATGATTAGAAATTTATTTAGGACTATTTGGCATATTTTGACTCATCATCCCAGTTTATTTGAGCTTATTTGGATAAAATAGTTATCTAATTTATTAGTGAATATAAACTGCCAGTAAATACCTGTTATTTATTATCTGTTCTATATGGATATTATTGATTGAATTGGATGACGATGGTGATAAATGTTTGATGATTGATATTGGATGAATGGATGTTGTATTTTATATTGTTATAAACTGCAAGTTAGTTATGAATTTTTATTTCATTCGGGATCGCAGTTTGAAATGATATATAACCGTATTTATATTTTAAATTGCGGATTGAAATGATAAATATCCGTATCACTTGACCATAGGATAGAAAATTTTATACAGACACCGTGGTCTATATATACAAATATTTTTGAAATGATTTCTATGGGTTTATAAAGAAATATATGGTTTATATAAATATTGATTTTTGATATTATATAAATGTTATTTTCTTCTTCATTTTTAAGCTACGTATAAATTTGTTTTAATATAGAATAAGCTTAATAATAAGTTTGATTTTTTTGAAGGGTATATGGTTATGTATTTAAATTATATTTTAATACAGAATTTATAATGATTTAAATAAATTAAAGTTGGAAATTTATTTGTAATTGAATTTATTTAGGAATTAAACTCAAATAAGTTTAAATGTGAAATTTATTAAATTGGAAATTTGAAAGGTATGATTTTTATAACTTGATTGTGGGTTAAGGTGAATTAAAGGAGCATTTCATGTATAAATAAATTGAATGAAATATTTAATATTTGGGATTTGGGATTTATTTAAAAGATAATGGATTTATTAAGTAAAATATTTCAAACTAAATAATAGAAAATTGAGTTTGATATATATATATACATATATATATATATATATATATATACATACATGCATACATACATACACACACATATATATATGAAATTACACCAAACTTAGTTTTGGAATTGTTGAATACTTAAAGTTTGAAATGTATTGAATTTGAAATGGTTTATTATGTGGATCAAATTTGTTTTGAAATTGATAAATTTGGAATAGTTTATTTGGAAACCGAATCGTATTGAAATTTATGATTTGGGATTTAGTTGAATTTAAAATTTAGAAATTTAGAAATTCGATTTTTTTTGGAATTGATTTGTGAAATTGAAGAAGCTAGTATATTATATAAAGTATTTTAATATTTAAACCGTTTAAGTGGTGGAAGTTATGTTTCAAAGTATTACGGTTTGAAAGTGTTATATTTCAAGTGTTTGGTTTCGAAGTGTCTAACCTTGAAAGTGCTATGATTTTTGGAAAGGATATAATTGAAATAAAAATGATATTATATTGATTTGGTTTTTGAAATGGGTAGTATATTCTAGTTTTGAAGTATAAATTATTTTGAAATGACTGCGGTGTTATAATAACGTTTGGTTGTTAAAGAGACTGGGATTGGAAGTTGTCATACTCTCTGCCAACTCTGAAAACCACTTTAACAACCGTGTATGCGGTGGAGATTCTAGAATGAAGTAGGTTGGCGGCGGTGTTCCTTTGAGGTATATATGTTTACCCAACTCCCTTAGGTCGGCATAAGGTGGCTAAAACATGAGCTATTCTCGGGCCAAGGAGATAGCCCCTCTTATCGGACACACTCATTTGATATTATCTTCTGACTTTGGATCCTTTTGGTGGCCACTTTTGATTTTTGATTTTGGGGTGTGGCTCGAGGTGGGCGGTAGTAGCTGCTACGCGTTTACCACCAGCCCGGATGCGTAATTGGTATATCTACCCTGGCATTGCTTTGTGTGCCGTGTCACCTACCCTATCATGCCTTATACGAGTTTGGTTTTCTCCCGTAGCCCGCGTGGTATCCTCTGGTGGCTTCCCGATCAGGAGGGATCATGATACTGGATGAACTACTGGGATTATTACGTGTTAATGTGGAAAATGTAAAGCCTTAATTCTATTTAAAAGTAAGTTTATTTTACTATAGACATTGTTATAATTGCGAAATATTACTACATAGTAAATAATTTAACGGATCCTTAGGAGATGTGAATCTCGAGCATCTCTTAAGTTACTGCACTCATGTTAGACATTGGATAGGAGATGTCAAATCCCATAAACATCTTTGACGCCGTTTCACTCATATTATTTACTGTTGATTTAACTTAAATAAGATCTTTTATTTCTGACTCGAGTGTTTTGTCTTTTCAATTCGCTCAGGTCAGTCTGAGAATTTCAGGGTTTGAAGATCTTATTTCTGGAGGACGAAGACGAAGACTGTATTATTATTATATACTATATTGTTCCACTGCATCACACTGTTCCGCTGCATTATTTATTATTCTCTGGTATGTGTAACTCTGATATGCATTGCATAAGTATAATAGAATATTTTGTAAAACATCTTCATGAACTGTTTATTTGATTATTATATTTTATAGTTCCGCTGTAAGATTCTGTTTTGTTTTGCTTTTTCTTAGTCACCCCAATAACAATCCGCTCTTCTGTATGGTTTGAGTCTGACGTGTGTGGTTTATCGTTGATTTAAAACATACAAAAGGTTGGATTTACATGAATAATAATCTATCTTCTCAAACCATTTAGATATCTAGTGAGACCACGTCGCTTAACGGAATGGGTTTTAATCTCATTAGTATCCCAAAACATTTACAAAACCATATACTATGCTCCTTGCATCCACAATGGTTAGAACACAGTATTTCAAAGTATTATGATTACATGCAATGCATATAAATCAAATCTGGTTTACCCATCCCTATTCATTCTAACTATCTGCCTCAATTATAGTTTCTAGGGAAACCTGTTAAATGTTTATGGATTATCTGTCCAATTACTTAGTTTTCATGGGATCACTAAGAACTTATTGGTAACTCCAATATCATTTTTCTTATCCTAGTTTCATGGGATCACTAAGAATCTACTGGACCTTGCCAGTATCAAATCAAAGTTTTCATAGGCTGACTATGAACCTACCGGCCCCTGCCAATATCATACAGTTTTCATGGGCTTAATGTAAACCTATTGGCCCTACCAATATCTTTAAATTAAGAATTTAACATATGTTAAGTTGTATTCACTACTGGGTCAACCTAACAAGTTATTTTGCCCTTTCCTAAAACTTAGTTATGGATTAATAACAACGTGAATACTATTTCCAAAACCTTTGGTTTATGCCATGGTTTTTCCTTAAAAATAAGAATGGGTTATTAAGTTTGAAACCTTAAAACATAACTTTCGAAACCCCTAGATGACCTCCCTTTAAAGCATAAAAAACCTCTTTCCAAAATTCTAAGTATATATACCTTTCAAAACCAATAAGGCCTTTCGATGGTATCAAGAAAAACGTTCTCTAAAACATAGATTTCGAAACAAATCAAACATACTTTCGAAAGCATTGTGTTTACTTTGAAAACGTTATTTCATTCAAGATTGTTGTATGTGAAAGTAACTCTTTCAAAATCAACAAAAACGAGTTTGGGAAAAAATTGATGGTGTTAGAAGCAACATAATCGAAAGCAAAAGACTCTAAAATCAAAACTTCGAAGGTGTGGGTTGAAGCCCCCTTTAGACTCCATCTCCTTCGAAACCCCAATCCCTTTCGAAAGCAATTAAGAAAAAGGTTTGGTTTAAAGTAAGATCAAGGGCAACTCTTCGAAAGCCTTACTGGATAACATGGTCGAAAGGTAGAAGAGCGGCTAAGCTTCGACTACGTCAAAACCAACCTCTTTCGAATGCTTTTACTTTAAAGAAAAAGGAACCCCTTTCAAAAGCTAGTTCCTTAGTATAACATGGAAACCTTTTTTGAAAGCTAGATATACACCCTTTCAAAAACATTCATTTCGATTAAGCCAAAAGCTTTAAGTAAAAACAAGGCAAGGATTTTTAACTTATAAAAGTAAAGCAGGGTTTCGACCCCATCGGAGGCTTACTCTTCGACACCAAAGCTTCTTCCTATCTTCCAATCCACTACATACCTTTTATGAGATACCATGTGTATTGGTTTCAATTATGAAGGTTTTGACTATGATGGTTTAGACAATGATGGGGCGGAACTAAGGGAGTTGAAGGTACTTTCCAATAAAGGCGAAACGCCTTTTTCTATTTTAAAGACTAAAATATAGCAATTTTTAGTAATTTCTTTTCAACAACTTGCTTATTTTGAAATCAATGATTGGTTGCCCAAAAATATTTTCAAATAGTTTACTTGTATAACTGCTGCATTTATACCAAACCAAATCAAAGGATTATAACGTTAAAGTCTTTCCATATAAATAAACTGACATTTACAGAAAAGCCCCTCTTTCAAAATAATTTATTTCCCTTAGTAAATTAATTGGGAAAAATCTCCAAAGATCAAAGAAATTTGAATTAATCATGTAATCAAATATATTAATATGTTAGACCCAATTTCTTCCTGAAGTTCACAAAACAAATATTTAACCCAATCATATCATATTTTACATAAAAAATTCATAATAAAATTTCCATAGCTTGGAAAACTCTGAAAATCAAAACCCATCTCTAGAATCATGTTTTACTTAACATAAAATTTTCCATGGAATTTCAAAATCAATATCTCATGGTTTTACTCTTGAAACCATACAAAATTTTGCATTTAAACAATTGTTTAAATTAAACAATCCATAAGTTCGAGCATATCATCATCCAATATATGATGGAAACAAAATAAATATTCAAATCTGAAATCACATGATTATAAAACCAAAAAGAGATGGTAAGAATTATTATTCACCTTAGATTTGGTAAGGAAATTGAGATTTGTTGTTGATTAGTCCTTCCTTGCTTAATCCTTAGCTTTAGATTAAAATTTCACCTTCTCTTCCCTAGTAATGGCAGGCTTTAGGTTTAGGTTTTAGATTTTTGTTTGTGACCGTAAGAAAATGAAACATAAATGGATAAAGTGAGAAGTAATAGTCGTGTATAATTGATGTGCTAATTTACTAATATGCCCATATGTAAGTTAATTGACCAACAAACGGAATTAAAGCCTATTTATCTTATGGTTAAGCACGGCCTTATATGTTTTATCCAAATCTCAATCTCACTATCATCATTATTTTATTTGGTTTATCTAATTAAATTTCCCGAATAATGTTATCAAAATTAGGAATGTTATAAGCTCCCCCCTTAATGAATTTTTTCCTTGAAATTCAGTAAGGACTAATACTAAACATTGCAATCATCTGTAACAACTCCTAACAATCATACTAGTCTAATTGACTAGTAATTATCTATATAAATCTAATATAGACATACCCTCAAAGAAAATCAGGATAGATATCTCCAATCCTATCCTCTATCTCCTAAGTGCAGTTCTTCTTGTTGTTGCTCCACTGAACTTCTACCAATCTGAATGTCTTGTTCCTTAATCTTTTCTCATCTCTTGCTACGACTCAAACTGGTTGTTTAACAATAGTCAAATTAGGCTCTACCACTAAGTTGTCCAACCCTGTCGAAGGAATGGTGGTCTTTGGATCATGCACATACTTACAAAGATGAGACACATGAAATACATTAAGGACACCTGCTATACTGCTCGGCAACTCTACCCTGTATGGACACTTTCTATACTGCTCGGCAACTCTACCCTGTATGAGAGCTTTCCAATCCTCTCTAAAATATGGAACGGATCAACATATCTCAAGACTAACTTTCCAAATCATACCACACCCTTCATAGGTGATACTTTAATGAAAACCTTGTCCCCAACTGAGAATTCTAGTTCTTTACGCCTCATGTCTGTGAAACTCTTATGTCTAGACTGAGCTTCTTTCATCCTTTCTTGGATTAACAAAATATTCTTCGACGCCTCTCTGATCAGATTTGGACCTAGGACCAATCTGTCTTTAGTCTCCAACCAGCATGCTGATGATTTGCATAGTCATCCATACAAAGCTTCAAACAGCGCCATTCCTATACTAGTCTGATAACTATTATTATAGAAAAATTCAACCAAATGTAGGTGATCTTTCCAAGATCCCCTAAAGTCCAATGCACAAACTCTTAATAAATCCTTGATTGCCTTATTGACTCTCTCTGTATGACCATCTATCTATGGGTGATATGCAGTACTCATATTAAGCTTGGTACCCATCACTTCCTGGGGACTCTTCCCGAATTCACAAGTGAACAATGCATCTCTGTCACTGACTATACTACTAGGAACTCAATGCAATCTAACTATGTTGTTCATGAACAACTTAGCTAAAATAAGTGCCATCTTGGTGGACTTAAATGGAATGAAATGGGCACTGTTGGTCAATCTATCTACTATAACCCATATACTTTTATTTCCTCTATTTGACCTTGGAAACTTGTCTATGAAATCCATAGATATCGAATCCCATTTCCAAACTGAAATCTCTAAAGGTTGAAGCAATCCACTAGGCTTCTGATGTTTAGCTTTCAATTGCTCTGTGTTGTTCATGAACAACTTAGCTAAAATAAGTGCCATCTTGGTAGACTTAAATGAAATGAAATGGGCACTGTTGGTCAATCTGTCCACTATAACCCATATACTTTTATTTCCTCTATTTGACCTTGGAAACTTGTCTATGAAATCCATAGATATCGAATCCCATTTCCAAACTGGAATCTCTAAAGGTTGAAGCAATCCACTAGGCTTTTGATGTTTAGCTTTCAGCTGCTGACAGTTTGCATACTGTGTAACCCATATTCCAACATCCCTCTTCATGCCTTCCCAATAGAAACTCCTCTTTATATCCTGGTACATCTTGGTTCCTCCAGGATGGATTATAAACATGGATTGATGACATTCTCTAAGAACTTCCTTTCTCAAGTCCTCTACATTCGAAACACACAACCGTCCCTTCTTTCTTAGCCTTCCTTTCTAGTTAAGGCTAAAATAATTTAAATTATTGATTTTTGCTCCGACCTCAAGACTTTTGATCGTTTCATCTAGTACTAGATCCTCCTTCTGCATAGAAGAAATTCTATCAATCAATGTAGGTCGGAACTCCGAACAGGACAGTCTGACGGAACTCTGACTAGAATCAGTAGTTGATCTTAACTACACTCCACAACTGGCCAGTGCTTTCAAATCAATCCACTTCATTAGCATAGCTAAACCACATTCTGATGTTTCCTACTAAGAGTCTGCTACCTTATTACCTTTTCCCGGTGTGTACTGTATACCAAAATCATAAGGTGCCAAAAACTCTAGCCACCTTTGCTGTCACCTACTCAACTCCTTCTGAGAGAATTAGTAGCGTAAAAACTTTTGATCGGTATAATGCTCAAACTTCTCCCTTAAAAGATAACGTCTCTAAATTTTCAATGCGAAAATTATAGTTGCCAACTACAAATCATGAGTAGGATATCTTTTCTCATGCGATTTAAGCTGTTGTGATGAGTAGGCAATAACCTTACCATTCTGCATCAATACTGCTCCTAATCTTATTCAACATGCATTAGTATATACCACCAACCCTTGGTTTTTATCTGGGACTACTAACAAGGGTGCGTTGGTCAACAAAAGTTTTAACTTAAGGAATGCTTCCTTACATTTGTCAGACAAAACAAACTTCACCTCTTTTCTGGTTAGATTACTTAAGAGTGCTGCTATCTACGAGAAATCCTTAATGAATATCCAGCGTTAGCCCGCAAGTCCAAGAAAACTTCTGATCTCAATCACCTTCTCTGGTTTCTTCCAATTATTAACATCTTCGATCTTATTTGGATCGACCAACAATCCTTAACCACGTGACCAAGAAACTTAACCTCTTTCTTCCAAAAATAACATTTGGTAAACTTCGCCTTTAGCTGATTCTGCCTCAGCATCTCAAGTACCACTCTAAGATGAACTTCATGCTCCCTTTCATCCTTATAATATACTAGAATGTCCTCTATGAATACAAAAACAAACCTATCCAAGTACTCTAGGAAAACTCGGTTTATCAAATCTATAAAGAAAGCAAGTACATTCGTCAATCCAAACGACATCACCAACCACTCATCTGAACCATATCTAGTTCAAAATGATATCAAAGGAATACTGTCCTCTACCACTATTAACTGATGGAAATCTATTGCTAAGTCTAATTGGGAGATTACTCTAGATCCATTCAACTGGTCGAACAGATCATCTATTTTGGGCAAAGGATGTTTTTTCTTAATTGTCCTTCTCATTCAGCTTACGATAGTCAATGCACATCCTTAACGACCCATCTAGTTTCTACACAAACACCGCGACTGCTTCCCCAGGCGAACTACTCGATCTGATAAAATTCTTTCCTTCTACATCCATTAGTTGCACCTTCAACTCCTTCATCTCAGTTGTTGTCATTCTGCTAGGTGGCCTACTACAGGTTCAGCTTCGGTACAAGATCTATTCTAAACTCAACATCTCTTTTAGGGAGTAAGCCAGTGACTAGCTCAAAGACATTGGGAAACTCTCTTGATACCCGAACCTGACTTAACTCATAACCTTTCTCTATAGCATTACGCATAGCACTAATACTTCGGTTAGTATTCTCTACTGATAATTTCATTCGGTTATGACATCAGGGTGTCTCAGTGATATCTCTCTATCACGATAAAATATTCTAGCCTTATACCTACCCAAATAATCCATTCCCAAAATGATCCCGAAATCTATGAAATTTATGAAATAAATAACAGACAAAATGCATGAAAATTAGTGACCAAACAAATCAAGTTCTAACTAGTCACATCTCAACCCTAGTGTTGCATACCCTCCTATAGGATTCACAATCCTTAAGGAAGTAACAAAGTAGGTGGGTTCTAGGTATAATCTGTCAACCAAACACTGAGATATAAATGAATGTTATGCACCGATATAAAAAAGTACTCTAGATGAAATACTCTGCATCAAAAGTGTACCTTCCTTCACAGTCTTTCCTTTATCAGCCGCAATAGGCCAGCTGTTCCAATAGCAGATACCTTTCCTTTGTCCTCCTTTACTGGCTCTAGGCAGTGATTCGTGTAATTCCCATTTTGATCACAATTGAAGCATTTCATATTCTTCTTAACTACAGCCTTCTTTCCATTTCCTGACCGGCATTTGTTAGCAAAATGACCCTTCTTATCACATTTATAACAGACGACCTCAGCCTTCGACCTCTTAGTCATCTCTTCCTTCTTGGCTCTCTAATTTTTAAATAACTTCCTCTTCTTCCCATGAGATTCCTGGGTTTCCATGAAATTCTCTTTAGCTAAATCAGCAAGCAACTCCTCATCGCGAATAGCCATCTCCACCACAATATAACAAGGATCATGGACATGTGTCATGGTCATTCTAGAAAGTTCAGACCTCAATCCTCGAGTGAAATTCTCATTCCTTTTGATGTCAGTATCTATAAGAGCACACCCATATCTAGACAACTCTTTAAAATTAGTAACATACTCAAATACTAACATCCCCTTTGCACTAAATCCATAAATTTCCTCATCAGCTCAGATTTAGCAAACTCAGACACAAACTTCTGCTCAAATCTTATCTTAAAATCAACCGAAGTTAAATGCACTTTTGGCACTCCGACGGTAAAACTATTCTGTTAGAAACTAGAGATAGTAGTTTTGATGACAACAACCTTTGTAACTTATTTTATTATAACTTATATACTAACATTATTGTCTAGATATATATGAATGCTATTATGTAGGATATATATGGCAGGTACTGATTATTGAAGACTGTATAGTATCAAGATCAAGAATGAAGAAATCAAATTTGAAGACTCATGAGTATCAGATCAAGATTTCTAGATATGTGTCTAGTTTTTTGTTAAAACTTCATAATATCATGGAAATCTTCATTCCAAATTTCGTTTGGGATGGAACCCATTTCTACCTTCTTAGTGGCTTATAAACCCACGACAAGTAGCTAACAAACTTATGAAAGTGGCTTACAAACCCACGAACATCCTGGTTTTGTACAAGTTCTCGAGTCCTGATGTGACGAGATATTCTACAGGAAGAAGCTTGCAAAATTACTTCAAAATGGTTTTTCAAAATTATTTTTAATACTGCTTTTCAAAATATTTTAGCCTTGAAATTATCATTTCAAATGATTTTTCAAAAAGATGTTTTAGGCTTAAAATATTATTTGTTTTTGTTTTAAAATAAACTCTTGTTTTTAAACTTCATTTCAAAAACAAATTTTACATTGTTTTTTACATGGGGATGTCGACATCATGAGATACCTTATGTCAAAATAGTGGCTATTGAATTAAAAAGTTTCAATTTTGAAAAGAAGTTTCTATTCGTTTAAATCTACTCACGAATGGTTATGACCTTTATAAATAGGCTTCACAAACAAATTTTTTAATCAACTATTTTCATATTTTTCTTCACTTCTTCTTCTCCACAAATCCATATTCTATTATTTGCATATTTTTAAGATCGTACCGAAATTTTGCCGAATTGTTAAGTGAATCAAATTAGAATCTCATTCTTGCTTGATTCTCTGCCCTCTCTCGAAGATCAGAGTGCTATTCAGAGGTATAGGATCAATTTGTAATCAAAAGTTTATCGAGTCTCTTTATAAGGTCTGGTTGTGCCTGGAAATCAATTGGGTAATCTTACGGCCCGTAAATCAAGAGAGTTTGCCTCGGATTCATGAGATAGGAGGGTACCTCAAGGCCTTTAGAAATTGAGGAATGTAACCTCGACATTGGTGTAATAAAATCTGTATGAGGTAGTTTGCCTTAATACAAGACTGGATGTAGGGTAACTTTAAACCAGTATAAAATCCGGTGTGTTCTTTCCCTTTACTGCTTTTTATTTACTTTCTACATCTATGTTTGATTATGTGATTAAGTTTTGCATTTTTTTATTTCATAATTTTAAATTATTCCAATAAGTATTAGAATCCATTAAACACTATTCACCCCCTCTAGTGTTAAATTAGCCTTAAGATCCTTAATCCGCACTCTCTTTCAATTGGTATCGGAGCATAGGTTTTCATAGTTTTTGTATTCTAAAACTTGAAAATTTAAAAATGGCATTTTTACAAAATTTTGTTAATACTAGTTTGAATTTATGAATTTCATCAAAGTATCATAAGACTGCATATAGTTTTTATGAAAAATCAAGTTATCTACCGAATTGGTTTGTTATGCAGGAAAAGACATGTACATGGCTTTTGAAAAATCAATAACCAATGGACAAACTGTACAAATTGAGAAAGATAAATGGATACTTGATAGTGGATGTTCAAGGCATATGACTGGAAATCCTAAGATACTCAATGACATTATATATCAAGATGGTGGATTGGTCAACTTTGGAGATAACTCAAAAGGATATGTGGTTGGCATCAGCAATGTCAGTAATTGTAAAACTCCTCCTATTTCTGATATTTTGGCAGCTAGGAATTTAAAACATAATTTGCTTAGTATAAGTCAACTATGTGATAAAGCATTTAAAATTAAATTTGGAAAAGATAAGTGCCACATCGAAGATAATAAGTCAAATATTACCTTTGAAGGAATTAGGAAGAAAAAAATTTACATTCTCAGTATGAAAGTTTCAAATGATAACTTATGTCTTTTGGCTAATACAAGTGACCCTTGGATTTGGTATAATAGATTTGGTCATTTAAATTTCAAACTGTTATCTAGGTTATCAAAACTTGACTTAGTTAGAGGTCTTCCCAAGTCAAACTTTAAAGTAGATAGTATATGTGATGCTTGCCAATTAGGAAAACTTAAGAAAAGTTCATTTAAATTAAAAGATATGATTTCTACTTCTAAACCTCTAGAATTACTTCATTTAGATTTATTGGTCCTTCTCAAGTTCAATCAATTAATCACAATAAATATGTTTTTGTAATTGTAGATGATTATTCTAGATATACTTGGATAATTTTTCTTAAACTTAAAGGTGTTGCTTTTGAATTATTTAAAAATTTTGCTAAAAGAATCCAAAATCAAGTTTCTTTAAAAATAAAAACTATTCGTAGTGATCACGGAGGAGAATTTGAAAATGAAAATTTTGAGCATTTCTGTACTTAAAAAGGAATTATTCATAATTTCTCTTTTCCAAGAACTGCACAACAAAACAGAGTGGTAGAACGTAAAAATAGAATGATACAAAAGTGTGCCAGAACAATGCTTTCTGATAGTAACTTACCTAACAACTTTTGGGCTGAAGAAGTCACTATAGCATATATATATTAAATAGGATTTTAATTAGACCACTAACTAATAAAACACCATATGAATTACTTTACAATAAGAAACCCATAGTAGCTTATTTTAAAGTTTTTGGTAGTAAGTGTTTTATTCTTAATACAAAAGTCAATTTAGATAAATTTAAACCTAAATCCAACAAAGGTATCTTTATCGGATATTCTAATGGAAGTAAAGCATTCAGAGTTTATAATTTAAGAACTAACACTATTAAAGAAACAATGCATGTATCTTTTGATGAAAATTTTAAAGATGCTGTACAAATAGAAGATGAAGAAGACTTTGTAACTTTAAATAATGAACCTAATGAAACTAATTGTGAAATCATTCAACCTAATAAAAGAATTAGGCTATTAAAAGATCATCCTGTAGAGAATGTACTAGGAAATATTGAATCTATAGTTAAAATAAGAAATCAACTAAATAGTATGAGTAATGTAGCTTTTATATCAAATATTGCACCTAAAAATCCAAAGGGAGCATCATCTAGTGATTCATGGACTCTTGCTATGCAAGAAGAATTGAATTAGTTCACCAGAAATGATGGGAACTTGTTCCTATACCTGAGGATACAAGTATAATTGGAACAAAATTGGTTTATAAAAATAAAATGAATGAAGTTGGTGAGGTCGTGAGAAATAAAGCTCGTTTAGTCACGCAAGGTTATTGTCAAAGAAGGAATTGATTATGACGAAACCTTTGCACTCGTAGCAAGACTAGAAGCTATCAGGATTCTACTTGCTTTCGCAAACTATAATATTTTAAGTTATATGAAATGGATGTTAAAAATGCTTTTCTAAATGGTTTTGTAAAAGAAGATATTTATGTTAAACAACCTCCACTTTTTGAAGATAATATACTTCCAAATCATGTATATAAATTAAAGAAAAGTTTACATGGTCTGAAATAAGCTCTTAGAGCCTAGTATAAAAGACTAAGATCTTATTTACTACAATCTGGTTTTGAAATTGGTAAAATAGATACAACTCTTTTTATTAAAAGAAACAAAAATGATATTTAACTAGTACAAATATATATAGATGATATAATATTTGGATCAACTAGTAACATAATGAATAAAGAATTTTCAGATATAACGTCTAAAGAATTTGAAATGAGTCAAATGAGAGAACTAAGTTTCTTCTTAGGACTTCAAATCAAACAATTAGATAAAGGAATTTTTATCAGTCAAGAAAAATATGCTAAGGATTTAACTGAAAAATTTGGATTGACCACTTCTGGAGGGAAATCAACTCCAATGTCAACTAATGTAGCTTTAAGTAAGAAGATAAATCAAAAGATGTTGATCAAAAATTATATAAGGGAATGATTGGTTTGCTGCTTTATATAACAGAAGTCGACCTGACATCATGCATAGTGTCTCTCTCTGTGCAAGATACCAATCTCAACCTAAGGAAACTCACTTAAAAGCCGTTAAAAGAATTTTAAGATATGTAAAACATACTTTAGATCATGGTTTATTTTACCCTAAAAACGATGTATTTGGCTTAATTTCATATTGTGATGCTGATTACGCCGGTTGTCAATCGAACCGAAAAGGTACAAGTGGAACTTGTCACTTTCTAGGACATTCTCTTGTTTCCTAGTTTAGTAAGAAGCAAAATACTGTATCCTTGTCAACAACTTAAGCAGAATATATGTTCGCCGCTTTGGCTTGTTCTCAAGTTATATATATGCAACAAACTTTAAAAGAATTTGGATTAACTATAACTAAATCACCAATTTATTGTGATAATACTAGTGCGATAAACTTATCTAAGAATCCAACTCATTATGCTAGAACAAAACATATTGATTTAGACATCATTTTCTTAGAGATAATGCAAGTAAAGAAGTCGTAACTCTTGAATATATTAATACTGAAATACAAATTACTGATGTATTAACCAAACCATTAAATGAACAAAAATTTACTAAATTTAGAAGAAAATTAGGTATATGTTCATTAACTAAAATATAAATTATAAATAACACAAGTATAATTAATAATAATATAAATAAAAATTTCTCAAAAATTACACTAGGCATATCGACATGACCTATCCCCATATGTCGATATACTAGCCGTGATTTTCAAATTTAAATTTCCCTCTAAAATTAGTTATTAACTTATCTATTTATATATTTCAATTTTTACTCTTTTTTTGTTCAATTCTCTGTAATAAACTTCTAAAACAGTAAATTAATGGCTTTCTCTTCTAATAATGAACCTTCTTCACCCACTTCTCCTCATTCTAGTCCTTTTCAACGATCCACACATGTACGAGTCATCAAATTGCAAGAGGAGATGAAATATTTGCTTCAAATGATGATGGAGATTCAAGTTAGTCAACTGAGAATGGCAAGAGAACAAACTAGACAAGTCAGAATCCTTAGAAATCTACAAAAATTCCTTATGGATAACCATGCCAATCCTATTGTTATTGAAGAATCATCACAAGCCGTTGATTCTGAAGAAGAAGAGCCTCTAGAAGAACCACAAGAGGATCAAGAAGAAGAACATCCTCTGCCGAATTCGGATGTTCATATGGACAAAGATGATGTCATGATTTGCGTTGGAGAGGTCCTTTTTGACGCTAATGGGAACTTGGTTGAACAAGGTGGAAACTTTTGTCTCCACCATCCAAATTGTTTAGTCCATAAATCATCAATAGTTAAGGGTCCTCGTTAAGCGTTTTTCATTTTTCTCTTTCGTGATTGTATATTAGTCTGTTAATTTTTATATAAGTGTTTCTTAAGGTTTGGTAAAAACAATCTTCGATGTATAGAAATATGAATTCCAGTTAGGATGTTATATTATCATGTCATATGTTTGTTTACCTCTTTTTTTATGAAGTTCAAGGTTTATAGCTTATTTTTTGTTGATGACAACGGGGCAGAAAGTTATATAAAATAGTTGGCTTGGAGTAAGGGGGAGTTGTTGGAGTAAGGGAGAGTTATGGTACGATCGAAGTGGTAAGTATATTTTATAAGGTTGTCATCATCAAAAGTGGGGAGATTGTTAGGAACTGGAGATAGTAGTTTTGATGACAACAACCTTCGCAACTTACTTTATTTTAACTTATATACTAACACTATTGCCTAGATATATATGAATGTTATTATGCATGATATATATATGTATATGCGCGCGCGTGTGTGTGTAAGGCATACACTGATTATTAAAGACTATACAGTATCAAGATCAAGAATGAAGAAATCAAGTTTGAAGACTCATGAGTACAAGATCAAGATTTCAAGATATGTGTCAAATTTTTTTTGTTAAAACTTCATAATAGCATGGAAATATTCATTCCGAATTTCATTTGGGATGGAACCCATTTCTACTTTCTCAGTAGTTTACAAACCCATGACAAGTAGCTTACAAAACTATGACAAGTGGCTTACAAACGCACGAACATCTTGGTTTGGTGCAAGTTCTCGAGTCCTGACGTGATGAGATATTCTGCAGGAAGAAGCTTGCAAAACTACTTCAAAATGTTTTTTCAAAATGATTTTCAAAACTGCTTTTCAAAATATTTTAGCCTTAAAATTATCTTTCCAAACGATTTTAAAAAAAGATGTTTTAGCCTTAAAATATTATTTGTTTTTTTAAAACAAAGTCTTTTTTTAAACTTGATTTTCAAAAACAAATTTTACATTGTTTTTTACATGGGGATGTCAACATTATGGGATACCCCATGTCGACATGTTGGCCGTTGAATTCAAAAGTTTCAATTTTCAAAAGTAGTGTCTATTCATTTAAATATCTTCACGAATGGTTATGATTGTTGGTGCTTTACAAATAGGCTTCACAAACAAATTTTTTAATAATCTATTTTCATATTTTTCTTCACTTCTTCTCCACAAATCCATATTTTATAATTTTCATATTTTTAAGATCGTGCCGAAATTCTGCCAAATTCATAAGTGAATCAAATTAGAATCTTATTCTTGTTTGATTCTCTGCCCTCTCTCGAAGATCAAAGTGCTATTCAGAGTTATAGGATCAATTTGTAATCAAAAGTTTATCGAATCTCCCCATAAGGTGTGGTTGTGCCTGGAAATCAATTGGATAAATTTGTCGCCCGTAAATCAAGAGAGTTTGCCCTAGACACATGAGACAGGAGGGCACCTCAAGGCCTTTAGAAATTGAGGAATGTAATCTCGACATTGGTATAATAAAAATCTGTATGAGGTAGTTTGCTTTAGTACAGGATTGGATGTAGGGTAACTTCAAACTAGTATAAAATCCGGTGTGTTCTTTCCCTTTACTGCTTTTTATTTACTTTCTACATCTATGTTTAATTCTATGATTAAGTTCTGCATTTGTTTGTGTCATAATTTTAAATTAGTCCACATAAGTCTTAGAATCCATTAAACATTATTCACCACCCTCTATTATTAAATTAGTCTTAAGATCCTTAATCCACAATCCCTTTCATATTCCATCAATGTAGTGCTAACCCCTGTAACTGCGTAGAGCCCAACCTTTTCTTTTGTCCGTCATACAAACCCATATCGGTAAATATTCGTTCACTATGCAACAACCAATTCTGTCCTCCACAGCACTTTCTGTTCTCAAGAATGGCTTTCCACCCAAACTGGCGTAATCTCTACTTAGTAAAGCAGTATTCCTAATTGGAGCCACAAGATTAGCTCCTCCTATATTTCAGCAACACCAGTAGCAGCCACAGCTTGCATCAAACTGGCAAAGAACTGATATGTTGCCTCCATATCTACTGGTGGATTTCTAGCACCCATATTGGCTTCTGCATTTTGGTTGCTAGCAGTAGCCAGTCGACCAGAATTTCTTTTGGTAGTAGGTCGAGCATTTCCATTAGTTTTTGTGCTTCCTCACCAAGATTTCCATTTTTGTTTCCTGCTTTCATATCCCCTTTCTCATAAATCTGTATAAGAGCCTTAGTAAGATACATAAGAATGGTCAAAGAGAGAGGGGTATACATACTTATATATATATATAATACAAGTACGTAATTATAGCGTTAACCGAAATCCCAATCATATTATCTGATTCATTGAATTATGTTTGAAAGTATTTTTGGTAATATTTCTGGTATAGTTTCATACACTATGCTCTAAAACAAACTTGTAACATCCCCCTACATGGGGGATCAAAACTAACGGCTACGGATGCTGCAGTCATCCACGGTTATTAATTCTTAGCGACCAAATACGGCGATATTAGATATATTGATACACAGAAACACAAGAATATAGAATAATTTTAAACAGCAAATAAAATCCATATGCCATTTCAAAATATTTCAAATTGATTATATAATCCTATTCATAGACCACGTTCAAACAACATATAATAGCCAAATACGCCAAGAGCGACATATGAAGATGCCCTATTAGTTGATCAGAGTACATAACAAGGCCTTAAAATGGTTTTCCTTTACAATCAAACATATAACAGTAATAAAATAACTTTAGATAACTACCTGCCTCATGCACGCCTTCAGAAGCTTTATTCATCTAAAGAGAAAACCTGAAAACCTTTATCTCTCAGAAATTAATTGAGTATTCGAGAGTTTAAGGGGAAAACAAAAATTCGAGTCAGACAAAATGCCTGGTATGAATAATAATCTACCAACTCAAACCATTTAGATATTTAATGAGACCACGCCGCTCAGCAGAACGGGTTTTCCCCTCAGAAGTATCCCAAAACATTCACAAAACCATATACTCTGCTCCCTGCATCCATAATGGTTAGAAACATAGTATTTCAAAGTATTATGATGAGAGGCAATACAAGTAAATCAAACCTGGATTACCCACTCCCATTCATTTCGACTATCCATCTCGATTATAATTTCTAGGATTACTATTAACCTTTAAATGTTTATGGACTATCTGTCCAATTACTTAGTTTTCATGGGATCACTAAGAGCCTACTGGTAACTCCAATATCATTTTTCTTATCCAAGTTTTCGTGGGCTAACTACAAATCTATTTGCTTACTACCAGTATCTTAATCCTTATATAGTTTTCAAGGGCCGACTACAAACCTACTGGCCCTTGCCAGTATGAAATCATAGTTTTCATGGGCTGACTATGAACTTATTGGCCCCTGCCAATATCATACATTTTTATGGGCTTACTGTAAACTTATTGGCCTCTTTCGATATCTTAAAATTAAGAATTTGACATCTGTTAAGTTGTATTCACTACTTGGTCAACCTAACTGCTTATTCTATCCTTCCCAAAATTCAGTTATAGGTAAATAACAATGTGAATACTATTTCCAAAACCTTTTATTTATGCCATGGTTATTCCTTAAAAATGAGAATGGATTATAGTTTTAAAACCTTAAAACATCACTTTTAAAACATCTGGATGACCTCCTTAGAAAGCATAGATAACCTCTTTCCAAAACTCTAAGTATATATACCTTTCGAAACCAATAAGACCTTTCGATGGTATCAAGAAAAACTTTCATTAAAATATAGGTTTGAAAGCAAATGAAATACCCTTTTGAAAGCATTTGGTTTTACTCATAAAACATTATTTGGGTCAAGATCGTTGTACGCGAAAGTATCTCTTTCAAACCAAAAAAAACTAGTTTGGGGAAAAATTGACGCTGTCAGAACCATCTTAGTCGAAAGCAAAAAATTTTAAAATCAAAACTTCAAAGATCTAGGTCTTAACCCCCTTTCAACTCTATCTCCTTCGAAATCCCAACCCCTTCTAAAAGAAATTAAGAAAAATGTTTGGTATAGAGTAAGATCAAGGGCAACTCTTCGAAAGCCTTACTGGATAGCATGGTCGAAAGGTAGAGTAGCGGTTAGGCTTCGACTATGTCGAAACCAACCCCTTTCAAAAGATTTTGCTTTAAAGAAAAAGGAACCCCTTTCAAAAGCTTGTTCTTTAGTATAACATGTCGATCTTTCGAAAGCTAAATATACACCCTTTTGAAAACATAAATTTTGATTAAGTCGAAAGCTTTTAGTGAAAACAAGGCAAGGATTTTTTAACATATAAAGTAAAGCAGGGTTTCGACCCCATCGAAGACTTACCCTTCGCACCAAAGCTTCCGCCTATCTTCCAATCCACTACATACCTTCTATCAGATACCTTGTGTATTGGTTTCAATTATGAAGGTTTCGACTATGATGGTTTCGACCATGATGGGGCAGAATCAAGGGAGTCGAAAGGTACATTCCAGTAAAGGCGGAACACCTTTTTTGATTTGAAGGCTGAAATATAGCAACTTTTAGTAATTTCTTTTCAACAACTTGCCTATTTGGAAATCATTGATTGGTTTCCCAAAAAGCTTTTCGAATACTTACTTGTATAACTACCATTTTTATACCAGATCTAAATCAAAGGTATAACGTTAAAGTCTTTCCATATAAATAAAACGACATTTACGTAAAACACCCTCTTTCTAAATAATTTACTAACCCTAATATATCAATTGGGAAAAATCTCCAAAAATTGCAGAAATTCGAATTAATCATGTAATTAAACATATTAGAATTTTAAACCCAATTTCTTCCTGAAATTCACAAAATAAATATTTAACCCAATCGTAACATATTTTTTTATCAAAAATTCATAATAAAATTTCCATAGTTTGAAAAATTCTAAAAATCAAAACTTATCTCCAAAATAATGTTTTACTTAACATAAAAACTTTCCACGGAAAATCAATATTTCATGGTTTTACTCTTAAAACCATATGAATTTTTGCATTTAGATAATGTTTTAAATCAAACAACCCATATATTCTAGCATATCGTCATCCAATATATCGTGGACAAAATAAATATTCAAATATGAAATCACATGATTACAAAACCAAAAAGTGATGGAAAAAATTATTATTCACCTTAGATTTGATAAGGAACTTAAGATTTGTTGTTGACTAATCCATCCTTGCTTGATCCTTTTCTTTAGATTAAAATATCTCCTCCTCTTCCTTTGTAATGCCGGCTTTAGGTTTAGGTTTTAGATTTCTATTTGTGACGGTGAGAAAATGAAATGTGAATGGACAAAATGAGAAGTAATAGTCGTGTATAATAGATAGGCTAATTTACAAATATGCCCATGTGTAAGTTAATTAACCAATAAACCAAATTAAAGCCCATTTATCTTATGGTTAAGCATGGCCTTATATGTTTTATCCAACTCTCAATCTCCATATCATCTTTATTTGTTTTTATTTATCTAAATAAATTTCCCAAATAACGTTATCAAAAATTAGGAATGTTACACCTAGTTTGGTCAAACAAATTTATCAAGTCACTCATGAACCATGGTTTCATGTAGAAAAAGTGTTGAGGTTGGTGGCCAGGTAAATCATCGAAGAAAAGAAGCAAGTAGCTCTTAATAATTTGTACAAATGGTGTATAGACACATTCCACCTAGTACCTGCCACAATCTTTGTCTTGGGAAAGGAGTACATAAAAGAGAGATAGTTTGTTCTTAAAAATGAGGAGGGCCTTTCAATTTCAGTCCAAAGGAACTATCTTTGAAGAAGAAACAACAAGAGATTTTAGTATGTTTGCCTAGAAATGGAATAAATTATTTGATCATTCCCTTGCCCTAGTTAAAACTCAAGAATTTTTGAAAAGAAAGTTCACGGATGATACTAATGCACCAATGCAATGTTATAAGAAAGCCAAGAGGGTATCGAGGATGGGTTCCTTAAGACTCTTGATTCATCGGAACTTGTTCCTTCAACACTTCCAATGAGAACATTTACCTTGTAACTAAGAGAAAACTAAATTATAGGCCTTCTAAGTAGAGGCAACCAAAAAATGAATGGAATCTTCAAGGTGCTTATTGACAATATCATAGAATAAATGGACACGAAACCAATCAATATCGAGCTCCAAAAGGAATGATTGAGAATTTCTTGGCCAAAGGAGAGCTTTAACAGTTTGTTAAAGATATTTAACCAATGTATCTACAAGAATCAAATACTCAATAAGGAGGAATGGTTCTTAAGAAGGATTTATAAAATAAACGAAAAAACCTTTGATCCCGCCAAGATGGCCTGGTCAAAGCACCTCATAAAGAAAGGTCAAAATAAGCCTTTGGTCTCACCTATAAAACCTGACCAAAGCACTGCAAGCCTTTAGTCCCATATACGTGGCTTGGATAGAGTGCCTCCTAGAGTATTACGGAATAAGCCTTAAATACAATAGTGTAGGACAATAATGGAAAATAGAATTTGATCAACTAATACGTCATGCCTTAAGAAGATTAATTAGTAAGAATGATTGAACTTTAATTAAGAAAGAGGATTATAAGGAGGGAGATATAAGAAAATGGCACATTTCATTAATTAAAACCTTCCCATTCTCATTTCCTCCTTAATTTCCATTCATACAAACATAAAGATAAACAAGGCCGACCATTATCAAGGATTTCAAGAGAAACAAAGCTAAGAAACAAGATTAAAGCTAACAGAAAATCAGTTCAAAGTCAAATCTCAAGTTTCTTTAGTTAAACCAAGGTGAATAATGATATACATCTCATAACATGTTTGCCCATTTTCCGTTTTAATATTAAGTTTATCGCATAATATTTTTTTTCCATTTTTAGTTTTAGTATTAAATTTGAAAATTATATGATTTTATCATGTCATGCTTGAATTTTTGATGATTATGTGTGTATTGAAGAATTATGGAACTAAGAAATTAGTAATAGGTTTATGTGAGAAAACCTATCATATGACACCCAAATGACTTGAAATTTTGATATGATGTAAGAAAATTATTTTACAAGTAGGTTTTTAATTTCATAATTTTCCAAGAAAGTTTGAATATTTTATAATTTTCTTAAATGATGAAAATGGTTTATTTTGGGTTTTAATAATTAAATAATGTTTTTGGCCCTAAAATTTTTATATGTTAAAGAATATATAAAATCTTATTTATTATGATTTTTGGGAATTTTTCCCATGTTTTTATTATTTGTTATGAATTTATTAGGCTAGAGAAGCTTCATAATTACATTAAATAATTAATATAAAATAATAGGTTTGAAAATGTTTTGGAAAGATAGTCCTGGTCTATTGCAGATTTCTTAAAAGGATTTGATAAAGAGAAATATTATCCAATGAGATTTTGACAAACAATAGAAGGTTGTGAAAAGAATTTACTTTTTACAGCAAGAAAACAGTTTTTATGATTACGATATTTCCATGCCAAAATCATTTACGCCAAAGGCCATGGTGCTGCCATTATATGTTGCTGGCCTTGGTGAATATGCAAGGTATCATTTCCATGTGATGTGGAACGAATTCATTAGGATGGTATCGATGTTGGCAAGCATGCTATTGACGTCAATGAAGCCGCATTTCTTTATGCCGCATGCCTTTGTACCGCGTTTCACATAAGTGGTCATGATGCCGCATGTTTTCAATAATTTCGCCGAACCGTATGGCTGCTATGCCACTAGTCTTCTTTTCTAACTCTTATTATAGTGATGTCGCTTCTATCTTTATCGGCATTGATATCTATAGCGGTAACCACACCACCTATCTTCTTTATTATTATAAGGTAGTGGTGTCACACTGATATTATTATTTTCGACATTGAATATAATGGGCAATGATGTCACCTACCTTAAATGTCACTATTCCTCTATACAAGGTTATCGACTTTATGCTATGCAAACCTAGAAACTGTATACTATGCTATATGGCATAGTTATTATCGACTATATAGCTTGCTGTTTTATAAATCAAAGACTTCAACATATTTTGATATTAAAGAGGGGCTATGAACTACGTTGACTATATCCATGCCATGTTTTATCAATATAAGAGGTTTTTATTGTTTTTTCTTTAGGGTCTATTATTTTGAGTTGTTTAAACCTTTAAGTGGTTTCGAGCTTCATTAATATTATTTCATAAGAGCATATATTTCGGCACAAGTATTTTGAATAATGTAAAGGGATTTGTTTTTTCCTTGTTTTAAACATAATTTCAAGGATTATATTATTCATAAAGGTTTTTGCAAGGAAATAGAAATGGGTAGTTGGCTAAGAATTTTACTTAAAATTTACCATTCTTCTCACCATTAGATAAATTATGCTAAGATGAATTGATTTAGGGATTAGAAAACCAGATGGGTTAGTCTAGGTTCGCGTGCTATACTTTAGCTGTTAGTCCCTACTCGGTATGTGTCCAATAGTCTAGTATGTAGAGCTTTATTACGAGTAAGACTAAAAGTAGGTTTATGCACAAAAAGGAATACACCGAGATAGATAGGTTATTGGTTTGCCCGCAACAACCATTAGGATCAGTTTGACCCTAAAAATAGTAAGTTTTAGATGGACCATCTTATTTCCCTCTAACCATAAGTTAGAACGTATGATATATCTGGTAGGACCATTGATTAGAAAGATTGTCATGATTACCCAAGTAGCATACTTGCATATGATTATTGCGTTATTGTCTAACTATTTTGTTTACGGGTGCATGGTTTATAAAAGATATATATTTATATATTATAGAGGATACTGGTGGAGTGAAACCTTGTTTTGCTCAGTGGCGTTGCCTCATTAGATATCCATTAACTGAGAGGGCATATTGTTATTCACACTAGAGATCTGACCCGAAGTCATTGTTTTTCCCCTTTAATCTCGGGTACTCAATTGAGTAGTTCGAGAGTAAGGTTCATAGGTTACTTAGGTTGGATGAATAAAGCTTCCAGAGTCTTGCAGGAGGTAGATCTAGCTATGCAGGAATACACACACACAGACATACATATACATATATAATCCACTGTGTTGAAGTTTCATTTTGTTGGAATGTATATAAAGACATATGTTATAACTATATAGTAGTAAACTCTGATTAACCAAAGGGGCATCTTCATATGCTGCTCTTGGAGTATTTTATAATAATCATATTTTACCTGAACCTAGGCAACATTTGAGATTATGTAAGCAATATGAAATATAATCTTTGAAATGAAATGTGAAAGTTTGTTTGAAACTATGTTTGAGAAAATTTCATATTTTTGTGCTTCTGATGTTATTAATACAACTAACATTACCGCATTTTGTCACCATAAATTAATATTATATATGACTGCAGCATCTATAGCTGTCAGTCTCGGGCGTCGGAATAGGGGATGTTACAATGGCCTGGCCAGTGCACCGACCAGCCTTCAATCCCACCTATAAGGCATATCTGAAGTTCCTCATAAAGGACGGAATATGCCTTTGATCCCACCTAAGGTAGCTTTGCCAAAGCATTGAACCATCCTTTAGTCTCCCTATAAGCATTGACAGGAGCACCTCCTAAAAGGAGGATAGGTAAACTTTGGTTCTGCTCAAGATAGATAACCAAATAAACCTACGAAACCTAAATCGTCAACTAAGATGGTGATAAGATGTTCGACCAAAGTTTAGATCATTACATAAAGATGGTAACAAAGGAAATCAATCAAAGCCTAAATCACTATCCAAAGAGTAGTAAGAGGCAATCTTTTAAAGGAGGATCAACCGAATGTAAAAGCAAATCAAATTATGTCCTAAAGAAGGATTGAGACATTCTTCTTGAGGAGGATCAAGCAAGTGCAGAAGTAATCATCTAAAGGAAGAATAGTCAAACATATGTAGTCCTGCACCAAGGCAAAGTTCAAGTAACCTTCAAAGGAAGAATTGAAAGCTATCTGTAATAACCTGGAATTTCATTCATTCAAAACTGGAATATTTAATTGATTTTTAAATATTGGCAAGTAATTTTTTTAATAAGTTAAATAACTTGAATTTCAAGTATAATGGTTATTGAATATTAGAAAGTGTTTAAATAATAAAATCTTGAATTTTATGTGAATGGATTGATTTTGGAAGTTGACTTAAATTCTATTTAGAAGTAAACTTTTGATTAAACTTGTTTTATAATAATCATTTTAATTAATGTGTGAAAATAGCCTTCTGGGGCGCTGTCTTAGGTTTCGACAAAATCAGCTTCATTGGATCCATAATAATAGTTATTGTATATTAAGGAATTTCGTGGTGATCTGACGTATTGTTTGGTCGTGCGAGCTCGAATAGATACTAACTATAGATATTAATATACTATAACTTGGTTTGAAGAGCTATCTACTGTATATGATCGAATTAGGTCTCAAGACTAGTTCCATTGTATTCGAAATAAGGGTATTACATATAGAATGCCAGGCGGAATGTCTCGATAGGAGTTTGAGATTTTTCAAATATATAGAGTCGGATATTGTAAATAAAATAATATATTCTATTTTATAACCATAATTAAACCCATGCCCAAATACTAGCCCTACCTCATGCATGCCTGACTATACAATTCCCACTTTATAAAAGTCGTGTTCAAACAGGGAAAGCATGTTCGCCAAATTTTGAAATTTAATCGTCTCTTATTCCAACGGCCATGGTCGATTGGAGCTAATCCATGTCGTTTCAGGTGAAGTCACTCGCTACAAAGTTGTGGACGACAATGGACTGTAGACATTCAACGGTGAGTTTGTCATCAATCATCGCATGATAGTCCCAGTTTGTAGTTCGAACGTTAAATCTACTTTCGATAATTCCGACGATTCTAGGCACTTTTAGGTGATGGGTCTAAAGCGGAAACATCATGGAAGCGAGGGCGAGGAGCTGATGAAGCCTCATGACCAATGATCAATTGTAGGGACCAAAAAACGATGATGAATGGCATCAAAACATGGCCAATTTATCCACAATCGGTGGCATGTGGGAAGGGGTTGTACTAGGGAAAATCATCGCGAGATGGCCACGATGGTCTTCGAGGAGCTCGAGGCAGCGGCAGGACACTCGATGTAGGGGCGTCATGATGAGCAACGCGGTTGGTTTTTGGGTTTGCCTGCAATGAGGTGAGCAAGAAGGAGGGAAGGTAATTTATGGTTTGAATTTAATTAATTAAAGTTAATTATAATTTAAGTAATCTCAAACATTCATTTATTCATATCTAATTCATGCGAGGTCCAAATTGAATGCGACAGTTGCGTTGCGATCATATCAGCGAATATTACGATTAGAGTTGGATTAAGGATTTGAAGCTAGTAGGAGTTTAGGTTAAAATTAAACATCTGTTCGATTTTAGTTCAAACTGTAGCACTTTGGCGATTATTAGAATCAATGTGAGTTAAACTTTACCTTTTTGGTTAAGCAGTATGTTAAAGTAGTAGAAAAAAGTTGTTAATTGGATGTTTGATGATTTACTGTTTATATTAGTTGGTTTGGATATATTTCCGCCCCTAGAGCAGATGACCTTTTATATATAGCCGTCTAGTAGAGAATGACCCATATTAAATGATTTTATATTGTTAGTGATGTATGGGAACATGTTGGAGGGATCCAACCGGATTCCTCACCAGTGTTAATTTTATTTACATACATTGTGCATATGTATATGAGTTATGATGCAGGGGGACAGGTTGGAGGGATCCAACAGGATTGCTCGTCATTGTTGATTTTAATTTCAATAATATCCCTGTCATATGAATTATTGGATATTAAACCCGACTGTTTGACACTATTGGTTACGACATTGTTATATGTTCAAAAACATAAATCCTGTAGTGATAAAAAATCAGTATCAATATTGGTTAAATATTGGGTAGCGATTAGCCTCAAAATTGTATTTTTTTCCTTTAAAAATCTATAAATTGCCATTTGAGTTGGAATTAGTGTTTGAGATAAAAAAATGATTTTAAATCTGAAATTGGGTTTCAAAAATATTTTGTTTTAAAGGATTTAACTTCTATTTTACTCCAACCTTTTTGTATGTCATTTCTAAGTTATTTCTTTATAATTAATATTATTCTTAAAGTTTTTTTATTTATATTTAAATGTTGTTTTAAAGTCATTAATCAATATTTTAATATTTTGAAAAATCAATTATTTAAATAATTAATATAGTTTGAAATTAACAATAAAGATTTATTTATAATGTTTTGGGAAATAAATCATTACTATTTATAATAATGGTAAAGATTAATTATTATTGTTTATTTAATGCAGTTTTAAAATATTAAATAGTATTTTTAAGTTGTTTTGTAGTTAACAATAATTATTATTTATTTATAATGTTTGATATTAATAATTATTATTATATAATAATGTTTAAAGCAAGTAATTTTTATTTATTCATAAATGTTTTTGAGACATATAAATAGGGTTTTCTAAATGGAATTGAGTTTTATAAGAGGGGTTTTATAAAATACATTCGAGACTTCAAGGAAATATTTACAATCTATAAAGAGGGCTTTGTAAATGTTTTTGATATTTATAAAGAGATGTTATAAATGAGTTTAGAGGTTTATAAATTTTTTTTATAAATAGTTGCATGGATTTATAAAAGGCTTTATAAACGACTTGAGAAATAATTTATAAATAAATTATAAACGATTCTAGAGATTAATGAAGGAGTTTATAAATGATTTTAGAATTGTATAAAAGAGAAATCTTTCAGTTTTGTGAATATACTTATACTGTTAAGATAAGTATATAAATATTTTCCTAGTATTAAAAATATAAGGGTTTTTAATGAACCTTTGTAAAAGTATTTTGATACAAATATTAAAAAGTGATTTTAATTAATGAAAAGATTAAATAAAAAGGTTAGTGGTTGCTTATGTGCTTAACCAATGTTAGTTTTCTCTATGAAATTAAATCCCTGATTTGGATGTGTCGTTAATTGGAAGGCAATGTAGCATTTCAAGTTAGTTCGCTATTCCAAATCCAGATTGATTACTATTTACTCATGTATGCTTCGAGGCCCATTGAAAATGGGGTGATCATATTGGTTAGTACTAATCAAGTGGTGGGCCACTCCTGTGTGGTAAGGGTACATGATGTTCTTGTCAGATTCGGGCGCATTTTATCTAGAGATGTATCGTCGGATGGTGGTTCCTTACTTCGTCATAGTATAGAATCCATTTTCCAGTACGTGCCATTACGGTTTTAGTTATATACCTATTATGCTGGAATTTAATTAATGTACATTTTCGACTATGATTAATAAGAATTTGTATCTTGGACACTATTATAATATCATAAAATTTCATATGAAATGGTTTGGTTAACATAAGATAAAAATCTATCCGTGTTTATGTGCAGTGTGGTCTTATGAGATACTTTTGATTTCAAAGGTTTTTATAACTTTAAAATCTAGTTGGGTGTGTTTTCTCAAGCTAGTTTTCCAGACTGACTCAGGTGTTATTTTATTATCATGCTTGGATTAGACTAAGCATATTACATATATAGTTTGGACGCTTTGGAGCTTTAAGAGACGAGTTGGAGGTCCAGAGGCTCATTTGTGGACATGGTTATTTTTCCACTACATTCATTATTGTATTTGTCTACAATTGTGAGGACATGCTATTATAACTGTTTGGGCTGAAATAGGTTAGTATACATTGATTAGTGTATGTATATTACATTTTTTCTTTGTGTAAAGATTTGTTGTATACTATAGATTATTTGTACTATTGTGAGATTACGTGTTATTAGTTTTCCTCTTCTTTCTCCTTTCTTCTTTTTTCTTTCTTTTCCCTAACTATCCACATTGCCATTCAATTTGAGTGGGTCACGTATGGTCGATTGTCTACTTAAACTGTATGGAAAAAGTGGGTTGTTACACTATCTATCATGCAGAAGTGAGAATTTTGATGACAGACAATAACATCTAAAAAACTTTGACTTAGTACTCAAGCTTAGGATTTTATTCTACAAAATCTCAGATTAACTGTCAATCCACATTTTCTACATTAAGATTCAGATCGGCAAATAATGGGAATCTCCGTTCATAATCAGATACCTAAATAATGGGAATCTCCGTTAACAATCAAGTTCCCAAATAACTGGAATCTCCATTAATAGTCTGATTTCTAGATAAAATTCTAAACTTGTTATTAGAAAAATTTCGATCTTTTGGAGCTTTAACTAATATCAGATGGATTTCTAGTCTTTTATTTAGATCAAATTATGGTATTATTACTAGATCGATTTCTGGTCGTTAATTCAAATTTTCTAAAAACAAGAATCTTTGTTATTAGACGGATTTCTAATTTCCTCTTTAACATAAGAAGGGTTATTTTAAACTTTTGACTAATATGTATGTAATTGTTTTATCAAAATAGATTTTATGTTTCAGCGACAAAATTCTATATTAAAGACCGACTAATGTTTAATCAAAAACTATGCATCATATTGCAACGAAATCCAAGCTCTGGAAAATTAATTATATGTTTTCAACAAATCAGCTAATTCAAAAAAGAAGAATACAAATTTTCACTCAAGGTAACAATAATTTAGAAACAAATTTGTTTATTTTACATGTTATATACAAAACTATAGGTACCAAGAAGGGGAAATCAGAATGGAAATCAACAATGATAAAGAATTCATAAGCGATTCTTCATTAGGCGTCAAGTTTTTACACCTCCTTTTTCAAATTTGTAGCAACCAAGGGAAAATTGGTAATATAATGGATAGCCACATCCAAAAGTTCTTTAAGTTTATTTTCTTTTTCCAAATAATGTTTGCATCATCAATAGGGCCAATTTGATCTTCTAATGCATGCTTAAGTGTTTTGCTGGCTCCCTTTAAAGTCAGAATCTTGCTTTTAATTTCTTGACCACCTGTTTTAGAACATATTTTTCACGCTTAAGTTTTTCCACCTAAGCATGATAGTGGTTAAGATATTGAAAAACTTTACCATCCCATTGCTTGTTCAAAAATTGAACGCATTCATATCTAACTCTCTAACTCCATTAGGCAATATCACTACAATCTAAACTCGAAGGTGGGTTCATCAAAGTAGAAAATTATTCTTTGCCAATCAAAGGAGTTAGAGTAGGAAGGTTGGATTCACCTCCACTCGCTATGAGTACTAAGGATCGACAGGATACAAGGCTTGTCAAAAAATCTAATTCAAGATCCATTATCCTTTGATGGACTGCTTCAACTTCAATTCCTTGGACTAAAGGTTTAGACTGGCCCATTGCATCCATTTTCTCTTTTAGCTCTTGACTTCCTTTATCCTTTGCTTTATTTTGTTTCATCTAAGTTGGAGGTTATTTCCTTTAAACTGCTAAATGTGGACTTCAATCGATAGTATCTGTCATGCCGTTTTTGTAAATCTGGGTTATCCAGAAATGACAAAGTTGAAACATCTTGAGAAGAGAGCTTCTGCTCAAATTATGAACTAAACTTAGCTTTGATTATTTCCAATCGAGTGGGGAGTTCCGAACCACAAAACACGAGCACTAATTGTTTTTGCTAATAAAAATAATAAACGAGAAAATGAAAGTAACACATAAGAAAATGTATTATTTATTAATAATAATAAAATTTACAAGCATAAGCAGATACATGTTGTAAATCCTTAAAGTTTAAAGATAGCAGTATGGGCCTTTTTGTGCGATCCTATGAACAAAGAGAGGGTAAGTCAAAAAGAATATTAGTCCAACTTTTTGGCTGCAAGGCTGGTTTCACCACATAACAAAATATCATGATTGGTTCATATCCCGCTAAGCAATCTATCCTTTTCATTACCCAAGAAATCAAACGAAAGTATGAAAAACTTTTATAAACCACCTGGAGATTTCTAAGGAAACTATATTTCTCTAGTCGAGAAATTTTCAGAACTAACAACTTCTTTTTAAAATCCCCTTTAATTTGATAAATTTACTTAAGAGTTCTACGAAAAAGGACCACTCCATGATTCCCTAATCTACAGGATTTATGAAAAATAAACTAAGTTCTGAAGACACGAAAACACTGCGTAAAACTATCCGAGTTATACATTAACAATAAAATCAACCGAGTTCATACAATATTGACCCTTTCTAAAAGTCGAGAATAAATCTCTCTTTGTTAAATTTAACTTTCCCAGGAGGAAGAATGTTGTGAGAAAGAGGAATGATCACAACCTTGGAAAGATTCCAACATTCTCAAGGATGGGGATCAGTTCCATGCTCATCCAAATAAATACTATACAAGCGCCTGAGCAAACCTCCACTCTTTTCCCCTAGGAATGAAAAATCAGTAAGAATATTTCTAGAGTAAAATTTATAAAGGAACTCCACCAAAGTATCTCTATCATCAATGAGCATCCAAAAGAGAGTAGTTAGCTTAATATTTTCTCTTACGCCTCTCTCCCAATGGAGGCAAGACTTCTTCAGTAATGGGGCCACTCCTTTCTCTTTAAAGTTATTTAACCACGTGGCGTAAATAGAAAGGCCCCTATACTTGTAAGATATTTTATTGTGCTCCTCAATTACCCTTTCACGTTCTTTATTCGGTCGATGCACCTCCATTTTTCTCTTTTCGTATAGTCTTATAGTAATATTCAGATCTTTTACTTAACTAAAGTTGTAATGACCTGACTTTTCGACCCTTAAACGTCGACACTAATACATCCATGGTATTCATGTGCCTAGTACCCAAGTGCTGAAAAGATGAATTGTTAGGATAAAAAAAAGAAAAAGAAATATACCAAGAAAGAAGAGAAGACAATATTAGAATCTCACATGTGGAACGATAATATATAATATGTTCTAAGATCTTTAGCAAAATGAAAACCTTTATAAACGTACATAAATCAGAGTAAACTAACATACCATCAGCTTGGAAAATTATAACAACCAGTCCTCACAAATTCTGAAAGAAACAAGTCAAGTAATGCAGTGGGAAGTAAGTATGATATAATCCTTTTCAGCCTATTCTTATAGTGGAAAACAGAAGAAGAATTGGCTGAAATGAGCCTACACGTACAATAAAACATCACAAAAGATAATAATACCATATAATCCTTGTGTTTCTTTTAGATATTTCTAGAGTATATTCTGGCCAAAATATGATAGTCGATTATTTAACTATCAATGAAATAAACAATCCAATACAATGAGATTATCACATACGGAAAAATAGTTCACTTATACAGTCCATAAGTAAGTAGCACACAACCACGATCGAAACAACAAGCATGATCAAGTCATATAAATGATTTATAGTCCCCTTTTAATTAATCTTCATTTATTAATTTAAAACCTCTTTTATTAGTATAACTCATTTTTACTCTATAAGCTCCTTTATAAATTCCATTTATTAATTAAACTTTGCTATTTAATTAAAACATCAATGTTCATTTTCAACACTTTTCAACACTTCCAAAAGTATGTATATACTTACCCCAATCGTATAATTATATTCACAAATCAATTTCAAAGGCTTAAGACAAATGTTACTCAAGCACTTTTACTACAAACCCAAAACCATTTCACTTATGATTATCTTTAAAACTCCATTTTAAAGACCTATTTACATATGTAAGTATAATCAAAAAAGGTTAAAGGCGAAAGTTACTAACACATTGCCACAAAAATCCAAAACATCCTACTGGTTATCCTTTTTAAATTCCTATTATTAACGTTATAAGTATTTTCCCAAAATTATTTACAATATTTTAACATTTTAAAATATTGTATAAGGGTTTAAAACCAAATGTTACTAAAATATTGTTTATGATAAACACAAAATGCTTAACTACTTCATTATCTTTAAAATTCCATTTTAATGATAAACTATAGTTAGATGGGTTGAAATAAATGTTGTAGAAACATCGATACTGTAAATATGACATCCCGCCCTTTCGACTCTTAGAAATCAACACTAATACATCTTCGATATTCACATGCTGTAAAACCAAGTCCGAAAGGACGGATAGTAAAGGGTAAAAAGAAAATAAAGATAAAACAAAATCTTATATGAATGGAATAACATATATTATTTTAATATATATGATCTTTGCAGTGGAAACTTTAAATAAATTCATCAGAGTTTATCTTATAAATCAGCCTGTACAGTTACAAATCTTAGTCTTTTTTGATGTTGAATAAAATTAGTACACCAAAGTAGGGAAATGGAAATGGAGAACTACCGATAGGAACATATTCTACTCAAGACTTCAAGTTCCAACATAATAATCCAAGTTAAACCTGACAACTTTGCAGCCCAGAAAAATAGGGTACCCATATTTTTGAGGAAAAAGAAAGTAAATTCCAGGCCAGTCATCTGAATGGTGCGAGAAACTCCAAAATAAGGGTATTGAAAAACAAAGGTTATCTCCTAAATCCACACCGCACTTAATAAGGAATGAGTTTCTACCTTATGACAACCAAAACATTTGCTATGCAAAATCAGGGATATTATCTTTAATGACATTCTTTGAAAACTCTTTCAAATAGATATATTGTTTGCGACAAAATTGGCCACAAACACCGAAATGCCGATGAAAGCACCCGTTCACAATCACAGATCTCAGGTAGCACATATGTAGAGAACACAAATATGAAGAATACGCAAAATGTCAAAGAAAATCAGTAGAAACACACGATTTCTAGTGGTTTGGCGTTGTAGCCTACATCCACTTTGAAAGATTGCAGCTTTATTGATATTTGTTTGCTGGTTACAATGAGTTACAACTGATTATAATAATACAATTGAAGTGTAGTGATGATTCCGACAGAGTCTGAATGTATAAGAGCCAAAAAACTCCTTTTCTGTAGGTTCTAGGCTGCTATTTATAGGCGTAGGCTGCAAATATCCTGCTTAGATCTCGGAAGACCCCTTCTCTCACGTGGATGGGCCTACATGATCAATCCTATGACATTTGCACTCGGTCCGTGATCAATACGAATGAATATCATATCGATCGATATTTTGTCCAATCGAGTCGAGATCAACATGAACATCCTTTTGGTTGTACGCAAGCTCCTGTGAAAATTTGGTGGCATTTGAACTTGTAGATTGTGAGTTATGATCGATGCAAATTTGTACTTTTCAATGGATGCCGAGTTCGTATCGATGCTGTTTGTAATGATCAAACGATAGTGACGTAGAGAGATAAACTAGGGTAGATCCACCTTTCATGCCGCGTTGATTGCTTCCTCCTTCGTACCGTTGAGTGCTATGCTATTCGTATCGATGCCGATGCATATTCTTCGTACAGATCACCTCGTGCTGGCTTCGTATCGATGGATAGCGATGGTTTCATATCGACCATCTGGTTGATCAATACGAAGTATGCATCAACATGATCAATACGAAGAAGATGAATGTGGGCTACTTCGTATCGATACCAAAAACCTCCCCTTCGTACCGATGACATGATGTGCTCTATGTATCGATCAAGAAAATGAAAGATACGAAGTGTGCCACGATTGCATGGATACGAACTGGAAGATTTGGGGTGGATGGATATAAACGTGGTGGGGATCAGTACGAAGTGGTAGGTGAAGTTTGATGGGTACAATCGATGTGGTTGGCGACTGATATGAACCAAGCTATCCTTATCTGATGGATATGAAAGAGGATGGTGATGGATATGAAGGAGTTAATTCTTTTATCTTGTATCAATCACACCATGAGCATATGAACTCGGATTGACCCGAAAATAGAAACGTTGGCTTTCATGGCTTTGCATGTTGTGTCCTATCAATTGTAGCTTAATCCGAACTCGGTTAAAATTTACAAACATTCATAGCTGACCTGTACATAACTGGTAAACGAGGAGAACTGTCTTTGGTTTCTAGTTGATATTTTGTTATTATGGCCTTGCTAAAAGGTGGGATAACACTTGCCCCTTAAAATATGCCTTGCGATAGGAAGGTGCGTTTTGTAACGTCATAAGCTGGATGTTCACATCCTGTCAATTACTTGCAAAGAGATTGATAACCTTACCTGACTGTGAATGACGATCGTTCGAGATCCTATTTCATTCAGGGTGGTATGTGACCATTTGAGGTTTGGTGCTATTCGCGGCAAATGGTGACCGTTCGCGATCGGGCGCTGCTCGAGGCAAATTATGACCATTCGCGATTGGGTTCCATTCGCGGCGAATGGTGACCGTTCACGGTCGGGTGTCGTAGTGAATTGTGACCGTTCGCGATCGGGTGCCGTTGGAGGCGAATTGTAACCGTTCACGGTCAGGTGCTATTTGAGGGGAATTGTGACCGTTTACGGTCGGGTGCCATTTGAGGCGAATTGCGACCGTTCGCGGTCGGGTGCCATTCGAGGCGAATTGTGACTGTTCGTGGTCGGGTGCCGTTCGAGACGAATTGTGGCTGTTCGCGATCGGGTGCCATTCGAGGCGAATTGTGGCTATTCGCGATCGGGTGCCATTCAAGGCGAATTGTGTATTCTCGGGGGAGGGGGGATGGGGGACTTAGTATCATTAATGTCAAATTTCACGTTCGAGTGAGTTTCTAAATTGTTTATTATGACATTTTATCGCCATCTTAGAGCATGCCCGAGGACCGATCGCGATCCCGTACATGTGTAAGTTGCTTAGCCGTTATGGAATCACAAATAGCAGATTTACATTCAAAATGAGTCTTTCAACAGAAATGTCCAACAAAATCAAGTCCAAACATGAGAAATAGAAAACAAAAGCAAAACAGAGACGTCAAAGTGCAAACACCTACACTGATGTGATTGATAGCCATATCAGAGCATGCCCGAGGATCGTTTGTGATCCTGTACATGTGTAAATGACTTCATCGTGTTGGTGTGGAGTTTGCCACTTATTCGTCATTATTTTAATCAGTTGACAATAAGATGATGCGTCGATCCTGAGACATTCCCAGCTGGCGCAAGTGGTGGACATTCTTTCTCCACCGTTGTGGCTTGCCTCCTCACATACTGTAATAGCATGCTATTCCGAATATGTCCTTCTATCTCATCTCTTAAGTGCCTACAATCATTGGTATTATGGCCGCTTAGCTCATGGAATAAGCTGTACTTGTCTGATTTCCCATCATTATTGTCGGATCCCTCCTCATTGCTTTTCGATAAGGAACCTACCCTATGGCATCCTGGTAGATCCGTTCTGTAACGACCCAGAATTTTATTTAATTAAAATTTGAATATTTAATTAATTTTAAATGTTAATAAGTGAATTTATAAGTCAAATAAATTTTTATTTGAATTATTGGATTTAATTGGATAATTTAAATCGATAATTTAATATGTTAAATTATGGGAATAATTGAAAATTGGGTTAAATATGATTAGAAATGATTTGTAAAGTTTTATTTTATCATATTAGAGTTAGAATGATATTTTAGAACTTTTAAAATCAAACTAAAAGTTAATTTGTGAAAATTGAATATTTTAATATTAAAATCAACTAGTGAAAATAGTCAATTTTTGAACAGTCTCAGAATTGAACGAAACTAGTTCCATTGGATCCGTAATAGTTAGTTATTACCGGATTTCAATTTTCGTGTCAATCGGAGCTATCGTTTGATCGTGGCAGCTCGAAACGCATCGAATTATTTTTAATTTTAATTTGGCGAGTTAAAATAGCCATTTTTCAAAAAGTCTCGTATTTCGACGAAACCAGTTTCATCGGATCCGTAATGTGATATTATTGTAAGGTTTCAAATTTCAAGTCGATTGGATTTACCGTTTGTCCGTTACGAATTAAAACGCCTAGAAAATCGCTTAAATCGGTTTAATTCAAATTGAGCGTTTATAGCCATAACTCGCACAGATGTCCGAATTAGCTTCCGAAACCTGTTCCATTGTGTCCGGAACGTGGGGTAAACCTTAGGAACGTCAGTTTCGGCGCGTAAATCGGAGTTCGGAATTTCCGGATGAATAGTGTTCGATTTTCTTCTATAAATAGACATGAGCCTTCATAATTTTAGAAAAAAAAAAACCTAAATTATAACCCTAGCCGCCAGTGTAGGGTTCAATGGCCAGAAACGTTCGACCTTCCTCCCTCGATTACTCCAAATCCGTCGACAATTAGCCTTAGGTTTCAACTAGAGAATTGAAGAGGACATCAAGATCTACAAGTTCAACAGTGGAGATCGTGTTTGGAGCGACGATGGGGGAGATATGGAACCGCATGCATGGGCTATTCATGGACGTGCGCGCGCATCATGAGGTGGCCGAACTTCAGGTGGTTGGTGGTGGAGGTAGCTCTCGCGAAGGGCTTCGACATGGCAGTGGTTTGATGAGGTTTAGTTGAGTATTGATGGTGCAAATCAAAACCCTAGTTGCTTGTTGATGGGTTTGGGTGTGCGGCCTGTACGTGAATGAAGGGGAGAGGAAGAAAGCAAGGTGCGGTGGTGATTGCATGATGAAGGATCTAACGGCCTGAAATGAATGTGGGTTTATAAAATTTAAATTAAGTTGTAATTTATTTATTAAAACTCGTGTAACTTCAAAAATTCATAACTTTTTCATACGAGGTCGAAAACGCGCGAAACCAGTTGCGTTGGAATCGCATGGACGAGCACTACGCGATAGAGTTGGTTTGGAGTTGTTTGGAGTTAGTGAGAATTTTGGGTAAAATTAAACGTCCGTTTAATTTTATTCGAAATAAATCGCTAAAACGGAATTTGAAATCAAGGTGAGAACTTCTCACTCAATCGAATCAGTTTCGATTTTATTTTAAATAGTTAGATTTAAAATATTTGAATGCATGTTTGAATGATGATTGTTATGTATTGATTGTTAAAATAGACATTATACGCCGTTAGTAAGCGGATGTTATTTATTAAAAACATATACCGCGAATATTTCATAAACAGTGAAATTGGTATTATATATAATAGCAATATATATATATATTGGCATATGTATATATTGGAGTTATTGATTTCCCGCATTTTTTGTTTAGCGGATGAGACCCTATTACGCCGTTATTAAGCGGATAATATTTAATAAGAACATATACCGCGATAATTTCGTACTGGAACGGAATTGGTATTGTGCTAATGTTTGTGGATGCAGGAAACAGGTTGGAGGGATCCAACTGGATTCCTCAACAGTTTTTATTTGATTTCAGATATTTTGATATTTGATGGATTTTCATATCGATATATGATATCGTTGTTGTCGTGATTGACTATTTGGTGTGTAGCATCATTGGACCAAATTTTGGGATTTTAAAATGATTTTTAAAGTGATTTTTGAGAATAGACTATATTTTGGAATTGATCCATTATAAATCAATAAACGTTATAATTTTTAAAGTTATAGAAATTATGATTTTTAAGAAATATAGTTGAAAGCTGATTTTTGAAAATAAGGAATTAATGACTTTATAAAATAGTTAAATTGGGATTTCTGAAATAATTGTGAAAAGTTTAAATATAGGATTTATAAAATTTGATTATTTTATAAATCAAAATGATGAAATTATAAAGGAGTTTAAAGACGTTTTTAAAATATTAATATGAATTGATTTATATAAGAGATTTATAAATGGATATTTATAAATTGAGATATTGAAATTATAAAACGAGTTTTTATAAGTGTTTGAATGAAGTGAAAATGAATTTCATTAAAGAATGAAATTTATAGAATTATAAACGGTGAAGTTATAAATGAAATTTATAAATAGTAAGATTTATAAATTTGTGAAGTATTAAAAGAATAGTTTTGAATAAATCAATGAATCTTATAAGTTATAAGATTTATAATTATGAAGTTTAAAGGAACGATTTTGTAAAATAATCGTTTTATAAGCATTTAACTTATAATATGGACTTTTAGTTCATAATTGGGATATAAATCGAATAGGCTAATAAAGGAGATTTATAAAGGAAGTTGTTATAAAATAAATAGAAATGGAATTTATAAACGTTGTTTTATAAATTCGCAAACAAATTATTTTGATAAGAAAATTGTTGAGACCTATTAATGGAGTTATATTCACGTTTTGAATAGTGAATAATCCTTTGAATTAAAATGAATAAAAGGATGAAATTGTTAATGAAGTATATTCACGTTTTTTGAATAGTGAATAACACGTTAAAGAAAATGTTTAGAATGTGATATTTTAAATAGAACTAAAACGATCTAACGATGTTTTAAATGTGTTGAGATTGGAAACCATAGATTTCAACATTTATTGTTGAAATAGACGTTTTCGAGAAATAGAAGGAGATGATGGACTATAACACTGTTGTTATAGTAAATGATTTCCGAAAGGAAATGTTTGGTATAGTATTGGGATTTATATATCTATCTTAAGTTCGAATCCCTATACTAGTGATTTTGGGTTGTCGTAACGATGTTTTACGTAACATTCGTTTTGGCCCAAATAAATATGTTTAAGAGAATGATTTCCTTAAAGAATGAAATATATACTTATTTTTGATTGAAGTATATTGAATATTTTCCAAGTGTTGAAAATAAATAAAATTTGTGAATTACTTATGAATGTATAAGTATGGAAATGCTTTCCAATATAAGGTGAATATTTTGAGAATTTATCTTTTTGAAGATAAATTGAAATGAATAATTGAAATCGAATATCCATAGATATTTTGGATTATAAATTCATTAAGAAATTTATAAAAGAAAGTGGAATTGGTTTAAAAATAAATATTGATTTATTTTGAAATGTGAAAATTATACATCTTGTAAAGATATTTTGGAAAATAAATAATTTGGAAAATTATTTGAAAACTTGTGATGTGTGCATATCCAGTGATAGTTCAATAGCCGACTATCAATATTTTTCTTTGAATGGGTAATTGATGTGATTTGTTTGAATGTGAATGCTACACTTATTTTTGAATAAGCGCTCACTATTCGGGTTAACCGGGAAAGGACCATGGGGGTCGTATAACCCATTCCGAATATGTGATACGTCGTTATGAATTGCATTTGAAGATCGGTGTTGAAGACCCGGTATTTGCGAGAGCGATAGGATGACCTGTCGATTGTCTCTGCACTGAGTTGCAGCGGTATAGAGACTCCCTAAATGATGGGAAATCCGATCAGGATTGTGAATATCCGGATTGCAAGGACTTCTTTGTAAGTGCCTTCGGTTTTGTTCGAGCCCGGAACAGACTTGTATGGATTGTGTGTCTGACATTACAAGTTGAGATATAAAGCCGATTGCTTTCAAATATATTTCTGTTGGTGGCGGAGAATTTATTCTTTTAGCTTAACACCCTTCTCTGAGACGTACGAGCTCAGAGGTTATGTAGTTGAATGTTATCAGCGATATATTCCCAATTTGGTAATGTGACATGCTGAGTGTTGCTGTAAATGATCATTGTGTTGATTATTGTGATAGGATCGTTTATATGATCATCTATCTTGGTGATCATTGTGTTGATCATTTGTTGACCCAAAGCATGACTTTTGTATAAAGTATGTTTTTGTGGACGTGACTTCGTCGAGCCTCACACCCCGGAAATGGTCAAAACAGGAAAGATGCGGCAAGGTTATGAGGGGTAGCTCCCTTTAGGGTATGTACATTTCCTTCTGGATAGAGGTGGTATCATGGTATGGAGCCCAGATATTTAACCTATGTGGTTACCGCGAATTTATTACTTTGTGGTTGTTGGTTATCGGGATCCCGTGAGAAAGGTCGTTTACGATCGGGGAATGGCGTGCTCGTGTCAGTAGTTACCCAGTTAGGGGTAACCCGGCCTTGTGTTGGCAGAGTTCCGGTTTGGTTCTCGGGGATGTCTTTCCAGAGGCATTCTCATGTGGCAATGGGAAGTTCCTTGGCCTGACCATTTGTTGGAAATCCAAAGAAACAATACGATCTTGTACGGATTTAGTTGTAGAACCTATCATTCACTTATGGTGTCGCAACACTGTTTGGATGGTAGCTATAGTAGGCATACGATAATGGTCGTATGTTGGCTAAGATTTATATTCTACTTTCAAAATGAATTTTTCCCCTACACTATGCACTAGTAATAATATCAAATGTTATTTTAAATGTGTATCAAGCATCTTTGACTATCATAAGGAGAAATCTCCTCCGATTCTGCGTTTGCATTGTGTGTGTGTGCGGGAGGCCTTATGGTAGTCTCATTTTTAAAAGCATTGCGAATTGACTTTAAAAATATTCCTCTATTTTGATTTTAAAGATAAATAAACTGTTTTGAGTTCTCACACCAGTCACATGACTGACTTGGAGTTTATTGTTCTCCTTCCTAAACTCTGGGTGCCCACCAATTTCCACACGGGCAGTCAAAAGTTAGGTTTATCAGGATATTCTGGATATTCTGGAGTTGCTGGAGGCAAGATGGATGGCATGGCGTATTACTAGTTTATATAGTATTTCTTTTTCCGCTGCATTGTTTGATGTTGATTGTTGTTGTACACTCTGATGATATGATGTAATGAAATGTAATGTATAAAATGTAATAACTGATATAGTTCTTTGTTTAAAGATTATTCATTTATTATTATATGTTGTTCCGCTGCGAATTGTGAGATTCTGATGTTGTTCATTTTGTTTTCTGTTCCGTTCTATGTTCTATTTTTCTTTCCCCTCCATTTTCTATTCTCTCTAATTTCTATTTTCTATGTTCTCTATTCTCTTTTTCTTCTATTTTAAAATGATCTATTTTATGTTTTCTTTTCTCTCCATTTTCTACCTTCTAATCTCCATCTTCTACCTTCTTCTCTCTTCTTCTCTCTTTTTCTTTTCTTAAATTCTTTTTAAAAACCATAACATTTCGGGTTTTTCGGCCTTCGATTTCTCGGCAGTCGATAAAGTGATTGTCGATGTTGAATTTTCGAAAGTCGAAAATTTTCGGAGCGTTACATTTGGTATCAGAGCATATGGTTAAGCGACAACCATGGTTCTGTTGGGTATTACTCATTAGAGATAGAGTCAGTAGTACTCTAGGATGAGTTTGAGTGTAATAATAGCTATGAGAGCGTATTTGTTAGTGAATATAAAATTGTTTTATATTGTGATGATTGGTTTATTGAGTGGCATATGAACTTTCGTCAGCGTGGTCCGCAAGACTATGCCGAAGGGGTTTCTAAACACTTGAATAGAACAATTCGACACAATATTGTTTTAAAATTGGGTAAATGAAATAATTTTACCTTGAGTATATTTTATATATAAAGGAATAATTTTTCAGAATTATTGAAGTGTATATAAGTTGATTGTTTAGTTATTTGAATAATCTAAATAAAGGAATTGTATAAATAAAAAGAATTATAAGAATTGAATTATAATTAAAGTAATTTACAATTGTGAAATAAACTTATATATATATGAGAAGTGAAACTAATGAATATATTTATGAATATGAGTAGTAAATAAAAATGAATTTAAAGTTAAATGGAAAATTTACTTAGAATTGGAAGCTGAATTGATTTATAAATGGGAATTTAAGTTAAGTAAAACCAGGTGATGGATGTGAACTTGAGTTATATAAATGAAATTCAACTGTTGTAATTGAATTGAATGAATGGATTGAATATTAATCAATTAAATGTAAATAATTGATATGGAATAATGAATGTAAGTGAAATTCATTAAAATCTAATGTTATTGGAAGTTGAATAAAAATCAATTTAATTAAACCAATTGTAAGCAAAGGAATTTGGTTGTAATTAATATACATTGATTGTTATATGATTGTTAGTTGATTGTATATAATTCATTAAGTGTTAATGAAATTGATTTAATAAAATTGGAAGCTAAAGTAATTGGAATTCAATTAGAAGTTAAGTGAATCTTGAATAGAATTGAATTTGAATTGGAAGTGAACCAACTTGAATATGAATTAGTGAATATAAGCAAATTGAAAATGAATGTTAGTAAACCCAATTTAAATGAATCAAATGTGATTAAATTGAAAACCAATTCATTGAATATTAATGAGAATATAAATGAATATATATTGGTTATGGATGATAGTTGGTTGATGTTTGCAATTGTTGCTTTTATTGCATTTGCTATGTGACATATATAGTTATTATGTTGATATATGTTGTATATTGATACTATTGTCCATATACATGATTCTCATGTTGTTTGTTGAGTGATTAGTAGGTGCGGATCGCGTTTGCTTCGCATTTGGAGCTCGCTTTCGCGCTATATTAGCCGTATATGCTTGCTAATAAAATATAAGGTACATATCTCGGATTACATACCGTACTTTTATACTTTTTTCCCTTCGGGATGCCTCATTACTTGATGAGATGTATATTTGTGATATATATACTGTCATTTTTTTTTCGGATCGAGCCGCGTAAAGGAGACTATGGCGAATTTTTCCGAAAATTTATGGCGTTAGAAAAAATTTGAGAAAATCTGGAAAATTTTGAAAACTTTAACTTTGATTTGGAATTGAAAGTTAAACAATAGTAGTTGTTTTTGAAAAGATAACTAAGTATGATTTGAAAACTTAGTAAGTTATTGTAAGAAGTTTAACTATGAATTTTGGGAAAATTAATAAATTCTGTACTTTTCTTACTTAATAATTTCGAGGACGAAATTCTTTTAAGGGGGGAAGATTGTAACGACCCAGAATTTTATTTAATTAAAATTTGAATATTTAATTAATTTTAAATGTTAATAAGTGAATTTATAAGTCAAATAAATTTTTATTTGAATTATTGGATTTAATTGGATAATTTAAATCGATAATTTAATATGTTAAATTATGGGAATAATTGAAAATTGGGTTAAATATGATTAGAAATGATTTGTAAAGTTTTATTTTATCATATTGGAGTTAGAATGTTATTTTAGAACTTTTAAAATCAAATTAAAAGTTAATTTGTGAAAATTGAATATTTTAATATTAAAATCGACTAGTGAAAATAGTCAATTTTTGAACAGTCTCAGAATTGAACGAAACCAGTTCCATTGGATCCGTAATAGTTAGTTATTACCGGATTTCAATTTTCGTGTCAATCGGAGCTATCGTTTGATCGTGGCAGCTCGAAACGCATCGAATTATTTTTAATTTTAATTTGGCGAGTTAAAATAGCCATTTTTCAAAAAGTCTCGGATTTCGATGAAACCAGTTTCATCGGATCCGTAATGTGATATTATTGTAAGGTTTCAAATTTCAAGTCGATTGGATTTACCGTTTGTCCGTTACGAATTAAAACGCCTAGAAAATCGCTTAAATCGGTTTAATTCAAATTGAGCGTTTATAGCCATAACTCGCACAGATGTCCGAATTAGCTTCCGAAACCTGTTCCATTGTGTCCGGAACGCGGGGTAAACCTTAGGAACGTCAGTTTCGGCGCGTAAATCGGAGTTCGGAATTTCCGGATGAATAGTGTTCGATTTTCTTCTATAAATAGACATGAGCCTTCATAATTTTAGAAAAAAATAAAATAAAAACCTAAATTATAACCCTAGCCGCCAGTGTAGGGTTCAATGGCCAGAAACGTTCGACCTTCCTCCCTCGATTACTCCAAATCCGTCGACAATTAGCCTTAGGTTTCAACTAGAGAATTGAAGAGGACATCAAGATCTACAAGTTCAACGGTGGAGATCGTGTTTGGAGCGACGATGGGGGAGATATGGAGCCGCGTGCGTGGGCTGTTCATGGACGTGCGCGCGCATCACGAGGTGGCCGAACTTCAGGTGGTTGGTGGTGGAGGTAGCTCTCGCGAAGGGCTTCGACATGGCAGTGGTTTGATGAGGTTTAGTTGAGTATTGATGGTGCAAATCAAAACCCTAGTTGCTTGTTGATGGGTTTGGGTGTGCGGCCTGTACGTGAATGAAGGGGAGAGGAAGAAAGCAAGGTGCGGTGGTGATTGCATGATGAAGGATCTAACGGCCTGAAATGGATGTGGGTTTATAAAATTTAAATTAAGTTGTAATTTATTTATTAAAACTCGTGTAACTTCAAAAATTCATAACTTTTTCATACGAGGTCGAAAACGCGCGAAACCAGTTGCGTTGGAATCGCATGGACGAGCACTACGCGATAGAGTTGGTTTGGATTTGTTTGGAGTTAGTGAGAATTTTGGGTAAAATTAAACGTCCGTTTAATTTTATTCGAAATAAATCGCTAAAACGGAATTTGAAATCAAGGTGAGAACTTCTCACTCAATCGAATCAGTTTCGATTTTATTTTAAATAGTTAGATTTAAAATATTTGAATGCATGTTTGAATGATGATTGTTATGTATTGATTGTTAAAATAGACATTATACGCCGTTAGTAAGCGGATGTTATTTATTAAAAACATATACCGCGAATATTTCATAAACAGTGAAATTGGTATTATATATAATAGCAATATATATATATTGGCATATGTATATATTGGAGTTATTGATTTCCCGCATTTTTTGTTTAGCGGATGAGACCCTATTACGCTGTTATTAAGCGGATAATATTTAATAAGAACATATACCGCGATAATTTCGTACTGGAACGGAATTGGTATTGTGCTAATGTTTGTGGATGCAGGAAACAGGTTGGAGGGATCCAACTGGATTCCTCAACAATTTTTATTTGATTTCAGATATTTTGATATTTGATGGATTTTCATATCGATATATGATATCGTTGTTGTCGTGATTGACTATTTGGTGTGTAGCATCATTGGACCAAATTTTGGGATTTTAAAATGATTTTTAAAGTGATTTTTGAGAATAGACTATATTTTGGAATTGATCCATTATAAATCAATAAACGTTATAATTTTTAAAGTTATAAAAATTATGATTTTTAAGAAATATAGTTGAAAGCTGATTTTTGAAAATAAGGAATTAATGACTTTATAAAATAGTTAAATTGGGATTTCTGAAATAATTGTGAAAAGTTTAAATATAGGATTTATAAAATTTGATTATTTTATAAATCAAAATGATGAAATTATAAAGGAGTTTAAAGACGTTTTTAAAATATTAATATGAATTGATTTATATAAGAGATTTATAAATGGATATTTATAAATTGAGATATTGAAATTATAAAACGAGTTTTTATAAGTGTTTGAATGAAGTGAAAATGAATTTCATTAAAGAATGAAATTTATAGAATTATAAACGGTGAAGTTATAAATGAAATTTATAAATAGTAAGATTTATAAATTTGTGAAGTATTAAAAGAATAGTTTTGAATAAATCAATGAATCTTATAAGTTATAAGATTTATAATTATGAAGTTTAAAGGAACGATTTTGTAAAATAATCGTTTTATAAGCATTTAACTTATAATATGGACTTTTAGTTCATAATTGGGATATAAATCGAATAGGCTAATAAAGGAGATTTATAAAGGAAGTTGTTATAAAATAAATAGAAATGGAATTTATAAACGTTGTTTTATAAATTCGCAAACAACTTATTTTGATAAGAAAATTGTTGAAACCTATTAATGGAGTTATATTCACGTTTTGAATAGTGAATAATCCTTTGAATTAAAATGAATAAAAGGATGAAATTGTTAATGAAGTATATTCACGTTTTTTGAATAGTGAATAACACGTTAAAGAAAATGTTTAGAATGTGATATTTTAAATAGAATTAAAACGATCTAACGATGTTTTAAATGTGTTGAGATTGGAAACCATAGATTTCAACATTTATTGTTGAAATAGACGTTTTCGAGAAATAGAAGGAGATGATGGACTATAACACTGTTGTTATAGTAAATGATTTCCGAAAGGAAATGTTTGGTATAGTATTGGGATTTATATATCTATCTTAAGTTCGAATCCCTATACTAGTGATTTTGGGTTGTCGTAACGATGTTTTACGTAACATTCGTTTTGGCCCAAATAAATATGTTTAAGAGAATGATTTCCTTAAAGAATGAAATATTTACTTATTTTTGATTGAAGTATATTGAATATTTTCCAAGTGTTGAAAATAAATAAAATTTGTGAATTACTTATGAATGTATAAGTATGGAAATGCTTTCCAATATAAGGTGAATATTTTGAGAATTTATCTTTTTGAAGATAAATTGAAATGAATAATTGAAATCGAATATCCATAGATATTTTGGATTATAAATTCATTAAGAAATTTATAAAAGAAAGTGGAATTGGTTTAAAAATAAATATTGATTTATTTTGAAATGTGAAAATTATACATCTTGTAAAGATATTTTGGAAAATAAATAATTTGGAAAATTATTTGAAAACTTGTGATGTGTGCATATCCAGTGATAGTTCAATAGCCGACTATCAATATTTTCCTTTGAATGGGTAATTGATGTGATTTGTTTGAATGTGAATGCTACACTTATTTTTGAATAAGCGCTCACTATTCGGGTTAACCGGGAAAGGACCATGGGGGTCGTATAACCCATTCCGAATATGTGATACGTCGTTATGAATTGCATTTGAAGATCGGTGTTGAAGACCCGGTATTTGCGAGAGCGATAGGATGACCTGTCGATTGTCTCTGCACTGAGTTGCAGCGGTATAGAGACTCCCTAAATGATGGGAAATCCGATCAGGATTGTGAATATCCGGATTGCAAGGACTTCTTTGTAAGTGCCTTCGGTTTTGTTCGAGCCCGGAACAGACTTGTATGGATTGTGTGTCTGACATTACAAGTTGAGATATAAAGCCGATTTCTTTCAAATATATTTCTGTTGGTGGCGGAGAATTTATTCTTTTAGCTTAACACCCTTCTCTGAGACGTACGAGCTCAGAGGTTATGTAGTTGAATGTTATCAGCGATATATTCCCAATTTGGTAATGTGACATGCTGAGTGTTGCTGTAAATGATCATTGTGTTGATTATTGTGATAGGATCGTTTATTTGATCGTCTATCTTGGTGATCATTGTGTTGATCATTTGTTGACCCAAAGCATGGCTTTTGTATAAAGTATGTTTTTGTGGACGTGACTTCGTCGAGCCTCACACCCAGGAAATGGTCAAAACAGGAAAGATGCGGCAAGGTTATGAGGGGTAGCTCCCTTTAGGGTATGTACATTTCCTTCTGGATAGAGGTGGTATCATGGTATGGAGCCCATATATTTAACCTATGTGGTTACCGCGAATTTATTACTTTGTGGTTGTTGGTTATCGGGATCCCGTGAGAAAGGTCGTTTACGATCGGGGAATGGCGTGCTCGTGTCAGTAGTTACCCAGTTAGGGGTAACCCGGCCTTGTGTTGGCAGAGTTCCGGTTTGGTTCTCGGGGATGTCTTTCCAGAGGCATTCTCATGTGGCAATGGGAAGTTCCTTGGCCTGACCATTTGTTGGAAATCCAAAGAAACAATACGATCTTGTACGGATTTAGTTGTAGAACCTATCATTCACTTATGGTGTCGCAACACTGTTTGGATGGTAGCTATAGTAGGCATATGATAATGGTCGTATGTTGGCTAAGATTTATATTCTACTTTCAAAATGAATTTTTCCCCTACACTATGCACTAGTAATAATATCAAATGTTATTTTAAATGCGTATCAAGCATTTTTGACTATCATAAGGAGAAATCTCCTCCAATTCTGCGTTTGCATTGTGTGTGTGTGCGGGAGGCCTTATGGTAGTCTCATTTTTAAAAGCATTGCGAATTGACGTTAAAAATATTCCTCTATTTTGATTTTAAATATAAATAAACTGTTTTGAGTTCTCACACCAGTCACATGACTGACTTGGAGTTTATTGTTTTCCTTCCTAAACTCTGGGTGCCCACCAATTTCCACACGGGCAGTCAAAAGTTAGGTTTATCAGGATATTCTGGATATTCTGGAGTTGCTGGAGGCAAGATGGATGGCATGGCGTATTACTAGTTTATATAGTATTTCTTTTTCCGCTGCATTGTTTGATGTTGATTGTTGTTGTACACTCTGATGATATGATGTAATGAAATGTAATGTATAAAATGTAATAACTGATATAGTTCTTTGTTTAAAGATTATTCATTTATTATTATATGTTGTTCCGCTGCGAATTGTGAGATTCTGATGTTGTTCTGTTGTGTTCTGTTCCGTTCTGTTCCGTTCTATGTTCTATTTTTCTTTCGCCTCCATTTTCTATTCTCTCTAATTTCTATTTTCTATGTTCTCTATTCTCTTTTTCTTCTATTTTAAAATGATCTATTTTATGTTTTCTTTTCTCTCCATTTTCTACCTTCTAATCTCCATCTTCTACCTTCTTCTCTCTTTTTCTCTCTTTTTCTTTTCTTAAATTCTTTTTAAAAACCATAATATTCGGGTTTTTCGGCCTTCGATTTCTCGGCAGTCGATAAAGTGAGTGTCGATGTTGAATTTTCGAAAGTCGAAAATTTTCGGAGCGTTACACGTTCCAAAGTTTCATTCAACTCCATAGAAGAGGTGAATCTTGATTCCTTTCACGGTCGCCTTGGTCCATCATCGTAATCCTCGGCTTTTCGTTTCCCCTTATCCTTGCCTGAATCTTTTTCAGTAGGATTTCCGCCTTTGACTGCATAAACTTCTACTCCCTCTCCTTCCTCTCTTTCAAGATTTGCATCGTCTAATCATAGAAATCCTTCGGCCTCATGATAAAATTCCTATAGAACCATAGGTGGATCCATTGTCAGTGAATTTTTGAGCTCCGTTCCATCAGTTATGCTAGATACAGGTGCCATTAAGACCATGGATGGATTTGGATGATCCATCGATGCTGCTGTTGCGTTAAATCTTGTTAAGAAGTTCCTCGATGACTCTTCGGTCTTCTACTTCATTGCCGCTTGACTTATCACATTCTTGGGCCTCGAGATGTGAACTCTAAACTGCCTTATGAACTTCTTGATCAGCTCGGTCCAAGTTCTAACGGAGCCGCTTTCCAATTTCCTGAACCATAATGCTGCTATGTCTGTCAGATACAGTGGAAAACATTGGGTCATGAATTCCTCCGATGCCCCCAGTATTCCATGTGTCTCATATATCTTATAAGATAAGCAGGTGGATCTGTCCTTCCATTACATGTCTCTAATGTCGGTAGCTTGAATTCTGGTGGATTCCTACCCTGCCTAATTACGGGAACGAAGGGGCTGATGTTAACATCTTCTAAATCTCTATTTACCAGTCTGCCTCTCATGGCTCGCCTGACCATATCTGCCAATCTATCACTGTCGGCAAGCTATAGTCCTTGTTCATTGCCTCTGATCTGCCCCTCGAGTTCGCGAGGGAATCCTAGAATCTGTTCTCTTGAACGAGCATCCGTTCCTCTATCAATTCCATATCGAATAGTTACATCTGGTATCCTACCTGAGGTCGGATCAACATGCTCTTGTGGAGTGCCCAGTTAATGGGCTGCTTCTGACGGTATTCTCTATTCTGGATCCTGGTTGTTCCACGCTCCTGATCCCTGTCTCCTGCACTCCTTGCAGTAACGTTCTCTTGATTCTGCACTCTAGCTTGTCCAATTTGCTGGAGTTGGTTCTGCACCATCTCCTCTTGCCTCTTCAGCATTCCCTCCTGCGTAGCTTCCATCATCATCTCCATCTCGTATCTGGATGAAAACTGAGGTCTGTTTTGCTCCTAAGGAAGCCTTCTGACTTCCTTCGTGCTAACTCCTCTCTGCTCTTTGTCTTCTTCCTGATTGTTTCACCATGGTTCCTTTTAGATCTAATCCTTTAGCTTTCCTCCAAGTCTTCAAGCTTTTAAATCCAAAATCCAAGCTTTAAAATCCCTTAGTTCGGCTTTTAGTGAAAGCACCAGAATATTTGCACCAAAATTGGTCACAAACACCCAATTGCCGATGAAAGCACCCGTTCACAATTACAGATCTCAGATAGCAAATATTTAGAGAACACAAATATGAAGAACACTCAAAATGTCAAAAAAAAAGTAGTAGAAACACATGATTTATAGTGGTGCGGCGTTGTAGCCTACATCCACTTTGAAGGATTGCCGCTTTATTTATTTTTTTTCGTTGGTTACAATGAGTTACAACTGATTATAACAGTACAATTGAAGTGTAGCGATGATTCTGGCAGAGTTTGGACGTAGAGGAGCCAAAAAATACTTTTATGTAAGTCCTAGGCCACTATTTATAGGCGTAGGCTGCAAATTTCCTGCTTAGATCTTTGAAGACCCCTTCTCTCATATGGGTGGGCCTACATGATCAATCCCATGACATTTGCACTCGGTCTGTGATGGATACGAACGAATTTCATATCGATCAATATTTCGTCCAATCGAGTCAAGATCGATTATGAACATCCTTTAGGTTGTAGACAAGCTCTTATAAAAATTTAATGGCATTTGGACTTGTAGATTACGAGTTATGATCGATGCAAATTTGTACTTTTCAATGGATGTTGAGTTCCTATCGATGCTGTTCGCATCGATCTCATTTGTAATGATAAGATGATGGTGACATGGAGCAATAAACTGGGGTAGATCCACCTTTCATGCAGCACTGACCGCATCCTCCTTCATACCTATTGAGTGCTATGCTTTTCGTATCGATGTCGATGTGTTTTCTTCGTATCGATCACCTCGTGCTAGCTTCGTATCAATGGAAAGCGACGGTTTCATATCGATCATCTGGTTGATCGATATGAAGTATGCATGAACATGATCGATACGAAGTAGATTAACGTGGTATACTTCGTATCAATACCAAAAACCTCCCCTTCGTACCGATGACGTTCTATGATCTTCGTATCGATCAAGCGAACGATCGATACGAAGTGTGCCGCGGTTGCATGGATACAAATTGGAAGATTTGGGGTGGATGAATACGAACGAGATGGGGATCGATACAAAGTGGTATGTGAAGTTTGATGGGTACGAATCGATGTGGTTGACGACCGATAAGATCCAAGCTATCCTTGTCTAATGGATACGAAGGAGGCTGTTGATGGATACGAATGAGTTAATTCTTTTGTCATCGATCACATCTTGAGCTTATGAACTCGCATTAACCCGAAATTTGGAACATCGGCTTTTATGGCTTTGCTTGTTGTGTCATACCAATTGTAGCTTATTTCGGATTCGTTCAAAACTTACCGACATCCATTGCCGACCTATACATAACTGGCAATCGAGGAGAACTGTCTTTAGTTTCCAGTTAGTCTTTTCGTATCACGGCCTTGCTAAAAGGCAGGATAACATAATATATATATAGTCTTAAATGAAATTGAAATTCCAACATACTAGATTCTATAACCAAAACCGTAAAAGGTCATATTGGAGAATGAATTCCATACAATGACAACCGTAAAGGCTCGTATTAGAAAAATGCACCGAGGCACCAATAGATGGTACTCTACCAACATAGAAGATGCCTACCTTTAACGTAGATAGTACATAATATGACATCACCCTGATCGTTACCGATTTATTCGGGAGCTCTTATAGGATACACAGCATACCAGATATATCGATGGTAGTCTAGAAAGGTGATGACCGTATCCTAATAGGTGCGACACATATAGCCATGCTGCATCTACCATGTTTAAGTCATTCCCAGTGATGAAGCTCGAGGTAATGGTTGCCTTTATCATAGGACATATTTCACTTGAATTCAACATTGCCAATTCTATCATACACTATTGATTTCCACAAATGTACAACCTCTGAGCTCGTACGTCTTGGAGAAAGTGTTAAATATAAGAGAGTTGTCTCCTACAGCGCCAAACAGATGTATGTTTGTAAGATCAATGTACGTGCATTTTAAAAATGCAATGTCATACATTCACCTATAAAAGTTGTCTAGAATAGGACAAATTGAAGGCACTCCCCAACTACATCTTTTAGGAAATCACCCTAAGTATTAGTAGCATGCATCCCCTGTGTAACACCCTATAAGTAGGCATTAGTTATTTAATTAGTTAGTTAGTTAATTAATTAGGTTTCAAAAATGGGATTTGTGCAAACAATGGAATTTGACAAAAACTTGTACTATTGCGTTTATGGCGAAATTCTAAGCAACTTTCATATTTGGAGTTTTGCGATCAGAGTTTAAGACAGAAAACGAATTCAAAATAGAAATAATTAAATAAGAAATAATTAACATTTTTATATTAATCCGAGCCCATAGGCCGACCCATCATTGAGGCCAGTCGACCCTTAGCGGTCGACAGGTCACCCTAGGCCGCAACGGCCCGGATGTAATATATTTCGATCGAACGGTTCTATTTGATTTTAGCACCTATAAATTCAAGCCTAGCTCTCCCTTCTCTTCTCATATATTTTCTAAAAACAGTAGCAAAGTTTGCTATTTCTTCCTCTCCACTTTCTTTCTAAATTTTAAAAGATAAGATATTTGTAATTATATTCATACAGATCAGAGAAGAGAAAAAATCTAATAAAAATGAGAAGAGAAGTAACCATATTCGTATTTGAGGTAATTTATATTTATACATATTTGTATCTATTTTCTTTCCGAAATCCTAAATCTCTTCTCAGATCTATTATTCTAATGTATGTATATATCTTTTTTATACATATCTCTTGGTTTAAAAGGATTTGAAGATGAATCAAAGGTTCTACTTCGGATCTGAAGATTTGGATTGCTTTTAAATGGTGAGTAGACATTTTTATAGATTGTTATGGCACGAAAATTATCCCGTTGGTGTATATTTCATTTTTATGCCTAAATGGATAATTGTATATGAGTTGTAGGAAATGAATTCCATACGATCTGAATATAATAAATATTGCCTACATATTCTTGTTTATAAATTGATTTAGCATTAAATACAACCTGATCTGGAAATCCTTCCCAAAAATATGAATTTAAAATATGAATTTAAATGAAATTTATACCAGATCTAAAATAGGTTGTACAAGAATGTTATAAATTTGAATTTTTACCATAATCTTACTAGAATATAAACTTTTCAATATTTGGAGTTCTGGAATTTAGATCCGTTTAATATTTGTAAATTAGTTTGATTTCTTTCCCTTTTATAAAGATCTTGCTTTTCATTTAATAAGGAATAGATGCAAAGAAAGAGAAAGAGATGTGGAAGTTGAATTCATTGTATTTTACACCGTCTATTTAACTAATAAGTAGAAAAGATTATTCCTTGTAATTTCAAATGATGTGACCTTTTATACTAAAGTTAAATCTTTATTGGACTAACTTAGGGAAATTAAAGCGGATAATCTTTTTCAGATAATTCCAACAATTTAACATGGAAAAGTGTATTCTAGTAAAGATAAAACAAAAACATATTTAATAAAGGTAAATATTTGTACGTAATTAATGTGCTTGTAATAATTAAATAATAAGCTAGTAATGATGCATATGCTTAATATTCACATTTAGGATAATTAACTAACAAGTAAAGAATCTAAAATGTTATTACTCCAATAAATGTACTAAATGTGAAACTACAATAAGTTAATAGGGTTAAGGGATTAATAGGACTGATAAAAATGGAATAGATATAAAGGTTACTAATTTGAAATTAGTAATCATACATAAATGTCTTAGAAAATGTCTGTTTGGATTTTGTGGATAAACTGACAGTTACGAGCATTTAACGCGGACTTATGGGTAGATAAATATTTAAGGTAAATATTATTGTCTTAAATAAAATGGGAATCAATAAACTAAGCCCAAATTCTATCTAAGTTTATATAAGTAAAGACTTAGGATGGTTAATTGGACTTAGTGGATTAGTGATGCAAGGTCAATAGATTTACTAGATGGAAGAATGACCTTCACTTTGATGCTACCAGCAATCAGGTATACTTATTACTGACGTGAGATATCATTAATCCAGCATCCCTTAATGACGTGAGAGATTGGGGTTTCTTTCTTGATTAGAAAGTATCAAATGGTCCAAATTTAAAATAAGGAGCGGTGTGGAAATATCTCCATAGGGGTTCGCTTTTGGTTTGAGGTCTTAAGTGGCTGAAGGGTCTTCCTTTCTCCTAAATGGAAGTATTAAGTAACATAGTGAGATTTCATATAATTAAATAAGACCGTCTCTAAAAAGTGTTTACTCGAGCGTTGAGGTCTTAAGTGGCTGAAGGGTTCACTTCCCTATCGAATAAAGTAACCTAATAAGATGCATTTATAATTGAAGAGTGAGAGTGGATTTCTCAAGGAAGGGTTCACTTTAGGTTTGGGATCTTAAGTGATTATAAAGTCTTCCTCTTCCCTATAAAAGAAGTATTAAGTAGCCAAATGAGATTTCCATGCACCGACAGTTAGGTAATACCATTGAGAAGCCCGCCTTTTGGAATTAGATCTTAAATGACGGGGTCTACCTATTTTCCAATGGGAAATATTAAGTGCCTTGGGTACTATTCCTTACATTGCTAAAGCCGAAATAATAATTGTACCATTTAGAAGCATGCCATTGGGATTATTCTTAAATAAGGGGATTTGCTTTATTTAATGTATTAAAATGACTAGATTCTACCTATTTTCTAATAAAAATGTATTAAGTGGCTTGGACACTATGTATTACATGGCCATGATATTATTGGCGATAGATGAGGTAGTAGTCAGACATTAACCGTTAGAAGCCTTAAATAATGGTTAAACGTCTTGTAGCTAGGACCCACTGAGCATTAACAACATTCTTAGGAAACCACATTCGAAATAGGTCTTAAATGACGAGGTCTGCCTCAGTTAAGGTCGTAAATGACGAGGTCTTCCTTTTTCTCTTTTAAAAGTATTATAGAAGCCCGCTAAACAGAAGTATTAAGTGGATAATGGATTTGGAAGTATTGGTTGGTTGTTATGGCTTCATTAGTATTTCATACATTGGGAAGTGATAAGCTTGTAATCGCTTGTGCAATGCAATGTTAGATTAGAGTTGCTAATTTATTGGATATAACAATTAAATGGAAATCTATCGGTTTAAGTTTATGTTATGAACAGTTTATATTTTTCCAATCACCAGAACGTTTTTCTAATCCCCTTCTTTTTTCAACCCATGTGATAAATTTAGAGGAATAGGACATTGGAGCTGGATGTGCTTTGTTGTTGGAGTATCTTCTTTCCTTATGCTCAATGCTGATTTTACAATCTGCTATCCAAGGAATACCATTAATTCCAAAGTTATAGTCAAAGTCAGTATCTTTATCCTATTATTGTTTCCATTGTGGGTTTAGATTTCTATCAGTCTCTAATAATGCACATGCTGATTTGCAGGTGCCAAATCCAACGTTCTGTGTGTTGATGGACTTGAGTTTCGATTTTTGTTGAAATTAAGGTCCATTAAGGTGTGGGTTGTTACATTTGGTATCAGAGCTCTAGGTTAATAGATAAGAGGAATGAAGATAAATTGAGAGAAATAATTTGTACTTTCCTATCCAGTAATACTATATTCTTAAGTTAGATTTCAGGAGTTCCAACTATAGAAGTAGTTGTAGTTCCACTTCAAAGGAATGGGCAAAGCAACCATGAGTTGGAATTATCCTAGAGCTAAGAATTTCACATCGACTTCAAAGTATGCCATGGAATGCCGATGATGCATAAAGCGCTATTAATAATAACATACGTATGACACATGGCTGAATCTTGAAGACTGGAGGTGTTCGACTTGATGGTTGAAATTCTAGCTACCTTGTGATTTGGACATTGAGTTCCAGTCGGAGACACACAATTATTCCGGATGAATGGGGGATTAGATTTTGTATGATGCAATTGGCTAGAAGCAAGTTTTGCTATGGTGCATTCATTGATCACCTCATTGATCGAAAACCAAATTTTTTTTATTTGAATAATTAATGTCAATTCTTTAGTATAAAAGCATATTTGAGAATTTTTATAAAAAAATGCCTTAGAGTTTTCAAAGGATTTCTTTTCCCAAGAACTTATTTTGGAAATTTTGTTTTAGTAACGTTTTGGAATTTTAGTTTTCAAAGAAATCTGTATACGACTAAGCTGGTCATGTTAAGGGATTTTTAGTTTATAAAAGATTAATTATTTATATCCTTAAAAAATTAGATGTATATACCAATAAAGGCTTTATATTGATTTTTGGCTAGAAAATAGTTTTCCAGTTTAGGAAAATTTTTGTTTTGGTATTTAGAAACCTTGACAAATTACATATAAGTTTAAATTTTGAGGGAAGTTTTAGTATCAAAAAGTTAACATCATTTAGAAACAAGTATAAAGAAGCATATATTTAGCTCAGTGGTTTTTTGATGTATAAAATCGAGGTTTTTTTATTTTTTCTCTAAGGTATGGACAAAACAGGAATGATGTTCAATTTTATTTGGGGTATGTAGTTTTAAGTGTTATGAAACCCACAACCAGTTGGAATAAATATTTTCATGCGAAATTGGCATGAAATAGCATCCGGAATATTTTTGGGTTTTCGAAAGTGTTATTGGTCGTAATAGTTTTGCTGAGGCTATTACAATCTTGCTATGAAAGGGTCAATATAATAAGGTAGATGCGGTCATGTGAAAGGTGGAATTTTTTGGATAAGCTAAAGATTGCGTGCGGAGCGGTTTAAGTATATTAACTAATTTAATCGGCTCTAATAAGTCCAAGTTCATCCTACACCCAAATTCGAGCTAGCGGTCGACTTAAGCGGTCGACTGCTAGGTGGATTCAGGCCGAACCCGAACCTGGAATATAGCCATAAGTCACGTCCAAATCTTCAGCTGTCACAACCACTTACTGTCTTATTCCTCTTTAATATTTTTAGCAGAACCTAATTCCACCTCCCCCTATCCTTCGCTTAACCATGGACTTTCTTCTCCATTCCTTTACCAACCGATGCAAAAATTCTTGGACTTCAGATCTTGCCCCACAATTACTCCGGATCTAAAACTTTTTCTCCCTTTTCCAACCACCTCTTAACCTATGGCACCTCCATGTGCTGGCGACTCTTCCTCTCGTCATCCCAGCCTTACTCCACAAGAAGCTCCTTGGCTTGACCGGGACGATTGGAAGGTCACCACTGTCTTGGAACGGTGGACTTTGATTTCCTTCACGGCTGACCAGTGAAGTTCGAAGATTTCGCCGCTTTCGGTCTTGAAGTGTTTTTCATCACTACAAGACATGCACAAATCCTTCGCTTGGAGACTTATGAACGTAAATATTACCCGCTCTACGTACGTCTTTTCAATCCATAGATGGCGACGACTACATTGAGTCTGAGGTAAAGGGAGCACAGATTGAAATGTCAAATCATGATCTTGCTAGTGTTTGGATATTTTGTAGTAGGCATAGATTTTGATGACATTGAGATAATAACCTAAAGGTTCTTCAGTGTATATTTTCTACAAATTTAGGTGATTGGAAGACCAAAAATTTGCGATGAATGGCCCTTCTCGTCGTGCGATCATTCAATACAACATCATTTCGAAGACGTACAGTCTTGACCAGATCTATACCTCAGTGCAGAAAGCTACCTATGCTATAGTGGTGTAGCCATCAATTGGGCTCGTGTCCACATGCTCCACATGGTCTGTGACGCCCTAGCTCTATACCCATGCTAGCCAAGAACACTATGGAGTAATGCCGTCAACTAGCATGGAGAATAAGGCTGTTGAGGAGCGACCATCCGTGTAATTTCTTTGTGCGAGCACCGATATGTCAGATAGTATAACATGCATTTCATTTCGAGAGGAAATCCAACATGCCGATACAAACTCAAAGCTACTACACAGTGGATATAATATCTTCGGAAACAAATATAGAAATAAGCATAACACAAATCAGTCACAGATATCCATATCACAAGGGCGGAAATAGATATGAATATATAACACTTAAAAGTGTACATCAGAGTAGCGGTCAAAAAGATCCACAATAACACAAAGGAATGGATACAAGTGCAAGACAAAAGAATATATGTACATTAAGGAGTCTCTATCTCAAATGTATAACAACATAAACTACCAATCTAAAGTAGTTAGAAAAAATCAGGCGATGGACCCTGATAAGAAGTCAAGTAGAAGCATTTGTAATATCTCGGTCTGACCCAAGTATTATTTAAGAAGAAAATAATAAACGGATCAGTCTAGCTATAAATATCAGATAAAATGAGATAGGATAATAGATGCGATTAAAACATATGATAACGAAATTGTCATACTATATAAAGTATACATCAACGAACAACAAAAATCATACAATATCCCAAGAAATCTCAAAGCACTAAAAAGAACGTCATATTCTTTATTTTATTCACCAAACCACAATTATTGATGATCATATCAATGCCAATCGAAAAAGTTAGTGAAACACAAATTCACTAATGCACAAAAATTGATAAAGCTTATCAATGCAAATCACGAAAATTGGTGAAACACAGATTCTAGAAATCGATCAATAGAAACCTAGAAATCACAAAAAGGGGAAGAGGCCTATCACTAGTTCGGGAGCATGAAAACACACCAACACGTGTATCACAAAAAGGAAAGCTATCCCATAGTCGCTAACCATAATTCGGAACATCAACACAGTACAAATGGTACGTCCAATGAACCTGATAAATGTTAGGCGCGTTTCCACCCTTCACCGAACCAAGTCCACCGAACCATCCGGTCCATCGAACCCCACTCCTTTCCAAGCAATGCCGAACCATCATCTGCCACACCTCCCATTGCCGGATCAACCCACTACCGGACCAAACCAAAAGCCAACCTCCACCGATCCAAGCATTGCCGAACCAACCTAGTCCCACCTACTACCGGATTCACCTTCACCGAACCGCCTCCTCTCCAAACAATGCCGGACCGATACACTCTCCAAAGCCGGTCCAACCAACTTCCCCTACATAGCCGAACCCAACTCATCCACTCATCACCGGGTCATGTCCCACCGAATCAAACTCTACCAAACCAACCTGCCTCCATCCATTGCCGAACCAGAAGCAAAGGAGGACACGACCGGACCAATTCTACCAGGCCAAATTGCATCGGCCCAGGCCCACCAGCAGCTATATACATCTAGGTCCCCTACCCCCAACCTCACTCTATAAATAGAGGGGCAGGGGTACAACAATGGCAGACAAGTTTGAGAGCTCAAGCACGGAAGGAACTTTCAAACAACTTTCATATACTTGTATACAAAGCTTTGTACTTGTAATCTGAAAGAAAAAGGAGAATAGCATATAAAATGGACGTAGGCACGTTCTGGCCGAACCACTATAAATCTGTGTGTCTTTTACAGTTTAGTCCATTTGTTTTATATATTTGCGTAAATCACCCAAATCATCCAGATCAACATAAAATCAGCTAATTCATACGACTCGGAGGTGTTTGCCCGTTCTTAGTGCAAACATTTTTGGTGCTTTCACTGAGAACAAGGAGCTCGAAGCTTCAGCTTCTCCCACTTAATCCTTTTCCTGTTTTGCCCATTTTTAGTGCAAACATTTTTGGTGCTTTCACTGAGAACAAGGAGCTCGAAGCTTCAGCTTCTCCCACTTAATCCTTTTCCTGTCATCATCGTTCGTTTGGAAAACATGGCTCCCGGATGGAAGAAAGATGCTAACAAAGGAAAGGACATGGCAACTGGCAGCATCCCAGATCTAGTGATCAAAGACCAAGCCAATCGTCCAGTTCCAACAACAAATTTAAATCAGGCAAATCCGACAGCCCCTGCTACGGAACAACCAATTACAAGAGCGGATCTGGACAAGGTTGTGGCTGAAGTAACTAATCGCTTCGCATCTCAACAAGAAGCCTTGGTGGACCAACTCCTGTCACGCTTAAGAGATGCTGAAGAATCCAACCGCAACACTGAATCATGGGGTGAGTCCCGGTCTGGAGGATCCGGGAGACGACAAAGGTCTTTCTTCTTCGAAGAGGCTAACAACAGAAACAGTCATGGTAGGAGCCGAGCCCGAACTCAGCTCGAATTCCGACCCGAGGAAACACTTGGAGCCAAACCCAACGGGGGAGGTTCCAGGTAAGGATCGGATGTGGCTGAGCCTGTCATGCTACCTAACCATGAAAACACCAGTAGACGGGGCCGAGCTGGAGTCCAGCTCGAAGTTGGACCCGAGGAAGTGCTGAGAGCAGAACCCATCAGGGGAAGATCAAGACAAGGGCCAACTGTGGCTGACCCCAGCATGCCCCCGGAAGACCAGAGGCAGCCATTGGAGAATGTCAGGAGTGATAAACGATACCATCCTTACAGGTCATCTGGACGGAATCAATCCCGCAGGGAAGAACCAAACTCATTTTTATCCGCTCCAAGTTCTGATGAAAGGATGGCGCGATTGTTCAGAGAGTGCGTCCAACGGGAGCAAAGGGATCGGGGGATAGGTGCTAGAGTAACCAGCCCCTTCACCCACAATATCGAGACTGCTATCACTCCCCGGGAATGGAAAATGCCGACGATGGAACCTTACAAGGGAACCTCTGATCCCACCGTACACTTACAAAGATACACCCAGCATATGCTCATGAGCGGAGCAACAGAGGGAGTGTTGTGTAAATGCTACCCACTATTCTTGGCAGATCTAACTACCGCCTGGTTCTGCCACCTACCCCAAGGGTCCATCAGCTCATGGGAAATGTTGAAAGAAAATTTCATCAGTCAGTTCCGCATTCATGTGGAACAACCCAAGGACGCTTATTCCTTATCTAATATCAAACAGAAACCCGGAGAGACAGTGCACCAATATCTCACCCGATTCAACGCTGCGGCGGCCGCAGTCCAAGATGCCGACGAGAAACTTATCCTAATGGCTCTCTGCAGTGGTGTACATCCGGATACTAAATTTTCTAGAAGACTAACCAAGGAAAAGCCAGCTACTTTACCTGATTTCTTCCATGAAGCTGGAAAATATATGAGACTTGAAGACGCTGCCACTGAGAGGCAGTCAGGGCAACAGGCTAAAACAGCCACAGACAGGGTTTCCGCTGCAACAAAGGATGTTCGGAGAAATGACTCTAGAGACAATGCTGGGGGCAAGAAGGGGGAAAAGCGCCTATATCGACCTGGACCAAGATTTGACTCCTACACTCCTTTGAATGAAACAATCGAAAACATCTTCCTAGCCACTCAAGACGAAGTTAGATACAAGCGCCCCCCGCACAAGAAGGTGTCAGATAACGCACTCAAGTCTGGAAAGTTCTGCCGCTTCCACGAATCCCACGGACATAACACCAATGAATGCCACCATCTCCGGGACTTGATTGAAGAACATATTAGAAGAAGGAGACTGGAACGCTATGTAAAAAGCCAAAGAAGGACTCCAGCTCCCACCAATGAAAACCCAGGGTTACCCTCCCAGAAGAAGGCGGAGGAAATCGCAACATCAGCGGCTCTAATCAAGAGAAAATAGTGGTCCATACCATATCAGGAGGACCACAAATCGCCGACAGAAGCTGGGCAGAGATGGAAAGATATGGTAAGTCACTTAGAAACGCTGAAGGCTACGTTAATTCTGTTATGGAAGAACGCTACCCGAAACGGAAAGAGAATAACGACATCACATTCAGTAGGCATGATCTAGAGGGAAGACGGTATCCACACATGGATCCTATGGTCATCTCTGCCTGGTTCGGTCCAGCCAATTTTTTTCGAATTTTAGTAAATACTGGAAGCTCAGTGAATATCCTATTCAAGCATGCATTCGAAAAAATGAAGCTATCAATGAAGGATGTGTCTCCCTGCAACAAACCACTACATGGTTTCACTGGAGATGCGAAGATGCCCCTCGGACAACTGGACCTTTTTGTTGAAATAGGAAGTCATCCCCGCTCCGCTGTGCGAAAACAAACATTTGTACTGATAGAGAACCATTCGGCCTACAACGCCTTTTCGGGAAGACCAGCCTTGTCTGACTTCCAAATTATCCTAGCCCCATGGTGCCTGAAGATGAATTTCCCAACAGATAACGGAGTAGGATAAATAGAGGGAGATCAAGACGCTGCTCGAGACTGCTATGTAACTGAACTTCGCAATAACCGCAGGAAGGATAAAGGAAAGGATGCAGAGACTTCTCTCTACAAGAAAAACCTGGAAGCATAGCAATTAAAGAAAGCCCCTCCTCTTCGATATACCAGCGATCCTTTCAACGAATTAGACCCCAGGGACAAAGAGGAGGAGGCCACCACCAAGCCTGCAGAGGCTATGGAATTTGTATCTATAGACAAACACGACCCAAGTAGACTGCTGAGGGTCGGGTCTCAGTTAAGAGCGGAGTTGAAAGATCAACTCGTCGATTTTCTTCGCCACAACGTGGATGTATTTGCATGGACGCACACCGACATTACAGGAATCTCTCCAGACGTAGCATGCCACATGCTGAACATCGATCCCACCAAGGTGCTAGTGAAGCAGAAAAAGAGGAGCATGGGGGCAGAATAATCAGCGACCGTCGAAGAAGAAGTAAAGAACTTACTCGCCAATGACTTCATACGAGAAGCCATCTACCCAGAATGGATCGCCAACCCGGTACTGGTAAAGAAAGCTAGTGGGAAATGGCGAACATGCATCGACTTCTCCAACTTAAATGACGCTTGCTCGAAGGACTGCTTCCCACTCCCCCGAATCGACCAACTCGTGGACAGCACAGCCGGACACAAACTCTTATCCTTTATGGACGCATACTCAGGATATAACCAGATCCCTATGCACGCCCCCGATCAAGACCACACTAGTTTCATCACTGACCGGGGATTGTACTGCTACAAAGTAATGCCTTTTGAACTTAAAAATGCTGGAGCTACTTATCAACGCCTCGTCAACAAGATGTTTGCGAAATTAATAGGACGAACTATGGAGGTTTATGTGGATGACATGCTGGTAAAATCAAGGAAAGCCAACGATCATATAAACCACCTGGACGAGATGTTTCAAGTACTTCGCCAATATGGAATGAAGCTGAATCCTCTGAAGTGCTCATTCAGAGTATCGTCGGGAAAGTTCTTGTGATTCATCGTACATGCCAGGGGATTGAAGCGAACCCCGAACAAGTCCGGGATTTGCAAGATATCAAGATACCATCCACTCGAAGAGAGATACAAAGCCTAAACGGGAAGGTTGCTGCCCTAAGCAGGTTCATCTCTAAAGCAGCCGACAAATGCATCCCGTTCTTCGAAGCTCTTAAGAAGGACAAAGGAAAGTTCGAATGGACCGACGAATGCTCGACAATCTTCCTTAACTTAACCGAACACCTCCAAAGACCACCAGTACTCTCAACTCCAAATGAAGGCGAGGAACTATACCTATACCTTGCTGTATCATCCCACGCTTTAAGCGCCGCTTTGGTGAGGGAAGATGACCACGCACAGCGGCCCGTATACTTTGTAAGCAAGAGATTTACAGAGGCAGAAGCCAGATACCCTAAACTTGAAAAGCTAGCATACTGTTTACTAATCACGCCATGGAAACTGCGACACTATTTCCAATCTCATTCCATCAGAGTTTTAACTGATCAACCGCTAAGGCAGGTACTCCATCGCCCCGACACTTCTGGGCGACTACTTAAGTGATGCATTGAACTGAATCAATAAGATATTACCTACCATCCTCACACCACTATCAAGGGACAAGCCATAGCTAATTTCATTGCCGAATTCACTACTAACGAAGGTAAGGAGCAATCTGAAGTAGCAAAAAGTATCAAGTGGAATCTCTTCGTTGATGGAGCATCAAATGAGCAAGGCTCGGGGGCAGGTGTTGTGATAATCACCCCCAGGGGAAGGAAGCTGCACTATGCCCTAAGGTTGGAGTTCGCTGCCACCAACAATGACGCAGAATACGAAGCAGTGATAGCCGGTTTAGAGCTTGCCCTGGAGATTGGAGTCGGTTCTTTATGTCTCCATAGTGATTCTCAACTTATTGTAAATCAAATACTGGGAGAATTTCAAACTCGAGGAGATCGACTCACAACGTATCTAAAGAAGACCAAGCTGCTGCTCAATCAGTTGGATCACTATTTAATCAGACACATTCCTCGAGAGAAGAATCAGGAGGCCGACGAACTGGCAAAGCAAGCTAGCATCAAGGACGACATCGCTTCCCGAACAATAACCATCTTGCAGCAACTAGCCCCAAGTTACGAGACAATGAATATGATAGCTGCAATCGAAGAGTAAACTTGGATGACTCCTATCCGGAAATATTTACAAGATGGCACACTGCCCGACGGGCGTAACGAAGTCAAGAAAATCTTGAGGAAAGCTTCCCGCTATACAATGCAAGAAGGCATCCTCTATCGACGCGGCTTCTCTAATCCCTTATTAAGGTGTGTCGCTGGAAGGGAAACCAAAGAAATCTTATCCAACATACATCGAGGAAGTTGCGGAGATCACACTGGTGGGCAGACTCTGGCAAAGAAGATACTCCGATATGGATATTACTGGCCCACCTTAAACAAAGACGCCCTAGACTTCGTCAAAAGATGTGACAAGTGTCAGAAATTTGCTAAAATTCCTCGGCTACCAACAAACGAGATTACTCAATTGACCAGCCCTTGGCCCTTTGCAATATGGGAATTGACTTGATTGGCGAACTGCCAGTGGGCCGAGGCGGAGCCAAATATGCCGTAGTAGCAGTTGACTATTTCACCAAATGGGTGGAAGCGAAGCCTCTAAATAAAATATCTTCGGCAAAAGTTATTAACTTCTTGATCAAAAATGTTTTATGCAGGTACGGGGTTCCACTCAAAATCATATCGGACAATGGACTTCAATTTGACAGCGAGGAACTCGCCGACTGGTGCCAAGAGCACGGAATTCACAAAAGCTTCTCATCTGTGGCTTACCCCCAGGAAAACGGACAAGTCGAGGCTGTCAACAAGATCCTCAAAACCCTAATCAAGAAGAAACATGAAAAGTCAAAAGGCGCTTGGGTGGATGAACTTCCTACGGCACTTTGGGCCTACCGCACATCTTACAGAACATCAACAGGGCATACTCCTTTCTCTTTGGTATACGGATCAGAGGCCATGCTCTCAGTTGAAACTGTAGTGCCTTCCCACCGTAGGATCCACTACAACCCAGAAGAGAACGAAGAACTCCTCCACATGTCTTTGGATCTAGTTGAAGAGAGAAGAAACGATGCAACACTCAAAGCAGCAGCTCATAAGCAAAAAGTTGCAGCACAATACAACCCCAAAGTCAAGTACCGCAGCTTACAAGAAGGAGATCTTGTCCTCAAGCGGATCTTCCCACGCCCCGGAGCGCTAGATCCAATCTGGGAAGGACCCTATGTAATTCATAAAGATCTCCGCAACGGAGCCTATATTTTGTCAACAGTGGACGGAGAGGTGTTCCAGAGGGCATGGAACATCTGACACCTCCGTCGATACTTTTCTAAACTTGTACTGCCCATATGAAGTGAATTAACAAAGAGAATAGTGGACGTGAGCATTTTCGTGCCGAACCACTTTAAAAATCTTGTTTCTTTTTAACTTTTTCCTTTATATCCTGGCTGCTTGTTAAGCTTTATCCTTTTCTGTTGAACAAAGTCATGTATAACGACGTTTCCATACTAGAACCTCACGGCGCAACCTCACCTGGACAAGACCCAACATGTACTATGCGATTCTATGCACTCGCCAATGAGACACTTTTGTTCCAGCATCCCTCTGCTGCGGGTTAACTCATTGCTCGCGACTGCCCTCAAAGCCAACTGTAATAAGCCGATTATAAGCCATGAAGAAGGCCGACTATAGCCGATGGCAGCTCATTACGGCTTTCGGCTCGCCGGCAGCTGTGAACCTACTTTAAGCCCCAACATAAGGTGTGGCCAGCCAGGGGTAGTTCACGGTTGACGATCGGCACCCACGCTAGCCGGCCACAGTAAATCGAATAATACCCACGATTACGGGCCATAATGGCTCGGATAGTTACTGTGCGCGATCTCGGCTCCGATATGTCTTAAGTGCGGCTGTGGTAAAAAAGATAAACTCCCCGCGGAGGCGTAAGATGGGTGACAAATGTCTCCAAAACCCACAGCTAGGGAAAGTGACTACAAAACCCGTTTACCACGAACTTAAGCATATCGACGGCCTTCCGTGATTGGAAGTTTTACTGTTTCTCATATTTCCATTACATTTAAAAACTTTTCTCCTATCCTATATAACAGTCCCTAAAGTACAGTCACAAAATAGGAGAACTCTCGCTTGTGGAAATATGAGCTCACATCCGAATGACGGAACACTCAGCTGCATTCCATACTCAGTCACGCAAGACATTCAAAGCAACCCTCTACAACTAAAACACGAAGGGCAGTACTTTCTTCTCTTGTATACAAATATGTAGCTTTAATTTATTCACACGTCATATTGGCATTACAAGACATGAAATAATATTTTAAGCAGAAACTTAGCATTAAATACGATTGAGTCACATGCATAAACACGCAGCTGTATTTCTTATGCAACATATCAAAATGACAACAGCATTCAAACATGACAGAATCAGCTTATGTTATAAAATTACATAAAGTCGTTCTTTACAAATAATATAATTACAAGTTACGTTAATGTTTCGGAATAACATAGACAGCAACCAAAATATGTACAAGTCAAGTCAAAGAATCGGGGCTTCGCCTTCATCCCGCTAGCCCTCCGGATCTACTTAACGGCAAGGTCGGAGCTCCCTGCATGTACTCCTGAGATCCCGCCTGCCCAATTCAGAAGAGAATCCATCAGTAGTCACGAAAGATAAGCGATCAAATCATGAAAAGACTAAAAAGGAAGACTTACCAGCGTCTGCTCCCTGATCATCATCATCTAGCTGCACGCCTACCTCATCCTCAGCAAGCAGCCGCATGCCCTCCTTAACCGCCACCTTCTCTTCCTTGGTGAATTGGGCCGTAACCACATCCATCCTGAAAGCCGCACCACCTTCCTTATCCGCATCAGCCTTAGCCTCCTCCAAAGCCCGAAGATATATTCTAGCCATGACCCGGGGATAGTCGTCCATCCAGGACAGTTTGCCCTGCCTCCAAGTTCGGAAATACATGTCCTGGAGCATCTCATCCATCATCCCCTCGTTCTTCTCAAACTCTCTCATTCGGGCTTCGGAAGCCGACAGCAGTGCAACGGCGGCATCTTTCTCCAATCGGTATCTCGAGCAGTCAGCCTGAAGGGATTTCCGCATCACTTCCATATCCTCCTTCAGCTTGGCCAGAGCAAGCTCGGCGACCTCAAGCCTCCCAGATAACTCTTCTACCTGCTCGAGATCCGCTCTCCGAACCTCGTCCACCGTTGCGATGGCCATGTCAATCCGTTCCTTGCAGGCAGCCTCCATCTTTCGTAGTTCTGCCTTACTAGCCTCTTCCATAGTCTTCTTCAACCGCCTGGAGGCTGCCTCATGCTGAGAAATCTGAATGGCTTGATCGGCAAGCTGTTTGGCCTGATCAGCAACCTTTAGCCGCAACCGAATATTAGCACTCCCAATCTCCTCTCCAGCCTTGACCAGGCGGGCATGATGCCTCATCAACTTCCTGGTCTCCTCCGCGACCCGATCAATATTAGCCTTGGCTTCGTCCCCTATGGTAACTATCCGAGTAGTAAGCAAATCGAGGTCTAAGGACTTAGCCTCATCAAGCACCCGTACCATGGGATTGCGGGGAAGAAGATGCTCACCCGTGGCCTCGTCAAAAGAGATGTCCTGAAAACTCGGGTCCAGATCCGGATGGCCGACAAATGGGTTGCGAACCAAACTAGGATGGTCTATCGGGGTGACGGTTGGATTTTTGGACGGATGTGGGGAAGGCATAAGCTCAGTATCCTCCTTAGTAATATCATGGATAGGATGGACTGGAGGCTGAGGGCCAAGTGAAGGTTCAAACGAGGATCGGCCCCTCTTTCTCTTTTGCATATCTTCTTCAATAACTCCGAGAAGAGGGCGATATCTAACCACATCTCCAGGACGGCTAGCTGACGGCTTTGGTTTGGCGGAAGCTTTGAGTAACTTATACTGTTCAAGGCGGTGCCGAATATCTGATGTCTTGGCCACCTTACCCATTCCTGGAATAAAAACCAAGTGTTACAAGCACGCATGAAACTATGACTCAAGAAACATGTGAAGTTAAAAGAAGGAGTTAAGAATTCACCTTGAACCGCCGGAGTTGCCTTAGCTGAAATACTCTCAGAAGATAGACTGGCACCAGTCCCGGCCTTAACAGACCTCTTCGACTTCTCCACCAAGGCTGATCCTTTCTCCAACCCCTCAAAAGCCTGGCGGAAGGCATCATCCGTCCACTCTTGAATCTCGCCTGCTTGCCCAGGAGGCAAAGCCCCGGCGCCATCACCACCATCATTACCTTCTCTGTCGTCTCCACTCTCTGCCTCTCCTCCTACATCGCCTCCTTCGCCTTCACCTCTATCCTCCTCCACGTCTTCCTCCCCCGGAGTAATTGGGCACATGCTAGGGGAAGGGCCGTCGGACTTCTTAAGCTTTTTACCTCCGACAACTGGAGGTTTTGTGAAAGGCCTCCTCTTGCTACTCCTCGCAGTAGCCCCATCTTTACCTTTAGCAGCCCTCTCCTCGGCTGTATCTCTCTGCTTAACCACGGATTGACATGGCAGAATCAGGTTGTGCTCCAGGAGAGTGGCATTCCTGATTAGGTAAGAAGCCGACCTGTCCCTTCCAGAGATAGCCTCTATCTCCGCGGCCATCTGTACCAGGCGATCATTCTCCACGACCGCAAAGCCACCTGTCGCTAGCAAGAAATAAAAGCATATAAGAGGAAGCATTGCAGTCGGGACAAAGAAATTACAAGTGGAATTCAACTTACAGCCAGAAGTGAAAAGGCAAAAAGAAACGGAGTCGTCCTTGACGAAGAACCATTCCTTCTTAAACATGGTAAACTTCGAGTATAAGTCCAAGACCGGCCTGAAGGACACGGCTGACTCTAAGCTAATGTACGGAGACCCCTTCTTGTAGCCCCTCAGATTGTATAGATATCGAATTTCCCGGTTAGAAGGGGGGCGCCCATATCTCCTCTGGAAGATAACGAATAGACACACTAAGATGGCGTAGGAGTTGGGCTGAAGCTGAAAAGGATCCACTTTCAGGTAAGTAATAAAGCTGACTATCCACGCATTGATCGGAGGAATGGCCCCGCACATGCAAAGGTATCGGCTATACGCGAAATATCCCTCAGGGGGATTGTACGGCATCACCCCGTCCCCCGGCAACAGTATGCTCGCTCTGTCAATCCCAAAGGAGCGAGAGATAACATCAAGCTGCTCCTCTCTTAGAGAACTCGGAAAGCAATCGGGAGGGGAATTCAGAAGCTCTTGAGGGCCATATCCGTCCACTAATGACCTCGGGGCAGGTCCATGTCGCGCTGGTTCCGGCTGGACTGGGGGCACGACAGGAGACTCTCTTCGGTCCCTAGATTTCCTCTTATCTGATCGGGTTTCCACTCTTTGAGACATTTACCTACGACACAAGAAAGTATATTGTTAAAACACATAAACTAGGTAATCTAGGGTTTCACCAGTAATTCAAATATGAAAGTCCATCCGGTAAGGGGTTCATTCAACACTCAGGATCCCCGAGTTCGTTCAGTAAGGCCCAACCTAGAGCTCATTCAGCATTCCTAATACCTAGAGCTCATTCGGCATTCCTAATACCTAGAGCTCATTCAGCATTCCCAATACCAAGATTCATTCGGCATCTCAATCTCATTCGGCGATCGTACTCTCCAATTCATTCGGTACTCAGAACCCTCAAGCTCATTCGGTAGTACAAGATAAAAAGTTCATTCGGCGGCAAAGTTGTCTCCCTGGTTCGGCTAACACTGTGATTCGGCGAAAATAAGAGTTTGATTCTGCAAAAGGTTTTGCTCGATCGGTAAGGAATAACGAAGGCACGTGGCCCCTATTTATAAGCAGACATCAAAGACCGGACCAGATGACTCGGGGTTAAAAACCGGATGGGAATAACCACGCTAAAACAAAGCACGCCATATGCAGACATATGCCCTACTTTGGGGGGCAAATGTTGGGCGCGTTTCCACCCTTCACCAGATCAAGTCCACCGAACCATCCGGTCCACCGAACCCCACTCCTTTCCAAGCAATGCCGAACCACCATCTGCCACACCTCCCATTGCCGGATCAACCCACTACCGGACCAAACCAAAAGCCAAACTCCACCGATCCAAGCATTGCCGAACCAACCTAGTCCCACCTACTACCGGATTCACCTTCACCGAACCGCCTCCTCTCCAAACAATGCCGGATCGATACACTCTCCAAAGCCAGTCCAACCAACTTCCCCTACATAGCCGAACCCAACTCATCCACTCATCACCGGGTCATGTCCCACCGAACCAAACTCTACCAAACCAACCTGCCTCCATCCATTGCCGAACCAGAAGCAAGGGAGGACACGACCGGACCAATTCTACCAGGCCAAATTGCATCGGCCCAGGCCACCAGCAGCTATATACATCCAGGACCTCTGCCTCCAACCACACTCTATAAATAGAGGGGCAGGGGTACAACAATGGCAGACAAGTTTGATAGCTCAAGCACGGAAGGAACTTTCAAACAACTTTCATATACTTGTATACAAAGCTTTGTACTTGTAATCTGAAAGAAAAAGGAGAATAACATATAAAGTGGACGTAGGCACTTTCTGGCCGAACCACTATAAATCTGTGTGTCTTTTACAGTTTAGTCCATCTGTTTTATATATTTGCGTAAATCACCCAAATCATCCAGATCAACATAAAATCAGCTAATTCATACGACTCGGAGGTGTTTGCCCATTTTTATTTCAAACAATAAACCTGAACAACGATGTAGTACAATAACGGTACATCCATTGATCTAGATAAGCCGGAACATCGACGTAGTACAATAACGGTACGTCCGATGAACCAAAACTCAAATAATTCAGGACATCGACGTAGTACAATAACGGTATGTCCAATGAACCTGATCTACCTGAACAACGATGTAGTACAATAAAGGTACATCCATTGATCCAGATAAGCCGAAACATCAATGCAGTACAATAACGGTACGTCTGATGAACCGAGTACTGTAAAAGAACATGGGTCGCTAGCCCATAAAGAAATGAGACGAAGCTCAATAGAACGAGGTACAATCCCCCACGTGGACAAAGAGACATCGCATAACGCCAGTCTAAACCATAAAATGATTATCATTGATCGATAAGTGTAAATTACACTAAGCAAGTAAATAAATGAGTTTAGCTTCATGTCCCATAACCGCTGGCTTAACTTAATTATTTACGAACAAACTGTAGACTTCCACTCGAGGTTAAGTGTCAATTACACTAAGCTAGTAAATCTATGAGTTTAGCTTCATATCCCATAACCACTAGCTTAACTTAAATATTTACGAACAAATTATAGATCTCCACTCGAAAATCGCCATAAGAGATTCAATCGAACAAGTCCAAGAATTAACCGATGAAGTAAACGTAAACATTTCATACCACTTGTTTTGCTAAGCCGTTTAATTAGATTTCTCATATGAATAGGGTAAAGGTTTGTGTATACTAATAGATTGGAAAACGGTTGAAGAAAACAAGTTTTGTAATAAAATAGTGTTGAATTTTTTTTGATAAAAGAGTTTTTATATTTACTACTAGTATAAAAAACCTTTATATTTTTAAAGTGACAAATCACAGGAATAATTGTAGAAATAATCAATCACCAAAGATTCACATTCAAAGGCGTGAATCAAAGCCACAAAAATCTATATCGAATCCATCAAATGGATATTCTCAAAAATTCTGAAAAGAAGTCATCAAACTTGACAAGAAATGATAACAATAAGTCGGATCAATACGAATCGATTAAAATTGAAAATCAACACAAAATAGGCAAATTGGGCCTATATAAGCAGGTCAGTCGACTGACTACAAAAGACCAGTCTACTGATCCAGAAACCTGGAAGTTTCATTTCCTGCAGCCAGTCGACTGATTATAGCGGCCAGTCGACTGATTGTAGGAAATAGAGACTCCCTGTCTCTATAAACAGCCTCAGAACCCTTATTAGCTACAGCCGGTCGACTGATTGCAAGAGGTCAGTCGACTGACTGAGCTGTGGGGCTGTTTTCAGCCTATCCAATGAAGAGCAAACTCTTCCAAGTTGCAACCGAACGAGTAATGGTGCTAGTGGTTTATGCCAATCGACGACCCGGCCTTATAGGCTCTTCGATGCATCACCAAAAACATGTTTAAAAATCAAAGTTAGGATTTTTGAAGATTTGACTTCAAAACCAAAAGTTAGAATATTCACAAATTCAATTCAAACCAAAAGAAAATGCACATGAATAAGTGTTAGGAATTTATACCCAACAATCAAAGATAGTTATAGACAAATATGTGAGATAAAAATCTCACCTTTAAACCCAAAAACTATGAAAAGAAGCTATAGAGCAATGGCAAGAACAAATCACACTTCAATTCCAACCCAACAAGCTTGAATCTAAGCTTAAAAGAGAAACTTTTCCTAAGTTAGGTTTAGGAATTTGTGAAATATAAAGGAGAATGAGTTGGAGAAGAAGAAGAGAAGTCTTACCAAAGCTTCTTCTATGAATTTGGAGTTAAAGCTTGGATTTTGCAAAGATAATTAGGGCTTGGAGTTTTAATTTCCCATTCCACTCTCCATTGTTGCTAAACTTGAGTATTAGGAAATAGAAATGAAGTAATGAAGAGGAGAGAGTTGGGGCTAAGTTAATAAGTGGGGTTAATGGGTTGAAACCAAACCAAAGCCCTAAGTGAAAAAGTGACAAAATTCCACTAACTCCAAACATATTGAAGTTTATACTTAAAAAGGTCGCAAACGTCATTTTGAACTCAATGTTGGTGGTCTCGAGTCCAAATTCGACCGTTTGCTAAAAGTAGCATTTTGGACTACAGTCCAGCTAACGATGAAATATTTAAGTAAAATATTTAAATATTCAATCGTAAAATATGCGGGTTGTTACATGGTCGATTAAGGAGTTGGTACCTTGAGGACTCACTTTCCATATTGCCACTTGCTCACTCGAGTGTTTAGGAATTACGAGGTAAATTTTAGCGGGGAGCGAATAGTAAAGAAGGCCCCTCCCGCCATCGACTGGACCAGCATTAAGAGGATAAATATTCTTTGCCGCCTATCGTACTACCTGTACCATAGCCAGAGCCACAGCACCGGCAGTAGTCGATTGCCCGATTGGTTTTCATACTCGAAACAGACTCACATAAATCAACAAAATCACAATGACTGCCATTCGAGTTATTTCGTCTACATATCGTAGCTCAAGAATGAATACAGAGACTTCGAAATCATCGTTAACATTTCGAAGGGCAAGAAGCAACAAATCAGCCGAATAAGGATATCTAATATAGGATTCTTTGAATCATAGAATGTGACTTGATAATAGGCAAGCCATTTCATCTCAAAAATTCCGAACTCTAAATAGAAAACGGCGTGCTAGTTCGCACAAAAAGATAAGCTATAAGCAACAATCCCAAATCCTCATACATCATGCCAAATATTATGGATCACCTCAATAGGATTCGTAATCCTCACAAAAGAACAAGGCATGAACATCCAAAAGCATTAACAAACTACTCCGATACGGATGGTCTCAAGCACTCATAATGAAGAGGACTCGAATAAAACCATCACGATTAGGATCACTCTAAGATAAGATGTTATTAATTCTAATTTTGGAATACTATGGAATAAAAATATTCCTAGGCATATCCCAAACTTCTATCTTAAAGGACATGATAAGATAAAGGGCACGATGATTAAGGAATCTGTAACACTTGTATTATATTTGGATGTACCATAATATGTGTTTATATTCTATGTTTATCATATTCTGTTCTGAACTCATCTCCGATACGAAGTTGTGATACCCCACCTCAAGACCCATATTAACAAAAAGTATTACTAGGTAATACCGTCTGCTAATGTAGAGTATATGGCTGGTTATAAGCGGCCGTCTCTAGCCTTGTCTTAAATATATATTAAATACGTCGATAAATGCTCTATATTTTTTTCCTAATTCAAGTGGATCGACATATCCAATAAATACGTAATACGAAGTCACAGGTATCTATAGGATCTATCAAAATAAAATGCAACAACTCAAATGCAAAACAAATCATAGAATAGTAGATAATCAGATATATACGCATATACAGATATATCACGGAGTATACAAAATGATACAACACATATGTGGTATAATGACCATAATATAACGAATCAAAACAACATACAAATCAAAGTAGCAACAAAAAGATTACACAAAAGCGACAACAAAAAGCTAGCATAAAAGTGCATACGGAAGCAGAATAAGCTAAGTCCAAAGGGTACCTAACTTGAAACAGCTCAGTCTGACCCGAGTATAAAATGCACGGGTCTGTCTAGCTAAAAAAATTAGTTTAAGAGGATAATCGATAAGATAAGCATAAGGCAAGGTGATAATCTTCTCAAGTGAGAAGGAATAATTCAAGAGTATATGGTTACTTCACATGACATAATTAAGTAGGTACAGTAATTTCAAGTGAAATTAGGATATCACTAAATATGAATGCAACACAAAGGCGATAAAACTTCATAACAAATCTCATAATACAAGCACGCCTAATCTCATCAGCGTATTACAAAACATCAAATATGGCTTAGGAGAAAAATATAACTCCAAAGAGGAGAAATCCCAAACCCACCATATTGGAAAACTCAAAAGCAACTCAAAGAAATCACTATCTCCAAATATGCCACAAGGCAAATATATTTCCAAATAGGAGATTAAAATCTCAAATATACGCCATATCGGCAATCTCACTAAAACGCCAGGTGTTAACAAACTCAAATATCAAATACAGAACTCGATAAGAAGTTCAATTTCCAAAGATGTAATCGCCATATATAATATCTCAAACGGCTCAAATGGCCAATAATGTAAAAATGCAATACACTTGGAAAATCAGAAAGAAATCAATGAAATCATCTCAAAGATACAGCACGTACTTATGACCGAAGCCTGCCTAGTATTGTTCTCTCAAAATTTGATGCCACGCCTCTTAGACAAATGTCCCAAAGAACAACGTCCTGAATAACACTGTTCTCATTTGCTCGAATGGTGCAAATCATGTATTTTATATATAAAATAATTTATGTTAGAAAACATGCTTTTAAAATCAATTTTCGAAATCAATTTTCAATACTGGATTTGAAAATTCCCATATTATTGAGAATAAATAGATTTTGTATTTGAAAATACTTTAAAAATACTATAGAATAATTATTTAAAATTCCTATTATTTTTAAAAATTATTTCAAAGCTGTTTGGAAAAATCCGTGCTCGAAAACGAATAAAGCAGAAAAAATAACTCAAACCGATATTCGAATTCAATTCAACTTTAATCCAAAATTTGAGTTTCAAAATCTCCATGATTTGGATAGTATATTGATAAACATCATGGCTCTCAAAACATCACAAAAACATTATCAAAATCAAGAACTACAGAGAGCAAAACAAGCTAGAATCAACCCGGAAATAAAAGTACAACAAAAGAGAATGGACGACAAAGAAATGCCCCCAAGGTCGACCGCCAATTCGATCTCTCAACTCCATAGGTCAACCACACGGTCGACCTAAGGAAGGACATGGTCGACCTATCGATCGACCATCATCACATGAATTTTTCAAGGTAATTTGCAATCTACGAACTGATTCTCTAGAAAACTTTTAACATAGCGAATGGATGAGTTTTGCCACCAAATTTTGCAAGCACGAAGTGCAACACATAAACTACAAACTAAAGAAAATCCAACAACTTTGCAGGAATTGAGAGATACAACTGCTCAAAGTAGCAACCAGAAATATATTTTCACGAAAAGAAAAAATCAGTAGAAACTATTTATTGAATCTACAATATTTCATAAATTTCATCTCTTTGAGCGCTGCAGCAACTAAAGAATATGAATTATTAACTCACCTTACTATTAGAGATGATCAAACCTTGATAACCAGAAGAAAGATTGGAGCTTGGGTTGAATTTGAGCTTTGATATCCTATATAAACTTGAAACAAGGACATGAAGGAAGAAACAAGTACTGTTAATAGAGAAATATTTTTAAAACTTGATTTTTAATGAATAATTGGTTTTAGATTTTGATTACCTGTTGATTTAGCTCCAATTTAGTTTTTAAAATACTAAATTTGAGTTTAATTTGATGATTTTTGGCTAGAGTTCGAGAATGGGGAATAGTTTCTTAAGATTTCTGGAATGTACTAATGCTTTCTACTGTACGTGAATGAAAGTGAGAAGGAGTGAATAGAAACTTTGTGTACCAACCCAAAATTTAATCACTTTAAAATATGCCATTTAAAGTCATTTTAAATATAAAATAGATAAGGTTATATGATTCAATCAATATTAGATAGAATTTGGAAAGAGAAGTACACACAAAATAGTAACATTTGCCTTTATTGACAAAAGTGACAAAAATATGATTTCAGAAATTTAAGTTTCGATGGTTAAACAAATAATTTTATTTTATTTATAAGCATTTATATTTTTAAATAGAAATATAAAAATTTATTTTTAAATTTGGTGTACATAAATAAATAGTTTAACTAAAACGTCAAAATGTGACCGTAAAACATTTTGTCGAAAATCAATGTTTTGTCGATTAAAAGTTATCACAACTTTGTCACACCTTTATTTTCTTATATAGGAAAATATATTCAAATAGAATGAGTATTAGTTAATTCACTAATCAATTTTACCTTTACTGTACATACTTAGAAAATTTTAGAATGTAATTAAGAAAAAGCAAGCACAAAAAGATAAACATGTCATCTCAAAGCAAAACGTAAACATCAAATCAAACAAACATAATTATTATATTCCTTACTTAATAATTAAGTGAAACTGACATAAAGTAATGATTTGAAATGTGATGTTAAGTGTTGAAAAAACAAGGTTGCTTAAAAAGTAAGTAAAGGGTATTTTGATCATTTTACATAATAATATTTTGTTTCAATTTTTTTTCTACAAATACCTACCACTTCTTTCACAAATTCCACACTTTCCATTCTTCTTCTTCTTCTTCCTTTTCTAATATCTCTTCTTCTTCTTCCTTAGAGCTTCAATGGCTTCTTCTCTTCCATTTCCTTACTAACATTTTCAAAACCATATCCAAAAAAGTCAAAACTCCACTAAACTTTGCCCAAGATCTTAGAATATCACCAAAATATGGTTTAGCTTATAAGAAGTAAAAAAATAATGGAGGAAGGGGAGGATCAAGGGAAAGTCGAGCCTTATTGACATTGTTGGAAGGTTTGTCCAAGAGTAAAGAAGAGGGAATGACTTATGGTCGAGAGCAAGTGGAAGTGAAGTGATGAACGAGCACTAGGAAGTGAGGTGGAGTTGTTTAGATGATGGTTTGGTGAAGATAAGATGATTTAGTGAAGTCCTGAATTAAATGAATATTGGTAGGAAGTTAATCTTTTGGTAAAAGGTAAGTACTCTTATTTTAACGTTACTAATTTCTAAAAATATTTCAAGTTAATTAAATGAAAAGTTCGTTATATGTTTGATGATTTATTGGAGGATAACTTGGTTGATATTATGGTTGATTATATGTTTGTGATATAGATGATAACTTGGTTTAATAAATGATAGGAGAAATGATTAGTAAGTATAGTTAATTCAATGGAAATTAAATCCATATAAATGTGTGTATGGAAATTATTTAGAGTCTTAATGATTTCAAATATCTAAAAAGATTGAAAATAATATTATAATAATACAATATTATAATATGAAATGAAATGGAATGGAAACTAAGTTTGAAATGATGAAAATATTGTTTTAAATGATTTAAAATAGTTCAAAAATGGATTAAAACAAATTTGAAGTGTTTCGGACAAGTTTCGGAGCAATTCACAAATTGGTCAAAATCGAGCTCGCCGCGTAGCGGAAGTTCATAAATTTCGACCCCTAACTTCAAATTAACATAGGGAATGATTTATATGTTGAATTTATTCAAAATAAAAATTCTTTGGTCCACAATAATAAGAGTTTTCCAACGAAGAAAGGAAATCAAGATTTCATCAAGTAGATTTTGAAATATGTCCAAAGCAATTTTCTAAAAACAACGCGGTTTTGCAGTTCAGAATCCAAAAAGATGACATTTATGTTTTTCTAAGATAAAAGAAAAGAGACAAATTTTTTGAATATTAATTAGCCACTTACACCCTTTTTATTGATGATTAGTATGAAGGAACTGGGATCGAATTTGGGCGATCCCTATCCGAAAAACCGGTATCGGATTTGGGTGATTCCTATCCGAAAACCCCTTCAGACTAATTTTCGAAATAAAACATATTGAAGACAAAGATCTTCATGATGTAGTATTACTTGCCATTAGTCCTTGGAGGTGGAATTTACCATATCTATGGTGGTGGTAGTACTCTGTTATGAAAATCTTCGATTTGCAAGAATTTGATTTGAAGTTAAGAAAGGAATCTTTGATTAAGATTTAATAAATAATTTGGGAACATTTTCCCTAAGTTAAAATTTATAGCTTGAATATAAGAAATTTTTGACTAAAATTTAATGAATGATTTGGAAAAGTTTTTCTAATTAAAAGAGAAAACGATTTGGAATTATTCCAGGATTTAAGAAAAGTTTAAATAAACCAAAAGATTTGATAAATGAGGCTTAATAATTCTATGTACTCTTGAAAAGAAAATTGAATAAATTTAAAGGAATATATCTAAGAAAGATATTCGATTTAAATAAAAGATTAAGTAATTGGTTGATGATTAATATCCACTTATGAACTTAACATCTTTTAAAGCTATGATTGGCTTCGAAGCAACAGTGGGCGGATTTGGGTGATTCCTATCCGAAAACCACTTCGAACCAATGTATACGTTCGAAAGTGAAGACACGTTGAAGATGATGGTTATTGAAGACAATTGATCTTTATAGCATTAGGACCGCTTGTTGACATGTTCTGTATGCTCCCATTATAGAGTTATTTATATCAATGGTCTCCTCGTTGTGGAAATTTTTCAGATTGCAAGGATTACTTGCTACTAGTGGTAGTAGGAGAGTGCCTTTGATTTCGTTCAGTCCCATAATAAACTTGTATGGTGAATGTTTGACATTGCATTTCAGACACACAATGTTTAACATTTACAAATGTACATTTATTTGGTGGTGGAGAAGGCAACTTATCTCAGCTTAACACCTTTCTTTGAGATAAACGAGCTCAGTGGTTGTATGCTTGTGGGAGTCAAATAAAGATCAAAGGAATAGCAGTATGGCATTCAAAGTGGAACCTATTATGATCAAAGCGTAGTTTTGTAAAAAAGCGTGGCTTTGAAGAAATTGAGCGTAGCCTCACATCCCGGAAGATGATATAGGAAACTATGTAATCTGATAGACATAAATTCAGAATAAGTGAGTATGTATGGTGATGTCTAATACTTTGGGCCCTTTGGGGGACACGTCCCTCTAGGCATTTATTGCTCCATTTTGATAAAGTGGTTAGCTTGAGAAAAGCAGGGAACTACCAGTTATTAGTGGTAGTATAGCAAGTACACTCCCAAGTGACTAGCTTGAGAAAGACGATTAAGGCACCGCGAGAACTAAATTTGTTATGCGTGGATCGGAGAAAAGGCCACTAGTTCCCTATCATGTTGGAAATCCAATCCCAATTCGAGATTTACGGTTTTGATTGTATTCCTAAAATTTCTGTAACGACTTGCAAACATTTCAGCTACCCCCTTTTTGGTATCATATATTCCATTCGGTATGTTCCGTTGACCCATCCGGATATATTCCCTTAGACTTAGTACGGGTATTGATGCCTTATTTGAATAACTTTATTTGAAAAGTGTTTTCAAAAGAATGTCATTAAAAATAATGTCAAGTATATTTTGGTATAAAAGTGTTTTGGTTACCATAAGGTAAAAGCCTGTCCCTGTTTATGTGTGGGCGTGGTCTTATGAGATACCCTTCTTTTCAAAGGTTTTGATAATATAGTCATTTGAAATTTTGAGTAATTCATGCTAGTTTATCAAGCCTAATCCGGGTAATTTTAGGTCAGATCAGAGTAGTTTCAGATTGAGTTGAAGACAGTTGGAGTTTACATAATAGAGATGGAAATCTTCATCATCATATGGACGTATTCTATTATCCGCTACATCTATTGCATTTTTTTGTTGTTTTCAGCATTTCTAAGGACATAAGTTTATAACTGTCCAGGTTAAATCAAGGTTAGACTCTGATATTGTATTTTAAAATTTTCCGTTGTAAAGATTATTGCTGAAATAATATATATTGTTCCATTCTTGTGAGATTCCGTTTTGTCTTTATTTTTTTTCGACCCTAAATGATCCGTCTTTTCGTGCAATTTGATTTAGACATGTGTAGTTTATTGTCGATTCAAAGGATACGGAAAAACGGGTCGTTATAGTTTCTCCTTTACTTTCTTTACAGGCTACATTATCTAAATGGGCTTCGACCCAAATTATAAAAGATAATAGCATAAGCTATCCATTTAACCCTTAAAACTTATGTACACTAATGAAATGAATTCAACTAACCAATATTTTCAAGTTTTCACACAAAAAAATTATGAAACCAAGGTTACAAGTTAATTAAAGTATTTTGTACTTAACAAAAAGATAAATTTGGTTATAATAATATTTTTATTATTAAAAACCCATATTTTTAAATAAATAGCCAATTACACTTATAATTACATAAATCATTATTTTCAACTCCAAAAATTATACAATAATAATCTTCTTTCGTAATAAAATGTAACCAATAATTTTAAACTCAATTTTATGGTCAAATCATATTTTTAAACCCAATTTCACATTTTTATTAATATAACACTCTTTAAAAATCAAATACTCCTTTTTTTAAATTATTAAAAGAAGCAAATGGTAATAATTAATAAAATTATTCACTATCACCAAATAAAAATCATCTTCCACTTATTATTAACGCAAATCACTATAATAAAGTTCCAAAATGTTATTTTCTTTTTTTATTCCTAAAATTCATTGTTTATTCCAATTAAAAATTTAAATTCTCAAAATTATAATTAATTCTCAATATTAAATTATAACTACTTACAGGTAATCACTAAAACAAGGGTTGTTACAATATGTACTATATAAATTTACTTACCTTTTGCAATAATTTTCTCTATATTTCCTATGGTAAATAACCATTAATGAGGAGTATAACGAGGTGAAAAAGCTTAGAAAAATGAAGAGGCAAATGTGAATGGAGGTGAAGATGGATGGTGGGTATTTAAAGGAAAAAAATATGAACTAAAAATCATGATATTGATTTGCCAAAACATTACCATTATCTCATCCATTTACCTCCCTACTCCATCACCTTGCATGGCCGAAGTATCCCCCTATGTGGCTACTCCATGTGCAAATACTTTTATGTAAAAGTGAAGTGAAGTTTGCTTTTTAAGTGTGAAAATATCTTATATATTTTTTGTAATATATATATATATATATACACACACACAAGTTTATATGTATATGTATATTTGTATATATATGTGTGTTCTGTATATATTAGGGTATGCATGTGTACGTTACACATGTGCACATGACATATGAACAAGGTTGCAATAACTTTAAACAACTTTTGTTTGTTAAACAATTGAAAATCAAAAGCCGATTCCCGATTGTAGTTTCACTTATAAATTAATTTACATAAAACTGTATACGAAATTCAAAAATTAATTTCCTATCATTATTAATTAATCAAACGATCTCATTTGAATTATGAAACCATATAAATTAATATTAAACAATTGTCTACATAAAGTGCTATTATATCAAAAAAGCGTAATGACCCATATTTTTTTGATAATTAAAAATATTTAATTTAATAATATTTAAAATTTAATATTGTAAGAAATTAAAATATTGATTTATAAATAGGAAAGATTATTAGAATATAATTTAATAAGGCCGATCGAATGTGACGACCCGAAATTTTTGGACATTTAAAATTAGAATATTTAAATGATTTTAAATATCTAAAAGTTAAATTCTGACTTGAATTTCAAATATCACTGTTATTTGGCAATTAAATTATTTGATTTAATTATTGAATGTTGGACAAAATATTGTATCTTCAGTTTTGAGCCTTTTAAAAATAATTTGAAATCTTGTAACATTTATATTTATAATACTGAAGATAATAGTAGTGTTAACATTTGAAATTTGAAGTGTTTGTTCAGTTTTAAGAATATATAGTTTAAATTGATATTTAAAATATGCCTTTCGAGATACAGTCTTAGAATTTGACGAAACAAGTTCCATTGGATCCGTAATATTGTATTATTATCGGATTTCAATTTTCGTAGCGTTTGGAGTTGTTGTGTGATCATACGGTTGATAAACGCGTTGAAATTTATATCGAAATTTAATTTAATAGCTGGGTCCAAAAAGCTATCTTCTCCATACGATCAAATTTGGACTTGAAACCTTTTCCATTGCGTTCGGAATAGGGGTCTAATATTATAAACGCCTAGCGGCATGCCTCGATTGGAGATCGAGATTTTGAGTTGTGGAAATCAAGACGATTTAAATTTGAATTTAAATTTAAATACAAATAATAATTGTATTTGCAAGCTGGCAAACACGTACCAGAATTTGAAGCACGTTCCTTTAAAAAGAGATAGACGTTAGAAAAAAATTAACAGCCGAGCTTTTATTTCTTTCTTCCTTTTATAATCTCCAAAAAAAAAACCCAGATCGAAATCCAAACCCATATCTTCATTCTTTTCCCAGCAAAATAAATGGCCGAAACGAAGAAAATAAAAAAATCGATCGTATCCTCTTTAAAAAAATTAATACGAGAAGAAGCTCACGATTCGTCTGTAATGGAATCGAGTTCGACGATCTCGTCGAAGGTCGTTGGAGGAGGAAGCGCACGCACGTGCTCGCGCACGTGAGGGTAATACGATGCAAATGGGGCTGCGTCGATCTTCATCAAGGAGGTGGAGGCTCGCGTGTTCTGTTATTTCGTTCGAATTGTGGAAGTGAGTCGCGTGCTTGAGTTTTTGGTGACGTGAGGCATTGGCGGCTAGGGCTTTGAGGCAGCTCGCGTTTGATTTTATCTGAAGTAGTGAAGATGATGCGCAAGGGGGCGGCCACGATTTCATGTGTTCGGTGAGGTTTGACGACAGGTGATGTCGAGTGGCGCGTGGGCAGGTTACTCGATGTCGGCAATGATACTCGTCGAGGGCGTGGCTACAGCTGGTGCGTGGTGGCATGCGTAAGGTAACGATTTTCTTAAATTAAGTAAATATATATTTGAAACTATAGTTTACCTATAGAGAAGAATTTAAAAGCCAGATTTGTTTTATTTTTACAAATTTATTTTCGATTTAACAAAATATACAGAGAAATAAAATATATGTATAGTATGATATATATATATAAACTATACTATATTAATTTAATCTATATAGAAGATTTTGAAAAAAAGGGATTTCAAAACATTGAAAGTTAATATAAAAATTGATTTTTGAAATCTATAATGTATTTTTATAAAAGTATATATGTAGTTTCAAGTTGGAAAAAATATATAATAAGTATCAAATGCACCATTTAAATGTGCTAGTTTATTTTTTAAATAATGTATTATGGAAATAAATTTGTCTAATAAACTTATTTACTTGTTTTAGTCACTAAAGATATTTTATTTAAAAGGGATTAGATTAATATCAAATTGTTAGTTAATTAAATTTATTAAAAGGAAATTGATTATTCGATTATTTCGAATATTAATAAATTGTATAAATGTTTACACAAGGTCTTGATTGTTTGGATGTGATAATATATATATATATATATATATAGTAGTGTGTGTGTATATATATATATTAGACTGATTGATTTCCCGCATTATATAGTGGATGAGACCCTATGCGCCCTGCATAATAGCGGATGACATTTTATACCGCGATATCCCGCCTTGAAGTGGGATTGGTATTTAGTTTGTTGTGCTAACATCTGTGGATGCAGAGAAACAGGTTGGAGGGACCCAACTAGATTCCTCCAATGTTTGAATTTATTTCATATGCTGTGATATGATGTGTTAATAATTTATGATTGATTATATTGGTAATTGAAATCACTAAATGCTATGGTTTAGCAGAATATATTTTTGTATCTTAGGATATCAGAAATATGAAAATTGGATTTTTGGAAGAAAATTAAAGTATAGAATTTTAAGTAAAACAATTTTGGAGAATTGGATAAACTAAAAGAAGGAATTTGGAAAAGATAAAGGTTGATTTTTGAAAACCAATTAAATAAATTCCAAGTATCGGAGTCTTTTTTGATAAATGGAAATGAATGGATTTTGAGAACTTATATAGTATTGTTTAAAAGTTGAAGAATTTATTTAAAATTCGAATTTTAAATGTTTTGGAGAAATAAAAGGAATTTTTTTAAATCAAGTATGAATTTGGTTTTATTGATTTAAATGCAATTTAAATCATAAATATAGGTGTGAATATTGGATTAATGGGTTTTGAAATAAATTTGGATAAATAAAGGAATAATTTTTATATGGAGTTAATTTTTGGAAATCGATTTAGTATTTGAAAGTATATTTTTTAGAAATCGATTTGGAAATCGATTTAGTGTTTGAAAGTAAATTTTTGAAAATCAATTAAGTTTTTGAAAGTAAATTTTAGAAATCGATTTGAAAATTGTATATCAGTGGATATTTGAAAATATAAATTCACAATGGGAATTTATAAAGGAATGGATAATTTGTTTTAAAAATAAATACTGGTTTATTTTTAATAGCGTGGAAAGAAAATATAGAAATTTGGAGATAAATCAAGAAGGATTTATTAATTGATTTGAATTGACTATTTTGATTGGAAAGTGTATTTTCCCTAGAAAGCCGAGTATGCTTTCAAAGTAGCTTTTAAATATAAATTAAAAATTCTAAAGTTGGTTTTTTTAAAATGTATTGGAGAAATTATTTTGCCAAATTGTTTTTTTACTTTTAAAAGTAAATATTTATTAAGTTAATTATAGAAGTAATTATTTTAAAGATTTAACTAGTATTTGATTTAGAAGATGGTTACTTAAATAAATATACCACATCTAATAATTTTATTTTTTAAAATTAGTTTGGGCTTAAAGTTTTACATGAGATATTGATATAAATTTTCGTATCTAATATTTTAAAATAAAATGTTTAAAATAGGTTTTTAAGTGTTTCCAAATATATATTTTTGGATAAATGATTTAAATTATTTTAAAGTATTCGGACATGGCAAATTTTCAGTGGAAACAAACAATATTTGGAAACTTATTCCACGAGAGAAAAGAAGTTTGAAAATTGTTTCAAAGGGTTGAAGTGTGAAAATATATGTTGCGAAGTTATTTATAAATAAATATTGGGGGAAATTATTTAAATTTGATGGTTATTTATGGATATTATTTGATAGTTAAATAACCAACTATCAATATTGGCCTTTAAGACGGCACTTGAATTTCGATGAAACCAGGGGTCGGATTCCAAATGGTTATCCGAAAACCACATCGAATCTTAAAGGTGGATCTTTTTTTTAAAGGATGAAAAATGGAAATTTGTTGTTGGCTTAATTTAGATCTGAATGTATCCGCTTATTTTTAAAATAAGAGCTCATTATTCAGATTAGCTGGAGGAGGACATTAAGTCATAAAACTCATTTCGAATAAATGATACGACGAAATAGGATTGTGTCTGAAGACGATGGTTGAAGACCGGGTATTTTTGAAAACGAAAGGATTACATGTCTATTGTCTCTACACTAAGTTGCTCCAGTATTGAGATTACCCTATAAGATGGGGAGTCCAGACGTGATTAGGGGATATCCCAATTTCATGGACTTCTGTCCTTGATTGGATGAAGTGCCTTCGGTCCCATTCAGAACCAGGAAGGACCTGAATGGATGTATGTCTGACATTACACTTTGAGATTTAAAACTGGTTTCTATCAAATACATTTCTGTTTGGTAGCGGAGAACTTATTCTCTTAGCTTAACACCCTTCTCTGAGACGTACGAGCTCAAAGGTTATGTAGTTGATGATTACTAATGATATATTCCTAATTTGGTAATGTGGAATGCTAAGTGTTGATCAATGGTTGATCGAAGCAAGGCTTTTGTGAAAAGCGTAGCTTTGTGGGACGAGACTTTTTCGAATCTCACACCCCAAAAATGGTCGAAACAAGAAGGATGCCGTAAGGTTATGGGGGTCGCACCCCTCAGGGTATGTGCATTTCCTTCTGGATAAAAAGTGATATTCTGGTATGGAGCCCAGATATTTAACTTGTGTGGATAAAAAGTGGTATTCTGGTATGTAACCAGATATTTACTTATGTGGTTGTTGGTAATTGAGGCGCTTCGATAAAGGTCGGTTACGACCAGTGAATGGCATACTCGTTACAGTTAGTTACCTAGTTACAGAGTAAACTGGCCTTGTGTTGGCAGAGATCCGGTTAGGTTCTCGAGGCGTCCCTCTAGAGGCATTCCCTTTTCAAAAAAGAAGTTCCTTAGCCCTGACCAATTGTTGGAAATCCAAACAAAACAATACAAGCCCTTTACGATTGTAGTTGTAGAACCTGCCATCTCAAATGGTAGCTATAGTAGGGATAATATAATGGTACCTATGGTGGCTAAGATTAATATTATACTTTCGAAATGTTTTCCACACTATGCACTAATAATAATAATATCAAAAGGATTGTCGCGTATCAAGCATATATGGCTGCTGTAAGGAGAAATCTACCCAAGTGTGCGATTGCATTGTGTGTGTGCTGGCAGGCCTTATGGTAGTTTCATTTTCCAAAAGCACGAACGGATTTATTTTCCTTTTCTTTTGTGCAAATAACTGTTTTAAGATCTCACACCAGTCCCTTGACTGACTAGGAGTTTATTGTTCTGTTTTCTAAACTCTGGGTGGCCCTAATTTTCCACATGGGCAGCCTAGAGTCAGGTTATCAGTAGTTTTGAAGCGAAGTCAGAAAAGTATGTTGTGGATATCAGGAGGCAAGTTGGAGGGCGAGATGTTTTACATGTATATGATGTTATTTTTCCCCTGTTGTGTTGTATATGACTCTGATGATGTAATATATAAATTGATGTAGCTCTTTTGTTTAAAGATTAGTCATTTATCCATTATATATTGTTCCACTGCGATTGTGAGATTCTGATATTGATTTTCTATTTCTTCTTCTACTTTCTTCTTCTTTAACCCTAACTGTTCGGTTTTTTCGACATTCGGTTGTTCGGCAATTGTTACAGTGGACGTATTGATGTCGATTTTCGGGCGTCGAAAGATCGGGTCGTTACAATATGGTATCAGAACTGAAGGTTAAGCGAAAACCGTGGCTCTAGTAGGGATTACTCATTAGAGATAGAGTCAATAGTACTCTAGAATGAGTCGGAGTGTTATAATAGATATGTGCGCGTATTTGTTACTGAATATAATTTTTTTATATTGTTTGATTTATTGGTTGAGTGTTTATGAATTTTGGTCGATATGTGGGACGCCATTTTATCGATAGGGGTTTGTAAACTCTTAAACAAGATAAACCGACACAGTATTGTTTTAAAATAGGGTAAATGAAATAATTTTACCCAAATTATTTTTGTATATAAAAGGAATAATTTTTCGTAAATTATTATAGTTATATATGGTTGCTTGATTGTTAGGAAGTGATAATATTAAATTATTATCATTGTTATGTAAAAATTGAATAAGAAATTGAAATCATAACTAAAAGCTAAGAAATAAATTCATATACAAATGAGATTTGTAAATGTAAATTGTAAATGTGATTTATAATTTGAAATAGAATAAAATTCCAAAGAAATATTTGAATATAGATTTAAAGGATTTGGAATTTTGAAGATTAAATTCCTTTGATTTGGAAATGGTTTTCAAAGGTTTTTGAAAAATAATGCTGAAATTATTTGGAAAATATTTTTGAATTGGATATGAAATCTATTGGGGTTTGGAATTTAAAAATATTTGGAAAAATATTTTTGAAGGGATAAAAGCACTAAACTCTTTTCGATCACTGGAAAATAATTCCGATGATGATCGCGACATTATCGGTATTCAATTTCGAATTTCCAAGGGAGGAATTGCTACCCGAATGTTTTGAATTGGAAATATTTACGAAATTGAGTTTGATTTTGAAATAGTTTGATTTTGGATAAAATTGATTTCAAAAATGATTTTGAAATACTTAACTGATTATTTAAACTCTGGGATCTTAATTAAAAAAGGTTATGGAATATTTATAAGTTTAAAAACTTGTAATGGTTTGGAAAAGATTAATTGGAATGGGCAAGCGAATAAATTGAAATTGAATATGGGGATGATATTTAATTTAAAATTTTGAAAGTAAAGTGAAGTTATGGAATTAAGTCAAAATAGAAAAAAATATTAAGAATTGAGGTTAAAAATTGAATTCAGAATGGGATTGAAAATTTGAGTCAAATTTTAAGATGATATGGATTAGATGTGAATGGAAGATAGTTGATAAATTCAGTATTCAGAATTTTAAGATAAATTGGATTCAGAGGAAATTGAAATGCAGGTGAATATAAATGGACATAAAACCAAAGTGATGAAGTAGAAAATAAAAATAAGAACTATATAAAATACTTATATTGAACTTAAGAAATAAATGGTGAAATTCTTAAGTAAAATCTGGAATTGGGAAAATATAATAAGTAAGTATTTGAATGGAGTAAATAAAAGTATGGAAAATGAAAATTTTGGATAGAAATTAATATAAATGTGAATAAAAGAGAATTGATATAGCTAATAATCAATTGGAATTAATACGTGGGACGTACGTATATTACTTTATTCGCATAACAATTTGATCTAAATTCGAGCACAAAATTTCAAGATAATTATATCGATCCGAGTTAGGATTTTTCACTCGATTTTCGACGGCGAACCCTAAGTATGGATTTTTGGTTGATTCTTGAAATTCTCTATCATAGTTTATGGCTATGCAAGGAGAATGACGGTTTCCGATCAAGAAACTAGATCCGAGTCTGCACTAAGAAGTAGGGTGGACGATACTAGTTTAGGAGTCAAATTGTGTGACCAAGTGAGTGATCATATTTGGTATTGCGTAAGTATGATATAAGTGCATCGTACGGACTTAAATGAAACTGTTGTTCAAACTTTTGTAAAAAAATGTATAAAATAATTTTGAATGTTGTAATTGGACATTATTGCTAAGTAGAATATACAGGTGTTATAAAGCAAAAGGAAATTGGATTTTTGATTTCGAAGATAAATTTGAATTGCTAGACAAAAGGTATGTATTTGAAACTCTGTAGGAAATTTGATGATTTTCTGGTCTAGCCACTTTGCCTTTTGTTTTCTTTTGAAATCTGGGGGCCCGTTGTGGCATTTTGTAGTCGTACCGAGCTAGCCAGGCAAAGGAGATGCTGGTGAAATTTTTCGAAAATTTAGGGAGTTAGAAAATTTTTGATAATTTAAAATTTGGACTTAAATTTCAATTTCAATTGTTAAGAAAATAATATTGTTTGGAACTTATGGTTAAGGTTAGGAAGTTAGTAAGAATGATAGGGTCTTTAATAAAAATTGTTTTGGAAAGTTAAAAACTATTTGGATTGGGAAAATAGTGAACGGGTTTTGGATCATTCTTCTTAACTAGTAATTTCGGAACGAAATTCTTTTAGGGGGGAAGAATGTGATGACCCGGAATTTTTGGACATTTGAAATTAGAATATTTAATTGATTTTAAATATTTAAAAGTTAAATTCTAACTTGAAATTCAAATATCACTGTTATTTTGGCAATTAAATTATTGGATTTAATTATTGAATGTTTGATAAAATATTGTATCTTCAGTTTTGAGCCTGTTAAAAATAATTTGAAGTCTTGTAAAATTTATATTTATAATACTGAAGATAATAGAAGTGTTAAAAATTGAAATTAGAAGTGTTTGTTCAGTTTTAAAAATATATAGTTTAAATTGATATTTAAAAACGGCCTTCCGAGGCAGTCTCGGAGTTTGACGAAACAAGTTCCATTGGATCCGTAATATTCATTATTATCGAATTTCAATTTTCATAGTGTTTGGACTTGTTGTGTGACCATACAGTTGATAAGCGCGCTGAAATTTATATTAAAATTTAATTTAATAGCTGGGTCTAAAAACTATCTTCTCCATACGATCGAATTTGGACTCGAACCTTTTCCATTTTGTTCGGAATAGAGGTTTAACATTATAAATGCCTAGCGTATGCCTCGATTGGAGATTGAGATTTTGATTGTGGAAATCGAGACGATTTGAATTTGAATTTAAATTTAAATATAAATAATAATTGTATTTGCAAGCTGGCAAACACGTACCAGAATTTGAAGCACATGTTTTCAAAAGAGACACGCACTAGAAAAAATTCGACAGCTGAGTTTTTATTTCTTTCTTCCTTTTATAATCTCGAAAAAACAAAATAAAACCAAGATCGAAATCCAAATCCATATCTTCATTCTTTTCCCGACTAAATAAATGGCCGAAACAAAGAAAAAACCGATCGATCCTCTTTAAAAAAAAAAATACGAGAAGCTCGTGATTCGTCTGTAGTGGAATCGATTTCGACGATCTCATTGAAGGTCGCCGGAGGAGGGAGCGCACGCGCTCGCTCACGCACGCGATGGTAATACGATGTGAAAGCGGCTGTGTCGATCTTCGTCAAGGAGGTGGAGGATCGCGTGTTCTGGTAATTTGTTCGAATTGTAGGAGTGCGTCACGTACTCGAGTTTTTGGAAACGCGAGGCATTGGCAGCTAAGGCTTTGAGGCAGCTCGCGTTCGATTTTATTTGAAGCAGTGAAGAGGAGGAGCAAGGGGGTGGCCACAATTTCGTGTGTTCGGTGAGGTTCGACGACAGGCGACGTCGAGCAGCGCGTGGGCGAGGCTACGTGACGATGGCAATGCTGCTCGTCGACGCCGTGGCTGCAGCTGGGGCATGGTGGCATGCGTAAGGTAACGATTTTCTTAAATTAATTAAACATATATTTGAAACTATAGTTTACCTGCCGAGAAGAATTTAAAAACCAGATTTGTTTTATTTTTACAAATTTATTTTTGATTTAATCAATATACAAAGAATATATATATATATATATATATATATATATATATATATATGCACAGTAGGTTATATATATATATAAATTATTCTGTTTTAATTTAATATATATAAGATTTTGAAAAAAAAGTGATTTCAAAACGTTGAAAGTTGATGTAAAATTTGATTTTTGCAATCTGTAATGTATTTTTATAAAAATATATATGTAGTTTCGATTTTGAAAAAAATATAATAAGTATCAAATGCACCTTTTAAATGTGCTAGTTTATTTTTTTAAATAATGTATTATTGAAATAAATTTGTCTAATAAACTTAATTTACTTATTTTAGTCACTAAAGATATTTTATTTAAAAGGGATTAGTTTAAAATCAAATTGTTAGTTAATTAAATTTATTAAAAGGAAATTGATTATTCGATTATTTCGAATATTAATAAATTGTATAATTGTTTATACATGGTATAAAAATCGTGAAAACAAACTGGAAGGGAAATGGATTGCAAAACAAAAGCAAAGGTGAGATCTTCTCACTCAATCATAATAGATAGAATTTAAATTATTGATTGATTATCTGGATTTGATATTATATATATAGTAGTGTGTATATATATATATTTGAGTGACTGATTTTCCACATTATATAGCGGATGACCCTTTATACCGCGATATCCCTCCTTGAAGCGGGATTGGTATTTAATTTGTTGTGCTAACATCTGTGGATGCAGGGAAACAGGTTGTAGGGATCCAACTGGATTCCTCAAATGTTTGAATTTATTTCATATGCTATGATATGATGTGTCGATTATCTGTGATTGATTATATTGGTAATTGAAATCACTAAATGCTATGGTTTAGCTGAATATATTTTTGGTATCTTAGGATACTAGAAATTTGAAAATTGGATTTTTGGAAGGAAAGTAAAGTGGAGAATTTCAAGTAAAACAATTTTTGAGAATTGGATAAATTAAAAGAAGGAATTTAGAAAAGATAAACGTTGATTTTTGAAAACTATTGAATAAATTCCAAGTATGGAATTTGTTTAATAAATGGAAATAAATGGATTTTGAGAACTTATATAGTATTGTTACGAAGTTGAAGAATTTATATAAAATTCGGATTTTAAATGGTTTGGAAGAAACAGAGGGAGAATTTTGAAATCAAGTATGAAATTGGTTTTTCTGATTTAAATGGAACTTAAATCATAAATATGGGTGTGAATATTGGATTAATGGGTATTGAAATAAATTTAGATAAGTAAAGGAATAATATTTAAATAAAGTAAATTTTCGGAAATCGATTTGGAATGTTTGAAAGTAAATTTTTGGAAATCGATTTGGCAATCAATTTAATGTTTGAAAGCAAATTTTTAGAAATCGATTTGGAAACTAATTTAGTGTTTGAAAGTAAATTATTTAAAATCGATTTGGAAATCGATTTAGTGTTTGAAAGTAAAATTTGAAAATCTATTTGAAAATTGTATATCAGTGGATATTTGGAAATATAAATTCACAACGGGAATTTATAAAGGAATGAGTAATTTAAAAAAAAAGGGTTTATTTTTAAGTGTGGATAGAAAATTTACGAATTTGGGATGTAAATTTGAGATAAATCAAGAAGGATTTATTAATTGATTTGAATGGACTATTTTGATTGGAAAGTGTATTTACCTGGAAAGCCGAGTATGTTTTCAATATAGCTTTTAAATATAAATTAAAAGTTCTAAAGTTGGATTTAAAAAATGTTTTTGAGAAATTATTTTGCCAAGTTGTTTTTTAATTTTAAAATTAAATATTTATTAAGTTAATTATAGAAGTGTTTATTTTAAAGATTTAACCAGTATTTGATTTAGAAGATGGTTATTTAAATAATTATACCCCATCTAATAATTTTATTTTTTAAAATTAGTTTGGGCTTAAAGTTTTACGTGAGATATTAATATAAAATTTCATATCTAATATTTTAAAATAAAGTGTTTAAAATAGTTTTTATTTTAAGTGTTTTAAAAATATATATTTTTGGATAAATGATTTAAATTATTTTAAAGTATTCGGACTTGGCAAATTTTCAGGGGAAATGAACAATATTTGGAAACTTATTTTGCGAGAGAAAAGTAGTTTGAAAATTGTTTCAAAGGGTTGAATTGTGGAAATATATCTTGCAATGATATTTATAAACAAATAATTTAGGGAAATTATTTAAATCTGATGGTTGTTTATAAATATTGTTTGAATGTTAAATAACCGACTATCAATATTGGCCTTTAAGACGGCACTCGAATTTTGATGAGACCAGGGGTCGGATTCCAAATGGTTATCCGTAAACCACATCGAATCTTAAAGGTGGTTATTTTGTTTAAAAAACAAAAATGGAAATTTATTGTTGATTTAATTTAGATCTGAATGTATCCACTTGTTTTTAATATAAGCGCTCATTATTCGGATTAGTCGGGGGAGGACACTAACTCATAAAACCCATTCCGAATAAATGATACGATGAAATGTGATTGCATTTGAAGACGGTGGTTGAAGGCTGGGTATTTTTGAAAATGAATGGATTACCTGTTGATTGTCTCTGCATTGAATTGCTCTGGTATAGAGATTACCCTATGTGATGGGTAGTCCGAACGTGATTAGAGGATATCCGGATTTGCAAGGACTTCTGTCCTTAATAGGACGAAGTGCCTTCGGTTCCATTCAGACCCAGGATGGACTTGTATGGATGTATGTTTGACATTACACTTTGAGATATAAAGCTGGTTTCTATCAAATACATTTCTGTTTGGTGGTGGAGAATTTATTCTCTTAGCTTAACACCCTTCTCTGAGACGTACGAGCTCAAAGGTTATGTAGTTGATGGTTACTAGTGATATATTTCCAATTTGGTAATGTAGCATGTTAAGTGTTGATCATTGGTTGATCGAAGCATGACTTTTATGAAAAGCGTAGCTTTGTGGGACGAGACTTCGTCGAACCTCACAACCTGGAAATGGTCAAAACAGGAAGGATGCAGCAAGGTTATGGGGGTTGCTCCCCTCAGGGTATGTGCATTTCCTTTTGGATAAAAAGTGATATTCTGGTATGGAGCCCAAATATTTAACTTGTGTGGATAAAAAGTCATATTCTGGTATGGAGCCGAGATATTTACTTATGTGGTTGTTGGAAATTGAGGCGCCTCGGTAAAGGTCAGTTACGACCGGGGGATGGCATACTCGTAAAAGTTAGTTACCTAATTACAGAGGTAACCTGACCTTGTGTTGGCAGAGATCCGGTTAGGTTCTCAGGGCGTCCCTCCAAAGGCGTACCCTTTTCGGAAAGGAAGTTACTTAACCTTGACCATTTGTTGAAAATCCAAACAAAACAATACGAGCCCTTTACGATTGTAGTTGTATAACCTGCCATCTCAGATGGTAGCTACAGTAGGCATAATATAATGGTACCTATGTTGGCTAAGATTAATATTATACTTTCGAAATGTTTTCCACACTATGCACTAATAATAATATCAAAAGGATTTTCGCGTATCAAGCATGTTTGACCGCTATAAGGAGAAATCTCCCCCAAGTGTGCAATTGCATTGTGTGTGTGCCGGGAGGCCTTATGGTAGTTTCATTTTCCACAAGCACGAACGGATTTCTTTTCCTTTTCTTTTGTGCAAATAACTGTTTTAAGATCTGACACCAATCCCATGACTGACTCGGAGTTTATTGTTCCGTTTTCTAAACTCTAGGTGCCCCTAATTTTCCACCCGGACAACCTAGAGTCAGGTTATCAGTAGTTCTGAAGCGAAGTCAGAAAAGTATGCTATGGAGATCAGGAGAAAAGCTGGAGGGCGAGACATATCACATGTATATAATGTTATTTTTTCGCTGTTGTGTTGTATATGACTCTGATGATATAATGTATAAGTTGATATAGCTCTTCTATTTAAAGATCAGTCATTTATCTGTTATATATTGTTCCACTACGATTGTGAGATTCTGATGTTGATTTCTATGTCTTCTTCTACTTTCTTCTCCTTTAACCTTAACGGTTTGGCTTTTTCGATATTGGATTGTTCAACATTTGATACAATGGACGTATTGATGTCGATTTTCGGGCATCGAAAAATTGGGTCATCACAATATGGTATAAGAACTGAAGGTTAAGCGAGAACGTTGGTTCTGGTGGGGAATACTCATTATAGATAGAGTCAGTAGTACTCTAAAATGAGTTTGAGTGTAATAATAGATATGAGCGCGTATTTGTTAGTGAATATAAAATTGTTTTTATATTGTGTTTATTTATTGGTTAAGTGTTTATGAATTCTGTTCGATATGTTGAACACCATTTTATCGATAGGGGTTTCTAAACTCTTAAACAAGATAAACCGGCACAGTATTGTTTTAAAAAAGGGTAAATGAAATAATTTGACCCAAATTATTTTTGTATATAAAAGGAATAACTTTATGCAAATTATTATAGTTATATATGGTTGCTTGAATGTTAGTAAGTGACAATATTAAATTATTATTATTGTTGTGTAAAAATTAAATAAGGAATTAAAATCATAACTAAAAACCAAGAAATAAATTCATATACAAATAGGATTTGTAAATGTTAATTGTAAATGTGATTTATAATTTGAAATAGAATAAAATTCAAAGAAATATTTGAGTATAGATTTAAAGGATTTGGAATTTTGAAGATTAAATTCCTTTGATTTGGAAATGGTTTTCAAGGTTTTGGAAAAATAATGGTGAAATTATTTGGGAAATATTTTTGAATTGAATATGAAATCTGGTGGGGTTTGGAATTTTAAAATATTTGAAAAAATATTTTTGAAGGGATAAAAGCATTAAACTCTTTTCGGTCGCTGGAAAATAATTCCGATAATGATCGCGACATCCTCGGTGTTCATTTTCGAGTTTCCAAGGGAGGAATTGCTACCTGAATGTTTTGAACTGGGAATATCTATGAAATTGAGTTTGATTTTGAAATAGTTTGATTTTGGATAAAATTGATTTCAAAAATAATTTTGAAATACTTAAGTGATTATTTAAACTATGGAATCTTAATTAAAAATGGTTATGGAATATTTATAAGTTTAAAAAAACTTGTAATGGTTTGGAAAAGATTAATTGGAATGGGCAAGCCAATGAATTGAAATTGAATATGGGGATGATATGTAATTTAAATTTTGAAAGTAAAGTGAAGTTGTGGAATTAAGTCAAAATTGAAAAAAAAGCATCGGGGATAAAAATTGAATTCAAAATGGGATTGAATTTGAGTCAAATTTTAAAATGATATGGATTAGACGTGAATAGAAGATAGTTGATAAAAATTCAGTACTCAGAATTTTTGGATAAACTGGATTCAAAGGAAATTGAAATGCAAGTGAATATAAATGGACATAAAACCAAAGAGATGAAGTAGAAAATAAAATAAGAAGTACATAAAATACTTATATTGAACTTAAGAAATAAATGGTGAAATTCTTAAGTAAAATCAGGAATTGGGAAAATATACTAAGTATTTGAATGAAGTAAATAAAAGTGTGGGAAATGAAAATTTTGGTTAGAAATCAATATAAATGTGAATAAAAGAGAATTGATATAACTAATAATCAATGGGAATAAATACCTGGGACGTACATATTACTTTATTCGCATAACAATTTGATCAAGATTCGAGCACAAAATTTCGAGACAATTATATCGATCCGAGTTGGGAATTTTCACTCGATTTTTGATGGCGAACACTGGATATAGTTTTTTGGTTGATTCTGAAAATTCTCTATCATAGTTTATGGCTATGCAAGGAGAATGACGGTTTCTGATCAAGAAACTAGTTCTGAGTCCGCACTAGGATGTCGAGTGGATGGTACTAGTTTTGAAGTGAACTTGTGTGATCGAGTGAGCGATCGGATTTGGTATTTTATACGAATGATATAGGTGCATCGTACGGACATAAATGAAATGGATGTTGAAATTTTTGCAAAAAAATATATAAAATAATTTTGAATGTTCTAACTGGGCATTATTGCTAAGTAGAATATACAGGTATTATAAAGCAACAGGAAATTGGATTTTTGATTTCGAAGATAAATTTGAATTGCTCGTCAAAAGGTACGTATTTAAATTTCTGTATGAAATTTGATGATTTTCTGGTCTAGTCACTTGGTATTTTGTTTTCTTTTGAAATCTGAGGGCCCGTTGTGGCATTTTGTAGTCGTACCAAGCTAGCCGGGAAAAGGAGACGCTGGTGAATTTTTTTGAAAATTTAGGGAGTTTGAAAAATTTTGAGAAAAATTTTGATAATTTAAAATTTGAATTTAAATTTGAATTTGAATTATTGAGAAAATAATATTGTTAGTAAGAATGATAAGGTCTTTAATAAAATTTGAATTTTCTTGAATTTTTGAATTTTTTTGAAAATTTGAATTTTTTTGAATTATTGATAACTTATGGTTATGGTTGGGAAGTTAGTAAGAATGATAAGGTCTTTAATAAAATTTGTTTTGGAAAGTTAAAAACTATTTGGATTGGGAAAATAGTGAACGGGTAATGGATCATTCTTCTTAACTATTAATTTCGGGACGAAATTCTTTTAAGGGGAGAAGAATGCGATGACTCAGAATTTTTGGACATTTGAAATTTGGATATTTAATTGATTTTAAATATTTAAAAGTTAAATTCTAACTGGAATTTCACATATCACTGTTATTTGGCAATTAGATTATTGGATTTAATTATTGAATGTTGGATAAAATATTGTATCTTCTGTTTTGAGCCTGTTAAAAATAATTTGAAGTCTTGTAAAATTTATATTTATAATACTGAAGATAATAGAAGTGTTTAAAATTGAAATTTGAAGTGTTTGTTCAGTTTTTAAAATATATAGTTTAAATTGATATTTAAAAATAGTCTTCCGAGGTACAGTCTCGGAATTTGACGAAACCAGTTCTATTATTATCGGATCTCAATTTTCGTAGTGTTTGGAGCTGTTGTGTGACCGTACGGTTGATAAACGCACTAAAATTTACATTGAAATTTAATTTAATAGCTGGGTCCAAAAAGCTTTCTTCTCCATACGATCGAATTTGGACTCGAAACCTTTTCTATTATGTTCGAAATAGGGGTTTAACATTATAAACGCCTAGCGGCCGCCTCGATTGGAGATCGAGATTTTGAGTTGCAGAAATCAAGACGATTTAAATTTGATTTTAAATATAAATAATAATTGTATTTGCAAGCTGGCAAACACGTACCAGAATCATGTACCAGAATTTGAAGCACGAGTCTTCAAAACAGAACGCGTTAGAAAGAAATCAACAGCCGAGTTTTTGTTTCTTTCTTCCTTTTATAATCTCGAAAAAATAAAATAAAACCCAGATCGAAATCCAAACCCACATCTTCGTTCTCTCCCTAGCTAAATAAATGGCCGAAACAAAGAAACTAAAAAACCGATCGTATCCTCTTTAAAAAAATTAATATGAGAAGAAGCTCACGATTCGTCTGTAGTGGAATCGAGTTTGACAATCTCGTCGAAGGTTGTTGGAGGAGGGAGCGCTCGCGCAGGCGAGGGTAGTACGATGCGAAGGGGGCTGTGTCGATCTTCGTCAAGGAGGTGGACGCTTGCGTGTTTTGGTATTTCATTCAAATTATGGAAGTGGGTCGCGTGCTCGAGTTTCTAGTGACGCGAGGCAGTGGAGGCTAGGGCTTTAAGGCAGCTCGCAATCGATTTTATTTGAAGCAGTGAAGAGGAGATGCAAGGGGGCGGCCACAATTTAGTGTTTTTGGTGAGGTTCGACGACAGGCGATGTCGAGTGGCACGTGGGCAGGGCTACACGGTGACAGCAATGATGCTCGTCGACAGTGTGGCTACAGCTGGGGCGTGGTGGCATGCGTATGGTAACAGTTTTCTTAAATTAGTAAATATATATTTGAAACTATAGTTTACCTACCGAGAAAAATTTAAAAACCAGATTTTTTTTTTACAAATTTATTTTTGATTTAATAGAATATACAGAGAATATATACACACACACATCAGGATATATATATGTATATATATAAACTATTCTGTTTTAATTTTATATATATATAAGATTTTGGAAAAAAAGGGATTTCAAAATGTTTAAAGTTGATATAAATTTGATTTTTGAAATCTATGATGTATTTTTATAAAAGTATATATGTAGTTTCGATTTGGAAAAAAAATATAATAAGTATCAAATGCACCTTTTAGATGTGCGAGTTTATTTTTTTAAATTATGTATTATGGAAATAAATTTGTTTAATAAACTTATTTACTTATTTTAGTCACTAAACATATTTTATTTAAAAAGGATTAGTTTAAAATAAAATTGTTAGTTAATTAAATTTATTAAAAGGAAATTGATTATTCGATTATTTCGAATATTAATAAGTTGTATAAATGTTTATACAAGGTCTAAAAATCGTGAAAACAAGCTAGAAGGGAAATGGATTGTAAAACAAAAGTAAAGGTGAGATCTTCTCACTCAATCTGAATAGATAGAATTTAAATTATTGATTGATTGTTATGTGATATATATATATATATATATATATATATATATATATATATATATATATATATATATATATATATATTGGAGTGATTGATTTCCCGCATTATATAGCGGACTAGACTTATGCCTCCTGCATAATAGTGGATGACCCTTTATACCGCGATATCCCCGCCTTGAAGCGAGATTGGTATTTAATTTGTTGTGCTAACATCTATGGATGCGGGGAAACATGTTGGAGGGATCCAACTGGATTCCTCAAATGTTTGAATTTATTTCATATGCTGTGATATGTTGTGTTGATAATCTATGATTGGTTATATTGGTAATTAAAATCACTAAATGCTATGGTTTAGCCGAATATATTTTTGGTATCTTAGGATACTAGAAATATGAAAATTGGATTTTTGGAAGGAAATTAAAGTAGAGAATGTTAAGTAAAACAATTTTTGAGAATTGGATAAATTAAAAGAAGGAATTTGAAAAAGATAAAGGTTGACTTTTGAAAACCTATTTAATAAATTCCAAGTATGGAAATTTTTTAATAAATGGAAATAAATGGATTTTGAGAACTTATATAGTATTATTTAAAAGTTGAAGAATTTATTTAAAATTCGGATTTTAAATGGGTTGGAAGATATAAAGGGAGAATTTTGAAATCAAGTATGAAATTGGTTTTTCTGATTTAAATGGAATTTAAATCATAAATATAGGTGTGAATATTGGATTAATAGATTTTGAAGTAATTTTGGATAAGTAAAGGAATAATTTTTAAGTGGAGTAAATTTTTGGAAATCGATTTAGCATTTGAAAGTAAATTTTGGAAATCGATTTGGAAATCGATTTAGTGTTTGAAAGTAAATTTTTGGAAATCGATTTGGAAATTGATTTAGTGTCTGAAAGTAGATTTTTGAAAATATATTTGGAAATTGATTTAGTGTTTGAAAGTAAATTTTTGAAAATCGATTTGGAAATTGATTTATTGTTTGAAAGTAAATTTTGAAAATCGATTTGAAAATTGTATATCAGTGGATATTTGGAAATATAAATTCACAATGGGAATTTGTAAAGGAATGGAAAATTTGTTTTAAAAATAAATATTAGTTTATTTTTATAAGTATGGAAAGAAAATTTAAAAATTTCGAAAGTAAATTTGAGATAAATCAAGAAGGATTGTTTAGTTGATTTGAATGGACTATTTTGATTGGAAAGTATATTTTCCCTGGAAAGCCGAGTATGTTTTCAAAGTAGCTTTTAAATATTAATTAAAAGTTCTAAAGTTGGTTTACTTAAAAATGTTTTGGAGAAATTATTCGCCAAATTGTTTTTTTAATTTTAAAAGTAAATATTTATAATGGCGGCCAGAATAAGAGTATCAAAAAAGCCGTAGTAAACCTTTTGATAATGGCGGCCAGATCTGGAGATTATGGTTTCCCTCTTCTCCTTTTCTTTTCTCCTTTTCTTCAATTTCTCTTCAATTTCTTCTGATTTCTTCTTTTCTTCCTCTTTTGTCTTCAATTCTTACTCCTCAAAACTTAGGCGCCATTGCTTCATGGGTAATCTGTGGGACGAAGAAGGATGGGAAGAGGTGAGAAGGAAGAGGGGCAAGGCTCCAGTTTCTTCAGGACCTGACGCTCGGCTTAATTTGGGAGATCCCAGATCTAACAAAAGTATTCAGAAAGTTAATGAGGGACGAACATCAACTAGATTTTCGAAATCATCAAAGCAGATTGCCAATCAATCTGGAAACAATTCAAAAATCAAATTCACGGTATCTGAGAACGCAAAAAAATTCTCTTATAGTGAGGCAGTAAAAATAGGAGCGGTTGGAGATCTAGGGTACCTAGATCTTGAATATATTGAGCCTAGAATTGCAGATGGTAAAAGGATAGGTTCCCTCTCATCTGAAGCGATCCAGGAAGCCAAGGGTGGATGGGACTTATGTATATTATTGTACGTGGTTGGTTATAAACCTTGGCTTAAAACTTTTGAAGGTTATGCCAACAGAGTATGGTCAACACAGAAGCCATTTTCTGTTCATTCAAGGAACAATGGCTTCTTTGGGGTGAGATTCAGTTCTGAGGAGGATTGTAATAAGATTTTGAAATCAGGACCATGGTTTATGGACCGGAACCTAATTATCATGAAACGTTTGTCCCCAGACATGAACACAGATAGGGATTTACTTACATCTTTGCCTATGTGGGTTAGACTTCCTGGTTTAAGCTTTAAATTGTGGGGCAATAAGGCAATCAGTGCATTAACAAGCACTATAGGAATCCCTATTAAGATGGACGAGGCCACGAAAACCAAATCTAGGTTAGCATCCGCTAGAATCTTGATAGAGGTCAATGCTTCCTATGGAATGCCTATCTCCATCGAAGGCATGGACGAAAAAGGTAGGAGCTTCATTAAGGCAGTGGAATACGAAAACCCTCCTCCCATATGCGGTAAGTGCGTGTGTTTTGGGCATGTTACTGACGAATGCCCAATGACTAAGACATGGGTTCCTAAACAGACCCAAGAAGTTGACTCTGAAAAAGAAGCCCCTACAGATCCAACTTATGATGGTTGTGTTGAAATAGCAGGGGAGGAAGGTGGAACCGACAATATTCATGTTACGGGCAATCAGACGATTCATGGAAACCCCAATGAATTACCAGACTCTGAGACAATGAATGAAGAACATTTATCTGCTGGAAGTAATAGTAATAAAGAGGGGGAGGCTTCTAGCGGAGCACAAGAAAAGGCAATCTGTTCCCCTAATGATGGGACTGAGGATAGAAATCCCTCAGATTCTAACTTATCGGAGACAGAAGACCTCTCTAATTTGGGAAATAGAGAGTCGATCATCCCTGAGAGATCACCTACCCCCGGAGACAGTCTGAAGTCTCCCACAATTTTCAAAACAATTCTCAAATGCCCTTCAACAGCATCGGCTTCTCATACTATTTCTAATACTTTACTTTCTAATGATATTTGTATTGAAGATTGTACTTTTAATAATGTTAATTTTAGGAGAGGTACTGAACCATGTACTGATATGCAGGTACAGGAGAACCAGAGTCACGACTCAGGTACAACAGTAGCAGTAGAGGTACAGAATACATATGATAAAGCCGATCAAGCCCAGGAGGAGCAGGAAATTCCCAAGCCCCAGGATATAGAATTCAATAACATTCAGAGGGATAAACTTGTTCGTAAGAATCATTGGTCCAGATGCTAGGCATCCCCGCGGAAGATAAAGGGGAGTCCTCTAGTAGTAGGTTGCAAAGGACTCGAAATAATAAGTCTTCTTAATGTCGTTTGCATGTTGGAATGTTAGAGGATTTCATAACCCCAACAGAATGAAAGAAATAAGAAGACTCATTGATAAGTATAAAATTAGTTGTTTCGGTGTTCTGGAAAATAAGTTGTTATTTTCGGAAATAACTGGTTTAGAAAATGGTTTAGAGGACGAATGGAAAGTAATTAGCAATGTCTCTTGTTATTATAAATGTAGAATATTCGTCCTCATTGACGGAAACTCTTGGGATTTCAATTTTATTAGCATGAGCGACCAACACATCTCTATAGAATTGATCAACAAACTGAAATTCAAGTGTAATATAACTTTTGTCTACGCTAAAAACTTTGTTAATCTCAGGAAAAGACTTTGGTCGAATTTACAGGAAGACGCGATTAATATTTACAGACCTTGGTTGGTGTTAGGAGACTTCAACTATATTCGAAGTCCTTCAGAAAGAAAGGGGGGTAACCCAGTGCCATTTGGAAGCTTATTTGAGCTAGATGTTATTCCATTGACACAGGCCTAAAAGAGATCGACATTAAAGGTTTCGAATTTTCTTGGTGGTTTTGTCCCAGTCGAAACATATTTTCTAAAATAGACAGGGTTTTCGCTAACCTAGATTGGATCAATTTATATCAAGATTTAACGGCAGAATACTTGCCTCCATCGGTGAGCGATCACAATGCTATTCTCGTCTCTCTTTTACCTAAGCATAGAGTCAAAACAGACCATTCAGGTTTATGAATCACTGGCCTCTTTGTGATCAGTACTTCCCTTTGGTTGAGAAATTATGGATTTCTAGGCAGGATGACCGCCCCCTGTTTCAGATATTATATATTCTCAAAAACATTAAGAAAGAGCTTAAGATTGGAGCACTAAAATACGGAATACAAAACAAGAGGTTAACGTCCAGAGGGAGAATTGTTCAAGACTTCAGAAATTACTGGAAAATTCAAAAGATCACAATCTAGTTATGGAATTTCATAATGCCAAGATTAATTTGGAATTGGCATTAAGAAAAGAATTTCCAGACACCAAACAAAAGGCTAAATGTGATTGGTTGATGATGGGGGATGAGGCTTCTGCTTTCTTTTATGCCAAAATGTCTAGCAGAAGAAGTACTAAGTGTTTGACTACCATTATAGTAGATGACAAGGAGGTTTCAGAAGAACAATTTATTGAATCTGCCATTGATTTCTATAAACAAGCATTTAACCTTCCTTTATGTGACCAATTTCCAGAAATTATCTGTAAATCGATAATTTCTGAATATGGAGCGAACTTCCTGAATGATGGCATATCTTTCGAAGAAATAAAATTTGCTCTGTGGGATATTAAAGATACTTCCTTCCCAGGACCAGATGGTTTCAACTCAAAGTTTTTTAAAACTCATTGGAACCTTTCGAAAGACTTAATTTTCAAAGCTTTGAATGATATTTTTCAAAAGGGGTTAATTATAAAAGAGTGGAACCATACATTCTTGCACTTGATTCCTAAAAAGGCTCACTCTATCAGAATTCATGATTATAGACCCATTGCTTGCTGTAACACTCTATTTAAGGTTTTCACTAAGATTCTGTGCAATCGGCTGGCTCCTTTTTTGGACAAGTTGGTGTCCCCTAATCAGACGGCTTTTATAAAAGGTAGATCCATAGGGGACGGCATTTTGTTTGCTCATGAAATAATCAGGGGTCTTGAAAGAAAGGATAATAAATACATGTGTATTAAAGTAGATTTGAAGAAAGCTTACGACTCGGTCAATCGAGCTTTCGTGATACACATGCTAATAAGTCTGGGTTTCCCAGACAAATGGGTAAAAATTATAGAAGATATCATAACCACTCCTGTGTTCTCCATCGTTGCAAATGGGGAATCGCATGGTTATTTCAAAAGTACAAATGGCCTTAGACAAGGTGACCCACTTTCCCCGATTTTATTCACATTGGTTATGGAATACTTAACGTTACTGATGGACGGTAAAGTTAGGGAAGGCCTTTTGTCCCCTATCAAAGATTTTGACAACAAGTTAACTCACCTCATTTACGCTGACGATATTATTATTTTTACTAAAGCTAGCGTTCAAAATGCAACTGCCATTCGAGATGTTTTTCATACTATGAAGAGAGATACTGGATTGGAACTAAGTTGTGAGAAATCGAATGTTTTCTTTGGTAAAGGGGTAGTCAATTGTACTGATATTAGTAATATTCTTAATATTCAGCAAATGGATCTCCCAATAAGGTATTTGGGCATACCCCTGTCTGGTATTAATCTGAGAGATAAGGATTGTTCTCCATTGATAGAGAAGATCAAGCTAAGGTTTACAGGATGGGAAACTAGAATGCTTAGCTTAGCTGGGAGACTTGAACTCATCAAGTCTACCATTTACCCCATCATCCAATTCTGGATGCAATGCTTTTGTCTCCCAAAACCTACGCTACTCAAAATAAAGCATTTAATTCTTAATTTTCTTTGGAAAAGTCGCAGTAGTAAAATCCCCTGGGAAACCTTGTGCAAGCAAAAAGAAGAAGGAGGAATGGGTCTGAGAAACTTAGAAGAGATGAATCGAGCGTTATACATTAAATTGATATGGAAAATCATCAACGCAGAAGGAATTTGGGCGGATTTCATGCAAAGTAAGTATATTGGAAAAAAAAGCTTTTGGGAAATCAATCTGAGAACAGACGACTCGGGAGTGTGGAAATACATTTTGAAGAACAGGCAAGAAGCTTTGAAATGTCTTTCTCTTAATATCACTGACGGTAAAACTTCGTCTCTCTGGTATGATCCATGGTTAAATGGAAGTTCCATTACGGATCGTATTGGCAGAGACAGCTTTTAGAACGGGTATGGAAAATTTGTCCCTTAACATGATTGTTAAAAATGGTGAGTGGAAGTGGGATACTTTTAGTTTCTTATTTCTAATTCATGAGGAAATCGAAGGTGTCAAGATTCACAAGGATAGAGAGCGTGACTTCTGGTCATGGAAATGTTCTAAAGACGGTCAATACCAGTTTAAAAAATTTGGAACTTGGTCAGAACTAGTTACGAAATAAAAAACTGGTCGTCATTAGTCTGGAATAAAATCCACGTTCCAAAAATGGCGGTATGCCTCTTTCAAGCCGTTAACGACTATCTATTAACCAAAGAGAGATTAACGCAGAAACAAATATATGTGGATCCCTTATGTATCTTTTGTAATAATCATATTGAAAATATAGATCATCTATTTTTTCAATGTAATTTTACAGAAAAAGTTTGGTATTGGAGCTATAAATTTTTTTTTAACTCGCCGAAAGATATGTTCTCCTTTATTCTAGCGAAAGATTTACAGAAAATTGTCTCCATATCTAGAACAAACAATCTTAACTCAGACTTGTTTCAACTATCGCTTTCTGTCTGTATTTGGCACATATGGAAAGAAAGGAACGACAGAATTTTTCAAAACAGATTCTCTGATACTACACAGTTATGCTTAAATTTTTTTCAGACAATGCAAATCAGAATGGTAAAATCTAAACATTTCAAGAGCATCACTAGCATGAACGATATTATAGCAAAGAAATGGGGTTATACCTCCCAATGCTGAATTGGGGATTCATCGGCTAGATCATATGTATCGTTTCTCTCTCTGCTATCTTCTTGTTACCCTGGTGCTCGTCTCAGGTTATTCTTGTACCTGTTTTAATTTTACATTTCCCTCACTACCTCTCCTTTAAATTACATTTTAATTCACAATTAACAATATACATTGATTTAGTAGTAAGATATAAGATTGCAGATATGTTTTGCTGTTTGCTGCTCCCATGTTTTACAAGTTTTGACTGCATCATTACAAATTGAATTTAGCTTTTCATTCACAAAGTTAAAAAGAATTTATTTGGGAGTCAGAGACTTAGCTGTCGAACTCTACTTCATCTCTCTCTGAGGAGAACCTGTCCTGAACCTCGTCAGACAAAGCAACATGTGATAGCAAATAAATCTTCTTCTGGAGCCAAGTGATGAGAGCAGTCGTCTTCGGCCTTCAGTTTCTCAGATCTGGTTGTAGAAGATGATAACTTTCTCTCTCTTTACTACTTACTGGTGAAGCTTTGAGCACTGCAAAAGGAAAATTAAGGGATTTTTCACTAATTTAAGTATAAAGATTCCATCTTTGAGGAAGTCAGATACGTATCTGCTTTAGATCTATCAAATCTAAGGGTAGAGACTTCTGAAACTTACTGATTTTGAAGATATGATGTCCCTCGTCCCTTTGTTGCATTCTAGAGTTCGATGAAGGGAGAGAAGATCACCGGATGCAGTTTGTTTTGTTTTGAATCAGTAGTAGAAGCCGACAATCTCCGGTCTTCTTTCCTCTACTGCCGCCATTAATGAGTTTTTTTTCATTTTCTCTTTCGAGAGGAATAAACGAAGTAAGTTACATGTGTCGGTTGCCTTTTTTGGTTCATTTTATAGTTGTCTCGTTGGTTCTAGAGTATGGGCTGGTGAATGCTTCAGTTTGATTTGAACCGGGCCTTAAAGTTGTTAGGCATGTTTTATGTATGGTTTAGGCTTAGATATGTTATAAGTCTTATACATTCTTGTGGCTCTTGTACATTATTTTGATTTTTGGTTTCTAATAGAAAGTTTGAACCCGTATTCAAAAAAAAAAAGTAAATATTTATTAAGTTAATTATTGAAGTGATTATTTTAAAGATTTAACTAGTATTTGATTTAGAAGATGGCTATTTAAATAATTATACCCCGTCTAATAATTTTTTTTTAAAATTAGTTTGGATTAAAGTTTTACATGAGATATTAATATAAAATTTAATATCTAATATTTTAAAATAAAGTGTTTAAAATGGTTTTTATTTTAAGTGTTTCCAAAATATATATTTTTGGATAAATGATTTATTTATTTAAAGTATTCGGACATGGCAAATTTTCAGTGGAAATAAACAATATTCGAAAACTTATTCCACGAGAGAAAAGTAGTTTGAAAATTGTTTCAGAGGGTTGAAGTGTTGAAATATATCTTGCGAAGATATTTATAAACAAATAATTTAGGGAAATTATTTAAATTTGATGGTTGTTTATGGATATTATTTGATAGTTTAATAACCGACTATCAATATTGGCCTTTAAGACGATACTTGAATTTCGATGAGACCAGGGGTCGTATTATAAATGGTTATCCGAAAACCACATCAAATCGTAAAGGTGGATCTTTTGTTTAAAAGATCAAAAATAAAAATTTGTTGTTCACTTAATTTAGATCTGAATGTATCCACTTGTTTTTAAAATAAGCGTCCATTATTCGGGTTAGCCGGGGGAGGACATTAAGTCATAAAACCCATTCCGAATAAATGGTACGACGAAATGTGATTGCATTTGAAGTCGGTGGTTGAAGACCGGGTATTTTTGAAACGAAAGGATTACCTATCGATTGTCTATGCATTGAGTTGCTCCGGTATAGAGATTACGCTTTGTGACAGGGAGTCCGGGCGTGACTAGAGGATACCTGATTTGTAAGGACATCTGTCCTTAATTGGACGAAGTGCCTTCGGTTCATTCAGACCCAGGATGGACTTGTATGTGTGTGTGCCTGACATTACATTTTGTGATAAAAAACTGGTTTCTATCAAATACATTTCTGTTTCGTGGAGGAGAATTTATTCTCTTAGCTTAACATCCTTCTCTGAGACGTAAGAGCTCAAAGGTTATGTAGTTGATGGTTACTAGTGATATATTCCCAATTTGGTAACGTGGGATGCTAAGTGTTGATCAATTTTTAATCGAATCATAACTTTTGTGAAAAGCGTAGCTTTGTGGGACGAGACTTCGTCGAACCTCACACTCCGAAAAATGGTCGAAACAGGAAGGATGCGGCAAGGTTATGGGGATCGCGCCCCTTAGGGTATATGCATTTCCTTCTGGATAAAAAGTGATATTCTGGTATGGAGCCCAGATATTTTACCTGTGTGGATAAAAAGTGGTATTCTGGTATGGAGCCCAGATATTTACTTAGCGGTTGTTGGAAATAGAGGCGCCTCGGTAAAGGTCGGTATGACCAAGGGATGGCATACTCGTGAAAGTTAGTCACTTAGTTACAGTGGTAACCAGGCCTTGTGTTGGTAGAGATCCGGTTAGGTTCTCGGGGCGTCCCTCCAGAGGCGTACGCCTTTTGGAAAGGAAGTTTATTAGCCTTGACCATTTGTTGGAAATCCATACAAAACAATACGAGCCCTTTACGATTGCAGTTGTAGAACCTGCCATCTCAGATGACAGCTATAGTAGGCATAATATAATGGTAATATGCTGGCTAAGATTAATATTATACTTTCAAAATGTTTTCCACACTATGCACTAATAATAATATCAAAAGGATTTTTGCGTATCAAGCATGTTTGACTGGTATAAGGAGAAATCTCCCCCAAGTGTGCGATTGCATTGTGTGTGTGCCGGGATGCCTTATGGTAGCTTCATTTTCCAAAAGCATGAAGGGATTTATTTTCCTTTTCTTTTGTGCAAATAACTTTAAGATCTCACACCTGTCCCATGACTGACTCGGAATTTATTGTTCCCTTTTCTAAACTCTGGATGCCCCTAATTTTCCACATGAGCGGCCTAGAGTCAAGTTATCAGTAGTTCTGGAGTGAAGTCAGAGAAATATGCTGTGGAGATCAGGAGACAAGCTGGAGGGCGAGATGAATCACAGGTATATGATGTTATTTTCCCGCTGTTGTGTTGTATATGACTCTGACGATGTAATGTATAAATTGATATAGCTCTTTTGTTTAAATATTAGTCATTTATCTATTATATATTGTTCCGCTGTGATTGTGAGATTTTGATATTGATTTTCTATTTATTTTTGTACTCTCTTCTTCTTTAGCGATTCGGTTTTTTCGGCATTCGATTGTTCGGCCTTAGATACAGTGGAGTATTGATGTCGATTTTTGGGCGTCGAAAAATCGGGTCATTGCATTAAATGTTATTGACAACTATTTTAACGTAATTTTAATCAATTGAAATAATAGCGAAGTTAATTTGGTCATAATTATAGGCTGATAAGGAATAAAATAATTATTGGAATCAATTGTAGGAATTAATGTATTTAAATACTGTAATTAATATGAGTTAAGAAGATTACTATAGAATAGGAATGTAATAAAATGTAAACTAGTGCCAAATGAACTCATATGATATTGGATGATTGAATGATAAGAATGTAAATAAAAGTAAAAGAAATTAATTGAAATTAAAATGTAATTAATTGGAATTTCATTACAGTTGCAATTGAACTCTGAAATTAATGTAATATTAAAATAGCAGATTTAACATGAAAAATTTATTTTAATAGATTATTAATTTCTCTCTTTAATAAGGAATGATAAAATGGTTAACTTTTGAATTTGAATTTAAAGGTGATTAAATAAATTTAATAATAATTTATTAATTAACGTGAAAAATAGCCATTTTGGCCACTATCTCGTATTTCGACGATACCAGTTTCATCGGATCCATAACAGTGAATTATTGTAGAATTTTAAGTTTCGTAGCGATTAGACTTATCGTTTGATCGTCCGAGCTCGAAATGCGTAGAAATCAATTAAAAGAATTTAAATTAATATAACTTGATTTTGGAAGCTAACTTCTATATATAATGGAGTTAGTGTTTGAAAGTAGTTCCATTGAGTTTTAAATTATCGTAAATATATATATCAATATATTGTATGACCTATTTTCGTTACGGGAACGAAATGGGCTTTTCTGGTCGTTATTATCGTTTCGACCCAGTTCGATCTGTCCGTTCGTGCTTATCATCCTCTGCCTACATATAGGCTATTATAAACCCTAACACATTCTTATTTCATATTCTTGCACGAACAATTCTATTTGTCTATTCAATTTTCTATTCCTTCTCAATGACTGTCAATATCAAAACCCTAATTCCCAAATTCAAAATCAAATTGAAAATTCAAACTCTTCAAACCATAGCATATTATATATCGTTGGAAAGCTCTGGACGAGCATACTATTAGTGGAATTCATTTTTGTATTCGAATCATGGTTTGTCCAGAAATCACCGAAAAACCCTTGACCGTCAATACGAGGGTTTTGGGTTTAACGGTGGATCTTGGTCGATAGGACGATCGAAGGCTGCTGCGGGGTAGAGGATGTTGAGGCGAGTCGATCCACGTGGTTAATGGGTGTCGATTGTATCAGATTGTGCTGTGATTGGCGTTTTAGGGCGGCGGCGGTGGGTCCATAGGGCACGACCATATGTGGTCGTGTGTTGGAGGTTGGTGCGGCCGGAGGTGCGTTGTCGAGTGGTAGTCATGGAGCTGGTCGAAGATGTTCATAGCGGCATGCAGCAGTGGTTGTTCATCGATGGCTATTGGGTTTAGCATGTGTATGTGATTCGAGCTATGCTGTTTCACATTAGGGTTTGATTTTAGAGGTAATAAAAATTACAATAATACCTTTGTTTTATTTTAATTTAAATTTCAAATGCTCTAATTCGCACAACCTTTTCATACGAGCTTGAGTTCACACACAAGTTCTTCCATTGCGATCATATCAAAATTCGGGACAATCGGAAACTAGTTTGGTTAAATTCTGACATTGTTCAAATTTTGGGCTTCATGTGGATTTTAAATTGGCGATAAATCAAACATGAATGGTTTAACCCACCCACGAATACTAAATTTTCTTATGTTATTTGATTAAAATTTATGCTGTGATAAGAATATTTTTGGTTGATGTTTGGTAGTTTAATTTGACATTTTATTTGAAACTGCATTTTGCTAAATTAAATTGCCAGTTAAATTAATATTGAATTTAAATTGTTAGTTAAATAACTGAACCAGTTAATTGTTGTGATTATTGACTGATTTTGATGTTGATTGTGATGGATGTTTATTTGTTGACATTTGGATGATTAGATGTTATATTCATTATATATGTTGTTATCACAGTGCAAATTTCCATAATCTTTTGTTACAAAAATCACTATGGGTTGAAATAATACATACCGAATGATCTTATAGATTCGGGAAAAATCATAATGGGTTGAAATTATAAACTCGAGTGATTTTATGGATTTAGAAAATTGGAATTCGGGATACGGGTTAAAATGATATATATCCGGAAATTTAAATTTATTGCGGGTTGAAATTATATATATCCATATCACTTTGCCATAGGATAGAAAATTATATATGGACACAGGATTGGTTAAATTAAATGGTTTAAAATCTTGAGTTTGGATTTTTGATTAAATGTTATTGTTTTAAAGGAAATAAATTATAGATTTATGTTAATTTAATTATTTTCTAATTCAAGATTTGAAAGTTGAAATTGAGATGGTAAAAAAATTTGTTAAAGAATTAAATTGGGAATGTAAAGTTAGAATCGATATATGACTTTAATTTGGAATTTGGAATTTGGAATTATTTTGAATAATAAATTTCAATAATGAAGTTAAATTTTATTTAAGTGGTTTAAATAAGTAAATTGAAATTGGGCTTGAAATTGATATGAATTGAAATAAAAATAAGAATGGAATTGAATTGAATTTAAGCCTTTGATTGAATTGTTGAATCAAAATTGAAGTTAAAGGTGAATGTTTCGGAAATTGAAGTATTTAGAGTTAAAATTGAAATCACATTGATTTGGAACTAAATCAAAATGGAGTCATTTGAATTGAAAGATTAAAATTGAGTTTTGTTGATTTGAAATCAGGATATGGCCCAGATTTGTCGAGATGGAAGAAATAACTTGATTTGATACTATTTTCAAAATAAATTATTTTAATTTAAACTGTTTAAATCTATTATTTTGAAAATTCAGATTATTTAGATTTTCAAAACCATTTTACTATATAAACCATTTCCAATACTCAAACCGTTTTATATTAAACTATTTTCAACTGTTTTGAAATCGTTAAACGATTTAAACTACTAAAACTATTTTAAACTATTTAAACAATTTATAACTACAAAACTATTTTCCAAAATTCAAACTGCGCAAGGTAGAATTTTTTATATTTAAATCCTTGATTTAAAGATGAATGTTGTTAAATGTTGTTATAACCTACATTGGAATTTGAAATGATATTTTCTAGTGAAATGACATATTTTGAGTAAATATGATGGTTTTGAAATGAGGGATATTTTGAATTGAACATGATATTTTGATATCAAATATGAATCGGTTTTGGAAATGTAAAAGAACTAACCGGTGTGAAATAAGCATTTGGTTGTTAAAGAGAAACGAGTCGGATATTGTCATACTCTCTACCAATACTGAAGCCACTTTAATAACTGTGCACGTGGTGGAGAATCTAGAATGAAGTAGTGAAACACCCCATACCCCTTAATATACCCAAAAGGACACATTAAAGGCGTGGTGCGTTGTAGGTATAACTAAAAGCTAATAGAGGCTAAGATTCACAAGACAAAAACAGGTAAAAACAGCGGAAACTAAAATAATAACTCAATTAAAGCAAAGCTTCATAATTACTTCATAAATAAGTCAAATACCAAATACAACATCCGTATCTCAAAACACATCATGTCTTATGAATTAAAAATTCATAGTCTCAAAATCAGAGTACATAATATCCCTTATAATAAGCCAGTACACAAAAAGAACTAAAGATGAAATAAAAGAAATACATAGTTGAGAGCTCCTTCAGGAAACCACCAAGCAGCAGCAATTCTACTGATTTCTCTCTTGATTGCCTATAGGAGGGAGGGGAAATAAAGGAGTGGGTTAGACTTAAAGTCTGGTGAATGATAGTAATTACTAGAGTCTTTAAGCAAGATAAAAGTAACGACTCTACAACAGCTCTAGCATAAATAAGGATAATAAAGTAAATAAAAAAGAGATAAATTGGAAATAAGTACGGTTAAATAGTTCTCAATTTATAAGATAGATTAACATTGATTGCTTGCACTTGTCCTTGATTTCTGCTTTAATTAGGCTGAATTCACAATCCTGTAATTAAGGCGTCACCCTAATTCTACCCTTTCTGATCAGCCTACTACTCCATAGACCTTATTGCGGACCAACTGCTATATAACTCCCTACACAATAACCAATGGTATCTACGAAAGATGCACAAAGCAACTACTATGGATCCAGATGACATACATAGCTCCCTACACAGAAGGCAATGATGTCTACGAAAGGCACTCGTACTAAGCGCTTGGAACTCATAACTATTACTGAGCACCCGAATGGAAATCACAAGTTTAACTACCAGCATGTCCATGCCACCCTTTGCTCACCTATTGGGTCTTCTTATTACCTCAACATCTAGCATAAGCGTGCCTCTCATCCTATTTCAGGCTAACGTGAGATCACCATGTGTCCATAGAATCTATAGGGGAAATGCTGTTGGTACTGACCCTTCATCTAAACAATATCTAGTTGTGCTCCTTATCCAAATCCTCCATGATTTGGAATTTTATTTGACAAATTCTACCATTTTTAGCATAAGTGTGCCCTCGTCCCACTTCAGGCCAATGTGGGACGACCATTTTGTCTAATGGGGAATGCTATTTGGTGTAGGTCCCATTTTCATCTTTGCTTATTTACTTAGGTAATTTATTTAATAAGCCTATACAGTTTTCTCTATTATCTACGTGTATTAATTTATCCTAAGTCTTAAGATAAGCCTTGTTATGTTCTTTTTCTTATTATAACCGACGTTATAATCAAGCTTATTACTTAACCTAAGGTCTAAGGCTTAAAACAAGCTTCTTTTATCTTTTATCTATTTTAATTCTAGGTTATAACTATGCTAATTATTTTTAATTAGTCCAATTCTAATTATAATTAGGCGTAATTTCAGTCCAATTCCTTTATTTATTACAGTCTTTGTGATTTACACCTTGTTTTCCTCATTCAATATTCTTACTTATATAATCCATATTTGCGTTTAATTTATTCTAATCCATACGCGAAGAAAAAGGGGATGAAGAGAATAAACTCCTGCACAAAATCCAAAACATTAAAAAAGATATAAAAAAGAAATAAATAACATCAAATAAATTTAAATACCGTAAATAAACTATAAATCAATAAAAGCTATGCTTAACAATAATAAATTAAAAATAATAGAAATAAACTAAAATTTCTTAAAGAATAACTGAAATGAAATAGACTGAAAATAATTCTAAAAAATATAAATAAACTACTAAAAAGGCTATTCCAAAAATCATAGTAAAACTAAAACTATTGAAAACCCTATCATTTTAAATTACTTAAAGAAATCTTAAAATAATTACAATCACTCACCTCTGGCCCTTAGCTCTTCCCTTTAGGCCTTCACGAATCCACTTGGGGTTGTTAAAATATTTTTATTAAAAAGATTCTCTCCTTGCAAAATTATTCCTTTAGAGTCCTTCCTAGAAAGGTGAACCCAATCGAAGAAAACTTGGAATGATAAAAAGTGCTAGGTGTTGGGGTTTACTTATAGGGGTAGAAGTGGATCTCCGACCGTTGGATTTGGAGATTGAATAGGATGCAACCACGTCATAGGCTGAATAGGAACCATCAGATGGAAAACTGGAAGGATCAGATAGAAATAAAGGATGCAAATGACGTGCAAAAGGTTCGTTGGATCATACTAGAGCGAAGGAACGATTCTTCCTCCCTTCGCCTTAGGCAGGTCAACCGGGCGGTTGACCGCCCTTTGCCCAGGTCGATCGGCTCGTCAACCTAGCCATATATATATATATATATATATATATATATATATTTATTCTTTGATTATTTCATTCTTTGCTCATATTAACTTGGATTCTGACGTTCTATATATGGAAACGGATCAGAAAATTACCACGGACACAATGGTGCACCCCTATGGCTCAATTCTGATAATTTCGCAAAGTTATTTTATTATTTAATTAATTAACGAATTACTTATTAGAGGATAAATTTTGGGTTGTTACATTCTTCCCTCATTAAGGGATTTCGTACCTGAAATCTCTAAGGATAAAAGAATGTATTAATGTTTTCATCCAATCTACGGCCAACGACTCAATCATCAACCATTCATCCATTGTCCTTTAGTTTTTCTAATGCAATTTATAATGCTTATGCAACTAGTGTGTAAATGTCCCTAGCCAATGCAAAAGATTAGACGGTCCACTAATACAGTTGACCTCCTTTTTTGTGATCATGTTTGTGCCATGTATCAAATGAATGCAAAAATTTCCTAATGATCCTAATAATTCTATATGCTTACTACAAACATCATCCAAATGCAATAATCATGTGAAACATCAATTTATAGCAACCATGGAAATGAAATAAAATAAAATAAAAATGCACACACATCCATATGCATATGCTCTAGTGTCCTAGTTAGGCCGATCCCTAAAGAATAATAGTGCTTAGTGTACCTATATGCACCCATTAGCACCCACTAGGAAACACTTGAAAACACTGGCATACATACATGTTCTATTAACATGTTTACATCAAATCCTAGCATCCATAAGTTAAATCCTAAGTTCTACCCTCCGGATTATAAAGGAAAGAACTTATTCAAAACTAAAGATGGAAAAAGTAACTCTAAAACCTATTATCAAAGAGATATGGATATGTGATACGAATTTTCTCCTAATCAAATTAGTCTTGTTCAAAATATCTCTGACCATGTCAGAGTTACTTTCTGTCGACTCCAACCAACATGAAGACATCTTACATGACCTTACCAACAAGAACTTCAAAAGGTGGCCTTCCAATGCTTGCTTGAAAACTACTACATATGAATTCCACTCAAGAAAGAAGCTCTTCCAAAGTTCTTCCAAAATCAAGAATACTCATTCTCAGTAATGCTTGTCTTATTGTCCTACTAATTACATTTCACTATTCTTCATGAATCAAAATTCCTACGTTTTTACTAGTCTCCTATCCTCTTCACGCAAACTTCCATTATTATTTCTAAATGTAATTATTGCTATCTCCTTACACCTTTTCCGTTACTCCTAGGAAACGATTCTTATCTACTCCACATTTAAGAGTTTGGTTTGGTATTTATCACCTTGTTTTAAAAACTAAGGTTTCTAAAAAATGTAAAACATCAAATCCCAAAATCTTTGTCTTTAAAAGTGTTATATTTTCAGTTTCTATTAATTTTAAAATTACTTGGTCACTTAATTATTTCCCAAACCTAGAGGGAAAAATTTCCAAATTTTTAAGTCTAAAACTTATATCTCTTTTTTTTAAAGTGTTACAGTTTTCTATATAAAAAATTTGAATTTCAAAATTTTATTTTATTAAGTTTTTCATTTCAAAAACTTATTTACTTTTTCACCAAACCATTTTCTTTTAAAATATCTTTAAAGTATCCTTTATGTGTTTTCAAAACAGCTTCTTATTACACCTAACAGTCTTATGACTTAATGTATTAGAACTACTTTCTCTTATGAGAGGTGGTTAACGCTAAAATCTTCTATGAACCTTTTAAAAGAGAATTTCATGTTTATGTGAAATTACAATGAACTTATTTTATATTTTTCAAAATAGGCTATACAAAATATGGCGCTTTTCATACCTTATATATCTCTTTCATGTATTCCTTCTAACTTGCACAAAACCTTTTTTTATTGGTTTCATAGAAAATCATACCCTTATTCTTTTCATTTCAATAGATTAAAGTATGTTCAAATTATATTCTTCCATGATAAATATTTCCTAATGTCTAACTTACACATTTTCCATTCAGAATAACTCATCTTCTAAACTATTTTAATATTTCCATAAGTGTCAAAACACTTCTTTATACTTATTAATAAGTGTGCTTTACAAACCATTTTGTTTCTATACTTAGAAATTATCTTTTAAATACATTTTTATTTGGGTTAAAATGGATGTTGTGTAAAACAACGTTACTACATCCTAAAAAATACTAGTGCATGGATTCAAGTAAATAAATACCAATAAATCTCATATACTTGTAAAAATATTTCTCTTGGAAGTCACTTACTATAACTATAGTGTAATAGCCCATGCTCCTCTTATTTTTTATGATAACATTTATTGAAACAATAAAAGCTGTAATCTACGTTTTCGATACTTGATACACTCTTGGTTTTTATATTTAAAATCTTTTTTTACCTTCAAAAAACCTAGTGAGTTACACACACGCACACATACTATAATTCATCAAAAAATTTATTATTATATAAAAACTAACCAAATTTCATGGCAGTCTTAAATAACTCTATGTTTATTTTTTGAAGGAAAATATTAACAACGAAAATATTCAATTCCAACAATTACAATTTTTTTTAACTTTATAAATTTAAAAAATTTCGTTTTATTTGGCTTAGCATAAAGTGGGTCATCCTATTTACTATCCTTTTGGTACTTTTCCTAAACTAAAGGCCTTTACTCCTATTCCTCTTTTGTGATGACCCACCTCCTTGACCTTTAGAAATTGACACTAATACATTCTCAATATTCACGTGCCATAAATCCAAGTGCTAGAGAGGCAGATTATCATTGGGTAGAGAAATAAAGATAGAAGATGGACAATAATAAAATCTCACATCGTATTCAACACATAATTATACATATGAGTAGTATATTCAATCACTACAAATTGTTCCATCAAAGTTACGAAAGGTACCAACCCAGCTAGGATAGTTATAACGATCTATCCTTACAGTGTTGGTAGATACTAATACATAATACAAACACAATGAAAAGTGATAGATGACTTCAACAAAAGACCAAAAATGCTCCATGCTCCATTCCAAAATGCTCCAAGCTTACCCTAACTAGTTGGCTACTTGGGAAAATAGGGCAATCAGAGTTTAAAAGGGAAAAGAAAATAAATTCCAGGTCAGTCGTGGGATTGGTGTGAGAAATTCAAAATACGTTGTTTGAAAACAAAATATATTTCATAATACCACGCCGCATAAAAACACCGAACTAGTTTTTTGCTTATAATAACCAAAATATTTTCTACGCAGAATATGTGGATATTATTTTTACTAACATTCTTTTAAAAACACTTTTCAAGTAAGTATACATAGTCTTAGCCGAAATTGTTACGTTATTAAATTCCAGCATACTAGGCTCTACAATCAAATCCGGAAGCACTTATTGGAGAATGGATTTTTATACATTGATAAGGCAAAGGACTGCCTTCCGATAGTACATCTCTAGAAAACTGCAATTGAGGCTCCAACGTTTACCAACACAGAAATGGCCTACTTTTACCATAGATAATACCGAATATGTCATCACCTCAGCCGTTCCCGGCCTACACGAGAGCTCTCTTTGCATATACCACGTTAATTTAAAACTCAACGTCATAGTGGGAATAAATATATCTAGAAAGGTGAGGATTGTACCCTAATGGGAGTGACCCACTTGGCTCTACCGCATCTATTCTGTTTTTGTTACTTCCAGATGGTGAGGCTCGAGGTAATGATTTCCTTACTCATAGCACATTCCACTTTGAATTCCACATTGCCAATCCATAATCACATAACCGATTTCTACAAACGTATAACTCTTGGGCTCATGTAACGACCCGCTATTTTAGACTATTCGCATCCGCACATGTCGGACTTGAATAGTTCAAAATACCGAATTGTTAATTTAAATTTGGAAAAACTCAGATATACAGTAAATAAATAATCACAGAATCACAGACATAGAGTAATAATATGCAGCGGAAGTAAAAGAGATAGTAGTTCATGAAGCTACTATATACATATATAAGATACATCAGAGTTTACAACAAAAGAGAAATACGATACATCAAGTACAAATCAGAATACATCACTGGAATCATCGAATGATGAAAACAGAATAAATGGCTGGATCTTCAAGCAAAGCTCCAACCCCAAAGATGAGCCTCAAATACTGGTACACTCAGTCTGACCCGAGCGTAAAGCAAAACACAAAACACTCGAGTCAGGATTAATATTCTCATATAAATAAAACCAACTCAAGTGAAATAGCAATCGAAATACAAGTAACTCAAAGGATGTTGGAATCACCATCCTCTAAGGATCCGTTAAACTATCTGCTATGTAGTAGTGTACGATAAATAGATAATGTCTATCAGTAATATAAAGTATCAAAATAGTGTTAAGGCGTTACCATTATCCCCCTTAACACATTTTTATAAGCATCATAGTCTATACAGCACTGTAAACTCCACCGTAAACTGGTGGGATATCACGGAGTACTCCACAGGTATAACACAAAACAAATTCGTAGTGGTCGCGTATATAGGGATACATGTATGACAAGGCACATGAGGCAATACCCAAGGTAGTGAAACTACCGTTTGCCTGATCCGGACTGGTGAGAATGCATCGCCGCAACGATCGCAACACCCGAAACAACACTCCTGAAATTCCGAGGGTGCACCAATCAATCACAAGTAATGAGTAGTAGTTACGAAGAAGTGTGTTCGCTCGAGGTGGCTAACCCCACTTGGCCCGGCACGGCTCCTAATTTTAGTCATTTCCAATTTGACACAAGTGTCAAGGCTATCCATTATCATTCTCTTTCTTCAGTCGTCACGTACATCATTCCAACCACTTCATTCTGGATCATCACTCTGCGTATAGTTATTAAAGTGGTTTTCGGTTTAGATAGAGAGTATATCCATAACTGATTCCGGTCTCTTTAATAATTTTCGTAATTATTACACCGATTGGTCGTTTAATATATTTCAAACCAAATCAATTTCAATTTAAATTCCTAAATCAACATTTCGTTTGTCTTCTAAATCAATTTCCAAGATTTAAGTTTCAAAACTTCCAAATTACCATTTTAGAATCTTATAATTCGATTTCAACTTTTATTTAAAAAATTCAAATATTGATTCAAATTCGAATATAAGTTTCATTCTGAAATCATTTAAAATGGTTTAGTAACAACCCGCATATTTATCGATTTTATATTTAAATATTTTATTTAAATATTTTATCGTTAGTCGGATTTTAGTCCGAAAAGCTACTTTTTGCATACGGTCGAATTAGGACTCGGGACCACTCCCATCTAGTTTAAAATGCCGTTTGCGACCTTCTTGAGTATAAGCTTTGATATGTTTAGAGAAAGTTGATTTTTGCTACTTTTTACTTTGGGTTTGGTTTTTGGGCTCAGCCCTATGTTAACTTATACTCCAAAACTGAACCACTCTCCCCATTCTCCCTCACTTCTTTCTCTTTTCAGTTTTCTTAGCATTAATGGTGGGAGAGATTGGAAATTAAAACTCCAAAACCCTAGTTTCTCTTGCAAATCAAATTCCTAGCTCCAAACTCAAGAAGAACCCATTGGTATGCTTCCCTCCTTCTTCTCCAACTTATTCTCTTACCAATTTCAGAAATTCCTAAATCTAATTTCGGGAATGTTCTTGTTTTGAGCTTAGATTCAAGCTCAAATGGGTTGTGTTGAAGAGAGGTTGATTCTCCATTTGCTTTCGAGCTTCTTCTTGTTCGATTTTGTGAAAAAGGTGAGATTTTTAATCTCACATCTAAGTCTATGAATTATCTTCGAATGTTAGGTATAAATTCCTAACACTTATTCGTGTGCATTTGCTTTTGGTTTGGATTGAATTGGTGTATATTCCAATTTTTGGTGTTTTGAGTTCAATTCGTTAAAAATCCTAACTTCTATGTTTGAACATGTTTTTGGTGATGCATCGAGGAGCATATAGGGCCGGGTAGTCTGTTGGCATAATCCCTTAGCGCCATTGCTCGAGAAAAATGCAATTTGGTCAAGATTGAACCTCATTTGTTATAGGCAGGGAAGAGGCTGGAAACAGGTTCGGCCGACCGACCCCTTTGGTCCGGTCGACCGACCTGCTTCCAAGTGCATAAGCACTTTCTGTTTTAAGGTCAGTTGACCGACTCAGGGAGCCCAGTCGACCGACCTGCTGCCGAGTGCATAGGCACTCCTCTGTTTAAGGCTCGGTCGACCGACTCAGGGAGTCCGGTCGACCGACCTGCTGTTAATGGCCAGATTAGCCTATTTTGCTAATCCGTTTGAATATCCAACTTTAATCGATTCGTGTTGTCTCCCTTTTGTTGTTGTCATTTATTATCGACTTAGATGACCCTTTCTTTGGGAATTTTAGATGTATCCACTTTGATGGATTTTATATCGATTTCTTTGGATTTTATTCACGTTTTCGAATGTGAATCTTAGTGATTGATTGTTTCTACAATCTTCTTTGTGTTTTTTCACTTTAAAAATATAAAGGTTTTCCATACTAGTAGTAAATATCAAAACTCTTTCCTCAAACGATTTCAATACTATTTTAATACCAAATTCGTTTATAAAACCGTTTTTCCAACCTATTAGTATATATAAACCTTTACCTCACTCGTATGAGAAATCTAATTAAACGACTTAGTAAAACAAGTGGTATGAAACGCTTGCGTTCACTTTGTTGGTTAATTCTTGGACTTGTTCGAATAAAACCTTTGTGACAATTTTCTAGTGGAAATCTACAGTTTGTTCGTAAATATTTAAGTTAAGCAAGTGGCTATGGGACATGAAGCTAAACTCATATATTTACTAGCTTAGTGTAATTGACACTTCTCGTTGATCATGACGATCATCTTTGTGATTTAGACTAGCAATGTGCGATGTCTCTTTGACTGCGAGGGAGACTAAACCCCGTTTTGTGGAGTTTCGACTCAATTTGTGATGGGGTAGCAACCCATGGTCTTCGGGCCGTTTGTAGAGCTTCGGCTCAATTTGTGATGGTAAGCGACCATGGAATTAGCGTTCCATTTTTGATACACGTGTTGGTGAGCTTTATGCTCCCGTTTGTGATAGGCCTCCCCCCCCCTTTGTGATTTCTGGATTTCTTGTGTAGTCTTCTGGTATTTGTGTGTCATTGACTTTAGTGATTTCTGGATTTCTTGTGTAGTCTTCTGGAATTTGAGTGTCATTGACTTTTGTGATTGACGTTGATATTATCGTCAATATTTATGGTATGGTGAACGAAATAAGGAATATGACGTTTCTTTGATTCTTGTGTAGATTTGGTGACATTGATTAATCTCTTGATGATTATCAACTAAGTATATATATATATATATATATATATATCACAGCTTGGCATTGTGATTATTATGTGTTTAGTCATATCTCTTATTCTATATCGTTTCATCTGATATTTATAGTTAGACTGATCCGTTTATTATTTTCTTATTAAATAATACTCGGTCAGACCGAGATGTTACAGGTGCTTCTGCTTGACTTCTCATCCGGGATTAACTCCTTGACTTTTGGGTTAACTACTTAGATTAGTAGTTATTTTGTTGTATACATTTGAGATATAGACTCCTTAATGTATACTTATTATTTTGTGTAGTTCATGTAACTATTCTTTTGTGATATTGTGGATCTTTTTAGACCACTACTCTGATGAACACTTTCATGTGTTATATTCATATCTATTTCCGCCTTTGTGATATGAATTGTCTGTGACTGATTTATGTTATGTTTACTTCTATATTTGTTTTCCGAAAGATTTATATAGCCACCGTGTAGTAGCTTTGAGTTTGTGTCGGTATATCGGATTTACTCTTGAAATAGAATGCATGTTATATTATCTGACATATCGGTGCTCGCGCAAAGAAATTACACGGATGGTCGCTCCTCAACAGCCTTATTCTCCGTGCTAGTCGACGGCATTCACCGTAATGTTCTTGGCTAGCGTGGGTATAGAGGTGGGGCGTCACAGCTTGGTATCAGAGCCAAACTTCGGAACAATGTGGAATATTATAACTAGGATCATCGTCCTAAGTTCTTCTTAGGAGTCATGCTTTAGGATTTTATTCGGGTCTACGTACCGTTCTATCCTATTTTCTTTTATGATTCCTTGTTTTGCCTATCAAGATTGCTTGATATTCAATTTGGTGAATAACCTTTTTCTTCCTCTTCTTTCTTTCTAAAGGAAGAGAAATGTCTAGACCTGGCCGCCCCAGAGCCGTGCCATCTAGCACTCCGCCCCAGGATGGAGTTTTTATAACTGCACAACAGCTTCTTGATTTAGTGACGAATGCTCAAGCAGTTGGAGCTAACCCGGAACCTACTCACCCAAAGTCGGGATTTGCACGCTTGTGTAGAGATTACACTAATTTGGATGGGGAGCCATTCAAAGGTTCCGAAACTGTTATTGAAGTGCAGGCTTGGCTAAGGTCATGCGATCGAATCTTAGCTCGCATGAATCTTATTGACCTTCACCGAGTTCAGGTGGCCTCTAGTATGCTCCGTGAAAGAGCATTGGACTGGAACGAGCTTATTATTTCTGAGATTAATGAAGCGGATCTCTCTTGGGAGAAATTCCGAGAACGCTTCGAGTTAAAATTCGTACCAGAAGCTGAGAAAGTGACATTGGCTCGACGATTTATAGACCTTGTTCAAGGTGAGTCCTCCATGACTGATTACGTCGCCTCTTTCGAGTCGCTTTCCAAATATGGGGTTGAATACATCAACACCCCTCTTAAGAAGAATCAGAGATTCGTCTATGGCTTAAACAAAAGTCTCAAGAAGCCATTACTTCTAAAATTAGAAGTTTCTTTCGACCAACTTGTTGATATCGCTCTTCGTCTTAAAGAGGCGGATAGGGAGGGTGATGTTGAAGTGGTGGGAGATAAACCAAACTTCAACAACAAAAAGAGGCCAAACAAATTTAAAGGTCCTTATCCCAGTAAGAAAGGGAAGCAAGCAACCTCCGCGGCAAAGACTTCTTCCTTTGGTCGTGTGGAATGCTATAATTGTGGTTCGAAGGACCATTATGCGAACAAGTGCCCAAAGTCTCTTTCTTGTCGCTACTGCAAAGTTCCCGGTCATGTTATATCTTCATGCCCCAAGCTTCAGGGCAAGAAGGAGGGAAAGCTTAATGTTGCTCAATCCCCTGGCAACACATCTCGTGGCCAAGGTATTTCTCATTATATTCTAGATGGAATTATTTTATTTCGTGATCATCCTATTCGAGTTCTTTTTGATACGGGTGCGTCCCATTCTTTTATATCAAAAGAACTTGTTGATACCTTTTCTTTGGATGTTTTGTGTTTAATGACTTCTTTGAGAATTGCGAATCCAGTTGGTGGATCCGCAACAATCAGTTTATTGTGTAAAGATGTCGAGATTATTTTGTGTGATTTTTCTTTCCGAGCCAATTTGCATGTCATGCGTTATTTAGGCTTTGGAATGATTTTAGGAATGGATTGGCTTAACCGTTATGAAGCTCATATCCAATGTCCTGAGCGGACTATTCATCTTCGACATCCTCAATCTGTTAATCAGGTTTCTGTTATTTTTAAAGATTCAGATTCTGCTTTGGTTGCATCTTTATATTCTTTAAATCCTCGTGATGACGACGATGATGATGAGGGTGATATTATTTCTCTTATTCACGTCGTTTGTGAAATTTCCGACATATTCGAGCCCGTTTTAGGATTACCACCTAAGCGAGCAATTGAGTTCAGAATTAATCTTATTCCTGGAGCTCAACCTATCACTCGTCCTCCTTATCGTATGTCCAATAAAGAAAACGAGGAGATGCGTAAACAATTATCTGAATTGGAAACGAAGCAATTTATTCTCTCTAGTTCCTCGCCTTGGGGAGCTTCAGCTATTTTTGTGAAGAAAACCGATGGTACACTTAGGCTTTGCGTTGACTACCGCAAGCTTAATGATCTTACTATCAAAAATAAATATCCTTTACCTCGGATTGATGATCTATTCGATCAACTTAGTGGTGCTAGAGTCTTTTCACAATTGGACTTAGCTACTGGATTTCACCAGCTCCGTATTGCAGAGGATAGTATTCCTTTGACATCGTTCCGTACTCGTTGTGGATCTTATGAATGGCTTGTTATGCCATTTGGTCTAACGAATGCTCCGGCTTATTTCGTTGACCTTATGAATAGAGTTTTCAAAGACTTTCTCGACCGGTTTGTTCTCATCTTTATCGATGATATTCTTGTGTATTCTAAAACCGAGGAGGAGCATGAAAAACATCTTCGGATTGTGCTGGAAACTCTTAGAGTAATCAATTAAAGGCAAAATTTTCTAAATGCCATTTTTGGCAATCTCGTGTGAAGTTTCTCGGTCATATTATTTCCGAATCCGGAATTTCCGTGGATCCTTCAAAGATTGAAGCGATTCAAGATTGGAAGGGACCGGAGAGTGTGACAGAGATTCGTAGTTTTCTCGGCTTGGCGGGCTATTACCGTCGTTTTATCAAAGACTTTTCTAAGATTGCCGTGCCTCTCACTAGCTTAACGAAGAAAGGTGTTAAATACATTTGGTCGAACAAATGTGAAGCTTCTTTTCAGAAATTAAAAGAACTTCTTTCTGATGCTCCTATTCTTGTTATTCCCGATGGGAATCAAGATTTCGTTGTTTATACCGATGCTAGTCGCATTGGTTTGGGTGCCGTTCTTATGCAAAAAGAACGTGTTATTGCTTATGCTTCTAGGCAACTAAAGCCTGCTGAGACTAGATATGCCACTCATGATTTAGAGCTTGCGGCTATAGTTTTTGCTCTTCGGATTTGGCGTCATTATCTTTTAGGAGAGAAATTTTTCTATATACCGATCATAAGTCCTTGAAGTATTTTTTCTCTCAAAAGGAACTTAATTTGCGTCAACAGCGTTGGCTCGAATTTCTTGCACCGTATGATCTTGATATTCTTTATACTCCCGGTAAGGGTAATCGTGTCGCCGATGCTCTTAGCCGTAAACAACAAGCTGTTGTTTCTATGATGATATCCGAATGGAACGATCTCGAGATTTTATCCACTTGCGAAATTCGAGACCGTGTTTTCGATTTATGCTCATCATTTGTTTTATGTAGCCTTGAGGCTCATCCTTCTCTTTTAGACCGCATTCTTGAAGCTCAAGGGTTAGATCATGAATTGGCTCTTCTTGGCCAAAATATTAGGGATAAAATTGATATTGTAGGATTGAAAGACTTTGATATCGATTCTCGTGGCGGCATTCAGAAATTTGGTAGACTTGTCGTGCCAAATATTGGTGATCTTCGTAAAGATATTTTAGAAGATTCTCATCGTTCTAAATTTACCATTCATCCCGGTAGTAGTAAAATGTACGCGGATATGAAGCGACTTTATTATTGGGAGGGAATGAAACTCGATATTGCTAGCTTTGTTAAGTGTTGCATGACTTGCCAACTCGTTAAGGCCGAACATCAAAGGCCCGGTGGGTTATTGCAACCTTTAGAAATTCCAGTTTGGAAGTGGGATCAGATTTCCATGGATTTTATAGATGGCCTTCCCCGTTCTCGTTCGGGTCATGGTAGCTTATGGGTGATCGTTGATAGACTTACTAAATCCGTCCATTTTATTCCAGTTCGGTCTAACTGAACCGTTCCTCTTTTGGCCAAACTCTTTATCAAAGAGATTGTTAAATTACATGGAGTTCCTACTTCTATAGTTAGTGATCGTGATCCATTGTTTACTAGTGGATTTTGGAAGAGTCTTTAAAAAGCTTTAGGAACGAAGCTTAATTTTAGCACCGCTTATCATCCCCAGTCCTACGGACAAACCGAGCGTGTTAATCAAACTCTTGAAGATCTTCTTCGTGCTTGTGTTCTTTATTTTGGTGGAAGTTGGGAAGATCACATTTCACTTGTTGAATTTTCCTATAATAATAGCTTCCAATCTAGTATTGGTATGACACCTTTTGAGGCACTCTATGGTAGGCCATGCCGATCTCCTTCTTGTTGGCTTGAGGCCGGTGAGAAGCTGGTTTTAGGTCCAGATTTTATTAGTGATTCCACAGAGAAAATTGAACTTATTCGACATAGGATGAAAGAAGCCCAGAGTAGACAAAAATCCTATGTCGATAACCGGAGAAGGAAATTAGAATTTTCTATGGGAGATCTTGTGTTCATTCGTGTTTCACCTATGAAAGGTGTTGTACGTTTCAGTCGATCGGGAAAACTAGCGCCTCGATATATTGGGCCATTTCCTATCACCGAACGTATTGGTTCCATGGCTTATCGCCTTTTATTACCGACTCAGTTTTCTGCTATGCATGACGTGTTTCACGTTTCTCAACTTCGGAAATGTCTTCGAGATTCCGATTCTGTTCTTGAGCCCGGTGTTGTGGAAGAGATTGAAGTTTCGCCTAATTTAACTTATGAGCAACATCCTATTCGTATCATTGCTTCGGAAGTCAGACGACTTCGAAATAAAGATGTTCCGCTTGTTAAAATTCAATGGTCTTCAAATCCTAAGGATTGTTCTTGGGAATCTAGAGAGTACATCGAGCGTACACATCCGGACTTACTTTCTCGTGCTCTTTGAGGTGGACTTCTTATTTCAAATTTCTTTTGTGTTGAATATGCTTTTATGGTTGTTACTTTATGTTCTCTTCTTAAATATTGCGAGGACGCAATTTCTTTAAGGAGGGGAGTCTGTAACAACCCGCATATTTATCGATTTTATATTTAAATATTTTATTTAAATATTTTATCGTTAGTCGAATTTTAGTCCGAAAAGCTACTTTTTGCATACGGTCGAATTAGGACTCGGGACCACTCCCATCGAGTTTAAAATGCCGTTTGCGACCTTTTTGAGTATAATCTTCGATATGTTTGGAGAAAGTTGATTTTTGCTACTTTTTACTTTGGGTTTGGTTTTTGGGCTCAGCCCTATGTTAACTTATACTCCAAAACTGAACCACTCTCCCCATTCTCCCTCACTTCTTTCTCTTTTCAGTTTTCTTAGCATTAATAGTGGGAGAGATTGGAAATTAAAACTCCAAAACCCTAGTTTCTCTTGCAAATCAAATTCCTAGCTCCAAACTCAAGAAGAACCCATTGGTAAGCTTCTCTCCTTCTTCTCCAACTTATTCTCTTACCAATTTCAGAAATTCCTAAACCTAATTTCAGGAATGTTCTTGTTTTGAGCTTAGATTCAAGCTCAATTGGGTTGTGTTGAAGAGAGGTTGATTCTCCATTTGCTTTCAAGCTTCTTCTTGTTCGATTTTGTGAAAAAGGTGAGATTTTTAATCTCACATCTAAGTCTATGAATTATCTTCGAATGTTAGGTATGAATTCCTAACACTTATTCGTGTGCATTTGCTTTTGGTTTGGATTGAATTGGTGTATATTCCAATTTTTGGTGTTTTGAGTTCAATTCGTTAAAAATCCTAACTTCTATGTTTGTACATGTTTTTGGTTATGCATCGAGGAGCATATAGGGCCGGGTAGTCGGTTTGCATAATCCTTAGCGCCATTGCTCGAGAAAAATGCAATTTGGTCAAGATTGAACCTCATTTGTTATAGGCAGGGAAGAGGCTGGAAACAGGTTCGGCCGACCGACCCCTCTGGTCCGGTCGACCGACCTGCTTCCAAGTGCATAAGCACTTTCTGTTTTAAGGTCAGTCGACCGAATCAGGGAGCCCAGTCGACCGACCTGCTGCCGAGTGCATAGGCACTCCTCTGTTTAAGGCTCGGTCGACCGACTCAGGGAGTCCGGTCGACCGACCTGCTGTTAATGGCCAGATTAGCCTATTTTGCTAATCCGTTTGAATATCCAACTTTAATCGATTCGTGTTGTCTCCCTTTTGTTGTTGTCATTTATTATCGACTTAGATGACCTTTTCGTTGGGAATTTTAGATATATCCACTTTGATGGATTTTATATCGATTTCTTTGGATTTTATTCACGTTTTTGAATGTGAATCTTAGTGATTGATTGTTTCTACAATCTTCTTTGTGTTTTGTCACTTTAAAAATATAAAGGTTTTCCATACTAGTAGTAAATATCAAAACTCTTTCCTCAAACGATTTCAATACTATTTTAATACCAAATTCGTTTATAAAACCGATTTTCCAACCTATTAGTATATATAAACCTTTACCTCACTCGTATGAGAAATCTAATTAAACGACTTAGTAAAACAAGTGGTATGAAACGCTTGCGTTCACTTTGTTGGTTAATTCTTGGACTTGTTCGAATGAAACCATTGTGATAATTTTCTAGTGGAAATCTACAGTTTGTTCGTAAATATTTAAGTTAAGCAAGTGGTTATGGGACATGAAGCTAAACTCATATATTTACTAGCTTAGTGTAATTGACACTTCTCGTTGATCATGACGATCATCTTTATGATTTAGACTAGCAATGTGCGATGTCTCTTTGTCTGCGAGGGAGACTAAACCCCATTTTGTGGAGTTTCGACTCAATTTGTGATGGGGTAGCAACCCATGGTCTTCGGGCCATTTGTGGAGCTTCGGCTCAATTTGTGATGGTTAGCGACCATGGAATTAGCGTTCCGTTTGTGATACACATGTTGGTGAGCTTTATGCTCCCGTTTGTGATAGGCCTCCCCCCCCCCTTTGTGATTTCTGGATTTCTTGTGTAGTCTTCTGGAATTTGTGTGTCATTGACTTTAGTGATTTCTGGATTTCTTGTGTAGTCTTCTGGAATTTGAGTGTCATTGACTTTTGTGATTGACATTGATATTATCATCAATATTTATGGTATGGTGAACGAAATAAGGAGTATGACGTTTCTTTGATTCTTGTGTAGATTTGGTGACATTGATTAATCTCTTGATGATTATCAACAAAGTATATATATATATATATATATATATATATCACAGCTTGGCATTGTGATTATTATGTGTTTAGTCATATCTCTTATTCTATATCGTTTCATCTGATATTTATAGTTAGACTGATCCGTTTATTATTTTCTTATTAAATAATACTCGGGTCAGACCGAGATGTTACAGGTGCTTCTGCTTGACTTCTCATCCGGGATTAACTCCTTGACTTTTGGGTTAACTACTTAGATTAGTAGTTATTTTGTTGTATACATTTGAGATATAAACTCCTTAATGTATACTTATTCTTTTGTGTAGTTCGTGTAACTATTCTTTTGTGATATTGTGGATCTTTTTAGACCACTACTCTGATGAACACTTTCATGTGTTATATTCATATCTATTTCCGCCTTTGTGATATGAATTGTCTGTGACTGATTTATGTTATGTTTACTTCTATATTTGTTTTCCGAAGGATTTATATAGCCACCGTGTAGTAGCTTTGAGTTTGTGTCGGTATGTCAGATTTACTCTTGAAATAGAATGCATGTTATATTATCTGACATATCGGTGCTCGCACAAAGAAATTACACGGATGGTCGCTCCTCAACAGCCTTATTCTCCGTGCTAGTCGACAGCATTCACCGTAATGTTCTTGGCTAGCGTGGGTATAGAGGTGAGGCGTCACAGTTTAATTTTCATTCAAATCAATATAAATTCATTTATCGATTTCATTCAATATTCGCTAAGTAAATTTATCCTTCAAAACAACTTCTATTTAAATTTCAATTCATTAAATCAATTACTTAAGTTCAACTTCATTATATCAAAACTTCAAATTTAAATAAATTAAATTCGTCAAATCAATTCTTTAGATTACAAGTCTTACGTTAATTTCAATAAATCCCATTCATTTCGATAAATCACATTTATTTCTTGTTAAAGAAATTCAATTTTCACTTATTTATTAATTTTGTTACAAATTTCAAACTTAGTTTATAAAGAACTAAATTCCATATAATCGAGAAGTTTCAATTTCTCTTACTTAAATAATTTTTCTAAAACTTAAAAAAAAAGAAAATCAATTTCATTTATTAACGAAGTTCAAATCCACTTATTCAAAAGATCAATTTCTCTTATCAAAGAATTCAATTTTTATTCAATTCAAATAATTCAATCTTATTCAATTATTTAATAATTTCAATCTTAATTGTTAATAAATTCAAAACTTAATAATTACAAACTTGATTATCAATTCAAACTTAATTATTAATTCAAACTTAATTATCAAATCATTGCAACTTAATTATAAATTCAACTTAATAATTTCAAACTTATTTATAATTTCAAACTTATTTATAATTTCAAATTTAATTATTAAATGACTTCAAACTTAATAATTTCAAAATTCAATTAATATTTACTAATAATTCCAAATTTAATTATTAAATAATTAAATTTCAAATAACGTTCTTTCATCGATTACTACGTTAGTATTTGTTTCAGATTTCAATATTTACATTTTCCTTTCATAAAGATTCAAATTCCAACTTCATTTCAAAACTTATTTTTTTTCGAAAAAAATCATTATTTTATTTTTTTCTTAAAACCAAATTATTGACCAATCGGATTTTTATTTAATTCTCTATCCTAAGTCAAGTTCATTTGGGTATTTATCATTTCAACCCGATTCCAATTCAATTCAAAAATCAAAACATAGCAAAGGGAACTTGCAGTGTGATAACTGGGATGGTGTCAAAGTGAATAAACAAGTAATAACAATAATCAATAACAATCCAATAATCAATTCAAATAATCCCGAAATAATCGTATTAATTCACATTGTTATTTGTGCAAATTAATATAATTATTTCTAGAATCTACACTATCACTTCATGTAGATTAAAGATTATTCAATATTATTTATACGGTTCTTTACATGTCATTCATTCTTCAATTTCAACTACATTGATTTACACAACATACATTTAAATAGTTCAAAACGCGATTTACCATATTTCTACATGTCGATTCATTTAAACATTTAAGGGGCCATGTTATCAAATGTCACCAAATCAAACTTAATCCATATATCAAACCTAACTATCCAAAGACAATTTCAATCTCAAGTTATTTATCACTTACAACATTAACAGTTTAACGTTCAATGTCAACATCACACAATCAATCAAATTATCAACCAAACTAGATTATTTTGCATACATAACAGATAATGGTGTCAGATGTCACAGGTGAACGGATACAGGTAATAACATACATTTAACAGTGTAAATAACTTGCAACAGCATATTTCAATTGTCGTTTCAATTGAAATCATATTTAATAAGTATAAGAATATTAATCGTGAATGATGGCTCACCTTTTGAGGCTAGAGAGAACAGGAGATGACACGGATACGGACATAGAAACGGACACTGAAATTGAGTTACGAATTCAAACTCGAATCCCAAATCAAATTTAGATAGGCATGGATCGACGAACACAGCTGATAAATCAGAATTAACGGGAACAAGTCAGAACTAGATCGATGAAGGAAATTGATATACGTGGGCTTATATATAACTATAGATAACTATATATAAAGTCAAATATATATTAAAAATAAGATATATATTAAAAACAAATTTATCTATAACTTCGTATAACAAATGTATATGATCCCACATATACCCCTATATCTCATCTATATACAATGGAATATGTAACCAAATACACATGCATGCAATTTAAAAAAAGTACACAAAGTAATAAAATGCAGACCAACATGTAAATGAGACAGAACATATACAAGTGTATATAACCATATATACCTGCAATGAACTATTATAAGCAGACTCCGGTATATATTTTTTTTTTTTTTTTTTTGCGGAAGTGAATGCAATTTCTGGAAAGCAAGATTTGGAAAATAAAGTGTTTTGTTGGCAAGAGTTGCAGAAATCAATTTGGACTTGGAAAATGAGAACAAAAGTGAGTTGCACTCCCTTACTATTTGTACATCAAATACCATAAGCCCGACCACTTCTATACTAGTATACATGTATTAGCTATAACAGTTGTTTGCAAACTATTATACTAAACAAAAAACATATTCATACTATGTATATATAAGTGACACAATATATAAATGAGCTAGACGCTATACCTTTCATTGTACATTGAAATTATATTTATATAATAAAAATTTTATGGTAAATATGCTTACGTATATAATATAAAGATCAATAAAACAGGCTATGTTATAACAAATTACATACTACTTTGCATAAATCTGGTACGCTATATCAATAGCATGTTATATTTACATAAACCCAAAAGCAACCTTATATAAATAATAGGCCATATAGATCTTCAGTATAAACCTATATATAATAAAAACTGCTATTAATACCTCAAAATTAACTCGTATCTTTATATTACTGCTATAATACATGAACTAAACTAAAACATTTAGAAAGCTGACGATGTATATTTTTATAAATCATGATATCCAGATGTGTATATTTCAAAATAATATAGCTAAAGTACAACTTGGAAAATGGAAATAAACACAAGGTTAGCTGGCATTTTATTTTATGGTTGCGTGCCCAAAATCTATGCATGCGCTGGATAACAATCTACATATAACATAAACTATATACCTAACATATTATTTATTGTAACATTTACGATTTTTCATCCACGAACGCCGACATCAATACGTCCACTGTATCAACTGTCGAGCAATCGAAGGCCGGAAACCCGTACCATTATGGTTAAAGAAGAAGAAAAAGATAGAAGAAGATAGGAAAGATAGAACGGAACAGAAAGAAAACAACAGAACAATAACAGAATCTCACAATCGTAGCGGAACAACATATAATAAATAAATGAATAATCTTTAAACAAAGAACTATATCAGTTGTTACATTACATTACATTTCATTTCATTACATCAGAGTGTACAACAACAAACAACATCAACAGCGGAAAAGAAATACTATATACTAGTGAATACGCCATGCCATCCAGCTTGCCTCGTGCAACTCCTGAATTCCTGAATATCCTGATAAACCTTAACTCTTGACTGCCTGTGTGGAAATTGGTGGGCACCCAGAGTTTAGGAAGGAAAACAATAAACTCTGAGTCAGTCATGTGACTGGTGTGAAAACTAAAATAGTTTATTTTTCTTTTAAAAATAAAAATAGAGGAATATTTTTAAAGTCAATTCGCAATGCTTTTAAAAATGAGACTACCATAAGGCCTCCCGCACACACACACAATGCAAACGCAGAATCGGAGGAGATTTCTCCTTATGATAGTCAAAGATGCTTGATACGCATTAAAAAGAAACATTTGATATTATTACTAGTGCATAGTGTAGGAAAAATCATTTCGAAAATAAAGATATAAATCTTAGCCAGCATAGACATTTCGCACTTATGCCTGCTATTGCTACCATGTTCAATAGCAGGTTACCGCCACATTCCATGGCAGGTTCTACAACTAAAACCGTACAAGTCTCGAATTGTTTCTTTGGATTTCCAACAAATGATCAGGCCAAGGAACTTCCTATTGCCACATGGAAACGCCTCTGTAAAGACGCCCCGAGAAGCTAACCGGATCTCTGCCAACACAAGGCCGGGTTACCTTTCAAACTAGGTAACTACCGACACGAATATGTCATCCCCCGATCGTAACCGATCTATCCGAGGATCCTCGATTTCCAACAACCACAAAATTTGCAGCAACAACATAGGTTAAATATCTGGGCTCCATACCATGATACCACCTCTATCCAGAAGGAATGACATACACTAAAGGGGCGCTACCCCTTAATAACCTTGCTGCATCCTTCCTGTTTTGACCATTTCCGGGTGTGAGGCTCGACGAAGTCTCGTCCACAAAGCCATGCTTTATACTAAAGCTGTGCTTTGGGTCAACAAATGATCATAGAAATGATCACCAAGATAAAGGATCAAACAAATGATCATATCACAAATGATCAAACAATGATCACTTCACAGCAACATTCAGCATGCCACACTACCAAATTGGGAGTATATCACTAATAACCTTCAACTATATAACCTCTGAGCTCGTACGTCTCAGAGAAGGGTGTTAAGCTAAGAGAATAAATTCTCCGCCACCAACAGAAATATATTTGAAAGAAATCGGTATCTCAATTTGTAATGTCAGACATACAATCCATACAAGTCTGTTCTAGGCTCGAACAGAACCGAAGGCACTTCCAAAGAAGTCCTTGCAATCCGGATATTCACTAATCACGGCCGGACTTTTCGTCACTAAGGGTAATAAAACCTCTATATCGGAGATCAGCCGATGCAGAGTAACTCAACGGTAATCCTTCCGTTTTCAAAAATATCCGATCTTCAACACCGCTCATCAAATGCAATCCATTACGACATACCACATATTCGGAATGGGTTATACGACCCCAAGGTCCTTTCCCGGTTAACCCGAATAGTGAGCGCTTATTCAAAAATAAGTGTGGCATTCAAATTCAAACAATCACAACAAATACCTATTTAAAGGTAAATATTGATAGTCGGATTATTTAACTATCAAAAGGCATGCTCAACATCACCGGATTCCAAATAATTTTTCAAATTATTTATTTTCCAAAATATCTTTACAAGATATATATATTTTCCGCACTTCAACATTTGAAAACTAATTTTCAAATCACTTTTCACCTTTACCACTTTTGAAAACAAATTTCAATCAATTTCCTTATGCGAAATACTTTCATTTCAACATGGTTCATTTAAACCAATTAAATAAATCCTTACCGATTTACTTTATATTTACGTTCCAAATCCGTAAATTTATTCCCACACTTCAAAAAATAAATCAACGTTTATTTTTAAAAAATTCCCCATTTCATTTATAAATTCCATAGTGAATTTACAATTCCAAAATATCTATCAATATACGATTTTCAAATCGATTCCTAATATTCATTTTCAATTTATCTTTAAAAGATAAAGTCTCAAAATATTTAGTTCATATTGGAAAACATTTCCATACTTATTTAATAATAAGTACTTCACAAATCTATTTATTTTCAACATTTGAAAATATTCAATATACTTAAATCAAAACTAAGTATATATTTCATTCTTTAAGAAATCATTTTCTTAACACATAACTTTGAGTCAAAACGAATGTTGCGTAAAACATCGTTACGACGACCCAAAATCACTATTATAGGGATTCAAAGTTTAAATAGATATATAAATCCCAATACTATACAAAATATTTCATTTCGGAAACCATTACTATAACAACAGTGTTATAGTCCACCATTTCCTTCTATTTCTCAAAAACGTCTATTTCAACAATGAATGTTGAAATCTATGGTTTCGATATTTAATGCATTTTAAAACGTCGTTAAAATAATCAACTTCTTTTAATAACATCCATTTTTCCAAATATGACCATTTTATTCAATAATGTATTCACTGTCCAAAATCGTGAATATATTTCCTTTAATAAACTTCAACATTCAATTTATCAAATTCAATTGATTTCAAATTTATAAAAAAAATGTTTATAAATTCCATTTCTATTTATAAGCTTTGATTTATAAATCTCATTTTTAACAAATTTCATTTATATCTCATTTAAATGCCAAAATCCGATTTATAAGATAATTACTTATAAATCTTCTATTTTACAAAATCTACTCATTTTATAACTCACAATTTATAAATCTATAAATTCCATTCACTTATGAAATCCATTTTTATTTCATTTTTAACACTTATAAAAACTCGTTTTAATATTCCAATATTTTTTTAATTTATAAAATATCAATTTTATAAGTCTTTTATATACATCGTTTTTAATAATTCAAAAATCCCAATTTAAACCAATTTATTCTTTTAATAACTTAAAAATCCTTATTTAAAGCTTATATATTTCAAAATCATACTTTTATGAAAATAAAATTTTAACGTTTATTTATTTTAACAATTCAAAATTTAATAAAACGTATACTTTTGAAAATCACTTTAAAATTCCTTTTAAAACCAAAAATCATTATTTTAAAACTTCAGAAATGGATCCGATGATGCAGCAGCATCAAATAGCCAATCACGACATCCAAATATCATATATCGATAGGATAATCAACAAATATCAAAATATCTGTAAATAAATCAATACAGTTGAGGAATCCAGTTGGATCCCTCCAACCTATTTCCCTGCATCCACAAACATTAGCACAATACCAATTCCATTCCAGTACGGAATTATCGCGGTATATGGGATTTATAAAATATTATCCGCTTAATAGACGGCGCAATAGGGTCTCGTCCGCTATATAATGCGGGAAAATCAACTCCAAGTACATAAATAATACCAATTTCACTGTACTGTGAAATATTCGCGGTATATGTTTTTAATAAATAACATCCGCTTACTAACGGCGCATAATGTCTATTTTAACAATCAATAGATAGCAATCACCATTCAAACATGCATTCAAGAATTTTAAATATTACTATTTAAAATTAAAATCAAAACCGATTCGATTGAGTGAGAAGTTCTCACCTTGATTTTCAATTTCGTTTTAGCGATTTATTTCGAATAAAATTAAACGCGCGTTTAATTTTACCTGAAATTCTCACTAACTCCAAACGACTCCAATCCAATTCAATAGCGTAGTGCTCGTCCATACGATTCCAACGCAAATAGTTTCGCGCGTTTTCGACCTCGTATGAAAAAGTTATGAATTTATAAGTTAATACAATTTTTATATAAATAATTTACAACTTCATATTTTAATTTCAACCTAGATTTGCATCCAACCATTCATTGCTTCAGAAAGAAATCTGGGCTGTATTTCCTATCTTCTTTCCCAACATCAGGAATTCGAACATGATTTTGAACCCACGGCCGCCGTTAACAATTGAATTAACGAGCCACCCTCCTCCACTTCGACGATGATCAAAGACCTCCCCTGGCCTCGCCTATACGCGCGCCACCTACAGACCAACCCCGGTCGAGCTCGGCTGCCCCGTCGTCTTGGTTTTTGTGCTCGAACGCAAGGGGAACGCGGGTCCCTAGCTCCTCGATTGTTGCGCCATTTTAGATCTTATCCGTATGGATTTAAAGCTTACGCGATGCTCTACAACTTTCGTGTTGAAAGTTTTTCGATTCGATTAGCAGATTTGGAGGAATTGAGGGAGGAAGGAAGATCATTTTCGACCACTGAATAGTTTACTGGCGGCTACGTGAAGCAAACCCTAGCCTCTTTTTTTTTCTTTTGTGAATTAAATGGTCTATTTATGGGAATTTAACGAACACTATTCATCCGGCTTTTCAAAACTCCGATTTACGCGCGGTAACTGGCGTTTCTAGGCTTTATCCCGCGTTTCGGACACAATGGAATAGGTTTCGAAGGCCAATTCGATTATATGTGCGAGTTACGGAAATAAACGATCGATTTTAAATTAAACCGATTAAACGATTTTCTATGCGTTTTAGCTTGCACCGGACAAACGATAAATCCGATTGACACGAAATTTGAAACCTTACAATAATATCACATTACGGATCCGATGAAACTTGTTTCGTCGAAATCCAAGACTTTTTGAAAAATGGCTATTTTAACTCGCCAAATTAATATTAAAACAATTTCGATGCGTTTCAAGCTGCCACGGTCAAACGACCACTCCGATTGCTACGAAAATTGAAATCCATAATAACAAACTATTATGGATCCAATGGAACTGGTTTCGTCCAATTCTGAGACTGTTCAAAAATTGACTAATTTCACTAGTCGATTTAAATATTAAAATATTCAATTTTCACAAGTTAACTTTTAATCCGATTTTAAAAGTTCTAAAATATCGTTCTAACTCCAATATGATAAAATAAAATTTTACAAAATCTATTCTAATCATATTTAACCGAAATTTCAACTATTTCAGAAATTTCAACTATTAAATAATCGATTTAATTATTCAATTAAATCTAATATTCGAAAATAAATTATTCGACTTATAAATTCCACTTATTAATAATTAAATTCAATTAAATATTCAATTTTTAATTAATATAAATTCTGGGTCGTTACAGACTTCCCCCCTTAAAAAAATTTCGTCCTCCAAATTACCAAGTAAGAAAAAGTTACAGAATTTATTAACTTTCCAAAACAAACCATTCAAATTAGATTTTTTTTCAAATCTCTTAAGTGTTTAACTTTCTCAAAATTCATAGTTAAACTTCATACAAAATCTTTACTAAGTTTTCAAATCATACTTAGTTATCTTTTCAAAACCAACTATATCGTTTAATTTCCAATTCCAAAACCAAAATTATAGTCTTCACAAATTTCCCAAAATTTTCAAATTTTTTCTAACGCCTTAAATTTTCGAAAAAATTCGCCATAGTCTCCTTTGCGCGGCTCGATCCGAAAAAAAATGACAGTATATATATCACAAATATACATCTCATCAAGTGATAAGGCATCCCGTAGGGAAAAAAGTGTAAAAGTACGGTATGTAATCCGAGATATGTACCTTATTTATTATTAGCGAGCGTATACGGCTAATATAGCACGAAAGCGAGCTCCAAAATCGAAGCAACGCCATCCGCACCTACTAAACACTCAACGAACCATGAGAAACATGCATATACGAAAATAATATCAATATACATCATATAGAAACATAACAAATACATGTGCCAAAATAGCAATGCATTCAATAGCAATAAATGCAACTACCAAATCAATATAAATTTACTTCTCATTAATATTTAATGAATTGGTTTCCCAATTAATTCATTAACATTGGATTTTATCAACATTCATTTCCAATTAGTTTACATTCACTAATTTAAATCCAATTCACATTCAATTCTATTCAAATTTATTTACTTTCAATTTGAATTTAATTACATAGCTTTCAATTTCACTAACACTTAATGAATTTACATACAATCAATTAATATCTATATAACAACCAATGTATTTCCAACACAACCAAATTATTAAATTTTACATTCAATTTGGTTCAACGCTTTTAATTCCAATTGGTTTATATTAAATTGACTTTCATTCAATTTATTCAATTTCCAATAACATTAGCTTCTAATGAATTAACACTTACATTCATTATTTCATATCAATTATTTACATTTAATTGATTAACATTTAATCCATTAGTTCAATTCAATTGCTAATTCCTTTAACAATATAATGTTGAATTTCATTTATACAACTCAAGTTCAAATTCTTAATGACTTCATTTCATTAATTCACTTATTAATTTATTTTGATACCAGAATTAACTTCATTCAACATTACTTAAGTTATATTCCATTTCAAACATCTTATCAAATCCAAATCAAATCCAAATTTTCCAAACAACTTTCTTTTAAACAATTTGGCAGCAATCCCTCTTTTGGAAACCCGAAAATGAACACCAATGATGTCGCGATCATCATCGGAATTATTTTCCAGCGACCGAAAAGAGTTTAGAGCTTTAATTTCTCCAAAACAATTTTCCCAAAATATCAAATCCTTTCAAAACACTTCTCTGGAATTTTATTTTCAGATTATAAATCACATTTATAAATCTTTTACTTATATAATTTCACTTCTTATATATAAGATTATTTCACAAGTGTAAATTATTTTAATTATAACTCCATACTTATAATTCAATTGCTTATACAATTCATTCTTTTACAGGTGTTGTTTTTATTTAACTTATTCAACAACCAAACAATCAATTCATATACACTTTAATAATTCTGAAAAATTATTCTTTTATATATTAAATATAATCAAGGTAAAATTATTTCATTTACCCTATTAAAACAATACCGTGTCGAATTGTTCTATTCAAGTGTTTAGAGATCCCTATCAACAACGTTAATTACTCATGTTGACCAAAATCCATATACCACTCAACAAACCAATCATCACAATATAAGACAATTTATATTCACTAACAAATACGCGCTCGTATCTATTATTACACTCAAAATCATTCTAGAGTACTACTGACTCTATCTCTAATGAGTAATACCCAACAGAGCCATGGTTGTCGCTTAACCATAAGCTCTGATACCAAATGTAACGTTTGCGATTTTTCGTTGCTGAAAAACTGAAATGTTAGGGTTAAAGAAGAAGAAAAAGATAGAAGAAGATAGAAAATATAGAACGGAACAGAAAGAAAACAATAGAACAATAAAAGAATCTCACAATCGCAGCGGAACAACATATAATAAATAAATGAATAATCTTTAAACAAAGAACTATATCAGTTATTACATTTCATTTCATTACATTAGAGTGTACAATAATAAACAACATCAACAGCGGAAAAGAAATACTATATACTAGTGAATACGCCATGCCATCCAGCTTGCCTCCTATAACTCCTGAATTCCTGAATATCCTGATAAACCTTAACTCTTGACTGCCCGTGTGGAAATTGGTGGGCACCCAGAGTTTAGGAAGGAAAATAATAAACTCCAAGTCAGTCATGTGATTGGTGTGAAAACTAAAATAGTTTATTTTTCTTTTAAAAATCAAAATAGAGGAATATTTTTAAAGTCAATTCGCAATGCTTTTAAAAATGAGACTACCATAAGGCCTCCCACACATACACACAATGCAAACACAGAATCGGAGGACATTTCTCCTTATGATAGTCAAAGATGCTTGATACGCATTAAAAAGAAACATTTGATATTATTACTAGTGCATAGTGTTGGAAAAATCATTTTGAAAATAAAGATATAAATCTTAGCCAGCATAGACATTTCGCACTTATGCCTACTATAGCTACCATGTTCAATAGCAGGTTACCGCCACATTCCATGGCAGGTTCTACAACTAAAACCGCACAAGTCTCGTATTGTTTCTTTGGATTTCCAACAAATGGTCAGGCCAAGAACTTCCCATTGCCACATGGAAACGCCTCTGGAAAGATGCCCCGAGAACCTAACCGGATCTCTACCAACACAAGGCCGGGTTAGCTTTCAAACTAGGTAACTACTGACACGAATATGTCATCCCCCGATCATAACCGATCTATCCGAGGATCCTCGATTTCCAACAACCACAAAATTTGCAGCAACAACATAGGTTAAATATCTAGGCTCCATACCATGATACCACCTCTATCCAGAAGGAATAACATACACTAAAGGGGTGCTACCCCCTAATAACCTTGTTGCATCCTTCCTGTTTTGACCATTTCCGGGGTGTGAGGCTCGACGAAGTCTCGTCCGCAAAGCCACGCTTTATACAAAAGCTGTGCTTTGGGTCAACAAATGATCATAGAAATGATCACCAAGATAAAGGATCAAACAAATGATCATATCACATATAATCAAACAATGATCATTTCACAGCAACACTCAGCATGCCACACTACCAAATTGGGAGTATATCACTAATAACCTTCAACTATATAACCTCTGAGCTCGTGCATCTCAGAGAAGGGTGTTAAGCTAAGAGAATAAATTCTCCGCCACCAACAGAATATATTTGAAAGAAATCAGCTTTATATCTCAATTTGTAATGTCAGATATACAATCCATACAAGTCTGTTCCGGGCTCGAACAGAACCGAAGGCACTTCCAGAGAAGTCCTTGCAATCCAGATATTCACTAATCACGACCGGACTTCCCGTCACTAAGGGTGTTAAAACCTCTATATCGGAGATCAGCCGATGCAGAGTAACTCAACGGTAATCCTTCCGTTTTCAAAAATATCCGGTCTTCAATAACGGTCATCAAATGCAATCCATTACGACGTATCACATATTCAGAATGTGTTATACGACCCCAAGGTCCTTTCCCGGCTAACTCGAATAGTGAGCGCTTATTCAAAAATAAGTGTGGCATTCAAATTCAAACAATCACAACAAATACCTATTTAAAGGTAAATATTGATAGTCGAATTATTTAACTATCAAAAGGCATGCTCAACATCACCAGATTCCAAATAATTTTTCAAATTATTTATTTTCCAAAATATCTTTACAAGATATATATATTTCCCACACTTCAACATTTGAAAACTAATTTTCAAATCACTTTTCACCTTTACAACTTTTGAAAACAAATTTCAATCAATTTCCTTATGCAAAATACTTTCATTTCAACATGGTTCATTTAAACCAATTAAATAAATCCTTACCGATTTACTTTATATTTACGTTCCAAATCCGTAAATTTATTCCCACACTTCAAAAAATAAATTCCCCTTTTCATTTATAAATTCCATAGTGAATTTACAATTCCAAAATATCTATGAATATACGATTTTCAAATCGATTTCTTATATTCATTTTCAATTTATCTTTAAAAGATAAAGTCTCAAAATATTCAGTTCATATTGGAAAACATTTCCATACTTATTTAATAATAAGTACTTCACAAATCTATTTATTTTCAACATTTGAAAATATTCAATATACTTAAATCAAAACTAAGTATATATTTCATTCTTTAAGAAATCGTTTTCTTAACACATAAATTTGAGTCAAAATGAATGTTGCGTAAAACATCGTTACGACTACCCAAAATCACTAATATAGGGATTCAAAGTTTAAATAGATATATAAATCCTAATACTATACAAAACATTTCCTTTCGGAAACCATTTACTATAACAACAGTGTTATAGTCCACCATTTCCTTCTATTTCTCAAAGACGTCTATTTCAACAATGAATATTGAAATCTATGGTTTCGATATTTAATGCATTTTAAAACGTCGTTAAAATAATCAACTTCTTTCAATAGTATCCATTTTGCCAAATATGACCATTTTATTCAATAATGTATTCACTGTCCAAAATCATGAATATATTTCCTTTAATAAACTTCAACATTCAATTTATCAAATTCAATTGATTTCGAATTTATATAAAAAAATTGTTTATAAATTCCATTTCTATTTATAAGCTTTGATTTATAAATCTCATTTTTAACAAATTCCATTTATATCTCATTTAAATGCCAAAATCCGATTTATAAGATAATTACTTATAAATCATCTATTTTACAAAATCTATTCATTTTATAACTTCACAATTTATAAATCTATAAATTCCGTTTACTTATCAAATCCATTTTTGTTTCATTTTTAACACTTATAAAAACTCGTTTTAATATTCCAATATTTTTTTAATTTATAAAATATCAATTTTATAAATCTTTTATATACATCGTTTTTAATAATTCAAAAATCCCAATTTAAACCAATTTATTCTTTTAATAACTTAAAAATCGTTATTTAAAGCTTATATATTTCAAAATCATACTTTAATGAAAATAAAATTTTAACGTTTATTTATTTTAACAATTCAAAATTTAACAAAACGTATACTTTTGAAAATCACTTTAAAATTCCTTTTAAAACCAAAAATCATTATTTTAAAACTTCAGAAAAGGATCCGATAATGCAGCAGCATCAAATAGTCAATCACGACATCCAAATATCATATATCGATATGATAATCAACAAATATCAAAATATCTGTAAATAAATCAATACAGTTGAGGAATCCAGTTGGATCCCTCCAACCTGTTTCCCTGTATCCACAAACATTAGCACAATACCAATTCCGTTCCAGTACGGAATTATCACGGTATATGGGATTTATAAAATATTATCCGCTTAATAGACGGCGCAATAGGGTCTCATCCGCTATATAATGCGGGAAAATCAACTCCAAGTACACAAATAATACCAATTTCACTGTACCGTGAATTATTCGCGGTATATGTTTTTAATAAACATCCGCTTACTAACGGCGCATAATGTCTATTTTAACAATCAATAGATAACAATCACCATTCAAACATGCATTCAAGAATTTTAAATATAACTATTTAAAATTAAAATCGAAACCGATTCGATTGAGTGAGAAGTTCTCACCTTGATTTTCAATTTCGTTTTAGCGATTTATTTCGAATAAAATTAAACGCGCGTTTAATTTTACCCGAAATTCTCACTAACACCAAACGACTCCAATCCAATTCCATAGTGTAGTGCTCGTCCATACGATTCCAACGCAACCGGTTTCGCGCGTTTTCGACCTCGTATGAAAAAGTTATGAATTTATAAGTTAATACAATTTTTATATAAATAATTTACAACTTTATATTTTAATTTCAACCTAGATTTGCATCCAACCATTCATTGCTTCAGAAAGAAATATGGGCCATGTTTCCTATCTTCTTCCCCAACATCAGGAATTCGAACATGATTTTGAACCCACGGCTGCCGTTAACAATTGAATTAACGAGCCACCCTCCTCCACTTCAACGATGATCAAAGACCTCCCCTGGCCTCGACTATACGCGCGCCACCTAGAGACCAACCCCGGTCGAGCTCGGCTGCCCCGTCGTCTTGGTTTTCATGCTCGAACGCAAGGGAACGCGGGTCCCTAGCTCCTCGATTGTTGTGCCATTTTAGATCTTATCCGTATGGATTTAAAGCTTACGCGATGCTCTACAACTTTCGTGTTGAAAGTTTTTCGATTCGATTAGCAGATTTGGAGGAATTGAGGGAGGAAGGAAGATCATTTTCGGCCATTGAATAGTTTACTGGCGGCTACGTGAAGAAAACCCTAGCCCCTTTTATTTTTCTTTTGTGAATTAAGTGGTCTATTTATAGAAATTTAACGAACACTATTCATTCGGCTTTTCAAAACTCCGATTTACGCGCGGTAACCAGCGTTTATAGGGTTTATCCCGCTTTTCGGACACAATGGAATAGGTTTCGAAGGCCAATTCGATTATATGTGCGAGTTACGGAAATAAACGATCGATTTTAAATTAAACCGATTAAAAGATTTTCTATGCGTTTTAGCTTGCACCGGACAAACGGTAAATCCGATTGACACGAAATTTGAAACCTTACAATAATATCACATTACGGATCCAATGAAACTGGTTTCGTCGAAATCCGAGACTTTTTTAAAAATGGCTATTTTAACTCGCCAAATTAATATTAAAACAATTTCGATGCGTTTCGAGTTGCCACGGTCAAACGACAACTCCGATTGCTACGAAAATTGAAATCCGATAATAACAAACTATTACGGATCCAATGGAACTAGTTTCGTCCAATTCTGAGACTGTTCGAAAATTGACTAATTTCACTAGTCGATTTAAATATAAAATATTCAATTTTCACAAATTAACTTTTAATCCGATTTTAAAAGTTCTAAAATATCGTTCTAACTCCAATATGATAAAATAAAATTTTAAAAAATCTATTCTAATCATATTTAACCCAAATTTCAATTATTTCAGAAATTTCAACTATTAAATAATCGATTTAATTATCCAATTAAACCTAATATTCGAAAATAAATTATTCGACTTATAAATTCCACTTATTAATAATTAAATTCAATTAAATATTCAATTTTTAATTAATATAAATTCTGGGTCGTTACATTTATACACTAACCTATTCGTAGTGTAACATCTATATGGTAACCAAAATATAACACAATACTCAACTATATAATCTTGCAGTTACATAACAGATCCTTTTAAAAAAAGTACTATATATAAACCCATGTGGCCTGACATTTAAAACCAATAGTAAAGCAATCCGTAAAGGCATTATTTGCATCAAAATATATAAATTATTATACTTCATGTATTTTGCTTACATTTTAAATGAAGGTCTCGGCTTGCATGCATGGGAGGCCACACGTGGACGAGGAGACAACACAAATTATGGACCTCGGCTTGTGTAAGGGTGCTGCTGCAGAATGCGGTGGCTGCTATGCTGGAGAATGGTGGTCAGCGCGCATGTGTCCGCGTGTGGTGGAGGGCCGGATAAAGGTGATGGGTTCGGTTGGAGGTAGATAGGCGGTAGGTGTTGCAGGCTCGGGTTCAAGAGGGGATGGTAAGTGAGGCCATGCCGAGTTGGTGAAATTTTGTGGTAAGGCGGTCTTTGTTGGACCAAGAGTGTTCGGGTCGGTTAGCGGTGATAGGTAAAGTAAGGAGGTGGGCAATGGTTTTTATGTAGCTGTATTGAGGGAATGGATCGGATGTAAAAGCGTCGTCGAAGTAAGGTGGGAAGACGGGAAAAAGGAAGACTATCGGAATCTGGGAGACGTGAGCTTGGTGCGTGTTTGCAAGGCTAGGGATGTGATGAAGGTCGAACTGCATGCTTTTTTTTTGACAGAGATGAAATGAGAAAGGAAGAAGAATAGATGACAACCGAAATAAAATAGCAATTATAACTTATGTTGGAAATAGAAAAACTAAATGGCTATTAACTTCTGGAGTAATAAAAGTTAGTAACCATTTGAACTCAACCGGTGGAAGTGAATGGTCACCGATAGATAAAAAGGCTTAAATGGTACCGATTCGGTACAACGTTTACAGATTTCGCCGTCCACCGTACTTCAAAATACACAATTGAATATAGCAGGGTGATTAGCGTGACGAGCCGATCAAAACGGTAAATGCGTATCAGTGGTACAATTGAACTTTAAAAATTTCAAATTTTCTACTACAGAAAATGCAATAAAAACGCAGAAGAATAAGGTCGACGGCGCTAAAAATGTCTGAATTTGAAAAAATGACAAACTGACATCTTGCTCAGAAGATGTTTTAGAATTTTTCCTTGTAAAAATATTTAGGTTTCGAAAATATTTTATTTTCATCGCTTTTTAACTGATTAAATTGAAGTAATTTTATGCGCGAAATAAACTTTCATATTTTCGGACGAAATTTACCAGTTGCTATGTTTAACTAGGCTCATTTCAAATATAAAATTTATATTTCAAAATTTTATCGTTTAAATTCCCACAAAATTTCAATTAATAACGTTATTAAAACAGGTTAAATTTACGGGTCGTTACATTCTCCCCCCTCAAAACTTTTCGTCCCCGAAAAGGAAGGAGGTAGGAGAATAGAAACAACCAGAAGAATATAGACTGAAAAAAATAAAACTATTAATTCAAGCCATACAAATTTCGATTTAAATTTTGTTAATACTCAATGATTCATTTCAAATTCAAGTATTTCATTAAGTTGGTTTAATTTCAAATTATTTATATTTGATACAAAAGTTTTCTTACAAAACAATTTTTTTACTTTAAATTCAATTAATTCAAGATATTTCCTTAAGTTGATTTATTTTAGTTTATTAATTCCCTCAAAACAAAATTTATTTATTTATCTCATTTATTATCCTATTAACATATTATTCCATTTATCACTATAAACATTTTATAACTAAAATTTAAGTGAATAACATTCATTATACGCACTCACGTTTATTTTATAAAGACAATTTATATTATATATCATCAAATTTTCTTAAATTAAAATTTTCAAAGATCATAAATTTGAATAATCATTTATTATAATTATATTTTATTCGACAAATTTAATCCTTCTTTATTCCAAATTGTTATTAAATTTATTCTACTTAATATGTCTTCTCATATATATATTAAGTATATTTACATTCATTACAACTACTCAAATTTATTTTAAAATTCCTTTGATATCATTTTCTATTGTATAATATTCAACTACATTGTTTACTTTTGAAAATTTAGATAAGTTATATTGAATGCAATCGAGTATTATACAAGTAAATTTCTAATTCAATTCTCCCAAGTTTAAATATTAATTCAAAATTCTGGTTGCATTTATAATTGAAATCATCTTTTACCCAAATTTCAGGAATTAAATTTCCGATTAATTTCAAACAATTTAGAGATACTTATATACATACAATATATCCAAGTTAAATCTAAATTAAATACTAATATATATATATATATATATACATATATATATATAAAACTTAAATCAAATCATACTTTAGAAATTTCAAATCAATTAAATTATTAATACACAAGTATAGCAGAGCTACAGTATGGTCTCTCCACTTCGAAACTCGAAAATGAATGTCGATGATGCGGCCGTCATCACCAAAATTATTTTCCAGCGACAAAAGAGATGAGCTCAAGTTTAATCATTTAAAATTCTTTGAAAACCATTTTTATTAGAAAATATTTTTAATAATATACATTTTAATACTTTAAAACCCTAGTTTGGAATTTACTGGAAATTAAATTCTCAAATTTAGTTTAAATCTATTTAGATTCCAAATCAATTTTAACCAAGTTTTATAAATTCATTTATTTTATATTATTCAATAGTCAACGATTTACAAACCATAAATGAAATCAAATATTATTATTTCCAGCAACAAATTCATTAACAATTTAATTTCAGAGAAATACATATATATAATATAATCATAATAAACTATTTTATCATCCAAATTTGAAATACTACTGTGTCAGTTTGCTTTGTTCAAGTGTTTTGGAAATCCTATCGATAACGTTGATCAGACGAATCGATCAGAAACCCAAATCAACATCAACAACTCAAACAACACAACATATATTAAAACATTTAAAGATTAGTTTACAAATACATTTCTTTGCGCGACGATATAGTAATGAATTTTCAAAATAAGGATAGGATTCAAATTTGATGGACTCAGATTAAAGAGAATTCTGATTCGAATTCAAGTGCGAAAGAAAAGATAAGATGATTCAATTAACATAATCGAGAGATGGATAAGCTTATTTAATTCATGGGCAACCTTAACCGGGTCGACCGTAATTTCAAGAATAAGATCCATGCTGAATTCCGAGGTAAATCAACACTCGATCTCAAGTGATAGAATTCAGGTATAGCAGGGGATAAATAGCATCGTAAACCGAGGATACAGAAATCTCCGATAAATCAATGCCTATTGTAAAGGAGTTTCACCCATTTACAAATAATTCGAAGATTGGCGAGACCGCCGATTCAATATAAAGATCATTCGAAGTGGAGTTATGGGATGCTCCAGAATTGAAAGAAAGCGAATAGTGAGGGACACGAATGAATTTTGGAACCGCAGGGAACGTTCCAGAATTCAAAGGAATTGAGTCAAAAGGAAGAGATTGAAACTCGAATGAGAGTGATTCTGTAAATACATTTACCCTATATGCTGAGTTTTGCCTAGAGCTACCAAAAGCTCTGATACCAACTGTAACGACCCGCTATTTTAGACTATTCGCATCCGCACATGTCGGACTTGAATAGTTCAAAATACCGAATTGTTAATTTAAATTTGGCAAAACGCAGATATACAATAAATAAATAATCACAGAACCACAGAACAGAGTAATAATATGCAGCGGAAGTAAAAGAGATAGTAGTTCATGAAGCTACTATATACATATATAAGATATATCAGAGTTTACAAAAAGAGAAATACGATACATCAAGTGCAAATAAGAATACATCACTGGAATCATCGAATACTGAAAACAGAATATATGGCTGGATCTTCAAGCAAAGCTCCAACTCTAAAGATGAGCCTCGAATACTGGTACACTCAGTCTGACCCGAGCGTAAAGCAAAACACAAAACACTCGAGTCAGGATTAATATTCTCATATAAATAAATCCAACTCAAGTGAAATAGAAATCGAAATACAAGTAACTCAAAGGATGTTGGAATCACCATCCTCCAAGGATCCGTTAAACTATCTACTATGTAGTAGTGTACGCTAAATAGAAAATGTCTATCAGTAATATAAAGTATCAAAATAGTGTTAAGGCGTTACCATTATCCCCCTTAACACATTTTTATAAGCATCATAGTCTATACAACACTGTAAACTCCACCATAAACTGGTGGGATATCAGGGAGTACTCCATAGGTATAACACAAAACAAATTCGTAGTGGTCGCGCATATAGGGATACATGTATGATAAGGCACATGAGGCAATACCCAAGGTAGTGAAACTATCGTTTTCCTGATCCGGACTGGTGAGAACGCATCGCCGCAACGATCGAAAATAGTGTTAAGGCGTTACCATTATCCCCCTTAACACATTTTTATAAGCATCATAGTCTATACAGCACTGTAAACTCCACCGTAAACTGGTGGGATATCAGGGAGTACTCCATAGGTATAACACAAAACAAATTCATAGTGGTCGCGTATATAGGGATACATGTACGACAAGGCACATGAGGCAATACCCAAGGTAGTGAAACTACCATTTGCCTGATCCGGACTGGTGATAACGCATCGCCGCAACGATCGCAACACCGCAAAACAACAATCCTGAAATTCCGAGGGTGCACCAATCAATCACAAGCAATGCGTAGTAGTTACGAAGAAGTGTGTTCGCTCGAGGTGGCTAACCCCACTTGGCCCGACACGGCTCCTAATTTTAGTTATTTCCAATTTGACAAAAGTGTCAAGGCTATCCATTATCGTTCTCTTTCTTCAGTCGTCACGTACATCATTCCAACCACTTCATTCTGGATCATCACTCCGCGTATAGTTATTAAAGTGGTTTTCGGTTTAGATAGAGAGTATACCCATAACCGATTCCGGTCTCTTTATTAACTTTCGTAATTATTACACCGATTGGTCGTTTAATATATTTCAAACCAAATCAATTTCAATTTAAATTCGTAAATCAACATTTCGTTTGTCTTCTAAATCAATTTCCAAGATTTACGTTTCAAAACTTCCAAATTACCATTTCAGAATCTTATAATTCGATTTCAACTTTTATTTAAACAATTCAAATATTGATTCAAATTCGAATATAAGTTTCATTCTGAAGTCATTTAAAATGGTTTAATTTTCATTCAAATCAATATAAATTCATTTATCGATTTCATTCAATATTCGCTAAGTAAATTTATCCTTCAAAACAACTTCTATTTAAATTCCGATTCATTAAATCAATTAATTAAGTTCAACTTCATTATATCAAAACTTCAAATTGAAATAAATTAAATTTGTCAAATCAATTCTTTAGATTACAAGTCTTACGTTAATTTCAATAAATCTCATTCATTTCGATAAATCACATTTATTTCTTTTTAAAGAAATTCAATTTTCACTTATTTATTAATTTCGTTACAAATTTCAAACTCAATTTATAAAGAACTAAATTCCACATAATCGAGAAGTTTCAATTTTACTTACTTAAATAATTTTTCCAAAACTTAAAAAAAAAAGAAACTCAGTTTCATTTATTAACGAAGTTCAAATCCACTTATTCAAAAGTTCAATTTCTCTTATCAAAGAATTCAATTTTTATTCAATTATCAAATAATTCAATCTTATTCGATTATTTAATAATTTCAATTTTAATTATTAATAAATTCAAAACTTAATAATTACAAACTTGATTATCAATTCAAACTTAATTATTAATTCAAAATTAATCATCAAATCATTGCAACTTAATTATAAATTCAACTTAATAATTTCAAACTTATTTCTAATTTCAAACTTAATTATAATTTCAAATTTAATTATTAAATGATTTCAAACTTAATAATTTCAAAACTCAATTATTACTGATTCCAAATTATTTACTAATAATTCCAAATTTAATTATTAAATAATTAAATTTCAAATAACGTTCTTTCATCGATTACTACGTTAGTATTTGTTTCAGATTTCAATATTTACATTTTCCTTTCATAAAGATTCAAATTCCAACTTCATTTCAAAACTTATTTTTTTCCAAAAAAAAACATTATTTTATTTTTTTCTTAAAATCAAATTATTGACCAATCAGATTTTTATTTAATCCTCTATCCTAAGTCAAGTTCATTTGGGTATTTATCATTTCAACCCGATTCCAATTCAATTCAAAAATCAAAACATAGCAAAGGGAACTTGTAGTGTGATAACTGGGATGATGTCAAAGTGAATAAACAAGTAATAACAATAACTAATAACAATCCAATAATTAATTCAAATAATCCCGAAATAATCGTATTAATTCCCATTGTTATTTGTGCAAATTAATATGATTATTTCTAGAATCTACACTATCATTTCATGTAGATTAAAAATTATTCAATATTATTTATACGGTTCTTTACTTGTCATTCATTCTTCAATTTCGACTACATCGATTTACACAACATACATTTAAATAGTTCAAAATGCGATTTACCATATTTCTACGTGTCGATTCATTTAAACATTTAAGGGGCCGTGTTATGCAAATGTCACCAAATCAGACTTAACCCATATATCAAACCTAACTATCCAACGACAATTTCAATCTCAAGTTATTTATCACTTACAACATTACAGTTTAACGTTCAATGTCAACATCACACAATCAATCAAATTATCAACCAAACTAGATTATTTTGCATACATAACAGATAATGGTGTCAGATGTCACAGGTGAACTGACACAGGTAATAACATACATTTAACAGTGTAAATAACTAGCAACAGCATATTTCAATTGTCGTTTCAATTGAAATCAAATTTAATAAGTATAAGAATATTAATCGTGAATGATTGCTCACCTTTCGAGGCTAGAGAGAACAGGAGATGACACGGATACGAACATAGATACGGACACTGCAATTGAGTTACGAATTCAAACTCGAATCCCAAATCAAATTTAGATAGGCACGGATCGACGAACACAGCTGATAAATCAGAATTAACGGGAACAAGTCAGAACTAGATCGATGAAGGAAATTGATATACGTGGGCTTATATATAACTATAGATAACTATATATAAAGTCAAATATATATTACAAATAAGATATATATTAAAACAAGTTTATCTATAACTTCTATAACAAATGTATATGATCCCACAAATAAACCTATATCTCGTCTATATACAATGGAATATGTAACCAAATACACATGCATGCAATTTAAAAAAAGTACACAAAGTAATAAAATGCAGACCAACATGTAAATGAGAAAGAACATATACAAGTGTATATAACCATATATATCTGCAATGAACTATTATAAGCAGACTCCGGTATTTTTTTTTTTTTTGCGGTAGTGTATCCAATTTCTGGAAAGCAAGATTTGGAAAATAAAGTGTTTTGTAGGCAAGAGTTGCAGAAATCAATTTGAACTTGGAAAATGAGAACAAAAGTGAGTTGCACTCCCTTACTGTTTGTACATCAAATACCATAAGCCCGACCACTTCTATACTAGTATATATGTATTAGCTATAACAGTTGTTTGCAAACTATTATACTAAACAAAAAAACATATTCATACTATGTATATATAAGCGACACAATATATAAATGGGCTAGACGTTATACCTTTCATTGTACATTGAAATTATATTTATATAATAAATTTTTTATGGTAAATATGCTTATGTATATAATATAAAGATCAATAAAATAGGCTATGTTATAACAAATTACATACTACTTTACATAAATCTGGTACGCTATATCAATAGCATGTTATATTTACATAAACCCAAAAGAAACCTTATATAAATAATAGGCCATATAGATCTTCAGTATAAACCTATATATAATAACCACTGCTATTCATACCTCAAAATTAACACGTATCTTTATATTACTACTATAATACATGAACTAAACTAAAACATTTGGAAAGCTGACAATGTATATTTTTATAAATCATGATATCCAGATGTGTATATTTCAAAATAATATATAACTAAAGTACGACTTGAAAAATGGAAATAAACACAAGGTTAGCTAGCATTTTATTTTATGGTTGCGTGCCCAAAATCTGTGCATGCACTGGACAACAATCTACATATAACATAAACTATATACCTAACATATTATTTATACACTAACCTATTTGTAGTATAACATCTATATGGTAACCAAAATATAACACAATACTCAACTATATAATCTTACAGTTACATAACAGATCCTTTTAAAAAAAGTACTATATATAAACCCATGTGGCCAGACATTTAAAACCAATAGTAAAGCAATCTGTAAAGACATTATTTACATCAAAATATATAAATTATTATACTACATGTATTTTGCTTACATTTTAAATGAAGGTCTCAGCTTGCATGCAAGGGAGGCCACACGTGGACGAGGAGACAACACAAATTATGGAGCTCGGCTTGTGTAAGGGTGTTGCTGCAGAACGCGGTGGCTGCTATGCTGGAGAATGGTGGTCAGCGCACACGTGTCCGCGTGTGGTGGAGGGCCGGATAAAGATAATGGGTTCGGTTGGAGGTAGATAGGCGGTAGGTGTTGCAGGCTCGGGTTCAAGAGGGGATGGTAAGTGAGGCCATGCGGAGTTGGTGAAATTTTGTGGTGAGGCGGTCTTGGTTGGATCAGGAGTGTTCGGGTCGGTTAGCGGTGATAGGTAAAGTACGGCGGTCGACAATGGGTTTCATGTGGCTGTATTGAGGGAATGGATCGGATGTAAAAGCGTCGTAGAAGTAAGGTGGGAAGACGGGAAAAAGGAAGACTATCGGCATCTTGGGGATGTGAGCTTGGTGCGTGTTTGCAAGGCTAGGGATGTGATGAAGGTCGAACTGCATGCGGGATTTTTTGACAGAGATGAAATGAGAAAGGAAGAAGAATAGATGGCAACCGAAATAAAATAGCAATTATAACTTACGTTGGAAATAGAAAAACTAAATGGCTATTAACTTCTGGAGTAATAAAAGGTAGTAACCATTTGAATTCAACCGGTGGAAGTGAATGGTCACCGATAGATAAAAAGGCTTAAACGATACCGATTCGGTACAACGTTTACAGATTTCGCCGTCCACCATACTTCAAAATACACAATTGAATATAGCAGGGTGATCAGCGTGACGAGCCGATCAAAACGGTAGATGGGTATCAGTGGTACAACTGAATTTTAAAAATTTCAAATTTTCTACTGCGGAAATGCAAAAAAAACGCAGAAGAATAAGGTCGACGGAGCTAAAGATGTCCGAATTTGAAAAAACGACAAACTGACATCTTACTCAGAAGATGGTTTAGAATTTTTTCGCGTAAAAATATTTAGGTTTCGAAAATATTTTATTTTCATCGCTTTTTTACCGATTAAAGTGAAGTAAATTTACGAGCGAAATAAACTTTCATATTTTCGGACGAAATTTACCAGTTTCTATGTTTATCTAGACGCATTTCAAATATAAAATTTATATTTCAAAATTTTATCGTTTAAATTCCCACAAAATTTCAATTAATAACGTTATTAAAACGGGTTAAATTTACGGGTCGTTACAGCTCATACGTCTCAGAAAAGGATGTTAAGCTAAGAAAAGTTGCCTTCTCCACCGCCAATTAGATTATACGTTCATAGAGATCAACCAATTTAATTGCAATTGCAACTTCAAACATCCATCCATGCAAGTTGTCCAGGAACAGGATAAACCAAAGGCACTCTTCTACCACATCGTATTGGGAGTTACTCCTAGGATTAGTAGTGATTAGTCCTTGTATTGGATATTTCATAACGAAGAGACTACTTCTGATATATGTATAATGGGAGTTTATCCCCCAAATGATCAACAAGCAGTCCTTCATTACGAAAATCTATAATAACATATCCATGTCTTCACTTCGAATATGTAAATTGGTTCGAAGTGGTCTTCGGATAGGAATTACCAAAATCCGACCTCGGTTTCTCTGAACCAATCATCGATTAAAAAGATGTTAAGTTCATATGTGATTATCAGTCATCCTTAAATTTAATTCATATTTCTATTCATTCATAGATATATCTTAGAGATGTATTCATCAAAATATTTCTTTATCTTTCACTAAGTATATAGAATCATCAAGCCTCATTTATCAAATCGTTTTGGTTAGTTAAAAACTCTTTAAATGTAACATTCCTGAAATTTATCAAGTTTAAATTGGCAATTAAATTAATTTTTGAAGATAAATTGCTAATTTATTTATGAATTAATTGGATAATTTCTAGAATAAAAAAATTTAGCTTATAAAGTAGGATTGGTTTAAGATTTATGAATAAGTATTTTATAAACAAATATTGAATTTAAAAATAAGATGCATAAAATATATTTATATTAATATGTGAGCTAAATTAAAAGATTTAGAAATAGAATCTATAAAATAATTTAAACTAAGGAGTTGAATATGATTTGTATATTAAACATTAAAAATAGAATTCATGAATTAATAAAATGTATTAAAAATAAATTAGAAATTAAAAACTAAAAAAAAAAAAAAAAATTTGAACAAACAAAATAAATAAATAAATTTTTGATTTAATTGTGAATTAAATTGAGTTTTTCCAAATAAAATACAAATGGATTTTATATATATGAACTTTTGAATTAGAAAATTTAAAAATAAATGTTTAAATAGTATATATTGGATTTGAAAGAGAAACTCTATCTTTTAAAATTTATAGAAATTTGTTTTTAAATTTATAACATACATATGTAATATGTATTTTGAAAGTTATATTTAAAGTTTAATATATACATATCTTTTGAAAAGTATAAGTGTAAATAATAGTTTGAAAATGTATAAAATGTGATTTACAAATGTAAACATATACACATGAGAGATGGAGTGTAAGAGTTAACAAAATCTAAAAGTTATAATGATTTCTTACAAATGGCATTCAATTTAATTGTTTAAAATAAAATAATAAGATAAAGAAATTTCAAAAACTCTTCATTTTCCCATATGTAATCAATTGATATCTCAGCCAAATCTGAAGAGAAAACAGTAAAAAAGATTTGGCATTTCATAACTATAACACCAAAGAAAAAAAAAATCAGAACAAAACAATAACATTCTCTCCTCAAATCTGAAAATGCAAGATCAAGCTCCAACAAATTCAAACTGTAATCAAGTAAAATCAGAGTTCAATGCAAAAGAAAACCTGGAAGCATGCAACATTCCAGTGACCAAATCCAAGTTCAAACTTAAACTACAATGCAAATTCAAAAGAAAAATCTGCATTTTCTTAGATCTAGAAATCAAGCCTACATGCAATCAAAGTAGCAAGCATTTGCAACTCAGGTTTCAAGCAAGAACAGAGTGCAGATCAATTCAAGTAGCAATGCAAATATCATTCTGGAGCAACTTAAATTTGAAAGCAAATGCAGTTTTCTCTGGAAACAAATAAAAGGCAAGTAAATTCTTTCTTTAAAAATGTGAATCAAATATTGTTAAACAGTATTTGAGCAAAAATATTTAAACAATTTTATCAATTTAAACTGCAGGATTTTAAAAAGAAAATATAAAGAGAGAGGGGCTTCAGTTTTGCCAAGTATTTCTGGAAAACAGTTTCAAAGGCAAGTCATTTTTTTTTTAAGAATTGAATTTTTGAGTTGTGAATCAGTAACAAAAACAAAAGAATTTAAACTATTTTATTAATAAGTTGCAGGAAGAAAATAGAGTGCAAGGTAGAAATCAGGTTCTTTTGATCAGGGCAGTGCAAGCATCCCTGTAATGAATCAAGATAGTGTAAATTCTCTCAAAACAAATTAAGGCAAGTAAAATTTCTTTTAAAAAGGATTTGAATCTGAAGTGATAATCAGTAACAAAGAAAAGATTTAAAAACAATTGTGTTTATCAGTTCAGGAGTAAAGAAAAACTAAGAATTCAAAAAGCAAATCAAAATTCAGAATATGGAAAAAATCAAAAGCCTGTCTCTGTTCTTATCTCTGCTGCAACTCCAAGGTGAGCAATCCTCCACCCTCTTTTATCTGATGCATATATAAAACTCTGATGTTAGTTGCTTCTTTGTTTTCATGCTTGTGAGAAAATTACACCCCAAGTCTTCAAAATCTGGTTCATATCTTGATTTCATGTGATAGTGTTTTGGTATGGTTTTGAATATGCCTACATGTTGAAGGTATACATAAATTTAGTGTGTGTATGTCTGTGAGCAACCTAGCCCTAAATTTATATGTGTTTTATTTCCTGCATGAATGTGAGTAAGCTTTTATTTTAAAAACAGTTTTTTTTCTAAAATCAAGATAAGTGCAAATTACAGAACTAAATGCTAATTCACCTGAATTTAAAACTATTTGATGAGAACTCCTCTGTTTCTTTTGAAAGTAAGTAACCTCACAAATGCAAGGAGGCTTGAATTGTCTGATGCATGTAAATACTTAGGAAAAATAAAAGAAAACAAGTTTGTCTGTAAATCTTATATTGATAAATGCTGTGTGTAAATATGTTTGCATGTTTTGATTTCTTGAAAACTGCATATAGTGTTAGTTATGAATTAGTATATTCTTTATTGGAAAAGCTTTATCACTTGAATGGTTTCAGCTAGCAAAGTCTGTGTAAGTAAATAGGTTAGTTAGGTGTAAATTTAGAATTATAAATTTTAAGTTAGTTTAATAAATCTGTAGCCCCTGTAAACCAAAATCAGTCGTCATTAGAAATAAACAAATATATCAAACATCATAAATATTTGAACTAGTGTATAAATTGAAATGCATGTTTGAAAGTAGAAGTTTTAAAACAAATATTACAGTTTAAATAACTATTGGGAGGAAACATTTCTGTTTAAACAGAAATATGAAATTGAGGTATCTGTGAGTCTTTGTGAATCTCAGGTGTTAAGATGTTTATGTTAGTGGAATATGGAGGTGAGAGGATGGAGGAGATGTTGGTGATTATGATCAGAGAGTGAGAGTCAGGTGAATTGGTTTCCAGGTTGATTTAGTTGCATGTTGAACTCAGGTGACAGTTTAGTAGTGTGCAGGGTTTTGACCCGAAGTAGAACTCGGGTGATTTTGTTTTTGACTCGGAGATGGTAGCATGAAAACTCGAAGTAGCATGAGAGTTTCTCGGGTCAGAGGAGTTACAGGTTTATACCTGAAGTTTTTTTTTGCAGTTTTTAAAAGTGTTGAATGAAATTTAACTTTTGTGCAGGAATTGATTCAAGTGTAACTTGAATCTGAATTCAAATGTAATTTTGAATTCAAAGTTTTTAAAATGAAATTCTTAAAATTTAAACAAGTTTTAAATATGGAATTAAGTCAAGAATTAAAACAGTTTTCAAGTTTAACTTTTTAAAAACCAGATTTTGATTTAAACAAGTTTTGTAAGTTTTAAACATTGAATAAATTTAAACATTTTTAAATAAGATTTAAATTGGTTTGAAATCAAATTAAAAACAGTTTCAAATTTACTATGAAACCCAGTTTTGATTTCAAACAAGTTTATAAATTTATAGAAGAATGAATGAACATATATCAATGTTTAACATAGATTTGAAATAAGATTTGATTTCAAATAAGTTTTAAAACTAGGAAGAATTTAGTTCTATTAATATTGAATTAAATATGAAGTGTTAATTTAGATTTAGGTTTAAATGGTTAAACATTTTAAAATATCAAAATTTTAAAATGGAATTTGAATTTAAATTTAGAAATGTATTGTTTTAATACATTTTGAATTTAAATGGGTCAATTAATAAGTAATTAAATTAGTTGAATAATTAAGGATTTCACTTAATTATTTGATTTTTAAATAATGATTTAGATTAATATTAATTAGAAATGATTTATTAATCTAATTCAAATTTTCTTAAGTGTAAAATTTATTGAATGTTGTTACTAATGGGTGATAATTATCTAGGGATAATTTAGTAATTAATTAATGCAATTAATTTTGATAATTGACTAGATTAATTAATTGAATATAATTAATTGTAATTGGTTAAGTACAATTAATTGTTGAAATTAATTAAGGAATAATAAATCTATTTATTAAGGACAATTAATTTTAACTAAGATTTAATTAATCAATAATTAAAAGTTTATTATTTAAAGTAATTAATTGAGGAATAGGTAATTAAGATTAATTAATTACAATTAAAGGATAATTAATTAAGATAATTGATTTAATAAATGATTAATAAATAAAGGTGGTTAAAACTTAATTAATTATAGTTAATGATAATTAATCATTAATTTAAAGATTATAAATAGAAGTAATTATGTGAATAACAAATTCATAACCACACGGTTTATTCATCTTAATTAAAGGTGTTTGATTGTTATTGGATGTTCTGTGATGGATTGATATATTTGATATGTGATGTGATGCTATGTGATACTTTGTGCTAATCTGCTATATTTGTGATGAATATACTGTCGTATGAATATGAAACCCTTTGACCCGTAAAACGACATTTGAATTTCGATGCGACAGGAAGTCGGATTTCAGTTTGGTTATCCGAACCCACATCGAATTGTAATAATTGAATCTGTGCTGATTGATGATGTTGTGCACTATTGTGTAAAACCCCTGGACCACACTTATACACACACAAATATGGATTGCACGTGGAAATGGGTTAAGTCACAGATTTTTGAAATTGTTTTAAAAATTTGATTTTTGAATCCAAATTAGTTTTGGAATTGGAATTGAAGCTTTTTAAAATGAGTTTTCAAAAATGATAGTTATTTTAAATAACCTGATTGAATCTTGAAAATTAAATGAATTGGTATAAATTTGAATTCAATATTTGAAATTGAATTCTAAAATTTGGAAACTATTGTTTAAAAAGTTATTCAACTTACAAATGGGTTTATATGGGTTTTAAACCATTTTTAAAGGTGATGTTTTGAAATTTAAATTCAACTCAAGATTTCAACTTGTATAAATTAGATTTGCTTTCCTATAAGAAATGAACTTTCAATTTGTGTTAAAGGGCTTCAAGTCTAAAAATGAAAATGGTTTTCCAAGTTATAGATAAATCTTTGGAAACATGTTTTGAAAGCTATATATCTTTAATTTAAAGATTTAATTGGGTTAATCCAAATTGAACGGGAATTGTTTTGAAATCTAGGGATAGATCTTTGTGAAACCGGGTGAAACTTTGTGAAATAAATCTTTTTGTTTAAAGATTTAAAGATGGTAATTTGTTTAACCATTTGAAAGAAAAGTTTTGGATTTTATAAGTTGTGACTTAGCTAAAATCCCATATCCATATGTTTTAAAATATGGCGCTCACTATTCGGTTTAGCCGGGAGAGGACCTTGTGTCATATAGCCCATTCCGAATAGTGATACGACGTTATGGATAGCATTTGAAGACCGGTGGTGAAGACCGGGTATTTGTGAGAACGATAGGATAACCTATCGATTGACTCTGCACTGAGTTGCTCCGGTATAGAGTTCTCCTTAGTGATGGGAAGTCCGATCGGGATTGTGGATACCCGGATTTGCAAGGGCTTCTTCGGAAGTGCCTTCGGTTCTGTTCGAACCCGGAACAGACTTGTATGGTTGTATGTCCGACATTACACTTTGAGATGTTATCTGATCTCTATGAAATACATTTCTGCTTGGTGGCGGAGAATTTATTCTCTTAGCTTAACACCCTTCTCTGAGAAGTACGAGCTCAGAGGTTATGTAGTTGATATTTATCAGTGATATTCCCAATTTGGTAATGTGGCATGCTGAGTGCTGCTGTTGATGATCATTGGGTGATCATTTGTGATATGATCATTTGTTTGATCATTTATCTTTGTGATCATTGCTTTGGTCATCTGTTGACCCAAAGCATGGCTTTGTTGCACAAAGCGTAGCTTTGTGGACGAGACTGCATCAGGACCTCGCACCCCGGAAATGGTCGAAACAGGAAAGATGCGGCAAGGTTATGAGGGTCGCTCCCTTTAGGGTGTGTCATTCCCTTCTGGTAAAGGGTGGTATCATGGTATAGAGCCCAGATACTTACCTATGTGGATACTGCAGATCTATTACTTTGTGATACTTTGTGGTTGTTGTTGCGAGCGCTCGGATAAAGGTCCCAAAGGACCGGGGGATGGCATATTCGTGTAGTAGTTACCTAGTTACAGAGGTAACCCGGCCTTGTGTTGGCAGAGATCTAACCGTAACGTTAGTTCTCGGGACGTCCCGCCAGAGGCGATCCCATGTGGCAGTAGGAAGTTCCTTAGCCTGACCATTTGTTGGAAATCCATTCATCCAATACGCGCCTTGTACGGTTTTAGTTGTAGAACCTGCCATTTAACATGGCAGCTATAGTAGGCATAGCATCATGGTACCTATGCTGGCTAGGATTTATATTACACTTTCGAAAGATTTTCCACTATGCACTAGTAATAATATCAAAGAATTTTTCTCGTAGTAAGCATGTTTGACTATCATAAGGAGAAATCTCCCCCATGTGTGCGTTTGCATTGTGTGTGTGCCGGGAGGCCTTATGGTAGTTTCATTTTTCAAAAAGCATTGCGGATTTCAAATTTAAATTCTTTTGTTTGTTTTATAAGACCAAATGTTTTTGTTTGCTCATACCAGTCCCATGACTGACCTGGAGTTTATTGTTCCTTTCCTAAACTCTGGGTGCCCACTATTTCCCACACGGGCAGTCTAGAGCTGGGGTTTTCAGATAATCAGTAATAGGTGTAGATTCGATAGCTTTCAGCCTTAGGATTTGGCAATTGCATTTGGATCGAGTTGCTTCTCTTCATTTTGATTTGGGAGTTCGAGCTATTCTGGATTGGTGCTTTGGAGATTACCGATACTGGAGTTCTTCCTTGAAGACTATTTTGGAGATTTGTTCCGCTGCTGGTGTTATCTTTTATTTCCGCTGCTATTCTTTGTATCTCTGATAATGTTGATATCTATTGTACCATTCTGTTGTATCATTCATGTTGTATCGGTTATTGTATCAAATGTTGTATTTTGATATGCATATTCTTTTCCTTCCGCTATGTTATTTACTTAATGTGTTATAAGCTCCGGCGAACCAGGTTCGACGTTTGGATCTGCGGCATTTGAATACGAGTGTCGTATTCGGTGCCGATTTTCGAAGGTCGAGTCAGGGTCGTTATAAGTGGTATCAGAGCTGATGGTTAAAACCTTAGCTCAGGAGTATAACACATTAAGTAACTCATTAGAGATAGGGTGAAGTAAACCCTAGAATGAGTATATCCCTAAGATATCTGTTCGAACGCCTCAGTAAATTCTCTTACTATCCACTGATAGTGAGTATGAGTGCGAGAAGAGGACGAGATAGGGGACAGGGGAGTACCACTACAAATGGTCAATACCCTGCAACAGTGGAAATATCTTTTCTCTATCAATTTCCTTTGATTCGTCTTTTCAATTCTTTGATTACTTCGTAGCAGCTCGAGGAGTAGCTTCGGTGTGATGATGGCCCTACGAATCGTTGCAAGAAATTCTTACTTTGTATCTTCATCCGTTTCTTATCAGCTTTTCGTTCTAGACTCTAATAAATTTGAAATTGAATTGAAAATTTTAAATAAGTTAGAGATTTTAAATAAATTGGGTAAGATTGGTTAACAAATATAAAGTTAAATTTGTTATATATCAATAAATCGATATCGGTTAAAAACAAATTCGAAATTCTATGGTAATTTCTTGTGTATATCAAATTCGAAGAGGTACAAATTGGTATATAATTTGGGATATTCCGACCTGAATTTTGAATCCATATCTAGCGTTTGAGGAATTGTGAAAGATTGAGTCCATCTATCTTTTCTCTGGGATCCGATATATTCTACGAACGATTAGTTATCCCTTCGAACTAATCAATGCCCTTGCATATTCGTAGACAGGTGAACCCAAATATCTTGTGTAATATTGTATGAGTTTGTTCTCATATTTTCGATATTCTTATTTGGTAAGCCGAATGCAGAATAAATATTTCGATCTGATCTGATCAATCATTTCTTTATCTATTATCTTTTCTTTCTCGTCTTCCTTGCAATTTCGAGGACGAAATTCTTTTAAGGGGGGAAATCTGTAACATTCCTGAAATTTATCAAGTTTAAATTGGCAATTAAATTAATTTTTGAAGATAAATTGCTAATTTATTTATGAATTAATTGGATAATTTCTAGAATAAAAAAATTTAGCTTATAAAGTAGGATTGGTTTAAGATTTATGAATAAGTATTTTATAAACAAATATTGAATTTAAAAATAAGATGCATAAAATATATTTATATTAATATGTGAGCTAAATTAAAAGATTTAGAAATAGAATCTATAAAATAATTTAAACTAAGGAGTTGAATATGATTTGTATATTAAACATTAAAAATAGAATTCATGAATTAATAAAATGTATTAAAAATAAATTAGAAATTAAAAACTAAAAAAAAAAAAAAAAAAATTTGAACAAACAAAATAAATAAATAAATTTTTGATTTAATTGTGAATTAAATTGAGTTTTTCCAAATAAAATACAAATGGATTTTATATATATGAACTTTTGAATTAGAAAATTTAAAAATAAATGTTTAAATAGTATATATTGGATTTGAAAGAGAAACTCTATCTTTTAAAATTTATAGAAATTTGTTTTTAAATTTATAACATACATATGTAATATGTATTTTGAAAGTTATATTTAAAGTTTAATATATACATATCTTTTGAAAAGTATAAGTGTAAATAATAGTTTGAAAATGTATAAAATGTGATTTACAAATGTAAACATATACACATGAGAGATGGAGTGTAAGAGTTAACAAAATCTAAAAGTTATAATGATTTCTTACAAATGGCATTCAATTTAATTGTTTAAAATAAAATAATAAGATAAAGAAATTTCAAAAACTCTTCATTTTCCCATATGTAATCAATTGATATCTCAGCCAAATCTGAAGAGAAAACAGTAAAAAAGATTTGGCATTTCATAACTATAACACCAAAGAAAAAAAAAATCAGAACAAAACAATAACATTCTCTCCTCAAATCTGAAAATGCAAGATCAAGCTCCAACAAATTCAAACTGTAATCAAGTAAAATCAGAGTTCAATGCAAAAGAAAACCTGGAAGCATGCAACATTCCAGTGACCAAATCCAAGTTCAAACTTAAACTACAATGCAAATTCAAAAGAAAAATCTGCATTTTCTTAGATCTAGAAATCAAGCCTACATGCAATCAAAGTAGCAAGCATTTGCAACTCAGGTTTCAAGCAAGAACAGAGTGCAGATCAATTCAAGTAGCAATGCAAATATCATTCTGGAGCAACTTAAATTTGAAAGCAAATGCAGTTTTCTCTGGAAACAAATAAAAGGCAAGTAAATTCTTTCTTTAAAAATGTGAATCAAATATTGTTAAACAGTATTTGAGCAAAAATATTTAAACAATTTTATCAATTTAAACTGCAGGATTTTAAAAAGAAAATATAAAGAGAGACGGGCTTCAGTTTTGCCAAGTATTTCTGGAAAACAGTTTCAAAGGCAAGTCATTTTTTTTTTAAGAATTGAATTTTTGAGTTGTGAATCAGTAACAAAAACAAAAGAATTTAAACTATTTTATTAATAAGTTGCAGGAAGAAAATAGAGTGCAAGGTAGAAATCAGGTTCTTTTGATCAGGGCAGTGCAAGCATCCCTGTAATGAATCAAGATAGTGTAAATTCTCTCAAAACAAATTAAGGCAAGTAAAATTTCTTTTAAAAAGGATTTGAATCTGAAGTGATAATCAGTAACAAAGAAAAGATTTAAAAACAATTGTGTTTATCAGTTCAGGAGTAAAGAAAAACTAAGAATTCAAAAAGCAAATCAAAATTCAGAATATGGAAAAAATCAAAAGCCTGTCTCTGTTCTTACCTCTGCTGCAACTCCAAGGTGAGCAATCCTCCACCCTCTTTTATCTGATGCATATATAAAACTCTGATGTTAGTTGCTTCTTTGTTTTCATGCTTGTGAGCAAATTACACCCCAAGTCTTCAAAATCTGGTTCATATCTTGATTTCATGTGATAGTGTTTTGGTATGGTTTTGAATATGCCTACATGTTGAAGGTATACATAAATTTAGTGTGTGTATGTCTGTGAGCAACCTAGCCCTAAATTTATATGTGTTTTATTTCCTGCATGAATGTGAGTAAGCTTTTATTTTAAAAACGGTTTTTTTTCTAAAATCAAGATAAGTGCAAATTACAGAACTAAATGCTAATTCACCTGAATTTAAAACTATTTGATGAGAACTCCTCTGTTTCTTTTGAAAGTAAGTAACCTCACAAATGCAAGGAGGCTTGAATTGTCTGATGCATGTAAATACTTAGGAAAAATAAAAGAAAACAAGTTTGTCTGTAAATCTTATATTGATAAATGCTGTGTGTAAATATGTTTGCATGTTTTGATTTCTTGAAAACTGCATATAGTGTTAGTTATGAATTAGTATATTCTTTATTGGAAAAGCTTTATCACTTGAATGGTTTCAGCTAGCAAAGTCTGTGTAAGTAAATAGGTTAGTTAGGTGTAAATTTAGAATTATAAATTTTAAGTTAGTTTAATAAATCTGTAGCCCCTGTAAACCAAAATCAGTCGTCATTAGAAATAAACAAATATATCAAACATCATAAATATTTGAACTAGTGTATAAATTGAAATGCATGTTTGAAAGTAGAAGTTTTAAAACAAATATTACAGTTTAAATAACTATTGGGAGGAAACATTTCTGTTTAAACAGAAATATGAAATTGAGGTATCTGTGAGTCTTTGTGAATCTCAGGTGTTAAGATGTTTATGTTAGTGGAATATGGAGGTGAGAGGATGGAGGAGATGTTGGTGATTATGATCAGAGAGTGAGAGTCAGGTGAATTGGTTTCCAGGTTGATTTAGTTGCATGTTGAACTCAGGTGACAGTTTAGTAGTGTGCAGGGTTTTGACCCGAAGTAGAACTCGGGTGATTTTGTTTTTGACTCGGAGATGGTAGCATGAAAACTCGAAGTAGCATGAGAGTTTCTCGGGTCAGAGGAGTTACAGGTTTATACCTGAAGTTTTTTTTTGCAGTTTTTAAAAGTGTTGAATGAAATTTAACTTTTGTGCAGGAATTGATTCAAGTGTAACTTGAATCTGAATTCAAATGTAATTTTGAATTCAAAGTTTTTAAAATGAAATTCTTAAAATTTAAACAAGTTTTAAATATGGAATTAAGTCAAGAATTAAAACAGTTTTCAAGTTTAACTTTTTAAAAACCAGATTTTGATTTAAACAAGTTTTGTAAGTTTTAAACATTGAATAAATTTAAACATTTTTAAATAAGATTTAAATTGGTTTGAAATCAAATTAAAAACAGTTTCAAATTTACTATGAAACCCAGTTTTGATTTCAAACAAGTTTATAAATTTATAGAAGAATGAATGAACATATATCAATGTTTAACATAGATTTGAAATAAGATTTGATTTCAAATAAGTTTTAAAACTAGGAAGAATTTAGTTCTATTAATATTGAATTAAATATGAAGTGTTAATTTAGATTTAGGTTTAAATGGTTAAACATTTTAAAATATCAAAATTTTAAAATGGAATTTGAATTTAAATTTAGAAATGTATTGTTTTAATACATTTTGAATTTAAATGGGTCAATTAATAAGTAATTAAATTAGTTGAATAATTAAGGATTTCACTTAATTATTTGATTTTTAAATAATGATTTAGATTAATATTAATTAGAAATGATTTATTAATCTAATTCAAATTTTCTTAAGTGTAAAATTTATTGAATGTTGTTACTAATGGGTGATAATTATCTAGGGATAATTTAGTAATTAATTAATGCAATTAATTTTGATAATTGACTAGATTAATTAATTGAATATAATTAATTGTAATTGGTTAAGTACAATTAATTGTTGAAATTAATTAAGGAATAATAAATCTATTTATTAAGGACAATTAATTTTAACTAAGATTTAATTAATCAATAATTAAAAGTTTATTATTTAAAGTAATTAATTGAGGAATAGGTAATTAAGATTAATTAATTACAATTAAAGGATAATTAATTAAGATAATTGATTTAATAAATGATTAATAAATAAAGGTGGTTAAAACTTAATTAATTATAGTTAATGATAATTAATCATTAATTTAAAGATTATAAATAGAAGTAATTATGTGAATAACAAATTCATAACCACACGGTTTATTCATCTTAATTAAAGGTGTTTGATTGTTATTGGATGTTCTGTGATGGATTGATATATTTGATATGTGATGTGATGCTATGTGATACTTTGTGCTAATCTGCTATATTTGTGATGAATATACTGTCGTATGAATATGAAACCCTTTGACCCGTAAAACGACATTTGAATTTCGATGCGATAGGAAGTCGGATTTCAGTTTGGTTATCCGAACCCACATCGAATTGTAATAATTGAATCTGTGCTGATTGATGATGTTGTGCACTATTGTGTAAAACCCCTGGACCACACTTATACACACACAAATATGGATTGCACGTGGAAATGGGTTAAGTCACAGATTTTTGAAATTGTTTTAAAAATTTGATTTTTGAATCCAAATTAGTTTTGGAATTGGAATTGAAGCTTTTGAAAATGAGTTTTCAAAAATGATAGTTATTTTAAATAACCTGATTGAATCTTGAAAATTAAATGAATTGGTATAAATTTGAATTCAATATTTGAAATTGAATTCTAAAATTTGGAAACTATTGTTTAAAAAGTTATTCAACTTACAAATGGGTTTATATGGGTTTTAAACCATTTTTAAAGGTGATGTTTTGAAATTTAAATTCAACTCAAGATTTCAACTTGTATAAATTAGATTTGCTTTCCTATAAGAAATGAACTTTCAATTTGTGTTAAAGGGCTTCAAGTCTAAAAATGAAAATGGTTTTCCAAGTTATAGATAAATCTTTGGAAACATGTTTTGAAAGCTATATATCTTTAATTTAAAGATTTAATTGGGTTAATCCAAATTGAACGGGAATTGTTTTGAAATCTAGGGATAGATCTTTGTGAAACCGGGTGAAACTTTGTGAAATAAATCTTTTTGTTTAAAGATTTAAAGATGGTAATTTGTTTAACCATTTGAAAGAAAAGTTTTGGATTTTATAAGTTGTGACTTAGCTAAAATCCCATATCCATATGTTTTAAAATATGGCGCTCACTATTCGGTTTAGCCGGGAGAGGACCTTGTGTCATATAGCCCATTCCGAATAGTGATACGACGTTATGGATAGAATTTGAAGACCGGTGGTGAAGACCGGGTATTTGTGAGAACGATAGGATAACCTATCGATTGACTCTGCACTGAGTTGCTCCGGTATAGAGTTCTCCTTAGTGATGGGAAGTCCGATCGGGATTGTGGATACCCGGATTTGCAAGGGCTTCTTCGGAAGTGCCTTCGGTTCTGTTCGAACCCGGAACAGACTTGTATGGTTGTATGTCCGACATTACACTTTGAGATGTTATCTGATCTCTATGAAATACATTTCTGCTTGGTGGCGGAGAATTTATTCTCTTAGCTTAACACCCTTCTCTGAGAAGTACGAGCTCAGAGGTTATGTAGTTGATATTTATCAGTGATATTCCCAATTTGGTAATGTGGCATGCTGAGTGCTGCTGTTGATGATCATTGGGTGATCATTTGTGATATGATCATTTGTTTGATCATTTATCTTTGTGATCATTGCTTTGGTCATCTGTTGACCCAAAGCATGGCTTTGTTGCACAAAGCGTAGCTTTGTGGACGAGACTGCATCAGGACCTCGCACCCCGGAAATGGTCGAAACAGGAAAGATGCGGCAAGGTTATGAGGGTCGCTCCCTTTAGGGTGTGTCATTCCCTTCTGGTAAAGGGTGGTATCATGGTATAGAGCCCAGATACTTACCTATGTGGATACTGCAGATCTATTACTTTGTGATACTTTGTGGTTGTTGTTGCGAGCGCTCGGATAAAGGTCCCAAAGGACCGGGGGATGGCATATTCGTGTAGTAGTTACCTAGTTACAGAGGTAACCCGGCCTTGTGTTGGCAGAGATCTAACCGTAACGTTAGTTCTCGGGACGTCCCGCCAGAGGCGATCCCATGTGGCAGTAGGAAGTTCCTTAGCCTGACCATTTGTTGGAAATCCATTCATCCAATACGCGCCTTGTACGGTTTTAGTTGTAGAACCTGCCATTTAACATGGCAGCTATAGTAGGCATAGCATCATGGTACCTATGCTGGCTAGGATTTATATTACACTTTCGAAAGATTTTCCACTATGCACTAGTAATAATATCAAAGAATTTTTCTCGTAGTAAGCATGTTTGACTATCATAAGGAGAAATCTCCCCCATGTGTGCGTTTGCATTGTGTGTGTGCCGGGAGGCCTTATGGTAGTTTCATTTTTCAAAAAGCATTGCGGATTTCAAATTTAAATTCTTTTGTTTGTTTTATAAGACCAAATGTTTTTGTTTGCTCATACCAGTCCCATGACTGACCTGGAGTTTATTGTTCCTTTCCTAAACTCTGGGTGCCCACTATTTCCCACACGGGCAGTCTAGAGCTGGGGTTTTCAGATAATCAGTAATAGGTGTAGATTCGATAGCTTTCAGCCTTAGGATTTGGCAATTGCATTTGGATCGAGTTGCTTCTCTTCATTTTGATTTGGGAGTTCGAGCTATTCTGGATTGGTGCTTTGGAGATTACCGATACTGGAGTTCTTCCTTGAAGACTATTTTGGAGATTTGTTCCGCTGCTGGTGTTATCTTTTATTTCCGCTGCTATTCTTTGTATCTCTGATAATGTTGATATCTATTGTACCATTCTGTTGTATCATTCATGTTGTATCGGTTATTGTATCAAATGTTGTATTTTGATATGCATATTCTTTTCCTTCCGCTATGTTATTTACTTAATGTGTTATAAGCTCCGGCGAACCAGGTTCGACGTTTGGATCTGCGGCATTTGAATACGAGTGTCGTATTCGGTGCCGATTTTCGAAGGTCGAGTCAGGGTCGTTATATTAAATTATGGAGTAATTCCAAAACCATTCATATTTTACTTAGAAAAATATTTCCAATTCATTTCATTTAAGTCTTAATAAAGATTTCCTAATTCAAAACTCATAATTTTAATTCGGTTAAAAGCATATTATCTAAAATGTTAATCCAAAACCAGTAAATGTTAAGTGAGCAGAATCTACAAAAATCATCTAATTCTACTCAATATCAACTCCTGTATTCAACAAATACTATGGGCGGAATAACGGTGAAAGAACCCTTAATATTCCATGAATAGTATGAGTTCCCTCTTCGGGCTTTAATACCGAGTACAAGAAGATTATCACCATAAAATTCAAGTTGTTTATATCTGGAGAATTATATCCTTTAACTTTGGAAAATTTTGATTTGAATAAATCAAATTTACTATCACATTTGTCGGTCCAGATAGCCAGGGAGAGCAGGAAACTGGTTTTCTAAACTCAAGCCTAGACCCTACCTCTCAACACCCATAAGGTGGTCAAGTAATTTGATCGACTCTAAATCATTTAATATTTAACCATTCCATAAATCCTTCAAATAATTTGTTAATCATTTGACAATATTTAAAAAAGATGTGGAAAAGAATGGTTGCGTTAAAAACTACATTTCAAAAGTCATAGAAAAGTGTTATGGAAAAGTGTTGCAGAAAGTGCTTTTTAACCTATATTGATCAAAACGACTTTTCTTATCGTTTGGAAACTCATTTTTTTCACTTTTATAACATCCTAAAATATTTTTATAATTTATTTCGTTCTTTTAAACAATTTTAAAGTGGTTTAACATTCCATATACACTAATCATTAAATAAACGAAAGTGATTTCCTTTATGCTTATCGACGTGTGTTTCTGCGACTTGCATATTTATTCAACATTCATGTTAAACAACCATCATTAATAATCATAATCAAACATATATAACATCCAATAGCATATAATACGATAGTTTAGGAGTTTACTCATCTCGGGTTTAAAGACTAACTAAAAATTGGTTATAGCTTTGCTAACTCGAACTTTTAGCTCATGATCACTTGGATTATTGCTTCTAGATGGCTCGGCCTATGGATGAGAGGATGGAGGTGATGGAAACCATTAAGTAGAGGTGAAGATGAAGAAGATGGAATGAGATGTGTGAATTTTCGAAGCCTTAGGGACTGATTGATAGCCTTAGTTAAATGTGGAAAATTACTAAATTACCCTTAGATATTATCGAAATATCTCTTACACCACATCACTTCAACATCAAATCGTTGTCAGCATACTCAATTGCATGCATTAATGAGATGTAATGTGATAAGACATATTGCAAAAGTACCTTAAGATGGAATGACATGCATACATAGTGGATTTGATGTTTGCTTTCCATGTTTTAATGGTGATTAGATGTTACCTTTTTCACTTACTTTTTGTAAAAATATCTTAGATATTTTATTTATTGCTTTTTATAAAAATATTTTAGATATTTTCTTAAATGTTGATTTGACTAATTGTGATACATATATGTGTGTGTATGTGTATGTGTGTGCATGTACATAAAATGTTGGAACAACTTAAGACAATTTCCATTTGTCAAACCATTGAGATTTTGGGATCCAATTTCCAGTCATATTTTCAGTTTTTAATCCAAACTATTTATTTATCTAAACAAAATATGAAAATAAATTCCTTGTCATCTTTAACAAATTAATACAAGTTCATTTAACTTATAAAGTTATACTTAAAATTAATTAAATATTCCATTTTCAAACTTCCCTGCCTGACCAAATCTTACCACTCCTCTCATTGGAGAAACTTTTAGGAATACATAATCTCCAACTGAGAACTCTAAATTTCTTCGCCTTTGATCAGTATAGCTCTACTTCCTACTCTGGGATTCTTTCATTTTTTTCTAATTGTGTCAACCTTTTCTGAAGCTTCTCTAATCATGTCAGGACCTAGTACTAATCGATCTCCGGTCTCGATCCAAAATGCTGGGGATATACACGGTCGACCATACAAAGCTTCATATGGGGTCATGCCAATACTAGCTCGATAACTGTTATTGTAAGAGAATTATCTCAAATGAAGGTAGCTTTCCCATGAAGCTCCAAAATCTAAGATGCAAGCTCTTAGAAGATACTTCAACACTCGATTTACTCTCTCGGTTTGTCCATCGGTCTGTGGGTGATATGCATTGTTTATGTTTGGCTTAGTTCCTCAGTTGGTTGCAATGCTTCCCAGAACTTACTAGTAAAAATAGTGTCCCGATCACTGACTATACTACCGGGGACAACATGCAATCAAACTACTTCCCTCGTGTATATTTTTTCTAGACTTGTAGTAGTTCTCGTTGGTTTTACTAGGATAAAATGTATGCTCTTGGTTAATTTATCTATGATAACCTAAATGCCTTCATTTCCCTTTCTTGATGAGGGTAATCCATCGATATTTGGTCCCATTTCCAATTCGGAATTTCAAGAGGTTGGAATAATCTAGTGGTATTTTGCTGATCACTTTTGATCTGTTGACAATTTGCACATATGATAATATGGATAGAGATATCCCTCTTCATGCCATCCCATCAAAAATTTCTCTTCGTATATCGATACATTTTAGTAACTCTGGGATGTATAGAAAGTCGAGAATTATGACATTTTGCTAAAATTTCTTGCCTTATCCCATCGACAATGGGAGCACATATCCTTCCATTCATTTTTAAGATTCTCTGCTAGTCTACTTTGAATCCTATCCATTTTTCCAGTATTATATTTCCTCTACTTCTCTAGCTGTTCTTGAAATGATTGAATCCTTGAGCTGACTCTCTTTTATACAATTAATCAAGATTGGATGTACCACAAAAAAAGCCATAATGGCATGCCTTATGCTTAGCGCATCCGCTACTACATTAGCTTTCCCGAGTGTGTATAAGATATTAAGATTATATGATGCGAGAAATTCTAACCAACGTTGTTGTCTCATATTTAAGTCCCTTTGAGTTAAAAGATACTTCAAAGATTTGTAATCCGTGAAGAGCTCGAACTTTTCACCAAGTAGATGCCGCCGCCATATTTTTAATGCGAACACAACGGCTAATAATTCTAAGTCGTGTATTGCATAATTGCTCTCATGAGTCTTTAGTTGTCTGTGTGCATAAGTGATGACCTTTCCATGCTGCATCAGAACAACACCTACTTCTTCCCCACCCATCAGTATATATAGTTAAACCGCCGCCTTCATCAGCAATAGCCAGGACTGGAGCGGTAGTAAACCTTCTCTTGAGTTCCTTGAATGTTTCTTCACATTTTGGCGTCCATTCAAATTTAACGTCCTTCGTAGTCAATTTTTTTAGATGGAAGGAAATTTGGGAGAAGCCTTGAATGAATCTCCGGTAATATCCTGCCAATCCTAAGAAGACGCGGATGTCCTTTGGGGTTTGTGGTTGCTTCCAATCTTGTATAGCTAAAATCTTTTATGGATCTACTGAGATCCCTATTCTCGACACAATATGTCCAAGGAATCTTACTTCTTTCTCCCAAAAGTGGCATTTTGAGAATTTAGCTTTAAGTACATTTCTCTGCGATATTTCCAACACAATCTCCGAATGCCTTTCGTGTTATTCCTCGGTTTTGGAATAGATAAGGATATCATCAATAAAAATCAACACGAATCTGTTTAGAAAATCTTTGAATACTCTATTCATAAGGTCTATAAAATAGGCGGGTGCATTAGTCAACCCAAAAGGCATAACTAACCATTCGTAAAAGCAATCTGGACCCCTAAATGCAGTTAAAGGAATGTCATCCTTAGCTTTCTTAGTTGATGGAATCCTATGGCTAAATCCATCTGTGAGAATACTCGTGCACCATGAAGTTGTTGAAATAAGTCATCTATGCTGGGTAAGGATACTTGTTTTTAATCGTTTTCTTATTTAGGTCTTGATAGTCTACGCAAAGCCTTATGAAGCCGTCAAACTTAGCTACAAAAAATACCGCTGTGCCCCAACTTGAGCGTATACGTCTAATTAGTCCTTTTTTTAACAACACATTAGTTTGGTTTGCCAACTCAATCTTTTCCTTGGGGTCCATCTTTTGAATAGGGTGAATAACGGGTCTTGCATCACGAATTAAGTTATTTCGGAACTCAATTTTTAATGCAGGGGTATACTTTTAGCTCCCTCAAAAACATCCTGAAATTCCTTGGCAACTGGTATTGTCTCCAAATCTTTTTGAGATGAGTCTACTGCATACTTAGACTATCCATTACTGTACTAGGTTCTTCACAAGATATTTTTATAAACCCCTCGAAGCTGGTCCATAAAGTTACCGTCCTTTTAACATAATCAAGGATAGCTTTATTTTTGGATAAACAATCCATACTGAGCAAAACTTCAGACCCAATAAAGTAAAGAACAAATAGGTCACATGAATTTTTTTGCGAGATGTGAGTAGCTCAGACATTTTCACAAATCATACAAAGATTAGTTCTACTACTTATGGAATTTGACACACAAATAGGGTATCTACTATTTTTGTGATCAGTTTTAACGTATCAACCAATCCTTTAGAAATAAAATTATGAGAAGCCCCAGTATCAAATAATACTTTAACTAAATCATCATTGACATAAATATTGCCTTAAAGAACTCCCTTGCCTTTTACATCAGTAGAGGTTGAAGGCTCGTCTTTGATAGCATAGACCTTAACCAGCTCTCCTTTCTTCATTAACGAGCACTTGTTCTTCCAATGGTCGGGTTGATGGTATTTGTGGCATTGGCTTTTCTGCACCATAGGAGAGACGGTTCCTTGTTGCTGCCTTTGAGCCTTAGGACACCTGTAATACTTTGAATAATATCCTTTCTTTCTACAATTAAAACATTCAACTTCTTTAAAATGGTTTTTCTGAGATCCTTGGCTTGCCTTGCCATAGCTTCGTTTCCTTGTTATTGAACTCCGTCTTTTTGTTGTTGTTTTGAGTTGCGATTGGATTCCTTTTATCCAAAGCATCATAATGGAAACCCATATCTATTAAATCCACAATGGTGCTATAACATAGGCGGTCATCATATCCTGATACCGCTCCTTCACCCCAGAAATGGACATCTCAATTTTTTCAAAGGCGTGTTTATTAATCCAAGCCCAAAGCAAGACAATTCATTGAATTTGTAAAAATACTCTTCCATAAACATCTCTTCTAATTTTAGATCCATAAAACTTCTATAAAGGCAGGATTTGCCAATGGCGGGCATGTATTGCTCTTCAAAAACTTCTTTAAATCTTGTCCAAGAGAAATTATCATCAGATTCATTAAGAGTAACGGACTCCTACCAAGCTAGAGTACCATCCTTCAATTTTCAGGAGGCCAAGAACCTCTTATGATTATCATGAATGTCTAATTCTTTAAAGATTTTTTCACAGGATCTTAGCCAGGCGTGAATTCAATAATAGATTTTGTACCTTGGAATTGCTTTCCTCCGAAGCTGGTATAATCTTTGCAAAGAGTGGCAAAGTTAACTTGGGGTGGCATGGGAATTACCGCTGCCTCCATTACTGTAGCATTTGATCGACTGTTAGTGGTCATAGTGTTCTACCTCCCCTTCGTCCTTTTCTCTTACTCCTCTCCTACTATCTGCATATAGTAAGGGAACATATTTTAAAAATATAGACGAAATTATTTTAGGGAATTGGTACAAACTTGAATAAACTTATTTGGATAAAAATTTCAAATATGCACTCTCTCAGACTAAACTCGTTTATACTAACCCTATATCTAATGAGTTGACCCCATATAGGCTTAGTTATTCACTCAACCATAAGCTCTAATATCAAATGTGATGATCCACCTCCTTGACCCTCAGAAATTAGCACTAATACATCCTCGGTATTTATGTGCCGTAAATCCGAGTGCCAGAGAGGCAGATTTTCATGGGGTAAAGAAATAAAGATAGAAGATGGACAATAATAGAATCTCACATCATATTCAACACATAATTATACACATGAGTGGTAAATCCAATTACTCCAAATTGTTCCATCAAAGTTACGACAGGTACTAACCCAGCTAGGATAGTTATAAGGACCTATCCTTACAGTGCTAATAGATACTAATACATAATACAAAAGCATCGAAAAGTATTAGATGACTTCAACAAAGATCCAAATTGCTCCATGCTTCATTCTACATTCCAAAATGCTCCAAGCTTACCTAACTAGTTGGCTGCCCTGGAAAATAAGGCACCTAGAGTTTAAGGGGAAAAGAAAATAAACTCCGGTTCAATCATGCGGCTGGTATGAGAAACTCAAAATACAATGTTTGCAAACAAAAGGTTTCTCATAAGATCAAGCCGCATATAAAAACGAAATGATTTTTTCCTTATGATAACCAAAACAGTTACTATGCAGAATACGTGGATGTTATTTTTAATGACATTCTTTTGAAAACACTTTTCAAGTAAGTACACATAATCTTAGTCGAAGTTGTTACATTATTAAATTCCATCTTACTATACTCTACAATCAGATAAGAAGGCACTTATTGGGGAATGGATTTCCATACAATGATAAGGTAAGGGACTACCTTCCGACAGTACATCTCTAGAAAAATGCACATGAGGCTCGAACCTCTACGAACACAGAACCGGCCTACCTTTACCATAGATAGTACCAAATATGTTATCACCCTAGTTGGTCCCAAACTACCCGAGAGCTCTCTTTGCATACACCATATTAATTTAAAACCCCACGCCATAGAGGGAATATATATATATATATATATATATATATATATATATATATATATATATATATCTTGAAACGTGATGACTATACCCTAATGGGAGCGACCAACTTGGCTCTGCCGCATCTACCCTGTTTTGGTCATTTTCGGATGGTGAAGCTCGAGGTAACGATTTCCTTACTCATACCCATTCCACTTTGAATGCCACATTGCCAATCCATAATCATAGAACTGATTTCTACAAACATATAACTCCTGAGCTCTTATGTCTCAAAAAAGGTGTTAAGCTAAGAGAAGTTGCCTTCTCCACCACCAATCAGATGATACATTCATAGAGATCAACCAATGTAATTAAAATTTCAACGTCAGACATCTTTTAATGCAAGTTGTCCAGGAACAGGACAAATTGAAGGCACTCTCCTACCACATCTTGTCAGGAGTTACTCCTAGAATTAGTAGCGACTAGTCCTTGCATTGGATATTTCATAACGAAGAGACTATTGCTACTATATGTATATTGGGAGTTTATTCCCATACGATCAACAAGCAGTCTTTCATTATGAAAATCTTTAATATCATATCCATGTATTCACTTCAAATACGTAAATTGGTTAGAAGTGGTCTTTAGATAGGAATTACCCAAATCCGACCGCGGTTCCACTGAACCAATCATCGATTGAAAAATGTTAAGTTTATATGTGATTATCAATCATCATTAAATTTAATTCATATTTCTATTCATTCATAGATATATCTTAGAGATATATTCATTGAAATATTTCTTTATCATTCTCAAAGTATATGGAATCATCAAGCCTCATTTATCAAATTGTTTTGGTTAATTAAAACCTTTTTAAATCGTGTAATAATTCCAAATCCTTTCATATTTTACTTAGAAATATATTTCCAATTCATTTCATTTAAATCTTAACAAAGATTTACTAATTCAGAACACATAATTTTAATTCGGTTAGAAGTTCAAAATTAATAAAAGTTAAGTGAGCAGAGTCTACAAAAATCATCAAATTCTACTCAATATCAATTCCCATTTTCAACAAATACTATGGGCAGAATAACGGTGAAAACACCTTTTAAATTCCACGAAATAGTTCCTTCTTCGGCCTTTAACACCTAGTACAAGAAGATTATCTCCATAAAATTAAAGTGACTTATGTTTCGAGAATTATATCCTTTAACTTTGGAAAATTTGGATCCGAGTAAATCGTGGGGCAAGTCCAGATGGCAGGCAGAGCAGGAAACTAATTCACCAAATTCAAGTCTAGACACTACCCCTTTGACACCCATAAGGTGTTCAAGTAATTTGATCGACTCTAAATCATTTAATATTTAACCATTCTATAAATCCTTCAAATACTTTATTAATCATTTGAAAATATTTACAAAAGATTTGGAAAAGAACGGTTGCATTTAAAACAACATTTCAAAAGTTATAGAAAAGTGACGCGGAAAGTGCTTTTTAATCTATACTTATCAAAACGACTTTTTTTATCATTTGGAAACTCATTTTTTATCACTTTTAAAACATCTTAAAATATTTTTAAAATTTATTTCATATTTTTAAACAATTTTAAAGAGGTTTAACATTCCATGTACACTAATTCATTAAATAAAGGAAGGTGATTTTCTTTGTGCTTATCGACGTGTATTCTGTGACTTGCATATATATTCAACATTCATATTAAACAACCATCATTAATAATCATAATCAAACATATATAACATCCAATAGCAAATAATACGATAGTTTAGGAGTTTACACATCTTGGGTTTAAAGATTAACTAAAAATTGGCTATAGCTTTGCTAACTCGAACTTTTAGCTCATGATCACTTGGATTATTTGCTTCTAGATGGCTTGGTCTACGGATGAGAGGATTAAGGTGATGGAATCTATTAAGTAGAGGTGAAGAAGAAGAAGAACATGGAATGAGATGTGTGAATTTGTGAAGCCTTAGGGACTGATTTGTAACCTTAGTTAAATATGGAAAATTACTAAATTACCTTAGATATTATCAAACTATCGCTTACACCACATCACTTCAACATCAAATCCTTGTTAGCATACTCAAGTGCATGCATTAATGAGATGTAGTGTGATAAGACATATTGCAAAAATATCTTAAGATGAATGACATGCATTAATGGTGGATTTGATGTTTGCTTTCCTTGTTTTGATCGTGATTAGATGTACCTTTTTCACTTACTTTTTGTAAAAATATCCTAGATATTTTATTTATTACTTTTTGTTAAAATATCTTAGATATTTTCTTTGTCTTTGATTTGACTAATTGTGATATATATATATATGTGTGTGTATATGTGTTTGTATGTGCATGTACAAACAATGTTGGAACAACTTAAGACAATTTCCGTTTGTCAAACCGTTGAGATTTCGGGATCCAATTTCCGGTCATATTTTCAGCTTTTAATTTAAACTATTTGTTTATGTAAACAAAACTCAAAAATAATTTTTTTATCATCTTTAACTAATTAAACAAGTTCATTTAATTTATAAAGCTATATTTAAAATTAATTAAATATTCCCTTTTCAATGTGGTAAAATTATGGATCGTTACATAGTTTCCCCCTTAAAAGAATTTCGTCCTCGAAATTAAGGATAAGAACAAGATAACCCAAAGACAAATATATATAACGAAGTGATACACATGCATAAGATATAGCTAGTGATATCACCATTAGCCAGTGAGTACACCAAACACATACAACTATGTATCCATTCTAAACTCAGGGTACGTTTTATGCATTCTTTCCTCTGTTTCCCATGTGCATTCTGCTTCATCACCACTCCATTGGAATTTAACCAATCTTACAACTTTCCTCCTTAATTGCTTCTCGTCGTGATCAACGATTCGCATTGGTCGCCTGATAACCGCCAAATTAGGTTCAACTTCTAAATCTTCTTGGGCAGCTGTTATTATAATTTGCTTTGGATCATTCACATATTTTTGTAGGTGAGATATGTAAAAGACATTGTGTACACCAGATAATCTTTCGTGTAGTTCCATACGATAAGCTAATGGGCTAATCCTTTCGAGAATAAGAAAAGGTCCAATAAATCGAGGTGCTAACTTCCCTGTCCAACCAAACCTTACCACTCCTCTCATTGGAGAAACTTTTAGGAATACATAATCTCTAACCGAGAACTCTAAATTTCTTCGCCTTTGATCAACATAGATCTTCTGCCTACTCTGGGCTTCTTTCATATTTTTTTCTAATTATTTCAACCTTTTCTGAAGCTTCTCTAATAACATCAGGACCTAGTACTAATCGATCTCAGGTCTCGGTCCAACATGGTGGGGATCTACACAGACGACCATACAAAGCTTCATATGGGGCCATGCCAATACTAGCCTGATAACTGTTATTGTAAGAGAATTCTATCAGATGAAGGTAGCTTTTTCATGAACCTCTAAAATCTAATATCCAAGCTCTTAGAATATCCTCCAACACTCAATTTACTCTCTCACGTTGTCCATCGGTCTGGGGTGATATGCGGTGCTTATGTTTAGCTTAGTTCCTAAAGTTGTTTTCAATGCCTCCCAGGACTTACTGGTAAAGATAGGGCCTCGATCATTGACTATACTGTTGGGGACACCATGCATTCGAACTACTTCCCTCGTGTATATTTCTACCAGACTTGCAGTAGTTCTCATTGGTCTTACTGGCATAAAATGTAAGCTCTTGGCTAGTCGAACCTATGATAACCCAAATTCTTTCATTTCCCTTTCTTGATCGGGGCAAGCGATCGAAGAAATCCATCGATATTTTGTCCCATTTCCAATATGGAATTTCCAAAGGTTGGATTAATCCAACAGTCTTTTGTTGATCACTTTTGATATGTTGACAATTTACACATCTGCTAATATGGATAGAGATATCCCTCTTCACGCCATCACACCAAAAAAATTTCTTCATATCTCGATACATTTTATTAACTCCAGGATGTACAGAAAGTCGAGAATTATGACATTCTGCTAAAACTTCTTGCCTTATCCCATCGACAATGGGACACATATTCTTTCATTCATTCTTAGGATTCCCTGCTTGTCTACTTTGAATCCTGTCCATATTCCTGCTACTATATTCTCCTCTACTTCCTTAGCTATTCTTGAAATGATTAGATCCTTGAGCAGATTCTCATTTATACGATTAAACAAGGTTAGATGTAACACAAAATAAGCTATAACGGCATACCTTCTGCTTAGTGCATCCGCTACTACATTGGCTTTTCCACGCGTGTATAAGATATCAAGATCATATGATGCGGGAAATTCTAACAAACGTTGTTGTCTCATATTTAAGTCCCTCTATATGAAAAGATGCTTTAAAGATTTGTGATCCATGAAGAGCTCGAACTTTTCACCTAGTAGATAATGCCTCCATATTTTTAATGCGAACACAGCGGCTAATAATTCTAAGTCGTGTGTTACATAATTCCTCTCATGAGTCTTTAGTTGTCTACTTGCATAAGCGAGGAGCTCTCCATGCTGCATCAAAACAACACCTACTCCTTCCCCACAATCATCAGTATATACATTTAAACCACCACCTTCATTAGCAGTAGCTAAGACTGGAGCGATACTTAACCTTCTCTTGAGTTCCTTGAATGCTTCTTCACAATTTTGTTAGATCGGAGGAAATTTTGGAGAAGTCTTGAATGAATCTTCAGTAATATCTTGCCAATCCTAAGAAGCTACGGATGTCCTTTGGGGTTTGTAGTTGCTTCCAATCTTGTATACCTAAAACCTTTTTGGGAACTACTGAGATCCTTTCTCCTGACACGATATGACCAAGGAATCTTACTTCTTTCTCCCAGAAGTGACATTTTGAGAATTTTGCTTTAAGTACATTTCTCCGCAATATTTCCAACACAGTCTCCGAATGCCTTTCGTGTTCTCCCTTGGTTTTGGAATAGTATGAATATCATCAATAAAAAAACATGAATTTGTTTAGCACATCTTTAGTACTTTATTCATAAGGTCTACAAAATAGGCGAGTGCATAGTCAACCCAAAAGGCATAACTAACCATTCATAAAAGCAATCCGGACCCCTAAATGCAGCTAATGGAATGCCATCCTTCGCTATTCTTAGTTGATGGAATCCTATGGCTGAATCCATTTGTGAGAATACTCAGGCACTATGAAGTTGATAAAATAAGTCATCTATAAGGGGGTAAAGGATACTTTTTTTAAATCGTTTGCTTATTTGGGTCTTGATAGTCTACACAAAGACTTAGGCTGCCATTAGACTTAGCTTTAAAAACTACCGCTGCCCCCCAAATTGAGCGATTAGGTCTAATTAGTCATTTCTTTAACAAATCATTAGTTTGGTTTGCCAACTCAATATTTTCCTTAAGGGCCATCCTTCGAATAGGGTGAATAATGGTTCTTGCACCAGGAATTAAGTCAATTCGAAACACAATTTTTCGATGTAGGGGCAAACTTTTAACTTGTTCAAAAACATCCTGAAATTCCTTGATAACTGGTATTGTCTCCAAATATTTTTGAGATGAGTCTAGTGCATACGTGAAACTATCCCCTAATGGACTAGGTTCTTCATATGATATTTCTATAAATTTCCTGAAACTAGTCCACAAAGTTACCGTCCATTTAACACAATCAAGGACAACTTTATTCCTAGATAACCAATCCATCCTAAGCAAAACTTCAAACCCAATAGAGTCAAGAACAAATAGGTTGCATGAATTTTTTGGCAGAGGTGAGTAACTCGAACGTCTTCACAAATCATACAAAGATTAATTGTACCGCCTATGGGATTTGACACACAAATAGGGGTATCTACTATTTTTGCGATCAGTTTTAATCTATCAACCAATCCTTCAGCAATAAAACTATGGGAAACCCCAGTATCGAATAATACTTTAACTAAATCATCATTGACATAAATATTACCTTCAAGAACTCCCTTTCCTTTTACAGCAATAGAGGTTGAAGGCTCGTCTTTGATAGCATAGACCTTAACCTGCTCTCCTTTGTTCCTTAAGAGCATTTGTTCTTCCGATGGCCGGGTTGATGGCAATTACGACGGAGGCTTTTATGCACCATAGGAGAGACAGTTCCTTGCTACTGCATTTGGACCATAGGACTCTTGCAGTACTTTGAATAATGTCCTTTCTTTCCATGATAAAAACATTCAACATCTTTAAAACGGTTTTCCTGAGATCCTTCTACTGGCTTGCCTTGCCATGGCTTCTTTTCATCGTTATTGAACTTATTCTTATTGTTGTTGTTTTAGGTTGCGATTGGATTCCTCTTATCCAACACATCATAACGGAAACCCATATCTATTAAATCCACAAAGGTACTTTTAACATGGGCGGTCATCCTACCCTGATACTGCTCCTTCATTCCAGAAATGAACATCTTGTTTTTTCGGAGGTGTGTCTATCAATCCAAACCCAAAGTGAGACAATTCATTGAATTTGTGCAAATACTCTTCTTGTTTTAGATCCATGAAACTTCTATAGTGGAGGAATTTGCTAGCGGCGGGCTTGTATTGCTCTTCAAAATCTTTTTTAAATCTTCCCCAAGAGAAATTATCATCAGATTCATTAAGAGTAACGGACTCCCTCAAAGCTATAACCCCATCCTTCAATTGCCAGGTGGCCAAGACCTCTTTCGATTATCATCAATGTCTAATCATTTAAAGATTTTTTCACAGGATCTTAGCCAGGCTTGAACTTCAATAATAGAATCTATGCCTTAGAATGGCTTTCCTCCCAAGCTGGTACTCATTGCAAAGAGTGGCAAAGATAACTTGAGGTGGCATGGGAATTAAGCTTCCTCCATTAATGTAGATTTGATCGACCGTTAGTAGTCGTAGTGTTGCTACTCCCCTTCTTCCTCTTCTATTACTCATCTCCTACTATCTGCATATAGTAAGGGAACATCTTTTAAAAATATAGACCAAATTATTTTAGGGAATTGGTATAAACTTGAATAAACTTATTCGGATAAAAATTTCAAATATGCGCTCTCCCAGACTAAACTCATTCTAGGGTAACGCTAACCCTATCTCTAATGAGTTGAACCCATCTAGGCTTAGTTATTTACTCAACCATAAGCTCTGATACCAAATGTGATGACCCACCTTCTTGACCCTTAGAAATTAACACTAATACATCCTTGGTATTAACGTGCCGTAAATCCAAGCGTCGGAGAGGCAGATTATCATGGGGTATAGAAATAAAGGTAGAAGATGGACAATAATAGAATCTCACATCATATTCAACATATAATCATACATATGAGTAGTACATGCAATTACTCCAAATTCTTCCATCAAAGTTACGACAGGTGCTAATCCAACTAGGATAGTTATAACGACCTATCCTTACAGTGCTAGTAGATACTAATACATTATACAAACATAGTGAAAAGTGATATATGACTTCAACAAAAGATCTAAAATGCTCCATGCTCCATTCTCCATTCCAAAATGCTCCAAGCTTACCTAACTAGTTGGCTGCCTAAGAAAATAAGGCACTAGATTTTAAGGGGAAAAGAAAATAAAATCCGGGTCAGTCATGGGATTGGTGTGAGAAACTCAAAATACAATGTTTGAAAACAAAAGGCATATCATAAGACCACGCCACACATAAACACGAAACGAGTTTTTTCCTTATGATAACCGAAAAATTTGCTATGCAAAATATATGGATATTATTTTTAATGACATTCTTTTAAGAAAACTTTTCAAGTAAGTATACATAATCTTAGCCCAAGTTGTTACATTATTAAATTCCAGCTTACTAGGCTCTATAATCAAATATGAAGGCACTTATTGAGGAATGGATTTCCATAAAATGACAAGGTAAGGGACTACCTTCCGACAGTACATGTCTAGAAAAATGCACCTGAGGCCCCATCCTCTACCAACTTAGAACATGCCTACCTTTTCCATAGAAAGAGTCGAATATGTCATCACCCCGATCATTCCATACCTACCTGAGAGCTCACTTTGCATACACCACATTAATTTAAAATCTGACATCATAGTAGGAATAAATATACCTAGAAAGGTAATGATTATAGCCTAATGGAGGCAGCTTACTTATCCCTGCCGCATCTACGCTGTTTTTGTCATTTCTAGATGGTGAGGCTCGAGGTAATGATTTCCTTACTCATAGCACATTCCACTTTGAATGTCACATTGCCAATCCATAATCACAGAACTAATTTCTACAAACGTATATCTCCTGAGCTCGTATGGCTCAAATAAGGGTGTTAAGCTAAGAGAAGTTGCCATCTCCGCCACCAATCAGAAAATACATTCATAGAGATCAACCAATGTAATTACAATTAAAACGTCAAACATCCATCTATGCATGTTATCCAGGAATAGGAAAAAATAAAGGCACTCTCCTACCACATCCTGTCGGGAGTTATTCCTAGGATTAGTAGCGATTAGTCCTTGCATTGGATATTTCATAACGAAGAGACTATCGCTACTATATGTATATTGTGAGTTTATCGCCAAATTACCAACAAGCAGTCCTTCTTTATGGAATTCCTTAATACCATATCCATGTCTTCACTTCAAATACGTAAATTGGTTCGAAGTGGTCTTCGGATAGGAATTACCCAAATCCGACCCCGGTTCCTCCGAACCAATCATCGATTAAAAGGATGTTAAGTTCATATGTGATTATCAATCATCATTCAATTTAATTCATATCTCTATTCATTCAAAGATGTATCTTAGAGATATATTCATTGAAATATTTATTTATCTTTCTCAAAGTGTATGGAGTCATCAAGCCTCATATATCAAATCGTTTTGGTTAATTAAAACCTTTTTGAATCGTGGAATAATTCCAAACCCTTTCATATTTTACTTAGAAAAATATTTCCAATTCATTTCATTTAAATATTAACAAATATTTCCTAATTCAAAACTCATAATTTTTACTTCGATTAAAAGCATGTTATCAAGGATGTTAATCCAAAACCAGTAAATGTTAAGTGAGCAGAATCTATAGAAATCGTCTAATTCTACTCAATATCAACTCCTATAGTCAACAAATACTATGGGCAGAATAACGATGAAAGCACCCTTCATATTCCATGAATAGTATGAGTTCCCTCTTCGGGCTTTAACACCGAGTACAAGAAGATTATCTCCATAAAATTCAAGTTATTTATATTTGGAGAATTATATGCGTTAACTTTGGAAAATTTCGATCCGAGTAAATCAGGTTTACAATTCCATCCGTTGGGCCAGTTAAGATAGCCAGTGAGAGCAGGAAACTATTTTTCCAAACTCAAGTCTAGACACTACCCCTCTAACACCCATAAGGCGGTCAAGTAATTTGATCGACTCTAAATCATTTAATATTTAACCATTCCATAAATCCTTCAAATACTATATTAATCATTTGAGAATATTTACAAAATATTTGAAAAAGAATGGTTGTGTTTAAAACTACATTTCAAATGCTAGAAAAGTGCTGCAGAAAAGTGCCGCGAAAAGTGCTCTTTAATCTATATCGATCAAAACGACTTTTTTTATCATTTGGAAACTCATTTTTTATCACTTTTAAAACATTTTAAAATATTTTTAGAATTTATTTCTTATTTTTAAATTTTTTTTAAAGAGGTTTAACATTCCATATACACTAATTAAATAAAGGAATGTGATTTCCTTTGTGCTTATAGACGTGTATTTCCATGACTTGCATACATATTCAACATTCATATTAAACAACCATCATTAATAATCACAATTAAACATATATAGCATCTAATTGCATATAATAAGATAGTTTAGGAGTTTACTCACCTCGGGTTTAAAGACTAACTAAAAATTGGCGGTAGCTTTGCTAACTCGAACTTTTAGCTCACGATTACTTGGATTATTGCTTCTAGATGGCTTGGCCTGTGGATGAGAGAATGAAGGTGATGGAAGCCATTAAAGTGGAGTTGAAGAAGAAGATGGAAAGAGATGTGTGAATTTGTGAAGCTTAGGGTCTTATTTATTGCCTTAGGAAAACATAGGAAATTACGAAATTACCCTTAGATATTATCAAAATATCTCTTGCACCACATCACTTCAACATCAAATCCTTGTCACCATACTCAAGTGCATGCATTATTGAGATGTAATTTGAAAAGGCATGTTGCAAAAATATCTTAAGATGGAATGACATGCCTAAACGGTGGATTTGATGTTTGCTTTTCATGTTTTAATGGTGATTAGATGTTACCTTTTACACTTAATTTTTGTAAAAATATCTTAGATATTTTCTTTAGCTTTGATTTGACTAATCGTGATACACATATATGTGTACATGTGTATGTGTGTGCATGTACAAACGATGTTGGAACAACTTAAGACAATTTCCATTAGTCAAACCATTGAAATTTCTGGATTCAATTTCCGGTCATATTTTCTATTTTTAATTCAAACTATTTATTTATGTGAATAAAAATTGAAAATAAATTTCTTATCATCTTTAACTAATTAAAAAAATTCATTTAACTTATAAAGCTATATTTAAAATTAATTAAACATTCCATTTTCAAAGTGATAAAATTACGGATCATTACATCTAGTATACTCATATTTATTCTAAGGCATCATCTTCAAAGCCACTTGTTTGAGACAACTATAATTTCTGCAATTACCTACACATGGACTTTCTTCTTTGCTTATCTACTGAATTTTTATTGTACATCACTAACCTTTTCCTAACTCTCTTTGGATCTCCGCAATCCTTATTCTAAATGTACTAAACCGTCTCTTAAATCCTTACCGCGTATAAAAATTCTCTATGGCCCAATAAACGCACTTCAAAGGTGATATTTCAAGAACTCTACTCTAAACTGACGAACGCGAAGTATACAAAGAACCTCCTTTAAATGAATAATACGCTCTTCCAACTTCTTGGAAAACACCAAAATGCCGACCACGAATACCACCACGAACATTATTTTAGGACATGTCTAAAAACGCGACTCATCAAATCAACAAAATAGGATAGGGCATTGGTTAGCCCAAAAAGCCTAACCATCCACTCACAAACTCCATCCGGTGTCCTAAATACGGCCTTATTAATGTTTCATCAGCGACCTTAAGCTGATGAAATTCTGTGGCTCAATTAAGCTAAGATAATACTGTAGAGCGAACTAACTGGCTGAAAAGATTATCTAACCTAGAGAGTGGATAATGGTCTTTCTTTATGAGCTTATTCAATTCTCTATAGTCAAAGAAAAGTTGAAGAGAACCACCTTCTTTGGTAGCGAAGACGACTGGCGCTACCTATTCCGATATGTTTCTTCTTATGAAACATTTCCCTAAAGCTCACGGATCTACTTGCTCAATCCCTTCCTTTCCCTAGGCGTCCTATGCTCTACGGGTAATGCCACCAGCTAGCAAAATAAGTACTAAAGTCACTATCTCTCAAGGGTGTAGTTCCCTAAAGTCCTCAAAGATGTCAGAAAAAATCTTCGACGATAGGAACTGGATCTAACTCTGACGATAATGAATAGAGGGAATAAAGGAAGCTCAACATAATTGACCCTTGCATGTCGAAAGGAATCCCGAGAGTCCTATTAATGCATGTCTCTAGTCTAACGACTCTCCTCTCGCAATCTGATATAGCTCCATATGTGGATAGCAAATCCATTCCTAAAATCATCCCATACCTCCAAAATCCCAAAATATATGCATCATAGTCAAATTCTACGCCTAAGATATAAATTTTCAAACCCCTACAAATCATACACAAGAGTGCCAATCCTTCTATGAATTTTGAAACAATAATGGGGTCTACTACTAAAGAGATGTCTATGTGCAAACAATCTACCAAAGAATTAGAGATGAAAGAGTGTGATGCTCTAGGATCGAAAAGAGTTTGAATGGGAAAATCAGAAATAGAAATCAAATTTTCCTACCTCGATCCAGTACGCTGTTGGAAGGTGTTGCATTCAAAGCCTAAATCCATGCTACAGGTGTACTCACTCTCTGCTCCATCCTTTGAGGACAAAATTTACGATGACCAGGTTGTTCATAGCTGTAACACTTCTTCACCTTCTCTCACTTGCAATCTCTTGCATAATGACCAGTCATTCTACAATGGTTACATCTCCCACTTTTTTGATTCACTTCTGAGGGCTTTCCCTTTTCCTCTTATCTTTCTTGCCCTTCCACCATGGCTTCTTAGAGCTTGTATGAACCACCTCAAGCTCTTCTTCCAACTGCCAGATATAGGTTGGCCATTCTGTCGGTCCTCCAAACCTAACCGCCTAAGCTTTCGCTGCATATCTTCCAACCTGGCTTTTGTTTACTTGAAATCCTTCATGCCAGAAAATGTTCGACCCCCTATGCTAGTGAAGCCCTTCCATAGCTTAGAAAAATCGGCTGGTGTAGGTGGATTAAAGTTATTTCCACCTATCGATGTTATATTGGGCTCTTGTCCTTGCATCTTTGGTACCGTAGCTCTATGGAACTAGTGAGCCATACTATGCAATGAAAAGAGAACTTAGGTTCGAAAGAAACGAAAGAAGGTTGAACTGGACTTTGAGGAGATTTTTATAAAAACTCTTTTGTATTTAAAAATAATTTCTAAATGTTCTTTTCTGGAAAATACTTTTAAAACACATTACTTTTTAAAAATAAATTTTTAGGAATCCTGTAACCTTAGGCTCTAATACCAAGTGAAACATCCTACACCCCTTAACATACCCAAAAGGACACATTAAAAGGCATGGTGCGTTGTAGATATAACTGAAAACTAACAGAGACTAAGATTCGCAAGAAAAAAATAGGTAATAATAGCGGAAACTAAAACTATAACGCAATTAAATCAAAGCTTCATAATTACTTCATAAATAAGTCAAATACCAAATACAACATCCATATCTCAAAATCCATCATGTCTTATGAAATAAAAATTCATAGTCTCAAAATCAGAGTATATAATATCCCTGATAATAAGCCAGTACACAAAAAGAACTAAAGCTGAAATAGAAAGGAAAACATAGTAGAGAGCTCCTCCAAGAAACCGCCAAGCAGCTACAATTCTACCGACTTCTCCCTCGATTGCCTAAAGGGGGAAGGGAAAATAGAGGAGCGGGTCAAACTAAAAATCTGGTGAATGATAGTAATTACTAGAGTCTTTAAGCAAGATAAAAGTAATAGACTCCATAACAGTTCTAGCATAAATAAGGATAATAAAGGAAATGGGAAAGAGATAAATTGGAAATAAGTACGATTAATTATTGCTTAATTTATAATATAGGTTAACTTTGATTTCTTGCACTTGTCCTTGATTTCTGCTTTAATTTGGCTGAATTCCTAATCCTGTAATTAGGATGTGACCCTAATTCTACCGTTTTTAATCGGCCTGCTACTCCATAAACCTCAATGTGGGTGCTATTGGGATATTTGGCCCTTAAAGAATCTGGACCAGTCGCTATATAATTCCCTACACAATAGTCAATGGTATCTACGCAAGATGCATAGAGAAACTACTGTGGACCCGAACGACATATATAGCTCCCTACACGAAAGGCAATGATGTCTACGAAATACACTCATACAAAGCGCTTGGAACTCATAGCTATTACTGAGCACCCGAATGGAAGTTGCAAGCGTAAATGCCACCATGCCTATGCCACCTTTTGCTCCACCTGTTGGGCCTTCTTATTACCTTAATATCCAGCATAAGCATGCCCCTCACCCCACTTCAGGCTAATGTAATATCACCGTGTGTCCATAGAATTTATAAGGGAAATGTTTTTGGTACTGGCCCTTCATCCAAACAATATCTAGTTGTGCCCTTTATTCAAAAACCCCATGATTTGGAATTTTATTTGACCAGTTACTACCATTTTTAGCATAAGCGTGCCCTCATCTCACTTCAGGCCAATGTGGGACCACATTTTGTCTATTAGGGATGCCATTTGGTATGGGTCTTATTTTCATCTTTTCTTATTAACTTAGGCAAATTATTTAAATAAGCCTTTACACTTTTCTCTACTATTTATGCTTATTAATTAATCCTAAGTCTTAAGATAAGCCTTGTTATGTTCTTTTTCTTAAATAATCGACGTTATAATCATGCTTATTACTTAACCCAGGGTCTAAGTGTAAAAATAAGCTTCTTTCATCTTTTACTCTATTTAGTTATAACTATGCCAATTTTTTTTTAATTAGTCCAATTCAAATTATAATTAGGTGTAAGTTCAGTCCAATTCCATTATTTATTACAGTCTAATTCAATTATTTATTACAGTCCAATTACATTATTTGTTACAGTCTTCTTTATTGAATATTCTTAATTATATAATCCATATTCGTATTTAATTTATTCTACTCTATATGTGAAGAAAAGGGAGGGTGAAGAGAATAGACACTAGCATAAAGTTCAAAACGTCGAAAAAGATGTAAATAAGAAATAAATAACAGGAAATAAACTTAAATACTGTAAATAAATTGTAAATTAATAAAAAGCTATGCTTAACTATAATAAATTATGGTTAACAAAAATGAACTAAAATTTCTGAAAAGAATAGCTGAAAGGAAATAGACTAAAAATAATTCTAAAACTATAATAAACTACTAAAAAGGCTATTCCAAAAATCATAGTAAAACTATAATTATTGGAAGCCCTATTATTTTAAATTACTTAAAGAAATCTTAAAATAATCACAATTACTCACCTGTGGTTCTTCGCTCTTCCCTATAGGCATTCACGGATCCACTTGGAGTTGTTTAAATATTTTTATTAAAATGATTCTCTCCTTGGAAAATTATTCCTTTTAGGGTCCTTCCTAGAAAGGTGAACCCAATTGGAGAAAACCCGAAATGAGAAACAGTTTAGATCTAGGGGTCTATTGATAGGTGTAAAAGTGGATCTTGGACCGTTGGATTTGAAGATTGAATAGGATGCAACCACGTCATAGGCCATCAGATGCAAAACAGGAAGGACCAGGTTGAAATCAAGGATGCAAATAACATACAAAAGGTTCGTTGGATCATACTGGAATTAAGGAACGATTCTTCATTCCATCACCTGAGGCAGGTTGACCGGGCGGTCGACCGCCTCCTTGCCCAGGCCGACCGACTGGTCGACCTAGCCATATATATATATATATATATATATATATATATATATATATATATTCGCTTCTTTGAGTATTTCGTACTTTGCTCATATTAACTCAGATTCTGACATTCTGTATATGGAAATTGACCAGAAAATTACCATGGACACAATGATGCAACTCCCATGGCTCAATTCTAATAATTCACAAAGTTATTTTCTTAATTAACGAATTAATTATTATAGGTTAAATTTTAGGTTGTTACAAGTAGGATGGTTTGGTGAACGCTACTGGAATGAAGTAAGAGAACGACGGTGGATAGCCTTGACATTCGGTTCATAATTAAAATAACTAATATAGGAGCTATACCAGGCCAAGTGAGTTCGCTCCTCTGATCGGACATATTTCTTCGATACCATGTCCGTTACTTTGTGATTGATTTGGTGGCCACCTTCGATTTTGATTATGGGAGTGTGTCTCGAGGTGGGCTGTAGTAGCTGCTACGCTTTACTACTAGTCCGGGAGTGCAAAACAGTATAATCCTACCCTGGGCTTTGCCTCGCATGCCTTGTCATATTTATCCCGATCGAGCCCATTATGACTTTGGTTTATATCGTACCTATTGAGTGCTCCCTATGTAAACCACCGATTTGGTGGAGCTTAGAGTATCCGTATAGACTACCTTATTTATATAAAAATGAGTTAAGGGGAATACAGATAACGCCTTAAAGCTATTTTAGTACTTTATTTTACTATAGACATATTATAATAGCATATTGTAATATATATGCAGATAGTTTAACAGACCCTTAGGAGAAGGAATCCCAAACATATCATAAGTTATCGCACATACGTTAGACACTGGATAGGAGATGTAAAATCCCATAAACATCTTTGAAGCCGTTACATTCATATTTATTTATATTGATTTAGCTTACATAAGATATTTTAGTTCTGACTCGAGTGTCTTGTCTTTTCACGCGCTTGGGTTAGTCTGAGCTTTTCAGTGTTGAAGACATTATTCTAGAGGACAAAGACAGAGTTTAGTATTATATTATTGGTATTATTCCACTGTATCATGTTGTTCCGCTGCATTATTTATTTACTCCTACTGTATGTATAACTTTGATATATTGTAAAGTGTAATCAAATGTTATTTGTAAAACAGCTTCATGAACTATTTATTTGATTATTATATTTTTTTCATTCCGCTATGAGATTTTGTGTTTTTTCCTTTTTTTCTCTTATTTTCTTATTTATCCCATTAAAAATCCTCCCTTTTGAATGGTTTGATTTGACATATGTGGTTTATTGTCAATTTAAATTGTCCAAAATGGTGGGTCATTACAGTTGCTAACAGAGCTTTGTTTAGCGATAACCTTAGCTTTGTAGGGTTTGACTCATTAGAGATAGAGTAGCAATACACTAGAATGAGTTATATGAGCGTATATATATATAAGAGAGCATAATTGTTAGTGTTATAAAATGTATTATACCGTGTTAATTTTTTCTTTTTAGTATTTATAAATTTCGGTCGGTACATAGGAAGATGTGGCATTAATAGAGATTTCTACACACTTAATAGGGCAGACTGACACAATATTGTTTTTGAAATATAGGTAAATGAAATAATTTTACCTACTATTATATCGTGTATATAAAAGAATAATTTTTATGAATGGATATAGTTGTATGTAATATGTTTATTTGTTAGGATGTGAAATTTTATAAATATTGGTTGCAAAATATGATTCACAAATAAATGAATTTAATTGAAAATTTGAGAACTTAAGTTTCAGAGTTTTGAAATTGGTTTTCAAAAGATTTTGGAATATAATATTAGAATAACTTGGATGTATTTTCAGATATAAATATTTTCAATGCAATTTGAAAGAAATGTTTGAAAAGAATTTTAAAAGGAAATAAGTTCTTTGCTCCCCTCTTTTGATGTTGGAAAATAATTTCAGTAATGACCGCAGCTTCTTTGACATTTATTTTCGAGTTTCAAAGTGGGAAGACCGCTGTAGTAGTTTTTAAATTTATTAAAGGATACAGATATATATTATTAAAGGATACAGATATATATTGAAATGAAATCCGATATATTAAAGGATACAGATATATATTATTTCAAGATATATGAAATGAAATCCGGTATTTAGTTCTTAAATTTATTTTAATCTATGATAACCCAGATTTTCAAGCATCAGATAATTGGATAGTTATCTGATTAAACTTCTAAAAATACTAATTTATAATTGAATAAATAAATGAGATAATCTCCTTTATAATTAGTTAAAGTTATTTAAAATTGATTATTTTCAAAACAATAATAATAATGTGTTATTTTTACGTATAAATGGATTTTAAATAGAATTGAATTTGTGATTGCTTAAATATATATATTTGAGTAGATTTAAAAATTGTATTTTTAAGTTTGGATTTGAGTTTGAATTAGAAATTCAAAAGAAAGATATTTGTAAATATTTTGAATTTAAAATTATATGTATAATATTTTTATTAGTATACAATTTGTTTTATATTATCTTCTTTAAAAAGAGATTTTACTTGTAAATGTATTTATTATTTAGGAAAATAAATATAAAGGCTTTATAAAAACATTTAAAAATAATAATAAAAATGAGTAATTACAAGTGTAAGGTGTTTAAATTTATAAAATGACAAGTGTTGGATTTTAAGACAAGTGTCACAACTTATTTTACTTTATTTATTTCTAAAAAAAAATCTTGAGACAAGGCTAAATACATATACTCTTTCTTCTCAAACCTTTTTCTATCTTAATTTCATAATTAAAGAAAACAATAGCCTGGAAACGAAATTTAATCTGCAAAAATTCATTTCAGTTTTTATTAAAAAGCAAGATTCCATCTTCAAACAAATCAAATTATTCAGATCTTCAAACAAACTCAACAAGATCAAAGCAAAATAGAAATTTGAAAAATCGAAGAAAATAAAAAAGTTTGAAACCCAAAACAAGGTAGCTCAGGAAGGAAAAAATATTTATTATCAACAACATGACCTGAAGCATATTCAACAAAATTGGCAGCAAACTCAACCAAGTTTCAGAATTCTAGCATTTTCAAGTTCCATCTCAAATATAGCATTTCTGTTTCAAACTTTTTCTGCTCTGTTCAAGCAAGAGGTGAGTAATCGTACTTGGTTTAAAAAGCTTTTAATCTGTTAATCCCTGTTGCATGTGAAAAATTAAGCCAGTATAGGCAATAATAGATTGCATGATTGGATCAAATGATTTAATGTATATATGTATGTGATTATCTCTGTGTGCATGTTTGAAAATTTTAGTTTGTGCTCTATTCTTTAACTGTTGGATGTAAATAACATTCAAAAAATTAAGTATTTAGTCTTTGATTAGTTTTATGTTGAAATGTATGAACCAAATTTGTTTCAAACATGAGATTTAAAATTTTAAAATATATAAGGTAAGATCTGAAGGCAGTATCAAGCTGGATATATACATTGCAGTAGCAATTTGACTTTATCAAAAATTCAAAATGAATAAAATAAAGATTAATGTTTATAATTTGATATGTCTATGAAATATAGGATTTTTAAAATAAAAATCATGATCTTTAGTGGAATTTTGTATATGCATTTTTAAGATAATCAGAAAATGGGTTTTGACCATTTTCGGTGGCTAGAGTTCTCAAGGAAGGTTGGGGTTTTTGTCAAAGCTAGCTTGGCGATCAAGGATGTCGCGAAAAATGTCTGGAGAGAGGATTGATCACCGTAGCGATGACGATTGGTCGAATTAGGGTTTAGGTTGTGGTATGTACGTTGATGTTTGCTCGACGTTTGTGAGTTTGTGACGGCATCAAGGTGGATCTGTCGTGAAGGAAAAGGCAGGGAAAGGTTGTGATGAAGTTTTGCCGATGTTTCGTGATCATCGATGATCGGTGGTGGTTGTGCAAGCGATTTTGGAAGATCAATTTTTGTCCCTAGTTTCACTCATATGGTTCGATTTTGATCTGGCGACAGTTTCGATAATCTGAGGGTCGAGATCGAATATAGGAGTTGTCGTTGACTGGCGAGGGATGGTGGCAAGGGTCGAAGATGCTCTGACCATCGGTGTAGGTGCACGGTGTCACTGGTGCATCTGAAGTGCTGGGTGCTGTTTTGTTTAGAAATATTGAATGGATGATCTCGGGTTGTACCCGAGGAAAGGCGGTGATGGCTCGAGTAGCGCTCGGGTGTGTTCGCATGGATAAAATGATTAACAGGTTCTAAAGTTTGTAAACAAACAAAGCAAAGAAAATTTTGTTCAGGTTAAACTCGGGAAAAATAGTAGTTGGCACGGGTAATTTAGATTTCGGTCTTAGGTTTTGTTTTAATTGACATTAGGTTTTGTAAAGTTTTTTTTTATAATCAATTTTAAATAAAAGCATGAACAAGATAAAGGTTTTATAAAAACAAGTTTTAAATTAAAATGAAGCTAGTTTAAATTAATACATGATAATGTTTTTAACCATTTGATTTAAGGAAGTCATAACTTGTTTAACTAAATTTTGATATGTTAATGTTATGTTAAAATTGAAATCGCATGATTTAATTAAGTAAATTTAATTAATGTGAGGTGGAAGACAAAATGGGTAATTAATCAACTTATTAAAATAATTAATTAATTGGTTAATTAAATTGTGTGATCAATTTTAAAGATTGATTTATTAAAAGAGGTAAATTATTTAGGTAACTTAAAGATGATAAATTTATTTAAAAGTAAAATTACTTAATGTGATTAATTAATGATAATTACTTAAATTTAAGTATAATTGCTTAATGTCATTAATTTAGGCGGGTAAGTAATGGGTAATTACTAAATACGATTTATTAAATAATAATTACTTAATGAAGTAATTAAGGATTAATTACTAATGTAATTAATTAAATGATTGGTTAATTAAGGTAACCATTTGATGATTGGGTTAAGTATAATTACTTAAGGTAATTAATGATGTGTAATTACTTAGTGAAATAATTAGTGGATAATTACTGGATGTAATTAATTAAAAGTAAATTACTTGATGGGAAGTAATTAAATGATAATTACTTTGTGGAAGAAATTTAGTGATAATTACTCAGTGTAATTAAAGGATGAATTAATATAACTAATCAAGGAGTTGGTTTAATTGATAGAGTAATCAAGGAAAGTTAATTTCTGATTGTGACCAATCAAGATTGATTAATGAATATAATTAAGTTAAAGGTTAATTATTAAACGAAATTTAAGAATAATTAACTAATGAAATAATTAGAGGATCATTAATTAATGTAATTAATGGAAGTAATCAATCTTAGTTATGAATGATTAAATGATGAAAAGTGCTTTGGATTAGTCGATATCTCTGATATGAATTGCTTTGTGATATGATATGTTAAATGGACGGTGATAATGAGATTATCTATCAATTATGAATTGCTGTGTAAAAGTGTTATCCGGTAAATAAAGTTGAATTGTACTGAGTAACTTGGGTTTAGATGACATTGGATTCGAAGAGACCGGAGTCGGGTATTAGTGAATACCCGAAACCACTTCGATTCTTTATAGGTTGATATGTGAAATCAATAAGCTAAAATGGAATGATTTAAGTAAATTGGACCATTTAATCTAAGTTTTGGTACTTAGATATTGGTGTGTGAAATTAGTGATGCTATAACAAATTGTGAATTTGTAAATTGATATGAGTTACCCGGGTTTATTTAAGTTTTATGCTTTTGTATTCCATGTTAGATGGGTTTACTCACGCTGGTTTCCAACCTGACCTGTGTGTTACTTTGATGTAATGCTCGGGTAAGACCGAGTACTACAGATTTTCAGGTAAAGACATTCTGGAACTCATGAGGCGAGCTGGATGGCAGAAACGTATGGAATGTATCCGCTGTGATATAGTGTTGCATATCTGGGACAAGTTGTTTTAAACCGTCCAGTATTTGTGTAATGGGTGTAACTCTGATATATTAAAATGTAAATTTACCAATATAGCTTTCTTTGTATAAATGATATTATTTGTTATTATATTTATCCGCTGCGAATGTGAGATATTGGCGTTTCTGTTTCTTTATTTTTCTTCTATCTCTTTTTTCTTTTCTCTAACTATCTGGAATTTTCGGGATCGAAAATTATGGGTTGTTACATTTGGTATAAGAGCTGAAGGTTAAGCGAGAACCTTGGCTCTGGTGGGATTACTCATTAAGGATAGGGTCAATGGTACGCTAGAATGAGTTGAGTGTGTGTGTGTGTATACATATGGGAGCGTGCTTATTATTTTCTTATATAAAATTTTTAATTGATTTTATAAAAGAATATATTTTGATATATAAAGCAATATTCCTTTCTAATAAATATTAAGGTAATTGGTTGTTAAATTATTGGAACTAAATTAAGTGGTAATAGAAATACAACCAAATTGAATTAAATAAAGATAAGTTTGAAATGGATTCAAGACTGAAATTAAAATCTTGAATTTGGAGAAGAGTTTCAGAATAAGATAATAATGAATTGGTTTCCAGATACGATAATCTTGGTTATTATCATAAATGATTGATTTAATAATGATATGTGTATTAATGAGTAAGTAAAATTAAATGTTTTAAGGAAATAAAATATTTAGATAAGTATGACTTATAAATTGGAACCGAAGGTGATTTATTTGTAAAGTTTTAAATCTTGGACCAGAAATTTGAAAATTGTTTCAAAAAGGATAAAGAAATAATAAATAATATTATTTAATGAATTTGAATGAAAATGGTTCTATTTCAAACAAGAGTTGTTTGAAAATTTAAAGGAATTTGTTTTAAATTTAAACCAAGGTGGTTTAAAATCTGATGTTACTTGGTATGTAAAGGAAATAGATATGTATATTTGAAATAAAATCTAAGTTTGAGTCTTGAATTTTTTCCTTGGAATGTGATGTGAAAACCCAAAGAGATTGTTTTTGAACTTATAAATGGGATTGGATATTAATATGAAGTTTAAAATTTGAAATAAAAATTCAGATTGGGTAAAATTGACAAGATTAAATTAAATTGAATTTAATTTGGGAAATTAAATAAGTTTAGAACAGGAAACCTGAATTGGAAATTTCAAGGTGAAATTGAGATTTAACTTGGAAAGTCAAATGGTTGATGTTAACGTGAAATTCTGACGCTAACACCTCGGTGTGTGTAGAAACAGTGTGAAAGCACCACCTGTGAATACGGGGATCAAGAAATAGCAGTAAGTCACATAAAATGCAATAAATGAACACAGAGTTTATAGTGGTTCGGCTTATGATCAAGCCTACGTCCACTTCAATCCTTTTATTGTTGATTGGATTACAACTTATTACAATCTCTTCCAATTACAATCCAGTTTCATTCAAAAGACAAGTAGCTAGAGAAAACTCCGATGCAACAAAGTTCTTCGAATCCATGATTGAATGTGTTGAATCTTTGTGTGAAGTTTTATCTAAGCGTCTTGCGTGAGTTTGAAGTGATGGAATGTAGATTGCTTTGAAGATAGTAAAGTTCCAATGCCTTGAAGAAGAATGATCTCCCCTCCAAAAGTCCCCCGAATGTTGGAGGTGGTCGTGTATTTATAGGCGTGATTCTGGACATGTTTTATCCTCCAAGTCCTAGGTCATGGATGACCTAAGTTAGGTCGTAGGTTGTAGGTCGGTGACGACCTAAGGAACCTTCCATATCTGTTGCATTTTAAACTTGTCTTCGCCTGCTTAGGTCGCGAGCGACCTATCATAGGTCGTACGTCGCGAGCAGTGTTAGAATTTTAGTAGGACAAGGTTGCACTCTAGTCTGGAACGGGTTAGCGAGTTATAGGTCGTAGACGGCCTATGAGAGTGGCTGGCGATCTTGTAGTGCTGAGGCATCCACTGTAGCGACCTAAGCTAAGTCGTTCACTCGTTAGGTCGCTAAATCTTCTTATCTCGGTAGGTCGCGAGGCACTTAAGTCATTAGGTCGCGGCTTCCTGTAAGTCGCTTCATATGTTAGGTCGCTTACTCCACTAAGTCGCTGGATCCATTAGGTCGCAAGGACCTTTAAATAATTAAGTCATTGAACAGTTTTATTCCATAGGTCGTTAGCTTGGTAGGTCGTAGGTCATTGGACATTCTAATCCTTTAGGCCGCTAGGTCTTCTTGTGATAGTTAGGTCCCTAGGTTGTTGAGTTCACTAGGTCGCTAGGTCGCTTATTATTTAGGTCGTTAGGTCGCTCAAAAGAGGAGTTAACACTTGCCCCTCGAAGTACACGCCTAGGTCGTAGGTCGTGTGCTTCGACATAATGCTGCTAGGTCGTGAGTGACCTAAGAAATTTGATAACTCGTGTGGCCATTCACCTCCTTCTATACCTTGCCCTATATAAAATGCTAACTCGCTCTTTCCTCCTTATCTAACTGCTTTAATAAACCTTTCTGCCATTAACGATCTTCTAAGCTTCTCAAAGGTGAATTTGAGCTAATCAGTCGACGATCCATTCTTGCTATCACATTGTGTAAGTGAATTCACCTTAGATCCAACTACGGTCTCCTTCGAACCACAATTCCCATCTCCTGACCCAGTCCAACTTCGTATGTCTCGACTCACTTTCAAGTTAAGTTGCAATCGATTTTGATCGCGTTTAGCTATGCTGCTGTTGCGATTCACGAGAGCAAAGCAGTGCGATGGATTTGAGATGATTCGAATTGGGGTTGGGTGAGTCGGTGGTATAAATAGGTGACAGATTTAGCTGAGAGGATGATGGATTTTCGTTACTTAGGTAATATCGGGTTATCGGGTTGTAGGTTGATGAGTTAATGGGCTTCTGAGTGGAAAGGGAGGCAATTGGTGAAGGGAAGCGAGGTATTAGCTTGAGCAGATGATAGCTCGAGTTTCCATTAGAGATGACCAAACGAATCTGAGCGACCCATGAACCTTCGCGACCTAGAACACTTGACCGACCTAACAACTTGCAACTTGGACCGCGTATGATTTAACTCCTTAGGTCTCTTCTTTATTCATACGACCTAGGACTTAACCGAATGCACACTGCCTTGAACTGTTGGCTTGGATTGCGACCTATCGAATTAGCGGCTTAATTTTTTGCGGCATAAGTTTTAGGTCGCGACCGAGCAAGGACTTGGATAAATCTGCATTGCCCTTAACCTTCTAATCTTACACAGTGCGACCTAAAGAAGCCCCGACCTACACTAGGTCGCTGGACTTGAATTTAATCTTGAACTGCTTGAACTTGAATTTTGTTGTACTTCTTTGCAGATTATTTTAACCTTTAAAGCTGTCAACCTGTTAAATACAACATTTGCAGAAAAATGGGACGAATATACTGTCATTGACCGTCCACATCGAATGACAGATTAGTCGATAAAGAATAATCAACTAAAATGAACTGTGTGAATGAAATGTTGCGAACCAATGAATTCAAGTGAAGTGTTAAAGCAAAACTAAAATATCCAATTAAAGCCGATTCGTTTGCATTAACACTACACTTGAGTTTTGTATTAACAAGTTCTGAAACCACATAGTCAACTAATTGTCAACTAGTTTAATTTCAGTTATGTTTGCTTCCTATTTTTGTTGGTTCTGCACAACACTTCACACTTTTTAGGAAACGTGCACCTTCTTATTTGAATGTCTAGTTCCTTGTATAGAATGACTTCTCAACAAGGAGGAACAGAACCGGCTGAAGAGACTTTCCCAATTGCTACTCCATTGGTTAATCCTCCAGAGAGAGTTTCAACCACACTAACATACAAAGTTTTCCGCCAACTGTGCGCTCTGTTTGGCATTGCTGAAGCAGATGCCATTCTTCCTGAGAGAAGCGATACTGCCGATATACCACCTTCTGGTTTTGTAGCAGTTAATCGTCAAATGTGCACGAGTGGAGCTATCCCTCCTTTTAATGACTTTCTTCAACAGCTCCTTCACCGACTAGCTATCTCCCCCTTCCAGCTGCATCCCAATGGCTATGCTATTCTGATGGGGTTATGTGTGCTATTCAGAAGGACGCTGGATCGCCTTCCGAGTTTTGATGAAGTTTGCTATTTGTGCACATTTGCCAGAAATAAAGATCATCCTTCCATCATTCTTGTGAGAAGCGCTAGGAACCGTAAATTAATAATTGGCCTTCCCGAAAGTGCTCACGGTTTTCGAAGTCAATTTTTCTTCGTTCGCTGTCCTCGGGGATTCTATGCTACCTGGAGAGTAGGAAGTAAGAGCATTTATCTTTGTTCCTGATGTTTTTCTCTGAGCTTTTCATAGCCTGAATTGTTAAATGTTAATTTCGCCTTTTACTTTCCAGCTCTTCCTCCTCCTTCTAGGGATTCTAGTCATAAACCAACTTTTGAGAGGCTTATGGCCGTGCCAGTTGAGGAGAGAAGCATTCTATTTCTGTTGAAAGACGAATTTTTGCATCAATACGGGCTTTTGCATACCTCTCGCTCTACACACCCTCATGAAGTCCCAGACTCCCCAACCCAAGCACTGGATGACCCAGTTTTAACCGATGCACCCATACCGAAAGAACCTGCCTCTGAGGTTTCTCTAGTGAAGTGCTCTACTTCTGTTGATGTCGCGGGGTCATCTAGCAAACTTGCCCCGGTCATTGAAGAAAAAGAGCTTCAGGAATCTCCACCTCATTCAAAGAAGTCTGGTGACGAAGAAGCTGGGAAAACTAGCACTGTTAAGCAGAACAGGGACGACACTTTCGAAGGATTGAGCTACCTCTTTGCCACCTCACAAGAGATCTTTAAAGATGATCCTATCACTACCGGGGTTTCTTCTTCAGTGGTCGAGGCGACTTCTACTCTGCAACAGACTCCGTTGACTCAAGAGTTGCCGCTAATTACTACACCCACAACTACTCCTCAATTAAAGAGTGGTTCGTAGTTTGCTGCGCGTAGCTTGCACATCACACACACTCAGGATCTTTCGGCACTTTTATGCTTCTGACTCTTTGTACTTTGAAGAATTCTAAAGTTGTGTTTTTTCCAATTTCAGGTTCTTCAATGAAGCGGGGTGGCTCGTATTATGATGACTTCCAGCGATACGGGAGGCGCGGCCAGTATGACTATAAGCGCTATCTCCCTGTTCACATAGAGACTGATGAAGAGAGGGCCGTTCGGAAGGCTCGGGAGAGACGTGCCCATGAAGAACGTTATGGAAGACCGGATGACCGATACGATTCTTCCCACAAAGAGGGTGACTCCCACAAACTCAAATCTCACGATGACAGAGGGAAGAGTCACACAACTGATGATCCAAGTAAACGGGCTAAAGTCAGTGAGCAACCAATGCCTGCAACTTCTGAAAAAATTACTGCTCCTATTCCTTCTCAGTCTCCTGCCCCTTCCCGTACTGATATCTAGGCGATCATTAATAGGCCTTCTTACCAAGTTGGACCAGGTCCAGCCACTCTCCAAAGTCGATTTCCAAATTGGGGTTTAAAAGGAGTTCTCTTTGACCTTGACCTGGTTCCCCTAGATAAAAATGCCATGTTACGGAACCTTGATGCCGTTAAAACTGACATTGAGAGGATGTCAAATTGGCAAAAACTTGTTGATGAGCTCCAAAGGGTGAATCGGGCCAATCTCGAAGCTATGCTGACCATGGAGAATGACAAAACCGAATGGCAAAAGACCCTTAAGCAGCATGATGCGGAAATGAGGAGCATTGCCGATTATAATGAAAAATTTGAAGCGGAAGTTGGGAAACTCAAAGAGGAGCTTGCCACTTCCTCCGCTTCTTATTCTCAAAGGGAGAGTGTGCTCCAGCAGCAGGTGCGGGATGCTCATGCTGCGCAAAGGGTTGCCGAGGCTAAGGCTGATGGGCTGGAGAAAATTGTAGAGGGCTACCGTACTGATATTACTCAGTTACAAGGGCAAACTAGCTTTCAGGTCGTGGAAATTGAAAAATTGAAAGCTCAACTATCTAAAGTCGAAAGAGAGCGAGATGAGGCTATTGCTGGTAGAATTACAGCTGAAGAAGCTCATGAAGCTACCAAAGCTGACATCGGCTCGACATTATTTAAATTCTATTTGCAAAGTGTGTTAGGGCATGGCAGTCTTGCATTTCTGGGTCCCAAATATGAGGTTACCCTAGCTGAAGTATGGGAAGCTGCGCTTGATATGTTTAAAGGCACCGGGTACACTTAAGAGGAGCTAAAGGCGCACTATTTCGACTTCGAAGCTCGCGCAGCTCTTGCTAAAGGGAAGGAACAACTTTCTAGATCGCGAGTTGAAATGATGGGGGAAGAGCATCAAGAAAAAGAAACAACTTTGATTGCCCCTGTCCCTCCTTCAACTTCAGTCGATGTTGACATTGCTGGTTCTAGCTCTCATACACCGATTCGTGCTAAAGCTGATACCGGAGCCATAATTACACAAGCCGTAGATGAGCCACAAGAGAGTGCCGAAGCTCTAGACTACGAAATTGAAGTGATACCACCAACTTCTCCAGGTAACCCTAATAATGCTCAGGGGGACAACTTGCCAGTTTCTTACGGGTTTGACGAGCTTCTTGATTATTTATTGAATCTCGACGAGCCATTGTCTCCTCTTTTTGCGGGAATTACTGACACTTTTAACTTTTCCTTTGTAGAGAAAGCGCCGAGCGTCATTCAAACTTCTTCACCTCCAGTTACTGTTCCTATGCCTCCCCTAATCACTCCTACTCCTCTTCTGGGATCACAGGAAGAAATAATAGGTGCCCTTCGGGGCTTGGATGACCCAGCTGCTTCGCAAGAGCAAAAGGACGAAGGACTTGAGGGAGGTGAGATATCTCCGGAGAGGACTCCTTCTGATGACATAATTTTGTCTAAACTTGTTACTCCAGGAAGTGAATCTTCTTCAAAGAGGAAAAAGAAGCGCGGAATATCAAAGAATAGGAGGAAGAGCATCACTGCTACTGAAGAGGAACCGGAAGTTGAACCAGTTGTACCTCCATCTCCTTCTTCCCTCATGCCTAAAGATCGACCCAAAAAGCTAACCATCCGGCCGGGTGAAGGGTCCAAAGGTGGCAAGAAGAAATGAAGATTCTAGTTTTTAGCTTTTTGTTTTTTGAACGTACTGGTCGAGGATTGTGCGGGTACCGGCCCCTGCTTTCTTTATTTCGAAACTTGTATCTGTAAGAAATTGTAATAGAACTAAATAAAATGATCCTTTACTTGTACAAACTTCTTGTTTGTATTTGAGAATGCATTTATTTTTTATTTTTGTACAAGTTTCATTATATAATATTGCAGTGGGCTTATGGTATGTTGTTTGAGCATTACTTTTGCCAATGTAGCTATACCATGTTGCCCCCATACCATAAGCTTGTTGCAATACTTTCAATTTCGAGGGGACTTGTACTCTTTTCTCTTTTTGGAGAATACTTATTCCGTTATCGGAGGAATACTGTTCTACTTGAAATAGAGTTCTCCTCGTTTCGTATGAGATCTCACACCCTACTCTTCGAAAATATCACTTTTTCTTTGCATATATATATATATATATATATATATATATATATATATTCTACAAAGTGAATTCTCCTATGTAGTAGAGCGGGCCTCCGAAGAACACTCTAGTTTTTGTAGGAAGGGTCTTTTTTTTTTAAATATAGATGAACCGATCTTCCTTCAAGAGCTAAAGTGTAGCTTTAAAGAGGAGTTTCTTCTTCTTTTCTTTTTTTTGTTTCGCATTTCTGATGAAATGCTTCTTTAGAAAGTTGCACCTCTAAGGAGGGATTTTTCATGTTTCAGCACTTGGAAGTTTTATTTCAATCTTGGTGAAACGTGTACCTCCAAAGAGTTGTGCCTCTGAAGAGAGCCTTTTCATGTTTCAACACTTGGAAGTTTTATTTCAATCTCGGTGAAACGTGGGCTTCCGAAGAGGTCTTTTTATCATTTCAGCTCCTGGTGAAGTGGACCTCCGAAGAGCGACTCTTACACTTCAACTCCTAGTGAAATGGGCCTCCGAAGAGGGCTTTCCACGTTCCAGCACCTGGAAGTTTCATTTCAATCTCGGTGAAATGTGTGCCTCCGAAGAGGTCTTTTTATCATTTCAGCTCCTGGTAAAGTGGACCTCCGAAGAGCGACTCTTACACTTCAACTCCTGGTGAAATGGGCCTCCGAAGAGGGCTTTCCACGTTCCAGCACTTAGAAGTTTTATTTCAATCTCGGTGAAACGTGTGCCTCTGAGTGGGGCTACTGCCTGGGAGTTACTCTCTCATAGTTGGATGGATTTACGGGGCGGTCACAAGTTACTTGGACGTTCGTTGTGCAAACTGTCTCAACTAGTGAACAAGTGCCTTGCCTCCCAGCGGGGAAGAAGGTGCCTCTGGTCGTCTCATGGACTCCCAGGGCGAACACAAGTTACTTGGACGTTCGTTGCACAAACTGTCTCAGCTAGTAAACAAGCGCCTCGCCTTCCCATAGGGAAGGTGCCTCCGATCGTCTCACCCATAGAGGAAGAAAACTCTCATTTTGCGGCTTGATCCGTCAGGGGTCTTTATCCTCCGAAGAGTTGTGCCTCTGAAGAGGGCTTTTCCATGTCTCAACACTTGGAAGTCTTATTTCAATCTTGGTGAAACATGGGCCTCCGAAGAGGTCTTTTGTTGGTGCTAGTCAGCTTGCCCATTCCTTTTTGCTGGTTGCCCATATTGGTAATCTCTTGGTATCATCTTTAAGTATGCGTCATTTTGTTATTGGGTTTTTTTATCCAAAGGAATGTATTCCAGCGGAACTATGGTTTGCTTAAAGTACTTCTCAAAGGAATGTACTCCAGCGGTACCATTGTTTGCTTAAAGTACTTCCTACATAGGACTTCAGCCCTAGAGTCTTTTGATGCTTAAAGCCTGCTTGCTTTTGAGTGATGCCAAGGATTGCAATTTCTTGGTACTGCGATGGGTAAGTCTGTTTTTTTTGTCTTTTAAAATTGCCTGCGAATTTAAATCGATATTTCAGTAATATATTCGAAGTACTTTACCTATCGAAATAAAGTAAGCGACTTGTGGCAGTAAAGAACACAAGATTTATAGTGGTTCGGCCAAAAGTCGGGCCTATATCCACTTTATAGTTCTCATTATTCATTCGCACTGGTTTTACATGAGCTTTCAATACAAGAATCATACGTTCATAATTCTTTTACATCATTTCAGTAAAGCTTTTAAGTAAAATATGGACTCAAGTGATTGTTGTTCCAGGCTCTCGGGATTGAATCTCCTTCAACACTTATGAGTTTGAATGTGCCATCGAGAAGTTTGCTTCCTATGACATATGACCCTTCCCAGTTTGGCCCGAACACTCCTGTTGCTGTCATAATTCTTTTCAAGACTAAATCTCCAATTTCAAAGCTGCGATGGCGGACTTTGGAGTTGAAATGCCTGGCTATTTTTTGCTGATGAGATGCAACTCTGAGCTTAACCTCTTCTCTTTTTTCATCAAGGAGGTCGAGTGCCTCGAGTTGAAGTTTTTCATTTTCAGCTTGATCGAAGTGAATTCTTCTATGTGAAGGGACTTTCATCTCTACTGGAATCATTGCTTCTGATCCATATGCCAATGAGAATGGAGTGTGCCCAGTTGCAGTTTTATGAGTAGTTCTATATGCCCATAGTGCCAGTGGTAGCTTATTAATCCAACCACCTTTTGCTTTCTCCAATTGCTTTTTGATGGTTGACATGATGATTTTGTTTACTGCTTCCACTTGCCCGTTTGCCTGCGAATGAGCCACTGTTGAAAAACTCTTCTGGATTTTGAATCGTTTGCAGAAGTCCTGGAATTCCTCGCTTTCAAATTGAGTACCATTGTCTGTGATTATTTTCTGTGGCACACCATACCTGCAAATGATATTTTTAGTCACAAAATTTATCATTTTCTTAGATGTAATAGTAGCCAAAGGTTCAGCCTCAACCCATTTAGTAAAATAATCAACTGCAACAATAGCATATCTAATCCCTGATTTGGCAGTCGGTAATGGCCTAATGAGATCCATTCCCCAAATGGCAAATGGCCACGGACTGACCATCTGTGTTAGCTCAGCGGAAGGTGCTCTAGGAATTTTGGCGAATCTCTGGCACTTGTCACATTTCCGAGAATATGCAGCAGCATCTCGATTAATTTCCGGCCAAAAATATCCATACTGGAGAATTTTCTTTGCTAATGTCTGACCACCCGTGTGATCTCCACATTCCCCTCCGTGTACTTCAGCTAGAATTGTCTTGGCTTCATCTTTAGTTACACATCGGAGTAATGGCATTGAAAAACCCCGCCTGTATAATCGGCCATCTTGGACTATATATCTGGAGGCCTTCCTTAGAAGCTTCTGTCTTTCTCTCGAATTTTCTGACAAAGAACCTTTGAGTAGATAGTCCAGTATTGGAGTCATCCATGATTCTTGTTCCTGAGATACATTCATAATCCAGTCAACATCCATCTCGTCTGTACTTGGTGCTGACAGGACTTCTACGGGGACTAATCCCAATAGTTGAGCTTCACCAGTACTTGAATACTTTGCGAGGGAATCTGCCTTCATATTCTCTTCCCGGGGAATATGGCTTATTGAATAATGATCGAAATCCTCAAGAAGCTCCCAGGCCTTTGACAAATAAGCGGGTAGATTTCCTCCTTTAGCTTGGAATTTCTTCTTGACTTGGCATACGATAAGCTGAGAGTCACTGAAGATCTGTAATATTCTGATATTTAGCTCTTTAGCGATTCTCAAACCTGCAATGAGAGCTTCATATTCTGCATCATTATTCGTCGAAGGAAATTCCAGCCTCAGTGCATAACACAATGATCGTCCTTCAGGGGTTTCAAGGACAACCCTTGCCCCAGAACAGTAGTCATTCCTTGCGCCATCAACGTATAATTTCCATCTCACCGGGACGTCATTAGTTTCTTCTTCCTCACTATCACCTTTATCTGTGCATTCTGTAATGAAGTCTGCTAAAGCTTGTCCGTTGATAGCTCTTCGGGGATGGTAAGTGATGTCATATTGATTGAGTTCAATATTCCACTTTAAAAGATGGCCCGAAGTCTCAGGGCAAAACAGGACTTGCTTCAGAAGTTGATCAGTGAGGACTTTGATGGGATGAGCTTGAAAATACGGCCTCAATTTCCGTGATGCAATCAATAGGCAATAGGCGAGTTTCTCCAGCTTCGAGTAATTCATCTCTGCCCCAGTGAATCTTTTACTGATGTAATAGACTGGTCGCTGGATTATTGTATCTTCTCGAACCAATGCTGCACTCAGAGCGTGAGATGATATTGCCAGATATATGTAGAGATCTTCAGCATTGTCGGGCTTTGAGAGTATTGGAGGCACTTCCATATGACGAACCAGCTCATCAAATGCGTTCTGGCACTCGGGAGTCCAATCAAAGTTTTTTCTTCCTTTCTTTAGAGCGTCAAAGAATGGAATGCATTTATCAGTAGCTTTAGAAATGAATCGGCTCAAAGCAGCAACTTTTCCGTTAAGACTCTGCAGTTCCTTCTTTGTTCCAGGAGCTTTGACCTCCTTCAAGGCAGTGATTTGAGCAGGATTGGCCTTAATGCCCCTAGTGCTCACAATAAATCTCAAAAACCTTCCGGACTCCACTCCGAATGAACATTTCAACGGGTTAAGCTTCATTCCGTATCTCCCGAGGACCGCAAACATTTCCGCCAAGTGATCCTTGTGGTCCACTGCTTTCTTTGACTTTACCAACATATCATCGACATAGACTTCCATTGTCCTTCCGATTTGCGGTTTAAACATCGTGTTAACAAGCCTTTGGTAAGTTGCCCCCGCATTCTTGAGTCCGAAGGGCATAACTTTGTAGCAGTAAAGACCAACATCTGTTATGAAGCTCGTGTCCTCCTGATCTGGCTTATGCATCATGATCTGATTGTACCCGGAGTATGCATCCATAAAAGACAACAATTCATGTCCCGCCGTTCCGTCCACTAACTGATCAATTCTAGGCAGCGGGAAACAGTCTTTGGGGCAAGCTTTATTCAAATCTGAGAAGTCAATGCATACTCTCCACTTCCCATTAGCCTTTTTAACCAAGACAGGATTTGAGACCCAATCCGGTAAACAGATTCTCTGATGAAACTATTCTCCATGAGTCGGTCGACTTATTCTTTCAGCGCTGCTGACCTCTCTGGACCCTGAGTTCTTCTTTTCTGTTTTACTGGCGTGAACTTTGGATCAATGTTGAGAGCATGTACTGCAATCTCTGGTGATATTCCGCACATGTCAGCATGAGTCCATGCGAATACATCTAAATTTGCCTTCAAGAACGAGATCAGAATATTCTGAGCTGTAGTGTTGAGTTGTGAACCCACATTCAGCACCTTGTTTGGGTCCTTTAAGTCAACAAGTACCGGCACTGTCACCTCTACCGACACTACTCTATTCTCCCCTGCACTATCTTTTCTTGGATCCATCTCTCTCCGGGCACCGCTATGTTCGCCAGTGCAGGGACCAACCTGTAGTTGCTACAAGGTTCGTTCTTTGATGCGGACTGAAGGCACCGCATCTTTTCCCATTTCTCTCTTCTTTGTTTCACGTAGCTCTGCAAGATAGCACTCCCATCCCACGTTCTGATCCCCTTTAATTATCCCAATTCCGTTATCAGTGGGAAATTTCATAGTTAGACACCATGGGGCGAGAACAGCTTTGAATGCAGCGAGGGTCGGTCGGCCCAAGAAAGCATTATAAGCAGAAAATTCTTCAACAATTATAAAGGTCTGCTTTCGAGCTACCTTTCTCGGCCCCTTTCCGAGCTCTACAATCAAGTCTATAGTCCCAATCGGCTGCTTTGGCTCCCCAGCGAAGCCAGCAATTTTCAATGACGAAGCCTGAACGTCAGCCATTGGTATCTTCATCTGGTCAAAAGTTTTCTTGAAGAGAATGTTACACGAAGCCCTGCAATCGACCAGAATTCTTCTCACAGTGGCCGGGCCAATACCGACAGAAATGACTAGAGGATCTATCGTAGGGGCTTCAATACCCATAGAGTCCCTGGCGCTAAATATGATGTCATCAGGGAAAGTTTTCTGTTGTTTCAATGGCGCAGCATCCTCCAACACAAAAACACTTTCCTCTGTGGGTGCATGCTTCAGTGCACGAGCATACCTTTCCATCTCACCCCAGCTCCTGCCTGCTAGGTGAGGACCTCCCGTTATCACATTAATAACAAGCCTGTCTGACTCATGCTCTACGGCTTTCTCACTCGAGCTTGGATGGTGAGCGGGGACTTGTTGCCTTTGGACTGATGAGGTTGTTGTGTCCCTACCCCTTTTAACATACTATTGAGCTTGTTTCTTTCAACAGTTGCTCAATTACTTCCTTCAAGTGTCGGCATTCGTTAGTGTCATGACCAGGCTGATTGTGAAACTGACAGAATCTTCCACTTTTCTCCATTTTACTTCCAACCCTCATCTTAGGTGGCATAGGATAACTGATATTATCTCTGGTTGCAAAGAAGATATTTTCAGGGGTATCAGACAAGGGTGTGAAGTTGAAAGCTCGACCCTTCTTTGCATCCCCTTGTTTCTTTCCGCCGTCATTCCCCCTTTTCTGAGCATTGGATTCCTTTTTGTCTGGAGCGCTACTATCATTCTTAGTTTCTGCTGACGCCACCTTAGCCGATGCATGAAGGCTTTCCAAGCGCATGAACTCATCGGCTTTTTTATAGAATTTATCGAGTGAATTTGGTTCTTTCATTTTCAACCATTCTCCAAACTTGCTCGATTTATCAATTGCCCTCATCAAGTATGTTAAGACCATGCGTGGCTCAGCATTATCAACCTCGGCCAAAGCTATGTTGAATCGATTCAAAAACGATTTGATGGATTCTCCTGGGTTTTGCTCCAGACTTGACAATGACATTATATCCTTTTCTTTAGAGGCGTACAACCGAAACTGCTCCTTGAACTTCTTAGTTAAGTCCGAGAACTGATCAATGGATCTAACTGCCAGCTTGGTAAACCATAATAAAGCTACTCCTTCCAAATACACCGGGAAGTACCGGCACTTAATCTCATCAGATGCCCTGGCGCCAGTCATATGCCAGTCATGCTTATACAGAAATTCGTTAGGATCACTTGTTCCTTTGTAAGTTGGAATAGTCGGCGGAACAAATTTTCTCGGGAATTCCGCTTTCAGAATCCTCTCGGTGAATGGAGTTTTGCTCGGAGCAAAGCCCCACTCTTTCTCATCCTTGTCCTTTCGCATACTTTCTTTCATGATTTGACGGACCATCCCTGAAAAATACTCTTCATCATCCACAGGCCCTGCGGGGAAAACGTCAGCCATTCTTTCAGAGTTCTGCCTTGACAGTCGTTCACGAAGGGTCGGTTGAGGTCCTGATCCTCCATCCTGAGGAAGTGGCCTTTCAACGGGGCTTACCGCCCTTTGAGAAGTATTCCCTCTAACATCCTGAGCTCTATCAGCAGAGTTTCCTTCTTTATTCGTTGGCTGACGATTAGGCTCGAGCAAATCATTTAGCTTATTCAATATCAATGTATTCTGAGCATTCTGAGCCTCTAATTGTGCATTCTGAGCATTTAACTGTTGATTCAATCCCAAAACCACATCGTCCAATTCCGCACGCGTAACTCCCACAGTTGGAGTTGTCTGACTCAAAGGAGGAGAAGTGGCGGTGTTCTCTTGAACATCATCAGATCTGGCAGATCTACGTTTCCTTCCGGGAGCCATAATTTCTGTTAGACTTCTGGTCTTAACGGAGATTCTTTCCTTAAAGTTTGGTGAAGCAATGATGTAAATACCCTGAGTTCAATTCTCAGTGAAAGCACCAAAAATGTTAACGTGAAATTCTGACGCTAACACCCCGGTGTGTGTAGAAACAGTGTGAAAGCACCACCCGTGAATACGGGGATCAAGAAATAGCAGTAAGTCATAGAAAATGCAATAAATGAACACAGAGTTTATAGTGGTTCGGCTTATGATCAAGCCTACGTCCACTTCAATCCTTTTATTGTTGATTGGATTACAACTTATTACAATCTCTTCCAATTACAATCCAATTTCATTCAAAAGACAAGTAGCTAGAGAAAACTCCGATGCAACAAAGTTCTTCGAATCCATGATTGAATGTGTTGAATCTTTGTGTGAAGTTTTATCTAAGCGTCTTGCGTGAGTTTGAAGTGATGGAATGTAGCTTGCTTTGAAGATAGTAAAGTTCCAATGCCTTGAAGAAGAATGATCTCCCCTCCAAAAGTCCCCCGAATGTTGGAGGTGGTCGTGTATTTATAGGCGTGATTCTGGACATGTTTTATCCTCCAAGTCCTAGATCATGGATGACCTAAGTTAGGTCGTAGGTTGTAGGTCGGTGACGACCTAAGGAACCTTCCATATCTGTTGCATTTCAAACTTGTCTTCGCCTGCTTAGGTCGCGAGCGACCTATCATAGGTCGTAGGTCGTGAGCAGTGTTAGAATTTTAGTAGGACAAGGTTGCACTCTAGTCTGGAACGGGTTAGCAAGTTATAGGTCGTAGACGACCTATGAGAGTGGCTGGCGATCTTGTAGTGCTGAGGCATCCACTGTAGCGACCTAAGCTAAGTCGTTCACTCGTTAGGTCGCTAAATCTTCTTATCTCGGTATGTTGCGAGGCACTTAAGTCATTAGGTCGCGGCTTCCTGTAAGTCGCTTCATATGTTAGGTCGCTTACTTCTCTAAGTCGCTGGATCCATTAGGTCGCAAGGACCTTTAAATAATTAAGTCGTTGAACAGTTTTGTTCCATAGGTCGTTAGCTTGGTAGGTCGTAGGTCATTGGACATTCTAATCCTTTAGGTCGCTAGGTCTTCTTGTGATAGTTAGGTCGCTAGGTTGTTGAGTTCACTAGGTCGCTAGGTCGCTTATTATTTAGGTCGTTAGGTCGCTCAAAAGAGGAGTTAACAGTTGATTTGAATCGGAAATTTGTGTGATCTCAAAATGGGTTTGAGATCTTGAATTGGAAATGGATGGATGTTTTAAAATATTTTGAATAATACCATCCTATTGTTATTAATAATCTTTAAGCTGAAATTGGATTTGTTCAAATTAATGAAGGAATGGATATGGTAATATATCCATTATTAAGATAAAATGGAATCATTTTGAACTTAAGATTTGAATGTTTACGATAACACTTTAAAAATTTGGTTTCAAAATTGAAATTTGGTGATAAATTGAATTTTAAAGATTTAGTTGTTGAAAAAGGATTTGAATTATTATTTGAAATTTGAAATAGGTTAAAAATGGAATTTGGATTCAAAATTAAATAGTTAAAGATATAAGTTGATTTGATTTAAAGGATTAAATCAACATTTAAAAAAAATTAACTCGAATTTATATAATTCGGGAAGGTTTAAATTTGAAATTTGAATTGAGTTAGTTCAAATAGGATTTGATTTGAATTAATTGGAATTGTGATTAAAGATGGATAAGTTTAAAAATTCAAATGGAAAACTTGAGTTGGATTAATTTGAAATGAAATTGAAGTTGATTGAGTTCAAATTCAATGGGAATTGGGATTAATTCAAACTGGAATTGATACGAATTGAAATTGGTTCAATTTGAAATTTATTTGAATTAATTGAAAATGTGATTAAAGTTGAATAAGTAAATTCAAATGGAATTTGATTTGAATTTAGGAAAGAAATTGAGGATAAATTCAACTTGAATTGGGGTTAAATCAATTTCAATGGAAACCGAAGTTATTTAAATTAGAATTGAGTCAATTTAAATGGAAGTGGAAATTTAAACTGAATTGATTGGAAATGGAGGTTGGGAATTGAACAGTTTGACTATGGACTATTTTCAAAAAAAATTATTTTAGTACAAATCTATTTTTCTAAGCTATTTATTATATAGACAACCTTTCTTATTAAACCCAAAACTATCTTATACCTACTTTATAACTACTTTTGGAATTATTTAACTATTTTGCAACTATTTTTATACTAATTACTGTTTTTCAACTATTTTATAACTAATTACTAATTTACAACTATTTTGTAGTTATTTAAAATTTCTATAACTATTTGACTATTTTCCTGCTATTTTACAATTACTTAACTATTTTACAGCTATTTTACAAAGTAATAATTATTTTTCAACTACTTATCTATTCTTAATTTTTCAAGCCATTTTCTAAATTCAAGTTGGACAGAGTTCAAACTGTTTATGATTAATTACCAATTGAGATAAGGATTAAAGGGATAATCCAAATGGAATTGAAACAATTGTGAATAGATGGATATAATCAAAGTAAAGGTGAATAGAAAAAAAGAATCGATTTGGCTAATAACCAATAAAGATAAATACGTAGGATGTACGTATATTATTCTATTTGCATAGTGATTTGATCCAGATTCGAGCATAGAATTTCAAGATAGCATGTCGATCCGAGTTGGGATTTTCACTCGATTTTCGACGGCGAACCTGGATATGGATTGTTGATTGATTCTGGATATTCTCTATCATAGTTAGGCTATGTAAGGAGAATGACGGTTTCTGATCGAGAAACCAGGTCTGATCCAAACTAGAAAGTTGGGTGGACGATACTAGTTCGGAAGTGAAATTGTGTGATCGAGTGAGCGAACAGATTGGTATAGCGTACGAATGATAGGTGTACATCGTACAGATCTGAATGAAATTGATGCTGGGAATTTGTGGATAAGAAATGTGAAATGGTTTTTGAAATAAAAGGTATATTTTGTGAAATATATGATGAAGTAAAGTGGAAATTGGATATTTCTATGGTAAAATTTTACTTTATGGATGTAAGTAAACTGGTAAGGGACTTTATAGAGTAATCAAATTTGAATATTTGATTTGGAATAAACAACGTCATATATCTTTGTTATATAAGACAAATCTCCCCTTGTTGAATCTAAAGCCAAAAGAAAGGGTTTTGAAAATATTTGAAGTATAAAAGGAGTTTTATACAAGTTTAAAATGATCCAAAGTTTTTTCTAAAAAAAATTATATATATCTGTATATTTATATATATGAAGGATCTTATGAGGATTTTGGGAAAGGTTTTTGGAACCTATGGACTTTGGAAAGGCTTTTGATTTTTGGGAAAAATCAATATTGGAATTTGGAAAGCCTAATTTGAGAATTATCGATTTTGGGATAATCGATTTTGAGAAAGGAGATTTATACGGGATTCATACTAGGTGTATGATTTGGAAGATACTATATATGTATAGTATAAAGTGTTTTGAAAATGGCTCCGGAGAAAAAGGCGCTCCCTTGAAATGAACTTCTCAAGAGTTCCACAGGGTGGTACTGCCTTGAACCCTAAGGCGGGTTCTAAAGTTGATCCCGTGAGGAGTCCGGACAAAACTAGTTTATGAGGATTATGAGTAGTGTGTAGCGAAAGTCGAGGGCACTAATGCCTACAGAGGCATTTGAGTTATGCTGTGACGACAGTTTCTCGATATCACTGTGATCTACTACAGACCATAGCGATAGTCATGTGTGCCGCTGAGAGCCAACAATCTACGTTTGATTTTACATCAGTAGACTGCGACCTACGGTGACATAGAGAAAGTCATGTGTGCCGCTGAAAGCCAACAACCTACGTTTGATTTTACATCGGTAGACCGCGATCTATGGTGACATAGCGAAAGTCGTGTGTACCGCTGAGAGCCAATAGTCTACGTTTGATTTTACATCAGTAGACTGCGACCTATGTGGGAGTGGAGAAGTTTCATTTTGTGGCAGCGAAAATCGAGGGTGCTGATGCCAACAGTTACATGGACTTTTGCTGCGATGGCAACATAACCCCGGATGTAACTGCGACCATGGGTGGGGGCGATGATTTCCAGAGCATTCTCATCAAAGATATTAACTCTATTTTCAAAAACGTTTTCTATATTTTCAACAAAATATATTTTTCCAAGTTTTTTCACTGGGTGTTGAAAATGGGTATGTTAAGTACTTATAGATTTTAAGTCTTACGCCCGATTAACGTATGACCGAATTTCTATGAGAACGAGGACGGACTTATTGAAACATCGAGTTATAAAAGTAAAATTTTCTTATAAAACTATTTTGGCAATACTATATAGATTTTAAAGTGTTTTAAAAATGATCAAAAGTGATTTAACTAATATTAAGTATTTTAATAAATTCTGGCTTCGTTCCTTTTCGGGGACGAAAAGATTTTAAGGGGGAAGGAATGTGATAACGCGGATTTTCAGGCATCAAATAATTGGATAGTTATCTGATTTAACTTCTAAAAATACTGATTTATAATTGAACAAATAAATGAGATAATCTCCTTTATAATTATTTAAAACTGATTATTTTCAAAATGATAATAATAATGTGTTATTTTTATATATAAATGGATTTTAAATATAATTGAATTTGTGATTGTTTAAATATATATTTGAGTAGATTCAAAAATTGGACTTTTAAGTTTGGATTTGAATTTGAATTTTAAATTAAAAAGATATATATTTGTAAATGTTTTGAATTTAAAATTATATGTATAATATTTTTATTAGTATACAATTTGTTTTATATTATCTTCTTTAAAAAGAGATTTTATTTATAAATGTATTTATTATTTAGGAAAATAAATATAAAGGCTTTATAAAAACATTTAAAAATAACATTAAAAATGAATAACTACAAGGGTAAGGTGTTTAAATTTATAAAATGACAAGTGTTAGATTTTAGCACAAGTGTCACAACTTATTTTACTTTATTTATTTCTAAAAAAAAAAATCTTTGAGACAAGGCTAAATACATATACTCTTTCTTCTCAAACCTTTTTCTATCTTAATTTCATAGTTAAAGAAAACAATAGCCTGGAAACAAAATTCCATCTGCAAAAATTCATTTCAGTTTTTATTAAAAAGCAAGATTCCATCTTCAAATAAATCAAATTATTCAGATATTCAAACAAATTCAACAAGATCAAAGCAAAATAGAAATCTAAAAAATCAAAGAAAAGAAAAAAAAAGTTTGGAACCCAAAACAAAGCAGCTTAGGAAAGAAAAAAAATATTATCAACAACAAGACCTGAAGCATATTAAACTAAATTGGCAGCAAACTCAACCAAGTTTCCGAATTCTAGCATTTTCAAGTTCCAGCTCAAATCTAGCATTTCTGTTTCAAACCTTTTATGCTCTGTTCAAGCAAGAGGTAAGTAATCATACTTAGTTTAAAAAGCTTTTAATCTGTTAATCCCTGTTGCCTGTGAAAAATTAAGCCTGAATAGGCAATAATATATTGCACGATTGCATCAAATGATTAATGTATATATGTATGTGATTATCTCTATGTGCATGTTTGAAAATTTTAGTTTGTGCTCTGTTCTTTAACTGTTGGATGTAAATGACATTCAAAAAATTAAGTATTTTGTCTTTGATTTGTTTTACGTTGAAATGTTTGAACCAAATTTGTTTAGAACAATGAGATTTAAATTTCAAAAATATATAAGGTAAGATCTGAAGGCAGTATCAAGATGGATATATACATTGCAGTAGTAATTTGACTTTATCAAAAATTCTAAATGAATAAATTAAAGATTAATGTTTATAATTTGATATGTTTGTGAAATTTAGGATTTTTAGAATAAAAATCATGATCTTTAGTGGAATATTGGATGTGCATTTCAAAGATAGTCAGAAAATGGGTTTTGACCATTTTCGGTGGCCAGAGGACTCGAGGAAGGTAGGGTTTTTGTCGACGCTAGCTTGGTGATCGGGGAGGTCGGGAAAAATGTCTGGAGAGAGGATTGATCACCGTAGTGACGATGATTGGTCAAATTAGGGTTTATGTTGTGGTATGGACATTGATGTTTGCTCAACGATTGTGAGTTTGTGACGGCATTGAGGTGGATCGGTCGTGAAGCAAAAGGCAAGGAAAGGTTGTGACGAAGTTTTGCCGAGGTTTCATGATCACCGATGATTGGTGGGGGTGCTGCGAGCGATTTTTGAAGATCGATTTTTGTCGCTGGCTTCACTCATATGGTTCGATTTTGATCTGGCGATTGTTTCGATTATACGAGGGTCGAGATCGAATATAGGATTTGTCGTTGACTGGCGAGGATGGTAGCAAGGGTCGGAGATGCTCTGGCCATCGGTGTAGGTGCACGTTGTCACTGGTGCATCTGAAGTGTTGGGTGCTTTTTTGTTTAGAAATGATGAATGAATGATCTCGGGTTGTACTCGAGGAAAGGCGTTAATGGCTCTAGTAACGCTCAGGTGTGTTCGCATGGATAAAATGATTAATAGGTTTTAAAGTTTGTTAAACAAACAATGTAAAGAAAATTTTATTCAGGTTAGACTCGGGAGAAATAGTTGTTGGCTCGGGTAATTTAGATTTTGGTCTCAGGTTTTGTTTTAACTGACATAAGGTTTTCTAAAGTTTTTTTTATAACCAGTTTTAAATAAAAGCATGAATAGGATATGGGTTTTATAAAAACAAGTTTTAAATCAAAATGAAGCTAGTTTAAATTAATACATGATAATGTTTTTACCATTTGATTTAAGGAAGTTATAACTTGTTAAACCAAATTTTGATAAGTTAATGTTAAAATTGAAATTGCATGATTTAATTAAGTAAATTCAGTTAATGTGAGGTGGAAGCCAAAATGGGTAATTAATCAACTTATTAAGATAATTAATTAATTGGTTAATTAAATTGTGTAATCAATTTTAAAGATTGATTTATTAAATGTGTTAAATTATTTAGGTAATTAAAAGATGATAAATTTATTTAAAAGTAGAATTACTTAATGTAATTAATTAATGATAATTACTTAAAATTTAAGTATAATTGCTTAATGTCATTAATTAAGGCTGGTAATTAATGGGTAATTACTAAATACGATTTATTAAATAATAATTACGACATTAGTAATTAAGGATTAATTACTAATGTAATTAATTAAATGATTGGTTAATTAAGGTAATCATTTGATGATTGGGTTAAGTATAATTACTTAAGGTACTTAACGAGGTGTAATTACTTAGTGAAGTAATTAGTGGATAATTACTAGATGTAATTAATTAAAAGGAAATTACTTAATGGAAAGTAATTAAAGGATAATTAATTGTTGGAAGAAATTTAGTGATAATTACTCTGTGTAATTAAAGGATTAATAATATAATTAATCAAGAAGTTGGTTTAATTGATAGAGTAATCAAGGAAAGTTAATTTCTGATTGTGATTATTCAAGATTGACTAATGAATGTAATTAAGTTAAAGGCTAATTATTAAATGAAATTGAAGAATAATTAACTAATGAAATAATTAGAGGTAATTAATGTAATTAATGGCAGTAATCAATCTTGCTTATGATTGAATGATGATAAGTGCTTTGGATTAGTTGATGTCTCTAATATGAATTGCTTTGTGATAGATATGTTGAATGGACAGTGATAGTGAGATTATCTATCAATTATGAATTTTTGTGTAATAGTGTTATCCGGTAATTAAAGTTGAATTGTATTGAATAACTTGGTTTAGACGACATTGGATTCGAAGAGACCGGAGCCGGGTATTAGTAAATACCCGAAACCACTTCGATTCTTTATAGGCTGATATGTGAAATCAATAAGCTAAAATGGAATGATTTAAGTAAATTGGAGTAACGACCCGAAATTTTCGAACCCGAAAATTTCAGATAGTTAGAAAATAGAAGAAAGAGATAGAAGAAGAAGAAGAATATCAGAAACATCAACATCTCACATTCGCAGCGGATAAAATATAGTAATAATAAAAAAATAACAGTTTACAAAAGAATATTGTATCTGTCAAAGTACATTTATAATACATCAGAGTTACACATTTATACAGACACTAGACATACACAATTACCATGCCTCAGATGTACAATAATATAATACAGCGGAAATACTCTATACGTTCCTGCCATCCAGCTCGACTCCTGAGCTACAAAACGTCCTTACCTTAAAATTTGTAATACTTGGTCTGCCCCGAGCATTACACCAAAGTAACACCCAGGTCAGGCTGGAAACCAACGTGAGTAAACCCATCCAACATGGAATACAAAGCATACAACTTATTTAAAACCCGGGGTAACTCGTATCAATTTACAAAGCCATAATTTATTATAGACATCACTTATTCCACACATCCATTTTATAGGTACCAGAATTTAGATTTAAATAGTCGAATTCCTTTAAATCACTTCACTCCAGCCTATAGGTTTCACATATCAATCTATGAAAATTCGAAGTGGTTTCGGGCATCTTCTAATACCTGACCCCGGTCACTTCGAGTCTCATGTCATCCTAACCCAAGTTATCCAAATGAAGTGCACAATATTTCATATCAGAGATATCAACTTATTCAAAGCATCCAATACCATTCAATCATTCATAAGCAAAGCTTAATTACATACAAATTTAATTTAATTAATCCTAATTGAATTATTAACCTCAACGACTTAGATTTCTTCATTTAACATTAATTAATTTCAAATCAGTTAATCAATCATCCCTTCATTATTCATCTTAATTAATCACTCTAGATTAATTATCCTTCAATTACATTCGAGTAATTAACTTTAATTAGTTTCACAATATTAATTATTCTTAACCAAAAATCAATAAGTAATCTTGATTACTTCATAAATTAATTAACTATATTAATTACATTAATCCTTAATTACTTATATTAGTTAATTTCTCATAAGTCACTTATTATTGATTAATCAATCTTTAATTACATCATTAATTATATAAATTAATGATTTTAATTATATTTTAATTTATCCTAATCTAAATTAATTACATTAATTAAACCACGATAATAATCATTCTCGATCAATCTCAACCTGTATTTAACTATCTTTTATTTACTTCATTAAATAAATAAATTACTCCTTAATTAATTATCTTATTTAATCTCTTGATTTCTTACACAAAGTAATTATATTTTATTAATTACATTAAGTAATTACTTATTAAACCACCCAATGATCATTCTACATTAATTAAACTAAATTAATTAACCCAAATCATTAATCAATTTAATTAATTAATTATCCATTTAAATTACCCTACCTATTTAATGAATCACCAATCATTAAACCCTTATTAACTTTAAAATGAACCATTTTCTTATTTGTGATTTAAGTTTAAAACAATTTAAAACGCGAATACTTCGAGTCAAGCAACAATTAATTCGAGAACCAACCAAAAACCAAATTCACCAGATCATCGGTACACATCAAATCAATTCAATCATTCAGCCAATTATTTAAATTTAACTATTTAAATTCAAATAAAATCCAGGAGAGTGAGATTAACTCACCTTTGATTTTGCAATTCAATTCCAATCTTGATTTGTTTCCTTCAGATTTAAACCATGTATAAACAGTTATACGATTTATTAATATTTTACAAAATCGAACAATTAAATTCCCATTTATAAATTCGACTAACCAATGAATTATTTTAAACTAAAAATCTTATTTTAAACTGATTTCCATTTAATAAAAATATTTTTAGCTACTAAAATAATTGAATAGGTTTATTAAATAAATCTATCTGCATAAAACAATAATTTAAAGTTAAGCTAGTAAGTGAAAATATGCATATATATTCTGACTCCTTATACATATATTTAAATTAAATTAAAAACAACTTAAAATTCAAAACTGCTTAACCATTTAAGATTTCATTTACTGTAAATAATTTCTGTATATATATGAATCAACTATTTACAAAACTTACTACTATACATTATTCATTCATTTATTTATTTTAAAACTGTATGGTAGATGTATATACATACTTCATTTAATTAAATAAAGTGAAAATAAGGTCAGTTATACATCGCTGCTTGCTTTCGAACACACCACCGATCCCCAGAAATCGAAACCCTTTCTCTTACCCTAAATCCACGCGGTCGCCATGCCTCACACAAGCTTGCCAATGCCATGACCTCAACTGAAGCGCTTGAGTCGCGTTAGCCTCCCACATCGCGACCTCCATAGTCCACGCTTGCGCACGCTCGAGCCTTAAGCACGATTCTGCCTCCTAATCTCGTTCGCGATACCCCCCTTTCAAGATAAACGGCATCTTCCACAGTCCTCTTTGCATCGCCACGCTCGAGCTCGAACTTCAAGCCATCGCGACCCTCCATGAAACTACAGCCACCGCACTTGAGCTCGGGTTTCGAACCCTCCACAACCGATCGCGACCCAACCCTAGATCGCGAACCTCCCCCCGCACCGCCTCTTCCTTCACCATGCTCGAGTTCGAGCAGAACAATGTGGCTGTCACGAATTTTTTTCTTCGATTCGTATTTTTCTTCAATTTCGATTTTGAACAGAAGAATGAGGAGACGGAGAGGGTCACGATTTAACTCAATACAGGATTTTTCTTTTTTTTTTCTTTTTTTCTCTGAATTGATTCGATTTTGTTTGGTTTCGGTCTGGGAACTTTAGGGAGACGAAGGCGTATTATAACTTGGGAATGGCTTCTTGAGTACGCTTATTTATTTATAAAATTATCTTTGACTAGTTGACTTTCAGTTTTATTATATTATAAAACTTCCAAAACGTCTCGTTAATTGCCATTTAAAATTTTGAACTCCTCTTAAGGAGTGCCGCTAGGCGTTTATAAGGTTTTTACCGCATTCCGGAACACAATGGAACGTGTTTGGAAGCTAATTCAATCATATCGCGAGTTACAGAAGATAACGATCAATTTTAAATTATATCGATTAACATAGTTTCTAAGCATTTTGAGCTGTCAGGACCAAACGACAACTCCGATTGGTATGAAAATCGAAATCCGATCATAACTAACTATTACGGATCCAATGGAACTGGTTTTTGTCAAATTCCGAATCTGTGCCTCGGAAGGCTATTTTTTAATTCAATTTAAACGATATATTTTCAAAACTGAACAAATCATATTTAAATTAAGTTCCAACCATTCTATTATCTTCGGTATCATCATTATAAATTTTATAAGCCTTCAAATTATTTTTAACAGGCTTAAAACTACAGATTCAACATTTTACCCAACTTCAAATTATTTAATTCAATAAGTTACTTATCAAATAAATTGTGATAATTGGATTCAAATTAAAAATTAACTGTTAAATATTTAAAATCAATTTATTATCCCAATTTAAATTGTTAAAATTTCAGGATCGTCACATTCCATCCCCTTAAAAGAATGTCGTCCTTGAAATTACTAGTTAGGAAGAATGGTCCAATACCCGTTTACTCCTCCCCCAAACCAACAGTTATATCAACTTGCCATAACATATTTTTATTAAAGACCACTATTACTTCAACCAACTTCCCAAAACCTTTCATAGTTTCCAACAACATTATTTACTCCACATATACAAATTTAAATTTAAAATTCAAATTTAAATTATCACAACTTTCTCAAAAAATTTCTATCTCTCTAAATTTTTGAATTTTTTTGCCAGCGTCTCCTTTGCGAGGATAGCTAGGTACAACTATAAAATGCCTCTGCGGGCTTCCAAATTCCAAATGAAAATAAAAGTCAAGTGGCTAGATCAAAAACCCAATTAAATTTCATATAGAAATTTAAACACGTACCTTTTTGTCGAGCAATTCAAATTTATCTTCTGAAATCAAAATAAATTTTCCTTTCCCTTTATAATACCTGCATATCTTACCTAGCAATAGTATCCAATCATTGCCTTTTAAAATCATTTCATACATTTCCTTACAGAAGTTTTCGTATCTACTTCTATTCAAATTAGTTTTTCCCATTTCCATATGAATTCAATTTGTCTTCAATTCTGAATATTGAATTTTATCTTCGATTTATAACTGATTCATATCATTATTTAAATTAGTTTCATCCACTAATTTATTTAAAATTTTAATTTGAAATCGTTTGTTGCTAACAAAAATTTTTCACAAAATTTTTTCTAACACCCAGAATTTTGAGAAAATTTTGGCAGGGTCTCCTTTGTACGGAGGAGCCTTTGCAATTTGACAAGAGATATAAATATATATACATCGACCCACACGGTCGGAAAAAAAAAACAATTCATATTTCCTATTTTTATTGCGTAGGCGTACCTTTATTTAGCATTTTAAGCAAGCGGCTTATTATTATAGCATTTAACGCGTCCAAATCTTGCCAAACGGCCTTCAGGTACCTGTACTTACTCAATTTAAATATGAAAGTGCCATATATAGAAAATTTATTAGCATTTCACTTACTTTCAATAGCTAAACACATGCATTACATAAGCAACAAGAACTAAATGCTTTCCATAAGCGATTTATATGATTTAAAGTTAATTCAATTGCTTCCAACCAATTCATATGCTATTTCATTCAATTTTAATGGTTTACAACTCAATTTCTTACATTCAATTCATTTTTAATCCAATCAAGCTCATATTCAATTCAATTAATTCTAAGATCAATTTATTTAATCTCTACCCACTTATAGAGTTTAATTACTTTTGCTTTACGTCAAATGACAACTATTTTTATGTAAATTCGACGATATTTGCCTAATAAAGTATCCATTTTAGTTTATAACTACTTTAAATTAATTTCAACTCATTCTATATTTAATTCCATTTTATTTCTAATTTATTCACCAACCATTCGTTGCATTCCATTTCATCTGTGCATTGGTTTCATTTCAAAATTATTTGATTGAGTTTGACAGCATTCGATGTTTATATTAATATCCATTTTCCAAACAAATTTAACCTAAACTTTTATTTAATGGTCTTCCATTCTACTCGAAACCAAGCTCTTATTGACTTAAGAAATTTTACTTCAAATTAATACGCCTCATAACTTAAGTTCATTCTGATAACCCAATTCCAATTAAAACTTTGATTTAATTTTCTTATTCAACCAGACTTCATCCATTTATTATTTAATTCAATTCACCCATTTTAAATTTTTAATTCACTTACCTAAATTCATTTTCGAATTTATTTTATTAATACAAAGCCATTCTCAATTTATTTCCACCCACCTGGGTTTTTGTTTGCAACTCAAACCATGTCTATTATAATTCAATTCCATTTTATCTTAAAAACATCTCTACTTATTTTAGTTCCTCATCAAATCCAAGTCGAATTCTATTTATAATTCGAATTCATTTTCAAACTCCATTATTAACTTACAATCCATTTATTTAACCGAGTTAAATTTTATTAATATATTCTATCAAATAATTATTTAGCTAATTAGCTTACTTCCAACTTTTAAATCAATATTCGATATTATTACAAAAATCACTTTATTAAATTTTCCTGAAGTCAAATTTTTTTCTTCATAATTCCAGTATGATTTCTTTCATTTTCCAAAATTCCAACATTTTTATTTTAAAATTTTAGAAATGCTTTTAAATTCACATAATACTATTAAAATACCTCTTTATAAAAAAAATAATTCTTATAACTCGATGTCTCAGCCAGCCCATCCTTGTTCTCACAGAAATTTGGTCATACGTTGATCAGGCGTAGGACAGAAAATCTATAAGTACTTGGTACGCCCGTTTTAACATCCAGTGCAAATACTTGGAAAGTAATTTTATTGAAAATATAGAAAACAGTTTTTGAAAATAGAGGAAATATCTTTGTGAGAATGCTCTGAAAATCATCACCCCCATCCATGGTCACAGTTACATCCTGGGTTACGTTGCCATCGCAGCAAAAGTCAATGTAACTATAGGCATCAGCGCCCCTCGATTACGCTATAGAACCACAACAGATCGCAGTTACATTCCAGGGTTACGTTGCTATCGCAGCAAAAGTCCATGTAATAGTAGGCATCATCGCCCCTCGATTTTCTCTGTCAAAAATGAAAATTCTCCACTCCTACATAGGTTGCAGTCTACCGATGTAAATTCATACGTAGACTGTTGGCTCTCAGCAACACACACGACTTTCGCTATGTTACCATAGGTCGCAGTCTACTGATATAAAATCAAACATAGACCATTGGCTCTCGGCGGCACACACGACTTTTGCTATGGTACACACTACTCATAATCCTCGGGAACTAGTTTTGTCCGGACTCCTCATAGGATCAACTTTAGAACCCCCCCCCCCTTGGGGCTTAAGGCAGCACAACCCGGTGGCAATCCTGAGAAATTCATTTCAACGGGCGCTTTTTTCCCCAGAGCCATCATCAAAACACTTTATACTATACACATATTGTATCTTTCAAATCATACACCTAGTATGATCTCATACAAAGCTCCTTTACACAAAATTGGTTATCCCAAAATCGATAATTCTCAAACTAGGCTTTCCAAATTTCAATATTGATTTTACCAAAAAATCAAAAGCCTTTCCAAATCCAAAGGTTCCCAAAATCTTTTTCCAAAATCCTCATAAGATCCTTTATATATATATATATATATATATATATTCAGATATATATAATTTTTAAAACTTTAGATCATTTCAAACTTGTATAAAGCTCCTTTTATACTTCGAACACTTTCAAAATTCCTTCCTTCTGGCAATAGATTCAACAAGGGGAGATTTATCTTATATAACAAAGATATATAACTTTGTTTATTCAAAATCAAATATTCAATTTTTTTTACTCTTTCCAATATCAATTTCATTCAAAACTGTATGATGTACACATATCATCCATACGCTATACCAATCTGATCGCTCACTCGATCATACAATTTCACTTCCGAACTAGTATCGTCCACCCGACTTTCTAGTGCGCACACAGATCTGGTTTCTTGATCAGAAACCGTCATTCTCCTTGCATAGCCATAACTATGATAGAGAATATCCAGAACCAATCAACAATCCATATCCAGGCTCGTCGTCGAAAATCGAGTGAAAAATCCCAACTCAGATCGATATAACTATCTCGAAATTCTGTGCTCGAATCTGGATCAAATCACTATGCGAATCGAATAATATATGTACATCCTATATATTTATCTTTATTGATTATTTACTAAATCAATTTCCTTTCTATTTACATTCACTTGAATTTTCATTCACTTATTTACAATTGCCTCAATTCCATTGGATTATCACTTCAATTCTTATCTCGATTGGGTATTTAATCGATAACTATTTGAACTCCGACCAGTTTATATTTAGAAAATAGCTTGAAATTTTTTTAAAATAGATAAGTAGTTGAAAAATAATTATTAGTTTGAAAAATAGCTGTAAAATAGTTAACTATTTATAAAATAGTTGAGAAATAGTTAAATAGTTTTAGAAATTTTAGATAATTACAAAATAGTTGTAAAATAGTAATTAATTTGTCAAATAGTTGAAAAATAGTAATTAGTTTATAAAACAGTTGAAGAATGGTTAAATAACTCCAAAAGTAGTTATAAAATAAGTATAAGATAGTTTTGGGTTTAATAAGAAAGGTTGTATATATAATAAATAACTTGGAAAAATAGATTTGCACTAAAACAATTCATTTTAAAAATAGTCTAGAGTCAAACTGTTCACTTCCCCATCAATCCAAATTAAATTTCCACTTCCATTTAAATTGACTCAACTCCAATTTAAATAACTTCAATTTCCATTGAAATTGATTTAATCCCAATTCAAGTTGAATCAATCTTGATTTCTTTCCCAATCCAAATCAACTTCCATTTGATTTTAATCCTGTTCACTTTAATTATAATTTCAAATTATTCCATTTAAATTTTTAAACTTATCCATCTTCAATCAAAAATCCAATTAATTTAAATCAAATTCAATTTTGAACTAATTCAATTTCAAACTCAATTTTAAACCATCTCGAATTATATAAATTCGAGTTAAATTCTCAAAGGTTGGTTTAACATTTTAAACAAAATTAACCTATATTTAAATTTTTAAACAATTTAGTTTCTGATTTCTAATTCTAGAATTTCATTTGAATTAATTTAATTTTAATATGGTTGTATTTCTGTTACCACTTAATTTAATTCCAGTTCAAGATTCCAATTTGGTTGTATTATATTACTGCTTAATTTAATTTCAATGATTTAACAACCAATCACCTTAATATTTATTAGAAGGAAATATTGCTTTATATATCAAAATATATTTTTATATAAAACCATTTAAAAAAATTTATATAAGAAAATAACAAGTACGCTCTCATATGTATATATATATATATATATTCAACTCATTCTAGAGTACTACGGACTCTATTTAATGAGTAATCCCCACCAGAGCCAAGGTTCTCGCTTAACCTTTCAACTTCGATACCAACTTTAACGACCCGAAATTTCCGAACCCGAAAATTTCAGATAGTTAGGAAAAACAAGAAAGAGATAGAAGAAGAATATCAGAAACATCAACATCTCACATTCGCAGTGGATAAAATATAATAATAAAAAAATAATAGTTTACAAAAGAATTCTGTATCTGTCAAAGTACATTTATAATACATCAGAGTTACTCATTTATACAGACACTAGATATACACAATTACCATGCCTCAGATATACAATAATATAATACAGCGGAAATACTCTATATGTTCCTGCCATCCAGCTCAACTCCTGAGCTCCAGAACGTCCTTACCTAAAAGCTGTAATACTCGGTCTGACCCGAGCATTACACCAAAGTAACACCCGGGTCAGGCTGGAAACCAGCGTGAGTAAACCTATCCAACATGGAAGACAAATCATACAACTTATTTAAAACCCGGGGTAACTCGTATCACTTTACAAAGCCACAATTTATTATAGACATCACTTATTCCACACATCCATTTTATAAGTACCAGAATTTAGATTTAAATAACCGAATTCCTTTAAATCACTTCATTCCAGCCTATAGATTTCACATATCAATCTATAAAAATTCGAAGTGGTTTAGGGTATCTTCTAATACCCGTCTCTTCGAGTCTCATGTCATCCTAACCCAAGTTATCCAAATAAAATACACAATGTTTCGTATCAGAGAAATCAACTTATTCAAAGCATGCAATACCATTCAATCATTCATAAGCAAAGCTAAATCACACACAAATTTAATTTAATTAATCCTGATTGAATTATTAACCTCAACGACTTAGATTTCTTCATTTAGAAATTAATTAATTTCAAATCAATTAATCAATCATCCCTTCATTATTCATCTTAATTAATCACCATGGATTAATTATCCTTCAATTACATTCAAGTAATTAACTTTGATTAGTTTCACAATATTAATTATTCTTAACCAAAAATCAATAAGTAATCTTAATTACTTCATAAATTAATTAACTATATTAATTACATTAATCCTTAATTACTTATATTAGTTACTTTCTCATAAGTCACTTATTATTGATTAATCAATCTTAATTAATCAATCTTTAATTACATCATTAATTATATAAATTAATGATTTCTAATTATATTTTAATTTATCCTAATCTAAATTAATTACATTAATTAAACCATGATATTAATCATTCTCGATCAATCTCAACCTGTATTTAACTATCTTTTATTTAAATTAAGTAAATTAATTACTCCTTAATTAATTATCTGATTTAATCTCTTGATTTCTTGCACAAAGTAATTATATTTTATTAATTACATTAAGCAATTACATATTAAACCACCCAATAATCATTCTAAATTAATTAAACTTAATTAATTAACCCAAATCATTAATTAAATTAATTAATTAATTATCCATTTAAATTACCCTACCTATTTAATGAATCACCAATCATTAAACCCTTATTAACTTTAAAATGAACAATTTTCTTGTTTATGATTTAAGTTTAAAATAATTTAAAACTCGAATACTTCGAGTCAAGCAACAATTAACTCGAGAACCAACCAAAAACCAAATTCACCAGATCATCAGTACACATCAAATCAATTCAATCATTCAACCAATTATTTAAATTTAACCATTTAAATTCAAATAAGATCCAGAAGAGCGAGATTAATCCACCTTTGATTTTTTGCAATCCAAATCCGATCTTGATTTGTTTCCTTCAGATTTAAACCTTGTATAAATAGTTATACGATTTATTAATATTTTATAAAATCGAACAATTAAATTCCTGTTTATAAATTCGACTAACCAATGAATTATTTTAAACTAAAAATCTTATTTTAAACTGATTTCCCTTTAATAAAAATATTTTTAGCTACTAAAATAATTGATAGGTTTATTAAATAAATCTATCTCCATAAAACAATAATTTAAAGTTAAGCTAGTAAGTGAAAATATACATGTATATTCTGACTCCTTATACATATATTTAAATTAAATTAAAAACAACTTAAAATTCAAAACTACTTAACCACTTAAGATTTCATTTACTGTAAATAATTTATGTATATATACAAATCAACTATTTACAAAACTTACTACTATACATTTTTCTTTTATTTATTTATTTTAAAACTGTATGTGTAGATGTGTATACATACTTTATTTAATTAAATAAAGTGAAAATAAGGATAGTTATACCTCGCTGCTCGCTTTCGAACACACCACTGATCCTTAGAAATCGAAACACTTGCTCATGCCCTAAATCCACGCGGTTGCCACGCCTCACGTAAGCACGCCAATGCTATGACCTCCACCGAAGCGCGCGTGAGTCATGTGAGCCTCCCACATTGCGACCTCCACAGTCCACGCTTGCGCATGCTCGCTATACCCCCCTTTCAAGACAAATGGCATCTTCCATAGTCCTCTTCGCGTCGCCGCGCTCGAGCTCGACCCTCAAGCCATCGCGACCCTCCATGAAACTGCAGCCACCGCACTCGAGCTCGGGTTCCAAACCCTCCACAACCGATCGTGACCCAACCCTAGATCGCGAACCACCCCCCGTATTGCCTCTTCCTTCGCCGTGCTCGATTTCGAGCAGAACAATGTGGCTATCACGAATTTTTTTCCTCAATTCGTATTTTTCTTCGATTTCGATTTTAAACAAAAGAATGAGGAGATGGAGAGGCTCACGATTTAACTCAATACATGATTTATCTTTTTTTTCCTTTTTTTCTCTGAATTGATTCGATTTTGTTTGGTTTCGGTCTGGAAACTCGAGGGAGACAAAGGCGTATTATAACTTGGGAATGACTTCTTGAGTACGCTAATTTGTTTATAAAAATATCTTTGACTAGTTGACTTCCAATTTTATTATGTTATAAAACTTCAAAAACGTCTCGTTAATTGCCGTTTAAAATTTTAGAATCCTCTTAAGGAGTGTCGCTAAGCGTTTATGAGGTTTTACGCGCATTCCGAACATAATGGAACGTGTTTTGGAAATTAATTCAATCATATGCACGAGTTACAGAAGAAAACGATCAATTTTAAATTAAATCGATTAAAATAGTTTCTAAGCATTTTGAGCTGTCAGGGCCAAACGACAACTCCGATTGCTACGAAAAGTGAAATACGATAATAACTAACTATTACGGATTCAATGGAACTGGTTTCGTCAAATTCCGAGACTGTACCTAGAAAGGCTCTTTTTAAATTCAATTTAAACGATATATTTTCAAAACTGAACAAACCATCTTTAAATTTAATTCCAACCATTCTATTATCTTTAGTATCATCATTATAAATTTTATAAGCGTTCAAATTATTTTTAGCAGGCTTAAAACTCCAGATTCAACATTTTACCCAACTTCAAATTATTTAATTCAATAAGTTACTTATCAAATAAATTGTGATAATTGGATTCAAATTAAAAATTAACTTTTAAATATTTAAAATCAATTTATTATCCCAATTTAAATTGTTAAAATTTCTGGATCGTCACAATTGGACCATTTAATCTATGTTTTGGTACTTAGATATTGGTGTGTGAAATTAGTGATGTCTATAACAAATTGTGAATTTGTAAATTGATACGAGTTACCCGGGTTTATATAAGTTTTATGCTTTTGTATTCCATGTTAGATGGGTTTACTCACGCTGGTTTCCACCCTAACCCGGGTGACACTTTGATGTAATGCTTGGGTCAGAGTATTACAGATTTTCAGGTAAGGACATTCTGGAACTCAAGAGGCGAGCTGGATGGCAGAAATGTATGGAGTGTATCTGCTGGGATATAGTGTTGCATATCTGGGACAAGTTGTTTTAAATTGTTCAGTGTTTGTGTAATGGTTGTAACTCTGATATATTAAAATGTAAATTTACTGATATAGCTTTCTTTGTATAAATGATACTATTTGTTATTATATTTTATCCATTGCGAATGTAAGATGTTGGTGTTTCTGTTTCTTTTTTTTTCTTCTATCTCTTTCTTCTTTTCTCTAACTATCTGGTATTTTCGGGATCGAAAATTCCGGGTCGTTGCATAATCAATGATATCAATTATTGTGATGAAATAAAATCTTAACTATTTTAATAGCTGGGAACGTCTAAAATGTGAGATAAGAAATTAGAAGCTAAGTGATTAATGAAACTTTAAAGAAACTGGAGGTTTGTCACTTGTAAGTTTAAAGGGTAATGAAATTTAGAAGATGCAAATTATTGAGTATTTTAGATAACTAAAATGAATGGGATAAATTTGTATAACATTCTGTTACATTCTAAAATATATATAACTTACCAGAAATGTTTAAAAGTTGAAATGTTAATTATGGATATGTGATAGAATATTATACAAGTAAAAGCTTAATAACAAAATTGCTTCAAATGAACAAATGTTTATAAATGAAAAATTAAGATGTACAGGGAATATATAAACTTAAGTAAATGGTTGAAATGCTTAATAACCAAATTGAATAGTAAAAGCGAATATCACTTAAGTAAATGATTATAAAGTTAAGAAATTTTTGAGACGATTCATAAATTTATTTAATATTAAATGATGCTATATATGATGGAGTGAATGTAAATTTGAATGTTAAGAAAACTTAAGTATGAATTTATTAACTAATGAATATTAATATTAAATGGAAATCAAGTTTTTAGACATAAATAATAACCGTGAATCAAATTTGCAAAGAAACTTACATAATATTTTAAGAATTAGTTTATCGATGATCTAAATAATTAAATGGAAAATAACATATGAAAATAAATGAATGTAAATTAATGGAAAAATGAAATTGTATAAATGAATCAAAATAAATGGAAAGTAAATAATGTGTAAGGAAACCGATTAAATAAACTTAAATAACATTTAAATTCTGTATTGTTTGGCTAATGGGAAATTTGGGAGGAGATACTTCAAATTGTTTAGGGTTGTATTAATAATCTATTAAGTAATTATCTGGGGCTATTGAGCGTAAGGTACACATGGTAGTTTATTTATCATCCTTGTGTGAATAAAAGTTTCTGAATCTGAACAAACAATTAATTTTGGTTGCTGTGGATGTATGATTGATTCCTCTATTGCATATGATGGTCGTGCTGTTTTGTTTGCTATGTTTTGTAATGATTTGCTTTTGTTACTATTTGAAACAACTAAAATACTATTATTTTACATAATTTTAACTCTTTTTGATTATATAAGTGAAATACATGTTTATGGAAGTAATAGCTTTTAGTTTTGATTTCGTAAATAAAGTTTGTTTGTCCGACAAATAGGTACGTTTTCAGATTATGGTTTTGCAACGATATTTTATTGTTTTCCCATTGTTTGGGATGTTTTATTGTTGAAACATTATATATATGTATATATCAAAATTGTAACGACCTGTTGATTTTAATGGTTTTAAATGGTTTTATTTAAAGTAATTAATTGAAACTTTTGAGAAATTTTGTAACAGCCCGCAAGTCCGTAGCCCTTGAGTCAACACTATTCTACATCAATCGACTCAAGTGGCACAGAAATACGAACCCTTTGGGTTAAAGAAGAAGAGATAGAAGAAGAGAAAACAGAAAACAACATCAGAATCTAACCATCGCAGCGGAATAAAATATAATATATTAATAGATCTTTACACAAAAGAAAAATATATCTGTTTTATACATACATCATCAGAGTACATCAACCACGGCTCAACATCAATAACATACAACTGAATACACAGCAACTCAACACATCGGAATATATACATAAACAAGTACGTAAATACGTATCGTCATCCAGCTCGTCTCCTGAGCTCCACAGCATCATATCCTGTATCCTATAATACTCGGTCTGACCCGAGCATTATAGTTAAATAATACCCGAGTCAGTCTGGAATACCAGCGTGAGGAAATCACACCCAATTTATTATTAAAGTTTCAAAATCCTTTGAAAACAAAAGCATCTCGTAAGACCACGCCACAAATAAACATGTCGGGTTTTTACCTTACGATAGCTAAAACACTTTTTATAGAAATCCTCTGATATTATAATAGGGTCTATATACAAATACTTATAAAATAGCCGAAATTGTTACATTATTAAATTCCAGCTACTAGCCACCAAAGTGGGTAATACAAACAAAACTCATACAAGGCTCGTAGGGAAATAGGATTTCCAACTAATGACTAGGCACTGGGGTACCATCTATCACAGTAGGGCCTAGATCACCGTACCGAGGACCACTCCCGATCCCCTGCAACACAAGGCCGGACCCATCCCTTACTGGACAGTACCGAATAAGATCAACCCACGGTTGTGACCTGCAACCGCACCACTAAGCCGAAATAAAAAGGGACATCTAGACAGGGATGACCTTACTCTCCAGTGGGTGCTACCCACGAAACTTTGTTGCATATCCCCTGATTTTCAATCATTCCCGGTTGATGAGGCTTGAGGTTAAACGTTACCTTTAGAACGATATCCCTTAGAATGCTCATCGTCCACCTGATGATGTTCTGAAAGCATTCAATCCATACAAGTCCGTCCCGGGTTCGAACGGAACCGAAGGCACTATTCCTACTACATCCATTTTGGAAATATCCTCAGGATTAGTAGCGACTAGCCCTTGCACTTCACTGATCCATCTTCGATTCTGAACACGTTTCACGAAAGATTCAAACCGGATCGAAGTGGTTTTCGAGAAATAAATCTCGATCCCGGTCTCTTCGAAACGATCAGCGCATTTGGATGAATATTGATAGTCGGTTATTTAACTATCAATTTATATTCAAAATCAACCATCAACCAATAAATAATTTCCCAAATTATTTATAAATCCCAAAAATATCTTCACAAGATATATTTCCACTTTCAAACCCATTTGAAAACAATTTTCAAACTATCTTCCTTTCTCAGAATAAATTTCCCAAATAATTTCTATTTCCTCTGAAATCACCAAGCACAAAACTTTTAGATTTTTAAAATGATTAAAAACGCTTTACTTTGAAATATACTTTAAAACATTTAAGTTAAAACTACCTCAATAATTTGTAAAATATACATATTTTATAAATATTTGAAAATAAGGTTACTTAAAAGATAAATATATAAAACTAAGTTTTCACTTTTTCAAAATAAAATACTAAGTTACCTTTAAATAGTTATTATAATAATAGATTTGAAAATATTTACTTAAGAATTTTAAACATTTAGAAATAATAAATTTTCTGAAATATGTTTTTTTTTTTAAAACCACATTCAAACTTTTATCTTATATTTAAAATTTTCCTTTAAAACGTACTTGGATATCCAGAGAAATATACTTTCCTTCACATTCTTCTTGAAATTCCAATTTCAAACACTTGAATCAATTTCTAAATTGATTTCAAATTTACTCTATTTTATCTCATAAACCATTAGTTTCATATTTTACTTCTTAATTATTATTTAACATGCTTTAACTGAAAATACAAGTTTTAGATTTTTCAGATTACTTCTTAAACCCTTTAAATAAATTTAGACTTTGAATTTTAACATAATTCTTTATTTCTTTGATTGATATCACTCAAGTTATAATTCATTAATTTTCTGTCTATTTATAATTCTTATTCTTTTCCATACTCGAAATTATCTATTAGTATTTAATATACTTTTATTTCCTTTTCAATTCATTCTGATTTTATTAAATTTTCTAAGATTATTTCGTTTACAACTTTACTTCCTTTATTTTCTTTCCAAAACTCAAATTATATATTTTTGGTAATCCATTATACCCAAATATATCCAATCAAATCATAACATTCAATATACCAATATATTCATCATAGAATATCAAGTAATCACAATAGAGAATATTAAATAATAAATGTTGAGGGATCCAGTTGGATCCCTCCAACCAGTTTTCCTTGCATCCACAGACGTTAGCACAATCATATGCCAATTCCAGAATATACCATACTACGGCACATCAATCAATTTCAACCATTCAAACAATTATTTAAATTTAATCATTTAAATTTAAATTAACCGAGTGAGATTAACTCACATTTGTCCCTTAAATTTGCAATCCACTTTATTCTCGATTGTATTCCACATTTTCAGACCTTGAATAAACATTAGATAATTTTATTAATATTTGGATCAATTGAGTAATTAATTTACATTCTATAGTTTAATTAACTAAAAATTTAGTTCTAAACTAATGATTTCCCTTTTTAAAACTTTTATTAATTAAAACGGGCTAATCTAAAAAATATATTAAAACATGTATACCTAATTAATACAGGTATGTGTATATACCTTTATTTTTATTTTATTTTTCCTGCCTAAACTTAAATTGCAGGAAATTAAACTTTTATATCAAATACAGGAATGTTACCTGCAAATGTAATTACTAAGTAAGAAATAATTACAAATAAATTATTTTAATTAATTTACTTCCCTACTATTTTATTATTATTTTTGTAAAACAAATAAGAACCGTAACAAAGAGAATATAGGTAAAGTTAAATTGGGAAAAACGAGATTACCTCCCAACGAACAGAAATCCAGATCGATGAACTCATCCTCTCGAACGTGTCGCGCAACCCATCCATGCCACAGTGCTCGAAACTAGCGACAACGCGCCTCCGAACCCTAGCTCTACATCGAGCCGCCCCTCCCATCAGACCCCACGGTTGATGCACTGCCACCACGTCGCGACTAGAGTCGCGCTTCCACCAAATCGCGACTGACAGCCGCTCGATCGATTCGACCCCCCTGAAATTGCATCACCGTGATTCCATCACCTCCAGAATCGCCTGCGTGCCGCCACCGATGGTTCCCCACTCGCGAGTTGCATGCGAGTCCTTCCAGTTGCTGCAAAACGGTCTCGATTTGAAAATAGCATGTCGCCCTCCCCTTTAGTTCGAACGAACTGGACTTGATTTATTTGTTTTTATTTGAATGAAGCTCGATTTCATGAATTGTGAATTGGAAGAGAAGGGATTCACAAAATCTGGCTTCGAACCTTGATTTGGTTTCTATTTTAATTGAATGATTCAAATAGAAAGGACCGCAATCACTAGAATTCGTTCTTATCAGATTGTAACCATTTTGTTTTCTTCGAATTCGAACTGATATATTCGTTTAATATAACTATATTCAAAAGATCGAATGGCTTCCAAAGGAAGACAGGGTAGCGTGCTTGAAACGAGAAGGGGAGACAACTAGGTCGACAAATATCAGATACTAGGGTGGCTACTGATTTAACCTGATTTGATTTAAATAAAGTTTTATTTAAGTTTCAACGCGTTCACTTATCGTATGCTCACACAACAACTCCAATCAATACGAAATTTGAAACCTGATAATAATACAATACTTCGGATCCAATGGAACTGGTTTCATCGAATTCCGAGACAGTGCCTCGGAAGGCTATTTTTAAATTCAATTTAAACGATATATTTTTAAAATCTGAACAAAACATCTTTAAATTCGATTCTATCACTTTTATTATCTTCAGTATTATCAATATAAATTTTACAGGCCTTCAAATTATTTTTAACAAGCTTAAAACTGCAGATTCAAAATTTTACCCAACTTGTACTTATTAATTCAATATTAATTATCAGATAAATAGAGATATTCGAAATGTAAGTTAAAATTACCCTTTTAAATATTTAAAATCAATTAAATGTTTCAATTTTAAATGTCTAAAAATTTCGGGTCGTCACAAATTTTATATAATAATATTTTGAGATAAAAATTTAATATTTGGATTACGTCCAATTAAACATAGCAGATTTTAAATTTTCAATTTATTTTATCAAAGTTTATTCCATTGTGAAATTCTATTTAATTCAAACTAGCTAATAAATTGCTTTAATAAATATTGCAGAATCAATTTCTTTAATAAATATTGCAGAATCAATGCATAGATGTTATCAATTTCATTTTTATGGTGGTACGGTCCTTTGCGTTTCCTACCGGTTAAATTATAAATAATTTGCTTTGATGGGTCAGCTAAATCAAAGCAATGTGACCATTGCTATTTATTTCTTTTATTAATTGCTACAATTATTTTCACCAAATCAAGGGTTGACCGTTACTTGGCTTTCAAATTTTGGACTCTGCATTCAAAAAGAAACGTATAATATAATAAGTACTTCATATTTATTTTCAGTACGTTTCACAAAATTTTCTCTGTCCATTCTTTTCTATTAAATATGTACTTGCAGCTATTATCAATCCATCGTTTCAGTTTATTATATGGTCCGTTACTCTGCCTTTTAAGATTTTAACGTGCAGCCGGTGGCATTAAAAGTTTAATTATCCACTGAATTATCGTGACCATCCCACTACTCTATATTTATTCCTGCACATTTTATCTTCACTTAAATTTCTCTGCCCGTTCCTTTTTCCATTTTAATATCCTTGCCTTTCCATACTCACGTGCTTTCCAATCAAGTCATAAATTGTTTAAATATCCACCTTATCAATTTGCCGTTGTTATTGCATCACACCAGTATATAATTCAAATCTATCATTATTCTACCATTTCTTCTATAATAAATTCTATGTAACAGTATATCATAAATGGACAGCTTATTCACCACCCATTCATTTCTCCTATTCAACTAATAATGGAATATAAAGTTATATATTTGGTATACAATTCAAACAACCGTTACCATTCATACCTCCTAAATTCTAGCGATTGACCCCTCTATTTCCATGGTTCCAATTTTAGTTGCTGGATTACTCATTCCTACTGTTCAACTATATTAAATATTTATAACCTGTAGTCTCTGAGCCTATTTAGCTTCATTTTTTCTTCCTCTCTGTTGCTTCTTGAAAAAAAAAGAGATTTTTCCCATTACAGTGCTAAAACACATATGATGTAAAAATGAAAAAGGACTAGTTATCCTTCCTATAGCTTCGTCAAGCCTCCACCACCACAGCTCGAACCACCTGTCAAGAGCCACAACCCAGTCCATGCCTCATCCCCTCGTCATCCATATTTTTATAAACGGTATGTGTATCATATTGCAATATATGTTTCGTTTTTAAATGTTTACATATAGCATGAATACGTACTAGTACTATATATAGTCTATTTTGTTTAATGGATATGTTATACAAGTTGCGTTTTCTTTGGTCTAATGGATTTCGAAACTTATAATAAATATTATTGCATTAGTTGTTGTTTTCAACTTCCTGCAACACTTTGTTTTTTTATTATAAATTTTAGCTTGCTGCAATTCTCTTTTCATCTATATTATTGTATTCTATTATCTAATATGTACATTTTATCTAGTTATATATATTATACTATAAGGTGTATATATATAAGTTTTCATAACCCTTTATAATATGTAGCTATGTATATAAGATTGGACCTGTTATATATGAAAGCATTGGTTATAGCAATTAAAAATATGCAAAGGAATTTATGGTGATATTTACTTATGAATAGAACAAGATACGTACCACCATCTGTATCCTCGTCTCTCTCCCCATGTTTATATATATATATATATATATATATATATTCTTTCTTTTTTTATCTTTTCACTCCATTCATTTTATAGCTTTTAATAAATTGACAAACGCTTTGGAAGTATTTAAACGCAGTACACGACAAATTTAATAAGCAGTGGTGTTTTACGTCATTTATAGCCAAAAAAATTGATAAGTTCATACATTTCTAAACTGAAAATAATAAATATATGATGCGATGGAATTTGAATTTTCATACGCCGTGCCATGAGTTGATCTTAAATTTAAAAGAGGTATGATATATCAATCGCTTACAAATAAGACGAAGATAACGTCCTAAATTAACTTTTAGCAAATTGAACGTTACCGTCGTTATTAAGAAACCAACGTATTGTGTCATTTGATTATTTGGGTACTAATAATACGTTACTTTATTTATTCCATCAATTCATTTCACACCACGTTATTTTAAATAAATTGCCACTCTTCTACTGAATTTATCCAAAAATTTAATAAAAATGATCCGACGGTGTATTAGCCTTCAGGACTAATCCCTGAATTCCAAACGTTGCATCCACTTTGCGTTCTGTTTTTTTTCTCTTTTTCCATAAAACGTATATAAAGTATAAAGTTTATATTTGTTTTCTGATGTTAGTTGAAATGTAAATATTGATTTTTAAATAGTGTATATATATATAAGCTACTTTTGTTGTTCGTATATAAATGGTATTGTATGTGCATTTTTATGAAATAGCGCCCAATGTATATTATTTTATAAAAGAATTCATTTGTTATGTCAACTAAATATATGTTACGTTTGGTTTATATAAATATATTATAACTGATGTTGACTGCTTTCATTATACTCTTTCTTATAGCTAAAATATGTCAGTATTGTAACCTAGCGCATGATTAATATTAGTCTGTTTATATAAGTATTTATTTCCAATTTCATATTGTATACATGCTTGATTCTAATTTATGTGTTTTAAATAAAAAAAATGATTTTGGAAAATATAAATACATATATATTTAATTTAATTTAATATGTGTTGAATTTAGAATATGATTTTATATATATACTTATATATAGTTATATATATATGAGTCCACTCATACCATTATCTTCACCGATCCCGTTCTGACTTGTCCATCAATTCTTGTTATCAGCTTTGATCGTTGAATTCGTGCCGATTTTTCTTTGCTTCGATTCATAATTCAAATTTCAGTGTCTGTAGCAGTATGCATATCCGTGTCATCTTCTGTATTCTCTAGGCTCGAGAGGTGAGTAATCACTCACGATTAACATTCTTTTATTCGTTAAATTTGATTTCAATTGAAACGACAATTGAAATATGCTGCTGTAATTATTTAAATTTGTTATATATGCTATTATCTGTAACTGTTCACTTGCAGGATATGACACCATATCCTGTTGTTTATATTATATTGGTATTGATGATATATGCCTGTTATTTTATTGTATTTCTGTTATCACTCTGCATGTTCCCTGTAGTTTAGAAATCGCTATGGGTTGAAATGATATGTAACGACCCACCTTTTTGGACAGTTTAAACCGACGATCAAATACACATGCCGGTTCCAAACCATTCAAAAGGGAAGATGGTTATTGGGCTAAATAAGAAAAGAAAAGAAAGAGAAATAAAGGAAATAAAACAACGCAGAATCTCGCAGCGGAACGATAAAATATAATAGTCAAATAAAAAGTTCATGAAGCTGTTTACAATACTTTGATCATTATTTATACAACCTTTATCAGAGTTATACATATACAACAGAACAAATAAAATAATGCAGCAGACAACATGATGCAAAGATAATAAGAGTAATTGACGCAGCGGATAATAACAAAACGATATAGATCGATGAAAGTAGCAAACGGTGGATTGAAGATACTGGAATGCCCAAATTCGTTGATCACAAAGATACCGAATTCTAGCTATCTTCGACACGTTGATCACGCACGATACCGTGAAGAAGATCTACAATTCTTCAAACGTTGATCAAGCGCACTTGATACCGTGAATTGGCTTCAACAATCGTTGAATCGAGCGCACTCGATTAACCGAAAGTGTAGATAGGAGATCACACTCAACTACCAATTTAGATGAAAGCACACAACAATCAAAACAAAGTTTTTATTCAAAAATCAATAACTTCAAATGTACAACACGCTCCCTATTTATAGCATTTTTACAACCGGCTCCTTAAGTGGTACACGACTTACGACTCACCCTTAGGTCGGCAACGACCTATCAATAAATGCAGCTCAAACACTTAAGTCGTACACGACTTAAAACACACGACCCAGATTACCTACAACATAACAGACACATAGCTCCTAAATCACAAACGACCTACGACTTACGGAATTACAACATATTACATCACTTAGGTCGTAGACGACCTAACTACTCACGACATAAGATTCAAACGACTTACGACTCAACATTCAATGACTCAAGGAAAATACAAACAAATTACAATATAACGTCACGACTTATGACTTATGACTTACTTAGGTCGTCAACGGTTTAACACTTATGCGACTTAAACTTCCGCGACTTATCATGAGTCGCAACTCGTGGGCTGCTTGAAGGATGGTGTCTTCACACGACTCAACTAAGTCGTAACCCGCTTTAAACTTAAGGACTTCAGCCACTGGAGCTTCTTCCTACTTCTTGTTAAGTCATGGACGACTTATAGCCGTGCCGTTAGATCATGTGCGACTTAACAAACCCGAACGATTTAAGCCTTGGTTAAGTCGTTGCTCCTTCCCATGTGACCTGTTAGGTCGTTCCTCCTCCTCACGTGACCCGTTAGGTCGGGGCCGACCTTCATTAACTCGTGAACGACCTAAGCCTTGTGCTTCCGTAAGTCGTGCTGCATCATCCTCCCCTGGTTGACAGAAATTCGACCTCGAATTTTCACCATCTTCTTCCACAACAAGTTCAGCTCCATGGTATGGAATTAAATATTTGACGTTGAAAACATCAGAAGTATGAACATCTTCTGGTATCTTCAATTGATACGCATTCTCATTGATTTTCTTTAGAATTTCAACTGGACCAATTTTTCGCGCCTTCATTTTATTGTACGTTCCCACCGGAAAACAATCTTTTGTCAACACTGCGTAAACCAAATTACCTTCGTTAAATTCAACACTTCGTCGCTTCAAATCTGCAGTTCGCTTATACTTCTCATTTGCCTTCACTAATCGTTCCTGAACGATTTTATGACATTCAGTTAATTCATCAACAAAATCAACAGCTCGTTTAACCGTCCTTTTCGATTGTGGTACTACCGCCAAATCCAACGGTCCCCTTGGCAAACTTGAATATACAATCTGAAATGGATTGTAACCTGTGCTTCTATTAACCGTATGATTATGTGGAAACTCTGCTTGACATAACTTCATATCCCAACTTTTCAGATTATCTTTCACAAGACACCGTAGTAAATTTCCCAATGATCTGTTCACAACCTCCGTCTACCCATCAGTTTGTGGATGGTAAGTGCTACTAAAATTCAGCTTTGTTTCGACCATCTTCCACAAACTTAACCAAAAGTGACTCAGAAAACGAGTATCCCTATCTGATACAATAGATTCTGGCAATCCATGAAGTCGATAGATCTCTTTGAAAAATAACTGAGCAACATGAACAGCATCCGCCGTCTTCTTGCAAGCAATAAAATGTACCATCTTCGAGAAACGATCCACCACAGCATATATAGAATCGTTACCCCTTTGAGTTCTAGGCGACCCTAAAACAAAATCCATACTGACATCAATCCAAGGTTTAGTTGGTACAGGTAACGGCATATACAATCCTGCATTAGTCGCAGTTCCCTTCAAAACCTGACAAATATGACATCTCTCCACAAACCTTTCAACCACCTTCCTCATTGACGGTCAAAAGTAAGATTGAGAAATCAAATGCAATGTACGATCACGGCCCACATATCCTTCCTCGTGCAACTCCTTGATAATCTTCATTCTCAAACTGCTCTCTGGAATACATAACCGATTCCCTTTAAACAGAAAACCATCCATCAACACAAATTCATTAGCACTCCCCTCCTTGACTTTCTCAACAAATTTCTTAAAGTAAGGATCTTCTTCAATTAGTTCTGGCAACAATTCAAACCCTATCACCTCAACCTTCATTGTAGTCAACAAGTGACTCCTTCTGCTCAATGCATCTGCTACACGATTCGTCACTCCTGACTTGTGTTTAACAACAAAAGTAAACTGTTGTAGATACGCAACCCATGAAGCGTGCCTAGCTGAAATTTTATCCTGCCCTTGCAAATGCTTCAAAGCTTCATGATCCGTATAGAGAACAAACTCCTTCTGAAACAGATAATGTCTCCAGTGCTTCACAGCTTGAACGATTGCGTAAAACTCAACATCATAAGTGCTATATCTCAACTTAGCTCCAGATAACTTCTCACTGAAATAAGCAACTGGTCTTCCTTTCTGACTCAAGACTCCACCAACCCCAACCTTCGATGCATCAGTATGTAATTCAAACAACAACTGAAAATCCGGTGAAACTAGAATTGGTGCTGTCGTCAAAAGTGTTTTGATCTTCTCAAAAGCAACCCCTTCTTCCTCTAACCACTCAAACTTCTTTCCTTTCATGCAATCGGTTACTGGTGCCATTACACTACTAAAATGTGGAATGAACCTTCGATAAAAAGATACCAACGCATGAAAACTTCTCACTTGAGTAATTGTCTTGGGTTGTGGCCAACTCATGACAGCCTCTACTTTACTTTCATCCACTTGAATACCTTCCTTCGACAAAACATATCCCAGAAACAAAACACTGTCCGTCATAAACACGCACTTCTTTGTTGCAGCATAAAATTTCTCCTGCCGTAGAATCAACAATACTTCACGCAAATGCTGGACATGTTTTTCCATACTCCCACTGTAAATTAAAATATCATCAAAATAAACAACCACGAACTTCCCAATGAATGGTCTGAAAATCTGGTTCATCACTCTCATAAAAGTACTCGGTGCATTCGATAAACCAAACGGCATAACCAACCATTCGTATAAACCTTCCCTGGTTTTGAAAGCAGTCTTCCATTCATCACCTGGTCTAATACGAATCTGATGGTATCCACTCTTCAAGTCAATCTTTGAGAACACAAGAGCTCCACTCAACTGGTCAATCAAATCATCAAACCTCAGCATAGGAAATCTATATCTCACAGTGATCTTGTTTAGAGCCCGACTGTCCGTACACATTCTCCACGTCCCATCCTTCTTCGGTACCTATAAGGCTGGCACTGCACAAGGACTCAAGCTCTCCTGAACACGCCCTTGTTCTAACAACTCCTCCACCTGCCTTCTGAACTCCTCATGTTCCTTCGGACTCATACGGTAGTGTGGTCTGTGTGGTAATACTGCCCCTGACACAAGATCAATCTGATGTTGAATATCCCTCAACGGTGGCAACTCCGTAGGCAACTCTTCAGGAAACACATCACTGAATTCTTCTAATACCGGCTTTACTTCCTCTGGAACTTCAAAATATTCAGTAGCTTCATGTCCAATCAACAAAAACACCTCTGGGCTCTCCTCTACTTCTTCAATAAATTCCTTCAAAGTCAATAAAGTCTTCAACTCCTCAATCTCTTTTGACTTGCTTTCTTCTTGTTGTCTCTTCTTTGGTACTAAAATGATCTTAACACCTTCAAACATAAAACTGTAGCTATTGGTATGACAGTCATGTTGCACTGCTCGATCATACTGCCATGGTCTTCCCAAAAGCAAGTGACAAACATCCATCTCAACCACATCACACCAAATCTTGTCTTTATATTTCTTCCCAATAGAAAATGGAACTCGAACTCGCCTGTCCACCTTCACTTCTCCTCCTTTTCTCAACCACGCTAACTTGTAAGGATTTGGATGCTTCTCCGTTTTCAGCTTCAACTTTCTCACGGCTTCAGTAGAAATAATATTGTCACAACTTCCCGCGTCAATCACAAATTTACAAACCTTTCCCAATATAGTACATGTTGACTGAAAGATATGACTCCTCAACCAACTAGACTCATCTTCTTGCTTGGGCGTTAAACAAGACCTCCTCATCATTAGATTACATCCTTCATCCCCTAATGCGATATCTTGTGCATCCTACTCAGCTGGACTAATTTCACCTTCAATAGCATCCTCACTTTCAACTTCAGCAATCATAGTTCGTTTCTTCGGCTTCGGACATTCATTACTCTTATGACCCACTTCCTGGCAATTGTAACATTTGAAACTGTTGTTGACCTTTGCCTTCGCAACTTCATTCACGACTAGTTCACTGACAGCTTTCGAAACATTGGAACTCCCACTAGCACCTTTGTTCTGAATATTGGAACTTGTAAACACACCACCCCCACGTCTTCCCTGCTTCTCCCAAGCCAACGCTTTCTGATGTGCTTCTGCTACAGAGCTTGGATCAAACATATTCACCATATCCTGGATCTGTATCCTCAACCCTCCAACAAATCTAGCAGTCAGCTGTTCCTCTGTCTCCATAATGTCGTTTCGAGCAATCGGTTGATAAAATTCATCAGCATAATCACTAACAGTCTTTGTCCCTTGTCTCAGATACTGCAACCTCTGATACATCAGTGATTGATAATTGTGAGGTAAAAATGTAGCCTTCATTAACTTCTTCATCTTCTCCCATGATTCAATCTTCGACTTCCCCATCCGTTCTCGTGTAAGTTTGGTTTGCTGCCACCATGCCATAGCTCTCCCCCTCAACCTAGTAGCAACCAACTTCACTCGACGATTCTCCGGAACTTCTTTGAAATCAAAGATCTCTTCAACATTAGACAACCAATCCAAAAATTCTTCTGCTACCATTCCACCTTTAAATTCAGGAATTTCCATCTTCATACCCGATTCCCAACGTCTATCATCTTCTACATCCCTATATAAATTTCGAACTTGGTCTCGATCTCGATAGTGAATACTAGCTCTATCACCCTCTTCATCCAATGTAGGTCTATATCGGTCTCGACCATCAACATCCCTTCGATCACGCATGTCTCTTCTACTATGTCTCTCTTCATCTCGATACGGCTCATCTTCAAACTCACGTGGAGTTCTTCTCTCTTCATGTCCATAGTCATGGTGATCTCTCCTTGATGAAATTGATGTTTCTCTTCTCTCTCTAAAAGATTGCGGCGATACCCTTCTATCTTCCGTAACCGATGGCGAAACTCGGTTTCCTCCATGGTTCGAGATTGGTGATCTCCTCCTTTGATTTTGATTCAAATCATTCATCAACTTCTCTAGCTTTCCAATACCTTCATCAAATTTCTCGTTAATACGTTGTTCCATTTGCTCGGCTTCTTCTCTTCTATACAACGCTTCAACATTTTGATGACGATTAGCTCTCCTTGGTGGCATGATTAAATCAACACAAACAATTCAACAAATCAAATGCAAACTTTAAACAAGACAAACTTCAAACTTCAGCCGCACGCTACCTCAAGCTCGGCTCCAACTCAACTCGGCAATAGGCAACGACCTAAGGCTTAGGTCGGCTCGGCTTTAACAAGCACGGCTTCAAGCACTTTTCTTTCAAACTTTGGCGCGCAAAAATCTCACGGCCAAATTCAAACAACTTCCACACTTTGATCCAAAAGAATATGGATCGAAAACTCCAAACTTGTTGCAACGACCGATGAACACGATGAACAACAAACTTCAAACTCCTTGGCTCCAAGACTCGTCTTAGCTATGATTGGCTAAGTCAAGCTCTGATACCAAAACTGACACAGCGGATAATAACAAAACGATATAGATCGATGAAAGTAGTAAATAGTGGATTGAAGATACTGAAATGCCCAAATTGGTTGATCACAAAGATACCGAATTCTAGCTATCTTCGACACGTTGATCGTGTACGATACCGTGAAGGAAGATCTACAATTCTTCAAACGTTGATCAAGCGCACTTGATACCGTGAATTGGTTTCAACAATCGTTGAATCGAGCGCACTCGATTAACCGAAAGTGGAGATAGGAAATCACACTCAACTACCAATTTAGATGAAAGCACATAACAATCAAACAAAGTTTTTATTCAAAAATCAACAACTTCAAATGTACAACACACTCCCTATTTATAGCATTTTTACAACCGGCTCCTTAAGTCGTACACGACTTACGACTCACCCTTAGGTCGGCAACGACCTATCAATAAACGCGGCTCAAACACTTAAGTCGTACACAACTTAAAACACACGACCCAGATTACCTACGACATAACAAACACATAGCGCCTAAATCACAAACGACCTACGACTTACGGAATTACAACATATTACATCACTTAGGTCGTAGACGACCTAACTACTCACGACATAAGATTCAAACGACTTACGACTCAACATTCAACGACTCAAGGAAAATACAAACAAATTACAATATAACGTCACGACTTAAGACTTATGACTTACTTAGGTCGTCAACAGTTTAACACTTATGCGACTTAAACTTCCGTGACTTATCATGAGTCGTAACTCGTGGGCGGCTTGAAGGATGGTATCTTCACACGACTCAACTAAGTCGTAACCCGCTTCCAACTTAAGGACTTCAGCCACGGAGCTTCTTCCTGCTTCTTGTTAAGTCGTGGACGACTTATAGCCGTGCCGTTAGATCGTGTGCGACTTATCAAACCCGAACGATTTAAGCCTTGGTTAAGTCGTTGCTCCTTCCTATGTGACCTGTTAGGTCGTTCCTCCTCCTCACGTGACCCGTTAGGTCAGGGCCGACCTTCATTAACTCGTGAAGGACCTAAGCCTTGTGCTTCCGTAGGTCGTGCTGCATCAGTAATAGTATACCAAATCTTCATCTTCGTCCTCCAGAATAGATCTTCAATAAGCTGAAAAACTCAGGTCTGACCCGAGCGTAATGAAAAGACAAAACACTCGAGTCAGGACTAAAATATCCTTATGAAAGTTAAATCAATCGTAAATAAATATGAGTGTAACGGCGTCAGAGATGTTTACGTGGTTTGACATCTCATATCCAGTGTAAACGTGCATGCAATAACTCAAGAGATGTTACGGGATTTTCCATCTCTCAAGGATCCGTTAAACTATCTACTATGTAGTACAATACGCTATTATAATATGTCTACAGTAAAGTAAAAGTATTAAAATAGCGTTAAGGCGTTACCATAATTCCCCTTAACACATTTTTATAATGCCATAGTCTATACAGCACCGTAAACCCCACCGTAAACTAGTGGTTATCAGAGGGTACCCCATAGGTATAACACAAAACAAAACGTAGTGGTTGCGAATAGGATAATCAGTATGACAAGGTACATGAGGCGATACCAACTAGGATACTAGTAGTTGCGTGATCCGGACTGATGTTGAGCATAGCCAGTAGCTACCTCAACACCGCGAAACAACACTCCCAAATCGAATCACAAAGGGTAATAGATATGGTATCGAAGAAGTGTGTCCGCTAGAGGTGGCGAACCTCAATGGCCCAGCATGGCTCCTGTTTTAGTCATGTCAGGGATCATCCAATATCATTCTCTTTCTTCAATCAACGCGTTCACCAAACCATCCACTTCATTCTGGGTCAACACTCCGCGTATAATAGTTATTAAAGTGGTATTCAATATCGACAGAGAGTATGTCCATATCTGATCCCGGTCCCTTTAATAACTACGTATTATTACACCGGTGGCTCTTTTACATTTCAACCAATTCATAATTGATATCAAAATATCATATTCGCTTCAAAAATCAAATCCATTTCAAATATCATCATATCTATTCAAAATATAAGATTCCGTTTCAAAAATCATTTTTTGCTTCAATATCTCATTTCGAGTTCAAAATCGGTTCGAATTTCAATTTAGGTTGCAACTTCATTTAACCCAATTCGTATTTACATTCAAGATTTAAACATAAACATTTCACCTTATTGACCAGCTTGAAATTGAAGAAAATAGTTTTAAGTAGTTTAAAAGTAGTTTAAATAATTAAGATAGTTAAAAATACTTAAAATCTTAAATGGATTTAAATAGATAAATTAGTTTAAAATAATTTAAATTGGGTGAAGTAGATTTAAAATAGATTAAAATAAGTTAACATGGTTTAAGATGGGTTAAAATAATTTAATTTGGTTAATATAGGTTAAAATAGTTTAAGTATTTAAAGATGGTTTATATAACAGAGTAATTTGGAAAACAAACTGAAACAGCTTCAAAACCAAACCATTTCAATTATAACTTCCCAATTCAAATCAATTTCAATTTCCATTCTACCGATTCAATTTCGATTTCAATTCAAATCAATGTCAGCTTTGACTTTAAATTAATTAAATTTTACATTCACTTTCAATTAATTCAATTTCAATTTATATCAATTTGGAGCTTGATTTTTCAAAAATATCAATTTATAACACTTAACAAAATTAACCTTCAATATTCAAATTTAAAACCAAATTTCAAATATGATTCAGTTCCAAGCTCAATTTCAAAATATCATTTTTATCACCTTTACTTAGTAATACTCAAAGCTCGAAATAATGTTAAATCTTTAAAACAAACAAATTTCGAAATTCAATCATATCCCAATTTTTTTAAATTTCAAAGTCTCAACTTAAATTATTTAACAATTTATATTAACCAAAATTTATTTCAACCTTCCAAACTCAATTTTCGATAAATTCGATTTCTATGAATTGATTTCTATTTATAACTTTTGAATCAAAACATTTAAATAAATTCCAAATCGACGATTTTAAAATTTATTAATTTAGCCAATCCGGTGTCCGTATATAATTTTCTATCCTATGGCCAAGTAATTATTTATTTCAATTAAATGTCAGGGATGAATATTATTACTTAAATCAAATCACAGTTTCATATGTATGCATAACAGGATACATATAAGCAAATAAACATCCAAACATTTAAATATCAACCAATAGCATCCATCAAAATACATCACCCAATAGACAATACAATTCATGACAATTTCATATTTATCAATGTCAGGTAATTTAATCGCAATTCAATTTTAATTTCAATTTAACTGTCAATTAAATTTTTTAACGGTTAATTCAAATGGCAATCTATATGACAATTAAATTTTATCAAACAACGACAAATAAAATTCATATCACTTCATAATATTAAATTTAACTAGCATAAAGATATTCAGTATGTTGTGAGCATTATAAAACACTCACCTTGATTTCAATGTAGTTCCAGCGTTTTATTTCGAATAAAATTAAACGAGCGTTTAATTTTACCCAAAATTTCCACTAGCTCCAAATGACTCCAATCCAGCTCCATTGCGTAGTATTCGTCAATACGGTTCCAACGTACTTCGTCTCATCAGTTTTCGACCTCGTAGCAAAAGGTTATTGCATTTTAAAGTTACGCGAATTTTAAATATAAACAACTTACAAATCTTTTTTTTTTCAAACCCTATCACTTCTGGACCGTTAGATCCCCAAGCTCCAACATCAGGCCGATCCCCCTCTCCTTCTTCCCAACGTGAAAACTCACGTACTCTTCTAACCCATAGCCGCCACCTCTCAACCCAATATCGCGACCACCTCCGGCGTTTTGAAGATGATCAGTGACCACCACCACGCGCGCCACCACACGAGCCACCAACGCCAGGAGCAGCTCGAAGGTCGGCCCCCCATCTCGCCTTGAAAAACGTGAAAAACGCAGCGGCTTTGAACTGAAATTGCCGTCGATCCGTGGCTCCGTTTTCGATCTCCACCGTTGGATAGCTAGATCTTGATGCCCTCTACAACTTTGTAGTTGACGACTTTTGCTAATTATTTGTAGATTTGGAGATAATAGAGGAGGAAGTTCGACTATTTCTGGCCTTCGAAAATGAAAGTGGCGGCTGGAACAAAAGGAGTTAGGGTTTGGAGCAAATGGAAGAGATGGGTCCTTTTATAGAAAATTGCAAAAACACTATTCATCCAAAATTTTCCGTACTCCAAACGAAGCGTGCCGGCTGGCGTTTCTAGGGTTTACCCTGCATTCCAGACACAATGGAACAGGTTTCGGAAGCTAATTCGATCATCTGTGCGAGTTACGGCAATAAACGATCAAATTTAAATCAAACCGATTCAACTAATTTCTATGCGTTTTGGCTTGCCCCGGACAAACGGTAAATCCGATTGACACGAAATTTTAAACCTTACAATAATATGACTTTACGGATCCGATGAAACTGGTTTCGTCGAAATCCGAGACTGTTTGAAAAATGGCTATTTTAACTCGTCAATTTAATATTAAAATATTCAATTTTCACAAATTTACTTTTAATTCGATTTTAAAAGTTCTACAACATCATTCTAACTTTAATATGATAAAATAAATTTTTACAAATAATTTTTAATCATATTAACCCGTTATTCAATTATTCAATAAATTCCAAATATTAATTTAAACAATTTTGATTATCCAATAATTCATTATCCTTTGAAATATTTGAAATTGAACTTATAAGATTCAACTTTTAAAACCAATTCACATCTTAGAATACTATTTCCAATTTACAGTTATTCAATTATTCAATAAGTTTTAAATATTTACTTTAAACAATTTACCTGTTCAATATTCAATTATTTGATTTTAAATAGATTTTACTTATCAATAAATTACTCTATTATACCCAATGAATTCAACATTTATTATCCTATCCAACTATTGATTGCAAAGGCATTCACTAAGTAGTATTTATTTTTCAATACTTATTACTATTCAAATCTTCGAAACCAATCTATTAAAATTTGTATTACTACCTTAATAATTCACAATTCTTATTCACTTATTTACATTTGTTTTTCCATATATTCCCTTATAACCAAGTTATAACATTTGAGTTAATTCAATTAGATTGGAACTCCATTCAATCTATAAATAATTACTTGGATAATTATTGTTGCAATTCATTCCAGTTATTATTATTCCAAACGAATTACAATTTTTTTTTTCTAACATTAAATCACGAAATCTTATTAAATTAGCTATTTTAATTATCGAAAATTTACGGGTCATTACATGATACATACCCGAACAGACTTTAGAATAGGAGAAAATCGTTATGGGTTGAAATGATAAACCCAAGCGATTTTCATTTAATTGAATGTAGGATTACGGGTTGAAATGATATCCACCCATATATATTTAGTATACGGATTGAAATGATAAATATCCGTAGCACTTGACTATATGATAGGAAATATATACAGACACCGTTGGTCCATATAAATATTTTGAAAATAAGTTTCTACAGTTGAAAAGAAATAGATGGGATTTAATATGTAACGACCCAGAATTTTTAATAATTTAAATTTGAATATTTAATTAATTTTAAATATTAATAAGTGAATTTTTGGAGTCGAATAAATTTTATTTTGAATTTTGGATTTAATTTTGCAATTAAATCGATTTATTTAATAGTGAAATTCCACAAATAATTAGATATTGGGTTAAATATAATGGGAAATGGTTTGGAAAATTTTGTTTTATCATATTAAAGTTATAGAAATATTTTAGAACTTGTAAAACTGAATTTGGAGTAAATTTGTAAAAATTGAATATTTTAATATTTAATTATCGACTGAAAAATAGCCAATTTTTGAACAGTCTCAAAATTGAACGAAACGAGTTCCATTGGATCCGTAATAGTTAGTTATTATCGGATTTCAAATTTCGTAGCAATCGGAGTTGTCGTTTGACCGTGGCAGCTCGAAACGCATCGATATCGTTTTAATATTTATTTAGCGAGTTAAAATAGCCATTTTTCAAACGGTCTCGGATTTCGACGAAACCAGTTTCATCGGATCCGTAATGTGATATTATTGCAAGATTTCAAATTTCAAGTCGTTTGGATTTGCCGTTTGTCCGGTACAAGCCAAAACGCCTAGAAATCGTTTAAATCGGTTTAAGTTTAAATTGAGCGTTTATAGTCGTATCTCATACATACTTCCGAATTAGCTTACGAAACCTGTTCCATTGCGTCCGGAACGCGGAAAAACTTTAGAATCGCCTGTCGGAACGCGTAGATTGGAGTTCGTTTGCATAAGTTATTAAAAAGAGAATTTTATTATTAAAATAAGATTAATAACATATATATATACTAATATTTTCACTAAACCCTATTCTATTATCGTGGCCGCCAGTTATAGCTTCAATGGCCGAAAATCGCCGATTTTCCTTCCTCCAAATCTTCCAATCCGTGCAACGATTCAACGAACTTCCAACTAGAAAATCGTAGAGCATCAAGAGATCTCCACATCCAACGGTCGAGATGTAAAATGGAGCTATGGATTGATGGCGGTGGGGCCGTGAAGGGCTGTAGGTCGCGCGCGTTTTTCATGCTACAGGGGGGGCCGAGCTCCAAGAGAATCTGGGCGCTGGTGGCTCTCGTCGAGGCGCTTCGTTTGGCGGTGGTATGATGGAAGTTCGTGCTTCGTGGTGGTCGGAAAATCAAGCCCTAGTTCAAGCTTGATGGGTTCTTGGTGCGTGTTTTGTTCCTGGTGAGGAGTTACGTGCGCGTGAAAGGAGAAGGGGGATTGCAAGTTGCGGCCTGGATTGCTGGAGTTTGAAATCAAGGGCTGTGATGTAAAAGGTTAAAATTATAAAAGGAGATGTAGATTTTATTATATTATAAATCGTTCAAACTTTAAAATATGATATCTTTTTGCTGCGAGGTCCAAATTGAACGAGATTTTTTGCGTTGGAATCGTATCGTCGTGCTCTTCGCAATGCAACTGGTTTGGAGTCGATTGGAGCTCGTTTGAATTTCGGGTAAAATTAAACGTTCGTTTAATTTTATTCGAAACGAACGCGAAAAACGGAAATAAAATCAAGGTGAGAACTCCTCACTCAATTGAAAGGTTTTGTTTAAAATTTTAAATAGTTAATATTGATTGATAATTGTTGATTGATTGTGGTAGTAGATATAATAGGATATATATTATATATAGCAATATATATATATTGGCATATGTATATATTGGATTTGATTTCCCGCCTCGTATAGCGGATGAGACCCTATTGCGCCGTTATTAAGCGGAATATTTATAAAATCCCATATACCGCGATATTCCACCTCGAAGTGGAATTGGTATTGTGCTAACGTCTGTGGTTGCAGGGTAACAGGTTGGAGGGATCCAACTGGATTCCTCACATATTTATTTGTTTATAAATATTATGTTGATTGTTGATAATCATATTGGTATATGACACTTATTCCCGTGATTGACCATCTAATGTTGTTGCATCATCGGATTCAAATTTTTAAAAATTAAAATAACGGTTTTGAATTTAAAAGGGGTTTTAAATCGATTTTTCAAAGAATATGGTTTATTAAAATTTTGAATTGATTAAATTTTAAAATAAATAGATGGATAAAATTTTATGTTTTAAAAATTTATATTTTTATAAAATATAACTTAAAAGAAATTTTTAACAATAATAGGTTTTTATAAAATAGTTAAATTTGGTTTTTGGGAAGTTATTATTATTAATGGTTTATATAAAGGATTTTATAAATGGATGTTTTTAAATTAAATTTATTGAAGTTATAGAATAAATTTATAAAGTGTTAAGTTGATGTATAACATGAATTCCACTAGGATTTATAGATTAATAAATGTGAAATTTATAAAACGAATGGTTATTGGAAAATTTTAAGTTTATAAGTTATTCACTTATAAAAATGAATTTGGGGCATAAAAAGGGGGTTTGTTGAAATTGTTAATAAATGAAGATTTCATTAGTTGAAATTATTATAAACCATAAAGAAATCTTGTAAGTGATAAGATTTTAAATCGGTGAAGTTCAAAGGAACGATTTGGTAAATAAATAATATTATAAGTATTTAACTTACAATATGGCTTTTGGGTATGAAATTGGGTTATGTAAATTGCATCGGATTAATAAAGGAATTTATAAAATTGGGGTTTATAATAGAAATGGAATTTATAAACTATGTTTATAAATTTGAAATTCATCGAATTTGATAAATTGAAATATGGGAATTTGTTAAGTGGGCTATATTCACTATTTTGAATATTGAATAGATTATTAAATAAAATGGGTTTGTTTTTGGGAAAGGAATGTTTTAAATGGAATTTAAAACGAATTAAAGGTGTTTTAAAATGTATTGAGTATTGAAAACATAGATTTCAACATTGATTGTTGAAATAGACGTTTTCGAGAAACAGAAGGGGATAATTTGTATAGTATTGGATTTATATATCTATTTTTTTTTTATTTCAAATCCATATACTAGTGTTTTTGGGTTGTCGTAAATGATGTTTTACGCAACATCCGTTTTGACCCAAATAAATGTGAATAAAAGAATGTTTTCTTAAAGAGAATGGAATAAAATACTTAACGGTAACTTAAGTATATTGAGTATTTCCAAATTGTTGAAAATAAATAAATTTGTGAATTACTTATTTTAAAAATAAGCATGGGAATGGTTTTCTAATATGAAATGGAACGGTTTTTGTGAATTCACCTTTAAGGTAATTGAAAGCAAATAACTTGAAATCGATTTGGGAATCGTATGCTAGTAGATGCTTGGAATTTAAATCCACTTTGGAATTTATATATATGAAGGGAAATTTGTTTAAAAATAAATGTTGATTTATTTTTAAAAATGAAAATATAATTTACGAATTTGGAACGTAAGTTAAAATAAATCGGTAAAGATTTATTTGGTGATTTGAAATTTGTTTTCAAAAGGTATATATGGTTAAGGTGATTTGGAATTAGTTTTCAAATGGTTAAGGTGATTTGAAATTGGTTTGCAAATGGTTAATGTGATTTGAAAATTGGTTTTCAAATGGTAAAGGTAAATTGAAAATTGGTTTTTCAATTGATTTAGTGTGGAAATTTTATCGTGAAGTGGTTTTGGTAAAGCAAATAAATTGGACAATTATTTGGAAATTGTGTATATATATCTTGTAAAGATATTTTGGGACTTAATAATTTTGGAAAAATTATTTGGAATCTGATGATGTGGCGCATCTTTATTGATAGTTAAATAACCGACTATCAATATTTACCCTTGGATGGTATTTGTTGTGATTGTTGTGATTGAATTGCCACACTTATTTTTAAAATAAGCGCTCGCTATTCGGTTTAGCCGGGAGAGGACCTTTGTGTCATATATCCCATTCCGAATATGCGATACGTCGTTTGGATTGCATTTGAAGACCGGTGTTGAAGACCGGGTATTTGTGAAAACGATAGGATGACCTATCGATTGTCTCCGCATCGTTAGCTACGATATGGAGATTTCCTTTGTGATGGGAAATTTTATCGGGATTGTGAATACCCGGATTGCAAGGGCTTCTTTGGAAGTGCCTTCGGTTCTGTTCGAACCCGGAACAGACTTGTATGGTTACATGTCTGACATTACATTTTGAGAATTAGAGCCGATTTCTTTCAAATACATTTCTGTTGGTGGCGGAGAATTTATTCTCTTAGCTTAACACCCTTCTCTGAGACGTACGAGCTCAGAGGTTATGTAGTTGAAGGTTATCAGCGATATTTCCCAATCGGGTAATGTGGCATGCTGAGTGCTGCTGTGTGATGATCATTGGTTGGTCATTTGTGATATGATCATTTGTTTGATCATTTATCTTTGTGATTATTGCTTTGGTCATCTGTGGACCCGAAGCATGGCTTTGTTACACAAAGCGTAGCTTTGTGGACGAGACTTCGTCAGGACCTCACTCCCCGGAAATGGTCGAAACAGGAATATGCGGCAAGGTTATGAGGGTCGCGCCCTTTAGGGTATGTCATTTCCTTCTGGTAAAGGGTGGTATCATGGTATGGAGCCCAGATACTTACTCATGTTGATACACTATACCTATTACTGTGTGGTGTTGTTGTTGCGAGCGCTCGGATAAAGGTCCCAAAGGACCGGGGGATGACATATTCGTGTAGTAGTTACCTAGTTACAGAGGTAACCCGGCCTTGTGTTGGCAGAGATCTAACCGTAACGTTAGTTTCTCGGGACGTCCCGCCAGAGGCGATCCCATGTGGCAGTAGGAAGTTCCTTAGCCTGACCATTTGTTGGAAATCCATTCCTCCAATACGCGCCTTGTACGGTTTTAGTTGTATTACCTGCCATTCACTTATGGTGGTCACCACTGTTTGGATGGTAGCTATAGTAGGCATAGTTCGGAATGTCTATGCTGGCTAGGATTTATATTCTACTTTCGAAATTGTTTTCTACACTATGCACTAGTAATAATATCAAAAATGATTTGATTTTTGCGTAGTAAGCATCTTTGACTATCATAAGGAGAAATCTCCTCCAATTCTGCGTTTGCATTGTGTGTGTGGCGGGAGGCCTTATGGTAGTTTCATTTTTCCAAAAAGCATTTCGAATTTCGAAAGTTAAATTTAAATTTTCTTGTTGCTTGTTTAAAGATAAACTGTTTTTGAGTTCTCACACCAGTCACATGACTGACCTGGAGTTTATTGTTCCTTTCCTAAACTCTGGGTGCCCACTATTTTCCACACGGGCAGTCTAGAGTTAGGTTATCAGGTTATTCTGGATTCGGGAGTTGCTGTGCAGATCTGGAGGCGAGCCAGATAGCGTAGTCTATTATTTATTGTATATAGTATTTCTTTCCGCTGTTGTTGTCGTACACTCTGATTGATGTAATGTGATGTAATGTATAAAATGTATAGTTCTTTTGTTTTAATGAATATTCATTTATCTATTATATATTGTTCCGCTGCGACTGTGAGATTCTGTTATTGTTTCTCGTTCTGTTACTTGTTTTTCTGTTTTCTCTTCTCTTTCTTTCTTTCTTCTTCTACCTCTTTCTTCTTCTAAAACCCTAACGGTTCGATTTTTCGGCAACGAAAAATCGCGATCGTTACATTTGGTATCAGAGCATATGGTTAAGCGACAACCTGCTCTGTTGGGTATTACTCATTAGAGATAGAGTCAGCAGTACTCTAGAATGAGTATGAGTGTAATAATAGATATGAGTGCGTATTTGTTAGTGAGTATAAAATTGTTTTATATTGTGATGATTGGTTTGTTGAGTGGTATATGAACCTTCGTCGGCGCAGCCTCGAAAACTGAATCGAAGGGGTTCCTAAACACTTGAATAGAACAATTCGACACAATATTGTTTTAAATTGGGTAAATGAAATAATTTTACCTTGATTATATTTTGTATATAAAGAAAATAATTTTTCAGGAATTATTGAAGTGTGTATATAATTGATTGCTTGGTTGTTGTAAATGATATAAATATAAAATAATTAAAAGTTGTTTGAATGAGCTAATAAAAGCAACTATTGTAAAAAGAATAATGGTATAAACCAATGAATCATAAGATGAAATTATAATTAATAATGAGTTACAATTGTAAGATAATCATGTATGTATATAAGAAGTAAAATTATATAAGTAAAAGGTTTATAAAAGTGATTTATGAATAGAAAGAAAACTTTTTGAAAGAATAATTAGCATTGATTTCACTATTGTCACTGGGAAATAATAAGGGTGATGACTGCAGCATCATCAGTATCATTTTCGAGTTTTTATGTGATGGATTTGCTACAATAATGAAATTTAAAATTGAAGTTTTGTTGTAATAAACCAATTTGAAATTAAAATTCAATTTGAAATTGATAAATATAAGTGAAAAAGGTTTTGAACTTATAATATAAGTTAGAAGTTGAATAATAAGTTTTATAACTTATTAAATGAGAAAATGTAAGTAAAACCAGTTATTGAAGTGGTTAAACAATTAAGTTAAATAAAATGGAATATGAATTTGAATATTGACATGAATTTGACTTAAGTAAAAGTTAAATAGGATTTACTTTAGAATTGAAATCCGAATTGGATTGATAAGTTGAAACTTAAGTTTAATTAACAAATGATGTTTAAATGGAATAACTTAAGTGAAGTTGAATAAAAAATCGATCTTTGCATCAAAGTTAAATAATCAAGTGAATTAAATGATGTAAATAAAGTTGAAATGGAATGCAAGTTAAGGAATATTGAAAGAATTGATGTTAATATCAAAGTAAGTGAATAAAGTGAGTAAATGAAATTGTTAAAGATGTGAACTTAAGTTATATAAATGAAATTCAATTTCATTTGTAAAAAGAACTAGCAATTGAATTAAAGCATGGATTGAATGTTAATCAATAGAATATGAATAAGTTGATATGAAATGATGCATGCAAGTGTAAATTTATTTGAAAATAGTTGAATAATAGAATGAAAATCAATTGAATGCTAAACCAATTGGAATTAAAACAGTTGAACCAAATTGAATGTAAGTAAAATGAATAAAATTTGGTTGTATTGGATGTACATTGGTCGTTATTGCTTGTTGGTTGATTTTATGTAAATTCATTAAATGTTAATGAAATTGAATTAGTAAAATTTGAAAGCTATGTAATTGAATTCAAATGAAAATTGAAATGCAAAGTTGAATGAAAATGAATATGCAACTTCAATAATAAACCAAAAGTGGTATAAGAAGCATGTATTGGGAATTTTATAATTGAATTGGCAAATTGGTTTGAATATTATAATTGGATATTATGCTAGCAGGATATACAGGTTATAAAGGAATTGGGATTTTGATTTCAAAGTAAAAAAAATTTGTAACGCTCGACAAAAAGGTACGTATTTCAGTTTTTATATGAGATTTGATGATATCCTTCTCTAGCCACTTGGCTTTCTCTTTTCTTTTTGATTCTGAGGGGCCGTAGTGCCATTTTGTAGTCGTACCGATCTAGCCGCGCAAAGGAGACTCTGGCGAAATTTTTCGAAAATTTCGGGTGTTAGAAAAAATTTTGAGAAATTTTGAAAGTTTGAAATTTGAATTTAAATTTAAATTTAAATTGTTAAGTAAACGAAGTTGTTTGAAACTTATAATTAAATTGGGAAAGCTAATTGAAATGATAGTGGATCTTTAATAAAAAGGATTGTTTTGAAAAGTTAATAAAACTAATTAGTTTTGGAAGAGTAATAAACGGATTAGGATCGTTCTCCTTAACTTGCAATTTCGAGGACGAAATTCTTTTAAGGGGGGAAGATTGTAACGACCCAGAATTTTTAATAATTTAAATTTGAATATTTAATTAATTTTAAATATTAATAAGTGAATTTTTGGAGTCGAATAAATTTTATTTTGAATTTTGGATTTAATTTTGCAATTAAATCGATTTATTTAATAGTGAAATTCCACAAATAATTAGATATTGGGTTAAATATAATGGGAAATGGTTTGGAAAATTTTGTTTTATCATATTAAAGTTATAGAAATATTTTAGAACTTGTAAAACTGAATTTGGAGTAAATTTGTAAAAATTGAATATTTTAATATTTAATTATCGACTGAAAAATAGCCAATTTTTGAACAGTCTCAAAATTGAACGAAACGAGTTCCATTGGATCCGTAATAGTTAGTTATTATCGGATTTCAATTTCGTAGCAATCGGAGTTGTCGTTTGACCGTGGCAGCTCGAAACGCATCGATATCGTTTTAATATTTATTTAGCGAGTTAAAATAGCCATTTTTCAAACGGTCTCGGATTTCGACGAAACCAGTTTCATCGGATCCGTAATGTGATATTATTGCAAGATTTCAAATTTCAAGTCGTTTGGATTTGCCGTTTGTCCGGTACAAGCCAAAACGCCTAGAAATCGTTTAAATCGGTTTAAGTTTAAATTGAGCGTTTATAGTCGTATCTCATACATACTTCCGAATTAGCTTACGAAACCTGTTCCATTGCGTCCGGAACGCGGAAAAACTTTAGAATCGCCTGTCGGAACGCGTAGATTGGAGTTCGTTTGCATAAGTTATTAAAAAGAGAATTTTATTATTAAAATAAGATTAATAACATATATATATACTAATATTTTCACTAAACCCTATTCTATTATCGTGGCCGCCAGTTATAGCTTCAATGGCCGAAAATCGCCGATTTTCCTTCCTCCAAATCTTCCAATCCGTGCAACGATTCAACGAACTTCCAACTAGAAAATCGTAGAGCATCAAGAGATCTCCACATCCAACGGTCGAGATGTAAAATGGAGCTATGGATTGATGGCGGTGGGGCCGTGAAGGGCTGTAGGTCGCGCGCGTTTTTCATGCTACAGGGGGGGCCGAGCTCCAAGAGAATCTGGGCGCTGGTGGCTCTCGTCGAGGCGCTTCGTTTGGCGGTGGTATGATGGAAGTTCGTGCTTCGTGGTGGTCGGAAAATCAAGCCCTAGTTCAAGCTTGATGGGTTCTTGGTGCGTGTTTTGTTCCTGGTGAGGAGTTACGTGCGCGTGAAAGGAGAAGGGGGATTGCAAGTTGCGGCCTGGATTGCTGGAGTTTGAAATCAAGGGCTGTGATGTAAAAGGTTAAAATTATAAAAGGAGATGTAGATTTTATTATATTATAAATCGTTCAAACTTTAAAATATGATATCTTTTTGCTGCGAGGTCCAAATTGAACGAGATTTTTTGCGTTGGAATCGTATCGTCGTGCTCTTCGCAATGCAACTGGTTTGGAGTCGATTGGAGCTCGTTTGAATTTCGGGTAAAATTAAACGTTCGTTTAATTTTATTCGAAACGAACGCGAAAAACGGAAATAAAATCAAGGTGAGAACTCCTCACTCAATTGAAAGGTTTTGTTTAAAATTTTAAATAGTTAATATTGATTGATAATTGTTGATTGATTGTGGTAGTAGATATAATAGGATATATATTATATATAGCAATATATATATATTGGCATATGTATATATTGGATTTGATTTCCCGCCTCGTATAGCGGATGAGACCCTATTGCGCCGTTATTAAGCGGAATATTTATAAAATCCCATATACCGCGATATTCCACCTCGAAGTGGAATTGGTATTGTGCTAACGTCTGTGGTTGCAGGGTAACAGGTTGGAGGGATCCAACTGGATTCCTCACATATTTATTTGTTTATAAATATTATGTTGATTGTTGATAATCATATTGGTATATGACACTTATTCCCGTGATTGACCATCTAATGCTGTTGCATCATCGGATTCAAATTTTTAAAAATTAAAATAACGGTTTTGAATTTAAAAGGGGTTTTAAATCGATTTTTCAAAGAATATGGTTTATTAAAATTTTGAATTGATTAAATTTTAAAATAAATAGATGGATAAAATTTTATGTTTTAAAAATTTATATTTTTATAAAATATAACTTAAAAGAAATTTTTAACAATAATAGGTTTTTATAAAATAGTTAAATTTGGTTTTTGGGAAGTTATTATTATTAATGGTTTATATAAAGGATTTTATAAATGGATGTTTTTAAATTAAATTTATTGAAGTTATAGAATAAATTTATAAAGTGTTAAGTTGATGTATAACATGAATTCCACTAGGATTTATAGATTAATAAATGTGAAATTTATAAAACGAATGGTTATTGGAAAATTTTAAGTTTATAAGTTATTCACTTATAAAAATGAATTTGGGGCATAAAAAGGGGGTTTGTTGAAATTGTTAATAAATGAAGATTTCATTAGTTGAAATTATTATAAACCATAAAGAAATCTTGTAAGTGATAAGATTTTAAATCGGTGAAGTTCAAAGGAACGATTTGGTAAATAAATAATATTATAAGTATTTAACTTACAATATGGCTTTTGGGTATGAAATTGGGTTATGTAAATTGCATCGGATTAATAAAGGAATTTATAAAATTGGGGTTTATAATAGAAATGGAATTTATAAACTATGTTTATAAATTTGAAATTCATCGAATTTGATAAATTGAAATATGGGAATTTGTTAAGTGGGCTATATTCACTATTTTGAATATTGAATAGATTATTAAATAAAATGGGTTTGTTTTTGGGAAAGGAATGTTTTAAATGGAATTTAAAACGAATTAAAGGTGTTTTAAAATGTATTGAGTATTGAAAACATAGATTTCAACATTGATTGTTGAAATAGACGTTTTCGAGAAACAGAAGGGGATAATTTGTATAGTATTGGATTTATATATCTATTTTTTTTTTATTTCAAATCCATATACTAGTGTTTTTGGGTTGTCGTAAATGATGTTTTACGCAACATCCGTTTTGACCCAAATAAATGTGAATAAAAGAATGTTTTCTTAAAGAGAATGGAATAAAATACTTAACGGTAACTTAAGTATATTGAGTATTTCCAAATTGTTGAAAATAAATAAATTTGTGAATTACTTATTTTAAAAATAAGCATGGGAATGGTTTTCTAATATGAAATGGAACGGTTTTTGTGAATTCACCTTTAAGGTAATTGAAAGCAAATAACTTGAAATCGATTTGGGAATCGTATGCTAGTAGATGCTTGGAATTTAAATCCACTTTGGAATTTATATATATGAAGGGAAATTTGTTTAAAAATAAATGTTGATTTATTTTTAAAAATGAAAATATAATTTACGAATTTGGAACGTAAGTTAAAATAAATCGGTAAAGATTTATTTGGTGATTTGAAATTTGTTTTCAAAAGGTATATATGGTTAAGGTGATTTGGAATTAGTTTTCAAATGGTTAAGGTGATTTGAAATTGGTTTGCAAATGGTTAATGTGATTTGAAAATTGGTTTTCAAATGGTAAAGGTAAATTGAAAATTGGTTTTTCAATTGATTTAGTGTGGAAATTTTATCGTGAAGTGGTTTTGGTAAAGCAAATAAATTGGACAATTATTTGGAAATTGTGTATATATATCTTGTAAAGATATTTTGGGACTTAATAATTTTGGAAAAATTATTTGGAATCTGATGATGTGGCGCATCTTTATTGATAGTTAAATAACCGACTATCAATATTTACCCTTGGATGGTATTTGTTGTGATTGTTGTGATTGAATTGCCACACTTATTTTTAAAATAAGCGCTCGCTATTCGGTTTAGCCGGGAGAGGACCTTTGTGTCATATATCCCATTCCGAATATGCGATACGTCGTTTGGATTGCATTTGAAGACCGGTGTTGAAGACCGGGTATTTGTGAAAACGATAGGATGACCTATCGATTGTCTCCGCATCGTTAGCTACGATATGGAGATTTCCTTTGTGATGGGAAATTTTATCGGGATTGTGAATACCCGGATTGCAAGGGCTTCTTTGGAAGTGCCTTCGGTTCTGTTCGAACCCGGAACAGACTTGTATGGTTACATGTCTGACATTACATTTTGAGAATTAGAGCCGATTTCTTTCAAATACATTTCTGTTGGTGGCGGAGAATTTATTCTCTTAGCTTAACACCCTTCTCTGAGACGTACGAGCTCAGAGGTTATGTAGTTGAAGGTTATCAGCGATATTTCCCAATCGGGTAATGTGGCATGCTGAGTGCTGCTGTGTGATGATCATTGGTTGGTCATTTGTGATATGATCATTTGTTTGATCATTTATCTTTGTGATTATTGCTTTGGTCATCTGTGGACCCGAAGCATGGCTTTGTTACACAAAGCGTAGCTTTGTGGACGAGACTTCGTCAGGACCTCACTCCCCGGAAATGGTCGAAACAGGAATATGCGGCAAGGTTATGAGGGTCGCGCCCTTTAGGGTATGTCATTTCCTTCTGGTAAAGGGTGGTATCATGGTATGGAGCCCAGATACTTACTCATGTTGATACACTATACCTATTACTGTGTGGTGTTGTTGTTGCGAGCGCTCGGATAAAGGTCCCAAAGGACCGGGGGATGACATATTCGTGTAGTAGTTACCTAGTTACAGAGGTAACCCGGCCTTGTGTTGGCAGAGATCTAACCGTAACGTTAGTTTCTCGGGACGTCCCGCCAGAGGCGATCCCATGTGGCAGTAGGAAGTTCCTTAGCCTGACCATTTGTTGGAAATCCATTCCTCCAATACGCGCCTTGTACGGTTTTAGTTGTATTACCTGCCATTCACTTATGGTGGTCACCACTGTTTGGATGGTAGCTATAGTAGGCATAGTTCGGAATGTCTATGCTGGCTAGGATTTATATTCTACTTTCGAAATTGTTTTCTACACTATGCACTAGTAATAATATCAAAAATGATTTGATTTTTGCGTAGTAAGCATCTTTGACTATCATAAGGAGAAATCTCCTCCAATTCTGCGTTTGCATTGTGTGTGTGGCGGGAGGCCTTATGGTAGTTTCATTTTTCCAAAAAGCATTTCGAATTTCGAAAGTTAAATTTAAATTTTCTTGTTGCTTGTTTAAAGATAAACTGTTTTTGAGTTCTCACACCAGTCACATGACTGACCTGGAGTTTATTGTTCCTTTCCTAAACTCTGGGTGCCCACTATTTTCCACACGGGCAGTCTAGAGTTAGGTTATCAGGTTATTCTGGATTCGGGAGTTGCTGTGCAGATCTGGAGGCGAGCCAGATAGCGTAGTCTATTATTTATTGTATATAGTATTTCTTTCCGCTGTTGTTGTCGTACACTCTGATTGATGTAATGTGATGTAATGTATAAAATGTATAGTTCTTTTGTTTTAATGAATATTCATTTATCTATTATATATTGTTCCGCTGCGACTGTGAGATTCTGTTATTGTTTCTCGTTCTGTTACTTGTTTTTCTGTTTTCTCTTCTCTTTCTTTCTTTCTTCTTCTACCTCTTTCTTCTTCTAAAACCCTAACGGTTCGATTTTTCGGCAACGAAAAATCGCGATCGTTACATAATAAATATTGGTTCTTAAAATATTATATATATATAAATGGAAATTTTATATATAGATTTAATAATAATATTATTGAGATTGATTTCATCCATATAATATGTTTGAGTATTATGTACGATTCATATTTCAAAATTTACCGTTGTAAAAAGTTGAATAATTAAGATTGAGAGATAAATTTGGGTTTATTAAGAATGGTATTTTAAATAAGGATTTATTTAATTAAACCAATTTGAAATTATTGAATAGAAAAGTTAAAGGTATGATTTTGTAACTGGATTTTTGATTTGAGTGATTTAATGAATATTTCACGTTTAATAAAATTAAAGAAAATATCGAGTAAAATGTAATTCAAGGTTACTTAAATGATATTGAATCTAATAAGGGAGTATTTCAAGACTAAATAATAATGAGGTTAAATCGAGATCTATATGAAACTGTTATATAGAACATTTAAATATTAAAGCCTTGAACCATATTGGAATTTAAATGGTTTATGTTGAGATTCGGATCTGTATTTGAAATCAACGTAATTGAATTTGTTATTTAGCAACTAAATTGAATTGAAATGAAAATTTAGGTTGAACTAAATTTGAATTTATTATTTAGAAAACTAAGTTGAATGAAAATTTAGATGAAACGCTGAATACTTAAAGTTTTGAAATATATGGAAATATAAAGGGGTATTTGTGATTATAAATCCGAATTTGAGATCGATAAAATTTAAGTGGTTATTTTAGAAATTGAGTTGAATTTAAATTGATAAATTGAGATTGAATTTAATTTGAATGGGAAGGTCAGGTTGATGTTGGAACGTTTTGTTAAGTTGAGCAAATTGAAAATACTTTACTGTATAAATTATTTAATATATATATAAATACTATTTTGGGAAATATAGAGATATTTGAAGTGAAAATGAGATTTGGTTTTGAAGTATAAATTAAGCTGAAATGATCACGGTGTTATAGTGTATATTTCTACCTTGTAGAAAGTTCCATGGACCCTTGGAGGATGGTTATCCCAAACATCCTTTAAGTTATTTGTATTTCAGTTGATATTTCACTTGAGTTGGATTTATTGATATAAGAATGTTAATCCTGACTCGAGTGTTTTGTGTTTTGCTTTACGCTCGGGCCAGACTGAGTGATACAACATTTGAGAGTCACCTTTGGAGTTTGGAGCTTCATTTGGAAATCCAACTATCGATTCAGATTTCAGCCTTTCCAGCTGATTGGTTCAGAGAAGTCATCTGTTGCATTGGAGACTTCACTTCATTTGAACTATTCGGTTGTATTTTTCTAACTCTGATGTATATAGTAGCTTCATGAACTACTATTCTTTATCTAATCCGCTGTATTATATTACTCTGTGATCTGTGATTGATTTATTTACTGTATATTTTAAGTTTTTCCAAATTTTAATTAACAATTCGGTATTTTGAATTATTCAAGTCGGATATGTATGGTTTTATTATCGATTTGAATGGTCCAAAATAGCGGGTCGTTACAGTTGGTATCCGAGCTTTGGCTCTTGGAAAAACTTTGCGTATATAGTAAATTTATTTAGAGAATCACTTTCGCTTGAGTTGAATCTCTTCCTTTTGACTCGATTTCCTTTGAACTTTGGGATGCTCCCTGTGGTTCCAAAATTCATTCTTGGCTCTCTCTATTTATATTCTTTTGATTCTGGAGTATCCAATAACTCCACTGAATGTTTTGTAAAGGGGGTGAAAACTCCTTTACAATCGGCATTGATTCACCGAAGATTTATGTATCCTCGGTTTACGATGCTGTTATATCTTGATATGCTGAATTCTATCTCTGGCAATCGAATGTCGATTTGTTTTGGAATTCCGCTTCGATTATATTCCTAAGGTCACGGTTGACCCGGTTAAGGTCGCCTGCGATTTATAGAAGTATATCCATCTTTTATTTTATAATTTAATCATCTCATCTTCGATCGAGTCTATCTTCGAATCAGGATTCCATTGATTGGAATTCCTCTAAATTAAATCTCTATCTTTATTTAAAATCCATTCTTGAATCATCCTTTGAAAATCGAGTTTTGTTCGTATTTTAATTTTTTTTTATATATTGAAATTATTATTTTGATAACTATGATTTTATTCTATATATAAAAGTGAAAATGTTACCCTATGTACAAAAGTTTTGAAAGGATTTGAAATTTTGAAAATTTATAAAAATAGATATATATATAAAAATGATTTATAACTGTAAAGTTAAATTTGAAATTCGAGAATTGAATTTCGGTATTTGAAATTGGTTTTAAGATTTTGGAAAATATATAAAAATAATACGATTTAAAAGTATTTTTCAAATAAGAAATGTTTCAAATGAGTTCAAATGAATTCCAATAATTTTGAAGAAATTTAAAAGAAGTTTTCACGAAAATAGAAGTCCAAAACTCACTTATGTCGCTGGAAAATAATTTCGGTGATGAGTGCATGCATCATCGACATTGATTTTCGAGTTTCAGAGTGGGGGAGAGGCCTCTTTAATAGCTTCTCTATGCGAGTGATTTTGTAAAACAGTTTTGATTTCAAATTCCGAAGTATAATTTGATATTTTCGAAAGATATATGTATATATTTGAAACAATTTAAAATGAGACCGGTGTTCAGTCCTCGAGTTTCGGATTTAATAATTGATTTATTGTTGATTTTCAACTCTTGAATTGAAAATTTGATTTCCCTAACTATTTTGAATGTTCGAACACTTCCAAATCGAGATTAAATTTTCAAAGCAAAGAAATTTCGAAGAGTATAAAATGTTTGATAAAGAATATAAATTTAGTTTTGAAATGTTTTGAAAAAAAATAGTTGAATAATGGTTTTCAGAAAGGTAAATTGGATATTTCACATAGAAATAGATAGTTTAAAAGTTAAAAAAAAAAGGATAATTATAAATTTGGAAACCATTTTGAGTATAATTGATTTTGGGAAAATATTTGGTTTTGAAATTAAATTGGAATTAAAAACCAGTACTTATATGGTGATTTTTGGAAATGAATTTGTTTGACTTGAATTATTTTAATTTGGAAAATGGGATAATTTCCTAAACCTATTATTTTGGAAACTTTGAAATTTAGATATTTAATTTGGAAGAAAATTTGGTGAATCATATATAATTTTGAAACTGAATTAAAATTGAAATGATTTGAAATTTGAGAACCTCATATTATTAAGCACTTGATTTGGGAGTGGTCGAACTTATATAAAATGGATTGTATAAGTACGAAGTTGATTTGAAATCTATTGATTTGAAAGGTACTGTGACGCCCCACCTCTATACCCACGCTAGCCAAGGACACAACGGTGTAATGCTGTCAACTAGCACGGAGAATAAGGCTGTTGAGGAGCGACCATCCGTGTAATTGCTTTGCACGAGCACCGATATGTCAGATAGTATAACATGCATTTTATTTCAAGAGGAAATCCGACATACCGATAAAAACACAAAGCTACTACACAGTGGCTATAATAATCTTCGAAAACAAATATAGAAGTAAGCATAACACAAATCAGTCACAGATAATTCATATCACAAAGGCGGAAGAAGATATGAATATATAACTAACACATGAAAGTGCAAATCAGAGTAGTGGTCAATAAGATCCACAATAATACAAAAGAATAGCAACACATGCTATACAAAAGAATACAACTATGAGTCCATATCTCAAGTGTATACAACAAAATAAACTACTAATCTAAGTAGTTAGCCAAAAATCAGAGAAATCAATCCCAAGTGAGAAGTCAAGCTGAAGCACCTGTAACATCTCGGTCTGACCCGAGTAATATTTAATAAGAAAATAATAAACGGATCAGTCTAGCTATAAATATCAGACGACATGATATAGAATAAAAGATATGGCATAAACATATAATATCCATAATGGCATACTACTATAAGTATGCTTGAAACTCAACATGAGATTAATCAATATCACAAGAATCTTCTCAAAGATCCAAAAAGGGTTTCATACCCAAAACTTGTATTCACAACAAGTCAATGACACGCGAATTTACCAATGCATAAAAATTGACAAATCATATCAATGAAAATCACTAAAATTGGTGAAGCATAAATTTCAGAATTCAACACACGAAATCCAAAATCACAAAAAGGGGGGAGAAGCCTATCACACGAACGGGAGCATTAAAACTCACCAACATATGTATCACACGAACGAGAAGCTATCTCATGGTAGCTAGCCATTAATTTTTGACACACGAATGGCCCGAAGACCATGGGGAGCTACCCCACAAAGAAATGAGACGAAGCTTAATAGAATGAGGTGCAGTCCTCCACGTGGACAAAGAGACATCGCATAATTGCTAGTCTAAATCACAAAAATGATCGTCATGATCATCAAGAAGTGTCAATTACAGTAAGCTAGTAAATATATGAGCTTAGCTTCATGTCCCATAAATACTAGCTTAACTTAAATATTTACGAACAAATTGTAGATCTCCACTACAAAATTGTCACAAGAGTTTCAATCGAACAATTCCAAGAATTAACCGACGAAGTAAACACAAGCGTTTCATACCACTCGTTTTACTAAGCCGTTTAATTAGATTTCTCAAAAATAGAGTTGAAATAGAGTTGAACACGGTTTTAAGCAACGAGCTTTGTTATTGAAAATAGAGTTGAAATCATTTTGAAGAAAGAGTTTTGATATTTACTACTAGTATAGAAATTTATATTTTTAAAGTGACAAATCACAAAGAAGATGGTAGGAACAATCAATCACTAAAATTCACATTAGAAGACATGAATAAAATCCAAAGAAATCGATACCGAATCCGTCGAAATGGATATTCCCAAAAATCACGAAGAAAATGTCATCAAAGTCGATAATAAGTGATAATAACAAAAGGGAATCAACACGAGTCGATTAAAGTTGGAATTCTCAAGCAAATAGGCAAATAAGCAAAAAGAGAGCAGATTCAAACGTCTGAAATCAAGGATTCAGACGTCTGAATCTGGAAAATAAAGATTTTTCAAAGACAGAATTCAGACGTCTGAATCCTTGAATCCAGACGTCTGAAATAGGCACTTTTTAGCCTATTTCCTTTCTGGTTCCAAATGAACCAATTCAGACGTCTGAAATCATATATTCAGACGTCTGAATCTGGGAATAGAAATCTTTCCAGAACAATATTCAGACGTCCGAATCTTACGTTTCAGACGTCTTAATGAAGGGTTCAGGGAATTCCTTGAACCTAGGCCCAAAATAGCCAAACGGATACCGGAGGCGATCGATCGAGCGACGACGACTATAGAATTACGTCGAGCGGCAACCCAGCCTTAACGGCTCTTCGATACGCCTCAAATATCAATGTCCAAATATCCATAATAGGATTTTCATAGATTTTGATTTCAAACACCAAAAATTGGAATATACACCAAATCAATCCAAACCAAAATCAATTGCACAAGAATAAGTGTTAGGAATTCATACCTAACAATCGAAGATAATTATAGACTAAGATGTGAGATAAAAATCTCACCTTTGAACCCAAACGATTGAAGAAGAAGCTTGAAAGCAAAGGAGAATCAACCACTCTTCAAATCCAACTCAAGAAGCTTGATTCTAAGCTTAGAAGAAGAACATTCCCGAAATTAGGTTTAGGAATTTCTGAAATTGATTAGAAAATGAGTTGGAGAAGAAGAAGAGAAGCTTACCAATGGGTTCTTCTATTAGTTTGGAGCTAGAGTTTGATTTGTAAAAGAAAACTAGGGCTTGGAGATTTAATTTCCTCTTCCACTCTCCATTAATATAAAAGCTCGAGTATAAGGAAATGAGGAGTGAAGTAATGAAGAGGAGAAGGGGTTGGAACTGAGTTAAGTGGGGTTAATGGGCTCAGCCCAAACCAAAGCCCTAAGTGAAAAAGTAGCAAAATTCCACTAACTCCAAACATACCAAAGCTTATACTCCAAAAGATCGCAAACGGCGTTTTAAACTCAATGGGAGTGGTCCCGAGTCCTAATTCGACCGTATGCAAAAAGTAGCTTTTCAGACTAAATTCCGAGTATCGATAAAATATTTAAATGAAATATTTAAATATAAAAAAATCGACAAATATGCGGGTTGTTACAGACTCCCCTCCTTAAAGAAATTGCGTCCTCGCAATATTTAAGAAGAAAATATAAAGTAACAACCATAAAAGCATATTCAACACAAAAGAAATTTGAAATAAAAGGTTCACCTTAAAGAGCACGGGAAAGTACGTCCGGATGTGATCGCTCGATGAACTCTCTAGATTCCCAAGAACAATCCTTAGGATTTGAAGATCATTGAACTTTCACAAGCGAAACATCTTTATTTCGAAGCCGTTTGACTTCCGAAGCAATAATACGAACAGGATGTTGCTCAAAAGTTAGATTAGACGAAACTTCAATCTCTTCCACAACACCGGGCTCAAGAATAGAATCGGAATCTCGAAGGCACTTCCGTAATTGAGAAACATGAAACACATCATGCATGGCAGAAAACTGAGCCGGTAATGATAGGCGATAAGCCATGGAACCAATGCGTTCAGTGATAGGAAATGGCCCAATATATCGAGGCACTAACTTTCCCGATCGACTGAAACGTACAACACCTTTCATAGGTGAAACACGAATGAACACAAGATCTCCCACAGAAAATTCTAACTTCCTTCTCCGGTTATCAGCATAGGATTTTTGTCTACTCTGGGCTTCTTTCATCCTATGACGAATAAGGTCAATCTTTTCTGTGGAATCACGAATAAAATCTGGACCTAAAACCAGCTTCTCATCGGCCTTAAGCCAACAAGAAGGAGACCGGCATGGCCTTCCATAGAGTGTCTCAGAAGGTGCCATACCAATACTAGATTGGAAGCTATTTTTATAGGAAAACTCAACAAGTGAAATATGATCTTCCCAACTACCACCAAAATCGAGCACACAAGCACGAAGAAGATCTTCAAGAGTTTGATTCACACGCTCGGTTTGTCCATCGTACTGGGGTGATAAGCGGTGCTAAAATTCAGCTTCGTTCCTAAAGCTTTTTGAAGACTCTTCCAAAATCCACTAGTAAACAATGGATCATAAAGAAAATAGGATGAATTGGTACGAAGAATCGAATTAAATCCTAAAGCACGACTCCTAAGATGGACTTAGGACGATGATTCTTGTTATAATATTCCATATTGTTCCGAAGTTTGGCTCCGATACCAAGCTGTGACGCCCCACCTCTATATCCACGCTAGCCAAGGACACTACGGTGTAATGCTGTCAACTAGCACGGAGAATAAGGCTGTTGAGGAGCGACCATCCGTGTAATTGCTTTGCACGAGCACCGATATGTCAGATAGTATAACATGCATTTTATTCCAAGAGGAAATTCGACATACCGATACAAACACAAAGCTACTACACAGTGGCTATAATAATCTTCGGAAACAAATATAGAAATAAGCATAACACAAATCAGTCACAGATAATTCATATCACAAAGGCGGAAGAAGATATGAATATATAACTAACACATGAAAGTGTAAATCAGAGTAGTGGTCAAAAAGATCCATAATAATACAAAAGAATAGCAACACGTGCTATACAAAAGAATACAACTATGAGTCCATATCTCAAGTGTATACAACAAAATAAACTACTAATCTAAGTAGTTAGACAAAAATCAGAGAAATCAATCCCAAGTGAGAAGTCAAGCTGAAGCACCTGTAATATCTCGGTTTGACCCGAGTATTATTTAATAAGAAAATAATAAACGGATCAGTCTAGCTATAAATATCAGACGACATGATATAGAATAAAAGATATGGCATAAACATATAATATCCATAATGGCATACTACTGTAAGTATGCAACTGAAACTCAACATGAGATTAATCAATATCACAAGAATCTTCTCAAAGATCCAAAAAGGGTTTCATACCCAAAACTTGTATTCACAACAAGTCAATGACACATGAATTCACCAATGCATAAAAATTGACAAATCATATCAATGAAAATCACTAAAATTGGTGAAGCATAAATTCTAGAATTCAACACACGAAATCCAGAAATCACAAAAAGGGGGGAGGCCTATCACACGAACGGGAGCATTAAAACTCACCAACATATGTATCACACGAACGAGAAGCTATCTCATGGTCGCTAGCCATTAATTTTTGACACACGAATGGCCCGAAGACCTTGGGGAGCTACCCCACAAAGAAATGAGACGAAGCTCAATAGAATGAGGTACAGTCCTCCACGTGGACAAAGAGACATCGCATAATTGCTAGTCTAAATCACAAAAATGATCGTCATGATCATCAAGAAGTGTCAATTACAGTAAGCTAGTAAATATATGAGCTTATCTTCATGTCCCATAACCACTAACTTAACTTAAAATATTTACGAACAAATTGTAGATCTCCACTACAAAATTGTCACAAGAGTTTCAATCGAACAATTCCAAGAATTAACCGACGAAGTAAACGCAAGCGTTTCATACCACTCGTTTTACTATGCCGTTTAATTAGATTTCTCATACGAGTGAGGTAAAGGTTTGTATATACTAGTAGATTGGAAAACGGTTTTAAGCAACGAGCTTTGTTATTGAAAATAGAGTTGAAATCATTTTGAAGAAAGAGTTTTGATATTTACTACTAGTATAGAAAACCTTTATATTTTTAAAGTGACAAATCACAAAGAAGATTGTAGGAACAATCAATCACTAAAATTCACATTCGAAGGCATGAATAAAATCCAAAGAAATCGATACCAAATCCATCGAAATGGATATTCCCAAAAATCACGAAGAAAATGTCATCAAAGTCGATAATAAGTGATAATAACAAAAGGGAATCAACACGAATCGATTAAAGTTGGAATTCTCAAGCAAATAGGCAAATAGGCAAAAAGAGTGCAGATTCTGACGTCTGAAATCACGGATTCAGACGTTTGAATATGGAAAATAAATATTTTCCAAAGATAGAATTCAGACGTCTGAATTCTTGAATCCAGACGTTTGAAATAGGCACTTTTTAGCCTATTTCCTTTCTGGTTCCAAATAAACCAATTCAGACGTATGAAATCATATATTCAGACGTCTGAATCTGGGAATAGAAATCTTCCCAGAACAATATTCAGACGTCTAAATCTTACGTTTCAGACGTCTGAATGAAGGGTTCAGGGCATTCCCGAACCTAGGCCAAAAATGGCCAAACGGATACCGGAAGCGATCGATCGAGCGACGATGACTAAGGAATTACTTCGAGCGACAACCCAGCCTTAACGGCTCTTCGATACGCCTCAAATATCAATGTCCAAATATCCATAATAGGATTTTCATAGATTTTGATTTCAAACACCAAAAATTGGAATATACACCAAATCAATCCAAACCAAAATCAATTGCATAAGAATAAGTGTTAGGAATTCATACCTAACAATCGAAGATAATTATAGACTGAGATGTGAGATAAAAATATCACCTTTGAACCCAAACGATTGAAGAAGAAGCTTGAAAGCAAAGGAGAATCAACCACTCTTCAAATCCAACTCAAGAAGCTTGATTCTAAGCTTAAAAGAAGAGCATTCCCAAAATTAGGTTTAGGAATTTCTGAAATTGATTAGAGAATGAGTTGGAGAAGAAGAAGAGAGGCTTACCAAGGGGTTCTTCTATTAGTTTGGAGCTAGAGTTTGATTTGTAAAAGAAAACTAGGGCTTGGAGTTTTAATTTCCTCTTCCACTCTCCATTAATATAAAAGCTTGAGTATAAGGAAATGAGGAATGAAGTAATGAAGAGGAGAAGGGGTCGGAACTGAGTTAAGTGGGGTTAATGGGCTCAGCCCAAACCAAAGCCCTAAGTGAAAAAGTAGCAAAATTCCACTAACTCCAAAAATATCAAAGGTTATACTAAAAAAGATCGCAAACGGCGTTTTAAACTCAATGGGACTGATCCCGAGTCCTAATTCGACCATATGCAAAAATTAGCTTTTCGGACTAAATTCCAAGTATCGATAAAATATTTAAATAAAATATTTAAATATAAAAAAATCGATAAATATGCGGGTTGTTACAGGTACTCAATTTGGAAGAAGATTTTATATAATCGAAGTCTATATAAGTATGATTTGATCTACTATTGGTTTTGGAAAGTATTCGATTTGGGAAAAATGGAATCCTATATATATGGACTTTATATAAGTACGATATTTGAAAGTGATTTGAAAAGGTACTATATGATATATATTTTCGAAGTAAAGATATGGAAAGTGCCTTCTTCTTGATATCCGCTTTGTGGCCACATCGTGGATTCATTCTATCGATATTATTCTCTCTGATTTTTGGTTTTCCGGATGTAATACTCGAGTGTTCCCACCGTGCAGTTAATATGAGTTAAGATGATAACTATAGAATAAGAATGTAACAAAATGTAAACTAGTTTTATATGAACTAATATGTTATTGGATGATTGAATAATAAGCGTGTAAATCAAAATAAAAGAAATTGATTGAAATTAAAAATAATTAACTGGAATTTCATTACAATTGCAATTGAACTCTGAAATTAACGTAATATTAAAATAGTGGATTTAACGTGGAAAATTCATTTTAATAGATTATCAATTCTCTGTTTAATCTGGAATGATAAAGTGGTTAACTTTTAAGTTTGAGTTTAAAGGTGATTGAATCAATTTAAAAATAATTTATTAATTAATGTGAAAAATAGCCATTTTGGTCGCTGTTTCGGATTTCAATGAAACCAGTTTCATCGGATCTGTAGTAGTGAATTATTATAGGATTTCAAGTTTCATAGTGATCGAACTTATCGTTTGACCGTGCGAGCTCGAAATGCGTAGAAATCAATTAAAAGAAATTAAATGAATATAATTTGATTTTAAAAGCTAACTTCTATATACAATGGAATTAGGGTTTGAAACCAGTTCCATTGAGTTTGAAATTATCAGAAACATATATATCGATATTTTGGGTGAACTATTCTCGTTTCGGGAATGACACTTCTTTTCAGGTCGTTGTTATTGTTTCGACCCAATTCGATCTTTCCATTCGTGCTTATTTATCTCTGCCTACATAGGCTACTATAAACACTAAAATATTTCTTATTTCATATTGCTATACGTACAATTCTACCTATCTGCTCAATTTTCTATTCCTTCTCAATGGCTGTCAATATCAAAACCCTAATTCCCAAATTCAACATCTAATTTAAAATTCAAACTCTTTAAACCATGACAAATTATATATCGTTGGAAAGCTCTTGGCAAGTGTAGTATGTTGCTGCAATCCATTTTTGCAATCGAATCATAGTTTTCCAAAAATCATCGAAACAGTCTCGGTCGTCCATACGATGGTTTTGGGTTTAACGATGGATCTTCATCGATAGTACGATCGGAGATTGCTGCAAGGTAGGGGATGATGAGGCGAGTCGATCTATGTGATTAACGTGCGTCGATTGTGTCATATTTCACCATGATTGAAATTTTAGGGCTGGCGGCGGTGGGTCCATGGGGCATGCCATAGGTGGTCGGGTGTTAGCGGTGGGGGCAGACAGAGGTGCGTAGTCGAGTGGTGGTCGTGGATCTAGTAGAAGACGATCATAGCGGCATGTGACAGTGGTTGTTCATCGATGGTTATTAGGTTCAGCGTGCGTACATGGTTCGAGCTATGTTGTTGCACGTTAGGGTTTGATTTTAGAGGTAATACAAATCATAATAATAACCTTGTTTTATTTAAATTTTAAATTAAATTCCAAATGTTCTAACGAGCATAACTTTTTAATACGAGCTCAGATTCACGCGTGGTTTATTCTATTGTGATCATATCGAAATTCCCGACAATTCGAAACTTGTTTGGTTGAATTCTGAGACTGTTCAAAATTTGGGCTTTATTTGGATTTTAAATCGACAATAAACCAAAGGTGAATGATTTAACCCACTTACAAATACTAAATTATCTTATGTTAGTTGAATAAAATTTATGTTATCTTGAGAATACTTTTGGTTGCTGGTTGGTAGGTTAATTTTACCTTTTATTTGAAATTGAATTTTATTAAATCAAATTGCCAGTAAAATTAATATTGAATTTAAATTGTTAGTTAAATACCTAAAAATGGTAATAAGTTAACTATTGTGATTTATTGACTGATTTGGATGTTAATTGTGATGGACGTTTATTTGTTGACATTTGAATGATTGGACGTTATATTTAATATATATATATATATTTATCACACTGCAAGCTCCCTTAGTTTGTTGTTAGGAAAATCACTGTGGCATGAAATGATACATACCCGAACGATCTTATAGATTAGGGAGAAATTGTTATGGGTTGAAATGATAAACCCAAGCGACTTTATGGATTTGGAAAACTATGATTCGAGATACGGGTTAAAATGATATATATATATATATATATATATATATATCTGTATGTGTGTGTGTATTCGACAATTTAAATTTAATGCGGGTTGAAATGATATATATCCATATCACTTTGCCATAGATAGAAAATTATATATGGACACCGTATTGGCTAAATTAAATGGTTTAAATCTTCAATTTGGATTTTTGATGAAATGTTATTGTTTTAAAGGAAATAAATTATAGATTTATTTGAATTTAATTATTTTCTAATTCAAGCTTTAAAAGTTGAAATTGTAATGGTAAAAAAAGAAATTATTTAAGAATTCAATTGGGAATGTAAAGTTAGAATCAATATATGTCTTTAATTTAGAAATTTGAATTATTTTCAAGATTTGGATCCTAAATTTTAGCAATTAAGTTAAATTCTATTTAGTGGTTTAAATAAGTAAATGGAAATTAGGCTTGAAATTGATATGAATTATAACGGTTTAAAATAAGAATGGAATTGAATTTAAATCATTGATTGAATAGTTGAATCAAAATTGAAGTTAAAGATGAATGTTTTAGAAATTGAAGTATTTCGAATTGAAACAGAAATCGCATTAATTTGGAACTAAATCAAAATCGAGCTGTAACATCCCGATATTTTCAACCATTCGCATCCACACATGTCAGACTTGAATTGCTCAAAATATCGGATTGTTAATTTATATTTGGAAAACTTAGCATATGCAGTAAATAAAATAATCGTAGAATCACAGACATAGAGTATTACAATAATAAGTAGCGGAAACAAAATGAATAGTAGTTCATGAGGTTACTATATATATAACAGAGTAAAACAAGATACAACAAAAGTCTCAAATACATAGAAGTCTCAATCCAATAGTCAAATACAAGATACGAATAAATCACAAAAGTCAACTGAATAACTGCAAGCTGAATAGATAGATGAATCTCCAAGCGAAGCCCTAACTCCAAAGGCGAGTCTGAAATGCTGTGACACTCAGTCTGACCCAAGCGTAAAGCAAAAATTCAAAACATTTGAGTCAGGATTAACATTCTTGTATCAATAAATCAAACTCAAGTGAAATATCAGCTGAAATACAAGTAACTTAAAGGATGTTTGGGATGCTCATCCTCTAAGGATCCATGGAACTATCTACTATGTAGTAATATACGCTATTATAATAATGTCTAAAGTAAAGTAAACTATTAAAATAGCATTAAGTCATTACCTATATCCCACTTAACACATTTTATAGTGCCAATAGCCTATACAGTACCGTAATACCTCCCAACCGGGAGGCTACCAGAGGACACTCCATAGGTACGACATAAGACAAACTCATAGTGGTCTTGATATAGTAGGTGACACGACACAACTAGCCAATGCTAGGGTAGATATAACAATTGCACTTCCAGGCTGGTGGTAATGCACAGCCGCAACTACCGCCCACCTCAAGCCACCCTCCTAAATCAATGGTGCGCACCAAATCAATCACAAAGTAATAGAATAGCAGTCGAAGAAGTGTATCCGATCGGAGGAGCTGCCTCACTTGGCCCGTCAATTGCTCCTGTTTTAGCCACCTTATGCTAACTCACGGGAGTCAGGTCCACGTATATACCTCATATAGGATCGTTGCCACCATCATACTTCATTATGGAATCTCCACTGCGTACATGGTAATTAAAGTGGTTTTCGGTATTGGCAGAGAGTATGACAATAACCGATTCCAGTCTCTTTAACAACCAAACGTTATTATAACACGGTGGTCATTTCAAAATAGTTCATACTTCAAAACCAAAATGTCATTTCCATTTCAAAACCATATCAATACAATATCATTTCACTTCAAATATATTCATTTCCAAATCATAGCACTTCAAAATTATGATACTTTCAAAATTATAAAACTTAGAATTTGTAACACTTTGGAAATCATACACTTGATAACATAATACTTTGAAATTCATAACTCTAAAATCATAACCTCCCATTGAAAAATTTAGATAGTAATAATAATATATGTAATAAAATAGTTTTTAAAATAATTAGTATGTTAAAATATTTTATATTAAAAATAGTTTATATTAAAATAATTAGTATATTAAAATAGTCTATATTAAAAATTTATAAAGTAAAATACATAAATAGTTTTAAATATAATTTAAAAATACTTTATTAATAAAATAGCTTCTTCAAATTTCACAAATCGATTCAAATCAACTCGAATTCAAAATTCAAATTTAATTCAATCTCAATTCATCAATTTCAATTCAATTTAGTTTCTCAATAAACCCTTTCAAATTATATCGCTTTCAAATACAGATTTGAACCACAAAAGAAACGATTCCAATTTCAATTTATTTCAAAGCTTTAAATATTCCACATTTTCAAGACTAAGTTTGATAATTTCATATATATCAAAATTTAACTTCATTATTATTTAGTTTTGAAATATTCACTTGATCAATCAAATATCATTTAAATAACTTTAAAGTACATTTGAAATAAACTAGATATTCCTTCAATTTATTTTAAACTTGAAATGTTCAAATTATCACTTTAAATCAAATCAAGTTATAAAATCATATCTTTAATCTCAAATTCAATAGTTTTCAAATCGATTTTAAAACTAATATAACTCTAAAGGTATACGATTTCAAATTAATTTAATTTTATCTTCCCAACTTTAATTTATTCAAATTATTATAAAAATCTATTTTTAAAATAGAATTTTAAATAGATACTTAAACATAATATATATTAATTAAATCAAACTTATTATTGAACTTAAATCTTGTTATTAAACTTAATTTATATTAAAGTTAATTTATGCATATTTAAAATAGTAAAATTATAAGTAAATTCTTAAAATTTATAATTTCAAAACTAACTTCTAATTTTAGAATTTTCAAAACATATAATTTTAAAAATCAAGAATTTTAACTATATATAATAACGTATATATATAATATTAAAAAATTAATATTTATATAAAAACATATATATATATATATCTTTTAAACCTTGGAAATCATTTCAATATATATATATACCCCAACGGTGTCTGTATATAATTCTCTATCCTATGGTCAAGTGATACGGATATTTATCATTTCAATCTGACAATTAAATATCTTCAGGTATATATCATTTCAACCCGCAATCCCAAATTCAATTCAATGAAAATTACTTGGGTTTATCATTTCGACCCATAACAATTTCCTCTTATTCTGTAGATCGTTCGGGTATGTTTCATTTCAACCTATAGGGAATTCTAAACTAACATGGAACTTGTATAGTGACAGCATATATGACAATAATATAATAATCGGCAACATGCATATATCATTAGTGATAAAATAAATAACAGATCATGGTGTCAGATGTCACAGATGAACAGATATAGATAATAGCATATATATAACAATGTAAATAAGTAACAGCAACAAGTTTCAATTGTCATTTCAATTAAAATCAAATTTAACAAATATAAGAGCCTTAATCATGAGTAATTGCTCACGTTTTGAGGCTAGAGGAATTTGACAATGAAATGGGTTATGAATCCAGGCACGAATTTTCGAGCAAAGCACGATGGACACGAGTTCAACGGATAAGCTGATAAATCAAAATCAACAAATCAAATTAGCCTGGTATAAACTGAAATTAATATATATATAGTCTACATATTTTTCAAAAATCAATTTTAGAAATATATACTTAAAATAATATATATATATATATAATTCAAGTAAATCTTTTAAACATAATACATGTATATTTAAAGCTATCACAACATTATACAAATTCATATATAAAACATGCCGATTTGTATTACATATATAAACATACATATATAACAGTTATTATATACATAAATAAACAGAAATTTGCAAAATCTTATATACCTATTATATATATAATTTTTAACTTTAAATTTAGGAATAAGACCAACAGAAACAAAAGGAGTTGCAGACTATATTTTCAAACAAAATATATCTCTAGGCTAAATATCTATGTAGAAAATACTATATGTAACTAAATATATAGGATAATGTATGCATATGCAGACAAAATATACATATAAAATTTCAACTAAGTGCAAAATCATAAGCTACTATATATGCAGACACTACAAACATAAAATCACAACTATATGCAAAAATTGTATGTTATTACATATGCATACTTCACAAAATGAATACAAAAGCTTACCAATATTATCTAACTGTTATATGAACAAATCTGTTACAAAACTTATGAAAATTTTTATATATAAATATATACCTACAAATTTTATAATTTAAATAAACTAACAAATATAAACTATTATATATATTATATTCATTTCAACATTCAAAATTAAAATTCTTTAAACATAAAATAAATATATTAATGCAAATGTTAGCAATATGCAAATCCTTGGAAACGTTATTGATAACTTACACGTTTCTATACATATATACATACATACATATATAGTAACAACAAACATACAATAATATATACACTTTACTGTGAAATAACCGAAACCTTATAACCCATATACACCAACGGTAGCTTATAAGCTAATATATATAAACGTATAATGTATATAAAACTGCAATAAACATTTATATAATAAACATTTATATATTATAGTTAAATACATAAAAATATAACGAAACAGATATTTATATATATATACTTAACAAACTGTTATACATATACTTTGAAATCAACAAATACATATATAAAATTAAAATATAAGCTGATATATAACTTTCCTACAGATAAACCAGCATATAAACATATAAACTCTAACAGAAAATCAAGTAACTCATAAAATTGTAAACGGAAAAATATTTACAACTGTTGTAAATTCTTACATAAAATATATTTAAACTAATATGCATCAACTATCTGTATGTATAACAACATATGTATAAAATATATACAAAATACCTTAATGAATATATTTCAAACAAAGCTGCTTGGCCTGGAGAGTGGAAGAGGAAAAGAAGGGTGAGTGTGGTGGTTGATAAGGAGGTCAAGCCAAATGTGAGGGAATGATGTGGTGGAGGCTCGGCCAGCGGGGAAGTAGAGTCATGGCCGTAGAGGACGGTCAGGGGCTCGCGGTGAAGAGAACTACCTGAGCGAATTCAGTGGAGTGGCTATGGCTATTGCGGCAATGGGTTGCTCGCTGGAGGTTGTGGAGGACGGAGAGACGTGGCATGGACTTTGTGATGGAAGTCGTTGCTATCGGAGAGGCTACGTTTTGGGTGGGGTGCGGAAATTATGGAGCCATGGCAATACTAGAAGGAGATGGAAGGATTTGGTTTGGAAAATGTTGGACGACGAATGGTCTGGTAAGAGATGGAAATGGATTTTAATGCATGGGTAACAAGTAGGTAGAAGAGAAAATATGAGGAAGGGGGACGACTTTAGGGAAAAAGGAATGTACAAATATTTAATATATGATTTCAAAAGCAAAAACACAGAGAAAGAAAGGTAACACTGACTAATAAATTGAAATGATGGAACAATAATAGCTGGGCATTGATTCGGTAAATAATAAATGCTAGTGGCTGTTTATTTCAGCCGTTTGAACTTTGAATGGACACAGACCATCAAAAGTTCAAAAGTGGTAATGATACCGTTAACCGTTTTTAAAGGATTTCACCGCGTACCGGGCTCCAAAATAACCAAATGAATATACTACGGAGATCAGCACGACAAGACGAACATAATGGCACATAGATATTAATGGTATGATCATCATATCAAAAGCCGATATTTGATAACGAAAATGCTGCTAATTTACCGAAAATAAGATAAACGGAGCAATAGCAGTCAAAATTTGGTGAAATGAAATATGACGTCTCACTTAGAAGATGATTTACAAATTTATTGTACAAAAATATTCAGGTTTGATAAATATTTTATTATCATCAATTATTAACTGATTAAATTTGAATTAAATTACACAATAAAATAAACTTCCACATTTTTTGATGAAAATTTTACCATTTGCTATGTTTATACAGACGTATTCCAGATATCATATTTCTATTTCCAAATTCAATTATTAAAAATTTCATAAAATTCTAGTTAATTATGTTAATAAAACCATTAAAATTTTATGGGTCATTACACGAGTCATTTGAATTGAAAGATTAAAATGATTTTTGTTGATTTGAAATCTAGATATTGTCCAGATTTGTTAAAATGGTAGAAACGGTTTGATTTGATACTACTTTCAATATAAATTATTTTAATATAAACTATTTAAATCTATTTTTTTTTAAATTCAGATTATTTAGATTTTCAAAATTATTTTTAATTGTTTTAAAATCCATAAACTATTTACACTATTAAAAATATTTTAAACTATTTTAAACTATTTATAACTACCAAACTATTCTCTGAAATTCAAACTATGCACAGTTGAATTGTTTATATTTAAATCCTTGATTTAAAGACGAATGTGGTTAAATAATGTTATAATCTACTGCGACGACCCATATTTCGGAAAGTTTAAATCAACAATAATCCACAATTATCCAACTTAAATAATTCGAAACATAGATAATCATTGGGGTTAATTAAGAAGAATAAGAGGGAAAGAATAAAACAAAAACATAATCTCACAGCAGAATGACAAAATATAATAATAAAATAAATAATTCATGAAGCTATTTACTATATATTTGATTATAATCTATACAACATTTATCAGACTTATATATACAATAGGGATAAATAAATAATGCAGCAGAACGACATGATGAAGGAATAATAATAGTATAATATACCAAATCTTCGTCTTCGTCCTCCAGAAAATGATCTTTGATGCGATGAAATACTCAGGGCTGGCCCAAGCAAAATGCGAAACAAAACACTCGAGCCGGGACTAAAATATTCTTATGTGGGTCAAATCGATATCAAATATAACATGAGTGTCGTGGCGTCAGAGATGTTTACGGGGTTTCACATCTCTTATCAAGTGTATAACGTGGGTGCAATAAATGAAGAGATGTTGCTGGATTTTCCATCTCCAAAGGATCCGTTAAACTATTTATATATATAACAGTATACGCTATAATAGGTAATGTTCATTAGTAAAATAAATATCAAAATAGCGTTAATTCTTTACTTGATCCACGTTAACAAATTTTTATAGCATGTAGTCTATGTGGGTCCTGTAACACAACCAGTAACTTTGGTAGCAAGTGAGTCTTCTATAGGTACAATACTAAACCAAAGTCGTAATAGTCACTTGTAAGGATAAGTATGACAAGGCACGTGAGGCAATGCCCAAGGTTGGATCTACCAGTTTAACTTTTCTGGCAGATCGTAACCCATACATAGCCGACTGCGACCATCAATCTAAACAAACCCGTAGAGTACAAAATCACGATAGTAATACGAGGGATCAACGTTACTAGAGGTAGCTAACCTCCTTGACCATACGTAGGCAACTGTTTTAGTCATTCTAATTATGACACTAGTGTCAAGGCTATCCATTATGATTGTCTTCATTCCAGTGAACGTTCGCCAATTCAACCACTATGTTCTGGATATCATCCACCGCATACACGGTTGTCAAAGTGGTTCCAATATTGATAGAGTATGCCAATAAGAATCCCCGGTCTCTTTAACAACCAAACGTCATTTTACACAACGGTTGATCCTTTTACATTTTGAAAGCCATTCATAATTGATATCAAAATATCATATTCGCTTCAAAATCAAATTCATTTCGAAATTATTATGTTTACTCAAAATATACTATTCACTTTAAAATCATTTTTGCCTTAATATATCGATTTCAATTCCAATTCAAAATTGCTTCGAATTTCGCATGGATTATAACATTAATTTAACCCAGTTCATAATTAAATCACGATTTGAATATAAACCTTATGCCTTTGACCGGTTTGAATTTTAGAAAATAGTTTGAATAATTTAAATAGTTAAAAAGGTAAATTAGTTTGATATAAAATAGTTTAAGTATGGAAAATGGTTTACATAATAAAATAGCTTGGAAAATCAAAATAATTTGAATATTTAAAAAGATAGATTTTAAACAGTTTATATTAAAATAATATATTTCCAAGTCAAACTGTCACTTTTCATTTTAACCAATCTGGACCTAAGTCCAAATTCTAATCAATTGATTTAGTTTAAATTATTCCGTTTCAAATATTTTCAATCTCATTTCAATTCAAATCGATTAAACTTCGATTCAATTCCAAACAATTCCAAATTTCAATTGCAATTAAAATCAATTTCAATTTTGATTCTGAATAATTCAATTTTGATTTCAACTCCAACTAATTTTCAATTCCAATTAAACTTTGGATTAATTTCAATTCAATTCTCAATTTTAAACCATTTCAAATTATAAAAATTTGAGTTCAATTTCAAAATATTCATTTAGATCACTGAAATCAAATTAAAAAATTTCTGAATTCTTGATTCAAATCATTAAATTAATTCCATTCATGAGCCTAAAATTTTAAATATCAATTTATATCACCTTTACTTAAATAAATTCAAAATTAAAGTAACGGTTTAAATCTTTTTAAACAATTAATTTTTAATAATTCAAGTCATATTTCAATCATGACTTCAAATTCCAATTATGTTTAAAATAATTTCTTTTAGCCAAATTTAATTCCAACATTTCAACTCGAATTTTTCATTAATTCAATTTTTGTAAATTCAATTTTATTTCTTCAAATCAAAATCAATTAAATATTTTCAAAACCAAGACTTTTAAAATAATTTAGTTTAACCAATTCGGTGTCCGCATATATTTTCTATCCTATAACCGATTGAATAATTATTTCGATTAATTTCGAGAATGGATATATATCATTCCAATCCAAAATAATGTCACGGGTATATATAATTTCAACTTATTTCTTAATTTATTTGATGTAATTCAGTTTACCATTTTATATACTATCAGATAATATACAGGGTGACAACTGGATATATCAAAATGGATAAACATCCAAATCATTAAATTTTCAACCAATAGCATTCAATTTCTATCAACATCCAAACCAGCCAATAATTCACCACAATTACATAGTTATCGACATCGCGTATTTTATTGCGATTCCATTTTCGAATAACTGTTAGTTTTAATTCCGAAACTCAATCCACATGTCAACTTGGATGATAATTGAATTTATCAAACAACAATCAATAGATTTATAACACTTCATAATTTCAAATTTTTCTATCATTAAAATATTTTAGTCAACTGTGAGCATGTAAAACACTCACATTTATTTGAAACTGAAAATATTTTCAGTTGCAAATAAATCTCACTTCCACTCCAAGCCGTAGCCTTCATCGAGACGAATCCATTGCGACCTGTTTCGCTTGAATTGGACCTCGTATGGAGAAATTATGATTTTATTAACATTTGAAATAATTAAACTATCATTAGCAAAATTAATAAATAATGAATTAACTAACATATAATATACCCTAATCATCCATTCTCTGTTCGATCACACAGCGCCCACATCGACCGCGACCAGGTCCATCACACGTGCCACCAGAGATCTCTGTTCGTAAATCAGAGATCATCGCCGAACCCGCCTCCCTCCGAGCGACTATCGCCACCACCAGAAGCCCGCCTCCCAAATCGAGCATGCACAATAATCCTAACATCGTGACCGTCCCAATCGATCACGATTAATCATGATGCTCGTCCCACTCGCACGCGCACCTAAGCGTCGCTGCCCTAGACTAATCAAACGGGATTCAATAGCATGACCTTTTTTTGTTCGATCGTGATTTCATTTTTTGTACTATTATATTCGATCTGCACGATTTGAGAAGAGGGGGAGAAAAGAAGAGTATGGTTGAAAAAAAGATAGTGGAGGCTGAACGTATGGTGGAAGATAGAAAATATATATTATTATATTAGAAAATATCTAGCTTAAGACTCCCGAAATTTCATGAATTCCAAAAAAGCATGCGCCTAGCGTTCTTAATGTTTATCCCTATTCCGAAAACAATGGAACTAGTCTCAAACCTAATTCGACCATATGCAAAAGATAGCTTTCCAAAATTAATTTATTTTAATTAAATTCTGAAATTAATTTCTACGCGTTTCAAGCTCGCACGGCAAAATGACAAGTCTGATTGCTATAAAACTTGAAATCCTACAATAACTCACAATTATAGATCTATGAAACTGGTTTTTGTCAAAATCTAGGACAATGGTAAAAATGACTATTCTTAATCGTTAATTATAATATAAAATTTTCAAATTTTTAATTATTCACTTTTAAAGCAAATTTTAAATGTTAACAATCTTCATTTATATTTAAATTAAATTTAAATCATCTTTCGATGTCAATTTCATTCGCATTAATTCAAGATTCAATTATTTAAATAATTGCAATATTAAATTTAAATAATTTAATTATACAATGAATCATTATATTTCAATATAAGTTATTTAACTTATAAAATTAAATTCTAAAACGAACTCAAATAATAAAACAACTAATTTCATTTTACAGTCATTCAATATTCAATTCCACTATTGATTACAAACCATTCAATATATAGAATTCCATTTCAATACTGGTTATTGCCCAAATCATCGAAATTGGTTATTTTAAAAAAATTCCATATGCAAATTCAATAAATTACAGAAATAAACAATATTTTACCACCCAGAATTTCAGTCATTTGAAATTTGTATATTTGATTAATTTTAAATATGCATAAGTAAATTTTATGAGCTGAATAAATAATATTTCGAATATCTGAATATAATTAGATAATTAAATTGTTAATTTAATATTAGGAATTGCAGAAATAATTGGAAATTGAATTGAATGTGAATAAAAATGATTATAAAGTTGTATTAAATTTTATTTGAATTAAAATGATGTTAGAGAACTTGTAAAATTGAATTAAAAGTTAAATTACAGAAAATTGAATATTTTAATATTTAATTAAGGTGTAAAAATAGTCATTTTTCAAACGGTCTCGGATTTCGACGAAACCAGTTTCATCGGATCCTCAATGTTATATTATTGTAAGATTCGAACTTTCGTGTCAATCGGATTTACGATTTGTCCGAGGCAAGCTAAAACGCTTAGAATTCGGTTTAAGTGAATTTTAAATTTAAATATTCGATTTGAAAACCTATCTTTCAAATACGATCGAATTGGCTCCCGATATATATTCCATTGCATGTCGAATAGGGGTAAAACATTATAAATGCCAGGCGGCACGTTCCGTTTTGAGTTTGGAAAATTTCCAGATGAATAGTGCACGAATATTTTCTATAAAAGCCCGTCTTTTTTTCACTTTTGCAAAACATCTAGGGTTAAAAACCCTAGCCGCCAACAACATTTCAGTGGCAAAAAATGTACGATTTTCCTCCCTCAATCTCTTCTGATCCGTCAACATTCATAAAAAATTATCAACTACAAAGTTGTAGATCATCGAAAGATCTTCCTATCCAACGAGTAAGATCGTGAATGGAGACACGGATCAAGGATAATCATCATTTGAATGTACGTTGTTCGCACACATTTCTTGAGGCACATGTACAACAGAGTTCGATAAGGTTGCAGGCCTTGGTGGCACACATGGAAAGCTTCGATGTGGCATCTCCTGATTGAGGTATAGATGAACGTTGGTGAGGCGACTGCCGATGGAAGGTAACGACTGGATGGGTTTCGCGTGCGTTCTTTGGGCCTGGGTAAGAAAGAAGATGGCCGGCCTTGATTCCGTCGAGCAAAACGAACGGTCTTGATTGAAGAAAGGTTTAAAAATAAAAATAAAAATTGTAAATTATATTATTCTAAGTCGTATAAATTTTAAAACCTCATAACTTTTTGATACGAGGTCCGTTTCGCACGAAACGACTTGCGTTGAAATCGTATGGTCGAATACTATGCAATGGAGTTAGTTTGGAGCTGATTGGAGTAAGTGTCAATTTTGGATAAAATTAAACACGCGTTTAATTTTATTCGGAATAAAACACTGAAACTGTTATTGGATGCAATGTGGGTAACTCACTCTTTCTGACTCACTGATATTTTTATATAAGTGATAATAAATATTATTTATGATGATTGATGATTTTTTGGATGATATATGATATATTGATTGGTATTTTGATATATACCTGCCTAGTGGAGAAGATGACCCTATACGTTCCCGTGTATGAGCGGATGACCCTTTGTACGCGCGTCTGCCTCGAAGCGGACATTGTACACATATTCTAGTATGTATATTTGTTGCAGATGACAGGTTGGAGGGTTCCAACTGGATTCCTCACTCGTATTGATTTATTTACATATATTGTGATATATGCTGTTATCATATGATATATGATGTTTTGGATCCGTGATTGACGTATTTAGTACTGTTGCAGCATTGGGCCTATTTTGATAATTTAAAAATGTTAAAGTGATGATTTTAAAATTTAAAAGAATTTTAAAGTGATTTTGGAAATAAACGTTTTATTGATTTTTGAATTGTAAAGGAATTGAATTTATTCTGAATAAATAAATATTACAATTTTTATGTTATAAAAATTATGATTTCTGTGAAATGTAGCAAACTATGATTTTTGGAATATGAAATGAACTATATTGTAAAATAGTTTAAATGGGGATTTTTTAAGTTATAATAAACGGTATATATATAAGATTTATAAAATTGATATTTTATAAATCAAAGTTTTAGAATTATAAACGAGTTTTATAAGTGTTAAAATGTAGTATAAATGAATCTTATAAGTAAATAAGATTTATAGATTTATGAAGTTGTGAAGTTATAAAAAGAATGATTTTGGAAATAAATGATTTATAAGCAATTAGCTTATAATTTGGATTTTCGGCATATAAATGAAATAAATGGAATTTATAAACATTGTTTTATAAATCCGAATTTTATTGAATTGAGATAAGTTAAATATAGAAGTATATTAAAGGAATTATATCCACGAATTTGGATAATGGATAATCATTTAATAAATAAATGTGTAGAAATATTGGATTTGGAAAATGAATTATATTCACGGTTTTAGACAGTGAATAATAATCTTTTAAGTTGAATAATTGTTTTAGAAAGTAATCTTTTAAATGGAGTAAAATGGTTTAAAGATATTTTAAAAATGTGTTAAATATCAAACCATAGATTTCAACATTCATTGTTGAAATAGACGTTTTCGAGAAGTAAGGAAATGATGGACTATAACACTGTTGTTATAATAAATGATTTTCAAAAGGAAATGTTTTTGTATAGTACTGGATTTGTATATCTATCTAATTTTCAAATCCCTATACTAGTGATTTTGGTTGTCGTAACGATGTTTTACGCCACATTCGTTTTGACCCAAATAAATGTGTTTAATGTGATGTTTTCCTTAAATAATAAAATATATACTTAATTCTGATTTAAGTATATGGGATATTTTTTACGTTGAAAATAAATTGATTTGTGAATTACCTATTTTTAAATAAGTATTTGGAAATGTTTTCCAAGATTGAAATATTGAGATCGTTTTGAGATTATATCTTTTTAAAGATAAATTTGAGTGAATATTTAGCAAGTGGTTTAATTAATAAAAGATTTATTTAAAAGGGCCTAGTGATTGTTATGGTGCTGAATATTTGTTTGTTTGTTTTAATAATTAAATAACCGACTATCAAACATTATCCAGATTTTAGTTCCTCAACTTGATGTGGGAACTATTTAGTCGTACACTTAGTACATAGCCTTATGTGTAGGCTTGATTATCGTTTGGGTTGAGGATGTTGATTTGTATAGTGCGGAATATTACTCCAATCTATCGAGCTTCCTTCTTGGGTCGAAGGATAGCAAGTTGAAAGTTGGAGACGTGATAAGTCTATGAGACTTAGTTGCCGTGTGAGGTTGAGAAATGCTTTTGCGTTGTTGGTGCGAAGAGATCGGGATTAGATTTATCTGAAAACCACTTCGGACCAACGTATATGCGACGATTGTGCAGGTTGCTTGTGATGATATTGGTATTTCGGAGTTTTATAGTGGGGGACTGCTTGTTGATCGTTTTGGGGTTAAAATCCCAATATACATCCAGTAGCAGTGGTCTCTTCATTATGAAATATGCAATGCAAGGACTATTCGCTACTAATCATAGGGATTTCCCGACAGGATGTGGTAGGAAAGTACCTTCGGTTTGTCCTGTTCCTGGACAACTTGTATGGATGTTTGTCTGACATTGCATTTCTACAGATTACGTACATTCATTTTTACAAACGTACATCAGTGGTGGCGGAGAAGGCAACTTCTCTTAGCTTAACACCCTCTTTGAGACGTATGAGCTTAAGGATTGTATTTTTGTGGAAGGCAATTAGTAGTCAACGGAAATGGCTATGTGGCATTCTAAGCGATGTGATTGTGCTTTGTGAAAGGTAATCGTTACATCTAGCCTCATCAACCAGAAATGACCAACAGGGTTAGATGCGGTAAGGCTAAGTGGGTCGCTCCCATTAGGATATGATCATCCTCTTCTAGATATATCTTTGCACGCTATGACGTCGTGTACCTGATTATTTTGGTTTGTATGCTAGAGGGCCCTCGGTAAAGGTCGGTAACGACTGGAGGATGATATATTCGGTACCATCTTGTTATAGAGGTGGGCCGGTCTTGTGTTGGTAGAGGATCCTTTGTGGTGGTCCTCGGTACATTCTTCTAGAGATGTACTGCCAGAAGGTAGTCCCTTCACCTGATCATTTGTATGGAAATCCAAACTCCACTACGTGTTTGCCATTTTGATTGTATTTCCCAATTGGGCTATATGATGGAATTTAATTAATGTAACAATTTCGGCTATGATTAATATTATTTGTCTATAGTAGACACTACTATAATATAAGAGGATTTGATATGATTGTTTTAGTTACCATGAGGTAAAAACATGTCTGTATTTATGTGTGGACTTGTCTTACGAGATAGCTTTGTTTTAATATAGAAAAGTTGTGGTAACTTAATAAATTTAATTGAGTGCGTTTCCCACGCTGGTTTACCAGACTGGCCCGGGCATTCTTCCCTTTTAATGCTCGAGTCAGACCGAGTATATTTATAGGTCTAGATTTGATACTTTTGGAGCTTCAGTAGAGAGCTGAAGATCATCATTTTTGTACATCCGTATTTGCTTAATTATCCGCTGCATTATTGCTTAGTTGTTGTATATTATCGGCAATTGTGAGGACATGTTATTATAACTGTTCAAGCTGATGACTTTTGATTGATTGTTGGACTCTGATTGATGTGTATGTATACAGTTTCTGTTTTGTAAAGATCATTGATATGATATTATATATTTTCCGCTGCGATGTGAGATTCTGTATTGTTCTATTTGGTTCTATCTTCTCTCTCTTTTCTTCTCTTCTTCTCTCTTCTCTTCTTTCTCTTGACTTTCCGTCAGTCTGTGCCTTTTGGGTGGACATGTATGGATTATTGTCGATTCAAAAGGTACGGATTTTCGGATCGTCACAGCGTGGTATCAGAGCTTAGATTTTGTATATTCCTAAGCTTTGATTTGTACTCAGTATAGATGGGGACAGTAGCACCCCAGATTGAGTTTAAGCTTATTATATATATGAGCGCGTATTTGCTAGTGAATATAAAATGTTTTATTTTGTGTTTGCTTATCCGTTGAGCTGTTTGTGAATTCTGATCGTGATGTGGGACGCCATGTTATCGATAGGGATTTCCAAACTCTTAAACGAGGCAGGACGACATAGTATTATTTTAAATTGGGTAAATAAATTATTTTACCTTAATTATATTTTATATATAAAGGAAACAATTTTCTAGAAATTATTAAAGTGCATATAAATGAATTTTGGTTGTTTGAAAATGTGAATATATAAAATTTAATAAAAGCTGTTTGAATAATCTTAATTGAAAAGCAACAATTATAAGGGAATAAATTATATAAGCAAAGAATTATAAGTATGGAATTATAATCAAATATGATTTACAAATGTGATATGATCTTATATATAAGAAATGAAACAATATGTGTTGTAAATAAAAATGGATTTAACCAAGAATTTGAAAATTTGAATCCCATTATTTTGAATTTTTTTTTTCAAAAGTTAAAGAGGTTATATTGTTATAAATCTAGATAAGATAAATAAATTTGGAATGGATCTTATATAAGTAAAGTAAAACATTGAAATTATATAAGTAAAACATTTGTAAATGTGATTTATAAATAGAAAGAAATTTTTGAAAGAATGTAAAAGCATTGAATTCACTACTATTGCTGGGAAATAATAAGGGTGATGACTGCAGCATCGTCAGTATCATTTTCGAGTTTCTATGTGATGGATTTGCTACCAATAGTAAATTAAAATTGAAGTTTTGTTATGATAAACAAATTTGATTTAAAATCCAAGTTGTAATTGATAAATATAAGTGAAATGAGGTTTGGATTTATAATATGAAATAAAATTTTAGCTTTGGTAAAGTTGAAATAAGTTTGAGTTAGCATATTAGATATATGATTTGAAATTTAACTAAAGGAAAGTTAATAAAGTGATTTGGATTTGAAATCATAAAGAATGGGTTTAGAGAATGGAAGTGAACTTAGGTAGATGTTCACAGAATTATGAATAAGTTATATGACTTATTAAATGAGATAAGGTAAGTAAAACCAATTGTTAAAATGGTTAAACACTTTTGGTTAGGCAAAACAAAATCTGAATATGAATAGCAGAATGAAATTTGACTTAAGTAAAAGTTAAATAAAATAGAATTTGAAATAAATTAGAAATGAACTTAAGTTGTATAGTGAAAGTAAATGCAAGTAAGAATTAAATGAAACATGACTTAAGTAATGTTAAATGAAGTTGATTCTGGTATCGAAGTAAATTAATAGTGAATTGATAAAATGAAGTGATGAATGTGAATTTGAGTTATATAAAGAAATTCAACCTTATTTCTAGATTGAATTAGCAATGGAAATAATGAAATATGAATTGAATGTTGAACCAATTGGAAATTAAAAGTGTTGAACCAAAATTGAAAGAATGTAAAGTAAATTAATTTGGTTGTGTTAGATATACATTGGTTGTTAGATGGATGTTAATTGATTGTATATAAATTCATATGAAATTGAAATCTATGTAATAGAATTTGATTTGATTGGAAATGAATAAACTTGAATATGAATTAGTGAATGTAAACTAATTGAATACGAATGAATGAATGTTAGTATATCCAATGTTAATGAATCAACCATGATTCAATTGAAAACCAATTCATTGAATATTAGTGAGAAATGAATTTGTATTGATTTGGTTATGGATGTTAGTTGGATGATAGTTGTTTGATAGTAGGATTTGTTGTTTTGATTGCATTTGCTATATTGGCATATGTAGTTGGTGTATTGGTATATGTTGTATATTGATATTATTTTCATATATACATGTTACTCATTTGTTTGTTGAGTGTTTAGTAGGTGCATATGGCGCTTGCTTTGCTTTTGGAGCTCGCTTTCGCGCTATATTAGCCGTATATGCTCGCTAATAATATATAAGATACATATCTCGGATTACCTATCGTACTTTTACACTTTTTTCCTTCGAGATGCCTCATCCTCGATGATGAGATGTATATTTGTGATACATATATTGCTATTTTTTCGGATCGAACCGTGCAAAAGAGATTATGGCGAATTTTTTTTGAAAATTTGAGGCATTAGAATTTTTTTTGGAAAATTTATGATAAATACAATTTTGATTTTTGAGTAATAAAAGTTAAACGATATTAGTTGATTTTGAAAAGATAACTAAGAGTGATTTGAAAACTTAGAAAAGTTTTTATAAGAGTTTAATTAACGGATTTTTGAAAAGTGAATGGATTTAGTGACTTTTTCTTACTTGGTAATTTCGAGGATGAAATTCTTTTAAGTAGGGGAGAATGTAACGACCCAGAATTTCAGTCATTTGAAATTCGTATATTTAATTAATTTTAAATATGCATAAGTAAAGTTTATAAGCTGAATAAATAATTTTTCGAATATCTAGATTTAATTGGATAATGAAATTGTTAATTTAATATTAGGAATTGCAGAAATAATTGGAAATTGAATTAAATGTCAATAAAAATAATTTATAAAGTTGTATTGAATTTTATTTGAATTAAAATGATGTTAGAGAACTTTTAAAATTGAATTAAAAGTTAAATTACAGAAAATTGAATATTATAATATTTAATTAACGTGTAAAAATAGTCATTTTTCAAACAGTCTTGAATTTCGATGAAACCAGTTTCATCGAATCTGTAATGTTATATTATTGTAAGATTTCAAATTTCGTGTCAATCGGATTTACGGTTTATCCGAGGCATGCTAAAACGCGTAGAAATTGGTTTAAATGAATTTTAAATTTAAATATTCGATTTGAAAACCTATTTTTCAAATATGATCGAATTGGCTCCTGATATATATTCCATTGCGTTCGAAATAGGGGTAAAACATTATAAATACCAAGCGGCACATTCCGTTTCGAGTTCGGAAAATTTCCGGATGAATAGTGCACAAATATTTTCTATAAAAGCCCATCTTTTTTCACTTTTGCAAAACATCTAGGGTTACAAAACCTAGCCGCCAGCAACATTTTAATGGCCGAAAATGCATGATTTTCCTCCCTCAATCTCTTCTAATCCGTCATCATTCATAAAAAATTATCAACTACAAAGTTGTAGATCATCGAAAGATCTTCCGATCCAACGGGTAAGATTGTGAATGGAGACACGGATCAATGGCAATCATCATTTGAACGTACGCCGTTTGCACACGTTTCTCGAGGCACATGTACAGCCAAGTTCGACAAGGTTGTAGGTGTTGGTGGCACACATGGAGAGCTTCGATGTGGCATCTCCTGATCGTGGTATAGATGAACGTTAGGGAGGCGATTGTCGATGGAAGGTAACGAATGGATAGGTTTCGCGTGCGTTCTTTGGGCCTGGGGAAGAAAGAAGATGGCCGACCACGATTCCATTGAGAAAAACGAACGGTCGTGATTGAACAATGGTTTAAAAATAAAAGTATAAGTTGTAAATTATATTACTCTAATTCGTATAAACTTTAAAAACTCATAACTTTTTGATACGAGGTCTGTTTCGCACGAACCAACTTGCATCAGAATCATATTGTTGAATACTACACAATGGAGCTGGTTTGGAGCTGAATTGAGCTATTGTGAAATTTGGGTAAAGTTAAACACGCGTTTAATTTTATCCGGAATAAAACACTGAAATTGCAATTGGACGCAATATGAGTACAACTCGCTCTTTCTGACTCATTGATATTTATATATAAGTGAGAATAAATATTATTTATGATGATTGATGATTGTTTGGATGATATATGATATATGGATTGGTATTTGGATATATACCTGCCTAGTGGAGCAGATGACCCTATACGTTTCCGTGTATGAGCGGATGACCCTTTGTACGCGCGTTTGCCTCGAAGCGGACATTGTACACATATTCTAATATGTATATTTGTTGCAAATGACGGGTTAGAGGGATCCAACTGGATTCCTCACCCGTATTGATTTATTTACAAATATTGTGATATATGCTGTTATCATATGATATATGATGTTTTGCATGCCGTGATTGATGTGTTTAGTGTTGTTGCAGCATTTGGCCTATTTTGATAATTTTAAAATGTTAAAGTGACGATTTCCAAATTTAAAAGGATTTTAAAGTGATTTTGGAAACAAAGGTTTTATTGATTTTTGAATTGTAAAGGAATTGAATTTATTTTGAATAAATAAATATTGTAACTTTTATGTTATAAAAATTATGATTTCGGTGAAATATAGTAAATTATGATTTTTGGAATATGAAATGAACTATTTTGTAAAATAGTTTAAATGGGGATTTTTGAAGTTATAATAAACGGTATATATATATAAGATTTATAAAATTGATATTTTATAAACCAAAGTTTTAGAATTATAAACGAGTTTTATAAGTGTTAAAATGTAGTATAAATGAATCTTATAAGTAAATAAGATTTATATATGTATGAAGTTGTGAAGTTATAAAAAGAATGATTTTGGAAATAAATGGTGTATAAGAAATTAGCTTATAATATGAATTTTCGGCATATAAATGAAATAAATGGAATTTATAAACATTGTTTTATAAATCCGAATTTGATTGAGTTAGATAAGTTAAATATAGAAGTATATTAAAGAAATTATATCCACGATTTTGGACACTGGATAATCCTTTAATAATAAATGTGTAGAAATATTGGATTTGGTAAACGAATTATATTCACGATTTTGCACAGTGAATAATAATCATTTAAGTTGAATAAATGTTTTGGAAAGTAATCTTTCAAATGGTGTTAAATGGTTTAAAGATATTTCAAAAATGTGTTAAATATCGACACCGTAGATTTCAACATTCATTGTTGAAATAGACGTTTTCGAGAAGTAAGGAAATGATGGACTATAACACCGTTGTTATAATAAATGATTTTCGAAAGGAATTTTTTTGTATATTACTGGGATTTATATACCTATCTAATTTTCGAAACCCTATACTAGTAATTTTGGGTTGTCATAACGATGTTTTACGCAACATACGTTTTGACCCAAATAAATGTGTTTAAAGTGAATGTTTTACTTAAAGAATAAAATATATACTTAATTCTGATTTAAGTATATGGGATATTTTCTAAGTTGAAAATAAATTGATTTGTGAATTACCTATTTTTAAATAAGTATTTGGAAATGTTTTCCATGATTGAAATATTGAGATTGTTTTGAGATTATATCTTTTTAAAGATAAATTTGAGTGAATATTTGGCAAGTGGTTTAATTAATAAAAGATTTATTTAAAAGGGCCTAGTGATTGTTATGGTGCTGAATATTTGTTTGTTTGTTTTGATAGTAAAATAATCGACTATCAAACATTAGCCAAATTTTAGTTCCTCAACTTGATGTGGGAACTATTTAGTCGTACACTTAGTACGTAGCCTTTTGTGTAGGCTTGATTATCGTTTGTGTTGAGGATATTTATTCATATAGTGCGGAGTATTACTCCAATCTATCGAGCTTCGTTCTTGGCCCGAAGGATAGCAAGTTGAAAGTTGGAAACGTGATAAGTCTATGAGACTTAGTTTTTGTGTGAGGTTGAGAAACGCTTTTGCGTTGTTGGTGCGAAGAGACCGGGAACAAATTTATCTGAAAACCACTTCCGACTAACGTATATGCGACGATTGTGAAGGTTGCTTGTGATGATATTGATATTTCGGAGTTTCATAGTGGGGGACTGCTTGTTGATCTTTTGGGGTTAAAATCCCTATATATATCCAGTAGCAGTGGTCTCTTCATTATGAAATATCCAATGCAAGGACTATTCGCTACTAATCCTAAGGATTTCCCGACAGGATGTGGTTGGAAAGTACCTTCGGTTTGCCCTGTTCCTGGACAACTTGTATGGATGTTTGTCTGACATTGCATTTCTATAGATCACGTACATTGGTTTTTACAAACGTACATCAGTGGTGGCGGAGAAGGCAACTTCTCTTAGCTTAACACCCTCCTTGAGACGTATGAGCTTAAGGGTTGTATTTTTGTGGAAGGAAATTAGTAGTCAACGGAAATGGCCGTGTGGCATTCTAAGTGATGTGATTGTGCTTTGTGAAAGGTAACCGTTACCTCTAGCCTCATCAATCGGAAATGACCAAAACAGGGTTAGATGCGGCATGGCTAAGTGGGTCGCTCCTATTCGGATATGATCATCCTCTTCTAGATATATCTTTGCACGCTATGATGTTGTATACCTGATTATTGTGGTTTGTATGCTTGAGGTCCCTCGGTAAAGGTCGGTACTGACCGGAGGATGATATATTCGGTACCATCTAGTTATGGAGGTGTGCCAGTCTTGTGTTGGTAGAGGATCCTTTGTGATGGTCCTCGGTACATTCTTTTAGAGATGTACTACCGGAAGGTAGTTCCTTCACCTCGTCATTTGTATGGAAATCCAAACTCCACTACGTGTTTTCCATTTTGATTGTATTGCCCAATTGGGCTATATGCTGGAATTTAATCAATGTAACAATTTCGGCTATGATTAATATTATTTGTATATAGTAGACACTACTATAATATAAGAGGATTTGATATGATATGTTTTAGTTATCGTAAGGTAAAAGCATGTCCGTATTTATGTGTGGACTTGTCTTACGAGATACTTTTGTTTTGATAAAGGAAAAGTTTTGGTAACTTAATAAATTCAGATGGGCGTGTTTCTCACGCTGGTTTACCAGACTGATCCGGGCGTTCTTCCCTTTCAATGCTCGAGTCAGACCGAGTATATTTACAGGTCTAGATTTGATATTTTGGAGCTTCATTAGGAGAGCTGAAGATCTTCATTTTCGTACATCCGTATTTGCTTAATTATCTGCTGCATTGTTACTTAGTTGTTGTATATTATCGGTAATTGTGAGGACAGGTTATTATAATTGTTCAAGCTGATAACTATTGATTGATTGTTGGACTATGATTGATGTGTATATACAGTTTTTGTTTTGTAAAGATCATTGGTATGATATTATATATTTTCTGTCGCGATGTGAGATTCTGTATTGTTCTGTTTGGTTCTATCTTCCCTCTCTCTTCTCTTCTCTTCTTCTCTATTCTCTTCTTTCTCTTGACTTTCCGTCAGCCTGTGCTTTTTGGGTCGGACATGTGTGGATTATTGTCGATTCAAAGGGTATGGATTTTCGGGATGTCACACAATAAAGTTTTTTATTTCTACCCATTATTATTCAATCATTATATTAAATTAAATTTAAAACAGTTAAAAATATGGGTCATTATATTCTCCCCCACTCAGAACTTTTCGTCTTCGAAAAGGGCTAAGTGGATAATTTAACATCTGATATATTTTCTTAAAAATAATTAACTTATAAAATATAAACATCTTATGTGCAAAAACTATTACTACACTTCTACTACACCACTCTGATATTGGTTTTACGGAAAATATCGATTATATACAAAAAAGGTATAGATTTTTTTTTAAAATTTCAAAATTTTTCTAACTCTCGGATTTATGAAAAATTTCGGCAGAGTCTCCTTTGCGCGGCTCGATTGAAAAAGTATTATAATACAATATATATCACAAATATACCAAATAGATATCAAATATACATCTCATCTCAATGATGAGGCATCCCGTAGGAAAAAATAAAAAAGTACGGTATGTAACCCGAGTTATGTACTTTATTATTATTAATACGAGTGAGTTCGCTCGTATTAAGCAAGCAAAAGCAAAATATAATCTGCGCATACGTCCAAACGGTCTTCGTATGTACCTATCTCAACTCAATTTAGAATATTAGTCACCTCTAATAAGATATAGAACATGTATGAGTTTGATAAACTATAAAACATGCATTCTGAATCCAAATCACAAACATAAACACAAGTACACAACATACAACAATCAAATGAAATCAAAATAGCCATAACGATAGTTTACAACAAAAGAAACTATTAAACAATCATTAATATACATCTAATTAATCCAAATCATCGAAATTTATATTTTCGATGTCAGTATTTAAACTATACACTTCATTTCTCATTAACATTCAATCTTTATTAACACTCAATTGGTTTATTTCCAATTTTTCAAGTCTATTTCATTTACATTCAATTTATTCAATTCAATTTGCTAAATTTCAATTGTTTCACCTCTTTGTTTAACCCGTATCGGCTAAATTTATTTATGATATACTTTATAAATCATTTCATTTAACCTTATTTTAGTTAAATTTTATTTCATTGCCACATCGTATATTTCTTTTTAATACTAATGTTATTGATAAATCATTCCATAAACCTTTGAGTTTATTATAAAATTTTATAAAATGCAACTCATGTTCATTATTACTTCATATTTTAAGTTAATGTTAACCCATCGATTCACTTCATAGTCCACTTCATTATTCAAATTCATATTAATAAATTTTCCTCAACAAATTTTATTTTATAAAATTATTCACTTCATTAGTTTATCATAAACTTTACTTGAGTAAATTTTATTTTGTAACTCAAATTCATACGAATAAATTTCTTTTTATCACAATAAATTTTATTCAACTTCTCTTAAGTTAATTTCCATCTTTTAATTCATTTCATTAACTTATTTCATATTAAATTAGTCAACATTCAATTTATTAAAACTCATTCCATTTGTATTTAATTTATTTATATCAAATTTTTAATTAAATTCAATTATCATATTAAATTTTTCTTACCCTCATCTATTATTATTAAATTTCTTTCTCAACTTAAATTACATTTCCATGATGACCCGTGTGATGCCTCACCTCTATACCCATGCTAGCCAATGACACTACGAGGTAATGCCGTCAACTAGCACGAATAATAAGGCTGTTGAGGAGCGACCATCTGTGTAATTGCTTTGTGCGAGCACCGATATGTCAGATAGCATAACATGCATTTCATTTAACGAGGAAATTCGACATACCGATACAAACTCAAAACTACTGCACAATGGCTATGTGGTCTTTGAAAACAAATATAGAAATAAATATAACTTAAAGCAGTCACAAATATTCATATCACAAAGGCGGAAACAGATATGAATATAACACATATAAGAGTACATCAGAGTAGTGGTCAAATAAGATCCACAATATCACAAAAGAATATATACAAGTGCTACATCAAAGGGTATTTATACATCAAGGAGTCTTTATCCCAAATGTATAACAACAAAAGAAAACTACCAATCTAGTGTAATTAGAAAAAAGTCAGATAACGATGATCCCCGATAAGGAGTCAAGCTGAAGCACCTGTAACATCTCGGTCTGACCCGAGTATTATTTGATAAGAAAATAATAAATGGATCAGTCTAGCTATAAATATCAGATAAAAATGAGATAGAATAAGAGATATGACAAAAACGTATGATAACAATAATGTCATACTGTGATAAGTATGCATTTGAAAATCAACTAGAGATTAATCATTATCACAAGAATCTTCTGACAAATCAAAAAGAAATCCATATTCTTTATTTTTATTCACCAAGTCACAAATATTGGCAATCATCTCAATGCCAATCTTAAAAGTTGTTGAAACACAAATTCACTAATGCATAAATATTGATAAACTCATCAATGTAAATCACTAAAATTAGTGAGACACAAATTCTAGAAATCATCAATTAGAAATCCAGAAATCACAAGTGGGGGAGGCCTATCACAAAACGGGAGCATGAAAGCTCGCTAACACATGTATCATAAAAAGAAACGCTATTTCATGGTTGCTAACCATTAATTTTGAGCCAAGGCTCCACAAAAGGCCCGAAGACCATGGGTCGTGTGACGACCCGCCCTTCTACTACCAGAAAGACGTATCATCATTAAGAAAGAAAGGGATAGAAATAGAAAGGAAGAGAAAGAAAGAACAACAACATCAGAATCTCACAGCGGAACGGAACAAAATATAATATATCACATAAATATTACATAGTTTTTACATATATCAGAGTTTTACAATATCAATACATATGTCAATCATACATGCATCTATCACTACATACATCAGAGCTACAATACACATCAACTAATACAGCGGAACTAGGTAGATATCTACATACGTCTGGAAACTCCTGCTCCAAGCTCTTCCAGAAATCAAAGTCCAAAACCTATCACTTGGCTACTCATAAAAATTTGAGTACCCAAGAGTTTATGAAAAAAAAATATAAACTCCGGGTCAGACATGGGTCTGGTATGAGTAAACGGTTTAAATTGTTTAAATTTGAAAAACATTTGAAAATAAAGGTATCACATAAGACTCCCCACAAATAAATACGGGTAAGTTTTTACCTTACGCTAACCAAAACATTTCATAGGAAATCCAGTGATATTATAATAGTGTCTAGGGTTTCCAGTAAATAGAAAATAGCCAAAATTGTTACATCTATTAAATTCCAGCTACTAGCCACAAAAGTGGGTAATACAAATCAAAACCGTAGGGTCTCGTAGGGAAAATGGATTTCCAACAATGGCAGGGCTACTGGGGTACCGCCCGTCACAGTACCGGGCCTAGATCACCGTACCGAGGATCACTCCCGACCCCCCGCAACACAAGACCGGAACCATTTCTTACTGAACAGTCCCAAACAAGATAAACCCCGCAGTTGTAGCTAGCAACCGCCCACAGAGGCAAAATAAAAAGGGACATCTAGACAGAGGAAATATCTTGTCCTGCTTGGGCATGACCCACCTAACCTTGCTGCATCTCCCCTGTTTTAGCCATTCCCGGTTGATGAGGCTTGAGGCTGCGATTATCTTTATAGAACATATTTCTTAGAATGCTCATCGTCCTCCTGACGATGTGTTGAAAGCATTCAATCCATACAAGTTCGTTCTGGGTTCGAACGAAACCGAAGGCATTATCTCGTCACACTCGTTTTGTAATCACCCTCAGAGTCAACGACGATAACCCTTGCATTCTGAAAGCACCATTTCGATCTTCATTTGATAAGTCATGACCTATCATTTAAATTGGATCGATGTGGTTTTCGGAGAATCAAATTTGATTCTTTCGATCCCGGTCTCATCGAAATCCAAACGCCATTTTAAGGGCCAAGTTGTCTAATTAACTTAAACAGTTTGATATCAGAATTCACATAACAGATATAATAGATAAATCATACATAGTTATCACAGGTATCTATAATATATCACAACACATCACAGAAATATCATCAACAGATATCAAAGTCAATCAAACAGAACTATCAATGCATACCAAATAATTGGTTTTACTTAACTTAATTAATTGCTTAAGAATAAACTATTTTATTCTGTTTAATTAATTACTGATTAATTAACTTATTAATGATCAATTAATTAATTAATTATCATTAATTATCAATTTATTAGTTATATAATCTTTAATTAATTATCTAATTATTAAACTTTTATTCATTAACTGTTACTTAATTACTCAGTTAATTAATTTATTTTCAATTGTTAATTAATAACTTACTTATTAAAAATTTATTACTTATTTAATTATCACAAATTACTTTAATAAATCAATTATTATCAATTTAAATAAAGTATAATTCCTAATTAATCATTTAGGTTAATTTCCATTAATTACTTCAAGTAATTAGCTAATGTATTGAGTTTTAAATTGATTTAACATATGATTTATTTTTAAGTACAAAATCAATTTAAAGTTATCAATTTAAAATTTCAAATATAAATTAATAACATTCTAATTACTTATTATTAATCATCTATCTTTACATACTTACCTTATTAAGCTTTTTAAACAAATATTAGCCTAATTAACCAATTAATTGCTAAATTAACTTAGTTATAGCACATACTAAAAACAAAATTACTGTACACGTTCATTCAGAAAGATACCCCGGGATCGCACTACCCTTACTTGAGAAAACTCGAGTTTCCCTCATGCCTTTCCCGTGTCTCTCTCCCATATCCTTCTCTCTTCATTTCCCTGTAACTTTCTTCTTTCTATTTTTTTTCTGTAACTTTTCTTATTCTCATTATCTTTAAGTTTAAACAAACAGCTGTGACGACAACTCGCGTGAACATGGGTCCTAACTCGAGCCAACCGATCCCCTTACTCGAGTACCCACTCGAGTCGATCTCTATCAAAACACAGACACACACAATAGCGTCGTACACGTGCACAGTGCCACGACGAACCTCCATCACCTGAGTCGATCGCCAACAGGTCGACTATCGTTCACTCTCTTAATCCCAGCACCCGAAAATTCTGATGGAACTCGAGAACAAGAAACGACAGTTTGAGGTGCAGAACAACATAATGCTCCGATCAACTTTCTCCTCGTTCAATCGATACAAACCTCTGGAAGCTTCGAAACTCCGGCTACACCACCATTAGCCTCCACACTACCGTTTCTTAAAATCTCGTGTAGCTCGGTCATCTAGGTGAGTCGCAGTCGAAAATTTACAGAGCTCAGTAAAACTCGTGACCAAAACCCTATGTTACTCACAATCTCAAAATCTATGCATTCGAAAATTAATTTGACATTTTTTTGGAATCAAATGGATTACAAGCTTGCTTCCTATCAATTTACAGAGATTAAAATTAACTCAATCTTCCAAAATTTGCAAAAACCCATTTTAGTTTCATTATAAAACTGCTCTTCATACCCTTGCTTAAAAATCATAATTTTTATGCTAAAAATCATAATTATGTGTATGAAATTTAAATATACTATTGAATTAACAAATTTAAACATTTGAAATTTGATCCATTTAATTATTTTACCTGTAACTTGAAATACAGTATGCATAAAATACTGTAAAACTCAAAAAAAAAAGTTGCAGACCTTGATTTGGGTAAACAACTTAAATTAACATGAATATCCAAGTTCGAAATATTTATATGAAGAAGTATTTACATTTTCTTTGCTTTACTGTGTTTAGAAACTTGGGAAGAACACTGAAGAACAGCCATATCATATTTTCCAGAGCAACAGAAGTTCTTTGTACAACTTGTTAAACATAAACATCACAACACATACCATTTTAAGTTAAATACACAGGTTTAAATTTGAAAATAGTAAGTTTACTCACCTAACCTTCCTGAATAAAGAACAGAAAGAAGTACCTAAAGTTTTGAATACTTGTAGCCCTTGAAACTGCTTGCATATTCCTCTGTTTGAATGCAGTTAGAAACTGTTCTTAGTTCTTTTTTTTTCAGGTTTGCTGATATATTTTCTTCCTGAACGAACTAAACAAGAATATATACACTTATATATAAAAGAAAATAGGTGTGTATAAGGGAAGGCTTCAACTGGACAGTTGTTTCTTCATTTGGTTTATAACATGTTCAGATTTTATACATATTTGAAATGACAAAATGCCTGCTGAGCTGATGGCAATAAATGCCTTGGCCTCATAACATGTTTACATAATTATTATTATGTTTTGCTGTGTGAATATATTATATGCAGATATGTACTTATGCAATTAGATATTTATCTTGCATGGGAAGATTGTATACAAATGTTTGTCTTATTATTTGTTTGCGGACATAAACATTGCAGGTCAAAGGCTTGAATAAGAAGTTACTTATTAACAAATATTTGCTTTATATAAAAGTTTGTTTTATAATCTTCTAGCTAAAACAAAAATTCATGTACATATGTGTCTGATGTATTGTTATGCCATGACTGACCTTGTTTCATCCATATTCATTTGGTTTTGTTATTTAGTTCCAGTTGAATAATATACATGTTGTAATTATGGTTTACTATGTATAAGGATAACTATTTAAATATTAGTTTTAGAGATGTTTTTGTCAGGTTTACTTTCATATTTGACTAACTTCCATTTTCCTTTCTACCTTGCTCTTATTTCGCTTGGTGTTGTACTAATTCTTATTTGTACTTACATTTATATTTTATATTTTGATGGTCAATAATTATATGGTTTATTTACTTATATTTATATTTATTCTTCATATTTAACTATCAAAATTTAAATGATATTCAATTGCTTACTTATGTATATTTATATTTTATATTTTGATTATCAATATTTACATTATATTCTTAAGTTTTACTCATATTTAATGCTTATTTTTATATTTATTTCCATGATAATTTATTCAAACTATATACATGAGTTTGACTCATATTTTACATTTATATTTTATATTACTAGAATTTGATTTTAAATTTCAAACATTATCATCTATGGATATTTCTATCAAATGTTAACAAAAGAAAGTATTTTAATTTAACAATGTAAGATAAAATTATAAGGAGATTTATTTTAAATTTCAAACATTATTATTCATATGTATATGTTTATCAATGTTAGGAATGTAAAACCTTTTAATTTAATTATATAAGACAAATTTTATTATAAATTTTATTAAGAGATTTTATTTTAAATTCCCAAAATCTAATTCCCTTTTTAAAAAATACAATTTAAATAAAAGAAAGCATTTTCATATGGTCAATTTACATTTTATTTAGCTTAGATTAAATATCTATTAAAATAACCGGGGTCAAAATCCAGGGTCGTTACAGGTCGCTACCCCACCAATTTTGAGTCGAAGCTCCACAAAAATAGGGTTTAGTCTCCCTCGCAGACAAAGAGACATCGCACATTGCTAGTCTAAACCACAAAATGATCATCATCGATCATCAAGAAGTGTCAATTACACTAAGCTAGTAAATAAAAGAGTTTAGCTTCATGTCCCATAACCACTAGCGTAACTTAAATATTTACGAACAAATTGTAGATTCCCACTCATAAATTGTCACAAGAGTTTTGATCGAACAAATCCAAAAAATAACCGAAGAAGTAAACACAAGCGTTTCATACCACTTGTTTTACAAAGCCGTTTAATTAGATCTCTCAAAACGAATGAAATAAAGGTTTGAATATACTAATAGATTGGAAAACAGTCTTAAAAGCGAACTTTGTATCAAAAATAGAGTTGAAATCATCTTTGTGAAAGGAATTGAATATTTACTACTAGTATTGAAACCTTTGCATTTTAAAGTGACAAGCCACAGAAATGATTGTATAAGCAATCAATCACCAAAAATTCACATATAAAGACGTGAATTAAACCCAATGAAATCGATACCAAACCCATCAAAATGGATATTCCCAAAAATCCAAGGAAAGAAGTCATCAAAGTTGATAATAGTGATAGCAACTAGTCGGATCGACCAAAAATCGATTAATATTGGAGTTTTACTCAAAATTAGGCAAATAGGCAGATATGCACAGATCCAGATGTCTGAGGGGTTGATCTAGATGTCTGGTTTTGGTTTCTTAAAATATTCCAGAAAACCAACCAGACTTCTGGTTCGGCAAACTAGACGTCTGAAACCATCCAGACGTCTGGATTTAAGAATCAGACGTCTGGGATTGGTTTTTGACCTTTTTATTTTCCTCTGCCGCGTATAATTTTCACCAGGAGGCAAAACTAGAAGTCTGGCGTTAGTATCCAGACGTCTGAACACCTGGTAAGGGCAACAATTTGCCTAGGCCATAATGAACAAAATGATTTCGGGAGCAATCGAGCGAGCAACCACAACTAAGGATTTATGCCAAGCGACAACCCGGCCTTATAGGCTCTTCGATGCATCCCAAACAACATAACCAAACATCCTTAGTAGGATTTTCACAAAATTGGACTTCGAATCCAAAAATTAGCAAATCACCAAATCAATTCAAATCAAAAGTAAATGATCATGAATATATGTTAGGAATTCATACCTAACCATAAAGATAGATATAGACATAAATGTGAGATAAAAATCTCACCTTTTACACAAAAACAAGGAAGGAGAAGCTTGAAAACAAAGAAGGATCAACCACTCTTCAATCTCAACTCTAAATGCCCCAATCTAAGATAATAAGCAATATTTCCCAAATTAGGTTGTAGAAAATTTCTGAAATTGGAGAGAGATTGAGATGGAGAAGAAGAAGGAGATGCTTACCTAAGCTTCTCTTTGAATTTGTAGCTAAAACTTGGATTTGCTAAAGAAACTTAGGCTTAGGATTTTAATTTGCAATCTCCTCCACCATTTTTGCTAAATCTTGAGTTGTAGGAAATATTATGAAGGAATGAAGAGGAGTGGGTTAGGTTGATATGTTAATTTAATGGGCTGAAACCCAAAACCCTAAGTGAAAAGGTCGAAATTTTAGCTAGCTCCAAAAATATCGATGTTTATACTCAAAAAGGTCGCAAACGCCATTTTGAACTCAATGCAAGTGGTCTCGGATCCTAATTTGATAGTTTGCAGAAAGTAGCATTTCGAACTATAATCCGATTGACGATGCTGTATTTAAATAAAATATTTAAATATACAATCGTAAAATATGCGGGTTGTTACAGACTCCCCCCTTAAAGAAATTGCATCCTCGCAATATTTAAGAAGAAGATAAAAAGTAACAACCATAAAAGCATATCAACATAAAAGAAATTTGAAATAAGAAGTTCACCTTAAAAGGCACGAGAGAGTAAGTCCGGATGTGTTCGCTTGATGAATTCTCTAGATTCTCATGAACAATCCTTAGGATTTGAGGACCATTGAACTTTCACAAGAAGGACATCTTTATTTCGAAGGCGTTTTACCTCCAAAGAAATAATACGAATAGGTTGTTGCTCATAAGTCAAATTAAGTGAAACTTCAATTTTTTCCACAACACCGGGCTCAAGAATAGAATCAGAATCTCGAAGGCATTTCCGTAATTGAAAGACGTGGAATACGTCATGAATAGCAGATAACCGAGCCAGTAATAAAAGGCGATAAGCCATGGAACCAATACGCTCGGTGATGGAAAATGGACCAATACATCGAGGCGCTAATTTTCCCGATTGACTGAAACTCACAACATCCTTCATAGGTGAAACACGAATAAACACCAAATCTCCGACAAAAAATTCTAATTTCCTTCTTCGGTTATCGGCATAGGATTTTTGCCTACTTTGATCTCCTTTCATCCTATGGCGAATAAGGTCAATCTTTTCTATGGAATCACGAATAAAATCTGGACCTAAAACTAGCTTCTCACTGGCCTCAAGCCAACAAGAAGAAGATCGGCATGGCCTTCCATAGAGTGCCTCAAAAGGTGCCATATCAATACTAGATTGTAAGCTATTATTATAGGAAAACTCAACAAGTGAAATGTGATCTTCCCAACTTCCACCAAAATCAAGAACACATGCACGAAGAAGATCTTGCAGAGTTTGATTCACATGCTCGGTTTGTCCATTAAACTACGGATGATAAGCAGTGCTGAAATTAAGCTTCATTCCCAAAGATTTTTGAAGACTCTTCCAAAATCCACTAGTAAACAATTGATCACGATCGCTAACTATAGAAGTAGGGACTCCATGAAATTTAATAATTTCTTTAATAAAGAGTTTACCCAAAAGAGGTACGGTCCGATTGGACCGAACTGCAACAAAATGGGAGGATTTAGTAAGTCTATCAACTATCACCCATAGGCTACCATGACTCTAACGAGAACGGGGAAGGCCATCAATAAAATCCATGGAAATTTGGTCCCACTTCCAAATTGGAATGTCCAAAGGTTGCAATAACCCACCGGGCCTTTGATGCTCGGCCTTAACGAGTTGGCAAGTCATGCAAAGCTTAACAAAGTAAGCAATATTGGATTTCATTCCATCCCAATAATAAAGCCGCTTCATATCTGTGTACATTTTACTACTACCTGGATGAATGGTAAATTTAGAACGATGAGAATCTTCTAAAATATCATTACGAAGATTACTAATATTTGGCACGATAAGTCTTCCAAATTTTCTAATACCGCCATGAGCATCAATATCAAAGTCTTTCAAACCTTCAATATCAATTTTATCCCTAAAACTTTGGCTAAGAAGAGCCAATTCGGGATCTAGCTTTTGAGCTTCAAAAATGTGGTTTAAAATAGAAGGGTGAGCCTCAAGGTTACATAAAACAAAAGATGAACATAAATCGGATTCACGATCTCGAATCTCACAAGTGGATAAAGTCTCCAAATCATTCCATTCGAATATCATCATGGAAATAACCACTTGTTGCTTACGACTAAGGGCATCGGTAACACGATTTCCCTTTCCGGGAGTACAAAGAATATCAAGATCATAAGATGCAAGGAACTCGAGCCAACGTTGTTGACGCAAATTAAGTTCCTTTTGAGAAAATAGATTCTTCAATGATTTATGATCGGCGTAGAGAAAAAAGTTTTCTCCCAAAAGGCAATGACGCCAAATTCGAAGGGCGAAAACAATAGCCGCGAGCTCTAAATCATGAGTGGCATATCTAGTCTCGGCAGGCTTTAATTGCCTAGAAGCATAAGCAATAACACGTTCTATTTGCATAAGAACGGCACCCAATCCAACCCGACTAGCATCGATATAAATAATAAAATCTTGATTCCCTTCGGGAATCGCAAGAATAGGAGCATTGGAAAGGAGTTCTTTTAATTTCTGAAAAGAAGCTTCACATTTGTCCAACCAAATGTATTTAACTCCTTTCTTTGTCAAGCTAGTAAGAGGCACAACAATTTTAGAAAAGTCTTTTATGAATCGACGGAAATAAGCCGCCAACCCAAGAAAACTACGGGCTTCCGTCACACTCTTCGGTCTCTTCCAATCTTGAATCGCTTCAATCTTTGAAGGATCCATGGAAATTACGGATTTAGAAATGATATGACTAAGAAATTTCACACGAGATTGCCAAAAGTGGCACTTAAAATTTTTTGCTTTTAATTGATTGTTCTTGAGAGTTTCCAACACAATCCAAAGATGCTTTTCATGCTCTTCCTTGGTTTTAGAATAAACGAGAATGTCATCTATAAAGATGAGAACAAATCGATTGAGGAAGTCTTTGATAACTCGATTCATAAGGTCAACGAAATAAGCTGGAGCATTCGTTAAACCAAATGGCATAACAAGCCATTCGTATGATCCATAACGCGTACGGAATGATGTCAAAGGAATGCTATCCTCTGCAATACGAAGCTGATGAAAACCGGTTGCTAAGTCCAACTGTGAAAAGACTCTAGCACTGCTAAGTTGATCGAATAGATCGTTAATCCAAGGTAAAGGATATTTATTCTTAATCGTAAGATCATTAAGCTTGCGGTAGTCAACGCAAAGCCTAAGTGTACCTTCAGATTTCTTCACAAAAATAGCCGAAGCTCCCCAAGGAGAGGAACTTGAACAAATAAATTGCTTCTCTTCCAATTCGGATAATTGTTTGCGCATCTCTTCATTTTCTTTATTGGACATATGATAAGGAGGACGAGTAATAGGTAGAGCTCCAGAAATTAGATTAATTCTGAACTCAATTGCTCGCTTAGGTGGCAATCCTAATGCAGGCTCAAATATGTCGGGAAATTCACGAACAACATGAATGAGAGAAATGACGTCTTCCTCATCATCATTATCGTCATCAGGAGGATTTAGAGAATTTAAAGATGGTGCAAAGTTGGAATCCGAATCTTTAAGAACAATAGAAATCTGCTTAACAGATTGAGGATGTCGAAGATGAATAGTCCGCTCAGGACATAGGATATGGGCTTCATAATGGTTAAGCAAATCTATTCCCAAAATCATTCCGAAGCCAAGTAACGCATGACATGTGACGCAGCGGTAATGACAAACTTGACGTGCTAATAATGTTTGACACAAATTGACGCAGACTTTCTTCCTCACGAACTGAATTCGTGTCAAGTAAACCTGGTAGAACGATAAATGCCCAAATCCGTTGATCTCTCGAGATACCAGATTCTAGCTATCTTCAACATGTTGATCGCGCATGATTCCGCGTTAGAAGATCTATGATTCTTCGACGTTGATCTCGAGCACGAGATTCCGTGAATCGACTTCAAATTCGTTGATTCGAGAGCACTCGAATATCCGAAGATGGAAGAAGAAGGAGATCACACTCAACTTCAACAAAAGTGGCAAAGAGCACACAAACAAATTTTTATTCAAAAATCAACTCCTTTTTACAATGACATCACACCCCTATTTATAGGGATTACAACACATACACACGACTTTACACGTTCGACACACGAGCTAACATATACACGACTTGACAGATACAGGTTACAACACACGCGACCTACAACATACAAGTCAACAAACGACCTAATACATACAACACATAAGCGGCTTAACAAAAGGAATGACCTACGACATAACAATAGCACCGCAGCAGGAAGCTTGAGCGATCTATTACCTTGAGCGACATAAGAAAATCAGCATGCCATGCGACTTAACCACATAAGGTTTTGCGACTTAAGGAGATAACCCATCTCGCGACATAACTTCATGCGACTTAAGGACTTTCAACCAATAGGATGAGCGACATAACAAATTGAGCGACTTATAGAGTGCGGCATGTGAGAGCGACTTAAAGCAAACGACCTAAAGAAAAGTGACTTAATGTCTTAACTCGTTAAGTCGTATCTCGGTAGGTCGAAGCTCAGTAGGTCGTAGCTCACTAGTGAGCGACCTAAGGCATAGCTCCCATAACTCGCTGGTTACATCTGGAGGCAGGCGCGATTCAAGGCTTAGCTCGCATAACTCGCTGGCGACATAAGATAACTCGCTAGGTCACTCGATATCATAACTCGCAGGCGATTTAAGGCAATTGGCGCATCTCAAAACAGGCGACCTAAGACATAAGGCATGGTGCGTTGCATCATCCTCCCCTGGTTGAAAAGAATTCGTCCCCGAATTCACACCTTCCTCTTCTTCGACATGTTTATTCCTATGATATGGAATCAAGTTTTTAACGTTGAAAACGTCAGCAGTATGGATATGATCCGACAATCTCAACTGATAAGCATTCTCATTAATCTTCTTTACGATCTCCAAAGGACCAATCCTTCTAGTAGCTAGCTTGTTGTACATTCCAACAGGAAATCGATCCTTGGTTAACACTGCATACACAAAATATCCTTCCTTGAAGTCAACATGTCGTTGTTTAATATCTGTGGATTGCTTATATTTCTCGTTCGCCTTAAGAAATCGTTCCTGCACAACTTTATGGCATTCTTGCAATTCCTTCACCAAATCACTAGCCCGTTTGATCACTCTTTTCTGCTGTGGTACTGTAGATAAATCTAACGGTCCTTTAGGGATTGTTGAATAGACGATCTGGAATGGACTGAACCCAGTGCTTAGATTAACTGCGTGGTTGTGTGCAAACTCAGCTTGACACAGTTTAGAATCCCAACTCTTCAAATTGTCATTCATGAGGCATTGCAATACATTACCTAGGGATCTGTTCACAACTTATGTCTGTCCATCTGTCTGTGGATGATACTACTAAATTTCAGCTTTGTCCCGACCATTCTCCATAGACTCGTCCAAACATGACTCAGAAAACGAGTGTCTCTATCTGAAACAATAGATTCAAGCAATCTATGAAGACGATAGATCTCTCTGAAGTATAACTGTGCAACATTGACTGCATCTGCCGTCTTCTTGCATGCAATAAAATGTACCATTTTCAAAAAACGATCAACCACCACATAGATAGAATCATTGCTACGTTGCATCCTCGGCAAACCCAATACAAACTCCATACTAACATCCACCCATGGCTTAGTAGGTATAGGCAACGACAAATATAAACCTGCATTTGTCGCGGTCCCCTTCGAAACTTGACAAATATGGCACCTCTGAACAAATTTTTCAACCTCTTTCCTCATTGACGGCCAAAAATAAGATTTTGTAATCAACTGCATAGTACGGTCACGTCCCACGTGTCCTTTTTCATGTAATTCTTTGATAATCTTCATTCGCAAACTGCAACCTGGAATACACAATTGATTTCCTTTAAATAGAAAACCATCAACCAACACATATCCATCCATGCTTCCCTGCTTGACTTTGTCTAGGATCTTGGAAAAATAAGAATATGATGTAAGCAAATATGGAAGTAAGTCAAAACCCATCACCTCTACTCGCATAGTTGTTAGCAAACTACTCCTTCGACTCAATGCATCGGCAATGCGATTAGTTACTCCAAACTTATGCTTGATGACGAATGTAAATTGCTGCAAATAAGCTATCCACAATGCATGCCTAGCTGCAATTTTATCCTGCCCTTGCAAATGTTTCAATGCTTCATGATCGATATACAAAACAAATTCTTTATGGAACAAGTAGTGTCTCCAATGCTTCACAGCTTGCACAATAGCATAAAACTCCACATCATAAGTATTGTACATCATCTTTGCTCCAGAAAGTTTTTCATTGAAATAAGCAATTGGACGACCCTTCTGACTCAACACTCCTCCAATTCCAACTTTCGATGCATCCGTATGTAACTCAAATAGCAACTGAAAATCTGGCAACACTAGAATTGGTGTTGAGCTTTAAAGTTCCTTGATTCGCTCAAAAGCAAATCCTGCCTCTTCCGTCCATGAAAATTTCTTTCCCTTCATATAATCTGTAAAAGGGGCCATCACACTACTAAAGTGTGGTATAAATCTTCGATAAAATGAAGCTAATCCATGAAAACTTCTGACTTCTGTGATAGTTTTGGGTTGTGGCCAATTTCTGATTGCGTCTACTTTACTCTGGTCCACTTGTATCACCTCCTTGGACACGACATATCCTAGAAATAAAACACTTGGTGTCATGAACATGCATTTCTTCGTTGCCGTATAGAACTTTTCCCGACGAAGAATAATTAATACCTTCCACAAGTGTTGAATGTGCTCCTCTGTGCTTGCACTGTAGATCAAGATATCATCAAAATAAACAACAACAAACTTCCCAATGTAAGGTGTGAAAATTTGGTTCATCGCTCTCATAAAAGTACTCGGTGCATTAGATAGACCAAACGGCATAACCAACCATTCATATAATCCTTCTCGTGTCTTGAATGTTGTCTTCCATTCATCAGCTGGTCTAATGCGAATCTAATGATAACCACTCTTAAGATCAATCTTCGAAAAGATTACAGACCCACTAAGCTGATCCAATAGATCATCAAGTCTTGGCATAGGAAATCTGTACCTGACAGTTATTTTGTTGAGTGCCCTGCTATCTGTACACATTCTCCATGAACCATCTTTCTTCGGCACTAACAAAGCTGGTACAGAAAGGACTGAGACTTTCTCGAACACGCCCTTGCTCAAGCAACTCCTCAACCTATCTCCTCAACTCTTCATGCTCCTTTGGACTCATCCGATAATGTGGCCTATGCGATAAAACAACACCTGGCACTAGATCAATCTGATGTTGTATGTCCCTTAGCGGCGGTAATTCCTTGGGCAATTCTACAGGAAAAACGTCTTCAAACTCATCCAATACCGGTTTAACATCCTCAGGAATTTCAACATCTTCACTTGCTTCATACGCAATCAACATAAACATTTCAGGACTATCCTTTAATTCTTCAACAAATTCTTTCGAAGATAATAGGCTATTTGATTCCACCTTCTTCTCAGCTTTGCTTTCACTTTGTTCTCACTTCTTAGGAACTAAGGTAACTTTGGTTCCTTCGAACATGAAACTGTAACTGTTGGTGCGACCATCATGTTGTACAGCTCTATCATATTGCCATGGTCTTTCCAATAATAAATGACACACATCCACGTCAACAACATCACACCATATATCATCTTTATACTTCTTCCCAATAGAAAGTGTAACAAAAGCTCGCCTTCCCACTTTCACTTCTCCACCTTTCTTTAACCATGCCAGTTTGTAAGGTCTAGGGTGTTTTTCAATCTTCAAGCTTATCTTCGTAACGGCTTATTCAAAAATAATGTTATCACAACTTCCCACATCAATAACAAACCGACAAACCTTTCCCAAAATAGTACATGTAGACTGAAAGATATTGCTCCTTAGCCAACTAGAATCATTCTCTTACTTTGGCGTTAAACAAGACCTTCTCATCATCAAGTTACATCCTTCATCTCCTGACACAACTTCCTCATCATCATCAAACTTCGATGGTTGAGAATAATCATTCTCAGCTTCCTCATTCTCATACTCACATTCCTATACAACCAATGTTCTCTTCTATGATTTTGTACATTCATTACTTTTGTGGCCAAACTCCTGACAGTTGTAGCACTTGATACTGTCATTGACTTTTGCTTTAGCGGCTTCTTTGACAATTGGTTTGCTGACTGCTTAGGGAACATTAGCATTGCTACTAACACCCATATTCTGATTGTTGGAACTTGTAAACGCACCACCTCCTCATCTCCCTTGTTTCTTCCAAGCTAGAGCTTTCTGATGTGCTTCAGCGATAGACATTGGATTAAACATATTCACCATGTCTTGAATTTGCATTCGTAACCCTCCAATATATCTAGCTGTTAGTTGTTCCCCTGTTTCCATGATATCATTCCTTACAATCAATTAATAAAATTCATCTGCATAATCATTCACCATCCTCGTCCCTTGTCTCAAGTTCTGCAATCGTTGATACATAAGAGATTGATAATTGTATGGCAAGAAAGTCACTTTCATCATCTTTCTCGTCTTCCCCCAAGTGACAACCTTAGATTTTCCCATTCTCTCCGGTGTTAGTTTAGTTTGTTGCCACCAAGCCATAGCTCTTCCCCTTAGCCTTGTAGCAACTAACTGAACTCTTTGATTCTCAGGAACTTCTTTTAATTCCAAAATTTCTTCAACATTTGACAACCAAGCAAGAAATTCTTCCACTTGCATACCACCCTTGAATTCTAGAATTTCCATCCTCATACCTGACTCCCATTTACGTTCATTCTCTGAATCAAGATATCGATTTCGCACTTGGTCTCGATCTCAATAATGAATACTACCTCTATCACCATATTCCTCAAAATCATATGTACTTCAATATTGATCTCGACCATCTATGTCTCTACGATCACGCATATCCCTTCTACCATGTCTATCAGTATCACGAAAAGGATCATCTTCAAATCCACGATGAGTTCTTCTTTCTTCATTTTGATACTCATGGTGTTCTCTTCTCATTGAAACTGAAGATTCTCTCCTCTCCCGATAAGACTGGGGTGACATTCTTCTTTCTCCCGAAACTGAAGGTGAAACTCTGTTTCCACTATGGTGCGAAACAGGTGAAGTTCTCCTTTGACTTTGATTCATATCTTTCATCAATTTCTCTAACTTTCTAATACCTTCATCGAACTTTTCATTGATACGCTGATCCATCTGCTCAGCTTCTTGTCTTCTATATACATCTTCAACATTCTGAAAATGATTCGCACGTCTCGGAGGCACGATTATCAAAAAACTCGGATCCAACACAAATACTACTTTAACTCGGCTCTGCACTAGCTCGGCTTCGACCTAACCTGGTTCTGCACTTTGCTCGGCTTGGCTTAGACTCGTCCTTGATCCACCCTTTACTCGGCGTTGATCTTACTTAGCTTCAACTTAGCTCTGCAAGATCTTCAAGCTTTGATACCAAAACTGACGCAACGGAAATGACAAACTTGACGTGCTAATAATGTTTGATACAAATTGACGCAAACTTTCTTCCTCACGAACTGAATTCGTGTCAAGTAAACCTGGTAGAACGATAAATGCCCAAATCCGTTGATCTCTCGAGATACCTGATTCTAGCTATCTTCAACACGTTGATCGCGCACGATTCCGCATTAGAAGATCTACGATTCTTCGACGCTGATCTCGCACACGAGATTCCACGAATCGGCTTCAAATTCGTTGATTCGAGCGCGCTTGAATATCCGAAGATGGAAGAAGAAGGAGATCACACTCAACTTCGACAAAAGTGGCAAAAAGCACACAAACAAATTTTTATTCAAAAATCACCTTTTTACAATGACATCACACCCCTATTTATAGGGATTTCAACACATACACATGACTTAACACGTTCGACACACGAGCTAACATATACACGACTTAACATATACAGGTTACAACACACGCGACCTACAACATACAAGTCAACAAATGACCTAATACATACAACACATAAGCGACTTAACAAAAGGAACGACCTACGACATAACAATAGCACGACAACAGGAAGCTTGAGCGATCTATCAACTTGAGCGACATAGGGAAATCAGCATGCCATGCGACTTAACCACATAAGGTCTTGCGGCTTAAGGAGATAACCCATCTTGCGACATAACTTCATGAGACTTAAGGACATGCGACCTATAGGATGAGCGACATAACAAATTAAGCGACTTATAGAGTGCGGCATGTGAGAGCGACTTAAAGCAAACGACCTATAGAAAAGCGGCTTAATGTCTTAACTCGTTAAGTCGTATCTCGGTAGGTCGAATCTCAGTAGGTCGTAGCTCGCTAGTGAGCGACCTAAGGCATAGCTCGCATAACTCGCTGGTGACATCTGAAGGCAGGCGCAATTCAAGGCTTAGCTCACATAACTCGCTGGCGACATAAGATAACTCGCTAGGTCGCTCGATATCATCGACTTAAGGCAATTGATGCATCTCAAAACAGGCGACCTAAGACATAAGGCATGGTGCGCTGCATCAACATGCAAATCGGCTTGGAAAGAATAATCACATAAAATAATCTCGACATCTTTACAAAGCAAACTGAGTGTTGCGGATCCACCAACCGGATTCGCAATTCTCAAGGAAGTCATTAAAGCCATAACGATTAAAGAAAAAGTACCAACAAGTTCTTTTGATATAAAAGAATGGGATGCACCCATATAAAAAAGAACTCGAATAGAATGATCACGAAACATAATAATGCCATCAAGGATAAAATAAGAAATACCTTGACTACGAGAAGTGTTACTAGGGGTTTGTACAACATTTAGCTTTCCCTTCTTCTTGCTTTGAAGTTTGGGACATGCAGATATATAATGACCCAAACTTTTGCAATAGCGACAAGCAAGGGGCTTTGAACACTTATTTGCATAATGGTCCTCAGAACCGCAATTCTAGCATTGCCCTCCATAAGAGGTAGGAGTCTTTGCTACCAGAGTTGCTTGTTTCCCTTTCTTGTTGGGATAAGGACATTTGAACTTATTAGGCCTCTTCTTGTTGTTGTTGAAGTTCGGTTTGGCACTCCTAAATTCAACATCACTCTCTTTATCTGGCTCTTCAAGTCGAAGAGCGATATCAACAAGTTGATCAAAAGAAACTTCTAGTTTCATAAATAAAGGCTTGTTTAGATTCTTATTCAAGCCATAGACGAACTTTTGATTTTTCTTCAATGGGGTATTTACATACTTGACCCTGTATTTAGAGAGGGATTCAAAAGATGCGACATAATCTGCCAAGAAGATTCACCTTGAACAAAGTCAATAAACCGACGGGCCAAAGTCACTTTTTCAGCTTCTAGAACAAACTTTTTTTTAGAGCAAGACGGATGTGTAGCGTGCTGCTACACAGCCGGTTAGATAATAATAAATATATAAGTAGCGCGATCGACAGGCCCGATCGATGGCCAAAATGATGAGAGTTTACAACTTAGTCTTTCAACACAAAATAAGAGAACAGTCAACTACAACACAGTAATGCAGAACAAGTACAGACAAGCAGATAATTTGCACACCGGAGACTATGTTTGCTTCCTATGATGCCTGCCAATAGGATCAGCAAAAGTGCTACCAGCTGATTCCGTCGGCGAAGTGGTGGAGTATGGCAGTCTAAGCCTGAACGGTGCAGAGTAGCTATGCCCTGTTGAGAGAGAGTAATAATAAATAATACGCCTACATGCTCTCTCAAAGTGAAGATTGGTACCATGGAACACCCTATCGTTACGTTCAACCCAAGTGCACCAACTGATGACAGCTACAAAGGGATCCAGGTGAATGCTGGGGGGATTATACTGCCAATGATCAAAGAAGGAGGTGATAGTTGGGACGTAGCCGAGTAAGTGAGTGGATGTTGCCTCCCAGACTCTATAGGAGAAATCACAGTCGAAGAATAAATGTTGTATACTTTCTGTTACAGTAGAGCAAAAAACGCAAGAGGACTCCGGCACGATGCCAAAACGAAAGAGCCTATCTCTGGTATTGATGTGGTTTTGGATGAGACACCATTGGAAGAATGCCATACGGGGCTGAAGTATGCACTTCCACAGTCTGGAGAAATTGAAGAGGCGTCCAGGTAGGAGTAGCAGGAGGAGACTTAGAAGCCGGTTGTAGGGCTAGGGGCCCAGAGGAACTTATCGGGTTGGGGGGCAAGTTGGATGGAGCGAAGGATAGAAGCAGCTTGGAGGAGCTCCGCAAAAGTGGAGAGGTCAAAATAGTATGAAGGAAGGAAGTGATCGGCGCCAAGGCGGAGGGAGTTGGAAATGGAAATGTGACTAAAGGGGGAGAGGGAGAAGAGGTTGGGGAGGGAAGAGGAGAGTGGAAGTTAACCGTGCCAGGTATCAAGCCAGAAGAGGCAGTTCTCACCATTACCAGCTTTGACATGGAAAAGAGACTTAACTCGGGGGAGGGTGGAGAGGACGCCAGACCAGAAGGGAGATGGTTTGATGGTGGGGGAGAGGTGGAGGGCCAGGTGGGGGTTGGAAGCGTAGTGGCGCGAGGAAATCCAAGATTTCCAAAGGAAAGAACCTGAAGATAGAAAACGCCATAGCCATTTATCCAGAAGCGCGAGGTTGAAGTTATGCAGGTCAACAATACCAAGTCCACCATTATTTGAATGCAAGAAAACAGTCCGCCAATTCACCAGTTTCTTAATTCGACCCCCATTCCATAAAAAGGAGCTTCTAATCATATCAATTCTATTTCTTACCCATGTAGGCAGCGTGTAAAACGACATCCAATAAGTGGGAATGGCTGATAGGACTGACTTGACGAGGACTAGTCGGCCGGTGGAGGAGAGAGAGTGCGCCTTCCAGCAGCAGAGTCTATTTTCGATTTTGTTGATGAGGAGGATCCAGTCGGTTTTGAGGAGCTTCGTTGGGCGGAGGGGGATACCCAGATAAGAGATCGGGAACTGCGATAATTTACAATTGAGTAATTTGGAGAAATAAGGCCCAAGGTGATCGGAGTTGCCAAGCATGATGATGGAGCTTTTGTTGAAATTAATGAAGAGGCCAGATATTAGTTCAAAAATGTACAGGGTAGCTTTAAGGCAACGGATATGAGTGTCGTTGGGGGAGGCAAAGAGGATAGTATCGTCGGCAAATTGGAGGTTGGATATGGTCAGATTCGAGTTGGGGAGTTTGATACCATAAAAAAGGTTGTTTGTGATTGCAAGTTTGATCATACGATTAAGGACATCTGCGACAAGGGTGAAGAGGAGGGGAGAGAGAGGGTCTCCCTGACGCAGACCTCGAGCAGACTTAATTAGGCTACCGGAAGCACCATTAATCGAAATTGTGGAGAAATTGGTGTTGAGAATGCAATGGATCCATGTACACCATTTCGGAGGGAAGCCTCTATGTTTCAGGAGATCCAACAAGTATTGCCAGTTGACTGAGTCGAAAGCCTTAGAGAAATCTAATTTAAGTAGAATACCTGGCGTTGAAGATTGATGGCAAAAGGAGATGACCTCTTGTGTAGACGCTACACAATCCATTATATTCCGTCCTAGGATGAACGCCGATTGCTCAATACCGATTAGGGGAGCGATGACTGATTGAAGGCGGTTGGCAAGGACCTTGGTTATGATTTTGAAGGTGGTGTTCAAGAGGCTGATGGGGCGGATGGATGAGAGGGTGGAGGCTCCAGGAGTTTTGGGGAGAAGGATGATATTGGCGTAATTGAGGCGGGCCACGGATGTTTGGTCATCGTGGAATTCGGTGCACATCTCTATAATGTCTGCCTAGACGGTATCCCAGTAATGCTTGAAAAAAAATGGGCCGAAGCCATCTGGACCCGGGGCTTTGTTATCGAACATGTCATTCAAAGCAGCCCAGATTTCTGCTTCTGAGAACGGCTGATCGATGGGGATTGGGGGACTGTTGGGGTATAGCAGATTCCAGTCAATGAGTGGGATAGGAGGGTGACGGTTGCCCAAAATGCTATGGTAATATGAAGAGAAAAGATTGAGGATGACTGATTGATCTGTGATGTGGGAGTCTTGTGGATGATTTCGGGAATGAAAGTTGACCTGCGTTTGCCATTAGCAAGGCGGTGGAAAAAAGCAGTGTTTTTGTCTCCTTCTTCAATCCAACTCGCTTTGGACCGCTGTTTCCATCCAATTTCTTCCTGCAGCATCAGCCTTTCCAGTTCCGATTCCAGATTTTTTAGCCGAGTTCGATCCGAATCGGTAAGAGGGGACGATTCTTCAAGAATATTTAAGTCAAGGATTTCTTCTTGGAATGACGATATACGCGAACGAATGGAACCCCAGACAGACTTAGCCCAGGGTTTGATGATCTTGCGGAGGGATCGAAGTTTGGCAGCAACTCTGGCGGTGGCAGAGGAAATGTCGGAAGGTTGAGACCAGATATTTTTAATAAAATTGTCAAATGACGGTTCAAGAAGCCAGAGTCGCTCAAAACGGAAGGGTCTATTATGGCAGATAGGAGAACCAGTGTCAAGGAGGAGAGGGCAATGATCGGAAATGGTTGTGGCTAGGCCAGAGATCACCAAGAGAGGGTAAAGGTCATCCCAGGCAGGGTTGAAGAGGAAGCGGTCAAGTATAGCCAACGAGGGGTCCGATCTACGGTTAGACTAGGTGAATAGGCGGTTACTGATAGGTGGGTCAATTAGGGAGCACTGGTTGATGAAGGAGTTGAAGGATTCTGAGTCTTGGGAAAGGTTGCCCGAGTTTCTTTCTATAGAGGAGCGGGTGGTGTTGAAATCTCCACAAACCACCCAAGGGCCATTGATGTGAGAGGCGAAGGAGAGGCAATTTCTCCATAGGTCGATTCGGTCTTGAATATTAAGTGGGCCATAGATGTTGGAGAAGAAGAATATCCTTCCAGTTTGCAAGTGGCGAAGGGCTACATGTAAGGCTAATGGGTTATTGAAGGTTTGGCAGAGGGACCACACTGATTCATTCCAGGCTGTAATAATGCCTCCACTAGAACCTAATGCATTTAGGTAGGCCCAACCCGAAAGGGATGTCCCACCTATTTGTCTAAGAATATTGGGACAGGGGTCAGATAATTTAGATTCCTGCAGAAATAGAATGTCGACTTTGTGGGGGGCAATGATGCGATTAACAGAATGTCTTTTACTAGGGTCCCCAAGCCCCCTTACATTCCAGGAAATTAGCTTCATTGGGATAACGACAAACGCTCCGATTCTAGTGCTTGCATGGAAGTGTAGTGTTCATCAAGCAAACTCACGCCCATGCAACGTGCCATTTTTTTATTTAAACTCTTATTAATGGAGGAAAAAACAACGTGTTTGAAGAAACTACCAGGATGAGAAGCCGCTTTATCCAGTCTAGAACTCCGGCGAACAGTCGTCGGAGTGGCCAAGGGGCCTTGTTCATCGGACTGTGGAACAGGGAGTGTCTGTGTAAGGGGATGGGCAACAGGAGGGGGTATAGTGTTATGTTGGGAGGGGGGTGAAGTGCGGTTTACTGGTAGAGGAGAGAGCTGTTGAGGATAGGGGGTTGAAAGATCTGGGTCAGCATATGGATTCCATGCTTGTTCTTGAGCCGGCCAGGGGTCCCAGCCTCTTGGACCCACAACCTCTAACGATTGATCAATGAGATGGACAGGAGCCGGAATGGGGCCAGAGAAGTGGGGCTCATAGTTCATGACATCGAATCTCTCCTCGGAATCCAAGTTGGCAATTGGTATGTGTTTGTCAAAAAACTGAAAATCCTTTTCGTAGTCCAGGCCAAGCAAGTGATTTTCGGGTCTCCTGTTGGGATGAACATGCTCCCATTTCTCTATGGTAAGGGGATATGCCACGTTGTTCACCATGGCGACGAAGGAGGATGGGGTACTGATGGCACTATAGAATTGTATTTTGATATACAAGAAGCAGTGATCAAGGTTTGCCCACTCACAGTCATCCTGCGCCAGGAATCTACCCACAGGGCTGACTGCGTCAGAGATGGCGCCCGAATTGAATCGGAAGAGTTCTGGGAAGCCTGAGACCCGAGCCCATGTCGGCGGATCCAGAGGTGGGGCTGGGATCTCTGGTTCATGCCATGCTTGAAACTGAATTACTGCATTTGTTCTTCTGATGATTGATCTTTGGAGAATCTGGTCACGAAGTGCATATGAGGGGCATTCAAATATAAAGCTGTTATTTGTCAGGAGCCACATGGGCCAATTCTGGTGATGGAAGTTGGTGGTGAGGGCGTGGTGAAGTGAGTCAATCGACCAGACTCCGCTAATAATTTCCACGGTGAGGAGAAGAGATGGCTCCATTCGTCGAAATTTTTTCGAATTGTTTTCTGAATTGTGAGTATGAGAAGTTGCCTGAGGCAGGTTATTGGGAACTGGAGGGGGAGAGGGCTGTGTTGGGAAGCGGGATAGTTTCTGAAAGGCTGTTGTAGGATTTGACTTGGGGACCCACCGGGATGAGTTGGAATTATTATTATTGGGAAGGGGGTGGGATGAGCTGTATTTGCGTGGGTGAGTGACCTTAATGGGCTTAGCGGGACAGTGAGAATGAGGGTGCCCAAAATATCCGCAATAATAGCAAATCTTAGCGTCCCTGCAGTTTTTTGCCATGTGTCTCAGGCCCGCACAACGTAGACAGCGGCTTTTCGACTTCAAGAATTCAATCGTATGACGCACATTTCTAAAGACCGGTAAGGGGGAACGGCGCTTGGCTGGGGGATTTGGCAGAGGGGGAGGCCGAGGTGTCGCCGCTACCACCTGAGCATAGGTCCTGGTGGTCTTGTGTTCGGAGTTGGGTTCGGGGAAGAGAGGTTTGTTGGGAACATATGGTAGGATGGAGGATTGGACTGGTGGAGGGTGGGTAGGGATGGCAATAGGCCCATCGGCTATAGGAAGCACATGGGTGGTAATGTACTTACTGGGGACATAGGAGATTGGTGGGATCGACGAGGGTTTGAAGCTGGAGACGTTTGTAGGGAGAGATGAAGAAGTAGAACGGATGCTTGACGCAAAAGATCTGCTAATTTTGATTGTTTAGATGTCGTACACATTGATTCAGATGTTGTATTAATTGGAATTTTGAATCTCGAATACGCCGCTTGACCGCCTGGTGGAATAGTCGCAGCAATCCCAAATGTGGCTGTTGCAAATTCAATCAAACCTTCTTGTTGAAGTGTTGCAAGTATTGCTCGATAGAGAAACATCATTCCTGTTCCACCAGGACCAACAATAAAATAAATCCTGCACTCTTTATTATTAACAACATTCTAGAACAAACTTTGATTCGAATCTTTTTCGGAATTTCTCCTAAGTAACATCTGCTTCAATAATTTCAGAAATAAGAAGCTCATACCATTATAATGCTCTTTCTTGGAGCATGCTAGAATCCACTTGGACTCGATGAAGATCAGTAAGATTAATGCGAGAAAAGATGCGATCGCATGTTCTAAGCCAAGCTTGGACTTCGATAATGCCCTCGGAACCCCTGAACGGCTTTCCACCCAAATTTGTATAATCACTGCATAGGCGTGCAAATCCGGATTTTAGGAGAGTAGGCTCTAGAATGCATCCGACAGCTTGAGCATTCTTTACCAGATCAAGAAGCTATTGGGCGGACATAAATACTCCATCCTGAGGAGTAGCACTGAATTGACCGGTGCAGGGACGACCTAGTCTAACCATTTCTCTTCTTTAAGAATGAAAGAAAGAAGAAGAAAAAGGTTAATCTCAGAATGAATATCAAACAATCATGATTGATAAAACATGGCATCACAAAGGAAATAGGATAGAACGGGTCCAATGGTTCGAATAAATCCTAAGGCACGACTCCTAAGAAGGACTTAGGACAATGATCCTTGCTAGGTTATTCTACATTGTTCGGAAGTTTGGCTCTGATACCAAGCTGTGATGCCCCACCTCTATACCCACGCTAGCTAAGGACACTATGAGGTAATGCCGTCAACGAGAACGAAGAACAAGGCTGTTAAGGAGTGACCATCCGTGTAATTGCTTTATGTGAGCACCGATATGTCAGATAGCATAACATGCATTTCATTTAAGGAGGAAATCCGACATACCGATACAAACTCAAAACTACTACACAATGGCTATGTGGTCTTCGAAAACAAGTATAGAAATAAACGTAACTTAAATCAGTCACAGATATTCATATCACAAAGGCGGAAACATATATGAATATAACACATATAAGAGTACATCAGAGTAGTGGTCAAATAAGACCCACAATATCACAATAGAATAGATACAAGTGCTACATCAAAGGGTATGTATACATCAAGAAGTCTTTATCTCGAATGTATAACAACAAAAGAAAACTACCAATATAATGTAGCAAGACAAAAGTCAGATAACGATGATCCCCGATAAGGAGTCAAGTAGAAACACCTGTAACATCTCGTTCTGACCCGACTATTATTTAATAAGAAAATAATAAACAGATCAGTCTAGCTATAAATATCAGATAAAAATGAGATAGAATAAGAGATATGACAAAAATGTATGATAAAAATAATGTCGTACCGTGATAAGTATGCATTTGAAAATCAACCAGTGATTAATCAATATCACAAGAATATTCTCACAAACCAAAAAGAAAACCATATTCTTTATTTTTATTCGGCAAGTCACAAATATTGGCAATCATCTCAATGCCAATCTTAAAAGTTATTGAAACACAAATTCACCAATGCATAAATATTGATAAACTCATCAATGTAAATCACTAAAATTGGTGAGACACAAATTCTAGAAATCATCAATTAGAAATCCAGAAATCACAAGAGGGGGAGGCCTATTACAAAACGGGAGCATGAAAGCTCGCCAACAGGTGTATCATAAAACGGAACGCTATTCCATGGTTGCTAACCATTAATTTTGAGCAAGGCTCCACAAACAGCCCGAAGACCATAGGTCACTGCCCCACCAATTTTGAGCCGAAGCTCCACAGAAACGGGGTTTAGTCTACCTCACAGACAAAGAGACATCGCACATTGCTAGTCTAAACCACAAAATGATCATCATCGATCATCAAGAAGTGTCAATTACACTAAGCTTGTAAATAAATGAGTTTAGCTTTATGTCCCATAACCATTGGCTTAAGTAAAATATTTACGAACAAATTGTAGATTCCCACTCACAAATTTTCACAAGAGTTTTAATCGAACAAGTCCAAAAATTAACCGATGAAGTAAAAGAAAGCGTTTCGTACCACTTGTTTTACAAAGCCGTTTAATTAGATTTCTCAAACGAATGAAGTAAATGTTTGTATATACTAATAGATTGGAAAACGGTCTTAAAAACGAACTTTGTATCAAAAATATAGTTGAAATCATCTTTGTGAACAGATTTGAATATTTACTACTAGTATTGAAACCTTTGCATTTTAAAGTGACAAGCAATAGAAATGATCGTATAAACAATCAATCACCAAAAATTCACATTAGAAGACGTGAATTAAACCCAATGAAATCGATACCAAACCCATCAAAATGGATATTCCCAAAAATCCAAAGAAAGAAGTCATCAAAGTTGATAATAGTGATAACAACTAGTCGGATCGACCAAAAATCGATTAACATTGGAGTTTTACTCAAAATTAAGCTAATAGGCAGATATGCACAGATCCAAACGTCTGAGGGATAGATCCAGACATCTGGTTTTGGTTTCTGGAAATATTCCAAAAAACCAACCAGACGTCTGGTTCGGAAAACCAGACGTCTGGTTCGGAAAACCAGACGTCTGAAACCATCCAGACGTCTGGATTTAAGAATCAGACATCTGGATTTAAGAATCAGACGTCTGGGATTGTTTTCTGACCTTTTTATTTTCCTCTGTCGCATATAATTTTCTCCAGGAGGAAAAACCAGACGTCTGGCATTAGTATCCAAATGTCTGAGCACCTGGTAAGGGCAATAATTTTCCCAGGCCATGATGGCGAAAATGATTTCAGAAGCAATCGAGCGAGCAACGACGACTGAGGATTTACGCCAAGCGGCAACTCGGCCTTATAGGCTCTTCGATGCAACCCAAACAACATAACCAAACATCCTTAGTAGGATTTTCACAAAATTGGACTTCGAATCCAAAAATTAGTAAATCACCAAATCAATTCAAATCAAAAGAAAACGATCGTGAATAGATGTTAGGAATTCGTACCTAACCACAAAGATAAATATAGACATAGATGTGAGATAAAAATCTCACCTTTTACACAAAAATAAGGAAGGAGAAGCTTGAAAACAAAGAAGGATCAACCACTCTTCAATCTCAACTCTAAATGCCCCAATCTAAGATAATAAGCAACATTTCCCAAATTAGGTTATAGAAAATTTCTGAAATTGGAGAGAGATTGAGATGGAGAAGAAGAAGGAGATGCTTACCTAAGCTTCTCTTTGAATTTGGAGCTAAAACTTGGATTTGATAAAGAAACTAGGGCTTAGGATTTTAATTTCCAAACTCCTCCACCATTTTTGCTAAAACTTGAGTTATAGGAAATATTATGAAGGAATGAAGAGGAGTGGAGTGGAGTTGGGTTGATATGTTAGGTTAATGGGCTGAAACCCAAACCCAGAACCCTAAGTGAAAAGGTTGAAATTTAGCTAGCTCCAAACATATCGATGTTTATACTCAAAAAGGTCGCAGACGACATTTTGAACTCAATGGAAGTGGTCTCGAGTCCTAATTTGACAGTTTGCAAAAAGTAGCATTTCGGACTATAATCCGACTACGATGTTGTATTTAAATAAAATATTTAAATATACAATCGTAAAATATGCGGGTTGTTACAACCCGCCCTTTCGACCCTCGAAAATCGACATAAATACGCTCAACGTATAAGATGTGCTTAACGATCGAGTTGTCGAAGACAGATTCTTGAGGGAAAGTAAAATAGGTAGAAGAAGAAGAAGCTAAACAAAACAGAATCTCACAATAGACTGAATAACATATAGTATGAATAGTACTTTACACAAATCAAAACTGTAGTATACTTATCTCACATCAGAGTACATACATTGATAATTACCAGCCTTGGTAATTATAACAACCTGCCCTCACAATTTACTGATAATTTCAAACAAAACACTACAGTGGAATAAAATCAAATATGAAAATACATCTTGGCCTCCAGCTCGTTTCTTGAGCTCCATAACATCCTAATTTGAGCCTATACTAATCGGTCTGACCTGAGCATTGTAATAAAATAACCTGAGTCAATTTGCAAATCCAGTGTGATAAAACACACTCAAATTTAATTATTAACTTGTCATAATCCCTTGAAAATCAAAGGTATCTCATAAGACCATGCCACACATAAACACGATGAGTTTTTACCTTACGATAACCAAAACGTTTGATATCAAAAATCATATGATATTATAATAGTGTCTAAGTACAAATACTTATTCAAATAGCTGAAATACTTGAATCTCACGTTTCAACATAGTTTGGCATAATCAAAACCGTACGACGCTTATTGGAGATTGAATTTCATACGAATGACTAGGTACTGGGGTATCACCTATCACAGTATACGTCTAGAATAGCGTACCGAGGACCACGTTTGGATCCTCTACAACACAAGACCGGATTATCCCTAACCTGGATAGACCAAATATGCTATCACCATAGGTGTTCCCACCCTTTTCGAGCTCCTTTCCAGGAATTGTAGTAATAATATCCGAGGGTATCTAGAAAGGTGATAAACATACCTTAATCGGGTGCTACCCACTTAGCCTTGCTGCATCTCCCATGCTTTTCAATCAATCCCCGTTGACGAGGCTAGAGGCTACATAACCTTTTTAAGGAATTTTCACTTAGAATGCTCATTGTCCTCCAATAACAATGTAATGATGCATTCATCCATACAAGTCCATTTTGGGTCTGAATGGAACCCGAAAGGAACCGAAGGCACTATTCCTACTACATCCATTTTGGAATCACCCTTAGGATTAGTAGTGGTTAGCCCTTGCACTTCACTGCTTCATCTTCAACTCCATGCTCTTGCCTTCATTTTGAAAACATGCTCGTTGGATCGAAGTGGTTTTCGGATAACTTACACGATCTCGGTCTCTTCAAAACAACATTCGCTATTTTCGGTACACTCAACCCCGATTCTTTAGGAAATAAACAAACGAAATAAGGTCGGAGATCACCTCCTAACTGTTAGTGGACAGATTCTTTACATCATCCCAAAAGAACGAAACGAGTTTATACATGCAGTATAGCACCTCGAACGACAACTGTACCATATAATTCCGGTGCTTCTTCTAGATATTCCAAAAGTTATATTTAGGTCCAGCTTTGATAGTCGATTATTTAACTATCAACAAACAATCATTCAGCCAGATATTTCATTTTCCATTGAAAAACTCCAAGTCATATTTAATTTAAATTTCAAATAAGTCAAATTTATTAATCCAAAAGTATGTATTTATCTTATCATGTTCAGTATATTCACCAATTATTCTTTTCAAAAATATTTTAAAATCCCCTTTAAAATAATATGGACAGTACCATTGCGGTATCAAAACATGGATTCATAGCTCAATGGTTACGTCTCTATCCCAGAGAAATCCAAAACTTAACTGTAGGCACTCACTGCCTCCGGTTACGCTATGCGAGTATACCATTACTTCCCGAAACTATATTTAAAATTTATCACAAAATACTTCTTACAAGTTCTAAAATAAATTTTCAAGTTTATTCTAGGAAAATATACTTAAATAAAAGTTATTATACAAATCCATATTAATATTTAATAATTTATCTTTTAAAAAAAATGCTGACTAGTTATTAAATAATAATAAATCTTTAACAATCACTATAAGGTTACTAATTAATAATCAAATATGCTTTAAACAAGTTAAAATAATTAAATAACTAGTTTATAGAAAAATTTGAACACTTTTTAAATTTTCAAGTTAAAAATTAAAAATACTCTTTTTTTAAACAAGCCTAATTCCACGATTCTAATTTCATTCCGTAAATTTGAAAATCTTACTTGAGTTCCAGTAACCAATTTTATACTTATCCCCAAATTTCACTTTGATCCTTCCACTCTATTAAAAATCTTGATTTTTAAAACCCTTCATATTAAGACATGCACCACTTAAGAATTTATCATTTAAAATCCTTTTATATATTTTATTCCAAAATTCCTTTTCATAATACCCCGAAATAATTAAACACAGTTTCAAAACCTTTTATTTTACTCAACTGATTTATCCAAAACTCTATATAAACATTTTACTTCAATATCCCTATTTACAATTCTTCACCCATTAAAAATCATATTTTATTGGTATTTAAGGATACCAAAACCCAGGCTAAAATTGTCATAGCATTCAATCAATTTAAATCACATAATGACCTATCATAGATTATTCCAAACAAACATATATCACTACATATGGAATTAAATTCAATTTTTGAGGAATCTAGTTGGATCCCCTTACCTATTTCCTTGCATCCACAGATGTCAACACAACATAAAAATACCAATTCCGCTTTGAGGTAGAATATTGCGATATATAGGGTCATCCGCTATTATGCGGAGCACATAGGGTCTAATCCGGTATATATATGTGAGAATATTAATCACTCCAATATATATACTACTATATATAATATCATATTCAATTGATAAAATATATCAATTCAACCAATCAATTATTAACTAACTTTAACTATTTAGAATTAATACGAGCAGTTCAAAATTGAGTGATGTTAAGTCACCTTGAGTTTCAATTCGCCGAACGTTCAAATTTTAAATTAAATCAAATACGTTCGATTTAACCTAAATTTTTAACTCGCTCCAAACATCTCCAGATCTATTCCGTAGCGTAGTGCCCATCGCCTTGATTCCATCGCCGCTTGTTTCATCTGATTTCGACCTCGTATGACAAAGATCGAGTTTTTAAAGTTTATGAATATAAATTATATATAATTTTTTTTTAAAAACCATATAGATCCCAGCCGTTCAATTCCAAAACGAGATCAAGGCCGCTACCTGCTTCTTGTCAAAACACGTTCGCTCCAGGATTTGAAATCCATAGCAGCCCTTGTGTAACAACCCAATATTTTGTGATTATTTTAATTCTTTATTTTAATTATTTAAATTGAAATTCCAAATTTTAAAAAAAATTATTATATTTATTAAAATGAATAAATTTTGTTATTTTAAGAGTGTATTTTGATTTTTGTGTGAATTATAATTTCAAACCCGAATAAATAGGTATTTCTAGAAAAAATGGATTTTGGTCAATCTGGTCAAACTTTGACTTTTAAATTTAAAATTTAGATATTTAAATTTTTTAATTTTATCTTTTATTATTAAAATATATTAAATTTTGAGAATATTGCTTTTCGTTTCGTTCAAATCTGATTTATATGGTGAAAGTTATGCATTTTACAATATTGTGTGTACATTAATTTATTTAAAATATTGTTTATTTTACTTTATAGAATTTTTTTAATCTTTCAAATCATGTTCTAATACGTGTTATATGAATAGGTATATATTTTATTTTAAAACATTTTTAAAGTGATGTTCAAATTTTTCCAAAGTTTACTGAATTTATTTTCAAATTTTAAAGCCTAGTTTTCAATTTTTAGCTATTTTCTCAATTTACTTATATTTAATTAAATTTATTTATTTATTTTTGTTCATTCATCATATTTTCGTGTTTTTATCTTTATTTATAAGTATTTTTTATGTATTTAAAATTGCAAAAAGAAATATGAAAATTTGAAGAGTTTTAGACCCTTTATATGCCTTAGACTTTTCACCTTCTTGCCTTTTCAATTCTAATCAACATTTGCATTAACTATTGGCTGACCATATCTCATTCCTTCCGCTGCATCTTACATCATTTTCACTAAATTTTTTGTTTCTCAACTCAAAAAAATTTGGCCTCCATCTCCTGAGAAAAAACTTTGGTAAATAATTCTTTGTTTTTCACTTTTCTTCTTTGTTTTCTTATTCTACTTGCACTTGCTTCAACCTTATGTTGTTCGGCCTTGCTCCACCAACACCACCACGTTCATCACCACCTTGTCCAGCTGCAAATCACCTCCATCTCCTCTGACCTACCAGCCCATGACCATCCTTGATGCAAGATCCACACAAAAATGCAAGCAACACTTCCTATATATGCATAGTCGAGCTCCTATGGCCTTCACCACTACACCACACCCCTTGGCCACCTCTTGCATCACTTCCACCAGCACCTACCTGACCCAAAGCCACTGCCACACCATCCCCTAGCCTACAGCAGGTCTGGTCGTGCCACAAAAAGCCGTAGCCGTGACTTGTTGTTACATAAAAATGCACATTTGCCTTGAATTCGTACATTTATGCCATTAATCGCTCAAACAACTTCCATACCTTCACTACCCTTGCTAGGCCGACCATACTTGACCCATACCTGACTAAATACACCCCATGGCAGTGCCTTATCATCCTATAGGCCGAGCATGAGATTTGTGAAAGCAAGTGCAAGTGTTTGATTAATTGTTGGTCCTTAATTCTAGCTTGTTTAATGTCATATTTGGGGTTGAAATTCGTGTTATATGTATTGTTTTGTTTCATATGCACAAGACAACTACTTTGGCTCTCGCACATTTGAATCGTAGTCGTGCTTTCGTTCCTTTGTGTATCTTAGTTTGTTTGTTTGGTTGTTATCTCTAGCTTGTAGAGGTGATTATTTCTAACCAGACATTCCGTACTTATATAAGTAGTAAATTAACACCCTGTGAATCCGTAGATATTATTATTATGTTGTAACTGCTTATGCTATGATCATACGATGTTCACCCTATTTATACACCTGTCATATCATCTGTTACTGTTATATGATGTTATTCTATTTATTTATATCAGTTTATCACACTGCAAGTTTCCTGTAGATTAGAATCACTATGGGTTGAAATGATACATACCCGAACGGACTTTAGAATAGGGAAAAATGTTCATGGGCTTAAATGATAGGCATGAGCGATTTTTATTTATTTGCATTTACTTGGGATTGCAGGTTTGAAATGATAGAACCCGGATGTTTCCTTTGTAAATTACGGATTGAAATGATATAAGATCTGTATCACTTTACCTATGCTAGAAAATGATATACAGACCCGTGGTTAAAATATATTTTTCTAATTTTTTTAAAATATCTTAGAAATATAAATATTTTAATATTTTGATTTAAACTTAATTAAAAATGATTTTTGTAATGTATTATTGATTTTCTAAAAATTTATAAGTGAACTAAATTAATGGTAAAGTTGGAAATTTGAAATATAAGTTATCTTGGAAATTTAGATTTGGTTATAAATGGAATTTAAATTAAGTAGGAAAATATGATAAATAAATATAAAATTTGATTTAAAATGAATTTAAAATGATTTTTATAAAGTATTAATGATTTTTGAATAAAGTTAAAATGTTAAATGAATAAATATTATGTTGATTTTGAAATATATCCTAAATTCGAAATTTGTGAATTTTGTTTAAAGGTGAATTTTAGGTTAAGTGAATAAAAAGGAAAAAAATAAGTTATATTTGGAAACTTAAGTGTTAGGTAAAAAATTTAATTTAAAGAATTGAAATTGAATGTGTGAATTTAATATGTGAATTATTATTAAATATTGATTTTGAATGAAACTTTAACCTTATAAAATCATGAATATAAGGGCATTTAAATGATTGTCTTAAAAGTCAAAATATATGATTTTATAAGTTTAAAATGATTTAAATAAAATTTAATTGCTTGTGAAATTATATTGAATATTTGGAATTTAATTAACAACATTTTGAAATGTTATTATTTCTAATGTAAAGGATATTACAACATTTGTAAATGCTGTAGTTGATAGAAAAGTACTAAACGACTAGATTGAATTAAGGGCCATTATAGCACTTTGTAAGTGCTGTAGTTGCCGAAATTAACTAAGGTTTTATTTGAACTAAAGTAACCCTGTTACATCATTTTTTAAATGCTGTTTTTTGTTAAATTGAATTTTTTTAAAAGTAACTTTCCTTAGCATTTTCTAAGTGCCGCGGAAGTTGAATTTTCATTGCTTTAATAAATTTAAGTGAATAAATGAACTTTGAAAGATTTAAATTTTATAAATTTAATAGTTTAATTATTAAATATAATACCTTCATTTTAATGATTTAAAATGAAGTAATTTGTTTTGAAATATAAACTATTTTGAAATGTGTGTTGAAAAGGATATTTAAATTAAATAAAATGAATGTGGTTTTGGAAAGATATGATATTTTGATATTTGAAATGAATTTGAAATGATATTGAATTTTGAAATTGATATTTGATTTGGAAGTATAAATAACATTTTTGAATTTTAACCACGAGATGTATTTAATTTATAGTTTAACGGATCCTTAGAGGATGGGCGATCCCAAGCATCCTTTAAGTTATAGTGCATTAATACTACAGTTCACTTGAGTTGGTTTACATTATATAAGTATATATGTCCTGACTCGTGTGTTTTGTGTTTTACTTTACGCTAGGATCAACCTGAGTATTTAAATCTTAGCTTTGAATTTCTTTTCTAGAGCTAGGAGTCGCTGGAGATTCTGCTTGTCTAGTTATCTATTCCTTTTCAGTTTCAGTTGTTCTATTTCAGCTCTAGTATTTATAAACTTCTATGTATTTGAGATTTCTATTGTATATGCTTTTTTCAGACTGATATTATGTATTTGTTTGAGAGTTTGTTATAGTAGCTTCATGAACTACTATGGTATTTCAATTTCCGCTGTGAGTTATTCTGGTATTTCTGTGTCTGTGATTCTGTGATTGTATTTCATTCGCTCCAAATTTATTTACAACGCTGTATTTTGAGCAATTCATGTGACGATCTCCCATGACTCCCGCACGGAAACAAGGGAATGGTGCGCTGAAAGTGTGCCAGACAGCCATGAGTGACCATCAAGGGTAAAATAAACATCGCAGACTCTATCGTAAAACTCACAGCGCATGGATAAAATACAATAGAGAAATATAATATAGTGAAGCTCTCATAGCATAAAATATCATCATCTAATCATAATAGCTTTATACATGGTCGGAATCATGAATACAAGAAGTCTCACTACATAGCACTCAGAGTAATCAACAATTAGCGGAATATCCAGTACATAGAATATGAAAATAATATGCAAAAGCCTCCCGCTCGTCTTCGTCATCATCAACGTAGATCTTCAAGAACAGCACCTGTCACCTGCTACCTAGTCTGCCCACCCAACATGGATGAACAGCCTAAGGTAATAAGAGGAGACATAAAACCTTGAGTCAGACAACAGTCTTAGTGAGCAGTAAATCAACTATCAAACATACCAAAAGAGCATAAAGAATAAAAGGAATAGGAACCAAACCATCCCACTCCGCCTCTTTCTACAGTGATAGCCCCCAGACACACACTAAGGAGAAACAAGCATATCATGGCAGACAATTAAAGTAAAGCAAAAATCATTCGAGTCAAGGTCGATGTTTTCCAAATACAAACCCCCAAGGCCTAAACCAAGATCAGATAAGTACCTAGAAAACACCGCTCTTGAGACCGAATGATGGTTCAGCCAAACATCCATGACTCTGGCTATCACTGTTATCATTGCCTTGATTTCACCGTTAATTGAATGACCAACTCATTCACTTATCCATCTGTCAAGGGTTAATGGTAACCCCGGTTCTAGACATAACTCCACACGTCGTCGCAGCCCGTGCCTAGGAATTTTCGCAACTACCCAGAGTACTAGCACGTCGTCGCAGCCCGTGCTTGGAACGTCGTCGCAGCCCATTCCAACGTACTCTTGCTTTGAGCATGCTAGAACCTTCAACAACGATGAGATCTCAGCCTCCTAGTCATCCTCCTTGACGACTATTTTCATACTAGCTCAAGCGCCTCTCAAGCTAACCATTATCATCAACCCGGATCACATCACCGAGTTATCAACATAGCTTCGCACGTCGTCGCAGCCCGTGCTTGGAACGTCCTCATGACCCGTCCCATCTCATCATCATGCTTTGCCTCCTCGCGTCACGGCAAAGTCCATCTCAACCTCATCTAATCCATACATATGAGCTTCAACATCTGCTTCATATGCCACAAGCAGCTTTCACCATTCAAAAGCCTTTCCACTTAGCTTTTGAATCATCTTCGACCATCTTGTCTAGATCTAACTATCAATCAACTAACATACATAGCAATCAATCAAATCAATCATTAACTTAAGCAATCAAGTAATCAAATATGGTCTAAGTAGGCATTTATAACTACAATGGCAATTTTGTAAATAAATGAGCATAGATATAACATACATGAATCATGGGTTTCTAGCATAGATCTAACAAATATAAATCATGGGTTTTGTCTCTATAACTTGATGAATGAACTTGCATAAGTAAACATCTTCATAAGTAATGGATCTACACTTGGATCTAAGGAAAATGTATGAAATCACTATCTACAACACTCCAACAAACCACCAATCCAATATACTCCTTTGGGTCCGCGTGAGAGATAACCACCACTCACCAAATCACCCAAACACTTCAAAAACTATCAACTTCAGATCTGGACAGCGAAGCTTCAAGCTTGATTCGTCGAAATCCCGCTTGAAACGATGAAATCTAGCTTGGTTGGATGAAGATCTTCAACTTTAACTCTTAGATCTTCAATCTCGATCTTCGATCTTGGATGGATGTTAGAACTAGATTGGAATGGAGAAAAGGAGATGAAGAAATGTTGTAGTCGAGCTCTCAAAATGGCAGCACTTCGTCGCTTCAAAAACCGGTGCCAAAAAGTGAAGATAGGCGCCTCTATTTATAGGCTGAAACCTTAGGTCGTCCGCCCCCTTAGGTCGCCCACGACCTAACTATTGCCGACCTAAAGACCTCCGACCTAAAACACATGCACGCGACCTAACAGATACGTGCGGCCTAGCTACCCAACGACCTAAGCCTTACACCAATGCTCGACCTAATATCACCATACTCACGCGACCTAATCGTCATGGCCGACCTAACAGATACGCGCGGCCTAGCTGCCCAACGACCTAAGCCTTACACCAATGCTCGACCTAATATCACCATACTCACGCGACCTAATCTTCATGGCCGACCTAACACTCCTGTGACCTAGCGACTTATTAACATCGTGACTCAACGACCTAACCTAGTCACGACCTAACCAAACCCAGGGTCACACGACTTAACGGCTTAATGGTTTAAGCTCCTACGCGACCTAATGCCTCAGCATCCTAACTTAGGCCGTCTACGACCTAACTAACATGACTAACTTCCTTAGGTCGCTCATCGAATAAGTCGTAAACCCCATAGGTCGGTCAACTACTATAACTCGTTCACGACTCAACTTCCATAGGTCGTAAACACTCTTAAGTTGTTGTCTAGTAAGTCGCTTAACCCCTAAAACCGATAACTCGCCTAAGCTACTAACTCGTCCAGTTCCTTAGGTCGTTAACCCTTAACTCGGCAACCACCCTAAGTCCTAAACCATTTCCTTAGGTCGTATAACCGACCTATCCCCTTAACTCGTTCTAACACAATAACTCGTGAAACTTTTATAGGTCGTAATTCCTATAACTCGAAACCCCTTAAGTCGTCTACGACTTAAAAATACACGACCTAAGCTAAATCCACCTACACAAGTTAGCTTCCACACGAGTTAACTTTTCATGACTTAAGCTCTGAACAACATGAACAACACTAACAACCTAGTAGCCATTATTTTACGGTTAGTCGACACGTAAAATACGGGTCGTTACATTATCTCCCCCTTAGAAATTTCGCCCCCGAAATTTCAAACAAACAACATCAATCAAAACTATTCTGCATGCCTACCATCCATAGCAATCAACAAACCATGCATCCAATTTCTAACCTAGCATGTAGAATTCTAAGACTGGAACAAGCTACAAATTCATGAGATGTCACGACACCTTAGGGCCATACCTCGAAGAGTTCAGGATGAGCTGCCTTCATCCTTTCTTCCTCCTCCCATGTACAGTCGTTAACATCATCACTCCATTGTACCTTGAGCAACGTAATCGTCTTCCTCCTAAGCTGTTTCGTGTCGGTTTCAACAACACGAAGCGGCTTACGAGGTCTCGTAACCACTGGATCAACCTCCAAATCTTCAAAGCTATCGGCAGAAACCACCGTATTCGAGTCGTGCACATACTTCCGTAGATATGATACATGAAAAACATTGTGCACACCCGCCATCTTTTCCGGTAACTCCAATCTATAAGCGAGCTTTCCAATTCGCTCAATAATCGGGAATGGTCCAACAAATCTCGGAGTTAACTTTCCTTTCTTCCCGAATCGAATAACATTCTTAAGAGGAGAAATTTTCACAAAAACCATATCACCTACGTCGAATTCCAAATCTTTTCGACGCTTATCGGCATAACTCTTCTGACGGTCTTGGGCTGCCTTCATTCGTTACCGAATGATCTCCATACAATCCGAAGTCTGACGAATCATCTCAGGCCCAAGTATCAGCTTTTCTCCAGTTTCCAACCAACATGTTGGAGAGTTACACGGTCTTCCATACAGTGCTTCATATGGTGCCATACCAATGCTAGATTGATAACTGTTGTTATATGCAAACTCCACCAAATGAAGGTGATCTTCCCACGATCCTCCGAAATCCAAAACACAAACCCTGAGGAGATCTTCCAAAACTCGGTTGACTCTCTCAGTCTGACCATCTGTTTGGGGATGATAAGCTGTACTCAAACACAACTCGGTTCCCAAAACTTCTTGGAAGCTCTTCCAAAATCCACTAGTGAACAAAGGATCTCGGTCGCTCACTATTTTCTTCGGAACACCATGGAATCGAACTATCCACTTAACATAAAGCTCAGCCAACTTCGATGCAGTCCTAGTCAATCGAACAGGAATGAGCCTTGCACTCTTGGTCAACCGATCTACGATGACCCAAATCCCTTCATTTCCCGCCTTGGTTCTAGGTAGGCCATCGATAAAATCCATCGACACTTGCTCCCACTTCCATGTAGGAACCTCTAATGGCTGAAGTAATCCACTTGGCCTTTTCTGTTCAGCTTTTACCAACTGACAGTTCATACATTTGGAAATAAAATTTCCAACGTCCTTCTTCATACCTTCCCAGTAATAGGTTCTCTTCATATCCCGATACATCTTATTTCCTCCTGGATGAATTGTCAACTTCGAGTGATGACTTTCCTTCAAAACTTCATCTCTCAACCCATCGATATCGGGAACAACCAGTCGTCCTTACTTCCGAAGCCAACCCTCTCGGTCGATTTCGAATCTTTTATCCTTCTCTGGGTCCAATCCAGATTCCAAATCACGGATAATCTTGACAAGCTTATCGTCTCACTTTTGGCTCTCGCCAATCCTTTCCACAAGAGTAGGTCTTATCGATAAGTTTGCCAACATTTCAGGTTCCAATTCACATCTAGGCCTAAAGTCAAATTCAGCTAAATACACGAGACTCTTCCATTCCGAAAACATGGCTCCCAATCCTGCATGCCTTCGACTCAATGCATCAGCTACTGCGTTACCTTTTCCCGGAGTATAAGCTATACCAAAATCATACGATGCTAAGAACTCCAGCCACCGTTGCTGTCGAAGATTCAAATCCTTTTGGGAAAACAGATACTTCAACGACTTATGATCCGTAAACAACCCGAATCGAGCCCCCAAAAGATAATGTCTCCACATCTTCAAAGCAAATACAATCGCCGCTAACTCCAAATCATGTGTCAGATAATTCCTTTCATGCGGCTTCAGTTGTCGACTAGCATACGCAACAACTTTATCTTTCTGCATTAGCACTGCTCCAAGTCCAGTACCACATGCATCGGTGTAAACCACCATCTCATCATTCCCACTAGGAATGGTCAAAACAGGAGCACTTGTCAGTCGCTCTTTCAGGATTACGAAAGCTTGCTCACACTTATCATCCCATCTAAACACTTGATTCTTTTTCGTCAATCCTGTCAATTGTGCAGCTATCTTGGAAAAGTCTTTGATAAACCGACGATAATATCCTGCTAATCCAAGAAAACTCCTCACATCGGATGCATTCTTAGGTCTAACCCAATCCTGGATCGCTGCCACCTTAGCGGGATCAACCGCTATTCCATTTCCAGAGATAACATGGCCTAAGAATCTCACTTCACTCTTCCAGAAGTGACACTTCGAAAACTTAGCCTTCAGCTGATGTTTCCGCAAGATTTCCAAAACAATACGCAAGTGCGTCTCGTGTTCTTCTTCAGTTCTAGAATAAATCAGAATATCATCCACGAACACAAGTACGAACTTGTTCAACTGATCTCTGAATACTCTATTCATAAGATCCACAAAATATGCTGGTGCGTTAGTCAATCCAAACGACATTACCAGCCACTCATAAAAACCGGATGGTGTCCTAAAAGCAGTCTTCAGCACACTATCCTTCGCCATCTTAACTGGTGAAATCCCGTTGCCAAATCCATCTGAGAAAACACCTTAGCCTCGTGAAGCTGATCAAACAAGTCATTTATTCTCGGCAATGGATACTTGTTCTTCTTAGTCACCTTATTCAGCTCACGATAATCCACACACAACCTCAACGATCCATCCGCTTTGGTTGCGAACACAACTGGTGCTCCCCATTCGGACACACTACGCCGAATGAATCCTTTCTGCAAAAGGTCATCAACTTGCACCTTCAACTCTTGTTGCTCCCTAGGCGCCATCCACCTAAGAGGCATCACAACAGGTCTGGCTCCCTCAACTAGATCGATACGAAACTCGATCTCCCTATGCGGCGGTAATCCTTTGACTTCGTCAAAGACATCCTCAAATCCATTCACAATAGGCACCGATGACAGTCCATCCCGTGGAACAACCAGCGAATACATGAAGCTCATGAAGACGCCTTCCTCATGCTTACATCGTATCACAACCTTTCGCCCTTCCACATTCCCGACTGTCACCTCTAGCCTCTCACAATCAATCCTTGCCGCATACTTCCTAAGCCACTCTATACCCAAAATAATTCCGAACCCCGCAAAGTTCAGAACAAAACAATCACAAACAAAAGAGCAATCATGACTCATCACAACTAGACCACGGCATATCATACACAGACATGACGAACCCCCAACTGGATTTGTCACAACTAGTGGTCTATCAACAATATCTGGTTTCAAACCTAACCGGCCTACCAAATCATCACAAACAAAAGAATGAGACGCTCCAGTATCAAACAACACTCTAACTGAAACACCACAAATGGAAAGAGTACCTTGAACCACCACACTCTTCCCCTTCTCTTCAGCAGTGAGAGCTTTTGAAAACGACGACACAGCTCCCAAAGCATATGCTTGCACAATCTGCCTGTCCTTCCTCGGTTCTGGACAATCTTTCCTGAAATGCCCTGGCTTGTCACAGTTGTGGCATTTCGCCGGTGCCTTTGGATTCCTACAATCCTTGGAGAGATGGCCCTTCTGCTGGCAATTATAGCAAGTCATTTCGCCCCTCGGCTTCTTCTGGCCATCGTTACCCTTCTGTTGTTGTTGCTTCCTCTTCTTGTTTCCACCCTTCTGTGACTTAAACCCTTCCTTGGTTACAGCAACAACAGAACTCTCCCTAGGAAACAAACTCTCATGCCTGAGTGCTTTCTCCACAAGCTTCTCAAACGGATCGTCCAGATGATCCACCAACTGTCTTCCAAGATAAGCATCCAAACCGGTCACAAACTTCTCATTCTTCTGATAGGGAGAATCAATATACGATCTGGCATACTTGGACAAAGCTTCAAACTCAGAAACATACTCAAGAACGGGTCTTCCACCTTGCTTGAGCTCCACAAACTTCTTAAACAGAACAGATTTCTGAGCTGTAGAGATGAACTTTGCTTCAAATCTAACTTGGAATTGCTCCCAAGTAATCTCCTCCTCCGGAGTATCAACGGTGATAGAATTCCACCAATCCGAAGCTCTCCCTTGAAGTTGCCTTGATGCGAGCTTCCTCTTAGTTGCATCCTCAATTCCCAAGTCACCAAAAATCCTTCTACAAGCATCTATCCATCTCTGCACCTCAATGGTCGATTCCGTTCCCAAGAAAACCTTTCCTCCAAGAGAAGTATAGTCCTTGCAAAGCTTAGCAAAATCCACTGGTCTTGGAGCTTGAACTTGAACTCCAACATCCACTGATGGCCCTGAAGCTGGTATCCTTCTCATGATCGAAGTCATCATGGCCTCAAACATAGGAGCATAATCAACAGCTTCCCTAGCAGCACGGCCTTCCCTAGCAGCTGGTCTCCCCCTTCGACTCATCCTTAATATCTACAAAAAGGAATGACTTAGAACACCTTGAGAAACAACTGCATAAGGAGTTCAAATCCTTCTAAACTACTATATTATATATATAGTAATCATTCATTAAAATACAATTACGTCTCTCATACGTAGTTACGTCAGCGAGCGTTGGCTAAAATCGATTAACCAAAGCTCTGATACCAAATGTGACGATCTCCCATGACTCCCGCACGGAAACAAGGGAATGGTGCGCTGAAAGTGTGCCAGACAGCCATGAGTGACCATCAAGGGTAAAATAAACATCGCAGACTCTATCGTAAAACTCACAGCGCATGGATAAAATACAATAGAGAAATATAATATAGTGAAGCTCTCATAGCATAAAATATCATCATCTAATCATAATAGCTTTATACATGGTCGGAATCATGAATACAAGAAGCCTCACTACATAGCACTCAAAGTAATCAACAATTAGCGGAATATCCAGTACATAGAATATGAAAATAATATGCAAAAGCCTCCCGCTCGTCTTCGTCATCATCAACGTAGATCTTCAAGAACAGCACCTGTCACCTGCTACCTAGTCTGCCCATCCCAACATGGATGAATAGCCCAAGGTAATAAGAGGAGACATAAAACCTTGAGTCAGACAACAGTCTTAGTGAGCAGTAAATCAACTATCAAACATACCAAAAGAGCATAAAGAATAAAAGGAATAGGAACCAAACCATCCCACTCCGCCTCTTTCTACAGTGATAGCCCCCAGACACACACTAAGGAGAAACAAGCATATCATGGCATACAATTAAAGTAAAGCAAAAATCATTCGAGTCAAGGTCGATGTTTTCCAAATACAAACCCCCAAGGCCTAAACCAAGATCAGATAAGTACCTAGAAAACACCGCTCTTGAGACCGAATGATGGTTCAGCCAAACATCCATGACTCTGGCTATCACTGTTATCATTGCCTTGATTTCACCGTTAATTGAATGACCAACTCATTCACTTATCCATCTGTCAAGGGTTAATGGTAACCCCGGTTCTAGACATAACTCCGCACGTCGTCGCAGCCCGTGCCTAGGAATTTTCGCAACTACCCAGAGTACTAGCACGTCGTCGCAGCCCGTGCTTGGAACGTCGTCGCAGCCCATTCCAACGTACTCTTGCTTTGAGCATGCTAGAACCTTCAACAACGATGAGATCTCAGCCTCCTAGTCATCCTCCTTGACGACTATTTTCATACTAGCTCAAGCGCCTCTCAAGCTAACCATTATCATCAACCCGGATCACATCACCGAGTTATCAACATAGCTTCGCACGTCGTCGCAGCCCGTGCTTGGAACGTCCTCATGACCCGTCCCATCTCATCATCATGCTTTGCCTCCTCGCATCACGGCAAAGTCCATCTCAACCTCATCTAATCCATACATATGAGCTTCAACATCCGCTTCATATGCCACAAGCAGCTTTCACCATTCAAGAGCCTTTCCACTTAGCTTTTGAATCATCTTCGACCATCTTGTCTAGATCTAACTATCAATCAACTAACATACATAGCAATCAATCAAATCAATCATTAACTTAAGCAATCAAGTAATCAAATATGGTTTAAGTAGGCATTTATAACTACAATGGCAATTTTGTAAATAAATGAGCATAGATATAACATACATGAATCATGGGTTTCTAGCATAGATCTAACAAATATAAATCATGGGTTTTGTCTCATAACTTGATGAATGAACTTGCATAAGTAAACATCTTCATAAGTAATGGATCTATACTTGGATCTAAGGAAAATGTATGAAATCACTATCTACAACACTCCAACAAACCACCAATCCAATATACTCCTTTGGGTCCGTGTGAGAGATAACCACCACTCACCAAATTACCCAAACACTTCAAAAACTATCAACTTCAGATCTGGACAGCGAAGCTTCAAGCTTGATTCGTCGAAATCCCGCTTGAAACGATGAAATCTAGCTTGGTTGGATGAAGATCTTCAACTTTAACTCTTGGATCTTCAATCTCGATCTTCGATCTTGGATGGATGTTAGAACTAGATTGGAATAGAGAAAAGGAGATGAAGAAATGTTGTAGTCGAGCTCTCAAAATGGCAGCACTTCGTCGCTTCAAAAACCGGTGCCAAAAAGTGAAGATAGGCGCCTCTATTTATAGGCTGAAACCTTAGGTCGTCCGCCCCCTTAGGTCGCCCACGACCTAACTATTGCCGACCTAAAGACCTCCGACCTAAAACACATGCACCGACCTAACAGATACGCGCGGCCTAGCTGCCCAACGACCTAAGCCTTACACCAATGCTCAACCTAATATCACCATACTCACGCGACCTAATCGTCATGGCCGACCTAACACTCCTGTGACCTAGCGACTTATTAACATCGTGACTCAACGACCTAACCTAGTCACGACCTAACCAAACCCAGGGTCACACGACTTAACGGCTTAATGGTTTAAGCTCCTACGCGACCTAATGCCTCAGCATCCTAACTTAGGCCGTCTACGACCTAACTAACATGACTAACTTCCTTAGGTCGCTCATCGAATAAGTCGTAAACCCCATAGGTCGGTCAACTACTATAACTCGTTCATGACTCAACTTCCATAGGTCCTAAACACTCTTAAGTCGTTGTCTAGTAAGTCGCTTAACCCCTAAAACCGATAACTCGCCTAAGCTACTAACTCGTCCAGTTCCTTAGGTTGTTAACCCTTAACTCGGCAACCACCCTAAGTCCTAAACCATTTCCTTAGGTCGTATAACCGAACCTATCCCCTTAACTCGTTCTAACACAATAATTCGTGAAACTTTTATAGGTCGTAATTCCTATAACTCGAAACCCCTTAAGTCGTCTACGACTTAAAAATACACGACCTAAGCTAAATCCACCTACACAAGTTAGCTTCCACACGAGTTAACTTTTCATGACTTAAGCTCTGAACAACATGAACAACACTAACAACCTAGTAGCCATTATTTTACGATTAGTCGACACGTAAAATACGGGTCGTTACAATTCAAGTCCGGCATGTGTGGATGCAAATGGCTGAAAATATCGGGTTGTTACACCTAGATTACATCACTGCCGCTCCCACCTCGAACACTAGAGGTCGATCAGAAGCCTTTAATTCGAGGCCCTACACGCTTAGCACCACTACCTTCAACGATAAGCAACTCGGTCCTCCCTTTGTCGCTCGCAAACGCATAGAAAAATTCGCTCCCATTTATGGCTATAGCGACCGATTCCGTCGACCTTAGCAGATCATGACCGTTGGATGTGAAGAGCTTTAGGAGCTCTACGATTCTCGTGTTGAAGCTTTCTTATGAAAGTTTGTGGGTTTGAAGAAAATCGAAGGAGAAGGTTGGGAGGGTTTCAGCTATTGATAGCATATGGAGGCGCAGCTGTAATCTTATGCTAGGGTTTGCTGTTCCTGAGAGTATATATAGATTATATATATTATTTTATTATTATCTTCAAAATCTACATGCTTTTTCGAACGAACTCCAATCGAGACATGCCGTCAGGCGTTTATAATGTTTAATCCCTTTTCCGATCATAATGAGACATGTTACGAGGCCCAATTCAATCGTATGTGGAAGATAATTTTTTGAATCGAATCAAAATATTAAATTTTCGATATTAATTTCAACGTGTTTCTATCCCCGGTAACTCCAAATGCTACGAAATTTAAAATCTGATAATAATACACTATTACGGATCACTTGGAACTGGTTTCGTCAAATTCTGAGACTGTGCCCCGGAAGGCTCTCGTTGATTAAATCGAGCGATTTTCAAAATCGACAAAATTACGTAAAACATTTGTTTTAAAAACTTCCTAACTCCATCATAACTCAAATAGAATTCATATCTGTATTAGGAATCATTTTGATTTATATTAAATCAAAATTCCATTATTTAGACTGTTACCATATATTAAATTCATTATTAAATTAATATATAAATTTCAAACTTTAATTTATCGACTTCTATTTCCATTAACAATTGTCCAATATTATAATTCAAATCCAAATAGAATTTTAACCAATTTTAGAAATCATCTCTATCCAATCAACACCAAATTCACATATTATCCCAATTTTCAATTTTAGCATTTACCGAATCTATTAATCGCTTTTTTGAAAGTGTTTTGAATATTTGAAATACTTTTATTATCCTATTTTAAAGTATATTTGGTATTAATCACATGATTATTTCCATTAATCACATAATGTTGTTCTGAATCACTTTCAAATACTTTTTGAAAGTGTTTTGAATATTTGAAATCTCGTTCATTTATCCTATTAATCACTTTCAAATACTTTTATTTCTTTATTATAAAATTAATAATTTCTTTATTATGAAATTGTTTCATTAATTTACACTTTGCTATTTCAAATAATTTTTATTGTAATCAAACTTCAATTTCAATTTAATTATCAAGCGCTTCGTAAAATAAAATTTACAACGTATTCCTTTTATTTCAAATCAACCAATAATAGATGATAACTAAAGATTATCATCTTCTAACTACTCAGCGGCTTATTAAAGTTATAATTTTATATATAAAAATACAATTTAGGAAAAATTACTTCATTTATCCTATTTTAAAACAATATTATGTCGACTTGCCCCATTTACATGTTTATAAAACTCTATCGATAACGCGGTACCCCACACATCGACCATAATCCATAAACAACTCAATGGATAAGTAAGCGCAATATGAAACATTTTATAACACTAACAAGTACGCTCTCTCATACACACACATACACACTCAACAACTCATTCTAGGGTATTGCTGCCCTATCTTTAAGGAGTCAAACCCCACAAAGCTAAGTTCATCCATAAACCAAAGCTCTGATACCAACTATGACGACCCACATTTCGAAAGGTTTAAATCGACAATAATCCATATATGTCCAACTTAAATAATCCAAAACATAGGTAATCATTGGGTTTTATTAAGTAAAATAAGAAAAGAAGAATCAAATAACAGAATCTTACAGTGAAATGACAAAATATAATAATCATATAAATAGTTCATGAAGCCGTTTACTATACATTTGATTATAATTCATTCAAAATTTATCAAATTTATATATAAAACTGGGATAAATAAATAATGCAGTAGAACAAAATGATGTAGGAATAATAATAGTAATAATATACCAAATCTTCATCTTTGTGCACCAAATAATGATCTTCGATGTGCTAAAATACTCAGTGCTGACCCGTGCGTAATGAAAAATAAAACATTAGAGTTAGGACTTAAATATTCTTATGTGAGTCAAATCGATATCAAATATAGCATGAGTGTCATGGCATCATAGATGTTTCAGGGTTTCACATCTCATATCCAGTGTATAACGTGCATGCAATAATTCAAGAGATGTTACGAGATTTTCCATCTCCTATGGATTCGTTAAAATATTTATGTATATATAATATACGCTATAATAGGTAATGCCTTTTAGTAAAATAAATATCAAAATAGCTTGAAGTCTTTACATTGATCCACGTTAACACATTTTTATAGCATGTAGTCTATGCAGATCCTATAACACAACCAGTAACGTCGGTAGCCTATGAGTCCCCTATAGGTACAATACTAAACCAAGGTCGTAATGGGCTTGTATAAGGATAAGTATGAAAAGGCACGTGAGGCAATGCCTAAGGTAGGATTCTACCGTTTACCCTTTCTGGCAGGTCGAAACTCATATGTGGCCGACCACAACCATCAATCCAAATAAAAGGATACACCCATCAAGTACAAAATCACGATAGTAATACGAAGGATCAACATCGCTAGAGGTAGCTAACCTCATTGAATCTACATAGGCTCATGTTTTAGTCATTTTAATTTTGACACAAGTGTCAAGGCAATCTGTCATTGTTCTCTTACTTCATTCCAGTAAACGTTCGCCAATTCAACTACTACATTATGGATATCATCCACTGCGTACGTGGTTGTCAAAGTGGTTCCAATATTAATAGAGAGTATGCCAATGAGAGGCCCCACTCTCTCAAACAACCAAACATCATTTTACACACTGGTTGATCCTTTTACATGTCAAAATCGATTCGTAGTTAATATCAAAATATCATATTTGCTTCAAAATCAAATTCATGTCAAAATTATTATATTTACTCAAAATATACTATTTCTCTTCAAAATCATTTTCACCTTAATCTTTCATTTCCAATTCAAAATTTCTTCGAGTTTTCATATGGGTTATAACTTCAATTTAACCTAATTCGTAATTAAATCACATATCAAATATAAACCTACCAGCCTTTGACCAGTTTGTATTTTAGAAAATAGTTTGAATAATTTTAAATAGTTTAAAAGGTTAAAATAGTTTTATATAATACAGTTTAAGTTTTAAAAATGGTTTATATAATAAAATTGCTTGGAAAATCAAAATAATTTTGATATTTAAAAATATAGATCTTAAATAGTTTATATTAAGAAAAATTATTTCCAAATTGAATATCACTTTTCATTTTAACCAATCTGGACCTAAGTCCAAATTCTAATCAACTGATTCATTTTCAGTTAATCTGTTTCAAATCATTTTCAATCTCATTTCAATTCAAATCGATTAAACTTCGATTCAATTCCAAATAATTCCAAGTTTCAATTTCAATTGCAATTCAAATCAATTTCATTTTCGATTCTGAATTAATTCATTTTCGATTTCAAATCCAATTAATTTCAATTCCAATTCCACTTTGAACTAAATTCAATTCAATTCTCAATTTTAAACCATTTCAAATTATATAAATTCGAGTTTAATTTCAAAATATTAATTTAGATCACTTAATTCAAATGAAACTTCAATTTTCGAATTTTTGATTCAAATCATAAAACTAATTCCATTCATGAGCCCAAAATTTTAAATATTAATTTATACCACCTTTAATTAAATAACTTCGAAATTAAAGTAAAGGTCTAAATCTCTTTAAACAATTCAGTTTCAGTAATTCAAGTCGTATTTCAATCATGACTTCAAATTCCAATTATTTGTAAAACAATTTCTTTTGGCCAAATTTAATTCCAACATTTAAACTCGAATTTTTAATCAATTCAATTTTCATAAATTCGATTTCATTTCTTCAATTCAAAATCATTTAAACAATTTCAAAACTAAGATTTAAAATTATTTAATTTAACCAACCATTGTCTGTATATAATTTTCTATCCTGTGGCCAAGTGAATAATTATTCCGATTAATTTCAAGATTGGATATATATCATTCCAATCCAAAATAATGTCATAGGTATATATCATTTCAACCTATTTTTTAATTCATTCGAAATAATTCGGTATATTGTTTTATGTACTCTCAAATAATATACAGGGTGAGATTAGGATATATCAAAATGAATAAACAACCAAATCATCAAAATATCAACTAATAACATTTAATTTCAATCAACATTCAAACCAGCAAATAATTCACAACAATTACATACTTATCAGCATCAGGTATTTTATTAGCAATTAAATTCTAATTTCAAATTTAACTGTCAATTTTAATTCCTACACTCAATTCACATGTCAACCTAGATGACAATTGAATTTATCAAACCACAATCAATAGATTTATAATATTTACAATTCCAAATTTAAATAGCATCACAATATTTTAGTCAATCGTGAGCATAAAAACACTCACCTTTTATTTGAAACAAAAAACATTTTCAACTGCAAATAAATCTCACTTCCACTCTAAGCCGTAGCCTTCTTCGGTACGAATCTGTTGTGACTTGTTTCGCTCGAATCGGACCTCATACGAAGAAATTATGATTTTATTAACATTTGAAATAATTAAACTATCATTAGCTAAATCAACAAATAATGGAATAAACTAACCAACAACATACCCTAATCATCCATTCTATGTTCGAACACACAGCGCACACATCAACCGCGACCAGGTCCATCATCCTCGCCATCAGAGATCTCTGTTCTTCAATCAGAGATCATTGTCGAATGCGCCTCCCTACGAGCGACTATTGCCAACGCCAGAAGCCCACTTCCAAATTGTGCACGCACAAAAACCTAACGTCGCAACTATTCCAATTGACCACGATCGATCATGACGCTCGTCGCACTCGCACGTTGACCTAGGCACCGCTGCCCACCCAATCGAACGCGATTTGATCGCGTGCCCCTTTTTTCTGTTCGATCGTGCTTTCATTTATTTCTGTTATCTTCAATCTGCATGATTTGAGAGGAGGGGGAAGAAGAGTAAGTTTGACAAAAAATAGTGGAGTCTGAGCGTACGGTGGAAGATAGAAAATATATGTTATTATATTAGAGAATATTTAGCTTAGGAAGTCCGAAAATTTTCAAACTCCAAATGAAGCGTGTCGCCGAGCGCTCCTAATGTTTTACCCCCATTCCAAACAAAATGGAACTAGTCTCAAGGCCTAATTCAATCATATCCAAAGGATAGCTTTTCAAAAACAATTTATTTTAATTAAATTCCTAAATTAATTTCTACGCATTTCAAGCTTGCACGGCTAAATGACAAATCCGATCGCTACGAAACTTGAAATCCTACAATAATAGTGTTATTATGGATCCGATGAAAATAGTTTCATCAAAATCCGAGACAATGGCCAAAATGGCTATTTTACTCGTTAATTAGAATAAAAAAAATTCGATTTTTAATTATTCGCTTTTAAATCCAATTTTAAATGTTAACAATCTTCATTCGTATTTAAATAAAATTTAAATCAACTTTCAGTGTCAATTTCATTCACATTAATTCAAGATTCAATTATTTAAATAATTGCAATATTTAATCTAAACAATTTAATTATCCAATGAATCACTATATTTCAATATATGTTATTTAACTTATAAAAAAATTCTAAAGCGAATTCATATAATAAAACAACTACTTTCATTTTACAGTCATTCAGTATTCTTTATTCAATTCCAGTATTGATTATAAACCATTCAATATATAGAATTCCATTTCAATACTGGTTATTACCCAAATCATAAATAGTGGTTATGTCAAAAAAATTCCGTATTCAAATTCAATGCATTACATAAATAAACGTTAAAAGATTTTATTTTTACCCATTATTATTCAATCATTATATTAAATTTAATAATATAAAATATTTAAAAATACGAGTCGTTACACGTACATTGGAATTTAAAATGATATTTTCTAGTGAAATGACATATTTTGAGTAAATATGATGGTTTTGAAATGAGGGATATTTTGAATTGAATATGATATTTTGATATTAAATATGAATCGGTTTTGGAAATGTAAAAGAACCAGCCGGTACGAAATAAGCATTTGGTTGTTAAAGAGACCGGGATTGGATGTTGTCACACTCTCCACCAATACCGAAACCACTTTAACAACTATGCACATGGTGGAAAATTCGAAATGAAGTTGGATGGTTTGGCGAATGCTACTGGAATGAATTAAGAGAACGATGATGGATAGCCTTGACTTTTGGGTCGTAATTAAAATGACTAAAACAGAAGCTATACCGGGCCAAGTGAGGTCGCACCTCCGATCGGGGATATTTCTTCGATACCACATCTATTAATTTGTGATTGATTTGGTGGCCACTTCGATTTTTATTATGAGAGTGTGTCTAGAGGTGGGCGGAGTAGCTGCTATGCATTCCCCCAGTCCAGGAGTGTAAAACAGTAGAATCCTATCCTAGGTATTGCCTCACATGCTTTGTCATATTTATCCTGATCGAGCCCATTACGACTTTGATTTGTATCATACCTATGGAGTGCTCCCTGAGTAAATTTCTGGTTTGGTGGAGCTTATAATATCTATATAGACCATGGTATTTATATAAAAATGTGTTAAGGGGGATATGAGTAACACCTTAAAGCTATTTTAATACTTTATTTTAATGTAGCCATATTATAATAGCGTATTGTAATATATATGTAGATAGTTTAATGGATCATTAGGAGATGGAATCCCAAACATCTCTTTGGTTATTGCATACACGTTAGATGCTGGATAGGAGATGTAAAATTCCGTAAACATCTTTGAAGCCAATACACTCATAATTATTTATGTTGATTTAGATTACATAAGATCTTTTAGTTCTAACTCAAGTGTTGTGAAGCCCTACCTTAAGACCCACATTAACAAAGAGTATTACTAGGTAATGCTGTCTACTAATACATAGAATATGGCTGGTTTGAAGCAACCACCTATAGCTTTATCTCAAACATCTATTTAATACATCGATTAATGCTCTAAATTTTTTTCTATCCCAAGTGGATCGACATATTCAATAAATGCTTAATACGAAAATACTGTTTGCTAATGGATCTATCAGAACAAAATAAACAACTAAATGTACATCACATCACAGAACAACAGATAAACATACACACACATACACTAATACATCATTAGTACAATAGAAAATGATACATCATAAATGGTACGAAGATTACATTATATACAATGAGTCAAAACAATATATATACACTTATCAGAGTCAAACAAACGGCTACAAGACTACACAAAAGGGTGATAAAAAGATATCCAAGCAGAAGCGTCAAAGCGAAAATAAGTCCAAAAGCATGTATCTAACCTGAAACAACTCGGTCTGACCCGAGTATTAAATACACGCGTTAGTCTAGCTAAAACAATCAGTTTAGTAAGATAAGTGATAATATGAAGCATAAGGTAAAGGGCGATGATTCTTTTCAAATGAGAAGAAATAATAGCTTAAGTAAGTACATGTCATTATTTCAAGTGAAGTAGTATCACTAAGCATCTATATAGCCTTGAAAGCGACAAATTCAAGTATAAAAGCAACTATGCACAAGTGTGCCTCATATTATCGGCATACACCAAAATAACAATAATGGTTTTGATGAACCATACTTCCAAATAAGAGAAATCTCAAAACTCAAACTTGCTATAAACGGCAATCTCAAATTTTTTCTCAAAATAGAGAAATCTCAAAGCTCGAAAATATGCCACAATGGCAACCACATGTATCTCCTTAAAGGAGAGTTAAAATCTCAAATAAACGCCATGGAATCGCAAATCTAAAATCTTAAAATAAACTCCAAGTGTTGGAAAACCCTAATCTTAAATATAGAACCCGATAAGGAAATCAAGTTTCGAAAGATGTAATCGCCATATATAATGTCTCAAACATCTCAAATGGCCAAATATGTAAAAGGAAGATACACTTGGAAAATTACAAATAATCAATGAAATCATCTCAAAGATATAGCACATGTTTATGACCAAAGCCAACCAAGTACTGTTCTTTCAAAATAGGGTGCCACGTCTCTTAGACAAACGTCCCGAAGGAAAACATCCCAAAGGACAAATACGTCTCTTAGATAAACATCCCGAAAGACAACAACACGAAGGAAAAGTAAGTTTCAATGGACAAATACGTCTCTTAGACAAATATCCCCAAGGACAAATGACTTGAAGGTCCAGTACTGGCAAATACGTCTATTAGACAAATGTCTCACAAACTCTCAGACAGGGACCCAAAAAGTATTAACGTGCGTCCCATACTATATGTTCTCACTAATCGGTTTACTAATCTACATGTCCCATACCATATGTTTTACCTAATCATTTAATTCACCTTTTTATTTGCTCGAATAATGCAAAAACATATATTTTATATAGAAAATAGTTTGTTTGTGAAAACAAGCTTTTAAAACAATTTTTCAAAATCGATTTTGGAAAACAAACTTTAGAATTTCCTTATTATAGAGAATATTTAGATTTTATCGCTTGAAAATAATTATACAATAATTCTCCCAAAAGCCAATATATTTTAAAAATTATTTAGAAAAACCCATGCTCGAAATCAAGGAAAAACATTGAAAATTCCAAAAACCGACATTCAAATTCATCTCAAAAATGATTCATCTTAATCATAAATTCTCCAAAATTTTGGCTAGACTATTGACTGGCATCATAGCCTTCAAAAAAGTTCATAAATATCACAAATACAAGATGTAGAAGTCGGAAATCGGATGGAAAAAGAAGGCAAAACACACAAAAATGCATAGGCAAAAACAATACCCAGGATTGAAATCTTCTTCGGGTTCAACTTTTAGATATAATTTGAATGGCTTAATGACCTTGGAATGGTCTAAAATTTGATATATACAAAGTAGAACAATTTTTCTACGAAGTCGAAAAAGATTCACTGAATTGAAACATGAAATGGTAAAAATATGAAATTTCAAACATGGACTCAGGCCATGTTGAATTCTGCCCAGGTCTGAAAAACCTCTCGGATTTAACTTACAGACATGAAACAGGTGAACAAACGACCTCAGATTGAATTGAATATTGGTTTGCACATAGGAGAAAACTTCAAATTTCAAATAAAAAGGAATCAACGAATTTCGATATAGGAATCAGAAGATATGGTCATGCAAAGTAGCTACTAAGAACGGTTTTTACTTTAATATCAAACAACACAAAAATTTCAATTACAGTAAACAATTTTCGACACTTGAAGCTTACACCTTGCGATTGTAGAAGGAAAACTAATATTTTCGGCTAAAAGGTGAGAGCTTGGAGCTAGAATATGCTTCAAATACTTGTAAAAGTTCAAAACAGACACATGCAAGAAGAAGAAAGAACATTACAGACAACCTATTCACAAAAATAGAATTTTGATGAAATAATGATGTTTTGGAAGTGATTACATGTAGAATTAAAGCTTTATTTTGAAAGAAAACAGTAAATTGTTGGAGAGATTGAAAATTTTAGTTCAAGGTTTTAAGAGAGAAATGTTTATTTTGTTTCTTCTTTTGTTTTTCACAACAGACATAAAAATGAACGTACCGACTAAAGGAGAAGAGATGTTCTCTCGTCTCTCTGCAGTCTAAGGAAAGATAAATGGGTTAAGACCCAAAAGAAAATTTACTAGCCTAAGAGAAAAACAAATTATCATTTATTTCAAATATACACTTGTGTAAATAATAAACAACACTTATATACACAAGATTTCTACACAATAAACTTATGTAAACATATTTTCGTGTTTAATAAAATATTTTAATCTAATAAAAAGATAAGTTTTAATTATAAAAATATTTTTTATTATTAAAAACTTTCGTTTTTAAATAAATAACCAATTTGACACAAATACTTACATAAATCACCCTTTTTAACTCCAAAAATTACAAAAAATAATTTTGCTTGTGTAATAAAATATAACAGATCATTTTCCATCACTTTTATAGCCCAAACTTATTTTTAAACCAAATTTTTTCTTTTTTTGAGATAAACACATTTTAAAATCAAATATTTCCTTCAAAAATTATTAAAAGGAGCATCTGGCAATAGTTACAAGAATTATTGCATCACTACTAATAAAAATCATATTTCACTCATATTCTCACAACATTCCAACATAAAGTTTTTAATACTTTATTTTCATATTTTATTTCCAAAATCCATTGTTTATTTAAAATAAACAATTTAAATATCCAATTTATTTTTATTTCTCATTATCAAATTACAACCACCATTATAATTTAATATTTATAGGTAATCACCAAAACCAGGGTAGTTACAAGTGTTTTGTCTTTTCATTACGCTCGAGTCAGCTTGAGCTATTCAGTTTTGAAGACATTATTCTAGAGGACTAAGACGGAATTTGGTATTATTCCACTGTACCATGTTGTTCTGCTGCATTATTTATTTATTCTTGCTGTATGTGCAATTATGATATATTGTAAAAGCATAATCAAATGTTATTTGTAAAACATCATCATGAACCATTTATTTGATTATTATATTTTTTATTCCGTTGTAAGATGTTGTCTTTTTTTTTCCTTCTTTTCTCTTATTTTCTTATTTACCCCATTAAAAATCCTCCCTTTTGAATAGCTCTAGTTGACATGTGTGATTTTTTGTTGATTTAAACCGCCCAAAAAAGTGGGTCGTTACACTTATAACTTCAAGTCAAATATATATATCTTTATAAAACAATTATATATAATTTATTATCACTTTATAACTAATTAAAATGAATTATTATCATTTAAAAATAATTATTAAATCATTGAATCTTATTTTGAATTCATAAATCAATTACATTATCGATAATGTCATAAATACATTTTATTTCCCAAAAATAAAATAAATAATTTTTAGTTCATATTCTTGTTTTAATGGATAAATAAGTACATAAACCTAGCTCTATGCGGGACTTATGATAATTATAAAGTATTATTGATAAAATGATTTTGGACCATTTTATCAATATTTCTTCAAAGTTTATATTTTTGTAAATACTTATTCAAAAAAAGATTACCATCATTATTGTTTAAAATATCGTAGTCTATGTTTTAAAAATCATATATTTGAATATTTAAAAAATAGAATTTGTTAAATTGATAAATTTGCACGTCGTTGCAATAAACCCAAATCACTTTCATACTTGCCATTAACTTTAAAATATCCATTTAAAGTTCTAATTACTTCTCCATTTTATTAAACAAGGTTATATACCCAATAAATCAATTTACAAAACAAGTTATTATAACATAAGTGTTATAATCGTAAAACACTTTTGAAGTCCCTTTACAAAATATTACACTTCCTTTTTAAAACATATATATATACCTTTAAAATGATAGATATATACTAATTTATTTGTAAAACAAAGATATTTAATATATTACTATAAACCATTATAGAAGTATTATAATATAAAATCCGTTTTCTTTCTTTAATAAAATCTTTAACAGTTTCTAAACCCATTTAATGCTAAAAATGCACTTTAAAATACTTATAAATATTCTAAAACCATATATAATAAAAACTTACCATTAAATACTTATAGTATATTTTAAAACCTTTTTTTAAAATACCACATATAAACCTGTTATAATGATTTAAAGCCATATCTTTATAATTCCATAATTGATTTTCAACAACATATTCAAACCTTGTTGTTCCCCGATAATAAGTATGCAAACATTCTTATTAATCAACATGAATAAGCCTTAAGATGTCTACCAAAGTTAACTTCAAAATCACGGATCACAATGATTTCAACGTCTAGCCACCATGATCATTTCGCTTCTACCATTTTTTATTTAATATTTCCAGTTTCCCATAAATGTCTAAACAATCCATTTATGTCAAATATACATGCACATATATTTATTTCCATAATTTACCCAATACATACAATTTAACATATGTCAAATCTCAACGATTTCACAACATGTTTATAACGACTATATCATTTCTAACATTCATAAAATATAATTACTTTTCACCAAGCAATATCAATCATGTAAACAAGTAGTCCGGGCCATGATACGTGTTATAGATGATCAAATAGAGATTATTGTACTTAATAATAATGTTCTCACTTGTTTTACAAAACAAGGCGGGGTCTAAAATTAATAGCTTGCATTATTTATTATACAGTATAAATTTTCAATATAACAATAATTGTACATACAACAATATATAATTAATGAGTAAAACTCACCCAAGCTCTAGCTAACACTTATGCATTTCCAAAAAGTCCAAAATCGTACGCCATTCGATTTTGACTAAAATTCCCACTAGCTCCAAACTCGCAAATCTAACTCCAAAGTGTAGGAAATCATGATAAGAATGCAATAGCGAAAACGGTGTCTCGTTTGGTCCTCGTATGAACAAGGTAAGGATTTTATAAGTTACTGAATTTTAAAACTTAGTTAGTTAAACTAATTAATTAATATAACTTAATTAATTTGTTTAAACAATGATGACCTAGCTTTATGACCCCTAAAAATGATAACGCATCCTCGGTGTTCATGTGCCATTGCCCAAGCATCAGAAAGATGAATTGTCGTTGGGTGAAATAAAGAACAAAATAGAAAACCTCACCAAGAAAATGTTAAATAAAACATCACAGCCGATAGTACATCAAGTTACTTCTTAACATGGAGTTTTCAGAGTTACACAAAAGTACTACAAATCAGCGTAGGCAATTATTACATCCTTCCTTTACATATGCTGAAACAAAATACACTTACACAAACTAGATAATACAGTGGAATGGATAGCTAAGTAGATAAAAAGCTCCTGCTTAGACTCCATCTTCAAAGGGACAAATAAAGATCTGCTACTCTCGGACGACTGAATTAAAATGAGTATTCAAGAGTTTAAGAAAAATAATTAACTCGGGTCAGACGATATGTCTGGTATGCGTAGACTTCAAACAATAGGTACGTAACTAAACACGAACATGTGAGACCACACCGCTAAACACAAAACGAGTTTACTCTCACATAAATCAATGTCCAAACATAAAGAATGGATAAATAATTAAACCACACAAAGAGTGGTTGACTCTTCCCGATGCAAATAAGGTAATCAATTTGAAGGTTCGAATCAAATCAGAAATGGAAAATCTCTAACAAATGACTAGGAGGGTGCACCCCCTTGAAGTATACCTCTAGTAAAACACTTCTGAGAAGCTCATTTACTCAGTGACACTTCTTGGAAAACTATAATCCAGAACCCGCCTAACATTACTAATAATCTGAATATTTCATATCTAATAATGCTATCGAATCCAAATCTAGATGAAATGTGAAAGTATTCTAATGGGTGCAATCCCACATAGCCTGGCCCCTCTTGCGCTTTAGTTTTAGTCATTTCTGACAAAGGATATCAAAGCTCAACAGAGCAACACATCATCATAGAATGACAATAATAAAGAAGCCGAAGTAATCGATAGATGAGAAACCAACTATCAAGGATATAAAACGATCATATATGGAAAGTAAATCTTGTACACTTATCACCACTCATCGATTTCAAACTTGTACTATTTCTCGGTAAACAATAATACTAGACAAGTTAAGGTAGTGTTACCTCAAATTCATGTCTTGCGATTATTCTTAACTTTCGAAATAGCAAGAAGTCTACTTCTTCGATGTTTAGTTCCAATTATAGAAATAAATCGTTTCCATAAGTGAATCACTTTATGGCAATTGATTCATTTCCATAAATGATCAAACTTTTTCTTTTAAAAACCCGAATTCATACTTGGCTTCACATTACAAGTATTAGCTTTAAAACACTTTGTTAAAAGAGTTTACTAACTTTGAAACATCATTATTAAAAGGATTTAAAAACTTAAAACATCCTAGTTACACTGATTAATTAGTTAACTAAGTAAATTAGTTAACCTTAATAACCTTTAGTTAAAAAGGGTAAATCACGTTTTAAAATATCATTAATTTAAACTACTTGATAATATTTAAATATAATAATTTAATTAATTGATAAATAATTAATATCATTATTTAAAAGTGATTAATTTAACTTAAACTTTATTTAAGGAAAGATTTATTTAAGGTTAAAAAGAATTATTATTTTTTAAAAGTCATTAATTAAAAGATCAATTAATTTAAAAGCATCGTTAGTAAATTGGTTTTTTAACTTTAATCCATCATTATTGAGAGATTAATTAACCTTAAACATCATTAGATAAAATGATAAATTAATTTCAAAATGTCATTAACCAAGTGATTAGTTAATTCTAAAACACATCGCTAATAAGTTAATTGGTTAACTTTAATCCTTATTAATTAAATAATTAAATAATCATTATTAAAATTATTAATTGATTTTGAAAAAATCATTAATAAAAAACTTGCTTAACTTGTAAAGTAGTTCTAGCGTGATAATGAAACCAAATGGTTTCGATATAAGGTGATTTTTCGAAAGTGCCGATATAGCGACCATCGTTATATGAAAAATTCGGCATAATAGTTTATGTGATTTGCAATACAGCGACACATAAAATAGTAAGGGTATGAGCATATATACATGGTGATTTATAATAATACAACACATATTGAGCATTTATTTACAAAGGCATAAATTTAAGTACTAAAATTGCATATGCCTTATGATTCATTTACTAACTTTTCAAAGTGACTAACTTTCAAGCAACAAACCAATCCAACAACCAAACTATTATTTCCATATTACAACAAGTATTCAATAGTTATAACGTGAACAGAAATATAGATCGACAACATTTGGTCTGAAGATGGAAGCTTTACTTACCTGAAAGCTTACTAACTTTACCGAACTTGCATTAACTTCACGAATGCAACAAGATCTAAGATGTATTATGCAAATGGTTCAATTTAGTGGATCTAGGTGGAGATTTTGGGCATGGCTTGGGCTAGGATAGGCTTAGCCATGGGCATATAAGGCTCGACCGTGTTTGATAGGGAGAGTTAGAATGCTGTTTTGATAACTAGAGTGATTTAAGGAGTTTTAACTTGGTTTTGAGAGTGTATAAAATAGTTTTTTACTTTGGAAATAATTTAATAGCCATGAATGGATGTATACATTTATGTAGAAGAGTATAAGATAGGAAATTAAGATGTCTAAGGAATTTTTAGAAAGTGAAGATAAGTGTAAGGGTGGAGGTATATATACTAACCAATTCTACAAATTACCTAAAAGAACTTCCTCCACTCACAAATTGCCACATCACTCCCCTCCTCCTCTCTTCCACACGTTGGCCCTAGGCATGGCCTCCCTTACCTCCAAAATATGCTTCCTTGTTATGTGCATACATGTGTACTAAAATATGACATGAGATATGGTAAGGTTTTTTTATATATATAAATATACTTTCTTATCAAACTAATGCAAATCAAGTTTTAGTTTAAACCAGGCATAATTATTAACCTTGACACATGGATTAACTTATCATGGCATGAACATTTATATCTATGCATATTCTCACATATGTGCACAATGTTTTCAACGGCTTTCCTATGCCCAAATGTCAAAATTTCAGAAAATGTTTTTCAGTCACATTTTCTATTTTTATTTAAACCAATTATTTTGATAAAAAATTTGAAAATGATTTTAAAGCATTAGTTAATATTTAAAATATGTTTATTTGGTTTTTAAAATCTATTATTTAAAATTTTAAAATGATTTAAATATTCAAATACAAAGCGATTAATTTACGGGTTGTTACACTCTCCTCCCTTAAGAGAATTTTGACCTTGAAATTAATAAACAAAAGGACAGTCTAAAAGGTATATATTATACCAAGAAATTCATATAACAATGCAAGCCAACTATTCCATAAAAGAATATATGTAACGCATTTAAACGAAAAACAACTGACCTGACATCATATTAGGGTAAGTTTCCCCAATATGATCCCCAATTTCCCAAGTACAATCGCGACGGTCATGACTCCATTGAACCTTCATAAGTTTCACTATCTTGTTTCTCAATCTCCTTTCATCCTAATCTACAATATGAACTAGATGTTGGAAACTGTCAAAAAAATTTCTATCTGTACGTGATCCTTAACAGATGTCTCTACAATCAGAGATGGATCATGAACATGCTTTATTACATGAGATATATAAAAAAACATTATGAACTTCAAATAATATCTCAAGCAAATCAACTCTATAGGCCAACGATCCAATTCACTCCAGGATTCTAAATGGTCCAATGAATCTTGGTTTTAGCTTTTCGAGTTTGTTAAATCTTACAACCCCTTAATTGGTGAAACTTTCACAAATACCAAATTCCTAATGCAAACTCGAAGTCCCTTCTTCTCTAATCGACATAGCTTTTCATTCGATCCTGGGCTTCTTTCATCCTTTCCTTGATCATACCACTTTCTTATATGCTTCTCAACTATCTCTGGTCCAAAAACTAATCGATCTCTAGTCTCAATCGAACATGAAGGTGATTTACATGGATGTCCATAGAAAGCTTCATATGGCACCATGCTAATACCGGCTGATAATTTTTTTTCTAAGAGAACTCTACCAAACATAGATAATCTTCCCAAGAACCTCCAAAATCAAAAATGCATGCTCTCAAGAGACCTTCCAAAATCCAGTTCACCCTTTCGATTTATCCATCTGTTTGTGGGTGATAGGTTGTGCTCAAATTCAACTCCATCCCTAACGTTGATTCCTTTGATTCCAAAAACAACCGATAAAGATGAGATCTCGATCACTGGATATACTTGCTAGAATTCCATGCTGTTGAACGATCTCCTGCAAATAAATCCCTGCCAAAGTAGTTGCGGTTCTTGTTGACTCCACCGAAATAAAGTGGGCGCTCTTCGTTAGTCTGTCTATAATTACCTAAACGCCTTCATCACCTCTTCTTTTTGTGGGCAACCTATCGATAAAGTCCATGGATACTTGCTCCTACTTCCAATTTGGTATCTCCAATGGTTGGAGTAACCCAGAAGTCTTCTACTGGTCATTCTTGACCCGTTGATAATTCATACACTGGCTTGTGAAAATATATGGTCTTCTTTATATTATGAAACATTTTAGTTACCCCTGGGTGGATAAATAACTTTGGCCGATGGAATTCTCCCAGCACATCATGTCTATTTCCATTAATATATGGCATGGAAATCCATCCATTCATTTCTAAAATGCTTAGGGAGTTAATCTGAAAACAAGAAACAATTCCCTCTTCAACACTCCCCTTAAGTTGAGCAAGAGTAGGGTATTCTTCTTTGAAGTATGCACTTCTCTCCATCGATGCTGGCATAACTTCCAAATTTGCAATTGTCGCTACAATCCTACTCAATGCATCTACAAAATCATTTACTTTCCCTGGGTATAAAGGATATCTTATTCATAAGATGAGAGAAATTCTAGCCGTCTTTTCTGCCTTAAGTTTAGATCATTTTGGATTAAAAGATATTTTAATGACTTATGATCCATATGTAACTCAAACTTTGCACCCAAAAGAAAGTGCCTCCACATCTTTCATGTGAAGACAATTGCCAACAACTCCAAATTAAGCGTAGTGTAATTCTTCTCATGAGGTTTCAACTGCCAACTCGCTTATGTTATTACTTCACCAATCCAGTCCTACAAGCATCCGTGCAAATTGTTAATCGTCCACTCCCGTCTGGAATAGTCATGATAGGAGTGCTAGTCAATTTCTCCTTTAACTCATTGAATGCTTAATAACTCTTGGGTTTCCAAACAAACTTAGCATCTTTTTTCGCCAACTTTGTTAGATGAGAAGCAACCTTCGAGAAATCTATAATAAATCTTCTATAGAAACCAACCAATCCCAAGAAACTTCTAATCTCAGTCGCATTTTCAGGTTTCTTCGAATCTTGAAGAGCACCTACTTTAGCTGGGTCCACCGATATACCTTCTCCCGAAACTATGTGCCTTAGAAACCTAACATTGTATTTTCAAAAATGGCACTTAGAAAACTTTTCCTTTAAAACATGATTTCTTAAAGTACTTAGAACAACTAGAAGATGGTACTTATGCTCTTCTTTCATTTTACAATAAATGAGAATGTCATTAATAAAGATGAGAACAAACTTATTAAGAAAATCCCAAAATGCTTCATTCATCAAATCTATGAAATAAGCGGGTGCATTAGTCAATCCGAATGGCATAAATAAGCAATCGTATAAATTATCAAGGTACGAAAATTTGTTAAGAGTACACTCTCCTCTACTACCCTTGGTAAAAACTAAAGGCAAGATCCAATTTAGAAAATATTTAAGCTCTTTGAAGCTAGTTGAACATGTCGCCAAGCCTAGGCAAAGGTATTTATTCTTGACAGTCTTCTTATTCACTTCTTAGTAATCTACACAAAATCTAAGAGAACAATCGGCTTTGGTAATGAACATTACTGGTGATCTCCAACTTGATGTGCTACGTCTTATCAAACCCTTCTACAATAAATCCAACATCTACTTCTTAATTCTCTTCTTTCCTTTGGCGCCAACCTTCAGGGAGGTTGAACAATTAGTTTAGTTCCCAGAATCAAATCAATCTTGAATTCTACTTCTTGGTGAGGAGGTAAACCTTGCATTTCTTCGAAAATATCCTTCAAGTCTCTGACAATTAGTATTCTCCTTATCTCCTCATTGGGTACATCGAGGGAATAAAGGAAACTCCTCATTAATTCATTTGGACTTCAATAATTTATTTCTACCCTAATATTTCCAGCATCACAAACTTTAGTAATCCTTCGATCACAATCTACGATTGCTCTAAACTTAGATAACCAATCCATCCCCAATAATACTCTATAACTCATGAACCCAAGAACAAACGAGTCAGAAAAGAATGGTCGATCTTGATAAGAAATAGGTACATTCAAATATATGGTGTCAAGATTGGTCGGACTCCCAATTAGGTTTGACAAAACAAAGAGAATTATCTAAAATAATGGGTTTGAGGTCATACTTATCAGCAAGATTTACTAAAATGAGAGTATGGGATGCATCTGTATCGAGTAACACTCTAACAGGAACATCAAAAATGAATAATGTACCTTGCAACATCTGCTTTCCTTTTGGATCCATAGAAGTACATGGTATCTCCTTAGTAGTAAAAACTTTCTCCTGAGCCTCCTTCTTCGAAAATGGACATTCATTCTTCATATCTCCATGTTTATTGCAATCGTAGCAGAGTGGTCCACTAGCCGAGTTCGGACATCCATTAACTTCTGGCACGACTCCCTTATAAACTCCTTTCAATATCAAGAGCTTCAGACCTTAAAGCCATACTGATCAGATTGGTAAAGGTACCTTTGAGATGATTTCCCATTTCGCATTGGAACTTTGGTCGCATTCCTTTCATAAACATTTCGTTCTTTTTAAGTATCGTATCAATCTATCTTGGTCCAAAGTGAAGCAATGCATTGAACCTATGCTCATACTATGCCACTGTCATCTCACCTTATTTCAAATCCATTTAGAATTTGAACAACTAAGTCCTTCTCGCCTCTGACATAAACTTAGCTTCAAAAACCTCTTTGAACTACGCCCAAGAGAAATCTCCTTTTGGTGTATTCATAGTGGCCGAATCCCACTAATCCATTGCTACTTTCTGAAGTTAACATGATGCCAATAATTTATTGGTAGCTTCTTCCAATTGAAGATCCTCGAATATCCTTTCACTAGAGCAGAGCCATGTCTGAACTCCAAAATATCTTTAGTTTCAAAGAAAGGCTCACCACCTAAAATGGTGTAATTCACACACAAGGTCACAAAGTTCTGAGGTGGCTGAACTTGCATCACTACTTCATCTATCGGCTCTACAACTAGATCATTTCTAGGAGTTCTTCCATTTGTAGCCATGACGGTTTCGGATCCCCTCTACCTTCTTTCTCCTGTACTCATTTTATATAACATGGATAAGTGATGTGTATTATTATAATGCAAAGATGCGGTCAAAGATGATAAAAGGGAAACTGAAACAAAGGATCTAAAACTAGACTTCTAGGGGTGAAAGAGAATGCTCTCTCAAGGTTAACTCATTCTAGGGCTTGACTCATCCTTTCTCCAATGAGTTGTACCGCAATCGGGCTAAGGTTTTTGCACAACCGATGCTCTGATACCAACTTTAACAACCCACCTTTCTAACCCCTAGAAATGATACTTAACAGATCCTCGATATTCCTATGCCATTGCTCAATAATCATAAAGATAAAATTGTTATGGGGTCAAATAAAGAATAGAATAGAAAACGTCACAACGGAACTGCTAAACAAAACATAATAGTTAATAGTACACTAGGTTACTCCTTAACAAGGAGTCATCAAAGTTACACAAAAGTACTACAAATTAGCTTAGGCAGTTATAATATCCTGCCTTTACATATGCTGAAAGAAAATACACTTACGCAAACTAGATAATATAGTAGAATAGATAGCTAAGTAGATAAAAGCCTCCTGCTCGGATGTCATCTTCAAAGACCCCAACAAAGACCCGCTACTCTCGGACTACTCAAATAAATTAAGTACCCAAGAGTTTAGGGAAAACAAAAACTCGAGTCGGACGATATGCTGGTATACCTATTTGAAAAAGCGAATCAGACTATATATATGCTCCGTTGTCTGAATGAACACCTATCTATCATTTATTTCTGTGCCGCCTCATTACATGTTAGACCACAGATATGCCATGTCGTCATATATGCACTAACATATCAAAAGAAAAAGCCCATACGTTGTTTGATGTTATAATATCATTTGTAGAATTTCCTATTGGACAACACTGTAGCGACCTGACTTTCTATCACCAGAAAGATGCATCACTATTAAAGAAAAGAAAGTGATAGAAGAAGAAAAACAACACAACAGAAATCTCACAGCGGAAGGAATGAAATATAATATATAACATATACATAGTATCATATACATCAGAGTACATAACTACACATTTCAATTTAGATAGTTATAACATTTCTGTCTAATATACAATAAAAGAACAACTATACAGAATAACACACAGCGGAAACTCTAACTATATATCTACACGCTGAAGCCTCCTGCTCCAAAGCTCCTCCAGAATTCGTCAAAGATAACCTGAATCACTTGACTACTCATACAAAATATGAGTACCCAAGAGTTTAATAAAACAGAAAATAAACACTCAGGTCAGATAGGGGTCTGGTGTGAGTAAACGGTTTAAAGTTGCTTAAATTTAGAAAAACCTTTGAAAAGAAAAGGTATCACGTAAGACTTCCCACACATAAACATGGAATTTTTTTACCTTATGCTAACCAAAACATTTGATAGGAAATCCAGTGATATTATAATAGTGTCTAGGGTTTTCAAATAAATATGAAATAGCAGAAATTGTTACATTATAAAATTCCAGCTACTAGCCACAAAAGTGGGTAATACAAACAAAACCGTAGGGTCTCATAGGGAAAATGGGTTTCCAACAATGGCAGGGCTACTGGGGTACCGCCCGTCACAGTACGTGGCCTAGATCACCGTACCGAGGAGTCACCCTAACTCCCCTACAACACAAGGCCGGAACCATCCCTTACTGGACAGCTCCGAACAAGACCGCCCCGCAGTTGGCTGCAGATCCAACCGCCACAAAGCCGAAATAAAAAGGGACATCTAGACAGGGATGAATCTCGTCCTAGTTGGGCATGACCCATTTAACCTTGCTACACCTCTCCTGTTGTAGCCATTCCCGGTTGATGAGGCTTGAGGCTGCGATTACCTTTATAGGACACATTTATCTTAGAATGCTCATCGTCCACCTGACGATGTTCTGAAAGCATTCAATCCATACGAGTCCATTCCGGGTTCGAACGGAGCCGAAGGCACTATCTCATTACACTCATTTTGGAATCACTCGCAGAGTCAATGACCATAGCCCTTGCATTCTGAATCACCTTCTCAAACCTGTAAGTACTATTTCTGTCAAACTCATCACGGAATGACCCCCAGAGTTATACTGACGAATAATTCTTACACCTCGAGTCTTCACTTGCACTCCATTTGGATTCACGGCCTAACGTTTATTTCGGATCGGTGTGGTTTTAGGATATCCAAATATGGAAACCCGATCTCAATCTCACCGAATCCAAATGCCATTTTAATGTCCAAGTTGTACTTAAGGGATTTAAACAGTAGATATTCAGAATATCACATAACATAAATGGATGATTCATAACACACAGGCAGATAATCCACTATTATCACATTCATCCATACATATCACAAAGCAGCATATATATCACATCTCAAATATATCACATTCATATCATCACATATCAACTAATGATATCCAATATCATCCAACATCATTACTCATTCAATGATACTTATCCACCAACCATTAATCATCCATAACAAGGTTTGATCCAACTTAATTAAATTAATTCTTACTTAAACACTTGGATTATCATCAATCCATCTTACCATTCATTAATTAATTACAATTAATCATCCTTGATCAATCATCAAATTAATTAATAAACATAATTTAATTATCCATTTAAAATTAATCATCCTTGATTAATTATTACTTAAATACTTTAAGTAATTATTCCTTAATTACAATTTTAATTAATCATCCTTGATTAATTATTATTTAATTATCTGATAATTATTCCTTAATTATCCTTTAATTAATCACACCTGATCAATCATCTTTAATTAATCATACTTGATTAATTACTCTTTAATTAAACTCTCTTGATTAATTACTTTTTAATTAATCACACTTAATTAATTAATTTTTTTAATTACATTTAATAATTAAAACTTAATTATAAATTAATTATCCTTTAATTATTAATTAACAATTAATTATTTATTTCCATTAATTAATGATTACTTTCATTAATTAAATTTCTTTTTAATTAATTACTTTAACAAGTAATTGATCACTTAATTAAATTCTCTTAATCCTTTACTAATTAACCATTAATTAAATATTTTAAACCTTTAATTAATTTAATTAATTAATTATTTAATTAATAACTCAAGTGATTAACCCTTAATTACATCCACTTAATTACTTTCACAAAGTAATTATCTTTTACTTAATTACCTCCTGTAATTAACAGCATAATTACTTAATTACTTCACCAAGTAATTATATTAAATGAACCCATAAGTGATTATCTTAATTAATCAAAAATTAATTACATAATTAATTATTTAACTTAATCATTTAAATTAAATTAAATAATTCTTAATTAAGAAACCTATTATCTAAATTAAATCATTTATATTAGCCAAAACACTTTAATAATTAATCATAATTGAAGTATTTCAATTATCTTCATATATTAGATTATCTTTAAATAAAATCAAAGTTCTGAATTACTTAAGAAAATCTTCATTATAATTGACTTCCAAATTATAAATCATTACACTTCATTTAAAATAAAATGTAATATTTTAAACATCACTTTATAATTAAACATATTATAAATTACCTTTAAATATTTATAACTTTTCCAAAGTTATTTAATAAAATTTGATACTAATTTTATTTCAAAATCCAATTATCTTATTTTTTTAAAACTTTCATAATTTTAAAAACTTGTTAACCTTTGTTCTTAAACTTTAATCATTATAAAACCAAGTTTCCTTTAGTTTCAAATCAAAAAAACACATTACTATTAAACTTTGTAAAACATTACTGTTAAATTTTTAGACTTCTCTGAACCAAAATAAACAATCCAACAACTCGAGCAATCCCACAGCAATTAACGCGTAAAACACGAGTCACCCCGACCCTATGCCTGCTTCGAGCTCAACCATCACAAACTCGAGGTCATCTTCGAGCTCCTCCCATTTCTTCCTAAATCCAATACCTGATGCACACAACCGTGCACATCAACGTGCACGACCACGCCGGTCGACGGCGAACCCTATGCTGGCCTCCATCAAGTCGCGATCGATCCCTACATCTCAACGCTCAACCCAGAAAACCCCATACAAACGAGAATCAAAATATCACTATCGAACCCAAACTGTTCGAACCACCATTGCCAGAAAATCCAACATCCACGGCAACACAAACCTCGAGAAGACCCACCGGCACCACCAATGCTTCGTCATGATTCCCTAAACCCACAGCGACGCACGCGATTCACTCTGGTAGCCTCAAGATGCCACAAAGACGCGATGAACCACGATGATATAAACAAGGTACAAAACCCTGCATCATGAATAATCGGCCACTTCATTCAATATTAAATCACCAAACTAATTTTCTGATGATCAACAACACACCCTCAACCTCCATGATCAACGTCGACGACCAACTCGCCGTGGTTTGCCGTAAATCGACCAAATTGCCAGAATCAGTAAAACTCCAAATTCACAGAAGTTACCAATCTAAAATTCATGATTCAAGCTTCTAAAATCATGATTTCTTATTTACCATTCGATTATAAAATCAAAACTCAAATTTGAATACAAAATTTTTTGACCCAAATTATAATTTTACTGTAAATTAAAGATTTATAACAAATTATTCCGTTTAAAAACTTGTAATTATTTTTAGATGATAGCTCACTTGATTTCAAACAACTTTCATTAACAAATCAAAGTCTAATTTGAATTAAAAATCAAATTATTGAATTTTATTATAGAATTTGAAACTGTGTTATAAATTCAGTGACATTTTTTTAACTGTACAGGCAATTCATATACCCAATTCAAACATGCATCAATTTTTTAATCCAAGTGTTCAAATAACATCAAGATACTCAATCCCAAACATGATGAAATTCAGATTTTAAACTGTTTTTAAAAAAAATCCATTTACTCACCTTGTTTGCAGAAAACAGAAAATGTTTTCCAGGCTTTTGAAATTTCTTTGCATGCTCATTGAATTGCTTGATTCCAGTTTTGCATGTTAATGTTCCAGAATTGCTTGTATGATTTCTAATTTTCTTGATTGACTTGAAGATCTTGCATTTGAAATTTACATCTTGCTCTTGCTATTGTAATTTTCCTACATATTCACCGATTTGAACTTGCTTTTCATCCTCATGTTTTAGATTTTACAGTTTTTCACAGATTTCATTTTTTTTCAGATCTTTGTTTTGCATTGCAATTTTGTTGAGGGATGAAGATGAAGAAAATATTTTTAGCTGAAAATAAACTCATCTTTTATTTTACAATTTAATTTTAAACTAAAATATCAAGTGGATGACATTTGTCTACCTTATATCCTTATTAGCTTACACCTATACATACTAATTTACAATTGTCTCTAACCATATTTAAAAAATTACAAGTGTTGTTATGTTTGATTCGTATTTACAAATGTTATTCTCTAATGTTTTATTAATGTTTTAAATTTTATTTTCCTTTTAATAATCTATTTAAGCTATATACATGTATTTATATAATATTTATATAATTATAAAATGTGTATACTTATCTTTTAATAAATATTCATATGAATTCAAGTAACTTATATTTTGATCAAATCATATAACATATGTTTATAAATTTGAGAAATTTAGTTTAACTCTATATATAAGAATTTTAAAACAGTTATCTTATGTTAAAATTAAAATGAAAGAATAATAAAAACAAATCAACTTTTAAATTTAAATCTAATATATTAAATCAAATTAACATTTCAAATTACAAAACTATATTTTAAAGTTTGCAAATACATATTAAAATCAATATTTCCTTCCTATTTCTAATATATACAAATATATATATTCATTTATATTATAAATAGAAAACATCTTTAAATCATTTGTTTTTGATAATTACTGTAGTAAATCTAAAAACAAATTTCAAATCACAATATATATATATATATATATATTCATATATATTATAATTTGAGTGGTTAGCTTTTATTACATTAAAACTTCCTATTTACAAGATATATCAATACATATATATTATATATAGAAATATTTTTGATTAGCTTTTGAAAATAAATCTTATCAATTTTAAGTTGCTAAAATAAATATTTCGAAATTAAAATATTATAAATTTTCAAAAGAATTGAACTTTCCAAATTTTATATTGTTAAGAAAATGTTGATATATATTATCATATTATTATTATTAGCCTTTGAAATAATTTTAACTTGTCAATTTATAATGTAAAATGATCAAATCAATTTAATTATTATCAAAGATTATTAAATTGATGTTGCTCAAAATTTCGAGTCGTCACATTCCTCCCCCCTTAAAAGAATTTCGTCCCCGAAATTTAAAAGCAAAGATAATTTAATAACCCAGCTAAAGAATTTAAATTTTCAAAAATCAATCACACAATCAATCATAAAAACCAATTCAAACAGACAATTTTATTTATCCAGATAAAATTCTGAATAGAACTTCCTAATATTATCAAGAGTTTTCCAGGTACCTATTTTGGAATACTCGCTCTACAGAATCTTATGTAACTATACTACTATAACCAAGAACTCCCTCAACTGATCCTACAAATCTGAACAAGATATCAGACTAAACTCAAAACCAGCCCAACTACCAGATCCTTCTGAACTGCTGATTCTATCACTCGATGAATCATACACATATTCCTCAAAAATATGTGAAATACAATGAATTCCAGTTATCCGAACTGGCAATTCCATCATGTAGATCAAAAATCTAATCTCTAGAGAACACAGGAAAACTCAAAATACTTCCGGAGCTAACTCTCCATTTTTACCCAGTCTTATATCTCCTTTGATCGGCTAAAACTAAAACAATGTCCAAATTCCAACTTCTCATTCCAAATCTCCTTAATCCTTAACTACACAACTCTTCTGATGCTCCTGAGTCACCTCCAATATTCCTGATCAGCCTAACCCTTGCTGATTGCTTCATGAAACAAACAGAACCAAAATCAAATCAATCACCTGATCCTACTCAACAAAATGGCTCTCCCAAAAATTTTCTGAAATCCAATACACAACTCTACTCCACAAGCATCAGTGGACTTCAGACCTACATCTCTTATCTGGAATAGCCAAAGAATTGCACTCGACTACCTTACCTACCAAATCCAGAAAATTTCTTCATACTTGAATTTTTCTATAGAAATCCTTTAATCCAAGGAAACTACAACTCTTGGTTGCTTCCCATTCTAAAATAACTGCTATCTTGCTTCCGCTGCACAACTCTGATCTGGAGTAGATGAGAATGCTATCGAAGAACTTGAGCCTAAACTTTTTCCATACACAGTTCATCCGACTCATAAAATCTTAGTGACCATTCCACTTGATCAAAACATCCCAACAGAATCTTAACTAAAACTAGATGCTCAATCCTTCTCCAAAGAATCCCGAGCTGCCTCACCAGACTCTTCTCGCTCCAAGAGTCATCCCTCTACATGGTACAACCATCAATATTGCTCCTGGAATCCAAGTCGATAAGAAAACTCAATCTCCGATTTGGGTAAACTTCTGATTTCCTCTAAAACATCTAGAAAATCCCTGTCTACCTTCATAGCTTCACCTCCATATGAGATGCCTCAATTTCAAACCAAAGAATACTCAAAGATTCCCAAACTAATCGCAAGTCACTTTTGCGATCTTATCCAGTTCAGATTCCAAAGAAACTATCCTCACCAACTAGAACAGCTTTTCCTAATCTAGATCAATCTTTCCAGAATGGCCTATCTACCTGTTAACTCCGCCTTAACCATGACTCACCGATCTAGTGCATCAAGAGGTTCCGACCTAACAGTTAGAAGCGTGCCGACCTAAAGCTCAACAGGGGGTGCCGACCTAAGGCCTAAGGGTATGCCGACTTAACACTTCAACGAGGCTACTGACTCAACATAAATACCGACCCAACAGCCTTAGCTCATTGCCGACCTAAAATGAATGACGACTCAATAGTTACCGAGTTAATGACTCAGAAGGGACAGCGACTCAATGCCCTTACAAAGTTCCCGACCTAAGGCCCTAAATGGATAATGACCTAATGCCTTAAAGGATGCCGACTTAGGAAGTCTACTGACCTAACTTAAGTACCGATCTAATTACCTAAGGGAGTTGCCGACCTAACTGATCAGGACATGGAAAGGTGCACGACCTATACTTAAGTCGCAACCGACTTAAGACATATGCCAAGCCGTTCACGACCCAGGCAAATGAAGGCAAATCCTATACAGCTACTTGACACGCGCATGTTAACTCGGCAACGACCTAAGACTAGTGATATGAGTTCAGACACACGCATGTTAACTCGCTAAGCCGACCACGACTTATGTTAAGGCGGCCACGACTTAGCCTGAGTCGGTCACGACTCAGGACTTGGGCGAAAAAACTTCTATCCAGGCTTGCCTATAAATACATAGCCACCTCCAACTTTCAAGGGACTTTTGGCACATTCTCTTCATACACCGTTACCTTGCTGCATTGAGAACTTCATCAACACTTAGAGCTTTCAAGATTAGAGGAATACATCAAAGAACTTCACGAAGAAACCACACATCTTCAACATGAATTTAAGGACTTTAATCGACATTGAAGCTTAAGACTTGTTCCAAATCACTTGTAACTTGAAGTATATTGTACTTGAGAAGAATTGTATCAGCTTGTAACGGGATTATTAATAAAAGTACTTAGAGTGGACGTAGGCTATACCCTTAAGCCGAACCACTATAAAATTATTGTTGTTTACTGCTTTTCCACTATTACTTGCTTGTAATTCTTTCCCGATCTATCGGGTGGTGCTTTCACAACTACACTTCACACACCGGGGTGTTAGCGTTCACATTTTAGCGTTAACATTTTTGGTGCTTTCACTGAGAACTGAACTCAGGAAAACTATCATCATTGCTTCACAGAGATTTGTAGAAAGAATTTCCTTAAAAACCAGAAGTCTATCTGAGATTATGGCTCCTGGAAGGAAAAGTAGATCTGTCAGATCTGGAAACATTCAAGAGGGAACCTCCGCTTCCCTTGTACCTAATCAACCCACTCCGTCAGTTGGAGTTACGAAAGCGGAGTTGGATGCTGTGATTCTAGGGCTAAACCAGCAGATAAACGCCCAAAATGCACAATTAGAGGCTCAGAGTGCCCAAAATGCTCTAATTCTGAATAAGTTGAATGATTTGCTCGGGGCAAACAATCAACCGGCTGGTAATGAAAGGAATTATGCTGGAAACATTCATAATGCTAACGAAAGGAATGCTCCAGAAAGGGCTGCCAGTCCCTTTGAGCAAACGCTTCCTGAGGTTGGTGGATCTGGAACTCGACATGATGAGGAGTATCTTTCTGGGATGGTCCGGCAAATCATGAGAGAAAGTATGCAGAGGGTTGAAGATGAGAAAGAATGGGGTTTCGCCCCAAGTAAAACTCCATTTACTGAGAAAATCTTAAAGGCGGAGTTTCCAAGGAAGTTTGTCCCTCCAACTATCCCAGCTTACAAAGGGACAAGTGATCCGAATGAATTCTTGTATAAATATGATTGGCACATGACAGGTGCCAGGGCCTCAGACGAGATAAAGTGCCGATATTTCCCCGTATACCTTGAAGGTGTGGCTCTACTGTGGTTCACCAAGTTGCCAGTCCGATCTATTAATCAGTTTTCAGACTTGACCCGAAAGTTCAAGGAACAGTTTAGACTATATGCTTCAAAGGCCAAAGACATCATGTCATTGTCAAGTATAGAACAGAATCCTGGTGAATCTATCAGATCTTTCTTGAACCGCTTTAATATAGCGCTGGCAGAGGTGGACAATGCTGAACCGCGAATGATATTGACTTATCTGATGAGGGCTATTGATAAGTCGAGCGAATTTGGGAAATGGTTAAACATGAAGGAGCCAACCTCCCTCGAAAAGTTCTACAAAAAGGCAGACGAATTCATACGCCTGGAAAGCCGTCCTGTACCGGTGAAGGCAGTGTCAGAAAAAGCTGAAGATAACACTGTTGCACCACGCAAGATTGAATCTGTAGGGCAAAAAAGGGAAAATAACAATGGGAAGAAACAGAGTAATCTGAAGAAGCCCCGATCCTTCAAGCCATCAGAGTATACTCCTTTATCAGACACGCCGGAGCATATCTTCCTTGCCATTAAAGATTCTGTTGACCTCCCTAAACCTATCCCTTTGAGGACCGGAAAAAAGGCTATACAAAGTGGGAAGTTCTGCCGCTTCCATAATCAACCCGGTCATGAGACTGATGAGTGCCGCCAGTTGAAAAATCTGATTGAAGAATTGCTAAGAGAAAACAAGCTGCAGCAATTTGTGAAAAGGAATAGCAACAATCCTGCATCGTCAAGTCAGGGGCAACAGGCTCCTGTTCATCAGCCTAGGATAGGTGAGAAAGCTACGGGGCATGAATCTGGAAGGCCCATTATCCATGTCATTACAGGAGGGCCTCACCCAGCTGGCAAGAGCTGGGGAGAGATGGAGAGATATGCCAGAGCTTTGGAATATGTTACAGCCGAAGAAGACGTCTTTGTTTTAGAAGACACTACGCCCCTGAAACAACAGAAAACTTTCAGTGATGATATTATTTTCAGAGCCAGAGATTCCTCAGGTATCGAAGCTCCTACCCTAGATCCCTTGGTCATCTCTGCTGGTATTGGACCGGCCATTGTCAGAAGAGTTCTCATTGACTGCGGAGCATCATGTAATATCCTCTTCAAGAAGACATTCGACCAAATGAAAATCCCTATGGTCGATGTACAAGCCTCATCGCAGAAGATCGCTGGCTTCACCGGGGAGCCAAAGCAACCAATAGGAACCATCGATCTGCTAGTAGAACTTGGGGAAGGAGAAAGGAAAGTGGTCCGCAAGCAAACATTTGTGATTGTCGATGAATTTTCTGCATATAATGCTTTCCTTGGCCGTCCAACGCTCGCAGCATTCAAAGCTATTCTAGCCCCGTGGTGCCTCACTATTAAATTCCCTACAGATAATGGAGTAGGAGTTATAAAAGGGGATCAAAATGCTGCGCGAGAGTGCTATTTGACAGAGTTGCGAGAGTCAAGAAAGAGGGAAATGGGAAAGGATGCGGCCACTCCGGTCCGCATCAAGGAACCAGCCTTGTAGCAATTACGGGGCGGACCCTGCACTGGCGAGCACAGCGGGGCACGGAAAGAAATGGATCCCAGAAAAGCCAGTGCAGGGGAGAATAGAGTGGTACCGGTGGAAACGACAGTTCCGGTATCTGTTGACCCGAAGGACCTAAATAAGGTGTTGAATGTGGGTTCACAGCTTAATGTGTCAATTCAGAATATCTTGATATCTTTCCTGAAAGCAAATCTGGATGTCTTTGCTTGGACTCATGCCGATATGTGTGGAATATCTCCAGAAGTTGCAGTACACGCTCTGAATATTGACCCAAAGTTTACGCCAGTTAAACAGAAAAGAAGAACCCAAGGTCCAGAAAGGTCAGCAGCATTAAAAGAAGAAGTTGATCGACTCATGGAAAATAACTTCATCAAAGAATCTACATATCCGAATTGGGTTTCAAATCCTGTGCTGGTCAAGAAAGCTAATGGAAAATGGAGAGTGTGCATCGATTTTTCTGATCTAAACAAGGCTTGCCCCAAAGATTGCTTCCCGTTACCCAGGATCGATCAACTGGTAGACAGAACTGCGGGACATGAATTGTTATCTTTCATGGATGCCTACTCCGGTTATAACCAAATCATGATGCACGAGCCGGATCAGGAGGATACAAGCTTTATCACAGATGTTGGACTTTATTGCTACAGAGTTATGCCCTTCGGATTGAAAAATGCAGGGGCAACCTACCAAAGACTTGTTAATGCTATGTTCAAACCGCAATTGGGCAAAACTATGGAAGTCTACGTCGACGACATGTTAGTGAAGTCCAGGAAAGCAGCGGATCACATTGAACACTTAGCAGAAATGTTCGCAGTCCTTCGGAAATACAGAATGAAACTTAACCCTCTGAAATGTACATTTGGGGTCGAGTCCGGAAAGTTCTTAGGTTTTATCGTCAGTGCTAGGGGCATTGAGGCTAGTCCAGCTCAAATTACTGCCTTGAAAGAAGTTAAAGCTCCTAGAACGAAGAAGGAATTGCAGAGTCTCAACGGAAAGGTCGCCGCCCTGAGTCGGTTCATTTCCAAAGCCACTGATAAATGCATCCCATTCTTTGACGCCCTGAAGAAAGGAAAGAAGAATTTTGAATGGACTTCCGAATGCCAAAAAGCCTTCGATGAGTTGATCCGTCATATGGAAACGCCTCCAATACTTTCTAGGCCAGGCAATGGTGAGGATCTTCTTATATACTTGGCAGTATCATCTCATGCTCTAAGTGCAGCGCTGATACGGGAAGACAAAAGGATTCAACATCCGGTTTACTATATCAGCAAAAGACTCACTGGGGCAGAGCTGAATTACTCCAAGTTGGAAAAACTCGCCTATTGCCTACTAGTTGCATCAAGGAAACTGAGGCAATATTTCCAAGCTCATCCTATCAGAGTACTCACTGATCAACCTCTAAAGCAAGTCCTATTTCGCCCTGAAACTTCGGGTCGCCTTCTAAAATGGAACATTGAACTCAGTCAATATGACATCACTTATCACCCCCGAAAAGCAATCAATGGACAAGCTTTAGCTGATTTCATTGCAGAATTCACAGAGAAAGGTAATGGTGAGGAAGAAGCGATCAATGATTCCCCAATCCAGTGGAAGTTATATGTTGATGGCGCAAGAAATGACTACTGTTCTGGAGCAGGGGTGGTACTTGAAACTCCTGAAGGTCGGTCATTATGCTATGCACTAAGATTGGAATTTCCTTCAACAAACAATGAAGCAGAATATGAAGCTCTTATTGCAGGTCTGAAAATCGCTAAAGAGCTAAACATTCGAGCATTACAGATCTTCAGTGATTCTCAGCTTATTGTATGCCAAGTCAAGAAGGAATTTCAAACAAAAGGTGGAAACTTGCCTTCCTACTTGTCAAAAGCTTGGGAACTTCTATGTGAACTCGATCATTATTCAATAAGCCATATTCCCCGGGAAGAGAATACGAAGGCAGATTCCCTCGCAAAGTATTCAAGTTCTGGTGAAGCTCAACTATTGGGATTGGTTCCCGTAGAAGTCCTTTCAGCACCAAGTATAGACGAGATGGATATTGACTGGATTATGAATGTATCTCAAGAGCAAGAGTCATGGATGACTCCAATACTGGACTACCTACTCAGAGGTTCTCTGCCAGAAAATTCGATAGAGAGACAGAAGCTACTAAGGAAAACCTCTCGCTATGTAATTCAGGATGGCCGATTATACAGACGGGGATTTTCAATGCCATTGCTTCGATGTGTATCCAGGGAGGAGTCCAAAACAATCCTAGCTGAGGTACATGGAGGCGAATGTGGTGATCATTCAGGTGGCCAAACATTAGCAAAGAAAATTCTCCGATATGGATATTTTTGGCCAGAAATTAATCGAGATGCTGCAGATTACTCCCGAAAATGTGACAGATGCCAAAGATTTGCCAAAATTCCTAGAGCACCTTCTACCGAACTCACACAGATGGTCAGTCCATGGCCGTTTGCGATTTGGGGAATGGATCTCATTGGGCCGCTACCAACTGCCAAATCAGGGATTAAATATGCTATTGTTGCAGTTGATTACTTTACTAAATGGGCTGAAGCTGAACCATTGGCTACTATCACCTCTAAGAAGATGATAAGTTTCGTAACCAAGAATATCATTTGCAGGTATGGTGTGCCTCAGAAAATAATTACAGACAATGGTACTCAGTTTGAAAGCGAGGAATTCCAAGATTTTTGCAAGCGATTCAAAATCCAGAAAAGCTTTTCAGCAGTTGCTCATCCGCAGGCAAACGGGCAAGTGGAAGCAGTAAACAAGATCATCAAATCAACCATCAAAAAGCAACTTGAAAGAGAAAAAGGTGGTTGGGTCGATAAGCTACCGCTTGCACTATGGGCATACAGAACCACTCACAAAACTGCGACTGGGCACACTCCTTTCTCATTAGCATACGGCTCGGAAGCAATGATCCCGGTAGAAACAGAGGTTCCTTCACACAGAAGGATCCATTTCAATCAAGCAGAAAATGAAAGGCTACAGCTTGAAGCGCTAGACTTCCTTGATGAAAAAAGAGATGAGGCCAATCTCAGAATTGCAGCTCATCAGCAAAGAATAGCCAGACATTTTAATTCCAAAGTTCGCCAACGCAGCTTTGAGATTGGAGACCTAGTCCTGAAGAGAATTATGACAGCGACAGGTGTGTTTGGGCCAAATTGGGAAGGACCATATGTAATAGGTCAGAAGCTTCTTGACGGCACATTCAAACTCACCACTGTTGATGGAGATCAAATTCCAAGGGCATGGAACAACAACCATTTGCGTCCATACTTTACTTGAAAATTTTGTTGAAACATTGTAAAAAGAATTATGAATGTATGATTCTTGTAATTGAAAGCAATTGTAAAACTGATGCAAGTAAATAATGAAAGAATATAAAGTGGATGTAGGCCCAATTTCATGGCCGAACCACTATAAATCTTCTGTTCCTTATTATTATTACATGTTTGCTTTATTCTCGATATAAAAGGTACATAGAATGTAATTGCTGAAATGTCGATTTGAATTTTTGCAGACAATGGAAGTGAAACTTGCACATAAAAAGACCAAATGATTCTCGCCTAATTTCAAGTCACAAGAGCCCCGAATTCAAATCCTAGATAGGAAGTACTTCAATTGAACAGCCTATGATTTCGACAGAAACGAGTCTTTGCTAATAAATTGAGATCGTTTGAACAAACAAACATCCAATTAAAAAGCTAGTGCTCGTTCTCACGAAATTTCCTGACAATGAAGCACACTTCCTTGGATTAAACAAGTTACTTGTAAAAAAAAAGAGGGGGGCAGAGGGTCATTGAAAAGGCATAAGCAAGTGAACAGAGGAACAACCAAAGCTATCATCGGCAGCACAAGTCCTCTTCGGAGGCACGACTCTTCGGAGGATAAAGACCTCTAATGGGTCATACGCCACAAAAAAGAAAGTTCTCTACTCAACAAAAAAGATTGGAGGAGTCATGACCCTCCAACCATGAGAGAGTAACTTCGAGGCGATGAAAATCCTCTCTGAGGCACATTTCACCAGGAGTTGAAGTGTTATGACCGCTCTTCGGAATTTCACTTCACCAGAGTTGAAATGCAAACAAAATAAAAGCCCTCTTCGGAGGCCCATTTCACCAGGAGTTGAAGTGTTATGACCGCTCTTCGGAATTTCACTTCACCAGAGTTGAAATGCAAACAAAATAAAAGCCCTCTTCGGAGGCCCATTTCACCAGGGGTTGAAGTGTTATGACCGCTCTTCGGAATTTCACTTCACCAGAGTTGAAATGCAAACAAAATAAAAGCCCTCTTCGGAGGCCCATTTCACCAGGAGTTGAAGTGTCGTAACCGCTCTTCGGAATTTCACTTCACCAAAGTTGAAATGCAAAACAAGATAAAGACCTTCCCGGAAGCCCACGTTTCACCGAGATTGAAATAAAACTTCCAAGTGTTGAAACGTGAAAAGGCTTTCTTCGAAGGCACAACTCTTTGGAGGTACACGTTTCACCAAGATTGAAATAAAACTTCCAAGTGTTGAAACGTGAGAAATCCCTCCTCAGAGGTACAACCCCCTCCCGGGGACACAATTAAAAAGAAAGACCTCTTCAGAAGCCCACGTTTCACCGAGATTGAAATAAAACTTCCAAGTGCTGAAACGTGAAAAGGCTTTCTTCAAAGGCACAACTCTTTGGAGGAACACGTTTCACCAAGATTGAAATAAAACTTCCAAGTGTTGAAACGTGAAAAAATCTCTCCTCAGAGGCGCAAATTTTTACTAAAAGAAAAAAGAAAAATCCTCATCAAGAGCGTACTTGATGACTTTACCTATTCTAAAAAAAAAAAAAAACAGAGAGAGAGAGAGAAGGGGAAAGAAAGTTAAAGTACGTTCAGAGGTCCGCTTTACCACATAGAAGAATTCACTTGGCAAAATATATACATACGCAAAAGGAAAAAGTGATTTCTTCGAAGGACAAAGCGTAGAAGCTTATAGGAAGGAAGTTGCACTCTACGAAAATTCTCTTCGAGAATGAAGTAATTATTCTTTAGAAAACGAGAGTGCAAGTCCCCTCAAAGTATACGATATTGCAGTAAGCTCATGGTATAGGGGCAACATGGTATAGTTACATACAAAGCGGTATAACTATGTCGGTAAAGTACGCTCAAACAACATACCACAAGCTCACCGCAACATCGTATAAATAAACTTGTGCAAAAATGAATAATAAATGCATTCTCAAATTCAAACAAAAGTCTGTACAAATAAAGAGTCATTTTATTCAATTGCAGATATTGCAGATGCAGGTTTCAAAATAAAAAGCAGGGGCCGGTACCTGCACAACATCCGACCATTACACAAAAAAAGAATCAAAAAGCTCAACTCTTTATTTCTTCTTGCCGCCTTTAGACCCTTTACCCGGCCGAGTGGTTAGCTTTTCAGGTCTTTCAGGTTGGTCTGAAGGCATAAGGGAAGAAGGGGAGGGAGGTGCAACTGGTGCAATTTCCGGTTCCTCTTCAGTGGTGATAATTTTCTTCCCCCTCCTCTTCGATGTCCCATGCTTCTTTCTTTTCTTCGAGGAAGACTCACTCTCCGGAGTAACGAGAGCGGACAAAACTACGTCGTCAGAAGGAGTCCGCTCCGGAGAGATCTCGCCTCCTTCGAGTCCCTCATCTTTTTGCTCCTGCGAAGCAATAGGGTCATCCAAACCATGAAGAGCCTCAATTTTCTCCTCTTGTGACCCAGATTGTGAAGCAGAAGGAGGAGTCACCTGAAGAGATGGAGGAGGAATAACCAGAGAAGGCGAAGTCTGCACGGCACTTGTTGTTTCAACTGCAGAAGAAGAAAAATTGAAAATGTTAGTATCTTCCCGAAAGAAGGGAGATATGGGTTCATCGAGATTCAAGAGGTAATCGAGAAGCTCATCAAATTTTTGAGGAATAAGCAGGTAATCCACCTGAATCGGACCAATGTCGAAATTACCTGAAGATGTTGGCTTCGCCAGTCCAATCTCATAATTCTGAGCCCCAATGTCCTCCAAAGCCTCTTCATCAGTAGGGGTAATTACCCCGGTTCTTGTAGGAGGCGGCGAATGAGCACTAGAGCCTATAATGTCCACCTCGGGAGAAACTAGAGGACGTTCAGAGGTAGTAGGCGGTACTTCTTTTTTAGAACGCTCCTCTTCCGCCATCCCGGCCCGCGCTCTGGCAAGCTGCTCCTTTCCCTTGGCAAGAGCGACACGGGCTTCATCATCAAGATAATGCTCTTCAAGGGCTGACTCAGCATATCCAGCACCTTTACCACCGAGCATATCAAGTGCTGCCTCCCAAACTTCAGCCAGTGTGATTTCATACTTGGGGCCTAGAAAGGCAAGGCTGCCACGTCCCAAAATGCTGTGCAGATAAAAATCGAATAATGTGGAGCTAATGTCAGCTTTGGTTGCTTGATGAGCCTCTTCGGCCGCAAGTTTACCAGCAACAGCCTCGTCGCGCTCCTTTTTGGCCATAGCAAGTCGAGTTTTTAACAACTCTATCTCCAAGCTTTGAGAGCCGGTCTGTTCTCGCAGTTGTACAGTTTCAGCACGATATTCTTCTTTGACCTTTTCCTTGTATGCAAGCTTATCTTCGACTGCTCTTTGACTGGCATGCGCATCTCGTACTTGTTGCTGAAGCATGCTCTCCTTTTGTGAATGGAAAGTAGATGAAGTAGCTAATTCTTCCTTAAGTTTTTCTACTTCCGCTTCCAGCTTTTCATTGTAGGAAGCAATACTTCTCATTTCGGCGTCATGCTGTTCGAGAGTCTTCTGCCACTCGGCCTTATCATTCTCCATTGTTAGCATGGCCTCGAGATTGGCTCGGTTAACCCTCTGAAGTTCGTCGACGAGTTTTTGCCAGTTCGACATTCTTTCGATATCGGTCCTGACAGCATCAAGATTTCGTAGCATAGCCGGTTTGTCGAGAGGAACCAAGTCGAGATCAAATCGAACCCCTCTCAGGCACCACTGAGGAAATCGACTTTGAAGAGTGGGAGGACCTTGCCCGACTTGGTATGCGGGCCGGTTGATGATTGCTTGAATGTCGGAGCGAACGGGAGCAGGAGATTGAGCAGGGACATGTTCAGAAGCTGAAGGAGTTGTTTCTTCAGTAAGTCTAGCCCGCTTGCTAGAAGAATCGTCTATGTGACTCTTTCCTCTCTCATCATGAGCTTTTCTCTTTTGAGTATCATCATCTCTGTGGGGAAGATCATGTCTTTCTTGTTCCCTTCGGCGACGTTCTTCATATGCTCGTCTCTCGTCGGCTTTCCTGATGGCCCTCTCTTCATCCGACTCTCTGTAAGAAGGAAGGTAACGCCTGTAATCATACTGGCTACGCCTCCCGTAGCGCTGGAAATCATCATAGTACGAGCCGCTGCGCCCCATAGGAGAATCTGGAATTAAAATAATAAGCTTTAGAAATCTTTAAAGTACAAGAAGATAAGTGCATAGAAGTGATGAGAAATCCAAAGTGTCGTGTAACGTGTAAACTACGCGCATCAAGTTACAAACCACTCTGTGGAATAGAGGCAGTGATAACTTTAGTAGGAGGAGTTGACATCTGTTGAAAAGAAGATGTCGCCTCGATTACAGAAGAGACAGTTTTAGAAACATCATCTTTGAAAAGTTCTTGAGATGTCACAATTAAATCGCTCAACCCCTCAAAAACATCATCGCCATCTTGTTTTTTGGAGCTTGCTTTCTTAACTCCTTCACTAGTAGATCGAGGGGGTTCTTCCTCTTCGATAACCGGGGCAAGTTTATCAGATGGCCCCGCAGCATCAACAGAAGTGGAGCACTTCACTAGCGAAGACTCAGGAGTCTTTATCGGAGAATCAGGGACTTCCGTTGGAACTTCATGAGCATGCATAGAGCGAGAAGCGTGTAGAAGCCCATGTTGATGTAAAAATTCATCCCTCAATAGAAATTTTATGCTCCTCTCTTCTGCGGCCACGGCACTCAACCTCTCAAAAACTTGCTTATGAATTGGATCTCTAGAAGGGAGAGGAAGTGCTGAAAGGAACAAAGAATGAAATTAGCAACTGAAAGTTCGGATCTCGAAAAGGTTTCAAAACGGAAAAAATAGAAACACTAATCTTACTTCCTACTCTCCAGATGGCATAAAACCCTGGGGGACAGCGAGCAAAGAAAAACTGATTCAAAAATCCATGAACACTTTCAGTAAGATCGGAAATGAGCTTGCGGTTTCTGGCACTTCTCACAATAATGAGGGAAGGATGATCTTTACTCTTTGCAAACGAGCACAGATAACGAATTTCTTCAAAACTTGGTAGGCGATCAAGAGTTCTTCGGAACAAAACACACAACCCCGTCAAGATGGCGTAGCCATTAGGATGAAGTTGAAACGGAGAGATTGTCAACCGGAGGAGAAGAGTTCGAAGGAAGTCGTTAAAAGGAGGGATCGCCCCACTTAAGCACATTTGGCGGTTGACTGCAACAAAACCATGGGGAGGATTGTCGGCGGTATCACTTGGCCCAGGGAGTAGAACATCACTTTCAGCAAAGCCAAATTGAGTGCGCAGCTGGATAAACGCTCTCGAAGTTAGAATAGTCGAGGTTCTCTCCGGAGGATTCTCTATGGGAACAGCTATCGGAAAAGTTTCTTCCTCTTGAGTTACCACTTCTTCTTCTCGGTGGGAAGTCATTCTACATAAACAACTGGGTATTCAAACACGAAGGTGCACGTTTCCTAAAGTGTGTGAAGTGTTGTGTAAAATCAATCAAGCAGTAAACAAATATAACTGGAATGAAAACTAGCAAGCATTTGTTAGTTATGAAATTCAGGGACTATTGTTTTAAGCCTAAATATGCAAGTAAGACGTTGATGCAGATAAATCAGTTCAGATTATTGATACTTTGCATTAATGTTTAACTCTAATTGATTGATTCACAAACATTTCATGCAATATAATTAAGTTGCTTGTCTTGTTTTGACTAATCTGTCATCTGACGTGGGCAGTCAATGGCAGTATTTTCGCCTTGGTTTTCTTTCTTTGTTATTTTCAGCAGGTTAGCAGCTTATAAGTTAATGCGATCTGTGAAATAATACAATGAGATTCAAGCAAATTTAAAGTTGGGGCAGTTCAAAATTTAGGCAACTTAGTTTGGCAGTTCAAGTTAGAAATTCAAAGTGGATCTATGCTCTCAAAAAGTCAGCATGCCCAAAGCTTAAGTGTTAACTCGGCAGCGGTTTAAGAGCCAACTCGGTCACGGTTTAAGGGTTTAACTCGGCCACGACTTAGGAATTAACTTGGCCGCGGTTCAAGGTTAAATCAGTAGAAGGTTAAATCGGCAGATTTCCCCAAGAATTAATTTGGCTACGATCTAAGGGTAAGGTCGGCCAAATGTTAAGCTACCCAAATTCACTGAGTCGCTTCCGAGCTAACATCTCACTACATTCAACCCGTTAACCCAATAACCATTCCATCAGCAGCCGCCTTCATTCACATAATCCAATAACCCAATAAAACAATTTGAAATTGTCACAGATCTGATGTCCTGCCATCAAAGACCATCGAGCCTGAGGCGATAAACCCCCTTCATTGTATCAACAATCATCTCAAGCAACCTAAACTTCATCAATTACGAAAACGATGGTATTCTTGATGGAGCATCACACAAAGAGGCGATTCGTGTTTGAGCGACAGGATTCATGAATCGACAAGTAATCTACGATCGAAAGAGAAATAGAATCACTTACGCAATGGATGGTAGAGGTTATCGGTGATTAGTTGGAAGGAAATTGCTTCTAGGAATTTGAGAATACTTTAATGGCGGAATCAGGCAAGAGAATAAGTGACGAAGAAAGAGGAAGAAAGTTAACTTATACCCTGCGGTGGAAAATTTGGAGCAACACATACGGTCTAACTGTTAGGTCGCATACGACCTACCGACCTAAGAGGGGACGGGTTAAGGGCTATCGAAGCACACGACCTAACATTTAGGCGTATACTTCGAGGGGCAAATGTTAACTCCGCCTTAACCATGACTCACCGATCTAGTGCATCAAGAGGTTCCGACCTAACAGTTAGAAGCGTGCCGACCTAAAGCTCAACAAGGGTTGCCGACCTAAGGCCTAAGGGTATGCCGACTTAACACTTCAACGAGGCTACCGACTCAACATAAATACCGACCCAACAGCCTTAGCTCATTGCCGACCTAAAATGAATGACGACTCAATAGTTACCGACTTAATGACTCAGAAGGGACAGCGACTCAATGCCCTTACAAAGTTCCCGACCTAAGGCCCTAAATGGATAATGACCTAATGCCTTAAAGGATGCCGACTTAGGAAGTCTACTGACCTAACTTAAGTACCGATCTAATTACCTAAGGGAGTTGCCGACCTAACTGATCAGGACATGGAAAGGTGCACGACCTATACTTAAGTCGCAACCGACTTAAGACATATGCCAAGCCGTTCACGACCCAGGCAAATGAAGGCAAATCCTATACAGCTACTTGACACGCGCATGTTAACTCGGCAACGACCTAAGACTAGTGATATGAGTTCAGACACGCGCATGTTAACTCGCTAAGCCGACCACGACTTATGTTAAGTCGGCCACGACTTAGCCTGAGTCGGTCACGACTCAGGACTTGGGCGAAAAAACTTCTATCCAGGCTTGCCTATAAATACATAGCCACCTCCAACTTTCAAGGGACTTTTGGCACATTCTCTTCATACACCGTTACCTTGCTGCATTGAGAACTTCATCAACACTTAGAGCTTTCAAGATTAGAGGAATACATCAAAGAACTTCACGAAGAAACCACACATCTTCAACATGAATTTAAGGACTTTAATCGACATTGAAGCTTAAGACTTGTTCCAAATCACTTGTAACTTGAAGTATATTGTACTTGAGAAGAATTGTATCAGCTTGTAATGGGATTATTAATAAAAGTACTTAGAGTGGACGTAGGCTATACCCTTAAGCCGAACCACTATAAAATTGTTGTTGTTTACTGCTTTTCCGCTATTACTTGCTTGTAATTCTTTCCCGATCTATCGGGTGGTGCTTTCACAACTACACTTCACACACCGGGGTGTTAGCGTTCACATTTTAGCGTTAACACTACCAAAAAAACTGATAGATCACTTCCAACAAATATCCTGCTCTGCTGAGCCTCCCAAAGAAATGGATAAGCCTTCACCATCTGCCTGTTCTGCCGATAGTAGAATCCCAAAGGTTTCTGAGTCATCGAATAAACGGATCCATGCTGCTGCTTCCAAACTTCACTTCAATGATACTGCTATGCCAAAAGATCATCCTTAACCACAAGCTCCTTGAAACTCAAAACTATCACCCAATTCCACTAAAAATGCTTGAGACGGGTAGACATCTTCTCAAGAAACTCGGCTCCAAACCAACAACAATCGCTTATCTTCTTAAGGAAAACAATGAGAACATGTCGGAAATGAGATACTCATCGACCTTAGCCTCATACTTCAATAAAGATAAGACACCCTTACTTGAGATCCAGAAGATCCCTAAACATCCGAATCTTCCCGCAGTAGGCATCACAGTTCCTTCAACACCTTCTAAATCTTGCTTCAGAAGAATATCTTCAGAAACATCTATGGATACTGCATGTCATCGCACAGTTATTCCCTCTTGAAGTCACCAAGATACCATCACCTGCTCCTGCTTAGCTAACAGATTCAACTCTTGGAAATCCTGCTCACTCGAGAGCAAAATAACCTCACACTCCCAGAATATACTCCAATTACTTCCTCTAGAATCAATAAAATCCATTCACCAATCTGTAAAGCTTATTCGAGACGGCATTAGATCTACAATCTCGACAGACACAGCTCCAACCACAACATATGAGCCTCTACCATTAGTGGTAGTCGAGTTACACACACTCCTACCTTATCTACCTTTATAACCTATGTTGGAAAATCCGAACAGATAACCCAACAGATTATGTCTATATATATATATATTACAAGTACGCTCTCTCAAGATAGACACCACTCCAGAGCCTAGGTATTCACTCAACCTAATGCTCCGATACTAACTGTAGCGACCCGACTTTCTATCACCAGAAAGACGCATCACTATTAAAGAAAAGAAAGAGATAGAAGAAGAAAATCAACAGAACAGAAATCTCACAGCGGAACGAATGAAATATAACATATAACATATACATAGTATCATATACATCAGAGTACACAACTATACATTTCAATTTAGAGAGTTATAACATTTCTGTCTAATATACAATACAAGAACAACTATACAGAATAATACACAGCGGAAACTCTAACTATATATCTACATGCTGAAGCCTCCTGATCCAAAGCCCCTCTAGAATTCGGCAAAGATAACCCGAATCACTTGACTACTCATACAAAATATGAGTACCCAAGAGTTAAATAAAACAGAAAATAAACACTCGGGTCAGACAGGGGTCTGGTGTGAGTAAACGATTTAAATTTGCTTAACTTTAGAAAAACCATTGAAAAGAAAAGGTATCACGTAAGACTTCCCACACATAAACATGGAAAAAATTTTACCTTACGCTAACAAAAACATTTGATAGGAAATCCAGTGATATTATAATAGTGTCTAGGGTTTTCAAATAAATATGAAATAGCCGAAATTGTTACATTATTAAATTCCAGCTACTAGCCACAAAAGTGGGTAATACAAACAAAACCGTAGGGTCTCGCAGGGAAAATGGGTTCCCAACAATGGCAGGGCTACTGGGGTACCGCCCGTCACAGTACGTGGCCTAGATCACCGTACCGAGGAGCCACCCTAACTCCCCTGCAACACAAGGACGGAACCATCCCTTACTGGACAGCTTCGAACAAGACCACCCCGTAGTTAGCTGCAGATCCAACCGCCCACAAAGCCGAAATAAAAAGGGACATCTAGACAGGGATGAATCACGTCCTTCTTGGGCATGACCCACTTAACCTTGCTGCACCTCCCCTATTTTAGCCATTCCCGGTTGATGAGGCATGAGGCTGCGATTACCTTTGTAGGACACATTTATCTTAGAATTCTCATCGTCCACCTGACAATGGCCTGAAAGCATTCAATCCATATAAGTCCGTTCCGGGTTCGAACGGAACCGAAGGCACTATCTCGTTACACTCATTTTGGAATCACCCTCAGAGTCAACGACCATAGCTCTTGCATTCTGAATCACCATCTCGAACCTGTAAGTACTATTTCCGTCAAACTCATCACGGAATCACCCTCAGAGTTATACTGACGAATAGTTCTTACACCTCAACTCTTCACTTGCACTCCATTTGGATTGACGGCCTAACGTTTATTTCGGATCGGTGTGGTTTTCAGATGTCCAAATATGGAAACCCGATCGTGGTCTCACCAAATTAAAATGCCATTTTAATGTCCAAGTTGTACTTAAGTGATTTAAACAGTAGATATTCAGAATATCACTTAACATAAATGGGTGATTCATAATACACAGACAGATAATCCACTATTATCACATTCATCCATACATATCACAAAGCAGCATATATATCACATCTCAGATATATCACATTCATATCATCACATATTAACCAATGACATCCAATATCATCCAACATCATTAACTCATTCAATGATACTTATCCACTAATCATTAATCATCCATAACAAGGTTTGATCCAACTTAATTAAATTAATTCTTACCTAGACACTTGGATTATCATCAATCCATCTTACCATTCATTAATTAATTACAAATCAATTAATAAACATCATTTAATTATCAATTTTAAATTAATCATCCTTGATTAATTATTACTTAATTACTTTAAGTAATTATTCCTTAATTACAATTTTAATTATTCATCCTTGATTAATTATTATTTAATTATCTGATAATTATTCCTTAATTATCCTTTAATTAATCACAATTGATCAATCATCTTTAATTAATCATATGATTAATTACTCTTTAATTAAACTCTCTTGATAAGTTACTTTCGATTAATCACATTTAATTAATTACTTTTTTAATTACATTTAGTAATTAAAACTTAATTATAAATTAATTATCCTTTAATTATTAATTAACAATTAATTATTTATTTCCATTAATTGATGATTACTTTCATTAATTAAATTTCTTTTTAATTAATTGCTTTAACAAGTAATTAATCACTTAATTAAATACTCTTAATCCTTTATTAATTAACCATTAATTAAATATTTTAAACCGTTAATTATTTTTATTAATTAATTATTTAATTAATAACTCAAGTGATTAACCCTTAATTACATCTACTTAATTACTTTCACAAAGTAATTATCTTTTACTTAATTACCTCATGTAATTAACCACTTAATTACTTAATTACTTCACCAAGTAATTATATTAAATTAACCCATAAGTGATTATCTTAATTAATCACAAATTAATTACTTAATTAATTATTTAACTCAATCATTTAAATTAAATTAAATAATTCTTAATTAAGAAACCTATTATCTAAATTAAGTCATTTATATTAGCCAAAACACTTTAATAATTAACATAATTGAAGTATTTCTATTATCTTCATATATTTGATTATCTTTAAATTAAATCAAAGTTCTAAATTACTTAAGAAAATCTTCATTATAATTGACTTCCAAATTATAAATCATTACACTTCATTTAAAATAAAATGTAACATTTTAAACATCAATTTATAATTAAACATATTTTAAATTACCTTACAATATTTATAACTTTTCCAAAGTTATTTAATAAAATTTGATACTAATTGTTTTTCAAAATCCAATTATCTTATTTTTTAAAACTTTCATAATTTTAAAAACTTGTTAACCTTTGTTTTTTAAATATTAATCATTACAAAACCAAGTTTCCTTTTGTTTCAAATAAAAAAAACACATTACTATTAAACTTTATATAACATTACTATTAAAAAATTTAGACTTCTCTGAACCAAACTAAACAACCCAACAACTCGAGCAATCCCACAGCATTTAACACGTAAAACTCGAGTCACCCCAACCCTATGCCTGCTTCGAGCTCAACCATCACAAACCCGAGGTCATCTTCGAGCTCCTTCCATTTCTTCCCAAATCCAATACCTGATGCACACAGCCATGCACATCAACGTGCACGACCACGCCGGTCGACGACGAACCCTACGCTGGCCTCCACCAAGTCGTGATCGATCCCTACATCTCAATGCTCAACCCACAAAACCCCATACAAACGAGAATCAAAATATCACTATCGAACCCAAACTGTTCGAACCACCATTGCCAGAAAATCCAACATCCACGGCAACACAAACCTCGAGAAGACCCACCGGCACCTCCAAAGCTTCGTCATGAATCCCTAAACCCACGACGAAGCACGCGATTCACTCCGGTAGCCTCAAGATGCCGCAAAGACGCGATGAACCACGATGATATAAACAAGGTACAAAACCCTACATCATGAATAATCGGCCACTTCATTCAATATTAAATCACCAAACCAATTTTCTGATGATCAACAACACACCCTCAACCTCCATGATCAACGTCGATGACCAACTCGTCGTGGTTTGCCATAAATCGACCAAATTGCCAGAATCAGTAAAACCCCAAATTCATACAAGTTACCAATCTAAAATTCGTGATTCAAGCTTCTAAAATCATGACTTCTTATTTACCATTCGATTATAAAATCAAAACTCAAATTTGAATACAAAAATTTTTGACCCAAATTGTAATTTACTGTAAATTCAAGATTTATAACCAATTATTCCATTTAAAAACTTGTAATTATTTTTAGATGATAGCTCACTTGATTTCAAACAACTTTCATTAACAAATCAAAGTCTAATTTGAATTCAAAATCAAATTATTGAATTTTATTATAGAATTTGAAACTGTGTTGTAAACTCAGTGACATTATATATTTTTAACTGTACAGGCAATCCATATACACAATTCAAACATGCATCAAATTTTTAATCCAAGTGTTTAAATAACATCAAGATACTCAATCCCAAACATGATGAAATTCAGATTTTAAACTGTTTTAAAAAAAATCCATTTACTCACCTTGTTTGCAGAAAACAGAAAATGTTTTCCAGGCTTTTGAAATTTCTTTGCATACTCATTGAATTGCTTGATTCCAGTTTTGCATGTTAATGTTCCAGAATTGCTTGTTTGATTTCTAATTTTCTTGATTGACTTGAAGATCTTGCATTTGAAATTTACATCTTGCTCTTGCTATTGTAATTTTCCTGCATATCACTGATTTGAACTTTCTTTTCATCCTCATGTTTCAGATTTTACAGTTTTTCACAGATTTCATTTTTTTCTAGATCTTTGTTTTACATTGCAATTTTGTTGAGGGATAAGAAAAAGAAAATATTTTTAGCTGAAAATAAACTCATCTTTTATTTTACAATTTAATTTTAAACTAAAATATCAAGTGGATGACATTTGTCTACCTTATATCCTTATTAGCTTACACCTATACATACTAATTTACAATTGTCTCTAACCATATTTAAAAAATTACAAGTGTTGTTATATTTAATTCATATTTACAAGTGTTATTCTCTAATGTTTTACTAACGTTTTAAATGTTATTTTCTTTTTAATAATCTATTTAAGCTATATACATGTATTTATACAATATTTGTATAATTATAAAATGTGTATACTTATCTTTTAATAAATATTCATATGAATTCAAGTAACTAATATTTTGATCAAAGCATATAACATATGTTTATAAATTTGAGAAATTTAGTTTAACCCTATATATAAGAATTTTAAAACTATTATCTTATGTTAAAATTAAAATGAAAGAATAATAAAAACAAATGAACTTTTAAATTTAAATCTTAAATATTAAATCAAATTAACATTTCAAATTACAAAACTATATATTAAAGTTTGCAAATACTTATTAAAATCAATATTTCCATCCTATTTCTAATATATACAAATATATATATATATATATATATTCATTTATATTATAAATAGAAAATATCTTTAAATCATTTGTTTTGATAATTACTGTATTAAATCTTAAAAAAAATTTCAAATCACAATATATATATATATATGTATACACACACACACACTCATATATATTATAATTTGAGTACATAGCTTTTATTACATTAAAAACTTCCTATTTACAAGATATATCAATACATATATATCATAAATAGAAATATTTTTGATTAGCTTTTGAAAAATAAATCTTATCAATTTTAAATTGCTAAAATAAATATTTCCAAATTAAAATATTATAAATTTTCAAAAGAATTAAACTTTCCAAATTTTATATTGTTAAGAAAATGTTGATATATATTATCAATTATTATTATTAGCCTTTGAAATAATTTTAACTTGTCAATTTATAATGTAAAATGATCAAATCAATTTAATTATTATCAAAGATTATTAAATTGATATTACTCAAAATTTCGGATCGTCACAAACATATATACATTGACTAATATGCATATACATTACATTTATATCACATTTGCAAAATGAAATAAATCACAATTTTATTTACACAAATATTTTATTTCAAATACAAAAAAAAATTCACTATACTTACATTTTCAAATAAAATTCAACTTTCACTATCACTTTCATATATACAACTTTTCGTACACCCTCGTATATAACTTTTTTTACTAGCACTCACTTACAGTCACTTGAGTTTATTTTTGATGTTGGTCTTCATTTGCTTGCTCCAACTTGTGTCCAGCCATCTCCTATACCTGTCAAAAAATAATGTATTAAGATGGAAAAGGGAACAAACCAAAATTGCAAAACTAAAATTGAATTTGAATATTAATATTGCCTCACTTTATGGGTTTTTCTTTTCTTTTCATGTTTTAGATATAGGGACAAATTTTTATCTTCATGGACAACTTATGATATGCGCAATGTATCATTGTGAATACCACAAGGCCGGGCACATGGACTATTGCAAAAATCTAGCTCGAAGGCTCAACCTAGTGTAAATATGCAAAAGGTCAAGCCCAAGCCTCCTCGGGATCAACTCAAGTGCCAACAATCAAACGTATCTCAACACTGACTTGAACCAGAGAGCAAAACAATCAAAACAAGTGTATGTGTAAGTAATTACATTTTGACATAACCAGATATTGTTCAGAACCGAAAACAATCAAAATGGTTAACAAATACATACATACATATGTAAGCATGTATATATGGTGTAGCGAACACAAGAAGACTGGAATATAGTGCAACAAACACAAGTGCAACGAATATGGTGTAGTACACTCAAAATAAAACAACCAACTGCATGCATGTACATATGTATCAGATCTGCTCAAATCAGTTTCAGTTTTAGGCAATAATGCACTGGAACATGATGGATATATGTATAATTCAAACTATAAAGTAATGCATTGGAACGGTTTCAATCAACAAGTTCACATACAAGTATATATAGGCAAAAAATGCACATGCAAGCATGTATATGTGTGCGACACACATATACACAAATGTATATACATGTATATATACAAAACATGTTTAGAGATTCAATCAACAATAAGCTTCAAAGAGTCAGCTTAAGTAATTGTGGTTAAATAAGTACAAAACAAGTGAAAAATGATTCAGCTTAAGTAAGCCCAGTTTAAAAAAACTGAGCTTTCAAATATTTCAAACGAGCTTATATAAGCTCAGTTTGAAATATTTGAGCTTAAGCTCAGTTTTTTATACAGAGATTTCAGTTTTTTATACTAAGCTTATTACTTAAGCTCGGTTTAAAAAACTGAGCTTAAGTAAGCTCAGTTGATAACCTAGCTTAACCCTCAGAGATGAGCAACAAGCAAGTGCTGCAACATATGTGAATACAAGTATATGTGAGCAATCTGTATATAAGAGTAACAAGTGCACATACAAGTATATGTAAGCAATGCATATACACATACAAGGGTTTCAGTACACATGCATATTTCGTTTCAGTTCAAAACAAAATGCCAAACCATGGAGCATCAAAAGGGAGTAACTTCATACTGTCTCATGTATATACATATACATGTGTATATGTGTATACATGAAAAGCTTGAAAGATGCTCCAACTAGCAATACACAAGGCATGACTCCCAAATGAGCAACATATACACATGAACATCTTAGCAAAATCAAGACCAGAGATACAAGGGTAAACAAGTAGAACAGTGAGCTTAAGTGTAGTGACTAAGGTTCGCACAAAATTACATAAACATGTGAATGTATGTATATATATGGGAAACCAAAACTCAAAGGCATTGGAGTGCGCACACACAAAAAAAAACAGTTCAGTCATCCTCAAAGCAACAACAATTAAGCGAGTATATACATGTATGCATATATATATATATATATATATATATATATATATATATATATATATATATGCATTACATGTTCAGAGATAAGCAACTGGCAGTTCAACTACAACAACAATAGACAGTGCTATGGACCTACAATTCAACACAAGACACAAGCAACTGGACACATATACAACAATATATATTACAAGACATATGGAAAACATTTAAAACATTTCAGTTCATAGATTCAGCTATGAACAAGTCAAGTTTCAGCAGATCCCAATACCCAATGATACACATCTTAATAGTTTGAAAAAAGTTCATATTCATCCATTAAAACAAGGTAGTGTCATAAATATTAACATACATATACACATACATATGTACGTAATGTATATTATTGTATACATATGTTCAGGACAATCAAGGGACAATGCAAATGCAATAACCAGAAACAACTCAAATCTAAACAACGAAAACAACTCAACATTTAAGGACTTAAGCTCATGATCAACACTTAAGGAAAATGCAATTCTACAAACTAAAAAACTCAAGGCATATGTATACACAAATTCAAACATATTGCAACAGTTTTGAACATCAAACAAGAAAAAAATTGAAATTCCTAAACTCAAAATATAGGGAATCAAACCCTATATATAATACCTAATTCATCATTAGCATATAATCGAAGTTGAAAACAATACAAAATTAAAAGAGACATAAATCATACCGAGCAATTAAATAGTAATTCTCAACAAGTGATAGCAACCGCAATCACTACAAATCGACAGTCATGCATCCGCATGGCATCCCAAGAGCACCAGATTGAAACGAGCCAGCAATAAAATCTGAACAAAGAAATACACCCACCGATCAATCAAACAAGCATCGTGATATTTCTTCGCTCATAGATAAATGAATTAGGGCAAAGGAAGAATTTTGGGGAAAAATTGATATGCATACCAGAATAGTATAACATCGAACAAGTCGACCATTGAATGATTAGGATTTTACCATCGATATTAAGGTTCCGCAGCCGAGATTTGGGATCCTTGGAGATTAGATTTGGGATTGATTTCAATTTGGGAACCCTAGATTTAAAAGAGAATCGAAGGATGAAGGAGTTATAACAAGGAGAGAACCCTAGATTTATACCAGAAGGGAAGGAATGAGTGGAGAATGAATGCCATTTTTTTCTTTGAAAACGAAAGAAAGAGGGGGAAATAATTGATAGAATGCGACCAAGAAGTAATCTAAGCAACAGTGAGAGGGAAACCAAAATTTGGTAAGTAGCCAAAATAAAAAAATTCATAATTTTAATCAGACAAAAAATAAAATGTTGTTTGAAAAGCATGGATGAAATCTCAATAGAACAAAGATTTCATAGGCTAAAATCAAAAAATGGTTTTCCACGTGCTGTGTGAAACGGTGGTAAATATTGGGATAACAACAAATCTACATTATGTTCTATGATCGATGTTGTCTGATTCACTTTATGGCATAGTGTATGTGTAAAACTTTATACAATAGGTACTTAATCAAACATAAAAATGCGAGACCATGCCACGAACACGGAATGGTTTTCTCTCACATAAATCAACATCCAAACATAAAGAATGGATAAATAATTAAACTTCGCAAGAGTGGTTGACTCTTCCTGAAGAAAATCAGGAAATAAATTTGAAGGTTCGAATCAAATCAAAAAAGGAAAATTTCCAACAAATGACTAAGAGGGTGCACCTCCTTAAAGTATACCTCTGGAAATATATTTTTGAGAAGCTCATTTACTTTGTGACACTTCTCGTAACCCTCTAAGCTGAACTCCAATGAACCTTACCGAGAATTCCAGTATTTCATATCTAATAGCGCTACCGAATAAAAATCTAGATGAGATGTGAAAGTATCCTAATGGGAGCAAATCCACATAGTTTGGCCCCCTCTCATGCTTTGATTTTAGTCATTTTTGACAAAGGATATCAAATCTCAATGTTGCAACACATCGTCTTTGAATGGCAATAATAAAGAAGCTGAAGTAACCGATAGCCAACAAACCTACTATTGATAGTATAAAACGATCATATATGGAAATAATGTCTTGTATACTTATCGCCACTCATCGTATTCCAACTTGGACTATTTCTTGGTCAAAAATAATACCGGACAAGTCAAGGTAGTATTACCTCAAAGTCATGTCCTACGATTATTCTTAACTTTCGAAAAACGATAAGTCTAATTCTTTGATGTTTACTGTTAACTATACAGAAAAATAATTTTCATATAAGTGATTCACGTTATGGAAATTAATTTATTTCCTTAAACGATCAGACTTTTTCTTTTAAAAACTCGAATTCATTCTTCGCTTCACATTAAATTATTAGCTTAAAACAATTTGTTAAAAGAGTCTATTAAATTTGAAACTTTGTCAAGTATTTTATTTAACAACTTGAGACATCCTTATTACATTGATTAATTAACCTCCAAACTTTGTTAACTAAGTTAATTAATTAACTTCAATAACCTTTAATTAAAAATTAAAAATCACATTTTAAAATATCATTAATTTAAGTTAGTAATTAATATTTAAATATAATTTATTTAACTAACTTATAAATAATTAAATATCGTTATTTTAAAGTGACTAATTAATTTAAACTTTATTTAAGAAAGGGTTTATTTAAGGTTAAAATGATTTATGATCTTTTAAAAGTCATTAATTGTAAAGATTAAGTAATTTAAAAACATCATTAGTAAATTAGTTTACTAACTTGAATTTATCATGATTAAGAGATTAATTAACCTTAAACATCATTAGAAAAATGATAAATTAATATGAAAACATCATTATCCAAGCGATTAGTTAATTTTAAAACACATTGTTAATAAGTAAATTAGTTAACTTTAAGAATTATTAATTAAATAAATAATTAAATTAAATAATCATTATTAAAATTATTGGTTATTTTTCCAAAACATCATTAATCAAAAACTTGCTTAACTTATAGAATAATTCCAAGGACGATAATGAAACGAAATAGTTTCGATAAAAGGTGACTTTTCGAAAGTGCCTATATAGCTCGACTATCACTATACGGGCAATTCGGCAAAGAAGCTTATATCATTTACAATATAACCACACTTCACATAACAAGGATATCATAATATATGTATATATATGATGATTTACAATAGCACAACATATATCGAGCATTTATTTACAAAGCCGTAAATTTAACTACTAAAATTTCATATGTCTTATGATTTGCTTACTAACTTTTCAAAGCGATTAACTTTCAAGCAAAAAACCAGTCAAAAAACCAAACTATTATTTCAACAATACAACAAGTATTAAATAGTTGTAACATGAACACAAATTTTGTTTGACAATATTTCATTCGAAGATGGAATCTTTACTCACCTAAACAGTTGCTAATTTTACCAAACCTGTACCAACTTCACGAACATGACAAGATCTAAGCTATGTTATGCAAATGGATTGATTTGGGGGATCTAGCTGGAGATTTTAGGCATGTCCTATATTAGGATAGGCTTGGCCATGGGCATATAGGACTCAACCATGGTTGAAATGGAGAGTTAGGATGTTGTTTTTGTAAGTAGAGTGATGTAACGAGTTTTAACTTGGTTTTAAGAGTATATAAACTAGTTTTTAACTTTGGAAATAATTTTAGAAGCCATGAATGCATGTAAAACATAATTGTATAAGAGAATGGAGATGAAGTTAGGAAATTGAGATGTCTTGAGAATTTTTCGAAAGTGAAGATAAGTTTAAGGATGGGGATATATATACTAACCAATTTCACAAATTACATAAAATAACCACCATCGTTCACAAGTTGCTACATCACTCCCCTCCCCCTCTCTTCTACATATTAGCCATAGGCTTGGCCTCCCTTACCGGCAAAATACGCTTCCATGTTATGTGCATACATGTATACTAAAGCGTGGCAAGAGATATGATAAGGTTTCTTTATATATAAATAAACTTTCTTATTAAACTAATGTATAAGTTGTCAAATCAAGTGTTCATTTAAACCAAGCATGCTTATTAACCTTAACACATGGATCAACTTATCATGGCATGTGAATTTATACGTGTGCACATGTGCATAAATGTGCACAACGTTTTCGACGACTTTCCTATGCTGAAAAGTCAGAATTTTGTAAAACATTTTTTTGTCACATTTTCTATTTTTTTAACTAATTATTTTGGTAAACAAAATTTGAAAATGATTTTAGTATCTTAGTTAATATTAAAAATATGTTTATTTGGCGATTAAAATCCATCTTTTAAATATTAAAAATGATATTAATATTCAAATACAAAGCGATTAATTTACAGGTCGTTACATAAACATCTTCTCCCTCCAACTAATCTCCCCTACACACTGATATTCATCTCCTTTCCATGCTTGTTTCTAATGATAAAACAACCCTCTTAACGAACCATTGAATCAACATCGTCGATCCACTTCTCTTCCCATGCCCGACTTACCGACAACCATAATGACGCGCCGTCCCCGATGGATTCCCGACCCAATATGCCCAAATCGACACGAAGTTGGTAGCATTTCGATCCCCACCTCTGTTTGACCTCAAACCTTTGCCAAAACACTCCTTGCCCCTTCACGAGTTCGACCATACTTTCCATTTCACCCCACATGCCTCAAATCAAAATGCATCACATTTCCAATTGAGACGACCAGCCTTATATCCTCTCGTCACTCTTATGCCCAAGCCCTAATCACGACCAAAACCAAGTCGAACACTATCAAACTCATCCGCATCCAAAACTTTGTATATGGAATTGTATGAGTTAACCATATGATGTCGATGAATCTAAAAGTGCTCGAATCCGTAGAATATTGAGCTCGACTCAATTATTTGAAGTAGAGAAATGGGTGGCAGGAAAAATTTAAAAAGGAATAGGAAGAGGGAATTGATAATTACATTCGAGTGTTGAGTGGTATTTATAGAAAAATGAATAGTACATTTTATTCTCTTTTATTTTCGTTGCACATTTCGAGTTTGCATGATCACACAAGATGTCCGATCGTTAAAAACTCATTGGCATACAACAATTCATTATGCCGAACTGATAGCACTAGTTCTGTCAAAATCCAAGAAAGTGCCTCCGGATGATAATTTGACATGTTAATTAAAAGAATTATTATTAAAACAATTTTAATCACTTCAATTATAAATAAAAATTTACACTAACCATATCTTATTTAAATAGAATTTAAATAAGTTTTCATAATCATTCCTATTTGAATTAAATCCATGATTCAGCAACTCTAATATTTAATTATCAATTATTTAAAAATCTAGGTCGTTATAATAGTAATAAGCTTATGAACTAAGTGTCGACAGATAACGCTAAACATTTAAATAATGACGCCCATACCTACACAATATGAACTTGAGAAGTTGGAACTTGATCTTTTCCCTTATGTTTTTGAATGCGGTAACAACATCTTTTGGAGCGATACTTTCATCTGAACCACCCTAAGATTAGGTAAGTCTGGAAAACCTACATTATGTGCAGATAAGTCATGACTACCCGATCCATTGCCCTTATCTCTTGGTCCATTTTGGCCCTTGCCACACACCACCACTATCATTATCATCATCATTCTAATCATCATCATCATCATTGTTATTATCATCTTCATTATCAACCTTCCCTTCATTTGAATCTCCACATATGCCGAATGAGGGGTCAATAAAGGTACCAAATTCTTCGGATCGACAGATTCTTCCTTAGGGAATTCATCTTGAAGCGATCTCTCGGCTATCCCCAATATAAGATCAAACTTTCTCTTAAATTTTTTATTTAGCTTTGGAAGGGAAGGAAAATCCAAAGGCCTTTGTTAATATTATCACCATATGCTATGAAGAGAGCATCTTCATAAAACCATTCTGTAGTTGCAGTGAGAGCCTGGTCGGGAAAGAAGGAAAATTTCACCTTAGCATCTTTAATGATACTATTAGGAAAAACCAGGGTGGCATCCTTAGTTTCAACCTTGTCTTTCGAAGACTTTACTTTACCGGGCATTTTGGTCTTCTCTATGTTGAACTGTTCAAGATCGAATCTTAAAGCTTTCACTTCCTCTACCAGTAGGAGTTTGGCTTTCTTCTCCTCATTAGCAAAGGAGTAATGTTTTCCCTTCTTAAGGACAACATTACCTTTCTCCAAAATAATATTAATCATTTGAGTTATAAGCGAATAAACCTGCTTCTTGTGTTTAGCAAATTGATTTAAAGGCACTTAAGAGGCTTATTGAAGGAAGAACATGTGCTTGGCTGCCTAAAACATATGAAAAAAATGAGCTAAATCAGGATATACAAAGTTAAAATCTATGTTAACAAAACAGAAGAGAAATCATACCAGTAATAATTATTGATAGATGATGTAAAGATGATTTTACGACATGGTCGAAGGCTGCTACAACATAAGAGGAGTCAAGGTAGGAGATATGGAAAACAAACAAAGGTAATCATCAAAGCTCATTATAAGAATCTAAGCATGAGACTTCGACGGTAGGAATTCATTAGGGAGAGGAGTCAAACCAAGCTCCTTAAACAAATGACAAAAACCAGACGGAGACGTAGAAAGTGGGATGTTAAGAAAGGGATATGGAGTCTGAACTCCTTCAATGATCATTTGAATTTCAGTACTAGAAAAGTCTAAATTAATAACATTAGTGCCTTGAGTCATCAAGTTAATATCCATACTCGAATCTTCCACAATAGCAGTTGAAGTCTGGTCATTCCCGAGCTTAAGCTTTTTGCTTGGAGGAATAGTTGAAGCATCGACTAGGGAACAAGATCTTACCTTCCCTTCTAAGTCATCAATGGCTTAGCAATGGAATCTTTGGTAGGAGCAAGTCTAGTCGGTTCGACCAAAGTAGAAGTGTTATCTTCAGTCTTTTTACACTTGGAAGCCACAACAAGAGTGGATGAATCTAAATAAAAAAGGAAAATTTATAAGATACCGACATAAACAATTCCATTTAACTTATAACGAAAATTTACTGGAGAAATGAAGTTGAGTAGGAGAGTAAGCAAAGAAATTCTTCCAAATGCTAATAACCAACGATCGTTTCGCCTAGGCATTTCCCTTCACTATCGGGGGTTCTCTAAGTACCTGTAATCGTCTAAGCTTAGAGAATGCTTGCGGGGATTTCCTTTTATCAATAGTTTAAATCTGTGACCCATACCCTTAAAAGCCTAAGTCAAGGACTTAATTAAAGCAGCGATAGGAGGGCTAGGTTGTTTGGAAATAGAACCTGAAAGAAAACATTAATTAAAAAGAGAATGACAGATATAACATGGATTATGGAAAATGGAAACTTACTGAATACAAAGACATCTTGCGTAGAAAATTTGGCTCCACCAGTCCTTCGTCTTAGTGACCGAATAAGTGACTATGCTATTTGGGAAAGGAAGAAGACAATACATAAGATTATCCACTTGTTCGTTTATCCATACAAGACTTACCAGGGAATGGACAGTCTCAACACTAAGAGAAGGAAGTTTACCGTCCCTATCAAGGACCTTGTAACAGCCCGTAAAATGAACCATAAATAAATGAAGTAAATTAAATATGATAAGGGTTGGATATGAAAATTTTATAAAAGTTAGACTTTGGCTATGTAATTTATTTCGCTGGGAAAATTCTGATCCATTTTCCTATATAATATGCTGAAAACGGATCTCAAACAAAGAAGTTATGTTGAAGTTTTCAGATTTAAATTAATTTAGTTTAAATTCAAATGAGAAATCAAATTTAGGATTTAAATTCGAAAAATAATTTTGGGGGCTAAGTAAATGTTTAATTAACGTTAAACGATAAAAATTTAATTAGGGAATAAAATACTTTGACCACGAAAAGTACATTAAATGCAACAAATAAGATAGTGGTCGACCTAAATACGTCGACCGGTCGCCTAAAGGCGGTCAATAGCTTGGCAGCGAAAGTTTTCAGTGGCGGCTAGGGTCTTATGCTGTGTTCTATTCGGTTGTGCACTATAGATTTACCATTTCCTACCAACTTTCATCTTACTGTTTTGGTGCGTTGCAACTCCTATAAATAGGACCGTGTCCTCTCCAATATTGTTCATATTATCTTGAAGAATATGATGTAACTCTTTTATTGTTATCTCTCTAACAAGATTTATAAATTCCAGGGAAAATTTAGGTAAGGATTCAATTTATTTCTTCCTCTAACCTATTTTCCAATTGTTCTTAATCTACTGAATATATATACCTTTTACCTATTGCCTGTATATATAACAAAAGAGAGAGATTATGTAAGAGTTTGAAAGGCTGCAAATCCATTTGGGTAAAGCTAGGCTAATTTGTGTGTGGAAACCGAAGTATTTCTTTTCAAAAATTGTTTAGTGTATTTCTTTTGGATTTGAATGTGCCTTAAATATTTTGGGATTTTGAAAATATGATAGAAACAATCTCCTAAAATTCCTTTTTAATTCAATGTGTCAATTCTATGCTGAGATTCCCAATTATTTGCATTATTTTGATCGAATTTTTTTCATTATGCAATCCCTGATAATTTTATCATCTATTCCACTAGTCGTTATTCTTTGGTTTAAATTGTGATCCTTTAATACAATAGGAGGTTTTGATTACAATTTCTATCTATAGTTTACACCACTTGTTCATATCTATTTGTTTATGAAAAGAGGAGTGGAAAAGAATATGGAGTTTAAATTGCAATTCTTATTGTTTAGGATGTTCCATTGAATTGGTGTAATAAATTGAATTTCTATTTTATTTATATATCTGTTATTGTAGTTTTGATTATGAATATTTATTCCCTATTTTGGACATATGAATTCCATAAAATCTTGAAAAATTGAAGAAAAAGGGTTGTAATAATAATTGATTAAGGAATTGACATTAAACGCTAGTTAAGGCGTAAAGCCCATACATTTAGAACTTAGTAAGCATGGATATTTATTTATTCCTAACTACGTAATTAACATATAATTTTTGCGTATGTGGCGTAGCTAATTAGGCATTTACATCTATCTTTCCCCATTAGGAAGGTAATTGATTTGAGTTGAAAATAAGAGGACACTCTAATATAGCCTAATTATTATTTTAACGCGTAATAAAGAAGAAGAAGATTCCATATATGGCCTTATGTAACACCCTTAATTTTAGTAACATTATTCAGGAGATTTAATTAGATATATTAAATAGAATAATGTAGATAAGAAGATTGAGGTTGATAACTAAAATAGGTGATCGTGCTTGTTTAAAATCTTATGAACATATATAAATTGTTAGGAAATTAAACACAAGGGCATTAGGGTAAATAACCGCCACTATTTCCCACACTCATACCATCTTTCTTAGTCATACACATTCATTTCACCAAAACAAATTTTATAACCGTGAGAAGCAACCAAGGCTGACCATTAGGAAGAAGAGAAGAGAAAATCAACTAAAAGCTAGGATTCAAGTTAAAAGGAATCAATCTCAATAATACTTCAATTTCCTGATCCAATGTAAGGTGAATAATAATTTCTACATCTCTATTTTGATTTCATCATCTTATGGTTTCAGACTTAAGAATAGATCTGTTTTTATGACATTAAATGATGATATGCTTGATTTATGATTTACATGGATTAAACAAGGTTTTTTAAAAAGTAGATATACACGGTTTTAGGATAAAGCTGAGATGAAATGATTTTAAAATGCCATAGGAAAATTTTATGTTATCGAAAACATGATTTTGGAGATGGGTTTCAATTCTCATAATTTTTTGAGTTTATATGAATTTTATAATAACTTTCTAGTGAAGAAATTGTTTTATTGGGTTATAAAGCATTTATGGCTAAAATAATTATTATTTGGGTTTGAAATTTTAGAAAACATATTAAAATAGATTTTTCCAGGTTTTTCCTAAGTGTTTTTATGAATATATAAAATTATTTATGGTATGGGACTTAAATGTTTTATATATTTTATTAAGGGTAAGGGGCATCTTATAAAATAAAATTATTTTTTAAATTCTGAAAATAGCGGCAGCATTTCTTTGAAAAGTATTTATTAACCAATGAGAATTTGACAAGCAAAGACAGATTAGTAGAAAAGTTATCCTTTTTAAGGTAAAAATAGAGAAATCATACTTTTAGCATATTTCAGCCTTATATGGCATTAAACCTTCTGACCCAGACCTTTTGACAAGGTCGAGAAGTTCATAGCTTTCGCTAAGGTCAAACCAATGCATATGGTATCAAGTTACTCGGTACATAATGAATTGGACAAGGTCGAAGGGTTCTTAGTCGAATAGTTGATGACCAAAGAGGTTGAGGTATGTTTGCTTTATAAACTAAAGCTTTCACTTGCTTTGCTTTCGAATTAGGGGTTTCGACTTAGTTGCTTTCAAACAGGTCAAATTTTGAAAATAAAGGTTTTAAACCTTTCGAAAAAGTCAAAAGGTTACTGCTACTTTACCACTATTTTGTTTGGAAAACTTTCGATACAGTCGAAAGGTTAGTACCACTTGTCATTGTTTTGTTTTGAAAATTTCGACATAGTCAAAAGGTTATTGCCGATTTTTCCAACCTTTTGAAGTAATTCTTTCGACAAAGAAGAAAGGTATATCTGTTTTAAGAAAAACCAACCGCTTCCCCTACTGCTTTCGAAAGTTATCAAAGCCTTCGAGTTAGATGATTTACCCTTGTTTATAAGTGAAGTATAATTTAAGCTTTTGAAGAAGTTGTTTTAAAGGCTGAAACCTATTGTTTTAAATGAAATGTTGTAAAGCTTTCGAAGCAATCGTATTGAAGGCAGAAAAGTATTGTTTTAAATGAAATGTTGTAAAGCTTTCGAAGAAGTAGTTTTAAAGGCGGAAACCTATTGTTTGAAATGAAATGTTGTAAAGCTTTCGAAGCAGGCCTTCAGCCAAAGTCGAAAGGGTTATTTCTAGTGTAGTCAAAAGATTTTAAAAGAGGATTTTTTGCATACTTTAATTTGAACCTGGTAAGTCTTCGAAAGGTTTATATTTTAAGAGTTAAATGCTTTCGAAAGGTTTGAATGGTTGAATGGTTTCAATGGTTGCGAAAGATTTGGATTCAAAAGGTTGTTTTGAAGAATTTTGACAAGGTCGAAAGGTTTGGTTTTGAAAGGTTTGAAAAATCATACTCTAAATATTAAAAGAAAATTTATGGCTAATATAAAGGAGTTTTGTAATGACTTTAAGTAAGTAATTTTGAAGTAGTATAGCCTTGAATAAAATATAAGTTAAAGAATGTCAACTATGTTTTATGAAATGTATTTCAAGGACCTTAAACCCATGGAGTGGTATTATTGAATTTTGTTTTGCTTCTTCAAGTATGGATATATTCACATGATAACCCATAACTGTATTTCGAAAAATGGGGTAGGAGAACCATTTTGGTTAACCCAACAGTGAATATAAATTGCTTAAACTTCTAAATGAGTAGAATTACATCCAATGAGTCAAGGTAACAAAAACTATAGGATGCCTAAACTTTGTAGTTATTGGGGGTAACCAAAAAGGTTCATAATCAACCCATGGAAACTGTGTATTGAGGACTAGCAGGAGCTAAGGGGTTTGTAGTGAACCCTTGAAAACTATATCCAGAATTAGAATTGACATCAGTCAATTGGTTCCTAGTAAACCCATGAAAATTAGGATAAGTAAGTGGCTAATGGAAGTATCAGTGGGTTCCTAGTCAACCCATGAAAACCAGGATGTGAAACGAATTATTGGATATACCCATAGGTGGAGGAAGCACCACTACCAATGGAAATGCTCGATTGAATACTGGGAGAAACCAAGGTCGATAGGCTAATGCTAATCAAAATGCTGAGACCAATGTAGGAGCTAGAAATCCGCCAGTAGATTCGAGGATGGCATATCAGTTGTTGGCTAATCTTTTGCAAGTAGGAGCTATTGGGAATGTTGGTGGAGCTAATCCAGTGGTTCCAACTGGTTATAGTTATGCTAAGCTGGGAATTGGGTATATCAGTTTGGAAGGAAAGCCGTTTGATGGAACGGAAGATGCCATCGAAGTAGAAAATTGGCTGTTGAACTGTGAAGGATCTTTGCATACATAGGCTTGAATGATAGAGAGAAGAGAAGGCCAGCCTCAAGAAAGTTGCAAAGGTTAGCTCTTCATAGGTGGAACAATATGGCAGTGGGAGTGCCGAGGGAAGAATTGACACGGGCTGACTTCAGAAGGAGATTCGAGTAGAGGTTCTTGTCTGAGGTTGCCAAATCAGTGTTATTGAGGAAGTTTATGGATCTTGTCCAAGGACAAATGTCTATGGTCGAGTATGCTGCTAAATTTGATGAGCTATCTCAATATGGGTATGCTTTGGTTGACACTGATTTTAGGAGGAATGAAAGATTCATTAGAGGTTTAAGGATGGAGCTAGGCAGGATAGCTATGATTCACTTTAGAGAACCTTATCATGTGATGGTGGAGATGGCCATCCGCCATGAGGAGATGCTTGCTGTTTCAGCTAGGGAGAAGCCAATTGAGTTCCATGTTTCCTAGGAAAGGAAAAGGAATTTCTTTATAGAAAGGAATCCAAAAATGGGAGGCCGCTAAGAAGGCAAAGACTGATTTGGTGTGTTATAAGTGTGATCAGAAGGGCCATTATTCTCATGAGTGCAGGGCTGGTAAAGGAAAGAAGCATGTAGAGAAGAAGAATGTGAAATGCTTTAACCGTGGCCAAGTTGGGCACTGTAAGAACCAGTGTACAGAGCCAGTCAGGGCAGACAAAGGGAAGGTGTTTGCTATTGGACCACCATCTTCTTCTAAACCCACTGTAGTAGAAAAAGGGAAAATTATGATGGAAGGTACGCTTTAATTTCAGAGTATACCAGTCATGGTACTTTTTGATACCAGTGCATCACATTCATTTGTATCCCAGTTTTTGGTTGATAGGTTATGTATAAAACTCACATACCTTGTTACTTCCTTAAGGGTTACGAATCCAATAGGAGAGTATGCAACTCTTGATATGAGATGTGACCAGTTATTACTTGAATTGCTAGGTCATAAGTTTGCATTCAGTTTGTATGTTTTTGATTTCGTACATTTTGGTATCATCTTAGGCATGGATTAGTTGGGTAAGTATGAGGCTAGGATATTTTTCCAGGATCGAAAATTATCACTAAGGGACCCAAAGAGTCATAACCGAATATTTTCTGTATGGATAGCTCTAGTAAGAGTTTTTTTGATTGGTTGAGTGCCATGGAGGTTGGAAAAGAGCTTAGTCAGGTTCGTGTGGCTAGAAAGTTTGCAGATGTCTTTAAACAAGTTATTGGATTACCTCCGAAACGAGATGATGAGTTTTTGATAGACTTTGTATTGGGAGCTGAACCTATCTGTAGACCACCTAGTAGGATGACTCCAAAAGAGCTGAAGGAATTAAAAGTGCAGCTAGTGGATCTTGAAGGATGAAATTTTATTGGACCAAGCAGTTCGCCTTTAGGAGTAGCCACGATGTTTGTAAAGAAACTAGATGGGTCGTTAAGGATGTGCATCGACTATCGTAAGTTGAAAGAAAGGACGATCAAGAACAGGTACCCTCTACCGAGGATAGATGATTTGTTTGATCATTTGAGTAAGGCCAGAGTATTTACCCAATTAGATTTGATGATGGGGTTCCTTCAGTTGATAGTAGTGGAAGATAGCATTCCTTTGACGGCATTTCAGACTAAGTATGGTTCGTATGAGTGGTTGGTATGCCTTTTGGATTGACGAATGGATCTGCTTTCTTCGTTGATTTTATGAACCGGGTTTTCCAAGGGCATTTTTATAGGTTCATGTTGGTGTTTGTAGATGATATTTTGGTATAATCTAAAGATGAAAGAGAGCATGAGATTCATCTTAGAGTAGTGTGGGAGATGCCGATGCAGAATCAGTTGAAGGCAAAGTTTTTCAAGTGTCATTTCTGGATGACAGAAGTTAAATTTCTTGTTTACGTGGTTTCAACGAAAGGATTTTTAATTGATTTAGTTAAGATCGAGGCAGTGAATAATTAGAAGAGAGTATAGATGGTAACCAAGATCAGAAGTTTTCTTGGACTTACTAGCTATTACCAAAGATTAATCAAGGATTTCTCGTGGATAGCCACACCTTTGACTAAGTTGACAAGGGAGGAAGTGAAGTTTGTTCGGTCCGACAAATGTGAGGAAGCATTCCTTAAGTAAAGCATATATTGACTAATGCTCCAGTGTTAGGCGTTTCATATGGGAATCGAGGATTGGTAGTGTACACTAATGCATGTGGCATTGGATTGGGAGCAGTATTGATGTAGAAGGGCAAAGCTATTGCTTATGCATCTAGGCAGCTTAGGCCGCACGAAGTTAGATATCCTACTCATGATTTGGAGTTGGCAGCAGTGATCTTTGCCTTGAAGATTTGGAGGCATTATCTATTGGGAGAGAGATTTGAGTTGTTTACCGATCATAAGTCATTAAAGTGTTTACTCTCTCAAAAGGAGTTGAATATGAGGCAGTAGAGATGGTTGGAGTTTTTAGCTGCTCATGATTTCTGTATTAGTATACTCATGGGAAAGGAAATAAGGTAGCCGATGCTCTTAGTAGAAAACATTAGAATGGGGTGTTAGCGGTGTTGGAAGAATGGAAGTATCTAGAAGTCTTAGCCAGTTATAGTATGTAGTTAAGATTAATTGCTAGTTCTAGTCAGAGTATTGTCATATTGTCTTGTTTAGAGGTTCGACGAGTGCTGATCGAGAAGATAGCTTATAAGCAGAGAGAATATCTAGTTTTAGCCGGGAGGATTAGAAGGTTGTAGATAGGATCAGAGATTCATGACATAAGGGATTTTAATCTTAACCATAGAGGATGGTTGAGAAAGAAGGGACGGTTACTTGTTCCTGATGTAGAGAACTTGGGGAGAGAAGTTCTAGAGGAATGTCATCGATCAAAGTATACGATTCATCCTAGAGGAACCAGTATGTATCAAGACATGAATATACGCTTTTATTGGGAAGGCATGAAGAGGGATATTGGCTTATGGGTTAGGCAGTGCATTAATTGTCAACAAGTGAAAGCCAAACATCAGATACTGAGTGGGTTACTTCACCCTTTAGATAGTTTGGAAGTGGGATTCAATATCGATGGATTTTATAGACGGGTTGTCAAGGTCAAATAAAGGAAATGAAAGTATATGGGTTTTAGTGGACAGGTTAACCAAGAGTTCCCATTTAATTTCGGTAAAGTCAACCAGAACGACACCTGTTTTGGATAAGTTGCTCATGAGGAACATAGTTAGACTTGATGGGAGTCTTATTAGCATAGTCAGTGACAGAGATGCATAATTCACTAGTGAATTTGGAGGAGTCTACAAGAGGTATTAGGTATCAAGCTCAAGATGAGTACATCATATCACCCAAACGGACGGGCATATAGAGAGAATCAACAAAGTACTCGAAGATTTGTTGAGAACTTATGTATTGGATTTTGGTGGATCGTGGGAAGATCATCTACATATGATTGTGTTTTCCTATAATAATAGTTATCAGACTAGTATAGGACTGGTGCCTTTTGAAGCTTTGTATGGAAGGCCATGCAGATCGCCATCATGTTGGTTAGAGACTGGAGACTGATTGGTCTTAGGTCTATAATTGGTTAGGAAGCCGTTAGTGAAGATTGAGTTAATCCAAGTGCGGATGAAGGAAACTCAATCCAAGCATAAGAATTGCCTAGATGAGAGGCGAAAGTACCTAGAGTTCTCAGCAGGAGACATGGCTTTCATTGAAGTATCACCAATGAAGGTGGTAGTACAAACTGGAAAATCAAGAAAGTTAGCCCCAAGATATATTGGAACATTCCAGATTATAGTAAGGATTGGAAAGCTCGCATACAGAGTAGAGTTACCGAGCAGTTTGGCAGGTGCTCATAATGTATTCTATGTATCTCATCTTCGTCAGTATGTGCATGATCCAAAGTCTACTATTCCACAGACAGAGTTGGAGGATTAGGTAGTAGAGCCTGATTTAACTTTTGTTAGACAACCAATTCGGGTTATTGTGAGAGATGAGAAGAGATTGAAGGCCAAGACAGTCAAGTTGGTGAAAGTTCAATGGAGCAACAACGGGAAAGACTGCACTTGGGAGCCAGAAGACAAAGATTTGAGAGGCTTATTCCTGATCTGCTTTGATGGTATGTCTATATCAGATTTATATTGATTATGATAGTCAGGTAGGTTAGTGTGGTTGTTAGGACATGTTACGGATGATTGCTATGTTTGCTATTTATTCCTTATTGAATTTCGAGGACGAAATTCTTTAAGGAGGGGAGCCTGTAACAAACCTAATTTTAGTAACATTTTTGAGGAGATTTAATTACAATAAATTAATTAGAATAATCAGATAAGGAGATCGAGGTTGATTAATAATTAGGTGGCCGTGCTTATCTAAAATCTTTTGAACATATATAAACGGTTTGGAAATTAAACATAAGGGCATTAGGGTAAATAGCTGCCCATATTTCCAACCCTTATACCCTCTTTCTTAGTCATACATGTTCATTTCACCAAAACAAAAATTTATAATCGTGAGAAGCAAGCGAGGTCGGCCATTAGGTACAAGAGAAGAGAAAATCAACTAAAACCTAGAATTCAAGTTAGAAGGAATAATTCTCAATCATACTTCTATTTCCTTATCCAATCTAAGGTGGATAATAATTTCTATATCTTTATTTTCATTTCATCATCTTATGGTTTTGGATTTATGAATAAATCTGTTTTTATGATATTGAATGATGATATGCTAGATTTATGATTTATATGGACTAACTAAGGTTGTTTAAAAAGTAAGTAAACGTAGTTTTAGGGTAAAACCGAGATGAAATAATTTTTAAATTCCATAGAAAATTTTTATGTTATAACATGATTTTGGAGATGGGTTTCAATTCTTATAATTTTCTAAGTTTATATAGATTCTATATTAAATTTCTACTGAAGAAAATGATATATTGGGTTATAAAGTATTTACGGCCACAATAATTATTTTTCGGGTTTGAAATTTTTATACGTTGGACAATGTATTAAAATAGATTTTATAGGATTTTACCAGATTTTTCCTAAGTGTTTTAATGAATATATAAAATTATTTAAGGTATGAAACTTTAATGTTTTATATATTTTACTAAGGAGAAGAGGCATTATATAAAATAAAATTATTATTCAAATTCTGAAAATGGTGGCGGCATTTTCGGAAAAGTATTTATTAAGCAATGAGAATTTGACAAAGATGGGTTAGTTGAAAAGTTATCCTTCTTAAGTTAAAAACGGAGAAATCATACTTTTAGCATGTTTCAGCCTTGTGCGGCATTAAACCTTCTGACCCAGACCTTTCGACAAGGTCGAGAGGTTCATAGCTTTCGACAAGGTCAAATAAATAAATATGGTATCAAGTTACTTGGCACGTATTGAATTAGACAAGGTCGAAGGGTTCTTAGTCGAAAGGTTGATGGCCAAGATGTTGGTGTAACGACCCACCTTTTTGGACAGTTTAAACCGACGATCAAATACATATGCCGGTTCCAAACCATTCAAAAGGGCAGATGGTTATTGGGGTAAATAAGAAAAGAAGAGGAAAGAGAAATAAGGGAAATGAAACAACACAGAATCTCGCAGCGGAACGATAAAATATAATAGTCAAATAAACAGTTCATGAAGCTGTTTACAATACTTTGATCATTATTTATACAACATTTATTAGAGATATACATATACAACAGAACAAATAAAATGATGCAGTAGACAGCATGATGCAAGGATAATAATAGTAATAGTATACCAAATCTTCGTCTTCATCCTCCAGAATAGATCTTCAAAAATCTGAAAACTCAGGACTGACCTGAGCGTAATGAAAGACAAAACACTCGAGTCAGGACTAAAATATCCTTATGAAAGTTAAATCTATCGTAAATAAATATGAGTGTAACGGCGTCAGGGATGTTTACGGGGCTTTACATCTCCTATCCAGTGTCAACGTGCGTGCAATAACTCAAGAGATGTTATGGGATTTTCCATCTCTCAAGGATCCGTTAAACTATCTACTAGGTAGTAATGTACGCTAAGTAGATAATGCCTATCAGTAATATAAAGTATCAAAATAGCGTTAAGGCATTACCATAATCCCCCTTAACACATTTTTATAATGCCATAGTCTATACAGCACCGTAAACCCCACCGTAAACTAGTGGTTATCAGAGGGTACCCCATAGGTATAACACAAAACAAAACGTAGTGGTCACGAATAGGATAATCAATATGACAAGGTACATGATGCGATACCAACTAGGATACTAGTAGTTGCGTGATCCGGACTGATGTTGAGCATAGCCAGCAGCTACCCCAACACCGCGAAACAACACTCCCAAATCAAGGGGTGCACCCAAATCGAATCACAAATGTAATAGATATGGTATCGAAGAAGTGTGCCCGCTAGAGATGGCGAACCTCAATGGCCCGGCGCGGCTCCTGTTTTAGTCATGTCAGGGGTCATCCAATATCGTTCTCTTTCTTCAGGCAACGCGTTCACCAAACCATCCACTTCATTCTGGATCAACACTCCGCGTATAATAGTTTTTAAAGTGGTTTTCGGTATCGACAGAGAGTATGTCCATATCCGATCTCGGTCTCTTTAATAACTATGTATTATTACACTGATGGCTCTTTTACATTTCAAATCGATTCATAATTGGTATCAAAATATCATATTCGCTTCAAAAATCAAATCCATTTCAAATATCATCATAGCTATTAAAAATGTAAGATTCCGTTTCAAAAATCATTTTTTTCGTCTCAATATCTCATTTCGATTTCAAAATCATTTCAAATTTCAGTTTAGGTTGCAACTTCGTTTAACCCAATTCGTATTTAAATTCAAGATTTAAACATAAACATTTCACCTTTATTGACCAGCTTGAAATTTTAGAAAAATGGTTTAAGTAGTTTAAAAGTAGTTTAAATAATTAAATAGTTAAAAATACTTAAAATCTTTAAATGGATTTCAAATAGATAAATTTATTTAAAATAATTTAAATTGGGTTAAGTAGGTTTAAAATAGATTTAAATAGTTTAAGTATTTAAAAATGGTTTATATAACCGAGAAATTTGGAAACAAAATGAAACATCTTCAAAACCAAACCATTTCAATTATAACTTCCCAATACAAATCAATTTCAATTTCCATTCTACCGATTCAATTTCGATTTCAATTCAAATCAATGTCAAAACTTCAAATTAATTCAATTCTACATTCACCTTCAATTAATTCAATTTCAATTTATATCGATTTAGAGCTTGATTTTTCAAAATATCAATTTATAACACTTAACAATTATCCTTCAATATTCAAATTTAAATCCAAATTTCAAATATGATTCAATGCCAAGCTCATTTTCAAAATATTATTTTTATATCACTTTTACTTAGTAATACTCAAAGCTCGAAATAATGTTCAATCTTTAAAACAAATAAATTTTAGAAATTCAATCCTATCCCAATTTTTAATTTCAAAGTCTAAACTTCAACTATTTAACAATTTCTTTTAACCAAAATTTATTTCAACATTTCAAACTCAATTTTGCGATAAGTTCCATTTCTATAAATTGATTTTACTTATAACTTTTAAATCAAACATTTAAATGAATTTCAAATCAACGATTTTAAAAATTATTAATTTAGCCAATCCGATGCCCGTACAAAATTTTCTATCCTATGGCCAAGTAATTATTTATTTCAATTAAATGTCAGGGATGAATATATCTCACTTAAACCAATCACAGCGTCATATGTATGTATAATAGGATATATATAAGCAAATAAACATCCAAACATTTAAATATCAACCAATAGCATCCATCGAAATACATCATCCAATAGACAATACAATTTATGGTAATTTCATAGTTATCAATGTCAGGTAATTTAATCGCAATTCAATTTTAATTTCAATTTAACTGTCAATTTAATTTTCAACGATTAATTCAAATGACAATCTATATGACAATTAAATTTTATCAAACAATGACAAATAAAATCATAACACTTCATAATGTCAAATTTTAACTAGCATAAAGATATTTAGTACGTTGTGAGCGTTATAAAACACTCACCTTGATTTCAATGTAGTTCCAACGTTTTATTTCGAATAAAATTAAACTCACCCAAAATTTTCACTAGCTCCAAACGACTCCAATCCAATTCCATAGCGTAGTGCTCGTCCATACGATTCCAACGCAACTTGTTTTGCAATTTTTCGATCTCGTATGCAAAGATACAACGTTTTAAACATCACATGATTTAAATTACAATTTAATTTACATTTCTTTTATTTATTTTCACCTAACCTCCATCACAGCCGTCCATTCTGCAATTCCTGATCGTGGCCGCATATGACTTTCTCTTCTCCATCACGTACAGGCAAAGTCGAACACGAGGAAACCCAACGCTGCCGTTCGAAACCTAGATGTCGCGACCACCACACTCGACGAGACAACGATCAAGCGACTTCAAATCGAAGCCCTACTCGCCAAGCACCCCCGCCACAATTCACGTGCAGCTCGGTGGTCCCCACGCATGTGAAAACGTGCACAAACGCCGGCCACTCTAGCTCGATTTCCCGATGATCCCTGCGTCTATAAACGATCACGACCGTTGGATTTTGTCAATCTCATCGCCCTCTACAACTTTGTAGTTGATAAGTTTTAATAAATGTTTACGGATTGAGAGATATTTGAGGGGAAAGTTCGGTGTTTTTTGGCCATTGAATGCATAAGAGGCGGCGGCTGTAAACAAACCCTAGGGTTTTCTTAATTTTGCAAAATGAAGATAATATCATGCCTATATAGAAATTCTGACGTACACTATTCATTCCGGATTTTCTGAACTCCAAATCTCGCGCGTGACCGGCGTTCCTAGGGTTTATCCCGCGTTTCGGACACAATGGAATAGGTTTCGAAAGCCAGTTCAATCATCTGTGCGAGTTATGGCAATAAACGATCGATTTTAAATTAAATCGGTTAACTAAATTTCTAGGCGTTTCGGCTTGCCCTTGTAAAATACAGGATTTCCAATCCTAGCAGGAAAAGGAGGGAAACGGATACTCAATTTAAAGTGAGTAAACAGAATTCCATACTCGATCTCATAGATACATATAGAATTCTGTGGAAAGCCGTATTCGATGAAAGTCGTATGTACGGCTTGGAGGGACAAACCGTAAATCCGATTGACACGAAATTTGAAATCTTACAATAATATCATGTTACGGATCCGATGAAAATGGTTTCTTCGAAATCCGAGACTGTTTGAAAAATGGCTATTTTAACTCGTCAATTAAATATTAAAATATTCAATTTTCACAAATTTACTTTTAATTCGATTTTAAAAGTTCTACAACATCATTCTAACTTTAATATGATAAAATAAAATTATACGAATCATTTTTAATCATATTAAACCCGTTATTCAATTATTCAATAAATTCAAATTTTAAAATCTTATTAACTCTATTATAATCCCAATATAACTTACATTCACTTTGGAAACCAATTTGAATCATATTCAATCAAATTTCAATTATTCACTCTATTTTCATATATTAAGTTTCAATATCAAATTAATCATATCAAATTCGGAATTTAATTATTCAAACATTTGTAATATTAAATTTAAACGAATTTGATTATTCTTAAATCACTATCTTTTGAAATATTCAAAACGAACTTATAAAATTTAACCTTTAAAACTAATTCAAATTATAGAACAACCATTTCCATTAATCAGTTATCCAATATCCGTTATTCAATTATTCAATAAGTTTTAAATATTTACTTTAAACAATTTACCTGTTCGATATTCAATTATTTGATTTGAACTAGATTTTACTTATCAATCAATTACTCTATTATACCCAATGAATTCAACATTTATTATCCTATCCAACTATTGATTGCAAAGGCATTCACTAAGTAGCATTTATTTTTCAATACTTATTACTACTCAAATCTTCGAAACCAATCTATTAATATTTGTATTACTACCTAATTAATTCACTTATTTGCATTGGTTTTTCCATATATTCCCTTAACCAAGTTATAACATTTGAGTCAATTCAATTAGATTAGAACTCCATTCAATCTATAAATAATTACTTGGATAATTATTGTTTTATTTCATTCCATTTATTATTACTCCAAACGACTTACAATTTTTTTCTAACACTAAATCACGAAATCTTATTAAATTAGCTATTTTAATTATCGAAAATTTACGGGTCGTTACAGTTGGGGTATGTTTGTTTTTTAAACTAAAGCTTTCACCGCTTTGCTTTTGAATTAGATCTTTCGACTTGGTTGCTTTCAACCAGGTCGAGTGTTTAAAATAATGATTTTAAACGTTTCGACAAAGTCAAAAAGTTACGAAAGGTTACTGTTGCTTTACCACTATTTTGTTTTGAAACCTTTCGACACAGTCGAAAGGTTACTGCCACTTATCATTGTTTTGTTTTGAACCTTCAAACATAGTCGAAAGATTATCGTTGCTTTTTCCAACCTTTCGAAGTCGTTGCTTTCAACAAAGACGAAAGGTTTACCTGTTTTGAAAAAAACCAACCATTTCTCCTATTGCTTTCGAAAGGTATCAAAGCCTTCGACTTAGATGATTTACCCTTGTTTATAAGTGAAGTATAAAAAAACTTTCGAAGGAGTTGTTTTAAAGGTAGAAACCAATTATTTTAAAAGAAATGTTGTAAAGCTTTCGAAGGAGTTGTTTTAAAGGCGGAAACCTATTGTTTTGAATGAAATGTTGTAAAGATTTTGAAGTAGACCTTTCGAAAAAGTCAAAAGGTTTGTTTCCAATGTAGTCGAAAGGTTTTAAAAGAGGATTTTCCGCATATTTTAACTTGAACCAAGTAAGTCGAGGTTTATATTTTAAGAGTTGAATGCTTTCAAAAGGTTTGAATAGTTTGTATGATTTGAATGGTTTCGAAAATTTTGGATTCAAAAGGTTGTTTTGGAGACCTTTCGACAAGGTCGAAAGGTTTGGTTTTGAAAGGTTTGGAAAACCCATACTCTAAATTTTTAAAGAAAAACCCACGGCTTATATAAAGGAATTTTGTAATGACTTTAACTAAGTAATTTTGAAGAAGTTTGGCCTCGATAAAAATACAAGTTAAAGAATGACAACTATGTTTTATGAAATGTATTTAAAGGACCTTAAACCCACTGGAGTGGTATTGTTAAATTGTTCTTTGCTTCTTCAAATATGAATATATTCACATCATAACCCATGACTTTATTTTGGGGAAAATGGGGTAGGAGAACCATTTAGGTCATTCAATAGTGAATATAAATTGCTTAAACTCGTAAATGAGTAGATTTGCATCCAAGGAGTTAGTGTGACCAAAACTATATGATGCCTAAACTTTGTAGTTATTAGAGAAAACCAAAAAGATTCATAGTCAACCAATGAAAAATATGTATTAAGGACTAACAAGAGCTAAGATATTTGTAGTAAACCTATGAAAACTATATCCGGACTAAGAATTGACATCAATCAATAGGTTCCTAGTGAACCCATAAAAATTAGGATAAGTAAGTGGCTAATGGAAGTATCAATAGGTTCCTAGTCAACCTATGATAACTAGTATGTGAAATGAGTTATTGGATATACCCATAGGTTCCTGGTCAACCCGAGAAAACTAGGGTAAGCTGATTAGTTATTGGAATAACCAATAGGTTGGGAAAAACAATGAATTAATTAAGTTAATTGGCATGATATTATAGGTACTTAGTGATCCAATGAAAATTATAAATAGGGCAGGGTGTTCTTTAGTTAAAAAGGTTATTAGTAAACCCATGAAAACTAAAAGGTAAATAGTGACCCTAGGAACTATAACTAAGATAGGGTGACAGTTTAAACTAGGGAAGGCAAATCTTAATTATTTTCAATTATGTATCATAATAATATTTTGAAAATGTATGTTTTAACCATTGTGGCGCAGGAGTATAGTATATGGTTTTATAAAGGTTTTAGGATACCAGTGAGGGGAAAACCCATTCCGCTAAGCGATATGGTCTTACTAGATATCTAAAAGGATTGAGATGTTAGAATATTGTTCATACCAGCCTTTATGTCAGACTTGAAGTTTTTGTTTTACCCTTAGACTCTCGGGCACTCAATTGATTTTGAGTAGTTTGAGATTTAAGGTTCTCAGGTTTCTTTCTCTAACGAAAAAAGCTTCTAAAGGCATGCATGAGGAAGATAGTTATTCGGAGTTTTTTCTTTCCGCCGTGTGTTTTTTTTGTAAAGGAAGATTTATTACCCTTACTATATACTCTGATCATCGAAGTGGGCATCTTCATATGTCGCTCTTGGCGTATTTGTAATAATCATATTTTGCTAAATGTGTTTAAGGTAATGTGGGATTATGTAATGAACATGGAATATTTTTATTTGAAATGTGGAAATGTAATTTTAAATCATTAAAAAAATTCATATTTCTTTGATCTGTGTATCAATGTATCAAGCACCGCCATATTTGGTCGTCGAAGATTAATAACTATGGATGACTGCAATGTCTGTAGCCGTTAGTTTTGGGCCTCCAAGTAGGGGGATGTTACACTTTATTTATGAAACAGTGAGATGAATGTGTGTGCACGCATGCACATGCACACACACACACACGTATATATGTATGTATATACAAGTACTTTGGCACGTGCGATGCACGTGCACTTGAGGAATTGGCATTGGAAAACGTTGGTCGTAAGGGTTTTTGGATTTTACAGAATGACTTCTATGCATAAGTAATGTTGTAGTTTTTTATGCATGTACATGCACAAAATAATAGTTCTTCAAAATGTGAATGAGAGTAAGTTATTTTAAAAATAATCAAACAGGCAAAGAAAGTAATCAACTATTACATGAATATCAAGAGTAATGTAACAAATATTAAAATTGACATTTCCAGTAATTTGAACCTCAAAAAGCTGGTGTCATCTCTCTTTTAAAAAGTATTAAACCACCATATTCATATATAAAGAGTTTTTCTTGTCCACCATAAAAGTCGCACTTCCCCTGATACGCCCTTTTCTCATAAACCCTCAGCACTTGCTAAAGTATAAAACTACTTGGTGCTAGAGTATAGATTCAAATATTTCTTTACATATCGTAATAAAAACTTTTAAGACTTAAATTGATATAAGAATTTTTCTCTATGCTTTTTCAAGGTTGGTGTCAATGGTAGCAGCTTGTAATTAACTGGTAACAACTAAAATATTATTGTAAGTAAGAAACAAATAAAACTTCATATTACCCGATTATTTTGTATCTTCAAGGTTTAGTAGATTTGATGTAATTTTTCCAAAAATTTATTCCATATATATCTTTCATTAATATTCACTAATGATGATGGTTTGATAAACAAATAGAAGGTTGATCAAGTAAAAGAAATTATTTTATAATTAACAATATATTAATGGATACCGAACGAGTAGTCATAACATGAAATAAATAATGGAAATAAAGCATACCTTTTTAATAATACAGTACTAGCATATTAGATATATCGGTAGCTTTTACATATTACCAAATGTAGTAACATCGTTTAAGTAAAGCCAAGAAAGCATTTTATATCATAAAAATTAAAATATCTATGCTAAATAGACAAATACAAATATAGGAATAAGGACAATTTATTTAATTTACGTAAACAACTAAGTCTTTTATGGATATATTTATGCTAAATGCTAACTATGTCTTAAAAATTAAATTACAAATTAGATGCCATATAATACAAAATCGTATTCATGTATAGTTTAATCGCACCACAAACTAATCCACAAATATATATTTTTCTTCGTGCTAAATAAAGATATAAAATTCAAATGCTATTTCTTTCAATTCTGTAATAAAAGAGTATAACCATATAATGCACTAACTCGGGTTTATGATTCGATACGAAGGCTCAAAATCTAAATTTGTTCTTGTTACTAACAGAACTAATTAATATAAGCATAAACACATCTCTATATTATATATTTGACCATCTAATCATGCAATAAACTGATCATGTAAATAGTTTGTATCCAAAATTCATAATGAGTACTTATATCCATACATAAAAGTTGAAACACAGTTACATCTTTACTTTTATGCTGTCATATACTAATGAAACCATTTTAGAAACAAAAGAAAATAAGTAAAACAACAGTACATAGGAAAATAATTCAAAATTGATAGATTGACCTAACATCATGTCATAGTTAATCTACAAATGTCTCTCCTGCCATTTGTTATTTCCTTGTACAATAATTCCATTCTTGCAAAAACTACCCTACATGGTTGCAAGATACTGCTCTCATAAATCTGATCTTCCAGATTAAGACAGAAATATTTCAGATTACATTATATTTACATAAACCTGTCTTCAAAATAAAATGTTTACAAATATCAGATCAATCATATAGTTCATTATCTATGATAAAGTTTCATGGTGCAACATTCACCCATATTTGGAATATCCAAGAATACCACATATTTTTTTACATATTATTTAGTTAGTTGCAAAAGGTTATTAAACATCATGGGAAGAAAACATATATAAATTAAAGATTAATAATTGATAATACATCCATTTACTCCAAACTAAAACATGGACCCTCACTTATTTCTTTTCATTATCAACTTCTCATTTAAGTCTCCCTCCTCGAATATATTATCAATGACATATTTCTATTTTTACATCTAAGGACTTCTCTACAATATAAATAAAAATAACTATGATGAGTTGTAAAAATTAGCCATGAAATGTCAAAGTATGTAGTGAAATGCTACAAAAACTTTTCCAAATGACAAATATTTTCAAACGAAATGCTCTATAAGAGATATATTCTCTATAACAATATTATAATATTCAAGTCATATCCACCTGCTTGGTAAGAAAAAATAGATTAAGACAAATTACGGACATGTAAAAATGTTCAAGACTTTTTCGTTTGAATCAATTTAAACATCATTTGAAGCAGACTTAAATGAAATGTTTCTCCAAAAAATGCATTTATACATGGAAAATTGTAAAATTTACACTGACCTTTTGACTTCTTCTTGGAAGGCGAATGAGGTCAAATAGAGTAATCTTTCATTTCCTTATATTATGCTTGGAGCCAAATATGGTCTTTCTTTTCTTTATATAATGATTGCTTTCGTACCTTACGTGACTATAGTAGAATCAATCCATAATGAATTGACATACAACAATAGGTAATAACATATGGAGAACGAATATATTAAGTGAACCTGTAGTTGGAAAAGCAGTATGTATGTTTACATTGGAAGTGATGGTTGGAAAGAAGTCCAATGACTTAGCAGGTTAAATATTTATGATTATCCACATTTGTAACTACTCGGATACTTTAACAGTTTTAATAACGTAATTAATTGAATTGTTGATTGAAATCAAAAAATTAGATTTGGAAATAAATTTGGTATTTGGTATGCGTCTATATAAACGTAGAAAATGTCAGATTTTCATCAGAAAATAAGGAAGTTTATTTTGTTGTGTAATTTTATTTAAATTTAAATCTGTTAATATTTGATGAAAATAAAATACTCTTGAAAACTAAATATTTTTACATGATAAAAATGTGAATCAGTTTTTGAGTGAGACGTCATAGTTCGTTTTGCTAAATTTAGACTACTATAGCTCCGTTTATCTTATGTTCGGCGTTATAACAGCAGTTTTGGCAGCGAATATCAACTTTTGATAGGTTGATCATCTCATTCATATCTGTGCACCATTCCACTCATCTCATTGTGCTGATCTCCGTAGTATATCCATTCGTGCATTTTGGAGTTCGGTACGGAAAAATCTACGAAACGGTTAACCGTATTAGTATCCGTTTTGTGACTTTTTGGTTTCTAACCCTTCATTGTCCACCGTAAAAAAATATCCAACTCCAATTAATATCTATAGCTTTTGACCATTGTTATTCCATGACCATTTCTATTCTCGTTGGTTGGTTTATAATTCTAGTTCGTTATTTGCTTTGTGGTCCTTTCCCCTCCTCTACATTTCTGTTCTAGCTTCTGAAAGTAATATATATATATATATATATATATATATATAGGTTTCATATATTAACTTATCCAACCTATCATCTTCTACTTTGCCAACATCTTCCTTCATTGGCCGCCCACAGATCGCACCCATTCCCAACAAACCTTCGACCGAACCTTTGACCCAACCGTGACACGACAGCGCAATAGCCCATTACCCTCTAGGCAACCCATACCCATCACCTAATACAACCAAACAAAGCAACCTCTCCCTCTCCAACCTAGAAACCCACAACCCCATCACAAATAGCCGCATGCACCCGAACCATATTTCCTTGCAACTTCGCCACCAGCCAAGCCTCTCCATGTTCGCCTTCCACTCTGGCCACGTGTCCCTCCAACTCCCAACATCATCGAGATCTGCACCCATCCGCTCAAAACCCACTTCCGCCCTATCCCTCACCATTCCCTTCCATTCTGACCACTAACAGCCTTCGGCCTCACAATTCCGACCTCCTCCACTTTTGCTTCCCCTTCGGTCCGCCTTCCTGAGCCTCACGCCGCCACTCCACTTTCACGTTTTCATTGCTAATATATATATATATATATATATATATATATATATATATATATATATATATATATGTATATGTATGTATATGTATATGTATATGTATATGTATGTATATGTATATGTATATATATATATAACGAGTCACATATGTCTGCATGGCTGCTTGCTCCTCTTTTTCGCTCTTGTTCCACCTCTTTGCTTTCCAGGTATCCTTTGCTCCTCTCAAAATTTTGTACATATATAAACTTATGTGTGCCATCTTGAGATATATATACACAAACACATAGTCCTGCATATCATTGTAAAGCCTTTCTTCTTCGATTTCCTTTATAAAGTGTATTAATATATATATAGTTTGTATTATTCCCCTGTACTTGTGAGAAGAGAGGATATTGGTTTTAGTATTGATTTAAAAGAAGAATAAAAAGTAAACACACGCAAATATGTGTGTGTGTGTGCACACGCATATATAGTTTGATTCCTGTATGAGTGCTGTCCTTGGCTTTGTTTTTCTACTGTCACGAAGTTATTTAAAAAATAGAAGTAAATTATTATATGTACAGTATTTTGAAAGGTAATATACTCATTTTGTTAAATAGTGATTTTTAAATTGTCACTCATATATGCATGAGTTATTTATATGTGGCGGCTAAGGTTATACTGTGTTTTACACGTGTATCTATATATTTACATATTGGGTTTATATTTGAAAGGTACACGTGTACAAAGTTGCATTAGTCTGCATATAATATATTAGTTTTAAGAAATGATTCTTGTACTGTATATATAATACAATATATATATTTTAAATATATGTGTTAAATTTAATAATGATCTTGAAATATATATAGATTTCAATTTTGATATATGTATATATGTTAGAATTTAATATTGATTTTCAAATATATATATATATATATATATATATATATTATAGTAATTTTATTTTAATACGTGTTTTAAAATTTTAGACTTTAAAATCTATATATATATATATATATATATATATATATATATATCATCAATCTCTAGTCCACCTTAACTTACCTTCTTAATATCAAATTTATCGCAGCAATTCCTAGCTTGTCGATTTCCCGCTAGTCGTAGTTATGTCCGTATCCGTATGCGTGTCTGTATCATCTTCTTGTTTCTCTAACCTCGAAAGGTGAGCAATCACTCACGGTTAACATTCTTTTATTTAGTAAATATAATTCAGCTAAAATGACAACTGCAATATGTTATAAAAACTGAATTGTTAAGTATTTAATTGTTAAATATGATACGCCATTATCTATAATTGTTCACCTATGAGATATGACACCATAACCCTATGTATATATTATATTTGAATTTGTTGTTGATGATATATGCCGATTGCTGATTTATTATCATATTTGTTCTCACTCTACCAGTTCCCTGTTAGTTTAGAAATCCCTATGGTTTGAAATAATACATACCCAAACGATATTATAGGTTAGGGGAAAATCGTTATGGTTCAAAATGATAAACCCAAGCGATTTTCATTGAATTTAAATTTTGGGATTACGGGTTGAAATAATAGATACCCGTAAATATTTAAATTGCAGAGTGAAATGATAAATATCTGTATCACTTGACCATAGGATAGAGAATTATATATGGACACCTTTGGTATATATTTTTAAAATGATTTCCAAGGTTCGAAAGGAAATAAATGGGTTTTAATGAATATCAATTTTAAAAAAATATAATATATAAATGCTATTTTAATATATGTGTAAAACATTTTAATATGTGTGTAAAATTTAGATTTTTAAAATTATATGTTTAGGAAATTTTGAATTTAGATCTTCCTTATAATTTTTTTATTTTAATATATATATATATATATATATATATATATATATATATATACAATAAGATTTAATACAACATACATTTAATAATAAGACTTAATTTAATAAAATTTTATATAATAGGTTTGTAACATGTTTAAGTATTTATCTAGTTTATATTAATATTTTAGGAATAGATTTTTATAACCGTAATAATAAAGGTTAGGAAGATAAATTAATGTTGACTTGGAATTTAAATTGGTTAAAAGTTGAATTTAAATCAGATTTGATTTGAACCTATTGATTTTGAGATTTTGAAAGAGATGATTGATAATTTGATTTGATAAAGAAGATGATTAAATGAATATTCTCAGTTTTAAATAAGATTGAGACTGAATATTTGATATTAATTTAAGTTTATAAATTGAGATTTTATTTAACTGTTATTAAAATGATTAAGTGATTATTTTCCAATTTTAATAAAATTAAAGTTAAATGTTGAAATATAAATGAAACTTATATAGAAATGTTTGAATATTTAAACTTTGAATCTTACTGGAATTGAAGAAGAGATAGTTTAAACCCGGATTTGAAATCGATAAAAATTGAAATTGTTTATCAAGAATTTGAATTTGAATCTTTAACCCTTTAAATTGAAAGTGTTAAACTACGATTCATTTAAATAGAATTTTGGAATTTAAGTTGATTTGAATCGATTTGTAGAATTGGATGAAACAATTATAATTTGGAAATTATTTCAGTATAATGTCTTTAAATAAATGTAAACTATTTTAATTTATAACTATTTTAATACACACACACACACACACTATTTTCAATATTCAAAAGTTTATGATTTCAAAAGTGTTACAATTTTGAAAGTGTTACGATTCTGGAGATGAATATTATTTAACGTGAAAAATGATATCAAATTGATATGGTTTTGAAATGAATATGATATTTTGATATGAATTATGAACTATTTGAAATGAAATGACGACGATGTGAAGTAAGCGTTTGGTTGTTAAGGAGACCGGGATCGGATATTGTCATACTCTCTGCCAATACCAAAAACCAATTAAACAACTATGTACGTGATGGAGATTCTAGAATGAAGTAGGATGATTGGAGATGATTCTATATGAGGTTTTAGCACAGCCCTAACTCCTGTGAGTCACCTCGATGTGGCTAAAACATGAGCTATACCTGTTTTAAAAATTGCATATATAAGAATGTATTTGTATTTTAATTTGTTTTCTAATATTTTCTTTAAAAGATTTAAACTTGTATTTACATATGAGAATTAATTAAGTAACTTAAATAAGAAAGCTTATATTTTCTTTTAAATTAAATGAAAGTTAATAACACTTAAGAGACATGTGTAACCATATAAACATATCTTAATAACACGTGTAAACCTATTAAGCTAATTATGTGACAAATGTAAATTTTATAACAAGTGGCACTACTTTCATTTAAATTTTAATAAATGTACTAAGAAGAAGATTGGTTTTCTTTCTAAAACATTTCTTTTTCTTTGTATATACTTCTTAACTAAAATAATGGCAACCAGAAAATTTACTTCAGATCTGAAATGAAATCTGCAAAATCAAATTACAAGTTTATAAAATGAAATTCTTCTCAACAAAATGAAATCTACAACTAAAAAGAAGACTCAAGTTATCTGCAATTTACAAAGTAACGCTTCAACTTGCATTTTAAAAATGATGTTTAGTCTGCAACTTTCAAACCTGAAGTTCATGAAGATCTACAGTTCTTAAAGCATCAGATTTAAAAGCATGCAAATGGATTTTCTTCAGCATATCAAATCCTGGAAGTAATTAAAACTGCTCTGCATATATATTAAGGTGAGTAAATTTTTATTTCAAAAACAGTTTCACATTTGAGATTTAACTGGAAGATATGAATAAAACCTTGAAGTAAAGTGATATGAAATGTTTACATGTATGCTTGAATTTGAATGCATGTATGTATGTATGCTATGTTGCGCAAAAGTCTGTATATGTGAATATTTACATCACTATTCTATGTTCAGGTTCATTCCCATTCAAAAAAATTCAATACCAACAACTCAAATCCATATTAGCCTTTAGTATTTGAATGAAATTGGTTTGTAATTGTATGATAAAGATTTTAAAATAGTCTGGATATCATAAGATCATGATTAAAATAAAATTTTACAAAGGAATTTGAATATTGGTTAAAAATTTATTATCTTAAATTCAAAATTTGACTACATACATGTAACCTTGATGTAAAATCATGAATTTAGATATGAAGTTTGTAATTTTTAGTGTGGTAATTTATTCGAATTTTGGGTTTGAATGTTTTGGGAACTTTGGTGAATTGCCGTTGATTCGATTGTTGTTTTGAATCGAATTCGTGGGTGAAGCAAGCTTTTGAGTTGAGGATCAGGGGAAAAATGCAAGAGAATTTTTCTATTGAGTGAATCGTTCGAATTTGTTCAAACTAGGGTTTAATGGGGTTCTCGGCTGAGCTTTACTGTTGAGGGTGATCTCGACATAAGGGATGGATCGAGTTCATTCATTTTTGGTGGAGAGGTAGTTAATGGATGTGGTTTCGATGGTGGGTTTGGCGGAGTGCAACGATGACGAGATGATCGTTGGCGATGTGGGATTGTTGCTCGTATTTCTGCAGTTTTCGAGTAAGAGGGGTCGATTTCGATTCGATTTTTATTTCTTCGATCAGGGTCTATGGTGGTGTTCGCATGTGAGGTTGTGACCGTGGAGGATCGTCGCGATGAACGTTGGTGGCCGGCGTTGGAGGTGCATGTGCACCGTGTCGGGTTGTGCACTGGGAAGTTTTGTGTTGGGGAAGACATGTCGAGCCCGAAGAATCTCTCGTGATGGCATCGGGGTCGACTCGGGGTAGTTGAGGGCCTGGGTTTGCTCGAAGTAGGCACATGGGTTGGTAGGTGTTTGTCTCGGGTTTAAGACGTTTGCTTGGGTTAGTACTGTATGATCAGGTTGTTGTACTTTTGTAAAGTACTGTGTTGATATTAAATTGCATATGAACTTGATTTTTAAAGAAGTCAAGCATTTAACTTCAAACAAGTTTTGTTAAAGAAACCAAATTGCAAGGATAAAAGCTTGTTGTTTAAAATTAAATGTTAATCAAACTTTTAAAGCATAAATTGAAATTAATTATTTTTATTTTACTTTAAATTTATTTAAAGTAAGTTCTTCTTGAAAGTAATTTAATTACATTGTGGGAGTTCAATTTAAAAGAATATTTTGAATTTAAATATTAAATCAAAGTTTAAGTTTAAATTTTAAGTAATGATTTAAACCTAAGATTTCAAATTTATATTTGAAATAAATAAGTTTAATTTAGATGTTTTAAAGTATTCTTAATTTTAAAATTTGTTTTTTTAAAATTTCCTATTTTCAAATAAGATTATTGTTATAATTTTGAAATCCAAATACGATAATTTGTTTTTTTAAGTTATTAAAATTTGATTAATTCAAATGATTAAATTATGAAAAAATATGGTTAATTTATTATTATGAACTTAAGATTTGTCAATAAGTAAATGATTAATTAAGATAAGCAATTTTCTAAATTAACTAAGAGTTTTTAAATATAAGAAGTTAATTAATTAATTATTTAATTAATTTTAAATAATTAGTTAATTGTCTATTAAATATTAAATAATCACTTAATTATGGATTAATTAAGTGTGTTTACTTAATGAAGTAATCAATGGTTAATGTTTGAATATAATTAAGAATGGAAGTAATTAATTATGGAAGTAATTAATGCTGATTACTCATGGAGTAATTAGTTGAACTGATTAATGGAATCACTTAATGTTATCAATTACAAGAATCATTATTATTTGAAGTTAATTAATTATCGATTTTTAATGATGGGATTAGTTATTTGTTAAGTAATTAATTAAGAGAGAAATAAAAGGGTTATTAATGTAGTAATTAGGGATAATTACTTGTTAAGTAATTAAGAGTTAATTACTTAATTAATTTAGTTAATTAATTAATGTAATTAATAAATTAATGAATGTGATTAATTTAAGATTAATTACTAAGTGTAATTAATTAAAGTGTAATTAATTAATAAAGTAATTAATTAAGGATTAATTGTTAATTGAATTAAGTAATAAGTAATTAATGAAGTAATTAAAGATTAATTAATTAGATTAATTAATCAAAGTAAATACAATTAATTAAGAAGTTAATTAATTAAGATAAGCAATTACAAGTTGTTAATTACTATTTATGAATTAATGAGTTAATTAATTACAAGTTAATTATTTAATTAATTTAAAGTAATTATTAATTAATAAGGATCATTAATTAATATAATTAATGATATTAAGCAAGGTTGATCAATATAAGTGATTTAATTTAAGTGTGATTAATTAATTGTAATTAATTGAGGTTTAATGCAATTAATTATAGTTAATTAATGGAAGTAAATGAATGATCATTAATTATTGTAATTAATGATAGTAATTAAAGATTAATTACTGAATATGGATAAGGATAATTACTTGAATGAAATTAAAAGATAATTAATCGAGGGATATTAATTAAGGAAGATCATTAGTGATGATTAATTTATTTATTTGGAATAATAATTAATGAAGAAGGATTATGGTAATCTAATTGATTAAGAGATAATCAATTCTGTTTTGGATGATTGATTAATATGGGTTGATTGATTAATATTGGTTGATTGATTGATATTGGATGATCAATATTTGGTGATTGATATTGGATTATTGATATTGGTTGATACTGGATATCTCTGTTGTGTGATATGTTGTTGTGAGATGAATGTTGTTATGAATTGTCTATTGTGATAATATGATTCATCTATCTGTTTATATCATCCTATATATGAGTTTAAAATGTTTAAACCCTTAAGTACAACTTGGACATTAAAATGGCGTTTGGTTTCGGTGAGACCGTGATCGGGTTTCCATATTTGGAATCCGAAAACCACATCGATTCCATTTAAACGTTAGGTCGTGAATCCAAGTAAAGCAAGTGAAGACTCGAGGTGTAAGGGCTATACGTCAGTATAACTCTATGGGTGATTCCGTAATGAGTTTGACGGAATAGTACTTGTAGGTTTGAGATGGTGATTTAGAGTGCAAGGGCTATGGTCTTTGACTCTAAGGGTGATTCCAAAATGGGTGCAACGAGATAGTGCCTTCAGTTTCGTTCGAACCCGGAACGAACTTGTATGGATTGAATGCTTTCAGAACATCGTCAAGTGGGCGATGAGCATTCTAAGATAGATGTGTTCTATAAAGGTAATCGCAGCCTCAAGCCTCATCAACCGGGAATGGCTAAAACAGGGGAGGTGCAGCAAGGCTTCATGGGTAGCTCCCACTGGGGAGCAAGTTTTACCCCTATCTAGAAGACCCTTTTTATTCGGCTGTGTGGGGCGGTTGAATTCCGGACAACCGCCGAGGTTGTCTTGTTCAGGACTGTTTAGTAAGGAATGATCCCGGCCTTGTGTTGCAGGGGAGCAGGCGTACTTCTCGGTACGGTGATCTAGGCCACGTACTGTGACGTGCGTTACCCCAGTAGCCCTGCCATTGATGGAAACCCATTCTTCCTATGAGACCCTACGGTTTTGACTGTATTACCCACTTTTGTGGCTAGTAGCTGGAATTTAATCATGTAACAATTTCGGCTATTTCTTATTTACTTGAAAACCCTAGACACTATTATAATATCACTGGATTTCCTGTCAAATGTTTTGGTTAGCGTAAGGTAAAAACTTTTCCATGTTTATGTGTGGGAGGTCTAACGTGATACCTTTTCTTTTCAAAGGATTTTCTAAAGTTAAGCAACTTTAAACCGTTTACTCACACCAGACCCCTGTCTGACCCGAGTGTTTATTTTCTGTTTTATTAAACTCTTAGGTACTCATATTTTGTATGAGTGGTCAAGTGATTCGGGTTATCTTGACGAATTCTAAAGGAGATATGGAGCTGGTGGCTTCCACGTGTGGTTATATAATGGTTCCGCTGTGTTTGTTTGGTATCTGTATCTGTTGTACTTGAGTTGTATGGTTAGACAGATGTTTATAACTGTCTAACATCTGTTGTATAAGTTATGTACTCTGATGTATTATGATACTATATATTATTTTAAGTGATATATTATATTTCATTCGTTTCGCTGTGAGTTCTCTGATGTTGTTGTGTTTCTTCTTTCTCTTTCTTTTCTTCTTCTATCCCTTTCTTTCTTCTAGATGATGCAATTTCCTAGAGATAGGAAGTCGGGTTGTCTCATTTGGTATCAATGCATTAGGTTGAGTGAATACCTAGGCTCTGGAATGTATCTTTCTTGAGAGAGATACTTGTAATTTTTATATATAACTATATATATATATATATAGTTATATACACCTGATTTGTTGGGTTATCTGTTTGGATTTTTCAACAAAGTTTTAAAAAGTAGATAGATTAGTGGTGTGTGTGTAACACGACTACCACTAATAGAAGAGGTCCGCATGTTGAGGTTGGAAGTATTTGTCGAGACTGTAGACCTAATACCGTCGTAAGAGAGATTTGTAGTTTGGAATAAGGATTTCTCTGATATCCGAAGGAAATCATTTTAAAGATTCTGAGTTTATCTTTGAAGTGTAAGTTTGGATCCGTCGGAAGTGCAGAAGTAAGTAATGATATCTTGGTAACTGCGTGATGAGATGCAGTATCCATGGATATTCCAGAAGGTGTTTTCTCTTGAAGCAGTTTTAGAGGTGGTTGAGGAGCAGTCTTTACCTGCCTTAGGGAAGACTCGTCTGTGTAGAAGTTATCTGGATCTTCAGTATGGCGGTTGGTTGTTCTGGAATATGAGACTGAGGTCTATGAGTTGCTTCGCTTCAGCATAGTCTCATTTTGTCATCCTTTAAGGAGAGTGAGATGTTGATTCTTGGTTTGGAGCCCGACTTCTTTTGGGTTGTCTGCCATATCGGAGGTCCGTTGTGTGGTTTGTTAATGGTTTTGGTTTTTGAGAATTCTTTGGATTAGAAGTTTTTGGTTAGCTGTGGTAGCAGTGCAACTTGAAGTGTTCGGTGTGCCGACGAGAAGGTCTTTTGGCTTTGTAGTATCATCGAAGTAGTGTTGGGAAGTGGCAGTGTGCTCATTTCTCCAATGGTTCGGGAATCTTAGTGGTTCTTCTATCAGTAGCCGGGCAGTTGATCGAAGTTATCTTGAATAATTAACCATGTTTGGAAAAGCTTAGAGCTATTCTAATTGGTAAAGAGAGGACAGTTTCTTTAGAATTCGAATTAGGTTGGATCGCAAAAGTGACTTGCGATTGGTTTGGAATTTTTCTTGGGCTATCTTTTGTTTGAGACTGAAGTTTCTCATATGGAAGAAGGAGCTACTGATGTAATCAGAGTTTGTCTGCATCTGGAGTTGAATTCCATATTGTTTTGGTTCCAGAAGCAATACTGATAGTTAGCCTGGTTGTTGGATGGTTCTTGGAGTAAAAGAGTTGGTGTAGCAGCTCAGATATTTTTGGAGTTTGGATTTGGTCAGATCTAGTTTTTGGGTTGGATTCTACTGTAAGGTTGTGTGACTGAGTCAGATGAGTCACTCAGATTTTTATGGATTTGATGAACAAAGTCTTCCGGATATATTGGATAAGTTTGTACTCGTGTTCATCAATAGTATTCCCATCTATTTCAGAATCAAAGTTGTGCAGCGGAAGCCAGGTAGCAGTTGTGCAAGGAAGGAAGCAAGTTCTGTTTGCTATTGCTTGAGGGAGTAGAACTTGTGTTCTGGATTTCAACGGATTTTGGAAGACTTCTCTGATGGATATGATCTAGAAATTGGTTTGCTTTGGTTTAGTTGTTTTTGGAAGAATCAGCATAGGTTGAGTTGATCAGAAGAAGATTGGAAGTCGAAGATTGTTTGTTGAGTTATGTAGATATGAGATAAGGAGTTTGGAATTCGAAGTTGGAGACTTCATTGTTGTTAAGATTTCTCTGGTTAAGAGAACAGTAATTGGATAAGTTGGATGGATGGTTCTGTGGCATTTGAAAATTTCTTATCTGTGTTTTGATAGGATAAGATTGAATTGCCAGTTTGGATAACTGGAATTCATTATACTTCACGTATCTCTGAGGGAGTACGTGTATGATTCATCATTTGTTGTTGAATCTGTAGTTCAGTTGGATTTGGAAGTTGAGCTGGACTTGAGAGTAGTCTGATGTTCAGTTCAGATTGATGGATCTGGAGATGAGTTGAGCTCTGGATTTTGGTGGTGTAGTTTGTTGAGCTTTTGTAGAGCGAGTCTCTTGGTGATTTATACTTGGGAAACTCGAGATAGTATTAGAGATTTATTCTGATTTGTGTCAGAATAATTAGTCAAGTTTGTTTGTTTATTTGATTGCTATGGTTGTTAGTAACTGGTTGTTTGTTATGCATTGCTGTTTGAAATTGAAATCTTTACTGGACTATTAAATTACCTTTGCTTTTAAATTTCGGGGACGAAATTCTTTTAAGGGGGGAGGGTTGTAACGACCCGGGATTCTGGGCAATAACAATTTAATAATCTATATAAATAATTTAACTGGTTTGATAATTTTTCTTTGTAATTTTAGTTTAAATTGGTAAATTTGATCTTTTAAAGGTTAAGAAATATTTAATATGGCAATTCTGATCAATATCTTTTTAACAATTTAAATTGATAGGATTTATTTTTCCAAAGCTAATGAAATTTTATTTTGTTTATAATATATATATTTGATATATATTGTGAATAGAATATCTTTTGTTTTAAATAAAACATTGAATTTCCAAATTGTAATATATATGTATGTATATGTTATAATTTGAGTTGTTTTGAAATTTCTTTAATCTATTGATAATTTATAATTGTAATTTATAACTTTGTTTCAAAATTTATATTTTTCAAAAGATAATTTAGTTTAATTCAATTTGTTTTAAATATAAGATAATTGTTTGTTTTAAAATATGAGATTTTTATTTATTTTAAATATGATAGTTTAGATAAGTTTTAAAGCTTTGTTTTGTTTAAAAATGCTTAGATTTAAAATGGTTATGAATGTATAAACATAAATGTTTTAGATTTTTTTTTAAATTGAAATTCAAAATCCACTTAAATAATTAATTTCAAATTCAAACTTTTCAACATTTTAAATTTGAAATTAATTATTTAAGTGGATTTTGAATTTCAATTTAAAAAAAATCTAAAACATTTATATTTAAACATTCATAACCATTTTAAATCTAAGCATTTTAAAACAAAACAAAGCTTTAAAACTTATTTAAACTATCATATTTAAAATAAGTAACAATCCCATATTTTAAAACAAACAATTATCTTATATTTAATACAAATTGAATTAAACTAAATTATCTTTTGAAAAATATAAATTTTGGAAAAATGTTATTAATTACGATTATAAATTATCAATAGATTAAAGAAATTTCAAAACAACTCAAATTATAACATATACATACATATATATTACAATTTGGAAATTCAATGTTTTATTTAAAACAAAAGATATTCTATTCACAATATATATCAAATATATATATTATAAACAGAATAAAATTTCATTAGCTTTGGAAAAATAAATCCTATCAATTTAAATTGTTAAAAAGATATTGATCAGAATTGCCAGATTAAATATTTATTAACCTTTAAAAGATTAAATTTACCAATTTAAATTAAAATTATTAAAAAAAATTATCAAACCAGTTAAATTATTTGTACAGATTATTAAATTGTTATTGCCCAAAATCCCGGGTCGTTACACCAAGTGAGGTCGCACCTTCGATGAGCACATTCCTTCGATACCTTCTATTATTTTTGTGATTTGATTGGGTGCACCTTTGATTTGGTAGTGTGTCATAAGGTGGTCGGTAGTAGCTGCTTTGTGTTACGACCGGTCTGGAAGTGCAATTGATATATCTACCCTCGCATTGCCTCGTGTGCCTTGTCACATGCCTCATCGCGCCTTCTACGAGTTTGATTTGTGCCGTACCTATGGAGTGCCCTCTAATAGCCTCTAGTTTACAGACGAGTTACGGTACTATATAGACTATAGGAATATAAAAATATGTGTTAAGGGGGATGTGGGCAATTCCTTAACTCTATTTTAATAGTTTACTTTAATATAGACATGTTATAATAGCGTAGATTGCTACATAGTAGATAGTTCCACGGATCCTTAGTGGATGGAAACCCCAAATATCCTTTAAATTACTTGTATTTTAGTTGACATTTCACTTGAGTTAAATTTACTGATATAAGAATGTTAATCCTAACTCGATTGTTTTGCTTTATGCTCGGGTCAGACTGAGTGTCACATCATTTGAGACTCACCTTTGGAGATTGGAGCTTTGTATAAAGATCTATCTATCCATATTTTAGTTTATTTCAAACATTTATGTTAAGGCTCGTCAATCGCTTGTGAGAGAGATTCATTAAAATTTGAGATCCTGTTGTATCTTGTTTCAGACTCTGATGTTTTATAGTAGCTTCGTGAACTACTATAATCTATCCCGTTGTGTATTATTGCAATAAACCATGTCTGTGATTCTGTGATTGATTTATTTACTATATATGCCCGTTTTGAAAAATATAAATTAACAATATGTTGTTTTGAGAAATTCAAGTCTGACATGTACGGATGCGAATGGTTCAAGATATCAGGTCGTTACAGTTGGTATCAAAGCTCTGGTTTAGGCAAAAGTTAGCATATGGTGAAAAATTTAATCATAGAATCATATTCGTTCTAGCTTGAATTTCTTCGTTAGTATCCTCTTTGCTTAGGATTTCTTTTGGATTTTAGAATTCTTCCCTTTATTCCGAAATCCATTCTTGCCCTTTCCGGTTTATGTACTTCTTGACTGTAGCATCCCATAGCTTCAATCTCAACTGGCAATTTCATGCTTTTCTGTGACTGATTCCATCGGCGGTCTTGCCAACCTGATTGCGATTTGTAAAGAAGTGAAACTTCTTTACAACAAGCATCAATGTACCTGATATTTCTATATCCTCAGTTTTGATGATGTTATTTCTTAAAAAGTCCGAATCATTTCTCTAGTAGACAACCCAGGAAATTCTCTTATGATCCAATTTCTATTGCCTCAGGATTATGCAGGTAGTTCTATCTTTCATTTTATACTCAGTCTAGTGATCTTAACTCCACCCTGATAGTTAGGGATTATCCTAATGTTGGTGTAGTTACTTCCTCCACCTTTCAAGAAGGAAACTTTATTCCACTTCAATCTTATTCCTAGAACTCGACCTACTGTCCTTGCTTCCGGACGAATGGTTTCTATAAGTGGTTAGTCATCTCCTATGGATTAACCAATGCTTTTGCCTTCTTCGTTGATCTTATGAATCACATTTTCGTGATGTTCTCAACAAGTTTGCCCTAGTTATCGTTGATGTTATTCTTGTTTTCTAAGTCTCGGTTGACCCAATAAAGGTCACAAGCGAATGATATAAGTCTATTCAATCTTTCCTCTTTCGTAATGTAATTATCTTATATTCTTTTCAAGCCTTGCTTATTAGTTAGAATTCTCTTTGACTAAGGTCTCTCTAACTTGAATCTTTATCCTTGTTCTATGATCCATTCTTAAATCATCGTGTGAGGGAGTGTATTTGTAATTAATATAAAAATGTTTTATGTTATGTTGTTTGAGTTGTTAAGTTTGAATTTTGAATTTCGATCGATTTGTCTAGCCAATGCTATCGATAGGAATTCCAAAACACTTAAACAGAGCAAACTGACATAATATTATTTTTCGAGGTTTATAATAACGTAATTTTATGTATGTAATATTTCATATGTATAAAGGTATAATTTTCTGAAATTTGATAATTAATGAATTGTTGTTAGAAATGATAATACCTGGTTATCATTTATTTCTTAGTTAACACTTCCAAATCATTAACTATTGTTCTTTGAAATCTTAAACTTGGTTTATAAACTCTATTTGAAATCAAGATGAATTTAAATTAAGAAATTGAAAATTTAATTTCTGATGCTTTTCTAGAATCTGGCTTTAAATTTTTGGAAAATGTATAAACTGAAATATTTCGAGTGTAAATTGTCCCCAAAGAATTTTAAAAAGAACTTAGTCAGAACTCTCCTCCTTTGTCGTTGGAAAATAATTTCTGTGTTGACTACAGCATCATCAACACTCATTTTCGTGTCTCAAAATGGAAAGACCACTTTATAGTTTTGCTACACTTTTTTCTTGTAAATGGATTTGATTGGAATTTCTTGAGTATGATTTGATTTCCATATATATATATATATATATATATATTTCAAAGAGCTTGAAGTGAAACCAGAAATTTGATTCCTAAATCCTATATTAAGTGATGGTTTACAATTATTAAAATGAAGCAAATTAATCATATAATGATTAATTTAAACTCTAATATTGATAACTTACCTAAAATATTCAAAAATTTGAAATATTTGGGTGAATATTTAATTGAAGGTTATACAAGAGAAATTTAAATAATTAAAATGTTCAAACTAAATTCTACTTAATTGAAGTGTTATGAAGAAAAGAAAATTTGTATAGTGTTTAATTACATTCGAGAACATTTACAAAACTTACCTAGAAAGGGTTTGAATGTAACAGAATAATATACAATAATAAATAAGTTGTCCAAAATGAATTTTGTTAGGAAATTTGAAAATAAAAATTTAGTTGATTATAAAAAAAATTATAAGCTTAACCTATATTTCAAGATATGTCAGTGAAATAAGAAATAATAATAAAAGGAGAACGCTATCTAAATAAATAAATATGAACTTAAGAATAGTTGAAGTTGAATGTTGAGGTGGAATTAACTATAATTGATCAAATAGATTTAATAAATGAGTAAGCAAAAAAAATTGTTGTGAAAATTTTGCAATAAATGTTGATAAATTAAAAATAAATCAATTGAATTGAAATATGTGGAATCGAAATCAATCAAATGTGAACACAACAAAATTTTATGGATTAAATAAAATGAATTAAAATAAATTAGTTGAATATAAATCAATTTAAAAACAAATCAAATTTATATAGTTTTAATATTAATTGTTGTATTTGATATTATGAAATTTTGAATCTATCTTTCTTTCTGGTTATTCTTATTCTTTTATCTCATTCCTTTTCGGGAATGAAAAGTTTTTAGTGGGAGAGAGTAGACCCGGATATTTTAACAGTTTTAATAACGTAATTAACTAAAATGTTGCTTGAAATTAAATAACTGGATTTCGAAATAATTGATATTTGGTATGCGTCTATTTAAACGTAGTAAAGGTCAGATTTCCATCTGAAAATATGGAAGTTTATTTTGTTGTGTAATTTTATAAAAAATTAAATCCATTAATATAATGAAAATAAAATACTCTCGAAAACTGAATATTTTTATATGATAAAATTGTAAATCATTTTCTGAGTGAGACGTCATAATTCGTTTCGCCTAATTTGGACTGCTATAGCTTTGTTTATCTTATTTTCGACGTTATAATAGCAGTTTTGACAGCGAATATTGACTTTTATAGGATGATCATCTCACTCATATCCGTATACCATTTCGCTCTCGTTGTGCTGATCTCCTCAGTATATTCATTTGTGCATTTCAAAGTTTGGTACGTGCAAAAATCCACATGATGATTAACCGTATCAGTATCCATTTTGTGACTTTTTGGTTTCCTATCCTTTCGTTGTTCACGGCAAACAAATAGCCATCACCAATTAATACTTCTAGCTTTTGACCATTGTTATTCCATGACCATTGCTATTCTCTTTGGTTGATTTATAATTCCGGTTCGTTATTTACTTTGTGATCCTTTCCCATCCTCTTCATTTCTATTCTAGCTTCTGAAAGTAATATATAATATATATATATATATATATATATATATATATATATATATATTAACTTACCCAACCTATCATCTTCTGCTTTGTCAACATCTTCCTTCATTCGCCACCCACAGATTGCACCCATTCGCATCAAACCTCCGACCGAACCTTCCACCCCACCATGACGTGACAGCGCAACAGCCCATTACCCTCCATGCAACCCATAGCCATCACCCAATAAAACCGAACAAAGCAACCTCTTCCTCTCCACCCCAGAAACCAACAACCCCATCACCAATGGCCACATGCACCCCAACCCCATTTCCTTGCAACACGCCACTGGCCAAGCCTCTCCACATCCGCCATTCACCTCTGGCCACATGTCCCTCCAACTCCCAACATCATCGAGATCTGCACCTTTCAGCTCAAAACCCACTACCGCCTTATCCCTCACCTTTCCCTTCCCTTCTGACCACTAGCAGCCTTCGGCCTCAAAATTTCGACCTCCGCTACTTTTGCTTCCCCTTCGATCCGACTTCCTAAGCCTCACGCCGCCACTCCTCTTTCTCGTTTACATTGCTAATATATATACACACACATTTATATATATAACGAGTCGCATATGTCTGCATGGCTGCCTGCTCCTCTTTTTCGCTCTTGTTCCACCTTCTCTTTTCTTTCCAGGTATCCTTTGTTTCTGTGGAAATTTTATACATATATAAACTTATTTGTGCCATCTTGAGAAATATATATGTTCATAGGCCTGTATATAATTGTGAAGCCTTTCTTTCATCTCCCATTTCTTTTATAAAGTGTAATAATATATATAGTTTGTTTAGTTCCTATGTAATTATGAAAAGAGAGGATACTGTTTTTAGTATTGATTTAAAAGAAGAAAAAAAGTACACACACACACACACATATATATTTATATGTGCATATATAGTTTAATTCCTGCATGAATGTTGTCCTTGGCTTTGTTTTTCTACTGACAGGGCTTTATTTAAAAACATAGAAGTAAAGTATTATATATATAGTATTTTGAAAGGTAATATATTCGTTTTGTTAAATAGTGATTTTTAAATTGTCACCCATATATGAGTGAGTTATTTATATGCGACGGTTGAGGTTATACTGTGTTTTACACGTGTATCTATATATTTACATATTGGGTTTATATTTGAAAGGTACATGTGTACAAAGTTGCATTAGTATACATATAATATATTAGTTTTAAGAAATGATTCTTGCATTGTATATGTAACACAATATATATGTATATATATATTAAATATATGTGTTAAATTTAATAATGATCTTGAAATATATATATATATTTCAATTTTGATATATGTATATATGTTTGAATTTAATATTGATTTTCAAATATATATATATATATATATATATATATATATATTATGAAGAATTTTATTTTAATATGTGTTTTAAAACTTTAGACTTTAAATTGTATATATATATATATATATATATATATTTGTTTCATCAATCTCTGGTCCATCTTAACTTACTTTCTCAATATGGAATTTATCGTAGCAATTCCCAGCAGGTCGCTATCTCGTAGTCATAACTGTGTCCATATCCAAGTGCGTGTCCATGTCATCTTCTTCTTTCTATAGCGTCGAATGGTGAGCAATCACTCATGATTAAGATTCTTTTGTTTAATAAATTTAATTCACCTAAATTGAGAAGTGAAATATGATGTAAAATTTGAATTGTTAAGTTATTTAATTGTTAAATATGATACGCCATTATCTGCAATTGTTCACCTTGAGATTGACACCACGACCCTGTGTATATATTATATTCAAACTTATTATTGATGATATATGCCTGTTGTTGATTTATTATCATATTTTTCTCACTCTGTCAATTCCTTGTTAGTTTAGAAATCCCTATGGATTGAAATGATACATACCCGAACGATATTATAGATTAGGGGAAAATCGTTATGGGTTGAAATGATAAACCCAAGTGATTTTCATTGAATTTAAATTTTGGGATTGCGGGTTGAAATGATATATACTAGTAAATATTTATATTGCGGAGTGAAACGATAAATATCCATATCACTTGATCATAGGGTAGAGAATTATATACTGACATCGTTGGTATTTTTTTTAAAATGATTTTCATGGTTTGAAAGAAAATAACCGATTTTTAATGAATATTGATTTTTTAAAAAGTATAATATATAAATGCTATTTTGATATATGTGTAAATTTTATATTTTTAAATTATGTGTTTGGGAAATTTTAAATTTATAAGTTAGTTTTGAAAATAATTTATTTAAGATATCTCTTATAATTTTATTATTTTAAAATATATATAAAATAAGATTTAATACAAGATACATTTAATGGTAAGATTTAATTTAATGGAATTTAATATCATTGGTTTATAATATATTTAACTATTTATTTAAATTTATATTAATATTTTAAAAATACATTTTTATATAATAAAGTTTGGGGAGATAAATTAATGTTGACTTTGAATTTAAATTGGTTTTGAATTTAATTTAAATAAGATTTGATTTGAAATTATTGATTTTGAGATTTTGAAAGAGATGATTGATAATTGATTTGATAAAAAAGCGATTAAATGAATATTCTTAATTTTAAGTAAGATTGAGACTAAATATTTAATATTAATTAAGTTTATAAATTGAGATTTTATTAATTGTTATTAAAATGATTAACTGAATATTTTCTAATTTGAATAAAATTAAAGTTAAATGTTGAAATATAAATGAAACTTATATTGAAAAATGTTTGAATATTTAAACTTTGAATCTTATTGGAATTGAATATATATTTCAAACCTTGATTTAAAATCGATAAAAATTGAAATGGTTTATTGAGAATGTGAATTTGAATTTTTAACCCTTTAAATTGAAAGCGTTGAACTCAGATTGACTTAAACTGAATTTTGGAATATAAGTTGATTTGAATCGATTTGTAGAATTGGATGAAATAATTCTAATTTGGAAACTATTTCAGTATAATCTCTTTAAATAAATAAAAACTATTTTAATTTATAACTATTTTAGTATATGTGTTATGATTTCAAAAGTGTTATAATTTCGAAAGTGTTACAATTTTGAAAGTGGTACGATTCTGGAAATGTATATTATTAAAGTGAAAAATGGTACCGAATTGATATGGTTTTGAAATGAATATGATACTTCGATATGATGTATGAACTATTTGAAATGGAATGACAACGGTGTGAAATAAGCCTTTGGTTGTTAAAGAGACAACATACTATCTGCCAATACCGAAAACCACTTTAACAACTGTGTACGCGGTGGAGATTCCAGAATGAAGTAGGATGGTTTGGCGATGATACATGAGGTTTTAGCGCAGCCCTAACTCTCATGAGTCGGCTTGGTATGGCTAAAACAGAAGCTATACCAGGCCAAGTGAAGTCGCACCTCCGATTGGGCACATTTCTTCGATACCATTCTATTGTAATTTAATTGGGCGCACCTTTGATTTGGGAATGTGTCACTAGGTGGGCAGTAATAGCCGCTATGAGTTACCACCATTTCGGGAGTGCAATTGGTTTATCTACCCTGGCATTGCCTCGCATGCCTTGTTACATGTCTTATCGTGCCTTCTACGGGTTTGGTTTGTACCATACCTATGGACTGCCATTTGATAGCCTCTAGGAATATATAAAAATGTGTTAAAGGGGATATGGGTAACGCCTTAACGCTACTTTAATAGTTTAGTTTACTATAGACATATTATAATAGCGTATATTACTACATAGTAGATAGTTCCACGGATCCTTAGAGGATGGAAATCCCAAACATCCTTTAGGTTACTTGTATTTCAGTTGACATTTCACTTGTGTTAAATCTACTGACATAAGAATGTTAATCCTTACTCGAGTGTTTTGTTTCTTGCTTTATGCTCGGGTCAGACTAAGTGTCACAACATTTGAGACTCATCTTTGGGGATTGAAGCTTTGTTTAAAGATTTATCTATCCAGCTTTCGATTTATTTCAGTCATTTATGTTCAGACTCATCAGTTGCTTATGTCTTAGAGATTCATTTGTATTTGAGATTCTGTTGTATTTTGTTTCAGACTTTCATGTCTTATAGTAGATTCATGAACTACTATTTATCTATCCCGCTGCTTATTATTGTAATATTCTGTGCCTATGATTATGTGATTGATTTACTTACTGCATATGCTAACTTTTGCCAAATATAAATTAACATTCTATTGTTTTGAGTAATTCAAGTCAAACGTGTGCGGATGCGAATGGTTCAAAATACCAAGTCATTACAACATTAATTATATAGCCATAACTACTAAAATCTTTATTAATTAAAGGTTAAATATGTATAAGTATTCATATTAACTGTATAACCATAGGTAAAATCTTTATTGATTAACAATTACGTAATACCATTTTATGTATCCATTAATTCATTTAACATTTGGAAACTATATATTTTTGTTAAATGCCCATTTACAATATCAATAAGAATAAAGATGCAACTCGGCTTAACATAATAGTTGTGGCCTATTAATAATTCAACTTGCAATAGATGTTGTTTAAACTTGGACCTAATATACGACAATGAACAAACTTTGATAAAAACTATGTTTATTGAAATGGATAAAAGACATTTTCTATGCGCTATGCAATTTCAGCTGTAAGAAATTATAAAGTCATCTATATTTATATAATAAATGGCCGGAAACAACTTATAAAACCACAAAATAAATAATTTTTTACATGCTTTGGATTCCATTCATCAAATTTATAGCATATTGCATAAGAAAAACCATGACTTCAGCTATTGCTAAAATCAAAAGCTTTAATATAAGAAAAATAGGAGATGCAAATGAAAACTTTTCGTTGGTTGGTCACTTAACTTTAAATTCTATCTTCCATTTTTCCAAACTACATCAATAACCTTTCTTTCCATGTAATATAATAAATGATAAATCTTAAACCTGAAGATTATATTAACATCTTTATCTCTAATTCCCAAATCCTTGTAGCAACTGCATATTACCCCAACTGTATTCAATCATTACTATATAACAAGATATACTATTTTCTTCTCACAATAAACTGAATACCTTCTTTGATAGCCTTTCAACTATATGCAAATAACATACCAAAGTATAGAAATTATATATATTTTCCATTTGAAAAGAGTAAAAAATGAAAATTCAAATTTTTATACACGGCAATGATTCCATATGAGATTAAGAATATACCACTGCTTCGTGTCTTTTAATTCAAAGCAGGAGTTAGACCTTAGGACCATTCTCCACCCACGCACTTCCTCTAAAATTAGAAAGTTATGAAAATAGAGAGTGAAATATGTCAAATTGCAAATTAAATAAAAGGTGAAGATAATTTTAAAAAGATACATTAAAGTAAGTAGTAGATATTTCCATATTTTGTAATGTGATGATTGAAAAGAAATATGTTAAGCATAATATATGCATTATTTATACTCAAGAAATGACAAAACTCTTAGGAGTACTACAAAAGATATAATAACAAGAAAGACTATGGTTCCCTAAGATCATTTTTTTAATCAAAAAGGTAGTAATTTTGATTATTTCAGAAGTACACTGAGTGAAGAATCCAAGATAATGGAATATAACTGATAAAAAGAAAGGATACGAACCATGCTAATTCTTACTCAGCTAGTTTGCAGCCACATCACTTTTAAGGAATCTTTTAGAAATTCAAAGTGGAAAGAGGTATAAGTAACCAATCACAAAATGAAAAGTAAAAAAGAAAAAAGGCAATTAGGAAACTCCATATCCAAATAACATACCAAAGTACATAAATTAGCTTTTTTCCTTTTGAAAAAAGGAAAAAGATGAGAATTCAAATTTTTATACACACTAATGATTCCACATGAATTAAGAATATACCACTAGTACCTAATTTAAAAGAAGACTCATTGTTCATACAAACTAAGAAATGGTGTAAATCAAACCTAAATAAATAATAATGGCCTTTTATCCTCCAATTCTTTACTTATTCGTAGGAGCCTTTTTTTCCTTTTTGAACTCATACTATTCACTTCTTCATCAATTGAGAATGGTTGAATGATTCAAAATCAAAGTCCCACAGAATTTTTTGAAGAAATAATAAAAACAATTATAATTTTGGTTAGAAGAATCAATACCGGTTGATAAAAGTGGGTACATGCAATCACCATTTTTGAGTTAAATGAGAAGAGGAACGGCTGGGGAAAGTAGTTGCAAAAAGGAGGGTGAAAATAGATCGTGGCAAAGAACGTAACTGTTGTAGTGGGGAAATTGTAAAAGACAAAAGTAGCCTTAATAAAAAAATTACGTGGAATTGCAGCTAAGGTGATTTTAGGAAATGCCAAAAAGGCTTCACTTTGACCAAGTTGACAAGGCATTTGCTTTATATATAAGATATACATATATACATAAACATACATACATACATACATACATACATACATACATACATACATATATATATATACACGGAGAGTAATTGATTTATGGCTAAGTCATAGGGATGCGAGGTCAATAAGTTACATGACGGAAGTTTGCCCTTCACTTTGAGGTTACTAGTACTTATGTACACTTTTACTGATGAGAGATGTCCTTATGATAAGTATTTGTAATGACGCGAGGTGAGTTCTAAATCCAGTAGGGGAAATCTGTCCAACTAATCTTGCAATCCATTCCTATGAATATTGGACTAGTGTAAGATGTCATTGTAGGTATGGGCTATAAAACGAAGATCCTTCTTCAGGATTTGATGTATTAAGTGGTTGGACACGCCTTTTTCCCTAGACGAAGTATTAAATTGCCAAGGGGTTATGCTAGGAGGTATCTCTACAGGGGTCCGCTTCTAGAAATAGACCTAAAATGATGGGGTTTGTCTAATTTCCACTTAGAATTATCAAATGGCCTATGAGATTCCATATGATGTTAGCAAGATAATACTATTGTGGAGCACGCTTCTAGAACTAGGCCTTAAATGAAAAGGTCTGCCTATTTTCCACTGGGTAGTAGTAAGTGGCTTGAGAACCGTCTCTTACATTATTAGCTATTTATGACGTATGATTGGGATATGGTATATACTTTTGGAATAGAAGGTATTAAGTGGTCAGACCCATCTTCTTTCCTTAAAGAAGTATTAAATGATTTTAATGATTTTACTTCCGTAGACTTATTCTTATTTTGAAATATACTATCCAAGTACTAAAAAGGTAAGACCCAAAGTTTTTCTTCACCAGAAACTTGTTGTTCTGACCCCGCCTTATTACAACACATGTTAAGGATGGAGTGATAGCGGTGACGGTTTTTAGAGATGGGAAGCTTGGCTTGTGGCACTATTTGTCGTTATTACTTGCTTTATGTGTATCCATGTATTTAGACCACTGTTGTAAGAAAATTATGTTACATTTTTGTGGAGTACTTTATTAAGACATTTTTATGGTTTTGAAATAAATGGGTAGAATTTACTATTGTATTTTGTTCCATCCGCTGTGAGTTCAAAAAGTAGTTATGGCTCTGCAATGTTATTTCTTTTTATTACTAAAAACTTACCTTAGAATGGATCTAAGTTTTGACAGGCCTTTTACACGTTAAAATTTAGGCATGTTCTGGGGTAGGTTGTTACATTTGGTATTAGAGCTTTAGGTTACTTGAACAATGAGAAAAAACTATGCGTATGAGAGGTGTATTTGTTATTTTGAAAAAAATCAAAAGAATTTTCAAAAGAATTCTTACTATATACACACGCATGTACACCCCTATAACCCTTTTCTTGAACATACGCACATACACTAGGCAAACTTTTCTTTTTTTCAACAGGTAAATACTATCTTAGGAAATCGTCTGTAAAGGTTTAACTTACCTATAGTTGATATGGATTATACTCAATCTTCTTCCGAACAAGGGAATGCTACCTACGAAAAACCACCCATTCGTGTAATGCCTGAATGGTTTAAATAACACCTTAGGATTGTCGGGCAGATTACTATTCCTCCAACTGCACAAGTAGCGCCTACTACCCCGGCCGTTGATGCAACATCCCATTTTGTCAACTTTCCTAAGCTATGTAAGAACCTTCTCAATATTGGGGTGAGAACATACTCTAGAATTGAAGGATATTTAGAAGCTAAAGAATGGATTGGTAACTGTGAGAAGATATTTACATAGCTTGGTTATGATGATTAGTTAAGAAGAAGAATGACAGCTTTGCACCTCAGGGAAGAAGCTTTAAATTGTGGAAATTTGTGATGGATGAGCACCCGAGCATGATATTCTCTTAGGATGATTCACGAAGCGATAAAAATTAGATTCATGTAACAACTCGCATATTTTATGATTGTGTATTTAAATGTTTTATTTAAATATAACATCGTTATTCGGTTTAAAGTCCGTAATGCTACTTTTTGTAAACTATCGAATTAGGATCGAGACCACTTCCATTGAGTCCAAAACGGCATTTCCGACCATTTTGAGTATAAACATCGATTTGTTTATAGTTGAGTAGAATTTTGCTATTTTTCTATTAGAGTTTGGGTTTGGGTTTCAGCCTACTAAGAGAACCCAACTCCTCTGCATAATAACTCCCACTCCACCCCTCCTCTCTTTATTCATTTTCATTTCCTAATACTCTCAAGCCTTAGAAAGAATGGTGGGAAGAGGAAGTTTAATATTCCTAAGCCCTGGTTTCTCGTAGGAAATCAAATTCAAGTTACAAATCAAAGAGAAGCTTAGGTAAGAATCATCTTCATCTTCTCCATCTCAATCTCTCTTCAATTTTAAAAAATTCATATAACATAACTTAGGAAATTCATTTCATTTGTTAATAGATTGAAGATTCTAGTGGTGTATTGAAGAGGAATTGGTCTAGCTTTGTTTTAAAGCCTCTCATTATTTTTTTAGTTTAAAGGTGAGTTTTTGAACTCACATCTACGTCTATAGCTTTCATTGTTATTAGATATGAATTCCTAACATCTATTCATGTTCATTTGCTTTTGATTTGAATTGATTTGGCGAATTTTCCAAATTTTGGTGTTTTGAAGTTAAAATCTTTAAAGATCCTATCTTGGATATTTATACATGTTATTTGGGGTGTATCGAAGAGCCTATAGGGCTGGGTTGGTGCTTGGCATAAATCCCTAGCCTCCGTCGCTCGTCCAATCGCTTCCGAATCCATTTGGCCATCACTGGCCTAGTCTAATTTCTGCCCAGTTGAACCAACTAGATGTCTGATTGGTAATTTCAGACGTCTGGTTATGGTCCAGGCAGAAAACAAAAAAAAGGCAGAGACAAATTCCAGACGTCTGATATATTAGTTCAGACGTCTAGTCATGGTTCAGATGTCTAGGTTGTAATTTCAGACGTTTGGAAGGTTTCCTGGAGTATTTCCAAAACCCAAATCCAGACGTCTGGTTGAACCTTCAGACGTTTCAAACTGTTTATTTTTTCCTATTTGCCTATTTTTTGAGTAAATTTCCAATGTTCGTCGATTTCTTTTGAACCGAGTAGTTGTTATCACTGACTTCTTTTCTGGATTCTTGGGAATATAAATTTTGATGGATTTGGTATCGATTTTTTTGGATTTTATTCACGACTTTGAATGTGAATTTTTGACGATCGATTGTTTTTACAATCATTTTCTGTGATTTGTCATTTTAAAATAAAAAGGTTTCTATACTAGTAGTAAATATTCAAACTCTTTCACAAAAATAATTTCAACATTACTTTTAATGCAGAACTCGTTTTCAAATCTGTTTTCTAATCTATTAGTATATACAAACCTTTACCTCATTCATATGAGAAATCTAATTAAACGACTTAGCAAAACAAATGGTATGAAACGCTTGCATTTTCTTTGTCGGTTAATTCTTGGACTTGTTCGATTGAACTCTAGTGATAATTTTTGAGTGGAAATCTACAATTTATTCGTAAATACTTAAGTTAAGCAAGTGGTTATGGGACATGAAGCTAAACTCATTTATTTACTAGCTTACTATAATTCACACTTCTTATATCAATGGTGATCATTTTTTGGTTTAGACTAGCGATATGCGATGTCTCTTTGTCCACATGGAGGGACGGTATCCCATTATGTTATGCTTCGTCTCTCTTTGTCCATGTGGGGGACAGTACCTCGTTTTATTGAGCTTTGTCTCATTTCTTTTATGGGTTAGCGACCCATGGTCTTTGGACCGTTTGTGGAGCAATCAGCTCGAGAAGTCGGTGCACGGGGCGTATCTTTCTCGGTGCGTCGATGTTCGACTTTGCATGGGGCGTATCTTTTTAGGTACGTCGATGTTTGTTTATGCATGGGGCTTATCTTTTTAAGTTCGTCAAAGTTTGTTTATGCATGGGATGTATCTTTCTAGGTGCGTCGATGTTCGACTATGCATGGGGCTTATTTTTCTAGGTGCATCGATATTCGACTGTGCATGTGGCGTGTCTTCCTTGGTCCGTTGATGTTCAGTACATAGGATAGCTTCTCGTTTGTGATACACGTGTTGATGAGTATTCATGCTCCTATTTTGATAGGTGTCCCCTTTTGTGATTTTTGGATTTCTAATTGATGATTTTTGGAAATTGTGTTTCACCAATTTTTGGTGATTTATATTGATGAGCTTTATCAATATTTGTAGTTTGGTGAATAAGCTAAAGAATATGATGTTCGTTTCGGTGTTTTGAGATTCTTGAGATATAGTATGATTTTGTTGTTATTTAATGCATACTTGTCACAGTATGGCTTTATTGTTATCATACGTTTTTGTCGTATCTCTTATCCTATCTCATTTTTATATGATATTTATAGCTAGACTGATCTATTTATTATTTATTTCAAAAAAAGAAACTCGGGTCAGACCGAGATATTACAGGTGCTTCCACTTGACTTCTTAGCTGGGACTAGCTTTTGACTTTTGGCTAACTACTTTGCTTAGCAGTTTTTGTTTTTACACATTCGAGATAGAGACTCCTTGATGTATGCTTATTCTTTTGTTTAGCACTTGTACCTATTCTTTTGTGATATAGTGGATCTTATATGACCACTACTTTGATGAGCACTTTTATATGTTATATTCATATCTGTTTCTGCCCTAGTGATATGAATATATGTGATAGGTTTATGTTATGTTTGTTTTATCTTTGTTTTCGAAGGTCACATAGCCACTTTGTAGTAGTTTTGAGTTTGTATCGATATATCGGATTTCCTCTCGCAATGAAATGCATGTAATACTATATGACATATCGGTACTCGCACAAAGCAATGACACCGATGGCCGCTCCTCAACAGCCTTATTCTTCATGCTAGTTGACGGCATTACTCCATAGTGTCCTTGGCTAGTGTGAGTATAGAGGTGGGGCGTCACAGCTTGGTATCAAAGTCAAACTTTAGAACAATATAGAATATTATGACAGGGATCATCATCCTAAGTCTCTCTTAGGAATCGTGCCTTAGGATTTAATTCAAATCTTTGAACTGTTTTATCCTATTTTGTTTTATGATGCCTTGTTTTATCAATCATGATTATTTGATATTCATTTTGAGAATAACCTTTTTCATCTTCTTTCTTTCTTTCTTAAAGAAGAGAAATGGTTAGACCAGGCAGTCCTAATGTCGGCCAATCTTGTGCTACTCCTTAGGATGGAGTATTTATGTTTGCCCAGCAGCTTTTATATCTCGTAAAGAATGCTCAAGCTGTCGGATCCATTCCAAAGCCTACTCATCCGAAATCTTGATTTGCATGCTCGTGCAGAGATTATACCGATTTGGGTGGAAGGCCATTCAAGGGTTCCGAAAGTGCTATAGAAATCCAAGCTTGGCTTAGAACATGCGATCGCATCCTTTCTCGCATGAATCTTGTGAATCTTTATCGAGTCCAAGTGGCTTTTTGCATGCTCCAAGAAAGAGCATTAGATTGGTATGAGCTTTTGATTTTGAAAATCATTGAAGCAGATTTTAGTTGGGAGCAATTTCAAGAATGGTTCGAGTTGAAGTTTGTGTTGGAAGCTGAAAAGGTAACTTTGGCCCGGCGCTTTATTGACCATGTTCCAGGTGAATCTTCTGTGATGGACTAATTTTGAATCTCGCTCTCTAAATATGGGATCAAGTACATTAATACCTCATTGAAGAAAAATCAGAGGTTTGACTATGGGTTGAATAAGAACCTCAAAAAGTCATTACTTCTAAAATTAGAAGTTTCTTTTGATCAGCTTGTTGATTTCGCTCTTCGACTCGAAGAGGCCGATAAAGAAAGTGATGTTGAAGTTGTGGGTGTCAAACAAAACTTCAACAATAACATGAAGAGGACTTTTATGTTCAAAGGCTCTAATCCCAACAAGAAAGGGAAGCAAGAAATTATGATAGCAAAAGCTCCTACCTCTAGTAGTGGACAATGCTACAATTGTGGTTCTACGACCATTATGCAAAAGAGCGTCCGAAACCCCTTTATTGTCGCTATTGCAAAAAATCAGGTCACCATATATCTTCATTCCCCATACTTCAAAGTAGGAAGGAGGGAAAGCTGAATGTTGTGCATGCCCCTAGTAACACTTCTCATGGTCAAGGTGTTTCTCATTCTATCCTTGATGACATTATTATGTTTCGTGATCAACCTATTCGAGTTCTTTTTGACACCGGTGCATCCCACTCTTTTACATCAAAGAACTTGTTGATACTTTTACTTTAAATGTTATGGGCTTGACGACTTCTTTGAGAATTGCGAATCGGTTTGGTGGATCCGCAACACTCGGTTTACTTTGTAAAGAAGTCGAGACTATTTTATGTGATTCTGCGTTCTGAGCCGATTTGCATTTTATGCGTTACTTAGGCTTCAGATTCGATTTTTGGGAAAGGATCGGCTTAATCATTATGAAGCCCATATCCTATGTCCCGAGAGGACTATCCATCTTCGACATTCTCAATCTGTTAAGTAGGTTTTTAAATTTCTTAATGATTTTGATTCCAATTCGGTGGCATCATTTTATTCTTTAAACCTACATGATGAGGGAAATGTTATTTCTCCCACTCAAGTAGTTTGTGAATTTTCCGGCATTTTTGAGCTTGTCTTAGGATTACCACCTAAGCGATCTATTGAATGGTGCAAAGGTCTTTTGCTCTTCCTTGCCATAGGTTTTCATTAGCTATGAGTTGCGGAGAGTAGCACCATATACCACATTTCGCACTCGTTATGATTCTTATGAATGACTCGTGATGTCATTCGGTTTGTTCAGCTTATTTCATCCATCTTATGAATCGAGTATTCTATGAATATCTCGATGAGTCCACCCTTGTATTCATTGATTATGCATAAAACTTCTTACTTCAAATTTTCTCTCGTGTTAATATGCTTTTGTGGTTGTTACGTTTTGTTTTCTTCTTATGTATTGCGAGGATGCAATTTCTTTAAGGAGAGGAGTCTATAACAACCTGCATATTTTACGATTTTATATTTAAATGTTTTATTTAAATACAGCATCATAGTCGGTTTAAAGTCCGAAATACTACTTTTTGTAAACTGTCGAATTAGGACTCGAGACTTCTTCCATTGAGTCCAAAACGGCAATTGCGACCTTTTTGAGTATAAACATCGATATGTTTGGAGTTGAGTAGAATTTTGTTATTTTTCTATTAGGCTTTAGGTTTGGGTTTCAGCCCACTAAGAGAACCCAACTCCTCTACAAAATAACTCCCATTCCACTCCTCTCCTCTTCATTCATTTTCATTTCCTAATACTCTCAAGCCCTAGAGAGAATGATGGGAAGAGGAAACTAATATTCATAAGCCCTAGTTTCTCTTAGGAATTCAAATTCAAGTTATAAATCAAAGAGAAGCTTAGGTAAGAATCCTCTTCATCTTCTCCATCTCAATCTCTCTTTAATTTTCAGAAATTCCTATAACTTAACTTAGGAAATTCATTTCATTTGATAATGGATTAAAGATTCTAGTGGGGTATTGAAGAGGAATTGGTCACGCTTTGTTTTAAAGCCTCTCATTTTTTGTTTTTGGGTTTAAAGGTGAGTTTTTGAGCTCACATCAACGTCTATAGCTTTCATTGTTGTAGGTAGGAATTCCTAACATCTACTCATGTTCATTTGCTTTTGATTTGAATTGATTTGGTTTATTTTTCAAATTTTGGCGTTTTGAAGTTAAAATCTTTAAAGATCCTATCTTGGATATTTGTACATGTTATTTGGGTTGTATCGAAGAGCCTATCGGGCTGGGTTGTCGCTTGGCATAAATCCCTAGCCTCCATCGCTCGTCTGATCGCTGCTGAATCCATTTGGCCATCATTGGCCTAAGCTAATTTCTTCCCAGCCGAACCAACCAGACATCTGGTTAGTAATTTCAGACGTCTTGTTATGGTCAGGCAGAAAATAAAAAATGGCAGAGACAAATTACAAACGTATGATTTATTGGTTCAGACGTCTTGTTAGGGTTCAGAAGTTTGGGTTGCAATTTCAGACGTTTGGGAGGTTTTCTAAAATGTTACCAGAACCCAAATTCAGACGTCTGGTTTAACCTCTAAACGTCTAGAATTATCCTGTTTTCCCTATTTTTTCAGTAAATTTCTAATGTTTATCGATTTTTATTGATCTGATTAGTTGTTATCACTTTTTCGACTTTGATGAATTTTTTTTTGGATTTTTAGGATTATTCATTTTGATGGATTTTGTATCAATTTCTTTGGATTTGATTCACGTCCTCGAATGTGAATTTTTGGTGATCGATTGTTTTTACAATCGTTTTTTTGTGATTTGTCAATTTAAATTTACAAAGGTTTCAATAATAGTAGTAAATATTCAAATTCTTTCACAAAAATGATTTCAACGTTACTTTTAATACAGTATTCATTTTCAAATCCGTTTTATAATCTATTAGTATATACAAACCTTTACCTCATTCGTATGAGAAATTTAATTAAACAACTTAGCAAAACAAGTGGTATGAAACACTTGCGTTTCTTTATCGGTTAATTCTTGGACTTGTTCGATTGAAATCTTGTGATAATTTTTTAATGGAAATCTATAATTTGTTCGTAAATACTTACGTTAAGCAAGTGGTTATGGGACATGAAGCTGAACTCATTTATTTACTAGCTTACTGTAATTCACGCTTATTATTGATCAATAGTGATCATTTTATGGTTTAGACTAGCGATATGCGATGTCTCCATGTCCGCATGAGGGGATAGTACCCTGTTATGTTGAGCTTCGTCTCTCTTTGCCCACATAGGGAACTATACCTCGTTTTATTAAGCTTCGTCTCATTTCTTTTATGGGTTAGCAACCCATGGTCTTTGGACCATTCGTGGAGCAATCTACTCGAGAATTCGGTGCATGGGGCATATCTTTATAGGTGTGTTGATATTCGACTTTGCATGGGGCGTATCTTTTTAGGTAGGTCGATGTTTGTTTATGTGTGGGGCATATCTTTCTAGGTGCGTCAATGTTTGTATATGCATGGGGCGTATCTTTCTAGGTGGGTCGATGTTCGACTATGCATGGTGCGTATCTTTCTAGGTGCATTGATGTTCGACTATGCATGGGGAATATCTTTCCAAGTGCGTCGATGTTCGACTGTGCATGCGACGTATCTTTCTAGGTGTGTCGATGTTCGGTACATGTGATAGCGTCTCATTTGTGATACACGTGTTGGTGAGTTTTCATGCTCCCGTTTTGATTGGCCTCCCCCTTTGTGATTTCTGGATTTCTAATTGATGATTTCTGGAATTCGTGTTTTACCAATTTTTGGTGATTTATATTGATGAGCTTTATCAATATTTATGGTTTGGTGAATAAGCTAAAGAATATGATGTTCTTTTCGATGTTTTGAGATTCTTGAGATAGAGTATGATTTTATTGTCATTTAATGTATACTTGACATAGTACGGTATCATATGTTTTTGTCATATCTCTTATCCTATCTCATTTTTATATGATATTTATAACTAGACTGATCCGTTTATTATTTACTTCTTAAAAAGTACTCGGTTAAGACCGAGATATTACAGGTGCTTCCACTTGACTTCTTAGCTGGGACTAGCTAATTTTGACTTTTGGCTAACTACTTTGCTTAGTAGTTTTTGTTTTTATACATTCGAGATAAAGACTCCATGATGTATACTTATTCTTTTATCTAGCACTTGTACCTATTCTATTGTGACGTAGTGGATCTTATATGACCACAACTTTGATGGGAACTTTTATGTGTTGTATTCCTATTTGTTTCCTACTTAGTGATATGAAATCCGTGACTGGTTAATGTTATGTTTATTGTATATTTGTTTTTGAAGTTCACATAGCCACTGTACAGTTGTTTTGATTTTGTATCGATATGTCGGATTTCCTCTGACAACGAAATGCATGTAATACTATCTAACATATCGAAACTCGCATAAAGCAATTACACGGATGGTCGCTCCTTACAACCTTATTCTTCGTGCTAGTTGATAGCATTACTTCGTAGTGTCCTTGGCTAGTGTGAGTATAAAGTTGTGTCATCACAATTCATGTCTATAGTAGAGGTCGTCTTGCAATTGGAAAAGCTCATTCAATTGAGAAAAGAAGATTCTACATTTAAGGAGTATATAGATAAGTTTACTGATTTGGATAAATTTGGCATGAACCTATAGACACTCATATATGGGCCACGTATGAGATGTAGGTCGAAATGGCAATGCCACACGTGACCAATGAGGAAGATAAAAGAGAAATAGAGAAGTCTTCACAGACCCAAAAACAGGGAGGATCAAAGAAAGGACTTTTTGGGCCAATAAGAAGTTGAAGGGTATTTTTAAGAAGGAAGTAAAGATGTGTAAGAGATGCCAAAGGAGGGGTTATGAAGTCAAAGATTGTAGGGTGAGTCTGTTGAAGGAAGCCTTTAAAGTAAAGTGCGTTGGCTACAACAAGGAAGGGCATCACAAGATTCAATGTCCCAAGAAGGCGAAGGAAGGACCAAGCAGACAGGTCGACACTATTGATGTTATCCCTATTTCAAGTAACCCAACAAGGGACCAAGGAAAACCAGCTCTAGAAGGTGTAACTCTTATTTTTTGGGTTACTATTTGTACCATATTTGATTCGGAGGCATCACATCCTTTATAGCCAGGAATGTAGTAAATTCCTTAAACTTTAAAATTCAGATGCTCAACAGAAAAATAGAGATTTCCAATCCCATTGGGGGTTCGACCCATATTTCATTTATTTCCAAAGGTCTCGTATTAGATATATGCGACTTTGATTTCATATGTACTGCGTACGTTCTTATTTTCATGGGGTATTGGCTTAGCTTAGGTACAGATTGGTTGTAATATTATGGAGCCAATCTTGACCATGATAAAATGGTGGTATGATTAAGGAGTCGTTGAAGCCATGACCTACAGGTTTTTTGTATGCCCAAAACTTTATTAGTAAGCCATTTGTACTCACTGAATCTATCTGTTGATCAAGAAGCACTATCTGTACCCGTAGTTTTTGAATTTCTTGATGTCTTCGAGGAGGCGTCGGGTCTCCCATCCCATAGGGAGATTGAGTTCCAAAACAAATTGGAGAAGGACGCAAGACTCATAGTTCTGCCTTTGAGACATATGGCCCCCAAAGAAAGAAGGAAATTAGATAAGGAAACCACAAAGCTAGTGAAGAACGGATTCATCTATAGAAGTACATCTGAGCGGGGAGTTGCTATCGTTTTTTCTACTAAGACTGATGGTCCTTTAAGATTTTGCGTCGATTATAAGCAGTTGAACAAGTTAACAAGGAAAAATCGGTACCCTTTACCTATAATAGATGACTTATTCGACCAACTTGTAGGAGCTAAAGTCTTTTCATAATTAGACTTAGCAACGGGATTCCATCAGTTGAGGATTGCAAAGGAAAGCAAACCGAAGACCACATTTCGTATGCTATATGGACTTTATGTAACATCCCTAATTTTTGATAACATTATTCAGAAGATTTAATTTGATAAATTAAAAAAAAATTGATGATAAGGAGATTGAGATTTGGATAAAATACATAATAGAGCTGTGCTTATTAACAAGATAAATGGGCTTTAAATTGGGTTAAAGGTTAATTAACTTACACATGGGCATATTAGTAAATTAGCCAATTTATTTACATGGCTATATGCTTTTGTAATTGTCCATTCACATTTCATTTTCCATCTTTAACAAATGAAAAATAAAAAAGCTAAACCATAGCAGCCCATTAAGAAGGAAGGAAAAAGAGGAAATTTCAATCAAAAGATATGATCAAAGCTTGAGAGGATTAAGCAACAAAAAATCTCAAGTTCCTTATCAAATCTAAGGTGAATACTAATCTCGTACCATCTCTATTTTATTATATGGTTATAGGGTTTCAGATTTATGATTTAAATTCGTTTTTGTGATAAAATGGATGATGATATGCTTGAGTTAAAATATGTTTATTTATTTTAATCCATACGCATATCTATTTGCATGGTTTTGATGTAAAAACCAAGAATCCACGCTTTCAAATTGCCATGGAAAATTTTTATGTTAAGTAAAATATGATTTTGGAGATGACTTTTAATTTTTGAATTTTCTAAGCTAAGGAAATATTATTATGAATTTTAAAGTGAAATATGATATAATTGTGTTAAAAATTTATTTGGAGAACTTTAGGAAGAAATTATGTCTAATATTTTAATATGTTTGATCACATGATGAAATTGAATTTCTATGATTTTTGAGGATTTTCCTTAATTGATTTACTGGGGAAAATAAATTGTTTTAAAAGGACTTTTCTGAAATAATTGGTTTTTGTATATGGAAGGGCTTAAACATTACATTTTTATGGTTTTGATCTGATATAAAAGCGACAGTTTTAAAAGTAAATTATTTGAAAAGTATTATAATATCCAATCAATGGTTTACAAATAGGCAAGTTATTAAAAAGAAATTACTAAAATTTGCAACAATTCATCCTTTAATTTAGAAAAAGTTGTTTTGCCCCAGGACAGTAAGTACCTTTCGACTCCACTAATTCCTCCCTAACACGTTTGAAACCTACATAGTCAAAACCAATACACATGGTATAACATATATGGTATGTAGTGGATTGGAAGGAAGGCGGAAGCCTTGGTGTCGAAATGTTAGCTTTCGAAGGGGTCGGAAACCTGCTTTGTTTTCATAAGACAAAATTCATGCCTTTTTACTTAGAGCTTTCAACATAGTCTAAACGTATGCTTTTGAAAGGTTTTTATAATTAGCTTTTGACGAAGGTTGTCATGTTATGATAAAGTATTAGCTCTCAAAGGGGTGCCTTTTTCCTTAAAATAAAAGCCTTCGAAAGGGTCGGTTTCGACCCAGCCAAAACCTAACCGCTAATCTACATTTTGACTATATTGACTAGTAATGCTTTCGAAAGGTTTTCCTTATTTTATCTTAAACTAAGCCTTTTTCCTAACTGCTTTTCAAAAAGTTGATGGTTTTGAAGGTGATGGAGTCGAAAGGAGGTTTCGACTCTGCCCTTCAAAGTTTAAAATTTTAAAGGTCTTTGCATTCAACTAGGTGGTTCCGAAACCATCAACTTTTCACCAATTCAATTTTAGTTGGTTTCGAAAAAGATACTTTCGTGTACAACCACATTGACCCAAATGTTGCTTTAAAGAGTAAAGCTAATGCTTTCGATAGAGTATTTTTATTTCTTTCAAGTTATATTTTAAAGAGCACTTTGATACAATTGAAAGGTACCAATGGTTTCAAAAAAAACTATTTTCCAAGTGCTTCGAATGGTATGTTTACTATGTTGTGAAAAGAAGTCTTTTCTTTCGAAGGAGTCCATCTAGAGGTTTTGAAAAAAATGTTTTTATGATTTCAAAACATAAACCCAATCTCAATTTAAAGTAATAACCATGGCATAAATAAACTAAGTGTTTTGAAATGGAGAAGTTTTTCTTGATTTAAAACGGTTAAACTGTTTAACCAGTTTATACAAATAAAGTGGTTTTCAAGGATAATGAATGACATGTGTTGGTATTATTTTGTTGCTATGTTTACTTCTTCATATACTTACTCACGTTATTATTAACCCATAATTATATTTTGGGGAAAGGGCAGGGTCACCAATTAGGTTGACCCCGTAGTGATTATAACTTAATAGATGTTAATTTTAATTAATGATGTTGACAGGGGCCAATAGATTTATAATAAGCCCAAGAAAACCGTATGATATTGGCAGGTGCCAATAGGTTCATAATCAGGCCATGAAAACTATGGTTTGATACTGACAATGGCCAGTAGGTTTGTAGTTAGCCTATGAAAACTATATTTGGATTAAGATATTGATAGATAGTCAATAGTTTCCTTACTAGCTCATGCAAACTAGGATATGTAAAATGATATTGGGGTTACCAATAGGTTCTTAATGATCCCATGAAAACTATGAATTTGGGCGAATAATCCATAAATATCTAAAAGGTTAATTGTAACACTTAAAATATAATTGAGATAGATAGTCATAATAAATGGGGATGGGTAATCTAGATTTTATTTACTTGTTTTGCATATCAACCTAATATTTTGAAATACTATGTTTAACCATTATGGATGCAGGAGCACGGTATATGGTTTTATAAAATGTTTTAGGATACCAGTGATGGAAAAACCCATTTCGCTAAGCGGTGTGGTCTCACTGGATATCCAAATGGTTTGAGATGGTAGATTCATATTCATACCAGACTTTATTTCTGACTCGAAGTTTTTATTTTTCCCTTAAGCTCTCGTGTACTCAATTGATTTTGATAGGTTGATAGTTTAGGTTTTCAGGTGTCCTTTTAGATGAATAAAGCTTCTGAAGACATGTAGGAGGCAAGCTTGTTATTAGAGTTATTTATTTCCATTATGTGTTTGGCTGTAAAGGCAAACTATTTTAGTGCCTTATTATGTACTCTAGTGAACCAATTGTGTATCTTCATATGTCACTCTTGGCGTATTTGTTACTATCATATGTTATCTGAACATGGTCTACGAATTGGAATTTGATATATTTTGAAATGGAATGTGGATTTTATTTTATGTTTAATTTTTTTCCATATTCTGGTATTTCTATGTATCAATGTATCTAATATAGCCGTATTTGATGGTCGAGGATTAATAAAAATGGATGACTGTAGCATCCACAGCCGTTTATTTTAGGCCTCTAAGTTGGGGGATGTTACAAGTTAGTATCAGAGCATAGGCATATGAAACTTTAAGGGAAACATAAACTTAAACGATTTTTCAAACATAATCCAATGGTATAGATAATAAGATTGGGGTTTGGGTTAATGTTATAATAATGCGCTTGTGTTTGATATATAGTTATATATAAGTATGTATCCCCCGTTCTTTTATATTGTTCTTCTGTATCTTACTATGGCTCGTATGCAGATTTACGAGAAAGGAGATATGGAAGCAGGAAATGAAAGAGGAAATCTCGGTAGAGGAAGCACCATACTAACGGAAATGTTCGAACCACTATCAGGAGAAACCGGGTCAATCGAATAATGCTGGTAATCAGTATGTGGAAGCTAATATGGGTGCTAGAAACCCACTAGTAGATATGAGGGCGATGTATCAGCTCTTTATTTGGATGATGCAAGTAGGAGTTGCGGCCGATGTTGCTAGAATTGTAGGTGGAGCTAATCTTGTGGCTCTAGTTGGGAATATTGCTTTGTTGAGTAGAGATTATACCAATTTGAGTGGTAAGACATTCTTGGGAACGGAAAGTGCTTGGTTGTTGCATTGTGAGTGAATATTTACTTATTTGGTTCTGAATGATGGGAAAAAGAGAAGGTTGGCCTCTAAGTAGTTGCAGGGGTTGGCACTACACTAGTGGAATAGTATTACTGCTAGAGTGCTAGAAGAGCAGTTAACATGGGCCAATTTTAAGATGGGATTTGAGCATATGTTTGTATCTGAGTTTGCTAAGTCTGAGTGGGTGAGGAAGTTCATGGATTTAGTTCAAGGAGAGATGTCAGTAGTCGAGTATGCTACTAATTTTGAAGAACTATCTTGGTATGGGTGTAACGACCCGGAATTTGAAATCTATATAAATAATTTAACTGGTTTGATAATTTTTCTTTATAATTTTAATTTAAACTGATAAATTTATTCTTTTTATGGTTACTAAATATTTAATCTGATAATTGTGATCAATATCTTTTTAGCAGTTTAAAATATTGATAGAATTTTTTCAAAAGCTAATGAAATTTTATTCTATTTATAATATATATGTTTGATATATATTGTGAATAGAGATATCTTTTGTTTTAAATAAAAGATTGAATTTTCAAATTGTAATATATATGTATGTATATGTTATGATTTGGAATTGTTTTGAAATTTAATTTAATTTATTTATAATTTATATTTGGATGTATTATAATTTAGAGCTTCTTAAATTTCAATATTTTTCAAAAAGTTAATTTAGATTTGTCAAATTGTTTTCAATTATAAGATAATTGTTTATTTTTAAAAATATGATAGTTAAAAGGAATTTAAACAAGCTTTGCTTTAAAATGCTCAAATTAAAATGGTTAAATGATAAAAATAAAGGTTTTAGATTTTAAATAACATGTATAAGATGTATATTTATATTTGAATTATCATTAGTTTTAGAATATTTCCTTTAAAAAGTAAATTTATTTATATATATATATATATAAGTATTTATCTACCTAGTAAATTAAATATGTAAGCTATATTTAATTTAAATTAAGAAAAAATTAATAAATAAATGCTTAAGTACAAATGTAAACATATTAACTTGTTTGAGACATATGTAAAGCAATTAAACAAATTTAATAACATGTGTTGATAAATTAAGCTATATAGTGACAAGTGTCTTTATTTTGAAAGTCATTTTTTTTTATTTTTGATAAACCATAACATAATCCATTCGAAAAAAACTTTTCATCTCTTCTTTCATTTTTTTTCTCAGTTGAAAATAAGGATAATTTCAAGTTTGAAAACTTCTCAAACCAAAAATTCAATTATGTAAACATATTCCAAATCTAAAGCTCAAATAAGAAATTTGTTCTTCAACCTGAAATTTGAAAACCAAAAGTAGATCAAATCCGAGTTCAAATTAAAAATCTGCAAACTAAAACTGCAACACAAATCTTCAATCTGCAAATTGGAAAGCTGCAGTTCAATTCCAACCTGCATTTCAAATATTGATCATCAGTTCATCTTTTTAAGCATCAGATTGAAGGCATGCATTCAAGTTTTCAGATTTTATAAGCAAGGTCTGAAAAATAATCTGCTTTGCAACTTTTTAAAGGTGAGTAAATTTAGTTTTAAAAATAGTTTTATCATAATATAATTGAATTTATTGTTGCATGTGTTGGATTTTATTTTGTTAATGGATATTTGTATTGTTATATGTTGTTGATAGAAAATGCTTGAGAATAGGAAACAGTTGTTGATCATCTCTGTTCTCTATAGGAAACTGTTTTCTTAAGGAAGTTTCAAAAGAAAAATTAAAAATATTTTAATCCAAACTATATTAGATCCTGATATATGAAGAGAAGTTGTTTGTCATCGTTTGTTGTAAATTTTAAAAATAGTTTCATAATTTAAAACGAAACAGATAATTTTAAAAATAGAAGACACAGTGAAACTTGAATTTTAGTCAAAAATAAACTGCTTTAAATTCAAATTTGGATTGCATGTATGGAATTGTGATGAAAAATCATGATTTTAGATGTTACTATCATAAGTTTTAATTGGGTATTTCGTGTGAATTTGGTTTTTGTTAAATTTGGAAACTTTTGTGAATTTTCGAAGAACGACATGATGTTTGCAGCTGTAACTTCGATCATAGCTTGTTTATGAATCAAGGATTATTGGAAAAATGCAAAGGAATTTTTCAGATATTTTATTTGTTCGAATTCGAACAAATTAGGGTTTTATTTTGTGGTGTGCTCGGCTTGACTGTCGAGATTAATTTCGACCCGAAGAATGAATCGAGTTTGATCGCGTGTTGAGGGAAAGTAGCAAGGTGATGCTGCGGTGCCTGGGAGAGATTACCGGAACTTCTGGTGGTGGTTCGTTCATCTGAGGCGTTGGATTTTGGGTTCGGTTGTTCAGCAGTTTTTGAGTGACGGGGTCGAATTTTGATTTGGCGAAGTTTACGGGGTTTCGGTTGGTCGTGGGGCACAACGTGGTCGCCGTCGACTTGGTGATGGCCGGAGGCAAGCTTGTCGACGTTGGAATTGTCGTGCAACGTGCACGAGTGAATTGGGTGTGCACTGGAATTTTTCACTTAGGGAAGACGATTGGAAACTCGAAGGGAAGCTCGCGTATGTCACGGGGGTGACTCGAAGAGGGGAGGTGCTGGTTTGCTTTGGGGCAGCTCGAGTGGTTCCTGGGTTCGTACTCGAGTTTTGAGTGATTCTTCCCTATTTAGTACTGTAATGTTATAAGTTGCTAATTTATAACCTATAATTGATACTAGTTGCATATTATGACCTTTAGTTTGAAATAGATTAAGAACAAGTTTAAAATTATAAACAAGTTTTCTAGAATAAACAAATTATAAGGTTAAAAGTTGTTGTTTAAAATAAATGTAAATAAATTAAATATCTAATTAAATCTTGGATTTCACATTAAAGAGTGTTTTGAAATTAAATATGGAATCAAAGTTTTAAGTTAAATTTTTAAGCAATGTTTTGATAACAAAGTTTCCAAATTTATTTTGAAAATAAATAAGTTTAAATTAGATAATTTATAATGTTTTAGATTTGAATTTTTTTTCTGAATGCTTATTTCCAGATAAAGTTATTATTATGATTTTGAAAACCAAATAAAATAATTTGTCTAAGTTATTAAAATTTGATTTATTCAAATAATTTAAATATGAAGATAAATAGGGTTAATTTATCTTCGTTATTGACTTGAGAATACATGATTGAAGATGATTTGTAATTAAGTAAAGAATTAATTAAGATAAATGCTTTTTCTTAATTAATTCAGGATTTTGAAATATAAGATGTTAATTAATTAATTGTTTAATTAATTTAAATAATTAGTTAATTGTTTATTTAATTTTAATAATCACTTAATTATGGATTAATTAAGTGTGATTTCTTAATGAAGTAGTCAATGGTTAATGTTGAATATAATTAAGAATGGAAGTGATTAAGTATGGAAGTAATTAATGGTAATTATTCATGGGAGTAATTAAATGGAAGTGATTAATGGATAATCACTTAATGTTATCAATTGAGGAATTGATTAATATAATTGTTTTAAAGTTAATTAATTATGGAGTAATTAATTAATTAATGAATTAGGGATTGTTTAATAATTTGTTAAGTAATTAATTAAGAAAGTAATCAAGATTGATTAATAGTGGTAATTAGAAATAATTACCTATGTAAGTAATTAAGAGTTAATTACTTAATTATTTTAGTTGATTAATTAATGAGATTAATTAATTAATGGATAAGTTTAACTTAAGATAAATTACTATGTGTAATTAATTAAAATTGTAATTAATTAATAAAGTAATTAATTAAGGATTTATTTATTAATTTAATTGTTTAATGATTACTTAATAAAGTAATTAAAGATTAATTAATTAGATTAATTAATCAAGGGTTAATGTAATTAATTAATTAAGTTAAGTAATTACAACTTGTTAATTACTGGTTATGATTAATGAGATGATTAATTTTAAGTTAATTATTTAATTAAATTAAAGTAATTATTAATCAATAAGGACCATTAATTAATATAACTAATGATATTAATCAAGGTTGATTAATATATGTAATTAATTAAAGTATGATTAATTAATTGTAATTAATTAAGGATTAACGTAATTAATTATAGTTAATTAATTAATGAAGGATCATTAATTATTGTAATTAATGATAGTAATTAAAGGTTAATTACTGAATATGGTTAAGGTTGATTGCTTGAATGTAATTAAAAGATAATTAATCAGGAAGATTAATTAAGGAAGATCATTGGAGATGAATAATTTATTTATTTGAAATAAATAAATGAAGAAGGATTTTGGATTAATCCAATTGAACTAAGAGTTAATCAATTCTGCTTTGGATGATTAATTAATATTGGTTGATGGATTGACATTGGATGGTCAATATTGAGTGAATGATATTGGGTGATTGATATTGGTTGATACTGGATGATTTGGAAATCTCTGATATGTGATATGCTGCTGTGTGAGATAAATGGTTGATATAAATTATCTATTGTGATAATGCGATTCATCTATCTGTTTATATATCACCTTGAATATTAGTTTAAATTGTTAAACCCTTAAGTACAACTTGGACATTAAAATGGCGTTTGGTTTCGGTGAGACCGGGATCGGGTTTCCATATTTGGATATCCGAAAACCACATCGATTCCAATTAAACGTAGGTCGTGAATCCAAGTGGAGCAAGTGAAGACTGGAGGTGTAAGGACTATACGTCGGTATAACTCTGAGGGTGATTCCGTAATGAGTTTGACGGAATAGTGCTTATAGATTCGAGATGGTGATTTAGAGTGCAAGGGCTATGGTCGTTGACTCTGAGGGTGATTCAAAAATGGGTGCAACGAGATAGTGCCTTCGGTTTCGTTCGAACCCGAAACGAACTTGTATGGATTGAATGCTTTCAGAACATCGTCAGGTGGACGATGAGCATTCTAAGATAGATGTGTTCTATAAAGGTAATCGCAGTCTCAAGCCTCATCAACCAGGAATGGCTAAAACAGGGGAGGTGCAGCAAGGCTTCGTGGGTAGCCCCCACTTGAGAGTGAGATTTACCCCTGTCTAGAGGTCCCTTTCTATTTCGGCTTAGTGTGTGGTTGGTCGCGCCAACCACGGGGTGGTCTTGTTCGGGACTGTCCAGTAAGGGATGGTTCGGCCTTGTGTTTCATGGGAGTTAGGGTGGCTCCTCGGTACGGTGATCTAGGCCACGTACTGTGACGGGCGGTACCCTAGTAGCCCTGCCATTGTATGGAATTCAAAATCTAATAAGTGCCTGTACGGTTTTGATTGTGCCCAACTATGTTGGAAGGTAAGATGTAAGCATTCCAGCTATTTCTGTATTTTATTTTGAAAACACTAGACACTATTATAATATCACTGGATTTCCTATCAAATGTTTTGGTTTGCGTAAGGTGAAAACTTTTCCATGTTTATGTGTGGGAAGTCTTACGTTATTCCTTTTCTTTTCCATGGTTTTTCTAAAAGTTAAGCAATTTTAAACCCGTTTACTCACACCAGACCCCTGTCTGACCCGAGTGTTTATTTTTCTGTTTTGTTAAACTCTTGGGTACTCATATTATGTATGAGTAGTCAAGTGATTCAGGTTAGCTTGACGAATTCGGGAGGAGATATGGAGCAGGAGGCTTCCACGTGTAGATATATTATGGTTCCGCTGTGTTTGTTTGGTATCTGTATCTGTTGTACTTGAGTTGTATAGTTAGACAGATGATTATAACTGTCTAATATGTGTTGAATAAGTTGTGTACTCTGATGTGATGTGATACTATGTAATATTTTATGTGATATATTATATTTCATTCGTTCCGCTGTGAGTTATCTGTTGTTGTTGTGTTCTTCTTTCTCTTTCTTTTCTTCTTCCATCCCTTTCTTTCTTCATTGATGATGCGATTTCTTGGAGGTAGGAAGTCGGGTCGTCTCAGCTAGTATCAAAACATTAGGTTGAGTGAATACCTAGGCTCTGTAGTGGTGTCTTTCTTGAGAGAGTGTATTTTTAATTTTATAGATAACTATGTATGTATGTATGTATGTATGTATGTATGTATGTATGTATGTATATATATATATATATATATATACCTGATATGTTGGGTTATCTGTTCAGATTTTCCAACGTATGTTTTTTTCAGAGGTAGATGGAATAGTGGTGTGTGTGTGTAACACGACTACCACTAATGGAGGAGGTCCATATGTTTGAGGTTGGGAGTATATTTGTCGGGACTGTAAACCTAATACCGTCTCAAGTGAGATTTGTAGTTTGGAGTAAGGATTTATCAGATATCCGAAGGAAATCTTTTAAGGATTCAGAGTCCATCTTTGAAGTGTAAGTTTGAATTTCGCTCAGGTGAGCGAATTATTCTTGAGTTGGATTTGTCGGAAGTGCAGAAGTAAGTGATGATATCCTGATAACTGCGTGATGAGATGCAGTATCCATGGATATTTCAGAAGATGTTTTCTTTTGAAGCAGTTTTAGTAGTTGTTGAGGAGCAATCTTTACCTACCGCAGGGAAGATTTGTCTGCGTAGAAGTTGTCTGAATCTTTAGCAAGGAGGTTAGCTGTTTTGGAATATGAGACTAAGGTCTAAGTTGCTTCGTTTTGGCATGGTCTCATTGTCATTCCTTAAGGAGAGCAAGTTGTTGATGCTTGGTTTGGAACCCGAATTTCTTGAGAAGATATCTGCCATCTCAAAGGTCTTTTGTGTGGTTTGTTGATAGTTTTGGTTTTCGAGAAGCCTTTGGATTAGAAGTCTTTGGTTAGCTGTGGTAGCAGTTTAACTCGAAGTGTTCGGTGTGCTGACAAGAAGGTCTTTTAGCTTTGCTGTATCATTGAAGTAGAGTTTGGAAGCAGCAGTGTTGGTTGTTTCTCTGATAGTTCAGGATCTTGGTGGTTCTTCTATTAGCAGTCCGGGCAGTTGGCGAAAGTTTTCTTGAGGGTTAACCTTGTTTGGAGAAGCTTAAGGCTGTTCTATTTGGTAAAGAGAGGACGGTTTCTTTGGAATCCGAACTAGGTAGGATCGCAAAAGTGACTTGCGATTAGTTTGGGAATTTTTCTTTGGGCAATCTTTTATCTGAGGCTGAGGGTTCTCATATGGAAGTATGAGCTACTAAGGTAATCGGGAGTTTGTCTGCATCTGGAGTTGAGTTCCATATTGTTTTGGTTCCAGAAGCAATTTTGGTAGTTAGCCTGGTTGCAGGATGGTTCTTGAAGTAGAAGAGTTGGTGTAGCAACTCAGAAATTTTTGAAATTTGGATTTTGTTAGATCTTGTTTTTGAGTTGGATTCTGCTGTAAGGTTGGGACCGAGTCAGGAGGGTCACTCAGATTTTATGGATCTGATGAACAAAGTTTCCCGGATATATTGGATAAGTTTGTCTTCGTGTTCATCAACAGGTGTTCTCATCGATTTCAGAATCAGAGTTGTGCAGCGGAAGCGAGGTAGTAGCTGTACAAGGGAGAAAGTAAGTTCTGTACGCTATTGCTTGAGTAATAGAGCTTGAGTTTTGGATTTCGATGGATTTTGGAAGAATTTTCTGTTGAATAGAATCCAAGAACTGTTTGCTTTGGTCTAGTTGTTTCTGGGAGTGTCAGCATAGGTTGAGCTGATCAGGAGAAGATTTGCAGCCTAGGATTATCTGTGGAGTTATATAGATATGAGATAAGGAGTTTGGAATTCGAAGTTGGAGACTTCATTGTTGTTAAGATTTCTCTGGTTAAGGAAACAGTAATTGGGTAAGATTGGTTAGTTAGTGCTATGGCATTTGAAGATTTCTTATCTGTGGTTTGATAGGATAAGATTGAATTGCCAGTTTGGATAGCTAGAATTCATTGTATATCACGTATCTCTGAGGGAATACGTGTATGATTCATCGTTGGTTGTTGAATCTGCAGTCCAGTTGGATTTGGAAGTTGAGCTGGACTTGAGTATAGTCTGATGATCTGTTCAGTTTGATGGATTTAGAGACGAGAGAAGCTCTGGTTTTTGGTGGTTAGTTTGTTGAGCTTTTGTAGAGCGAGTGTCCTGGTGATTTATACTTGGGAAACTCGAGATAGTATTAGAGATTTATTCTGATTTGCATCAGGATAATTGGTTAGGTTTGTTTATTTGATTGATTGCTATGGTTGTTAGTTACTGGATGTTAGGTGTGCTTTGCTGATTGAAATTAAATTTTTTGCTGGGTTATTAAATTACCTTTTCTTTTAAATTTCGTGGACGAAATTCTTTTAAGGGGGAATGGTTGTAACGACCCGGAATTTGAGGCAATATCAATTTAATAATCTGTATAAATAATTTAACTAGTTTGTTAATTTTTCTTTATAATTTTGATTTAAACTGGTAAATTTATTCTTTTATGGTTAATAAATATTTAATCTGATAATTGTGATCAATATCTTTTTAACAATTTAAAATATTGATAGAATTGTTTTTCAAAAGCTAATGAAATTTTATTCTATTTATAATAGATATTTGATATATATTGTGAATAGAGATATCTTTTGTTTTAAATAAAAGATTGAATTTTCAAATTGTAATATATATATATGTATGTATATGTTATGATTTGGAATTGTTTTGAAATTTAATTTAATCTATTTATAATTTATATTTGGATGTATTGTAATTTAGAGCTTCGTTTTAAATTTCAATATTTTTCAAAAAGTTAATTTAGATTTGTCAAATTGTTTTCAATTATAAGATAATTGATTGTTTTTAAAAATATGATAGTTAAAAGGAATTTAAACAAGCTTTGTTTTAAAATGATCAAATTAAAATGGTTAAATGATAAAAATAAAGGTTCTAGATTTTAAATAACATGTATAAGATGTATATTTATATTTGAATTATAATTAGTTTTAGAATATTTCCTTTAAAAAGTAAATTTATTTATATATATGTAAGTATTTATCTACGTAGTAAATTAAATATGTAAGCTATATTTAATTTAAATTAAGAAAAAAATTAATAAATAAATGCTTAAGTACAAATGTAAACATATTAACTTGTTGAGACATATGTAAAGCAATTAACAAATTTAATAACATGTGTTGATAAATTAAGCTATATAGTGACAAGTGTCTTTATTTTGAAATTCATTTTCTTTAATTTTTGATAAACCATAACACAATCCATTCAAAAATAAACTTTTCATCTCTTCTTTCATTTTTTTTCTCAGCTGAAAACAAGGATAATTTCAAGTTTGAAAACATCTCAAACCAAAAATTCAATTATGTAAACATATTCCAAATCGAAAGCTCAAACCAGAAATTTGTTCTTCAACCTGAAACTTGAAAACCAAAAGTAAATCAAATCTGACTTCAAAATAAAAACCTGCAAATTAAAACCGCAACACAAATCTTCAATCTTCAAATTGGAAAGCTGCAGTTCAATTCCAACCTGCATTTCAAATATTGATCATCAGTTCATCTTTTTAAGCATTAGATTGAAGGCATGCATTCAAGTTTTCAGATTTTATAAACAAGGTCTGAAAAATAATCTGCTCTGCAACTTTTTAAAGGTGAGTAAATTTTGTTTTAAAAACAGTTTTATCATAATATAATTGAATTTATTGTTGCATGTGTTGGATTTGGTTTTGTTAATGGATATTTGTACTGTTATATGTTGTTGATAGAAAATGCTTGAGAATAGGAAAGGGTTGTTGATCATCTCTGTTCTTTAATGGTAACTGTTTTCTTAAGGAAGTTTCAAAAGAAAAATTAAAAATCTTTTAATTCAAACTATATTAGATCCTGATATATGAAGAGAAGTTGTTTGTCATCGTTTGTTGTAAATTTTAAAAATAGTTTCATAATTTAAAATGAAACAAATAATTTTAAAAATAGAAGACACAGTGAAACTTGAATTTTAGTCATAAATAGACTGCTTTAAATTCAAATTTGGATTGCATGTATGGAATTGTGACGAAAAATCATGATTTTAGATGTTACTATCATAAGTTTTAATTGGGTATTTCGTGCGAATTTTGGTTTTGTTGAATTTGGGTTTTGTTAAGTTTGGAAAATTTTGTGAATTGTCGAAGAACGGCATGATGTTTGCAGCTGTTACTTCGATCAAAGCTTGTTTATGAATCAAAGATTATAGGAAAAATGCAAAGGATTTTTTCAGATGTTTGATTCGTTCGAATTCGAACAAATTAGGTTTTTATTTTGTGTTGTGCTCGGCTTGACTGTCGAGATTAATTTCGACCCGAAGAATGAATAGAGTTTGATCACGTGTTGAGGGAAAGTAGCACGGTGATGCCGCGGTGCTCGGGAGAGATTACCGGAGCTTCTGGTGGTGGTGCGTTCATATGAGGCGTTGGATTTTGGGTTTGGTTGTTCTGTAGTTTTTGAGTGATGGAGTCGAATTTTGATTTGGCGAAGTTTAAGGGGTTTCGGTCGGTCGTGGGGCATGACGTGGTCGCCGTCGACTTGGTGATGGCCGGAGGCAAGCTTGTCGACGTTGGAATTGTCGTGCAACGTGCACGAGTGAATTGGGTGTGCACTGGAATTTTTCACTTAGGGAAGACGATTGGAAACTCGAAGGGAAGCTCGCGTATGTCTCGGGGGCGACTCGAAAAGGGGAGGTGCTGGTTTGCATTGGGGCGAGCTCGAGTGGTTCCTAGGTTCATACTCGAGTTTTGAATGATGCTTCCTTGTTTACTACTATAATGTTATACGTTGCTAATTTATAACCTGTAATTGATATTAGTTGCATATTATGACAAGTAGTTTGAAATAGATTAAGATCAAGTTTAAAATTATAAACAAGTTTTCTAGAATAAACAAATGTTAAGGTTAAAAGTTGTTGTTTAAAATAAATGTAAATTAAGTTTTTTTTTAGTGATAATTGAATTGATTTTCAAATTTTAAATGTTTAAGATGTTTGCTTAGAAAGTAATTATCTAATTAAATATTGAATTTCAAATTAAAGAGTGTTTTGAAATTAAATATGGAATCAAAGTTTTAAGTTAAATTTTTAAGTAATGTTTTGATAACAAAGTTTCCAAATTTATTTTGAAAATAAATAAGTTTAAATTAGATAATTTATAATGTTTTAGATTTGAAATTGTTTTCTAAATGCTTATTTCCAAATAAAGTTATTATTATGATTTTGAAAACCAAATAAAATAATTTGTTTAAGTTATTAAAATTTGATTTATTCAAATAATTTAATTATGAAGATAAATAGGGTTAATTTATCTTCGTTATTGACTTGAGAATACTTGATTGAAGATGATTTGTAATCAAGTAAAGAATTAATTAAGATAAATGCTTTTTCTTAATTAATTAAGGATTTTGAAATATAAGATGTTAATTAATTAATTGTTTAATTAATTTAAATAATTAGTAAAAAATTTATTTAATTTTAATAATCACTTAATTATGGATTAATTAAGTGCGATTTCTTAATGAAGTAATCAATGGTTCACGTTAAATATAATTAAGAATGGAAGTAATTAATGGTAACTACTCGTGGGAGTAATTAAATGGAAGTGATTAATGGATAATCACTTAATGTTATCAATTGAGGAATTGATTAATATAATTGTTTTAAAGTTAATTAATTATGGAGTAATTAATTAATTAATGAATTAGGGATTATTTAATAATGGAATTAATTATTTGTTAAGTAATTAATTAAGAAAGTAATCAAGATTGATTAATAGAGGTAATTAGAAATAATTACTTATGTAAGTAATTAAGAGTTAATTACTTAATTATTTTAGTTGATTGATTAATGAGATTAATTAATTAATGAATGAGTTTAACTTAAGATAAATTACTAAGTGTAATTAATTAAAATTGTAATTAATTAAGGATTTATTTATTAATTCAATTGTTTAATGATTACTTAATAAAGTAATTAAAGATAAATTAATTAGATAAATTAATCAAGGGTTAATGTATAATTAATTAAGTTAAGTAATTACAACTTGTTAATTGCTGATTATGATTAATGAGATGATTAATTTTAAGTTAATTATTTAATTAAATTAATGTAATTTTTTTAATCAATAAGGATCATTAATTAATATAATTAATGATATTAATCAAGGTTGATTAATATATGTAATTAATTAAAGTATGATTAATTAATTGTAATTAATTAAGGATTAATGTAATTAATTATAGTTAATTAATTAATGAAGGATCATTAATTATTGTAATTAATGATGGTAATTAAAGGTTAATTACTGAATATGGTTAAGGTTGATTACTTGAATGTAATTAAAAGATAATTAATCAGGAAGATTAATTAAGGAAGATCATTAGAGATGAATAATTTATTTATTTCAAATAAATTAATGAAGAAGGATTTAGGATTAATCCAATTGAACTAAGAGTTAATCAATTCTGCTTTGGATGATTTATTAATATTGGTTGATGGATTGATATTGGATGGTCAATATTGAGTGAATGATATTGGGTGATTGATATTGGCTGATACTGGATGATTTGGATATCTCTGATATGTGATATGCTGCCGTGTGAGATGAATGGTTGATATGCATTATCTGTTGTGATAATGCGATTCATCTATCTGTTTATATATCACCTTGAATATGAGTTTAAATTGTTAAACCCTTAAGTGCAACTTGGACATTAAAATGGCGTTTGGTTTCGGTGAGACCGGGATCGGGTTCCCATATTTGGATATCCGAAAACCACATCAATTCTAATTAAACGTAGGTCGTGAATCCAAGTGGAGCAGGTGAAGACTCGAGGTGTAAGGACTATACACCAGTATAACTCTGGGTGATTCCGTAATGAGTTTGACGGAATAGTGCTTATAGGTTCGAGATGGTGATTTAGAGTGCAAGGGCCATGGTCGTTGACTCTGAGGGTGATTCCAAAATGGGTGCAAGGAGATAGTGCCTTCGGTTTCGTTCGAACCCAGAATGAACTTGTATGGTTTGAATGCTTTCAGAGCATCGTCAGGTGGACGATGAGCATTCTAAGATAGATGTGTTCTATAAAGGTAATCGCAGCCTCAAGCCTCGTCAACCGGGAATGGTTAAAATAGGAGAGGTGCAGCAAGGCTTCGTGGGTAGCCCCCACTTGGGAGCGAGATTTACCCCTGTCTAGAGGTCCTTTCTATTTCGGCTTAGTGTGTGGTTGGTCACGCCAACCACGGGGTTGTCTTGTTCAGGATTGTCAGTAAGTGATGGTTCTGTCCTTGTGTTGCAGGGGAGTTATGGTGGCTCCTCGGTACGGTGATCTAGGCCACGTACTATGACGGGCGGTACCCCAGTAGCCCTGCCATTGTATGGAATCCAAAATCCAATAAGTGCCTGTACGGTTTTGATTGTGGCCAACTATGTTGAAACGTGAGATGTAAGCATTCCAACTATTTCTGTATTTTATTTTGAAAACCTTAAACACAATTATAATATCACTGGATTGTTTTGGTTAGCGTAAGGTAAAAAAATTTCCATGTTTATGTGTGGGAAGTCTTACATGATACCTTTTCTTTTCAAAGGTTTTTCTAAAAGTTAAGCAATTTTAAACCCGTTTACTCACACCAGACCCCTGTCTGACCCGAGTGTTTATTTATCTGTTTTATTAAACTCTTGGGTACTCATATTATGTATGAGTGGTCAAGTGATTCAGGTTAGCTTGACGAATTCTGAAGGAGATATGGAGCAGGAGGCTTCCATGTGTAGATATATTATGGTTCCGCTGTGTTTGTTTGGTATCTGTATCTATTGTACTTGAGTTGTATAGTTAGACAGATGATTATAACTATCTAATATGTGTTGAATAAGTTGTGTACTCTGATGTAATGTGATACTATGTAATATTTTATGTGATATATTATATTTCATTCGTTCCGCTATGAGTTATCTGTTTTTGTTGTGTTCTTCTTTCTCTTTCTTTTCTTCTTCTGTCCCTTTCTTTCTTCATTGATGATGCGATTTCTTGGAGGTAGGAAGTCGGGTCGTCTCAATGGGTATGCTGTTATGGATACTGACATCAAGAGGAATAAGAGGTTCATTCGAGGATTGTCGCCTGAACTTGCTATATTGACTATGACAAATGTCTGTGATCATTGTAATGTTGTGGTAGAGATGGCCATTCGCCGTGAGGAGTTACTTGTTGATCATGCTAAGCAGAAATATGTTGATGTCCAAGGGTCTCAAGGGAAGAAGAGAAATTTCTTTAAATAGAAAGGAGCCCAGAGGGGAGTTACAACTAAGAAGTCAAAGGCTGAGGTAGTTTTCTATAAGTGTGACAAGAAGGGTCACGTTGCGAATGAGTGCCGGTTAGGATATGGGAAGAATTCTACAAACAAAAAGAATGTGAAATGCTTCAACTGTGATCAAGTTGGGAATTAAAAAAATCAATGTCCATAGCTAGTAAGGACAGATAAAGGAAATCTCTTTGCTATTAGATAAGCTAGACCTACTGCAGCAGATAAGGGAAAGATTGTGATGGAAGCTAGCTTTTGAATCAGAGTATTCCAATTAGAGTACTTTTTGATACTGGCGCATCACACTCATTTATATCTCAATGTTGGTTGATAGATTATGCTTAGAACCTGCCTAGCTTGTTATTTTCTTAAGAGTTGCGAATCCTATAGGAGGGTATGCAACTCTAGGGTTGAGATGTGACCAGTTAGAACTTGATTTGTTAGGTCATAAATTTGCATGCAGTTGTATGTTATTGATTTCGTAGATTTTGGGATCATTTTGGGAATGGATTGGTTAGGTAGGTATGAGGCTAGAATATTTTGCCATGATAAAGAGATATCACCGAGATACCTTGATAGTCATAATCGAGTGATATTCTCATTAGAGGATATTGACCGGAGTGTTAGTGCTTTGTTGAATGCTATGGAGACAGAGATGAATTAAGTCAGGTTCGGGTAGCAAGAGAGTTACAAATGTCTTTGAGCCAACCACTAGACTACCCTCAAAAAGTGCAATTGAGTTTAGAATAGATCTTGTGCCCAGAGCCGAATCTGTGAGTAGATTACCTAGCAGGATGACACCAACAGAGATGAAGGAATTGAAGGTGCAACTAGTGGATCGAGAAGGAATTTTTTTAAATCAAGCAGTTCGTCTTGGTGAGCGACCGTGGTGTTTGTGAAGAAACCATATGGATTCTTAAGGATGTGCATTGATTATTGTAAGCTAAATGAAAGGACAATTAAGCATAAGTATCCTTTGCCCAAAATAGATGATCTGTTCAATCAGTTGAATGGATCCATAGTGTTTTCCTAGTTGGATTTAGTGATGGATTTCCACCAGTTAAGAGTGGCGGAGGACAGTATTCCTTTTATAGAATTTAGGACTAGATATGGTTCATATGAGTCGTTAGTTATTCCATTTGGATGGACGAATGCACCTGCTCTCTTCATGGATTAATTGAACCGGTTTTTCAATAGTACTTGGATAGGTTTGTTCTATTGTTTATAGATGACAATTTAGTATACTCTAAGGATGAGAGAGAGAAAGAAGTTCATCATAGAGTAGTACTTTAGACGCTGAAGCAGAATCAACAAATGGCGAATTTATCAAGTGTCACTTAAGGAAGAAAGAGGTTGAATTTCATGGTAATGTAGTTTTAGAGAAAGGATTTTCAATTGATCCAAATAAGATCTAAGCTATGAACAATTGGAAGAGACCGGAGATGGTAACCGAAATCAGAAGTTTTCTTGGACTTGTTAGCTACTACCGGAGATTCATTAAGGACTTCTCATGGATTGCAGCACCGTTACCTAAGTTAACCAAAAAGGAGCTGAAGTTTTTTTGCTTCGACAAATGTGAGGAAGCATTCCTTAAGTTAAAGAAAACCGATGCATCCGTGTTTGTAGTTCCATACAGAAATCAAGGATTCTTAATATATACTGATGCGCGGAGCTGGGTTAGGAGTGGTGTTGATGCAGAAGGGTAAGGTAATGCCGGAGCATCCGGGCAGCTTAAACCGCGTGAAGTATGGAATCCTACTCATGATTTGGAATTGGTAGCAGTGATCTACGCATTGAAGGTTTGGATACATTATCTCTTAAGGGAGAGGTTTAAGCTTTATACCAATCATAAGTCATTAAGATATTTATTCTCTCAGATGAAGTTGAATACAAGACAGTAGCGGTGGCTAGAGTTTTTTGGCGGCTTATGATTTTGGTATAGTATATACACCAGAAAAAGGTAATAAGGTACTAATGCTATCCTCAGAAAACATCAGAATATGGTGTTAGCTATGTTGGTAGAGCGGAAAGATTTAGAAGCTTTAGTCAGTTATGATGTATAACTAAGATCCATTGTTGGTTCTAGTTAGAGTTTCACCATGTTGTCTTATTTAGAAGTCCAACCAGTATTGGTTGAGAAAATTGCTTCTAAGAAGAAGGAGGATCTAATGTTAGCTAAAAGGATAAGAAGACTTGAGGTTGGAATAGAGATTGATGAATTAAAGATTTTAGCCTTGAACAGAAAGGATAGTTAAGGAAGAAGGGAAGGTTGTGTGTATCGAATGTTGTGGACTAGAGGAAAAAAGTTCTTAGGGAATGTCATCGATCCAAGTTTATGATTCATCTTAGAGGAACCAAGATGCACCAGGACATGAAGAGGAGCTTCTATTGGGAAGGCATGAAGAGGGATGTTGGCACGTGGGTTAGACAGTGTGCAAACTATCAACAAATGAAAGCTGAACATCAGAAGCTCAGTGGATTGTTTCAACCTTTAGAGATTCCATTTTGGAAATGGGATTCGATTTTCATGGATTTTGTAGACAGGTTGCCAAGATTGAATAAAGGTAATGCATGGGTTATAATGGACAGATTTACCAACAGTACCCATTTCATTCCAGTTAAGTCAACCAGGACGGAACCTATTTTAGCTAAGTTAATCATGAAGAATATAGCTAAACTTCATGGATTTCCAAGTAGTGCAGTCAGTGAAAGATATGTTTTGTTCACTAGTGAATCTGGAAGAGTCTACAGGAAACGATGTGTACCAAGCTTGCTATGAGTATTGCATATCACCTTCAGGTAGATAGGCAGACAGAGAAAAGTCAATAAGGTACTCAGGATTTATTGAGAGCTTATGTATTGGACTTTGGTGAATTATGGAAAGATAACCTATATTTGGTTGAGTTTTCCAGTATAGGAATGGCACAATTTGAAGCTTTGTATGGAAGACTCCGCAAATCACCAGTATGTTAGTTGGAGACTGGAGACGGATTAGTCTTAGTTCGAGACTTGGTTAGAGAGGCATCAGAGAAGATTGAGTTAATCCAAGGAAGGATGAAGGAAGCTCGGTCTAGATAGAATACTTACGCAGGTAAGAGGTGTAAAGACCTAGAATTGTCAGTTGGAGATAAGGTTTTCATCAAGGTATCACCTATGAAGCGTATGGTACGATTTGGGAAGTCAGAGAAGTTTGCCCCGAGATATGTTAGTCCATTCTAGATTATGGAGAGGGCTGGTATACTCGCATACGGGGTTGAGTTGCCGAGCAGTATGGTAGGTGTCCACAAGGTATTTCATGTTTCTAATATTCATAAGTATTTGTATGATCTAGAGACTATCATTCCTCCGACGGAGTTGGAAGATTCGGTAGTAGAGCCTGATTTGACGTTTGTTAGGCTACCGGTTTGGGTTGTAGCTAGAGATGGGAAAAGATTAAGGAGAAAGACAGTCAGTTTGGTAAAAATTCAGTGGAGCGACAACGAGAAGGGCTGTACTTGGGAGACGGAGGAAATGATTATAGATACTTATCCGGATCTGCTTTGAGGGTATGTCTATATTAGATTTATATAGATAGTTGCTAGTTAGTTAGAGTAATATGACTGTTAGGAGCTGTTATAGATGATTGCAATTTTAGTATTTAGTCCTTACTGAATTTCCAGAAATAAATTCTTTAAAGGTGGGAGCTTACAACATCCCTAATTATGATAACATTATTTAGAAGATTTAATTTGATAAATTAAATATAATAATGATGATAAGGAGATTGAGACTTAAATAAATTACATAATAAGGCCATTATTATTAACAAGATAATGGGCTTTTAATTGGTCTAAAGGTTAATTAACTTACACATGGTCATATTAGTAAATTAGCCAATTTATTTTACATGGTTATATCCTTTTGTAATTGTCCATTCACGTTTCATTTTCCACTTTCACAAACGAAAAATCAAAAATCTAAACCTTGGATGGCCATTAACGACGAAGAAAAATGAGGAAATTTCAATTAAAAGATAAGATCAAAGCTAGGGAGGATTAAGCAACAACAAATCTCAAGTTCCTTATCAAATCTAAAGTGAAAAATAATCTCATATCAACTCTTTTTTTATTCTATGGTATATGGTTTTGGCTTTATGATTTAAATTCATTTTTGTGATAAAATGGAAGATAATATGCTTGAATTATATTATGTTTATTTATTTTATTTCATATGCATATGAGTTTGCATGGTTTTCATGTAAAAATCGAAAATCTATGTTTCAATTGCCATAGAAAAAATTAAATTAAGTAAAATATGATTTTGGAGATGGGTTTTAATTTTCAGAATTTTCCAAGCTAAGGAAATTTTAATTTGATTTTTTAAGGGAATATATGATATAATTGGGTTAAAAATTTATTTCAAGAATTTTAGGAAGAAATTAGGTCGAAAATTTTAATATGCTTGACTACATAATAAAATAGAATTTCTGTGATTTTTAGGGAATTTCCTAATTGGTTTGCTAGGGAAAATAAATTATTTTAAAATAAGGACTTTTCTAAAATGATTGATTTTAGTATATGGACGGGTTTAAACAATACATTTTTATGGTTTTGATCTGATATAAAAGCAACAATTCTGAAAGTAAACTATTTGAAAAGTTTTATGGAAGCCAATCAACGATTTACAAATAGGCAATTTGTTAAAAGAAATTGCTAAAAGTTGCAACAATTCAGCCTTTAACTCAGAAAAAGGTGTTTCCACCTCAAATAGTAAGTACTTTTCGACTCCATTGATTACGCCCCATCGTAGTCGAAACCTACATTGTCAAAACCAATACACATGGTATCACCTAGATGATACGTGTGGATTGGAAGGAAGGCAGAAGCCTTAGTGTCGAAATGTTAGCTTCCGAAGGGTTTAGAACCCTGTTTTGTTTTCATAAGATAAAATTTGTGACTTGTTTAGTTAAAGCTTTCAACATATTCTAAACCTGTGCTTTTGATAGAGTTTTATAATTAGCTTTCGAAGAAGGTTGTCATTTTATGATAAAATATTAGCTTTCGAAGAGGTGCATTTATCCTTTGAATAAAAGCCTTCGAAAGGGTAGGTTTTGACCTAGTAGAAACATAACTGCTACTCTACCGTTCGACCATATTGACTAGTAATGGTTTCGAAAGGTTTTCCTTATTTTATCTTAAACTAAGCCTTTTTCCTAATTGCTTTTGAAAGAGTTGAGGGTTTCGAAGATGATGGAGTCAAAAAGGGGTTTCGACACTATCCTTCAAAGTTTTTATTTTTGAAAGTCTTTGCTTTCAACTAGATGGTTCCGACACCATTAACTTTTCCCCAGTTCAATTTTTGTTGGTTTCGAAAGAGATACTTTCGTATACAGCCACCTTGACCCAAATGTTGTTTTAAAGAGTGAACCTAATGCTTTCAACAGAGCACTTTTATTTGTTTCGAAGTTATGTTTTAAAGAGTATTTTGATACCATCGAAAGGTACCAGTGGTTTCGAAAGAAAATATTTACCAAGTGCATTGAAAGGTATGCATACTATGTCGTGAAAAGAAGACTTTTCTATCGAAGGAGGCTATCCAGATGTTTCGAAAGAAATTTTTATGACTTCAAAACATAAACCCAATCTCAATTTAAAATAATAACCATGGCATATATAAACAAACGCTTTGAAATGGAGAAGTTTTCCTTGATTTAAAAAGGTTAAAGTGTTTTACCTGGTTATATAGAGAAAGAGGTTTTTGTGGATAATGAACCACGGGTGTTGGTATTATTTGGTTGCTACGTTTACTTCTTCATATACTTATTCACATTATTATGAACCCATAAATGTATTTTAGGGAAAGGGCAGGACAACCCGTTAGGTTGACCCAGTTGTGAATATAAATTATCATATGTTATAATTTAAAATATAGCTATCCATAGGGGCCAGTAGGTTTACATTAAGCCCATGAAACTGTATGATATTGGAAGGGGCCAATAGGTTTATAGTCAGTCCATGAAAAATATGATTGATACTGGCAGGGGCCAGTAGGTTCGTAGTTAACCCATGAAAACTATATATGGATGTAGATACTGACAGATAGACAACAGGTTCCTAGTTAGCCCATGAAAAATAAGATATGTAAGATGATATTTGAGTTACTAATATGTTCTTAGTGATCCAATGAAAACTATGAATTTGGGCAGATAGTCCATAAATAACTAAAAGGTTAATTGTAACCCTTAAAACTATAACTGAGATAGATAGTCAGAATAAATGGGGAGAGGTAATCCAGATTTGATCTACTTGTTTTGCATATTATCCTAATATTTTGGAATAATATTTTTTAATCATTGTGGATAAAGGAGCACGATATATGGTTTTATAAATGATTTATGATACTAGTGGGGGGAAACCTGTTTCGCTAAGCGACGTGGTCTCACTAGATATCCAATGGTTTAAGATGGTAAATTATTATCCATACTAGGTGTTTGCACAAAAAATGGGCAAACACCTCCAAGTCGTATGGTTTAGTCGTTTTTAAGTTGTTCTTAGTGATTTAGGTGATTTATGCAAATATATAAAAAGCAGGGACTAAACTGTAAAAGACACACAGATTTATAGTGGTTCGGCCAGAACGTGCCTACGTCCACTTTATAGTTTATTCTCCTTTTCTATTCAGATTACAAGTACAAAGCTTTGATTACAAGTAACTGAAAGTTGTTTGAAAGTTCTATCCGTGCTTGAGCTCTCAAACTTGTCTACCATCGTTGTACCCCTGCCCCTCTATTTATAGAGTGAGGCTGGGGGCAGGGGTCTTGGATGTATATAGCCGCTGGTGGCCCTGGGCTGAAGCAATCTGGCCTGGCAGTGTTGGTCCGGTACGCCTTGGCTCGGTGAAGGTTGGTCCGGTGGTAGGTGAAGTATAGTGGCTTTTCTCCATCTGGTTCGGTAGCATGTCGGTCCGGTTGTATGTTGGTCCGGTGGTGGCTTGGAGAGTGTGTTGGTTCGGTAGGCATGGAAGATAGGTTGGTTCGGCAGGGATATGGAGAGTGAGTTGGTTCGGTAGTACGAGGAAGGTGGGTTGGTTCGGTGGTTCGGTGTTTGGATCGGTAGTCGGTGGAACTATTAGTGGTTCGGTGGTCATGGAAAAGTGGTATAGGACCGGTTGAAAACACACCCAACACTTGGCCCCCAAAGTAGGGCAGGTGCATGCAGATGGCGTACTTTATTTTAACTTGGATGTTTCCCTCCGGTCATACGTGCCGAATCAACCGGTCCGGTCCTCCTGCCTTTGTCTATAAGTAGGGGTGTTAGGCCTTCATTATTCCTTTATCGTTTTGAGATAGCCGAATCAATCGAGTACCGGATCAACCCAGTGCCGAATTAACCAAGTGCCGAATCGATCAAATACCGAATCAACCAAGTGCCGGACTAGGTGAGTTTTCTTCTTCCGAATGAATTCTTATGATGGGCTACCGAATGAAACATGGGGTTCAAATACCGAATGACAATTTCATGCTTGAATCGCCGAATGTAGTGTGTGCCTGGACCACCGAATGAGACTAATACGTATGAGTGCCGAATGAACCTTAGGTTTGAACTATTGAATGAACTCTGGGACCCAGAATGCTTAATGAATCTTTAGCTTTTCATGTTTCGACCTACGAATGAAACTCTAGATTGTACGTACTTGCTTTTTATATTTCCACTTTTAACAACGTGCTTTCTTGTGTTGCAGATAAATGTCTCGTAAAGTGGAAACTCGATCAGATAAGAGGAAATCTCAGGACGAAGGAGAGTCCATCGCTGTGCCCCCAGCTCAGCCAGGACCGGAGCGCCATGGACCCACCCCGAGATCGCTAGTGGATGGGTACGGTCCTCGAGAGCTTCTGAATTCTCCGCCTGACTGCTTTCCTAGCTCTCTCAAAGAAGAGCAACTGGATTTTATCTCTCACTCCTTTGGGATTGATAGAGCACGCATGCTGTTGCCAGGGAAGGGGGTCATGCCATATAATCCTCCTGAAGGATACTTTGCCTATAGTAGGTATCACTGCATGTGTGGGCCATTCCTCCAATCAATGCTTGGATAGTTAGCTTCGTCACTTACTTGAAGGTGGCTCCTTTGTAGCTCCAGCCCAACTCCTACGCTATCTTGGTGTGTCTATTCGTGATTTTGTAGAGAAAGTATGTGCACCCCCTTCCAACTGGGAGATTCGATACCTATGTAACTTGAGACGTTACAAGAAGGGGTCTCCATACATCAGCTTGGAATCAGCCGTGTCTTTCAAGACGGTCCTGGATTCGTATTCAAAGTTCACCATGTTTAAGAAGGAATGGTTCTTCGTCCAAGATGACTCCGTTTCTATCCACCGCTTCACCTCTGGCTGTAAGTTGAAGTTTATTTGTAATTTCTACTCTAATTGAGATGCTTCTTCTTATGTGTTTTTATTTCTTGCTAGCAACATGTGGCTTTGCGGTCGTGGAGAATGATTACTTGGTTCGGATGGCCGCGGAGATAGAGGCCATTTCGGGAAGGGATAGGTCAGGTTCTTACTTAATCAGGAATGCCACCCTCCTATAACACAACTTAATCCTACCACATCAGTCTGTGGTCAAGCAGAGGGATACGGCTGAGGAAAGAGCTGCCAAAGCCAAAGGAGGGGACACGATAAAGAGTAGCAAGAGGAGGCCCTTCTCGATACCTCAAGTCATCGGGGGGAAGAAGCTTAAGAAATCTGATGGACCCTCTCCCAGCACATGTCCAGATGTTCCGCAGGAGGAAAGTGGAGAGGAGGAAAAAGGCGAGGAGAGCGGAGGTGATGGAGAAGGTGATGGTGGTAACGGTGGTGAAGGGCAGAGTGGTAGTGGCATTGGTGCCTTGACTTCTGGGCAAGCGGGTGAGATTCAAGAGTGGACGGATGATGCTTTCCGTCAAGTCTTTGAGGGGTTGGAGGAAGGGCCGGCCTTGGTGGAGAAATCGAAGAAGTCTGATAAGGCCGGGACTGGTGCCAGTCTATCTTCTGAGAGTATTTCGGCTAAGGCAACTCCGGCGGTTCAAGGTGAATTCTTAACTCCTTTTTTAACTTCATATGTTTCTTGAATTATATTCTCATGCATGCTTCTAACACTTGGTTTTTATTTCAGGAACGAGTAAGGTGGCCAAGACATCAGACATTCGACACCGCCTCGAGCAATTCAAACTCTTCAAAGCTTCTGCTAAACCGAAGCCTTCGACTGACCGTTCCGGGGGCGTAGTCGGCTACCATCCTCTTCTCGGAGTTATTGAAGAGGATATCCAAAAGAGAAAGAGGAGGCGTTCCATGTTCGAACCTTCACTTGGACCTCAGCCCCCAACCCAGCCTATTCATGACATCACGGAGGAAGATACTGAGTCCATACCATCTCTGCATCCATCAGAGAATCCTTCCGTTACTCATATTGATCGTCCCGGCTTGGCTCGTAACCCATTTGCGGGTCATCCAGATCTGGACCCGAGTTCTCATGATATTTCCTTCGATGAGGTTACCGGTGAGCACCTCCTGCCCCGCAATCCTATGGTAAGGGTGCTTGACGAGGCTAAGTCTTTGGATCTCGACTTGTTTACCACTCAGACTGTGCCTATGGGGGACGAGGCCAAGGCAAACATCGATCAGGTGGCTGAAGAGACCAAGAAGTTGATGGAGCATCACGCCCGACTGGTCAAGGCTGGAGAGGAAATCGGAAGTGCTAACATTCGGCTGCGGCTAATGGTTTCCGATCAGGCCAAGTAGCTTGCCGATCAGGCCAATCAAATCTCCCAGCATAAGGCGGCCTCCAAACGGCTAAGGAAAACTATGGAGGAGGCTAGCAGAGCCGAGCTGCGAAAGATGGAGGCCACCTGCAAGGAACGAATCGATATGACCATTGCCACGGTGGATGAGGTTCGGAGAGCGGATCTTGAGCAGATAGAGGAGTTATCTGGGAGGCTTGACGCCGCAGAGCTTGCTCAAGCCAAGCTGAAGGAGGAAATGGAGGCGATGCGGAAATTCCTTCAGGCTGACTGCTCTAGATACCGATTGGAGAGAGATGCTGCCATTGCAAGGCTGTCGGCTTCCGAGGCCCGGATGAGGGAGTTTGAGGAGAACGAGGGGATGATAGATGAGATGCTCCAGGACATGTACTTCCGTACTTGGAAACAGGGCAACCTGTCCTGGATGGACGATTATCCCCGGGTCATGGCCAGGATATATCTCCGGGCTTTGGAGGAGGCCAAGGCTGAGGCGGATAAGGAGGGTGGTGTAGCTTTCAGAATGGATGTGGTCACGGTCCAGTTTACCGAGGAGGAGAAAGTGGCAGTGAAGGAGGGCATGCGGCTGCTTACCACCGAGGAAGTGGGTGTGCAGTTGGGGGATGATGATCAGGGAGCAGGTGCTGGTAAGTCTTCCCTCTCAATCTTTTCTTAACTTGACTGCGTATCATTTATCTGATGGATTCTTTTCCTGAATCGGACAGGTGGGACCTCTAGCCAGCATGCTGGGAGTTCTGATCCTACGGTCAAGTAGATCCTGGAGGGCTAGCAGGATAGAGGCGGAGCCCTGTTGCAGCTGTTTATTTTTTTGGTTTACTTGGCACTCCTGTATATACTAGTTCAAAACATTAATGTACTTTCAGGCTGTAATTATGTAATTATGTCATTGTAGCGAATGATTTTATTCTTATATAATTTTATAACATAAGCTGATTCTGTCATATTTGAATGCTATCGTTATTTTGAAGTGTTGCGTAAGAAATATAGCTGTGTATATGCATGTGCTTTAATCGTGTTTGATGCTAAGCTCTTGCTTAAAATGTAATTTCATGTTTCGCAATGTTAGTGTAATGTGCGAATAGGCTATAGCTACATGTTTATGTGCAAGAAAAGGAAGTACCGCCCTTCGTGTTTTAGTTGTAGACGGTAGCTTTGAATGTCTTGTGTGACTGAGGATGGAATGTAGCTGAGTGACCTGTTATCCAGTTGTGAGTTCTCATTTCCACTAGTGAGTGTCTCCCATTTTGTGTCCTATACTTTAGTGACCGTTATAGAGGATAGGAGGAAAGTTTTTATAAATAAAATGGAAATATAATAAATAGTAAAACTTCCAATCACGGAAGGCCTTCGATGTGCTTAAGTTCGTGGCAAATGGGTTTTGTAGTCACTTTCCCTAGCTGTGGGTCTTGGAGACATTCGTCACCCATCTTACGCCTGCGCGGGGAGTTTTCTTTTTTACCACAGCCGTACCTAAGACACATCGGAGCCGAGATCACGCACAGTAACTACCCGGGCCATTATGGCCCGTAATCGTGGGTATTATTCGATTAACCATGGCCGGCTAGCATGGGTGCCGATCGTCAACTGTGAACTGCCCCTGGCTGGCCACACCTTATGTTGGGGCTTATAATCGGTTCACAGTCGCCGGCGAGCCGAACGCCGTAATGAGCTGCCTCGGCTATAGTCGGCCTTCTCGGTGGCTTATGATTGGCTCATTACAGTTGGCTCTGAGGGCCGTCGCGAGCAATGAGTTAACCCGCAGCAGAGGGATGCTAGAGCAAAAGTGTCTCATTGACGAGGACATAGATTCGTACAGTACCTGTTAGGTCTTGTCCAGGTGAGGTTGTGCTGTGAAGTGTCCAAAATGGAAATGCCGTTATACAGGATTTTGTTCAACAGAAAAGGATAAAGCTTAACAAGCAGCCAAGATATAAAGGAACAAGTTAAAAAAGAGACAAGATTTTTAGAGTGGTTCGGCACGAAAATGCCTATGTCTACTGATTCTCTTAATTAATTCACTTCATATGGGCAGTACAAGTTAAGAAAAGTATCGACGAAGGTGTTGGATGTTCCATGCCCTCTGGAACACCTCTCCGTCCATTGTTGACAAAATATAAGCTCCGTTGTGGAGATCTTTGTGAATCACATAGGGTCCGTCCCAGATAGGATCTAGCGCTCCGGGGCGCGGGAAGATCCGTTTGAGAACAAGATCTCCTTCTCGTCAGTGGCGGTGCTTGACTTTGGAGTTGTATCGTGCTGACACTTTTTGCTTGTGAGCTGACGCTTTAAGTGCTGCATCATTTCTTCTTTCTTCAATTAGGTCCAAAGACATGTGTAGGAGTTCTTCATTCTCTTCTGGGTTGTAGTGGATCCTACAGTTGGAGGGCACTACAGTTTCAACTGGGAGCATGGCCTACGACCGTATGCCAAAGAGAAAGGAGTATGTCCTATTGATGTTCTGTAGGATGTGCGGTAGGCCCAAAGTGCCGTAGGAAGTTCATCCACCCAAGCGCCTTTTGACTTTTCAAGTTTCTTCTTGATTAGAGTTTTGAGAATTTTGTTGACAGCTTCGACTTGTCCGTTTACCTGGGGATAAGCTACAGATGAGAAGCTTTTGTGAATTCCGTGCTCTCGGCACCAGTCGGTGAATTCCTCACTGTCAAATTGAAGTCCATTGTCCTATATGATTTAGAGTGGAACCCCGTACCTGCATAAAACATTTTTTATCAAAAAGTTAATAACTTTTACCGAGGATATTTTATTCAAAGGTTCCGCTTCCACCCATTTGGTGAAATAGTCGACTGCCATTATAGCATTTTTGGCTCCGCCTCGGCCCATCGGCAGTTCGCCAATCAGGTCAATTCCCCATACCGCAAAGGGCCAAGGACTGGCCATCTGAGTAATCTCATTGGTTAGTAGTCGAGGGACTTCAGAAAATCTCTGACATCTGTCGCATTTTTTGACGAAGTTCAAGGCATCTTTGCTTAAGGTGGGCCAGAAATATCCATGTCGGAGTATCTTCTTTGCCAGAGTCTGCCCTCCAGTGTGGTCTCCGCAACTTCCTCGATGGATGTGGGATAAGATTTCCTTGGCTTCCCTTTCGGCGACACATCTTAATAAGGGGTTAGAGAAGCCGCGCCGATAGAGGATGTCTTCTTGTATCGTGTAGCAGGAAGCACTCCTCAAGATTTTCCTGACTTTGTTACGCTCATTGGGTAGTGTGCCATCTTGCAAGTATTTCTGGATAGGAGTCATCCAAGTTTCTTCTTCGATTGCAGCTATCTGATCCTCTTGTTCGAAACTTGGGGCTAGTTGTTTTGAGATGGCTATTGTTCCAGAAATGGTGTTGTTCTTCATGTTAGCTTGCTTTGCCAGTTCGTTAGCTTCTCGGTTCTCCTCTCGAGGAACGTGTTTGATTAAATAGTGATCTAGTTGAGTGAGCAGCAGCTTGGTCTTCTTTAGATATGCTGTGAGTCGTTCTCCTCGAGTCTGGAATTCTCCCAGTATTTGATTTAAAATAAGTTGAGAATCGCTATGGACACATAAAGAGCTGACTCCAATTTCTAAGGCGAGTTCCAGTCCTGCTATTACTACTTCATATTCTGCATCGTTGTTGGTGGCAGCGAATTCCAACCTTAGGGAATAGTGCAGCTTCCTTCCCCTGGGGGTGATTATCACAATACCTGTCCCCGAGCCCTGTTCGTTTGATGCTCCATCTACAAAGAGATTCCACTTGATATGTTTTGCTATTTCGGATTGATCCTTACCTTCATTGGCAGTGAATTCGGCAATAAAATCGGCCATGGCTTGTCCTTTGATGGTGGTGCGAGGATGGTAGGTGATATCATATTGACTCAGTTCATTGCACCACTTAAGTAGTCGCCCAGAAGTGTCGAGGCGATGGAGTACCTGCCTTAGTGGTTGATCGGTTAGAACTCTGATGGAATAAGATTGGAAATAGTGTCGTAGCTTCCATGACGTGATTAGCAGACAGTATGCTAACTTCTCAAGTTTAGGGTATCTGGCTTCTGCCCCTGTAAATCTCTTGCTTAAAAAGTATACGGGCCGCTGCGCGCGGATGTCTTCTCTCACCAAAGCGGCGCTTAAAGCATGGGACGATACAACAAGGTATAGGTATAGTTTCTCGCCTACATTTGGAGTTGAGAGTACTGGTGGTTTCTGGAGGTGTTCGCTTAAGTTAAGGAAGGTTGTCGAGCATTCGTCAGTCCATTCGAACTTTTCTTTGTCTTTCTTAAGAGCTTCAAAGAAAGGGATGCATTTGTCGGTCGCTTTAGAGATGAACCTGCTTACGGCAGCAACCTTCCCGTTTAGGCTTTGCATCTCTCTTCGCGTGGATGGTATCTTGATATCCTGCAAAGCCCGGACTTGTTCGGGGTTTGCTTCAATCCCCCTGGCATGGACGATGAATTCCAAGAATTTTTCCGACGATACTTTGAAGGACCACTTTAGAGGATTCGGCTTCATTCCATATTGGCGAAGTACTTGAAATATCTCGTCCAGCTGGTTTGTATGATCGTTGGATTTCCTCGATTTTACCAGCATGTCATCCACATAAACTTCCATAGTTCGTCCTATTAGTTCCGCAAATATCTTATTGACGAGGCGCTGATAAGTAGCTCCGGCGTTTTTAAGTCCAAACGGCATTACTTTGTAGCAGTACAATCCCTGGTCAGTGATGAAACTAGTGTGGTCTTGATCGGTGGCGTGCATAGGGATCTGGTTATATCCTGAGTATGCGTCCATAAAGGATAAGAGTTCGTGTCCGGCTGTGCTGTCCACGAGCTGATCGATTCGGGGGAGTGGGAAGCAGTCCTTCGGGCAAGCGTCATTTAAGTTGGAGAAGTCGATGCATGTTCGCCACTTCCCGTTAGCCTTCTTTACCAGTACCGGGTTGGCGATCCATTCTGGGTAGATGGCTTCTCGTATGAAGTCATTGGCAAGTAAGTTCTTTACTTCTTCCTCGAGGGCTGCTGATCGTTCTGTCCCCATTCTCCTCTTTCTCTGCTTTACTGGCACCTTGGTGGGATCGATGTTCAGTGCATGGCATGCTACGTCTGGGGAGATTCCTGTCATGTCGGCGTGCGTCCATGCAAATACATCCATGTTGTGGCAAAGAAAATCGACGAGTTGATCCTTCAACTTCGCTCTTAACTGAGACCCAACTCTTAGTAGTCTACTTGGGTCGTGCTTGTCTACAGGTATAAATTCCATAGCCTCTGCAGGCTCGGTGGTGGCCTCCTCCTCTTTATCCCTGGGGTCTAATTCGTTGAAAAGATCGCTGGTATATCGAAGAGGATGGGCTTTCTTTAATTGCTATGTTTCGAAGTTTTTCTTGCAGAGAGAAATCTCTGCATCCCTCCCTTTATCCTTCCTGCGGTTATTGCGAAGTTCAGTCAAATAGCAATCTCGAGCGGCGTCTTGATCTCCCTCTATTTCACCTACTCCGTTATCTGTTGGGAATTTCATTTTCAGGCACCATGGGGCTAGGACAATTTGGAAGTCAAACAAGGCTGGTCTCCCCAAAAAGGCGTTGTAGGCCGAGTGGCTTTCTATTAGCACAAATGTTTGTTTTCGCACAACGGAGCGGGGATGACTTCCTATTTCGACAAAGAGGTCTAGTTGCCCGAGAGGCATCTTCGCATCTCCAGTGAAACCATGCAGCAATTTGCTGCGGGGAGACACGTCCTTCATTGACAGCTTCATTTTGTCGAAAGCGTGCTTGAATAGGATATTTATTGAGCTTCCAGTGCCTACTAGGATTCGGAAAACCTTGGCTGGGCCGAACCAGGCAGAGATGACCATAAGATCCATGTGAGGGTACTGCCTTCCCTCTAGATCATGCTGACTGAATGTGATATCATCATTCTCTTTCCGTTTCGGGTGGCGTTCTTCTGTAACAGAATTAACGTAGCCTTCATTATTTCTATGTGACTTACCGTATTTCTCTATCTCTGCCCAGCTTCCGTCGGCGATGTCTGGTCTTCCTGATATGGTAAGGACCACTATCTTCTCTTGACTGGAGCTGCTGGTGTTGCGATTTCCTCCGCCAACTTCCGGGAGGGGTAGCCCTAAGTTCTCATTGGCAGGAGTTGAACTCCTGTTCTGACCTTTCATATAGCGCTCCAGTCTCTTCCTTCTGATGTGTTCTTCAATCATGTCCCGGAGATGATGGCATTCATTGGTGGCATGCCCATAAGATTCGTGGAAGCGGCAGAACTTTCCAGACTTAATTGCATTATCTGATTCCTTCTTGTGCAGGGGGCGCTTGTATCTAACTTCGTCTTGGGTGGCCAAAAAGATGTTTTCGATTGTTTCATTTAGAGGAGTGTAAGAGTCAAATCTCGGTCCCGGCCTATATAAGCGCTTTTCTCCCTTCTTGCCCCCAGCACTATCTCTGGAGTCATTTCTTCGAACGTCCTTTGCTACTGCGGATGTGTTGCCATGAGCTGCCTTGGTTTGTTGTCCTGTCTGCCTTTCAATGGCAGCGTCTTCAAGTCTCATATGTTTCCCGGCTTCGTGGAAGAAATCGGGCAAGGTAGCTGGCTTCTTTTTCGTTAATCTCCTGGCAAATTTAGTATCCGGGTGTACACCACTGCAGAGGGCCATTAGGATAAGTTTCTTGTCGGCATCTTGGACTGCGGCCACTGCGGCGTTGAATCGGGTTAGATATTGTTGCACTGTCTCTCCAGGTTTCTGTTTGATATTAGATAGGGAATAAGCATCCTTGGGTTGTTCCACATGAATGCGGAACTGGCTGATAAACTTTTCATTCAACATTTACCATGAGCTGATGGACCCTTGGGGTAGATGGCAGAACCAGGAGGTAGCAAGATCTGCCAAGAATAGTGGGAAGCATTTACACAACACTCCCTCTGTCGCTCCGCTCATGAGCATATGTTGTGTGTATCTTTGTAAGTGTACGACGGGGTCAGAGGTTCCCTCGTAAGGTTCCATTATTGGCATTTTCCATTCCCGGGGGGTGATGGCAGTTTCGATATTGCGGGTGAAGGGGCTGGTTACCCTAGCACTGATCCCCCAATCCCTTTGTTCCCGTTGGATGCACTCTCCGAACAATTGCGCCATCCTTTCATCAGAACTTGGAGCAGATAGAAATGAGTTTGGTTCTTCCCTGCGGGATTGATTTCGTCCAGATGACCTTTAGGGATGGTATCGTCTATCACTCCTAACATTCTCCAACGGCTGCCTCTGGTCTTCCGGGGGCTTGCTGGGGTCAGCCACAGTTGGCCCTTGCCTTGATCTTTCCCTGCTGGGTTCTCTTCTCAGCACTTCCTCGAGTCCAACTTCGGGCTGGACTCCAGCTCGGCCCCGTCCCATGGTGTTTCCATGGTTAGGCAGCATGGCGGGCTCAGCTACATCCGACCCTTGCCTAGTACCTCCCCCGTTGGGCTCGGTTCCGAGCATTTCCTCGGGTCGGAATTCGGGCTGAGTCCGGGCTCAGCTCCTACCATAGCTGTTTCTGTTGTCAGCCACTTCGAAGAAGAAAGACCTTTGTCGTCTCCTAGATCCTCCAAACCAGGACGCACCCCATGATTCAGTCTTGCGGTTGGTTTTTTCAACATCCCTTAAGCGTGACATGAGTTGATCCACCAAGGCTCCTTGTTGAGATGCGAAGCGATTAGTTACTTCAGCCATAACCCTGTCCAGATCCGCCCTTGTAATCGGTTGTTCCGTAGCAGGGGCTATCGGATTTGCCTGATATACATTTGTTGTTGGAACCGGACGATTTTCTTGGTCCCTGATCATTGGATCTGGGATATTGCCGATTGCGATGTTCTTTCCTTAGTTAGCATCTTCCTTCCATCCGGGAGGCATGTTTTCCAAGCAATGAACGATGCTGATAGAAAAAGGATTAAGTAGGAGAAGCTGAAGCTTCGAGCTCCTGTTCTCAGTGAAAGCACCAAAAATGTTTGCACAAAAAATGGAAAAACACCTCCAAGTCCTATGGTTTAGTCGTTTTTAAGTTGTTCTTAGTGATTTAGGTGATTTATGCAAATATATAAAAAGCAGGGACTAAACTGTAAAAGACACACCGATTTATAATGGTTTGGCCAGGACGTGCCTACGTCCACTTTATATGTTATTCTCCTTTTCTATTCAGATTACAAGTACAAAGCTTTGATTATAAGTAGCTGAAAGTTGTTTGAAAGTTCTATCCGTGCTTGAGCTCTCAAACTTGTCTACTATCGTTGCACCCCTGCCCCTCTATTTATAGAGTGAGGCTGGGGGCAGGGGTCTTGGATGTATATAGCCTCTGGTGGGCCTGGGCTGAAGCAATCTGGCCTGGCAGTGTTGGTCCGGTACGCCTTGGCTCGGTGAAGGTTGGTCCGGTGGTAGGTGAAGTATAGTGGATTTTCTCCATCTGGTTCGGTAGCATGTTGGTCCAGTTGTATGTTGGTCCGGTGGTGGCTTGGAGAGTATGTTGGTTCGGTAGGCATGGAGATAGGTTGGTTCGGCAGGGATATGGAGAGTGAGTTGGTTCGGTAGTACGAGGAAGGTGGGTTGGTTCGGTGGTTCTGTGTTTGGATCGGTAGTAGGTGGAACTATTAGTGGTTCGGTGGTCATGGAAAAGTGGTATAGGACCGGTTGAAAACACACCCAACACCAGGCTTTATGGAAAACTTGAAGTTTTTGTTTTTCCCTTAAACTCTAGTGTGCTCAATTGATTTTGAGTAGTTTGAGAGTTATGTTTTTCAGGTGTCCTTTTAGACAATAAAGCTTCCAAAGATGTGTAGGAGGCAAGCTTGTTATTATAGTTATTTTATTTCCACTATATGTTTGGTTGTAAAGGCAAGCTATTTTAGTGCCTTATTATGTAATCTAATCAACCAAGGGGGCATCTTCATCTATCGCTCTTGGCATATTTTGTTATTATTATATGTTATCTGAACATAGTCTACGAACTAGGATTATGTAATCAATTTGAAATATTTTGAAATGGAATGTGGATTTTATTTGCTGTCTAAAAGTTTTCCATATTCTGGTGTTTTTGTGTATCAGTGTATCTAATATCCCCTATTTGGTCGTCGAGGATTAATAACTATGGATGACTATACCATCCGTAACCTTTAATTTTAGGCCTCAAAGTAGGGTGATGTTGCATTCTATGAGTGGGAAGTAATGCCTTTTGGACTTATGGATGCCCCAACATACTTTGTGGATTTGATGAGTAGAATATTTAGATGGAAACTTAATAAATTTTTCGTCGTGTTTGTTAATGATATCTTGGTTTTCTTCAAAGGCAAGAAGGAGCATAAGACCCACCTTAGGGAGGCATTGGAGAAGTTGAGAAGAAACCAACATAAAGCTAAGTTTTCTAAATGCGACTTTTGGAAAAATAAAGTTAGGTTCCTTGGGAATATTGTTTCGAAAAAAGAACTGGCAGTGGACCTTACTAAAGTGGAAGTTATCTAAGGATGGAAGGTTCCTAGTAATGCATCAGGGATAAAAAAATTCCAGGGTTAGCAAGCTACTATAAAAGGTTCATCAAAAGCTTTACACAAATAGCAGCCCCTTCAACCCTATTGACTAAGAAGAATCTAGTCTTTTTTTGCGATCATAAGTGCTCCAAGGCATTTGAGTAGCATAAGGAGTCGTTGATTAGCGCACCCATGCTCACTATTCTAGATGTAACCAAGCCTTTACAGTTTTCACGTTAGCATATGGCACAAGATTAAGAGTAGTTTTTATGCAAGAGGGGAGGTGGTTGCCTATGCTAGTGATAACTAAAAGATCACGAGAAGAGGCATCAAGTGCATGATTTGGAATTGGAAACCATTGTTTTTTCCTTGAAGATGTGGAGGCATTACCTTTTGGGGGAAAGGTTTGAGCCGTCCATTGATCATAAATTACTGAAATACCTATTTTTCTAAAAATATTTGAATCTTAGGCTATAGGGGTGGATGGAATATATAACATCTTTTGACTTTGGTATTCAATATACCACCGAAAAAGGAAACGTAGTCCCTGACGCCTTTAGTAGGAGGCCCGCTACCATAGGTGATATATATATATATATATATATATATATATATATATATATGAATGGAGGCATTTGGAGTTTCTCTTGAATTTTAACCTCTAACACAAAAGAACTCATCCGAGATTTTCTATCAGTTCTCGAGGTTAGACTAGCCTCGATGGATCGTATAAGACATGGGCAAGTAAAAGACAAGGAGTTAATAGAGATTTTGGAAAAATTAAGAAAAGAAGAGCATATTCCCCATGCTAGAAGATAATCAGTTGATGAGAAGGGATATTTGAGAAGAGATGGACGTCTTTGCATCCCAATGATTGATGACTTGATGAGAGATAAGCTTATGGAGTGTTAGTGCTCAATGATGACCATTCATTCTGGAGGAGATAAGATGTACAAGGACATGAAGACAATTTTCTTTTGGAATGGAACGAAGAGGAGAATAGCTGAGTTTTTGCTAGGTGTTTGAGATGATAAAAGCTGAGCAAGGGAAGCCCGATGGATTATTACTACCTTTGGAAATTCCAACTTGAAAGTGGGAGCATATTTCAATGGATTTTTTTTGAAGGATTGCCTAAAAGTTAAAAATACAACGATGCTATTTGGGTTGTTGTTGATAGGCTCAACAAGGGTGCCTATTGTGTTTTGATTGGAAGAAATATGACTAGCCCCTCTCCCGCCCAGATTTATAGTAAAGAGGTAGTTCGTCAACATGGGATTCCTGTGAGCATAGCCAGTGACAAAGACCACTTATTCACTAGTGAAGTTTGGAGGAGCCTGCAGACCGCTTTGGAAATTTTTTAAACCTTAGCATGGCATACCACCCACAAACCGACGGAAAAATAGAGAGGGCGAATAGAATTTTGGAAGACTTATTGAGAGCTTGTTTTTGAATTTTGGAGGACAATGGGAGCATCATCTACCTTTGGTTGAGTTTGCATAAAATAATAGCTATCAAACTAAGATTTATATGGCCCTTTTGATGCACTTCATGGACAGCCATGCATATCAGCTAGTTGTTGGTGGGAAACCACAGACATTGCTCAGACCCAATTTGATCCATGATACGACAGAAAAAGTAGAGTTAATCGGCCAGAGGATGAAGGTAGCGCAAGACCATCAGAACTCTTATGCGGATGAAAGAAGGAAAGAGCATGAATTTGAGGTTGAAGATATAGTATTTGTTAAAATCTCCCCTTTTAGAAGAGTTATTAGATTTGGAAAGTCTGGAAAATTGGCACCTAGATTTATTGGGCCATTCAGAAATCTAAAAAGAATAGGAAAATTAGCATATCGCATGGAGCTTCCTAACAGGTTGGCAAGACTCCATAATGTTTTCCATATTTCCCACCTTAAAAATGACCTTCATGACACCGCTAGCAGAATAGAGCCTGATAAGTTGGGGAATTTGGAGATGGAGCCAATAGTGTCTTATGCCACCGAACGCGTTGTGGAGCATGGTACTAGGAGACTCCATAGTAAAATAATTAAATCAGTCCGAGTACAATGGGGGGACAATACAGCGGAAAGCACATGGGAGACCAAGAAGAAGATAAAGAACACTCACCAAGATCTTTTCACTGGTAACGTCTCTCTCCAAAATCAGGATTTTGTTGCATCGTTATTGCTTTATTGAATGGTAGGAGATGGTTGTTACAATTTTTCACAATCGCTTTACACTCATATAAATTTTTTTATGCATGTTTAAGATATTTGCATGCATACTTAGATGACACGATTACACATTCAGTTTGGATTGAGCCCATTTTAGCATGTTTGCAGTACATAATAACATTGCACGAACAGTTTAGTAAATGGTTGTGTAGAGAACTTGGTTATATAATATGAATATATTGCAAAGTTATGATGTTCAATCTATGGAAAATTCAGGACGAAATCATTTCTAAAGGGGGTAGAGTGTAACATCCTGTAAAAACCATAAATAAATAAAGTAAATTAAACTAAATGTGATAAATGTTGGATATGGAATTTTATAAAATTTTAAAGTTGACCACGTAAGTTATTCCGTTGCATTCATAGTGAAATTCTGATCAGTTTCCGTATATAATATGCTAAAAACGAAGCTCAAACAAAAAATTTATGAGCATTTGAAATTTTCAGATTTATATTAATTTTGTTTAAATTCAAATACAAATGACAAATCAAATTTAGGATTTAAATTTCAAAAATTAGCTTGGGTGCTAAGTAAACGTTTAGTTTACATTTATTGTTAAAAAGTTAACTAGGGAATAAAATAATTCGACAAAAGAAGGTAAATTAAATCCCCCAATAAGATAGCAGTCGACCTGAATAGATCAATTGACCGCACGTAGCACTCGACCAGTTGCCCAAGGGCGGTTGACCTCTTGACAACGATAGTTGCCGGTGGTGACTAGGGTTTTATGCTATGTTCTATTCAGTTATGCACTCCAGATTTACATGTTTCCTACCTAGCTCCATCCTACGATTTTGGTGCATTTCAACTTCTATAAATAGACCCTATCCTCTCCACTTTATTTTGGGAAATACGACCAAACTCTGCTATTGCTATCTCTCTAACATGATTTTGAAACTCCATAAAAATTTTAGGTAAGGATTCAACTTATTTCTTCCTCCAATCTATTCTTATCTCATTCTTCTCCAATTGTTCTGAATCAAATGAATATATATACCTCTTCTCAACTGTGTATTTATATCAGAAGGGAGACATTCTGGAGGAGATAGGAAGGATGCAAATCCGTTTAAGTAAAGACTGTTAATCTATGAGTGGAAACCTTAGTATTTCTTTTCAACAATTGTTTAGTGTATTTCTTTTGGATTTAAATATGCCTTGGGGATTTTGGGATTATGGAAATACGATAGACAAAATCCCCTAAAATTCCCTTTTAATTCGATATGTCAATTCTATGTGAGAATCCCAATTATTTGACATTAATTTAATGGAATTTGTTTTTTTTATGCAATCTTTGTTAATTTCATCATCTATTCCACTTCTTCTTCTTTGTTTTAAATTGTGATCATTCAATAAAATAAGAGGTTTTGATTATGAATTCTGCTAGTAGTTTACACCACTTGTTAATATCCATTTCTTTGTAAAAAGAGAAGTTGAATAGAATATTGGGCATAGATTGCAATTCTTATTGTTTAAGATATTCCATTAAATTGGTGTAATAAATTAAGGTTTTTAATTCATTGCAAGTCTATTATTGCAGTTTTGATTTTGAATTCCCTTTTTTGGACATTTTAATTCCATGGAATCCTAGAAAATTGAAGAAAGAGAACTTTTAGTAATAATTGATTAGGGAATTAACATTAAACGCTAGCTGAGGGCGTAAAATGCATTTAGAACCAATTAAGCATGAATATTTATTTATTTCTATTTATGTAATTAACATATAATTATTGTGTATATGGCATAGTTAATTAGGCATTTATTACATTTTATTTTCCTCCATTATTAAGGTCGTTGATTTTGAGGTGAAAATAAGAGGAAACTCTTTTATAGCCTAATTATTATTTTAAGGCGTAACAAGGAAGATTCCTTATAAGCCCTTATTTATGAAAAGGTGAGATGAATATGTGTGTGTGTGGTGAGCAATTGATTTGTGGCTAAGTCATAGTGATGCGAGGTTAATAGAGTTACATGATGGAAGTTTTCCCTTCACTTTGAGGCTACTAGCAGTTAAGTACACTTTATTGACATGAGATATCCTTACGATAATTATTTGTAATGATGCAAGGTCAGTTCCTAATTACGTTAAGGAAATATGTCCAGCTAATCTGGCTACCAGTTCCTACAAATAGCGGACTAATGTGAGATGTCATTAGGGCTATAGAACGAACGGCCTGCTTTAGGATTTGAGGTATCAAGTGGTTGGACCCACCTTTTTCCTCAGATGAAGTAGTAAATGGCCAAGGTGTTATGCTAGGTGGTATCTCTATAAGGGTTGCTTCTAGAATTAGGACTTAAATGACGGGGTCTGCCTATTTTTCACTTGGAAGTATTAAGCGGCCTTCATCTGATGTGAGCTAGATAGTAAAATTGAGCTGCACGCTTTTGGAATTAAGCCTTAAATGACGGGATACACCTATTTTCCATTGGAAAGTATTAAATGGCTTAGGTACCGTTTCTTACATTATTAGCTATTTATGACGTATGATTGGGAAATGGGATATGCTTCCTAAATGGAAGGTATTAAGTGGTTGGATCTGCCTCCTTTCCTTATAAAGAAGTACTAGATGAGTTTAATGACTTTGTTTTTGTAGACATATTCTTATTTTGAAATATATTGCCCAAGTACTAAAAAGGTAAGACTTGAGGTTTTAATTCAACAGACACTTGTTGTTCTGACACCCTCCTTATTACAACATAGGTCAAGGATGGAGTGATGACAATGATGATGCTTAGAGATGGAGAAGCTTGGCATGTGGTAGTATTTGTTATTATTACTTGCTTTTATGTGCACCCGTGTATTTAGACAATTGTTGTAATAGATATTATGTTATAATTTTTATGGAATTTTGTTCTATGACATTTTTATAGTTTTGAAGTAAACGGGTACACGTTAATATTATATTTTCTTCCATTCATTGTGAGTTCTAAACGTTAGTTATGGCTCTACAATGTTATTTCTTTTTACTACCAACAACTTACCTTAGAACGGATCTAAGTTTCAATGGGCCTTTTCTGGGTCGAAATCTAGGCTTGTTTTGGGTTGGGTTGTTATAGACCTTCAAATAGCTCAAGTATGTATAGGAGTTGGCTGGATCAAAGCAATGGCAGATACTCTAGGAATTGCAGAAGAAATTCAAAAATTGGTGGGTACCTAGAATGCCTAGTGTGGATAGGAGTAAAAGTAAAAATTCTCTTTAAGGGATTGTCTATCCGAATTGAGGGACCCGCATCTGTAGCTTCTATATCTATGGTTCCGAATTATAGAAGGATCGTATCCACCTCCTCCTGAGTGGTAATAAGGGACTGGTTAAGCATGTAGTCTCCTTTCTTTATAGAAGGAGATGGTTTAGGGCATTTGCTGGGCTTCTTGCTATCCATTTGTCTGCTAGGCGATATTACAAAAAGTCAGGAAAATATCACACATTTTACAAAGATATTTAATGATTATAAATATAGAAGCAAGGTAAACAACTTAACATCTAATCGATCAGTACTTGGTAACTAATAGAGTGATAAGCTAGAATTAACTGCAAAACTTATGACAGGCTAACAATTTATTGAGTAGTCCATATCTACATATTAATAAGATAACAAACTTGTAAAATGTAACGACCCAGAATTTTTATTGATTAAAATTTTGTATATTTAATTAATATTTAATATTAATAAGTGAAATTTAAAAGTCGAATAAATTTTATTTCGAATAATTGGATTTAATCGAATAATTAAATCGATAATTTAATATGTGAAAATACAGAAATAATTGAAAATTGAGTTAAATATGATTGAAAATGATTTGTAAAATTTTATTTTATCATATTGAAGTTAGAACGATATTTTAGAACTTTTAAAATCGAATTAAGAGTTAAATTGTGAAAATCGAATATTTTAATATTTAATCGACTAGTGAAAATAGTCAATTTTCGAACAGTCTCGGAATTGGACGAAATTAGTTCCATTGGATCCGTAATAGTTTGCTATTATCGGATTTCAATTTTCGTGTCAATCGGAGTTTTCGTTTGATCGTGGCAGTTCGAAACGCATCGAAATTGTTTTAGTATTAATTTGGCGAGTTAAAATAGCCATTTTTCAAAAAGTCTCGGATTTTGATGAAACTAGTTTCATCGGATCCGTAATGTGATATTATTGTATGGTATCAAATTTCGTGTCAATCGGATTTACCGTTTGTCCGGTGCAAGCTAAAACGCCTAGAAAATCGTTTAATCGGTTTAATTTAAAATCGAACGTTTATTGTCATAACTCGCACAAATGACCGAATTAGCTCCCGAAACACGTTACATTGTGTTCGGAACGTGGGGTAAACCTTAGAAACGCCAACCGGCATGCTTCGTTTGGAGTTCAGAAAATCCGGGATGAATAGTGTCGCGCGAATTTTCTATATAAGGACATATAGATTTCATTTTTGCAAAAATATTAAACCCTAGGTCAAAACCTTCAGCCGCCGCCTCTTATATGTTCAATGGCTGAAACACACCCTCCTTCTTCCTCAATTATCTCTTCATCCATCAACATTTACAAGAAACTTTCTACATGAAACTTGTAGAGCACTTCACGAACTACAACTTCAACGGTCAAGATCGTAAATTTCGAAGGGGATCAACGGGAAAAGGAGCTTGAAGGTGCTACGTTTGGGCGCGTTTTCCCAGGTGATAGGGTGGCCGAGCGCATGGATATTCGAGCCGAAGATGGAGTCGAAGATGCTCGTTTGAATGGAAATGGCTGATCGAAGTATAATCGAGCGTAGTGGAAGCATGATTAAACCCTAGCTAGTGATGAGGGGTTCTTGGTTGCGTGTAAGTACCTGTACGTGCGTGAATGAGGGGGGGGGAGAAGGAAGGTGCGTTCTACGGTCTGGATGAAGGGGTTGGAGATCTAACGGCTTGGATCTATTTAGGTTATAAAAATATAAATAATGTTGTAATTTTATAGTTATAAATTCGTGTAAACTTCAAATATTCATATCTTTTTCATACGAGGTCGAAAACGCGCGAAACTAGTTTCATTGGAATCGTATAACGAGCACTACGCTATGGAATTTGATTGGAGTCATTTGGATTTAGTGAGAATTTCGGGTAAAATTAAACGTCCGTTTAATTTTATTCGAAATAAATCGCTAAAACGAAATTGAAATCAATGTGAGAACTTCTCACTCAATCGAATCGGTTTCGATTTTAATTTTAAATAGTTAGATTTAAAATATTTGAATGCATGTTTGAATGATGATTGTTATCTATTGATTGTTAAAATAGACATTATGCGCCGTTAGTAAGCGGATGTTATTTATTAAAAACATATACCGCGAATATTTCATAAACAGTGAAATTGGTTTTATTTATGTACTTGGATTTGATTTTCCCGCAGTATATAGCGGATGAGACCTTATTGCGCCGCCTATTAAGCGGATAATATTTTAAATCCCATATACCGCGATAATTTCGTACTAGAACGGAATTGGTATTGTGCTAACATCTTTCGATGCAGGAAAACAGGTTGGAGGGATCCAACTGGATTCCTCAACAGTATTTATTTGATTTCAGATATTTTGATATTTGATGGATTATCATATCGATATATGATATCGTTGTTGTTGTGATTGGCTATTTGGTGTGTAGCATCACTAGGCCAAATTTTGGAATTTTAAAATGATTTTAAAGTGATTTTTGAAAGTATACATTTATAAAATATTTTTGGAATTGATCCATTTTAAATAAATAACGTTATAATTTTTAATGTTATAAAAATTATGATTTTTGAGAAATACAGCTAAAGGTTGATTTTTGAGAAATATAGGTTGATGATTTTATAAAATAGCTTAAATTGGGATTTCTGAATTTATTATAAAAAGTTTAAAAATAGGATTTATAAAAATTTAATTATTTTATAAATCAAAATGATGAAACTATAAAGGAGTTTAAAGACGTTTTAAAATAATAACATGAATTGATTTATATAAGGGATTTATAAATTGATATTTATAAATTAAAATATTTGAAGTATAAAACGAGTTTTATAAGTGTTAGAATGAATTGTGAATGAACTTCAAAAATGAATGAAATTTATAGGATTATAAACGGTGAAGTTATGAATGGAATTTTATAAGCAGTAGGTTTATAAAATTTCTAAAGTTATTAAAAGAATAGATTTGGGTAAATAAATGAATCTTATAAGTTATAAGATTTATAATTTGGAAAGTTTCAAAGAACGATTTTTGAATAGGACTTTTGGTTTATAAATTGATATTTATAAATTTGGCAATCTTATAAGTTATAAGTGTTTAACTTAAATTATAGACTTTTGGTTTATAATTGAGTTATAAATAGAATGTGTTAATAAAGGAGATTTATAAAGGAAGTAGTTATAAAATAAATAGAAATGGAATTTATAAAGATTGTTTTATAAATTCGCAACGACTTATTTTGATAAGTAAATTGTTATAACTTATTAATGGAGTTATATTCACGTTTTATACAGTGAATAATCCTTTAAAATAAAATGAATAGAAATGATGAAATAGTTAACGTAGTATATTCACGTTTTTGAATAGTGAATAATATGTTAAAGAAAATGTTTAGGATGTGATGTTTTAAATAGAATTAAAACAACCTAACGATGTTTTTTTTTAAATGTGTTGAGATTCGAAACCATAGATTTCAACATTCATTGTTGAAATAGAAGTTTTCAAGAAATAGAAGGGAATGGTGGACTATAACACTGTTGTTATAGTAAATGATTTCCGAAAGGAAATGTTTTGTATAGTATTAGGATTTATATATATCTTTTAATTTCGAATCCCTATACTAGTGATTTTGGGTTGTCGTAACGATGTTTTACGTAACATTCGTTTTGGCCCAAATAAATATGTTTAAGAGAATGATTTCCTTAAAGAATGAAATATATACTTAATATCGATTTAAGTATATTGAATATTTTCCAAGTGTTGAAAATAAATGGATTTGAGAATTACTTAATAAGTAAGTATGGAAATGTTTTCCCATATAAAGTGAATATTTTGAGAATTTATCTTTTTGAAGATGAATTGAAAATGAATAATTGAAATCGTATATTTGTAGATATTTTGGAATGTAAATTCACTATGGAATTTAAAAAAAAAGAAAGGGGAATTTGTTTAAAAATAAATATTGATTTACTTTTGAGGTATTGAAATTATTTATCTTGTAAAGATATTTTTGGGAAATAAATAATTTGGAAAATTATTTGGAATCGGGTGATGTTGTGCATATCCATTGATAGTTCAATAACCGACTATCAATATTTACCTTTGAAAGGCATTTGTTGTGATTTGTTTGAATTTGAATGCCACACTTATTTTTGAATAAGCGCTCACTATTCGGGTTATCCGGGAAAGGACCTTGGGGTCATATAACCCATTCCGAGTATGTGATACATCGTTATGGATTACATTTGAAGACCGGTGTGGAAGACCGGATATTTGCGAGAGCGATAGGATGACCTGTCGATTGACTCTGCACCGAGTTGCTCCGGTATAGAGTTCTCCATATGTGATGGGGAATCCGATCAGGATTGTGGATATCCGGATTGCAAGGACTTCTTTGTAAGTTCCTTCTGTTCTGTTCGAGCCCGGAACAGACTTGTATGGATAGTATGTCTGACATTACAAATTGAGATATAAAGCTGATTTCTTTCAAATATATTTCTGTTGGTGGCGGAGAATTTATTCTCTTAGCTTAACACCCTTCTCTGAGACGTACGAGCTCAGAGGTTATGTAGTTGATGGTTATTAGCTATATGTTCCCAATTTGGTAATGTGACATGCTGAGTGTTGCTGTGAAATGATCATTGTGTTGGCCAATCGTGATATGATCATTTGTTTGATCGTTTATCTTTGTGATCATTTTTATGATCATTTGTTGACCCAAAGCACAGCTTTTGTATAAATCGTGGCTTTGTGGACGAGACTTCGTCGAGCTCACACCCCGGAATGGTCAAAACAGGAAAGATGCGGCAAGGTTATGAGGGGTAGCTCCCTTTAGGGTATGTGCATTTCTTTCTGGAAAAGGGTGGTATCATGGTATGGAGCCCAGATACTTACTCATGTTGAAACACTTTATTTATGATTGTGTGATGTTGATTACGAGCGCTCGGATAAAGGTCCCAAAGGACCAGGGGATGGCATACTCGTGTCAGTAGTTACCCAGTTAAGGGTAACCCGGCCTTGTGCTGGCAGAGATCCGGTTAGGTTCTCGGGGACATCCTTCCAGAGGCGTTCTCATGTGGCAATGGAAAGTTCCTTGGCCTGACCATTCGTTGGAAATCCAAAGAAACAATACGATCTTGTACGGTTTTAGTTGTATAACCTGCCATGGAATGTGGCGGTAACCTGCTATTGAACATGGTAGTTATAGTAGGCATAAGTGCGAAATGTCTATGCTGGCTAAGGTTTATATCTTTATTTTCGAAATGATTTTTCCCTACACTATGCACTAGTAATAATATCAAATGTTTCTTTTAAATGCGTGTCAAGCATCTTTGACTATCATAAGGAGAAATCTCCTCCGATTCTGCGTTTGCATGTGTGTGTGTGTGCGGGAGGCCTTATGGTAGTCTCATTTTTAAAAGCATTGCGAATTGGCTTTAAAAATATTCCTCTATTTTGATTTTAAAGATAAATAAACTATTTTGAGTTCTCACACCAGTCACATGACTTACTCGGAGTTTATTGTTTTCCTTCCTAAACTCTGGGTGCCCACCAATTTCCACACGGGCAGTCAAGAGTTAAGGTTTATCAGGATATTCTGGAATTCTGAAGTTGCTGGAGGCAAGATGGATGGCATGGCGTATTATTAGTATATAGTATTTCTTTTCCACTGTTTGTTGTTGTTTGTTGTTGTACACTCTGATTTGATGTAATGTAATGTATAAAATGTAATAACTGATATAGTTCTTTGTTTAAAGATTGTTCATTTATGTATTATATGTTGTTCCGCTGCGATTGTGAGATTCTGATATTGTTCTGTTGTTTTCTTTCTGTTCCGTTCTATCTTCTACCTCTTTTTCTTTTTCTTTCTTTTTCTTAAAACCATAAGTGTTCGGTTTTTCGGCATTCGATTGCTCGGTAGTTGATACAGTGGACGTATTGATGTCAGTTTTCGGAAGTCGAAGAATCGGGTCCTTACAAGCTGGTATCAGAGCATATGGTTAAGCGACAACCATGGTTCTGTTGGGTATTACTCATTAGAGATAGAGTCAGTAGTACTCTAGAATGAGTTTGAGTGTAATAATAGCTATGAGTGCATATTTGTTAGTGAATATAAAATTGTTTTATATTGTGATGATTGGTTTGTTGAGTGGTATATGGATTCTGGTTAATACGAGTAATTAACGTTGTTGATAGGGATCTCTAAACACTTGTACAGAACAATTCGACACGATATTGTTTAAATTGGGTAAATGAAATAATTTTACCTTGAGTATATTTTATATATAAAGGAATAATTTTTCAGAATTATTAAAGTTTATATAAGTTGATTGTTTAGTTGTTTGAATAGTCTAAATTAAAGAATAATTGTATAAGCAAAAGAATTATAAGTATGAAATTATAATTAAAGTGATTTACAATTGTGAAATAAACCTATATATATATATATATATATATATATAAGAAGTGAAACTATATGAATATACTTATGAATATGAGTTGTAAATAAAAAATGAATTTAAAGTTAAATGGAAATTTACTTCAGAATTTGGAATCTGAATTTATTTATAAGTGGGAATTTAAGTTAAGTAAAACCAAGTGATGTTTATAAAACGGAATATAACTTAAGTGATGTTGAATGAAGTTGATTTTGGTATCAAAGTAAATTAATAAAGTTAAGTGATAAATGTGAACTTAAGTTATGTAAATGAAATTCAACTTTAGCAATTGAATTGAATTAATGGATTAAATGTTAATCAAATGAATGTAAATTAAGTTGATATGAAATAATGGATGTAAGTGTAATTCATTAAAATCTAATGTTATTGGAAGTTGAATAATTGAATGAAAATCAATTTAAGCAAAGGAATTTGGTTGTAATTAATATACATTGGTTGATATATGATTATTAGTTGATTGTATATAATTCATTAGGAGTTAATGAAATTGGAAGCTAAAGTGATTGAAATCTAATTGGAAGTTAAGTGAATCTTAAATAGAATTGAATTTGATTTGGAAGTGAACCAACTTGAATATGAATTAGTGAATATAAATTAATTGAAAATGAATGTCAGTAAAAACATCCACTGTTAATGAATCAAATGTGATTAAATTGAAAACCCATTTCATTGAATATTGATGAGAATATGAATGAATATTTATTGGTTATAGATGTTAGTTGGATGCTAGTTGGTTGATGGTTGAATTTATTGCTTTTACTGCATTTGCTATGTTGGCATATATAGTTATTATGTTGCTATATGTTGTATATCGATACTATTGTCTATGTACATGATTCTCATGTTGTTTGTTGAGTGTTTAGTAGGTGCGGATCGTGTTTGCTTCGCATTTGGAGCTCGCTTTCGCGCTATATTAGCCGTATATGCTCGCTAATAAAATATAAGGTACATATCTCGGATTAAATATCGTACTTTTACACTTTTTTCCCTGCGGGATGCCTCATTACTTGATGAGATATATATTTGTGATATATATACTATCATTTTTTTTCCGGATCGAGCCGCACAAAGGAGACTCTGGCGAATTTTTTCGAAAATTTAAGGCGTTAGAATATTTTTGAGAAAAATTGGAAAATTTGTGAAAACTATAATTTTGATTTGGAATTGAAAGTTAAACAATAGTAATTGTTTTTGAAAAGATAACTAAGTATGATTTGAAAACTTAGTAAAGTATTGTAAGAAGTTTAAATATGGATTTTTCGAAAGTTGATAGATTCTGTAACTTTTCTTACTTGTTAATTTCGAGGACGAAATTCTTTTAAGGGGGGAAGTATGTAACGACCCAGAATTTTTATTAATTAAAAATTTGTATATTTAATTAATATTTAATATTAATAAGTGAAATTTAAAAGTCGAATAAATTTTATTTCGAATAATTGGATTTAATCGAATAATTAAATCAATAATTTAATGTGTGAAAATACAGAAATAATTGAAAATTGAGTTAAATATGATTGAAAATGATTTGTAAAATTTTATTTTATCATATTGAAGTTAGAACGATACTTTAGAACTTTTAAAATCGAATTAAGAGTTAAATTGTGAAAATTGAATATTTTAATATTTAACCGACTAGTGAAAATAGTCAATTTTCGAACAGTCTCGGAATTGGACGAAATTAGTTCCATTGGATCCGTGATAGTTTGTTATTATCGGATTTCAATTTTCGTGTCAATCGGAGTTTTCGTTTGATCGTGGCCGCTCGAAACGCATCGAAATTGTTTTAATATTAATTTGGCGAGTTAAAATAGCCATTTTTCAAAAAGTCTCGGATTTCGATGAAACTAGTTTCATCGGATCCGTAATGTGATATTATTGTATGGTTTCAAATTTCGTGTCAATCGGATTTACCATTTGTCCGGTGCAAGCTAAAACGCCTAGAAGATCGTTTAATCGGTTTAATTTAAAATCGAACGTTTATTGTCATAACTCGCACAAATGACCGAATTAGCTCCCGAAACATGTTCCATTGTGTTCGGAACGTGGGGTAAACCTTAGAAACGCCAACCGGCACGCTTTGTTTGGAGTTCGGAAAATCCGGGATGAATAGTGTCGCGCGAATTTTCTATATAAGGACATATAGATTTCATTTTTGCAAAAATATTAAACCCTAGGTCAAAACCTTCAGCCGCCGCCTCTTATATGTTCAATGGCTGAAACATACCCTCCTTCTTCCTCAATTATCTCTTCATCCATCAACATTTACAAGAAACTTTCTACATGAAACTTGTAGAGCACCTCACGAACTACAACTTCAACGGTCAAGATCATAAAATTCGAAGTGGATCAACGGGAAAAGGAGCTTGAAGGCACTGCGTTTGGGCGTGTTTTCCCAGGTGATAGGGTGGCCGAGCTCATGGATATTCGAGCCGAAGATGGAGTCGAAGATGCTCGTTTGAATGGAAGTGGCTGATCGAAGTATAATCGAGCGTAGTGGAAGCATAATTAAACCCTAGCTAGTGATGATGGGTTCTTGGTTGCATGTAAGTACCTGTACGTGCGTGAATAAGGGAGGGGAGAAGGAAGGTGCGTTCTATGGACTGGATGAAGGGGTTGGAGATCTAACGGCTTGGATCTATTTAGGTTATAAAAATATAAATAATGTTGTAATTTTATAGTTATAAATTCGTGTAAACTTCAAATATTCATATCCTTTTCATACGAGGTCGAAAACACGCGAAACTAGTTGCGTTGGAATCGTATGGACGAGCACTATGCTATGGAATTGGATTGGAGTCGTTTGGAGTTAGTGAGAATTTCGGGTAAAATTAAACGTCCGTTTAATTTTATTCGAAATAAATCTCTAAAACGAAATTGAAATCAATGTGAGAACTTCTCACTCAATCGAATCGGTTTCGATTTTAATTTTAAATAGTTAGATTTAAAATATTTGAATGCATGTTTGAATGGTGATTGTTATCTATTGATTGTTAAAATAGACATTATGCGCCGTTAGTAAGCAGATGTTATTTATTAAAAACATATACCGCGAATATTTCATAAACAGTGAAATTGGTATTATTTATGTACTTGGATTTGATTTTCCTGCAGTATATAGCGGATGAGACCCTATTGCGCCGCCTATTAAGCGGATAGTATTTTAAATCCCATATACCACGATAATTTCGTACTGAAACAGAACTGGTATTGTGCTAACATCTTTGGATGCAGGAAACCAGGTTGGTGAGATCCAACTGGATTCCTCAACAGTATTTATTTGATTTCAGATATTTTGATATTTGATGGATTATCATATCGATATATGATATCGTTGTTGTCGTGATTGGCTATTTGGTGTGTAGCATCACTAGGCCAAATTTTGGAATTCTAAAATGATTTTAAAGTGATTTTTGAAAGTATACGTTTATAAAATATTTTTGGAATTGATCCATTTTAAATAAATAACGTTATAACTTTTAATGTTATAAAAATTATGATTTTTGAGAAATACAGTTAAAGGTTGATTTTTGAGAAATATGGGTTGATGATTTTATAAAATAGCTTAAATTGGGATTTCTGAATTTATTATAAAAAGTTTAAAAATAGGATTTATAAAAATTTAATTATTTTATAAATCAAAATGATGAAACTATAAAGGAGTTTAAAGACGTTTTAAAATAATAATATGAATTGATTTATATAAGGGATTTATAAATTGATATTTATAAATTAAAATATTTGAAGTATAAAACGAGTTTTATAAGTGTTAGAATGAATTGTGAATGAACTTCAAAAATGAATGAAATTTATAGGATTATAAACGGTGAAGTTATGAATGGAATTTTATAAGCAGTAGGTTTATAAAATTTGTAAAGTTATTAAAAGAATAGATTTGGGTAAATAAATGAATCTTCTAAGTTATAAGATTTATAATTTGGGAAGTTTCAAAGAACGATTTTTGAATAGGACTTTTGGTTTATAAATTGATATTTATAAATTTGGCAATCTTATAAGTTATAAGGGTTTAACTTAAATTATTGACTTTTGGTTTATAATTGAGTTATAAATTGAATGTGTTAATAAAGGAGATTTATAAAGGAAGTAGTTATAAAATAAATAGAAATGGAATTTATAAACATTGTTTTATAAATTCGCAACGACTTATTTTGATAAGTAAATTGTTATAACTTATTAATGGAGTTATATTCACGTTTTATACAGTGAATAATCCTTTAAAATAAAATGAATAGAAATGATGAAATTGTTAACGTAGTATATTCACGTTTTTGAATAGTGAATAATATGTTAAAGAAAATGTTTAGGATGTGATGTTTTAAATAGAATTAAAACAACCTAACGATGTTTTTTTTAAATGTGTTGAGATTCGAAACCATAGATTTCAACATTCATTGTTGAAATAGAAGTTTTCGAGAAATAGAAGGGAATGGTGGACTATAACACTGTTGTTATAGTAAATGATTTCCGAAAGGAAATGTTTTGTATAGTATTAGGATTTATATATATCTTTAATTTCGAATCCCTATACTAGTGATTTTGGGTTGTCGTAACGATGTTTTACGTAACATTCGTTTTGGCCCAAATAAATATGTTTAAGAGAATGATTTCCTTAAAGAATGAAATATATACTTAATATCGATTTAAGTACATTGAATATTTTCCAAGTGTTGAAAATAAATGGATTTGAGAATTACTTAATAAGTAAGTATGGAAATGTTTTCCCATATAAAGTGAATATTTTGAGAAGTTATCTTTTTGAAGATGAATTGAAAATGAATAATTGAAATAGTATATTTGTAGATATTTTGGAATGTAAATTCACTATGGAATTTAAAAAAAAAGAAAGGGGAATTTGTTTAAAAATAAATATTGATTTACTTTTGAGGTATTGAAATTATTTATCTTGTAAAGATATTTTTGGGAAATAAATAATTTGGAAAATTATTTGGAATCGGGTGATGTTGTGCATATCCATTGATAGTTCAATAACCGACTATCAATATTTACCTTTGAAAGGTATTTGTTGTGATTTGTTTGAATTTGAATGCCACACTTATTTTTGAATAAGTGCTCACTATTCGGGTTATCCGGGAAAGTACCTTGGGGTCGTATAACCCATTCCGAGTATGTGATACGTCGTTATGGATAGCATTTGAAGACCGGTGTTGAAGACCGGATATTTGCGAGAGCGATAGGATGACCTGTCGATTGACTCTGCACCGAGTTGCTCAGGTATAGAGTTCTCCATATGTGATGGGGAATCCGATCAGGATTGTGGATATCCGGATTGCAAGGACTTCTTTGTAAGTGCCTTCGGTTCTGTTCGAGCTCGGAACAGACTTCTATGGATAGTATGTCTGACATTACAAATTGAGATATAAAGCTGATTTCTTTCAAATATATTTCTGTTGGTGGCGGAGAATTTATTCTCTTAGCTTAACACCCTTCTCTGAGACGTACGAGCTCAGAGGTTATGTAGTTGATGGTTATCAGCGATATATTCCCAATTTGGTAATGTGACATGCTAAGTGTTGATGTGAAATGATCATTATGTTGATCAATCGTGATATGATCATTTGTTTGATCGTTTATCTTTGTGATCATTTCTATGATCATTTGTTGACCTAAAGCACAACTTTTGTATAAAGCGTGGCTTTGTGGACGAGACTTCGTCGAGCCTCACACCCCGGAATGGTCAAAACAGGAAAGATGCGGCAAGGTTATGAGGGGTATCTCCCTTTAGGGTATGTGCATTTCCTTCTGGAAAAGGGTGGTATCATGGTATGAAGCCGAGATACTTACTCATGTTGAAACACTTTATTTATGATTGTGTGATGTTGATTACGAGCGCTCAGATAAAGGTCCCAAAGAACCAGGGGATGGCATACTCGTGTCAGTAGTTACCCAGTTAGGGGTAACCCGGCCTTGTGTTGGCAGAGATCCGGTTAGGTTCTCGGGGACGTCCTTCCAGAGGCGTTCTCATGTGGCAATGGGAAGTTCCTTGGCCTGACCATTCATTGGAAATCCAAAGAAACAATACGATCTTGTGCGGTTTTAGTTGTATAACCTGCCGTGGGATGTGGCGGTAACTTGCTATTGAACATGGTAGCTATAGTAGGCATAAGTGCGAAATGTCTATGCTGGCTAAGATTTATATCTTTTTTTTCGAAATGATTTTTCCATACACTATGCACTAGTAATAATATCAAATGTTTCTTTTAAATTCGTATCAAGCATCTTTGACTATCATAAGGAGAAATCTCCTCCGATTCTGCGTTTGCATGTGTGTGTGTGCGGGAGGCCTTATGGTAGTCTCATTTTTAAAAGCATTGCGAATTGACTTTAAAAATATTCCTCTATTTTGATTTTAAAGATAAATAAACTGTTTTGAGTTCTCACACCAGTCACATGACTGACTCGGAGTTTATTGTTTTCCTTCCTAAACTCTTGGTTCCCACCAATTTCCACACGGGCAGTCAAGAGTTAAGGTTTATCAGGATATTCTGGAATTCTGAAGTTGCTGGAGGCAAGATGGATGGCATGGCGTATTATTAGTATATAGTATTTCTTTTCCGCTGTTTGTTGTTGTTGGTTGTTGTACACTCTGATTTGATGTAATGTAATGTAATGTATAAAATGTAATAACTGATATAGTTCTTTGTTTAAAGATTATTCATTTATGTATTATATGTTGTTCCGCTGCGATTGTGAGATTCTGATATTGTTCTGTTGTTTTCTTTCGTTCTGTTCTATCTTCTACCTCGTTTTCTTTTTCTTTCTTTTTCTTAAAACCCTAAGTGTTCGGTTTTCCAGCATTCGTTTGCTCGGCAGTTGATACAGTGGACGTATTGATGTCAGTTTTCGGAAGTGGAAGAATCGGGTCCTTACTGTAAATTATAAGGAAAATTTATAACGAACCATAAATGCATTAACAACTATCAAATTCATGAAAAGATGCTGAGTTTATGATTATCCAATAAGGTACAATCAAGATGTCATAAGTATAACATTTAGTAAAAAGCATAATGGGATGTCGAATAATAACCTAATGTCGAATTTATAAGGTTACCAAATTCATAGATAATAAGTAGGGTTAAACTTGTTTAAGAATATTTTAACATGTTATTGAATCTAAATATGTTGAAAACTTCAACAACTTATGGGTTAACGACATAATAATCGCATTTTGGACTGATGATGGCGTATCGGCCTTAAAATAGGACATGAATTTCTAATCTATATATTAACTCTATATGTAGTTGTTGGATTTGTGGAAGAGTAATGGAAAAATATAAGGACATCGAATTTGTATCTTAAGCAACAATCCATTGAAACAAATGTCGTGCTTCTAAATAGATACCAAATTTTTAACTAGTTTCCGACGCAATAAGCTTTTGAATTTTAAACCAATTACCAAAATCCTAAAATAGGTTCAAAGCTTCTAACTAGTTGCCAAAACAATGACCATGGAGTGAAAGCTTTAGGGTATCGGATTTCAAGTTAAATGTCAAGTTCCGAAGGGTTAATAACTTCGAAAACTAAGTGATTGCTTAATTTTGAAGTGAGTACGTAATAGCCAACTAAGTTCTTAATTAAATGAGAAAGCTTTAGATTTTCAAATTTCCGCCGTAATGCTTTAGTCAATCAATGAAGACAAAAACCCAAAAAACATGCTAGTTTGAATATGAAGTTCATGTAGAATCATAATAAATATTTGATTTAATTTACAATCCAAAAATTATAACCGGTACCCGGTTAGTTAACCTTAATTTAAATTCAAAAAAACCCAACTTAATTATTTTGATTAATTCAAATGGATAATGAATCGAACCTTGAAATACAGTTGAATGCTGGAGAAGAACAAAAAATTTCATGTAAGATTTAAAAAATTTATTTGAGAACTGATTCGTAGGTAAAAGGAAGAAGAAATAAAAGAGTAAGTATTTATAGAGGAAAAAGAGGAATAAGAGCCTTTGATCTCAATTTAAATAAACAGCCCAGATTTAGGTGGAATGCCAAAAGGCGGCAATACAATTATGAAGACGAAAAAATGCTAATATTGAGAATGGACTTGAAAAGTTAACAATCCTTCTACACAAGAAAGGGCAAATGTTACTACAAATAAAGATGTCGAATATTTAGAAGATATGTCAAATTCAGGATGTCGAAAGCAGTGGAACCTTTAGCAGAACTTAGCAGATATCGGCCTTTACAATTATATCTGTTGTAAAGCATGTAAAAGACGTAAAGGATGTCGGGTTTCCAAGGATATGAGGGATATCGGATATCCATAAGTATTAAAGATGCCACATATTATTAGTGCCATCAAATATGTCGAAAGTCGAAAAGCAAGTGATGACACCATGTTTCACCAATATAACAATAAATGTCGTAAATCATCCATAGGGCAAAGATGTCGTAAACCATCGATAAACCAAGGATGCCATTAGTCATCAATTTAAAGAAGTCATAAACCATCAATAAACCAAGGATGCCATGCGTCATCAATCTAGAGAAGGATGTCATGAGTTTTAGTGCTTAAATTGATATCGTAAATCATTAATGGAAACGAAGATGCCATATTTCATCAAGATAATGAACGATGTCGTAAATCGCCAATTGGAAGAGGTTGCATAAGTCACCAATATGAAGAATGTTGTCGCATGTCGACAACATAATGAAGGATGCTGGAAAACAACGACGTCAAGAGCCACGTCGCAGCCATGCCACCCAATTACTTCCATATAAATACAGACCTCGTGGCAATGTAGAGGGGGTGATTCATTCACTCCACTTTCTTACATTTTTAAATTTGTAATTGTAAATAAATTTGGGGATTCTTTATGCCTACTATAAATTTGCAATTATTTGCAAATAGGAACATGTACAATTAATATTACATGGCATATCAACTAAAGATCACTGACTTATGACTTATATTGAACTCTCATGCACTTATGATATTCGACATGCATGTGGCATCTACATGGGACATGCAAAATTTCTAGCAAGTTGACATAAGACTACTTATGTTTAATCCAAACTTCACTTACTTTGCACTTTTTGGAGCTATCAAAGAAATTTGTTAACGCTGTATATACTTTGATCATACTTTAAAAAACTCATAATATGGTTTAAAACATTTATATAAAACCTTACTTAAAATATGTATTATACACATTATTTAAAACTTAATTTTTTTCCATTATTTGAAAATAAACCACTTGCTTTACTAATTCATAATAAATTACAAAAAATTCATAGAAACTATAAACCACCTTTAAAATACTCTAATGTAAGTTAGAAGACATCTAAAATATATATTGAAGTGAATTACTTAAATTTGAAGCCATTTCAAAGAAATTTAAAGTCTCAACTAGAAAATATAACATCTCTAGAATGCTGTAAAAAGTTGTACAGAGGCAAAGACAGCATTTTTTAAGGGCTCCGACCTAGTGTGATTAAAGGGTGCAACTTAGGCCAATGTTGTGTATTCTAAAGTTTGATTGACTTTTGGTATGCAAACAGTCTTTTTGCATTAGCTAGTACATCATAGCAATGGTGAGAAACCCCTATGTATCTCTCTATAAATTTCTATAGAAATTTCCATGCACAATGCAATTCCTAAGTGTGTTTATAATGACCGTCATTATAAACCACATCCAAATCAAATCCGATTCAAGTCAATCCCCTCTAGACCTTATGTACTTTATTTCAAGCCTATACAACATGCCATGACAAGTAATTCAGGTCTATTCAAGTTCATACATATGGATTACATATGCTATTTGTTTTTCAAAGCAAGAATCAAAGCCAAAATCATAACATATAATTAGTATAACTTCAAACAATATATACTATAATATAAGCAAGCATTATACACACTTCATGCGCATCAAATGGTGAGTTAGCTCACCGTTAACAAGGAATCAACCAAGTCTAAGATCCAATTTCCTACCTCCACCTTACAAACTCCCAAAACTTCCAACCTCTTCCCTTTTAGCTAATGGCCAAGCACAAAACCACTCTATTTGCTCATGGCCCTAAAGTGTATGGACTTCTTTGCTTTACTCCTTCAAGATCCAAGTAGATTATAGTTGTTGCAATGTCGTTATATGGTCCTTGGCTAAGTTTGGTTTGATTTAGAGTTGATTTGAATAGATTTGAGAAAGATTAATGGTGATAGAAATGGATTAACACTAATTAGTTTATACTGTTTTATTAATTTCTCAAAATGTGATTAGCCATAAACTTAAGGGTATATTTATAGGCTTGTGCAAGAGGTCACTACCACCTTCTACCATTCATATCACAAAGAAGCCTCCTGCTCACATACCACCTTTAGACCTCATTTAGGAAAATATCTCTCCTTTCTTTAGAAAATTACCGTATTACCATCCCCTTCTAGAAGCCTCTAGAAGTCTCCTAATAGTGGCTCGGTGCAATTTTTTTCATACTAATGACTTCCTAAGTTGTAACTCCCCCAACTCTATGGCCATGCTATGAAAGAGTATTGCAGAGTAATATAATCGAATAATAGGAGAATAAGAGAATATGGATGCACACGTGAATATTCTCTTGGGCTAACACTAATACATATTAAAACATTAATTAAATAACTCACCTATGAGTATGTAGTATCGGCACAAAGTAATAAAAATATGTGTACCTCTAGGATAGAATAATACAGAATATATAGCAAATATCAGAAAACAAAGCCAACCATAGCGGCATTATATAATTGCCAATATACATATATTCAATATGAAGCACAATGATGTACACACGACAGATTATAAAATGCGGAATTACAATCCGTAATACTATATATCTAATCTCCTCTAAGCCTAGAAAACACATGAGCTGGTCACATATTCCTTATACCTCTAATGTCCCAGACTAACCCAAGATTATACAAATCACACACGGTGGAGACTTGTCTAAATCATAAGTTTATAAATATAAGTGAAACGGTATATACTTAGGATAATGTGATAATATAGTAGCTCATGTCATGATTACATTGTATTATAGTATAAATATAGAGTGAAGGATGTATGCATGGTTTATAATTGCAACAACTTAAAAGAACACCGAAATATCTTATAACATAAATATCACTAAAACCATGCACTAATATTTCATTGCCCATATGAAACAAATCAATGCAAAATCGAGGATACTTTGAATCATACATATAATACAACATCATCATATAAAAATGAAACCATAAAATGGATCAAGCTAATACATAGCAATGCCCTAGTATAATATAATAAAATCATATACTCAATAGACAATATGAGATAGATTGTCAAGTCACCCAAATGATATCTAATAATATACAAACCACAAAGATAATCCATCACTATCCAAATAACAATCAGCCAATAATGGCTATCTCCAAAATATCAAACCAAAAGAGTTTGGATATACGGGGATGAATTGCACTTTAGACACAAAGTCTCTAGAATAATAAACTCATTGGATGGTAAGTAATATGTGCCAACCCTCAACACACACATAACCTTGAGCTAGAAAGGGAGATTGATAGCATACAACATGCTCTAGGAACCAAGATCTACTAGCATCCTGCTAATAGGCGGATCGTTTTCTACGATCTTCTGTTACCACGATGGACATCATGACCCCGTCCACCAATGGCTTATCAATGCATAGCACCGGTCACAACCCTGCACCTGCCCCAACGGTAACAGACTGCTGGCTATACGATACAAGGGGCTACCAACTACCAATCACGTGATGCACATTGACTCTAATAACCAACAATAGAGCCGTGAATCTAAGGCGTGACCCCATTATCAGGATGTCAGGGTGAATACTGGCCAGTATGGTTCGTTGCCAAACCATAAAAGGAGCTGGACATAAGTAGACGACAAATAATACTCATATCTTATATCAACATATAGCTCTAGACATAAGCCAACACATGACTTTATATCTATGCACGTCAACACATGACTATATAGTACCAGAGCTCTAATCTTACTCGATAAACGGCTCAGCCCACATGTCAAATAATACTGATCACATTTTCACATGAGTGCAATCCCGATTCAAGTGACATTTATTTACAATGATTAAAAAAACATAATGTTGTCCCATATCACCGCATGTTATTCGGATAATTATTCATGATTCATAAACTACATTCGATCCACACTAGGTATTTCTATATGACATTCCCAATGAATAACTGCAAAAGTGTTACCGAATGTCCCATACAAGACGGTATCACTAAATTGTTTATTCAAATTTCTCGTTACACGGAAATAAGAAATTCTCAAAAAAAAATGTAATTATATAAAATACATATATATTATATTATAATTCTCAAATTATGTTATTTAAGATATATAATAAAAAGTAATGTCCAAATAAATATATAAACATTATATTCATCGCAAACAAAATATTCCAGAAATAGTAATTTCACGAATTCATATAGAAGGATGTCATCAACATATCACATTAAAATACCAATCAAATCTATCTCAATAGTGAATCACTCATACAATCCAATTCAATATACAAAAGAGGAACGATCGACAAAGTAATATAAATTAAATTATTCAAAAAAATGAACATAACATCTAACAACTCATTATTTTAACAATGAGTTATTTATAATAAAAAATTAAAAAAAGTATAAATCAAAAAATAATTTTTTTTTATTTCAAATGTAGAATACAATTTATATTCTTCACTTTATACTCTAATAGTAAGAAATAAAATATTTTCTATTTTTAAGACAACTTTTGATTTCTAAAATAATTTCCAAGGTAATCATTTTATTTACCAAGCAATTTTATTTATGGCACAGTTTGGCTGATATCCCTATTACGTTTCAAAATACACCAACTTCCTTACCAAAAAAGTATGTAAATTAGGTCCCTAGAATTAAGCTACCAAATAATTATTTATATTTATGCAATTATTCAGTGAATAATTGTAGACATTTATGCAATCATGTCCAAAAATTGCAGACATTTCCACAATTATTCACCGAAAATTGTAGAAGTTTTCGCAACTATTCACCAAAAAATTATGGAAATTTCGCAATTATTCATTGAATAATTGCATAGATTTTTGGATATAATTGCATAAATATATGTAATTATTTACTGAATAATTGCATAAATGTATGCAATTATTCAACAACTTAATTTTAGAAACCTAATTTAGAATCATTTTTTAGGGAGGAGTTTTCATGTATTAAATTAGATTTTAAGGACCTAAGCCTAATATTCACTTTATTTATTTATAAACATACTATAATTTAATTTTGATATATAAAAAATGATTTATCGAAGCTTTCAAAAATATTTTAAAATAAGAAAATCAGTCAAACATCTAGAATTATGTATTAAGGAAAAAATCCTTCAAAATCACAAACAATTATTAATATAAAGTTCTATTGTGCCGCCGACTCAAATTAAATCGAATTTTGGTTATTGATATACTGTACACTCAACATAAATAAATTGCACAAATTAAAATGCAAATGGACAGCATCTCCTTCGCATTTATATAATCTACCATACATAATATCTCAACATCCAATATAAATTCACAACCACTATCAAATATACCAAATAAAACATCTCAACCAACTATTAACCAATAACCAATAATCCAAAAATCAAAAGATTCCAAGCAATCAATTAACATAATCGATTCGTATCAACCAAGCATACAACAAATAATTCATATTCAAGTGAAATCATTAATGCAAAAAGTGACTAAAAGCACGTAGAGGAACACATAGTGTAACGACCTGAAATTTAATCACTTTAAATATAGATATCTAATATATTACTAAATAATTCATATATGAATTTTAAAACTAAAAATACCCCTTTTAAATAATAACCAGTGGTGTGGAAATGATTTTTAAATTGTGCTTACAAAAATATTTATTTCAAAAGAAATTAGGAAATGTGACCGAAAAGCTTTTTGAAATTTTTTTATCTTTCGCCCTTTAAAAGTTGTTTAAAATGTTCTAAAAACTTTAGCTAATGTTTTTATTCATTTTGAATTACCTAAGTATGTATTAGAAAATCAAATAAGGATTTATAACATAAGAGTACTTATGAAAGACGATGTGACCATTTGTGAGCAAAAAATAAAATAAAATAAATAAAACATGAAACATTACCTCATGCAACAACCCTGGTTTAGATGATTACCTACAATATTAAATTATAACGGAATAATATTATGAAACAAAAATTAATTGAAGGTTTAAAATTGTTTATTTTAAATAAACAATAGGTTTTAAAATATGAAAATAAAGTTTTAGAACTTTATTTTGGGGTTTGGATTAAAATGAGCAAAGTATGGTTTTAAGTTTGATAAATGCAATAATTTTGATAATTATTGCCAAATGTTTCTTTTATGTATTTTTTCAAAAAAGAAGCATTTGATTTAAAATTTGGTTTATTATAAATAAAATGAGAAATTTGGTTGTAAAAATGTTGAAAATATGATTTTTTTTTTATATTTGATAACACGAGAAAATAAAATTTATGTAATTTTTGAAGTTAAAAATGAAGTTTTAAGCATAATTGTGTTGTTTGTGCATTTAAATTAAAATAAGAGTTTTAATTAATGAAAATAATTTTTAGAGTTAAATAATCTTTTATTTTGATGTAAAATAAATTTTTTGTACATAAGAATATGTTGTATGATTTTACAAAGTGAAAGAACTGTATGTATAAAGTATAACTTGTGTTTGTGTTGTGTATAAAAAATATTTGGGTTTTAATTTGTTTTGAGGCTAATTAATTATGTTATTAGGGTCTTAGCCCATTTATTCCTTAACCAAGAAAAGGGAAAAGACTTTTCTCATTTCCTGTACGTACTCAAAATAGCTTCTTCCAGAAACTAACTAAGAAAGAAAAGTTCATCTTGCCAACAGGGTTGGCGCAGTTGGTTGATGGTCCGGACGGCGTGATCGAAGGTCACGAGTTCGAGCTCCGAAACTGACAACCCTATAACAAGTACCCGAAGTATGTGTTTGGCAGGCACATACTTCCCTAGAGTTTACAAGCGAAGCTTGGTTCTCTAGGTAATTCAAAAAAAAAGTTCATCTTCCTCCTTCAAAAGCAAAGCCAAATCTCCATTTTTTCATCAAATCGTTGCTGTAATTTAACAAATTAAATCAATTTAAATAGGCGATCAATTTCTAAACCTAATTCCTTGTTGTTTGCTGTAATTGAAAAATTGGGTTTGCATGTTTCTTTACATTTTTTTCTTAGGTTGTTGAAGCCTCTTGAATCCATTCCAAAGTCAAAGCTCGCCTCTTCGCATCAAATTTGATCTTGTAGTTCAAGTATTTGAAAGACCGAGTTGTAGGTTAGTTCTTTTGGGTTTTGCTTAGCTGTTCACATTGGACTCATCTATCAGCATTTTGGATTAGTCGCATAGTTTCTATGCAGTTACTTTGTTGTATAAATACTTATGTATATTCTTTTGTGGGCCTGATGTATGTATATATTGTGGTTGTAATACCACTTCTAACACTATGTATTATGACTGATGCATATGTATGTATTCGATTGTGTTTGTTGTTCTGTGATCTATGTTATCTATATTATGCTTTGTTCTAAATAGATCTTGCGGCCACCATAGTTTTGTATTAAGCATTTATTGATTAAGTCGGTCCAGTTGAGAATGGAAAAAAGGAGCACCAAATCGATGTATTTAATAGATGTTTAAGACAAAGCTATGGATGGTCACTCATAACCAGCCTTATTCTCCGTATCAACAGATAGTTTTACGCAGTAATACTCTTTGTTAATGTGGGTTTGAGGGTGCGGCGTCATAGCCTGGTATTAGAGCTAAATTTAGAATAAAATGTAATAAACACAGAATAGTATACGTATTATTATATATCAAATATAATATAAACAGAAAACATCATCCCCAATCAAAGTCGATTCTAATCTTGACCTTAACCTCTTCGTGTCCTTTGGCGGTAGATAAGTGGTAATATGTCTAGGAATGTAATTTTAAATTCCGTATTATTCCTTATTTAATGAATTTAATTGATAATATCTTCCCATGTGAATAATTCAATCTTAAGTCAACTTTTAGCTAATGGCTGGAAGAGGTCGCATGTAACGTTTGCGGTTTTTCGTTGTCGAAAAACCGAAATGTTAGGGTTAAAGAAGAAGAAAAGGGTAGAAGAAGATAGAAAAAAGTAGAAGAAAACAGAAAGAAATAACAGAACAACATCAGAATCTCACAATTCGCAGCGGAACAACATATAATACATAAATGAATAATCTTTAAACAAAGAACTATATCAGTTATTACATTACATTACATTTCATTACATCATTAGAGTGTACAACAACAAACAACATCAACAGCGGAAAAGAAATACTATATACTAGTAATACGCCATGCCATCTAGCTTGACTCCAGGAATCGCCACCAAACCGCGAAGCGAGAACCCCCCATCACGTTTCACCTAGACAAAGCAAGACTGGTGTGAGAACTCAAAACAGTTTATCTTTAAAACAAAATAGAGGAATATTTTTAAAGTCAATTCGCAATGCTTTTAAAAATGAGACTACCATAAGGCCTCCCGCACACACACACAATGCAAACGCAGAATCGGAGGAGATTTCTCCTTATGATAGTCAAAGATGCTTGATACGCATTAAAAAGAAACATTTGATATTATGTAACGACCCAGAATTTTTACAAATTAAAATTTGAATATTTAATTAATTTTAAATACTAATAAGTGAATTTATAAGTCGAATAAATTTTTATTTGAATTATTGAATTTAATTGGATTATTAAATCGATAATTTAATATGTTAAATTATGGAAATAATTTATAATTGGGTTAAATATGATTGAAAATGATTTGTAAAATTTTATTTTATCATATGGGAGTTAGAACAATATTTTAGAACTTTTAAAATCGAATTAAAAGTTAATTTGTGAAAATTGAATATTTTAATATTTAAATCGACTAGTGAAAATAGTCAATTTTTGAACAGTCTCAGAATTGAACGAAACCAGTTCCGTTGGATCCGTAATAGTTAGTTATTATCGGATTTCAATTTTCGTGTCAATCGGAGCTATCGTTTGATCGTGGCAGCTCGAAACGCATCGATTTATTTTTAATTTTAATTTGACGAGTGAAAATAGCCATTTTTTAAAAAGTCTCGGATTTCGACGAAACCAGTTTCATCGGATCCGTAATGTGATATTATTGTAAGGTATCAAATTTCAAGTCGATTGGATTTACCGTTTGTCCGGTACGAATTAAAACGCCTAGAAAATCGCTTAAATCGGTTTAATTCAAATTGAGCGTTTACAGCCATAACTCGCACATACTTCCGAATTAGCTTCCGAAACCTGTTCCATTGTGTCCGGAACGCGGGGTAAACCCTATAAACGCTGGTTACGGCGCGTAAATCGGAGTTCGGAATTTCCGGATGAATAGTGTTCGATTTTTCTTTATAAATAGCACCCACCTCTTCATAATTTAGAAAAATCATTCCAAACCCTAATTTCATAACCCTAGCCGCCACCCCCATTTTCTAAGGCCAGAATTTAATCTCACTTCTCCCTCAATCTCTCTCAATCCAACAAGAATTAGCCAAAGTTGTTAACTACAACATTGAAGAGCATGAAGAGAGCTTTCAATCCATACGGATATGATCGGAAATGGAGCACCGTAGAGGGAGATAAATGGGGCCGTTTGCTTCAACTTGCGCATAGAATTCCATGCAGAGGGTGAGGCCGAGTTGGCCAGGGTTCAGGCCGAGCATAGCTTGGGTCGAGGGCTTCGCGATGGTGGTTGTTTGATGAAGTATTGTCGAGTATTGATGGAGTAAATTGAAACCCTAATATATGCTAATGGGTTAGTGTGTGCGGCCATCTTCCTGTAGAAGAGAAACGTGGGAGAAGGAGATGATAAGAACGGCTATGATGGAAAGATGAAGGATCCAATGGCCCATGTTAGTTGTAGGTTTTATAATTTTAATTTATGTTGTAAATTTATTAAGTAAAAATCGTGTAACTTCAAAAATTCATAACTTTTTCATACGAGGTCGAAAACGCGCGAAACCAGTTGCGTTGGAATCGTATGGACGAGCACTACGCGATGGAGTTGGTTTGGAGTCGTTTGGAGTTAGTGAGGATTTTGGGTAAAATTAAACGTCCGTTTAATTTTATTCGAAATAAATCGCTAAAACGGAAATAAAATCAAGGTGAGAACTTCTCACTCAATCGAATCAGTTTCGATTTTATTTTAAATAGTTAGATTTAAAATATTTGAATGCATGTTTGAATGATGATTGATATCTATTGATTGTTAAAATAGACATTATACGCCGTTAGTAAAAACATATACCGCGAATATTTCATAAACAGTGAAATTGGTATTATATATAATATCAATATATATATATATATATATATATTGGCATATGTATATATTGCAGTTGTTGATTCCTCGCATTTTTTTTAGCGGATGAGACCCTATTGCGCCGTTATTAAGCGGATAATATTTAATAAGAACATATACCGCGATAATTTCGTACTGGAGCGAAATTGGTATTGTGCTAATGTTTGTGGATGCAGGAAAACAGGTTGGAGGGATCCAACTGGATTCCTCAACAGTTTTTATTTGATTTCAGATATTTTTATATTTGATTGATTATCATATCGATATATGATATCGTTGTTGTCGTGATTGACTATTTGGTGTGTAGCATCATTGGACCCAGATTTTGGGATTTTAAAATGATTTTTGAGGTGATTTTTGAAAATATACTTTATTTTTGGAATTGATCCATTTTAAATAAATAAACGTTATAATTTTTTATGTTATAAAAATTATGATTTTTGTGAAATACAGTTAAAAAACTGATTTTTGAGAATATGATGCTATTGATTTTATAAAATAGTTTAATCGAGATATTTTAGAATTTTTGTGAAAAGTTTAAAATATAGGATTTATAAAATTTGATTATTTTATAAATCAAGAGAATGATGAAATTATAAAGGAGATTAAAGATGTTTTAAAATAATAATATAAATTGAATTATATTAAGAGATTTATAAATGGATATTTATAAATTGAAATATGGACGTTATAAAACGAGTTTTTATAATGTTTGAATGAAGTGAAAATGAATTTCATAAATGAATGAAATTTATAGAATTATAAACTGTGAAGTTATAAATAAAATTTATAAATAGTAAGATTTATAAATTTGTGGAGTTATTTGAAGAATGGTTTTGGATAAATCATTAAATCTTATAAGTTATAAGATTTATAATTATGAAGTTAAAAGAACGATTTTTGTAAAATAATCGTTTTATAAGTATTTAACTTATAATATGAACTTTTAGTTTATAATTGAGTTATAAACGGGAATAGGTTAATAAAGGAATTTATAAAAAAGGAAGTTTTTATAAATAAATAGAAATGGAATGTATAAACGTTGTTTATAAATTCGCAATGACTTATTTTGATAAGCAAATTGTTGTAACCTATTAATGGAGTTATATTCACGATTTTGACTGTGAATAATCCCTTGAAATAAAATGTATAAAAGAATGAAATTTATTAACGTAGTATATTCACGTTTTTGAATAGTGAATAATTCTTTTAAATAAAATGTATAAAAGGATGAAATGTGTTAACGTAGTATATTCACGTTTTTGAATAGTGAATAAGATGTTAAAGAAATTGTTTTGAATGTGATATTTGAAATAGAATTAAAACGATCGAACAATGTTTTAAAATGTGTTGATATTCGAAACCATAGATTTCAACATGTATTGTTGAAATAAACGTTTTCGAGAAATAAAAGGAAATGATGGACTATAACACTGTTGTTATAGTAAATGATTTCCGAAAGGAAATGTTTCGTATAGTATTGGGATTTATATATCTATTTTAATTTTGAATCCCTATACTAGTGATTTTGGGACGTCGTAACGATGTTCTACGCAACATTCGTTTTGGCCCAAATAAATATGATTAAGTGAAGGATTTCCTTAAAGAATGAAATATATACTTAATTTCGATTAGAGTATATTAAATATTTTCTAAGTATTGAAAATAAATAAAATTCGTGAATTACTTATTTAAAAAGTATGGAAATGTTTTCCAATATAAAGTGAATACTTTGAGAATTTATCTTTTTGAAGATAAATTGAAAAGGAATATTGAAATGAATAATTGAAATCGAATATTCATAGATATTTTGGATTGTAAATTCTCTATTGAATTTATAAATGAAATTGGAAAATGGGTTTAAAAATAAATGTTGATTTATTTTTGAAGTATTGAAATTATATATCTAGTGAAGATATTTTTGGAAAATAAATAATTTGGAAAATTATTTGGAAACTGGTGATGTGTGCATATCCAGTGATAGTTCAATAACCGACTATCAATATTTCCCTTTGAATGGGTAATTGATATGATTTGTTTGAATGTGAATGCTACACTTATTTTTAAATAAGCGCTCACTATTCGGGTTAACCGGGAAAGGACCATGGGGTCGTATAACCCATTCCGAATATGTGATACGTCGTTGTGAATTGCATTTGAAGATCGGTGTTGAAGACCCGGTATTTGCGAGAGCGATAGGATGACCTATCGATTGTCTCTGCACTGAGTTGCAACGGTATAGAGACTCCCTAAGTGATGGGAAATCCGATCAGGATTGTGAATATCCAGATTGCAAGGACTTCTTTGTAAGTGCCTTCGGTTCTGTTCGAGCCCGGAACAGACTTGTATGGATTGTGTGTCTGACATTACAAGTTGAGATATAAAGCAGATTTCTTTCAAATATATTTCTGTTGGTGGCGAAGAATTTATTCTTTTAGCTTAACACCCTTCTCTGAGACGTACGAGCTCAGAGGTTATATAGTTGAAGTTATCAGCGATATATTCCCAATTTGGTAATGTGACATGCTGAGTGATGCTGAAATGATCATTGTGTTGATTATTGTGATAGGATCGTTTATTTGATCGTCTATCTTGGTGATCATTGTGTTGATCATTTGTTGACCCAAAGCATGGCTTTTGTATAAAGTATGTTTTTGTGGACGTGACTTCGTCGAACCTCACACCCCGGAAATGGTCAAAACAGGAAAGATGCGGCAAGGTTATGAGGGGTAGCACCCTTTAGGGTATGTACATTTCCTTCTGGATAGAGGTGGTATCATGGTATGGAGCCCAGATATTTAACCTATGTGGTTACTACGAATTTATTACTTTGTGGTTGTTGGTTTTCGGGATCCCGTGAGAAAGGTCGTTTACGATCGGGGAATGGCGTGCTCGTGTCAGTAGTTACCCAGTTAGGTGTAACCCGGCCTTGTGTTGGCAGAGTTCCGGTTTGGTTCTCGGGGATGTCTTTCCAGAGGCATTCTCATGTGGCAATGGGAAGTTCCTTGGCCTGACCATTTGTTGAAAATCCAATTCCCAATACGAAACTTGTACGGTATTAGTTGTAGAACCTGCCATTCACTTATGGTGGTCACCACTGTTTGGATGGTAGCTATAGTAGGCATAGTTCGAAATGTCTATGTTGGCTAAGATTTATATTCTACTTTCGAAATGAATTTCTTCTACACTATGCACTAGTAATAATATCAAATGTTATTTTAAATGCGTATCAAGCATCTTTGACTATCATAAGGAGAAATCTCCTCCGATTCTGCGTTTGCATGTGTGTGTGTGCGGGAGGCCTTATGGTAGTCTCATTTTTAAAAGCATTGCGAATTGAATTTAAAAATATCTCTCTATTTTGATTTTAAAGTTAAATAAACTGTTTTGAGTTCTCACACCAGTCACATGACTGACTTGGAGTTTATTGTTTTCCTTCCTAAACTCTGGGTGCCCACCAATTTCCACACGGGCAGTCAAGAGTAAGGTTTATCAGGATATTCTGGATATTCTGGAGTTGCTGGAGGCAAGCTGGATGGCGTGGCGTATTACTTATATAGTATTCCTTTTCCGCTGCACTGTTTGTTGTTGTTGTTGTACACTCTGATGATATGATGTAATGTAATGTGATGTAATGTAATAACTGATATAGTTCTTTGTTTAAAGATTATTCATTTATTATTATATGTTGTTCCGCTGCGAATTGTGAGATTCTGATGTTGTTCTGTTTGTTTTCTGTTCCGTCCTATTTTCTTCTGTTTCTTCTTTTTCCTCTATTCTCTTTTCTTTCTATTTTAAAATTATGTTCTATTTTCTTTTCCCTATCTAAATTTTCTATCTTATGTTTTCTCTTCCCTCTATTATCTATTTTCTTCTTCTTTGTATCTTTTTCTCTCTTCTTCTTTTCTTAAATTTTTCTTAAAACTCCTAAGGGTTCGTATTTTCGTTCATCTTGAATTAATCAATGGAGATTACTGTCTATTCAAGGAGTACCGATTTACGAGTCTTTACAGTTGGTATCAGAGCTTATGGTTAAGCGACAACCATGGTTCTGTTGGGTATTACTCATTAGAGATAGAGTCAGTAGTACTCTAGATTGAGTTTGAGAGTAATAATAGCTATGAGAGCGTATTTGTTAGTGAATATATAAAATTGTTTTATATTGTGATGATTGGTTTGTTGAGTGGTATATGAACCTTCGTCAGCACGGTATGTACAACTATGCCGAAGGGGTTTCTAAACACTTGAATAGAACTATTCGACATAGTATTGTTTTAAATTGGGTGAATGAAATAATTTTACCTTGAGTATATTTTATATATAAAGAAATGATTTTTCAGAATTATTAAAGTGTATATAAGTTGATTGTTTAGTTGTTTGAATAATCTAAATAAAAGAATAATTGTATAAGTAAAAAGAATTATAAGAATTGAATTATAATCAAAGTGATTTACAATTGTGAAATAAACTTATATATATAAGAAGTGAAACTATATGAATATGAGTTGTAAATAAGGGTGAATTTAAAGTTAAATGGAAATTTACTTTAGAATTGAAATCTGAATTTATTTACAAGTAGGAATTAAGTTAAGTAAAACAAAGTGATGTTTGTAAATGAATAACTTAAGTAATGTTGAATGAAGTTGATATGAGTATCAAAGTAAAATAATAAAGTGAAGTGATGAATATAAACTTGAGTTATATAAATGAAGTTCAACTTTGTAATTGAATTGAATTAATGGATTAAATGTAAATCAATTGAATGTGAATTAAAATTGATATGAAATAATGAATATAAGTGTAATTCATTAAAATCTAATGTTATAGAAAGTTGAATAATTGAATGAAAATCAATTAATTAAACCAATTGTAAGCAAAGTAAATGAATATAAGCAAAGGAATTTGGTTGTAATTATTATACATTGATTGTTATATGATTGTTAGATGATTGTATATAATTCATTAAGTGTTAATGAAATTGAAAGCTAAAGTAATTAAAATTCAATTGGAAGTAAGTAAATCTTAAATAGAATTGAATTTGAATTAGAAGTGAACCAACTTGAATATGAATTAGTAAATATAAACTAATTGAAAATGAATGTTAGTAAGAACATCCACTGTTAATGAATCAAATATGATTTAAATTGAAAACCAATTCATTTAATATTAATGAAAATATGAATGAATATATATTGGTTATGAATTTGTTGAATGCTAGTTGGTTGATGGTTGAATATATTGCATTTGTTTCAATTGCTATGTTGGCATATATAGTTATTATGTTGCTATATGTTGTATATCGATACTATTTTCATATATGCATGTTCTCATGTTGTTTGTTGAGTGTTTAGTAGGTGCGGATCGCGTTTGCTTCGCATTTGGAGCTCGCTTTCGCGCTATATTAGCCGTATATGCTTGCTAATAAAATATAAGGTACATATCTCGGATTAAATACAGTACTTTTACACTTTTTCCCTTCGGGACGCCTCATTACTTGATGAGATGTATATTTGTGATATATATACTGTCATTTTTTTTTCGGATCGAGCCGCGCAAAGGAGACTATGGCGAATTTTTCCGGAAATTTAAAGCGTTAGAAAAAATTTGAGAAAATGGGAAAATTTTGAAAACTTTAACTTTGATTTGAAATTGAAAGTTAAACAATAGTAGTTGTTTTTGAAAAGATAACTAAGTATGATTTGGAAAACTTAGTAAAAATTTGTAAGAAGTTTAATTATGAATTTTGGAAAATTAATAGATTCTGTAACTTTTCTTACTTGTAATTTCGAGGACGAAATTCTTTTAAGGGGGGAAGATTGTAATGACCCAGAATTTTTAGAAATTAAAATTTGAATATTTAATTAATTTTAAATATTAATAAGTGAATTTATAAGTCGAATAAATTTTTATTTGAATTATTGAATTTAATTGGATTATTAAATCGATAATTTAATATGTTAAATTATGGAAATAATTTATAATTGGGTTAAATATGATTGAAAATGATTTGTAAAATTTTATTTTATCATATGGGAGTTAGAACAATATTTTAGAACTTTTAAAATCGAATTAAAAGTTAATTTGTGAAAATTGAATATTTTAATATTTAAATCGACTAGTGAAAATAGTCAATTTTTGAACAGTCTCAGAATTGAACGAAACCAGTTCCATTGGATCCGTAATAGTTAGTTATTACCGGATTTCAATTTTCGTGTCAATCGGAGCTATCGTTTGATCGTGGCAGCTCGAAACGCATCGATTTATTTTTAATTTTAATTTGACGAGTGAAAATAGCCATTTTTTAAAAAGTCTCGGATTTCGACGAAACCAGTTTCATCGGATCCGTAGTGTGATATTATTGTAAGGTCAAATTTCAAGTCGATTGGATTTACCGTTTGTCCGGTACGAATTAAAACGCCTAGAAAATCGCTTAAATCGGTTTAATTCAAATTGAGCGTTTACAGCCATAACTCGCACATACTTCTGAATTAGCTTCCGAAACCTGTTCCATTGTGTCCGGAACGCGGGGTAAATCCTAGAAACGCTGGTTACGGTGCGTAAATCGGAGTTCGGAATTTCCGGATGAATAGTGTTCGATTTTTCTTTATAAATAGCACCCACCTCTTCATAATTTAGAAAAATCATTCCAAACCCTAATTTCATAACCCTAGCCGCCACCCCCATTTTCTAAGGCCAGAATTTAATCTCACTTCTCCCTCAATCTCTCTCAATCCAGCAAGAATTAGCCAAAGTTGTTAACTACAACATTGAAGAGCATGAAGAGAGCTTTCAATCCATACGGATATGATCGGAAATGGAGCACCGTAGAGGGAGATAAATGGGGCCGTTTGCTTCAACTTGCGCACGGAATTCCATGCAGAGGGTGAGGCCGAGTTGGCCAGGGTTCAGGCCGAGCATAGCTTGGGTCGAGGGCTTCGCGATGGTGGTTGTTTGATGAAGTATTGTCGAGTATTGATGGAGTAAATTGAAACCCTAATATATGCTAATGGGTTAGTGTGTGCGGCCATCTTCCTGTAGAAGAGAAACGTGGGAGAAGGAGATGATAAGAACGGCTATGATGGAAAGATGAAGGATCCAATGGCCCATGTTAGTTGTAGGTTTTATAATTTTAATTTATGTTGTAAATTTATTAAGTAAAAATCGTGTAACTTCAAAAATTCATAACTTTTTCATACGAGGTCGAAAACGCGCGAAACCAGTTGCGTTGGAATCGTATGGACGAGCACTACGCGATGGAGTTGGTTTGGAGTCGTTTGGAGTTAGTGAGGATTTTGGGTAAAATTAAACGTCCGTTTAATTTTATTCGAAATAAATCGCTAAAACGGAAATAAAATCAAGGTGAGAACTTCTCACTCAATCGAATCAGTTTCGATTTTATTTTAAATAGTTAGATTTAAAATATTTGAATGCATGTTTGAATGATGATTGATATCTATTGATTGTTAAAATAGACATTATACGCCGTTAGTAAGCGGATGTTATTTATTAAAAACATATACCGCGAATATTTCATAAACAGTGAAATTGGTATTATATATAATATCAATATATATATACTGGCATATGTATATATTGCAGTTGTTGATTCCCCGCATTTTTTTTAGCGGATAAGACCCTATTGCGCCGTTATTAAGCGGATAATATTTAATAAGAACATATACCGCGATAATTTCGTACTGGAGCGAAATTGGTATTGTGCTAATGTTTGTGGATGCAGGAAAACAGGTTGAAGGGATCCAACTGGATTCCTCAACAGTTTTTATTTGATTTCAGATATTTTGATATTTGGTTGATTATCATATCGATATATGATATCGTTGTTGTCGTGATTGACTATTTGGTGTGTAGCATCATTGGACCCAGATTTTGGGATTTTAAAATGATTTTTGAAGTGATTTTTGAAAATATACTTTATTTTTGGAATTGATCCATTTTAAATAAATAAACGTTATAATTTTTAATGTTATAAAAATTATGATTTTTGTGAAATACAGTTAAAAAACTGATTTTTGAGAATATGATGCTATTGATTTTATAAAATAGTTTAATCGAGATATTTTAGAATTTTTGTGAAAAGTTTAAAATATAGGATTTATAAAATTTGATTATTTTATAAATCAAGAGAATGATGAAATTATAAAGGAGATTAAAGATGTTTTAAAATAATAATATAAATTGAATTATATTAAGAGATTTATAAATGGATATTTATAAATTGAAATATGGACGTTATAAAACGAGTTTTTATAAGTGTTTGAATGAAGTGAAAATGAATTTCATAAATGAATGAAATTTATAGAATTATAAACTGTGAAGTTATAAATAAAATTTATAAATAGTAAGATTTATAAATTTGTGGAGTTATTTGAAGAATGGTTTTGGATAAATCATTAAATCTTATAAGTTATAAGATTTATAATTATGAAGTTAAAAGAACGATTTTTGTAAAATAATCGTTTTATAAGTATTTAACTTATAATATGAACTTTTAGTTTATAATTGAGTTATAAACGGGTATAGGTTAATAAAGGAATTTATAAAAAAGGAAGTTTTTATAAATAAATAGAAATGGAATGTATAAACGTTGTTTATAAATTCGCAATGACTTATTTTGATAAGTAAATTGTTGTAACCTATTAATGGAGTTATATTCACGATTTTGACTGTGAATAATCCCTTGAAATAAAATGTATAAAAGAATGAAATTTATTAACGTAGTATATTCACGTTTTTGAATAGTGAATAATTCTTTTAAATAAAATGTATAAAAGGATGAAATGTGTTAACGTAGTATATTCACGTTTTTGAATAATGAATAAGATGTTAAAGAAATTGTTTTGAATGTGATATTTGAAATAGAATTAAAACGATCGAACAATGTTTTAAAATGTGTTGAGATTCGAAACCATAGATTTCAACATGTATTGTTGAAATAAACGTTTTCGAGAAATAAAAGGAAATGATGGACTATAACACTGTTGTTATAGTAAATGATTTCCGAAAGGAAATGTTTCGTATAGTATTGGGATTTATACATCTATTTTAATTTCGAATCCCTATACTAGTGATTTTGGGACGTCGTAACGATGTTCTACGCAACATTCGTTTTGGCCCAAATAAATATGATTAAGTGAAGGATTTCCTTAAAGAATGAAATATATACTTAATTTCGATTAGAGTATATTAAATATTTTCTAAGTACTGAAAATAAATAAAATTCGTGAATTACTTATTTAATAAGTATGGAAATGTTTTCCAATATAAAGTGAATACTTTGAGAATTTATCTTTTTGAAGATAAATTGAAAAGGAATATTGAAATGAATAATTGAAATCGAATATTAATAGATATTTTGGATTGTAAATTCTCTATTGAATTTATAAATGAAATTGGAAAATGGGTTTAAAAATAAATGTTGATTTATTTTTGAAGTATTGAAATTATATATATAGTGAAGATATTTTTGGAAAATAAATAATTTGGAAAATTATTTGGAAACTGGTGATGTGTGCATATCCAGTGATAGTTCAATAACCGACTATCAATATTTCCCTTTGAATGGGTAATTGATATGATTTGTTTGAATGTGAATGCTACACTTATTTTTAAATAAGCGCTCACTATTCGGGTTAACCGGGAAAGGACCATGGGGTCGTATAACCCATTCCGAATATGTGATACGTCGTTGTGATTTGCATTTGAAGATCGGTGTTGAAGACCGGTGTTTGCGAGAGCGATAGGATGACCTATCGATTGTCTCTGCACTGAGTTGCAACGGTATAGAGACTCCCTAAGTGATGGGAAATCCGATCAGGATTGTGAATATCCGGATTGCAAGGACTTCTTTGTAAGTGCCTTCGGTTCTGTTCGAGCCCGGAACAGACTTGTATGGATTGTGTGTCTGACATTACAAGTTGAGATATAAAGCAGATTTCTTTCAAATATATTTCTGTTGGTGGCGAAGAATTTATTCTTTTAGCTTAACACCCTTCTCTGAGACGTACGAGCTCAGAGGTTATATAGTTGAAGTTATCAGCGATATATTCCCAATTTGGTAATGTGACATGCTGAGTGATGCTGAAATGATCATTGTGTTGATTATTGTGATAGGATCGTTTATTTGATCGTCTATCTTGGTGATCATTGTGTTGATCATTTGTTGACCCAAAGCATGGCTTTTGTATAAAGTATGTTTTTGTGGACGTGACTTCGTCGAACCTCACACCCCGGAAATGGTCAAAACAGGAAAGATGCGGCAAGGTTATGAGGGGTAGCACCCTTTAGGGTATGTACATTTCCTTCTGGATAGAGGTGGTATCATGGTATGGAGCCCAGATATTTAACCTATGTGGTTACTACGAATTTCTTACTTTGTGGTTGTTGGTTTTCGGGATCCCGTGAGAAAGGTCGTTTACGATCGGGGAATGGCGTGCTCGTGTCAGTAGTTACCCAGTTAGGGGTAACCCGGCCTTGTGTTGGCAGAGTTCCGGTTTGGTTCTCGGGGATGTCTTTCCAGAGGCATTCTCATGTGGCAATGGGAAGTTCCTTGGCCTGACCATTTGTTGAAAATCCAATTCCCAATACGAAACTTGTACGGTATTAGTTGTAGAACCTGCCATTCACTTATGGTGGTCACCACTGTTTGGATGGTAGCTATAGTAGGCATAGTTCGAAATGTCTATGTTGGCTAAGATTTATATTCTACTTTCGAAATGAATTTCTTCTACACTATGCACTAGTAATAATATCAAATGTTATTTTAAATGCGTATCAAGCATCTTTGACTATCATAAGGAGAAATCTCCTCCGATTCTGCGTTTGCATGTGTGTGTGTGTGCGGGAGGCCTTATGGTAGTCTCATTTTTAAAAGCATTGCGAATTGAATTTAAAAATATCTCTCTATTTTGATTTTAAAGTTAAATAAACTGTTTTGAGTTCTCACACCAGTCACATGACTGACTTGGAGTTTATTGTTTTCCTTCCTAAACTCTGGGTGCCCACCAATTTCCACACGGGCAGTCAAGAGTAAGGTTTATCAGGATATTCTGGATATTCTGGAGTTGCTGGAGGCAAGCTGGATGGCGTGGCGTATTACTTATATAGTATTCCTTTTCCGCTGCACTGTTTGTTGTTGTTGTTGTACACTCTGATGATATGATGTAATGTAATGTGATGTAATGTAATAACTGATATAGTTCTTTGTTTAAAGATTATTCACTTATTATTATATGTTGTTCCGCTGCGAATTGTGAGATTCTGATGTTGTTCTGTTTGTTTTCTGTTCCGTCCTATTTTCTTCTGTTTCTTCTTTTTCCTCTATTCTCTTTTCTTTCTATTTTAAAATTATGTTCTATTTTCTTTTCCCTATCTAAATTTTCTATCTTATGTTTTCTCTTCCCTCTATTATCTATTTTCTTCTTCTTTGTATCTTTTTCTCTCTTCTTCTTTTCTTAAATTTTTATTAAAACCCCTAAGGGTTCGTATTTTCGTTCATCTTGAATTAATCAATGGAGATTAGTGTCTATTCAAGGAGTACGGATTTACGAGTCTTTACATATTATTACTAGTTTATAGTGTAGGAAAAATTATTTCGAAAGTAAAGATATAAATCTTAGCCAACATACGACCATTATCGTATGCTTATTATAGCTACCATGTTCAATAGCAGGTTACAGCCACATTCCATGGCAGGTTCTACAACTAAAACCGTACAAGTTTCGTATTGTTTCTTTGGATTTCCAACAAATGGTCAGGCCAAGGAACTTCCCATTGCCACATGGAAACGCCTCTGGAATGACGTCCCGAGAACCAAACCGGATCTCTGCCAACACAAGGCCCGGTTACCCCTAACTGGGTAACTACTGACACGAATATGTCATCCACCGATCGTAACCGATCTATCCGAGGATCCTCGATTTCCAACAACCACAAAATTTGCAGCAACAACATAGGTTAAATATCTGGGCTCCATGCCATGATACCACCTCTATCCAGAAGGAATGACATACACTAAAGGGGTGCTACCCCCTAATAACCTTGTTGCATCCTTCCTGTTTTGACCATTTCCGGGGTGTGAGGTCCGACGAAGTCTCGTCCACAAAACCACGCTTTATACAAAAGCTGTGCTTTGGGCCAATAAATGATCATAGAAATGATCACAAAGATAAACGATCAAACAAATGATCATATCACAAATGATCTACCAATGATCATTACACAGCAGCACTCAGCATGCCACATTACCAAATTGGGAATATATCACTGATAAATATCAACTACATAACCTCTGAGCTCGTACGTCTCAGAGAAGGGTGTTAAGCTAAGAGAATAAATTCTCCACCACCAACAGAAATATATTTGAAAGAAATCAGCTTTATATCTCAATTTGTAATGTCATACATACAATCCATACAAGTCAGTTCCGGGCTCGAACAGAACCGAAGGCACTTCCAAAGAAGTCCTTGTAGTCCGGATATTCACTAATCACGACCGGACTTCCCATCACTAAGGGTGATAAAACCTCTATATCGGAGATCAGCCGATGTAAAGTAACTCGACGGTAACCCTTCCGTTTTCACAAATATCCGGTCTTCAACACCGGTCATCAAATGCAATCCATAACGACGTATCACATATTCGGAATGGGTTATACGACCCCAAGGTCCTTTCCCGGCTAACCTGAATAGTGAGCGCTTATTCAAAAATAAGTGTGGCATTCAAATTCAAACAAATCACAACAAATACCTATTTAAAGGTAAACATTGATAGTCGGATTATTTAACTATCAATAGGCATGCTCAACATCACCAAATTCCAAATAATTTTACAAATTATTTACTTTCCAAAATATGTTTACTAGATATAAAATTTCCCACACTTCAAACGTTTGAAAATAATTTTTCAAATCACTTTTCCTTACTCGGAAATACTTTCATTTCAAAATGGTTCATTTAAACCAATTTAAATAAATCCCTACTGATTTACTTTATATTTACGTTCCAAATCCGTAAATTTATTCCCACACTTTAAAAATAAATCAACGTTTATTTTTAAACTAATTCCCCTTTCTTTTATAAATTCCATAGTGAATTTATAATCCCAAAATATCTATGAAGTACGATTTTCAATCGATTTTCAATATTCACTTTCAATTTATCTTACAAGGATAAATTCTAAAACGTTCATTTCACATTGGAAAAATATTTCCATACTTATTTAATAATAAGTACATCACAAATCTATTTATTTTCAACATTTGAAAATATTCGATATACCTAAATCAAAATTTAGTATATATTTCATTCCTTAAGGAAATCATTCTCTTAACACATTTATTTGGGTCAAAAACGAATGTTGTGTAAAACATCGTTACGACGACCCAAAATCACTAGTATAAGGATTCAAAGTTTAAATAGATATATAAATCCGAATGCTATACAAAACATTTCCTTTCGGAAACCATTTACTATAACAACAATGTTATAGTCCACCATTTCCTTCTTTCTCGAAAACGTCTATTTCAACAATAAATGTTGAAATCTATGTTTTCGATGTTTACACCTTTTAAAACATCGTTAAAACGATTAACTTCAATTTATAATATTCATTTTCCCAAGCATACCTATTTTATTTATAATATATTCACTGTCCAAAATCGTGAACATACTTCCTTAACCAATTTCAACATTGAATTTATCAAATTCCATTGATTTCGAATTTATAAACAATGTCTATAAATTCCATTTCTACTTATAAACTTCGATTTATAAATCTCCTTTATTAATCCAATTCAATCTATATATCTCAAATATATATACCAACAATCCATATTATAAGCTAAATACTTATAATTTATTTATTTACAAAATCGTTCTTTTAAACTTCACAAATTATAAATCTTATAAATTCTCATTCACTTATGAATCCATTATACTTCATTTTAACACTTACAAAAGAACTTCGTTTTATAATTCCAATATTTTTAATTTATAAATATCCATTTTATAAATCTTTTATAAAAATTGTTTGTAATAGTTCAAAAATTCCAACCTAAACCATTTCATAAATTTATTAACTATTTATTTCAAAAATCACTTTTCGCTTACACTTCATAAAAATCATACTTTTACAACATTAAAAATTTTAACGTTTATTTATTTTTAACAATTCAAAATTTAATAAAACGTATACTTTCGAAAATCACTTTAAAATTTCTTTTAAAACCAAAATCATTATTTTAAAACTTCAGAAATGGATCCGATGATGCAGCAACACCAAATAGTCAATCACGACATCCAAATATCATATATCAATATGATAATCAACAAATATCACAATATCTGTAAATAAATCAATGCAGTTGAGGAATCCAGTTGGATCCCTCCAATCTGTTTCCCTGCATCCAAAGATGTTAGCACAATACCAATTCCGCTCCAGCACGGAATTATCGCGGTATATGGGATTTATAAAATATTATTCGCTTAATAGACGGCACAATAGGGTCTCATCCGCTATATAATGCGGGAAATCAACTCCAAGTACATAAATAATACCAATTCCACTGTACTGTGAAATATTCGCGGTATATGTTTTTAATAAATAACATTCGCTTACAAACGGCGCATAATGTCTATTTTAACAATCAATAGATAACAATCATCATTCAACATACAATCAAGAATTTTAAATCTAACTATTTAAAATTAAAATCGAAACCGATTCGATTGAGTGAGAAGTTCTCACCTTGATTTCGATTTTGTTTTAGCGATTTATTTCGAATAAAATTAAACGTGCGTTTAATTTTACCCGAAATTTTCACTAACTCTAAACGACTCCAATCCAATTCCATAGCGTAGTGCTCGTCCATACGATTCCAACGCAACTTGTTTCGCGCGTTTTTGACCTCGTATGAAAAAAAATATGAATTAACGAAGTTTACACGAATTTTCAATATAAAATTTACAACATAATTTTATTTTTAAACCTAATAGATCACGGCCGTTCGTTGCTAGCCCTAGGAAATCAAGGCCGCTGGAATCATCTTCCCCATCACGCGATTCCTTTATGCTCGGCCGAACCCATAGCCGCCACCCTCTTGTGAATTTTCGCGACCAATATAAGCCACTACACGACGATCAACGACCATGGTTCAAAAGCCCATCACCACGCCTACCACCACCATGAATGCGGCAGAGCTCGGTTCATCCTCCTTCTCGTAATTCATGCACGAACGTTGCGGTTTCAACTCCATTTTGCTGTCGATTCGTGGCTTTGTTTTTTATCATGACCGTTGAACTTCAAGACCTCTTCATGCTCTACAACTTTTATTTAGAAAGTTTCTTGGATTGCTTCATGGATTGGAAGAATTTTGAGAAAGAAAATGGCGACTTTCTGGCCAATGAAAGAAGAAACGGCGGCTAGGCTATTGAATTAGGGTTTGCAAATTAATTTGTGAAGAGTGGTGCTTTTATAGAAAATTTCTCGAGTTACTATTCATCCGGAATTTCCCGAACTCCAAACGAAGCGTTTCGGTTGGCGTTTCTAAGGTATACCCCGCGTTCCGAACACAATGGAACGTGTTTCGGGAGCTAATTCGGTCATCTGTGCGAGTTATGGCAATAAACGATCGATTTAAAATTAAATCGGTAAATCAAATTTCTAGGCGTTTTAGCTTGCACCGGACAAATGGTAAATCCGATTGACATGAAATTTAAAACCTTACAATAATATCACATTACGGATCCGATGAAACTGGTTTCGTCGAAATCCGAGACTGTTTGAAAAGTGACTATTTTAACTCGCCAAATTAATATTAAAACAATTTCGATGCGTTTTGAGCTGCCACGGTCAAACGATAACTCCAATTGCTACGAAAATTGAAATCCGATAATAACAAACTATTACGGATCCAATGGAACTAGTTTCGTCCAATTCTGAGACTGTTCAAAAATTGACTATTTTACAGTCGATAATTAAATATTAAAATATTCAATTTTCACAAATAAACTTTTAATTCGATTTTAAAAGTTCTAAAACATCATTCTAACTTCAATATGATAAAATAAAATTTTACAAATCATTTTCAATCATATTTAACCAAATTTTCAATTATTTCAGAAATTTCAACTATTAAATAATCGATTTAATTATCCAATTAAATCCAATATTCGAAAATAAATTATTCGACTTATAAATTTCACTTATTAATATTTAAAATTAATTAAATATTCAAATTTAAATTATCAAAAATTCTGGGTCCTTACAATCTTCCCCCCTTAAAAGAATTTCGTCCTCGAAATTATCAAGTAAGAAAGAGTTACAGAATTCCTTAACTTTCCAAAATCCATAGTTAAACTTCTTTCAATAACTTACTAAGTTTTCAAATCGTACTTAGTTATCCTTTTCAAAACCAATTACATCGTTTAACTTCCAATTCCAAAATCAAAGTTATAGTTTTCACAAATTTTCCCAAAATTTCCAAAAATATTCTAACGCCTTAAATTTTTAGAAAAATTCGCCATGGTCTCCTTTGCGCGGCTCGATCCGAAAAAAAAATGACAGTGTATTTATCACAAATATACATCTCATCAAGTGATGAGGCATCCCACAGGGAAAAAAGTGTAAAAGTACGATATTTAATCCGAGATATGTACCCTATTTATTATTAGCGAGCGTATACGGCTAATATAGCGCGAAAGCGAGCTCCAAATGCGAAGCAACGCCATCCGCACCTACTAAACACTCAACAATGACATGAGAATCATGCATATATGAAAATAGTATCAATATACAACATATAGCAACATAACAACTACATATGCCAACATAGCAAATGCAACAAAACAACAAATGCAAACATCAACCAACTATCATCCATAACCAAATCAATATTCATTCATATTCTCATTAATATTCAATGAATTGGTTTTCAATTTGAATCACATTTGATTTATTTACATTGGATTTACTAACATTCATTCATATTCAATTTTAATTAGTTTGCATTCACTAATTTAAATCCAATTCACATTCAATTCTATTCAAATTTATTTACTTCTAATTTGAATTCAATTACATAGCTTTAATTTCGCTAATTCAGTTTCATTTAACACTTAATGAATTATATACAATCATCCAACATTCATATAACAACCAATGCACATCCAACACAACCAAATTATTAATTTTACATTCAATTTGGTTCAACACTTTTAATTCCAATTGGTTCAACATTCAATTGACTTTCATTCAATTCATTAATTCAATTCATTAGTTCGATTCAATTGCTAATTCTTTTAACAATATAAAGTTGAATTTCATTCATATAACTCAAGTTCAAATTCTTAATGACTTCATTTCATTAATTCACTTATTAATTTACTTTGACACCAAGAATCAACTTCATTCAACATCACTTAAGTTATAATCCATTTCAAACATCTTATCAAATCCAAATCAATTTATTTAACTATCCTTTTGTTAAATTTCAAATCACATGTCTTTGATGACAACTCAAATTTATTCCAACTTGGATTTTATTGATTTACTTATACTTCTTTTAATTTAACTCCATCCTTTAAGTTAAATTTACTCTATCAAAATTCAAATTGTATAAGTTATCAACTCATTTATCATTCCCATGTATATTTAAATAGGATTCCAGAGTTTTTTTCAACCTTTCAAAACCATTTTTGAAATCAATTCAAATTACCCTTTGAATTTCCAAAACCAAATCCAAATTTTCCAATTCGACTTTCTTTTAAACAATTTGGCAGCAATCCCTCTTCTGGAAACCCGAAAATGAACACCAATGATGTCGCGATCATCACCGGAATTATTTCCCAGCGACCGAAAAGAGTTTAGAGCTTCAATTTCTCCAAAACAATTTTCCAAAATATCAAATCCTTTCAAAACACTTCTCTGGAATTTTATTTTCAGATTATAAATCACATTTATAAATCTTTTACTTATGTAATTTCACTTATTATATATAAGATTATTTCACAAGTGTAAATCATTTTAATTATAACTCCATACTTATAATTCAATTGCTTATACAATTCATTCTTTTACAGCTGTTGTTTTTGTTTAACTTATTCAACAACCAAACAATCAATTCATATACACTTTAATAATTCTGAAAAATTATTCTTTTATATATAAAATATAATTAAGGTAAAATTATTTCATTTACCAATTTAAAACAATACTGTGTCGAATTGTTCTACTCAAGTGTTTAGAGATCCCTATCAACAACGTTAATTACTCGTGTTGACCAAAATCCATATACCACTCAACAAACCAATCATCACAATACAAAACAATTTATATTCACTAACAAATACGTGCTCGTATCTATTATTAAACTCAAATTCATTCTAGACTAATACTGACTCTATCTCTAATGAGTAATACCCAACATAGCCATGGTTGTCGCTTAACCATACGCTATGATACCAAATGTAACTTTTGTGGTTTTTTGTTGCCGAAAAACCGAAATGTTAGGGTTAAAGAAGAAGAAAAGGGTAGAAGAAGATAGAAAAAAGTAAAAGAAAACAAAAAGAAATAACAGAACAACATCAGAATCTCACAATTCGCAGCGGAACAACATATAATACATAAATGAATAATCTTTAAACAAAGAACTATATCAGTTATTACATTACATTACATTTCATTACATCATCAGAGTGTACAACAACAAACAACATCAACAGCGAAAAAGAAATACTATATACTAGTAATACGCCATGCCATCCAGCTTGACTCCAGGAATCGCCACCAAACTGCGAAGCGAGAACCCGCCATCACCTAAGCTAAGCAAGACTGGTGTGAGAACTCAAAACAGTTTATCTTTAAAACAAAATAGAGGAATATTTTTAAAGTCAATTCGCAATGCTTTTAAAAATGAGACTACCATAAGGCCTCCCGCACACACACACAATGCAAACGCAGAATCGGAGGAGATTTCTCCTTATGATAGTCAAAGATGCTTGATACGCATTAAAAAGAAACATTTGATATTATTACTAGTGCATAGTGTAGGAAAAATTATTTCGAAAGTAAAGATATAAATCTTAGCCAACATACGACCATTATCGTATGCTTATTATAGCTACCATGTTCAATAGCAGGTTACCGCCACATTCCATGGCAGGTTCTACAACTAAAACCGTACAAGTTTCGTATTGTTTCTTTGGATTTCCAACAAATGGTCAGGCTAAGGAACTTCCCATTGCCACATGGAAACGCCTCTGGAATGATGTCCCGAGAACCAAACCGGATCTCTGCCAACACAAGGTCGGGTTACAACTGGGTAACTACTGACACGAATATGTCATCCCCCGATCGTAACCGATCTATCCGAGGATCCTCGATTTCCAACAACCACAAAATTGGCAGCAACAACATAGGTTAAATATCTGGGCTCCATACCATGATACCACCTCAATCCAGAAGGAATGACATACACTAAAGGGGTGCTACCCCCTAATAACCTTGCTGCATCCTTCCTGTTTTGACCATTTCCGGGGTGTGAGGTCCGACGAAGTCTCGTCCACAAAGCCACGCTTTATACAAAAGCTGTGCTTTGGGTCAACAAATGATCGCAAAGATAAACGATCAAACAAATGATCATATCACAAATGATCAATCAATGATCACTTCACAGCAACACTCAGCATGCCATACTACCAAATTGGGAGTATATCACTAATAACCTTCAACTACATAACCTCTGAGCTCGTACGTCTCAGAGAAGGGTGTTAAGCTAAGAGAATAAATTCTCCGCCACCAACAGAAATATATTTGAAAGAAATCAGCTTTATATCTCAATTTGTAATGTCAGACATACAATCCATACAAGTCTGTTCCGGGATCGAACAGAACCGAAGGCACTTCCAAAGAAGTCCTTGCAATCCGGATATTCACTAATCACGACCGGACTTCCCGTCACTAAGGGTGATAAAACCTCTATATCGGAGATCAGCCGATGTAAAGTAACTCGACGGTAATCCTTCCGTTTTCACAAATATCCGGTCTTCAACACCGGTCATCAAATGTAATCCATAACGACTTATCACATATTCGGAATGGGTTATACGACTCCAAGGTCCTCTCCCGGTTAACCCGAATAGTGAGTGCTTATTCAAAGATAAGTGTGGCATTCAAATTCAAACAAATCACAACAAATACCTATTTAAAGGTAAATATTGATAGTCGGATTATTTAACTATCAATAGGCATGCTTAACATCACCAAATTCCAAATAATTTCACAAATTATTTGCTTTCCAAAATATCTTTACTAGATATAAAATTTCCTACACTTCAAACATTTGAAAACAATTTTTCAAATCACTTTTCCTTACTCGGAAATACTTTCATTTCAAAATGGTTCATTTAAACCATTTTAAATAAATCCCTACTGATTTACTTTATATTTACGTTTCAAATCCGTAAATTTATTCCCACATTTTAAAAATAAATCAACGTTTATTTTTAAACTAATTCCCCTTTCTTTTATAAATTCCATAGTGAATTTATAATCCCAAAATATCTATGATGTTCGATTTTCAATCGATTTTCAATATTCACTTTCAATTTATCTTACAAGGATAAATCCTAAAACGTTCATTTCATATTGGAAAAATATTTCCATACTTATTTAATAATAAGTACATCACAAATCTATTTATTTTCAACATTTGAAAATATTCGATATACCTAAATCAAAATTTAGTATATATTTCATTCCTTAAGGAAATCATTCTCTTAACACATTTATTTGGGTCAAAAACGAATGTTGTGTAAAACATCGTTACGACGACCCAAAATCACTAGTATAAGGATTCAAAGTTTATATAGATATATAAATCCCAATACTATACAAAACATTTCCTTTCGGAAACCATTTACTATAACCACAGTGTTATAGTCCACCATTTCCTTCTTTCTCGAAAACGTCTATTTCAACAATAAATGTTGAAATATATGTTTTCGATGTTTACACCTTTTAAAACATCGTTAAAACGATTAAATTCAATTTATAATATTCATTTTCCCAAGCATACCCATTTTATTTATAATATATTCACTATCCAAAATCGTGAATATACTTCCTTAACCAATTTCAACATTAAATTTATCAAATTCCATTGATTTCGAATTTATAAACAATGTCTATAAATTCCATTTCTACTTATAAACTTCGATTTATAAATCTCTTTTATTAATCCAATTCAATCTATATATCTCAAATATATATACCAACAATCCATATTATAAGCTAAATACTTATAATTTATTTATTTACAAAATCGTTCTTTTGAACTTCACAAATTATAAATCTTATAAATTCTCATTCACTTATGAATCCATTATAATTCATTTTAACACTTATAAAAAAACTTCGTTTTATAATTCCAATATTTTTAATTTATAAATATCCATTATATAAATCTTTTATAAAAATTGTTTGTAATAGTTCAAAAATTCCAACTTAAACCATTTCATAAATTTATTAACTATTTATTTCAAAAATCACTTTTCGCTTACACTTCACAAAAATCATACTTTTATAACATTAAAAGTTTTAACATTTATTTATTTTTAACAATTCAAAATTTAATAAAACGTATACTTTCGAAAATCACTTTAAAATTTCTTTTAAAACCAAAATCATTATTTTAAAACTTCAGAAATGGATCTGATGATGCAGCAGCACCAAAGAGTCCATCACGACATCCAAATATCATATATCAATATGATAATCAACAAATATCACAATATCTGTAAATAAATCAATACAGTTGAGGAATCCAGTTGGATCCCTCCAATCTGTTTCCCTGCATCCAAAGATGTTAGCACAATACCAATTCCTGTAACGACCCAGAATTTTTATTAATTGAAATTTGGATATTTAATTAATTTTAAATATTAATAAGTGAAATTTATAAGTCGAATAAATTTTTATTTGAATTATTGGATTTAATTGAATAATTAAATCAATAATTTAATATGTTAAATTATGGAAATAATTGAAAATTGGGTTAAATATGATTGAAAATGATTTGTAAAATTTTATTATATCATGTTGAAGTTAGAATGGTATTTTAGAACTTTTAAAATCGAATTTAAAGTTTATTTGTAAAAATTGAGTATTTTAATATTTAATCGACTAGTGAAAATAGCCAATTTTTGAACGGTCTCAGAATTGAACGAAACCAGTTCCATTGGATCCGTAATAGTTAGTTATTACCGGATTTCAATTTTCGTGTCAATCGGAATTATCGTTTGAGTGTGGCAGCTCGAAACGCATCGAATTGTTTTTAATATTAATTTGGCGAGTTAAAATAGCCATTTTTCAAAAAGTCTCGGATTTCGACGAAACCAGTTTCATCGGATCCGTAATGTGATATTATTGTAAGGTTTCAAATTTCGTGTCAATTGGATTTACCGTTTGTCCGGTACGAATTAAAACGCCTAGAAAATCGTTTAAATCGGTTTAATTTAAATTGAACATTTATAGCCATAACTCGCACAGATGACCGAATTAGCTTCCGAAACATGTTCCATTGTGTCCAGGACGCGGGGTAAACCTTAGAAACGCCAACCGGCACGTTTCGTTTGGAGTTCGGAAAATCCGGGATGAATAGTGTCGCGCGAATTTTCTATAAAAGCCCCTCCCCTCTTCATTTTTGCAAAAATATTAAAACCCTAGGTCTATTTCTGCAGCCGCCACCCCCCCTTCTCATCAATGGACAGAAATTAACACCTTTCTCTCGTCAATTACTTCCAATCCATAAACATTTAGCCAAAGTGTTCAACACGAAAGTCGAAGAGCTTAGCAAGAGCTTTCGATCCATACGGAGATGATCGAAAACGGAGCGTCAGAGGGGAAGCTACAGGGGGCCGATTGCTGCAGGTCGCGCATGCCATTCGAGGAGCTACATGTGGCCGAGCTCTGAGTGGTGGTGGCCGTGCATAGCTCTTGGCAAGAGCTTCGAAATGCCACTGCCCGATCGTCTTCAAACCCTTCGTGGATGGAGCATAATTCAACCCTAGTTGCTTGTTGTATGGGTTTATTTGCATGCTCTTGTATCTGGAAATGAACGTGAGGGAGATGGAAGCTAACGTGCGGTCACGATGGGGAATGATGGATCCAAAGGCTGAAAATTGAATAGGTTGAAATTATAAAAGAAAGTTGTAATTTATATAGTTTAAATCATGTAAACTTCATAAAATCATATCTTTTTCATACGAGGTCGAAAACGCGCGAAACCAGTTGCGTTGAAATCGTATGGACGAGCACTACGCTATGGAATTGGATTGGAGTCATTTGGAGTTAGTGAGAATTTTGGGTAAAATTAAACGCGCGTTTAATTTTATTCGAAATAAATCGCTAAAACGAAATTGAAATCAAGGTGAGAACTTCTCACTCAATCGAATCGGTTTCGATTTTATTTTAAATAGTTAGATTTAAAATACTTGAATGCATGTTTGAATGATGATTGTTATCTTTTGATTGTTAAAATAGACATTATGCGCCGTTAGTAAGCGGATGTTATTTATTAAAAACATATACCGCGAATATTTCATAAACAGTGAAATTGGTATTATATATAATAGCAATATATATATATATATTGGCATATGTATATAATGCAGTTGTTGATTTCCCGCATTTTTTAGCGGATGAGACCCTATTGCGCCGTTATTAAGCGGACAATATTATTAATCCCATATACCGCGATAATTTCATACTGGAACGGAATTGGTATTGTGCTAATGTTTGTGGATGCAGGAAAACAAGTTGGAGGGATCCAAATGGATTCCTCAACAGTATTTATTTGATTTCAGATATTTTGATGTTTGATTGATTATCATATAGATATATGATGTCGTTGTAGTCGTGATTGACTATTTGGTGTGTAGCATCATTGAACCAAATTTTGGGATTTTAAAATGATTTTAAAGTGATTTTTGAAAGTATACGTTTATAAAATATTTTTGGAATTGATCCATTTTAAATAAATAAACGTTATAATTTTTAAAGTTATAAAAATTATGATTTTGAGAAATACGGTTAAAGATTGATTTTTGAGAAATATGGGTTAATGTTTTTATAAAATAATTAAATTGGATTTTTGAATTTATTATAAAAAGTTTAAAAAAAGGATTTATAAAATTTGATTATTTTATAAATCAAGAGAATGGTGAAATTATAAAGGAGATTAAAGATGTTTTAAAATAATAGTATAAATTGATTTTATAAAGGATTTATAAACTGATATTTATAAATTAAAACATTTGAATTATAAAACGAGTTTTTATAAGTGTTTGAATGAAGCGAAAATGGATTGCATAAGTGAATGGAATTTATAAAATTATAAATGGTGAAGTTATAAATGAAATATATAAATAATAAGATTTATAAATTTTGTGAAGTTATTAAAGAATATATTTGGATAAATAATTGAATCTTATAAGTTATAAGATTTATAATTATGAAGTTTAAAAGAACGATTTTGTAAAATAATCGTTTTATAAGCCTTTAACTTATAATATGAACTTTTAGTTTATAATTGAGTTATAAACTGGAATAGGTTAATAAAGGAATTTATAAAAGGAATTGACATAAAATAAATAGAAATAGAATTTATAAACGTTGTTTTATAAATTCGCAAACGACTTATTTTGATAAGTAAAATTGTTATAATTTATTTATGGAGCTATATTCACGTTTTAGACAGTGAATAATCCTTTAGAATAAAATGAATAGAAATGATGAAATTTGTTAACAAGGTATATTCACGTTTTTGAATAGTGAATAACATGTTAAAAAAATTATTTTAGATGTGATGTTTTAAATAGAATTAAAACGATCTAACGATGTTTTAAAATGTGTTGAGATTCGAAACCATAGATTTCAACATTCATTGTTGAAATAGACGTTTTCGAGAAGAAAAAGGAAATGGTGGACTATAACACTGTTGTTAGGGTAAATGATTTCCGAAAGGAAATGTTTTGTATAGTATTGGGATTTATATATCTATTTAATTTCGAATCCCTATACTAGTGATTTTGGGTTGTCGTAACGATGTTTTACGCAACATTCGTTTTGGCCCAAATAAATATGTTTAAGAGAATGATTTCCTTAAAGAATGAAATATATACTTAATTTCGATTTAAGTATATTGAATATTTTCCAAGTGTTGAAAATAAATAGGTTCGTGAATTACTTATTAATAAATAAGTATGGAAATGTTTTCCAATAATAAGTGAATATTTTGAGAATTTATCTTTTTGAAGACAAATTGAAAATGAATATTAGAAATCGAATTGAAACATATATTCACAGATATTTTGGGAATTATAAATTCACTATGGAATTTATAAAAGAAAGGGGAACTTGTTTAAAAATAAATATTGATTTATTTTTGAAGTATTGAAAATTTTATATCTTGTAAAGATATTTTGGAAAATAAATAATTTGGAAAATTATTTGGAATCTGGTGATGTGTGCATATCCATTGATAGTTCAATAACCGACTATCAATATTTACCTTTGAAAGGTATTTGTTGTGATTTGCTTGGATTTGAATGCACACTTATTTTTAAATTATTGCACTCGTTATTCGGATTACCCATTCCGAATAGTGATACGACGTAATGGATAGCATTGAAGATCGGTGTTGAAGACCGGATATTTGCGAGAGCGATAGGATGACCTGTCGATTGACTCTGCACCGAGTTGCTCCGGTATAGAGTTCTCCATATGTGATGGGGAATCCGATCAGGATTGTGATATCCGGATTGCAAGGACTTCTTTGTAAGTGCCTTCGGTTCTGTTCGAGCCCGGAACAGACTTGTATGGATTGTATGCCTGACATTACAAGTTGAGATATAAAGCCGATTTCTTTCAAATATATTTCTGTTGGTGGCGGAGAATTTATTCTTTTAGCTTAACACCCTTCTCTGAGACGTACGAGCTCAGAGGTTATATAGTTGAAGGTTATCAGCGATATATTCCCAATTTGGTAATGTGACATGCTGAGTGTTGCTGAAATGATCATTGTGTTGATTATTTGTGATAGGATCATTTGTTTGATCGTCTATCTTGGTGATCATTTCTATGATCATTTGTTGACCCAAAGCATAGCTTTTGTATAAAGTATGTTTTTGTGGACGAGACTTCGTCGAGCCTCACACGCCGGAAATGGTCAAAACAGGAAAGATGCAGCAAGGTTATGAGGGGTAGCGCCCTTTAGGGTATGTGCATTTCCTTCTAGAAAAGGGTGGTATCATGGTATGGAACCCAGATACTTACTCATGTTGAAACACTTTATTATTATGATTGTGTGAATTGATTAGAGAGCTCTCGGATAAAGGTCCCAAAGGACCGGGGGATGGCATATTCGGTCAGTTGTTACTCAGTTAGGGGTAACCCGGCCTTGTGTTGGCAGAGATCCGGTTTGGTTCTCGGGGATGTCCTTCCAGAGGCATTCTCATGTGGCAATGGGAAGTTCCTTGGCCTGACCATTTTTTGGAAATCCAAAGAAACAATACGAGACTTGTACGATTTTAGTTGTAGAACCTGCCATCTAATATGGTAGCTATTAGTAGGCATAATATAATGGTACCTATGCTGGCTAAGATTTATATTCTACTTTCGAAAGAATTTGTTCTACACTAAGCACTAATAATAATATCAAATGTTCTTTTAAATGCGTATCAAGCATCTTTGACTATCATAAGGAGAAATCTCCTCTGATTCTGCGTTTGCATGTGTGTGTGTGCGGGAGGCCTTATGGTAGTCTCATTTTTAAAAGCATTGCGAATTGAATTTAAAAAAAAAATTCCTCTATTTTGATTTTAAAGAAAAATAAACTGTTTTGAGTTCTCACACCAGTCACATGACTGACTCGGAGTTTATTGTTTTCCTTCCTAAACTCTGGGTGCCCACCAATTTCCACACGGGCAGTCAAGAGTAAGGTTTATCAGGATATTCTGGATATTCAGGAGTTGCAGGAGGCAAGTTGGATGGCATGGCGTATTACTAGTATATAGTATTTCTTTTCCGCTGTTTGATGTCGTTTGTTGTTGTATGATGTTGTACACTCTGATGATATGATGTAATGAAATGAAATGTAATGCAATAACTGAGATAGTTCTTTGTTTAAAGATTATTCATTTATTATTATATGTTGTTCCGCTGCGATTGTGAGATTCTGATGTTGTTCTGTTTTCTGTTCCGTTCTATTTTCTATTTTTCTGCTTTCTTTTCTCTCTATTTCCTCCTCTGTCCTATCTTTTTCTATCTTCTTCTACCTCTTTCTTTTTCTTAAACCATAACACTTCGGGTTTCCGGCCTTCGATTTCTCGGCAGTCGATAAAGTGAGTATCGATGTTGAATTTACGAAAGTCGAAAATTTTCGGGACGTTACAGGTGGTATCAGAGCATATGGTTAAGCGACAACCATGGTTCTGTTGGGTATTACTCATTAGAGATAGAGTCAGCAGTACTCTAGAATGAGTTTGAGTGTAATAATAGCTATGAGAGCGTATTTGTTAGTGGATATAAAATTGTTTTATATTGTGATGATTGGTTTGTTGAGTGGTATATAGATTCTGGTTAATACGAGTAATTAACGTTGTTGATAGGAATCTCTAAACACTTGTACAGAACAATTCGGCACGATATTGTTTTAAATTGGGTAAATGAAATAATTTTACCTTGATTTTATTTATATATAAAGGAATAATTTTTCAAAATTATTAAAGTGTATGTAAGTTGATTGTTAAGTTCTTTGAATAATCTAAGTTAAAGAATAATTGTATAAGTATAAAGAATTATAAGAATTGAATTATAATTAAAGTAATTTACAATTGTGAAATAAACTTATATATATAAGAAGTGAAACTATATGAATATGTTTATGAATATGAGTTGTAAATAAAAATGAATTTAAAGTTAAATGGAAATTTACTTTAGAATTCAAATCTGAATTTATTTACAAGTGGGAATTTAAGTTAGGTAAAACTAAGTGATGTTTAAAATGGAAGTATAACTAAAGAGATGTTTGCATTTGTTGTTTTACTACATTTGCTATGTTGGCATATATAGTTGTTATGTTGCTATATGTTGTATATCGATACTATTTTCATATATGCATGTTCTCATGTTGTTTGTTGAGTGTTTAGTAGGTGCGGATCGCGTTTGCTTCGCATTTGGAGCTCGCTTTCGCGCTATTTTAGCCGTATACGCTTGCTAATAAAATATAAGGTACATATCTCGGATTAAATATCGTACTTTTACATTTTTTTCCCTGCGGGATGCCTCATTACTTGATGAGATGTATATTTATGATATATATACTGTCATTTTTTTTTGGATCGAGCCGCGCAAAGGAGACTATGGCGAATTTTTTCGAAAATTAAAGGCGTTAGAAAAATTTGGAAAAAATGGAAATTTTTTGAAAACTATAACTTTGATTTGGAATTGAAAGTTAAACTATAGTAGTTGTTTTGAAAAGATAACTAAGTATGATTTGAAAACTTAGTAAAGTATTGTAAGAAGTTTAACTATAAATTTTGGGAAAATTAATAGATTCTGTAACTTTTCTTACTTGTTAATTTCGAAGACGAAATTCTTTTAAGGGGGAAGATTGTAACGACCCAGAATTTTTATTAATTGAAATTTGGATATTTAATTAATTTTAAATATTAATAAGTGAAATTTATAAGTCGAATAAATTTTTATTTGAATTATTGGATTTAATTGAATAATTAAATCAATAATTTAATATGTTAAATTATGGAAATAATTGAAAATTGGGTTAAATATGATTGAAAATGATTTGTAAAATTTTATTATATCATGTTGAAGTTAGAATGGTATTTTAAAACTTTTAAAATCGAATTTAAAGTTTATTTGTAAAAATTGAATATTTTAATATTTAATCGACTAGTGAAAATAGCCAATTTTTGAACAGTCTCAGAATTGAACGAAACCAGTTCCATTGGATCCGTAATAGTTAGTTATTACCGGATTTAAATTTTCGTGTCAATCGGAGTTATCGTTTGAGCGTGGCAGCTCGAAACGCATCGAATTGTTTTTAATATTAATTTGGCGAGTTAAAATAGCCATTTTTCAAAAAGTCTCGGATTTCGACGACACCAGTTTCATCGGATCAGTAATGTGATATTATTGTAAGGTTTCAAATTTCGTGTCAATTGGATTTACCGTTTGTCCGGTACGAATTAAAACGCCTAGAAAATCGTTTAAATCGGTTTAATTTAAATTGAACATTTATAGCCATAACTCGCACAGATGACCGAATTAGCTTCCGAAACATGTTCCATTGTGTCCGGGACGCGGGGTAAACCGTAGAAACGCCAACCGGCACGCTTCGTTTGGAGTTCGAAAAATCCGGGATGAATAGTGTCGCGTGAATTTTCTATAAAAGCCCCTCCCCTCTTCATTTTTGCAAAAATATTAAAACCCTAGGTCTATTTCTGCAGCCGCCACCCCCCCTTCTCATCAATGGCTAGAAATTAACACCTTTCTCTCCTCAATTACTTCCAATCCATAAACATTTAGACAAAGTGTTCAACACGAAAGTCGAAGAGCTTAGCAAGAGCTTTCGATCCATACGGAGATGATCGAAAACGGAGCGTCAGAGGGGAAGCTACAGGGGGCCGATTACTGCAGGTCGCGCACGCCATTCGAGGAGCTACATGTGGCCGAGCTCTGAGTGGTGGTGGCCGTGCATAGCTCTTGGCAAGAGCTTCGAAATGCCACTGCCCGATCGTCTTCAAACCCTTCGTGGATGGAGCATAATTCAACCCTAGTTGCTTGTTGTATGGGTTTATTTGCATGCTCTTGTATCTGGAAATGAACGTGAGGGAGATGGAAGCTAACGTGCGGTCACGATGGGGAATGATGGATCCAAAGGCTGAAAATTGAATAGGTTGAAATTATAAAAGAAAGTTGTAATTTATATAGTTTAAATCATGTAAACTTCATAAAATCATATCTTTTTCATACGAGGTCGAAAACGCGCGAAACCAGTTGCGTTGGAATCGTATGGACGAGCACTACGCTATGGAATTGGATTGGAGTCATTTGGAGTTAGTGAGAATTTCGGGTAAAATTAAACGCGCGTTTAATTTTATTCGAAATAAATCGCTAAAACGAAATTGAAATCAAGGTGAGAACTTCTCACTCAATCGAATCGGTTTCGATTTTATTTTAAATAGTTAGATTTAAAATACTTGAATGCATGTTTGAATGATGATTGTTATCTATTGATTGTTAAAATAGACATTATGCGCCGTTAGTAAGCGGATGTTATTTATTAAAAACATATACCGTGAATATTTCATAAACAGTGAAATTGGTATTATATATAATAGCAATATATATATATTGGCATATGTATATATTGCAGTTGTTGATTTCCCGCATTTTTTAGCGGATGAGACCCTATTGCGCCGTTATTAAGCGAATAATATTATTAATCCCATATACCGCGATAATTTCGTACTGGAACGGAATTGGTATTGTGCTAATGTTTGTGGATGCAGGAAAACAGGTTAGAGGGATCCAACTGGATTCCTCAACAGTATTTATTTGATTTCAGATATTTTGATATTTGATTGATTATCATATAGATATACGATGTCGTTGTAGTCGTGACTGGGTATTTGGTGTGTAGCATCATTGAACCAAATTTTGGGATTTTAAAATGATTTTAAAGTGATTTTTGAAAGTATACGTTTATAAAATATTTTTGGAATTGATCCATTTTAAATAAATAAACGTTACAATTTTTAAAGTTATAAAAATTATGATTTTGAGAAATACGGTTAAAGATTGATTTTCGAGAAATATGGGTTAATGTTTTTATAAAATAATTAAATTGGATTTTTGAATTTATTATAAAAAGTTTAAAAATAGGATTTATAAAATTTGATTATTTTATAAATCGAGTGAATGGGGAAATTATAAAGGAGATTAAAGATGTTTTAAAATAATAGTATAAATTGATTTTATAAAGGATTTATAAACTGATATTTATAAATTAAAACATTTGAATTATAAAACGAGTTTTTATAAGTGTTTGAATGAAGTGAAAATGGATTGCATAAGTGAATGGAATTTATAAAATTATAAATGGTGAAGTTATAAATGAAATTTATAAATAATAAGATTTATAAATTTTGTGAAGTTATTAAAGAATATATTTGGATAAATAATTGAATCTTATAAGTTATAAGATTTATAATTATGAAGTTTAAAAGAACGATTTTGTAAAATAATCGTTTTATAAGCCTTTAACTTATAATATGAACTTTTAGTTTATAATTGAGTTATAAACTGGAATAGGTTAATAAAGGAATTTATAAAAGGAATTGATATAAAATAAATAGAAATAGAATTTATAAACGTTGTTTTATAAATTCGCAAACGACTTATTTTGATAAGTAAAATTGTTATAATTTATTTATGGAGCTATATTCACGTTTTAGACAGTGAATAATCCTTTAGAATAAAATGAATAGAAATGATGAAATTTGTTAACAAGGTATATTCATGTTTTTGAATAGTGAATAACATGTTAAAGAAATTGTTTTAGATGTGATGTTTTAAATAGAATTAAAACGATCTAACGATGTTTTAAAATGTGTTGAGATTCGAAACCATAGATTTCAACATTTATTGTTGAAATAGACGTTTTCGAGAAGTAAAAGGAAATGGTGGACTATAACACTGTTGTTATGGTAAATGATTTCCGAAAGGAAATGTTTTGTATAGTATTGGGATTTATATATCTATTTAATTTCGAATCCCTATACTAGTGATTTTGGGTTGTCGTAACGATGTTTTACGCAACATTCGTTTTGGCCCAAATAAATATGTTTAAGAGAATGATTTCCTTAAAGAATGAAATATATACTTAATTTCGATTTAAGTATATTGAATATTTTCCAAGTGTTGAAAATAAATAGGTTCGTGAATTACTTATTAATAAATAAGTATGGAAATGTTTTCCAATAATAAGTGAATATTTTGAGAATTTATCTTTTTGAAGATAAATTGAAAATGAATATTAGAAATCGAATTGAAACATATATTCACAGATATTTTGGGAATTATAAATTCACTATGGAATTTATAAAAGAAAGGGGAACTTGTTTAAAAATAAATATTGATTTATTTTTGAAGTATTGAAAATTTTATATCTTGTAAAGATATTTTGGAAAATAAATAATTTGGAAAATTATTTGGAATCTAGTGATGTGTGCATATCCATTGATAGTTCAATAACCGACTATCAATATTTACCTTTGAAAGGTATTTGTTGTGATTTGCTTGGATTTGAATGCACACTTATTTTTAAATTATTGCGCTCGTTATTCGGATTACCCATTCCGAATAGTGATACGACGTAATGGATAGCATTGAAGATCGGTGTTGAAGACCGGATATTTGCGAGAGCGATAGGATGACCTGTCGATTGACTCTGCACCGAGTTGCTCCGGTATAGAGTTCTCCATATGTGATGGGGAATCCGATCAGGATTGTGATATCCGGATTGCAAGGACTTCTTTGTAAGTGCCTTCGGTTCTGTTCGAGCCCGGAACAGACTTGTATGGATTGTATGCCTGACATTACAAGTTGAGATATAAAGCCGATTTCTTTCAAATATATTTCTGTTGGTGGCGGAGAATTTATTCTTTTAGCTTAACACCCTTCTCTGAGACGTACGAGCTCAGAGGTTATATAGTTGAAGGTTATCAGCGATATATTCCCAATTTGGTAATGTGACATGCTGAGTGTTGCTGAAATGATCATTGTGTTGATTATTTGTGATAGGATCATTTGTTTGATCGTCTATCTTGGTGATCATTTCTATGATCATTTGTTGACCCAAAGCATAGCTTTTGTATAAAGTATGTTTTTGTGGACGAGACTTCGTCGAGCCTCACACCCCGGAAATGGTCAAAACAGGAAAGATGCAGCAAGGTTATGAGGGGTAGCGCCCTTTAGGGTATGTGCATTTCCTTCTAGAAAAGGGTGGTATCATGGTATGGAACCCAGATACTTACTCATGTTAAAACACTTTATTATTATGATTGTGTGAATTGATTAGAGAGCTCTCGGATAAAGGTCCCAAAGGACAGGGGGATGGCATATTCGGTCAGTTGTTACTCAGTTAGGGGTAACCCGGCCTTGTGTTGGCAGAGATCCGGTTTGGTTCTCGGGGATGTCCTTCCAGAGGCATTCTCATGTGGCAATGGGAAGTTCCTTGGCCTGACCATTTGTTGGAAATCCAAAGAAACAATACGAGACTTGTACGGTTTTAGTTGTAGAACCTGCCATCTAATATGGTAGCTATTAGTAGGCATAATATAATGGTACCTATGCTGGCTAAGATTTATATTCTACTTTCGAAAGAATTTGTTCTACACTATGCACTAATAATAATATCAAATGTTCTTTTAAATGCGTATCAAGCATCTTTGACTATCATAAGGAGAAATCTCCTCTGATTCTGCGTTTGCATGTGTGTGTGTGCGGGAGGCCTTATGGTAGTCTCATTTTTAAAAGCATTGCGAATTGAATTTAAAAAAAAAAATCCTCTATTTTGATTTTAAAGAAAAATAAACTGTTTTGAGTTCTCACACCAGTCACATGACTGACTCGGAGTTTATTGTTTTCCTTCCTAAACTCTGGGTGCCCACCAATTTCCACACGGGCAGTCAAGAGTAAGGTTTATCAGGATATTCTGGATATTCAGGAGTTGCAGGAGGCAAGCTGGATGGCATGGCGTATTACTAGTATATAGTATTTCTTTTCCGCTGTTTAATGTTGTTTGTTGTTGTATGATGTTGTACACTCTGATGATATGATGTAATGAAATGAAATGTAATGTAATGTAATAACTGAGATAGTTCTTTGTTTAAAGATTATTCATTTATTATTATATGTTGTTCCGCTGCGATTGTGAGATTCTGATGTTGTTCTGTTTTCTGTTCCGTTCTATTTTCTATTTTTCTGCTTTCTTTTCTCTCTATTTCCTCCTCTGTCCTATCTTTTTCTATCTTCTTCTACCTCTTTCTTTTTCTTAAACCATAACATTTCGGGTTTCCGGCCTTCGATTTCTCGGCAGTCGATAAAGTGAGTATCGATGTTGAATTTTCGAAAGTCGAAAATTTTCGGGACGTTACAATTCCGCTCCAGCATGGAATTATCGCGATATATGGGATTTATAAAATATTATCCGCTTAATAGACGGCGCAATAGGGTTTCATCAGCTATATAATGCGGGAAATCAACTCCAAGTACATAAATGATACCAATTCCACTATACTGTGAAATATTCGCGGTATATGTTTTTAATAAATAACATCCGCTTACTAACGGGGCATAATGTCTATTTTAACAATCAGTAGATAACAATCATCATTCAACATATAATCAAGAATTTTAAATCTAACTATTTAAAATTAAAATCGAAACCAATGCGATTAAGTGAGAAGTTCTCGCCTTGATTTCTATTTCGTTTTAGCGATTTATTTCGAATAAAATTAAGCGTGCGTTTAATTTTACCCGAAATTTTCACTAACTCCAAACGACTCCAATCCAATTCCATAGCGTAGTGCTCGTCCATACGATTCCAACGCAACTTGTTTCGCGCGTTTTCGACCTCGTATGAAAAAGATATGAATTTACGAAGTTTACACGAATTTTCGATATAAATTTTACAACATAATTTTATTTTTAAACCTAATAGATCACGGCCGTTCGTTGCTAGCCCTAGGAAATCAAGGCCGCTGGAATCATCTTCCCCATCACGCGATTCTTTTATGCTCGGCCGAACCCATAGCCGCCGCCCTCTTGTGAATTTTCGCGACCAATATAAGCCACTCCACGACGATCAACGACCATGGTTCAGAAGCCCATCACCACGCCTACCAACACCATGAATGCGGCAGAGCTCGGTTCATCCTCCTTCTCGTAATTCATGAACTAACGTTGCGGTTTCAACTCCATTTTGCTGTCGATTCGTGGCTTTGTTTTTTATCATGACCGTTGAACTTCAAGACCTCTACATGCTCTACAACTTTCATTTAGAAAGTTTCTTGGATTGCTTCACGGATTGGAAGAATTTTGAGAAAGAAAATGGCGACTTTCTGGCCAATGAAAGAAGAAACGGCGGCTAGGCTATTGAATTAGGGTTTGCAAATTAATTTGTGAAGAGTGGTGCTTTTATAGAAAATTTCTCGAGTTACTATTCATCCGGAATTTCCCGAACTCCAAACGAAGCGTGCCGGTTGGCGTTTCTAAGGTTTACCCCGCGTTCCGAACACAATGGAACGTGTTTCGGGAGCTAATTCGGTCATCTGTGTGAGTTATGGCAATAAACGATCGATTTAAAATTAAATCGGTAAATCAAATTTCTAGGCATTTTAGCTTGCACCGGACAAATGGTAAATCCGATTGATACGAAATTTGAAACCTTACAATAATATCACATTACGGATTCGATGAAACTGGTTTCGTCAAAATTCGAGACTGTTTGAAAAATGACTATTTTAACTCGCCAAATTAATATTAAAACAATTTCGATGCGTTTCGAGCTGCCACGGTCAAACGATAACTCCAATTGCTACGAAAATTGAAATCCGATAATAACAAACTATTATGGATCCAATGGAACTAGTTTCGTCCAATTCTGAGACTGTTCACAAATTGACTATTTTACAGTCAATAATTAAATATTAAAATATTCAATTTTCACAAATGAACTTTTAGTTCGATTTTAAAAGTTCTAAAACATCATTCTAACTTCAATATGATAAAATAAAATTTTACAAATCATTTTCAATCATATTTAACCAAATTTTCAATTATTTCAGAAATTTCAACTATTAAATAATCGATTTAATTATCCAATTAAATCCAATATTCGAAAATAAATTATTCGACTTATAAATTTCACTTATTAATATTTAAAATTAATTAAATATTCAAATTTAAATTATCAAAAATTCTGGGTCGTTACATCGCACATCGAAGGTGGGGTCGTCGAATGGCTCTCGTATCGAAGGGGTTTATATGTCGACCGATCAGATTCTCGAGCTTATCAGGAGCACTCATCCTCCAGCTCATTAATCTCCTCCATGCAAATTCGTATTTGTGCGATGTGCAGCGACTTCACCCACCTTGGTGGCAAGCCTTTCAAAGGCTCCGAATTCGTTTTAGAGGTTCGGGCTTGGCTCCAAACATGCAAGTGCATATTTACTCGCATGGATATTTTTTATCATCACTGCGTTCTTGTAGCATCGAGTATGTTGCAAGATCATCCACTTGACTAGTACGAGCTCCTTATTGTCGAGATGAATGAGTCCACCCTCACTTGGCAGCATTTCAGAGAGTGGTTTGGGTTCAAGTTCGTGCCAAAATCCAAGAAAACTTTTCTCGCTAGTCACTTCCTTGAGTTGAAGCAAGGAAAATTATGTGTTTCAGACTACGTGTCTTCTTTCAAGTCCTTATCCAAATATGTGCTCGAGTTCATTAGCACTCCTTATAAGAAGAACTTGAAGTTTGTGTCTAGACTGAAGAAATATCTTAAGAAGTCATACATGCTTCTACTTATGGTCTCGTTCGAGGAGCTTGTTGATTTGGTGCTTCACCTCAAAGCCATGGAGAAAGAAAGAGATTGCAGTGATGAGGCCGAGCTTCGAAAGAACACAAATAAGAAGAAGTTTCCCTTTTGAAGATCCAAATCCTTTCCTTCGAAGAAGAAGAAGCCTCTTGTTTCTAGTTCTCATTCTGGTGCACCTCCTCCTACTCACAAGTCTTGTTTCAATTGTGATGCATATGATCTTTTTATTAAGGAGTGTCCTAAGCCTATTATTTGCCGCCATTGCAAGAAAGAAGGACACTGGTCTTCTAAGTGCCCTAACTCTTCTAAGGGTACTCATTTTGGAAAGCTCAATGTAGTGGAAGCTTCAAGTGGATCTTCTCAGCCCAGAGGTGTTACTCCTTCTATTTTTGAAGGCTCCATACTATTTCATGACCGATCGATTCGAGTTCTCTTCGACATGGTTGCGTCGCATTCATTCGTATCAAAGGAGCTTGTTGATATTTTTCAGTTAGATGTTTCTTGCTTGGTTACTTCACTGAGGATTGTGAATCCCATCGGGGGATCCCAACCCTTAGTATGCTTTATGAGAATGCCAAGATATTTATTTATGGCTTTCTATTCCGTGCAAATCTACATGCGATTCATTTTCTTAGATTTGATACGATATTGGGTATGGACTTGCTAGTTCGATACGATGCCAGAATTCTTTTTTCTGAGAGAGTCTTATATCTTCGATATCCCGACTCGCTTTCTCAGTTGCCTCTTATTCTTCGGGACGTCGATCATGATTCCGAAGTTTCTTTATTTTCTCTCGAATCTCGAGACGATGTTGATGATGTGTCTTGGATTCCAGTGGTTTGTGATTTCTCTGGTATATTCGAACCTGTTTCGGGTTGTCAACCAAGTGGGCCATTGAGCTCCGCATTGATCTCGTACTAGGCGCACACCCAGTTAGTCGTCCTCCCACAAGGATGTCTATAAAGGAGAACGAGGAACTCAAGAATCAACTTTTGGAGCTTAAAGCTCAATAGTTCATTCGTTCTAGCTCATCACCGTGGATAGCCGGGATGGTGTTTGTGAAGAAGTCTGATGGCACTCTTAGGCTTTCTATCGATTATCGCAAGCTTAATGAGTTGACCATCAAGAAAAAGTATCCATTACCTAGGATCGACGATATGTTCGATCAGTTGAGTGGTGCTAAGGTCTTCTCCCAGCTTGACCTTGCCATGGGATTTCATCGGCTTCGAGTTGCAGAAGACAGCATTCATTTATAGCATTCCACACTCGATATGGATCTTATGAGTGGCTCATCATGTCGTTCGGTTTGACGAATGCTCCTGCCTACTTCATTGACCTTATGAATCGAGTATTCCGTGGATATCTCGATAAGTTCATCCTTGTGTTCATCGATGATATTCTTGTGTATTCTAAGTCTGAAGCCGATCGGGCCTCTCATCTGAGAATTGTTTTGAGTAATCCTTGGTAGAATCAACTCAAATCAAAATTCTCTAAGTTCAAGCAAGTTAAATTCTTAGGCCACGTCGTATCTTCAAAGGGCATTTTGGTCGATCCTTCTAAGATAGAAGCCATCCAAAATTGGAAGAGGTCTGAGACTGTTGTGGAGATTCGTCGCTTCCTTGAATTGGTAGGATATTACTGTCGATTCATTAAAGACTTTTCCCATATTGTGCTTCCTCTGACAAGACTTACTAGGATCGTTTTATCTGGTCTGATAAGTGTGAAGCTTCATTTCAGAGATTGAAGGAGCTCCTCACTAATGCTCCGGTCCTTGTGGTTCCCAAAGGGAATCAGGATCTAATTGTTTATACCGATGCCAGTCATTATGGCATCGGTGTCGTTCTTATGAAGAAGGATCGAGTAGTTGCCTATGGTTCAAGGCAATTACGTCCAAATGAGGTTCGGTATGCTACCCATGATCTTGAGCTTGATGTCTTCGTCTTCGCATTGAAGATATACCGCCTCTATCTATTGGGTGAACATTTTACTCTACACTGACCATAAGCCACTCAAGTATCTGTTCACCCAGACAGTTAATCAATTTCTAAACCTACTTCCTTTATCAAATTTCAATTTTGAAAAGAGTTGTTTACTGTAATTGAAGAATTGGGTTTGCATGTCTCTTTACATTTCATTTTTAGGTTGTTGAAGCCTCTTGAGGCCATTCAAAAGCCAAAGCTCGCCTCTTTGCACCAAATTTGATCTTGTAGCTCAGGTATTTGAAAGACCGAGTTGTAGGTTAGGTCTTTTGGGGTTTTTCTTAGCTGTTCACTTTGGACTCACTTATCAGCGTTTTGGATTAGTCATATAGTTTTTGTGTAGTTACTTTGTTGTACGACATACTTATGTATATTATTTTGTGGGACTGATGTATGTATAGATTGTGGTTGTAATTCCACTTCTGACGCTATGTATTATATCTGATGTATATGTATGTTATTCAATTGTGTTTGTTGTTCTATGATATGTGTTATCTATATTGTGTTTTGTTCTAAATAGATCCTGCAGCCACCATAGTTTTGTATTTAGCATTTGCTGAATATGTCGATCCAGTTGAGAATGAAAAAAATGGAGCACCAAATCGACGTATTTAATAGATGTTTAAGACAAAGCTATGGATGGTCGCTCCTAACCAACCCTATTCTCCGCCTTAGCAGACAGTATTTCTCAGTGATACTCTTTGTTGATGTGGGTCTCAAGGTGGGACTTCACGCCTCATTTCTTATCCTAAGTACAAATTGGTTAACACGTGTTGGTTAAAAGAGGGATCTTGTTTTGCATATGTAAAACTTGTGGAGGAAAAAAGGTTGGTGAGTTGTCATCATTTTAATGGAGGGCAAGTGTACTTGGAGGTAGAAAGGTAATTTCTCTTCGTTCTTTGTTATTAAAGCAAATCACCCTTTCTCTCTCTTTTTCCATTCTCACTTTACGAAAATTTTCAAAATTTCATTTTCTTTTTAAAAAGCTGAATTTTTTTTTAATGGCTTCAATTTTTAATTCCCAAGTTAAAAATAAAATCCTTTTAAACCCTTTTAAATCTTGTTTAAATTACTGGTTTCCTTCCTACTTCATCTTCTTTTTCAATTTCAAGTCCATATTTATCCTTTACCATATTGGACGAGCCTATTTCCACGGTGGCCATGCCTTATTTATGCCTAGGAAACTCCCATTTTCATGTTTAAAGTGGAAAAAAATCATTTTTGCTAATGGATTTTTAAGTGAATAGCTATTTGAAGGTTTGAAAAGGATATGAAAGGTGTTTGGCAAGTAAATGTTTATTTTTTGGAAAGTCTTTACCTTTGTGTCTTATAGTGTTTGTATGTGTAATATGATGTTAGTCTAGTGGTATATCTATGATATTTGGTTTTATATGTTTTCTGTTGGTTATGGTTTGAATTAGATTTGTTGAATGTAGCATAAAAGTTGGGTTTATTGTTTAAGTTATCATCTTGCTTATACATGTGAGCTTTGTATATATTAGGGTATGTGAACTTGGTTGGTTGGACATGTGTTATGAAATTTAGCATCTTTGTATGCTAACGAGACTTGATATCTCTTGGAAAGAATCAAAACTTGATTTTAGTTTCAAATTACTAAAAGATTCAAAGATTTAAACATTGTTTAGTTTTCAAAATTAGTAAATTTACCATATGTTTTTCAAAAGAAGTGAAGTGAAAATTTTAGTTAGAAGTTGAGTTTAAAATAAGATCTAAAACCATCTAACTTTAAGGAGTTGCATTCATACTGATAATCACTACGAATGCAGTTCAGAAAAAGTTAGTATTTTGATTTTAAAATAATTCCTTTTGAAAATAGTTTTGAAAATCCTTTTCAACTATTAATCAAGTTTAAAAGTTAATTATTTTGGCAATTAATTATGAGTTTAATAATTAACTAATTAATTATATTATATTATAAATTACTTGTAATTAAGTAATTAGGGTATAATTATGAATTAAGGTTAATTACTTTAATTAATTAATTAATTAAGGAAGTATTTATTTAATTATTATTAAGTGATAAGTTAATTAAGATATAATTTAAATAATTAAGTGTGATTATTAAATTAATTATTACTTAATTACGGCTAATTAATAATAATTTACCAATTAGGTAGGGCTTAATTCAGTAATCTAATTAGGTTTAATTAAGATATAACAAAGGATTAATTAAATTTACTTTAAATTTTAATTAGATTTAATTAGTGATTAAATAATAATTTAATAAATAATTAAACTAAGATTTAATATTATTTAGTAAAGGTTTAATTTTAAATTGAATAAATTACTTTTAGCCAACTCTCTTTTATAAATAAATTGATGTTTAACAAGGGATCTCTTGTTAATGCCATGAAGTAGCCAATAAATAAGAGTAGCTATAGTAAAATGTTGACGTGTTTTATTGGAAGTAAGTCATCTTGTATTTAGCACAAATTCCAAATATCAAAAACACGATAATTACAAGGGAGTTTTTAATAAGTGGGTTTTAACATAAATATATGGGTGATATTTCCATATGCAAATCTATATACCTCAACACTGGTGTTATCCTACCTAAATCAGATAGTGTAACAATCTTTACCTTACAGTGCCAAAATTTCGACAAAAATCGAAACCTAAGTCCATCAAAGCATAGATCATTGGATTTGGTACCTGCAAAATAAGCTTGAGCATTATTAGAGAGTGGTAGAAATATAAACTCACATCAGAAACAATAATATGATAGGAACACTGACTACGACTACTACTTTGGAATTACTGGTATTCCTTAGATAGCAGACTGTCGCATCAACATCGAGCATGAGAGAAAGAAGACTCTCCACAATAAAGCACATCCAGCATCGGTGACCTATCCCTCTAAATTCTACAATGTGGGTTGTAATGATGGGGGTTAGAACAATGTTCTAATGACTGGAAAAATATATACAATCCCTTACATAAAACTATACTGATAAGTTTCCATTTGATTTTTGTGTCCATCAAGGCTGGCAATTCTAATTAAACCTTGCATTACACCCAAGATTAATTACTTACCCTTCAAAGGTATGAAATATTAATAAAGCCATATCAACCATCCAATATTTCCAAGCTAATTAGCCACTTGTTACTTCTAAGTATGAAGCAGGCGTCCATAATACTTTTAAAAGAGAAATAGGTATAATTTGTCATTTATGACCTTAATTGAGGTAGACCCCATCGTTTAAGACTATTCCAAAGGTGGTTTCCTAACAATGATGTTAATGGTCATTGGGTCCTGGATACAAGACCTATAACCCAATTTAAGGCTTCTGACATTTAATGTCCAATGATTACTACATTTGCAGTTAATAAAATCGTAGTTATGTAATAAAACGTACCCAAACCACTTAACATGTTTTTATTAAAAAATAGGCAGACTGTGGTGATTTAAGACATTAATTAAGGCAGACCCCGTCATTTAAGACCTAGCACCAAGGCATGCACCTAAATGATAATAGTTATTATTTTGGCTTTAGCAATGTAAGAGACTGTACCCAAGACACTTGATACTTCATAGTGGAAAATCGGTAGACCCCGTCATTTAAGACCAACTTCTAGAAGCGTTCTCCTCAATGGTACTATCTAGCTGTCATTGCTTGGAAATCTCATTTAGCTAATTAATAGGTCTTTTACAGAAAAGAGGAGGACTTTATAGTCACTTAGTACCCCAAACCTGAAGCAAAATCTTCCCAAGATATCCACCCTCACTCTTTAATTATAAATATGGCATCTCATTAGGTTACTTCTTTCGGTAGGGAGGCAGGCCGTTCAGCTACATTAGACCACAACACTAAAGTATACCCTTTTTAGAGACATCCTTATTTATTTATTTATTTGAAATCTCACTAGGTTACTTAATACTTCCATTTAGGAGAAAGGTGGACCCCTCGGTCACTTAAGACCTCAAATTAGAAGTGAACCCCTATGTAGATATCCCTCACCACTCCTATTCTAAATTTGGACCAGTTAGTACGTTCCAATTAAGAAAGCAAGCCCAATCTCTCATGTCATCATGGATCATTGGATTAATGATATCTTACATCAGTGGTAAGTACACCTGACTACTGGTAGCCTCAAAGTAAAGGCAGCCTTCAATCGAGTGACTCTACCGACCTTGCATCACTAACTTACTAAGTCCAATTACCATCCTGAGTCTTTATTTATATTTTCTTAGGTAGACATTGGACTTAGCTTACCAATTCCCATTTTATTTAAGGTAAGAAGATTCACCTTAATTATTTATCTACCCATAAATCCCCGTTTAATGCTCATAAATTTCATTTGTCCATAATCCTAACGAACATTTCCTAAGGCATTTATGTGTTATTACTAATTTTGAATCAGTAACAATTTACATCTATTACATTTTTATGTGTCCCATTACCTACAACTTTATTGCTACTCCCACTTTTATTAACAATTATTGGAGTTACAACCTTTTACATTCTTTTCATATTAGTTAATTATCCTAAACATGAATATTAGAAATCTTTATTAGCCTTTTATGTAATTATTATAAGCGCAATAATTACGTAAAAATATTTACTTTTATTAAATACGTCCAAGTTTTATAGGTTTACTAGAATACACTTTCCATGTTAAATTGTTGGAATCATATCTAAAAGATTATCCACTATAATTTTCATAAATTAGTGCAAAACAAAAGATTTAACATTAGAATATAAAAGATTCCATCATTTGAGATTATAAGGAATAATCATTTCTATTTGCTATTAAAATAGATAATGTAAACTATAATGCATTCATACTTTACACATCTCTTTCTTTTTCTATTTTCATATATTCCTTATTTGATTAAACATTGTATCTTTCTAAAAGGTAAAGAAATAAAACTAATTTACAAATATTGAATGGATCTTAATTTCAACAATTTCAAATGTAAAAAAAATTATATTCTAATAAGATTAGGGCAATTATGATCCAAATTTATAACATTATTATACAACCCATTCCAGATCTAGAATACTTTCATTCAAATGAATATTCTAAATTCATACTTTTGGGACTGATTTCCAGATCAAGTTGTATACAATTCTAAATCAGTTCATAAATATGAATATATATGAGATATTTATTATACTCATATCATATTCAACCCGTTGCCTACAACCCATATATAATTATCCAATTAAGCATAAAAATAAAATCAATACCATGGGATAACTTTGATATTATAACAATCTAAAAAAAAACCCTCGCCTTTTAAAATCGATCCAAATCTCTAGATCTGAAGTAGAACCTTTGATTCGTATCCGAATCCATTTCAATCCAAGAGCTATGTACAAATGGGTATATACATACATTAGAATTACATATATGTGAAGAGATTTGCGATTGGAAGAGAAAATAGATACAAATATATAAATTACCTCAAATACGTCTATGGTTGGTTCTCTTATCCTTTTTGTTAGATTTCTACTCTTCTCTGATTTGTGTGAATATATATACTATAACATCCGGCATTTTCAACCATTCGCATTCACACATGTCGGAAATGAATTGCTCAAAATATCAGATTGTTAATTTAAATTTGACAAACTCAGCATATACGGTAAAAAAATAATCACAGAATCACAGACACAAAGTAATATTACAATAATGCAGCGGAAACAAAAGAATAGTAGTTCCTGAAGCTACTATATATGTAACAGAATTAAAAAAGATACAATAGAAGTCTCGAATACATTGATGTCTCAATACAATATTCAAATACAAAGTCTGAATACATCACTGGAATCAACTGAATAACTGAAAGCGGAATCTATAGATCGATCTCCAAGCAAAGCTCCAACTTCAAAGATGAGTTTTGAATACTGGTACACTCAGTCCCACACGAGTGTAAAGTAAAACACGAAACAATTGAGTCAGGATTAACATTCTTATATTAATAAATCCAACTCAAGTGAAATAACAACTGAAATACAAGTAACTCAAAGGATGTTTGGGATAACCATCCTCTAAGGATCCGTTAAACTATCTACTATGTAGTAATATATGCTATGAAAATAATTTCTATAGTAAAGTAAACTATTAAAATAGCGTTAAGGCTTTACATTTTCCACCTTAACACATTTTATACATTCCCATGGTCTATGCAGTACCGAAATATTACCCGTACTGGGCGTCGTTAGAGGGCATTCTATAGGTATGGTACAAAATAAACTCGTAGTGGTCTCGATATAGTAGATGACACGGCACAACTAGGCAATGCCAGGGTAGATACACCAATTGCACTTCCGGGCTAGTGGTAACGCATAGCAGCCACTACCGCCCACCTCGAAACACACTTCCAAATCAAAAAAATAAGTGTGGCCACCAAATCAATCACAAAGTCATAATATAGTATCGAAGGAATGTGTCCGATCGGAGGAGCTACCTCACTTGGCCCATCAATTGCTCTTGTTTTAGCCACCTAAGCCAACTCACGGGAGTCGGGTCCATGTATAAACCTCAATAGGACGTCGCCACCATCCTACTTCATTCTGGAATCTACACCTCGTACACGGTTGTTAAAGTTGTTTTTGGTATTGGCAAAGAGTATGACAATATCCGATCTAGGTCTCTATAACAACCAATCGTTATTATAACACCGTGGTCGTTACAAAATAGTTTATACTTCAAAACCAAATTATCATTGCAATTTCAAAACCATATCAATATGATATCATTTTCATTTCAAAATAGATACGATATCATTTCTATTTCAAATATATCTATTTCCAAAATCATAGCATTTTCAAAGTTATAACACTTTCGAAACCAAAACACTTTGAAATCATAATTCTTTAGAAACCATAACTTAAAATCATAACTTCTACTACTTAAACAGTTTAGATATCAATAATAGTATGTACAATAAAACAGTTTATAAAATAAAATAGTTTATATTAAATAATTTATATTAAAGTAGTTTATATTAAAAATTATTTATTAAGTTAAAATATATAAATAGTTTTAAATATAATTTAAAATTACTTTGTAAAATAAAATAATTTCTGCAAACTTCACAAATTGATTCAAATCAACTCGAAACCCAAAATTCAATTTAAACCAAATCTCAATTCATTAATTTCAACTCAGTTCGGTTTCTCAATATACCGTTCCAAATTATATCGATTTCAAAAACAGATTTGAACCACAAAATAATCCATTTCAAATTCAATATATTTCAAAGCTTTGAATATTCAAGATTTGAAAATTAAATCTGATAATTTCAAATATATCTTAAATCAATTTACTAATTTAGTTTTGAAATATTTACTTAATAAATCCAATATCATTTAAATAGGACTTCAAATTTCAAAAAAATGAATATTACTTCAATTTATTTAAACATGATATATTCATTTAAATCTCCTTAAACCAAACTAAAGTTATAAAATTATATCCATTAAAAAATTCAAATTCCATAAGTTTCAAATCGATTTAATTAAATAATCCTTAATTAAATACCATTTCAAATCAATTTCATATCTATCTTTCCAACCTTAATTTATTAAAATTATTATAAAATCAATATTTAAAAATAAAATATTAAATAATACTTAAACATATTATATGTAAATTAAATCAAACATTACTAAATTAAATCTTATTTTTTAAAATTATTTTATATATATTTCAAAATGGTAAAATTATAAGTAAGTCTTAAAATTTAAAATTACAAACAAACTTATAACCTTTAAAATTTTCAAACATATAATTTAAAAATCAGAAATTTAACTATATATAAAATAACATTTATATATAATATTTAAAAATCAATATTTATATAACACCATATATATCTCTTAAAACCTTGGAAAATCATTTCAAATATACATATATATATATTTATATATATAGACCAACGGTGTCTATATATAATTTTCTATCCTATGGTCAAGTGATATAGATATTTATCATTTCAATCCACAATTTAAACATATACAGGTATATATCATTTCAACCCACAATCTTAAATTAAATTAACTGAAAGTCACTTGGGTTTATCATTTCAACCCATAACAATTTTCTCCAATTCTACAGATCGTTCAGGTATGTATCATTTCAACCTATAGTGAATTCTATACTAACAAGGAACTTGCAGAGTGATAATAGATATAATAATAATATAACATGCATATATCATCAATATAAATAACAGATAACAGTGTCAGATGTCATAGGTGAACAAATAGCATATATATAGCAATGTAAATAGCTAACAAAAGCATATTTCAATTGTCATTTCAATTTAAATCAAATTTAATAAATATAAGAGCGTTAATCGTGAGTGATTGCTCACCTTTCGAGGCAAGGAAGTTTTGTCAAAGAAATGAGCTATGAATTCCAAAGCAAGGCATGATGGACACGATTCAACGAACAAAGATGATAGATAATGAATAGACGAAATCAAATCAGAACTGGATCGATGCAGATATATGGTATAAGCGAACTTACATATATAACTAAATATAACTATTTGCATATATAATACATATTCTAAATCAAAACATATGTTAAATTAAATATATGTGGTTTTCAAAATCATAGTTTTAAATTAAAGCACACACATAACATCAAACATATATACATCATATTCCTTGAAATAAATACACACATATATATATAATATAATGAAATATATGTAAGCATTTAGAAATCAAAGAACCAATATAAAATATAAGATAAGACACATATAAAAATATATTTTAAAGTCCAACTTTATATATCTAACTTTAAACAAAATCTTATAACTTATATATATACATTTGTTTCTAGATCAATTCAAGACATAGAATTTCAAAACCATAAATACGTACTTATCTTCCAAACCCAAAACTATATATAAACTTCATATATAAAACCAATATGCAAACTGTTGAAATTCAAATATGCAATTCTTATTCACTATCATATATAAACAGCAATTTTCTCCAACCAAATTTCACTATATATATATATATATATATATATATATATATAATGTATATAGCACATTAAACCAGATATATAAAACATATAATATATATACAGATCTTGTAGTATAGATTTCGAACTGTTCCGCAGTCACTAAAACAAAAGTATTATATATATATATCAACTATTCATATAAACTCACCATGTATGTAATTATGTATAAATATATACTGCTATATAACTAATATGTAATATATATATAGACTAGATGCCTCACAGAAAACACAATTCATATAAATTCCGTGTATATATATAATAGAAACTAATAAAATTTAAATCTTATATTATATAACCCATGTATATATACACCCTCAAGTCAACACATATATAATTTATATATATATATATATATATATATATATATATATATATATATATATATATATATATATATATATATATATATATATATATAACATACACATTATATACTCTAACTACGTATATAACATAGCCTTTTATATTATACACAATAGCTTAACAATAAACAGCATGCGACTATATATATAAATATATAAACTCAGCCAAATAACTTATACAAATAGATTGTAGTATATATATAAAACTATTATATATACAAAAGAATAAACTATCATACAAAATTACTTACTATATTGGCTGCATGCACAAGGAGGTCGACACTAGGTCAGAGGCGGAGACAAGGAAGCGGGTGGCCGAGCATGAGATGCGGCGGAGGTGGAGGCCTCGGCCATCAAGGGAAAGAGTGGTGAAACAGAGGCGGGGAAAAGGAAGTTTGGTGGCTCGGCTGAAGGCTAGGGACAGGCTAGGATGAGCTGTTGTGTCAAAGCGTGGGTCAACGGGTTTGCGTGGCTGATGAAGATTGGAGAAGATGAGAGTAAGGTAAGTGGATGTCGGGTTCGGTGGTCCGGTTGATGGGATCTCGGTCGAAATGTGGTGGTAGCAGAGGACTACCAAATGAACTGGCCAAATGAAAAGTGAAGAGATAAAAAAAATTGGGAACTAGAGAATATATTGAAATAACCAAAAATTACACGTTGAGTTCTAGAAAAATATTAAATGCGAAAAGCTATTAGATTTTTGAATAGGTAAGTAGATGAAAGGATAAATTGAAACCAAAAAGGTTTTAAACGGGTACCGATACGGTCCAATGTTTTTTTTTTCAAATTCCGCTGCGTACTAGACTTTAATACACAGAATTGAATATACCACAAAGATCAGCATGACACGATACGATCAAAATGGTATACGGAGATCAGTGGTACGATTATCCAATCAAAAGTCGACATCGGTACTGGAAATGCTGCTAAAATGTTAGAAAAAGATAGACGGAGAAATATCGGTCCAAATTTGATGAAACGAAAGATGACGTCACACTAAGAAGATGATTTATAAATTTATTATATAAAAATATTTAGGTTTGGAAAACATTTTATTATCATAAATTTTTAATTGATTTGAATTTAAATAAATACACAAGAAAATAAACTTCCATATTATCAGATGAAAATTTACCATGTGCTATGTTTAATTAGACGTATTCCAAATATTAAATTTTTATTTCCAAATTCAAATATTTTAAAATTTCAAAAAAAATCAATTAAATATATTATTGAATCTAATAAAATTTTACGGGTCGTGCCTTATTTTAATTTAGAAAGAAAGTGAAGAAGAAGAAATGGCATAGCATCGCTATTGTTTCTGTTTAAATATGAAAAGAGAAGGGAGCTTGGGCCTAAATTTATAGGCGCTAGAGTCAACCAAAACCGTTCAATTGAAATATCGCAAATCTAAGCCATTGCGGCCTAAGTTTACTAGAGCAAAAAATATTTAGATGCACATTTTCGTTTAAAACAAAATTTTGAACAAAAACTCTAAAAATTAATTTAAGAGTCAAAAATAACTAAAACACAAAACCTTTTTCTTTTTTTAAAAGGAAACTTTCCAAATCAAGGGGAATTTTTTTGAAATATTTTCCTTCTAAATTTTTTTGATAGATTGGACCACACTTTCAGTGTAGACAGAAGTTGGTTATGCGCCAGAAGAACAAACCAAATTTCAAAATTCTACAGCTAACCCTTAACCAAAAATTCAACATTTTATTTAAAAATGTCAAGACATTCAAAAAATTTAGCTTTTAAGTAACATGAACAATGAACCACAATATCAAAACAACTTTATCATGACCTTCTTTAAAAATTCCAACTATTCTAAACATCTAGTCTTATATTTCATTTACTATTAGTTAAGTGCCTTTATGAGATTCTCATAACTATAGTGTTTCTCTACTATGCATATATATATGTATATATGTATATATGTATTTATGTATGCACCCAATCTCATGCCCTTAGCCCTGCTGCTCCATCTAATCTCTTGAAGCTTACTTGAACCCATTGGATAGCAACAAGCTCAGGACTCGTATATTCGTCGATGTCCTACACTATCCTATATTACTGGAGCTACGGTTCTTATAGTGGTACAGGTAGTGCGGTAGGTGGCAAAACAATATTCATCCCCTTCATGGTGGTTTGGTCAATAGCCGTAGGGACCTTCTTCACTTCTGGTTATCCTCTCAAATTTACCCTGTAAGGCGTATATACTCGAGTGAGCAAGTGGCAATATAGAAAGTGAGTCCTCGGGGTACCAATTCCCTGATCGACCATATTCACCAAGACACAAGCCCAATTAATGGCTATGACTCCAGTTAAAACATAGGCGGCTTTCCGCACTAAGGTGTAGATCTGGTCAAGACTCCTTGTCTTTAGAATGATGTTATGCTAAATAATGTACATAACGAGACGGGTCACCAGCCACAAACTGTCGGTCCTCCAATCATCGAAATTTCCAAAATAGATCAACCATAGAATCTTAGGATCAAACATCTCTATAGCATCCAAATCTACACCTATTGTAGGTATCTCCAAGATCCCAGCGAGATCGTCACCTGACATCTCAATTCGTGCTCCCTTCACCTTGGACTCAATGTAGTTGTTGCCATCATCAAAATTCTACGTCATTTGTGCATCGAAAAGACAGATGGAACGTAAGTAATATTCCTACTCAAAATTCTCAACGCGAAGGATTGGTGCAAGTCTTACTGCGACAAAAAGCTCTTCAAGCCCAAGAGCTGCGAAATCTTCGAATTCACTGGTCATCCACGAAAGAAATTAAGGTCTGCTATTTCGAGATAGGTGGCAATCTTGCACTTGCTTCGGCCAAGCCAAGTGGCTTCTTACTGAGTGATGCAGGGACGACGAGAGGAAGAGCCGCTAGTACATGGCGGTGCCATAGGCTGAGAAGGGTTAGAAAAGGGATAAAAGGGAGAAAAGGGTTTAGACACGAAGTAGTGCTATTGTAAGATATGACTTGCAAAGATTTTGGCATGGTCGATTGAGGAATGAAGGAGAGAGGCCTTGATTAAGTGTAGAAAGGGGGAGATGGAACTGGGTTCGGCTAAGAAAAAATAAAGAAAAAGAAGAAAGTGAGGGGGTGCGGTGGCTGAAGGATTAGATGGGACTTATAGTTGCATTCCAAGTTTAGGTTCGGACCAAATCCACCTGGCGGTCGACCGCTATTAGGTCAACTGATCGATCGCTAGCCTAGATTTAGGCATGGTCTGAACCTAGATCCAATAGGGCCAGTTAAATTAACTAATATTCTTATAATCGTTCCGCAAACCTTTTTTAGCTTAACCTATCTAGGAATTTTTTGCCTCCCATACGACGGTATCCACCTTATTGTGTAGACCCTCCCTAGTAAGATTGCAATGGCCTCAGCAAAATTGTTGTGACCAATAACACTTCCAAATACCTGAAAATATTCCATTTTTTATTTCTTGCCTGCTTCGCACGGAAATATTTCTTCCAATAGCTGGTGGGTTTAACAACACTTCGAACTACGTATCCAAATAAAATTAAATGTCATTCCTATTTTGTTCGTACCTTAAAGAGATTAAATATAAAAACATTCGATTCTATAAATCGAAAGATCACAAAGCTAAATATGCTCCTTTATATATTTTTTACTAAATAACAAAAGCCACTGCATACCAAAACTTCCCTTAAATGTAAAATTATATATAAATATTAAAGGTTTCCAAAAATCTTTTTAAAACACAAATTTCCCAAATGGAAAACTATTTTCTTGCGAAAAATCAATATTAAGCCTTTGTTGTTATATACATATAAATATTGAGGATTTAACGTTTTATAAACCAAATATTTCTTAACATGACAAATCTAGTGGTATACGTGTTTAAATTAAAATGTCAAAACTTTCACAAAACAAAATTTTCAAAATAAATCATTGAGAAAAGAAGTCCTTTGAAAACCTTCTTTTAAAGTCTAAGGCATTTCCAAAATATATTTTATAAAAATTCTCCCGTGGGTTTTAGACTAGTAAATTTACATTAATTATTCAAATAAAAATCCAGTTTGCCATCAAAGAGGAGACCAATGAATGAATCCTAGCAAAACTTACTTCCAAATAATTGCGACATACAAAATCTAATTTTCGATCCATTTGGAATAATTGTGTATCTCCGATTGAAACTCAAAATCCAAAGTTATAAGGTAGCTAGATTCTCTACCGTCCAGTAGAGCACGTCTAGTCTTCGAAATTCGGTCAAAGTCGTACCCATGTTCTTCATCAACAATGCTTTACGCATTGCCAGCAGTCCATGGGGTACTTTGAAGTAGGCATGAAAATCTTAGCTCTAAGATATTTCCAACTCATAGTTTCTTTTCCCATTCCTTCATAGTGGAACTACAACTACTTCTGTAGTCGGAACTCCTAGAATCTAGCGTAAAATATAATATTACTAGATTGTAAAGGATGAATACATTCTCTTGTTTTATTCCAATCCCTCTGATCTACTAACCTAGCACTCCAATACCAAATGTAGCTACCTGTACCTTAATAGGCCTAAATTTTGACGAAAATCAAAACCCAAGTCCATCAAAGCACGGAATGTTGGATTTGGTACATGCAAATAAGCATTAACATTATTAGAGATTGATAGAAATCTAAACTCACGGAAAAAACAATACTAGGATAAGAATACCGACTATGACTACTAACTTGGAATTAATGGTATTCCTTGGATAGCTGATTGTCACATCACTATCGAGCATGAGAGAAAGAAGACTCTCCAACAGCAAACCACATCCAGCTCCAATGACCTATTCCTTTAAATTATACCATGTGGGTTGTAATGAGGGGGAGTTAGAATAACGTTCTAGTTAAACTATCCATAACATAAAACTTATACCGATAGGTTTCCATTTAATTGTTATGTCCATTAAAGTTGACAATTCTAATCTGACATGGCATTGCACACATGATTACCTACTTACCCCTTCCAAATGTACAAAATATTAATGAAGCCATATCAACCACCCTATACTTCTGAACCCATTAGCCACTTAGTACTTCTAAATATGAAGCGGGCTTCTATAATATTTTTAAAAGAGAAAGAGGTAGACTCTATCATTTACTATCTTAATTGAGGTAGACCCCGTCATTTCTATTTCAAAGGTGGTTTCCTAACAATGTTGACATTGGTCAACGAGTCCTATCTACAAGACCTCAATCCACTATTTAAGGCTTCTAACATTTAATGTCCAACTATTATCGCATCTATTGCCGATAAAATCGTGGTCACGTGATAAATATTAACCGAGCCACTTAATACCTTTTTACTAGAAAATAGGCAGGATTTGGGTATTTAAGATCTTAATTAAGGCATACCCCATCATTTAAGACCTATACCCAAGATATGCTCCTAAATGGTGCTGTTATTATTTCGACTTTAGAAATATAAGGGACTGTACCCAAGCCACTTAATACTTTCCAGTGGAAAATAGGCAGAATCTGTAATTTAAGACCTACTTGTAAAAGCATGCTCCTCAACGGTACTATATACCCATCATTGCTTGGAAATCTAATTGGGCTATTAATACTACTTTTATAGGAAATAGGACGACATTATAGTCAATTAAGACCTCGAACCTAAAGCGAAACTTTCCTGAGATATCCACTTTCACTCTCTGATTATAAATATGGAATCTCATTAGGTTACATCTTTAGGTAGGGAGGCGGACCCATTAGCCACTTAAGGCCTCAACACTTAAGATAACCCTTTTTAGGGACATCCTTATTTATTTATTTAGAATCACACTAGGTTACTTAATACTTTCATTTAGGAGAGAGGTGGAACCTTCGGTCACTTAAGACCTCAACCAAAAGCAAACCCCTATGAAAATATCCCTCACCATTCCTAATTCATAATTTGGACCATTTAATACTTTCTAATTAAGAAAGAAATCCCAATATCTCATGTTGCCATAGGTCATTGGCTTAGTGATATCTCACATCAGCAATAAGACTACTGGCTGCTTCAAAGTGAAGGGCAGCCCTCCATTGTTTGAATCGACTAATCTCACATCACTAACGCATTAAGTCTAAAAAACTATCCTAAATCTTTATTTATATTATCTTAGGTAGACATTCGACTTAGCATACTAATTCCCTTTTATTTAAGGAAATAAGATTCATCTTAAATATTTATCTACCCATAAATCCCAATTAATGCTCATAAATATCAATTTGTCCATAAAATCCTAACGGGCATTTCCTAAGACATTTATGTATGATTACTAATATCAAATTAGTAATCATTGATATCTATTCCATTTTATCAATCCCATTATTCCATTTACCCTATTAATTTATTGGAACTCCCACATTTGTCACTATTTATTGGAGTTACAACCTTTTAAATTCTTTTCTCATTATTTAATTATCCTAAACGCGATTATTATGAACAAGCGCCATTAGTAGACTTTTATTTAATTATTACTAGTATACAACGCACGTATATGCATATAATATCCAAAGATGTTTACCTTGGATTGATAGGTGTTTTAGGTGCAAATGTTTTTGTAGTTACAACACATTTCAAGTTCTTTTGTTGGTGATATCGATGACAAAATGATAGTAAAATTTCATTGATGGGTAAATGGAAAAGGTGGTGAGATTTCATTAACGAATGGGGTAATTTTGGAATTTCAAAATGACGATGTGTAAATCATGTTGGTTAAATTCTCATTAATGGTAGAGAGTAGAGATGTGATCTCTTCATTCTTAAAGATAAATTTGTTGTTATAATTTTAGTATTATTATTCTTTTGTGACTTATTATTGAAACTTGTTAGCAACTTGCTTACCGGAAAGGCCCAAGCTGAATGCTTACTCCTTACATTCATCACTAATTTTTTGTTATTTACATAATGTACTATGTGTATTAAAGAGATTTCCTTTTTCTTTGCATATCTTTTGGAATGGGCCTACTAAATTACGTATAGACCAAATCATGTTAGATCTGATACATTTCTAAGAGGATTCTCACTTGTTTTCTTGCTTTAACAATAACTCTGATTGTGTAGGCCACAACATTAGGCCCATCAAAGTAAGAGATGGTATGAATTAAAGCTGAAGAGTAAATTAAGTAAATGGTCTATATTTCACCCTCGGTATCACTTTGCGTCGTAGGCATTCATGTAAATATTTGATGAAAGTGAATACATGTACAGGAATATTTATTCAACTTATTAAACAATGATGTTGTATCTTGCGCAATCTTATTCATCTGCTCTTTCTTCAGTATAACGGAGCATAACACCTTATACAAACCAAGTTATTGTAAGAAAGTAGTTGTAATATATTAAACACATTATAATTGTTTTAATTTGTCCCACATCGTCAAACATACATAAATTGTTGTTGTATGTAAGCTAAGGGATGAAGAAAGAAGTTGTTCCAGTGAGATCTAATTGAGTTAAGATGACGTCGTGAAGTTTAATAATACATCCCATGAACATTTGACATGCAAATTGAAAACCAAATAATTTTAGCCACTATGGAGATGTAAAGGGTATTTTAGGAAATTCAAAAAGACACGGTTGAATCACATTTATGGAATTATGATTATTAATAGTAGAGATAAGCGTAGTGGTTGCATTCAAATATTTTCTTTTATTAAATATATTCTAGTTATATATCTTTACTAGAATATATTTTTCCCTGTTAAATTGTTGGATTCATATCTAAAAGATTATCCGCTATAATTTTCATAAATTAGTCCAAAACAAAAGATCTAACTTTAAAATATAAAAGATTGCATCATTTGAAATTACAATAAATAAAAATTTCTTATTATTATTGAAATACACAATGTGAACTACAATGAATTCATAATTTACACATTTCTTTCTTTTTCTATTTACATCTATTCCTTGTTAGGTTAAACGCTGTATCTTTCTAAAAGGGAAAGAATTCAAAATAATTTGCAAATATCGAACGAATCTAAATTCCAATAACTCAAAATATAGAAAAGTTTATATTCTAACAAGATTAGGGTAATAATCCAAATTTATAACATTATTAAACATCCTATCTTAGATTTGGAATAAATTTCAATCAAACCAATATTCTAAATTCATAATTCTGGGATTGATTTGCATTTCAGGTTGTATGTAATGCTAAATCAACTCACAAAAAAAATATAGGCGATATTTGATATATTCAGGTCATATTCAATTCGTTACCTACAACTCATAAATAATTATCCAATCAGGCATAAAAATCAAATAAACACCACGGGATAATTTTCATATTAAACAATCTATAAAAATTCTCATTCATCTTTTAAAGGTGATCCAAATCTCCAGATCTAAAGTAGAACACTTTGATACATCTCCAAATCATTTTTAATCTACGAGATATGTATAAAAAGGTATATGCATATATTAGAATTACATATCTGAGAAAAGATTTGGGATTGTAGAGAAAATAGATACAAATATATGAATATTTAAATTCCTCAAATATGCATATGGTTGATTCTCCTTTTCTTTTTATAAGATTTCTACTCTTTTTCGATTTATTGAATATAGATATAAATACCTAATCTTTGTTATTTAGAAAGAAAGTGGAGAAGAAAAAATGCAGAGCTTCACTACTGCCTCCATAAAAATATGAGAAGAGAAGGGAGGTTTAGGCCTGAATTTAAAGGCACTAGAATCAACCGTTCGATCAAAACATATTAAATCCTGTCCATTGCGACTTAGGTTTGCTGGAGCCACCAGGTCGCCACCGATCAACGCCATTGGGTCATCGATCGACAGTTTGAGTTCCACCTTCCCCAATGATGGGTCGGCCTGCAGGTTAGGTTAATTATTATAAAAACATTAATTATTCCTTATTTAATTATTATTGTTTTGAATTCGTTTTTTTGTCCATAACTACCTTGTTTGAACTCCGATCATAAAATACATAAATAAAAGCTGCTCATAATTTTTCCGCGAATGCAATGGTGCAAGTTTCATAGCCAATTTCCATCATTTGCACCAATTCCATTTTCGGAGCATAATTTATTAACTAAGTAATTAACTAACACTAAATTACGGGGTGTTATAGATAGCATGCATTATCCGAAAACCACTTTGAACCAAAGTAAACGTTCGATTTGAAAACAATTGGCAAAGATCTTTGAGGCGCAAGGGCTACTAACCCAAGGGGTGATTCCAAAATGGGTATAGTGGAAGTAGTGCCTTTTGTTCGTTCAACTCCTAAATGAATTGAATGGAAAATGCTAACATTGCATTGTCACTAGGAAGGCAATGTTAGCGTTTCAAATATGAATTCTTAAAGAAAATTAAATGTAGCCTTAGGCCTCATCAACATGGAATGACTAAAAAATGGGAGATGTAGCAAGGCTAAGTGGGTCATTCCATTAGTGTATGGTCATCCCTATTCTAGATCGATTACTATATACTCATGTATGCTTTGGGGCCTATTTCTGTTATTGATCACAATTAAGGGGTGATCATGTTTTTTACTATCCAGTAATAGGTTGGCCAATTCTGTATTGGTGGGGGTCCAAGCGAAGCCCTCAGTTTTCTTTATCTAGGGTGTACTGTGGCTGGCGGTATCTCAGTAACCTTGTCATTGGTGGAAACCCAACTTTTATTAAGTACCTTCGTTTTAGTGGTTTACCAATTATGCTGGAATTTAATTAATGTAATAATTTTTCTATGTTATATATTTACTTATGAATCCTAAACATTATTATAATATCACTGGGTTTTTATATAAAATAGTGTTTTTGTTACCGTAAGGTAAAATCCCATCTGTGTTTATGTGCAGTGTGGTCTTAAGAGATCCCATTGATTTTAGAAGAATTTTTAAAATAATAATTCTATTTTTTGAGTTTACTCACACCAGACCCATGTCTGACCTGGAGTTTTATTTTCTTTCCCTAAAACTCTTTGGTCCTCAAATTTTTATAAGTAGCCAAGTGAACCAGGTTTCTTATGGATGCTTTTAGAGGAGCTTGGAGCAAGTGGCTTCATCATTAGCTAGTCATGTATTTTATTCTGCTGTGCAGGTATGTATTTTGTATAGTGATGTAGGGGGAGCTAGATAAAATTGTTACCATTTCGAACTTGTACTATTATGACTCTAGTGTAATATTATTATGGTGATGACTCTGTACGATCTTATGTTATCTATTATAATTTATCTAGTTTGTTGTGAGATTATGTATTGTTTATTTTTTTTATATCTTTCTTCTTTCTTTTTACTCTAAATGGCTAGTCTTTCGAAGTAAGAATGGCTGATCGTTATACATGGTATCGGAACTAGGTTGGGAGAACACCTTGGCATTAGGATGGGGTCAACTTTTGAGAGTGCATGCTTGTAGAAATTTTATTCGTGTGTGTATATATATATGTGTGTGTGTGTGTGTGTGTGTGCACGCGCATGTTCATTTGATCATCTTTGATAGGGTTGAGTAGTGTGTTTTTTAAAAGACTTATCTCGTCCAAAGTATTCTGAGAATTACCTTACTATGTCCAGGTAGTATAAAATATGCAATAGGACTAGAAAAGGTAGGGGAGCTAGTAGAACAATGACCACCAATGGTCAAGCTCAAAATTCTAGCTAAGTTAGGATTATGGAAGTGGCAGCGCCCATGCAGCCAAGGTGAATTTTACAACCTTGTGCAAGGATTGCCCAAATCTTGAGTGGAAATCATTTAAGGGAACTGAATCTATAGTGGGAATTGAGGCTTGGTTGCGATCATGTGAGAATATTTATAAAGGAATTGACCTATTGGATGAGTAGAAAAGGTTCTTAGCATCACGACAACTGCAAAAGGGAGCAGTAGCTTAGTGGGACTCCCTTACTCTAATGTTCCAAAAGTGAATTTCTTGTAGGCACAATTTGAGGAAGCATTTGAGGATTGGTTCTTCCCTACAGTTGGGAAGACTAGAATGTGCAGAAATATCATGGACTTGAAGTAGGGAAACTTATCGATAGCGGAGTATGATATGAAATTTAATGATCTATCTAGTTTTGACCCTGGTTAATCATACCCGATTGAAGAAGAGTGAGATGTTTGTTATCGGAACGAAAGTCGATTTCCTTGAAAAGATGATTGCTATATTATAGATTCTTCTGTGAAGTTAGTGGACATGGCTATGAGATATGAAGTTTTGGAAAAGAAGAAACCAAAATCGGCAGCACCTAATGGAAATGCTAGTAGCGACAATATAAATAAGAGGAATTTCAGCTCGAACTAGAAAAAGAAAAGGAATGGAAAATTGGGAGGAAACCAATGGGACATGGTTAAGAATATGGGTTGTTTTATTTGCAAGCAAAAGGTCACATTGCAAGTTTCTGTCCAAATCTTGAAGCTTCCGAACAGAAAGTAGGACCCATTTCTTGATGGTTCAGAAGACGCTCGATTTCAATTGTCATCAACGAGTCATATGGTAAAGGACTGTTCACTTATGAAGAAGAGACAGCGGTTCAAGGTGTATGCAATCAAAGATGAGCCATTATCTTCTTTAGATGTAAAGGGAAAGGACGTCCTAGAAGGTACTTTGTTGATAAATGGTATTTTTATTAGAGTGTTGTTTGATACTATTGTCTCCCTAGCTTTATCTTTATGGAATCTGTAGAAAAATTTCGTATTGTTCCAAGTATTATACAGAACCTTGTTTGTGTATCAAACCCCATAAGTGGTGTTACCCACTTGAGTATGATATGTGAGGATGTGCAATTACCTAACGCCCCCCTATTTTTCTTATAACCCTTAGGTCCCAGATTTTAACGGGTTTGATATTTTTCTTCATATGGATTATTATCGAAGTATGGATTTATCTTGGATTGCAATGAGAGGACCATATCATTAGTAGCCAATTTGGGAAGATTTGGTGAAGTGTCGTATGAGAATCCCGGTATTTACATGTAGTTTATTTTTTGCTCTTGAGGCATCCCAGGAGGAGTTAGGGTCTATAGAAGTAGTTAAGGATTTTCTCAACGTGTTTGAAGAGGTTAATAGTCTACTCCCACACAATGAGGTGGAGTTTCGCAAATATTTAGTTCCCGGTGCAAGACCCGTGATTCAACTTAAGCGTAGGATGGCTTTGAGAGGAAGGAAAGAGTTGGTGAATCAAACAAATGATTTTTTGAGAAGTGGATTGATTAGACTGAATCATTCGAGTTGGGAAACAGCTATGGTTTTTATGGTTAAGTCTTATGGGTCTTTAAGACTAGTGCAGACAATCGAGAGTTGAATAAGATGACCATCCAAAATAATACCCCTTACCCTGCATTGATGACCTTTTTGACCAACTTCATGGGGTGAAAGTATTCTCTCAGTTAGACCTAGCTATCAGATTCCACTAACTGAGGGTTGCCGAAGATAGTATACCCTTAACTGCGCTTAAGAGGCTATACATTTTTTTGAGTGGTTGGTTATGCCTTTTGGGATCAACAACTTTAGTGTATTTTGTAGACCATATAAATTGCGTTTTTGGGGATGTTCCCAATAAATTCGTGTTAGTCTTTATCAACGACATTCTTATTTACTCTAAGTGTAAGGAAGATCATAAATATCATTTGGAAGTAGCGTTTGAAATATTGAGGAGGCATGTTCTAAGGAAAAGTTCCCTAAGTTCCATTTTTGGAAATCAGAGGTAAGGTTCTTAGCATATATTATATCGGGAGATGGCATTTCAATAGATCCATCGAAAGTGGAAGCTGCTCAAGAATGGAAGTGACCACAGACTTCTACTAAAGTTCGTAGTTTCTTAGGCCTAGCAGGATACTATATGTGGTTTATTCATGATTATTCCAAGATTTCCTTACATTTGACTAAGCCAACGAAGAAGGATGATAAGTTTGTACGGAATCTAAAGTGTGAGGAAGCATTTGTGGAACTAAAGAAACATTTGACCAATGCTCTAGCTTTAGCCGTTCTTGATAGTAATGAGGTTTTACAATATGTACTGATGCTTGTGGAGTGGGATTAGGTGCAGTTCTGACGTAATACCAAAGGGTGATTGCATATGCTAGCAGGCAATTGAACCGCTTGAGAAAAATTATTCTACTCATGATCAGGAATTGTTGGTGGGTTTGTTTGTGCTAAAGATGTAGAGGCATTACCTACTGGGTGAGAATTTTGAACTCTTTACGGACTGCAAATCTTTGAAATATCTTTTCACGCAGAAGGATCTGAACCTAAGGTAATAGCGGCTATTATAATTTCTAGCAGCATACAATTTGGATATCCTTTACATGCTAGAGATATGAATTGTGGTGGCAGACGCATTGAGCATGAATGTGGTATTGGCTCTTTTAGAGCTTACCCTGTCTCTTCTAGAAAGGATAGCAAGCAAGCAGAGAGAAGACAAACGTTTATTGGAGACCATCAGGAGTGTTGAGGAGGGTTAGTTTTCGAGCTTCGAGATAGACAGTAGTGGGGTTTTCAAGTTGAATGGAAGAGTCCATCTACTGAATGTCGACGGTCTTAGGCTGGAGGTTCTTATTGAATGTCATCATTCTAAGTTGAGTATCCACTAAAGGGTTTATAAAATGCATCGAGGTATGAATTGTCCATTTTGGTGGAAGGGCATGAAAAGGGGTATCTCTTTCTTGTTAGAAGATGCATGGACTGTTAGCATGTCAAGGGTGACCACCAAAGAACTACTAGACTTCCTTAACAGTTGGAGATTTCGAGTTGGAAATGGGAGTATGCATGTATGGATTTCATTGATGGATTGCCTCCATCGAGAAAAGGAAATCTAAGAGTGTGGGTCATAGTGGATCGGCTGACTAAGAGTGCTTATTTTACCGGTCAAGCTGGGAGGACTACAATATCATTAGCAGAGATTTATATGAGGGAGCTATTTCGTCTTTATGGTTCCCCAGTATGCGTAATGAGTGATCGAGATCTGATATTTACTAATAAGTTCTAGGAAATATTACATGTAGCTTTGGGAACAAGGCTAAGTCTTTGCACTGCATGCCATCCTCAAATGAATGGCCGGACTAAGAGTGTTAACCTCATCTTAGAGGATCAGCTATTGCATGTTGGGCTTTAGAGGTACTTAGGAGGATCATCTACACTTGGTGGAATTCTCCTACAGCAACAGCTATCAAGCTAGAATTGATATGGCACCCTACGAAGCTCTTTATATAAGGCCATGCAAATCACCAGCATGTTGGGCAGAGACTGGAAATCATCTAGTGCTAGGTAAGGATGTGATTTGAGAGGCTACGGAGAAAGTAGCACTAATTAAGAAGAGAAAGAAGGAGGCCATATCGTCAGAAGAGTTATGCGGATAAGAGGCAGAGAGGTTTAGAGTTTGCCATTGGATATTTTGTATTCTTTAAGATTTCACCTATTAGAGGAGCTGTTAAATTTGGAAAAGCTGGAAAGCTAGCACATAGATACGTTGTGCCATTCTATGTTTTGGAGAGGATTGGACCATTTTCGTAAGGTGTTGAGGTGCAGGAGAGGTCGGCAGGTGTTTATACTATTCTCCATGTGTCACATCTGAGGAAATTTGTGCATGACCTAACATTAATTGTGGAGCCATATAAGCAAGAGAATTTGGAGGTAGAACAATATTTGATGATTATTAGGCATCCATTTCGTGTGGTGGATGGGGATGAGAAGAGGTTCTGAAATAAGGTGGTGTGGTTTTTTAAGGTCCAGTGGAGTGATGACCCCAAGGATTATACTTGGGAGACAAAAGATTGTATGAAGGAATCGTATCTTAAATTGATTCTAGAATAGTTATTTACTTGGTTTTATGGATTATGTATGAACTTATGTGTTATGATTGCTTAGTGTATGCTTTTGTATGAGTTTATGATCTGAATTTATGCCTTTGTGCTAGTTGAGTTAACTCTTTATGTGCCATTTCGTGGAAGAAATGTTAGAACCATTAGTTTACGATTTCACAATGACAACTATACAATGGAAATCATATATATATATATATATATCATACAACTATGCACATACGAATTCAAAGCAAGACAAACCACTACCGTGACAAGAGATGACTAAAGCACTGAAGAGATTCATCTACAAAGTTGCACGAAGATCGAAGAGAGATACACTTAAGAATAAACCCAGTAGAACATCACTAAATAGGTTCAGATGTCTGAATGCAGAACTTCAGATGATAGTTGTCATTTGAATAATCGATCCACCATACTATAGACTTTCAATTAATATCAGAGCTTGGTTTGATCAAAAGTAGTGTAACAAGTTTTTGAATCACTAATATGGCAAGTATCTTTCATGAAGTTCAATCTAACGCATGTACCCCCATTATTTAATGGCTCCAACTATGCATTCTGGCCAACCCGTATATGTATTTTTATGGAAGCTAATGGTCTAGAAATATGGTCTGCTGCACAAAATAAATATGAAGCACCTAACACTGCTATGAGCACATAGACCAATGCACAAAAAACCTTAGCCTCAAACAATGCTAAAGCGATGAATGTTTTATTTTTGTCTCTAGATAAAAATGAATTTTAACGTGTCATGTTATGTACCACTGCATTTGACATTTGGCGTACCTTACAGATTACATACGAAGGTACAACAAAGGTCAAACAAACTAAGATTTCAATTTTGCAAAACCAATTCTCCTCTTTCAAAATTTAGCAAAATAAAACTATTATTGACATGTATTCTAGATTTGAAACTATTCAACATGATTTTATGGCATTAGGAGTTAAGTTTACTGATTTTGATTTAGTTTCTCGAATACTCAACTCTTTAACATCGGATTGGGAAAGGAAGGTATTAGCTATTGAAGAAGCTAATGATCTTTCTACTCTCAAGGTTGAAGAGTTGATAGGAAATTTAACGTCCTATGAAGCTAACTTACGGGCAAGAAAAGAACAAAATGTTAAAAAGAAGAATATAGCATGATGACTTAGATTTGGATGAAGAAGAGATAGTTTCCATTGCCAAGAATTACAACAAATTCAAGAAATTTAGAAAGATGACCAAATTCCAAAAAGAAGGGAAGTCCAATACAACAAATCTATCTCAAATCAAGTGCTATGAATGTGATCAATACGAACACATGAAGAAGGATTGTCCTAAACGCAACAATGAGAAAAAGAACAAATTTGAGAAATTTAAGAAGAAAAGAGCTTTTAAAGTCACTTAGGACGATTCCAATTCATCATCATCTTATGATAGTGATACTGATAGCGATGGAGAGCAAGCTAATGTATGTTTTATAGCTAACACTAATGAGGTATGTCCTAAACTTAGCTATAATGAACTATTAGAATTAAGTATGGAACTTGATGCTAAGTTTAGACAAATCAAAAAATTGAATAAAGAACTCCTAGCCAAAATAAATCGATTAGAACTAGAAATTGGATTATTAAAGGATGAAAAAGTTATTTTAGAAGAAGAATTGATGATTTCACATGAAAAAGTGTAAAAAGTCTATCGAATATGATACACAACATAGTGAAATGGTGAGGTTAAAACTTGAGAATAATAATTTGATTAAGGAAAATATTGAACTTGTAACATTCCTGAAATTTATCAAGTTTAAGCTTAAAAATAAATATTGGATTTAGGAAAAATAAGATGTATATTTATATAAATGAATTACAAAATAGAAATTTGAGATTTATAAGATTTCAAAATAAAATGTTTTAAAAGTAAATTAGAAATTAAACACTTTAAAAAAATTGAACAAACAAAAAAAAATGTATGAATGTAAATTGTGTTAATATAAATTTTAAATAAGTGTATAAACATGTTGAACAAAAATTTAATGTAAGTACATATACATGAGTTTATATTTCAAGTTGAGATTGAAAATTTAATTTTTATTTAAAATAGATGTTTTTAAAAGTAAGTAGCATTTTTAAAAAAAAAGTTATTAAGATGTAATATATATGTTAGTTTAATTCTTTCAACATTGAACATGTATGAATACATTTAATTATAAGGTTCAAAAAAAATTTCTTGTCTTGTAAAAGATCACAAATGTAAATAAACATGCACATGTGAGAATGGAGTGTAGGAGTTAACAAAATCTAAAAGTTATAATGATTTTATACAAATGGCATTCACCATATCTAATAAAATAAAATAATAAGATTAAAAAAATTACACAAACTCTTCATTTTCCCATACACCATCATAAAACAACTTAGCAAAAACTGAAAAAAAATCAGTAGCCAAAGATTTGGGAAGTCCGATCGGGATTGTGGATACCCGGATTTGCAAGGGCTTCTTCGGAAGTGCCTTCGGTTCTGTTCGAACCCGGAACAGACTTGTATGGTTGTATGTCCGACATTACACTTTGAGATGTTAACTGATCTCTATCAAATACATTTCTGCTTGGTGGCGGAGAATTTATTCTCTTAGCTTAACACCCTTCTCTGAGACGTACGAGCTCAGAGGTTATGTAGTTGATATTTATCAGTGATATATTCCTAATTTGGTAATGTGACATGCTGAGTGCTGCTGTGTGATGATCATTGGTAGATCATTTGTGATATGATCATTTGTTTGGTCATTTATCTTTGTGATCATTGCTTTGGTCATCTGTTGACCCAAAGCATGACATTGTACCAAAGCGTAGCTTTGTGGACGAGACTGCATCAGGACCTCACACCCCGGAAATGGTCGAAACAGGAAAGATGCGGCAAGGTTATGAGGGTCGCGCCCTTTAAGGTGTGTCATTCCCTTCTGGTAAAGGGTGGTATCATGGTATGGAGCCCAGATACTTACCTATGAGGATACTGCAGATCTATTACTTTGTGATACATTGTGGTTGTTGTTGCGAGCGCTCGGATAAAGGTCCCAAAGGACCGAGGGATGGCATATTCGTGTAGTAGTTACCTAGTTACAGAGGTAACCCGGCCTTGTGTTGGCAGAGATCTAACCGTAGCGTTAGGTTCTCGGGAAGTCCCGCCAGAGGCGATCCCATTGACAGTAGGAAGTTCCTTAGCCTGACCATTTGTTGGAAATCCATTCATCCAATACGTGCCTTGTACGGTTTTAGTTGTAGAACCTGCCATTTACTTATGGTGGTCATCACTGTTTAGATGGTAGCTATAGTAGGCATAGTTCGGAATGTCTATGCTGGCTAGGATTTATATTATACTTTCGAAATGATTTTCCACACTTTGCACTTATTATAATAATATCAAAGAATTTTCTCGTATCAAGCATATTTGACTATCATAAGGAGAAATCTCCTCCAATTCTGCGTTTGCATTGTGTGTGTGGCGGGATGCCTTATGGTAGTTTCATTTTCCAAAAAGCATTGCGAATTTCAAATTTAAATTCTCTTGTTGTTTGTTTTAAAGACCAATTGCTTTTGTTTGCTCATACCAATCCCATGACTAACCTGGAGTTTATTGTTCCTTTCCTAAACTCTGGGTGCCCACTATTTTCCCACACGGGCAGTCTAGAGTTGGGGTTTTCAGATAATCAATAGTAGGTGTAGATTCGATAGCTTTCAGCCTTAGGATTTGGAAATCGCTTTTGGATCGAGTTGCTTCTCTTCATCTTGGTTTGGGAGTTCGTGCTATTTCTAGATTGATGTCTTGGAGGTGAAGATTACCAGTTCTGGAGTTCTTTCTTGAAGACTATATTGAAGATATTGTTCCGCTGTTATTTCTTGTATCTCTGATGTATATGGATATTCTATTGTATCATCTGTTGTATCATATCGCATCAAATATTGTATCAAATGTTGTATATTGATATATGCTATTCATTTCTTCCGCTGTGTTGTACTTATTGTGTTATAAGCTCCGGCGAACCAGATTCGACGTTTGGATCTGCGGCATTTGAATACGAGTGTCGTATTCGGTGCCGATTTTTGAAGGTCGAGTCAGGGTCGTCACATTTTGGTATCAGAGCTGAAGGTTAAAACTTTAGTTCAGGAGTATAACACATTAGGTAACTCATTAGAGATAGGGTGAAGTATACCCTAGAATGAATATATCCTTAAGATGTCTGTTCGAATGCCTCGGTAAATTCTCTTACTATCCACTGATAGTAAGTATGAGTGCGAGAAGAGGACGAGATAGGGGACGGGGGAGTACCACTATGAATGGTCAATACCCTGCAACAGTGGAAATATCTTTTCTCTATCAATCTCCTTTGATTCGATTTCGAATTCTTTTGATTGCTTCGTAGCTGCTCCAGAAAGAAGTTTCGAGGTGATGGTAGCCTTATGAATCGTTGTAGAAAATTCTTACTTCGTATCTTCATCGGTTTCTTATCAGCTTTTCGCTCTAAGCTCTAATGAATTTGAATTTGAAAATTTAAATTAAATAAATGGGAATTTCTAAATTGAGTTAAATTGGTTAATAGAATGTAAGAATAAATTTGAATTATATTAATAAAACGATATCGATTAAAACCAAATTCGAAATTCTATTGTAATTTCTTGTGTATATCAAAGTCCGAAGTGGGACATGTTGGTAAATACTTTGGAGTATTCCAACCTGAATTTGGAATCCATATCTAGTGTTTGAGAAATTGTAAAGGATTGAATCTGTCTATCTATCTATTCTCTGGGATCCAATATATTCTACGAACGATTAGTTGTCCCTTCGAACTAATCAATGCCCTTGCATATTCGTAGACCGGTGGACCTAAATATCTTGTGTAATAATTGTATGAGTTCGTTCTCATATTATTGATATTCTGATTTGATAAACCGAATGCAGAATAAATATCTCGATTCTGATCTGATCAATCATTTCTTTATCTATTATCTTTTCTTTCTCGTCTTCCTTGCAATTTCGAGGACGAAATTCTTTTAAGGGGGGAATCTGTAACATTCCCGTTTTTGAATCGAATTTAAATTGGGAATTTAATTAATTTTTGGAAATAAAATAATATTGGTTTAAAAAAAAGTAATATTATGAAATTGATTTAATACATAATTCTACAAATTCTTTATAAACTAAGAAATGCACATGTGAATGGTTTATTTGTTGAGTGTACAAGTTATGATAATCCAATTCTCTTTTAAAAAGTTGTAAAAACAAAATAAATTGAAAAGTCTCAAACAAATAAAATAAGTAATAAATTATATATGGATAAAATTCCAATTTGTTTTGAGTTTAAACTATTGAAATAAAGAATGTTTATAAAAGCCATTTTAATTTAAAATCTTATATATGTGTATATTACATATTAGTAAAATAGGATACACATGGAAATTTAATTTAATTTTTTTTAGGTAAGTATGAATATACAAAGGGACATGGAAGTCTATATTTCAAGTTTACAATTGGAATTGAAATTTAAAATGAATGTTTTTAAAAATAAATGTCATTTAAAAAACAAATTCAAGTTCTCGAAGCAAGTTCAAATCTTTCTTTCCAGGCCATTCTCATTTGAAACTCTCTGTTCCTCTCTGTCTTCTGAAGTACAGGTGAGCAAACACTCTGACCCAGTTTTGATTTCCTAATGTTTGATCTGTATTTGAAGTTTGATAAGAATTATGCTTGAATATCTGTGCGAATATGCTTACATTACTTTATCTATGTATATGCAGACATAGGACCTGCCTATTAGCTTATACCCCTTTGTTCATAATTGCAGACATAAGTTGATTCCATAAATTCAAATCTCGTTACTCAATCCCTGTTAAAGTTTGATGTTTGAACAAAAATTTAATTTAAATATCAGGATTTAAATTTTAAAAATAATTTTGAGAACTAAAAATAAATGGGTTACTGGGAATGTATAAACACAGTAAAGAAATGAAAATTGTCAAAATAAAGTTGATTAAAATCTGGAATTTGATTACATGATCCTGTTTACTTCAATAAAACATGAATTTTAAAAATAAAATCATAATCTTTAAATTTAGGAATTACGAGCATTTGCGAGATGAACAAAATCGACATTTTTGTTAATTTCTGACGATCACGGCAATGTTGGACTTCGGGGTTGTTGTCAGAGATGGCGGGGAGGAAGCTGATCAAGGGAAAAATAGTAAATGAATTTTCAGATCATTATGGTATCGTGTCGAGAGCGATCTAGGGCTTAAGCTCATATTCCTGTAGTGGTCAATAATCAAGTACCTGCAGCACCTCAGGTGAATCGAGTGTCATGGGACCAAAGCGAGATGGTGCGTGGGTCTTCGGCAAGCTTGTAGACAAAGTTGCGTGGTAGTTGGTGATCTAAGCGTCGTCGTTGATCAATTTTCCTGATCTAAGTTGGTTCGAGGAAGGGGTTTGAACAACTCAATTTTGGTTCAGGTCGGTTTCATTAGAAGGAGGTGGTCGGGGAAGTTCAGCCTGTTAACGATGATATGCCGGATGTCTTGGAGATGGTCGGCGGCGGTTCGATTTCGTGTACATGTGCACGTGTATTTGTTTGTGTCTGGGCTGTTTTAATTTAGGGAAGAAGATGGCTCGCGTTCGAGCACGGGAGAACAGAGGGCGGGACTCGAAGTGGGACTCGAGAAACTGCAGTAGAGAATAAAGACAGGAAAAAAAAACTTAATTTTTAAAGAAGAAGAAGAATCGAACGTGAAGGAGAGGTCTCGGGAGAGTTTCTAATGAAACTTGAAGCAGGTAGATGGGTGGTTCGGAGTAAAATTATGATTGGCCCTGGTAAATTGTTGGGCAGAAACAGTTCAGCCTTTAAAGGAAATTCAAGTTCACTTTGAAAACAATTTTTGTTAGAACAACTTCGAGTTTTTGATAAAGATGTTTTAAATTACCAAGTTTTAAAATGATTTAAAATAAATACCACCTTTATTTTGAAAGGTTATTTTAACTTAATAATATTAGAATGTTTAAAAAAAAATTAATAAACTTTATTTTGAAAGTTTAACTCAATAATATTAAGGATTTGTTAAAGAGTTTTAAAATGGTTAATTTACTTTTAAAGTTTAAATTAACATATTGTTAAAGGAAATTTATTATCTATAGTTAACTACTTAATAAGAGTAATTAAGATAAGTTAATTTATAATTAAGTTTAATTAATGAATGTTTTTAATAAAAATAATAATTATTTAGTGAAAGTAATTAAGAATAGATGATTGAAGATTAAAGATTTATAAATCAAATATTAAAGGTTAATTACCTTTAAGCATAATTAATTAATGTTGTTAATTAATTAGGGTGATTTAAATTAAGATTAATCAATTAAAGAACAATTAATTATAATTAGATTTAATTAATAGTTAGGGATTCATTAATTAAAGTAATTAATTAAAGGCCAATTTATAAAAGTGATTAAGATTTAATTAATTACAATTGAGGGTTAATTAATTAAGATAATTGATTAAAGGAGTGATTAATTAATGAAGGTGGTTAAGACTTAATCAATTAAAATTAATCATTAATTAAAGATTACAAATGAAGGTAATTATGTGAGTAATAAATCTATAACCACACGATTTATTCACCTTAATCAAAGATGTTTGATTGTTATTGAATGCTATGTGATGGATTGATATATTTGATATGTGATGTGATGCTATGTAATGTTTTGTGCTGAGCTGATATATTTGTGACGAGTATACTATCGTATGAATATGAAAACCCTTGACCTGTAGAACGACATTTGAATTTCGATGTGACAGGGAGTTGGATTCCAGTTGGTTATGCGAAACCCACATCGAATCATAATAGTGAATTTCTGCGATTGATAAATTTACTTTATCTATGAATTTATGGATGAAGATAAGCGTTATGAGTTATACCGCTTATCGATATTGATATGATTGATGTTGTGCACTATTGTGTAAAACCCCTGGACTACACTACACACACAAATATGGATTGCACGTGGAAATGGGTTAAGTCACAGATTTTTGAGATTGTTTTAAAATTGAGTTTTTGAATCCAAAATAGTTTTGGAATTAGAATTGAAAGCTTTTGAAAATGAATTTCAAAAAAATAAAAGTTATTTTGAATAACTTGATTGAGTTTTGAAATTTAAATAATTTGATTTAAATTCGAATTCAATGTTTGAAATTGAATTCAATGATTTGGAACTAAGGTTTAAAAAGGGTATTCAACATATAATTGGGTTTATATGAGTTTTTAAACCATTTTAAAAAGTGTTGTTTTGGGACTTTAAATTTAACCCAAGGTGTTAACTTGTATGGATATAATTGGATTTTTCTGAAACGAAAACTGTCGTTTTCAAATAATAAAAGCTTTCACATAAGAAGTAAACATCCAATTTATGTTAAAAGGATTTCGAGTATAAAAAATGGAAAATGGTTTTTCCTAGTTATGAATAAATCTTTGGGAACGGTTTGAAAGCTAAAAAAATTAAGTCTTTAATTTAAAGATTTAACGAGTTAATCCATTTGGAATGGAAATTTGTTTTGGAAATCTATAAATAGACCTTTGTGAAACTGGGTGAAACTTTATGAAATAAATCTTTTTGTTTAAAGATTTAAAATGGTAATTTGTTAACCATTTGAAAGAAAAAGGGTTTGGATTTTTAAGTTGTGACTTAACGAAATCCCATATCCATATGTTTTAAAATATGGCGCTTACTATTCGGTTTAGCCGGGAGAGGACCTTGTGTCATATAACCCATTCCGAATAGTGATACGACGTTATGGATTGCAATTGAAGATCGGTGGTGAAGACCGGGTATTTGTGAGAACGATAGGATAACCTATCGATTGTCTCTGCACCGAGTAGCTACGGTATAGAGACTCCCTTAGTGATGGGAAGTCCGATCGGGATTGTGGATACCCGGATTTGCAAGGGCTTCTTCGGAAGTGCCTTCGGTTCTGTTCGAACCCGAAACAGACTTGTATGGTTGTATGTCCGACGTTACACTTTGAGATGTTAACTGATCTCTATCAAATAAATTTCTGCTTGGTGGCAGAGAATTTATTCTCTTAGCTTAACACCCTTCTCTGAGACGTACGAGCTCAGAGGGTATGTAGTTGATATTTATCAGTGATATATTCCCAATTTGGTAATGTGGCATGCTGAGTGCTGCTGTGTGATGATCATTGGTTGATCATTTGTGATATGATCATTTGTTTGGTCATTTATCTTTGTGATCATTGCTTTGGTCATCTATTGACCCAAAGCATGACTTTGTACCAAAGCGTAGCTTTGTGGACGAGACTGCATCAGGAGCTCACACCCCGGAAATGGTCGAAACAGGAAAGATGCGGCAAGGTTATGAGGGTCGCGCCCTTTAGGGTGCGTCACTCCCTTCTGGTAAAGAGTGGTATCATGGTATGGAGCCCAGATACTTACCTATGAGGATACTGCAGATCTATTACTTTGTGATACTTTGTGGTTGTTGTTGCGAGCGCTCGGATAAAGGTCCCAAAGGACCGAGGGATGGCATATTCGTATAGTAGTTACCTAGTTACAGAGGTAACCCGGCCTTGTGTTGGCAGAGATCTAACCGTAACGTTAGGTTCTCGGGACGTCCCGCCAGAGGCGATCCCATTGACAGCAGGAAGTTCCTTAGCCTGACCATTTGTTGGAAATCCATTCATCCAATACATGCCTTGTACGGTTTTAGTTGTAGAACCTGCCATTTACTTATGGTGGTCACCACTGTTTAGATGGTAGCTATAGTAGGCATAGTTCGGAATGTCTATGCTGGCTAGGATTTATATTATACTTTCGAAATGATTTTCCACACTTTGCACTTATTATAATAATATCAAAGAATTTTCTCGTATCAAGCATATTTGACTATCATAAGGAGAAATCTCCTCCAATTCTGCGTTTGCATTGTGTGTGTGGCGAGAGGCCTTATGGTAGTTTCATTTTCCAAAAAGCATTGCGAATTTCAAATTTAAATTCTCTTGTGTTTGTTTTAAAGACCAATTGCTTTTGTTTGCTCATACCAGTCCCATGACTGACCTGGAGTTTATTGTTCCTTTCCTAAACTCTGGGTGACCACTATTTTCCCACACGGGCAGTCTAGAGTTGGGGTTTTCAGATAATCAATAGTAGGTGTAGATTCGATAGCTTTCAGCCTTAGGATTTGGCAATCGCTTTTGGATCGAGTTGCTTCTCTTCATCTTGGTTTGGGAGTTCATGCTATTTCTGGATTGATGTCTTGGAGATGAAGATTACCAGTTCTAGAGTTCTTTCTTGAAGACTATATTGAAGATATTGTTCCGCTGTTATTTCTTGTATCTCTGATATATATGGATATTCTATTGTATCATCTGTTGTATCATATCGCATCAGATATTGTATCAAAATTGTATATTGATATATGCTATTCATTTCTTCCGCTGTGTTGTACTTATTGTGTTGTAAGCTCCGGCGAACCAGATTCGACGTTTGGATCTGCGGCTTTTGAATACGAGTGTCGTATTCGATGCCGATTTTCGAAGGTCGAGTCAGGGTCGTCACAGAACTACAAAATAGTATAGAATTTTCAAAAGCTGAAATTTGTGGATTAAAGGATAAACTAGAAAAAAATTACTAACAATATTTCAAAGTTTAACAAGGGAAAACTAGATCTTGATAATTTAATTAAAATTTTGAAACCTTCTAGCAATCGAAATGGTTTAGGATTTGAAAAGAATTCACAAAAGAAAAAAAGTAATACTCTAAAGTAAATTATCTTGTATCAAAGTTTCAAAAAAACACAAAAGTTAAGTGAAGATGTAAAATCTAAAAGTATAAAAATTTGGATACCAAAGTCTAATAATAAGTTAATTAGAAAAAAACATTTTAATAGTTTTTTACCAAGTGTAGTATTTAATAATAATTATGTTTTTAAAGGACCCAAACCCACTTGGGTATGGCTACCCTCCCCTCCTAACATTTAGGACCCTATTAAAAGAACTGGGTACCAATTGAATAATTTTTGTTTTGTAGGTACCCAAAAATAAAAGCAAGGAGAAATGGATAGTCGATAGTGGCTACTCAAAACACATGACAGGGAATGCCAAGATGCTCTCAAATATAAATTATAACGATAGAGGCACCATAACCTTTGGAGACAACTCAAAAAGATATGTCATCGGAATTGGAGAAGTCAAAAACATCGGTATTTCTAACTCTCCTATTATTTCTAATGTTTTATTAGTAGAAAATTAAAAACGTAATTTAATTAGCATTAGTCAATTATGTGATAAAGGTTTTCAAATAAATTTCGAGAAAATCGATGAACATATTTGATAATAATAAAAATTTATTATTTGAAGGATTTCGAAATAATGTTTATATTTTGAATATGAATATAAAACAAACTTCCAATTTATGCTTGACCGCTAAACTTGATGATCCATGGCAATGGCATAAACGATCTTGTCACATGAATTTCAAAGTTATAAATAAATTATCAAAACATGAATTAGTTAGAGATTTACCAAAAATACATTGTAAAATAGACAATTTGTGTGATGCATGTCAAATTGGAAAATTAAAAGGAGTTCTTTTAAATCTAAAAATAATATTTCGACAAAACAACCATTAGAGTTGTTGCATTTAGATTTATTTGGTCCTACTCAAGTAAGATCAACAAATCATAATAAGTATGTTTTTTTACTTGTCGTTGATTTTTCAAGATATACAAGGACTTTATTTTTAAGACATAAAAGTGATACTTTTGGTATGTTTATTTGAAAAAAGAATTAACAATCAAATGAATTTGAAAATTAAAAATATTCGTAGTTGTTAACTCCACTTTTTCAGCAAGGCCGTAATATCAAAAATCGACCGAGAAACCAATGATAGTTCGTCTCGAAGAATAGTCAACTCAGCATCCCAACAAAGCAAGTTCTGTTGAATGGCTTTTCAGATAAGATCCCCTACGGAGGGGGGGTCCAGGGGGGTGCCAACCCTCCAAGGTGGGGGTGCGGGGGCAACGCCACCGCTACGGTGATCGACCTGCCCGGTCAGGTCGCAGGGGTCCAGGGGGCAGTGCCCCCGGCGGGGTGCGGGGCAGCGCCCCGTCCAAAACGGTATACGACTTAGAGAATGGAGCGACCTATCTTCTACTCGAAGTGAACGACCTAACTGATGAAGCGGGTTAACGAGCTAACAAGTGGCACAACTTACCGACTTAATATGGTTGCCGACTTAATAAGGTTGCCGACTTAACAAGTTTGCCGACTTAATAAGGTTGCCGACTCAATAAGCTTAACGACTCAGCGACTTAAAAGGATGCCGACCTAACAGCTTGCCGACTTAACTGCCCTAAGAAAATAGACCGACTCAACTGTCAACTGCCTGGAAGAGTTACCAACCCAATACCTTGAGGTGGTTACCGACTCAAGCCATGGCCGACTTACGACTTATGCTAGGTCGCTCACGACCTAAGCACAAAAGCAAATCCGATGTTGTGTTACTTAAACCGGTGCCTGTTAACTCATTCGCGATTCAGGACTTGTACTCAGTAGACACAGCATCCCAGTTAAGCCTTATCTCGGAAATGCAACTTACGACTTATCCCTAAGTCGCTGCCGGCCTATAACCTGGCTTAGGTCCGTAACGACCTATCAGTTAGTACTAAAGGATATAAGCGAGCTAGCTAAGTCATAACTCCGGATGCCTTAACTCGCCAACGACCCATGACTTATCATAAGTCGGCCACGACTTACCTTAAGTCGGTCACGACCTAAGACCTGCTCAGAAAACCCCTACAAATAAGCGTGAGCTCCAACATTTGGGGGATCTTCTTCTGATTCTGGGAAGACGCCATTACTCTGCTGCATTCTCAACTCAAACAACACTTCAAGCATTTCTAACATCAAGCACGCTACAAGGAACTTCAAAAGAGAATCAACATCATTCAACATGAATTCGAGAGATTATACTTCTTTGAAGTTTGAGCTACTAATCCAAAGTGTATTGTAATTGATGAAAGTTGTAAAGGGTTGTAATCAAATGAGCAGTAAAGAAGATTGAAGTGGACGTAGGCTCGATCTTAAGCCGAACCACTATAAAAATTGTGTCTTTTACTGTTTTTCTGTGATTTTACTGCTTATCTCTAATTCCCGTATTAACGGGTGGTGCTTTCATTCAATCTCTATTTGCATCGGGGTGTTAGCGTCTGATTTTCACATTTGAAATAAAAAGGGAATTAATCATAATTTTTTAATTCAACATACACCACAACAAAACCGTGTAGTTGAACGAAAAAATCGAACATTACAAGATGTGGAAGAACAATATTCAATAGTAGTAATCTACCAAAACATTTTTGGGCTGAAGCTATTGCCATGGCTTGTTATGTCTTGAATAGAGTGACACTACGACCAATGATAAAAAAACACTCCTAATGAAATATTTTTTGGTAAGAAACCTAGAGTATCATATTTTAGAACATTTGGATCAAAAAATTTCACATTAAATACTAAAGACAATCTAGGAAAGTTTGATCCTAAGGTCGATGAAGGAATATTTGTTGGCTATTTAGATCGTAGCAAAGCTTATAGAATTTATAAAAAAGGACAAATATTATATAAGAAAGTTTACATGTTTCTTTTGATGAAAATTTTATAACTACGCAAATTAATAACGAAGAAGAAATATATCCAAATGATTCTTCTAACACACCTTACAATAATAATGAAGCTATTGATCAGAATAATACTCTAGTTTCACCTCTTAGGATTTTAGAGAATCATCCTATAGATAACATTATTGGAGATTTAAATTCTAGAGTAACTCGAAATCAACTTAATCAAATAAGTCATGTTGCATTCGTTTCAAATTTTGAACCAAAGAACTATAAAGAAGCTTCTAAAGATGATTTTTGGATTTTAGCTATGCATGAAGAATCAAATCAGTTCGAACGAAATAATCTTTGGGAACTCGTTCCAAGACCGGAAGATCAATCCGTCATTGCAACTAAATGGGTATTCAAAAATAAAGCCGATGAAACCAGAAATATAGTTTGAAATAAAGCATGTTTAGTAGCACAAGCGTATAATCAAGAAGAAGGAATCGATTACGATGAAATTTTTACACCTGTAGCTATTAGAAGCTATATGAACTCTACTAACTTTTGCTTGTCAAATTTTTTTTGAATTATATCAAATGGATGTCAAAAGTGCATTTTTGAATGGTTTTATCAAAGAAAATGATTATGTTGAACAACCAACATTATTTGAACATGACAAATTTCCAAATCATGTTTTTAAATTAAATAAAGCATTATATGGATTAAAACAAGCCCCTGGAGCATGGTACAATAGGCTTAAACTCATTTAATCTGATCAGGATTTCAAATTGGTAAAATTGACACGACTTTATTTATTAAAAGAGAAAATAATGATATTTTAGTTATTCAAATTTATGTCGATGGTATCATATTTGGAACAACTAATGAAAATTTACGTGTAAAATTTTCTAATATAATGAAAAATTAATTTGAAATGCCACACATGGGAGAATTAAATTTCTTTTTAGGATTACAAATAAAGCAATTTGAAAATGGTATCTTTATACATCAAGAAAAATATTGCAATGAACTATTAAAACGTTTCGGTGTGGATAAAACATCTAGTAAACCTACTCCTATGAGTACTACGGTTTATCTTGATAAAGATGAAAACGGAAAAGATTTTGAAGAAAAATTATATAGTAGTATGATTGGTTCATTATTATATTTAACTGCAAGTCGACCCGATATAATGATGAGTGTCTGTCTTAGCGCACGTTTTCAAGAAAAATCGAAAGAATCTCATCAAAGAGCCGTTAAACGTATTTTGAGATATTTATCTAACACGAAAAACTATGGACTATTCTATCCAAAAGGATCTTCCTTCGAACTTGTATCATATAGCGATGCGGATTTTGGAGGATGCAAAACAGATAGAAAAAGTACTGGTGGAACATGTCACTTCAATGGACAATCTCTCGTCTCATGGTTTAGTAAAAAACAAAATTGTGTTTCTCTATCCACTTGTGAAGCCGAATATATTTCAGCTGCATTAGCATGTGCGCAAGTAATTTACGTGCAACAAACCTTAAAAGATTTTGGAAAAATCATTGAAAAACCCCCGATTTATTGTGATAACACCAGCGATTTCAATTTACCTAAAAATCCAATAAATCACTCTAGAATTGAACATATATATATATGTGTGTGTGTGTGTGTGTGTGTGTGTGTGTGTGTGTGTGTATAAGACATCATTTCTTAAGAGATAATGGCGAAAAAGGAACTATAACTCTAGAGTATGTTAATACTGAAAATCAAATAGCCGATATCTTTACAAAACCATTAAACGAACAAACTTTTGTAAAATTACGACGAGACTTAGGCATTTGTTCACTTAATGAACTTTTAAACTAAGAAAAATTTCTTATATCCACAAGTTTATTAGTTTGTTAAAACCTTTAAAAATTTAGACAAGAATTTTGCACCATGAACAAACTACCTATTTTTATATTTGGATTGCTATAAAAACTAACTTCATGAAGTTTTTTTTTTTGAAACATAACAAATATCATAATCAAAATGTCATCTCAGGAAATAACTTCGTATAACTCTGGATCATCATCCTCAAACGTATCCACTCCTCTTCGTACTCTTCACCTCCTCATTTCCTACCTTCTCTTGACTTACCAAAAATTCGATGGGGATTATCAACTCTATTGAAGAAAGCCAAATGAGAAAAACCGCCTATAATCCATGAGAAACTTGATGAAATATCACATTATCAATTCGCAATGATGGATGTTCAAAGGGAAATGTACTATAAACAGGAAGGAACAATCAAACATTAGAGCTTCCTGAAAAAGGCTCTATATGCTATAAGTGGTCATTCTCCAACAAAAAAGTGTTTACATAATTTATCCACGCTTTGTTGAAACTCCTAAAGGCGAACCGTCAACTTCGTCACCCAAACCTCCATCAACTATGGTGATCCCACCTACGAACCGAATTCATGGGATCGTCAGGAATGGAACCAAGAAAAATAAACTGTGATGTTTGGAGACAATTATATACATATATATTTGTTTGTATTATGTTGTATTCTATTCAATAAACAAAGTTTTTCTTCACAAAACTCTCAAGAAAAAGCTAATCTGGAGTTTTCAGACGTCTAAAATAGATTCCAGACGTCTGAACTAAGAATTTGGCACAAATTATATGTTCTCGGATGTCTAAACTCAAGTCCAGACATCAGAAATCACTCTCTATCACACATTAAAACTTTCCAGACGTCTGAGTTTTGATTTCAGACGTCTGACTTTACTTTTTGTTTCTAATTTAGACATCTCCAAACGTCCGATCTACTTTTTCAGACGTCTGGAACGGGAAACGACAGTTTTTCAAACTCTATACCTGATCGATCAACCACTATTTCACCACTTCAATTCATTTCCAAACTAAAAATTAACTCTCTCAAAATCTCTAAAATCGACTTTCTCTTCAAATTAATGCCCCACAAACTAAAACGATGGGAATTAAGAAAAGGAAGCATGGAGAAGGATCTTCCTCTCAACCATTGATGGTGATTGATACTTAAATCAAAAATTGGTTATTTCAGAATCCAACAAATATACGATGGTTTAACGACTTGAAGATTAAGAAGATGCATCTAGGACCTTTCTATAGCCTAATCAAGTTTCCTTCGTATGATATGGATGACATATGTGAGCAAGGTGAATTGAAAATCCTTATCTCTTTTGATGCCAACGATGTTTCTATCGATCAACTAGCTATATATCTTTTTTAAGATAATCTAGATAGTCCATCAGTATGGAATACTGAGAATGATGAAGATTGGTTATGGACGAGTGTCTATGGGACAACAATCAAGTTAACTCCTGCTATAATTGGAGAATTCTTAGAGTGCTCTTATACGGGTCAAAATTTATCTGAAATGGAGGACATGCGATTCAAACCTCATGATACTATCACTCATCAATTATGGAAAAATCGAATGCCTCAATTTTCATCCTAATTCCTTAGGCCACGTGCTAGGCTCCTTACCCGAATGTTTATAAATACCATTATCCCTTGATTAGGTAGCTATGAACAAATTACTGATCTTGAACACAAAGCACTATATGCACTATTTGGTCGAACTAAGCTCAATTGGGCTCAGTTCATTTTCGATGAACTAAAAGGTTTTTGGAATAGATATTGCCATACAATCATTTACCTGGCTTATATTATGCGAATTCTCAAAGCACTAAACATCCTATCGTACATTTCTACTTTTGAGGAGTTACCTATCAAATATAGTGGAACAAAAATTTTCAATCTTATGTATTTACCGGAGGAATCACCATCTTCTATAACTTTTATAGAATGGAAAAATGCACAAGATCAACCACCTCCTCCTCAACAACAATAACAACAACAACAACAAGAAGGTGATGTTGAACTACCAATGCAACCATCTCCACTTCCTCTTTCCTCGTTTGAATATTACTCCGATATGGAGATTTTGGAAGCACGAACTCAGCCTCATGCTAATGAGAATATTGCTCACTTAACCTTATAAATCCAAGTGCTCCTATCAAGAAATAAAATTATTCTTGGTAAACAAATAGCGAAGCTTGATCTCACATTGTCCACAAGGCTTTCCAAAGTTGAAGACTCTCTTGTTTCGGTGGTTTCCAAACTTAATCATGCACTTCAACAAGTCCATCAACCTTCTTCTGACTAGTCTACACCTTCTCAATCTACTCACACATCGACAAAAACCGATGATAAGGAGAAAGGAAAATTAGATTCCTCTCGTAATGAACCACCTTGACTTCATAAGGTAAATATTTTGTTGTAATTAACTCCCTTATCAAAGTTCTAGTAATACACTATCAATATTCCTCTTTTTTGTGCTTCACGATGTAATCATAACCTTTTGTTAGTAATATAATTATGTATGTTTAGGTTCTGCGTTATTTTTATAATTCTTCGATTATTTTTTATAATGACAAAGGGGGAGAAAAATAAATTTGCACATCTATAGAGGAAGATCATATTTAAGGGGAGAACCTTTCTGTAATTGTTATCTAAGTACATTATATAGTTGTCATCATCAAAAAGGGGGAGAATGTAAGAACCCTTAGTTTATGATTTCGACGATAACAACTATACAACGGAAATCATATATATATCATACAACTAAACAAATACGAATTCAAAGCAAGACAAAGCACTACTGTGACAAGACGATGACTAAAGCACTGAAGAGATTCATCTAAAAAGTTGCACGAAGATCGAATAGAGATACACTCAAGAATAAACCTAGGAGAATATCACTAAATAGGTTCAAACGTCTGAATGCAGAACTTCAGATGTTTGAACGTAGAAGATGAACAAAAATAATAATTGGTTCTCAAACATCTGAAAACACCATTCAGACGTCTGAAACTGGGCTCGGGGTAGATAATTCAAATTACAACTATCATCTCCAAAGAGACACAACTCCATCTCTCCTCCATAACTCTTTACTAGTGAACAGTGACGACTCTAGACTGAAAGGGAAGAGATGTAACTACTAGAAGCAACCTTCTACAACTATATAAATGAGAAACAAGAAGGTTCAAAGCACTTTAACTAATTCACTCGACTCTCTATCTTGATCATCTCTTGTTCTAACCATTCACTTGCTATCAGATCTGTAAATATGAGATCATACACTTCCATACTCTCTTGAACAATATTGTATTCGATTGTTCAAAAGATACAGGAAGTTCAATTGTACTATATAGCCAAAATCCGTGTAATAGAGAGTTCTTGAAAAAGAAACTCTACTATTGTAAACCTGTTCCTCCGGGTGAAGCCAGGGTTATTTGGTGAAAGAAAATTCCGAAGGGGAGCTTCGAGGTTGGATGTAGGACGGGCGGTCCGAACCAGTATAAAATCCCTGGTATGATTATTCTTATTTACATACTTTACTATTATTACACTATAGTTTAAATTAGTCATATACGTGTCATATGTATAATCGATCCACCATACTATAGACTTTCACGAAATTCTTCTAAGGGGGAGAATCAACGAACCGAAATTTAATCTCTTTAAATATGGATATTTAATATATTATTAAATAATTAATATATGAATTTTATAACTCAAAATACCATTTTTAAATAATAATTAAAGATTGTAAAAAGATTTCTAAATTTTGTTTACAAAATTTTTTATTTCAAAAGAAATTAAAAATTATGATCGAAATTCTTTTTGAAAATTTTCTATCTTTCACCATTGAAAATTTGTTTCGAATATTACAAACAATTTGTTTAATATATGTAAACATTTTAAATGACTTAAGTATGGATTAGGAAATCAAATAAGTATTTATAACATAAGAGTACTTACATAAGATGTTGTGAGCCATTTGTAAGTATAAAAACCAAATTAAGTAAAATAAAACATTAAACATCACATCATTTCTTATCCTATACATGTTTGCTAAAAGTGGGGGGATTTTTGTTTACATGTGTAAAACATATGGGGGAGATAAGGTTGGTGAGGTGGCATCATTTTAATGCAGGGCTAGTGTACTTAGATTAGAAAGGTAATTTCACTTCATTCTTTTTTATTAAAACAAATCTCTCTTTCTCCCTCTTATTCCATCCTCATTTTCCAAAAAAATTCAAAATTTTATTTTCTTTATAAAAAGCTTGAAAATATCTTTAATGGATTCCATTTTTTATACTCAATTTAAAAATCACATCATTTTATTTTAAACCGTTTTAAATCTAATTTAAATTACTTATTTCCTTCTTACTTCATCTTCTTTTTTAATTTCAACTCCATATTCACCCTTTACCATGTTGGCCGAGCCCGTTTTTATTGTGGCCGAGCCTAATGATACCTAGGCCATGCCCATTTGCACGTTCAAAGTGGCAAAAAATCATTTTTGCTAAATGATTTTTGAAGTGCTAAGCTATTTCAATGTTTAAAAAGGATTTGAAAGGAGTTTGGTGAGAAAACGTTAAGATTTTACTTTTATTCTTGTATTGTGTATATGTTTAATACGATGTTAGTTTAGTGGTAGATCTATGATGTTTAGTTGTATATGTATTTTGTTGGTTATGGCTTGAATTAGATGTGTTGAATGTAGCTTAAAATTTTGGTTGTTGTTAAAGTTGTCATCTTGCTTGTACATGTGAACTTTATGCATATTTGGATATGTGAACTTGGTTGTTAGGGCTTTAATTATGAAAGTTAGCATCTTTGTATGCTAACGAGACTTGAGATCCCTTTGATAGCAAAACTTGTTTTTAGTTTCATCGACCATGGTGTCATCAGAAACACTATCTGAATGTCTATAGAAAGAATCAACAGATGACTTGCTTTGTGTTTGGCATTCTTCACATGTCCTCTCATTGTCATCCGATGGGGAAGGCTCCACCTTCAACATAGCCTTCTCATCAAAAGTCGCATATCTATTCATAATGATCTTCTTGCTAAAAGGAAACCACAACCTATATCCCTTCACTCCTCTCCTATAACCTAGAAAGATACACTTGCGAGCTCAGGTTCCAGCTTTCCTTTATCTCACGCACATAAGCTGGGCAACCAAACACTTTGAGAAATGAATAGCTAACAGGCTCTCCTTTCCGTACTTCTTCAAGGATCTTCATATCTATGGCAATAGAAGGTGTGCGGTTGATGAGGAAAGCTGCCATAGATAAAGCTTCAACCTAAAATCCCTTCTTCAATTTAGCAGTCGGTCTGAGGCATCTTGTTCTCTCCAATCATGTCTGATTCATCCTTCCTATAACTCCATTCCACTAGGGGTCTCCTAGTGTAGTGTAATGCCTCTTAATGCCTTCAGAATCACAATAATCAATTAATTCCTGTGATACAAGTTAAACGCCATTATCTGAAAGGAGAACTTTCAATTTCTTCCCTGATTGCTTCACAACCATAGATTTCCACTTTCGAAACATGGAAAAGGTTTCATTCTTTGACTGAAGAAAGTATACACATACTTTACGAGAGAAATCATCTATAAATGAAACGATATACCTGGCTCCACCTAAAGACTGACAAGGGGAGGGACCCCAGACATCTATATGAACATACTCCAGGATAGCTTTTGCTTTATGCTCTCCTATACCAAATGAAATCTTCATCTGTTTTCCAAGAACGCACTCTTCACAAAAACCAAATTTTGAATGATGAACTCCATCAATCAATCCTCGCTTTCGCAACTCATCCATGCTGTGCTCACCGATATTACCTATCTGTAGGTGCCATAATATGGAAGAATCTGAATAACCGATGTAACAGAAGCTGATTCACTAATTACAGCAGTGCCCTTTAATAGATAATGATTTCCTGCCCTCGCACCTCTCATAACAATCATGGAACCCTTCGATATCTTCATTTTCTCTCCTTCCACTACAATCTTCAAGCCAAGTCTACTCAATGCCCCAACAGAAATCATGCTCCTCCTCAAATCAGGTACATGTCTAACATCAGTGATCGTACGAATAACACCATCAAACATCCTAATCATCATGCTACCAACACCAGCCATACGGCAAGAAGCATCATTAACCATTAGAACTTCTCCTCCACCAATTTCGTGGTAAGTGGAAAAGCAGTACCTATTAGGTGTCATATGATAGGATGCACCAGAATCAATCATCCATAAGTTTCTCTTCTTAGAAGAGCCAAAAGCTGTAAATACATCAGTGTCACTTTCTGTATCTGATTTATCTACTGTAGAAGCTGAGGCTTTCTTTGGATCTTTTCTTCTACCTTAAAGCTTGGGACATTGTGCTATGAAGTAGCCTATTTTCTTACAATAATGACAAGTTAACTTCTTAGGCCCCCTAGACTGAGACCGTTAATAATTCTGTCCTCCACCTTTCTTCGACCTGCTTTGGCCTCTGCCTGTCTGAATAAATAAGCCTTCGGTATCACTAACCAAGCTAGATCTCGCCAATCTACCTCTTAATACTTCATTATGAAGACTATCCTTTACATCAGATAGGCTAATTTTATTGCGGCCATAAATCATGGAATCAACAAAAGCAGTATACTCCATAGGCAAGGAACATAAGTGGATCACAGCTTGAGCCTCATCGGTAATGTCAACTTCCGCTATCTTTAAGTTCATAATAAAAGTGGTTAAAGCATCTACATACTCCATGAGATCAGCTCCAGGCTTCACCTTGAACGAATGGAGTTGTTGCTGAAGAATAATCCAATTAGTGAGAGACTTGTCTTGATATGCATCTGATAATGCATCCCATAGTTCCTTCACCATCTTCTTCTGAGAGAATTCTCCAAGGACTTCATCTAAAAGACTCAATCGAATTGTTGTGAGAGCTTCATCTTCCATCTCTTCCAAATCAGCTGCATCAATACCTTTTAATTTCTCAAGTGCAGAAACAACTTTATAAGTCTTCTCCTTCTTTAATACAGCCTCCATCTTCATCTTCCAAGAACCCTTTCCGTCAAAACGTGTTACTCCATAATTGACACCAGATCTACCAACGGACTTATTAGAAGTAGCCATTAATATCCAAACAGGAACAATAAGACTAGCTCCGATACCAAATTATAGTGAAATTTGTTTTAATTTGAGTGGAAGCGAGTTATTTGATCAATAAGTATTATCTATTTAGATATTAATGGAACTTAAAAAATAAAATCAATTATGCAGTCTCATAGAAACAATAGCAGAAATAAGAGACACGGAAGATTTAATGTGGCTTGGATATGAATATCCTACGTCTACGGGGACTGTAACAACCTACATATTTTACAATTACAATATTTAAATATTTTTCTTAAATATAACATCATTAGTCGGATTAAAGTATGAAATGCTATTTTTTGTAAATAATCGAATTAGGACTTGAGACTACATTCATTGAGTTCAAAATGGCGTTTGCAACCTTTTTGAGCATAAACATCAATATGTTTGGAGTTGATTAGGATTTTGGTATTTTTTTGGGCTTTGGGTTGTATTCTAGCCCACTAACCCAATAGGTGAACCCAAACCCCTTAGCATATACATCCCACTCCACTCCTATCTGCTTCATTCATTTTCATTTCTTGACACTCTCAAGCTAAAAGAAAAATGTGGGAAGAGATAGGAAATTAAAATTCCTAAGACCTAATTTATTAGGAAATTCAAGTTCTAAAAATCAGAGAGAAGCTTAGGTAAGCATCCTCTTCATCTTCTCCATCTCAATCTCTCTTCAATTCTTAGAAATTCCTAAACCCTAACTTAGAAAAATCATTTCATTTGATAACATACTGAATATTCTTGAAGTCTTGTTGAAGAGGAATCGGTCTTTCTTTATTTTAGGGCTTCTCATTCGTTTTTTTTGGGTTTAAAGGTGAGTTCTTGAACTCACATCTATGTCTATACCTTTGATAGTTGTTAGGTATGAATTTCGAACATCCATTTCATGTCCATTTGCTTTTGAATTGAATTGGTTTGGCGAATTTTCTAATTTTTGGCATTTTGAAGTTAAAATCTATGAAAATCCTTATATAGATGTTTAGACATGTTGTTCTAAGTGTATTGATGAGTCTATAGGGCTAAGCTATTGCTTGACATAAATCTCTAGCCATCGTCACTCATTCGATCGCCTTCGAGATGATTTGGCCATCATTGGCCTAGGTTGATTTTTTTGCCTGAGCTTCAGCTCAGACGTCTGGTATAACACTTAGATATCTGGGCCATCGAGAGAAAAAATTCGAGATGTACCGCTCAGATGTCTGAGCTTACTTCCCAGACGTCTAGGCGATCTGGAGGAAAATTCCAGACCTTCAGCTCAGATGTCTGGGAAACCACTAGACGTCTGATGTTGTCAAATTCAGCCAATTTGCCTAATTTATGTAGGTTTCAATTTATATCGATTTTTGGTTGATCTGATTAGTTGTTATCGCTTTTATCGACTTTGATGAGTTATTTCTAGATTTTTGGAGTATCCATTTGATGGATTTGATATCGGTTTTTGTGGTTTTGATTCATGTTTTCGTATGTGAATTTTCGATGAATGATTATTTTTACAATCATTTCTGTGATTTGTCACTTTAAAATACAAAGTTTTCTATACTAGTAGTAAATACCCAAACTCTTTCACAAAAATGTTCAACGTTACTTTTAATATAGCGTTCGTTTTTAAAACCATTTTCTAATCTATTAGTCTATACAAACCTTTACCTCATTCGTACGAGAAATCTAATTAAACGACTTAGCAAAACAAGTGGTATGAAACGCTTGTGTTTACTTCGTCGGTTAATTCTTGGACTTGTTTGATTGAACTCTTTTGATAATTTTCGAGTGGAAATCTGCAATTTGTTCGTAAATATTTAAGTTAAGCCCGTGGCTATGGGACATGAAGCTAAACTCATTTATCTACTAGCTTAGTGTAATTTACACTTCTTATTGATCAATGGTGATCATTTTATGGTTTAGACTAGCAATATGCAACATCTCTTTGTCCGCGTAGGGGACTATACCTCGTTTTTTTGGAGCTTCGTCTCACTTTTATAAGCTAGCGACCTATAGGTTTTACGGAGTTCGGATCATCGGGCATACCGCTGTACTACGTCATTGTTCCGGCTTACTAGGTTTATCGGGCGCAACGCTGTACTACATCATTGTTTTGGATTATTTGAGTTTCACGTTCATCGAGTGTACCGTTGTACTACATCGTTGTTCTGGCTTATTAGGTTCATCGGGCGTACCGCAATACTACGTCGTTGTTCTGAATTATTTTCTCTTGCATATCGTTGTACTATGTCGTTGCATCAGCTCTATGGTTAGCGGCCATGGGATAGCATCTCGTTTGTGATACACGTGTTGGTGAGTTTTCATGCTCCCCTTTTGTGATAGGCCTTCCCCTTTGTATTTACTCGATTTCTAATTATTGATTTCTGCAATTTGTGTTTCACCATTTATTGCGGATTAACATTGATATATTTTTCCAATATTTGAGGTTTGGTGAATAAGCTAAAGAATATGACATTCTTTTTGGGGTTTGAGAAGATTTGAGATATTCTATGATTTTCATTGTTATCGTATATATTTCTTATATCTCTTATTCTATCTCATCTTATATGATATTTATTGCTAGACTGGTCCATATTTATTTTCTTCTTAAATAATACTCGGGTCAGACCGAGGTGTTTCAGGTGCTTCTACTTGACTTCTTATTAGGGATTGTCATCTGACTTTTGGAAAATTACTTAGCCTAGTAGTTTTTGCTTTTATACATTCGAGAGAGAGACTCATTGATGTATACTAATTCTTTTGTGATGTAGTGGATCTTATTTGACCACTACTTTGATGTATACTTTTATGTGTTATATTCATATTTGTTTCTGCCATAGTGATATGAATACCTATCCATTGATTTTATGATATGTTATTTTATATTAGTTTTCGAAGACCACATAGCCACTTTGTAGTAGCCTTGAGTTTTTATTTGATATGTTAGATTTCCTCTTGAAAAAAATGCATGTTATATTATCTGACATATGGGTACTCGCACAAAGCAATTACACAGATGGTCGCTCCTCAACAGCCTTATTCTTCGTGGTAGTCGATTGCATTACCCTGTAGTGTTCTTGGCTAGTGTGAGTATAGAGGTGGGGCGTTATAGCTTGGTATCAAAGCCAAACTTTGGTATAATGTAGAATAGTCTAGCAAGGATCATTGTCCTAAATCTCTCTTAGGAATCGTGCCTTAGGATTTATCCGAGTCTTAGGACCCATTCTATCCTATATTCTTTATGATGCCTTGTTTTATCAATCAAGTTTGTTTGATATTCCTTCTAAGAATAACCTTTTTCCTCTTCTTTTTTTCTTAAAGAGGAGAAATGGTTAGGCCTGGCCATCTCAGCGTCGGTCAATCTAGTGCCACTCCTCAGGATGGCGTATTCATGTCTACCCAACAGCTTTTAGATCTTGTAAAGAATGCCTAAGCTGAGGGTCGCATTCTTGAGTCTATTCATCCTAAATCCGGGTTTGCACGCTTGTGCAATGATTATACCAATTTGGATGGAAGGCCATTCAAGGGTTCCAAAAGCGTTGTAAAAGTCCAAGCTTTGCTTAGGTCATGCGATCGAATATTTTCTCGCATGAATCTTATTGATCTACATTGAGTCCACGTGGCTTCTAGCATGCTTCAGGAAAGAGCACTAGAATGTAATGAGCTTTTGATTTCGAAATTTTTTGAAGCGGGTCTTACTTGGGAGCAATTTCGAGAAAGGTTCGAGTTGAAGTTTGTGCCAGAAGCTAAAAAAGTAACTTTAGCTCGACGCTTTATTGACCTTGTTCAAGGTGAATCTTCTATGACGGATTACGTTGAATCTTTTGAATCTCTCTCTAAAAATCGAGTATATTAATACCCCATTGAAGAAAAATCAGAGGTTTTTCTATGGGTTGAATAAGAACCTCAAAAAGGCTTTGCTTCTGAAACTATAAATTTCTTTCGATCAGCTTGTTGATATCGCTCTTCGACTTGAAGAAGCCGATAAAGAAAGTGGTGATGAAGTTATGGGTACCAAACAGAACTTCAACATCAACAAGAAGAGGCCTATTAAGTTCAAAGCCCCTAATCCCAACAAGAAAGGGAAACATGCAACTTCGGTAGCAAAGACTCTTACCTTTAGTCATGGACAATGCTACAATTGTGGTTTTATGGACCACTAGGCAAATAGGTGTCTGATGCCTCTTTTTTGTCGTTATTGCAAAAGTTTGGGTCATCTTATATCTACATGTCCCATACTTCAAAGTAGGAGAGAGGGGGAGCTGAATGTTGTGCAAGCTCCTAGTAACACTTCTCTTAGTCAAGGTATTTCTCATTTATTCCTTGATGGCATTAATTTGTTCCGTGATTATCCTATCCGAGTTCTTTTTGATACGGGTGCATCTCACTCTCTTATATCAAAGGAACTTGTTGATACTTTGTCTTTAAATGTTATGAGCTTGATGACATCAATGAGAATTGCGAATTCGGTTGCACAACACTCAGTTTACTTTGTAAAGATGTCAAGAATATTTTATGTGGTTATCCTTTCCGATCCGATTTGCATGTTACGTGCTACTTAAATTTCGGAATTGATTTTTAGGAAAGGATTGGCTTAATAATTATGAAGCCCATATTCTATATCCCGATAGGACTATTCATCTTCGACATTATCAATCTGTTAATTAGGTTTTTATTTTTCTTAATGATTTCAATTCCAATTCGGTGGCATCATTTTATTCTTTAAATCCACATGATGAGGACAATGTTACTTTCCTCATTCAAGTAGTTCGTCAATTTACCGGTTTCTTTGAGCCTGTCTTAGGATTATTACCTAAACAATCTATTGAGTGATGCTAAGGTCTTTTTAGTTCGACTTTGCCATCAGTTTTCATTAGATATGGGTTGCGAAAAATAGCGTTCCACTAACCGCATTCCGCACTCATTATGATTCTTATGAGTGGCTTGTTATGCCCTTTGGGTTGACGAACCCTCTAACTTATTTCATCCATCTTATGAATTGAGTATTCTATAAGTATCTCGATGACTCCATCCTTGTATTCATTGATTATGGGTGAAAACGGCAATTTAAAGTTGCAAGTCTTTCTAATATAATTATTTATAAGTATAATAGGATTTGGTTCTTAAAACGAACAAAGAATATTCGTAAAATTTTTATGAGATATTTTTATCATATAGAAGATGATTTTGTGTTGTTTTGCCCACTGAGTGCTTTAAGAATTCTACCTGATGCACCTGATCAACGTTATCGATAGGAATCTCCTAAACGCAAAGATGAGACAGTCAGACACGGTAAATTGACTTGGAATAAGTAAATTTTTCTAAAAATATGATTACGTAAAGTTAATTATAATTTTGAAAGTCTTAGGTTTTAGGGAAAGAGCATCAATTAAAAGAACTCCTTTTCGATACTCCTATTCTTGTGATTCTCGAAGGGAACCAAGACTTCACTGTTTGTACCGATGCTAATCGTATTGGTTTGTGTGCCATTCTCTTGCAAAAGGGAACGTGTTATTGCTTATGCTTCTATACAATTAAAGCCTATCGAGACTAGATGTGCCACTTATGATCTAGTGCTCGCGGCAATTATATTCGCTCTTAGAATTTGGCAATATTATCTTTTAAGAGAAAAATTTGTCTGTACACCGATCATAAATCTTTGAAGTATTTGTTCTCTCAAAAGGAACTTAATTTGCATCAACAACGTTGGCTTGAATTCCTTGCATCTTATGATCTTGATATTCTCTATACTCTAGGAAATGTAAATCATGTTACCGATGCCCTTAGTCGTAAGCAACAAGCTGTTGTTTCCATGATGATATCTGAATGGAATGATCTCGAGACTTTATCCACTTATGAGATTCGAGATCATGAATCTGATTCATGTTTATCTCTTATTTTATGTAGCCTTGATTCTCATCCTTCTCTTTTATCACCGCTTATTCCTCAATCCAATGGACAAATATAACATGTGATTCAAACTCTTGAAGATCTTCTTCATGCATGTGTTCAAGATTTTGGTGGAAGTTGGGAAGATCATATTCCTTTTGTTGAGTTTTCTTACAATAATAGCTTCCAATCTAGTATTTGTATGGCACTTTTCGAGACACTCTACGGAAGGCCATGCTGATCTCCTTCGTATTGGCTTGAAGTCGGTGAGAAGCTGGTTTTAGGTCCAGATTTTATTCGGGATTCCATAGAAAAGATTGACCTTATTCGTCATAGGATGAAAGAAGCTCAAAGTAGACAAAAATCCTATCCCGATAACCGAAGAAGGAAATTAGGATTTTCTATAGGAGTTTTGGTATTCATTCATGTTTCACTTATGAGGGGTGTTGTACGTTTTAGTCGATCGGGAAAACTAGCACCTCGATATGTTGGTCCATTTCCCATCACCGTACGCATTGGTTCCGTGGCTTATCGCCTTTTATCACCGACTCAATTTTCAGCTATTCATGACATATTTCACATTTCTCAACTACAGAAATGCCTTAGGCATTCCGATTCTATTCTTGAGCCTGCTGTTATTGAAGAAATTGAAGTTTCACCTAATTTGACTTATGAGCAACATCCTATTCGTATCATTGCAATGGAGGTTAAACGCCTTAGTAATAAAGATGTTCTGCTTGTGAAAATTCAATGTTCCTCAAATCCTAAGGAATGTTCTTGGAAATCCAGAGAATTCATCGAGCGAACACATCCAGAATTACTCTCTCGTGCTCCTTAAGGTGAACTTTTCACTTTAAATTTTTCTTTTGTGTTGTTGTGCCATAGTGTGGTTGTTACCTTTTGTTTTCTTCTTAAGTATTGCGAGGACGCAATTTCTTCAAAGAGGAGAGTTTGTAACAACCCGCATATTTTACGATTATATATATTTAAATATTTTATTTAAATGTAGCATCGTTAGTCGAATTAAAGTCCGAAATACTACTTTTTGTAAAAAATCTAATTAGGACTCGAGTCTACTTTCGTTGAGTTCAAAATTGCGTTTATAACCTTTTAAGTACAAACATTGATATGTTTGGAGTTGATTAGGATTTTGGTATTTTGTTTGGGCTTTGGGTTGTATTCTAGCCCACTAGCCCAATAAGTGAACCCAGACCCCTTACCACATACATCCCACTCCACTCCTCTTTATTCATTTTCATTTCCTAACACTCTCAAGCTAAATAAAAAAAATAGGGGAAGAGATAGGAAATTAAAATTCCAAAGCCTTAGTTTACTAGGAAATTCAAATTCAAGTTCTAGAAATCAAGGAGAAGCTTAGGTAAGCATGCACTTCATCTTCTCTATCTCAATCTCTCTTCAATTCTCAGAAATTCCTACATTAACTTAGGAAATTCATTTCATTTGATAATACATTGAAGATTCTTGAAGTCTTGTTGAAGAGGAATCGGTCTTGCTTTATTTTAGAGCTTCTCATTCATTGTTTTTGGGTTTATAGGTGAGCTCTTGAACTCACATCTATGTCTATACCTTTAATAGTTCTTAGGTATGAATTTCTAACTTCTATTTCATGTCCATTTGCTTTTGAATTGAATTGGTTTGGCGAATTTTCCAAATTTTGGCATTTTGAAGTTAAAATCTATGAAAATCCTTATATGGATGTTTGGACATGTTGTTCGGAGTGTATTGATGAGTTTATAGGGCTAGGTTATCGCTTGGCATAAATCCCTAGCTTGTCGCTCTTTCGATCGGCTCCGAGATGATTTGGCCATCATTGGACTTGGCTAGTTTTTTATGCCCAAGCTTCAGCTCAAACGTCTGGTATAATGCTCAGATGTCTGGGCCATCGGAATAAAAATTCCAGATGTACAGCTCAAATGTCTGAGCTAACTTCTCAGACATCTGCGAAATCTGGAGGAGAATTTCAGACCTTCAGCTCAGACGTCTGAGAAACCAACAGACGTCTGATGTGTTAAATTCAGCCAATTTGCCTAATTTATGTGGGTTTGCATTTAAATCAATTTTTGGTCGATCGGATTAGTTATAATCACTTTTATCGACTTTGATGACTTCTTTTTTGGATTTTTGAAGTATCCATTTGATGGATTTGATATCGGTTTTTATGGTTTTGATTCACGTTTTCGTATGTGAATTTTTGGTGATTGAATGTTTTTACAATCATTTCTGTAATTTGTCACATTGAAATATAAAAAGGTTTCTATACTAGCAATAAATACTCAAATTCTTTCAAAAAAATGTTTAACATTACTTTTAATACAAAGCTCGTTTTCAAAACCATTTTCCAATCTATTAGTATATACAAACCTTTACCTCATTCATATAAGAAATCTAATTAAACGACTTAGCAAAACAAGTGGCGTGAAACGCTTGTGTTTACTTCGTCGGTTAATTCTTGGACTTGTTCGATTGAACTCTTGTGACAATTTTCTAGTCGAAATCTTCAATTTGTTCGTAAATATTTTAAGTTAAGCCGGTGGTTATGGGACATGAAGCTAAACTCATTTATCTACTAGCTTAGTGTAATTTGCACTTCTTATTGATCAATGGTGATCATTTTATGGTTTAGACTAGCAATATGCGACGTCTCTTTGTCCCCGTGGGGGACTGTACCTCTTTTTTGGAGCTTCCTCTCACTTTTATAGGCTAGCGACCTATGGGTTATATGGAGTTCGGATCATCGGGCATACCGCTACACTACATCGTTGTTTCGGCTTATCAGGTTCATCGAGTGTAATGCTATACTAAGTTGTCAGATTATTTGAGTTTCAAGTTCATCGGGCGTAACGTTGTACAACATCGTTGTTTCAAATTATTTGAGTTTCAGGTTCATCAGTCATATCGTTGTACTACATCGTTGTTCCGGCTTATCAGGTTCATCGGGCGTACTGTTGTACTACATCGTTGTTTCGAATTATTTGGGTTTTAGGTTCATTGGACGTACCGTTGTACTATAACGTTGCACCGGCTCTATAGTTTCGACCATGGGATAGCGTCTCGTTTGTGATACACGTGTTGGTGAGTTTTCATGCTCCCGTTTGTGATAGGCCTCCCCCTTTGTATTTTATGGATTTCTAATTATTGATTTCTTGAAATTGTGTTTCACCATCTATTGCGAATTGGCATTGATATGTTTTTCCAATATTTGAGGTTTGGTGAAAAAGCTAAAGAATATGACATTCTTTTTGGTGTTTGAGAGGGTTTGAGATATTCTATGATTTCCATTGTTATCATATATATTTGTTATATCTCTTATTCTATCTCATCGTATATGATATTTATAGCTAGACTGATCCGTTTATTATTTTCTTCTTAAATAATACTCGGGTCAGACCGAGGAGTTTTCAACTGCTTCTACTTGACTTCTTATCAGGGATCATCATCTGACTTTTGGCTAACTACTTAACCTAGTAGTTTTTGCATTCATACATTCGAGATAGAGACTGATTGATGTATACTTAATCTTTTGTGATGTAGTTGATCTTGTTTGACCACTACTTTGATGTACACTTCTATGTATTATATTCATATCTATTTTCGCCTTAGTGATATGAATATTGTGCATTGATTTCATGATATGCTTATTTTTCCGAAGACCCCATAGCCATTGTGTAGTAGCCCCGGGTTTGTATTTGATATGTCAGATTTCCTCTTGAAAAGAAATGCATATCATACTATCTGACATATGGGTACTAGCACAAAGCAATTACACAGATTATCGCTCCTCAACATCCTTATTCTTCATGCTAGTCGACGGCATTACCCTGTAGTGACCTTGGCTAGTGTGAGTATAGAGGTGGGGTGTCACAGAGACCCAACAACTTCTTTATTCCATTGAAGAAAAGAGTACAAAAGAGAGTGAGAAGAATAATGGTGGATGCTCTCACACACTCACTTGCATATGAAGATGAAATTGCTTCATTTAAATAGACTTGAAAATGAAGGGTTTCTTGGAGATTTAGAAAATCAATTTCCTGATACCCAAATATCTTTTCAAATTGCATGATTTGATTTTAGTACAAATAGATGGCGTAATCTTTGTTTCCATATTTTTCCATTGATTGATTGATTCTCCATACCTAATCATTTATTTCTTCATATAACAAATGCATTGACTAATTAATTTGGTTGACTAATTAATTACTTTCCTTCCAAAATATCCTATCATAAACAAGCCAAATTAATTGATTGATTGAACCAATTAATCAATTTCTTTCCTCCTCAACAAATATTTGAATCATCCAAATTTAACAAAATCGTACTAATTAAAATAATTAAGATCGACAACCAAACTATGTCCAAATGATAGATTTTCATATTCGTTAGCTCTTTAGACAACATTTGCTAATATTTATGTTTGTATTTAAGTATCCCAAAGATAAATATGAATGTCCATTTAAACCGGTAGTTTGGGATAATTTTTTTATATTATATATATATAAACAAGTTTGTTAGATATGAAAAGAGCCTACTAACATTCTTACTACATAACAACTTTCTACAATCCAACAAATTGGTTTATTCTAGCATACATTACTCAAATTAAGGAAATTATAAAATTGTTCATTCGTTGACCATGTCAATTAAAATAGATACTAGTGGAAAAAGTACTCTTTTGCCTCAATAATATTTTATTATTTTCAATTATGAATAGTTGACTGAAAGTACAATATAAAAAATAAATATATGAAATTTTGTAACTTTCATTGTCATATGCTAATTAATAAGATAGATAAAGATATAGAAATGAAAAAGGCATAGACAATGTAGGGATTCCCTTTCTCTTGCCTACACCGGTGCTTTACGACGAATGAATTATTCTAGATTTAACTGCACCGATAAATAAAGAGAAAAGATAAGGTTGTCAAGAAGGTGTAAGAAATTTCCAATGCACGCCACGGCTGCATGATAATACTAATAAAACATATGACAAATAAGAAGCATCCATAAAGTGTAGGGTTTCCTCAAGCACTATTTAATAAACCAATAGCCAATCTCAAGGTTAGTTATGGTGCTAGGCGAGCTAGGAAATCGAGAAGGGCAACCCATTAAGAAGGAGCAGTAATTAGGGAAGATGAAGTTGTAACAATAAAACAATATTTGAAATTTAAGATTGTTAGGTACTTTCAAACCCAAGTACTTCATAGTGTAATGGTTAAGGCGACATATACATTGGTTCTAGTTCTAAAGTTCAATTCCATTCTTTGATAATGCTAGTTTTGATAGAAAGGTGAAAAGAAAAAATTGGCCTAGTTGGGGCCTCCCTTGGCCGAACTAACAAATAGAAAAATAATATGGGGTAAACAAAGAAAAAAGAATTTCCTACAAACTATCGATGATTATGTAGGTAATTTGAGTAAGAAAATTTATGGATTCCGAGTGTCTACCAAATTAAGGCCTCTATATGCCCCTCTTACACATGACCAATAACTATAGAGGATCCGTAATGAACCTCGATAGTTAATGTAGTGTTTTAATGCATTGGAATGACTAACATAACAAGGCATGAATACTAATAAACTACTTAATTTTATTACTAATACAAATTGGTTTTTCAAATAATAACGTTTTGTTTGGAAAAACAAACATCACCAATTATGTCAAAACAATATATAAATATATAACTTATTTGTAACTAAAAACATAATACAAAAGCTGAATATTGCAAATAGTCCAAATTTAAACTTTGTTCACCACCTTAAACAATTTTGCATGATTTAACAGTATAACAGTAGAGCGGATTGAGTTTACTTGCACTATTTTCTGAAAATACCTTTATTGCTTACAAACAGAATTGTTGATCCATAGAATATTTTCTTTTATTCATACAAAATATAAAATAACAAAAATAGATTAAAAACATAATAATTATCATCAGACACCACCATTGAAATGAGAAGAACTTGAACCTGCACCATATAAAGGATTCTTTACACTATCAATATTATCGTCATCTTTATCTTCATCTAGGAGAAAACAGAGATTAGGATCCCAAGCAAACTCAAAGTCATTGACACTAAGAAGCATACTAGAATTATCGTTTTCATCTTTCTCTTGGACGGCTGATTGGTAGTTAAGAGTGGTATTTAACATCGATGAATTAACACTACCATAAGGGGGCCCGGCCTGTTTATTGTGGCTTTTAGGTAAAAGATGGTTGTGCTCCTCATTGCCAGTCATTATGCCCATGGCCGGGTCTAATATCAAGTTCTCCATATGTTTCTCTACATGGCATACAATTTTGGTGCTGCATTTATAGTAGTGTCTATCAATTTATTTTATTTAAAATACACATACAATTATAGGTATTTGGATAGTTTAATCCAAACATGATAGGTACAGAAGATGTCTTATTTAGGTAATTCAAAATATAGCAAAATAAATTGATTTATTATCAGTTAATCGAAAATCCAATAATAGAATGCTACCTGTGGTTGACATTCAACCATGATAGAACAAACTATACGTGATTTTACTTAAATATATTTATAATTGTTTACGTAATAAAAAATAAATGTAGCTTGTCAAATTCAAAAGATTGAAATTATAGCATTTTATTTTATGCCACCACTCATGCCACTACAATTTATATAGCAGATAACCTACATCATCTCTAATCTTTATAATTATTTTGGCATGTAACATTATATAGAAACATGTTTAGAAAATAATGTACAAGGATAACATAAATCTTACAAAGCCTTTAATAGTATTTGAAGTATTTTGATAACTGTTAAATTGGGGAATAAAATAAGTGAGGGAAGTGGATTTATATTAGATGAGTTTACTAAACACAATAATTACATGATGAGGTCCTACAACTTATCTATACTTACTATTAAAACTGAGCATCTCTTTGAGCTCTCTCGTTGATTCATGCCTTTTCCACTTCTCATTAATTAAAAGTAAGATATTCAATCTCTTTTTAATAATATTTTTTACCATTAATAAACGGTAATGTTTTAACAACCTATCTATTTTAATGAGAAGACTTGATGTATTATATTTTGGTCTTCTTTTGCTGAATTAACTCTAACGATTAGTTTGATTTAAATATTTTAATCAAATTCTTTATAAAAATAATTTCATAACTAAATTATTTTGTTTATATTTTTCATCCTGTATTAACTTCGGGTCTACATTTGTTGAACGTAAAGTAGGTCCCTGTCTATAATTTTCTGTAAAATGTGTCTCTACTACTTTAATGTCACATCCAAGCTAAAATAAACATCCACCAACTCATTTAATTCTAATTTTTGAAATGTGGTAACTTTTTATACATTAATTGGATTTAAGAATTTTTTACCATTAAACCACAAATCTAATAAGCGTTCCAATGATATCCATTGTTGATAGCTAAAATTAAAATTTTAAAAGTATTTTATATAGTAGTTTTATCTACATTTATGTGATGTCGTTATTTTGTATCATCGCATTGCGTGCTGCATTTTTGTAGTTGCATTATTAAGGACAATCATAACCTTTATATAGTAGTTTTAATTACATTACGATAATGCACTTATTATCTTTTAGCCTGTTTGCGAGAAATTTCTTTTTGAATTATGCAATTATGGTCGCCTATAAATATTGTAACTGCATTTATGTAATGCATTAATAATTGTGATTGTATTTGATAATTTATTCTACCTAAAAGCAATTATAATTTAACTAAATTTAGAAAAAGCAGTTATAATTTATAAGCATTTTTTGAATTAATTTAATTGCTTTTGAATTTTTAACTGTATTTATAACATAGTAATAATTTTGACTATTTTTATTAATTTTATCCAATCTTAAGCAGTTATAAATTAACTGCACTAAGTAAATATAGTCAAACAAGTTTTAGGTAAATTTAACTACGTTTGAAGATTTTAACCACATCATCTGATGTGGTAATAATTTCGGCTACATTTCAAAATTTTATTCAACCTTAGTGCAGTTAAAATTTAGCTGCATACAAAAGTGCAGTTATAATCCAATGACAATTTTGAATTATGCATGGTTACACTTGAATATTTCAACTACGTTTATGTGATGCAGTAATAATTTTGGTTGCGTTTAATGATTTATTCAAGCATAATGTACCTATTATTTACTACATTAAGGAAAAGCGATTGTTACTGAATTATGCAAATATAGTTGCATTTGAATATTTTAATAGATTTATTTGATGTAATACTAAAATTTTGATGTCTTTGACAATTTTATTAAACTTTAATGATAATAATTTAAATGCATTATGAAAATGCAATTAATTTTAAGTAAGTATCAAATATGAAATTGACTTTCAATTGCATATTTGTTAATTTTAACGTATTAATTTGAATGATGCAATTATTATTGCATTTTGAGCAATATAGTTATAAGTACGTTCTTTATATAAAAAAGCTACTACTTTTTTAGAGAATCAACACTCAGATACTTACATATACATAACACATATCATTTAAATTTTTTGATTCATCGGTGAAAACGGTTTGCCAATCGAATGCTCTAGAAAATATTATTGCATTTTGAATATTTGAAATTTTTATTGGTTTGAAGTATTAAAACGGGTGTATGAGTAGCGGTTACTAATAAAGCTGTCAACGAACATGGTTTTTATTAACGTAAATTATAAAAAGAAGGGTATTTTTCCATTATTAACTTTCTAACGTGTCTGTATGCAATAATTACTGCTCACGATTTTCAATCTCAAACAGTTTTGTTCCACTATAATGTTCGATGATTAGATTAGAAAACTGTTCGAAATATTTATCATAGAACAAACAATTATAGTACATGTAGCATTATTTCTCTTAAACAGGTTGCAGATTAGTAATCAACCAAGTCGAAGATGAGGTAATCTACTATAAGACTTTCATTTAATTATCAATTTATGTTTGGTTAGGATCACTAGATTTTTTTATAGGGCTTATTGAATTACTTCATGATTAAATTAATAAGATAATTAATTGTTAGGGGTTCTCCTTTTTTTAATTTTTATGTGAGAATTAAAAGTATAATATGACTTTAGTCTGTACACTACTACAAACCTACGGTTTTATACAGTAGTTTATCTACACTTATGTAATGTAGTTATTTTGTGTCACCGTGTTGTGTACTACAATTTTGTAACTGCATTATTGAGGATGATCATAATTTTAATTTCATTACAATAATGCACTTATTATCTTTTAGCCTGTTTGCGAGAAATTTCTTTTTGAATTATGCAATTATGGTTGTCTATAAATATTGTAACTGCATTTATGTAATGCATTAATAATTATGATTGTATTTGATAGTTTATTCTAGCTTAAAGTAATTATAATTTAACTAAATTTAGAAAATGCAGCTTTTGAACTAATTTAATTGCATTTGAATTTTTAACTGTATTTTTAACGTTGTAATAATTTTGACTATTTTTACTAATTTTATCCAAACTTAAAGCAGTTATAAATTAACTGCACTAAGTAAATATTGTCATACAAGTTTTACGCAAATTTCATTAATTATGGCTACATTTTAAAATTTTATTCAATCTTAGTGCAGCTAAAATTTAGCTGCATACAAAAATACAGTTGCAATTCAATAATAATTTTGAATTATGCATGGCTGCATTTGAATATTTCAACTACGTTTATGTGATGCGGTAATAATTTTAGTTACATTTAATGATGTATCCAAGCATAATGCACCTAAAATTTAACCGCAGTAAGGAAAGCTGTTATTATTGAATTATGCAATTATAGTTGCATTTGAATATTTTTATTGATTTATTTGACACAATCTAAATTTTGATGTATTTGATAATTTTATTCAATCTTAATGATAATAATTTAAATGCATTATGAAAAAGCAATTAAGCATCAAATATGAATTTGACTTTCAATTGCATGTTTATTAATTTTGAACGTACTAATTTGAATGATGCAATTATTATTGCATTTTGAGCAATATAGTTATAAGTACGTTATTTATATAAAAAAGCTACAATTTTTTAAGAGAATCAATACTTGCATATACATACACATATCATTTAAAATATCATAAATTTTTTGATTTACCGGTGAAAACGATTTGTCAATCTAATGTTCCAGAAAATATTATTGCGTTTTGAATATTTGAAAATTTTATACGTGTGAATTACTAAAATGGGAGTAAGAGTAGCGGTTACTAATAAAGGTGTCAACGAACATGGATTCTATTAACGTAAATTATAAGAAGAAGGAAATTTTTATTTGCATAAATCATGTAGCCATGATTTTAGTTAGGAACGCAACGTTCTTTTGTTTGCGCAATTGTTCCTATTATTCCATTTATGACTTTCTAACGTATTTGTATGCAATAATTACTGCTCATGATTTTCAATCTCAAACAGTTTTGTTCCACTATAATGTTCAATGATTAGATTAGAAAACTACTAGAAATATTTAGCATGGAATAAACAATTGTAGTACATGTAGCATTATTTCTCTTAAACAGGTTGCAGATTGGTAATCAACCAAGTCAAAGACGTAATCTACTATAAGACTTTAATTTGATTATCAATATATGTTTGGTTAGGATCACTAGATTTTTTTGATGGGCATATTGAATTACTTCATGATTACATTAATAAGACAATTAATTTTCAGGGGTTCTCCTTTTTTTAATTTTTATATGAGAATTAAAAGTATAATGTGACTTTAGTCTGTACACTACTACAAACCTATAGTTTTCTAATGGGCTTTTGGTGTTGTTATTTTGTTGCTAATTCAATTAGCAACATCTAAAGCTCCTATGAAAAATGATCGCCACTAAAAAGTTAGTCATTCCATTGTTGTGCCAATTTACCAATGCTTAATGATATCGATATTTTTGTGATACTGCGTAGATGTTGATAGTATAATTACTAGAACATATGCTTACATTTATTCAAGCTTTCAATGATATTATACTAGCTTACGTGTTTAAAATTGGGAAAGATGTATTAAATTCCAACGTACATGTCTGCTTAAAAAAGTATATGTATGAAACCATCATATGATCAGGTATTCATCAATCTGCTCTCCATTTTTCTTCACATTCTAAAATAATAATTTTAAATAATTTATTCTATTTTGGAACTTCACATTCTTGAAGGATCCAACATGTGAAAATCAAAACTCTTTGATGATGTAAATGAAGATCAAGAAAGAAAGTAATTCACGCATCATGTTGGGCTAAACATTGATTTTAATCAAAATCAGTTAATGCTTTTCTCACTTCAAAATGCATGAATCAACACGCTGCATTATTGAATACAAATCAATGATTCACCAATACTTGACCACACTTCATTTTTTTAAGGTATTCGATTCTAATACATTAACTAACATAACATCATTCGAGAAAATAAGGTATCTTCGTTAACATGATAACAAATGATTGCTTGTATGGAATAGTTAACTGTCGGTTTAAGTTTCAACTTCATTTCAAAAATTATTGTTTCTCACATATTCAATTTTAAGATAGGGTGTACTTCATTGTTGTTTGGGCATATTCTTATTAATTAACCTATTTTTCTAATAAAATGACATGAGAACATGTTTTTTATTATGATTAAAACTTAGAATTTTAACTATCCTAACTTAATTGATTGCACAAAGAAATAAATATGGGTAAATTCGATTAACCATTGTCCTTCTAACAGACAAGTAGAACTTCCATTTACCTGAAGTAAAAACTAGCACGGATACTACATTAACATTTATTTAGCGAGTTGTATTGCTAAAAATCTGAATTCAATAGTAGTTATTGTGATTTATGTTACATTCACCATTACCTTCAGAGATAAGGTTGCTTAACATTAAATTTTTTATTTTGTACGCTATCAAACTTAAAATGATTTCGTTTGTTATTTCTAGCATGGTGCGTTTGTTTTAAATTATCAAACTTGCACTACTATTGCTTTTCTCTCTTTTTCTGCCATTGTAGCTCATATTTTACATCTTCAAAATAGTTGCTGAGTTTTCTAATGTTTTTTGAATAAGAATAAATGATATTATAAATATTATTATGAACAATAAATGTAATTTTTCACAGAATTAAAGAGCTTTCAATTCCTTTGGGCGATTTTATATTGATTTTTTGTAAGCAATCACTCTTTTCTTAATTTAATTTATGTCGCAGATTAATCTTTCTACAAATTACATGTGTGAAGCATGGGTTCACACTAGTTATAACTTAAATTAAGATAATTTTGATAAAATATAAACCATCTAAGTTTTATTCCTTAATTTTTCTATGTTAGGAAGGAGCCAATTAAAATATTAACAACTTCACCAACATTCTCATTATAACAACACAACTTTCTTTCATATAATTAGAAAACTAGTTTCATTTATTTGTTTTTCATTTTTTCATTTGCAACATATATTTTCTAGACTACCATAACAAATACCCTTAATTTTTGTTTAGGTACAAAAAATTTTCAATGGGGAGGTTATAACATAGTGAAGCCTACAAATAAGCTAATTTGATTAAATATATACTCTCCATATCCATTTTTCTTAATTTTCTTATGTTAATAATGAAGAAAACCCCAAACTAGTGTATATGAAACATAAAAGTTGATTAAGGGGACCTTCAAACTTAGTAAATATAACAAATATGCTAATTTTGATTTTAAAAAATATTCTCTATATTTGTATCCTTGTTTCTTAATAATTAAAATTTTAATAAATTCATCTACATTCCTAATTACAACATCATTAATTTATTTAACATATTTAGAGAACTATTTTCATTTAGTATTTTCTTCCCTTTCATATGCACCATATGTTTGGTTGACTACCGTAATAAAAAACCTTAGTTTGAGTATGGTGATTCCTATATAATGCATCAAAGTTTACAATACAATTTATCCATTCCATTCGTACCAACAATTAACTTCATAAAGCAGCCATGAAATCAAAGCAATAAATTAGTACCTACCAAGTTTGATATGATATTTCGTTGTAAACTAAAATTAATTTTGTGAAAAATCAAGTTAATATATACCTTGGATATGCAGAATCGTTGAGTAGCATCTGGCGGTTTTTATTACAACTCCTCATCATCGACTTTTTAATCGTCTTCTTTCGACACTTCCTAACAAAACAATATTTAGTTATCATAGTATATCTTCTCGCTAAGTAAATAAACTTTTACAATCCTTAATTTCAAAAACATAATGTGTGTACACGCACGCGCATACGTGTGTGTATTAATAATAGAAAACAAGAAATTACCTTTTAGTTACTTTTTTTACTATTTCATAAGGTGTTCTTCGTGGTAGAGGTGCAAATGCTTGTTTCAGGAGAGGTTGGACTGGTGGTGCCTTCTGGGGAAGCCGAGGCATCTCTGATCCACAATTGTTGAAATTGTTAACTGGAATCTCTTGTAATTTAGTTGAAGCATCTTCACAATTTGCAAAAGTGCCAAGCATAGGTAATGGTGGATCCTTAATATTCGATTTCTCCTTAATTTTGGAACAACTTCTTACAATTGCCATTAGATCCCAATCATTTTCCATAAGTAAATGGAATTTTGGTATTGAAAAAAAATAGCTGCTAGCGGTGTAAGGAGAATGTTGTCTTCCAATTTATAGCTAGGTTTGTGAGTAATGTTATGAAATGAAATTTTTTATAAAGGGGTAATTGCAAATAATTGGTAGACCTCTAACTTTAATGTCATAAATGTGAGTATAAATACTATATCAATTTACCATTTAATAATATGTTGTTTTCTCTTAATGTGTTTCCACATTTGAACTTTTAGTGTATAAAAGAAATAAAGTTCACTACAATAATTATTGTCTTCTGCATTTACACTAAAATTTGGTGCGACTATAATAATCTTTTATGGTGGAATCTATCAACTTTTCAAAATTTATTTTTGGTAAGTAAAATTATAGTTTTTAATTATAAAACCATAATAGCATCGGCCATCATAAACATATGCTGATTAACAAATCAAAAGTGCTAAAAGATTGGTATATTTAGTAAAATTATTATTATTGATCATTTGAGATAAAGAAAGCCATGAAATTCAGTAAGAATTATATAGTGATTGGAATAAATAAATTAAAAAATAAATATAAAAATACTTTAATTATGCTTCCTTTATAACTTTACTTACTTCAATAATAGTAGTATTTTTCTATGTATTAATATTTTTTATGCTTTACCTTCCACAAAGGTACTTCAGCTTAATAGATTTTTCGAATAAAAATAGTGTATAAACATATTTGACAAATTACTCAATGTACGATCTAGTATTTTGCACCGATTTTTCGTGCAACGACCTTTGCTATTTTTTATTTCATCAAACAAGTACTAATAAGTTTGGCACTTTAGCTTAAATAGATTTTGCAATAAAAATATTGTTATAAAATATTTGATAAACTACTAGTATTTTGCACTGATCTTTCACGTAATGACCTCTGCTACTTATGAACGCATCAAATAAGTACTAATAAGTTTCAAGTATAGCGACACATTTATATATCATTTCATTAATATAGAAAATGACATATTGATGTATCGTTTTATGAATGTACGAAACATGTCTTACTATAATGTCATTTCTATATCTAAAAATATTACACTTAAATGTATCGTTGTTTCATTTACATATGAAATGGTACATTAACCTTGCATTTAAATGTAGACAAATAAAACATTTGCAAAATTAGGAATGTAAATGATTATGTCTCTTTTGTAACTTTTTGATATATCTATTTAAATTGCACTATATAAAGTATATATATGTAGTGTTTGGTGCTGTTTTAGTGAAAAGATACAAGGATGCCTCTTTAGGAACATATAAAACAATAACTCTATAGCCCTTTAAATTCGAGAAATCAGAACTCATATAGTCAGTGATGTACCATCTAATGGAACAACCCTGTGGTCATAAATATTTTGTGGTTGAAAAATAACACAAATATGTTATAAAGACAACAGAGTTTCTAGTTTAAGTTTTTAATGTTGATGGTTTAAATATTTTTCTAGTCAAATAGTCTTCATGATATTCGAACTTTATACTACATCTTGTTTTCTTGAAAAAGGTATGTACGTCGTTAAATCAAATGATAGATGCTAATATTAGTACTGATTTTTGGGTTTATTGTGGAAATAAACCATAGTGGAAGCATAAAACACATCCCTTGTTACTTATCTTGATGTATGTATAGTGATAGGCATATTTACTCAGGGCCGTTCCTTTGAAATTATTTTTAAGTTTATTATAAGATGCATTACTAAATTTTTTATTCTAAAAATAAAATAGTTACATGTTTAATGATTGTTAAATATCAAAACTATTAATTCAATATACGATGTGATAGATATATTCAACTATCGAAGTTGATAGTCTTATATTGGTTATTGTTTCATACATTAATGTATTATTTTTTACAAATTAACGAAGATGCTTATGATTATACATTAAAAATAATCAGGGAAATATTTTTTAATAATTTGTCTTTTATCATAAAACATAATAGATTTGACAATTTTCCAAATGGTGATATTTATAATTATTACTATCTAGGAATTCTAATGTAAAAGTGAAAAGGATTTACATATTCATCGCTAAAAAGGTAAATATTGCATAAACGATCCGTAGTGATAAAAAAGAACTATATTCCAAAATTCCAATATCATGAATCCTTTAACGTATAAATGGAAATTACAACTGATAATTATAAGCATCATAATAAATGTATATTCCAATTATATAGAATATACAAATAGGACCTAATATTCAACTCTACAACATTTGTAGAGAAGAGGTCCACTAGGTCCAACATACCATTATATCAGATGTAACGACCAAGAATTTTAGTATATTGATTTTGAGAAGTTTAAATTGATTTTAAATATTAAGAAGTTAAATATAAGTTAGATAGCTAGGACTTTACAAATAGCGCTTATATTTGATAATTAAAATGTTGAATTAAATAATTAGAAATATTTAAAATGATTGAATCTTGACTTTGAATTAAATGGAAATGAATTTGAAAATTGATTTAAATTCTATTTAAATAAGAGCAAAGATAGTAAACTTTTAATTTGGACATAATAGTGATTAGTTTGGCTTTTACAATATTTGTTTTAACTAACGTATAAAAATTGCCTTTCGAGGCACTATCTCATATTTCAACGAAACAAGTTTAGTTGGATCCGTAATAATAAATTAGTATATGCCCTCGAATTTTATGGCGATTGGACGCGTCGTTTAGTCATGCAAGATTTAAATGCCTATAAACTAATTTTAGGAGTTAATATAATATAACTGTGTTTGAAAAGCTATATTCTACATGTGATTGAATTAGGTCTCGATACTCGTTTCGTGGTGTTCGAAATATGGATATTACATATAGAACGCTAGGAGACACATCTTAGTAGGAGTTTGAAATTTTTGGACGTTTAAAGTTGGATATTTTCGCGCGTGTGTGTATGTGTGTAATAGGCCATAACCATATCTTATTGTTGCCCATGCTCTCCACTATTCAGCCACACCGCGAGATTAAGGCCCAACCTTTCGTCCTCTATTTAGAAACGCGATGAAAACCATATAATGTTTTAAAAATTCCAAATCAAATCCAATGGCTAGAGAAGTTTTGGACCACTGCAAGCATTATCAGGCAAAATGGTCAACTAAAAAAAAGTTCACAGCATCGAGTGTAGTGCATTCAACGATTGGATTGGGCCGCAACATGGCGAGGCGGTGCCAATTTGTAAAAGAATGTCGCTGCAGTTTTCGCATGATTTCTCAATGTTAGTGACACTAGAGGGGGCGGGGTCTGAAGGGGAATTGTGGAGGATAGAGAGGGACTCCTTCGGCCAATGTTGGGCAGAGTGTAGTCGATCGTGGCGGTGGCAATTCGAAGTTGAACAGAAAACCATTTTTTGGGTTTTTTGTTCGCTAACGACAACTGGAGGGAACGAGACTTGCGGCATGAACTTTTCATGGTCTGGGGGGTCCGACAACGAGGTTGCGATCGGACCTGGTAGTGCTAGGCAGTAGGGAGAAGCATTGGATGAAGGTAGCATTAAGTTCGACTGCGTTCGAATGTGTTGAGGGAGAAGGTGGACTAGTAGAACTGAATGGTGATTAGTTAAATTTTGTGCAATTAATTATTATATAATAATTTAAAAATCGATAACTTAAAAATTTAATACTCTCTCATGTGAGGTCTGATCGAGGTGAAACCAATTGCATTGCCCTCGTGATGACATAAGCTTCGCAATGGATATGGTTGGATGGATTTGGAGAGAATTGGAATTTGGGCTAAAATTAGATGTCGTTGGATTTTAGTTCCACATCGAAACGCCTCGGCGACAATTGAAATAATGGTGGGTTAAACGCACCTTTTTGGTAAATCAAATATGTTATATAGTTGATAAAATTGTTGATTGGATGTTGATGTGCACGTAAATGTGCATAAATTTACATCCATATTTTATCTCTTTTTATTTAATTAAACATCATATTTGAGCATTTTTAACATATTTAAAATCAAAATTCAATTATTTTCAAACCATCATATTTTCATCTTCATTCAGGGGCAAAACAGTCATTTTGTACATGTGTCAATGTAAGAATTTTACTTGGACAATTTTTATGATTTTTATAGGATATTTTGATGCATACGAAACAGGGATTCATGATGATATATGCATGCACAAGGAACGACAAAGGAAGAAGAGGAAATAATTCAAATTCAAGACCATGGAGGACTCCACCCACTTACCTCGATTTTCAATTAAGAGCTAAGCACATGCTAAAAAGTCATTAAAGCTTCATGTACATTTAAATAGGAGATTAGTGGATGTTAATGATTACTTTGTGGCCACATTACCGCAAGGGTACTTTGGGAAGCTCCCTAAAAAAGGAATTAAGGTTTTATGCACGTATAAATAACCCTCTTATGTACATGAAACCATATTCTACTCTTTCATATTTGTTAGGAAATTAAGAAAGTAAGTTGTAAGCTCTGTATTGAATGAAATAAAAATGGCTTCCAAGTATCCTTCTCCTCTTTTTTCTACATGTTTTTCTTTGCTTTTATGTTAATGCTTATTCTATGCTCTCTTTCTTTTGATAGTCATAGCTTAGATTTACATTTATGCAAGTAGTGTAGCTTCAATTTTCATGCAAATAGATAGTAATTAATCTCTCTTTCTTCTTTTGCTTAGTTTTTTTTTTTTTTAATGTTGAAACTTACATATTGTTGATTTGATAACACAAATGAGTAGTTAAACCCCCTTCAATTTATGGGTAATGAAGCTCTCAAATATTATGTAATTTCAACATTTCTTTAATTTATGATCTCTTTTTGTTTATGCTTATGGGAATGAATGTTGATAAAAGTTTATACAAGTGAGTTTGGTTGTTTATGTTACTCTTGCAAATGAGCTATTCTTATTCACCATAAAAACAAGTTGCATCATCATTTGCTAATCAATTTTTGATTTTGAAATGAAAGTAAAAATGAAATTTGATGATCTATATTACTAGTTACAATAGTAAATAGATCATTCTTAAAATAGTTTTTGCTTTGGCTTCATTTTCATGAGAATTAGAAGTGGCATAATTATTGTATTATAGTTTGATGGTTTGAGTTATGTTAATCAATAACATAAACAAACCATACTTGTGATAAATGCAACGATTATTTCACTTAATATCAAGTTAGAGATCATAAATTATTTGTTTGTTGATTTACAAAAAATATGAGAGTGGATCTGCCTCTAAATTGTTTTCTAGTCTCGTAGTTTTAATCTCATTTTAATTCTAGTTTTACCTTCATTTTGTTTCTAGTTAACAATCTATTATCTATTTGGTCTAATTTGATTGAATAGATTTTTAAAACTTAAAAATTCCCTGCGGATCGACCCGTACTCGCTACGTGCTACATTCGTACACCGTGCGCTGGCGGTAAATTTAATTTGTAAATTTTCGACTATTTTCTAAACAGATAGAAAATTAGCCGATTAACAAGACGCTGTTGCAGGGTATTGATTTGATTTTAATTTTCTATTCTTCGAATTATTTTCTTTTGAGTTTATTGTGTGGTTGTTTTGTGTGTTAATTTGCATTTAAATTTTTTTTGTGTTCATGTGATTTTTATTTATATTTGTTTGTGTGCATATTATCGTAGCCTTTCTATTTTCATTTGCATTTCATATTTTTTTAAAAAAATACACAATTTCAATTGAAAAAGAAAAAAAATTCATTCCATTAGATTTACAATTCACTGTTTCTAGCGAAAAATCACTGTTGCTTTCTTATTCCCCTCTCGGATTTGCTCTGCCTTCCTTCTAGTGCCACTGCTGTGCGACCACCAAAAACACCTATTCTCCAGTGAACCACCTATCTACTGCGCTTCCTCGACAAGCATCTCCTTCACTTCCAATACTTCCAACAATTTCAGCCACACCATCCAGTACTACGGCCTTCTCTCTCACTAACCATTCATATACAAACTCCACAATTCCACTCAAACAAACATCATTTGCTTCTTACATATCCCACTGCAAACTTCAAACCCATCATCAAACCAAACTGCACTGCAATCACCCCTGATCCTCTAACCATCTACTTCAGCTAGCCCTCTGCTGCAACACATGAACACATTTCCATTTCCTTCACAACTTCATATCTGCCCCTCCTCCAACATACATCAGTGCCCAAACTAATCCATATTCACATCTCCATCACTTCCATTAAATCACCCCATATACTTGCCTGTCGATCGTTTTTCCAGTTGGGGCTAAAATAACCGCCTTGCTTTGCTAAAAAAAATCGCCGTTTAGAACAAAAAAATTGCTAATAAATCTGCAAGCTTTTGTATCGTTTTTCATCTCTAGTTTTATTTTGAATTGCATTGTTGCTTGCTCGAATTTGCATTTATATATAAAATATTTCAAAATTCAAAAACAAAATAAACTTTATTTTAGTCTCATTGTAAACTCACGTTTAATTTTTGTTTTGCATTCATCTCATCTTGTTTTCTTTTCTAAAGGCAATATCCCAATTCACATAAAGTGAGAGATTTCATCACCATTTCCTTAGCCCACAAACGTATTTTATCATAGAATTTGACTAATAATAAAGGTTATACGTTGGGCCTAAGGGGGTCACGAGCTCACTTAGGGCTTAATTGTATCTTCACAATTGTTTTCTTTGAACAATTTATTTCTTTGAACAATTGTTCCTCTGAAGGTACTTAAACCTTCGGCTGCATTGCTACGGTGATTTGTGGTGCATCGATAACCCCTGTCCATTACCTGACTGAGAAATCTTTTTGTTGATTTAGGACAAAGTGTGATTATACAATTTTGGGTTAGGAGCTATTAAGGACAGAAAATTGTAATTAAGTCCTTTGCATTAATTTAGTTGCATTAGTTCATGCATAGTTAAAAAAACAAAAAAAAATCCAAAATCCAAAAAAAATGTAAATTTTACTTAGTTTTTAATCCAAAAAAAATAAACAAAACAAAAAAATCCTTGTTTTTCCTTTCCTTTAAAAATTTTCAATCAAAAACTTCCAGAAAAAATATAAAATCTTTTCAAAAAGAAAAAAAAATTGAAAATGTAAAAACAAAAATCAATTTCCATTTTCTAAAAACAAAAAAAATAAAAAATCCTTTTGGTAATATTTGAAAATTCGAAAAAAAAAAATACAAAATCATAAACATACAAAAAAATTGAAAAACCAACAGCAAAGCGAAAATCAAAATTTTCTTTTGAAATTAAATCTCACTTGGTAAATAGTTTTCTTCCTTGTAAAAAAAAAGAGAAGATCCAATAAAACAAAAACAAGTTTTCAAATCTACTTCCATTCTGTAAACTCGATTCTAACTCCTTACTCTTATTGACTTTCACTTGTGCATGAGTGCTTAGACTCGTGACACAACAACAAATCGTTAGCCTCGCGACTCAACAACTAACCGTTTGACTCGAGTAGACAATCCTCCCAAAATGGCGAAGAAAAACGCCCATTTAACTCTTATGGATAGAACCTTTCCTGATAAAGTTTCCATTCCATCTTGCATCACGTTACCCGCCTCTACGGGTAACCATTTCGAAATTCACTCGAACCATATTGCCACGCTTCCTGGCAATTTCGAGCACGATGACCCATACATTTTCTTGACTAAATTCAGACAAGTTTGCACAACCATTAAACTACAACAACTTTGCGATGACGGAATAAAACTTCGATTAATCTCATTCGCTCTTACGGACTACGTTGAAAAATGGTTGTATAGCTTACCATCGAATTCAATTAAAACGTGGGAAGAATTCGTAAAAGATTTCTTAAAAAAGTTTTATACCTTGGAAAAAACGAGTAGAATCCGAAATGAAATTGTAAATTTTCATCAATTCAAGGGAGAACCATTTGGAAAAACAATGACGACCGGGAATTTTCAGGCAATTGAAATTGGAATACTTAATTGATTTTAACTATCGAAAGTTAATTTCTTTACTTGAATTCAAATATAAAAACTTATTTGATAATTAAATTATTGAATTAAATAATTTGAAGTTGGGTAAAATGTTGAATCTTGGGTTTTAAGCCTGTTAAAAATAATTTGAAGGCTCGTAAAATTTATATTGATAGTGCTGAGAATAATAGAAGTGTTAAAATTGAATTTGGAAGTGTTTTGTTCAGTTTTGAATTTATATCGTTTAAATTGAATTTAAAAATAGCCTTCCGAGGCACAGTCTCGGAATTTGACGAAACCAGTTTCATTGGATCCGTAATATTGAATTTTTATCGGATTTCAATTTTCGTAGTGTTTGGAGTTGTTGTGTGAGCGTACAACATATAAACGCGCTTATATCTATATCAAAAATTCGAGACGATTTAAATTTAAAAATATTATATACCTTGACTGGTCAAATAAACTAAAAGTTAGAATTTATTTGCTTTCTACTCAAATCACTATAACAAAGTGTCTCCAAAACGTTCCCCTCTTTAAATATTAACAGCCGAAAGAAAAAATAATAAAAAGAGAAAAAAAAGAGAAGCTTCAAGAGGAAGCTTTCAGCCGCGTTTAAAAAAAAACAAACCAATAAGGGCCGATCTAAAAAAATCATTCATCTCTTCCTCGTTTTCAATTCGACTGAGAGTCGATTCTTAAAAAAAAAATCAAAATTCAGGAAAATGTTGATCGTTCCTTAATTCGAAAAAAAAGAAGAGTGGCTGCGAGCACGAAGTGATGGTGTACGCGAAGTACGGAGCTCGAGCTCGCGACCACGAGGCCGAGGAGTGAAGGTGAAGCGCGATTTGGTCACCACTATGACTTAGGATTTTGGTCGCGGTGGCTCTTCTAGGCCTTGGCTACGGCGACTGTAGACGTGGAGCACCGAGCGCTCGATTGGAGGGGGTGATGGCGTGACCTTAGGTTGGATGTGTGGTGAGGGAGGCAAGTTGCGATGGTCACAAATTTAGGGTTTCTGCATCGTGACGGCGAACCGCGAGGGTGGAAAGGGCGACGAGTTGATTTTGGGCATTTCACTGTTGAATGTTGAAGTACAGAAACTTCTTGTTGCGGTGTTGTTGTAATGGTTGTGGAAGATGTTTAGGCAGAAGAAATTACAAGCAGCAAGAATAATATTTTTAATTTTGTTATTTAGCTTAATTTATATATACGTATGTATAAATTTGCAATTGGTTAATTTACAATTTGCATTTCAGTTTTTCGATTTGAATAATCAGAAGTTAGGAAACAAAAGAAAAATATAATTACAGTAAAATATTTAAATACAGTTTATATATATGTATCTTCATTTTAAAATATGTAGATTAACATAATATATTTCCATTTAAAAGAATATTGAATATAAACATGTTTGAAAACCTGTGTGAAGTTAGAGAATTCTTATTTTATAAATATATATGAGATTTCTGAAATAAGAGTTTATAAAATAAAAAAAAGTTCAAACTAGCTTATTTTAGATCTTCAAAAGGGAAATTTAGTTTAAACGAAATTGTTAGCTAATTAAATTTATTGAATGGTAGTTGATTATTCAATCGGTTCAAATATTAATAAAATCCTACAATGCTTATTCAAGGTCAAACATCAGGAAATCTAAAGCAATATTGAAGTGGATTGCAAAACAAAAATCAAAGGTGATTTAATCTCACTTAGTTGAATTTAAATTTAAATTTAAATAGTCAAATTTAAACAATTGATTGATTGATTTGATTTGGTGTGCTATATATAGTAGTGTATAGTTTATCTTGGAATGTTTGATTTCCCGCATTAAATAGCGGATGATTTTATATTTAAAACCTATATACCGTGATATTCCACCTCGAAGTGGAGTTGGTAGTTTATGTTGTGCTAACGTCTGTGGATGTTGGGAAAACAGGTTGGAGGGATCCAGCTGGATTCCTCAACATATATTTAAATTGTTTATTATTCTCTGTTATGGTTATTTGGATATTCTGTGATGAATTATTTTAAAATATTGAATGCTATAGTTACTTGAATATATTTCGGTACTTTGAGCCATCAAATTACATAGAATTGGATTTTTGAAAAGAGAACAAAGAGCGCACTTTAAAGTAAAATAATTATAGAAAATTTGAATAAATTTATGAATGAATCGGAAAAAAATAAAGTGATTTTAGAAAGGAAATTTTTAATAAACAGAAAGATAATGAATTTTAAACATCAATGTATTATTTAAAAGAACAAAGCATTTGTTTTAAATTTGCAATTTAAATTTTTAAAGAATAAAGAAGAAATTGGGAAAAATCTGAATTTATATATTTCAGTTAAAAGATTTAAAATTAATAGGACAAATAATAATAATAAAGTCCATAATTAATGAATTTTGAAATGAATTGAGTAAGTAAAGAAATTTATTTCAAATGGGGTAAATTGGAAATCAATTTGGAAAATTGATTTAAGTGATTGAAATTTGAAATTCTCCCTGAATAACCAAGTACGTTTTCAAAGTGAATTTTTAAATATAAGTTAATAGTTTAAAGCTGTTTTAAAAAGCAAGTTTTGGAAATTTATTTATTTCTAAATATTTAAATTTCAAAACTAAGTATTTTCTTTTAATCTGTTATAGTAGTATTTATTTTAAAGTGACTTGGTATTTGCTTTTAAATAGAAAATCTAGTTTATATTTTATAAAAAGTAACCTCATTTTAAATATTCCTAAAGTATATATTTTTAATAAAATATTGAAGTAGATTTTAGTTTAAATATTTTAAAGTATATTTTCTAATAAAGTGTTTTTAAAACTATTCTAAAATCTAAGTGTTTGTCCTTGGTGATTTCAGTGGAGACAGAAAATATTTGGGAAAGCTTATTCTGAAAAAGGAAGATGGTTTTAAACTGTTTTCAAAGGGTTGAAAATGGAAATATATCTTGCGAAGGTAATTTATTGTTTGATGGTTGTTTGTGAATGTTAATTGATAGTTAAATAACCGACTATCGATATTGGACAAATGCGTTGATCGTTTCGAAGAGACGGGGATCAGGATTTATTTCTCGAAAATCACTTCGATCCGGCTTGTACGTTTTCGTGGAAAACGAATTTGGATTCGAAGATGGAGCAGTGAAGTGCAAGGGCTAGTTGCTTCTAATCCTAAGGATATTTTCAAAATGGATGTAGCAGGAGTAGTGCCTTCGGTTCCGTTCGAACCCGGGACGGACTTGTATGGATGAATGCTTTCGGAACATCGTCAGGTGGACGATGGGCATTCTAAGAGATATTGTTCTAAAAGGTAACGCTTAGCCTAAAGCCTCATCAACCGGGAATGACTGAAAATCAGGGGTTATGCAGTAAGGCTAGGTGGGTAGCACCCATTTCAGGGTGAGGTCATCCCTGTCTAGATGTCCCTTTTTATTTCGGCTTAGTGGGCGGTTGCTGATCCCAACCACGGGGTGATCTTGCTCGGGACTGTCCAATAAGGGATGGTTCTGGCCTTGTGTTGCAGGGGACTTAGGGTGGGTCCTCGGTACGCTGATCTAAACCAGGTACCGTGACAGGTGGTACCCCAGTGCATAGTCATTAGTTGGAAATCCATTCTCCCTATGCGCTTTAACGAGTTTTGTTTGTACTACCCACTCTGTGGCTAGTAGTTGGAATTTAATAGATGTAACAATTTCGGCTATTTTATAAGTATTTGTATATAGACCCTATTATAATATCAGAGGTTTTCTAAAAAAATTGTTTTAGCTATCGTAAGGTAAAAAACCGATATGTTTATTTGTGGCGTGGTCTTATGAGATGCTTTTGTTTTCAAAGGATTTTTGAAACTTTAACAATCAATTGAGTGTGATTTTCTCACGTTGGTATTCCAGATTAACTCGGGTATTATTTAACTGTAATGCTCGGGTCAGACCGAGTATTATAAGATACAGGATATGATGCTGTGGAGCTCAGGAGACGCGCTAGATGACAATGCGTACTTTCGTACTTGTTTTATATATTTCCACTGTGTTGAGTAGCTGTGTATCCAGTTGTATGTTATTGATGTTGAACTATGATTGACGTACTCTGATGATGTAATATATAAACAAATATATTTGATTTTTGAGTAAAGATCATTTATTATCTATTATATTTTATTCCACTGCGATGGTTAAATTCTGATGTTGTTTCCTATTTTCTTCTTCTATCTCTTCTTCTTTAACCCTAATGGTTCGCATTTCTGTTCAACTTGAGTTGATTGATGTAGAATGGTGTTGACTCAAGGGGTACGGATTTGTTGGTCGTTACATAAATATTTTGAAAGATTCAAAGAGCTTTTGATAAAATGTCCACACCATAACTTTGAAAAATGGACAATTTTCCAAATCTTATACGATGGGCTCAAAAACAGCTCATGTATAATGCTCGACTCAATGCGGTAAGGAAACTTTCTTGCCGAACATCACGACGATGCTTGGAAATTTCTTGAAAACCTCGCAGAAAAATCATACCAATGGGAACGTTCGAATGAAAAATCAATTTACTCACGATCGAGTGCAAACTCAAATGGATCTTCTTTTGCTTTGGAAGCAAAAATCGACTCAATGATTAAATTTTTTGATAATGTTTTCTCATCGAATCAAATGAACCAAGTTTCCCAACCGATGTGTTATAAATGCAATGATCCTAATCATATAGCCGATCAGTGTTCCAACTCTGTCGAACAAATCAATGCTTTCAATGAAGCCAAAAATGACTTGTTTTCTCCGATTTATAACCTTGGTCGAAGAAATCATCCGAATTTTGTGCGAAACCAAAACAAACCCCACAATAATACGCTTCGTCTCAATTTTCAAGCATTCTTGAATAATGCTTCGAATCCTCCCTTTCAGCCCAACAATTTTCAATCAAACTTTGCAGGTCCGTCCCATAATCAACCGCAACAATCAAATTTTCAACCAAATTCTGCTCATCTCCCCAAGACGATAAATTTTTAAGTTCACTTGAGAAAACTTTTAAAACATTGGCTAAAGCAACTACTCAAAGCCTTCAATCATATAGCAATTTGCAAAATTTATTGACGTCATACATGCAAAACACAAACCAATCAATTGCAAAACTCGAAATGCAAATGAGTCGATTAGCCACGTCTGTAAGTGAACGCGAACGAGGAACATTCCAAAGTCGGCCTATTCCAAAACCCAAAAATCAAAAGAAAATTCAAATCAAGTCCATGCTGTTCAAGATAGCAACGTCATCCAATTGAATGCTATCACAACTCTCCGTTCCGTAAACAAATCAATAATCAAGTCGTTAATCCAAACGATTTACCGGAAACCTCTCTCGACACTTCTAAAAGAACGAACGAATCTGAACAGAACGTCGAGGCAAACGTTGAATCGAATGCCAATTAGAATTTTCTTCTTCTACTCGAGTAGACCCACCTACTAAGTATCGTGTTCCATTAACACATCAACTCAACCAAAGAAACACTCAGACCAAATGGAAAAGATGTTGGAAATTTTTAAACAAGTTAATTGTAACAACCCGCATATTTATCGAGTTTGTATTTAAATATTAACTCGTTAATCGGATTTTGGTCCGAAAAGCTACTTTTTGCAAATGGTCAAATTAGGACTCGAGACCACTTCCATTGAGTTCGAAATGTCGTTTACAACTTTTTTAAGTATAAACATCGATAGGTTTGGAGTTAGTGAAATTTCACTAACTTTTCCCGCTTTGGACTTTGGGTTAGTTTAGCCAATTAAGCCCAAGTTCCAACCCTCTTCTCCTCACTCTTCATAAATTTCCTAACTAATCAAGCTTTGGCATTAATGGTGGAGGGAATGGGAAATTAAAATTCCAAAACTCAAATTCAATTGCAATCCATCTTTCTACTCCAAATTCAAGAAGAAGACATTGGATTCAAGCTTCTTGTGCTTAGATAGAAGAAGGATTGATTCTTGCTTGCTTAAAACTTCATTTTCATTGATATTTGGTGCAAAGGTGAGATTTTTATCTCACAATTCTAGTCTATATCTATCTTGGGCTATTGGAAATGCATCCCTATCATGTTTGCATGCACATTTGCATTTGGTTTGGATTGGATTGGCGAAAAACTCCACTTTTTAGTGTTTTGGGGTGAATTTCTGGCTTAGGTCGCTCTGTCCCCCTTAGGTCGCCCAACATCTATAGGTCGTTCGTGTGGAAAGGTCGTCACCTTCATTTGGGTCGTTTCTGGCCTTAGTCCATTCGTCCACTATAGGTCGTTAGGCCTTAGGTCGCTTGGAGTTAGGTCGTAGGTCGGCAGGTCTTCAGCTCGCACGCGTTGAAAAGGCGCGTCTGGAGTTAGGTCGTTCGCGAGTTAACGTTAGGTCGTTTGCGAGTTAGCGCCCTAGGTCACTCGTGTATAGCTCGTTCGGAGTTAGGTCGTTAGGCCTTAGCTCGTATGGCCTATGCAATTTGGTTAGGTCGTCCAACCTCAACACCTTAGGTCGTAAGACCTTAGGTCGTACCCCTTAGGTCGTTAGACCTTAAGCCTTCACTATTGGAACTCGTTAGGTCGTAGCAACCATAGGTCGTAGGTCGCTCACACGGAGTTAAGTCGTAGGTCGTCTCCGACCTTATATCGCTCAGCCAGGTTTCACTTTAAGTCGTTAGGTCGTTTGGACCTTGTTTCCAGTTAGGTCGCAAGACCCTTAAACCGTTAGGTCACTAGGTCGCGATGTTTTAGGTCGCTGCACCCTATGCCTCTATAGGTCGTTCGACCTTGCTAACTTTTAGGTCGCGAGTTTTATAAGTCGCTCGCCTCCCTTAGGTCTTCACTAGGTCGAACCCCGTAAGCGGTGGCGTTGCCCCCGCACCCCCACCTTGGGGGGTTGCCACCCCCCCTGGACCCCCCCTCCGTAGGGGATCTTATCTGAAAAACATTGAGCTGATTTCCTTGGATTTTATTCACATCTCCGTATGCAATTTTTGTGACTGATTGTTTCTACAATTGCTTCTGTGTTTTGTCACTTTATAATATAAAGGTTTCAATACTAGTAGTAAATATCAAAACTCTTTTAACAAACAATTTCAACTCTATTTTTAATAACAAAGCTCTTTTCTTAAACCGTTTTCCAATCTATTAGTATATACAAACCTTTACCTCACTCGGATGAGAAATCTAATTAAACGACTTAGTAAAACAAGTGGTATGAAACGCTTGCGTTCACTTCGTCAGTTAATTCTTGGACTTGTTCGATTGAACCTCTTGTGACAATTTTATTAGTGAAGATTTACAGTTTGTTCGTAAATATTTAAGTTAAGCAAGTGGTTATGGGACATGAAGCTAAACTTCTATATTTACTAGCTTAGTGTAATTGACACTTCTCGTTGATCATGACGATCATTCTGATGATTTAGACTAGCAACTGTGCGATGTCTCTTGTTGCGAGGTTAGACTAGACACCACTTGTGTGATTCCACTCACACATACCTTTTTGCTTTTTGGTTAGTCTGGACCTTAATCTGTGTGATTCCATTCACACATGTGGGGTAGCTCCCCTTGGTCTTCGGACCGTCATGTGATAGGCCTCTTTCTCTTTTCTATGATTTCTGGACTTCTTGCACTGATTTCTAGAATTTATGTCATTGACTTGTTACGAGTACAAGTTTGGGGTATGATGCCCTTTTCGAATCTTTGAGAAGATTCTTGTGATATTGATTATCTCTTATTGATTGATCTTCTGTTGATCATTATTTACATACTTATAGTGGTATGTCATTATGGATGTTTATGTTTATGCCATATCTTTTATGTTATATCATGTCATCTGATATTTATAGCTAGACTGACCCGTTTATTATTTTCTTAAATAATACTCGGGTCAGACCGAGATGTTACAGGTGCTTCTGCTTGACTTCTTCCCAGGGATTCATCACTCTGACTTTTGGCTAACTGTTTAGATTAGCAGTTTTTGTTGTATACACTTGAGATATAGACTCATAGTTGTATTCTTTTGTATAGCACGTGTTGCTATTCTTTTGTATTATCGTGGGACTTACTGACCACTACTCTGATGTACACTTTCATGTGTTAGTTATATATTCATATCTTCTTCCGCCTTTGTGATATGGATGTCTGTGACTGATTTGTGATATGATTATTTCTATGTTTGTTTCCGAAGATTATTTATAGCCACCGTGTGATAAGCAATTACATGGATGGTCGCTCCTCAACAGCCTCATTCTCCGTGCTAGTTGACAGCACTACTCCGGAGTGTTCTTGGCTAGCGTGGGTATAGAGGTGGGGCGTCACATTAATGTTAACATTTCGCTTCTTGACATCGTTCAACAAGTTCGTACTTATGCGAAATTTCTTAAGGACTTGTGTACCCAAAAGTGAGACAATCACGTGCCCAAAAAAGTCTTCTTAGCTGCTAGTTTGAGCAAAGTCTTGTCCCAATCCATGCTCGTCAAATACAAAGATCTTGGCTGCCCTACGATTTCATGTATAATTGGAGACAAGACGATTAACAAATGCATGATAGACTTAGGTTCGAGTGTCAATTTGATTCCAGACTCCGTTTACGAATAATTAGGCTTAGGTGAACTCAAACCCACAAAAGTTACGCTTCAATTTGCAGATCGTTCCATTAAAAAGCCCATGGGAGAAATCGAAGACGTGCTCATTCGAGTAGAGCAGTTCATATTCCTCGTTGATTTTATCATTCTCGAAACATAACCGGTGATAAATCCCATGTAACGGTCCAGGCTTTTCAACCATCTACAATGGCCACTCTCGTCTAGTAGGCTTTTCATCCATCCCAGCCCCGCCGTGGCATACAATGGTACCCTGAACTTGCTTTTACGGTCCGCCTTTCGAGTTCTTCACCTGCCCGGTTAACCAACCCTTCCCCAAGGACATGTAGGGGTAAGAGTCTCCCATTCTCCACCAAAGCGTAGCGAGAACCCTTATCTCGAACACAATAGAAAAGGTTCCGAGCCCAAATTCAATCGTATGGAGAAGATAGCTTTTTGGACTAGTTATTAGATTAAATTTCGATAAAATTTTCAGCACGTTTACTTATCGTACGACCAATCGATCACTCCGAATACTACGAAAATTGAAATCTAATAATAATACACTATTACGGATTCAATGGAACTGGTTTCGTCGAAACCGAGGTTGTGCCTCGGAAGGCTATTTTTAAATATCGAATTGGACGATAAAATTTCAAAACTGATCAAAGCGTTCCCAAATTCAATTCTGAAGCTTCCATCATCTTCGGTATTATCATTATAGATTTTTCAAGCCTTTAAAATATTTTTAATCAACATAGAAATCAAGATTCAACATTTTACCCAACCTTTAAAAATTAAATTAAATAACTTTAATTGCCAAATTCATTCTGATATTTGAAAATCAAGTTTAAACTAACATTCAAATGTTTAAAATCAATTAAATATCTCAGTTTCAAATGTTCTAAAATTTTGGGTCGTCGCATTCTTTCCCCCTTAAAAGAATTTCGTCCCGAAATTACTAGTTCAGAAGAATGATCCTTTACCCTTTATCATTTTCGCAAAACCAAACAATTTTATCAACTTGTCAAAACAAATCTTTTTTTAGAGCCACGTTACTATTTCAACTATCTTTCCAAAACCTTCCACAAATTCAAACCAACATTGTTTCTTAACAATTCAAATTTAAATTTTAACTCCAATTTTAAATTTTCAAAATTTTTCTATCTCCCTAAATTTTCAAAATTTTTTGCCTGCGTCTCTTTTGCGCGGCTAGCTCGGTACGACTACAAAAAGGCACCACGGGCCTCCAGATTTCAAAAGAAAACAAAAAGCCAAGTGGTTGTACAAGAAAATCATCAAATTTCATAATGAAATTTAAATAGACACCTTTTTCGAGAAATTCAAATTATCTTCGAAATCAAAAATCCCAATTTATCTTTTGCCTATAACACACCAGTATATCCTACTTATCATTTTTCACATTTCTTTACAAAAGTTTCAATATATATTTTTATTCAAATCCGTACGATACACATTTATCATTCGTACGCAATATTAAATTTGACCGCTCACTCCATCACATAGTTTCTCTTCCGAACTAGTATCGTCCACCCGATTTCCTAGTGCGGACTCAGATTTGGTTTCTTGATCAGAAACCGTCATTCTCCTTGCATTGCCATAAACTATGATAGAGAATTTCCAGAATCAATCGAAAATCCATATCCAAGTTCGTCATCGAAAATCGAGTGAAAAATCCCTATTCGGATTGATATAACTATCTCCAAATGATATGCTCGAATTTTAGATCAAATCGCTATGCGAAAATAATATATACGTATATCTACATATTAATTCCAACTTATTATTAGATATATCAATTTTCTTTTCCTTTTATCCACATCAATTTCCATTCCCTTATTCACAATTATCATTTTACAATTTCCAGTTTAACCTTCACTCAATTATTAATTTGGTATATTTCCAATATCAAATTTACTTAAGAATTTCACACTCCATTTCTTAAATTCAGTACAAATATTCTATATACTTCTTATTTTTATTTTCAATTCACCTTTTTGGTTTATATCTACTTATATTAAACTGGATTTTCAATTTCATATGAATTCAATTTACCTTCCATTTATAAATATCGAATTCAATTCATTTCAAACCTTATTCATTTGGTCATTCCTTCAATTAGTTTTACTTACTAATTTCATTTTAATCCTTTGTGCTTTGTTTATCACAAATCAATTTCAATTCCAATTCCAGTTCTATTTCCTTACAAATTCGAAATGAATTTCAACATTCTATTTCATTTTCATTTACTTGCAACTGCAAATTCATTTATTCATTCACAATTTTATTTTCCACCTTGATAAATTTTATTCCATAACTATTTTCTTAACAGATTCCAGAGTCTTTCCAACATTTCAAAATCATTTTTGAAATCAGTTCAAATTATCTTTTGAATTTCCAAAACCAAACCCAGTTCTGCAATCAATTTCAATTTTTAAATAGTTTGGCAGGAATTCCTTTCTTTGAAACTCGAAAATGAACATCGATGATGTCGCGATCATCATCAGAATTATTTTCCACTAACCGAAAAGAGTTTAGTGCTTTTACTCCTTCAAAAATATTTTTCCAAAACCTTTGAAAATCATTTTCAAACTAAAATGTAATTTAAAACTTTTCACTAAAATTCCAAAATTTTCAAATCCTTTCAAATTCTTCCAAATATTTCTCTGGAATTCCATTTCAAATTATAAATCACATTTACCATTTATATTTACAAATCCCATTTGTATATGGATTTTATTTCTTAACTCTTGGTTATGATTTCAGTTTCTTATTCAACAATGATAATAATTTATTATTATCACTTCCTAACATCCAAACAACCATGTGCTATAATAATTTATGGAAAATGATTTCTTTTCTATACAAAAATAGTTCGGGTAAAACTATCTCATTTACCCGATTTTAAAACAATACTGTGTCGGTTTATCTTGTTTAAGAGTTTAGAAACCCCTATCGATACAGTTGGCAAGACAGCACCGACTAGAACCTATGAACAATTAACCGATAAGTTAACACAATACAAAACAATTTTTATATTCACTAACAAATACGCGCTCATATCTTTTATTACACTCAAACTCATTCTAGAGCACTACCGAGTCTATCTCTAATGAGTATTCCCCACCAAAGCCAAGTTTGTCGCTTAACTATGCTTTGATACCACTTTGTAACAGTCTAGGTTTTTCAACTGATGCAGCTCAGAACAGAGAAGAAATGCAACCAAAATTTCTAACAAAGATGAGTCGTACACGACTCATAGGGGGGTTAAGTCGTTCACGACTTAGGAGGGCTGGATTAAGTCGTTTCCGACTTAATGGAACACGGGTTAACATTGCCCTAGGACATGTAAAGGAAGCTACGGAGTTAAGTCGGCTGAAAGTGATAAGTCGTTGCCGACTTAGGGGAGATTGCTCACGACCTAAAGAAATGATTCTAAGTCGCCCGCGACTTAACTGGAGACTCGAAGGAACACGAGGGAAAGAGACACAAGCTTATGAAGGAAGTCTGAGTCGTTTACTTTGAGTCGGTCCTATTGAGTCGTGACGTATTTAGGTCGTTACCGACCTAGGGGTCGTGTGTGTTGTATTGTAGGTCGTTACCGACCTATGGATGTTGTGAGATATATGGTATTAAGTAGTGTGCGACCTATGGGTTGAGTCGGCAAGACTTGAGTCGGTCATATAGGTAATGTGTTAGGTCGTTAACGACTTAGCATGAGTCGGTGGTAACTTGTTCTGTTGTGGGTCTTGTATACAGTTAAGTCGGCGTGTGTTGTATATAGTTAAGTCGGCGTGTTTTGTAATAAGTTGAGTCGGCGTGTTTTGTAAAGGGGTTGAGTCGTTATAGGATAAGTCGGTGCCGACCTAAGGGTGTTGAGTCGGTCACGAGTTAAGAGACGGTTGTAAAATACTATAAATAGGGAGTGTGTTGTACATTTTTTAGGTGGTTGATTTTGAATAAAATTTCTCTTTTGTTAGCTTTGTGCTTTCATACCAATTGGTAGTTGAGTGTAATCTCCTATCTCCACTTACGTCATTCGAGTGCGCTCGAATCCACGTTTGTTGAAGCCGATTCACGGAATCTAGTGCGCTAGATCAACGTGCGAAGAATCGTAGATCTTTGAACACGGTATAGTGCGCTATCAACGTGTTTGAGATAGCTAGAGTTCGGTATCTTTGGATCAACGAACTTGGGCATTTTGGTATCTTCAACTCACCGATTGCTACATTTCATCGATTGAAGTTTATTTCGAATTATCCGCTGCGTCATTATTGGTATCAGAGCCATACTTAGCCAATCATAGCTAAGTTGATTCTTGGAGCCAAGTTTTTGAAGTTTGAAGGAGTTCATTGTGTTCATAGTGAAGTTGCATCAATTTGGAGTGTTTGATCCATTTCAATTTGGATCGAGGAGTTGGACTTGTTCGAATTTGAGTTGGAGTTTGCGCGCCAAAAAATTTGAAGGTTTTGAAGTTAGAACCGACCTTACTTGAGCCGAGATACTTTGGACGAGCTAGTTGAGCCGAGCCAAGGATTGCGTTGAAGGCCGAGATAAGTTGGAGCCGACTTTATCTTGAGTCGTTAACTCGTTGCCGAGTTAAGGGATTGGCTGTGATACTTGAGTGAAGCCGTGCCGACCTATCTATAAGTCGTGCGCGTTGAGCCGAGACAAGTCAAGCCGAGCTAAGCCTTGCCGATCTAGTTGTGTGCCGAGCTAAGTGCGAGCCGTATATATAAAGCATTGTTGAGCCGAGTTTGCTTGTGTTAGAAGTTGAAGTTTTGTGATTGAATTGTTGAAGTTTTGTGAAGTTTTCAACCATGCCACCAAGGAGAGCTAATCGACATCAAAACGTTGAAGCTTTGTATCGTCGAGAAGAAGCTGAACTTATGGAACAACGAATTAATGAAAAATTTGATGAAGGCATTGGTAAATTGGAGAGATTGATGAATGATTTGAATCAAAGGAGGAGATCACCAAACTCGAACCATGGAGGAAACCGAGTTTCGCCATCGGTTACGGAAGCGAGGAGGGTATCGCCACATTCTTGTAGAGATAGAAGAGACACATCAATTTCATCACGAAGAGATCGTCATGACTATGCATATGAAGAGAGAAGAAGTCAACGTGAAGTTGACCATGAAGCATATAGGGATGAAGAGAGACATAGTCAAAGAAGCATGCATGAACGAAGGGATGACATTGGTCGAGATCGATGTAGGCGTACTTTTGATTTTGTTGAAGAAGGTGATAGAGCCAGTATTCATTATCGAGATCGAGACCAAGTTCGGAATTCTTATCGGGATGTTGAGGATGATCGTCGATGGGAATCGGGGATGAAGATGGAAATTCCAGAATTTAAAGGCGGGATGGTAGCAGAAGAATTTCTCGATTGGATTTCTAATGTTGAAGAGATCTTTGATTTCAAGGAGGTTCCTGAGCATAGAAGGGTGAAGTTGGTTGCTACAAGGCTGAGGGGGAGAGCTTTGGCATGGTGGCAGCAAACTAAACTTACCAGGGAAAGAATGGGGAAGTCAAAGATTGAATCTTGGGAGAAGATGAAGAAGCTGATGAGATCTACTTTCTTACCTTATAATTACCAGTCACTTATGTACCAAAGGTTGCAGAATCTGAGGCAGGGGACAAAATCTGTTAGTGATTATGCTGATGAATTCTACCAACTCATTGCCAGGAATGATATTATGGAAACCGAGGAACAATTAACTGCTAGATTCATTGGGGGATTGAGAATGCAGATCCAGGATATGGTTAATATGTTCGATCCAAGATCTGTAGCGGAGGCACATCAAAAGGCGTTGGCTTGGGAGAAGCAAGGAAGGCGTGGAGGGGGTGTGTTTACTAATTCCAATAATCCGGTGAAGGGGGCCAGTGGTAGTTCTAATGTTCCTAAACCTGTCAGTAAGCCAGTGATGAAGGAAGCTGAGAAGGCGAAAGCTAGCAGTGTATTCAAATGCTATAATTGTCAGGAGTTGGGTCATAAAAGCAATGAGTGTCCGAAGCCGAAGAAGAGGACCATGGTTGCAGAGGTTGAGGCAGATGATGGTGAGGAGGCAGAATGTTCAAATACACTTTATGTTGAGGAGGAAGAAGAAGTGTCGGGTGATGAAGGTTGTAATCTTATGTTGAGGAGAAGTTGTTTGACACCAAAGCAGGAGGAGGATTGTAGTTGGCTGAGAAGCAATATTTTTCAATCGACATGTACTATTCTGGGAAAAGTCTGCAAGTTCGTTATTGATGCGGGAAGTTGTGATAATATTATTTCTACGGAAGCAGTTAGAAAATTGAACTTGAAGACCGAGAAGCATCCTAAACCATACAAGCTAGCATGGTTAAGGAAGGGAGGCGAAGTGAAAGTGTGTCGAAGAGCTTGTGTTAATTTTTCGATTGGGAAGAAGTACAAGGATGAGATTTTGTGTGATGTCGTAGATATGGATGTTTGTCACTTATTGTTGGGCAGACCATGGCAGTTTGATAGAGCAGTTCAGCATGACGGTCGTGCCAACAGTTACAGTTTTATGTTCGAGGGTACGAAAATCACTTTGGTTCCTAAGAAACAGCAACAGAAGGAGAGCAAGCTAGAAGAGATTGAAGAATTGAAAACTCTGTTGACTTTGAAAGAGTTTGTCAAGGAAGTGGAGGAAGAACCGGAAGTGTTTTTGTTGATTGGGAGAGAAAGCAGCGAAGAAGTTGAAATTCCCGAAGAAGTAAAGCCTGTTTTGAAAGAATTTGAAGATGTCTTTCCAGATGAGTTACCAAAGGAGTTACCGCCACTTAGAGACATTCAGCATCAGATAGATCTTGTTCCGGGAGCCGTGTTACCACACCGACCACATTACAGAATGAGTCCGAAGGAACATGAGGAGTTACGAAGGCAGGTGGAAGAGTTACTTGAGCAGGGTCGTATCCAGGAAAGTTTGAGTCCGTGTGCTGTGCCTGCATTGTTGGTACCAAAGAAGGACGGGACTTGGAGGATGTGCACTGATAGTAGAGCTTTGAATAAGATCACTGTTCGTTATAGATTTCCTATGCCGAGGTTGGATGATTTGTTGGATCAGTTGAGTGGGGCAACTATATTTTCAAAGATTGATTTGAAGAGTGGTTATCATCAGATACGAATCAGACCTGGAGACGAATGGAAGACAGCTTTCAAAACTAGAGAGGGGTTGTACGAATGGTTGGTCATGCCATTTGGGCTGTCAAATGCACCTAGTACATTCATGCGGGTGATGAATCAAATCTTTCGACCATTCATCGGGAAGTTTGTTGTGGTTTATTTCGATGATATTCTGATTTACAGCAGGAGTACAGAGGAGCATGTTCTTCATCTGAGGGAAGTGTTGCTTATTCTTCGTGAGGAACAATTTTATGCTGCTACAAAGAAATGTGTGTTTATGACACCTACTGTTTTATTCCTGGGTTATGTTGTTTCAGGGAAAGGAATTCAAGTTGACCAGAGCAAAGTTGAAGCAGTCAGGAATTGGCCACAGCCAAAGACAATTACAGAAGTGAGAAGTTTTCATGGGCTAGCGTCATTCTACCGAAGATTCATACCACACTTCAGTAGCGTGATGGCTCCAGTGACTGATTGCATGAAGGGGAAACAGTTTGTGTGGTCAGAAGAAGCGGGGGTTGCTTTCGAGAGAATCAAGGAATTGTTAACATCTGCACCAATTCTTGTTCTACCGAATTTTCAGTTGTTATTTGAATTACATACTGATGCTTCGAAGGTTGGTATTGGAGGAGTTCTGAGTCAGAATGGGAAGCCAGTTGCTTATTTTAGTGAGAAGTTGTCAGGAGCGAAGATGAGATACAGCACATACGATGTTGAGTTTTACGCTGTTGTTCAGGCTGTCAAGCATTGGAGGCATTATTTGTTTCAGAAGGAATTTGTTCTTTACACAGATCATGAAGCTTTGAAACATTTACAGGGACAGGATAAAATTTCAGCGAGACATGCATCATGGATTTCTTATTTACAGCAGTTTACTTTTGTCGTTAAACACAAAGCAGGGGTGACAAATCGGGTAGCTGATGCGTTGAGTAGGAGAAATCATTTACTAACGACAATGAAGGTTGAAGTGACGGGGTTTGAAATGTTGCCAGAAATGCTTGAAGAAGATCCTTACTTTGTGAAATATGTTGAAAAAGTTAAGGATGGGATTACCGATGAATTCATGTTGGTTGATGGTTTTCTGTTTAAAGGAAATCGTTTATGTATTCCGGATTGTAGTCTGAGGATGAAGATTGTGAAGGAGTTACATGAAGAGGGGCATGTGGGCCGTGATCGTACTTTACAGTTGATTTCGCAGTCTTACTTTTGGCCGTCGATGAGAAAAGAGGTTGAAAGATTCGTGGAGCGATGTCATATTTGCCAGGTTTCAAAGGGAGCAGCAACGAATGCAGGGTTGTATATGCCATTACCAGTACCATCTAAGCCATGGGTTGATATTAGCATGGATTTCGTTTTGGGTTTGCCGAGAACTCAACGGGGAAATGATTCGATATTTGTTGTGGTGGACAGGTTTTCGAAGATGGCACATTTTGTTGCTTGCAAGAAGACAGCAGATGCAGTTCGAGTAGCACAGTTATTTTTCAAGGAGATTTATCGACTTCATGGATTGCCAGAATCTATTGTTTCTGATCGAGATACTCGTTTTCTGAGTCACTTTTGGCTGAGTTTGTGGAAAATGGTGGGAACGAAGTTGAATTTCAGCAGTGCTTATCATCCACAAACCGATGGGCAGACGGAAGTTGTTAACAGGTCATTGGGTAATTTGTTGCGTTGCCTTGTACAGGATAATTTGAGAAGTTGGGACCTGAAGCTATGCCAGGCAGAATTTGCTCACAATCATGCAGTAAATCGAAGCACAGGATTCAGTCCGTTTCAGATTGTTTATTCAAATTTACCTAGGGGACCGTTGGATTTAGCAGTTGTACCACAGTCGAAGGGAACAGTTAAACGAGCTGCTGATTTTGTTGATGAGCTGAATGAATGTCATAAAATCGTTCAGGAACGATTGGAGAAATCGAATGAGAAATATAAGAAGTTTGCAGATTCGAAACGACGAAATGTTGAATTTAAAGAAGGTGATTTGGTTTATGCTGTATTGACAAAGGATCGTTTTCCGGTGGGTGCTTATAACAAGTTGAAGGCACGAAAAATTGGTCCTGTTGAAGTTTTGCAGAAAATCAATGAGAATGCTTATCGATTAAAGTTACCAGATGACGTTTATACTTCTGATGTTTTTAACGTCAAACATTTAATTCCATATCACGGCGGTGAGATTGTTGAGAAAGAATTTACAAATTCGAGGTCGAATTTTTCTCAACCAGGGGAGGATGATGCAGCTCAGAACAGAGAAGAAATGCAACCAAAATTTCTAACAAAGATGAGTCGTACACGACTCATAGGGGGGTTAAGTCGTTCACGACTTAGGAGGGCTGGATTAAGTCGTTTCCGACTTAATGGAACACGGGTTAACATTGCCCTAGGACATGTAAAGGAAGCTACGGAGTTAAGTCGGCTGAAAGTGATAAGTCGTTGCCGACTTAGGGGAGATTGCTCACGACCTAAAGAAATGATTCTAAGTCGCCCGCGACTTAACTGGAGACTCGAAGGAACACGAGGGAAAGAGACACAAGCTTATGAAGGAAGTCTGAGTCGTTTACTTTGAGTCGGTCCTATTGAGTCGTGACGTATTTAGGTCGTTACCGACCTAGGGGTCGTGTGTGTTGTATTGTAGGTCGTTACCGACCTATGGATGTTGTGAGATATATGGTATTAAGTAGTGTGCGACCTATGGGTTGAGTCGGCAAGACTTGAGTCGGTCATATAGGTAATGTGTTAGGTCGTTAACGACTTAGCATGAGTCGGTGGTAACTTGTTCTGTTGTGGGTCTTGTATACAGTTAAGTCGGCGTGTGTTGTATATAGTTAAGTCGGCGTGTTTTGTAATAAGTTGAGTCGGCGTGTTTTGTAAAGGGGTTGAGTCGTTATAGGATAAGTCGGTGCCGACCTAAGGGTGTTGAGTCGGTCACGAGTTAAGAGACGGTTGTAAAATACTATAAATAGGGAGTGTGTTGTACATTTTTTAGGTGGTTGATTTTGAATAAAATTTCTCTTTTGTTAGCTTTGTGCTTTCATACCAATTGGTAGTTGAGTGTAATCTCCTATCTCCACTTACGTCATTCGAGTGCGCTCGAATCCACGTTTGTTGAAGCCGATTCACGGAATCTAGTGCGCTAGATCAACGTGCGAAGAATCGTAGATCTTTGAACACGGTATAGTGCGCTATCAACGTGTTTGAGATAGCTAGAGTTCGGTATCTTTGGATCAACGAACTTGGGCATTTTGGTATCTTCAACTCACCGATTGCTACATTTCATCGATTGAAGTTTATTTCGAATTATCCGCTGCGTCATCAACCATCGATAGCGGCCACTCTCGACTGGTAGGCTTTTCAACTATCCCAGCCCCGCAGTGGCATACAATAGTACCCTGAACTTGCTTTTATGGCCAGCCTTTCGACTTCTTCACCTACCCGGTTAACCTACCCTTCCCCAGGGATATGTAGGGGTAAGATTCTCCTGTTAGCCACCGAAGCGAAGCGAGAACCCTTATCCCGAATGCAGCGGAAAAGGTTCCGAACCCAAATTCAATTGTATGGAGAAGATAGCTTTTTGGACTGGTTATTAAATTAAATCTCGATAAAAAGTTTCAGCACGTTTGCTTATCGTACGGCTAATCGATCACTCCAAATGCTATGAAAATTAAAATCTAATAATAATACACTATTACGGATCCAATGAAACTGGTGTCGTCGAAAGCCAAGACTATGCCTTGGAAGGCTATTTTTAAATATCGAATTGAATGATAAAATTTCAAAACTGATCAAAGCATTCTCAAATTCAATTTTGAAGCTTCCATTATCTTAAGTATTATCATTATAGTTTTTTCTAGCCTTTAAAATATTTTTAATTGGCTTAAAAATCAAGATTCAACATTTTACCAAACGTTTAATAATTAAATTCAATAACTTTAATTTCCAAATTCATTCTGATATTTGAAATTCAAGTTTAATCTAACATTCAAATATTTAAAATTAATTAAATATCTCAGTTTCAAATGTTCCAAAATTCAAGGTCATCACATCCCACGAGTCAAATTCCATTAATTTTAGGCCGACTATTCTTAGTCACCTCAAATGCCTTAATCAATTGTCGTACGGTTCGATGAAGATCTCTTTTGGAAACATGATTTTGGATCTTAATATTTTCAATCTTGAAAGCTAATCAAACGAACCTCATGATTAAACATTGGAAGTTAGCGCCATTCACGAAAACTTCGAAAATGAAACACTTGATCTTAATGATGAAACGCGAGGCCGAGTATGAAAAATTGTTTCATGAAATTCCCAACGAAATTGAATACACTCTTCCATTTGAGCCGCTTCCAGTTGAATTCGAATCTCAACCTAATTCTTCGATCGAGAAACGCCCGAAGTTGGACCTCAAACCACTTCCCGATCACCTTAAGTATGCATACATAGGTGAAAATGAAACTTTGCCCATCATAATTTCCACAACTCTCTTTCTTGATCAAGAAATCTCGTTACTCTCTATTCCTTCCAAAAGAAGAGAAGCAATTGGATGGTCGATTTCTAATACAAAGGGGTCGCTCCCAAAGATCAAGAGAAAACTACTTTTACATGTCCATTCGGTACCCTTGCTTATCGACTTATGCCATTCGGACTTTGTAATGCTTTTGCGACTTTCCAACGATGCATGGATGACATCTTTTCTGACATGATTGAATGCTTTCTAGAATTTTTTATGGACGATTTCTCTATCTTTGGCGATTCTTTTTCCTAATGTTTATATCATCTCGAGTTGGTTCTAAATCGATGTAAAGAAAAACATTTGACTTTGAATAGGAAAAAATGCCACTTTATGGTCAGACAAGGCATAGTCCTTGGACATATCATCTCAAATAAAGGCATTGAGGTAGATAAAGCAAAAGTTGATGTAATTGCAAATCTACCCATTCCCAAATCTGTTAAGGACATTAGATCATTTCTAGGACATGCTGGCTTTTACCGACGCATTGTGAAATATTTTAGCAAAATTACTCGTCCTTTGACGACTCTCCTCGAAAAAGACGTTCCGTTCGATTTCAACTTTGAGTGTATCTCTTCTTTTGAACGTCTTAAGAACGAACTCATTTCTGCTCCAATCATTTGTGCATCCAATTGGGATCTTCCTTTCGAAATAATGTGTGATGCTTCGAACTTTGCCATTGGTGCTGTCTTAGGACAACGCATCAATAAGATCCTTCACGTCATTTACTGTGCGAGTATGACTTTGAACGATGCTCAACTCAACTACACAACAACCGAAAAAGAGCTTCATGCTGTAGGTTTTGCTCTCGAAATGTTTCGACCTTACTTGATATGTTCACATATTATGGTCTACACTGATCATTCTGCACTTCGATATATCTTTGCTAAAAAGGATGTCGAATTCCGTTTGATTCATTGGATCCTTTTACTTCAAGAATTTTACCTTACAATCAATAACAAAAAAGGATCAGATAACGTCATAGTCGATCACTTGTCTCGTCTTTCGAACGCACCGTCTTCTTTGCCAATCAATGAAAACTTCCCTAACGAACAACTTCTTTCGATTTTTATCGACCCATGATACGCTGATATAGTGAACTACTTAGTCACTAAAGAAACTCCCACATCTTGGTCAAAACAGGGCAAATATAAATTCATGTCCAAGTGAAGTATTTCTATTGGGATGATCCTCACTTGTTCAAATATTGTCCCGAGCAAATCATCCAACGTTGCATTTCGGATAATGAGATCAGGAGTTTTCTTTCGTTTTGCCACGATTAAGCGTGCAGTGGACATTTCGGTCCTCGAAAAACTGCTGAAAAAGTGCTTAAGTATGGTTTCTATTGGCCTTATCTCTTCAAAGATTCATTTGAATTTTGTAAAACTTGTGATCAATGTCAAATGCTTGGATGAATTTCTCGATGAGATATGGTGCCGTTAAATCCCATTGTTACGATCGAAATCTTTGATGTTTGGAGTATCGACTTTATTGGACCTTTTCCCAGTTCCTTTGGAAACTTGTATATCCTTCTTGCTGTCGATTACGTCTCAAAATGGGTCGAAGACGTTCCTTGCAAAACTAATGACTATAGAATTGTTGTGAAATTTCTCAAATAAAACATCTTTTCGAGGTTTGGCACACCTCGCACAGTAATCAAACGGGACCCTTTTTTTCAACCATTCTTTTGAAACTGTAATGCAAAAAATACTCGAATAACCCATAAGTTATCCACTCCATATCATCCTCAGACTTGTGGCCAAGTTGAAGTTTCATATCGACAGATAAAACAAATCTTGAAGAAACTGTTAACAAAAATCGAAAAAATTGGTCTCAAAAATTGACCGACGCGATTTGGGCTTACCGTACTACTTTTAAAACTAACCTTGGGTTGTTCCCATTTCGTATAGTATATGGTAAAGCTTGCCATTTACCTATTGAAATCGAACACAAAGCATTATGGGCAATAAAGAACTTAAACTTTGACCTTGAGAAAATAGGCGAAAATCTAAAACTACAACTCAATGAACTAGAAGAACTTAGGAACGACGCGTACGAAAATGGAAAAATTTATAAAGAAAGAACCAAAGTTTTCATGACAAGTCAATCATAAGGAAATGCCTAACCACAAAGTTCTTTTATATGACTCAAGACTTCATTTATACCCTGAGAAACTTAAATCAAGATGGGCCGGACCATTTGTGGTACGAACTATTTTTCCACATGGTGTCGTAGAAATAGAAAACAACATGGATTGATCGGTTTTCAAAGTCAACGGTCATCGTTTGAAACTTTTTTGGAATTTCCCAATAACCAAGAGAAGAGCTCATGATCCTTCATGAGCTAAGCTATGTCTAGTAAGAATGTTAACCCTCTTTTGTAAATATGTACATATGTTTCCCCGTTACACTCATTATATCATGCATTCACTGTGGGAACACAGTCAAAATTAAGGTTGGGGGTGAGTCTCATTTTTATTTATATTTTTTTACATAGCATTTTTGAATTTTCATTTTCTTACATAAAAAATCACAAAGTTCCTAAATCTCAAAAAAAAAAAATCTTCTTAGTATCTTGATTTATTTTTGAAGAAACACTATGGGATAAGTATATGTTTTGGTTAATAAAATTGAAATTTTTGAAAATTTATTTGTCTTAACAAAAATAAATATGAAGTTTAATTACAAATAACAATGGTTTAACTAGTATATAGGAAGATTCATATGTGTTAATTATGAAGTATGTTCTAATTGAAAATCTTTGTTTAAAAAAGTGGTAAACTTAAAGTAAAGGATATAACATTTTTATCTTCTAAGTTAGATGGTGCTAAATTGTTTTTGCAAAACTCTCTCTTTCTAAAAAAAACATTTGTATAAATGTAAATATTTTCTATTAACGCCTATGGTCGACAAGTGTACACACTTGTGTGTACACTCGCCATGCTCTGTACCTTTCTCATATAAGCCCGAAAGGTATTACATGATCGGTATATCTGGCCTTGGTTTATCTGAGCTAGGTGTATGTATATATAAATTATTTTATTAGTAATGCCTATAGTCGATAGGTGTTCACATTCGTGTGTTCACTCCCCACGCTCTGTATTCCCCTCACGTAAGCCCAAAAGGTAGTGCATGGGCCTTAGTTTACCTGAGTTAGGCATATGTAAATATTGTTAATATCAATAAAATTTTCAAATAAGCGAGAGAGTAAGAAATTGAAATCTAAGCACCATTTTAGCTTGTTTGATTTAACTTGTTATCGAAAATAAATGAAAATACCACTTTAATAAACTTTGATAATCAACTAAGGATCCATTTCACAATTACATTGTGTTATCAACTGAAACAATTAGCCAAACTATGGTCTATCTGTTATGACAGCTTGATTTTTATTGGAAATTTTGATGAATAAATGACTTAAATTTTCAAGACAATGACCAAAATTTGTATTTAACTTATTTATGTGTATTTAAAAGTAAACCTTTCATTTGTAAATATTTCCAAAAAGTCACACCCATCTCGCTATAAATAAATATTGCATTTTGAAAATATTTTCAATTTGCATTTGGAGTTTGTGGGTAGTATCCGCTGTAAACCCTCACGAGACAACACTCGTCCTACTGGGGACACCTATAGGTTTAACGGTATGTTGCATATGCTCAATGCAATTGTACTCCCTACGAAAACAGATTTATCTTAGTTTTCTTTATTCGAGGACGGATAAAAAGATAAATGTGGGGGTATTCGATGTGCACGTAAATATGCATTTATCTACATCCATATTTATCTCTTTTTATCTAAATGAACATCATTTTTGGGCATTTTAACATGTTTAAAAATAAAATTCAATTATTTTCAAACCATAATATTTTCATCTTCATTCAGGATCAAAACGGTCATTTTTGTGCAAGTGTCAATGTAAGAATTTTTACTTGGACCATTTTTTTGATTTTTATAGGATATTTTGATGCATATGGAAGAGGGATTCATGATGATATATGCATTCGCATGGAACTACAATGAAATGAAGAGGAAATAATTCAAGTTCAAGATCATGGACGACTCTACCCACTTACCTTGATTTTCAATTAGGAACTAAGCACGTGCTAAAAGGTCATTAATTTAACGACCCATAAATTTTAATGGTTTTATCTACGTAATTAACTGAATTTTTGTGAAAATTTAAATAGTTGAATTTTAAGATAAAAGTTTAATATTTGGAACACGTCTATTAAGCATTGATTTAAAAGTATACATGTATATTATATGAGTTTTGTAAGATCTGTTGTATGATGTGTCGTATGAGGTTGCTGTTTATGTTGCATGCATTACATAAAGCTACAGTACTACATATATGATATGGTAAATGGTAATATAATTGTTTTATAAAGCATTGATGTTAAATTTGTATAAGTGAACTTGGTTTTAAATATATATATATATATATATATATATATGATGTTGATTTTGAAAGCATGTATATAAAAGCATATAAGTCGTAGATATCTTCGAAGTAGTTACATATGATATACATGTTATAGATAATGTAAATTTGTATTTCGAAAAACTATTGGGTATAGTATAACATGGCCTTATTTGATTTTTTATTAGTGCCGACGTGTTATAAGATCGACGTGATTATTTATGTATAATATATATATTTAGTGTTTGTATAGCCAAATTTTGTTTATATATATAGCTGATAAGTCTGCATAATTATACAGCTTGCATGGTTGTTAATCTAACTTTATATATATATATATATATATATATATATATATATGGTTATGTTGGTACAAATATATACAATATGTTTTAGTTAATATGTTGAAAGGAATTTTATGGTTTAAAATGTATAGAGATAATATGTTTAATATTGTTTGAAAACATTTTGTAAACTGTGGACTTTATGAATATTGATTTCAAAGGAGTATAATATGAAGATTTATTTTAGTATGTGTTTTAATTTAACCAATGATTTCTGAAATACACACACACACACACACACACATATATATATTTAATTTAAAAATGTGTTTGTATTTAGAATATGGTTATATATATAGTTATATACATACATATATACATATATGTGTGTGTGTGTTTTCACTGATAACATTTATCTTCGTCAATCTAGTTCTGATTTGATTTCGTCAATCCCTATTTATCAGCTTTGTTGTCGATTTGAGTTTAATCTTGCCTAGTTTTGAAATTCGTGCTTGTATTGGTAATTTATCTCATTCTCGTTCATCTCTAGCCTCGAAAGTTGGGAAATCACTAACGATTAACGTTCTTATATTTATTAAATTTGATTTCAATTGAAACGACAATTGAATTATACTGCTAAATTTAAGTGTTAATTATTTAAATTGTTATATATGATATGCATTTATTTGTAATTGTTCACCTATGGGATATGACACCATACCCTGTTGTTTATATTATATTGTTAATGATAATATATGCCTGTTATTATTATCATCATCGGTTATCACTCTGCAAGTTCCCTGTTAGTATAGAAATCCCTATGGGTTGAAGTGATATATGCCCGAACGATTTGTAGAATTGGAGAAAATCGTTATGGGTTGAAATGATAAACCCAAGTGATTTTCAAATTGAATTGAATTTGGGATTGCGGGTTGAAATGATATATAGCCGTATATATTTAAGTTACAGATTGAAATGATAAATATCCGTATCACTTGACCATAGGACAGAAAATTATAGACAGACACTGTTGGTCTATATATAAATATATTGAAAATGATTTCTATGGTTTTGACAGGAAATATATATGTTTTTTATTTAAATTTGAAAATACTATGTATATGAATAAGTTTTAATATAAAATAGTTTTAATAATAAGCTTTAAATTTAGTAATGTTTGATTTAAGTAAAATACAATATGTTTAAGTGTTTATTTAAAATTATATTTTAAAATTGATTTTATAATGATTTCTACAAGTTAAGGTTGGAAAGATAAAATTTAATTTATTCTAAATTGTATTTAATTAATTTTTTTTAGTTAAATCGATTTGAAACTTATTGAATTTGAGCGTTTTAAGATATGATTTTTATAAATTGATTTTTGTTTAAAGCGATTAAATGAATATTTCAAGTTTGAATAAATTGAAGAAAATATTTAGTTTATTGTAAATTGGGTTTTATTTAAATGATATTTTATTTTATTAAGTTAATATTCAAAACTAAATATTAATGAAGTTAAATTGAGATATCAATGAAATTATCAAATTTAGTTTTGAAAAGGTTGAATATTTAAAGCTTTGAAATATATTGAAATTGAAATGGTTTATTTTTTGCTTCAAATATGTATTTGAAATCGATATAATTTGAAATGATTTATTGAGAAGCTGAATTGGGTTGATATTTATGAATTGGAATTGAATTAATTTGAATTTTGGAATTTAATTTGATTTAAATCGATTTGTGAAATTTGAGGAAGCTATTTCCTTATATAAAGTATTATTAAAATATTTTTAAACTATTTATATATTTTACATTGTAAATTATTTTAATATAAACTAGTTTAACCTATAACTATTTTATATAAACTATTTTATTTCATAAACAATTTCATTATATATACTATTATTAATATCTAAACTGATTAAAGGAAAGTGTTATGGTTTTTCCAAAGTATTATTTCAAAGTGTATAATTTTCAAATGTTATAATTTCAAGTGTTTTGATTTCGAAGGTGTTATAACTTTGAAGTGCTATGATTTTTGAAATGGAAATGATATTGTATTGATACAGTAATGATAACGTATTGATATGGTTTCGAAGGTGTTATAACTTTGAAGTGCTATGATTTTTGAAATGGAAATGATATTGTACTGATATGGTAATGATATCGTATTGATATGGTTTTGAAATGGAAATGATATTTTAGTTTTGAAGAATAAACTATTTTGAAATGACCACGATGTTATAATAACATTTGGTTGTTAAAGTGACCGGGATCGGATATTGTCATACTCTCTGCCAATACCGAAAACCACTTTAACAACTATGCATGTTGTGGAGATTTCAGAATGAAGCAGGATGGTTGGTGACGGTTCTATATGATATTTACGTGACCCTCACTCCCGTGAGTCAGCTAGATGCGGTTAAAATAGGAGCCACGTCAGGCCAAGTGAGATCATTCCTCCGATCGGGCACATTTCTTTGATACCATTCTATTGCTTTTGTGATTGATTGGGTGCATCCTTTCATTTGGGAGCATGCTATGAGGTGGGTGATAGTAGCTGCTATGCGTTATAACCGGTACGGATACGCGAACGGTATATCTACCCTGGCATCGCCTCGAGTGCCTTGTCGCATGCCCTGTCGCGCCTTCTACGAGTTTTTTTTGTACCGTAGCTATGTGATGTCCTCTGGGTAAACCTCCAGTTTACGGAGGAACATACGGCATTGTATAGACAATGGCATTGTAAAAATGTATTAAGGGGGATATAGGTAACGCCGTAACGCTATTTTAATAGTTTACTTTACTATAAACATATTATAATAGCATATATTGCTACATAGTAGATAGTTCCACGGATCCTTAGAGGATGGTTATCCCAAACATTGTTTAAGTTACTTGTATTTCAGTTGATATTTCACTTGAGTTGGATTTATTAATATAAGAATGTTGATCCTGACTCGAGTGTTTTGTGGTTTGCTTTACGCTCGGGCAGACTGAGTGTCACAGCATTTGAGACTCACCATGGGAGTTGGAGCTTCACTTGGAGATCCATCCGCATCTATTCAACTTTCAGCTTTTCTAGTTGATTTGTTTTGAGATGTCATCTATTTGTGTTCTAAACTTCACTGTATTTGAGATATTCTGTTGTATTTTATTTTATATAGTAGATTTATAAACTACTATTCATTTGTTTTCGCAGCTTATTATTGCAATACTCTATGTTTGTGACTTTGTGATTGATTTATTTACTGTACATTCTGAGTCTTGCCAAATATAAATTAACAATATGATATTTTGAGCAATTCAAGTCCGACATGTGCGGATGCGAATGGTTGAAAATATTGGGTCGTTACAGTTAAAGCTTCATGTACAATTAAGTGGGGGATTAGTGGATGTTAATGATTACTTGGTGGCCACACTACCTTAAAAGTACTTTGGAAAGCTCTCTAAAAAAGGAATTAGGGTTTTATGCATGTATAAATAATCCTCTTATGTACATGAAACCATATTCTACTCTTTCATATTTGTTAGGAAATTAAGAAAATAAGTTGTAAGCTCTATGTTGAATGAAATAAAAATGGCTTCCAAGCCTCTTTCTTCACTCTTTTCTACATGCTTTTCTTTGCTTTTATGTTAATACTTATTTCTATGCTCTCTTTCTTTTGATATTCATAGCTTAGATTTACATTTATGCAAGTAGCATAGCTTCAATTTTCATGCAAATAGTTAGTAGTTAATCTCTCTTTCTTCATTTTCTTAGTTTTAATTTCTTTGCTTTTTAATGTCGAAACTTATATTTTTTGATTTCATAACACAAATTAGTAGCTAAACCCTTCAATTTTGGGGTAATGAAGATCTCAAATATTATTTTAATTCAACATTTCTTTGATTTATGATCTCTCTTTTTTTATGCTTCATGAGAGTGAATGTTGATGCAAGTTTATACAGATGGGTTTAATAACTTATGTTGCTCTAGCATATGAGCTATTCTCATTCAGCATAAAAATAAGTTGCATCATCGTTTGCTAATCCATTTTAGATTTTGAAATGAAGGTAAAAATGAAATTTGATGATCTATATTACTAGTTACAATAGTAAATTGATCATTCTTGAAATAGCTTTTTCTTTGGTTTCATTTTCATGAGAATTAGAAGTGGCATAATTGTTGCATTAAAGTTTAATGGTTAATTAGTAACATAAACAAATCATACTTATGATAAATGAATGATTATTTCACTTAATATCAAAGTTAGAGATGATAAATTATTTGTTTGTTGATTTACAAAAAAAATATGAGAGTGGATTTGCCTCTAAATTGTTTCCTAAGATCATAGTTTAATCTCATTTTAATTCTAGTTTTAGCTTCATTTTGTTTCTAATTAACAATCTCTCCGCTATTTGGTCTAATTTGATTGAATAGATTTTTAAAATCTTAAAAATTCCATACGAATCGACCCATACTCGCAGCGAGCTACATTCGTACACCGTGCGTTTGCAGTAAATTTAATTTGGATTTTTTCGACTATTTTCTAAACCGATAGAAAATTAACCGATTATCTTATGTTTGGATGATTGCCGTTTTAATAGTTGGTTTGGCCATATTCCCGCCCGTGGAGCAGATGAGACCCTATTATTTTCTCGTGTAAGTGCGAATGACCCTTTATATAAGATCCCACCTCGTAGCAGTTGATTTATATTATTTTATTATATATTGTATGTGATGTTGGGGAACAGGTTAGAAGGATCCAATAGGATTCCTCACCACTGTTGATTTTATTTACATATATGTGCTGATATATATGAGTTGTAATACAAGGGGACACGTTGGAGGGATCCAATGAGATTCCTTGCGGTTGTTGATTTAATTTCAATAAAATTCCTATTATATGAATTATTGGATATGAAACCTATTTATTTATAGACACTTTTGGTTATGTTAATGTTTATGTTCAAAACTAAAATCCAGTAGCTATGGAAAATAAATATCGATATTGATTAAGAGTTTGTTAGTCATTGGCCTTAAATTGGTATTTTAAAGTACTATAAATTGCCGTTTGTGTTGGGATTGGTTTTTGAGACAGGAAATAATTTTAAAATGTAAAATTGGGTTTCGAAAATATTTTGTTCTAAAGGATTTTAATTTCCATTTTTTTCCAACCTACTATATATCTTTTTCTAAGTTATTTGTTTACATCTAATATTGCTTTAAAAAGTCATTTAGTTATATTAAATATTGTTTTAAAGTTATTTATTTATAGTTAATATTGCTAAAGTATTTATTTATAATTAATATTGTTTTAAGGATACTTACCCATAAATTTTGATAATTAAAACTATTAAATTAAATAAGATTTTGAAATTTAATACTGTGAGAAATTAAAATTCAAGGAACGGCTGCCAAGTCCCTTATAGGATTAGAAGATGATGGAAGAAAAGTCCCTCCCGAAAATGTTATGAAAATCTGGTCCCTATTTTTAGTTTTTTACTAATTTATGTCACTTTTGCACTTGATTTCAATGCTGGGCCGATTTTCTAGAAGTGGACAATTTGGTAAAAAATAACAAAATAGAGACCTAATTTACCGTGGTTTATTAGTAGGGACTTTTTGTGCATGAGCTTTGAGAATATGGACCTTTGGTCCAAAACCCCATTAAAATTTATGATTTATTACAAAGGAAATAATTAGAACATGATTTAATAATGTTGTTTGAATGCTATTGATAACTATTTAATGTAATTTCAATCAATTGAAATAAATTTTAGGTTAATTTGGTAATAATTGTAAATAATGAAATAAATTAAATGGTGTATGTAATGGTGATATTATATGTAATTGATTGAACTTGGTTAATATAGAATATGAAATCAGTGGTGTGGTAAGAAGTTAAAATCTTTGTTTGTAAACAATAAATTTATAAATGTGATAAAATTACTTAAAAATAACAATTGTTCATTTATCATCTCATTATTTAATATGTTTGGAATTAATTTGGAAATCAACGAAAATTTATATAATTAATTATTGCAGTTAATATGGTAAAAGATGTTAACGGTAAAATAATGAATATGATAAATTATAAATTTGTGTTAATATAATTCATAAGGTAAATAATAAGGATGATAATATAGATTTGAATGTAATTGGATGCGTAGTTAATGGCATGAACTAGGTAATAAAGGAAATTTTAAGCGACGATAAAATGCATATTTATTTAAGGAAAATAAAATGCGCGATTTAAATGGTAACATACCAAGTTGATTTCAAATAACGGAATGATGTAAAATAATTAATTGGTAATTGATGGATGTCTTTTGTTAATGCAATGAATGTTAAAACTGTTTAATAACGACAATACAAGTTACAGATATGTTGGTAATAATAAATTGGATATTTATAAGCTCCATTTAATTTAAAACATGTATATTGAATTGATTGGCATTTAACCTTTTAAATATAATAGGGGAAACAAATTATTATTGGATTAATTGATATTAGATCTTTTAATTAAGATAAAGTGTAACGATCCATAAATTTTAACAATTTAAAAATGTATTTTGAATTTAAATAAAAATTAAATTTTAATTTTTTTTGAATTTATGATGCTGAGTGTTTTATTTGACCAAATTTAGCAGAATAAGATTTCTTTGGGAAATTTCAAATTTCGGTCAATCTTATTCAAAGTTTGACTTTTGTAGGAAAATTTAATTTTTAAAATTTTATTCTTTTTATATGATACTAGATTGAATTCTAATCTTCTCTCCATTTTTCTTTTTGTCAAAATCGAATTCTTATTGCTCTAAAAATATAAATTACTATGAAAAATTGACATAAATTTGCAATGTATATTTGTGTTTTTGGCTAATTCTTATAGGGTTTGTTTAGTCTAATGGACTCCTTATTAACCAAGAGATCTTAGGAACCTTAAGAGACTTTGGACCTTCTTTTTCCCACACATTCACCTTCTGTTTCCCATTTGATTAAACAAGTACGCACAAATATTTTCTCATCGAGAAACTTTCTGTGTGCTCTTCTTCTTCTTCCTCAATCTACAGAACCCCAAAACTCCAAAATCACAAATCCCCAAACTCCATCCCTCCTTTCTTCAAAACCCTTCTATCCTCACTCCCCTTACCGCCGCCATCAACCAGTAATTCCGACCATCTCCCCTCTCCTCCTTTGTTTTTAAAAAAAAAAGAAAACACAATTTGTTCGATATGCATTGTCATGTTTTGCTTTGCTTTGGGATTGTTTCTTTGGATAGGATTTATTAGCATATCGTGTTTGTATTTCAACTTGGATCTATCTATTTTTGTTGTCAAAAACTCTCTATCTTCGAAAGGTGAGAAATCACTCACAATTAACATTTTATTGTTAGGTATATAAACATCGATTGAAATGTTATGAGAAATGTTTGCTTTAGATATGAATATGTGATATGTGTTGTCGTGTTCCCTTGAATTTATATTGTAATATTCACATGTACATGTTGTTTTATATGTTACAGAAAGTATGTTATGTTGATTTGATTAATTGTCACATATTTATGTTAAATGTCACATATGATATGTTAGAAAATGTGTTATGTTAGCAAAAAAATTATATATGCCATGTTGAACTTTGTCACATATGCTATGTTGAAAAAAAAGTGTTAGGTTAATAAAATCATATGTTGCACATGCTATATTAATAATATGTCACCTATGCTATGTGGAAATAATGTGTTATGTTTGGGAAAAATGACATGCCATGTTATTTTAATTTAAATCACCTTGCAAGTTCCTTATACATATGTCATGTTATATTTATATGTTATGTTAGTGTATGAAATGTTAGAATTTGAAATATTCACTTTTGTTGTTTATGATATGTGACACATGTGATATGCTAGTTATGCATGTGTGTATATTAATTGTTAATTATGCACTCATGTTGGTCATTGACATGATATGTTATTACTGTTCTCACACTCTAAGGTCCCTGATAGTTAGCAAAATCACTTTGGGTTGAAATGATATATACCTGATATAAAACCATTTTGGGTTTAAATAAATTGATTTAGAAATAAAATTGGAATATTCTAGGTTTAAATTTATTTTTGAACTTGAAATTATGAAATTGAAATTTAATTGGTTTAATGAAAGTTTTAATTGGTTTTTTAGATTTAAACTTGTTGTTTGATTCTAACTTAATAGCTTTAAGTGCAAAATTGAAATCTAAAGTTGAATTTAATAACGGATCGATAGGAAACGAACATGAAAGTTGGTATGTTGACTGACCGATTTATAATGTAAAAGATGATGTTTATTTAAACTTAAGCATTTCACTTATTGAGGTGTCTTACATTTCACTTAAGTTGACTTACATACATAAGAATTTTAGTCCTGACTCGAGTGTTTTGTTTTACTTTACGCTTGGGTTAGACCGAGTATTTCAATTTAGCATAGAAACTTATTTCTAAAGGCGAAGACAGTGTCGAGGACAATATCTACTACTATTATAACAATTGTCTATTCTACCTGAAATAGAATTTAAATTTTGAATTTCTTGAAAAATAGCTTCATGAACTGTTTATGTATTTATTTTGCATATTATACTTTATCCTTCAGCTGCGAGATTCTATATTTTGCTCTTTTGAATCTTATATCATTTGAACAATCCCATTAATAATCTATCTTTTGAATAGTTTGAGTTAGACATGTGTGGTTTGTTGTTGACTTAAACTGTCCAAAAATGTGGGTTGTTATAGTTGGTATCGGTGCTTTGGTTTAGAGACACCTTTGCCTGTTAGGGTTTACTCATTAGAGATAGGGTTATTAATACTGTAGAATGAGTTTGATTGTATACACACACACACACACACACACTCACACGAGAGCGCATATGTGTCGGTGCTATAAAATGTTTTCTATAGTTTTCAAATGAAATAATTTTTTTCCTAACATTATTTATTATATATAAGGGAATGAAATTTTATAACAAATATAGTTATTTGTAACGTGTTTGTTTCACGAAATGATAATACTTAATTATTATCATTTATCGTTGATTAGCTTTATTTAGTCAGTTTACAAGCGTTGGCTCTTATTGTTGATTTGAATTTATGAAATAAACACTACTATAATAATGGTAAGTTAAAGAAAATAAAGTGAATGATTATACGAACATGATTTCTAAGTTTAGTCTTCATAAAGGAAATTTAAACTGAAAATCTAAAAACTAAAATTCCGATGTTTTAGAAATTAGTTTCCTAATATTTTGTAAATAATAGTAATACTGTTCTAAAGTGAATAATTAAGATATTTGTTTATGAAATTGAAATGTTTTGTCTTGAATCTTGTTGTTTTGTTGATTGGCAGTTTCTACTTTTGGAATAAAATGGAATGTTATGAAATTATGGATAGTCCAAAATTTTGAATTAATTTTAGTGCTAAAACATAGTAATTTTATAAAATTATAAAAGTTGAATTTTTTAACCTTAATTGGAAATGGAAAAATGAGTAAAACAAGATTTGAATTATTAAAATTTATGTTAAAAAAATGATTTTGAAAGTTTGAAAGGACTTTTAGGATGAAATATGGTACTATAAGTGTGAATTTAAGTATTAAAGTGTTTGAGTTGAAATTGTGGAGAAAAATGTGTTATAAATAGAGTTAAATGGTTGTAAAAATATTTATAAACTTAGTTAAAATTTATGAAATGTATCATAAATAATTTGAAAAGTAAAAGTGAAAATAATTGGATAAACAAATATGAACTAAAATGAAATGATTATAGATAAAGTCATGAACTGTAAATTATTTATGAAACAAAAGGATGTTGCTAGAAATGGTTATAATTAAAGTTGTGATAACTTTAAACTCGAATAATGTCTTGTAAAGAAGTAAGCCTTTATAAATTTGTTATAAACTTAAGGAAATTTCTTACGAAATGATTAGCAAATAAATGCAGTATTAAATGAGAAATACTATATATGAAAATGAATGTGATATAAAATGAAACGAGACGTAGTAATGTTAGTTATTAATGGTTTTGTCATTAAATGAAGAATTTTTTTTATTAATTGATAAGAGATAAAATGTGTATAAATGAATGAGATTTATAACGTTAATTGAAAATGCAGTTGTGATGAAAAAAATTGAAAAAATATGTAAGTTGTATGTATATTTTTTTATTCGCATAATTAATTTGATCCGGATTTAAGTACACAAGTTCGAGGTGAATTACACCATTTCATGTTAGGATTTTTTAATCGATTCTTGATGGAGAATTTTTGATATGGATTTCTTGTCTGATTCTAAAATTCTCTATCATAGCTTATGGCTATGCAAGGAGAATGATGATTTCTAGTCAAGAAACCTTGTCAAAGTCCACACTAGGGAAGTCGAACGAACAATACTAGTTCGAAAGAGAAATTGTGTGATCGAACGTGCGATCGAATGTGATATTTCGTGATGATGACATATGTACAACTTATGTACTAATATAATTGATATGATTTGACACTGAAAATGAAAGTTGTTGGGTTGGATATCCTTTGTCATTTAAATTGGAAATTTTTTGTGCAAACCTATAATCAATTCAATACCATTTTACAGAACTATTTTTTTTCATCTTATATACAAAAACTATTTTACAAACTATTTTATGTACAAAACTAATTTTTTTACTTATCTTATATACAAAAACTATTTTACAAACTATTTTATATATAAAACTATTTTAGACTCAAATCTATTCTAAATACAAAACCATTTATAAAGCAAAGATGTTCAATCCCATATGGCTTTTTATGTAGCGTAATTGATTTTGGAAAAGCTTCGGTTCTCATAAGATGGACTTTATATAAGTATAAGGTGATTTTGATGACTATTATTTTGAAAGATATTCTATTTGAAGAGATAAATCTTATATAAAACGGAATTTATATAAGAATGATTTGATCTATTCGAGGCTATTGATTTTGGAAAGTATTCGATCTGAAATGTAATCTTGTATATAATGGAATTTACATAAGTGTGCTATTTGAAGTTATGATTTTGAAAGGGTACTGCTTATGTTATGATATATTTTTAAGTAAAAGGTATGAAGAAGTACCCTTCGCGAAGAAGTTTAGTATGATATGCTTCGACCTAGATTGTAACGACCCGGAAATTTCAACCCCGAAAATTGCAGATGGTTAGGAAAGAAGAAAAGAGATAGAAGAAGGAGAAACAGAAAACCAAACTCAGAACCTCACATTCACAGCAAACAAAATATAATATAAATTAATATTCTTTACACAAAGAAAGATGTATCGGTAAATTACATTTAATATATCAGAGTTACAACATTTACAGAAACAATGGACAAATAAAATCAACTTGTACTTGATAATCCATAATATCTCTCAGCTGAGTACACTCCATACGATCCTGCCATCCTACTCGACTCTTGAGCTCCTGAACGTCCTTACCTGAAAATCTGTAATACTCGGTCTGACCCGAGCATTACATCAAAGTAACACCCGGATCTAGCTGGAAACCAGCGTGAGTAAACCCATCTAACACGAATGACAAAAGCATACAACTTATATATATATATATATATATATAACCCGGGTAACTTGTATCAATTACAAGTTCATAAATTATTATAGACATTACTTATTTCTCTCACAAATCTCTAAGTACCAAAACTTAGATTAAATAGTCAAATTCACTTAAATCATTCCATTCCAGCTTATTGATTTCATGTATCAATCTATAATGAATTGAAGTGGTTTCGGGTATTTACTAATACCCAACTCCGGTCCCTTCGAATCCAATGTCATCTAAACCCAAGCTATCCAATTTAATACAATTCAACTTTAATTATCGGATAATACTTTTACATAGCAATTTATAATTGAAAGATAATCACATTATCACCGTCCATCCAACATATCATATCACAAAGCAATTCATATCAGAGATATCAAACAATTCAAAGCACTCATCAACATTAATAAGCAAGATTGATCATTTCTATTAATTACATTAATTAATGATCCTCTAATTACTTTCATTAGTTAATTATTCTTAAATTTCATTTAATAATTAACCTTTAACTTAATTACATTCATTGACCTACCTTGATTAATCACAATCAGAAATTAACTTTTCTAAATTACTCCATCAATTAAACCAACTCCTTGATTAATGACAATCATAAATTAACTTTCCTAAATTACTCCATCAATTAAACCAACTCCTTGGTTAATTATATTAATTAATCCTTTAATTACACTGAGTAATTATCACTTAATACCTTACACTAAGTAATTATCCTTTAATTACTTCCCATCAAGTAATTTCCTTTTAATTAATTACATCCAGTAATTATTCACTCATTACTTCACTAAGGAATACACCTCATTAATTACTTTAAGTAATTATACTTAATCTTTAATTAATTATATTTATTAATCACCATTGATTAATCTCATTCTGTAATTAATTACATCACTTAATTAACTTCCCATAACTTTTATTAGTCAATTCTTAAATTAGTTACAGTAAGTAATTAATTATTAATTACTTCTACGAAGTAATTGTTCTTCATATTTATTACACCAGGTAATTAACCCAAACAACTTTCAATCTTCAATTAATTACACCCTGTAATTACCATTACTAATTACTTCACTAAGTAATTACACTTTATAAACCTCATTAAGTAATTATACTCAATCCCATCATCAAGTGATTATTTAAATTAATGAAACCAATTAATTAAGTTAAACTAAGCATAGGGATTAATTACATAAAGTTATTAATCCCTTTAATTAATTACACTAAGTAATTGATCCTTAATTACTTCTCTTAAGTAATTTTTCTTTAATCAAGTACATCCATCAAGTAATTATCCATGGTTGACTATCCTTAAATTAATCAACTCCTGATCATTTATTTAATTTAATGTTTAATTTCTAATTTAATTTATTAACCTTTGACAGATTAATCCTCTATTTACCTATAATTAAGTAATTCATGGAATAAAACATATCTAGTATTTGTCTATTAATTACCCACCCTAATTGAGTAATTAACTTCCCATCATTGATTAATACTCAAATCATTAAATAATTTACCTTTAATTATTAATTAAATAAACTTTAGTTAATTATTTAATTAATTAACTTCTAAATGCACTTATTAGGAAAATAATTCCTTAATTAATTACCTGGATTAATTACATGCAGTAATTAACTACATGTGATAACCCTGATTTTTGTGAGCAATTTCATGATTTAAATTAGTTTATGTTTGTTTAAAAATTGCATTGATAAAAAAATAGGAATGGGAACTGATTGTAAGTGTATGGTTTAAACATGTAAGTGTGCATAAGATAGTGCACACACATGCACACATTTTTCCTGTATAATGAAATAGGCCGAAATCAATATATAAATTAGAATAAATAATTTAGAAATACATATGTATGAAGACATGATTATGTCTTTAATAAGTTTGGCACAAAGAAAATAAATGTTAGGCAGGAATAAATATATGCAAGAGAAACATTTAGACACTTAAAATTATTTAAAGAAAGAAAATAAGGACTTAGGCAGAATAGGCATACATATATTATATATGTGCACAAGCAAGCACTTGCTGGAAGGAAACAAAAATTGCATGGAAATGGCATGAACCCTTAAGCAAGCACTTTATCCGTTCCAGTAATCCTTTTACTTTGGAAAATAAGAGTCATGCATATAACATGACCAGGGTGAGATTAAAGATAAGGCTTGTTTCTGAAAATAAAAACAAGGACCACATACCCTTTTCTCTCTTGAATCAAAATGAGAGGCAAATCATGTTTTATAGGGTAGAAATGACATTGGGTAATTTTACTAAACCCTAGTAGCAGCCAGGGTTTTGTATAAGGAGGCTTAGTGTAGTGAGACCTTTTACAATTGCTCTTCATCATTTAAAGAAAAATAAAACATAAGCCAGAGAAAAATAAGGAGCACTGACCATTAGAATTAAAAGAAGCTTAGGAAAAAGAGGGATTAAGGTGAGTAACCTCACTGGAAACTTTGGCAACAAGTCCTGAATATTGAGGCAGCCTAATTAAATTTATATTTCACTTTTGCAAGCTATGTTCATTTTTATGATTTGATAACTTTGGCTTGTCAAAGATCTGCTCAAGTGTAAAACCCTTTATAGTGACTTATCTAGTATAAATGAGCCATGGATTTCATGTTTAAATATGGTTATCTGTGTTATGGTTTAACTTCGAGATGAAGTAGTTTTTTTATGGGTTTTCTTTATACATTTATTTACTTAAAAACCCAGGATTTATGTTGTAAATATATGGTCTAAAAATGAAAAAAAATGTGGGGCTACAACATTGGTTTGTTACTTATGTCTCATATCAACTAGAATAAAGATAAATGTAGAGGTGCAATGTTATACATGTGCTGAGCTTCTATGAACTATCCAAATCAAAGCATATACTTGTGGTTTAGCCAGATCTTAAAGATTAACAATGGTCTGATTGAACCAGAGGTAAAAGGAGACAACCAAAAAACTATTTATGACCATATATTTGTAACTTGATCCATTGAAACCCATAGGCAAAATAATATGCTTAGAAATCACATCTGTTTGCATGATTAAATGCTTTCTTATGAGAACATGACTTACCAATCTCTGGATGATACATGTGGCTGAATGTTTATTTCTCTGACTGAAATATGATATGCAGAAGGGATTAGCACAGCAATGAAAAAGGGAAAGTAACACTTAGTAATTTAACTAAGGACTTTTGGATCTTAGGGCTACAGAATATGGCTTGGCAAGGTGAACATTGCAAGCTCACACATGGTATGTTCATACCCAAGGGCCTGAGTGTGCTGGGTTAACAGTGATATATCCCAGGCAGTGTGTGGTTTAACAAGAGAAAGTAGCCAAAGACAATAATATGCTTGATAGTGAACAATAGAAATAGGTTCATGAGAGGGCTTGGGTAAAATCCCTGATGGCCAGTAATCTGGTAAAAAAAGGCTTGATGATTGAATTGATGAATGTGTTGATTGGTCTATGATGTTTTATGGATGGTCACTGAACTAAACCATTAAATTATGTATAATTTGTTGTGCACTAATGTATATGCACATGTCTCACAGAAACATGCAAAAAGGGTGGTATTGAGTTCCTTTATCCATTTAAAGTTATTTGAATATGAATAAGAGCCATATTGTTAGCACCAAAATTGGTCACTAACACCCTTGAGTAGAATTATGTAGAGAGATTAATGAAGAGAGTAAATTAGGACTGAAAAATAGTGTAATTCAATGAAAAAGAATAACAAAAACGAGAACCCCAGATTTATAGTGGTTCGGCGTAACTGCCTACATCCACTTTGATTTTAATCTTTATTGCTTTCTCAATTACTTGAATACAGATACAATCCGTAAATCAATCACTTGGATACAAGTTTGAATTAGAAAGAGGAGAGTATAAGAAATGGCAGAGTCTCCCCAGTATTCCCGGAAAAAAGGTCCTTTCACTGTGCCCATGCCCCTCTATTTATAGACGAAGGTGGGTTGGACTTCCCTGGTGGGCCTGTTAACTGAATAACTCGGTCCAAATGGAGTAAGCCCTATGTGCCGACCCAAATAGGCCGAACGACCAAATGCCGAACCTTCATCTTTATGCCGAACGAAGTGAGGCCGGACGCTTTGCATGCCGAGTGAAACAGGCTGAACGGTCGGCATGTCGTGCCTTCCTTTCCAGGTCGATGTGTCTCTCTGTTGAATGGAGGAAGCGGGCCGAACGATGTTGGTATGCCGAGTGGAAGGATACGCCTTTGCCATGTAGGAATGCCGAGTGGAAGATATGCCGAGTGGAACTTGTGTGCCAGATGAGGAGCATGCCGAGTGAAAGGCTTGTCGTGTGTAGGGTTTGCCGTGTGAGGCGTGGATGCCGAGTGAAAGGATATGCCAAGTAGAGGGAATGCCGAACAGAGGACATGCCGAGCAAAGGATATGCCGAGTGGAACTTGTGTGCCAGATGAGGAGCATGCCGAGTGAAAGGCTTGCCGTGTGAAGGGTTTGCCGTGTGAGGCGTGGATGCCGAGTGAAAGGATATGCCAAGTAGAGGGAATGCCGAACAGAGGACATGCCGAGCAAAGGATATGCCGAGTAAAGAGCAGGTCGAGTACAACCCTTTGACAGCCGAACGTTCAAATGTGCCGAGTGCTCATTTGTGCCGAGTAAAACCCTGCATGACGAACGTTCTAGTTGCCGAACGTGCTTTAGGTGTCGAACGATATTCAATACCGAACGTTGCTTTATGCCGAACGTCTTTCTAATGGGCCTGACAACTTGCTAACACCTCTAGGCTCTTTGAGGTCAAAATCTTGTCTAGCGCTAATAATAATGTCTTCGACTGTCGTTTTGTAACCGGGCCAAAATGCCGGTTAACATTTGCCCCCCAAAGTGTGTCGTGTGAAGCAACACAACACGCTTTGAATCAGCGAGTATTCCTTGTCTTCAGAAAGAAATCCATCATGTTTCTTGAACAGTCATTATCCTTCGATTTTCTCCTCTAAAGCTGTCATGTCCTTCCTTGGTCGTCTTGACGCTTGGTTGTGGCTAAAAGTTCTTCATCTGCCCATTTGGTGAAGTAATCAACTGCTACGATGGTGTATATCGCACCACCTTTAGGATCGGCAAGAAGATGATTTCAGTGCCCCCAAGTGGCAAACGGCTATGGACTAGCCATTTGAATAATTTCCATCGGTGGGGTTGTCGGCTTTTTTGCAAACATCTTGCACTCGTCGCATTGTCTAGCATGATCAACCGCATCTGGGTTGAAAGTTGGCCAGTAATACCTATAGCGGAGTATTTCTTTATCACGGTTTTCCCCCTGATGTTATTACCACATTCTTCTTCATAGACTTTGCTCAAGATATCATCATGGGCGATACGCCGAAGCATGGGGATGGATAAACTCCTTTTGACACACGACCTATTCTTGGATGATTTGTCGTGAAGCTTTGAGGAGGATCTGTCGTTTTCCATTCCTCTGGTTAGTAAGAATTCCCCATTGTAGATAGTCTTTGATGGGAGTCAACCATGACACCTTTTCATTTTGTTCGCTAAGTACGTGTGTAATGGTGTAATACGTGAAGTCGGTTAGTAGCTCTTGGACCTGGCCGAGATGAGGTGCACGACAATGCCCCCTAGCAAGATTAACTTCCTCAAATTTGTACGCTACCAATTAAGAATCACAAAAGATGTGTAAAGTTTTCACTTCACATCCTCTAGCAAGTTTGAGGCTTGCAGACAAGGCTTCATACTATGCATCGTTGTTTGTTTCAGGTGAATCGAGTTTCAGGATGTCGCAGATTGATCGTTCCTTAGGGGTCATTATCATGACTCTATGCCATAACACTGGTCATTGGATGCTCCATTCGCGTACATTTTCGATCTTATGGTTGGTTCTCTGTTACTCTTCGAGCAGTCATCTGAGGTAGCGAATTTGGGTGTGAGGTCTGCTAGTTTCCGTCCTTGGATAGCCCTTTGAGGGAAATGAGTGATATTGGATTAGCTTAGTTTATTTAAGTAGTCTTTCAGACGTCTCAGGCCATTGTATGTCCTGTTGCAACGGCTGGTAGGCATAGGCGTTGGTGGGGTGAGCCTAAAAGTAACAGTGGAGCTTTCATGATGAAATCAATAGATATTATGCTTGCTTTTGTAGCTTCGGGCTGATATCCAATGCATGGCTCGCGATAGTTAATGAAATCACATATGCATGTCAGAATGGGTCCAAGGGAATATATCATCATTTATTCAGAAAAATCCAACTAATTCTTTTATCATCACTACACTGAGCTGTGATCCGATATTTAGCACCCGGGATGGGGTCACCATGGCTGGCTGTAATGTCGACCGTCAGCTTAGCAGTGCCATCCCAGATTCTTTGAGTACGGATGTAACTACTTTGCATAACATTCAATGTGAAATATGGTTGGGATGGCCAATGTTGACGGTTACTCTAGTCGAATCCTAGAGTTTTGTCATGAGTCATTAAGTCTAATAGTGAAGGACTCTGAATGCTCTAATAGATTATCAACGAATGGCCAAAGATCAGGCTTAAAAGCGCATTGAAGGAGATGTCGAGTGGGGGTTAACCTCGAGTGGCGTGCAACTGTATAGCTGGATCTTGCTATGAGTTTGAATTTGCTCGTGTATTCGAGTAACGCACTTTCTATTCAATGCATTCATGATCCTTTACCCGTCCTTTGGGTTGGAGTGAAAGTCAATTGCTCATGAGCTAAGGTGTCAATTCAATGATTCAATCTCTAGGCATCCTTTCAGTCATCTCCTTGAGCAACTGTAAGCACTATATATAAGTTTTAAAACTGAGCTATCGTAGCCAGTTTTAGGATGACCATGCGTCTTTTCCCAGTCTCGGGTTGATAAATGTATCGCATGGACGGTTAAGTCTCGTCCTAGCTATGTTTATGTTTTCACCTAAGTTCCAAAGACATAAAGGTGATCGGTGAATAGTCGGTTCACATTCATCTTGCTCCTCGCTCGTGCCCCTAGGTCTGGGGCATATACCAATAAGTAGGAAGGTCAGCCATGCCCACTTTAGCTTTACTCTCTTTCCCGTTGAATCGTGGGATCATGTCAATCGATGGGTGACTAGGTCTCAATTATCTTGGATTTTATCGTGGTTTTTCATTCCAAGAGGAATACTTCGATGCCACGTCAGTTTCAGGGCGTAATTTGGACAGTGGATGGTCATCTACGTCCACTTTGGTTCATGCTCTGTAATCAGTTCTCGGGGTAAAGTTGGCTACAAATGCAGTCGGGTTATGCTCATCCAGTTTCATACTCCTCCTGACGAATCGAATGAGGGGGCTGGAGAATTTTTGACCAAGTATTCATGGTTTACCCTCCTTTCCACACTCTGGAGGTCATAGTTTTTCAAGAAACATCCGAGTCACATTCGTATGTGCTTGGTGCGGATCGGTATTGACCCTCGATCTGAGGTATGATATAGTCGATTGCTTATAGCTTTGGATGCTATTTCGATTGGTTTTGTATTGGGGCTTCCCTACAGTCATTGCTTCAAGTTATAAAGAACGCCACGCTAGAGCTATAGTAAGCTGTCGCATTCAGCTTTTTAGTGATTTGTACCCATGCTCCCAGTATTGATTTGGCCAGGCCACTAGTTGGATGGTCGAACTCCATCCTTAGCAGGTTAATAATCCTTCGGTCGATTCCATGCCGAAGTTTGCGTAATAGAGAATGGTCGGAATCCACTCGTCTATTTATCGATGTTTATACACCACTCTGCATTCTGGTGACTAAGTGTTATTCTCCCCCCGGTTGATTCGTGCCCAATCTGTATTCATGCTTCGGTTCATGCTCCGGCGACTTAGAGATTTGTCGAATGGTTTATGCTTTAGTCCACATTTCAAGACGCAGAGGTTTTTGTCAACTCGTTTATACTCCAGTCCGCATTCTGGGAACTTAGAGTAATCTAGTCCGCTTCTGGGATTTGGAGATTCTTCTCAAGTCTCCTATAATCTAGTCCGTGCTCTGGGGACTGAGAGTACCGTAGCCCGTACTCTTGGGATGTAGAGGTTCTTAGGTCGTTTATACTCTAGTCCGCACTCAGGGGACTTGGAGGTTTAAGTCGTTTATACTCTAGTCCGCACTCTGGGGACTTAGAGTACTCTCGTCCGCGCTTAGGTGATTGGAGCGCTTGATGAAGACAAGTTCGGAACCTTCTTCCATGCCGACGGGGGTTATGAAGTAGAAATTACAGGCGCCTCTGATCACACATCCGAATTGAGCATGAAAGAGCGGCTCGAGAAAGAGAAGGTCAAGGTCGAGCCCCGAGTTGTGGACTTGGACGATCCTTTGAACAAGCCGTTGAAGGTCATCCTTGCTGGCGGGTCCAAGCCTATGGAAGTTATCCATACTTCTTTAGTTGCTACCCCTCTATCAAAGAAGAGTACCAAGAGTAAATGCTATGGAGAGAAGCCGTCTAGAAAGGAGTTGAAGAAGCACAAGAAGTGATTACTATCCTCGTTCAACGAGAGTTAGTCTAAGTCATGTAATTATTTTCATCTATTTCCTTTAGTCCTTGTAAATAGAATGTCGACTCCGAACTTTGGAGGGGTTGTAATAGGAACTCGTTTCCGAATAAATTTTAGTTCCTTTTTCCTTCTTACAAAAGACTCTTATTGTTCAGTTTTCTTTGTGATTGTGATGTGGATCCAAGCAGTTGTTAGTAACATAGACTTCTCGGTCCATCTTCATATAACTCGGAAACACTTCAGGAGTTGTTGAACTTCCATTCTGTGCTTCGAGCACTTAGAATACATTATAGCCCGTATGTCAGGGATTTGACAAATTCAATTCATCTGTGTCATAGTTCATATTCAGGGAACTAGGAGATCCGAATTGCTTATATTCGAGTCCGCACTCTGGGGACTTAGAGTACTCCAGTCCGCACTCTGGGGACTTGGAGGTTCAAGTCATTCATACTCTAGTTCGCGCTCTGGGGACTTAGAGTGCTCCAGTCCGCGCTTTGGGGACTTGGAGGTTTAAGTCATTTATACTCCAGTCCGTGCTCTGGGACTTAGATTATCCAGTCCGCGCTCTGGGGAGTTGGAGGTTTAAGTCATTTATACTCCAGTCCGCGCTCTGGGGACGTAGAGTACTCCAGTCCGCGCTCTGGGGACTTGGAGGTTTAAGTCATTTGTACTCTAGTCCGCGCTCTGGGGACTTAGAGTACTCCAGTCCGCGCTCTGGGGACTTAGAGGTTTAAGTCGTTTATACTCTAGTCCGCCCTCTGGGGACTTAGAGTACTCCAGTCCATGCTCTAGGGACTTGGAGGTTTAAGTCGTTTATACTCAAGTCCGCGCTCTGGGGACTTAGAGTACTCCAGTCCACGCTCTGGGGACTTGGAGGTTTAAGTCGTTTATACTCTAGTCCGCGCTCTGGGGACTTAGAGTACTCCAGTCCACACTCTGGGGACTTGGAGGTTTGAGTCGTTTATACTCTATTCCGCGCTCTGGGGACATAAAGTACTCCAGTCCGCACTCTGGGGACTTGGAAGTTTAAGTCATTTATACTCTAGTCCGCGCTCTGGGGACTTAGAGTACTCCAGTACGCGCTCTGGGAACTTGGAGGTTTAAGTCGTTTATACTCTAGTCCGCACTCTGGGGACTTAGAGTACTCCAGTCCGCCCTCTGGGGACTTGGAGGTTTAAGTCATTTATACTCTAGTCCACGCTCTGGGACTTAGAGTACTCCAGTCCGCACTCCGGGGACTTGGAGGTTTTAAGTTGAGAGCAGTCGTGTTTCCACTCTTTAATTTGTGTACATCTACAGTATCGAGGCTAATGTTGTCGAATGAACAGTCGAACCATGTTTGCTCATGGAATGGGATCTTGCCCCCAGCTTGAGGGATGAAATTTGAAAAATGGACGATCGATTTTCGTCCGCTTGGTGATTATAGCTCTTCCCATCAAGTCAAGGAAGGAGGTATATGACAGATAGTTGGATCACATCCATGTTGGGTTAGATAGCCAAATCTCTTATAATTTTCTCCGTATATCCTTCTAGAAAATAAGGATAATAGACTGTTGAGTAGACAAAGTAAGTTGCATATGTTCCAAGGTGCAGTCGTGTCCATGTATTGAGCGCGATGGTTAATGAGTAGGCAGTCCACCTCAACTACTTCAAGTCGGGCTTTCGAATAACCTTTTGTGTACAAGGTAGGACTTGATGTGTAGATGAACAAATCACGTCCACTCTGGACAGATCCCGGCATCACTAAGCTTCAGGAGGGGCATCTGTATTTTGTCCAACTTTGTTCTATGACTTGATTTGAGTGGGCGATCGAGCCATACTCGTTCCAAGCCCTGTTCAGGTCTCTGAGTCAAACGTGGAGGTCAATGAATGGATGGTCAGTCATGTCGACTTTGTATTTGGGCTCTAATCGTGATGAGCTTTTCAATCTCTAGTTCTTGGCCCCAAATTAAAGGCACATGATTGATGATGAGCGATTGAATCATTCTCGTCTAGATGTAACTCCACACGTCCGATCATGGTCTGTGTGGATTGGTTGGTGACCAAATCTGAGTATCCAATCTCCTGCATCGTTTTGAAAGTAGTTTAGTTCAAATTAGTCGTAGTTCATAGAACAATTAAAATAGAAATGGAAATAATTGAAAGAAGATTATGATAAATCTCATTGATAAGTGAAGCAGCATCGTGCGCTCGTTATTCGACTTTTGCCCCTGGCTCCTTTCAAAGGGATGTCGGCCGTCAGCAGCCCAACTGATAATCATAGCCCTTTATTAATAGGCATCGGATATTCGCTGCCCGCCATTCTGCAGGAAATGTACATACTATTGAAGCTTTACTTTCTAGATCAGCTTTTCAATCACACCTCGGAGGTGTTTGTAATCGCCCGTGTTTGGATCAGTGAGCATTTGGGAATATACAACATTCCCCTGATTTTCTTTAGACTTTGGTGTACTCTCTCGAGGTTGGTTTCCAGTACCACTTCGAGTCGTGAGTCTTCAAGTAGAGGTTGTCAATTGAATCTTACAAAGAGCATATGAGCCAAATTTTAAGGTCTTGTTTCGGCTACTAGGATCTACATCCTTAGCCAACGGGCCTTCATTGTTATTTTTCTTAGTCTGTTCCGCTCCTCCACACTTTGGTTTAGATTCATTTTTATCATAGAAACGATCCATGGTTGTAGGAGGCTCTCCAGGTAGCTGGCTTCCAAAATATATATGGAGGTCGATTCTCCTCAAGGGTGATCAGTATGGTATCCCTTTGAGTGTATCGTTTGAGTAGCGGTAGTTTGTCCGTTCCCTTGTTGTCGTTTAGAAGCTGTCGCTAGATCCTCTATGCCCTGGCCGACCAGGGGATGTAAGGGAAGTAGATAGGATGTTCCTTTATTAAGCTGTCGCTAGAGTTTTAGCCTCTTTTTTTGGAAATTTGGGTCGTACCTGAAATTTTTTTTTTTTTTTGAAAATAGGGGTCATTGGGCATTAGAGAGCGCTCGGCATTTAGAGAGCGTTCGGCCTTAGAGAGCGCTCGGCATTTAGGAACGTTCGGTATCCGAGAGCGTTCGGCATTCAGGAGCGTTCGGCATTAGTTCTGTTCAGCCTAAATTTCTATTCGGCCTTCTTTCTGTTCGGCCAAATTTCTGTTCGGCCTTCTTTCTGTTCGGCCAAATTTATGTTCGGCCAAATTTCTGTTCGGCCTTATTTCTGTTCGGCCTTCTTTCTGTTCGGCCAAATTTATGTTCGGCCAAATTTTTGTTCGGCCTTATTTCTGTTCGGCCAAATTTCTGCTCGGCCAAATTTCTGTTCGGCCTTCTTTCTGTTCGGCCTGGAGGTATGTTCGGCATTCGGATGTATGGATCAACCTGGAGTGTTCGGCATACGCCTTTTCTGGGGCGATCGGCATACGCCTTTTTTGGAGTGTTCGGCATATGCCTTTTCTTGAGCGATCGGCATACGCCTTTTTTGGAGTGTTCGGCTGAATTGCCTTTGGAGGAGGGTTGGCCTTTATTCAACTTGAGTGCAAACTTCAACGTCCAATCCTTAGATCTTGCGTACATCAGTGAATCCAATCCTTTCACATGAACACGAACACTTGATTAACTTACGGCTGTCAGCTTCCTTTAGATTTCTTTCAATTCTGAGTAGAATAGGAAGTTTTCTAGTAAACAATTATATCTATCTCACGAATATGGAAATCCACTAGTAGATGGTGAGATCCAATCAAGCTGAGAAATTCAATTCTCAGTGAAAGCACCAAAATGTTAGCACCAAAATTGGTCACTAACACCCTTGAGTAGAATTATGTAGAGAGATTAATGAAGAGTGTAAATTAGGACTGAAAAATAGTGTAATTCAATGAAAAAGAATAACAAAAACGAGAACCCCAGATTTATAGTGGTTCGGCGTAACTGCCTACATCCACTTTGATTTTAATCTTTATTGCTTTCTCAATTACTTGAATACAGATACAATCCATAAATCAATCACTTGGATACAAGTTTGAATTAGAAAGAGGAGAGTATAAGAAATGGCAGAGTCTCCCCAGTATTCCCCAAAAAAAGGTCCTTTCACTGTGCCCATGCCCCTCTATTTATAGACGAAGGTGGGTTGGACTTCCCTGGTGGGCCTGTTAACTGAATAACTCGGTCCAAATGGAGTAAGCCCTATGTGCCGACCCAAATAGGCCGAACGACCAAATGCTGAACCTTCATCTTTATGCCGAACGAAGTGAGGCCGGACGCTCTGCGTGCCAAGTGAAACAGGCCGAACGGTCGGCATGCCGTGCCTTCCTTTCCAGGTCGATGGGTCTCTCTGTTGAATGGAGGAAGCGGGCCGAACGATGTTGGGATGCCGAGTGGAAGGATACGCCTTTGCCATGTAAGAATGCCGAGTGGAACTTGTGTGCCAGATGAGGAGCATGCCAAGTGAAAGGCTTGCCGTGTGAAGGGTTTGCCGTGTGAGGAGTGGATGCCGAGTGAAAGGATATGCCAAGTAGAGGGAATGCTGAACAGAGGACATGCCGAGCAAAGGATATGCCGAGTGGAACTTGTGTGCCAGATAAGGAGCATGCCGAGTGAAAGGCTTGCCGTGTGAAGGGTTTGCCGTGTGAGGCGTGGATGCCGAGTGAAAGGATATGCCAAGTAGAGAGAATGCCGAACAGAGGACATGCCGAGCAAAGGATATGCCGAGTAAAGAGCAGGCCGAGTACAACCCTTTGACAGCTAAACGTTCAAACGTGCCGAGTGCTCATTTGTGCCGAGTACAACCCTGCATGCCGAACGTTCTAGTTGCCGAACGTGCTTTAGGTGTCGAACGATATTCAATACCGAACGTCGCTTTATGCCGAACGTCTTTCTAATGGGCCTGACAACTTGCTAACACCTCCAGGCTCTTCGAGGTCAAAATCTTGTCTAGCGCTAATAATAATGTCTTCGACTGTCGTTTTGTAACCGGGCCAAAATGCCGGTTAACACATATAAAATCATGTTTTCAGTTAGATTACTCATAAATGGTAGAAAATCTGAGATTGAAAGGATTTATAGATTGAATGTACAATCAAGTATTTGACATAAGTAAATCCATGTTTAAGGTTGATATAAAAATATGGCAGAATATAGGTTTTAAGTTGCTTTGAAAAGAAAACAAAACGATATGTATTTTGCTTAAGAATAAGTACAAGTTGAATATGGCTAACATGACCATTTTATTGAGCCTGGGTTAAGCCAGCACTAAAGAGTTTTAAGCTCAACTTTCAGTAAAGTTTTACAACCCAAATATAGGGTAGGCTCAGTAATGTTTGTTAATAAGAAGAGGTAAAAATTGGGCATTTAAATCTTCCATTGACAAACACCTGCACATGAACATGCACACACATGCACATGCAGGAGTACAGTTCATACAGTAACAAAATTATGGAAATACATGCAAAATGCTAAGTCTTGAGACATGAAACCAATAGTTATGCAATAATCTAAGTATGCCTGGAAAACTTGGTTTTTAGAAACACTATTGCTATGTAGGAATTATTCCTCTTAATGATTCTGATGCAGCCCAAGTTGAAGAGGTTCTAGGTCGCGAGCGACCTAACAAATTCCAAGGTCGCGTGCGACCTAACAACGAAAGAATCTCGAGGAAAAGGACGTGGATAGCACAGTGGAAAGCAAGGAAGAGCACCATTGGTCGTTGGAATGACCTAATGAGGTTAAACAGAGGGATAAGCTGTTGGAACGACCTATGCTAAGTCGTGAGCGACCTAACGAGTTAACTCACTCAATGTCGCACTCTATTGCTCAAGGTCGCATAAAGCTTGGGTCACATGAAGGGAACCAGAAGTGGGTTTGGTTAGGTCGCGTACCTCCTTAAGGCTGTTAGATCGCGGACGACCTACTTAAGTCGCTGACGTATAGGTCGCTGGGAAGAAAGGTCGCTAATTCGCTCCAGGAAGTTAAGTGTGTTGTAGGTCGTAGCTCGTATGCGTTTTAGGTCGCGTGTACTTGTGTTGTAATAAGTTGTTTGTGCTATTGTTTCTTAAGTCGTTTTCGACCTATGATAGGTCGTAAGCCGCGTCAAGTGTGTTGTACCGTGTCTTGTGTTAAGTCACTGGTTGTTTAGGTCGTAAGTTGTGTACCCGCGATGTAAGTGCTGAGTTGTGTATATGTGTTAGGTCGCGCACGACCTAGTGTGTGTTGTAAGGTCGTGGATGACTTAGTGAGGCGTGAGTTGTAAGCCTATACATAGGCATGGACGGGTCATTTGTACGTGGTTGATTTTTGAATAAACTCTTGTTTGTTAGCTTTGTGCTTTCATTAAATTGGTAGTTGAGTGTGATCTCCTATCTCCACCTTCGACATTCGAGTGCACTCGAATCTTCGATCGTTGAAGCCAATTCGCGGAATCAAGTGTGCTTGATCAACGCTCGAAGAATTGCAGATCTCTCTTCACGGTATCGTGCGCGATCAACATGTCAGAGATAGTTAGAATTCGGTATCTTCGGATCAACGAATTTGGGCCTTGCAGTATTTTCAATCCACCGATTGCCAGTTTCATCGATTTCATTGTTTTTTCGTATATCCGCTGCGTCATTTTGGTATCAGAGCTAGACTTAGCTAATCATAGCCAAGCCGAGTCTTGGAGCCGAGTTTGAAGTTTGAAGTTGGTGTTCATCGTGTTCGTCTTGAAGTTGCAAGTTGTTGGAAGCTTTCGATCCATTTCATTTTGGATCAAAGTTTGAAACGTGTTTGAAGCCGAGCCGAGCTAAGCCTTAGGTCGTTGCAAGCTTGTGCGAGCTAGTGAAGTGTTGAGCTAGTTGAGCCGTGGCTTTGTTTTGTTGAAGTTGAGTTGGAGCCGAGCTAGGGGTAGCCGTGCAATTGAAGTTTGAAGTTGTTTTGTTGAAAAAATTGTGAAGATCAATCATGCCACCAAGGAGAGCTAACCGCCATCAAAATATTGAAGCATTGTATAAAAGAGAAGAGGCCGATCAAATGGAACAATGCATGCATGAGAAGTTTGATGAAGGTATTGGTCGGTTGGAAAGAATGATGCTCGAGACGAATCAAAGTAGAAGACGAAATTCACCTGAATCATGCCATGGAGGAAGTAGAATCTCACCACATTCAGATCAGGAGAGGAGAGAAAGTCATAATCGCAGAAGTGTTGACAATCGTAGTAGGAATGTTGATGATCGTGATAGGAGGAATGAAGATCGAAGGGATGTTAGTGGTGGAAGTGGAAGTGGTAGAGATGTTGGTGGACGTGATCGACAATGATATACATCAGATTTTGATGAGGACTTTGAAGGTGATAGAGGAAGTGTTCATTTCCGAGATCGAGATCAGGGACGACGTCAGTATCGGGAGATTAATGAAGATCGACGTTGGGAATCAGGGATGAAAACGGAAATTCCGGAATTCAAAGGAGGAATGGTTGTAGAAGAGTTTTTGGACTGGTTGTCAAATGTTGACGAGATCTTTGATTTCAAGGAGGTTCCGAAAAATCGTCGAGTGAAGTTTGTTGCTACTAGGTTGAGGGGGAGAGCTATGGCGTGGTGGCAGCAAACCAAACTTACACGAGAACGGATGGGAAAGTCGAAGATTGTTGATTGGGAGAAAATGAAGAAAATGATGAAAGCTACATTTTTACCTTACAATTATCAATCACTCATGTATCAGAGGTTGCAGAACTTGAGGCAAGGGACGAAGACTGTTAATGATTATGCTGACGAGTTTTATCAACTGATTGCTCGAAATGACATCATGGAGACAGAGGAACAGTTGACTACTAGGTTTGTTGGAGGGTTGCGAATGCAGATCCAGGATATGGTTAATATGTTTGACCCGAGATCTATGGCTGAAGCGCACCAGAAAGCGTTGGCTTGGGAGAAGCAGGGAAGACGAGGAGGTGGTGTGTTTACAAGTTCCAATATTCAAAGCAAGGGCGTTAGTGGGAGTTCCAATGTTTCTAAAGCTGTCAGTAAACCAGTTGTGAAAGAGGTTAAGAAGGCAAAGGTCAACAGCAGTTTCAAATGTTACAATTGCCAGGAAGTGGGTCACAAGAGCAACGAATGTCCAAAGCCAAAGAAGAGAACGATGATTACTGAAGTTGAAGGCGAGGATGTTGGTGAATGTGATTCTAGTCTAGTGGAGGAAGATGAATAGGATATCGCGTCAGGAGATGAAGGGTGTAATCTAATGATGAGGAGGTCTTGTTTAACACCGAAGCAAGAGTATGAGGCTAGTTGGTTGAGGAGTAACATCTTTCAGTCGACATGCACTATTCTGGGAAAGGTTTGTAAATTTGTGATTGACGCAGGAAGTTGTGACATTATTATTTCTATCGAAGCTGTGAGGAAGTTGAAATTGAAGACAGAGAAGCATCCAAATCCTTACAAGTTAGCATGGTTGAGGAAAGGAGGAGAGGTGATGGTGGACGGGAGAGTACATGTTCCATTTTCTATTGGAAAGAAGTATAAAGATGAGATCTGGTGTGATGTGGTGGAGATGGATTTTTGTCACCTACTTTTGGGAAGACCATGGCAGTATGATCGAGCAGTGCAGCATGACGGTCGGACCAATAGCTACAGCTTTATGTTTGAAGGTGTTAAAATCATTTTGGTTCCAAAGAAGAGACCGCAAGGAGAGAGCAAATCAGAGGAGATTGAGGAGCTGAAGACTTTGTTGACTTTGAGGGAATTTATTAAAGAAGTAGAGGAGAGTCCAGAGGTGTTTTTGTTGATTGGGCGTGATGCTACTGAATCTGTTGAAATTCCTGAAGAAGTAAAACCAGTTTTGGACGAGTTTAAAGATGTGTTTCCTGAAGAGTTGCCAACGGAGCTACCACCATTGAGGGATATTCAGCATCAGATTGATCTTGTGCCAGGGGCAGTATTATCACACAGGCCACATTACAGGATGAGTCCTAAAGAGCATGAGGAACTAAGAAGGCAGGTGGAGGAGTTGTTAGAACATGGGCGTGTTTAGGAGAGCGTGAGTCCTTGTGCAGTGCCAGCTTTATTAGTACCAAAGAAGGATGGTTCGTGGAGGATGTGTACGGATAGTCGGGCTCTAAACAAGATCACAGTGAGATACAGATTTCCTATGCCAAGGTTTGATGATTTGATTGACCAGTTGAGTGGAGCTATTGTGTTCTCGAAGATTGACTTGAAGAGTGGATACCATCAGATTCGTATTAGACCGGGTGATGAGTGGAAGACTGCTTTTAAAACTAGAGAAGGTCTATACAAATGGCTGGTTATGCCGTTTGGCTTATCAAATGCTCCTAGTACTTTTGCGAGAGTAATGAACCAGATTTTCAGACCATTCATTGGGAAGTTTGTAGTAGTTTACTTTGACGATATTTTGATCTATAGTGGGAGTATGGAAAAGCATGTCCAGCATTTGCGTGAAGTACTGTTGATTCTACGACAGGAGAAATTTTATGCTGCAACGAAGAAGTGTGTGTTCATGACACACAATGTTTTATTTCTGGGATATTTTCTGTCGAAGGAAGGCATTCAAGTGGATGAAAGTAAAGTGGAAGCTGTCAGGAGTTGGCCACAACCCAAGACAATTACTAAAGTGAGAAGCTTTCATGGGTTGGTATCTTTTTATCGAAGATTCATTCCACATTTTAGCAGTGTAATGGCACCTGTAACCAATTGCATGAAAGGAAAGAAGTTTGCATGGTCAGAGGAAGCACGGGTTGCTTTTGAGAAGATGAAGACACTATTAACGACAACGCCAATTCTAGTTTTACCGGATTTTCAGTTGTTGTTTGAGTTACATACTGATGCATCGAAGGTTGGGATTGGTGGAGTTTTGAGTCAGAAAGGAAGACCAGTTGCTTATTTCAGTGAGAAGTTGTCTGGAGCTAAGTTGAGATATAGCACTTATGACGTGGAATTTTATGCGATTGTTCAAGCTGTAAAGCACTGGAGACATTATCTGTTTCAGAAGGAGTTTGTTCTTTATACGGAGCATGAGGCTTTGAAGCATTTGCAAGGGCAAGACAAAGTTTCAGCTAGGCACGCTTCATGGGTCCCGTATCTACAGCAGTTTACTTTTGTTGTCAAACACAAATCAGGGGTGACGAATCGTGTAGCTGATGCTTTGAGCAGAAGGAATCATTTGTTGACAACGATGAAGGTTGAAGTGAAAGGATTTGAACTATTACCAGAGTTGTTTGAGAAGGATCCTTACTTTGCAAAGATTGTTGAGAAAGTCAAGGATGAGAGTACTAATGAGTTTGTATTGGTGGATGGATTCTTATTCAAGGGGAATCAATTATGCGTACCTGATTGCAGCTTGAGAATGAAAATTGTGAATGAGTTGCATGAAGAAGGACATGTTGGACGGGATCGCACATTACAGTTGATTTCTCAGTCTTACTATTGGCCATCGATGAGGCAGAAAGTTGAAAAGTTTGTGCGTAGATGTCATGTTTGTCAAGTTTCGAAAGGGACAGCTACAAATGCAGGTCTATATATGCCTTTACCTGTTCCTACAAAACCGTGGGTAGATATAAGCATGGATTTCATATTGGGTTTGCCGAGGACTCAACGGGGAAATGACTCTATCTATGTTGTGGTGGACCATTTCTAGAAGATGGTACATTTTGTTGCTTGTATGAAGAAGGCGGATGCAGTTCATGTGGCACAATTATTCTTTAAAGAGGTCTATCGTTTACATGGTTTATTGGAATCTATAGTTTCAGACAGGGATACCAGATTTCTGAGTCATTTTTGGCTAAGTTTGTGGAAGATGGTGGGAACAAAGCTGAATTTCAGTAGCGCTTATCATCCGCAAACTAATGGGCAGACGGAGGTTGTGAACAGATCGTTGGGAAATTTATTACGGTGCCTTGTGAAAGATAATCTGAAGAGTTGGGATGTGAAGTTATGTCAAGCGGAGTTTGCTCATAATCATGCTATCAACCGTAGTACGGGTTTCAGTCCATTTCAGATTATATATTCAAGCTTGCTAAATGGGCCGTTGGATTTAACGATAGTACCACAACCGAAGGGGACAGTTAAACGAGCTGTTGATTTTGTTGAGGGGTTGACAGAATGCCATAGAATCGTTCACGAATGATTGGAGAAGACGTATGAGAAGTATAAACGATCTACAGATCTGAAACGAAGAAGTGTTGAATTTAACGAAGGAGATCTAGTATATGCTGTACTAACAAAGGATCGTTTTCTAGTAGGAGCATACAATAAACTTAAAGCTCGAAAGATTGGTCCTGTAAAAATTGTGAAACGGATCAATGAAAACGCTTATAGGTTGGAGCTGCCGGAGGATGTGTACACTTCTAAAGTGTTTAACGTTAAACATCTGATACCTTATTATGGAGATGAACGAACCAATGGGGAAGAACTTTTAAATTCGAGGACGAATTTTTCCCAACCAGGGAAGGATGATGCAGCCCAGGTTAAATAGGTTCTAGGTCGCGAGCCACCTAACGAATTCCAAGGTCGCGTGCGAGCTAACAATGTGAAGAATCTCGAGGAAGAGGACATGGATAGCACAGTGGAAAGCAAGGAAGAGTACCATTGGTCGTTGGAACGACCTAATGATGTGAAACAGGGGGATAAGCTGTTGGAACGACCTATGCTAAGTCGCGAGCGACCTAACGATTTAACTCACTCAACGCCGCACTCTATTGCTCAAGGTCGCATAAAGCTTGGGTCGCGTGAAGGGAACCAGAAGCGGGTTTAGTTAGGTCGCGTACCTCCTTAAGGCCGTTAGATCGCAGACGACCTACTTAAGTCGCTCACGTATAGGTCGCTGGGAAGAAAGGTCGCTAAGTCGCTCCAGGAAGTTAAGTGTGTTGTAGGTCGTAGTCCGTATGCGTTTTAGGTCACGTGTACTTGTGTTGTAATAAGCTGTTTGTGCTATTGTTTCTTAAGTTGTTTTCGACCTATGATAGGTCGTAAGTCGCGTCAAGTGTGTTGTACCGTGTCTTATGTTAAGTCACTGGTTTTTTAGGTCGTAGGTTGTGTACCTGCGATGTAAGTGCTGAGTTGTGTATATGTGTTAGGTCGCACACGACCTAGTGTGTGTTGTAAGGTCGTGGACGACTTAGTGAGGCGTGAGTTGTAAGCCTATAAATAGGCATGGACGGGTCATTTGTACGTGGTTGATTTTTGAATAAACTCTTTTTTGTTAGCTTTGTGCTTTCATCAAATTGGTAGTTGAGTGTGATCTCCTATCTCCACCTTCGACATTCGAGTGCACTCGAATCTTCGATCGTTGAAGCCAATGCGCGGAATCAAGTGCGCTTGATCAACGCTCGAAGAATTTCAGATCTCTCTTCATGGTATCGTGCGCGATCAACGTGTCAGAGATAGCTAGAATTCGGTATCTTCGGATCAACGAATTTTGGCCTTGCAGTATTTTCAATCCACCGATTACCAGTTTCATCGATCTCATTGTTTTTTCGTATATCCGCTGCGTCAGATTCCCAAACAGATTTCTGCTTCCAAACTTTTGTACTCTGATTCAAATATAAAGTAATTTATATATCTTCACATATGTAAGTTTAAGATGATTAGAGCAAACCAATATTTTTATATTGGCATAAAGATCCTGGATGGAAGAAAATTAGAGTGTAATATTTTCTTGATTAAATGACCACTGCATATATATATGTAAAAAACTTTAGGCTAAGAAGTTGGGTCATCTCACTACACTTAATTACTTTAATTACCTTAGGATAATCCAAAAGCTTTAAAATTAAATTTTTGTCAAATCGCTTCTTATTTAAGTTTTCAATATACTTATTTTGAAACTTGTTTGATAATGCTTGAAACTTATTACAATATTCAATTTCCCTTGCCACTTTGAAAAATTCCTAATATTTAAAACTTGAACTTCTTAGCCGTAGACCTCGTACTGCAAATTTTTACTCGTGAATTAATCAACTCGGTTACTAATTTTCCGAGCCCAAGCTTAAAATTATCGAACAAAAACTCGAGCTCACAACAACAGAACCCTACCCCTACCAAGCCGAAAACTCAAACAATGCTCCGAACATACTCGATAACAACATCGTGTAAATCATCATCTTCCCGAACTAACAAAACTCAGCAACAACGCAAATATCGACGAAGACTCGTGCACGTGCACACGAAGTCTGGTCGTCTCCGACTGACGCTGCCACCACCCATAAGTCTCCGTCGATCACCTCACTCCGGTCGACAACCCAAATCCGAAGATGAAATCATAAAATGAAATCGAGCGATCCTGGTTCTCACTAGAACCCAACCTTCGAAGACAAACGCCTCTCGCTACCAAATACAATCATCGAAAAACTTGATACTCCATCCAGAGACGCTCCACGACCTGATAAACCCTTTCCTCCCCATGCGTTTCACTCTGGATATCCATCAACGCTGAACGACCCACGAGAACATCATCGAAAAAACCGACCACAAAACCCTATATCACCGTTTCTTGTATGCTCTGATGATCGATATCCTTTGCGAATAATTTTCCCACATCCCACAAGTCTCGAGTCTCCTTCAGATCAAAACTCGAAGGAAATCTCGCCGCCGATCAACGACATTTGGCGGTAATCCTAATTTCAAACAATACTGCACATCTCAATTTTTAGCAAACTAAAATTTTTGATTTTACTTCCTAAATTTATCATTTGCCAGGACGAATCATAATAAACAATCAAATCTTGAAATTTAGATCATCAATTTGTGACCTATCTTGGTTTTCTATGTAAATTTTCAAATTTTGATAAAATCTTTTAAAATAAATACTTGATATTATTTTTAAAGTTCGTAACACATTGTTATGGTCAATTTTCATTTATAGATATCAGCCTAAAATCAATTACAGAAGGAGATTTTTAAAATTTTATATGAATTTGAAGCCTGTAACTCAATAGAGGCAAGTTCACCCTATTCACAGTCATGCACAGAGAAATCATCCAAAAGCATTATTCACTATATTTCTACAGTAACCATCATATGCATAAGAACATATTTTTAAACTATTTATTTCTCTTTTAAAAGAAGGGATACCCACCTGCATTTTGTTAATAACAAAGAAAACCTGAAAATGTTGAATTTTGCAGCTAGCTATGATTTTGAACTGTTACTTGCTTCAGGGTTGAAAACTCTGATTTTCCAGGCTTGTAAGTTTTTGAAAAACTGTTATTCGATCTATGATTTTTGAGTCCTGAAGTTTGCTTGTTGGTTGAATCTGCAAATCTTGATTCTGCTCAGGTTGAAGATTGATATTGTTTGAATTTGTATCTTATTTCAAGTTCAAATCTTCCTCTCAAGTTGAAGTTTGATATTATTTGAATTGGTATCATTCAAATTATTTAACTCTTCGGTTTTGAGATGTAAAAAAAATGAAGCCTGACTCTTCTTTCTAATTTATATTATCTAAATTTTAAAAAGAATAGATATGCCACTTGTATCTCCAATATTACCACTTGTAAATGCATGTTGTGTTTATTTTACAATTGTCTTAATTATGAATTTTGTTTTTAAATCCTTACTAAATATTTATTTATATAGATTATTTATTTTATATTTGCATATGAATTGTGTACTTAAAATTTTATACTTATATATTATTATATTTTTTTAAAGATATACACATATCAAAGCTTTATATTCATTCACATATATACTAACTATATCTATTTCTAAGTATATAAAAGAAAAGTATTTTTAAATCTCGCCTTTTATATTACAAACCAATCTCACACACACACACACACACACACACACACACACACACATATATATATATGCATATAAATTTCCAAAGATTTATTCAAAGATTGAATCCTATTTTTATTTTTAACACTAAAATAAGTATCTATACATATATGTTAATTTCAGAACATAACTTTCAATACAATAAATATATCTATATATTATTTCAGAAAATTATTCTTATTATCTTTGAAAAGATAAATTAAATCTTGTTAATTATTAATTAACAGATGCCCAAAATTCGGGTTATCACATTCCTTCCCCCTTAGAATCTTTTCGTTCTCGAAAAGGAACGAAGCCAGAATTTATTTAAAATACTATTTATCAGAAAATTATTCTTTGAACATTTTTAAAAACACTTTAGAAACTATATAATATTACTAAAATAGTTTTTATAAAAATTTCATTTTATAACTTGATGTTTCAACAAGTCCATCTTCGTTCTTACAGAAGTTCGGTCATACGTTGATCGGGCGTAAGACTGAAAATCTATAAGTACTTAGGAGACCCATTTTCAACACCCAGCAAAATACTTGGAAAATAATTTTATTAAAAATATTGAAAACATTTTTGAAAATAGAGGAAATGTCTTTGGTGAGAATGCTCTGGAAATCATCACTCCCATCCATGGTCGTAGTTAACCCGATGGTTACGTTGCCATCACGGCAAAAACCATAGATAACTATAGGCCTCCCGCCCCTCGATTACGCCATGGAACCCACTACAGATCGCAGCTACAGCCGGGGTTACGTTGCTGTCACAGCAAAAGCCCATATAACTGTAGGCCTTAGCGCCCTCAAATTTCGCTCCCAAAAGAATGAAACTTCTCCACTCCTTCATAGGTTGCAGTCTACCGATATAAAATCAAACGTAGACTGTTGGCTGTCAGTGGCGCACACGACTTTCGCTATGTCACCATGGGTCGCAGTCTGCCGATATAAAATCAAACGTAGACTGTTGGCTCTCAGCGACACACACGACTTTCGCTATGGTCTGCAGTAGATCCTAGTGACATCGAGTTAAACTGTCGTCACAGCATAACTCTAATGCCTTTGTAGGCATCAGCGCCCTCGACTTTCACTACACACTACTCATAATCCTCAGGAACTAGTTTTGTCCAGACTCCACACTTGATCAACTTTAGAACCCCCTCATAGGGTTCAAGGCAGTACCAACCTATGGTACTCCTGAGAAGTTCAAGGGAGCGCCTTTTTCTCCAGAGTCATTTTCAAAATACTTTATACTATACACATATAGTATCTTCCAAATAAATGATGAAGAAAAAAACCAATCGAATAAACTTAAATAATATCTAAAATCCTATGTGTTTGGCTTATTGGATGTTTGGGGAATGATATGTTAAATTGTTTAAGGTTGTATGAATAATCTATTGATTAATTATCAAAGGCTGTTGAGCCTAAGGTAAACTTGGTAGTTTATTTAGCACTCTTGGATGATGAAAAGTGTCCGAACCCGAACAAACCATGAGTTTGGCTGCTATGGATGTTTGAGTTTCCTTTGTTGCATATAATTGTAGAACTTCTTTTGTTTGCATATGATTATTATATATTGTATGTTGCTTGCACAATTAATTAAAACAACTAATATATAATCTTTTACATAATTTTAACTCTTTTGGATTATATAAGTGAAATACAGGTTTACGGATTACTGTTTTTGGTTTCATAAATTAAGTTGTTTGCCTGACAATTAGGTATGTTTTTGGATTACGGTTTTGCAACTGTGACGACCCGTAATTTTCAAGCATTTAAAATCAGAATATTTAATTGATTCTAAATATTTAAAAGTTAATTATCGGCTTAACTTACGAATATCATAATTTGGTTGACAATTAAATTGTTGAATTAACTAATTTGAATTGAATAAAATATGGAATCTGGAGTTTTAAGCCTATTAAAAATAATTTGAAGGCTTGTAAAATTTATATTGATAGTACAGAGGATAATAGATGTTGTAAAATCGAATTTAATAGTGGTCTGTTCAGTTTTAAAAATTTATATCGTTTAAATTGAATTTTAAAATAGCCTTCCGAGGCATAGTCTCAGAATTCGACGTAACCAGTTTCTTTGGGTCCGTGATATTGAATTATTATCGATTTTCAATTTTCGTAGTTTTTGGAGTTAGTGTGTGAGTGTACGATATATAAGTGCGCTGAAAATTTAATTGATAATAATTGATTCGAATTTGAATTTAAAAATAAGTGAACACTGTAGCAAGGCATCTACAACACGCTTCCTTTGTCTTCTCGAACACACCATTCCTTATCATGTTTCTTTTTGAACAAGTGACCATTATACTCTCAGTTCAAAATGCTCGAAAGAAAAAAATATAATAAAAATAATTAATAAAAGAAGAAGCTTGTGGGGGAAGCCGCGTATATAAAAAAATCAAACGCAACACGGTAGGGGCCGAACTTTTTTGTTTTTTTTTCTTCCTTTCGCAACCCTAAAGACACTCGGTGATTTAAAAAAAAATGGAAATGGCAGAATCTATCGAGCCGAGAGAAAAAAAAGGATTTCATAATCGAATCAAAGAAATGGCGAGAGGGAGGAGCGCTCGCACATGCGAGGGTTGAATCGGGGCAGCGATTAATTTCGTGTTGTAGAAGGGGATGTTGCGATCGTGTTCCAGCACTCGTTCGAAATTGGGATGGCCGCCGCGTGATAGTGAAGGAGGAGAGGCCGATGTAGATTCGATAGGCCGCGTCTGCAGGAGGGGTTCGCCATGTCGAAACTAGGGTTTCGCTATTGAGGTCGGTCGCGATTAGGAGGGGGTTGCCGCGAAGTCAGACATGACCGAAATGGTGTATCGCGTTGAGGTTCGATTTCTTTTTCGTTATTTTTAAACTTGATTAACATATACATTTACATGCTTGGATTTGAATATATATAAAATCAGAAAAAAATATGGGGGATTACAGAGAGAGGGAAATTTATCTGTAAACAGTTTCTTAAATACTAAGCTAAACTTAATTAAGTTATTAATAAATTAAATTTGTTCAAATTTATTTTAGGAATTAGTTCAAGTACAAATTATTAAATTTAATTAAATTTTATAAAGGAAAATTAGTTTAAATTTTACTACTTCGCTTAAATTAAGTTTAAGGTTGGAATTTAATCATTTGTAAAAAAAAAGAGTGTTTCAAGTTATTTCAAAGTGATAATAAATCGTAAATGGTTATACAAGGTTTAAAGAAGAATCAAGGGAACAAACCAGTTTGGAATGGATTGAGAACAGCCAAGCATAGGTGAGTTAATCTCACTCAGTTAAATTTAAAATTTAAATGATTGAATTTAAATAACTGTTTGAATGGATGAATTGATTGATGTGGTATGGTATAATATTTTGAAATTGGCATATTATATTGTGCTAACATTTGTGAATGCAGGGAAAACAGGTTGGAGGGATCCAACTGGACCCCTCACATTTATTTAAATTATTCAATATTCTCTGTGTTGATTATTTGATATCCTATGATGAGCTATATTGGAATATTGAATGTATGGTTTGATTGTATATTCGGGTATAATGAATTACTAAAATATATGAATTGGATTGTTAAAGGGAATTAAAAGGAAGTAAATTGGTAAGCGAAATAATTATAGAAAGTTTGAATAAATTAAGAATGAACTGAAAAGAAATAGAAGTAATATGCAAATAATAATAACTTCGAGTATGAAGAGAAATGTAATTTTTAATAAAATGAAATTGATGAATTGTAAACTTAAGTTATATCAATTAAAGAAATAAAGAATTATTTTAAAATTCAAAGTTTAAATTTATTTTAAAGAATAAAGAAGTAACTGAGAAAATCTAAAAATTGGAATTTTTAGTTAAAGTATTTTTAAATTATAATCAAGAAATGAAATCTGGAATTAATAGATTCCGAATTAAAAGGAAATAAATTAGAAATCAATTTTGGAAATTGATTTAAGTGATTGATGTTGGAATTCTCCCGGATAACCAAGTACGTTTTCAAAGTAAATTTTTAAATATAAGTTAAAAGATTAAAAGTTGTTTAAAAGCAAGTGTTGGAAAATTTCTTATTTCTAATATTTAAGTTCTTAAGTAAGTATTTTCTCTTTATCTATTATAATAGTAATTATTCAAAGAATGCCTCAATACTATGTTTTTTTTTAAAAGTATAAATCTAGTTTTATATTTATTAAGTAACCTTATTTTCAAATATTCATTTAATATGTGAATTTAACAAATTATTGAAATAGTTTTAATTTAAATGTTTTGAAGGTATATATTTCAAAGTAAAGTGTTTTAAATTATTTTTAAAATCTAGTTATGTGCTTGGTAACTTCAGAGGAGATAGAAAATACTTGGGAAAGTTTATACTGGAAAGAAAGAATGATTTGAAAACTGTTTTCAAAAGGTTGAAAATAGAAATATATCTTGTGAAGATATTTGGAAGGTAATAAATAATTTGGGAAATTATTTATTGTTTGATGGTTGTTTGTGAATACTAATTGATAGTTAAATAACCGACTATCAATATTGGACAATGCGTTGATCGTTTCGAAGAGACCGGGATCGAGATTAATTTCTCGAAAACCACTTCGATCCGGTTTGTACGTTTCGTGCGAAAAACGTGTTCGGAGTCGAAGATGGAGCAGTGAAGTACAAGGGCTAGTCGCTACTAATCCTGAGGATATTTCCAAAATGGATGCAGTAGGAATAGTGCCTTCGGTTCCGTTCGAACCCGGGACGGACTTGTATGGATGAATGCTTGCGAAACATCGTCAGGTGGGCATTGGGCATTCTAAGTGAATCGTTCTAAAAGGTAATGCTTAGCTTCAAGCCTCATCAACCGGGAATGACTGAAAATCAAGGGATATGCAGCAAGGTTAGGTGGGTCATGCCCAAGCAGGTAAAGATATTTCCCCTGTCTAGATGTCCCTTTTTATATATTTCGGCTTAGTGGGTGGTTGGTCGCGCCAACCATGGGGTTTATCTTGTTCGGGACTGTTCAGTAAGGAATGGTTCCGGCCTTGTGTTGCAGGGGATGAAGGGAGTAATCCTCGGTGCGGTGATCTAGGCCCCGTACTGTGACAGGTGGTGCCCCAGTGCCTAGTCATTAGTTGGAAATCCATTCTCCCTACGAGCCTTGTACGAGTTTTGTTTGTATTACCCACTCTGTGGCTAGTAGCTGGAATTTAATAATGTAACAATTTCGGCTATTTTATAAGTATTTGTATATAGACCCTATTATAATATCAGAGAATTTCTATAAAAATTGTTTTAGCTATCGTAAGGTAAAAACCCGACATGTTTATTTGTGGCGTGGTCTTACGAGATGCTTTTGTTTTAAAAGGATTTTTGAACTTTAATAATCAATTGGGTGTGATTTTCTCATGCTGGTATTCCAGACTGACTAGGTGTTATTTAACTGTAATGCTCGGGTCAGACCGAGTATTATAGGATACAGGATTGGTGCTGTGGGCTCAGGAGACGAGCTGGGTGACGATACGTACTCTCGTACCTATATATATATATTTCCGCTGTGTTGAGTTGTTATATATCCATTGTATGTTATTGATGTGAGCTGTGATTGATGTACTCTGATGATGTAATATATGTAAACAGATATATTTGATTTTGAGTAAAGATATTTACTTATTATATTTTATTCCGCTGCGATGGTTAGATTCTGTTGTTGTTTTCTATTCTCTTCTTCTACCTCTTCTTCTTTAACCCAAATGGTTCGTATTTTTGTACAACTTGAGTTTATTTAGGTAGAATAGTGTTGATTCAAGGGGTACGGATTTGCGGGCTGTTACACTTGGTATCAGAGCTTAGGTTGGTGATAACCTTGGCTCTGGTGGGAATTACTCATTTAAAATAGAGTCTATGGTACTCTATAATGAGTTTGAGCGTATTAATAGATATGAGCGCGTATTTGTTAGTGAATATAAATTGTTTTAATATTGTGTTGATTGGTTTATTGAGTGGCATATGGACCTTCGTCGACACAGTCTGCGCAACTGTGTTGAAGGGGTTTCTAAACACTTGAATAGAACAATTGACACCGTATTGTTTTAAATGTGGGTAAATGAAATAATTTTACCCAAAATATATTTTGATATAAATAAAAGTTTTGTAAACTATCTTAGCTAATATATGGTTGCTTGGATGTTAGAAATGGTAATATTAGAGTATTATCATTGTTAAGTGAAAATTTAACTAGAAATTGAAAATAACCAAAGTTTAAGGAAATAAATTCATTATAAAATGAAATGTATAAATATGAATTATAAATGTAATTATAAAATTGAAATATAATCAAATGAGAATTTGTATAAGCATAAACTGTACAAAGAAACATAGTTAAAACTTATTTAAGTAAGATTTGGAAATTTAAATCCCGGGGATTTGGAAGTATTTTTCAAGATAAATGATAGCATTATTGTTTTGGAGATATTTCTGAATGGAAATCTGTTTTAAATGGATTTTGAAAGTGATATAGCATTGAAATCACTTGGATTATTGGAAAATAATTCTGATGATGACGGCCGCATCATCAGTATTCATTTTCGAATTCCTAAGTGATGGATTGCTGCCAAAAATTGATTTGCTCTGGAAAGCTAGTTGTTTTTGAAAATTTCAAAGGAAATTTGTTGGGAATAAAACAGGACTGGTTTAATTTTTGGAGAAATGTGATTTGAGATGTTGGAGATTTCAAAACAATTTGAAACTAAAGCCGGGAGTTTAAAAATCCTGATAGGATGGGTTGTAAGCTTATAAAATTGAGATGAGTTTTAAATCAGGAAGGAAATATAGGCTTTGAATGTTGGAATTAAATAAAGTGAGAAGTTGTAAAATTGAAATTAACTTGGATTGGGAGAACAAAATTTAACTGGATTAAAATAAATTGAATAAGCTGAAAATAATATCCAGTTATATTCAAATTAAGTTGAAATCGAATTGAGTTGAATAAATCAGAGTTGAAATTAAATTGAATTGTAATAGGAATTCAGTTGAGATATAGAATGGAATTAGATTCTTACCTGAATAAATGGAAATTAAATTGGGTAAGGATTGAATTGAAGTAAATAAGTCAGAATAACTTGTAAAGGAATGAAATATGCTTGGGTTATAAATAAGCATAAGGCTTGAGTTAAAAATAAAAGAATAATATATTCAAGCTTATGAGGAATGGGATAGTGTAAATAATAAGTTGTGACTTATAACATCAAATAGTGAGATATAAAAATCCTAAAATAAATATAGTTTGATGTATTGCAAAATAAAATAAAAATCAAAACTGGGATTATAAAATAAATTTGAACCCAAGAAAAATTAAATGAAGAGATTTTGGGGTTAAAATCAAGTTCTAGATTATATGTTGGGAAAAAAAAACTATTTAGATAATAAATTAGATGATGAAATATGTAATGAAAATTCAATGCAGTTAAATAAAAGCTGAACTGTGAGATAATAAGGAAGATTGGAAGGAAAACTCAATCTAAACCTGAGATGTTAACAAATTAAAAATAATTGGGAATGTATTGAATAAAAATGAAATTCGATTAAAATAGTAATGGTATGAATTGCAAATAAAATCCAAATCAGTGGAAATAAGTTGGAAATGGCTTTGTGATAAATTGAATGAGTTGAATCTGGGAAGTTAAATTCTATAATAACCAATCAAATGAAATTGTAAATTTTAAAATGAGATTTAACTGCAATAGAATTAAGTTGAATGGAAGAGAAAGGTTTATTTGAAAAAAAAAACATAAGCTCAAGTATAAATCGGAGCGAATAAACTTAAGCTAAAGAATGAAAGAAGTTGAATTAAATTCAACCTGAAATTAAGTTTAATGATAATGTACTGGATTTAAATCAAGTGAAATTAAATTTTTAATCGAAATAAAATTCGGCAAGTTATAAATAATAATAATGGAATGAAATTATAGAACAAATAATTGTAAACCTTTTAAAATTATTAAGGAATTGAAATAACTTGGGATAAAAAGAAAAATAGAATGTTTCGAGTTTATTAGAATGGTTTAAGTGAATGTGGATAAATTAATAATATTGAATAAATAAATGATGGGATAAATAAGTATCAAATGAAATGTGGTTTGAATGAGTTGAGAAATGGTTATGGAATGAAATAGCTTGGATTGTTTCCGAGCTAAATAAAATAGTTTGAAATAAACTAACATGGAATGAAATGTAAATAAATGGATTGTAAATGAACTTTAATGGAAAATGTCGAGCTAAATAAATGATTGTGAATGGATTAAAATAAAAAGGAAATTTAATTGGTAATGGAGAGGGAACCTAAGTTGTTAATGGTTTTTGAATGAACTAATTTGGTTAATAAAATTGAAATGCTATGGAACTGAGAATATATGGATTGTGAATAAATTTTCAAATGGAATAGAATTAAGAATAAATTGAGTTAAAATCCATTTAAATTGGTTATAAACATAAATATTTGGTTGTTCACATAGATCTTGTCAAATTTGCATAGAATAAATATCATTGGATCTAAATGGAGGTAATTAAAATTCTATGAATTAATAGGAGTGAAATAAATTGATTTTGAAAGCAATTGAATTAACTATGAGTTCAGTTTGCTTAAGAATAAATTAAATGTAAGCAGTTGAGTTTTAAACCATTCGAATTGATGAAGTTGTGTACGAATGGATTGAAAACCATTCAAATTGCATAAAAATGGTTTATAAATTAATTGAAAGCAGTTGAATCAGCATGGAAACTATATAAATTGCTTACGGAAAAATGTTTTGTGTGAATTGCTTTTAGAATTCATATGTTTTAACTATTGCTAATAAGTGAAATATAGTTAAACTGCATATATTTGGCACTTACATGTTTAAATTGAGTAAGTACAGGTACCTGGAAGCCGTATGGCTGGATTTGGGTTGGGCTTTTTGCTAAAAATAATAAGCCGCTTGCTTAAAATGCTAAATAAGGTACGCCTACGCAATTAAATTAGGAACTATGAACTGTTTTTGGTTTTTCCGACCGTGTGGGTCGATGTATATATATTTATCTCTTTTGTCAAATTGCAAAAGCTCCTCCGTACAAAGGGGACTCTGCCAAAAATTTTCAGAAATTTTGGGAGTTAGAAATTTTTTGAAAATATTGGAAAATTTTGTTAATGACAAAACTATTTAGAATCGGAAACTAAAATAATTTAGTAAATGAAACTAATTAACGTAATGACTTAAATTAGTTATAAATGAAGGATAAAATTTAAAAAAATTCAAAGTTGAAAATAAATGAAATACATATGTAATGTGGAAATCGATTTAAATAGAAATAAGTATAAACTAAAAGAGGTAAAGAGAAATAAAGATAAGAAACATAGAAAATGTTTATACTAACTTAAGAAAGGAATGGTAAATTCTAGATTGGAAATTGATATTACAAATAAAATCTAAGATAATATTGAAATGAATAGATATTGACATTTTGTAAGAAAGTCAATAAAATATTTTGGGATATTGTGATTGGATATTAGTGCTAAGCAGGACATGCAGGTATTATAAAAAGGGAAAAGGAAATTGGATTTGATTTCAAGAGATAAATTTGAATTGCCCGACAAAGGTACGCATTTAAATTTGGTATGGAATTTGATTGGGATTTGGATTTGGATTGAGCCACTTGGCTTTTGTTTTCTTTTTGGATTTGGGAGGCCGTAGAGCCATTTTGTAGTTGTACCGAGCTAGCCGCGCAAGGGGGACGATGGAGAAATTTTTCGGAAATTTAGAGAGTTAGAAAAAAAAAATTGAGAAAATTTTGATAATTCAGAATTGGTTTTATGATTACAACTTGAATGGTTGGGCAAATAGGATTGTTTGCAAAATAGGGAAAGGTTTGGAAACGTAAGAAGAATAATAATGGGTCCTTTGTAAGAAGATAGTTGGTGTGATGTTGAATTGCTAGAAACTGTTTAGTTTTAGGGAAACAATAAACGGGAATTGAGTCATTCTTCCTAACTAGTAATTTCCGGGACGAAATTCTTTTAAGGGAGGAGGAATGTGACGACCCGTAGTTTTCAAGCATTTAAAATCAGAATATTTAATTGATTCTAAATATTTAAAAGTTAATTATCGGCTTAACTTACGAATATCATAATTTGGTTGACAATTAAATTGTTGAATTAACTAATTTGAATTGAATAAAATATGGAATCTGGAGTTTTAAGCCTATTAAAAATAATTTGAAGGCTTGTAGAATTTATATTGATAGTACAGAGGATAATAGAAGCTGTAAAATCGAATTTAATAGTGGTTTGTTCAGTTTTAAAATTTTATATCGTTTAAGTTGAATTTTAAAATAGCCTTCCGAGGCACAGTCTTAGAATTCGACGTAACCAGTTTCTTTGGGTCCGTGTGTAGGATCGATTTCACCCTAGAGGGGGGGTGAATAGGGTGATAGTGTAAATTATAAAAATTAATCGCGGAAGCTTATCAATTAATTTAAATTCAGATCACAGAATAGCAGCACAGATATATCAGAATATATAGATAGTCCCTCGCTTACACACGTAAACTCGCTATACCCGCTATTGACTAATCTAACTCTACGCTCAAAACCCTGACCACAACTCAACCACCGAGTTGCGAATTCCCAAACTACACACCGTAGTTTGTCCCCTAGTCACACGACTAGAAAATTAAAAAAAACGGTTTAAAAGAAAAATATAATTTGAAAACAATTTAAAACACGATAACCCTTATTTAAATTTAAACCCTTAAAGTAAGCCCAAATTAATACAGGTTGGCCCCTTATTCATTTCTTCAACCCGTTCCTTTTGTTTTGTGAAAGTATGGCCGATCCTCTTTGTTCCTCTTTGCGAATTAGGGCTTCTGGTAATTTGCTTTTGCTCCTTGCGATTTAAACTAGGGTTGTGCAAAATTGAAGCGCCGCTCGATCTCGTTCGATAGTAGGCTTCGATGCTTTTGATTTGCTTACGGCTTCTTCAATTTTGGATCGAATTCGTTCTGCTTTTTCAGTATGTATTTTCCTCCCTTTGCTTTGCTGGTTGATTCTTGAACTCGATACTTTATGCCGATGATGATATTGGGTATTTATAGGATTCGAAATCCTAGAATTGCGTTCGTACATGTTGATTTGAATTTTTCAAATTCTTCATCTCCGCCACTTTATTATTCTTGAACGATTGAGATTGATTATGACTTGTTCAATATGAATATGCTTTCGGTGATTTATTTTGTGATGACCACGGTGTTGATTATTGACTTGGTAAAAAACACGGCTTTGATACTTTGTAAACTTTCCATTCTTGTTTTGCATATTTTAACAACTTGCCGTAGTGTTGGTTCGACTCTGGTCATTTTGTATTTCTGTATATTGCTGCAGTCTTCATTTCCTTGTATTGTCTAGTATAGTTGATTTGGATTCATATGATGTTGAGCATTGGATTTTTGAAACTTTGAGTTGTAGTCTTCTGTCTTCATGTAGCTTGGTACATTCCTGTAGCACATCTATGTCGTAGCCTGGACTGGTGCATACTGTGGTTTGTATATGTGTAGTTATTATTGCCAGTTGCCTCTAGTTTTGTTGATCTTGCCTTGTATCACAACCTACTGCATATTCCTCCTGTAGCATGCTTGTTGTTGCATGCTTGTTTGTATTTACTTGGTGCATTGCTGTCATGTTGGTTCAAATTGCACTTGGTCTTTGTTGCATGCTTTGTACTTCATTTGAGGTTGTCTCCACCTTCTGGTATGCTGCAGCTTGGTCTTTGTTTTGATTCATTTCGTGATGATGTTGATTTCATGTTGCTATTGCATTATGTTGGTCTGACTCAAATTTGATATTTGAGCTTCAGTAGTTTCTGGTTGGTCACTTGATTCACCTGTGCACATTGTTGCTTGGTTCTCTAACCTTGTTGCTTCATTGCTTACTGTCATTTGTTTCTTCGCTCGTGCATATTGTACTCGATACTGTTGCATTGTTTTCTGGTCATTTGCACTTGCAGTTGGTTCATTTGCTTTGGCTTCTCTCTTAGAATACTTCACATGCACAGTTTTTAACTTAGGTTGCATCTGTGGTTTGGCTGTCACTTACTTGGTGAGTTGTGTTCATGTTTGATCACCTGCATGTAGCTGTTGCTCCCATGAACATGCTTCACTATTTACTGCACTGACTCATCATGTTCACTTGCACACTCGAGTTTGTAATCTCTGATTCATGTTGGTACTGGCTGTTGTAATCCTGTCCACTCATGTGCATGCTTCACTGCAGCCTTCTTTGCATTGTTCATTTTACTGTCTTTATTGTGGCATAATTTGATTCTTTTGAAACTCGAGTTGCACACTACTGTCTTGGTTTTGGGGCTGCTGGTTACATATGCTTCACCACTGTAACACATATTCAACAATACATGCTGTGCATTTCATTCAGTCTTCATTATGGCCTGTTGCACTAGTTATTGTAGTTCGATTTGGGTCGATTAGTTGCTTCAAATTACTGCTGCTTCATTGTAGCTGTGTTGACCATTATGCATTGTAGCTTGCTGTCATGTTCGCTGTCACTTGTGCATTGTTGAGTCACTTGAGTGTGTTGATGGATGTGTGCATCAATGTACATGCTTTTGCCGCTGTTTGATATAGTGTTTTGAACCATTGTTTGCTGTGGCATTGCATTACTGTGCATTGAGCATTGTACTTGCAGTTTGCTGACTTCACGTCGCCTTAACTTGGTTGATGCACTGAGTTGAGTGGTGACTTGACCTTTGCATTTTGTTTATTTTTCTAATTTTCACCTGAGTTGAATCCGGCTTGGATTTGACCTTGTGCTGAATGACATTGTTTTATTGCACTTGAGTTGAACCCGGTTTTTCATTTGAGTTTGACCTGTGCTCGCCTGTCCCTGTAAATCAATCAAGTGTATATATCGGCGTGCACGGCCTTATGGCATATACAGTAATACACTGTGTATGTCACAAGTTGTTCGTGTATGATGAATTCAAATTTAAATGATGACGAACAACCCAAATAACTGAGGCAAATCATATTTTCAAAATCCATCTTTTATTTTATATTGCAAAAATATTTCTTTTTCAATTTTACTGCGTTAGTTTATATTTTTGCAGATTGCTCAGATGCTGGATTCAAACTGGTATGCAGTTGAAGATAAATACGAGTGTGAGTGATATGTAGTGAGGTGCTGATGTAAAATAGTGATGTAATTGTGATGTAATCAAAAATGTATATGTATAGTGAGAGCTTAAATTTGTACTATCAAAATTGTAATAAATATTTGTTTGAATAAAATATTCGTTTGAATTCAAATTCCGTGTTATTTATTTTATTCTGCAAATATTTATTTAATATGTGAAAAATAAAATAGTATATTATCAAATACATTTAAACGAATGTATATATGTTTATTATCATCAAACAAAAATCATATAAGCGCATATTCAACAATCTCCCCCTTTTGATGATAACAAACATATATTTAAGATTTTGAATATGTTAAATGTATTTGATCATTGATATATTCTAATTGCTCCCCCTATTTAAATGCTTCCTCTCTATACGATGCTCCCCCTACATATATGCATACAAATAAAAATATGCAAATGATCCTAGATGCAAATAGAAAAATATTTGACCTTTGCTTGATTTTATTTGACAAAATCTTAACTTTTCTCTCCCCCTTTTGTTATCGGCAAAAGAATAATAGTGTTAGAGAAAATAGAGATAAAGTAAATGATATCAATCCAACATTAAAACTCAATTGAATATAAATATTAAATTTCAATAAAAAATCAAACAAAAATTATAAAAATTTTGTTAGGCGCATATTCCACTTTTAGAATGATAGGGATGATATCATCATACAAAACCGTACAGTTGTGTCTATTTGTGGTATATTTATATCAGGAATTTGAATATCTACTAACCATGCATAACCGTTAGGACTTTTAAATGAGATTAGTAGTATTCCAATTTTATTTTTTTTAAAAATGAATTCAAGTATCTTCTAACCACGCATAACCGTGAGGACTTTTAAATGGGATTAGAATCAACTTGTTTATTTTACAAATCAACTTTTGATATGCGTTCCATACATGCATAACCGCGAGGACTTTTAAATGAGCATGGAAGCACATAACAAATTCCAAGTAATTCACCCATGCATAACCGTGAGGACTTTTAAATGAGAGTGAATACTTTGGTATTTATTTATTTTATTTTATTATTATTTTTTAATATATTTTTTTTATTTTTTTTATTTTTTTTAAATGTGAAAATGAAAAACGAACGATTCCTGTTTAAAGTACCACATATCGACAAACTATATAGAATTTTGATGAGTGATGGTTGATAGAAATATGATAGATATAGAGATGGTCATGGAATTTTTACCAACAAAAAGTTTTATAACTCTTGTTTACATTTCTAAAGAAATTTTCTAATTATACTTTCTCGAGTTATAATATATAATCAATATCAACACTCATCACTTTTTCAATCACTATTTTTCTTTTCGATAATCATTTGGGAGTCAGATTAGTCATAATAGTCATTTAAAATCAAATTCAAAAATAATTATGAAATTAATTTTTCAAAAATGAATAATCTGAAAATATGGTCAAAAATGATTTTCTCCAGGGGTTTTTTTTTTAAAAAAATTTTTGCTATTTGAAAATTATTTGAAATGAAAAATATGCAGATATTTTCTTTGAAAAACGATGCAGTTACTAAAATGTCTCAAAAAAATCACGTTTCACTAGTAATTTTTCTATCAACTAGATTACCAGTGTAATCTGCATCTGAATTTCTCTTTCACTCAAAAATTGTCATCAATTGAATTGTATAGACCAAAACATGAAGTGTGCATCAAAAATTTCAAACTCAAATTTTTTCAGCAATTTAAATGACATTCTTTTGACTTTGAAATGAAGCCGTGTAAATAATCGAAAACCGTGAATATAGAATCAGTCATATTATAACCAATTGTAATATCCAACAAAACACTATTTTTAATCCAAAAAGATATATATGAAGTAATTCAAAGAATTTAGAGATTTTTATAGTGTTTTTGGCATAAGAATATAATTGGCTTAACTATTTTGAATAAATCAGAATAAAAAAATCATCATCTTTTCATCAATCTCAATATTGGCTGAATTAATTCAAAATACAGTGCAGATTATCACATTTAATATATTGTTTAAAACATACCATACCTGTTTTACCTTTACGATATTTTTCGTTGTTGTCCGTTGTGATTCTGTCACCTTTATACTAGGCTAAGGAACTTAGCTTTGTCGCCCGTTGTGTTTCTGGAACAGCCAAAATCCAGAGAACACTATTGTTGTTCCTTAGCCTGCCACCACACCTACACGGGAAAAGATTTATGTGACCTATTTGTTTTTATAGGTCCATGGTTGTTAGTGGCAGAAAATTTTGAAAAATAATTTTGTGTAGACCCAAAACTGTTTATAATTGTTCCCTTCGGCACCCAAATTTGTTTAACTTTGAGAGATTTTATATTTGTGCCTTTTGGAACCCAAATCGGTATAGTTTTCACATGTTTGGGTCTATACCAACAATTATTGTGATTGTGTCCAAATTTTCTACAAATTGTGCACATAGAATTTACTTGATTAATCTTATTTTCAACAATTTTCGAATTATTATATCCAAGTCCTTGTCTAACTGTATTAACAGTTTGTTTTCCTAATAGCATATTTAATGATTTTTCACTTTTGGAAAAATTTTCTAAAGTAGTAGACAGTTGTTGGACTTGTGATTTGAGAGATTCATTTTCGTTTAACAATTGTGTGCACTTTTTAATAGAATTCTCTCTCCTAGTAATTTCATTCTCCTTTAAAATCAGAATTTCATTTTCAAGTGTTTTTATATTGATTTCTGATTTTTTAATTTCCTTTTCAAATGTTGGACACTTATCACACTTAGGGATCCTACTTTGATAGGTTTTAACTAATTGATCAAGTTGTTTATTACATTCTATCAAAGTATCTTTTTGAGATTCAAGTTTGGCGTATTTTTCCCTAAGTCGTTCAAAACAACCATTTACTTCATGAAAATATATAAGCAACTCAGAATGGGTAAGTTTTGATACCTCACTTGGCTCGTCATCATCACTGTCAGTTGTATCACCTCGAAGACACAATTCTGCCTTTTCGCTTTCACTGCCAGTGCTTTGATCATTCTCGTCTATTTCATCCCAAGTGGCTGCAAAACTTTTCTTTTTCTGTTTCTTTCCATGGATGGATTTAATTTGTGGACAATCGGGCTTGATATGGCCGGGTTTGTTGCAATTATAACAGATAAACTTTTGTTCTTCCAAGTAGTCTAGTGCTTTGGCTATTCTGCTTTTTGCTTTTTGAATTCGAGCTGAATTTCCATGTTTTTGATTCCATTTTTTGAATTTCCTTATTAACAACTCCAATTCTGCTGCTCCATCATCTTCATCGTTATCATCATCACTTTCGGTTGTTCCTTTGAGAGCTATTGATTTCTTTTGAGTGTCACCTCCTTCACGCTCTTCTTAGAATTTCATTTCTAGCTCATAAGTGTGAGATTTCCGATGAGTTCATCAACTTTAAGTTGTTTTAAATCTTTCGATTCTTGTATGGCAGTTACTTTTGCTTCAAAGCTTCGTGGAAGGACTCTGAGATTTTCCGGACTATTTCTAATTCGGTGTATGTTTTTCCGAGAGCTTTTGATTTGTATACGATATTGGAGAGTCGTCCGTACATCTCTTTGACATTTTCTTCCTTCGCCATTTTGAAGTTCTCGTATTCGCTGCTTAGCATTGCAAGGCGAGATTCTTTGACTTGAGATGTTCCTTCGTGAGTCACTTCTAGTATGTGCCATATTTCCTGCGCAGTTAGACAATGTGAGACACGATTAAATTCAAATTGATCCAATGAACAGATAATAGAATTCATAGCTTTGGCATTAGTACTTTGTAATTTATTTTCTAGTTCTGTCCATTGTTCCTTTGGTTTCCTATTTCTTGATTATCTACAGTTATAGTTGGTATTCTATAACCTGTCTCAACAATATTCCAAGCGTCAATGTTTTTCAGAAAAATTTGCATTCTATTTTTCCAGTAAGCATATTCACCATTGAACATTGGTGGTCTAACTATCGACTGACCCTCTGCAAAAGCATTATTAAAAGAAGCCATTTTAAAAATTCAAATTTTTAAAACAAAAACCGAATTTTTGAAACACGATTTTTTTTTTAAAAAAAAATGATTTTTGAAACACGAATTTTTAAACAAAAATTGGTTTTTGTAAAATCAAAATTTTAAAACAAAAATGGCTTTTGTTCCTAGCTCTGATACCACTTGTAGGATCGATTTCACCCTAGAGGGGGGGTGAATAGGGTGATAGTGTAAATTATAAAAATTAATCGCGGAAGCTTATCAATTAATTTAAATTCAGATCACAGAATAGCAGCGCAGATATATCAGAATATAAATAACAGAACAGAACAACACAGAAATTATCCAGCTTCGGCAAAACCCTGCCTACGTGCTGCCCCCAAGGTTTCTACTAGAAATTAGATAGTCCCTCGCTTACACACGTAAACTCACTATACCCGCTATTGACTAATCTAACTCTACGCTCAAAACCCTGACCACAACTCAACCACCGAGTTGCGAATTCCCAAACTACACACCGTAGTTTGTCCTCTAGTCACACGACTAGAAAATTAAAAAAAAACGGTTTGAAAGAAAAATATAATTTAAAAACAATTTAAAAAACAACAACCCTTATTTAAATTTAAACCCTTAAAGTAAGCCCAAATTAATACAGGTCGGCCCCTTATTCATTTCTTCAACACGTTCCTTTTGTTTTGTGAAAGTATGGCCGATCTTCTTTGTTCCTCTTTGCGAATTAGGGCTTCTGGTAATTTGCTTTTGCTCCTTGCGATTTAAACTAGGGTTGTGCAAAATTGAAGCGCCGCTCGATCTCGTTCGATAGTAGGCTTCGATGCTTTTGATTTGCTTACGGCTTCTTCAATTTTGGATCGAATTCGTTCTGCTTTTTCGGCATGTATTTTCCTCCTTTTGCTTTGCTGGTTGATTCTGGAACTCGATACTTTATGCCGATGATGATATTGGGTATTTATAGGATTCGAAATCCTAGAATTGCGTTCGTATATGTTGATTTGAATTTTTCAAATTCTTCATCTCGGCCACTTTATTATTCTTGAACGATTGAGATTGATTATGACTTGTTCAATATGAATATGCTTTCGGTGATTTATTTTGTGATGACCACGGTGTTGATTATTGACTTGGTAAAAAACACGGCTTTGATACTTTGTAAACTTTCCATTCTTGTTTTGCATATTTTAACAACTTGCCGCAGTGTTGGTTCGACTCTGGTCATTTTGTATTTCTGTATATTGCTGCAGTCTTCATTTCCTTGTATTGTCCAGTACAGTTGATTTGGATTCATATGATGTTGAGCATTGGATTTTTGAAACTTTGAGTTGTAGTCTTCTGTCTTCATGTAGCTTGGTACATTCCTGCAGCACATCTATGTCGTAGCCTGGACTGGTGCATACTGTGGTTTGTATATGTGTAGTTATTATTGCCAGTTGCCTCTAGTTTTGTTGATCTTGCCTTGTATCACAACCTACTGCATATTCCTCCTATAGCATACTTGTTGTTGCATGCTTGTTTGTATTTACTTGGTGCATTGCTGTCATGTTGGTTCAAATTGAACTTGGTCTTTGTTGCATGCTTTGTACTTCATTTGAGGTTGTCTCCACCTTCTGGTATGCTGCAGCTTGGTCTTTGTTTTGATTCATTTCGTGATGATGTTGATTTCATGTTGCTATTGCATTATGTTGGTCTGACTCGAATTTGATATTTGAGCTTCAGTAGTTTTTGGTTGGTATCTTGATTCACCTGTGCACATTGTTGCTTGGTTCTCTAACCTTGTTGCTTCATTGCTTACTGTCATTTGTTTCTTCGCTTGTGCATATTTTACTCGATACTGTTGCATTGTTTTTTGGTCATTTGCACTTGCAGTTGGTTCATTTGCTTTGGCTTCTCTCTTAGAATACTTCACATGCACAGTTTTTAACTTAGGTTGCATCTGTGGTTTGGCTGTCACTTACTTGGTGAGTTGTGTTCATGTTTGATCACCTGCATGTAGCTGTTGCTCCCATGAACATGCTTCACTGTTTACTGCACTGACTCATCATGTTCACTTGCACACTCGAGTTTGTAATCTCTGATTCATGTTGGTACTGGCTGTTGTAGTCATGTCCACTCATGTGCATGCTTCACTGCAGCCTTCTTTGCATTGTTCATTTTACTGTCTTTATTGTGGCATAATTTGATTCTTTTGAAACTCGAGTTGCACACTACTGTCTTGGTTTTGGGGCTGCTGGTTACATATGCATCACCACTGTAACACATATTCAACAATACATGTTGTGCATTTCATTCAGTCTTCATTATGGCCTGTTGCACTGGTTATTGTAGTTCGATTTGGGTCGATTAGTTGCTTCAAATTACTGCTGCTTCATTGTAGCTATGTTGACCGTTATGCATTGTAGCTTGCTGTCATGTTCGCTGTCACTTGTGCATTGTTGAGTCACTTGAGTGTGTTGATGGATGTGTGCATCAATGTACATGCTTTTGCCGCTTTTTGATATAGTGTTTTGAACCATTGTTTGCTGTGGCATTGCATTACTGTGCATTGAGCATTGTACTTGCAGTTTGCTGACTTCACGTTGCCTTAACTTGGTTGATGCACTGAGTTGAGTGGTGACTTGACCTTTGCATTTTGTTTATTTTTCTAATTTTCACCTGAGTTGAATCCGGCTTGGATTTGACCTTGTGTTGAATGACATTGTTTTATTGCACTTGAGTTGAACCCGGTTTTTCATTTGGGTTTGACCTGTGCTCGCCTGTCCCTGTAAATCAATCAAGTGTATATATCGGCGTGCACGGCCTTGTGGCATATACAGTAATACACTGTGTATGTCACAAGTTGTTCGTGTATGATGAATTCAAATTTAAATGATGACGAACAACCCAAATAACTGAGGCAAATCATATTTTCAAAATCCATCTTTTATTTTATATTGCAAAAATATTTCGTTTTCAATTTTACTGCGTTAGTTTATATTTTTGCAGATTGGTCAGATGCTGTATTCAAACTGGTATGCAGTTGAAGATAAATACGAGTGTGAGTGATATGTAGTGAGGTGCTGATGTAAAATAGTGATGTAATTGTGATGTAATCAAAAATGTATATGTATAGTGAGAGCTTGAATTTGTACTATCAAAATTGTAATAAATATTTGTTTGAATAAAATATTCGTTTGAATTCAAATTCCGTGTTATTTATTTTATTCTGCAAATATTTATTTAATCTGTGAAAAATAAAATAGTATATTATCAAATACATTTAAACGAATGTATATATGTTTATTATCATCAAACAAAAATCATATAAGCGCATATTCAACACCGTGATATTGAATTATTATCGAGTTTTAATTTTCATTAGTTTTTGGAGTTAGTGTGTAAGTGTATGATATATAAGTGCGCTGAAAATTTAATTGATAATAATTGATTCGAATTTGAATTTAAAAATAAGCGAACACTGTAGGAAGGCATCTACAACACGCTTCTTTTGTCTTCTCGAATACACCATTCCTTATCATGTTTCTTTTTGAACAAGTGACCATTATACTCTCAGTTCAAAATGCTTGAAAGAAAAAAATATAATAAAAATAATTAATAAAATAAGAAGCTTGTGGGAGAAGCCGCGTTTATAAAAAAAAATCAAACGCAACACGGTAGGGGCCGAATTTTTTTTTTTTCCTTCCTTTCGCAACCCTAAAGACACTCGGTGATTTAAAAAAAAAATGGAAATGGCAGAATCTTTCGAGCCGAGAGAAAAAAAAGGATTTCATAATCGAATCAAAGAAATGGCGAGAGGGAGGAGCGCTCGCACACGCGAGGGTTGAATCGGGGCCGCGATTAATTTCGCGTTGTAGAAGGGGGAGGTTGCGATCGCGTTCCAGCACTCGTTCGAAATTGGGATGGCCGCCGCGTGATAGTGAAGGAGGAGAGGCCGATGTAGATTCGATAGGCCGCGTCTGCAGGAGGGGTTCGCCATGTCGAAACTAGGGTTTCGCTGTTGAGGTCGGTCGCAATTAGGATGGGGTTGCCGCGAAGTCAGACATGACCGAAATGGTGTATCGCATTGAGGTTCGATTTCTTTTTCGTTATTTTTAAACTTGATTAACATATACATTTACATGCTCGGATTTGAATATATATAAAATCAAAAAAAATGTGGGATTACAGAGAGAGGGAAATTTATCTGTAAACGGTTTCTTAAATACTAAGCTAAACTTAACTAAGTTATTAATAAATTAAATTTGTTCAAATTTATTTTAGGAATTAGTTCAAGTACAAATTATTAAATTGAATTAAATTTTATAAAGGAAAATTAGTTTAAATTTTACTACTTCGCTTAAATTAAGTTTAAGGTTGGAATTTAATCATTTGTAAAAAAAACGAGTGTTTCAAGTTATTTCAAAGTGATAATAAATCGTAAATGGTTATACAAGGTTTAAAGAAGAATCAAGGGAACAAACCAGTTTGGAATGGATTGAGAGCAGCCAAGCATAGGTGAGTTAATCTCACTCAGTTAAATTTAAAATTTAAATGATTAAATTTAAATAACTGTTTGAATGGCTGAATTGATTGATGTGGTATGGTATGATATTTTGAAATTGGCATATTATATTGTGCTAACATTTGTGAATGCAGGGAAAACAGGTTGGAGGGATCCAACTGGACCCCTCACATTTATTTAAATTATTCAATATTCTTTGTGTTGATTATTTGATATCCTATGATGAGCTATATTGGAATATTGAATGTATGGTTTGATTATATATTCGGGTATAATGAATTACTAAAATATATGAATTGGATTGTTAAAGGGAATTAAAAGGAAGTAAATTGGTAAGCGAAATAATTATAGAAAGTTTGAATAAATTAAGAATGAATTGAAAAGAAATATAAGTAATCTGCAAATAATAATAACTTCGAGTATGAAGAGAAATGTAATTTTTAATAAAATGAAATTGATGAATTGTAAACTTAAGTTATATCAATTAAAGAAATAAAGAATTATTTTAAAATTCAAAGTTTAAATTTATTTTAAAGAATAAAGAAGTAATTGAGAAAATCTAAAAATTGGAATTTTTAGTAAAAGTACTTTTAAATTATAACCAAGAAATGAAATCTGGAATTAATAGATTCCGAATTAAAAGGAAATAAATTGGAAATCAATTTTGGAAATTGATTTAAGTGATTGAAGTTGGAATTCTCCCTGGATAACCAAGTACGTTTTCAAAGTAAATTTTTAAATATAAGTTAAAAGATTAAAAGTTGTTTAAAAGCAAGTGTTGGAAAATTTTTTATTTCTAATATTTAAGTTCTTAAGTAAGTATTTTCTCTTTATCTATTATAATAGTAATTATTCAAAGAATGCCTCAATACTATGTTTTTTTTAAAAGAATAAATCTAGTTTTATATTTATTAAGTAACCTTATTTTCAAATATTCATTTAATATGTGAATTTAACAAATTATTGAAATAGTTTTAATTTAAATGTTTTGAAGGTATATATTTCAAAGTAAAGTGTTTTAAATTATTTTTAAAATCTAGTTTTGTGCTTGGTAAATTCAGAGGAGATAGAAAATACTTGGGAAAGTTTATACTGGAAAGAAAGAATGATTTGAAAACTGTTTTCAAAATGTTGAAAATAGAAATATATCTTGTGAAGATATTTGGAAGGTAATAAATAATTTGGGAAATTATTTATTGTTTGGTGGTTGTTTGTGAATACTAATTGATAGTTAAATAACCGACTATCAATATTGGACAATGCATTGATCGTTTCGAAGAGACCGGAATCGAGATTAATTTCTCGAAAACCACTTCGATCCGGTTTGTACGTTTCATGCGAAAAACGTGTTCGGAGTCGAAGATGGAGCAGTGAAGTGCAAGGGCTAGTCGCTACTAATCCTGAGGATATTTCCAAAATGGATGTAGTACGAATAGTGCCTTCGGTTCCGTTCGAACCTGGGACGGACTTGTATGGATGAATGCTTGCGAAACATCGTCAGGTGGGCGATGGGCATTCTAAGTGAATCGTTCTAAAAGGTAACGCTTAGCTTCAAGCCTCATCAACCGGGAATAACTGAAAATCAGGGGATAAACAGCAAGGTTAGGTGGGTCATGCCCAAGCAGGACAAGATATTTCCCCTGTCTAGATGTCCCTTTTTATATATTTCGGCTTAGTGGGTGGTTGGTCGCGCCAACCACGGGGTTTATCTTGTTCGGGACTGTTCAGTAAGGAATGGTTCTGGCCTTGTGTTGCAGGGGATGAAGGGAGTAATCCTCGGTACGGTGAACTAGGCCCCGTACTGTGACAGGTGGTACCCCAGTGCCTAGTCATTAGTTGGAAATCCATTCTCCCTACGAGCCTTGTACGAGTTTTGTTTGTATTATCCACTCTGTGGCTAGTAGCTGGAATTTAATAATGTAACAATTTCGGCTATTTTATAAGTATTTGTACATAGACCCTATTATAATATCAGAGAATTTCTATAAAAATTGTTTTAGCTATCGTAAGGTAAAAATCCGACATGTTTATTTGTGGCGTGGTCTTACGAGATGCTTTTGTTTTCAAAGGATTTTTGAACTTCAATAATCAATTAGGTGTGATTTTCTCACGCTGGTATTCCAGACTGACTCGGGTGTTATTTAACTGTAATGCTCGGGTCGGACCGAGTATTATAGGATACAGGATTGGTGCTGTGGGCTCAGGAGACGAGCTGGATGACGATACATACTCTCGTACTTATATATATATATATATTTCCGCTGTGTTGAGTTGTTATGTATCCATTGTATGTTATTGATGTGAGCTGTGATTGATGTACTCTGATGATGTAATATATGTAAACAGATATATTTTATTTTGAGTAAAGATATTTACTTATTATATTTTATTCCGCTGCGATGGTTAGATTCTGTTGTTGTTTTCTATTCTCTTCTTCTACCTCTTCTTCTTTAACCCAAATGGTTCGTATTTCTGTCCAACTTGAGTTGATTTAGGTAGAATAGTGTTGATTCAAGGGGTACGGATTTGCGGGCTGTTACAGCAACGATCTTTTAATTTTTTCCCGTGGATTGGGTGTTTATTTTTGAAATATGAAACACACACAAATATATATATATATATATTGAAGTTATTGATATTATTATTTTTCTAGACCTATCTACACAAAGGAGACACTGTCGAAATTTTTCATAAATTTAGGACGTAGAATTTTTTTGGTAAAGTGAAAATATTTTCAAACTTTTATATGAAAGATTTAATTGTTTATATTTGGTAAATTTTATCTAAAATACTTAATTATGTAAGTTTAAAGTGTTTATAAATTGATTGTTCTGAAGAACAAAAAATTAGTTTCTTTATCCTTTCTTGTTCCTTTTTGAGGATGAGAAGTATTGAGTGGGGGAGAGTGTAACGATCCGCAAATTTTGATAATTAAAACTATTAAACTAAACAAGATTTTGAAATTTAATATTGTGAGAAAAATTAAAATCAATGGTTTATTACTGAGGAAATAATTAGAATATGATTTAATAATGTCGTATGAATGCTATTGATAACTATTTAATGTAATTTCAATCAATTGAAATAAATTTTAGGTTAACTTGGTTATTTTTGATTAAATGATATATGTAATGGTAAGATTGTATGTAGTTGATTGAAATTGGTTAATATAGAATATGAAATTAATGACGTGGTAAGTAGTTATAATCATTGTTTGTAAACAATAATTTTATAAATGTGACAAAATTATTTAAAAGTAACAATTTTTCATTTATCATCTCATTATTTAATATGTTTGGAATTAATTTGGAAATCAATGAAAATTTATGTAATTAATTATTACAGTTAATATGGTAAAAGATGTTAACGGTAAAATAATGAATGTAATAAAATGTGAACTTATGTTAATATAATTCATAGGGTACTGTTGATTAAATAATAGGGATAATAACATAGATTTGAATGTAATTGGATGAGAATTGGATGCGTGGTTATTGACATGAATTGGATAATAAAGGAATTGTAAGCGACGATAAAAAGCATATTTATTTATGGAAAATACAATGTGTGATTTAAATGGTAACATATGAAGTTGATTTCAAATAATGGAATGAGGTAGAATAATTTATTCGTAAGTGGTGGATGTCTTTTGTTAGTGCAATGAATGTTACAACCGTTTAATAACGACAATAGAAGTTATAAATATGTTGATAGCAATAAATTGAAAATTTATAACCACCATTTAATTATATATATATATATATATATTGAATTAATTGACATTTAACCTTTTAAATATGATAAGGAGAAACAAATTAATATTGCATTAATTGATATTACATCTTTTGATTAAGATAAAGTGTAATGATCCCTAACTTTTAATAATTTAAAAATGGCAGATTTTGAATTTAAATAAAAAATTAATTTGAAAAAATTTGAATTTGTGATGCTGAATGTTTTACTTGACCAAATTTAATAGAATAAGATTTCTTTGGAAAATTTTAGATTTTGGTCAAACTTAGTCAAAATTTGACTTTTGGTTGGAAAATTTAAATTTAAAATTTAAAATTTTATTCTTTTTATATGATATCGTACTGAATTCTAATCTCCTCTCCATTTTTCGTTTTGTCAAAATCGAACTCCTATTGCTCTGAAAATGTAAATTACTGTGAAAAATTGACATGAATTTGCAGTGTATATTTGTGTTTTTGGCTAATTTTCATAGGGTTTGTTTGGTCTAATGGACTCCTTAGTAACCAAGAGACCATAGGAATCTAAGAGCGTTTGGACCCTTCCTTTTCCCACCCATTCACCTTCTGTTTCCTATCTGATTAAACAAGTACGTACATGTTTTATTCTCATTGAGAAACTTTCTGTATACTCTTCTTCTTCCTCCTCAAATCTACAGAATCCCAAAACTCCAAAATCAAAAATCCCCAAACTCCATCCCTCCTCTCTTCAAAACCCTTCTATCCTCACTCCGCTTACCGCCGCCCTCCACCAGCAATTTCGAACATCTCCTCTCTTCCTCTATTTTAAAAAAACACAATTTGTTCGATATGCATTGTTGTGTTTTGCATTGCTTTGGGATTGTTTCTTTGGATAGGATTGATTTGCTTATCTTGTTTGGATTTCAACTTGGATCTATCTATTTGTGTTGTCAAAAACTCTCTAAACCAAAACGGTGAGCAATCACTCATGATTAAAATTTTGTTGTTAGGTAAATAAACATCGATTGAAATGTTATGAGAAATGTTTGTTTTAGATAGGAATTGTGATATATGTTGTTATGTTCCCTTGCATTTGTGTTATAATATTCACATGCACATGTTGTTTTATATGTCACAGAAAGTATGTTATGTTGATTTGATTAATTGTCACATATATATATATGTTAAATGTCATATATGATATGTTAGAAAATGTGTTATGTTAGAAAAAAAAAATTATATATGCCATATTGAAATATGTCACATATATGTTGAAAAAAAGTGTTAGGTTAATAAAATCATATGTTGCACATGCTGTATTAATAATATGTTACCAATGCTATCGGAAATAATGTGTTATGTTTGGGAAAAATGACATGCCATGTTATTTTATTGTAAATCACCTTGCAAGTTCCTTGTATATATGTCATGTTATATATTTATACGTTATGTTAGTGTATGACATGTTAGAATTTGAAATATTCACTTATGTTGTTTATGATATGTGACACATGTGATATGTTAGTTATGCATATATATATATTAAATTGTTAATTATGCACTCATGTTGGTCATTGACATGTTATGTTACTTATGTTATTATTGTTCTCACACTCCAAGTTCCCTGGTAGTTTGTAAAATCACTGTAACAACTTGTAAATTCGAACAAATTTTAAAAATATAAAGTATAATTGTTGACTAGAATATGGTTAAAAATAAATAATTTTTAATTATTACTTTAAAATAATAATACTAATAACAATAATAATAAATTTCTCAGAATATGAAACATGATCTTAGATAAAATTCTAAAACCACTTATCTTTAATGAAATGGAGGGTGGTAACGCGTTTTAGAATATAATTTAATAATATTAATTTAATGTAATTGACAACTATATTAATGTAATTTCAACCATCTGTAACAATAAAGTTACTAAAGAATGAGATAAACAAAATTCTAAATAAGTTAGCATATAACAAGAAATCAATTATTTGGTAACTTGATTTATACTCCTTGTGTAAACAATAAATTAATAAGCAAAAAATACTAACTTATAACAGTTGATTTATTCCTCATCCCATTGATTAATCCACTTTGGAATTTATTTTGTAATCACTGGAATTAATTGTAATTGAAATCTTTTTAATAAAAGGAAAATGAACATTAAATGTAATTAATGGACGTAATAATAGAAACTTATGTTTGAATTAAAATAAAAGAGGAATTTGAGGAAGTAAAAAGGAAATATAAGGAAGTAAAAAAGAAATATATGTTTTAATTGAAAAAAAAATTTAATGTTATATAAAGAACATGTAAATCGAAATAAAAGGATAAAACTTTGTTTTTGAATTATTTAATGAAAATAAAATAATTAGTATATAACCAACATTCAATTGGAAATTCAATATTGAATTAATTGGATTAAATCTCTTAATTTAGGTAAAGAGAATGTAATTGATTCAATTAAGTATAAGCAATATATGTCGAATTGAATAAAATAAACATTTGAATGAAGACAAACCAAGGTTAAAAAAAGAAGGTTCGATTCAGTCAATTTTAAAATATATTATTATTTGAATTTAAATAAAATTTAAAGGTTAAAATTGAAGAACTGTAACAAATCGATTTTATCGGGACCCAAAGGTCAGCATTCTTACGTCCACTGTATCAAATTCCGCATAATCAAATGCCGAAAAACCGAATTGTTAGGGTTAAAAGAAGAGGTAGAAGAAAAAGATAGAAGAAGACAGGAAGAAAGAAAGAAGAACAAACGAACAAAAGCGATAACAGAATCTCACAGTCGCAGCTATAAAACATATAATAGATAAATGAATATCTTTAAAACAAAGAACTATATCAGTTATTACATTACATTACATCAGAGTGTACAACAACAATATACAACACCACAAAACAATGGACAGTTATGCAAACATGTCCCTACAAGTGAATTTACAGCGGAAAGATAATATCATATACAAGTAATACGTCTCGCCATCCAGCTCGCCACTTGAGCTCCAAAGCACTTCTAAATCTAGAATGACCTGATAACCTGACTCTAGACTGCCCGTGTGGAAAATTATGGGCACCCAAAGTTTAGGAAGAGAACAATAAACTCCAGGTCAGTCATGAGACTGGTGTGAGAACTCAAAACAGTTATTTATCTTTAAAACAACAACAACAAGGGAAGTGAAAAATATTCGCAATACTTTGGGAAAATGAAACTACCATAAGGCTTCCCCACACCCCTTATGATAGTCAAAGATGCTTACCATAAGGAGAATGATTTTTGGCCATCAATATAGAGGTGGCGACTGAACATTGAAACCATAGGGTTTTTAGTTTGTTGCACAGTGAAGATAGAGGGGGTCTTTTATAGAAAATTTCTCAAATTACTATTCATCCGAAATTTTTCGAACTCCAAACGAAGCGTGCCGGCTGGCATTTCTAGGGTTAACCCCGCGTTCCAAACACAATGGAATAGGTATCGAGAGCCAATTCGATCATCTGTGCGAGTTACGGAAATAAACAATCAAATATAAATTAAATCGATTAAACCAATTTCTATGCGTTTTGGCTTGCCTCGGACAAACCGTAAATCCAATTGACACGAAATTTGATATCATACAATAATTTGACATTACGGATCCGATCAAACTGGTTTCGTTGAATTCCGAGACTATTTGAAAAGTGACTATTTCACTAGTCGATTAAATATTAAAATATTCAATTTTCACAAATTAACTTTTAATTCAATTTTAAAAGTTTCCAAACATTGTTCTAACTCCAATATGATTTAATATAACTTTATAAATCATTTTTATCACATTAAACCCAATTTCCAATTTTTTCTGTAATTTCAAATGTTAAACTGTCGATTTAATTATCCAACTAAATCTAAATATTCGAAAAATAAATTATCCGACTTACAAATTTCACTTTTTGATATTTAAAATCAATTAAACATCTGTATTTCAAATGACAGAAATTCTGGGTCGTTACAAGAACAAAATTTGGAACATTGAGTAATATATTTTTCCAAATTCAGTGAAATAGAAAATTTTCTAAAATTTTAAATTTTGGTCAAACTTAGTCAAAATTTGACCTTTGGTTGAAAATTTTAAATTTGAATTTGAATTTTTTTATGATACTGGACTGAATTCTGATCTTTTATCCACTTTTTGTTTCATCAAAATCAAATTCTTATTGCTTTAAATATTTGAATTTCTATGAAAAACTGACATATGCTTGTAGTGTTTAGTTATGAAATTTCGCTAAGTCCAAATGGTTTTGTTTGGTCCAATGTGCCTTGGTTAATCAAGAGATTCTAACCATACCAAGAGACTTGTGTCTATTCCTATGCCCATTTGTTTCTTTTCGACTAACTCGTATGTATATAATTTTCTCTTGAGAAAACTTTCTCATCACACTTCCATCCTCCTCTCCAAATCTACCGAGAGCTCTAGATCACAAATCTCCAAAACCTCACAAATCAAAACTCCTTCCTCCTTTCCTTCAATCCTTCATTCCTCCTCCTTCTACCGCCCACTCTTCCACCATCCAAGCCCTCATCTCCTCCTCATTCTTTTGGCCACCAATCACCACCCAAAGCTAAAACCCTACCCCTCTTTTTCGACCCTAGGCCAAGCCCTCTTTGTCTCTTTTCTCTTCTATTTCATAAAAAAGGTCATATATTTCTATTTTGGTGATATACTAATTCTAGCTGGCGTTGCTTCGGAATTAAGGTTCAAATTTCATAGCTTTGTTTTACCAAATATTTCCTAGCCTCGAAAGGTGATCTATTCACTCACGATTTATAATCTTACGCTACGTGGATGAATATCAATTGATATGTTAATGGAATGTTGAAATAGTTTAGAAATTTTACGTAGTTTGGTTATGGTTTGATATGATATATGTTCACATATGTTCCCTTATTATTTTGACATGATTATTGTTACCGATATTATGTTGTTTATTTATAAAGAAAATAGATGCGATGACATGGTTATTAACATGCTCCATGACATTAATATTAAATTGCCATGTTGAAAAGAAAAAAGGAAAATATTATATTGATTTAAAGGTTGACACTTTTGTGATGGAAATTGTCATTAGTATATTATGTGAAATTTATGTGGGAAATGAAAAAAAAGAAAAAAAGAAAAGAAAAAAGAAAATAAAATTAATACGCATATATGTGTTGTAACATTTGCGATTTTTCGTTACCGAAAAACCGAAATGTTAGGGTTAAAGAAGAAGAAAAAGATAGAAGAAAGAGGTAGAAGATAGAACAGAACGGAAAGAAAACAACAGAACAATATCAGAATCTCACAATCGCAGCGGAACAACTTATAATAGATAAATGAATAATCTTTAAACAAAGAACTATATCATTTATTACATTACATCACATTACATTACATTATCAGAGTGAACAACAACAAACAATGCAGCGGAAAAAAAAACTATATACTAGTAATACACCATGCCATCCAGCTTGCCTCCAGCAACTCCTGAATTCCAGAATATCCTGATAAACCTTACTCCTGACTGCCCGTGTGGAAATTGGTGGGCACCCAGAGTTTAGGAAGCAAAACAATAAACTCCTAGTTAGTCATGTGACTGGTGTGAGAACTCAAAACAGTTTATTTTATCTTTAAAACAAAATAGAGGAATATTTTTAAAGTAAATTCGCAATGCTTTTAAAAATGAGACTACCATAAGGCCTCCCGCACACACACACAATGCAAACGCAGAATCGGAGGAGATTTCTCCTTATGATAGTCAAAGATGCTTGATACGCATTAAAAGAACATTTGATATTATTACCAGTGCATAGTGTAGGAAAAATTCATTTCGAAAATAAAGATATAAATCTTAGCCAGCATAGACATTTCGAACTATGCCTACTATAGCTACCATCTAAACAGTGGTGACCACCATAAGTAAATGGCAGGTTCTACAACTAAAACCGTATAGGGTTTCGTATTGGGAATTGGATTTCCAACAAATGGTCAGGCCAAGGAACTTACCATTGCCACATGAGAACGCCTCTGGAAGGACGTCCTCGAGAACTTAACCGGATCTCTGCCAACACAAGGCCGGGTTACCCCTAACTGGGTAACTACTGACATGAGTATGCCATCCCCCGGTCCTTTAGGACCTTTATCCGAGCGCTCGATCACCAACATCACACCATAATAAATAAAGTGTTTCAACATGAGTAAGTATTTGGGCTCCATACCATGATACCACCCCTTTCCAGAAGGAAATGCACATACCCTAAGGGGCGCTACACCCAATAACCTTGTTGCATCTTTCCTGTTTTGAACATTCCGGGGTATGAGGCTCGACGAAGTCTCGTCCACCAAGCCACACTTTATACAAAAGCTGTGCTTTGGGTCAACAAATGATCATAGAAATGATCACAAAGATAAGTGATCAAACAAATGATCATATCACAAATGATCAAACAATGATCATTTCACAGTAACACTCAGCATGTCACATTACAAAATTGGGAATATATCGATGATAACCTTCAACTACATAACCTCTGAGCTCGTACGTCTCAAAGAAGGGTGTTAAGCTAAGAGAATAAATTCTCCGCCACCAACAGAAATATATTTGAAAGAAATCATCTTTATATCTCAATTTGTAATGTCAGACATACAATCCATACAAGTCTGTTCCGGGCTCGAACAGAACCGAAGCCACTTCCAAAGAAGTCCTTGCAATCCGGACATTCACTAATAACGACCGGACTTCCCGTCACTAAGGGTGATAAAACCTCTATATCGGAGATCAGCGGATGTAGAGTAACTCGACGGTAATCCTTCTGTTTTCAAAAATATCCGGTCTTCAAAACCGGTCATCGAATGCAATCCATTACGACGTATCACGAATTCAGAATGGGTTATACGACCCCAAGGTCCTTTCCCGGCTAACCCGAATAGTGAGCGTTTATTTTAAAAATAAGTGTGGCATTCAAATTCAAGCAATCACAACAAATACCTATTTAAAGGTAAATATTGATAGTCGGATTATTTAACTATCAATAGGCGTGTTCAACATCACCAAATTCCAAATAATTTCGCAAATTATTTACTTTCCAAAATATCTTTACAAGATATATATTTTCCACACTTCAACCATTCGAAAACAAATTTTCAAATCACTTTTCACCTTCGTCACTTTTGAAAACAAATTTCAATCATTTTCCTTATGCGAAATACTTTCATTTCAACATGGTTCATTTGAACCAATTTAAATAAATCCTTACCGATTTACTTTATATTTACGTTCCAAATTCGTAAATTTATTCCCACACTTTAAAACTAAATCAACGTTTATTTTTAAACTAATTCCCCTTTTTCATTTATAGATTCCATAGTGAATTTACAATTCCAAAATATTTATGAATATATGATTCCCAAATCGATTTCTAATATTCATTTTCAATTTGTCTTCAAAAAGATAAATTCTCAAAACGTTTCATTTCACATTGGAAAAACATTTCCGTACTTATTTATTAATAAGTAATTCACAAATCCATTTATTTTCAATACTTGGAAAATATTCAATATACTTAAACCGAAATTAAGTATATATTTCATTCTTTAAGGAAATCATTCTCTTAAACATATTTATTTGGGCCAAAACGAATGTTGCACAAAACATCGTTACGACAACCCAAAATCACTAGTATAGGGATTCGAAATTTAGATAGATATATAAATCCCAATACTATAACAAAACATTTCCTTTCGGAAATCATTTACTGTAACAAAGTGTTATAGTCCATCATTTCCTTCTTTCTCGAAAACGTCTATTTCAACAACAATGTTGAAATCTATGGTTTCGATTCATAATACATTTTAAAACATCTTTAAAATAATTAACTTCATTTTATAATATTTATTTTGCCAAACATGACCATTTTATTCAATAATGTATTCACTGTCCAAAATCGTGAATATATTCCCTTTAATAAACTTCAATATTCAATTTATCAAATTCAATTGATTTCCAATTTATAAACAATGTTTATAAATTCCATTTCTATTTATAAGCTTCAATTTATAAATCTCATTATTAACAAATTCCATTTATATCTCATTTAAATGCCAAAATTCGATTTATAAGATAATTACTTATAAATCTTCTATTTTACAAAATCTATTCATTTTATAACTTCACAATTTATAAATCTATAAATTCTGTTCACTTATGAAATCCATTTCTATTTCATTTTTAACACTTATAAAAGCTCGTTTTAAAATTCCAATATCTTTAACTTATAAAATATAAAATCTATAAATCTTTTATATAAACCGTTTATAATAATTCAAAAATCTCAATTTAAATAAACCAATATCTTTATTAATTTACAAAACGTTATTTAAAACTTATATAACTCCAAAATTACACTTAAGTATTATTTTCCCAAAAATATAACTTTGATAACCATAAAATTAAAATGTTAATTTATTTTAACAATTCAAAATTAAATAAAACGTATACTTTCAAAAATCACCTTAAAAATTCATTTAAAAATCAAAAATCATTATTTTAAAACCTTAAAAATGGATCCGATGTTGCAACAGCACCAAATAGTCAATCACGACATCCAAATATCATATATCAATATGATAATCAACAAATATCACAATATCTGTAAATAAATCAATACAGTTGAGGAATCCAGTTGGATCCCTCCAACCTGTTTCCCTGCATCCAAAGATGCTAGCACAATACCAATTCCTCTCCAGTACGGAATTATCGCGGTATATAGGATTTATAAAATATTATCCACTTAATAGACGGCGCAATAGGGTCTCATCCGCTATATAATGCGAGAAATCAATTCCAAGTACATAAATATTACCAATTTCACTGTTTATGAAATATTCGCGGTATATGTTTTTAATAAATAATATCCGCTTACTAACGGCTCATAATATCTATTTTAACAATCAATAGATAACAATCATCATTCAAACATGCATCAAGAATTTTAAATATAACTATTTAAAATAAAAATCAAAACTATTCGATTGAGTGAGAAGTTCTCACCTTGATTTTTCGATAGCAATTTGTAGCGTTTTATTTCGAATAAAATTAAACGGACGTTTAATTTTACCCGAATTTTTCGTCAGCTCGAAACGATTCCAATCCTGGTCCATAGCGTAGTACTCGACAATACGAATGCAACGCAATTTGTTTCATCCAAAACGGACCTCGTACCAAAGAGATATAACAATTTAAAGTTTGAACGAATTATTATATACTAATATTTACAAATTTTATTTATTATTTTCAACCTAACACATCTGGACTTTGGATCGCACAGCAGCACATCAGGGCCATGTACATCCTTCTTCTCCCCTCCAGTTCCTTCGTTTGAAATAAAACCCAACACTGCCGCCCAAAAACCCTAGTGCTCGCGACCCATTCGTGCACTTCCACCACGATCAAACATGTCCACATTGAAGCCCATTGCCTACTCGACAAACGCCCAGATTCTCACGAAGCTCGGTCGAGCCTAGCTTGCGAAAATCAAGGCCGAACGTGTGATGGACGCGGCAACATTCCCACCTCCTCGCCACACCAAACTCGATCACCACCGTATAGATTCGTAGAGCTCTCCTCCCTCTATAATATCCTAGTTGAAAGCATTAGCTAATTGTCAACGGATCGTGAGATATTTGGGGAAGAAGACGATGCATTTCTGGCCTTCGGTTTCATTGGAGGTGGCTAGGGTTTTAAACCCTAATTTTTTTTGTGAATAAAGGGGGGCTATTTATAGAAAATATCGAACACTATTCATCCCAGTTTTTCGAACTCCAAATCTCGCGCGGTGACCGCTGTTTCTAGGCTTTATCCCGCGTTCCAAACACAATGGAATATGTTTCGGAAGCTAATTCGATCATCTGTGCGAGATATGGAATTAAACGATCGATTTAAAATTAAATCGACTAAACGATTTTCTGGGCGTTTTAGCTTGCACCGGACAAACGGTAAATCCGATTGCCACGAAATTTAAAACCATACAATAATATCACATTACGGATCCGATGAAACTGGTTTCGTCGAAATCCGAGTCTGTTTGAAAAATGACTATTTTAACTCACCAAATTAATATTAAAAACAATTTCGATGCGTTTCGAGCTGCCACGGTCAAACGACAACTCCGATTGCTACGAAAATTGAAATCCGGTAATAACAAACTATTACGGATCCAATGGAACTAGTTTCGTCCAATTCTGAGACTGTTCGAAAATTGGCTATTTTTCAGTCGATAATTAAATATTAAAATATTCAATTTTCACCAATTAACTTTTAATTCGATTTTAAAAGTTTTAAAATATCATTCTAACTTCAATATGATAAAATAAATTTTTACAAATCATTTTCAATCATATTTAACCAAATTTCAATTATTTCTTAATTTCAACTATTAAATTATCGATTTAATTATCCAATTAAATCCAATTATTCGAAATAAAATTTATTCGACTTATAAACTTCACTTGTTAATATTTACATTCTATTAAATATACAAATTTAAATTAAAAAAATTTTTGGGTCGTTACAAACTTCCCCCCTTAAAAGAATTTCGTCCTCGAAATTATCAAGTAAGAAAAGTTACAGAATCTGTTAACTTTCAATAAATCCATAGTCTTACAAAATCTTTACTAAGTTTTCAAATCATACTTAGTTATCTTTTCAGAAACAACTACTATTGTTTAACTTTCAACTTCAAATCAAAACTTAGTTTTTCACAAATTTTCCCAATTTTCTCAAAATTTTCTAACGCCTTAAATTTTCGGAAAAATTCGCCATAGTCTCCTTTGCGCAGCTCGATCCGAAAAAAAAATGACAGTACATATATCACAAATATACATCTCATCAAGTGATGAGGCATCCCGTAGGGAAAAAAGTGTAAAAGTACGATATTTAATTCGAGATATGTACCTTATTTATTATTAGCAAGCGTATACGACTAATATAGCGCGGAAACGAGCTCCAAAAGCGAAGCAAGCGCAATCCGCACCTACTAAACACTCAACAAACAGCATGAGAACATGTATATATGAAAATAATATCAATATACATCATATAGCAACATAATAACTATATATGCCAACATAGCAAATGCAATAAAAGCAATAAATTCAACCATCAACCAACTATCATCCACAACCAATAAATATTCATTCATATTCTCATTAATATTCAATGAAATGGGTTTTCAATTTAGTCACATTTGATTCATTAACAGTGGATGTTTTTACTAACATTCATTTTCAATTAGTTTATATTCACTAATCCATATTCAAGTGGTTCACTTCAAAATCAAATTCAATTCTATTTAAGATTCACTTAACTTCCAATTGATTTCAATTACTTTAGCTTCCAATTTCATTAACACTTAATGAATTATATACAATCAACTAACAACCATATAACAACCAATGTATATTAATTTCAACCAAATTCCTTTGCTTATATTCATTCAATTTGGTTTAACACCATCACTTTCAATTAGTTTAATTAAATTGATTTTCATTCACTTATTCAATTTCCAATAACATTAGATTTTTATGAATTAACACCTACATTCATTATTTTATATCAATTATTCACATTCAATTGATTAACTTTCAATTAGTTAACCATTTCAAGTTGAATTTCATTTACATAACTTAAGTTCATATTTATCACTTAACTTTATTAATTTACTTTGATACCAATATCAACTTCATTCAATCATCTCTTAAGTTATACTTCCATTTTACAAACATCATTTGGCTTTACTTAACTTAAATTCCCACTTATAAATCAATTTCAGATTCCAATTCTAAAATAAATTTCCATTTAAACTTTACCAAAGTCAATTTCATCACTTATTCAAACTCATTTTTTTATTTACAACTCATTTTCATAAATATATTCATATAGTTTCACTTCTTATATATATATTTATTTCACAATTGTAAATCACTTTAATTATAATTTCATACTTATAATTCATTTTACTTATACAATTATTCTTTTATAACATGTTTTTATTTAGATTATTCAACAACCCAAACAATCAACTTATATACACTTTAATAATTCTGAAAAATTATTCCTTTATATATAAAAATATAATCAAGGTAAAATTATTTCATTTACCCAATTTAAAACAATATCGTGTCGAATTGTTCTGTACAAGTGTTTAGAGATCCCTATCAACAACGTTAATTACTCGTATTAACCAGAATCCATATACCACTCAACAAACCAATCATCACAATATAAAACAATTTCATATTCACTAACAAATACGCACTCATAGCTATTATTACACTCAAACTCATTCTAGAGTACTACTGACTCTATCTCTAATGAGTAATACCCAACAGAGCCATGGTTGTCGCTTAACCATAAGCTCTGATACCAAATGTAACGTTTGCGATTTTTCGTTGCCGAAAAACCAAAATGTTAGGGTTAAAGAAGAAGAAAATGATAGAAGAAAGAGGTAGAAGATAGAACAGAACAGAACAGAAAGAAAACAATAGAACAATATCAGAATCTCAAAATCGCAGCGGAACAACATATAATAGATAAATGAATAATCTTTAAACAAAGAACTATATCAGTTATTACCTTACATCACATTACATTACATTATCAGAGTGAACAACAACAAACAATGCAGCGGAAAAAAAATACTATATACTAGTAATACGCCATGCCATCCAGCTTGCCTCCAGCAACTCCTGAATTCCAGAATATCCTGATAAACCTTACTCCTGACTGCCCGTGTGGAAATTGGTGGGCACCCAGAGTTTAGGAAGGAAAAACAATAAACTCCTAGTTAGTCATGTGACTGGTGTGAGAACTCAAAACAGTTTATTTTATCTTTAAAACAAAATAGAGGAATAGTTTTAAAGTAAATTCGCAATGCTTTTAAAAATGAGACTACCATAAGGCCTCCCGCACACACACACAATGCAAACGCAGAATCGGAGGAGATTTCTCCTTATGATAGTCAAAGATGCTTGATACGCATTAAAAGAACATTTGATATTATTACTAGTGCATAGTGTAGGAAAAATTCATTTCAAAAATAAAGATATAAATCTTAGCCAACATAGACATTTCGAACTATGCCTACTATAGCTACCATCTAAACAGCGGTGACCACCATAAATAAATGGCAGGTTCTACAACTAAAACCGTACAGGGTTTCGTATTGGGAATTGGATTTCCAACAAATGGTCAGGCCAAGGAACTTACCATTGCCACATGAGAACGCCTCTGGAAGGACGTCCCCGAGAACCTAACCGTATCTCTACCAACACAAGGCTGGGTTACCCCTAACTGGGTAACTACTGACACGAGTATGCCATCCCCCGGTCCTTTAGGACCTTTATCCGAGCGCTCGATCACCAACATCACACCATAATAAATAAAGTGTTTCAACATGAGTAAGTATCTGGGCTCCATATCATGATTCTACCCTTTTCCAAAAGGAAATGCACATACCCTAAGGGGCGCTACCCCCAATGACCTTGCTGCATCTTTCCTGTTTTGACCATTCCGGGGTGTGAGGCTCGACGAAGTCTCGTCCACAAAGCCACGCTTTATACAAAAGCTGTGCTTTGGGTCAACAAATGATCATAGAAATGATCACAAAGATAAGTGATCAAACAAATGATCATATCAAAAATGATCAAACAATGATCATTTCACTGCAACCCTCAGCATGTCACATTACCAAATTGGGATATCACTGATAACCTTGAACTACATAACCTCTGAGCTCGTACGTCTCAGAGAAGGGTGTTAAGCTAAGAGAATAAATTCTCCGCCACCAACAGAAATATATTTGAAAGAAATCAGCTTTATATCTCAATTTGTAATGTCAGACATACAATCCATACAAGTCTATTCAGGGCTTGAACAGAACCGAAGCCACTTCCAAAGAAGTCCTTGCAATCCGGACATTCACTAATCACGACCGGACTTCTCGTCACTAAGGGTGATAAAAACTCTATATCGGAGATCAGCCGATGTAAAGTAACTCGACGGTAATCCTTCCGTTTACAAAAATATCCGGTCTTCAACACCGATCATCGAATGCAATCCATTACGACATATCACATATTCAGAATGGGTTATACGACCCCAAGGTCCTTTCCCGGCTAACCCGAATAGTAAGCGCTTATTTTAAAAATAAGTGTGGCATTCAAATTCAAGCAATCACAACAAATACCTATTTAAAGGTAAATATTGATAGTCGGATTATTTAACTATCAATAGGCGTGTTCAACATCACCAAATTCCAAATAATTTCCCAAATTATTTACTTTCCAAAATATCTTTACTAGATATATATTTTCCACACTTCAACCATTCGAAAACAAATTTTCAAATCACTTTTCACCTTTATCACTTTTGAAAACAAATTTCAATCATTTTCCTTGTGCGAAATACTTTCATTTCAACATGGTTCATTTAAACCAATTTAAATAAATTCTTACCGATTTACTTTATATTTACGTTCCAAATCCGTAAATTTATTCCCACACTTTAAAAATAAATCAACGTTTATTTTTAAACTAATTTCCCTTTTTCATTTATAGATTCCATAGTGAATTTACAATTCCAAAATATTTATGAATATATGATTCCCAAATCGATTTCTAATATTCATTTTCAATTTGTCTTCAAAAAGATAAATTCTCAATACGTTTCATTTCACATTGGAAAAACATTTCCGTACTTATTTATTAATAAGTTATTCACAAATCCATTTATTTTCAACGCTTGGAAAATATTCAATATACTTAAACCGAAATTAAATATATATTTCAGTCTTTAAGGAAATCATTCTCTTAAACATATTTATTTGGGCCAAAACGAATGTTGCTCAAAACATCGTTACGACAACCCAAAATCACTAGTATAGGGATTCGAAATTTAGATAGATATATAAATCCGAATACTATACAAAAACATTTCCTTTCCGAAATCATTTACTATAACAACAGTGTTATAGTCCATTATTTCCTTCTTTCTCAAAAACGTCTATTTCAACAATAATGTTGAAATCTATGGTTTCGATTCATAATACATTTTAAAACATCTTTAAAATAATTAACTTCATTTTATAATATTTATTTTGCCAAACATAACCATTTTATTCAATAATGTATTCACTGTCCAAAATCGTGAATATATTCCCTTTAATAAACTTCAATATTCAATTTATCAAATTCAATTGATTTCCAATTTATAAACAATGTTTATAAATTCCATTTCTATTTATAAGCTTCTATTTATAAATCTCATTATTAACAAATTCCATTTATATCTCATTTAAATGCCAAAATTCGATTTATAAGATAATTACTTATAAATCTTCTATTTTACAAAATCTATTCATTTTATAACTTCACAATTTATAAATCTATAAATTCTGTTCACTTATGAAATCCATTTCTATTTCATTTTTAACACTTATAAAAGCTCGTTTTAAAATTCCAATATCTTTAACTTATAAAATATAAATTTTATAAATCTTTTATATAAACCATTTATAATAATTCAAAAATCTCAATTTAAATAAACCAATCTCTTTATTAATTTACAAAACGTTATTTAAAACTTATATGACTCCAAAATTACACTTAAGTATTATTTTCCCAAAAATATAACTTTTATAACCATAAAATTAAAATGTTTATTTATTTTAACAATTCAAAATTAAATAAAACGTATACTTTCAAAAATCACCTTAAAAATTCTTTTAAAAATCAAAAATCATTATTTTAAAACCTCAAAAATGGATCCGATGATGCAACAGCACCAAATAGTCAATCACGACATCCAAATATCATATATCGATATGATAATCAACAAATATCACAATATCTGTAAATAAATCAATACAGTTGAGGAATCTAGTTGGATCCCTCCAACCTGTTTCGCTGCATCCAAAGATGTTAGCACAATACCAATTCCGCTCTAGAACGGAATTATCGCGGTATATAGGATTTATAAAATATTATCCGCTTAATAGACGGCGCAATAGGGTCTCATCTGCTATATAGTGCGGGAAATCAATTCCAAGTACATAAATAATACCAATTTCACTGTTTATGAAATATTCGCGGTATATGTTTTTAATAAATAACATCCGCTTACTAACGGCGCATAATGTCTATTTTAACAATCAATAGATAACAATCATCATTCAAACATGCATCAAGAATTTTAAATATAACTATTTAAAATAAAAATTGAAACTATTCGATTAAGTGAGAAGTTCTCACCTTGATTTTTCGATAGCAATTTGTAGCGTTTTATTTCGAATAAAATTAAACGAACGTTTAGTTTTATCCGAATTTTTTGCTAGCTCCAAACGATTTCAATCCTTCTCCATAGCGTAGTACTCGACAATACGAATGCAACGCAATTTGTTTCATCCAAAACGGACCTCGTACCAAAGAGATATAACAATTTAAAGTTTGAACGGATTATTATATACTAATATTTACAAATTTTATTTATTATTTTCAACCTAACACATCTGGACGTTGGATTGCACAGCAGCACATCAGGGCCGTGTACATCCTTCTTCTCCCCTCCAGTTCCTTCGTTCGAAATAAAACCCTACACTGCCGCCCAAAAACCCTAGTGCTCGCGACCCATTCGTGCACTTCCACCACGATCAAACATGTCCACATTGAAGCCCATTGCCTACTCGACAAACGCCCAGGTTCTCACGAAGCTCGGTCGAGCCTAGCTCGCGAAAATCGAGGCCGAACGTGTGATGAACGCGGCAACATTCCCACCTCCTCGCCACACCAAACTAGATCACCACCGTATAGATTCGTAGAGCTCTCCTCCCTCTATAATATCCTTGTTGAAAGCATTAGCTAATGTCAACGGATCGTGAGATATTTGGGGAAGAAGACGATGCATTTCTGGCCTTCGGTTTCATTGGAGGCGGCTATGGTTTTAAACCCTGTTTTTTTTTGTGAATAAAGGGGGGCTATTTATAGAAAATATCGAACACTATTCATCCCGGTTTTCCAAACTCCAAATCTCGCATGGTGACCAACCTTTCAAGGGTTTATCCCACGTTACGAACACAATGGAATATGTTTCGGAAGCTAATTCGATCATCTGTGCGAGATATGGAATTAAACGATCAATTTAAAATTAAATCGACTAAACGATTTTTTGGGCGTTTTAGCTTGCACCGGACAAACGGTAAATCCGATTGACACGAAATTTAAAACCATACAATAATATCACATTACGGATCCGATGAAACTGGCTTTGTCGAAATCCGTGTCTGTTTGAAAAATGACTATTTTAACTCGCCAAATTAATATTAAAAACAATTTCGATGCGTTTCGAGCTGCCACGGTCAAACGACAACTCCGATTGCTACGAAAATTGAAATCCGGTAATAACAAACTATTACGGATCCAATGGAACTAGTTTCGTCCAATTCTGAGACTGTTCGAAAATTGGCTATTTTTCAGTCGATAATTAAATATTAAAATATTCAATTTTCACCAATTAACTTTTAATTCGATTTTAAAAGTTCTAAAATATCATTATAACTTCAATATGATAAAATAAAATTTTACAAATCATTTTCAATCATATTTAACCAAATTTTCAATTATTTCTGTAATTTCAACTATTAAATTATCGATTTAATTATCCAATTAAATCCAATTATTCGAAATAAAATTTATTCGACTTATAAATTTCACTTATTAATATATACATTCAATTAAATATACAAATTTAAATTAACAAAAATTCTGGGTCGTTACATGTGTTTTGTTGGAAATCACCTAAATTGCTATGTTAAAAATGGTTGCATATAATGTTATTTTATGTTTGGAATCTTATGCCACCTTCCATGTTAAATATGCATATATACTATATTATGTAGTTTGTATGTAATTATTTGTTATTGTATGTAATTGGTTATGCAGTAACATGTTATGTTATGTGATTCATTATGTAAATTATGTGTCATCTTATGTAAATTGTTATGTATGTTTTTGTGTTATGTTATTTATTTTATGTAAATCATGCTGCAAGTTTCATTAGTCTTAAGAATTCCCTGTGGGTTGAAATGACACACACTCGTATGATCTTTTAGAATAGAGAAAAATTGTTATCCATTGAAATGAAAAACCCAAGCGACTTTTATTGATTTTAGAAATTTGGAATTGTAGTTTGAAATGATATATACCTGTAAATTATAAATTATTGCAGATTGAAATGATAAATATCGGTATCACAGACACTAGGATATAAAACTATATGCAGACACAGTTGGTCTCTTTTTTTAAAGTGATTTCTGAAATTTTGGAAAGATGTGTTTGGAAAAAAAGGAAAATGATTTTAAATTTAATATAAAGATTTTATTTTAAAACACATATGTAAAATTTAGATTTTAAAATTTTATGTTTTAAGAATTCTAAATTTATAAGTCAAGTTTTTAAAACGTAAATTTTAAGGTTTTACTTATGACTTTATTTACTTTTTTTAATGTATAAGATTTGATTTAATAAAATATAATAGAAATAAAATATATTATGTTCAAAATATTTAAATTAATATATTTATTTCAATATATAACCTATTTTAATTAGTAACTATTTCTAATATATATGCTATTTCAATCTATAACCTATTTTAAGATATAAACTATTTCTAATATATAAACTATTTCCCTACTAATAAAATATTAACTATTTTTAATGTATAGCTATTTCAATATATATACTACTTTCAATGTTCAAATTTTTTGTAGTTGGAACTGTTATGATCTATATTTAATCGATTTAAAATGCGAATATTTTGATATGATGGTTAAATCTATATTGTGATTATGATTTTCGAAATGAATATGATTTCGAAAGTGATATGATTTCGAAAGTGATATGATTTAGAAAGTGATATGATTTTGATGTGAATTTGATATTTTGTTTGGTTGTTAAAAAGACCGAGATCAGATATTGTCATACTCTCTACCAATACCGAAAACCACTTTAACAACTGTGTAAGTGGCCAAGATTCTAAAACGAAGTAGAATGGTTTGGTGACGATTCTGTATGAGGTATTAATGCAAACCTGACTCCCGTGAGTCAGCTTGATGTGGCTAAAACAAGAACCATGCCAGGCCAAGTGAGGTCGGTCCTCCTATCGAGCACATTTCTTCGATTCCATTCTATTACATTGTGATTTGATTTGGTGCACCTTTGATTTGGGAGTGTGTCTTGAGGTGTGCGGTAGTAGCTGCTATGCGTTACCACCAGTCCGGGTCCGCAAAACGGTAGTATCCTACCTTGTGCATTGCCTCGCATGCCAAGTCACAAGCCTTATTGTGCCCTTTACGATTTTTTTTATACCGCACATATGGAGTTCCCTCTGGGTAAACCTCAGTTTGGTGGAGCTTACGGTATTTCAGAGACTACAAGAATATATAAAATGTGTTAAGGGAGATATAAGTAATGCCTTAATGCTACTTTAATATTTTTCCTTACCGTAGACATTATTTATGTAGTGTATTGTATTTTGCATGTGGATAGTTCCATGGATCCTTAAAAGATGCAAATCCCAAACATTCTTTAAGTTATTGCATTTCATTTGAACATTTCACTGGAATTGATTTACTTGTATAAAATTGTTAATCCTGACTCGAGTGTTTTGTGTTTTGCTTTATGCTTGGGTCAACATGAGATTATAGCATTTGAGACTCATATTTTGAAGCTTAGAGCTTGGCTTGGAGATCTATCTTATCTATTCCTCTTTCTAACTATTCTGTTATTTCACTTATATAGTTATTTCTATTTAAACTTGTTATTTGCATATGTATTAGAGACTTTTGTGTATTTGGACTTTTGTTGTTTCTACAATAGCTTCATGAACTACTATTTATCTATTCCATTGCATATTGTTGTATTACTCTGTTTTTGTTATTCTGTGATTGATTTATTTACCGTATATGCTAAGTTTTGCCAAATATAATTAACCATCTGTTGTTTTGAACAATTCAAGTCTGATATATGTGGTTTGTTGTCGATTTGAATGGTTCAAACTAGCGGGTCATTACAATCACTTTGGGTTGAAATGATATATACCCGATATAAAACCACATTGGGTTTAAATAAATTGGTTTAGAAATAAAACTGGAATATTGTAGGTTTAAATTTATGTTTGAACTTGAAATTATGAAATTGAAATTTAATTGATCTAATGGAAGTTTTAATTTGATTTTTAGATTTAAACTTGTTGTTTGATTTTAACTTAATAGCTTTAAGTGAAAATTTTAAATTTGATGTTGAATTTAATAATGAATTGATTGGAAATAAACGTGAAAATCAGTATTTGAACTGAACCGATTTATAATATGAAAGATGATGTTTATTCAAAAGTAAGCATTTCACTTATTGAGTTATCTGTACGTTTCATTTGAGTTGACTTACATACATAAGAATGATAGTCCTGACTCGAGTGTCTTTGTTTTACTTTATGCTCCGGTTAGACTGAGTATTTCAGTTTAGCGAAGACACTTATTTCTGAAGACGAAGACGTAGTGGAGTACCGTATCTACTACTATTATAACAATTGTCTATTCTACCTGAAAAAATGTAAATTCTAAATTTGTTGAAAATAGCTTCATGAACTGTTTATGTATTTATTTTGTGTATTATACTTTATCCATCCGCTGCGAGATTCTGTATTTTGTTCTTTTGCACTTAAGCAATCACATTAATAATCTTCTTTTTAATAGTTTGAGTTAGACATATGTGGTTTATTATCGACTTAAATTGTCCAATAAGGCAGGCTATTACATTACCAATATTTAATTATTTTAATAATTTAATTATTGAAGTACATAAAATTAATAATAATGATGATTAATAATACATTGGAAGTTAATTTATAGTGAGGGTAAAGATTAATTATTATCGTTTTATTTATAACATTTTGAATTATTTATTATTATTTTTAGGGTAATCCAAAGGTAATAATTATAATTTATTTATAATATTTACTATTAGTTATTGTTATACTTATGTGCATTAAAGTAAATGTTAAGAATTTGATTATAGATGTTTTTGAGACTTATAAATAGAATTATATAAACGGACTTGGATTTTATAAGGGGAGTTTATAAAATGATTTGAAGACTTAAGGGAAAATTATTTACATGGTAAAGATTTTTATAAGTGGTTAGATATTTATAAAATGAGTTTGAGAAAAGATTTTATAGATTTACAAAAGGGTGTTTTAAATGGTAAATTGCTATGACATGTGTTTAGTTGATGGGCTAGTTTGTTAAAATGTGTTTTGGAATGATAAAGGGTTTTATAAGAAGATGGATAAAAATAATAAACCATTTATGTTAAAGGAATTGTTTTTAAATGAAAGATTTTAAAAAAATTTGTCTAATAAAAGGGATTTATAAAAACGATTTAAAAATTGGAAAGAGATTTTGGAATTGAAAAAAAGATTTTGGTTTTATGATTTCTGAAAGGAGATTTATAAATTGGACTTGGAGACCAAGGGGGAAGTTTTATAAATAGTTTGAGAATTATAAAGAGTGTTTTTCTTAACTAAACATGGAGAATTATGAACAAGCTTTATAAATAGAGTTTGAGATATTTATGAATAAAAAGATTTTGGAAAGAAATGGTTGATGGTCATGGCGTAATGCAAGGGGCAGTGATTACCATCATTTTCTATGGACTAATTAGGACAGCGATGTAACGTGTGACGCCCCACCTTTGTACCCACGCTAGCCAAGGACACTACGGAGTAATGCCGTCAACTAGTGCGGAGAATAAGGCCATTGAGGAGCGACCATCCGTGTAATTTCTTTGTGCGAGCACCGATATGTCAGATAGTTTAAGATGCATTTCATTTCAAGAGGAAATCCGACATGCCGATACAAACTCAAAGCTACTACACAGTGGCTATATATAATCTTCGGAAACAAATATAGAAATAAACATATAACAAATCAGTCATAGATATCCATATCACAAAGGCGGAAATAGATATGAATATTACACATAAAAGTGTATATCAGAGTAGTGGTCTAACAACATCCACAGTATCACAAAAGAATGATTACAAGTGCTACACAAAAGAATAAGTATACATCATAGTGTCTATATCTCAAATGTATACAACAAAATCAACTACTAATCTAAATAGTTAGCTAAAAGTCAGAATAATAATCCCTGGTGGGGAGTTAAGTAAAAGCACCTGTAACACCTCGGTCTGAGCCGAGTATTATTTAATAAGAAAATAATAAACGGATCAGTCTAACTATAAATATCAGAAGAAATGATATAGAATAAGAGATATGGAAAAAACGTATAATAACCAAAATGCCATACTGTGATAAGTATGTAATTGAAAATCAACAAGAGATTAATCAATATCACAAGAATCTTCTCAAAGATAAAAAGGATTGTCATACTCTTTATTTCATTTACCAAATCATTAAATATTGGCAATTATATCAATGTCAATCACAAAAGTTAATGACACACAAATTCACTAATGCACAAATATTGATAGAAGATATCAATGAAACCACAAAAATTGGTAACACACAAATTTTAGAAATCGTCAATAGAAGTCCACAAATCACGAAAAGGGGGAGGCCTATCACAAAACGGGAGTATGAAAACTCACCAACACGTGTATCACAAAACGGAACGCTATTCCATGGTCGCTAACCATTAATTTTGAGCCGAAGCTTCACAAAACGGTCCGAAGACCATAGGTCACTACCCCACCAATTTGAGCCGAAGCTCCATAGAAACAGAATTTAGTCTCCCTCGCAGACAAAGAGACATCGCACATTGCTAGTCTAAATCACAAAAATGATCATCATCGATCATCAAGAAGTGTTAATTACACTAAGCTAGTAAATATATGAGTTCAGCTACATGTCCCATAACCACTAGCTTAACTCAAATATTTGCAAACAAACTGTAAATCTCCACTAGAAAAATGTTACAAGAGATTCAATCGAACAAGTCCAAGAGTTAACCGACGAAGTAAACGCAAGCGTTTCATACCACTTGTTTTACTAAGTCGTTTAATTAGATTTCTCATACGAGTGAGGTAAAGGTTTGTATATACTAGTAGATTGGAAAACGGTTTGAGAAAATGAGCTTTGTAATAAAAAAGTGTTGAAATCATTTTGAAGAAAGAGTTTTGATATTTACTACTAGTATTAAAACCTTTATATTTTTAAAGTGGCAAATCACAAAAATGATTGTAGGAATAATCAATCATCAAAATTCACATATGAAGATGTGAATCAAATCCAAAGAAACCAATACCGAATCCATCAAAGTGGATATACCCAAAAATTCCTAAAATAGAAGTTATCAAAGTCGACAAAGGTGATAACAACTAATCAGAGAAGAAGAATCGATTAAAGATTGGAAAATAAAGCAAATTGAGCATAAATAGGCAAAAGAGGCAAAACAGAAGCAGGTCAGTCGACTAAAATCCCTAAGTCGGTCGACCGAACACAGACCTGAAAAATTCTCGGGCGTCAGCTCAGTCGACTGACTCAGAGAATTCAGTCGACTGAACCTGATTTCCTGCATTTCTTATCCCGTTTTAGATGAAGTGCAAACTCTCTCAATTTGCAATCGGACAAGCACGGACGCTGGGGGTTTACACCTATCGGCTACCTGGTCCTATAAGCTCTTCGATTCATCACCAAAAACATGATCAAACAACAAAGTTAGGATTTTTTAAAGAATTGAACTCAAAACACCAAAAATTGGAATATTCTTCAATTCAATCCAAACCAAAAGCAAATGCACATGAATGAGTGTTAGGAATTCATACCCAACAATCAAAGATAGATGTAGGCATATATGTGAGATAAAATCTCACCTTTAAACCCAAACCAAACGAAGAAGAAGCTATAGAGCAATGGCAAGGACAATCACTCTTCAATTCCAACCCAAAGAGCTTGAATCTAAGCTTAAAAGAGAAACATTTCCCAAATTAGGTTTAGGAATTTCTGAAATTGGTAAGAGAATGAGTTGGAGAAGAAGAAGAGGAGGCTTACCAAAGCTTTTTCTATAAATTTGGAGCTAGAACTTGATTTGCAAATGGAAACTAAGGCTTGGAGTTTTAATTTCCCATTCCTCTCTCCATTGTTTCTAAAGCTTGAGTATTAGGAAACGGAAGTAAAGTAATGAAGAGAAGAGGGGTGAAGCTTGGGTCTAATGAGCTGAAACAAAACCAAACCCCTAAGTGAAAAAGTATCAAAATTCTATTATCTCCAAACATATCAAAGTTTATACTCAAAAAGATCGCAAACGTCATTTTGAACTCAATGGGGGTGGTCTCGAGTCCTAATTTGACTGTTTGCAAAATGTAGCTTTTCGGACTAAAATCCGACTAACGATGAAATATTTAAATAAAATATTTAAATACTCAATCGTAAAATATGCGGGTTGTTATAGACTCCCCTCCTTATAGAAATTGTGCCCATGCAATATTTAAGAAGGAAATAAAAGTAACAACCATAAAAGCATATCAACACAAAAGAAATTTGAAACTAGAAGTTCACCTCAAAGAGCACGAGAAAGTAAGTCTGAATGTGTTCGTTCGATGAATTCTCTAGATTCCCAAGAACAATCCTTAGGATTTGAGGACCATTGAACTTTCACAAGCAGGACATCTTTATCTCGAAGGCGTTTGACCTCCGAAGCAATAATACGAATAGGATGTTGCTCATAAGTTAAATTAGGCGAAACTTCAATTTCTTCCACAACACCGGGCTCAAGGATAGAATCGGGATCTTGAAGGCATTTCCGTAATTGAGAAATGTGAAACACGTCATGAATAGCAGAAAATTAAGCCGGTAATAAGAGGCGATAAGCCACGGAACCAATACGTTCGGTGATGGGAAATAGACCAATATATCGAGGTGCTAACTTTCCCAATCGACTGAAATGCAAAACACCCTTCATAGGTGAAACACGAATAAACAAAAAATATCCCACAAAAAATTCTGATTTCCTTCTTCGGTTATCAACATAGGATTTTTGTCTACTCTGGGCTTCTTTCATCCGATGACGAATATGATCAATCTTTTCTGTGGAATCATGAATAAAATCAGGACCTAAAACCAGCTTCTCACCAGCTTCAAGCCAACAAGAAGGAGATCGACATGGCCTTCCATAGAGTGCCTCGATAGGTGCCATACTAATAGATGATTGGAAGTTATTATTATAGAAAAACTCAACAAGAGAAATATGATCTTCCCAACTTCCATCAAAATCAAGAACACATGCACGAAAATGATCTTCAAGTGTTTGATTCACACGCTCGGTTTATCCATCGGATTGAGGATGATAAGCGGTGCTAAAATTAAGCTTCGTCCCCAAAGCTTTTTGAAGACTCTTCCAAAATCCACTAGTAAATAATGGATCACGATCACTAATAATAGAAGAAGGAACTCCATGCAATTTAACAATTTCTTTAATGAAGAGTTTGGCCAAAAGCGGAACGGTCCGATTACGCCGAACGGGAATAAAATAGGCGGATTTAGTAAGTCTACCAACTATCACCCATAAGCTATTATGACCCAAACGAGAATGGGGAAGGCCGTCAATAAAATCCATAGAAATTTGATCCCACTTCCAAATTGGAATATGCATAGGTTGCAACAACCCACCTGGCCTTTGATGCTCGGCCTTGACAAGTTGGCAAGTCATGCAACGCTTAACAAAGTTAGCAATATCAAATTTCATTCTCTTCCAATAATAAAGTCGCTTTATATCCCCTTATATTTTACTACTACCAGGATGATTGGTAAATTTAGAATGATGGGAATCTTCTAAAATGTCTTTACGAAGATCACTATTAGTTGGTACGATAAGTCTACCAACTCTTTGAATACATCCACGAGAGTCAATATCGAAGTCTTCCGAACCTTCAATATTAATTTTATCCCTTAATCTTTAGCTAAGAAGAGCCAATTCGGGATCTTGCTTTTGAGCTTCTAGAATGCGGTCTAAAAGAGAAGTATAAGCTTCAAGGCTACATAAAATAAGAGATGAACATAAATCGGATACACGATCTCTAATCTCATAAGTGGATAAAATTTCGAGATCATTCCATTCGGATATCATCATAGAAACAACCGCTTGTTGCTTACGACTAAATGCATCGGCAACACGATTTCCCTTTCCGGGAGTATAAAGAATGTCAAGATCATAGATGCAAGGAACTCGAGCCAACATTGTTGACGCAAATTAAGTTCCTTTTGAGAAAATAAATACTTCAAAGATTTATGATCAGTATAGAGAACAAATTTCTCCCCCAATAGATAATGACGCCAAATTTTAAGAGCGAAAACAATAGCCGCGAGCTCTAAATCATGAGTGGCATATCTAGTCTCGGCTGCCTTCAATTGCATAGAAGCATAAGCAATAACACGTTCTCTTTGCGTGAGAATGGTTCTCAAACCAACACAACTAGCATCGGTACAAACAAAAAAATCTTGATTCCCCTCGGGAATAACAAGAATAGGAGCATCGGAAAGGAGTTCTTTTAATTTCTGGAAAGAAGCTTCACATTTGTTCGGCCAAATGTATTTAACACCTTTCTTTGTTGAGCTAGTAAGAGGCATGGAAATTTTAGAAAAGTCTTTGATAAAACGACGGTAATAACCCGCCGATCCAAGAAAGCTACGGATCTCCGTCACACTCTCCAGTCTCTTCCACTTTTGAATTGCATCAATCTTTGAAGGATCCACTGATATTCCAGATTCGGAAATAATATGACCGAGAAACTTCACACAAGATTGCCAAAAATGGAATTTAGAAAATTTTGCTTTTAATTGATTACTCCTAAGAGTTTCCAACACAATCCAAAGATGCTTTTCATGCTCCTCCTCAGTTTTTGAATACACAAGAATATCATCAATAAAGATGAGAACAAATCGATCGAGGAAATCTTTGAAAACTCGATTCATAAGGCCAACGAAATAAGCCGGAGCATTCGTTAAACCAAATGGAATAACAAGACATTCGTAAGATCCATAACGCGTACGGAACGATGTCAAAGGAATGATATCCTCTGCAATACGAAGCTGATGAAAATCGGTTGCTAAGTCTAATTGTGGAAAGACTCTAGCACCAATAAGTTGATCGAATAGGTCATCAATCCGAGGTAAAGAATATTTATTCTCGATAGTAAGATCATTAAGCTTGTGGTAGTCAACGCAAAGCCTAAGTGTACCATCAGATTTCTTCACAAAAATAGCCGAAGCTCCCCAAGGAGAGGAACTAGAGCAAATAAATTGCTTCGTCTCCAATTCATATAATTGTTTGCGCATCTCCACATTTTCCTTATTGGACATGCGATAAGGAGGACGAGTGATAGGTTGAGCTCCAGGGATGAGATTAATTTTGAACTCAATTGCTCACTTAGGTGGTAGTCCTAAAACGGGCACAAATATGTCGAAAAATTCATGAACAATATGAATATGAGAAATGGCATCTTCCTCATCATCATTATCGTCATCATGAGGATTTAAAGAATATAAATATGCCGCCAAGTTGAAATACGAATCTTTAAGAATAATAGAAATCTTCTTAACAGATTGACGATGTCAAAGATAAATAGTCCGCTCAGGACATAGGATATGAGCTTCATAATGGTTAAGCCAATCCATTCCCAAAATCATTCCAAAGCCTAAGTAACGCATAACATGCAAATCGGCTAGGAAAGAAAAATCACATAAAATAATCTCCACATCTTTACAAAGAAAACTAAGTGTTGTGGATCCACCAACCAGATTGCAATTCTCAAAGAAGTCATTAAAGCAACAACACTTGAAGAAATAGTATCAACAAGTTCCTTTGATATAAAAGAATGGGACACAACCGTATCAAAAGGAACTCGAATCGGATGATCACGGAACACAATAATGCCATCAAGGATAGAATGAGAAATACCTTGACCACAAGAAGTGTTACTAGGAGTTTTCACCACATTAAACTTTCCCTCCTTCCTGCCTTGAAGTTTGGGACATGCGGATATATAACGGCCCAAACTTTTGCTATAGCGACAAGCGAGGGGCTTTGGACACTTATTAGCATAATGGTCTTTAGAACCACAATTGTAGCATTGCCCACTACTGGAGGAAGAAGTCTTTGTTGCAGGAGTTGCTTGCTTCCCTTTCTTATTAGGATAAGGACCTTTGAACTTACTAGGCCTTTTCTTGTTGTTGAAGTTTGGTTTGGCACCCATAACTTCAATGTCACTCTCCTTATATGCCTCTTCAAGACGAAGAGCGATGTCAATGAGTTGATCAAAAGAAACTTCTAACTTTAGAAGTAATGGCTTCTTGAGATTTTTATTCAAGCCATAGACAAATCTTTGGTTCTTCTTCAATGGGGTGTTTATGTATTCGACCCCGTATTTAGAAAGTGACTCAAAGGATGCGACATAATCTGCCACAGAGGATTCACCTTAAACAAGGTCAATGAAATGGCGAGCCAATGTCACCTTCTCAGCTTCTGGCACAAACTTTAATTCAAATCATTCCCGGAATTTCTCCCAAGTAAGATCCGCTTCATTTATTTCAGAAATCAGAAGCTCGTATCAGTCTAATGCTCTTTCTTGGAGCATACTAGAGGCCACCTGAACTCAGTGAAGATCAATAAGATTCATGCGAGAAAAGATTCGATCGAATGTTCTTAGCCAAGCTTGGACTTGAATAACGCTTTCGGAACCCCTGAATGGCTTCCCACCCAAGTTGGTATAGTCACTGCACAAGCATGCAAACCCAGATTTAGGGTGTGTAGGTTCTGGAATGGGCCCAGTAGCTTGAGCATTCTTTACACGATCAAGAAGCTGTTATGCAGACATAAATACTCCATCTTGGGGAGTAGCACTAGATTGACGGGCGCTGGGACGACCTGGTCTAACCATTTCTCTTCTTTAAAAAAGAAAGGAAGAAGAAGAAAAATGTTATTCACAAAATGAATATCAAACAATAATGATTGATAAAACAAGGCATCACAAAAGAAAATAGGATAGAACGGGTCCAATGACTCGAATAAAATCCTAAGGCACGACTCCTAAGATGGACTTAGGACGATGATCCTTGTTATAATATTTCATATTGTTCCGAAGTTTGGTTCGGATACCAAGCTGTGACGCCCCACCTCTATACCCATGCTAGCCAAGGACACTACGAAGTAATGCCATCAATTAGCACGGAGAATAAGGCCGTTGAGGAGCGACCATCCGTGGAATTGCTTTGTGCGAGCACCGATATGTCAGATAGTTTAAGACGCATTTAATTTCAAGAGGAAATCCGACATGCCGATACAAACTCAAAGTTACTACACAGTGGCTATATACAATCTTCGGAAACAAATATAAAAATAAACATAACACAAATCAGTCGCAGATATACATATCACAAAGGCGGAAATAGATATGAATATTACACGTAAAAGTGTATATCAGAGTAGGGGTCTAACAAGATCCACAATATCACAAAAGAATGATTACAAGTGCTACACAAAAGAATAAGTATACATCATGGAGTCTATATCTCAAATGTATACAACAAAATCAACTACTAATCTAAGTAGTTAGCCAAAAGTTAGAATAATAATCCCTGATGAGGAGTTAAGCAGAAGCACGTGTAACACCTCGGTCTGACCCGAGTATTATTTAATAAGAAAATAATAAACGGATCAGTCTAACTATAAATATCAGATGAAATGATATAGAATAAGAGATATGGCAAAAACGTATAATAACCAAAATGCCATACCGTGATAAGTATGTAATTGAAAATCAACAAGAGATTAATCAATATCACAAGAATCTTCTCAAAAATAAAAAGGATTGTCATACTCTTTATTTCATTTACCAAACCATAAATATTGAAAATTATATCAATGTCAATCACAAAAGTTAATGACACACAAATTCACTAATGCACAAATGTTGATAGAATTTATCAATGAAACCATAAAAATTGGTGATAGAAATCAAGAAATGACGAAAAGTGGGAGGCCTATCACAAAACGGGAGTATGAAAACTCACCAACACGTGTATCACAAAATGGAACGCTATTCCATGGTTGCTAACCATTAATTTTGAGCCGAAGCACCACAAAACGGTCCGAAGACCATGGGTCGCTACTCCACCAATTTGAGCCGAAGCTCCACAAAAACCGGGTTTAGTCTCCCTCGCAAACAAAGAGACATCGCACATTGCTAGTCTAGATCACAAAAATGATCATCAACGATCGTCAAGAAGTGTCAATTACACTAAGTTAGTAAATATATGAGTTTAGCTTTATGTCCCATAACCGCTGGCTTAACTTAAATATTTACAAACAAACTGTAAATCTCCACTAGAAAATTGTCACAAGAGATTCAATCGAACAAGTCCAAGAGTTAACCGACGAAGTAAATGCAAGCGTTTCATACCACTTGTTTTACTAAGTCGTTTAATTAGATTTCTCATACGAGTGAGGTAAAGGTTTGTATATACTAGTGGATTGGAAAACAGTTTGAGAAAACGAGCTTTGTAATAAAATAGTGTTGAAATCATTTTGAAGAAAGAGTTTTGATATTTACTACTAGTATTAAAACCTTTATATTTTTAAAGTGACAAATCACAAAAATGATTGTAGGAACAATCAATCATCAAAATTCACATACGAAGACGTGAATCAAATTCAAAAAACCGATACCAAATCCATCAAAGTGGATATACCCAAAAATTCCTAAAATAGAAGTTATCAAAGTCGAAAAAGGTGATAACAACTAATCGGAGAAGAAGAATCGATTAAAGATTGGAAAACAAAGCAAATTGAGCATAAATAGGCAAAACAGGCAAAATAGGAGCAGGTCAGTCGACTAAACTCCCTGAGTCAGTCGACTGAACATAGACCTGAAAAATTCTCGGGCGTCAGCTCAGTCGACTGACTCAGAGAATCCATACGACTGAACCTGATTTCCTGCATTTCCTATCCCATTTTGGATGAAGTGCAAACTCTCTCAATTTGCAATCGGACAAGCACGGACGCTGGGGGTTTGCGCCTATCGGCTACCCGGTCCTATAAGCTCTTCGATTCATCACCAAAAACATGATCAAACAACAAAGTTAGGATTTTTAAAGAATTGAACTCAAAACACCAAAAATTGGAATATTCTCCAATTCAATCCAAACCAAAAGCAAATGCACATGAATAAGGGTTAGGAATTCATACCCAGCAATCAAAGATAGATATAGGCATAGATGTGAGATAAAATCTCACCTTTAAACCCAAACCAAATGAAGAAGAAGCTATAGAGCAGTGGCAAGGACAATCACTCTTCAATTCCAACCTAAAGAGCTTGAATCTAAGCTTAAAAGAGAAACATTTCCTAAATTAGGTTTAGGAATTTCTGAAATTGGTAAGAGAATGAGTTGGAGAAGAAGAGGAGGAGGCTTACCAAAGCTTCTTCTATAAATTTGGAGTTAGAACTTGATTTGCAAATGGAAACTAGGGCTTGGAGTTTTAATTTCCTATTCCTCTCTCCATTGTTTCTAAAGCTTGAGTATTAGGGAATAGAAGTAAAGTAATGAAGAGAAGAGGGGTGAAGCTTGGGTCTAATGAGCTGAAACAAAACCAAAGCCCTAAGGGAAAAAGTAGCAAAATTCTACTATCTCCAAACATATCGAAGTTTATACTCAAAAAGATTGCAAACGTCATTTTGAACCCAATGGGGGTGGTCTCGACTAATTAGACTGTTTGCAAAAAGTAGCTTTTCAGACTAAAATCCGACTAACGATGAAATATTTAAATAAATATTTAAATACTCAATCGTAAAATATGCTGGTTGTTACATAACCATTGAGTAAACTACGATTTATGATTAATATGGGATGGTGCCTTCCATGTCTATTTTTAAATGTTTTTAAGTAGTTTGAAATAATTGGTTTGTGAATATACTTATACCGGTGAGATAAGTATATGAATAGTTAAATAAATATTTGAAAGATGATTTTGAGTTAGTGAAAGATTAATCTTAAATTCTTAGTGGTTTCCACGGAAAATGAAATCTTTGTTTGAATGCTTTTTTATTTGACAGTTAAATAACCGACTATCAAATCTTGGCCTAAATATGTAATCCTTTCTAATTTCGGCGGTGTGGAAATATTCCATGCTTAACAGCGATGGATTTGAACCCTGGGAATATCTAAGGGAAATACATGAATTATATGGTACATATACCATTGGTGATGATATACTGTACGTATAAACTCATTCTTTTCCTTCTAGGATAAATGATTAGGAGATCCGTCCAATTAAATGGTTAGCGGTTGATCCCCGCATTATGTATTGTATGATTATTTCCTGAAAAACCAGTATTGAGCATCCCGGAAAATCGAAAAGCTGTTTTCGAAGCGCCAGGGAAGTGGAAGAGTGTACGCATAAGAGATGACTCTAAAATCATAAGCACTCTGAAGCTATATATGGTTCTGTGGAGGAGTTTTGTGATATACTGAGTTATTGGAATTCAGGTGTGGTTCTGAGACCATTTTGGGTATAAGAATCCATATGGAATTCCGTGATCTATTTTAGTGGCTTGCATGAGCTGGAATGCCAGACGTACCCTCACAAGCGGTAATGACTAATGGCAGAGATAGGAGGTATGGCCAGTAGGGTGGCAAACCCAAAGGGTGTAGTCAACTCACCTAGACATTACGTACAATTGTCATGCATGCATGGGGCAAGCACTCGATCTTAGCTAGATCAGCTATGTTTTTCCTATGGTACATCACTGAAGATGTATGCTGCTTCAGAATGATATCTCTAATTTTCTTGCAGAAGGACAGTTTCTCGAAGTACCAAGGCCATCTTCATGGAATCTTACACATTAGTGATCATGCCTATTATTTCGATTGTATAGCTAATATTGTTGTGATGTACACTCACAAGCATCACAGCTACTTAATTATTATTAAGTTCACCCTCAGACATTATTGTAATACAAATGGATTTTCTATAGCAAATGTTATGGTTATCGTAAGGCAAAAACCAATATGTGTTTATATGCGGCATGGTCTTACGAGATACTTTTGATTTCAAAGGTTTCTATAACTTTAAAATCCAGTTGGTGTATTTTTCTCACGCTACTTTTTCAAACTGACTCAGGTGTAATGTTGTTATGATGCGCATGTCAATATGAGTATATTACGAATCAGATTTGATGCTTGGAGCCTTAGGAGACAAACTAGGAGGCCAAAGATATATTCACGTATATGGTTGTCTTTCCACTCAATTCATTGTTGTATTTATCAGCAATTGTAAGGCCATGCTACTATAACTATTTGAGCTAAACTACTCTGATTGATGTCTTGTGTATACATACATACATACATATATACATACATACTTACATACATACATACATACATACATGCATATTACAGTTTTGCTTTTATTTTTTGTAAAGATTTGTTGTATATTATAGATTATTCATTCCGCTGTGAGATTCTATGTTATTTAGTTTTTCTTCTTATCTTCTCTCACTCCTTTCTCCTTTTTTTCTTTCTTCTTCCCGTTTCCTTTCCTTAACTATCCACCCCATTCAATTTTGGTTGAAAATGTGTGGTTTATTGTTTGCATGCGAAAATGTGAGTCTTCATAATGTGGTATCAAAGCTAAAGGTTTAACGAGAACCTTGGTTTTGGCGGGGTATCTCATTAAGAGATGATGTAATGGAATGCCTTATTATGAGCTGGAGTGTGCTTATATATATGTATGTATGTATGTAAATGTACATGTATATATGATCGCATGTTTGTTAGTGATATAAAATTTTTTGTATTGTGTTGGTGGATCTATTGAGTGGCCAATGGATTCTGGTCAATACAAGTAATTAATGTTATTGATAAGGTTCCCTAAACACTTGAATAAAGCAATTGACATGGTATTGTTTCGGAATGGGATAACTGAAATAATTTCACGTTAACATGGTATTGTTTTGAAATGGGATAACTGAAATAATTTTATCATGATTATATTAATATATAAAGGAAAATTTTTTCATAAATTACTATAGTATGTATGGCGTGGTTGGGCATTAGTGGGTGATAATATCTGATTATTATAATTTGTTGTTATTGTCATAAGAAAAGTTATTGTTACCATAATCTAACAAAAATCAATATAGTGAAATAAAATTACATAGGAAGTGAGATTATATAAATATGGTTATGTAAATGTGATTTATAAATGGGAAAGAAATAAAATTTCATAAGTATACAATTAATATGATTTGTAAACTAAAAGGATTTAAAAATTGAGAATTTAAGAATTTAAATTCCATTGGTTTTGGAATTGTTTTTCAGAGGTTGTGGAAGAATAATAATAGTATTTTTTGAAAATATTTTTGAATGGAAAGATTTTAAAATGAAATTTATGGAAAACAGAAAGCACTAAACTCGCTTCGGTCGTTGAAAAATAATTACGATGATGACTACAACATTATCGACGTTCATTTTTAGGTTTTCAAGAGAGGGATTTCTACCATTATTTTGGTAAAACTAGTTTTGATTTTAAAATTCAAAATTATGATTTGAAATATGTAGAAATTATTTATAGTACCAATTGAAAATAATTTGAAATAAGAACACGTTGATTAAAATATGAAGAAATTATTTATAACATTGATTCACAGTAATTTGAAATAAGAACATGGCGTTTAAGGATCTGGAAATTACCATTTAAGTGTTTTATGGAATTATAAGAAAATAAGTTTTACAACTTATAAATTTGAGGAATTTATAAATTGAAATAAAATTCTAAAATTATTAAATGTGAATGTAAAGAAAAGTAACTATGAAATGAAGTTTGATTTAAGTTAAATAAAGTGATTTATGAAATGAAATTGATCATGGTTTGAAATAAATTAATGAAATGAACTAACACATAAATTAGTGGATCGAATATGGTTTTGGAATGTTGTTTGATAAAATTGAATGATAAATTGAATACTGAAATAATTTAAAATGAAATTGAATTTGATTTAAAATGAATATGAACTTTTGTTGTAAAGTTAAAATAAATATTAATTGGGTTGTATAAAATGTTAACAATAAGTGTGACACCCTACCCCAAGACCCACACTAACAAAGAGTATTACAAAGTTACACTACCCGCTAGTGTAGAAAATAGGGCTGTTTAGGAGCGACTATCATAGTCATGTATTCTATAAGCACTAAGTATGTCGATAAGGTGCATATTTTTTTTCATTTTTTTTCATCTTAAATGGTTCAACATACTCAATTCTTATCTAATCAATACTATGGTGGATACAGTATTAGTTTAGAACAAAACACAATAGCAATAATAAACAAAGATCATAGAATAGCAAACGCGGTCATATGTATACACATACATCAAATACAACACATAGTGTCATATGTGGTGATAGTACCACAATATATAGATACATCATGTCTATAATGACCGTGCGATTTTCAACCTCGAAAATCGATACTAATACTTTCACTGTATAGAGTGCCGAGCAATCAAGTGTCAGAAATATCAGGTTGTTAGGGTTAAGAAGAAAGAGATAGAAGAAGAAACAGAAATAACAACACATAGAATCTCAAAAATGTAGTTGAACAATATATAATATACAATAATAGCTTTCGACACGAAAGATAAACTGTAACTATTAATATACATACAAATTATTAGAGTAGAACCATCAACATACAAGTCTGAACAGTTATACTAACTTGTCCTCAAATTCTAAATATACAGCTACAATACACAACGGAATATAATCAAATACGTTCAATATGTTTCTACCATCCAGCTCGTTTCTTAAGCTCCAAAGCAACCCGAGCATTACAATAAAGTAACACCTGAGTCAGGCTGGAAACCAGCATGAGTAAAAACGCTTAACTTGAATTACTAAAGTTATCAAAATCCTTCGATAACCAAGCTAACTCGTAAGACCATGTCTCATATAACCCGACGGGTTTTTATCTTACGATAATCAAAACACTTTTTCCAAAAAATCCGTTGATATTATAATAATATCCGAGTACAATTTCTTATTAAAAGTGGTCGAATTTTTTTTAAATCCAATTCTAGCATATTAGACCCTATAATCAAAACCATAACGATTCATAGTTTTATTTGATCGAAGTGGTTCCGAATGACACCGTTATCTGATCCCGTTCTCTGCAAATCTAAGCAATAAATTTAGAAGGCCAAATTGTTAAAATAAACAATTCATATTCAGAGTGTCAATATTACATATAGGAATTTATTACATATGTTTACTTTAATATAAACGTGTCACGTTCTATTCTAACATTTTAACTTTTTTGACTACCAAATGGTACAGACAAAGGACAATCGAAATAATATCCAAGAGCAATAATGCTAAAGTATAGCACATTACTGAATTAACGACCAATAATTAATATTAAACAATTTTCAAACCAGAATGTGATTAACTTCAATCAACTAAATCCTTATATATTTTAATCCAAAATTGCTTATAAACTAAAGAAATTTTTATACGATTTGTTATTAGTTAAACAATCCATTTAACAACTATTTTACTAATTAAAATAAGATTAATTCAATTTAGACTTTATTTATTCTCTTAAATTATTATAAATACTTAATTCTTATATTACATAAAATTAACAAGTTAGATTAAGATACTAGGTAATAGGACCACATGCAAAAGTTTCCATGTTAATTGGATTTAAATTGAAAGAGGAACAATATTTTGAAAGTTTAAGATTTTTGAATATAACTCTTATTAAATCACTTCACTTTTATCTTTAAACTAAAACTCAAACTACACGTCATGGCCCAAACAAATCAGATCGGCCCACACCCTTCCTCCTTCTCCTTCCAGTTTCCTTCATTCCCTTTCTCCCATTTGTACAAATGAACGTACACGAGATCGTGCGCGAACATGTGCATGTACTCGCCCACTCCAGTCGTCACCGCTCGCCATCGATCACACACACTAATCACCCATGACCACCGCAACTTGCTTACCCGCCTGAAATCTTGTTTAATACCCTGGTTCGAAATCGAACCCCTCAAACAAAAATATTGGAACAAATGAACTACCCATATCAACTCGCCTCATCGTTCCCATCCACCATCAATCAATAGAACGCGTCCTCGACATCGCCACCGCCACCTTTTCCATCTCCCCCTATGCGCGTGCTTCCATTTTCCCTTGGACATCGCCATCATCATATGACCAAGACACCAAAAAACCCACACTGAACCCTAAAACGACCTCGCCATATCCCCACACGCTAGAGAAAAACCACCTACCATTTTTCTTGAGATTGCCATCACCCAACGCCCCTCCACGCCAAATGCCGACCCACCAAATTATAGCGAACTGCATTTCCATACCCTTTGTGTTGATAATAATTCACTCCTGACCAACCCAAATTGTACGAAAGAGCGAATAACAAAGGTAAAAAGGAAAAAAGAGATAGCAGAAAATTAAACAACAATACAGAATCTCACAACTGCAGTGGAAAAAAATTTAATATACGATAACAGATTTTTATATACAAAAGAATCTATAACTTTTTTATACTTACAATCATCAGAGTACAACAATCAATACATCAAACTGGATAGTTATATAACTTGTCCTTACACAGTAGAATATAGGCCAATCATAGGGATACGTCTCTGTCATCCAGCTCGTCTCCTGAGCTCCATAGCATTCAATCCTAAATTGTAATACTCGGTCTGACCCGAGCATTATAACAAAATAACACCCGAGTTAATATGGAAAACTGGCGTGAGAAAACACACTCAATTTGAATTATTAGAGTTATCAGATCCATTGAAAAACAAAGGTATCTCGTAAGACTGCATCACGCATAAACACGATGGGTTTTCCCTAGCGATAACCAAAATAATTTTTATCAAAATCATCTGATATTACAATAATGTTTAAGTACAAATACTTATTCAAATAGCCGAAATTGTTACATTAATTAAATTCCAGCATACTAGGCTCTACAAACAAAACCGTAAGGCTCGTATTGGGGAATGGATTCCATACGAATGACTGGGCCTCCGGAGTACTGTCCATCACGGTACACCTCTAGAACAATGTATCGAGGACCCCTGCTACACAAGACCGACCTAACCCTAACCTGGATAGACCGAATATGTTATCACGTCGTGTGCTCCCACCCTTACTATCGAGCGCTCCTACTTCCATGCACAACCATATCCATAATAACTTGGTTTCCAAGGACATCTGGAAAGGTGATAACATGCCCTAATTGGGTGAGACCCACTTAGTCTTGCTGCATCTCCCCTATTTTAGTCATTCTAGATTGATGATGCTCGAGGATAAGCATTACCTTTAAAGAAACAATTCTTCTTAGAATGCTCATCATCCTCCAATGACATTGTTCTAATAGCATTAGTCCATATAACCTGTCCTGGGTTTGGACAAGCCGAATCACTGTCTTCATCATCTTCATGGTATTCATTCGTAACGTTCAAACATTGGGTGCAACCCACTTAGGCTTGCTGCATCTCTTCTATTTTAGTCATTCTCGGTTGATGAGGCTCGAGGCCATGCGTTACCTTTAAAGAAACAATTATTCTTAGAATGCTCATCATCCTCCAATGACATTGTTCTAATAGCATTAGTCCATATAACCTGTCCTGGGTTTAGACAAGCCGAATCACTGTCTTCATCATCTTCACGGTATTCAGTCGTAACGTTCAAACCGGATCGAAGTAGTTTCAGATAATCAAATCCGATCTCGGTCTCTTCGAAACGATTAACGAAACTAGCCAATATTAATAGTCAGCAATTTAACTATCAATAAAACGTACATAAGCAGTCACTAGGCTTTATTATAACTTTTCAAACATTTTTTCAAAATATCTTTACTAAGACATATATTCAAATCCCCTTCATATTCCACTATTTGAATTTTCAAATACTTAAATCCATAACAGGATATTTTCAAACCATCTCAACACTTAGAAATATTTCCAAATTTCCATTTTTATACTTAGGAAAATATTATAAGTCTTATTTTGCAAAAACCTCTCAATATCAACGCTTCAGAAAATATTCCGTAACTTATTCCAAAGCCTCTATAATCACTAATAATTCCCTCTCCTTAAAATCATATTCTTTTATAAGCCCTTTTTTGCCGAATCTAAAGAAAATTTTAAAAAAAATATTTTCAATAACTTTAAAACTCCATATATATAAATATATACACATATAAAATAAGTATTTAAAAGAATAATCATTTAGTTTTAAACATGTTCAAGTAATTATTTAAAATATCGAAAACATTTTTATAAAAATTAATAACTCATTTTTGGATAACATATAAATTTTCAAAGCCGATTTTTAAAAGTTAGAATTTATTAAATGAATGTTTAATATTTGAAAATTTACTTTCCTAAGTATTTCAATCTCAACTAGCTTAAAAATTCATAGTCTAAATAATAAATTTTACTTTCAAAAACAAACTTACTTCCTAAAATTAAAATATATTTTCAAAATTTCAATAACCAATTCAACTTATAAATTCCTCTCGATTTCCATCACATCACTTCCATTCCAATTTTCCTTAACCATTTTCACCTTTCAAATATAGTATCTGTTATTTTCCTCACCCTATTTCCATATTCTAATATAAATTCACCGTACGAAATTTATATTCCAAATTTATCATCCTGACATCGATTTACTTTATTTATAAACACATTTTTAAATTTTTATAACTCATTTGAATTTTTTTATTTTTATAAAAACGATCTTATTTATAAAATTCCATTTTAATCCATTTATTTATAAGTCCCATTTATAATTTCCAATCTATTTCTAATATCAACTTCAACACCTTTTTATATATTTCGGATATCATTTATAAATTCTTTTATAAAATTCATCTTTAAAATCCGTTTAGAAATTCACAATACTTAGGTATAACCAAAAATTAGATATATTTTTCTAACTCAATTTCTTTAAAATAACCCCAATTTCATTGTAATTATTTTTATATCAAAAATCCCTTAATTCCTTAAATTTTAAAAATATATACTATGGTATTTAAAATATTAAAATTTAGGCCAATGTTACTATAGCATCTAATAACTCAGATTACAACAATAATCTATAACAGATTATCTACACACATCAATATCCCTATATATGAAAAAATAAATAATATATTTGAGGAATCCAGTTGGATCCCTCCAACCGTTTTCTCTGCATCCACATATGTTAATATAATACAAAAATACCAATCCCACTTCGAGGGGGATATCGTGATGTATAGGATCATTTGCTATTATGGATGGTGCATATGGTCTCATCCGCTATGATGTGCAGGAATATCACTCCAAACACTATTATGTATATTAATTCCTATATATATTACATAATATCATTCAATAGATAATCAATTCAACCAAACATCTAAAATTAATTTAAACTATTTAAATTCAAAATCTAGCAATAAAAAAAGAGTAAGATTTACTCATTTGGGTTTTTAATTTCGATGCGCTCTAATTTTTAATCCCATCGTGCATTATTTGTCACTTTAAGTCCAACGTGATTCGTTACGTTCGATTACGCCCTTATATGAAAAACAATATGTGATACAAGATTCACGAATTTATTATGATAATTAATTTTCTTAAAAACAGTCGTTTACGTTACCAGCCCTCCCATAACCGATAAAATCTTCTTCCCAAAAATCATTCGAACAACCTCTGCATCCATTCGATTTAACCCTCGAACACAAGGTTATTAATTTCAATTATCATTACAATAAAAATTAATTTAGTAATTACTTAATTTATAAACTAATTTACCATATTAAATTTAAATTTTAGGAACTAAATTACCTCACTGCTGGCCTGACCAAGTGCCATGACCACCACTAAAAATCATGCGTGACCACACATTTGCCCATGTCTCCCCCCTCAGTCGGTACAAATGCTTCATCCATCATTTTTCCTGAAACTACATCCAACCAAAAGCACGCACCGCTCCTCGACCTTCAGACCCCCTTCACTTTTGGTCGAGATGAAAATTCTTGATACGCCTCCACTAAAGCAAGCTACTTCCCTTTTGACACCCCTTTCCAATCTCGCATGCTTGGAGGAGAATCGCGACCTCTCATGAATCTGCTCTTCCGGAGATGTCGTGCCCAATCTCCACGTTTATGCTCGTAAGCAGCTCTAGGAGCAAAACCTAAATCGATTATCTTCCATCGCCCTCTCTCGTTCAAGATTTATCTTGTGATTTTTTTATATTCTCATTCGAACTGATTAGATTTTGAAAGGAAGAAAGGGAAGTCTCGAATTTTAATTTTCGACGAGGACAGCTTCTACAGAAAGATGAGTATATGACTTATAAAATAGAGATGGGTTGCTTCAATAGAAAGGTTGACTTTTAATCTCTCTTTATATATATATATATATATATATATAATTATAATCAAATATCTGTTATATAAAATTTAAAATCCCAATCTTCTATCGAGGTGTGCCATAGTCGTTCATAATGTTATATCCCTATTCCAAGCGCAATGAAAAACGTTTCGAGTCCTAATTCGATCGTATGGAGAAGATAGATTTTTGAACCCAATCATTATATTGAATTTTTGATATTAATTTTCATCGCGTTTGTATCCTATATGATCAAACGATAACTCCAACCGTAACGAAATTCGAAATCTGATAATAAAATAATATTATAGACCAAATGGAACTGGTTTCTTCGATTTCCAAGATTGTGCCTCGATCGCTATTTTAACTCGTTTATTAAATCGATTATTTTCAATATTTACGAAATCGCTTGAAATTTTAGTTTTAAAGTCTTTCTAACTAAATTATAAATTTCAAATCCATTATTTAATTCCATTTAAATATATAAAATTAACCGTCGAAAAATATGGATCGTTACATTTCTCCCCCTTGAAAGAATTTCATCACCGAAATTGCTAAGGTAGGAAAATGCTCAAAACCCGTTAACTTATCAAAACCTACTTAGGTGAAATTTGATTTTCACTTTACTAATCTTTTTGTTCCAACCCAACAATTAGTTTTCAATTCTATTTCCAAAACCCTTTTATTCCGATTATAATTTGAAATCAAATCGTTGTTAACAAAATTTTCAGAAATTTTAAATTTTTTCTAACACCCCAATTTTCGAATTTTTTTGGCAGTCTCCTTTGTATCGAAGACCTTTTACAATATGAAAAGAGAGATAAGTCCACATGGTCGAAAAACAAGACATACGTATCGATATTTATAATTTCGTAGTATTTAATCCAAAAACATACCTTATTTAGCGTTTTCAAGCATTATTAAGCAAGCATTTACTTCATTTGCACATACGCAACCCCTATTCTAGCCAAATAGTCCATCTATACCTTTGCTTACTCACTTTTAAATACATTAGTACCAAAATCATGAAATTTGATAACATTTCATTCATCTAAATGGATAAGCACATAGATTTCATAAACAATGCATTCTAGCACATAATCATAAGCAATTATAATGCTCCAACACAAATTTAGTTACTTCCAATTGATCCATATATCATTTTATTCAATTCAAATGATTTACAACTCAATTTTCTTACATTATATTTTTTGTACCAAACAAACACATATCCATTTCAAATTGATTACATATCAATTTATTTCACTTCTACTAATTCATTGAATTTTTATTTACTTTTGTTTACATCGAACAACTATTTTTCTATGCAAATTCGGCGCTACTCGTTTAATAAAATAACCGTTTAAGCTTACAACTATTTTAAATTGATTCCAAATCAATTTAATTTTAATTATATTCCATTTAAAACTTATTTCTAAATCAATTTGTATTTAGTTCTTTTCCGTTTCAAATCCACTTTCATTATACCCAAATCTATTTTATTAAACTCGGTATAATTCCATACTATTTTATTAAATAACCATTTCATAATTTTATTCGAGACAAGCTTCATTTAGATAGATTAGCTTATGTTAATCCGTTTATTTTAAATTGTTCAACTCTATAACTTACGTTCATTCCTATTTCAACCAAATTCCATTTCAATTTTAGATTGATTCCCCTTCGATCAAATTCCATTCCATTTTACTAATTAATTTAATTAGTTCTTTCATTTAATCTATGTTAATTTAAATTCCATACTCGAATTCATTCTCAAATTTATTCAATTCGTATCCAAGGCCCATTCAATCTATTTACTTTAAATTGAATTTATTTAGAACCCAAGTTATTGGTTTTTTAATCTAATTCCATTTTATTTGATTACCCTTTCAAATATGTTCAATTCGCTTCATCTATGTCGAATTTTATTTTATACTCAAGTTCCACATTCAACTTCTGATTTCTATTTCAAAATCACTTCATTTAATTTTTCTTGAGCCCATTTTCATTTTAATATTAAAGTTTAGATTTTTTTTACTAACTCACCAAAAACATCGATCGATTTTTTTACTTTTGGGTTTTCAATTTCACTTTTCAATTTTATAAGTCACTCAACTTATTTTTAACATTTCCATCAATTCTATACTCGAATATACTCACATTTTATTTTTGACTCGAGATTATACATTTATTCATAGCCTAATTATATTTTTATTCAATTAATTTCAATTTTTTAAACTATTCAAATTTATTTATTCACAATTCTAGATTTTCACTCAGTTTATTTCATTCAATATTTATACCAATGATTATATAATACTTTAGAATTCACAATTTATATTACTTCAATTCAATATTATTTCTATTCCGATCCAATTTTATAATTTATAGTTATAAAGTTACTTTATAATTCACATTTACATAATTTAATTCAATTCAATATGATTCAAATCAAATTCACTTTTATTTAAATTTCAATTCTTCTTAACTAACATTTCAAAACCAATTTCGAGTTACTCATATTTAAACTAATTTCACTCTAAACAAATTTATTTTAAATTCATTCCATTTCATTTATATGTTTCAGTTACATTGCTTAAGCTAACTCCCATTTCATTAGTACATTAATAATTCAATTCAAATCTAGTCAATTAAATTTCTAAAATTTAATTCCTCCAACTTAACTTAAATTAAATTATACTATAACTTTCTTACTTTAAATTTTTATTCCATCTTCCATTTTCATGCTTCCTTTCTTATAAATATCATCTTCCATGGGATTCTAGAATTTATTTCAAATCACTTTGAAATCAAATATATATAAATATATATACTCATTTTTTTTAAAAAACCACTTCCTTGGATTTTCAAAATTCACTTGGTTACATTCCAAAACAATTTCACTTTGAAATTTCCAAAATAGTACTTGTTTTCCAACAAAATCTCCAAATTAATTATTTCGATAGAAATTCGTCACTTAGAAACTCGAAAATGAATACTGATGATGCTGCGCATTCATCAGCAGTATTATTTTCCAGTGACTGAAGTGAGTTAAATGCTATATCACTTCCAAAATCCATTTAGACCCATTTTTCCATTCACAAATATTTTCAAAATAATAATGCTAATATTTACCTTCAAACACTTTGGAAAATACTTCTAAAAATCTCCGGGATTTAAATTTCCAAATTCTGGTTTGAACCCATTTGTAACTTCTAACCCATTTGTATAATTCATACTTATACAATTTCTATTTGGCTATATATATAACATATTCAAATTTTAAAATCTTATTTTGGTTATATAGTAATAACCAAACACATTAATCTACTGTAATAATTTCTAGAAAATTATTCCTTTTATATCAAAATATGATTTGGGGAAAATTATCTCATTTACCTGCTTTGGACCACACCGTGTTGAATTACTCTATTAAAGTGTTTAGAAACTCCTATCGATTTAATGGCGTCCCATGCTCGAACAAAATTTACATACCACTCGATAGATTAATCAACACAATATAAAACCATTTTACATTCACTAACACATAGGCGCTCATTTCTATCAATGCACTCAACTCATTCTAGAGTAATACCGACTCTATCTCTAATGAGTACTCCCCACTACAGCAAGGTTCTCGCTTAACCTTCAGCTTTGATACCAAATGCAGCGACCCGCAGTTCCTACCATTTGAGTTGATAATAATTCACTCCTATTCAACCTAAATTGTACTAATGCATGAGTAACTAGGGTAAGATGAAAAAGGAGATAGAAGAAAATTGAACAATAATACAGAACCTCACAATCGCAGCAGTACAAAATATAATATATAATAACAGATTTTTATGTACAAAAGAATTTATAACTATTTTATACTTACAATCATCAGAGTACAACAATCAATACATCAAACTGAATAGTTATATAACTTGTCCTTACACAGTGGAGTGTAAGCCAAGTATGGGGATACTTCTCTGTCACCCAGCTCATCTCCTGAGCTTCATAGCATTCAATCCTGAATCTATAATACTCGGTCTGACCCGAGCATTATAATAAAATAACACCCGAGGTAGTCTGGAAAACCAATGTGAGAAAACATACTCAGTTTGAATTATTAAAGTTATCAAATCCTTTGAAAAACAAAGATGTCTCGTATAACAGCGTCACACATAAACATTATAGGTTTTTCCCTTATGATAACCAAAACAATTTTTATCAAAATAATATGATATTATAATAATGTCTAAGTATAAATACTTATTCAAATAGCCGAAATTGTTGCACTAATTAAATTCCAACATACTAGGCTCTACAAACAAAACCATAAGGCTCGTATTAGGGAATGGATTCCATACGAATGACTGGGCCACTAGGGTACCATCCATTATAGTACACCTCTTGAAAGCTGTATCGAGGAAAACGCCGGGATCCCTTACTACACAAGATTGGCCTACCCCTAACCTGGATAGACCAAATATGTTATCACCCCGGGTGTTTCCACCCTTACTATCGAGCGCTCCTTCTTCCATGCATAACCATATCCATAATAAATAGGTTTCCAAGGACATCTAGAAAGGTGATAATATACCCTAATTGGGTGCAACCCACTTAGGCTTGCTGCATCTCTTCTATTTTAGTCATTCTCGGTTGATGAGGCTCGAGGCCATGCGTTACCTTTAAAGAAACAATTCTTCTTAGAATGCTCATCATCCTCCAATGACATTGTTCTAATAGCATTAGTCCATATAACCTGTCCTGGGGTTGGACAAGCTGAATCACTGTCTTCATCATCTTCACGGTATTCAGTCGTAACGTTCAAACCTGATCGAAGTAGTTTTCAGATAATCAAATCCGATCACGGTCTCTTCGAAACGATTAACGAAATTGGCCAATATTGAAAGTCATCAATAAAACATCCATAACAGTCACTAGGCTTTATTATAACTTTTTAAACATTTGTTGCAAAATATCTTTACCGAGATATATATTGTAATACCTTTCCATATTCCATTGTTTGGAAACCCTTTCAAATACTTAAATCCATAACATGATACTTTCAAACCATCTCAACACTTAGAAATATTTCCAAATTACCATTTTTATACCTAGGAAAATATTATAAGTCTTATTTTCTTAAAATCTCTCAATATTAACACTTTAGAGAATATCCCGTAACTTATTTCAAAGCCTCCAAAGTCACTAATAATTCGCCCTCCTTAAAATCATATTCTTTTATAAACCCTTTTTTGAGAACTCGAGAGAATTAAGAAAAATAATATTTTCAATCGCTTTAAAACATTATATATAAATATACATATATGATAAGTATTTAAAAGAATAATAATTTAGTTTTAAACCTGTTCAAATACTTATTTAAAATATCAAAAACATTTTTATAAAAATTAATAACCCATTTTTGGATAACATATAAATTTTCAAAGCTGATTTTTAAATGTTGGAATTTATTAAATGTTTAATATTTTAAAATTTACTTACATAAGCATTTCAATCTCAACTAGCTTAAAATTTCATAGTTTATATAATAAAATTTTCCTTTCAAAAACAAACTTACTTTTTAAAATTAAAATATATTTTCAAAATCTTAATAAAAAATTCAACTTACAAATTCCACTTGATTTCCATCACATTACTTCCTTTCCAATTTTCCTTAACCAATTTCATCTTTCAAATATAGTATCCACTATTTTCCTCACCCTATTTCCATATTCTAATATATATTCACCCTATGAATTTTATATTTCCAATTTATCATCCTGATGTCGATTTCCTTTCTTTATAAACATCGTTTATAAATTTTTGTAACTCCTTTGAATTTTTACTTTTAAATAAAAACGATCTTATTTATAAAATTCCAATTTATAAATCCATTTCTTTATAAATCCCATTTATAATTTCCAATCTATTTTTAATATCAACTTCAACTCCTTTTTATACTTTCTGGATATCATTTGTAAATTCTTTTATAAAATTCATTTTTAAAATCTCCATTTGTAAATTCACAATAGTTAAGTATAACCAAAAATCAAATACATATTTATAACTCAATTTCTTTAAAATAAGCACAATTTCGACGTAAATATTTTAATATCAAAAATTCCCTTAATTCCTTAAATTTCGAAAGTATATACTATGGTATTAAAATATTAAAATTTAGGTCAATTTAATATAGCATCCAATAATTCATATTACAACAATAATCTATAACTGATTATCTACACACATCATATATCAATATATATGAAATAAAACAACATATTTGAGGAATCAAGTTGGATTCCTCCAACTGTTTCCTTGTATACACATATGCTAATACAATATAAAAAATACCAATCCTACTTCGAGGGGGATATCGCAGTATATAGGGTCATCTACTATTATGCAGGCCGCGTAGGGTCTCATCCGGTATAATTGCGAGAATATCTCTCTGAATACTAGTATATATATATTTACTACTATATATATATAATATAATATTATTCAATAGATAATTAATTTAACCAAACATCTAGAATTAATTTAAACCATTTAAATTTGAAATCTGGCAATCCAAAAAGAGTGATATTTACTCACCTTTGTTTTTAATTTTGGTCCTTTCCAATTTTTAATCCCATCACGTATTATTTTTCACTGCGAGTCCAACGTGACTCATTACGTTCAATTTTCCACCTTGAATGAAAATTATATGTTATGCAAGATTTATGAATTCATTATGATAATTGATTTTGTTAAAAACAGTCGTTTACCTTACTAGCCCTCCTATAACTGATAAAATCTTTTTCCCAAAAATCAATCGAATGGCCTCTACATCTATTCAAATTAACCCTCGAATACAAGGTTATTAAATTTCAATTTTCATTACAACAAAAATTAATTTATGAATTACTTCAATTATAAATTAATTTGCCATATTAACTTTAAATTTCAGAAACTAAATAACCTCATTGCCGGCCTGACCAAGTGCTGTGACCACCACTAAAAATTGTGCCTGACCACATGTTTGCCCATGTCTCCACTCTTTGCCGCTATACATGCCTCATCCTCCATTTTTCCTAAAACCACATCCCACCACGAGCATGCATCGGTCTTCCCTTTCAGACCCCTTCACTTTAGGTCGATATGAAAATTCTTGATATGCCTCCACTAAAGCGAGCTACTTCCCTTTTGACAACCCTCTCCAATCGCACACGCACGAAGGTGAATCGCGACCCCTCTTAAATCTGCTCGTCCAGAGACGTCGTACCCAATATCCACGCACGTGCTCGCAAGAAGATCAAGGAGAAAAACCCTAAATCGATTATCTTCCATCGCCCTCCCTCTTTCTCGATTTGTCTCATGATATTTTTATAATCTCATTCGAACTGATTCAATTTTGAAAGGAACAAAGAGAAGTCTCAATTTTTAATTTTGAACAAGGACAGCTTACTGAATGATGAGTACACGACTTATAAAATAGAAGAATGGTGGGTTCGAGCGAAAGGTTTGAATTTTATTCTATATATATTATAATCGAATTTCTCATTATATATAACTTAAAATCTTGATCTCCTATCGTGGTGTGCCACTAGTCGTTTATATTGTTATACTCCTATTCCAAACGCAATGCAAAAGGTTTCGAGTCTCAATTCGATCGTATGGAGAAGATAGCATTTTTTTTGTTGAAAAAAGGTTCAAACTTTTCTATTAGAAAGAATAAAAGTATGTACATCTGCCAGTCTTAGTCAAATACAAAAAACAATTCCAGACACTAAAACGTGATTACCAACTAAACTACTTAAGGCCCGAAATATAGTACTAAGCCCACAAATCACAAACTACATCAACCCGTTGCCCTGATTCTTCGAGACTCCTCTCAAACTAATAAAGGCAACTCAGTTCCGCAACCCTAATAACTCACTTCACATTCACATGCCGTAAATAGAATAATACTTTAAAACTCAGAAAACTCATTAATGGCAGCCGTGAGAAACACGAGACTTTTCCATACTCAACAACGACTTCTGCTAAGCAGATCTGAGACAACTACTGAAGATGGAACGTCACTGGCAGGTGATCAGAGGAGAGCAAAAGTTTTCACAGGTTTGAGTAAGATACGATTTTTCATCTCTTACAGTTGAGTATTCATTCTTAACTCGAGATTTAACCATTTTCTTTTCAGATCTATAACGAGATATGTACGAAAGGTTGGTTGAAAAGTCCCACTGGATTTCTGGTATCTGTGCTTCAGAGATTCCTGTTTACTGGACACTTACAAACTAGATCAAAGTATATTGAAAATTGTAAATTAATATGTAATTATATGAGAGGGAGTGAGATCAATGTAAATTAAAAAAGGTACAGAAAAAACCTCAAACCAAGTGCAAAGGTTCAAAAGTGAGAGATCAGCACATATGATAACGAAGATGCCCCAATTCAGCGTTGGGAGGTATAACCCCATTTCCTTGCGATTATCTCTTTCGTATCAATGATGTTTTTGTAGAACTTAGATTTCACCATTCTGATGTTCATAGTCTAAAATATTTTATTACAAATCTCAGTATGATTGGTGAATCTGTTCTGAAAAATTCTTTCATTCCTTTCCTTCCATATATGCCACACGCATACTGATATCGAGAGATGAAATAAATCTGAGTTTAGATTCCTAACCCTAGCTGAAGAGACTATTTTCTGTAGATCGTCCTTCAAATGAAATGAGAGCACACTTTTTGGATAGGTGAAAAATTTATTACAGCTCCATAGCAAAATTTTCTCTGAATAATCACATTGAAAGAATAGATGATCTGTAGTTTCAGTGTGTTTATTACATAAAACGCAAATAGGGTCCACAACTATCTGCTTCTGCACCAACCTTTCTTTGGTAAGTAGAAAATCATTAATGGCTTTAAAAAGGCAAACCGCCATTTTTGGGACATGAACTTTATTCCATACTAATGACGACCAGCTTTTAGTTTCAAAACTAGTTCTAATCGAATTCCAGACTTTTTTAAATTGGTATAACCCGTCCCTAGTGCAATTCCAGGACCAGTAGTCCCTCTCTCTGTCCTTATGAATCGATATTCCTTCTATTTCTACGTGTATTTGGTAAAGAAAACTTATCTCATCCCACTTCCACGCACCGTTCTTTATGATCTTACAAAGAAACAAGTTTTCGGTACCAGTTCTAATTGCAGCATCTCTGCCGATACGTTCCATTATAGAACTACCGTTTAACCAAGGGTCAAACCATAGGGACGTGGTTTTACCGTCTATGATATTGAGGGAAAGACATTTTCGAGCCTCCTGTATGTTCCTCAAAATAAATTTCCACACCCCCGAATCATCCGATTTCTCAGAAATTTCCTAAAAGCTTTTGTTTCCAATGTATTTATATTTCATGTATTTTGCCCATATGCCTTCTTCATTTATAATTCTCCATATCAGCTTTACATATAACGCTCTATGCAACTCTTCGAGATTCCTTAATCCCATTCCTCCCCCTTCTTTTTCTCTACAAAGAATATCCCAAGGAATTTTACTATTACGGCTTTCCCAAAGAAGATAGCATTTTTAATCCAATTATTATATGAATTTTCAATATTAATTTTCCACACGTTTGCATCATGTACGATCAAATGATAACTCCAACTGCTACAAAATTTGAAATCCGATAATAGTACAATGTTGTCGACCTAATGGAACTGGTTTTATCGAATTCCGAGACGGTGCCCCGGATCACTATTTTAACTAATTGATTAAATCGATGATTTTCAAAATTTACGAAATTGCTTGAAATTTTACTTTTAAAATCTTACTAACTAAATTATAAATTTCAAATCAATATTTAATCTCATTTAAATATTTAAAATTAACCATCGAAAAATCCGGATCGCTACACAAATCAACTACATCACCTTAATTTGACAAAAAGCCCAAATCTGATCAACTCCCAATTTCCTCATGCACATAACACTATAAATCCTCAAACAACCCATAAAAATCAAGTTTTTCAACCACGATTCTATCTATATAATCCATTTGTTGAGTTATGATATTTGATTTTTCGACGATAATGGAACACTTACTGACATATAGGTTTTTCTCTTTCCCTACTTGATGGAAATGAACAAAATAAATTTTGAAATGATTTTCATTCAAAAAAAATCATCTTTTGTTTTGGGATCATCTTTTAAAACTGAGGGGATTTTGAGATATGGGTTTTTAAGGTTACAAAAGCTTATAGTCAAACAAATAATAAAGAAGAGGAAGAAGAGTACATTATTTCTTTTTTAGTTACAGGTTGATCTACCTATATTTTTCATACATATACAAAGTCATATACACTCACAGATATACGTACATACATACATACGTACATACATATATATATATTTATCACAATAGAAAGATTCATCCACACCTATGGTTATTTATACATATAAAAGAAATAACCCATAACAAAAAGGGGAAATGTTTACTTACTGTTTTTAACAGAAATGAACTGCCACTTATCCTTTTCCCCTCTGAGCTTTAAATAGCTTAATATTTTTATTTTTTAATGGAAGATCTTTATTTTGTTTTAATGGCAGATAGATTTTTTTTCCATGAGTGAGTATGAAAAAGTGTAGGCCTGTATATATATAAAGAGAAGAGAGATAATGAGGCAAATGTGGGGGCTGAAAGGCATGTATGGTCTTCACCTTTCCCCCTTTTATTTTCTAATATGATTTGAAAATTTATGACTTATTTGAAAATAAATAGACTTTATTTTCTATTTGATATGAAGATTGAGTGATTTGATTTCTTTTATGCTTGAGATGAAGTTTTTCCATGATGATGTCTCCTTATGTCTATATTTACATATAGATGTGTGTGTGTGTGTCTATATATATATTCTTTATATATATATATATATATATATATATATATATATATATATATATTCTTATATGCCGACTTTCACCGTGTAGATGTTTACATGTTGCATATTTACGTATTCAATTATTTTTTATACTTATTTTACACACATATTACCATCCTATGTTTCTTTCACTTATATGTATGTATGTATATATATATATATATTTACATATCTATTTACATTTACATATGCATTATTTTATATAACATATAAATATATACTTATGTATATTTTGTCATCATATATATATATATATTTACATTTACATAAATTTTCATATATATTACTTCATATGTTTGGAATTTGTCAATATGGAGTTTTATACATTCATGTAAACATATTTATTCATATATACATTATTCTTATGAACATGCACAAGTAAACTTATATACATTATTAAACACCATAAAGCTTACGCATATCTACATATATGCATATATGGATATTCTATCTTAAATTTTAGATGGTGGAGTTTATACACATATATCTATAAAATCCATCATGTACATAAATTTAAAATTTAAAATTAAATTAGTTTTAATCAATGTATATAATCAGATATTTTAAATATCAGAAAATTCATATATTCGACCAATAAAAATTAATATTTTAAAAATCAAAATTAGTTAATAATCCTAAAATCGGATTGATAAAAATCCGGGTCGTTACATTCCTACCCTCTTAGAACTTTTTGTCCTTGAAAAGGAACGAAGGAAGAATTAGAATTTTGATGTATATTATTAAATAAATCATTCATTAAACATTTTAAACTCCTACTCCTTTACTATAGAATTTAGAACATATGCACTTTATATTACATAGTATTACCAGTCTAATTTGATATTAAACCATTTTTTATAACTCAATGTCTTAACAAGTTCATTCTTGTTCTTACAAAAATTTAATCAGATGTTGATCACACATAGGACTGAAAATCTCTAAGTACTTAGTAGACCCGTTCAGCACTCGATGAAAATATGTGAAAAGCCTTTTCAAAAATGATATGGAAAGTATCACCCCCTTTCCTTCTTACCACCATGGATCGTAGTCAAACTGGTGATTGCATCGCCATACCGGTGAAATCAAAAGTAAACTGTAGGCACCAACACCTCTCGACTTATGCTATGGGAACACAATAGTCTGCAGCTACACAAAGGTTGCTAGCAAAATTGTAAATAGTCTGTAGGCAATTTCTTCCCCTCGAATTATGCTATCAAATGAAATTAAACCACATAGATCGCGGTTACACAAAGGTTGCACCACTACCCTAGTGAAACCCAACGTAGACTATTGGCAATCGCTGCCTCCCGAATTACGCTATGGAATCAAACCACATAGATCGCAATCTATCGATGTTACATCGCTATTACAGCGAATTCAAATGCCGATTGTAGGAAATCACTACATTTCGAATTATGCTATGGAACCAAACCTAATAGATCACAATCTACCGAAGTTACATCACTATCTCAGTGAAATCAAACGTAAATTGTAGGCAATCGCTGCCTCCCGAATTATGCTATAGAACCCCGATAGATCGCAGTTGCACAAAGGTTAAATTGTTATCATAGGAAAAACAAACATAACTGCAGGCATAATACCTCTCGATTTACGCTATACAAACAAATGATCACCAGGAACTCATGAGTTTTTTCCAGACGTCCTCTAGGATCCCAATTCGCATTGAACCCACCCTGTGGATTCTTAGATAGAACCACCTAGTGGATCTCCTACTTTAAGTTTCGATTTCCATGAAGATTCCAGTCCATACTTTTAGTTTCAAAACTATCATACTATATACATAGTACCTTTCAAATCATACACTATATGTGTATCACATATAAATTTTATCTATATATAATCGATATCCTTAAAATCGATTGTTTTTAAATTCGGTTTATCCAATTTCCAAAGTCGAATATTTGCCAAAATCAAATGTCTTTAAAAATCAATAGGTTCCAAAACTATTTCAATTTCACATATACATGTAAGATCATTCTTCCCAACTCAAGTAATTAAGGATCGATAGTTTTCTGAATCCACTTCATACTTATATGAACTCCATTTAGTATTTCAAATATCTTTCAAAGATCATTTCCTTCTGGTTATAAATTCAACAAGGCGAGTTTGAATATATAAATAAAATATATATAATCTCATTAGTGCCAATCAAAAAGTTCCAAGTTCAATTACTTTCCAAAGTTATTGGTAACATTTCTTAGTTCTTATAAAGTAAATTTCAGTAGTTACAGTAACTATTCAATCTTCATTTTTATAATCATCATATTTTCTCAAAAATACTATTCCACTTCAAAATCATTTTTGCCTTAATATTTCGATTTCGGTTCAATTCAAAATTGCTTCAAATTTCCATTTGGGTCATAACTTCAATTTAACCCAATTCATATTTGAATCCACGATTTAAATATAAACATTTTCCAATCTGGCTTGTTTAAACTTAGAAAATTGCCTGAATAGTTTTAAAATACTTAAATAGTTAATATAAGATAATTTGAAATTTAAAAATGGTTTATAAGTAAAATAGCTTGGAAAATCAAAATAATTTGAATATTTAAGAAGATAGATTTTAAATAGTTTATATTAAAATAATTTATTTGAAAATAGTTTCAAAGTCAAACTAATTCAATTTCCAACCTTCTAATTCAAATCAATTTCAACTTCCATTTCCATTTAAATTGATTCAATTTCGATTTCAATTCCAATTAATTCAATTCAATTCCATTTTTGAATTAATTTTAATTCAATTCTCCATTTTAAACCATTTCAATTCATACAAATTCGAGTTCGATTTTCAAAATATTGATTTAAATCACTTAAATCAAATTAACCTTTAATATTAAAATTAAAAATCCAAATCTTTAAAAATATTTCAATTCCAAGCCCAAATGTTGAAATATCCTTTTAAATTACTTTTACGCGGATTTATTTCAAGGTTCTAGTAACAGTTCAAATCTTTTTTCAAACAAATCAATTTTTTGGGAATTTAATTGATTTCTCAATTATAACTTCAAAGTTTCAAACCCGATTCTATAAAAAATTCCAGTTGACAAGTTCATTTTTAACGTTTCAAACTAGAGTTCAAAATGATTCCATTTCCATAAATTCAATTTTATTTCTTAAAATCAAAATCATATAAATCATTTAGTTTAACCAGCCCGGTGTCCGTACATAATTTTCTATCCTATGGCCAAGTGAATCCATTATTTCAATTTAATTTTAGGGACGGATATATATCGTTTCAATCCAAAATAAATGTCATAAGTATATATCATTTCAACATATTACTTAATTTATTCGAAATAATTCGATTTACAGTTTTATGTAATGTAAATAAAATACAGGATGATGTAGGATATATCAAAATAAATAAACATCCAAATCATCTAAAACATCAATCGGTAGCATCCATCACAAATTTTCAGAATTCAAAACCCATTTTATTTTCGAAATCATATCGAAATCATTCATTCATACATAACTTATTTTACAACTCTTATCAAATCTATACCCTTTCTTTTACAATTTAATTTATTTAACCATAAGTTAAATTTTTATTTCACCTTGAAGTTTCCAATTTAAGGTTATAAGTTAAAGCCTTACTTAACTTGGCTTGAGTTAATTCCCAATTCGTTCAACCCCCTTTAAACTTACTCAACTTAAATTTTTAGATTCCAAAATTCAGTTCTTATTAATATCACTTCCCACTTATAAGTTCAAAAACTTATTTTCCTTTGATTACACTTCTCATTTCAATGGGAATCCCAGAATTCAAACACCAGTATTTATTTCAAATCAACTTTGAAATCACACATAGATATATATACATACACACGCACACACATATATCCCATTTATACATCAAACCACACTTTTAAAATTTTAAAACCAACCTTGGTTTCTATCCTAACAAATGCTTTGGAATTCTCAAAACAACCTGGTTTTCAAAATAAAAATTTTCGTATCAAATATATTCTAAATAATATTATTTATTATTTCCTCATACACTTTAAAACACATTTCAAAATTTTTGAGTTTTAGATTCAAAATTTCTCAATTTGAATTTAGTTTAATCTTTAAGTCACATTTATAAATTATGCTTATATAATTTTCACTTCCTTAACATTTCACCATGTCTTATCATTGTTTAGTTTGTAATAAACACCTTCATTAAGACACTATACCCAATTTATGATAATATTCTTATGTTGTCATATCCAAAAACCAAACGCACCATATTTTCCATAATAATTTCTAGAAAATTATTTCTATATGTAAAATATAATCATGGTAAACTTATTTCATTTCAAAACACTTTCAAAACTCATCCGAAATTTTCGAAATTTAAATTCTGATTTTGATCCATTTTTACCTTAACCCATTTGCATAATTCATTCTTACCTAAATTTCTTATTTGGTTATATATTTAACCGCCTAAATTCTTATAATCTTATTTGATTATAATAGCAACAACCAACCACCTCGATATACTATAATAATTCTAGATTCTTTTTTCTTTTTATATCAGAATATAATCTTATATAAAAATTATTTAAAACCGTTTATCCTTTAAAATTATCATATAAGAAAATATCAAGTATGCTCCCATATATAATACACTCAACTCATTCTAGGGTACTATTGACCCTATCTCAATTGAGTAGTCCCTACTAGAGCAAGGTTCTCACTTAACCTTCAACTCTGATACCAAGTGTAATGACCGACCGATTTTTGACCCAGAAAATCTACACCAATACATTCATTGTATGTAGTGCAAAGAAATCGAGTGTTGTAAATACCACATTGTTATGGTTAAAAAGAAAGAGATAGAAGAAGAAGCAGAATTAACAGCACATAGAATCTCACAAACGCACTGGAACAAAATATAATATATAATAACAACTTTTTACACAAAAGAAAAACTATAACAGTTAATATACATACAAATTATCAGAGTACAATCATCAACATATAAGTCTGGACAATTATAATAACTTGTCCTCAAATGCTGAATATACAACCTACAATACATAAAGGAATATAATCAAATATGTGCAATACGTCTCGCCATACAGCTCGTTTCCTAAGCTCCAAAGCAACCTAACTTGAATCTGTAATACTCGGTCTGACCCGAGTATTACAATAAAGTAACACCCGAGTCAGGCTGGAAACCGACGCGAGTAAACACATTTAACTAGAACTACTAAAGTTATCAAAATCCTTCGAAAACCAAGGTAATCCATAAGACCACGTCTCATATAACACGATGGATTTTATCTTATGATAACCAAAACACTTTTTCAAAAAATCCAGTGATATTATAATATTGTCTAAGTACAATTACTTATTAAAAGTAGTCGAATTTGTTAAATTAATCCAGTTACAGCATATCAGACCCTATAATCAAAACTGTAAAGGTTCGTAGTGTTTATTTGATTGAAATGGTTTCAGATAACACTGATATCTGATCACGGTGTCTTCAAATCTAAGTAATAAATTTAAAAGGCCAAGTTCTTTGAAATAAACAATTCATATTTAGAGGGTCAATACTCACATGTGGGAATTTATTACAAATGTTTACTTCAATATAAACATGTCATGTTCTATTCAAACATTTTAATTGTTTTGACTACCAAATGGCACAGGAAAAGAACAATTGAAATAATATCCAAGAGCAATAAAGCTAAAGGATAGATCTTTACTAAATTAACGACCAATAATTAATATTAAACAATTTGCAAACTAGAATTTGATTAACTTCAATCAACTGGATCCACATATATATTTTTATCTATAATTATATATAAATTAAATAATTTTTTATATGATCTATTATTAGTTAAACAATCCATTTAATAACTATTTTACTAATTAAAATAAGATCAATTCAATTTAGACTTTAATTATTTATTCTCCTAAATTATTACAAATACTTAAGTTTTATATTGCATAAAATTAACAAATTAGAATAAGATACTAGGTGATAGGATCACATGCAAAAGTTTACATATTAATTCGATTTAAATTGAAGAGGAACAATATTTTGAAAGTTTAAAAGGTTTTTGAATATAAGACTTATTAAATCACTTCACTTTTATCTTTAAAACAAAACTCAAACTACACCCCACTGCCTAAAAAAATCAGAATGGCCCACACCCTTCCTCCATCCCCTTTCCAGTTTCCTTCACTCCCTCTCTCTTATTTGTACGAATGAACGTACACGAGACCATGCACAAACATGTTCACGTACACACCCACTCCAGTCCTCACCGCTCGCCATCGACCACACCCACCTGTTACCCATGACCACCACACCTTTCCTACCCACCTAAAACGTTGTTCGACACCCTGGTTCGAAATCGTACCCCTTAACCAAAAATGCTGGAACAAACGAACCACCCAAATCTCCTCGCCACGCTGTTCCCATCCACCATCAATCACTAGAACACATCCTCAGCATTGCCATTGCCACCTCTTTCCTTTTCCCCCTATGCGCATGCTTCCATGTACCTCTGGACGTCGCCGTTATCGCATGAACCAAGACCCAGTCAAACCCATACTGAATCCTAAAACGACCTCGCTACGTCCCCACATGCTATAGAAAATCACCTACCATTTTTATCGAGATCACCAACATCCAATGCCCCTCCACATCAAATGCCGAGCCCCAAAATCAACTACATCACCTTAATTTGACAAAATGCCCAAATTTGATCAACTCACAATTTCCCCATGCACACAACGCTATAAATCCTCAAACAACCCTTAAAAATCGAGTTTTCCAAACACGATTCCATCTATATAATCCATTTGTTGAGTTATGTTTTTGATTTTTTGACTATAATGAACCACTTACTGATATATAGGTTTTTCTCTTCCGTACTTGATGGAAATGAATAAAATAAATATTGAAATGATTCTCATTCAAAAACAAACACCTTTTGTTTCGGGATCATCTTTTAAAACCGAAGGAATTTTGAGATACGGGTTTTTAAGGTTACAAAAGCTTACAGCTAAGCAAATAACAGTGAAGAGGAAGAAGAGTATAGCATTTCCTTTTTAGTTGCAAGTTGATCTACCAATATTTTTCATACATATACAAAGTCATATACACTCACAGTTACATATATTTATGTCACAACATGAAGATTCATCCACATCCATGGTAATTTATACATATAAAAGAAATAACCCCTAAACAAAAAGGAGAAATATTTACTTACTATTTTTAACAAAGATGAACCGCTACTTATCCTTTGTCCCCTCTAAGCTTTGAACAGCTTGATACTATTATTGTTAATGGTAGATCTTTATTTGTTTTAATGGAAGATAAATATATTTTCATGCATGAGTGTAAACAAGTGCAGGCCTGTATATATATATAAAGAGAAGAGAGACAGTGTGGCAAATATGGAGGCTGAAAGGCATGTACAGGACTTCACCTTTCCCTCTTTTCCTTTTCTTTTTCTAATATGATTTGAAAATTTATGACTTGATTTGAAAATAAATAGACTTGATTTCCTAGTTGACATGAAGATTGAGTGATTTGATTTATTTTATGCTTGAGATGAAGTTTTTCCACGATGATGTCTCCTTATGCTTTTATATTCATATAGATGTATTGATATATATATGTATGTATGTATGTATGTATGTATGTATGTATATATATATATTCTTATATGCCTACTTTTACCATGTAAATGTTTACATGTTGCATATTTACATATTCAAATGTTTTTCATACTTATTTACCCACATATTTTCATCCTAAGTTTCTTTCAATTATATGTGTGTATATATATATATTTGCACATTTATTTACATTTACATATTCACTATTTTATATAACATATATACATATAAATATACTTATGTATATTTTGTCGTCATATATATACACACACATTTATACTTTCATATGGATTACTTCATATGTTTGAAATTTGTCATTAACGGAGTTTTATACATTCATGTCAATATATTTATTTACATATACAATATTCTTATAAACATAAATACACGTGTAAACTTATATATATTATTAAACATCATAAAGCTTGTGTACATCTATATATATATATATATATACATACATATATGGATATTCTATCTTAAATTTTAAGTGGTGTAGTTTATATACGTATATCTATAAAATCCATCATATTCAGAAATTTATAATATAAAATTCAATCAATGTATAGATTAGGATATTTTAAATATCGTAAAATTCATCTATTCAACTAATAAATATTAATATTTCAAAAATTAAAATTAGTTATTCATCCCAAAATCAGATGGCTAAAAGTATGGTTCGTTACAATATCCCCCACAAAAGAATATACATAACAAAGTCAACTATAACTACACAAAACTTATGCATCTAATCCTAAAGGTTGATAGTAGGTCTATAGTGAAAAGTTAAGCGAAGCCAAGTAATCTAACCTACAACTCGGTCTGACTTGAGTAATAAATACACGAGTCAGTCTACCTTGAACAAGATGATTAGAAATGATAATAGGATATATTTTCTCATAAGGGGAAAACATTCCTTTAATCAAAAGGAATGAAATAAATGCAATATTACTCAAGTTCATGGTGATGGGATCACATAAATAATCTTAAGAAGTAACTCATGAACACCATTTATTCAATATAAATGTCTGCTTCCTAGATAATTATTTGAAAAATAAACTTTAATTACAGCGCATAAAATCTTAGAAGGAAACCTCTGAAACCTTAAAAACATCATACTCGTGGAACTCGATTAAGAGTCCAAAGCTCATAAATGAAATCACCATGTACACGTAAATCTCATATAACTCTAGGCTATAAATATAAATAACAGTCATCTCGAAACTGGTGAAATCATAATAAAACTCAAAACTCGAAAAATTCCCGGATTGGATCCAAATCCCCAATTGCATACCGAAGCAATGTTGCACGTGCTAAACTCGTGTCCATTACTATGTATAAGGTACCTACCTCGAGGCCCGAAGTTCATAATATCTCGTGGCGACCGAAGTCTCATAAGCCTAAAGGCGACCGAAGTCATATAAATCTCATGGTCACTGAAGTGACATATAAATTGTAGTGACCGAAGTCACATATAACTCGTGATGACCCGGTGTATAGCACCGGCATATACTCGTGAATGTGTCATAAACTCTCAGCTAGGAACCCAAAATGTGGTAATATTGTGTCCTATAGCACACGTTCTCACTTAACGGTTTACTAACCGCTTGTCAATTCCATACTTGACAAAAATCTTCCAAATCACAAATACTCACCTCATCTCATCGACAAATACGACCTGGATGTCAATAGCTTCAAATGAACAAGTTGGCATTAACCGAATAAGTAAACTCTCATGTGACGACCCGGAATTTCTAACAATTTAATTAGGAATAATTAATCGATTTTAAAATATTTTAAAAGTTAATTTTAACTTGAATTTTAGGAGATCAATATTTACTTGATAATTAAATCATTGAATTGTATAGTTTAAATATTGAATTTAACAATTGAAATAGGATAAATTGTGGAATCTGAGATGCTAAGCCTGTTTAAAATAATTTGAAGGGTTATAAAATCTATAATGATGATACTGAAGATAATAAAATGGTTGAAATTTAATTTAAAGGTAATTTGTTCAAATTTTAATAATATATCGTTTAAATTAAATTTAAAAATAGCTTTCCGAGGCACAGTCTCGGAATTCAACGAAATCAGTTCCATTGGATTCGTAATAGTTAGTTATTATCGGATTTAAAATCTCGTAGCGTTTGGAATTACCGATGGCTCATACGTGGAAGTAACGCGTCAAAATTAAAGCTGAAAATACAACGAGATATTTTCAATATTAAATTATATTATAAATAGCGTGCCCAAGAAGCCATCTTACTTCGTTATATTTCCAGTATTTTCCACTCTTCCCTTATCTTCTCCAGGCATAAACGAACGGAAAAAAAAAATATAAACAAGGGCCGAACTTCCTTCTTCTCCATGTTTTTAAATCTATCTGCAAATCAAAACCCCAAAACAATCCTTCCATCCTCTTCGTAACACGCTCCATCCCTTAGCCCTAAATCGCGAATTTCAGTTATTGAAAAAAAAATGGCCGAAGCCGGCCTTCAATAAACGACTCGAAGCTGTAGCTCGCGAGAGAGGGTGAGGCGGCGCACTGGGGTAGGGGAGCGACGACTCTATTTGGAGATTCGAATTAGGGATTGAGACTTGCGATCGATCGAGGCAGAAAGGGAGAAGGCCGTGTTCAACGAACTCGCGTATGAAGGCGAAGACATGGCGCGGCACGACGTGGTGATGTCGAAGGAGTCATTCAGAATGGAAGGGGTTCGTGTGGCTGTAGGGTTCGAGTGATGCTCTTGTGATACTGGGCTCGAGAACGAGGGTTGCGACTAGATTTGGAGTTGTTTCAAGGCATGGGTAGACTCGAAGGCGACAAGGTGGTGCTTTGGGCCGAAGCCATGGTGAGGGAGGAGCAGAGTTTTGGCAGTAAGGACAAAGGTGAGAAATCTCTGATCCGCAAATTTAAGTGCTGTTTCAATTTGAAAAAAAATAAAAATAATTACAAACTGAAGTTTAAATGAATTTGAATAAACATTTTAAACATGTCTTGGAAATAATCAGTAAGTCAGTTACTATTATGAAATGTAATTAAAGAAGTCTAAATTGTTAATCGAGGAGTGAGAATTTGTTATTCAAGTAATTAAAGATAAATTTAGTTAAGGTCTGTGAATCGATGATGTAATTAGACGTTAAATAGTTTGAAATTAAGAATTAATTAACGAATTAACTTGTAATTAAGTAATTAATTTAAGGTAATTAATTTTATTAATTAATTAAGAATAATCAATTGTGGAATGTGATAGATATAATTGCTTTATGTAATTTATAAAGCAAGGTTACTTAGTGAGGTAATTAGTGATTCTTGAAATTTCTGGGTGTGATAAATTAATGGATGGATAATAAATGAAGTAATTCGGATTTAAATTTACTTGGTTAAATTGATGAGAAGGGTAAGTTCTTAGTAGAAGCAATTGAAAGTAAATTTATCGGGAGGTTAATCAGAGAAATTAACTATCCTTTAAACAAGCACACAAGTGGTAAATTAAAGATGGATATTTAGGGAATGATAAGTTACTGGAGTGAAACTAATTATTAGTTGTAAGCAAGGTTTCAATGATTAATATTAAGGGTTTAATTAATAAAATTAAATTAGAGGTTTAATGATGTGAATCAAAGACCGGTTAATTAAGATTGATTAATCCATGACAAATGACTTGTAAAAAGTTAATAAACGTAAGAGATTAAGGGTTAACGTAATTGACAAGTTGGGTAATTCATGAAGAAAATAAGATTTCTTCTTGATTTAGTTAAGAATTAATATCGTGAATTTAATTAAAATAATTACTTGGAGATAATCGAAGAATAATTAATCTAGGGTGATTAATCAAGATGAATTATGAGGGGATGATTGATTTGTTGTTTTGGAATTAATTAATATTAAATGAAGGAATCTAAATGAATGTGGTTTGAAAATTCAATTAGAATCAATTGAATTGCTTTGTATGTAAGCTTTACATATGGATTATTGAATGGCATTGGATGCTCTGAATGAGTTGATATCTCTGATATGGAATGTTGTGTATTTCATTTGAATAATCTGGGACAGGATAACATGAGTTTCGAAGTAACCGGAGTCGGGTATCGGGAAATATACGAAACAACTTCGAATTTTTATAAAGTGATTTGGAAAAAAATAAATAGGCTGAAATAAATTGGATTGCTTGTCCAAGTTTGATACTTAGAAATTTATATGGGAAATAAGCACTGCTTATAGGAAATTGTGAATTGATTAAATTGATATAAGTTACCCCGGGTTTATATTAGATGTTTGTTTGAGTATTCCATGTTAGTTGAGTTTACTCACGCTGGTTTCCAGCCTGACCCGGGTGTTACTTTGGTGCAATGCTCGGGTCAGACCGAGTATTACAGATTTTCAGGTAGGTACGTTCTGGAGCTCAGAAGGCGAGCTGGATGACAAGTGCGTATAGTTATTTCCGCTGTATTTATATATTCTGAGACATGCTTGTTTGTATGTTCAGTGACTGTATATATATATGTGAAAAACTTTGATGTAAATTAAAATGTAGTCGACAGATATAGTGTTCTTTTTTTAAACTGTTACCTATTATTATATTTTATCCGCTGCGAATGTGAGATGTTGATGTTCCTGTTCTTCTTCTTCTACCTCTTTCTTCTTTTTCATAACTATCTGGAATTTTCGGGTTCGAAAATTCCGGGTCGTTACATTTGGTATCAGAGCTGAAAGGTTAAGCGAGAACCTTGGCTCTGGTGGGGATTACTCATTGAATAGAGTTCGTAGAACTCTAGAGTGAGTTGAGTGTGTGTGTGTGTTTGTGTGTGTGTGTGTGTGTGTGTGTGTATGAGTGCATACTTGTTATTTTCTTATATAAAGGTTTTAAATGATTTTATATAAAAGTATATTTTGATATATAAAGCAATATTTCCTTCTAATAAATATTAAGGTGATTGGATGTTCAATTATTGGAATTAAGTTAAGAAGGACTATAATACAACCAAATTAAAATTAAATTAATTAAAAATGAAATTCTAGAATTAGAACTCAGAAATTAGAATTTTTTGAAACTTTTAATGAACAAAGTTAAATTTGGTTTAAAAAGGTTAAACCAATCTTTGAGAATTTAGCTCGAATTATATAATTCGAGATGGTTTAAATTTTGATGCAGCAAGGCATATGGGAATTCAAAAGTTAAACCATATTAGGTCGTACACGAGCTTAAGACATGCATGCTTGATGAGTCGGTCACGAGTTAATGTGGAGGAAGTTTTGGAGTTGGGTAACTCGGAGATTTTAAGTCGTTACCGACTCAAGGGACATAGGTCACGACCTAAGGGGAAGACTTCAAGTCGTTTGCGACTTATCAAAGCAAAGGGGAACGAGTTAGAGAAGACACGGCTTAGACAAACTGTGAGTCGTTCGGTGATGGGGAAAGTTGAGTCGTCCACGACTCAACAAAGAGGAATTGAGTCGCCTACGACTCAACTGGAGGACAAAAGGAACACACGGGAAGAGTTACGAGTTAATGAAGGAAATGTGAGTCGTTCGCGACTTAACAAAGCTCGGTTCCGACCTAACAACACTCTCATGAGTCGTCTACGACTCATCATAAAGCAAGGGAAAGCACCATCTGGGGAAAGCCTTGAGTCGGAGGAAATGGGCACGACCTAACTAAGTCGTTCGAAGGGACATGCCGCCACGGACTTGAGTCGTATGGGTACTGAGGCGGTCAGTTGATGAGTCGTTAGTAGTGATGAGTCGTGAGTCGTATTATCTTGAGTCGTTTGCTTTTTAAGTCGAGTCAACCGTGTATATATATGAGTCGTATATCCTTGAGTTGCTGTGTACTGTGTTGAGATGAGTCGGCTGTGTTTGAGTCGTGTTGTAATGAGTCGTTTATGTAATATGTTGAGTCGCTGTGCACTGTGGTATGATGAGTCGTGTAATGTTGTTGAGTCGCATGGTATGTTGTGTCGTGTCACATGTTGAGTCGGTCACGACTCATGGGTTGTAACTCCTATAAATACGCGTGTGTTGTACATTTTTTAGGTGGTTGATTTTGAATAAAATTTCTCTTTTGTTAGCTTTGTGCTTTCATACCAATTGGTAGTTGAGTGTAATCTCCTATCTCCACTTACGTCATTCGAGTGCGCTCGAATCCACGTTTGTTGAAGCCGATTCACGGAATCTAGTGCGCTAGATCAACGTGCGAAGAATCGTAGATCTTTGAACACGGTATAGTGCGCTATCAACGTGTTTGAGATAGCTAGAGTTCGGTATCTTTGGATCAACGAACTTGGGCATTTTGGTATCTTCAACTCACCGATTGCTACATTTCATCGATTGAAGTTTTGTTTGATTAATCCGCTGCGTCATTATTGGTATCAGAGCCATACTTAGCCAATCATAGCTAAGTTGATTCTTGGAGCCAAGTTTTGAAGTTTTTGAAGTTTGAAGTTGTTCATCGTGTTCATATTGAAGTTGCAACAGAGTTGGAGTGTTTGATCCATTGCATTTTGGATCGAGGAGTGGAACTTTGTTTGATTTTAAAATTGGTGTTTGCGCGCCAATTTTTGGAAGATTTGAAGGTGAGGCCGTGTATACTTTGAGCCGAGCCAAGGAGTGTTTGGAGCAAGTCTTGCCGAGTCAACTTGTAGCCGAGTCAAGCATAGCCGAGCTAAGGCCGAACTTTGTGAAGTAAACATTCTTTGCCGAGCTAAGTGTGAGTCTTATAAAGCTTTGCCGAGACATAGGAGCCGAGTCATATTGAACTGTGACTTGTTGTGTTGGAAGTCTTGAAGTTTTGTGATTGAATTTTTGAAGTCTTGTGAAGTTTACAACCATGCCACCAAGGAGAGCTAACCGACATCAAAACGTTGAAGCTTTGTATCGTAGAGAAGAAGCTGAACTTATGGAACAACGTATTAATGATAAATTCGATGAAGGCATTGGAAAATTGGAGAGATTGATGAATGATTTGAATCAAAGGAGGAGATCACCAAACTCGAACCATGGAGGAAACCGAGTTTCGCCATCGGTTACGGAAGCGAGGAGGGTATCGCCACATTCATGTAGAGATAGAAGAGAAACATCAATTTCATCACGAAGAGATCATCATGACTATGTACATGAAGAGAGAAGGAGTCAACGTGAATTTGACCATGAAGCATATAGAGATGAGGAGAGACATAGTCACAGAAGCATGCATGAACGAAGGGATGACATTGGTCGAGATCGATGTAGGCGTACTTTTGATTTTGTTGAAGAAGGTGATAGAGCAAGTATTCATTATCGAGATCGAGACCAAGTTCGGAATTCTTATCGAGATGTTGAAGATGATAGACGATGGGAATCGGGTATGAAGATGGAGATTCCGGAGTTTAAAGGCGGAATGGTTGCTGAGGAGTTTCTTGATTGGTTGTCTAATGTGGAGGAAATTTTTGATTTCAAGGAGGTGCCGGAGAATAGAAGGGTGAAGTTAGTTGCTACAAGGCTGAGAGGGAGAGCATTAGCATGGTGGCAGCAAACTAAACTGACTCGAGAACGGATGGGGAAGTCAAAGATAGAATCTTGGGAGAAGATGAAGAAGTTGATGAGATCTACTTTCTTACCTTACAACTACCAATCACTTATGTACCAAAGATTGCAGAATCTGAGGCAGGGGACTAAATCTGTTAGTGATTATGCTGATGAATTCTACCAACTCATTGCCAGGAATGATATCATGGAGACAGAAGAACAGCTGACTGCTAGATTCATTGGGGGACTGAGAATGCAGATCCAGGATATGGTTAATATGTTTGATCCTAGATCCGTTGCAGAAGCACATCAAAAAGCATTGGCTTGGGAGAAACAAGGAAGGCGTGGAGGAGGTGTGTTTACTAACTCTAATAATCCAGTGAAGGGTGTTGGTGGAAGTTCTCATGTTCCTAAACCAGTTTCAAAGCCAGTGGTGAAGGAGGTTGAGAAGGCGAAGGCTAGTACTGTTTTCAAATGTTATAATTGTCAGGAGTTGGGGCATAAAAGCAATGAGTGTCCGAAGCCAAAGAAGAGAACCATGGTTGCAGAGGTTGAAGCAGATGATGGTGAGGAGGCAGAGTATTCAAATGTACCTTATGTTGAGGAAGAAGAAGAAGTGTCGGGTGATGAAGGATGTAATCTTATGTTGAGGAGAAGTTGTTTGACACCAAAACAAGAGGAGGATTGTAGTTGGCTGAGAAGCAATATTTTTCAATCGACATGTACTATTCTGGGGAAAGTCTGCAAGTTCGTTATTGATGCCGGAAGTTGTGATAATATTATTTCTACAGAAGCTGTGAGAAAGTTGAACTTGAAGACTGAAAAACATCCTAAACCATACAAGCTAGCATGGTTAAGGAAGGGAGGTGAAGTGAAAGTATGTCGAAGAGCTTGTGTGAATTTTTCGATTGGGAAGAAGTACAAGGATGAAATTTGGTGTGATGTCGTAGATATGGATGTTTGTCACTTATTGTTGGGCAGACCATGGCAGTTTGATAGAGCAGTTCAGCATGACGGTCGTGCCAACAGTTACAGTTTCATGTTCGAGGGTACTAAAATTACTTTGGTTCCCAAGAAACAGCAACAGAAGGAGAACAAGCTAGAAGAGATTGAAGAATTGAAAACTCTGTTGACTTTGAAGGAGTTTGTCAAGGAAGTAGAGGAAGAACCGGAAATGTTTTTGTTGATTGGGCGAGAGAGTAGTGAAGAAGTTGAGATTCCAGAAGAAGTAAAGCCTGTTTTGAAAGAGTTTGAAGATGTCTTTCCAGATGAGTTACCAAAGGAGTTACCGCCACTTAGAGATATTCAACATCAGATTGATCTTGTTCCAGGAGCAGTGTTACCACACCGACCACATTACAGAATGAGCCCAAAGGAACATGAGGAGTTACGAAGGCAGGTGGAAGAATTGCTTGAGCAGGGTCGTATCCAGGAAAGTTTGAGTCCGTGTGCTGTGCCTGCATTGTTAGTACCAAAGAAGGACGGAACTTGGAGGATGTGCACTGATAGTAGAGCTTTGAATAAGATCACTGTTCGTTACAGATTTCCTATGCCGAGGTTGGATGATTTGTTAGATCAGTTGAGTGGGGCAACTATATTTTCAAAGATTGATTTGAAAAGTGGTTATCATCAAATCCGAATCAGACCTGGAGACGAATGGAAGACAGCTTTCAAAACTAGAGAGGGGTTGTACGAATGGTTGGTTATGCCATTTGGTTTGTCTAATGCACCTAGTACATTCATGCGGGTGATGAATCAAATCTTTCGACCATTCATTGGAAAGTTCGTCGTGGTGTACTTCGATGATATTCTGATTTATAGCAGGAGTACGGAGGAGCATGTTTTTCACCTGAGGGAAGTGTTGCTTATTCTTCGTGAAGAACAATTTTATGCTGCTACCAAGAAATGTGTGTTTATGACACCTACTGTTTTATTCCTGGGTTATGTTGTTTCAGGAAAAGGAATCCAAGTTGACCAGAGCAAAGTTGAAGCAGTCAGGAATTGGCCACAGCCAAAGACAATTACAGAAGTGAGAAGTTTTCATGGGCTAGCGTCATTCTACCGAAGATTCATACCACACTTCAGTAGCGTGATGGCTCCAGTGACTGATTGCATGAAGGGTAAACAGTTCATATGGTCAGAGGAAGCGGGAGTTGCCTTTGAGAAGATCAAGGAATTGTTGACGTCTGCACCAATTCTTGTTCTACCGAATTTTCAGTTGTTGTTTGAATTGCATACTGATGCTTCGAAGGTTGGTATTGGAGGAGTTCTAAGTCAGAATGGGAAGCCAGTTGCTTATTTCAGTGAGAAATTGTCAGGGGCGAAGATGAGATACAGTACATATGACGTTGAATTTTATGCTGTTATACAGGCTGTCAAGCATTGGAGGCATTATTTGTTTCAGAAGGAATTTGTTCTTTACACAGATCATGAAGCTTTGAAACATTTACAGGGACAGGATAAAATTTCAGCGAGACATGCATCATGGATTTCTTATTTACAGCAGTTTACCTTTGTCGTTAAACACAAATCAGGGGTGACGAATCGAGTAGCTGATGCTTTGAGTAGGAGGAGTCATTTACTAACGACAATGAAGGTTGAAGTGATGGGGTTTGAGATGTTGCCAGAGATGCTTGAAGAAGATCCTTACTTTGTGAAATATGTTGAAAAAGTGAAGGATGGGAGTACCGATGAATTCATGTTGGTTGATGGTTTCCTGTTTAAAGGAAATCGCTTGTGTATTCCGGATTGTAGTTTGAGGATGAAAATTGTGAAGGAATTACATGAAGAAGGGCATGTGGGCCGTGATCGTACTTTGCAGTTGATTTCACAGTCTTATTTTTGGCCATCGATGAGAAAAGAAGTTGAGAGATTTGTGGAACGATGTCATATTTGCCAAGTTTCAAAAGGAACAGCAACGAATGCGGGGTTGTATATGCCATTACCAGTACCATCTAAGCCATGGGTTGATATTAGCATGGATTTCGTTTTGGGTTTGCCGAGAACTCAAAGGGGAAACGATTCGATATTTGTTGTGGTGGACAGGTTTTCAAAGATGGCACATTTTGTTGCTTGCAAGAAGACAGCAGATGCAGTTCGAGTAGCACAGTTATTTTTCAAGGAGATTTATCGACTTCATGGATTGCCAGAATCTATTGTTTCTGATCGAGATACTCGTTTTCTGAGTCACTTTTGGCTGAGTTTGTGGAAAATGGTGGGAACGAAGTTGAATTTCAGCAGTGCTTATCATCCACAAACCGATGGGCAGACGGAAGTTGTTAACAGGTCGTTGGGTAATTTGTTGCGTTGCCTTGTCCAGGATAATTTGAGAAGTTGGGACCTGAAGCTATGCCAGGCAGAATTTGCTCACAATCATGCAGTAAATCGAAGCACAGGATTCAGTCCGTTTCAGATTGTTTATTCAAGTTTACCCAGGGGACCGTTGGATTTAGCAGTTGTACCACAGTCGAAGAGAACAGTTAAACGAGCTGTTGATTTTGTTGATGAGCTGACTGAATGTCATAAAGTCGTTCAGGAACGATTGGAGAAATCAAATGAGAAATATAAGAAGTTTGCAGATTCGAAACGACGAAATGTTGAATTTAAAGAAGGTGATTTAGTTTATGCTGTGTTAACAAAGGATCGTTTTCCAGTGGGTGCTTATAACAAGTTAAAGGCGCGGAAAATTGGTCCAGTTGAAATTTTAAAGAAAATCAATGAGAATGCGTATCGATTAAAGTTACCAGATGATGTTTATACTTCTGATGCTTTTAACATCAAACATTTAATTCCATATAATGGCAGTGAGATTGTTGAGAAAGAATTTACAAATTCGAGGTCGAATTTTTCTCAACCAGGGGAGGATGATGCAGCAAGGCATATGGGAATTCAAAAGTTAAACCATATTAGGTCGTACACGAGCTTAAGACATGCATGCTTGATGAGTCGGTCACGAGTTAATGTGGAGGAAGTTTTGGAGTTGGGTAACTCGGAGATTTTAAGTCGTTACCGACTCAAGGGACATAGGTCACGACCTAAGGGGAAGACTTCAAGTCGTTTGCGACTTATCAAAGCAAAGGGGAACGAGTTAGAGAAGACACGGCTTAGACAAACTGTGAGTCGTTCGGTGATGGGGAAAGTTGAGTCGTCCACGACTCAACAAAGAGGAATTGAGTCGCCTACGACTCAACTGGAGGACAAAAGGAACACACGGGAAGAGTTACGAGTTAATGAAGGAAATGTGAGTCGTTCGCGACTTAACAAAGCTCGGTTCCGACCTAACAACACTCTCATGAGTCGTCTACGACTCATCATAAAGCAAGGGAAAGCACCATCTGGGGAAAGCCTTGAGTCGGAGGAAATGGGCACGACCTAACTAAGTCGTTCGAAGGGACATGCCGCCACGGACTTGAGTCGTATGGGTACTGAGGCGGTCAGTTGATGAGTCGTTAGTAGTGATGAGTCGTGAGTCGTATTATCTTGAGTCGTTTGCTTTTTAAGTCGAGTCAACCGTGTATATATATGAGTCGTATATCCTTGAGTTGCTGTGTACTGTGTTGAGATGAGTCGGCTGTGTTTGAGTCGTGTTGTAATGAGTCGTTTATGTAATATGTTGAGTCGCTGTGCACTGTGGTATGATGAGTCGTGTAATGTTGTTGAGTCGCATGGTATGTTGTGTCGTGTCACATGTTGAGTCGGTCACGACTCATGGGTTGTAACTCCTATAAATACGCGTGTGTTGTACATTTTTTAGGTGGTTGATTTTGAATAAAATTTCTCTTTTGTTAGCTTTGTGCTTTCATACCAATTGGTAGTTGAGTGTAATCTCCTATCTCCACTTACGTCATTCGAGTGCGCTCGAATCCACGTTTGTTGAAGCCGATTCACGGAATCTAGTGCGCTAGATCAACGTGCGAAGAATCGTAGATCTTTGAACACGGTATAGTGCGCTATCAACGTGTTTGAGATAGCTAGAGTTCGGTATCTTTGGATCAACGAACTTGGGCATTTTGGTATCTTCAACTCACCGATTGCTACATTTCATCGATTGAAGTTTTGTTTGATTAATCCGCTGCGTCAAATTTGAAGTTGGAATTGAACCCATTCAAATTGAATCCGATTTGAATTAATTGGATTTGGGATTGAAGATGTATAAGTTCAAAAATTTAAATAGAAGCTTTGAATTGGAATGAATTGAAATGATTGAAATTGAAGTGAGTTCAATTGAATGGATACTGGCCCAAAGTAATTAAAATAATCTTGGAATTGTAATTAAAGTGGAATTGGTTTAAAATCAAAAAGGAATTTGAAATATAGATTGTAAATGTAAATTATTAATTGAAATAAACTTTATTAATAAATGAGATTATAAGTTGAAATAGAATTCCAGAGAATATTTGAAAATAAAGTGAGATGAAATTCCAGAGTAATGTGTAATATGAATTGGATGTATTGGGAATTTGGAATTTTTGGGAAATTTAAAATTCCTTTGGATTTGAAAGTGGTTTCCAAAGGTTTTGGAGAAATAATAGTATTATTTCAAAAATATTTTCTGTTGAACTTGAAATCTGGAAGATTTGAAATTAAAAATGTCTGGAAATGTTTTTAAAAGAGATAAAACCATTAAACTCTTTCGGTCACGGGAAAATAGCGTCGGTGATGACTGCAGCATTATCGATGTTTATTTTCAAGTTTCTAAAAGAGAAATTGCTACCAAATTGTTTTAAATTGGAATTGTTTGTGAACTGGGTTAGATTTTGAAATTCAAAGGGATAATTGAATTCGCCAAAGAATTTTGGATATAGTGGAATTCTAAGGTGATATTGAAATTTTGGAAATTTGTTTAAACTCTGGAACCTTGATTAAATGTTTATGGAATAATGAAAATATATTGACTAAATAAAATGTATAATTCCGAGTTAAAAACAAAATGTGAATGTAATTGATTATAAATAGAAGATGTAAAATTGAAATTATACTTAAAGTTGTACAAATTTAAAGATTAAATGGAATTTGGTTTGAAATTAGAAAGGAGTTGTGAATCAATTCAATTTGAATTGGGAATGAATCAAGTCCAATGGAAATTGGAGTAAATTAAATTGGAATTGGGTTAATTTAAATGGAATGGAAATTTAAATTGAATTGTTGGGGAAGTGAACAGTTTTGACTCTAGACCATTTTCAATATAAATTGTTTTAATATAAATGGTTTTAAATCTATGTTCTTATTTATTTACTAAACAACTTTCTTTTTAAAACCCAAACTATTTTATACTGGTTTTTGCCACTACTTTTGGAACTATTTAACTATTTAACTATTTTACAACTGTATTATAAACTAATTACTAGTTTTCAACTAAGTTACGAATTAATTTCTATTTTACAACTATTTCGCAATTATTTAAGACATCTATAACTATTTAACTATTTTCCAACTCTTTTACAATTAGTCAATTATTCTACAACTATTTTGCAAACTATTGATTATTTTTCAACTACTTGTATATTTTCAAAATTTTCAAGCTATTTCCTAAATATAAACTGGTCGGAGTTCAAACTATTATTGATTAAATACCCAACTGGGATAAGAATTGAGGTGATAATCCAAATGAGGATTAAGGCAAATGTGAATAAGTGAATGGAAATTTAAGTGAATGTAAATATAAAGGAAATTGATATTGGAAAGAGTAATCAAATGTGAATATTTGATTTTGGGTAAACGAAGTTATATCTTTGTTATATATTCTTCCCTTGTTGAATCTATTGCTGGAAGAAAAGGATTTTTGAAGTGTTTGAAGTATAAAAGGAATATTATACGAGTTTAAAGTGATCCAAGGTTTTAAAAATTTATATATATCTGTATATATATAAAGGATCTATGAGGATTTTAGAAAGGGTTTTGGGAACCTTTGGATTTGGAAAGGCTTTTGATTTTGGATAAAATCAATATTTGAAATTTGGAAAGCCTATTTTGAGAATTATCGATTTTGGGATAATCGATTTTGTGTAAAGGAGCTTTGATAAAATTCATACTAGGTGTATGATTTGAAAGATACTATATGTATAGTATAAAGTGTTTTTGATGATGGCTCTGGGGAAAAAGGCGCTCCCTTGGAATGAACTTCTCAGGAGTGCCACTGGGTGGTGCTGCCTTGATCCCCGAGGGGGTTCTAAAGTTGATCCTGTGAGGAGTCCGGACAAAACTAGTTCCTGGGGATTATGAGTAGTGTATGCCATAGCGAAAGTCGTGTGTGCCGCGGAGAGCCAACAGTTTACGTTTGATTCTATATCGGTAGACTGCGACCTATGGTATAACATAGCGAAAGTCATGTGTGCCGCTGAGAGCCAACAGTCTGCGTTTGAGTTTATCTCGGTAGACTGCGACCTATGTAAGAGTGGAGAAGTTTCATTTTGATAGCGAGATCAGAGGCCGCGGAGAGCCTGCAGTTACATGGACTTTTGTTGTGACTGCAACGTAACCCTGGATGTAACTGTAAACCTAATCGAGAGTGCCGCAGAGAGCCTGCAGTTACATGGACTTTTGTTGTGACTGCAACGTAACCCTAGTATGTAACTGTGACCATGGAATGGAGGTGATGATTTTCAGAGCATCCTCACTAAAGATATTTCCTCTATTTTCAAAAAAAAAAAAAAACCGTTTTCGATAATTTCAATAAAATTGTTTTGCAAGTATTCCCACTGGGTGTTGAAAACGGGTTTACCAAGTATTTACAGATTTTCAGTCCTACGCCTGATCAACGTATGATTGAATTTCTGTGAGAACAAGGATGGACTGGTTGAAACATCGAGTGATGAGAAATATTTTATAAAAAGCTATTTTAATTGTATTATCCGAATTTAAGGCATTTCTAAATCTTCAAGTAAAAAAAAGGGAATCCAAACTGAAATTATAAAATAAAATTGAAACTAGGAAAAAATTAAATGATGTGATTTTTGTAATAAAATCGAATCTTGGTATAAAATTGGAAGTAAGCTAATGCACTAAATAATTGTTTGATAGAGTATGTTGATCAGTTAACATCATATTTTAATTCATAATATAGCATTATGGTAATAAAGTTACTTGAAAGTACCATGTCTCAACCGAAATATCCAGAGCTATATATGGATTAAATGGGCTAAATCCATGCCCTGTTGCGTAGCAGTAAAGGATGTGAAATAGTTAAAACTTAAAAGACCTACATGGATTCAGTCTAAAAAAAATGTTACTGCAATTATGCCTCAATTTCAGTTCACCCAGATACCCAGAGTCATATTGCAAAGAATTTGCTTGCACATACTTATTCCATTTTCCTAACAACTGTACATATTAAATTTAGAATAACTTGAAGTTCAGGGTAGTTACCTGAAAACTGCTAAAGTATAGAAATATATCTATAGTTTTGGCTATCTTAGTAAGAAATGAATTAGCTTCAGGATATTTTTGTATCCATATAAACTGGCTCTGTTTGGTGGTTGGTTAAGTTTCCTTTTGTTTGTTGTCTATTTAACATTATCAGTGGTTGCTAACTTTATGGTAGCATTTCAACGAAACAATGGAGTTATAATTGAAGCGTAAAATCTACCTAATAGTAAGTTGTAGTCGATCCATCCAGTGGTCACACGGTGGTTTAAATGTGGTCGGCCGATAAATATGTATCATATTTTGGGCACTGATTTCCCTTCAACATGACATCTAGCATTTATCGCACTCATAAAGTGGCTTAAAGGTAAAACTTTTGTTGGCATGGGAAAATTGATAGCTTAAGACTATTAATAGCAACCACCACCACCTTACAAGCCAGCTGTACTATGATTCCAAAAATGAACACATTTCTTGATTATATAGAATTTTTGAATCAATTGAAGTGAATCTGAGTTTGATTGGATTAAAAATAAATTGAATGTAAGCACTTGAGTAGTAAACCATTAAAATTGAATGAAATGGAATATAAATTGGCTGAAAACAATGGAATTAGTTTTGAAATCATATAAAGTGCTTGTGGAAGTTATTTAGAATGCATTTCTTTTAGAATTGATGTGTTGTAGTTGTTTAAACAAGAGAACTGTTATAAACTTCATATATATGGCACTTACATATTTAAATTGAGTAAGTACAGGTACCTGAAGACTGTTTGGTTGGTTTGGATTGCATTATTTGCTAGAATAAATAAGCCGCTTGCTTAAAATGCTAAATAAGGTACGCCTACGCAATAAAAATAGGAAATATGAACTGTTTTTGCTTTCTCCAACCGTGTGGGTCGATGTATACATATTTATATCTATTGTCAAATTGCAAAAGCTCCTCCGTACAAAGGAGACTCTGCCAAAATTTTCTCAAAATTTTGGGAGTTAGAAAATTTTTGTTAACGGCAAAACAATTTCAAATTGGAAACTAAAGTAAATTAATAAATGAAACTAATATGAACCAGTTATAAATAAAAGATAAAAATTTAATACCTTGAAGTGAAAATAAATTTAATGTATATGAAAACCTATATAAGGAAATGTATAAAATGATTGGAAGGGTTATGATTGGATATTGTTGCTAAGTAAGATATGCAGGTATATTAAAGGGAAAAAGAAGTTGGATTTGATTCCAAATGATAAATGTGAATTGCCCGACAAAAAGGTATGTATTTAAATTCTGTATGAAATTGGATTGGGTTTTGATGTAGCCACTTGGCTTTTGTTTTCTTTTTGGAATTTGGGAAGCCCATAGAGGCCTTTTGTAGTTGTACCGAGCTAGCCGCGCAAAGGAGACGCTGGCAAAAATTTTCGGGAACTTAGAGAGTTAGAAAAATTTTGAGAAATTTTGATAATTCAAAATTTGATTTAAAATTGAAATTTAGATAATTGAGCAAAGGGATATGATTTGAAACTATGAAAAGTTGTGAGAAGTTGGTTGATGTGATAATAGGATCTTAATAAAAGATGGTTGGTAGGATGTTGAATAGTGGGTTTTGGGAAAAAGTAAACGGGTATTGGTCTATTCTTCCTAACTAATAATTTCGAGGACGAAATTCTTTTAAGGGGGGAGGAATGTGACGACCCGGAATTTCTAACAATTTAATTAGGAATACTTAATCGATTTTAAAATATTTTAAAAGTTAATTTTAACTTGAATTTTAGGAGATCAATATTTACTTGATAATTAAATCATTGAATTGTATAGTTTAAATATTGAATTTAATAATTGAAATTGGATAAATTGTGGAATCTGAGATGCTAAGCCTGTTTAAAATAATTTGAAGGGTTATAAAATCTATAATGATGATACTGAAGATAATAAAATGGTTGAAATTTAATTTAAATGTAATTTGATCAAATTTTAATAATATATCGTTTAAATTAAATTTATAAATAACTTTCCAAGGCACAGTCTCAAAATTCAACGAAATCAATTCCATTGAATTCGTAATAGTTAGTTATTATCAGATTTAAAATCTCGTAGCGTTTGGAATTACCGATGGCTCATACGGGGAAGTAACGCGTCAAAATTAAAGCCGAAAATACAACGAGATATTTTCAATATTAAATTATATTATAAATAGCGTGCCCAAGAAGCCATCTCACTTCGTTATATTTCCAGTATTCTCCACTCTTCCCTTATCTTCTCCAGGCATAAACGAACGAAAAAAAAATGTAAACAAGGGCCGAACTTCCTTCTTCTCCATGTTTTCAAATCTATCTGCAAATCAAAACCCCAAAACAATCCTTCCATCCTCTTCGTAACACGCTCCATCCCTTAGCCCTAAATCGCGAATTTCAGCCATTGAAAAAAAAAATGGCCGAAGTCGGCCTTCAATAAACGACTCGAAGCTGTTGCTCGCGCGAGAGGGTGAGGCGGCGCACTGGGGTAGGGGAGTGACGACTCCATTTGGAGATTCGAATTAGGGATTGAGACTTGCGATCGATTGAGGCAGAAAGGAAGAAGGCCGTGTTCGACGAACTCGCGTATGAAGGCGAAGACATGGCGCGGCACGACGTGGTGATGTCGAAGGATTCGTTCAGGATGGAGGGGGTTCGTGTGGCTGTAGGGTTCGAGTGATGCTCTTGTGATACTGGGCTCGAGAACGAGGGCTGCGACTAGATTTGGAGTTGTTTCAAGGCATGGGTAGACTCGAAGGCGACAAGGTGGTGCTTTGGGCCGAAGCCATGGTGAGGGAGGAGCAGAGTTTTGGCAGTAAGGACAAAGGTGAGTAATCTTTGATCCGCAAATTTAAGTGCTGTTTCAATTTGAAAAAAAATAAAAATAATTACAAACTGAAGTTTAAATGAATTTGAATAAACATTTTAAACATGTCTTGGAAATAATCAGTAAGTCAGTTACTATTATGAAATGTAATTAAAGAAGTCTAAATTGTTAATCGAGGAGTGAGAATTTGTTATTCAAGTAATTAAAGATAAATTTAGTTAAGGTCTGTGAATCGATGTTGTAATTAGACGTTAAATAGTTTGAAATTAAGAATTAAGAATTAATTAACGAATTAACTTGTAATTAAGTAATTAATTTAAGGTAATTAATTTTATTAATTAATTAAGAATAATCAATTGTGGAATGTGATAGATATAATTGCTTTATGTAATTTATAAAGCAAGGTTACTTAGAGAGGTAATTAGTGATTCTTGAAATTTCTCGATGTGATAAATTAATGGATGGATAATAAATGAAGTAATTCGGTTTTAAATTTACTTGGTGAAATTGATGAGAAGGGTAAGTTCTTAGTAGAAGCAATTGAAAGTAAATTTATCGGGAGGTTAATCAGAGAAATTAACTATCCTTTAAACAAGCACACAAGTGGTAAATTAAAGATGGATATTTAGGGAATGATAAGTTACTGGAGTGAAACTAATTATTAGTAGTAAGCAAGGTTTCAATGATTAATATTAAGGGTTTAATTAATAAAATTAAATTAGAGGTTTAATGATGTGAATCAAAGACCGGTTAATTAAGATTGATTAATCCATGACAAATGACTTGTAAAAAGTTAATAAACGTAAGAGATTAAGGGTTAACGTAATTGACAAGTTGGGTAATTCATGAAGAAAGTAAGATTTCTTCTTGATTTAGTTAAGAATTAATATCGTGAATTTAATTAAAATAATTACTTGGAGATAATCGAAGAATAATTAATCTAGGGTGATTAATCAAGATGAATTATGAGGGGATGATTGATTTATTGTTTTGGAATTAATTAATATTAAATGAAGCAATCTAAATGAATGTGGTTTGAAATTCAATTAGAATCAATTGAATTGCTTTGTATGTAAGCTTTACATATGGATTATTGAATGGCATTGGATGCTCTGAATGAGTTGATATCTCTGATATGGAATGTTGTGTATTTCATTTGAATAATTTGGGACAGGATAACATGAGTTTCGGAGTAACCGGAGTCGGGTATCGGGAAATATACGAAACCACTTCGAATTTTTATAAAGTGATTTGGAAAAAAATAAATAGGCTGAAATAAATTGGATTGCTTGTCTAAGTTTGATACATACAAATTTATATGGGAAATAAGCACTGCTTATAGGAAATTGTGAATTGATTAAATTGATATAAGTTACCCCGGGTTTATATTAGATGTTTGTTTGAGTATTCCATGTTAGTTGAGTTTACTCACGCAGGTTTCCAGCCTGACCCGGGTGTTACTTTGGTGTAATGCTCGGGTCAGACCGAGTATTACAGATTTTCAAGTAGGTACGTTTTGGAGCTCAGAAGGCGAGCTGGATGACAAGTGCGTATAGTTATTTCCGCTGTATTTATATATTCTGAGACATGCTTGTTTGTATGTTCAGTGACTGTATATATATATGTGAAAAACTCTGATGTAAATTAAAATGTAATCGACAGATATAGTATTCTTTTTTTAAACTGTTACTTATTATTATATTTTATCCGCTGCGAATGTGAGTTGTTGATGTTCCTGTTCTTCTTCTTCTACCTCTTTCTTCTTTTTCATAACTATCTGGAATTTTCGGGTTCGAAAATTCCGGGTCGTTACAGCTCATGTCGCATACCACGTGTTTTTATAAATTGTTTAATTCTCTTCCTCGTACACACAAAGAGTATAAAAATGTGTGGTTATATATATATATATATATGAAAATATACTTTGGAAAAATCAGGTTTTAAATCAATTTTGAAAAATATTCAAAAATCATCGATTTTGAAAATATCTTTATAATTAGAAATATTCCTATATTATACTTTATATGAAATCGCATTGTAATGTATTTTTCCTTCAAACAAAGTGTGTATATGTATATAAATACTTTTTAAAATGGTTTAAAAACACATGCATGTGTACTCGAAAATCCCAATGAAAACAACACAAAAAATTCATCCAAAAATTCATCAAATTCCAATTATAGATTTGTAATAATCTTTGCTTCTTCTTTGTAGAAGCAAGCCAAAACAAAAATCAAGAATCATGGCTTAATGTTTGATCAAAAGTAGTGGAAACTAGCCAAGAAATGCACTTCAATTTATCACGAAAACCATGGAAAAAAAACTACCCAAAATGCAACAATACAAGTAGCAGCCTCTCCGGGTTTAACTTTTAGACATAATTTGAATGACTTAATGACCTAGGAATGGTTTGAAATTTGATACACACGGAGTAGAATAATTTATCTAACTGGAAAACGATTCACTGAATTCCGACATGAAATATGAAATTACAAACATGGACTCAGGCCATGTTGCATTCGACCCAGGTCTGAAAACCTTCTTGGGTTCAAATTACAGGCATGAAACAGATGATCAAACGACCTCAGATTGGATTAAAAATTGGTATACGTATAGTAAAACACTTTAACTTTCAAATGGAAAAGGAATCGATGAATTCCATCAGGAAATGAAAAAGATACGTTGTTTCAAACATGGACTCGGGCCATGTTTGTAGCAACTCAAATAACGGAAATATGCCCAGGCCTAAAAACCAACTCGGGTTCATTTTTTAGGCGACTAACGGATGACCAAATGACCACTGATTGAATTGAATTTTTTTTTTACATATTGAATAGCACTTTAACTTTCAACTGGAAAAAGAATCAACGAATTTCGATAGGAAACAAAAGAGATACACAGCATCAAACATTGGTCCAGACCATGTTTGCAGCTCAGAAAATCAACATTACAACAAATGAATTTACAAATTAAACAACCTAATTCATCACTACGAAACCTCAAACAAGCTAGAATATGTGAAGGAAACCTCACGTTGGATTAGCAATAAAAGACTGGCACAAAACTACATGAATTCAGATCAAAAACGATGCTTGGTGGCCTACTTTTCCGCTTCAACGGATGTAAATTGAATAAAAAGAACATGCAAGGAAGAAAAAGGAGATCACAAACCAAACCCAAACAAAAAAATCAAAATTTGATGATTTAATCTCTGTTTTGGAGTGGAATACCTGAATATAGTTGCCTCAATTTGATTAAAAACATCAAACAAATGAAGAATTGGTTGAATTTTCTCTAAGTTAGAAAAGTGGGAAAATTTTCTTCTTTCTGGTTTTTCTTACAGTAGAATGAAATGTATTGAGAAGGACACTCTCTCTACTTTACTAGTTAGTGACAAAAATGGGCTTAGACTCATATATTAATTAGGCTAAAAATCAAATTAACACTAATTACACAAATACACTTATTTAATACCAAAATAACATATGTTCTCAAGATTTCAACATAATAAAATCACACCATCATATTTCTCTATTTAACAAATATTTTGACAATAAATAAAAAGAAAATTTAGTTATGAAAATATTTTTCATTAATAAAAAATCTTATTTTAATTAAATACACAATTTACACTATAATTTACATAAAAATCTATTTTGAACACAAAACATTTCACAAAAATTGTTTTCTTGCATAATTAAATGCAATAAACTATTTTAACATCAATTTTATATCCAAAACTTATTTTTAAACAAAATTTCTCCTTTTTATTTAAATTAAATACTCCATTTAAAATAAAATAAAAATCAAATTTGGCAATAATTTTCAAAATTATTGCATTATCTCAATTTAAAATCATAAAATGATCATTTTTCTCCCAGGCCAACATAATAAAGTTTTTAAAACTTTATTTTCAAAAATTTACATCTATTTCGATAAGTTAATGTTGAATTAGATTACTTAAATAATTTATTAACCTATAATTAACATATTTTCATTATTCACCATTTATTCAAAATAAATTCTCAACCAAACAAATCCTAAATCCAATTAATTCTCCAAACTCATTGTTTATTTGAAATAAACAATTTCATCAAATTTCCTATCTCAAATTTTTTTTATGTCCCATATTAAATTATAACCACCATTAGCATTTAATATTATAGGTAATCACCAAAACTAGGGTTGTTATAATAAGCTTAAGTAAAATTTGATGGAATGGTCGTGTCCATGTCACATTTGGATTACGTATAAATGCACATAAATAAAAGAATTGGGGTAATAGTCCACACTAGAGTGGTTGTGTGAACGATACCAGTTCGGAAGTGAGATTGTCTGATCGAGCAAGCGATTTGTGCACAGATGATATATGTGCATCATATGGGCTTTTAATAAACAAAATGTTGATAATTGAAAATATAAGATAATATGACAATGAATTATACGATTGGATATCATTGGTAAAGAAGATGCAGGTATATAAAAGAAAGAACTAGCTCGATGTCTTTGATTTCATAAGAAAATTTGGTTTCTCAACTAAAAGCTACGTAGTTATATTGTTGTTTGACTTGATGGTTTTAAAATTGAGCCTCTTGGCTTTTATTTTTCTTTTGGCTGATTGGGTCCATGGTGATGAGTTGTAGTTGTTCTAATCTAGCCGTGCAAAGAAGACGCTGGCGAAATTTACTGTAAATTTAAGAGTTAGATTTTTTTTTGAAGATTCTTGAAGAAATTTTTGATAACTAAAAATAGATGTTTATACTATGACTTTGAAGGGTATTATCTAATTACTGTGAATGAATTTTAAAGACGTAGAAAAGGCGTTACTACCAAATATCCTCTCAACCTTGTCGAAACCAGATTGAATGGAAGACAAAGACGAACAAGAGTAAGAAGCTCTAGTAAGACCTTTCGAAGGAGTCGAAGGGTTGCTAAACCAAAGTCCAAAAGTATCACAACATTTTAAAGGGGCCAAAAGGGTCAAAACCACCCTTCTGTTGTAGCACATGCTTCTGCATGCATGATGACCTTTCGAATGAGTTATAGCAACTCCTTTCGAAGACAAGGAATGACAACTCTTCATATGCATGCCAAACCTTTCGAAACTAAAGGTTTCGCCTTCATTTAAACCATACAGATACATGCCTTGGTCAGAGAAACCCTTTTGAAAGCCAATTCAAGCCTTTCGAATTGGTTGAAGCCTTAAATATCCCAAGAAGGTTCCGCATAAAGTCGCAAGCACAAGTTTAGAAGAAACAAACAGTGTCGAAACCATCAGCCTTTCGACACCTTCAAAACACCTAGAGACAACCTATTGATAGAGTAGAAAGCTCCTATAAAGCAACATAGAGAAGAAAAGAACAACCTTCCCTTTTGAAAAAGACGAAAGCATTCTAAAGAAAATTTGAATTCACCTTTCGATCAGGTCGATAGCATTAGGTCGGTGGGTGCTGACCCGCATCTATAAATAAGACCCAAGGGTTTTGATTTTTGGGACCGAACTCATTCATTCTATATTTGTATTTTCTTAATTCTAAAAGTTGTAACCCTAATTTGTAAATCAAATTGGAGAAAATTGTTCCACAAATTCATCATTAGATCAATAAAGGTTTCGTTGAATTAAAAAAGGAAGATCTCACCATTCTTCATTACTTAGATATTTCTAAAGCTTTTGTTAGATCTAAACATCTTTTTTAGGTATCGATCACATCGAAAGCCCTCTTTTGACCTAATCAAAACGCCTGGATTTTCAATTAATCTTACTTATTAACTCCAGGCCACCTTTTACCAGAACTCTACCTTCTGGAGGATCGAAACCTTAACCCAAGCCAGTTTTACCATTAACTCCAAGTCCAAACCCAAGTGACTTAAGGTTCCAACTTTTAACAAGGTCAAAACCATTTAGAAGAAATCATACCCTCGACCCTTATTGCTATCCTTTAGGCTTCCAAAATTGCTTCGAAAGGGCTATTTCAAGGGAAAAGTCAAACTACTCTATTCAGTTCGAAAGAGCAAAAAGAGGAGTATTCCAACCTTTCGACCGAGTAGAATGGTTAATAAAAAAGAAGTTCTACAATAAGGACTGTTTCAAAAGATAATCCGAGGAAGGCATTCACATCCTAGCTCTCTCTAATAAATCAGAAGATACCAAAAAGGAATAACTTTTCCTACTAAATCAACTTTTGGGATGTTGACAAGAATTCTTACTAACATTTTGGAACTAGAAGGAGAGCTCGAACCTCCGATTCTATTAAACATCCAACACTACTTGTCTCTAACCCAACTCAATTTCAAGGTTACCTTCATTCAGTGTAATTTTATCATGGATAACAAAGTTAAAAGACTTGAGGAAGGATCTTTCGAACCACACATAATAGGATTCTCCTAAAGAACAACTAAAGGTTCCAAACAATATGAAGAGCAAAGGCTACGATTGGAAGCTCTAAGAATTCTGAACAAGAAAAGTGCGAAATCATATGATCCAGAAAAATGGAGTTTGAATCCCTTTCACATTAGCCTCACCCCTATTTTGGCCTTACGAGAAAGGAAAAATGGAAGTGATAATTTGTTCAGTTAAATGAGGAAAACGATTCAACGCTATACGAAAGGCACAATCTTTGAAGAAGAGATAATGGCATATTATAATACCTTTACATATAAATGGCAACAAACTACAATTGGAACACTTCCAACATGGGAACTCCAAAGGGTGTCAAAAAGAAAAACAATCGATGAATGTGAAACTATAAGGCCAGGAAACAAGAAATCGAAAAGCCATCCTCAAGAAACAAGTTTCAAATATAGACTTCCTAAAGAATGCAATTTAACAACATTCGTAGAGAATATCAACTTGTTAACCAAGGATAAGCTCAATTATTGGCCATCACAGCAAAATAAACTAGAATTTGAAAGGAATTTAGGGAGATCCTACTACCATTTCCACGCGATGAATGGACAAAAGGCAAACCATTGCATAGCCTTAGAAGGAATGATAATTAGCCTTTTCCATCAAGGAAAAATCAACAAATTTGTAAAGAGATCATGAATAAAGTCAATAAAGAATTACTTTTCGATAAAAGATCTAAATGGTTGGGAGTTAAATACTCCTTTCGTTTGGACACTACCTTTAATGGTCAAAGCCTCTGTCCGTGCCGAGTTGGCCATGGCAGAGCATCTCTTGGAGGAAGAAGTGTAAGCCTTTATCCCTGTCATGCTCTGGCCAGGTTAAAGCATCGACAAGCCCTTAGTTGTGCCTTTGGTTAGGTCAAGGCACCTCTCGGAGGGAGGAGCGTAAGCCTTTATCCGAGCCATGCTATGATTAGGTTAAAGCATCGACAAGCGCCTGTCCATGTCACACTATAACCGGGATAGGGCACCTCTTGGAGGAGGAGTGTAATCCTTTATCCATGCCACACTGGGGCGAGGCTAAAGCATCGACAAGCCCTTGACCGTCCCTATGGTCAGGTCATGGCACCTCATGGAGGGATGTTGGGTAAGTCCTTAGTTCCATCCTATGAGAATGAGATAACCAAGAGCACAACACAACAATGGTCTAAGACGTCCAAGCCCAAAAAGAGGCTCATCAAACAACATACTAAGACGTCCAAGTCTAAGAAGCATCATATCCACAAGGAACTAAGATGTCTAAGCCCAAGAAGTGGCATATCAAATGATCCACTAAAACGTCCTAGCTTGAGAGGCAGCCTATCAAACAACAACTATGTACAAGGCCTAAGGATTCATATATGTTAAAGAAGACAGAATCAAAGGAGTGGAATAGAACCTTGCTTATTAATACACGAATTTTTTTTTCGGGTCTCTTATTTACGAACTTCATCTATTAATACCCAATCTAGGTTTCGGGTCTTCATCAATCACTTACGGTCTTTATCATGCCTGAATTCGGGTTTCGAGACTATTACGGAACTTCACTTTCATGCCTTAATCCGGGATTGAGATTGCTACTATAGATTTCTGATTATCCACTTCTAATCCCAAAGCTAGGTCAAAGGCTTCTATCAAGAAGATCAATATTATGAATTTCCAGTTATCATCCACTAATACTCGAATCTGTGATTTAGACTTCTAAACTTTCAAATTTCATTCATTAATACCATAATACAGGTAATTGGATTTCAACTACAAATTTTCAGATAATGATTTCTGGATATTTATTGCTTGATTATATTTAACTATTTATTAAATATCTCCAAAGGATGATTCTCCAAAAACATTTATATCTCTAGTTGAGGATAAGATTTTCTACCAACAGACTCTAGATATTCCAGTAATATGGTTAAAGTTAAAATCTTTATTATTTCTCATTATGACCAAAGATTGGTTTCAAGACACATAATCAAACACAATTACATTTCATTTATTATCATATAAATGGCATAATGATTTATTAACCTTCGTAAATAATATAGAAAGACTTTTCTATAAATTTCAAGCTAATAAAAAGAAATGTTGTTTGCTTTGTACTTTTCAAGGGAATCAGAATGGTAAAGAAAAATGAAGATCCAGCAGAAATAGAAATTATGGTGTAAGCTATCAAATAAGTGTTTTAGAAATAACATTACAGGAAAGGATAACAAACCAGGTGATATTTACAAAATTTACACGTTACATAATTTATGGAATTATTTACAAGTGTATAGAACAAATATATACATTTCATAAATATAAATATTTCATAAGACTTGGGCAACTTTGTTTAGATTCTCAACGATCAGAGGATCTATAATGTGATGGATAGCGATGTAAAGGATCTTTATAAGTTTCTTCTCTTTCTCCCTTATTAGTTTTCAAAGTGTGATTGAAAGCTCTATTTGAGCCTCTAAGGATTTTATTTTCCCTTTTAATTCAGAGACATGCTTTAAAAGGAAATATTTGTCGCATTGGTGTTCTTGAATTCTAGCAGCATATTCATTTATGCGCTATAAGTATCTAATCTTTCGCTGTTCATCAGAATACTTCGCCATTTCGAATTTAACTTTCCTGCACTAGTCCCCCACTACCTTATCGTCTAAACCAGGAGGAGGATTAGTCAAAGTGGGAAATTTCTAGATAGTGAGGGAAGTAGACCTTGTAGATTTAACAACAGATGAAGTAGCATGAGGAACTGATAAATCAATACTCAAGATATTATTCCTATAATAAATTCCAACGACTCGCACTGAGCTTCACTATACTTCAATTTCATCCCCAAATTGCTTATCTATTGGAAAAGTTTCGACATTTTGTGTTCGAGGTCAATGGAAGTATTTGATTAACTTGATGCTTTAGCATGGAAATTGCTTCATTTTACTATTAACATCTGTTTCTAAATTGGCAATTTGATCCTTTAGATTTTAGATAATTTCTTTTGAAGTAAGATTCTTTTATGCCATCTTAAAGCTTCGGCATTACCATGAAAAGAAGCAAGTAAAGTATCTTCAAGAAATTTATTCTTTTCAAGTTCACTAGCAGCTTATCCTCAAAACTGATAAAGCAAGATGCTAAATCTAACAAGAGAGGTGCCGAAGATAACTGTAACTCCTATTTAAATGAAAAGGAAAAAGAATGAAGTCAAAACCAAAATGATCAATCTCTTTATTACTACAATAAAAGATTACAACTCAAGTGATAATAAAACTAAAGGGTAGAATTAGAAATCTTTTTTATATCTAAAGATGTGAAACAACACTCTAACTTTATTCAATGAATTGGCAGAAAGAATAACTGTAGAGTCAAAAGAAATATTAAGTACTTCCAAAGCGATCACAAGGGGTATGTGTTAAAGTTCCATTCCCCAACTGGAGGACTATCGCGACACGTGGCAAATTTTTGTTAAAGAAATTGAAGCGAAGATGAGGCTACCCGATGTAAAAAAATTTGTAAATCTATAAGAAAACAATATCTTGCTAATTTGGAAGATTTTAAAATTGATGCCTTTTCAAGATAAAATCTTCTCAATTTAACATATTGGCTTAGGTAATCTCTAGAGACAAGATTGCCTAGGGAACATTCTCTCTGTGGTAATGTAATATAATAATAGCTAAATATAAAAGGAAGAGTAAAAAAAATATTTACAAATCGATATTATTACGTATACACAATCATTCATCCAGTTCATACAAAATTGACTTACTAAGTAATTATGAAATAAATCTATCCTTATAATATTTGAGTCCGTTAGAAGGTAAATATTGGGGAATTGATCTGACACGTGGCAAGTCATAGCATGCTCCGGGATGCGGGTCAGATCCAAATTCTTCCAAGTACCTTTTATGTAGACACATAAATAGGCCCCTAATGAAATCACCTAAATATGAGAAATCAATGGTTGGGTGTTTACAATAGGCCTTGTATAAGAAATTAACCAAAATCTCTCTCTCCTTGATCAACATCTAAAAGAGGGTAATCAATTCTCAGTTCTCTTTCAAAAGAGAATCATATCAAAGGTGCGCTCTCCTCAACCATAGGGCAGCTTCTTGATGTTTAAAAGATGCTAACACTGTCGCACTTTTATTGAGTCTATGATATTTATCACAAAGAATGTTATGCCTCTTTAATTGTTTGTCTAACTCACTATATAAACTATTTATCTCCACTAATTTTCTTTCAAGCTTTGTTTTATAGGGGTGAACAGATTCCTTCCTTATATTAAATAAATTATTTACACTATTATTATCTTCGAAGGGGAAGATGTTTAAATAGATAATCCCGTACTTGAGATACTAGGACTCATGCTTGGGAAATTTGCTCTTTCTCTTTTGGCACTTCAATGTTAACAAAAGTAGGCTCTTTTTGAGGGCCGAAGGGTGCACGAGTTTCAGGCGGGACTGCCTTATGAGGAGATGGAGCCTTTTCGAAAGCCCTTTTCAGGCCATACCTATCTTTCTCAAAAGCCCCAGTATGGCCACCTCTATCACCGTTTGAACCTTGACCTCCATTGATGTTATCATCATTATCATCGTCATTGTTATCATCGTCATCATCATCCTCTTCTTCGATGGCCTCATCTTCATTTCCTTCATCTTCGGAGTCAGATTCGACTTCAAAGGAAGGAACTTCAAAGGAAAGAATTTTGGAGGCATCAATATCCTCCCTATCAGCAACTTTAATTCCATGCTCCATCTATTTGATCTTTCCCATAGCCCTATTGACAAGGTTAGGGTCAAGCAAGAGAAAGCTTAATTTAGGGCATTTGTCGACGTTGTTGGCGTGAGCAAGCATCAAAGCAACTTCAAAAGAATTCATTATAATATCTTCAAGGGAGGTGTGAAGAAATTGTAACACTCGCCGCTTTACATCGAGTTGGTTCCGACTGTCCATTTTAAGGATGCTTTGTTCTTTTCTAACCTTCAAAGAGGCTTATTTTTTCGTTATTTGGATCATTTCCTTATCGAGTTCTTTTAAGGTCATTTTTTTGCCAAGTTTTCATCGGCGAGTAGTCAGTGGGCATTCCATTCCTCTGAGATAATGAATTCCGACTAGGCTAGAAAAGCTCCCAATCGCTCCAGTTCTAGTCGTAGCTTTATCTTTCTCTATGGATAAAGAGGAGACTTGAATCTTTGAGCTAGAAATCTCCTCCTAAAGCTTAGAGAATTCGATAAAAGATTTTGATGCATTGTCATGTAATGAGAGCCAGCTCATGGAAATCTGAGAGAAAAAGCACGTTATAAATCAGAAAATTACCGAAGAACAATAATGATAAAGTCAAGTAAAGAGATACTTACCAAGAGTGGTTGTTCGATTAAAGAGCGATATTGAGCTGCCAAATTGAAAATGGTAGAAGGCCGATGCATCGAAGAGAAAGATGAAGAGTTCAGGATAGGTCGGACTATCTATTTATAGTTATTTAAGGATGTAGGAGATGATGACCTAGAAGTAATAAGCTTTTGGGAAGGGTTCAAAATCTCCAAACCCTTCCGCGTCTATTCAATCATAATTGGAGAGCTTGAGAAGAAGATGCGAGAAAGTGGATCAACCACCGTTAGAGTATTTTTGGGCCGACGAGAGGAGCTTTAACAGTTGGACTATTCGTAGCTTTATTAATATTTAAAGATGAATCCTTCTCTCGAAGTGGAGAATTAGGACCTTCAATAGTTTTTTCTATCTTTAGAGGTGGTTCCACCATAATTGATTTGATAACTTGACAGCGATCTTTACTTTGGTGAGACAATGAGAAAAGGATGGTGCACGAGAAGTCCAAGAGGGAAGAATCAGACTATTGGCGGGTTTTTCACCTGAGAAGTAGTTCTAGAGAATTGAAACAGATTATAAGAGGGTGGAATAATTTGAGAAGAAACATAACAATAGATAACAAGTGCAACGTTTATAACTTACCAGAGTGGTTAGAGCAGATAGAAGACACCGGGGAGAAATTTATAGGATATCCCAAAGAAAGGAAGCATTTACTTTGGGATGTATGTTTGATCGAAGGAGGCTGGCCAAGAATCCTTTGACCTGTTGGCAAGATAGAGTATTTCTAAAAGTTTGTAGGAATAAACAGCGTCAATCAACTCCTAATCCTGCTTGAAGCTGCAATTAGAGACTCAACTATTCTAATAACCTCGTCATTTAGTCCTTTAGTAGGAGCACCTGACGGAAGGCATAGATCAGTGAAGAATATTAATTAAATGGAAAATGTAAAACCTGAACTTACATGGAGAAAAGAAAGTCCTGCTAACATTGGAGAAGCATCAAACAAAGTAGAACTTATTCTCCCAATCTATGAACTTGTTCACTCTCTTAGATATCAGTTTCTTGGGTGGATTCGCCCCTAAAGATTTGGTTGCTTAAATTGTCGAGCTTAATCAAATGGACGAGATGATTTAACACTTCAACTTTTATGGAGTGAATACCGGATTCAACGCCATCAACTCCAAGGGAAAAAGATAAGTGTACACGTCGGGTGATAGCTAAATCAGAGCAATTACCAAATAAGCTAAGAACCTAGGTAAGAATTTTGAAAATGGAAGGAATCCTCCGTGCCATATGTGAATTGCAGTGTAAGAAAAGTATCCTTCAGATGTGTTGTTGATGGTGTTGTTACAAAAGGGGATGGCTTTCACCTCAAAAATTGCAAAGTCATTAAGGATCGCGTTCACTTCTTCCCGAGTTTATAACAAAGAATGCTTGGAGGCGGCTTCAACTTTTTTAGGTGAACTCATGATTCTGCCAGGTGAAAACATTCCGGTTGGAAATTACATTTTGTTATGAAATTAATATTCTTTCATGGATTACTAGAAACCTATTATTAAAATTTGAACATCAAATAAAACATGAAACTTTAAATTATTGAAAGATTGTTAAGGTTAAAAAAATGAGATTTATTGAGCTTTCAACAGATTCGAAAGGAAAATAAAAGTTAACACTTAACTAACACCATTTAACAATGTCGAAAGCCAAAATATAAACATCTACTGAATTTTCGATAGGGTTGAAAGCGAGGGCTAAAGCATATGTCCTACGTTTTCGATAGCGTTGAAAGGGAGGGCTAAAGCATATGTCCTACCGACACTCCTCAACGAGTTGGAAGCTCAATAGGAGCTTTGTTATTAGAAGGGAGTAGTTAAAACCTACATAAGAATTTTAAAAAAGTATACACTACCTATATTCAATAAAAAAGAGAAAAGACCCTTTGACACTGTCGAAACCCACAATCTTAGTTTTACTATGGGAACATGAATGTTGTCAAAACTTTATAAACCAATTACATCGAAAGGATTTAAGTTGAAGTTGTATTATTAAAATATAAAGGCCGTGGAACGTTTCTAATGTATTACAAAAAGATGATTATAGGAGTTTTGACTCATTTGTTACAAAGGTTTCGACAAGTCAAGACGAACGAGTGATTTCAAAAGCATATCAACAACTAAATTTCAACTGATACAAAAGGTTTCGACTAAGTCAGAATGTTTTACTTAATTTGTAACTTATAGAAAGTATGTTTTCTCTAATTCAATTTGTACAATATTTGAAAGTAAGTATGTATTAAAGGGTGCAAAACACATAAACAAAGTTTGTGTTGTCGAAAGGATGCACTGGATAATTATGTAGAAGGAATGTAAGCCAACATCTTCAAAATGTATTGGGATACTCTCAAATGTAAAACTGCTTTCGAAGAGGTCAACTTCATACTAATTCATCAACCTTTCAATAAGGACAATTAAATATGGCGGTAGGTTGCCTTTCGACCTCATCGAAAGGGGCTGAAAAAGCAAAATAGTAAAATGCCACCTTAATGCCAATCGCAAAGCTAGAAAGGTAAAATTCCGGCGCCAAATTTTAATTCACACAACTCAAAAAATCTTGGCGAAGTTAACTAAAGATCCCATCCCAAATCAGATTTCAACCCACAAATTTAAAAATTGATAAGCAAGGGAATTCAAATGCGAATGAATTACTTAAAATTGTGAAATCTTCGAGATAAAGAAATTTTTCCCTAGAACAACAATAATAGTAATCTAAATAGGAACGGTTAAAAACGAGAACTAATAGGAAAAGTAAATCAAATCACACCATGAAATTAAATTAGGCGATGATTTCAAGCAACAAGAACTCAAAACAGTTTCCAATAAATAAAAACAATAACTAAAAATCCAAATTGTAAAAGTTTGTGAAATTAAAATTTACTATAAAATAAAAAATTAAAAAGGGAAAGATTCGAGAAATGAGAAAATGCAAATCTACTATCGATTCGAATTTGTGAACGTGGAAAATAAAGACTATTTGTATGTTTGTGAACTTTAATGTTGCTCGAAGTTTATTTTTCTTGATGGTAAATGAAAGAAGAGAAGAGTAGAATGTGATTTATAAGAAAAGTCAACAAAGGCGGCAAGCCGTTCGATTAGATTTTAATGATCGGTCCAGATTCACGTTAAAAAACCAAGAGGCGGGAAATAATCAGGGTTTCGAAATGATTGACTTGAAAAGCCAAGGGCATCCATTCGTAGGGAGGAGGGATGAGCGTTGTTACTAAATATCCTTTCAACCTTGTTGAAACCAGAATGGAAGAGAAAGAAAAACAAGAGAAAGAAGCTCCAGTATGACCTTTCGAAGGAATCGAAGGGATGCTACATCCAAAGTCAAGAAGTATCATAACATTTCAAAGAGGTCGAAAGGGTCGAAAGCACCTTCCACTTAGTGATCCCCTTTCGAAGTAGGTGTGTCCGCATGCGTGAAGACTTTACAAATGAGATAAAGAAACACCTTTCTAAGACAAGGAATGACAACTCTTCATACGTATGCCAAACCTTTCGGAACCAAAGGTTTTACCTTCATTTATACCACTCAGAAACATGCCATGGTTGATGCAACCCTTTCGAACCAGTCGAAGCTTTTAATATCCAGGGTTGTTTCCGCATCATGTCGCAAGCATAAGTTCAGAAGCAACTACCAGAGCCAAAACGATCAACATTTCCATACCTTCGAAACCATAGGAGACAACCTATTCATAGACTAGGAAGCTTCTAAAAAGCAGCATAGATAAAAAAGCATAACTTTCCCTTTCGATAAAGAAGAAAGCATTATAAAGAGAATTCTTAAGCCACCTTTCAACTTTGTCGAAAAGCATTAGGTCGAAAGGTGCAGACCTGCATCTATAAATAAGACCCAAGAGGTCAGGTTTTGGAGATTCAAACTCATTTATTCTATACTTGTATTTTCTTAATTCTAAAAGTAGTAACCTAAGTTAGTAAGTAAAATTAGGGAAAATTGTTCTACAACTTCATCATTAGGTCAATAAAGGTTTTGTTGAATGAATAAGGGAAGTCTCATCATTATTGATTACTTAGTTGTTTCTAAAGATTTCGTTAGTTCCAACCGTGTTTTTCTAGTATCGACCACATCTAAAGGCCTCTTCTAACCTAATCGATGTAATGACCCGCAAATTTATCACTTTGTTAAATTATATTTATTTTTAAGTTTATTTAAATAAAATTTTGATAATAAAAATAATATTTTTTTGAGTAATAATAAGTACTGGTAATCTTATTTTTAAAATAGGTTTACAAAAATATTTTCCTCGAAATCTAAATCGATAGAATGGCCGAAAACTATTTTATTGATAACCAGGCCTATGAGAGTAAATTTTCGTGCATGGAGCTGGATGCATGCCCTTATTATTATAATTAAACAATAATATTAACTAAAATTAATTGATTTGATTTTGGAAATAAATGTGTTCATAACATTGTTAATAGTGCCCATAAATATGATAATTGATTTATTAAATTAAATTGAGATTTAATGATTAAATAATTAATATAATTATTCAAATAACGATTTTAAAAGGGTTATAATTCATTTTGAATATTTATAAAGTGATAATAAATCATTTTTAATAGTTTTATAAATAGATATATTTGATTTGAAAAAAAGGAAAAATCGATATCGATTTATCGATATAATAGCGATTTTTGTAGATAATTGTTTAATATAAATTTATATGGTTTTATAAATTAAATTAATCACTTTAATTTATTTAAAATGATGATAAATTTAATTTGAATTTTTTTCAAATATATGTATGTTAAAGTGTAATTGAAAATGTGACCGTGAATCGGTTCTCCGATCAGCAACGGTTTATCGAACAAAAGTTGTTCGGAATCAATGCAACATCATTTATATGTCATGTACATATATGTAACACGCAAATGCATCCATTAACATGCACATGAACATATATATACATACATATATACTTATATACATATATATATACTTATACACTTACAAATATATACATAATACAAAATCTGAGATATTTTATATAAAGCTTCTACCTTAAGCTTTCATAAGTCAACTTATGCATACATTAAGTAGATGGAAAATATGATCACATGGGTGGAAGGCTATTTCTAGCCTATGAAATAGGAGAGGTGTGTTGAAGAAGCCATAAAGTGATGATGTGTGTACGGCTTCCTTTGCACTCTTCCTTTGGCTATAAATAGCTCACCCTCTCATCACAATTGTACACTTTTTTCACTCTAGCCTAAGTTCCTCATATGTGACCGAAATGAGGAATTTATTTCTTTAAAACCCTTAAAAATTCCAGTGACTACAACTTTCTAGTTGACCACTTCTTACCATTTTAAAGTTACCTATGCTCAAAACTTCCCTTTCTCTAAAGCATTTTCAAGCCTGGTTTAACGGCCAAAAATACCTCTTATTCATTCGAGTATAACACCTCGAAAATAGATCCACAGGAGTTAATTATTTTAATCAAATCATTTGAAATTCTAGTGGCTTTAACTTTTATGTTGAGCACTTTTACAAGTTTTGAGTCTAACTAGGTCGAAATTCAACATTTACAATTTATTTTTGGTCTTTTTTTTTGACGAATCCAAGAATAGCTCTTGTTTTCTTGGCCATAACTTGCTCATAACTAATGTAAATTAGATGACACTTTATATAAAACCGTAGCGAAAATAATTTCCTACAATTTTCATATTGACTATATATCGAAACTCAAAGAGTTAAATATCCAAAAATCCAATAAAAGATGACCTATTTCTAGGTCTAGTTTTCGGTAAATTCAATGATAATCCAAAATCCTACACCTCATTTCCCATGCTTTCTTGAGCATAAGTTTTGGCATGGAATAGCCGAGCACATTAGGAGGCAAGGTGTTGGGGTTTGTGAGCTCAGATCATGAGTTAAAAAAGCTATAACCTTTTTCTGATAGGAAATCGATGGTGAGAACTCCTAAACTATTTTTATTATTATATTTTGAATGATGATATGATGTTTGCAGATATATTTTTAATATGCTTTCAGCATCAAGTTTTGTTGTTTTCAAATGAATGTTGAGCATATATGAAATCATGAATATACACTATGATAGGCACAAAGGAAATCACTTTCCTTGAATTAAGGAAATGACATGTGTATGGAAGTGTTAAGCCTCTTTAAAATCATTTAAAATGTATTTGAAATGTTTTATAAACATTTAAAAGGGTTTTGGTGAAATTCGAAAAGAAATAGAAAATTTAGCTAAAAATAAGCGCGTCGCGTAACGGTAGTTCTCGCGCTATAAAAGCCAAACTAGTATAAAAGTTGGAATATAGCTTGGAATTCTTCAAGATAAGAATTTTTTCGAATAACTATATCCTTAGTTTTCCAATGAAGAAATAAAACTAGATTTGAAAATGATGTTCTAAATTTTTTTAAAAAATGTTGAATAAATCTTATAAATATTTTTAAATGTTTTAAAACCGATTTCAGTAATAAAAATTAATTTTCAAATAATAAAAAGTCAGTTTGATCAATATAGCTTGAAAAGCACTTTCCATAGCACTTTTCTATAACTTTTGAAATATAATTTTAAACTTAACAATTCATTACCAATTTATAAATGTTTTTAAAGTGTTTTAAAGAAAATTTTAAGGATTTATGAAATGGTTAATGTAATGGTCCACTTTTACAAACCATTCAAATCGACAATAAACCTCACATGTTAGACTTGAATTGCTAAAAACAACAGATTGTTATTTATTTTTGGCAAAACTTAGCATATACAGTAAATAAATCAATCACAGAATCATAGACATGGAGTAATACAACAATAAGTAATGGAATAGATAAATAGTAGTTCATGAAAGCTACTACGCAAGCATTAGAGTCTAAAGCAAATACAACATAAGTCCAAATACAAAGAAGTCTCTAATACGTAAGCAAATTACAAATCTGAACATAAATAACAGGAAATTACTGAAATAACTGAAAAGATGAATAGATAAAAGACAGATCTCAAAGCAGAGCTCCAAGCTCTAGAGATGAGTCTCAAATTCTATGATACATAGGCTGACCCAAGCATAAAGCAATACATGAAACACTCAAGTTAGGATTAACATTGTTATGTAAGTAAATCAATTCAAGTAAAATATCTAAGTGAAATGCAATATAACTTAAAGGATGTGTGGGATTCTATCCTTTAAAGATCCATGGAACTATCTACATATATAATAGAGTATCCTACATAGATAATGTCTATCATAAAGTAAAATATTAAAGTAGCATTAAAGCGTTACCATATCCCCCTTAACACATTTTTATAAATGTCATAGTCTATGTAGTACTGTAGACTCTACAAAATCGGTGGGCTATCTGGGAGCATTCCATTGGCATGACAGAAACCAAACTCTTAGTGGGTGCGATCAGGATAAATATGACAAGGCACCAAAGCATGGCCAAGGTACAATACTCTGTTTTGTAGAAATGGGCTGGTGGTAATGCATTGCAGCTACAACGGCCCACCTAGGGACACACTCCCATAATCAAAGGTGTGCATCAACCAAATCACAAAGTAATAGATACGGTTTCGAAGAAGCATGCTCGATCGAGGGAGCGACCCACTTGGCCTAGGTATAGCTCCTGATTTAGTCATTTTAATTATGACCTGAAAGTTAAGGCTATCCATCACCGTTCTCTTACTTCATTCCAGTAGCGTTTGCCGAAACTATGCTACTTCATTCTGGATACTCCACCCCGTGCACAGTTGTTAAAGTGGTTTCCGGTATTGGCCGAGAGTATGAAAATATCTGATCCTGGTCTCTTTAACAACCAAATGCTTATTTCACACCATGATTATTTTATAAAATCACTTTATAAACATTTGAATAAAATCTCAAATCACAAATTTGAATCAAAATTAAATATTCAACTTTAAGTTTATTTAATTTTGAAAATATTCACTTAATCACTTTTAATCGAATCAAATTATTAAATCATGTCTTTTAAAATCTCAAAACTAATAAGTTCAAATCAATTCCTATTTAAATAAAATTCATAAACAATTTACGTTGCATATCAATTTTAATTTATCTTTCCAACCTTTATTTATTGAAGTTATTACAAAATCTACTTTTCTAATATTACGTAAATTCTAAATAAATAATTTAAACACAATATATATATATATATCAAACTATGTTTTATTAAATTAAATTTTATTATAGTAATTATTATTATTAAATTAAACCTTATTTTATTAAATTTATCTTTTTTTGTATTAAATCGTTTTTTTTATATTTCTAAAAATAATAAATTTATAAGTAAAATATTGAAATTTATATTTTTCGAAACTTAACATATAATTTTAAGTTTTCCAAACATACAATTGAAATTCTAAATTTTGCACACATATTAAAATTAAAATATTTATATTATATTCTAAAATCAATATTCATTAAAACACATTTTTTTAACTTTTGGAAATTATTTCAAAAATAGGCCAACGGTGTCCATATATAGTTTTCTATCCTATGGTCAAATGATACAGATATTTATCATTTCGACCTACCATAATTTAAAATTTACGGGTATATATCATTTCAAACCATAATCCTAAATTTCAAAAAATCGGTAAAATCACTCAGGTTTGTCATTTCAACACATAACGATTTTCCCTAATCTATAAGATCATTTGGGTATGTATCATTTCAACCTACGGTGATTTTTCTAATTAACAGAAAACTTACAGTGTGAGAAAAATAGAATAATAACATAAATGACATAACATATCGATGGCAAACGTGTATCATAATCAACAATTTAAGTATTATATATACTAACATGTTATAAGTGTCATATGTCAATTAACATAGGTGAACAATAATAAGATAGTATACTCAATGATTTAATCACTAACCAATTCGAATTTAACAAAATGTTTAAATCTTCATTTCATGTGAAATAAATTTACTAACATACGGATGTAAATCGTAAGTGATCGTTCACCCTTCGTGGCAATGAAAATAGCAAGAATAAGAAGCAAATGGACATAGACACGTATCGAACAAGTGGGACAACGACAAAGCCGAAGAGCTGTTGCACTTTCCTAATAGCGACGAATAAGCCAAATAACAGTAGTACAATGAATCAGGACAGCGAAATAAGATGGCTGCGACAAATGGTTATGGAGCTATATGTTGCGTAAGGCGATGTGGAGTAAAGGCAATGGTTGTGTAGGGAAAAATGGAGGAAAGGCAAGTCGAGTTGGGGTGGCGGAGCAAGGCTAATGTTGAAGAGGCGACTGGATTTCGAGTTCGGCTAGGGAGAAGAGGCATGCTGGTGGAGAGGTAGAGGATACGCAGAGAGGGAGGCTAGAGAGGGTGTTGCGTAAAGGCGGAAGGCTAAAGGGGGTGTTGCATGGAGAAGGGTGGCCGAGATGGTTGGGTTCGATTGGCGTGGCAGTGGGCGGGGGTGGTTGGTTGGCAATTATGGAGTTCGGTGTTGGAGGGTGGCTATTGCATGGAGTGGTGAGGCTGGGTTGCGAGACTGCTGGGTGTGGTGACTGGTGTGTGAAGGGAGGAGGAAGGCTGTGATGGAGGTGGGCATGGAGGAGGGGAGGCGGACTGGAAGGGTGCGGCGTTTGGGTGGTGGACGTGGTTGGAAGAGAGGATGGGTTGTAAAAGAGGAAGTGTTATTATATATATATATATAACTTTATATTTACATTTCTTTTATAAAGCAAGCGCAGATCAAAATGGGAGGAGGGTGGAGAATGAATGGTAGTGGAGGAAACAAACAAGAATATATATTAAAATCGTAGGAATAACAAAATTCATGAGTTGAGTTCTGGAAATATTAATGGTTAATGACCATTGGTTTCTCTCGATGGCTGAATGAAACGACACAAGAAAACACAGAAGACTCAAATATGGAACCGATACGGCTAACCATTTTGCTGATTTCGCCCTGTACCTGAAGCCGAAATACATAATGATTATACTACGGAGATCCGTGCGATGAGACAAACAAGATGGTACACATATACTAGTGACAACGACTTCCTATTTTCGTTGCCAAAATGTTGTTTAACCGCCAAAAATAATTGAAACGGTATTAGAGAAGTCCAAATTTGGTGAAACGAATTATGACGTCTTATTCATAAAATATTCTACAATTTTATTACATAAAATTATTTAGATTACGAAAATATTTTATTTCTATCAAATGTAACTGATTTTAAATTGAAATTTCTCCACCAAACAAACTTACATATTTTCCGTCGAAATTCTACCACTTGCTATGTTTAAATAGAAGTATCCCAAATATCATATTTTCATTGCAAAAAGTTTATTGTTTATTTTCCTGAAAATTTTAGTTAATTACGTTATTTAAATCGTTAAAATTTTTGGGTCATTACACACTTCCCTACTCAAAACTTTTCATCCCTGAAAAGGAACAGGATAAGAGAGTAGAAGCAAACAGAAAGATAAGATAAATTCAGACTAATAGTACCTGAGACAAACAATTCAGGGTTCGAAGCACGCATGGACTACTCAATTTCCCAGGTGCAATCTTAATCATCTGTACTCCACTATACTTTGACTAGACCGATAGATTTTCTCCTAAGCTGCATTGTACTTTGATCAAAGATGGATCATGAAGATATTTATGAAGGTGAGATACTTGAAACATGTTATGCACAATCGACAGTTTCTTCGACAAATCTACTCTATAAGCTAATGGACCAATTCTTTCGAAGATGCGGAAACGAGCAATGAATCTAGGAGCAAGCTTCCCTCCCCAACCAAAGTGAGCCACATTCTTCAATGGTGAGATCTTGAGAAATACCTGATCACCCATTGAAAAATCTAGATCCCTTCTCCGCCTATCAACATACTTCTTCTGCAAATCTTGAGCAATCCTCATCTTCCTCCTAATCTTCTCAACCTTCTCGGATGCTTCCAGAATCTTATCAAGCCCAAAAACCAAATGGTCAAAGGATTCAATCCAGCAAGATTGAGATTTGCAAGATCATCTGTAAAAGAGCGGCAAACGGAGACATTTCGATACTTACCTGAATTAAAAATAATGGGATTTAATTCATTTAATCTTAAGATGATTTAAATTATCAAATTAGAGTTATACCTGATAGCTGTTGTTGTAATGAATTCAACGAGATGGAGATGATCTTTCCAAGATCCTCTACAATCAAGAACACATGCACGAAGAAGATCTTCTAGAATCTGATTTACCCTTTCTGTTCGACCATCAGTGTAGGGATGGTATGAAGTACTAAGGTTCAAACAGGTACCCAAATCTTCCTGAAAAGCTTTCCAAACATCGGTAGTAAAGATAGAACCACGATCACGAACAATGCTAAATGAACCACCATGGATTCAGACAATCTCTCTCATAGAAACCTTTGCTAAACTCGAAGCGGTTCGATTTGACTTGACCGAAATAAAATTAGCAAATTTGGTCATTCGACCGACTACTATCCATATACTCTTGTTACCCCTTCTAGTCCTCGATAGTCCACCAATAAAGTCCATAGAAATCTGATCCACTTCCAATAGGGAATCTCAAGGGGTAACAGCAATCCAACTATCTTTTGGTGGTCAGCCATAATCTGCTGACAAGGGGCACATCTACTAACATAAATGGAGATATCTCGCTTCATACTAGTCCATCAATACAGCTTCGTCATATTCTAAAACATCTTCGTGACACCTAGTTGGATAGAGAGTCTGGACTAATGATTTTCCCTAAGTACCTCATACCTTAAACCATTTAACATTCAAAACACAAATTTGGTTGTTAATTCTTAGAATTCCATTTTGATCAATTTGTGCTCCTAACTCACTATGGTTATCACCTTTCCTATTCTAAATATTCTCCTTCATGAGCTTAAACATCTCATCTTCATTCTGCTTTGTATTGATCTAGAATTTAACCACTTCAAAATATAATATTTGAAGTGATTTAAAATAACATTTTATGATTCAAATAATATTAGATAGGATTTGAAAATAAAAATATGCACAAAAATAGTAACATTTGCTTATATCGATAAAAGTGACAAAATGTTGATTTTAGAAAAGTAAGTTTCGATGGTTAAATAAATTATTTTAATTAATTTATAAACATTTATATCATAAATAAAATTTTAAATTTTTTATTCAAATTTGGTTTACATAAATAAATTGTTTAACTAAAACGTTAAAATTTGACCGTAAAACATTTTTGTCGAAAATCAACATTTTATTGATTTAAAGTTATCGCAACATTATTGCACCTTTATTCTCTTATATATGAACATATATTCAAATATTATAAGTATTAATAAAGTTGCTAATCAAGTTTACATTTACTAAGCATACTTAGAAAATTCTAGAATACGGTTAAAAAAAGTAAGATTAAAAATACAAAAAAGTGTTATAAAGTCAAAAGGTAAACATCAAATCAAGCAAACATAATTATTACTTTATTTACTTAATACTTCATTAAAAATTACATAAAGTAATGATTTGAAATGTGATATTAAGTTTTCGTTTGCTTAAAGTAAAAGAAAAGGATATTTTGGTCTTTTTTTACAAAATACTACTTTAATGCAGAACTTTTTCTATAAATAACCATCCACTTTCTTCACTTTTTTTTTACAAATTCTTCTTCTTTTTCATGCTTTTCTCCACTTCTATAATGGCTTCCTTTCTTAGTAAAATAATGCTAAAATATTTCAAGAATAATTACTAAAGAAATATCCACTCAAACTCCACTTAAACCACTTAAAACACCTCCTCCCCTCTATCCACGGCCCACTTTTCCACCACCCATAGCCAAGCACTACTTCCCCTCCACCTTGGCCATGAGCACCATCCACCTTCCCCAAGCCAAGTCGAGCCATTCAACGCAAAGATTCGTGAGGGAGGAACAATACGTAGCGAAGGTATAGCCAATTTTCCATTCGACAAAACCAAACAAAGTGAGAACTCCTGATTTATATGTATATATTTGGTTGTGATGTTGTGATATGTTTGTTTGAATGTTTGGTTACCATATTGATTTCCATATGTTGTTTATTGCATGAAAATATTAAAATAAGTCACGGATTTACACGACGTATAATCATATTGAAATCACTTTCCAAAAGAAATGAAATGTGATATGGAATCATTTACACCTTTGAGAAATGTTTGAATATGCTTTATAATAATTTAATATGTTCAAATTTGTCTCGGCAAAGTTTGATATGAATCTCAAAATACGCTTAAAATTTAACGCGTCGCGTAATGGTAGTTCGTATTTTCGTGTCAAAAATTCAAATGAACCTACGAAGTGTAATAGAGTTCGGAATTCTTCGAGGTAAAAATTTCCCAAACCCTTATATCCATATATTTCATATAAAAAAATAAAATCAAGATTTCATCTCGTATATTTTGAAATATGGCAAAATCAATTTTCGAGAAAAATTCAGTTTTTGCACTAAATGACCAAAGTTGAAAATTGATAAAGTAATCAGTTTAAAATTATGAAATAAATTCTAAAAATCTTTTAAAATGTTTTAAAAGTGACTTAAGTTGAAAAGTGGTTTCCTAAATGATATAAAAGTCGTTTTGAAGAGTATTGCTTTTAAAGCACTTTTTATAACATTATTTGCAACACTTTTCACAATGCTTTTCCATAACTTTTGAAGTAAAAGTTGAAACTTAACAATTTTTTTTCAAATCCTTAGTAAATATTTTAAAGTAAATAATAAAGCATTTTAAAGTAAATTTTTACAATTTAAAATTATTTCAAAGATGGTTAAACAAATAGTTAAGTGATTTAAAATGGGAAAATGAGTATGCAGAAACGACTAGTACATTTGTCCCGTCCGTGACATCTAAAAGTGAAAATAAGGTGTGTAACTAAGGTTAGAAATGGAGCTACCAGTGCTCTAAACTTACCTAGCCTTAGTTTTCTCTTTTAGGCGAGGGGAGGAAGTCATCGAATGGAAAGCCCGACTGATCAACTCGGATTTTATAGAAATTATCTTCTTATACTTATTATTAAAATCCAGAGAGGGAACTTGTCCTATTCATGGAATTTAAAAGGTGATCTCACCGTTATTCTGCCCATAGCACTCGTTGAATACGGAAGTTAATTTTGGATAAAAGTAGAATGATTTCTATAATCCTATTTTTTCAAAAGATACTCTTAAAATGATTTGAGAAATATTCAAAAGAAAGGTTTAAATGATTTCATATTCACTAAAAGAATATTCTGAAAATATATATCTCTTAAAGATATTTTAGTAAAGAAAAACAAATGAATCGAAGAACAATCACCTAATTACTTCATTTTTATCGATGATTGGATTTCGAAGGAACTAGGGTCGGATTTGTGTGATTCCCATCCGAAAACCACTTCGAACCATTGTGTATGTTCGAAAGTGAAGACATGTGAAAGATAATAATTATTGAAGACCGTGGTTCTTCATGGTATGAGGACTGCTTGTTGACATGCTTTGGGTAGCTCCCATTATAGAGTTATTTATAGCAGTGGTCTCCTCATTGTGGAGATTTTTCGAATTGCAAGGACTACTCGCTACTTGTGGTAGTAGGAGAGTGCCTTCGGTTTGTCTTGTTCCTGGACAACTTGTATGGACGTTTTTCTGACATTGCATTTCTAATAATTATGTACATTGGCTTTTACAAATGTACAACGGTAGTGGCGGAGAAGGCAACTTCTCTTAGCTTAACACCCTCGTACGAACTCATGGGTTGTATTTTTGTGGAAGGCAATTAGTTGTCAATGGAAATGGAAATGTGGCATTCAGAGATTTGAAACAGTCTATGTGAAAAGGTAATCGTTTACCTCGGCCTCATCACCCAGAAATGACAAAAACAGGGTAGAAGCAGCAAGGCTAAGTGGGTCGCTCCTAATTAGGAGATTTCATCATCCTTCTAGATTAGTCTACACATGTCTAAGTATATGGTGAATGTATGACTCGAGATCCCTTTCAAAGTCGGTAATGGCTCGGGTGATGACATATTCGGTACTATCAGCTTAAGGGGTAGGTCGGTCTTGTATTGATTTAGGCGTTCAGTATCTGGACCCTAGGTGCATCCCTCTAGAGGTGTACTATCAGAAGGTAGTCCCTATCTTCTCATTTGTATGGAAACCCATTCTCCAATAAGTGCATGTACGATTTTAGTTGTAGAAAGCCTTGTATTACAAGGTGGTATACTGGAATTTAATAACGTAACAATTTCGGCTAAGAATAATAAGTTTATTTGGGAATGTTTTTCAAAGAATGTCATTAAACAAAATATCCCTTAATTTCACGTAATAAAGATTTTGGTTATCATATGGTAAAAACGCATTTCATGTTTATGTGCGGCGTGGTCTTAGGAGATACTTTTTTGTTTTCAAACATTGTATTTTGAAGTTCTCATACCGGTCTCATGACTAACAAGGAGTTTATTTTCTTTTCCAATTAAACTTTTGGTGCCCTATTTTTTTGGGCAGCCAAGTAGTTTGGAAAGTTTGAAGCATTTTGGAATGGAGCATAGAGCCTAGAGCATTTTGGATCTTTTGTGGAAGCCACCTATTTGTTTTGCTATGTTACATATTAGGTAGCTACCAGCATATGTAAGGATAGGTAGTTATAACTATCCCAGTTGGATTTGTATTAACTCTGATGGAGCACTTTGAAGTTATGATATGTATGATTATGAGTTGAATACGATGTAAGAATCTATTATTGTCTTGTCTTCTATCTTTTTTTTTTACCCTATAATAATCTGTCTCTCCAGTGCTTAGATTTATGGCACATGAATACCAAGGATGTATTAGTGTCGATTTTTGAGTATCGAGGAGGTGGGTCGTCTCATGCTTAGCCGCGATACGATCCACAAGAGACGAAGAAGCTACAATCTGACATAAGATGGCTCTTGTAAAGGTCTGCAAATTCGTACCCCATTTAAGCTGGCGAAATCCCACATCAACTCAGCCCAAAGAAGAACTAACTTACGAGTCTTTAGGGTTTAAAGAAGAAGAGGTAGAAGAAGAAGAAAGAAGAAACAGAATCTCACATTTCGCAGCGGAATAATACACAATAGATAAATAATCTTTACGCAGAATCACTATATTAGTTATTATATTACATCACATTACATTATCAGAGTGTACAACAACAGCAAAAAAGAAATATTACATATATAGTGATACGCCTCGCCATCCGGCTTGCCTATTGAGCTCCACAGCAACTCCTGAATTCCAGAATGACCTGATAACCTGACTCTAGGCTGCCCGTGTGGAAATTGGTGGACACCCAGAGTTTAGAAAGGGAACGATAAACTCCAGGTCAGTGGTGGGACTGGTGTGAGATCTTAAAATAGTTATTTTTACAGATAAAACAAAGAGAAATCCGTTATGCTTTTGGAAAATGAAACTACCATAAGGCCTCCCGCCACACACACATTGCAAACACAGAATTAGAGGAGATTTCTACTTATGATAGTCAAACATGCTTAATACACAAAATGCTTTTTAATATTATCATCAGTGCATGGTGCATAAAACATTTCGAAAGTATAATATTAATCTTAGCCAGCACAGGCATTCCGAACTATGCCTACTATAGCTACCATCTAAACAGTGGTGACCACCATAAGTAAATGGCAGGTCATACAACTAAAACCGTACAAGGCGCATATTGGAGTTTGGATTTCAAACAAATGGTTAGGCTAAGGAACTTCCTAATGCCACATGGGTATGCCTATGGAGGGACGTCCCGAAAACCCACCCGGATCTCTGGCAACACAAGGCCGGTTACCCCCTTTTCGGAAAGTAGAACCTAAGATATGCCACCCCCGGTCATTTGCGACCTTTATACGAGGATCCTCTACACCAACAACTACAAAGAAAAGTATTTGCAGTAACCACAAAGGTTAAATATCAGGGCTCCATACCTGACACCACCCTTTTCCAGAAAGAATTGACATACCCTAGGGGAGCTACCCCTGAAACCTTGCCACATCTTTCCTGTTTCGATCATTACCGGTTTGTGAGGCTCGATGAGGTTTCATCCACAAAGCTACACTTCCACAAAGTCATGCTTTGATCAACAAATGATCAGCAACACTTCGTCTGCCACGTTACCAATTGGGAATGTATTACTAGTAACCATCAAGTACATAACCTCTGAGCTCATATGTCTCAGAGAAGGGTGTTAAGCTAAGAGAATAAATTCTCCGCCACCAACAGAAATGTATTTGTAGAAACCAGCTTTACATCTCAAAGTGTAACGTCAGACAAACATCCATACAAGTCTGTTCTGAGATCGAACGAAACTGAAGGCACTTCAAAGAGGCCCTTGCAAATCCGGATATTCACTAATCACGTCAGGAATCCCCATCACAAAGGGTCATCAAATCTCTATACCGAAGCAACTCGGTGCAGAGACATTCGACAGGTAATCCTTTTGTTTTCGAGAACACCCGGTCTTCAACACCGTCTTCAAATGCGACCACATTTCGTCGTATCATTATTCGAATGGGTTTTATTACACAAGGTCCTCTCCCTGCTAATCCGAACAATGAGCGCTTATTTTTAAAAATAAATGTTCATTCAGATTTCAAATGAATCACAACAATTTTCACTTTGGTCTTTTAAATAAAAGCTCCATCACAATCACAAAGGTTCGATGTGGTTTTCGGATATCCACTTGGAATCCGACCCCCGGTCGCATCGAAATTCAAATGTCGTTTAAAGGCAAATACTGAAGGTCGGGTACTTAACTATCAATCAACATTCACAATAATTACCAGATTTAAATAATTTTCCCAATTATTTATTTTCAAAATATCTTCGCAAGATATATTTCACACTTCAGCCATTTGAAAACAAATTTCAAATTACTTTCCACATTTCAATCCTTTGAAAACAAATTTCAAATCATTTTACACATTTCAATACTTTGAAAACAAATTTCAAATCATTTTCCTTACGCGGAATGCATTTTCAATATTTAGCCATTTCCATTGAAAATCTGTCGAGTTCAAATACTTCAAAATAATTTAATTTACTTACCCAAACATATATACTTGGATATATTGAAAATGAAAACTATTTTAAAACCCTTTATCTAAAATATTAGTTGTGAAGATATTATGTTAAAATTTCATATAAAAATTCAAGTCCAAACTAATTTTAAAATAAAATCAGTAGATAGGATATAACTATTTAAATATACATTTTCTAAAACAAATATCAATTAAAACTTTAAATAATCACTTCAATAATAAATTAAAATAAATCTTTACTTTAAAGATTTTCAAAATAACTTAAGTAAATATTTTCTCCAAAATAATCTTTCCTTAAAACCATCTTTACAACTTCAATTTTATATTTATAAACTATACTGAAAACGTACTCGGCTTTCCAAGGAAAGTACACCTCCCATTCTAAAATGGTTCATTCAAATCAATTTACAAATCTTTCTTGATTTATTTTAAATTTACGTTCCGAACCTGTAAATTCCTTTCACACTTTTGAAAATAAAAAATATTTATTTTTAAAACAAATTTCCATTTCTTTTAGAATTCCCATTGTGAATTTAAACTTCTAAATATCCATTGATATATGATTTTCAAATCGATTTCCAAAATTGGTTTCTAAATTTATTTCAACACTAAATTTATTATCTTTTGAAACAAATTCCTTCTTTAAAATTTATTCAATTTTCTAAAATTAATTTACTGTAAATTTTCTACTAAATTTCGAAAATCAAATTTTATTTATTTTTGGTATCCTACGATATCAAAAATATATTCGGCTAAATTTTAGCCTTCAACGGTTTGAATCACAAATAGCCACACACAAATTATAAATAATCAACATAGTATTGAAACAAATTCAATTATTTGAGGAATCCAGTTGGATCCCTCCAACCTGTTTTCCCTGCATCCACAGACGTTTGCACAACAATTGAATACCAATTACACTTTGGGGTGGAATGTCGCGGTATATAGGATTTATATAATATCATCCGCTACTATGCGGCGCAATAGGGTCTCATCCGCTACATAATGCGGAAAATGAATCACCCAATATATACTATATACTACTATATATACATAATATCATCCAGTGAATAATTATTATAAATCAATCATCTAAGCACACAGTCAATCAATTTTAAATTTAACTATTTAAAATTAACTAGAGATTTTAATTGAATGAGAAGATCTCACCTTTGATTTTAATTTGCAGTCCATTCCAACTCATTCCCATTCCGATTACATTCCAGCTTGTTTTCACGATTTTTAACCTTGCATAAAACAAATATATGATTTTATTAATACTTGAACTAATCGAATAATTTATTTCCCTTTTAATAAATTTAATTATTCAATGATTTTTATTTTAAACAAATCATTAAAATTTAAACTAATTTTCCTATTATAATCTTTAGAAATCAAAATATTTATATAAGTTAATTATACCAATTATTCACCATAATTTATTATTTTTGAATATCCAAAAATAAATTTGAATTTTGTATATGTAGATATTAAAAATAATTTACGAAAATACTTTTATCTACATGCATATATATATATATATATATATATATATTTCCTTAATATATAAATAAATTGATAAATTAAAAATATACATTTATTTTCTCTTGAAACTTCATATAAACATATATAGATCTCATAAAAATCTCATTTATATAAATTCTTTCAACATTTAAAATCCCTTTTTACTTTCCATAATCTTATATATATATATATATAAATTAATTTATACATATATATATATCTAGAAACTGTTTTTATTTGAAATCACATATATCTCTGTTTAGTGCATTATAATTTCCATTTATGTTCAAAAATATAAATTAATAAACAACACTTCCTCAATCGAATAGCCCTGCCCCGCCTTAGATCGACCACCGAGCTTCCAAGACGTCGCTCCCACGTCGCAGCGCCGTCGAATATCACAAACCTCGATTCTCGCGCGCCACTGCCTTGACCCGAAGCTTGACATCGTGATGAAGTCTGGCCTTCGACATCGGACTTCATGCGTGCGCTATCTCAAATCGAACGGCAAGCCAACATCCCAAACTGGAAACGCGATTTCCAATCGTGAGCTTCCCACCATTCTCCACGTTCGAGCACAACCCTAACTTAGAGTGACACGACCCCCAGCCGATCTACATGCCGGAAGAACGAAACTCAATTTCGAGTTGAACGAATGGATTGTGATTTAATTTTTTTTAAATAGAATATGAGTTCAAATCTGTAAAGAAATGCAACCATTTATTTTATTTGATTTGAACTTGATCTTGAACTGCTCGATTTTTTTTCTTTCGTATTCAAGGAGATAAGGGGAAGGGATACACAGCTATAACTGGGATGGAATGGCGTGTTATGTAAGGTAGGGCTTTGACTTAGGAATTTATAATATAATTTAATTCCAAAATATCTCGTTTAACATATCTCAAAATTCTGAACCCCAATTGAGGTATGCCGCCAGGCATTTATATGGTTTTATCCGCATTCCGAACATAACGAAATGTGCTTAGGAGGCTAATTCGGTCATATACGCAAGTTACGAAAGTAAACGATCAATTTTAAATTAAATAGATTAAAATAGTTTCTATGCGTTTTGATCTGCCAGGGTTAAACGATAACTATGATTACTATAAAAATTGAAATCCGATAATAATACAATATTACATATCTAATGGAACTGATTTCGTCGAATTCCGAGACTGTGCCTCAGAAGGCTATTTTTAAATATCGATTTAAGCGATATAATTTCAAAACAGAATAAAGTATTTCCAAATTAAATTCTGAAGCTTCCATTAACCTCAGTATTATCAATATACATTTTCTAAGCCATCAAATTATTTTAACAAGCTTAAAATTGAAGATTCAAATTTTTACCAATCATTAATAAAATAAATTCAATAATTTAATTGCCAAATTCATATTTATATTCAAAAGTCAAGTTAAGCTAACCTCCAAATATTAAAAATCGATTAAATATTTCATTTTTTCAAATGTTCAAAAATTCTGGGTCATCACAGCTCTCTTATGCTTAGTGCATCAACCACGACATTGGCTTTCCTAGGAGTGTAGTTTATGTCGAGGTCATAAGATGCCAAGAACTAAGCCATCTAACCTGCCTTTGGTTCAAATCTTTTTGGTTGAAAATATACTTAAGAGACTGATGATGCATAAAAAGCTCAAACTGGGTTCCCAAAAGATGATACCTCCATAACTTCAAAGAAAACACAATAGCAAGCAATTCAAAATCATGAGTGGCATAGTTGGCTTCGTGGAGCTTCAATTGACGGCTGGCATAAGCAATGACCTTCCCAACCTGCATCAAGACAACACCCATACCTTCTCGACTACGATCGATATAAACAGATGATCCTTCACTCCCATTCGAAATAATAAGAATAGGAGTAGAATTAAGCTTTTGCTTTAACTCCTTAAATGCTGCTTCACACTTATCACTCCAAACAAAGTTAGCATTCTTATGAGTCAAAGCATTAAGAGGTGCAGCTATGCAGGCAAACTTTTCAACGAATGTCCGATAATAACCGGCTAGGCCCAAAAAGCTATGAATATTAGGAGGATTTTTAAGTGTCTCCCAATCTTGGAAATATAATAAGGTAGATAAGTTCAAAGAAAGATAAGGTAATTAGATTATAAAGCGGAAATGTGGATAACTTACATTAATTGCAGTGACCTTAACCGGGTCAACCGAGACTCCTTTTTTAGGAACAATTTGCCCAAGAAAATGGACTTCATCTTTCCAGAAATAGCATTTCAAAAATTTATCTTTCACCTAATGACTCTTATGTGTTTCCAGAACATAGCCTAAATGTGCCCCATGCTCCTTCTCTGACTTAGAAAAGACGAGAATGTCATCAAAGAAAACCAGGACAAACATGTAGCGGACATCGCGGAAAATGCGATTCATGAGATCAACGAAGAAGTAAGGAGCATTGGTTAATTCAAAGGGCATGACTAACCATTCTTAGAAACCATTCTATGTTCAAAAAGCTGTTTTAGGAATTCTCTCCTCAGCTACACGAAGTTTATGAAAACCGATAGCGAGATCATGTCGAGCGAATACTTTAGCTCGATAGAGTTGATCGAACATACAATTGATATGACGCATATGATATCTATTCTTAAGTGTAAACTTGTTCAGCTCTCTATAATCAAAACACATCCTCAAAGAACCATCAGAATTGGTGACAAAGGCCACATCATCTCCCCATTTGAAAAACCTCTGCCTAATCAAACCGTTGGAAAATAGGCTTCAATCAGCTTCTTTAACTCGGCCTTCTTACTAGTGCCATCTGTCTGGGAGGGAGAACAATAGGTCAGGCTCCAGGAATAAAATAGATGTGGAATTCAATTTTTCACTTGGGAGGTAGAGAAGTGACTTCACCAAAGACGTCTGAAAGAGTTGGACAACAGCGGTAGAGTCAAGATCATTATGCCGAGAATCAAGCGAAAAGATAAAACTGCCTACTAATTCTAGGGCATTCGACATTCGATCGCAAGAGTAGTACCCTGATCGTATAATAAAGACATGTTTGGGCTTTGCAAGAAATAACTGCATCATAACTCTTTAACGGATCACCCCCGAGTAAGATATCAAATGCATTAAAACCGAGGACATAGAATTCTCCGGTGAATCGAAGCCTGTTGTAAAGGAGTTTCACTCTTTTACAAATTATACTACGGTTGGTAGGATCGCCGATGGGATTAGTCACACATAAGGATTCAGTTGCCAATTAAGGTTGCAATATGTACTCAAATTTATTATATTGATCAACATAAATAAAGCTATGGGATGCTCCAGTATCAATAAGAACATGAATAGGAAAATCTTGCAAAGAAAAGGTGTCCTGAAGAGTACCTAGGGTTTCACTAGCAGAAGGAGTGGTGGAGGCAGTCATAGCAAAGACTCTAGATGTCTTGCCTTTTTACCGAGTGGGACAGTCCTTCTTGAAGTGCCCTGGCTGTAAACAATGGCAAAGGTTGTTTCTGGTCGTCTAGGCTGGAGGAATGGCAGCTCCCGTAGAGGTTGGACAACTGTTGGCATAATGACCCTGTTGGTTGCACTTGAAGCAAGTTATGGAATATAAGTCAAGAGGTTGCCTCAGAGAAGAATATCCAATACCTTGAGAATTCTGTTATTTCTTCTTCCACAGTAGAAAATTGGACTGCTCTACCCCGTTTAAATTATTTTCGGCAGTTTAACAGCATTTTGACAACGAATATGGAGTTTTTAAAGAAAGATCGTGTCACTAGTATCTATATACCATCTTGTTCATCTCATCGCGCTGATTTCCGTAGTATATTCATTTGTACATTTCGGCTTATGGTACGTGGCGAAATCAACAAAATGGCTAGCCGTATCAGTTCCTCATTTAAATCTTTTGGGTTTTTCTATGTCTCTCATTTGGCCGTTGGGAGAAACCAATGGTCATTAACCATTAATATTCTTAGAATTCAACTCATGACTTTTGTTATTCCCACGATTTTAATATATACGATGCTTTATTTACTCTACTGCCATTCTTTCTCTCCCCTCTGCAGTGGAGGAAACAAACCAGAATATATATTAAAATCGTGTGAATAACAAAAGTCATGAGTTGAATTTTGGGAATATTAATGGTTAATGACCATTGGTTTCTCCTGATGCTCCAATGAAAGGACACGAAAAAACCCAAAAGACTCAAATGAGAAATCGATATGCTTAACAGTTTTGCTAATTTCACTGCGCAACGGACGCCAAAATACACTAATGAATTTACTACAGAGATCAGTGCGATGAGACGAACAAGATGGTACATAGATACTAGTGACACGGTCTTCCTACCAAAACTCCATATCCACTGCCAAAATGCTACTAAACCATGAAAAATAATTTGAACGGGGTTAGAAAAGTCTCTAACCCCAAATTTGGCGAACGAATTATGACGTCTTACTTAAAAAATGTTCTATATTTTTATTACATAAAAATATTTACATTATGAAAATATTTTATTTCCATCAAATTTAACTGATTTGAAATTTAAATTTCACAACCGAATAAACTTATATATTTTTCGATGAAATTCTACCTCTTGACATGTTCAAATATACGTATCCCAAATATCAAATTTTTGTTAGAAAAATTTTATTGTTTATTTTTATGAGAATTTTAGTTAATTACGTTTATTCAAATCGATAAAATTTTAGGTTCCTTACAGTTAAAATATTTTAATGATTTAGAATCAATCAAATAACTTGACCGCCTTATGGGTGTCAATGAGACACTGTCTAGGCTTGAGTTTAAAAAACCAATTTCTTGCTCCTTATGGCTTTTCCAACTGCCTCGATGGTGGGATAGTGAATTTGATTTATTCGAATCGAAATTTGATAAAGAATAATGTTTTGCAGCATTAATACAAGATGATCTTCTTATACTCGGTGTTCAAGTCGGAAGAGGGAACATTCATAGAATTTAAAAGGTGATTTCGCCGTTATTTTGCCTATAGTATTTGTTGAATATGAGGATTGTTCTGAGTAGAATTAGATGACTTTTTATAAATTCCGCTCACTTAATATTTACAAGTTGTGGAATTAACATCCTAGATAAGATTGTTTTAACACGATCAAAATAAAGAGTTTTGAATTAAGAAATCTTTGTTAAAATTTAAATGAAATTGTTTTGGAAATGTTTTCCTAAGTGTAAAATGAAATGATTTTGAATTATTCGAATTTAAGGGTTTTAACTAATCAAAGGTTTTATAAGTGACATTTGACAATTCCATATGTATCGCAAAGAATGATTTAGAAATATATATTTCCGAGGGACATTTATTGACAAAAAGAACTTAACTAATTAAAGAAAGATTCCCTATTCATAAAACCTCCTTTTATCGATGATTGGATTCAAAGGAACCAAGGTCGGATCTGTGGTAATTCATATCTGGAAACCACTTTGAACCCATTTACATTCGAAGTAAAACATGTTGAAGGTAAATGTATTAAAGATGGAGATATTCATGATGTTGGGATGCTTGCCACTAGTCCTTATAGGTGAAATTTACCATACCATATATTTATGGTGACAAGTAGTGCTCCGTTATGAAAATCCTCGATGCATGGACTTCTCACTACTAATCCTAGGGTTAATTCCCGACAGGATGTGGTAGGAGAGTACCTTCGGAATCATTTAGTCCCAGAACGAACTTGTATGCATGGATGTCTGACATTGCATTCTTGAGATTTCATCGTTGACTTTTATAAAAGTACATCTGTTTGGTGGTAGAGAAGGAAACTTCTCTTAGCTTAATATTCTTCTTTGAGATGTATGAGCTTAGAGGATGTATGTTTTTGAAAGTCAACAACATTAATCGAAAAAATGGCAGTGTGGCATTCATAGTGGAATATGTTGTGTGAAAGGTAATCATGATCTTATGCCTTATCACCCAGAAATTACAGAAACAGGGTAGAAGTGGTAGGGATGTGTGGGTCTCTTCCATAAGGATATGATCATCACCTTTCTAGATAACCCTCTATATATCGGGTATGTTTTGTATGATATGAGACGTCTCGGATAGGTCTGAAGTGACCGGGGTGATGTCATATTTGGTACTATCCAGCGAAGGGGTTGGTCAGTTCAGTGTTGATTTAAGAGTTCAATATCTGGACCATAGGTACATTTTTCTATAGATGTACTATATGAAATATAGTCCCTTACCTTGTCATTTGTATGAAATACGTTCTCCAATAAGATCCTTCCATTTTGTTTGTAGAGCCTAGTATAATAATGGTAAAACAATATCGGCTAAGATTGATAAGTTACTTGCAAACGTTTTCAAAGATATGTCATTAAAAGTAATATCAATTATTTTGACGTAGAATGTTTTGGTTATCAGAAGGTAAAAACCCGTTCCGTTTCTGTGTGTGGCATGGTCAGAAGAGGCACCTTTTCGTTTTCAAAATGCATATTGTGGGTTCTCACACCAGTCCTATATCTGATCCAGAGTTTATTTTCCCTTTCCTTAAATTCTGAGTGCCCTAATTTTCACCGGGCAACCTAGTAGTCAGGTTTAGTTTAGATGAAATCAGGATGGAGCTCGAGGCATGGAGTCAGAAGATTTACTAAAGATTTATTATCTATTTCGACCTAAATCCTTTACTATTGTATTCCACAAATTTTTAAGGACAGGTTTTATAACTGTCTAGGTTATAACTTTGATAATTATATTTTAGTTTCTGTTGGAAATATTTCTTATTGAAATAATATATGTGAGATTCCATTCTTCATTTATTTTTCTTTCTTACCCTTAATGATCCGTTTCTCTGGCACTTGGATCTACGGCACATGAATACCAAGGATGTATTAGTGTCGAGTTTTAAGGGTTGAAGAAATAGTTTGTTACATTTGGTATTAGAGCTTAGGTTGAGCGAACACCCAATCTTGATAAGGGTAAAAGACTCATCAAAAATAGAGTTAATAATACCCTAGGATGAGTAAATCATTAGAGATAGGGTTACTACAGCCCTAGAATGAGTTTGAGTGTTATATATGATTACATATTTGTTAATAAAATATACAAATGAATTTGGTTTTATATGAAATCATTTTACCTTTATATATATATGTATGTATTTGAAAAGAAAAGAATATTTTGGTAAAATTTTCAAAGAGTTCTTAAAGGAATAAAAACTTCTTATGCAAAGAATTTTAAAAGTTATCTTTCAAAATAAGTCTCAAAACATTTTTCGAATATCAACAAATTCTTTATGCCTAAGAGTACGCTAGCAATTGCCTACTACTCGTGCCTAAAAGAATAATTGTTTGCCTTGTATAAGCCATGTTATGGAAGTTACGTGTGTGGGAGTCCTCTAGAGTAAATGGGGTGAGAAGGGTAGCGTCGTAGCTCTCTCTAGCAAAGAAGAGGAACATCCAAAATATCCGCCCAGAAATGGTGGGTTTCCAATCATGGAAGATTGTCCCCATAAGATCCAAATGATTTTGGCTTTGAAAATTGGTAAATGAAATAATTTTACCAACGATTATATTTTAAATATAAAGAATATTTTTTTAAAAAATATAATTATTTGATTAAGGAAACGATAATACTCAGATATTATCATTAATTGATCAGTTGTTTTATTTAAAGGTTTAAGTACAAATACCTCATGAATTTAATTTCACAATTCGGCTATGGGGTATTCGATAGATAATAATGTCGGTTTATGATTAAAAGGGTTTATTTAAGATAAATAAATCTTATGAATACATTTTATATATGAAATTTTATAAAGTGGATTTATAGAACATGCTTTCTAAAGGAATTTTTAATTTATAAAGGATCGAATAGAAGATCGAATCAGATATTGCATATGAAGGGTCTATATACATCGTGTGGCTGTATGTTTAAAAAAAAATATCCTGGGAAATACCTTTAGGTTTTTGTTTTGGGTAATTTCGAGGACGATGTTCTTTTAAGGGAGGAGTACGTAACGGCCAGCAAATTTATCACTTTGATAAATTATATATATTTTTAAATTTATTTAAATAAAAGGTTGATAATAAAAATAATATTGTTTTGAGTAATAATAAGTAATGGCAATCTTATTTTGAATAAAAATTAACAAAAATATTTTCCTGGAAATCTAAATCGATAAATTGGCCGAAAACTGTTTTGTTAATAATCAACCCTATAATCACAAATCATCGTGCGCAGAACTAGATAAATACACTTATTTTTATAATTAAACAAGAATATGAAATAAAATTAATTGATTTGATTTTGGAAATAAAATGTGTTTATAACATTATTAATAATGCCCTGAAATATGATAATTGATTTATTAAATTGAGATTTAATTATTACAGTTATTAGAATAATGGTTTTGAAAAGGATTAATTTTGAATAGTAATAAAGTGATAATAAATCATTTATAATAGTTTTATAAAGAGATACATTTGATTTGAAAATATAAGGAAAAATCGATATCGCTTTATCGGTATAATATAGATTTTCGTAAATAATTGTTAACATAAATTTATAGAGTTTTATAAATTAAATGTAATCATTTTAATTTATTTAAAATTATAAGAAATTTATTTTGAATTTTTTTTAAAATATATGTACATTAAAATATAATTGAAAATGTGACCGGGAATCGGTTCTCCGATCGGCAATGGTTTATCGAACGAAAGTAGTTCGGGATCATTGCAACGTTGTTCATATTCCGTGTACACATATGTAGCATACAAATGCATTCACTAACATGCACATAAACATATGTATACATACATATATACGTATACACTTACAAATAAAAATATAATACAAAATCTAAGATATTTTATATAATGCTTCTTTCTTAAGCTTTCATAAGTCAACTTGTGCATACATGAAGTGGATGGAAATGATGAGCACATGGAGGGAAGGCTTTTGCTAGCCTATGAAGGAGGGGAGGTTTTTTGAAGAAGCCATGAAGAGATGATGTGTGTATGACTTCTTTTGCACTCTTCCTTTGGCTATAAATAGCTCACCCTCTCATCACAATTTTTACACTTTATTCATGCTAGCTTAACTTCCTCATATCTGACCGAAATGAGGAATTTCTTTCTATGAAACCCTTCAAAATTGAAGTGACTACAACTTTCTAGTTTAACATTACTTCCCATTTTAAAGTTAGTTATGCTCCAAAGCATTTTCGAGCCCAGTTTAATGCCGAAATTACCTCTTTTTCATTCGAGTATAACCCCTCAGAATAAGACCCAAATCAAGTAATTCTTTTTCTCTAATCATGTGAAATTCTAGTTGCTTCAACTTTTATGTTGAGCACTTCTACTAATTTTGAGTCTAACTAGGTCCAAAGTACCACATTTTTACAGTTTTTTTGGGCTTTGTTATGATGAATCCGAGAATACCTCTTCTTCTCTTAGCCATAACTTCCTCATACCTAATCCAAGTTAGATGACCCTTTTATTGAAACCGTAGAGAAAAAATTTCCAACAAATTTCATGTTGACCACATTTAGAAACTCAAAGAGCTATGTATCCAAAAGCCCGATAGAAAATGACTTATTTTAAGGTCTAGTTTCTGGTAAAATCAATGATAATCCAAAGTCCTACACCACATTTCCCAGGTCGAGGACCACTTTTGGCATGGAATGGCCAAGCACATTAGGAAGCAAGGTGTTGGGGTTCGTGAGTTTGGATCATGAGTTAGTAAAGTTATAGCCTTTTCCAATAGGAATTCAACGGTGAGAACTCTTAAACTATTATTATTATATTTTGAATGATGATATGATGTTTGCAAACGGATGTTTAATATGATTTGATCATCAAGTTTGGTTGTTTTCATATGATTGTTGAATATATATATGTAAATCACGAATATACACATCGATAAGCACAAAGGAAATCACTTTCCTTTGAACTAAGGAAATGGTACGTGTATGGAAGTATTAAACCTCTTTAAAATGGTTTGAAATGTATTTGAAATGTTTTATAAACATTTGAAAGGGTTTTGGTGAAATTTGAAAAGAAATGGGAAATTTAGTTAAAAATAAGCACGTCGCGTAACGGTAGTTCAGAATTTCATGCTATAAAAGTCAAACTAATATAAAAGTTGGTATATAGCTCGGAATTCTTCAAGATAAGAATTTTTAGAACTATTATATCCATAGTTTTCCATTGAAGAAAGAAAATTGAGATTTCGATAAGTGAATTTTGAAATATGAGTAAAATAAGTGTTTCAAAAATCCTGAATTTGCAGTTCGAATCCAAAACTGAATTTCCTTGAAAATGATGTTTCAAAAATATGGAATAAATATTATAAATATTTTATAATGTTTTAAAAGTTATCTGATTAATAAAAATTAAATAGCTTGAAAAGCACTTTCCGTCGCACTTTTCCACGGCAGTTTTCTATAACTTTTGAAATATAGTTTTAAACTTAAAAATTCTTTTCCAAATCTTTTATAAGTGATTTTAAAGTATTTAAAAGGAAATTTTAAGGATTTATGAAATGGTTAAAATGTCTTAATGATTTAGAGTCGATCAAATAACTTGATCGCCTTATGGGTGTCAAAGAGATAGTGTGTAGGCTTATGTTTGAAAAACAAGTTTCATGCTCTTCCTAATTATCTGGACTGACACGATGGATGGGATAGTGAATTTGAATTTTTTGGATTGAAATTTTCTAAAGAATAACATTTTCCATCATTAATACGATTTGGATTTTATGGAGATGATCTTCTTGTAGCCCGAAGAGGGAACTTGTACTATTCGTGGAATATAAAAGGTGATTTCGCCGTTATTTCGTCCATAATGTTTGTTGAATACGGGGATTGATATTGAGTAGAATTAGATGATTTCTATAAATTTTGCTCACTTAATATTTACTAGTTTTGGAATCAACATCCTAGATATGGTGGTTTTAACTCGATCAAAATACAGAGTATTGAATTAAGAAATCTTTGTTAAAATGTAAATGAAATGATTTTGGGAACGTTTTAATAAGTGTAACTGAAATGACTTCAAATTATTCAAATTTAAGGGTTTTATGTAATCAAAGGTTTCGATAATTGAGGTTTGATAATTTCGTATATATTGGAAGTAATGTTTTAGATATATATATCTCCAAGGGAGATTTTTGATTAAAAGAACTTAATCAATTAAAGAATGATTCCCTATTCACAAAACCTCTTTTTGTTGATGATTAGACTTGAAAGAACCGGACTCGGATATGGGGTAATCCCTATTCGAAAACCACTTCAAACCAATTTACGCTCGAAGTAAAAAATGCTGAAAATAAAAGTATTAAAGATGGAGATATTCATGATGTAGGGATGATTGCCACTAGTCCCTAGAGGTGAAATTTACCATATCATACATTTGTGGTGACAAGTAGTGCCCCGTTATGAAAACCTTCGATGAAAGGAGTTATGGCTAATAACCCTTGGGTAATTCTCGACAGGATGTGTTGGGAGAGTGCCTTCGGTTTCGTTCAGTCCCACAACGAACTTGTACGGATGGATATCTGACATTGCATTCTTGAGATTTCATCGTTGACTTTTATAAACGTAATCTGTTTGGTAACTGAGAAGGCAACTTCTCTTAGCTTAACACCCTTCTCCGAGACGTATGAGCTCGGATGTTGTATGTTTGTGAAAGTCATCAGTGATCAAAGGAATGGCAATATGGAATTTAAAGTGGAATGCGTTGTGTGAAAGGTAATTGTGACCTTATGCCTCATCACTCTGAAATGATAGAAACAGGGTAGAATTGGCATGGCTATATGGGCCGCTCCTATAAGGATATGGTTATCACCTTTCTAAATAACCCTCTACATATCGTGTTTGTTGTGTATGTTATGAGATGTCTCAGATAGGTTAGGAAAGACTGGGTTGATGTCATATTCAGTACTATTCAGCGAAGGGGTAGGTCGGTTCTATGTTGGTTTAGGAATTCAGTGTATGAACCTTAGGTACATTTTTCTAGAGATGTATTGTATGGCAAGTAGTCCCTTACTTTGTCATTTGTATGGAAGTCATTCTCGAATAGGTGCCTGTCATTTTGTTTGTAGAGCCTAGTATGCTGAAAATTAATAATGGTAACATTTCGGCTAAGATTGATAAGTTACTTGGAACTATTTTCAAAGATATGTCATTAAAAATAATATCAGGTATTTTGATATAGAATCTTTTGGTTATCATAAGGTAAAAACCTTTTCCATGTTTATATGCAGCGTTGCCTTATGAGGTAACTTTTTGTTTTCAGAACGTGAATTTTGAGTTCTCACACTGGTCCCATGGCTGACCCGAAGTTTATTTTTCCTTTCCTTAAACTCTGGTGCTCTAATTTTCTCCGGGCAGCCTAGTAGTTAGGTTTAGTTTAGAAAAAATCTAGATGGAGCACAAGGCATGAGTAGGAAGATTTACTGAAGATTTTTTTATCTATTTCCATCACACTCTTGTACTATAGTATTCCACAAATTTGTAAGGACAGGGTTTATAACTGACCAGGTTTTAACTTTGATAAATGTATTTTTATTTCCACTGTAAATATTATTTGCTGAAATTAAATATGTGAGATTATGCTCCATCTTTATTTTTCTTTCTTACACCTAATGATCCACTTTTCTGGCACTTGCATCTATAGCACATGAATACCAAGAATGTATTAGTGTCGATTTCTAAGGGTCGAAGAAACGATTTGTTACAGTCGTAAACCCTGCATTTTCAAGTAATCTCGTTTAACAACTCCAGGCCATTTATCACTGGACCTCTACCTTCTAGTGGATCGAAACCTTAACCCAAGCCATCTTTACCTTTAACTCCAGGTCCAAACCCAAGTTACTTTAGATTCTAGCTTTCAACAAAGTCGAAACTATTCAGAACAAATCATAACCTATAACTTTGGATCCATCCTTTAGGCTTTTGCGACTGCATCGAAAGGGCTATTTCGAAGTGATAATCAAATTACTCTTTTCAGCTTAAAAGATTGAAAAGAGGAGTATTCAAACCTTTCGACCCAGTTGAAAGGTTAATAAAAAGGAAGTTTTATAGTAAGGACTTATTCAAAAGATAATCTAAGGAAGGAATTCATATCCTAGCTCTCTACAATAAATCAAAAGAGACCAAAAGGACTTTCTTTTCCTACTAAATCAACATTGGGGTGTTGATAGGAATTCTTGTTAATAAAAGGTAATAGTAGAGTTTTAGTGAATTGATTTTTGAAAGTTAAAGCCTCGAAAGAAAATGGTAGTCTATTTCAGCTAATTGTTTTTGAAAATAAAATGGTTTGGGCGTTTTTCATACATGGTAATTTCGAAGACGAAATTCTTTTAAGGGGGAGAATGTAACAACCTTGAATTTTAGTAGATTGATTTTGGGATATTTAGAGTTATTTTAGATATTAAAAGGTTAAAATATAAGTTAGATAACTAGGATTTCAAAGATAGTGATTTATTTGATAATTAAAGTTGTTGAATTAAGTATTTGAAAATATTTAAAATAATTAAACCTTAAATTTCAAATGAATGGAAATGATTTTGAAAGTTGATTTAAATTCTATTTAAATAAGAATAAAGATACTAAAATTTTACTTTTGATATAAAAGCGATTCATTTTGTATAATATTTTGTTTTAGTTAATGTTTGAAAATAGCCTTTTGGGATGCTATTTTAGATTTTGATGAAACCAATTTCATTGGATTCGTAATAATGAATATCATGTGCCGTCAAATTTCGTGGCGATTGGACGTATCGTTTGGTCATGTGTGGTCGAAACGCATATAAATTAAGATCAAAAATTAATATAATATAATCAAGTTTGAAAATCAATCTTCTGCTCATGATCGAATTCGGTTTTGAGACTAGTTCCATTGTGTTTGAAATATAAGTACTACATATATAATGCCAGGCAGCATACCGTGGTAGGAGTTTGAAATTTTTGGACATTTAAAGTAGGATATTCTTGCCCATGCTCTCCACTATTTTTTCGTACCTCCACGTTGAGGACCATACCTTCCCTTTTCTATTTAGAAATGTGACCAAAAACAGAGAATGTTTAAAAAATACAAATCAAATCCAAGCAAATCCAATGGCGTACGTCGTTTTGGACCAATGCAAGCATTATCAGGTAAAGCCGTCAACTAAAAAAATGTTCGCGATATTAAGTGGAATGTATTCAAAGGTTGGATTGGGCTATGACATGGCAAGGTGACGCCCATTCGTAAATGAACGTTACGACAGTTTTCGTAAGATTTCTCGTCGTTGGGGGTGCTAGAGGAGGTAGGATCTAAAGGGGAATTACGGAGGATAGATAGAGCACCTACGGATGAAATTGAGCGGGGCATAGGCAATTGTGGCAATGGCAACTCAAAGTTGAATGGAAAACCATTTTTGGGTATTTTTGGCTAATGGCGACCGGAGGGAACTAGACTTAGGTGTGGGCTTATCATAGTCTAAGGTGTTCGAGGCGAGGTCCCGGTGGGACCTGGTGGTACAAGGCAGTGTTGAGAAGCATTACATGAAGGCAGCATTTGGTTTGGCTGTATTCGAATGTGTTGAGGCAGAAGGAGGATTAGTGGAATTGAATGATGATTAGTTAAGTGTTGTGTAATTAATTATTATATTATAACTTAAAAATCGATATCATAAAATTTTAATAACTCTCTCATGCTAGGTTGGTCGTGGTGAAACCTGTTGCGTTGCGCTCGTGTTAACATAAGCATTGCGATGGAACTGGTTTGGACGGACTTGGAGATAGTTGAAATTTTGGGCTAAAATCGAACGTCGTTTGATTTTAGATCCAAATCGGAATGCTTCGAGGACAATTGAAATAATGGTGAGTTAAACTTACCTTTTTGGTTAACCGTTTATGTTATATAGTTGATAAAAATTATTGATTGGATGTTTGGATGATTTGCCATTTTATTAGTTGGTTTGGATATATTCTTGCCCTGGAGCAGGTGAGACCCTATTATGTTCCCATGTAAGAGCGGTGACCCTTTATATACGATCCTGCCTCGAAGTGGTTGATTTATACTATTTGATTATATACTTTATGTGAAGCAGGGGAACAGTTTGGAAGGATCCAACATGATTCCTCATCTCTATTTATTTTATTTACATAAATATATGTATGTGCGTTGATATATATGAGTTGTGATCCTAGGGTACAGGTTGGAGCGATCTAACGGGATTCCTCGCTATTGTTGATTTAATTTCAATAAAATTCGTGTTATATTAATTACTGGATATGAAACCTGATTTATGGACACTATTGGTTGTGGCATTGTATATGTTCAAAACTAAAGCCCGTTAGTGATGGAAAGTAAATATCGATATTGATTAACGTTAATTAGCCAATGGCCTCAAATTGGTATTTTAAAATACAATAAATTGCCGTTTGGGTTGGGATTTGTTTTTGAGGCAGGAAATGATTAAAAAAATCAGAAATTGCTTTTTGGAAATATTTTTCTTTAAAGAATTTTATTTCTATTTTATTCTAACTTTTTTATTTATCTTATTCTAAGTTATCTATTTATATCTAATATTGTTTTAAAATTCATTTAATTATATTTAATATTATTTTAAATTTTATTTACAATTAATATTGTTAAAATTATTTATTTATAATTAATATTGTTTTTTATATGCTTATTAACACTTTACTATTTAAAAATGTTAATTATTCAATCAATTAATATGGTACGAAATTAATAATAATGATTATTAATAATACGGAAATTAACTTATAGTGAGGAAAAAGATTAATTATTAACATTTTATTTGTAATGTTTTGAATTATTATTTATTATTTTTCTGATAATCTGAAGTAAACAATTATGATTTATTTATAATGTTTACTACTGATTATTATTATTATTATAGTACCGTAAAGTAAATGATTAGAATTAATTTATAAATGTTTTCGAGACCCATAAATAGAGTTTCATAAATATATTTGGATTTTATAATGGCAATTTATAAAATGATTTGAAGACATAAGGGAAGATTATTTGCAAGCTGAAAGAGTTTTATAAATGATTAGATATTACAAAAAGAGTTTAAGAAATGGTTTTATAGATTTATAAAAGGGTTTTTTAAATGGTAACTTGCTATGTGACAAGTGTTTAGTTGATGAACTTGTTTGTTAAAAGGTGTTTTGGAATGATAAAGGGTTTTACAGGAAGATGGTTAAAAATAATAAACCGTTTATTTTAAAGGGAATTGTTTTTATATAAAATATATTAAAAAGAGTTTTATCTAGTAAAAGGATTTATAAAAATTAGTTATGAATTAGAAATAGATTTTGGAATTGGGAAAAAGGGTTTGGGTTTTATGATTTCTAAAAGGAGATTTATAAATTGGTCTTAGAGATCAACGGGGGAAGTTTAATAAATGGTTTGAGCATTATAAAAAGTGTTTTCCTTAATTGAACATGAAGAATATTAAAGAAGCGTTATAAATAGATTTTCAGATATTTCTTAATAAAGAGATTTTAGAAAGAAATGGTTGATTTTAATGGCATGATTCGAGGGGCATGGATTGCCTACATTTTACTATGGATTCATCGAGATAATGATGTAACCATTGAGTTAAATGTGATCTATGATATATACGGAATGGAGCTTTCCATGTCTATTCTTATATGTTTTCAAGTATTTGGAAAGAATTGGTTTGTGAATATACTTATACTAGTGAGATAAGTAAATGAATATTTTATTAAATATTTGAAAGATGATTTTAGGTTAGTGGAAGATTAATCTAAGAGGCTTGGTGCCATGGCAAATGAAATCTTTATTTGAATGCTTGTTTATTTGACAGTTAAATAACCGATTATCAATCTTGGCCTATATGTGTAACCGTTCTTAATTTTGGTTGTATGAAAATATTTCATACTTAACACCGAATGATTTTAACTCTAGGAATATCTTGGAGAAACACAAGAATTATATGGTATAGCAACCGTAGGTGGTGCTGTAATATATGTATAAACTCGATTTGTTATTCTAGGACTAACGATGAGGAGATCTATCCACTTAAATGGTGTGGGGGTTATTCCCCCTTATGTGTATAGTCTGATTATTTCCTAAAGAACCAACATCGAGCATTCTGGAAAATCGACGATTTATTTTTGGAGTGCCAGGGAAGTGGAAGAGTGTACTCGCAAGAGATGACATGAAAATCGTAACCAATCTACGACCATATATGGTTCTATAGAGGATTTCTGAGATATATTGAGATTTTGGAATTCACGTGTGGTTCCGAGACCCCTTGGGTATGGGAATCCATATGGGATTCTATGATCTATTTTGGTGGCGGTGCCTAAGCTGAAATGTCGGACATAACCTCATCAGCGATAATGACTAAAGCAAGAGATAGGAGGCATGGCCAATAGGGTTCGCAAATCCATAGGGTGTACTCTGCTCCACCTAGACGTTCCTTACAGTTGTTATGCTTGCATGGGGTGATGCATCCGGTTAGACTAGCTATGTTTTTCTTGTAGTACATCACTAGTGATGTATGCTGCTACGGAAGGATATCTTTGATCCTTGTGCAGGACGATCTTTTCTTGAAGTATAGAGGACACCACCATGGAATCCTACGCAATTAGCGAACATGCCTATCGATCTTGATTATATTCCTAGTATCGTTGTGATGTACTCTCACAAGCATCATAGCTACTTGATTATTATTTTCACCCTTAAGCATTATTATAATACAAATGGATTTTCTACAGCGAATATTTTGGTTATCGTAAGGTAAAAACCCTTTCGTGTTTATGCATGGCATAGTTCTAACGTGGTACTTCTAAATTTCAAAGGTTTCTATAACTTTAAAGCCCAGTTGGGTGTGTTTTTCTTATGCTTGTTTTCCATGCTGACTCGATTGTTATTTTATTATAATGCTTAGGTCAAACTATGCACATTAGATTTTCTGATTGGACGCTTGGAGCTTTAGGAGGCGAACTGGAGACCAAAGACGTATTCATGTATATGGTTGTTTTTCAGCTACATTCATTATTGTATTTATCAGTAACTGTAAGAACATGCTGCTATAACTGTTCGGGATGTAATAAGTGTGTATACTCTGGTTAGGGTCTATGTGTATATATTACAGTTTTTCTTTTGTGTAAAGATTTGTTGTCTATTATAGATTATTCATTCCACTGTGAGATACTGTGTGGTTTAGTTTTTATTCTTATCTTCTCTCTCTCTCTCCTTTCTTCTTTCTTTTTCCTTCTTCCTTTCCCTAACTATCACGGCCTGAGATTTTCGACATCGAAAATCGACATCAATAGGTCCACAGTATTACTGCCGAACAATCAAACGTCGGAAATATTAGATCGTTAGGGAAAGGAGAAAGAGGTAGAAGAAGAAAAATAGGAATATCAACACAGAATCTAACAATTGCAATGGAATGATATATAGCAGGTAACAACTGGTCTTTATATGAAAAGAACCACAACTGTTTTCATACATTATATCACCGGAGTACAATACATCAATGCAATAACACTGGACAGTTATAATAACTTCTCCTCATAGAAGCTGAATATATAGCCTACTATACACAATAGAATATAAATCAGATACGTGATATATGTAACAACCCGCATATTTTACAATTGAATATTTAAATATTTTATTTTAGTATTTTATCATTAGTCGGATTTTAGTCCGAAAAGTTAATTTTTGCATACGGTCGAATTAGGACTCTGAACCACTTCCATTGGGTCCAAAACACCGTTTGCGATCTTTTTGAGTATAAACTTTGATATGCTTAGAGTTAAGGGAATTTTTCCACTTTTTCACTTTGGGCTTTGGGTTTTGTTTAGCCCATTAGCCTAAACTATTAACTCTAGCTCAACCCCCTTCGCTTCATAACTCTACTTTCATTTCCTAACACTCAAGCTTCATCAAAAATGGACGAAGGAATGGGAAATTAAAACTCCAAGCTCAAGTTCATTTGCAAATCCAACATCAAACTCCAAATTCAAAGAGAAGCCATTGATTCTTCCTTTGCTCTCAAGCTTCTTCTTCATTGATTTTGTGTAAAGGTGAAATTTTTATCTCACATCTTTGTCTATAACTATCTTTGATTGTTAGGTATGAATTGCTAACACTTATTCATGTGCATTTCCTATTGATTTGGATTGAATTGGTGAAAATCCCAAATTTTTAGTGTTTTGGGTTCAAATCTTTAAAATTCTAATCTTTGATGTTTGAACACGTTTTTGGTGATGCATCGAGGAGCCAATACGACCGGGTAGCCGATGGGCGTAATCCTCTAGCGTTCGTGCTCGATCGGTTGCAAATTGAGAGAGTTTTTGCACTTCAAACCCTTAGGTCGCTCGGCAAGCACATGGATGATTCTCGGCCTGCAGTTAGGTCTACCTGCCATAGGTCGCAACCCATAGGTCGTTAGGTCACTCGGCCTTCTTCTACCCCTTAGGTCGTTTCATGTTAGGTCGCTCGGCCCATTAAGTCGCACGTGAATATAGGTCGCACCGTCCATAAGTCGCTCGGCACTGATTTGGTCATGCCATGCTAAGTCGCGCCGTGCTAGGTCGCTCTTGGTATAACTCGCACCACCTAGATCGCCCCATCTTAGGTCGCTTGCATCCTTATGCTTCAACTCCTTAGGTCGCTCGGCTTGTTAAGTCGGCATGCAGTTAGGTCGCAACCACTAGGTCGCTTGGCCTTCTGATTTAGGTCGCGCCTGCTATATCTTGCAACCAGCTTAGGTCGCGCCATGAATGGATCGCACCTACTCTTAAGTTGCTCGGCCGGTTATGTCGCGCCGTTCCTTAGGTCGCATGTAGTTAGGTCGCACCGCCCTTTAAGTCGCCCCTTCTTTAAGCCGTGTGCTATTTCTTGAGCCATTGATTTCTTGTGTTGACTTATGTTAACTCATAAGTCGTGGCTGTTAAGTCGCAAGGGTAATTCCACTTTGATGAATTTGGAATCGAATTCTTTGGATTTTATTCACGTCTTTAAATGTGAATTTTTGTGATTTATTGTTTCTACAATCATTTTTGTGATTTGTCACTTCATCTCACTCATACGAAAAATCTAATTAAATGGCTTAGTAAAATAAATGGTATGAAATCCTTGCATTTACTTCACCAGTTAATTCTTGGACTTGTTCGATTGAATCATTTGTGACAATATTCGAGGGGAGATCTACAATTTGTTCGTAAATATTTAAGTTAAGCTAGTGGTTATGGGACATGAAGCTAAGCTTATATATTTACTAGCTTACTGTAGTTGACACTTCTTGATGATTGATGATGATCGTTTTTGTGATTTAGACTAGAAAATGTGCGATGTCTCTTTGTCTACGAGGGAGACTAAACCCCGTTTCTGTGGAGCTTTGGCTCAATTTGGTGTGGTAGCGACCCATGGTCTACGGGCCGTTTTGTAGAGCTTTGGCTCAAAAATAATGGTTAGCAACCATGGAATAGCGTTCCATTTTGTGATACAAGTTGGTGAGTTTTCATGCTCTTGCTTTGTGATTGGCCTCCCTCTTTTTTTGATTTCTGGATTTCCGTTGATGATTTCTGGAATTTTTATTTTCACCGATTTTCGTGATTTACATTGATAAGTTTTATCAATATTTGTGCATTGGTGAATTTGTGTGTCATTAACTTTTGTGATTGGCATTGATATTATTGTCAATATTTATGGTTTGGTGAATATAAATAGAGAGTATGACATTCTTTTTGATCTTTGAGAAGATTCTCGTGATATTAATTAATCTCTTGTTGATTTTCAATTACATACTTATTACAGTATGGCTTTATGGTTATCATATGTTTACGTCATATATCTTATTCTATATCATTTTATCTGATATTTATAGCTAGACTGATCCGTTTATTATTTTCTTATTAAATAATACTCGGGTCAGACAGAGATGTTACAGGTGCTTCTGCTTGACTTCACATCTCAGATTATCATCCTGAGTTTTGGCTAGCTACTTAGATTAGCAGTTTTTGTTGTATACATTTAGGATATAGACTCATTGATGTATCTATATTCTTTTGTCTAGCACTTGTAGCTATTCTTTTGTGACACTGTGGATCTTGTTTGACCACTACTCTGATGTACACTTTCATGTGTTATATATTCATATCTATTTCCGCCTTTGTGATATGGATGTCTGTGACTGATTTGTGTTAGGTTTATTTCTATGTTTGTTTCCGAAGAATATATATAGCCACTGTGTAGTAGCTTTGAGTTTGTATCAGTATGTCGGAGTTCCTCCTGAAACCCAATGCATGTTGTACTATCTGACATATCGGTGCTCGCACAAAGCAATTACACGGATGGTCGCTCCTCAACAGCCTTATTCTCCGTGCTAGTTGACGGCATTACACCATAGTATCCTTGGCTAGAGTGGGTATAGAGGTGGGGCGTCATAGCTTAGTATCAAAGCCAATCTTCAGAACAATGTAGAATAATCTAGCAAGGATCATCGTCCTAAGTTCATCTTAGTAGTCGTGCTTTAGGATTTAATTCGAGTCTTCGTACCGATTCATCCTATTTTCTTTATGATTCCTTGTTTACCTATCAAGATTGCTTGATATTCATTTGGTGAATAACCTTATCCTTCTTATTTCTTTCTTTCAAAAAGGAAGAGAAATGGTTAGACCTGGTCGTCCCAGCGCCGGTCAATCTCGTGCTACTCCCCAAGATGGATTATTTACGTTTGCCCAACAGCTTCTTGATCTAGTAAGGAATGCTCAAGCAGCCAGATCTAATCCGGAGTCTACTCACCCTAGGTCTGAATTTGCAAGTTTGTGCAGCGATTATACTAATTTGGGTGGAAAGCCTTCAAAGGTTCTGAAACCATTATTAAAGTACAGGCATGGCTGAGATTGTGCGACAGAATCTTTCCTCGCATGAATCTTATTGATCTTCACCGTGTTTAGGTGGCCTCTAGTATGCTCCAAGAAAGAGCATTAGATTGATATGAGCTTCTGATTTCTGAAATAAATGAAGCGGATCTTACTTGGAAGAAATTCTGGGAACGCTTCGAATTAAAATTTGTGCCAGAAGCCGAGAAGGTGACTTTGGCTCGCCGTTTCATTGACCTTGTTCAAGGTGAATCCTCCGTGACAGATTATGTCGCATCCTTCGAGTCACTTTCTAAATACGGGGTCCAATATATAAACACCACATTGAAGAAAAACCAAAGATTTGTTTATGGCTTAAATAAAAATCTCAAGAAGCCATTACTTCTAAAATTAGAAGTTTCTTTTGATCAGCTCGTTGATACCGCTCTTCGTCTTAAAGAGGCAGATAGGGAGAGTGATGTTGAAGTTATGGGTGCCATACCAAACTTCAACAACAAGAAAAGGCCTAATAAGTTCAAAGGTCCTTATCCCAACAATAAGAAAGGGAAGCAAGCCTCTCCGGCAACTAAGACTTCTACCTCAAGTGGTGGGCGATGCTACAACTGTGGTTCTAAGGACCATTATGCGAACAAGTGTTCAAAGCCTCATGCTTGTCGCTAATGCAAAAGCCTGGATCATTATTTATCTTCTTGTCCCAAACTTCAAAATAGGAAGGAGGGAAAGCTTAATGTTGCTCAAGCCCCTGGCAACACATCTCGTGGTAAAGGTATTTCTCATTCTATCCTTGATGGCATTATTTTATTTCATGATCATCCTATTTGAGTTCTTTTTGATACGGGTGCGTCCCATTCTTTTATTTCAAAAGAACTTGTTTATACTTTTTCTTTGGATGTTTTGTGTTTAATGACTTCTTTGAGAATTGCAAATCCGGTTGGTGGATCCGCAACAATCAGTTTATTGTGTAAAGATGTCGAGATTATTTTGTGTGATTTTTCTTTCCAAGCCGATTTGCATGTTATGCACTACTTGGACTTTGGAATGATTTTGGAAATGGATTGGCTTAACCGCTATAAAGCCCAAATCCTATGTCCTGAGCGGACTATTCATCTTCAACACCCTCAATCTGTTAAGTAGATTTCTATTGATCTTAAAGATTCGGATTCCAGCTTAGTTGCATCTTTATATTCTTTAAATCCTCATGATGACGATAATGATGACGAGGAGGATATTATTTCTCTTATTCACGTTGTTCGTGAATTTTCCGACATATTTGAGCCCGTTTTAGGATTACCACCTAAGCGAGCAATTGAGTTCAAAATTAATCTCATCCGTGGAGCTCAGCCTGTCACTCGTCCTCCTTATCACATGTCCAATAAAGAAAATGAGGAGATGCGCAAACAATTATTCGAATTGGAGACGAAGCAATTTATTTGCTCTAGTTCCTCGCCTTGGGGAGCTTCGACTATTTTTGTGAAGAAATCCGATGGTACACTTAGGCTTTGCGTTAACTACCGCAAGCTTAACGATCTTACTATCAAGAATAAATATCCTTTACCTTGGATTGATGATCTATTCGATCAACTTAGTGGTGCTAGAGTCTTTTCACAATTAGACTTAGCTACTGGTTTTCATCAGCTTCGTATTGCAGAGGATAGCATTCCTTTGACATCTTTCCATACTCGTTATGGATCTTATGAATGGCTTGTTATGCCATTTGGTTTAATGAATGCTCCGGCTTATTTCGTTGACCTTATGAATAGAGTTTTCAAAGACTTCCTCGATCGGTTTGTTCTCATCTTTATTGATGATATTCTTGTGAATTCAAAAACCGAGGAGGAGCATGAAAAGCATCTTCAGATTGTGTTGGAAACTCTTAGGAGAAATCAATTGAAAGCAAAATTTTCTAAATGCCACTTTTGGCAATCTCGTGTGAAGTTTCTCGGTCATATTATTTCTGAATCCGGAATTTCCGTGGATCCTTCAAAGATTGAAGTGATTCAAAATTGGAAGAGACCGAAGAGTGTGATGGAGATCCGTAGTTTTCTTGGATTGGCAGGTTATTACCGCCGTTTCATAAAGGACTTTTCCAAAATTTCCATTCCTCTTACTAATTTGACAAAGAAGGGAGTTGGTAGGACAAATGTGAAGCTTCTTTTCAGAAATTAAAAGAACACCTTTCTGATGCTCCTATTCTTGTGATTCCCGAGGAAAACCAAGATTTTATCGTTTATACCGATGCTAGTCGCATTGGTTTGGGTGGCGGTCTTATGCAAAGAGAACGTGTTATTGCTTATGCTTCTAGACAATTGAAGCCTGCTAAGACTAGATTACCACTCATGATTTAGAGCTCGCGGCTATTGTCTTCGCCCTTCGTATTTGGCGTCATTATCTTTTGGGAGAAAAAATTATTATTTACACCGATCATAAATCTTTGAAGTATCTGTTTTCTCAAAAGGAACTTAATTTGCGTCAACAATGTTGGCTCGAATTTCTTGCAGCTTATGATCTTGATATTCTCTATACTCCCAAAAAGGGAAATCGTGTTGTTGATGCACTTACCGTAAGCAACAAGCGGTTGTTTCTATGAGGATATCCGAATGGAATGATCTCGGAATTCTATCCATTTGTGAGAATCGAGATAGTGTTTTCGATTTATGTTCATCTCTTGTTTTATGTAGCCTTGGGGCTCATCCTCCTCTTTTAGACCGCATTTTTGAAGCTCAAAAGCTAGATCCCGAATTGGCTCATCTTGGCCAAAATCTTAGGGATAAAATTGATATTGAAGGTTTGAAAGACTTTGATATTGATTCTCGTGGCGGCATTCGAAAATTTGGTAGGCTTATCGTGCCAAATATTAGTAATCTTCGTAAAGACATTTTAGAAGATTCACATCGTTCTAAATTTACCATTCATCCCGGTAGTAGTAAAATGTACGCGGACATGAAGCGACTTTGTTATTGGAAGGGAATGAAATCTGATATTGCTAACTTTGTTAAGTGTTGCATGACTTGCCAACTTGTCAAGGCCGAACATCAAAGACCCGGTGGGTTATTGCAACATTTAGAAATTCCAATTTGGAAGTGGGACCAAATTTCCATGGATTTTATAGACGTGCTTCCCCGTTCTCATTCGGGTCATGATAGCTTATGGGTGATAGTCGGTAGACTTACTAAATCCACCCACTTTATTCCCGTTCGGTCCAATCGAACCGTTCCTCTCTTGGCCAAACTCTTTATTAAAGAAATTGTAAAATTGCATGGAGTCCCTACTTCTATTGTTAGTGATCGTGATCCATTGTTTACTAGTGGAATTTGGAAGAGTCTTCAAAAAGCTTTGGGAACGAAGCTTAATTTTAGCACCGCTTATCATCCCCAGTCCGATGGACAAACTGAGCGTGTGAAACAAACTCTTGAAGATCTTCTTCGTGCATGTGTTCTTGATTTTGGTGGAAGTTGGGAAGATCATATTTCTCTTGTTGAGTTTTCCTATAATAATAGCTTCCAATATAGTATTGGTTTGACACATTTCGAGGCACTCTATGGAAGGCCATGCCGATCTCCTTCTTGTTGGCTTGAGGCCGGTGAGAAGCTGGTTTTAGGTCCAGATTTGATTCGTGATTCCACAAAAAAGATTGACCTTATTCGTCATAGGATGAAAGAAGCCCAGAGTAGACAAAAATCCTATGTCAATAACCGGAGAAGGAAATTAGAATTTTCTACGAGAGATCTTGTGTTTATCCGTGTTTCACCTATGAAGGGTGTAGTACGTTTCAGTCGATCGGGAAAGTTAGTGCCTCGATATATTGGGCCATTTCCTATCACCGAATGTATTGGTTCCATGGCTTATCGCCTTTTATTACCGGCTCAGTTTTCTTCTATTCATGACGTGTTTCACGTTTCTCGATTGCGGAAATGCCTTCGAGATTCCGATTCTATTCTTGAGCCTGGTGTTGTGGAAGAAATTGAAGTTTCGCCTAATTTAACATATGAGCAACATCCTATTCGTATTATCGCTTTGGAGGTCAAGCGCCATCGAAATAAAGATGTTCCGCTTGTTAAAGTCCAATGGTCCTCAAATCCTAAGGATTGCTCTTAGGAATCTAGAGAGTTCATCGAGCGAACACATCCGGACTTACTTTCTCGTGCTCCATGAGGTGAATTTCTTATTTCAAATTTCTTTTGTGTTGATATGCTTTCATGGTTGTTACCTTATATTTTCTTCTTAAGTATTGCGATCTTTTTGAGTATAAACTTCCATTGGGTCCAAAACACCGTTTGCGATCTTTTTTAGTACAAACTTTGATATGCTTGGAGTTAAGGGAATTTTTCCACTTTTTCACTTTGGGCTTTGGGTTTGGTTTAGCCCATTAGCCTAAACTATTAACTCTAGCTCAACCCCCTTCCCTTCATAACTTTACTTTCATTTCCTAACACTCAAGCTTCATCAAAAATGGAGGAAGGAATGGGAAATTAAAACTCTAAGCTCAAGTTCATTTGCAAATCGAACATCTAACTCCAAATTCAAAGAGAAGCCATTGTTTCTTCCTTTGCTCTCAAGCTTCTTCTTCATTGATTTTGTGCAAAGGTGAGATTTTTATCTCACATCTTTGTCCATAACTATCTTTGATTTCTAGGTATGAATTCCTAACATTTATTCATGTGCATTTTTTATTGATTTGGATTGAATTGGTGAAAATCCCAATTTTTTAGTGTTTTGGGTTCAAATCTTTAAAAATCCAATCTTTGACGTTTGAACACGTTTTTGGTGATGCATCGAGGAGCCAATACGACCGGGTAGCCGATGGGTGTAATCCCTAGCGTTCGTGCTCGATCGGTTGCAAATTGAGAGAGTTTTTGCACTTCAAACCCCTAGGTCGCTCAGCTTGCACATGGATGATTCTCGGCCTGCAGTTAGGTCGGCCTGCCATAGGTCGCAACCCATAGGTCGTTAGGTTGCTCGGCCTTCTTCTATCCCTTAGGTCGTTTCGTGTTAGGTCACTCGGCACATTAAGTCACGCATGAATATAGGTCACACCGTCCTTAAGTCGCTCGGCATTGATTTGGTCGTGCCGTGCTAGGTCACGCCGCGCTAGGTCGCTCCAGGTATAACTCGCACCACCTAGGTCGCCCCATCTTAGGTCGCTTGCATCCTTATGCCCCAACTCCTTAGGTCGCTCGGCTTGTTAAGTCGGCATGCAGTTAGGTCGCAACCACTAGGTCGCTTGGCCTTTTGATTTAGGTCGCGCCTGATACATCTTGCAACCATCTTAGGTCGCGCCATGTATGGGTCGTACCTGCTCTTTAGTCGCTCGGCCGATTATGTCGCGCCGTTCCTTAGGTCGCATGTAGTTAGGTCGCGCCACCCTTTAAGTCGCCTCTACTTTAAGCCGAGTGCTATTTCTTGAGCTGTTGATTTCTTGTGTTGACTTATATTAAGTCGTAAGTCATGGTTATTAAGTCGCAAGGGTATTTCCACTTTGATGAATTTGGAATCGAATTGTTTGGATTTTATTCACGTCTTCGAATGTGAATTTTTGTGATTTATTGTTTGTTAACGTGAAAATCACACGCTAACACCCCGGTGTAAAATGAAGTTGAGTGAAAGCACCACCCGTGAACACGGGAACTAATGAACAAGTAGAGAAATCACAGAAAAAGCAGAAAAGACAATAGTTTTTATAGTGGTTCGGCTTAGAAGAAGCCTACGTCCACTTTAACTCTCTATATTACTGAATTTGATTACAACTTTATAACAGTCTTCAATTACAACACACTTTAAACCAATAGATCAAACTTTGATGGAGAATAATCTTCTGAATTCATGTTGAATGATGTAGATTTTGTCTTGAAGATCGTCGTAGAGTCCTTGGTGTTTGGAGTACTTGAAGTGTTGAATGAGTCGAGAATTCAGCAGAGTATCGGCGCTTGAAATGATCGGCCAAAAGTCCCCTCCATGCTTGTGGTAGGTTGGTATTTATAGGAAAATTTTACCCTTAAGTCGTAAGCTATGTTCGACTCATGGCAACCCATGGCCGAGTTAAGTTGGGTCGTGGGCGACTCAGCTGGTAGAGTTCAAGCTTGGTATCAGAGAGCCTTCGGTCTTCTGGATATAGCGCAAGTCCTATCTCGTCCACGGGTTAAGAGATCATGGCCGACTTATCAGACTAAGCCCTTGGTTCCTCAATGGTTTACTTCTTCAGAATCACAAGTCATGAGTCGCTCACGAGTCAATTCTCTTTGACATAAGCATTGTGACAGCGGGCTACGACTTAGTGGTTTTAGATTGTAGGTGATTCATGCTGAGTCGTGAGTCGTGAGTCGCGCACGAGTCAACTGGACATGGTTTCTTGTTCGCTTGTTTGAGTCGCTGACGACTCAAGGTAGGTCGTAGGTTGCACGATTCTATGACTCGCGCAACTCCTCAATTTGTTGAGTCGGTAACTCGTTGAGTCGGCCTGTTTCATAAACCGTTAACCTCTTGAGTCGTTCCGCTTCTCTTAAGCCGCTTTGAATTTTAACTTGCTAGCTTGTTGAGTCGCTTCTACCTTTAAGTCGTGAATTACCTTGAGTCGTAGATCCACTGAGTCGGTAAGATCCTTAAATTGATGAGTCGGCGCTGACCTTAACTCGTTGACAAAATGGGGTTAACATTTGCCCCTCGAAGTACACGCCTAAGTCGTAGGTCGTGTGCTTCGACTCATCTTGACTCGCGCATGCCGGTTCATGTTCCACTACCCTGGGGTATAAAAGGCATGAACCGTCACTCTTACTTCCTTCTTCTCATTACCAATCTCCTAAGTCGCATCTGCCATTGATACTTCTCCGAGCTCCTCAATCCACCTCCGATTCTTTCGAGCATCACATTGCGTAAGAAATCTTGCTTTTCCTCCGATTGTCGATCATCACCAACCTATGCGCCCTGTCCTCATTTCCGATCTGCCCCCTTGAGCCCTGCGTTTTTGGTTGCTTTAGTCATCAATGGACCTAGGGTTGTCTGATCTGACAGTTCGCGATCTTAGGCGATTTAGTGGTGTGATAGAACTAGGGTTGTTGACTGAGAGTTTATTGGGTTAACGGGTTAGGAATTAGAAGGATAATGGGTTAGTAGTTAGAAGGGTAACGGGTTACTAACTTGAGAAGAGGTTGGTCGGTTGAAGGAAACGTGGCTCTAACTTGGACGCGATTCAGTGATCTTGAGCGCAGTAATTTTGAGCGATTCAATAACCATCGCGACTTATCCTTTGACCGACTTACCAACCTTCACGACATAAGTCTTAAGTCATAGCCGGGATAGGACTTGGAGAATTTCACGTTGCTTCAGACTGAAGCCTTTTCTATTTCTCTTATGACTTACGACTTAAGCACTGCCGACTCAAAGTGTTAACGACTTAAAGCATAGACGACCTAACCTAAGCCGCTTCATAACCTTTAACTCATGGGAGGGTTAACACATTGAATTGTCTTGGAGCATAATTCTGACTTGAACTTTAACTTGGTGTGCTGAAATAAACTGCCTGAGTACTGAATTGTTTGGACTTTAACTTGTTAAACTTTGTTGCATTTTTTCACAGGTCATTCTTGCGAGCTAATTACCTGTTTAATACAACATTTGCAGAAAAATGGGACGAATATACCGTCATTGACCGCCCACATCGAATGACAGATTAGTCGACAAAGAATAATCAACTTAAATGAACTGTGTGAACGAAATGCTACGAACTAATGAATTCAAGTGAAGTATTAAAGCAAAACTAAAATATCCAATTGAAGCCGATTCGTTTGCATTAACACTACACTTCAATTTTATATTAACAAGTCCTGAAATCTCATAATCGACGAATTGTCAACTAGCTTAATTTCAGTTATGTTTGCTTTCTGTTTTTGTTAGTTCTGCACCACACTTCACACTTTTTAGGAAACGTGCACCTTCTTATTTGAATGTCTAGTTCCTTTTATAGAATGGCCTCACATCGAGAAGAAGTAACGGAACAGATTGGAGAGGCTCTTCCAATAGCTGCTCCACTGGCTACTCCACCGGAAAGAGTCTCAACTTCCTTGAACTACCGGACGTTTAGCTTATTGCGCGCTCAATTTGGCATCGTTGAAGCGGATGCTATATTGCCCGGGCCAAATGATTTTGCTGATAGACCTCCCCGTGGTTTCGTCGCTGTCAACCGCCAAATGTGCTTGTGCGGTGCTATTCCTCCCTTCAACGAGTTTCTTCAGCAATTTCTACTTCGATCGACCATCTCCCCGTTTCAACTGCACCCCAATGGTTACGGCATTCTAATGGGGTTGTGTGTTTTATTCATGAGAACCCTGGATCGGCTACCGAGTTTCGCAGAAATTTGTTACTTATGTTCCTTCACCAAGACTAAAGATCATCCCTCCATTGTCGTCATAAGGAGTGCTAGGAATCGCAAACTCGTGACTGACCTTTCCGAAAGTGTTCATGGATTTTTAAATCGGTTTTTCTTTGTTCGCTGCCCCCCCAGGGTTTTATGCCATCTGGAGAGTAGGAAGTAAGATTACTTGCTTCTATTTTCCATTCCCGAGCTTTTCGAATTTCGAGTTTTTAAACGTTAATTTCGCTCTTTCCTTTTTCAGCACTTCCTCCCCCCTCTAGAGATCCAGGCCATAAGCAAGTTTTTGAGAGATTGACTGCTGTGGCCGCAGAAGAGAGGAGCATAAAATTTTTGTTGAGGGATGAACTTTTGCATCAGTATGGGCTTTTGCACGCTTCTCGCTCTACACACCCCCATGAGGTCCCTGACTCCCCGGCTAAAGCGTCGGATGCCCCAGTTTCTACTGACACATCCATACCAAAAGAACCTGCTTCTGAGGCTTCTCTAGTGAAGTGCTCCACTTCTGTCGATGTCGCGGGGTCATCTGGCAAACTTGCCCTGGTCACTGAAGAAGAAGAGCCTCGGGAGTCTCCTCCGCATTCAAAGAAGTCTGGTGACAAAGAAACTGGGAAAACAAGCCCTGCCAAACAGAGTGGAGATGAAACTTTCGAGGGGTTGAGCGACCTGTTTGTCACTTCACAGGAGCTCTTTAAAGACGACCCCGTTACCACCAGTGTTTCTTCTTCAGTAGCTAAGGCGACCTCTACTCTGCAACAGACTCCGTCGACTCAAGAGTTGACGCTAACTACTACACCCACAACTAGTCCACAATTAAAGAGTGGTTCATAGTTTGATGCGCGTAGTTTGCACATCACACACACTTAGAATTTTTCGGCACTTTTATGCTTCTGACTCTTTGTACTTCGAAGACTTCTAAAACTTATCTCTTTTTATTTCAGATTCTCCGATGGGACGCAGCGGCTCCTACTATGATGACTTCCAGCGCTACGGGAGGCGTAGCCAATATGATTATAGACGCTACCTCCCCTCTTACAGAAAATACGATGAAGAGAGAGCCGCCCGAAAGGCTCAGGAGAGGAGGGCGCAAGAAGAGCGTTCTGAGAGAAAAGAGAGGGAGGAGCACCACGATTCTTCCCATAAAGGCGATGATTCCCATAAGAGAAAATCCCACGATGACCGGGGAAAAAGTCATATGGTTGAGGAACTAAGCAAACGTGCCCGACACGGTGAGAAGCATACTTCTACAACTCTGGAAAAGATCACTGCCCCCGTCTCGCTTGACATTCCTTCCGGCTCCCCCGCTCTCGGGAAGACAGACATCCAAACAATAATTAGCAGGCCTAAATTCCAAGTTGGACTGGGCCCAGCCACTTTGCAAAGCCGGTTTCCATAGTGGTGCCTGAAGGGAGTGCGGTTCGATCTTGACTTGGTCCCTATCGACAAGCCTGCCATGTTACGAAATCTCGATGCCGTCAAGCTTGATATTGAAAGGATGTCGAACTGGCAAAAGCTTGTAAGACGAGCTTCAAAGGGTCAACCGTGCAAATATAGAGGCCATGCTTACTATGGAGAACGATAAAGCCGAATGGCAGAAGGTTCTTGAGCAGCATGATACTGAAATGAGGAGCATCACTACTTACAATGAAGAGCTTGAAGCAAAAGTTGAGGAACTTAAACAAGAGCTTACTACTTCCTCTACTTCCTACACTCAAAAAGAAGAAGTGCTCCTAAAACAAGTGAGAGATGCTCATGCTGGCCAAAGAGATGCCGAAGACAGGCTCGAAATGCAAAAAAGAATCAATGAGGGCTATATTGCTGATATTGCAGAGCTTCGGAAGAAAAACAGCTCCCAAGAGGCAGAGATTCAAATGCTAAAGCTTCAACTCTCCAAAGCTGAAAGAGAGCGTGATGAGGCCGTTGCCGGCAAAATTGCAGCTGAAGAATCTCATGAGGCAACGAAGACCAACATCAGCTCAACATTATTTGACTTCTATTTACATAGCGTTTTGGGGCGCAGTAGCCTCGCCTTTCTAGGCCCCAAGTACGAAATTACTCTAGCTGAGGTATGGGAGGCTGCACTTGATATGCTCGGTGCTAAAGGTGCTGGCTACGTCGAACCAGCTCTTGAGGAGCATTATTTTGATGACGATGCTCGCGCCGCTCTCGCCAAGGGAAAGGTACAAATTGCAAAATTAAGGGCCGAAATGGCGGTAGGGGAACATTCAGGAAAAACTATCTTAACTGCTCCGATTCAGCCTTCTCCTTTGGCCGAAATCGATATCATCGGTTCCAGTTCCCATTCTCCATCCCCTACTAAAGTTACCACTGGGATCACAAGGATACAAGGTGGAGATGAAGGCGACGAGAGTGCCGAGGCACAGGCTTATGAGGTTGATGCCAGGAAACCGACTCCTCCAGGTAACTCTACTGTTAATCTTGCCCAAGTAGACTGCTCATCTGTTTCTTACGATCTTGATGAGCTTCTTGACTATTTTCTGAACCTCAGCGAGCCTTTATCTCCTCTCTTTACTGACTTTAACTTCTTTTCTTATGTAGAGAAAGCACCGAGCATTGTTCAAGCTTCTCCTCCTCCAATTATTCCTTCTTCGGTCCTCCCAGTCACTCCTCCGTCCGCCTCCCAACCCGGGTCACAAGAGGAGCAAATAGAAGCTCTTCACGGCTTAGATGATCCTGTTGCTTCTCAAGATCCGAGAGGAGAAGAAACTGAAGGAAGCGAGAAGACCCCAGAACCCACTGGCTCCGATGATGAACCGTTAGCTAAACTTTTTTCTCCAGGGAGTGGGTCTTCCTCCAAGAAGAGAGGAAAGCAGGGAGTCTCTAAGAAGAAGAAGGAATCTTCAACTGGCGAAGAAAAACCGAAAGAAAGTCCGACCGTGCCCCTTTCTCCTTCGTCCTCTATTCTTACAAGCCGACCTAAGAAGTTGGTCATCCGGCCAGGTGCGGGCTCAAAGGGTGGACGGAAGAAGAAATGATGGCTTTGGTTCTGTGGCTTTCATATCGCTTTTTGCTTTTTGCATGTACTGACCGGAGATTGTGCGGGTACCGGCCCCCGCTTTTCTTTTACTTTTCACTTTGAAACCTGTACCTGTACAAAATTTTAACAGTGTTGAATAAAATGATTCTTTTTCTTTGTACAAACTTCTGTCTGTATCTGAGAATGCGTATATTATTCATTTTTGTACAAGTCTCTTTATATGATATTGCAGTGAGCTTGTGGTATGTTGTTCGAGCGTAATTTTACCAATATAGTTATACCATGTTGCCCCTATACCATAAGCTTGTTGCAATATTTTATATTTTGAGGGAACTTGTACTTTTATTTTCTGGAGAATAATTATTCCATACTTGGAGGAATATTATTTCGTTAAAAATAGAGTACAACTCCCTCCACATAAGTTTTTACGCTTCATCCTTCGAAGATATCACTTTTTCTTTTGTGCATATACACATTTTACCAAGTGAATTCTTCTATGTGGTAAAGCGGGCCTCTTAAGGGTACTTTAACTTCTTTTGAAGGAAGAGTATCTTCCAGAATAGGTGAATCATTCTTCCTTTGAGAATTAAAGTGTGCCTTTGAAAAGGGCTTCTCTCTCTGTTTTTTTTAGCCACAGTGAAGGGCTTTTTGATTTTTGCATCTTTGAAAAGCTGCACCTCTGAGGAGGGCTTTTTCACGTTTCAACACTTGGAAGTTTTATTTCAATCTTGGTGAAACGTGTGCCTCCGAAGGGGTCTTTCTGTTTGATTGTTCCTCCGGGAGGAGGTCTTTTCATTTCTGCCTCTGGGAAGAGGTCTTTTTGTTTTGTGGTGCCTCTGGGAAGAGGTCTTTTTTTCCTTTCTGCCCCTTGGGAGTGGCTTTTATTTTTCCCTGTTCGTTGGGAAGCGGGCCTCCGAAGAGGGCTTTTCACATTTCATTTCACGGGAGTGTATCGACCGATGATGAAATGTGTGCCTCTGAGCTGGGTTACTGTCTGGAAGTTTGGAGTTTCTTTCTCTCGGTTGGACGGATTCACGGGAGTGTATCGACCGATCATTCCGCAACTTTGTATCGAGAAAGATCTCTCTTTTTCTGGTTGGCCCGCTCGAGGTCATTTAGCATTTCAACTGTGGTGAAATGGGCCTCCGGAGAGGGCTTTTCACGTTTCAACACCTGGAAGTTTTATTTCAATCTCGGTGAAACGTGTGCCTCTGAGTAGGGCTTTTGCCTGGAAGTTTGGAGTTTCTTTCTCTCGGTTGGATGGATTCATGGGAGTGTATCGACCGATCATTCTGCAACTTTGTAACGAGAAAGATCTCTCTTTTTCTAGCTAGGCCCGCTCGAGGTCTTTATCCTCCGAAGAGTTGTGCCTTCGTAGAGCGCTTGTGCCTCTGAAGAGGTCTTTTGCTGATTGATGCTTGCTCGCCTATGTCTCTTTTGCCATCCATTCACGTTGGCGATCCGTGTTGTCTTTTGCAAGTGTCATCACTTTTTAGTTGCCAATGATTTCCCTTATCCAAAGAAATACACTTCATAGTTAAGCAAGTTGGTGGTGGTAGACACAGGCTATTTAACTGGTTGTTTGTTTATTCAAACATTTTCAGTTAGTTAGATATGGTCCACTTCCATCCACATTTCTCACTTTCGTTCGAAGCACTTATTTTGTAAGATTTGAGTACGGAAATCTTGAATGGTTTAGTGCTTGCTTGCTGAGTGGTGTCGGAGATCAATTGGTCTTGCGATGGGTAAGCTTCATTTTTATAACCCGCATTATTAAGTTGACATTTTAATGACACAATTAACGTATTTTATATGTCGAAATAAAACAAAGCAGTTTATAATAGTAGAGAACACAAGATTTATAGTGGTTCGGCCAAAAACTGGGCCTACATCCACTTTATAGCTTTTCATCATTTACTTGCTTTACAATTGTTTTCAATACAAGAATCATATATTTGCAATTCTTTTACAACATTTCAACAAAGCTTTTAAGTAAAATAAGGACGCAAATGATTGCTGTTCCAAGCTCTTAGGATTGGTTCTCCTTCGACAGTTGTGAGTTTGAATGTGCCATCAAGAAGCTTCGTGCCTATAACATATGGCCCTTCCCAGTTTGGCCCAAACACACCTGTAGCTGTCATGATTCTTTTCAGAACTAGGTCCCCAACTTCAAAGTTGCGCTGACGAACTTTGGAATTAAAGTGCCTGGCTATTCTTTGTTGATGAGCTGCAATTCTAAGTCTAGCATCTTCTCTTCTCTCATTAAGGAGGTCAAGTGCTTCCAATTGCAGTTTTCCATTCTCATCTTGATCAAAATGGATCCTTCTGTGTTAGTGGACTTCAGTTTCCACTGGAATCATTGCTTCTGATCCATATGCCAATGAAAATGGAGTATGCCCAGTTGCAGTTTTGTGGGTAGTTCTGTATGCCCATAGTGCAAGCGGTAACTTGTCAACCCAACCACTTTTCGCTTTTTCCAGCTGCTTTTTGATGGTTGATTTGATGATTTTGTTTACTGCTTCCACTTGCCCGTTTGCCTGCGGATGAGCCACTGTTGAGAAGCTTTTTCGGATCTTGAATCGTTTGCAAAAATCCTGGAACTCCTCGCTTTCAAAGTGAGTACCATTGTCTGTGATTATCTTCTGAGGCACACCATACCTACAAATGATATTTTTAGTCACAAAACTTATCATTTTCTTAGAGGTAATAGTGGCCAAGGGTTCGGCCTCAGCCCATTTAGTAAAATAATCAACAGCAACGATAGCATATTTAATCCCTGATTTGGCAGTCGGCAAAGGCCCAATGAGATCTATTCCCCAGATGGCAAACGGCCATGGACTGACCATTTGTGTTAGCTCAGTGGAAGGTGCTCTAGGAATTTTAGCGAATCTCTGGCGTTTATCACACTTCCGGGAATAGTCAGCAGCATCCTGATTCATTTCTGGCGAAAAGTATCCATAACGGAGGATTTTCTTTGCTAAAGTTTGACCACCTGTATGACCTCCACATTCCCCTCCGTGTACTTCAGTTAGAATCGTCTTAGCTTCTTCCTTTGTCACACATCGGAGTAATGGCATTGAAAATCCTCGTTTGTACAAGCGACCATCTTGAACTATATACCTGGAAGCTTTCCTCATTAGCTTTTGTCGTTCTTTTGAATTTTCTGGCAAAGAACCATTGAGTTGATATTCAAGTATTGGAGTCATCCATGATTCTTGCTCTTGGGATATGTTCATAATCCAATCAACATCCATTTCATCTGTGCTTGGAGCTGACAAGACTTCAACGGGAACTAACCCCAATAGTTGAGCTTCACCAGTAGTCGAATACTTTGCGAGAGAATCCACCTTCATATTTTCTTCTCGGGGAATATGGTTTATTGAATAACGGTCAAAATCTTGAAGGAGCTCCCAGGCCTTTGACAAATAGGCTGGTAAATTTCCTCCTTTAGCTTGAAATTCCTTCTTGACTTGACAAACAATAAGTTTAGAATCACTGAAGATATGCAATGCCTTGATGTTTAGTTCTTTAGCGATCTTTAAACCAGCGATGAGAGCTTCGTATTCAGCTTCATTATTTGTCGAAGGGAATTCTAGTCTCAGTGCATAACATAGTGATCGCCCTTCTGGGGTTTCAAGGACAACCCCTGCTCCGGAACAGTAATCATTCCTTGCGCCATCGACATACAATTTCCATCAGATTGGGATGCTATCAATGACTTCTTCCTCACTATCTCCTTTATCCGTACATTCTGCGATGAAATCTGCTAAAGTTTGTCCACTGATTGCTTTCCGGGGATGATAAGTGATGTCATACTGGCTGAGTTCGATATTCCATTTCAAAAGACGGCCCGAAGTCTCAGGACGGAATAGGATTTGCTTTAGAGGCTGATCAGTGAGGGCTTTGATGGGATGAGCTTGGAAATAAGGCCTCAATTTTCTTGATGCAATCAACAAACAATAGGCGAGCTTTTCTAATCTTGAATAGTTCATCTCTGCCCCAGTGAACCTTTTGCTAATATAATAGACTGGGCATTGAATCCTTTCATCTTCCCGTACCAACATTGCACTGAGAGCATGAGACGAAATTGCCAAATATATGAAGAGATCTTCACCACTGTCAGGCTTTGAAAGTATCGGAGGCACTTCCATATGACGAATCAATTCATCAAATGCTTTCTGACATTCAGGAGTCCACTCAAAGTTTTTCTTTCCTTTCTTCAGAGCATCAAAGAATGGAATGCATTTGTCAATAGCTTTGGAAATGAACCTACTCAAAGCAGCAACCTTTCCATTGAGACTTTGCATTTCCTTCTTCGTTCTAGGAGCCTTGACCTCTCTCAGGGCAGTGATTTGAGCTGGATTGGCTTCAATGCCCCTAGCGCTCACAATGAAACCCAAAAACTTTCCGGACTCCACTCCAAATGAACATTTCAGGGGATTAAGCTTCATTCTGTACTTGCGGAGTACTGCAAACATCTCTGCCAGGTGATCCATATGGTCCACTGCTTTCTTGGACTTTACTAGCATATCATCAACATAAACTTCCATTGTCTTGCCAATCTGTGGTTTAAACATGGCATTAACAAGCCTTTGGTAAGTTTCCCCTGCATTCTTGAGTCCGAAAGGCATGACCTTGTAGCAGTAGAGTCCAACATCTGTGATGAAGCTTGTATCCTCTTGATCCGGCTCATGCATCATAATCTGGTTATATCCGGAGTATGCATCCATAAAAGATAACAATTCATGACCTGTTGTCCCATCCACCAACTGATCGATCCTGGGCAGCGGGAAACAGTCTTTGGGGCAGGCTTTGTTCAGATCTGAAAAATCAATGCACACTCTCCACTTTCCGTTAGCTTTCTTAACCAGTACTGGATTTGACACCCAATTTGGATAAGTAGCTTATCTAATAAACCCATTCTCCATGAGCCGATCTACTTCTTCTTTTAATGCTGCCGTCCTTTCAGGACCCTGAGTTCTTCTCTTTTGTTTCACAGGTGTAAACTTTGGATCAATGTTCAGAGTATGTACTGCAATCTCTGGGGATATTCCGCACATGTCAGCATGAGTCCAAGCGAATACATCCAAATTAGCCTTCAAAAACGAAATCAGAACATTCTAAACTGCCGGATTGAGTTGTGAACCCACATTAAGCACTTTGTTTGGGTCCTTTGGGTCTACTGGCACCGGTACTGTTACTTCTACTGGTACCACCCTATTCTCCCCTGCACTGGTTTTACTTGGATCCATTTCTCTTCGTGCGCCACTACATTCATCAGTGCAGGGTCCACCCTTTAATTGCTACAAGGTCGATTCCTTGGTGCAGACTGGAGCCGCTGCACCTTTTCCCATTTCTCTCTTCCTGGATTCTCGCAATTCTGCAAAATAACATTCTCGCCCTGCATCTTGGTCTCCCCTAATCACACTAACTTCGTTATCTGTGGGGAATTTTAGAGTCAAGCACCATGGGGCAAGAACAGCTTTGAATGCAGCAAGAGTTGGTCGGCCTAAAAAGGCATTGTAGGCAGAGAATTCTTCAACAATTATAAAGGTTTGCTTTCGAGCCACCTTCCTAAGTCCCTTTCCGAGTTCTATGAACAAATCTATGGTCCCAATCGGCTGTTTGGGTTCTCCAGCGAACCCAGCGATCTTAAGTGATGAAGCTTGAACGTCAGCCATCGGGATTTTCATTTAATCGAAGGTCTTCTTGAAGAGGATGTTGCATGAAGCTCCACAATCAACTAGAACTCTTCTCACAGTTGCCGGCCCAATACCAGCGGATATGACCAAAGGATCTATGGTCGGGGCCTCAATTCCCAAAGAATCTCTGGCACTGAACACGATATCATCTGTGGAAGTCTTTTGTTGCTTTAAAGGCGCATCATTCTCTAAGACAAAAACATTCTCTTCAGCTGGTACATGCCTCAAGGCTCGGGCATACCTTTCCATCTCGCCCCAGCTTTTGCCTGCTGGGTGAGGTCCTCCAGTTATTATACTGATGACAGGCCTTTCTGATTCATGTTCCACAGCCTTCTCACTTGAGGTAGGATGGTGAGCGGGAACTTGTTGTCCTTGAGTTGACGAAGCTGGGGCATTTCTGTTCCTTTTCACATACTACTGGAGTTTGTTTTCCTTCAAGAGTTGTTCAATTACCTCTTTCAACTGACGGCACTCGTTGGTGTCATGGCCGGGCTGGTTGTGGAACCGACAGAACCTTCCACTTTTTCCATCTTAATCGCAACTCACATTTTAAGTGGTGCCGGATAATTGATATCATCTTTGGTCGCGAAGAAGATGTTTTCAGGGGTATCGATCAAGGGTGTGAAATTGAAAGAACGGCCTCTCTTAGAGTCTCCTTGTTTCTTCCCACCATCGTTTCCCCTTTTCTGAGTGTTAGGTTCTTTCTTATTCAATGCAGTGCCATTGTTCCCGGCTTCCGCTGATACTACCTTAGCCGGTGTTTGAAGGTTCTCCAAGCGCATGAATTCATCTGCTTTCTTGTAGAATTTGTCAAGTGAGTTCGGTTCTTTCATTTTAAACCATTTTCCAAATTCGCTTGACTTATCAATTGCCCTCATCAAGTATGTCAAGACCATGCGTGGCTCAGCATTATCCACCTCAGCCAATGCTATGTTAAAGCGATTCAAAAATGATCTGATGGATTCTCCCGGATTTTGCTCTAGACTTGATAGCGACATTATATCCTTTGCTTTAGAAGCATACAACCGAAATTGCTCCTTGAACTTCCTGGTCAAATCAGAGAATTGATCGATGGACCTTACCGGCAGCTTCGTAAACCATAATAGAGCTACGCCTTCTAGATAAACCGGGAAGTATCGGCATTTAATTTCATCAGACGCCCTGGCACCAGTCATATGCCAGTCGTACTTATACAAAAACTCGTTAGGATCACTCGTCCCCTTGTAAGACGGAATAGTAGGAGGAACGAATTTCCTTGGGAATTCCGCCTTCAAGATCTTTTCAGCAAATGGAGTTTTGCTTGGAGCAAAACCCCACTCTTTCTCGTCTTAATCTCTTCGCATACTTTCTTTCATGATTTGACGAACCATACCCGAAAAATACTCTTCGTCATTTAGAGGCTCTGGAGGGCACACATCAGCCACTCTTTCTGAATTCTTCCTTGACAACCGTTCACGGAGAGTCGGCTGTGGCCCTGATCCTCCAGCTTGAAGAGGAGTTCTTTCTGCAGGGTCTGCGGCTCTTTGAGAAATGTTTCCTTCAACATTCTGAACTCCCGCAGTAGGGTTCCCATCATTATTAGCTGGTTGACGATTTGCCCTAAGTAGATCATTCAACTTACTCAAGATCAGGGCATTCTGAGTTTCCAACTGCACATTTTGAGCATTCAATTGCTGATTCAATCCCAAAACTACGGCGTCCAGTTCTGCTCGTGTAACTCCAACAGTTGGAGCTGCTTGACTTGAAGGAGGAGAGGTAGCGGTGTTCTCTTGAACATTATCGGATCTTACAGAACTTCGTTTTCTTCCAGGAGCCATTATTTCCAACAAACTTCTGGTTTTAAAAGAAATTCTTTCAACAATCCTTTACGGAGCAATAGTGGAAGTTTCTTGAGTTCAATTCTCAGTGAAAGCACCAAAAATGTTAACGTGAAAATCAAACGCTAACACCCAGGTGTAAAATGAAGTTGAGTGAAAGCACCACATGTGAACACGGGAACTAATGAACAAGTAGAGAAATCACAGAAAAAGCAGAAAAGACAATAGTTTTTATAGTGGTTCGGCTTAGGAGAAGCCTACGTCCACTTTAACTCTCTTTATTACTGAATTTGATTACAACTTTATAACAGTCTTCAATTACAACACACTTTAAACCAGTAGATCAAACTTTGATGGAGAATAATCTTCCGAATTCATGTTGAATGATGTAGATTTTCTCTTGAAGATCGTCGTAGAGTCCTTGGTGTTTGGAGAACTTGAAGTGTTGAATGAGTCGAGAATTCAACAGAGTATCGGCGCTTGAAATGATCGGCCAAAAGTCCCCTCCATGCTTGTGGTAGGTTGGTATTTATAGGAAAATTTTACCCTTAAGTCGTAAGCCGTGTTCGACTCATGGCAACCCATGGCCGAGTTAAGTTGGGTCGTGGGCGACTCAGCTGGTAGAGTTCAAGCTTGGTATCAGAGCGCCTTCGGTCTTCTGGATATAGCGCAAGTCCTATCTCGTCCATGGGTTAAGAGGTCATGGCCGACTTATCAGACTAAGCCCTTGGTTCCTCAATGGTTTACTTCTTCAGAATCACAAGTCACGATTCGCTCACGAGTCAATTCTCTTTGATATAAGCATTGTGACAGCGGGCTACGACTTAGTGGTTTTAGATCGTAGGTGAGTCATGCTGAGTCGTGAGTCGTGAGTCGCGCACGAGTCAACTGGACATGGTTTCTTGTTCGCTTGTTTGAGTCGCTGACGACTCAAGGTAGGTCGTAGGTTGCACGATTCTGTGACTCGCGCAACTCCTCAATTTGTTGAGTCGGTAACTCGTTGAGTCGGCCTGTTTCATAAACCGTTAACCTCTTGAGTCGTTCCGCTTCTCTTAAGCCGCTTTGAATTTTAACTTGCTAGTTTGTTGAGTCGCTTCTACCTTTAAGTCGTGAATTACCTTGAGTCGTAGATCCACTAGGTCGGTAAGATCCTTAAATTGATGAGTAGGCGCAGACCTTAACTCGTTGACAAAACGGGGTTAACATTGTTTCTACAATCATTTTTGTGATTTGTCACTTCATCTCACTCGTACGAGAAATCTAACTAAACGGCTTAGTAAAACAAATGGTATGAAACTCTTGCATTTACTTCGCCGGTTAATTCTTGGACTTGTTCGATTGAATCTCTTATGACAATTTTTGAGTGGAGATGTACAATTTGTTCGTAAATATTTAAGTTAAGCTAGTGGTTATGGGACATGAAGCTAAGCTTATATATTTACTAGCTTACTGTAATTGACACTTCTTGATGATCGTTGATGATCATTTTTGTGATTTAGACTAGAAAATATGTGATGTCTCTTTGTCTACGAGGCAGACTAAACCCCGTTTCTGTGGAGCTTTGGCTCAATTTGGTAGGGTAGCGACCCATGGTCTTCAGGCCATTTTGTGGAGCTTTGGCCCAAAATTAGTGGTTAGCAACCATGGAATAGCGTTCCATTTTGTGATACACGTGTTGGTGAGTTTTCATGCTCCCGTTTCGTGACAGGCCTCCCCTTTTTCGTGATTTCTGGATTTCCATTCATGATTTCTGTAATTTGTGTTTTCCCCAATTTTCGTGATTTGCATTGATAAGTTTAATCAATATTTGTGCATTGATGAATTTGTGTGTCATTAACTTTTGTGATTGGCATTGATATTATTGTCAATATTTATGGTTTGGTGAATATAAATAGAGAGTATGACATTCTTTTTGATCTTTGAGAAGATTCTCGTGATATTGATTAATCTCTTGTTGATTTTCAATTACATACTTATTACAATATGGCTTTATGGTTATCATATGTTTACGTCATATTTCTTATTTTATATCATTTTATCTGATATTTATAGCTAGACTGATCCGTTTATTATTTTCTTATTAAATAATACTTGGGTCAGACCGAGATGTTACAGGTGCTTCTGCTTGACTTCACATCTCGGATTATCACCCTGAGTTTTGGCTAGCTACTTAGATTAGCAGTTTTTGTTGTATACATTTAGGATATAGACTCATTGATGTATCCATATTCTTTTGTCTAGCACTTGTAGCTATTCTTTTGTGACACTGTGGATCTTGTTTGACCACTACTCTGATGTACACTTTCATGTGTTATATATTCATATCTATTTCCGCCTTTGTGATATGGATGTCTGTGACTGATTTGTGTTAGGTTTATTTCTATGTTTGTTTTCGAAGAATATATATATATTGCCACTGTGTAGTAGCTTTGAGTTTGTATCAGTATGTCGGATTTCCTCCTGAAACCCAATGCATGTTGTACTATCTAACATATCGGTGCTCGCACAAAGCAATTACACGGATGGTCGCTCCTCAACAGCCTTATTCTCCGTGCTAGTTGACGGCATTACACCATAGTATCCTTGGCTAGAGTGGGCCAGACCGAGATGTTACAGGTGCTTCTGCTTGACTTCACATCTGGGATTATCACCTTGACTTTTGGCTAACTACTTAGATTAGTAGTTTTTGTTGTATATATTTGAGATATAGACTCATTGATGTATCCATATTCTTTTGTCTAGCACTTGTAGCTATTCTTTTGTGACATTGTGGATCTTGTTTGACCACTACTCTGATGTACACTTTGATTTGTTATATATTCATATCTATTTCTGCCTTTGTGATATGGATGTCTGTGACTGATTTGTGTTAGGTTTATTTCTATGTTTGTTTCCAAAGAATATATATAGAGCCACTGTGCCGTAGCTTTGAGTTTTATCGATATGTCGGATTTCCTCCTGAAACCCAATGCATGTTGTACTAGCTGACATATCGGTGCTCTCACAAAGCAATTACACGGATGGTCGCTCCTCAACAGCCTTATTCTCCGCGCTAGTTGACAGCATTACACCGTAGTGTCCTTGGCTAGAGTGGGTATAAAGGTGGGGCGTCACAATAAACGTCTTTATCATCCAGCTCGTCTTCTATGCTCCATTGCATCCTATCTTGTATCTGAAATGCTTGGTCAGACTGAGCATTATAATAAAATAACATCCGAGTCAGTCTGGAAAACCAATGTGAGAAAAACACACTCAATTTGAATTATTAAAATTCAAAAACCCTTTGAAAATAAAAGGTATCTCGTAAGACCACGACACAAATAAACACGATGGGTTTTACCTTACGATAACCAAAACATTTCATATCAAAATCCTAAAATATTATAATACAGTCTAAGTACAAATACTCATTCAAATAGCTGAAATTGTCACATTAATTAAATTCCATCAATATTTGGCTCTACAATCAAAACCGTAAAGGCACATATTAGAGAATGGATTCCAACTGAATGACTAGGCACCGGGGTACAACTAGTTACAGTGCACATCTAGAACGGTGTATTGAGGACCACTCTGGGATCCCTTACTACACAAGATCGGACTAATCCCAACATGGATAGCCCGAATAAGATTACCATGCGGTTGGGATCAGCAACTGCCACACAGGCGAATAAAAGGGACGCTGGATAGGGGTAATCTAACCCTACTTGGGTGCGACCCACTTAGCCTTGCTGCATCTCTCCTGATTTTCAGTCATTCCCGATTGATGAGGCACGAGGCTAAGCATTACCTTTTTAGAAATATTCACTTAGAATGCTCATTGTCCTCCAATGATAATGTACCGATAACATTCATCCATACAAGTCTGTTCCCAGTCCGAATGGAACCGAAGGCACTACTCCTACTGCGTTCATTTTGTAATCACCCTCAAAATTAGTAGAGATTAGCCCTTTCTCATCACTGCTCCATCTTCGACTCCAAGCCGTTGTACATAATACGAAAACGTACTCGTTGTTTGAAAGAGGTTTTCGGATCACAAATCTAATCCCGGTCTCTTTGAAACAACGTTCGATATTTCCCGATAAACTCAACCCTGATTCTTTAGGAAATAAACAGATGAAAATAAGATCAGAGATCACCTCCTAACCGTTAGTGGACAGATTTCCTTATAAATGTCCAAGAAGAACGAAACGAGTTTATACGTACATTATAGCACCTCGAATGGAAACTGTACCATGTAATTTCTTTACTTCTTCTAGAAATTTTCAAAGTCATATTTGGGTCTAGATTTTGATATCCGGTTATTTAACTATTAAATAAAACATACAATTCAACCAAAATAATTCACTTTCCACCGGAAACTCCAAATCTCTTTTCAATTTCATTTTACACATTAAATATCTGTATCCAAAATACATACTTACCTTATCGAGTTAAGTAAATTTCCTAAAAATATTCTTTCAAAGATAATTGGAAAACCTTAAATAATTTGGAAAGTACCAATGCGGTATCAAACCATGGATCAAAGTTCAATAGTTACGTCTCTATCCCCGAGAAATCCAAGTCTTAACTTCAGGCACTCGCTGCCTCTGATTTCGCCATCTGAGTATACCATTACTCTCCGAAAACTTTATTTGAAAATTTTCAAAATAATACTTATGAAATTTCTATAATAATTCTCCAAGTAAAACTTTAGACAAAACTACTTCTTAGAAATAAAAGCTATTATATAAAATATAATTTTTAATAATTATTCTTTAAAACAATAATGCTTATTGAACCTTTAATTATAATTAACTACTTAATGTACAAATACTTTAACAATTTTTTAACAACTAGATAATAAATTTTATGAAAACTTTCTTATGAACACTTTTAAATTTTCTAATTAATACTTTAGAATCTTTCCTTTTTAAAATAAATTTACTTCTTAGAAAAATACATTTTTAACTAAAATATAGCCATTCTATTCATTTATAAATCTTTCTCGATTTATCTCAGCTTAATTTACGTTCCAATCTCGTAAATTACCTTTCTCAAATTTCTAAAAATAAACTGCTATTTATTTTTAAAATGATTTACCCCATCTCCTTATAAATTTATAATTCCGAATTATCCACTGATAATTTACTTAACTTTATATTATAAACTTCATTTCTAATTTTCATAATCTCATCACTGTTTTCCACACTAAATTGATTTTTAAATTGATTCCCAAACTAAGTTCCATTCATAAATTAATTTCTTAGTAAATCCAAATTTATCCCAGAACCCACTAATTTCTGATTCACTTCCTTTTCATGATTTAAAATCTTACTTACATTTGGAGCATCAATTTCATATTTTATTTTCAAAATTCCCCTTTTATTTTTCCCAAACTATTAAAATCTTTAATTAAAAAAAATCTTTTGTACTTAAAACAATATCGCTTAAGTTCTTATTTCTAAAAACCTTTAATTTACATTTACTCAAAATCTTTATTTTTTTCATATTTCGAAATTTATTAAATATGATTTTAAAATAAAACTATTCATTTTTTTCTAAATTCATTCTTTAAATCTATCTAAGTCCACTAAATATTTTACTTTAAAAATTCCCTTTTATTTTTCTTTAAAGATTTAATATTTATATTTTTGATATTTTAAAATGCCAAAAATTTTATCCAGCAATAATATAGCATCTAATAAATCAATTTTCAATATAATCTATCACAGGCTATTTAAATAAATCATATCACAACATATGAAAATTATTCAAACATTTTTGAGGAATCCCATTAGATCCCTCCAACCTATTTCCTGCATCCACAGATGTTAGCACAATATTAAAAAAACAGATCCCACTTCGAGGGGGATATCGCGGTCTATAGGGTCATACGCTACTATGCGAGCGCATATGGTCTCATCCGCTATATATATATTGGATATGAATCACTCCAATATATATAATACACACACAGACATACATACATACATACACACACACAGATATATATATATATATATATATATATACGTATATATATGTTGCTACTATATGTAATATCATGTCCAACTGATGAAAATATATCAATTCAACATAGTTGCTCGATATTTAATTTTATCTGTTTGAAACTAATTTTTAGTAACCCATTTCTCTTCTTTTTTTTCTTTCTTTACTTTGGTTTTTTTTCCCGTTTTTTCGTTCGCCCAACAGATGAGCAGATTAAATCAAAAATTAAAGACCATAATTTGATATGCCTAAACACATATAAAGATAGTGTGTGATTACTCACCCAAACATCATTATCGTCATCGAAACAAGGCCGCTTGACCTAAAAGAAAAATGCTGAGTACCCCCTTTGATCTACGTTGATTCACAAAACCCCTTCCATCATCACGAAGACGAAAACCTCGCCTCCCTCCTCCTACGCGTGCGCATGCTTGAGTGCACCACCTTTTTAATTGCAACCACCAAGAATGCGGCTGCTAAAAGTTCCACCTCCATGAGATTTTGCAATTTAAATCACGTTTCCCATTGAAGTCGAACCGATTTGCTATTTAGGATTGATACAAAATTGAACAGAAGGAAGCTATCACATATCTTGTTGAAATCAAATTAGGGAATGTTGGAATGGAAATTTGAAGGCTGTAAACTGTAATCAAGGAAAAAGGAGGAATCGAAAATAAAACATGCTAAGTGAACTCAGCCGCTTGATATATTTTTTATTTACGAAAGGAATTTGCAGCCATTTTTCTTTGAACAATTAAATTTTAAAAAAGAATCCAGCCACGTGATTTATAAGAGTAGAGGGGACAAGACGTGATATTGAAAAGGAGTTTGGATGCTTGAGAGAAACTACAGTGAGTTGAGTTGATAAAAAAAATTGATGTGCAAATGTATTGACTGGTCAATATACAATCATATTATTTAAAATTTAAATCATCTCAAAGTCACAGTTTAAAATCTTGACCTCCTATCAAGGCATGCCGGCAGGAATTCATAATGTTATACCCCTATTCCAAGCGCAATGCAAAAGGTTTCGAGTCCTAATTCGATCGTATGGAAAAGATAACATTATAAACCCAATTACTATATTGAATTTTTGATATAAATTTTTGGGCGTTTATATAACGTACGGCCAAACGATAACTCCAAGCACTACGAAATTTGACATCAAATAATAATACACTATTATGGATCTAATGGAACTGGTTTCGTCGAAATCCGAGACTGTACCCCGGAAGGATATTTTTAAATGTAAATTTAAACGATATATTATTAAAACTGAACAAATCACTATTGAATTCAATAATTTAAAACTTTTATTATCTTAGATATTATTAATATAAATTTTATAAGCCTTTGAATTATTATGTTAACAAGCCTAAAACTCGATATTTAATATTTTACCCAATTTTCAATTATTAAATTAAAGTTTAATTATCCAATAAATGGTTATATTTGAAATTCAAATTAAAAATTAACTTTCAAATATTTAAAATCAATTAAATATTCCAATTTCAAATATCTAAAATTTTAAGTCAATACACTAACTATCCGCCTTTTCTTTCAATTTGGGTTTGATATATGTGATTTATTGTCTATTTAAACTACATGGAAAAGTGGGTCGTTATAATGTGGTATCCGAGCTGAAGGTTAAGCGAGAATCTTGGCTTTGGCGGGGTAATTAATTAAAGGATATGGTAATGAAATGCCCTATTATGTGTTTGAGTTTATATATATATATATATATATATATATATATATATATATATATATATATTTGTGTGTGTGTATGTATATGTATATGAGTGCGTATTTGCTAGTGATATTAAAATGTTTTATATTGTGTTGGTTGATCTATTGAGTGGCTTATAGATTTTAGTCAATATGAGTAACTAACGTTACTGATAAGGGTCTCTAAACACTTGAATAGAGCAATTTGACATAGTATTGTTTCGAAATGTGGTAAATGAAATAATTTTACCTTGATTATATTTTATATATAAAGGAATAATTTTCTAGAAATTATTATAGTGTATATGGTGTGGTGTGTTTAGGTGTAAGTGAATGATAATATTGGATTATTATCATTTGTTGTTATTATTATAATCTAAAAAAATTCATTATGTGTGAAATGATATTACACAAGAAGTGAGATTACATAAATATGATTATATAAATGTGATTTATAAATGGAAATAAAATGAAATTTAATAAATATATTATAAATATTATTTTAAATTAAAAGGATTTAAAACGGAGAATTTAAGAATTTAAATTCCATTGATTTTGGAATTGTTTTTTAGAGGTTGTGGAAGAATAATAATAATATTATTTGGAAAATAATTTTGAACGGAAATAATTTTAAATGGAAATTAAAGTAAATAGAAAGCTTTGAACTCACTTTGGTTGTTGGAAAATAATTTTGATGATTACTACAACATCTTCGACGTTCATTTTCAGGTTTCTAAGAGAAGGGATGCTACCATTGGAGTTTTATCTTAATACAACTAGTTTTGATTTTAAAATTTAAAAGTATGATTTGAACCAAGACATTATTTATTGTATTGGTTCAAAATAATTTGAAATATGAACATGGTTTTTATGGCTCTGGAAATTCTCATTTAAGTTTTTTTATGGAAATATGAGAAAATAAGTTTTATAACCTATAAATTTTAAGAATTTGTAAGTTAAAACAAAATTTTAAAATTATTGAATCTGAAAGTTAACAAAAGCAACTATGAAATGAAGTTTAATTTAAGTTAAGTTAAATAAAAGGTTATTGAAATGAAATTGATGATGATTTGAAATGAATTAATTCAATAAATTAGTGAATTGAATATGTTTTTGGAATGTCATTTGATAAATTTAAATAATGAAGTGAATAATGAAATAATTTAAATGAGACTAAATTTGATTTAAAACTAATATGAACTTGGTTCTAAATTGGAAATAAACATGAGTTGGGTTGTATAAAATATTTATAATTAGCATTAGTAAAATTTCATCGAATAGCTCTTAAGTGATGTTAATATTGAAAGGAATAGACTAAGAAAAAATGAATGTGAATAAAAAAATTTGAATCATGATTATGTATAAATAAATGTAAATAAAAGAATCGGAGTAATAGGAACCAATATAAATAAGTACATAAATTGTAGGTGTATTACTTTATTCGCATAACTGTTTAGTCCAGGATTGAGTACATGATTTTGAGACATCGGCCCAAGTTAGAATTTCCATTCGATTCCCGACGACAAACAATGGGTATGGATTTTTGATTATCTAATATTCTCTATCATAGTATATGGCTATGCAAGGAGCATGACATTCTCTAATCAAGGAACCAGATATGAGTTTGTATTAGAGTGGTCATGTGAACGATATTAGTTTGGAAGTGAGATTGTGGGATCGAGCGAGCGATTGGACATGATATTATGTATAGATGATATAGAGCTTCTAATAAATGAATGTTGACAATTGAAAATATAAGATAATATGACGGTGAATTATATGATTGGATGTTATTGGTAAATAAGATGCAGGTATATAACAGCAAGAACTGGCTCAATGTCTTTGATTTAATAAGAAAATTAAGTTTCTCGACTAAAAGATATATGGTTGTATTCTTGTTTGTTCAGATGGTTTTATAATTGAGCCACTTCGCTTTTATTTTTCTTTGGGCTGATTGGGTCCATTATGACGAGTTGAAGTTGTTTCGATCTAGCCATGCAAAGGAGAAGCTGGCGAAATTTTCCGAAAATTTAAGAGTCAGAAATTTTTTGAACATTCTTGAAGAAATTTTTGATAACTAAAAATTGATTCTTATGCTATAACTTAAAATTATATTAGCTAATAAGCTTGAATGAAATTTAAGAAAAGGAAATAGCAGAGTTTCAATGAATTGATTTTTGAAAGATAAAGAATCAAAAGAAACTGGTAGTGTATTTCAACAAATCGTTTTTGAAAAGTGAATGGGTTTGGGCATTTTTCTTACTTGGTAATTTTAGGGACTATTATTTTAAGGGGGAGAATATAACGATCCATAATTTAATTTATATTGATTTTAGATATTGAAAAGTTAAAATATAAGTTAGATAACTGGGATTTCAATGATATCGGTTTATTTGATAATTACACTTGTTGAATTAAATATTTGGAAATATTTAAAATAACTGAATCTTGAATTTGAAGTGAATGGAAATTATTTTGAAAGTTGATTTATATCCAATTTAAATAAGAATGAAGATAGTTAACTTTTATTTTGAATATAAAATTGATTAGTTTGATTTTTATAATAATTCGTTTTAATTAACCTAGAAAAATAGCATTTCGAGGCACTGTCCCGGATTCCAACGAAACTAGTTTCGTTGGATCCGTAATAATGAACTATTATGTCTAGTGGAATATCATGGCGTTTGGAAGTATCATTTGGTCATGCAAAATCGTAAAGCATGTAAATTAATTTCAGAAATTAATATAATGTAACTGGATTTGAAAAGAAATCTTCTGCATATGTCCGAATAAGGTCTCGAGACTAGTTCCATTATGTTTGAAATAAGAGTATTACACATAGAATGTCAGGTGGCATGTCTTGGTAGAAGTTCGAAATTGTCAGACGTTTAAAGTTGGATATTCTTGACCATGCTCTCCATTATTCAGCCATATCACCAAGTTGAGGCCCATACCTTCCCTCCTCTATTTAGAAACAACCAATACCAAAGAATGTTTTAAAATATTTCAAATCAAATCCAAGAAATTCCAATGGCTTATGTCATTTGGACCAATGCAAGCATTATTAGGCAAAGATGTCAACAAAAGAAATATCCGCGGCATGAGTGGAGTATATTCGACAGTTGGATTATGCTACGACGTGGGGAGGCGGTGTTAGTTCATAGATGGACATCATGGCAGTTTTTGCATGATTTCTCTGCATTGGTGGCACTAGAGGGTACAGGGTCTGAAGGGGAATTATGGGGGATGAAGACGTCTACCATTTGTCTAAGTTAGGGGGAGCGTATGCGATCGTGGAAGCAGAAATTTGGAGTTGCACGGAAAACTATGTTTTGCGTTATTTTGTTGGCTAAAGGCTACCGAAGGGAATGAGACTTGCGAGGTGGGATTGTCATGGTCTGGGATGATTGACGATGAGGACGCGGTGGAACGTGGTGGTGCTAGGCAGCGGCGAGAAGCGTTGGGTGAAGGCTTTATTGGGTTTGGCTCCATTCGAATGTGTTGAGAGAGAAGGAGGATTCGTGGAATTGAATGGTGATTACTTAAATGTTGTGTAATTAATTGTTATATTATAATTTAAAAATCGATAACCAAAAATTTAATAATTCTCTCGTGTGAGGTCGATCGAGGTGAAACTGTTGTGTTCCTCGTGAATACATAAACTACATGATGGAGCTGGTGTGGATGGATTTGGTGACAATTGAAATTTGGGCTAAAATCGGACATCGTTCGATTTTAGTTCCAGATTAGAATGCGTCAAGGACTATTGAAATAATGGTGTGTTAAAATCACCTTTCTGGTTAACCAATTATGTTATTTAGTTGATAAAAATTGTTGATTGGATATTTGGATGGTTTACCATTTTATTAGTTGCTTCGGATTCGTTCCCACCCTTAGAGCAGATGAGACCCTACATTCTCATGTAAGAGCAGATAACCTTTTTTATATGATCATCGCTTGAAGTGGTTGATTTATATTATTTGATCATATACTGTATATGATGCAGCGGAATAGGTTGGAGGGATCCATCAGGATTCCTCTCTACTGTTGATTTTGTTTGCATGTATATGTGCAAATATATATATATGAGTTGTGATGTGGGGGGACGGGTTAGAGAGTCCAACGACATTCCTCACTACTGTTGATTTAATTTCAATAAAATTCCTATTATATGAGTTAACTAATATGATACCTGATTTATGGACACTATTGGTTATGACATTATTTATGTTCAAAATTGAAACCCAGCAGTGATGGAAAATAAATATCGATATTGTTTCGGCACTGATCTACCAATGGCGTCAAATTGGTATTTTAAATACTATAAACTGCCGTTTGGGTTGGGATTAATTTTCAAGACTGGAAATGATTTTAAAATCTGAAATTAGGTTTCGAAAATATTTTGGTTTAAAAGATTTAAATTTTTACTCTATTCCAACCTTTTTATCTGTCTTTTTCTATTTATTTATATCTAATATTGTTTTATTTAATACTATTTTAAAGCTATTTATTTATAATTAATATTTTTCGAAAAGTTAAGTATTCAAGTAATTAATATGGTATGAAATTAATAATTTATTATTAATAATACTTTTGAAGTTAATTTATAGTGAGGATAAAGATTAATTATTATCAGTTTATTTATAATGTTTTGAGTTATTAATTATTATTTTAAGGATAATCAAAAGTTAATAATTATTAATTTATTATTGTAATAGTGCTTTGAAGTAAATGATTAGAATCTATTTATAAATGTTCTTGAGACCCATAAAAAGTGGTTTATAGACGAAGTGGATTTTATAAGTGGAGTTTATAAAAAGGTTAGAAGACTTAACTAAAAATGATGGATAAGGTGAAAGAGTTTTATAAATGGTTAGATATTTATAAAACAAGTTTAAGTATGGTTTTATAGATTTATAAAAGTGCGTCTTAATTGGAAACTTTCTATTTGAAAAGTGTTTAGTTGATGGCCTTGTTTATTAAAAGGTGTTTTGGAATGATTAATGGTTTTATAAAAAGATGGCTAAAAATAATAAGCCATTTGTTTCTAAAGGGAATTATTTTAAATGAAAGATTTTAAAAAGGGTTTTATCTAAGAAAAGGGATATATAAAAAGGATTTATAAATTGGAAAGAGATTTTGGAATTGGGAAAAAGAGATTTGATTTTATGATTTTTGAAAGGAGATTTATAAATGGGTCTTATAGATCAAAAGAGGAAGTTTTATAAATGGTTTGAGATTTTTAAAGAGTGTTTTTCTTAATTAAATGTAGAGAATCATATAGAAGCTTTTTAAATAGATTTTGAGTTATTTTTGACTAAAGAGATTTTGGAAAGAAATGGTTGATTTTCATGGTGTAATTTGAAGGGCAGCGACTGCCTACATTTTACTTTGGATTCGCTGGGATAGCAACGTAACTATTGAGTAAACTATGATCCATGACTGATACAGAATGGTGCTTTCCATATCTTATTTTAAATGTTTTCAACTATTTTGAAAGAAATGGTTTATGAATATACTTAACTAGTGAGATAAGTATATGAATATTTTAATAAATATTCGAAATATGATTTTAAGTTAATGGAAGATTAATCAAATAGGCTTAGTGATTTCCATGGAAAATAAAATATTTATTCAAATGCATGTTTATTTGATACTAAAATAATCAAATACCAAATTTCGGCCTAAATATGTGATACTTCTTAATTTTGGTGGTATGAAAATATTCCCTACCTCAAACCAAAGGATTTCAACTCCGGGAATATCTAGGAGAAACACAGAAATTATATGGTACAATTACCATCAATGGTGCTATACTATACCTCTAAATTTGTTTTTTCTTTCTAGGACAAATGATGGGGAGATTCGTCCACTTAAACAATTAGGGTGTGATCCTCGCTCTTATGTATTGTTTGATTATTTCCTAATGAACCATTATTGAGCTTTTTTGCAATTAGGTAGTGATCCCCACTCTTATGTATTGTTTGAATATTTCCTAAACAACCGGTATTGAGCATTCTAAAAAATCGATGATTGATTCTTGGTGCGCCAGCGAAGTGGAAGAGTGTACTCGTAAAAGATGACTCGAAAACCATAACTACTCCTAAACCATATATGGTTCTGTAGAGGAGTTTAGTGATATATTGAGATGTTGGAATTCACGTGTGGTTACGAGACAGATTGGGTATGGGAATACATGTGGGATTCTGTGATTTATTTTGGTGGTGGTGCATGAGCTGGAACACTGGACGTAGCCTCATCAATGGTAATAACTGAAACGAGAGATAGGAAGCATGGCTTGTAGGGCTGGCAAAACCATGTGATGTAGTCGGCTCTAACTAGACGTTACTTACAGTTGTTATGCATGCATGGGGAGATGCACTCTGTCTTAGCAAGACCAGCTATGTTTTTCCTATCGTACATCACTAGGGATGTATGCTGCTTTAGAAGGATATCTCTAATCCTTGTGCAGGAGGACCATTTCTCGAAGTACTGAGGGCACCTCTATGGAATCCTACACAATTAGCGAACATGCCTATCGGTTTTGATTGTATACCTAGTATTTTTGTGATGTACACTCATGTGCATCACAGCTACATGATTATTATTATTTTCACCCTTAGATATTATTATAATACAAACAGATTTTATATAGAAAATGTTTTGGTCATCATATGTTAAAAACTCATCCGTGTTTATGTGCGGCATGGTCTTACGAGATACTTTTGATTTTAAAAGTTTCTATAACTTTTAAATCTAGTTGGGTGTGTTTTTCTCATGCTCGTTTTCCAATCTGACTCGATATTATTTTATTCTAATGTTTGGGTCAGACTGAATGTATTATTGATTTTGATTGGATGCTTGGAGCTTCAGGAGACAAACTCCAAGTTAGAGATGTATTCGCATATATGGTTATTTTTCCGTTGCATTCATTATTGTATTTATCAGCAATTGTAAGGATATGCTGCAATAACTATCCGAGCTGAAATAGGTTAGTATACTATGGTTGATGTATATATATATATATGTATTAAAGTTTTTCTTTTGTGTAAGATTTGTTATATGTTATAAATTATTCATTCCGTTGTGAGATTCTGTGTTGTTTAGTTTTTCTTCTTATCTTGTGTCTATCCTTTCTTCGTTCTTATTCCTTCTTCCTTTCCCTAGCTATCCAACTTTCTATTCAGTTTGTGTTGGATATGTATGGTTTATTATCATCTTAAATTGTAGGAAAAAGTGTGTCGTTACATCAAATTTGAATGGTTTATAGAACAGGTGCATTGTGACAACTACTATATTGCTCCAACGCTCGAAACAATTGAATATTTGATATGACGATCTAAAGAACCTAGCGAATCCCTTCTCTATAAAAGTGTAGTGAAAAGGGCCTTCTCCCATTACAAATAGGATATATAATGATTTCATAGTTGATTAAATCAATAATTATAAGCAACACCTTCAAAAATCAATAAACTTTCTAGATGGTAAATGCAACTTTTTTATTACCATCTAGCATGAAAATAACGAACTCGTGTTTTTCTAGTTGTTATAAATATATAACATTTATTGCCTTTCTTTTGACTCTTCTCTAGAAAATTAAATGTTTTCCTCTTCCTCATGTCATGTCGACCACGACCATATTTTGTATTGTTGATAGATTTTAACATAAATTGATATTATCATAATAATTTTTATTAAGGCAAGGGGAATGAATAGATTTTTCCATTTTACTCCATAAAATAGCTTACAAGTGAATAAAATAATTTTTAGTGGCCAACTTAAAAAAAGGGAGCGTGCCTCTTTTAAGAACATCAACCAAAAGTTGAAGAAAAATATAAATTATGAGTAAACTTAGAAAGGAGCAATCCTAACGGAGGTAGTGAAACCATTCTAGGACAAATTCTTATAACCAACACTAACACCATAGTCAATCCAAAATGATTAATTCTATTTATACATTAATAATCACTTAACATACACCATAAAATATAATAAATTAATTTACACCAAAAATTACTTTCTACACACCATTTTAAAAAAACTACCATGGTTTTCATATTCATTAATTATACCTCTTTAAAACCTAAAAATCATTTACACATAACAAAAATTACAAGCATTATATTTAGTTTAATTTCAATAGAATGAAATTTAATTTAGACACTATTATTGTAATACCTCTTAAAAATTATCTTAATTTCAAAAATATAAACTTTATTTTTTGAAAAAATAACAACTAAATACTTTAAAACATAAGCAATTATTCGTAAAATTATCTTAAATGACATTTAAGGTTTCAGGTAATGACTTAGAAATTTTGAAAATAGATTTTTAAACATTTCATTTGTTTTAAATATAGAATTATGATTATTATAAGTTAAATAGCTTAAACTTCAAGTATGTAAATTATTTAATAATTGAAATCTTGGATTTAATTCAAGTAAAATGACTTCTAGAACTTATTCAAATTCTGTTTAAATAGGAATAATAGTAGTAACTTTTAATTTTCAATTAAAAGTAATTTAAACTGGTTTTGTAATAACTCTTTTTAATTAACATATGAAAATAGCTTCTGGGGCACTATCTCAGATTTTAATGAAATCAGTGTCATTGGATCCGTAATAGTGTCTTATTGTATATTAATGAATGTCGTAATGATTGGATGTATCATATAACCATGTGATGTCAAATGCATAGAAATAAATTAAAGGAATTAATGAATATGATTGGGTTTGTAAAGCTAATTTCTGCATATGATCAAATTAGATCTCGAGACTAGTTCTATTGTGTTCGAAATAAGGTTATTACATGTAGAACGCAAGACGACACGTCTCTATAGGAGTTAGAGATCTTTGAGCGCTTAGAACTGGATACTATAATTTATATATATATATATCTTTTTTTGTATGTATGTATGTATGTTTGTATGTATGTATATATGTATGTATGTATTTATATATTTATATCTTACCATACATTTCCCTTAATCTAGCCCATACTAGACCATACTTCCATGTATCAACTCCTTGCCTTCCTTCCAATATATTACCATGTTATGTTAGAAAGTTTCAAGATTTTCAAAAATTAAACTCGTTTAATCCAATGATTCAAATTTTCTAGGACCAATCCAAGCATCATTAGGCTTCAGCTTCAAGTAAGGAAATATCAAGATTTCAAGATGAGTGACATGGATGTTGGAGATGGGGTTTAGCATAGTGAATCGGCGGCAAATCGCCAACGTTCGATGGTAGTTTGGAGGTGCAATTCTTGATGATGGAGCATCGATAAGGAGTGGGCCGGCGGCGATGTGAGGTAAGTTCCGATGACCCACCTTTTTAACCCTAGGAACGACACTTAACACGTCCTCGGTGTTCGTGTGTCATTGCCCAAGAATCAAAAGTGAATCATTTTGGGGTGAAATAAAGAAAAAAAAAATTCGCAATGAAAACATAATGTTCAATAACACATTAGGTTACTCCTTAATAGGGAGTTATCAGAGTCACACAGAAGTACTACAAATCAGCTTAGGCAGTTATAATATCCCACCTTTACATATGCTGAAACAAAATACATATACATACTAGATAAAAAGCGGGATGGATAGATAATAAGATGAATGCCTCCTTCTCGGAGGCCATCTGCAAAAGAGCCCAACAAAGACCAATTACTCTCGGAATACTCATATAAAAGTACCTAAGAGTTTAAGAAAAACAAACAACTCAATTCAGACGATATGTTTGGTATGAGTAAAACTTATAAAACAATGGGTATGAAATTAAACACAACCATGTGAGACCATGTCGCTAAGCATAGAATGGGTTTGCTCCCACATAAATCAACATCCAAACGTAAAGAATGGATAAATAATTAAACACCATGAAGAGTGGTTTACTCTTTCCGTTGCAAATAAAATTTGCAGGCTTGAATCAATTAGAAAAGGAAAATCTTCAGGAAATGACCAGGAAGGTTCATCACCTTTGATGTATACCACTAGTAATATACTTCTGAGAAGCTCATTTACTCTGTGACACTTCTATGATAATATCGAGCTAGTCCCCGCCGAACCTTACCCAGCATCTGATATTTAACATCTAGTAGCACTACCGAATCCAATCGAGATGAGCTGTGAAAGTATCCTGATGGAAGCAACCCCACATAGCTTAGCTTCCTCTCACGCTTTAGGATTTAGTCATTTTTAACAAAGGATAGCAATGTCCAATGATGTAATAAATTGTCTTAGAATGACGATAATAAAGAACCTGAAGTAACCGATAGGCGAGAAGCCGACTATCATGGATATAAAAACGATCATATATGGAAATTAAGTCTTGTGTACTTACCATCACCCATTGAATTCAAACATGTATTATTTCTAGGTTAATAATAATACCAAACAAGTCAGGGTTATGTTACCTCAAATTCTATCTCACGATTATTCTTAAGTTTCAAAATAGCGACAAGTCAGTTCTAATTATACAAAGAAATCCTTTCCATACAAGTGAATAATTTTACAAAAATTAATTCATTTCCGTAGATAATTCAAACCTTTTTCCTTTTAAAAACCCGAATTTGTACTTGGCTTTACAATAGATGTATTAGCTTTAAAACACTTATTCAAAAGAGTTCACTAACTTTGAAACGTCATTAAAAAGTATTTAACAACTTAAAACATCCTTATTATATTGAGTAGTTAACCTATAAAACTTTGTTAACTAAGTCGATTAATTAACATAGATAATCTTTAATTAAAAAGGATAAATCTCCCTTCGAACATCATTAATTCAATTAATTAGTAATAAGATCAATTAAATAAATTAAATAGTAATTAAATATCATTATTTAAAAATGATAAATTAATTTGAAACTTTGTTTAAGGAAAGATTAATTAAGGTTAAATAAATTTATTAACCTTTAAAAATCACTAACTAAAAAGGGTTGCAAAAACATCAGATAAATCTTAATCCATCATTATCAAAAGATTAATCCACCTTATCCATCATTGAATAAAATGATTAACTAAATTTTGATTGTCATTAACTAAGAAATTAGTTAAATTTAAAACACATCGTTAATATGATAATGACTTAACTTTATCCCTTATCAATTAAATAATTAATTAATTTAATTAAATAATCATTTTAAAATAATTAATTATTTTTTGAAATCATCATTATACAAAAACTTTCTTAACTTGTAAAATAATTTCAAGCTCAATAATGAAACCAAATGGTTTCGGTAAATGGTGATTTTTCGAAACTGCCGATACAGCAATTATCGCTATACGGCCAGTTCAGAAGTTGAGTATATGGCATTATCAATACAACCATCTATCATAAAGCAAGGGTATGAACACATATACAAGGTAAGTTGCTATTGGTGCAACATGTAATGGATATTTCCTAGCAATATAACATTAGCCATAAACTTTTCATATTTTCTTACTACACCTCAACTAACTTCTAAATCCGACAACTTTTTGCAACATGAACCAAACCAACTTCCAAATCATCACTATACATATAAAACAAGCATTCATAGGTCATAATTATTAACGTAAATATAATTTAATTTTTTTTGTTTAAAGTTGAAGCTTTACTGACAAAAACTCTTACTAACTTAACCAAAATTGCACTAACTCTTTGAACAACACTAGAACTAAGTTTTTCTATGCACTTGACTTGATTTATTGGACCTTTTGTGGGCTTTTGGGCTTAGCCTAGACCGTATGGGGCTCGGCCTTGGTGGGTATGTGGGGGATATGGATCTTGTTTGATAGGTGGAGTGAAGTAGAGAAGTAAGAAGCTAGATTATGTGCTAACTTTAAAAAGAAGTGCAGAATTTATGATTTTCCTAACCAGAATGTGACGACCCGCAAATCCATACCCTTTTAAATTGACAATAATCCACACATATGCCCGACCCAAAAAGCATAGACTGGCAGAAAGTCAAGAGAAAGAAAAGAAGAGAGAAGAAGAGAAGAGAAGAAAGAGAGAAGAGAGAACCAAGCAGAACAATACAGATGTAACAACCCGCATATTTAACGATTTTATATTTAAATGTTTTATTTAAATATAGCGTCGTTAGTCGGATTTAGGTTCGAAATGTTACTTTTTGCAAACGGCCGAATTGGAGCCCGAAACTACCTCCATTGGTTCCAAAATGGCGTTTGCGATCTTTTTGAGTGTAAGCTTTGAAATGTTTGGAGTAAGTGAAATTTTGGCTACTTTTTCTATTGGGTTTTAGGTTTGGGTTCAGCCCACTAGCTTAATTAACCCTCTAACTCAACCCCTTCTCTTCATTCATCTCATTTTCATTTTCATTTCTCAAGCTAAAACTGAAATGGTGGAAGGGAAGAGGAAATAGAAATTGCAAGCCCTAGTTTCTCCTTTGTAACTTGATTTCATGCTCCAAAATCATAGAGAAGCCATAGGTAAGTCTCTCTTCTTCTTCTCCAACTCTTTCTCCTTCAATTTCAGAAAGTTTTCCTAAACTTAACTTAGGAAAATACTTGTTTGTTCTTAGATTGAAGCTTGTTGGGTTGAAGTAGTGATTAGTTGGTCTTCTCCTTGTGTTTTAGCTCCTTCACCTTCTTTGTTTGTGAGATTAAAAGGTGAGTTTTGAACTCACATCTACCTCTTTTGATATCATAGATGTTGGGTATGAATTCCTAACACCTTCTTCATATGCACTTGCTTTTGGTTTGGATTGAATTGGGGAATATCCAAATTTTTAGTGTTGGGTTCAATTCTTTAAAGATCCTAACTTTGATGTTTGAATATGTTTTTGGTTGCGAATCAGAGAGCTAATGGAGCTGGGGTATCTATTGGCTAAGGCTCCTTAGGTCCATTGCTCGAACGATCGCGTTTTGGAAGAAATTGCAATTCATTGAAAATGGGCAGAAACTGCAGGAATATGCAGTTCGACCGACCGAGCCCTGTAGCCGGTCGACCGACCTGCTCATGTCGAGTTTTTTTATTTCCTGCATCTGGCCAGCCGACCGAGCCCTGCAACCGGTCGACCGACCTGCTCTTGTTTTGCCTGTTTTGCCTATTTTTGCATATTTTGATTTGTTTTCCAAATTTTATCGATTCAAGTTGCTTTTTAGTAGTTGTTATTGCATCTTCGACTTTGATAACTTATTCTTGACTTCATCCACGGGTTTTTATAAAATAATCTCTCGGATCACATTTAAAAGCTCGTTCTCCAATTTATAAATTCTATTTAAAACACACACTTTCGCACTTCGAGCGAAGTGGAAGGGTGATTAAATGGTTGGACAAAACATGGACCATGAATCTGTGCGTTTATCCTTCCGATTAGTTCCCGACCTATTCGATTGATTGTTTTGACCTTCGGGTTTGGTTTACCGATGATATGAGGTGAACTTTCTACTGCTTTGAGTGTGAAAGTGGCTGACGGATGGTAAACCGTTTAGTGCGAACGAGTGGTTATGGGACATACGTTAACACTTTTCGGATTCCTCTTTGAGAGCTGTGACACATTCCGCCAGTTAGTGGTGTCCAGTACTGGGTCTCTGACCTTCACCACTACGGTTTGTTGCCTTCGGGTATGTGCCTACGGGTTTGTGCCTTCGGGTTTGTTGCCCTTTAGTATCGCTTCCGATGTTGGTCGTTATGAGCCGCATGGGTGATATTGGGTTTCCCTTTAGTATCGCTTCCGATGTTGGCCGTTATGAGCCGCATGGGTGATATTGGGTTTGGAGTCTTCGGGCTCATGAATCCTTGATTGTACAGTACTGAGCTCGAGCAATTTTTCTGATGTTTCATTCATATGTATATTCCCTAGGTATCGCCCTTCGGTGTTGGTCTTTTCGAGCCGCATGATGAGTAGCGTTTACCTTGTGGAACTTGTATACCTTATTGGTATTTGTTATTGCCTTTTTGGCTTGCTTTGGGATATTTGCATCCTTTGTTTCTATATGTTGCCAATGATATGAGGCTTGTTATCATATGATTCATCTTTTGTTAGATGATTGTGTTATCTCCTTTAGAGATATTTGTTATGCTTTGTAACCTTGCAGGTTTATTATTGTTCAATTTATCTAACTGATTTGTTTAGCTAGACTGACCCGTGTATTTTATACTCGAGTCAGACCGAGATGTTTCAGGTTAGGTGCTTTTGGACTTAGCCTATTTTTCTTCCGCATGGACTATTCAGCTTGTTCCTTTTTGGCATAGCTTTTTCTGTAGTCCTATTTTGTAGTAACTCTGATATGTATTCATCTGGAACTCGTCTGTATATTGTGGTTTGCTATACCACTTGACATGTATTATTTTGTATACTCTGTTATGTATCAGTGTATGTGTATATGATGATCTACTGTTCTGTGATGTATATTACATTTGAGTTGTTATATTCTGTTCTGATAGATCCAACCACCTATGGTTTTGTTTTAAGTATTCATTGGGTATGTCGACCTGCTTGGTATGTGTATTGTCGATGTATTTAATAGATAATTACAGCAAGGCTATAGATGGTCGCTCCTAACCAGCCTTATTCTCCGTGTTAGTTGACGACATTACCCTGTAGTGTCCTTGGCTAGCGTGGGTATAGAGGTAGGGCGCCACAGCGTGGTATCAGAGCTGAGTTCAGGACAAAATATGATAAACACAGAATAGATGCACATATTACGGTACATCAAAGTGTACAAGTGATACAAATCTTTGAATCATCGTGTCTCTTTATTCCATCAAGGTTAGATAGAGTTTGGGAATACGTCTAGGAATGCATTTTATTCCGTAGTATTCCGTAATGAAGTATCTACCTTGTGAATAATCTTGTTCTTATCTTACTTTCAGCGTATGGCTGGAAGAGGTAGGGGACGACGTTTGGATGCTGGGCAATCCAGTGGCTCACATCCGGATGGCGTTTATATGTCTGCTGATCAGTTTATGGAATTGTTTAGGAGCACTCAGCCTCCAGTTCTTCCTCGAGTGTCTCCACCTCGCAAATCTGCTTTTGCACGCCAGTGCAGTGATTTTTCTCATCTTGGAGGAAAGCCGTTTAAAGGCTCCGAGTCTGTTCTTGAAGTCCAAGCTTGGTTTCGCACGTGCGAGCGTATCTTTTCTCTCATGGATATTTCTGACCATGATAGAGTTCTTGTAACTTCTAGCTTATTACAAGAGCGTGCTCTTGATTGGTATGAGCTTCTTATAGCCGAAATTGATGAGTCTACTCTTTCTTGGACTCAGTTTCGGGAGCGATTTGAACTCAAGTTCATTCCCGAATCTGAAAAAGTTTTATTGACCCATCGCTTCCTTGATTTGAAGCAAGGGAAATCTTCTGTTTCTGAGTATGTTGCATCATTCGAGGCTTTATCTAAGTATGGTCTTGAATTCATCAGCACTTCTTACAAGAAGAATTTGAAGTTTGTTTCTGGTCTTAAGAAATATCTTAAGAAATCTTTGTTGCTCCAACTTAAACTTTCTTTTGAGGAGTTGGTTGATTCGGCACTTCATTTCGAGACCATCGAGAAGGAGTGTGATAGTGATGTTGATGTTGAGATTTTCAAGAACCCCAACAAGAGGCCATTTCCAATTCAGAAGTCCAGGCCTTATCCTTCTAAGAAGAAGAAGACTGGTGGTCCTAGTTCTCATCCTCAGTCTTTCGGAACACCTTTCGTTCGAAAGTGTTTTAATTGTGGTTCTCCGGATCATATTATTCGAGCTTGTCCTAAACCTCTCTTCTGCCGTTATTGTAAGAAGGAAGGTCATCATGTTTCAGCTTGCCCTACTGTTCCGGCTAGTGCCAAGTCTAGCAGGCTTTATGCTGCTAAGGCTTTTGAAGGTCCTTCTCAACCCAAAGGTATCTCTCTATCTATTTTTGAAGGTTCTATTTTATTTCGTGATCATAGCATTCGAGTTCTTTTCGATACGGGTGCTTCACATTCCTTCGTATTGAAGAAGCTCGTCGATGATTTATCTTTGGATGTTTCTTGTTTGATTACTTCTTTAACGATTGCGAATCCAATTGGGGGATCCGCGACCCTTAGTTTGCTTTGTGATGATGTTGAGATTGTTTTATGTGGCTTTTCTTTCCGTGCGAATCTGCACGTTATTTCTTGTCTGGGATTTGATATGATTTTGGGAATGGACTGGCTAGTGAGATATGATGCCAGGATTATTTGTTCGGAGAGGATTATATATCTTCGACATCCGGATTCGCCTACTCAGTTATCTCTTATTCTTCGGGATGTGGATAATTCCGAAATGGCTTTTTATACTCTTGATTCGTGAGATGATGATGATATATCTCGTATTCCTATTGCTTGTGACTTTTCTGATGTTTTTGAGCCTGTATCGGGTTTGCTACCCAAACGGGCAATTGAGTTCCGCATTGATCTCATTCCAGGCGCGTAGCCAGTTAGTCGTCCTCCTATGAGGATATCTACAAAGGTAAATGAGGAACTCAAAAAGCAGCTTTTAGGGCTTGAGTCCAAGCAGTTGATTCAGTCCAGTTTTTCTCCGTGGGGATCCGCGGTTGTCTTCGTGAAGAAGTCTGATGGAACTCTTAGGCTTTGCATTGACTATCGCAAGCTTAACGAGTTAACCATCAGGAATAGGTATCCATTGCCTAGGATCGATGATATGTTCGATCTATTGAGTGGTGCTAAGGTCTTTTCTTAGCTTGACCTTGCCACAGGTTTTCATCAGTTACGAGTCGCGGAGGATAGCATACCTCTTTCAGCTTTCCGCACTCGATATGGTTCTTTTGAGTGGCTCGTTATGCCGTTCGGTTTGACGAACGCTCCTGCTTTCTTTGTTGATCTCATGAATCGGGTATTCCGGGAATATCTCGATAAGTTCGTCCTTGTGTTCATTGATGATATCCTTATTTATTCTAAGTCTGAAGCCGAGCATGCTAATCACTTGAGAATTGTCTTAAGTACTCTTCGTCGTCATCAGCTTAGAGCCAAATTCTCCAAGTGCCACTTTTGGGAGAATAAGGTTAAGTTCTTAGGCCATGTTGTATCTTCCGATGGCATTTCTGTCGATCCCTCAAAGATCGAAGCCATCCAGTATTGGAAGAGGCCTGAGAATGTTCATGAGATTCGTAGTTTCCTTGGATTGGCGGGTTATTTCCGTCGGTTCATTAAGGACTTTTCCCGTGTTGTGCTTCCTCTCACTTGCCTTACTCGGAAAGGCATTCGTTTTGATTGGTCTGACAAGTGTGAAGCTTCCTTTCTGACATTGGAGGAACTTCTCACTAATGCTCCTATTCTCGTGGTTCCCGAGGGGAATCATAATCTTGTTGTCTACACCGATGCTTCTGGTAGTGGTCTCGGTGCTGTTCTTATGCAGAATGATCGGGTAGTTGCTTATGCTTCTAGGCAACTGCATCCGAATGAAGTCCGCTATGCCACTCATGATCTTGAGTTAGCCGCCATTGTCTTTGCCTTGAAGATTTGGCGACACTGTTTATTAGGCGAGCGCTTCATTCTCTATACCGATCATAAATCCTTGAAGTATTTGTTCACTCAGAAGGAACTCAATATGAGACAACAACGTCGGCTCGAGTTTCTTGCTTCTTATGACTTTGATATCCAGTATACCCCTGGTAAGGGTAATCGTGTTGTTGATGCGCTTTGTCGCAAACATTCGGCTGTTGTTTCCATGATGCTTGCCGAATGGAATATTCTTGAGACTCTATCTTTTTGTGAAATTCGTGATCGAGGTTCATCTTCTGATTCTCATATTCTATTATTTAGTTTGGGAGCTCGACCTATTTTATTGGATCGTATTGCCGATGCTCAACGGCGTGATCCTGATTTGTTGCATCTTATTCAGCTTTGTGAGTCTGGATCCTATGATGAGGCGTTGCGGGATTTTAGCATTGATTCTCATGGGTGTCTTCGTAAGAAGAACCGTCTTTTTGTGCCTTCTGATCTTGCACTTAGGCATGACATTCTTGATGATTGTCACCGTTCTAAGTATACCATTCATCCCGGTAGTAGCAAGATGTATGCCGATATGCATCGTCTTTATTATTGGGAAGGCATGAAACGCGATGTGGCGAGTTATTTGAGCAATTGCATAACTTGTCAGCGTTTCAAGGCCGAGCATCAGCGTCCTTCGGGTCTTCTTCAGCCTCTTGAGATTCCCGTGTGGAAATGGGATCAGATGTCTATGGATTTCATTGACGGCCTACCCCGTTCGAGATCAGGCCATTCTAGTATTTAGGTTATTGTTGATCGCCTCACTAAATCTGCTCATTTTGTCCCTATTAAGTCTAATAGGACTGCTTCGCATTTGGCTAAGTTGTATGTTAAGGAAATCGTGAGATTTCACGGAGTTCCTAGTTCTATTGTGAGTGATCGTGATCCTTTATTCACGAGTCATTTTTGGAAGAGTCTTCAGCAAGCTTTGGGAACGAAGCTTAATTTTTCTACAGCTTATCATCCGCAGTCTGACGGACAGACTGAACGGGTGAATCGTATCTTGGAAGATCTTCTCCGTATTTGTATTTTTGATTTTGGTGGTAGCTGGGAGGATCATCTACCTCTTGTAGAATTCTCCTACAACAATAGTTTTCAATCTAGGATCGGTATGGCTCCTTTCGAAGCCTTATACGGAAGGCCATGTCGATCACCTTCATGTTGGTTGGAATCTGAAGAGAAGCTTATTCTTGATCCAAATTTTGTTCGTGATTCTTCCGAGAAGATTGATCTTATTCGGTTGAGAATGAAAGAGGCACAGAGCCGCCAGAAATCCTAAGCGGATAACCGTAGGAAGCCTCTCGAGTTCTCGATCGGCGATCTTGTTTTTATTCGTGTTTCTCCTTTGAAGGGGGTTATGCGTTTCAGTGCGACTGGGAAATTGGCTCCTCGCTTTATAGGACCATTTTCTATTACTGAATGTATTGGCCCTATGGCTTATAGAGTTTCACTTCCAGCTCATTTATCCAGCATTCATGACGTGTTCCACGTCTCGCAACTTCGGAAGTGTCTTCGGGAGTCGGATTCTATTATTACATCTCCTGATTTGCAAGAGCTTGAGATCTCACCGGACTTATCTATTGTACAGCAACCTATTCGCGTGCTTGACACGGAGGTGCGACACCTTCGGAACAAGGACGTGCCGCTCGTTAAAGTTCAATGGTCCGCTAATCCCAATGACTGTACTTGGGAAACCAGAGAGTTTATTGAGCGATCTTATCCGGATTTTCTGTCTTAGCTTGTGAACCGTGAGTATGTCTTTTCATCTCAAGCTTATTTCCTTTTTCTTTTGATGTTGCATGTATGTAGTTGTTACGAATATCGTTTCTAGGAATTGCGGGGACGCAATTTTTGTAAGGAGGGGAGATCTGTAACAACCCGCATATTTAACGATTTTATATTTAAATGTTTTATTTAAATATAGCGTCGTTAGTCGGATTTAGGTCCAAAATGTTACTTTTTGCAAACGGTCGAATTGGAGCCCGAAACTACCTCCATTGGTTCCAAAATGGCGTTTGCGATCTTTTTGAGTGTAAGCTTTGATATGTTTGGAGTAAGTGAAATTTTGGCTACTTTTTCTATTGGGTTTTAGGTTTGGGTTCAGCCCACTAGCTTAATTAACCCTCTAACTCAACTCCTTCTCTTCATTCATCTCCTTTTCATTTTCATTTCTCAAGCTAAAACTGAAATGGTGGAAGGGAAGAGGAAATAGAAATTGCAAGCCCTAGTTTCTCCTTTGTAACTTGATTTCTTGCTCCAAAATCATAGAGAAGCCATAGGTAAGTCTCTCTTCTTCTTCTCCAACTCTTTCTCCTTCAATTTCAGAAAGTTTTCCTAAACTTAACTTAGGAAAATACTTGTTTGTTCGTAGATTGAAGCTTGTTGGGTTGAAGTAGTGATTAGTTGGTCTTCTCCTTATGTTTTAGCTCCTTCATCTTCTTTGTTTGTGAGATTAAAAGGTGAGTTTTGAACTCACATCTACCTCTTTTGATATCATAGATGTTGGGTATGAATTCCTAACACCTTGTTCATATGCACTTGCTTTTGGTTTGGATTGAATTGGGGAATATCCAAATTTTTAGTGTTGGGTTCAATTCTTTAAAGATCCTAACTTTGATGTTTGAATATGTTTTTGGTTGCGAATCGGAGAGCTAATGGAGCTGGGGTATCTATTGGCTAAGGCTCCTTAGGTCCATTACTCGAACGATCGCGTTTTGGAAGAAATTGCAATTCATTGTAAAAGGGCAGAAACTGCAGGAATATGCAGTTCGGCCGACCGAGCCCTGTAGCCGGTCGATCGACCTGCTCATATCGAGTTTTTTTATTTCCTGCATCTGGCCAGCCGACCGAGCCTTGCAACCGGTCGACCGACCTGCTCATGTTTTGCCTGTTTTGCCTATTTTTGCATATTTTGATTTGTTTTCCAAATTTTATCGATTCAAGTTGCTTTTTAGTAGTTTTTATTGCATTTTTGACTTTGATAACTTATTCTTGACTTCATCCATGGGTTTTTATAAAATAATCTCTCGGATCACATTTAAAAGCTCGTTCTCCAATTTATAAATTCTATTTAAAACACACACTTTCGCACTTCGAGCGAAGTGGAAGGGTGATTAAATAGTTGGGCAAAACACGGACCATGAATCTGTGCGTTTATCCTTCCGATTAATTCCCGACCTATTCGATTGATTGTTTTGACCTTCGGGTTTGGTTTATCGATGATATGAGGTGAACTTTGTACTGCTTTGAGTGTGAAAGTGGCTGACGGATAGTAAACCGTTTAGTGCGAACGAGTGGTTATGAGACATACGTTAACACTTTTCGGATTCCTCTTCGAGAGTTGTGACACATTGCGCCAGTTAGTGGTGTCCAGTACTGGGTCTCTGACCTTCACCACTACGGTTTGTTGCCTTCGGGTATGTGCCTGCGGGTTTGTGCCTTCGGGTTTGTTGCCCTTTAGTATCGCTTTCGATGTTGGTCGTTATGAGCCGCATGGGTGATATTGGGTTGCCCTTTAGTATCGCTTCCGATGACGGTCGTTATGAGCCGCATGGGTGATATTGGGTTTGGAGTCTTCAGGCTCATGGATCCTTGTTTGTACAGTACTGAGCTCGAGCAATTTTTCTAGTGTTTCATTCATATGTATATTCCCTAGGTATCGCCCTTCGGTGTTGGTCTTTTCGAGCCGCATGATGGGTAGCGTTTACCTTGTGGAACTTGTATACCTTATTGGTATTTGTTATTGCCTTTTTGGCTTGCTTTGGGATATTTGCATCCTTTGTTTCTATATGTTGCCAATGATATGAGGCTTGTTATCATATGATTCATCTTTTGTTAGATGATTGTGTTATCTCCTTTAGAGATATTTGTTATGCTTTGTAACCTTGCAAGTTTATTGTTGTTCAGTTTATCTAACTGATTTGTTTAGCTAGACTGACCCGTGTATTTTATACTCGGGTCAGACCGAGATGTTTCAGGTTAGGTGCTTTTGGACTTAGCCTATTTTGCGTCCACATGGACTATTCAGCTTGTTCCTTTTTGTCATAGCTTTTTGTGTAGTCCCATTTTGTAGTAACTCTGATATGTATTCATCTGGAACTCGTCTGTATATTGTGGTTTGTTATACCACTTGACATGTATTATTTTGTATACTCTGTTATGTATCAGTGTATGTGTATATGATGATCTACTGTTCTGTGATGTATATTACATTTGAGTTGTTATATTCTGTTCTGATAGATCCAACCACCTTTGGTTTTGTTTTAAGTATTCATTGGTTATGTCGACCTGCTTGGTATGTGTATTATGGATGCATTCAATAGATAATTAGAGCAAGGCTATAGATGGTCCCTCCTAACCAGCCTTATTCTCCGTGTTAGTTGACGACATTACCCTGTAGTGTCCTTGGCTAGCGTGGGTATAGAGGTGGGGGCGTCACAACAGAATCTCACATCGCAGTAGAAAACATATAATATCATATCAACGATCTTTACAAAACAGAAACTATATATACATACATCAATCAGAGTTCAACAATCAATCAATAATTATCAACCTAGATAGTTTTAATAACCTGTCCGCACAATTGCCAATGATATACAACAATGACAACAACTAAGCAGCAGATAATCAAAACAGATGCGTGTATATGAAATGAAGATCTCTATTTCTCCTGCTGAAGCCCCAATAGCACCAAATCTGAACCTGTAAATATACTCCCGAGCATTGAAAGGAAAGAACGCCCGATTAGTCTAGTGAACCAACGTTAATAATACACTCAACTAAATTTATAAATTACCAAACTTTTCGATTTCAAAAAAAAAGTTTCTCGTAAGACACGCCCACAAATAAACATGGACATGTTTTTATCTTACGATAACTAAAACATTTCATATCAAATCCTCTTATATTATAATAGTTTCTATTGCACAAATAATATTAGTCATAGCCGAAAGTACTACTTTGATTAGATTCCAGCATATAGCCCAAAATGGGTATTACCATCAAAATGGGTATTACAATCAAAATGGAACTTAGTGGAGTTTGGATTTCCATGCAAATGACCAGGTGAAGGGACAACCTTCCGACAATACATCTCAAGAGGAATGCACCGAGGACCATCACAAGATCCTCTACCAACACAAGAACAACCTACCTCTGTAACAAGATAGTACCAAATATACCATCCTTCAGTCGTTACTGACCATTACAGAGGGCCTTCAAAGAGTACAACCACAATAATCAGATACACGACGTCATATCGTGTAATGAGATATCTAAAAGAGGATGATCATATCCTACTTGGGAGCGACCGACTAAGCCATACCACATCTAACCCAGTTTTGGTCCTTTCTGGTTGATGAGGCCTAAGGTAACGATTACCTTTCACATATCACAATCACATCACTTTAAATGACACACGGCCATTTCCATTTAATACTAATTAACTTCCACAAAAATACAATCCTTAAGCTCATATGTCTCAAGATGGGTGTTAAGCTAAGAGAAGTTGCCTTCTACGCCACCATGGATGTATGTTTGTAAAAACCAACGTACGTAATCTTTAGAAATGCAATGTCAGACAAATATCCATACAAGTTGTCTAGGAACACGACAAATCGAAGGTACATTCCTACCACTTCCCGTCGAGAAATCCCTAGGATCAGTAGCAAATAGTCCTTGTACTGGATATTTCGTAACGAAGAGACTACTAATACTGGATGTATATTGGGATTTTAACCCCAAACATCAACAAGCAGTCCTCCACTCTGAAAATTCTAAATATCAATATCATCAATAATCAACCTGCACAATTATCGCATAAACGTTGGCCCGAAGTGGTTTACGGATAAACGATCCCGGTCTCTTCGCACCAACAACGCCAAAGCGTTTCTCAATCTCACACAGGAACTAAGTCTCATAGACTTATCACGTCTCCAACTTTCAACTTTCTATCCTTCGGGCTAAGAAGGAATCTCTATATATTGGAGTAATACTCCACACCACATGAATCAACATCCTCAACACAAACTATAATCATGCCTATGCAGAAGGCTACATACCAAGTGTACGACTAAATAGCTCCTACATCAAGTCAAGGAACTAAAATGGCCAAATTTGATAGTTGGTTATTTAACTATCAAAGCACACAATCAAATATTTAGCACCATAAGCAATCGCTAGGCCCTTTTAATTAATCTTTTATTAATTAAAGCACTTGCCATATATTCACTTCATTTTATCTTTAAAAAAGATGTATTCTCAAAACCATTTCAATTTTTGAAAAGATTTCCATATACTTATTTAATAATAAGTAATTCACAATTCAATTTATTTTCAATACTTAGAAAATATTACCTATACTTAAATCAAGATTAATTATATATTTTATTCTTTAAGGAAAATATTCTCTTAAACATATTTATTTGGGTCGGAACGAAAGTTACGTAAAACATCATTACAACAACCCAAAATCATTAGTATATGGATTCGATAATTAGATAGATATATAAATCCCATATAGCATACAAAAACATTTCCTTTCGAAAATTATTTACTATAATAATAGTGTTATAGTTTTTCATTTCCTTACTTTTCAAAAACGTCTATTTCAACAATGAATGTTGAAATCTATGGTTTCGATACTTAACACATTTTAAAACATCTTTCAACAATTTAACTTCATTTAAATATAACACTTTAAAACATTTATTTAACTTAAATGATTATTCACTGTCCAAAATCGTGGATTTAATTCCTTTACCAAATTCATTACTATTGCACTTTTAATTAAAGGATTATCCACTGTCCAATATCGTGGATGAAATTCCTTTAATAAGCTTCTGTTAATTAACTTATCAAAATAAGTTGATTTTGGATTTATAAAACAATGTTTATAAATTCCAATTATATTTTTATAAAACATTCACTTATAAAATTCCTATATTTACAATTCTATATATTTCTCATCCATATGCCAATTATAAGTTAATTTCTTATAATTCTCTTTATTTACAAATTTGTTCTTTTTATAACTTCATAATATTTATAAATATTATTACTTATATGATCCATTTATACTTCATTTTAACGCTTAAAAAGCTCCTTAATAATCCCATTATGTTTATTTATAAAATATCAATTTTGTAAATCTTAAATACATACCATTTATAATCAATTCGAAAATCTCAATTATAAAATATTTTACCAAAAGTTAACTCCTTATTTCAAAAATCACATTTTGATATATTTCATAACAATCATAATTTTTATAACATAAAAATTATAATATTTATTTATTCAAAATAAATCCATTCCTTCAGTTATTCGAAATTTAACGAAACATCTATTTTCAAAATCACTGGGAAATCCTTTTTAAATTTGAAATCATCATATTAACATTTTTCAAATTCCAAAATAGGCCCAAATGCTACAACAACACTAAATACATCAATAACGACATTCAAAACATCATATATCATATGGTAACAGCATATATCACAATATCTGTAAATAAAACCATTACTTGTGAGGAATCCAATTGGATCCCTCCAACTTATCACCTGCAACAAATATTGTAACGACCCAAAATATTCAACTCTTAAAATCCCATATTGTTAGAAAAAAGTAGAAGGAGGTAGAAAAAGAACAAAAAATAACAGCATCTCACGTTCGCAGCGGATCAAAATATAATATCAAAATAATAGCATTTATACAAAGAAAAACTGTAATTGTTACTTTACATTTAATACATCAGAGTTACAACCATATACACATAACTGGACAGTTATATCAACTTGTTCCAAACTACAATCAATACAACTCACAAATACACAGTGGTAAACTCCATACGTTCCAGCAATCCAGCTCGCCTCCTAAGCTCCAGAACGTCCTAATGTGGAAATCTGTAATACTCGGTCTGACCTGAGCATTACATCAAAGCAACACCTGGGTCAGGCTGGAAACCAGTGTGAGTAACCCATCTAACAATGAAATTCTAATGCATAAAATTTATTTAAAGCTCGAGGTAACTCTTACTCCACTACGAGTTCTTAACCTGTTATAGTCAATGCATATTTCACACATTAACATCTAAGTACCACTACAAAGTTTAATATGGTCCAGTTTACTTAAATTATTCCATTCCAGCCTATTGATTGCACATATCAAATTTGTAAAGAATCATTGTAGATTTCAAATCAAAGTGCTTTCGGGTATTTACTGATACCCAACCCCGGTCTCTTTGAATCCATTATTAATGTTAAACCAAGTTGTTCAAGTGCAAACAATTCAATTCATATTTAGAGTAACATATTCGCATAGAGATTCCATTATAGATAGATCATCCATATTCCAAACATCATATCACATAGCAACACAATTACCAGAGGTAATAAATAATCCAAGGCATTCAATACCATTCAATCATCCATAAGAAAGATTAATTAGTCACACCCCTTTCTAATTAATTTAAATAAATTAAATTAATTACTTTAATCGCCTTAAATCTTGCTTACTTAACCTTAATTAATTAGAAATGAATTAATTAATCATCCTTAAATTATCAACTTAAATTACATTAAGAAATTAACCTTTAATTAATTTCACAAATTAATTATCCTTCAACCATTCACCATAATTAAACTTTAGTTACTCTCATAATTTAATTAACAAAAATTTGTTACATTGATCCTTAATTAATTACTCTAATTAATTATTCTATAATCACTTATATTAGTTAATTATCCTTTAATTAATCACATTCATTAATTAACTAACCCTTTAATTAATTCCTTAATTAATCCAGACTTAACTAGTCACACTAAGTAATTAATCCTCAATTACTTCCACTAAGTAATTATCATTTAATAGATCACATTTAGTAATTACCCGTTAATTACCCTCCTTAATTAAGTAATCATTCTTGATTAATTACTTCAATTAACTATCCTTAATTTATCACTTTAATTAACTTAGGATAATCCATCATCTTAATTAGTTACTTAATCATCATTAAATATCGTTTTAAAATCGTGTAGAAATAAAATAAAATAATTAAATTATTATATAATTATTTCAAACCAAAGAACTTAAATTTAAAAATATTTGATTTATAATCTTATACTTGAAACTTGTTCAAATATTTAACCTTGAAACCTTGCTAACATTTCTTTACTTTGAAAATCTTTATTTCTATGCTTGTTTTTTTTTAAAAAAACTTGTAAAACCATCTACTTACCACAATACACAAAGATTTCGATACAGACCCACACCAAAACTCCAAAAATCCCGAGACACCTGATCCCCTCTCCTCTTTCCTTCCTTCATCATGCTCCCTCGCAAAAAACTCGAGACTGACTCGAAGAAAAATATCAACGCACCCGAAGCTCAAAACACACAGCCACGACCACTGATACACCGGATATATGTGCACATGAACAGATAATCGGCATCGTTCCGACCATCAAAGCCACCGTTGGCAAGATGACATTGACCTCGCCCACTCTTTCGACCCTATAGATCGACATCCTTCCCTTCGATCCAAAAACGAACCAAACGATCATGCCTGGAATCCTAACCCATCGGAAAACACCCTTTAGCCAACACCTCTGACCTCTGGCACCCACGCCGACCAACTCAGTGTAACACCACGACTCCCTGCTTCAATTTCCCCTACACGCGATCCACTACAGTCATCCCATGACCTTGCAATTTCCTTTATTTCAACGTTGAACAAACAGGTGAGTTAAACCCTAGTTCATAGATGTATAATCACCACGGCAATCTAGAATTCTTTCGAGTATTTTTCCCAGTATCCCCTCCTCACGACCTCCCTTCAGCAACGAGCACAACCAGCCTTATTACGCCGATCACCAAAACTTGGTCGAAACACCATTGGCATTCAACTCAACGTTCCTCGACATCCACTAACTTAAAAATCACCATATTATTATTAAAATTCATCAATTTCGTAACCGAATTCGATTATACAATCAAAGCTTATAAATTTGAAAATCAAAATTTTGACATTGATTTGTACTTCACTGTAATATTTTATTTCTGAGATACTCACTAAACATTTTTACTTGAATTAAATTTTAAAAATGAGGTTGCTCACATATAAACAATTTTTACTTAGTAATCAAGGCCTAAAAATCATTTAAGTGAAAGATTTGAGTTTTTGAATCCGGTCTAAAACTTGCAATGATTTAAATAGAAGCATGTTTTGCCTGTTCCAGTCATGAACATGATACTAACATACATATATATACATAATACTTCATATCATACTTCAAGGATTAATCACATGCAAATTCTGAGAAATCAGATTTTAGGAGTTTGCTCACTGCTTTGTTTTGAAAAAAGATGCGTTTGAAAAGTAGACTGGAAATGCTTTTGATGACGTCTTGCCAATCCGATTTGAACTGAGTTGCACTTGAATTTTTGATTTGAGCTTCAGGTTTGTACCAATTGAAAGATTATTGTTTTTCCTTGATTTTGTACTCTGGTTTCTTACAGGATTTTGTTTTCTCTTTGTTTCATTTTTTCAGATATGAAAGAATAGAGATTAACAAATAAAAATGTACAGTCTTTTAGAAAAAATGAAGAGAAAATAAATAAGTTGACACTTGTATACTAAGTTATATTAATCCTTACACATGTTAATACATATATTCCTTAAGTAACAAATGTCAATTTCATGTGTCTATTATATTACACTTGTAAAAATTTAAATTTATTTTTAACCCTTTATTAATTCACCTATTATATTTATATATACTACTATGTTCATTTCCAAGTATACAAAAGAATTTTTTTTTAAATCTTATATTAAATCTCATTTTATATATTTACATCCCAACTTTAGATATATATATATATGTATGTATGTATGTATGTATATATAGGCTTTATATTTTAAATATACCTGCTACTAATTATAAGTATAAAAGAAAAACGTATTAGGCCTCTTTATATTTTATATGATCTTAAAGAAGATGACTTAAAACTAACTATACATTAATAACTAAATACATACATACATACATACATACATACATACATACATACATACATACATACATACATACATACATACATACATATATATATATTAGTTTCTAAAAGAAAAGGTTTTTAAATCCAATATATTATACGATGTTTACACTTGAATTTCCAATCCAACTTTTATTTACTATAATATTTATTTGATTAGATCATCATTTCTTATTAGAAGATTAAAAAAATTTCAAATCACACAATTCTACAAATATCTTATATATGAATGGTAAAAATCATGTTTTACTTTACTTTGAAATAGAAATTTATATTATCCGAATCTATTTTGTTCAACTAAATAAAATAAATATCTCAATGGTAAAAATAAGTAAATTACCCAATTACCAGATGTCCAAAAATCTGGGTTATCACATTCTTCCCCCTTTAAATCTTTTTGTCCTCGAAAAGGAATGAAACTAAAATTTATATAATACTTAAAATCAGATAAATTACTCTTTTTGATCATTTTCAACTATAAACCCTTTTATCTAGAGTTTTAAAAACACTTTAAAATCTATATAATATTACCAAAATAGTTTGTAAAAATACTTTTTATATCTTGATGCTTCCATAAATCCACTCTCACAGAAATTTGGTCATCGTTGATCAAGCGTAGGACTGAAAATCTATAAATACGTAGCAGACCTGTTTTCAACACCCAGTGAAAACAATTTTGAAAACTTTGTGAAAACATTTTTCTGAAAATATAGAAAACATTTTTGAAAATAGAGGAAACATTTTTGGTGAGAATGCTTTGGAAATCATCACCCCTTCCACGGTCGCAATTAACCCGATGGTTACATTGCCATCCTGGCAAAATCCATAGATTACTATAGGCACTCCGCGCCCCTCGAGTACGCCATGGAACCCGCCATAGATCGCAGTTACATCTCGGGTTACGCTACCATCATGACAAAATTCCATGTAACTGTAGGCATCGGCGCCCTCGATTTTCGCTGCCAAATGAAACTTCACCACTCCCACATAGATCACAGACTACATCAGTCAAGTCCCAATGTAGCCTTAGGCTCCCACGGCCTCTTGACTTTCTCTATGTCACCATAGGTCGCAGTCTACTGATGTTACGTTGCCATCGTGGCAAAATCAAACGTAGACTATTGGCTCTCTCGGCACACATGTCTTCCGCGATGGTCCATAGTAGATCGCGGTGGCATCGAGTTACACTTTCGTCACATCATAACCCAAATGTCTGTGTGGGCATTAGTGCCCTCAACTTTCGCTACCCACTATACATAATCCTTAGGAACTTCAGTTTGTCCAGACTTTCTCTTAGGATTCAATTTAGAGCCTCCCCTTAGGGCTCAAGGCAGACCCACCCCGTTGATCTCCTAATGAAGTTCATTCCAATGGGAGCGCCTTTTTCATCAGAGCCAATCTCAAAACACTTTATACTATACACTTAAAGTATCATTCAAATCATACCCTTTATGCTTTACATCAAAATCTTCTTTACACAAAATCGATATCTCAAATCGATAGTTCCAAACTTGGCTTTCCAAACTCCCAAATTGATTTTCCCAAAAATCAAAAGCCTTTCCAAAATCCATAGGTTTCAAAACCCTTTTCCAAAATCATTCTCATAAAATCATTTTTTTATATATATGTGTGTGTGTGTGTGTGCGTGTGTGTGTCCTTGAAAAATCTTGGATCATTTCATACTCATATAAATTCTCTTTTTATACTTCAAATATTTTTCAAAAATCTATTCTTCTGGCTGCAGATTCGACAAGAGGAGTTTATCATATATAACAAATATATATATATTTATTTATAACAAATCAAATTTCAAGTTTGATTTCCCTTATAAATTAATTCACCATAATACATACTTTCCACAAAGTAAATTTCAAAAATAGAGATATTCAAAAAAGAAAATATCAATAATAGAGATATTCAACTTCCACTTTAATCATTAAAAAATTTCTCAAAATATACCTTTCCTTTCAGAACCATTTCTCATTCTTTCAAAATTTCAATATTTATTTCATTTAAGCGTATACGATGTGCATATACCATTCGTACGCAATATCAAATATGATCACTCACTTGATCACACAATTTCACTTCCGAACTAGTATCGTCCAACCGACTTCCTATTGCGGACTCAGATCTGGTTTCTTGTTCCGAAACCGTCATTCTCCTTGCATAGTCAACTATGATAGGGAATTTCTAGAATCAAGCAAAAATCCATATCAAATGGTTCGCCGTCGAAAATCGAGTGAAAAATCCTAACTCAGATCGATAAATTATCTCGAAATTATATGCTCGAATCCGGATCAAACCATTATACGAATAGAATAATATACGTACATCCTACATATTTAACTTCATTGATTTTCAGTTAAATCAATTCTCTTTTCTATTCTCCTTCATTTTTATTCAGTTTACTCATCCACAAGTGCTCCTAATTTCTATTTGGTTAACACTTCAATTCTTATCTCAATTGGTATTCAATTATAGACAGTTTGCCTTCTGACCAACTTGTATTAAGAAAATAGCTTGAAAATTTTAAAATAGATAAGTAGTTGAAAATAGTTATTTGTTGCAAAATAGTTGTATAATAGTTAAGTAGTTATGAATTAGTTGTAAAATAGTAATTGGTTTACAAAACGGTTGTAAAATTGTTGTAAAATAGTTAAATAGTTCCAAAAGTAGTAAAAGATAGTTTTGGGTTTTAAAAAGAAAAGTTGTATAGTAAATAGCTTAGGAAAAATAGATTTAAAAACAGTTATATTGAAACAACTTTATTTGAAAAATATAGTTCAGAGCCAAACTCTTCTATTCCCAATCTCTATGTCTAGTCAATTTCCAATTTCCACTTCCTTTTAAATTGATTCAATTCCAATTCAATTTAAATTAACTTCAATTCCTATCCCAAATTCAAATCAACTCCCATTTGGATTTTATACTTATCCATCATCAATCACAATTTCAACTAATTCAAATCAATTCAATTTGAACTATTTCTATTCAAATCCCAACTTAAAACCATCTCGAATTTCATAAATCGAGTTAAATTTTTAAATGTTGGTTTAATCCTTTAAATCAAACCAACATTTATTTTAAATTAACAACTTAAAACTTTTAAACCATTTTATTCGGAGCCTAAATTTCAAAATTCCATTTTAAATTACCTTAACTTAACTTATTACAAAGTTCAAGTAAGAGTTCAAAAACTCTTTAAACAATTTAGTTTTTAGAATCCAATTTACTACCTAATTTTAACTTCGAAACCCACCTTTAACAAATTCTTAGCAAGCTCATTTTTAACATTTAAATCTTTAAGTTTAAAGCAATTTCCCTTTCATAAGTTCAATTCTTATTTTTATTTCAGTGATGCATTTATTGTAACTACCCGGGATTTTGGATATCTCTAGTTGTGAATATTATTTATAATATTAAATAATATTGTTTTTTACTATTCCCGTTGATTAATGATTATATACAATTTTCTAAACTAGTGTAACTTGAGTTTTCAAATCTAATTTAAATTACAAATTTAATTTAAATTGAATTTCTTATATGTATACTTTTGTTTTAAAAGTAAAATATGTAAAATTGTTGTAGATTAAATGCATGTATTTTGTTTTAAAGATAAATATGTATATTTTATTCTAAAGTTGAAATATAATAGAAAATTTAAATTTATTGAAAATCAACCAAATATTTTTACCTATAGGATAATAAATTTATATGTAATAAATTTGGATAGAAATTCATGGTGAAGTAAAGGTGATATTTTTTACTTTGGGTATACTAAAAATATTGTTGATATTAAGTAAAGGAGTTTTAAATTTCTTAAATAATATATGTTCATTGAATGAGTAAAATCTTATATATATGATTATGATAAGTTAAAAGAAAATTTTATAATATTTAATTGATAAAATGTGATGATAAAATGATGTGCAATCACATAAATATTTATAGGAGAAACTATATATATATATGTATATATATATATATAGCAAATGAAATTGATTTATTTGGAACTAATATATTTTTATATTATCAATAAAAATTGTTTATATGGTTACATATATACACAAAGGCTTAAAAATAGTTTAATATCACTTTGTAATTCTTGTTTTAAAATAACTTATGTATACTGAAAGTGTTATTTTATTTAAATGGCAAGTTTCATTTGGTTTTGAATTGTATGGAAGTATAGAATATTATTTTAGTTCATTTGGTTCAAAAGTAACACATATATACAAGTATATTAACAAAGAAGGTTATTTTAACAGTTTCTCACTTTTATTTCAAAATGTATAAGTGCAACACTAGCTTTGTCAAAGATAAAATTGGACTGCATAATTTCCTAAATATAATTACATATACCTTAGACATTGTATGGTTTATATAAATACATATTATAAGAAAAAGTTGTAAATCATTTGTTATTATGGGAAAGCAGGTTAACCAAAAAAACCAGGAAATATTAACTTGAAGCAAAAACAGTTTTAAACAAAGAAAACTATGGGTAGAAGGTGATATATTTTATCAGTGAAAACACATTAACATTTGGCATCTATCACCTGATCAAAATCTAACACAATCATTTTATTTTCTTTTCAAAAAAATTTCTGCAAAGACATCATCTTTCTTAACCACCAAATTGTCACTTCTGTTCCTTTTTTAGTGAATTCAAGCATGCTTATATATGAGCATTTCCGTTCAGAGTTATTGTTTAGAAATTATAAAAAATAAGTAAGTAGACTCTATTCAAATTGTTAAAATCTGAAAATAAAAATCAATTTAAAAGAAGAGAAGAAGCAAGCACCCTGTACCTGTCTGGATTTATCTCTGTTCCTAGCATTCAATCATTAGGAGTTTTCTTTTAGTAGCAAGATTCAAGTTTCAATTTTAAAGGATTTTAACTTTTCAAAACAAAGGCTTTAGCTTCAAAATTTAAAAAGTATCTGGAATCAATGTTTAAGGTAAGAAACTTTGAATTAAAATCTGGAAATGAAATATCCCGTCCCTTTATTATAAATATTTAGTTCATCCCGGCATTTTAAAATGTATATCTCTTACCTAGATTGTTTTGCATGTTGATGTAAACTAGGAATATGTTCATTTTGTAGTTTAGTATTTGTTAAAAATAGTTTGAGAGCAAATTAGGATGTGTAGTTCATCTGGGTTTCATTTTACAGCAAATAACCCATTTTGGTGAAAATTCAACATTCTTAATTCAAAGATTCAAGCATACAATTAGGATGCTTATGTGAAATTATGAATTTAAGCAATTAAATCGTAATTTTTAGTAATCTATACTTCGAGATATTTGTAAATGAAAGTTTTTCATTCAAAAATTTATTTCCATCGACTTCGTTGACGAGAGGTGATGCGGCCGATTCTAGAAGAGACAGGTGATTGTAGGAAAGGGGTTGATTGTGGCGGAACCTTTGATTTGGGCTTAGATTAGGAAAGCAAGTCGATCTTAGGGTTTTAAGTTGGAATTGGCTTTGGGTAGCGTCGCATGGAACTGGAAGCAAGGTTCATCACCGGGTCTCATGATTTTTGGCAAAGAGGTAATGTGGTGGAAGGGCTTTCGTCTGAAGTAGGTGGAGTGCAAATTAATGGCCGGTCGTCGTTGCGGCGGGTCGATTTGTGGAGGTAGTTTCGTTTGCTGGTTTTGGTTTGGGTCGAGCAGTGATCAATTTTTTGACCAGAGGGGATTGCTGTCATTGGTGAAGTGGCAGTTGGATCGAGTGACGTCGTGTGACTGGATGGAGGTGCCACGGCAGTGAGTTGGTCACTGGTGAAGTTGTGCACGTGCACTGTGTGCACGGAAGTATTCCGGTGCTGGGTGAGTCGTGAGAGGGATGGTTAGGCTTCGATTCCAGATTGGGTTTGTTCACACGTATCATTATTCGAATGGTTGTTGATGGGGTGACTGAAGAAGTTTCCTTCCGTTATGCAGCATCGACTTTGGATGTTCTTCTGGTAGATGTGAGGAGGGGAAGTGATTTGGGATGAATAGTTTTGTGGATCTGTGCTTTGGCCCATTTGGCTAGTTCGATTCAAGTGTGGGATTTGATTTTTGTTTCGGTTGTGGGCTTCAGTCCAATGGGTTTTGTTTTAATAAAACAAGATTTTGTTGATGAAGGAATTTGGATTTAAAATTAAAAAAATCCAAAATCAATTTACTTTCCAAAAATTTATAATAAACATTTTGTTTGAAAATAAATATTTGAAACCAATTTACTTTAATTTAAATGTTCATTTAAAAATTTATATAGATAAAGGAATTTGGAAAATAAATTTGATTTGCTTGAGATTTTTATTTAATTTAGGTATGTGAATATGTTATTTTTTCATTAAGGAATCAAGCTTTTGAAAATAATTTATTTATAAATCCTTGGGTTTTTTAATAAGTGAAGTATATTTAAGATAATTAAGGGAAAAATAAACATTTATACTTTGAAATGAATTCAAGTTCTTAAGTAAAATGATATTTAAAATAATTACTTAAATTAAATAAAGTGGTATAAAGAAGATGGTTCGTAACGATGGATGTTATGCCATAGTACGATCCATTATGAAATTAAATAAGTAAAATATTTTATAAACTTATGTAGGATTTAATTACCAAAATAAAAATTAATGCCGCTGTAAAATTTTGCGGCCTATCTAATAAGTTGCTCCCAAAGTTGAATAGATATGTTTATTGTAGAATATTCGACTGTTGGCATCTGGACAATGGAAACAGGCACCATTCCGCTAAATAGTTAATATAATTTCTGTGAATAGTATAAGCCATCTATCTAATGTTATCTGTAAAGTTGTTACTAGCAATGATAATCTCTGATCTGTTATTCATGCATATATATGTTGTTTGTTAGTTAATTATATTTGAGTATATAATGAGAATCGATATATGGAAGCTGATTGATTTGAATGTCTGTGTGATTGTGAATTATGAATTATGAATTAATAAGTACCATTGAGACTGATAAGCTTTATTCTATTTGCATTGATTTTGAAACTATTTTTGTTTTAAAAATAAAATATTACTTTTAGAAATGTTCTAAAAGAATTGATAAATATTTTTGTAATATCAAAAGTAGTTTATTTATTTTTTTTGGAAATCTTTATAAGGTATAAATTTTTAAGAAGGTATTATTTAAATTATTTCAAGTATTAAACTATTTGTAATGATCCTTTAAAGGTTATTTTTTATTAAATTAGTATTCAAGTATATTTTCTTCAATATAAATCTGTTTGATATAAATGTTGTTTAAATAATATATTATATTAACTTTTATTAAGAGTATTTATTTAATAAATTTAGTACTGATATTTGGAAATTTCATAAGTATGATTAGGAAAGAAGTGGTTATACATATATATATATATATATATATATATATATATATCAAATAAAATAAGCTTTCTTAGTAAATTTTAATCCATTTGGATTGTAAATAAGAACAAGCCTTAATAATTTCTATGGGAAGTAACTTGGTTGTATTAACTGATTGTTTTTGATAGTTAAACAACCAACTATCAAAATTGGACAAAACCTAATTTTGGAAATATCTACAAGTGACTCGAGAATTATATGGTACAGTTACCGTTCGAGGTGCTATACCGTACGTATAAACTCCTTTATTCTCTAGGACGAATTATAAGGAGACCTGTCCACAAATGGTTAGGAGGTGAACTCCAATCTTATATTTCGTCAGTGTATTTCCTAAAGAACTATGGTAGAGTTTACTGGAAAATAGCGAACGTTGTTTCGGAGAGACCGGGATCGGATTTGAAATCCAAAAACCACTTTGATCCAATGAGTACGTCTTGCTGATGAAGACAAGAGCTTGGAGTCAAAGATGGAGTAGTGAAGTGCAAAGGCTACTCGCTAGTAATCCTGAGGGTGATTCTAAAATGGATGTAGTAGGAATAGTTCCTTCGGTTCCGTTCAAACCTTGAACGGACTTGTATGGATGAATTCTTTCAGAACATCGTCAAGTGGATAGTGAGCATTCTAAGTGATATGTTCTAAAAAAGTAATGCTTAGCCTCAAGCCTCATCAACCGGGAATGACTAAAAATTAGGGGATATGCAGCAAGGCTAAGTAGGTAGCACCCAAGTAGGGTAAGGTCATCCCTGTCTAGATGTCCCTTTTATTTCGGCTGTGTGGGCGGTTGTTGATCCCAGCTGCGGGGTGATCTTACTCGGGCTATCTAGTAAGGGGTAGTCTGGTCTTGTGCTGCAGGGGAACGGACGGGGTCCTCGGTACGCTGAACTAGACCGGTACTGTGATAGGTGGTACCGCAGTGCCTAGTCAGTCATTGGAAATCCATTCTCCCTACGAACCTTTTACGGTTTTGATTGTATAACCCACTTTGTAGTTAGTATGCTGGAATTTAATAATGTAACAAAGTGAGCTATTTGAATAATTATTTATATATAGACCCTATTGTAACATCAGAGGATTTTATAAGAAATGTTTTGGCTATCTTTAGGTAAAAACCCGACATGTTTATTTGTGGCTTGGTCTTACGAGATGCTTTTGATTTTCAAAGAATTTTTAATCTTTAATAATCAAGTTGAGTGTGTTTCTCATGCTGGTTTACCAGGCTGACCCGGGCTTGGTGTTTTTCCTATATGCTGGGATCAGACCAAGCGTATTTTTAGGTTTAGCTGGAAGTGGAGCTGTTTAGGAGAGGAGCTGGAATCAAGAGACATGTTGACGTAGATGTTTATATTCAGTCTGTATTTGGTTGTGTGGTCATTTTTTGTAAGGACGGGATTAATATAAACTGTCCGAGTTGTGTGTTGTAACTCTGACGTAAAGTCTGTATATGTTATATAAGCAACAGTTTTGGTTTTGTGTAAAGATTTATTTATATTATAGTTTATTCGATCCGTGTGAGACTCTGATTGTTGTCTTTTCTTCTATCTTCTTTATATTTCTACCTTCTTTCTTTCACTATCCATATTTCCATGCGAATTGGCCGACAAGTGTGGTTTAAAATCGGTTTAAATCGGCATGGAAAAATGGGCTGTGACATGTATATTACTTCAATCCATTTCTTATTTAAAGTAATCCAACTCTCATTTTCATATATTATTAATATCAACAGGATGATATTAAGATAAGTCAAAATATCCAAATTATTTAAAGCATTCACCAATAGCATATATGTGATAACCTGGATTTTCGGGCATCATGAAATTTGGATAAGTTATCTGATTTAACTCTTGAAAATACTGATTTATAAATCGAAAAAATTCAAATGTGATAATCCCCATTTTAAAATTTATTTAAAATTTGGTAAGATTGTTAATGTGAAATCAATAATAATAATATGTTGTATATATTCATGTATAGAGAATTATTATATACAAATTGAATTTGTGTTTGTTTAAATATATATGATATACATACATCAAATTGATTTTTAAATTGAATTTGAATTTGAATCTGGATTTAAATTTGGAAATTCAAAGGGTAGATATTTTAAATATTATAAAATAATATATAAGCTTTTATTTATAAATATAATTGGTTTTATTTTCTTTAGAGTAATTTTGTATAGATAAGTATTTGTAAATTAATAAATTAAGTATAAAGCTTTTATTAAGTAAAGATTACTTAAATTAAAAGTGTTAAACTATGAGATCATGTAAATAACATTTGTAGGTTAATTAACAAATGTGATGGGCAAATGTTAGGGAATGATACAAGTGTCTTTTATTTATTTTAGTTTCTTTAAAATTTAATAAACCACAAATTAACTCTATATAAATATTCATCTTCTATCTTCATTTCTTTTTCCTTATTTTCAATTTCAAAACCAGGAAACTCAAGAACAAATCTATAATTAATTCAAACCAGAAATCAAAACCTGTAATTCATTTGCAAATCATTTTCAAGATCAAAAAGTAAAGCCTGCAACAACATCTTCAACTTGAGTATATCTAAAGCGAACTGTAATTCAATTTTTAATTTCAAATAAAGTAAATATGGAGGGTCAAAAATCAACTTCAAGCTCAAGTATATCAACTCTAGATCATCTCAAACAGGCTGATGATCAAATATATCAAATTCTACATCTCTAAATAAGGTTCTATTCTTCTGTTACAGGTGAGTAAACCAAGCCTAAAATAATTTAAAACTGATGTATGTTAATGATATTTGGAAAGAATGATGTGTTAGTAGTAGGCATGACTGAAATTTTGTTACAGGTTTAAAAATATGAAGTTGTCGGGATGCATGTCCAGATACACATATTAAACTCTGTTTCATGGTTGCAGGAAAAGGGATTTAGATCAAATTCCCTAATATTTTTTTTTACATAATCTCTTATAGGCTTTAGATTTTTAAATAAATTACGTTTGTTTGGGAATAAATTAAGTTTAAAAATGTGATTAAGAATTATAAGTTATAATATCACCTAGAAATGGAAAGATAGTGAAATTTTTGGAAATATGTTAAAAATCAAATATTCCAATTCCTTGTTCTGTAATATAGTCTGATTTCTCATCAAAAATCATGGATTTTAAAAATTAAATTAGAATTTTCAGTTTAGTTTCGAATGCGGAATTCATGGCTGACCGGAATTTGGGTTTAGGCATTTTCTGATGATCTAGGAGGAAGATGAGTGTCGCAAGTGTCACTGAAGGAAGCTTGTGAGGAGGAGATATCAGGAAAAATACTTGGAAAAATTCTTGAGTACTATAGTGATCTGACATTGGTGAACTAGGGTTTAACTCACTTGTTTGTTTGATTTGGAAATAAAGGAAATCGTGATGTCACTGGAGTACTGGAATGGATCGCGAGTGAGGGGAATGATGTGGAAGCCCATGAAGTAACTTTGGTCAAGGTCGTGCAGACTCCGATGGTCTGAATAACGGTGGTGGTGAAGTTTGGCATCGGTGATGGGTTCCATCTTTCGTTTGGGCAGCTCGTTTTGGTTTCCCTAGCAATTCTGGTGATCCGAGAAGAGAGGATGGTCGACTAGGATGACGACGAAGTGCCGGAGGTAGCAGGGTTGGTCGGCGACAATCTAGTCAACTGTGCACGTGCACATGTTTAGTTCGTGTCAGTTGTTGTTGTTAGGTTGATGTTCTTCAGGAAGAATGGAGTTTTACTCGTGGATGATCTCGAGTTTTGTTCGGGTGATGTGGAGGTTGATTGACTTGGGTAGAAACCAGGGTTGGCTCGGGTAAATGATGGTTTGGGCTCTGCCTGTAACAAGTATATATGCTTGTTGATAAGGAAATCGAGTTTTTAAAAGATTATCAAGAGAATAATTTCAAAATAAATAGAAACTGAGTTCTAAGAAAAGTATTAATAAGTTTTAAACAAGTTTTTCCAAGTTAAATGTTTAAGTTGGTTGTTAAAGTAATTTTTTATAATAGATTAATTCCTATATGTTTTCAAGGTGATTTTAATAATGTAATTAAATCAAGGATTAATTATTAAGGATGGATAATTAGCTAATGTAATTAGCTAAGGAGTAATTAAGCAATGAAGTGATTATAGAATAATTAATTAATGTAATTAATTAAGGGTTAAGGTAATTAATTATAGTTAATTAATTAATGAGAGTAATTGAAGGTTAATTACTATAAATGGTTGAAGATAATTAATTTGTGTAATTAATTAAGAGTTAATTACTTAATGTAATTAAAGAACAATTAATCAAGGGTGATTAATTAAGATGGATAATAGGGGATAATTATTTAATCGGCCTGTGATTAATTAATAATTAAGCAAGTAGGATTTATAGTGATGGAATAAATTAATTTAATTTATTTTAAATTAATTAAAGATAGTGTGATTAAAATCTTTGCTTATGAATGGCTAAATGTTATTGAATGCTTTGGATTGTTGTTATACTTGGTATGTGATTGTGATGCTATATGATAGCGTGTTATCTGGCTGAAATAGAATTGCTATGTGAATCCATTACCATGAGTATAAATGGAATGATTTAAAGCTTAAACAGCTTTGCCTTAAGATGATTTTGAATTCGAAGAGACCGGAGTCGGGTATCAGTAATACCCGAAACCACTTTGGTTTGTAATCTACTTGATTCTATATGAATTTGATCTGAGAAATCAATAGACTGAAATGGAATAATATGGACTTTGGAACTAAGAATACTTAGAATTTCATTTGTGTAAGTAGTGTTGAGCATAACAAGTAATGAACTCGTAGTGAAGTACGAATTACCCGGGTTTTCTTTTATGGTTTGAACTTAGTATTGCCAAATTATATGGGTTTACTCACGCTAGTTTCCAGCCTGACCCGGGTGTTATTTTGATGTAATGCTCGGGTCCGACCGAGTATTACAGATTTTCAGGCGAGGACGTTCGGGAGCTCAGGAGGTGAGCTAGATGGTAGGAACGTATGGAGTGCATAAAGCTGTGATATATTGTTATTTATCTGGGATAAGTTATTTTAACTGTCCAAGTGATTGTGTAAATGTTGTACTCTGATGTATTAAAATGTAATTGACTAATACAATTTTCCTTTGTAAACTATTATTTTATATGATATTATATGTTGATCCGCTGCGAATGTAAGGTTTCTGTGACTTGTTCTGTTTCTTCTTCTATCTATTTCTTCTTTTTCTAACTATCTGGTATTTTCTGGTTCAAGAATTCCAGGTCGTTACAATCTAATTCCAATTTCAGATCTCAAACCCATTTTGATATCACAGATATTCCCAATTCAAATCAACCATTTAACTTTCCAAGTTAAATCCTATTCATCTTGAAATTTCCAATTCAGATGGTTTGTTATAAACTTATTTAACTTCTCCTAAGTTAAATTTAATTTACTTAAACAATCTAGTCAACATTGCCCAATTTGAATTTCCATTTCAAATTTTAAACTTAAATATCTTCAAAACTTATCACTTTGGATTTTCATATCACATTCTAAAGAAAATTTAAAACCCAACACTTAGAGTTTATTTCAAGCCATCTTTGATATTACGTATATCCCTCATATATACATATTTATTTCCTTTGCATACCAGTTGTACCTCAAATTTTAAACCACCTTTGGTTTTAATTCAAAACAAATTTTCTTTTAAAATTTCCAAACAACCCTTGTTTGAAATAGGCCCTTTCATTCAAATAATACTATGGATTATTTCTTTTATCACTTTGAACCAAATACAAAATTTTCTAGACTTAGATTTAAAACTTCATAATGTAAATTATTTTCAGTTCCAATTTATTAGAATGATCAAACCCAAATGTCATTAAAACAGAGAAAACCCAAAACACCAATCCTTTCCATAAATCTCTTTTATTTTATAAATCTCCAGTCTATTTAGAAAATAATCTTTATAAATCTCAAAAAACCATTTATAAAACTTTCTCTTTTTAGATCTCTAAAACCCATTTATAAATATCTTTTCAAAAATCATTAAAACCCAAACTCGTTTTTCCAATTCGAAAATCTCTTTCCAAAATTTATAAATTATTTAAACGAATTATTTTCATCAAATAAAACCTTTATACAAGTCTTCCCATTTAAAATTAATTCCTTTTTAAATAAACAGTTTATTACTTTTAAACACATTTCTATAAAACAATTTATTATCTAAAAACATCTTAAATAAATAAATAATTCTCTTTAAACCATATTTAAAAAAAATCATTAAGTAACTTTAACAATATTTAAAATATAATTAAATAACTTTAAAATAACATTAATATATTAATAAATTAACTTTTTAAATAATATTAACGTAATAATAAATTAACTTTAAAACGATATTAGTTTAATAATAACAATAAACTTTTAAAATATTGATAATTTAACAAATAAATTTGAAATAATATAATCAATATTAAAATATAAAATAATTAATTTTAAATAATTAATTGAAATGATTAATCTTAAATAAATAATTTAAATGATTAATTTTAAATGATTAATTTTAAATGAATAATTAAAATATAATTAAAACATTTTAAAACAATAATTAAATAACTTTAAATAATGATTAAATATTCTTAAATAACTTTAAGAAGATAACTTTTAAGAATCATATTAATAAAATAATTAACTTAAATCATTATTAAAACAATTATTAATTATCTTTACAATATTATTAATAAATAGTTGCTACCTTTTAAATCTTATTAGTAAATAATAATTTTCTTTAAAACCTTATAATAAATAATAATTATTCTTAAAATAACTTTCAAATCAACAATTAACCTTTAAATTTGTAAGTGGTTTAACGGCCAGAATGGTACTTAAGCTGGGTACCATATCATTCGATTAAATTTTCTAAGCTAATAATCGATATTTACATAACTATAACTATATAAACAAATTTAACACTTAGCCGTCATTGGTTAACATATTACTTATTCAAAGTGGCATAAAAATTAACGCTATATAATCAAATGTTTAAATCTATAAAATAGCAGAATGTGGATTTATTCTGTAATAAAATGTCGATTAAGTGAATTAGAGCAAATGTGTTCTATTCCGCTAAACAGATGTCCAAATTACCCTATTCAATTTACTTTAACAGTACGATGCTTATTTGGCCAAATAGATAACACCCATGAAGTAATATTAATTAAACTACGTAACTATCCAAATTGACATAATTATTACCAGTCGGTATTATTTTATCATTAAATTATACTATATCAAAATTACCAACAATTTATGTCAAAATGTTGAGCTTATCAATTTAAACACAATGCAAAAATCCACGAGTTAACTGGATTTAAAATGAACTAGATATGAATTTTTGAAGGTGAACTAACTTTAGTTATAAAACTTATGTCAATAAATGAATAATTCCTCACCTTAGCTTTAAACGGGCCGAGCCTATTCAAAAATCCAACTCGCTTCAACTGTGTCGTCTTCCCTTTCTATATTCTCCTTTCCATTTCCCTACTTCCAATCATGCACGTGTGCACCTGCGCACATGATCCGCTACGCCTACCACCCAATTGAGATAACCAGAGAACTCCGCTTCTCCTATATGTCACATTGCCACCCTCCAATCGAAATTCGACCAACCCGAGGCGAATGCGACCCAAACCCGGAACCGAGACCCAAACGACATCCCTATATGTCACGCCCCATTGCAAACCACCAAGCACCACCATAATTTTGCCGCCAATGCCAATCGACATCCTAAATTCGAACCTAAACTCTAGTTCACCAATTGTCGCTTAATTCCAAAGTTAGCCTAAACCTTAGCTTACCATCAATGTCGATGATCATCACAGAAAGCCGTCCGAAACTCCATCAAAAATGCTACATCACGAAACCAACGAAACTGGCGACAACTTCAAGTTCGAAGCGAATTTAGAGAATTAAATTTTTGGAATTTTATGCACATTTTTTTCACTTACTAAAATTTCATGATTTCCTTTCCACCCTCGATGAAATCGAGTGAGGTCAATTTTTAAGGATAACAGAGACCGGCACGAACAACTTTCGTGTCGGTGGCTTAGACTAGCTATGAGTGGCTGAGGAGATATGAATTTTGAAGTGCAGAATGGTTTATATATATTTTTTAAATTGATGGAGGTGAACAAAACCAAACCCAGGCTTAAACTCTTGCCCGGTACTTATAACATATACTTGCTTACCTACTTCAATATCAACCTCAAATAAGGTTAAGCATCAATAGGAACAAGAGGAGACAAAAAGGCAGGAGGGACAAGAGGCAGCAGGTAGGGAAAGGGGAACCAAGGGTGGTTGCACCGTATGTACATATGTATGTGTATTTGTGTTGATTTTAAATAGATTTTGGCACACCATCCCAGAACATTGCATCCGCTGAGCTGTGAACAACGAAAAACAAAATATGATTCCATAAGAAATGTGACGCGATCATAAAACAATAATAAAATACACAAGTTAACATATTCTATTTTATTTCCAAAAATTCCCACGTTCGACGTAAAATACGTTAAACGCCAATGTATATAATTTCAAAATTAAAAATTATGGAAAAATTATAAAAATTAAATTAGCATAAAAAATCAGATAATTATTTAAAACATAGATTTTATTATATTTTAAATAAAATCCCAATTTGAATATTTAAAAATAATTTAATATTTCAAAAATCAGAGTAATAAAATTCCCGGGCGTCACATTCTCCCCCTTTAAAAAGACTCTCATCCCCAAAATATTACCACATGAACACCCAATATTATTCATAAGCCTACATATGTTCATATGTCATTCATATACGAAATATGATTCGATCACACTTGAATGCATAACTTCACTTCCAAACTAGGATTTCTCATCCGATTTTCTAGTACGGACTCCAATTAGGCTTCTTAAATAGAAACCACCATTCTTCTTATGTAGCCATATACTATGACAGAAAACCATGGTTCCATACCAAGAATCATCGCCAAGTGTTCGCCGTCAAAAATCAAATGATAAATCCTTATTCGAATAGTGTGAAACACTTCAAGTCATGTACTCGAATCTTGAATTAAAAACTATATGAGAAAGGGAAATGATCTACACAAACATACGTACTTACATTACTAGTCCTCACCAATACCAATTCTATTTTTGTTAAAATTATTTAGGAAAATATTTTATAAAAATTCGAACTTAGGTTTGTACATTTTAGACGATACAACTATGTTTATGAAACCCTCTCATAAAATCATTTTAATTAATTATTAATTTATACAATACTCTCCTACTTCCTAAGAGTATATAAAAAAACATCAGATTTTTAATTCTATTCACTTTTAACTATTCAGATGGAGGCCTAAAACTATTTCGGTCTTAAAACTTAATCGACCAATACAACCTCTTTACCCGTTTGGTCTAGCAAGCAGCTAAGAAGAGTAGGATGCTGGTATCCAAGCTCCATCCTAGAATCTATTTTTCTTTAGACGTTCAGAGATAACAATGCTTATTAGTCGGCTCAATAGCATCAAATAATTTTTAACTTCCTAGATGTTAAAAACAAAAGACATGGTTTGATAAAACAAAGTTTATTAAACCTTCTGAATAAATTTGGCCCAATTAAAAGTTTATTTATCAACCCAATATTCAATCAAAAAACCTTTATATTTTGGAAACTTACAAGTTAAATGCCTGGATATTTTTCCAGAAAATCTTTTGAAATGTTACTATATATTTTTAATCCATATCAAATATATATAGCCCGAGTAACCACAGAATGAAACTATAGAACTGGGTACTACAAACAGTATTACATATTACCTTACCAAAAAGGGTAAGACTTAAGAGAAGTGTTTATCATCCAGACACATCTCCTGCCCATTTTTAGTTATTTTTGAGCCACTCAAACTAGTTAATTTAAAAACACAGTTTCTTTTTAAATCCCTTTTTGAAATAATGCTATATTTTTTTTAGCTAAACAATTACAACGAAATATTAAATTCCAATTTTCTTTTGATTCGTTGGGATTTGAACTCGTTCCTACCGTACAATGACAAACAGAATAATTTACTAAGTGCACAATATCGTTCGCATAAGAAAGCATCTGATTGTCACTCATAATATTGTTCTAATCATTATAAAACAAATCGGGACTCATTCCCAGAACAAACCTAATAAAATATTCCCTTTCTTTAAAAGTTTCGCTTTCAAAAGAATTTGTGCTTGAAAATGCTTTTAAGTAAACTATTGCCATTATTTCTAAAATATTTATACCTTTAAAATCTTTCAGGTAAAATTAATGCTTCTCTTCCTATAAATCATTTGAAATAATAATATAAATCTACCTTTTTGTACACCAAATCATGCTTTTAGGATTTAACCAAAAATTTAATTTTACCCAAAAAATAATATATAACGAAATTCCTTTTTAAATTACCTATATTTGTAAAATACCTTCATATAATATTATTATTACCTTCTGAAAACTTTGAAAATCATTTTTCAAGAGTACAAGGATTTAAGTCCTTAAATTCATTTTTTTTCATAAAACGCATTTTTATAGATAAAATTACACCTTTTACAGGAAATCATTTCTCAAATATTTATTTCAAAATATTTCTAGCTTCCTTTTAAAACAACATTTATTACAACCTAATTTCGATAAAAATCAACTTTATTAGAAAAATCATTCCTAAAATATTTATTTTAAAATATTTAAATTTTCTTAAAATGAAAAACTTCTATTGAAGTCAAATTTTGACCCAGCATTAACAAGGATGCCTTATGGTCAAATTGTAAAACTTAATTCACAAGGTATTCATTTCAGTGTTCCCCAATTTCCTATCTAGCCAAACCAGGTTTCAAAAAAGGAAGATTTCAGATAGATCAACAAATAATAGTCTAAGCTTGGAACTAGACGAGCATAACTACTCAAATTTTGGATGATAATGATTAAGTATTATCTTTTCCTAATAAACAAGCCCAACCAAGTATAACTATATTAAATTTTTGGAAAATTATTCCTTTATATATAAACTATAATCCTAGATAAAGTCATTTCATTACCAAATTAAAAAATATTTTGTTGGTTGGCTTTGTTTGCTGTTTAGAAATTCCTATCGATAATGTAGGCCACGACTAGAATTCATAAACCACCCAATAGATCAAACGACACGATATAAAAACATTTTTATAAAAATAACAAATATGTGCTCTTATATATACATACAGTCAGACTCATTCTAGGATATTACTAATCCTATCTCTAATGAGTTACTCATTTTAGGGCATTACTAATCCTACTTATAATGAGTTTACCCCCACCAAGACCTGGGTGTTCTCTCAACCTAAGCTCTGATACCACATGTAATGACCCACCTTTTCGACCCTTAGACATCAACAATAATACATCCACGGCATTCATGTTTCGAATATTTAGGTCCTGGAAAGAAAGAATATTGGGGTGAAAGAAAAAAAGAAAGAACAGAAGCTCACATCGTGATAAGACAAATATATAATGTACACAAGAATCTTTATAAAAAGAAATCATCTTATATATATACAAACATAATATAAATTAGAGCACACTAACCTATGTCAGCCTAGAGAGTTATACAAATCCATCCTTACAATTATTGATGAATAAATGCAGAAATAAAGAATAGCGAACAATGGGTAATATAACTTACGTAGATATGTATTGGAGAATCTAGCTCGTCTCCTAAAAGTTCCAAAGTATCCAGCGAAATCTAAAAAATATGCTCGGGCTGACCCAAGCATTATAGGAAAAATAATGCCCGCGTCTGTTTGGTAAAATCAGCGTTGGAAGCACAATCAAATGGATTCTTAATGTTTCAATAAACCTTTCAAAATAAAGATGTCTCATAAGACCATGTCGCACATAAACACGAAGGGGTTTTTACCTTACACTAACCAAAACACTTATATGAGAAAATCTAGTGATGTTATAATAATATCCAAGGGTGAGTATAATAATAGTAAAGTAGTTGTGATGCTCGTAAGTGTACATCAAAACAATAATAGGTATATTATCAATAATTGACAAGGCATGTTCGCTAATTTTGTAGGATTACACGTAGGTGCTCTCGATATTTTTAGAAATGGTCCTCCTGCATAAGGATCAGAGATATCCTTCCAAAGCAGCATGTGTCCCTGGTGATGTACCATACGAAAAACATAGCTTATCTCTCTAAGACCGAGTGCATCACTCCATGCATGCATAACAACTATAGGTAACGTCTAGGTGGAGTCGACTGCACACTATGGGTTTGTCAAACCTACTGGACATGCCTCCTATCTCTGGTTTTAGTCAACACCACTGATGAGGCTACATCTGGCATTCCAGCTCGTGCACCGCCATCAACACGTCATGAAATCCCACATGGATTCCAATAACCCAATGGATCTGGAAATCACACATGGATTCCCGTATCTCAAATAGATCTTAGAACCATGCATGGATACCCATACCCCAACGGGTTTTGGAACCACACACATCTCAATTATCATGAAACTCCTAAATAGAACCACATATGGTTTTTAGATTGGTTATGTACGAGTCTTCTCTTATGAGTACACTTCCCCACTTACCAGGCGCCCCAAAACCAATCGTCAATTTTCCCAAATGCTCAATACCAGTTCTTTAGAAAATAATCAGACAATACATAAGAGCAGGGATCGCCACCTAACCGTTTAATTGGATAGATTTCCTTATCATTTTTCGTAGAAGAACAAAATGAGTTTATATGTACAGTATAGCACCACTGACGGTAACTATACCATATCATCTCTATGTTTCTCCTAGATATTTACAGAGTTAAAACCCTTTGGTGTTAAGTAGGAAATATTTCTGTACCACCAAAATTAAGAAGGATTACATATTTATGCTAAGATTTGATGGTCGATTATTTAACTATCAAATAAACAATCATTCAAAATAGAGATTACATCTCCCATGGAAACCACCAAGCCTCCAAAATTAATCTTTCATTAATTTAAAATCATTCAAATATTTATTTAAATATTCATATACTTATCTCTTTGGGATAAGTATATTCACGAACCATTTCTTTCAAAACTCGAAAAATCATTTTCACATGCTTACAAAATAGTATAAGTATGTTCACCAAAATTTAGACAGATTTTCTATTTCAAAATCATATTAAAATGATCAAACCCAAATGTCATTAAAACGGAGATAACACAAAACACCAATCCTTTCCATAAATCTCTTGCATTTTATAAATCTCCAATCTATTTATAAAATAATATTCATAAATCTCAAAAGCCCATTTATAAAACTTTTCCTTTTAGATCTCTAAAACCCATTTATAAATCTCTTTTCCGAAATCATTAGAACCCAAACTCCGTTTTAGAATTCTAAAATCTCTTTCCAAATTTTATAAATTCTTTAAATGAATTCTTTTCATTGAATAAAACTTTTATACAGGTCTTCCCATTTAAAACCGATTCCTTTTCAAATAAAAGTTTATTATTTTGAAACACATTTTTATAAAACAATTTATTATCCAAAAACATCTTAAATAAATAATCAATTCTCTTTAAACTATAATTATAACATCAACAAGTAACTTTGAAAATATTGAAAATATACTTAAATAACTTAAAAAAAGATAAATATATTAATAAATTAACCTTTTAAATGATATTAACATAATAATAAATTAACTTTAAAACAATATAATTTTAATAATAAAAACAAACCGTTAAAATATTGATAATATAACAAATAAATTTTGTTGATACGCTAAGATTTTGATCAATGACAATGTGCTTCAACAAAAAGGAAGAGATATGTGCAAAGCTAAAGAAAGAATGATAAAGACCAAGAATAAACATACGTATGATTTTTATATAGGTCTTAGTTTAGATTTATTGTTAAAATCTATCCTCAAGAGGCTTGCACAAACACTAGAACACATTTTATAAATTTCATTTTTTAATACACATTCACTGTGCATAGTTTAGTAGTTCAGTCGACTGAACAGGGATGACCAGTCGACTAAACCTGTTACACATATACAAACATATACAGTTTCAGTCGACTGAAACACCCTGTTCAGTCGACTGAATTTGTTCCTGAAAATTTTAGTTCATATTTTCAGTTGACTGAATTCCTTGTTCTGTCGACTGAATTTGAACCTGCGAATTTTCTCTGAATGGACACCTTCTTCCTCCCAAGAGTTGCAACCATTCACCAATGGAAATGGAAGCATCTCTTGTATGCAGCCTTAGCCAACAGATGCACCTCTTCTACAAGTATAAATACATAATTCTAACATCTTAAATTCACCAAATTCTCTTGCTTTAATCTTACTATTTTCTTGAACATATTAACTAGAAATTCTCAAAGCAATCACAAATCTATTGCTTGAATCAATACTTTGTTTTTTCACATTCTTTTGATTCATAGCAATTCACATTTCCTAAATCTTCACAAAAACATTGCATACTCTCGAGGATAAGATTATAGGAATATTGTACTACATTAAACTCACTAGTGTTGACAAGAACACAAGTCAAATATTGTTTTTTAGTAATTGAGTTGAAGTCCTCTTCGGTAGTTGAGGCAAGAAATCCCGTTCGGTTGTTTGGGTAAGTTGTAAACCTATTCCTCCGGGTTAAGTGAGGGTTTTGGTTAGTGGAATTCCTAAGTGAAGCTTAGGGACTGGACGTAGGACTAGAGGTCCGAACCAGTATAAAATCCTCGTGTTTACCTTGCTTTTACTTACTTTATCTACCTAGACAATTCCGTTATTCCATATTGCACGATCCTACCGCATAGCCTCTTTCAATTGGTATCAAAGCAAGGTCGTCCTATAAACATAACATCGTTATTAGACATATTGATAATATGGAAAATAACGCAAGTACAAGCACAAAATCTACCTATAGTTCTACATTTGCGGAAGGACAATCTACCCAAATACCTCCTCTATTCAATGGACTAAACTATAACTATTGGGCTACAAGGATGAAGATTTATATGCAAGCAACAAGTTTCGAAGCCTGGAATGCTACTCAAGCAGAGTTTGTTGTACCCACAACCGATTATCCTACATGGACACAAACTCAAAAGAATGAAGCTAGTGCAAATGCCAAAGCTATGAATATGCTATTTTGCGCCCTGGATAAAAACGAATTCAACCGTGTTAGCATATGTACTACTGCATATCAGATATGGGAAACACTTAAAGTCATACATGAAGGCACAAGCAAGGTTAAAAAAACAAAGATATCCATGCTGAAGAATCAATTCCAAAACTTTAGAATGCGACAAAATGAATCCATCAATGACATGTACTCGAGATTTCAAGACATTCATCATGCTTTAATCAGACTAGGAGAAAAATACACGGATTTTGACATTGTGCCTAAAGTTCTAAATTCACTCACTGATGAATGGGAGAGAAAAGTACTAGCAATCGAGGAAGCAAATGATATATCTACAATGAAACCAGAAGAATTGATTGGAAACCTTATGTCGTATCAAGTAAATATGCAAGCTAAGAAAGATCAAGCTCAAGAAAGAAAGAATGTTGCTTTTCATGCGGAAAAGGAAGAATCAGAGTTTGAAGATGAGGATTTAGCATTCATAGCCAAAAACTTTAAGAAATTATTAAGGTATAGAAAAGGAAATAAAAACGGATTCAATAAGAATTTCTTGAACAAACCTACATCCTCGAATATAGAATGTTTCAACTATCACAAGAAAGGTCACATGCACAAGGATTGCCCAGAGCAAAAGAAGGGGAATCAGAAAGCTCTCAACGCCAAAAACAAGAGAGAGAAATTCAAAAAGAGGGCATTCTCTGTAACATGGGATGATTCAGATTCATCTTCATCCGAAAGTGAAAATGATAGCGATAATGAACATGCAAATGTATGCTTCATGGCTCAAGAATCTGAAGTAAGTAATTTAACTTTCGATGACTTAATTGAAGTAAACTCTGAACTTTTGAGCACAATAAAAATTCTTAAAAAGAAAATTAAGGAAATTCGTGTAAATCAAAACAAAGTTGAATTTGAAAGAGATATGTTAAACGATGAAAAAAATTCTAGAAGAAGAACTTGAAAAAGTTCAAGAATCTTATTCAAATTCGAAAACTCAACTATCTCTTCTAAGTCATGCAATTGAAACTTAAAAGACAAAGAATGATATAATTGTTTCTTAAAATCTTGAGTTAAAAACTAAGATTAGACAAGTTGAATTAGAAAATAATAGTCTTCAAGCTAGATTAGATAACATAACTAAAAACGTTTCTAACTTTAACAAAGGAAGGGAAAATTTATCCAAGATATTAGAAAATTCTCAATCATCTTCAAATAAACAAGGTTTAGGATATAAAAAGAAGTCAAAAATTCTTAATAAAAAGGATATAAATCTTAAAAGGAATATTGATTCAAAACAACAAATATTGTTAAGAAAACCAATTGAAATAAAAATAGAAACAAAGGTAGTTAAAATTTGGGTTCCAAAGACTAACAATGTGTTAATTAGGAATAAATATATTAAAACATTTATGGATAGTTTTCATTATAAATAAAAATATATTTATAAAAAGGATACTAAACCAAATTGGGTTTGGCTTCCTAAGCTCTAACTTTTTAGGGCCCTACTAAAAGGTGGGTACCAATAATTTTGTATTTATTTTCAGGTCCCACTAAAAAAGAAATGGATACTAGAGAGTGGTTGCTCAAAACACATGACCGGAGACAAAGATATGCTCACAAACATCACATACTTTGATGGTGGCTCGGTTACCTTCGGAGATAATTCAAAAGGCTATATCATTGGCAAAGGAGATGTGAGCAATTACGGTACATCAAATTTACCTTTTATAACAAATGTTTCATTAGTTAAAAATCTACATAATCTACTTAGCATAAGTCAACTTTGTGACAAAGGCTTTAAAATAACTTTTTCGGAAAATAAATGTAGTATTTTTGATCAAAACCAAAATCTTGTTTTCGAAGGAAATAGAGATAGGAATATTTACGTTCTAAATATGAATATTAATCATAATACAAGTATGTGTTTACTAGCCAAAGATAATGAACCTTGGTTATGGCACAAAAGATTTTGTCATATAAATTTTAAAACCATTGGAAAACTTTCCAAAAATGAATTAGTAAGAGGTTTACCCAAAATAAACTTTAAAATAAAAAATCTTTGTGATGATTGTCAAAAAAGAAAATTAACGAAACCTTCTTTCAAATCTAAGAAAAATATTTCGACTTTACAACCATTAGAATTACTACATATGAATTTATTTGGACCAACACAAGTTCAATCAATTAATCATAATCGATACGTGTTCGTAATAGTTAATGATTTATCAAGATATACATGGACTATTTTTATGAAAAATAAAAGTGATACTTTTGAGCATTTTAAAACATTTGTAAAAAGAATTCAAAACATTAAAGATTTGAAGACTAAAAATATACGAAGTGATCATGGAGGCGAATTCGAAAATGAAGCTTTTGAAACTTTCTGTAAAAAGAAAGGAATAAATCATAATTTTTCATTTCCTAAAACTCCATAACAAAATGTAGTTGTAGAAAGAAAGAATACAACATTACAAGAATGCACTAGGACATTATTAAATGGAAGTTTTCTACCAAAACATTTTTGGGCAGAAGCCGTAGCTACTGCATGCTATGTATTGAATAGAATATCAATTAGACCGTTAACTAAAAATACTTCATATGAACTATTCAACAACAAAAAGCCAAATATATCTTATTCTAAAATATTTAATTCAAAATGTTTTATTTTAAATACAAAAGATCAATTGAGTAAATTTGATCCAAAAGCCGACGAAGGAATTTTTGTAGGATATTCAGAACGAAGTAAGGCATATCGAGTATTTAATAAACAAACAAACGTAATCGAAGAACCTTACATGTATCTTTTGATGAGAATTTAAACAAATAATTAAATATAAAAGATAATGAAGAATTTATAAACATAGAAAATATAAATCTTGAAAATTGCAATAATGAACTAAGATCTTCACCAAGAATATTACGAGATAACCCTGCTCAAAACATAATAGGTGAAATCAATTCTCAAGTTAAAACTAGAAATCAACTAAATCAAATGGGACATATAGCTTTTATTTCTACAATAGAACCTAAAAATCCTAAAGAAGCATCAATAGACGATTACTGGATTATTGCAATGCAAGAAGAATTAAATCAATTTGAACGTAACGATGTTTGGGAATTAGTTCCCCGTCCAAATAATCAATCTGTTATAGGAACAAAATGGGTTTACAAAAATAAAATAGATGAACAAGGTAACATAAATAGGAATAAAGCTAGACTAGTAGCACAAGGATATAATCAAGAAGAAGGTATTGATTTTGAAGAAACTTTTGCTCCCGTTGCAAGACTTGAAGCGATACGTATTCTATTAGCTTTTTGCATGTTTTCACAATTTTAAACTTTTTCAAATGGATGTTAAAAGTGCATTTTTAAATGGTTTTATAAAAGAAAATGTATACGTGGAACAACCTCCTTTATTTATACATGAAAAATATCCAAATCATGTATATAAATTAAAGAAAGCACTATATGGTCTTAAACAAGCACGTCGTGCTTGGTATGAAGGACTTAAAAGTTACTTACTAAATTCGGGATTTCAAATTGGAAAAGTTGATCAAACGCTTTTCATTAAAAATACTACTAAAGATATTTTTATAATTCAAGTATACGTAGATGATATTATATTTGGTTCGACAAATGAAAATTTATGTAAAGAATTTTCAAATATAATGACTAAGGAGTACGAAATGTCTCATATGAGAGAATTATCATATTTTCTCGGACTTCAAATTAAACAATTAACAAATGGAATTTTCATAAACCAAAAAAAATATTGTGCTAATCTAATTAAACATTTCGGAATGGAGAACACTTCTGCTAAACCTACTCCTATGAGTACCACTACTTATCTCGATCGAGATGAAAATGGAAAAAGTATAGATAAAAAGTTGTTTAGAAGTATGATAGGTTTCTTACTCTACTTAACCGCTAGTAGACCAAACATAATGATGAGTGTATGTTTATGTGCACGTTTTCAATGTAATCCTAAAGAATCACATTTAAGAGCGGTAAAACGAATTATGCGATATCTTAATGATACTAAAGATTTTGGTCTTTTCTATCCAAAAGAGTGTCCATTTGAATTAGTATCATTCAGTGATACTGATTTTGGTGGATCTCGAACAGATAGAAAGAGTACAAGTGGTACGTGCCATTTCATTGGAAAATCACATGTGCCTTGGTTTAGTAAGAAACAAAATTGTGTCTCACTTTCCACCTGTGAAGCAGAGTATATATCAGCCGCTTTAGCTTGCACTCAAGTTATCTACATGCAACAAACACTTAAGGATTTTAATATAAATTTAACAAACTCTACAATATATTGTGATAATACAAGTACAATAAATTTAACTACAAATCCGGTTAATCACTCTCGTACAAAACATATAGATATTCGTCACCATTTTCTACGTGACAATATCGGAAAAGGAATCATAAATTTAGAAAAAAATTCTACCGAAAATCAAATTACCGATATATTTACTAAACCTTTATTAGAAAACTCCTTTATAAAATTACGACGAGAATTAGGAATAATCTCTTTTAAAGATATTTTATAGAGAAGGTGATCAAATTTTTTTTTACGATTCAGTCGACTAAATCTATATGCTCAGTCGACTGTATGAACAAAAACTATGACTTTCAATTTATATTTTCAAATAATGATACATTATAAATAATAATATAAAGGTTATCTCTAATCCATACATTTCTAACTGATTTATTTGAACCATTAAATCTTTGATTGGTTAAAAAACTTTGATAAATTATCACCACAATATTTTTAGAATATTCATCCTATAAATACACGTTTAACATATTTTCATTTTCACAACTCATTTTCACTTACAAAAGATTGAAAAGTTGATATAAAATTGTCCTCAAACAACTCATAATCCCCAATCAACATCACCTCTTCGGTCAATAACTCACCAACATCACCAAAACATCCTACTCCAACACCAAAGCATGAGCCAGTCTATAAATGGGACAACTATCGAACTGGCTACACACCGGAATCGAAGAAGGCTAAACGTGGTCTTTTTATCTCACCAGATACGAAAAGAAAGATTGATGAGATTCATCACTTTCAACAATAACAAATTGATCTTCAACGAGAATTATATTTCGAACAAAAAGTAATGGCTAGACGATTAAGCTTCCTAGAGCAAATCGGTTTACATTTTTGTGGCTCAAAGAAAAACGAAATGACCGAGCCTCTACCTCGACCGGTTAGTTCGTATGATCCGTCTTTATCTTATCGTACACCAGCTGATCCCGTGAATCCTTGGATTTCGGCAAAAACTCCTCAATATAGTCCAAATTCATGGGACAAAAACTATATGGCGAATGAAGGAAATAAAAAGAAAAATAGTCCATGTCCAAAGAAATGATTATTTCGGTGGCCAAATCATGTTGTTATATTGTATTATGCCTATGCAATTGTAATCGTTTATTGAATTTTTTTAAAAAAAATTAGAACTCCAAAAACTCAAGGTTCAGTCGACTGAACCATACTGCTCAGTCGACTGAACACTAGGCAGAAAACAACTATACAATAGTTCAGTCGACTAAAAACTCTGTTCAGTCGACTGAATTTAACACAGAAAAATTTCGGCCAAAATTTCATTCGACTGAACAGAATTTTCAGTCGACTGAACGCCAATTCCCAGGCAACTTTTCCCTTTTATCCACCAGTTTTCACCCTTTTACCTTCACTTTTTACATTGCAAAAGTTCTCTCTTCCCCATTGTTTTCCAAAACCCTAGCCCCCAATTCACAAATTACTCTCAAATCACACACAAATGGTCCCAAAAAGATCAAGAGCGTCTTCTTCTTCATCCTCTGAGCCAATTGATGCTCAAATTGCACAATGGCTCTATGATGGCGTAGCTTTAACGAGGTGGAATAAAATGAAGAATTCTCACATTTTCGAGCACTCCTTCGTTGATTTTCAAAGCCTTCAGACATACAACATCCAAGCATTAACGGATCGAGCAGGTTTAACTTCTCTCTTGGATTTAAAAAGAAATGACGATGCAATAAATCATATCATGGTCATACTATTTTATGCAAACCTTAATCTTGGACAACAAACTCCAAGAAATCCAAATGATAGTGTTTGGAGTATGGTGTGCGAGAAGAAAGTTTGGTTCTCCTTAGATCGAATTGCACACATCTTAGGATCACCTAATGTGGAGAGAAAGCTTGACAAGGTAGAATTCAATCCACAAATTCGAGATAACATAAGCCATCAATTTCCGGATGATAATGTTAACATTCGAGATTTTAAATCCACTTCCCTACAACCTAGAGCTAGAATCCTTCACAAAGCTCTTATGAGAACAATTACTCCAAGAACGGGTTCATATGAAATTGTTTACCCAATCAATTATCGAGCTTTATATGCTATTTGGGGCAATATTCAAGTCAATTGGGTCCAAATAATTCTTGATGAGTTTCTCACATTTAATAATGGCAAAATGCGAACTTTATATTTTGGAGAATATATCATGAGACTTCTCCTCAATGTTGATACGCCATTACCCGAGTCCGAAAATACAATGGTCCACCAAATTAACCAACAGACTATAAGCCTTATGCAACTCCGGCTAGACCTCCTCGCATCATATCTCTTGCCGAATGGGAAGCTAGGCATCAAGAACAACAGCAACCTCCACAAGCTCCACATGAAGAACCTTTCGACCGAGAAGATGAAATTCGTATTATTGAGCCAAGTTTTACTACCACTCAATCGTTAGGAATTTTATCAAGAAATCAACAAATTCTTGATAATTGCCTCAAGAAGGTAGATCACAAACTTGATAAAATTAAAGGATTCTTCAATAAATTATGGGATGCCATCTCATGCTCAACTTCCACTACCGCTTCAACATCAAGCGGTAAGCGTCTTGCACCTACTTTCACATGGACAACATCCGAAGAACATACAAGCAGTAGCACGAGTGGCACTAGTGGTGGTCAAGGAGGAAGCTATAAACCACCCAATGGTGGACCAATCATTCGTGAACCAGAGGGAGGAAGAGAAGCCTTGTATGGTTGGGATAAAGATAAATAACCCTTTGATGTTTTATTTCATAACTTTCTCATGGCTTGTATAAATAGCCTTTTATGTTTCATTCATGCTACATTTTATGTTTTATTCATTCATGCAGCATTCTATGCTACATCTTAATGCTACATTCTATGCTACATTCTTAAAATATAGACATGCATATCACTGATTGTTTTGACAATATACTTCTGCGATTATTACTTCCTTTTTGTCAATGACAAAGGGGGAGAAATCTATGTTACTAACCTTGTTTTGTAGAAAAGATAGTGCATATATTCAGTGGGAGGAAATAATCTCTACACACATGAGCATTATCATCAATCAAAAAGGGGGAGAATGTTGATATGCTAAGATTTTGATCAATGACAATGTGCTTCAACAAAAAGGAAGAGATATGTGCAAAGCTAAAGAAAGAACGATGAAGACCAAGAATAAACATAAGTATGATTTTTATATAGGTCTTAGTTTAGATTTATTTTTAGAATCTATCCTTAAGAGGCTTGCACAAACACTAGAACACATTTTATAAATTTCATTTTTAATACACATTCACTGTGCATAGTTTAGTAGTTCAGTCGACTGAACAGGGATGACCAGTCGACTAAACCTGTTACACATATACAAACATGTACAGTTTCAGTCGACTGAAACACCCTGCCCAGTCGACTGAATTTGTTCCTAAAAATTTTAGTTCATATTTTCAGTTGACTGAATTCCCTGTTCAGTCGACTGAATTAGAACCTGCGAATTTTCTCCGAATGGACACCTTCTTCCTCCCAAGAGTTGCAACCATTCATCAATGGAAATGGAAGCATCTCTTATCTACAACCTTAGCCAACAGATGCACCTCTTCTACAAGTATAAATACATAATTCTAACATCTTAGATTCACCGAATTCTCTTGCTTTAATCTTACTATTTTCTTGAACATATTAATTAGAAATTCTCAAAGCAATCACAAATCTATTGCTTGAATCACTACTTTGTTTTTTAACATTCTTTTGATTCATAGCAATTCACATTTCCTAAATATTCACAAACACATTACATACTCTCAAGGATAAGATTATAGGAATATTGTACTACATTAGACTCATTAGTGTTGACAAGAACACAACAAGTCGAATATTGTTTTTTAGTAATTGATTTGAAGTCCTCTTCGGTAGTTGAGGCAATAAATCCCGTTCGGTTGTTCGGGTAAGTTGTAAACCTATTCCTCCGGGTTAAGTGAGGGTTTTGGTTAGTGGAATTCCTAAGTGAAGCTTAGGGACTAGACGTAGGACTAGAGGTCTGAACCAGTATAAAATCCTGGTGTTTACCTTGCTTTTACTTACTTTATCTACCTAGACAATTCCGTTATTGCATATTACACTATCCTACCGCATAGCCTCTTTCAAATTTGAAATAAAATAATCAAACTTAAAATATAAAATAGTTAACTTTAAATAATTAACTTAAATAATTAATTTAAAATAAATAAGTAAAATATAATTAAATCATTATAAAACAATAGTTAAATAGCTTAAAATAATGATTATATATTCTTTAATAACTTTAAGAAATAAATTTTAAAAAACATATTAACAAAATAATTAACTTAAATCATTATTAAAATAATTATTAATTGTCTTTAAAACATTATTAATAAATAGCTCAACTTCTAAATCTTATTACTAAATAATAATTTTCTTCAAAACCTTAGAATACAAAATAATTATTCTTAAAATAACTTTCAAATCAATAATTAACTTTTCAAATTTGGAAATGGCTTAACGACCACAATGGTACTTAAGTAGGGTACCATATCATTCAATTAAACTTTCCAAGCTAATTACTGATATTTACATAATCACGGCTATGTAAATATATTCAACAGTTAGTCTTTATTAGTTAACATATCACTTATTCAAAGGTGCATATCAATTAACGATATATAATCAGATGTTTCAATCAATAAAGTAGCAGAATAAGGATTTATTCTATTAATTAAATGTCAAATTAATTTATTTAGCAGAATGGCGTTTTATTCGACTAAAATGGTGCCCTAATTACCCTATTCAATTTACTTTAATAGTACGGTACTTATTTTGCCAAATAGATAAGACCCATGAAGTTATATTAATTAAACTACGCAATTATCAAAATTGATGTAATTATTATTGGTCAGTATTAATTTGTCATTAAATTATACTGTATTAAAATTACCCACAATTCATGTCTAAATGTTGTGCTTGTCAATATGAACCCAATGCAAAAATCCACAAGCTAATTAGATTTAAAATGAACTAGGTATGAATTTTTCTATAGGTGAACAAACTTTAATTATAAAATTTAAGTAAATAAATAAACAATTCCTCACCCTAACTTTAAACGGGTCGTGCCCATTCAAAACTCCAGCCCACTTCAATAGTGTCATCTTCCTCTTCCATCTTCTCCTTTCCATCTTCTACTTCCAACCATGCATGTGTGCACATGCACACACGCTCCGCTGCGCTTACCACGCAATCGAGGTCACTAGAGAACTCCGCTTCTCCTGCATATCGCGCCGCCATCAACCAATTAAAAATCGACCAACCCGAGGCGATTACGATCCAAACCCAGCATCGAAACGCATGTAATCTCCCTATATGTCATAGCCCACTACAAACAACCAAGCACCACCAAAACTACATCGCCAGTGCCAATCGACATCCCAAACTTGAATCCAAACTCCAATTCACCAATTGTCACTTAATTCCAGAGTTAAAATAAACCCTACCTTACCATCAACGTTGACGATCGTCATGAAATGCGTCAAAGCTCCATTGATAATAGTACATCGTCATATGAACCCAACGACGCTGGGGACAACTTCTAATTCGATGCAAATCGAGCTAATTCATTTTTTGAAATTTTACACACATATTTCCCTCTTTCTGAAATTTAACAATTTCTCTCTCCACATTCGATAAAGTCAAGTACAGTCAATTTTTAAAAATATTAGAGACCGACATGAACAACTTTTATGTGGTGCCTTAGGCTAACTATAAATGATTGAGGAGATAAAGATTTTCAAAGTGGAGAATGGTTTGTATCTTTTAGTTTTTGAGATTGATGGAATTGAACAAAACAAAACCCAAGCCTGAGTGCTTCCTGGGTTAAGCATTAGAGGAGCAAGTGGATAAAGGGAGACAAAAAGGCAGGTGAGACAAGGGGCAGTAGGTAAGGAAAAGGGAGCAACAACGGTGGCTACACTATTTGTAAATACGTATGTATACTTGTGTTTATTTTAAATAGACTTCGCTACTCCGTCATAAAATATCGCATCCGCACACGAGCCGCGAACGATGGAAAACAAAATACGATTGCGTATAGAAATGTGACACGATCAAAAAATAATAAAATAGACAAGTTAACATATTTTGTTCAATTTTCAAAAATTCCAAAGTTCGACATAAATACATGAAACGCCAATTTAGATAATTTTCAAATTAATAATTATGAAAAATTCTGAAAATTAAATTAAAAATACATCATCGAAAATTGAACAATTATTTTATAAACAGATTTTATTATATTTTTAAGTAAAATCTCAATTCAATTGCTTAAAAATAATTAAATATTCCAAAAATCGCACTAATAAAATTCTGGGTCGTCAAAACTGAGTCAGTTTCGATTTTCAAAGCGCGCTAAAGGTTCTTGTTGGTTCCTTGTAAAGTTTGAATAGTATACTTTATTTCTTCAATCTTTTATTAAAGAGTATATTTTTCATGCTCAAGCCCTCGAATTTTACTTTTATATTTGTTGATATGTTGAGTTACTCTCTCATCCCATTTCTTGCTAAAGCTTTGGATAAATTCAAATTTAAACCTTTTACCCAACCTTGAGAACGTTTCATCACTTAAGCCTGGAGTAGAGTTTACTAAAGTTGGGAATTCCGACTCATCAAAGACCGAGATCTAGTCATTCTACCAGGAGTAGAGGTAGGAAGGTCGAATTCATCTTTACCCACAATACTCTTTAATGATTAGTAATAGTTTTGGCTCTTTTTAGATCTACTTCAAGATCACTAATTTTCTGGTGTAGTGTAGCTATCATAATGTTAGTTTCGATTGAAAAACTAGATCTTTGAGCTGTGTCAGTTCTCTTTTTCAATACTTGATGTTCATTTTATTTTTCTTTAAGCTACTCCTATATGTGAGCAGTCATAACTTTATAAGTCATAAATGTTGATTAATTTGAAGTATTTCCTATGCCACTCCTACGCCATAGGATTATTTAGGAATCTCAAAGTTGAGTCATCTTGGTATGATCGTTTCTCTTCAATATAGGCAAGCAACTTATCCTTATTCTAAATAACTCGTAAAGCATCTAGAGAATCAAAGTACACACTAACTGATCTCCTATTAAAAATAGGGGTTACAAGAATTAATGTATGAGAAACAAACTTTTCTATTGATAATAAGAAGATTACAAGTAACAAAAAAATTATGGTTACATTGCAATTATATTTCAAAAACAACTAATCAACATTCAAAGTTTTAAGACTGTGGTTTTAGCCGTTCAAATGACCTAGCGGACAACTTAAGCATATAATCGTAGATTGCTTTATTTCCTTCCAGGGTATAAGTAGGAGGGAACCAACGATAACCCATTTCCCAACTGGAGGGCTATCACGATCACATATTATTTTTGTGTGATAAGATCGGATTTCACTAAGTAACTTATCCTTTTTATCACCTAGAAAGTCAAAGCAAAATGAGACTAATGAATGTAAACTTCTTATAAGTTTCTAAGGATGCAATCTCTTGCCAGTTGCGATGTTTTGAGAATTGAAGATTTTTCCATAAAATCTATCTCTAATTTGAAAATTTTACTCAAGAGATCCGTCGAAACCGGACTACTCGAGAGGTTTTTATTTTATTCAACATGTTGAAATTAAATTAAACTAAGGATAAGCGGCTAAAATAATAAAATTCATAGGTGAACCAAGTTACAGATTACAAACATTTAGGTTCATACACGATTGATTTCTTATACCAATCAAAAATAAATCTATTCCTATTGTGCTTGAGTTCTTTAAGGGGAAGAGAGGGAGAAGAAAGTGGGATGGGGGCTACTTCGAGAAGGTTCCAACACACTCTGGGGTGGTTATCGGACTCATACTCATCCTAATATCTACGATGAAAGCATCTGAGCAAACCTCCAAGTTGTCGCCTAAGTATGAGAAATCGACAAATTTACCACTATAATAAGCTCTATACATAGGCTCCACTAGGGCATTTCTTTCATCAATTAGCATCCAAAAGTGGGTCATCGGTTCGAAATTCTCTTTCATAATTATTTCCTACTGATGAGGGCTTGTTTATCAGAGGAGAGACTTCTCTTTCTTTGAAATATCTTAATTTGATGCACTCTTACAAGCTTTTTAAACAATTCGTTGTATTTTTTAGTTGTTTTTCCAATTCTCTATTTAGATGATCTATATCCATTTGTTTCTTACTAAGCATCACATCATAATAATATTTAAATTTTCTTCTTAACCAAAACAGTTAATGTATTTATTAAGAATTACTTGATAGCTTGAGGAATTTAGATAAAGCGATCCATAACTGAGAGAGTGGAACTTAAGACGACAAGGTCTTTCCTTTGTCTTTGGACTATTGGCCTTGGAAAGAACTGCTCTTCTTAGGAGAATGTTTCTATAATGCCTATGAAGTTAAAAGTTAACCAAATTAATAGAAAAACATGATGATATATGTTGTTTGAGAATTAGTAAAAGGTGATCATTAGAATAAGCTTGAGGCTACGATGATCTAAGAGAAGTGATGGATGGAGATTGAATGGCTAATCGAGCAAATTCCTTGAAATTAATTGTTGAATTTCGAATGTGAGTCCTTAGAGGAAGAGGATCCCCTAGAGAAAGGAGTGGACCAAGTTCAGTGCACATGTGGTTGATAGACGTTGGGGAGAAGGGAAAGATAATATTAAGAAGTGGGTTGAAAGTTTGAGCCTCCTTGGATAACTCAGCCTAAGCTACTTTAGGCTTCTCCGGTGCTTTATCCAAATTTATTGCTCCAGGACTTAGATTGATATTTACATCCCCTATCTCATCAACAACAGTAATAGTGAATTTACCTGCAAGTTTAGGCCTTTTGTATTGGAAAGGAGAAGGAGTGCCATTAAGAGCATCATCACCTGTCTCTTCTTCTTCTACTTCTTCGATGGCGTTGGCAATAGAATCTTTAAAAGAAACTGGCTCATTTGGTTTAGGCAGAGTTGAAACTTCATCTTTATCCTTTCTCTTCTTAGAAACATTATCTTTAACCTTTGTTTTCTTGGAAACAACGACATGGGCAGACAAACCTAAAGCGAAAGGAAATGTTAGTAAACCAGAACATTAGGAATTCCATTTAGGGCCATATTAAAACTTACCAGCCACATCAGGCTGAACTGGGGTATTAGAAGTAAATAGTTCTAACTTACCCCTCACCAACAAGCTCTTTCCACGAGAATTGATTTTAACTATCGGTGTAACAAACCGCATATTTTACGATTGTATATTTAAATATTTTATTTAAATATAGCATCGTTAGTCGGATTTTAGTCCAAAATGATACTTTTTGCAAACGATCGAATTAGGACTCGGGGCCACTTCCATTGAGTTCAAAATGGTGTTCGCAACCTTTTTGAGTATAACCTTCGATATGTTTGGAGGTAGCTAAAAATTTGACCTTTGCACTTTGGACTTAGGGTTTGGGTTAGCCTAAACTATTAACTCTAGCTCCACCCCCACTTCCCTTCACTTTCATTTCCTAATACCTTCAAGCTTTAGATAAAAATGGAGGAAGAGAAAAAGAATTAGAATTCCAAAGCCCTAGTTCCATTGCAAATCACGGCTCTAACTCCAAATTCAAAGAGAAGCTATTGGTAAGCATCCTCTTCTTCTTCTCCAACTCATTCTACCTTCAACTTCAGAAATTCCTAAACTCTAACATAGGAAATTTTTTTCTTTTAAGCTTAGATTCAAGCTTCTTGGGTTGGAATTGAAGAGTGATTGTTCTTGCCTTGCTCTATAGCTTCTTCTTCCTTATTTTTGTGCAAAAGGTGAGATTTTTATCTCATATCTATGTCTATATCTGTCTTTGTTGTTAGATGTGAATTCCTAACTTCTATTCCGTGTTCATTTACTTTAGATTTAATTGGTTTTATGAACGTTCCAATTTTTGGTGTTTTGAAGTCAAATCTTTAAATATCCTAGTTTGTTGTTTGAACTTGTTTTTGGTGAGGCATCGAAGAGCCTATAGGGCAGGGTTGTCGATTGGCATAAACCACTAGCGCCCATTGCTTATCCTGTCATGAGTTGTCTTGAGTTTGCTCTTTATTTAGTGTAACGTCCCGCCTTTTCGCACGATTTAAACCGACACACGTGCCAGTTCAACCATACGGAAGGGCGGATTGTTATGGGGTAAATAAGAAAAAACGAGAAAGAAATAAAAGAAAACAGAATCTCGCAGCGAAAGGATAAAATATAATAATAAAATGTATAGTTTATAAATCTGTTTACAAAACATTTATATACTACATATCAGAGTTACACATACCAATAACAACGCAGCGGAATTAAATGATGTAGTGGAATAATATAGTAGATAATAGTAATACAAATCTTCGTCTTCGTCCTCCAGAGCTAAATCCTCAAATCCTGAAACGCTCGGACTGACCCGAGCGAATTGAAAAGACAAAACACTCGAGCCAGAACTAAAAGATCTTATGTGAGTTAAATCAACAGGAGTAAATATGAGTGCAGTAACTCAAGAGATGCTCGGGATTTACATCTCTTAAGGATCCGTTAAACTATTTACTATGTAGTATATTGCGCTATTATAATAGTGTCTAATTGTAAAATAAACTTACTTTTAAATAGCGTTAAGGGGTTACCCATATAGCCCTTAACACAGAATATATTCCCATAGTCTATACAGTACCGTAATCTCCTCCGTACTGGGCGTCGTCAGAGGGCACTCCATAGGTATGATACAAAACAAAACTCGTAGTAAAGGCTCGGTATGGTAGGTGACACGGCACAACTAGGCAATGCCAGGGTAGATATACCAATTGCTATCCGGGCTGGTGGAAACGCGTACCCGTAGTTACCGCCCCCTCGAACAAACTCCCCCAAAATCAAAAATAGAAGTGGCCACTGAATCAATCCAAAGTCAAAGTATAATATCGAAGAGGAGCGTCCGATCAGAGGTATGACCTCATTGGCCCGAGAATCACTCCTGTTTTAGCCACCTTATGCCAACTCACGGGAGTCGGGTCCACGTATTTACCTTACATGAAACGTCGCCACCACCTACTTCATTCTGGAATCTCCACCGCGTACACGGTTAGTCAAAGTGGTTTTCGGTATCGATGGAGAGTATGTCCATATCCGATCCCGGTCTCTTTGCCAACCCATCGTTATTATAACACCGCGGTCATTTAAAAAGAGTTTATACTTTAAAACCAAAATAAAATTTCCATTTCAAAACTATGAATACGATATCAATTTAAAACCCAACACAATATGATATCATTTTATCTCAAATATAATTCTTTTCCAAAATCATGCTGGTTTAAAATTTAAATGTCTGGAAACCAAATATTTGAAATATACTTTCAAACCATAATATTTCGAAATTCAAAATTTTAGAACCATAACTTCTAAAACTTGAATGGTTTGGATATTCAACGAATGTAAAATAAATGGTTTAACTTTAAAGTTACTTTGTAAAGAAAAATAATTCCCATGGCTTTTCAAATATATTGCTTTATTTAAAGTTTAAACCATAATTTAAATATCACTTCAAATTCCAAAAACCCCTTCAATTTCTATATATATATATATATATATATATATATATCTATTTGGAGTATTAATATTTCAAAACTAAAGTTGGATTTTCTTCTTTCAACAATTAATATTCTATTATTTAGTCTTGAATATTCATATAAATTCCATAAATAAAACTCCAACTTATAGCAATTAAATATTTTCTCAAATTTACTTTATACTAGAATTTTCATTTTTAATTCATCTTGGAAAATCCAGTTATAAATATCATACCTTAAAATTTCCAAACTTAAATATAAGATAAATTTCCAAATTCCATTTTCTCAATTTTTCATTTTTATTCAACAGGTTTATACACAACTTAATTTTCAAATTTTTAACTTCATATGTATATATCGAAGAATAATATTTTATAAAATATCAAAATCAAATTTTTATAAACCGTATCCCATCCAAACCATAGAAATCACTTTAAAATAATTTATATATAGACCACGGTGCCTGTATATAATTTTCTATCCTATGGTCAAGTGATACGGTATTTATCATTTCAATCCGCAATTTAAAAATAAATTCTTGCGGTTGTATATTATTTCAAACCACAATCCCGAATGAAACGAAAAATGCATGATAACTTGCAGTTTAACGATATAAAATAAAACATCCATTCATCAACATCATCCATCATCCAAATCACAATCATCATCCAATAATAATTCAATATCCATATATATCTGATAATATATATCAGGTAATAACTGGCGGTTATATTCAAAAATAAATTTAATAACTATTAAACTAAAAGTTTATATTTAGTAATAAATTTTACAACTGTTTACTAGTAGTTCCTATGCAAATAAATAAATTCTAACTGTCAATTAATATGAAATAAATAAAATAAATTAACAGTTAAATTAAATAACGCGATTTAGCAAATATGATGAACAAAACATGCCAAACAGTTATAAATGAATTTCTACTCATATCTAAAATAAATTTAACAAACATAAAAACTTTTAGAAGTTGTGAGTGGGTTAAAACACTCACCTTTTGAATTTAAATCGAATTTAAATCCGATTTAAACCCAAAAATTCGACTATCTCCAAATCTGTCCAAACCAGTGTCAAAAGATCTGGAATTTAATTTCGATCCTAACAAAAATTTTTTTGCATGAAACGGAGTCCGTATGTACGAGTTATGATTATTAGAACTAATTGAAATCAAAATTAACAAAAATAAATTAAACAAAAATAAAATACCGTGCCACATCCACTCTTCCCTCGTGAAAAACGCGTATGCTTCTTCTTGATTGCTAACTTTGTTCCGTAATTTTTCTTTTATTTCGATTTACTTTAATTTTCCTCCTTATTATATGAATGTATGCATTTTTAAAAGGTTTGAAAAAAAAGAAGATTTGAAAAAGAAGAATTGAAAAAGAAAATGATTAAAATAAGAACTGAAAATGGAAGAGAAAATCTAGATTTGAAAAGAAAGAAGAAGGTTTGAAATAGAAGAAAATTTGAAAAAGAAGTATATTTGAAGAGGAAGGAAAAATTAAAATCAGAGATAATAAGGAGATTTGAAGGAAAAAAAAAGGAAAAAAGAAGAAGATTATAATGGAGGCTGTGGTTTCATTTGCGTCATATCTTATTTATAAGGTTAGAGTTAGGTTTAGGATCAAAGAGATTTGAAAAGAGAGACCGCTATTAATTAGAAATAAATGAAATGACGTTTCAGAAAATGAAGTTGGAAAATGAATGGAAAGAAATAAAGTAAATATGAACAAACTTGGTTTTGAAATATAGTAAATATGGACAACCTTTTTAAAAGTAGCAGGTATTAAAAAGAGGTAATTATTTATTAGAAAGGGAATGAATGGACTAACTCTATACTGTAAACATACTTTTAGGATTCAAATTTCAAAACAATTGTTTACTTAATAAATTTTGTTAACCCTAAACACACCAAAATTAACTTCATTAACTCAAGTAATATTCGAATTTCTACGCATTTGGGTTTTTGTCTATGCATAATAATTTTTTATAATTACCTTAAAAATGAAAACATTTGATTTGTTTTTCCCAAAATGATCTCTAATTACCATTTAAAACAACCTTTTTGTTTACCATAAAACGCGCGTTTTTTATTATTAAATCTATTAATTGTAATCACTGTTTTCTTTTCTTTTAATTGAAATGTTTGAACTACATTAATTGCAATCACACAAAATTAAATTTTAAAACAGACAACTAAAATGCATAAAAATAAAAAAAATAAAAAAATAGAAACATTGTTTATACACAAGAGTAATAAATAGATTATTTTCCTATTCTTGTAATTAGTTTGTAAGCTAAACACAGTTCAAATAAACATATATTTCTTTCTTTAAAAATCAATCTTTCTATATTTTTATTTAAATTAAATTAAACCTACATTCATAGATGAAACATTCATTTTATTGATGTAAATGTTTTTTTTTTGAAACAAAACTTTTATTATATTTCACAAAACATAAGTTTTAATTGCACCTTTTACAATTAGTATTCTCTCTCCTATTAATTGAAAATTTTCAATTATATTAATTTCAGTTGATTAAGTTTCAAAATTGGCTAAATGAATGTAATGATAAGTAGAACAATTACTTCCTATTAACATAATATTTAGATGTTAAATTTTCATTTATTTTGCAATACTTCAATTAAATTAATAAATATTGCTCTCTATACTTAAATCTGTATTAACAAAACGTTAGCTTTGGATTGGTAGGATTTGATTTACCAAAGTTTACTTACATAATACAAACTATATTAATTTGCCACCTATTAGTTCTTAATTATATTTTTAAGTTCGTTACCTATCCACCTTGATTATAATTCCATCTATAAAGCAAATTTAGTTAGCCTTAACATTACTACACTAAATCTACAATCAGTTTCAATTAATATAGAATTATATCTTAAATACTTACCATTTATTTATAAATTAGGTTACCTTCCAATAAATTTTATTCCTAAGTATTTGATTGGATTGCCATCTTTACTATGTCTTTTATTAATTAGCTTCAAATTCTGCGATTTCACTTCTTAAATCCACCCTTTGCTATATTATAAATAAAATTTACATTGGTTACATTTCACATAAATGTATCATTTATTTATATTTATTACAAACTTATTTCCAATTCCAACTAAAAATCTAAATAAATGAATAGGCAACCTACCATAAACATTACCGTTACCTTTTTGTCACATACAAAATCTTTTATTACAAAAATCAATTTTTGCATATATTTTCATACTACAAATTCAATTTACTTATGTTTAAATTATAGCCAAACCTGACTTTTAAACTATTTTATATAAAATTGGGATTTATTAAGTTTATTAATTATTACCCTTAATTGGCATTTATCACCTTGTATTCTCGTTATCATTTCATAGATATGATTCCCAATTCCTTATTATTGACTTAAATTGGCATTACTAACATTGCATTAAACGTTGTTACTTAAATCTCTACCCAATAGTAATTAATACTCTAAATAAATACGCTTACTCCTTTCGTTATTTATTAATTATCACAAGAAACGTTTAATCATTTCAACAACATTGTAATTTCAAATTACCTACATTGATTGTATACGTTTTCCATTATTATCATTTATTAGAATTCTATTCAACTTTCCATCTTATGCATATAGTTAACCTTTCTATTGATTTTTCCTTCAAAATTTTCAGTTACTTCTTAACTTACAAAAAGGCAATGATTAATTACATTTAATCGCTATAAATTAAATGCATTGGTAACGAACAATAGCTGCCACCATTATACAATTTATAACATTTGTAATTTATTCTCTACAACAATTATTACCTATCAATATTATTTCGCCCATAAATACAAATTTGCAATTGTTCTTATTATCATATTCCATTTACTGTTAAGAATGTTTATTACATTATATTAGTTTAATATTTTCCTTAAATTCCTCATATTCAACTCATATATAGGTAAAATTCTTTTCACCACTTAAAATCATTTGAATTAACTTCGAATTACTATAAGTAGGTTTTTAATTTATTTTTCTTCTAAATTTAACTACAACTTATTAATTTAACCAAATTAAATCCATAAAATCTACGGGTCGTTACACTCTCCCCCACTCAAAACTTTTCGTCCCCGAAAAGGAAAAGAAGGGAAAACGAAGAACTAAGAAATCAATATACCTCATTCACACATTAACTTTATAAACAATTAAATTTATAAAATTAATTAATTTAGATAAAATATATCAATTTATAACCATAAAAAAAAAATTATATCTAAATTACTAAAGTTTGGAAAAACATTTCCAAATATTTCTAAGTTCAAAATTTACGGAAAACTTTTGGCAGAGTCTCCTTTGAACGGAGAGACTCGGGAGAAAATATAATATCAAAATATAACAATTATATTACATATTTTATCCAAAATATTATATCTCAACCCGGTAAAATATATAAAATAGCGCTATAAATCGTAATCCAAAGCGTACCTATTTGTCGGGCAATTTACGCTTAATTTATGGAACCAAATGCAGTAGCAATTGCTTCCATAACCTGCATTTCACTTATAAACATGCAAAGGTTTAACAATTTATATAAAGCGAAATATTTTCATGGTTTCAACTACTAACAACACCAAATATACAATCATAAATTTCAACAAACAGCATACACAACAAAACAACCATTCGATCAAACAAGCAAACAATTGTTCGGGTTCAAAACTTGAAATGGTATGGAATGAAAAATAACTATCCAGTGCATCATTTACTCAGCAGTGTTAGATGGGACATAATAGATTATTTATTCATCCAACTACTTCAAATTTCCTTACCCGACCAACCATAGATCAAAAAATGTCGATTTAAACCAACAAATCAAATTAACTTATATAAATTTTTTTACCTCCTACACTAGCTGTTTGCCCTTTTCATTCATATAACAGTTTATCTTTTATTTTCATTTATTTTCACTTATTACTTACAATTATTTATTCAGGTCATGCAGATTTCTTTTATTTGTATTATATTTAATACACTTCTCAATTTCAATCATTTATTAAATGCTTACATTTATATTATATTTAATTATGGCAACCCTTTTTAATTTCACTTAATTCATAACTTTATAACATCCATTCTTATAAGTAAGTATTTTTATTAATTCTTTAACTATGGTTTACAGTCGTTGTGACGACCCGGAATTTTTAAGCCTTTAAATCGAAATATTTAATTGATTTTGAATATTCAATAGAGTAATTTTAACTTAAATTTTAAATATCACAATTTATTTGATGATTAAATTATTCAATTAAATAATTTGGAATTGGGTGAAATATGAAATTTGAAGTTTTAAGCCTGTTAAAAATAATTTTAAGGCTTGAAAATTTTATATTGATAGCACGGAAAACAATAAAAGTTGTAAAATTGAAATTAACAGTGGTTTGGTCAGTTTTAAAAATATATTGTTTAAATTGAATTTAAAAATAGCCTTCCGAGGCACAGTCTCGGAATTTGACGAAACCAGTTCCATTAGGTCCGTAATGTTGACTTATTACCGGATTTCAAATCTTGTAGCGCTTGGAGTTATCGTGTGACAGTACGATAGGTAAACGAACTGAAAGTTAAATCGAATATTTAATTTAAATAAAATTGATTTGGCCGGTCAAAGATATTTTAACTTCCCATCAAACACTGTAGTAGTTCCTTCGCCAATACGCCTTCCTCAACATTTTATCACGTCCATTTTTTGTTTTTTTTTCTTCTGAGTTCCAAAGCTTTTCAAAGCTTCTACGAGAATCCAAATCTCGTTCGTTCCTTAATAAAAACAATATAAATATAGATTGTGTACAGCCGAAGCCTTCTTCTAAATCAATTGCCAAGCCCTTCCCTATTCATATATGTGAACCAGTCCCAAATTAATTCACGAAAACGAAAATCGTGCCGTCCTTCCCTCAGATCGAAACGCAACGATATATATAGAGAGAGAGGGCCGCTCGCTCGCACGGCACAAGGCAGAGATTCGCGAAACTCACGGCGATTGAGAGCTTCGTTTCGCAATTAGGAGGCAGAATCGATTTGGGAAGGGATTTGTGGTGTTTGAGGTTTGCGTACGCGAATGCTGGAGGAAGGAAGTCGCGACTTTCTCGACCTGGGTTTGCGACGAGCGATGGTGGAAGTCACGACAACGTGAGGCGACGTATGACGTCGATGTCGGGTCGCGTGGATGGCTGATAGCGGCGCCGTGAGGCTGGGAATCGAGATGTTGACCTCAGCATCAGGTTTGGCATACGTATTTCTCCACTCGGGGTCATGTACGACAATAAGGTATGGTTTTTTTTTCTTTAAAAATTTCTGTATATATATACTTGTAGTTATAAGGATGTTAGGAATTTCAATAGCAATAAACTATATGTTCAGATTAAAATTTAATATATGTGTATGGATAGAAAAAGGGGGTGAAAATGTTTACTGTTTAAGTTTAAAATCTCGGAAGTCAAACTTATATATATATACTAGAAATTTATATGAGACTTTAGAAGAAGAAAAAAAGAGTTTATAAGGAATTGGGGATAAGATTATACAGTTGACTCATTTAATTAATTTAGTTACTAAAAGAAAGAGAAGAATAAGTAAAACTAATCAATAGTTAAATAAATAAATTGTTTGACTAATTTAAATATTAATAAATTATATAATGATTGTACAAGGTCTGAATCGTGAAGGAAACAAGCTGGTTGGTTTGGACTGAAAATTAAAACAAAGGTGAGTTAATCTCACTCAATTGAAATTTAAATTTAAATGATCAAAATTTAAATAATTGTTTGAATGGCTGAATTGATATATTATAGTATAATTTGAAATTGGCATATTATTTGATGCTAACATTTGTGGATGCAGGGAAAACAGGTTGGAGGGATCCAACTGGACCCCTAAACTTTTATTTAAATTATTTTATATTCTCTGTTCTGATTGTTTGATATTCTATAATGAATTATGTGGATGCATGGAATGCTATGGCTTGGTTGATATAATTGGGTATGATGAATTACCAAAAATATAAATTTGATTTTGGAAATGAAAATAAAAGAAGTGAAATTGCAAGTAAAATAATTTTAGAAAAGTTGAATAAATTTATGAATGAACTGGAAAGGAAATAAAGTGACATTAAAATTATAATAAATATATCTTGAGTATGGGAAGGAAAATTTGAATAAACAGAAAGTTAATGAAACTTAATCTTCAATGTTATTATTTAAAAGAAATAAACAATTATTTTAAATTTAGGAATTAAATTATCCTAGAAGAATAAAGAGGAAATGAGAAAAATCTATATCTCAGTTAAAGATTTAAAATCAAACGGGAAATAATAACAATAATAATAAAGTCCATAATTAATGAATTTTGAAATAAATTGATAAGTAAAGAATTTATTTCAAATAAAATAAATTGGGAATCAATTTTGGAAATTGATTTAAGTGATTGAAATTGGAAATTTCTCCCTGGATAACCAAGTATGTTTCAAAGTAAATTTTTTAAATATAAATTAAAAGTTTATAGTTTGTTTTGAGAAGTATGTTTTTGAAAATTTACTATTTCTAATATTTAAATTCTAAAGTAAGTATTTCCTTTAAATCTATTATGGTAGTAATTATTTAAAGAGTAACTTAGTATTTGTTTTTAAAAAGTGAAAATTAAGTTTTATATTTTATTTAGTAACCTTATTTTCAAATATTAATATCGTATGTATTCTTAACAAAATTCTGGAAGTAGTTTTAACTTAAATGTTATAAAGTATATTCCTAAGTAAAATGTTTTAAATTATTTTTAAAATCTAATTTTGTACTTGGTAATTTCAGTGGAGATAGAAAATATTTGGGAAAGTTCATTCTGAAAAGAAGGAGGGTTTTGAAACTGTTTTCAAAGGATTGAAAATAGAAAATATATCTTGGGAAGAGATTTTGAGGTTAATAAATAATTTGGGAAATTATTTATTTATTGGATGGTTGTTTGTGAATATTAATTGATAGTTAAATAACCGACTATCAATATTGGCCAACTGCGTTGATCGTTTCGAAGAGACCGGGATCGAGATTTATTTCTCGAAAACCACTTCGATCCGGTTTGTACGTTTCGTGCGAAAAACGTGTTCGTAGTCGAAGATGGAGTAGTGAAGTGCAAGGGCTAGTCGCTACTAATCCTGAGGATATTTCCAAAATGGATGTAGTAGGAATAGTGCCTTCGGTACCGTTCGAACCCGGGACGGACTTGTATGGATGAATGCTTGCGAAACATCGTCAGGTGGGCGATGGGCATTCTAAGTGAAATGTTCTAAAGGTAATGCTTAGCCTCAAGCCTCATCAACCGGGAATGACTGAAAATCAGGGGATATGCAGCAAGGCTAGGTGGGTAGCACCCAAGCAGGGTGAGGTCATTCCAGTCTAGATGTCCCTTTTTATTTTTCGGCTTAGTGGGCGGTTGCTGATCCCAACCGCGGGGTGATCTCACTCGGGACTGTCCAGTAAGGGATGGTTCCGGCCTTGTGTTGCAGGGGATGAAGGGAGTAATCCTCGGTACGGTGATCTAGGCCCCGTACTGTGACAGGTGGTACCCTAGTGCCTAGTCATTGATGGAAATCCATTCTCCCTACGAGCCTTGTACGAGTTTTGTTTGTATTACCCACTTTTGTGGCTAGTAACTGGAATTTAATAATGTAACAATTTCGGCTATTTTATAAGTACTTGTATATAGACCCTATTATAATATCAGAGGATTTCTATAAAAATTGTTTTAGCTATCGTAAGGTAAAAACCCTACATGTTTATTTGTGGCGTGGTCTTACGAGATTTTTTTGTTTTCAAAGGATTTTTTTTGAAACTTTAATAATCAATTGGGTGTGATTTTCTCACGCTGGTATTCCAGACTGACTTTGGTATTATTTAACTATAATGCTCGGGTCAGACCGAGTATTATAGGATACAGGTTATGATGCTGTGGAGCTCAGGAGACGAGCTGGATGACGATACGTACTCTCGTACTTGTTTATATATATATATATATATATATATATATACCGCTGTGTTGAGTTGATGTGTATCCATTGTATGTTATTGATGTGAGCTGTGATTGATGTACTCTGATGATGTAATATATAAACAGAGATATTTTTGGTTGAGTAAAGATTATTTATTATCTATTATATTTTAATCCGCTGCGATGGTTAGATTCTGATGTAAATTTAGTTTTCTCTTCTTCTACCTCTTCTTCTTTAACCCAAATGGTTCGTATTTCTGTGCAACTTGAGTTGATTGTTGTAGAATAGTGTTGACTCAAGGGGTACGGATTTGCGGGTCGTTACAGTTGGTATCAGAGCATAGGTTGGTGATAACCTTGGCTCTGGTGGGAATTACTCATAAAATAGAGTCGATAGTACTCTAGAATGAGTTTGAATGTATTAATAAATATGAGCCCGTATTTGTTAGTGAATATAAATTGTTTTAATATTGTGTTTATCAGATTATTGAGTGGCATATGAACCTTCGTCGGCACAGTCTGGACAACTGTATCGAAAGGGTTTCTAAACGCTTGAATAGAACAATCAACACGGTATTGTTTTAAATATGGGTAAATGAAATAATTTTACCCAAAAATATATTTTTGATATAAAGAAAGTTTTTGGTAAACTATATAGCTATTATATGGTTGCTTGGATGTTAGAGATGATGATATTTAAGGTATTATCATTGTTAAGTGAAAATTGAACTAGAAATTGTAAATATAATCAAAGATTGAGAAGATAAATCCAATTATGAAATGAAATTTATAAATATGAATTGTAAATGAGCATTATGAAATTAAAATATAACCGAATAAGAATTGGTATGAGCATAAGCTGTGCAAATGAATTTTAGTAAATTCAAGCAGGATTGGAAAATTTAAAAACCCCGGAGATTTGGAAGTGTTTTGAAGATAAATTGTAGCATTGTTGTTTTTGGGATATTTCTGAAAGAAAATTGTTTAAAAGGGATTTTGAAGGTGATATAGCATTGAAATCACTTGGATTATTGGAAAATAATTCTGATGATGACGGCCGCATCATCAGTATTCGTTTTCAAATTTCTAAGTGAAGAAATGCTACCAAATTGATTTTGTTTAGAACAGCAAGTTGTTTTTGAAATTCCAAAGGAAATTTGTTGGGAATAAAACCAGGGTTGGTTTAATTTTTGAGAAGTGTGATTTTGAAATGTTGGAGATTTCAAAATAAATTGAAATCAAAAGCCGGGTGTATAAAATTCTGATGAGATAAGTTGTAAGCTTATAAATTGAGATGATTTTTAAATCAGAAATGGAATATAAGCTTTGAAGGTTGGAATTTAAATTTAAAGAGAAAAGTTGAAAATGAAATTAACTTGGATTTGGAAATAAAAGTTGACTGGATTGAAATTAATAGAATAAGCTAAAATAATATCCAGTTGTATTCGAATTAAGTTGAAATCAAATTGAGATTAAATAAATCCGAGTTTAAAATAAAATTGGATTGGAATAAAAATTCAATTGAGGTAATGAATGGAATTAAAGTCTTGCCTGAATAAATGAAAAATAAGTTGGATAAGAAATAGATTGGGTAAGAGTTAGATTGAGTTAAATAAATCAGAATAGCATATAAAAGAATAAAAAATTGCATGGGATATAATAGGCTTGAGTTAAAAATAAAAGATGAATATATTCAAGTTTATGATGAAATAGAATTGTATAAAACGATAGGTTGTGACTTATTAAATTGAAAATGGAATACAAAGCCCAAATAAAATATTTTGATGAATTGAAAAATGAAAAGGGAATCCAAACTTGAATTATAAAACATTGAACTTAAGAAAAATTAAATGAGGTGATATTTGGAAATAAAATCAAGTATTGTGCTATAAAAGGAGAGAACTAATTTGTTAATAAATTAGTTAATGAAATTGAATTGTGAGTTTATGATGAGGTTTGAAAATAAAAACTCAAATTATAATTAAATTTGACTTACATTGTCAATGAAGAAAATATAATTAAAAGTGGCCTTGAAAATTAATTAATTGATTTGTGAATGAAATTGCAATGTAAGTTAATAAAATTGAATGGTAATTTAAAAGTGAATGGTAATTTGAAAATGAATAGTGGATTCAAAACTTGAGATATAAATTTAAAATTTAACTTGAAGTGCTAACAAATTAAATATAATTGGGAATGTATCAAAAAAAAGAAAAAGTAAATGGATTAAAATAGCAATGGTTTGAATATGCAAGTAAAATCCAAATAAGTGAAGATAATCTGGAAAATAGCTAGGTAATAAATTAAATAAGTTGAATCTGGAAAGTTAATGTTTATAATAATCAATCAAATGAAATTTGCAGATTTGACATGGGATTGGATTAAAATAGAATCAAGTTAAACTGAAAAGAGAACTTTGTTTGCAAAATGAGAATGAGCTTAGGTGTAAAATTTGAATAAATTGAGGTTAGTGGACTTAAGCTAAATGAATGAAGGAAAGTTGAATTGAATTCAACTTAAAAACCAAGTTTAAAGATATTGGATGGAATTTAAACCAAGTAAAAAAAAAATATAATAAATAAAATTTGGTTCGGAATAAAATTTGGTGGGTTGTAAATAATATTTAAGAAAATAAACATTTAAAATGAATTGAATGTGGATAAACTAATTATATTGAATAAATAAATGATGGAATAAATAAGTATCAAATGAAATGTGGTTTAAATAAGTTGAGAAATGGTTATTGAATGAAATAGCTTGGATTGTTTTCGAGCAAAATAAAATAGTTGGAATAAACAAATATGGAATGAAATATAAATAAATGAATTGTAAATAAGATTTAAATGGAATGTGTCGAGCTAAATAAATGATTGTGAATGGACTAAAATAAAGGGAAGTTTAATTGGTAAATAAGATGAACCTAAATTGTTAATGGTTTTGAATGGAACTTGTTTGAATAATGGAACTAGTTGGGTTAATAAATGAAATACAAGTGGATGTATGCAAATCTGAAATGGAAGCGATTATAATTAGATTGTGAATAAATTTGGAAATGGAATAGAATTAAATTGGTTATAAAACATGAATACTTATTTATTCACATAACTCTCGTCAAATTGCATGGAATAAATTGTTGTTTGTTGTAAATGGGGTAATTAAAGATTCTATGAGTGAGAGTAGTAAAATAAATTGAGTTTGAAAGCATTGAATTAAATATGAGCTCAGTTTGCTTAAAAATAAATTAAATGTAAGTGATTGAAATTAAAACCATTTAAAATTGATGAGGTTGTATACGAATGGATTGAAAACCATTCAAATTGCATAAAAATGGTTTATAAATAAATTGGAACAGTTGAATTAACATGGAAATTGTAGAAGTTGCTTATGGAAAAATGTTTGGTGTGTTTCTTTTAGAATTCATGTGTTAACTATTGCAAATAAGTGAAATGTTGTTAAACTTCTTATATTTGGCACTTACAAGTTTAAATTGAGTAAGTACAGGTACCTAGAAGCCGTATGGCTGGATTTGGGTTGGGCTATTCGCTAAAAATAATAAGCTGCTTGCTTAAAATGCTAAATAAGGTACGCCTACGTAATAAAAATAGGAAATATGAACTGTTTTTGGTTTTTCCGACCGTGTGGGTCGATGTATATATATTTATCTCTTTTGTCAAATTGCAAAAGCTCCTCCGTACAAAGGAGACTCTGCCAAAAATTTTCAAAAATTTTGGGAGTTAGAAAATTTTTGAAAAATTTGGAAAATTTTTGTTAACAAACAACGAATTCAAATTGGAAACTAAAATAAGTTAGTAAATGAAACCAATTTCAAATAATGACATAATTAGTTATATATGGAAGATAAAATTTAATGTTCAAAGTTGAAAATAAATAAAAATTCATTTGGAATGTGAAAACCAATTTGAAAAGAAATAGATATAAGCTGAAGTGGTAAGATGAAAATGAATATAAGAAGCATATGGAATGCTTATACTAACTTAAGAAGGGAATGGTGAATTCTTGATTGGGAATTGATACTACAAATTATAATCTAAGTTAATATTTGTGTAAATAAATACCGACAGTTTGTAAGGAAGTCGATAAAATGTTTTTAGGAATGTTGTGATTGGATATTAGTGCTAAGCAGGTTATGCAGGTATTATAAAAGGGAAAAGAAAATTTGGATTTGATTTCAAGAGATAAATTTGAAATGCTCGACAAAAGGTATGTATTTAAAATTGGTGTGAATTTGATTGGGATTTTGGATTGAGCCACTTGGCTTTTGTTTTCGTTTTGGATTTAGGAGGCCGTAGAGCCCTTTTGTAGTTGTACCGAGTCAGCCGCGCAAAGGAGACGCTGGCGAAATTTTTCGGAAATTTAGGGAGTTAGAAAAATTTTGAGAAAATTTTGATAATCCAAAATTGGTTTTAAGATTTAAAACTTGGGTGGTTGGGCAAATAGGAATGTTTACAAACTAGGAAATGGTCTTTTATAAAAAAATAATAATAATAATAGTTGGATAGGTGTTGAACTGTTTGGTTTTGGGAAAAGTAAACGGGTATTGGAACATTCTTCCTAATTAGTAATTTCGGGGACGAAATTCTTTTAAGGGGGGAGTAATGTGACGACTCGGAATTTTTAAGCCTTTAAATCGAAATATTTAATTGATTTTGAATATTCAATAGAGTAATTTAACTTAAAATTTAAATATCACAATTTATTTGATGATTAAATTATTCAATTAAATAATTTGGAATTGGGTGAAATATTAAATTTGAAGTTTTAAGCCTGTTAAAAATAATTTGAAGGCTTGAAAATTTTATATTGATAGCACTGAAAACAATAAAAGTTGTAAAATTGAAATTAACAGTGGTTTGGTCAGTTTTAAAAATATATTGTTTAAATTGAATTTAAAAATAGCCTTCCGACGCACAGTCTCGGAATTTTACGAAACCAGTTCCATTAGGTCCGTAATATTGACTTATTACCGGATTTCAAATCTTGTAGCGCTTGGAGTTATCGTGTGACAGTACGATAGGTAAACGCACTGAAAGTTAAATCGAATATTTAATTTAAATAAAATTAATTTGGCCGGTCAAAGATATTTTAACTTCCCATCAAACACTGTAGTAGTTCTTTCGCCAATACGCCTTCCTCAACATTTTATCACGTCCATTTTTTCTTTTTTTTTCTTCTGAGTTCCAAAGCTTTTCAAAGCTTCTGCGAGAATCCAAATCTCGTTCGTTCCTTAATAAAAACAATATAAATATAGATTTTGTACAGCCGAAGCCTTCTTCTAAATCAATTGCCAAGCCCTTCCCTATTCATATATGTGAACCAGTCCCAAATTAATTCACGAAAACGAAAATCGTGCCGTCCCTTCCCTCAGATCGAAACGCAACGATATATATATAGAGAGAGGGCCGCTCGCTCGCACGGCAAAGGCAGAGATTCGCGAAACTCATGGCGATTGAGAGCTTCGTTTCGCAATTAGGAGGCAGAATCGATTTGGGAAGGGATTTGTGGTGTTTGAGGTTTGCGTACGTGAATGCTGGAGGAAGGAAGTCGCGACTTTCTCGACCTGGGTTTGCGACGAGCGATGGTGGAAGTCACGACAACGTGAGGCGACGTATGACGTCGATGTCGGGTCGCGTGGATGGCTGATAGCGGCGCCGTGAGGCTGGGTTCGAGATGTTGACCTCAGCATCAGGTTTGGCATACGTATTTCTCCACTCGGGGTCATGTACGACAATAAGGTATGGTTTTTTTTTCTTTAAAAATTTCTGTATATATATACTTGTAGTTATAAGGATGTTAGGAATTTCAATAGCAATAAACTATATGTCCAGATTAAAATTTAATATATGTGTATGGATAGAAAAAGGGGGTGAAAATGTTTACTGTTTAAGTTTAAAATCTCAGAAGTCAAACTTATATATATACTAGAAATTTATATGAGACTTTAGAAGAAAAAAAAAAGAGTTTATAAGGAATTGGGGATAAGATTATACAGTTGACTCATTTAATTTATTTAGTTACTAAAAGAAAGAGAAGAATTAGTAAAACTAATCAATAGTTAAGTTAAATAAATAAATTGTTTGACTAATTTAAATATTAATAAATTAAATAATGATTGTACAAGGTCTGAATCGTAAAGGAAACAAGCTGGTTGGTTTGGACTGAAAATTAAAACAAAGGTGAGTTAATCTCACTCAGTTGAAATTTAAATTTAAATGATCAAAATTTAAATAATTGTTTGAATGGCTGAATTGATATATTATAGTATAATTTGAAATTGGCATATTATTTGATGCTAACATTTGTGGATGCAGGGAAAACAGGTTGGAGGGATCCACCTGGACCCCTAAACTTTTATTTAAATTATTTTATATTCTCTGTTCTGATTGTTTGATATTCTATAATGAATTATGTGGATGCATGGAATGCTATGGCTTGGTTGATATAATTGGGTATGATGAATTACCAAAAATATAAATTTGATTTTGGAAATGAAAATAAAAGAAGTGAAATTGCAAGTAAAATAATTTTAGAAAAGTTGAATAAATTTATGAATGAACTGGAAAGGAAATAAAGTGACATTAAAATTTTAATAAATATATCTTGAGTATGGGAAGGAAAATTTGAATAAACGGAAAGTTAATGAAACTTAATCATCAATGTTATTATTTAAAAGAAATAAACAATTATTTTAAATTTAGGAATTAAATTATCCTAGAAGAATAAAGAGGAAATGAGAAAAATCTATATCTCAGTTAAAGATTTAAAATCAAACGGGAAATAATAACAATAATAATAAAGTCCATAATTAATGAATTTTGAAATAAATTAATAAGTAAAGAATTTATTTCAAATAAAATAAATTGGGAATCAATTTGGGAAATTGATTTAAGTGATTGAAATTGAAAATTTCTCCCTGGATAACCAAGTATGTTTCAAAGTAAATTTTTTAAATATAAATTAAAAGTTTAAAGTTTTTTTTGAGAAGTATGTTTTTGAAAATTTACTATTTCTAATATTTAAATTCTAAAGTAAGTATTTCCTTTAAATCTATTATGGTAGTAATTATTTAAAGAGTAACTCAGTATTTGTTTTTAAAAAGTGAAAATTAAGTTTTATATTTTATTTAGTAACCTTATTTTCAAATATTAATATCGTATGTATTCTTAACAAAATTCTGGAAGTAGTTTTAACTTAAATGTTATAAAGTATATTCCTAAGTAAAATGTTTTAAATTATTTTTAAAATCTAGTTTTGTACTTGGTAATTTCAGTGGAGATAGAAAATATTTGGGAAAGTTCATTCTGAAAAGAAGGAGGGTTTTGAAACTGTTTTCAAAGGATTGAAAATAGAAAATATATCTTGGGAAGAGATTTTGAGGTTAATAAATAATTTGGGAAATTATTTATTTGTTGGATGGTTGTTTGTGAATATTAATTGATAGTTAAATAACCGACTATCAATATTGGCCAACTGCGTTGATCGTTTCGAAGAGACCGGGATCGAGATTTATTTCTCGAAAACCACTTCGATCCGGTTTGTACGTTTCGTGCGAAAAACGTGTTCAGAGTCGAAGATGGAGTAGTGAAGTGCAAGGGCTAGTCGCTACTAATCCTGAGGATATTTCCAAAATGGATGTAGTTGGAATAGTGCCTTCGGTTCCGTTCGAACCCGGGACGGACTTGTATGGATGAATGCTTGCGAAACATCGTCAGGTGGGTGATGGGCATTCTAAGTGAAATGTTCTAAAGGTAACGCTTAGCCTCAAGCCTCATCAACCGGGAATGACTGAAAATCAGGGGATAGGCAGCAAGGCTAGGTGGGTAGCACCCAAGTAGGGTGAGGTCATTACAGTCTAGATGTCCCTTTTTATTTTTCGGCTTAGTGGGCGGTTGCTGATCCCAACCGCGGGGTGATCTCACTCGGGACTGTCCAGTAAGGGATGGTTCCGGTCTTGTGTTGCAGGGGATGAAGGGAGTAATCCTCGGTACGGTGATCTAGGCCCCGTACTGTGACAGGTGGTACCCCAGTGCCTAGTCATTGATGGAAATCCATTCTCCCTACGAGCCTTGTATGAGTTTTGTTTGTATTACCCACTTTTGTGGCTAGTAGCTGGAATATAATAATGTAACAATTTCGGCTATTTTATAAGTACTTGTATATAGACCCTATTATAATATCAGAGGATTTCTATAAAAATTGTTTTAGCTATCGTAAGGTAAAAACCCGACATGTTTATTTGTGGCGTGGTCTTACGAGATGCTTTTGTTTTCAAAGGATTTTTTTTGAAACTTTAATAATCAATTAGGTGTGATTTTCTCACGCTGGTATTCCAGACTGACTCGGGTATTATTTAACTATAATGCTCGGGTCAGACCGAGTATTATAGGATACAGGTTATGATGCTGTAGAGCTCAGGAGACGAGCTGGATGACGATACGTACTCTCGTACTTGTTTATATATATATATATATATATATATATATATCTATATACCGCTGTGTTGAGTTGATGTGTATCCATTGTATGTTATTGATGTGAGCTGTGATTGATGTACTCTAATGATGTAATATATAAACAGAGATATTTTTGGTTGAGTAAAGATTATTTATTATCTATTATATTTTAATCCGCTGCGATGGTTAGACTCTGATGTAAATTTAGTTTTCTCTTCTTCTACCTCTTCTTCTTTAACCCAAATGGTTCGTATTTCTGTGCAACTTGAGTTGATTGTTGTAGAATAGTGTTGACTCAAGGGGTACGGATTTGCGGGTCGTTACACTCATTTATTTATATTACCTACTTTCTATTATATTAAACTAGTAATATTTAAATCATACTTAAGTTAATAACCCTACACATCAATCTTTATTTATTAAAGAATCACATTTTATTTCCTTAAGTTTAAAATCACCTATTAATAATACTTATCTTTAATTTTAGTAAGATTTCAATTTATAACTTAAGTTTATAGCATTAAATTCTTATTTATAATAGCAAATTTATTGAATACTTCACTACCTACTTTTACTTGTACAAATTTCTATTACATCACTTATTAACATTTCAACTTTTAAATGTTTGGTAAGTTATATATATGTTATATAAGGGTGAAATTTGGAAGTTTACAAGTTTTCTATTTACCTATGATTAATTAAATGTTCAATAATAATATTCTTTATTTCGTAGGTTACAAATTTCAAATTTCATTTAATACCATTTATAACCTATCATAAAATCTCTTATTTCCTACAGCGAGTGAAATTTAGTAATTAGCTACGTTCCAATTCATTACAGTAATTGAAACTATTAATTAATTCATTGTTCCATAAGTTTTACAATTTCAGCTTACCTTTAATTTATTTAATGCTTCCATTCTATTGTTTTGATTATATTAACATTTAAATTAAACTTACATTTACAACTTTATAGCATCAATTCTTATCAATAAAGAATTTCATTAATTCAATTTCTAAGGTTTACAACACTTATTTACCTTTTTCTTATCTATCTACTATATTAAATTTTTACTTCAATTAAGGGTTCCAATTATTTATTACTAACCCTTCGTTTCACTACAATAATTGAAACAATTAATTAATGGAAATTAAAAATTAAATACCGGGTAAAATTTCGATTTATTTTAAAATAATAGATAAATAATTCTTATAACTTATATACCTCTAATTATATTTAAAGCAATTTAAAATTTATATATTTTTTTCAAAAATGGATCTGCAGTAGAACAACTACAGTGGCCTTCCCCCTTCGAAACTCGAAAATGAAAGTCGATGATGCGGCCGCCATCACCGAAATTATTTTCCAGTGACAAAGAGGAAAGTACAAAACTTTTTCTTCAAAATCTTCTTTAAAACAATTTCTCCGAATTATAATGAAATATTTGTATCGGAAAATACTTATAAACAAAATTATTATTTTTCAAAATCCTTTGAAAGCAATTTTTCAAAATCCTAGACTTAAGTCCTAAAATTTTCAATTTCCATTGATTTTAATTTCAATCTATAAATTTTATTCCTAACAACCAATCTATTGCAACCAAATATATCTTTTGGAAAATTTATTTTATATATAGAAAATATAATAGGCAAAATTATTTCATTCACCTATATTAAAACAGATATTATGTCGGTCTGTCCTATTAAGTGTTTAGAAATCCCTATTGATGACATAGCGTCCTATGCATCAACCAGAATTTATAAATACAAAACGGAACAGATTAACACAATATTAAAATCTTTTTATAACACTAACAAATACGCTCTCTCATATATATACACTCAGCGACTCCCATAGGGTATTACTACCCTATTAACAAAGAGACAAACCCCACAAAGCCAAGGTTTATCGCTAAACCAAAGCTATGATACCAACTGTAACGTCCCGCCTTTTCGCACGATTTAAACCGACACACGTGCCAGTTCAACCATACGGAAGGGCGGATTGTTATGGGGTAAATACGAAAAAACGAGAAAGAAATAAAAGAAAACAGAATCTCGCAGCGGATGGATAAAATATAATAATAAAATGTATAGTTTATAAATCTGTTTACAAAACATTTACATACTACATATCAAAGTTACACATACCAATAACAATGCAGCGGAATTAAATGATGTAGTGGAATAATATAGTAGATACTAGTAATACAAATCTTCGTCTTCGTCCTCCAGAGCTAAATCCTCAAATCCTGAAATGCTCGGACTGACCCGAGCGAATTGAAAAGACAAAACACTCGAGTCAGAACTAAAAGATCTTATGTGAGTTAAATCAACAGGAGTAAATATGAGTGCAGTAACTCAAGAGATGCTCGGGATTTACATCTCTTAAGGATCCGTTAAACTATTTACTATGTAGTATATTGCGCTATTATAATAGTGTCTAATTGTAAAATAAACTTACTTTTTAATAGCGTTAAGGGGTTACCCATATAGCCCTTAACACAGAATATATTCCCATAGTCTATACAGTACCGTAATCTCCCCCGTACTGGGCGTCGTCATAGGGCACTCCATAGGTATGGTACAAAACAAAACTCGTAGTAAAGGCTCGGTATGGTAGGTGACACGGCACAACTAGGCAATGCCAGGGTAGATATACCAATTGCTATCCGGGCTGGTGGAAACGCGTAGTTGCTGTTACCGCCCACCTCGAACAAACTCCTCCAAAATCAAAAATAGAAGTGGCCACTGAATCAATCCAAAGTCAAAGTATAATATCGAAGAGGAGCGTCCGATCAGAGGTATGACCTCATTGGCCCGAGAATCACTCCTGTTTTAGCCACCTTATGCCAACTCACGGGAGTCGGGTCCACGTATTTACCTTATATGAAACGTCGCCACCACCTACTTCATTCTGGAATCTCCACCGCGTACACGGTTAGTCAACGTGGTTTTCGGTATCGACAGAGAGTATGTCCATATCTGATCCCGGTCTCTTTGCCAACCCATCGTTATTATAACACCGCGGTCATTTAAAAAGAGTTTATACTTTAAAACCAGAATCAAATTTCCATTTCAAAACTATGAATACGATATCAATTTAAAACCCAACACAATATGATATCATTTTATCTCAAATATAATTCTTTTCCAAAATCATGCTGGTTTAAAATTTAAAAATCTGAAAACCAAATATTTGAAATATACTTTCAAAGCATAATATTTCTAAATTCAAAATTTTAAAACCATAACTTCTAAAACTTGAATGGTTTGGATATTCAACGAATGTAAAATAAATGGTTTAACTTTAAAGTTACTTTGTAAAGAAAAATAATTTCCATGGCTTTTCAAATATATTCCTTTATTTAAAGTTTAAACCATAATTTAAATATCACTTCAAATTCCAAAAACCCCTTCAATTTCTATATATATATATATATATATATATTTGGAGTATTAATATTTCAAAACTAAAGTTGGATTTTCTTCTTTCAACAATTAATATTCCATTATTTAGTCTTGAATATTCATATAAATTCCATAAATAAAACTCCAACTTCTAGCAATTAAATATTTTCTCAAATTTACTTTATACTAGAATTTTCATTTTTAATTCATCTTGGAAAATCCAGTTATAAATATCATACCTTAAAATTTCCAAACTTAAACATATAAGATAAATTTCCAAATTCCATTTTCTCAATTTTTCATTTTTATTCAACAGGTTTATACACAACTTAATTTTCAAATTTTTAAGTTCATATGTATATATCGAAGAATAATATTTTATAAAATATCAAAATCAAATTTTTATAAACCGTATCCTATCCAAACCATAGAAATCACTTTAAAATAATTTATATATAGACCATGGTGCCTGTATATAATTTTCTATCCTATGGTCAAGTGATACGGATATTTATCATTTCAATCCGCAATTCAAAATAAAATTTTGCGGTTGAATATCATTTCAAACCACAATCCCGAATGAAACGAAAAATGCATGATAACTTGCAGTTTAATGATATAAAATAAAACATCCATTCATCAACATCATCCATCATCCAAATCACAATCATCATCCAATAATAATTCAATATCCATATATATCTGATAATATATATCAGGTAATAACTGGCGGTTATATTCAAAAATAAATTTAATAACTATTAAACTAACAGTTTATATTTAGTATTAAATTTTATAACTGTTTACTAGCAGTTCCTATGCAAATAAATAAATTCTAACTGTCAATTAATATGCAATAAATAAAATAAATTAACAGTTAAATTAAATAACGCGATTTAGCAAATATTATGAACAAAACATGCCAAACAGTTATAAATGAATTTCTACTCATATCTAAAATAAATTTAACAAACATAAAAACTTAGAAGTTGTGAGTGGGTTAAAACACTCACCTTTTGAATTTAAATCGAATTTAAATCCGATTTAAACCCAAAAATTCGACTATCTCCAAATTTGTCCAAACCAGTGTCAAAAGATCTGGAATTTAATTTTGATCCTAACAAAAAAAATTTTGCGTGAAACGGAGTCCGTATGTACGAGTTATGATTATTAGAACTAATTGAAATCAAAATTAACAAAAATAAATTAAAAAAAAAATACCGTGCCACATCCACTCTTCCCTCGTGAAAAACGCGTATGCTTCTTCTTGATTGCTAACTTTGTTCCGTAATTTTTCTTTTATTTCGATTTACTTTAATTTTCCTCCTTATTATATGAATGTATGCATTTTTAAAAGGTTTGAAAAAAAAGAAGATTTGAAAAAGAAGAATTGAAAAAGAAAATGATTAAAATAAGAACTGAAAATGGAAGAGAAAATCTAGATTTGAAAAGAAAGAAGAAGGTTTGAAATAGAAGAAAATTTGAAAAAGAAGTATATTTGAAGAGGAAGGAAAAATTAAAATCAGAGATAATAAGGAGATTTGAAGGAAAAAAAAGGAAAAAAGAAGAAGATTATAATGGTGGCTGTGGTTTCATTTGCGTCATATCTTATTTATAAGGTTAGAGTTAGGTTTAGGATCAAAGAGATTTGAAAAGAGAGACCGCTATTAATTAGAAATAAATGAAATGACGTTTCAGAAAATGAAGTTGGAAAATGAATGGAAAGAAATAAAGTAAATATGAACAAACTTGGTTTTGAAATATAGTAAATATGGACAACCTTTTTAAAAGTAGCAGGTATTAAAAAGAGGTAATTATTTATTAGAAAGGGAATGAATGGACTAACTCTATACTGTAAACATACTTTTAGGATTCAAATTTCAAAACAATTGTTTACTTAATAAATTTTGTTAACCCTAAACACACCAAAATTAATTTCATTAACTCAAGTAATATTCGAATTTCTACGCATTTGGGTTTTTGTCTATGCATAATAATTTTTTATAATTACCTTAAAAATGAAAACATTTGATTTGTTTTTCCCAAAATGATCTCTAATTACCATTTAAAACAACCTTTTTGTTTACCATAAAACGCGCGTTTTTTATTATTAAATCTATTAATTGCAATCACTGTTTTCTTTTCTTTTAATTGAAATGTTTGAACTACATTAATTGCAATCACACAAAATTAAATTTTAAAACAGACAACTAAAATGCATAAAAATAAAAAAAATAGAAAAATTGTGTATACACAAGAGTAATAAATAGATTATTTTCCTATTCTTGTAATTAGTTTGTAAGCTAAACACAGTTCAAATAAACATATATTTCTTTCTTTAAAAATCAATCATTCTATATTTTTATTTAAATTAAATTAAACCTACATTCACAGATGAAACAATCATTTTATTGATGTAAATGTTTTTTTTTTTGAATCAAAACTTTTCTTATATTTCACAAAACATAAGCTGCTTTTAATTGCACCTATTACAATTAGTATTCTCTCTCCTATTAATTCAAAATTTTCAATTACATTAATTTCAGTTGATTAAGTTTCAAAATGGGCTAAATGAATGTAATGATAAGTAGAACAATTACTTCCTATTAACGTAATATTTAGATGTTAAATTTTCATTTATTTTGCAATACTTCAATTAAATTAATAAATATTGCTCTCTATACTTAAATTTGTATTAACAAAACGTTAGCTTTGGATTGGTAGAATTTGATTTACCAAAGTTTACTTACATAATACAAACTATATTAATTTGCCACCTATTAGTTCTTAATTATATTTTTAAGTTCGTTACCTATCCACCTTGATTATAATTCCATCTATAAAGCAAATTTAGTTAGCCTTAACATTACTACACTAAATCTACAATCAGTTTCAATTAATATAGAATTATATCTTAAATACTTACCATTTATTTATAAATTAGGTTACCTTCCAATAAATTTTATTCCTAAGTATTTGATTGGATTGTCATCTTTACTATGTCTATTATTAATTAGCTTCAAATTCTGCAATTTCACTGCTTAAATCCACCCTTTGCTATATTATAAATAAAATTTACATTGGTTACATTTCACATAAATGTATCATTTATTTACATTTATTACAAACTTATTTCCAATTCCAACTAAAAATCTAAATAAATGAATAGGCAACCTACCATAAACATTACCGTTACCTTTTTGTCACGTACAAAATCTTTTATTACAAAAATCAATTTTTGCATATATTTTCATACTACAAATTCAATTTACTTACGTTCAAATTATAGCCAAACCTGACTTTAAATTATTTTATATAAAATTGGGATTTCATTAAGTTTATTAATTGTTACCCTTAATTGGCATTTATCACCTTGTATTCTCGTTATCATTTCATAGATATGATTCCCAATTCTTTATTATTGACTTAAATTGGCATTACTAACATTGCATTAAACGTTGTTACTTAAATCTCTACCCAATAGTAATTAATACTCTAAATAAATACGCTTACTCCTTTCGTTATTTATTAATTATCATAAGAAACGTTTAATCATTTCAACAACATTGTAATTTCAAATTACCTACATTGATTGTATACGTTTTCCATTATTATCATTTATTAGAATTCTATTCAACTTTCCATCTTATGCATATAGTTAACCTTTCTATTGATTTTTCCTTTAAAATTTTCAGTTACTTCTTAACTTACAAAAAGGCAATGATTAATTACATTTAATCGCTATAAATTAAATGCATTGGTAACGAACAATAGCTGTCACCATTATACAATTTATAACATTTGTAATTTATTCTCTACAACAATTATTACCTATCAATATTATTTCGCCCATAAATACAAACTTGCAATTGTTCTTATTATCATATTCCATTTACTATTAACAATGTTTATTACATTATATTAGTGTAATATTTTCCTCAAATTCCTCATATTCAACTCATATATAGGTAAAATTCTTTTCACCACTTAAAATCATTTGAGTTAACTTCGAATTACTATAAGTAGGTTTTTAATTTATTTTTCTTCTAAATTTAATTACAACTTTTTAATTTAACCAAATTAAATCCATAAAATCTACGGGTCGTTACATTTAGATAGGCTAGAAATACTGGAAAACAGGCACCAGTCGACTGGCACTCTGAGTCCAGTCGACTGACCTAGAACCCAAGAGTTTTTCCAGGCATTGGCCAGTCGACCATTCTCAGAGTGCTAGTCGACTGACCTGCTTGTATTCAGTTTATTTTTCCTATTTAGCCTATTTTTCTTGAGATTCCAATTTTATCGATTCGTGATTATCTGATTTCTTGTTATCATTTATTATTGACTTTGATGACTTCTTTTCGGAATTTTCGAGAATATCCATCGATGAATTCGATATCGATTTTTATGGCTTTGATTCACGCCTTCGAATGTGAATCTTTGGCGATTGATTGTTTCTACAATCATTTCTGTGATTTGTCACTTTGAAAATATAAAGGTTTCCTATACTAGTAGTAAATATGAAAACTCTTTCATCAAAACAATTTCAATACTATTTTATATCAAAGCTCATTATTTAAAACGATTTTCCTACCTTTTAATATATACAAACCTTTACCTCACTCGTATGAGAAATCTAATTAAACGATTTAGTAAAAAAAGTGGTATGAAACGCTTGTGTTTACTTCGTCGGTTAATTCTTGGACTTGTTCGATTGAAACTTTTTTGACAACTTTCGAGTGGGGATCTACAGTTTGTTCGTAAATATTTAAGTTAAGCCAGTGGTTATGGGACATGAAGCTAAACTCGTCTATTTCCTAGCTTAGTGTAATTAACAATTCTTAATGATCGATGATGATCATTTTGTGATTTAGACTAGCAGCGTGCGATGTCTCTTTGTCTGTGAGGAAGACTAAACCCCGTTTCTGCGGAGCTTCGGCTCAAAATTGGTGGTGTAGCGACCCATGGTCTTCGGGCCGTTTTGTGGAGCTTCGGCTTAAAAATTTTTATTGGTAAGCAACTATGGAATAGCGTTCCGTTTTGTGATGCACGTGTTGGTGGGCTTTCATGCTCCTGTTTTGTGATAGGCCTCCCCCTTTTGTGATTTCTAGATTTCTATTAATGATTTCTAGAATTTGTGTTTCACCAATTTTCGTGATTTCATTGATAAGTGTTATCAATATTTGTGCATTGGTGAATTTTTTTTTCACTAACATTTACGATTGACATTGATATATTTGTCAATATTTGTGGTTTGGTGAAAGTGATAAAGAACATGTCATTCTTTTTGGTGCTTTGAGATTTCTTGAGATATTGTAGATTTTAGTTGTTGTTAGATGTATACTTGTCACAGTATGGCATTATTATACTTTTTTGTCATATCTCTTATTCTATCTCATTTTATCTGATATTTATAGCTTGACTGATCCATTTATTATTTTCTTATTAAATAATACTCGGGTCAGACCGAGATGTTACAGGTGCTCCAGCTTGGCTCCTTATCAGGGATCATCATCTGACTTTTGTCTAACTAAATTAGATTGGTAGTTTTTGTTGTTATACGTTTTACATAGAGACTCCTTAGTGTATATATATTCTTTTGTCTAGCACTTGTATCCATTCTTTTATGTTATTGTGGATCTTTTTGACCACTACTTTGATGCACACTTCTATGTGTTATATTCATATCTATTTCCGCCTTTGAGATATGGACATTTGTGACTGATTTATGTTATGTTTATTTCTATATTTGTTTCCGAAGATATTATATCCATTGTGTAATAGATTTGAGTTTGTATTTGATATGTCGGATTTCCTCTTAAAAAGTAACGCATGTTATACCATCTGACATATCGTGCTCGCACAAAGTAAATTACACCGATGGTCGCTCCCCAATAGCCTTATTCTTCGTGCTAGTTGACGACATTACTCCATAATGTCCTTGGATAGCGTGAGTATAGAGGTGGGGCGTCATAATCGGTGGCTCTCCCAATACCATGTGATGATGAAGCATGAAAGAATACCGAAGAAGCTTTAATGGAGTTAGGAGTGTGATCCTATTTATTTTAATCTGTACTATTTGGGTTAGAGAGTCTGTAGTTCTTTGGTCATAAGAATTAGATTTTTAGGGGCAGGATCTGCAAGAAAACCACTATTAGTAAAAGATAATAAATAAACAAGGTTAACCAAGGATAAGAAACTTACTGGCAGTGGAAAATTCTCCTCTGATTTTGAAATAGCACTTGACAAAGAATAATTGAGTTACATGTCCTTTTGTCTTGTTAACAATATTAGAAATCATACTTTTTAGATAGGGAAAATTCGTTACAATTGATGAGCTCGGTGTTCAATAATTTTGGCAAAACCAGCCATTGAGTGAAGCATATTAGCACTAAGAGAAGGAAGTCCAGCTTCCCGAGCCAAAATTTCCAAATAAGTCAAGTATTTATGAGAATTGGATAGCAGTAATGTGTAGATGTTCAAGGTATCTTCAAATGAAGTTAGGAAAGGGAAGGTATCATGGGTGCCAATGTGTATCGTAGTAAAAGAAAAATATCCTTTTGGTGGCTTAAAAATGTTCTCTATAGGCCTAGCATGGATGGATTCGATCCCAGTACTTCAAAGCTACTCAAGGATGGAATTTAATTCTTCTTGAGTAGTTATATACGATAGATTCAAGAGATTATCTCCTTTCTTGCTGATGGAGGGTGATGGTTTGGACTCTTTTCTAAGCTTCTTGTTAGACTTCTTACTAACCTGCTAATCTTCCATCTTTTTGTCAGGTGATATTATTCTGAATTTAATAAATAATATAATTTATATTATAAAAAATTATTGGATGCCAAATGTTTAAATTATCGTTTGATTTAGATCTCAACAATGACAATAAACTGCTAAAAGAATATGTTAGTCGCATGTTAATAACTCATTATGGATGCTAAGTTAAATGAAAAATTAATTTTTTTTTACTTTAACAATGAAATTTCAAGGAAAAGTTATATGAAAATTAAACAGTTTCTTGATTACAATAAACCTAAACCGATAGCTATGTTAAAAGATGGCGTGATTTGATAATACATCTATAAATGATTATTGAAACAATGTGACTCAAATTCAACTTTTATTAAAAGACGAAAACTATAATAGTGCATGTAAAAGGTAAACAAATAATCAAGTCAACCTTCACAAGGGAGTTTCATAGAGAAATTTTATAAAAATCAAATAAAAGGAGACACGCAACGTTAATAGGGCAACGAGGACAACTATACCAATGTTAAATGTCACATAGTTTATATGTTCGAGTGCTGGTCGACACCATAATTCTAACAAATGCTATAGAAAGAGAGAAAAAGAAAGGATGTCGACATTAATGGATAACGATAAGATAGGTTGGTAATGTGGTACTTGTTAAAACTATGACGAAGTTAAATGATTTGTAATATGTTACTACAATGACAATATAAGCGGGGACGTTATTGCGTCGAGACTGTCGAAGTCAACTTATAGCATTATGAAATAACCTCAAAATTAAATGATGACGTCTATGATCAAGTGTATCGCATCTGATTGATATTTCCTCACAACCACAAGGAGTTATCACACCTCATTTAAGTCATAAATATCATAAAACCTTTAGAATCACGTTGATATCGTAAAGCATTATTCAAAATACATTAAAGGCTAACCTTTTGAAATTTTGACTAGATTCAAACTCAATCGATGATGGCATTTGCACCGTGGAAGGTCAAAATTTAACTTAAACTAACGATCACATCTTAGTGCATTAGTGACGTGAAGGCTATTACGCTGACGGTTTAATAAACATTAAGTAAATCAATAAGCATCGAATTTGTTAATGATGTCATGAATGTTGATGACAACTCGGGTCGAGACAAATATGGATCTAGGGTTGATAAATTACACATTCCATTATGGAGCACGAGCCTATGCATTCAAATCAATAGTAATTAAATGAGAATCAATTCAAAATCAATTAAACCATATTCAGTTTAACAATAATAGGCCTACGATCATAACCGTCGTCACCTAGATAATTCAATCAATGTCGAGAAAAGCCCCAAATCAAACCTTAAACAGCAATCCCAACATTAAAATATTTGAAATGACTTATTAATAAGATCGAGGTAAAAACAGAGGTCGCACAGGGGCTGATAATTGATTACCTTTGGATTAAAGCAATTTAAATTTTCCTGAGAATCTCTGATTTCTTGCTTGAGTTCTCGTTTCTAGGTAGGAAAAATAAAGAGGAGAAACCTGCTATTTATAGAAAGGAAAGGATGCACACGAACCATTGGATTAATTTTAAATCGGACGACCAGATCTATGGAGGAAGACTAATAGGTGAGAAAAGTGACGCTGAAAGTGTTGACTTGGAAAGTCAATGACAATTCTACACTAGGCTGGGAAATGTTATCTCCATAACCGACTTCGAAGATGTGCAATGTAAGATGTGAATAGAACATCGAGCCACTTATGATCAAGAATCTTGATTGATGATACAATTTAATGATCGACGTTGGCAACTATTTCTGTCGACCTCGTTGTATAGTTGAAAACTGATACTACATGTGATTGGCGCCGCACATCCACAATATCATTCACGTTGAAAGTGGATACTTTTCGACAGTCGTCACTCAAATAACACCACATTTGAACAAAGCCAAGGTTTGCGATGTGCTTATTCAAAGTCGCAAACCACCAACACGGCGAACAAAATCACTTCATGTTTCATTGAGGATGCATCCCATCTATGCATCTTTTCTTTGAAATCGACTCTCATCCAAATGGCATTACCTCGATGTCGCCAATCAGCTATGTTGGTGTTGTTACATAAGTATAGCCCCATGCCAATAATATTGCTAGAAGTCAATAACATCGTCGCCAATGATACTTCCATTCCATACGGCTACTATTCTTGTCGCACTTCTTCAATTGTTGATTGGGATCATAGGATAATGTCGAGAATCATAGTTACCGAAATAATACTAGAAAAGGCACCTTATACCAACATTGCTCATCATCGATGTCACCAACAATTAGCACCTTTCCTCATCTATAATGAAGTGCATCTCATTGACAGTCAAAAGGACTCCGCTTGTCTATGCTTGCAATGTTGATGACAAACGTTGTCAACGTCTACAAAGGCTACTAATGTCGTGCTTCATCCATGAAGCATTCAATTGAAACCGCATTTCAATAGTACATAAGGAATACCACCACATCAAAGGTGTCGAAGTTGATCATACCTATGACAAATCTGTCAACGCCAAGCTTTTCGAAGCTAAGAATGTCGAAGTAAACTACTAGGCTGCAATTCTACCCCTACAAATAGGATGTATGGGCATGTTAAGGGGTGGAATTCTCTGAACTCATTTCTTACCTTTTCAACTTTGTAAACCTTAAATTGACTGGGGGATTTTTGGAGCCCATTGTATCATTTGAACCTTATATGCATATGGATTTGGAAATCAAAAAATTGCATAGCATATTGATTCGAATTGAACCTGTAACTTGTGACTTGTATGACCATTTGACCTCGAATATTGATTTACATGGATTTTTTAACTTGTATAGCATACTTGACTTTAAACTTATACTAGCATAGCATACTTGACTTCAAACTGGAACTTTCATAGCATACTTGACTTTGAACTTGAACTTTAATAGCATATCTGACTTCGACTTCAAACATATATAAGCCCATATGACTTCGACTTTGGTGACAACATTATGGAATGTTATAGGAACTCTCTTCGACTTGATAACTCCAACTGGCCTCAACAATGCCTCTCTATTAGCTTACATTATTTTGCTACACTTTTGTGGTTAGCGAATCTAATTGTTAACAAATTATATTTCAACTTGGTATGAATGCATTTTGATTTGGTGAAATGAGGTTGTTCATGAAATTTTTAATTCCACCACCCAATAAGTTGTCCACTATCTTAAACAGAACATTACAAAATGATATTGGTCTACCTTCAAAACAAATTCGACCATCAAATGAAATTTATAATGAAAATCCGAACCCTTATTAAGAAGAAAACCCTAACCCTTACTCCCTCTTCTTCGCTCAATCACCACAGAACGCTAACCCAATTGATTTGGTCGCTAAGTTTTACCTTCAAACCACTCTATCATGTAATCACCAATCCAATTTAAGTTATTAAGTTTTCTTTTTTTCTTTTTTGTCCAAATTTTGTAATAGGATTTCATCAGGTTAAAGTTACTGTTTTAATGACAAGTTGTTATTTCCATCGAGAAAAGAAGTTAAAAGGTACCATTTTTAATCTTCGATGATAATTTAAGTCAACAACTAGTGATGAAATCATTGATTTATTGTAGAAGATTTAGCTAAGTACATTTTCTCTTCTTCTTCAAGGTTGGATGATTTAGTTATATTTCTAACTTGATGAAAAATGAGAAGATTGTCATTGTTCCAATTGGTTGCCCTACAAGATGGAATGCAACTTATAAAATGCTTAATGTTGCTTATATATTTAGAAAAATATTTGATACAATGTTCTTAGAAGATGAACCGACTAAAGCATATTTAATGAGATGGCCAAAGGTAAGAAAATAAATTGTAAAAGAATGGGCCCACCAATAAATGAGAAGTGGGAGAAAGGTAGAATTTTGGTTAAGTTTTTGAAAGGATTTTATGAAACTACTTTGAAATTTAGTGCAACTAAAGCGTCACTTCCTCTTTAATTTTGGATGATGTTATATTAATTCTGGATGCAATTGGACAAGCTAATAATAATATTCATGGTTCTAATTTGCAAAATGTTGCAAATTGATGAAAGTTAACTTCGAAAAATATTTGGGATGCATCGAAGTAATTAATAAAGTCATTTTTATATCACATATTTTGGATCTATGATATAAATTTCAATCGTAAAGATTAGTTTTCTTGATATAGGTTAGAGCGATGACAAAGTATTTGAATTTTTTGGAGTTGCAAAAAATGCTTTAAATGAACTCCCTAAGGTCGTTCCCAATTAATATACTGGATGTAAGAGATTGGGGTGGCATGTCAGCAAGCCACTGTAGTTGGACCAGCTTTCAGACTGCTGACTAGCCTTCAGGCTAAACACTAAATGAACCTTGCCTGAAGACATGACATTGCCGTAGAAGTCAAATGCCAAGCAAGAACTTGCTCCTTTCATTTCCCTAGCTGTATATCGAGTAGGGTTTATGAACGAACTCATGATGAATATAGAAGGGTATGAATATACCGAATGTAATTGGATCCAATGTTGTTGTACCAACTGAAGAGATTGATGAACAATTTGATGACGATCTTAGAAGCAAAAAATTAGAAATAGAAAATAAGGAGAGAAGAACAATCACTTGAAATAACTAATGAGGTTGATCGATATTTGAATGATCCATTTGAAAACCTTACAAGTAGAGATTTTCATTTATTGGACGATGCAAAGGTAACCAAACAAAATGCCCAATACTTTCGAAAATAGATAATGATATTCTAGCAATTCCTAGTTCGAAAGAGCATTTAGTCTTGATCGGAAGTTCGTCAGCCCCTTTAGGTCTTCACTGGCTCCTAAAATGGTTGAAGCATTAGTATGTCTTGATGATTGGTTGAGAGTGGAAAACTTTAGTGTTGTCTTGAGATACAATTTAAAGAGGACGTTGACTTGTTCGTCGATACGGAAGCAATTTGTGAAGTTAAATATTTTCAACAAGTTTAAATATATTACGATTACAGATTTTGCACAATGCCAAGTTCACACTTGCACTAATTACTTGCCTAATCAATCACACTCTCAACAATTACATGCTAAAATCATAACTTGTTAGAACCTTGACGATTTCGCAATGTGGTATTAAAGAAATTCACAACTAACATGCTAAAATGTAAGGAATTTGGAGATGATTTTATTGCCGCTAATGTCAAAATAACATTGGTTTAAAAATTATCTAAAAGGCCTTTTAACATAAATGACCTTTATATATCTAGCATTACATAAAAATTCTTCCAGATGTGTAACAACCATGTATTTTCATGATTATTTTAATTATATATTTTAATTATTTTAAACTGAATTTCCTGATTTAAAAACTTTATTTAATTATTAAAATGGATATTTTGATATCTTTAAAAATAAGTTTCGATTTGTATGTGAACTATAATTCCAAACATGAATAAATAGAATATTTTTCAGAAATGTGAATTTTTGTCAATGTTGTCAAACTTCGACTTTTAATTTAAAATTTTAAAATTTTGAACTTTTGAAATTTATCTTTATTTTATGAAAGTGAATAAAATTCTATGTATACTGTTTTTTGTTTCGTTGAAATCTGATTAATATTGTGAAAGTTATGCTTTTTAAACTATTATATGCAAATTGTTTTATTTAACAAAATTGATTATTTTAATTTATATAAATAATATTTTTATTTGTCATGTCATGTTCTAATTTACGTTTACATGTGTAACGTGACATGTTTTGTGTATATATATATATATATATATATTATTTTTAAAACATTTTATAAGTGTAGCTGAAATTTTCCAATGTTAGTTGTATTTTGTTTACAAATTTTAATTCTAGTTTCAATTAAATAGAGTATTTTCTTTATTTATTTTCTGTTTTTCCTAAAATTATTTACTTATTTTTCATAATATCTATCTCTACCTTATCTTTCTATTTTTTTATTTAGACATTCATTTATTAATTGAATAGTTATGTTTTTAGATCCCTTATTTATTTCTTGGAAAAAATTTCAAGTATAAATACGTTATTGGCTTAAATGCATATCTTTTAAATTTTATTTATTAAATGTTCTTGTATTTATTTTATTTTTGAAGGCTTCTTTTCTACACAACTTTCTTTAATTTATAGGAAACAAATCAATTAAGATATGTTACTTGTTTTAATTATAGGCATACGTTTCATTTGATTTCTTGCCTTTATATTTTCCACCCTTTTGATTTCCTAACATAACTTCTCCAAAATTTTATCCATGCATCCTTAACACTAGCCGCCTCCAACTCATTTTCACGTGAAAATTTACTTCTCATCTTTCATTTCTCACGGCCATAAAAAAAGTCTTTAAGTAATGGTTTCTTCCTTTCTATTTTTTTCCCATTTGTTTTGCCTTGCTTCCTCTTGTTTAGCTCGGCCTCAACCACCACCATCTTCTCCGACCACCACCATCATCTTTCCTTTTATATATGGGTATGTTATATTATTTATATTATATTATGTGGTATATACTATACAGTTTACAAAGTTGCAAAAGTGTGTGTGTATATATATATATATGTATATGTCAATAATTATGTGTATTAGTTTATTTACTTATATGTAAAATTTACAGTCGTATATAACTTTAGTTTATGAAATTGTACACACACATAAATATTTGTGTATATATATATATATATATATTGTTTTTTCTTGTTTATATATATAGTATGTTAGTTATAATATAAACTGTTATACTTAAGTTAAATAAATATATATAAGTTATATATTCTGTTTATATTATACAGTTATATATATGTGTTTATATTTCGAAGAGTTTACATAACCTGTAAGTTACAATGTTTGTTATAAATATCTTCTTTACAGTATTATAATGTGATATAAGCACTCGTGTTAAAAAAAATAAAAAGTATAAAGGTTTGCATATGTCTATAGTTGGTACACTAATCATATATATGTATATATAAGTATTCATAGTTTTGCAGTTGTATTATTTCATAGCAAATGTTGATTTGTAATATCTATTCTGGAATAAACTATATACTAATTTATAGAAGAAGTTTTATACCAATATATATCATACTTTAAGACGTAGTCGTGTTATATTAGCTGTTATATATATAATTTGTTGTTTTAGAAAAAGAAAAGTCTGTTGTTGTACGTATAAAGTTTGGACAAGTTATATTAAAGGGTTATTTATACCGCTGTATATAATGATTGATACGTGTATATATTAGATTTTGAAATGATCTAAGTTTTATATATATGCTTGCGTGCTTTAAAGTATAAACTTTTACCGTACTTTATATATATGTTTAGACCTCGGCATATTGGTTTTTATATATATATATATATATATATATATATATATATATATATATATAAATACTTAATAAGTTTATAGTACAAGCATATGGTTGATTTCAAAGTATATATGTATAGAGGTTTGTAATAATATTTATTTTAGAATTTTTATGTGTTTTATCATATATTATGTAACGATTTTGTTAACACGTTGGTTTTGAATATATGAATATAGAAATTCTATTTATATACGTACTGAAATTGATTTTGAAACAAATATATATTTCCTGTATATATCAAGTTGATTCTGATTTGTTCTCATCCATTTCTATTTATCAGTTGTCGATCGAATTCGTGCCGAATTTGTTGTTTTGGATTCGTGCCTAGATTTCGTAACTCAACTTCATTGTTTATCTCTCTAGCCTCGAAAGGTGAGCAATCACTCACGATTAACGTTCTTTTATTTATTAAATTTGATTTCAATTGAAACGAAAATTGAAATATGCTACTGTAGTTATTTAATTTGTTATATAGGCTATTATCTGTAACCGTTCACATGTGGGATATGACACCATATCCTGTTGTTTATATTATATTGTTATTGATGATATATGCCTATTGTTATATTTATATTATTTGTTATCACTCTACAAGTTCTCTATTAGTATAGAATTCACTATGGGTTGAAATGATACATATCCGAACGGACTTTAGAATAGGAGAAAATCGTTATGGGTTGAAATGATAAACCCAAGTGATTTTCATCGAATTGAATTTGGGATTGCGGGTCGAAATGATATCTACCCATATATATTACGGAATGAAATGATAAATATCTGTATCACTTGACCATAGGATAGGAAAATATATATAGACACCGATGGTCCATATATATATATATATATATATATGTTTGAAAATAATTTCTATGGTTTTGAAAAGAAATACATGGTTTTTAACAAATATTGATTCTTAAAATATTATATATATATATATATATATGGTAATTTTATATGAAAAGTTAATAGTAATATTATTGAGATTGATTTAATACATATAATATGATTGAGTATTTACTTAAATCTATATATCAAAATAGATTGTTGTAATAATTTAAATAAGTTAAGGTTGAGAAGATAAAGATGAATTAATTGAGATTGTTTTTAGCTAAGAATTCTACTAATTTAATCGATTTGAACTGTTGAAGTTAAAGTTTAAGATTGATTTTATAATTTGATTTTTGATTTAAAGTGACTAAATGGATATTTCAAGTTTAAACAAATCAAAATGAACATTTAGTTTAAGGCTAAATAAGGTTATTTAAATAATACTGAATTTATTAAGTGAATATTTCTAGACTAAATAATAATGACTTAAATCGAGATCTATGTGAAACCGTTAAATTGAACTTTTAAAATATTTAGTACTAAAGCTTTGAAATGATGGAATTTAAATGGTTTATTTATGATCCAGATCTGTATTTGAAATCAATAAAATTCGAATTTGTTATTTAGAAACTGAATAGAATTAAAATGGATAAATCTAAATTGAATTAAATGTGAATTTGGAATTCGAATTGATTAGAATCTATATATGAAATTGAGGATATATATATATATATATATATATATATATACATATATATATATTGGAAATGACAATTTGCTTTTGAAGTATAAATTTGTTGAAATGACCACGGTGTTATAGTTTATATTTTCTGCATTGTAGATAGATCCACGGATCCTTAGAGGATGGTTATCCCAAACATCCTTTAAGCTAATTGTATTTCAGTTGATATTTCACTTGAGTTGGATTTATTAATATAAGAATGTTAATCCCGACTCGAGTGCTTTGTGTTTTATTTTACGCTCGGGTCAGACTGAGTGATACAACATTTGAGACTCACCTTCAGAGTTTCGAGCTTATTTGGTGATTCAACTATCGATTTAGCTTTCAGTTTTTCCAGTTGATTGGTTCAAAAATGTCATCTGTTTGTATTCGAGACTTCAGTGTATTTGAGTTATCCTGCTGTATTTAATTTCTAACTCTGATGTTTATATAGTAGCTTCATGAACTACTATTTATCTATTCCGCTGCATTATATTACTCTGTGTCTGTGTTCTGTGATCGATTTATTTAATGTATATGCCGAGCTTTGCCAAATTTTAAATTAACAATCTGATATTTAGAGCAATTCAAGTCTGACATGTGTGGATTATTGTCGATTTGATTGGTCCAAAATATTAAGTCGTTACAGTTGGTATCAGAGCTTTGGCTCTGGGCAAGCTTAGCATATATAGTTAATTTATTTGTAGAATCACTTTCGTTCGAGCTTGAATTTCTTCCTCTTGATTTGGTTTTTTTTCCTTTGGACTTTAGAACGTGACTTGTGGTTCCAAAATCCATTATCTTCTATCCCTATTCGTGTTTCTTGATTTTGGAGTATCCTATAACTCCACTTCGAATGATCTCTATAAGAATAGGTGATCCCGCCAATCTTTGAATGATTTGTAAAGGGGTGAAACTCCTTTAAGATTGGCATTAATTCACCGGAAAATTCTATGCCCTCGGTTCAGATGATCCTATCTTTGTTTTGGAAATCCATTCTTAAATCATCCTTCTAAAATCGGGTTTGTTTGTATTTTAGAAATTGTTTTATATATCAAATTATTACTTTGATAAGTATGACTTTGTTCTATATATAAAAGTGAAAACGTTTTCGACAAGGATTATATACCTTTTAAAAACGAGAATTTAAAATTTCAAAAGGACTTGAAATTTTGAAGATTTTATATAAGAAATGGATTTATATAAAAATTATTATAACTGAAGGGTTTTAATTTGGAATTCGAGAGATTGAATTTCGGTTCTTTGAAATTGCTTTTAAGGTTTGGGAAAATATATAATAATATGATTTAAATGTATTTTCTGAATAAGAAATGTTTCAAATGACTTCAAATGAATTCCAATGATTTCGAAGAAATTGCAAAAGAAGTCTTCGAGAAAATAGAAGTCTAGAACCCACTTATGTCGTTGGAAAATAATTTCGGTGATGAAAGCATGCATCATCGACATTGATTTTCGAGTTTCTGAGTGAGGGAGAGGCCACTTCGGTAGCTTTGCAACGCGATTGATTTGCGAAACCAATTTTGATTTCAAATACTGAAGTATAATTTGCTTTTCGAAAAGATATGCATATATATATGACACAGTTTTGAAATGAGTCGGTGTTCAGTTCTTGAGTTTCGAATTTGATTGATATAATCCTATCTTTTGGATTTGATTTACTGATTTGTTGGTGATTTCCAACTCTTGGATTGAAAATATGATTTCTTTGACTATTTTGAAGATTCGAGCACTTCCAAATCAAGGTTAATTTTTCAAAGCTAAGTAATTTTGAAAAGTATAAATTATTTGATAAAGTATATAAGTATAGTTTTGTACGTTTAAGTATGAATTAATATGATTTAAATAAGTTTGAAACTGGTTTGTTAAGAAATGAATAAAACTATTTTGAATTATACTAATATGAAATTTATTTTTGAAACATTTTCAAGAAAAATTTAGCTTCCAAAATATTTTGAATAAAATTTAGTTTAAATGTTTCAACTTAGTAACATCTTTTATAAAACTATATAATAATAATAATAATAATAATAATAATAATAATAATAATAATAATAATAATTTTCAAAGGTATAGAATTGTAATCATTTTGAGGATAAGTGATTCTTGAGGAAAAGATTTGGTTTTGGAAATAGATTGAAAATTTAAAACCCAGTATATTTATGAAGATTTTTGGGAAACGGATTTGTTTGACATAAATTATGTTGATTTGGATTATTTTCTGAACTTATTATTTTGGAAACTTGAAACTAAAGATAACTGACTTGGAAGAAATGATTTGGTGAAATCGTATATGTTTTTCCATTTGAAAACTGTACTGATTTGAAAGGAATTGAAATTGAGAACCTTGTTTTATTAAATACTTGATTTGGAAGTTATCGAACTTATATTAAAATGATTTGTATAAGTATGAAGTTATTTGATGTACTATTGATTTTGGAAAGTACTCGATTTGAAAATGAAATCTTATATATAATGGACTTTATATAAGTACAGTATTTGAAATTGATTTGAAAGGTACTATATGATACATTTTTTTGAAGTAAAGATATGGGAAGTACCTTCTGCTTGATATATGCTCTGTGGCCACATTGTGGATTCATTCTATCAATATTATTCTCTCTGATTTTAGTTTTCCGTATGTGATACTCGAGCGTCCTACCATGGCGTATCCCATGGTCTTACGAGCGCGACTGCGTAGCGTAATTCGCCTGGCTGAGATGGCCTATGGGTACAGATGTTTCCTGGGGCATGCAGGCATAACCATTGTGTATCTGCGATCTATGTAGGTCGTTTTTCGTAGCGAAATTCTCAGTGCTGAGAAAGCTTATGGATACGGATGTTACCTGGGGGATCCAAGCGTAACCATTGTGTATTCGCGATCTACTAGTCATCATGGCATAATTCGTAGGGCTGAAAAAGCTTACGGATACAGATGTTTCCTGGGGTATCCAGGCGTAGCCATTGTGTATTTTCGATCCATGGTTAGACAATGATTTGTTTGGATTGTTCTTTCCATATCTTTTTTTGAAAGATTTTCTAGTACTTTCACTGGGTATTGAAACAAGTCTACTAAGTACCTGGAGAATTCTGGCTTTGCGCCTGATCAACGTACAACCAGAGCTTACAGGAACAAGGATAAACTTGTTACGACATCGAGTCATAAAAGTATTTTTATAAAGTATTATATTGGCTAATTTAAACTAACAAATTTGAAAATGACTATTCATCATAATATAAAATGTTTAAAATGTTATAAATATTAAAATTCTAATTGAAATCTATATAGTTCTAAATAATGGTTCATCCTTGTCTTTCAACCTATTTTCTTTCCTAGATATTCATGTTCTCCTGTTTTTCCCTTCTAGCTATTCCTTTCTCCTACCTACCCTTTTTTTGGGGATGTCTTTCAACCTATTGTTCTTTCTAGTTGTTTCTCTGATTTTTTGTCTTTTCGAGGACGAAACGTTTTGAGTGGGAGAGAGTGCAATAACCGGTATTTTTGTGATTGTTTTAATTGTATATTTTAATGTTTTTTAAACTAAATTTCATGATTTAAAAAATTTATTTTATTTATTAAAATTGATATTTTTAATCTTTAAATATAAATTTTGGTTTTTATATGAACTATAATTCCAAACATGAATAAATAGAATATTTTCCAAAAATGTGAATTTTTGTCAATATGGTCAAACTTTGACTTTTAATTTAAAAAATTTAAAATTAAATTTTGAAATTTATCTTTATTTTATGAAAGTGAATAAAATTCTAAGTATACTGCTTTTTGTTTCGTTGAAATCCGATTAATATTGTGAAAGTTATGCTTTTTAAACTATTATATGTAAATTGTTTTATTTAACAAAATTAATTATTTTAGTTTATATAAAGAATATTTTTTTTGTCTTGTCATGTTCTAATTTATGTTTACATGTGTAACATGACATGTTATGTATATATATTTTATTTTTAAAACATTTTATAAGTGCAATTGAAATTTTCCAATGTTAGTTTACTTTGTTTACAAATTTTAATTCTCATTTAAATTAAGCAGAGCACTTTATTTATTTATTTTCTGTTTCTCCTAAAGTTATTTACTTATTTTTCATAATATCTATCTCTACCTTATCTTTCTATTTTAATTATTTAGACATTCATTTATTAATTGAATAGTTAGGTGTTTAGATCCCTTATTTTTTTCCTGGAAAAAATTTCAAGTAGATATACATTATTAACTTAAATGCATATCATTTAAAATTTATTTATTAATTGTTCTTGTATTTATTTGTTTTGTGTGAAGGCTTCGTTTGTATACATCTTTCTTTAATTTATAGGAAACGAATCAATTAAGATACGTTACTTGTTTTAATTATAGGCATACGTTTCATTTGATTTCTTGCCTTTATATTTTCCACCCTTTTGATTTCCTACCATAACTTCTCCAAAATTTTAGCCGTGCATCATTAACCCTAGCCGCCTCCAACTCATTTTCACATGAAAGTTTACTTCTCGTCTTTCATTTCTCACGCCATAAAAAAAATCTATAAGTAATGGCTTCTTCCATTCTACTTTTCTTCTTTTTTCCATTTGTTTTGCCTTGCTTCCTCTTGTTTAGCTCGGCCTCGACCACCACCATCTTCTCCGACCACCACCATCATCTCCTCTTTTATATATGGGTATGCTATATTATTTATTTATATTATGTGGTATATCTATACAGTTTACAAAGTTGCAAAAGTATATGTGTGTGTGTGTGTGTGTCGGTAAGTATGTGTATTAGTTTATTTACGTGTATATAAAATTTACAGTCGTATATAACTTCAGTTTATGAAATTGTACACACACATACATATATATACACTGTTTTTTTGTTTATATATGTAGTATGTTAGTTATAATGTAAACTGTTATATAAATGTATATAATTTATATATTCTGTTTATATTATACTGTTATATGTGTGTTTATATTTCGGAGAGTTTACATAACCTGTAAGTTACAACATTTGTCATAAATATCTTCTTTATAGTAGTATAATGTGATATAAGCATTGGTGTTAAAAAAATAAAAGGTATAAAGGTTTGCATATGTCTGTAGTTGGTAATTAACCATATATATGTATATATAAGTATTCATAGTTTTGCAGTTTTATTACTTCATAGCAAATGTTGATTTATAAAACATATACCGAAAGAAAGTATATATTAATTTATAAAAGAAGTATTATACCAATATATATATATATATATCATACTTTAAGACGTAGGTTGTGTTCTATTAGCTGTTATATATATACAGTTTGTTGTATTGGAAAGAGAAAAGTCTATTGTTATATGTATAAAGTTTGGACAAGTTATATTAAGTGTTGTTTATACCGCTATATATAATGTTTGACAAGTATATATATTAGATTTTGAAATGATGTAAGTTTTATATATATGCTTGCGTGCTTTACAGTATAAACTTTTACCGTACTTTATATATATGTTTAGACCTCTGCATATTGGTTTGTGTGTATATATATATAATAAGTTTATACAATAAGCATAAGGTTGATTTCAAAATATATATGCATAGAGGTTTGTAATAATATTTATTTTGGAACTTGTATGTGTTTTATCATATATTATATAATGATTTTGTTAACACGTCGGTTTTGAATATATGTATATAGAAATTCTATTTATATACATACTGAAATTGATTTTAAAACAAATATATATTTCTTGTATATATCAAGTTGATTCTGATTTGTTCTCGTCAATTTCTATTTATTAGTTGTCCATCGAATTCGTGCCGAATTTGTTGTTTTGGGTTCGTGCCTGGATTTCGTAACTCAACTTCATTGTCTATCTCTCTAGCCTCAAAAGGTGAGCAATTATAACAACCCGCATATTTTATGATTGAATATTTAAATATTTTATTTAAATGTTTTACCGTTAGTCGGATTTTAGTCCAAAAAGTTACTTTTTGCATACGGTCGAATTAGGACTCGGGACCACTTCCATTGGGTCCAAAACACCGTTTGCGATCTTTTTGAGTATAAACTTTGATATGTTTGGAGTTAGTGGAATTTTGCCACTTTTTCACTTTGGGCTTTGGGTTTGGTTTAGCCTATTAGGCTAAACTATTAACTCTAGCTCAACCCCCTCTTCCCTTCATTACTTCACTTTCATTTTCTAACACTCAAGCTTCATAAAAAATGGAGAGAGGAATGGAAAATTAAAACTCCAATCCCTAGTTCATTTGCAAATCCAACATCTAACTCCAAATCCAAAGAGAAGCCATTGATTCAAGCTTCTTGTCTTGAGATTGAAGTGTAGTTGATTCTTCCTTTGCTTTTCAGCTTCTCCTTCATTGATTTTGTGAAAAGGTGAGATTTTTATCCCACATCTTTGTCTATAACTATCTTTGATTGTTGGGTATGAATTCCTAACACTTATGTGCATATGCTTTTGGTTTGGATTGAATTGGCGAATATCCCAATTTTTAGTGTTTTGGGTTCAAATCTTTAAAAATCCTAACATTGAAGTTTGAACACGTTTTTGGTGATGCATCGAGGAGCCAATAGGACCGGGTAGCCGATGGGCGTAATCCCCTAGTATCCGTGCTCGACCGGTTGCAAATTGAGAGAGTTTTGCACTTCTGTTCCTTAGGTCGTTCGGCCTGCATATATGTCTCTCGGTCTGCAGTTAGGTCGTGCCATGTTAGGTCGCAACCACTTAGGCCACTCGTCTTGCTATGAGTCGGCCTGCCTTAGGTCTCTGACCCGTTAGGTCGCTCGGCTTTCTCGCACCCCTTAGGTCGCAACCACTTAGGTCGCGCAGCCTCACCTCCTTAAGTCGCTCTGCCTACTTTAGGTCGCTGACCACTTAGGTTGTTGGGCTTGCTCGCACCCCTTAGGTCACTGACCACTTAGGTCGCTCAGCTTACTCGCACCCTTTAGGTCGCTGACCACTTAGGTCGCTTGGCTTGCTCGCACCCCTTAGGACGGTCGCCTTGCTATGAGTCGGCCTGCTTTAAGTCGCACCTGCTTTAAGCTTCATGCTACTCGTTAAGCCAGTAGCTCCTTAGGTCACTTGCACCTTAGGTCGTGTCATGTTAGGCCGCATGCTACTCCTTAAGCCGCTAGCTCCTTAGGTCGTGTGTATCTTATGTCGCCCATTTCATAGGTCGCTCAGTTAGGCCGCTTGTTATGTCGCTGATCTCTTATGTCGTATGCCGTGGAGTCGCATGAGTTGAGCCGCTGATTTCGTTTGTTGTATTGTGTTAAGTCGTAAGTCTTGGCTGTTAAGTCGCAAGGGTATTTCCACTTTGATGGATTTGGAATCGAATTCTTTGAATTTTATTCACGTCTTCGAATGTGAATTTTTGTGATTTATTATTTCTATAATCATTTTTGTGATTCGTTGCTTTAAAAATATAAAGGTTTCAATACTAGTAGTAAATATCAAAACTCTTTCATCAAAACGATTTCAACCCTATTTTATTACAAAGCTCGTTTCTTAAACCGTTTTCCAATCTACTAGTATATACAAACCTTTACCTCACTCGTATGAGAAATCTATTTAAACTACATAGTAAAACAAGTGGTATGAAACGCTTGCGTTTACTTCGTTGGTTAATTCTTTGACTTGTTCGATTGAATCTCCTGTGACAATTTTCTAGTGGAAACTTACAGTTTGTTCGTAAATATTTAAGTTAAGCTAGTTGTTATGAGACGTGAGGCTAAGCTCATATATTTACTAGCTTACTGTAATTGACACTTCTTGATGATCGTTGATGATCATTTTTGTGATTTAGACTAGCAAATGTGCGATGTCTCTTTGTCTACGAGGGAGACTAAACCCCGTTTCTGTGGAGCTTCGGCTCAATTTGGTGGGTTAGCGACCCTTGGTCTTCGTGCCGTTTTGTGGAGCTTCGGCTCAAAATTAATGGTTAGCAACCATGGAATAGCGTTCCATTTTGTGATACACGTGTTGGTGAGTTTTCATGCTCCCGATTTGTGATAGGCCTCCCCTGTTTGTGATTTCTGGATTTCCATTGATGATTTCTAGAACTGGTGTTTCACCAATTTTCGTGATTTACATTGATATGTTTTATCAATATTTATGCATTGGTGAATTTGTGTGTCATTCACTTTTGTGATTGACATTGATATAATTGTCAATATTTATGGTTTGGTGAATAAAAATAAAGAGTATGACATTCTTTTTATCTTTGAGAAGATTCTTGTGATATTGATTAATCTCTTATTGATTTTCAGTTACATACTTATCACAATATGGTTTTATGGTTATCATACGTTTTTGTCATATCTCTTATTCTATATCATTTCATCTGATATTTATAGCTAGACTGATCCGTTTATTATTTTCTTATTAAATAATACTCGGGTAAGAACGAGTTGTTACAGGTGCTTCTACTTGACTCCTCATCTGGGATTATTATCCAGACTTTTGGCTAACTACTTAGATTGGTAGTTTATTTTGTTGTATACCTTTGAGATATAGACTTCTTGATGTATACATATTCTTTTGTCTACCACTTGTAACTATTCTTTTGTGATATTGTGGATCTTGTCTGATCACTACTCTGATGAACACTTTTATGTGTTATATATTCATATCTATTTCCGCCTTTTTGATATGGATGTCTGTGACTGATTTGTGTTATGTTTATTTCTATATTTTTTTTCGGAGAATATATATAGCCACTGGGTTGTAGCTTTGAGTTTGTATCGGTATGTCGGATTTCCTCCTGAAACCAGATGCATGTTGTACTATCTGACACATCGGTGCTCTCACAAAGCAATTACGCGGATGGTCGCTCCTCAACAGCCTTATTCTCTGTGCTAGTTGACCGCATAACCCCGTAGTGTCCTTGGCTAGAGTGGGTATAGAGGTGGGGCGTCACAGCTTGGTATCGGAGCGAATCTTTGGAACAATGTAGAATAATCTAGCAAGGATCATCGTCCTAAGTCCATCTTAGGAGTCGTGCTTTAGGATTTAATTCGAGTCTTCGTGCCGATTCATCATATTTTCTTTATGATTCCTTGTTTTATATATCAAGATTGCTTGATATTCATTTGGTGAATAACATTTTCCTTCTTCTTTCTTTCTTTCTAAAGGAAGAGAAATGGTTAAACCTGCCCGTCCCAGCGCCGGTCAATCTAGTGCTACTCCCCAAGATGGAGTATTAATGTCTGCCCAACAGCTTCTTGATCTAATAAAGAATGCTTAGGCAGCCGGATCTAATCCGGAGTCTACACACCCTAAGTTTGGATTTGCACGTTTGTGCAACGATTATACCAATTTGGGTGGGAAGCCATTCAAAGGTTCTGAAACTATTATTGAAGTCCAGGCTTGGCTGAGAACGTGCGATCGAATTTTTTCTCGCATGAATCTTATTGATCTTCACCGTGTTCAGGTCGCCTCTAGTATGCTCCCAGAAAGAGCATTAGATTGGCATGAGCTTTTTATATCTGAAATAAATGAAGTGGATCTTACTTGGGAGAAATTCCAGGAACGCTTCGAATTAAACTTTGTGCCAGAAGCTGAGAAGGTGACTTTGGCTCGCCATTTCATTGACCTGGTTCAAGGTGAATCCTCTATGGCAGACTATGTCGCATCATTCGAGTCACTTTCTAAATACTGGGTCGAGTACATAAACCCCCCATTGAAGAAAAACCAAAGATTTGTCTATGGCTTGAACAAAAATCTCAAGAAGCCATTACTTCTAAAATTAGAGGTTTCTTTTGATCAACTCATTGATATCGCTCTTCGACTTGAAGAGGCTGATAGAGTAAGTGATGTTGATGTTGGGAGTGCTAAACCGAACTTCACCAAAAAGAAAAGGCCTAATAATTCAAAGGTCCTTATCCCAATAATAAGAAAGGGAAGCAAGCCTCTCTGACAACCTAGACTTCTACCTCAAGTGGTGGGCAATGCTAGAACTGTGGTCCTAAGGACCATTATGCGAATAAGTGTTCAAAGTCCCGTGCTTGTCTCTATTGCAAAAACCCGGACCATTATATATCTTCGTATCCCAAACTTCAAGGTAGGAAGGAGGGAAAGCTTTATGTGGTGCAAACTCCTAGTAACACTTCTCGTGGTTAAGGTATTTCTCATTCTATACTTGATGGAATTATTTTATTTCGTGATCAACCTATTCGAGTTCTTTTTGATACGCGTGCGTCCCATTCTTTTATATCAAAAGAACTTGTTGATACTTTTTCTTTGAGTGTTGTCGCTTTAATGACTTCTTTGAGAATTGCGAATCCGGTTGGTTGATCCGCAAAAATTAGTTTGCTTTGTAAAGATGTCGAGATTATTTTGTGTGATTTTTCTTTCCGAGCCGATTTGCATGTTATGCGCTACTTAGGCTTATGAATGATTTTGGGAATGGATTGGCTTAACCTCTATGAAGCTCAAATCCTTTGTCCTGAGCGGACTATTTATCTTCGACATCCTCAATCTGTTAACCAGATTACTATTGATCTTAAAGATACGGATTCCAGCTTGGTTGCATCTTTATATTCTTTAAATCCTCATGATGATTATAATGACGATGAGGAAGATGTCATTTCTCTTATTTACGTTGTTCGTGAATTCTCTGACATATTTGAGCCCATTTTAGGATTACCACCTAAGCGAGCAATTGAGTTCAGAATTAATCTCATCCCTGGAGCTCAACCTATTACTCGTCCTCCTTATCGTATGTCCGATAAAGAAAACGAGTAGATGCGCAAACAATTATTCGAATTGGAGACGAAGCAATTTATTTGCTCTAGTTCCTCTCCTTGGGGAGCTTCGGCTATTTTTGTGAAGAAATCTGATGGTACACTTAGGCTTTGCGTCGACTACCGCAAGCTTAATGATCTTACTATCAAGAATAAATATCCTTTACCTTGGATTGATGATTTATTTGATCAGCTTAGTGGTGCTAGAGTCTTTTCACAATTAGACTTAGCTACCAGTTTTCATCAGCTTCGTATTGCAGAGGATAACATTCCTTTGACATCGTTCCGTACTCATTATGGATCTTATGAATGGCCTGTTATGCCATTTGGTTTATCGAATGCTCCGGCTTATTTCGTTGACCTTATGAATCAAGTTTTCAAAGATTTCCTCGATCGGTTTGTTCTCAACTTTATTGATGATGTTCTTATGTACTCTAAAACCGAGGAGGAACATGAAAAGCATCTTCAGATTGTGTTGGAAACTCTTAGGAGCAATCAATTGAAAGCAAAATTTTATAAATGCCACTTTTGGCAATCTCGTGTGAAGTTTCTTGGTCATATTATTTCCAAATCAGGAATTTCCATGGATCCTTCAAAGATCGAAGTGGTTCAAACCTGGAAGAGACCGGAGAGTGTGACAAAAATCCGTAGCTTTCTTGGATTGGCAGGCTATTACCGTCGTTTTATAAAAGACTTTTCAAAAATTTCCATGCCTCTTACTAGTTTGACCAAGAAGGGAGTTAAATACATTTGGTCGGTCAAATGTGAAGCTTCTTTTCAGAAATTAAAAGAACTCCTTTCCGATGCTCCTATTCTTGTGATTCCCGAGGGAAACCAAGATTTTATTGTTTATACCGATGCTAGTCGCGTTGGTTTTGGTGCCGTTCTTATGCAAAGAGAACGTGTTATTGCTTGTGCTTCTAGGTAATTGTAGCCAGCCGAGACTAGATATGCCACTAATGATTTAGAACTCGCGGCTATTGTTTTCGCACTACGAATTTGGCGTCATTATCTATTGGGAGAAAAATTTATTCTTTACACCGATCATAAATCTTTGAAGTATCTATTTTCTCAAAAGGAACTTAATTTGCGTCAACAACATTGGCTCGAGTTCCTTGCTTCTTATGATCTTGATATTCTTTATACTCCCGGAAAGGGAAATCGTGTTGCCTATGCACTTAGTCGCAAGCAACAAGCGGTTGTTTCTATGATGATATCCGATGGAATGATCTCAGGGTTTTATCCACTTGTGAGATTCGAGATCGTGTTTCCGATTTATGTTCATCTCTTGTTTTATGTAGCATTGAGGCTCATCCTTCTCTTATAGACCACATTCTTGAAGCTCAAAAGCTAGAGCCTGAATTGGCTCTTCTTGGCCAAAATTTTAGGGATAAAATTAATATTAAAGGTTTGGAAGACTTTGATGTTGATTCTCGTGGCAGTATTTGAAAATTTGGTAGACTTATCGTGCCAAATATTAGTAATCTTCGTAAAGACATTTTAGAAGATTCTCGTCGTTCTAAATTTACCATTCATCTCGGTAGTAGTAAAATGTACGCTGACATGAAGCGACTTTATTATTGGGAGGGAATGAAATCTGATATAGCTAACTTTGTTAAGTGTTGCATGACTTGCCAACTCATTAAGGCCAAGCATCAAAGGCCCGGTGGGTTATTGCAACCTTTAGAAATTCCAATTTGGAAGTGGGACCAAATTTCAATGGATTTTAGCCCCGTTCTCGTTCGGGTCATGAAAGCTTATGGGTGATAGTCGATAGACTTACTACATCCGCCAATTTTATTCCCGTCCGGTCCAATCGAACCATGCCTCTTTTGGCAAAACTCTTTATCAAATAGATTGTTAAATTGCATGGAGTTCCTACTTCTATTGTTAGTGATCGTGATCCATCGTTTACTTGTGGATTTTGGAAGAGTCTTCAAAAAGCTTTGGGAACGAAGCTTAATTTTAGCATCGCTTATCATCCTCAGTCCGATGGACAGACTGAGCGTGTGAATCAAACTCTTGAATACCTTCTTCGTGCACGTGTTCTTGATTTTGGTGGAAGTTGGGAAGATCGTATTTCTCTAGTTGAGTTTTCCTATAATAATAGCTTCCAATCTACAATTGGTATGTCACCTTTTGAGGCACTCGGAAGGCCATGTTGATCTCCTTCTTGTTGGCTTGATGCCGGTGAGAAGCTTGTTTTAGGTCTAGATTTTATTCGTGATTCCATAGAAAAGATCGACCTTATTCGTCATAGGATGAAAGAAGCCTAGAGTAGACAAAAATCCTATGCCGATAATCGGAGAAGGAAATTAGAATTTTCTGTGGGAAATCTTGTGTTTATTTGTGTTTCACCTAGGAAGGATGTTGTACGTTTCAGTCGATCGGGAAAATTAATGCCTCAATATATTGGGCCATTTCCTATCACCAAACGTATTTGTTCAGTAGCTTATCGCCTTTTATTACCGGCTCAGTTTTCTGCTATTCATGACTTGTTTCACGTTTCTCAATTATAGAAATGTCTTCGATATTATGATTCTATTCCTAAGCCCGGTGTTGTGGAAGAAATTGAAGTTTCACCTAATTTGACTTATGAGCAATATCCTATTCGTAATATTGCTTCGGAGGTCAAATGCCTTCGAAATATAGATGTTCCGCTTGTTAAAGTTCAATGGTCCTCAAATCCTAAGGATTTCTCTTGGGAATCTAGAGAGTTCATCGAGCGAATACATCTGGACTTACTTTCCCGTGACCTTTGAGGTGAATTTCTTATTTCAAATTTCTTTTGTGTTGATATGCTTTCATGTTGTTACCTTATATTTTCTTCTTAAATATTGCGTGGACGCAATTTCTTTAAGAAGGGGAGTCTGTAATAACCCGCATATTTTACGATTGAATATTTAAATTATTTATCGTTAGGTCGGATTTTAGTCCGAAAAGTTACTTTTACATACGGTAAATTATGACTCGGGACCACATCCATTAGGTCCAAAACACCGTTTGCGATCTTTTTGAGTATAAACTTTGATATGTTAGGAGTTAATGAAATTTTGCCACTTTTTTCACTTCGGGCTTTGGGTTTAGTTTAGCCCATTAGCCTAAACTATTAACTCTAACTCAACCCCCTCTACCCTTCATTACTTCACTTTCATTTCCTAACACTCAAGCTTCATCAAAAATGGAGAGAAGAATGGGAAATTAAAACTCCAAGCCCTAGTTCATTTGCAAATCCAACATTTAACTCCAAATCCAAAAAGAAGCCATTGATTGAAGCTTCTTGTGTTGCGATTGAAGTGTGGTTGATTTATCCTTTGCTTTTAAGCTTCTAATTCGTTGATTTTGTGAAAAGGTGAGATATTTATCTCACATCTTTGTCTATAACTATCTTTGATTGTTGGGTATGAATTCCTAACACTTATTCATGTGCATTTTCTTTTGATCTGGATTGGATTGGTGAATATCCCAATTTTTAGTGTTTTGGGTTCAAATCTTTAAAAATCCTAACTTTGAAGTTTGAACACGTTTTTGGTGATGCATCGTGGAGCTAATAGGACTGGGTAGCCAATGGGCGTAATCCCCTAGCGTCTGTGCTCGATCGGTTGCAAATTGAGAGAGTTTTGCACTTTGTTCCTTAGGTCGTTCGGCCTGCATATATGTCTCTCGGCTGCAGTTAGGTCGCGCCATGTTAGATCGCAACCACTTAGGTTGCTCGCCTTGTTATGAGTCGGCCTGACTTAGGTCGCTGACCCCTTAGGTCGCTCGGCTTGCTCACACCCCTTAGGTTGCAACCACTTAGGTCGCTCAGCCTCACCTCCTTAAGTCGCTCTGCCTGCTTTAGGTCGCTGACCACTTAGGTAGCTCGGCTTGCTCGCATCCCTTAGGTCGCTGATCACTTAGGTCGCTTGGCTTGCTCGAACCCCTTAGGTCGCTCGCCTTGCTATGAGTCGGCCTGCTTTAAGTCGCACCTGCTTTAAGCCGCATGCTACTCCTTAAGCCGCTAGCTCCTTAGGTCGCTTGCACCTTAGGTCGCGTCATGATAGGCCGCATGCTACTCCTTAAGCCGCTAGCTCCTTAGGTCGCGTGCATCTTATGTCGCCCATTTCTTAGGTCGCTCAGTTAGGTCGCATGCTATGTCGCTGATCCCTTATGTCCTATGTCGTGGATTCGCATGAGTTGAGCCGCTGATTTCTTGTGTTATATTGTGTTAAGTCGTAAGTCGTGGCTGTTAAGTCACAAGGGTATTTCCACTTTGATGGATTTGGAATCGAATTCTTTGGATTTTATTCACGTCTTCGAATGTGAATTTTTGTGATTTATTGTTTCTACAATCATTTTTGTGATTCGTCACTTTAAAAATATAAAGGTTTCAATACTAGTAGTAAATATCAAAACTCTTTCGTCAAAACGATTTCAACCCTATTTTATCACAAAGTTCGTTTCTTAAAACATTTTCCAATCTACTAGTATATACAAACCTTTACCTCGCTCGTATGAGAAATCTAATTCAACTACTTAGTAAAACAAGTGGTATGAAACGCTTGCGTTTACTTTATTGATTATTACTTGGACTTGTTCAATTGAATCTCTTGTGACAATTTTCTAGTGGAAACTTACAATTAGTTCATAAATATTTAAGTTAAGCTAGTGGTTATGGGACATGAGGCTAAGCTCATATATTTACTAGCTTACTGTAATTGACACTTCTTGATGATCGTTGATGATCATTTTTGTGATTTAGACTAGCAAATGTGCGATGTCTCTTTGTCTACGAGGGAGACTAAACCCCGTTTTTGTAGAGCTTCGGCTCAATTTGGTGGGTTAGCGACCCTTGGTCTTCGGGCCGTTTTGTGGAGCTTCGGCTCAAAATTAATGGTTAGCAACCATGGAATAGCGTTCCATTTTGTGATACATGTGTTGGTGAGTTTTCATGGTTAGCAACCCTTGGTCTTTGAATTTTATTCACGTCTTCGAATGTGAATTTTTGTGATTTATTATTTCTATAATCATTTTTGTGATTCGTTGCTTTAAAAATATAAAGGTTTCAATACTAGTAGTAAATATCAAAACTCTTTCATCAAAACGATTTCAACCCTATTTTATTACAAAGCTCGTTTCTTAAACCGTTTTCCAATCTACTAGTATATACAAACCTTTACCTCACTCGTATGAGAAATCTATTTAAACTACATAGTAAAACAAGTGGTATGAAACGCTTGCGTTTACTTCGTTGGTTAATTCTTTGACTTGTTCGATTGAATCTCCTGTGACAATTTTCTAGTGGAAACTTACAGTTTGTTCGTAAATATTTAAGTTAAGCTAGTTGTTATGAGACGTGAGGCTAAGCTCATATATTTACTAGCTTACTGTAATTGACACTTCTTGATGATCGTTGATGATCATTTTTGTGATTTAGACTAGCAAATGTGTGATGTCTCTTTGTCTACGAGGGAGACTAAACCCCGTTTCTGTGGAGCTTCGGCTCAATTTGGTGGGGTAGCGACCCATGGTCTTCGGGCCGTTTTGTGGAGCTTCGGCTCAAAATTAATGTGTGGCAACCATAGAATAGTGTTCCATTTTGTGATACACGTGTTGGTGAGTATTCATGCTCCCGTTTTGTGATAGGCCTCCCCCTTTTGTGATTTCTGGATTTCCATTGATGATTTCTAGAATTGGTGTTTCACCAATTTTCGTGATTTACATTGATATATTTTATCAATATTTGTACATTGGTGAATTTGTGTGTCATTAACTTTTGTGATTGACATTGATATAATTGTCAATATTTATGGTTTGGTGAATAATAATAAAGAGTATGACATTCTTTTTTATCTTTGAGAAGATTCTTGTGATATTTATTAATCTCTTGTTGATTTTCAACTACATACTTATCACGGTATGGTTTTAAGGTTATCATACGTTTTTGTCATATCTCTTATTCTATATGATTTCATCTGATATTTATAGCTAGACTGATCCGTTTATTATTTTCTTATTAAATAATACTCGGGTCAGACCGAGTTGTTACAGGTGCTTCTATTTGACTCCTCATCTGGGATTATTATCCAGACTTTTGGCTAACTACTTAGATTGGTAGTTTATTTTGTTGTATACCTTTGAGATGTAGACTCCTTGATGTATACATATTCTTTTATCTAGCACTTGTAACCATTCTTTTGTGATATTGTGGATCTTGTCTGACCACTACTCTGATGAACACTTTTATGTGTTATATATTCATATCTATTTCCGCCTTTGTGATATGGATGTCTGTGACTGATTTGTGTTATGTTTATTTCTATATTTGTTTCTGAAGAATATATAAAGCCACTGGGTTGTAGCTTTGAGTTTATATCGGTATGTCGGATTTCCTCCTGAAACCAGATGCATATTGTACTATCTGACATATCGGTGCTCGCAAAAAGCAATTACGTGGATGGTCGCTCCTCAACAGCCTTATTCTCCACGCTAGTTGACTGCATTACCCCGTAGTGTCCTTGGCTAGAGTGGGTATAGAGGTGGGGCGTCACAGCAATCACTCACGATTAACGTTCTTTTATATATGCTAGAGTGGGTATCCGCGCTAGTTGATTTCAACTGAAACGACAATTGAAATATGCTGCTGTAGTTATATAAATTATTATATATGCCATTATCTGCAACCGTTCACATGTGGGATATGACACCATATTTTGTTGTTTATATTATATTGTTATTGATGATATATGCATGTTGTTATATTTATATTATCTGTTATCACTTTGCAAGTACCCTGTTAGTATAGAATTCACTATAGGTTGAAATGTTACATACCCAATTGGACTTTAGAATAGGTGAAAGTCATCACGGGTTGAAATGATAAAACCAAGCGATTTTCATTGAATTGAATTTGGGATTGCGGGTCGAAATGATATCTTCCCGTATATATTATGGATTGAAATGATAAATATCTGTATCACTTGACCATAGGATAGGAAAAAATATACAGACACCGTTGGGCCATATATAAATGTTTGAAAATAATTTCTATGGTTTTGAAAAGTAATATATGGTTTTTAATAAATATTGGTTCTTAAAGTATATTATATATATATATATGGTAATTTTATATGAAGAGTTAATAATAATATTATTGAAATTGATTTAATACATATAATAAATCTATATATGAAAATAGATCGCTGTAATAATTTGAATAAGTTAAAGTTGAGAAGATAAAGGTGAATTAATTGAGATTGTATTTAATTAAGAATTCTACTAAATTTGATCGATTTGAACCATTGAAGTTGAATTTTAAGATTGATTTTGTAATCTGATTTTTGATTTAAAGTGGCTAAATGGATATTTCAAGTTTAAACAAATCGAAATGAACATTTAGTTTAAGGGTAAATTAAGGTTATTTAAATAGTACTGAATTTATTAAGTGAATATTTCTAGACTAAATAATAATGAGTTAAATCGAGATCTATATGAAACTATTAAATTGAACTTTGAAAATGTTGAATACTAAAGCTTTGAAATGCTAGAATTTAAATGGTTTACTTGTGATCCAGATCTGCATTTGAAATCAATAAAATTTGAATTTGTTATTTAGAAACTGAATTGAATTAAAATGGATAAACCTAAATTGAATTAAATGTGAATTTGGAACTCGAATTGATTGGAATCTTCTTGTGAAACTGAGGATATATATATATATATATATATATTTAATGGAAATGAGAATTTGGTTTTGAAGTATAAATTTATTGAAATGACCACGGTGTTTGTGACGACCCCAAATTTTTAACAATTTAAATTGGAATATTTAAGTAATTGTAACTATTTAAAAAGTTAATTTTAACTTGAATTTTAAATTTTCATATTTACTTGATAATTAAATTATGGAATTATATAATTAGAAATTGGGTAAGATGTTGAATATGGAATTTTAAGCCTGTTAAAAATATTTTGAAGGCTAATAAAATTTATGATGATGATACCGAAGATAATAGAATGGATGAAATTTAATTTAAAGTTGATTTGTTCAATTTTAATAATATATCGTTTAAATCGATATTTAAAAATAGCCTTCCGAGGCACAATCTCGGAATCCGACGAAACCAGTTCCATTGGATCCGTAATAGTTAGTTATTATCTAATTTCAATTTTCGTAGCAATCGGAGTTGACATTTGACTGTGGCAGCTCAAAACGCTTAGAACCATGTTAATCGATTTAATTTAAAATTGATTGTTTACTTCTGTAACTTACGCATGAGATCGAATTAGCTTCCGAAACATATGCCATTGTGTTCGGAACGCGGGTAAAACCTTGTAATCGACTAGCAGCATTCCTTAACAGGAATTTGAAATTCTAGTAGCAATTAACAGAGCGTTTTGGAAATTTTATAATATAATAAAATTTGAAGTACAAACAGTCGGAGATATTTTTATCCAACGCGTACTCGTGAAGCTTCCCAACCGATATTTTATCTCCATCTCCTCTAATTCATTCGTTCAAGATTTATGGCCGAGTTTATCTCCAGTACTAAGCGAAATCGACTCAAAAAAAAATGGCGCACAAAATTTTCGTTCAAACCTATTTATTCCCAGTTTGTTCCACTCGAAAACCCATACCTAGTTTCCTTTTTCATTCTCTAATCAAATTGCGAGTGGAGGCTGTGACCGAAGAGCTAAGTTGCGAGGGGAGGGGCGACTCGCGTGGGTAGCAATGGAGGGTGTGCGCGATATCGAGGTGCTCGAGGGGCAAAATCGAGCATTTGCACGTACGAATTGGGTGCGACGCATGTAGGGTTTCGGGGAATTGGGCATTTGAATGTCGCGAGGTGATTGAGCAGGCGTGGACTTGAGCATCGGTGAAGCTTCGGTGAACAACTGGAGGCGCGTACGATCTGGTGGTAGTGACGAATGCGACTGGAGGAAGGCGCGAACGATGATATGGAAGAGCACGTTCTGTTTTGGGGTGCAAGTTGAGCTAGGGCAAGGGGTTGCTCGATGCTGCTTGTGGGTTTGGTGAAGCTTCAAAGATATTGGTATTTGGTTCAGTGGAGTTTGGCTACGATTTTGGAGGCTTGCAGTGGTGATAGCAGGTGAGTTTTCTCAAATTGTCTCGAGTCTCTTCTGGTTGCTCGCGTGAATGTGTAGTACTAGGTTCTCAACTTTATTACTGATAATCAGTAAAGGGGAAGAAAGACTTGGTGGTTTTCCGAAGTCTGGGCGTGGACATTGTTGGTTTTAGGTTTAAAAACTGTAAAGAATTTAAACTGGAAACAAGATTTTTAACAGTTAAGTCAATTTAAAGATGGCTTCAAAGTGAATTTGAATCCTAGTTGGAATAGATAAGTTTTATAAAATAAAATGTTTAAACAATATTAAATTGTAAATTTAATGGTATACTCGAATTTATCTCGAGTAATTTTAGTTTTTTCTCGAAGTAGGGTAGGGTTTTACTCGAAGAAATTTAGGGGTACCTCGGGTAAATTGTTTGGTTACAGATTTTCAGGTGATTATAGTAAGTAATTCCTATAGGTCTTTAAAAATGATTAAATAATGCAAATGGAATAAATACAAATTATTTAGTAAGAAGGATAGTTGATTAATGTAATCAATTTAAGGGGTAAATAATTGATTTAATTATTAAGATAAATTTGTTAATTAATTTGAGAAATCAATATAAGGGGTTGATTTACCAATGTGTTCAATTTCTGCAATTAAGGATGATAATTTAATTAAAAGTAAATTTCTTAATTGGAATTTATTAATGATAACCACTTATATACAAGAATAATCACTAGATATCATTAAGTAAGGTAGGTAATTAATGGGAAAATTAGTAAGTAATAATGACTTAATGTAAGAAATTTAAAAGAGTAATTTTTTAAGAATTGATGTGTTAAGGATTAAGTACTTAAATTTAAAATTAAAGGTTAAATTAAGTAAGGTAATTAACCATTGGATAATTATTTGATAAAAGAAAATAAAAGGATTATTCGCATAGAGTAATTAATTCAGGATGGGTTAATTAAAGAAATTAATTAAGGAGTATGATTAAATTAAGGATAATCGATCAATAGTGGTTATAAGATAATTAATTTGAGTAATTAATTAAGGATCAATGTAAGTAATATGGAGGGGTAATGGTTAATTAATTGTGTAATTAAGTGAGAATTAATTACTTATTGTAATAAAAGGATAATTAATCCAGTGTGGTTAATTAAGATGAATAATGAAAGAATGATTGGTTAATTGATTGGAAATTAATTAATGTTAAATGAAGAAATCTAAGTGATTGAGGTTAATAATTCAATCAGGATTAATGAAATTAAATTTATTAAGCTTTTCTTATGGACGATTAAATGGTTTTGGATGCTTGATTTAGCTGATATCTCTGATATGAAATGTTGTGTATTTCATTTGGATCACTTGGGTTAGGATGACATGAGACTCGAAGAGGGCAGGATCGGGTATTAGGAAATATCCGAAACCACTTTGAATTTTTATAAATTGATTTGTGAAATCAATAGGCTGGAATGAAAGGATTTAAGTAAGTTGGATTATCTTATCTAAGTTTGGTACTTGGAAATTTATAGGTGAAATAAGCATTGTCTATAGCAAATTGTGAATTGGTTAAATTGATATAAGTTACCCGGGTTTATATAAGTTATTGTTGGGTATTTCATGTTAGATGGGTTTACTCACGCTGGTTTCCAGCCTGACCCGGGTGTTACTTTGGTGTAATGCTCGGGTCAGACCGAGTATTATAGATTTCCAGGTAGGTACGTTCTGGAGCTCAGGAGGCGAGCTGGATGGCAGGAGCGTATAGAAAATTTCCGCTGTATTTATATTATTGTTAATCTGAGACATGATAATTGTAAATATTAAGTGACTGTATATAATGTGAAACTCTGATGTATATTAAATGTAATCGACAGATATAGTTTTCTTTTGTAAGCTATTATTATTTATTATTATATTTTATCCGCTGCGAATGTGAGTTGTTGATTATTTCTGTTCTTCTTCTTCTATCTCTTTCTTCTTTTCCATAACTATCTGGAATTTTCGGGTTAGAAAATTCCGGGCGTTGCATTTGGTACCAAAGCTGAAAGGTTAAGCGAGAACCTTGGCTCTGGTGGGAATTACTCATTTAATAGAGTCTGTAGTACTCTAGAATGAGTTAAGAATATATATATATATATATATATATATATATATATATATATGAGAGCGTACTTGTCATTTTCTTACAAAATGATTTTAAATGATTTTATATAAATATATTTTGATATATAAAGCAATATTCCCTTTAATAAATATTAAAGCGATTGGTTGCTAAATTTATTGAAATGAAAACTAAGAAGTAATATAATACAACCAAACTGAAGTCTTGAATTGGAATTAAAATAAGTAGAAATAGAAATACAACTAAATTAAAATTTATTGGATTGAAAGTGAAATTCTAAATCAGGTCCCGGAATTTGAAAATTTTCTTTCAAAGTAGTACAAAATAATAAATGAGTAATATTTGGATAACTGGGACTTGTTGCAAACAATGGGTTGTTTGAAGTTTGATTTGGGTTCAAAACCAAGGGTGGTTTAAAATTTTAAATCATGGCTGGGAGGGCCAAGAAGAAAAAAATAATAATATGTATATATGTATGGATATACATGATATCAGAGATAATTTGAAATAATCTCTAAGAGGTCGAGTTTTGATTTTTTTTCCCTGAAGCGTGATGTAAAAACCCAAAGTAATATAAGTTCTAAACTTATAAGAGGGAAAGAATTTTGAAGTTTGAAGCGGGAATTCAATTTGAGTCAGGTTAGTTGGATTAAGTAAATTGGAATTTAACTTTGGGAAGTTAAATAAGTGTAGAAAAGCAACCAGAACTGGAAATTTGTGTGATCTCAAAACGGATTTGAGATTTAAAAATTGAAATGGATGGACGTTTTAAAATAAATTGAATGATATAATCCTATTGTTAATAAAACTCTTTAAATTAAGAATGGAATTGTATAAATAAAATAAAATAGGTTTGAATAATTGAATTGTAAAATAAACTTGTTTAAGAACTGGCTTCAAACTGGAAGATAAAACTGAATATTAAATTAAATTTTGAAAACAAATAAAATTGTATTGAACCTTGAAGTACATAAATAAAAATAATTTAAATTGGAAATTTGAGAATTGGACTTAGAAACTAAATAGATTAAAAACCTTAAAATAAAAGTTAATTTGGTTTAAAAGGTTAAACCAACCTTAGAGAATTTAACTCAAATTTATATAATTCGAGATAGTTTAAATTCAAGATTTAGATTGAAGTAGATCAAAATCGAATTTGGTTTGAATTAATTGGATTGGTGGTTGAAGATGAATAAGTTTAAGAATTTAAATGGGAAAAATTGAATTGGATTATGTTGAAATAATTTGAATTTGAAATGGGTTAAATTGATAATAATTAAAATTGATTTGGAATAATATGAAATTATAAATAAAGTTGGACAGGATTAAAATCATATGGGATTTGATTTAAATTGGAAAGGGAATCAAGGTTGATTCAACTTGAATTGGGTGAATAAATTTCAATAGAAATTGGAGTTATTCAAATTGGAATTGGATCAATTTAAATGAAAGTGTAAATTTACATTGGATTGTTGGGGAAGTGAACAGTTGACTCTTGACTATTTTTAATATAAATTGTTTTAATATAAACTTATTCTTCTAAGCTATTAAATATATACAACACTTCTTTTTTAAAGCTAACTTATTTTATAATTGTTTACCATTATTTTTGGAGCTATTTAACCATTTTTCAACTGTTTCTAAACTAATTACTATTTTTCAACTATTTCACAAACTAATTTCTATTTTACATTATTTTGTAATTATTTGAAATTCCTGAAACTATTCAACTATTTTCCAACTATTTTACAGTTAGTTACCTATTTTGTAGCTATTTTGTAAACTAATAATTATTTTTCAACTATTATCTATTTTTAAAATTTTCAAGCTATTTTCTAATATAAACCGGTCGGAGTTCAAACTGTTATTGATTTAATACCCAACTGAGGTAGGAATTGAAGTGATAATCCAAATGAGGATTAATGTAAAGGTGGATAAGTGAATGGAAAAGAAATTGATATTGGAAAAAAGGTAATCAAATTGGAATGTTTGATTTCGAATAAACAAAGTTATATATCTTTGTTATATGTAAGACGAAACTCCCATTGTTAAATCTATTGCCGGAAGAAAGGAATTTTGAAAAGTGTTTGAAGTATAAAAGGAGTTTATGCAAGTTGGAAATTATCCAAAGTTTTAAAAATTATATATATCTGTATATATATATAAAGGATCTTATGAGGATTTTGGAAAAGGTTTTGAGAACCTTTGAATTTGGAAAGGCTTTTGATTTTTGGGTAAAATCAATATTGAATTTGAAAAGCCTAGTTTGGGAATTATCGATTTTTGGAATAATCGATTTTGTGTAAAGGAGCTTTGTATGAGATCATACTAGGTGTATGATTTGAAGATACTATACGTGTATAGTATAAAATGTTTTGATGATGGCTCTGGGGAAAAAGGCGCTCCCTTGAAATGAACTTCTCCGCAGTGCTACCGGTGGTGCTGCCTTGAGCCCCAAGGGGGTTCTAAAGTTGATTCTATGGGGAGTCCGGACAAAACTAGTTCCTGAGGATTATTGGGTAGCGGAAGTCGAGGGCGCTGATGCCTACAGAGGCATTTGGGTTATGATGTGACGATAGTGTAACTCGATGTCGCTGCGATCTACTGTGGGGACCATAGCGAAAATCGTGTGGAGGATGAGTGCCAACAGTCTACACTTGATTTTGCCGGGAAGGCAACGCAACATCGGTAGACTACGATCTATGGTCAAGGGGAGTGGAGAAGTTTCATTTTTGGCAGCGAAATTCGATGGCGCTGATGCTTACAGTTATATGGGTTTTTGCTGTGATAGCTACGTAACCCCAGTTGTAGCTGCGATCTGTCGTGGGTTCCATGGTGTAATCGAGGGGCGCAGAGGCTTACAGTTATATATGGATTTTGTCGGGATGGCAACGAAACCATCGAGTTAACTACGACCATGGATGGGGGTGATGATTTCCAGAGCATTCTCACCAGAGATATTATCTCTATTTTCAACAAAACTATTTTCTATATTTTCAATAAAATTATTTTCCAAATATTTTCACTGGGTGTTGAAATGGGTTTACCAAGTACTTATAGTTTTTCAGTCGTACGCCTGATCAACGTATGACTGAATTTATGTGAGAACAAGGATGGACTAGTTTAGACATCGAGTTATAAGTAGTATTTTTATAAAGAACTATTTTAATAGTATTATGTGAATTTAAAGGCATTTCTAAAATTTTAAAATAAAAGTGTTAGAATTTTGGGAAAATAAAGGAGAATCCAAACTAGAATTATGAAAATTTTTGGCACTCAAGAGACTTTCATAAAGTGATTTTTGTAATAAAAATTGGAAGTAACCTAATTGGCTAAATAATTGTTTGATTGAGTATGTTAATAAAATTTAACTTGGGTAAATAAATGGATTGTAAGTTAATAATGGAATTTGGAAATGAATTCGAATTGTTAATAGAATTCGACTTGGATTTGATAATGAATTAAATAAGAAGAGATGTTGTAAAAATAAAAATAAAATAGAATGGGATCGAAGTAGTGATGGGATGAATTGCAAATAAAATCCAAGTGTGATTTGAATAATATTTAATGAAATTTGCAAGTAAATTGGATATAAGAGAATTGTTGTCATATGAAATGGAAGTGAATAATAATAGAAATGGTTGGGTTGCAAACGAAACCCAGGTAAGTAGAAATAAATTAAGAATGGTTTTGTATAAATAAAATAAATTCGCAAATGAATTTATAAAGTGAAATATAAAATGAGTTAATGGCATTAAATAATAAATGAATGAAGTCTGATAGAATAAAAACTAAATCAAAGATGTTATTGGAATTGGATTATCAGACTAAACTTAAGTTCAGTGGCATATTAATTTGAAGTAAAAATGAGTGTCGTTTGTCGTAAACGAGATTTAATTAAATTCTATGAATTAGTGGAAGAAAATATAATTGATTTTTGAATCAATTGAAGTGAATATGAGTTTTTTTGCTTAAAAATAAATTGAAAGTAAGCAATTGCGTTGCAAACCATTAAAATTGAATGAAATGGCATATAAATTTAGTTGGAAGCAATTGGATTAGCTTTAAATTGTATAAATCGCTTATGGTAAGCGTTTGGTGTTTATTGCTTTTGAAATGCTTGTGTATAGCCATTAAAAGTAAGTGAAATGCTAAGAGAATTTCTATATATCGCACTTACATATTTAAATTCAGTAAGTACAGGTACAGGGAAGCCGTTTGGCTAGATTTGGGGTATGCTAATTGCTAAAAAAAATAAGCTGCTTGCTTAAATGCTAAATAAAGGTACGCCCACGCAATAAAAATAGGAAATATGAAATGTTTTTGCTTTTTCCGACCGTGTGGGTCGATGTATATATATTTATATCTCTTGTCAAATTGCAAAAGCTCCTCCGTACAAGGGAGACTCTGCCAAAAATTTTCGAAAATTTTGGCAGTTAGAAAATTTTTGAAAAAATTTTGGTTAATGACAAAACGATTTCAAATTGGAAATTAAAATAAATTAGTAAATGAAACTTATATGAATCTGATATACATGAAAGATTAAATTCGACATTCAAAATTTAAAGTAAATTGAATTCGTATAGAAGTGGGGAAAACTAGTTTGAATAGAAATGGATATGAAAACCTATATAAGAGGATGTATAAAATGATTTGTAAAGTTACGACTGAATATTGTTGCTAAACAAGATATGCAGGTATTAAAAGGGGAAAAGAAAATTGGATTTGATTCCAAAGGATAAATTTGTATTGCCCGACAAAAGGTACGTATTTAAATTTCTAGATGAGATTGGACTGGGTTTTTGATGTAGCCACTTGGCTTTTGTTTTCTTTTGGAATTTGGGAGCCCGTAGAGGCCTTTTGTAGTAGTACCGAGCTAGCCGCGGAAAGGAGAAGCTGGCAAAATTTTTTGGAAATTTAGAGAGTTAGAAAAAATTTTGAGAAAATTTTGACAATTCAAAATTTGGTTTTAAATTGAAATTTGAATGATTGAACAAAAGGGTATTGCGTGAAAGCTATAGAAGGTTTTGAGAAGTTGGTTATGGATAGCGGGTCTTTAATAAAAGTTAGTTGATAAGATGTTGAATTGTGGGTTTTGGGAAAAATAAACGGGTATTGAACCATTCTTCCTAACTAGTAATTTCGGGGACGAAATTCTTTTAAGGGCGGAGGAATGTGACGACCCGAAATTTTTAACTATTTAAATTGGAATATTTAAGTAATTGTAACTATTTAAAAAGTTAATTTTAACTTGAATTTTAAATTTTAATATTTACTTGATAATTAAATTATGGAATTATATAATTAGAAATTGGGTAAGATGTTGAATATGGAATTTTAAGCCTATTAAAAATAATTTGAAGGCTTATAAAATTTATAATGATGATACCGAAGACAATAGAATTGATGAAATTTAATTTAAAGTTGATTTTTTCAATTTTAATAATATATCGTTTAAATCGATATTTAAAAATAGCCTTCCGAGGCACAGTCTCAGAATCCGACGAAACCAGTTCTCTTGGATCCGTAATAGTTAGTTATTATCTGATTTCAATTTTCGTAGCAATCGGAGTTGTCATTTGACAGTGGCAGCTCAAAACGCTTAGAACTATGTTAACCGATTTAATTTAAAATTGATTGTTTACTTCCGTAACTTACGCATGAGATCAAATTAACTTCCGAAACATGTGCCATTTTGTTCGGAACGCGGGTAAAACCTTGTAATCGACTAGCAGCATTCCTTAATAGGAATTTGAAATTCTAGTAGCAATTAACAGGGCGTTTTGGAAATTTTGTAATATAATAAAATTTGAAGTACAAACAGTCAGAGATATTTTTATCAAACGCGTACTCGTGAAGCTTCCCAACCGATATTTTATCTCCATCTCCTCTAATTCATTCGTTCAAGATTTATAGCCGAGTTTATCTCCTAAGCGAAATCGACTCAAAAAAAATTGGCGAACAAAATTTTCGTTCAAACCTATTTATTCCCAGTTTGTTCCACTCGAAAACCCATACCTAGTTTCCTTTTTCATTCTCTAATCAAATTTCTAGTGGAGGCTGCGACCGAAGAGCTTAGTCGCGAGGGGGGGTGACTCGCGTGGGTAGCAATGGAGGGTGTGCGCGATATCGAGGTGCTCGAGGGCCAAACTCGAGCATTTGCACGTACGAATTGGGTGCGGCGCATGTAGGGTTTCGGGGAATTGGGCATTTCAATGTCGCGAGGTGATTGAGCAGGCGTGGACTTGAGCATCGGTGAAGCTTCGGTGAACAACTGGAGGCGCGCACGATCTGGTGGTAGTGACGAATGCGACTGGAGGAAGGCACGAACGATGATATGGCAGAGCACATTCTGTTTTGGGGTGCAAGTTGAGCTAGGGCAAGGGGTTGCTTGATGCTGCCTGTGGGTTTGGTGAAGCTTCAAAGATATTGGTATTTGGTTCAGTGGAGTTTGCCTACGATTTTGGAGGCTTGCAGTGGTGATAGCGGGTGAGTTTTCTCAAATTGTCTCGAGTCTCTTCTGGTTGCTCGCGTGAATATGTAGTACTGGTTCTCAACTTTATTACTGATAATCAGTAAAGTGGAAGAAAGAGTTGGGGGTTTTCCGAAGTCTAGGCGTGGACATTGTTGGTTTCAGGTTTAAAAACCTGTAAAGAACTTAAACTGGAAACAAGATTTTTAACAGTTAAGTTAATTTAAAGTATGGCTTCAAAGTGAATTTGAATCCTAGTTGGAATAGATAAGTTTTATAAAATATTGTGACGCCCCACCTCTATACCCACGTTAGCAAAGAGTATTGTATAGATAATACCGTCTGCCAACACGGAGAATAAGGCTGGATAGGAGCGACCATGTAATCTTACCTTAACTATTTACTAAACACGTCGAAAAGTAGAATCACAAATAGTTCGACGTATTCAATAAATATTTAAAGCAAGACTACAATGGCTATAGCATCTATCAGAACAGAATATAACAACTCAAATGCAATATACATCACAGAACAGTAAACCATCATATACGCATATATAGATACATAACAGAGTATACAAAATGATACATATCAAGTGGTATAGTAAACCACAATATACAGACGAGTTCACAAGAATACATATCAGAGTTACAACATATAAGGACTACAAGAAAGGTAAGACAAAAAGAAACTAGCGGAATAGTCCATGCGGAAGCAAAAGAGGCTAAGTCCAAAGCACCTAACCTGAAACATCTCGGTCTGACCTGAGTATAAAATACACGGGTCAGTCTAGATAACAAATCAGTTAGATAAACTGAACAATAATAAACCTGCAAGGTCATACAGTATAACAAATATCTCTAGAGGAGATAACAAAATCATCAACAAGAGATGAATCATATAGAACAAGCCTCATATCAACGACAACATATAGAAACAAAGGATACGAATATCCCAAAACAAGCCGAATGGCAAATAACAAATGCCAATAAGGTATACAAGTTCCAAAAGGTAATCGTTATACATCATGCGGCTCAAACAGACCAACACAGTGGGCGATACCAAGGGAATATAATATCAATGAAACATATGATTGCTCGAGCTCAGTACTGTACAACAAGGATCCATAAGCCCGAAGGCTCCAAACCCAAGTATCACCCATGCGGCACATAAGGCCAACATCAGAGCGAAACTATATAGGGCGACAAACCCGAAGGCACAAACCCAATATCACCCATGCGGCACATAATGCCAACATATACTATAGGGCGACAAGCCGTAGTGGTGAAGGTCGAAGACCCAGTACTGGACACCACTAACTGGCGGAATGTGTCACAGCTCTCGAAAAGGAATCCGAAAAGTGTTAACGTATGTCCCATAACCACTTGTTCGCACTAAACGGTTTACTATCCGTCAGCCACTTTCACACTCAAAGCAGTACAAATTTACCTCATATCATCGGTAAACTAAACCCGAAGGTCAAAACGATCAATTGAATAGGTCGGGGATTAATCGAAAGGATAAATGCACAGATTCATGGTCCATGTTTTGCCCAACCATTTAATCACCCTTCCACTTCGCTCGACGTGCGAAAGTGTGTGTTTTAAATAGAATTTATAAATTGGAGAAACGAGCTTTTAAATGCGATTCGAGAGATTATTTTATAAAAACCCGTGGATGAAGTCAAGAGTAAGTTATCAAAGCCAAATATGCAATAACAACCACTAAAAAGCAACTTGAATCGATAAAATCCGGAAAACAAATCATAATATGCAAAAACAGGCAAAACAGGGCAAATAGGAGCAGGTCGGTCGGCCGCCTACAGGACTCGGTCGACCGGACACTGTTCATAAAAACTCTCGAGAAGCAGGTCGGTCGACCGGAGCCTGCGCTCGGTCGGCCGAAGGCTGTTTTCCAGCACTTCTTGCCCTTATCAAATGAATTCCAAATCTTTTTCAAATCAAAGCAATAGCACATGAATATTTGTTAGGAAATCATACCCAACATCAATGATAGCAAGAGAGGTAGATGTGAGTTAAAAACTCACCTTTTTACACAAAACAAAGAAGATGAAGAAGCACAAATGCAAGGAATCAACCAACTACACTCCACTTCAACACTACAAGCTTCAGTCTAGAATCAAAGCAAGTATTTCCTAAGTTAGGGTTAGGAAATTACTGAAATTGAAGAGGAGAAGAGATGAAGAAGTTGAAGATGAAGCTTACCAATTACTTCTCTTTGATTTTGGAGCAAGAATATGAGCTAGCAAGAAGAACTAGGGTTTGCAATTTCTATTTCCCTTCCACCATTTTCAGTTGGAGCTTGAGTTTAGAAGAGTGGAATGAGAGAATGGAGAGGAGAGGGCTGAGTTAGGGTATTAGTTAAGCTAGTGGGCTGAACCCAAACCCAAAACCCAATAGAAAAAGTAGCCAAAATTTCACAACTCCAAACATATCAAAGATTATACTCAAAAAGATCGCAAACGCCATTTTGGAACCAATGGAGGTAGTTTCGAGTTCCAATTCGGCCATTTGCAGAAAGTAACATTTCGGACCAAAATCCGACTAACGACGCTATATTTAAATTAAATATTTAAATATAAAATCGTTAAATATGCGGGTTGTTACAGATCTCCCCTCCTTAAAGAAATTGCGTCCTCACAATACTTAAGGAGAAAATAAATAGTAACAACCAAAAGGCATATCAACACAATAGAATATCCGAAGAAGAAGCTCACAATAAAGAGCACGAAAAGATAAGCCCAAACTTGCTTTCTTAGAGAATTCTCTAGATTCCTAAGTTCAAATATTCGGAACACCGACGTAATGCAAACAATACGTCAATGAACCGAAGCCCAACAAAAAGAAGCATAATAAAACGTCCGATGAACTTGGTAAAAAGATCATTCCATTCAGACATCAACAAAGAAACAATCACTTGTTGTTTACAACAAAGTGCATTGGCAACACGATCCCCCTTCCGGGAGTATACAAAGAATATCAAGGTCATAAGATGCAAGGAACTCAAGCCATCACTAAGCTCCTTATGAGAAAATAAATATTCCAAAGAATTATGATCGAGGTGGAGAACAAATTTCTCCGCCATAAATAAACGATGATGCCAAACTCTAAAAGGGAAACGATAGCCGCGAGCACTAAATCATGAGTGGCATATCTAGTCTCGATAGGCTATAACTATTTAGAAGAATAAATGATAGCACGTTCTTTTTTGCAAGTGAACGGTATCCAAACCAATACGATTAGCATTGGTACAAAAGATAAAGCATTGGTTCCCTACGGGAATAACAAGAATAGGGATATCGAAAAGAAAGAGTTCTTTTAAATTAATTTTCTTTCCCAAAAAGCTAAGACTTTCAAAATTACAATTATCTTTATGTAATAATCTTTCAAGAAAAATTTACTTATTCCAAATCAATTTACTATGCCTGATTGTCTCATTAAAGCGTTTAGGAAATTCCTATCGAAAACGTTGATCAAGCGCATCGACCAGAATTCTTAAAGCACTCAATGGGCAATACAATCACAAAATCATCTTCTATATGATAAACATGTTTCTAAAAAATTTAAAAAAAAATTATTCTTTGTTCGTTTAAAGAACAAAAATCCAATTATACTTATAAATAAATCTTATGAAAAAGATTTGCAAAATTCTTTAAATTGCTATTTTCCATCCAAAATCAATAAATACCAAAATGGAATCATCGAGATATTCACAGAATACTCGATTCATAAAATGGATGAAATGAGCTAGACAAACTGAATGACATAACAAATCATTTATAAGAATTACAACGAGTGCGGAATGCGGTAAGTGGAGTGCTAACTTCCGCAACTCGTAGCCAAATGAAAACCAGTGGTAAGGTCGAGCTAAAAACACCTTAACACTACAACAAAATATTGTTTAGGTGATAATCCTAAGACAAGACCAGAAATACCAGAAAATTCTCAAACTACAAGAATGAGAGAAACAACACTTTTCTCATCATGAGGACTTAAAGAAAAATGATGCCATCAAATTGGAAATCGAAATCACAAAGGAAGATAGAAATATGTTTAACAGATTGAAAATGTCGAGGATGAATAGTCCACTCGGGATATAGGATATGGCTTCATTATAATTAAGTCAATCCTTTCAAAAATGTCAATTCCGAAGCCTAAGCAATGCATAACATGCAAATTGGCTTGGAAAGAAAAATCTCATAAAATAATCTCGACATTAATACAAGCAAATTGAGCGTTGCGGATCCACCAAATCGGATTCGCAATTCTCAAAGAAGTGACCATACAAGAAACATCCAAAGATAAATCATCGAAGAGCTTCTTCGATACGAAAAAAATGTGAAGCCCCCGTATCGAAGAGAGCTCGAATACAATAGTCAAGAAATAAAATAGAACCTTCCTAAACAGATGGAGATGTACCTTTTCCCCGAGAAGAACCTCCAGAAGCATCCGTTATCTTTAGCTTGCTAGATAAAGGATTTTTCGGAACAATAGGACAAGTGAAAATACGATGGCCTTCCTTCTTGCAATAGTGGCAGAAGAGAGGCATAGGGCAAGCTCGAATCACATGATCAGGGGAACCACAATTGAAACACTTCCGAGTGGAAGGTGTTCCAACAGACTGAGACTGAGACTGAGGATCAGATTCAACGGGCTTTTTCTTCTTGGAAGGGAAAAATTTCCGCTTATCGAATGGAAACTACCTCTTGTTGGCGTTCTTACGAACCTCAACATCATTCCCACAATCACACTCCTTCTCGAAGGCTTCGAGATGAAGCGCCGAATCAACCAACTCCTCAAAGGAAAGTTTAAGCTGGAGCATTAAAGACTTCTTAAGACATTTCTTAAGACCAGATACAAATTTCAGATTCTTCCTATACGAGGTACTAATGAATTCAAGACCATATTTAGATAAGGCCTCGAAAGATGCAACATATTCAGAAACGGAAGAATCCCCTTGCTTCAATTCAAGAAAGCGCCGGGACAACAAAGCTTTCTCAAATTCAGGAACGAACTTGAGTTCGAATCGTTCCCGAAACTGAGTCCAAGAAAGAGCAGACTCATCAAATTCAGCTAAAAGAAGCTCGTACCAGTTAAGGGCACGCTTTTGCAATAAGCTAGAAGTTACAAGAACCCTATCATGGTCAGAAAGATCCATGCGAGAGAGAACATGCTCGTACATGCGAACCCAAGCTTGGACCTCAAGAACAATCTCGGAGCCTTTAAATGGTTTCCCTCCAAGATGAGAAAAATCACTGCACAAACGTGCAAAGGTGGACTTGCATGGAGGAGATGTTCGAGTAGGAGCTGGAGGCTGTGTGCTCCTAAACCACTCTAAAAACTGATTGGAAGACATATAGACGCCGTCCGGATGTGAGCCACTGGATTGCCCAGCATCCGAGCGTCGTCCTCCGTCTCTTCCAGCCATAAGCTGAGAGTTAAGATAAGGTAAAGATTATTCCCTAGGCATATTCCCAAATCCAATCTAACCTTTGATGGTAGAAGGAATAGAGACACACGATGATTCAAAGATTTGTATCACTTATCACACTCTGATGTATCGTAATATGTGCTCTATTCTGTGTTTATCATATTTTGTTCTGAACTCAGCTCTGATACCACGCTGTGACGCCCCACCTCTATACCTACGTTAACAAAGAGTATTGTATAGATAATACCATCTGCCAACACGGAGAATAAGGCTGGATATGAGCGACCATGTGTAATCTTACCTTAACTATTCACTAAACACGTCGAAAAGTAGAATCACAAACAGTTCGACGTATTCAATAAATATTGAAAGCAAGACTACAATGGCTATAGGATCTATCAGAACAGAATATAACAACTCAAATGCAATATACATCACAGAACAGTAAACCATCATATACGCATATATAGATACATAACAGAGTATACAAAATGATACATATCAAGTGGTATAGCAAACCACAATATACAGACGAGTTCACAAGAATACATATCAGAGTTACAACATATAAGGACTACAAGAAAGCTAAGACACAAAGAAACTAGCGGAATAGTCCATGCGGAAGCAAAAGAGGCTAAGTCCAAAGCACCTAACCTGAAACATCTCGGTCTGACCCGAGTATAAAATACACGGGTCAGTCTAGATAACAAATCAATTAGATAAACTGAACAATAATAAACCTGCAAGGTCATACAGTATAACAAATATCTCTAGAGGAGATAACAAAATCATCAACAAGAGATGAATCATATAGAACAAGCCTCATATCATCGACAACATATAGAAACAAAGGATACGAATATCCCAAAACAAGCCGAATGGCAAATAACAAATGCCAATAAGGTATACAAGTTCCACAAGGTAATCGTTATACATCATGCGGCTCAAACAGACCAACACGATGGGCGATACCAAGGGAATATAATATCAATGAAACATATGATTGCTCGAGCTCAGTACTGTACAACAAGGATCCATAAGCCCGAAGGCTCCAAACCCAAGTATCACCCATGCGGCACATAAGGCCAACATCAGAGCGAAACTATATAAGGCGACAAACCCGAAGGCACAAACCCAATATCACCCATGCGGCACATAAGGCCAACATCAGAAGTGATACTATAAGGCGACAAGCCGTAGTGGTGAAGGTCGAAGACCCAGTACTGGACACCACTAACTGGCGGAATGTGTCACAACTCTCGAAAAGGAATCCGAAAAGTGTTAACGTATGTCCCATAACCACTCGTTCGCACTAAACGGTTTACTATCCGTCAGCCACTTTCACACTCAAAGCAGTACAAATTTACCTCATATCATCGGTAAACTAAACCCGAAGGTCAAAACGATCAATTGAATAGGTCGGGGATTAATCGAAAGGATAAACGCACAGATTCATGGTCCATGTTTTGCCCAACCATTTAATCACCCTTCCACTTCGCTCGACGTGCGAAAGTGTGTGTTTTAAATAGAATTTATAAATTGGAGAAACGAGCTTTTAAATGCGATTCGAGAGATTATTTTATAAAAACCCGTGGATGAAGTCAAGAGTAAGTTATCAAAGCCAAATATGCAATAACAACCACTAAAAAGCAACTTGAATCGATAAAATCCGGAAAACAAATCAAAATATGCAAAAACAGGCAAAACAGGGCAAATAGGAGCAGGTCGGTCGGCCGCCTACAGGGCTCGGTCGACCGGACACTGTTCATAAAAACTCTCGGGAAGCAGGTCGGTCGACCGGAGCCTGCGCTCGGTCGGCCGAAGGCTGTTTTCCAGCACTTCTTGCCCTTATCAAATGAATTCCAAATCTTTTTCAAATCAAAGCAATAGCACATGAATATTTGTTAGGAAATCATACCCAACATCAATGATAGCAAGAGAGGTAGATGTGAGTTAAAAACTCACCTTTTTACACAAAACAAAGAAGATGAAGAAGCACAAATGCAAGGAATCAACCAACTACACTCCACTTCAACACTACAAGCTTCAATCTAGAATCAAAGCAAGTATTTCCTAAGTTAGGGTTAGGAAATTACTGAAATTGAAGAGGAGAAGAGATGGAGAAGATGAAGATGAAGCTTACCTATTGCTTCTCTTTGATTTTGGAGAAAGAATATGAGCTAGCAAGAAGAACTAGGGTTTGCAATTTCTATTTCCCTTTCCCTTCCACCATTTTCAGTTGGAGCTTGAGTTTAGAAAAGTGGAATGAGAGAATGGAGAGGAGAGGGCTGAGTTAGGGTATTAGTTAAGCTAGTGGGCTGAACCCAAACCCAAAACCCAATAGAGAAGGTAGCCAAAATTTCACAACTCCAAACATATCAAAGATTATACTCAAAAAGATCACAAACACCATTTTGGAACCAATGGAGGTAGTTTCGAGTTCCAATTCGGCCATTTGCAGAAAGTATCATTTCGGACCAAAATCCGACTAACGACGCTATATTTAAATTAAACATTTAAATATGAAATCGTTAAATATGCGGGTTGTTACAAATATAAAATGTTTAAACAATTTTAAATTGTAAATTTAATGGTATACTCGAATTTATCTCGAGTAATTTTAGTTTTTGCTCGAAGTAGGGTAGGATTTTACTTGAAGAAATTTAGGGGCAGCTCGGGTAAATTGTTTGGTAACAGATTTTTAGGTGATTATAGTAAGTAATTCCTATAGGTCTTTAAAAATGATTAAATAATGCAAATGGAATAAATACAAATTATTTAGTAAGAAGGATAGTTGGTTAATGTAATCAATTTAAGGGGTAAATAATTGATCTAATTATTAAGATAAATTTGTTAATTAATTTGAGAAATCAATATAAGGGGTTGATTTATCAATGTGTTCAATTTCTGCAATTAAGGATGGTAATTTAATTAAAAGTAAATTTCTTAATTGGAATTTATTAATGATAACCACTTACATAAAATAATAATCACTAGATATCATTAAGTAAGGTAGGTAATTAATGGGAAAATTAGTAAGTAATAATGACTTAATGTAAGAAATTTAAAAGAGTAATTTATTAAGAATTAATGTGTTAAGGATTTAGTAATTAAATTTAAAATTAAAGGTTAAATTAAGTAAGGATAATTAATCATTGGATAATTATTTGATAAAAGCAAATAAAAGGATTATTTGCATAGAGTAATTAATTCAGGATGGGTTAATTAAAGAAATTAATTAAGGAGTATGGTTAAATTAAGGATAATCGATCAATAGTGGTTATAAGATAATTAATTTGAGTAATTAATTAAGGATCAATGTAAGTAATATGGAGGGGTAAAGGTTAATTAATTGTGTAATTAAGTGAGAATTAATTACTTATTGTAATAAAAGGATAATAATCCAGTGTGGTTAATTAAGATGAATAATGAAAGAATGATTGGTTAATTGATTGGAAATCAATTAATGTTAAATGAAGAAATCTAAGTGATTGAGGTTAATAATTCAATCAGGACTAATGAAATCAAATTTATTAAGCTTTGCTTATGGACGATTAAATGGTATTGGATGCTTGATTTAGTTGATATCTCTGATATGAAATGTTGTGTATTTCATTTGGATCACTTGGATTAGGATGACATGATACTCGAAGAGGGCCGGATCGGGTATTAGGAAATACCCGAAACCTCTTTGAATTTTTATAAATTGATTTGTGAAATCAATAGGCTGGAATGAAATGATTTAAGTAAGTTGGATTATCTTATCTAAGTTTGGTACTTGGAAATTTATAGGTGAAATAAGCATTGTCTATAGCAAATTGTGAATTGGTTAAATTGATATAAGTTACCCAGGTTTATATAAGTTGTTGTTGGGTATTTCATGTTAGATGGGTTTACTCACGCTGGTTCCAGCCTGAACCGGGTGTTACTTTGGTGTAATGCTCGGGTCAGACCGAGTATTACAGATTTCCAGGTAGGTACGTTCTGGAGCGCAGGAGGCGAGCTGGATGGCAGGAGCGTATAGAAAATCTCCGCTGTATTTATATTATTGTTAATCTGAGACATGATAATTGTAAATATTAAGTGACTGTATATAATGTGAAACTCTGATGTATATTAAATGTAATCGACAGATATAGTATTCTTTTGTAAGCTATTATTATTTATTATTATATTTTATCCGCTGCGAATGTGAGTTGTTGATTATTTCTGTTCTTCTTCTTCTATCTCTTTCTTCTTTTCCATAACTATCTGGAATTTTTGGGTTAGAAAATTCTGGGTTGTTACAGTGTTATAGTGTATATTAACTGCATTGTAGATAGTTCCACGGATCCTTAGAGGATGGTTATCCTAAACATCTTTTAAGTTAATTATATTTCAGTTGATATTTCACTTGAGTTGGATTTATTGATATAAGAATGTTAATCCTGACTCGAGTGTTTTGTGTTTTATTTTATGCTCGGGTCAGACTGAGTGATACAGCATTTGAGACCCACCTTCAGAGTTTCGAGCTCATTTGGAGATTCAACTATCGATTTAGCTTTCAGTTTTTCCAGTTGATTGTTTCAAAGATGTCATCTGTTTGTATTCAAGACTTCAGTGTATTTGAGTTATCCTGCTGTATTTAATTTCTAACTCTGATGTTTATATAGTAGCTTCATGAACTACTATTTATCTATTCCGCTATATTATATTACTCTATGTCTGTGATTCTGTGATTGATTTATTTACTGTATATGCCGAGCTTTGCCAAATTTTAAATTAACAATCTGATATTTAGAGCAATTCAAGTCTGACATGTGTAGATTATTGTTGATTTGATTGGTCCAAAATATCAGGTCGTTACAGTTGGTATCAGAGCTTTGGCTCTGGGAAAGCTTAGCATATATAGTTAATTTATTTGTAGAATCACTTTCGTTCGAGCTTGAATTTCTTCCTCTTGATTTAAGTTAATTATATTTCAGTTGATATTTTACTTGAGTTGGATTTATTGATATAAGAATGTTAATCCTGACTCAAGTGTTTTGTGTTTTTTTACGCTCGGGTCAGACTGAGTGATACAGCATTTGAGACTCATATTCGGAGTTTGGAGTTTATTTATAGATTGAACTATCTATTCAGCTTTCAGTTTTTCCAGTTGATTGGTTCAAAGATGTCATCTATTTGTATTTGAGACTTCAGTGTACTTGAGTTATCTTATTGTATTTTATTTCTAACTGTTATGTTTATATAGTAGCTTCACGAACTACTATTTATCTTTTCCGCTGCATTATATTACTCTGTGTTTGTGATTCTGTTACTGATTTATTTACTGTATATGCTGAGCTTTGCCAAATTTTAAATTTACAATCTGATATTTTAAGCAATTCAAGTCTGACATGTGTGGATTATTGTTGATTTGAATGGTCCAAAAAATCTGGTCGTTACAAGATGCCTCCTTTTTGACTTAGTCAACTGTTGGTATGCTTGCCCAATATTCTTCTGTTCTGTCTTCATAAATGACCATATCTTTCTAAATAACTTCTAAAACAATATATAAGAACTTCTCCTTAATCTTATGTAGCATCATCATTGTAGAATATGATGCAATTGTGGAATATGACGCCATAGATGAGCAAAAGGGCATGGAATTTTTAAACAGGTATGTATAATGAAAAATCTAAAATTGTCAAACATATGCAGTATAATTATATCGTTGCTAATTTAGAATTAGCGTTAACCTCAACGTATGGCTAGCATTGAATATAGTATTATTAACACCTTAGCATTCATCAAAACCTATTTTATTCAACAAGAAAACAGTACCTTTGTTAAACTTTTATTAGATTCGCAAAGTACTCGATGAAAAATTTGAAAGATTATTTAAATGTCTTTTTTCTTTCTTGGATATGAAGCAGGAATGATAACAATAAATCCGGAATGTGAAATTTCTGAATGGAGTTCAGAAGTCAGATAGGTATGTGTTTTTCTTCAAAAATATATGACTAGCAGTGCTGCTTGTTAATAGTTTGTATGAAAGGAACCTAAAATGTCTGTTTTGTATTATCTAACATGATCAGTTTTGTTGTTTCCTTTTTAGCTTTTATGAATCAGTTTTCGTGTTAATAATTTAGTAGTGCTGCATCTTGTTAACTCTGCTTTTTCAGCAAGGCCGTGATATCAAAAATCGACCGAGAAGCCAATGATAGTTCATCTCGAAGGATGGTCGACTTAACCTCCCAATAAAGCAAGTTCTGTTGATTGAATTTTCAGATAAGATCCCCTACGGAGGAGGGGTCCAGGGGGGTGCCAACCCCCCAAGGTGGGGGTGCGGGGGCAACGCCACCGCCTACGGTGTTCGACCTGACCGGTCAGGTCGCAGGGGTCCAGGGGGCAGCGCCCCGACCAAAACGGTATACGACTTAAAGAGTGAAGTAAGCCAGCGACTCAACTTATCTGGTTGCCGACTCAACAGCCTTGGGGAGTTACCGACTCAACAGCCTTGAGGAGTTACCGACTTAACGGCCTTGAAGGGTTACGACTCAACGACTCATGGAGTTAGCGACTCATGGGGCAGGCCGACTCAACGGGTTAACGACTCATGGAGTTAGCGACTCATGGGGCAGACCGACTCAATGGGTTAACGACTCATGGAGTTAGCGACTCATGGGGCAGACCGACTCAACGGGTTAACGACTCATGGAGTTAGCGACTCATGGGGCAGACCGACCTAAGGATTTCAACGACTCAGGATGACTAACGACCTATCATAAGTCGTTGGCGACTCAAGCGAACAAGGAACAAGCTTAATACCGATACATCTATGCCGCTGCCTGCTGACTCGTGGTATGTGAGTCGGTCACGGCTCATATTGAGTCGGTCACGGTTCATCCTGAGTCGGTCACGACTTATGACTTGATCAACAATTCCAGCCCAGAAATTTGCCTATAAATACATGGCCACCTCCAACATTCAAGGGACTTTTGGGGACGGACTTCCTGGACGCCATTACTCTGCCATTGACTCGACTTCAAGCAACGTTCAAGCAACACTTCTATCACTCCAATCACCAAAGACATTTCAACAAATCTCAAGTGGAAATCTAACTCATTCACCATGCATTCGAGGGATTCTTCTATATCAAAGTTTGAGCCGTTTGTCTAAGTGTGTTGTAATTGAAGATTGTTGTAAAGAATTGTAATCAAACCAGCAATAAAGAGCTTTAAAGTGGACGTAGGCTAGATCTTAAGCCGAACCACTATAAATATTGTGTCTTTTATAGCTTCTCTGTGATTTCTCTGCTTATATTTTGTTCCCGTACCAACGGGTGGTGCTTTCACAATTACCTTCTACACATCGGGGTGTTAGCGTTCAATTTTTAGCGTTAACACATCTCAAATTGAAGTATTCTCTATTTTTTATTATCTAACATGTATTTATATAATCTTCTTTGTTGTTTGATGTTTTATGCCCATAATCATGTTTTATATATATTCTTTTTCGTAGTTTGATGCCTTACATGACAGTAATTATGTAGATTCTTCTTTGCTTGTAATTCCATATGTGCTCATGAAAAAAATTATCTTAACTTGCTGTTTCTAAAAAAAATTGAAAAAATAAATGGCATCGGCATGTAACAATTGAGTTAAAGGATTCACTTAGAATCCATTTTTAGATGTATAAAATTTCTTAATAATTCACAGATAACACCTTAAATCTGCAAAAAATACAAGAAAAAACAAAGTACAGAATTATAGCTCTTCTTTGGCATTGCAAACCATAGCTCTAGCCCAAAACTTAAGTTTCACTTTCATATCATCTTTTGGTCTCGAATCTACACTTGCAAAAATAGCCAGAGCAGATTTTTTTCATGCTATGGGAAAATTGGAATTTACATGTTCCATTCAACATTTTCCTATTTTTGTGGTTTTTAAATAGTGAAATTTCAGAGTTAAGGGAATGAAATATGGAACAAATATTATCTTTCCATCAACGGTTGGAAGAAATGGAAAAAGCTCCGGTTGGTACGGAAAACTTCTGTACCTACTCCTACTTAATGGGGTACCGTTCGTACTCCACATTTTGCCAATTTGTATTATTATTGACATATACTATCGAAACTTGCTTGGGGAAAAAAAGTAAGCATCAACTTCTATAAGCACTCATGCAAAGGAAATTCGAATCATTCCTTTTATCACTTGATCTAACTTAACCAAGGTGCCAAGAACTAAGGCGATTCTATCAGCAACCACTTTTGTCCAAATCAAATTCAAGACCCTGTAGTTAAACCCAGATTAGGATTAGTAGAAGAAATTCCCTTATGAGTTTACCCATTTTCAATTTTTTCATAATTATTAATCTTTTATCTTAGAAATATGGTCATTTGCCAAAAAAATATCCAGCCTTCTTCAAACTAAAAATTAACTAAGTAGAAACTGCTATCTTTAGAAAAAAATTTGAATTCACCGGCATGTTTCCATACACAAGTTATTTATGATTTGAAGAAATGATAATATGGTTTTGGCTCCATAACATAAAGAGCAATGGCGTTTTTCATTTTTCACTTTCACAATCCACTGGTTGATTGTTCATCTTTACACATCTTAAATTGTTGAATTCTCATGGTGGGAATTATGAAACTGGAGAAGCATTGAAACTTCTAGGTTTGGCGCAATTTGGTTCCATGCTTTAGGTATTTTTGATTCACCAATATTTGGTCTCTCGGTTTATAGAGTTGATATGATTTGTGTTGCCGTAGGGAGATCTAAGTGGAAGAAAATCTTTTTCTTTTGTCGCAAAATTTTGATTGGAATTGTTGCTTAATCATTTTGGAGCTTTATGTAAATATATGTTTCAATTTCAACTTATTATCAAAAAAACCATGTATCGAAAAGTATTTGACATTATTGGTGTTTATAGTAAAAAAAAATAGTAATATTGCTTGTAATTATTGGAAAAAATAACTTTTGGCAAATTTTTATCAGGCAGATATTTATCATTCTTAATTATTAATTTCATTACACTTCTAATTGCAACTATTTCACTCTATCTTCAACCAAAATTACGCATGCAAATGTTTGGCATTATCAATTTTACAGTAAAATTTCACTTTTATATCAAACATTCACTGAGCAAAATCACGCATGTCAAATATTTGTTTAATTATTTGTGGAAATTGATGCAACATTTTTCAGTCAGAATTACACATATCAAATATTTCTCATTGTCCATATATAAAATAAAATTTATGTTTATATTACCATTTATATCAAATATTTTCTTCCTGTATTATTGCATGCTATTCGTTATAGAGTTGTTGGTTGCCATCTTTAAACATTGAACATTGCCTTCTACAAATTTGAAAATATTTTCCTTTTTGGGAAATAGGTTTCCTCTCGATTTGTTCTTCGACTGCAATTATTTCTTCAAATGGAAGTGTTATCCACATAATTTCTTATGAGAATATGGTTTTTAATTCGATATTCTCAAGGGATGATGTCAAACCCAATAACAAAAAGAAGAGTCTAAGCTTGACGATGACGAGTGATGACTTCGAAGACGTACAACAAAGGATTAGAGAAAGATGTCAACTTTCACAATGGTGAGTGTAACGGCCCGTAAATTTGGATGATTAAAATTAGTTAAATTAATAAGATTTTTGTAATTAAATTTAGAAAGAAATAAATTTTTTATAATTTATATTGAAGTAAATGTTCAAATGAGGTGTAGCAATTGTTATTAAAACTAATTATAGACAATTGGAGTAAAATCCCAACAATGAAAGAGTGGAAATTGTGCACTTGGTTATAAAATGGAAGATAGGTAAATAAAAGTAAGTATTGAATGAATTAATGAAAAAATATAGTGTTAATGTTAAGTAATAAACTTTTAAATGTAAGAAAAGTAAATAGGTGACAACTAATATATGTTATTTATTTATTTAGTGCGCTAAATACAATTGGTAATCAAATTTCAAGTTAATGTAATTTTACCTATTTGGTAATAATGGATTAATAACGGGAATGAAATGTAAGAATGTTGATGTAAGCTAATACATAATTAATTCAATGCAATTCCAATTGATTGGAACAATTACAGGGATATAATTGATTGTAAATAAGAAATTGGTAATAAATTAATGTAAGAAAAACAAATGTATATATTTAATTAAACAATGAATTAATAATAATAAATAGTAATTGAATAAAATCAACATTCTGTAGTGATTGTTTGGAAATGATAACTTATATAAATGGGATTAAGAGTTAATGGCCACAATTATTATAAATTAATCATTTATTTAGTCCATTAAATCGACATTTGTAATAAATTGCAATGAACCTCAATTCACTGTTACGTTAATGTAAATTAAGGTAATAATTGGAAATAATGTTAATTTTATTCATAATTTGACAATTGGTTGATTTAAAGAATGGTAGTCAAGATTTAATAATTTAATTGAAGTGTAAAATTAAATAATTGAATTAATTGCAAATAAATGAAATTAAATGTTTAATTATTACGTTAATAGAAATTTAGATGAAATCTGAAAATGTTAAGGTAATAGATTTTGAATCCAATGTTAATTTCATCCGTCTGATAATAATAAATTGAATAATAGAATGAAAAGTAAATTAAATAGAATTATTGGAAACTAAATTTATAATTTTTGAATTTAATGGAATTGAGGAATAAATCAATTTTAAATCGACAGTTAAAATTGTTTAAATTAGTGTAAATGTTTAACAAATTAAAAACGATGAAAATTTTCAATCAAAGAATTGAAATTGAAAATTTGATTTAATTAATTAATTTATTAATTTAATTAATTAATGTAAATAGCCATTTTGGCCACTGACTCGGATTTCGACGAAACCAGTTTCATCGGATCCGTAACGGTGAATTATTATAGAATTTCAACTATCGTAACGATCGGACGCGTCTTTGATCGTACGGACTCGAAACGCCCTGAAATCGATAAATTTGAAATCAATTGAAATCAATTTGAAATAAATTGATTTTAGCATAACTTCTTCATACGATGGAATTAGGACATGAAACCTATTCCATCATGTTTAAAATATTATAAACATCTATTTGGATATATGCATTGACCCAATTTTGTTCTGTAGTCGAAACTGGCTTTTCGGGCCATTTTATCGTTCAAAGCGTATATCAATTAGATCCGATCTATTATATTTCAAATTTGTCTTTATATACCCTGCCATAAACCCTAATTCATTTCTTATTCCTCATTTCTGTACATTCTATTAGCTCCTCTTTCCAATGCCTGCAAACCCTAATTCCCGAATACAATCCAAAATCAAATCCAAAGCCAAAAATTCAAACTCTCCAAACAACATAAAATTTTATATAGATTCGAAGCTCTAGAAAAGCGTAATCTTCTGGTGTGATTCGTTTTTCAATACGATACACCGTTTGCCCAGAATTTGAGTGACGACCCGAAATTTTAGACATTTGAAATCGGAATATTTAATTTATTTTAATATTTGAAAGTAAATTTTTAACCTGAATTCAAATATCACTATTTATTTGATAATTAAATTATTGAATTAAATATTAAGAAGTTGGGTAAAATATGAAAACTTGAGTTTTAAGCCAGTTAAAAATAATTTGAGGGCTTGTAGAATTTATATTGATAGTAGTGAAGATAGTAATAGGGTTAAATTAAATTTGGGAATGTTTTGTTAAATTCTGAAAATATATCGTTTAAATCGATATTTAAAAATAGCTTTCCGAGGCACAGTCTCAGATTTCGACGAAACCAATTCCGTTGGATCCGTAATATTATATTATTAACGGATTTCAATTTTCATAGTGTCTGGAGTGATTTGTTTGGCCGTACGATTAGAAAATGCATTGAATTTATATCGAAATTTAATATAGTAACCGGGTTCAAAAAGCTATCTTCTTCATACGATCGAACTAGGACTCGAAACCTTTTCCATTGCATTCGGAATATGGGTATCACATTATAAATGCCTAGCGGCACGCCTTGACAAGAGTTCGTAATTTTAACCTACGTAAAACGAGACAATTTGAATTTAAATTAATATATAAATTAATATACCTTCGTCTGCAGCCGAAACTCCCTTCCCATTAGTCTATTTTCTTTCACCATCATGCCTTTTTCAAAACACTATTGCTTCCCTTCTTCAATACGCTAATATTTCATCTTTTTAAGCAAAGCGCGACATTCCTTTCTCCTTCAAAGCAGCTCGAAGCCGAAGAAATAAATAAATTAATTAATATATACACGTTCCTCTTCTCGTCAACGTCTTCCTTTCTTATTCCAAATCGTTTCCCCAATTCGAAATCATAAAAAAAGGGCAGCAAGCACAAAGTGAATGGTTCATGCGAAGCATGGAGCTCGGGCTCGTGAGCACGAGGCCGAGGAGGGGGAAAGTGAAGCTCGAATTTGGTCGCAGATGTCGCGAGGCAGTGGAATTGTGTGACGTTCGATTTGGGCATCGTTCTCGTTTGCTGGAGTGTTCGTGCGAGGTCTCGAAGTTAGGGTTTCGCGTAGAAGAAGTTTTTTCGATCTGGTGTCTCGAGTCGATGGGTCGCGCATTGGAAGCGTATGGGCGCTAAGGGGTGGCACGGCACGTGGTGGAGGTATGACAGTGGTCGTGATTCGAGGGAGACACGTTGGTGGTCGTCTCGAGCCTGAGCTGATTCTCGTGTGTTTTGGAGCTTTAGGAGAGGAAGGAATGAACAGCTTTGTTAGTGAGGTAATCTTTAGCCTATATTATTATTATTGTATAATTAACTTTAAAAAAACAAAAAAATGTTGTTATCAGTAAAACAGAATATATATATATATATATATATATATATATAAGTCATTTTAAGTATAAACGTTTTCAATTAAAGAAGAAAGAAAAAAATAAATAAACATATATAAATATTTTATCCTACTAGTTATTTCAAAAGAAATGGGTTTGATGATTAAACTATTTTAATTTACTTATTTAATTATTGGGTTACTAAGGATAATTTGTTAAAGAAATTTTAGTTGAAAAATTTGAAATTAAATTATGAGTTAAAATAAGTAAGTAAATGTTAATTAATTATTGGATTAATTCAAGTATTAATAAAATCATCTAATGTGTGACAAGGTCAAAAATGGGGAAATCAAGGCAAGATTGAAGTGATTTCAAACCGAAGCAAAGGTGAGTTAATCTCACTCTTCTGGACGACTATTTAAATTTAAATAGTTAAATTTAAATATTTGGTTGAATGGTTGAATTGATTTGATGTGCTATATTGTAGTATATAATATATCTTGGAACAACTGATTTCCCGCATTATATAGCGGATGAGACCCTATGCGCCACATAATAACGGATGATATTTTATTTAAATCCCATATATCGCGATATTCCACCTCGAAGTGGAATTGGTATTTTATGTTGTGCTAACATCTGTGATGTAGGGAAACAATTTGGAGGGATCCAACTGGATTCCTCAAAATTATTTATGTTGTTTAATATTCTCTGTTATGAATAATCGATATTTTGTGATGAACATTATGGATAACTGGAATATTGAATGTTACAGTTTACTTGAATATATTTCGGTACACTAGTTATCAAAATATATAGAATTGGAATTTTGAAAATAAAAGGAAGAGAATTTGTAAGCGAAATAATTATAGAGAATTTAAATAAATTTAAGAATGAACTGGATAAGAATAATAGTGGTTTTAAAATTTTAATAAATAAATTCCGTATATGAAAAGTGAATTTTGAATAAAAAGGAATATAATGAATTTTAAACTTCAGTGTTATTATTTAAAAGAATAAAGCATTTATTTTAAATTTAAGATTTAAATTATTGAAAAGAATAAAGAAGAAATTCGGAACATCTGAAATTGGTATGTTTCAGTTAAAAGATTTTAAATCAAAATGAAAGAAAAATAAATAAATAAAGTCTATAATTAATGGATTTTGAAATGAATTGAGTAAGTGAAGGAATTTATTTCAAAATGGAGTAAATTGGAAATCAATTTGAAAATTGGTTTAAGTGGTAGAAGTTGGAACTTTAAAAGAGAAGTGGGACTTTGGAATTTATAAAGTGGGTGCATAAAAGTAAAGTAATATATCAGTGGATATTTGGAGAAATAAATCCACGATGGAAAGTTATTAAAGAAATGGAAATTTTGTTCAAAAAAATAAACTAAATAAATAGTGATTTATTTTTTAAAGGATGTGAAGAGAAGTATATTTCCGTGGATAGCCGAGTACGGTTTCAAAGTAAATTTTTAAATATAACTAAATAGATTTAATGTCATTTTAAAAAGCATGTTTTCAAAATTTACTATTTCTAATGTTTAAATTCTGAAGTAAGTATTTTTCAAATCGATTATAGCAGTAGTTATTTAAAAGTGACTTGGTATTTGTTTTTAAAGAGAAAATCTAGTTTTATACCTCATTTTAAACATTCCTAATATATATATATTTTTAATAAAGTATTGAAATAGTTTTCAATCCAAGTGTTAAAATATATTTTATAATAAAGTGTTTTAAAGTTATTTTAAAACTCTAAAACTTTGTACTTGGTATTTTCAGTGGAAATAAATATTTGAAATTTTTATTCTGTAAAAGGGAGATGGTTTAAAAACTGTTTTCAAAAGGGTTGAAAATGGAAATATATCTTGCAAAGATATTTGAAGTTAATAAATAATTTAGAGAAATTCTTTACGTTGATTGATGTTGTGAATGCTAATTGATAGCTAAATAACCAATTATCAATATTGGACAATGCGTTGATCGTTTCGAAGAGACCGGGACCGGAACTAATTTCTCAAAAACCACTTCGATCCGTTTTGTATGTTTTCGTGGAAAAACAAGTTCGGAGTTGAAGATGGAGTAGTGAAGTGCAAGGGCTAGTCGCTACTAATCCTGAGGATATTTCCAAAATGGATGTAGTAGGAATAGTGCCTTCGGTTTCGTTCTAACCCGGGACGGACTTGTATGGATGAATGCTTTCGGAAACATCATCAGGTGGACAGTGGGATTCTAAGTGAAACGACTTTAAGAGTAATGCTTAGGCTCATGCCTCATCGACCGGGAATGACTGAAAATCAGGGGTTATGCAGCAAGGCTTGGTGGGTAACACCCATTTACGGGTGAGGTCATCCCTGTCTAGATGTCCCTTTTATTTCGGCTTAGTGGTGCGGTTATTGATCCCAACCGTGGGTGATCTTACCCGAGATTATCCAGTAAGGGGTAGTCTGGGTCTTGTGTTGTAGGGGTTCGTGAGTGATCCTCGGTACGTTGATCTAAACCAGGTACCGTGACAGGTGGTACCCCAGTGCCTAGTCATTAGTTGGAAATCCATTTTCCCTATGCGCCCGTACGGTTTTGATTGTGCCCAACTATTGCTGAAATGTGAGATGCAAGCATTTTAGCTAGATTCTATTTTACTTTCTATAGACACTATTATAATATCAGAGAATTTTAATAAAAAAAGTGTTTTAGCTATCGTAAGGTAAAAACCCGACATATTTATTTATGGCGTGGTCTTACGAGATGCTTTTGCTTTCAAAAGGATTTTGAAACTTCAATAATCAATTTGAGTATGATTCTCATGCTGGTATTCGAGATTGACTCGGATGTTATTTAACTGTAATGCTCGGGTCAGACCGAGTATTATAGAATACAGAAAAGAATACCGTGGAGCTCAGGAGATGAGCTGGATGGCGATATGTACTTCCGTACTTGATTTATATTCCGCTATGTATTCAGTTGTGTGAGGACAGGTTATGATTACTGTCCAATTGTGTGTTCTGTGATTGATGTATACTCTGACGATGTATGTATAAACAGATATAGTATTTATTTTTGGTGTAAAGATCTGTTATTATCTATTATCTTTTATTCTGCTGCAATGGTTAGATTCTGATGTTGTTTTTCTACTTTCTTCTTCCACCTCTTCTTCTTTAACCCAAATGGTTCGTATTTCCATTCATCTTGAGTCGATTGATGAAGAATAGGGTTAACTCAAGGGGTACAGATTTGCGGGTCATTACAGTTGGTATCAGAGCATAGGTTGGTGATAACATTGGATTTGGTGGGGATTACTCATTGAAAATAGAGTCTGTAGCACTCTAGAATGAGTTTGAGCGTATTAATAGATATGAACGCGTATCTGTTAGTGAATATAAATTGTTTTTAATATTGTGTTGGTTATTGGTTAGGTGGAATATGAATTCTGATCGAGTAAGTTGGCCGCTATTCTAGAAGAGTATATAAACACCTGACACGATAAATTAACACAGTATTGTTTAAATGTGGGTGAATGAAATAATTTTACCCAAAAATATATTTTGATATAAAGAAAAGTTTTTGTAAACTACTTTAGCTAATATATGGTTGCTTGGATGTTAGAATGATAATATTAAATTATTATCATTATTGTGTGAAAATTTAGCTAGAAATTGAAAATATAACCAAAGTTTAAGGAAATTAATTCATTTATTAAATGGAATTTATAAATTAGAATTATAAACGTGATTTATAAATCGAAATATAATAAAATGGGAATTTGTATGAGCATAAACTATGCAAATGAATTATAGCTAAAATTTGATTTATGCTAGAACTTGAAAATTTAAAATCCCAAAGATTTTGGAAGTGTTTGTCGAAGTGTTTTGAAGATAAATAATAGTACTGTTGTTTTAAAAGTATTTCTGAAAGGAAATTGTTTCAAATAAATTTTGGGAAGAGATATGGCATTGAACTCACATGAGTTGCTGGAAAATAAGTTCGGTGATGATTGCAGCATCATCGATGTTCATTTTCGAGTTTCTAAGTGACGAATTGTTGCCAAATTGATTTGTTCAGAAGAACCAGTTGTTTTTGAAATTTTAAAGGATTGTTGGGGATAATAACCAGGATTGGTTTAAAAATTTGAAAATGTGATATTGAGATAATGGTGATTTCAAAAGATTTGAAACCAAGGGTCGGGTGTTTAAAAATCCTGATGAGATAAGTTATGAACTTATAAAATTTGAGATGATTTTTAAAAAAGAAGGAAAATATGATCTTTGAATGTTGGGATTTAAATTTAAAGTGAAAGATTAAAAATAGAATTGAATTGGAATAAAATTTTGTTGGGTTAAAGGTGATATTGAATGGTATTAGATCCTTACTTGAATAAATGGAAGTAAGTTGGATAAGAAATAAGTTGGAATAAATGAATTAGAATAACTTATAAAAGAATTAAAAATCCATGGAATAAAAAAATATGCTTGAGTTATTAATAAGCGTAAATCTTGAGGTAAAAATAAAGATGAATATATGCAAGCCCAGGATGAATGGAAATGTGTAAAATAATAAGTTGTGACTTATAAAATTGAAAAGTGGAATAGAAAACCCAAAATAAATATTGTTTGATGTTTTGGAAAATGAAACAAAAATTCAAACTTGAATTATAAAATAAATTGAACTTAAGAAAATTAAATGAAGTGATTTTTGAGATTAAAAGTCATTATTGGATTATAAATAGGGGGAGAACTAATTAGATAATAAATTAGTTATTGAAATATGTAAATGGAACCTAATGTAGTTAAATAGAAGCTGAATTGTAAGTTAATGATGAAGGTTGGAAATAAAACTCGAGTTATAAATCAAATTCGACTTGAATCGTTAGTGAAGTAAATATAATTGAAAATGTTGCCAAATAAAAGGAAATTGGATTAAAGTAGGGATGGTTTTAGTTGAAAATAAAACCCAGATAAATTTGGGAATAAATTGAAAATGGTCATGCAATTAGTTAGATGAATTTGAGAATAAATTGAATCTAGGAATTTAAAATTTATAATAACCAATCAAATAAATTTACTAATTGAAATGAGATTTGATTAAAATAGAATCAAGTTAAATTGAAAAGAAAAATTTATGTGTAAAATGAAAATGAGCTCAAGTATGAAATTTGAATAATCTGAAATAAATTAATTTAAGTTTAATAGTGTAAGCTTGGCTTCGAGTAAGGGTAAAAGTCCATTAAATAAAAGCTTAGGTAAATTTAAATTAGGGGATGTTTATTGTAACAACCCGCATATTTATCGAGTTTACATTTAAATATTTTTATTTAAATATTAAATCGTTAATCGGATTTTGGTCCGAAAAACTACTTTTTGCAAACGGTCAAATTAGGACTCGAGACCACTTCCATTGAGTTCGAAATATCATTTACAACTTTTTAAGTATAAACATCGATAGGTTTGGAGTTAGTGAAATTTCACTAACTTTTCCCGCTTTGGACTTTGGGTTAGTTTAGCCTATTAAGCCCAAGTTCCAACCCTCTTCTCCTCACTCTTCATAAATTTCCTAACTAACTCAAGCTTTAGCATTAATGGTGCAGAGAATGGGAAATTAAAACTCCAAGCTCAAATTCAATTGCAACTCCATTATTCAACTCCAAATTCAAGTAGAAGATATTGGATTCAAGCTTTGGATTGCTTCTCCTTGCTTTCAAGCTTCATCTTCATAAATTTTAGTGCAAAGGTGAGATTTTTATCTCACAATTCTAGTCTATAACTATATTGGACTGTTGGGAATGATTCTCTATCACTTTAGCATGCATATTTGCTTTTGGTTTGGATTGGATTGGCGAAAAACTCCGATTTTTGGTGTTTGGGAGAAATTTCTGCATTTAGATCGTTCTGGCCGTTTTTAGCTCGCTCGGAGTTAGGTCGTGTGGACCTTAGGTCGTAGGTCGCGTACGAGTTAACCCCTAGGTCGTTCTGGCCATTTTTGCTCACTCGCAGTTAGGTCGCTCACGACCTAGGACTTAGGTCGCTTGGAGTTAGGTCGTAGGTCGGCAGGTCTTCAGCTCGCACGCGTTGAAAAGGCACGTCTGGAGTTAGGTCGTTCGCGAGTTAACGTTAGGTCGTTTGCGAGTTAGCGCCCTAGGTCACTCGCGTATAGCTCGTTCGGAGTTAGGTCGTTAGGCCTTAGCTCGTATGGCCTATGCAATTTGGTTAGGTCGTCCAACCTCAACACCTTAGGTCGTAAGACCTTAGGTCGTACCCCTTAGGTCGTTAGACCTTAAGCCTTCACTATTGGAACTCGTTAGGTCGTAGCAACCATAGGTCGTAGGTCGCTCACACGGAGTTAAGTCGTAGGTCGTCTCCGACCTTATATCGCTCAGCCAGGTTTCACTTTAAGTCGTTAGGTCGTTTGGACCTTGTTTCCAGTTAGGTCGCAAGACCCTTAAACCGTTAGGTCACTAGGTCGCGATGTTTTAGGTCGCTGCACCCTATGCCTCTATAGGTCGTTCGACCTTGCTAACTTTTAGGTCGCGAGTTTTATAAGTCGCTCGCCTCCCTTAGGTCTTCACTAGGTCGCGATGTTTTAGGTCGCTGCACCCTATGCCTCTATAGGTCGTTCGACCTTGCTAACTTTTAGGTCGCGAGTTTTATAGGTCGCTCGACCCTATTCCCCTTAGGTCGTTAGACCTCATTTTGTCTTCACTAGGTCGTACCGTTTTGGTCGGGGCGCTGCCCCGCACCCCGCCGGGGGCGCTGCCCCCTGGACCCCCGCGACCTGACCGGGCAGGTCGAACCCCATAGGCGGTGGCGTTGCCCCCGCACCCCCACCTTGGAGGGTTGTCACCCCCCTGGACCCCCCCTCCGTAGGGGATCTTATCTGAAAAATATTGAGCTGATTTCCTTGGATTTTATTCGCATCTCCGTATGCGATCTTTGTGACTGATTGTTTCTACACTTGCTTATGTGTTTTGTCACTTTATAATATAAAGGTTTCAATACTAGTAGTAAATATCAAAACTCTTTTAACAAACAATTTCAACTCTATTTTTAATAACAAAGCTCTTTTCTTAAACCGTTTTCCAATCTATTAGTATATACAAGCCTTTACCTCACTCGGATGAGAAATCTAATTAAACGACTTAGTAAAACAAGTGGTATGAAACGCTTGCGTTCACTTCGTCGGTTAATTCTTGGACTTGTTCGATTGAACCTCTTGTGACAATTTTATTAGTGAAGATTTACAGTTTGTTCGTAAATATTTAAGTTAAGCAAGTGGTTATGGGACATGAAGCTAAACTTCTATATTTACTAGCTTAGTGTAATTGACACTTCTCGTTGATCTTGATGATCGCTTTATGAATTAGACTAGCAATTGCGCGATGTCTCTTTCATTGCAAGGTTAGACTAGACACCACTTGTGTGATTCCATTCACACATACCTTTCTGCTTTTTGGTTAGTCTTGACCTCATTCTGTGTGATTCCACTCACACATGTGGGGTAGCTCCCCATGGTCTTCGGACCGTCATGTGATAGGCCTCTTTCCCTTTTTATGATTTCTGGATTTCTCGTGTTGATTTCTGGAATTTATGTCATTGACTTGTTATGAGTACAAGTTTAGGGTATGATGCCCCCTTCGAATCTTTGAGAAGATTCTTGTGATATTGATTATCTCTTATTGATTGATCTTCTGTTGATCATTATTTACATACTTATAGTGGTATGTCGTTATGGATGTTTATGTTTATGCCATATCTTTTATGTTATATCATGTCATCTGATATTTATAGCTAGACTGATCCGTTTATTATTTTCTTAAATAATACTCGGATCAGACCGAGATGTTACAGGTGCTTCTGCTTGACTTCTTCCCAGGGATTCATCACTCTGACTTTTGGCTAACTGTTTAGATTAGCATTTTTTGTTGTATACACTTGAGATATAGACTCATAGTTGCATTCTTTTGTATAGCACGTGTTGCTATTCTTTTGTATTATCGTGGATCTTATTGACCACTACTCTGATGTACACTTTCATGTGTTAGTTATATATTCATATCTTCTTCCGCCTTTGTGATATGGATATCTGTGACTGATTTGTGATATGATTATTTCTATGTTTGTTTCCGAAGATTATTTATGGCCACCGTGTGATAAGCAATTACATGGATGGTCGCTCCTCAACAGCCTTATTCTCCGTGCTAGTTGACAGCACTTCTCCGGAGTGTTCTTGGCTAGCGTGGGTATAGAGGTGGGGCGTCACAGCTTGGTATCAGAGCCAAACTTCGGAACAATGTAGAATAACTTAACAAGGATCATCGTCCTAGGTCTATCTTAGGAGTCATACCATAGGATTAATTTGAGTCTTCGTACCGACTCATCCTATTTCCTTTATGATTCCTTGTTTTATCTATCAAGATTGCTTGAAGTTCATTGGTAAATAACCTTCTTCCTTCTCTTCTTTCTTTCTTTAAGGAAGAGAATGTCTAGACCAGGCCGTCCCAGAACTGGATCATCTGGTGCTGCTCCTCCGGATGGAGTTTTTATGACTGCTCAACAGCTTCTTGATTTAGTAACTAATGCTCAAGCAGCTGGAGCTAACCCGGAACCTACTCACCCAAAGTCGGGATTTGCACGCTTGTGCAGCGATTACACCAACTTGGGTGGGAAGCCCTTCAAAGGTTCGGAAAATATCATCGAGGTCCAGGCTTGGTTAAAATCATGCGATCGAATCTTTTCTCGCATGAATCTTATCGATCTCTACCGCGTTCAGGTGGCTTCCAGCATGCTCCAAGAGAGAGCATTGGACTGGTACGAACTCCTTATTTCAGAAATTAATGAAGCGGATCTCACCTGGGAGCAATTTCAGGGACGCTTCGAGTTAAAGTTTGTACCAGAAGCTGGGAAAGTAAGCTTGGCTCGACGTTTTATAGACCTTGTTCAAGGTCAATCCTCTGTGACTGATTACGTCGCAGCCTTCGAGTCGCTTTCCAAATATGGGGTTGAATACATCAACACCCCATTGAAGAAGAACCAGAGGTTCGTTTATGGCTTAAATAAGAGTCTTAAGAAGCCACTGCTCCTGAAACTAGAAGTCGCATTTGATCAACTCGTCGATATCGCTCTTCGTCTTGAAGAGGCTGATAGAGAGAGTGATGTTGAAGTGGAAGGCGCTAAACCAAACTTCAACAACAAGAAGAGGCCAAACAAATTCAAGGGTCCTTATCCCAACAAAAAGGGTAAGCAGGCAACCCCTGTGGCAAAGTATCCTTCTCCTAGTGGTGCGAGTTGCTTCAACTGTGGGTCTGGGGATCATTATGCGAATAAGTGCTCTAAGCCCAAATCTTGTCGCTATTGTAAGAGCCCAGATCACTTTATACATCAATGCCTCAAACGTAAAAGCAGGAATGAGGGAAAGTTAAATGTGGCTCAAGCCCCTGGCAACACATCTCGTGGCCAAGGTATTTCTCATTCCATTCTTGATGGTATTATTTTATTTCATGATCAACCTATTAGAGTTCTCTTTGATACGGGTGCATCCCATTCCTTTATATCAAAGGAACTGGTAGACACTTTTTCCTTAAGTGTTACTGCATTGATGACTTCTTTAAAAATTGCGAATCCTGTTGGCGGATCCGCAACTCTTAGTTTGCTTTGTAAAGATGTGGAGATTATTTTATGTGATTTTTCTTTCCTAGCCGATTTGCATGTCATGCGTTACTTAGGCTTTGGAATAATTTTGGGAATGGATTGGCTTAACCGTTATCAAGCCCATATCCTATGTCCTGAGCGGACTATTCATCTCCGACATCCACAATCTGTTAAACATATTTCTGTTAATCTTAAAGATTCAGAATCATGTTTGGTGGCATCTTTATATTCTTTAAATCCTCGTGATAACGATGATGATGATGAAGATGATATTATTTCTTGTATTCATGTTGTTCGTGAATTTTCCGACATATTCGAGCCCGTTTTAGGTTTATCACCTAAACGAGCAATTGAGTTCAGAATTAATCTTGTTTCTGGAGCTCAACCTATTACTCGTCCTCCTTATCGCATGTCCAATAAGGAAAATGAGGAGATGCGTAAACAATTATCTGAGTTGGAGACGAGGCAATTTATTCGCTCTAGTTCCTCGCCTTGGGGAGCTTCGGCTATTTTCGTAAAGAAATCCGATGGTACTCTGAGGCTCTGCGTTGATTATCGCAAGCTTAACGATCTTACTATTAAAAATAAATATCCTTTACCTCGGATTGATGATCTATTCGATCAGCTTAGTGGTGCTAAGGTCTTTTCACAATTGGACTTGGCTACCGGTTTCCATCAGCTTCGTATCGCTGAGGATAGCATTCCGTTGACATCATTCCGTACTCGATATGGATCTTATGAATGGCTTGTTATGCCATTTGGGTTAACAAATGCTCCAGCTTATTTCGTTGACCTCATGAATCGAGTTTTCAAAGATTTCCTCGATCGGTTTGTTCTCATATTCATTGATGATATTCTTGTGTATTCAAAAACCGAGGAGGAACATGAGAAACATCTTCGGATTGTATTGGAAACACTTAGGAGTAATCAATTAAAGGCGAAATTTTCTAAATGCCACTTTTGGCAATCTCGTGTGAAGTTTCTCGGTCATATTATTTCCGAATCCGGGATATCTGTGGATCCTTCAAAGATTGAAGCGATTCAAGATTGGAAGAGACCGGAGAGTGTGACAGAGATTCGTAGTTTTCTCGGATTGGCGGGCTATTACCGTCGTTTTATTAAAGACTTTTCTAAGATTGTTGTGCCTCTTACTGGCTTGACTAAGAAGGGAGTTAAATACATTTGGTCGGACAAATGTGAAGCCTCTTTTCAGAAATTGAAAGAACTCCTTTCCGATGCTCCTATTCTTGTTATTCCCGAGGGGAATCAAGATTTTGTTGTTTATACCGATGCTAGTCACGTTGGTTTGGGTGCCGTTCTTATGCAAAAAGAACGTGTTGTTACTTATGCTTCTAGGCAATTGAAGCCGGCCGAGACTAGATATGCCACACATGATCTAGAGCTCGCGGCTATTGTTTTCGCCCTTCGAATGTGGCGTCATTATCTATTGGGAGAGAAATTTATTCTTTACACGGATCATAAGTCTTTGAAATATTTATTTTCTCAAAAAGAACTTAATTTACGTCAACAGCGTTGGCTCGAGTTCCTTGCACCTTATGATCTTGATATTCTTTATACCCCCGGTAAGGGTAATCGTGTCGCCGATGCTCTTAGCCGTAAGCAACAAGCAGTTGTTTCTATGATGATATCCGAATGGAACGATCTCGAGATCTTATCCACTTGTGAGATTCGAGAGCGTGTATCCGATTTATGCTCATCACTTGTTTTATGTAGCCTTGAGGCTCATCCTTCTCTTTTAGACCGCATTCTTGAAGCTCAAGGGCTAGACTCTGAATTGGCTCTTCTTGGCAAAAATGTTAAGGATAAAATTGATATTGAAGGTTTGAAAGACTATGATATTGATTCTCGTGGCGGCATTCGAAAATTTGGTAGACTTATCGTACCAAATATTGGAAATCTTCGTAAAGATATTTTAGAAGATTCCCATTGTTCTAAATTCACCATTCATCCCGGTAGTAGTAAAATGTACGCTGATATGAAGCGACTTTATTATTGGGAGGGAATGAAATCTGATATTGCTAACTTTGTTAAGTGTTGCATGACTTGCCAACTTGTCAAGGCCGAACATCAAAGGCCTGGTGGGTTATTGCAACCTTTAGAAATTCCAATTTGGAAGTGGGATCAAATTTCCATGGACTTTATAGATGGCCTTCCCCGTTCTCGTTCGGGTCATGATAGCTTATGGGTGATTGTTGATAGACTTACTAAATCCGCCCATTTTATTCCGGTTCGGTCTAACCGAACCGTTCCTCTTTTGGCCAAACTATTTGTCAAGGAAATTGTAAAATTGCATGGAGTTCCTACTTCTATTGTTAGCGATCGTGATCCATTGTTTACTAGTGGATTTTGGAAGAGTCTTCAAAAAGCTTTAGGAACGAAGCTTAATTTTAGCACCGCTTATCACCCCCAGTCCGATGGACAAACCGAGCGTGTGAATCAAACTCTTGAAGATCTTCTTCGTGCTTGTGTGCTTGATTTTGGTGGAAGTTGGGAAGATCATATTTCACTTGTTGAATTTTCCTATAATAATAGCTTCCAATCTAGTATTGGTATGGCACCTTTCGAGGCACTCTACGGAAGGCCATGCCGATCTCCTTCTTGTTGGCTTGAGGCCGGTGAGAAGCTGGTTTTAGGTCCAGACTTTATTCGTGATTCCACGGAAAAGATTGAACTTATTCGACATAGGATGAAAGAAGCCCAGAGTAGACAAAAATCCTATGCCGATAATCGAAGAAGGAAATTAGAATTTTCTGTTGGGGATCCTGTTTTTATTCGTGTTTCACCTATGAAGGGTGTTGTACGTTTCAGTCGATCGGGGAAGTTAGCGCCTCGATATATTGGGCCATTTCCTATCACTGAACGTATTGGTTCCATGGCTTATCGCCTTGCATTGCCGGCTCAGTTTTCTGCTATACATGATGTATTTCACGTTTCTCAATTACGGAAATGCCTTCGGGATTTCGATTCTATTCTTGAGCCTGCTGTTGTGGAAGAAATTGAAGTTTCGCCGAATTTAACTTATGAGCAGCATCCTATTCGAATTATAGCTTCTGAGGTTAAACAACTTCGAAATAAAGATGTTCCACTTGTAAAGGTTCAATGGTCCTCAAATCCTAAGGATTGTTCTTGGGAATCCAGAGAATTCATCGAGCGTACACATCCGGACTTGCTTACTCCTGCCCTTTGAGGTGAACTTCTTATTTCAAATTTCTCTTGTGTTAATATGCTTTTATGGTTGTTACTTTTTATTTCCACCTTATATATATATTGCGAGGACGCAATTTCTTTAAGGAGGGGAGTCTGTAACAACCCGCATATTTATCGAGTTTACATTTAAATATTTTTATTTAAATATTAAATCGTTAATCGGATTTTGGTCCGAAAAACTACTTTTTGCAAACGGTCAAATTAGGACTCGAGACCACTTCCATTGAGTTCGAAATGTCGTTTACAACTTTTTAAGTATAAACATCGATAGGTTTGGAGTTAGTGAAATTTCACTAACTTTTCCCGCTTTGGACTTTGGGTTAGTTTAGCCTATTAAGCCCAAGTTCCAACCCTCTTCTCCTCACTCTTCATAAATTTCCTAACTAACTCAAGCTTTAGCATTAATGGTGAAGAGAATGGGAAATTAAAACTCCAAGCTCAAATTCAATTGCAACTCCATCATTCAACTCCAAATTCAAGTAGAAGATATTGGATTCAAGCTTTGGATTGCTTCTCCTTGCTTTCAAGCTTCATCTTCGTAAATTTTAGTGCAAAGGTGAGATTTTTATCTCACAATTCTAGTCTATAACTATATTGGACTGTTGGGAATGATTCCCTATCACTTTAGCATGCATATTTGCTTTTGGTTTGGATTGGATTGGCGAAAAACTCCGATTTTTGGTGTTTGGGAGAAATTTCTGCATTTAGGTCGTTCTGGCCGTTTTTAGCTCGCTCGGAGTTAGGTCGTGTGGACCTTAGGTCGTAGGTCGCGTACGAGTTAACCCCTAGGTCGTTCTGGCCATTTTTGCTCACTCGCAGTTAGGTCGCTCACGACCTAGGACTTAGGTCGCTTGGAGTTAGGTCGTAGGTCGGCAGGTCTTCAGCTCGCACGCGTTGAAAAGGCACGTCTGGAGTTAGGTCGTTCGCGAGTTAACGTTAGGTCGTTTGCGAGTTAGCGCCCTAGGTCACTCGCGTATAGCTCGTTCGGAATTAGGTCGTTAGGCCTTAGCTCGTATGGACTATGCAATTTGGTTAGGTCGTCCAACCTCAACACCTTAGGTCGTAAGACCTTAGGTCGTAAGACCTTAGGTCGTACCCCTTAGGTCGTTAGGCCTTAAGCCTTCACTATTGGAACTCGTTAGGTCGTAGCAACCATAGGTCGTAGGTCGCTCACACAGAGTTAAGTCGTAGGTCGTCTCCGACCTTATATCGCTCAGCCAGGTTTCACTTTAAGTCGTTAGGTCGTTTGGACCTTGTTTCCAGTTAGGTCGCAAGACCCTTAAACCGTTAGGTCACTAGGTCGCGATGTTTTAGGTCGCTGCACCCTATGCCTTTATAGGTCGTTCGACCTTGCTAACTTTTAGGTCGCGAGTTTTATAAGTCGCTCGCCTCCCTTAGGTCTTCACTAGGTCGCGATGTTTTAGGTCGCTGCACCCTATGCCTCTATAGGTCGTTCGACCTTGCTAACTTTTAGGTTGCGAGTTTTATAGGTCGCTCGACCCTATTCCCCTTAGGTCGTTAGACCTCATTTTGTCTTCACTAGGTCGAACCCCGTAGGCGGTGGCGTTGCCCCCGCACCCCCACCTTGGGGGGTTGTCACCCCCCTGGACCCCCCCTCCGTAGGGGATCTTATCTGAAAAATATTGAGCTGATTTCCTTGGATTTTATTCGCATCTCCGTATGCGATCTTTGTGACTGATTGTTTCTACACTTGCTTATGTGTTTTGTCACTTTATAATATAAAGGTTTCAATACTAGTAGTAAATATCAAAACTCTTTTAACAAACAATTTCAACTCTATTTTTAATAACAAAGCTCTTTTCTTAAACCGTTTTCCAATCTATTAGTATATACAAGCCTTTACCTCACTCGGATGAGAAATCTAATTAAACGACTTAGTAAAACAAGTGGTATGAAACGCTTGCGTTCACTTCGTCGGTTAATTCTTGGACTTGTTCGATTGAACCTCTTGTGACAATTTCATTAGTGAAGATTTACAGTTTGTTCGTAAATATTTAAGTTAAGCAAGTGGTTATGGGACATGAAGCTAAACTTCTATATTTACTAGCTTAGTGTAATTGACACTTCTCGTTGATCTTGATGATCGCTTTATGAATTAGACTAGCAATTGCGCGATGTCTCTTTCATTGCAAGGTTAGACTAGACACCACTTGTGTGATTCCATTCACACATACCTTTCTGCTTTTTGGTTAGTCTTGACCTCATTCTGTGTGATTCCACTCACACATGTGGGGTAGCTCCCCATGGTCTTCGGACCGTCATGTGATAGGCCTCTTTCCCTTTTTATGATTTCTGGATTTCTCGTGTTGATTTCTGGAATTTATGTCATTGACTTGTTCTGAGTACAAGTTTAGGGTATGATGCCCCCTTCGAATCTTTGAGAAGATTCTTGTGATATTGATTATCTCTTATTGATTGATCTTCTGTTGATCATTATTTACATACTTATAGTGGTATGTCGTTATGGATGTTTATGTTTATGCCATATCTTTTATGTTATATCATGTCATCTGATATTTATAGCTAGACTGATCCGTTTATTATTTTCTTAAATAATACTCGGATCAGACCGAGATGTTACAGGTGCTTCTGCTTGACTTCTTCCCAGGGATTCATCACTCTGACTTTTGGCTAACTGTTTAGATTAGCATTTTTTGTTGTATACACTTGAGATATAGACTCATAGTTGTATTCTTTTGTATAGCACGTGTTGCTATTCTTTTGTATTATCGTGGATCTTATTGACCACTACTCTGATGTACACTTTCATGTGTTAGTTATATATTCATATCTTCTTCCGCCTTTGTGATATGGATATCTGTGACTAATTTGTGATATGATTATTTCTATGTTTGTTTCCGAAGATTATTTATGGCCACCGTGTGATAAGCAATTACATGGATGGTCGCTCCTCAACAGCCTTATTCTCCGTGCTAGTTGACAGCACTTCTCCGGAGTGTTCTTGGCTAGCGTGGGTATAGAGGTGGGGCGTCACATTTATCAACATATAAGCATGGAATGGTTCAAGCTTAATAAAATGGTCTCAGATGAAATGAAGGCAAATATGGAATGGAACATAAATGAATGGATCGTGAATAAAATTTAAATGGAATAAAATTTAAATAGAATGTGTCAAGCTAAATAAAATGGTTGTGGATGAATTAAAATAGAAGAAACTAAATAATAAATTGAGTTGGAATCAATTTAAAATGACTATAAGCGTAAGTAATTATTTATTCACACAGATATCATCAAATTTGCACACAAAATTAGTCATTCTATTGTAAACAAAAGTAGATGTATTAACAAAGGTGGATAGAATTGATTTTTAAATCAATTGGAATAATATGGGTTTGTTTAAAATTAAAAATGAATTGAATGTAAGCAAGTGGGTTGTAAACCATTCAAATCGAATGAAAATGGTATATGAATTAATTGAAAACAGTTGAATTAGTATTAAAACTGTATAAATTGCTTATGGAAAGTGTTTAGTGTGCATTGCTTTTAGAATTCATTTGTTTAACTATTGCAAATAAGTGAAATGTTCTTACACTTCATATATATGGCACTTACATGTTTGAATTGAGTAAGCCCAAGTACTGGGAAGCCGTTTGGCTGGATTTTGGGCATGCTAACTGCTAAATAAAATAACCCGCTTGCTTAAAAATGCTAAATAAGGTACGCCTACGCAATAAAAATAGGAAATATGAACTGTTTTTGTTTTTCCGACCGGGTGGGTCGATATATATATATACATATATATATATATATATATATATATATATATCTTTTGTCAAATTGCAAAAGCTCCTCCGTACAAAGGAGACTCTGCCAAAAAAATTCGAAATTTTTGGGAGTTAGAATATTTTTTGGGAAAATTGTTGTTAGTGACAAAATGATTTCAAATTGGAAATTGAAATAAATTAATGAATGAAATTAATTTAAATTAATGATATGAATCAGTTATAAATCGAAGCTAAAATTCAATATTCAGAGTTGAAGATAAATTGAATTCATATGGAAATGGGAAAACTAGTTTAAATAGAAGTAAATATGAAAACTTATATTAGTAAATGTATAAAATGATTTTAAAAAGCTATGATTGGATACTATTGCTAAATAGGATATGCAGGTATTATAAAGGGAAAGGAAAATTGGTTTTGATTTCAGAAGATAAATTTGAATTGCCCAAGTAAAAAGGTATGTGTTTAAATTTCTATATGAAATTTGATTGGGTTTTTGATCTAGCCACTTGGCTTTTTATTATCTTTTGGAATTTGGGAGCCCGTAGAGGCATTTTGTAGTTGTACCGAGCTAGCCGCGCAAAGGAGACACTGGCGAAATTTTTCGGAAATTTAGAAAGTTAGAAATTTTTTGAGAAAGTTTTGATAGATTAAATTTAAATTTAAATTTAAATTTGAATGGTTGAATAAGTAAAGTTATTTGGAAACTATGGAAGGTTTTGGAAAGTTGGTTGGAGTGATAGTGGGACTTTAATAAAAGATATGTTATGGCAAGTTGATAAAACTGTTTGGTTTGGGAAAATAGTAAACGGGTATTAGATCATTTTTCTTCACCGGTAATTTTGGGGACGAAATTTTTTTAAAGGGGGAGGAATGTGACGACCCGGAATTTTTGGACATTTGAAATTGGAATATTTAATTTATTTTAATATTTTAAAGTAAATTTTTAACCTGAATTCAAATATCACTATTTATTTGATAATTAAATTATTAAATTAAATAATTAGAAGTTGGGTAAAATACGAAAACTTGAATTTTAAGCCTGTTAAAAATAATTTGAGGGCTTGTAAAATTTATATTGATAGTATTGAAGATAGTAATAGGGTTAAAATTGAATTTGGCAATGTTTTGTTAAATTTTGAAAATATATCGCTTAAATCGATATTTAGAAATAGCTTTCCGAGGCACAGCCTCGGATTTCGACGAAACAAGTTTCATTGGATCCGTAATATTGTATTATTATCGGATTTCAATTTTCGTAGTGTTTGGTTTTGTCGTTTGGCCGTACGATAAGCAAACGCGTTGAATTTATATCGAAATTTAATATAATAACTGGGTTCAAAAAGCTATCTTCTCCATACGATCGAATTAGGACTCGAAACCATTTCCATTGCGTTCGAAACAGGGGTATAACATTAAAAATGCCTAGCTTCACGCCTTGATCGCAATTTTAAGCTACGTAAAACGAGACAATTTGAATTTAAATTAATATATAAATTTATATACCGTCGTCTACAGCCGAAATTCCCTTCCCATCAGTCTATTTTCTTTCACTATCATACATTTTTCAAAACACTATTTCTTCCCTTCTTCAATACGCCAACATTTCATATTTTTAAGTAAAGCACGACATTCCTTTCTCCTTCAAAGCAGCTCGAAGCCGAAGAAATAAATAAATAAATTATTATATACACGTTCCTCTTCTCGTCAACGTCTTCCTTTCTTAATCCAAATCGTTTCCCTAATTCGAAATCATAAAAAAAAGAATGCAGCGAGCACAAAGTGAATGGTTCACGCGAAGCATGTAGTTCGGGCTCGTGAGCACGAGGACGAGGAGGGGGAAAGTGAAGCTCGAATTTGGTCGCAGATGTCGCGAGGCAGTAAGATTGGGCGATGTTCGATTTGGGGATCATTCGTGTTCGCTGGATTGTTCGTGCGAGGTCTCGAAGCTAGGGTTTCGCATAAAAGAAGTTTTCGACCTGGTGTCTCGAGTCGATGGGTCGCGCAGTTGAAGCGTGTGAGCGCTAAGGGAAGGCGCGACACCTGGTGGAGGTATGACAGTGGTCGTGATTTGAGGGAGTTGCGTTGGTGGTCGTCTCGAGCCCGAGGTGATTCTCGTGTGTGATGGAGTTTTGGCGAAGGAAGGATCGAACAGCTTTGTTAGTGAGGTAATCTTTAGCCTATATTATTATTATTGCATACTTAACTTTAAAAAAAACAAAAAAATGTTGTTATCACTAAAACAGAATATATATATATATATATATATAAGTCATTTTAAGTATAAATGTTTTCAATTAAAGAAGAAAGAAAAAAATATACATATATAAATACTTTATCCTGCAAGTTATTTCAAAGGAAATGGGTTTGATGATTAAACTATTTTAATTTACTTATTTAATTATTGGGTTACTAAGGATAATTTGTTAAAGAAATTTTGGTTGAAAAATTTAAAATTAAATTGTGAGTTAAAATAAATAAGTAAATGTTAATTAATTAATGGATTAATTCAAGTATTAATAAAATCATCTAATGTGTGACAAGGTCAAAAACGGGGAAATCAAGGCAAGATTGAAGTGATTTCAAACCGAAGCAAAGGTGTGTTAATCTCACTCTTCTGAAATAATTGAATGAATGGTTGAATTGATTTGATGTGCTATAATTATAGTGTATAATATATCTTGGAATGATTGATTTCTCACATTATATAGCGGATGAGACCCTATGCGCCGCATAGTAGCGGATGATATTTTATTTAAATCCCATATACCACGATATTCCACCTCGAAGTGGAATTAGTATTTTATGTTGTGCTAACATCTATGGATGCAGGGAAATAGTTTGGAGGGATCCAACTGGATTCCTCAAAATTATTTATGTTGTTTAATATTCTCTGTTATGAATATTCGATATTTTGTGATGAATAATATGGATAATTGGAATATTGACTGTTACGGTTTACTTGAATATATTTTGGTACACTGAGTTATCAAAATATATAGAATTGGATTTATGAAAATAAAAGGAAGAGAATTTGTAAGTGAAATAATTATAGAGAATTTAAATAAATTTAAGAATGAACTGGATAAGAATAATAGTGTAATAAATAAATTCCGTATATGAAAAGTGAATTTTGAATAATCATGAAGATAATGAATTTTAAACTTCAGTGTTATTGTTTAAAAGAATAAAGCATTTATTAAAATTTAAGATTTAAATTATTGAAAAGAATAAAGAAGAAATTGGAACATTTGAAATTGGTATGCTTCAGTTAAAAGATTTAAAATCAAAATGAAAGAAAAATAAATAAATAAAGTCTGTAATTAATGGATTTTGAAATGAAATGTGTAAGTAAAGGAATTTATTTCAAAATGGAGTAAATTGAAAAGCAATTTGAAAATTGATTTAAGTGGTAGAAGTTGGAACTTTAAAAGAGAGGTGGGACTTTGGAATTTATAAACTGGGTTTATATAGGTAAAGTAATATATCAGTGGATATTTGGAGAAATAAATCCACGACGGAAAGTTATTATAGAAATGGAAAATTTTTAAAAAAATAAAAAAATAAATAGTGATTTATTTTTTAAAGGATGTGAAAGAGGTATATTTCCCTGGATAGCCAAGTACGGTTTCAAAGAAATTTTTTAAATATAAGTTAAAAGTTTTAATGTCCTTTCAAAAAGCATGTTTTCAAAAATTTATTATTTCTGATGTTTAAACTCCGAAGTAAGTATTTTTCAAATCGGTTATAGCAGTAGTAATTTAAAAGTCACTTGGTATTTGTTTTTAAAGAGAAAATCTAGTTTTATATTTTATAAAGTAGCCTCATTTTAAATATTCCTAATATATATATTTATATATTTTTAATAAAGTATTGAAATAGTTTTCAATCTAAATGTTAAAATATATTTTATAATAAAGTGTTTTAAAGTTATTTTAAAAATCTAAAGCTTTGTAAGTGGAAATAAATATGTAAAAGGGAGATGGTTTAAAAACTATTTTCAAAAGGGTTGAAAAGGGAAATATATCTTACGACGGTATTTTTAGGTTAATAAATAATTTGGAGAATTTATTTATGTTGATGGATGTTGTGAATGCTAATTGATAGTTAAATAACCGACTATCAATATTGGATAATGCGCTGATCGTTTCGAAGAGACCTGGATCGGGATTAATTTCTCAAAAACCACTTCGATCAGGTTTGTATGTTTTCATTAAAAAACGGGTTCGGAGTCGAAGATGGAGCAGTGAAGTGCAAGGGCTAGTCGCTACTAATCCAGAGTATATTTTCAAAATTAATGTAGTAGGAATAGTGCCTTCGGTTCCGTTCGAACCCGGGACGGAGTTGTATGGATGAATGCTTTCGGAAACATCGTTAGGTGGACGATGGGCATTCTAAGTGAAACGATCTAATGGGTAATGCTTAGCCTCAAGCCTCATCAACCGGGAATGACTAAAAATCAGGGGTTATGCAGCAAGGCTTGGTGGGTAACACCCATTTTCGGGTGCGGTCATCCCTGTCTAGATGTCCCTTTCATTTCGGCTTATTGGTGCGGTTGCTGATCCCAACCATGGGGTGATCTTACCCGGGATTATCCAGTAAGGGGTAGTCCGGGTCTTGTGTTGTTGGGGGTCGGGAGTAAAACTCGATACGATGATCTAGACCAGGTACCATGACAGGTGGTACCTCAGTGCCTAGTCATTAGTTGGAAATCCATTTTCCCTACGCGCCCGTATGGTTATGATTGTGCCCAACTATTGCTGAAATGTGAGATGCAAGCATTTCAGCTGGATTCTATTTTACATTCTATAGACATTATTATAATATCAAAGAATTTTAATAAAAAAAGTGTTTTAGATATTGTAAGGTAAAAACCCGACATGTTTATTTGTGGCGTGGGCTTATGAGATGCTTTTGCTTTCAAAAGCATTTTGAAACTTTAATAATCAATTTGAGTGTGATTCTCACGCTAGTATTCCAGACTGACTCGGGTGTTATTTAACTGTAATGCTCGGGTCAGACCGAGTATTATAGAATACAGGAAAGGATACTGTGGAGTACATGAAACGAGCTGGATGGCGATACGTATGTGATGATCGTGACTTTTCGACGCTCGAAAACCGACATCAATACGTCCACTGTATCAACTGTTGAGCAATCGAATGCCGGAAAACCGTATCGTTATGGTTAAAGAAAAAGAAAGAGGTAGAAGAAGAGAGAAAAAGATAGAATAGAACAGAAATAACAGAACAATATTAGAATCTCACAATCGCAGCGGAACAACATATAATAAATAAATGAATAATATTTAAACAAAGAATTATATCTGTTATTACATTACATCATATTACATTTTATCATCAGAGTGTACAACAACAAACAGCGAAAAAGAAATACTATATACTAGTGAATACGCAACGCCATCCAACTTGCCTCCAGCAACTCCTGAATTCCCGAATATCCTGATAAACCTGACTCTTAACTGCCAGTGTGGAAATTGGTGGGCACCCAGAGTTTAGGAAGGAAAACAATAAACTCTGAGTCAGTCATGAGACTGGTGTGAGAACTTAAAACAGTTTATTTTAAAAGAAAAGAATAGGATAATTTTAAAATAGATTCACCTTTACCACTTTTGAAAACAAATTTCAATCATTTTCCTTACGTGGAAATACTTTCATTTCAAAATGGTTCATTTAAACCAATTAAATAAATCCTTACCGATTTACTTTATATTTACGTTCCAAATCCGTAAATTCATTCCCACACTTCAAAAATAAATCAACGTTTATTTTTAAACAAATTTCCCTTTCTTTTATAAATTCCATAGTGAATTTACAATTCCAAAATCTCTATGAATATACGATTTCCAAATCGATTTCTAATATTCATTTTCAATTTATCTGTAAAAGATAAAATCTCAAAACATTCACTTCATATTGGAAAACATTTCCATACTTATTTAATAATAAGTATTTCACAAATCCATTTATTTTCAACACTTGGAAAATATTCAATATACTTAAATCGAAATTAAGTATATATTTCGTTCTTTAAGGAAGACGTGCGCTTAAACACATTTGTTCGGGCCAAAACGAATGTTACGTAAAACATCGTTACGACGACCCAAAATCACTAGTATAGGGATTCGAAATTAAAATAGATATATAAATCCCAATTCTATAAAAAACATTTCCTTTCGGAAATCATTTACTATAGCAACAGTGTTATAGTCTACCATTTCCTTATAATTCTCGAAAACGTCTATTTCAACAATGAATGTTGAAATCTATGTATTCGATTCATAATACATTTTAAAACATCTTTTTAAAATAACTAACTTCATTTTATAATATCGCTTTCCCAAAACATAACCATTCTTTTATAATATATTCACTGTCCAAAATCGTGAATATACTTCACTAACCCAATTTCAATATTTACTACACGTTTTATTTCAAGAATTTATTCGCTATCCAAAATTGCGAATATACTTATTTTAATAAATTTCTATATTTAATTTATCAAATTTCATTGGTTTCGAATTTATAAACAATGTCCATAAATTCCATTTCTATTTATAAACTTCGATTTATAAATCTCCTTTATTAATCCAATTCAATTTATATATCTCAAATATATACCAAAAGTCCATATTATAAGTTAAATACTTATAATTCATTTATTTACAAAATCGTTATTTTTAAAACTTCACAAACAATAAATCTTATTACTTATAAGATTTCATTTATAGCCTTATTTTCAACATTAACAGAACTCCTTTTAAATTTCCATTATTTTCGATTTATAAAATATATATCTTATAAATCTCATCTATAAACCATTTATGCTTCATCAAAGATTTCAATTTAAATGCAAAAATCTGATTTATAAGTTAATTACTTAAAATCTTTTATTTTACAACATCTATTCATTTTATAACTTCTCAATTTATAAGTCTATAATTTCATTCACTTAAAATTCCATTTTTATACTTCATTTTAACATTTATAAAAACTCGTTTTATAATTTCAATATTTTAATTTATAAATATCACTTTTATAAATCTTTTATATAACTCAATTTATATTATTTTAAAACGTCCTTAAACTCTTTTATAATTTCATCATTTTGATTTATAAAATAATCAAATTTTATAAATCCTATATTTAAACTTTTTACAATAAATTCAAAAATCCCAAATCTAAACTATTTTATAAATCTATTTATTTTAAAAATCACCTTTAGGTTACCTTCATAGAAATCTTAATTTTTATAACATAAAAATTTATAACGTTTTAATTATTTAAAATGAATCAATTCAAAATTTTAATTAAACATATACTTTAAAAAATGACTTTAAATTTCTCTTAAACATCAAAATCATTATTTTTAAACTTCAAAAAATGGATCTAATGATGCAACACACCAAATAGTCAAACATGACATCCAAATATCATATATCGATATGATAATCAACAAATATCACAATATCTGTAATAAATCAATACAGTTGAGGAATCAAGTTGGATCCCTCCAACCTGTTTCTCTGCATCCAAAGATGTTAGCACAATACCAATTCCATTCCAATACGGAATTATCGCGGTATATGGGATTTATAAATTATTATCCGCTTAATAGACGGCGCAATATGGTCTCATCCGCAATATAATGCGGGAAATCAACTCCAAGTACATAAATAATACCAATTTCACTATACGGTGAAATATTCGCGATATATGTTTTTAATAAATAACCTCCGCTTACAAACGGCATATAATGTCTATCTTAACAATCAATAGATAACAATCATCATTCAAACATACAATCAACAATTTTAAATCTAACTATTTAAAATTTGCATCGAACAATTTCGATTGAGTCAGAAGTTCTCACCTTGATTTCAATTTCGTTTTCAGCTTTTTATTTCGAATATTTTTAACCGAAATTTTTGCTAGCTCCAAATGACTCCAATCCAATTCTATAGCGTAGTGCTCGTCCATACGAACCCAACGCAATTTGTTTCGTGCGTTTTCGCCCTCGTATGAAAAAGATATGAATTTTTAAAGTTTTGCACGAATTTAAAACACATAAATTTACAAATTTCTTTTATATTTTACAACCCTAACCATCATCTGCCATTGATCCCCCTCTGCAAATCAGGACCGCCGAACACAAACCCTTCTTCTTCTCGTTCGATTTATGTACGCAACCCTCAGGGTGTAGAAACCCATAGCCGCCGATCTTGCTTCAATTATCGCGACTTTGCCTTCCACTTCCACGACGATCGGAGCATGCCACGTCGAAGCCGCCACCGCCTACTCCCAGCGCCCAGTGACCGACCACACTCGGTGCACCATTTCGTCTCGAAAAACATGAAGAACCGCCGGCCTTTGAGCTTGATTTGTCGTCGATCGGCTCCTCTTAATTCGATCATGACCGTTGAGATCGAAGATCTCTATGTGCTCTACAAGTTTGCTTTAGAAATTTTTTGATAATGGTCGATGGATTTAGAGATAAACGAAGGGGAAGTTGACAGTTTTTCGGCCATTGATATTCCTAGGGCTGGCGGCTCTGAATTGAAACCCTAGGGCTTTAGAATTTTTTGCAAATGTGAAGAGTGAAGGGCTTTTATAGAAAAAACGACGAACACTATTCATCCCGGATTTTCCGAACTCCTAACGAAGCGTGCCGGTTGGCATTTCTAAGGTTTACCCCGTGTTCCGAACACAATGGAACATGTTGCGGAGGCTAATTCGATCATCTGTGCGAGTTACGGTAATAAACGTTCGATTTTAAATTAAATCGATTTAAACTAATTTCTGTGCGTTTTGGCTTGCCCCGGACAAACGGTAAATCCGATTGACACGATATTTGAAATCTTACAATAATATCACATTACAGATCCGATGAAAATGATTTCTTCGAAATCCGAGACTATTTGAAAAATGGCTATTTTAACTTGTCAATTAAATATTAAAACAATTTCGATGCGTTTTGAGCTGCCACGGTCAAACGAAAACTCCGATTGCTATGAAAATTGAAATCCGATAATAACAAACTATTATGGATCCAATGAAACTAGTTCGTCAAATTCTGAGACTGTTCGAAAAATGGCTAATTTCACTAGTCGATTAAATATTAGAATATTCAATTTTCACAAATTAACTTTTAATTCGATTTTAAAAGTTCTATAACATCTATATAACTTCAATATGATAAAATAAAAATTTAGAAATCAATCTCAATCATATTTAACCTAATTTTCAATTATTTCTGTAATTTCAACTATTAAATTATCGATTTAATTAACCAATTAAATCCAGATATTCGAAATAAAATTTATTCGACTTATCAATTTCACTTATTAATACTTAAAATTAATTAAATATACAAATTTTATTTGACAGAAATTCTGGGTCGTTACAACGTACTTCCATACTTGATTTATATTCCGCTGTGAATTCAGTTGTATTAGGACAGGTTATGATTATTGTCCAATTGTGTGTTATGTGATTGATGTATACTCTGATGATATATGTATAAACTGATAGAGTATTTGTTTTTGGTGTAAAGATCTATTATTATCTATTATATTTTATTCCGCTGCGATGGTTAGATTCTGATGTTTTTTTTCTACTTTCTTCTTCTACCTCTTCTTCTGTAACCCAAATGGTTCATATTTCCATTCATCTTGAGTTGATTGATGTAGAATAGGGTTAACTCAAGAGATGCGGGTCGTTACAATTCGCCAACCAATTTTCGACCTTTCAATGATCGTTGATGAACTTTGATGGATTGGCAAATCGTTGGTACCTTGATGTAGAGGAGACCGAGTGCTGCTCATCGGAGTTGTTAATTCATCGAATTAACGACTAGATTGGGGGGATTAATTCATTAGGTTTTCAAGTTCTCTGTGGTGGCCATTCGTTTTGCGCGCCTGCGATGACCGTCGGAAGCCGTGAGGTCGCGCGACCCACGTGTTGGTGAGTTGTGGGGTTCGTTGACGTGAAGAACTCGGTCTGGTTGCGTTGGAGGCGGCGGCCTCTATGGTTCGAACGAATGAAGTTACCTGGAAGCTTGCGTTTCGAATGTGTGAGAGAGTGGAAGTAGAAGGGTGACGTGGCAAACTTTTGGTAATAACCTGTTATATTTATTTTAATTCAATTTTGATTTTCAACCCGTTTTAATCAATATTACTTTTGCATACGAGGTCCGTTTCACATGTAGTTTTCTCTACTAGGTTCGTACTGGGATTCCGGACATTTTGGCACTGGTTTGGATGGATTCTGAGAATGTTCAAATTTGGGGTTTAAATTTGATTTAGATTCAATTTAAATTCAAAAGGCGAGTTTTTTAACCCACTCACAACTTCTAAAATTTCTTATTATGTTAAATTAATTTCTGATGTGATTGGAATTTATTTATTGCTGTTTGGTATATTTTTATCATCATTCCAGTTAAATTTAATTTATTGCATTAAATTATTATTTAATTTATTATTGCATATAAACTGCCAGTTAAATTAATTTATTATTGAATATAAATTGCCAGTAATACTTGTATTTATTATCTGTTCTATATTGATGTTATTGTTTGAATTGGATAATGATTGTGATAAATGGTTGATGATCGATATTGGGTGAATGGATGCTTTATTTTATATTATTATAAACTGCAAATTGTTATGCATTTTTATTTCATTCGGGATTGCGGTTTGAAATGATATATAACCGTATTTTTATCTTAAATTACGGATTGAAATGATAAATATCTGTATCACTTGACTATAGGGTAGAAAATTATATACAGACACCGTGGTCTACATATAAAAATATTTTGAAATGATTTACTATGGTTTTGTAAAGAAATAAATGGTTTTATGAGATGTTGACTTGGATATTTTATAAATTTTATTTGATATATAGTTAAATTCTTGGGTTTAAGCTATGAATGAAAATGTGTAAATAATAAAATAAGTCTAATAATAAAGTTTGATTTTATTAAAATATAATATGGATAAGTATTTACTTAAATTATATTTTAAAATAGAGTTATATTGATTTTTATAAATCAAGGTTGAGAAGATAGTTTTGAAATTGATTTGAGATTTTATTAGATTTTATTTAATTAAGAGCTATATCCATTTGGAACTTGTTGAAATTGGGATTTTAAAAGAATATGGTTTTATAAATTAATTCGGGTTTAAGGTGATTTAAACGAATATATCAAGTCTAAATAAATTGAGGAATATTTAGTTATTGAAATTTGAAGTTTTATTTAAAGGATATTGGATTTATTTAGCAAGTATTTCAAATTTAAATAAAAGTAAAAGTGATTTTGGTATACAAATGAATTATGAAATTTAGTTTTGAAATATTGAATATTTAAGCTTTGAAACATATTGAATTTGAAATGTTTTATTTGAGGATTTAAATCTGCATTTGAAATTTATCTGTGAAATTGAATTAGCTATTTTATTATATAAAGTGGTTTAATATTTAAGCCATTTAAGCAGTGTAGTTATGTTCCAAAGTTGTGAAATTCAGAGTTTTATGTTTTGAAAGGTTATATTTCAAGCGTTTGGTTTCAAAATATTATAACTTTGAAAGTGTTATGGTTTTAGAAAAGAATATATTTGAAATAAAACTAATATCATATTGATTTGGGTTTTTAGAACAGAAATGATATCATATTTATATGATTTTAAAATGGATATTATATTCTGGATTTTAAGTATGATTATTTTAAAATGGCCGTGGTGTTATAATAACTTTTGGCTGTTAAAGAGACCGGGATCGGAAGTTTTCATACTCGCTGCCAACTCCGAAAACCACTTTAACAACCTTGTACGGGATGGAGATTCTAGAATGAAGTAGGACGGTGGTGGCATTTCCTTTGAGGTAAATACGTGGACCCGACTCCCATGAGTTGGCGTAAGGTGGTTAAAACAGGTGCAATTGACGGGCTAAGAAGGTAGCACCGTTTATTGGACACATCCCATCAATATTATATTCTGACTTTGGATTGATTTGGTTGCCATTTTTGATTTTTGATTTGGGGGTGTGGCTTGAGGTGGGCGGTAGTAGCTGCTACGCGTTACTACCGGCCTGGAAGCGTAATTGGTATATCTACCCTGGCATTGCCTAGTTGTGCCGTGTCATCTACCCTAGCGCGCCTTGTACGAGTTTTGTTTTCTCCCGTAGCCCATGGAGTATTTAGGGTAGTCTCTCGATCTGGAGATGCGCTGATACTGGATGGACTACTAGGACTATTACGTGTTAAGGTGGAAAATGTAAAGCCTTCATGCTATTTAAAAGTAAGTTAATTTTACTATAGACATTATTATGATAGCCAAATATTATTACATAGTAAATAGTTTAACGGATCCTTAGGAGATGTGAATCCCAACCATCTCTTAAGTTACTGCACTCACATTAGACACTGGATAAGAGATGTCAAATCCTGTAAACATCTCTGATGTCGTTCCACTCATATTTATTTTACCGTTGATTTAACTCACATAAGATCTTTTAGTTCTGACTCAACTGTTTTGTCTTTTCAATTCGCTCAGGTCAGCGTGAGCATTTCAGGATTTGAAAGACCGTATTTTGGAGGACGAAGACGAAGATTTATTATTATTTATTATAGTATTCCACTATAACATACTGTTCCGCTGCATTATTTATTATTCTCTGGTATATGTAACTCTGATACATATTGTATAAGTATAATCTAATATTTTATAAAACAGCTTCATGACCTGTATATTTGATTATTATATTTTATCATTCCGTTGCAAGATTCTATTTTTTTTCTTTTCCCTGCTTTTTCTTACTTACCCCATAACAATCCGCCCTTCTATATGGTTTAAGTCTGACGTGTGTGGTTTGTCGTCGGTTTAAAACGTACAAAAAGGCGGGATGTTACATCAGGTATCAGAGCTTTGATTTAGCGATAAACCTTAGCTTTATGGGGTTTGACTCTTATCAATAGGGTAGTAATACCCTATGATGAGTCGTTGAGTGTATGTATATATGTATGTATGTGTGTGTGTGTGTGTGTGTGTGTGTGTGTGTGTGTGTGTATATATGAGAGCGTATTTGTAACAACCCAGTATTTTGTGATTATTTCTATTTGTTTATTTTAATTATTTAAATTAAAACTCCTGATTCAAAAGCTTTATTATATTTATTAAATGTACAAATTTTGTTATTTTAAATATAAATTTTGATTTTTGTGTGAATTATAATTTCAAACCTGAATAAATTGAATATTTCCAGAAAAGTGGATTTTTGGTCAATCTGGTCAAACTTCGACTTTCAAATTCAAAATTTAAATGTTTGAATTCTTGAATTTCATCCTTTACTTTGAAAATAGATTTAATTTTAATAATACTGCCTTTTGTTTTGTTGAAATCCGATTTATATGGTGAAAGTTATGCTTTTTACAATATTGTGTGTAAATTGAGTTATTTAATAAAATTGTCTGTTTTAAATTATATAAATAATATTTTATTTGTCATATCATGTTCTATTATGTGTTATATGACATGTTAGGTATATATTTTTGTTTTAAAACATTTTAATGTGATTTTATAATTTTCCAAAGCTTATTGTATTTTATTTTCAATTTTTATAATCTAGTTTCTACTTTTAAGCTATTTTCTTAAATTATTTATATTTATTTAAAATTTATTTATTTATTTTTATTCATGCATTATTTTGTTTTGTTTTTATCTTATTTATCTACAATTTTCATTTGTATAAAAATGCAAAAAGAATAAAGAAATTTGAAGAGTTTTAAACCTTTCACATGCCTTTGTCTTTTCACCTCCTTTTGTCTTTTCAATTCAAACAACTCATGCATTAACTTTTGGCTGACCATACCTCATTCCTTCATTCGTTTCTTCCATCCATTTTCATGTAAGAAAAAGTTTCTCAACCTCAAAATTTCGGCCTCACTTCATCTGAGAAAAATTGGTAAATGTTTTCACTCTTTTTCCATCTTTCTTCTTTGTTTTGTGTAAATTCTTGCCTTGCTTCACCTTCTAATCTCAGTCCATAGCCTCCACCATCACCACCAACTTCATAACCACCTTGTCTAGCTGCAAACCACCTCCATCTCCTCTGACATACCAGGCCATGGCCATCCTTGATGCAAGATCCACACAGAAATGCAAGCAACACTTCCTATATATGCATAGCCGAGCTCCTATCAGCTTCACCACTTCACCACACCCCTTACCTCTTGCATCACTTCCACCAGCACCTACCTGGCCCAAATCCACTACCACACCATCCCCTAGCCTCCAGCAGGTCCCGCCGTGCCACGTAAGGCCATAATCGTGACTTGTTGTTACATAAAAATGCACCTTTGCCTTGTGTTTGTACATTTATGCCATTAGTCACTCAAACAACTTCCATACCTTCACTACCCTTGCTAGGTCGACCATACTTGGCCCATACCTGACCAAATACACACCATGGCAGTGCCTTATCATCCTATAGGCCGAGCATGAGATTTATGGAAGCAAGTGCAAGTGTTTGATTAATTGTTGTTCCTTAATTCTAGCTTATTTAATGTCATATTTTGGGTTGAAATTCATGTTATATGTATTGTTTTGTTTCATATGCACAAGACAACTACATTGGCTCTCCCATAATTGAATCATAGTCATGCTTTTGTGCCTTTTTGGATCTTAGTTTGTGTGTTTGGTTGTTATCTCCAGCTTGTAGAGGTGAGTATTTCTCACCAGACATTCCGTACTTATAAAAGTAGTAAATTGACACCCTGTGAATTGTAGATATTATTATTATTATGTTATAACTGCTTATGCCATGATCATATGATGTTCATCTTATTTATACACCTGTCATATCATATGTTACTATTATATGATGTTATTCTATTTATTTATATATCAGTTTATCACATTGCAAGTTCCCTACAGATAGAATCACTGTGGGTTGAAATGATACATACCCGAACAGACTTTAGAATAGGAAAAAATCGTTATGGGATGAAATGATAGGCCTGAATGATTTTTATTTATTTCATTTAACTTGGGATTGCGGGTTTGAAATGATAAAACCCGGATTTTTTCTTTGTAAATTACGGATTGAAATGATATATTATCTGTATCACTTGACTTAGGTTAGAAAATTTATACACAGACCCGTGGTTAATATATATATTTTCTTGAAATTATAAAATATGTTAAAAATGTAAATATTATGAAATTTTGATTTAAATTTAAATAAAAATGATTTATATAAAATATTAGTGATTTTCTATAAGTTAAATAATAAATAAATTGTAAAGTAGAATTTGAAATATAAGTTAATTTTGGAATTTATGATTTTGTTTTTAAATGTAGTTTAAATTAAGTAAGAAAATATGATAATTTGATTTTGTATTTGAATTTTAAAATGATTTTCTAAAGTGTTATTTATTTTTCTATAAATTAAAAATAGTTAAATAAATAAATGTTTGAAAGTTGAAATTTGAAGTATAGCTTAACTTGAAAATGTGAAAGTGTTTTAAAAATAGAAGTTAAGTTAAGAAGAAAAAAATGGAATTTAAATAAAATTATGAAATGGTAAACTTAATTAAAATGTTAAGTAAATGAAATGTCATAAAATTTTACATTTATTTTATAAGTGAATTACTGAAGATTTAATAATTGTTTGTGAAAATTTCACTTTGTAAAATCATAAATTAATGGGTATTTAAATGATTGTTTTTAAAGTGAGAAAATATGATTTTTATAATTTAAAATGAATTTAAATAAATTTTAATTGTTTATGAAATTTTAGTGAGAGTTCGGAATTTAAATTGACAGCATTCCTGAAATGCTATCATTTCTAAAGTTACAGATATTACAGCATTTTGTAAATGCTGTAATTGATATAAAATGAACTAAATGGCCAAACTGAACTAAGGGCTATTACAGCACTTTGTAAGTGATGTAGTTGCTGAACTTGACTAAAGTTTTAATTGAAATCTAAACCTATTACAGCATTTTACATGCTGTCTTTTGCTAATTGAATTGTTTTTAAGCATAACTTTCCATAGCATTTTCTAAGATTGCTGCGAAAGATGAATTTTCACCGTTTTAATGATTTAAGTGAATAAATGAACTTTGAAAGGGCTAAAATTTTGAGAATTAAATATTTGATTTTAAATATAATGACTTCAAAATTTAATGGTTTAAATGAAGTAATTTGATTTGGAACATAAACCATTTTGAAATGTGACTTGGAAGGATATTTAAATTAAATAAAATGAATGTGGTTTTGGAAAGATATGTATTTTGATATTTGAAATGAATTTGAAATGATATTGGATTTTGAAATTGATATTTGATTTAGAAGTATAAAATAACATTTTTGAATTTTAACCACGGGATGTATTTAATTTATGGTTTAACTGATCCTTAGAGGATGGGCGATCCCAAGCATCCTTTAAGATATTATGCATTACTGCTACAGTTCACTTGAGTTGGTTTACATTATATAAGTATGTATGTCCTGACTCGTGTGTTTTGTGTTTTATGTTATGCTCGGGTCAGCCTGAGTATTTACAGCATAGCTTCGGATTTCTTTTCTGGAGCTAGGAATCGTTGGAGATTCTGCTTGTCTAGTTATCTATTCCCTTTTAGTTTCAGTCATTCTATTTCATCTCAGGTATTTATAAACTTCTATGTATTTGAGATTTCTATTATATATGTTTTTTTTAGACTGATATTTTGTATTATGTTTTTTTGAGAGTTTGTCATAGTAGCTTCATAAACTACTATGGTATTTTAATTTCCGCTGCGAGTTATTATGATATTTCTGTGTCTGTGATTGTATTTCATTTGCTCCAAATTTATTTACAATGCGGTATATTGAGCAATTCAAGTTCGACGTGTGAGGATGTAAATGGCTGAAATTATCGGGTTGTTACATTTGGTATCAGAGTTTTGGTGCGGACCAAAAACCTCATTAGAGATAGGGTAGAAATACCCTATAATGTGTGAAATCAATCATAGAATCATTTTCTTGTGAGAGAACGTATTTTCGAAGTATAAATGATTTCCAAATGATTTTAAAGGAGTTTCAAATATTATTTTGGTATAAAAAATTTCTTATTTTGAGATCAAGATTTTTCTAAGCTTCGTTCCTTCTGTATACACCTTGTTTAGTAATCTCTTGGTTAGGATTCTTATCGACTAAGATTCCTTGAACTTTGGAACGCTCCCGCTTGTTCTGAAATCCAGTCTTGTCCCTATTTTTATCCTTTTTGATTTTTGGGAATTTCATAACTCACTAACCTCTATAAAGATTGGTGATTCTGTAAATCTTTGAATGATTGTAAAGGGGTGAAACTCCTTTATAATTGGCATTGATTCACCAAAGATTTATGTATCCTCGGTTTACAATGCTTTCTATCTCCTGCTCTACCCGGATTCTATCTCTGGCAATCAAATGTCGATTTGCCTTAGATTTCCGCATTGGTTATATTCCTAAAGTTACGGTTGACCAGTTAAGGTCGCCCATGATTTATATAGGCTTATCATATCCTATTTAGTAATTAAATTATATCACCTCCGTTCGAGTTTTTCTTCGAACTAGAATTCTACTTGATTTGAGTTGCTCTAAATTTGAATATCTATTTGTTTGAAATCCATCCTTGAATCATCCCTTGGATATTTGTGTTTGGTTGTATTTTCAATTTGTGTATTCATCGAAATTATTATTTTGATAAGGATGACACTATTTTGTATGTAAAATGTTTTTGACAAGGATTATATACCTTTTAAAAACTGAGATTTGAAGTTTCGAAAGGATTTGAAAATTTGAAATTATAAAAGAAACCGATTCATATAAAATGATTTATAACTGTATGGTTATGAATTTGAAATTTGAGGGATTGAACTCCGGTATTTCGAAAATTTGTTTCTGAATTTTTGAAATTACATGATAATACGGCTTGAAAGTATATTCCGAATAATAAAGAAATGTTTCAAACGACTTTAATGGGTTTCAATGATTTCGAAGAATTTCGAAGAAGTTTTCAAAGTAAATTGAAGTCCAAAACTCACTGATGTCGTTGGAAAGTAATCTCGGTGATGAATGCATGCATCATCGACATTGATTTTCGAGTTTCAGAGTGGGGGAAGGGCCACTCTAATAGCTTTGCTATGCGAGTGATTTTGTGAAACCAGAATTTTGATTTTAGATTTCGAAGTATGGTTTGATTTTCAAAAGATATATGTGTATATATATATACATTTGAAATGATTTAAAGTAAGCCGATGTTCAGTCCCCAAGATTTAGATTTGTTTTGGTATAACCTTATCTGTTGGAATTGATTTACTGATTTGATGGTGATTTCCAACTCTTGGATTGAAAATATGATTTCTTCGACAATTTTGAAGATTCTAGCACTTCCAAATCAATGTTAACTTTCCAAGGCTAAGAAATTTTGAAAGGAATATGGTATTTGATAAAGAATATAAGTTTAGTTTTGTATGATTAAAGTATAAAGTAATATGATTTATATAAGTTTGAAAATGTTCGTTGAGTGAAATAAATAAGTTTATTTTGAATTATACTAGTATGAGATATAGATTTAAAATGTTTTGAATAAAGTATATATATTGAATAATAATCTTTCCAATGTTGAATTGGATTTTCCATATAGAAATAAATAGTTTGAAGGTTTTAAAAAGGGTGGTTTTAAACTTAGTAACCATTTTATATATTTTGAAGATTGAAATGGTTGGGAAATGATTTAATCTTTTTTTGATAAAGAATGTGAATTTGAAATGATAATTGATTTCGATAAATGAATAGCTGAAGTTTATATTAGTATGAAAGGATATTTGGTTTACTTATAATTTGAGTTTATTTAAAAATAATGGATTTATGAAATAAATATTTCAAAACTAAGTAATAATGAAGTAAAATTTGAGATATGTGAAATTGTAAAATTTAGTTTTAAAAAATGGTATATTTAAGCTTTGAAATATATTTAAGATTGAATAGTTTATTTTATAGATCAAATCTATATTTGAAATTTGATAATATTTGAAATGGTTTTGTTGGAAAACTAAATTGAATTGAGACCGATGGCTTGAATCGAATTAAAATTGGAAATTTCAGATTTGGATTTAATTGAATAAATTTGTGAATCGTAAAGAATTAAAGGAATGTTTTACGATTTCAATTGTATGATTTCGAAATGTTACAATTTTCAAAGTGAAATGATTTTGAGTATTTTGGTTTCGAAAGATTTATAACTTTGGAAGAATTAGGATTTTTGATAGTGAATATATGTTTGAAATGGAAATGAATTTGTTTGACCTAAATTTTGTTGATTTGGAAATTTGGTTATTTTCTAAATCTATTGTTTTAAGAAACTTTGAAACTGAGTATATATAATTTGAAAGAAATGATTTGGCGAAATCATATATGATTTTGAAAGTGAATTGATATTGAATGGAATTGAAACTGAGAACCTTATTTTATAAAAAACTTGATTTTGGAGTTATCAAAATTATATAAAACTGATTTGTATAAGTATGAAGTTGATTTGAAACTGTTGATTTGAAAAGGTACTCGATTTGGAAAGAGAAATCTTATGTAATCGGAGTCTATATATGTATGATTCGGTATGCTATTGATTTTGGAAAGTATTCGATTTGAAATGAAATCTTATATATGATGAACTTTATATAAGTAAGATATTTGAAAGTGATTTTGAAAGGTACTATATGATACATATTTTCGAAGTAAAGATATGGAAAGTGCCTTCTGCTTGATATCCGCTTTGTGGCCACATTGTGGATTCATTCTATCGATATTATTCTCTATGATTTGGGTTTTACGGATATGATACTCGAGTGTCCATGGAATTCCATGGCGATCTCTATGGTCTTATAATCGCGACTGCATAGCGTAATTCGCCTGGCTAAGATGTCCTGGGGGTATGGTTGTTTTCTAGGGGATCCAGGTGCAACCATTGTATATCCTGCGATCTATGTAGGTCGTATTAGTAGCGAAATCCGCTGGCTGAGATAGCTTAAGGGTACAGATGTTTCCTGGGGGATCCAAGCATAACCATTGTGTATCTGTGGTCTACTGGTCATCATGGAGTAATTCGCAGGCTGGGATAGCTTACAGGTACTGATGTTTCCATGGGAATCCAGGCGTAACCATTGTGTATCTGCGATCCATGGTAAGACAAATGTTTTGGTTTGGTTGATTTTTTGTATTGTACTTTCCATATCTGTTTTTAAAAGTTTTCCAGTATTTTCACTGGGTGTTGAAACAAGTCTACTAAGTACCAGAAGAATTCTAGCTTTGCGCCTGATCAACGCATGGCCAGAGTCTGTAGGAACGAAAGTAAACTTGTTAGGACATCGAGTTATAAAAGTATTTTGATAAAGCATTACATAAAGGACATTTTGATCGTTTATTTTACTTTTCTAAATGATTTAAAAATGTTTTAAATATTGTTTACTTCGAACTATCAAATTTGAATCAAATGACTATTCATTATATTATAAAATGTTTAAAATGTCATAAAATTTTAAATTGACATTTATAAGGTTTTAAAATAATGGTTTATCCTTGTCTTTCAACCTACTTTACCTTCCAGCTATTCCTACCTTCTTCCTCTTCGTTGGTCCTTTCTGTATTATGGAAAGAGTTGGTTCTTTGGCTTATTGTTTGGATTTGTCCGAGAAACTTTCTGGAGTGCATGATGTATTCCACGTCCCACATCTTCGCTGGTATCTTCATGACCCATCACTTTTTGTTTAGCCTTCTCTTGATAGCTTGGATATTGAGCCTAATTGGACTGTCAAGAGTAAGCTACTTCGTATTGTCGGCAGAGGTACGAAGCAGCCAAGAAGGAGATCTGTTAGTCTGGTCAAAGTACCATGGAGTACCGACGATCGAGATTGTACCTGGAAACAGAGGAGATCATTCGTGTTTCGAATCCGGAATAGTTTTTCAAAGTACCGTTTGCTTTTTCTATCTTACTTTTCCTTATTTTCCTTGTTCGTTCTTTTCCAGGACGAAAAGATTTGAGTGGAGGAGAGTGTAACAACCCAGTATTTTGTGATTATTTCTATTTGTTTATTTTAATTATTTAAATTAAAATTCCCGATTTAAAAAATTTATTATATTTATTAAAATGTATAATTTTTTAATTTTAAATATAAAATTTTCTTTTTGTGTGCATTATAATTTCAAACCCGAATAAATTGAATATTTCCGGAAAAGTGAATTTTTGGTCAATCTGGTCAAACTTTGACTTTTAAATTTAAAATTTAAATATTTTAATATTTTAATTTTATCTTTTATTATGAAAATAGATTTAATTTTAAGAATACTGCTTTTCGTTTTGTTGCAATCGATTTATATTGTAAAAGTTATGTTGTTTACAATATTGTGTGTAAATTGATTTATTTAATAAAATTTTCTATTTTAAATTATATAAATAATATTTTATTTATCTTATCATGTTCTATTATGTGTTATATGACATGTTAAGTATATATTTTTATTTTAAAACATTTTTAAAGTGATTTATAATTTTCCAAAGCTTATTGTGTTTTATTTTCAATTTTTATAACCTAGTTTCTATTTTTAAGATATTTTCTTAAATTATTTATATTTATTTAAAATTTATTTATTTATGTTTATTCATACATTTTTTTATATCTTATTTACCTGCAATTTTCATTTGTTTAAAGTACAAAAAAAATAAAAAAAATTGAAGAGTTTTAAACCTTTCACATGCCTTTGTCTTTTCACCTCCTTTTGTCTTTTCAATTCAAACAACTCATGCATTAACTTTTGGCTGACCATACCTCATTCCTTCAGCTGTGTCTTCCTTCCATTTTCATGTAAGAAAAAGTTTCTCAACCTTAAAATTTCTGCTTCGCTTCATTTGAGAAAAATTGGTAAATGTTTTCACTCTTTTTCCATCTTTCTTCTTTGTTTTGTGTAAATTCTTGCCTTGCTTCACCTTCTATGTTCGGCCCATAGCCTCCACCATTACCACCACCTTCATCACCACCTTGTCCAGCTGCAAACCACCTCCATCTCCTCTGATCTACTAGTCCACGGCCATCCTTGATGCAAAATCCATACAAAAATGCAAGCAACACTTCCTATATATGCATATCCGAGCTCCTATGGCCTTCACCACGTCACCACACCCCTTAGCCACCTCTTGCATCACTTCCACTAGCACCTACCTGACCCAAAGCCACTGCCACACTATCCCCTAGTGACGCAGTGGATTAACAACTTTGATCACGAGATGATGCTTCGTGTCAAATTAATCGATAAAACGATGATGGAATGATATAATGATGAATCGATGGATTAATGATACCAAGGATAAATGCCCAAATCCGTTGATCTTGCGAGATACCGGATTCTAGTTATCTTTAACACGTTGATCGCGCACGATGCCGTGTTAGAAAATCTACGATTCTTCGACGTTGATCTCGCGCACGAGATTCCGTGAATCGGCTTCAAATCCGTTGATTCGAGCGCACTCGAATAACCAAAAATGGAGAAAGGAGATAACACTCAACTTCCAATTTTAAAGAGTCACAAAGCACTCAAAGAAAAGTTTATTCAAAATCAACCTCCTTTACAAAATATCCCACACATCCCTATTTATAGGAAAATTTACAACACACAGTTCGGCCGACCTAACCCACTCGACGACCTACGAGTTACAACCCACGACCTAAGTCACACACGACTTAACAAATCACACAACCTACGCCTTACAAAGTTACAACCACAGACAACTTACGACATAACAGTTTACAACACATAACGACATAAGACATCTGCGACCTAACTCGACACAGCAACAGCAACATCTTCACGCGACATAACAGTCTAGCGACCTAAGAATGATGCGGGCTTAAAGAAAACATGGCGGCGACATAAGAAGGTAGTGACTTAAAGTGAGAAGGCGACTTATAGCTTAAGCGACTTAAAGAACTGAAGAAAATGCGGCATAGTGAAACGACCTAAGGAGATGTGACCAAGGAAACACTTCAGAACGACATAAGAGTAAGCGACTTAAAGTAATTCGGTATACGTCTCAGCTGTTAACCCGTTAGGTCGCTGCTTCCTCTTCCACTGCATATCTTCTATCTCGTTAGGTCACAAGCGACTTAAGGCACACAAGCGATCTAAAGCAACCGAGCTAGCATGGTGCGCTGCATCATCCTCCCCTGATTGAAAAGAATTCGACCCCGAATTCATACATTCCTCTTCTTCGACACAGTTATTCCCATGATATGGAATCAAGTGTTTGACATTGAAAACGTCTACAGTATGGATATGATCCGGCAATTTCAACTGATAAGCATTATCATTGATCTTCTTCAATATTTCTACTGGACCAATCTTTCGAGCTTTCAATTTGTTGTAAGTTCCAACTGGAAAACGAACTTTCGTCAACACTGCGTAAACAAAATCGCCCTCTTTGAAGTTTACACTCCTTCGCTTCTTATCTGCCAGTTGCTTATACTTCTCATGTGACTTAAGCAATCGTTCATGAGCAATCCTGTGACACTCCTGCAACTCATTCATGAAATCACAAGCTCGTTTAACAACCCCTTTCTGACGTGGCACTGTCGACAAATCCAATGGTCCCTTCGGCATTGCTGAATATATTACTTGAAATGGACTGAATCCAGTACTTCGATTAATTGCATGGTTTTGTGTGAACTCTGCCTGACATAATTTCACATCCCAGCTCTTCAAATTATCCTTCACAAGACATCTCAACAAGTTTCTCAAAGATCTGTTCACCACTTCCGTTTGCCCATCTGTTTGTGGATGATAGGCGCTACTGAAATTCAGCTTAGTCCCAACCATCTTCCACAGACTCAACCAAAAATGACTTAGAAATCGAGTATCCCGATCAGAAACAATTGTCTCAGGTAGCCCATGTAGTCGATAAACCTCTTTAAAGAACAATTGAGCAACACGGACCGCATCGGTTGTCTTTTTACAAGCTATGAAATGTGCCATCTTCGAAAATCTATCCACCACAACATATATAGAATCATTTCCTTCTTGAGTTCTTGGTAAACCCAAAACAAAATCCATGCTAATATCAACCCACGGTCTAGTAGGCACGGGCAACGGCATATACAATCCTGCATTCGTAGATGTCCCTTTGGAAACTCGACATATGTGACATCTCTCCACAAATCTTTCAACTTCTTTCCTCATGGAAGGCCAAAAATATGATTGAAAAATAAACTGCAAGGTACGATCTCTTCCCACATGACCTTCTTCATGCAATTCCTTCACAATCTTCATTCGCAAACTGCACTCTGGTATACACAACTGATTTCCCTTGAATAGAAACCCATGTACCAACACATACTCATCCGTCTTCCCTTTCTCGACTTCATCTACAATCTTAGCAAAATAAGAATCCTCAACAAACAATTCTGGAAGTACTTCAAACCCCGTCACTTCAACTCTCATCGTAGTCAACAAATGATTTCTTCTACTCAATGCGTCTGCCACCCGATTTGTAACTCCCGACTTATACTTTACAAAAAATGTAAATTGTTGCATGTATGCAATCCAATAAGCATGCCTGGCTGCAATCTTGTCCTGTCCCTGCAAATGTTTCAATGCTTCATGATCCGTATATAACACAAACTCTTTATGAAATAAGTAGTGCCTCCAATGCTTTATGGCTTGAACAATAGCATAGAACTCCAAATCATAAGTATTATATCTCATCTTTGCTCCTGAAAGCTTCTCACTAAACTAAGCAATTGGATGGCCCCTCTGACTTAATACCCCTCCGGTTCGTACTTTATATGCATCGGTATGTAATTCAAATAGCAACTGAAAATCTGACAAAACTAGAATTAGTGCTGTCGTCACAAGTTCCTTGATTCGCTCAAAAGCAAATACTGCTTCCTTCAACCTTGAAAACTACTTGCCCTTCATACAATCAGTAATAGGCGCCATCACGCTACTAAAATATGGAATAAACCTTCGGTAGAATGATGCTAAACCACGAAAACTTCTAACTTCAGTTATAGTCCTGAGCTGTGGCCAATTTCTGATTGCTTCAACTTTACTTTTATCCACCTGGATACCTTCCTTGGGCAATACATACCCCAAAAACTAAACACTATGCGTCATGAACACGCATTTCTTTGTTGCCGCATAAAATTGCTTCTGACGAAGTATCATCAACACTTCACGCAAGTGTTGTAGATGTTCTTCTGTGCTTCCACTGTATATCAATATATCATCAAAGTATACCACCACGAACTTTCCAATAAACGGTCGAAAGATCCGATTCATCACTCGCATAAAAGTACTAGGTGAATTCGAAAGACCAAATGGCATGACCAGCCACTCATACAACCCTTCTCGTGTCTTGAAAGCTGTCTTCCATTCGTCCCCTGGTCGAATTCGAATCTGATGATACCCACTCTTCAGATCAATCTTTGAAAAGATAGCAGCTCCGTTCAACTGGTCTAACAAGTCATCCAATCTTGGCATTGGGAATCTATACAGCACTGTAATCTTGTTCAGTGCGCGACTATCTGTACACATTCTCCAAATTCCATCCTTCTTCGGCACTAACAATGCTGGTACTACACAAGGTCTTAAACTTTCTTGTACGCGCCCTTGTTCAAGTAACACCTCCACCTGCCTTCTCAACTCTTCGTGCTCCTTCGGACACATTCTATAGTGTGGTCTATGTGGTAACAGAGCTCCCGAAACAAGAACAATTTGATGTTGTATGTCTCTCAATGGTGGTAACTCTTTCGGTAATTCTTCAGGAAATACATCTTCAAATTCCTTCAACACCGGCTTAACTTCTTCAGGAATTTCAACCACTTCACTACTGTCACGTCCAATTAACAAAAATACTTCAGGCTCATCCTCCACTTCTTTGACAAATTCCTTCAAAGATAACATAGTCTTTAGTTCTTCGATTTCCTCCAACTTGCTTTCACACTGTTGTCGCTTTTTAGGAACCAAAGTGATTTTAGTGCCCTCGAACATGAAACTATAGCAATTAGTTCTTCCATCATGTTGCACAGCTCTATCGAATTGCCACGGTCTCCCCAACAGCAAATGAAATACATCCATATCTACCACATCACACCAAATCTCATCCTTATACTTCGTTCCGATGGAAAAAGTTACACAAGCTCTTCGACTAACCTTCACCTCCCCACCTTTCCTCAACCAAGCTAATTTGTAGGGTTTGGGATGCTTCTCTGTCTTTAATGCTAACTTCTTTACAGCTTCTGTAGAGATGATGTTATCACAACTTCTTGCATCAATAACAAACTTGCAAACCCTTCCCAAAGTAGTGCACGTTGACTGAAAGATGTTACTCCTCAACCAGCTAGTCTCCTCTTCCTACTTTGGTGTCAAGCAAGATCTCCTCATCATTAAAGAATATCCTTCGTCTCCCGCCAATAATTCTTCTTCCTCCTCAACTTGTGGTGAATTAGAACATTCTATTTCTGCATCCTCATACTCAACCTCAGCAATCATCGTTCGCTTCTTAGGGTTCGAACATTCATTGCTCTTATGACCAAACTCTTGACAGTTATAACACTTGAAATTGTTGTTGACCTTGGTCTTAGCAATTTCATTGACGACTGGTTTAATTACAGCCTTGGAAAAATTAGTATTGCTACTAGCCCCTTTCATTTGATTGTTGGAATTTGTAAATGCACCAACTCTGCTCCCACCTTGCTTCTCCCAAGCTAGAGCTTTCTGGTGTGCTTCAGCAACGGATTGGATCAAACATATTCACCATATCCTGAATTTGCATTCTCAATCCCCCAACAAATCTAGCTGTCAACTCTTCTTCTGTCTCCATGATATCGTTTCTAGCAATCAGTTGATAAAATTCATCCGCATAGTCATTTACCGACTTTGTCCCTTGTCTTAAATTCTGTAAGCACTGATACATAAGAGATTGATAATCATAAGGCAAGAAAGTAGCCTTCATCAACTTCTTCATCTTCTCCCATGAAACAATCTTCGACTTTCCCATCATTTCCCTTGTAAGTTTAGTTTGTTGCCACCATGCCATAGCTCTTCCCCCCCAATCGTGTAGCAACCAACTTAACTCTACGATGCTCGGGTACTTCCTTCAAGTCAAAATTTTCTTTAACATTTGAAACCAATCCAAAAATTCTTCCGCTATCATTCCCCCTTTGAATTCTGGAATCTCTATTTTCATCCCCGACTCCCATTTATGATCATCTTCTACATCCCGATATTGACATCGTACTTAGTCTCGATCTTGATAATGAATAGTACCTCTGTCACCATCTTCATCATAATCAAATGTACTTCGGTATCTATCTCGACCATCTACATCTCTATGATCACGCATATCTCTTCTACTTTGTCTTTCAGCATCACGATACAGATCATCTTCAAATCCACGATAAGTTCTTCTCTCTTCACCTCGATACTCTTGATGTTCTTGCCTCATAGAAACCGATGATTCCCTTCGATCTCGATGGGATTGTTGTGACACCCTCCTCGCTTCCGCAACCAATGGCGAAACTCTGTTTCCTCCATGGTTCGAGATTGGTGACCTTCTCCTTTGACTTCGATTCATATCATTCATCAATTTCTCTAACTTTCCAATACCTTCATCGAACTTTTCATTGATACGTTGTTCCATTTGCTCAGCTTCTTGTCTTCGATATACATCTTCAACATTTTGAAATCGATTAGCACGTCTCGGAGGCATTGTCGAATCTTCAACAAATCCAAACACACTTCAACTCGAATTCAACTTACAAATTGATGCACGACTCCAACTTCTAACTCTCGGCCTTGAACTCTAACACTTCAACTCGGCCCCATCAGGCTCGGCTTAGCTATGATTGGCTAAGTCTAGCTCTGATACCAAATTGACTTAACAACTTTGATCATGAGATGATGCTTCGTGTCAAATAAATCGATAAAACTATGAATGAACGATATAATGATGAATCAATGGATTAATGATACCAAGGATAAATACCCAAATCCGTTGGTCTCGCGAGATACCGGATTCTACCTATCTTTAACACGTTGATCGCACACAATGCCGTGTTAGAAGATCTACGATTCTTTGACGTTGATCTCGTGCACGAGATTTCGTGAATCGGGTTCAAATCCGTTGATTCGAACATACTCGAATAATCGAAAATGGAGAAAGGAGATAACACTCAACTTCCAATTTTAAAGAGGCACGAGCACTCAAACAAAATTTTATTCAAAATCAACCTCCTTTACAAATGACCCACACATCCCTATTTATAGGAAAATTCACAACACACAGTTCGGCCAACCTAACTCACTCAACGACCTACAAGTTACAACCCATGACCTAAGTCACACACGACATAACAGATCACACAACCTACGCCATACAAAGTTACAACCACAAACAACTTACGACATAACAACATAACTGTTTACAACACATAACGACATAAGACATCTGCGACCTAACTCGACACAGCAACAACAACATCTTCATGCGACATAACAGTCCAGCGACCTAAGAATGATGCGGGCTTAAAGAAAACATGGCAGCGACATAAGAAGGTAGCGACTTAAAGTGAGCAGGCGACTTATAGCTTGAGTGACTTAAGGAACTGAAGAAAATGCGGCATAGTGAAACAACCTAAGGAGATGCGACCTAAGGAAACTCTTCAGAACGACTTAAGAGTAAGCGACCTAAAGTAATTTGGTATACATCTCAGCTGGCAACCCGTTAGGTCGCTGCTTCCTCTTCCACTGCATATCTTCTATCTCGTTAGGTCGCAAGCGACTTAAGGCATACAAGCGATCTAAAGCAACCGAGCTAGCATGGTGCGCTGCATCACCTAGCCTCCAGCAGGTCTGGCCATGCCACATAAGGCCATAGCCGTGACTTGTTGTTGCATAAAAATGCACCTTTGCCTTGTGTTTGCACATTTATACCATTAATTACTCAAACAACTTCCATACCTTCACTACCCTTGCCAGGCCGACCATACTTGACCCATACCTGACCAAACACACCCCATGGCAGTGCCTTATCATCCTATAGGTCGAGCGTGAGATTTGTGGAAGCTAGTGCAAGTGTTTGATTAATTATTGTTCCTTAATTCTAGCTTCTTTAATGTCATATTTTGGGTTGAAATTCATGTTATATGTATTGTTTTGTTTCATATACACAAGACAACTACTTTGGCTCTCCTACACTTGAATCGTAGTCATGCTTTCGTGCCTTTGTGGATCTTAGTTTGTGTGTTTGGTTGTTATCTCCAGCTTGTAGAGGTGAGTATTTCTCACCAGACATTCCGTACTTATATAAGTAGTAAATTGACACCATGTGAATCTGTAGATATTATTATTATTATTATGTTATAACTGCTTATGCTATAATCATATGATTTTCACCATATTTATACACTTGTCATATGTTATAACTGCTTATGCTACGATCATATTGTAGGATCTAGATTAACCCTAGAGGGGGGTGAATAGGGTTATAGCAAATTTTCTCGATTTAAACACAGAAACAAACTGCAGAAATAAATATGCTGAAAAGTAAATCACACTCAAAATTTACCCAGCTTCGGCAACCCCTGCCTACTGCTACATTCATAGATTTCTATTAGAATTAAACAGTCTCCCGCTTACAAACACTCTAACAGACTCGCAAACCCTGCTCCCTCTTACAAACACTCTAATAGACTCGCAACCCCTTCTCTCGCCTATAGAGTTTTGCAAACTCGCAAACCCTTGCTCCCGCCTATAGAGTTTTGCAAACTCGCACATCCTGCTCACTGAACTAATTCTAACTAGACAATCTGACACTACCTACAACCTAGGTAGTGATTTTACCAGTTCTTTGATTCGAAAATTAGAAACAACAAATAAAAACAATTAAACCCAAAACCCCTTTAATAAAAATAAGGCCAGCTTTTTTATTCTTTAACCCGATCCTTTTCTCTTGCTTTTGAAACAATTGTGGCCGATCCTTTTTGCCACTAAATTAGGGCTTCTATTCCCTTGTGAAAATTGGGGCTTTGATTCTTCGTTCGATCTGATTTGTGTTGCTCTTGCTCGCGCTCGTTCTCTGATGATCGATTCTCTTGAGATCGGCTGCTTGGTTGACTTTGAGATTGCGAATCGTTTGCATCTGCTCCTTTGATCGAGTTCGATAGATTCGTATGTATTCTCTTTCGTTGCTGTTTTAATTGCTTGCTTGAACTCGATGCCTATGATGAATTCTTGGGTTTGGTATTTCTATGAATTCGACACTTGAGTTTTTTTGTATCAATTCGATACTTTCCAAAATTGTTGCTTTCCTGATGCACATGGCTTTCCTGATATATTTTCTCGACTTGATACTCACGGCTTTAACTTGAGAACGTTCGATCCTTCTTGTGTCAAACGGCCGAAACTTTCCCTTTTTAAGTTTCTTTGACTATTTCAAAGATACGCACTTGAATTTAAGTTTTTTTTCGTGAATTTCTCTGACTTGACTTTAGCATCCTTCCATGATTTCAACTTCACTGTGAATCATTGTTGCATTCCATTTGTTCTGGCTTCACTATTGCATTTGCTCATTTTAGTTTGCACTTGCACACTGCACGTAGCTTATTGAAGTGTCTGCATTTTTTAATCTTTCGACTTTCACTATGAATTACTTAGCTGACTTCCACGGCTTCATTTGGTTGTTGCATTATTCATGTTGTTGTGCATTTATATCACTTGAGACTGCTGTGTATTGGTATCACTGCAAAACTGCATGTTACTGTCTTGTGAGACCGTCTCTGGTATTTGCATACATGCAAACTTGTGTATCTTGTCTCCATGTATTCACGTACACTACTGTGTTCATAATGTGGTTTCATGCTTGTGACATTCATGTCGATTCCATTTTTGCTGTGTCATTCCTCTTCCTGCACTTAGTGTTCTGGTCATTGATGTTCTTGTTCAAAACTACTGTGTCACTGTTTGTTCACCTTGATTCTGCTTTACTTGTAGCTTGCTGTACATATGAACTTGCATTGCTTCGAGTTGTATTTACACCACTTTCTGTTGCATTCATGTACACTGTCATTGCTATATTGAGATCACTGTAGTTTTCATTGTGTTGCACATTTGTGGTCTTCATTTGCACGCTACTGATTTGTCTGACCTGAATTTGATTCATTTGAACTTGTTGTTGCCAGTTTGCCTTGCATCACTGCATCCATTCTGCTTGGTCTGACCTTTGATATCTTGTAGCCTGGTCATTGCTTGCATGAGTTACTTGCATTGGTGCATTGTCTTACTGAACTTGATTCTGGTCATTGCTTGTGTGATCTTGAGTTTCTGTGTTTGGTCACTGATGCATGCATGAATTGAACTATTGACTTGGTCATCTTATACTTCTGGATGCACTTGTCTGATTGTCTGGACAATTGTTTTATCACTTTGGCTTCACTGAGTTTGTTGTGCACTTGCTTGAGTTTCACTGTCATACTTGGTCGTGCTGTAGTCTTCAAGCATATTGCCGTGATTGTAGTTTGCATTATGTTGGTTTGGCTTGAACTTGATATTGTTGAACCTGTTAGTCGAGCTTGCATACTTCATGCTTGCACTGTTCATTTATGTTGCAGCTGGTCTTTGCATCCATTCATGTTGATTTTTGAAATTTCACTTGCATTGAATCCAGTTTCAAAAAACTCGGGTTTGACCTTGTGCTCGTGTTGTGATTTTGAGTATATTGCACGTGTGTTGAACCTGGTTTTTCACTTGGGTTTGACCTGTGCTCACCTGTCCCTGTAGCATTATCAAGTGTATATTGATGTGCACGGCCTTGTGGCATGTACAGTTATACACTGTGCATGTCACATAGTTCGTGTGTGATGAATTCAAATGTGAATGATGACGAACAACCCAAATAACTTAGGCAAACAATATTTTCAAAAATCATATTTCATTTTATATTGCAAAAATATTTCTTTTTCAATTTTACTGCGTTAGTGAATATTTTTGCAGATTTCTCAGATGCTGGAATCAGAATGGAATGCAGTTGAAGACAAAATACGAGTGTGAGTGATATGTCGTGAGGTTATTAATGTAAAAATAATTGTGATGTAATCAAAATTGTATATGTATAGTGAGAGCTTGAATTTGTACTATTCAAGATTGTAATAAATATTTGTTTGAATAAAATTTCTATTTGAATTCAAATTCGGTGTAATTTATTTTATTCAACAAATATTTATTTAATCTATGAAGAAAAAATAGTACATTACCAAATACATTTAAATGAATATATATATGTTTATTATCATCAAACAAAAATCATATACTCGCATATTCCATAATCTCCCCCTTTTGATGATAACAAACATATATTTATGATTTTGACTGTGTTAAATGTATTTGATCAATGATATACACTAATTGCTCCCTCTATTTAAATGCTTCCTCTCTACATGATGCTCCCCCTACATATATGCATATAAATAGAAATATACAAATGACCCTAGATGCAATGGAAATTTTTTTGACATTTGCTTAATTTTATTTGACAAAATCTTAACTTTTCTCTCCCCCTTTTGTTATCAGCAAAAGAACGATAGTGTTAGAGAAAATAGAGATAGAGTGATCGATATTAATCCAACATTAAACTCAAATTGAATATAAATATTAAACTTCAATAAAAATCAAGCAAAAATCATAACTACCCTTGTTAGGCGCATATTCCACTTTTAGAAAGAATGGAAGTGATGTTCTAATGTAAAATCATACAATTGTATCAACTTGTGGTACATTTATATCAGGAATTTGAATATCTACTAATCATGCATAACCGTTAGGACTTTTAAATGAGATTGGTAGTATTCCAATTTAATTTAAAAAAAAATGAAATCAAGTATCTTCTAACCACGCATGACCGTGAGGACTTTTAAATGGGATTAGAATCAACTTGTCTATTTAATCAGTTAATTTTGATATGTGTTCCATACATGCATAACCGTAAGGACATTTAAATAAGCATGGAAGCACATAATCAAAAATCCAAGTAATTCACCCATGCATAACCGTGAGGACTTTTAAATGAGAGTGAATACTTTGGATATTTATTTATTTATTTTTTTAAAAATGTGACATAAAAAAACAAATGATTCCTGATTGTAGTACCACATATCGACAAACTATATTTAAGATTTGATAAACAATGGTCGATAGAAATATGATAGATATAGAAATGTTCATGGAATCTTTACCCAACAAAAAGTTTTATAACTCTTGTTTGAATTCCTAAAGAAATTTTCCAAATATACTCTCTTGAGTAATGTATGTTAAATATCAACACTTATCACCTTTTCAATCACTATTTATCTTTTTGATAATTAGTAGGGAGTCGGATTAGTCAAAATTTGTCATTTAAAATCAAATAAAAATGACTAGTCTGAAAATATGGTCGACAATAATTTTCTCGAAGGGGTTATATGAGAAAAAATTTCTGCTAATTGAAAATTATTTGTAATGAAAAATATGCAGATATTTTCTTTGAAAAACGATGCTATTACTAAATGTCTCTAAAATCACGTTCAACTAGTAATTTTTCTATCAACTAGATTACCAGTGTAATCTGCATCTGAGTTTCTCTTTCACTCCAAAATATCACTAACTAAATTTGATAGACCAGGCCATGAAGAGTGCATCAAAAAATTTCAAACTCAATTTTAACAACAATTTAAATGACTTTCTTTGAATTTGAATTTAAGCCATGTAAATAATCAGAAAACCATGAATATAGAGTTAGCCGAAAAAATATTATCATCCAACAAAACACTATGTTTAATCCAAACATATATGTATGAAGTAATTTAAAGAATAGTGTTTTTGGCATAAATATAATTGGCCAACTATGTTGAACAAGCCAGAAAAAATCATCTCTTTACAACATCTCAATATTGACTGATTTCATTCATAATACGGTGCAAATTATCACATTTAATATATCTTCACCTGTTTTACCTTTACGATAATTTTTTTGTGATTGCCCATTGTGATTCTGTCACCTTTGTACTAGGCTAAGGAACTTTGCTTTGTTGCCCATTGTGTTTCTGGAACAGCCAAAATCCAGAGAACACTGTTGTTGTTCCTTAGACTGCCACCATACCTACACGATTAAAGATTTTTGTGACCTATTTATTTTTATAGGTCCATGGTTGTTAGTGGCAGAAGCATTGTGAATAAACAATCCCTTTAGAACCCAAACTTGTTTTGTCTTTTCATTCTTGTTCCAATAGTCATGAAATTTGTTTGTAGAATTCTTAGGAACCCAAACTTGCATAAATTTTGTGTTCTTGTTCCTGTGACTACAATTTTCAACACGATGTCCAATTATTTCACATTTATCAAAGACACTCTTTCCTTTTGCATTACCATCAACTTGTGTTTTCCCAAAACCTAGTCCTTTTCTGTTGTTAGCAAAAATTTGATTTCCCAATAACATGTTGAATGATTTTTCTCCACTTGAAAAGTTATTCAGAGATTTCTCAAGATTTTGGACTTTGGTTTTTAGTGTTGTGTTTTCAGTGACAAGTGAGGTGCGTCTATTTATAAAATCTTTTTTCCTAGTGTCAATGATTTCCTTAAGGCTCAAGTTTTCTTTTTCAAGATTCTCAAAGCTATTCTTAAGTCTTGATAATTCTGAATCTAAAATTTTACATTTTTTACATTCTAGGTTTTGAATATTTTCAAGCTGAGTTTCTAACCTAAAATTTTCATGAGCAAGTTCTCTCCTATTAGATTTCAGTTTTTCAAGTTTAGATTCAAGAGTATCAACTTCTTTAGTAAGATCAAGACACATAAAAACAAGTTATTTATAAGAATAGTCACCTACCTTACTAGATTCCTCTGAGCTTGCTTCTGAATCTGATTTTGCCATAAGACACAAGTTAGCCTCCTCTGAGCTACTGTTCGAAACTTCCTCTCCTTCTTCATCATCCCAAGTTGCTGCAAAGGCCTTCTTCTTCTTTTTCTTTCCTCTGTTGTTTTTGAGAAGTGGGCATTGTTGTTTGAAGTGGCCAGGCTTGTTGCAGTTAAAGCATGTCGATTCATTATCGGAATTGTCAGAATCTTTTGACCTATTACCACTTGTTTTCTTCTTGCGTGGCTTGAATCTTGACCATTTTCTAAGATTATTGACAGCCATTGCAAGCTCTTCAATTGGATCTTCTTCTTCTTCATCGCTCTCTTCTTTGCTATTTAAGGCAATCATCTTCTTCTTTGGTTCGGAGTTGTTGCGTTCCTCTTTTGCTTTTAGCTCAAGCTCATATGTCATCAAGTTGCCGATCAACTCCTCCATGCTTAGTTTACTCAGATCTTTCGATTCTTGTATTGCCGTGACTTTTGCCTCAAAGTTCATAAGTAAAACTCGTAGCACCTTCCTCACAAGCTCTACCTCAGTGAATACCTTTCCAAGCGCTCTAGCGTTGTACACCAAAGTTGAAAAGCATCCAAACATGTCCTTTATGCTCTCGCTTTTGTCCATTACAAAGTTCTCGTATTCATTGCTGAATAAGGCTAGACGAGACTCCTTGACTTGAGAAGTTCCTTCATGTGTCACCTCCAAGGTATGCCAAATTTCCTATGCAGTTTTACAATGAGAAATTCTATTAAATTCATTCTTATCAAGAGCACAAATCAGAGCATTCATGGCTTTAGCATTTGTAGTTTTTAATTTCTTATCGTTAGCATCCCACCTATCCTTAGGTTTAGGAATCTCAGTATCACCAACAGTTATAGTGGGAGATTTATAGCCAATTTCAACAATGTCCCAAACATCATAATCAACACAATTCAGATAAATACCCATCCTAACTTTCCAATAAGCATAATCATTCCCGTTAAACATGGGTGGCCTAACAATAGATTGCCCCTCAAAAATAGCATTATTTGATGAATTCATGACTCTAGAGTTAAAGAAAAATACCGTGCTCTGATACCACTTGTAGTATCTAGATTAACCCTAGAGGGGGGGTGAATAGGGTTATAGCAAATTTTCTCGATTTAAACACAGAAACAAACTGCAAAAATAAATATGCTGAAAAGAAAATCACACACAAAATTTACCCAGCTTCGGCAACCCCTACCTACTGCTGCATTCCCCAATTTCTATTAGAATTAAACAATATCCCGCTTACAAACACTCTAACAGACTCACAAACCCTGCTTCCGCTTACAAACACTCTAATAGACTCACAACCCCTGCTTCCGCCCATAGAGTTTTGCAAACTCGCAAACCCTTGCTCCCGCCCATAGAGTTTTGCAAACTCGCACACCCTGCTCATTGAACTAATTCTAACTAGACAATCTGACACTACCTACAACCTAGGTGGTGATTTTACCAGTTCTTTGATTCGAAAAGTAAAAACAACAAATAAAAACAATTAAACCCAAAACCCCTTTAATAAAAATAAGGCCGGCTCTTTTATTCTTTAACCCAATCCTTTTCTCTTGCTTGTGAAACAATTGCGACCGATCCTTTTTGCCGCTAAATTAGGGCTTCTGTTCCCTTGTGAAAATTGAGGCTTTGATTCTTCGTTCGATCTGATTTGTGTTTCTCTTTCTCGCGCTCGTTCTCTGATGATCGATTCTCTTGAGATCGGCTGCTTGGTTGACTTTGAGATTGCGAATCGTTTGCATCTGCTCCTTTGATCAAGTTCGATAGATTGGTATGTATTCTCTTTCGTTGCTGGTTTAATTGCTTGCTTGAACTCGATGCCTATGATGAATTCTTGGGTTTGGTATTTATATGAATTCGACACTTGAGTTTGTTCATATCAGTTCGATACTTTCCAAAATTGTTGCTTTCCTGATGCGCACGGCTTTCCTGATATATTTTCACGGCTTTAACTTGAGAACGTTCGATCCTTCTTGTGTCAAACGGCAGAAACTTTCCCTTTTTAAGTTTCTTTAACTATTTCAAAGATACACACTTGAATTTAAGTTTGTTTTCGTGAATTTCTCTGACTTGACTTTAGCATCCTTCCATGATTTCAACTTCACTGTGAATCATTGTTGCATTCCATTTGTTCAGGCTTCACTGTTGCATTTGCTCATTTTAGTTTGCACTTGGACACTGCACGTAGCTTATTGAAGTGTCTGCATTTTTTAATCTTTCAACTTTAACTGTGAATTACTTAGTTGACTTCCACGGCTTCATCTGGTTGTTGCATTATTCATCTTGTTGTGCATTTATATCACTTGAGACTGTTGTGTATTTGTATCACTGCAAAACTGCATGTTACTGTCTTGTGAGACTCTCTCTGGTATTTGCATACATGTGAACTTGTGTATCTTGTCTCCATGTATTCATGTACACTACTGTGTTCATAATGTGGTTTCATGCTTGTGACATTCATGTCGATTCCATTTTTGCTGTGTCATTCCTCTGCCTGCACTTAGTGTTCTGGTCATTGATGTTCTTGTTAAAAACTACTGTGTCACTGTTTGTTCACCTTGATTCTGCATTACTTGTAGCTTGCTGTACATATGAACTTGCATTGCTTCGAGTTGTATTTACACCACTTTCTGTTGCATTCATGTACACTGTCATTGCTATATTGAGATCACTGTAGTTTTCATTGTGTTGCACATTTGTGGTCTTCATTTGCACGCAACTGATTTGTCTGACCTGAATTTGATTCATTTGAACTTGTTCCAGTTTGCCTTGCATCACTACATCCATTCTGTTTTTTCTGACCTTTGATATCTTGTAGCCTGGTCATTGCTTGCATGAGTTACTTGCATTGGTGCATTGTCTTACTGAACTTGATTCTGGTCATTGCTTGTGTGATCTTGAGTTTCTGTGTTTGGTCACTGATGCATGCATGAATTGAACTATTGACTTAGTCATCTTGTACATCTGGATGCATTTGTCTGATTGTCTGGACAATTGTTTTATCACTTTGGCTTCACTGAGTTTGTTGTGCACTTGCTTGAGTTTCACTGTCATACTTGGTCGTGCTGTAGTCTTCAAGCATATTGCCGTGATTGTAGTTTGCATTATGTTGCTTTGGCTTGAACTTGATATTGTTGAACCTGTTAGTCGAGCTTGCATACTTCATGCTTGCACTGTTCATTTATGTTACATCTGGTCTTTGCATCCATTCATGTTGATTTTTGAAATTTTACTTGCGTTGAATCCAGTTTCAAAAACTCGGGTTTGACCTTGTGCTCGTGTTGTGATTTTGAGTATATTGCACGTGTGTTGAACCCGGTTTTTCACTTGGGTTTGACCTGTGCTCACTTGTCCCTGTAACATTATCAAGTGTATATTTATGTGCACGGCCTTGTGGCATGTACAGTGATACACTGTGCATGTCACATTGTTCGTGTGTGATGAATTCAAATGTGAATGATGACGAACAACCCAAATAAATGAGGCAAATAATATTTTCAAAAATCATATTTCATTTTATATTGTAAAAATATTTCTTTTTCAATTTTACTGCGTTAGTGAATATTTTTGCAGATTTCTCAGATGTTGGAATCAGATGGAATGCAGTTGAAGACAAAATACGAGTGTGAGTGATATGTAGTGAGGTTATTAATGCAAAAATAATTGTGATGTAATCAAAATTGTATATGTATAGTGAGAGCTTGAATTTGTACTATTCAAGATTGTAATAAATATTTGTTTGAATAAAATTTCTGTTTGAATTCAATTTCGGTGTAATTTATTTTATTCAACAAATATTTATTTAATCTATGAAAAAAAAATAGTACATTACCAAATACATTAAAATGAATATATATATATATATATATATATGTTTATTATCATCAAACAAAAATCGTATACTCGCATATTCCACACGTATGATTGACACCACGTGACTTTAGAATAGGAAAAAATCGTTATGGGATGAAATGATAGGCCTGAATGATTTTTATTCATTTCATTTAACTTGGGATTGCGGGTTTGAAATGATAAAACCCGGATTTTTCCTTTGTAAATTACGGATTGAAATGATATATTATCCGTATCATTTGACTTAGGTTAGAAAATTTATACACAGACCCGTGGTTAATATATATATTTTCTTGAGATTATAAAATATGTTAAAAATGAAAATATTATGAAATTTTGATTTAAATTTAGTTAAAAATGATTTTTATAAAATATTATTGATTTTCTATAAGTTAAATAATAAATAAATAAATGGTAAAGTAGAATTTGGAATATAAGTTAATTTTGGAATTTATGATTTTGTTTTTAAATGTAGTTTAAATTAAGTAAGAAAATATGATAATTTTGTTTTTATTTGAATTTTAAAATGATTTTATAAAGTGTTATATATTTTTCTATAAATTAAAAAAAGTGAAATAAATGTTTGAAAGTTGAAATTTGAAGTATAACTTAACTTGGAAAATGTGAAAGTGTTTTAAAAATAAAAGTTAATTTAAGGAGAAAAAATGGAATTTAAATAAAATTATGAAACGGTAAACTTAATTAAAATGTTAAGTAAATGAAAGGTTATAATAGTTTACATTTATTTTATAAGTGAATTATCACAGATTTGATAATTATTTGTGAAAATTTCACTTTGTAAAATCACAAATTAAGGAGCATTTAAATGATTGTCTTTAAAGTGAGAAAATATGATTTTTATAAGTTAAAATGGATTTAAATAAATTTTAATTGTTTATGAAAGTGTAGTGAAAGTTTGGAATTTAAATTGACAGCATTCCTAAAATGTTATCATTTCTAAAGTTAAAGATATTACAACATTTTGTAAATGCTGTAATTGATATAAAACGAACTAAATGGCTAACATGAACTAAGGGCTATTACAGCACTTTGTAAGTGCTGTAGTTGCTGAACTTAACTAAAGTTTTAATTAAAATCGAAACCTATTACAACATTTTACATGTTGTCTTTTGCTAATTGAATTGTTTTTAAACATAACTTCCCGTAGCATATTCTAAGTGCTGTGAAAGTTGAATTTTCACCGTTTTAATAAATTTAAAAGAATAAATGAACTATGAAGGGAATAAAATTTTGAGAATTAAATATTTGATTTTAAATATAAAGACTTCAAATTTTAATGGATTAAATGAAGTAATTTGATTTGAAATATAAACCGTTTTGAAATGTGACTTGGAAGGATATTTAGATTAAATAAAATGAATGTGGTTTTGGAAAGATATGATATTTTGATATTTGAAATGAATTTGAAATGATATTGAATTTTGAAATTGATATTTGATTTAGAAGTATAAAAAAACATTTTTGAATTTTAACCATGGGATGTAGTTAATTTATGGTTTAACTGATCCTTAGAGGATGGGTGATCCCAAGCATCCTTTAAGATATTGTGCATTATTGCTACAGTTCACGTGAGTTGGTTTACATTATATAAGTATGTATGTCCTGACTCGAGTGTTTTGTGTTTTACTTTACGCTCGGGTCAGCCTGAGTATTTACAGCTTAGCTTTGGATTTCTTTTCTGGAGCTAGGAATCGCTAGAGATTCTGCTTGTCTAGTTATCTATTCCTTTTCAGTTTCAGTTGTTCTATTTCAGCTCTGGTATTTATAAACTTCTATGTATTTGAGATTTCTATTATATATGTTTTTTCCAGACTGATATTATGTATTATGTTTTTTTGAGAGTTTGTTATAGTAGCTTCATAAACTACTATGGTATTTTAATTTCTGCTACGAGTTATTCTGATATTTCTGTGTCTGTGATTCTGTGATTGTATTTCATTTTCTCCAAATTTATTTACAATGCGGTATTTTGAGCAATTCAAGTCTGACATGTGAGGATATGAATGGTTGAAAATATCGGGTTGTTACAGTATTTGTTAGTGTTATAAAAGTTTTGTATTGTGTTAATTTGTTTCGTTTTGTATTTATAAATTCTAGTTGGTGCATAGGACGCTATGACATCAATAGGGATTTCTAAGCACTTAATAGGACAGACCGACACAATATTTGTTTTAAATATAGGTGAATGAAATAATTTTGCCTATTATATTTTCTATATATATATATATACAAAGTAAATTTTTATAATGGTTATATTTGGTTGTAATATATTGGTTGTTAGGTGGAGAAATTTATAAATATTGATTGGAAACTACATTTGAAGAAAGTGAAATAAATAAAATTAGAAATTTAGAACTTAAGTTCCAAGTTTTGAAAATTTCTTTTGAGTGATTTTGAAATATAATAACAATATTATTAGAAGTATTTTCTAATATATATATTTCAATACAATTAGAAAGAATTGTTTCGAAGAAACTTTGGAAAGTGATAAGTCTATACTCCCCTCTCTGTCGCCGGAAAATAATTTCGGTGATGAGTGCATGCATCATCGATATTTAGTTTCGAGTTTCGAAGTGGGAAGGCCACTGTAGTAGTTTTACTGCAGATTTATTTTGATAAACAATTATAAATTTTAAATTCTCTTAAATATAATTAGATATATATGTTGCCAGTATGTACATTTATCTATTATTTTAAAATGATTTGAATAAAACCCGGAATTTAATTCTTAAGTTTTTGTAAATTAATAGTTTCAATTAGTGTAGTGAAATGAAATTCAACTAACAAATTGAAACCTCTAAGGGAAATAAGAGATTTAATACTAAGTATAAATGGAATTAAAAAGAAAGTTGAAATTGTAATCTTTAAAACAAAAGATATAATTATTGAACATTTAATTGATTTAAAAGAAATGAGATAAACTTGTATAATTGCATTCTTTAACATACATATATCTTACCAACTATTAAAAAGTTAAAATGTTAAAAGAAAATGTAATAGGATATTATACAAATAAAAATTTGAAATAATGAAAATATTCAATCAAATTCTTTAATAAATAAGAATTTGATGTTGAAATTGTTGTGAACTTAAGTTATAATTGAAGTATTACTGTAATAAAGGTAATAGGAAGTAAGTATTGTAAGTATAAGATTATAAACTTAAGGAAATGAATTAACATGCAAAGAAATTGAATTAAAATATGAATACTATAGATAAATGAATGAAAATAAATGAAATTGAAAAATGAATGAATGTAAGGCAATAAAAAGGGGAATTTTGCAAGAAAAAAATGTAAAATAAAAAGGATAAAGCATTATATGAATGAAAAAGAAATCAAACAACAAATGTATGAATGGAATTAATAAGAGTAAACTTAATATATTGTTTGAAATTGTTGTTTGTTTTTTTATGGTTGTTGGGTAAGGATGCTTGAAATTTGCTTGGATTTATGAATAATCTATTTAGTTTCACCTAAGGCTGTTGACAAAGGGTACATTAAGTAGTTTATTTTCCATTCTGTGCAATTTAAAAATTTGAAGCCGAACAACTATTTATTTTGTTTGATATGAATGAATGATTGATTTGTGATGATTCTATGTGATGGTTGTATGCCTGGTTATAAGTGATTGTTTTTTGTATTGATTTGTTTGTTATTGATTGAAACAACGTTAAATATTTAGTTTTATATAATTGTTAACCTTTTGGATTATATAGGTAAAATACAGGTTATGGAAGCAATTGCTACTGCTTTTGGTTTCATAATTAAGCGTTAATTGCTGACAAAAAGGTACGTTCTCGGATTATGGTTTTATAACATTACTATATTGTTTTCCCGTGTTGGGATATATATTATTTTGGAAAATATACGTTGTATATTGTTATATTTGATAGTATATTTTCTCCCGAGCCTCTCCATGCAAAGGAGACTCTGCTAAAAAAATTCGTAAATTTTAGGACTTAGAAAATATTTTGAAATGTTTTCCAAACTTTATTAATTTGAGTATAAAAAGTTGTAATGGTCATAAATTGGTATATTTTATTTAAATTAATTAATTTTGTAAATTTATTTGTTTATAAATTCATTATTTTAAGTAAGACATACTTATTTCTTAATTCTTCTTTTCCCTTCTTTTTCCTTTTCGGGGACGAAAAGTTTTGAGTGGGGGAGAGTGTAACGACCCGTAAATTTTTGATGATTAAAATTAGTTAAATTAGTAATATTTTTTAATTAAATTTAGAAAGAAATAGAAATTTTATAATTTATGTTGACGTAAATGTTAAGATGAGGTGTAGCAATTGTTATTAAAACTAATTATAGACAATTGGAGTAAAATCCCAATAATGAAAGAGTGGAAATTGTGCACTTGGTTATAAAATGGAAGATAGATAAATAAAAGTAAGTATTGAGTGAATTAATGAAATAATACAGTGTTAATGGTAAGTAATAAACTTTTAAATGTAAGAAAAGTAAATAGGTGACAGCTAATATATGTTATTCATTAATTTAGTGTGTTAAATAAAATTGGTAATCAAATTTCAATTTAAGGTAATTTTATCTATTTGGTAATAATAGATTAATAACCGGAATGAAATGTAAGAATGTTGATGTAAGCTAATAAAATAACTGATTCAATGCAATTCTAATTGACTGGAATAATTGCAGGGTTATAATTGATTGTAAATAGGAATAATTGGTAATAAATTAATGTAAGAAAAACAAATGTAAATATTGCATTAAACAATGAATTAATAATAATAGATAGTAATTGAATAAAATCAACGTTCTGTAGTGATTGTTTGGAAATGATAACTTATACAAATGTGATTAATAGTTAGTGGCCACAATTACTATAAATTAATAATTTATTTAGTCCACTAAATCGAAATTTGTAAAAAATTGCAATGAATATCAATTCAATGTTACGTTAATGTAAATTAATTAATAATTGGAATTAATGTTAATTTTATTCATAATTTGACAATTGGTTGACTTAAAGAATGGTAGTCAAGATTTATTAATTTAATTGAAGTGTAAAATTCAATAATTGAATTAGTTGCAAATAAATGAAATTAAACATTTAGATATTACGTTAATAGAAATTTAGATGAAATCTGAAATGTTAAGGTAATACATTTTGAATCCAATGTTAATTTCATCTGTTTGATAATAATAAATTGAATAATAGAATGAAAAGTAAATTAAATAGAATTATTAGAAATTAAATTTATAATTTTTGAATTTAATGGAATTGAGGAATAAATCAATTTTAAAGCGATAGTTAAAATTGTCTAAATTAGTGTAAATGTTTAAGAAATTAAAAATGATGAAATTTGTCAATCAAGAATTGAAATTGAAAATTTGATTTAATTAGTTAATTGATTAATTCAATTAATTAATGTAAAAATAGCCATTTCGGCAACTGACTCAGATTTCGACGAGAGCAGTTTCATCGGATCCGTAACAGTGAATTATTGTAGGATTTCAAGTTTCATAATGATCGAACGTGTCGCTTGATCGTACGGACCTGAAATGCCCTAAATCGATAAATTTGAAATCAATTGAAATCAACTAAAATAAATTTGAAATAAATTGATTTTAGCATAAATTTTTCATACGATGGACTTTGGATGTGAAACCTATTCCATCGTGTTTAGAATATTTTAAAACGTCTATTTTAATATATGCATTAACCCAATTTCGTTCTGATGTCGAAACCGGATTTTCAGGCCATTTTATCATTCAACGCGTATATCAATCAGATCCGATCTATTCTATTTCAAATTTTTCTATATATACCCTGCTATAAACCATAATTCATTTCTTATTCCTCACTTCTGTACGTTCTATTAGCTAGTTTTTCCAATGGCTGCAAACCCTAATTCCCAAATACAATTCCAAATCAAATCCAAAGCCAAAAATTTAAGCTCTCCAAACAATATCAAATTTTATATGGATTCAAAGCTCTCAAAGAGCGTAATCTTCTGGTGTGATTCGTTTTTCAAATCGATACACCGTTTTCCTAGAATTCGCCAATCAATTTTCGGCCGTTAATTGATCGTTGATGAACTTTGATGGATCGTCAAATCGTTGGTACCATGGCGTAGAGGAGACCGAGTGCTGCTCATCGGCGTTGTTAATTCGTTGAATTAACGGCCAGATTGGGGGGGGTTAATTCATTAGGGTTTCGAGTTCTCGATGGAGGCCGTTCGTTTGCCGCGCTTGCTATGACCGAAGGCAGCCGTGGGGTAGCGCGACCCACGCGTGGGCGAGGTGTGGTGTTCGTCGACGTAAAGAGCTTGGTCCGGTTGCGTTATAGGCGGCGTGCTCTAGGGTTCGAACGAATGAAGTTGCCTGGAAGCTTGCATTTCGAACGCGTGAGAGAGCAGATAGGTGATGTGGCAAACTTTTGGTAATATCTTGTTATATTTATTTTAATTCAATTTTGATTTTCAACTCGTTTTAATAAATATAACTTTTGCATACGAGGTTCGTTTCATGCGTGGTTTACTCCGCTAGGTTCCTATTGGAATTCCGGACATCATGGCACTGATTTAGATGGATTCTGAGATTGTTCAAATTTTGGGTTTAAATTGGATTTAGTTCAATTTAAATTCGAAAGGTGAGTGTTTTAACCCACTCACAACTTCAGAAATTTCTTATGTGCGTGAAATTAATTTCTTATGTGATTAGAATTTATTTGTTGCTGTTTGGTATATTTTTATGATCATTCCAGTTAAATTTAATTTATTGAATTAGATTATTATTCAATTTATTATTACATATAAATTGCAGCTAAATTAATTTATTATTGCATATAAATTGCCAGTAATTACTTGTATTTATTATCTGTTCTTTGTTGATGTTATTGTTTGAATTGGACGATGATTGTGATAAATGGTTGATGATTGATATTGGGTGAATGGATGCTGTATTTTATATTGTTATAAACTGCAAATTGTTATGTATTTTTATTTCATTTGGGATTTGCGATTTGAAATGATATATAACTATATTTTTATCTTAAATTACGGATTGAAATGATAAATATCCTTATCACTTGACCATAGGGTAGAAAATTATATACATACACCATGGTCTACATATAAAAGAAATTTGAAATGATTTTCTATGGTTTTGTAAAGAAATACATGGTTTTATGAGATATTGATTTGGATATTTTATAAATGTTATTTTATATATAGTTAAATTCTTGGGTTTAAGCTATGAATGAAATTGTTTAAAGTATAAAATAAGCCTAATAATAAAGTTTGATTTTATTAAAATATAATATGGATAAGTATTTACTTAAATTATATTTTAATATAGAGTTATATTGATTTTTATAAATCAAGGTTGAGAAGATAGTTTTGAAATTGATTTGAGATTTTATTCAATTAAGAGTTATATTCAATAAGAATCCATTTGGAACTTATTTAAATTGGGATTTTAAAAGAATACGATTTTATAACTTAATTCGGTTTAAGGTGATTTAAATGAATATATCAAGTCTAAATAAATTGAGGAATATTCAGTTATTGAAATTGGAAGTTTTATTTAAAGGATATTGGATTTATTTAGCAAATATTTCAAATTTAAATAATAGTAAAAGTAATTTTGGTATATAAATGTATTATAAAATTTAGTTTTGAAATATTGAATATTTAAGCTTTGAAACATATTGAATTTGAAATGGTTTATTTGGGGATTTAAATCTGTATTTGGAATTGATTTGTGAAACTGAAGTGGCTATTTTATTATATAAAGTAGTTTAATATTTAAGCCATTTAAGCGGTGTAGTTATGTTTCAATGTTATGAAATTCAGAGTTTTATGTTTTGAAAGGTTATATTTCAAGCGTTTGGTTTCAAAATATTATAACTTTGAAAGTGTTATGTGTAACGCCCCACCCCGAGACCCACCTTAGCAAAGAGAATTAACAAGTAATTCTGTCTACTAAAACGGAGAATAGGGCTGGTTAAAGGTGATCATCTATAATTTTATCTTAAACATCTATTGAATACGTCGATAAATGCAATTTTTTTTCTCAACTCAAGTGGATCGACATACCCAGTAAATGCTTAATCCAAAACTATAGGTGGTTAACAGATCTATCAGAACAAATTACAATAACTGAATGTAAATCACATCACAGAATAGTAACCAACATCATATATATATATATATACATATACACTGATACATGTTTAGTACAATACAATATGAATACAATAAAGGTGGTACTCGACCACACCATAAATATCGAATCGAATATAACTACATTAGAGTATGCGAAAGAATAGTAACTACTCAAGAGAAAGAAGAGCTGATATCCAACATCAACTTCAAGCTAAGCCCAATAGATGATACCTGAAACAACTCGGTCTGACCCGAGTGAAAACACACGGTCAGGCTAGCTAAAATTATCAATTAAATAGAATAATCGATAAGGATATGTAGGTGAAAGCTATGGTATCCTTTTCTCAAAGGATGCCATGCCCTAAACAATGTTTCAATATCATAAGAAAGGACATCTCTTCTTAGCCAGTAGAAGAGATAATGATGATAGAGTCATACTTAGATGGCATAACTGACACTTAAGCAAATGGAACATCGACGAGCGAAGTTTTAAAAAATAAGACTCAATAAACATCGCTTTCGCCTCATATCGTCAGCAGTATAAAGGAATGGTTATTAAAATAACAATACATCAAAGGTACATATCCTTCATAAATAGAATAAAATGCATATGGACGTACCTCATCCCATTGGCACATCCTAAGGATCATTCATGGAAATATAAAACCCAATTATAAAAGAAACATCATACTTATTCATACCTCATCTCATCGGTATGAATATAGATACGTCCTAAATCCATCACTAAAACTTATAAAAAAAATCTCATAATCATTTATACCTCATCTCATCGGTACAAATATAAATACATCTCAAATCCACTATTAAAACTCCTTATAAATGAATTTCCATAATTTATACCTCATCTCATTGATATAAATATAAAATGCCTCAAATCCATCTTAATAGAACCCGAAAAGAGTTCAAAACATCATATTCGAAATCACCATAAAACCATGTATATAAATAAGCCCTTTTCTTGCATAAGGCTATAATAAAGCATCATCATCAAAATAGTGAAAACGAAACATGTAACCTTCATGGAAAACAGCACGTGCTTTACATCTTGACTAGCACTAATATTATTTGGTACCATACATCGTGATGACTTGGGGTCATTAACATCTTAGCATCGTGATCATCTTGATTGACTATAGTCGAATATCGCGATGACACCCAAATCACAAAATCTGAGCAAAACATCATGATGATTGGAATCTTGTAATGACATCAAGAACATCGTAATGATTCCAATCTTATACTCGGTTTGTAGAACTAATAACATCTTGAATGTGTCACAACATCTCGAATAGGAACTCAATGGGTATTAATGTACGTCCCATACCATACATTAGCACCTATTGGTTTACTAATCGTCAGTCGATGCCACATTAGAAAACATTCATAAAAATCCAAATCAAACATACACCACCTCGTCTCATTGGCGAGTGTAAAGCACCCAACTCATTGTGTCTCGTACTTTGATGAGTTTAAAGTGACATCAAGACTTGTCTCATTTCATCGACAAGTAAAATTCCATCTTAAACATCACAGCCATCATCAATTCATCATAACAACCCCGCCTCATGTCCTCGGCAGGTAAAAATATCATAAAATAGTACTTCAAAGCCGATTCGACAGTACAAGTCCGATATTAAGCGATGAGGCGAAATACATGTCCCATACAACGTATTTTTTCCAAATCGTTCAATTCTCATTCTTATATGCCAAAAATCGTCTAACTAGGCTATAATATATCTAGAAACATTTTATAGAGAAAACGAGATTTTTAAACAATTTTTAGAGATTTTTAAGTAAGTTTTAAAAGGAAAAACTATTTGTCAAATAGATTACCTATATATAAAATACTTTTTTAAAAAATGAATGATTGCTTAAAAACCCTTTAAAATGTCTTAACAACATTTATTTAATTAACCATAATTTATAAATAATTTTCAGAAACTTATTCAAAACCAAAATCGATTAAAACCATCGAATTCTTCAAATATCGATATTTAGATTAAAATAGAATTTAAATTAATTTCCAAAATCAAGCTAATCCATTATCGGATAATAATACTAAACATTCATCATCAAACTTATTCAAAAAATATTTAAAACCATCAAAATTTGCGGTGAAACAGTTAATGAAAGCGCAAATAAGAGCAAGAACAATCTACCAAGCAACTGAGTTTTTGGCTAATTTTGGAAAGTAATTTGGGGTAACAAAACAACTCATATTTCCGCCAAATTATACTATGTTATATTATTACATGAGGAATATAACATATCCTAAATTTGGAGCAATTCACTGCAAAATGAAAGAGTTATGATTTTTCAAACATTGCTCTTTTCAGCATGCACAAAAAAACAAGATTTTTGGCTGTTTTGAACCAAGGATATTCTATAACAAAACAGCTCATAATTTCACGAAAATTTTCAGAAACATTTTGCAATGCAACTTTTACAATATATCAGAAATTTGGGGTAAGTAGCTGTAAAATGAAGAAGATGTAATTTTTCTAAAATGATGTATTTTCGGCCAATACACAGAGATCAGTTTTTGATCAATTTCAAGCATTAATTTAATAGAACAAAACAACTGCAATTTCGTTGAAAACTTTCAGAAGCAATGAACCATCCATGTCTTGCAACATATCAAAAACTGAGGTTCATTGGCGACGAATTGAAGGAGATATGATTTTTCTAAAATGATATATTTTCGGCCAGAAATCAGAGATCAGTTTTTGAGAAATTTCAACAAAGAATTTTCAATAACAAAACAAATCAAAATTCAATAAAAATTTCCAAAATTGTTTACCATACCAACTACTACATTATATCCAAAACTGGGAGCAATTGGCTTTGACATGAGAAAGATATTATTTTTTGAATATGGTGCATTTTCGGCCTACGAACAGGGATCAAATTTTGGCCGATTTCAACAAAGAATTTTCAGTATCAAATCAAATCAAAATTAAATGACAATTTCCAGAAATGTTTCTCAGACCAACCACTGCAACATATCGAAAATTGAGAGTATTTGGCTGTAAATTGAAGGAGATATGATTTTTTGAAATAGCACAATTTCAATCGACAAAAGAGAAAACTTGTTCAATAAAATGAACATTTCAAGCAACAATTTGATAGCAAAATTCGATTTTTTAACTTTAGCTTGCTGTAACAAAATCTTACTTTGCTTACCACTTGAATTAGCAATGGTTTCAGCAGCACTAAGATGGATTTAGCTAGAAAATGGCCTTCAAGAGCCTGGCTATTATTAATTTAGAAAATTCTCTTTGTAGTTAGCAACAAAAATTGAGTAGAGATAGATTCTTTTAGATGAATATATCCATGAATTTTACTGTCTTGGTTTTAGAAGTGGAAGAAACAAACAGTAAAGAGGCAAAACAACATACGGGTTATTTTTCTTCTTTCCTGAGGCTTCTAGAATGGGTTTGGATCTAAACCATATACCATTTATCCCAATAACAATACTTAGTGAAATTTACTAAGTAAATGCACACATTTCACCTATTTAACAATATTAACTCATGTTTTCCTATTTTGAAGCAAAGTTAAATTTATACATAAAAGTGTATGTAAACAAAAATTATTTTTCTCAACAAAATACAATTTATTTTAACAATAAAAATTTATTTTTAACATTAAAGCCCCATATTTAATAATATTTTACAAGTTACATAATTTTAGTGTAAAATACCATTTTTTAACATGGCAAACTAAATAAAAATTTCTTTCTTGCCAAATAAATTTGAAACAAGTCATTCTAACACTTTCTAATCGTCAACTATTATTTAAACTATATTTCATCTTTTATTTTATTAAAAGACATGCTTCTTCATATTTTTCCTTTTATATTCAATAAAAGGCTAATATTGACATTAATTATCAATATTGTCACAATGACTTAATTAAAACACAGTAAATGACTAATTTCACTCCAATACCTCAAAATAAAGTTTTTAAAAATTTATTTACATCAATTTGGATTTATTTCAACAATTAAAGGTTGAAATACATCACTTGGTAAATTTATTAACTCAAATTTACCTAAATTCCAATATTTTCCATTCTGACTCAATAAATAACCAACATCATTTATTTTCAACCCAATTTCACAAATAAGATATTCTAAGCTTATTTTCATTCATTTATATTTATTCTAATCATCAATATGTTAAAATAACATCATATGAGATAAATTAGCTCATATAAATTTAAAATCCAAGTTTTATTCATCAAAACATTGTTTATATAAAATAAATAATATTAACTCACATTTCATTCCTCCAATTCTATTATAATAAAAATATTAAATTATATTTACATTATAATTTAATATTAAAGGTAATCTCAAAAATCCGGATTGTTACAGACTCCCCTCCTTAACAAATTTGCGTCCTCGCAATTTCTAGAGGAAAAGGCTATAAACAACACTAAAGATACAATCATCAAAGGATAAAGACAAGCTCGATTTCCAAATCATTCATACTCTCAATATAGAATGCTAGAAAGAAACAAGGAAAAACTCACTTGCTTAATTCAATGGCCTATCACATGCTAATATAGTGATTAGCAAACCATCGAATTTTCCAAGCACTCTAAAGAATTTCGAAGATCTCTCGTCTTGAATCAAAACTCAATAAGATGCTCAACAAATAATCAGTCGAAAATGATTGATTGCTCAAAACTCTATGAATAGCGTCGAGATCAAACTCTCTCAAATCCGAACTCTAGATAATAAAGAAGATCATCCATAAGATTTTCCGCATAAAAATTACGGAAAGAACATCCTCATAACAAGATAAACACAATATACAAGATTGATAAATCAAAAGATGGCTTCTCACAAGGCCACCCACTCGAACGACCATGAAAAATGCACGTCGTTAATAATAGCTCGAAGATAGAATATACTCAAGAACAAGGATATAGGCTCGAATTAACTTTTAATCCAAGATATTTAGAATTTTTAAATCTCGGCATCTTTTAAATTTTAAATCTCAATTCCCAACATTTGAAAATTTCCAAACTCTTTACTATACTACTTAGTAAGTAATTTAAAACTCAAATGAAAAGTCCAAATTTATTCTCTTACTTCAAAATTAATTTCCAAAGAAATTTGTAAATCCATAATAATATTCCTCAAAATAAATTAAGGGTTTAAATTCTCTTTACTCTTTCTATTAAACCACTTAAATAGTTTTAAAGAAACAATCTTCAAATTCTCTTATAACTCTTCTCTTAAAACATTTAATGTATATAATATAGATTCTAAAATCTCAAAATATACTTTCAATAAAGTATAGCTCAAAGTAAATAAATAAATAAATGCATTGCCTCGCCATTGAACCTCTAATAAATAGATATATTCGTTGGCTGCAGAGTCAATCGAACGATCAAAACTTCCTCGCCACTCTATTACTCGTCTCTAAAATCAATGGCTACAATTACCATCCAAAAATAAATTTAACATATATAATCTCAAAACATTATTTTCAAAATCTCAATTTTTAAAACACAAACTGTTAGGAACTGAGTTGACGATGTTTTGATGACAACAACCTTATATAGTTATTATACTTTACTTTATAAAATATATACTAACATTTCCATATATATATGTATGTATGTATGTATGTATATAGGAAGTATATGCAGGTATCATCGAAGACTGATCAGTATAAAGACTCAAGCATCAAGATGAAGATTAGAGATTTAAGATTCAAGACTCTATAGAATCATGATTTCAAGATCTCAAGATAAGTGTCTAGTATTTTATTAAAACTTCATAATAGCACTCTCATCTTTCTTCCAATTTTCTTTTGGGATGGAACCCAATTTCTATCGAAACTAGTAGCCAACAAACCCACGACAAGTAGCTTACAAACCTACGACAAGTGGCTTACAAACCCACGAAAATCAAAATCATTTAAACTAGTTTGTACAAGTTCTCGAGTCCTATGGAGGAGCTCTGTAGGAAGGTTCTTGCAATTTCAGTTTGAATAGATTTTTCAAAATGTTTTTAAATCTTTTTTCAAAATGTTTTAGCTTTCAAAATCATGTTTTCAAAAATATTTTCAAACTTTATTTTAGCCTTGAAATATTCCTCTATTCTGATTTTAAAAACTTCTATTTTTAAAACATCAAAACTTATTCTGATTTTAAATATTACTTATATAATTGACGGTCTATATCAATTATATATATTTAAAATAATGTTTTATATTCATTCTCTATCTCAAAATATTGTTTAAACACTTTACTTTGCTTCAGAGAAGTTTCAACTTGTTTCAAATTCAATTGTCTTTACAAAACAACATCTCTATAATTTTGAACTAAGAGATGTCGACATAAGGGGATACCCCATGTCGACATGGTGACAATTGGATTCAAAATTCAATTTTCAAAAGAAGTGTCCATTCATTCGAAAACCTTTCGCCAATGGTTATGACTGTTGTGCATCTATATAAAGGCTTCCAAAACGAATTTTTTTAACAACTACTTTCTTATTTTCTTCACTCTTTCTTCTCCACCATTCCATATCCATAAAACTTCATATTTTCAAGATCGTGCCATCATTCTGCCAAATTCTCAATAGGAAATCATTTAGATACTCTCTCTATTTGATTCTCCATCATTCTACTAAAGATCAAAGTGCTATTCAGAGTTATAAGATTAATTTGTATTCAAAAAGTCCATAGAGTCTATCCATTCAAAAGGATTGTTATTAAGAAGTATTAGGGTGATCTTGTGTCCCTTAAATCAAGAGAGTTTAACCCAGACTCGAAGATAGGAGGGTTCCTCAACGCCTTAGAAATTGAGGGTTGTTATTTGGATATTGGCTTATAAAAATCTGTACAAGGATATTGCCTTGGTGCAGGACTGGATGTAGGAGGATTCCGAACCAGTATAAAATCCGGTGTGTTCTTTCCTTTTACTTGCTTTACTTTACTATTTGCATTTGTTATATGTTCTGTGATCATTCTGTGTTAGAATTCTGTTTAGATTTGTGTTGAAAGTTTTAATTTAGTCATATAGTTCATATATTCTTTAAAACACTATTCATCCTCCCCCTCTAGTGTTGTTTCTGCCTTAATTTGCATCCCTAACACAAACCATTGTGTCTGATTGCCCCATCATAGCATTTAGGAGATTCCTATCGATAACGTTGATCAGACGTATCGACCAGAACTCTTAACTACTTGATGGACAACCCAACACTCTCAAATTATTTCCATAAAAGAAATACTACTCATGTAAATATATTACCAAAATATTCTTTGATTTATTTTTATTTTTAATCTCAAATCTCCAGTTTCTCTTTTTAAAACTCATATATATAGCTTCAAAATCTCAAACCAAAGAACATTAAGAGAATGCATCGAGATATTCCTAGAATACGCAATTCACAAAATCAACCGAAGAAGATGGAGTGTTCGTCAACTCCTAAAAGCCGACGAGCCACTCTCGGAAATCATCAAGACAAAAGATAAGCAAGATATTCTTCTCGAAGGAGAACAAGCACAATAACAACAAATCATTACTTCAAACAAAGTAATGCTACAAAGAATAACACCGATTGAGTATCCGAAAAGGATAACTCAAAGAAACTGAATAATAAACTTAATCAAACTTGAACAATCTAGAAACTCACCTCATTTCTTAGTGGATGTCCTCGTGGAAGGATAGCCGAAGGCTAAAAGCCAGGAATAAGGTTATCTCAACACTCGATTGCCCGATTGGATGTCAAATCCAAAAGGACTCACAAAACTCAACAAAGTCACCTTGATTGGAATTCGAGTTATATTATCAACATCCCGATACTCAAGAGTGAATACAAAATCTTCGGAATCATCATTAACATTCCAAAGTGATAGAAATAATGAACCAATCAAATTAGGATGCCTAAATAAATATAGGATCCTATAACAACAAAAGGATCGGACTTAGCATCAAATAAGTCAATTCGTCTCAAATCAAATACATCCCAAGATAGCGAGTAATAAACAATTACTCACAAAAGCAACATCAAATAGAAATCTTCGAATGCTCACAACAAGCCAATCGTTGTGGATCCCCTTAATAGGATTCACAGCTCTCAAAGAAATACAACACGAATTCTCAAAGGAATCAATAAGCTTCATCGATATGAACTCACTCACATCGACAAAAATAAGAATAGAATAACCCCAAATAAGATTATTCATAAGATAAGATAACATCAAACTCAATTATGGAATACTACGAATACAATATATATTCCTAGACATATTCCATCTCAACAATCCCAAAGATTCAAAAAAGAATCAAAGCACGATTCGAAAACAAGCTTAAATAAAGGACAATGATTCACTCGTATTGTACTTCGACGTATCATGATATACGTATTGTTCTGTGTTTATTCTACTTTGTTATGACCACAGCTCTCATACCAAGCTTTAACGCCCCACCCTGAGACCCACCTTAGCAAAGAGAATTAACAAGTAATTCTGTCTACCAAAGCGGAGAATAGGGCTGGTTAAGGGCGACCATCTATAATTTTGTCTTAAACATCTACTGAATACGTCGATAAATGCAATATTTTTTTTCATCTCAAGTGGATCGACATATCCAGTAAATGATTAATCCAAAACTACAGGTGGCTAACAGATCTATCAGAACAAAATACAATAACAAAATGTAAATCACATCACAGAACAGTAACCAACATCATAAATATATATACATATACACTGATACATGTTTAGTACAACACAATATGAATACAATAAAGGTGGTACTCGACCACACCATAAATATCGAATCGAATATAACTACATTAGAGTATGCGAAAGAATAGTAACTACTCAAGAGAAAGAAGAGCTGATATCCAACGTCAAATTCAAGCTGAGCCCAATAGATGATACCTGAAACTACTCGCTCTGCCCCGAGTGAAAACACACGGGTCAGGCTAGCTAAAACTATCAGTTAAACAGAATAATCGATAAGGATAAGTAGGTGAAAGCTATGGTATCCTTTTCTCAAAGGATGCCATGCCCTAAATAGTGTTTCAATATCATAAGAAAGGACATCTCTTCTTAGCCAGTAGAAGATATAATGATGATAGAGTCATACTTAAATGGCATAACTGACACTTAAGCAAATGGAACATCGACGAGTGAAGTTTTAAAGATAAGACTCAATAAACATCGCTTTCGCCTCATATCGTCGACAGTATAAAGGAATATGGATAATGACTTCAAATGATTCAACTATCTTCTTAGAAGTGGTTATTAAAATAACAATACATCAAAGGTACATATCCTTCATGAATAGAATAAAATGCATATGGATGTACCTCGTCTCATTGGCACATCCTAAGGATCATTCATGGAAATATAAAACCCAATTATAAAAGAAGCATCATACTTACTCTTCCTCATCACGTCGGTATGAATATAGATACGTCCTAAATCCATCACTAAAACTTATAAAAAAAATCTCATAATCATTTATACCTCGTCTCATCGGTACAAATATAAATACATCTCAAATCCACTATTAAAACTCCTTATAAAATAATTTCCATAATTTATACCTCATCTTATTGATATAAATATAAAATGCCTCAAATCCATCTTAATAGAACCCGAAAAGAGTTCAAAACATCATATTCGAAATCACCATAAAACCATGTATATAAATAAGCCCTTTTCTTGCATAAGGCTAGAATAAAGCATCATCATCAAAATAGTGAAAACGAAACATCTAAACTTCATGGAAAACAGCACGTGCTTTACATCTTGACTAGTACTACTATTATTTGGTACCATACATCGTGATGACTTGGGGTCATTAACATCTTAGCATCGTGATCATCTTGATTGACTATAGTCGAATATCGCGATAACACCCAAATCATAAAATCTGATCAAAACATCATGATGATTGGAATCTAGTAATGACATCAAGAACATCGTAATGATTCCAATCTTATACTCGGTTTGTAGTACTAATAACATCTTGAATGTGTCACAACATCTCGAATAGGAACCCAATGGGTATTAATGTACGTCCCATACCATACATTCGCACCTATTGGTTTACTAATCGTCAGTCGATGCCACATTAGAAAGCATTCATAAAAATCCAAATCAAACATACACCACCTCGTCTCATTGGCAAGTGTAAAGAACCCAACTCATTGTGTCTCATACTTTGATGAGTTTAAAGTGACATCAAGACTTGTCTCATTTCATCGACAAGTAAAAGTCCATCTTACACATCACAACCATCATCAGTTCATCATAACAACCCCGCCTCATGTCCTCGGCAGGTAAAAATATCATAAAACAGTACTTCAAAGCCGATTCGACATTACAAGTCCGATATTAAGCGATGAGGCGAAAACACATGTCCCATACCACGTATTTTTGCCAAATCGTTTAATTCTCATTCTTATATGCTGAAAATCATCTAACTAGGCTATAATATATTTAGAAACATTTTATAGAGAAAACGGGATTTTTAAACAATTTTTAGAGATTTTTAAGTAAGTTTTAAAAGGAAAAATCTATTTATCAAATAGATTATCTATATATAAAATACTTTTTTTAAAAAAATGAATAATTGCCTAAAAACCCTTTTGAAATGTCTTCAAAACGTTTATTGATTAACCATAATTTATAAATAATTTTCAGAAACTTATTCAAAACCAAAATCAATTAAAACCATCGAATTCTTCAAATATCGATATTTATCGATTTTAGATTAAAATAGAATTTAAATAAAATTTAAATTAATTTTCAAAGTCAAGCTAATCCATTATCGGATAATAATACTAAACATTCATCATCAAACTTATTCAAACAATATTTAAAATCATCGAAATTTGTAGTGAAACAGTTAATGAAAGCGCAAATAAGAGCAAGAACAATCTACCAGGCAACTGAGTTTTTGGCTAATTTTGGATAGTAATTTGGGATAACAAAACAACGCAGATTTTCGCCAAATTTTACTATGTTATAATATGACTTGACACCACTTTCAGTAAGTTCAAAATTACGTTCACAACTTGCTTAAGTATAAACATTGATATGTTTGGAGTTGATTAGGATTTTGGTATTTTCATTTGGGCTTTGGGTTTTTTTTCTAGCAAACTAACCCAACAAGATAACCCAAACCTTCTACCGAAATATCTCTCACTCCACTCCTCTTCATTTATTCCACTCATAATTTCCTAAAACTCACACTAAAGGAAAAATATGGGAAAAAGAGGAGATTAGAAATTCCTAAGCCCTAGATTCTTAGGAAATTCAAATTCAAGTTCTAAAATCAAGGAGAAGCTTAGTTAAGCATCCTCTTCATCTTCTCTATCTCAATTCCTCTTCAATTCTTGATTTTTCCTATAACCTAATTTAGGAAACTCTTTGCATGTAGTAATAGGTTGAAGATCTTTGAGGTGTAGTTGAAGAAAAAGGAATCCTAGCCTTTTTAGAGCCTGTCTTTTCTAGTTTGGGTTTAAAAATGAGCACTTGAACTCAAATCAATGTCTACAGCTTTGATTGTTGTTAGGTATGAATTCCTAACAACTATTTCATGTTTCATTGCTTTTGATTTGAATTGGTTTGGTGAATTTTCCAATCTTGGTATTTTGAAGTCAAAATCTATAAAAAAATCCTACTTTGGATGTTTGGACATGTTGTTTAGGGTGTATTGTAGAGCCTATAGGGCTAGGTTGTCACTTGGCATAAATACCTTGTCACCGTTACTCATTCGATCGCTTCTAAATTGATTTGCCCCTCATTGGGGTAGGTAAATTCAGCCCTGAGCTTCATCTCAAACGTTTAGGAAAACACTCAGATGTCTGAGGCTTAGGAAATAAAATTCTAGAACCCAAAATCAGACATCTGAGGTTCATCTATAGATGTTTGAGCCACTGGAACGAATATCTAGAGCTTCAGCTCAAACATTGGGGAAACCCCCCAACGTCTCGTTTCCAGACGTTCGACGTCGTTAATTTCTAGGAATCGGCTTATTTTATTTGGATTTCCATTTTAATCAATTTTCAATGATCCGAATAGTTATTGTCGTCCAATACCGACTTTGATGATTTATTTTCTAGATTTTCGTTGTTCCTTTTGTGGATTTGATATCTATTTCCGTGGTTTTGATTCACGTTATTGAAATGTAGATTTTTGGTGATCGATCGTTTTTACAATCGTTTCTATGATTTGTCACTTTAAAATACAAAGGCTTTTATACTAGTAGTAAATACTAAGAGTCTTGCACAGAAATGATTACAGCACTACTTTTAATACAATAATCTTTTTAAAACCATTTTCCAATCTATTAACATTTACAAACCTTTACCTCATTCGTATGAGAAGTCCAATTAAACGACTTAGCAAAACAAGCGATATGAAACACTTGCGTTTACTTTGTAGGTTAAATCTAAGACTTGTTCGATTGAAATCTTGTGACAATTTTCTAGTGGAAATCTACAATTTGTTCGTAAATGTTTAAGTTAAGCCACTGGTTATGGGACATGAAGCTAAACTCATTTGTCTATTAGCTTAGTGTACTTTACACTTATTGATCAATGGTGATCATTTTATGGTTTAAGCTAGCGATATGCAATGTCTCTTTGTCTTCTTAGGGGACTATACCTCGTTCCATGGAGTTCGGCTCAATTTGGTGGGGTAGCGACCCATGGTATTTTGACCATTTGTGTAACGTTTGCGATTTTTCGTTGCTGAAAAACCGAAATGTTATGGGTTTTAAGAAAAGAAAAAGAAGAAGAAGAGATAAGAGATAAAAATTAGAGAGAAAAGAAAACGGAAAATAGATCGGAACAGAAATAACAGGACAACATCAGAATCTCACAATTCGTAGCGGAACAACATATAATAGATAAATGAATATTCTTTAAACAAAGAACTATATCAGTTATTACATTACATTATATTACATTACATCAAATCATCAGAGTGTTCAACAACATACAATAAACAGCGGAAAAGAAATACTATATACTAGTAATACGCCATGTCATCCAGCTTGCCTCCTGCAACTCCTGAATATCCAGAATATCCTGATAAACCTTAACTATTGACTGCCCGTGTGGAAATTGGTGGGCACCCAGAGTTTAGGAAGGAAAACAATAAACTCCGAGTCAGTCATGTGACTGGTGCGAGAACTCAAAACAGTTTATTTTTCTTTTAAAATTAACATAGAGGAATATTTTTAAAATCAATTCGAAATGCTTTTAAAAATGAGACTACCATAAGGCCTCCCGCACACACACACATGCAAACGCAGGATCGGAGGAGATTTCTCCTTATGATAGTCAAAGATGCTTGATACGCATTTAAAACAACATTTGATATTATTACTAGTGCATAGTGTAGAGAAAAATTCATTTCGAAAGTAGAATATAAATCTTAGCCAGCATAGACATTTCGAACTATGCCTACTATAGCTACCATCCAAACAGTGTTGCGACACCATAAGTGAATGATAGGTTCTACAACTAATACCGTACAAGTTTCGTATTTGGAGAATGGATTTTTCCAACAAATGGTCAGGCCAAGGAACTTCCCATTGCCACATGGAAACGCCTCTGGAAGGACGCCCCGAGAACCACCGTCCTCCGCTAAACAAAGCCGGGAATCCCTTTTCCCAAGGAATATTACAAACCCTCAGATATACCACTCCCGGTCCTTTGGAACCTTTCACCGAGAGCTCTCTAACCAACATCACACCATAATAATAAGTGTTTCAACATGAGTAAGTATCTGGGCTCCATACCATGATACTACCCTTTTCCAGAAGGAATGGTCATACCCTAGGGAAGCGATCCCTGAAAACCTTGCCGCACAATTCCTGTTTCGACCATTACCGGTTTGTGAGGCTCGACGAAGTCACGTCCACAAAAACACACTTTATACAAAAGCCGTGCTTTGGGTCAACGAATGATCATAGAAATGATCACCCAGATAGACGATCAAATAAATGATCCTATCACAAATAATCAACACAATGATCATTTACAGCTACACTCAGCATGTCACATTACCAAATTGGGAATATATCGCTGATAACTTCAACTATATAACCTCTGAGCTCGTACGTCTCAGAGAAGGGTGTTAAGCTAAGAGAATAAATTCTCCGCCACCAACAGAAATATATTTGAAAGAAATCGGCTTTACATCTCAATTTGTAATGTCAGACACACAATCCATACAAGTCTGTTCCGGGCTTGAACAGAACCGAAGGCACTTACAAAGAAGTCCTTGCAATCCGAATAATTTCTAATCACGTTCGGATTACCCATCACATATGGAGATCTCAATACCGGGGATCAGCCAGTGCAGAGACAATCAACAAGAAACCCTTTCGTTTTCGAAAATATCCGGTCTTCAACACCGATCTTCGAATGCAATTCATAACGACGTATCACATATTCGGAATGGGTTATACGACCCCAAGGTCCTTTCCCGGTTAACCCGAATAGTGAGCGCTTATTTTAAAAAAATAAGTGTGGCATTCAAATTCAAACAAATCACAACAAATACCTATTTAAAGGTAAATATTGATAGTCGGTTATTGAACTATCAATAGATATGCCAACATCGCCAGATTCCAAATAATTTTCCAAATTATTTATTTCCCAAAAATATCTTTATAAGATATTCATTCTCCATTCTTTTAAAAATAAATCAATATTTATTTTTAAACTCATTTTCCAAATTTCATTTATAAATTCCATATTGAATTTACGTTCCAAAATATTTATGAATATACGATTTCCATTAAATTTCTAATATTCATTTTCAATTTATCTTCAAAAAAAGATAAATTTCAAATATTCACTTAATATTGGAAAAGCATTTCTATACTTATTAAAAATACGTAATTCACAGATCTCTTTATTTTCTATACTTAGAAAATATTTAATATACCCTAATCGAAATTAAGTATATATTTCATTCTTTTAAGGAAATCATTCACTTAATCATATTCATTTGGGTCAAATCGAATGTTGCGTAAAACATCATTACGACAACCCAAAATCACTAGTATAGGGATTCGAAATTAAAATAGATATATAAATCCCAATACTATACAAAACATTTCCTTTCGGAAATCATTTACTATAACAATAGTGTTATAGTCCATTATTTCCTTATATTTCTCGAAAACATCTATTTCAACAACAAATGTTGAAATCTATGGTTTCAAATCTCAATACAGTTTAAAACATCTTTAGATCGTTTTAATTCTATTTAAAACATCACATCTAAAATAATTTCTTTAACATAATATTCACTATTCAAAAACGTGAATACACTTGTTAATAAATTTCATCACTTCTATTCATTTTATTTTAAAGAATTATTCACTGTCTAAAACATGAATATAATTCCATAAATAAATTACAACAATTCCTTATCAAAATAAGTCGTTGCGGATTTATAAAACAACGTTTATAAATTCTATTTCTATTTATTTTTATATCAACTCCTTTTTATAAATTCCTTTATTAACCTATCTTAATTCATATCACAATGATATATTAAAAATTCATATTATAAGTCAAATACTTATAATTTATTTGTTTATAAAAATCGTTCCTTTAAACTTCATAATTATAAATCTTATAACTTATAAGATTCAATTATTTGTCCAAATTCCATTCCTTTAATAACTTTATGAATTTTATTTTGTTTTCCTTTATAAATTTTATAAACCTACTATTTATAAAATTCTATTTATAACTTCATCGTTATAATCCCATAAACTTCATTCATTTGTGAAATTCATTCACAATTCATTCTAACTCTTATAAAAGCTCGTTTAATAATCCCAATATTTTTAATTTATAAATATCAATTTATAAATCTTTTTAATATAAAACAATTTATATTACTATTTTAAAACGTCTTTTAACTCCTTTATAATTTATCATTATGATTTATAACATAATCAAATTTGATAAATTCTATAGATTTCATTCCTTTATGAAATCCATTTACAAATCATCCTATCATTTATAAAAGATCGTTTTATAATTCAAGATATTCTAAATTTATAAATATCAGCTTATAAATCTTTTAATATAAATCAATTTATATTATTACTTTAAACATCTTTAAACTCTTTTATAATTTCATCATTCTGATTTATAAAATAAAAATTTATAAATCCTATTTTTAAACTTCTTATAATAAATTCAGAAATCCCAGTTCAAACTATTTTATAAAATCACTAATCCCATATTTCCAAAAATCACTTTAGAAATCAAAATCGTTATTTTTAAACTTCATAAAAAATTGGATCCGATGATGCAACACATCAATAGTCAATCACGACTTTCAAACATCATATATCATCCATGATAAACAATCAAACATCACAATATATGAATCAAACAAATATTTGTGAGGAATCCAGTTGGATCCCTCCAACCTGTTTCCCTGCATCCATAGACATTAGCACAATACCATTCCGTTTCAAGACGGAATATCGCGGTATATGGGATTTTTATAAAATATATCCGCTTACTAACGGCGCAATAGGGTCTCATCCGCTATACAAATGCGGGAAATCAATCAACTGCAATATATACATATGCCAATATATATATATATATTGCTATATATAATATAATACCAATTCCACTTCGAGGTGGAATATCGCGGTATATGTGTGTAATAAATAACCTCCGCTTACTAACGGCGTATAGGGTCTATTCACATCCAATATATATATAACAATCATCATTCAAGCATTCAATCATTCAATCAACAAATTTTAAATCTAACTATTTAAAATTTAAATAAACAACAAAATTCCTTTTGAGTGAGAAGTTCTCACCTTTATTCCCGTTTGCAATCCACTTCCAATTCAACTTGTTTTCTTCGTTTATACCTTGTATAAATATTTACACAATTTATTAATATTCGAACAGATCGAATAATAAATTTTCATTAGATAATTTTAATTCATCGGTGATTTCATTTTTAATAGTTAAATTACTGATAGTTTTATTTAAATCAATCTCTTGTTAAATAAATTTATTTTAACAAATTTTTCTTTTAAAATAATTCTAACTAGAAATTCCCAATTGAATTAAATTTCCTTATTATAAATTAAATCAACTAATTAGTCTTTAAACAAATTTATCTAACTACAAATTAAATTTCCCTTTGAATAAATTATTTTTAACCACTTAACTTAAATTTAAACAAATTTTCTTTAGTAACCAAAAGAATTGACTAAGTTAATCGAACATCTTAATAATTTATTCTTAACCCATTTTTCCAAAAATAATAATATTTCTTTTGGCAAGTCATTTTATTTATTAAATTAAATCTTTAACAAATTTTCTTTTAAATAGATTTAATTAACTTACCCTATAATTAAATTTATCCAACTAATTATTAAATTCCTTTTTCTTACCAAAAATTATATTATAACTAATTTCCCCATTTTTTTTAAAAAAAAAATTGTTTTTGGCTTCCAAACAATTTCCTTTTAATATTTTGATTTAACAAAAATTAAATTCAAAACTATTCTTTATAAATTCCAATCTTTATCGAATAAATTTAATTTCTATTTAAATAAATTTTATTAACTAACTATTTAATTTAAACAACATTTTCTTTTATAAAAATATTTTTCATTTGAAACTAAATTTATATTTAACCAATAATTTAGTTTTAAACAAATAATCAAATTTTGAACATATTTTCTTTACTGTAATATGTTTTACATACATATATTTTTTTTTCTATTTTTATATATATATATATATATATATCTACAGATTCCTAAATAAATTCAAAATTTTAAATTGTTTTAAACTTACAGTGTATATATTCTTCAAAAATATATGTATACATTAATGTTTATTAAATTAAATCAAAAATAAATATCAAAAATCACATTACCTCACGGCCTCGAAATCGCAATCGCCTCCTGCGCCTCGAGCTCCACGACATCGCCGTCGCCTTCGGTTGCTACGACATCACTGCCGCGAGCCCTAAATCACTCGCGACCCCGCCTCCATCGCGCGTGCACATACGCGTGCGCCTGCGCCCTAGCCTCGACTTTGCTTCGAAACCCCTGTGCTAACAATCGATGTCGAGCCCCTAATCGCCATCGTCGCTAGCCTGCCTCCATCGCGCGCGCCTCGCGTCGCCACTTACACGCGCGAGCGCCAGCCCCTCTCGCCCTCGTGCCGCGCGCCGCTATCGCGTCGCCCCCCCTCCGCGAAATTTCGCTTCGATTTCGTTCGCTGCGTTTTTTTTTCTTTTCTGAATTCGGTTTTGAGGAGGACGCCATTTAATTTTAAATTGAACGAGAGAGGGGAATGGAAGCTCGGCCGTGATTTTCATTTGATCGAGAGGCCATTGATTTTGTTTTTGAACGAGATGCAGAGGTATCATCCATGTATAAAAAGAGAAAGGGGAGACGTGCTTTGGCGTGGTTTAGGGCGTAAAAAATGGCGTGTTTTTAGCTGAACCAAGTAAGGCAGTGTTGTGTTTGACCAATTCAAATTTTAAATTTAAATTGAACCCAATTTGATTTCGACGCGTTTATATCTCGTGTGCTCACATATTAACTCAGAAAAATACGAAATTTGAAATCCGAGAATAATTCAATAATACGGACCCAATGGAACTGATTTCGTCGAATTCCGAGACTGTGCCTCGGACGGCTATTTTAAATATCGATTCAAACGATTTGATTTCAAAACTGAACAATTCACTTCCAAATTAAATTCTGAAGCTTCTATAATCTTCAATATTATCAATATGAATTTTACAAGCCTTTGAATTATTTTTAATCAGCTGAAAATTGAAGATTCAAATTTTTATTCAACTTTCAATAGATTAAATTCTATAATTTAATCGCCAAATTCAAAGTTATATTGAAAATTCAATTCAAACCATCATCCAAATATTTAAAATAAATTAAATATTCTCAAATTAAATTATTAAAAATTCTGGGTCGTTACAATCTTCCCCCCTTAAAAGAATTTCGTCCCGAAATTACAAGTTAAGAAGAATGCCCTTATCCCGTCTATCATTTTTCACAATCCAATAGTTTTATCAACTTACTAACCTAAATCTTTTTATTAGAGATTCATTATCGTTTCAACTAGCTTTCCAACTTCAATTATAGGTTTCAAACAACATTGTTCTCCTAACAATTCAAATTTAAATTCAAATTCAAATTTCAAACTTTCAATATTTCTCAAAATTTTTCTAACACCCTAAATTTTCGAAAAATTTTGCCAGCCTCTCCTTTGCGCGGCTAGCTCGGTACGACTACAAAATGGCACCACGGCCCCTCAGAATCAAAAAGAAAAGAGAAAGCCAAGTGGCTGGAGAAGAAAATCATCAAATTTCATACTGAAATTGAAATACGTACCTTTTTGTCGAGCAATTTAAATTATCTTCAAAATCAAAATCCAATCCCTTTATAATACCTGTATATCCTGCTATTCATAATATCCAATTCCAACATACAAATCATTTTGCCAATTCATTACAAAAATTTCCAATATATGCTTCCTATACATTTTTACTTCACTATTGAAGTTACATGTTCATTTTCATTCAATTTAACATTTCAATTTAATGCACAATTTCAATTCTATTTGAATTCAATTCAAAATTCTAAATATTGAATTCTAACAGTTAACTTTCATTTACTAATTCATATTACTACTTTAAATTAGTTTCATTCACTAATTCATTTCAATTTCAATTTCCATATTCAATTCATCTCGAATTTACTTAATTATTAACAAAGGAAATTTCAATTTATTTCTTTTACTTATTCGAATTTATATACAATTCAAATTTATTTTCAAATTTAGCTCACGACTAAACTTTAATTTAACCAATTCAAATTCCCATTCATTAGTCCATGAATAAATAATTTATCAAGTTAGTTTACTTGAATTCAATTCATTTTATTTAATTCCATATACTAATGATAATAATTCTATATTATCACTTCCTAACAATCATGCAACCATATACTATAATAATTCATAGAAAATCATTTCTTTTCTATACAAAATAGTTTTGGGCAAAATTATCTTATTTACCCGATTCAAAAACAATTTTATATTCACTAACAAATACGCGCTCATATCTATTATTACACTCAAACTCATTCTAGAGTACTGCTGACTCTATCTCTAACGAGTAACACCCAACAGAACCATGGTTATCGCTTAACCATAAGCTCTGATACCAAATGTAACGTTTGCGATTTTTCGTTGCCGAAAAACCGAAATGTTATGGGTTTTAAGAAAAGAAAAAGAAGAAGAAGAGATAAGAGATAAAAATTAGAGAGAAAAGAAAACGGAAAATAGATCGGAACAGAAATAACAGGACAACATCAGAATCTCACAATTCGTAGCGGAACAACATATAATAGATAAATGAATATTCTTTAAACAAAGAACTATATCAGTTATTACATCACATTATATTACATTACATCAAATCATCAGAGTGTTCAACAACATACAATAAACAGCGGAAAAGAAATACTATATACTAGTAATACGCCATGCCATCCAGCTTGCCTCCTGCAACTCCTGAATATCCAGAATATCCTGATAAACCTTAACTTTTGACTGCCCGTGTGGAAATTGGTGGGCACCCAGAGTTTAGGAAGGAAAACAATAAACTCCGAGTCAGTCATGTGACTGGTGCAAGAACTCAAAACAGTTTATTTTTCTTTTAAAATTAACATAGAGGAATATTTTTAAAATCAATTCGAAATGCTTTTAAAAATGAGACTACCATAAGGCCTCCCGCACACACACACATGCAAACGCAGGATCGGAGGAGATTTCTCCTTATGATAGTCAAAGATGCTTGATACGCATTTAAAACAACATTTGATATTATTACTAGTGCATAGTGTAGAGAAAAATTCATTTCGAAAGTAGAATATAAATCTTAGCCAGCATAGACATTTCGAACTATGCCTACTATAGCTACCATCCAAACAGTGTTGCGACACCATAAGTGAATGATAGGTTCTACAACTAATACCGTACAAGTTTCGTATTTGGAGAATGGATTTTTCCAACAAATGGTCAGGCCAAGGAACTTCCCATTGCCACATGGAAACGCCTCTGGAAGGACGCCCCGAGAACCACCGTCCTCCGCTAAACAAAGCCGGGAATCCCTTTTCCCAAGGAATATTACAAACCCTCAGATATACCACTCCCGGTCCTTTGGAACCTTTCACCGAGAGCTCTCTAACCAACATCACACCATAATAATAAGTGTTTCAACATGAGTAAGTATCTGGGCTCCATACCATGATACTACCCTTTTCCAGAAGGAATGGTCATACCCTAGGGAAGCGATCCCTGAAAACCATGCCGCACAATTCCTGTTTCGACCATTACCGGTTTGTGAGGCTCGACGAAGTCACGTCCACAAAAACACACTTTATACAAAAGCCGTGCTTTGGGTCAACGAATGATCATAGAAATGATCACCCAGATAGACGATCAAATAAATGATCCTATCACAAATAATCAACACAATGATCATTTACAGCTACACTCAGCATGTCACATTACCAAATTGGGAATATATCGCTGATAACTTCAACTATATAACCTCTGAGCTCGTACGTCTCAGAGAAGGGTGTTAAGCTAAGAGAATAAATTCTCCGCCACCAACAGAAATATATTTGAAAGAAATCGGCTTTACATCTCAATTTGTAATGTCAGACACACAATCCATACAAGTCTGTTCCGGGCTCGAACAGAACCGAAGGCACTTACAAAGAAGTCCTTGCAATCCGAATAATTTCTAATCACGTTCGGATTTCCCATCACATATGGAGATCTCAATACCGGGGATCAGCCAGTGCAGAGACAATCAACAAGAAACCCTTTCGTTTTCGAAAATATCCGGTCTTCAACACCGATCTTCGAATGCAATTCATAACGACGTATCACATATTCGGAATGGGTTATACGACCCCAAGGTCCTTTCCCGGTTAACCCGAATAGTGAGCGCTTATTTTAAAAAAATAAGTGTGGCATTCAAATTCAAACAAATCACAACAAATACCTATTTAAAGGTAAATATTGATAGTCGGTTATTGAACTATCAATAGATATGCCAACATCACCAGATTCCAAATAATTTTCCAAATTATTTATTTCCTAAAATTATCTTTATAACATATTCATTCTCCATTCTTTTAAAAATAAATCAATATTTATTTTTAAACTCATTTTCCAAATTTCATTTATAAATTCCATATTGAATTTACGTTCCAAAATATTTATGAATATACGATTTCCATTAAATTTCTAATATTCATTTTCAATTTATCTTCAAAAAAAGATAAATTTCAAATATTCACTTAATATTGGAAAAGCATTTCTATACTTATTAAAAATAAGTAATTCACAGATCTCTTTATTTTCTATACTTAGAAAATATTTAATATACCCTAATCGAAATTAAGTATATATTTCATTCTTTTAAGGAAATCATTCACTTAATCATATTCATTTGGGTCAAAACGAATGTTGCGTAAAACATCGTTACGACAACCCAAAATCACTAGTATAGGGATTCGAAATTAAAATAGATATATAAATCCCAATACTATACAAAACATTTCCTTTCGGAAATCATTTACTATAACAATAGTGTTATAGTCCATTATTTCCTTATATTTCTCGAAAACATCTATTTCAACAACAAATGTTGAAATCTATGGTTTCAAATCTCAATACAGTTTAAAACATCTTTAGATCGTTTTAATTCTATTTAAAACATCACATCTAAAATAATTTCTTTAACATAATATTCACTATTCAAAAACGTGAATACACTTGTTAATAAATTTCATCACTTCTATTCATTTTATTTTAAAGAATTATTACTGTCTAAAACATGAATATAATTCCATAAATAAATTACAACAATTCCTTATCAAAATAAGTCGTTGCGGATTTATAAAACAACGTTTATAAATTCTATTTCTATTTATTTTTATATCAACTCCTTTTTATAAATTCCTTTATTAACCTATCTTAATTCATATCACAATGATATATTAAAAATTCATATTATAAGTCAAATACTTATAATTTATTTGTTTATAAAAATCGTTCCTTTAAACTTCATAATTATAAATCTTATAACTTATAAGATTCAATTATTTGTCCAAATTCCATTCCTTTAATAACTTTATGAATTTTATTTTGTTTTCCTTTATAAATTTTATAAACCTACTATTTATAAAATTCTATTTATAACTTCATCGTTATAATCCCATAAACTTCATTCATTTGTGAAATTCATTCACAATTCATTCTAACTCTTATAAAAGCTCGTTTAATAACCCAATATTTTTAATTTATAAATATCAATTTATAAATCTTTTTAATATAAAACAATTTATATTACTATTTTAAAACGTCTTTTAACTCCTTTATAATTTATCATTATGATTTATAACATAATCAAATTTGATAAATTCTATAGATTTCATTCCTTTATGAAATCCATTTACAAATCATCCTATCATTTATAAAAGATCGTTTTATAATTCAAGATATTCTAAATTTATAAATATCAACTTATAAATCTTTTAATATAAATCAATTTATATTATTACTTTAAACATCTTTAAACTCTTTTATAATATCATCATTCTGATTTATAAAATAAAAATTTATAAATCCTATTTTTAAACTTCTTATAATAAATTCAGAAATCCCAGTTCAAACTATTTTATAAAATCACTAATCCCATATTTCCAAAAATCACTTTAGAAATCAAAATCGTTATTTTTAAACTTCATAAAAAATTGGATCCGATGATGCAACACATCAATAGTCAATCACGACTTTCAAACATCATATATCATCCATGATAAACAATCAAACATCACAATATATGAATCAAACAAATATTTGTGAGGAATCCAGTTGGATCCCTCCAACCTGTTTCCCTGCATCCATAGACATTAACACAATACCATTCCGTTTCAAGATGGAATATCGCGGTATATGGGATTTTTATAAATTATATCCGCTTACTAACGGCGCAATAGGGTCTCATCCGCTATACAAATGCGGGAAATCAATCAACTGCAATATATACATATGCCAATATATATATATTGCTATATATAATATAATACCAGTTCCACTTCGAGGTGGAATATCGCGGTATATGTGTGTAATAAATAACCTCCGCTTACTAACGGCGTATATGGTCTATTCACATCCAATATATATATAACAATCATCATTCAAGCATTCAATCATTCAATCAACAAATTTTAAATCTAACTATTTAAAATTTAAATAAACAACAAAATTCCTTTTGAGTGAGAAGTTCTCACCTTTATTCCCGTTTGCAATCCACTTCCAATTCAACTTGTTTTCTTCGTTTATACCTTGTATAAATATTTACACAATTTATTAATATTCGAACAGATCGAATAATAAATTTTCATTAGATAATTTTAATTCATCGGTGATTTCATTTTTAATAGTTAAATTACTGATAGTTTTATTTAAATCAATCTCTTGTTAAATAAATTTATTTTAACAAATTTTTCTTTTAAAATAATTCTAACTAGAAATTCCCAATTGAATTAAATTTCCTTATTATAAATTAAATCAACTAATTATTCTTTAAACAAATTTATCTAACTACAAATTAAATTTCCCTTTGAATAAATTATTTTTAACCACTTAACTTAAATTTAAACAAATTTTCTTTAGTAACCAAAAGAATTGACTAAGTTAATCGAACATCTTAATAATTTATTCTTAACCCATTTTTCCAAAAATAATAATATTTCTTTTGGCAAGTCATTTTATTTATTAAATTAAATCTTTAACAAATTTTCTTTTAAATAGATTTAATTAACTTACCCTATAATTAAATTTATCCAACTAATTATTAAATTCCTTTTTCTTACCAAAAATTATATTATAACTAATTTCCCCCTTTTTTTAAAAAAAAAAATTGTTTTTGGCTTCCAAACAATTTCCTTTTAATATTTTGATTTAACAAAAATTAAATTCAAAACTATTCTTTATAAATTCCAATCTTTATCGAATAAATTTAATTTCTATTTAAATAAATTTTATTAACTAACTATTTAATTTAAACAACATTTTCTTTTATAAAAATATTTTTCATTTGAAACTAAATTTATATTTAACCAATAATTTAGTTTTAAACAAATAATCAAATTTTGAACATATTTTCTTTACTGTAATATGTTTTACATACATATATATTTTTTTTCTATTTTTATATATATATATATATATATATATATATATATATATATCTACAGATTCCTAAGTAAATTCAAAAATTTAAATTGTTTTAAACTTACAGTGTATATATTCTTCAAAAATATATGTATACATTAATGTTTATTAAATTAAATCAAAAATAAATATCAAAAATCACATTACCTCACGGCCTCGAAATCGCAATCGCCTCTTGCGCCTCGAGCTCCACGACATCGCCGTCGCCTTCGGTTGCTACGACATCACTGCCGCGAGCCCTAAATCACTCGCGACCCCGCCTCCATCGCGCGCGCACATGCGCGTGCGCCTGCGCCCTAGCCTCGACTTTGCTTCGAAACCCCTGTGCTAACAATCGATGTCGAGCCCCTAATCGCCATCGTCGCTAGCCTGCCTCCATCGCGCGTGCCTCGCGTCGCCACTTACACGCGCGAGCGCCAGCCCCTCTCGCCCTCGTGCCGCGCGCCGCTATCGCGTCGCCCCCCCTACGCGAGATTTCGCTTCGATTTCGTTCGCTGCGTTTTTTTTTTTCTGAATTCGGTTTTGAGGAGGACGCCATTTAATTTTAAATTGAACGAGAGAGGGGAATGGAAGCTCGGCCGTGATTTTCATTTGATCGAGAGGCCATTGATTTTGTTTTTGAACGAGATGCAGAGGTATCAACCATGTATAAAAAGAGAAAGGGGAGACGTGCTTTGGCGTGGTTTAGGGCGTAAAAAATGGCGTGTTTTTAGCTGAACCAAGTAAGGCAGTGTTTTGTTTGACCAATTCAAATTTTAAATTTAAATTGAACCCAATTTGATTTCGACGCGTTTATATCTCGTGTGCTCACATATTAACTCAGAAAAATACGAAATTTGAAATCCGAGAATAATTCAATAATACGGACCCAATGGAACTGGTTTCGTCGAATTCCGAGACTGTGCCTCGGACGACTATTTTAAATATCGATTCAAACGATTTGATTTCAAAACTGAACAATTCACTTCCAAATTAAATTATGAAGCTTCTATAATCTTCAATATTATCAATATGAATTTTACAAGCCTTTGAATTATTTTTAATCAGCTTAAAATTGAAGATTCAAATTTTTATTCAACTTTCAATAGATTAAATTCTATAATTTAATCGCCAAATTCAAAGTTATATTGAAAATTCAATTCAAACCATCATCCAAATATTTAAAATAAATTAAATATTCTCAAATTAAATTATTAAAAATACTGGGTCATTACAATTTGTGGAGTAATCAGCTCAATGAGTCTGTGCATGAGGCGTATCTTTTTACGTGTGTCGATGTTCTACTCATTCTTCCTCATGGGGGGACTATACCCCATATTTTTATGGGTTAGCATCCCATAGGATCGCGTCTCGTTTGTGATACACGTGTTGGTGAGTTTAATGCTCCTATTTGTGATAGGCCTCCCCCTTTTTACGTTTTCTGGATTTTTAATTATTTTTTTTAGAATTTATGTTTCACCAATTTTCTTATGATTAGTATTGATAAGCTTAATCAATATTTGTGATTTGGTGAATGAAAATAAAGAGTATGGTATTATTTTTGGGGATTTGAGGAAACTTGAGATATGTATGATTTTCATTGTTATTAAATATATACTTGTCACAGCATGGCATTATTGTTATCATATTTTTTTCATATCTCTTATCCTATCTCATCTTACATGATAATTGTTAGTCCTTGAGATGATGGTTTTGATGACAATAACCTTAGGAATTGTTACAAAATATAAATACTAACATTATAGTTTAGATGTATATGTATATGCAGGATATAACCATAAAGGTACCAAGAATTAAGACTGTATAGTATAAAGATTCAAGATTGAAGATATCAAGATTGAAGACTCATGAGTATCAAGATATCAAGAGTTCAAGATTTCAAGAATACAAGATAAGTATTGAGTCTAGAATACAAGATAACTTCTTAAAAGAACTTACATCTTTATTCAAAATTTATTCATGGAATGAAATCCACTTCGAGCCTGTTAAAGGGATGGAACTCTAATGGGATGGAACCCACGACAATATCTAGTGGAACATATAGTGGTCTTATTTTGTTATCCACTAATTTTATAAAAATGCTTTTCAAAAACATTTCTCTTGCTTTTAAAAAATGTTTTCAAAAATTTCTTTTCAAAAAGACATCTCTATTGTAATTAAATATTTTAATCTCAAAACTATTTTTATCGTTTTTTATATTTTGATTTCAAAATTGTCCTTGCTTTTAAACCATCTTTTGTTTAAAATATTTAGTTTTAAAATATTTATATAGTCAGATTTTAAATTACTTTATACATTATGGGACATTTCACTAGAAGGACATACTTTGAAGTCCAATTAGTTTCTAGGACACACATCCAAAAAATTAATGTCAAGGCCAAAGTCAGCAAAATAATTACTTTTAAGGTCAAAGACAGCAGTCCAATTACTTTCAAGGACATAATTTCATAGGTTTTTTGGCCTTAAAAACTAATTATTTTGCATTTTGTCCTTAAAAGTAATTATTTCAGTTCCGTGTCCTAGAAACTAATTGCACTTGCTAAACAGGCCCTTGTGGCAAATTTCCACTAAATATTATATATTAAAAATTACTTTTAAACGTTTAAACTATATTCAAATATATTTTCAAAATTTAGAAATTGTTTTGACAAATTATAGAAATCAATTTTAATAAGAAAATCAAAATCATCAATTTTGCCTAGAGCATGTCGACATCCTTCAACCCTCCATGTCGGCATGGTGCCCATTAAATTCAAAATTCAAATTTTCAAAAGAAGTGTCTATTCATCTTATCGTTCACAAATAGATATGGCGGTTGATCTTCTATAAATACCAATAGTTCTAAATGAATTTTGCATCAGATTTCACTTGTTTTCTTCCCTCTTCTTCTTCTTCCATATTTATTCTAAACAATCCCAAACTATACTCTGCCAAAATACCAAGTGAATCAAACTTGATTTTCTCTTATTTGATTTTCTACCACTCTATCCATAAGATCTCGGTGCTATTCTGTGACGCCCCACCTCTATGCTCACAATAACAAAGAGTATTAATGAAAATACTGTTTGTTATCACAAAGAATAAGGCTGGATAGGAGCGGCCATCCGTAGTTAGGCCTTACAATAGTATTGGTTATTTTGATTGGAGTGGTATATATTTTTATTTTTCATCTCTTATTTATTTACACCCATCGACATACCCAATTCCAGTATAAAACGAACTACGATGGTTCATAATAGTTTAGGACAATAAATATAATAATAACACAGATAATATAAATGCGTAACACAGATAAAACAAAAAGTCTCATATATATAATAACTGATGTCAGTTACAATACATGTGATACAGCACATATGATACAACTACATCTGTCAACACTGGAAGTTATATACACAAGTACATTATCGTGATTAATATACATGAATGCATAACATCCTATACAAATACACTAACTACTAAAATGACAACGGCTACTCCAAAAGATATGAAAAGACTTCATAGCTCTAGCAGAAATCCAATGTAAGATATCAACAACCTGTAAATACTCGGTCTGACCCGAGTATTAAATTCAAAAGAAAATAATACATGGGTCAGTCAAATTCAAACTCAGTTATTAGTGCACAGAAGCAATAATAATTAAATAGCAATTAGACGACGGTCACAATAAATCTCGTATATCCGATCCTTAAATAAAGAAATCGGATAACGATATTTATAACACATAATAGTGTTAGACAACAAATCAGCAAATCTAAATTATCAACAAAGATAAATTAAAAAGATTATCAATGAAGATGATTTAGAAAACAAGAGAATCGCCTAAACGGCAATTAACGACAAAATCTAATAGTTAGATAAACAATTAGAAACTCATAATCTAATTATCAAATTAACCAATCAAAATATAAATCCAAAACATATTGAAATATCAATTTAAAATGTCAACTCGAGTAGGGCTGCAGTACACGCACGCGTGTACTACCTCGCCGCTACGGCATATGTAATATGCAAAAGATCAATAAATCAAAATAAAATAGAATATCATAAAAACAATATCATGTGGCTGCAGTTCACGCTTGCGTGCATTGCCTTGCCACTACAGTGATAATGTACCCAAAAGATCAGGAAATGCACAGTGGAAACTCACAACGAGAACAAGGTCAAATCCGAGCTAATAGCTGGATTCAACTCAAGTATAATTAGAAAAAAAAAATCAAATTGCATCAATACAATCCAAACCAACAAGGGCAAACTGCATACATATGAACTGCAGTCACCATATGAACGCAACAGTTCAAGTTCCAAAATTTCAAGTGAAGGTGACATCAGTGGTACAGTAGACCACCCTGAAACCAAACAAAAATGCATATAGGACTACAGCCAGGCAGTACACATAGGAATTCAAAAGCAAATAGATCAAATGAGAATGCAAGCCAGCATCAAAGACACAGCCGACAAATGATGTACACATGAATGCAACATTGAAACTACTACAACAAGTGCATATGTACAACAACAATGAACCAATATCGAACTAGTTCAATAGCCAAAATGAAGCCACCAGACTCAAGTCTAACTGGCAATGACTCAACATCAATTGCCATATGAACTAGAAAATAAACAAGAGCAAAATGAATGTAATAGTGGTTCAAATGCAAAGAGGGATATGTCAACATATATGGAACAGTAATTTGACTAAACAACATCGAATATCCCACTGTAATACGATGAAACTACAAAGCCAAACCATTAACAAAAATGCAAAGGTTAAGTCAGTGACTCAACGCAGCAAGTTCATCATGTCACAAAGCCAAGCACAAGCAATAGCAAACTACTGCAATAACTCATACAAGGGTAGTTAAAAATACTAGTACACATAGAAGTGACTGCATAAAGTACATCAAACAACACAATTATTCCAGCAATGAATATTAGTAACAAGTATGCAACGAATAATCTCAAGGGGAATATACAAAGATGGAAGGCTCGAGAGGGGTAACATAAAACTGGAGAATGACCAAGTAAAAATGTAAACTGACTTGGTGGCTCACAACAACAAAGTGCACAAGTAAGGCTACTACATAGGGTAGTAGACACACATGCCCAGGATCAAAGGCATGAATAAAATATGAACTTATATGGAACAAATGAGGTGCGTAAAAACAGATGCAAACTTCAAACGGTACCAGAATCGATTGTATCAAACCAGAGCCACATCGAATGAACATCACATGAAACAGGACATAGGACACTGGGCAATACACAACATACATTGAAGAATGTGTGTACTTAAATGTGATGAATGCAGTGATAACTAATACCGTGATCTCGAATAGTACAAGTGCACTGACCAGGAGCAATATCAGTACAACAGTGATGGTCAAAGGTAATATTATGTCATGGAACCGCATGAACAAGTCATGTAGGCCACAGGGATGAATGGTGTTCACCAAGTGCCAAGGTCATCAGAGCAGTGAAAGTAAAATTCTCATCTCAAAATAGTTTTCACAAAATCAAGTTTCAAGCTTAAAAGTCGACGTCAATGACAATCAGAGAAATGTACAAAGTCAATGACTATGCGAAACAAAGTATGCCGAAGTCAACACAAAATAAATTTCCAGAAATTCGAAACAAGTGAACCAGGGAATCATCATCACAGCAAAGCAATTTAACAAAACCAAAGTAACCCAAGGAAATCACGAAATCGCAAGTTCTAAATCCCTGAGATTTGAATGAGATGTGACTGAGAATTAAAATCACTCACCTATGCCACAATCGAAGCAGCCGAGAGCCAAGCAAGGAGACGCCGATCGTCAGAGCAAGCGGCGACAATCATCTTAAAGTCGGCATCTTCGATTTTTGGAAAACCTTAATTGAAAGAGGGACGAACGAAGCCGCCACCATTTTTTTTCGATTGTATAGGTTTAGCATTTTAGGGTTATAAATAAAAAAAAGAATAGAAAAAGGGGGTCGGGTATTTGGTTTGTCACGGCACCAAGAAAACATGGGTCGATATAAATTTTAAAGCCCGCCTAACTTATAACCCTAATTTCAAACGAATTGCAACTGATTTAAAAACTCCATCATCAATTAACAAACCAATCTAATCGTCATTTGACAAAAATTATCTATCACAAATCCCTTTAACAAATTTAGAAAGAATTTAAACCGAATTCGAAACTCTCAATAGCAATTAACAACCCGATTTTAACTTCAAACAACGATAATCAATCGATACGAAAACCCGGGTTGTTACAGACTCCCCTCCTTATAAAAATTGCATCCCCGCAATTTTCATAATTAAAGGCGTCAATAACAATTATTTTTCTAACATAAACTGGTTGAGCTAGAAAAATAATGTCGGGAATACAAACGCCAAAGAAATCTTTTAATTTTATAAAAGAAATTCACAGATTCTCAACAAAATCTAATTATCAATAGATAATTCCGAAAGCAGCAAAACTGAATAAATACGATTATCAGAAATATTTAATTATCAAATAGATAATTAGAATACAGAAATCACAAAACAGCAATATCTAATTATCGATACGATAATAAGAAAAAAGCAAAATCTAATTATCAACAGAGATAAAACACAAATCACAATTCACAAAATCGCAAACATTTAGTTATCAACCAGAAAATCGAAAAAAAACGAACTCCATAATCAACAAACTCCAACTATCAACAGAGATAGATAGAAAATAGCAATTATCACAAACGATAATTAAATCTCAAATCAACAAATATTCAATTATCAAAAACGATAATCAAAATCAACAAATATTCGATTATCAAAAACGATAATAAAATCTCAAATCAACAAATATTCGATTATCAAAAACGATAATCAAATCTCAAATCAACAAATATTCGATTATCAAAAACAATAATCAAATCTCAAATCAACAAGTAATCGATTATCAAAAGCGATAATCAAAATCAACAAATATCTGATTATCAAAAACGATAATCAGAAACAACAATTATTCGATTATCAAAAACGATAATCAAATCAACAAATATTCCATTATCAAAAACGATAATCAAAATCAACAAATATTCGATTATCAAAATCAATAATCAAATCTCAAATCAACAAATATTCGATTATCAAAAACGATAATAAAATCTCAAATCAACAAATATTCGATTATCAAAAACGATAATCAAATCTCAAATCAACAAGTAATCGATTATCAAAAGCGATAATCAAAATCAACAAATATCTAATTATCTAAAACGATAATTAGAACTCATATCAACAAATATCCAGTTATCACAAGCGATAGTCAAAATCAACAAATATCTGATTATCAAAAACGATAATCAGAAACAACGATTATTCGATTATCAAAAACGATAATCAAATCAACAAATATTCTATTATAAAAAAAACGATAATCAAATCAACAAATATTCAATTATCAAAAACGATAATCAAATCTCAAATCAACAAGTAATCGATTATGAAAAGCGATAATCAAAATCAACAAATATCTGATTATCAAAAACGATAATCACAAACAACAATTATTCGATTATCAAAAACGATAATCAAATCAACAAATATTCGATTATCAAACACGATAATCAAAATGAAAAAATATTCGATTATCAAAAACGATAATAAAATCTCAAATCAACAAATATTCGATTATCAAAAACGATAATTAAATCTCAAATTAACAAATATTCGATTATCAAAAACAATAACCAAATCTCATATCAACAAGTAATCGATTATCAAAAGCGATAATCAAAATCAACAAATATCTGATTATCAAAAACGATAATCAGAAACAACAATTATTCGATTATCAAAAACGATAAACAAATCAACAAATATTCGATTATCAAAAACGGTACTCAAAATCAACAAATATTCGATTATCAAAAACGATAATCTAATCTCAAATCAACAAATATTCGATTATCAAAAACGATAATCAAATCTCAAATCAACAAGTAATCGATTATCAAAAGCGATAATCAAAATCAACAAATATCTGATTATCAAAAGCGATAATCAGAACAACAATTATTCGATTATCAAAAACGATAATCAAATCAACAAATATTCGATTATCAAAAAACAATAATCAAATCAACAAATATTCGATTATCAAAAACGATAATCAAATCAACGAATATTCGATTATCAAAAACGATAATCAAATCAACAAATATCCAATTATCACAAGCGATAATCAAATCAACAAATATCTGATTATCAAAAATGATAATCAAATCAACAAATATTCGATTATAAAAAACGATAATCAAATCAAGAAATATTCGATTATCAAAAACGATAATCAAATCAACAAATATTTGACTATCAAAAACGATAATCAAATCAACAAATATCCAATTACCTGCAGATAATTGGAAACAACAAATATCTAGAAATCAATGAAGATAATCTAGAAAATCAACATAAAAAGTGGATCGATCCCAACAAATGGCGAGTTTTAGCTACGCCGTACGTGCATCAACTTATGGCCGAAGCCTACCACGTACCCAACATAATTTTGGCACCTAACAAATGACCCGAAGGTCCAACATATGACCCGAAGGTCTGGTACTGGTATTGACCCGAAGGTCCAACATATGACCCGAAGGTCCAACATAGTGGCTCGAAAGCACACGAAAATCATCAAAATCATCAAAACGACAAATATTTCAATTAACAAGTCCGGAATTAACCAAAATAGCAAACGCACATGTCCATAACCATGATTTTTACTAATCGTTTAATTCTCTTCATTGTTTCGTTGAATGTGAAAAATTGTGTATTTCAAAAATAACATTTCACATTCTCAAACGGACAAGTCCGGAATTAAGCGAATCAGTAAAAGAAAGGGGTCATAGTCCACGATTTTGCTGAAACGTTTATATCGCTTTCTCATTCTTTTGAAAATGCAAACTGCAAAACTTCTGAAAACAATTTCATTTATTTTATAAAAGTAATTATTTACATTCTCAAACGAACAAGTCCGGAATTAAGCGAATCAGTAAAAGAAAGCGGTCATAGTCCTCGATTTTGCTGAAACGTTTAAATCGCTTTCTCATTCTTTTGAAAACGTAAACTATAAAAATTTTGAAAAACAATTTTTTTTAAACGATTTGCAAATTCGTGATAAAACAGCAACATTAGTGACAATTTCGACAAGGAAATTGCACTTCTCAAAACATCGTAGAAACGGATCTCAAAACCAGCATTGCGGGATAACCTTTGAAAATCCACTTTAAAATTTGACGGTTACTGTAGTCAATGCGACAGTAAAAACGTCAAAATATCATCAAAATAATTTGCATCAAAATATAATATCAATGAATTTTCATTCATTAAAATGTCAACAAAACACCGGGCTTCAAAAATTTAGCATTGGTGTAAAAATCCCGTTATAAAAATAACGGCAACAAAATACGTTTAGAACCAAACATCGGTTCATCGTAAAAATAATGCAGTAACGTGCAACTTAAATTTGCACGTATACTACAAATGAACAAAGAAATCAGTCGAATATATCTTCAATGAAGATAATTCAAAACAACAAAATCTCAACAAAACCACATAACTGCAATCGCTTCGAATCCTCAAATCGGTTTAGAAATTTTCAAAGAAAACAAAATAAACATAGCTATGTAAACAACAAATGAAATTTATTTCAATGTCATATTTTGATTTTTAAATCAAAAAGGTTATCAGCCGTACTCAGCGAAGACAGTCTCACTGTTTTCGCTGCGCACTCTGATAAACCGAACACAAATTACTTATTCATCAAAACACAGTTTTCACTTTTATTTTTAAATAAAGATATTTAAAATTTAATCATAATTTCAAAACTTTAGTTTTGACGCAAAGCACACTAAAACATAGACTAATAGTTGTAACACATGTTCCATCCAAGTTATGTTTTATATTATGTCCATAAACCCCAAGCTCTGATACCAACTGTGACGCCCCACCTCTATGCTCACAATAACAAAGAGTATTAATGAAAATACTGTCTGTTATCACGAAGAATAAGGTTGGATAGGTGCGGCCATCCGTAGTTAGGCCTTACACTAGTATTGGTTATTTCGATAGGAGTGGTATATATTTTTATTTTTCATCTCTTATTTATTTACTCCCATCGACATACCCAATTCCAGTGTAAAACAAACTACGATGGTTCATAATAGTTTAGGACAATAAATATAATAATAACACAGATAATATAAATGCGTAACACAGATAAAAAAAAAGTGTCATATATATAATAACTGATGTCAGTTACAATACATGTGATACAGTACATATGATACAACTACATCTGTTAACACTGGAAGTTATATACACAAGTACATTATCGTGATTAATATACATGAATACATAACATCCTATACAAATACACTAATTACTAAAATGACAATGACTACTCCAAAAGATATGAAAAGACTTCATAGCTCTAGCAGCAATCCAAAGTAAGATATCAACAACTTGTAAATACTCGGTCTGACCCGAGTATTAAATTCAAAAGAAAATAATATACGGGTCAGTCTAATTCAAACTCAGTTATTAGTGCACAGAAGAAATAATAATTAAATAGCAATTAGACGACGGTCACAATAAATCTCGACTATCCGATCCTTAAATAAAGAAATCGGATAACGATATTTATAACACATAACAGTGTTAGACAGCAAATCAGCAAATCTAAATTATCAACGAAGATAAATTAAAAAGATTATCGATGAAGATGATTTAGAAAACAACAGAATCGCCTAAACGACAATTAATGACAAAATCTAATAATTAGATAAACAATTAGAAACTCATAATCTAATTATCAAATTAACCAATCAAAATATAAATCCAAAACATATTGAAATATCAATTTAATATGTCAACTCGAGTAGGGCTGCAGTACACGCATGCGTGTACTGCCCGCCGCTACGACATATGTAATATGCAAAAGATCAATAAATCAAAACAAAATAGAATATCATAACAACAATACCGTGTGGTTGTAGTTCACGCTTGCATGCACTGCCTTGCCACTACAGTGATGATGTACCCAAAAGATCAGGAAATGCACAGTGGAAACTCACAATGAGCACAGGGTCAAATCCGAGCTAATAGCTGGATTCAACTCAAGTATAATTAGAAAAACAAATCCAATTGCATCAATACAATCAAACCAACAAGGGAAAACTGCATACATATGAACTGCAGTCACCATATGAACGCAACAGTTCAAGTTCCAAAATGTCAAGTGAAGGTGACATCAGTGGTACAGTGGACCACCCTGAAACCAAACAAAAATGCATATACGGCTGTAGCTAGGCAGTACACATAGGAATTCAAAAGCAAATAGATCAAATGAAAATGCAAGCCAGCATCAAAGACACAGCCGACAAATGATGTACACATGAATGCAACATTGAAACTACTACAACAAGTGCACATGTACAACAACAATGAATCAATATCGAACCAGTTCAATTGCCAAAATGAAGCCACCAGACTCAAGTCTAACTAGCAATGACTCAACATCAATTTCCATATGAACTAGAAAATAAACAAGAGCAAAATGAATGCAACAGTGGTTCAAATGCAAATATGGATATGTCAACATATATGGAACAGTAATTTGACTAAACAGCATCGAATATCCCACTGTAATACAATGAAACTACAAAGCCAAACCATTAACAAAAATGCAAAGGTCAAGTCAGTGACTCAACGCAGCAAGTTCGTCATGTCACAAAGCCAAGCACAAGCAATAGCAAACTACTACAATAACTCATACAAGGGTAGTTAAAAATACTAGTACACATAGAAGTGACAACATAAAGTTCATCAAACAACACAATTATTCCAGCAATGAATATTAGTAACAAGTATGCAAGAATAATCTCAAGGGGAATATACAAAGATGGAAGGCTCGAGAGGGGTAACATAAAACTGGAGAATGACTAAGTAAAAATGTAAACTGACTTGGTGGCTCACAACAACAAAGTACACAAGTAAGGCTACTACATAGGGTAGTAGACACACATGCCCAGGATCAAAGGCATGAATACAATATGAACTTATAGGGAACAAATGAGGTGCGTAACAACAGATGCAAACTTCAAACGGTACCAGACTCGAGTGTATCAAACCAGAGCCACATCGAATGAACATCACACGAAACAGGACATAGGACAGTGGGCAATACACAGCATACAATGAAGAATGCGTGTTCTTAAATGTGATGAATGCAGTGATAACTAATACCGTGATCTCGAATGGTACAAGTGCACTGACCAGGAGCAATATCAGTACAACAACGATGGTCAAAGGTAATATTATGTCATGGAACCGCATGAACAAGTCATGTAGGCCACAGGGATGAACGGTGTTCACCAAGTGGCAAGGTCATCAGAGTAGTGAAAGTAAAATTCTCATCTCAAAATAGTTTTCACAAAATCTAGTTTCAAGCTTAAAAGTCGATGCCAATGATAATCAGAAAGTCAATGACTGTGCGAAACAAAGTATGCCGAAGTCAACACAAAATAAATTTCCAGAAATTCGAAACAAGTGAACCAGGGAATCATCATCACAGCAAAGAAATTTAACAAAATCGAAGTAACCCAAGGAAATCACGAAATCGCAAGTTCGAAATCCCCGAGATTTGAGTGAGATGTGAGTGATAATTAAAATCACTCACCTATGCCACAATCGAAGCAGCCGAGAGCTAAGCAAGGAGACGCCGATCCCCAGAGCAAGCGGCGACAATCATCTTAAAGTCGGCATCTTCGATTTTTGGAAAACACTAATTGAAAGAGGGACGAATGAAGCCCCCACCATTTTTTTTCCGATTGTTTAGGTTTAGCTTTTTAGGGTTATAAATAAAAAAAAAGAAAAGAAAAAGGGGGTCGGGTATTTGGTTTGTCACGGCACCAAGAAAACATGGGTCGATACAAATTTTAAAGCCCGCCTAACTTATAACCCGAATTTCGAACGAATTGCAACTGATTTAAAAACTCCATCATCAATTAACAAACCAATCTAATCTTCATTTGACAAAAATTATTTATCACAAATACCTTTAACAAATTTCAAAAGAATTTAAACCGAATTCGAAACTCTCAATAGCAATTAACAACCCGATTTTAACTTCAAACAACGATAATCAATCGATACGAAACCCCCGGTTGTTACAGACTCCCCTCCTTATAAAAATTGCGTCCTCGCAATTTTCATAATTAAAGGCGTCAATAACAATTATTTTTCTAACATAAACTGGTTAAGCTAGAAAAATAATGTCGGGAATACAAACGCCAAATAAATCTTTTAATTTCATGAAAGAAATTCACAAATTCTCAACAAAATCTAATTATCAATAGATAATTCCAAAAGCAGCAAAACTGAATAAATACGATTATCAGCAATATTTAATTATCAAATAGATAATTAGAATACAGAAATCATAAAACAGCAATATCTAATTATCGATACGATGATAAGAAAACAGGAAAATCTAATTATCAACAAAGATAATTAGAAAACACAAATCACAATTCACAAAATCGCAAACATTTCGTTATCAACCAGAAAATCAGAAAAAAACGAACTCCATAATCAACAAACTCCTACTATCAACAGAGATAGATAGAAAACAGCAATTATCACAAACGATAAGTAAATCTCAAATCAACAAATATTCAATTATCAAAAACGATAATCGAAATCAACAAATATTCGATTATCAAAAAGAATAATCAAATCTCAAATCAATAAATATTCGATTATCAAAAATGATAATCAAATCTCAAATCAACCAATATTCGATTATCAAAAACGATAATCAAATCTCAAATCAACAAGTAATCGATTATCAAAAGCGATAATCAAAATCAACAATTATCTAATTATCAAAAACGATAATTAGAACTCATATCAACAAATATCCAATTATCACAAGCGATAATCAAAATCAACAAATATTCGACTATCAAAAACGATAATCAGAAACAACAATTATTCGATTATCAAAAACGATAATCAAATCAACAAATATTCGATTATAAAAAAACGATAATCAAATCAACAAATATTCGATTATCAAAAACGATAATCAAATCAATAAATATTCGATTATCAAAACGATAATCAAAATCAACAAATATTCGATTATCAAAAACGATAATCAAATCTCAAATCAACAAGTAACCGATTATCAAAAGCGACAATCAAAATCAATAAATATCTGATTATCAAAAACGATAATCAGAAAGAACAATTATTCGATTATCAAAAACGATAATCAAATCAACAAATATTCCATTATCAAAAACGATAATCAAAATCAACAAATATTCGATTATCAAAAACGATAATAAAATCTCAAATCAACAAATATTCGATTATCAAAAACGATAATCAAATCTCATATCAACAAATATTCGATTATCAAAAACGATAATCAAATCACAAATCAACAAGTAATCGATTATCAAAAGCGATAATCAAAATCAACAAATATCTGATTATCAAAAACGATAATCAGAAACAACAATTATTCGATTATCAAAAACGATAATCAAATCAACAAATATTCCATTATCAAAAACGATAATCAAAATCAACAAATATTCGATTATCAAAAACGATAATCAAATCTCAAATCAACAAATATTGGATTATCAAAAACGATAATCAAATCTCAAATCAACAAATATTCGATTATCAAAAATGATAATCAAATATCAAATCAACAAGTAATCGATTATCAAAAGCGATAATCAAAATCAACAAATATCTGATTATCAAAAACGATAATCAGAAACAACAATTATTCGATTATCAAAAACGATGATCAAATCAACAAATATTCGATTATCAAAAAACGATAATCAAATCAACAAATATTCGATTATCAAAAACGATAATCAAATCAACAAATATTCGATTATCAAAAACGATAATCAAATCAGCAAATATCCAATTATCACAAGCGATAATCAAATCAACAAATATTCGATTATCAGAAACGATAATCAAATCAACAAGTATTCGATTATCAAAAACGATAATCAAATCAACAAATATTCAATTATCAAAAACGATAATCAAATCAACAAATATTCGATTATCAAAAACGATAATCAAAATCAACAAATATTCAATTATAAAAAACGATAATCAAAATCAACAAATATCCGGTTATCAAAAACGATAATAAAATCTCAAATCAACAAATATTCGATTATCAAAAACGATAATCAAATCTAAAATCAACAAATATTCGATTATCAAAAACGATAATCAAATCTCAAATCAACAAGTAATCGATTATCAAAAGCGATAATCAAAATCAACAAATATCTGATTATCTAAAACGATAATCTGAAACAACAATTATTCGATTATCAAAAACGATAATCAAATCAACAAATATTCCATTATCAAAAACGATAATCAAAATCAACAAATATTCGATTATCAAAAACAATAATCAAATCTCAAATCAACAAATATTCGATTATCAAAAACGATAATCAAATCTCAAATCAACAAATATTCGATTATCAAAAATGATAATCAAATCTCAAATCAACAAGTAATCGATTATCAAAAGCGATAATCAAAATCAACAAATATCGGATTATCAAAAATGATAATCAGAAACAACAATTATTCGATTATCAAAAACGATGATCAAATCAACAAATATTCGATTATCAAAAAACGATAATCAAATCAACAAATATTCGATTATCAAAAACGATAATCAAATCAACAAATATTCGATTATCAAAAACGATAATCAAATCAACAAATATCCAATTATCACAACGATAATCAAATCAACAAATATTCGATTATCAGAAACGATAATCAAATCAACAAGTATTCGATTATCAAAAACGATAATCAAATCAACAAATATTCAATTATCAAAAACGATAATCAAATCAACAAATATCCAATTACCTGTAGATAATTGGAAACAACAAATATCTAGAAATCAATGAAAATAATCTAGAAAATCAACGTAAAAGGTGGATTGATCCCAACAAATGGCGAGTTTTAGCTACGCCGCACGTGCATCAACATATGGCCGAAGCCTACCAAGTACCCAACATAATTTTGGCGCCCAACAAATGACCGAAGGTCCAACATATGACCTAAAGGTCTGGTATTGACCCGAAGGTCCAACATACGACCCGAAGGTCCAACATAGTGGCTCGAAAGCACACGAAAATCATCAAAATGATCAAAACAACAAATATTTCAATTAACGAGTCCGGAATTAACCAAAATAGCAAAAACACATGTACCATAACCATGAATTTTACTAAATCATTTAATTCTCTTCATCATTTCCTTGAAAGTGCAAAATCGTGTATTTCAAAAATAACATTTCACATTCTCAAACGGACAAGTCCGGAATTAAGCGAATCAGTAAAAGAAAGCGGTCATAGTCATCGATTTGGCTGAAACGTTTAAATCGTTTTCTCATTCTTTTGAAAATGCAAACTGTAAAACTTTTGAAAACAATTTCATTTATTCTATAAAAGTAATAATTTACATTCTCAAACGAACAAGTCCGGAATTAAGCGAATCAGTAAAAGAAAGGGGTCATAGTCCTCGATTTTGCTGAAACGTTTAAATCGCTTTCTCATTCTTTTGAAAACGTAAACTATAAAAAATTTGAAAAACAATTTTTTTTTAAACAATTTGCAAATCCGTGATAAAACAGCAACATTAGTGATAATTTCGACAAGGAAATTGCACTTCTCAAAACATCGTAGAAACGGATCTCAAAATCAGCATTGCGGGATAACCGCTTGAAAATCCATTTTAAAATTTGACGGTTACTGAAGTCAATGCGACAGTAAAAACGTCAAAATCTCATCAAAATAATTTGCATCAAAATATAATATCAATGAATTTTCATTCATTAAAATGTCAACAAAACACTGGGCTTCAAAAATTTAGCATTGGTGTAAAAATCCCGTTATAAAAATAACGGCAACAAAATACGTTTAGAACCAAACATCGGTTCATCGTAAAAATAATGCAGTAACGTGCAACTTAAATTTGCACGTATACTACAAAGGAACAAAGAAATCAGTCGAATATATCTTCAATGAAGATAATTCAAAACAACAAAATCTCAACAAAATCACATAACTGCAATCGCTTCGAATCCTCAAATCGGATTCGAAATTTTCAAAGAAAACAAAATAAACACAGCTATGTAAACAACAAATGAAATTTATTTCGATGTCATATTTTGATTTTTAAATCAAAAAGGTTATCAGCCGTACTCAGTGAAGACAGTCTCACTGTTTTCGCTGCGCACTCTGATAAACAGAACACAAATTACTTATTCATCAAAACACACCTTTCTCTTTTATTTTTAAATAAAGATATTTAAAAATTTCATCATAATTTCAAAACTTTAGTTTTGACCCAAAGCACACTAAAACATAGACTAATAGTTGTAATACATGTTCCATCCAAGTTATGTTTTATATTGTGTCCATAAACCCCAAGCTCTGATACCAACTGTGACGCCCCACCTCTATGCTCACAATAACAAAGAGTATTAATGAAAATACTGTCTGTTATCACGAAGAATAAGGCTGGATAGGAGCGGCCATCCGTTGTTAGGCGTTACACTTGTATTGGTTATTTCAATAGGAGTGGTATATATTTTTATTTTTCATCTCTTATTTATTTACTCTCATCGACATACCCAATTCCAGTATAAAACAAACTACGATGGTTCATAATAGTTTAGGACAATAAATATAATAATAACACAGATAATATAAATGCGTAACACGGATAAAACAAAAAGTCTCATATATATAATAACTGATGTCAGTTACAATACATGTGATACAGCACATATGATACAACTACAACTGTCAACACTAAAAGTTATATACACAAGTACATTATCGTGATTAATATACATGATACATAACATTCTATACAAATACACTAACTACTAAAATGACAAAGACTAATCCAAAAGATATGAAAAGACTTCATAGCTCAAGCTGCAATCCAAAGTAAGATATCAACAACCTGTAAATACTTGGTCTGACCCGAGTTTAAATTCAAAAGAAAATAATACACGGGTCAGTCTAATTCAAACTCAGTTATTAGTGCACAGAAGCAATAATAATTAAATAGCAATTAGACGACGGTCACAATAAATCTCGTCTATCCGATCCTTAAATTAAGAAATCAGATAACGATATTTATAACACATAACAGTGTTAGACAACAAATCAGCAAATCTAAATTATCAACGAAGATAAATTGAAAAAATTATCGTTAAAGATGATTTAGAAAACAACAGAATCGCCTAAACGGCAATTAACGACAAAATCTAATAATTAGATAAACAATTAGAAACTCATAATCTAATTATCAAATTAACCAATCAAAATATAAATCCAAAACATATTGAAATATCAATTTAAAATGTCAACTCGAGTAGGGTTGCAGTACGCGCACGCGTGTACTGTCTCGCCGCTACGGCATATGTAATATGCAAAAGATCAATAAATCAAAACAAAATAGAATATCATAAAAACAATACCGAATGGTTGCAGTTCACTCTTGCGTGCACTGCCTTGCCACTACAGTGATGATGTACCCACAAGATCAGGAAATGCACGGTGGAAACTCACAACGAGCACAAGGTCAAATCCGAGCTAATAGCTGGATTCAACTTAAGTACAATTAGAAAAACAAATCCAATTGCATCAATACAATCCAAACCAACAAGGGCAAACTGCAATCATATGAACTGCAGTCACCATATGAACGCAACAGTTCAAGTTCCAAAATGTCAAGTAAAGGTGACATCAGTGGTACAGTGGATCACCCTGAAACCAAACAAAAATGCATATACGACTGCAAATAGGCAGTACGCATAGGAATTCAAAAGCAAATAGATCAAATGACAATGCAAATCAGCATCAAAGACACAGTCGACAAATGATGTACACATGAATGCAACATTGAAACTACTACAACAAGTGCACATGTACAACAACAATGAATCAATATCGAACCAGTTCAATTGCCAAAATGAAAGCCACCAGACTCAAGTCTAACTGGCAATGACTCAACATCAATTGCCATATGAACTAGAAAATAAACAAGAGCAAAATGAATGCAACAGTGGTTCAAATGCAAAGATGGATATGTCAACATATATGGAACAGTAATTTGACTAAACAGCATCGAATACCCCGCTGTAATACAATGAAACTACAAAGCCAAACCATTAACAAAAATGCGAAGGTCAAGTCAGTGACTCAACGCAGCAAGTTCATCACGTCACAAAGCCAAGCACAAGCAATAGCAAACTACTGCAATAACGCATACAAGGGTAGTTAAAAATACTTGTACACATAGAAGTGACTGCATAAAGTTCATCAAACAACACAATTGTTCCAGCAATGAATATTAGTAACAAGTATGCAACGAATAATCTCAAGGGGAATATACAATGATGGAAGGCTCGAGAGGGTTAACATAAAACTGGAGAATGACCAATTAAAAATGTAAACTGACTTGGTGGCTCACAACAGCAAAGTGCATAAGTAAGGCTACTACATAGGGTAGTAGACACACATGCCCAAGATCAAAGGCATGAATACAATATGAACTTATATGGAACAAATGAGGTGTGTAACAACAGATGCAAACTTCAAAAGGTACCAGACTCGAGTGTATCAAACCAGAGCCACATCGAATGAACACCACATGAAACAGGACATAGGAGAGTGGGCAATACACAGCATACATTGAAGAATGCGTGTACTTAAATGTAATGAAAGCAGTGATAAATAATACCGTGATCTTGAGTGGTACAAGTGCACTGACCAGGAGCAATATCAGTACAACGGTGACGGTCTAAGGTAATATTATGTCATGGAACCGCATGAATAAGTCATGTAGGCCACAGGGATGAACAGTGTTCACCAAGTGCCAAGGTCATTAGAGCAGTGAAAGTAAAATTCTCATCTCAAAATAGTTTTCACAAAATTAAGTTTCAAGCTTAAAAGTCGATGCCAATGACAATCAGAGAAGTGTACAAAGTCAATGACTGTGCGAAACAAAGTATGCCGAAGTCAACACAAAATAAATTTCCAGAAATTCGAAACAAGTGAACCAGGGAATCATCATCACAGCAAAGCAATTTAACAAAATCATAGTAACCCAAGGAAATCACGAAATCGCAAGTTCTAAATCCATGAGATTTGAATGAGATGTGAGTGAGAATTAAAATCACTCACATATGCCACAATCGAAGCAGCCGAGAGCCAAGTAAGGAGACGCCGATCGTCAGAGCAAGCGGCGACAATCATCTTAAAGTCGGCATCTTCGATTTTTGGAAAACCCTAATTGAAAGAGGGACGATCGAATCCGCCACCATTTTTTTTCGATTGTTTAGGTTTAGCTTTTTAGGGTTATAAATAAAAAAAAAAGAAAAGAAAAAGGGGGTCGGGTATTTGTTTTGTCACGGCACCATGAAAACATGGGCCGATATAAATTTTAAAGCCTGCCTAACTTATAACCCTAATTTCGAACGAACTACAACTGATTTAAAAACTCTATCACGACCCGACTTTCTACTCCCAGAAAATCGCATCATGAATTAAGAAAGAAAGGGATAGAAGAAGAAAAGAATGAAGAGAAAGAAGAAACAACACAAGAATCTCAACAGCGGAACAAATAAATTATATTAATAACATAAATATTTACATAATACACAATACCAATCAAAGATACACAGCATACACATCACATATACTAGACAGTTATAAGCACCTGTCTAGTATTTACAACTCAATACAATCACAACATAGAGAACACACAGCGGAACTACATATCTAAAACGCAGAAGCCTTCTGCTCCATTACTCCACCATTATTCGTCAAAGCCAACCTGAATCCTAACCTGAATCCCTTGACTACTCATAATAATTTGAGTAACCAAGAGTTTATGAGAAACAAAAATAAACTCCGGGTCAGACATGGATCTGGTGTGAGTAACAGGTTAAACTTTCTTAAATTTCAAAAAAACCTTTGGAAAGAAAGGTATCACATAAGACTTCCCACACATAAACATGGAAAAGTTTTCACCTTACGCTAACCAAAACATTTGATAGGAAATCCTATGATATTATAATAGTTTCTAGGGTTTTCAAATAAATAAGAAATAGCCGAAATTGTTACATTATTAAATTCCAGCTACTAGCCATAAAAGTGGGTAATACAATCAAAATCGTTGGCACTTATTGGATTTTGGATTTCATACAATGGCAGGGCTACTGGGGTACCGCCCGTCACAGTACGAGGCCTAGATCACCGTACCCAGGAGTACTCCCACTCCCCTGCAACACAAGGCCGGACCCATTCCTTACTGAATAGTTCCGAACAAGATAACCCCGACGGTTGGAGCTCAAAACCGTCCACACAGCCGAAAATATAAAGGGACCTCTAGAAAGGGGTAAATCTCGCTCTCCAGTGGGTGCGACCACGAAGCCTTGCTGCACCTCCCCTGTTTTAGCCATTCCCGGTTGATGAGGCTTGAGGCTACGATTACCTTTATAGGACATATCACTTAGAATGCTCATCATCCTCCTGACGATGTTTTGAAAGCATTCAATCCATACAAGTTCGTTTCGGGTTCGAACGAAACCGAAGGCATTATCTCCTTACACTCATTTTGAATCACCCTCAAAGTTAACGACGATAACCCTTGCACTTTGATTCACCATCTCGAATCTATAAGTACTATTCCGTCAAACTCATTACGGAATCACCCACAGAGTTATACTGACGTATAGCCCTTACACCTCGAGTCTTCACTCGCTCCACTTGGATTCACGACCTAACATTATTTGGAATCGATGTGGTTTTCGGATATCCAAATATGGAAACCCGATCCCGGTCTCATCGAAATCCAAAGCGTGTCTTTTAGGTCCAAGTTGTTTTAAAGGTTTTAAAACAATTCAATTACAGTATCTATATATGCACATATAGATAATTCATAAATCATAACTGATAATCAACATTATCACATAACAGGTAATCTACATTATCAATATCAAATAGATATTCCATATATCACCATTACAATAGATAACCTATGTTATCATCTCAATACAAATCAAACATCCATACCACATAATATTATTTATCTCATTACTGAGATTTCAAAACATCCAAGTCAATCAATGACATCCATTCATACATAAGCAAAGATTTACTTATCACAATATAATTAATTTAAAATGAATTAAATTAACTATCTCTATATCTAATTAATTTAAAGTGAATTAAATTAATTACCCCAACTTTAATTAATTTAAAATAAATTAAATTAATTACTTCATCTTTAATTAATTTAAAATGAATTAAATTAATTACTTCACCAAATTATAACTTTCTTACCCATCTATTTAATTGATTACAATCAATTAATCATTAAAAATAAATAATCCTAATTAATCACTCTTGATTAATTACTCTTAATTACATTCATGTAATTATCCTTAATTAATTTCACAAATTAATTATCCTCAACTAAACAGTAATTAACCTTTAATTACTTCAATTAATTAACTAATCATATCTAATTACTTTAATCCTTAATTAATTATATTAATTAATTAGCTTTAGTTACCTATTATTGATTAATTAATCATAATTAATCAACTTTAATTACATCATTAATTAAATAATTAATGATCCTTAATTATTCCTTAAATTAATTACCCTAAGTAATTAACTAACTTAATTATTATATTAAACCGAATTAACTATCCTTAAATTAATTTCTTTATTAATTATTTGATTAATTTCTAAATAATTAATCCAAATTATCTCATACTTAAACATCTCCTTAATTACAATCTGTAATTATTAAACAATTACTTAACTGAGTAATTCCCAAATCAATAATTGCATAAAGTAATTATTAATAAAACCTAAATGTTTAAAATTAATTAAACTTAATTAAATAAGAATAAACAATCACATTAAACTAAACTAATTACATTAAGTAATTAATTTCCTAATTACTTTATCAAGTAATTATATCCAAACCATTTATAATTGATTATTATTAAATTAATTAATCTAATTAATTATAAAAATTAACTACATTAATTAATTGTTAAATAATCATGGTTAATGACCTTCATTAACCATCCTTAAATTATTTATAAGGTAATTAACTAGTATTAATTACCATTTAAATAATTTTTAATCATTCATTAATTAAATTAATTAACCTTAATTTAAAACTTAATTACATAATTAATATTCATTCATCATTAATTAATAACTTAATTAATGATCTTAATTTTAAATTGATTTATCATTAATCAATTATTAATTCCAAAATCAATTAATTAATTAAATTAATTAATACATCTTAATTACCCTATTAATTAATTCTAAAACATAATATTAAATCAAATTTTCAAAATAAAACATAACTTAATTATGTTTAAAACAATTTAATTGAAACAAAGAGCTTTTTTTTGAACTACTTTTAAATTTCCATTTTTAAATACAAGTTTAAATTAAAAGTAATTTAAACTTATCAAAGTTTGAAAATTTTAAAACTTATTTAAAATTCAAGACAAAAGAAAAGTTTGTCTTAAAAAATGAAATCATAAAAATTTGAAGTTAAATTCATTTTAAAATTTTGAAAATTCCATTCATTCTTAGTTTCAACTTTCAAATTTAAATCTTCTTTTTAAATTTGAAACTAAGGTTCATTTTAAACTCAGATTTCCAGTTATAAAATTTATCTTTAAATCTTACTTCATATTTTAAAAACTTCATTATTAAAATTTTAAACTATTTACCAAATTGAAATAGTTAGTTAAAGTTTTAAACTTTTATTTTTATTTTTAAAACTGGAATTTGAATTCAAAACAGTAATGCAAACTTGAATTGCATTTGAACTCAAACTTTGCTTTAAACATAAATTACAGATTTAAATTTTTAAAACCCAGATTTAAAACACGGTTTTTACTGTAACTTGGAAATTTACAGTTTAACCCGAGAAAAACACCATTTTACTTCGAGTTAAAAGTGGCATTACTTCGAGTTTCCTACTTACCTGCTTCGAGCAAAACCCCACATCCCCCTGCAACATCCAGAACCCCAAAACAAATCATCAGAAAAACTTGTCGCCGTGCATATGCACGGCGACCCCCACCTCTGCCAATCACCGTAGATGATCCAACACCCCAGAAAACCCACGAATGACCTATCACAATTACCAGATCAAACAAGTAATCAAAGAATTCGAAATTAACCCCTAACTCAAAACCTGTAAAACAGAAAATAGGTTTTGTCTCAAAACCTGTCAACGGAAATTTTGCGCCACCCCGATCACCTGAGTATCCACCCCTCCGGCCATGAAACAATGCACACATCAGCTACACAATCACCAAGAACCAGAACACTCGATCACCCCTACACCTCACACTGACCCAATCCGTAACCCCTATTCAAGACTAGGGTTTAAACAAGAATTTATAAACTGCAACTAATTGTAACGACCCAGAATTTTTAATAATTTAAATTTGAATATTTAATTAATTTTAAATATTTATAAGTGAATTTATAAGTCAAATAAATTTTTATTTGAATTTTTGGATTTAATTAGATAATTTAAAACAATAATTTAATATGTTAAATTATGGAAATAATTTAAAAATCGAGTTAAATATGATAGAAAATGATTTGTAAAATTTTATTTAATCATACTGGAGTTATAAAAATATTTTAGAACTTTTAAAATCGAATTAAAAGTTAATTTGTGAAAATTGAATATTTTAATATTTAATAATCGACTGTAAAATAGCCAATTTTTGAACAGTCTCAGAATTGAACGAAACCAGTTTCATTGGATCCGTAATAGTTAGTTATTACCGGATTTCAATTTTCGTGTCAATCGGAGTTATCGTTTGATCGTGACAGCTCGAAACGCATCGATTTATTTTTAATTTAAATTTGGCGAGCTAAAATAGCCATTTTTCAAAAAGTCTCGGATTTCGACGAAACCAGTTTCATCGGATCCGTAATGTGATATTATTGTAAGGTTTCAAATTTCAAGTCAATTGGATTTACCGTTTGTCCTGTACGAATTAAAACGCCTAGAAATCGACTTAAATCGGTTTAATTCAAATTGAGCGTTTACAGCCATAACTCGCACATACTTCCGAATTAGCTTCCGAAACCTGTTCCATTGTGTCCGGAACGCGGGATAAACCCTAGGTACGCTGGTTACGGCGTCTAAATCGGAGTTCGGAATTTCCGGGATGAATAGTGTCGCTCGTTCCTTATAAATAGACCACCATCTTCATAAATTTGATAAAAAATAACCCTAACCCTAACTAAAAACTGTAGCCGCCACTTCCTAAATTGAATGGCCAGAAAATCATCAACTTTCTCCTCCATTATCTTCAAATCCAAGCATTATTTCAAGAAAGTTTCAACTAGAATGTTGTAGAGGGCTGTGAGTACTACGTTTTCAACGGCTATGATCTAAAATGGAGTTGTATTTTGGGAGATATGGGGGCCGATAGGGGGGGACCTGCGCACGCACTCCCAGGTGGAGGAGATGGCCGAGCTTCCTAGGGTTATGGCCGAACTTAGCTTGCGACGAAAGCTTTCGCATGGTGGTGTTGTGATCGAGTTTCATTGAGTAAATTGTTTGTAAAATCAAACCCTAGATGAACTTGGATGGGTTCTTGCGTTTGTTATTTGCTGTAGAAGTTGCGTGCAAAATGAAGTGGAGGGAGAAGGATGGGGACGGCCAAGATCTGTTGGATTGGGATCCTATGGCTATAGATGGATATAGGTTATAAATTATTAAGTTTAAGTTGTAATTATTAAGTTTAAATTTGTGTAAACTTCAAAAATTCATATCTTTTTCATACGAGGTCGAAAAAATGCAAACTCAGTTGCGTTGGAATCGTATGGACGAGCACTACGCGATGGAGTTGCTTTGGAGTCGTTTGGAGTTAGTGAGAATTTCGGGTAAAATTAAACGCGCGTTTAATTTTATTCGAAATAAAAGCTAAAACGGAAATTAAAACCAAGGTGAGAACTTCTCACTCAATCGAATAGATTCCGATTTTATTTTAAATAGTTAGATTTAAAATATTTGAATGCATGTTTGAATGATGACTGTAAATTATTGATTGTTAAAATAGACATTATGCGCCGTTAGTAAGCGGATGTTATTTATATAAACATATACCGCGAATATTTCATAAACAGTGAAATTGGTATTATATATAATATCAATATATATATATTGGCATATGTATATATTGCAGTTGATTGATTTCCCGCATTTTTTGTTTAGCGGATGAGACCCTATTACGCCGTTATTAAGCGGATAATATTTAATAAGAACATATACCGCGATAATTTCGTACTGGAGCGAAATTGGTATTGTGCTAATGTTTTTGGATGCAGGAAACAGGTTGGAGGGATCCAACTGGATTCCTCAACAGTTTTTATTTTATTTCAGATATTTTGATATTTGATGGATTATCATATCGATATATGATATCGTTGTTAGTCGTGATTGACTATTTGGTGTGTAGCATCATTGGACCCAAATTTTGGGATTTTAAAATGATCTTTTAAATGATTTTTGAAAATATACTATATTTTTGGAAATTGATCCATTTTAAATAATTAAACGCTATAATTTTTAAAGTTATAAAATTATGGGTTTTGTGAAATATAGTTAAAACGCTGATTTTTAGAAATACAGTTAAAAGCTGATTTTTGAGAAATATGGATTAATGATTTTATAAAATAATTTAAACTGGATTTTTGAACTTATTATTAAAAGTTTAAATATAGGATTTATAAAATTTGATTTTTTTATAAATCGAAATGGTGATATTATAAAGTAATTTAAAGACGTTTTAAATAATAATATAAATTGATTTATATTAAAAGATTTATAAATGGATATTTATGAATTGAGATTCAGACATCATAAAACAAGTTTTTATAAGTGTTTGAATGAAGTGAAAATGAATTTCATTAAAGAATGAAATTTATAAAATTATAAATGGTGAAGTTATGAATGAAATTTATAAATAGTAAGATTTATAAATTTGTGAAGTTATTTGAAGAATAAATTTTGTTAAATAAATGAATCTTATAAGTTATAAGATTTATGGTTTGGAAAGTCTTTAAAAGAACGATTTTATAAATTAATCGTTTTATAAGTATTTAACTTATAATATGAACGTTTAGTTTATAATTTAGTTATAAACTGGAATAGGTTAATAAAGGAATTTATAAAAAGGAAGTTTTTATAAATAAATAGAAATGGAATTTATAAACGTTGTTTTATAAATTCGCAAACGACTTATTTTGATAAGTTAATTGTTATAACTTAGAAATGGAGTTATATTCACATTTTTGAATAGTGAATAATCCTTTGAATTAAAATGAATAGAAAGGATGATATTTATTAACGTAGTATATTCACATTTTTGAATAGTGAATAATATGTTAAAGAAAATTGATTTAGATATGATGTTCTAAATAGAATTAAAACGATCTAACGATGTTTTTAGATGTGTTGAGATTCGAAACCATAGATCTCAACATTTATTGTTGAAATAGATGTTTCGAGAAATAAAAGGAAATGGTAGACTATAACACTGTTGTTATAGTAAATGATTTCCGAAAGGAAATGTTTTTAATAGTATTGGGATTTATATATCTATTTTAAATTCGAATCCCTATACTAGTGATTTTGGGTTGTCGTAACGATGTTTTACGCAACATTCGTTTTGGCCCAAGTAAATATGTTTAAGTGAATGATTTCCTTAAAGAATGAATTATATACTTAATTCGATTTAAGTATATTGAATATTTTCTAAGTGTTGAAAATAAATGATTGTGAACAACTTATTTAATAAGTATGGAAATGTTTTCCAATGTAAAGTGAATATTTTGAGAATTTACCTTTTTGAAGATAAATTGAAAGTGAATAATTGAATTGTATATTCATGAATATTTTGAAATATAAATTCGTTATGGAATTTATAAAAGAAAGGTGGAAATTGTTTGAAAATAAATATTGATTTATTTTTGAAGTGTTGAAATTATATATCTTGTAAAGATATTTTGGAAAATAAATAATTTGGGAAAATTTTTTGGAATCTGGTGATGTTGTGCATATCAATTGATAGTTCAATAACCGACTATCAGTATTTCCCTTTGAATGGGTATTTGATGCGAATTGATTGAATTTGAATGCACACTTATTTTTGAATAAGCGCTCACTATTTGGGTTAACCGGGAAAGGACCATGGGGTCGTATAACCCACTCCGAATATGTGATACGTCGTTGTAAATCGCATTTGAAGATCGGTGTTGAAGACCGGTATTTGCGAGAGTGATAGGATGAACTATCGATTGACTCTGCACCGAGTAGCTACGGTATTGAGTTCTCCATATGTGATGGTGAATCCGATCAGGATTGTGAATATCCGGATTGCAAGGACTTCTTTGTAAGTGCCTTCGGTTCTGTTCGATCCCGGAACAGACTTGTATGGATTGTGTGTCTGACATTACAATTTGAGATATAAAGCCGATTTCTTTCAAATATATTTATGTTGGTGGCGGAGAATTTATTCTTTGCTTAACACCCTTCTTTGAGACATACGAGCTCAAAGGTTATATAGTTGAAGTTATCAGCGATATATTCCCAATTTGGTAATGTGATATGCTGAGTGATGCTGAAATGATCATTGTGTTGATTATTGTGATAGGATCATTCATTTGATCGTCTATCTTAGTGATCATTGTGTTGATCATTTGTTGACCCAAAGCACGGCTTTTTGTACAAAGTGTGTTTTTGTGGACGTGAATTCGTCGAGCCTCACATCCCGGAAATGGTCAAAACAGGAAAGATGCGGCAAGGTTATTAGGGGTTGCTGTAGCTCCCCTTAGGGTATGTACATTTCCTTCTGGATAGAGGTTGTATCATGGTATGGAGCCCAGATATTTAACCTATGTGGTTACTACGAGTTTATTACTTTGTGGTTGTTGGTTATCGGGATCCCGTGAAAAAGGTCGTTTACGATCGGGGAATGGCGTGCTCGTGTCAGTAGTTACCCAGTTAGGGGTAACCCGGCCTTGTGTTGGCAGAGTTCCGGTTTGGTTCTCGGGGGTGTCTTTCCAGAGGCATTCTCAGTGGCAATGGGAAGTTCCTTGGCCTGACCATTTGTTGGAAATCCAAATTCCCAATACGAAACTTGTACGGTATTAGTTGTAGAACCTGCTATTCACTTATGGTGGTCACCACTGTTTGGATGGTAGCTATAGTAGGCATAGTTCGAAATGTCTATGCTGGCTAAGATTTATATTCTACTTTCGAAATGAATTTTTTCTACACTATACACTAATAATAATATCAAATGTTATTTTAAATGCGTATCAAGCATCTTTGACTATCATAAGGAGAAATCTCCTCCGATTCTGCGTTTGCATGTGTGTGTGTGCGGGAGGCCTTATGGTAGTCTCATTTTTAAAAGCATTGCGAATTAATTTAAAAATATTCCTCTATTTTGATTTTAAAGTTAAATAAACTGTTTTGAGTTCTCACACCAGTCACATGACTGACTTGGAGTTTATTGTTTTCCTTCCTAAACTCTGGGTGCCCACCAATTTCCACACGGGCAGTCAAGAGTTAGGTATATCAGGATATTCTGGATATTCAGGAGTTGCTGGAGGCAAGCTGGATGGCATGGCGTATTACTAGTTTATATAGTATTTCTTTTTCCGCTGCACTGTTTGTTGTTGTATGTTGTTGTACACTCTGATGTGATGATATGATGTAATGTAATGTATAAAATGTAATAACTGATATAGTTCTTTGTTTAAAGATTATTCATTTATTATTATATGTTGTTCCGCTGCGAATTGTGAGATTCTGATGTGATTCTGTTGTTCTGTTTTCTTTCTGTTTTCTTCCATTTTAAAATATTCTACCTTCTTTTCTCTCTTCTCTCTTTTTTTCTATCTTCCTCTCCCTTTATTTTCTGTTATCTTCTTCTACTTCTCTCTTTTTCCTTTCTTAAAATTCTTTTTAAAACCCATAACTTCTCGGTTTTCGGCCTTCGATATTCGGCAGTCGATAAAGTGAGTGTCGATGTTGAATTTTCGAAAGTCGAAAATCTCAGAATGTTACATTTGGTATCAGAGCTTATGGTTAAGCGACAACCATGGTTCTGTTGGGTATTACTCGTTAGAGATAGAGTCAGCAGTACTCTAGAATGAGTTTGAGTGTAATAATAGTTATGAGAGCGTATTTGTTAGTGAACATAAAAATTGTTTTATATTGTGATGATTGGTTTATTGAGTGGTATATGAACTTTCGTCAGTGTGGTCCGCAAGACTATGCCGAAGGGGTTTCTAAACACTTGAATAGAACAATTCGACATAATATTGTTTTAAATTGGGTAAATAAAATAATTTTACCTTGATTATATTTGATATATAAAGGAATAATTTTTCAGAATTATTAAAGTGTATATAAGTTGATCGTTAGGTTGTTTGAATAATCTAAATAAAAGAGTAATTGTATAAGCAAAAGAATTATAAGAATTGAGTTATAATTAAAGTGAATTACAATTGTGAAATAAACTTATATATATAAGAAGTGAAACTATATAAAATATGAGTTGTAAATAAAGGATGTATAAATGGAATATAACTTAAGTTATGTGAATAGAAATTCAACTTTTGTAATTGAATGAATAAATTGAATGTTAATCAATTGAATGTGAATAAATTGGAATGGAATAATGAATGAAAGTATTAATTCATTAAAATCAAATGTTATTAGAAGTTGAATAAAATTGAATGGAAATCAATTTAATTAAACCAATTGAAAATGATGGTGTTAAATCAAATTGAATGAATATAAGTGAAAAGAATTTGGTTGTAATTAATATAAATTGGTTGTTATATGATTGTTATATGATTGTATATAATTCATTAAGTATTAATGAAATTGAAAGCTAATGTAATTAAATTCAAATTAGAAGTAAATAAATTTGAATAGAATTGAATGTGAATTGGATTTAATTAGTGAATGTTAACTAATTGAAACTAATTAGAATTGAGAATGAATGTTAGTAAATCCAATGTAAATGAATCAAATGTAATTTAAAGTGAAAACCAATTCATTAAATATGAATGAGAATATGAATGAATGTTTATTGGTTATGGATGTTAGTTGGATGATGTTTGAATATGTTGCATTTGCTATGTGACATATATTGCTATGTTGCTATATGTTGTATATTGAGATTATTTGCATATGTGCATGTTCTCATGTTGTTTGTTAAGTGTTTAGTAGGTGCGGATCGCGTTTGCTTCGCATTTGGAGCTCGCTTTTGCGCTATATTAGCCGTATATGCTTGCTAGTAAAATATAAGGTACATATCTCGGATTAAATACAGTACTTTTACATTTTTTCCCTTCGGGATGCCTCATTACTTGATGAGATGTATATTTGTGATATATATACTGTCATTTTTTTTCGGATCGAGCCGCGCAAAGGAGACTATGGCGAATTTTTTCGAAAATTTAAGGCGTTAGAAAAATTTGAGAAAATTTGGAAAATTTTGGGAAACCTTAAACTTTGATTTAGAATTGAAAGTTAAACAATAGTAGTTGTTTTTGAAAAGATAACTAAGTATGATTGGAAAACTTAGTAAAGTATTGTAAGGAATTTAATTATGAATTTTGGAAAGTTAATAAATTCTGTAACCTTTCTTATTTGTAATTTCGAGGACGAAATTCTTTTAAGGGGGAAAGATTGTAACGACCCAGAATTTTTAATAATTTAAATTTGAATATTTAATTAATTTTAAATATTTATAAGTGAATTTATAAGTCAAATAAATTTTTATTTGAATTTTTGGATTTAATTAGATAATTTAAAACAATAATTTAATATGTTAAATTATGGAAATAATTTAAAAATCGAGTTAAATATGATAGAAAATGATTTGTAAAATTTTATTTAATCATACTGGAGTTATAAAAATATTTTAGAACTTTTAAAATCGAATTAAAAGTTAATTTGTGAAAATTGAATATTTTAATATTTAATAATCGACTGTAAAATAGCCAATTTTTGAACAGTCTCAGAATTGAACGAAACCAGTTTCATTGGATCCGTAATAGTTAGTTATTACCGGATTTCAATTTTCGTGTCAATCGGAGTTATCGTTTGATCGTGACAGCTCGAAACGCATCGATTTATTTTTAATTTAAATTTGGCGAGCTAAAATAGCCATTTTTCAAAAAGTCTCGGATTTCGACGAAACCAGTTTCATCGGATCCGTAATGTGATATTATTGTAAGGTTTCAAATTTCAAGTCAATTGGATTTACCGTTTGTCCTGTACGAATTAAAACGCCTAGAAATCGACTTAAATCGGTTTAATTCAAATTGAGCGTTTACAGCCATAACTCGCACATACTTCCGAATTAGCTTCCGAAACATGTTCCATTGTGTCCGGAACGCGGGATAAACCCTAGGTACGCTGGTTACGGCGTCTAAATCGGAGTTCGGAATTTCCGGGATGAATAGTGTCGCTCGTTCCTTATAAATAGACCACCATCTTCATAAATTTGATAAAAAATAACCCTAACGCTAACTAAAAACTGTAGCCGCCACTTCCTAAATTGAATGGCCAGAAAATCATCAACTTTCTCCTCCATTATCTTCAAATCCAAGCATTATTTCAAGAAAGTTTCAACTAGAATGTTGTAGAGGGCTGTGAGTACTACGTTTTCAACGGCTATGATCTAAAATGGAGTTGTATTTTGGGAGATATGGGGGCCGATAGGGGGGGACCTGCGCACGCACTCCCAGGTGGAGGAGATGGCCGAGCTTCCTAGGGTTATGGCCGAACTTAGCTTGCGACGAAAGCTTTCGCATGGTGGTGTTGTGATCGAGTTTCATTGAGTAAATTGTTTGTAAAATCAAACCCTAGATGAACTTGGATGGGTTCTTGCGTTTGTTATTTGCTGTAGAAGTTGCATGCAAAATGAAGTGGAGGGAGAAGGATGGGGACGGCCAAGATCTGTTGGATTGGGATCCTATGGCTATAGATGGATATAGGTTATAAATTATTAAGTTTAAGTTGTAATTATTAAGTTTAAATTTGTGTAAACTTCAAAAATTCATATCTTTTTCATACGAGGTCGAAAAAATGCAAACTCAGTTGCGTTGGAATCGTATGGACGAGCACTACGCGATGGAGTTGGTTTGGAGTCGTTTGGAGTTAGTGAGAATTTCGGGTAAAATTAAACGCGCGTTTAATTTTATTCGAAATAAAAGCTAAAACGGAAATTAAAACCAAGGTGAGAACTTCTCACTCAATCGAATAGATTCCGATTTTATTTTAAATAGTTAGATTTAAAATATTTGAATGCATGTTTGAATGATGACTGTAAATTATTGATTGTTAAAATAGACATTATGCGCCGTTAGTAAGCGGATGTTATTTATATAAACATATACCGCGAATATTTCATAAACAGTGAAATTGGTATTATATATAATATCAATATATATATATTGTCATATGTATATATTGCAGTTGATTGATTTCCCGCATTTTTTGTTTAGCGGATGAGACCCTATTACGCCGTTATTAAGCGGATAATATTTAATAAGAACACATACCGCGATAATTTCGTACTGGAGCGAAATTGGTATTGTGCTAATGTTTTTGGATGCAGGAAACAGGTTGGAGGGATCCAACTGGATTCCTCAACAGTTTTTATTTTATTTCAGATATTTTGATATTTGATGGATTATCATATCGATATATGATATCGTTGTTAGTCGTGATTGACTATTTGGTGTGTAGCATCATTGGACCCAAATTTTGGGATTTTAAAATGATCTTTTAAATGATTTTTGAAAATATACTATATTTTTGGAAATTGATCCATTTTAAATAATTAAACGCTATAATTTTTAAAGTTATAAAATTATGGGTTTTGTGAAATATAGTTAAAACGCTGATTTTTAGAAATACAGTTAAAAGCTGATTTTTGAGAAATATGGATTAATGATTTTATAAAATAATTTAAACTGGATTTTTGAACTTATTATTAAAAGTTTAAATATAGGATTTATAAAATTTGATTTTTTTATAAATCGAAATGGTGATATTATAAAGTAATTTAAAGACGTTTTAAATAATAATATAAATTGATTTATATTAAAAGATTTATAAATGGATATTTATGAATTGAGATTCAGACATCATAAAACAAGTTTTTATAAGTGTTTGAATGAAGTGAAAATGAATTTCATTAAAGAATGAAATTTATAAAATTATAAATGGTGAAGTTATGAATGAAATTTATAAATAGTAAGATTTATAAATTTGTGAAGTTATTTGAAGAATAAATTTTGTTAAATAAATGAATCTTATAAGTTGTAAGATTTATGGTTTGGAAAGTCTTTAAAAGAACGATTTTATAAATTAATCGTTTTATAAGTATTTAACTTATAATATGAACGTTTAGTTTATAATTTAGTTATAAACTGGAATAGGTTAATAAAGGAATTTATAAAAAGGAAGTTTTTATAAATAAATAGAAATGGAATTTATAAACGTTGTTTTATAAATTCGCAAACGACTTATTTTGATAAGTTAATTGTTATAACTTAGAAATGGAGTTATATTCACATTTTTGAATAGTGAATAATCCTTTGAATTAAAATGAATAGAAAGGATGATATTTATTAACGTAGTATATTCACATTTTTGAATAGTGAATAATATGTTAAAGAAAATTGATTTAGATATGATGTTCTAAATAGAATTAAAACGATCTAACGATGTTTTTAGATGTGTTGAGATTCGAAACCATAGATCTCAACATTTATTGTTGAAATAGATGTTTCGAGAAATAAAAGGAAATGGTAGACTATAACACTGTTGTTATAGTAAATGATTTCCGAAAGGAAATGTTTTTAATAGTATTGGGATTTATATATCTATTTTAAATTCGAATCCCTATACTAGTGATTTTGGGTTGTCGTAACGATGTTTTACGCAACATTCGTTTTGGCCCAAGTAAATATGTTTAAGTGAATGATTTCCTTAAAGAATGAATTATATACTTAATTCGATTTAAGTATATTGAATATTTTCTAAGTGTTGAAAATAAATGATTGTGAACTACTTATTTAATAAGTATGGAAATGTTTTCCAATGTAAAGTGAATATTTTGAGAATTTACCTTTTTGAAGATAAATTGAAAGTGAATAATTGAATTGTATATTCATGAATATTTTGAAATATAAATTCGTTATGGAATTTATAAAAGAAAGGTGGAAATTGTTTGAAAATAAATATTGATTTATTTTTGAAGTGTTGAAATTATATATCTTGTAAAGATATTTTGGAAAATAAATAATTTGGGAAATTTTTTTGGAATCTGGTGATGTTGTGCATATCAATTGATAGTTCAATAACCGACTATCAGTATTTCCCTTTGAATGGGTATTTGATGCGAATTGATTGAATTTGAATGCACACTTATTTTTGAATAAGCGCTCACTATTCGGGTTAACCGGGAAAGGACCATGGGGTCGTATAACCCACTCCGAATATGTGATACGTCGTTGTAAATCGTATTTGAAGATCGGTGTTGAAGACCGGTATTTGCGAGAGTGATAGGATGAACTATCGATTGACTCTGCACCGAGTAGCTACGGTATTGAGTTCTCCATATGTGATGGTGAATCCGATCAGGATTGTGAATATCCGGATTGCAAGGACTTCTTTGTAAGTGCCTTCGGTTCTGTTCGATCCCGGAACAGACTTGTATGGATTGTGTGTCTGACATTACAATTTGAGATATAAAGCCGATTTCTTACAAATATATTTCTGTTGGTGGCGGAGAATTTATTCTTTGCTTAACACCCTTCTTTGAGACATACGAGCTCAAAGGTTATATAGTTGAAGTTATCAGCGATATATTCCCAATTTGGTAATGTGATATGCTGAGTGATGCTGAAATGATCATTGTGTTGATTATTGTGATAGGATCATTCATTTGATCGTCTATCTTAGTGATCATTGTGTTGATCATTTGTTGACCCAAAGCACGGCTTTTTGTACAAAGTGTGTTTTTGTGGACGTGAATTCGTCGAGCCTCACATCCCGGAAATGGTCAAAACAGGAAAGATGCGGCAAGGTTATTAGGGGTTGCTGTAGCTCCCCTTAGGGTATGTACATTTCCTTCTGGATAGAGGTTGTATCATGGTATGGAGCCCAGATATTTAACCTATGTGGTTACTACGAGTTTATTACTTTGTGGTTGTTGGTTATCGGGATCCCGTGAAAAAGGTCGTTTACGATCGGGGAATGGCGTGCTCGTGTCAGTAGTTACCCAGTTAGGGGTAACCCGGCCTTGTGTTGGCAATGTTCCGGTTTGGTTCTCGGGGGTGTCTTTCCAGAGGCATTCTCAGTGGCAATGGGAAGTTCCTTGGCCTGACCATTTGTTGGAAATCCAAATTCCCAATACGAAACTTGTACGGTATTAGTTGTAGAACCTGCTATTCATTTATGGTGGTCACCACTGTTTGGATGGTAGCTATAGTAGGCATAGTTCGAAATGTCTATGCTGGCTAAGATTTATATTCTACTTTCGAAATGAATTTTTTCTACACTATACACTAATAATAATATCAAATGTTATTTTAAATGCGTATCAAGCATCTTTGACTATCACAAGGAGAAATCTCCTCCGATTCTGCGTTTGCATGTGTGTGTGTGCGGGAGGCCTTATGGTAGTCTCATTTTTAAAAGCATTGCGAATTAATTTAAAAATATTCCTCTATTTTGATTTTAAAGTTAAATAAACTGTTTTGAGTTCTCACACCAGTCACATGACTGACTTGGAGTTTATTGTTTTCCTTCCTAAACTCTGGGTGCCCACCAATTTCCACACGGGCAGTCAAGAGTTAGGTATATCAGGATATTCTGGATATTCAGGAGTTGCTGGAGGCAAGCTGGATGGCATGGCGTATTACTAGTTTATATAGTATTTCTTTTTCCGCTGCACTGTTTGTTGTTGTATGTTGTTGTACACTCTGATGTGATGATATGATGTAATGTAATGTATAAAATGTAATAACTGATATAGTTCTTTGTTTAAAGATTATTCATTTATTATTATATGTTGTTCCGCTGCGAATTGTGAGATTCTGATGTGATTCTGTTGTTCTGTTTTCTTTCTGTTTTCTTCCATTTTAAAATATTCTACCTTCTTTTCTCTCTTCTCTCTTTTTTTCTATCTTCCTCTCCCTTTATTTTCTGTTATCTTCTTCTACTTCTCTCTTTTTCCTTTCTTAAAATTCTTTTTAAAACCCATAACTTCTCGGTTTTCGGCCTTCGATATTCGGCAGTCGATAAAGTGAGTGTCGATGTTGAATTTTCGAAAGTCGAAAATTTCAGAATGTTACACTAATCTTACTAATTATATTCACAATCATGAGTTTTCTAAGGATCTACAATTCATCCTCTATTTCTCAGAAGAATCCCCAAACATCTCAAGTTACAGATTTCATGAACTTGCCAAATTTTATTTTTAGTTCAACTTTAAACTGTCACTTGAATTAACATTCTAAAATACAAATTGTTAGTTTAAAAGTTCATGTTTTTGTAATTAATTTTGTTACCTGATACTGCATCACAAGTTAAACATGTTTAAGATTTGTTAAAAATTCATATAAAGCTTTCTGTGTTACAGAGATATTATCCTGTATACACATTTTTATGTACTAAATTTAAATTTAAAACTTCAAACAACCAAACTCTTATCATCATAGCTTTTAATTCTATCTATGATAAGCAAACTCCTTAAATTATTCTAAACCCAAATACTATCTCAAATTAGATAAATTGTAGGGGATTCTTTTAATAGAAAGATAATCTGGGTATACTGCAGAAATATAACAAACATGCATATTCAATCACAATTATATCAGACACATAACATAATTTATCTTAAGCAACCTGATTTCCATTTAAGATGTAAATGTTACTCACCTAAAAACAATGCACAGTTGTTTTGATCCCTTGAATTTTTGCAGAAAACAAATATGCAGAGCTTGCTCCTCTGTTTAAATCTGAGTTTTGAATTGATATGCAGTTTGACTCTTCTGTTGAAATCTGAGTTTGAATTTTGATGAAATGCTCATGCTCCCTTCCTAGTCACTTGCATGTAGATGTAGATGCGGTTTTGCCTATATTTCCTGACCCAAATGCTAGCATGTAGATGTTCATTCAACCCAGATTTTAAAAATAGAATGCAGAAAATAAAAGTGTGCAGGCTTCACTTTGATTTGAAGAGGAACATGCAGATTTTTGGTGAATAGAGTTTGATTTGATTTTGTATAAGAAGTGAGATATGAAGATGTTTGAACATGGTTTAGATTATGCAGTTTTGTGGATTTCTTTTTAAGGAAATGCAGACTTGAAACTTGGTTTAGAATAATTTGTTTTTGTAGATGGAAGATTTGAATATGCAGGTTTATTTGAATTTGATGAGGAGTTTTGATTTTTTTTCTTTTGATTAAGGAGAATGAAAAATATATGCATGAATGAAGATTGTGAACTTAACTAATGTATTTTCAGATTTAATGAAATAAAAGAAAAATAAAACTAATTTTTAACACTTGTCAAAAGTTAGACACTTGTCTATTTGTAAATACTAATTTTGAACACTTGTTTCTTTTTAAGATAATTAGTATTTAAATTTACAAATGTATGTTATATTAGCTTAATTTAAGTTGTTAGTTTACTTTTAAAATATGTGTAAAAATTTATAAAAGAAATAAGAACAAACTATGTCTATAAATAAACTTATACATATTAAAGATTAAAACAATTCAAATTTTATACTTGGGAATTTAGATTTAAACTAAATTCAAAACCAAACAATTTCAAATCAAGTTATAAATATAAATTCAATTTGAAATAAAAATTACAAATCTTATTCAAAGCTTATTTATAAAGACAATACATATCAATTTTTTTTTATAAATCTCTTATTATTAAGTTAAAATCATTTTACAAGAAATTATACTTTTATTAAATAAATAATCCATTTTATTAAGTCATGAAATCATTTTGTTAAATTTATTATAAATTTAAAACTTAATCCAATTTAATTTGAAACATTTAATATTTTTCTAATAAATTTTAAGATCATATATTTATTTATGAAATAGTTTTAAAAACTCAATACTAATTAATAATCAAAACTTTCAATTTATAATGTATATGTTAGAATTTTAAAACATGATTTAATTATTAAATTAAACCAAAATCATTTATTAAATTTTGAAAAGCTTAAATATTAATTAAAACAAATTTTCCAATTTACTCTAGATATTAAAATTAGAAAATAAACTTTACTTATTAAAATTAAAAAAAAATCAATCTATTTAAAATATAAACTATATATTTATATTGTAACCAGAAATCAATTTATATCATTTAAAAGATAAAATAACCAATTTAAATATTTACTGAAGAAGATTATTAAATTTATCTGAATAATTATTTACAGAATATCAATTTAATTTTAATTACAGATTATTAAATTAATATTGTTAAAAATTCCGGGATATTACAATCCTTACCCCTTAAAAGAATTTCGTCCTCGAAATGTAAAACAAAGGTAATTTAATAATCTCAAATAAATTTTAATTTTAAAAACACAAGCATATATCAAACATATGCTAACAACCAAACAACCAATTCCACCAATCAAACAAATCTAATTATCCAAACAAATTCTGGATAGAATTTCTTCGAGTTTCCCCAGGTATATATATATACCGGAATACTCGCTCTAGAGAATTCAAATAAACAATACTATGAAGCTACAAAACTCCTATACAACTATATCTATAACACTAGACATGATATCAGACTACAAGCGAGTCTGACTAAACAACAAAAACTCCAAAACTGCTGGTTCACAACAAGAGATAGATCATGCACGTACTCCCTCAGAGATACGTGAAACCCATCGAATCTCAGTTATCCAAACTGGCAATTCAATCCTGTAGATCAATCACTTATTCTCCAAGATCACAGAAAAGATCCAACGCACTTCAGAGCTAGCTTCTCAGATTTACCCAAACTCATAGCTCACATTTGATCGGACAAAACTTATCCAAAATTAAATCTCCGACTTCAGAGTCCAAATTCCTTCGTCTCAAATCCACAAAACTCTTCGGACGATCCTGAGCTGTACACAACCTTACTGATCAGCACAACCTTGCTGATACTTCTAGAAACAAACTGGACCAATCAACACAACAAAATGATCTCCTCAAAATCAACCAAGATCAAAATCTCAAACTCTAGTCCTCAACACCAGAAGACAACAACTTCTTCAATCTGGGAAAAGAAAAGCAGATACACTTCCAAACTGCATTCGCTGCTCAACTCTGATCCGAAGTAGAAGAGAATGCTGAAGAAGAACACAAGCACAAACATGACAACACACCCCAAAGATATGGTTCAAACAAATCCATAAGAATCATTCAGAAGTTCCTCCTAAACTCTGAGCTACTACACCAACTCAATCTCCTTGAAACCATTCTACTATTAAGCTGAACCACCGGTACCCCTCCTGGAATTCCAGTCGATAAGAAAACTCAATCTTCAGACACGGACAAAACTCTGGCTTCTCTGAAGACATCCAGAAAAACTCCGATAACCCAAGTGAACACTCAAACAATCGCAAGTCACTTTTGCGATCCACCAAACCAAATCCAAGGAAAACTGTTCTTCCTTAACCAAATAGAACAGCTTACACTTAACTGGCCAACTCATCGGAGAAACGGGTTCACTTAACTGCTTTTGAACTCTACTCCAGAAAACTGCTAAGCCAGAAGATCTCTTGCCAACACCGAAAACATTTCAAACTGCACTGCTGCCACAGATACCAAAGAATTCCAAAGCAAAGCTCTTCGGGAAACTCGGACTTCAAAACAAACAGAACTCCAGCTGAACACAGCCACAACACCGAAGCAGACTCACCTCCTTAACTTGTTCCAAAGAAAACATCTTCGGGAACATCCATGGTCACTGCATCTCATCACGCAGCTACTATTCCTGAGGTATCAAAAATACCATCACTCACTTCTGCCAACCAACAGATCCAAACACTATTCATTCAATAAAAGAAACTCCAAACCTTAACAGGTTTCCTTCAGAGCTCAATGAAGTCCTTCATCACTACAGAACTCACTCGAGACGGTATTAGGTCTACAGTCTCAACAAAACACTTCCAACCTCAAACATTAAAACTAAACCAATAGTAGTTGTGTTACACACACTACTACCCCATCTACCTTTATAACTTATATTGGAAAAACCTGAACAGGTAACCCAACAGATAGGTAGAAATATATATATATATATAGTTATATATATATAGTTATATATAAAAATTACAAATACGCTCTCTCAAGAAAGACACCACTACAGAGCCTAGGTATTCACTCAACCTCGCTCTGATACCAACTGACACGACCCGACTTTCTACTCCAAGAAAATCGCATCATGAATTAAGAAAGAAAGGGATAGAAAAAGAAAAGAAAGAAGAGAAAGAAGAAACAACACAAGAATCTCAACAGCGGAACGAATAAATTATATTAATAACATAAATATTTACATAATATACAATACCAATCAGAGATACATAGCATACACATCACATATACTAGACAGTTATAAGCATCTGTCTAGTATTTACAACTCAATACAATCACAACATAGAGAACACACAGCGGAACTATATATCTAAAACGCCGAAGCCTTCTGCTCCATTACTCCTCCATTATTCGTCAAAGCCAACCTGAATCCCTTGACTACTCATAAAAATTTGAGTACCCAAGAGTTTATGAAAACAAAAATAAACTCCGGGTCAGACATGGGTCTGGTGTGAGTAACAGGTTAAAGTTGCTTAACTTTCAAAAAAACCTTTGGAAAGAAAGATATCACGTAAGACTTCCCACACATAAACATGGAAAAGTTTTTACCTTACGCTAACCAAAACATTTGATAGGAAATCCGATGATATTATAAAAGTTTCTAGGGTTTTCAAATAAATAAGAAATAGCCGAAATTGTTACATTATTAAATTCCAGCTACTAGACAAAAAAGTGGGTAATACAATCAAAACCGTTGGCATTTACTGGATTTTGGATTCCATACAATGGCAGGGCTACTGGGGTACCGCCCGCCACAGTACGTGGCCTAGATCACCGTACCGAGGAGTACTCCCACTCCCCTGCAACACAAGGCCGGACCCATTCCTTACTGAATAGTTCCGAACAAGATAACCCCGACGGTTGGAGCTCAAAACCGTCCACACAGCCGAAAATATAAAGGGACCTCTAGACAGGGGTAAATCTCGCTCTCCAGTGGGTGCGACCCACGAAGCCTTGCTGCACCTCCCCTGTTTTAGCCATTCCCGGTTGATGAGGCTTGAGGCTACGGTTACCTTTATAGGACATATCACTTAGAATGCTCATCGTCCTCCTGACGATGTTCTGAAAGCATTCAATCCATACAAGTTCGTTCCGGGTTCAAACGGAACCGAAGGCATTATCTCATTACACTCATTTTGGAATCACCCTCAAAGTTAACGACGATAACCCTTGCACTCTGATTCACCATCTCGAATCTATAAGTACTATTCCGTCAAACTCATTACGGAATCACCCACAGAGTTATACTGGCGTATAGCCCTTACACCTCGAGTCTTCACTCGCTCCACTTGGATTCACGACCTAACGTTATTTGGAATCGATGTGGTTTTCGGATATCCAAATATGGAAACCCAATCCCGGTCTCATCGAAATCCAAAGCGTGTCTTTTAGGTCCAAGTTGTTTTAATGGTTTTAAAACAATTCAATTACAGTATCTATATACGCACAGATAGATAATTCATAAATCATAACTGATAATCAAGATTATCACATAACAGGTAATCTACATTATCAATATCAAATAGATATTCCATATATCACCATTACAATAGATAACCTATGTTATCATCTCAATACAAATCAAACATCTATACCACACAATATTATTTATCTCATTACTGAGATTTCAAAACATCCAAGTCAATCAATGACATCCATTTATACATAAGCAAAGATTTACTTATCACAATATAATTAATTTAAAATGAATTAAATTATCTATCTCTATCTCTAATTAATTTAAAATGTATTAAATTAATTACCCCAACTTTAATTAATTTAAAATAAATTAAATTAATTACTTCATCTTTAATTAATTTAAAATGAATTAAATTAATTACTTCACCAAATTATAACTTGCTTACCCATCTATTTAATTGATTACAATCAATTAATCATTCAAAATAAATCATCCTAATTAATCACTCTTGATTAATTACTCTTAATTACATTCATGTAATTATCCTTAATTAATTTCACAAATTAATTATCCTCAACTAAACAGTAATTAACCTTTAATTACTTCAATTAATTAATTAATCATAATTAATTACTTTAATCCTTAATTAATTATATTAGCTAATTACCTTTAGTTACCTATTATTGATTAATTAATCATAATTAATCAACTTTAATTACATCATTAATTAAATAATGATCCTTAATTATTCCTTAAATTAATTTAAACCAAATTAATTATCCTTAAATTAATTTCTTAATTAATTATTTGATTAATTACTAAATAATTAATCCAAATTATCTCATACTTAAACATCTCCTTAATTACAATCTATAATTATTAAACAATTACTTAACTGAGTAATTCCCAAATCAATAATTGCATAAAGTAATTATTTATAAAACCCAAATGTTTAAAATTAATTAAACTTAATTAATTAAGAATAAACAATCACATTAAACTAAATTGATTACATTAAGTAATTAATTTCCTAATTACTTTATCAAGTAGTTATATCCAAACCATTTATAATTAATTATTATTAAATTAATTAATCTAATTAATTATAAAAATTAACTACATTAATTAATTGTTAAATAATCATGGTTAATGACCTTCATTAACCATCCTCAAATTATTTATAAGGTAATTAACGTGAATTAGTTACCATTTAAATAATTTTTAATCATTCATTAATTAAATTAATTAACCTTAATTTAAAACTTAATTACATAATTAATATTCATTCATCATTAATTAATAACTTAATTAATGATCTTAATTTTAAATTGATTTATCATTAATCAATTATTAATTCCAAAATCAATTAATTAATTAAATTAATTAATACATCTTAATTACCCTATTAATTAATTCTAAAACATAATCTTAAATAAAATTTTCAAAATAAAACATAACTTAATTATGTTTAAAACAATTTAATTGAAACAAAGAGCTTTTTTTTTGAACTACTTTTAAATTTCCATTTTTAAATACAAGTTTAAATTAAAAGTAATTTAAACTTATCAAAGTTTGAAAATTTTAAAACTTATTTAAATTTCAAGACAAAACAAAAGTTTTTCTTAAAAAAAATGAAATCATAAAAATTTGAAGTTAAATTCATTTTAAAATTTTGAAAATTCCATTCATTCTTAGTTTCAACTTTCAAATTTAAATCTTCTTTTTAAATTTGAAACTAAGGTTCATTTTAAACTCAGATTTCCAGTTTTAAAATTTATCTTTAAATCTTACTTCACATTTTAAAAACTTCATTATTAAAATTTTAAACTATTTACCAAATTGAAATAGTTAATTTAAGTTAAAGTTTTAAACTTTTATTTTCATTTTTAAAACTGGAATTTGAATTCAAAACAGTAATGCAAACTTGAATCGCATTTGAACTCAAACTTTGCTTTAAACATAAATTACAGATTTAAATTTTTAAAACCCAGATTTAAAACACAGTTTTTACTGTAACCTAGAAATTTACAGTTTTACCCGAGAAAAACACCATTTTACTTCGAGTTAAAAGTGGAATTACTTCGAGTTTCCTACTTACCTGCTTCGAGTAAAACCCCACACCCCCCTACAACATCCAGAACCCCAAAACAAATCATCAGAAAAACTTGTCGCCGTGCATATGCACGGCGACCCCCACCTTTGCCAATCACCGTAGATGATCCAACACCCTAGCAAACCCACGAATGACCTACCACAATTACCAGATCAAACAAGTAATCAAAGAATTCGAAATTAACCCCTAACTCAAACCTGTAAAACGGAAAACAGGTTTTGTCTCAAAACCTGTCAACGGAAATTTTGCGCCACCCTGATCACCTGAGTGTCCACCCCTCCAGCCGTGAAACAATCCACACATCAGCTACACAATCAACAAGAACCAGAACACTCGATCACCCCTACACCTCACACTGACCCAATCCTTAACCCCTATTCAAGAGTAGGGTTTAAACAAGAATATATAAACTGTAACCAAACTAACTAATTATATTCACAATCATGATTTTTCTAAGGATCTACAATTCATCCTCTATTGCTCAGAAGAATTCCAAAACATCTCAAGTTACAGGTTTCATGAACTTGCCAAATTTTATTTTTAGTTCAACTTTAAACTGTCACTTGAATTAACATTCTAAAATACAAATTGTTAGTTTAAAAGTTCGTGTTTTTGTAATTAATTTTGTTACCTGATACTGATCACAAGTTAAACATGTTTTTCCAAAGAAGATCAAGTCAGAAAAATTCTAAATTCTCTTACTCTAGAATGGGATCAAAAAACTCTTGTTATCGAAGAAGAAAATGATATCAGTACTTTAGAGATTGAAGAATTGATTGGAAATCTAATGTTGTTAGAAGTACAAATGAAAGGGAGAAGAGACAGCAAGGCATTCTAAAAGAACTCAATTGCATTCAATGCTCTAACAGATGGACCAGACTTGGGAAGTGATGATGAAGAAATAGCCTTCATGATAAAGAATTATCGGAAGTTTCCAAAATACAGGAAGATGAAAAACTTCAAAAAGAACAATCGTAGAAATTCAGTAAATCATAATGAAATAGCAAACACGTAAAGTGTTTCAACTGTGACGAGCCAGGCCATCTCAAAAGAGACCGTCCATGTAATATCCCAGAATTTCCAGGAGTTTAAAAGCTGATAATCTCTTAATTTAAATTATTTGAAATTGACAAATTGTTATTCTCAAGAATAATTAACCAAGTAATGTTTTAATTTTGGTTATAAATTGTTTTTATATTAAGAATAATTATTTTGTATTGTGTAAACCAATTCTAAATTGATATATTGTTTTCAAAATTTATAAGTGTGTTTAAATTACATTTATATCTGTGTATTTTAAATTGATTTTCAAATAGAATATATTATTTGTATATAATAATGAGATTATTTTAAAATAGTTATTTATATTGATTTAAATTTATTTTAGGTTTGATTTTTAAATTAGACTTTGTAAAGGAATATAAATTTGAATTTAAAGATATACATTCATATTTAAATAAAGGATAATATGGTTTGGTTTTAAATTACATAGGTAATGCTTTTAATTAAAAAAAGATTTGTTTTATTTCTTTTATAGAAATTTGATTTGTAAAATAAATGCAAGGCTTTTGAAATAGCATTTAAAAATAAGTTTGCAATGTTGTATATAACTTTATATTTAAATTATATTTGGTTTCATTTCTTTTTAAAGATTGTATTATAAATCTAGCATACATTTCTAAATATATAAATATATTTGTTTATTAGAAATCTAATTAGAAAAGCATTTTTAAATTTAGAAAACATATAGGTAATTAGGAAATTAATTTTAAAAGGGTTTTAAATTTCTTTTAGAATAAAATTAAATAAACTAGGACATGTGTTAATTTTATATGCATATTAAGTACATGTGTTAAGTAATTAGTAACATAGGAGACAAGTGTCATATTTCCTTTTTATTTTTTTTATTTAATTATAATACAAATCTAAAACAAATCTATATAAACCTATATCCTTTCCTCCCTTCCATTTTCTTTGGTCCATTTTCAGATTTGCCAAAAACAAAATCTAAACCAGAAATCATTCCTTTCAAATCTGAATGTTTTCCCTATAACTATCTTTATGCAAAGCCTGTAAATCCTCAAAACCAAAATCTGTAACCTCCTAAATCACCAAACACTATAAGCAAGCTTCTGATGCATGTAATGTTCCCAAACTGAAATCAAAACCTGCCATCTATTCCAAGAAAAGAAAAGAAACAAATTATACAAACTTGTTATCATCTCCTCAAAGCCATTACAAAGAGCCTGTAACAAATTCTCAGATTTTAAACAATCTGTAGTATCCAACCTGCACATCAAACAATGCTTTGATCATTCCTGTTTCGAGTTGAATCATCTTAGTCAATAAAGAAACCAAGTATTAAAGCAATTCAGTTTTCTGGAATCAAAACAACAACTGCATGCAAGTTTTCAAATTTTCAAAAGCAATTCCCAGTTCTTTTTCCAAAGCCTTCTGCATTTTCTAAGAGGTGAGTAAACTTTTTTTTTTAAAAAAAAATTAAAGTTAATAATTTTATGGTTATTTTGAAAATTGTGATGATAATTATTCTGTATGTATGCATGTAGTAACTCTTTGTGTATTTATGATGTATGTTTATCTTATGATTCTAGTTTCTCTGTTTTTAGTACAGAACATATGATTTTGATCAAGATCAAAATCCTTGCAAACTATAAAAATTGAAACAATACAGTTTAGTTTAAAGCCTAATACAGGAATTAAATTAGATACAAGTACTAGGAGATCTAAACTACGTTAAAATCTGGAAAGAACAGTAGGGATACTTAAAATATGTAAATCTATCATCATAATTCACTAATTTAAGATCATAACTTGAATACATTATGGAAGTTATGATTTTTAAGACAAATATCAGGATTTTTAGATTTGAAATAAACGAGAATTTTAGGTTTGACTGGGATTTGGTTTTTGGTGATATCTGATGATCACAAGATTTGGGGTGGTCGGGATTCTTGTGGGAAGTGGAGGAGGTAATGGAGGTTCAGAGAAAAATCGAAGGTTAACTTTCTGGTGGTCGCGTCGACAGCGGCAGGAGGATTTAGGTTTTTAAACCTAATTGGGTCGAACAGGAAGATGGGATCGCTACTGCTTCTCTGGTACATCGAGTTGAATGGAATTTTGGGTATGGCCTCATTGATGATCGGAGGTTGTACGATTGTAGTGACGCGTCATCTGATGATCGAAGATGCGACTGCGAGATGGTTCTGGTCATGGAGATGATTCCAGTTTCAACTGGAATGCTAAATTCTGGAACAGAGTTTGTGATGGCGATTTGGGGATTGGAGAAGGTTGTTGTAGTATTGGGTGACGTGTCGGGGAGTTCGTCAGCGGCCGAAGGTAGGTCTAGCAGTGGTACATGTGCACGGGGAGGTGGATGGTGTCAGTTGTGTTGGGTTTTGTTTTGGGTTGGGTACTGGGTTGTAGCTCGTGTAGAAAGGGAGTAGGACTCGGGGGAAACTCGAAGCATTTTGGTTATGGCTCGGGTTTATACTGTGTTGATCTGGGCATTTGTTGTGCAGTGTTAAACTGTTAGTTTAACAGTTTAAAGTTTTAAAATTTAAACAGTTTTAAATTTTAAAAAGGGGCTGATTGTTTTAAGTATATGTGCTCATACTTAAATTCAAGTTTACATGGTTGCATCCAATTTAATGGTCAACCAGGTTTTAATTTAAAAGAAATAAAGTTTTTAACTATAAATGATTTAAGCGTAGTTAAATTCTTATTTTAGTTTGATTTGTTTTATAAATGAATTTGCATGATTTGTTTAAATGTTTTAAGTTAATATTATGTCAAATCTTATTTTGAAATATAAAAGAGAATTTTAAATAAATGTTTTATTAATTAGTGAAAAATGTTTTAAATTAACAATTAAGTTTAAGATAATTGATTACTTGGAATTAAAAATTGTTAATTAAAAATTAAGGGAAAAGTAATTAATGACTTCTCTATAATTTAATTTAATTTATGAATTAAGTTAGATAAAGATTTTCAAGATTTATTTAAGATAATATTTTATCTTAAATAATAATTAAGTATTTATAATTTGTAATTTGTTAGTTAATTAAGGAATTTTAAGTTAATTAATTAATTTAATTACTATTTTAAAAGGGGTTAATTAAGTAATTAATTAAGTATAATTATTTATTTAATTAACTATTAATTAAGATGATGATTTAATTAATAACAAATGATTAATTAAATTTTTAATTACTTAATTAACTAAGTAATTAAGAATTAATTACAATAGTAATTAATTAATAAAGGTTTTATTAAGTTATAATTGGGTTTTCTTAATTAATAATTAAAGGATTATTAGTTTATAATGCTAGATAATTAAGAATTAACTAACTATTTTTATTTAGGTTAATTAATTGTAATCAAGAATTAATTAATTTTAATTATAGATTAATTAACTTGTAATTAAGATTGTTAATTAATAATTAAGTTTATTAATTAATGATTAAGAGTTAATTAATTAGTTAATTAAGTTTAATTAATTAATCAATAAAAGTAATTAGTATTAAATTATTTTGTATTAAAGGATTGATTAATAATTAAGGTTTATTAATTAATAGTTGGAGATAATTAATCTGATAATTGAAGATTAATTTGAGTTAATGAGTAATTAGGGATGAATTACTCAATTTTGATTATGAGATGAGTTTGATCAAGTAAATTAATTAATTTGTTAATTAATTAAATATAGTCACTTGATAAATGATTAAGTATTATTACTTAATAAGTTTTGATAAGGTTAATTACTTAAGATAAGTAATTGATTAATTACAGAGGTAATTGGGTTAGGTAAATTACTGATTGGAAAGTAATTTTAAATAGGTAATTACTTGTTAAAGTAATTAAAGGTTCATTACTTGGGTAATAAATCAAAGGATTTATAAAATAATTAAGAAGTAATTTAGAATAACTAATTACTATATTTAAGTTGATTAAATTTAGGCAATTAACCTAAGCATGATTAATTAATTAAGGTTCATAAATTGATATGATTAATGAGAATAATTAAGAATTAATTACTTGAATTAAGAGTTAATTAATCATGGTTGATTATTTAGGATGGTGATTTAGTAATTGGTTTAACTAATGTTTATTTAAGCAAGATATTGGATGAAGTAATTAATTTAATTAATTTTTAAATTAATTAAGAGGTAATTAATTTAGTTCACTTTAAATTAATTAGAGATAGTTAATTTAATTCAGTTTAAATTAATTATATTATGGTTTGAGTTAATCATTGCTTATGAGTGATTGGATGACATTGATTGTCTTGAATGCTGTGTGATCTCAGTAATGAGATAAGTATGGTTGTGTGATATGAATGCTTGGTTGAATTGTGATTATCAATTGGAAAGTTGATATATGGATTATCTATTATGATATGGAGTATGTGGATTACCTGTTATTTGATAATGTTGATTATCAATTGTGGCCTGTGAATTATCTATTCTGTGTAAATATAGATAGTTGAATTTAATTGTTTTAAAACCTTTAAAACAACTTGGACTTAAAAGACACGCTTTGGATTTCGATGAGACTGGGATCGGGTTTCCATATTTGGATATCCGAAAACCACATCGATTCCAAATAACGTTAGGTCGTGAATCCAAGTGGAGCGAGTGAAGACTCGAGGTGTAAGGGCTATACGTCAGTATAACTCTGTGGGTGATTCCGTAATGAGTTTGACGGAATAGTACTTATAGATTCGAGATGGTGAATCAGAGTGCAAGGGTTATCGTCGTTAACTCTGAGGGTGATTCCAAAACGAGTGTAACGAGATAATGCCTTCGGTTTCGTTCGAACCCGGAACGAACTTGTATGGATTGAATGCTTTCAGAACATCGTCGGGCGGACGATGAGCATTCTAAGATGATATGTCCTATAAAGGTAATCATAACCTCAAGCCTCATCAACCGGGAATGGCTAAAACAGGGGAGGTGCAGCAAGGCTTCGTGGGTCGCACCCACTGGAGAGCAAGATTGATCCCTGTCTAGAGGTCCCTTTATAATTCGGCTTTGTGGACGGTTTTTGAGCTCTAACCGTCGGGATTGTCTTGTTCGGAACTATTCAGTAAGGAATGGGTCCGGCTTTGTGTTGCAGAGGAGTGGGAGTACTCCTCGGTACGGTGATTTAGGCCACGTACTGTGACGAGCGGTACCCCAGTAGCCCTGCCATTGTATGGAATCCAAAATCCAATAAGTGCCAACGGTTTTGATTGTATTTCCCACTTTTGTGGCTAGTAGCTGGAATTTAATAGATGTAACAATTTCGGCTATTTCATATTTATTTGAAAACCCTAGACACTATTAGAATATCATCGGATTTCCTATCAAATGTTTTGGTTAGCGTAAGGTAAAAACTTTTCCATGTTTATGTGTGGGAAGTCTTACGTGATACCTTTTTCTTTCAAAGGATTTTAAAGTTAAGCAACTTTAACCGTTTACTCACACTAGACCCATGTCTGACCCGGAGTTTATTCTGTTTTTTTTAAACTCTTGGGTACTCAAATTTTTACGAGTAGCCAAGGGAATTCAGGTTAGGATTTTAAGTTGGCTTGACAAATTCTGAAGGAGCAATGGAGCAGGAGGCTTCTGCGTATAGCTATAGAATATTCCACTGTGTGTTTCTCTGAGATGTTGTATGGAGTTGTATAACTAGATAGGTGTTTATAACTATCTAGTATGTGTTGTATGGCTGTGTAACTCTGATATTGTTGTAAACTATGTAATATTTATGTTATTAATATAGTTTATTCGTCCCGCTGTTAGATTCTGATGTGTTGTTTCTTTCTTCTCTTCTTTCTATTCTCTTTTCTATCCCTTTGTTTCTTAATCATGACGCGTCTTTCTGGATAGTGGAAGTCGGGTCGTGACATTTGGTATCAGAGCATTAGGCTGAGCGAATACCTAGGCTCTGAAGTGTATTTTTCTTTAGGGAGCATTAGGTTGAGTGAATACCTAGGCTCTGTAGTGGTGTCTTTCTTGAGAGGGCTATTTGTAATTTTTATATATAACTATATATATTTATTTCTACCTATCTGTTGGGTTACCTGTTCAGGTTTTCTAATATAAGTTATAAGGTAGATGGGGTAGTAGTGTGTGTAACACGACTACCATTGATTGAAGTTTGAATGTTTGAGGATGGAAGTGTAATTGTTGACACTGTAGACCTAATACCGTCTCGAGAGAGTTTTGTAGTGATTAAGAACTCCATTAATCTCTGAAGGAAACCTGTGAAGGTTCGAAGTTTATTTCTGAATTTGGATCTGTCGGTTGGGCAGAAATAAGTGATGGTATTTTGATACCTCAGGAAGTAGTAGCTGCGTGATGAGATGCAGTGACTATGGAAGTCTCCGGAGATGTTTTCTTTCGAGACAAGTATAAAGAAGTGTGTCTGCTTCAGAGTTGTAGTTGAGTTCAGCAGGGTGTATGTGTTTAGTTGGAGGTCCGAGTTTCTCCAAGAACTTTGGATAAGAAGTCTTTGGCATCTGTGTTAGCAGTGCGGCTCGGGAATGTTCTGTGTTTTAGAAGAAAGATCTTTTTGCCTTAGCAGTTTTTCTAGAATGGAGTTCAAAATCAGATAAGTGAACTCGATTTTTCGATGGGTTGGCTAATTAAGTTTAAGCTGTTCTGTTTGGTAAAGAGAGAACGGTTTTACTTGGATTTGGTTTGGTGGATCGCAAAAGTGACTTGCGATTGTTTGAGTGTTCTCTTGCATTCTCTGAGTTTTTCTGGATATATCTTCAGGGAAGTTATAGATTTTGCCCGCATTGGAGTTTGAGTTCTGAATCGACTTGATGTCTGGAGTGATACAAGTGATTCAATTGGGTAGGAGGTTGTCTCCTAGGATGATTGGTTGGTGAAGCAACTCTGTATTTCTTGGAATTTCTGTTGAACCTTATTTCCGAGATGTGATGTTTAGTCTGTGCCTGTGTTCGTCTACGACATTTTCATCTGCTCCAGATCAGAGTTGTGCAGCGGAAGCAAGGTGACTGTTGTTCTTGAATAGAAGCAACTGGGAATCGCAGTATTTTGGATTAGTGAGTTTCTTCTGGAATTTTCAGAATCCGAGGCAAGTTGGCGAGTGATTCTATTCTGTCTTTTCAGATAGGAGAAGTTGTTTTCTTCTGTTGATAGTAGAGTTTGGTTTTGATTTTTGGATTGATCTTGTAAGGATCAGTTTGTGAGTTGATGCAATTTGTTTGTAGAAGTGTCAGCGAAGGTTGAGCTGATCAGGAAGGATCTGTAGGCATCCCGGATCATCCAGGAAGTTTTGAGGTGAAGTAACGGAAGAGTTTGGAATTCGAAGTTGGAGACTTCGATATGGTTGAGATTTTCTCCGGTAAAGGAAACAATAAAATTTGGTGAAATTTTGAAGTGAGCTCCAAAGTATTGAATTCTTCTGAGTTTTGCAGGATCAGTGCTTTGGTTTGAAGAGTTGAATTGCCAGTTTGGAAAACTGGAATTCAAAATTATTTCATGTATCTCTGAGGGAGTACGTGTTTGGTCATCACTGGTTTTCGAGACCAGTAGTTTTGTGAAGGTTTTAGTTGTTGATCAGACTTGTCTTTGGTCTGGTATCTTAGGTAGATTATAGATCTAGCTGAGTAGGGACTCAGTAGCTTATAAGTATAGCTAGTTTGGATTTAGTAGAGCAAGTATCCCTGTGTCTATACTGGGGAGACTCGAGATAATTTAGGAGATTTATCCGGATCTGTGTCCGGATAACTGATGTTATTTATTTGAATTGGTTGTTTGGATGAATTCTTGTTTGATTGATAGTGTATGGCTGTTATGAATATTTGAATTGGTTGAAATAAAATCTAACTTTGGATTATCTTTGTTTAAAATTTCGAGGATGAAATTCTGTTAAGGGGGGAGGATTGTAATATCCCGGAATTTCCAGGAGTTTAAAAGCTGATAATCTCTTAATTTAAATTATTTGAAATTGATAAATTGTTATTTTCAAGAATAATTAACGAAGTAATGTTTTAATTTTGGTTATAAATTGGTTTTATATTAAGAATAATTATTTTTTATTGTGTAAACCAATTCTAAATTGATATATTGTTTTCAAAATTTATAAGTGTGTTTAAATTACATTTATATCTGTGTATTTTAAATTGATTTTAAAATAGAATATATTATTTGTAAATAATAATGAGCTTATTTTAAAATAGTTATTTATATTGATTTAAATTTATTTTAGGTTTGATTTTTAAATTAGACTTTGTAAAGGAATATAAATTTGAATTTAAAGGTATACATTCATATTTAAATAAAGGATAATATGGTTTAGTTTTAAATTACATAGGTAATGTTTTTAATTAAAATAAGATTTGTTTTATTTCTTTTATAGAAATAGCATTTAAAAATAAGTTTGCAATGTTGTATATAACTTTATATTTAAATTATATTTGGTTTCATTTCTTTTTAAAGATTGTATTATAAATCTAGCATACATTTCTAAATATATAAATATATTTGTTTATTAGAAATCTAATTAGTTTAAATTTAGAAAACATATTGGTAATTAGGAAATTAATTTTAAAATGGTTTTAAATTTCTTTTAGAATAAAATTAAATAAACTACGACATGTGTTAATTTTATATGCATATTAAGTACATGTGTTAAGTAATTAGTAACATAGGAGACAAGTGTCATATTTCCTTTTTATTTTTTTTATTTAATTATAATACAAATCTAAAACAAATCTATATGTTGGGCGAATTTTCACCCAGAAGATCTCGAGACCAGGAAGCCACAGTTTCACTCGGGTTCGCAATCTCCACTTCATTCAGCACGACCAATCACCTCCTCATTCGGCCTTCACCTCATTCGGGCTCCCTCCATTCGGCCACTCCACTACCGGATCTACCCCCTACCGAGCCAACCTCATTCGGTCCACCACTCCATTCGGCATAAGCTCCTGCCGAACCAGACTTCACCGGTCCAGGTCCACCGGACCAACCTCTCCAATATCCACCCATCACCGGACCACCATAGCCGGACCAGGCACCACCGGTCCAAACTCCAACATCTCCCTACCGAACGAGGCTACCACCGGTCCAACCTCACCACCGAATGAACCTCGCCGAACCAGACAACTGCCAGTCCAGATCGCTTCAGCCCGGGCCCACCAGCAGTTATATACTTCCAAGACCCCTGCCCCCTACCTCATTCTATAAATAGAGGGGCAGGGGTACAACAATGGCAGACAAGTTTGAGAGCTCAAGCAAGGAAGGAACTTTCAAACTACTTTCATACACTTGTATACAAAGCATTGTACTTGTAATCTGGAAGAAGAAAGATAATAACATACAAAGTGGACGTAGGCACATTCTGGCCGAACCACTATAAATCTGCGTGTCTTTTACATTTCAGCCCTTACTTTTCTCATATTTACATACTCATCTAAAATCATTGAAAATCACACATACTCAACTAAAATAATACGACTTGGAGGTGTTTGTCCATTTTTTGTGCAAACATTTTTGGTGCTTTCACTGAGAGCTGAACTCAAACTTCATCTTCTCCCACTCAACCTTTTTCCTAACGACATCACTCGTTGCTTAGAAATCATGCCTTCCAAACAGAGAAGGGATGTTAACAAAGGAAAGAACATCGCAACTAGCAGCCTTCCAGATCCAGCAATCACAGATCAGCCCACTTCAACAGCAGTACCAGATGAAAATCAGGAAAATCCAACTGGTCCCGCAACGGAACAACCAATCACTAGGGCAGATCTGGACAGGGTTGTGGCTGAAGTAACTAACCGCTTCACATCCCAACAAGAAACTTTGGTGGACCAACTCATGACACGCTTAAGGGACGCTGAAGAGTCCAACCGCAACACTGAATCATGGGGTGAATCCCAATCCGGAGGATCCCGGAGGCAACAAAGGTCTTCACTCTTCGAACAAGCTATCAACAGAAAAAACAATGATAGGGGCCGCGCCCGGACTCAGCCCGAATTCCGACTCGAGGAAGCCCTTGGAACCGAACCTAGCGGGGGAGGCACCAGGCGAGGGTCGGATGTAGCTGAGCCAGTCATGCCACCTAATCATAGAAACCCCGCTGAACGGAGCCGAGCTAGAACCCAGCCCGAAGTTGACCCCATGGATGTTCTCGAAACAGAACCCCACAGGGGAAGATCAAGGCAGGGGGCAACTGTAGCTGGTCCTAGCGTGCATCCAAGCAGCCAAAGACAACCACTAGATAATGCTAGAGGTGATAGACTGTACCATCCCTACAGGTCATCTGGACGAGATAGATCCCGCAGGGAAGAACCGAGCTCATTTTTGTCCGCTCCAAGTTCTGACGAGCGGATGGCACGATTATTCAGAGAATGTGTCCAACGGGAGCAAAGGGACCGGGGAATAGGCGCTAGGGTCACCAGTCCCTTTACCCGAAATATCGAAACTGCCATCACTCCCCGGGAATGGAAAATGCCAACCATGGAACCTTACAAAGGAACTTCCGACCCCATCGTACACCTGCAGAGATACACCCAGCATATGCTCATGAGTGGAGCAACAGAAGGAGTATTATGTAAATGCTTTCCGCTATTCCTATCAGATCTAGCTACCTCCTGGTTCTGCCATCTACCCCAAGGATCCATCAACTCATGGGAGATGTTAAAAGAAAGGTTTATTAGCCAGTTCCGCATCCATGTGGAACAACCCAGGGATGCTTATTCTCTATCCAATGTCAAACAGAAAACCGGAGAGACGCTACAACAATATCTAACACGGTTCAACGCCGCAGCGGCAGCAGTTCAAGATGCCGATGAAAAACTCACTCTAATGGCCCTCTGTAGTGGTGTGCATCCAGACACCAAGTTTGCCAGAAGATTAACTAAGGAAAAACCAGTTACCTTGCCTGATTTCTTCCATGAAGCTGGAAAGTATATGAGACTTGAAGACGCTGCTACGGAGAGGCAGCCAGGGCAACAAGGCAAGATAATTCAGGACAAGGTTCCCACTGCAGCTAAGGACGCTCGAAGAAATGAATCTAGAGACAATGCTGGGGGCAGAAAGGGTGAGAAGCGCCAATATCGACCAGGGCCAAGATTTGACTCCTACACTCCTTTGAATGAAACAATCGAAAACATCTACCTAGCCACTCAGGGCGAACTCGGATACAAGCGCCCCCCGCACAAGAAAGAATCAGATAACGCACTCAAGTCCGGAAAGTTCTGTCGCTTCCACGAATCCCACGGACATGACACCAATGAATGCCACCATCTTCGGGACTTGATCGAAGAACACATTAGAAGAAGAAGACTGGAACGTTATGTGAAAAGTCAGAACAGGACTCCAACTCCTGCCAATGAGAACTCAAAGCAACCCCTCCCAGAAGTAGGCGGAGGGAGTCGCAACAATCACAACACCAGTGGCTCTAGTCAAGAGAAGATAGTAGTCCTTACCATCTCAGGAGGACCACACATTGCCGACAGAAGTTGGGCAGAGATGGAAAGGTACGGCAAGTCGCTTAGAAATACCGAAGGATACGTTAACTCCGTCACAGAAGAACGCCAACCAAAACGAAAAGAGAGCGACGACATCATATTCAGTAGACGCGATTTGGAAGGAAGACAGTACCCACATATGGATCCTATGGTCATCTCTGCCTGGTTCGGTCCAGCTAAAGTTTTTCGGATTCTAATAGACACAGGAAGCTCCGTTAATATCCTGTTCAAACATGCTTTCGACAAAATGAAGTTATCAATGAAGGATGTATCCCCCTGTGACAAACCATTGCACGGTTTCACTGGAGATGCAAAAATACCCCTCGGGCAACTTGACCTCTTCGTCGAAATAGGAAGTCATCCCCGCTCCGTAGTGCGAAAACAAACGTTCGTACTAATAGAAAACCACTCGGCTTACAACGCTTTCTTGGGAAGACCAGCCTTGTCTGACTTTCAGATTGTATTAGCCCCCTGGTGCCTGAAAATGAAATTTCCAACAGACAACGGAGTAGGAGAAGTAGAAGGAGATCAAGGTGCTGCCCGAGACTGCTACGTAACTGAACTTCGCAATAACCGCAGAAAGAATAAAGGAAAAGATGCAGAGACTACTCTCTGCATGAAAAGCTTGGAGGCATAGCAACTAAAGAAAGCCCCTCCTCTTCGATACACAAGCGATCCCTTCAATGAACTAGACCCCCGGGATAAAGAGGAGGAGGCTACCGCCGAGCCTGCAGAGGCTATGGAATTCGTATCTGTAGATAAGCATGATTCAAGTAGACTATTAAAAATCGGATCTCAGCTGAAAACGGAATTGAAGGATCGACTCATTGACTTTCTCCGCCACAACTTAGATGTATTTGCGTGGACCCATGCCGATATGACAGGAATCTCCCCAGACGTAGCATGCCACATGTTGAACATCGATCCCACCAAGGTACCAGTAAAGCAGAAAAAGAGGAGCATGGGGGCAGAGCGATCAGCAGCCCTTGATGAGGAAGTAAAAAATCTACTTGCTAATGACTTCATACGGGAAGCCATCTACCCAGAATGGATCGCTAACCCAGTGCTAGTAAAAAAGGCCAATGGAAAGTGGCGAACATGTATTGACTTCTCCAATCTGAATGACGCTTGCCCGAAAGACTGCTTCCCACTTCCCCGAATTGACCAACTCGTGGACAGCACAGCTGGGCACGAACTCCTATCTTTTATGGATGCATACTCCGGATATAACCAGATCCCCATGCACGCTCCCGATCAGGACCACACTAGCTTCATCACCGACCGCGGATTATATTGTTACAAAGTCATGCCTTTTGGACTCAAAAATGCTGGAGCTACCTATCAACGCCTCGTCAACAAAATGTTCGCAGAACTGATAGGACGTACTATGGAAGTATATGTGGATGACATGTTGGTGAAGTCCAGGAAAGCCAACGACCATGTAAGCCATCTGGACGATATGTTTCGGGTACTTCGCCGATATGGAATGAAGCTGAATCCTCTAAAGTGCTCCTTCGGAGTATCATCGGGAAAATTCTTAGGATTCATCGTCCACGCCAGAGGAATCGAAGCAAACCCTGAACAAATCCGAGCTTTAAAAGAAATAAGGATACCTTCCACTCGAAAAGAAATGCAGAGCCTAAACGGAAAGGTGGCCGCCCTAAGCAGATTCATTTCCAAGGCAACTGACAAGTGTGTCCCTTTCTTCGAAGCACTCAAGAAAGACAAAGGGAGGTTCGAGTGGACCGACGAATGCTTAAAAGCCTTCCTCAACCTAATCGAACACCTTCAGAGACCACCAGTACTCTCAACTCCAAATGAAGGTGAAGTGTTATACCTATACCTCGCTGTATCATCTCATGCTCTAAGCGCCGCCTTGGTAAGAGAAGAAGACCGCACACAACGTCCGGTTTACTTTGTAAGCAAGAGATTTACGGGGGCAGAAGCCAGATATCCTAAACTTGAGAAGTTAGCATATTGTTTATTGATCGCGTCACGGAAACTGCGACACTACTTCCAGTCTCACTCCATCAGGGTTCTAACCGATCAACCACTAAGACAAGTGCTCCATCGTCCTGACACTTCTGGGCGACTCCTCAAATGGTGCATCGAACTAAGTCAGTATGATATCACCTACCATCCCCGCACCGCTATCAAAGGACAAGCCATGGCTGATTTCATTGCCGAATTCACTACCAACGAAGGCAAGGAACAATCCGAAGTAGCAAAAAACATCAAGTGGAACCTCTTTGCAGACGGAGCATCGAACGAACAAGGCTCGGGGGCAGGTATTGTGATCGTCACCCCCAGGGGAAGAAAGTTGTACTATGCATTAAGATTGGAGTTCACGGCCACTAACAACGATGCTGAATATGAAGCAGTAATAGCGGGATTGGAACTGGCCCTAGAAATTGGGATCAATTCCTTATGTATTCATAGTGATTCTCAGCTTATCGTAAACCAGGTACTAGGAGAATTCCAGACTCGAGGAGAACGGCTCACAGCATACCTAAAGAAAACCAGACTGCTGCTCGATCGATTGGACCATTATCTAATCAAACACATTCCTCGAGAAGAAAACCAAGAGGCAGATGAACTTGCAAAGCAAGCTAGTATGAAGGACAGCACCATTCCCGGAGCACTAGTAATCTCAAGGCAGCTAGCCCCAAGTTTCGAACAAGTAAATCTGATAACTGCAATCGAAGAAGGAACCTGGATGACTCCTATCCGGAAATATTTGCAAGATGGCATACTACCCGACAGGCGTGACGAAGCCAAGAAGATCTTGAGAAAAGTTCCCCACTACACAATACAAGAAGGCATCCTCTACCGGCGTGGCTTCTCTAGCCCCTTATTAAGATGCGTCGCCGGAAGGGAAGCCAAGGAGATATTAACAAACATCCATCAGGGAGGATGCGGAGATCACACTGGAGGACAGACTTTGGCAAGAAAGATACTCCGATATGGATATTACTGGCCCACACTAAACAAAGATACCCTAGACTTCGTTAAGAAATGCGACAGATGTCAGAAGTTCGCCAAGATCCCTCGACTACCCACAAACGAAATTACTCAAATGACCAGCCCTTGGCCCTTTGCTGTATGGGGAATTGACTTAATTGGCGAACTGCCAACGGGCCGAGGCGGAGCCAAATATGCTATAGTGGCAGTCGATTATTTCACCAAATGGGTGGAAGCGGAACCTTTAAATAAAATATCTTCAGCAAAAATTATTAACTTCTTGATCAAAAACATTCTGTGCAGGTATGGAGTCCCCCTCAAGATCGTATCAGACAACGGACTCCAATTTGACAGCGAAGAATTTGCCGACTGGTGCCAAGAGCATGGAATTCATAAAAGCTTCTCATCAGTAGCTTACCCTCAGGCAAACGGACAAGTTGAAGCTGTCAACAAAATTCTCAAAACCCTAATCAAGAAGAAACTTGAAAAGTCAAAAGGCGCTTGGGTGGACGAACTTCCTACGGCACTATGGGCATACCGCACATCTTTCAGAACATCAACGGGACATACTCCTTTCTCTTTGGCATATGGATCGGAGGCAATGCTCCCAGTTGAGACTATTGTGCCTTCCCACCGTAGGATCCACTACAACCCAGAAGAAAACGAAGAACTCCTCCTCATGTCTTTGGAACTGATTGAGGAAAGGAGAAACGATGCAGCACTCAAAGCAGCAGCTCACAAACAAAAAGTGGCAGCACTATACAATTCCAAAGTCAAGCATCGCAGCTTACAAGAAGGAGATCTTGTCCTCAGGCGAATCTTTCCGCGCCCCGGGGCACTGGACCCCATCTGGGACGGACCATATGTAATTCACAAAGATCTCCACAACGGAGCTTACATTTTGTCAACAGTGGACGGAGAGGTGTTCCAGAGGGCATGGAACATCCGACACCTCCGTCGATACTTTTCTTAACTTGTACTGCCCATATGAAGTGAATTAACAAAGAGAACCAGTGGACGTAGGCATTTTCGTGCCGAACCACTTTAAAAAATCTTGTCTCTTTTTAACTTGTTCCTTTATGTCTTGGCTACTTGTTAAGTTTTATCCCTTTCTGTTGAACAAAATCCTATGGCATCTCCACTCAAGATGCACCGCGGCCTCATCTGGACTAGGCCTAACAGGTACGCTACGATTCTATGCACTCGCCAATGAGACACTTTTGCTCCAGCATCCCTCTGCTGCGGGTTAACTCATTGTGCGCCTGCCCTCAAAGCCAACTGTAATGAGCCGATTATAAGTCATCATAAAGGCCGACTATAGCCGATGGCAGCTCATTACGGCGTTCGGCTCGTCGGTAACCGTGAACCTACTTTAAGCCCCAACATAAGGTGTGGCCAGCCAGGGGTAGTTCACGGCCAACGGCACCCACGCTAGCCGGCCACGGTAAATCGAATAATACCCACGATTACGGACCATAACGGTTCGGGTAGTTACCGTGCGCGATCTCGGCTCCGATGTGTCTTAAGTGCGGCTGTGGTAAAAAAGAAAACTCCCCGCGGAGGCGTAAGATGGGTGACAAATGTCTCCAAGACCCACAGCTAGGGAAAGTGACTACAAAACCCGTTTGCCACGAACTTAAGCACATCGACGGCCTTCCGTGACTGGAAGTTTTACTTTTACTATATTTCCATTTCATTTAAATATTTTTCTCCTATCCTGTATAACAAACTCTAAAGTACAGGAAACCAAATAGGAAGCATTCACTCATGAGGCTCTAAGCCTGCGTGCTGGGTAGCAGGGCGCTCTGCTATACCCGTGAACAGTTACACAAGACACTCAAAGCTACCGCCTGCGAATAAAACATAAAGGGCGGTACTCTCTTCTCTTGTACATAAATGCGTAACTATAACTTATTCATACACTGACATTGCAAAACGTGAAATTATATTTCAAGCAAAAACTTAACATCAAACACAAGTGGAATCACAGGCATATACATAATTATACTTCTCACACAGCACATAAAGATAGCAACAACACTTAAACATGACAAAATCAGCTTATATTATAAGATCACACGAAGTTATTCTTTGCAAATAATTTTATTACAGTTGCATATCAAAGACTAACATGAACAGTGATAAAAAAGAAACAAAAAGATGGCAGATGCATCCACACTCCATCACCAACTCCCCCAGCCTACTTAGCCGCAGGATCGGAACCCCCAGCATGTGGATCTGAAGTCCCACCTGTCCAGATCGGAAGAGGAATTCATTAAACGAACGATCAAGTTATGAAAACACGGAAAGAAAAGAAAGGGAAAAGAATAACTCACCAGCATCCGCCGCTTGATCCTCATCATCCAACTGCACGCCCGCTTCCTCCGCAGCAAGCAGCCGCATCCCCTCCTTCACCGCCGCTTGCTCCTCCTTTGAGAACTGAGCAGTAACCGCACTCAAGTTGAAAGCCTCTCCGCCTTCCTTACCCGCGTTCACCCTGGCCTCCTCTAAAGCCTGGAGATACACCTTGGCCATGACCCGAGGGTAATCGTCCATCCAAGACAAGCCGCCCTCTTTCCAAGTATGGAAGTACATATCCTGAAGCATCTCATCCATCATCCCCTCATTTTCCTCAAACTCCCTCACCCGAGCCTCGGAAGCTTGCAACTTAGCGACGGCGACGTCCCTCTCTGATTGGTATCTCAAGCAGTCAGCCTGGAGTGACCTCCTCATTTCCTCCTCCTTCAACCTAAGGGACCTCCTCATCTCCTCCATCTCCTCCTTCAACTCAGCCTGAGCCATCTCCGCAGCCTCGAGTCTCCCCGACAACTCCTCTACCCGCTCGAGATCCGCATTTCGAACCTCATCCACCGTTGTAATGGCCATGTTAATCCGCTCCCTGCAGGTAACCTCCATCTTCCGTAACTCCGCCCTACTGGCCTTCTCCATGGTCTCTTTCAGACGCTGGGAGGCTTCCTCATGCTGGGAGATCTGGATGGCTTGGTCGGCAAGCTGCTTGGCCTGATCGGCAACCTTTAGCCTTAACCGAATATTAGCACTCCCAATCTCTTCCCCGGCCTTGACCAATCGAGCATGATGCTCCATTAACTTCTTAGTCTCTTCGGCCACCCGGTCAATATTAGCCTTGGCCTCGTCCCCCATAGTAACTACCCGAGTAGTAAGCAGATCAAGATCTAGGGACTTGGCCTCATCCAGCACACGTACCATGGGGTTGCGGGGAAGTAGGTGCTCGCCCGTGGTCTCATCAAATGAAATATCCCGAAAACTTGGGTCTAAATCAGGATGACCGGCAAAAGGGTCACGAGGCACGGGGCGAGGCACATCGGGACGCCTTATATGAATGACAGTAGATCTCTTGGAAGGAGGAGGAGGGGGGCAGGGCTCCGTGCTCTCCTCCGTAGTATCACAAGGAGGCTGAGTAGGGGGAGACAGAGTAGGAAGCTGCGAAGCAGAAGAAGACTCAAATAAGGAACGGCTCCGCTTCCTTTTCTGAATGCCCTCTTCGATGACCCCAAGAAGAGGGCGGTACTTGACTACGTCCCCAGTGCGATCAGTAGAAGGTTTCGCGGAAGCTCTCCTCGACTTAAATTGTTCGAGGCGGTGTCGAACATCCGACGTTTTACCCGCCTGGCCTGCCCCTGGAATAAAGAACAAGTGTTACGAACATACAATAATCCGCAATTCAAAAAATGTGCTAAGTTAAAAAGAAAGAAAAGTGAGGAGACACATCTGTTATACAAACCCGGCGGAGGAGTGGGATACTGCAATAAGTCCTGGATCTCATTCCAGGACGGAAGTGAACCGTAAAAAATTTCTAAGTCCCTATCGAAAATGGAATCGGCAGAAGACAAAAGTTCACCTTGCATCGCCGGGGTCACCCTAGCTGAGGAACCCTTAGAGGATGGGTCAGTGCTAACCACAGCTTTGCCGGTTTCCTCTGCCCTCTCCGTTTCCTTCTCTGTTTCCGACTCCCCCTCTGACTCCCCGAAGGCCCGACGGAGAGCCTCATCCAGTTCGAGGTCCTGCTCAGAGGTTAGAGCAGCAACACCGCTACCACCCTGACCATCGCCATCTCCTCCACCCTCCGACCCTTCTCCAACTTCACCTCCTTCCTCCTCTTCTACACCTTCCTCCTCCGGGACATCCGGGCAAGTACTTGGAGAAGGGCCATCGGACTCCTTGAGCTTCTTGCCTCCTACGACTGGATGTTGTGCAAAGGGCTTCCTCTTGCCACCCTTCGCTGTCACCCCACCTTTAGGCTGGGCAGCCTTCTCTTCTGCCGTGTCCCTCTGTTTGACTACGGACTGATGTGGGAGGATCAAATTATACGACAAGAGCCTGGCATTCCTAATCAGATAAGCAGCCGATCTGTCTCTCCCGGAAATAGCTTCAATTTCTGCTGCCATCCGAACCAAGCGATCATCTTCCACAACCGCAAAACCACCTGTCGCTAGCAAGAAATAAAAGCGCATAAGAGAGTGAATTACAGCCAAGACAGGAATTATGAGTAGAGTTTTTACTTACATCCGGAGGTAAATCGGCGAATAGAGACGGAGTCATCCCTAACAAAGAACCATTCCTTCTTGAACATGCTATACTTCGAGTATAAATCCAAAACCGGCTTGAAGGAAACGGCTGACTCCAAGCTAATATATGGGGACCCCTTCCTGTACCCCCTCAGATTGTACAGATATCGTATTTCCCGGTGGGAGGGGGCGCGCCCATATCTCTTCTGGAAGATAGCATATAAGCATACCAGAATGGCATAAGAGTTGGGCTGAAGCTGGAATGGAGCCACCTTCAGATAAGTGACGAAGCTTAGTATCCAGGCGTTGATTGGAGGAATAGCCCCGCACATGCAATGGTACCGGCTATAAGCGAAGTACCCTTCAGGGGGATCATATGGCATGACCCCTTCCCCCGGTAACAACATAAGAGCCCTGTCTATCCCAAAGGAACGGGATATAACGTCAAGTTGCTCCTCCTTTAAGGAGCTTGGGAAGCAGTCAGGGGGAGAGTTCAAAAGTTCCTGTGGACCACATCCGTCCACTAGAGACTTCGGAATGGGTCGATGTTGCTCGGATCCTGATTGGACTGGGGGCAAGGAAGAAGAGGGCTCTCTTGTGCCTCTAGACTTCTTTCTGTCTGATCGTGTTTCCGCTTTGCGAGACATTTTCTGCAGCACAAGAAAAACACGGTGTTAGAGCAAGAAATATAGAAAGATAAACAAGCAAGTATCTAAAGAAAGCATATAAAAGCATAAGATTCCGCTCAAGGTTCAAGTATGAAGTCTCATTCGGCGGTGCAAGACGAGTTCATTCGGCACCAAACTCCAATGCTCATTCGGCATACATGTCATTCGGCATACATGTCATTCGGCATACATGTCATTCGGCATACCTCATTCGGCTATTCAATACACTCCGTACACATTCGGCAAACAGGGACATTCGGTGGCAAAGGTTCATTCGGCAGAAAGTATACATACCTGGTTCGGTATAAGCTGGTTCGGCGAAGACTTTGGTTCGGCAGCACAATATGGTTCGGCTCTACTCGTTCGGTAATGAAAAACGAGGGGGGTACGGCCTCTATATATAGGCGAGCTCAGGACCGGACCAAGGCATTCGACATACCGGACCGAATGAAAACCGAATGGAACTATCCATACCGGACCAGCCTCCAACCGAATGAAACCTGAGCCAACTCGAAACCGAATGAAGCTGCCTCTACCAGCAGAAACCAGAAACAGGGGGCACGCAGGCGCCTCACTCAGATAAGTACCGAACTCCAGAACTAACTAATAAAATGAGATTATGATAACGATGAATAAGTCGTCAAACTCTCACCGACATGGATTAAATCGTTTACACGTGTACGCGACCACGAATGGTCCATAGGCACGCTCTGAATGGTTATTAACCCTACCGTCGTGGGAATTTACACTTTGACACGCCTTTTTAAACTCATAGGTTAAACGGATATTTGGTTCTGATAATTGTGAAATGGCTAAGCTACTTACACATGTACGGGGTCGCGAACGACCCCTAGGCATGCTCTGAGCTGGCGATAAACCACCTTGGCAAACGACCCAGGGACCCACTCTAACGTGAACCTGGCATCGACAATGCTAAGCCCCCTCGGGGCACACTTGCTCGCCTCGAACGACACGATTAGCTTCATTTCAAATATCTCGATCCCGAACGATCGTTATCTAAAACCACACTAAAACTATAAATTAAATTCCTTTGCAGGACAGCAGCAGGATACGAATATCCAGCCCATGGCGTTACGAAACAAGCCTTTCTACCACAGGGAAACAAAGCGCGACACATGCAAGCACGTGCCCCACTTTGGGGGGCAAATGTTGGGCGAATTTTCACCCAGAAGATCTCGAGACCAGGAAGCCACAGTTTCACTCGGGTTCGCAATCTCCACTTCATTCAGCACGACCAATCACCTCCTCATTCGGCCTTCACCTCATTCGGGCTCCCTCCATTCGGCCACTCCACTACCGGATCTACCCCCTACCGAGCCAACCTCATTCGGTCCACCACTCCATTCGGCATAAGCTCCTGCCGAACCAGACTTCACCGGTCCAGGTCCACCGGACCAACCTCTCCAATATCCACCCATCACCGGACCACCATAGCCGGACCAGGCACCACCGGTCCAAACTCCAACATCTCCCTACCGAACGAGGCTACCACCGGTCCAACCTCACCACCGAATGAACCTCGCCGAACCAGACAACTGCCAGTCCAGATCGCTTCAGCCCGGGCCCACCAGCAGTTATATACTTCCAAGACCCCTGCCCCCTACCTCATTCTATAAATAGAGGGGCAGGGGTACAACAATGGCAGACAAGTTTGAGAGCTCAAGCAAGGAAGGAACTTTCAAACTACTTTCATACACTTGTATACAAAGCATTGTACTTGTAATCTGGAAGAAGAAAGATAATAACATACAAAGTGGACGTAGGCACATTCTGGCCGAACCACTATAAATCTGCGTGTCTTTTACATTTCAGCCCTTACTTTTCTCATATTTACATACTCATCTAAAATCATTGAAAATCACACATACTCAACTAAAATAATACGACTTGGAGGTGTTTGTCCATTTTTTGTGCAAACACTATATAAACCTATATCCTTTCCTCCCTTCCATTTTCTTTGATCCATTTTCAGATTTGCCAAAAACAAAATCTAAACCAGAAATCATTCCTTTCAAATCTGAATGTTTTCCCTGTAACTATCTTTATGCAAAGCCTGTAAATCCTCAAAACCAAAATCTGTAACCTCCTAAATCACCAAACACTGTAAGCAAGCTTCTGATGCATGTAATGTTCCCAAATTGAAATCAAAACATGCCATCAATTCCAAGAAAAGAAAAGAAACAAATTATACAAACTTGTTATCATCTCCTCAAAGCCATTACAAAGAGCCTGTAACAAATTCTCGGATTTTAAACAATCTGTAGTATCCAACCTGCACATCAAACAATGCTTTGATCATTCCTGTTTCGAGTTGAATCATCTCAGTCAATAAAGAAACCAAGTATTAAAGCAATTCAGTTTTCTGGAATCAAAACAACAACTGCATGCAAGTTTTCAAATTTTCAAAAGCAATTCCCAGTTCTTTTTCCAAATCCTTCTGCATTTTCTAAGAGGTGAGTAAACTTTTTAAAAAAAAAAAATTAAAGTTAATAATTTTATGGTTATTTTGAAAACTGTGATGATAATTATTCTGTATGTATGCATGTAGTAACTCTCTGTGTATTTATGATGTATGTTTATCTGTTGATTCTAGTTTCTCTGTTTTTAGTACAGAACATATGATTTTGATCAAGATCAAAATCCTTGCATGCCTTTCCTGTTAGACTGTAAAAATTGAAACAATACAGTTTAGTTTAAAGCCTAATACAGGAATTAAATTATATACAAGTATTAGGAGATCTAAACTATGATAAAATCTGGAAAGAACAGTAGAGATACTTAAAATATGAAAAATCTATCATCTTAATTCACTGATTTAAGATCATAACTTGAATACATTATGGAAGTTATGATTTTTAAGACAAATATCAGGATTTTTAGATTTGAAAAAAACGAGAATTTTGGGTTTGACTGGGATTTGGTTTTTGGTGATATCTGATGATCACAAGATTTGGGGTGGTCGGGATTCTTGTGGGAAGTGGAGGAGGTAATGGAGGTTCAGAGAAAAATCGAAGGTTAACATTCTAGTGGTCGCGGCGACAGTGGCAGGAGGATTTAGGTTTTTAAACCTAATTGGGTCGAACATGAAGATGGGATCGTTACTGCTTCTCTGGTACATCGAGTTGAATGGAATTTTGGGTATGGCCTCATTGATGATCGGAGGTTGTATGATTGTAGTGATGCGTCATCTGATGATCGGAGATGCGACTGCGAGATGGTTCTGGTCATGGCTGGAATGCTAAATTCTGGAACAGAGTTTGTGATGGCGATTTGTGGATTGGAGAAGGTTGTTGTAGTATAGGGTGACGTGTCGGGGAGTTCGTCAGCGGCCGGAGGTAGCTCTAGCAGTGGTACATGTGCATGGGGAGGTGGATGGTGTCATTTGTGTTGGGTTTTGTTTTGGGTTGGGTACTGGGTTGTAGCTCGTGTAGAAAGGGAGTAGGACTCGAGGGAAACTCGAAGCATTTTGGTTATGGCTCGGGTTTATACTGTGTTGATCTGGGCATTTGTTGTGCAGTGTTAAACTGTTGGTTTAACAGTTTTAAGTTTTAAAATTTAAACAGTTTTAAATTTTAAAAAGGGGCTGATTGTTTTAAGTATGTGTACTCATACTTAAATTCAAGTTTACATGGTTGCATCCAATTTAATGATCAACCAGGTTTTAATTTAAAAGAAATAAAGTTTTAAACTTTAAATGATTTAAGCGTAGTTAAATTCTTATTTTAGTTTGATTTGTTTTATAAATGAATTTGCATGATTTGTTTAAATGTTTTAAGTTAATATTATTTCAAATCTTATTTTGAAATATAAAAGAGAATTTTAAATAAATGTTTTATTAATTAGTGAAAAATGTTTTAAATTAACAATTAAGTTTAAGATAATTGATTACTTGGAATTAAAAATTGTTAATTAAAAATTAAGGGAAAAGTAGTTAATGACTTCTCTATAATTTAATTTAATTTATGAATTAAGTTAGATAAAGATTTTCAAGATTTATTTAAGATAATATTTTATCTTAAATAATAATTAAGTATCTATAATTTGTAATTAGTTAGTTAATTAAGGAATTTTAAGTTAATTAATTAATTTAATTACTATTTTAAAAGGGGTTAATTAAGTAATTAATTAAGTATAATTATTTATTTAATTAACTATTAATTAAGATGATGATTTAATTAATGACAAATGATTAATTAAATTTTTAATTACTTAATTAACTAAGTAATTAAGAATTAATTACAATAGTAATTAATTAATAAAGGTTTTATTAAGTTATAATTGGGTTTTCTTAATTAATAATTAAAGGATTATTAGTTCATAATGCTAGATAATTAAGAATTAACTAACTATTTTTATTTAGGTTAATTTATTGTAATTAAGAATTAATTAATTTTAATTATAGATTAATTAACTTGTAATTAAGATTGTTAATTAATAATTAAGTTTATTAATTAATGATTAAGAGTTAATTAATTAGTTAATTAAGTTTAATTAATTAATCAATAAAAGTAACTAGTAATAAATTATTTTGTATTAAAGGATTGATTAATAATTAAGGTTTATTAATTAATAGTTGGAGATAATTAATCTGATAATTGAAGATTAATTTGAGTTAATGAGTAATTAGGGATGAATTACTCAATTTTGATTATGAGATGAGTTTGATCAAGTAAATTAATTAATTTGTTAATTAATTAAATATAGTCACTTGATAAATGATTAAGTATTATTACTTAATAAGTTTTGATAAGGTTAATTACTTAAGATAAGTAACTGATTAATTACAGAGGTAATTGAGTTAGGTAAATTACTGATTGGAAAGTAATTTTAAATAAGTAATTACTTGTTAAAGTAATTAAAGGTTTATTACTTGGGTAATAAATCAAAGGATTTATAAAATAATTAAGAAGTAATTTAGAATAATTAATTGCTGTATTTAAGTTGATTAAATTTAGGCAATTAACCTAAGCATGATTAATTAATTAAGGTTCATAAATTGATATGATTAATGAGAATAATTAAGAGTTAATTACTTGAATTAAGAGTTAATTAATCATGGTTGATTATTTAGGATGGTGATTTAGTAATTGGTTTAACTAATGTTTATTTAAGCAAGATATTGGATGAAGTAATTAATTTAATTAATTTTTAAATTAATTAAGAGGTAATTAATTTAATTCACTTTAAATTAATTAGAGATAGTTATTTTAATTCAGTTTAAATTAATTATATTATGGTTTGAGTTAATCATTGCTTATGAGTGATTGGATGACATTGATTGTCTTGAATGCCGTGTGATCTCAGTAATGAGATAAGTATGGTTGTGTGATATGAATGCTTGGTTGAATTGTGATTATCAATTGGAAAGTTGATATATGGATTATCTATCATGATATGGAGTATGTGGATTACCTGTTATTTGATAATGTTGATTATCAATTGTGGCCTGTGAATTATCTATTCTTTGTATATATAGATAGTTGAATTTAATTGTTTTAAAACCTTTAAAACAACTTGGACTTAAAAGACACGCTTTGGATTTCGATGAGACCGGGATCGGGTTTCCATATTTGGATATCCGAAAACCACATCGATTCCAAATAACGTTAGGTCGCGAATCCAAGTGGAGCGAGTGAAGACTCGAGGTGTAAGGGCTATACGTCAGTATAACTCTGTGGGTGATTCCGTAATGAGTTTGACGGAATAGTACTTATAGATTCGAGATAGTGAATCAGAGTGCAAGGGTTATCGTAGTTAACTCTGAGGGTGATTCCAAAACGAGTGTAACGAGATAATGCCTTCGGTTTCGTTCGAACCCGGAACGAACTTGTATGGATTGAATGCTTTCAGTACATCGTCAGGAGGACGATGAGCATTCTAAGTGATATGTCCTATAAAGGTAATCGTAGCCTCAAGCCTCATCAACTGGGAATGGCTAAAACAGGGGAGGTGCAGCAAGGCTTCGTGGGTCGCACCCACTGGACAGCGATATTGATCCCTGTCTAGAGGTCCCTTTATATTTCGGCCGTGTGGATGGTTTTTGAGCTCCAACCGTCGGGGTTGTCTTGTTCGGAACTATTCAGTAAGGAATGGGTCCGGCTTTGTGTTGCAGGGGAGTGGGAGTACTCCTCGGTACGGTGATCTAGGCCACGTACTGTGACGGGCGGTACCCCAGTAGCCCTGCCATTGTATGGAATCCAAAATCCAATAAGTGCCAACGTTTGCGATTTTTCGTTGCCGAAAAACCGAAATGTTATGGGTTTTAAGAAAAGAAAAAGAAGAAGAAGAGATAAGAGATAAAAATTAGAGAGAAAAGAAAACGGAAAATAGATCGGAACAGAAATAACAGGACAACATCAGAATCTCACAATTCGTAGCGGAACAACATATAATAGATAAATGAATATTCTTTAAACAAAGAACTATATCAGTTATTACATCACATTATATTACATTACATCAAATCATCAGAGTGTTCAACAACATACAATAAACAGCGGAAAAGAAATACTATATACTAGTAATACGCCATGCCATCCAGCTTGCCTCCTGCAACTCCTGAATATCCAGAATATCCTGATAAACCTTAACTCTTGACTGCCCGTGTGGAAATTGGTGGGCACCCAGAGTTTAGGAAGGAAAACAATAAACTCCGAGTCAGTCATGTGACTGGTGCGAGAACTCAAAACAGTTTATTTTTCTTTTAAAATTAACATAGAGGAATATTTTTAAAATCAATTCGAAATGCTTTTAAAAATGAGACTACCATAAGGCCTCCCGCACACACACACATGCAAACGCAGGATCGGAGGAGATTTCTCCTTATGATAGTCAAAGATGCTTGATACGCATTTAAAACAACATTTGATATTATTACTAGTGCATAGTGTAGAGAAAAATTCATTTCGAAAGTAGAATATAAATCTTAGCCAGCATAGACATTTCGAACTATGCCTACTATAGCTACTATCCAAACAGTGTTGCGACACCATAAGTGAATGATAGGTTCTACAACTAATACCGTACAAGTTTCGTATTTGGAGAATGGATTTTTCCAACAAATGGTCAGGCCAAGGAACTTCCCATTGCCACATGGAAACGCCTCTGGAAGGACGCCCCGAGAACCACCGTCCTCCGCTAAACAAAGCCGGGAATCCCTTTTCCCAAGGAATATTACAAACCCTCAGATATACCACTCCCGGTCCTTTGGAACCTTTCACCGAGAGCTCTCTAACCAACATCACACCATAATAATAAGTGTTTCAACATGAGTAAGTATCTGGGCTCCATACCATGATACTACCCTTTTCCAGAAGGAATGGTCATACCCTAGGGAAGCGATCCCTGAAAACCTTGCCGCACAATTCCTGTTTCGACCATTACCGGTTTGTGAGGCTCGACGAAGTCACGTCCACAAAAACACACTTTATACAAAAGCCGTGCTTTGGATCAACGAATGATCATAGAAATGATCACCCAGATAGACGATCAAATAAATGATCCTATCACAAATAATCAACACAATGATCATTTACAGCTACACTCAGCATGTCACATTACCAAATTGGGAATATATCGCTGATAACTTCAACTATATAACATCTGAGCTCGTACGTCTCAGAGAAGGGTGTTAAGCTAAGAGAATAAATTCTCCGCCACCAACAGAAATATATTTGAAAGAAATCGGCTTTACATCTCAATTTGTAATGTCTGACACACAATCCATACAAGTCTGTTCCGGGCTCGAACAGAACCGAAGGCTCTTACAAAGAAGTCCTTGCAATCCGAATAATTTCTAATCACGTTCGGATTTCCCATCACATATGGAGATCTCAATACCGGGGATCAGCCAGTGCAGAGACAATCAACAAGAAACCCTTTCGTTTTCGAAAATATCCGGTCTTCAACACCGATCTTCGAATGCAATTCATAACGACGTATCACATATTCGGAATGGGTTATACGACCCCAAGGTCCTTTCCCGGTTAACCCAAATAGTGAGCGCTTATTTTAAAAAAATAAGTGTGGCATTCAAATTCAAACAAATCACAACAAATACCTATTTAAAGGTAAATATTGATAGTCGGTTATTGAACTATCAATAGATATGCCAACATCACCAGATTCCAAATAATTTTCCAAATTATTTATTTCCCAAAAATATCTTTATAAGATATTCATTCTCCATTCTTTTAAAAATAAATCAATATTTATTTTTAAACTCATTTTCCAAATTTCATTTATAAATTCCATATTGAATTTACGTTCCAAAATATTTATGAATATACGATTTCCATTAAATTTCTAATATTCATTTTCAATTTATCTTCAAAAAAAGATAAATTTCAAATATTCACTTAATATTGGAAAAGCATTTCTATACTTATTAAAAATAAGTAATTCACAGATCTCTTTATTTTCTATACTTAGAAAATATTTAATATACCCTAATTGAAATTAAGTATATATTTCATTCTTTTAAGGAAATCATTCACTTAATCATATTCATTTGGGTCAAAACGAATGTTGCGTAAAACATCGTTACGACAACCCAAAATCACTAGTATAGGGATTCGAAATTAAAATAGATATATAAATCCCAATACTATACAAAACATTTCCTTTCGGAAATCATTTACTATAACAATAGTGTTATAGTCCATTATTTCCTTATATTTCTCGAAAACATCTATTTCAACAACAAATGTTGAAATCTATGGTTTCAAATCTCAATACAGTTTAAAACATCTTTAGATCGTTTTAATTCTATTTAAAACATCACATCTAAAATAATTTCTTTAACATAATATTCACTATTCAAAAACGTGAATACACTTGTTAATAAATTTCATCACTTCTATTCATTTTATTTTAAAGAATTATTCACTGTCTAAAACATGAATATAATTCCATAAATAAATTACAACAATTCCTTATCAAAATAAGTCGTTGCGGATTTATAAAACAACGTTTATAAATTCTATTTCTATTTATTTTTATATCAACTCCTTTTTATAAATTCCTTTATTAACCTATCTTAATTCATATCACAATGATATATTAAAAATTCATATTATAAGTCAAATACTTATAATTTATTTGTTTATAAAAATCGTTCCTTTAAACTTCATAATTATAAATCTTATAACTTATAAGATTCAATTATTTGTCCAAATTCCATTCCTTTAATAACTTTATGAATTTTATTTTGTTTTCCTTTATAAATTTTATAAACCTACTATTTATAAAATTCTATTTATAACTTCATCGTTATAATCCCATAAACTTCATTCATTTGTGAAATTCATTCACAATTCATTCTAACTCTTATAAAAGCTCGTTTAATAATCCCAATATTTTTAATTTATAAATATCAATTTATAAATCTTTTTAATATAAAACAATTTATATTACTATTTTAAAACGTCTTTTAACTCCTTTATAATTTATCATTATGATTTATAACATAATCAAATTTGATAAATTCTATAGATTTCATTCCTTTATGAAATCCATTTACAAATCATCCTATCATTTATAAAAGATCGTTTTATAATTCAAGATATTCTAAATTTATAAATATCAACTTATAAATCTTTTAATATAAATCAATTTATATTATTACTTTAAACATCTTTAAACTCTTTTATAATTTCATCATTCTGATTTATAAAATAAAAATTTATAAATCCTATTTTTAAACTTCTTATAATAAATTCAGAAATCCCAGTTCAAACTATTTTATAAAATCACTAATCCCATATTTCCAAAAATCACTTTAGAAATCAAAATCGTTATTTTTAAACTTCATAAAAAATTGGATCCGATGATGCAACACATCAATAGTCAATCACGACTTTCAAACATCATATATCATCCATGATAAACAATCAAACATCACAATATATGAATCAAACAAATATTTGTGAGGAATCCAGTTGGATCCCTCCAACCTGTTTCCCTGCATCCATAGACATTAGCACAATACCATTCCGTTTCAAGACGGAATATCGCGGTATATGGGATTTTTATAAAATATATCCGCTTACTAACGGCGCAATAGGGTCTCATCCGCTATACAAATGCGGGAAATCAATCAACTGCAATATATACATATGCCAATATATATATATATATTGCTATATATAATATAATACCAATTCCACTTCGAGGTGGAATATCGCGGTATATGTGTGTAATAAATAACCTCCGCTTACTAACGGCGTATAGGGTCTATTCACATCCAATATATATATAACAATCATCATTCAAGCATTCAATCATTCAATCAACAAATTTTAAATCTAACTATTTAAAATTTAAATAAACAACAAAATTCCTTTTGAGTGAGAAGTTCTCACCTTTATTCCCGTTTGCAATCCACTTCCAATTCAACTTGTTTTCTTCGTTTATACCTTGTATAAATATTTACACAATTTATTAATATTCGAACAGATCGAATAATAAATTTTCATTAGATAATTTTAATTCATCGGTGATTTCATTTTTAATAGTTAAATTACTGATAGTTTTATTTAAATCAATCTCTTGTTAAATAAATTTATTTTAACAAATTTTTCTTTTAAAATAATTCTAACTAGAAATTCCCAATTGAATTAAATTTCCTTATTATAAATTAAATCAACTAATTAGTCTTTAAACAAATTTATCTAACTACAAATTAAATTTCCCTTTGAATAAATTATTTTAACCACTTAACTTAAATTTAAACAAATTTTCTTTAGTAACCAAAAGAATTGACTAAGTTAATCGAACATCTTAATAATTTATTCTTAACCCATTTTTCCAAAAATAATAATATTTCTTTTGGCAAGTCATTTTATTTATTAAATTAAATCTTTAACAAATTTTCTTTTAAATAGATTTAATTAACTTACCCTATAATTAAATTTATCCAACTAATTATTAAATTCCTTTTTCTTACCAAAAATTATATTATAACTAATTTCCCCCTTTTTTAAAAAAAAAAAATTGTTTTTGGCTTCCAAACAATTTTCTTTTAATATTTTGATTTAACAAAAATTAAATTCAAAACTATTCTTTATAAATTCCAATCTTTATCGAATAAATTTAATTTCTATATAAATAAATTTTATTAACTAACTATTTAATTTAAACAACATTTTCTTTTATAAAAATATTTTTCATTTGAAACTAAATTTATATTTAACCAATAATTTAGTTTTAAACAAATAATCAAATTTTGAACATATTTTCTTTACTGTAATATGTTTTACATACATATATTTTTTTTCTTCTATTTTTATATATATATATATATCTACAGATTCCTAAATAAATTCAAAATTTTAAATTGTTTTAAACTTACAGTGTATATATTCTTCAAAAATATATGTATACATTAATGTTTATTAAATTAAATCAAAAATAAATATCAAAAATCACATTACCTCACGGCCTCGAAATCGCAATCGCCTCCTGTGCCTCGAGCTCCACGACATCGCCGTCGCCTTCGGTTGCTACGACATCACTGCCGCGAGCCCTAAATCACTCGCGACCCCGCCTCCATCGCGCGCGCACATGCGCGTGCGCCTGCGCCCTAGCCTCGACTTTGCTTCGAAACCCCTGTGCTAACAATCGATGTCGAGCCCCTAATCGCCATCGTCGCTAGCCTGCCTCCATCGCGCGCGCCTCGCGTCGCCACTTACACGCGCGAGCGCCAGCCCCTCTCGCCCTCGTGCCGCGCGCCGCTATCGCGTCGCCCCCCCTACGCGAGATTTCGCTTCGATTTCGTTCGCTGCGTTTTTTTTTTTTTTCTGAATTCGGTTTTGAGGAGGACGCCATTTAATTTTAAATTGAACGAGAGAGGGGAATGGAAGCTCGGCCGTGATTTTCATTTGATCGAGAGGCCATTGATTTTGTTTTTGAACGAGATGCAGAGGTATCAACCATGTATAAAAAGAGAAAGGGGAGACGTGCTTTGGCGTGGTTTAGGGCGTAAAAAATGGCGTGTTTTTAGCTGAACCAAGTAAGGCAGTGTTGTGTTTGACCAATTCAAATTTTAAATTTAAATTGAACCCAATTTGATTTCGACGCGTTTATATCTTGTGTGCTCACATATTAACTCAGAAAAATACGAAATTTGAAATCCGAGAATAATTCAATAATACGGACCCAATGGAACTGGTTTCGTCGAATTCCGAGACTGTGCCTCGGACGGCTATTTTAAATATCGATTCAAACGATTTGATTTCAAAACCGAACAATTCACTTCCAAATTAAATTCTGAAGCTTCTATAATCTTCAATATTGTCAATATGAATTTTACAAGCCTTTGAATTATTTTTAATCAGCTTAAAATTGAAGATTCAAATTTTTATTCAACTTTCAATAGATTAAATTCTATAATTTAATCGCCAAATTCAAAGTTATATTGAAAATTCAATTCAAACCATCATCCAAATATTTAAAATAAATTAAATATTCTCAAATTAAATTATTAAAAATTCTGGGTCGTTACAATTTGTGGAGTAATCAGCTCAATGAGTCTGTGCATGAGGCGTATCTTTTTACGTGTGTCGATGTTCTACTCATTCTTCCTCATGGGGGGACTATACCCCATATTTTTATGGGTTAGCATCCCATAGGATCGCGTCTCGTTTGTGATACACGTGTTGGTGAGTTTAATGCTCCCATTTGTGATAGGCCTCCCCCTTTTTACGTTTTCTGGATTTTTAATTATTTTTTTTAGAATTTATGTTTCACCAATTTTCTTATGATTAGTATTGATAAGCTTAATCAATATTTGTGATTTGGTGAACGAAAATAAAGAGTATGGTATTATTTTTGGGGATTTGAGGAAACGTGAGATATTGTATGATTTTCATTGTTATCAAATATATACTTGTCACAGCATGGCATTATTGTTATCATATTTTTTTCATATCTCTTATCCTATCTCATCTTACATGATAATTGTTAGTCCTTGAGATGATGGTTTTGATGACAATAACCTTAGGAATTGTTACAAAATATAAATACTAACATTATAGTTTAGATGTATATGTATATGCAGGATATAACCATAAAGGTACCAAGAATTAAGACTGTATAGTATAAAGATTCAAGATTGAAGATATCAAGATTGAAGACTCATGAGTATCAAGATATCAAGAGTTCAAGATTTCAAGAATACAAGATAAGTATTGAGTCTAGAATACAAGATAACTTCTTAAAAGAACTTACATCTTTATTCAAAATTTATTCATGGAATGGAATCCACTTCGAGCCTGTTAAAGGGATGGAACTCTAATGGGATGGAACCCACGACAATATCTAGTGGAACATATAGTGGTCTTATTTTGTTATCCACTAATTTTATAAAAATGCTTTTCAAAAACATTTCTCTTGCTTTTAAAAAATGTTTTCAAAAATTTCTTTTCAAAAAGACATCTCTATTGTAATTAAATATTTTAATCTCAAAACTATTTTTATCGTTTTTTATATTTTGATTTCAAAATTGTCCTTGCTTTTAAACCATCTTTTGTTTAAAATATTTAGCTTTAAAATATTTATATAGTCAGATTTTAAATTACTTTATACATTATGGGACATTTCACTAGAAGGACATACTTTGAAGTCCAATTAGTTTCTAGGACACACATCCAAAAAATTAATGTCAAGGCCAAAGTCAGCAAAATAATTACTTTTAAGGTCAAAGACAGCAGTCCAATTACTTTCAAGGACATAATTTCATAGGTTTTTTGGCCTTAAAAACTAATTATTTTGCATTTTGTCCTTAAAAGTAATTATTTCAGTTCCGTGTCCTAGAAACTAATTGCACTTGCTAAACAGGCCCTTGTGGCAAATTTCCACTAAATATTATATATTAAAAATTACTTTTAAACGTTTAAACTATATTCAAATATATTTTCAAAATTTAGAAATTGTTTTGACAAATTATAGAAATCAATTTTAATAAGAAAATCAAAATCATCAATTTTGCCTAGAGCATGTCGACATCCTTCAACCCTCCATGTCGGCATGGTGCCCATTAAATTCAAAATTCAAATTTTCAAAAGAAGTGTCTATTCATCTTATCGTTCACAAATAGATATGGCGGTTGATCTTCTATAAATACCAATAGTTCTAAATGAATTTTGCATCAGATTTCACTTGTTTTCTTCCCTCTTCTTCTTCTTCCATATTTATTCTAAACAATCCCAAACTATACTCTGCCAAAATACCAAGTGAATCAAACTTGATTTTCTCTTATTTGATTTTCTACCACTCTATCCATAAGATCTCGGTGCTATTCTGTGACGCCCCACCTCTATGCTCACAATAACAAAGAGTATTAATGAAAATACTGTTTGTTATCACAAAGAATAAGGCTGGATAGGAGCGGCCATCCGTAGTTAGGCCTTACAATAGTATTGGTTATTTTGATTGGAGTGGTATATATTTTTATTTTTCATCTCTTATTTATTTACACCCATCGACATACCCAATTCCAGTATAAAATGAATTACGATGGTCCATAATAGTTTAGGACAATAAATATAATAATAACACAGATAATATAAATGCGTAACACAGATAAAACAAAAAGTCTCATATATATAATAACTGATGTCAGTTACAATACATGTGATACAGCACATATGATACAACTACATCTGTCAACACTGGAAGTTATATACACAAGTACATTATCGTGATTAATATACATGAATGCATAACATCCTATACAAATACACTAACTACTAAAATGACAACGGCTACTCCAAAAGATATGAAAAGACTTCATAGCTCTAGCAGAAATCCAATGTAAGATATCAACAACCTGTAAATACTCGGTCTGACCCGAGTATTAAATTCAAAAGAAAATAATACACGGGTCAGTCAAATTCAAACTCAGTTATTAGTGCACAGAAGCAATAATAATTAAATAGCAATTAGACGACGGTCACAATAAATCTCGTATATCCGATCCTTAAATAAAGAAATCGGATAACGATATTTATAACACATAATAGTGTTAGACAACAAATCAGCAAATCTAAATTATCAACAAAGATAAATTAAAAAGATTATCAATGAAGATGATTTAGAAAACAAGAGAATCGCCTAAACGGCAATTAACGACAAAATCTAATAATTAGATAAACAATTAGAAACTCATAATCTAATTATCAAATTAACCAATCAAAATATAAATCCAAAACATATTGAAATATCAATTTAAAATGTCAACTCGAGTAGGGCTGCAGTACACGCACGCGTGTACTACCTCGCCGCTACGGCATATGTATTATGCAAAAGATCAATAAATCAAAATAAAATAGAATATCATAAAAGCAATGTCATGTGGCTGCAGTTCACGCTTGCGTGCACTGCCTTGCCACTACAGTGATAATGTACCCAAAAGATCAGGAAATGCACAGTGGAAACTCACAACGAGAACAAGGTCAAATCCGAGCTAATAGCTGGATTCAACTCAAGTATAATTAGAAAAAAAAATCAAATTGCATCAATACAATCCAAACCAACAAGGGCAAACTGCATACATATGAACTGCAGTCACCATATGAACGCAACAGTTCAAGTTCCAAAATTTCAAGTGAAGGTGACATCAGTGGTATAGTGGACCACCCTGAAACCAAACAAAAATGCATATACGACTACAGTCAGGCAGTACACATAGGAATTCAAAAGCAAATAGATCAAATGAGAATGCAAGCCAGCATCAAAGACACAGCCGACAAATGATGTACACATGAATGCAACATTGAAACTACTACAACAAGTGCATATGTACAACAACAATGAACCAATATCGAACTAGTTCAATAGCCAAAATGAAGCCACCAGACTCAAGTCTAACTGGCAATGACTCAACATCAATTGCCATATGAACTAGAAAATAAACAAGAGCAAAATGAATGTAACAGTGGTTCAAATGCAAAGAGGGATATGTCAACATATATGGAACAGTAATTTGACTAAACAACATCGAATATCCCACTGTAATACGATGAAACTACAAAGCCAAACCATTAACAAAAATGCAAAGGTTAAGTCAGTGACTCAACGCAGCAAGTTCATCATGTCACAAAGCCAAGCACAAGCAATAGCAAAGTACTGCAATAACTCATACAAGGGTAGTTAAAAATACTAGTACACATAGAAGTGACTGCATAAAGTACATCAAACAACACAATTATTCCAGCAATGAATATTAGTAACAAGTATGCAACGAATAATCTCAAGGGGAATATACAAAGATGGAAGGCTCGAGAGGGGTAACATAAAACTGGAGAATGACCAAGTAAAAATGTAAACTGACTTGGTGGCTCACAACAACAAAGTGCACAAGTAAGGCTACTACATAGGGTAGTAGACACACATGCCCAGGATCAAAGGCATGAATAAAATATGAACTTATATGGAACAAATGAGGTGCGTAAAAACAGATGCAAACTTCAAACGGTACCAGACTCGATTGTATCAAACCAGAGCCACATCGAATGAACATCACATGAAACAGGACATAGGACACTGGGCAATACACAACATACATTGAAGAATGTGTGTACTTAAATGTGATGAATGCAGTGATAACTAATACCGTGATCTCGAATAGTACAAGTGCACTGACCAGGAGCAATATCAGTACAACAGTGATGGTCAAAGGTAATATTATGTCATGGAACCGCATGAACAAGTCATGTAGGCCACAGGGATGAATGGTGTTCACCAAGTGCCAAGGTCATCAGAGCAGTGAAAGTAAAATTCTCATCTCAAAATAGTTTTCACAAAATCAAGTTTCAAGCTTAAAAGTCGACGTCAATGACAATCAGAGAAATGTACAAAGTCAATGACTATGCGAAACAAAGTATGCCGAAGTCAACACAAAATAAATTTCCAGAAATTCGAAACAAGTGAACCAGGGAATCATCATCACAGCAAAGCAATTTAACCAAACCAAAGTAACCCAAGGAAATCACGAAATCGCAAGTTCTAAATCCCTGATATTTGAATGAGATGTGACTGAGAATTAAAATCACTCACCTATGCCACAATCGAAGCAGCCGAGAGCCAAGCAAGGAGACGCCGATCGTCAGAGCAAGCGGCGACAATCATCTTAAAGTCGGCATCTTCGATTTTTGGAAAACCTTAATTGAAAGAGGGACGAACGAAGCCGCCACCATTTTTTTTCGATTGTATAGGTTTAGCATTTTAGGGTTATACATAAAAAAAAGAATAGAAAAAGGGGGTCGGGTATTTGGTTTGTCACGGCACCAAGAAAACATGGGCCGATATAAATTTTAAAGCCCGCCTAACTTACAACCCTAATTTCAAACGAATTGCAACTGATTTAAAAACTCCATCATCAATTAACAAACCAATCTAATCGTCATTTGACAAAAATTATCTATCACAAATCCCTTTAACAAATTTAGAAAGAATTTAAACCGAATTCGAAACTCTCAATAGCAATTAACAACCCGATTTTAACTTCAAACAACGATAATCAATCGATACGAAACCCCGGGTTGTTACAGACTCCCCTCCTTATAAAAATTGCATCCCCGCAATTTTCATAATTAAAGGCGTCAATAACAATTATTTTTCTAACATAAACTGGTTGAGCTAGAAAAATAATGTCGGGAATACAAACGCCAAAGAAGTCTTTTAATTTTATAAAAGAAATTCACAGATTCTCAACAAAATCTAATTATCAATAGATAATTCCGAAAGCAGCAAAACTGAATAAATACGATTATCAGAAATATTTAATTATCAAATAGATAATTAGAATACAGAAATCACAAAACAGCAATATCTAATTATCGATACGATAATAAGAAAAAAGCAAAATCTAATTATCAACAGAGATAAAACACAAATCACAATTCACAAAATCGCAAACATTTAGTTATCAACCAGAAAATCGGAAAAAAACGAACTCCATAATCAACAAACTCCAACTATCAACAGAGATAGATAGAAAACAGCAATTATCACAAACGATAACTAAATCTCAAATCAACAAATATTCAATTATCAAAAACGATAATCAAAATCAACAAATATTCGATTATCAAAAACGATAATAAAATCTCAAATCAACAAATATTCGATTATCAAAAACGATAATCAAATCTCAAATCAACAAATATTCGATTATAAAAAACGATAATCAAATCTCAAATCAACAAGTAATCGATTATCAAAAGCGATAATCAAAATCAACAAATATCTGATTATCAAAAACGATAATCAGAAACAACAATTATTCGATTATCAAAAACGATAATCAAATCAACAAATATTCCATTATCAAAAACGATAATCAAAATCAACAAATATTCGATTATCAAAAACAATAATCAAATCTCAAATCAACAAATATTCGATTATCAAAAACGATAATAAAATCTCAAATCAACAAATATTCGATTATCAAAAACGATAATCAAATCTCAAATCAACAAGTAATCGATTATCAAAAGCGATAATCAAAATCAACAAATATCTAATTATCTAAAACGATAATTAGAACTCATATCAACAAATATCCAGTTATCACAAGCGATAGTCAAAATCAACAAATATCTGATTATCAAAAACGATAATCAGAAACAACAATTATTCGATTATCAAAAACGATAATCAAATCAACAAATATTCTATTATAAAAAAAACGATAATCAAATCAACAAATATTCAATTATCAAAAACGATAATCAAATCTCAAATCAACAAGTAATCGATTATGAAAAGCGATAATCAAAATCAACAAATATCTGATTATCAAAAACGATAATCACAAACAACAATTATTCGATTATCAAAAACGATAATCAAATCAACAAATATTCGATTATCAAACACGATAATCAAAATGAAAAAATATTCGATTATCAAAAACGATAATAAAATCTCAAATCAACAAATATTCGATTATCAAAAACGATAATTAAATCTCAAATCAACAAATATTCGATTATCAAAAACAATAACCAAATCTCATATCAACAAGTAATCGATTATCAAAAGCGATAATCAAAATCAACAAATATCTGATTATCAAAAACGATAATCAGAAACAACAATTATTCGATTATCAAAAACGATAAACAAATCAACAAATATTCGATTATCAAAAACGGTTCTCAAAATCAACAAATATTCGATTATCAAAAACGATAATCTAATATCAAATCAACAAATATTCGATTATCAAAAACGATAATCAAATCTCAAATCAACAAGTAATCGATTATCAAAAGCGATAATCAAAATCAACAAATATCTGATTATCAAAAGCGATAATCAGAACAACAATTATTCGATTATCAAAAACGATAATCAAATCAACAAATATTCGATTATCAAAAAACAATAATCAAATCAACAAATATTCGATTATCAAAAACGATAATCAAATCAACGAATATTCGATTATCAAAAACGATAATCAAATCAACAAATATCCAATTATCACAAGCGATAATCAAATCAACAAATATCTGATTATCAAAAATGATAATCAAATCAACAAATATTCGATTATAAAAAACGATAATCAAATCAAGAAATATTTGATTATCAAAAACGATAATCAAATCAACAAATATTCGACTATCAAAAACGATAATCAAATCAACAAATATCCAATTACCTGCAGATAATTGGAAACAACAAATATCTAGAAATCAATGAAGATAATCTAGAAAATCAACATAAAAAGTGGATCGATCCCAACAAATGGCGAGTTTTAGCTACGCCGTACGTGCATCAACTTATGGCCGAAGCCTACCACGTACCCAACATAATTTTGGCACCTAACAAATGACCCGAAGGTCCAACATATGACCCGAAGGTCTGGTACTGGTATTGACCCGAAGGTCCAACATATGACCCGAAGGTCCAACATAGTGGCTCGAAAGCACACGAAAATCATCAAAATCATCAAAACGACAAATATTTCAATTAACAAGTCCGGAATTAACCAAAATAGCAAACGCACATGTCCATAACCATGATTTTTACTAATCGTTTAATTCTCTTCATTGTTTCGTTGAATGTGAAAAATTGTGTATTTCAAAAATAACATTTCACATTCTCAAACGGACAAGTCCGGAATTAAGCGAATCAGTAAAAGAAAGGGGTCATAGTCCACGATTTTGCTGAAACGTTTATATCGCTTTCTCATTCTTTTGAAAATGCAAACTGCAAAACTTCTGAAAACAATTTCATTTATTTTATAAAAGTAATTATTTACATTCTCAAACGAACAAGTCCGGAATTAAGCGAATCAGTAAAAGAAAGCGGTCATAGTCCTCGATTTTGCTGAAACGTTTAAATCGCTTTCTCATTCTTTTGAAAACGTAAACTATAAAAATTTTGAAAAACAATTTTTTTTAAACGATTTGCAAATCCGTGATAAAACAGCAACATTAGTGACAATTTCGACAAGGAAATTGCACTTCTCAAAACATCGTAGAAACGGATCTCAAAACCAGCAATGCGGGATAACCGTTTGAAAATCCACTTTAAAATTTGACGGTTACTGTAGTCAATGCGACAGTAAAAACGTCAAAATATCATCAAAATAATTTGCATCAAAATATAATATCAATGAATTTTCATTCATTAAAATGTCAACAAAACACCGGGCTTCAAAAATTTAGCATTGGTGTAAAAATCCCGTTATAAAAATAACGGCAACAAAATACGTTTAGAACCAAACATCGGTTCATCGTAAAAATAATGCAGTAACGTGCAACTTAAATTTGCACGTATACTACAAATGAACAAAGAAATCAGTCGAATATATCTTCGATGAAGATAATTCAAAACAACAAAATCCCAACAAAACCACATAACTGCAATCGCTTCGAATCCTCAAATCGGTTTAGAAATTTTCAAAGAAAACAAAATAAACATAGTTATGTAAACAACAAATGAAATTTATTTCAATGTCATATTTTGATTTTTAAATCAAAAAGGTTATCAGCCGTACTCAGCGAAGACAGTCTCACTGTTTTCGCTGCGCACTCTGATAAACCGAACACAAATTACTTATTCATCAAAACACAGTTTTCACTTTTATTTTTAAATAAAGATATTTAAAAATTTAATCATAATTTCAAAACTTTAGTTTTGACGCAAAGCACACTAAAACATAGACTAATAGTTGTAACACATGTTCCATCCAAGTTATGTTTTATATTATGTCCATAAACCCCAAGCTCTGATACCAACTGTGACGCCCCACCTCTATGCTCACAATAACAAAGAGTATTAATGAAAATACTGTCTGTTATCACGAAGAATAAGGTTGGATAGGTGCGGCCATCCGTAGTTAGGCCTTACACTAGTATTGGTTATTTCGATAGGAGTGGTATATATTTTTATTTTTCATCTCTTATTTATTTACTCCCATCGACATACCCAATTCCAGTGTAAAACAAACTACGATGGTTCATAATAGTTTAGGACAATAAATATAATAATAACACAGATAATATAAATGCGTAACACAGATAAAAAAAAAGTGTCATATATATAATAACTGATGTCAGATACAATACATGTGATACAGTACATATGATACAACTACATCTGTTAACACTGGAAGTTATATACACAAGTACATTATCGTGATTAATATACATGAATACATAACATCCTATACAAATACACTAATTACTAAAATGACAATGACTACTCCAAAAGATATGAAAAGACTTCATAGCTCTAGCAGCAATCCAAAGTAAGATATCAACAACTTGTAAATACTCGGTCTGACCCGAGTATTAAATTCAAAAGAAAATAATATACGGGTCAGTCTAATTCAAACTCAGTTATTAGTGCACAGAAGAAATAATAATTAAATAGCAATTAGACGACGGTCACAATAAATCTCGTCTATCCGATCCTTAAACAAAGAAATCGGATAACGATATTTATAACACATAACAGTGTTAGACACCAAATCAGCAAATCTAAATTATCAACGAAGATAAATTAAAAAGATTATCGATGAAGATGATTTAGAAAACAACAGAATCGCCTAAACGACAACTAATGACAAAATCTAATAATTAGATAAACAATTAGAAACTCATAATCTAATTATCAAATTAACCAATCAAAATATAAATCCAAAACATATTGAAATATCAATTTAATATGTCAACTCGAGTAGGGCTGCAGTACACGCATGCGTGTACTGCCCGCCGCTACGGCATATGTAATATGCAAAAGATCAATAAATCAAAACAAAATAGAATATCATAACAACAATACCGTGTGGTTGTAGTTCACGCTTGCATGCACTGCCTTGCCACTACAGTGATGATGTACCCAAAAGATCAGGAAATGCACAGTGGAAACTCACAATGAGCACATGGTCAAATCCGAGCTAATAGCTGGATTCAACTCAAGTATAATTAGAAAAACAAATCCAATTGCATCAATACAATCAAACCAACAAGGGAAAACTGCATACATATGAACTGCAGTCACCATATGAACGCAACAGTTCAAGTTCCAAAATGTCAAGTGAAGGTGACATCAGTGGTACTGTGGACCACCCTGAAACCAAACAAAAATGCATATACGGCTGTAGCTAGGCAGTACACATAGGAATTCAAAAGCAAATAGATCAAATGAAAATGCAAGCCAGCATCAAAGACACAGCCGACAAATGATGTACACATGAATGCAACATTGAAACTACTACAACAAGTGCACATGTACAACAACAATGAATCAATATCGAACCAGTTCAATTGCCAAAATGAAGCCACCAGACTCAAGTCTAACTAGCAATGACTCAACATCAATTTCCATATGAACTAGAAAATAAACAAGAGCAAAATGAATGCAACAGTGGTTCAAATGCAAATATGGATATGTTAACATATATGGAACAGTAATTTGACTAAACAGCATCGAATATCCCACTGTAATACAATGAAACTACAAAGCCAAACCATTAACAAAAATGCAAAGGTCAAGTCAGTGACTCAACGCAGCAAGTTCGTCATGTCACAAAGCCAAGCACAAGCAATAGCAAACTACTGCAATAACTCATACAAGGGTAGTTAAAAATACTAGTACACATAGAAGTGACAACATAAAGTTCATCAAACAACACAATTATTCCAACAATGAATATTAGTAACAAGTATGCAAGAATAATCTCAAGGGGAATATACAAAGATGGAAGGCTCGAGAGGGGTAACATAAAACTGGAGAATGACTAAGTAAAAATGTAAACTGACTTGGTGGCTCACAACAACAAAGTACACAAGTAAGGCTACTACATAGGGTAGTAGACACACATGCCCAGGATCAAAGGCATGAATACAATATGAACTTATAGGGAACAAATGAGGTGCGTAACAACAGATGCAAACTTCAAACGGTACCAGACTCGAGTGTATCAAACCAGAGCCACATCGAATGAACATCACACGAAACAGGACATAGGACAATGGGCAATACACAGCATACAATGAAGAATGCGTGTTCTTAAATGTGATGAATGCAGTGATAACTAATACCGTGATCTCGAATGGTACAAGTGCACTGACCAGGAGCAATATCAGTACAACAACGATGGTCAAAGGTAATATTATGTCATGGAACCGCGTGAACAAGTCATGTAGGCCACAGGGATGAACGGTGTTCACCAAGTGGCAAGGTCATCAGAGTAGTGAAAGTAAAATTCTCATCTCAAAATAGTTTTCACAAAATCAAGTTTCAAGCTTAAAAGTCGATGCCAATGATAATCAGAGAAATGTACAAAGTCAATGACTGTGCGAAACAAAGTATGCCGAAGTCAACACAAAATAAATTTCCAGAAATTCGAAACAAGTGAACCAGGGAATCATCATCACAGCAAAGAAATTTAACAAAATCGAAGTAACCCAAGGAAATCACGAAATCGCAAGTTCGAAATCCCCGAGATTTGAGTGAGATGTGAGTGATAATTAAAATCACTCACCTATGCCACAATCGAAGCAGCCGAGAGCTAAGCAAGGAGACGCCGATCCCCAGAGCAAGCGGCGACAATCATCTTAAAGTCGGCATCTTCGATTTTTGGAAAACACTAATTGAAAGAGGGACGAATGAAGCCCCCACCATTTTTTTTTCGATTGTTTAGGTTTAGCTTTTTAGGGTTATAAATAAAAAAAAGAAAAGAAAAAGGGGGTCGGGTATTTGGTTTGTCACGGCACCAAGAAAACATGGGCCGATATAAATTTTAAAGCCCGCCTAACTTATAACCCGAATTTCGAACGAATTGCAACTGATTTAAAAACTCCATCATCAATTAACAAACCAATCTAATCTTCATTTGACAAAAATTATTTATCACAAATACCTTTAACAAATTTCAAAAGACTTTAAACCGAATTCGAAACTCTCAATAGCAATTAACAACCCGATTTTAACTTCAAACAACGATAATCAATCGATACGAAACCCCCGGTTGTTACAGACTCCCCTCCTTATAAAAATTGCGTCCTCGCAATTTTCATAATTAAAGGCGTCAATAACAATTATTTTTCTAACATAAACTGGTTAAGCTAGAAAAATAATGTCGGGAATACAAACGCCAAATAAATCTTTTAATTTCATGAAAGAAATTCACAAATTCTCAACAAAATCTAATTATCAATAGATAATTCCAAAAGCAGCAAAACTGAATAAATACGATTATCAGCAATATTTAATTATCAAATAGATAATTAGAATACAGAAATCACAAAACAGCAATATCTAATTATCGATACGATGATAAGAAAACAGGAAAATCTAATTATCAACAAAGATAATTAGAAAACACAAATCACAATTCACAAAATCGCAAACATTTCGTTATCAACCAGAAAATCAGAAAAAAACGAACTCCATAATCAACAAACTCCTACTATCAACAGAGATAGATAGAAAACAGCAATTATCACAAACGATAAGTAAATCTCAAATCAACAAATATTCAATTATCAAAAACGATAATCGAAATCAACAAATATTCGATTATCAAAAACAATAATCAAATCTCAAATCAATAAATATTCGATTATCAAAAACGATAATCAAATCTCAAATCAACCAATATTCGATTATCAAAAACGATAATCAAATCTCAAATCAACAAGTAATCGATTATCAAAAGCGATAATCAAAATCAACAATTATCTAATTATCAAAAACGATAATTAGAACTCATATCAACAAATATCCAATTATCACAAGCGATAATCAAAATCAACAAATATTCGACTATCAAAAACGATAATCAGAAACAACGATTATTCGATTATCAAAAACGATAATCAAATCAACAAATATTCGATTATAAAAAAACGATAATCAAATCAACAAATATTCGATTATCAAAAACGATAATCAAATCAATAAATATTCGATTATCAAAACGATAATCAAAATCAACAAATATTCGATTATCAAAAACGATAATCAAATCTCAAATCAACAAGTAACCGATTATCAAAAGCGACAATCAAAATCAACAAATATCTGATTATCAAAAACGATAATCAAAAAGAACAATTATTCGATTATCAAAAACGATAATCAAATCAACAAATATTCCATTATCAAAAACGATAATCAAAATCAACAAATATTCGATTATCAAAAAGGATAATAAAATCTCAAATCAACAAATATTCGATTATCAAAAACGATAATCAAATCTCATATCAACAAATATTCGATTATCAAAAACGATAATCAAATCACAAATCAACAAGTAATCGATTATCAAAAGCGATAATCAAAATCAACAAATATATGATTATCAAAAACGATAATCAGAAATAACAATTATTCGATTATCAAAAACGATAATCAAATCAACAAATATTCCATTATCAAAAACGATAATCAAAATCAACAAATATTCGATTATCAAAAACGATAATCAAATCTCAAATCAACAAATATTCGATTATCAAAAACGATAATCAAATCTCAAATCAACAAATATTCGATTATCAAAAATGATAATCAAATATCAAATCAACAAGTAATCGATTATCAAAAGCGATAATCAAAATCAACAAATATCTGATTATCAAAAACGATAATCAGAAACAACAATTATTCGATTATCAAAAACGATGATCAAATCAACAAATATTCGATTATCAAAAAACGATAATCAAATCAACAAATATTCGATTATCAAAAACGATAATCAAATCAACAAATATTCGATTATCAAAAACGATAATCAAATCAACAAATATCCAATTATCACAAGCGATAATCAAATCAACAAATATTCGATTATCAGAAACGATAATCAAATCAACAAGTATTCGATTATCAAAAACGATAATCAAATCAACAAATATTCAATTATCAAAAACGATAATCAAATCAACAAATATTCGATTATCAAAAACAATAATCAAAATCAACAAATATTCAATTATAAAAAACGATAATCAAAATCAACAAATATTCGGTTATCAAAAACGATAATAAAATCTCAAATCAACAAATATTCGATTATCAAAAACGATAATCAAATCTCAAATCAACAAATATTCGATTATCAAAAACGATAATCAAATCTCAAATCAACAAGTAATCGATTATCAAAAGCGATAATCAAAATCAACAAATATCTGATTATCAAAAACGATAATCAGAAACAACAATTATTCGATTATCAAAAACGATAATCAAATCAACAAATATTCCATTATCAAAAACGATAATCAAAATCAACAAATATTCGATTATCAAAAACAATAATCAAATCTCAAATCAACAAATATTCGATTATCAAAAACGATAATCAAATCTCAAATCAACAAATATTCGATTATCAAAAATGATAATCAAATCTCAAATCAACAAGTAATCGATTATCAAAAGCGATAATCAAAATCAACAAATATCTGATTATCAAAAACGATAATCAGAAACAACAATTATTCGATTATCAAAAACGATGATCAAATCAACAAATATTCGATTATCAAAAAACGATAATCAAATCAACAAATATTCGATTATCAAAAACGATAATCAAATCAACAAATATTCGATTATCAAAAACGATAATCAAATCAACAAATATCCAATTATCACAAGCGATAATCAAATCAACAAATATTCGATTATCAGAAACGATAATCAAATCAACAAGTATTCGATTATCAAAAACGATAATCAAATCAACAAATATTCAATTATCAAAAACGATAATCAAATCAACAAATATTCGATTATCAAAAACGATAATCAAAATCAACAAATATTCAATTATAAAAAACGATAATCAAAATCAACAAATATTCGGTTATCAAAAACGATAATAAAATCTCAAATCAACAAATATTCGATTATCAAAAACGATAATCAAATCTCAAATCAACAAATATTCGATTATCAAAAACGATAATCAAATCTCAAATCAACAAGTAATCGATTATCAAAAGCGATAATCAAAATCAACAAATATCTGATTATCAAAAACGATAATCAGAAACAACAATTATTCGATTATCAAAAACGATAATCAAATCAACAAATATTCCATTATCAAAAACGATAATCAAAATCAACAAATATTCGATTATCAAAAACAATAATCAAATCTCAAATCAACAAATATTCGATTATCAAAAACGATAATCAAATCTCAAATCAACAAATTTTCAATTATCAAAAATGATAATCAAATCTCAAATCAACAAGTAATCGATTATCAAAAGCGATAATCAAAATCAACAAATATCCGATTATCAAAAACGATAATCAGAAACAATAATTATTCGATTATCAAAAACGATGATCAAATCAACAAATATTCGATTATCAAAAGCGATAATCAAATCAACAAATATCCAATTATCACAAGCGATAATCAAATCAACAAATATTCGATTATCAGAAACGATAATCAAATCAACAAGTATTCGATTATCAGAAACGATAATCAAATCAACAAATATTCGATTATCACAAACGATAATCAAATCAACAAAAATTCGATTATCAAAAACGATAATCAAATCAACAAATATTCGATTATGAAAAACGATAATCAAATCGACAAATATCCAATTACCTGTAGATAATTGGAAACAACAAATATCTAGAAATCAATGAAAATAATCTAGAAAATCAACGTAAAAGGTGGATTGATCCCAACAAATGGCGAGTTTTAGCTACGCCGCACGTGCATCAACATATGGCCGAAGCCTACAAAGTACCCAACATAATTTTGGCGCCCAACAAATGACCGAAGGTCCAACATATGACCTAAAGGTCTGGTATTGACCCGAAGGTCCAACATACGACCCGAAGGTCCAACATAGTGGCTCGAAAGCACACGAAAATCATCAAAATGATCAAAACAACCAATATTTCAATTAACGAGTCCGGAATTAACCAAAATAGCAAAAACACATGTACCATAACCATGAATTTTACTAAATCATTTAATTCTCTTCATCATTTCCTTGAAAGTGCAAAATCGTGTATTTCAAAAATAACATTTCACATTCTCAAACGGACAAGTCCGGAATTAAGCGAATCAGTAAAAGAAAGCGGTCATAGTCATCGATTTGGCTGAAACGTTTAAATCGCTTTCTCATTCTTTTGAAAATGCAAACTGTAAAACTTTTGAAAACAATTTCATTTATTCTATAAAAGTAATAATTTACATTCTCAAACGAACAAGTCCGGAATTAAGCGAATCAGTAAAAGAAAGGGGTCATAGTCCTCGATTTTGCTGAAACGTTTAAATCGCTTTCTCATTCTTTTGAAAACGTAAACTATAAAAATTTTGAAAAACAATTTTTTTTTAAACAATTTGCAAATCCGTGATAAAACAGCAACATTAGTGATAATTTCGACAAGGAAATTGCACTTCTCAAAACATTGTAGAAACGGATCTCAAAATCAGCATTGCGGGATAACCGCTTGAAAATCCATTTTAAAATTTGACGGTTACTGAAGTCAATGCGACAGTAAAAACGTCAAAATCTCATCAAAATAATTTGCATCAAAATATAATATCAATGAATTTTCATTCATTAAAATGTCAACAAAACACTGGGCTTCAAAAATTTAGCATTGGTGTAAAAATCCCGTTATAAAAATAACGGCAACAAAATACGTTTAGAACCAAACATTGGTTCATCGTAAAAATAATGCAGTAACGTGCAACTTAAATTTGCACGTATACTACAAAGGAACAAAGAAATCAGTCGAATATATCTTCAATGAAGATAATTCAAAACAACAAAATCTCAACAAAATCACATAACTGCAATCGCTTCGAATCCTCAAATCAGATTCGAAATTTTCAAAGAAAACAAAATAAACACAGCTATGTAAACAACAAATGAAATTTATTTCGATGTCATATTTTGATTTTTAAATCAAAAAGGTTATCAGCCGTACTCAGTGAAGACAGTCTCACTATTTTCGCTGCGCACTCTGATAAACAGAACACAAATTATTTATTCATCAAAACACAGCTTTCTCTTTTATTTTTAAATAAAGATATTTAAAAATTTCATCATAATTTCAAAACTTTAGTTTTGACCCAAAGCACACTAAAACATAGACTAATAGTTGTAATACATGTTCCATCCAAGTTATGTTTTATATTGTGTCCATAAACCCCAAGCTCTGGTACCAACTGTGACGCTCCACCTCTATGCTCACAATAACAAAGAGTATTAATGAAAATACTGTCTGTTATCACGAAGAATAAGGCTGGATAGGAGCGGCCATCCGTAGTTAGGCGTTACACTTGTATTGGTTATTTCAATAGGAGTGGTATATATTTTTATTTTTCATCTCTTATTTATTTACTCCCATCGACATACCCAATTCCAGTATAAAACAAACTACGATGGTTCATAATAGTTTAGGACAATAAATATAATAATAACACAGATAATATAAATGCGTAACACGGGTAAAACAAAAAGTCTCATATATATAATAACTGATGTCAGTTACAATACATGTGATACAGCACATATGATACAACTACAACTGTCAACACTAAAAGTTATATACACAAGTACATTATCGTGATTAATATACATGATACATAACATTCTATACAAATACACTAACTACTAAAATGACAAAGACTAATCCAAAAGATATGAAAAGACTTCATAGCTCAAGCTGCAATCCAAAGTAAGATATCAACAACCTGTAAATACTTGGTCTGACCCGAGTTTAAATTCAAAAGAAAATAATACACGGGTCAGTCTAATTCAAACTCAGTTATTAGTGCACAGAAGCAATAATAATTAAATAGCAATTAGACGACGGTCACAATAAATCTCGTCTATCCGATCCTTAAATAAAGAAATCAGATAACGATATTTATAACACATAACAGTGTTAGACAACAAATCAGCAAATCTAAATTATCAACGAAGATAAATTGAAAAAATTATCATTAAAGATGACTTAGAAAACAACAGAATCGCCTAAACGGCAATTAACGACAAAATCTAATAATTAGATAAACAATTAGAAACTCATAATCTAATTATCAAATTAACCAATCAAAATATAAATCCAAAACATATTGAAATATCAATTTAAAATGTCAACTCGAGTAGGGTTGCAGTACGCGCACGCGTGTACTGTCTCGCCGCTACGGCATATGTAATATGCAAAAGATCAATAAATCAAAAAAAAATAGAATATCATAAAAACAATACCGTGTGGCTGCAGTTCACTCTTGCGTGCACTGCCTTGCCACTACAGTGATGATGTACCCAAAAGATCAGGAAATGCACGGTGGAAACTCACAACGAGCACAAGGTCAAATCCGAGCTAATAGCTGGATTCAACTTAAGTACAATTAGAAAAACAAATCCAATTGCATCAATACAATCCAAACCAACAAGGGCAAACTGCAATCATATGAACTGCAGTCACCATATGAACGCAATAGTTCAAGTTCCAAAATGTCAAGTAAAGGTGACATCAGTGGTACAGTGGATCACCCTGAAACCAAACAAAAATGCATATACGACTGCAACTAGGCAGTACGCATAGGAATTCAAAAGCAAATAGATCAAATGACAATGCAAATCAGCATCAAAGACACAGTCGACAAATGATGTACACATGAATGCAACATTGAAACTACTACAACAAGTGCACATGTACAACAACAATGAATCAATATCGAACCAGTTCAATTGCCAAAATGAAAGCCACCAGACTCAAGTCTAACTGGCAATGACTCAACATCAATTGCCATATGAACTAGAAAATAAACAAGAGCAAAATGAATGCAACAGTGGTTCAAATGCAAAGATGGATATGTCAACATATATGGAACAGTAATTTGACTAAACAGCATCGAATACCCCACTGTAATACAATGAAACTACAAAGCCAAACCATTAACAAAAATGCGAAGGTCAAGTCAGTGACTCAACGCAGCAAGTTCATCACGTCACAAAGCCAAGCACAAGCAATAGCAAACTACTGCAATAACGCATACAAGGGTAGTTAAAAATACTTGTACACATAGAAGTGACTGCATAAAGTTCATCAAACAACACAATTGTTCCAGCAATGAATATTAGTAACAAGTATGCAACGAATAATCTCAAGGGGAATATACAATGATGGAAGGCTCGAGAGGGTTAACATAAAACTGGAGAATGACCAAGTAAAAATGTAAACTGACTTGGTGGCTCACAACAGCAAAGTGCTTAAGTAAGGCTACTACATAGGGTAGTAGACACACATGCCCAAGATCAAAGGCATGAATACAATATGAACTTATATGGAACAAATGAGGTGTGTAACAACAGATGCAAACTTCAAAAGGTACCAGACTCGAGTGTATCAAACCAGAGCCACATCGAATGAACACCACATGAAACAGGACATAGGAGAGTGGGCAATACACAGCATACATTGAAGAATGCGTGTACTTAAATGTAATGAAAGCAGTGATAAATAATACCGTGATCTCGAGTGGTACAAGTGCACTGACCAGGAGCAATATCAGTACAACGGTGACGGTCTAAGGTAATATTATGTCATGGAACCGCATGAATAAGTCATGTAGGCCACAGGGATGAACAGTGTTCACCAAGTGCCAAGGTCATTAGAGCAGTGAAAGTAAAATTCTCATCTCAAAATAGTTTTCACAAAATTAAGTTTCAAGCTTAAAAGTCGATGCCAATGACAATCAGAGAAGTGTACAAAGTCAATGACTGTGCGAAACAAAGTATGCCGAAGTCAACACAAAATAAATTTCCAGAAATTCGAAACAAGTGAACCAGGGAATCATCATCACAGCAAAGCAATTTAACAAAATCAAAGTAACCCAAGGAAATCACGAAATCGCAAGTTCTAAATCCCTGAGATTTGAATGAGATGTGAGTGAGAATTAAAATCACTCACATATGCCACAATCGAAGCAGCCGAGAGCCAAGTAAGGAGACGCAGATCGTCAGAGCAAGCGGCGACAATCATCTTAAAGTCGGCATCTTCGATTTTTGGAAAACCCTAATTGAAAGAGGGACGATCGAATCCGCCACCATTTTTTTCCGATTGTTTAGGTTTAGCTTTTTAGGGTTATAAATAAAAAAAAGAAAAGAAAAAGGGGGTCGGGTATTTGTTTTGTCACGGCACCATGAAAACATGGGCCGATATAAATTTTAAAGCCTGCCTAACTTATAACCCTAATTTCGAACGAACTACAACTGATTTAAAAACTCTATCACGACCCGACTTTCTACTCCCAGAAAATCGCATCATGAATTAAGAAAGAAAGGGATAGAAGAAGAAAAGAATGAAGAGAAAGAAGAAACAACACAAGAATCTCAACAGCGGAACAAATAAATTATATTAATAACATAAATATTTACATAATACACAATACCAATCAGAGATACACAGCATACACATCACATATACTAGACAGTTATAAGCACCTGTCTAGTATTTACAACTCAATACAATCACAACATAGAGAACACACAGCGGAACTATATATCTAAAACGCAGAAGCCTTCTGCTCCATTACTCCTCCATTATTTGTCAAAGCCAACCTGAATCCTAACCTGAATCCCTTGACTACTCATAATAATTTGAGTACCCAAGAGTTTATGAGAAACAAAAATAAACTCCGGGTCAGACATGGATCTGGTGTGAGTAACAGGTTAAAGTTTCTTAAATTTCAAAAAAACCTTTGGAAAGAAAGGTATCACGTAAGACTTCCCACACATAAACATGGAAAAGTTTTCACCTTACGCTAACCAAAACATTTGATAGGAAATCCTATGATATTATAATAGTGTCTAGGGTTTTCAAATAAATAAGAAATAGCCGAAATTGTTACATTATTAAATTCCAGCTACTAGCCATAAAAGTGGGTAATACAATCAAAACCGTTGGCACTTATTGGATTTTGGATTTCATACAATGGCAGGGCTACTGGGGTACCGCCCGTCACAGTACGAGGCCTAGATCACCGTACCCAGGAGTACTCCCACTCCCCTGCAACACAAGGCCGGACCCATTCCTTACTGAATAGTTACGAACAAGATAACCCCGACGGTTGGAGCTCAAAACCGTCCACACAGCCGAAAATATAAAGGGACCTCTAGAAAGGGGTAAATCTCGCTCTCCAGTGGGTGCGACCACGAAGCCTTGCTGCACCTCCCCTGTTTTAGCCACTCCCGGTTGATGAGGCTTGAGGCTACGATTACCTTTATAGGACATATCACTTAGAATGCTCATCATCCTCCTGACGATGTTTTGAAAGCATTCAATCCATACAAGTTCGTTTCGGGTTCGAACGAAACCGAAGGCATTATCTCCTTACACTCATTTTGGAATCACCCTCAAAGTTAACGACGATAACCCTTGCACTTTGATTCACCATCTCGAATCTATAAGTACTATTCCGTCAAACTCATTACGGAATCACCCACAGAGTTATACTGACGTATAGCCCTTACACCTCGAGTCTTCACTCGCTCCACTTGGATTCACGACCTAACATTATTTGGAATCGATGTGGTTTTCGGATATCCAAATATGGAAACCCGATCCCGGTCTCATCGAAATCCAAAGCGTGTCTTTTAGGTCCAAGTTGTTTTAAAGGTTTTAAAACAATTCAATTACAGTATCTATATATGCACATATAGATAATTCATAAATCATAACTGATAATCAACATTATCACATAACAGGTAATCTACATTATCAATATCAAATAGATATTCCATATATCACCATTACAATAGATAACCTATGTTATCATCTCAACACAAATCAAACATCCATACCACATAATATTATTTATCTCATTACTGAGATTTCAAAACATCCAAGTCAATCAATGACATCCATTCATACATAAGCAAAGATTTACTTATCACAATATAATTAATTTAAAATGAATTAAATTAACTATCTCTATATCTAATTAATTTAAAGTGAATTAAATTAATTACCCCAACTTTAATTAATTTAAAATAAATTAAATTAATTACTTCATCTTTAATTAATTTAAAATGAATTAAATTAATTACTTCACCAAATTATAACTTTCTTACCCATCTATTTAATTGATTACAATCAATTAATCATTCAAAATAAATAATCCTAATTAATCACTCTTGATTAATTACTCTTAATTACATTCATGTAATTATCCTTAATTAATTTCACAAATTAATTATCCTCAACTAAACAGTAATTAACCTTTAATTACTTCAATTAATTAACTAATCATATCTAATTACTTTAATCCTTAATTAATTATATTAATTAATTAGCTTTAGTTACCTATTATTGACTAATTAATCATAATTAATCAACTTTAATTACATCATTAATTAAATAATTAATGATCCTTAATTATTCCTTAAATTAATTACTCTAAGTAATTAACTAACTTAATTATTATATTAAACCGAATTAACTATCCTTAAATTAATTTCTTTATTAATTATTTGATTAATTTCTAAATAATTAATCCAAATTATCTCATACTTAAACATCTCCTTAATTACAATCTGTAATTATTAAACAATTACTTAACCGAGTAATTCCCAAATCAATAATTGCATAAAGTAATTATTAATAAAACCTAAATGTTTAAAATTAATTAAACTTAATTAAATAAGAATAAACAATCACATTAAACTAAATTAATTACATTAAGTAATTAATTTCCTAATTACTTTATCAAGTAATTATATCCAAACCATTTATAATTGATTATTATTAAATTAATTAATCTAATTAATTATAAAAATTAACTACATTAATTAATTGTTAAATAATCATGGTTAATGACCTTCATTAACCATCCTTAAATTATTTATAAGGTAATTAACTTGTATTAATTACCATTTAAATAATTTTTAATCATTCATTAATTAAATTAATTAACCTTAATTTAAAACTTAATTACATAATTAATATTCATTCATCATTAATTAATAACTTAATTAATGATCTTAATTTTAAATTGATTTATCATTAATCAATTATTAATTCCAAAATCAATTAATTAATTAAATTAATTAATACATCTTAATTACCCTATTAATTAATTCTAAAACATAATATTAAATCAAATTTTCAAAATAAAACATAACTTAATTATGTTTAAAACAATTTAATTGAAACAAAGAGCTTTTTTTTGAACTACTTTTAAATTTCCATTTTTAAATACAAGTTTAAATTAAAAGTAATTTAAACTTATCAAAGTTTGAAAATTTTAAAACTTATTTAAATTTCAAGACAAAAGAAAAGTTTGTCTTAAAAAATGAAATCATAAAAATTTGAAGTTAAATTCATTTTAAAATTTTGAAAATTCCATTCATTCTTAGTTTCAACTTTCAAATTTAAATCTTCTTTTTAAATTTGAAACTAAGGTTCATTTTAAACTCAGATTTCCAGTTATAAAATTTATCTTTAAATCTTACTTCATATTTTAAAAACTTCATTATTAAAATTTTAAACTATTTACCAAATTGAAATAGTTAGTTAAAGTTTTAAACTTTTATTTTTATTTTTAAAACTGGAATTTGAATTCAAAACAGTAATGCAAACTTGAATTGCATTTGAACTCAAACTTTGCTTTAAACATAAATTACAGATTTAAATTTTTAAAACCCAGGTTTAAAACACGGTTTTTACTGTAACTTGGAAATTTACAGTTTAACCCGAGAAAAACACCATTTTACTTCGAGTTAAAAGTGGCATTACTTCGAGTTTCCTACTTACCTGCTTCGAGTAAAACCCCACATCCCCCTGCAACATCCAGAACCCCAAAACAAATCATCAGAAAAACTTGTCGCCGTGCATATGCACGGCGACCCCCACCTCTGCCAATCACCGTAGATGATCCAACACCCCAGAAAACCCACGAATGACCTATCACAATTACCAGATCAAACAAGTAATCAAAGAATTCGAAATTAACCCCTAACTCAAAACCTGTAAAACAGAAAATAGGTTTTGTCTCAAAACCTGTCAACGGAAATTTTGCGCCACCCCGATCACCTGAGTATCCACCCCTCCGGCCATGAAACAATGCACACATCAGCTACACAATCACCAAGAACCAGAACACTCGATCATCCCTACACCTCACACTGACCCAATCCGTAACCCCTATTCAAGACTAGGGTTTAAACAAGAATTTATAAACTGCAACTAATCTTACTAATTATATTCACAATCATGATTTTTCTAAGGATCTACAATTCATCCTCTATTTCTCAGAAGAATCCCCAAACATCTCAAGTTACAGATTTCATGAACTTGCCAAATTTTATTTTTAGTTCAACTTTAAACTGTCACTTGAATTAACATTCTAAAATACAAACTGTTAGTTTAAAAGTTCATGTTTTTGTAATTAATTTTGTTACCTGATACTGCATCACAAGTTAAACATGTTTAAGTTTTGTTAAAAATTCATATAAAGCTTTCTGTGTTACAGAGATATTATCCTGTATACACATTTTTATTTACTAAATTTAAATTTAAAACTTCAAACAACCAAACTCTTATCATCATAGCTTTTAATTCTATCTATGATAAGCAAACTCCTTAAATTATTCTAAACCCAAATACTATCTCAAATTAGATAAATTGTAGGGGATTCTTTTAATAGAAAGATAATCTGGGTATACTGCAGAAATATAACAAATATGCATATTCAATCACAATTATATCATACACATAACATAATTTATCTTAAGCAACCTGATTTCCATTTAAAATGTAAATGTTACTCACCTAAAAACAATGCACAGTTGTTTTGATCCCTTGAATTTTTGCAGAAAACAAATATGCAGAGCTTGCTCCTCTGTTTAAATCTGAGTTTTGAATTGATATGCAGTTTGACTCTTCTGTTGAAATCTGAGTTTGAATTTTGATGAAATGCTCATGCTCCCTTCCTAGTCACTTGCATGTAGATGTAGATGCGGTTTTGCCTATATTTCCTGACCCAAATGCTAGCATGCAGATGTTCATTCAACCCAGATTTTAAAAATAGAATGCAGAAAATAAAAGTGTGCAGGCTTCACTTTGATTTGAAGAGGAACATGCAGATTTTTGGTGAATAGAGTTTGATTTGATTTTGTATAAGAAGTGAGATATGAAGATGTTTGAACATGGTTTAGATTATGCAGTTTTGTGGATTTCTTTTTAAGGAAATGCAGACTAGAAACTTGGTTTAGAATAATTTGTTTTTGTAGATGGAAGATTTGAATATGCAGGTTTATTTGAATTTGATGAGGAGTTTTGATTTTTTTTCTTTTGATTAAGGAGAATGAAAAATATATGCATGAATGAAGATTGTGAACTTAACTAATGTATTTTCAGATTTAATGAAATAAAAGCAAAATAAAACTAATTTTTAACACTTGTCAAAAGTTAGACACTTGTCTATTTGTAAATACTAATTTTGAACACTTGTTTCTTTTTAAGATAATTAGTATTTAAATTTACAAATGTATGTTATATTAGCTTAATTTAAGTTGTTAGTTTACTTTTAAAATATGTGTAAAAATTTATAAAAGAAATAAGAACAAACTATGTCTATAAATAAACTTATACATATTAAAGAATAAAACAATTCAAATTTTATACTTGGGAATTTAGATTTAAACTAAATTCAAAACCAAACAATTTCAAATCAAGTTATAAATATAAATTCAATTTGAAATAAAAATTACAAATCTTATTCAAAGCTTATTTATAAAGACAATACATATAATTTTTTTTATAAATCTCTTATTATTAAGTTAAAATCATTTTACAAGAAATTATACTTTTATTAAATAAATAATCCATTTTATTAAGTCATGAAATCATTTTGTTAAATTTATTATAAATTTAAAACTTAATCCAATTTAATTTGAAACATTTAATATTTTTCTAATAAATTTTAAGATCATATATTTATTTATGAAATAGTTTTAAAAACTCAATACTAATTAATAATCAAAACTTTCAATTTATAATGTATATGTTAGAATTTTAAAACATGATTTAATTATTAAATTAAACCAAAATCATTTATTAAATTTTGAAAAGCTTAAATATTAATTAAAACAAATTTTCCAATTTACTCTAGATATTAAAATTAGAAAATAAACTTTACTTATTAAAATTAAAACAAAATCAATCTATTTAAAATATAAACTATATATTTATATTGTAACCAGAAATCAATTTATATCATTTAAAAGATAAAATAACCAATTTAAATATTTACTGAAGAAGATTATTAAATTTATCTGAATAATTATTTACATAATATCAATTTAATTTTAATTACAGATTATTAAATTAATATTGTTAAAAATTCCGGGATATTACAATCCTTACCCCTTAAAAGAATTTCGTCCTCGAAATGTAAAACAAAGGTAATTTAATAATCTCAAATAAATTTTAATTTTAAAAACACAAGCATATATCAAACATATGCTAACAACCAAACAACCAATTCCACCAATCAAACAAATCTAATTATCCAAACAAATTCTGGATAGAATTTCTTCGAGTTTCCCCAGGTATATATATATACCGGAATACTCGCTCTAGAGAATTCAAATAAACAATACTATGAAGCTACAAAACTCCTATACAACTATATCTATAACACTAGACATGATATCAGACTACAAGCGAGTCTGACTAAACAACAAAAACTCCAAAACCGCTGGTTCACAACAAGAGATAGATCATGCACGTACTCCCTCAGAGATACGTGAAACCCATCGAATCTCAGTTATCCAAACTGGCAATTCAATCCTGTAGATCAATCACTTATTCTCCAAGATCACAGAAAAGATCCAACGCACTTCAGAGCTAGCTTCTCAGATTTACCCAAACTCATAGCTCACATTTGATCGGACAAAACTTATCCAAAATTAAATCTCCGACTTCAGAGTCCAAATTCCTTCGTCTCAAATCCACAAAACTCTTCGGACGATCCTGAGCTGTACACAACCTTACTGATCAGCACAACCTTGCTGATACTTCTAGAAACAAACTGGACCAATCAACACAACAAAATGATCTCCTCAAAATCAACCAAGATCAAAATCTCAAACTCTAGTCCTCAACACCAGAAGACAACAACTTCTTCAATCTGGGAAAAGAAAAGCAGATACACTTCCAAACTGCATTCGTTGCTCAACTCTGATCCGAAGTAGAAGAGAATGCTGAAGAAGAACACAAGCACAAACATGACAACACACCCCAAAGATATGGTTCAAACAAATCCATAAGAATCATTCAGAAGTTCCTCCTAAACTCTGAGCTACTACACCAACTCAATCTCCTTGAAACCATTCTACTATTAAGTTGAACCACCGGTACCCCTCCTGGAATTCCAGTCGATAAGAAAACTCAATCTTCAGACACGGACAAAACTCTGGCTTCTCTGAAGACATCCAGAAAAACTCCGATAACCCAAGTGAACACTCAAACAATCGCAAGTCACTTTTGCGATCCACCAAACCAAATCCAAGGAAAACTGTTCTTCCTTAACCAAATAGAACAGCTTACACTTAACTGGCCAACTCATCGGAGAAACGGGTTCACTTAACTGCTTTTGAACTCTACTCCAGAAAACTGCTAAGCCAGAAGATCTCTTGCCAACACCGAAAACATTTCAAACTGCACTGCTGCCACAGATACCAAAGAATTCCAAAACAAAGCTCTTCGGGAAACTCGGACTTCAAAACAAACAGAACTCCAGCAGAACACAGCCACAACACCGAAGCAGACTCACCTCCTTAACTTGTTCCAAAGAAAACATCTTCGGGAACATCCATGGTCACTGCATCTCATCACGCAGCTACTATTCCTGAGGTATCAAAAATACCATCACTCACTTCTGCCAACCAACAGATCCAAACACTATTCATTCAATAAAAGAAACTCCAAACCTTAACAGGTTTCCTTCAGAGCTCAATGAAGTCCTTCATCACTACAGAACTCACTCGAGACGGTATTAGGTCTACAGTCTCAACAAAACACTTCCAACCTCAAACATTCAAACTAAACCAATAGTAGTCGTGTTACACACACTACTACCCCATCTACCTTTATAACTTATATTGGAAAAACCTGAACAAGTAACCCAACAGATAGGTATAAATATATATATATATATATAGTTATATATATAGTTATATATAAAAATTACAAATACGCTCTCTCAAGAAAGACACCACTACAGAGCCTAGGTATTCACTCAACCTCGCTCTGATACCAACTGACACGACCCGACTTTCTACTCCAAGAAAATCGCATCATGAATTAAGAAAGAAAGGGATAGAAAAAGAAAAGAAAGAAGAGAAAGAAGAAACAACACAAGAATCTCAACAGCGGAACGAATAAATTATATTAATAACATAAATATTTACATAATATACAATACCAATCAGAGATACATAGCATACACATCACATATACTAGACAGTTATAAGCATCTGTCTAGTATTTACAACTCAATACAATCACAACATAGAGAACACACAGCGGAACTATATATCTAAACCGCCGAAGCCTTCTGCTCCATTACTCCTCCATTATTCGTCAAAGCCAACCTGAATCCCTTGACTACTCATAAAAATTTGAGTACCCAAGAGTTTATGAAAAACAAAAATAAACTCCGGGTCAGACATGGGTCTGGTGTGAGTAACAGGTTAAAGTTGCTTAACTTTCAAAAAAACCTTTGGAAAGAAAGATATCACGTAAGACTTCCCACACATAAACATGGAAAAGTTTTTACCTTACGCTAACCAAAACATTTGATAGGAAATCCGATGATATTATAAAAGTTTCTAGGGTTTTCAAATAAATAAGAAATAGCCGAAATTGTTACATTATTAAATTCCAGCTACTAGACAAAAAAGTGGGTAATACAATCAAAACCGTTGGCATTTACTGGATTTTGGATTCCATACAATGGCAGGGCTATTGGGGTACCGCCCGCCACAGTACGTGGCCTAGATCACCGTACCGAGGAGTACTCCCACTCCCCTGCAACACAAGGCCGGACCCATTCCTTACTGAATAGTTCCGAACAAGATAACCCCGACGGTTGGAGCTCAAAACCGTCCACACAGCCGAAAATATAAAGGGACCTCTAGACAGGGGTAAATCTCGCTCTCCAGTGGGTGCGACCCACGAAGCCTTGCTGCACCTCCCCTGTTTTAGCCATTCCCGGTTGATGAGGCTTGAGGCTACGGTTACCTTTATAGGACATATCACTTAGAATGCTCATCGTCCTCCTGACGATGTTCTGAAAGCATTCAATCCATACAAGTTCGTTCCGGGTTCAAACGGAACCGAAGGCATTATCTCGTTACACTCATTTTGGAATCACCCTCAAAGTTAACGACGATAACCCTTGCACTCTGATTCACCATCTCGAATCTATAAGTACTATTCCGTCAAACTCATTACGGAATCACCCACAGAGTTATACTGGCGTATAGCCCTTACACCTCGAGTCTTCACTCGCTCCACTTGGATTCACGACCTAACGTTATTTGGAATCGATGTGGTTTTCGGATATCCAAATATGGAAACCCAATCCCGGTCTCATCGAAATCCAAAGCGTGTCTTTTAGGTCCAAGTTGTTTTAATGGTTTTAAAACAATTCAATTATAGTATCTATATACGCACAGATAGATAATTCATAAATCATAACTGATAATCAACATTATCACATAACAGGTAATCTACATTATCAATATCAAATAGATATTCCATATATCACCATTACAATAGATAACCTATGTTATCATCTCAATACAAATCAAACATCTATACCACACAATATTATTTATCTCATTACTGAGATTTCAAAACATCCAAGTCAATCAATGACATCCATTTATACATAAGCAAAGATTTACTTATCATAATATAATTAATTTAAAATGAATTAAATTATCTATCTCTATCTCTAATTAATTTAAAATGAATTAAATTAATTACCCCAACTTTAATTAATTTAAAATAAATTAAATTAATTACTTCATCTTTAATTAATTTAAAATGAATTAAATTAATTACTTCACCAAATTATAACTTGCTTACCCATCTATTTAATTGATTACAATCAATTAATCATTCAAAATAAATCATCCTAATTAATCACTCTTGATTAATTACTCTTAATTACATTCATGTAATTATACTTAATTAATTTCACAAATTAATTATCCTCAACTAAACAGTAATTAACCTTTAATTACTTTAATTAATTAATTAATCATAATTAATTACTTTAATCCTTAATTAATTATATTAGCTAATTACCTTTAGTTACCTATTATTGATTAATTAATCATAATTAATCAACTTTAATTACATCATTAATTAAATAATGATCCTTAATTATTCCTTAAATTAATTTAAACCAAATTAATTATCCTTAAATTAATTTCTTAATTAATTATTTGATTAATTACTAAATAATTAATCCAAATTATCTCATACTTAAACATCTCCTTAATTACAATCTATAATTATTAAACAATTACTTAACTGAGTAATTCCCAAATCAATAATTGCATAAAGTAATTATTTATAAAACCCAAATGTTTAAAATTAATTAAACTTAATTAATTAAGAATAAACAATCACATTAAACTAAATTGATTACATTAAGTAATTAATTTCCTAATTACTTTATCAAGTAGTTATATCCAAACCATTTATAATTAATTATTATTAAATTAATTAATCTAATTAATTATAAAAATTAACTACATTAATTAATTGTTAAATAATCATGGTTAATGACCTTCATTAACCATCCTCAAATTATTTATAAGGTAATTAACGTGAATTAGTTACCATTTAAATAATTTTTAATCATTCATTAATTAAATTAATTAACCTTAATTTAAAACTTAATTACATAATTAATATTCATTCATCATTAATTAATAACTTAATTAATGATCTTAATTTTAAATTGATTTATCATTAATCAATTATTAATTCCAAAATTAATTAATTAATTAATTAAATTAATTAATACATCTTAATTACCCTATTAATTAATTCTAAAACATAATCTTAAATAAAATTTTCAAAATAAAACATAACTTAATTATGTTTAAAACAATTTAATTGAAACAAAGAGCTTTTTTTTTTGAACTACTTTTAAATTTCCATTTTTAAATACAAGTTTAAATTAAAAGTAATTTAAACTTATCAAAGTTTGAAAATTTTAAAACTTATTTAAATTTCAAGACAAAACAAAAGTTTTTCTTAAAAAAAATGAAATCATAAAAATTTGAAGTTAAATTCATTTTAAAATTTTGAAAATTCCATTCATTCTTAGTTTCAACTTTCAAATTTAAATCTTCTTTTTAAATTTGAAACTAAGGTTCATTTTAAACTCTGATTTCCAGTTTTAAAATTTATCTTTAAATCTTACTTCACATTTTAAAAACTTCATTATTAAAAATTTTAAACTATTTACCAAATTGAAATAGTTAATTTAAGTTAAAGTTTTAAACTTTTATTTTCATTTTTAAAACTGGAATTTGAATTCAAAACAGTAATGCAAACTTGAATCGCATTTGAACTCAAACTTTGCTTTAAACATAAATTACAGATTTAAATTTTTAAAACCCAGATTTAAAACACAGTTTTTACTGTAACCTAGAAATTTACAGTTTTACCCGAGAAAAACACCATTTTACTTCGAGTTAAAAGTGGAATTACTTCGAGTTTCCTACTTACCTGCTTCGAGTAAAACCCCACACCCCCCTACAACATCCAGAACCCCAAAACAAATCATCAGAAAAACTTGTCGCCGTGCATATGCACGGCGACCCCCACCTCTGCCAATCACCGTAGATGATCCAACACCCTAGCAAACCCACGAATGACCTACCACAATTACCAGATCAAACAAGTAATCAAAGAATTCGAAATTAACCCCTAACTCAAACCTGTAAAACAGAAAACAGGTTTTGTCTCAAAACCTGTCAACGGAAATTTTGCGCCACCCTGATCACCTGAGTGTCCACCCCTCCAGCCGTGAAACAATCCACACATCAGCTACACAATCAACAAGAACCAGAACACTCGATCACCCCTACACCTCACACTGACCCAATCCTTAACCCCTATTCAAGACTAGGGTTTAAACAAGAATATATAAACTGTAACCAAACTAACTAATTATATTCACAATCATGATTTTTCTAAGGATCTACAATTCATCCTCTATTGCTCAGAAGAATTCCAAAACATCTCAAGTTACATATTTCATGAACTTGCCAAATTTTATTTTTAGTTCAACTTTAAACTGTCACTTGAATTAACATTCTGAAATACAAATTGTTAGTTTAAAAGTTCGTGTTTTTGTAATTAATTTTGTTACCTGATACTGATCACAAGTTAAACATGTTTAAGTTTTGTTAAAAATTCATATGAAGCTTTCGGTGTTACAGAGATATTATCCTGTATATACATTTTTATTTAATAAGTTTAAATTTAAGACTTCAAACAACCAAACTCTTATCATCATAGCTTTTAATTCTATCTATGATAAGCAAACTCCTTAAATTATTCTAAACCCAAATACTATCTCAAATTAGATAAATTGTAGGGGATTCTTTTAATAGAAAGATGATCTGGGTATACTGCAGAATATAACAAACATGCATACTCAATCACAATTATATCAGACACATAACATAATTTATCTTAAGCAACCTGATTTCCATTTAAGATGTAAATGTTACTCACCTAAAAACAATGCATAGCTGTTTTAATCCCTTGAATTTTTGCGGAAAACAAATATGCAGAGCTTGCTCCTCTGTTTAAATCTGAGTTTTGAATTGATATGCAGTTTGACTCTTCTGTTGAAATCTGAGTTTGAATTTTGATGAAATGCTCATGCTCCCTTCCTAGTCACTTGCATGTAGATGTAGGTGCGGTTTTGCCTATATTTCCTGACCCAAATGCTAGCATGCAGATGTTCATTCAACCCAGATTTTAAAAACAGAATGCAGAAAATAAAAGTGTGCGGTCTTCACTTTGATTTGAAGAGGAACATGCAGATTTTTGGTGAATAGAGGTTGATTTCATTTTGTATAAGAAGTGAGATATGCAGATGTTTGAACATGGTTTAGATTATGAAGTTTTGTGGATTTCTTTTTAAGCAAATGCAGACTTGAAACTTGGTTTAGAATAATTTGTGTTTGTAGATGGAAGATTTGAATATGCAGGTTTATTTGAATTTGATGAGGAGTTTGATTAAGGAGAATGAAAAATATATGCATGAATGAAGATTGTAAACTTAACTAATGTATTTTCAGATTTAATGAAATAAAAGAAAATAAAACTAATTTTTAACACTTGTCAAAAGTTAGACACTTGTCTATTTGTAAATACTAATTTTGAACACTTGTTTCTTTTTAAGATAATTAGTATTTAAATTTACAAATGTATGTTATATTAGCTTAATTTAAGTTGTTAGTTTACGTTTAAAATATGTGTAAAAATTTATAAAAGAAATAAGAACAAACTATGTTTATAAATAAACTTATACATATTAAAGATTAAAACAATTAAAATTTTATATTTGGGAACCTAAATTTAAACTAAATTCAAAACCAAACAATTTCAAATCAAGTTATAAATATAAATTCAATTTGAAATAAAAATTACGAATCTTATCAAAGCTTATTTATAAAGACAATACATATCAATATTGTTTTTATAAATCTCTTATTATTAAATTAAAATCATTTTACAAGAAATTATACTTTTATTAAATAAATAATCCATTTTATTAAGTCATGAAATCATTTTGTTAAATTTATTCTAAATTTAAAACTTAATCCAATTTAATTTGAAACATCTAATATTTTTGTAATAAATTTTAAGATCATATATTTATTTATGAAATAGTTTTAAAAACTCGATACTAATCAATAATCAAAACTTTCAATTTATAATGTATATGTTAGAATTTTAAAACATGATTTAATTATCAAATTAAACCAAAATCATTTATTAAATTTTGAAAACCTTAAATATTAATTAAAACAAATTTTCCAATTTACTATAGATATTAAAATTAGAAAATAAACTTTACTTATTAAAATTAAAACAAAATCAATCTATTTAAAATATAAACTATATATTTATATTGTAACCAGAAATCAATTTATATCATTTAAAAGATAAAATAACTGATTTAAATATTTACTGAAGAAGATTATTAAATTTATCTGAATAATTATCTACAGAATATCAATATCAATTTAATTTTAATTACAGATTATTAAATTGATATTGTTAAAAATTCCGAGATATTACAAACTCTATCATCAATTAACAAACCAATCTAATCGTCATTTGATGAAAATTATTTATCACAAACCCCTTTAACAAATTTCAAAAGAATTTAAACCGAATTTGAAACTCTCAATAGCAATTAACAACCCGATTTTATCTTCAAACAACGATAATCTATCGATACGAAACCTCGGGTTGTTACATATTCGGAGTTATAGGATCTTTTTTAAATCAAACTTTTGAGTAAAAGATGTAGTTGAGACTTGAAATCGATTGGGTGTGATTGTAGCTCCGGAAATCAATTAAGTGATTTTGTAGCCTGGTTAAATCAAGAGAGTTGGCCTGGACTTGAATACATGAGGGTGTACCTCATAGCCTTGAAACCGATGGTGTAACCTGGAAGATTATTTTGAGAAGAAATCTATACGCTTGTACGGGACTGAATGTAGGGTAACTTCGATTCATTATAAAATCCTCGTGTGTTCTTTCCTTTACTGCTTTTATTTAGTACTTGCATCTGTGTCCGATTCTGTGATTATCTCTATGTCTGTGAATTGCATTCGTTGGTTATTAAACTACACAAGTTTCAAAAGGATTTTGAAAATCCATAAAACACTACTAACTCCCCCTCTAGTGTTATTCCAGCCTTAATATCCTTAATCCGTATTTCTCACATTTGGTATCAGAGCAAGGTTTTCAAAGTTTTAATAATCTAAATTTTGAAAAGTTTTAAAAATGACTACCAACACTGGTTCTGTTAACACTATCACTAGTTCATTTGTAGAAGGTCAGTCTACTACCATTCCACCACTTTTTAATAGCAGTAACTATGCATATTAGGCATGTAGAATGAAAATATATTTACAGTCAATAGGATTAGACACATGGAATATCAAACAAACTGAATATTATGAACCCATAACTAGTTTTGCACAGTGGACTGCTGACTATTGTACAGAATAATTCCAAAGCAATGAATATTTTATTTTGTTCACTTGATAGTAATGAATTCAATAGAGTATTTGTTTGTAAGTCTGCATTTGATATCTGAAAAACTTTGCAAGTCACTTATGAAGGAACAAGCAAAGTCAAACAGACCAAAGTATCCATAGTCACAAATCGGTTTCAATTATTCAAAATGAATTCTAATGAGTCGATTTCTGATATGTATAGTAGATTTCAGAATATTGTGCATTATCTAATATCATTGGGAAAAAGTTTTTCCAAAGAAGATCAAGTCAGAAAAATTCTAAATTCTCTTACTCTAGAATGGGATCAAAAAACTCTTGTTATCGAAGAAGAAAATGATATCAGTACTTTAGAGATTGAAGAATTGACTGGAAATCTAATGTCGTTAGAAGTACAAATGAAAGGGAGAAGAGACAGCAAGGCATTCTAAAAGAACTCAATTGCATTCAATGCTCTAACAGATGGACCAGACTTGGGAAGTGATGATGAAGAAATAGCCTTCATGATAAAGAATTATCGGAAGTTTCCAAAATACAGGAAGATGAAAAACTTCAAAAAGAACAATCGTAGAAATTCAGTAAATCATAATGAAATAGCAAACACGTAAAGTGTTTCAACTGTGACGAGCCATGCCATCTCAAAAGAGACCGTCCATGTAATATCCCAGAATTTCCAGGAGTTTAAAAGCTGATAATCTCTTAATTTAAATTATTTGAAATTGATAAATTGTTATTTTCAAGAATAATTAACCAAGTAATGTTTTAATTTTGGTTATAAATTGTTTTTATATTAAGAATAATTATTTTGTATTGTGTAAACCAATTCTAAATTGATATATTGTTTTCAAAATTTATAAGTGTGTTTAAATTACATTTATATCTGTGTATTTTAAATTGATTTTCAAATAGAATATATTATTTGTATATAATAATGAGATTATTTTAAAATAGTTATTTATATTGATTTAAATTTATTTTAGGTTTGATTTTTAAATTAGACTTTGTAAAGGAATATAAATTTGAATTTAAAGATATACATTCATATTTAAATAAAGGATAATATGGTTTGGTTTTAAATTACATAGGTAATGTTTTTAATTAAAAAAAGATTTGTTTTATTTCTTTTATAGAAATTTGATTTGTAAAATAAATGCAAGGCTTTTGAAATAGCATTTAAAAATAAGTTTGCAATGTTGTATATAACTTTATATTTAAATTATATTTGGTTTCATTTCTTTTTAAAGATTGTATTATAAATCTAGCATACATTTCTAAATATATAAATATATTTGTTTATTAGAAATCTAATTAGAAAAGCATTTTTAAATTTAGAAAACATATAGGTAATTAGGAAATTAATTTTAAAAGGGTTTTAAATTTCTTTTAGAATAAAATTAAATAAACTAGGACATGTGTTAATTTTATATGCATATTAAGTACATGTGTTAAGTAATTAGTAACATAGGAGACAAGTGTCATATTTCCTTTTTATTTTTTATATTTAATTATAATACAAATCTAAAACAAATCTATATAAACCTATATCCTTTCCTCCCTTCCATTTTCTTTGGTCCATTTTCAGATTTGCCAAAAACAAAATCTAAACCAGAAATCATTCCTTTCAAATCTGAATGTTTTCCCTATAACTATCTTTATGCAAAGCCTGTAAATCCTCAAAACCAAAATCTGTAACCTCCTAAATCACCAAACACTATAAGCAAGCTTCTGATGCATGTAATGTTCCCAAACTGAAATCAAAACCTGCCATCTATTCCAAGAAAAGAAAAGAAACAAATTATACAAACTTGTTATCATCTCCTCAAAGCCATTACAAAGAGCCTGTAACAAATTCTCAGATCTTAAACAATCTGTAGTATCCAACCTACACATCAAACAATGCTTTGATCATTCCTGTTTCGAGTTGAATCATCTTAGTCAATAAAGAAACCAAGTATTAAAGCAATTCAGTTTTCTGGAATCAAAACAACAACTGCATGCAAGTTTTCAAATTTTCAAAAGCAATTCCCAGTTCTTTTTCCAAAGCCTTCTGCATTTTCTAAGAGGTGAGTAAACTTTTTTTTAAAAAAAAAAATTAAAGTTAATAATTTTATGGTTATTTTGAAAACTGTGATGATAATTATTCTGTATGTATGCATGTAGTAACTCTCTGTGTATTTATGATGTATGTTTATCTTATGATTCTAGTTTCTCTGTTTTTAGTACAGAACATATGATTTTGATCAAGATCAAAATCCTTGCAAACTATAAAAATTGAAACAATACAGTTTAGTTTAAAGCCTAATACAGGAATTAAATTAGATACAAGTACTAGGAGATCTAAACTACGTTAAAATCTGGAAAGAACAGTAGGGATACTTAAAATATGTAAATCTATCATCATAATTCACTAATTTAAGATCATAACTTGAATACATTATGGAAGTTATGATTTTTAAGACAAATATCAGGATTTTTAGATTTGAAATAAACGAGAATTTTGGGTTTGACTGGGATTTGGTTTTTGGTGATATCTGATGATCACAAGATTTGGGGTGGTCGGGATTCTTGTGGGAAGTGGAGGAGGTAATGGAGGTTCAGAGAAAAATCGAAGGTTAACTTTCTGGTGGTCGCGTCGATAGCGGCAGGAGGATTTAGGTTTTTAAACCTAATTGGGTCGAACAGGAAGATGGGATCGCTACTACTTCTCTGGTACATCGAGTTGAATGGAATTTTGGGTATGGCCTCATTGATGATCGGAGGTTGTACGATTGTAGTGACGCGTCATCTGATGATCGAAGATGCAACTGCGAGATGGTTCTGGTCATGGAGATGATTCCAGTTTCAACTGGAATGCTAAATTCTGGAACAGAGTTTGTGATGGCGATTTGGGGATTGGAGAAGGTTGTTGTAGTATTGGGTGACGTGTCGGGGAGTTCGTCAGCGGCCGGAGGTAGGTCTAGCAGTGGTACATGTGCACGGGGAGGTGGATGGTGTCAGTTGTGTTGGGTTTTGTTTTGGGTTGGGTACTGGGTCATAGCTCGTGTAGAAAGGGAGTAGGACTCGGGGGAAACTCGAAGCATTTTGGTTATGGCTCGGGTTTATACTGTGTTGATCTGGGCATTTGTTGTGCAGTGTTAAACTGTTAGTTTAACAGTTTAAAGTTTTAAAATTTAAACAGTTTTAAATTTTAAAAAGGGGCTGATTGTTTTAAGTATGTGTGCTCATACTTAAATTCAAGTTTACATGGTTGCATCCAATTTAATGATCAACCAGGTTTTAATTTAAAAGAAATAAAGTTTTTAACTATAAATGATTTAAGCGTAGTTAAATTCTTATTTTAGTTTGATTTGTTTTATAAATGAATTTGCATGATTTGTTTAAATGTTTTAAGTTAATATTATTTCAAATCTTATTTTGAAATATAAAAGAGAATTTTAAATAAATGTTTTATTAATTAGTGAAAAATGTTTTAAATTAACAATTAAGTTTAAGATAATTGATTACTTGGAATTAAAAATTGTTAATTAAAAATTAAGGGAAAAGTAATTAATGACTTCTCTATAATTTAATTTAATTTATGAATTAAGTTAGATAAAGATTTTCAAGATTTATTTAAGATAATATTTTATCTTAAATAATAATTAAGTATTTATAATTTGTAATTTGTTAGTTAATTAAGGAATTTTAAGTTAATTAATTAATTTAATTACTATTTTAAAAGGGGTTAATTAAGTAATTAATTAAGTATAATTATTTATTTAATTAACTATTAATTAAGATGATGATTTAATTAATAACAAATGATTAATTGAATTTTTAATTACTTAATTAACTAAGTAATTAAGAATTAATTACAATAGCAATTAATTAATAAAGGTTTTATTAAGTTATAATTGGGTTTTCTTAATTAATAATTAAAGGATTATTAGTTTATAATGCTAGATAATTAAGAATTAACTAACTATTTTTATTTAGGTTAATTAATTGTAATCAAGAATTAATTAATTTTAATTATAGATTAATTAACTTGTAATTAAGATTGTTAATTAATAATTAAGTTTATTAATTAATGATTAAGAGTTAATTAATTAGTTAATTAAGTTTAATTAATTAATCAATAAAAGTAATTAGTATTAAATTATTTTGTATTAAAGGATTGATTAATAATTAAGGTTTATTAATTAATAGTTGGAGATAATTAATCTGATAATTGAAGATTAATTTGAGTTAATGAGTAATTAGGGATGAATTACTCAATTTTGATTATGAGATGAGTTTGATCAAGTAAATTAATTAATTTGTTAATTAATTAAATACAGTCACTTGATAAATGATTAAGTATTATTACTTAATAAGTTTTGATAAGGTTAATTACTTAAGATAAGTAATTGATTAATTACAGAGGTAATTGGGTTAGGTAAATTACTGATTGGAAAGTAATTTTAAGTAGGTAATTACTTGTTAAAGTAATTAAAGGTTCATTACTTGGGTAATAAATCAAAGGATTTATAAAATAATTAAGAAGTAATTTAGAATAACTAATTACTGTATTTAAGTTGATTAAATTTAGGCAATTAACCTAAGCATGATTAATTAATTAAGGTTCATAAATTGATATGATTAATGAGAATAATTAAGAATTAATTACTTGAATTAAGAGTTAATTAATCATGGTTGATTATTTAGGATGGTGATTTAGTAATTGGTTTAACTAATGTTTATTTAAGCAAGATATTGGATGAAGTAATTAATTTAATTAATTTTTAAATTAATTAAGAGGTAATTAATTTAGTTCACTTTAAATTAATTAGAGATAGTTAATTTAATTCAGTTTAAATTAATTATATTATGGTTTGAGTTAATCATTGCTTATGAGTGATTGGATGACATTGATTGTCTTGAATGCTGTGTGATCTCAGTAATGAGATAAGTATGGTTGTGTGATATGAATGCTTGGTTGAATTGTGATTATCAATTGGAAAGTTGATATATGGATTATCTATTATGATATGGAGTATGTGGATTACCTGTTATTTGATAATGTTGATTATCAATTGTGGCCTGTGAATTATCTATTCTGTGTATATATAGATAGTTGAATTTAATTGTTTTAAAACCTTTAAAACAACTTGGACTTAAAAGACACGCTTTGGATTTCGATGAGACTGGGATCGGGTTTCCATATTTGGATATCCGAAAACCACATCGATTCCAAATAACGTTAGGTCGTGAATCCAAGTGGAGCGAGTGAAGACTCGAGGTGTAAGGGCTATACGTCAGTATAACTCTGTAGGTGATTCCGTAATGAGTTTGACGGAATAGTACTTATAGATTCGAGATGGTGAATCAGAGTGCAAGGGTTATCGTCGTTAACTCTGAGGGTGATTCCAAAACGAGTGTAACGAGATAATGCCTTCGGTTTCGTTCGAACCCGGAACGAACTTGTATGGATTGAATGCTTTCAGAACATCGTCAGGCGGACGATGAGCATTCTAAGATGATATGTCCTATAAAGGTAATCGTAACCTCAAGCCTCATCAACCGGGAATGGCTAAAACAGGGGAGGTGCAGCAAGGCTTCGTGGGTCGCACCCACTGGAGAGCAAGATTGATCCCTGTCTAGAGGTCCCTTTATAATTCGGCTTTGTGGACGGTTTTTGAGCTCTAACCGTCGGGGTTGTCTTGTTCGGAACTATTCAGTAAGGAATGGGTCCGGCTTTGTGTTGCAGGGGAGTGGGAGTACTCCTCGGTACGGTGATTTAGGCCACGTACTGTGACGGGCGGTAACCCAGTAGCCCTGCCATTGTATGGAATCCAAAATCCAATAAGTGCCAACGGTTTTGATTGTATTACCCACTTTTGTGGCTAGTAGCTGGAATTTAATAGATGTAACAATTTCGGCTATTTCATATTTATTTGAAAACCCTAGACACTATTAGAATATCATCGGATTTCCTATCAAATGTTTTGGTTAGCGTAAGGTAAAAACTTTTCCATGTTTATGTGTGGGAAGTCTTACGTGATACCTTTTTCTTTCAAAGGATTTTAAAGTTAAGCAACTTTAACCGTTTACTCACACTAGACCCATGTCTGACCCGGAGTTTATTCTGTTTTTTTTAAACTCTTGGGTACTCAAATTTTTACGAGTAGCCAAGGGAATTCAGGTTAGGATTTTAAGTTGGCTTGACAAATTCTGAAGGAGCAATGGAGCAGGAGGCTTCTGCGTATAGCTATAGAATATTCCACTGTGTGTTTCTCTGAGATGTTGTATGGAGTTGTATAACTAGACAGGTGTTTATAACTATCTAGTATGTGTTGTATGGCTGTGTAACTCTGATATTGTTGTAAACTATGTAATATTTATGTTATTAATATAGTTTATTCGTCCCGCTGTTAGATTCTGATGTGTTGTTTCTTTCTTCTCTTCTTTCTATTCTCTTTTCTATCCCTTTGTTTCTTAATCATGACGCGTCTTTCTGGATAGTGGAAGTCGGGTCGTGACATTTGGTATCAGAGCATTAGGCTGAGCGAATACCTAGGCTCTGAAGTGTATTTTTCTTTAGGGAGCATTAGGTTGAGTGAATACCTAGGCTCTGTAGTGGTGTCTTTCTTGAGAGAGCGTATTTGTAATTTTTATATATAACTATATATATTTATTTCTACCTATCTGTTGGGTTACCTGTTCAGGTTTTCTAATATAAGTTATAAGGTAGATGGGGTAGTAGTGTGTGTAACACGACTACCATTGATTGAAGTTTGAATGTTTGAGGATGGAAGTGTAATTGTTGAGACTGTAGACCTAATACCGTCTCGAGAGAGTTTTGTAGTGATTAAGAACTCCATTAATCTCTGAAGGAAACCTGTGAAGGTTCGAAGTTTATTTCTGAATTTGGATCTGTCGGTTGGGCAGAAATAAGTGATGGTATTTTGATACCTCAGGAAGTAGTAGCTGCGTGATGAGATGCGGTGACTATGGAAGTCTCCGGAGATGTTTTCTTTCGAGACAAGTATAAAGAAGTGTGTCTGCTTCAGAGTTGTAGTTGAGTTCAGTAGGGTGTATGTGTTTAGTTGGAGGTCCGAGTTTCTCCAAGAACTTTGGATAAGAAGTCTTTGGCATCTGTGTTAGCAGTGCAGCTCGGGAATGTTCTGTGTTTTAGAAGAAAGATCTTTTTGCCTTAGCAGTTTTTCTAGAATGGAGTTCAAAATCAGATAAGTGAACTCGATTTTTCGATGGGTTGGCTAATTAAGTTTAAGCTGTTCTATTTGGTAAAGAGAGAACGGTTTTACTTGGATTTGGTTTGGTGGATCGCAAAAGTGACTTGCGATTGTTTGAGTGTTCTCTTGCATTCTCTGAGTTTTTCTGGATATATCTTCAGGGAAGTCATAGATTTTGCCCGCATTGGAGTTTGAGTTCTGAATCGACTTGATGTCTGGAGTGATACAAGTGATTCAATTGGGTAGGAGGTTGTCTCCTAGGATGATTGGTTGGTGAAGCAACTCTGTATTTCTTGGAATTTCCGTTGAACCTTATTTCCGAGATGTGATGTTTAGTCTGTGCCTGTGTTCGTCTACGACATTTTCATCTGCTCCAGATCAGAGTTGTGCAGCGGAAGCAAGGTGACTGTTGTTCTTGAATAGAAGCAACTGGGAATCGCAGTATTTTGGATTAGTGAGTTTCTTCTGGAATTTTCAGAATCCGAGGCAAGTTGGCGAGTGATTCTATTCTGTCTTTTCAGATAGGAGAAGTTGTTTTCTTCTGTTGATAGTAGAGTTTGGTTTTGATTTTTGGATTGATCTTGTAAGGATCAGTCTGTGAGTTGATGCAATTTGTTTGTAGAAGTGTCAGCGAAGGTTGAGCTGATCAGGAAGGATCTGTAGGCAGCCCGGATCATCCAGGAAGTTTTGAGGTGAAGTAACGGAAGAGTTTGGAATTCGAAGTTGGAGACTTCGATATGGTTGAGATTTTCTCCGGTAAAGGAAACAATAAGATTTGGTGAAATTTTGAAGTGAGCTCCGAAGTATTGAATTCTTCTGAGTTTTGCAGGATCAGTGCTTTGGTTTGAAGAGTTGAATTGCCAGTTTGGAAAACTGGAATTCAAAATTATTTCATGTATCTCTGAGGGAGTACGTGTTTGGTCATCACTGGTTTTTGAGACCAGTAGTTTTGTGAAGGTTTTAGTTGTTGATCAGACTTGTCTTTGGTCTGGTATCTTAGGTAGATTATAGATCTAGCTGAGTAGGGACTCAGTAGCTTATAAGTATAGCTAGTTTGGATTTAGTAGAGCAAGTATCCCTGTGTCTATACTGGGGAGACTCGAGATAATTTAGGAGATTTATCCGGATCTGTGTCCGGATAACTGATGTTATTTATTTGAATTGGTTGTTTGGATGAATTGTTGTTTGATTGATAGTGTATGGCTGTTATGAATATTTGAATTGGCTGAAACAAAATCTAACTTTGGATTATCTTTGTTTAAAATTTCGAGGATGAAATTCTGTTAAGGGGGGAGGATTGTAATATCCCGGAATTTCCAAGAGTTTAAAAGCTGATAATCTCTTAATTTAAATTATTTGAAATTGATAAATTGTTATTTTCAAGAATAATTAACGAAGTAATGTTTTAATTTTGGTTATAAATTGGTTTTATATTAAGAATAATTATTTTTTATTGTGTAAACCAATTCTAAATTGATATATTGTTTTCAAAATTTATAAGTGTGTTTAAATTACATTTATATCTGTGTATTTTAAATTGATTTTAAAATAGAATATATTATTTGTAAATAATAATGAGCTTATTTTAAAATAGTTATTTATATTGATTTAAATTTATTTTAGGTTTGATTTTTAAATTAGACTTTGTAAAGGAATATAAATTTGAATTTAAAGGTATACATTCATATTTAAATAAAGGATAATATGGTTTAGTTTTAAATTACATAGGTAATGTTTTTAATTAAAATAAGATTTGTTTTATTTCTTTTATAGAAATAGCATTTAAAAATAAGTTTGCAATGTTGTATATAACTTTATATTTAAATTATATTTGGTTTCATTTCTTTTTAAAGATTGTATTATAAATCTAGCATACATTTCTAAATATATAAATATATTTGTTTATTAGAAATCTAATTAGTTTAAATTTAGAAAACATATTGGTAATTAGGAAATTAATTTTAAAATGGTTTTAAATTTCTTTTAGAATAAAATTAAATAAACTACGACATGTGTTAATTTTATATGCATATTAAGTACATGTGTTAAGTAATTAGTAACATAGGAGACAAGTGTCATATTTCCTTTTTATTTTTTTTATTTAATTATAATACAAATCTAAAACAAATCTATATAAACCTATATCCTTTCCTCCCTTCCATTTTCTTTGATCCATTTTCAGATTTGCCAAAAACAAAATCTAAACCAGAAATCATTCCTTTCAAATCTGAATGTTTTCCCTGTAACTATCTTTATGCAAAGCCTGTAAATCCTCAAAACCAAAATCTGTAACCTCCTAAATCACCAAAAACTGTAACCAAGCTTCTGATGCATGTAATGTTCCCAAATTGAAATCAAAACATGCCATCAATTCCAAGAAAAGAAAAGAAACAAATTATACAAACTTGTTATCATCTCCTCAAAGCCATTACAAAGAGCCTGTAACAAATTCTCGGATTTTAAACAATCTGTAGTATCCAACCTGCACATCAAACAATGCTTTGATCATTCCTGTTTCGAGTTGAATCATCTCAGTCAATAAAGAAACCAAGAATTAAAGCAATTCAGTTTTCTGGAATCAAAACAACAACTGCATGCAAGTTTTCAAATTTTCAAAAGCAATTCCCAGTTCTTTTTCCAAAGCCTTCTGCATTTTCTAAGAGGTGAGTAAACTTTTTTAAAAAAAAAAATTAAAGTTAATAATTTTATGGTTATTTTGAAAACTGTGATGATAATTATTCTGTATGTATGCATGTAGTAACTCTCTGTGTATTTATGATGTATGTTTATCTGTTGATTCTAGTTTCTCTGTTTTTAGTACAGAACATATGATTTTGATCAAGATCAAAATCCTTGCATGTCTTTCCTGTTAGACTGTAAAAATTGAAACAATACAGTTTAGTTTAAAGCCTAATACAGGAATTAAATTATATACAAGTATTAGGAGATCTAAACTATGATAAAATCTGGAAAGAACAGTAGAGATACTTAAAATATGTAAAATCTATCATCTTAATTCACTGATTTAAGATCATAACTTGAATACATTATGGAAGTTATGATTTTTAAGACAAATATCAGGATTTTTAGATTTGAAAAAAACGAGAATTTTGGGTTTGACTGGGATTTGGTTTTTGGTGATATCTGATGATCACAAGATTTGGGGTGGTCGGGATTCTTGTGGGAAGTGGAGGAGGTAATGGAGGTTCAGAGAAAAATCGAAGGTTAACTTTCTAGTGGTCGCGGCGACAGCGGCAGGAGGATTTAGGTTTTTAAACCTAATTGGGTCGAACATGAAGATGGGATCGTTACTGCTTCTCTGGTACATCGAGTTGAATGGAATTTTGGGTATGGCCTCATTGATGATCGGAGGTTGTATGATTGTAGTGATGCGTCATCTGATGATCGGAGATGCGACTGCGAGATGGTTCTGGTCATGGCTGGAATGCTAAATTCTGGAATAGAGTTTGTGATGGCGATTTGTGGATTGGAGAAGGTTGTTGTAGTATAGGGTGACGTGTCGGGGAGTTCGTCAGCGGCCGGAGGTAGGTCTAGCAGTGGTACATGTGCATGGGGAGGTGGATGGTGTCATTTGTGTTGGGTTTTGTTTTGGGTTGGGTACTGGGTTGTAGCTCGTGTAGAAAGGGAGTAGGACTCGAGGGAAACTCAAAGCATTTTGGTTATGGCTCGGGTTTATACTGTGTTGATCTGGGCATTTGTTGTGCAGTGTTAAACTGTTGGTTTAACAGTTTTAAGTTTTAAAATTTAAACAGTTTTAAATTTTAAAAAGGGGCTGATTGTTTTAAGTATGTGTGCTCATACTTAAATTCAAGTTTACATGGTTGCATCCAATTTAATGATCAACCAGTTTTTAATTTAAAAGAAATAAAGTTTTAAACTTTAAATGATTTAAGCGTAGTTAAATTCTTATTTTAGTTTGATTTGTTTTATAAATGAATTTGCATGATTTGTTTAAATGTTTTAAGTTAATATTATTTCAAATCTTATTTTGAAATATAAAAGAGAATTTTAAATAAATGTTTTATTAATTAGTGAAAAATGTTTTAAATTAACAATTAAGTTTAAGATAATTGATTACTTGGAATTAAAAATTGTTAATTAAAAATTAAGGGAAAAGTAGTTAATGACTTCTCTATAATTTAATTTAATTTATGAATTAAGTTAGATAAAGATTTTCAAGATTTATTTAAGATAATATTTTATCTTAAATAATAATTAAGTATCTATAATTTGTAATTAGTTAGTTAATTAAGGAATTTTAAGTTAATTAATTAATTTAATTACTATTTTAAAAGGGGTTAATTAAGTAATTAATTAAGTATAATTATTTATTTAATTAACTATTAATTAAGATGATGATTTAATTAATGACAAATGATTAATTAAATTTTTAATTACTTAATTAACTAAGTAATTAAGAATTAATTACAATAGTAATTAATTAATAAAGGTTTTATTAAGTTATAATTGGGTTTTCTTAATTAATAATTAAAGGATTATTAGTTCATAATGCTAGATAATTAAGAATTAACTAACTATTTTTATTTAGGTTAATTAATTGTAATTAAGAATTAATTGATTTTAATTATAGATTAATTAACTTGTAATTAAGATTGTTAATTAATAATTAAGTTTATTAATTAATGATTAAGAGTTAATTAATTAGTTAATTAAGTTTAATTAATTAATCAATAAAAGTAACTAGTATTAAATTATTTTGTATTAAAGGATTGATTAATAATTAAGGTTTATTAATTAATAGTTGGAGATAATTAATCTGATAATTGAAGATTAATTTGAGTTAATGAGTAATTAGGGATGAATTACTCAATTTTGATTATGAGATGAGTTTGATCAAGTAAATTAATTAATTTGTTAATTAATTAAATATAGTCACTTGATAAATGATTAAGTATTATTACTTAATAAGTTTTGATAAGGTTAATTACTTAAGATAAGTAATTGATTAATTACAGAGGTAATTGGGTTAGGTAAATTACTGATTAGAAAGTAATTTTAAATAGGTAATTACTTGTTAAAGTAATTAAAGGTTCATTACTTGGGTAATAAATCAAAGGATTTATAAAATAATTAAGAAGTAATTTAGAATAATTAATTGCTGTATTTAAGTTGATTAAATTTAGGCAATTAACCTAAGCATGATTAATTAATTAAGGTTCATAAATTGATATGATTAATGAGAATAATTAAGAGTTAATTACTTGAATTAAGAGTTAATTAATCATGGTTGATTATTTAGGATGGTGATTTAGTAATTGGTTTAACTAATGTTTATTTAAGCAAGATATTGGATGAAGTAATTAATTTAATTAATTTTTAAATTAATTAAGAGGTAATTAATTTAATTCACTTTAAATTAATTAGAGATAGTTATTTTAATTCAGTTTAAATTAATTATATTATGGTTTGAGTTAATCATTGCTTATGAGTGATTGGATGACATTGATTGTCTTGAATGCCGTGCGATCTCAGTAATGAGATAAGTATGGTTGTGTGATATGAATGCTTGGTTGAATTGTGATTATCAATTGGAAAGTTGATATATGGATTATCTATTATGATATGGAGTATGTGGATTACCTGTTATTTGATAATGTTGATTATCAATTGTGGCCTGTGAATTATCTATTCTTTGTATATATAGATAGTTGAATTTAATTGTTTTAAAACCTTTAAAACAACTTGGACTTAAAAGACACGCTTTGGATTTCGATGAGACCGGGATCGGGTTTCCATATTTGGATATCCGAAAACCACATCGATTCCAAATAACGTTAGGTCGCGAATCCAAGTGGAGCGAGTGAAGACTCGAGGTGTAAGGGCTATACGTCAGTATAACTCTGTGGGTGATTCCGTAATGAGTTTGACGGAATAGTACTTATAGATTCGAGATGGTGAATCAGAGTGCAAGGGTTATCGTCGTTAACTCTGAGGGTGATTCCAAAACGAGTGTAACGAGATAATGCCTTCGGTTTCGTTCGAACCCGGAACGAACTTGTATGGATTGAATGCTTTCGGTACATCGTCAGGAGGACGATGAGCATTCTAAGTGATATGTCCTATAAAGGTAATCGTAGCCTCAAGCCTCATCAACTGGGAATGGCTAAAACAGGGGAGGTGCAGCAAGGCTTCGTGGGTCGCACCCACTGGAGAGCGATATTGATCCCTGTCTAGAGGTCCCTTTATATTTCGGCCGTGTGGATGGTTTTTGAGCTCCAACCGTCGGGGTTGTCTTGTTCGGAACTATTCAGTAAGGAATGGGTCCGGCTTTGTGTTGCAGGGGAGTGGGAGTACTCCTCGGTACGGTGATCTAGGCCACGTACTGTGACGGGCGGTACCCCAGTAGCCCTGCCATTGTATGGAATCCAAAATCCAATAAGTGCCAACGGTTTTGATTGTATTACCAACTTTTGTGGCTAGTAGCTAGAATTTAATAGATGTAACAATTTCGGCTATTTCATATTTATTCGAAAACCCTAGACACTATTAGAATATCATCGGATTTCCTATCAAATGTTTTGGTTAGCGTAAGGTAAAAACTTTTCCATGTTTATGTGTGGGAAGTCTTACGTGATACCTTTTTCTTTCAAAGGATTTTAAAGTTAAGCAACTTTAACCGTTTACTCACACCAGACCCATGTCTGACCCGGAGTTTATTCTGTTTTTTTTAAACTCTTGGGTACTCAAATTTTTACGAGTAGCCAAGGGAATTCAGGTTAGGATTTTAAGTTGGCTTGACGAATTCTGAAGGAGCAATGGAGCAGGAGGCTTCTACGTATAGCTATAGAATATTCAGCCGTGTGTTTCTTTGAGATGTTGTATGGAGTTGTATAACTAGACAGGTGTTTATAACTGTCTAGTATGTGTTGTATGGCTGTGTAACTCTGATATTGTTGTAAACTATGTAATATTTATGTTATTAATATAGTTTATTCGTTCCGCTGTTAGATTCTGATGTGTTGTTTCTTTCTTCTCTTCTTTCTATTCTCTTTTTTATCCTTTTCTTTCTTAATCATGACGTGTCTTTCTGGGTAGTGGAAGTCGGGTCGTGACAGTCCACATCCTAATAAGCAAAAGTTTCGTACATGCAATGAATATACAAAGAAGGGGAAAAGAGCGTATACCCCTACATTAGACGACTCAGACTCGGACTCATCCTCAAGCTATGATGATCAGAAGACGGAAAATTCAAATATGTGCTTTACGGCTATTCATGATTCCGTTAATCTCGGAGATACGAATTTAGAAAAAGGTACACATTTCCAATATATTGGTTGAAATTGTTTTGCTTAAAATTGTTTGATTATTTGATTGTTTTTGAAATTATGTGCTGTTTGAATTTTAAATTTTTTATTATTATTATAATATTTTTTATTAAAAGAGTATTATTATATTTAATAATTACTTTAGAAAATATATAGTCATTAATATATATATATATATATTAAAGTATATAAGAAAAGATAAGTCACATGATTTCTCTGACCCTTTTCGACATGGTCCCACCCATGATGTCGACATCTCTGTCAGAAATTTGAAATTCAAATCTTTGAACTTTCCTCCACCTTTTCACCAAATCCAATGTTCTAGAAAGGTACCTCTTGGCCAGAGAACATGACTATTGAAATCTATTTATTTCCATTTTCTTATCATAACTTTTCACTTTCAATTTAAAAATTCAAACTCTCTTTCACTCTTTCAAACTTTCTACTCTCTTCAAAAAATAGCTTCTTCAAGCACTTCATCCACTATGAGGCTGTTTAAAACCATTAAAGAGTATCTTTATAATGATCCAGAAGCAATTAAAGCTTATATAAGCTATGCTAATTATGGAAAAGTTCTTATGGGAAAGTTTTCTATCTTTAGCTATTTCTCTACATATGAAATCAATACTCATCTTGAAGAGAGCCACATTCTCAGTCTTTTTGACAATTCTAAAAATGATTTTGTTTGTTACCCAAATCTTGTTAAATTATTTTATGCGAATTTGAATCGCGGTTTTTATGAAGGAAATGAAAATGAAATTTGAAGTAGTTTTAAAGGCACTAAAATTGTTTTATATTGTGAAATTTTAGGCAACATTCTCAATTGGAAGAATACGGGAATGGATCTTTCTAATTTTAATATTGATGAATATGATCGAGAGACATTACATCACATTTTCGAAGGTGATGACAACTTTGAACTTAAAAATCATAAGTTTCATCCGAAAGCACGTACTGTCAATCTTCTTTTGCAACATACTATTAATCCTAGATCGGGAAATTTCAATAACCCGACTTTAAAGTTTTGTAAAGCACTTTTTGCTATTTCATGACATTAATTGGGCGCAATTGATTGTGGATGAACTTCATCCTAAGAATTTGGAAATGGTTGAGAATACTTTGTATCATGGTATCTATCTAACTCGAATTTTAATTATTTTGGTGTTGATTACAAAGGGAAGAATTTGTTTCAAGAGAAGTGTTTAATCATGCTAATATTTCTCTCATGAAAATTCCTGTCATATATTCGACAATATGAATCTCTTACTGAAAAGGATGAATGATTGGCACATGAAGATATAGAGGAAGAAAATGAGGAGGAGGAGGAAGAAGAAGTAGGGGAGAAAATGGATATTAAAGAAGAAAATGAAGATACCTCCTTGAAAAGTATTGAATATCCTACCAATACTAACAATCCTTCCAACAAAACACTCCTCGAATTAAAATCAAAAGATCGTAGTTGAAAATCAACGAATTCTCAAAAAATCTGTTAGTGAGAAATTGGATAAAATATCCACTAATATGAACAAATTATTTACTAAAGTTGGTCAGAAACTTGACTTATCATCATCCTCCTCATCCTCTAGCACATTCTAAGAACTAGGTTGTGATGTATTAGTTTGTTTTGTGTGAGCTTGTATTCTTTTTTTATTATGAAGTATCTTACGTATCATGTCATCTATTAAAAAAATCATCTATCTTATGTTTTTCTACCTTATCGTGTCTCTGGAGTAAAAGTATAGTATATAAGTTTATATATATACATACTTATTCACAAAATAAATAAGACACATAGATTAACATAACAATATCGATATACTTCTACCCACTCTGTCGACACATAACTGTCTGATTTGGTTATTTTTTAATTTTTGAAATTAAAATAACTAACTTATGTCTATTCATTTTGAATGAATTTCTCCCTATTTAAACACCTATTTCTTCCATAAATTTGTAATCTCTTCATTTCTACTTATCTCTATTTGCATCTCTTAACTACTTATTAAAAATGGCTTCCTTTTCTCAAAATCTAAGTGATAACCTTGAAGAAACTCTCAATTCATTCAAGAATATACTTACTTTTATTCTCCGCAATCAAAGGCACTTCGAACAAAGTCAAATGCAGATGATAAAAGAACAAGAGAAGCATTCCATTGCCTTCCGTTGGATGATTTCTGCCCTAAACAAAGATGATCTCGATGCAAATTCTATAGGAACTTTGATTCAAGATAATGAAGATTGGGAAGATATTAAAAAGGATCCTATCTTTCGAGAAGAAGGATGGGTTGAATTTCCTAGAAATATTTGATCTCCTTATGATTTGAATTGTTTGTTTTAGAATTGTTTGATATGATTTTATTTTATTTGATTAAAATAGATTTGGTTTGAATGACTTGTATAACATTACATGAAACATAGTATATATTGGGTTTAAACTTTCATACTTATCATGTCTTTATTATTAACTCATGTTGTTTTATATATACTCTGTCATAATTAGTCACATGTACTACAATATAAGACTAAGGGGGAGTTATATCAGTTTAGGATTAGTTTTTTTAATGACAAAGGGGGCGAAATATAAAATAGAGTAGTTAGAGTACTTAGGCTTATATTAAGGGGGATTATTAATTTTAGGGGGTGTTATTAGTTTTTTGGAGGAGTTATAGTGAAGGTGAAGTGTATTTTATAAACATAGGTTGTCATCATAAATAAGGAGGAGATTGTTAGTCCTTGAGATGATGGTTTTGATGACAACAACCTAAAGACTTGTTATAAAATATAAATACTAACATTATAGTTTAGATATATATGTATATGCAGGATATAACCATGGAGGTACTAAGAATGAAGACTATACAGTATAGAGATACAAGAATGAAGATATCAAGATTGAAAACTCATAGTATCAAGATAACAAAAGTTCAAGATTTCAAGAATACATGATAAGTATTGAGTCTAGAATTATGTTAAAACTTCTTGAAAGCACTTACATCTTTATTCGAAATTTATTCACGGAATGGAATCCACTTCGAGCCAGTTAAAAGGATGGAATCTGTGATGACCCGACTTTCTCACCATAGAAAATCGTGTCATCATGAAGAAAGAAAGGGTAAAAGAGAAAAGAAAGAGAAGAAAGAAGAAACAACATCAAAATCTCAACAGCAGAACGAATAAATTATATTAATAACATAAATATTACATAGTATACAACACTAATCAGAGTTACACAGAATATACATCACATACTTGACAGTGATAAACACCTGTCTAGTTATACAACTCAACAAAGAGATACCAACACAGAGAACACACAGCGGAAACTATATATCTACACGCAGAAGCCTCCTACACCATTGCTCCTCCATAATTCGTCAAAGCTAACCTGAATCCCTTGGTTACTCGTAAAAATTTGAGTACCCAAGAGTTTAAGAAAACAGAAGATAAACTCTGGCTCAGACATGGGTCTGGTTTGAGTAACAGGTTAAAGTTGCTTAACTTTTAAAAACCTTTGAAAAGAAAAGGTATCACATAAGACTTCCCACATATAAACATGGAAAAGTTTTTACCTTATGCTAACCAAAACATTTGATAGGAAATCCATTGATATTATAATAGGTCTAGGGTTTTCAAGTAAATATGAAATAGCCGAAATTGTTACATCTATTAAATTCCAGCTACTAGCCACAAAAGTGGGTAATACAATCAAAATCGTGGGCACTTATTGGATTTTGGATTCCATCAATGGCAGGGGTACCGGGGTACCGCCCGTCACAGTACGTAGCCTAGATCAACGTACCAAGGATCACTCCCAATCCCCTGCAACATAGTACCGGAACCATTCCTTGCTGAACAGTCTCGAACAAGACAACCCCGTAGTTGGCTTACGTTCCAACCGCTCACAGAGCCGAAATAAAAAGGGACTTCTAGACAGGGGAAAATCTCGTCCTACTTAGGCATGAACCACTTAGCCTTGCTGCACCTCCCTTGTTTTAGCAATTCCCGGTTGATGAGGCTTGAGGCTACGATTACCTTTAGAGAACATATCTCTTAGAATGCTCATCGTCCACCTAATGATGTTCTGAAAACATTCTATCCATACAAGTTCGTTCCGGGTTCGAACGAAACCGAAGGCATTATCTTGTAACACTCATTTGGAATCACCCTCAAAGTTAACGACGATAACCCTAGCACTCTGAATCTTATCTCGAATCTGAAAGTACTACTCCGCCAAACTCATCTCGGAATCACCCTAAGAGTTATACTGACGAATAGTCCTTACACCTCGAGTCTTCACTCTTCACAAGAGATTCACGACCTATCGTTAATTTGGATCGATGTGGTTTTCGGATATCCAAATATGGAAACCCGATCCCAGTCTCATCGAAATCCAAAGCGTATCTTTTAAGGCCAAGTTCTTTTAAAGGTTTAAAACAATTCAATTATTACTATACACACCAATAGATAATTCATAGATTCACAATAGATAATCATCGCAATAGATAATCCATATTATCATTTTCAAAAGGTAATCCAAATCATCATCACAATGCAACCAATGCATCCATATCACTCCACATTACTTATCTCATATTCTGAGATTCAAACCATTAAAGGCAAACAACGTCATCCATTCATATATAAGCAATGATTAATAATCACACCAAATATAATTAATTTAAAATGAATTAAATTAATTACATCATCTCTAATTAATTTAAAATGAATTAAATTAATTACTTCGTCAATATAAATCTTGCTTACACCACTATTAATTAATTATCAATCAATTAATTAATCATCAACCAATTATTCATTTCAATTAATCGTCCCTGATTAATCAACCTTTAATCACATTCAAGTAATTATCCACTAATTAATTTCTCAAATTAATTATACTTAACCAAATATAGTAATTAATCTTTAAATTACTTTCTTAATTAATTGACTATAATTAATTACAATGATCCCTAATTAATTACATTAATTAATCCCTTCATTATTAATTATTTCCAAACTAAATCCATTCTTAATTACTTCATTAATTATAATAATTAATGATCTCTAATTGTATTTTCTTTTTAAATTAATTACATTAAGTAATTAATCTTTATTAAACCATAATTGTTAATCACCCTTGATTAACTCCATTTAGTAATTAACTTCCCTTAATTACTTCACCAAATAGATCAATTACTCATTAATTAATTATCTCAAATTAATCCCTTGATTAATTCACAAAGTAATTATACTCAAATTACTTCATCATCAAATCACCTTCAATTAATTACATACAGTAATTACCCATAAATTAATTTCCTTAGTAATTTCTCTTCATTTAATTACATTAAGTAATTATACTCCATAAATCATCAAATGATTATTCTAAATTAATTAAACTGAATTAATAAACTTAATCTAATCAAATTAAACTCAATTAATTACTATAAGTAATTAATTCCTTTATTACTTCCATAAGTAATTATACTTAACAATTTACACAAATGATTATCTTTAAATTAATTAATCTAATTAATAATTAAAATTAATCACATTAATTAATTTTTAAATAATCCTTAGTTAATAACCTTTATTAACTATTTAACAATTCATTAATTATTTTCTAAAGTAATTAACTTATTTTAGTCATCATTGATTACAAATTAATCAACCATTAATAGCCCATTAATTAACCCCTAATTATTTAATTAATTAAGTGTTAACTGTAACTTAATTAATCCTTTATTAGTTGATTAATTAATTACTAATCATTAATTAAAAGTAAAATCTTATTTAATTAATGAGTCTTAAATTACAATTTAATTATTCTAAGAATAATTAATGTTAAACCTTTAAGATAAAACCCTTAATTACTTTAAGTAATTATTCATTTTATTTATCTACAAAATAATTTAATTATCTATTTAATTACCCTAAAAATTAAATGCATAACAAATCATTAAATTATAATTTTAACTTCAACAAGTTTTAAAATCAATTTAAAACCTTTAAATTTACATGATAAATAATACTTTTCTTATAAAAGAAATTTTACTAGAGTTTAAAAACAAATTCTAGTTTAAATTCAAACACTTAAATTTTCTTTATCATTCAAAATTGTTAAACACTGAAATTTATAAAAATTAAATTTATTTTAAACAAAGATTCAAATTCAGATTTGAATTAGTTTAAACTTTGTTTAAAACATTTCTTTACATTTCAATTTCCAATTTAAATTCAAATTTCTTTAAAAACATTTTTCAACAATAAACCCCTTTAAAGTATATTTAAACAAATTTGAATTTAAAAACTTATTCATTTCCATCTTAATATTCAAATTAAACTTGATTCCATAATTTAAAAATTAGATTTAAAACTCATTTTAAATCTTTGCTTTACACTTTTAAAATTCAGTTTAAATTTTGAAAACAAGACAGGTTTTCTAACCTGTAAACTAACTCGAACCCCAACTGATTCACTCGAGTAAAACACTAAATAAACTCGAGTAATCTCGAGTAACAGTCCACTTGCATTTATTCAAAACTTACAGTATTGTCAGGTTTAAACAAAAACCTGCAACAACCAAAACACCCGAGCCCACAAACAAATTACTTCGAGTCCAATGACCTACAGCTTCGACGAAAAACAAGAATAGCCCGAACCTCACTCGAGAACCCACTCATCCCCAAACCATCAGCTAACACCAAGATCACCGTGCACCTGCACCACCGCTGCAACCAACTCCGACCCCTCGCGACCACACTCGCAAGTCAGTGATCACCTTCCAACTAATTTCTGACCATCAAACGACTTACAGAAACCAAAAATCAAAAACGAGCATTCGAGCTCAAAACAGAAAGCAATGTCAAAACTGGAAATTACCGAAAATCTCTCGCCTCCGCTCACCAGAATGGCTTCGCCTCCGGCCACGAACACTTCCATACCCCAACAATCACTTACTAGAATCTGGAGGAACTCAATCATTTATAGGGGTTGCATCGATCAATTTCTGATCAACTAAAGAAACTAGGGTTATAATTTAAATCCTAAATCATTACTGCCTAAATGCTCAGATCCACCTCCCTCTATTTTTCCTCGCATCTACGATCATCACTCCATCACCAGAAACGATACTGTCCATCCCGACTTCTCAGATTGACAGAATCACCCCAAAATACCATTTCTGGTTAAACCAGAAATTTTCATTCAATTTCAAACTAAAAATTCAGATTTTAGTTTTAAAATTCAAGTTTTTGTTTATGTGATCAGTTTATACACTTGAATCAAGAAATCTGAAAAGTTAAAATTTTAATTACAAAAGTTTGTTTTGTTATATTTGTGTTTTCAGAGACATTTCAGGTTTTCTTCATATTATAAAATTAAAACTTTAACTTATATTTCATGACCATATATTGTTTTGAATCTTGAACCTTAACAAAGATATAAACATAAGATCATGATTTTGACCAGAGTTTAAACCAAGAATTCTAGAACAGGCAAGAACATATTTTCTACAGCAAGCATATATTCAAACATCTACGAGTAATGAACTTGTAAATTTGCATGAAAACACACTTATTTCTAGATTAATCAAGCAACTAATTTATACTTAAGTTTATTTAGTTTAAAATTTTACTCACCAGAATTTTATATGAGCAGAGAACATGTATTTTTTGAAAAGATTGAACTTGAATTGCTTTGAACTGAAAACTTCATGTTGCTTCTTGGTTTGCTTTTTTAAAAACTACAGTTTTCTTTTAAAACCATTCATCTTCTTTTTGTACAATGCTTTGCTTCCTGATTTCATTTGCATGTTTCTAGAAAAATGCAGGCTTGATGAAGTTTCAAAACAGAAAAGTAGGAAGACTGCAGGACTTTGAATTGCAAATTGATTTCAGGTTAAGGACATTGAAGAGAGCTTCAGGTTAAACATTGATTTGCACTTCAGGTTGATGTTTTGAAGGGCTACAGGTTTATGATTTATATTTCAAGTTTGAGTATGATTCAGATGGTTTTGGTTTAGAGGAAACATTAGTTTCTAGGTTTGGGTTTTGAGGGGAAATTACAGATTTGTTTTGAACAGAATATTGTTTTTTCTTTAAGAAGATGATTTTCAGATTTTTAGATCTTGGTTTAGATGTTGGCTGAAGATTTCTCATGTTTTGAAAAAACAAAGAATAGAAAATAAAATGAAATGAGGAGTAATATGTTTATATAAGTAGTTTTTGATTTAACTAAAATAAAAGAAAAAGAAAAATAAACCAAATAGGAAACTTGTTAAAATTTTAACATTCATCGCTTGATTAATTTATGGCTTAACACATGTCTACTAGGTGTCTTAAAAACTTACACATGTAAATTTAAGTATTTAAAATTTAATTTTAATTGTTTATAAAAACTTTTAAATCTTAATTTATTACTTTTTATGTTTATATAAATAAATTTTTCTCTTTTTCTTTATAGAAAATAAAAAACAATTTATAATTAAAAGCTTATTCAAATATTTTTAAGTATTTATTCTTTTGAATTTCAGAACAATTAAATCCAAATTTAAATTAAATTATAAAACCTAGTTTAAAAATCAAGTTATATATATATGCATATATAACTCTTATTAAAGAATTTAAAAATAACAAATTTAACCAATTTAAATGATTTATAAAAGAGATTATAAGTTACTCCTATTTCTCAATATATTAAGATCATTTGTAAATTGTATTTTAGATTCTTATATATAATTTCAAGCAATATTTTAAAAAGAAAATAAAACAAAGTTTTGATGTTAATCTAATTTAAATTCATATTAAGCTAATTAAATAAAATTTTAAAAAAAATAAGATTTACCTTTAATATTTACAAACCATATAGATATTTATTGAATTACTTTGAAAAGTTAAATGTTTAGATTTAAATCAAAATTTCCAATTTACCAAATATAAATTAGAATTAGAAAATTGATTCATTGACTAAGTTCCAAATCAAAGTTTACCAATTTACAATATATACCATTATATATATTATAAACAGAAAATAATTTATCAGCTTTAAAAAAATAAAATCTTCCAATTTAAATATTTATTAAAAGAAGATTATTAGATCACTTCAAAATTTTATTATCAAAAATTATCAAATCAATTTAATTTTTAACACAGATTATTAAATTTATATTGCCAAATTTCTGGGATATCACATTCCTCCCCTTTAAAAGAATTTCGTCCTCGAAACTTAAAAGCAAATGTAATTTAATAATCTATCTTAAGATTTTATTTTAAAACACAAGCATATATTACCAAACATATGCTGACAACCATAGCAACCAATTCATTCAAACCAATAAATCTGACTATCCAGACAAAATTATGGATAGGATTTCCTAGAGTTTCCCAAGTATAAATATCGGGATACTCGCTCTACAAAACCCAAACAATCTATACTACTAAGCTACAGAGCTCCTATCCAACTAGATCTACAAAACTAAACAGGGATATCAGACTACAGACAAGTCTTTCTCAACAATCACATCCTCCTGAAATGCTGGTTCCATAACCAGAGATAAATCGTACACGTGCTCCCTCAGAGATACGTGAAACACAACGAATCCCGGTTATCCAAACTGGTAATTCAACCTTGAAAATCAAACACCAATTCTCACAGGAACACAGAAAAGATCCTAAACACCTCGTAGCTGACTTACCCAATCTTACTCAATCTCAAATCTCCGAATCTGGAATCCAAATTCCTTCGTCTCTTATCCACAGATCACTTCTGACGATCCTAGGCTACCTTCATCTTTCTCGATCAGCTCAACCTTCACTGATGTTTCTAGAAACAAACTAGACCAAAACAACCCAATTGATGATCTCCTCAAGATTAATCCCAAACCAAGAATACCAACTCTACTCCACAAACATCAGAAGACTAACTTACTTCTCCTATTTGGAAAAGACAAAACTAAAGCACTCCCTAACAGCTTCCGTTGCAAAACTCTTATCTGGAGTAGATGAAAAACTCGAGCACAAACTGGACAACACATCTCAGAAATATGGTTCAACAAATCCATAAAAGAAAACTCAAATGCCCCACCTGATCCTAAGCTGAACCACCGGTAGCAATACTGGAATCCAGTCGATAAGAAAACTTAACCTCCAAATACGGACAAACCTCTAATAACTCAAGAGAATACTCAAACTATCGCAAGTCACTTTTGCGATCAACCAGTCCAATATCCAAAGAAAACTGTTCTCTCTTTACCAATCAGAACAGCTTACGCTTATCAAGCCAATCCATCGAAGAAATGGATCCACTCTACTACTTATGAACTCCGCCTTCAGAAAAACTGCTAACCAGAAGACCCTCCTGCAAGAACAGAATACTCTGAGCTGCACTTTTGATACCGATGCCAAAGTCTTCCTAACCCAAAGCTCTTCGAGAAACTCAGGCCTCAAACGAGACAGAAACATCCTGCGGAACCCAGCAACAACATCGAAGCAGACATACTTCCTCAACTTGTCCTAAAGAAACATCTTCGAAGATATCTATAGTCACGGCGTCTCATCACACAGCTGCTAATTCCTGAGGTATCAAGATACCATTATTCTCTTCAGCCTAGCCGACAGATCCAAACTCTACTCATCCAACTCAAAAATAAACTCCGAACCTTTAAAAGGTTTCCTTTAGAGATCAATGAAGTCCTTACATCCAGCTGCAAAGCTCACTCGAGACGGTATTAGATCTACAGTCTCGACAGATACACTTCCAACCTCAACACTCAAACTCCAACCAATGGTAGTTGTGTTACACACTCACTACCTTATCTACCTTTATAACCTATATCGGAAAACCTGTACGGGTAACCCAACAAATAGGTAGATATATATATATATATATATATATATATATATATATATTCAAAATTACAAATACGCTCTCTCAAGAAAGAAATTACTTCAAAGCCTAGGTATTCGCTCAACCTAGCGCTCAGATACAACCTGTGACGACTCGACTTTCTCACCACAGAAAATCGTATCATCATGAAGAAATAAAGGGACAGAAAAGAGAAAAGAAAGAGAAGAAAGAAGAACAGCATCCGAATATCAATAGCGGAACGAATAAATTATACTAATAACATAAATATTACATAGTATACAACACTAATCAGAGTTACACAGAATATACATCACATACTAGACAGTTATAAACACCTGTCTAGTTATACAACTCAATACAACTCAACAAAGAGATACCAACATAGAGAACACACAGCACGCAGAAGCCTCCCACTCCATTGCTCCTCCACAATTCGTCAAAGCTAACCTGAATCCCTTGGCTACTCGTAAATATTTGAGTACCCAAGAGTTTAAGAAAATAGAAGATAAACTCTGGGTCAGACATGGGTCCGGTGTTAGTAACAGGTTAAAGTTGATTAACTTTGAAAAACCTTGGAAAAGAAAAGGTATCACGTAAGACTTCCCGAACATAAACATGGAATTTTTTTTACCTTACGCTAACCAAAGCATTTGATAGGAATTCCAGTGATATTATAATAGGTCAAGGGTTTTCAAGTAAATATGAAACAGCCGAAATTGTTACATCTATTAAACTCCAGCTACTAGCCACAAAGTGGGTAATACAATCAAAACCGTTGGCACATAATGGATTTTGGATTCCATCAATGGCAGGGCTACCGGGGTATCGCCCGTCACAGTACGTAGCCTAGATCAACGTACCTAGGATCACTCCCAATCCCCTGCAACACAAGACCGGAACCATTCCTTACTGAACAGTCCCGAACAAGACAACCCCGCAGTTGGCTTATGTTCCAACCGCCCACACAGCCGAAATAAAAAGGGACTTCTAGACAGGTGAAAATCTCGTCCTACTTGGGCATGACCCACTTAACCTTGCCGCACCTCCCCTGTTTTAGCAATTCCCGATTGATGAGGCTTGAGGATACGATTACCTATAGAGAACACATCTCTTAGAATGCTCATCATCCACCTGACGATGTTCTGAAAGCATTCAATCCATACAAGTTTGTTCCGGGTTCGAACGAAACCGAAGGCATTATCTCGTTACACTCATTTTGGAATCACCCTCAGAGTTAACGACGATAACCCTTGTACTCTGAATCTTATCTCGAATATGAAAGTACTACTCCGTCAAACTCATCTCGGAATCACCCTAAGAATTATACTGACGAATAGTACTTACACATCGAGTCTTCACTCTTCACAAGAGATTCACGACCTATCGTTAATTTGGATCGATGTGGTTTTCGGATATCCAAATATCAAAACCCGATCACGGTCTCATCGAAATCCAAAGCATATCTTTTAAGGCCAAGTTGTTTTAAAGGTTTAAAACAATTCAATTATCAGTAGACACACCAATAGATAATTCACAGATTCATAATAGATGATCATCACAATAGATAATCCAAATCATCATCACAATGGAACCAATGCATCCATATCACTCAACATTACTTGTCTCATATTCTGAGATTCAAACCATTCAAGGCAAACAACATCATCCATTCATATATAAGCAATGATTAATAATCACACCAAATATAATTAATTTAAAATGAATTAAATTAATTACATCATCTCTAATTAATTTAAAATGAATTAAATTAATTACTTCATCAATATAAATCTTGCTTACACCATTATTAATTAATTATCAATCAATTAATTAATCATCAACCAATTATTCTTTTTAATTAATCATCCCTGATTAATTAACCTTTAATTACATTCAAGTAATTATCCACAAATTAATTTCTCAAATTAATTATACTTAACCAAATACAGTAATTAATCTATAAATTAATTTCTTAATTAATTAACTATAATTAATTACAATAATCCTTAATTAATTACATTAATTAATCCCTTCATTTATTAAATATTTCGAAAATAAATCCATTCTTAATTACTTCATTAACTATAATAATTAATGATCTCTAATTATATTTTCTTTTTAAATTAATTACATTAAGTAATTAATCTTTATTAAACCATAATTGTTAATCACCCTTGATTAACTCCATTCAGTAATTAACTTCCCTTAATTACTTCACCAAATAAATAAATTACTCATTAATTAATTATCTTAAATTAATCCCTTGATTAATTCACAAAGTAATTATACTCAAATTACTTAATCATCAAATCACCTTCAATTAATTACATACAGTAATTACCCATAAATTACTTTCCTTAGTAATTTCTCTTCATTTAATTACATTAAGTAATTATACTCCACAAAATCATCAAATGATTATTCTAAATTAATTAAACTGAATTAATTAACTTAGTCTAATCAAATTAAGCTCAATTAATTACAATAAGTAATTAACTCCTTTATTACATCCATAAGTAATTATACTTAACAATTTACACAAATGATTATCTTCAAATTAATTAATCTAATTAATAATTAAAATTAATCACATCAATTAATTGTTGAATAATCCTTAGCTAATAACCTTTATTAACTATTTAACAATTCATTAATTATTTTCTAAAGTAATTAACTTATTTTAATCATCATTGATTACAAATTAATTGACCATTAATAGCCCATTAATTAACCCCTAATAATTTAATTAATTAAGTGTTAACTGTAACTTAATTAATCCTTTATTACTTTATTAATTAATTATTAATCATTAATTAAAAATCAAATCAAATTTAATTAATGAATCTTAAATTACACGTTAATTATTCTAAGAATAATTAATCTTAAACCTTTAAGATAAAACCCTTAATTACTTTAAGTAATTATTCATTTTATTTATCTATAAAATAATTTAATTATCTATTTAATTACCCTAAAAATTAAATGCATAACAAATCATTAAATTCTAATTTTAAATTCAACAAGTTTTAAAATCAATTTAAAACCTTTAAATTTACATGATAAATAATACTTTTCTTATAAAAGAAATTTTACAAGAGTTTAAAAACAAATTCTGTTTTAAATTCAAACAGTTAAATTTTCTTTATCATTCAAAATTGTTAAACACTTAAATTTATAAAACTTAAATTTATTTTAAACCTAAGATTCAAATTTGAATTTGAATTAGTTTAAACTTTGTTTAAAACATTTCTTTACATTTTAATTTCCAATTTAAATTCAAATTACTTTAAAAACATTTTTAAACAATAAACCCCTTTAAAGTATATTTAAACAAATTTGAATTTAAAAACTTATTCATTTCCAACTTAATATTCAAATTAAACTTGAATCCATAATTAAAAATTAGATTTAATACTCATTTTAAATCTTTTCTTTACACTTTTAAAATTCAGTTTAAATTTTGAAAGAAAGACAAGTTTTCTAACCTGTAAACTAACTCGAATCCCAAATGATTCACTCGAGTAAAACACTAAAAAAACTCGAGTAAACTCGAGTAACATTCCACTTGCATTTATTCAAAACTTACAGTATTATCAGGTTTAAACAAAAACCTACAACAACCAAAATACCCGAGCCCACAAACAAATTACTTCGAGTCCAATGACCTATAGCTTCGAGAAAAAACAAGAATAGCCCAAACCTCACTCGAGAACCCACTCTTCCCCAAACCATCAGCTGATACTAAGATCACCATGCACCTGCACCACCGCCACAACCAACTCCGACACGTCGTGACCACACTCGCAAGTTAGCGATCACCTTCCAACTAATTTCCGACCATCAAACGACTTGCAGAAACCAAAAATCAAAAATGAGCATTCGAGCTCAAAATAGGAAGCAATGTCGAAACTGGAAATTACCAAAAATCTCTTGCCTTCGATGACCAGAATGGCTTCACCTCCGGTGACGAGCACTTCCATGCCCAACAATCACCTACTAGAATTTGGAGGAACTCGATCATTCATAGGGGTTTTGTCGATCAATTTCTGATCAACTAAAGAAACCAGGGTTATAAATTTAAATCCTAAATCATTACTGCCTAAATGCTCAGATCCACCTCCCTCTATTTTTCCTTGCATCTACGATCATCACTCCATCACAAGAAACGATACTGTCCATCCCGACTTCTCAGATTGACAGAATCACTCCAAAATACCATTTCTGGTTAAATCAGAAATGTTCATCCAATTTCAAACTAAAAATTCAGATTTTAGTTTTAAAATTGAAGTTTTGTTTATGTGATCGGTTTATATACTTGAATCAAGAAATCTGAAAAGTTAAAATTTTAATTACAAAAGTTTGTTCTGTTATATTTTGTGTTTTCAAAGACATTTTAGGTTTTCTTCATATTAAATAAAATTAAAATTTAACTTATATTTCATAACCATATATTGTTTTTAATATTGAACCTTAACAAAGATTTAAACATAAGACATGATTTTGACCAGAGTTTAAACCTGGAATTCTAGAACAGGCAAGAACATATTTTCAACAGCAAGCATATATTCATATATCTACCGGTAACAAACTTGTAAATTTGCATGCAAACACACTTATTTCTAGAGTAATCAAGCAACCAATTTATACTTAAGTTTGTTTAGTATAAAATGTTACTCACTAGAATTTTATATGAGCAGAGCACGTGTTTTTTTGAAAAACTTGAACATGAATTGCTTTGAATTGAAAACTTCATGTTGCTTCTCGGTTTTCTTTTTTAAAAACTGCAGTTTTCTTTTAAAAACATTCATCTTGTTTTTGTACAATGCTTTTCTTCCTGATTTCATTTGCATGTTTCCAGAAAAATGCAGGCTTGATGAAGTTTCAAAACAGAAAAGAAGGAAGACATCAGGACTCTGAATTGCAAATTAATTTCAAGTTAAGGACATTGAAGAGAGCTTCAAGTTAAACTTTGATTTGCACTTCAGGTTGATGTTTTGAAGGGCTACAGGTTTATGATTTGTATTTCAAGTTTGAGTATGATTCAGATGGTTTGGTTTAGAGGAAACATTAGTTTTTAGGTTGGGGTTTGGAGGGGAAATGACAGATTTGTTTTGAACAGAATTCTATTTTTTTGAAGAAGATGATTTTCAGATTTTTATATCTTGGTTTAGATGTTGGCTGAAGATTTATCATGTTTTGAAAAAAAAATAGAAAAGAAAATGAAACGAGGAGTAATATGTTTATATAAGTAGTTCTTGATTTAATTAAAATAAAAGAAAAAATAAAATAAACCAAATAGGACACTTGTTCAAATTTTAACATTTGTCACTTGATTAATTTATGGCTTAACACATGTCTACTAGGTGTGTTAAGAAACTTACACATGTAAATTTAAGTATTTTAATTTTAATTTAAATTATTTATAAAAACCTTTAAATCTTAATTTATTACTTTTTATGTTTATATAAATAAATTTATCTCTTTTTCTTTATAGAAAATAAAACAAAATAATTTATAATTAAAAGCTTATTCAAATATTTTTAAGTATTTATTCTTTTAAATTTCAAAAAATTTAAATCCAAATTTAAATTAAATTATAAAACCTATTTTAAAAATTAAGTTATATATATATATATATATGCATATATAACTCTTATTAAAGAATTTAAAAATAACAAATTTAACCAATTTAAATGATTTATGAAAGAGATTATAAATTACTCTTGTTTCTCAATATATTAAGATCATTTGTAAATTGTATTTTAGATTTTTATATATAATTTCAAGCAATATTTTAAAAAGAAAATAAAACAAAGCTTTGATGTTAATCTAATTTAAATTCATATTAAGATAATTAAATAAAATTTTAAACAAATCAGATTTACCTTTAATATTTACAAACCATATAGATATTTATTGAATTGCTTTTAAAAGTTAAATGTTTAAATTTAAATCAAAATTTCCAATTTACCTAATATAAATTAGAATTAGAAAATTGATTCATTTACTAAGTTCCAAATCAAAGTTTATCAATTTACAATATATACAATTATATATATTACAAACAGAAAACAATTTATTAGCTTTAAAAAAAAAAATCTTCCAATTTAAATATTTATTAAAAGAAGATTATTAGATCACTTCAAAATTTTATTATCAAAAATTATCAAATCAATTTAATTTTTAACACAGATTATTAAATTTATATTGCCAAATATCCGGGATATCACAGAACCCTAATGGGATGGAACCTACGACAATATTTAGTGGAACATATAGTGGTCCTATTTTGATATCCACTAATTTTATAAAAATACTTTTCAAAAATATATCTCTTGTTTTTAAAAAATGTTTTCAAAACTTTCTTTTCAAAAAGACATCACTCTTGGTTTTAAATATTTTAGCCTCAAAACTATTTCTATCATTTTTTATATTGTTATTTCAAAATTATCCTTATTTTTAAACCGTCTCTTGTTTTAAATATTTAGCTTTAAAATATTTATATACTTAGATTTTAAATTACTTTACAGATTAAGATTATATATTAAAAATTACTTTTATATGCTTAAACTATATTCAAACATATTTACAAAGTTTAGAAATTATTTTGACAAATTATAGAAACCAATTTTAATAAGAAAATCAAAATCATTAATTTTTCCTAGAGCATGTCGACATCCTTTGACCCCCATGTCGACATGGTGCCCGTTAAATTCAAAATTCAAAATTTCAAAAAAAGTGTCTATTCGTCGTATCCTTTCACAAATAGATATGGTTGTTGATCTTCTATAAATACCAATAGTTCTAAACGAATTTTGCATCCGATTTCACTTGTTTTCTTTCCTCTTTATCTTCCAAATTTATCCTAAAGAATCCCAAACTATACTCTGCCGAAGTACCAAGTGAATCAAACTTAATTATATCTTGTTTGATTCTCTACCACTCTATCCATAAAATCTCGATGCTATTCAGAGTTAAGGATCTTTTGTAAATCAAACTATTGAGTAAAAGGTGCGGTTGAGCCTTGAAATCAATTGGGTGTGATTGTAGCCCCAGAAATCAATTAGGTGATCTTGTTGCCTGGATAAATCAAGAGAGTTGCCCTGAACTTTGATGCAGCGCGATCTACAATTTCACAAAGGTTAGGTCGTCCACGACCGAATGGAGGAGTTTTAGGTCGTCTACGACCTAATGAGTCACGTGAATGGAAGCTCACGACCTAGTTAAGTCGCTTGAAGATTTATGCTGCATGGAGCTTAGGTCGCGTGAAGTGATGAGGAAGCTATCCTCTTAAGTCGTTGTGGTTTTAAGTCGTGACCTTTGTTAGTCGTAAGTCATCCGTGTTTATATGTGTTGTATTGTGTTTTGTAAGTCGTAAGTCATTGTGTCTTGAGTTGCTATATTGTATAGTGTGATGTTGTCCGTGTTTCTTATGTCGTTGGGTCGTAGGTCGCGACCTTGTTTAGATCGTTAAGTCGTATCTTTTTAAATCGTTAAGTCGTGTTATTTTTGAGTTGTGTATATGTTGTGTTGTTAAGTCGCTGTGTTATATATATATATTTGTGTTGAGTCGTTTGTACAAGGTCGTGTGAGGATGGTTTGAAGTAGTGGTTAGGTCGTTACCGACCTTAGTTAGGTCGAAGGTCGCGGCTATGTAGGTCATGCGTGTACTAAGTCGTGTGGGTTGTAAACTGATAGGTCGTGTACGACCTATGTTAGGTCGGGGGTGTGTTTTGTTGTGATGTGTTGAGTTGTAACGCCTATAAATAGGCATGTTGGGTCATTTGTAAAGGTTGGTCATTTTTGAATAAAATTCTTGTTTGTTAGCATTGTGCTTCCATTAAATCGGTAGTTGAGTGTGATCTCCTATCTCCACCTGCGGTATTCGAGTGCGCTCGAATCAACGTTCGTTGAAGCCAATTCGCGGAATCAAGTGCGCTTAATCAACACTCGAAGAATTGTAGATCTCTCTTCAGGGTATCGTGCGCGATCAACGTGTCAGAGATAGCTAGAATTCAGTATCTTCGGATCAACCAATTTGGGCCTTTCGGTATACTTCAATCCATCGATCGCCACTTTCACAGTTACATCTGTTTTTCCATATTACCGCTGCGTCAATTTGGTATCAGAGCTAGACTTAGCCAATCATAGCTAAGCCGATTCTTGGAGCCATGTATTGTTGAAGTTTAAGTTGAAGATTGAAGTTTGTATTTGAGTTTGTTGAAGTATTTGTGATTTGTGTTGAAGATTATTTGATTCAATCATGCCGCCGAGAAGAGCTAACCGCCATCAAAATGTTGAAGCATTGTATAGAAGGGAAGAAGCCGAGCAGATGGAACAACGCATTAATGAGAAATTGATCAAGGTATTGGGAAGTTAGAGAAATTGATGAATGACTTGAATCAAAGTCAAAGGTCGCCAGTCTCGAACCATGGAGGAAACAGAGTTTCGCCATCGGTTACGGAAGTGAGAAGGGTGCCGCCACAATCTTTTAGAGAAAGAAGAGAAACATTAATTTCATCGAGGAGAGATCACCATGACTATGGACATGAAGAGAGAAGAACTCCACGTGAGTTTGAGGATGAACCATATAGAGATGAAGAGAGACATAGTAGAAGGGACATGCGTGATCGAAGGGGTGATGATGGTCGAGATCGATATGGACATACATTTGATTTTGATAAAGATGGTGATAGAGCTAGCATTCATTATCGAGATCGAGACCAAGTTCAAAATTCATATTGGGATGTAGATGATGATCGTCGATGGGAGTCGGGTATGAAGATGGAAATTCCTGAATTCAAGGGTGGAATGGTTGCAGAAGAATTCTTGGACTAGTTGTCTAATGTTGAAGAAATTTTTGATTTCAAATAAGTTCCTGAGAATCGAAGAGTTAAGTTGGTTACTACTCGTTTGAGAGGTAGAGGTATGGCATAGTGGCAGCAAACTAAACTTGCACGGGAGAGAATGGGGAAGTCAAAGATTGAATCATGGGAGAAGATGAAGAAGATGATGAAAGCTACATTCTTGCCTTACAATTATCAGTCACTCATGTATCAAAGGTTGCAGAATCTGAGGCAAGGGACGAAGACTGTTAATGATTATGTTGATGAATTTTATCAATTGATTGCTCGAAATGAAATTATGGAGACAGAGGAACAATTGACTGCTAGGTTTGTTGGAGGGTTGAGAATGTAGATCAAGACATGGTTAATATGTTTGATCCTAGATCTGTAGCTGAACCACATCAGAAAGCGTTGGCTTGGGAGAAGCAGGGAAGACGTGGAGGTGGTGTGTTTACAAGTTCCAATATTCAGAACAATGGAGCTAGTGGGAGTTCCAATGTTTCTAAAACTATCAGTAGACCAGTTGTGAATGAAGTTGCGAAGGCTAAGGGTCACAAGAATAATGAATGTCTGAAGCCGAAGAAACGAACTATGATTGCTGAAGTTGAAGGTGAGGATGTTGGTGAAGGTTATTCTAGTCCAGTTGAGGAGGATGAACATGATGTTGCGTCAGGAGATGAAGGATGTAATCTAATGATGAGGAGGTCTTGTTTAATACCGAAGCAGGAAGAAGAGGCTAGCTGGTTGAGGAGTAACATCTTTCAGTCAACGTGCACTATTCTGAGGAAGGTTTGTAAATTTGTGATTGACGCAGGAAGTTGTGACAATATTATTTCTACCGAAGCCGTGAGCAAGTTGAAGCTGAAAACGGAGAAGCATCCAAATCCTTACAAGTTAGCATGGCTAAGAAAAGGAGGAGAGGTGAAGGTGGACAGGCGAGTTCAAGTTCCATTGTCTATTGAGAAGAAGTATAAAGACGAGATCTGGTGTGATGTTGTGGAGATGGATGTTTGTCACTTACTTTTGGGAAGACCATGGCAGTATGATCGAGCAGTGCAACATGACGGTCGAACCAATAGCTACAGCTTTATGTTTGAAGGTGTTAAGATCATTTTGGTTCCAAAGAAGAGACAGCAAGGAGAGAGCAAATCAGAGGAAATTGAGGAGCTGAACACTTTGTTGACTTTGAAGGAATTCATCGAAGAAGTAGAGGAGAGTCCAGAGGTGTTTTTGTTGATTGGACATGAAGCTACTGAATCCTTTGAAGTTCCAGAGGAAGTAAAACCGATATTGGAAGAATTCAGTGATGTGTTTCCAGAAGAGTTACCAAGGGAGCTACCGCCTTTAAGGGATATTCAACATCAGATTGATCTTGTTCCAGGGTCAATTTTACCTCACAGGCCACATTACAGGATGAGTCCTAAAGAGCATGAAGAACTAAGAAGGCAGGTGGAGGAGTTGTTAGAACAAGGGTGTGTTCAGGAGAGCTTGAGTCCATGTGCTGTGCCAGCCTTATTGGTACCGAAGAAGGATGGAACGTGGAAAATGTGTACGGACGGTCGGGCTCTAAACAAGATCACTGTGAGATACAGATTTCCTATGCCAAGGTTTGATGATTTGATTGACCAGTTGAGTGGAGCTGTTGTGTTTTAGAAGATTGACTTGAAGAGTGGATACCATCAAATTCGTATTAGACCGGGTGATGAGTGGAAGACTGCTTTTAAAACGAGGGAAGGTTTATACGAATGGCTGGTTATGCCATTTGGCTTGTCCAATGCTCCGAGTACTTTTATGAGGGCGATGAACCAGATTTTCAGACCATTCATTCGGAAGTTTGTAGTAGTTTACTTTGACAATATTTTGATCTATAGTGGGAGTATGGAAAAGCATTTCCAGCATTTGCGTGAAGTATTATTGATTCTACGACAGGAGAGATTTTATGCTGCAAAGAAGAAGTGTGTGTTCATGAGGCACAGAGTTTTTTTTTGGGATATGTTCTGTCGAAGGAAGGCATTCAAGTGGATGAAAGTAAAGTAGAGGCTGTCAAGTCTTGGCCACAACCCAAGACAATTACTGAAGTGAGAAGCTTTAATAGGTTGGTTTCATTTTACCGAAGATTCGTTCCACACTTTAGCATTGTAATGGAACTTGTAACCGATTGCATGAAAGAAAAGAAGTTTGCATGGTCAGAGGAAGCAGGGGTTGCTTTTGAGGAGATCAAGTCACTATTGACGTCGGCGCCAATTCTAGTTTTACCGGATTTTCAGTTGTTGTTTGAGTTACATACCGGTGCTTCGAAAGTTGGAATTGGTGGAGTTTTGAGTCAGAAAAGAAGACCAGTTGCTTATTTCAGTGAGAAATTGTCTGGAGCTAAGTTGAGATATAGCACTTATGACGTGGAATTTTACGCAATTGTTCAAGCTGTGAAGCACTGGAGACATTATCTGTTTCAGAAGGAGTTTGTTCTTTATACGGATCATGAAGCTTTGAAGCATTTGCAAGGGCAGGACAAAATTTCAGCTAGGCACGCTTCATGGGTCGCATATCTACAACAGTTTACTTTTGTCGTGAAACTCAAATCAGGGGTGACGAATCGCGTGGCTGGTGCTTTGAGTAGGAGGAGTCATTTATTAACGACAATGAAAGTTGAGGTGACAGGTTTTGAATTATTGCCAGAGCTGATTGAAGAAGATCCTTACTTCATGAAATTTGTTGAAAAAGTCAAGGAGGGGAGTGCTGATGAATTTGTGTTGGTGGATGGTTTTCTGTTTAATGGAAATCGATTATGTATACCAAATAGCAGCTTGAGAATGAAGATTATCAAGGAGTTGCATGAGGAAGGACATGTAGGACGGGATCGCATGTTGCATTTGATTTCTCAATCTTACTTTTGACCGTCAATGAGGAAAGAGGTTGAACGGTTTGTGGAGAGATGTCATATCTGTCAGGTTTCGAAGGGAACAGCGACCAATGCGGGGTTATATACGCCGTTAACTGTACCGACTAAACCTTGGGTTGATGTGAGTATGGACTTTATGTTGGGATTACTGTGAACGCAGCGTGGTAACGATTCCATTTATGTGGTGGTTGACCGATTTTCAAAAATGGCACATTTTATTGCTTGTAAGAAGACGGCGGATGTCGTTCATGTTGCTTAGTTATTTTTCAAAGAGATCTATCGACTTCATGGGTTACCAGAGTCTATTGTATCGGATAGAGATACTCGTTTTCTGAGTCATTTTTGGCTAAGTTTGTGGAAGATGGTCGGAACGAAGTTGAATTTTAGTAGTGCTTACCATCTGCAAACTGATGGGCAAACGGAGATGGTTAACAGATCGTTGGGAAATTTATTGAGATGTCTGGTGAAAGATAATCTGAAAAGTTGGGATGTGAAGTTATGTCAAGCATAATTTGCTCATAATCATGCGGTGAATCGTAGTACAGGTTTCAGTCCATTTCAGATTGTGTATTCGAGCTTACCGAAGGGACCGTTGGATTTGACAACAGTGCCATATCAGAGGGGAGTTGTTAAGCGGGCTAGTGACTTCATAAATGAGTTACAGGAGTGCCACAGAACTGTTCATGAACGGTTGCTTGCATCTAATGAAAAATATAAACAGCTGGCAGACAAGAAGCGGAGAAGTGTGAGTTTCGAGGAAGGTTACTTGGTTTACGCGGTGTTGACAAAAGATCGTTTTCTGGTAGGAACGTACAATAAATTGAAGGCGCGAAAGATTGGTCCTATAAAATTTTTGAAGAAAATCAATGAGAATGCGTATCAATTGAAATTACCAGATGATGTTAATACTTCTGATGTTTTCAACATCAAATACTTAATTCCGTATCATGGAAATGAATTTGTGATGGAGGAAGAGAGTGAAAATTCGAGGTACGGGTTTTAGCAATGAATTTTCCTTTTCTTTCGCTAGCGTTATGCTTAACACAAGTTTTGCTTGCTCAGTTTGTGTTAATCATTTGTTGGCCATGGATTTTCCTTCCTTTTTCCACATTTCGCTCAAAGCAAAGGGTTGAAGGGAGATAGTGCATCAAGCTATTCGCAAGGGCCAACTTGATCCTCTTCCCCAGGGATCCCAGATGATGGAACCCTAGGAGAGCCGCCGACTCCAACAATCGTCATCACCCAGGTTCGGGTCCATAAGCAGTGACAATCGCCCTATGAAGACTCGCTTTCGCTACGGCTCCGGTGGGTTCCTTACGTTCGCAAGAATGAAACTCAAAGGAATTGACAGGGGCCCGCACAAGCGGTGGAGCATGTGGCTACTTCTGTTCTGATTCCAGCTCAGCGCAATCATTTCATTTAAGACTTAGAGTTTGAATTCTTTTCTTTTATTTCTTGAATCATTGAATTGAATTGAACTGCTAAGAACTGATAATTAAAGTTTCATTCAAATTAATCCCCAGGGATCCCAGATGATGGAACCCTAGGAGAGCCGCCGACTCCAACAATCGTCCATGTACGATCCATACTAGATCTGACCAACTTCCAGAACTCAACTTGTTGATTCTCTTTCGTCTATCGGTCGGCCGGCTTTAAGCAACCTTTTTCCCTCGGTCTAAGAATAGTTTGGATCGGTCCCTAATTAATATACTGGGGCTGGATCGGTCCAAGCTCGAAGTATATTGGATCGGTCGCCTCACCCGAAAACCTACAGGCGCCTGGCTCCCCCAATTGATCGGGGTCGCCAATGAATATATGGGGCAAAGCTCTCTCTTTTTCATCTCGTGCCAGATGCAACAAAAGAGTAGTCCTTTTTCCTTTTCGCGAACCACGACGACAGAGGCTCCCTATGGTCGCCCTGCCTGAATCAGAGCTTTTGATCTTTGTTTATAGTCATCGACTCCCAGGAAAGGGTAGAAGAATAGGACCTATTATGGGACATCGATCCAGTAGATTAATAGAAAGGCGTAACGATCTGGGCGGGTTGGCGTTCCATAATGTTGGGGAAAAAGAGCTTCTTGAGCGGTAAGGAAGCGAAGCAGCTTATGAGGCGACCTCTTCATGAGGTCCACTTTCGTCCGAGCGAAGTGAGGAAGCGAGAAAGTCTCAAGCCGGGTAGCAGGAGTCGAATGATAACAGCTATTCCGCTTTTAGGTCTTGCCCTTACGGCTAGTAAATCTCTCTTCTTTCTTCGCTATCGCTCTGCACCTTCATTCGTCCAGCTTCGCTACCTCTCAACAGTCAACTAGTCGCCACTCTTTCTTATTCTGCACAAAGGAACCTTGCCTAATTCACCAATTCATGTGAAGATGTTCTATATCTCCATGAATCTGGGAACTTTTGCTCGCATTGTATCATTTGGTCTACCTACCGGAACTGATACCATTCGAGATTATGCAGGATTATACACGAAAGATCCTTTTTTGGCTCTCTCTTCAGCCCTATGCCAGGCATTTGTTCATATAATCGTACTAAAGACGGAGCCATTTTCATTGTTACTGTACCGGCTGTTAAAGTTAGGTCTGCTTGCCTAGGGCTCTAGGCGCCTAGTATACCTTCAGTCGTCGATGAAAACTTCATTCTCGATTCTGCGAGAATTTTTATGAAAGCGTTTCATTTGCTTCTCTTCAATGGAAGTTTCATTTTCCCAAAATGTATCCTAACTTTTGGCCTAATTCTTCTTCTGATGATCGATTCAACCTCTATAATTAGTTCAAATTAAAGGGTATCATGACCAATCATGAGTGACTCGGGCTCGAAAGTCTATCCTCCTCCTCCTGCCGTCAATTTTAGGCGGGAACGCGAACTGTTGCTATCCGTCACGCTCACGTCGCCGTGCGGGAATAATTGATAGTCCAGCATTTTTCTCTTACAGAACACAGCTTACAACTTTCATCGTACTGTGCTCTCCAAAGAGCAACTCTTCTCAAAATCTCAAAAGGTGTTGAGTTGGAATCCCATTCATTCTAAGGACAGCAATGGAGTCCCAATCCTTGGTTTTTATTTATAGAATTTCTATTCCTCGGCAATCGAAACCCAAAGATCTATGAATTAGTTCCGTTAACCATTGGTCGTTGAGACGTATTCTCAAAATCCTTTTTAGAAATCGAATGGATTCGGTCTTATACATGATTCCCGCCTAGGGTGCACCGCTTCCTCCCTCCCTACGTAACTGCCTCAAAGGACCGTGGAATTTCCCATAACTAACTGCATTCACTCGTCTCGTAAGTTGTTTCTACATCGCTTTCTTCCCTTTCTGAGGTTTCTTTCAGTCCGCCGGTTCTTTCCTTTTGGCTCGGCGGAGCTGACTTAACCAAAGAAGAGGTCACCTCAGGTTGGGTTAAGGCAGCCAAGGAAGTGAGGGAGCAAAAGCAAATGACAGCAACTGTTTTCCATGAATTCTAGTGCATTTCTCGTTCGAACTGATAGGAGCTTCTCATGAGGATGATGCAGCACGATCTACAATTTCACAAAGGTTAGGTCGTCCACGACCTAACGGAGGAGTTTTAGGTCATCTACGACCTAATGAGTCACGTGAAAGGAAGCTCACGACCTAGTTAAGTCGCTTGAAGATTTATGCTGCATGGAGCTTAGGTCGCGTGAAGTGATGAGGAAGCTATCCTGTAACAACCCGCATATTTATCGAGTTTGTATTTAAATATTTTATTTAAATATTAACTCGTTAATCGGATTTTGGTCCGAAAAGCTACTTTTTGCAAACGGTCAAATTAGGACTCGAGACCACTTCCATTGAGCTCGAAATGTCGTTTACAACTTTTTAAGTATAAACATCGATAGGTTTGGAGTTAGTGAAATTTCACTAACTTTTCCCGCTTTGGACTTTGGGTTAGTTTAGCCTATTAAGCCCAAGTTCCAACCCTCTTCTCCTCACTCTTCATAAATTTCCTAACTAATCAAGCTTTGGCATTAATGGTGGAGGGAATAGGAAATTAAAACTCCAAGCACAAATTCAATTGCAAATCCAACATTCAACTCCAAATTCAAGTAGAAGATATTGGATTCAAGCTTTGGATTGCTTCTCCTTGCTTTCAAGCTTCATCTTCATAAACTTTGGTGCAAAGGTGAGATTTTTATCTCACAATTCTAGCCTATAACTATATTGGACTATTAGGAATGATTCCCTATCATTTTTGCATGCATATTAGCATTTGGTTTGGATTGGATAGGCGAAAAACCCCAATTTTTAGCGTTTTGGTGAATTTTCTGCACTTAGGTCGTTCTGGCCATTTTCGTGTGTTCGGAGTTAGGTCGCTCGCGACCTAACCCTTAGGTCGTTCGCGTGTTATCGCGCTAGGTCGCACTGCCTTGAATTTTCACTTCGGAGTTAGGTCGTTTCACGTTAGGTCGTATGGGGTTTAGGTCGTAGGTCGTTTCTGGCCTTAAATCCCCTCTGCAGCGTTAGGTCGCTCAGCCTTTCCTTGTTAGGTCGTCACCACTTAGGTCGCGACAAATGTTAGTACGTTAGGGCCTTAGGTCGTAGGCCTTAGCTCGCATTTGAGCTTAGGTCGTAGGTCGCTAGCTCGTAGCTCGTATTTGAGCTTAGGTCGTAGGTCGCATCACCCTTAAGTCGTTCGACCTGATGCCTCTCTTAGGTCGCGCATCCCTTTAGGTCGCTAGGTCTTAGGTCGCGCATCCCTTTAGGTCGCGTACCATACTTCAGCTCGTTGTCCCTTAGGTCGCTTGCACCTTAGGTCGGCCTCGTTAGCTCGCAGATCCTCTAGGTCGCGTGGCCTTTAGACCGTAGGTCGTTAGGTCGTAAGACCTTAGGTCGCCTGACCACTTAGGTCGCTTGACCTATTCAAATGTTAGGTCGCGAGTTCCTTAAGTCACTCGTCTCTCTTAGGTCGCTCGCTTCGGCTAACTCGCGAACACCACTAGGTCGTTTGACCCCTTAGACCCCTAGGTCGCAACCATTAGGTCGCTCGACCCTATTCCTTTTAGGTCGTTAGACCTCATTTTGTCTTCACTAAGTCGTACCGTTTTGGTCGGGGCGCTGCCCCGCACCCCGCCGGGCAGGTCGAACCCCGTAAGCGGTGGCGTTGCCCCCGCACCCCCACCTTGGGGGGTTGCCACCCCCCTGGACCCCCCCTCCGTAGGGGATCTTATCTGAAAAACATTGAGTTGATTTCCTTGGATTTTATTCGCATCTCCGTATGCGATCTTTGTGACTGATTGTTTCTACACTTGCTTATGTGTTTTGTCACTTTATAATATAAAGGTTTCAATACTAGTAGTAAATATCAAAACTCTTTTAACAAACAATTTCAACTCTATTTTTAATAACAAAGCTCTTTTCTTAAACCGTCTTCCAATCTATTAGTATATACAAGCCTTTACCTCACTCGGATGAGAAATCTAATTAAACGACTTTGTAAAACAAGTGGTATGAAACGCTTGCGTTCACTTCGTCGGTTAATTCTTGGACTTGTTCGATTGAACCTCTTGTGACAATTTTATTAGTGAAGATTTACAGTTTGTTCGTAAATATTTAAGTTAAGCAAGTGGTTATGGGACATGAAGCTAAACTTCTATATTTACTAGCTTAGTGTAATTGATACTTCTCGTTGATCTTGATGATCGCTTTATGAATTAGACTAGCAATTGCGCGATGTCTCTTTCATTGCAAGGTTAGACTAGACACCACTTGTGTGATTCCATTCACACATACCTTTCTGCTTTTTGGTTAGTCTTGACCTCAATCTGTGTGATTCCATTCACACATGCGGGGTAGCTTCCCTTGGTCTTCGGACCGTCATGTGATAGGCCTCTTTCCCTTTTTATGATTTCTGGATTTCTCGTGTTGATTTCTGGAATTTATGTCATTGACTTGTTATGAGTACAAGTTTAGGGTATGATGCCCTTTTCGAATCTTTGAGAAGATTCTTGTGATATTGATTATCTCTTATTGATTGATCTTCTGTTGATCATTATTTACATACTTATAGTGGTATGTCGTTATGGATGTTTATGTTTATGCCATATCTTTTATGTTATATCATGTCATCTGATATTTATAGCTAGACTGATCCGTTTATTATTTTCTTAAATAATACTCGGGTCAGACCGAGATGTTACAGGTGCTTCTGCTTGACTTCTTCCCAGGGATTCATCACTCTGACTTTTGGCTAACTGTTTAGATTAGCAGTTTTTGTTGTATACACTTGAGATATAGACTCAAAGTTGTATTCTTTTGTATAGCACGTGATGCTATTCTTTTGTATTATCGTGGATCTTATTGACCACTACTCTGATGTACACTTTCATGTGTTAGTTATATATTCATATCTTCTTCCGCCTTTGTGATATGGATATCTGTGACTGATTTGTGATATGATTATTTCTATGTTTGTTTCCGAAGATTATTTATAGCCACCGTGTGATAAGCAATTACATGGATGGTCGCTCCTCAACAGCCTTATTCTCCGTGCTAGTTGACAGCACTACTCCGGAGTGTTCTTGGCTAGCGTGGGTATAGAGGTGGGGCGTCACATATCCTCTTAAGTCGTTGTGGTTTTAAGTCGTGACCTTTGTTAGGCCGTAAGTCGTCCGTGTTTATATGTGTTGTATTGTGTTTTGTAAGTCGTAAGTCGTTGTGTCTTGAGTCGCTATATTGTACAGTGTGATGTTGTCCGTGTTTCTTATGTTGTTGGGTCGTAGGTTGCGACCTTGTTTAGATCGTTAAGTGGTATCTTTTTAAGTCGTTAAGTCGTGTTATTTTTGAGTCGTGTATATGTTGTGTTGTTAAGTCGCTGTGTTATATATATCTGTTGATTCGTTTGCACAAGGTCGTGTGAGGATGGTTTGAAGTAGTGGTTAGGTCGTTACCGACCTTAGTTAGGTCGAAGGTCGCGGCTATGTAGGTCATGCGTGTACTAAGTCGTGTGGGTTGTAAACTGATAGGTCGTGTATGACCTATGTTAGGTCGGGGGTGTGTGTTTTGTTTGATGTGTTGAGTTGTAACGCCTATAAATAGGCATGTTGGGTCATTTGTAAAGGTTGGTCATTTTGAATAAAATTCTTGTTTGTTAGCTTTGTGCTTTCATTAAATCGGTAGTTTAGTGTGATCTCCTATCCCCACCTGCGGTATTCGTGTGCACTCGAATCAACGTTCGTTGAAGCCAATTCGCGGAATCAAGTGCGCTTGATCAACGCTCGAAGAATTGTAGATCTCTCTTCACGGTATCGTGCGCGATCAACGTGTCAGAGATAGCTAGAATTCGGTATCTTCGGATCAATGAATTTGGGCCTTTCGGTATACTTCAATCCATCCATCGCCACTTTCACAATTACATCTGTTTTTCCATATTACCGCTGCGTCAAACTCGAATACAGGAGGGTGTACCTCGTAGCCTTGAAATTGAGGGTGTAATCTGTGAGATTATTTTGAAAAGAAATCCAAATGTTTATGTGGAACTGGATGTTGGTTAACTACAAACCAGTATAAAATCTCGGCATGTTCTTTCCTTTACTACTTTTATTTAGTATTTGCATCTGTGTCTGATTCTGTGATTATATCTGTGTCCGTGAATTGAATTTGTTGGTGATTAAATTACACAAGTTTCAAAAAGATTTAGAAAATCCATCAAACACTATTCACCTCCTCTCTTGGGTTATTCCAACCTTAAGATCCGTAATCCAAATTTCTCACAATAATTACAGCTCGACTAATCGTTTATTATTTTTCCTCTTAAATAATACTTTGGTTAGACCGAGATGTTTCAAGTGCTTCCACCTGACTTCTTAGCAGGGATTAGCATTTGACTTTTGGCTAACTACTTTAGCTTAGTAGTTTTTGTCTTTCATATATACGAGATAAAGACTCTTTGATACATACTTATTCTTTTGTGTGGTACATGTACCTATTCTTTTGGCATGTAGTGGATATGTATAACCACTAATATGATGTTCATTTCTACGTGTTGTATTCATATATGTGATATGAATATCTATGAATGATTTATGTTTATTAGATATAAATTTCGAAGGCCTCTTAGTCACTATGTAGTAGATTTGAGTTTGGATTGGATGTATCAGATTTCCTCTTGAAATAAAATGCATGATATACTATCTAACTTATCGGTTCTTGCTCAATCCAATTACACAGATGGTCGCTCTTAAACTGCCTTATTCTTTTGCTTATCGACGACATTACCCAGTAGTGTCCTATGTTGGTGTGATTATAGAGGTGGGGCAATCACAGCTGGGTATCAAAGGCAAACTTCGGAACAATATAGTATAATATGACAAGGAATATTGTCCTAAGTCTTTCTTAGGAATCGTGCCTTAGGATTAATTTCAAGTCGTAAAGCCCGTTTTATCCTATCATATTTTATGATGCCTTGTTTTACCAATCAAGCTTATTGGAATTCATTTTGAGGATAACCTTTTTCATCTTCTTTCCCTTTCCTTAAAAAGAGAAATGGTTAGACCAGGTCATCTTAGTACTAGTCAATCCAGCGGACCTCCTCGGGATAGTGTATTCATGTCTGCTCAATAACTTTTGGATCTTGTAAAGAATGCCTAAGACGCCGGTCTCTTTCTTGAGCCTACTCATCCGAAATCTAGGTTTACACGCTTGTGAAGTGATTACACCAATTTGGATGGAAAGCCATTCAAAGGGTCTGAATGCGTTATAGAAGTCCAAGCTTGACATAGAACATGCGATTGCATCTTTTCCCGCACAAATCTTTTGGATTTTCACTAAGTCCAAGTGGCTTCTAGCATGCTCCACGAGAGAGCATTAGATTGGTATGAGCTTTTTATTTTGGAAATTTTGAAGCGGATCTTACTTGGGAGTAATTTTGAGAAAGGTTCGACTTAAAGTTTGTTTCTGAAGTAGAAAATGTAACTTTAGCTAGGTGCTTTATTGATGTTATTCAAGGTGAATCTTCTACGACAGATTATGTCGTATCTTATGAATCCCTCTTAAAATATGGGGTCGAGTATATTAATATCCCATTGAAGAAAAATCAAAGGTTCATCTATAGGTTGAATAAGAACCTCAAAAAGGCTTTACTTTTGAAACTAGAAGCGCCTTTCGATCAGCTTGTAGATATCGCTCTTCGACTTGAAGAGGCTGATAAAGAAAGTGATGGTGATACTGGGGTTCCAAAAAGAATTTCAATAACAACAAGAAGAGGCATCTAGATAATAAGTTCAAACCTAATCCCAACAAGAAATGGAAGCAAGCAATTTCGATAGCAAAGACTCCTACCCCTAGCCGTGGAGAATGCTACAATTGTGGTTCTAAGGACCACTATGCAAATAAGTGTCCAAGGATCCTTACTTGTCGCCATTGCACAAGTTTGGTTCATCCTATATCTTCATGTCCCAAACTTCAAAGCAAGAAAGAGAGAAAGCTAAATGTTATGCACGCCCCTAGTTACACTTCTATTGGTCAAGGTATTTCTCATTATGTCCTTGTGGCATTATCATGTTTCATGGTCATCCTATTTGAGTTCCTTTTGATATGGGTGCATCACACTCTTTTATATCAAAAGAACTTATTGATTCTTTATCTTTAAATGTTATGGGCTAGATGACTTCATTAAGAATTATGAATCTGGTTGGTGGATCTGCAACACTCAGTTTATTTTTTAAGGATGTTATAATTATTTTATGAGATTATGCTTTTTGTGTTGATTTTCATGCTATGCATTACTTAGTTTTTGGAAATGGATTGGCATAATCGTTATAAAGCCCACATCCTATGTCTGATAGGACAATCCATCTTCGACATCCCCAATATGTTAAGTAGAGTTTTATTGTTCTTAAATATTCAAATTCCAATTTGGTAGCATTCCTATATTCTCTAAATCCACATGATGACGTTAATGATGATGAGGAAGACGATATTTCCCTCATTCACGTTGTTTGTAAATTTCCCGATACATTTAAGCCCATTTTAGGATTACTACCTAAGCGAGCAACTAAGTTCAGAATTAATTTAATCCTTGGAGCCCTACCTATCACACATCCACCCTATCGTATGTCCAGTAAGGAAAATAAGGAGATGCGTTAACAATTATCCAAATTAGAAGCGAAATAGTTTATTTGATCTAGTGCCTCTCCTTGGAGAGCTTCAGTTATCTTTGTGAAGAAATCCGATGGTACACTTAGGCTTTGTGTTGACTACCGCAAGCTTAATGATCTACCATCAAGAATAAATATCCCTTACCTCAGACTGATGATCCATTCGGTCAACTTTGCGGTGCTAGTGTCTTTTCAAAGTTATACTGAGCAACCGGTTTTCATCAGCTTTGTATTGCAGATGATAGTATTCCTTTGACATCGTTCTGTACTCATTAGGGATCTTATAAATGGCTTGTTTTGCTATTTGGTTTAATAAATGCTCCAGCTTATTCTGTTGACCCTATAAATCGAGTTTTCAAAGACTTCATCGATCGATTTGTTCTTATCTTTATCGATGATATTCATGTTATTCTAAAATTGAGGAAGAGCTTATAAAACATCTTCGAATTGTGTTGGAACCTCTAAGAAGCAACCAATTGGAAGAATTTTTTTCTAAATGCCATTTTTTGCAATCTCGTGTGAAATTTTTAGGACGTATTATTTCTGAATCCGAAATTTCCGTGGATCCTTCAAAGATTAAGGCAATTCAAAATTGGAAGAGACTGGAAAGTGTAATGGAAATTTGTAGCTTTCTTGGATTGGCGGGCTATAACCGTCGGTTCAGAAAAGACTTTTCTAAAAAATTTGTAACTCTTACTAGGGAGTTAAGTATATTTGGTCAGACAAATGTGAAGCTGCTTTTCAAAAATTAAAAGAACTCCTTTCCGAAGCTCCTATTCTTGTGATTTCCAAAGGGAATCAAGACTGAGTGTTTATACCGATGTTATTCTTGTTGGTTTGGGAACCGTTCTCATGCAAAGGGAATGTGTTATCGCTTATGCCTCTAGACAATTAAAGCCTACCGAGATTAGGTATGCCACTCATGATTTAGAGCTCGCAGCCATTATTTTTGCCCTTAGAATTTGGTGTCATTATCTATTGGGAGAAAAATTTGTTCTCTACATCAATCATAAATCTTTAAAGTATTTATTCTCTCAAAAGAAACTTAATTTGCATCGGCGATGTTGCTCGAATTCCTTGCATCTTAGATCTTCATAATCATTATACTCTCATAAAGGGAAATAGTGTTGCTAATGCCCTTAGTCGTAAGCAACCAGCGGTTGTTTCCATGATGATATCTGAACGGAATGATCTTGATACTTTATCCACTTGTGAGATTTGAGATCATGAACCCACTTCGTGTTCAGCTCTTGCTTTATGTAGCCTTGAGGCTCATCCATGTATTTTAGACCGCATTCTTGAAGCTTAAAAGCACGATCGTGAATTAGCTCATTATAGCAAAAGTTGTAGGTATAAAAATAATATCGATGGTCTAAAAGACTATGAAATCGATGCTCATGGACGCATTAAAAAATTTGGTAGACTTATTGTGCTAAATATTAGTGGTCTTCGTAAAGACATTTTAGAAGATTTTCATTGTTCTAAATTTACCATTCATCCCGGTAGTAGTAAAATGTATGCGAATATAAAACAACTTTATTATTGGGATGGAATGAAATCTTATATTGCTAACTTTATTAAGCATTGCATGAATTGCCAACTCATGAAGGCCGAGCATCAAAGGCCTAGTGGGTTATTGCAACCTTTTGACATTCTCATTTGGAAGTGGGATCAATTTTCCATGGACTTTATTGATGGTCTTCCCCGTTCTTGTTCGGTTCATGACCGTCCATGGGTGATTGTAAATAGACTTACCAAATCCGCCCATTTTCTTCCCGTTCGGTCCAACTGGACCGTACCTCTTTTGGCTAAGCTATGTTAAAGAAATTGTTAAATTGCATGGACTTCCTACTTCTATTGTTAGAGATCGTGATCCATTATTTACTAGTTCATTTGGGAAGGGTCTTCAAAAAGCTTTAGGAATGAAGCTTAATTTTAGCATCGCTTATCATCCTCAGTCCGATGGACAAACGGAGCGTATGACTCAAACTCTTAAAGATCTCCTTCGTGCATGTGTTTTTGATTTTGGTGGAAGTTGGGAAGATCATATTTCCTTTATTGAATTTTATTACAATAACAAGTTCCAATCTAGTATTGGTATGGCACATTTCAAGGCACTGTATGGAAGGCCATGCCGATCTCCTTTTGTTTGGCTTGAAGCCGGTGAGAAGCTGGTTTTAGGTCTAGATATCATCCGTGATGCCACAAAAAAGATTGACCTTATTCATCATAGTATGAGAGAAGCTCAAAGTAGACAAAATTCCTATGTCGATAACTGAAGAAGGAATTTGGAATTGTTTGCAGGAGAATTGGTATTCACTCGTGCTTCACTTATGGAGGGCGTTGTGCATTTCGGTCGATCGAAAATGTTAGCACCTCGATATATTAGCCCATTTCCCATCAGCGAACGCATTGGTTCCGTGGCTTATCGTCTTTCGTTACCAGCTCAATTTTCTGCTATTCATGATGTATTTCAGTCTCTCAACTATGTTGAATATGCGAATCTGTTATGATTCATATGTTATGGTTTTTTTTTGATGATAATAAACACACACACACACACACATATATATATATTTAAATGTATTTGTTAATGTACTATTTTATTTTCCCAAATAGAAATTTTATTCAAACAAATATTTATTACAATTTTGAATAGTATAAATTCAAACTCTCACTATACATATACAACTTTGATTACAATACAAATTCAATTACATCACAATCTCACTTTTACATCTGACCTCACTACATATCACTCATTCATTCAACTCGTATTTTATCTTTAACTTTATTCCAATGTGAATCTGACATCTGAGAAATTTGCAAAAATATACATTGACGAAGTAGAATTGAAAAAGGAAATATTTTTGCAGTGTTAAACAAAATATGGTTTTTGAAAATAATATTTGCCTTGGTTTTTTGGGTTGTTCGTCATCATTTAATTTTCAATTAATCATACACGAACAGCTTGTGACATACACAGTGTATCACTGTATATGCCACAAGGCCATGCACATCGATTTATACAATTAATAAATTTATAGGGACAGGTGAGCACAAGTCAAACCCAAATTATCGGATTCAACTCAAGTGCAATAAAATAATGGCATAACTTTCAGCACAAGGTCAAATCCGAGCTACAAGCTGAATTCAACTCAAGTGTAATGCACAGTCCAACTAAAAGTCAACATGCTCACAAAAGACTTCACAATTCAAGAAGGCATCAAACCACAAACAAAATGCAAAGATCAAGTCACTGCTATCATGACTGAACTCAACTACAAGTCCAAACCAAAGATAACAGCAATACCAACAATAAACACATCAAACATCATGAGCCAACTGTGTGTACATAAAGGAGTTGTACCAAAACAAATGCCACAGTGAGAAAGAAAAAATCAAGCAATGGCACAGCACAAAACAGTGACAATGCAACCTGACTCGAAGCAGTGCACAGTGAAACTCAAATGTGCAAGTTTAAAACAATGCAAGCTCAAATCGAAGCAGTTTCAAGTCAAGTATAACAACAATGCACAAAGGGCACAACAAATACTCAAGCTCAAGACAGTACAACCCAAAATGTAAACTGCAAATACATGGGGAGTGACGATACAAGTCAATGCAGCAACCAAAACAAATGCAATAGTGATTCATAAACCAAGTGCACCAAAGATATGGCAACACAGCAACAAAGACCAAGGCTACAATGTGAAAAGATATGCAAAAAAAACATGCAGCTATGATACAATGCAGACAAGCTACAATGGATAATCAAACTCAACAAAATCAGACTACAGAGACAAACAGAGTTCAATATGACCGAAGTCAGATATATGAAATCGAGAAAGTCCAGATATAATGCAACATGAATGAATGATTATGTGGTCTGCAACAATACCGAAGGAGTGACATGAACAATGCACAACAAGCATGCACCTATGAAAATTGGATCGAGCAAGTGCAGACACAAGTGGTACAAGACTGATCCCAACATCAGTAACAAATGAAATACAATGCACAAGAACAAAAACAAAAATGAAAGGAGGTTGCTACAGCGATGAACACAATCAGTGGCAAGGTAAAGTAAGTGAAAAAAATTCAAGTTAAAACCGATACTGAACAAGTCAGTGCAAAAATCTTCACAGCATAGTCGGAGCCGTGGAAACCAAGAAATCGAAGTTGACCAAGTCAGAAATCGAGCGTGTGAATTTTTTTTGAAAAGGTCAAAAATCAAATCCAAATAGAATAGGAAAGTTGCTGCCGTAACGATCAAGGAAGGATCGAACTGTTTCAAACTAAAACCGTGATAGTGAAGAAAAGGAAATATACGATATGAACAAGTCAGAGCATATCCATAGCATTAAAGAAAAATCAAATGGCCGAGAATACTCAAGTGACGAATTCAATCAAGTAGATACGAACAAAAATTCAAGGGCATCGAATCATATATAAGCAACATCATCGGCCGTTCTAACAATCATCGAGTTCAAGCATTAAAACCAGAAATCAAACGCAAAAATCACGTACCCGATTCAAAGCATAGATGAACTCAATCAAGCAGCCGAAAGTATCTCAAGAGATGATCAACTAAAAAACAAGGAAGTCAAGTTGAATCAAGCAGTTGTTATCGGCATCAACGAATTAGCAAAAAACCATAATATTTGAAGAGAAGAGGGAAGCGCAGCCATTATCTCAACAAAAAGGGGACGAACCGAATAAAGTGAAAAGGGAACGGGCCGAATAAAGTGAAAAGGGAACGGGCCGACCCTCTTATTTTATTAATTAGGGTTATTTGTTTTGTTTGTTTTTAAATTGCCTTTTTAATTTTTTTTTAAATTTTAAACCGTTGTAATTATTAGTCATGTGACTAGGTGACAAACCATGTGGCGTAGTTTGAGAATTCTCAACATAGTGGCTGAGTTGTGGTAGGGTTTTGAACGTAGAGTTAGGTTAGTCAGTAGCGGATGTCGCGAGTTTACATGTGTAAGCGTGTGACTACATAAGTTAAGTAGAAACCTTAGGTGCAGTACGTAGGCAGGGTTTTGCCGAAGCTGGGTAAATTCTGTGTCATTCTATTTCTGCATTTTATTCTGCTATCTGTGTTGTTATTATTCTGTGTTGAAATTATCTTAAAAGCTTCCACAATTAATTTTCATAATTAATACTGTCACCCTATTCACCCCCTCTTGGGTGAAATCGATCCTACAAGTGGTATCAAAGCTAGGAATTTTAAAATTTTGGTTTTTTTTAAAATCAATCCTGCTTTAAAAAGTTGAATTTTAAAATGGCTTCTTTTAATAATGCTTTTGCTGAGGGTCAATCCATAGTTAGACCACCAATGTTCAATGATGAATATGCCTACTGGAAAAATAGAATGAAAATTTTTCTCAAAATTATTAATGCTTGGAACATTGTTGAGACAGGTTATAGAACACCAACTGTAATTGCAGACAATCAAGAAATAGATAAACCGATGGATTAATGGACAGAGCTACAAAATAAATTACAAAATGCTAATGCTAAAGCTATGAATTCTATTACCTGTTCATTGGATCAATTTGAATTTAATCGTGTCTCACATTGTCTAACTGCGCAGGAAATATGCACACGCTCGAAGTAACTCACGAAGGAACATCTCAAGTCAAAGTATCTCGCCTTGCCATGTTAAGCAGCGAATACGAGAATTTCACAATGGCAAAAGAAGAAAATGTCAAAGAGATGCATGGACGACTTTTCAATATCGTATACAAATCAAAAGCTCTTGGAAAATCATACACAGAGTTGGAGATAGTCCGAAAAATCCTCAGAGTCCTTCCACGAAGCTTTGAAGCCAAAGTGACTGACATTCAAAAATCAAAAGATTTAAAACAAATGAAAGTCAAAGAACTCATCGGAAATCTCACCGCTTATGAGCTAGAAATAATATTCAAGGAAGAGCATGAAGGAGGCGATACTCAAAAGAAATCAATAGCTCTTAAAGGAACAACAGAAAGTGAAGGTAATGATGATGATGACGGAGCAGCAGCATTGGAGTTGATAATAAAGAAAGTCAAAAGGTGGAATTACAGATACGGAAATCTAGCTCTAAATCGAAAATTGAAAAGCAGAATAAATAAAATATTAGACAATCCAGAAGAACAGAAGATCATCTGTCATAAGTGCAACCAACCCGGACACATCAAGCCCAATTGTCCTCAAAATCGATGCAACTTTGAAAAGAAATCAAAACGCAGAAGTTTTGCAGCCACGTGGAATACAAGTGATGAAGATAATCAAAGTACTAATAGTGAGAGTGAGAAAGCAGACATGTGTCTTCATGTTGAAATAACTGACAGTGATGATGATGAGCTAAGTGAGGTATCAAAACTTACTCATTCAGAATTACTTATATATTTCCACGAAGTGAATGGCTGTTTTGAACGACTTAAGGAGAAGTATGCCAAACTTGAATCACAAAAAGATACTTTGATAGATTTAAATAAACAACTCGACCAATTAGTTAAAACCTATCAAAGTAGGATCCCTAAGTGTGATAAGTGTCCAACATTCGAAGAAGAAATTAAAAAATCGAAAATTAATATAAAATCACTTGAAAATGAAATTCTGATTTTCAAAGAGAATGAAAATACTAGGAGTAAGAATTCTATTAAAAAGTGCACGCATTTGTTAAACGAAAATGAATCTCTCAAAACACAAGTCCAACAATTGTCAACGACTTTAGACAAATTTTCAAAAAGTGAAAAATCGTTGAATATGCTATTAGGAAAGCAAACTGTTAATACGGTTAGACAAGGACTTGAATATAATCAATCTGAAAATGTTGAAAGCGATATTAATCAAGAAAATTCTATGTGCACAATTTGTAGAAAATATGGACACAATCATAATAATTGTTGTTATAGACCTAAACATGCGAAAGCGATACCAATTTGGGTTCCAAAAGGCACAAATATAAAATCTCTCAAAGTTAAACAAATTTGGATGCCAAAAGGAACATATATAAATAGTTTGGGTCTCCACAAAATTATTTTTCTAAATATTCTGCCACTTACAACCATGGACCTTTAAAAACAAATAGGTCACAAAAATCTTTTCCCGTGTAGGTGTGGTGGCAGGCTAATGAACAACAACAGCGTAATCTGGATTCTGGCTTTTCCAGAAACATAATGGGCGACAGAGCAAAGTTCCTTAGCCTAGTATAAAGGTGACAGAATCACAATGGACAACAACGAAAAATATCGTAAAGGTAAAACAGGTAATGGTATAGTTATTTGAACGATATATTAAATGTGATAATCTGCACCGTAATCCGAGTTAAATCAGCCAATAATGTGATGATGAAATAAATGATGATTTTGATTTTGACTTATTTAAAATTGTTGGCCAATTATAAAAATCTCTAGAGCATTTGAATTACTTCATATATCTTAGTTTGGATTGATAATAGTGTTTTTGTTGGATGATAATACATTTGGTTATAATATGGCTAACTCTATATTCACGGTTTTTTATTATTTACACGGCTTCAATTCAAATTCAAGAGAATGTCATTTAAAATGCTGTTAAAATTGATTTTGAAATTTTTGTTGCACACTTCATGGTCTGGTCTATCAAATTCAATTAGTGATAATTTTGAGTGAAAGAGAAATTCAGATGCAGATTACACTGGTAATCTAGGTGATAGAAAACTTACTAGTTGAACGTGACTTTTAGTAACTGCATCGTTTTTTTTGAAATATCTGCATATTTTTAAATTCAAATAATTTTCAAATAGCAGAATTTTTTTTCCTTATATAACCCCTTCGAGAAAATCATTTTTGACCATATTTTCAAAAATTGATTTCATAATTATTTTTTAATTTGATTTTAAATGATAATTTCGACTAGTCTGAGTCCCCACTAATTATCGAAAAGATAAATAGTGATTGAAAAAGTGATGAGTGTTGATATTTATCATACATTACTCAAGACAGTATATTTGGAAAATTTCTTTAGAAATTCAAACAAGAGTTATAAAAACTTTTTGTTGGGTAAAGATTTCATGACCATTTCTATTTCTATCATATTTCTATCGACCATCGCTCATCAAAAATTCAATATAGTTTGTCGATATTTGGTATTTTAATCAGGAATCATTCGTTTTTTCATTTTATAAAATAAAATAAAATCCAAAGTATTCACTCTCATTTAAAAGTCCTCACGATATGCATGGGTGACTTACTTAGAATTTGATACATGCTTCCATGCTCATTTAATAGTCCTCACGGTTATGCATGTATGGAAGACATTTCATAATTAATTTATTAAATAAACAAGTTGATTCTAATCTCATTTAAAAGACCTCACAGTTATGCGTGGTTAGAAGATAATTGAATTCATTGGTTTTTTAAAAATAAAATTGGAATACTACTAACCTCATTTAAAAGTCCTAATGGTTATGCATGGTTAGTAGAAATTCAAATTTCTGATATAAATATACCACAAACAGATACAACTGTATGATTTTATGTGATAACATCATTCCCATCATCTCTAAAAATGGAATATGCGCCTAACAAGAAAAGTTATGATTTTTTGTTTGATTTTCTATTTAAATTTCACATTTATAGTCGATTGAGTTTTAATGTTAAATTACTATCTATCACCTTATCTCTATTTTCATGACACTTTTACTCTTTTGCTGATAACAAAAGGGGGAGAGAAATGTTAGATTTTGGCAAATAAATTTTATACTACTATGCATATAAGACAGGGGAGTTTTAGCAAAGATGAATCATTTAAATATGGGGAGCAAGTGGAATCATCAAATACATTTATTATGTTTCAAAATCCTAAATATATGTTTGTTATCATCAAAAGGGGGAGATTGTTGAATATGCGATTCTGTTATGATTCATATGTTATGATTTTTGTTTGATGATAATAAACATATACATATATATATTTAAATGTATTTGTTAATGTATTATTTTATTTTTCACAGATTAAATAAATATTTGCTGAATAAAATTAAGTAACATAGAATTTGAATTCAAATAGAAATTTTATTCAAACAAATATTTATTACAATTTTGAATAGTACAAATTCAAACTGTCACTATACATATAAAACTTTGATTACAATAAAATTCAATTACATCACAATCTCACTTTTGCATCCGACCTCACTACATATCACTCATTCACTCAACTCGTATTTTATCTTCAACTTTATTCCAATGTGAATCTGGCATCTGAGAAATCTGCAAAAATATACATTGACTCAGTAGAATTGAAAAGGAAATATTTTTGCAATATTAAACAAAATGTGGTTTTTGAAAATAATATTTGCCTCGGTTATTTGGGTTGTTCGTCACCATTTAATTTCCAATTAATCATACATGAATAGCTTGTGACATACACACTGTATCACTGTATATGCCACAAGGCCGTGCACACCGATATACACACTTGATAAATTTACAGGGACAGGTGAGCACACGTCAAACCCAAATTATCGGATTCAACTCAAGTGCAATAAAATAATAGCACAACTTTCAGCACAAGGTCAAATCCGAGCTACAAGCTGAATTCAACTCAAGTGTAATGCACTGAAAGTCAACATGCTTACAAAAGACTGCACAATTCAAGAAGGCATCAAACCACAAACAAAATTCAAAGGTCAAGTCACTGCTATCATGACTCAACTCAACTGCAAGTCCAAACCAAAGATAACAGCAATACCAACAATAAACACATCAAACATCATGAGACAACTGTGTATACATAAAGGAGTTGTACCAAAACAAATGCTACAGTGAGAAAGAAACAAACTAAGCAATGGCACAGCATACAACAACGACAATGCAACCTTACTCGAAGCAGTGCACAGTGAAACTCAAATGTGCAAGTTTAAAACAATGCAAGCTCAAATCGAAGCAGTTTCGAGTCAAGTATAGCAACAATGCATAAAGGAAACATCAAATACTCGAGCTCAAGACAGTACAACCCAAAATGAAAACTGTAAATACATGGGGAGTGACGATATCAAGTCAATGCAGCAACCAAAACAAATGCAATAGTGATTCATAAACCAAGTGCACCAAAGATATGGCAACATAGCAACAAAGACCAAGGCTACAATGTGCACAGATATGTAAACAAAACATGCAGCTATGACAATGCAGACAAGCTACAATGGATAATCAAACTCAACAAAATCATACTACAGAGACAAACAGAGTTCAATATGACCGAAGTCAGATATATGAACTCGAGCAAGTCCAGATATAATGCAACATGAACGAATGATTATGTGGTCTGCAACAATACCAAAGGAATGACATGAACAATGCACAGCAAGCATGCAACTGTGAAAATTGGATCGAGCAAGTGCAGACACAAGTGGTACAAGACTGATCCCAACATCAGTAACAAATGAAATCAATGCACAAGAACAAAAACAAAAACAAAAATGAAACAGAGGTTTCTACAGCGATGAACACAATCAGTGGCAAGGTTAAGTAAGTGACAAAAATTAAAGTTAAAACCGATACTAAACAAGCCAGTGCAAAAATCGTCATAGCATAGTCAGAGCCGTGGAAACCAAGAAATCAAAGTTGACCAAGTCAGAAATCGGGTGTGTGAATTTTTTTTTGAAAAAGTCAAAAATCAATCTAAATAAAATAGGAAAGTTGCTGCCGTAACGATCAATGAAGGATCGAACGGTTCCAAACTAAAACCATGATAGTGAAGAAAAGGAAATATACGATATCAACAAGTCAGAGCATATCCATAGCATTAAGAAAAATCAAATGGCCGAGAATACTCAAATGACGAATTCAATCAAATAGATAAGAACAAAAATTCAAGGGCATCGAATTATATATAAGTAACATCATGGGCAGTTCTAACAATCATCGAGTTCAACCTTTAAAACCAGAAATCAAACGCAAAAATCACATACCCGATTCAAAGCAGAGACGAACTCAATCAAGCAGCCGAAAGTATCTCAAGAGACGATCAACTAAAAAGAAAGGAAGTCAAGCTGAATCGAGCAGTTGTTATCGGCATCAACGAATTAGCGAAAAACCCTAATATCTGAAGAGAAGAGGGAAGCGCGGCCATTATCTCAACAAAAAGGGGACATACCGAATAAAGTGAAAATGGAATGGGCCGAATAAAGTGAAAAGGGAAAGGGCCGACCCTCTTATTTTATTAATTAGGGTTATTTGTTTTGTTTGTTTTTAAATTGTTTGTTTTTAAATTGCCTTTTTAAATTTAATTTTAAAAATTTAAACCGTTGTAATCATTAGTTGTGTGACTAGGTGACAAACTACGTGGCGTAGTTTGAGAATTCGCAACTCAGTGGCTGAGTTGTGGCAGGGTTTTGAGCGTAGAGTTAAGTTAGTCAGTAGCGGGTGTCGCGAGTTTACATATGTAAGCGTGTGACTACTTAATTTCTAGTAGAAACCTTGGGGGCAGCACGTAGGCAGGGTTTTGCCGAAGCTGGGTAAATTTTGTGTCGTTCTATTTCTGCATTTTATTCTGCTACTGGTGCTGTTATTATTCCGTGTTGAATTTTTTAAAAGCTTCCACAATTTATTTTCATAATTAATACTATCACCCTATTCACCCCCCCCTCTGGGGTGAAATCGATCCTACAAACTATGGAAATGCCTTAGGGATTCCGATTCTATTCTTAAGCATACCATTATCGAAGAAACTAAGGTTTCACCTAATTTGACTTATGAGCAACATCCAATTTACATCATTGCTATGGATGTTATAGGACTTCATAATAAAGATGTTCCTCTTGTGAAAGTTCAACGGTCCTCAAATCCTTAGGATTGTTCTTGGGAATCCAGAGAATTCATCGATCGAACACATCCGAGTTTACTCCCTCGTGCTCCTTAAGGTGAACTTTTCATTTCAATTTTTCCTTTTGTGTTATTATGTCACGAATGGTTGTTACTCCATATTTCCTTCTTACAAATTGCAAGGACGCAATTTCTTTAAGGAGTGGAGTCTGTAAAAACCAACAATTTTACAATTATATATTTAAATGTTTTATTTAGATATAACATCGTAAGTTGGATTAAGATATGAAATGTGAACTTTTTTAAATACTCGAATTCAGACTTAACACTACTTTCACTGAGTTCAAAATGACGTTTACAACTTGTTTAAGTATAAACATTGATATGTTCGGAGTTGATTAGGATTTTGGTATTTTCATTTGAGCTTCGGGTTGTTTTCTGGCCCACTAACCCAACAAGATAACCTAAACCTTCTACTAAAATACCTCTCACTACACTCCTCTCCAATCGCTCCACTCATAATTCCCTAACACTCAAGCTAAAGGAAAAATGGAGGAAAGAGGGGAGATTAGAAATTCTTAAGCCTTAGATTCTTAGGAAATTGAAATTCAAGTTCTAAAATCGAGGAGAAGCATAGATAAGCATCCTCTTCGTCTTCTCCTTCTCAATTCATCTTTAATTCTTGATTTTTCCTATAACCTAAATTGGGAAAATCTTTACACGTAGTAATAGGTTGAAGATCTTTAAGGTGTGGTTGAAGAGAAATCAATCCTAGCTTGTTTTAGATCTTGTCTTTTTTATTTTGGGTTTAAAGGCGAGTTCTTGAACTCACATTTATGTCTATAGCTTTGATTGTTGTTAGATATGAATTCCTAACATCTATTTCATGTTCAATTGCTTCGATTTGAATTAGTTTAGTGAATTTTCCAATTTCGGTATATTAAATTAAAAATCTATAAAAATCCTACTTTGGATGTTTAGATATGTTGTTTGGGGTGTACAAAAGAGCCTATAGTGCTGGGCTGTCGCTTGGCATAAATACCTAGCCGTCGTCGCTCATTTGATTGCTTTCAAATTGGTTTGCCCCTCATTAGGCTAGGAAAATTCTGCCCTAAGCTTCAGCTCAGATGTATGGGAAAGCTCTTAGAAGTTAGAGGCTTAGGAAATAAAATTCCATAACTCAGGGTCAGATGTTCGAGGTTCATCCATAGATGTCTAAGCGACCTGGAATGAATTTTCAGCTCAGACGTGGCAAAAGACCAAAACGTCTAACGTTGTTGATTTCTAGGAATAAGCTTATTTTGGTGTGGATTTCCGTTTCAATTGATGGTTGATGATCCGAATATTTATTATCATCCAATATCGACTTTGATGAATTCTATTCTAGGTTTTTGGTGTTCCATTAGATGTATTTGATATCGATTTCTGTGGTTTTGATTCGCGTTATTGAAATGTGGATTTTTGGTAATCGATCGTTTTTACAATTGTTTCTTTGATTTGTCACTTTAACATATAATGGTTTTTATACTAGTGGTAAATACTAAAACTCTTTCACAGAAATGATTTGAACACTACTTTTAATACAAAACTCTTTTAACACCATTTTTCAACCTATTAGTATATACAAACCTTTACCTCATTCATATGAAAAATCCAATTAAATGACATAGTAAAATAAGTGGTATGAAGCGCTTGTGTTTACTTCATCGGTTAATTCTTAGACTTGTTTGATTGAAATCTTGTGACAATTTTCAAATGGAAATCTACAACTTGTTCGTAAATATTCAAGTTAATCCAGTGGTTATCGGACATGAAGCTAAACTCGTTTATTTACTAGCTTAGTGTACTTTACCCTTATGGATCAATGGTGATAATTTTATGTTTTACACTAGCAATATGAGATGTCTCTTTCTCCGTGTGGGGGAGTATACCCCGTTCTGTGAAGCTTCGGCTCAATTTGGTGGGGTAGTGACCTATGGTCTTTTGACCGTTAGTGGAGCAATCGGCTCAATGAGTCCTCTCATAGGGCCTACATTTTTAGGCGCGTCGATGTTCAGCTCATTCGTCCGCAAGGGGGGACTGCACCCCTATTTTTATGGGTTAGCCTCAATGGGATAGAATCCCTTTTGTGATACATGTATTGGTGAGTTCACATGCTCCGGCTTGTGATAGGCCTCCCCCCTTTTTGTGTTTTTTGGATTTCTAGTTATTGATTTTTCGAATTTTTGTTTCACCAATTTTCTTCTGATTTGTATTGATAAGCTTTACCATTTTTTGTGATTTGGTGAATGAAAATAAAGAAAATGATATTCTTTTTGGGTATTTGAGAAAACTTGAGATATTGTATGATTTTCATTGTTATCAAATATATACTTGTCACAACATGGTATTATTATTATCGTATATTTTTGTCAAATCTCTTATCCTATCTCATCTTACATGGTAATTATGCTCGACTAATCCATTTATTATTTTTCCTCTTAAATAATACTTGAATTAGACCGAGGTATTTCAGGTGCTTCCACTTGACTTCTTAACAGGGATTAGCATATGACTTTTGGTTAACTACTTTTAGCTTAGTAGTTTTTGTTTTTCATATGCACGAGACAATGACTCGTTGATGTATACTTATTCTTTTGTGTAGTACATGTACCTATTCTTTTGGCATGTAGTGGATCTTGTATGACCACTACTATGATGTTCACTTCTATTTATTGTATTCATACTTATTTCCGTCTTAGTGATATGAATATCTATGACTGATTTTATGTTATGTTTAGTTTATATTGATTCCGAAGGCCCCTTAGCCACAGTGTAGTGGATTTGAGTTTGGAATGGACATGTTAAATTTCCTATTGAATTGAAATACATGATATACTATTTGATGCTTAAACCAATTACACAGATGGTCGCTCCTCAACTGCCTTATTCTTCGTGCTAGTTGATGAAATTACCCACTAGCGTCCTTGGTTATTGTGAGTATAGAGGTGGGCGTCACAATTGGTGCCATTTATAATCAACACAACCAAAGATCATTATCGCCAAGGAACGAGGCTGCTGTTGTACGAAGTCGACTTTTATATGACACTTGAAGGATGTCGTGCATTTACATATACGATGTTGACGACGAGTGTTATTAATGTCCATTGAAGTGGTAAATACTATGTCAAGGCGACGTGAATCATCATGAAGGGAACCGTTAGTGCCATCAATTAATGAAGACATCAACATTATACCTAGTGAAGCTACTTTAGCTAATGCCCTGCAATATTGTTACCGCTAAGGTTGTTGCCACTTAAGTTGCTGACGCATGTCTCCAAAGGGATAGAGTCAAACTCCAACACCATACCGTAATTATAGTTGCCAAAGTGAGGTACACTGACGCCAAGCAAGCCAAGTACAAAATAGTAGAGCTAAGCTTACCAAAGATGTTGAAGCCGAAGTGGAGTTCCTCCACTCCTATAAATATAGCCCCAAGGGTAGCATTTTAGATGATGAATTCTTTCTTCCCATTACTTACATTTTAAACTTTGTTAAATGAAAATTGATTTACGGATTTCATCGATTGCAACACTTGAACCTTATACATGTAAGGAATCGAACATCAAACAATTGCATAGCATAATTGGCTACTTAATTCTTTGATTGTGACTTAAATTTTACCTTGCATATGGATCTTGATCATATATAACTTTCAATAAGGCTTCAATGACTATGTTCAGAACTGATGTAAATTTGACATCGTGTGTGCTCCTTCCTATTGACTTCGAATAACTTTGACGTAGAACCTCTTCGATTGGCTTCACTTTCTATTTACTTTCAGGATCAAAAAATTTATTCATTATAACATAGCATATCAAATTTATTTAGTCTTGTGATTAATATATTGAATTAATCCTTTATGAATCATAGCATGATCAAAGCCTTCATAATGGATGTGCATAAGATCGTCAAGGAGTTGACATCGCACTAATGACATCCATATTTATTTCCCTAGAGTCATCCTAGCATATTTCGAAAAAACCATTTTTCTAACACTTTGGGTTGTTGAATAAATTTGTTAGTATTTTAGCACTAGAAGGAGGGCTTGAACCTCCGGTCCCATATAATTTTCTCCATAAAATAATTATGTGAAATTCTTTTGTTTCAAAGAAAATGGAAAGAACCATAAGAAATGACTATAACATCCCAAATGAAGAGGCCACATCACAAACAACTTTGGAAGGCAATATCATCCCGAGCTTCAATCCACATAATATGGAAGTTGGCCAACCTTCAACTCTAACAAGACTCGTAAGCAATGAGACCAAAATTCAGGATTTAGTACAACAACTGTTAGTTAAGCGAGAGGTTCTTAAAGAGGCTCAATCCTAAAATCTTTTAAGATAATGAAGCTTATGGAAGGAGTTAAAGCACGATCTCTTAGTGAAATCCAAGATGAAGAACTAAAAATATGCTCTCCAAGATTGCGAGTAAAGGAAAGCGAAGGGATTATAATAAGTCAACAAAACAAAAATCAAGGAAGTCAAGCAAGAGGGCCCCTTGAACAATTGGATAGCTCAATCCAAGGATATAATAGAGATTACAATGATGGCAAAACCAACCAAAAGGATATTCCCAATCAAATAATAAAGGACATGCTTAAGGATAAAGAAATCATTGACCTAAGGAAAAATAACAACTTTCGAAAAGTTCCCCTGTTAGAGGAAACATTTACCATCAAAATTCCATCTCACATCAAAATGCTAAAGTATGACGGAACCACTGATCCAAATGATCACCTTTTATCTTTTGAAAATAAAATGGATGTATATAACACCTCTGAGGTAATTCATTGTAAGCTCTTCCTTGTAACTTTTAATGGTGCAGCTGCGAAATAGTACAGGTATTATCCTGACAAGACTATCTGTACATGGGAGCCTTTTTCTTATGAATCAAGGGCACATTTTTACATATACAAAGACCCAATTATGGACTCCAACATGTTAGCTAATATCCCGCAAAGGTCAGGGGAATTTCGTGGCGAATACCTTAAGAGATTTAACATAGAAGCATTAAAAGTAGCAAAATACAACCGATAGAGAAAAGCTGATGGCAGTTCATTCAGGGGTAATCGAGCAAACTCCCTTTTGGTGGAACTGTATATTCGTGGACGTAAGGACCTACAACGCTTTTATTTTAAGGATGAAAAATTTATTTGAATAGTCAAGATGTACCACATCATGAAGAAATCTCAACGATACAGAAAAGAAGAAAAGTCAAAAACTAGTTATTCCAACAAAAACTCGAAGAGGGATGAATGTAGAAGAGAAAGTCGGAAAGAGGTTTCCTACTCCAATTATATAGACTTAAGCAAAACCCTTTCCCACATCTTTGCCCTGGCAAAAGATGATGAGAATTTACCCACTACTTACAAAATACGTAGCCAACCCGAGTCAAATATTGGAAAAGACAATTGTGCCTACCATATAGTAAATGGACATAAAACTGAAGAATGCCGCATTTTGGCAAGCATAATTAAGAACGTGATCAAGGTAAGATTTCTAAAAGAATTCACTACGGAAACATAGAAGATTTCTTGCTTTGAAGAGAGCAGTCCACACACCTAAAGTCTTACTTTTTCTATAAGAAGGAAAGCAGCTTTGCAACTTCAGATCCAGACTCCAGTCAAATTATTAAGTTTTGTGGCAGTTGCCCACCATGGATTATGCTTACTCAAAAAAATTTATAGTTGGATTTGTACTTAAAATTCATCATGTGTTTGCATAAAATTCGAGTTTCTTTACAAGTTAAAACAAAATCAATCCACTACATCCAAAAGGTTCTGGATTTCCCTGTCAAAGTATAACAAATTTCTGGTCTTCTTTAGAAAGGGCAGTACAAATATCCAAGATGAAATGGCTCGTTCTCTCTCAAGGTTTGAATAAATGGAATAAAGGATTTCTTTTATGATATTTTAAATTACCATCAATCCTCCATCCTAAACTGGTTCCTTGAAAAGGGTAAATATCCAAAATCTTCTCAAAAGAAGGGATCATTAGAAAAAAGCATGCTCTTGTTCGTAAAAATTCACTAGTTCATGAATCATGACTTTTCATACTAACAAACAAGACAAACCTTTTCGCTAAGAAAAACCCAAAGAGGTGCAATTATATATGTCATATAAAGGTGGAAGCAATATAGAACAACTTTATTTTTGACAAGCCATTTTATTACTAAGAGATTTACTAAACACATCTTTAAGAAAAATTATTTTCAAAGAATCAAGAAGGATTATTTCTTGTTACCTTATGGATCAGGGAAAAAAATATCTATCTATTTCAAGAAAGGTTTATAAGACCTTCGAAAAATATTACTTAGCATTAGTAAATGAATACAAAAGATTTTGGTTGAGCATGTCTTGGCAAAAGAATTTTCAAAGATTTTTGAAGTTATTGGGAAAGAAAAACCTAAGCACATTTATCAAAGAAAAGTTTTTAGAACTACCAAAACTCTTTAGCAATGCAAAATGTCTAAATAAAAGATCCAACTCTCGATTAAAGGACTATTGGTTCGTGAATCTTAACCAGTTGGTCTCTTATTGGAGAATTGCATTTCTAATATAAGATTGACCCAAAACCCTTCTTGATGGCAATGCTGGGAATGGACTTCTTTATCAAAGAGTTAAAACCATTTCAAAAGAAAGACCAATTTTAGGAAAATAATTCCTCGATTTATTAAGAAGGTCCTTTTACAGAAAATTATTTTTTCTAAAAAGAAGTTTCGTGAGAGAAAAGTTGATGTTCAAAAGAATTATTGCAAACATTCCAATTGGCTAAAAATTATTTTCACAAGCCAATTTTTCAAAAAATTTTTTGTTTAAATCCTCCGATGCATTTCCGAAGCACCTCCTAGATAAAGTGATAAGAGCCTACGATGAACTACCAGAGAACCTCCTACAGGGGAGACAAAAGCCTTCGATGCACTTATGGAGAACCTCCTAGAGGGAGGGACAAAAGCCATCGAGGCACTTTAGAAGCACGTCCTAGAGTTAGGGATAAAAGCCTCCGACGCACTTTCGAAGCACCTCCTTAAGTGAGGGATAAAAGCTTCCGAGGGTCTTCCGGAGAACCTCCTAGAGGGAGGGACAAACTAGTTTAGCAATAACTAATAATCTTTTAGAGAAAGATGAATCAAGCATAAGCTATAACACTTTGAAACAAAGACAAAGCCCAAGAAGGCACAAAAACAAAAAGGACAAAGATGTCCAAAGCCTAAAACAGAAACAAAACCCAAGGCTAGGCAAAAACAAAAAGGATGAAGATATCCAAGGACTAAAACAGAGGTAAAGCCCAAGAAGGGACAAAAAGTAAAAGACATAGATGTCCATAGTCCAAAGCAGAGGCAAAGCCAAAGAAGGGACAATGAGTGGAGGAACTAAGATATCCAAAACCCGAAAAGTGGCAAAGGTAGAAGACATGAAGGAGTCCAAAGCACAATGGAGAAGCAAAAGGAATTAAGCAAACAAAAAATCCTTACTAAATAGTTAAGAATAGATTCATTCAAGGAATATGTCAAAATAAGACTTCTAATTGAGAACATTCTAAACCCAGGAGTAGGAAAACCATCAAAGGAAGTTCTATGAATTAAGTATCGGTAAATTCGTTGGGCCCATTGAACGGCCAAATAGTATAACGTAACTATCCTGCTTAACAATCATACAGAACTACATTATTGAACGACTAAACAACCGAATGGAACCACCCTGCTAAATAGCAAAATAACCGAATGGAACTACTCTGATGAATGGTTGAATGGCTGAAAAGCTGAATGGCTAAATGGAACTACCCTGCCGAATAGTTGAATGGGTGAACAAAACTACTTTGCTGAACGGTTGAATATATAAATGGAACTACTTTGTTAAACGGCTGAATGGTTGGAACTACTTTGATGAATGGAAGAATGGTTGAACGAAACTACGTTGTTGAATGGCATAATGGTTGAATGGAACTACTTAGCTTCAATGTCATAATAATAATAAGTTATAAATATCTTAACAACTACATATCTCCTAACAAGAGGCAGTCTTTTGAACAAATCGGAATCTCTATTAACATTCGAAGTATTAGTCCAGGGTAAAAGATATCGACTATATAATTCTAGTATAAAGTAGTACTATGAATTCTCTTTTACTTGAACTACTATATTGAAAAACAGTTTTTTTGATCTTCTATTACTATTGAATGGGCTTTTGAGTTTCTTATTACTATCAAATGAAATTTTGATGATCTGTTAATTAAATTTCTGATTTTCTTAACAAATGAATTTTTTATTTTCCTGATAAAATGGATTTCTTATTTTCCTATTAATTTTCTTATTTGTTTTTTGGTTTCCTATTTCTTTTCTGGCTTTTTATTATTTTCAAATGGGACTTCCCGACCTATACCATTTTTAGATTTCGATTTTCGGTCTTCTTCTATTATTGCCAGATTTGGATTTCTGGTCTTCTTCTATTATTACTAGATTTGGATTTCTGGTCTTCTTCCATTGTTCCCAGATTTGGATTTATGGTCTTCTTATATTATTGCCCGATATAAATTTTTGGTCTTCTCTTATTGTTAGATAGGATTCTGGATTTCTTATTATCAAAGGATATTTTGGATTTCTTATCACTATATGGTTTTTTGGTCTTCTTATTATTAGATGGGATTTTGGATTTCTTATTATCAAAGGATATTTTGGATTTCTTATTACCAGATGGTTTTCTGGTCTTCTTATTATTAGATCAGATTCTAGATTTCTTATTATCAGAGGATATTCTAGATTTCTTATTACCAGATGGTTTTCTAGTCTTCTCATTATCATATGGGATTTTGGGTTTCTTATTATCAGAGGATATTCTGGATTTATTATCGCCGGATGATATTCTAGTTTTCTTATTCTTAGATAGACTTCTTATTGTCAAAAAAGGATATTCTGGATTTCTTATCACCAGATATTTTTTTGGGTTTCTAACCTTTTCTTCAAAATCGGTACCAAATATTTTCTAGTTTTCCATCGAATGAATTCCTAATTTCTTAAATCACTAACATATCAACGAAGCATATTTCATGTTTTGAAATAGAAGTTACCACAAGAAGACGAGATAAAAAATTCAATGAAAAAGGAATTTGATCTAAAAGATTATTAGCAAATATAACAGCCTGTATTTTTAATTATATAAAAATATTAAATTTAATATAATTATTGGAAAAAAATGGTTAGAAATAAAAATTTAACGATTTATTAATATAATCTATTAGGTATGAACTTTGATAAAAAATTTATATAAAAAAATCAATAAGATAAAAGATGATAAGTTATATTAGAAAATAATTAAATGATACTGAATTGTAAGTAATTAATAATAGAAATTGAAATAACCAATGTTAAGCTAATAAAGAATCGAATGAATGTTTATTAAAAGTAAAAGTAAAAATTTATTTATATGAAATTGTATTTTTGATAAGTATAAATTTCAGAAATAAGAAAATATTTATTTGGTAAGAAATGAATAACAATTGATGTATACAATAATTGCAAAGTTGTTTGAATTACTGTAAACTGGGAGCAGTTGTTTTATTATTTGAATTCATTCTAAAAGTTGATTTTGAGGTAATTGGAATTAAACTTATTGAAATATTTTGCATTATAAAGAGAAGAAAAGTGAATTGTAGTTAATAAATGTACTTTAAGAAATATACATTTTGTGTTAGAAAAGAATAAGCGTTCCAATCAAAAATAAAAAAAGATGGTAAAACAAAATGAAGTAATTATTTAGAAATTGGAAATCTATTTGGTTTTGAATTTGATTTAGAACCGTTAATATTTTAAATGAAAAATATTATTTATGAATTGTATATATTCCACTGAATTAAATGGTGAAATAATAATAATTTATTTTGTTAATGAAACGATTTGATTGTAATGATGTATTTTTGAAACAAAAATATTTTATTTGTCTGTAACTATAAATTTGGAAATGGTAAAATATAATTGATTTAAATTCAATCGAATGGTAAAACATTAACTATGGTATATGATTGAATTAGGTCTCATAACTATTCCATTGAGTTCAGAAAAAGGGTAATTGACTAGGAACGCTAGTGAGCACATCTTGTCTGGTGTCCGTGAGTTTGAGAAGATCAATGAACGAATAAAATCTATATAAGATCGCCGTCTCCTTTCCTTTTTGCATACCATAATAAAACATATCATCCAACGAACATCTTCGATCAGCACCGCTAGAGGTCGATTCAAGCGATGGTCCCAACATGAAAGTTGTTCATTTCGGCGAGATGTAGGAGATGACTGATGTATTGACCCGCTTTTCCATATCATTCAAGCTGACAATAAACCATTCATGTCCAACCCAAGTTGAATAGAAAGACGGATAGTTATAGGGAAAAAAAAAGAAAGAAGAATAGAAGAAGAAGATAAGAAGAAGAGAAAAGAAACTAAAAACAACACAGAATCTTACAATCACAACGGAATAACAAATAATATAATATCAATGTTTTTATTTACAAAAGGAGAACAATTATACACATACATCCATCAGAGTATAACAGAAATAACAATTATTAGCCTGGATAGTGATAACAACATATCCCCAAAATTTCTGATAACTTCAGTGATAAAATAGCGAAAAATACACACATACTAGAATACAACTTGAAGATCTCTAGCTCATCTCCTAAGCTCCAATGCATCTAAAGCAATCTATAAATATGCTCAGTCTAACCCGAGCATTATAATAAAATATCACCCGAGTCAGTGTGGAAAACCAGCGTGAGAAAACACACCCAACTGGATTTTAAAGTTCTAGAAAACCATTTGAAAATAAAAAGTATCTCGTAAGACCATGCCGCACATAAACACGGACGGGTTTTTACCTTATGATAATCAAAGACAATTTCTATAGAAAATCCATTTATACTAAAATAATGTCTAGAGGTTAAAGTAAAATGTAAATATAGCCGAAATGCTTGCATCTCACATTTCGGCATAGTTGGGAACAACTAAGACCGTATGATGCTTATTGGAGAATGGATTTCATACAATGACTAGGCTACTGGGGTACTGCCCGTCATTCTGCATTTCTAGATAAAATAACACCGAGGACCTTGCCTAGATCCCCTGCCAACACAGGACCGGCCTACCACTTGCTGGAATGTATTGAATGTGATCACCCCTCCATTAATGGGCTCCGAGCATACAAATGAGAGATAAAAGCGACTCTACATAGGGGTGGTCATACCCTACTTGGGAGCGACCCGCTTAGCCCTGCTGCATCTCCCATTTTTAGTCATTTCTGGTTGATGAGGCTTGAGGCTGCGATTGCCTTTCAAGAAAATTTGCACTTAGAATGTTCATTGCCCTCTAATGAAAGTGAGCTAATAGCATGCATACAAGTCCATTCTGGGACTGAACGAAACCGAAGGCACTATTCCTACTGCATCCACTTTGGAATCACCCTCAAGATTAGTTGCGATTAGCCATTGCACTTCACATCTATATCTTCGATTCCATGCTCTTCATCGGGTCTTTAGTTCGAAAACACATTCGTTGGTTTAAAGTAGATTTTAGATAACATATCTAATCTCGGTCAATTCGAAACAGCATTCGATAATTTTCGGTAAACTCAACCCCTTTCTTTAGGAAATAAACAGTCGAAGGTAAGATCGAAGATCACCTTCTAACCGTTAGTGGATGGATTTTCTTATCATTATCCTAAGAGAACGAAAAGAGATTTATACGCATAATACAGCATGACCGGAGATGCTTATGCCTTATAACCCACATACTTCTACTAGATATTTCCAAGGTTACGTTTAGGTCCAATTTCGATAGTCGGTTATGAAACCATCGAATAACATACATTCAACCGTAGATTTCATTTTCCCATGGAACCCGCCTAGCCTCTCATTCATAAATTTTAAAATCACTTATCAACTACTTGAAAATCACTTCCGTATACTTATCTCAACAGAATAATTAAATTCACAAAATGCAATATTTTCGATATTTAGAAAATATAACCATGTACTTATTTTAATGATATAAGTATATTTTCAAATCATTCATTTTGAAACTAAAAGAACCATTCCCATATACTTGCAAAATGGTATAAGTATCTTAACTGATCACTTAAAATGATTTACTTATCTAAATATCATATTAACATGATAAAACATAAGTATCCTTTATACGAACGAATATATGTCCCAAAGTACCCTCCATTTCTTTAACTATCCTTTCTCTTTATTTTAAAAACATCTTCTTTATAAATTTCCAAAATCATTTAATATAATTCCTTATTAATCTACAAATTGTATTTGTAAAAATACTCTTTTATAATCTCTTAACCCATTTATAAAATTTCCCTTTTTAATTTTTAACCCTTTAAAATCCCCTTTTTCCACAACCATTCAGAACCTAACTTCTTATCCACTTTTAAAACCTTTTTCCGAATGTGTAAACTCCTTTACATAAATCCTTATTACAAAGAAATCCATTTATAATAATTTATTATTATATGTTTTTGTTATTATTACTATTTTTTAAAAATAAAACTAAAACATCATAAACTTATCTTTTATCATTTTTAAATAATATTAAAGAAATATAACAAAACATTTTTAATAATGTAATGAATAAACTCTTAAACTTTTAAACATCTCCAATGGATAAATAAAATAAAAATAACTTTAAACAACCTTTTAAATAGAATTAATTTTCTTCAACAATACTTTTAATGAAATAATCATCTAGTTTTAAATACTAATAACAAAATAATTATTATCTTCAAATACATTAATAAAATAATTTATTTTAAACACTATAGATAATATAGTAATTAACTTACAAAAAAGTTTTTGCAAACATTTGTAAATAATTAATAAAGCTCTTTGTTTCTATAGAAATAGTTAAAACATTTTACTTCCAATTTATAAAATTAGAAGTTAAGCAAATCCATAATTTTTGAATCTAGAAAAGGCTCGGCAATCCCAGTGGTTTTTAACAAGCTACCAATACCTTCCATTTAACTTCTCAAATCAAATTGCTAGTATTTACATAATCAAGCATATATATAAACCAATCCATAATTTATGATCCATTGATAATTGAAAAATTGTCCATATCTATAAAATAGCAGAACGGAGATTTATTCTGCTAACCAATGTCATCCAAACTCTTACATTTATTAAACGGTGTATATTTGGCCAAGTAGACAACAACAAGAAGTATGCATACATTAAATATGATATAATTTCAAATAACGTAATTATATTAATAAAAATCAAAATTAATATCAACGTATCACCTCATACGTGATCCATTACTTGAACAAGTTTGAATACAAATTTAAAATTCAAACAATATAATAGAATTTAAGATGCTATATCATAATCCTAGATCAAATTCAACCAATCTAATAGCATTTCAAAATGCTATATCATGATCCTAGACCAAATTCAACCAATCTAATAGCATTTCAAGATGTTATATCGCGATCCTAGATCAAATTCAATCAACCAGCAAATTCAATCAATTCACGTAGATATAAATAAATTTAATCTACACAACATTATATTGGTAAATTAGTCATTGAAGTGATCCGCTTTGAACTAAAATTGAACGATGTTCGATTCCAAATTTCCAACTTGCTCCAAATTAGAGCAAACTAGTTCATGGCGTAACTTTCGTCCTTACGAGTGCAATGCAAAAAGTTTCATCCCGATCGGATCTCGTATGAGAGAGTAATTGAATTAATAATTAACGATTTTAAATATAATTAATTAAACATTAATCACCATTTTTAAAAATAATTACCATTTAAACCATCTTCTCAACTAACTCCCGCCTCTACCTGCACCTATACCATGTACACTCCTATGTACACACATGCCACTACATCACCCAAAGTCCACGATTCCCAAAAATAGCCCCATCGACGAACTTCCCTTCTCGATCTCCACCTCCCAAACCCGTCAAGTTAAAGCCCAAACCACATATCGATTCGCGTTTTCCCTCCTCCATGCTACAATGCGAAGTCGCACTCTAGCCCCATGGATCGCACAAGATAAAATTTCACTAGTAGATGCTATTCTCCAAACCAAAACCAAACATAGAGTCCATTCAACCAATCATATCTCAAAAACCCTAGATTCTCAAACTTTAGTTCCGCATATTCCTTATTGGAGATATTCGAACCCCAGGAGTTTCCACCGAGCTCTGCTAAACCCATTTCACCTCGTAGATCACCGCCCCGAATTCCAAATATATTATTTAATAATTTTTCGATGAATATATTTTAAGATTTTGAATTTGAAAATTTGAAATCTTTTTTCCTCTGGTATAATTTTGAGAAGAATGAAACTGAACTGAAGAGCAGATAGGAAGGATGCACCTATGTACGAATCATTGGAGTGAAGGTTTTTATTATTTCAACATCCCAGTATCTCGCTGCACCGTATTTCATCCACGTACGCATCCCGAATCGATGAAACAAAAATACGATTGCGCTCAGAATGATGACGTGATTCCAAAGAAATAATAATATATACTAGTTATTGGATTCTATAAAATCTTAAAACACTTCTATTTGACGATAAAACGTCAAACGGATAATTTAAATATTTTTCAATTTGAAAATCACAGAAAAATCAAATAAAATAAATTAATATTACGTCAACAAAAATAGATTCGTAAAAATAAGAATAAATTTCCTGATTATTTATTGAACTCTTTATTCCTTTAAATAATCTATAAGATTAATTCGCTATTATTGTTTATAATTCAAAAGAAGTTTGTGACGACCCGAAATTTTGAGCAATATCAATTTAATAATCTTTGATAATAATTAAATTAATTTGATCATTTTACATTATAAAATGACAAGTTAAAATTCATATAAAGGCTGATAATAATAATTTGATAATATCTATTAACATTTTTCTAAACAATATAAATTGGCAAGTTTAATTCGTTTGAAAATTAATAATATTTTAATTTCGAAATATTTATTTTAGCAATTTAAAATTTGGTAAGATTTTTTTTTTCAAAAGTTAATCAATATATTTTTCTACTTATAATATATATATTGATATATCTTGTAAATAGGAAGTCTTTAAGTAATAAAAGTTAATATATTCAAATTGTAATATATATATATATATAATATATATTATGGTTTGTATTTGTGTTTTAAAAATTTATTATTTTGAATTTTATAAGTGTTTTCAAACTTTAATATATATATATAATTTGTAATTTGAAAATTTAAATTTGGCTCAATACCTTTTGAAAATGGCATCTGAGATTTAAATTTAAATAACAAAGTTAATATCTTATTTATTATAAACATATATTTTAAACCTGAGTTTTAGTTAAGATTTAAAATTAAAAGTTCAATTGTTTTAATAATCTTTCCTTTTAAAATTTTAACATAACACAAGTTGTTTTAAAATTTTATATGAAGAGTTAAATTAAAAAAGGTATCTCAAGCATATAAACATTAAATTGAGTCAAAAGTATAAGTTTTTTGTTAATAAATGTTCACATGAATTTGCTTTCGAATATTTGTTAAAATATAAAACTTGTTTATTTAAAAGATAAGTACATAAATATTACACAATTACATTCATTAAACTGTAAAAAGGGAAAGTAATATTTGTAAATTATTAATAAAACATTAGAATAACTTTTGTAAATATTAATTAAACATTAAAAACACTTGTAAAACATTAATAAAACATTAAAAAACCCTTGTAAGTATTTTGGCTTATTAAAAGACATTTGTAATTACATGTGCATAGGTGTAAGATAATTGGAACATAGGGTAGACAAATGGCAATATTCTCTTAATAATAAAATTTAAAATTTAAATTGTAAAATTAAAAGAATATTTTTATTTTCAGCTTATAATTCCTTTATTCTCTTCGAAAAAAATGGAATACAAATCAAAAACAAAGATGAAAAAAAGGAAATTCTGTAAAATCTGAAAAATAAAAGCATGAAAATTTGGATTTTCAATCGGTAAAATCTGAAAAAATAAAAGAAAGATGATCTGGAAAATTCAATCAACATGCAAGATCTTCAAGTACAAACAAGCAATTCAGAAGATTTACCAACATGCAAAAACTGGAAATACAGCAGTTAGATTGAATTCACCATGCAGATTGAAAATTTCAGAGCTTGGAAAATAACAGTTTCTATCCTTTGTAATAAAAAGGTGAGTAAATGAAATTTCTTTTTAAAAATAGTTTAACTTGGATTCAACTTGTTATTGTGATGATGTTTCTAAAGTATTTGATTTAAATTAGATTCAAGTTTGAATTGTGAATAATGGATTCCCTGTGAGGTTAAAACGTATACCCTGTGTAAAATAAAAGTTTATAGTTTTACAATAAATTCAATAACTAGATTTTGAATTCTAATTAGACTTTAATTTGTAAAGAAAAGTTGTTTGATATCATGTAATCTTCCATCTAAAAATAGTTATCGGTTTTTAAAATGTATGATTAGCTCGAATTTTGAATCTACAGTAAAAAAATAATTTGGGTCAAAAAATTAATCAAATCAATTTTGAGTTTTGTTAACTCCACCTTGGACATGACTCAGCGACCTAAAACAGTTACCGACTTAAGGCTAAACAGTTACCGACTTAAGACTTAACAGGGATGCCGACTTAAGACTTAACAGGGATGCCGACTCAGCAGACTTAAGAGGGATGCCGACCTAAGGTTTAAGAGTGATACCTACCTAAGGAGGATACCGATCTAAATACCTAAGAAGTTTGACGACCTAACTGCTCGAAACAGATTTACGGTCTACACTTAAGTCGTGATCGACTTATGGCCTATGTTAGGTCGTACCCGACCCAGGCAACGAAGGAGAATCTGATGCAGCTACTTAGCACACAGCCTGTTAACTCGGCGGCGACTTGGGACTTGTGATTTGAATCCCGAAGAGCATACACTTCCCGTTTAAGCCGTAAGCCATGCATGGGAAAGAGAGGGCGACCTATGATCTATCCTGAGTCGGTGACGACCTACGACCTATTTTAGGTCGGTGACTACTTACAACTTGACACCGAAAATTCCTATAAATACCCCTCGAACTCCAACACTTAGGGGTACTTTTGGAATGATTATTCTAGGAAGCAACTACATTCTGCCGAGCTATTTCATCAACAATTGCAGCACTTAGGACACTTCAATCAACTTCAACTCGAGATTCAACTTATTGGACATGGATTCAAGGGATTTTCTCGTATAGAAGTTTTAGCTACTTGTCTTTCCAAGTGATGTAATCGAAGATTGTTATAGAATTGTATTTGATCCAGCAATAAAAAAAGAATTAAAGTGGACGTAGGATCAATTGGGAGCCAAACCACTATAAACGTTGTGTTCTTACTGTTTTCTCTGTAATTTCTCCTGCTTAAATCTGATTCCCGTGCGAACGGGTGGTGCTTTCACACTCGCTTTATCACACTGGGGTGTTAGCGTCCGATTTTCACGTTAACATTTTTGGTGCTTTCACTGAGAACCCATCTCAGGGATACTTCCACCATTGCCCCGCGAAGGTTTGTTGAAAGGATTTCTTTTAAAACCAGAAGTTTATTGGAAATAATGGCTCCTGGGAGAAAACGAAGTTCTATAAGATCCGACAATGTTCAAGAGAATACTGCTACCTCTCCTCCTTCAAGTCAAGCAGCTCCAGCTGTTGGAGTCACGCGAGCAGAATTGGACGCCGTAGTTTTGGGGTTGAATCAGCAATTGAATGCTCAAAATGCACAGTTGGAAGCTCAGAATGCCCAGAACGCCCTGATCTTAAGTAAGTTGAATGATCTGCTAGGAGCAAATCGTCAACCGATTAATAATGATGGGAACCCTACTGTGGGAGTTCAGGATGTTGAAGGGAACATTTCTCAAAGAGCCACAGACCCTGTGGAAAGGACTCCTCCTCAAGCTGGAGGATCAGGGCCGCAGCCGACCCTCCGTGAACGATTGTCAAGACAGAATTCAGAGAGAGTGGCTGATGTTTGCCGTCTAGAGCCTCTAAATGATGAAGAATATTTTTCGAATATGGTTCGCCAAATCATGAAGAAAAATATGCGAAGAAATGAAGATGAGAAAGAGTGAGGTTTTGCTCCAAGCAAAATTCCATTTACTGAAAAGATCTTGAAGGCAGAGTTCCCAAGGAAATTCGTTCCCCCTACTATTCCGGCCTACAAGGGGACGAGTGATCCTAACGAGTTTCTGTACAAGTACGACTGGCATATGACGGGTGCCAGAGCGTCTGATGAGATCAAATATCGATATTTCCCAGTTTATTTGGAAGGTGTGGCTCTATTGTGGTTTACAAAGTTGTCGGTCAGGTCCATTGATCAGTTTTCCGATTTGACCAGGAATTTTAAGGAGCAATTTCGATTGTATGCTTCAAAAGCAAAGGATATAATGTCGCTGTCAAGCCTAGAGCAAAATCCAGGTGAATCTATCAGGTCATTTTTGAATCGTTTTAACATAGCATTGGCCGAGGTAGATAATACTGAGCCACACATGGTACTAACATAATTGATGAGGGCGATTGACAAATCAAGCTAATTTGGAAAGTGGTTGAAAATGAAAGGACCAAACTTGCTCGACAAATTCTACAAGAAAGCGGATGAGTTCATGCGCGTGGAAAGCCTCCAAACACCGGCTAAGGTGGTATCAGTGGAAGCCGGGAACAATGGTGCTGCTTCGAACAAGAAAGAACCTAACACTCAGAAAAGGGAAAATGATGGTGGAAAGAAACAGGGAGATGCTAAGAAAGGCCGTCCTTTCAATTTCACGCCCTTGACCGATACCCTTGAGAACATCTTCTTTGCAACCAAGGATGATGTCAATTATCCGACACCGCCTAAAATGAGAGTGGGAAATAAGATAGAGAAGAGAGGAAGGTTCTGCCGGTTCCACAACCAGCCCGGCCGTGACACCAACGAATGCCGTCAGTTGAAAGAAGTAATTGAACAACTTTTGAAAGAGAACAAGCTCCAATAGTATGTGAAAAGGAGTTGAAATGCCCCAGCTTCGTCAACTCAAGGACAACAAGTTCCCACTCACCGTCCTGGCTCAAGTGAGAAGGCCATAGAGCATGAATCGGAAAGACCTGTCATCAATATAATAACTGGAGGGCCTCACCCAGCAGGCAAAAGCTGGGGCGAGATGGAAAGGTATGCCCGAGCCTTGAGGCATGTACCAGCTGAAGAGAATGTTTTTGTTTTAGAAAATGACGCGCCTTTAAAGCAACAAAAGACTTCCACAGATGATATTGTATTCAGTGCCAGAGATTTTTTGGGTATTGAAGCTCCTACCATAGATCCTTTGGTCATATCCGCTGGTATTGGGCCGGCTACTGTGAGAAGAGTTCTGGTTGATTGTGGAGCTTCATGCAACATTCTCTTTAAGAAGACCTTTGATCAAATGAAATTCCAATGGCTGACGTTCAAGCTTCATCACTTAAGATTGCTGGTTTTGCTAGAGAACCCAAACAGCCAATTGGGACCATAGATTTGTTTGTAGAACTTGGAAAAGGACCGAGGAAGGTGGCTCGAAAGCAAACCTTTATAATTGTTGAAGAATTCTCTGCCTACAATGCCTTTTTAGGCCGACCAACTCTTGCTGCATTTAAAGCTGTTCTTGCCCCGTGGTGTCTGACTATAAAATTCCCCACGGATAATGGAGTTGGCGTGTTTAATGGAGACCAAGATGCAGGGAGAGAATGTTATCTTACAGAGCTGCGTGAATCAAGGAAAAGAGAGATGGGAAAAGGTGCGGCGACTCTATTCCGCACCAAAGAACAAACCTTGTAGCAATTATAGGGTGGACCCTGCACTGGTGAATGTAGTGCCGCACGAAGAGAGATGGATCCAAGGAAAGCCAGTGCAGGGGAGAATAGGGTAGTACCGGTAGAGGTAACAGTGCCGGTACCCGTTGACCCAAAGGACCCAAACAAAGTGCTAAATGTGGGTTCACAACTCAACACAACAGTTTAGAATGTTCTGATTTCATTTTTGAAGGCAAATTTGGATGTATTCGTCTGGACTCATGCTGACATGTGTGGAATATCCCCAGAGATTGCAGTACACACTCTGAACATTGATCCAAAGTCTACACCCGTGAAACAGAAAAGAAGAACTCAGGGTCCTGAGAGGACGACAGTGTTAAAAGAAGAAGTGGATCGGCTCATGGAGAACGGTTTCATCAGAGAATCTACTTATCCAAATTGGGTATCAAATCCAGTGCTGGTTAAAAAAGCTAACTGAAAGTGGAGAGTATGCATTGACTTTTCAGATCTGAACAAAGCCTGCCCCAAAGACTGTTTCCCGCTGCCCAGGATCGATCAGTTGGTGGATGGGACGGCACGGCATGAATTGTTATCTTTTATGGATGCATACTTCGGATATAACCAGATTATGATGCATGAGCCAGATCAAGAGGATACAAGCTTCATCACAGATGCTGGACTCTACTGCTATAAGGTCATGCCTTTCGGACTCAAGAATGCAGGGGCAACTTACCAAAAGCTTGTTAATGCCTTGTTTAAACCACAGATTGGCAAGACAATGGAAGTTTATGTGGATGATATGCTAGTGAAGTCTAAGAAAGCAGTGGACCACATGGATCACTTGGAAGAGATGTTCGCAGTACTCCGAAAGTACAGAATGAGGCTTAGTCCCTTGAAATGTTCATTTGGAGTGGAGTCCGGAAAGTTTTTGGGTTTCATTGTGAGCGCTAGGGGCATTGAAGCTAATCCAGCTCAGATCACTGCCCTGAGAGAGGTCAAGGCTCCTAGAACAAAGAAGGAATTGCAAAGTCTCAATTGAAAGGTTGCTGCCTTGAGTCGGTTCATTTCGAAAGCCACTGACAAATGCATTCCATTCTTTGATGCTTTGAAGAAAGGAAGAAAAAACTTTGAGTGGAATCCTGAATGTCAGAAGGCATTCGATGAGTTGGTTCGTCATATGGAAGTGCCTCCGATACTTTCAAAGCCCGACAATGGTGAAGATCTCTTCGTATATTTGGCAATTTCATCTCATGCTCTCAGTGCAGTATTGGTACGGGAAGACAAAAGGATTCAACGCCCAGTCTATTATATCAGCAAAAGATTCACTGGGGCAGAGATGAACTATTCAAGGTTGGAAAAGCTCGCCTATTGTTTGTTGATCGCATCAAGAAAATTGAGGCCATATTTCCAAGCTCATCCCGTCAAAGTCCTCACTGATCAACCTCTAAAGCAAGTCCTATTCCGTCCTGAGACTTCGGGCCGTCTTTTGAAATGGAATATTGAACTCAGCCAATATGACATCACTTATCATCCCCGGAAAGCAATCAATGGACAAGCTTTAGAAGATTTCATCGCAGAATGTACGGATAAAGGTGATAGTGAGGAAGAAGTCACTGATAACGTCCCAATCCAATGGAAATTGTATGTCGATGGCGCAAGAAATGATTACTGTTCCGGAGCAGGGGTTGTCCTTGAAACCCCAGAAGGGCGATCGCTGTGTTATGCAATGAGACTAGAATTTCCTTTGACAAATAATGAAGCAGAATATGAAGCCCTCATCGCTGGTTTAAGGATCGCTAAAGAACTAAACATCAAAGCATTGCAGATCTTCAGTGATTCTCAGCTTATTGTCTGCCAAGTCAAGAAGGAATTTCAAGCTAAAGGAGGGAATCTACCCGCCTATTTATTAAAAGCCTGGGAGCTCCTTCAAAATTTGACCATTATTCAATAACCATATACCCCGCGAAGAGAACATGAAGGCGGATTCTCTCGCAAAGTATTCAAGTACTGGTGAAGCTCAACTATTGGGATTAGTTCCCGTCGAAGTCCTGTCAGCTCCAAGCACAGATGAAATGGATGTTGATTGGATTATGAATGTATCCCAAGAGCAAGAATCATGGATGACTCCGATCCTTGAATATTTACTCAATGGTTCTTTGCCAGAAAGTTCAAAAGAACGACAGAAGCTGATGAGGAAGGCCTCCAGATATATAGTTCAAGATGGTCGTTTGTACAAACGAGGATTTTCAATGCCACTACTCCAATTCGTGACAAAGGAAGAAGCTAAGATAATTCTGACTAAAGTACACGGAGGGGAATGTGGGGATCATACAGGTGGTCAAACTTTAGCAAAGAAAATCCTCCGTTATGGATACTTTTGGCCAGAAATTAATCAGGATGCTGCTGACTATTCCCGAAAGTGTGATAAATGCCAGAGATTCGCCAAAATTCCTAGAGCACCTTCCACTGAGCTAACACAAATGGTCAGTCCATGGTCGTTTGCCATCTGGGGAATAGATCTCATTGGGCCTTTGCCGACTGCCAAATCGGGGATTAAATATGCTATTGTTGCTGTTGATTACTTCACTAAATGGGCTGAAGCCGAACCATTGGCTACTATTACCTCTAGGAAAATTATAAGTTTTGTGACTAAAAATATCATTTGCAGGTATGGTGTGCCTCAGAAGATAATCACAGACAATGGTACCCAGTTTGAAAGTGAGGAGTTCCAAGAATTCTGCAAATGATTCAAGATCCGAAAAATCTTCTCAGCCGTGGCTCATCCACAGGCAAACGGGCAAGTGGAAGCAGTAAACAAAATCATCAAATCAACCATCAAAAAGCAGCTGGAAAAAGCAAAAGGTGGTTGGGTCGATAAGTTACCGCTTGCACTATGGGCATACAGAACCACCCACAAAACTACGACTGGGCATACTCCATTTTCATTGGCATATGGGTCAGAAGCGATGATTCCAGTGGAAACTGAAGTCCCCTCACAAAGAAGGATCCATTTTGATCAAGATGAGAATGAAAAATTGCAATTGGAAGCACTTGACCTCCTTGATGAAAGAAGAGAAGAGGCTAGGCTTAGAATTGCAGCTCATCAGCAAAGAATAGTCAGGCACTTCAATTCCAAAGTTCGTCAACGCAGCTTTGAAGTTGGGGACCTAGTCCTGAAAAGAATTATGACAACCACAGGTGTGTTTGGGCCAAACTGGGAAGGGCCATATGTCATAGGCACGAAGCTTCTTGATGGCACATTCAAACTCACAACTGTCGAAGGATAACCAATTCCAAGAGCTTGGAACAGCAATCATTTGCATCCATATTTTACTTAAAAGCTTTGCTGAAATGTTGTAAAAGAATTACGAATATATGATTCTTGTATTGAAAGCAATTGTAAAGCAAGTGAATAATGAAAAGCTATAAAGTGGATGTAGGCCCAGCTTTTGGCCGAACCACTATAAATCTTGTGTTCTCTACTACTATAAACTGCTTTGTTTTATTTCGACATATAAAATACGTTAATTGTGTTGCTAAAATGTCGATTTAATAATGCAGGCCACAAAAAAAATCTTACCCATCGCAAGACCAAGCGATCTCCGACGTCACCCAGCAAGCAAACGCTAAACCATTCAAAATTTCCATACTCAAATCCTACAAAAGAAGTGCTTCGAACAAAAGTTGGCGATGCCGATGAAAGTTGACCATTTCTAACTAACTACGAATGTTTATACAAACAAGCATCCAGTTAAATAGCCTGTGTCTACCACTACCAACTCGCTTAACTATAAAGTATATTTCTTTGGATAAGGAAAACTATTGGCAACTAAAAATGGATGAAACTTGCAAAAGATAATGGGGATCGCCGACAAGAGACATGGGCGAGAAGGCATCAAACAGCATAAGACCTCTTCGGAGGCACAAGCCCTCTTCAGAGGCACAACTCTTCGGAGGATAAAGACCTCGAGCGGGCCTCGCCAGAAAAAGAGAGTTCTTTCTCGACATAAAGTTGTGGACTGATCGGTGATACACTCCCGTGAATCCATCCAACTAAGAGAAAGAAACTCCAAACTTCCAGGCAAAAGCCGTACTCAGAGGCACACGTTTCACCGAGATTGAAATAAAACTTCTAAGTGTTGAAACGTGAAAAGCCCTCTTCGGAGGCCTATTTCACCACAGTTGAAATGCTAAAAGACCTCGAGCGGGCCTAACCAGAAAAGGAGAGTTCTTTCTCGACATAAAGTTGCGGACTGATCGGTGATACACTCCCGTGAATCCGTCCAACTGAGAGAAAGAAACTCCAAAGTTCCAGGCAAAAGCCCTACTCAGAGGCACACATTTCACCGTGATCGGTGATACACTCCCGTGAGTCGAAATGTGAAAAGCCCTCTTCGGAGGCCCGCTTCCCAGCGAACAGGGAAAAAATAAAAGCCTCTCCCAAGAGGCAGAAACAAAAAGACCTCTTCCCAGAGGCATAATCAAACAAAAAGACCTCTTCCCAGAGGCACAATCAAACAAAAAGACCTCTTCCCAGAGGCGCAATCAAACAGGAAGACCTCTTCGGAGGCACACGTTTCACCGAGATCGAAACAAAACTTCCAAGTGTTGAAATGTTAAAAGCCCTCCTCGGAGGCACAACTCTTCGGAGGCACACGTTTCACCGAGATTGAAATAAAACTTCCAAGTGTTGAAACGTGAAAAAGCCCTCCTCAGAGGTACAACTTTTCAAAGAAGCATTTCATCAGAAATGCAAAACAAAGATCAAAAGCCCTCCACCGAGGCGCAAGAGGAAAAAAAAAGCCCTCTTCAAAGGCACACTTTAGCTTTCAAAGGAATACTGGTTCATCTATTCTTGAAAATACTCTTCCTCAAAAAGAAGTTAAAGTGCCCTTCAGAGGCCCGCTTTACAACATAGGAGAATTCACTTGGTAAAAATGTGTGTATGCACAAAAGAAAAAGTGATATCTTCGAAGGTTGAAGCGTAGAAACTCATATGGAGCGAGCTGTACTCTATTTTGAGCAGAATAATATTCCTCCAAGTATGGAACAGTTATTCTCCATAAAATAAGAGTACAAGTCCCCTCAGAGTATAAAATATTGCAACGAGCTTATGGTATATGGGCAACATGGTATAACTACATTGGTAAAAATTACGCTCGAACAACATACCACAAGCTCACTGCAATATCATATAAAGAAACTTGTACAAAAATGAATAGTAAATGCATTCTCAAATACAGACAGAAGTTTGTACAAACAAAAAGAATCATTTTATTCAATACTGTCAAAATTTTGTACAGGTACAGGTTTCAAAATAAAAAGAAAAGCGGAGGCCGGTACCCGCACAATCTCCGGTCAGTACATGCAAAAAGCAAAAAGTAAAAATAAAGGGAAGTAGGGCCCGTTACTTCTTCTTGCCACCACCTTTAGAGCCTTCACCTGACCTAATAGGCAGCTTTTCAGGACGGCTTGGGAGAATCGGGGATGAAGGAGAGAGGGTTACTACTGGATCAACCTTCGCTTCCTCTTCAGAAACAAGAATGTCTTTCCTTTTCTTCTTGGAAGTGACACGCTTCCTCCTCCTCCTTGAAGAAGACTCACTTCCCGGAGTAACAAGAGCAGACAATTTTATGTTATCAGAAGTGGTTCGCTCCGAGTACTCATTGCCTTCTCCAAGCCCTTCTCCCCCGTGTTCCTGTGAAGCATTAGGATCATCTAAGTCTCGGAGAGCCTCTATTTGCTCCTCTTGCGACCCGGGTTGAGAGGCGGATGGAGGGGTGACCTGGAGAGGCGTAGGAGGAATAATTGGAGGAGGGGGAGTCTGAACGATGCTCGACACTTTCTCTACAGAAGAAAAGAAGTTAAAGTCAGTAAAGAGAGGAGATAAAGGCTCGTTGAGGTTCAGGAAATAGTCAAGAAGCTCATCAAACTCATAAGAAGCAAATGAGCAGTCTACTTGGGCAAGATTAATAGTAGTGTTACCTGGAGAAGTCGGCTTCCTGATATCAACCTCATAAGCCTATGCTTCGGCGCTCTCTTCGCCTTCATCTCCACCCTATGTACTTGTGATCTCAGTTGTAACTTTAACCGGGGATGGAGAATGAGAACTGGAGCCGACAATGTCGATTTCAGCCGAAGGTGAAGGCTGAACTGGATCAGTTGAAGTAGTTTTTCCTAAACGTTCCCCTTCTGCCATTTCGGCTCTTAATTTCGCAAGTTGTTCTTTTCCCCTGACGAGAGCGGCGCGAGCTTCGTCATCCAAGTAATGCTCCTCAAGAGCTGATTCGACATAGCCAGCACCTTTAGCACCAAGCATATCAAGTGCGGCCTCCCATACCTCAGCCAGAGTAATTTCATATTTGGGACCTAGAAAGGCGAGACTACCGCGCCCCAAGACGCTATGCAGGTAGAAGTCAAATAATGTCGAGCTGATGCTAGTATTCGTTGCCTCATGAGATTCTTCAGCTGCAATTTTACTGGCAACGACCTCATCACGCTCTCTTTCAGCTTTGGAGAGTTGAAGCTTAAGCATTTCGATCTCCGCCTCTTGAGAGTCGATTTTCTTCCGAAGCTCTGCAATATCAGCAATATAGCCCTCATTGATTCTTTTTTGCACGTCAAGCCTGTCTTCGACGTCTCTTTGGCCGGCATGAGCATCTCTCACTTGTTTCTGAAGCAATTCTTCTTTTTGAGTGTAGGAAGTAGAAGAAGTGGCGAGCTCTTCTTTAAGCTTTTCGACCTTCGCTTCAAGCTCTTCATTATAAGTAGTGATGCTCCTCATCTCGGTATCATGCTGCTCAAGAACCTTCTGCCATTCAGCTTTGTCATTTTCCATAGTAAGCATGGCCTCGAGATTCGCACAGTTTTCCCTTTGAAGCTCATCAACAAGCTTTTGCCAGCTCGGCATTCTTTCAATATCAAGTCTGACGGCATCGAGATTTCGCAGCATGGCAGGCTTGTCAATTGGAACTAATTCGAGATCGAAGCGAACCCTCTTCAAGCACCATTGTGGAAACCGGCTTTGAAGAGTAGCTGGACCTGGCCCAACTTGATATGAAGGCCTGTTGATGATTGTATGAATATCAGTACGGGAAGGGGCAGGAGATTGAGAAGGAATTGGAGTAGTGGTCTTCTCAGAAATTGCAGGCACAGATTGCTCACTAACTTTAGCCCGTTTGCTTGGGTCATCAGCCATGTGGCTCTTCCCTCTGTCATCATGGGATTTACGCTTATGGGAATCACCCTCTCTGTGGGAAGAATCATACCGCTCATCCCCTCTTCCATAGCGTTCTTCATAAGAACGTCTCTCCTGAGCCTTTCGAGCAGCCCTCTCTTCATCAGTTTCCCTATAAGTGGGAAGATAGCGTCTATAGTCATACTGACCATGCTTTCCATATTGCTTGAAGTCGTCGTAATATGAACCACTTCGCCTCATTGGGGAATCTGGAAAAAAAAAAGACAAGTCTTAAAAGTCTTCAGAGAAAAGAAGCGTGACTTTAGAATCTTCAAAGTACAAAGAATTAGGTGCATGAAAGTGCCAAAAAGTCTTATGTGTGTGTGGTGTGCAAACTACACGCATCAGGCTACAAACCGCTCTTCGACGCAGCGGATAGTGACTTGAGTGGTAGGCGTCAAAATTTGTTGAAAAGTTGATGTTGCCTCGACAACAGGAGAAGATGCTTTAGGGACATCATCTTTAAAGAGTTCTTGTGAAGTTATCATCATGTCACTTAGCCCCTCGAAAGTATCATCACCGCCAAGTTCAATGGGAGCATCTTTTTCGGCTTCCAGACCAGCCGCATCTTCAGAGCAACGAAGAGATTCTTCCTCTTCAATAACTGGGGCAAGTGCCGATTTGCCGGATGGCCCCACAACATCGACAGTAGTAGAGCACTTCACCAGAGAAGCCTCGGAGGCAGGTTCTTTTGGTATGGGTTCGACAGTGGAAAGTGGGGCATCTAATGCTTTAGGAGGGGAGTTTGGAACCTCATGGGGGTGTGTAGAGCGAGAAGCGTGTAAAAGTCCATACTGATGCAAAAATTCGTCCCTCAACAAAAACTTTATACTTCTCTCTCTAGCAGTCACAGCACTTAATCTTTCAAAAACTTGCTTATGGCTTGGATCTCTAGAGGGGAGAGGAAGTGCTGAAAAGAGCAAAGAACGAAATTAGCAATTGGTAATTCGGATCTCGAAAAAGTTTGAAAATGGAGAAAATAGAAACAGGTAATCTTACTTCCTACTCTCCAGATGGCATAAAACCCTGGGGGGCAGCGAGCAAAGAAAAACAGGTTCAAAAATCCATGAACACTTTCGGTAAGATCAGAAATAAGCTTGCTGTTTCTAGCACTTCTCACAATAATAAGGGAAGGATGGTCTTTAGTCTTTGCAAACGAGCATAAGTAGCGAATTTCTTCAAAACTTGGCAAGCGATCAAGAGTTCTCCTAAACAAAACACACAACCTCATCAAGATGGCGTAGCCATTAGGATGAAGTTGGAATGGAGAGATTGTCAACCGAAGGAGAAGGGTTCGAAGGAAGTCATTAAAGGGAGGAATCGCCCCGCTTAGGCACATTTGACGATTGACTGCGACAAAACCAGGGGGAGGACTGTCGGCAGTATCATTTGGCCCGGGGAGTAGAGCATCATTTTCAGCAAAACCAAATTGAGTACGTAGCTGAATAAACGCTCTCGGAGTTAAGATAGTCGAAGTTCTCTCTAGAGGATTCTCTATGGGAACAGCTATCTGAAAGGTCTCTCCCGCTTGAGCTACCGCTTCTTCTTCTTGGAGGGAAGTCATTCTACACAAACAACTGGATATTCAAACATGAAGGTGCATGTTTCCTAAAATGTGCGAAGTGTTGTGTAAAATCGATCAAGCAATAAGCAAATATGACTAGAATAAAAACTAGCAAGTATTTTTCAGTTATAAAGTCCAGGGTTCGTTGTTTTAATATGCAAGTGTAATGTTGATGCAAGCAAACAAGTTCAAGTTAGCGATGCTTTGCATTAATACTTCATTTTAGTTGATTGGTTCACAGCATTTCATACAATGTATTTAAGTTGATTACTCTATGTTGACCAATCTGCCATTTGATGTGGGCAGTCAATGGCAGTATATTCGCCTTGGTTTTCTGCGATTGTTGTTTTCAGCAGGTTGTTAGCCTATAAGTTAATGTGGTCTGTGAAATAAGGCAACAAAGTTAAAACAATCCAGGATTTAAGCAATTCAGTCCAGCAGATCAAGTTAAGTATTCAAATTGGAATTATGCTTTTAAGTGAGAATTCGAGTTGGGCATCCAAGTGTTAACTCGGCTGCGACCCAAGGAATCTCTCGCGAGTTAAGATTAAGTTTCTGATTCCTTAAATCGGTGGTTCTTTAAGTCGTGAGGAGTAGTAAGAAGAAAGGCTCCGGTTCAAAAAGTGGTGCAAGATTCCCTAAGTGCTTGTTCGGCCACGATTTAAGGATTAGGTCAGCAAATTTCCCTGAGTGCTAGTTCGGCCACGACTTAAGGTTTAGGTCGCATCAAATTAGATCGGCCAAAAGTTAGGTCACCCAAAATCACTGGGTCGCGTCCAAACCAATATCTCACTCCACTCAACCTATTAACCCGATAGTCGCTCCATCAACGACTGCCTTCATTTCATTCATGATATCGGATCATCCAATAAAACAGTTTGAAATCATCACAAAATCAAAGCTTTGCCACCCTAACGCAAATCAGAAATCAGTGAGCCTGGAGCAGTAACCCATCGACATCATCTCATCAATCATTTAAAGCCAAAACCAAGCTAACTCGGGTTCATAAACTACAGGTGTAATGAGATTCGCAATGAAGCAGTGCGCAAGGAGGTGGGTTAGGTTTGAATGGAATTCGTGAATCAATGACAATAAGAGATCAAGAAAAGAGCAAGTTCACTTATGCGATGAGTAGTAAAGATTATCGGTGATTGATTGGAATTAAATCGCCTTTTGGAGCTCGGGAAAATTTTTAATGGCAGAATAAAGCAAGAGAGTAAGTAATGAAAAGGAAGAAGAAGATGTATGACTTATACCTTGCAGTGGAGGGACCTGAAGCGGCACATACGATCTAACTGTTAGGTCGCGTACGACCTACCGACCTAAAGGGGGACGGGTTAAAGGATATCAAAGCACACGACCTAACCATTAGGCGTATACTTCGAGGGGCAAATGTTAACTCCACCTCGGCCATGACTCAACGACCTAAAACAGTTACCGACTTAAGGCTAAACAGTTACCGACTTAAGACTTAACAGGGATGCCGACTTAAGACTTAACAGGGATGCCGACTCAGCAGACTTAAGAGGGATGCCGACCTAAGGTTTAAGAGTGATACCTACCTAAGGAGGATACCGATCTAAATACCTAAGAAGGTTGACGACCTAACTGCTCGAAACAGATTCACGGTCTACACTTAAGTCGTGACCGACTTATGGCCTATGTTAGGTCGTTCCCGACCCAGGCAATGAAGGAGAATCCGGTGCAGCTACTTAGCACGCAGCATGTTAACTCGTCGGCGACTTGGGACTTGTGATTTGAATCCCAAAGAGCATACACTTCCCGTTTAAGCCGTAAGCCATGCATGGGAAAGAGAGGGCGACCTATGATCTATCCTGAGTCGGTGACGACCTAGGACCTATTTTAGGTTGGCCACTACTTACAACTTGACACCGAAAATTCCTATAAATACCCCTCGAACTCCAACACTTGGGGGGAATTTTGGAATGATTCTTCTGGGAAGCAACTACATTCTGCCGAGCTATTTCATCAACAATTGCAACACTTAGGATGCTTCAATCAACTTCAACTCGAGATTCAACTTATTGGACATGGATTCAAGGGTTTTTCTCGTATCGAAGTTTTAGCTACTTGTCTTTCCAAGTGATGTAATTGAAGATTGTTATAGAATTGTTTTTGATCTAGCAATAAAAAATGAATTAAAGTGGACGTAGGCTCAATTGGGATCCGAACCACTATAAACGTTGTGTTCTTACTGTTTTCTCTGTAATTTCTCCTGCTTAAATCTGATTCCCGTGCGAACGGGTAGTGCTTTCACACTCGCTTTATCACACTGGGGTGTTAGCATCCGATTTTCACGTTAACAAGTTTGAATTATATATTTGAATTTGTGATGTTAAATCATGAATTTTAATTGTTGAATCACAATTTTTTGGATAGTATTTAGCGTGAATTTGTGGTTTGACTGCTTTGGGTAATTTGGCTAATTCACGGCGAACTATGGCAATCTGGGTGTCGCGGTTGAGCATGGGGTTGAGGGGACGTAGAAGATCATCAGAAAAATAATTGTGTAATTTATTGATGATCGAGATGACCGAAAATCGAGGAAGTAGGGTTTTATACTCTGTAATTGCCAACGTTGTTCTATTGGGTTTTGCATTGACGTGGAGCTACCGGTGGTGATTGCAGGTATTGCCGTGGGATATGGAGATAGTGATGTAGCTACGGTGGAGATGGCAGGTTATCTCGAGGTTGGTGTCGCCGTGGAGGGTGGATTTACTGGTGATGGTGGTTTCGAACTGATGGGTTCGATGGTCAAAATTGGATGCTCGATCGAATCGAGGTTTCTGGGTCTCGATAGTTGTTGTCGAGGTCAAGTGCGACTGATTGGAGGACGAAATGGAGTTCGCCAACGGCCAGGGTGGTGGTGCATGTTGATGTGCACTGTTTTGTGCATCTGCGGTATGGATTTGGGGAAGAAGCGAGTTGCTTGGGTTTTGTTCAGGGGAAGTTCGAGTTTTACTCGAAGCGGGATTCTTGAGGAAGGATGGTCTCATGTTTGCTTCGGGGGAACTTGTGGATTTCTCGAGTTTTCAGGCGAGCATCTGAATGTTTGTTCGAGTTTGCTGGGTTGAGCATGATTTTAGTTTGCTTCAGAAGTTTTGACTACAACGTTTTAAAAAGTGGAAACAAAGTAATTTGATTTGGGAATAAAGTTTTAAAACAAAATTAAAAAAAGTTTTACTTATAAAACTAATTGGTTTCAAACGTAAATTTTAAACAAGTTTCATATATATTAAAATATGAAAGTTTTAAAAATAAAATAAGTGAATTTTTGAATAAAGTTTGTATTAAATTTTATTTCATAACTTTTGAAAGTTTTAAAGATTTAAAAAGTTTAATTTGAATATTTAAATTGTTTTAATTATAATTGATGTTCAAAATATTTTATTTTAAATAAGGTTTAATGATTAAAGTTTAGTAATCAATTATAATTTAAGAAATTAAAAGTTTTGATTAATTGAAGATAAATAAATTTGTGAAAATAATTAAAATAATTTAATTTTTGTCAATAATTAAAGTGTTATTAGTTAATAGAAATGATTAGATTAAAATAATGTTTTTCTTAATTAAGGATCTTTACAATATAAGAAGTTAAAGAATCATTTAATTATTTTAAATGATTAATTAAATAATTAATTAAGTAATTAATTAGTGATTAATTAAAGATAATCACTTTGGAGTTAATTAAGTATAATTACTTGGTGAAGTAATTAAGTAATTAATTTTGGTAGAATTTAAGTAAAAGGAAATTATAGATCAAAGTAATTAAAGGTTAATTACTTTATAAAAGTAATTAAGTGGAAGTGGTTAAGGGTTAATCACTTGAGTTATTAATTAAATAATTAATTAATTCAATTAATTAAAGGTTTAAATTATTTAATTAATGGTTAATTAATAAAGGGATTAAGAGTATTTAATAATGTGATTAATTACTTGTTAAAGTAATTAATTAAAAAGAAATTTAATTAATGAAGTAATCATTAGTTAATGGAAATAATTAATTGTTAATTAATAATTAAAGGATAATTAATCTATAATTAAGTTTTAATAAGTAAATGTAATTAAAAATAATTAATCAAATGAGATTAATTAAAAGTAATTACTCAAGTATGATTAATTAAAAGTAGTTAATCAAGAGTGTTTAATTAAAAATAATTAATCAAGTAAGATTAATTAAAAGGTGATTAATCAGGTATGATTAACTAAAGGATAATTAAGGAATAATTATCAGAATAATTAAAGAATAATTAATCAAGTGTGATTAATTCTAGAGGGTGATTAAGAGATAATTATTTGATATAATTTGGAAGTAATTAATCAAGATGATTAATTAAATTTATGATTAAGGAATAATTACTTAAAGTAATTAAGTAATAATTAATCAAGGATGATTAATTCAAAGTGGATAATTAAGTGATGTTTAGTTAATTAATTTGAAAATTAATTAATGAATAAGTAAGATGGATTGATAATAATCCATGTGATTAAGTAAGGATTAATTTAATTAAGGATCAATTAAATTAATTAAGTTTGGATCAAACTTGTTTATGAATGGTTAATGATTGGATGATAAACATCATTGGATGAGATAATGATATTGGATGATATTGAATGTCATTGATTGATATGTAATGATATGGATGTGATATATCTGAGATGTGATATATGTGCTGCTTTGTGATATGTATGGATGAATGTGATAATGGTAAATTATCTATCTGTGTGTTATGAATCATCCATTTATTGTAAGTGATATTCTGAATATCTACTGTTTAAAACCCTTAAGTACAACTTGGACATTAAAATGGCGTTTGGATTCGATGAGATCGGGATCGGGTTTCCATATTTGGATATCCGAAAACCACATCGGTCCAAATTAAACGTTAGGTCGTGAATCCAAGTGGAGTGCAAGTGAAGACTCGAGGTGTAAGAACTATTCGTCAGTATAACTCTAAGGGTGATTTCATGATGAGTTTGACGGAAATAGTACTTACAGTTTCGAGATGATGATTCAGAGTGCAAGGGCTATGGTCGTTGACTCTGAGGGTGATTCCAAAATAAGTGCAACGAGATAGTGCCTTCGGTTCCGTTCGAACCCAGAACGGACTTGTATGGATTGAATGCTTTCAGTCGTCTGGTGGACGATGAGCATTCTAAGATAGATGTGTCCTACGAAGGTAATCGCAGCCTCAAGCCTCATCAACCGGGAATGGCTAAAACAGATGAGGTGCAGTAAGGTTAAGTGGGTCATGCCCAAGTAGGACAAGATTTACCCCTGTCTAGATGTCCCTTTTTATTTCGGCTTTGTGGGCGGTTGGATCTGCAGCCAACTGCGGGGTGGTCTTTTCCGGGACTGTTGAGTAAGGAATGGTCCCGACCTTGTGTTGCAGGGATCGGGAGTGGTCCTCGGTACGGTGATCTAGGCCACGTACTGTGACGGGCGGTACCCCAGTAGCCCTTCCATTGATGGAAACTCATTCTTCCTACGAGACCCTAAGGTTTTGTTTGTATTACCCACTTTTATGGCTGGTAGTTGGAATTTAATCATGTAACAATTTCGGCTATTTCATATTTACTTGAAAACCCTAGACACTAATATAATATCACTGGATTTCCTATCAAATGTTTTGGTTAGCGTAAGGAAAAAACTTTTCCATGTTTATGTGTGGGAAGTCTTACGTGATACCTTTTATTTTCAAAGGATTTTCTAAAGTTAAGCAATTTTAAACCGTTTACTCACACCAGACCCCTGTCTGACCCGAGTGTTTATTTTCTGTTTTATTAAACTCTTGGGTACTCATTTTATGTATGAGTAGTCAAGTGATTCAGGTTATCCTTGACGAATTCTGAAGGAGCTTTGGAGCAGAAGGCTTCAGCGTGTAGATATATAGATAAAGTTTCCGCTGTGTGGTATTTTGTATAGTTGTTCTTGTACTGTATATTAGACAGAAATTTTATAAATGTCTAAATTGTGATTTATAGTTGTGTACTCTGATTTAAATGATACTATGTATATGTTATATATTATATTTCATTCGTTCCGCTGTGAGATTTTGATGTGTTGTTGTTCTTTCTTCTCTTTCGTTTCTTCTTCTATCCCTTTCTTAAATAGTGATCCGTCTTTTTGGTGATAGAAAGTCGGGTCGCTACAGTTGGTATCAGAGAATTAGGTTGAGCAAATACCTAGACTCTGGAGTGGTGTCTATCTTGAGAGAGCGTACTTGTAATTTATATATATATATATATATATATATATATATATATTTATATTTATATATCTACCTATTTTGTTGGGTTATCTGTTCGGATTTTCCAACATAGGTTATAAGGGTAGATAAGGTAGGAGTTTGTGTAACACGATTACCACTAATGGAAGAGGCTCATATGTTGTGGCTGGAGGTATATCTGTCGAGACCTAATACCATCTCGAATAAGCTTTATAGATTGGTGAACGGATTTCATTGATCCCATAGAAAGTCTTTTCAAGAATTGGAGTTTATTCTTGAAGTGTGAGGTTGATTTGCTCTTGAGTGAGCGGGATTTCTAAGAGTTAAATCTGTCAGCTGAGCAGAAGCAGGTGATGGTATCTTTGTGGCTATAGGAAGGAATAGCTGTGCGATGGGATGCAGTATCCATAGATGGTTCTGAAGATATTCTTTTGAGGCAAGATTTAGAGGGTGCTGAAGGAACAGTGATGCCTACTGTGTGGAAGATTCAGATGTTTAGGGATCTTCTGGATCTTAAGTAAGGGTGTCTTATCTATGTTGAAGTATGAGACTAAGGTCGATGAGTTACCTCATTTCGGACATGGTCTCATTGTTTTCTTTAAGAAGAATAGTGGTGGTGTTTGGTTTTGTTGAATATGCGCTTATATGATTTTTGTTTGATGATAATAAACATATATATATATATATATATATTCATTTGAATGTATTTGTTAATGTACTATTTTATTTTTCATAGATAAATAAAAATTTGTTGAATAAAATAAATTACATAGAATCTGAATTCAAACAGAAATTTTATTCAGACAAATATTTACTACAATTTTGAATAATACAAATTCAAGCTCTCACTATACATATACAATTTTGATTTTAATTACATCACAATTAAATTTACATAAATTCCTCACTGCATATCACTCACACTCGTAGTTTATCTTCAACTTCATTCCAGTTAGAATCCAGCATCTGAGCAATCTGCAAAAATATTCACTAAAGCAGTAAAATTGAAAAAGAAATTTTTACAATATAAAATAAAATATGGATTTTGAAAATATTATTTGCCTCAGTTATTTGGGTTTTTCGTCATCATTTGCATTTGAATTCATCATACGCGAACAATGTGACATGCACAGTGTATCACTATACATGCCACAAGGCCGTGCACACCGATATACACTTATATTCTTATCGGGGACAGGTAATCATAAGTGGCTGCAATAAACACGTGTACATTTATGCACGTGTGCACTGCCTCGCCAACTCGTGTGCGCAGTCAACAAAAGCAAGCATGCTAACAGAAAAACCAAAACAGTGCACCAAAGAAAATTAGCAAACTACAAGTGACAATGTGAATGCATCTAGATGACAGTGTGACAGTGCACCATCAAGAAACCACTGGAATAATACCACTGACTCAAAGAACAAATCACAAGACCACTATGCAGTGTACATGAATACAACAAGTCCAGCTATAACAAGACACAGTGCAGAAGCAAAACTGAGGAGTAAGAACAACTGTGAAAATTGGAGTAAGCAAGCGCAAATGCATGTTGTACAAGATTGCCACCAACATAACAGCAACAATGAAGACCACAAGTGTGCAACTTGACTATCAAGACTCAGTGCAACAAGCAACATGAATAAACTAGCAAAGGCTAGCCAGCAACTACAAACTGCTCACAACATACTCAAGTGAGGTGAACAACAATGCTAACATGAAGTGAATGCAACTACAGGAACTCAACAAGGAATACTACAGCATCAAGTCGAGTCAACAACTAGAATATATGAAACAAAGAAATGCTTCATGCAAGTCACAAATACATGGAACAATGCCCAAGTCAAATGAATACAGTAAAATGCACAAAGGCATAGCAAGTGCAGCAGACACACTTGAATATGAAGACCACAAAGACAATGCAACAGTAAAAAGAAACAACATCAGCAGAGTATACAAAGATCAAGGCTGTTCGTATCTATGTGAAGCCGAGAAACAATTTAACAAAGATCAGAAGACAAGTTCGAAGTCAAAGAAGATGTTAAACAAGTCGAAGATAACAGAAGATAAAAAATGCAGACCAATTAATTAGTAAAATAAAATCAAGTGTGTATGCAATATTGAAAAAGTCAAAAAGTAAAAGAGGAAAGTTTTTTGCCTATGACTCAAGAAAAATCGAACGCTTCAAAATCAAAGCCGTGCACATCAAGCCGAAAAGATATCAGGAAAGCAAGAATTAGGAAAGTGACGAATTGATACGAAAAAATTCAAGGGTCTCGGGATCCATATAAATATTCACCCAAAATCATCATGGGCAGTGGTCAAACAGGAACAATCGAAAAGTCAAGCAATTAAATCCTGAAAAGCAAAAGGAACGAACAACGTACCAACGTTGATTCGCAATCACAAGGCAAGCAACCGATCATTAGAGAAGAAGCGAGCAACACACTCGATCGAGCAAGGCAACACACAAACTAGAGAATCGATCAACATATGCGTGCTTCAGAAAAGCCCTAATTTGGATCGGAAAACTCAAGCCCTAATTTCAGAGCGCAAAGAGGAACGAAAGCAAGGCCGCAATTTTACAAAAGCAAGAAGAAAAAGGAACGGGCAGAAGAAACGAATTGGGCCGGCCTTGTTTTAATATAAAAAGGGCTTTAGTTTATTTCAATTAGGGTTTTAGTTTTAAAATTGTTTTTAAGTTTGTTTTAAATTTAAATTCTCTTTTAAGGTGTATCTTTTGAATCAAACCTTGGTAAATCACCACCTAGGATTTAGGTAGTGTCAGAATGTCTAGTTAGAATTAGTTTGGTGAGCAGGGTTTGCGAGTTTGCAAAACTCTATAGGCGGTAGCAGGGGTTGCGAATCTGTTAGAGTGTTTGTAAGCAGGATACTTTTGGATTCTAACAGAAATCTGGGAATGCAGCAGTAGGCAGGGGTTGCCGAAGCTGGGTAAATTTTGTGTGTGATTTACTTTTCAGCATATTTACTTCTTTGCAGTTTAATTCGAGAAAATTTGCTATAACCCTATTCACCCCCCCTCTAGGGTTAATCTAGATCCTACAAGTGGTATCAGAGCGAGGTATTTTTCTTTAACGCTAGAGTCATAAATCTACCAAATAATGCTTTTTCTGAGGGGCAATCTATTGCTAGGCCACCCATGTTTAATGGGAATGATTATGCTTATTGGAAAGTTAGGATGGGTATTTATCTTAGTTCTGTTGATTATGATGTTTGGGACATTATTGAAACTGGCTATAAATCTCCCACTATAACTGTTGGTGATACTGAGATTCCTAAACCTAAGGATAGGTGGGATGCTAACGATAAGAAATTAAAAACTACAAATGCTAAAGCCATGTATGCTTTGATCTTTGCTCTTGATAAGACTGAATTTAATAGAATTTCTCATTGTAAAACTGCACAGGAAATTTGGCATACCTTGGAGGTGACACATGAAGGAACTTCTCAAGTCAAGGAGTCTCGTCTAGCCCTATTCAGCAGTGAATACGAGAACTTTGTGATGGACAAAGGCGAGAGCATAAAAGACATGTTTGGACGCTTTTCAAATTAAGTGTACAATGCTAGAGCGCTTGGGAAGGTATTCACTGAGGTAGACCTTGTAAGGAAGGTGCTACGAGTCTTACCGATGAGCTTTGAAGCAAAATTCACGGCAATACAAGAATCGAAAGATCTGAGGAAACTAAGCATGGAGGAGTTGATCGGCAACTTGATGACATATGAGCTTGAGCTAAAAGAAAAGGAGGAAAGCAACAACTCCGAATCAAAGAAGAAGACGATTTCCTTAAAGAGCAAAGAAGAAAGCGATGAAGAAGAAGAAGATCCAATTGAAGAGCTTACAATGGCTGTCAATAATCTTAGAAAATGGTCAACATTCAGGCCATGCAGGAAGAAAACAAGTGGTAATAGGTCAAAAGATTCTGACAATTCCGATAATGAATTGACGTGCTTTAACAGCAAGAAGCCTGGCCACTTCAAACAACAATGCCCACTTCTTAAAAACAACAAAGGAAAGAAAAAGAAGAAGAAGGCCTTTGCAGCGACTTGGGATGATGAAGAAGGAAAGGAAGTTTTGAATAATAGCTCAGAGGAGACTAACTTGTGTCTTATGGCAAAATAAGATTCAGAAGCAAGCTCAGAGGAATCCAGTGAGGGAGGTGACTATTCTTATAAAGAACTTGCTTTGATGTGTTGTGATCTTACTAAAGTAGTTGATACTCTTGAATCTAAAATTGAAAAACTGAAATCTAATAGGAGAGAACTTGTCCATGAAAATTTTAGGTTAGAAACTGAACTTGAAAATATTCAAAACCTAGACTGTAAAAAATGTAAAATTTTAGATTCAGAATTATCAAGACTTTAGAATAGCTTTGAGAATCTTGAAAAAGAAAACTTGAATCTTAAGGAAACCATTGACACTAGGAAAAAGGATTTTATAAATAGATGCACCTCACTTGTAACTGAAAACACAACACTAAAAACCAAAGTCCAAAATCTTGAGAAATCTCTTAATAACTTTTCAAGAGGAGAAAAATCATTCAACATGTTATTGGGAAATCAAATTTTTGCTAACAACAGAAAAGGACTAGGCTTTAGGAAAACACAAGTTGATGATAATGCAAAAGGTAAGAGTGTCTTTGCTAGATGTGAAATAATTGGACATCGTGTTGAAAATTGTAGTCATAGGAAAAAGAACAAAAAATTTATACAAGTTTGGGCTCCTAAGAATTCTACAAACAAATTTCATGTCTATTGGAACAAGAATAAAAGGACAAAACAAGTTTGGGTTCCAAAGGGATTGTTTATTCACAATACTTCTGCCACTAACAATCATGGACCTATAAAAACAAATAGGTCACAAAAATCTTTCATCATGTAGGTATGGTGGCAGGCTAAGGAACAACAACAGTGTTCTCTGGATTTTGGCTGTTCCAGAAACATAACGGGCAACAAAGCAAAGTTCCTTAGCCTAGTACAAAGGTGACAGAATCACAATGGGCAACCACAAAAAATTATCGTAAAGGTAAAACAGGTGAAGGTATATTTATTTGATCGATATATTAAATGTGATAATCTGCACCGTATTTTGAATTAAATCAGCCAACAATAATGTGATGATAAAGAGATGATGATTTTTTGATTCTGACTTGTTCAACATAGTTGGCCAATTATATTTATGCCAAAAACACTATTCTTTGAATTACTTCATACATATATGTTTGAATTAAACATAATGTTTTGTTAGATGATAATACATTAGGTTATAATACGGCTAACTCTATATTCACAGTTTCTGATTATTTACATGACTTCAATTCAAATTCAAGAATGCTGTTAAAAATTGAGTTTGAGTTTTTATGCACACTTCATAGTCTGGTCTATCAAATTTAATTAGTGATGTTTTGAAGTGAAAGAGAAATGCAGATGCAGATCATACTGGTAATTTAGTTGACAGAAAACTTACTAGTTGAATGTTATTTATGGTGAGACATTTAGTAACTGCATCATTTTTCAAAGAAAATATCTGCATATTTGTCATTACAAATAATTTTCAAATAGCAGAAATTTTTTCTCATATAACCCCTTCGAGAAAATCATTTTTGACCATATTTTCAGATTAGTCATCTTGAAAAAATTATTTGATTTTAAATGACAAATTTTGACTAACCGACTCCCTACTAATTATCAAAAAGATAAATAGTGATTGAAAAGGTGATAAGTGTTGATATTTAACATACATTACTCAAAACATTATATTTGGAAAATTTCTTTAGGAATTCAAACAAGAGTTATAAAAACTTTTTGTTGGGTAAAGATTCCATGACCATTTCTATGTCTATCATATTTCTATCGACCATTGTTTATCAAAAATTCAACATAGTTTGTCGATATGTGTTACTATAATCAGGGATCATTCGTTTTTCATTTTACATTTTTTAAGTAAAAATAAATAAATACCAAAGTATTCACTCTCATTTAAAAGTCCTCAGGGTTATGCATGAGTGAATTACTTGGAGTTTGTTATGTGCTTCCATGCTCATTTAAAAGTCCTTACGGTTATGCATGTATGGAACGCATATCAAAATAGATTTATTAAATAAACAAGTTGATTCTAATCCCATTTAAAAGTCCTCACGGTTATGAGTGATTAGAAGATACTTGAATTCATTTTAAAAAAATTAAATTGGAATACTACTAATCTCATTTAATAGTCCTAACGGTTATGCATGATTTGTAGATATTCAAATCCCTGATATAAATGTACCACAAGTAGATGTAACTGTATGGTTTTATATGGTGACATCATTACAATTATTTCTAAAAGTGGAATATGCGCCTAATAAGAAGTAGTTATGATTTTTGTTTGATTTTTATTGAAGTTTAATATTTATATTCAATTGAGTTTTAATGTTGGATTAATATCGAACACTTTATCTCTATTTTTCTCTAATACTATATTCTTTTGCTGATAACAAAAGGGAGAGAGAAAAGTTAAGATATCAAATAATTTTCCATTTGCATCTAGGTTCATTTGCACATTTTTATTTGTATGCATATATGTAGGGGGAGCATCGTGTAGAGAGGAAGCATTTAAATAAGGGGAGCAATTAGAGTATATCGTTGATCAAATACATTTAACACAGTCAAAATCTTGAATATATGTTTGTTATCATCAAAAGGGGGAGATTGTTGAATATGCGCTTATATGATTTTTGTTTGATGATAATAAACATATATATATTCATTTGAATGTATTTTTTAATGTACTATTTTATTTTTCATAGATAAATAAATATTTGTTGAATAAAATAAATTACAGAGAATTTGAATTCAAACAGAAATTTTATTCAAACAAATATTTATTACAATTTTGAATAGTATAAATTCAAGCTCTCACTATACATATATGACGCAGCGGATAATTCGAAATAAACTTCAATCGATGAATGTAGCAATCGGTGAGTTGAAAATACCAAAACGCCCAAGTTCGTTGATCCAAAGATACCGAACTCTAGCTATCTCGAACACGTTGATAGCGCACTATACCGTGTTAAAGATCTACGATTCTTCGCACGTTGATCTAGCGCACTAGATTCCGTGAATCGGCTTCTGCAATCGTTGAATCGAGCGCACTCGATTATCCGAAAGAGGAGATAGGAGATTACACTCAACTACCAATTGGTATGAAAGCACAAAGCTAACAAAAGGAAATTTTATTCAATATTCAACAACCAAAAAATGTACAACACACTCCCTATTTATAGTATTTTACAACCGTCTCTTAACTCGTGACCGACTCAACACCCTTAGGTCGGCACCGACTTATCCTATAACGACTCAACCCCTTTACAAAACACGCCGACTCAACTTATTACAAAACACGCCGACTTAACTATATACAACACACGCCGACTTAACTGTATACAAGACCCACAACAGAACAAGTTACCACCGACTCATGCTAAGTCGTTAACGACCTAACACATTACCTATATGACCGACTCAAGTCTTGCCGACTCAACCCATAGGTCGCACACTACTTAATACCATATATCTCACAACATCCATAGGTCGGTAACGACCTACAATACAACACACACGACCCCTAGGTCGGTAACGACCTAAATACGTCACGACTCAATAGGACCGACTCAAAGTAAACGACTCAGACTTCCTTCATAAGCTTGTGTCTCTTTCCCTCGTGTTCCTTCGAGTCTCCAGTTAAGTCGCGGGCGACTTAGAATCATTTCTTTAGGTCGTGAGCAATCTCCCCTAAGTCGGCAACGACTTATCACTTTCAGCCGACTTAACTCCGTAGCTTCCTTTACATGTCCTAGGGCAATGTTAACCCGTGTTCCATTAAGTCGGAAACGACTTAATCCAGCCCTCCTAAGTCGTGAACGACTTAACCCCCCTATGAGTCGTGTACGACTCATCTTTGTTAGAAATTTTGGTTGCATTTCTTCTCTGTTCTGAGCTGCATCATCCTCCCCTGGTTGAGAAAAATTCGACCTCGAATTTGTAAATTCTTTCTCAACAATCTCACCGCCGTGATATGGAATTAAATGTTTGACGTTAAAAACATCAGAAGTATAAACGTCATCTGGTAACTTTAATCGATAAGCATTCTCATTGATTTTCTGCAAAACTTCAACAGGACCAATTTTTCGTGCCTTCAACTTGTTATAAGCACCCACCGGAAAACGATCCTTTGTCAATACAGCATAAACCAAATCACCTTCTTTAAATTCAACATTTCGTCGTTTCGAATCTGCAAACTTCTTATATTTCTCATTCGATTTCTCCAATCGTTCCTGAACGATTTTATGACATTCATTCAGCTCATCAACAAAATCAGCAGCTCGTTTAACTGTTCCCTTCGACTGTGGTACAACTGCTAAATCCAACGGTCCTCTAGGTAAATTTGAATAAACAATCTGAAACGGACTGAATCCTGTGCTTCGATTTACTGCATGATTGTGAGCAAATTCTGCCTGGCATAGCTTCAGGTCCCAACTTCTCAAATTATCCTGTACAAGGCAACGCAACAAATTACCCAATGACCTGTTAACAACTTCCGTCTGCCCATCGGTTTGTGGATGATAAGCACTGCTGAAATTCAACTTCGTTCCCACCATTTTCCACAAACTCAGCCAAAAGTGACTCAGAAAACGAGTATCTCGATCAGAAACAATAGATTCTGGCAATCCATGAAGTCGATAAATCTCCTTGAAAAATAACTGTGCTACTCGAACTGCATCTGCTGTCTTCTTGCAAGCAACAAAATGTGCCATCTTCGAAAACCTGTCCACCACAACAAATATCGAATCATTTCCCCGTTGAGTTCTCGGCAAACCCAAAACGAAATCCATGCTAATATCAACCCATGGCTTAGATGGTACTGGTAATGGCATATACAACCCTGCATTCGTTGCTGCTCCCTTTGAAACCTGGCAAATATGACATCGCTCCACGAATCTTTCAACCTCTTTTCTCATCGACGGCCAAAAGTAAGACTGCGAAATCAACTGTAAAGTACGATCACGGCCCACATGCCCCTCTTCATGTAACTCCTTCACAATCTTCATCCTCAGACTACAATCCGGAATACATAAACGATTTCCTTTAAACAGAAAACCATCAACCAACATGAATTCATCGGTAATCCCATCCTTAACTTTTTCAACATATTTCACAAAGTAAGGATCTTCTTCAAGCATTTCTGGCAACATTTCAAACCCCGTCACTTCAACCTTCATTGTCGTTAGTAAATGATTTCTCCTACTCAACGCATCAGCTACCCGATTTGTCACCCCTGCTTTGTGTTTAACGACAAAAGTAAACTGCTGTAAATAAGAAATCCATGATGCATGTCTCGCTGAAATTTTATCCTGTCCCTGTAAATGTTTCAAAGCTTCATGATCTGTGTAAAGAACAAATTCCTTCTGAAACAAATAATGCCTCCAATGCTTGACAGCCTGAACAACAGCGTAAAACTCAACATCGTATGTGCTGTATCTCATCTTCGCTCCTGACAACTTCTCACTAAAATAAGCAACTGGCTTCCCATTCTGACTCAGAACTCCTCCAATACCAACCTTCGAAGCATCAGTATGTAATTCAAATAACAACTGAAAATTCGGTAGAACAAGAATTGGTGCAGATGTTAACAATTCCTTGATTCTCTCGAAAGCAACCCCCGCTTCTTCTGACCACACAAACTGTTTCCCCTTCATGCAATCAGTCACTGGAGCCATCACGCTACTGAAGTGTGGTATGAATCTTCGGTAGAATGACGCTAGCCCATGAAAACTTCTCACTTCTGTAATTGTCTTTGGCTGTGGCCAATTCCTGACTGCTTCAACTTTGCTCTGGTCAACTTGAATTCCTTTCCCTGAAACAACATAACCCAGGAATAAAACAGTAGGTGTCATAAACACACATTTCTTTGTAGCAGCATAAAATTGTTCCTCACGAAGAATAAGCAACACTTCCCTCAGATGAAGAACATGCTCCTCTGTACTCCTGCTGTAAATCAGAATATCATCGAAATAAACCACAACAAACTTCCCGATGAATGGTCGAAAGATTTGATTCATCACCCGCATGAATGTACTAGGTGCATTTGACAGCCCAAATGGCATGACCAACCATTCGTACAACCCCTCTCTAGTTTTGAAAGCTGTCTTCCATTCGTCTCCAGGTCTGATTCGTATCTGATGATAACCACTCTTCAAATCAATCTTTGAAAATATAGTTGCCCCACTCAACTGATCCAACAAATCATCCAACCTCGGCATAGGAAATCTATAACGAACAGTGATCTTATTCAAAGCTCTACTATCAGTGCACATCCTCCAAGTCCCGTCCTTCTTTGGTACCAACAATGCAGGCACAGCACACGGACTCAAACTTTCCTGGATACGACCCTGCTCAAGTAACTCTTCCACCTGCCTTCGTAACTCCTCATGTTCCTTCGGACTCATTCTGTAATGTGGTCGGTGTGGTAACACGGCTCCCGGAACAAGATCTATCTGATGCTGAATGTCTCTAAGTGGCGGTAACTCCTTTGGTAACTCATCTGGAAAGACATCTTCAAATTCTTTCAAAACAGGCTTTACTTCTTCGGGAATTTCAACTTCTTCGCTGCTTTCTCTCCCAATCAACAAAAACACTTCCGGTTCTTCCTCCACTTCCTTGACAAACTCTTTCAAAGTCAACAGAGTTTTCAATTCTTCAATCTCTTCTAGCTTGCTCTCCTTCTGTTGCTGTTTCTTAGGAACCAAAGTGATTTTCGTACCCTCGAACATAAAACTGTAACTGTTGGCACGACCGTCATGCTGAACTGCTCTATCAAACTGCCATGGTCTGCCCAACAATAAGTGACAAACATCCATATCTACGACATCACACAAAATCTCATCCTTGTACTTCTTCCCAATCGAAAAATTAACACAAGCTCTTCGACACACTTTCACTTCGCCTCCCTTCCTTAACCATGCTAGCTTGTATGGTTTAGGATGCTTCTCGGTCTTCAAGTTCAATTTTCTAACTGCTTCCGTAGAAATAATATTATCACAACTTCCCGCATCAATAACGAACTTGCAGACTTTTCCCAGAATAGTACATGTCGATTGAAAAATATTGCTTCTCAGCCAACTACAATCCTCCTCCTGCTTTGGTGTCAAACAACTTCTCCTCAACATAAGATTACAACCTTCATCACCCGACACTTCTTCTTCCTCCTCAACATAAAGTGTATTTGAACATTCTGCCTCCTCACCATCATCTGCCTCAACCTCTGCAACCATGGTCCTCTTCTTCGGCTTCGGACACTCATTGCTTTTATGACCCAACTCCTGACAATTATAGCATTTGAAAACACTGCTAGCTTTCGCCTTCTCAGCTTCCTTCATCACTGGCTTACTGACAGGTTTAGGAACATTAGAACTACCACTGGCCCCCTTCACCGGATTATTGGAATTAGTAAACACACCCCCTCCACGCCTTCCTTGCTTCTCCCAAGCCAACGCCTTTTGATGTGCCTCCGCTACAGATCTTGGATCGAACATATTAACCATATCCTGGATCTGCATTCTCAATCCCCCAATGAATCTAGCAGTTAATTGTTCCTCGGTTTCCATAATATCATTCCTGGCAATGAGTTGGTAGAATTCATCAGCATAATCACTAACAGATTTTGTCCCCTGCCTCAGATTCTGCAACCTTTGGTACATAAGTGACTGGTAATTATAAGGTAAGAAAGTAGATCTCATCAGCTTCTTCATCTTCTCCCAAGATTCAATCTTTGACTTCCCCATTCTTTCCCTGGTAAGTTTAGTTTGCTGCCACCATGCCAAAGCTCTCCCCCTCAGCCTTGTAGCAACCAACTTCACCCTTCTATGCTCAGGAACCTCCTTGAAATCAAAGATCTCTTCAACATTAGAAATCCAATCGAGAAATTCTTCTGCTACCATCCCGCCTTTAAATTCTGGAATTTCCATCTTCATCCCCGATTCCCATCGACGATCATCCTCAACATCCCGATAAGAATTCCGAACTTGGTCTCGATCTCGATAATGAATACTGGCTCTATCACCTTCTTCAACAAAATCAAAAGTACGCCTACATCGATCTCGACCAATGTCATCCCTTCGTTCATGCATGCTTCTTTGACTATGTCTCTCTTCATCCCTATATGCTTCATGGTCAACTTCACGTTGACTTCTTCTCTCTTCATATGCATAGTCATGACGATCTCTTCGTGATGAAATTGATGTGTCTCTTCTATCTCTACAAGAATGTGGCGATACCCTCCTCGCTTCCGTAACCGATGGCGAAACTCGGTTTCCTCCATGGTTCGAGTTTGGTGATCTCCTCCTTTGATTCAAATCATTCATCAATCTCTCCAATTTACCAATGCCTTCATCAAATTTTTCATTAATTCGTTGTTCCATAAGTTCAGCTTCTTCTCGACGATACAAAGCTTCAACGTTTTGATGTCGATTAGCTCTCCTTGGTGGCATGGTTGAAAACTTCACAAAACTTCAACAATTCAATCACAAAACTTCAACTTCTAACACAAGCAAACTCGGCTCAACAATGCTTTATATATACGGCTCGCACTTAGCTCGGCACACAACTAGATCGGCAAGGCTTAGCTCGGCTTGACTTGTCTCGGCTCAACGCGCACGACTTATAGATAGGTCGGCACGGCTTCACTCAAGTATCACAGCCAATCCCTTAACTCGGCAACGAGTTAACGACTCAAGATAAAGTCGGCTCCAACTTATCTCGGCCTTCAACGCAATCCTTGGCTCGGCTCAACTAGCTCGTCCAAAGTATCTCGGCTCAAGTAAGGTCGGTTCTAACTTCAAAACCTTCAAATTTTTTGGCGCGCAAACTCCAACTCAAATTCGAACAAGTCCAACTCCTCGATCCAAATTGAAATGGATCAAACACTCCAAATTGATGCAACTTCACTATGAACACAATGAACTCCTTCAAACTTCAAAAACTTGGCTCCAAGAATCAACTTAGCTATGATTGGCTAAGTATGGCTCTGATACCAAAACTGACGCAGCGGATAATTCGAAATAAACTTCAATCGATGAATGTAGCAATCGGTGAGTTGAAAATACCAAAACGCCCAAGTTCGTTGATCCAAAGATACCGAACTCTAGCTATCTCGAACACGTTGATAGCGCACTATACCGTGTTAAAGATCTACGATTCTTCGCACGTTGATCTAGCGCACTAGATTCCGTGAATCGGCTTCTGCAATCGTTGAATCGAGCGCACTCGATTATCCGAAAGAGGAGATAGGAGATTACACTCAACTACCAATTGGTATGAAAGCACAAAGCTAACAAAAGGAAATTTTATTCAATATTCAACAACCAAAAAATGTACAACACACTCCCTATTTATAGTATTTTACAACCGTCTCTTAACTCGTGACCGACTCAACACCCTTAGGTCGGCACCGACTTATCCTATAACGACTCAACCCCTTTACAAAACACGCCGACTCAACTTATTACAAAACACGCCGACTTAACTATATACAACACACGCCGACTTAACTGTATACAAGACCCACAACAGAACAAGTTACCACCGACTCATGCTAAGTCGTTAACGACCTAACACATTACCTATATGACCGACTCAAGTCTTGCCGACTCAACCCATAGGTCGCACACTACTTAATACCATATATCTCACAACATCCATAGGTCGGTAACGACCTACAATACAACACACACGACCCCTAGGTCGGTAACGACCTAAATACGTCACGACTCAATAGGACCGACTCAAAGTAAACGACTCAGACTTCCTTCATAAGCTTGTGTCTCTTTCCCTCGTGTTCCTTCGAGTCTCCAGTTAAGTCGCGGGCGACTTAGAATCATTTCTTTAGGTCGTGAGCAATCTCCCCTAAGTCGGCAACGACTTATCACTTTCAGCCGACTTAACTCCGTAGCTTCCTTTACATGTCCTAGGGCAATGTTAACCCGTGTTCCATTAAGTCGGAAACGACTTAATCCAGCCCTCCTAAGTCGTGAACGACTTAACCCCCCTATGAGTCGTGTACGACTCATCTTTGTTAGAAATTTTGGTTGCATTTCTTCTCTGTTCTGAGCTGCATCAATATACAATTTTGATTTTAATTACATCACAATTAAATTTACATAAATTCCTCACTACATATCACTCACACTCGTAGTTTATCTTCAACTTCATTTCAGTTAGAATCCAGCATTTGAGCAATCTGCAAAAATATTCACTAAAGCAGTAAAATTGAAAAAGAAATATTTTTGCAATATAAATAAAATATGGATTTTGAAAATATTATTTGCCTCAGTTATTTGGGTTGTCCGTCATCATTTGCATTTGAATTCATCATACGCGAACAATGTGACATGCACAGTGTATCACTGTACATGCCACAAGGTCGTGCACACCGATATACACTTATATTCTTATCAGGGACAGGTAATCATGAGTGGCTGCAATACACACGTGTACATTTATACACGTGTGCACTGCCTCGCCAACTCGTGTGCGCAGTCAACAAAAGCAAGCATGCAAACAGAAAAACCAAAACAATGCACCAAAGAAAATTAGCAGACTACAAGTGACAATGTGAATGCATCCAGATGACAGTGTGACAGTGCACCATCAAGAAACAACTACAACAATACCACTGACTCAAAAAACAGATCACAAGACCACTATGCAGTGTACATGAATACAACAACAAGTCCAGCTATGACAAGACACAGTGCAGAAGCAAAACTGAGAAGTAAGAGCAACTGTGAAAATTGGAGTGAGCAAGTGCAAATACAAGTTGTACAAGATTGCCACCAACATAACAACAACAATGAAGACCACAAGTGTGCAACATGACTATCAAGACTCAGTGCAACATGCAACATGAATAAACTAGCAAAGACTAGCCAGCAACTACAAACTGCTCACAACATACTCAAGTGAGGTGAACAACAATGCTAACATGAAGTGAATGCAACTACAGGAACTCAACAAGGAAGACTACAGCATCAAGTCGAGTCAACAACTAGAATATATGAAACAAAGAAATGCTTCATGCAAGTCACAAATACATGGAACAATGCCCAACTCAAATGAATACAGTAAAATGCACAAAGCATAGCAAGTGCAACAGACACACTTGAATATGAAGACCACAAAGACAATGCAACAGTAAAAAGAAACAACATCAGCAGAGTATACAAAGATCAAGGCTGTTCGTATCTATGTGAAGCCGAGAAACAATGCAACAAAGATCAGAAGACAAGTTCGAAGTCAAAGCAGATGTTAAACAAGTCGAAGATAACAGAAGATAAAAAATGCAGACCAATTAATTAATATCGTAAAATAAAATCAAATGTGTATGCAATATTGAAAAAGTCAAAAAGTAAAAGAGGAAAGTTTTTTGCCGTATGACTCAAGAAAAATCGAACGCTTCAAAATCAACCGTGCGCATCAGGTCGAAAAGATATCAGGAAAGCAAGAATTAGGAAAGTGACGACTTGATACGAAAAAATTCAAGGTTCTCGGGATCCATATAAATATTCACCCAAAATCATCATAGGCAGTGGGTAAACAGGAACAACCGAAAATTCAAGCAATTAAATCCTGAAAGGCAAAAGGAACGAACAACGTACCAACGTTGATTCGCAATCACAAGGCAAGCAGCCGATCATTAGAGAAGCAGCGAGCAACACACTCGATCGAGTAAGGCAACACGCAAACCATAGAATCGATCAACATAGGCGTGCTTCAGAAAAGCCCTAATTTGGATCGAAAAACTCAAGCCCTAATTTCAGAGCGCAAAGAGGAACGAAAGCAAGGCCGCAATTTTACAAAAGCAAGAAGAAAAAGGAACGGGCAGAAGAAACGAATTGGGCTGGCCTTGTTTTAATATAAAAAGGGCTTTAGTTTATTTCAATTAGGGTTTTTGTATTAATATTTTTTTTAAGTTTGTTTTAGATTTAAATTCTCTTTTAAGGTTGTATCTTTTGAATCAAACCTTGGTAAATCACCACCTAGGATTTAGGTAGTGTCAGATTGTCTAGTTAGAATTAGTTCAGTGAGTAGGGTTTGCGAGTTTGCAAAACTCTATAGGCGGTAGCAGGGGTTGCGAGTCTGTTAGAGTGTTTGTAAGCGGAAGACTGTTTAATTCTAATAGAAATCTGGGAATGCAGCAGTAGGCAGGGGTTGCCGAAGCTGGGTAAATTTTGTGTGTGATTTACTTTTCAGCATATTTACTTCTTTGCAGTTTAATTCGAGAAAATTTGCTATAACCCTATTCACCCCCCTCTAGGGTTAATCTAGATCCTATAGGTTTGAGCCGAGTTTTTTGAGAATAAATATATTGATATATCTTGTAAATAGGAAGTCTTTAAGTAATAAAAGCTAATATATTCAAATTGTAATATATATAATATATTATGGTTTGTATCTATGTTTTAAAAATTTATTGTTTTGAATTTAATAAGTGCTTTAAAACTTTAATATATATATATATATATATAATTCGTAATTTGAAAATTTAAATTTGACTCAATACTTTTTGAAAATGATATTTGAGATTTAAATTTAAATAACAAAGTTAATTTCTTATTTATTATAAACATATATTTTAAACCTGAGTTTTAGTTAAGATTTAAATTTAAAAGTTCAATTGTTTTAATAATCTTTCCTTTTAAAATTTTAACATAAGACAAGTTGTTTTAAAATTTTATATGAAGAGTTAAATTAAAAAACGTATCTCAAGCATATAAACATTAAATTGAATCAAAAGTATAAGTTATTTGTTAATAAATATTCACATGGGTTTGCTTTTGAATATTTATTAAAATCTAGAACTTGTTTATTTAAAAGATAAGTACATAAATATTACATAATTACATTCATTAAATTATAAAAAGGCAAAGTAATATTTGTAAATTATTAATAAAACACTAGAATAACTTTTGTAAATGTTAATTAAACATTAAAAACACTTTTAAAACATTAAATAACACATGTAAGTATTTTGGCTTATTAAAAGACATTTGTAATATCACGTGCATAGGTGTAAGATAATTGGAACATAAGGGTAGACAAATGGCAATATTCTCTTAATAATAAAATTTAAAATTTAAATTGTAAAATTAAAAGAAGAGTTTTATTTTCAGCTAAGAATTCCTTTATTCTGTTCCACAAAAATGGAATACAAAACAAAAAAAAGATGAAAAAAAGAAAAATCTATAAAATCTGAAAAATAAAAGCATGAAAACCTGGATTTTCAATTAGTAAAATCTGGAAAAAAAATGAAAGATGATCTGGAAAATTCAATCAACATTCAAGATTTCAAGTACAAACAAGCAATTCAGAAGATTTATCAACATGCAAAAACTGGAAATACAGCAGCTAGATTAAATTCATCATGCAGATTGAAAATTTCAGAGCTTGGAAATAACAGTTTCTATCCTCTGCAATAAAAAGGCGAGTAAATGAAATTTCTTTTTAAAAACAGTTTAACTTGGATTCAACTTGTTATTGTGATGATATCATGATGTTATCTGAAGTATTTGATTTAAATTAGATTCAAGTTTGAATAGTGAATAATGGATTCCCTGTGAGGTTAAAACATATACTCTGTGTAAAATAAAAGTGTAATATCCCGGAATTTTTAACAATATCAATTTAATAATCTGTAGTTAAAATTAAATTGATATTCACATTTTGTTGTTAATTATTCAGATAAATTTAAAATCTTCTTCAATAATTATTTAAATTGGTTAATTTATCTTTTAAAAATAATAAAATGATTTCTATTTACAATATAAATATGTGGTTTATATTTAAATAGATTGGTATTGTTTTAATTTTAATAAGTAAAGCATATTTTCTATTTTTAATATTTGTAGTAATTTGGAAAATTTGTTTTATTTAATATTTATGCTTTTCAAAGTTAAATAAATGATTTTGGTTTTAAATTTAATAAATGACTCATGTTTTAAAATTCTAATATATACACTATAAATTGGAAATTTTGATTTTAATTAGTGTTGAGTTTTTAAAACTATGTTATAAATAAATATATGATTTAAAAATTTGATAATAAAAATATTAAATGTTTAAATTAAATTGGCTTGAGTTTTAAATTTAGAATAAATTCAATAAAAGGTTCTATGGCTTAATAAAATGGATATTTTATTAATAAAAATATAATTTCTTTTAAAATGATTTTAATTTAATAAGAAGATATTTATAAAAGCAATATTGATATTGTATTGTCTTTATAAATAAGTTTTTAATAGGATTGTAATTTTTTTATTTCAAATTGAATTTATATTTATAAGTTGATTTGAAAAATATTTGATTTTGAATTTAGTTTGAGTTTAGATTCAAAAGTATAAAATCTTAAATTGTTTAATTTTTATATGTATAAGTTTCATTTATAAACATGATTTTTTTTATTTCTTTTGTAAATTTATACACATGTTTAAATATAAACTAACATATTAACTTAGGCTAACATACACATTAAATTGTAATTAGTACTAATTATCTTAAAGAGACATGTGTTGCATTCTTTAACAAGTGTTCAAACTAACATAAACAATTTGACAAGTGTAAAAATTTAGTTTTAATCTTTCTTTTATTTCCTTAAATCTGAAAATACATTAGTTTAGTTTGCATCTCCAATCATATTGCATTTTCATTTTCCTTAATCAAAGAAAATCTTCAAACTTCTAAAATCAAATTCATTTTCATATTAAAAATTCAGAAACCCTGCATATTCAAATCCTTCATCTGCATACACTAATTACTCAAAACCCTGTTCAAAATCTACATTGATTCACCAATAATCTGCATATTCAACAATTTCAAAATCAAAGAAGTTTGCATCAACCTCTGTTTACCAAAAATCTACATTTCCTCAAATCAAATTGCACCTGCATCTTCCCCTTCATCAAAATCAAAATGAAGCCTGCACTGTTTTTTTGTGCATTCTGTTTAAACCTAGGAGTGATTAGCATCTGCATGTATTTGGGGGATTAGCAACTACATCTACACCTGCATGCATGTGAAGATTTAGCTACTGCATCTACTATCTGCATGTAAGAATTGTAGTCATGGATCATGAGCAACTCAGAGTTTTAACACAAGGGTCAAGCCTGCAATTTTTTATGTTTTCTGCAAATTTCAAAAGGAAAATAGAGGGTCTGCATTTAAAAGGTGAGTAACATTTAAATCTTAAACTATATTTAGGTTGCTTGTTAAATGTTTGTGATAAAAATATGTTTGTGTGCTTATAAAAGTCTCTTGTAATTATGATTGTATATGCGTGTTGATTTTGTTGTGTTGTGTTCCCAGATTCACATCCCATTTAAAGAATCTTCTACAACTGATCTACTTTCAGATAATAACTGGGTTTTAAGATAATAAAAGAGTTTGCTTATCATAGATTAGTGTTCAAACTTATAAAGTAATGTGTTTATTTTCTTAAGTTAAGATTCAAAAGTTTTTAGGTGAGTTAAAAACAGGGTGTTATCTCTGTATAAACAGGTAATACCATTATATGTTAATATGGATCAAAACCAATCATATTAATATTGAAATCAAGTTTCATAAACATAATGCATTAACAAAAACTTGATTTTTAAATCAAGTATTAGTATTTTTAGGTGTTTGACAAAGAAGCAGTTTGTTCTTAAACCAAAAGTGAATTTGAGCAAAATTCTTGCAATCTGTGTTTTGAGGAAACTTAGAATTCTTTTGAGTTATAAAGTAAGAATTTAAGATCCTTAGAAAAATCAGAGAAGTGGATATAAATTGTTAGATTGGTTGCAGTTTGTAAATCTTTGTATGAACCCTAGTTTTGAATTGGGTTTGAGCATTGAGTCAGTGGGAGGTGTAGGGTTGATCGAGTGTTATGATAATTGGTGATTGTGTAGTTGATGGGTGAAGGAGCTCGAGGCCGGAAGGGTTGAGCGTCAGATGATCGGAGTGGCAAGAAATTACTTTGACAGGTTTTGACAGTAAACTTGGTTTCTGTTTACAGGTTTTGAATTTGGGGGTTTCAAAGCTAAATTTTGAATGCTTTGATTTTTGTTCGACCTGGTGTTGTAGTTAGGGCATTGATGGGTTTTCTGGAAGTGTTGGATCACCTAAGATGATCGACAGAGGTGGTGGCCGCTGTGCATATGCACGGCGATGAAATTTTGGTAAAGTATGTTGGGTTGGTTGGTGTTTCAGGGGAAGGTTGAGTTTTGCTCGAAGTAAATGGTAGGACGACTCGAAGTAGGAAAGCTTTTAACTCGAAGTAAATTTGGGTTTCGACGGGTTACTCTGTAATTTGCAGGTTACAGAAAAACTGTGTTTTTAAATCTGGGTTTTAAAACCTTTTAAATCTGTAGTTTTTGTTTGAAGTAAAGTTTAAGTTTAAAATCAAATTCAAGTTTGCATTTCTGATTTGAATTCAAATTCCAGTTTTTAAATAAAATAAAATTTTCAGAAATTTAACTTAATTAAATATTTGTTTTGGTAAAATAGTTTAAACATTTTTAGTAATGAGATTTTCAAAATATGAGTAGTTTTGAAGTTTATTTAAAATCTGGAAATTCAAAAGTTAAATTTGAATTTCAATCTTAAATTTTAAAGAGGATTTAAATTTGAAAGTTTTAAACTAAGAATGAGTTAAAATTTCCAAATTTTTGAAATGAATTTAACTTTAAAATTTTCATAGCACTTATTTGATTTGAAATTTAAAAAAAAGTTTTAAATTATTTAAACTTTGATAAGTTTTAATATTATTCTATTATAAAACATGTATTTAAAATGAGAATTTAAAAGTAGTTCTAAAAGTACTTTGTTTCAATTAGATTGTTTTTAGACATAATTAAGTTATGTTTTATCTTGAAACTTTAAATTAAGATTTATGTTTTAGAATTAATTAATAAGGTAATTAAGATTAATTAATTAATTTGATTAATTAATTGAATTTGGAATTAATATTTGATTAATGATTAATCAGTTTATAACTAAGATCATTAATTAGATTAATTAACGATGAATGAATATTGTTAATTATGTAATTAAGTTTTAATCAAGGTCAATTTATTTAATAATTAACTTTAATGAATGAATAATTAAAGATAATTTAATTTGTAATTAATTTAAGTTAATTACTTTATAAAATAATCAGAGATTGGTTAATGAAGGTCATTAACCAGGATTATTCAACAATTAATTAATATGGTTAATTTTTATAATTACTTAGATTAATTAATTTAATAATAATCAATTGTAAATGGTTTGAGTATAATTACTTGATAAAGCAATTAAGAAATTAATTACTTAATTTAATTAATTTAGTTTAATATGATTGTTTATTTTAATTAATTTAGTTTAATTAATTTTAAACACTTGGGTTTTATAAATAATTACCTTATGTAATTCATGATTTGGAAATTACTCAGTTATGTAATTGTTTAACAATTACAGATTGTAATTAAGTGGAGATGTTAAGAATGAAGTAATTTGGATTTAAATTACTTGATAATTAATCAAGGGATTAATTAAGAAATTAATTAAGGATAATTAATTTGGTTTAAATATAGTAATTAAGTTAGTTAATTACTAAATGTAATTAATTTGTGATGATGATTAATAATTATAAGTTAATTACTTAACGTAATTAATAAAATGGATCATTAATTATTTTAATTAATGATGTAATTAAAGTTGATTAATTATGATTAATTAATCAATAATAAGTAATTAAAGGTAATTAATTAATGTAATTAATTAAGGATTAAGGCAATTAATTATAGTTAATTAATTGAAGTAATTAAATGTTAATTACTGTTTAGCTGAATAATTAATTTTGTGAAATTAATTGAGGATAATTACATGAATGTAATTAAGGATAATTAATCATGGGTGATTAATTAAGGTGATTAATAATGGATTAATAAATTGATTGTAATCAATTAAATGATTAAGTAAGCAAGATTTATATTGGTGAAGTAATTAATTTAATTTATTTTAAATTAATTAAAGATGAAGTAATTAATTTAATTCATTTTAAATTAATTAGAGATAGAGATAGTTAATTTAATTCATTTTAAATTAGTTATAATGATGATGAATAAATCATTGCTTATGTATGAATGGATGACATTGATTGCCTTGGATGCTTTGTGATCTCAGAAATGAGATAAATAATATTGTGTGGTACGGATGTTTGTTCGCATTGTGATGATAACATAGGTTATCTATTGTGATGGTGATATATGGAATATCTATTTGATATTGATAATGTGGACTACCTGTTATTTGATAATGTTGATTATCAATTGTGCTTTATGAATTATCTATCTGTGTGTATATAGATATTGTAATTGAATTGTTTTAAAAACTTTAAAACAACTTGAACCTAAAAGACACGCTTTGGATTTCGATGAGACTGGGATCGGGTTTCCATATTTGGATATTCGAAAACCACATCGATTCCAAACAACGTTAGGTCGTGAATCAAAGTGGAGCTTTGTGAAGACTCGAGGTGTAAGGACTATAAGTCAGTATAACTCTGTGGGTGATTCCGTAACGAGTTTGATGGAATAGTACTTATAGATTCGAGATGGTGGTTTAGAGTGCAAGGGTTATTGTCGTTAACTCTGAGGGTGATTCCAAAATGAGTGTAACGAGATAATGCCTTCGGTTTCGTTTGAACCTGGAACGAACTTGTATGGATTGAATGCTTTCAGAACATCGTCAGGTGGACGATGAGCATTCTAAGTGATATGTCCTATAAAGGTAATCGTAGTGTGACGCCCCACCTCTATACCCACGCTAGCCAAGAACACTACAATGTAGTGCTGTCAACTAGCACGGAGAATAAGGCTGTTGAGGAGCGACCATCCATGTAACTTCTTTGTGCGAGCACCGTTATGTCAGATAGTATAGCATGCATTTCATTTAAGGAGGAAGTCCGACATACCAATACAAACTCAAAACTATCACACGGTGGCTATAAATAATCTTCGGAAACAAACATAGAAATAAGCATAACACAATCAGTCACAGACATCCATATCACAAAGGCGGAAGAAGATAAGGATATATAACTAACACATGAAAGTGTACATCAGAGTAGTGGTCAAAAAGATCCACAATAATACAAAAGAATAGCAACACGTGCTATACAAAAGAATACAACTATGAGTCTATATCTCAAGTGTATACAACAAAAACTGCTAATCTAAATAGTTAGCCAAAAGTCAGAGTAGCAAACCCCGGGGAGAAGTCAAACTGAAGCACCCGTAACATCTCGGTCTGACCCGAGTATTATTTAAGAAAATAATAAACGGATCAGTCTAGCTACAAATATCAGATGACATGATATAAAATAAAAGATATGGCATAACATAAAATATCCATACTGACATACTACTATAAGTATGAAAATGATGATCAACAGAAGATCAATCAATAAGAGATAAATCAATATCACAAGAATCTTCTCAAAGATCCAAAGAGGGCATCATACCCTAAACTTGTAATCATAACAAGTCAATGACATAAACTCCAGAAATCAACACAGGAAATCCAGAAATCATAGAAAAAGGGAAAGAGGCCTATCACATGACGGTTCGAAGACCATGGGGAGCTACCCCATATGTGTGAGTCGAAATCACACAGATGAGGTCTAGACTAACAAAAATCAAAAAGGTATGTGTTGAGTGAAATCACACAAGTGGTGTCTAGTCTAACCTCGCAAAAAAACGTATGTGTGAGTGAAATCACACAAGTGGTGTCTAGACTAACCAAGAAGGTAAAAGGTATGTATGAATGAAATCACACAAGTGGTGTCTAGTCTAACCAAGCAAACAAGAGACATCGCACAACTGCTAGTCTAAATCATAAGAATGACCGTCATGATCAACGAGAAGTGTCAATTACACTAAGCTAGTAAATATAAAAGTTTAGCTTCATGTCCCATAACCACTTGCTTAACTTAAATATTTACGAACAAACTGTAAATCTTCACTAGAAAATTGTCACAAGAGGTTCAATCGAACAAGTCCAAGAATTAACCGACGAAGCAAACGCAAGCGTTTCATACCACTTGTTTTACTAAGCCGTTTAATTCAGTTTCTCATACGAGTGAGGTAAAGGTTTGTACATACTAGTAGATTGAAAAATGGTTTAAGAAAAGAGCTTTTTTATTGAAAATAGAGTTGAAATCATTTTGTTGAAAGAGTTTTGATATTTACTACTAGTATTGAAACCTTCATATTTTAAAGTGACAAATCATAGAAGTGATTGTAGAAACAATCAATCATAAAAATTCACATACGAAGACGTGAATAAAATCCAAAGAAACCGATAAAGAATCCATCGAAATAGATATTCAAAAATCCATAAAATCGACCGAGAAGCCCAAGATAGTTTGTCTCGAAGAATGGTCAACTCAGCATCTTAACAAAGCAAGTTCTATTGAATGTTTTTCAGATAATATCCCCTGCGGAGGGGGTGGAAACCCCCCAAGGTGGGGGTGTGGGGGCAACGCCCCTGCTACGGGGTTCGACCTGCCCGGTCAGGTCGCGGGGGTCTAGGGGGCAGTGCCCCCGGCGGGGTCCGGGGCAGCGCCCCGTCCAAAAACGGTACGACCTAGTGATTAAAGGGGCACGACCTAGTGGTCCAGCGACCTAAAGGGTAAAGGTCATGTGACCTAAAATGGGTTCGCGACTTAACACTCAAACAACCTAAAGAAAATAAGGGGCCGAGCGACCTATAAGATGCAGCGACTTAAATAGAATCGAGGTCCAACGACCTACGGGTTAGGTCATGCGAGTTAAGGAGGTTAGCAACCTAACAGAGACACGCGACCTAATAAATGGATGCGACCTAAAGGCACGCGACCTAGCGACCTAAGCAGGAAATGCGACCTATAAGGGGCAAGCGACTTAAGTGGGGAAACGACATAAAGGAAAAAGGTCCAACGAGTTAAAGCCCAACGATCTAACAAGAATAAGGCCCAACGACCTAGTGGTTTACGCGACCTAGTGGACGAACAGGTCGAGCGACCTAAGAGGTTCGCGAGTTATCGGTTTAATAAGGCCAAGCGACCTAATGAAGGAACAAGGCCGAACGACCTATAGGGCTCGCGACCTACGACCTAAAAGGCTAAACGACCTAACGACTCAAGGGTCTAACGACCTAAAAGTATAAAGGTCATGCGACCTATCGGTTTAAGAGGCGAGCGACCTAAGTGTTACGACCTAAGAGTCGAACGACTTAGCGTGGAAGCGACCTAAAAGCCATAGGACCTAACGACCCAGCGACCTAAAGATTTACGACCTAAAGTCGAACGACTTAGCGACCTAAAGAGTTACGACCTAAACGTCGAGCGACCTACGACCTAAAACCCAACGACATAATTCCAAGGCGAACGACCTAACACGTGCTAACGGGTTTTAAGGCCAGAAACGAGCTATTTGAAGGCCGAGACTTTTCCACGCGAACGACCTAGCATTGGCAGAATGACCTAAGTGCAGAATTTTAGCAAAAACACTAAAAATTGGAGTTTTTCGCCAATCCGATCCAAACCAATTGCAAATGTGCATGCAAAAGTAATGGAGAATCATTCCCAACAGTCCAATATAGTTATAGACTAGAATTGTGAGATAAAAATCTCACCTTTTCACTAAAATGGATGAAGATGAAGCTTGAAATGCTATGCAAGATCAACCACTAGCTTGAATCAATGTCTTCACTTGAGTTTTGGAGTTGATGTTGGATTAGCAATGAAGACTTAGCTTTTGGAGTTTTAATTTCTCTTTCCACTCACCATTAATGCAAAAGCTTGAGTTGGTAGGAATTTATGAAGAGTGAAGAGATGGAGGGAGTTGGGCTTGAGTTATAATGGCTAAGCTAACCCAAAGTCCAAAGCCGGAAAAGTTAGTGAAATTCCACTAACTCCAAACCTATCAATGTTTATACTTAAAAAGTTGTAACCGACATCTCGAAATCAATGGAAGTGGTCTCGAGTCCTAATTTAACTATTTGCAAAAAGTAGCTTTTAGGACCAAAATCCGATTAACGATAAAATATTTAAATAAAATATTTAAATATAAAATCAAAAAATATGCGGGTTGTTATACGTAGCCTCAAGCCTCATCAACCAGGAATGGCTAAAACAGGGGAGGTGCAGCAAGGCTTCGTGGGTCGCACCCACTGGAGAGCAAGATTTACCTCTGTCTAGAAGTCCCTTTATATTCGGCTGTGTGGGTGGTTGCTAGCTACAACCACGGGGTTGTCTTGTTTGGAACTGTTCAGTAAGGAATGGGTCCGGCTTTGTGTTGCAGGGGAGCGGGTGTACTCCTCTGTACGTTGATCTAGGCCACGTACTGTGACGAGCGGTACCCCAGTAGCCCTGCCACTGTATGGAATCCAAAATCCAATAAGTGCCAATGTTTTCGATTGTATTACCCACTTTTGTGACTAGCAGCTGGAATTTAATCATGTAACAATTTTGGCTATTTCTTATTTATTTGAAAACCCTAGACACAATTATAATATCATCAGATTTCCTATCAAATGTTTTGGTTAGCGTAAGGTAAAAACTTTTCCATGTTTATGTGTGGGAAGTCTTACGTGATACCTTTCTTTTCAAAAGATTTTTAAAAGTTAAGCAACTTTAACCTGTTACTCACACCAGACCCATGTCTGACCCGGAGTTTGTTTTTGTTTTTCATAAACTCTTGGGTACTCAAATTTTTACGAGTAGCCAAGGGATTCAGGTTAGGATTTTAGGTTGGCTTGACGAAATCTGGAGGAGCAAATGGAGCAGGAGGCTTCTGCGTATAGCTATAGAGTTTTCCACTATGTGTTCTCTGAGTTGTTGTTTTGAGTTGTATTGAGTTGTATAACTAGACAGGTGTCTTTAACTGTCTAGTATAAGATGTATGTCTGTATAACTCTGATAATGGTTGTAAACTATGAAATGTTTATGTTATTAATATAATTTATTCGTTCCGCTGTTAGATTCTGATGTTGTTTCTTCCTTCTCTTCTTTCTATTCTCTTTTCTATCTCTTTCTTTCTTAAAGATGATGCGATTTTCTGTGGTAAGAAGGTCGGGTCGTCGCATTTGGTATTAGAGCATTAGGTTGAGTGAATACCTAGGCGCTGTAGTGGTGTCTATCTTGAGAGAGCGTATTTATTATTTTTAATATATATGTATGTATATATATATATATATATATATATATTTCTACCTATCTGTTGGGTTACCTGTTCAGGTTTTCCAATATAAGTTATAAAGGTAGATAAGGTAGATGGGTAGTAGTGTTTGTGACATGACTACCATTGGTTGGAGTTTGAATATTTGAGTTTGGAAGTGTTTTATTGAGACTGTAGACCTAATACCGTATCGAGTGAGTTCTGTAGTGATGAAGAACTTCATTAATCTCTGAAGGAAACCTGTTAAGGTTCGGAGTTTATTTCTGAAGTTGACGAGTAGAATTTGGATCTGTTGGTGGCAGAAGCAAGTGATGGTATTTTGATACCTCAGGAAGAAGTAGCTGCGTGATGAGATGCAGTGACTATGGATGTTCCCGAAGATGTTTTCTTTGGAAAGTTAAGGAAGTGAGTCTGTTTCGGTGTTGAGGCTGTGTTTAGCTGGTGTTTCTATTGATTTGAGGTCCGAGTTTCTCGGAGAGCTTTGTTTTGGAAATCTTTGGAATCTGTGGCAGCAAGTGCAGCTTGGAATGTTCTCGGTGTTGGCAAGAGATCTTTTGGCTTAGCAGTTTTTCTGAAGTGGAGTTCAGAAGCAGTTTAGTGGACTCGTTTCTTCGATGGATTGGCTAGTTAAGTTTAAGGTGTTCTATTTGGTTAAGGGAGAACAGTTTTACTTGGATTTAGTTTGGGTTGATCACAAAAGTGACTTGCGATTGTTTGAGTGTTCTCTTGGGTTATTTGAGTTTTTCTGGATTTCTTCAGGGAGTCAGAGTTGGTTCGCATCTGGAGATTGAGCTTTCTTATCGACTAGAATTCCAAGAATGGTACCGGTGATTCAGCTTTATAGAAGAATGATTCCAAGAAATTGAGTTGGTGTAGAAGCTCAGAGTTTTGGGAAAATTTCCGTGTTTCTTATGGATTTGTTGAATCATATCTCTGGGGTGTGTTGTCCTGTTTGTGATCGTGTTCTTCGTCAAGCATTCTCTTCTACTTCGAATCAGAGTTGAGCAGCAGAAGTAGTTGGGAAGTGTATCTGCTTTTCTTTTCCGGATAGGAAGACGTTGTTGTCTTTTGATGTTGAGGAGTAGAGTTTGAGATCTTGGTTTTGGTTGATCATGAGGAGATCATTTTGTTGAGTTGATTGGTCTAGTTTGTTTCTAGAAGCATCAGCAAGGTTGAGCTGATCAGTAAGTTTGTAGACAGCTCAGGATCGTCTGAAGAGTTGTGGATAAGAGTCGAAGGAATTTGGATTCTGAAGTCGGAAATTTAAGTTTGGATAAGTTTTCTCCGATCAAAAGTGAGCTATAAGTTTGGGTAAGTCTGAGAAGTTGCTCTGAAGTGTTTTGGATCTTTTCTGTATCCTGGAGAATTAGTGATTGGTCTACAGGATTGGACTGCCAGTTTGGATAATTGGGATTCGATGAGTTTCACGTATCTCTGAGGAAGTACGTGTATGATCTATCTCTGGTTGTGGAACCAGCAATTCTGGAGTTTTGGTTGTTGAGTCAGACTCGTCTGTAGTCTGATATCTTGTCTAGTGTTATAGATATAGTTGTATAGGAGCTTTGTAGCTTCATAAAACTGATTGTTTGGATTCTTTGGAGCGAGTATCCCGGTATACACACACACACACACACCTGGGGAAACTCGATAAAATTCTATCCAGAATTTGTCTGGATAATTAGATTTGTTTGATTGGTTGTTTTTGGTTGTTAGCATATGTTTGATATATGCTTGTGTTTTTAAATTTAAAATTTAATTAGATTATTAAATTACTTTTGTTTTAAATTTCGAGGACGAAATTCTTTTAAGGGGGAAGGATTGTAATATATCGGAATTTTTAACATTATCAATTTAATAATCTGTAGTTAAATTTAATTGATATTGATATTTTGTTGATAATTATTCAGATAAATTTAATAATCTTCTTCAATAATTATTTAAATTGGTTAATTTTTCTTTTAAAAATAATAAAATGATTTCTATTTACAATATAAATATGTGGTTTATATTTTAAACAGATTGGTATTGTTTTAATTTTAATAAGTAAAGCATATTTTCTAGTTTTAATATTTGTAGTAATTTGGAAAATTTGTTTTATTTATGTTAACTCCGCCTTAACCATGACTCACCGATCTAGTGCATCAAGAGGTTCCGACCTAACAGTTAGAAGCGTGCCGACCTAAAGCTCAACAGGGGGTGCCGACCTAAGGCCTAAGGGCATGCCGACTTAACACTTCAACGAGGCTACCGACTCAACATAAATACCGACCCAACAGCCTTAGCTCATTGCCGACCTAAAATGAATGACGACTCAATAGTTACCGACTTAATGACTCAGAAGGGACAGCGACTCAATGCCCTTACAAAGTTCCCGACCTAAGGCCCTAAATGGATAATGACCTAATGCCTTAAAGGATGCCGACTTAGGAAGTCTACTGACCTAACTTAAGTACCGATCTAATTACCTAAGGGAGTTGCCGACCTAACTGATCAGGACATGGAAAGGTGCACGACCTATACTTAAGTCGCAACCGACTTAAGACATATGCCAAGCCGTTCACGACCCAGGCAAATGAAGGCAAATCCTATACAGCTACTTGACACGCGCATGTTAACTCGGCAACGACCTAAGACTAGTGATATGAGTTCAGACACGCGCATGTTAACTCGCTAAGCCGACCACGACTTATGTTAAGTCGGCCACGACTTAGCCTGAGTCGGTCACGACTCAGGACTTGGGCGAAAAAACTTCTATCCAGGCTTGCCTATAAATACATAGCCACCTCCAACTTTCAAGGGACTTTTGGCACATTCTCTTCATACACCGTTACCTTGCTGCATTGAGAACTTCATCAACACTTAGAGCTTTCAAGATTAGAGGAATACATCAAAGAACTTCACGAAGAAACCACACATCTTCAACATGAATTTAAGGACTTTAATCGACATTGAAGCTTAAGACTTGTTCCAAATCACTTGTAACTTGAAGTATATTGTACTTGAGAAGAATTGTATCAGCTTGTAACGGGATTATTAATAAAAGTACTTAGAGTGGACATAGGCTATACCCTTAAGCCAAACCACTATAAAATTGTTGTTGTTTACTGCTTTTCCGCTATTACTTGCTTGTAATTCCTTCCCGATCTATCGGGTGGTGCTTTCACAACTACACTTCACACACCGGGGTGTTAGCGTTCACATTTTAGCGTTAACATTTTTGGTGCTTTCACTGAGAACTGAACTCAGGAAAACTATCATCATTGCTTCACAGAGATTTGTAGAAAGAATTTCCTTAAAAACCAGAAGTCTATCTGAGATTATGGCTCCTGGAAGGAAAAGTAGATCTGTCAGATCTGGAAACATTCAAGAGGGAACCTCCGCTTCCCCTGTACCTAATCAACCCACTCCGTCAGTTGGAGTTACGAAAGCGGAGTTGGATGCTGTGATTCTAGGGCTAAACCAGCAGATAAACGCCCAAAATGCACAATTAGAGGCTCAGAGTGCCCAAAATGCTCTAATTCTGAATAAGTTGAATGATTTGCTCGGGGCAAACAATCAACCGGCTGGTAATGAAAGGAATTATGCTGGAAACATTCATAATGCTAACGAAAGGAATGCTCCAGAAAGGGCTGCCAGTCCCTTTGAGCAAACGCTTCCTGAGGTTGGTGGATCTGGAACTCGACATGATGAGGAGTATCTTTCTGGGATGGTCCGGCAAATCATGAGAGAAAGTATGCAGAGGGTTGAAGATGAGAAAGAATGGGGTTTCGCCCCAAGTAAAACTCCATTTACTGAGAAAATCTTAAAGGCGGAGTTTCCAAGGAAGTTTGTCCCTCCAACTATCCCAGCTTACAAAGGGACAAGTGATCCGAATGAATTCTTGTATAAATATGATTGGCACATGACAGGTGCCAGGGCCTCAGACGAGATAAAGTGCCGATATTTCCCCGTATACCTTGAAGGTGTGGCTCTACTGTGGTTCACCAAGTTGCCAGTCCGATCTATTGATCAGTTTTCAGACTTGACTCGAAAGTTCAAGGAACAGTTTAGACTATATGCTTCAAAGGCCAAAGACATCATGTCATTGTCAAGTATAGAACAGAATCCTGGTGAATCTATCAGATCTTTCTTGAACCGCTTTAATATAGCGCTGGTAGAGGTGGACAATGCTGAACCGCGAATGATATTGACTTATCTGATGAGGGCTATTGATAAGTCGAGCGAATTTGGGAAATGGTTAAACATGAAGGAGCCAACCTCCCTCGAAAAGTTCTACAAAAAGGCAGACGAATTCATACGCCTGGAAAGCCGTCCTGTACCGGTGAAGGCAGTGTCAGAAAAAGCTGAAGATAACACTGTTGCACCACGCAAGATTGAATCTGTAGGGCAAAAAAGGGAAAATAACAATGGGAAGAAACAGAGTAATCTGAAGAAGCCCCGATCCTTCAAGCCATCAGAGTATACTCCTTTATCAGACACGCCGGAGCATATCTTCCTTGCCATTAAAGATTCTGTTGACCTCCCTAAACCTATCCCTTTGAGGACCGGAAAAAAGGCTATACAAAGTGGGAAGTTCTGCCGCTTCCATAATCAACCCGGTCATGAGACTGACTAGTGCTGCCAGTTGAAAAATCTGATTGAAGAATTGCTAAGAGAAAACAAGCTGCAGCAATTTGTGAAAAGGAATAGCAACAATCCTGCATCGTCAAGTCAGGGGCAACAGGCTCCTGTTCATCAGCCTAGGATAGGTGATAAAGCTACGGGGCATGAATCTGGAAGGCCCATTATCAATGTCATTACAGGAGGGCCTCACCCAGCTGGCAAGAGCTGGGGAGAGATGGAGAGATATGCCAGAGCTTTGGAATATGTTCCTGCCGAAGAAGACGTCTTTGTTTTAGAAGACACTACGCCCCTGAAACAACAGAAAACTTTCAGTGATGATATTATTTTCAGAGCCAGAGATTCCTCAGGTATCGAAGCTCCTACCCTAGATCCCTTGGTCATCTCTGCTGGTATTGGACCGGCCATTGTCAGAAGAGTTCTCATTGACTGCGGAGCATCATGTAATATCCTCTTCAAGAAGACATTCGACCAAATGAAAATCCCTATGGTCGATGTACAAGCCTCATCGCAGAAGATCGCTGGCTTCACCGGGGAGCCAAAGCAACCAATAGGAACCATCGATCTGCTAGTAGAACTTGGGGAAGGAGAAAGGAAAGTGGTCCGCAAGCAAACATTTGTGATTGTCGATGAATTTTCTGCATATAATGCTTTCCTTGGCCGTCCAACGCTCGCAGCATTCAAAGCTATTCTAGCCCCGTGGTACCTCACTATTAAATTCCCTACAGACAATGGAGTAGGAGTTATAAAAGGGGATCAAAATGCTGCGCGAGAGTGCTATTTGACAGAGTTGCGAGAGTCAAGAAAGAGGGAAATGGGAAAGGATGCGGCCACTCCGGTCCGCATTAAGGAACCAGCCTTGTAGCAATTACGGGGCGGACCCTGCACTGGCGAGCACAGCGGGGCACGGAAAGAAATGGATCCCAGAAAAGCCAGTGCAGGGGAGAATAGAGTGGTACCGGTGGAAACGACAGTTCCGGTATCTGTTGACCCGAAGGACCCAAATAAGGTGTTGAATGTGGGTTCACAGCTTAATGTGTCAATTCAGAATATCTTGATATCTTTCCTGAAAGCAAATCTGGATGTCTTTGCTTGGACTCATGCCGATATGTGTGGAATATCTCCAGAAGTTGCAGTACACGCTCTGAATATTGACCCAAAGTTTACGCCAGTTAAACAGAAAAGAAGAACCCAAGGTCCAGAAAGGTCAGCAGCATTAAAAGAAGAAGTTGATCGACTCATGGAAAATAACTTCATCAAAGAATCTACATATCCGAATTGGGTTTCAAATCCTGTGCTGGTCAAGAAAGCTAATGGAAAATGGAGAGTGTGCATCGATTTTTCTGATCTAAACAAGGCTTGCCCCAAAGATTGCTTCCCGTTACCCAGGATCGATCAACTGGTAGACGGAACTGCGGGACATGAATTGTTATCTTTCATGGATGCCTACTCCGGTTATAACCAAATCATGATGCACGAGCCGGATCAGGAGGATACAAGCTTTATCACAGATGTTGGACTTTATTGCTACAGAGTTATGCCCTTCGGATTGAAAAATGCAGGGGCAACCTACCAAAGACTTGTTAATGCTATGTTCAAACCGCAATTGGGCAAAACTATGGAAGTCTACGTCGACGACATGTTAGTGAAGTCCAGGAAAGCAGCGGATCACATTGAACACTTAGCAGAAATGTTCGCAGTCCTTCGGAAATACAGAATGAAACTTAACCCTCTGAAATGTACATTTGGGGTCGAGTCCGGAAAGTTCTTAGGTTTTATCGTCAGTGCTAGGGGCATTGAGGCTAGTCCAGCTCAAATTACTGCCTTGAAAGAAGTTAAAGCTCCTAGAACGAAGAAGGAATTGCAGAGTCTCAACGGAAAGGTCGCCGCCCTGAGTCGGTTCATTTCCAAAGCCACTGATAAATGCATCCCATTCTTTGACGCCCTGAAGAAAGGAAAGAAGAATTTTGAATGGACTTCCGAATCCAAAAAGCCTTCGATGAGTTGATCCGTCATATGGAAACGCCTCCAATACTTTCTAGGCCAGGCAATGGTGAGGATCTTCTTATATACTTGGCAGTATCATCTCATGCTCTAAGTGCAGCGCTGATACGGGAAGACAAAAGGATTCAACATCCGGTTTACTATATCAGCAAAAGACTCACTGGGGCAGAGCTGAATTACTCCAAGTTGGAAAAAATCGCCTATTGCCTACAAGTTGCATCAAGGAAACTGAGGCAATATTTCCAAGCTCATCCTATCAGAGTACTCACTGATCAACCTCTAAAGCAAGTCCTATTTCGCCCTGAAACTTCGGGTCGCCTTCTAAAATGGAACATTGAACTCAGTCAATATGACATCACTTATCACCCCCGAAAAGCAATCAATGGACAAGCTTTAGCTGATTTCCTTGCAGAATTCACAGAGAAAGGTAATGGTGAGGAAGAAGCGATCAATGATTCCCCAATCCAGTGGAAGTTATATGTTGATGGCGCAAGAAATGACTATTGTTCTGGAGCAGGGGTGGTACTTGAAACTCCTGAAGGTCGGTCATTATGCTATGCACTAAGATTGGAATTTCCTTCAACAAACAATGAAGCAGAATATGAAGCTCTTATTGCAGGTCTGAAAATCGCTAAAGAGCTAAACATTCGAGCATTACAGATCTTCAGTGATTCTCAGCTTATTGTATGCCAAGTCAAGAAGGAATTTCAAACAAAAGGTGGAAACTTACCTTCCTACTTGTCAAAAGCTTGGGAACTTCTATGTGAACTCGATCATTATTCAATAAGCCATATTCCCCGGGAAGAGAATACGAAGGCAGATTCCCTCGCAAAGTATTCAAGTTCTGGTGAAGCTCAACTATTGGGATTGGTTCCCGTAGAAGTCCTTTCAGCACCAAGTATAGACGAGATGGATATTGACTGGATTATGAATGTATCTCAAGAGAAAGAGTCATGGATGACTCCAATACTGGACTACCTACTCAGAGGTTCTCTGCCAGAAAATTCGATAGAGAGACGGAAGCTACTAAGGAAAACCTCTCGCTATGTAATTCAGGATGGCCGATTATACAGACGGGGATTTTCAATGCCATTGCTTCGATATGTATCCAGGGAGGAGTCCAAAACAATCCTAGCTGAGGTACATGGAGGCGAATGTGGTGATCATTCAGGTGGCCAAACATTAGCAAAGAAAATTCTCCGATATGGATATTTTTGGCCATAAATTAATCGAGATGCTGCAGATTACTCCTGAAAATGTGACAGATGCCAAAGATTTGCCAAAATTCCTAGAGCACCTTCTACCGAACTCACACAGATGGTCAGTCCATGGCCGTTTGCGATTTTGGGAGTGGATCTCATTGGGCCGCTACCAACTGCCAAATCAGGGATTAAATATGCTATTGTTGCAGTTGATTACTTTACTAAATGGGCTGAAGCTGAACCATTGGCTACTATCACCTCTAAGAAGATGATAAGTTTCGTAACCAAGAATATCATTTGCAGGTATGGTGTGCCTCAGAAAATAATTACAGACAATGGTACTCAGTTTGAAAGCGAGGAATTCCAAGATTTTTGCAAGCGATTCAAAATCCAGAAAAGCTTTTCAGCAATTGCTCATCCGCAGGCAAACGTGCAAGTGGAAGCAGTAAACAAGATCATCAAATCAACCATCAAAAAGCAACTTGAAAGAGCAAAAGGTGGTTGGGTCGATAAGCTACCGCTTGCACTATGGGCATACAGAACCACTCACAAAACTGCGACTGGGCACACTCCTTTCTCATTAGCATACGGCTCGGAAGCAATGATCCCGGTAGAAACAGAGGTTCCTTCACACAGAAGGATCCATTTCAATCAAGCAGAAAATGAAAGGCTACAGCTTGAAGCGCTAGACTTCCTTGATGAAAAAAGAGATGAGGCCAATCTCAGAATTGCAGCTCATCAGCAAAGAATAGCCAGACATTTTAATTCCAAAGTTCGCCAACGCAGCTTTGAGATTGGAGACCTAGTCCTGAAGAGAATTATGACAGCGACAGGTGTGTTTGGGCCAAATTGGGAAGGACCGTATGTAATAGGTCAGAAGCTTCTTGACGGCACATTCAAACTCACCACTGTTGATGGAGATCAAATTCCAAGGGCATGGAACAGCAACCATTTGTGTCCATACTTTACTTGAAAATTTTGTTGAAACATTGTAAAAAGAATTATGAATGTATGATTCTTGTAATTGAAAGCAATTGTAAAACTGATGCAAGTAAATAATGAAAGAATATAAAGTGGATGTAGGCCCAATTTCATGGCCGAACCACTATAAATCTTGTGTTCCTTATTATTATTACATGTTTGCTTTATTCTCGATATAAAAGGTACATAGAATGTAATTGCTGAAATGTCGATTTGAATTTTTGCAGACAATGGAAGTGAAACTTGCACATAAAAAGACCAAATGATTCTTGCCTAATTTCAAGTCACAAGAGCCCCGAATTCAAATCCTAGATAGGAAGTACTTCAATTGAACAACCTATGATTTCGACAGAAACGAGTCTTTGCTAATAAATTGAGATCGTTTGAACAAACAAACATCCAATTAAAAAGCTAGTGCTCGTTCTCACGAAATTTCCTGACAATGAAGCACACTTCCTTGGATTAAACAAGTTACTTGTAAAAAAAAGGGGGGGCAGAGGGTCATTGAAAAGGCATAAGCAAGTGAACAGAGGAACAACCAAAGCTATCATCGGCAGCACAAGTCCTCTTCGGAGGCACGACTCTTCGGAGGATAAAGACCTCTAATGGGTCATACGCCACAAAAAAGAAAGTTCTCTGCTCAACAAAAAAGATTGGAGGAGTCATGACCCTCCAACCATGAGAGAGTAACTTCCAGGCGATGAAAACCCTCTCTGAGGCACATTTCACCAGGAGTTGAAGTGTTATGACCGCTCTTCGGAATTTCACTTCACCAGAGTTGAAATGCAAACAAAATAAAAGCCCTCTTCGGAGGCCCATTTCACCAGGAGTTGAAGTGTTATGACCGCTCTTCGGAATTTCACTTCACCAGAGTTGAAATGCAAACAAAATAAAAGCCCTCTTCGGAGGCCCATTTCACCAGGGGTTGAAGTGTTATGACCGCTCTTCGGAATTTCACTTCACCAGAGTTGAAATGCAAACAAAATAAAAGCCCTCTTCGAAGGCCCATTTCACCAGGAGTTGAAGTGTCGTAACCGCTCTTCGGAATTTCACTTCACCAAAGTTGAAATGCAAAACAAGATAAAGACCTTCCCGGAAGCCCACGTTTCACCGAGATTGAAATAAAACTTCCAAGTGTTGAAACGTGAAAAGGCTTTCTTCGAAGGCACAACTCTTTGGAGGTACACGTTTCACCAAGATTGAAATAAACCTTCCAAGTGTTGAAACGTGAGAAATCCCTCCTCAGAGGTACAACCCCCTCCCGGTGACACAATTAAAAAGAAAGACCTCTTCAGAAGCCCACGTTTCACCGAGATTGAAATAAAACTTCCAAGTGCTGAAACGTGAAAAGGCTTTCTTCAAAGGCACAACTCTTTGGAGGAACACGTTTCACCAAGATTGAAATAAAACTTCCAAGTGTTGAAACGTGAAAAAATCTCTCCTCAGAGGCACAAATTTTTACTAAAAGAAAAAAGAAAAATCCTCATCAAGAGCATACTTGATGACTTTACCTATTCTTAAAAAAAAAAAAAAAAAAAGAGAAGGGGAAAGAAAGTTAAAGTACGTTCAGAGGTCCGCTTTACCACATAGAAGAATTCACTTGGCAAAATATATACATACGCAAAAGGAAAAAGTGATTTCTTCGAAGGACAAAGCGTAGAAGCTTATATGAAGGAAGTTGCACTCTACGAAAATTCTCTTCGAGAATGAAGTAATTATTCTTTAGAAAACGAGAGTGCAAGTCCCCTCAAAGTATACGATATTGCAGTAAGCTCATGGTATAGGGGCAACATGGTATAGTTACATACAAAGCGGTATAACTATGTCGGTAAAGTACGCTCAAACAACATACCACAAGCTCACCGCAACATCGTATAAATAAACTTGTGCAAAAATGAATAATAAATGCATTCTCAAATTCAAACAAAAGTCTGTACAAATAAAGAGTCATTTTATTCAATTGCAGATACAGGTTTCAAAATAAAAAGCAGGGGCCGGTACCTGCACAACATCCGACCATTACACAAAAAAGGAATCAAAAAGCTCAACTCTTTATTTCTTCTTGCCGCCTTTAGACCCTTTACCCGGCCGAGTGGTTAGCTTTTCAGGTCTTTCAGGTTGGTCTGAAGGCATAAGGGAAGAAGGGGAGGGAGGTGCAACTGGTGCAATTTCCGGTTCCTCTTCAGTGGTGATAATTTTCTTCCCCCCCTCTTCGATGTCCCATGCTTCTTTCTTTTCTTCGAGGAAGACTCACTCCCCGGAGTAACGAGAGCGGACAAAACTACGTCGTCAGAAGGAGACCGCTCCGGAGAGATCTCGCCTCCTTCGAGTCCCTCATCTTTTTGCTCCTGCGAAGCAATAGGGTCATCCAAACCATGAAGAGCCTCAATTTTCTCCTCTTGTGACCCAGGTTGTGAAGCAGAAGGAGGAGTCACCTGAAGAGATGGAGGAGGAATAACCAGAGAAGGCGAAGTCTGCACGGCACTTGTTGTTTCAACTGCAGAAGAAGAAAAATTGAAAATGTTAGTATCTTCCCGAAAGAAGGGAGATATGGGTTCATCGAGATTCAAGAGGTAATCGAGAAGCTCATCAAATTTTTGAGGAATAAGCAGGTAATCCACCTGAATCGGACCAATGTCGAAATTACCTGAAGATGTTGGCTTCGCCAGTTCAATCTCATAATTCTGAGCCCCAATGTCCTCCAAAGCCTCTTCATCAGTAGGGGTAATTACCCCGGTTCTTGTAGGAGGCGGCGAATGAGCACTAGAGCCTGTAATGTCCACCTCGGGAGAAACTAGAGGACGTTCAGAGGTAGTAGGCGGTACTTCTTTTTTAGAACGCTCCTCTTCCGCCATCCCGGCCCGCGCTCTGGCAAGCTGCTCCTTTCCCTTGGCAAGAGCGACACGGGCTTCATCATCAAGATAATGCTCTTCAAGGGCTGACTCAGCATATCCAGCACCTTTACCACCGAGCATATCAAGTGCTGCCTCCCAAACTTCAGCCAGTGTGATTTCATACTTGGGGCCTAGAAAGGCAAGGCTGCCACGTCCCAAAATGCTGTGCAGATAAAAATCGAATAATGTGGAGCTAATGTCAGCTTTGGTTGCTTGATGAGCCTCTTCGGCCGCAAGTTTACCAGCAACAGCCTCGTCGCGCTCCTTTTCGGCCATAGCAAGTCGAGTTTTTAACAACTCTATCTCCAAGCTTTGAGAGCCGGTCTGTTCTCGCAGTTGTACAGCTTCAGCACGATATTCTTCTATGACCTTTTCCTTGTATGCAAGCTTATCTTCGACTGCTCTTTGACTGGCATGCGCATCTCGTACTTGTTGCTGAAGCATGCTCTCCTTTTGTGAATGGAAAGTAGATGAAGTAGCTAATTCTTCCTTAAGTTTTTCTACTTCCGCTTCCAGCTTTTCATTGTAGGAAGCAATACTTCTCATTTCGGCGTCATGCTGTTCGAGAGTCTTCTGCCACTCAGCCTTATCATTCTCCATTGTTAGCATGGCCTCGAGATTGGCTCGGTTAACCCTCTGAAGTTCATCGACGAGTTTTTGCCAGTTCGACATTCTTTCGATATCGGTCCTGACAGCATCAAGATTTCGCAGCATAGCCGGTTTGTCGAGAGGAACCAAGTCGAGATCAAATCGAACCCCTCTCAGGCACCACTGAGGAAATCGACTTTGAAGAGTGGGAGGACCTTGCCCGACTTGGTATGCGGGCCGGTTGATGATTGCTTGAATGTCGGAGCGAACGGGAGCAGGAGATTGAGCAGGGACATGTTCAGAAGCTGAAGGAGTTGTTTCTTCAGTAAGTCTAGCCCGCTTGCTAGAAGAATCGTCTATGTGACTCTTTCCTCTCTCATCATGAGATTTTCTCTTTTGAGTATCATCATCTCTGTGGGGAAGATCATGTCTTTCTTGTTCCCTTCGGCGACGTTCTTCATATGCTCGTCTCTCGTCGGCTTTCCTGATGGCCCTCTCTTCATCCGACTCTCTGTAAGAAGGAAGGTAACGCCTGTAATCATACTGGCTACGCCTCCCGTAGCGCTGGAAATCATCATAGTACGAGCCGCTGCGCCCCATAGGAGAATCTGGAATTAAAATAATAAGCTTTAGAAATCTTTAAAGTACAAGAAGATAAGTGCATAGAAGTGATGAGAAATCCAAAGTGTCGTGTAACGTGTAAACTACGTGCATCAAGTTACAAACCACTCTGTGGAATAGAGGTAGTGATAACTTGAGTAGGAGGAGTTGACATCTGTTGAAAAGAAGATGTCGCCTCGATTACAGAAGAGACAGTTTTAGAAACATCATCTTTGAAAAGTTCTTGAGATGTCACAATTAAATCGCTCAACCCCTCAAAAACATCATCGCCATCTTGTTTTTTGGAGCTTTCTTTCTTAACTCCTTCACTAGTAGATCGAGGGGGTTCTTCCTCTTCGATAACCGGGGCAAGTTTATCAGATGGCCCCGCAGCATCAACAGAAGTGGAGCACTTCACTAGCGAAGACTCAGGAGTCTTTATCGGAGAATCAGGGACTTCCGTTGGAACTTCATGAGCATGCATAGAGCGAGAAGCGTGTAGAAGCCCATGTTGATGTAAAAATTCATCCCTCAATAGAAATTTTATGCTCCTCTCTTCTGCGGCCACGACACTCAACCTCTCAAAAACTTGCTTATGAATTGGATCTCTAGAAGGGAGAGGAAGTGCTGAAAGGAACAAAGAATGAAATTAGCAACTGAAAGTTCGGATCTCGAAAAGGTTTCAAAACGGAAAAAATAGAAACACTAATCTTACTTCCTACTCTCCAGATGGCATAAAACCCTGGGGGACAGCGAGCAAAGAAAAACTGATTCAAAAATCCATGAACACTTTCAGCAAGATCGGAAATGAGCTTGCGGTTTCTGGCACTTCTCACAATAATGAGGGAAGGATGATCTTTACTCTTTGCAAACGAGCACAGATAACGAATTTCTTCAAAACTTGGTAGGCGATCAAGAGTTCTTCGGAACAAAACACACAACCCCGTCAAGATGGCATAGCCATTAGGATGAAGTTGAAACGGAGAGATTGTCAACCGGAGGAGAAGAGTTCGAAGGAAGTCGTTAAAAGGAGGGATCGCCCCACTTAAGCACATTTGGCGGTTGACTGCAACAAAACCATGGGGAGGATTGTCGGCGGTATCACTTGGCCCAGGGAGTAGAACATCACTTTCAGCAAAGCCAAATTGAGTGCGCAGCTGGATAAACACTCTCGAAGTTAGAATAGTCGAGGTTCTCTCCGGAGGATTCTCTATGGGAACAGCTATCGGAAAAGTTTCTTCCTCTTGAGTTACCACTTCTTCTTCTCGGTGGGAAGTCATTCTACATAAACAACTGGGTATTCAAACACGAAGGTGCACGTTTCCTAAAGTGTGTGAAGTGTTGTGTAAAATCAATCAAGCAGTAAACAAATATAACTGGAATGAAAACTAGCAAGCATTTGTTAGTTATGAAATTCAGGGACTATTGTTTTAAGCCTAAATATGCAAGTAAGACATTGATGCAGATAAATCAGTTCAGATTATTGATACTTTGCATTAATGTTTAACTCTAATTGATTGATTCACAAACATTTCATGCAATATAATTAAGTTGCTTGTCTTGTTTTGACTAATCTGTCATCTGACGTGGGCAGTCAATGGCAGTATTTTCGCCTTGGTTTTCTTTCTTTGTTATTTTCAGCAGGTTAGCAGCTTATAAGTTAATGCGATCTGTGAAATAATACAATGAGATTCAAGCAAATTTAAAGTTGGGGCAGTTCAAAATTTAGGCAACTTAGTTTGGCAGTTCAAGTTAGAAACTTAAAGTGGATCTATGCTCTCAAAAAGTCAGCATGCCCAAAGCTTAAGTGTTAACTCGGCAGCAGTTTAAGAGCCAACTCGGTCACGGTTTAAGGGTTTAACTCGGCCACGACTTAGGAATTAACTTGGCCGCGGTTCAAGGTTAAATCAGTAGAAGGTTAAATCGGCAGATTTCCCCAAGAATTAATTTGGCTACGATCTAAGGGTAAGGTCGGCCAAATGTTAAGCTACCCAAATTCACTGAGTCGCTTCCGAGCTAACATCTCACTACATTCAACCCGTTAACCCAATAACCATTCCATCAGCAGCCGCCTTCATTCACATAATCCAATAACCCAATAAAACAATTTGAAATTGTCACAAATCTGATGTCTTGCCATCAAAGACCATCGAGCCTGAGGCGATAAACCCCCTTCATTGTATCAACAATCATCTCAAGCAACCTAAACTTCATCAATTACGAAAACGATGGTATTCTTGATGGAGCATCACACAAAGAGGCGATTCGTGTTTGAGCGACAGGATTCATGAATCGACAAGTAATCTACGATCGAAAGAGAAATAGAATCACTTACGCAATGGATGGTAGAGGTTATCGGTGATTAGTTGGAAGGAAATTGCTTCTAGGAATTTGAGAATACTTTAATGGCGGAATCAGGCAAGAGAATAAGTGACGAAGAAAGAGGAAGAAAGTTAACTTATACCCTGCGGTGGAAAATTTGGAGCAACACATACGGTCTAACTGTTAGGTCGCATACGACCTACCGACCTAAGAGGGGACGGGTTAAGGGCTATCGAAGCACACGACCTAACATTTAGGCGTATACTTCGAGGGGCAAATGTTAACTCCGCCTTAACCATGACTCACCGATCTAGTGCATCAAGAGGTTCCGACCTAACAGTTAGAAGCGTGCCGACCTAAAGCTCAACAGGGGGTGCCGACCTAAGGCCTAAGGGTATGCCGACTTAACACTTCAACGAGGCTACCGACTCAACATAAATACCGACCCAACAGCCTTAGCTCATTGCCGACCTAAAATGAATGACGACTCAATAGTTACCGACTTAATGACTCAGAAGGGACAGCGACTCAATGCCCTTACAAAGTTCCCGACCTAAGGCCCTAAATGGATAATGACCTAATGCCTTAAAGGATACCGACTTAGGAAGTCTACTGACCTAACTTAAGTACCGATCTAATTACCTAAGGGAGTTGCCGACCTAACTGATCAGGACATGGAAAGGTGCACGACCTATACTTAAGTCGCAACCGACTTAAGACATATGCCAAGCCGTTCACGACCCAGGCAAATGAAGGCAAATCCTATACAGCTACTTGACACGCGCATGTTAACTCGGCAACGACCTAAGACTAGTGATATGAGTTCAGACACGCGCATGTTAACTCGCTAAGCCGACCACGACTTATGTTAAGTCGGCCACGACTTAGCCTGAGTCGGTCACGACTCAGGACTTGGGCGAAAAAACTTCTATCCAGGCTTGCCTATAAATACATAGCCACCTCCAACTTTCAAGGGACTTTTGGCACATTCTCTTCATACACCGTTACCTTGCTGCATTGAGAACTTCATCAACAGTTAGAGCTTTCAAGATTAGAGGAATACATCAAAGAACTTCACGAAGAAACCACACATCTTCAACATGAATTTAAGGACTTTAATCGACATTGAAGCTTAAGACTTGTTCCAAATCACTTGTAACTTGAAGTATATTGTACTTGAGAAGAATTGTATCAGCTTGTAACGGGATTATTAATAAAAGTACTTAGAGTGGACGTAGGCTATACCCTTAAGCCGAACCACTATAAAATTGTTGTTGTTTACTGCTTTTCCGCTATTACTTGCTTGTAATTCTTTCCCGATCTATCGGGTGGTGCTTTCACAACTACACTTCACACACCGGGGTGTTAGCGTTCACATTTTAGCGTTAACAATTTAATATTTAAGCTTTTCAAAGTTAAATAAATGATTTTGGTTTTAAATTTAATAAACGACTCATGTTTTAAAATTCTAATATATACATTACAAATTGGAAATTTTGATTTTAATTAGTATTGAGTTTTTAAAACTATTTCATAAATAAATATATGATTTTAAAATTTGATAATAAAAATATTAATTGTTTAAATTAAATTTGCTTGAGTTTTAAATTTAGAATAAATTCAACAAAAGGTTCTATGGCTTAATAAAATGGGTATTTTATTAATAAAAATATAATTTCTTTCAAAATGATTTTAATTTAATAAGAAGATACTTATAAAAGTAATATTGATACGTATTGTCATTATAAATAAGTTTTGAATAGGATTGTAATTTTTTTATTTCAAATTGAATTTATATTTATAACTTGATTTGAAAAATATTTGATTTTGAATTTAGTTTGAGTTTAAATTCAAAAGTATAAAATCTTAAATTATTTAATTTTTATATGTACAAGTTTCATTTATAAACATGATTTGTTTTTATTTCTTTTGTAAATTTATACACATGTTTAAATATAAACTAACATATTAACTTAGGCTAACATACACATTAAATTGTAATTAGTACTAATTATCTTAAAGAGACATGTGTTGCATTCTTTAACAAGTGTTCAAACTAACATAAACAATTTGACAAGTGTAAAAATTTAGTTTTAATCTTTCTTTTATTTCCTTAAATCTGAAAATACATTAGCTTAGTTTGCATCTCCAATCATATTGCATTTTCATTTTCCTTAATCAAAGAAAATCTTCAAACTTATAAAATCAAATTCGTTTTCATATTAAAAATTCAGAAATCCTGCATATTCAAATCGTTCATATGCATACACAAATTACTCAAAACCCTGTTCCAAATCTTCATTGATTCACCAACAATCTGCATATTCAACAATTTCAAAATCAAAGAAGTTTGCATCAACCTCCGTTTACCAAAAATCTGCATTTCCTCAAATCAAATTGGACCTGCATCTTTCCCTTCCTCAAAATCAAAATGAAGCCTGCACTGTTTTTTCTGCATTCTGTTTAAACCTGGGAGTGATTAGCATCTGCATGTATTTAGGGGATTGGCGACTACATCCACACCTGCATGCATGTGAAGATTTAGCAACTGCATCTACTATCTGCATGTAAGAATTGTAGTCATGGATCATGAGCAACTCAGATTTTAAACACAAGGGTCAAGCCTGCAATTTTTTATGTTTTCTGCAAATTTCAAAAGGAAAACAGAGGGTCTGCACTTAAAAGGTGAGTAACATTTAAATCTTAAACTGTATTTAGGTTGCTTGTTAAATGTTTGTGATAAAATATGTTTGTGTGCTTATAAAAGTCTCTTTTAATTATGATTGTATATGCTTGTTGATTTTGCTGTGTTGTGTTCCCAGATTCACATCCCATTTAAAGAATCTTCTACAATTGATCTATTTTGAGATAATAACTGGGTTTTAGGATCATAAAAGAGTTTTCTTATCATAGATTAGTGTTCAAACTTATAAAGTAATGTGTCTATTTTCTTAAGTTAAGATTTAAAAGTTTTTAAGTGAGTTATAAACAAGGTGTTATCTCTGTATAAACAGGTAATACCATTATATGTTAATATTGATCAAAATCAATCATATTAATATTGAAATCCAGTTTCATAAACATAATGCATTAACAAAAACTTGATTTTTAAATCAAGTATTAGTATTTTTAGGTGTTTGATAAAGAAGCAGTTTGTTCTTAAACCAAAAATGAATTTGAGCAAAATTCTTGCAATTTGTGTTTTGAGAAAACTTAGAATTCTTTTGAGTTATAAAGTAAGAATCTTAGATCCTTATAAAAATCAGAGAAGTGGATATAAATTGTTAGATTGGTTGCTGTTTGTAAATCTTTGTATGAACCCTAGTTTTGAATTGGGTTTGAGCATTGAGTCGGTGAGAGGTGTAGGGTTGATCGAGTGTTATGATAATTGGTGATTGTGTAGTTGATGGGTGAAGGAGCTCGAGACCGGAAGGGTTCAGCGTCAGATGATCGGAGTGGCAAGAAATTGCCGTTGACGGGTTTTGACAGTAAACTAGGTTCTGTTTATAGGTTTTGAATTTGGGGGTTTCAGAGCTAAATTTTGAATGCTTTGATTTTTGTTCGACCTGGCGTTGTAGTTAGGGCATTGATGGGTTTTGTGGAAGTGTTGGATCACCTAAGATGATCGGCAGAGGTGGTGGTCGCCGTGCATATGCACGGCGATGAAATTTTGGTAAGTATGTTGGGTAGGTAGGTATTTCAGAGGAAGGTTGAGTTTTGCTCGAAGTAAATGGAAGGATGACTCGAAGTAGGAAAGCTTTTAACTCGAAGTAAATTTGGGTTTCCGCGGGTTACTCTGTAATTTGCAGGTTACAAAAAAACTGTGTTTTTAAATCTGGGTTTTAAAACCTTTTAAATCTATAGTTTTTGTTTAAAGTAAAGTTTAAGTTTAAAATCAAATTCGAGTTTGCATTTCTGATTTGAATTCAAATTCTAGTTTTTAAATAAAATAAAAATTTCAGAAATTTAACTTAATTAACTATTTGTTTTGGTAAAATAGTTTAAACATTTTTAGTAATGAGATTTTAAAAATATGAGTAGTTTTGAAGTTTATTTAAAATCTGGAAATTCAAAAGTTAAATTTGAATTTCAGTCTTAAATTTTAAAGAGGATTTAAATTTGAAAGTTTTAAACTAAGAATGAGTTAAAATTTCCAAAATTTTGAAATGAATTTAACTTTAAAATTTTCATAGCACTTGTTTGATTTGAAATTTAAAAAAAAGTTTTAAATTATTTAAACTTTGATAAGTTTGAATATTATTCTATTTTAAAACTTGTATTGAAAATGAGAATTTAAAAGTAGTTCTAAAAGTACTTTGTTTCAATTAGGTTATTTTTAGACATAATTAAGTTATGTTTTATCTTGAAAATTTAAATTAAGATTTATGTTTTAGAATTAGTTAATAAGGTAATTAAGATTAATTAATTAATTTGATTAATTAATTGAATTTAGAATTAATAATTGACTAATGATTAATCAATTTATAACTAAGATCATTAATTAGATTAATTAATGATGAATGAATATTGTTAATTATGTAATTAGTTTTAATCAAGGTCAATTTATTTAATAATTAACTTCAATTAATGAATAATTAAAGATAATTTAATTTGTAATTAATTTAAGTTAATTACTTTATAAAATAATTAGAGATTGGTTAATGAAGGTCATTAACCAGGATTATTCAATAATTAATTAATATGGTTAATTTTTATAATTAACTAGATTAATTAATTTAATAATAATCAATTGTAAATGGTTTGAGTATAATTACTTGATAAAGTAATTAAGAAATTGATTACTTAATGTAATTAATTTAGTTTAATATGATCATTTATTTTAATTAATTTAGTTTAATTAATTTTAAAAACTTGGGTTTTATAAATAATTACCTTATGTAATTAATGATTTGGAAATTACTCAGTTAAGTAATTGTTTAATAATTACAGATTGTAATTAAGTGGAGATGTTAAGAATGAAGTAATTTGGATTTAAATTACTTGATAATTAATCGAGGGATTAATTAAAAAATTAATTAAGGATAATTAATTTGGTTTAAATATAGTAATTAAGTTAGTTAATTACTAAATGTAATTAATCTATGATGATGATTAATAATTATAAGTTAATTACTTAAGGTAATTAATAAAAGGGGATCATTAATTATATTATTTAATGATGTAATAAAAGTTGATTAATTATGATTAATTAATCAATAATAAGTAATTAAAGGTAATTAATTAATGTAATTAATTAAGGATTAAGGCAATTAATTATAGTTAATTAATTGAAGTAATTAAAGGTTAATTACTGTTTAGTTGAATAATTAATTTTGTGAAATTAATTGAGGATAATTACATGAATGTAATTAAGGATAATTAATCATGGGTGATTAATTAAGGTGATTAATAATGGATTAATAAATTGATTGTAATCAATTAAATGATTAAGTAAGCAAGATTTATATTGGTGAAATAATTAATTTAATTTATTTTAAAATAATTAAAGATGAAGTAATTAATTTAATTCATTTTAAATTAATTAGAGATAGAGATAGTTAATTTAATTCATTTTAAATTAATTATAATGATGATGAATAAATCATTGCTTATGTATGAATGGATGACATTGATTGTCTTGGATGCTTTGTGATCTCAGAAATGAGATAAATAATATTGTATGGTATGGATGTTTGATTGCATTGTGATGATAACATAGGTTATCTATTGTGATGGTGATATATGGAATATCAATTTGATATTGATAATGTGGACTACCTGTTATCTGATAATGTTGATTATCAATTGTGCTTTATGAATTATGTATTTGTGTGTATATAGATACTGTAATTGAATTGTTTTAAAAACTTTAAAACAACTTGAGCCTAAAAGACACGCTTTGGATTTCGATGATACCGGGATCGGATTTCCATATTTGGATATCCGAAAACCAGATCGATTCCAAACAACGTTAGGTCGTGAATCAAAGTGGAGCTTTGTAAAGACTCGAGGTGCAAGGACTATAAGTCAGTATAACTCTGTGGGTGATTCCGTAATGAGTTTGACGGAATAGTACTTATAGATTCGAGATGGTGGTTTAGAGTGCAAGGGTTATTGTCGTTAACTCTGAGGGTGATTCCCAAATGAGTATAACGAGATAATGCCTTCGGTTTCATTCGAACCCGGAATGAACTTGTATGGATTGAATGCTTTCAGAACATCGTCAGGTGGAAGATGAGCATTCTAAGTGATATATCCTATAAAGGTAATCGTATCCTCAAGCCTCATCAACCGGGAATGGCTAAAACAGGGGAGGTGCAGCAAGGCTTCGTGGGTCGAACCCACAGGAGAGCAAGATTTACCTCTGTCTAGAAGTTCCTTTATATTCGGCTGTGTGGGTGGTTGCTAGCTACAACCACGGGGTTGTCTTGTTTGGAACTGTACAGTAAGGAATGGGTCCGGCTTTGTGTTGCAGGGGAGCGGGCGTACTCCTCGGTACGTTGATCTAGGCCACGTACCGTGACGGACGGTACCCCAGTAGCCCTGCCATTGTATGGAATCCAAAATCCAATAAGTGCCAACGGTTTTGATTGTATTACCCACTTTTGTGGCTAGTAGCTGGAATTTAATCATGTAACAATTTCGGCTATTTCTTATTTATTTGAAAACCCTAGACACTATTATAATATCATCGGATTTCCTATCAAATGTTTTGGTTAGCGTATGGTAAAAACTTTTCCATGTTTATGTGTGGGAAGTCTTACGTGATACCTTTCTTTTCAAAAGATTTTTAAAAGTTAAGCAACTTTAACCTGTTACTCACACTAGACCCATGTCTGACCCGGAGTTTATTTTTGTTTTTCATAAACTCTTGGGTACTCAAATTTTTACGAGTAGCCAAGGGATTCGGGTTAGGATTTTAGGTTGGCTTGATGAAATCTGGAGGAGCAAATGGAGCAGGAGGCTTCTGCGTATAGCTATAGAGTTTTCGCTGTGTGTTCTCTGAGTTGTTGTTTTGAGTTGTATTGAGTTGTATAACTAGAAAGGTGTTTATAACTGTCTAGTATAAGATGTATGTCTGTATAACTCTGATACTGGTTGTAAACTATGAAATGTTTATGTTATTAATATAATTTATTCGTTTCGCTGTTAGATTCTGATGTTGTTTCTTCCTTCTCTTCTTTCTATTCTCTTTTCTATCTCTTTCTTTCTTAAAGATGATGCGATTTTCTGTGGTAGGAAAGTCGGGTCATCGCAAAAAGTTTACAGTTTTACAGTAAATTAAATAACTAGATTTTGAATTCAAATTAGCCTTTAATTTGTAAACAAAATTTTTTTGATATCATGTAATCTTCCATCTAAAAATAGTTATAGGTTTTTAAAATGTATGATTAGCTTGAATTTTGAATTTACAGTAAAAAATAATTTGGGTCAAAAAATTAATCAAATCAATTTTGAGTTTGAATTATATATTTGAATTCGTGATGTTAAATCATGAATTTTAATGGTTGAATCACAATTTTTAGGATAGTATTTAGTGTGAATTTGTGGTTTGACTGCTTTGGGCAATTTGGCCAATTCACGGCAAACTACACCAATCTGGGTGTCGCAGTTGAGCAAGGAGGTTGAGGGGATGTGGAAGATCATCAGAAAAATACTTGTGTAATTTATTGATGATCGGTCTGACCAGAAATCGAGGAAGTAGGGTTTTATACTCTGTAATTGCCGACGTTGTTCTATTGGGTTTTGCGTCGACGTAGAGCTAACGGAGGTGATCGCAGGTGTTGTCGTCAGATTTGGAGATAGTGACGTAGCACAGTGGAGATGGTGGGTTATCTCTAGGTTCGTGTCGCCGTGGAGATGGTGGGTTATCTCGAGGTTAGTGTCGCCGTGGAGGGTGGATTTACTAGTGATGGTGGTTTCGAACTGATGGGTTCGATGGTCAAAATTAGATGCTCGATCGAATCGAGGTTTCTGTGTCTCGATAGTTGTTGTCGAGGTTAAGTGCGACTGATTGGAGGCCCGCATGGAGTTCGCCAACGACCAGGGTGGTGGTGCACGTTGATGTGCATAGTTTTGTGCATTTGCAGTTTGGATTTGGGGAAGAAGCGAGTTGCTTGGGTTTTGTTTAGGGGAAGTTCGAGTTTTACTCGAAGCAGGATTCTTGAGGAAGGATGGTCTCGTGTTTGCTTCGAGGGAACTTTTGGATTTCTCGAGTTTTTAGGCGAGCATCTGAATGTTTGTTCGAGTTTGCTGGTTTGAGCAAGATTTTAGTTTGGTTCAGAAGTTTGTAAAAGTTTTTAAAAATTTAACTGAAACATTTTAAAAAGTTGAAACAAAGTAATTTGATTTTGGAATAAAGTTTTAAAACAAAAGTAAAAAAATGTTTTACTTATAAAACTAATTGGTTTCAAAGTTAAATTTTAAACAAGTTATATATATATATATATATATATATATATATATATATTAAAATATGAAAGTTTAAAAAATAAAACAAGTGAATGTTTGAATAAAGTTTGTATTAATTTTTATCCATAACTTTGGAAAGTTTTAACGATTTAAAAGTTTAATTTGAATATTTAAATTGTTTTAATTATAATTGATTTTTAAAATATTTTACTTTAAATAAGGTTTAATGATTAAAGTTTAGTAATCAATTATAATTTAAGAAATTAAAAGTTTTGATTAATTGAAGATATATAAATTTGTGAAAATAATTAAAATAATTCAATTTTTGTTAATAATTAAAGTGTTATTGGTTAATAGAATTGATTTAATTAAAATATTGCTTTTCTTAATTAAGGATCTTTATAATATAAGAAGTTAAAGAATCATTTAATTATTTTAAATGATTAATTAATAATTAGTTAAGTAATTAATTAGTGATTAATTAAAGTTAATCACTTTGGAGTTAATTAAGTATAATTACTTGGTGAAGTAATTAAGTAACTAATTTTTGGTGGAATTTAAGTAAAGGAAATTATGGATCAAAGTAATTAAAGGTTAATTACTTTTATGAAAGTAATTAAATGGAAGTGATTAAGGGTTAATCACTTGAGTTATTAATTAAAAAATTAATTAATTCAATTAAATAAAGGTTTAAATTATTTAATTAATGGTTAATTAATAAAAGGATTAAGAGTATTTAATAATGTGATTAATTACTTGTTAAAGTAATTAATTAAAAAGAAATTTAATTAATGAAGTAATCATTAATTAATGGAAATAATTAATTAATTGTTAATTAATAATTAAAGGATAATTAATCTATAAATAAGTTTTAATAACTAAATGTAATTAAAAACAATTAATCTAATGAGATTAATTAAAAGTAATTAATCAAGTATGATTAATTAAAAGTAGTTAATCAAGAGTGTTTAATTAAAAGTAATCAATCAAATATGATTAATTAAAAGGTGATTAATCAGGTATGATTAATTAAAGCATAATGAAGGAATAATTATCAGAATAATTAAAGAATAATTAATCAAGTGTGATTAATTCTAGAGGGTAATTAAGAGATAATTATTTGATATAATTAGGAAGTAATTAATCAAGATGATTAATTAAATTTGTGATTAAGGGATAATTACTTAAACTAATTAAGTAATAATTAATCAAGGATGATTAATTCAAAGTGGATAATTAAGTGATGTTTAGTTAATTAATTTGAAAATTAATTAATGAATAAGTAAGATGGATTGATAATAATCCAAGTGATTAAGTAAGGATTAATTTAATTAAGGATCAATTAAATTAATTAAGTTTGGATCAAACTTGTTTATGAGTGATTAATGATTGGATGATAAATATCATTGGATGAGATAATGATATTGGATGATATTGAATGTCATTGGTTGATATGTAATGATATGGATGTGGTATCACTGAGATGTGATATATGTGCTGCTTTGTGATATGTATGGATGAACGTGATAATAGTAAATTATCTATCTGTGTGTTATGAATCATCCATTTATTGTAAGTGATATTCTGAATATCTACTGTTTAAAACCCTTAAGCACAACTTGGACATTAAAATGACGTTTGGATTCGGTGAGACCGGGATCGGGTTTCCATATTTGGATATCCGAAAATCACATCGATCCAAATTAAATGTTAGGCCGTGAATCCAAGTGGAGTGCAAGTGAAGACTCGAGGTGTAAGAACTATTCGTCAGTATAACTAGGGGGGTGATTCCGCGATGAGTTTGATGGAAACAGTACTTACAGGTTCGAGATGGTGATTCAGAGTGCAAGGGCTATGGTCATTGACTCTGAGGGTGATTCCAAAATAAATGCAACGAGATAGTGCCTTCGGTTCCGTTCGAACCTGGAACGGACTTGTATGGATTGAATGCTTTCAGAACATCGTCAGGTGGACGATGAGCCTTCTAAGATAGATGTATCCTACAAAGGTAATCACAGCCTCAAGCCTCATCAACCGACAATGGCTAAAACAGGGGAGGTGCAGCAAGGTTAAGTGGGTCATGCCTAAGTAGGACGAGATTTACCCCTGTCTAGATGTCCCTTTTTATTTTGGCTTTGTGGGCGGTTGGATCTGCAGCCAACTGGGGGGTGGTCTTGTTCGGGACTATTCAGTAAGGAATGGTCCTAGCCTTGTATTGCAGGGGATCGAGAGTGGTCCTCGGTACGGTGATCTAGGCCACGTACTGTGACAGGCGGTACCCCAGTAGCCCTGCCATTGATGGAAACCCATTCTTCCTACGAGACCCTACGATTTTGTTTGTATTACCCGCATTTGTGGCTCGTAGCTGGAATTTTTTTTGAAAGATGGTTCAAACTTTTCTATTAAAAAGGTATCCCAAAAGTATGTACACAGGCCTAATAGAGGCAAATTCAAAACAACTCAAACTATTTGCAAAAACAAATACGACCCCATACATAACTAGGCCCATAAAAATAAAAAGGCCTGCATTACAATACCCTACCGAAGCCCGTGTGCCAGAAGATTCGAGACAATGCGCGAATTAGAAAAGGCATCTCATATCTAACCCACTTCCTAATCTCCTTACTGATAAAAAAATGAAAACAGAAACTCTATGCTAAAGATCTTTAATGGCGGCACGAGAAAAGAATTCTCGACTTCGTCTTCTACTGCAAGATCCAAACAGTCTCCACTCCAGATGTAACAAAACCTTCTATCAGAGCCTCTTCTAAAGTGACAAAGGCAGGTGAGCCTCTATCATTCAAAAAGGAGGAGCCTTTTAGCTTTATAACAGTAATTTACAGCATGTCTTTGCTCTTAGAGGTTACGCATCTAAGTCTTGGAAGCAAAGTGCAAAGGAAGACGAACCGACAGACTGCAACTTTAAGTGTTGCTCGAAACGAAGATAAGTCTCTGAATCCCTAAAAAGGATACTCTTTTAAACTTTGGTAGGGAGACTAACTAATTCTTTGTTACTAGGTCACTCGAGAAGGATCTGAGAACTGCGGTGACGTCTCCGCGAAGATCCCCGCAGATCTAAGCAATAAGTCTCAACAACCCTTAAAAATAAATTCTTTAACCTTTACTCAAGAAGCTAATCCAACTACTTTACTTTTCTCTCAGATGAGCAAGATAAGTCTCTGAAACCCAGATGAACAAATCTTTTAATTTTATTTGTGGCTGATCCTTAGCTGCTACAGTTAGGTTTAATTACGAGCAGTTTCAGCAGCCAGAATCTCCTCAAGAAAAATAATATCGCAAGCTAAGTCTCGACACCCAAACAGTAGGTTTTCGATAAACTGTCGGATAAGAAATAACTAATATCTGTGAATTTTATGTCTTAGGTCAGCTGACAATGAAACATTGGACTGCAACAGTTATCTTTGTTTCAGAAGGAACTGCAATCTGAAAACTTACAAACTAGATCAATTAGTACTTTTGTTAGTAAGTTATTATGTAAAATAAATGAGAGGGAGTGAGGAAAATGTAAATAATACAGGTACAAGTGAAACCTCAGCCTAGATACAGAGAGTCTAGAAGATAGCAGGAGGGCGAGACATATGATAAAAAAGATGCAGCCTCCAATTCAGCATTGGGAGGTATATCCCCATTTCTTTGCTATTATATCATTCATGCCAGTGATGTTCTTAAAGTGTTTTGATTTAGACATTCTAATATTTATTGTCTGGAAAATCTGTGTGCATATCTGAGAATGTTCGGTGAATCGATTCTGAAAAATTCTTTCATTTCTTTCTCTCCATATATGCCAAACACAAACAGACAATGAAAGTTGTAACTAGTCTGAGTCTAAATTTTTTACTCTAGATATAGAAACTATTTTTGTAAATCATCCTTCAGAGTAAAGGAAAGCAAACTTTTCGGTGAATTAAAAAAAAATTTGTTGCTCCACAACCAACTATCTCCTGTATAGTTGCATTGAAAAAATAGATGGTCTACAGTTTCAATGTGATTATTGCAGAAAACACAAATTTTCATCTTGATTTTCAGCATGTCAGAAGCTATCTGATTTTCATCTTGAGACCCAGCTATATTAGAGCTAGCGTTTAGATCTAAATTTTCTTGATTTTCCTATGATTGAACTTCTCCACTTGAAACCTCATCCGCGTAGTGCATGATTTCTCCTTCTGGAGCTGGATCTTCATTTAATAGCTCAGTATCTAGAAGTTCAGGGGGATTTCCTACGTTCACTTGTGTGCTCAGATCTATAAAGCTGTCATTACCAACTTCCTCTCTTGCTTTTTCTGAACATCCCACAGGGCTTGGATCCACAGGGTTTTCTTTATCAGGGACTTCTGTTTGAGTTTGTTTTGGAACCCAAGACTTGGTCATTGGGCATTCTGCTGTTACGTGTCCAAAACACACACACTTACCACATATCGGAGGGGGGTTCTCATATACCACCTCCTGGAGGAAGCTCCTTCCTTTGTCATCCATGCCTTCAATAGTGTTTGGCAAACCATAAGCAGCGTTGACTTCGATCAGAACTCTAGCGTAGGCTAATCTGGATTTGTTTTTCGTGGCCTCATCCATCTTTATAGGGACTCCTATTGTACTTGTTAGGGCACTGATTTCTCTATTGCCCCACAGTTTGAAATTTAAACCAGGGAGTCTGACCCACATAGGCAAGGATGTAAGTAGATCTCTATCTGTTTTCATGTCTGGGGATAGGCGCTTCATTATGATCAGGTTCCGGTCCATAAACCAAGGACCTGATTTCAAGATCTTGTTGCAGTCTTCCTCAGTGCCAAATCTAACCACGAAAAAACCGTTATTCCTTGAGTGGACTGAAAACGGCTTCTATGTTGACCATACTCTCTTTGCATATCCTTCAAAAGTTTTAAGCCATGGTTTATAACCAACGACATACAACAGTATACATAAATCCTAGCCATCCTCCGCTTCTCTAATAGCTTCTGATGAAAGGGAACCAATCCTTTTACCATCAGCTATTTTGGGCTCAATAAACTCGAGATCTAGGTTTCCTATATCGCCAACTGCTCCTATTTTAACTGCCTCACTGTATGAAATTTTTTTGGCGTTCTCAGAAACAGTAAATTTAATTTTTAGAATTGGTTCCTACTTGAACGGAATTTGGCTTAATTGGTTTCATTGATTTTGTGGATGTCCATCCGCCATTAGCTACATGAGCCCTTCCCCCCGAATTCCAGACTGGAATTGTCCCAGATCTACTCAGTTGTTCTCCCAAATTGAGCCTGGTTTCAGGACCCGAAGGAGCTGGAGCCTTGCCTCTTTTCCTCCTCACTTCCTCCCAACCTTCTTCATCTCGCAGAGATCCCATTATGTATGCCCAGTTTTGTAGAGAATAATAGATGATTAAAGAAGAAAGGAAAGAGAATAGAGAAGGAGAATGAAACCCTAGTCTCCAGATCTAGATCTGGAGGCCACCATTGCTGATTTTAATAAATGAAATCAATATCATCATGTAACTTGAATTTAATCATGTAACAATTTCGGCTATTTCATATTTACTTGAAAACCCTAGACACTATTACAATATCACTGGATTTCCTATCAAATGTTTTGGTTAGCGTAAGGTAAAAACTTTTTCATGTTTATGTGTGGGAAGTCTTACGTGATACCTTTTCTTTTCAAAGGATTTTCTAAAGTTAAGAAATTTTAAACCGTTTACTCACACCAGACCCCTGTCTGACCCGAGTGTTTTTTTTTCTATTTTATTAAACTCTTGGGTACTCATATTATGCATGGGTAGTCAAGTGATTCAGGTTATCCTTGACGAATTCTAGAGGAGCTTTGGAGCAAGAGGCTTCGGCGTGTAGATATATAGATAAAGTTTCAGCTGTGTGGTATTCTGTATAGTTGTTCTTGTACTGTATATTAGATAGAAATGTTATAACTATCTAAATTGAGATGTATAGTTGTGTACTCTGATTTAAATGAAACTATGTATATGTTATATATTATATTTCATTCGTTCCGCTGTGAGATTCTGATGTGTTTTTGTTCTTTCTTCTCTTTCTTTTCTTCTTCTATCCATTTCTTTCTTAAATAGTGATGCGTCTTTCTGGTGATAGAAAGTCGGGTCGCTACAGAGTTGAATAGAATTAATATTCAATTTAAATCCTAATATTTGAATCACGATTCAAATAAAAGATTCACAATTCAAAGTTTTTAAACAATCTCATATTTCAATTCAAGTTCTGAAGCTTTATATAATCAATATTTTAAAAATTAACATTAACTAAGTATTCAAAATTTAATGACCAAAAATTCAGGGTCGTTATAACCGGTTGGATTGTCGAGCGACATAGCGAGGCGACCGAAAATTGCTAAAAACATTCATGACTTGGGTCTGATTTTTCTCCGGTGATGGTCATCGATAGGTGGCGGCCCAAAAGGAATATTGTAGAGATCATCGAGGGCTACGACGTGGTGAAGTTTGGCGATTTATGGTGGTCGTTGGTGGCAGCCATCATGAGTTGAACAGAAAATTGCATTTGAGTTCGTTTGAGATCGTGCTTGGCGTTGGAGTAGTCATGGATGTTAGGACTGGTTCTTGAGTAGAGCATGGTGTAAGAGCTAGCTGCGACAATGATCCAGTGGAAGTATGAGCCATGGGGCGATGGTCAGGCGGAGAAGATCGAGCGTCGACGACAGGTTCATGATTTTTAATCTGGAAACGAGATGGGGGGAGTTTAATCGGCTAATCTCGATTAAGAAGGTAATTAACTTTTAATCAAATAGTTTGATAAATTAATTAAATTTAAATATTCTAATGACGGTAATTTGTTCATACGAGGTGGGATTTGTCCGCGGTCTTTTACGTTGGATTCTTATCGACATCACCATCGCTATGGAATCAGATCAAGATTATTTATTTTCATTTTAGGTTCGATCAAAAGTGAGTGATTAAACCACTCATGCAATACTAAAGATTCTTGTGCAAGTTAAATTATTATCTCGACATGATAAATTTGATTTATGGATGTTTGGTAATTTAAGTTGATATTGAAATTTGAATATCCCTACTAGCGCATACCTAGAATTAAAATAATCAGTAATTATTTTAATTCATGTTGAATTGATCGATTTGGATGTTCATTGCACGTTTATGCTTATTGGTTGCATATGGATGATGTCGTGTTTATACGGATGATATTATTCATTATGATATATCCTCATCACCAAATTATTGTTGCTACTTTGATATTAAACTATTTATAGATCAAAATTTGAATTAAATAAATGAAGTAAGAAATAAGTAGAAGTGATAAATGCCCATGAAAATTAAATATGGGTTGAAATGACATATATATTTAGGTAACTGAAATTTTAAATAAAATGAGGAAATTGAGATTGAAATTATTAAATGATCACTTGGCCAGGATGGAAAAATATTTATGAACACCGGATTTGGCTAAATCTAATAGTTTTAATGTTTAAGTTGAATTTATTAATTTTAAATATGGAAGTAAAATTTGAAATCTAATTGGAATTATTTAAATGAAATTGTTTTAAAAAATTTGAATTAAATTTATAATTTTTAATCTGAAAATTTAATTATTTTAGATTTTTATTCTAAATTCCAACTTAATTATTTTAAAGCTATTTTAAGTCCCAACAGAATCATTTTAAAACCGTTTTGACTTGAAATTGAATCGTTTTAGTGTTGTTAAAATTTGGAATATGAATTGAAGAATTGAAATCATTGCAGGTTAAATTTGCTTAGTTGAAACTGAATCTAATGATTTGAACCCATTTTAATTTGAATATAAAGTTTTGAATCGTTTCATTTAATTTAAGAGATTTGAAATCATGTTGATTTGAATTCAAAGATTCAGAATTATTTAGCATAAATTTTATTTAAATTAGAATTTGGAATTTGAATTAGTTTACATTAATATTTAGGAACCTAAACTTTTAAATTAAAATTTTGAAATTATATTTGGTTTGGACTGGAGTTAGAAACTTGAATTGTTTAAATGGAAATTTTGAGTTTAATCTAAGTTTAAATCAGTTTAGGAGAGGAAGTTGTTTTGATTTTGAAATCGTTTAAATTTCAAAAATAATTAAATTTGACTTGTTTAATTTAAATAATGATATTTTTGATATGAAATATAAATATTTAATTCAAAATAGTTCAATGTGAAGATGATATTTTGATATGAAAATATATGATATTTTCTTGAACATAAAGTGCCAACCAGTGTATAAAATGGCGATTGGTTGTTAAAGAGACGTGGGCCGAATATTGGCGTAATCTCTATCAAACCCGGAACCAATAATTGTGTATGGGGAGGATGATCAAGAAGGAAAGGGTAGAATTGGTGAATATTTACTGGATTTGAAGAAAGTGAACGATGATGGATGACCCCGACACTTGTGTCAATATGAAATGACTAAAACATGAGCCGTGGCGAGCCAATGAAGCTAGCTAACTCTAGTGGACACACTCCTTCATATTACAATCTCCACATTTTTATTGATCGGGGAACACCCTTGGAGTTTGGGGTGTTGGCGCAATGGGCCATTAGGGCATTAGTCCGGATTAGGAAAACTGGTAGTATCCTACCTTGGGCGTTTCCTCACATGCTTGGTCATACGATTATCCTTATTCGAGATAACTACAATTTTAATTTAGTGTTGTCATATCACGACGCATCACTAGCTACTTACATTCTATTGGTTGTGTTATATGCAAACTATACAACAATGCTTAAAAATGCATTAACGGAATGTAAAGCCTTAATGCTAGGAGAAATATTTACTTTCTTATTAAACATTACATGCATAGCGTATTCTACCATATATCGATAGTTTGACAGATCCTTAGGAGATGGAAAATCCCGTAACATCTCTTAAGTAATTGCACTCACATTGTACACTAGATAGAGACGTAAAATCCTATAACATCTTTGATGCTATTGCACTCATATTTTACGTGATATTGATTTGACTTACATGAGGATATTTTAGTTTGGATCCGAGTGTTTTGTCTTTTCATTACCCTCGGGTTAGCCTGATTATTTTAGTATATTAAAAGATCATCATTTCTGGAAGATCAAGACGTAGATTTGTAAACTATTTACTATTATTATTCCATTGTATCATTTTGTTTCTACAACATTATTCTATTATACTTGTTGAATGTATAACTCTGACGATTGTGTATATCTCCGATTTTATTGTAAAGTGAAATCAAATGTATATTGTAAAACAGCTTCATGCACTGTTTATTTGATTATTATATTTTGTTTCCACTGCGAGATTCTGTATTTTGTTTTTCTTCTTTTCTTTTGTTTCATAATCTACCCATTGATTATCTGCCTTCTAGATCGTTTGAATTAGACATGTGTGGTTTATTGTCGACTTAAACCTTCCAAAACGCAGGTTGCTACTGTAAATCAATATTAAAATCCAATCTCCGACATGTAAAGAAGAATTAGCTCAAGTTGAAAAACATTGGAGCCCATATAAGTCTTTTTGAAGAGCTTTTTTTTAGCCCTCCATCTAATTACCCAGTGATATTATTTTAAACTTGAATATTCATACTTAAGAGCATAAGAAGGAGGAACACCACCATATTGAATATATTCGAAAGGCGATAAGCAATATGTTTGAGATTATTGACTTAAAAAGTTAAGGCTTCTACTACACTTCGAAGGGGTGCAAATGTTATCCATATAATTTCTCAGAAGAATATGGTTTTGATTTGAAGTTCTAAGGGGATGATGTCGAACCCTATTGCAAGAAGAAGAGTCTAAGCCTTTGATGGCAAGTGTTGACTTTGAAGACGTACATCACAGGATATGAGAATGATGTCGACTTTCACGATGGAGAACCATTCTTTGACCATGTCGACTTCCATAATCATTCTCAAAGATATGCAACCAATAATATACTTACAGCGCCAATGGTCTACTTCAGGAATGTGAATATAGATGAGCATCGAGGATATGTATACAACATCGCGTGTAAATAATGGAGCAAAGATATCAAGCTCAATCAACATCATAAGCCATCAATGAGTGTCTATGAGACCTATGGCGCATTTCATTGATGTTGAGTTTTGTCGACATTGTTATCAATATATTGTCACCACAATAAGCTCATTCATAATATACCTCTTCAATAATAGCCACAGAGTACTGTTATGTACCTTATCGCACTTCATCGACCACTGGATATTGACGTCGAAGATCATCGAGTTACCCTTTCTCAATTCTTACGCCATCCTCCATCAATATTGTTCATCATTGGTGCCATTTACAATCAATGCCGCCAAATATCGATATCGGTAAGGAACAAAGCTAGAGTTATATGGTGTCGACATTAATTTGACACTTAAAGGATATCGTGCATTCACATACGCGACGTTGACTAAGAGTTTTATCAATGTCCACTGAAGTGTCAATTCTATGTCAAGGCGATGCCAATCATCATGAAGGAAGCCATCAATGCCATCAATCATTAAAGACGTCGATATTATTCCTAGTGAAGCCACTTAAGACATAGCCCTACAATATTGTTGCCGCAAAGGTCAATGCTACATAGTTTATTGTCACATATCTCTAAGGGGGTAGGGTTGAAGTCCAACACCATACCATATTGATGGCTGCCGAAGTGAGGTACGCTGATGTTAAGCAAGCCAAGTATGCAATAGTAGCATCGCCAAAGCAAAGCCTGCCGATGACATTGAAGGTGAAATCGAGTTGCTCCACCCATACAAATATGGCCCTAAGGGTGTCTCCTTTAGAGGACAGCTTCTTTCATTCCATTTCCCATATTTTAAAGTTTATAAACCCTAAGCTCATTTGGAAATTTCACCATGCAACACTTGAACCTTGTACTCATAAGGAATTGAACATCAAACAATTGCATAGCACAATTGACTACTTGACTCTTGGATTGTGGTTTACATATAACCTTGCATATCGATCTTTACCATATATAACTTTCGATGAGGCTTCAATTCAGAACTGATGCATAATTGACATTGTGCATGCTTCTCCCTATTGACTTCGATTAACTTAGAAGAAGTCCCTCTTCGATTGGCTTTACTTTCTATTTAATTTTGTAATCAACGAATTTATTTATTAGCACAAAGCATACTAGCTTAATCCTTTTATGACTTATAACATGGTCATAGCCCTAATATTAGATGTGCATAAGACCATCATGGAGTTGACATCGAACTAATGACATCCATACTTATTTGCCTAGTATAACGACCCAGATTTTTGGACTAGTTAAAATTGTCGAAAAAACCGTCCGTTCTAAAACTACTAATGAAAACTACCAACTTAATACACAACATTTGATAAATCATCAATATTACTAAATATATAGGATACAATTTCAATTATACAACTTATCTGAGTAATTTATTTATTTATTAAATCTACAAAGTGTGTTATCCCACCTTTTTGCAAGGCCGTGACACCAAAAGATTAACTGGAAACCAAGGAAAAATCGTCCTCGAAGATTGGTTGCACACAGACTTGCTATGGATGCTAGTTAATTTTTCCCGGGTCGGGATTGAGCTACAATTGATACAACATGACATTTGCTAGAAAGCCAACGTATCAAATTTCAAGCCAATCAGAGTTCGTGTCCTCAAGATATGATTGATGCAAATCAAGGAAGACACCTACAATTCGCATCCATGGAAGGAGTAAAACTCATTCATGTCCATGGCTAATTAATGCCCTCATTCGTATCCGTCTAATTCGTAACCATAGCCGCATAACCATCTCATTCATATCCACTAAGTTTCAAGTAAGATGCAGCCAGTTCGTATCCATGGGGAAACCTTATTTCGTATCCGTTGCATGAGAATCCTTCGTATCGCTTACCCAATGCATATCGACTACAAACAATCGATACGAAACACTGCCTAGAAAGCATCGATACGAGTTAGGGTGAAAGCTATCCATACAATGGAGGAATGGAAACGATCAATATGAAACAACACTTTAGAACATTGATACGAAGTCGAAATCGACATGAAGAGCCTATGTTCGTATTGGTACAAATCAAAGTAGAAATTATCGATACGAAGTAGTCTCAAATGCCGATACGAAATAAAATTGAAACCATCGACATGAAAGTAATATGCATGGATCGATACAAAATGGGGTGTAAAGATTGCGAACGAGGCTAAACAGGTGGATACAAACGAGGCTAAACTGGGGGATACGAACGAAGCACATCCAAGAAAAAGACTCGGCCGCTCGGCATAAAAAGTGGATCGATCCTGGAAGATAGTGCCACGCCATCTAGTTAGCATGTGCATTTCATCGATATACAGTAAAGCAAATTGAATGGAAGCGATACGAATTCAGCAACATGTAAACACAAACTTGCATCGATCATATCTCAAAATCTGTATGTCCAAATGCTACCAAATTTTACAAGAGCTTGCGTACAACCTCTGTAATGTTCATGATCGATCTCGACTCGATTGGGCTAAATTTCGATCAATATGAATTTCATTCGTATCATCACGGATCGAGTCCAAATGATCAGGGATCGATCATGTGGCCCACCTACGTGAGGGAAGGAGTCTTCCGAAGTTTGAGACAGATATTCTGAGTCTATGCCTATAAATAGCAGCCCAAGGTCTTTAGAAAAGGGATCTCTTGGAGGTTCTTCTACGTCGTTATTCTGCCACACTCGATTGTAATTCAAAGATTATCAATTGCATACTTGTACTCAACGAGTTATCATTAATAAAATAGTAAATCCTTCAAAGTGGACATAGGCTACAACGCCGAACCACTATAAATCATGTGATCCTATTGCTTTCCTTTTAATTTTTTGAATGTTCTTCATATTTATATTCCATGCATACTGGCTATCTATGATCTGTGATTGTGAACATGTGCTTTCATCGACATTAGGTTGTTTATGACCAATTTTGACACAAACAGTGTGCTTTAATACATACCAAATATAATGTCTATAAATCTACTACTGCACAATTCGGGTGAGAGAGACAAAACTATCCTTACCCATAAACTCAATAAACAATGTAAATGCGGAATAAAATAGTAAGCATGAAAAATACAGTAACATAAGACAAACAACAACCAATAACAGATAAACATGAAAGGGTTATATTATTTTAGGAGCTGCATCACTACCATATGTGACTACCTACGTACCACTATCTAATTGGATACTCAATTAGATACAGGATCAAGCCAACGTAGTTCTACTACCGCAAATAAGACTCATAGAGCCTATGATGCAACAGACAATATGCCATTCCTAAAACTACCCATTTAGGCTTAAGCTTCAATTTTAGATTTTCAAAATCTTATTGGGTTTACGGAAATTATCTCTTTGGACTTTATTCTTGAATTCTTATTTCAAAACATTTGAAATATATATATCTTTCATATTCAAATTACATACTTTGGGTCTTAAATCAAATCACTTTTGAAAATTTTATTTGGAAATCCCAAATATTGTAATAAAAACATATCAAACCATATGCAATCGGATCGGGAGATTTCTCCCAATAACAATGCAATTGGTCCTAGCCTTCATACAATCGATAAATAAGCACATCCCTCCATTCCAAGAACGGTCTATACCAAAATGCATGCCCACTTTTTAGTAACGGGTTACCCGAATCATTTGTAAACAAATCATTTTATATCCCAAAGTGATAAATCATTTCACACTAATATTCACAAGTACTTCAAATCTATATCAATTTCCATTAAATCCTTTCAAAAATCATCTTAAAATCATCAGGTTTAGTCTTCGAAATTCTTTCCGTTCCATAAAACATCTTTATAAAACCATTCTTATATAAATCACTTCAAAATATATATTCTCAAATATCTCTTTTTTTCTCTTTAAATGGAAAACATTTCGTAGCATTTCAACTTTAAAATCAGTCATCACAACAATTCATTAAATTGAAGTGAACCAAATATTATTGCTAAACACCTTATAGTCAAATTGTGAAATAAATCACAAGGTGTTAGCCTACAGTTATTTCTACCCAGCCCATGCATATGGATAATTAATTGCTAATAAATTGGTTAAGCAAAGTCAACAATCAATAAATAATAATCAATGCTCATTAACTGGTCGAGCAAAGTCAACAATCAATAAATAATGATCAATGTTCATAAACTAGTCGAGCGCAATCCAAAAAACCAAACAACCAAACAATCAATTAACAAAATAAACACAACAACTAATGGTAAATCAACACTTCATTCTATCAAATGTTTATAACACTTTTTTTATCTTAGGTTAAAACGATTTGATATTTATTTTGGAGCATCTCGACTTTCCTTCGACATGTACCGTCCCTCGTCCAAGTCTCATTAGATCTAACATACGAAACACATGTACTAGTCGTTTCTGCATACCCTATTATTAAACTTCTAAATTTTAAATTACTTAATTAACCATCCGAACATAATATCGAGCAAGGAAATGAAACCAATGTTTTAGAAAACAAAGTAAACAAGCATTCAACAAGGGTTATCAAACAACACTTAACACTTAAAGTTCTTTCAACTTAGCAATGGTTTTAATGAACTTAAAATAATAAATAACTTACTTTGAATTCCACTCCGTCAAACTTTAAGGTAAGGAACTTAAGATCTAACGCATACTTCCTACCGTGCTTTGGAACCAAAAGAAAATAAGCCTGAATTCCTCATTCCTATTGCTCGTCCAAGGCTTGAAATGGAGATTGGCCGAAAATATAGAGAAGAAGTGGTAGAGCTTTAAACTTGAATTCTCAAAATTAGACCTAAAAAATAGGTCATTTTCTCTCTTGTTTTTGGCTCTCTTATACTCAAAATTTGAAAAACTTGTTAACAGAAAAGTTATTGCAAATTATTTTATCTTGAATTTAAGAAAAAAGACACTTGATTTAGATTAGCTTTTAGGAAGATATGATAAAAATAAAAAGAGATATTCTCGGATTCACCAATATAAACCCCGAAAATGCACTTCAAAGAGTTGATTTCAGGTATAGAAAACCTCAAAAACGGAAAAAGTGATCAACCATGGAAGTTATAGCCACTGTAATTTCATATTGTTTAAAAAAAGAAATTTTCAATTTTGATTGGTTATGATCAAAACAAAATGGCCTATTTTTACTCAAAGTGGGCCAGAGAATGCACTGGAAAGAAGTGGATTTTTGACATGGTAAGTTATAGAATAAGATAAAGTGTTAACATAAAAATTGTAGCCACTGGAAAAAAATATGATTTAAAAAAAAATTGCATTTTAGTTCAGTTCTGAAGAAGTTATGGCCGAGAGAAGAAGAGGTAAAATATGGAGAAAATAGGTGTTTGATTTGAAGAGGATGGACAATGATTTCTTTTAAATACTTTGTAAATATTTGGACATTATTTCTTTCTAATATTTTTCTATGGCTTGGAAGACATTAAAGAGAAGAAGCTTGAGAAAAAAAGAAGAAGAAATGTGAATGAAAGTGAAGTAGAAGGGGTATCTATAGAAAAAGAAAGAAGTGGTAAATTTACCAAAACAACCTCTTACCATATTACCAAACTATCCTTACTTCAACATAAAGCAACATCCACTTTTTCAATACTTAATATCATCCTTTCACTTTTTACTTTATCTTAGTCACTTGAAGATTAAGTAAAGAAAAGTAATTATTTTGTTGGATTTTGATTTGATGTGATTTGATGTTTACGTTTCGAACTTTTGTTAATTATTACTTACTTTTACTAATGACTTCTAGAAGTTTTATAATCCTATTTAGTAAAATTAAAAATGTTTAGTTATTAAAATGTGTAATACATGTTAAAACATATTAACAAAGTACGGCAACTTATTTTGAACAAAACATTGATTTTCGGCAAAATGTTTTCCGGTCATATTTTGGCGTTTTTGTTAAACTATTTATTCATGTAAAACTAAACTTCAAAATAAATTTCTTATTATCTTTAAATAATTAAAACAAGCATATTTGACTTACAAAATAGTATAAAATAATATCCTATTCTTCTTATAAAAATATGACATCAACATAGATATGTGATGAAATTTGTCAATTTTATCAAACAAATTTTATATATTTATCAAGCCATTATAAATTAAGTTACTATTACTATCAAATGAGTTTGATATCAATTACATATATATTTAATAGGAATTATTTATCTTTTAAACAAATTTATCGAATATTTATCCTACTTTATCGGAATCCGACTTTTGTCAATTTTACAATGGGAATCCATAATCTTTATTCAATATCAAAAATAAGTTAACCATTCTTATTTATCATATAGAATATGATTATTAAAATTCGAAAATTCTACATTTGAATATTTAAAATAATTAATTATCTCATTTTCGAAGTGTTAAAATTATGGATTGTTACATTCTCCTCTACTTAAAATAATTTCGTCCCCGAAATTACAATGACGAAAAAATATAACGAAAAACAAACAATTAACGTATAGTTAAGCACACCAAAAATAGCAATATCATCCATAACCTCGGTCGGAGATACGGTGCCTTATCCTATCCATTTTATTTATCAAATTAAGGTAGATCCATTTTAAAAATTACTAGGTTGATATACTAACCTTAGATGAATTTTACTTAGGCGCCTAACCTGAGCTCTGATACCATATATGACGACCCAAATGTTTGGACAAATCAAAATTGCCGAAAAATCCATCCATTTAAAAGTACTAATAAAAACTACCAACTTAATACATCATATTTGGTAAATATTCAATATTACTAAATATATAGATCACAATTTCAATTATACAACTTATCAAAGTAATTAATTTATTTATTAATTCTACAAAGTGTGCTTTAATACATACTAAATACAATGACTACAAATCTACAACTGCACAACTCTGATGAGAGAGACAACAGTATCCTTACATGAGAACTCAATAAACGATGTAAATGCGGAATAAAATTGTAAGTAGGGAAGATACAATAACATAAGATAAACAAAAACCAATAACAAATAAACATGAAAGGGTTATATTTTTTTAGGGGCTGCAACACTACCACTTGTGACTACCTGCATACCCCTATCTAATTTGGTACCTAATTAGATACAGGATCAAGCCAGCATATTTCTCCTACCACAAATAGGACTCATGGAGCCTATGATTCAACAAACAATATGCAATTCCTAAAACTACCGACGTAGGCTTAATCTTCAATTTTATATTTTCAAAATCTAGTTAACTTTATGGAAATTATCTCTTTGGACTTTTTTTCCTAATTCTTATTTCAAATTTTTCGAAATATATATCTTTTATATTCAAATTATACTTTACTTGGCGATCTTAAATCAAATCACTTCTGAAAAGTTTATTTGGAAATCTCCAATCTTGTAATAAAAACATATCCAACCATATTCAACCATATTGGGGGGTTACTCCTAATCACAAGGCAACTGGGTCCTAACCTTCATAAAATCGATAAATAAGTACATCCCACTATTTCATGAGCGGTCTATACCAAAAACATGTGTCCACATTTAGTTACGAGTTAACCAAATCATTGGTAACATAACAAATCATTTTGTAACCTGAAGCAATAAATCATTTCACGCTACTATTCATAAATACCACAAATCTATAAAAAAATCCATTATATCCTTTCAAAAATCATCTTAAAATCATTGGTTTTAGTTCTCGAAATTCCTTCCATTTCGTAAAACATTTTTATAAAACCATTCTTATATAAATCACTTCAAAATATTGATTCTCAAATATCTCTTTTTTCCTTTTTAAAGGAAAACATTTCATAGCATTTCAACTTTAAAATCAATCTTCAAAACAATTCATTAAATTGAAGTGAAACAAATATTAACGCTAAACACCTCATAGTCAAATTGTGAAATAAATCACAAGCTGTTAGCCTATAATTAATTCTACCCAGCCCATGCATATGATAATTAATTTCTCATAAACTGGTCGAGCAAAGTCGATAATCAATAAATAATAATCAATGCTCATAAACTGGTCGAGCAAAGTCCACAATCAGTAAATAATAATCAATGCTCATAAACTAGTTGAGCGCAATCCAAATAACCAAATAATAAATTAAAAAAATGAATAAAACAATAAATGATAAATCAATGCTTCATTCTATCAAATATTTATAATGATTTATTTTATCTTGGTTTAAAACAATTTGATATTTATTTTGGAGCATCTAGACTTTCACTTCGACATGTTCTGTCCCTCGTCTAGGTCCCATTGGATCTCATAGACGAAACACGTGTACTAGTCGTATTCGCATACCTCATTAAGTATTTAACTTCTAAATTTTAGATTACTTAATTAACCATCCAAAAGTAATATTGAGCAAGGAAATCAAACCATTGTTTTAGAAAAAAAAGTAAATAAGCATTTAATAAGGGTTTTCAAACAACACTTAACACTTAAATTTCTTTCAATTTAGCAATGGCTTTAATGAAATTAAAATAAGAAATAACTTACTTTAGATTCCACTGCGTCAAACTTAAAGGCAAGGAACTTAGGATCTAATGCATACTTCCTACCATGCTTTGCAACCAAATGAAAATAAGCCCAAATTCCATCTTCCTAATGATTGTCCAAGGCATGAAATGAAGATTGACTGAAAATATAGAGAAGAAGTGGTAGAGCTTTGAACTTGAATTCTCAAAATTAGACCTGAACAGTAGGTCATCTTCTCTCTTATTTTTGACTCTCTTACTCTCAAAATTTGAAAAACTTGTTAACTAAAAAGTTGTTGCAAATTATTTTTTCTTGAATTTAAAGAACATATTCACTTGATTTTGATAAGTTTGAAGGAAGATATGATCAAAATAAAAAGAGCTATTCCTGGATTCACAAATATAAACCCCAAAAATGTACTTTAATGAATTGAATTTTAGGTATAGCAAACCTTTAAAAATGGAAAAAGTGATCACCATAAATGTTATAGCAACTGGAATTTCATATCGTTTAAGAAAAATAATTTCTTAATTTAGATCATTTATGATCAAATTATGATCAAAAAAATTGGCCTATTCTCCAACTTAAAAACTGGGCTAGAATATGCATTGGAAAGAAGTGGATTTTTGACATGGTTAATTTTAGAATGAGATAAAGTGGTCAACATTAAAATTGTAGCCACTAGAAAAATATAAGAAATAAAAAAATAATTTTTCATTTCGGTTCCGTTTTGAGGAAGTTATGGCCTAAAGAAGAAGAGGTAAAATATGGAGAAAATAGGAGTTTGATTTGAAAAGGGTGAACAATGATTTCTTTTAAATATTTTGTAAATATTTTGACTTATTTCTGTATAATTTTTTCCAATGGATGGGAAGCCATTAAAGAGAAGAGGAAGAAGGTGAAGAAGCTTGAGAAAAGAAGAATAAAAAATATGAATAAAGTGAAGAAAGAGGTGGGTATTTATAGAAAAAGAAAGAAGTGGTAAATTTACCAAAAAATCCTCTTACCATATTACCAAACTATTATTACTTCAACTTAAAGCAACATTCACTTTTTCAATACTTAACATCATTCTTTCACTTCTTACTTTATGTCTTAGTCACTTAAAGATTAAGTAATGAAAAGTAATTATTTTGTTAGATTTTGATTTGAAGTTTACTTTTCTTACCTTTTTAAATACTTGCTTACTTTTACTAATGACTTATAGAAGTTTTGTAATCCTATTTAGTTAAGGTAAACACATTTTTTTATTAAAATGTATAATATATATATACATATATTTAAACATGATAACAAAGGTGCGATAACGTTGCGGCAACTTATTTTGAACAAAATGTTGATTTTTGACAAAACGTTTTTCGGTCATATTTTGATGTTTTTTTTTAAACTAATTATTCATGTAAACCAAACTTTAAAATAAATTTCTTATTGTCTTTAAATAATTAAAACAAGCATATTTTATTTACAAAATAATACAAAACAATATCCAAATCTTCTTATAAAAATACGACATCGATATGCGAAGAAATATGCCAATTTTGTAAAACTAGTTTTATATGTTTTTCGAGCCATTGTAAATTAAATTACTATTATTACCAAATGAGTTTGGTATCGTGTATATATATATATATATTTATATATATATATTTGAAATGAATTATTTATCCTTTAAAAAATTTCTCAAATATTTATCCTACTTTATCGAAAACTGACTTTTGTCAATTTTACAATGGGAATCCAAAATCTTTATCCAATATCAAAAATAAGTTAACTATTCTTATTATCATATAAAACATGATTGTGTAATTTTGAAAATTATACATTTGAATATTTAAAATAAGTAAATATCTCATTTTCAAACTGTTAAAATTATGGGTCGTTACACCTTGAGTCCTTTTAGCATATTTCAACAAAATCCATTTTTATAACACTTTGGGGCATTGGCAAAGAAATTTGATAACAGGTAGTTTCTTTGACTTGTTGTTTATGGATTAGGTTTACAAACTTAGGTTTGTTTGATGGTAGTTTCTTTGGTGGCACTGCGATTTCTACGATATTTTTAGTATTTTTTCTTTTTATTTTTGAAATTACATAATCCCATAATGATGTGGATTTTGAAATATTTTGTACAAAATGCAAGTGGTTAAGGGGTAATCTTGTAATTTTTGTTATATAGTTTCAAATAAGGGATGAACTTTATAAGTTTATATTGATAGGGACTTATGCTTAATTATTTTAATTATATGGATGTTGGCTAATATTTCCCGTAATTAAATATTAATTGGTAATTTAATATATATGCATATAATGGCATATGTGTATATATAACTATAACTATAAGTTTTATAGTTAAAAATCATCTATTATTATTTAGGATGAATGAAATAAAAATTTGAATTTTTAAATAATTCAACTAATTTCTAATTATTATTTTATCAATAATATATATAAGAATATTATATAAGTTAGTCAAAATATAAAGGGCTAAAAATAAATTAAACTTATATAATATTATGAATATATAAAACTTAAATGGAACCGTAATAAACCCAACTTATGTTTAAAGAATGAGCATACACGTGTTGAATGTATACCATGATTTCATATGTGTCCAACACTTGAATCATGACAGTAATTGACAAATAAATAAAAAGGCTTAAAAATGGAATTTGAGCAAACGATGGTGATTTTCTTAGCAAACTATAGCGATTTTCTTAGCAACTTTATATACGTATTAAAGTAGTTAATAAATAATTAATAAACCCAATTTGTTCGTGCCGATTTTCTTAGCAACTTTCGTATTTGAAGTTTTGTGACCGGAGACCAAACGAAAAAGTTGTTAGCTTTTGACATTTTAAAAGTGAAAATAATTAAAATGGAATATAGGAAATCAATTACATTAAATGCACACGCCACCAATCAACCCCTCTTTGGGCTGGTTGACCGCTTATAAGGGAGCGGTCGACCATTCGTATGGTGGCAGCTAGAGTTTGAACCTTAGCCAAGTGGTCTGAATTTAATTTTTTTTTAATCTGACGATTGATTCGAACGCCTATAAATACAGGCCTAACCTCTCACTTCTCTTCTCGTATATTCCAATCAAAGTAGCAAAGCTCTTCCACTTTTCTTTCACCACTATTTCTATTAATTATAAAATATTATATCTAAAATTGGAGAAGGGCAAAAAATAAATGATAAGAAGAGAAGGAGAGAACAAATACTGTTGAAAAGGATAAATTTCATTATTATAAATCTATGTTCCCCTTAATCTCAAATATCTTCAAAGTTCTGTAATTCTAATAGTATGTATATAGCTTGTTATACAAATTCTTTTATGTTAGAAAGGAAAAGGAGTCAAGTAAATGAATGGATTCAGACTTGGAAGGTTAGTAAATATTCAAAGGTGAGTGGGAAATTATATAATTTATTTTTAATATTGAAATATACCTCTTTAAATTTTTATTTAATTATTATGCATATACAAGATTTGATGAGTCGTAGGCTTAAAATGAACATATAGGAATATTGCTTACATATTCAATAAGATAAGTAATTGGAATGCCATGTACTGTTAGAACCTAGAATTTTGATGGTTTGAGCGTGACAACTATATAATTAAATATTTTATGAAGTAACCATACTTACAGGAGAAGATTATGTTTTTACTCAATAAATAATCTAACAATATGCAGACTAGATTCTGGATTGCAGCATTAGCAAAATATTTAGTCTAAGGTTTGAGTTTAGTAGTAAATTCATGTTAAAATCTCTCCCAAGTGGTATATGCAAACATACTAAAATTTTTTTTCAAAAAAACTTTTATACGCCAGAAAATGTAAAATTCAGCCGGCTGAATAATATGATTAAATCGACTAGATTCTATGCATGTGCATAATTTATTTTAAATATTCAGATGGTTGAAGTTGCTGTTTCAACCGACTAAATTGTGTCTATTTTGCACTGTTTCCTTGGTGGTTTGATTTTAAATCTATTCAGCTAGATGAATTGCTCCATTCATTTGGCTGAATCTTCATAACGGCTATATTTTGAAATTACACTTCAATTCAACGAATAGAAACAACTCTTAATTCAAGAGTTGCTTCCATATCCTTTTACGGTTATCTTTCATGAACAATTACAACTATTCAAGCTCTATAAATAATCATGAATTCCATTACTCTAATCACCAATATTCATTTTAGTTCTCATTCTAGTAATCTAAACTATCTTGCTCCAAACATTCAATACTCGTTCTAATCACTTGTACATTTAAGAAAACTTCATTAGTGACAAACATGCTATCTTCACAAATTACATGATATACCACAAAGGAGAAGAATATAGGATGGGTGTACGTTATTGACTTATAAGTGCTATTCAAGAGCATACTTAGTCAAAAACATTTCTACTATTTGAATTGGAAGTCCTGTTCGGTTGCTCAGGTAGTTGAAGTCCTATTATGTTGCTTAGGCGGTTGAAGTCATGTTTGGTTACTCAGGGGGTGTAATACTTGTTCCTTCGGGTTAAGCGAGGTTGATAGCTAAATTCCAAAAGGAGTCTGCCATTGGATGTAGAATGGGAAGTTCAAACTAGTATAAAAATCTCTAGTGTCCTTTACTTTATTATTTTACTTTATATTTATATTCTGCATAAGTAAATAGTTTAGTTAACATTTCATATTACATGAACCTTAGTAATTTTCACTTGGTATCAAAGCAAGGTCCTCATATAACCATGACACGGTATTTGAAATTCAGTTAATGTAGAAAATAACAATAACACAAGTTTTTGAAGGATGATCCACTACATGACCACCACAATGTAACGATTTATATTTCAATTATTGGTCAACTCGCATGAGAAGTTATATGCAGGTAAATGGATATAATACTTGGAAATATAACTTAGGATGAATATATTATACCGGCCACGCCATATGCACACTGATCTAACACATAAAAAATGGATGCTACCTCAAATGAAAAAGCCATGAATATGCTATTCTGTGCTTTATGTAAGAATGAATTTAATAGAATTAGCATGTGTACAACAGCTTATGAAATTTGGCGAACTCTTAATGTTACACATGAAGTACTAACAAAGTCAAGCAAAGCAAAATTTCTATGCGTAAGAACTAGTTACGTAGTTTTAGAATGAAACAAGATGTACTATAAATGAAATGTATTCTAGGTTTCAAGATATACATCATTAACTTTTGGCATTAGGATACAAATACATAGATTTTGATATCGTTTCAAAAATCCTCAACTCTTTAACAAATGAATGGGAACAGTAAGTCATAGCAATTGAAGAAGCTAATGATATTTCAACTATAAAACCAAAGGGGTTGATAGGCAATCTAATGTCATATGAAGTAAATTTGAAGGCAGAAAGAGATCAAGCACAAGATAGAAAGACCATAGCATTCCAAGATAAACAGGAAGATTTAGAAGACGATGAATATGACATGCTTTTATTGTTATGAACTTTAAGAAATTTTTAAAATTTCGAAAGAATAAGAAATTCGAAAATAATAGGAGAGACAACACTAACGAACCACCAGCTTCAAATCTCAAATGTTATGAATGTCACAAAAAGGGTCACATAAAGAAGGACTGTCTTGAATGAATGAAAGATAGGTACAAGAATAAAAGAGACAAATATAAGAAAATGCAAGCATTCTTTGTTACATGGGATGATTCAGAATCGTCTTCCTCATCAGATAGTGACACTTGCAATGACTCCGAACAAGCCATTGTGTGCTTTATGACTTCAACTAACGAAGTAAGTGATCTAACCTTTGATGGTGAATCGATATATACTCGGAGCTATTGGATAAACTAAAATATTTTAAAAGAAAATATTAGAAAAAATAAACATGAGTGAAATAGAAATTGATATGTTCAAAGATGAAAAGAAAATCTTAGAAGAAGAATTTGTCAAAACACATGAATCTTTGTCTAATGTATTTTCTCTACTTACGATGCTATCAAATGAGACTGAAGTTAAAAAAGAAAAGAATATGACATTAGCTATAGAAAATCAAGATTTAAAACCAAATGTTAACATTCTTGAATTAACAATGCTAGTCTGAAAACCGGGATAAAAAATATTACTAAAAATATTTCTAACTTAAGTTGGTGAAAATCTTTCTAAAATTATTAATAACTCTCAAACCTCTTTTAATAAGAAAGTTTCAGGATATACAAATTCCTTAAAATCTAGTTCAAAGAGGAACAATTCACTGTATAAAAATTTCAATATACATGACAATTTTGTACAAGCAAAACCAAAACCAAAGATTTTCACTCAAAAGAAGGACATTTGCAACGCAAAAATTATAAAGATTTGGGTGTTAAAAACTAATAATAATTCGATTAAAATAAGTATATTAAGAATTTTATAAATTTAGTTCACAAAAATGAAATTTTTACTTATAAAGGGATTTCTAAACCCTCTTGGGTTTGGCTTCCTAAGACCTAACTCTTAGGACCCTAACAAAAAGTAGGCATCAATGTCATCTCTTTATTTTTTGAAGGTACCAACTAAGAAAAGAGGAAAGTGGATTCTTGATAGTGGTTGCTCAAAACATATGACAAGAAATGAAGATATGCTGACTAATATTATATACTCAGAAGAAGGATCGGTCATATTTCGAGATAATTCCAAAGGATATATCATCGGCAAAGGTAATGTGAGCAATGATGGTACATCTAACTTACCTCATACTACAAATGTTTTACTAGTTAAAAATTAAAACCTAATTTTCTTAGTATAATATATCATTTTCAGAAAATAAATGTAACATGTTTGATCAAAACAATAATCTTACCTTTGAAGGAAATAGAGAACGTAATATATACATATTAAATATGAAAGTCGGTAATAACACAAATATGTGTCTAGTAGCCAAAAAAACTGATCCTTGGTTATGGTACAAAGATTTTGTTATGTAAACTTTAAGGCAATAAATAAATTATCTATAAATAATTTAGTAAAAGGTTTACCAAAAATGAATTTTAAAGTAAATAGTATTTGTGATGCTAGTCAGTTAAGAAAATTTAGTCAAATCTACTGTTAAATCAAAGAAAATTATTCCTACATTACAACCACTTGAGTTATTACATTTAAATCTTTTTGGACCGACTCAAGTTCAATCTATAAATCATAATAAATATGTTTAAATAGTTTTTCAGGATATACTTAAATAATATTTATGAAAAATAAAGTGATACTTTTGAAAATTTTAAAAACTTTTCTAAGAGAATTCAAAATATTAAAAATATAAAAAATTAAAAATATCAGAAGTGATCATGGTGGCGAATACGATAATGATATTTCTGTAAAATATTATAATAAGAAAGGAATTTTTCAGAACTTTTCGTTTCCTAGAACTCTGCGACAAAACGGAGTTGTTGAATGGAAAAATAGAACACTTCAAGAATGTGCTAGAACCTTATTAAATGGAAGCACTCTACCTAAACATTTTTTGGCAAAAGCTGTAGCAACTTCTTGTTATATTTTAAATCGAGTCTCCATTAGACCATTAATAAAACATATCCCATATGAACTTTTTAATGGAAGAAAACCACATATCATATTTTAAGTTTTTGGTTCAAAATGTTTTCTATTAAATATAAAAAGACCAACGTGGTAAATTAGATCCAAAATCCGATGTAGGAATATTCATTGGATACTAAATCGAAGCAAGGCACATATAATTTACCATAAAAGAACTAAAATAATCAAAGAAACACTTTATGTGACATTCGATGAAAATTTCAAATTTAATAATAAAATTGAAGATGAAAAAATAATTCCAAAATCAAATATCACAACAAATGATATTGAAAATATTGAAAATGTTTTTGAAACTAAAAATAACAATTTACCTAATGAAAATGCGATTCGATCACCACCAAGACTATTAAGAAATCATCCGAATTGAAAATGTTATTGGACAAATAAATTCTAACGCAAGAATGCGAAATCAATTAAATCAAATGGATCATGTAACTTTCCTATCTAACATTGAACCTAGAAAAGATAAAGAAGCCTCAATTAATGATTGTTGTATTATAGCTATGCAAGAAAAGTTAAATCAATTTGAACGAAACGAAGTTTGAGACTTAGTTCCTAGACCTAGTAATCAAACAATCATCGGTGCTAAGTGGGTTTACAAAAATAAAGCCGATGAGTAAGTGAATATTATTCAAAAAAAGCTAGATTAGTTACTCAAGAATACAATCAAGAGGAAGCAATAGAATACGAAGAAACATTTTCCTGTGTGGCCTGACTAGAAGCAATTCATATTTTATTAGCTTATGCATGTTTTCATAACTTTAAACTGTATCAAATGGATGTAAAAATTGCTTTTCTGAACAGTTTTATAAAAGAAAAGAGTATGTAGAACAACCACCTCTATTTACACATGAAAATTTTTCGGATCATGTTTATAAATTAAAGAAAGCCTTATACGGTTTAAAACAAGCACCTTGTGCTTGATATGATCATTTTAAAAGTTATCTTATAAATTCTGGTTTTAAAATTGGAAAGGTAGATCAAACATTGTTTATTAAACAAGAGGATATTTTACTAATACAAGTTTATGCAGATGACATTATTTTTGGTTCCACAAATGAAAAATTATGTAAAGAATTTTCGAATATTATGAAAAGAGAATTAGAAATGTCTCATATGGGAGAACTTCCATATTTTCTTGGATTACAAATTAAACAATTAAATAATGGAATTTTTATTAATCAAGAAAAATATTGCAATAGTCTAATTTAACATTCAGGTATGGAAAAACCACTTCGAAACCAACACTTATGAGTACTACTGTACATCTCGATCAAGACGAAAATGGTAAAAGTATTGACCAAAAACTATATCAATGTTTGATTGGATCATTACTTTACTTAACTATTAGTCATCCAGATATAATGATGAGTGCATGCTTATGTTCATACTTTCAAGAAAATCCCAAAGAATCACATTTGCGGACAGTGAAATGAATTTTGAACTGCTTAAGCAAAACTAAAGACTACGGTCTCTATTACCCAAAGGAATGTCCTTTTGAGTTAATATCATATAGTGATGCTGATTTTGGTGCATGTCGAACGGATCGAAAGCGTACAAGTGGTACATGTCATTTCCTTGGACAATCTTTAGTGTCTTAGTTTAGTGAGAGACAAAATTATGTTTTACCTTCGACGTGTGAAGCAGAATATATTATTGTTGCTTTGGCATGTGCTCAAGTAATATATATGCAACAAACACTTGAAGATTCTGGTAATAAATCTATGTAAATCAACAATTTATTATGATAATAAAAGTGTTTTAAATTTATCAAAAATCCTATAAATCGCTCTAAAACTAAACATATTGACATCCAACATCATTTTCTTTTTGATAATATAGAAAAAGGTAATATCTATCTTGATTTTGTATCATCAGAAAATCAAGTTGCAAATATATTTACTAAACTTTTAATTGAAAATATTTTTCGTAATTAAGATGTGAACTAGGAATTATGTTATTACATGATTTATACTTTGATATTGAAGTGTTAAAGTTATAAAATAGATAAAAATTAAATAGAACAAAAATTGGAGATGATGGAACTCGAACTCTGCACTCATGGAAGGAAGTCACACGTCATTACCACGTTCTGTTGTGTTACTTCTTTTAAGGCCTTACATTCTTTCTATTAAATATACGGTTATAGTGTTTTTATTTCTTTTAACCTTACAATCTTATATCTATTTATAAGTTATAAACAATTGCTGACATTTGTTGATCAATGCTAAGCAGAAACTATACAACTTTAGAAATAGAAAACAATATATATACCTGAAGAGATATTTTTTCATTCAAATAAAAATAACTTTCCAAAAATATATACATTAGCTTTAAACCATGTCATCTCAAGAAAGTTTCGATCTCTCATCAATTGTTATCAGCACTCCAACTTAGGATTCATCAAATAAATTTACTCATGTGTAACAAATCGATGTGCAATAAATTGAACTAAGAAAATTTAGACTTTGGCTCACCTTCTACCGAGAAACAAATCGATGATATTCATCATTATTAGTTCACAACGTTAGATGTATTATGAGCAAAAACACCATGGTAGACATTTAAATTTCCTTGAATAATTCGCTTTCAAATTCTATGGGACGACTCCTAAGCAAGGTATGCAAAATCCATCTCCTCAAAGACCTCATGTGTCTTCAAATTCTTAGGAACAAGGCGTTCAACGTAATATTTGGTTTCCTATTAATCCATTACATGATATTACTAAAATTGTACCAAGCTCAAACGAATCTAAGACTTCAGAACAATAAAATCTATATTTTTTAATATAAATTTAAGTTCATGAAATTAATATTGTAATTTGGATATGTAATATGTTTATTGAAATATAAATTATATTTATTTTAACATGAGAATAAAGCTTAAAAAACAAATATATAGCTTATTTCTTAACCAAATTTGACTGAAATGTGAATAAGCTTCACCTGAAAAAACCAACCAAATCAGCTGATTGAGTATAGGGGTTCATGCAATTGAACCTTCTTATATATGTTTTTAAAAAATTCAGAATTCAGTCGACCGATGCTCCACATCCAACCAACTGAATTATACCCTTTGTGAACTATATACTTGCGGGTTGCAATTATTCCCACTTCAGCCGGCTGCCTTCATCATTTTAGTCGGCTGATACATCTAATTTCTATTTTTTAAAATAGCCTTGCATGAACTTCAATGCAAGTACCCAATCAAACATATTTCATATTCTTATCAACCCCTTCATTTTTAACCTACCAAAATATTCACTTTGTAGAAAAACCAAAAAGCAAACCCTAACTTCTTAAAAAAATTCAATCTTTTCCAGTTTCATAAAACAAAATGACTCCAAGATCAAAGAGAGAAAGAGAATCAACAACCGAACTTTCGAATGTCAAACTCAAGCATGGTTATATAATTAAACAGTGGTTATTAGATTCAGTAGCATGAGAAATTTGAAGATTTTTAAAGGAGCCTTCATGAAATTTCTGGATTTCAATGGACACGCATCAGAAGGATAGCTGTAGCTCATGGTTTCGTTCACTTATTATGTATGATCGTAATAATGTTAAGATCTACCCTATTTTAATTAAGTTTTTCTATGCCACTATGAATCTCGATCATCAAAATTCACAAAACAAAGTTGATTGTATATATACATTGGTTTGTTGAGTAAAAATTTATTTACCCTTCAAAGATTAGGCCAAATTCTAAGATGTCCATCCTAGGGGATGGATATTGATGATGTTATTGTTGATACGTACAATCACGATGAAGTTTCCCATCTTTTCTTTTTGGACGATTTAACCATTTTAAAATCTAGTGCCTTACGTCCGAAAGCAAGAATCATCCATATTTCACTTATTAGATCTCTACAATCCCGGACTGGAAGTTATGTAAAAGTCTACAAAAGGGATTTTCAAGCTTTATATGCTATTTTCTTTTCCGAACGAGTAAATTGGGGTAAAGTAATATTGGATGAATTTCTTACGGTTAGTCATAAAATGAGCTACAAAACGATTCACTATGGAGCACACATAATGCGAATTCTACAAAATTTTGGAGTTTCATTGCCCAATTCCGACTTCATGACTGTAGGCGAGCTAAACTCCAAGACCCTTAATCTAGTGGGTCTTCCTAAATGTCCCGAAAACCAACAAAGCATTAGCTTTCAAGGATTGATCGAAAATCATAATCAAGGAATTTTGCAAACTAGAGACACAAATGTTTCTTCCTTCTCCTCTCAAGTTGCTCAACAATAAGAAGAGGACGGTGAAATTCATGAATTTCATATTGACGTGCCTCCAAAGCAAGCTCTCGTAACGTTTTCTCGAAATCAAAGCTAACTTAGTCGACGTTTAGCTAATGTTAAAAAGAATGTTTCTAAAACAAACAAAAAGCTAAACTCGACAAAGGGTTTTCTAACCAAAATTTGGAAAAAGGTTTCTTGTTCCAGGTTTACTTTGATAGTGTTCTTGATAATCCGGCACCTCTCTCTTGGATGACTTCGGAAGAAGAAGGAGATGAAGAAGAATGTAGCGAAGAGTCCTAAGAATTCTACCAAACGGAAATTGAACTAAGAAAAAATTAGACTTTGGCTCACCTTCTACCGAGCAACAAATCGATGATATTCGTCATTATTAGTTCACAACGTTAGATGTATTATGCGCAAAAACACCATGGTAGACGTATAAATTTCCTTGAATAATTCGCTTTCAAATTCTATGGGACGACTCCTAAGCAAGGTATGCACAATCCATCTCCTCAAAGACCTCATGTGTCTTCAAATTCTTAGGAACAAGGCGTTCAACGTAATATTTGGTCTCCTATTAATCCATTACATGATATTACTAAAATTGTACCAAGATCAAACGAATATAAGACTTCGGAACAATAAAATATATATTTTTTAATATAAGTTTAAGTTCATGAAATTAATATTGTAATTTGGATATGTAATATGTTTATTGAAATATAAATTATATTTATTTTAACATGAGAATAAAGGTTAAAAAACAAATATATAGCTTATTTGTTAACCAAATTTGACTGAAATGTAAATAAGCTTTACCTTCAAAAACCAAACAAATCAGCTGATTGAGTATAGGGGTTCATGCAATTGAAACTTCTTATATATTATAAAAAAATTCGGAATTCAGTCGACTGATGCTTCACATCCAACCAACTGAATTATACCCTTTGTGAACTATATACTTGCGGGTTGCAATTATTCCCACTTCAGCCGGCTGCCTTCGTCATTTCAGTCGGCTGAGACATCTTATTTCTATTTTTTAAAATAGCCTTGCATGAACTTCAATACAAGTACCCAATCAAACATATTTCATATTCTTATCAACCCCTTCAATTTTAACCTACCAAAATATTCACTTTGTAGAAAAACCAAAATACAAACCCTAACTTCTTAAAAAATTTCAATCTTTTCCAGTTTCATAAAACAAAATAACTCCAAGATCAAAGAGAGAAAGAGAATCAACAACCGAACTTCCGAATGTCAAACTCAAGCATGGTTATATAATTAAACAGTGGTTATTAGACTCAGTAGCATGAGAAATTTGAAGATTTTTGAAGGAGCCTTCATGCAATTTCTGGATTTCAATAGATACGCATCAGAAGGATAGCCGTAGCTCATGGTTTCGTCCACTTATTATGTATGATCGTAATAATGTTAAGATCTACCCTCTTTTAATTAAGTTTTTCTATGCCACTATGAATATCGATCATCAAAATCCCCAAAACAAAGTTGATTGTATATGGACATTGGTTTGTTGAGTAAAAATTTATTTACCCTTCAAAGATTAGGCCAAATTCTAAGATGTCCATCCTATGGGATGGATATTGATGATGTTATTGTTGATACGTACAATCACGATGAAGTTTCCCATCTTTTCTTTTCGGACGATTTAACCATTTTAAAATCTAGTGCCTTACGTCCGAAAGAAAGAATCATCCATATTTCACTTATTAGATCTCTACAACCCCAGACTGGAAGTTATGTAAAAGTCTACAAAAGGGATTTTCAAGCTTTATATGCTATTCTTTTCCCAACGAGTAAATTGGGGTAAAGTAATATTGGATGAATTTCTTACCGTTAGTCATAAAATGGGCTACAAAACGATTCACTGTGGAGCATACATAATGCGAATTTTATAAAGTTTTGGAGTTTCATTACCTAATTCCGACTTCATGACTGTAGGCGAGCTCAACTCCAAGACCCTTAATCTAGTGGGTCTTCCTAAATGTCCCGAAAACCAACAAAGGATTAGCTTTCAAGAATTGATCGAAAATCATAATCAATGAATTTTGCAACCTAGAGACACAAATGTTTCTTCCTCCTCCTCTCAAGTTGCTCAACAATAAGAAGAGGACGATGAAATTCATGAATTTCATATTGACGTGCCTCCAAAGCAAGCTCTCGTAACGTTATCCCGAAATCAAAGCTAACTTAGTCGACGTTTAGCTAATGTTAAAAAGAATGTTTCTAAAAAAATAAAAAGCTAAACTCGATAAAGGGTTTTCTAAACAAAATTTGGAAAAAGGTTTCGTGTTCCAGGTTCACTTTGATAGTGTTCTAGATAATCCAGCACCTCTGTCTTGGATGACTTCGGAAGAAGAAGGAGATGAAGCAGAATGTAGCGAAGAGTTCTAGACTCTTTTTTTTACATTGCTATGCTATTTAATTGATGAAAATTTGTAGTACTATTTTTCATATAAGAATATTTTTATGTGTTCGTTGTACTTTCTTCGATCAAAAATGTTCTATATGAAGTTCCTATGTAAGATGGTTATTTATTTGTCATGTCTATATGTTTATATGTCTATGTGAAATGTTTTCTTTCTCATATTAATTATTTTTTTCCTTTTTGTTAATGACAATGGGAGAGAATACGATTAATAGGGAGTATTTTGTCAGGGGGAAAAATAAATTTATGTATATAAAAATTTAAATAGTTGTCATCATCAAAAAGGGGAAGAATGGTAAAATCTAGAATTTTGATGTTTTCATTATGACAACTGTATAAGTAAATATTATATGAACAACCATACTATATAAGTAAATATTAATGCAGAAGTAAATATTTTAGTTAATATTCCATGTTGCACGATCCTTGGTAATTTTCATGTATAACCTAATTTGGAAATTTGAAATCAGTCCATCATAAAGTTGAAAAGTGCTTCCAAATTTATAATTGGGTTGTAAATTAGGTTGCCTTAGTTGACTTGGAATGTAATTTTTTATATTTAAATTTATTGGAATTAGAATATAAATTAATTGTATCTATTTCAGTGTAATTTCCATAAGTTATCCAATTCCACAAATTTATAGAAAGTGCATCATTTGAATAAGGAATATACCAAAAAGGAAAGAGATGTGTAAAGTACGGATATTCTTCACTATAGTTTGCACAGCCTATTTCAATAAAAGAAATGAGATAATTCCTTGTACTATCAAATAAAGCAAAGGTCTCATTTTTGGTAATTGATGAAAAATTACAATGGTAATCTTTTCTGAAAAGACTAGCTCTAATAAATTAAATGTTGAAATTGATGTTTTGAAATTTTTAAGCACATGAATTAATGTGTTAGGAAACGGAATAGTTACATACACACGCATACACACACGCACATGTATAACTATGCTTACTATTTAAAAATAAAAACATATTTATAGCATAATATATGTCGATATTTGCATTATTTATAATTAGAAGGTTTAGTCATTAACAGTATAGTAATTATTGAACTAGGAGGTTGAAAAAGAAAGGAATAGTAATTCCAAAATTTATGTACAATGACTACAAATTTAATCGGTAGTAAATTTGTAGTTATTAGAGAGTAATAGAAATTAACCGAGGAATGATTAGAGAATTTAATATGGCATTTATGCGAAAATTGAATAGACATAATACATGGATTTTGAAACGAGTAAATAAATGTCATTAGAAATTACCTATTTTTGTATTAACGACCATTTGTTAGATATAATAAAGAAATAAGGGAACCAAAGCCTAAGCGTATAAAGTAGGAATAATTACATAGTGAATAAGTAAGCATTAATGCTATTGAATACAATTAAAAGGAAAAATAACTTTCAAGTAGGAAATTAGATAACATCAATAATATATTTAGGACAAGCGTGAATTAGTGGGCCTAGCCCAAGGGTGATCGGTTTGGTTCAGTGGGTTAGGATGCGTGGTCAGTAGAGGTACAAAAAAGAAGTCTGTCCATCATCTAGACCGCAATTTGGTATACGTAGCATTGATGTGGGACATCTCCAACCATAGGACTCATGGGAAACGAAAACGCGTAGGACCGACTTCTGGGTTGGAGTTATTAAGAAGCTGTTATTGGGTCTACCTTCTTCCTACTTAAGAAGTATTAAATGGTCGGGGTAATGGTTTAGGCATGGTAGTGGAAAATCTCGGGAAGGGTCCGCTTTGGAATCGAGGTATTAAATAGTCGTTATAAGACCCATCTCTCCTAATAAAGAAGTATTAAGTGGCCTAATGAGATTACATGCGATGTTAGTTAAGAAATACCAAAGAGGGGTCCGTCTTGGGTTATGTATTAAATGATGGATATCTGCCTAGGATATAGCTTCAAAATGGTCAAAGTCTACATAATTCCCATTAAAGAGTTATTAAGTGGCTTGCATACTTCCTCTTACATTGTTAGGCCATGACTGACGGCAATTGCATGGGACTTGGAAGGGCCTTTGGCCGACATTCGAGGGTAAGTTGAGTTGGACTGGAAGAGCCTTTGAGCTTACAGTTGGAGGAATTTCGTGTAGGATTTACTTGAGATGCGTTGTAATATGATACTTATATCATAAAGCCATATCTAGGTGCCATTGATCTCCGTAGCTAGGACCGATTGACTAGAGAATTTGTGGTAGAGGGCCCACTTCGAGGTTGATGTATTAAAAGGCCATTGGGTGTACCTCCTCCCTATTCAACAAGTATAAAGTGGCTTGGTTTTTAGGTATTATAGTCTTATATATGTATGTATAGATACATATATATAGTTATACCTCAGAGGAGGTTAGGCATAACGTGTGCACACATAGGATTTAAAGAACAAGTTGTACACAATAGACAGAGCACTTAAATGAAAATTAATCAGCATAAATGAATGTTATAGGTAAATTGTATAATTTTTTAGTCACCATAACATTATTATGACCCTCACTCCTTATTAAAACCTATAGGATAGACTTAGAGGGACGGGCTACTAATGCATGAAAGGAATGATAGATGGTGAAGACCTCTTATTCGTGCTGGGGCTGACAAGGCAATTAGATACTCAAGGAATACTATTGATTTGAAGGTAGCAACCTCAGTTAGTATTTAGACACTATTATATTTTTTATTCCACTGCGAGTTTATATTGATCACATTCTAATATATTTGTGTTTATTATTGTCAGGATCCAAATTTTAGAGTTTGAATCAACACCCGTACTTCACTTGCACTCGAATGTCGCAGATTCAACCGTTGAAATCTAACTCGTGCCAGAGCTTAGAACAAATTAAGTACAACAACACAGCGGAAGTATTTTAGTTTAAATGTTAGAGTTTTGAAATATATTGATGATACTTGCATTGAACTTAATAGGTTTAAATTCAATTAAAGTGTATATTACAAAACAACACAGCGAAATGAACAATATAGCATCAATAGAGAAACTCTAAAGAGAACTCTAACATCAAACTGCATCTGCAACTCCAAAGCTAAAGATCCAAAAACTCCAAATACTAGATCCACCAACATGCTTTCCAAATGCAAAGTGAGAAACCCCGATCACAATGTACCGAACCAAATCCAGTCAGATGCTGAAGAGTAGCAAATGCGATCACCAAATCCAAAGGCTGGATGCTATCGAATCAACACCTACTATATGATTATTTGAAAAACCAACTCTAGATTGCCCATGTGGAGAATTGTGGGCACCTAGAGTTTAGGAAGGAAACAATAAACTCCGGGTCAGTCATGGGACTGGTGTGAGAAAACAAAAACAGTTTTATCTTTAAAACAAAAAACAAAAGAAATAAAGGAAATCTGTAATGCTTTTTGGAAAATGAAACTACTAAAAAGCCTCCCGCCGCACACACCATGCAAATGCAGAATTGGAGGAGATTTCTCCTTATGATAGTCAAAATGCTTGATACACGAAAACCAATTTGTGAGATGACCCGACTTTCTTACCCCAGAAAGTCGTATCATCCTTAAGAAAGAGGGGGATAGAAAAGAGAAAAGAAAGAAGAGAAAGAAGAAACAACACTAGAATCTCAACAGTGGAACGAATAAATTATATTAATAACATAAATATTACATAGTATACATCAATTATCAGAGTTATACAGACAATACATCACATACTAGACGGTTATAAACACCTGTCTAGTTATTACAACTCAATACATAATACAGAAACTACTCGGAGATACCAACAAAGTGGAAAACTATATATCTATACGCATAAGCCTCCTGCTCCATTGCTCCTCCATAATTCGTCAAAGCAAACCTGAATCCCTTGGCTACTCCTAAAAATTTAAGTACCCAAGAGTTTAAGAAAAACAGAAATAAACTCCGGGTCAAACATGGGTCTGGTGTGAGTAACAGGTTAAAGTTGCTTAACTTTTAAAAACCTTTGAAAACAAAAGGTATAACGTAAGACTTCCCTACATAAACATGGAAAAGTTTTACCTTACGCTAACCAAAACATTTGATAGGAAATCTAGTGATATTATAATAGGTCTAGGGTTTTCAAGTAAATATGAAATAGCTGAAATTGTTACATTTATTAAATTCCAGCTACTAGCCACTAAAGTGGGTAATACAATCAAAACCGTTGGCACTTATTGGATTTTGGATTCCATACAATGGCAGGGCTGCTAGGGTACCGCCCGTCACAATACGTAGCCTAGATCACCGTACCGACGAGTACCCCCGCTCCCCTGCAACACAAAGCCGGAACCATTCCTTACTGAACAGTTCCGAACAAGACTACCCCACAGTTGTGATCAGCAACCGCACCACTAAGCCGAAATAAAGGGACATCTAGAAGGGGTAAATCTTGTCCTACTTGGGCATGACCCACTTAGCCTTACTGCACCTCCCATGTTTTAGCCATTCCCGGTTTATGAGGCTTGAGGCTACGATTACCTTTATAGGACATATCACTTAGAATGCTCATCGTCCACCTGACGAAGTTCTAAAAGCATTCAATCCATACAAGTTTGTTCCGGGTTCGAACGAAACCGAAGGCATTATCTCGTTACACTCATTTTGGAATCACCCTTAGAGTTAACGACGATAACCCTTGCACTCTGAATCTTCATCTTCACTTTAGATTCATGACCTAACGTTACTTTGGATTGATGTGGTTTTCGGATATCCAAATATGGAAACCCGATCCCGGTCTCATCGAAATCCAAAACGTGTCTTTTAAGGCGAAGTTGTTTTAGAGTTTAAAACAATTCAATTCATTATCTATATAGGCACAGATAGATAATTCACAACACAATAGATAATCAGTATTATCTTCACCAATAGATAATCCATATCATTATAAAATAGATGATCCATATCTTCATCACAATGCAACCAATGCATCCATATCATATAACATTACTCATCTCATAGCTGAGATTACAAACCATACAAGGCAACCAATATCAATCATTCATACATAAGCAATGATTTTAATGATCACACCATTTATAATTAATTTAATAATGAATTAAATTAATTACTTAATCTCTAATTAATTTAAAATAAATTTAAATTAATTACTACAACATTATAATCCTTCTTATCTTAACTATTAATTGGTTACAAATCAATTAAATAATCACCATCTCATTAGTCATTTTAATTAATCATTACTGATTAATAAATTATTTCTAATTACAATAAGTAATTAGCCTTTAAATTAATTACACAAGTTAATTATACATAATACTTATAATAATTAACTTTTAATCAATTAATTAACAAAAGTTAATTACATTAATTCTTTATTAATTAATTACTTCATTTATTAATTATTCCTTAATTAATCAATTCTAAATTACAACATTAATTTTATTAATTAATGATTTCTAATTACAATTTAATTTATCTTTCTATTAAAATTAATTACATAAGTAATTAATCTGCAATTGAACCACATATATATTAATCACCCTTAATTAATAACAATCCAGTAATTAACTTCCCATAATTACTCATTCCATAAATTAATTACTCTTAATTAATTATCTCAATTAATCCCTTGATTAATTTCAAAGTAGTTAAATCTAAATTACTTTCATCATTAACACCTTTAATTACATCCAGTAATTATCAATTAATTACTTACCTAAGTAATTACAATCTCATTAATTACATAAAGTAATTATTCATCAACCATCAAGTATTTAAATTAATTAAACTTAATTAATTAACCTAAACAAATCACATTAACACAATTAATTAGATTAAGTAATTAATTCATTAATTACTTCCATTAAGTAATTAAACATAAACGATTCCAAAAATGATTATTATTAATTTATTAGTCTAATTAATTATCAAAATTAATCACATTAATTAATTGTTAAATAATTTTAAGATAACGACCTTCATTAACAATTCTTAATTACTCAATTAAGAAATTAATCTTATATTAATCATTATTAATTAAAAATTAATTAATATTTAATTACAATTTAATTAATCTCTATTTATTAATTAATTAAGTGTTAATTACAATCTTAATTAATCCTTAATCACTTGATTAATTAATCTTGATCATTAATTAAAATTTAATTGACAATCCTTAATTATAGATTAATTAACCTTAATTAATTAATTTTAAACCTTAATTATCTGATTTAAAAATTCTTAATTACTTAATTAATCATCAATATTATAAATTAATTAAATAATTAACTATTAATTTTAAATTAACTCAATTATTTAATGAACCAAATTCCATTTATCTTTTAGATAAACATTTCTTACTTAATTAAGCATTTAAAAACAAATTGTTTTTTTAATTTACTTTAAATTCCATTTCAACTTCATTTTAAAATTTAAAATTTTAAAATTAGTACAAATTTTAGCTTAAATAAGGTTTTAAAAACAATTCAAAACCTTTATTTCATATGTCAAAAGAAACATCCATTTTATAAAATAAGTTTTAAAGAATTTAAATCCCAATTCAATTTAAATTCAAATCAATTTAAAAACATTCCTAAACATTCTAAGTTATTTTAAAACAATTCAATTTAAAATGCTCCTTTTTATTTCAAAACTGAAATACAGTTTGAATCTTTTATTCCAGATTTAAACTTAAATCTTTAAAAAATTATTTACATATTCAACTCCATTTTAAATTAAAATCATTTAACCATTTAAAATAATTAAACAATTTAAATTCAAACTCATTTATTTTAAAAACTGAAACTAAAATTTAATTCCAAATTTAAAAACCCAGATTTAAACTTATTTTAAATTTTATTTTTTATAATTTTAAACTTCCAATTCAATATGCAAAACACACATGCTTTTACACTTATAAGGTTTTAAAACCAAATTTAAAATTTAAAACTTAAATTATTTCAAATTTGAGATTTTAAACTAGTTTGAATCATATTCAATTTCAGATTTCAAAACTCAGTTTAAATTCAATTTGCATTTTATACTTTCTTTTAATTTTTTTTAAACAATAACAGGTTTCCTGTTTTATTTTAAAACCAAACTAAAAATTAAAAATTCAAATTATTTCAAAACCTAAGATTTAAACTATTTTGAATTCAAATTCAATTTCAGGTTTAAAACTTAGTTTATATTTTAGTTTACATTTTAAACTTGCTTTTAAAATTGAAAAGCAAAACAATTTTCTATTTTACCATAAAACCTGAAACACTAATATACTCGAGCCACTCCTATTTTACTTCGAGTAAAAACTATCACTGCTTCGATTTAAATTAAGTTTTACCCTAGACAAACCCAAGGCTACTAAAAACCTGCAACCATCCAACACTCACCATCATCACCACATTGTGCACATGTACAACGACGTCGGCCATCTTTGATCACCACCGCGACCTTCCCACAGTCACTGTTCATCCCCTCAGGCCAACCAAACAACAATCCTAACATCACTTGCTCGAATTCGAGATCGAGACCCAAATTCCAAACCTGGAACAAAATAGTACCCAACAACTCCAACCTGTCAATGCCTCGTTGAAGCGACTCCGGCCACCATCACCTCGAAACTCCGCGACGTCTTCCTCAAACCAGCATCTATCAAAACCCCAGAAATAGTTGAACTCGATCTAGCGAGGAGATCAAATTCAAGCAAAAACAGTAACCCAGTTAAAACTAGGGTTCAAGACTTTAAATCCAAATCTCAATATCAAAAACAAATTGCAAACCAAACTACTAATTCTCCTAACATCTCTGATATCTCCTACTCCTCTAGAAACAAATTCAACTCTTCAACCTACTTGTGGCAACACAGATGCGCAAAAACTCAATTTACAGTCAAAACAAAACTACTCTTAGGTCTAAGCATTATAAATTATAACTTAACTTTTAAAAAATCCTATTTTTGCATGATGGTTTGATATACAAACCTGAAACATTGTTTTGTGATGTTTGAATTTCCATCTTTTACAAATTATTACTCTGTTATATTATATTTCAAGGAAAAAAAAAGTTTACTCAACTTATATAAATTTTAAAACTTTCTCTATGACTAACAATCCATTTTTTTAGTCTGCATTTTAAATCATCACAGATATTTCCATTATAGGAAATGAATTTTAAATCAAACAGAGGTTTAAAATTTAGAAAATAGGAATATGCCAGATAATGAGCATGCACCCAGAAATACATTCACATATATGTATTCACAGCGAATATATATATATATATATATTCGTTTCTTATTTAAAGCATGAAAACAACTTCTAACTATTTAATTAATTTTTAAAAATTTAGTTACTCGCCTTTAAAATCCTGATGAGCATAGCACAGTTTCAGGCTTCTGAATTTTCTTCTTTTTTTTTAAAAAAAAATCATGTATGAACTTCCTTTGCAATTGTTTTGAATGCTTTTAACTTGCTTTAAAATGTCTTTATCTTGCATGTAATTGCTACCTTCCAGTTCACAAGAAAAATGCAGGTTCCCTTGCTTTTGAAATGCAGGATTCCTTGCTTCCATGTTTTGAAAAATGAATGCATTTGAACAGGTTTTTGATTTGCAGTTTTTGAGGGTGAAAATGTACTGAAAATTTGGTTTTCAAATTTGCATGCATTTGATTTTTGCATGAGTATGATTACAGAATTTTTTTGATTGAAGAGTGGTAATGGTTTTGTAGATTTTTGAAGAATGAATGCTTTTGATTAGTATGCAGTAAAATGTTTTACTGGTTGAAGTGAAAACAGATTTTAAATGAAAATCTGCATTTTGAAATAAGTTACAAAGAATTTTTGTTTGAAGATGAACTATGGATTTTTCTTTTGAGGATTGTTTCAGTTGAACATTTCTTCGTTTAGGGATAAAAATGAAGAAAGGAAAAATATAAAAGATTGCAAGAATTTATATATCTTATTTATGATTTAATTAAAATCAAAGAAAATAAAAATTAAACAATGACACTTGTAAATGTCTTGTGTGTTTAAATTACACATGTTAGATTAGGCTTTTAAGATGCTTACATTTGTTATATAAGAACCTAAAATGTTTACACATGTCAATTTAAGTAATTAGTATTTTTTTTAAATTAAATTTTAATGAAAGTTTAACTTAATTAATTAGTTCTTTAATTCTTTATTATGTAAAAATAATTAAAGAAAAAAATACCAAGAATGATTATAAATAAAAACAATATATATATATATATATCAATCATCTGAAAATAATATTGTTTAAATCATTTAAAATAAATTTATAAAAAAGATTGCAACCAATTTGTTATTTAAATGAATACATGATTCATTTATAAATTGTATTTTAAATTCTCATATTTAATTTACAAATCATAATTATTAATCAATATTTTAAAAATATTAAAACAAACATTTATCTTATATATTTAAAATCATTTACTTATTTATAAAATAGTTTTGAAAAGCTTAAATCAAAAATAAATCATAATTTTCTAAATTCAAAATATTAGAAAATATGCTATACTAATTAAATTTAAAACCAAACTTATATATATAAATATATATACATTATAAATAGAAAACAAATTTATTAACTTATTAAAAGAAAAATTCACAAATTAAATATTTAATAAACAAAATTATTGAATCAATTCAAATTTATTTTCAAAAGTCATCAAATTAATTAAATTTTAAACACAGATTATTAAATTTATATTGTCCAAAATTCCGGGATGTCACAATCCTCCACCCTTAAAAAAATTTTGTCCCCGAAATTTAAAACAAAGGTAATTTAATAATCTTATTAAATATTTAATTTTAAAATACAACATATGTAAATCATATGCTAACAACCATAGCAATCAATTCACACAATCAGAACAAATCTAATTATCCAGAAAAAATTCTGAATAGAACTTTCACGAGTTCCCCGGTATAAATATCGGGATACTCGCTCTATAGAATCCAAATAATCAATACTACTAAGCTATAGAGCTCCTAACAACAAATCTAAACAGAATATCAGACTATAGACGAGTCTGACTCAACAACCAATCCTCCCGAACTGCTAGTTCTACAACCAGAAATAGATCATACACGTACTCCCTCAGAGATACATGAAGCACACTGAATCCCAGTTATCCAAACTGACAATTCAACTCTGAAGACTAAACACCGATCTTACCAAAACACAGAAGAAATTCAAAACACCTCAAAGCTACCTTCACAGGCTTACCAAAACTTACAGATCCATGGATCGGAGAAAACTTATCCCAAACCAAATCTCCGACTCCGGAATCCAAATTTCTCTGTCTCTTATCCATAAAAACTCTTCAGACGATCCTGGGCCTCCAACATCCTTCTTGATCAGCTCAAAACTTGCTGATTCCACTAGAAACAGACTGGATCAAAACAACCAAATGATCTCCTCAAGATCAATCCAAAACCAAGAACACACACTCTGCTTCTCAACAACAGAAGACAGAACAAACTTCTCCTTATCCGGGAAAGGACAAACAGAAACACTCTCAAACTGCTTCCACTGCACAACTCTGATCCGAAGTAGAAGAAAATGCTGATGGAGAGCACGAGCACAAACTGGACAACACAGCATAGAAATATGGTTCCACATATCCATAAAGAAAACTCAGAAATTCCTTCGAAACCTGAGTTGCTCCACCAAACTCTATCTCTAAGAATCATCCTTCTACTAACTGAACCACTGGTACCAATCCTGGAATACTACTCGATAAGGAAACTCGATCTTCAGATGCAGACAAACTTCTGACTTCCTAGAAGACATCCGGACAATCTCCAACAGATCAAGAGAACAATCAACTATCGCAAGTCACTTTTGCGATCCACCCAGCCTAATACCAAAGAAACTGCCCTCTCTCAACCAATCAGAACAGCTTATTCTGGCCTATCCAATTCATCGAAGAAAAGGATCCACTTTGCTTCTGAACTTCCCCTTCAGAAAACTACTCAGTCAGAAGACTTCCTACCAACACAGAACACTCTGAGCTGCACCGCTAACACCAATGCTAAAGAATTCCCAATCCAAAGTTCTTCAAGAAACTCGGACTCCAAAGTAAACAGAAACACCCAGCTGGACTCAGTCATAACACCAAGCAGACTCACCTCCATACTCTTGTTCCAAAGAAACATCTTCGGAAATATCCATAGTCATTGCATCTCATCACGTAGCTACTACTTCCTGAGGTATCAAGGTACCAACACTTGCTTGCTTCTGCCTTACCGATAGATCCAAACTCAACTCATCCAACTCTGCACTTCAAAAAAGAACTCAAAACCTTAACAGGTTTCCTTCAGAGATCGATGAAGTCCTTATACCAAGCAAAACTCACTCGAGACGGTATTCGGTCTACAGTCTCGACAAATACACTTCCAACCTTATACTTTAAAACTCCAACCATCGGTAGTAGTCATGTTCACACACCACTACCTTATCTACCTTTATAACTTATATTGGAAAACCTGTACGGGTAACCCAACAAATAGGTAGAAATATAAATATAAATATATATATTAAAAATACAAATATGCTCTATCAAGATAGACAGCACTCCAGAGACTAGATATTCGCTCAACCTAGTGCTCTGATACCAACTGAGATGACCCGACTTTCTCACCCTAGAAATTCGTATCATCCTTAAGAAAGAAAGGGATAGAAAAGAGAAAAGAAAGAAGAGAAAGAAGAAACAACACTAGAATCTCAACAGCGGAATGAATAAATTATATTAATAACATAAATATTACATAGTATACATTAATTATCGAAGTTACACAGACAATACATCACATACTAGACAGTTATAAACACCTGTCTAGTTATTACAACTCAATACATAATACAGAAACTACTCAGAGATATCAACACAAAGGAAAACTATATATCTATACGCAGAAGCCTCCTTCTCCATTGCTCCTCCACAATTCGTCAAAGCTAACCTGAATCCCTTGGGTACTCGTAAAAATTTTGAGTACCCAAGAGTTTAAGAAAAACAAAAATAAACTCCGGGTTAGACATGGGTCTAGTGTGAGTAACAGGTTAAAGTTGCTTAACTTTTAAAAACCTTTGAAAACAAAAGGTATCACGTAAGACTTCCTACACATAAACATTGAAATTTTTTTACCTTACGCTAGCCAAAACATTTGATAGGAAATCAAGTGATATTATAATAGGTCTAGGGTTTTCAAGTAAATATGAAATGGCCGAAATTGTTACATTTATTAAATTCCAGCTACTAGCCACAAAAGTGGGTTATACAATCAAAACCGTTGGCACTTATTGGATTTTGGATTCCATACAATGGCAGGGCTACTGGGGTACCCCCCGTCACAGTACGTGGCCTATATCACTGTATCGAGGAGTATGCCCGCTCCCCTGCAACACAAAGCCGAAACCATTCCTTACTGAATAGTTCCGAACAAGACCACCCCACAGTTGTGATCAGCAACCGCACCACTAAGCATAAATAAAAGGACATCTAGACAGGGGTAAATCTCGTCCTACTTGGGCATAACCCACTTAGCCTTGCTGCGCCTCCCCTGTTTTAGCCATTCCCGGTTGATGAGGCTTGAGGCTACGATTACCTTTATAGGACATATCACTTAGAATTTTCATCGTCCACCTGGCGATGTTCTGAAAGCATTCAATCCATACAAGTTCGTACCGGATTCGAACGAAACCGAAGGCATTATCTCATTACACTCATTTTGGAATCACCGTCAGAGTTAACGACGATAACCCTTGCAATCTGAATCTTCATCTTCACTTTAGATTCCCGACCTAACGTTACTTTGGATCGATGTGGTTTTCCGATATCCGAATATGGAAACCCGATCCCGGTCTCATCGAAATCCAAAAAGTGTCTTTTAAGGCCAAGTTGTTTTAGAGTTTAAAACAATTCAATTCATTATCTATATACACACAGATAGATAATTCACAACATAATAGATAATCAGTATTATCTTCACCAACATATAATCCATATCATTATAAAATAGATGATCTGTATCTTCATCACAATGCAACCAATGAATCCATATCATATAACATTACCCATCTCATAGCTGAGATTACAAACCATACATGGCAACCAATATCAATCATTCATACATAAGCAGTGATTTTAATGATCACACCATTTATAATTAATTTAATAATGAGTTAAATTAATTACTTAATCTCTAATTAATTTAAAATAAATTTAATTTAGTTACTTCATCATTTTAATCCTTCTTATCTTAACCATTAATTGATTACAAAACAATTAAATAATCACAATCTCATTAGTCATTTTAATTAATCATTATTGATTAATAAATTATTTCTAATTACAATAGGTAATTAGTCTTTAAATTAATTACACAAGTTAATTGTACATAATACTTACAATAATTAATTTTTAATTACTTAATCAATTAATTAACAAAAAGTTAATTACATCAATTCTTTATTAATTATGTACTTCATTTATTAATTATTCCTTAATTAATCAATTCTAAATTACATCATTAATTTTATTAATTAATGATTTCTAATTACAATTTAATTAGTCTTTCTATTAAAATTAATTACATAAGTAATTAATTTGCAATTGAACCACATATATATTAATCACCCTTGATTAAGAACAATCCAGTAATTAACTTCCCTTAATTACTCATTCCATAAATTAATTACTCTTAATAAATTATCTCAATTAATCCCTTGATTAATTTCAAAGTAATTAAATCTAAATTACTTTCATCATTAACACCTTTAGTTACATCCATTAATTATCAATTAATTACTTCCCTAAGTAATTACAATCTCATTAATTACATAAAATAATTATTCGTCAACCATTAAGTGTTTAAATCAATTAAACTTAATTAATTAACCTAAACAAAACACATTAACATAATTAATTACATTAAGTAATTAATTCATCAATTACTCCATTAAGTAATTAAACACAAACAATTCCAAAAATGATTATTAATAATTAATTAATCTAATTAATTATCAAAATTAATCATATTAATTAATTGTTAAATAATTTTAAGTTAATGACCTTCATTAACAATTCTTAATTACTTAATTAAGAAATTAATCTTATATTAATCATTATTAATTACAAGTGAATTAATATTTAATTACAATTTAATTAATCTCTAATTATTAATTAATTAAGTTTTAATTACAATCTTAATTAATCCTTAATCACTTGATTAATTAATCTTGATCATTAATTAAAATTTAATTGACAATCCTTAATTAAAGATTAATTAACCTTAATTAACTAATATTAAACCTTAATTAGTTAATTTAAAAATTCTTAATTACTTAATTAATTATCCATATTATAAATTAATTAAATAATTAACTATTAATTTTAAAATTAACTCAATTATTTAATGAACCAAATTCCATTTATCTTTTAGATAAACAATTCTTACTCAATTAAGCATTTAAAAACAAATTGATTTTTTTAAATTTACTTCAAATTCCATTTCAACTTCATTTTAAAATTTAAGATTTTAAAATGAATACAAATTTAGCTTAAACAAGGTTTTAAAAACAATTCTAAACCTTTATTTCATATGTTAAAAGAAACATCCATTTTGTAAAATAAGTTTTAAAGAATTTAAATCCCAATTCAATTTAAATTCAAATCAATTTAAAAAAATTCCTAAACATTCAAAGCTATTTTAAAACAATTCAATTTAAAATTTTCCTTTTTATTTCAAAACTGAAATACAGTTTGAATCTTTGATTCCATATTTAAACTTAAATCTTTAAAAACTTATTTACATATTTAACTCCATTTTAAATTCAAATCATTTAACCATTTAAAATAATTAAACAATTTAAATTCAAACTCATTTATTTTAAAAACTGAAATTAAAATTTAATTCCAGATTTAAAAACCCAGATTTAAACTTCTTTTAAATTTTATATTTTACAATTTTAAATTTCCAATTCAATACGCAAAACACATATGCTTTTACACTTATAAGGTTTTAAAACCAAATTTAAATTTTAAAACTTAAATTATTTCAAATTTCAGATTTAAACTAGTTTGAATCATATTCAATTTCAGATTTCAAAACTAAGTCTAAATTCAATTTGCATTTTATACTTTCTTTTAAAAAAAATTAAAACAGTAACAGGTTTCCTGTTTTTATTTTAAAACCAAACTAAAAATTAAAAATTCAAATTATTTCAAAACCCAAGATTTAAACTATTTGAATTCAAATTCAATTTCAGGTTTAAAACCTAGTTCAGATTTTAGTTTACATTTTAAACTTGCATTTAAAACTGAAAAGCAAAACAGGTTTCTGTTTTACCATAAAACCTGAAACACTAATATACTCGAGCCACCCCTGTTTTACTTCGAGTAAAAACTATCACTACTTCGAGTCAAATTATGTTTTACCCTAGATAAACCCGAGGCTACTAAAAACTTGCAACCATCCAACACTCACCATCATCACCACACTGTGCACGTACAACGATGCCGGTCATCTCTGATCACCACCGCGACCTTCCCACAATCACCGTTCATCCCCTCAGGCCAACCAAGCAACAATCCTAACATCACTTGGTCGAATTCGAGATCAAGACCCAAATTCCAAACCTGGAACAAAACAACACCCAACGACTCTAACCTGTCAATGCCTCGTTGACGCGACTCCGGCCACCATCACCTTCGAAACTCCGACGACGTCTTCCTCAAACCAGCATCTATCAAAACCCCAGAAATGGTTGAACTCGATCAACCGAGGAGATCAAATTCAAGCAAAAACAGTAGCCTAGTAAAAACTAGGGTTCAAGACTTTAAATCCAAATCTCAATATCAAAAACAAATTACAAACCAAACTAATAATTTTCCTAACATCTCTGATATCTCCTACTCCTCCAGAAACAAATTCAACTCTTCAACCTACTTGTGGCAACAAGGATGCCAAAAAACAAAATTTATAGTCAAAACAAAACTGCTCTTAGGTCCAAGCATTAAAAATTATAAATTCACTTTAAAAAAATCCTATTTTTGCATGATGGTTTGATATACAAACCTAAAACATTGTCTGTAATGTTTGAATTTCCATCTTTTACAAATTATTACTCTGTTATATTATATTTCCAAGCAAAACAAAAGTTTATTCAACTTATATAAATTTTAAAACTTTCTTTATGACTAACAACCCATTTTTTAGTCTGCATTTTAAATCACCACAGTGATTTCCATTATAGGAAATGGATTTTAAATCAAACAAAGGTTTAAAATTTAGAAAACAGGAATATGCCAGATAATGAGCATGCACCCAGAATTACATTCACATATATATATTCACAGCAAAATCATATATATATATATATATGTTCATTTCTTATTTAAAGCATGAAAACAGCTTCTAACTATTTAATTAATTTTTAAGAATTTAGTTACTCACCTTTAAAATCCTGATGAGCAGAGCACAGTTTCAGGCTTCTGATTTTTTTTTTAAAATCTTGTTTTAACTTCCTTTGCAATTGTTTTGAATGCTTTTAACTTGCTTTAAAATGTTTTTATCTTGCATGTAATTGCTACCTTCCAGTTCACAAGAAAAATGCAGGTTCCCTTGCTTTTGAAATGCAGGATTCCTTGCTTCCAGATTTTGAAAAATGAATGCATTTGAATAGGTTTTTGATTTGCAGTTTTTGAGGGTGAAAATGTACTGAAAGTTTGGTTTTCAGATTTGCATGCATTTGATTTTTGCATGAGTATGATTACAGAATTTTTTTGATTGAAGAGTGGTAATGGTTTTGCAGATTTTTGAAGAATGAATGCTTTTGATTAGTATGCAGTAAAATGTTTTACTGGTTGAAGTGAAAACAGATTTTAAATGAAAATCTGCATTTTGAAATAAGTTACAAAGAATTTTTGTTTGAAGATGAACTACAGTTTTTCTTTTGAGGATTGTTTCAGCTGAACATTTCTTTGTTTAGGAATAAAAATGAAGAAAGGAAAAATATAAAAGAGTGCAAGAATTTATATATCTTATTTATGATTTAATTAAAATCAAAGAAAATAAAAATTAAACAATGACACTTGTAAATGTCTTGTGTGTTTAAATTACACATGTTAGATTAGGCTTTTATGATGCTTACATTTGTTATATAAGAACCTAAAATGTTTACAAATGTCAATTTTAGTAATTAGTATTTTTTTAAATTAAAGTTTAATGAAAGTTTAACTTAATTAATTAGTTCTTTAATTCTTTGTTATGTAAAAATAATTAAAGAAAACAAAACCAAGAATGATTATAAATAAAAACAATATATATATCAATCATTTGAAAATAATATTGTTTAAATCATTTAAAATAAATTTATAAAAAAGATTGTAACCTATTTGTTATTTAAATGAATACATGATTCATTTATAAATTGTATTTTAAATTCTCATATTTAATTTACAAATCATAATTATTAATCAATATTTTAAAAATAAAAAAAAAACATTTGTCTTATATATTTAAAATCATTTAGTTATTTATAAAATAGTTTTGAAAAGCTTAAATCAAAAATAAATCATAATTTTCCAAATTCAAAATATTAGAAAATATGCTATACTAATTAAATTATAAACAAACTTATATATATAAATATATACATATTATAAATATAAAACAAATTTATTAACTTATTAAAAGATAAATTCATAAATTAAATATTTAATAAAGAAAATTATTGAATCAATTCGAATTTATTTACAAAAGTCATCAAATTAATTAAATTTATATTATCCAAAATTCTGGGATATCACACATTGATATTATTATTATTGCATAGTGGAAAACTTTTTGAAAGTATAATATTGATCTTAGCCAGCATACAACCATTATTGTGTGCCTATTATAACTATCATGTTCAATAGTAGGTTACCGCCACATTCCATGGAATGTTATACATCTAAAACCGCACAGGGCGCGTATTGTTTCTTTGGATATTCCAACAAATGGTCAGGCTAAGGATCTTCCTATTGCCACATGGAAACGCCTCTTGAGGGACGCCCCGAGAACCTATCCGGATCTCTGCAAACACAAGGTCGGTTTACCTCCTTCTCGGGAGTAACACCTAAAGATATGCCATCCCGGTCGTAACCACCTTTATCGAGTGCTCGACACCGACAACCACAGAGTAATGTATTTGCAGTAACTACATAGGTTAAATATCTGGGCACCATACCATGATATCACATCTATCCAGAAGAAATGGACATACCCTGGGGGGCGACCCCTGAAACCTTGTTGCATCCTTCCTGTTTCGACCATTTCCGGGGTGTGAGGTCCTGATGCAGTCTCATCCACAAAGCTACGCTTTTCATAAAGCCATGCTTTGATTAACAAATGATCAGTAGCATTTCATATGCCACACTACCAAATTGGGAATGTATCACTGGTAACCATCAACTACATAACCTCTGAGCTCGTATGTCTCAGAGAAGGGGTTAATCTAAGAGAATAAATCTCCTCCACCAAATAGAAATGTATTTGATAGAGACCAGTTTTACATCTCAAAGTGTAATGTCAGACACACATCCATACAAGTCTGTTCTCGGTTCGAACAGAACCGAAGGCATTTTCAAAGAAGCCCTTGCAATCTGGGTATTCGCAATCCTGACCGGACTCCCCATCACATATGGAGATCTCTATACCATAGCTACTAAGTGCAAAGTCATTCGACGAGTTATCATTTCGTTCTTGAAAACACTCGGTCTTCACCACCGATCTTCGAATGCTATCCATAAAGGAGTATCATTAATCGGAATGTGTTATATGACACAAGGTCCTCTCCTGGCTAAACCGAATAATGAGCGCAATATTTAAAAACATATAGATATTGGGATTTCACTTAAGTCGCAAATTTAAAACCCAAAACCTTTCTTTTCAAATGTTTTAAATAAATTACTATTTCCAAATCTTTAAACAAAATGATTCACTTCACAAAGTTCACCCATTTTTCACAAAGATCCATTCATAGATTTCAGAAGAATTTACATTCAAATTGCATTAACTCATCCAATCTTTAAATCAAAGCTTTAATTCATAGCTTTCAAAAACCACTTCTAAATATTCATTCATAACTTAGAAACCATTTACATTTCAAACTTGAAATCCCCTTAACACAAAATTGGAAATTCTTTCCTTATATAAAAGCTTTTATTATTTGAAAACAAATAGTTTTCGTTTCGGAAAAATCCGATTACATTTATACAAGTTAAAACCCTTGGGTTAAATTCAAATTCTCAAAACAATACTTTTTAAAATGGTTTAAAACCGATATGAAGACATTATACAACTGGTATAACCTTTTAAAACCATAACTTCCAAACATAGAATTCAATTTCAAGTTTTGAATTCATATTCAAATTCAAATCAAATTATTTACATTTCAAAATTTTATCAAGTTATTCAAAATAACTTTTATCTTTGAAATTCCTTTTCAAAAGCTTTTCCAGTTTTCAAATTTAAAACATTTTTAGATTCTCCGCTTTAAACAGGTGAGCAATTAACCCTTTTTGAATTTGAATCTGCTATGATGATGTTGAGGTTGTTTGTATAAGTGTTAATATATATGCATTTTTGGATGAATCCCTATATGTATATCTCTGTTTAAATATCTGGTTAGCACAATCCCATAAAAGAAAGAAAAAATCATATCATCTTATTTAATTCATTTCAAGTTGTGATTTCTGAAAGTAAAAGAATTTTTTAGATGCTAGTTAAATTTTAAAATTTATTTTATATGTTTATATTAAGAAAATAATTCAAAAGCAATGAATTACAGTAAAGATAACCAAATCAGGAAAAATTCGATCCTTGGATTTTCATGATTTGTTCATACGATTAGGATCGTAATCAAAAGCGACGAATTTTAATATAAAATTCAGGATTTTTAGATTCATATATTGTATATATTTTCGAGATGAACAGAAAATTCATTATCCTCAATACCCATGATCAGTGGTATTACTTTTAATTAATAAATACTTTAACTAATTATATTAATTACTCTTTAATTTAATCATAACAATTAATTAACCTTTAATTTAATTTCACAAAGGAATTAGTTTTAATTTAGTTACACAAGGTAATTATCTTTCAAATCAATTACATAAAGTAATTAGCTTTAATTTAATTGCACAAAGTAATTAGCCATCATTTTTTTTAAAACATTTACTTTTAATATTTGAAAACAAAATTACTATTATTTCATAAATTTAATTAAGACTTTAAAAATAAACAAAAAAAAAATTTAAACAGCGTTCTCTCTTTAAAATTAATTTCTTAATTAAACTTAACTTAATAACCTTCAAATTTAATCCTTGAGACTTGTTTAAAATCTTGTTTAACTAGTTTACTTGAAAACTTATTTATAAATTCACTTGTAAAACCTTGTCAATTATGTTTGGAGACTCCTTTTTGAAAACTTCCATTACCATTGCTTTTGACAACTGGTCGGGTAGGTTTTGATTCTATTGAAAATTAATTGATGAATAAAATATGAAGATTTGTATTGGTAAAACGATTTCAACCACATTTGAGATTCTATTGTAATTTATTGTGAAGGTTCAAAGTCCAAAGAAGGACAAGCTAGTATACTTTGGGATACTATGACCTGAATTAAGTATCCATTCGTCTATTCTTTGGCGTCCAGATACATTTTACATGCGGTTAGTATCCCTTCGGACTAACCAATGCCCCTGTATATTTCGTAGATTGGTGACTCGAGTATCTTGTGAAGTATTGGATGAGTTCGTTCTTACAATTATTGATGATATTCTGATTTGGTAAGCCAAATGCAGAACATATATTCAGTTTGATCTGGAAAGTCATCTGTTCTTTGTTGTTTCCCTATCAAATTTCGGGGACAAAATTTTCTTAATGAGGGAATCTGTAAAATTCCCGTTTTTAAATAAAATTTAAATAGGTAGTTTATTTAATTTTTGAAATTAAATTATGATTAATTTGGTATTTTCCAAATCAAATAGATATTTATTTGTTTGATGTTTTTTTAGCGAAGTTAAGCGGGGTTGGCTAGCCCCTACTAGTTTATTGCAAACACAATAAAAGAAATTTGCACCATAACAAAACTACGGCACAAAGAGAAAAGGAAAAAAGAAAAGACCATATAGTAACAAAGGAAGCAAAACTGAGACAACAAAGTCACAACTAGTTCCTCATGCCATATTAATATTTTCGAAGTCATACGAGCTGTTTCTCACACGGTCTCTGATTGAGATGATAAGAAGGTTCCATATTTCAATTTCACTTTTGTTCTTACCATTGAAAACTCTATCATTTCTTTCTCTCCAGATAACCCGGATGAATTTTTTCAGGGTAAGCAACAATAACATACTTGAATCATTTTTCCATCTAGTGGCTCTGTATATATTGCACCACTAAATGTTAGTATTTCTAGATCTACTGCCATGACCAATCAGAAGTAAGATCTTATCCCATAATATATGCACAAAGTTGCAGTTGAAGAATAAATGTATGTTAGCCTCATTTTCATCAGCAGAGAAACAACAAGACGCATCTATGGCTATACCAATGCGGAGTGGTTTGTCTTTGAAGTTCATGGCATTTCTTAGCACTTTCAAAAGAAGAAAGTTGTCATTTTCTTTACAGTGATGATTCCATACTCTTTTTTCCCAGGCAAACCAGGGCATCATCGTGTCATGGGTAATGCAGTCATAGATTTTGGAGATGGAATGTTCAACAAGATCAATAGACCACAAAACCCTATCAGTAGAATCTATAGGGTAATGTTGCCTGCTGATCTCCTGCCATAACTTTCGAATGATTTGGTTGCTGGAGTACGACATAGTGATTTTACCATCGCATATGAAATCTTTAGCTTTGGCATCAGAAGGAATTCCAGTTTGGTGTTTTTAATTGTATGTCATTATTTTTCTTAGAATGGGCCCAGACCTGGCCCATGGGTTGTTCCAAAAACTGACAGTTCCACTTGGGGAAGCTATGTGTTTAATGTGGGGAAGCAACGTGGGTCTGAGATTAAGGATGGATCTCCATGTCCAACTACAACCATGCGAGATGTCCATGCACTAGAAAGAATTGCTGCGGAGGTTGTACTTCGTCGTCCAAGTCACCCAAATATTGTTTTTTGAATTAAGAAGATTGTCAAGATGCGTGCTGATGGCAGCAGTATTCCAATTTCGAATGTTAATGACCCCTAGGCCTCCCATGCTCTTTTTGGTTTCAACCTTGAAAAATCTTAATGGTTTGAGACTGTTTGAGTGAATGCTCCCATTCCAAAGAAATTTACACATCGCCTTCCTGATCATGTGGATGAGCTTCGTAGGTAGAATGAAGGTTCTACACCAGTAAGTGGTATATGAGAATATAACTGATTTAATCAGGGTGAGTCTTACCGCCTGAGAAAGAAATCTATTAGCCCAAGCTTTCATGGTGAGAGTGATCTTATCATAAAGTTTCATACACTGTGTTGTGGAGACTTTGGAGGAGGTCATGGGGATCCCAAGGCAAGTGAGAGTTTCAAGAGCCTGGGGAAGGTAACATAAATTGATAAGAGAATGGGTTGAAGGGGCAGACATTCCAGCAATTTTTATCCAGGATTTGTCATAGTTAATGGAAAGCCCACAGAATTTGTGAAATGCATTGAGAACTTCCATTATGTTGCTGAATATTGTAGTGTTGGTTTGGTGAAAACAATGAGGTCATCAGCAAACATAAGAGTAAAAATTAGGGGATCTTTGCACTTGGGGTGGATAAGTATTCTTTTGCAGGAGATGTCATGGTTAATCATAGCAGTAAGGACTTCCATGACCAGGATGAATATGTAAGAGGACATAGGGCAACCTTGTCTGATTCCTTGCCTGCAATTGAAGTAACCCACACTTTTGCCATTGAAATTCAAGGTAAAGTGGACTGAAGAGATGCAAGTGTAAATCCAACAAGCAAAATGGGGGGAAACTTCATTTTGGCAAGGATCCTGGAGACAGAGGTCCATTGAAGAGAGTCATAAGCTTTCCTTATATCGAGTTTTAACATGGCTCTAGGGCTTATTGAGGCTTTGTTGTAATCTTTGAGTAGTTCATGAGATAGGAGCACATTGTCAAGGATACTTCTCCCCTGTAGGAAAGCTGCTTGTTTGGGGGAGATGAGGTGATGTAGCACAGCCTTCAGCCTAGTAGCAATTATTTTAGAGAGGCACTTGTAAGTGGTGTTGTAGCACGAGATTGGTCTGAATTCAGTGACGCTGATAGGATGGTCAGATTTGGGAATTAACGCGATGTTGGTTGCATTAAGTCCAGAGAGCATTTTATTATGTTTGAAGAAGCTGTTCACTGCATATAAAAAATCAATTTTGATGATTTCCCAACAACTGGTAAAAAAATTTGCGGTGTAACCATCAGGGCCACCATAAGAATCCTTGTTCATATCGAAAATGTTTTTCTTTATTTCGTCTTCCATCACTAGGGAAGATAGGAAGGCAACTTGTTCAAGGCTAAGGCATGGAAGTTTCAGTTCATTGATGATTGAAAGATCAGGTTGGAAATTCTCATCATTTCCAAGAAGGTTTGTAAAGTAGTCAAGGAATGCATTATCAACATCGAGAGGTGATGAACATATCTTTCCAGATCGATCAATTATACAATGGATATTGGATTTGGAATGTTTTACTTTTAGGCTATTATGGAAAAATTTAGTATTCCTATCACAATAATTATTCCACTTAAATCTGAGTTTCTATCTTCTCATATCATTCTCAGCTTCAAGAGCTTTTTGGAATTGATCTTGTAACTTGTATTCAATGTTGGCTAATTCGACGTTGTCCGGGGATTGCATTGCTTGAGTTTTGGCAGTTTCCAAGGAGATAACAATTGTGGAAGAAAGGAGGTCACCGTTGCCAAACCTGCTTCTGCCCCATATTCCAAGTGCTTCTTTCGCATTCTTTAGTTTTTGCTGCAAAACAAACATGGGAGTGCCAAAATAGTTAATGCACCAGGCCTTTTTAAAAATATTAAAAAAATCAGGCTCTTTAGTCCAAATGTTAAAAAATTTAAAAGAGGACTTTCTTATCAAGCGACCAGATTCCATTCGAATGATTTTGGGAGAGTGATCGGAGAGAAGAGGAGGAGGGAGGAAGGTGGATAAATTAGGCCACGTGGTAAAAGACGATAGGTTTCAAAATGCATGATCAATTTTTCTATAGATTCTTCTTCCAGACCTACTTCTGTTGTCCCAGGAGTATCTGGCACCAGCAAAAGGAACGTGTATGAGGTCGGCGGAATTTATGGATGAGTTTAGTGGAGAGATATCTTTCAAAGAAACAACATTCCCACCTATTCGATCATCATTCGAAAAGAGGCAGTTAAAGTCCCCTGAGATTAACCAGGGATGGGTGTTTTAGGCTAGATGTGGATGGTAATTATGCAGAGATTGTCTGCTTTGGGCACAGTTATCAGCATACACAATAGTGAGATACATGGATTTGGTTGTAGGTTTGTGACGGAGGTGTGAATGTATGAATTGTTTGTGAGATAGAATCGGGATCAGAGAGTACATATTTGGGTCATAGAGAATCAAGATTCTTCCATAAAGGGATTCTAGTAGGTTGTGACAAGATTTCCATAGCGGTTGACGATTTTCACTGCTTTTAAGCTAAGTTCAAGATTAAGTTTGGTTTCTAAGTTGGCAATGAGACTGAGATCATACTTGGAAATGATGTTTTTGACTTGGATTAATTTGACTGAGATCATACGGTGAAAATCGATTATGCTCAGTGATGCCACACAGATCGGATTCAACATTAAGCATCATCGAAGCTTCAGTGTTTTTTGCGACTGTATTTACCTCATCTGCATGGCCTTCTGGCAATTGAGCAGGTCATTTGTCATGGGGAGTTTGCGAGCAAACCAAGTTTTTTCTCGAAGCAATTGCTATGTTCTCTGTTGTTTTATCCGGGAGCATGCAAACATCACGTTCCTTCAAAGTACTTCTTCGTGTGTTGGTCACCATTCTTTTACTATGTGTTTCACTTTTCTTATAAGCCTGCTTTCTCTTTGCAATCTTCTTCCATTGATGTGTTCCTACATAAATTCCCTTTTTCTGATTTTTACTTTCTTTCATAATATTTTCTTGTTCTTGGATAGAAGGCTCCACAAGCTCTTGCACCAATTTGTCATCACATAAATTCATTAAGTGACCATACACATTGCAGTGTGAAAAAATTTCAGGCTTCCATAGGTAGTTTACATGCACGTATTGTTCAGTTCCATCCAAAAGCATGACTGGAAATTTCTCGACTAGTTCTTTTTCTGGTGTCATCTCAACTAGACACCTAGCACAGTTTATCCTATCAAGCTTTTCTGTAGTTTCATCAAGACATATCAACTTACCAATTCGATTTGCTAGCTAGTTTATTCCATGATGTGACCATGCGTAGTTTGGGATTTTGGATAGCTGAAGCCAGACCAATACTGCTCTGATGTTGCCTCAGACATTGCCAAGCTCAGAGGACCATTGTTGTATTATGAAGATCTTGTTTCTTATAAATAATGGGTCACTTCTCAAGATTTTGTGTCTATCCTCTTCACACGAGAGTTGAAAAAGGAATAAGATACCATCGAACTTGACTTTGATAGAACCATTCAATTTCCATTTTCTTTTGAGAAATTCAACAACAGTTGCGAATAACAGTGGTTTATCAAGGAAGAAGCCAACAATATGATCTTGCTATATCTTCTTGCCTGCCGCCAAGACATCTGCAGGATGTACCAAGGCCTCGCCATTGTATTCGTGGTTGATGTTGATAGGAGAGTAAACACCGGCATTGCATGGCTTGGTTTTGAAGAGATTAGTCCAGGCAAGGCCTGGAGTGGAAGATTGAACAGGCTTTTGGTTTGGATGAGATGGGTCATTGGGAAGGTTGGATGTGTAGGCGGAGGAATTGTTGGATTTAATGGCAAAGATGTTGATATTGGCACAGGGATAGATGGTACAGGAAAGGATGGCAAGGGGAGGATAGGCGGTATGGGTGCGTCAGAAGACATGGCGAAGATGGGATGGGATTGGTCAAAAGAAAGTGGAGAGAGGGAAAAAGAAAGTGGAGAGATGGCAAAGATGTTGACATTTATTTGTTTATTAATATAAATGTATATAAATATGAATTTTAAATTGAATTTCTAAATTGAAAATTCAAAAATAATATTTTTAATTATATATTAATTATAAATTTAATTGTGGATTCATTTGAAAATGGAATATATATATATATATATATATATATATATATATATATATATATATATAAGATTTTAAATAAAGGATTTGATTTGGAAATCTAATTATTTTACAAATAGATTATAATTTCGAATTTGAATTTGAAATTCAAATAAACATATGTTGAAATTAAAGATCTGGAAAATAAATAAATTTTTATTGGAATAAAATTTATACTTATTAAAAGATATTTGTTTACTCATTTATAAATACAAATTGATTGTTTATTAATTTTTGAAATTTAAATTTAAAAACAAAAGTTTTGAATATATATTGGATTGGAAAAATCTATAATTTTATAATAGGAAAACTTATTTTGTATTTAGAATATGATGATTTAAAAGTTATTTTAAGAAACTAATGATTTTTGTGTATAATTTGATTCCAAATCATATTCTTTAAAAAGCTATATCAATATAAATAATGTTATATGTATGTATATACACATTTAAAATTATATTAAATTATGTTAAAATAGTATTGGTTATAAAGATTAGAAAACTTTCTTTCAAATTTTTTAGTTTGTAAATGTATAAAAGTATAAATAAGAAAAACATAATATGTACATTTATGAAATATTAATAAGTGAAAGGGTTAAAACACAATTTATAAATAAAATAAAGAAAAGGATTTAAATATTAATCTACTTAATTTTAACAAGTGTAAAAAATTTAAAAATCATGTTGTGATAAATGTTTAATAAGTAGGATATAAATTTACAAGTGTTAATAAAGAGAACAAGTGGAAAAACAATTTTTCTTTCTCTTAAATTTTAAAATATGAAAAACATACACATAAGTTTTTTTTTAAAAAGGAGCCTGGACACTTAATCTCAGTTTAAACTTCAAACCTGAGAAACAAACCAGGAATTAAAATCTTAAACAACAAACAAAAGTATGGAAATGAAAAAGAAGATCAGAAACCTAAAATCAAAGAAAGAAAAGAAAGAAAAAAACAAAAACAAATCAAAAATTTGTTTTCAATCCTTCAACCTGGAAGAAAAGACTCAAAAGCAAACATCTTCAACCTGAGGAGATGAAGATTAAAACAAACAGTTGCAAGCCTGGAAGCAAGAAATCAATGCAAAAGATCAAGGATAAAACAAAACTGAAGATCTCAATATTAAAACCAAGTTCCAGGCAAATTCAACAACTCAACAAATCAAATCCAAGCTTCAATACAAATCATTAATTTCCAGATTTGGCATTGCATCGATTCAGTTTATCAATCAGGGTTCAATCTAAGTCCCAGTGTCAAAAAGATAACAAAACAAAGTTTCAGGTTTTAAAGTGATAAACACTTTCAAGGTTCAAGATTGTCTCTGTTCTTAGACGATAGGTGAGCAAACTACCCCCTTTAAATTTTAACCCTGTTATGTTTTGATTGTGTGATGAATATTCTGATTCTTGTGTTTGAAATTAACATTGCATGTTTGTATTGATGAAAATATCAGAGTGTATATGTCTGTTTATACATAAATATACATATCTCTATTGTATTCAGGTTCCATTACGCTTAAATTAAATCCAATTTCTTGATATACCATCAATTTGAGGTTTTGGTTTTTAGATAAATGATGATGGTAAGAATGTAAACTAAATTTGAAAATTAACTATAAGTATAAATAGTTAAAGAATTACTGGAAAAGTTGAAGACACGGTAGAATCCAATTTTTTTTTTAAAATTTAATTGATTTAAATATGAATTTCGATCACATAATCTTGTTAGTCATCCTAAATCATGAATTTTAAAGGAAGAATCGTGATTTTTAAAATAGCCTCGTTCGAGAAATTTAAAGTTGAACAGTAAATGGTAATTAGCCGATTTCCGATGATCTATGACGAATGAGTTGCCGTGATTTTTGGTGAAGATAGCTCGAGCATCAGTGATCATCAGAAAAATGATCAGAAAAATTCTAACTCACCGTGATGGCCTGAGTTCAGTGAATAAGGATTTGAGTATAGTCTTTTGTCAGGTGGGCTATCGAAGTGATATTGACGACTATGGCGCATCGGACTAAATCGCAATAGGGGGAAATCATTACTGGGGATGAGACGTCACTCTGATTGGGTCGGCGTGAGTTCAGGTGGTCGAAGGCGATCACTAGGGTTAGATTTGCGATGGGTTATATTTTCCATTTTTCGATCTAGGGGTTCATTTCTGATTGGTTGTAGGATTCATGGATCTGTGAGGTTAGAAAGGACGACGTGGTGATCGTCGACTTGTTGGATGCCTCGGCGATGATCTGAAGTGGTTTGGTGATTGGTGCACGGTGCACGTTGGGGGATCTGGTGAAGTTCAAGTCTTCGGGGATGAAGTATCAGCTCGGAAATTCCCTCTAGGTTGTCTCGTGTGCATCTCGAAGCTGTAGTGTTTTTGCATCTGTCTCGTGTGTGTAGTTTTGTTTACCCGAGGTTTATACGTGGAGTAGTTATGTATGGTTTGGGAATTTTAAGTTGCCTGCTTAAAATAAAAGGTGAATAGTTTTTAAAGTTTTAAAGATTAAAATGTCTTTATTTTCGAAAGTAATGTTTCTAAGTTTTTAAAAGCAAAGGGTTTTAAATTCTTTAAATGAATTTGATTTCAACTTTTCTGAATATAAGTTTTTTCCCTTATCGAACGTTCTTTAACATATAATTAAGAATTCTATGATCTGTTTAACTTAACTTTTTCTAAGTTAATCTTTAAGTCATTTAAATTTTAATTTTTAAAATATAATTAAGTGTTAATTAAAGTTAAATGTTTTTAAATAACGTGTTTAGGTAATTTATAAAGGAAATGTTTTATCTTAAAGTTAATTAGGATTTAATGATTTAAGATTAATTTATTAATAATGTAATTAATGATTAATTAATGAATTAATAAATTAAGAACTAAGAATAAATTAATTTATAATTAGAATTATGATTAATTAAATATTTATTTAATTGATAATTATGGACTAATTGATTAAGTAATTAAAGATTAATTAAGCATGATTAATCTAAAATTAAGGAAAATTAATCAAGGTGATTAATTTATTAATTAAAGTTAGTTACTTAATAATTAAGATTAATTAATGATTGAGGGATTAATTAAGGTTTATTAATTAATAACTAAAGGTTAATTGATTTATTAGTTAAGGTTAATTAATTAATAATTAAAGGTTAATTGATTTATTAATTAAAGTTAATTAATTAATTAATAATTAAAGGTTAATTAATTTATTATTAAAGGATAATTAATTAAAATAGTTTATAATTAATTAATGTTAACTAACCTGGATAAGTAATTAATCTGATTTAATCAGATGCTTAGTTGATTCTACTTATGAATGTTTGGATTTTATTGAATGCTGAATTGTTTGATATCTCTGCTGTATAATGTTTTGTGATATGAAATGAGCTGTGATAAATGTAATTTATTTATTTATTTGTGATGAATGTATATTATTTATCTGTGAATCTGTAAAAGAGATAAGCGTTATAGGAATATACCGCTTATCGATATTGATGTGCTTAAATCTTTGATGATTGGTGATATTGCACTGTGTGAAACCCCTGGACTACACTATACACACACAAATATGGATGGCACGAGGAAATCGGTAAAGTCATAGATATTTTGAAATCTAAATATTATTTTTTAAAGTTGAATTTTGAATTTAAATGGTTTTGGAAATGGATTTGGGTTAAATATGAAAAGCTTTTGAAAAGGTGTTTTGAAGATAAAAGTTATTTGGAATAACTTGATAAAGTTTTGAATTTTAAATAATTTGACTTAAATTTAAATTCAAGATTTGAAATTGAATTCTATGTCTAGAAATTATGGTTTAAAAAGGTTATACAAGTTATAAATGTATTTATATGGTCTTTAAACCATTTTAAAAGTATTGTTTTGGGAATTTGAATTTAACCAAAGTTTTATACTTGAAGCGCTTTAACTCGTGCAAATGTAATAGGATTTTTCCAAAATGAGAACTATTTGTTTTCAAATAATAATAGCCTTCATATAAAGAAAATATTTCTAATTTGTGTTGAAAAGATTTCGAGTTTGAAATGAAAATTGTTTTGAAAGCCATTAATGAATCTTGGTTAAAGATTAGTGAACTTTGTTTCTAAAATAAGAGGATCTCAAGGGTGTATCTTTTGTATAAAAGATTTCAATTGTGAATTGTTTTGAAAGCTATAATTGAATCTTTATGGAAGATTTTTAAACTTTGTTTTGAAATTGAAAAGGGTACCTTTTGTATAAAAGATTTGGGAATTGAAAAAGTTTTGAAAACAATTAATCTTTGCGAAAGATTGGTGAACTTTGTGAAGTGAATCCTTTTGTTTAAAAAGATTTAAAATGGTAATTTGTTTAAACCATTTATTTTGGATAATAAGTTGTGACTTAATTGAGATTCCATTAACCATATGGTTTTTAAATATTGCGCTCATTATTTGATCTAGCCAGGAGAGGATCTTGTGTCATATGACCCATTCTGAATAATGATACGATGATATGGACAACATTTGAAGACTGGCGGTGAAGACCGAATATTTTCGAAAGCGAAAGGATAAACCGTCGAATGTCTCCACACCGAATGGCCCCGGTATAGAGATTTGATCACCCTTTGTGATAGGGAGTCTGGACGTGATTAGGGATTATCCGGATTGCAAGGGTTTCTTTGTAAGTGCCTTCGGTTCTGTTTGAACTCAGAATAGACTTGTATGGATGTGTGTCTGACATTACACTTTGAGACGTAAAACTGGTCTCTACCAAATAGATTTCTGTTTGGTGGCGGAGATTTATTCTCTTAACTTAACACCCTTCTCTGAGACATACGAGCTCAGAGGTTATGTAGTTGATGGTTACTAGTAATACATTCCCAATTTGGTAGTGTGGCATACAAAGTGCTGCTGATCATTTGTTTATCAAATCATGGCTTTGTGAAAAGCGTAGCTACGTGGACGACACTACATCAGAACCTCACACCCTGGAAATGATCGAAACAGGAAGGATGCAGCAAGGTTTCAGGTGTCGCGCCCCTAGGGTATGTCCATCTCTTCTGGATAGAGGTGATATCATGGTATGAAGCCCAAATATTTAACCTATGTGGTTATTGCAAATAAATTACTTTGTGGTTGTTGGTGTCGGGCGCTGGGATAAAGGTTGGTTACGACCGGGGATGGCATATCTTTAGGTGTTACTCCCGAGAAAGGGGTAAACCGGCCTTATGTTGGCAGAGAGCCGAGTAGGTTCTCGGGGCGTTCCTCTAGAGGTGTTCCCATGTGGCAATAGGAAGTTCCTTAGCCTAACCATTTGTTGGAAAATCCAAAGAAACAATACGCGCCTTGTACGGTTTTAGTTCTATAACCTGCTATGGAATGTGGCGGTAACCTGCCATTGAACATGATAGCTATAGTAGGCGTACAATAATGGTTGTATGCTAGCTATGATTAATATTATACTTTTGAGATGATTTCCACTATGCACTAATAATAATATCCAATTGTTTTCACATATCAAGCATTTTTGACTATCATAAGGATAAATCTCCTCCAATTCTGCGTTTGCATGGTGTGTGCGGCGGGAGGCCTTATGGTAGTTTCATTTTCCAAAAAGCATTGCGGATTTCCATTTTGAAATCTTTTTTTGTTTGTTTTAAAGATAAACTGTTTTTGTTTGCTCATATAATTCCCATGACCAACCTGGAGTTATTGTTCCCTTCCTAAACTCTGGGTGCCCACGGTTTTCCACACGGGCAGTCTAGAGTTGGGTTTTTTTAGATAATCAAATAGTAGGTATAGATTCGATAGCCTTCGAAGCCTTTAGATTTGTGGATCGCATTTGCTACACTTCAGCATTCGTGGCTGACCTTGCTTAATACAACGTGATGGGGGTTCTCGCTTCGCGTTTGGAAAGCATGTTGGTGGATCTAGTCTTTAGAGTTTTTGGAAGCTTTGGCTATGAAATTGCAGATGCAGTTGATGATAGAGTTCCTTCTTCGGTGTTCAAGTTTATGTTATCTCTTTCCGATGTTGTATCTTGTCTTTGATATTTGTATCGTAATCTCAATTGTACCAATATTTTATCAGAGATTGTATCTATTGTATATCATTGATATATTCATTGTTTTCTTCCGCTGTGTTGTTGTACTTAATCTGTTATAAGCTCCAGCACGAATCGGATTTCAACAGTCGAATCTGTAGCATTCGAGTACAAGTGAAGTACGTGTGTCGATTTTCAAACGTTGAAATTTAGGTTGTGTATAAGTGAAGTACAAGTGAAGTGCAAGTGAAGTTGGAAAGGGGGTAAACCGGCCTTGTATTGGCAGAGAGCCAGGTAGGTTCTCGAGGCATCCTTCTAGGGGTGTACCCATATGGTAGTCGGAAGTTCCTTATCCCGACCATTTGTTAGAAATCCAATCTCCGATACACGCCTTGTATGGTTTTAGTTGTATAACCTGCCATTTACTTATGGTAGCGCCCCACTGTTTAGTTGGTAGATATAGTAGGCATATAATAATGGTTGTATGCTGGCTAAGATTAATATTATACGTCCGAAAGGTTTTTTGCACTATGCACTAATAATAATACCAAAGGTTTTCACGTATCAAGCATGTTTGACCATCATAAGGAGAAATCTCCTCCAATTCTGCGTTTGCATGGTGTGTGCGGCAGGAGGCCTTATGGTAGTTTCATTTTCCAAAAAGCATTACGGATTTCAATTTTAAATTCTTATGTTGTTTGTTTTAAAGATAAAACTGTTTTCGTTTGCTCATACCAGTCCCATGACTGACCTGGAGTTTATTATCCCCTATCTAAACTTTGGGTGCCCACAATTTTCCACATGGGCAATTTAGAGTTGGGTTTTTCAGATAATTAGATAGTAGGTGTAGATTCGATAGCCTTCAAAGTCTTTGGTTTGGCAATCGCATTGGGATGGAGTTTGTTCACTTTAGCATTAATGATGGTTCGAGCTTTCGATTTGGAGCTTGGAGTCTTTGGAGCTTTGTTTTTAGTGATGGAGTTGGTGGGATTTCTATCGTTCTTCCTTTTGGAAATAATATTGGTATTCCCCTGTCGAAGATTATCTTTCCGCTGTTATATTTTAGCTCTAATTTGTATTGATATTTAGTTGTAACAAATGTTGTATATCAATGATATTATTCATTTTCTTCCGTTGTGTTGTTATACTTAATGTGTTATAAGCTCCGACGAACCAGATTCGGTGTTTGAATCTTCGGCATTCGAATACGGGTGATGTATTCAGTGTCGATTTTCAAAGGTCGAGTCAAGATCGTTTCATTTGGTATCAGAGCTGAAGGTTGAAACTTTAGCTTGGGAGTATAACACATTAGGAAACTCATTAGAGATAGGGTGAAGTATACCCTAGAATGAGTATATCCTTATGATATCCGTCCGTATGCCTCAGTAAATTCTCTTACTATCCACTGGTAGTGAGTATAAGTGTAAGAAGAGGACGTGATAGGGGACAGGGGAGTACAATTATAAAAGGTCAATACCCTGTAACAAAGGAAACAGTTTTCTATCAATCTCTTTGATCATCAATTCTTTGATGGCTTTGTGGCAGCTTCAAGGAGAAGTTTCGTTGTGGTGGCTCTGCAAATCGTTATAGATAAGTTCCTAATTCGCATTCTCTTCATCAGATTCCTATCAGCTTTTCGTTTTAAACTTTAATGAAATTGAGATTCTATTTAAAATGAATTAATGAATAAAATATGAAGATTTGTATCGATGAAACGATTCTGGTTAAAACCAAAGTTTGAAATTCTATTGTAATTTCTTGTATGGATCAAAGTTCGAAGGGGGATGAGCTGATGTATACTTTGGGATATTCCAACCTGGATTGAATATCCATTATTTATTCTATTGGGCCTAGATATATTCTACGAACGGTTAGTTATCCTTCGGACTAACCAATACCCCAGTATATTCGTAGACCAGGTGACCCGAGTATCTTGTGTAGTATTGAATGAGTTCGTTCTCATAATTTTTGATGATATTCTGATTTGGTGAGCCAAATGCGGAATAGATATTTAGTTTGATTTGGAAAACTAATTCCATCTTTGTGTATCCATTTTTTTTGTCTCCCTATTTGGCAAATTTCGAGGACCAAATTTTCTTAAGGAGTGAATCTGTAACGATCCCATTTTTTATCCAAATTAATTTGGTAATTGATTTGACTTTTTTGATTAAATTAAGAATTAATATGGTAATCAATAATTATTAGGATTAATTGTGAATTAAATTGAATTTTTCTAAAATAAATAAAGAGATGTGTTTGTTATTTATATAAATGTGTGTAAATATAGATTTAAATTGAAAATTTGATTTGAAATTCAAAAAAAGATATTTTGGAAATATATTGAATTTGAAAAGAATCCTATATTTTAGAATTTATGAGAATTTGTTTTGTAATCATAATATATGCGTGTGTGTGTATATATATATATATATATATATATTCATAAAGCTATTTAAAGGTTAAATTATAACATACATACATGTTTATTTATTAATGTACAATTAATTTTAAAATCATATTTTTTAAGTTATAAATATATATATATGTGAGAAAAAGTAATTGTTGAAAAATATAAACTATACACATATATACATATGCATATACATATAGATATATATATATATAAAAGTATAATAGTTTGAAATAAGTTTAATATTCTTTTTCTTTAAAATAATACATATATAAATAATTCTCAATAAAAGTTGTTTAGAATTAAATTCCAAAACTTATATATATATATATATATGCATTTGTTTTTATCAATTGTAAACAAGATATAATACATATGTGAATAAGATGAATTTAAATTGTACAAACAATAATATCTAATATATAATTTATAAAATGATGAGGGTTTAAAACAAAACTTATAAATAAAATAAAGAAAATGTTTTGAACATAAATTTACTTATTTTTAAACAAGTGTAAGCGTTTTATTATGAAAATTAAACAAGTGTTAATCTATGAAGAAAAATGTTGAGATAAAATTAACAAGTGGCTCTTTTAAAATTCTCTTAATTTGAATTAGAGATAATATAATAAAAAAAGGGAAGTTAGTGAGAAACCAGGCTATTAGTGTTTTTATAAAATCTTCTCACCTTCCATTTTTCAATCTGAAAAATTAAAACCAGATCTGAAGCAAAAAAAATCAAATAAGAAATTCAAAATGCAAATATCAAGTTCCAAACTAATGCAAATCAAACTATACATCAGTTTCAGGCAAATTAAAAAAAAAATCAGTATCAATCCCATTCAAAAACAAATCTGAAGGCAGTAAGCAAGCTGTTGAAGAAATCAAAGTAGTTTCAACAAATAACAGATTCAAATCAATAATCATCTCAGCTAAATTAAGCATTCATGTTTAGGCTTTGCTTCTCTGTTCTTCTCAGACATCCAGGTTAAGTTTGCTTCTTTGTTCTCCGCTTTTACTCACAGGTGAGCAAACTATCTTTCTAAGGCCTAATTATTTTGTTGATATCTTGTGATGTTATTATGAATGCTTGATGTTGATGCTGTATAAATTTCTGGTATGGTTACAAATATGTGTGTATATTTATGTACGATGCATGCATGTGTATATATGTATAAAAATCTATATATCCACAGATCTAAAACCACCGGAGAAGGAAAATTTTTATCTCTTCGAATAATAAGACTTAAATCATGATGTATGAATGAAAATTGTAGGTAAAATTATAATTTAAAATTTAAAAATACTTTTAAGTTTTAAAAATGAGAATAATTTGTCTGGAATGAGATTTACAATGAAACTCAAGAATCATGTCGAAATTTAAGTATCACATCCTTTTAGTTCATCTAAATCACCGTGTTCAACATCAAAAACCATGATTTTTGAAATAAATATCAGGATTTTTAACTAAGTAAATCACAAGATATTGGAGGTTGATCAGATTCGAACATTTTCTCGAATTCTGATGATCGCATCGTCGAGTGGTTTCGGTGGTTTCGGGATTCTAAATGAGGCTCGCTTTAGGATAAGTGGTTGTTGGAAAAATCATGGGTGAATTTATTATTCACCGTGATGACGATAAGGCATTGATCTAAGGTTTCACACCTAACTTGGTCGATTGGGTTTTGCGAAGCTTGTTCGCTGACATGAGTAAATTAGAGGCTATCGGAGGTGGTGGAATGGAAGAATGGAAGCAAGGCAAGGGTTCAGGCGAGTGGGCGTGGTCTCCGTGTCGAAAAGAGGTGATGCGAGGTGTTTTCAGATGATCGGGTTTCTTCCTGATGCCTCGAATTGGTTCTATTTTGAATTAGAGATATTTTTTTAATTTTGGTTGCTCAAATCAATTTTAGCGATCATCGACGAGGCCCTAATGGCAGCGGCATTGATCGGAGGTGCTTCTGGCGATCGTGCACGTGCAGGTGATAGCGTGTATCAGTATGATTTGAGGAAGAAGATTAAACTCAGAGTTTGACTCAGTGAAATGCTGAATCGACTTGAAGCAGAGGAAGAAACGAAGGAACCCGAAGCTAGGTTCGGGAAATATTAGGGTATAGCTCGGAGATGAAGTTCTTAAGTATCGGGTCTTAAAATTTGAAAGGAAACGATGTACCAGATTTTAGATTTTATAAATAATAACCAGATTTCAAAAGTAATTTATTAAAACAAATTTAAACAAATTTTTCAAGGATTTAATTCAAAAGTCAAATGTTTTAAATTTTTTTGTTTTAAGATAATTATATATTAGGCAATTTTATAGTTAATTGATTAAATGTTTCCATATATATTTAATAAAGATGAAATTAAATAATTTATTAAGGAAAGGGATTTATCTTTACTAAATTAAGTTCTTAATTTATTAAGAATCATTCATTGGTAAATAATGGATATTCAATTATTGAATAAGATTAATTAAAGTTATGTAATAATTAATTACTTAATTAATCTAGGTGTTTGATAAATGAACAAATTTAATGTAATTAAATAAAGGGTTAATTTGTTAATAAAAGTAAATAAAAACTTAATTACTTAATGGCATTTATTAGGGTGATTAATTAACATAATTAATTAAAGATTAATTAATTAAAGCGATTAACTAAAGGAGAATTAACCGTTGTGATTAATTAATGCGATTTAATTAAGGATAATTAATTAAATGAGATTAACTAATGTAAGAGATTAAGGGTAATTAATTACTTAAAGATAATTACTTAATGGAAGTAATTAAGGATAATTAATTAAATGGTAATTAATTACAGGTTGGTTAATTAATTAATTAACTAATTAATTAATTAATTAAGGGTAATTAATTTAAAGGGTAATAAAGGTTGATTTATTTATTAATCAAGTTTAATAAATTAATAATTAAAGGTTAATTAATTTATTATTAAAGGTTAATTAATAAATGATTAAAGGTTAATTGATCAAGATGATTTGTAATTAATTAATATTAATTAACCATGATTATAAATTTATTCATAAGTAATTATCTTGTAAGATGATTAATTAATATGACTTATTGGTGTTTGGATTCAATTGAATGATGAAATGTTGATATCTCTAATGTGTAATGCTTTGTGATATGCATTGTTTTGGGTTCAAGCTGTGTTGAATGTAATTTATTTTATCTGTGATAAATGCATATTATTTATCTGTGTATCTGTGAATGGAAGGTAAGCGTTATAAAAATATACCGCTTATCGATATTAATGTGCTTGAATCTGTGATGATTGATGATGTTGCACTATTGTGTAAAACCCCTGGACTACACTATACACACACAAATATGGATTGCACGAGGAAATTGGTTTAGTCACAAATTTTTGAAATGGTTTTAAAGTTGAATTTTGAATCCAAGACAGCTTTGGAAATGGAATTTGGTTTAATATGAAAAGCTTTGGAAAAGGAGTTTTGAAGATAAAAGTTATTTTGAATAACTTGATAAAGTTTCGAAATTCAAATAATTTGATTTGAATTTGAATTCAAGTTTTGAAATTGAATTTTATGTTTGAAAATTATGGTTTAAAAAGGTTATACAAGTTACAAAAGTGTTTATATGGATTTTAAACCATTTTAAAAGTATTGTTATGGGGAATTTGAATTTAACCCAAATTTTATACTTAAAGAGCTTTAACTCGTGCAAATGTAATAGGGTTTTTTCGAAATGAAACTATTGGCTTTCGAATAATAATAGCTTTTATATAAGGAAAGGATTTCCAATTTGCGTTGAAAGATTTCGAGTTTGAAAAGGAAATTATTTTGAAAGCTGTGAATTAATCTTTGTGAAAGATGGGTGAACTTTGTGAAGTGAATCATTTTGTTAAAGATTTAAATGGTGATTTGTTTAAACCATTTATTTTTGGTAATAAGTTGTGACTTAACCGAGATCCCATTATCCATATGGTCTTTAAACATTGTGCTCATTATTCGGTTTAGTTGGGAGAGGGCCTTGTGTCATATAACCCATTCCGAATAATGATACGACGCATATAGATAGCATTTGAAAACCGATGGTGAAGACCGGATATTGTCGAAATGTAACGACACGATTTTTTCGACGCCTGAAAGTCGACATCAATTTGTCCACTGTATCGAATGCCACACAGTCGAATGTAGGAAAATCGAACCGTTAGGGTTTAAAGAAGACGAAGAAAGAAGAAGAAACAGAAGCAATAACAGAACCTCACATTTCGCGGCAGAACAAACATAATAGATAAATGAATAATCTTTAAAACAAAAGCACTATATTAGTTTATACATACTTCATCAGAGTTTAAAACGACACAACACAATACTGGCAGTTATTTTAACTTCTGTACAAGAAAATTTTGACTCACAATTACCCAAACACAACGTACACTACATAGTATAATGATACGCTTCACCATCCAGCTTGCTCCTGATCTCCACAGCATCTCTTTTCTGACTTCACTCCAGAATAATGATAACCTGACTCTAGGCTACTCGTGTGGAAAAATATGGGTGTCCAGAGTTTAGAAAGGGAACAATAAACTCCAGGTCAGTCATGCGACTGGCGTGTGATCTTAAAAACTGTTATTTTGCACAAAGAAAATAAAAAGAAATTCGCTATGCTTTTTGGAAAATGAAACTACCACAAGGCCTTCCGGCACACACACAATGCAAACACAAAATCTCCTTATGATAGTCAAACACGCTTAATACGCAAAATCTTTTTAATATTATCATTAGTGCATAGTGCAGAAAACATTTCGAAAGTATAATATTAATCTTAGCCAGCATACAACCATTATTGTATGCCTACTATAGCTACCATGTGCAATAGTAGATTACCGCCACATTCCATGGCAGGTTATATAACTAAAACCGTACAGGGCGCGTATTGTTTCTTTGGATTTCCAACAAATGGTCAGGCTATGGAACTTCCTACTGCCACATGGGTACGTCTCTGGAGGGACGTCCTGAGAACTTAACCAGCTCTCTGCTAACACAAGGCCGGGTTACCTCTGTAACTAGGTAACTACTACACGAGTTTTCCATCCCCCGGTCGTTTGCGACCTTTATCTGAGGATCCTACCACAAAGCAACAACCACAAAGTGTAATAGATTTGCAGTAACCACATACGTTAAATATCTGGGCTCTATACCATGATACCACCCTTTTCATAAGGAAATGACACACCCTAAAGGGCGCGACCCTCATAACCTTCCCGCATCTTTCCTATTTCGACCATTTTCGAGGTGTAAGGTCCGACGAAGTCTCATCCACAAAGCTACACTTTTCACCATGCCACGTTACCAATTTGGGAATGTATCACTAGCAACCATCAACTACATAACCTCTGAGCTCATACGTCTCGGAGAAGGGTGTTAAGCTAAGAGAATAAATTCTCCGCCACCAATAGAAATGTATTTGATAGAAACCAGCTTTACATCTCAAAGTGTAACGTCAGACACACATCCATGCAAGTCCGTTCCGGGATCGAACGGAAGCGAAGGCACTTCAGGAGAAGCCCTTGCAAATCCGGATATTCACAAATCACGTCCGGAATCCCCATCACAAAGGGTGATAAAATCTCTATACCAGAGCAACCCGGTGTAGAGACATTCGACAGGTAATCCTTTCGTTTTCGAAAATACCCGGTCTTTAACACCGTCTTCAAATGCAATTCCATTTCGTCGTATCATTATTCGGAATGGGTTTTATGACACAAAGTCCTCTCCCGGCTAATCCGAATAATGAGTGCTTATTTTTTTAAAATAAGCATTCAATCAGATTTCAAACAAATCACAAGAATTTCCACTTCGATCTTTTAAATAAAAGATCCATTACAATCACAAAGGTTCGATCTGGTTTTTGGATTTCCACTTGGAATCCGACCCCGATCACATCGAAATCCAAATGCCATTAAAAGGCCAATATTGATAGTCGGTTATTTAACGGTCAATCAACATTCACAACAGCCACCAAGATTTAAATAATTTTTCCCAATTATTTATTTTGAATAAAATATCTTTGCAAGATAAAATTTTAGCACTTTAACTATTTGGAAACAAATTTGAAATCACTTTTCACCTTTCAATATTTTGAAAACAAATTTCAATTCATTTTTTCTTACGTGAAAAACATTTCCAGATATTTATTCATTTCCACTAAAAATCTACCGAGTTCGAATATTTAAAAAAATAAATTAAAATGCTTATCTAAAAATACTTAGAGATATTTAAAATAAAACTATTTTGAAACACTTGCTTAAATATTAGTTATGAAAATATTATACTAATGTCTCATATAAAAATTCAAGTCCAAACTAATTTTTAAATAAAATTAATAGATAGGATATAGCTATTTAAATATTCAATTTCTAAAACCAACATCAATTAAATCTTTAAATCATTACTTCCATAATTAATTAAATAAATCTATACTTAAGATTTACAAAATAACTTAAGGGACTAATTTCTCCAAAATATTCTATTAAAAGCCAACCCTGGAACTTTTAATTCATATTTCAAAAGCTATTTTACAAACGTACTCGGCTTTTCAGCAAAAATACACTTTCCTTTTCAAAAGGGATCATTTTTGATCAATTAATAAATCCTTCTGGATTTATATTAAATTTACATTCCAAATCTATAAATTTCATTTTAAATTTACGTTCCAAATCCATAAATTTCTTTCCAAACTTTTAAAAATAAAACAATATCTATTTTTAAAACAAATTTCCCTTTCTTTTATAAAATTCCCATGGTGAACTTTAAATTTTCAAATATCCACTGATATACGATTTTCAAATCGATTTTCAAATATTCACTTTCAACACCAAATCAATTTTCAAATTGATTTCCAAATTTATTTCAAATACCGAATCAAATCAGAAATTGATTTTTCCAAGCATTTACTTCAAAACACCAAATCGATTTTCAAAATTGGTTTTCCAAAATTATTTTTAAACACCAGGTCAATTTTAGATCGATTTTCCAAATATTCGTTATTTTTGCCAAATCAATATCAAATTGATTTTCTAATTTATTTTCGAAACACCAAATCAAATTTCAAATTGATTCCTAAATATTGACTTTCAACACCAAATCAATTTTCAAACTGATTTCCAAATTTATTTCAAACATCAAATTCATTATCTTTTGAAACAAATTCCCTCTTTTAAATTTATTCAATTTTCTAAAATAAATTTATTATAAATTTTCTACTAAATTTCAAAAATCCAATTTGATTTATTTCTGGTATCCTAGGATACCAAAAATATATTCGGCTAAATTATAGCCTTCAACAGCTTCAATCACAAATAGTCACACAACGATTATAAATAATCAACACACAATATTGAAACTAATTCAAATATTTGAGGAATCCAGTCGGATCCCTCCAACTTGTTTTCCCTGCATCCACAGGCATTAGCACAACAATTAAATGCCAATTCCACTTCGACGTGGAATATCGCAGTATATGGGATTTATATAATATCATCCGCTATTATGCGCCTCATATGGTCTCATCCGCTATATAATACGGGTAATCAACAACTCCAAATACATATATAATACCAATTCCACTTCGAGGTGGAATATCACGGTATATGGGTTTAATAGATAATATCACCTGCTATTATGCGGCGCATAGGGTCTAAACTAATATAACTGATAATAAATTAACCATCCAAGCACACGGTCAATCAATTTTAAATTTAACTATTTAAATTTAAGTTAGAAAAACTTGAATGAGTGAGAATATCTCACATGTTCCCTTTATTTGCAATCCAATCCAGTTCTGACTTATTTCTTCACAGTTTTAGACCTTGTATAAATAATTTATACAATTTATTAATATTCGAATAAGTCGAACAATTCAATTTGCCATTTTAAATTTTTAATTCAACTAATATTTTTAATTTTTAAACTAGTGATTCAAATTTAAACAAAGAATTAAATTTTAAACAAATTTTCTTTTAATAAATTTATTTAACTAAAATTTAAATTTAAAACCAAATTCTCTTTAATAAAATATTTCCTAGTTACCAAAATAATTATATAAGTTAACTAAATAAATTAATTTCAAATGATACATTTTTTTAAAACTAATAATTTAGATAAAAATATTTTAGTGGCTAAATAATTAAACAAGTTTATTAAGCAAGTTAATTACTACAAATACATTATTTAAAATAAGGTAGTGAATTTAAAATGCATAAATGTATATTTATCAATTTTCCTTCGAACTATATATATATATATATATATATATATATATATGCTAGACAAAAAAACCCATTTTACATCCTTTGCCAAATTATAATATTATCACTGCAAAATTTCCACTGTCTGCATTTTTTCTTTCACTGTAAAATATTTTTAATACCTATATTTGATTACTAATTTTCGAAAATAGTTTAATAATATATTATCTTACAAACCCCGAGCCAGCGACTCCATTGGCCCAACCTACCACATTGCCCACGCGCCGCCGAGACCATAGTCGCGACTTTGACATTGTTGTGCTCGAGTACGACCCTGCCTAGATGCAACTTGACATTTCCCCAAGCCGATCGACCAGGTTGCTGCCAAATAACCTACTTCCAGCCGCGAACTTGACCAGGCAACCAAAACTGCGATCGATTTCCCCTTTATCGAAGTCGACCAGGCGCAAGATCCCACGTCGACGAAGTTCGCCACTCACTAATCGAGCAGCCGTGATTCATCTCCCCTCCAAATCCTTCATGCGCTCGTGATCGAGCTCACCATCGATTCCCTATACAAATTGCCAAACCCTACATTATTGCAGTCGCCCCTGATTCGATTTAATTTAGGAATGCAATGATTTTTGTAAGGAAACGAGGGATTTCGATGTGATATAGAATTTGATTATTGTATATCTTAAAATCGCGGCCATTATCATTCGTTTTGAAACGAAGATAGAGGGTTTTTTTCATTCGTTCAATTTTATTTTCTTTTACTGGCTCGACTTTGTTTTGAAGGTGATGGTAAATTTTTCCATAATCGACGCGTGTTTAAATTTATCATAAAAATAAAGCCACGTGTTTAAATTCAATAAAGTGTAATCTGTCTTATAAAATATTGTTAAAATAAACATTTATATTATAATTTGTATTTGTATTTAAATTCAAATCGTTAAAATCGTGTAACTCAAGATCTCAACATCTAATCGAGACGTGTTGCCAGACGTTTATAATGTTATCCCCAATTCCGAAAGCAATGGAAAAGGTTTCGAGTCCAATGGGTATGGAGAAGATAGCTTTCTAAACCCAGTTATTAAATTGAAATTTCGATATAATTTTTAGTGCATTTGCTCATCGTACGATCACACGACAACTCCGAATGCTACAAAAATTAAAATTCGATAATAATACAATATTACGGATCCAACGGAACTGGTTTGTCGAATTCCGAGACTGTTCCTCGGAAGGCTATTTTTAAATATCGATTTAAACGATACAATTTCAAAACTGAATAAAACATTTCCAAATCCAATTCTAAAGCTTCCGTTATCTTCAATATTACCATTATAGATTTTCTAAGCTATTGAAATATTTTTAACAAGCATAAATCTAAAGATTCAAAATTGTACCCAAATTTCTATACTTGAATTCAATAATTAAATTGCCAAATTCTTTCTGATATATGAAATCAAGTCAGACTATCTTTCAAACATTTAAAATCATTTAAATATTTCAATTTCGAATGTTCAAAATTTCCAAGTTAACACATCCTTCCTCCTTAAAAGAATTTCGTCCCGAAATTTCTAGTTAAGAAGAATGCTCCAATACCCATTTATTATTTTCCCAAAACCAAATAGTTTTATCAATTGCCAAAACAGATCTTTTTATCAAAGACATATTAGCCCTCTTATTAACTTCCAAAACTTAATCATAAGTTTTAAACAATATTGCTTTCTTTAAATTCAAATTCAAATTTAAATTCAAATTTTTAAATTTTTAAATTTTTGTCAAAAAATTTCTAACTCCCTAAAGTTTCAAAATATTTCGCCAGCATCTCCTTTGCGCGGCTTGCTCGGTACGACTACAAAATGGCATACGGGCCCCCGGATTCAAAAAGAAAACGAAAAGCCAAGCGGCTGGACGAGAAAATCATCAAATTTCATATAGAAATTTAAATACATACCTTTTTGTCGAGTAATTTAAATTATCTTCAAAATCAAATCCAATTCCCTTTGCATTTAAATCATCTGTATATCCTACTAGCAGTAGTATCCAATTACAACATTCAATACCATTTTGCATATTTCTTTACAAAAGTTTGAATACTTCTTATACCATTTTTACTTCACTATTCAAGTTATATATCCAATTTCATTCAATCTTACATTTTCAATTTCATTAGAATTCAATTCACAATTTCAATTCTATATCGATTCAATTTACTTTCTGAATATTGAATTTTATTCATTTCAAACCATATTAAATTCGGTCATTCCTTCAATTAGTTTCACTTACTAATTTTATCTCAATACTTCGCTTTGTTTATCACATATCAAATTCAATTCCAATTCCAGTTCTATTTATTTACAAATTCGAAATGAATTTCAACATTCAGTTTCACATTCATTTACCTGTAATTGTAAATTTATTCATTCATTCACAATTTTATTTTCCGCCTTAATAAATTTTATCCCATAACTATGTTTATCAGATTCCAGAGTCTTTCCAACATTTCAAAATCATCTTTGAAATTGATTCAAATTATCCTCTGAATTTCCAAAACCAAACCCAGTTTGCAAAGAATCTCCATTTAAAATAATTTGGTAGCAATTCCTCTCCTGGAACTCGAAAATGAATAACGATGATGCCGCGATCATCATCAGAATTATTTTTTAGTGACCGAAAAGAGTTTAGAGCTTTTCATCCCTTCAAAACATTTTTCCAAAAACCTTTGAAAATCGTTTTCAAACTCAAAAGGGATTTAATTTCCAAATTTTTCAAATTTCAAATCCTTTCATAACACTTCTCTGGAATTCTATTTCAAATTATAAATCACATTTACAATTTACATTCTAAATTCCATTTGTATATGAATTTTATTTCTCAGCTTTAAGTTATGATTTCAATTTCTTGTTCAATAATTAATGAAAATAATTTAATATTATCACTTCCTAACAATCAAGCAACCATATAATATAATACTTTACTAAGATTATTTCCTTTATATAAGAAAATAGTTTTGGATAAAATTATTTCATTTACCCGATTTTAAAACAATATTGTGTCGGTTTATCTTGTTAAAGAGTTTAGAAACCCTTATCGATACAGTTGGCCAAACTGCACCGACCACAATCTATAAAAAATCAACCGATAAGTTAACACAATATAAACAATTTTATATTCACTAACAAACACGCGCTCATATCTATTATTACACTCAGACTCATTCTAGAGTACCACTGACTCTATCTCTAGTGAGTAACACCCAATAGAGCCAAGGTTGTCGCTTAACCAAATGCTCTGATACCACATTGTAATGACCCGATTATTTCGAAGCCCATCAATACGTCCACTATATCGAGTGCCGCAAGTCGAATGCTGGAAAACCGAACCGTTAGGGTTTAAAGAAGAAGAAGATAGAAGAAGAAACATAAACGATAACAGAATCTCACATTTCGCAGCAGAACAAATATAATCGATAAATGAATAATCTTTAAAACAAAAGCACTATATTAGTTTATACATACATCATCAGAGTTTAAAATGACACAACACAATACTGGCAGTTATTTTAACTTGTGTATAAGAAAAATTTGACTTGCAATTACCCAAAACGCAACAGACACTACATAGCATAATGATACGCTTCGCCATCGAGCTTTCTCCTGAACTCTACAGCATCTCTTTTCTGACTTCGCTCCAGAATAATGATAACCTGACTCTAGGCTGCCCGTGTGGAAAATTATGGGCACTCAGAGTTTAGAATGGGAACAATAAACTCCAGTTCAGTAATGGAACTGGTGTGAGATCTTAAAAACAGTTATTTTTCACAAAGAAAATAAAAAGAAATTCCCTCTGCCTTTTGGAAAATGAAACTACCAAAAGGCCTTCCGCCACACACACAATGCAAACACAGAATTGGAGGAGATTTCTCCTTATGATAGTCAAACATGCTTAATACGCAATTTTTTTTTAATATTATCATTAGTGCATAGTGCAGAAAACATTTTGAAAGTATAATAATCTTAAGCAATATACAACCATTATTGTGTGCCTACTGTAGCTACCATGTTCAATAGCAGGTTACCGCCACATTCCACGGCAGGTTATACAACTAAAACCGTACGTTCTTTGGATTTCCAACAAATGGTCAGGCTAAAGAACTTCCTACTGCCACATGGCTATGCCTCTGGAGGGACGTCCCGAGAACTTAACCAGCTCTCTACCAATACAAGGCCGGGTTACCACTGTAACTAGGTAACTACTACACGAGTATGCCATCCCCCGGTCGTTTGCGAACTTTATTCGAGGATCCTCAACCACAAAGCACAACCACAAAGTGTAATAGATTTGCAGCAACCACATAGGTTAAATATCTGGGCTCCATACCATGATACCACCCTTTTCCAGAAGGAAATGACATACCCTAAAGGGCGCGACCCGCATAACCTTGCCGCATCTTTACTGTTTCGACCATTTTCGGGGTGTGAGGTCCGACGAAGTCTCGTCCACAAAGCTACACTTTTCACAAAGTCATGCTTTGATCAACAAATGATCAGCAGCACTTCGTATGCCACGTTATCAATTTGGGAATGTATCACTAGTAACCATCAACTACATAACCTCTGAGCTAGTACATCTCAGAGAAGGGTGTTAAGCTAAGAGAATAAATTCTCCGCCACCAACAGAAATGTATTTGATAGAAACCAGCTTTACATCTCAAAGTGTAACGTCAGTCGCACATCCATACAAGTCCGTTCCGGGATTGAATGGAACCAAAGGCACTTCAAAAGAAGCCATTGCAAATTCGGATATTCACAAATCACGTACGGAATCGGATGATAAAATTTCTATACCGGAGCAACCTAGTGCAGAGACATTCGATAGGTAATCCTTTCGTTTTCGAAAATACCCGGTCTTTAACCACGTCTTCAAATGCAATTCCATTTCATCGTATCATTATTCGGAATGAGTTTTATGACACAAGGTCCTCTCCCGGCTAATCCGAATAATGAGCACTTATTTTTTTTAAATAAGTGTTCAATTGGATTTCAAAAAAATCACAACAATTTCCACTTCGATCTTTTAAATAAAAGATCCATTACAATCACAAAGGTTCGATGTGGTTTTCGGATATCCACTTGGAATCCGACCCCGGTCACGTCGAAATTCAAATGCCATTAAAAGGCCAATATTGATAGTCGGTTATTTAATGATCAATCAACATTCACAACAACCACCAAGATTTAAATAATTTTTCCCAATTATTTATTTTCAAAAAAATATCTTCGCAAAATAAATTTTTAGCAATTCAGCTATTTGAAAACAAATTTCAAATCACTTTTCACCTTTCAATACTTTGAAAACAAATTTCAAATCATTTTTCCTTACACGGAAAACATTTCCAAATATTTGTTCATTTCCACTGAAAATCTGCTGAGTTCAAATATTTTAAAATAATTTAAAATGCTTATCCAAAATATACTTAGAGATATTTAAAATAAAACCATTTTGAAACACTTGCTTAAATATTAGTTATGAAAATATTACACTAATGTCTCATATAAAAATTCAAGTCCAAACTAATTTTTAAATAAAATTAATAGACAGGATATAACTATTTAAATATTCAATTTCTAAAACCAATATCAATTAAATCTTTAAATCATTACTTCCATAATTAATTAAATAAATCTTTACCTTAAAGATTTACAAAATAACTTAAGAGACTAATTTCTCCAAAATATTCTTTTAAAAACCAACCCTAGAACTTTTAATTCATATTTCAATCGCGATTTTACAAACATACTCGGCTTATCAGCGAAAATACACCTTCCTTTTCAAAATAATCTTTTTTAATCAATCATAAATCTTTCTGGATTTATTTTAAATTTACGTTCCAAATCTGTAAATTTCTTTCCATACTTTTAAAAATAAAACAATATCTACATTTAAAACAAATTTCCCTTTCTTTTATAAAATTCCCATGGTGAATTTTAAAATTTAAAATATCCACAGATATACGATTTTCAAATCGATTCCCAAATATTCACTTTCAACACTAAATCAATTTTCAAATTGATTTCCAAATTTATTTCAAATACCAAATTAAATACCAAATTGATTTTTCCAAACATTACTTCAAAACACCAAATCGATTTTCAAAATTGGTTTTCCAAAATTATTTTTAAACACCAAGTCAATTTTAGATTGATTTCCTAAGTATTCATTATTTTTACCAAATCAACATCAAATTGATTTTCTAATTTATTTTCAAAACACCAAATCAACACATAATATTGAAACTAATTCAAATATTTGACGAATCCAGTTGGATCCCTCCAACCTTTTTTCTCTGCATCCATAGACGTTAGCACAACAATTAAATACCAATTCCACTTCGAGGTGGAATATCGCGATATATGGGATTTATATAATATCATCCGCTATTATGCGGCGCATAGGGTCTCATCCGCTATATAATGCGGGAAATCAACAACTCCAAGTACATATATAATATCAATTCCACTTCGAAGTAGAATATCGTAGTATATGGGTTTAATATATAATATCACCCGCTATTATGCGGTGCATAGTGTCTAAACTAAAATAACCGATAATAAACTAATCATCCAAGCACATAGTCAATTAATTTTAAATTTAACAATTTAAAATTAAGTCAGAAAAACTTAAATGACTGAGAAGATCTCACATTTGCCCTTTATTTGCAATCCAATCCAATTTCGACTTGTTTCTTTACAGTTTTAGACCTTGTATAAATGATGTATACAATTTATTGATATTCGAATAAGTCGAACAATTCAAATTTCCATTTTAAAATTTTAATTCAACTAATATTTTTAATTTTCAAACTAGTGACTTAAATTTAAACAAAGAATTAAATTTTAAACAAATTTTCTTTTAATAAATTTATTTAACTAAAATTTAAATTTAAATCCAAATTCTCTTTAATAAAATATTTTCTAGTTACCAAAATAATTATATAGGTTAACTAAATAAATTAATTTCGAATGATACATTTTTTTAAAACTAATAATTTAAATAAAAATATTTTTAGTGGCTAAATAATTAAACAAGTTTATTAAGTAAGTTAATTACTACAAATACATTATTTAAAATAAACCAGTGAATTTAAAATGCATAAATGTATATTTATCTATTTTTTTTGAACTATATATATATATGTGTGTGTGTGTGTGTATATATATATATATATATATATATATGCTAGACGAAAAAAACCATTTTGCATCCTTTGCCAAATTTTAATATTATCACTGTAAAATTTCCATTGTCTGCATTTTTTCTTTCACTGTAAAATATTTTTAATACCTATATTTGATTATAAATTTTCGAATATAGTCTAATAAAGTATTACCTTACAAACCCCGAGTGAGCGACGCCACTGAACCAACCTACCACCTTGCTCACGCGCCGCCGAGACCATAGTCGTGACTTTGACGTTGTTGTGTTCGAGTACGACCCTGCCCAGATGCAACTTGACATTTCCCCTAGCCGATCGACCACATTGCTCCCAAATAACCTACTTCTAGTCGCGAACTTGACCAGGCGAACCAAAACTGCCATCGATTTCTCCCTTATCGAAGTCGACCAGGCGCGAGAACCCACGTCGACGAATTTCGCCACTTACTAATCGAGCAGCCGCGATACATCCCCCCTCCAGATCCTTCATGGCGCTCAAAATCGAGCTCCCCATCGATTCCTTGTACAAATTGCCAAAACCTACATTATTGCAGTCGCCCCTGATTCAATTTAATTTTGAAATGCGATGATTTTTTTATGAGGAAATGAGGGATTTCGATTTGAGATAGAAATTGATTTTTGTATATCTTAAAATCGCGGCCATTATCATTCGTTTTGAAATGAAAATAGAGTTTTTTTTTTCATTCAATTTTATTTTCTTTTAATGGCTCGACTTTGTTTTGAACGAGATGGTAAATTTTTCCATAATCGACGCGTGTTTAAATTATCAAAAAAAGTAAAGCCACATGTTTAAATTCAACGTGTAATCTGTCTTGTAAAATATTATGAAAATAAACATATATATTATAATTTGTATTTGGATTTAAATTCAAATCATTAAAATCGCGTAACTCAAGATCTTAACATATAATCGAGACGTGCCGCTAGACATTTATTGTATTAAACCCCTATTACAAACGCAATGGAAAAGGTTTCGAGTACAAATTCGATGGTATGGAGAAGATAGCTTTCTGAACCCAGTTATTAGATTGAAATTTCGATATAATTTTCAGTGCGTTTTCTCATCGTACGATCACACGACAACTTCAAATGCTACAAAAATTAAAATCCGATAATAATACAATATTACGGATCCAACGGAACTGGTTTTGTCGAATTCCGAGACTGTGCCTCGGAAGGCTATTTTTAAATATCGATTTAAACGATATAATTTCAAAACAGAATAAAACATTTCCAAATCCAATTCTGATGCTTCCATTATCTTCAGTATTACCATTATAGATTTTCTGAGCATTTGAAATATTTTTAATAAGCATAAATTTGAAGATTCAAAATTTTACCAAATTTCTATAGTTAAATTCAATAATTAAATTGCCGAATTCATTCTGATATATGAAATTCAAGTCAGACTATCTTTAAAACATTTAAAATCATTTAAATATTTCAATTTTGAATGTTCAAAATTTCAGAGTCGTCACACGGAAGCAAAAGGATAAATCGTCGAATGTCTCTGCACCGACATGTCCCCGGCATAGAGATTTTATCACCCTTTGTGATGGGGAGTCCGGACGTGATTAGGAATTATCCGGATTTGCAAGGGCTGTGAAGTGCCTTCGGTTCTATTCAAAACCAGAACAGACTTGTATGGATGTGTGTTTGACATTACACTTTAAGATGTAAAGCTTGTTTCTATCAAATATATTTCTGTTTGATGGTGGAGAATTTTATTCTCTTAGCTTAACACCCTTCTCTAAGATGTACGAGCTCAGAGGTTTTGTAGTTGATGGTTGTATATTCCCAATTTGGTAGTGTGGCATGCTAAGTCCTGCTGAGTGTTGCTGATCATTTCTTGATCAAAGCATGACTATATGAAAAGTGTTGATTTGTGGATGAGACCTCGTCCGACCTCACACCCCGAAAATGGTTGAAAACGGGAAAGATGCGGCAATGTTATGAGGGTCACGCCCTTTAGGGTATGTCATTTTCTTCTGGAAAAGGGTGGTATCATGGTATGGAGCCCAGATATTTAACCTATGTGGTTATTGCAAATTTATTACTTTGTGGTTTTTGCTTTATCGTTGAGGATCCTCGGGTAAAGGTCGTAAATGATTGGGGGATGGCTTACTCGAGTAGTAGTTACCTAGTTACAGAGGTAACCTGGCCTTGTGGTGGCAGAAAGCCGGATAGGTTCTCGGGATGTCCCTCTAGTGGTGTACCCATGTGGCAGTAGGAAGTTCCTTAGCCTGACCATTTGTTGGAAATCCAATCTCCAATACGCATATTGTACGGTTTTAGTTGTATAACCTGCCATTTACTTATGGTGGCGCCTCACTGTTTAGATGGTAGATATAGTAGGCATACAATAATGGTTGTATGCTCGCTAAGATTAATATTATACTTTCGAAAGGTTTTATGCACTAATAATAATATCAAAGTTTTGCATGTATCAAGCATGTTTGACTATCATAAGGAGAAATCTCTGTATGAATATGCGCTTATATGTTTTTGTTTGATGATAATAAACATATATATTCATTTAAACGTATTTGGTAATGTACTATTTTGTTTTTCATAGATTAAATAAATATTTGTTGAATAAAATAAATTACACAGAATTTGAATTCAAACAGAACAAGTTACACAGAATTTGAATTCAAACAGAAATTTTATTCAAACAAATATTTATTACAATCTTGAATAGTACAAATTCAAGCTCTCACTATACATATACATTTTTGAATACATCACGATTTCATATTTACATTAATAACCTCACTACATATCACTCACACTCGTATTTTGTCTTCAACTGCATTCCAGTTTGAATCCAGCATCTAAGCAATCTGCAAAAATATTCACTAATGCAGTAAAATTGAAAAAGAAATATTTTTGCAACATAAAATGAAATATGATTTTTGAAAATATGATTTGCCTCAGTTATTTGGGTTGTTCGTCATTATTCACATTTGAATTCATTATACACGAACAGTGTGACATGCACAGTGTATCACTGTACATGCCACAAGGCCATGCACATCGATATACACTTGATCTATTTATAGGGACAGGAGAGCATATGTCAAACCCAAATGAAAAGCCGGGTTCAACTCAGATGCAATACAAATGAAATCACGTCATTAACACAAGGTCAAACCCGAGTTTTTTAAAAAAACTGGGTTCAACACAAGGCAACATGAAGAATGCAAAGCTTTGACAAATCAAAACTGGAAATACAAGCACATGAAACAACACAAATTAATTGCAACATGAATGTGCAGACCAATCAAAGACACAGTACACAAATGCAAGACCAAAGTGCAACAGAAACATGCTTGAAGACTACAGCACGACCAAGTATGGAGTGTACAAGTGCAAATGTCCAAACCACAACATGTAGGCAAACATGAAGTGAATACAACTACAAATGGATACTGTAGTGGACATGTATACAACATAATGAAGCAATATCACAATATCCAGATAAAATGCAATACCAAACTTCACGAGAAATGACCAAAGCACAAAGAAGTACAATTGAAAACTACAAAGAGCATCAACAATGCAACAATGTGCACCAGTCCAGCAGATACATGAAGTGAATCAAGTTCAGGCCAGACAAGTAAGTAGTGTGCAAATGAAGATCACCAATGTGCAACACAGTGAAAATGCTCAATGCACTAATGAACAGAGAACATGCATGAAGAACCAGAAGTACAAGTGCAGGCAATTGCACAACTTCACAACAAACGAGGCAATGCACCATGCAGTGTACAACTACAAGCCCAAGTGAAACCAAACCGCAAAGCCAGGCATGATACAGTGATACAAATGCAACACAGTGGGAACCACATGCAAGCCATCAAGTATACAATACAACAGTGACAAACATCATATATAGAAATGCCCAACACAAATGGCAAGATAATGCACAAAGCATATGATATGGCAATCAAAAATACTTGAAGACTACAACATCTAGTAGAGACCAAGTTCATATGCAATGAGAAGACCACAAAGACAACAATCAGTGACAACATATCCAGTTACAACTACAAGTCCAAGTTCGAAATCGAAAAATGCAGACTAACAGCTACATCAAAAGCAAACAACAACTCACATGTTTGAAACCACTTGAGTGCAACAGTGAAGCCATAAGAAATAAAGAAATGCAGATCAATAATATCAAGTCCAGTGATGTAAACAGTGAACAACAATGCAACGTTCAAGTGGAGACCAGTGAAGATGGCCAGAGACGAAGACAGGGATAAACACGAAAATGGCCGAAGCCATGTCAAGAGCAGGTGTTAACCAAGTCAGAAGTCAACTCAAATTCATATCTTTGAAAAAGTCAGAGAAAATTAAAAAGGGAAAGTTTCTGCCGTATGAAGCAAAGATAAATCAAACATTTGAAAATCAAAGCTGTGGTAACAAGTAAAAGTATCAGGAAAGCCGTGCGCATCAGGAAAGCAAAAAATTGGGAAAGTATCGAATTGATACAAAGGAATTCAAGTGTCTCGAATTCATATAAATACTGAACCAAAAACTCATCATCGACATCGAGTTCAATTGAAGCAATCATTAAACCAGCAACGAAAGAAATTACATACCGAAGCAAACAACGAACTCGATCAACAGAGGAGCAACACAATCTCGAAGTCAACCAATCAGTCTATCTCAAGAGAATAGATCACCAGAGAACGAGCGCGAGCAAACCAGAGTATTGAATTGGAAAAAGCCCCAATTTGGATCGCAAGAGCCGAAGCCCTAATTTCAGAACGAACAAAGAATACAACGTCGGCCGCCACTTTCTTCACATAGAAAAAGAAAAGATCGGGTTAAAGAATAAAAGGGCCGACCTTGATTTATAAAAGGGTTTTTTATTTTTAGAAGGCTTAAGTTTATTTTCATTAGGTTTTAAGTTTTAAATCTAGTTTTATTTGAGCAAAATTATGGAGTCGAGTTTGTATTTTAATTTTTGCTCCTGCTTTTATTTTTGAAGTTTGTTTTTCTTTTTTGAGTCAAAGAATTGGTAAATCACCACCTAGGTTGTAGGTAGTGTCGGATTGTCTAGTTAGAACTAGTTCATTGAGCAGGGTGTGCGAGTTTGCAAAACTCTATAGGCGGGAGCAGAGTTTGCGAGTTTGCAAAGCTCTATAGGCGGAGCAGGGGGAGCGAGTCTAGTAGAGTGTTGTGAGCGGGAGCAAGGGTTTGCGAGTCTGTAAGTGTGTTTGTAAGCGGGATACTGTTTAATTCTAATAGAAATCTAGGAATGCAGCAGTAGGCAGGGGTTGCCGAAGCTGGGTAAATTTTGTGTGTGATTTACTTTTCAGCATATTTATTTCTGCAGTTTATTTCTGTGTTTAAATCAAGAAAATTTGCTATAACCCTATTCACCCCCCCTCTAGGGTTAATCTAGATCCTACAAGTGGTATCAGAGCGAGGTATTTTTCTTTAACTCTAGAGTCATGAATTCATCAAATAATGCTTTTTCTGAGGGGCAATCTATTGTTAGGCCACCCATGTTTAACGGGAATGATCATGCTTATTGGAAAGTTAGGATGGGTATTTATCTTAGTTCTGTTGATTATGATGTTTGGGATATTATTGAAACTGGCTATAAATCTCCCACTATAACCTTTGGTGATACCGTGATTCCTAAACCTAAGGATAGGTGGGATGCTAACGATAAGAAATTGAAAACTACAAATTCCAAAGCAATGAACGCTTTGATCTGTGCTCTTGATAAAGATGAATTTAATAGAATTTCTCATTGTACAACAACATTGGAAATTTGGCACACTTTGGAGGTGGCACACGAAGGAACTTCTCAAGTCAAGGAGTCTCGTCTAGCACTATTCAGCAATGAATACGAAAACTTTGTGATGGACAAAGGCGAGAGCATAAAGGACATGTTCGGACGCTTTTCAACTTTGGTTTACAACGCTAGAGCGCTTGGGAAGGTATTCACTGAGGTAGAGCTTGTGAGGAAGGTGCTATGAGTCTTACCGATGAACTTTGAGGCAAAAGTCACGGCAATACAAGAATCGAAAGATCTGAGTAAACTAAGCATGGAGGAGTTGATTGGCAACTTGATGACATATGATCTTGAGCTAAAAGCAAAAGAGGAACGCAACAACTCCGAACCAAAGAAGAAGACGATTGCCTTAAAGAGCAAAGAAGAGAGCGATGAAGATGAAGAAGATCCAATTGAAGAGCTTGCAATGGCTGTCAATAATCTTAGAAAATGGTCAAGATTCAAGCCACGCAAGAAGAAAACAAAGGGTAATAGGTCAAAAGATTCTGACAATTCCGATAATGAACTGACGTGTTATAACTGCCACAAGCCTGGCCACTTCAAACAAGAATGCCCACTTCTCAAAAACGACAAAGGAAAGAAAAAGAAGAACAAGGCTTTTGCAGCAACTTGGGATGATGAAGAAGGAGAGGAAGTTTCAGATAATAGCTCAAAGGAGACTAATTTGTGTCTTGTGGCAAAATCAGATTCAGAATCAAGCTCAGAGGAATCTAGTGAGGCAGGTGACTATTCTTATAAAGAACTTGTTTTTATGTGTCTTGATCTTACTAAAGAAGTTGATGCTATTGAATCTATAATTGAAAAACTGAAATCTGATAGGAGAGAACTTGCTCGTGAAAATTTTAGGTTAGAAACTGAACTTGAAAATATTCAAAACCTAGACTGTAAAAAATATAAAATTTTAGAATCAGAATTGACAAGACTTAAGAATAGCTTTGAGAATCTTGAAAAAGAAAACTTGAGTCTTAAGGAAATCATTGACACTAGGAAAAAGGAATTTATAAATAGATGCACCTCACTTGTCACTGAAAACACTACACTAAAAACCAAAGTCCAAAATCTTGAGAAATCTCTGAATAACTTTTCAAGAGGCGAAAAATCTTTCAACATGCTATTGGGAAATCAAATTTTTGCTAACAACAGAAAAGGACTAGGTTTTGGGAAAACACAAGCTGAGGATAATGCAAAAGGGAAGAGTGTCTTTGATAGATGTGAAATAATTGAACATCGTTTTGAAAATTGTAGTCATAGGAACAAGAACACAAAATTTATACAAGTTTGGGTTCCTAAGAATTCTACAAACAAATTTCATGTCTATTGGAACAAGAATGAAATGACAAAACAAATTTGGGTTCCAAAGGGTTTGTTTATTCAAAATGTTTCAGCCACTAACAATCATGGACCTATAAAAACAAATAGGTCACAAAAATCTTTCATCGTGTAGGTATGGTTGCGGGCTAAGGAACAACAACAGTGTTCTCTGGATTTTGGCTGTTCCAGAAACACAACGGGCAACAAAGCAAAGTTCCTTAGCCAAGTACAAGGGTGAAAGAATCACAATGGGAAACCACAAAAAATTATCAAAGGTAAAACAGGTAAAGGTATATTTATTTGATTGATAAATTAAATGTGATCATCTCCACCATATTCTGAATGAAATCAGCCAATATTGAGATGTTGTAGAGATGATGATTTTTTGATTCTGACTTGTTCACTGTTAAAATTTTGAGTTTGAGTTTTTGTGCACGCTTCATGGTTTGGTTTATCAAATTTAGTTATTGAGATTTTGGAGTGAATAAGAAATTCAGATGCAGATTACACTGGTAATATAGTTAATAGAAAAATTACTAGTGTAACGTGATTAATTTTTGAAACATTCATTTGCTGCATCGTTTTTCAAAGAAAATATCTGCATATTTTTCACTTGAAATAATTATCAAATAGCAGAATTTTTTTTCATATAACCCCCTCGAGAAAATCATTTTTTTGACCATATTTTCAGATTAGTCATTTTTATTGATTTTAAATGACAAATTTTGACTAATTCGACTCCCTACTAATTATCAAAAAGATAAATAGTGATTGAAAAGATGATAAGTGTTGATATTCAACATACATTACTCAAGACGGTATATTTGGAAAATTTCTTTAGGAATTCAAACAAGAAGTATAAGACTTTTTGTGGGTAAAGATTTCATGACCATTTCTATATCTATCATATTTCTATCGACCATTGTTTATCAAAGCATAAATATAGTTTGTCGATATGTGGTACTATAATCAGGGATCATTTGTTTTTCATGTAACATTTTTTTTATAAAAATAAATAAATATCCAAAGTATTCACTCTCGTTTAAAAGTCCTCACGGTTGTGCATGGGTGAATTACTTGGATTTTTGATTATGTGCTTCCATGCTCATTTAAAAGTCCTTACGGTTATGCATGTATGGAAAGCATATCAAAATTAATTGATTAAATAGACAAGTTGATTCTAATCCCATTTAAAAGTCCTCACGGTCATGCGTGGTTAGAAGATACTTGATTTCAGTTTTTAAAATTAAATTGGAATACTACTAATCTCATTTAAAAGTCCTAACGGTTATGCATGATTAGTAGATATTCAAATTCCTGATATAAATGTACCACAAGTTGATACAATTGTATGATTTTATATTAGAACATCATTTCCATTCTTTCTAAAAGTGGAATATGCGCCTAACAAGAGTAGTTATGATTTTTGTTTGATTTTTATTGAAGTTTAATATTTATATTCAATTTGAGTTTAATGTTGGATTAATATTGATCACTTAATCTATATTTTTCTCTAACACTATTATTCTTTTGCTCATAACAAAAGGGGGAGAGAAAAGTTAAGATTTTGTCAAATAGAATCAAGCAAAGGTCAAATAATTTTCCATTTGCATCTAGGCTTATTTGAATATTTCTATTTGCATGCATATATGTAGGGGGAGCACCATGTAGAGAGGAAGCATTCAAATAGGGGGAGCAATTAGAGTGTATCATTGACCAAATACATTTAACACGGTCAAAATCTTAAATATATGTTTGTTATCATCAAAAGGGGGAGATTGTATGAATATGCGCTTATATGATTTTGTTTGATGATAATAAACATATAAATTCATTTAAATGTATTTGGTAATGTACTATTTTGTTTTCATAGATTAAATAAATATTTGTTGAATAAAATAAATTACACAGAATTTGAATTCAAACAGAACAAGTTACACAGAATTTGAATTCAAACAGAAATTTTATTCAAACAAATATTTATTACAATCTTGAATAGTACAAATTCAAGATCTCACTATACATATACATTTTTGAATACATCACGATTTCATATTTACATTAATAACCTCACTACATATCACTCACACTAGTATTTTGTCTTCAACTGCATTCCAGTTTGAATCCAGCATCTGAGTAATCTGTAAAAATATTCACTAACGCAGTAAGATTGAAAAAGAAATATTTTTGCAACATAAAATAAAATATGATTTTTGAAAATATGATTTGCCTCAGTTATTTGGGTTGTTCATCATTATTCACATTTGAATTCATTATATACGAACAGTGTGACATGCACAGTGTATCACTGTACATGCCACAAGGCCGTGCACATTGATATACACTTGATCGATTTACAGTGACAGGAGAGCACAGGTCAAACCCAAATGAAAATCCGGGTTCAACTAAGATGCAATACAAATGAAATCATGTCATTAGCACAAGGTCAAACCCGAGTTTTTTAAAAAAACTGGGTTCAACACAAGGCAACATGAAGAATACAAAGCTTTGACAAATCAAAACTGGAAATACAAGCACATGAAACAACACAAATTAATTGCAACATGAATGTGCAGACCAATCAAAGACACGGTACACAAATGCAAGACCAAAGTGCAACAGAAACATGCTTGAAGACTACAGCACGACCAAGTATGGAGTGTACAAGTGCAAATGTCCAAACCACAACATGTAGGCAAACATGAAGTGAATACAACTACAAATGGATACTGCAGTGGACATGTATACAACATAATGAAGCAATATCACAATATCCAGATCAAATGCAATATCAAACTTCACAAGAAATGACCAGAGGACAAAGAAGTACAAAATGAAAACTACAAAGAACATCAACAATGCAACAATGTGCACCAGTCCAGCAGATACGTGAAGTGAATCAAGTTCAGGTCAGACAAGTCAGTAGTGTGCAAATGAAGATCACAAATGTGCAATACAGTGAAAATGCTCAATGCACTAATGAACAGAGAACATGCATGAAGAACCAGAAGTACAAGTGCAGGCAAGTGCACAACTTCACAACAAACAAGGCAATGCACTATGCAGTGTACAACTACAAGCCCAAGTGAAACCAAACCGCAAAGCCAGGCATGATACAGTGATACAAATGCAACACAGTGGGAACCACATGCAAGCCATCAAGTATACAATACAATAGTGACAAACATCATATATAGAAATGCCCAACACAAATGGCAAGATAATTCACAAAGCATATGATATGGCAATCAAAAATACTTGAAGACTACAACATCTAGTAGAGACCAAGTTCATATGCAATGAGAAGACCACAAAGACAACAATCAGTGACAACATATCCAGTTACAACTACAAGTCCAAGTTCGAAATCGAAAAATGCAGACTAACAGCTACATCAAAAGCAAACAACAACTCACATGTTTGAAACCACTTGAGTGCAACAGTGAAGCCATAAGAAATAAAGAAATGCAGATCAATAATATCAAGTCCAGTGATGTAAACAGTGAACAACAATGCAACGTTCAAGTGGAGACCAGTGAAGATGGCCAGAGACGAAGACAGGGATAAACACGAAAATGGCCGAAGCCATGTCAAGAGCAGGTGTTAACCAAGTCAGAATTCAACTCAAATTCATATCTTTGAAAAAGTCAGAGAAAATTAAAAAGGGAAAGTTTCTGCCGTATGAAGCAAAGATAAATCAAACATTTGAAAATCAAAGCTGTGGTAACAAGTAAAAGTATCAGGAAAGCCGTGCGCATCAGGAAAGCAACAAATTGGGAAAGTATCGAATTGATACAAAGGAATTCAAGTGTCTCGAATTCATATAAATACTGAACCAAAAACTCATCATCGACATCGAGTTCAATTGAAGCAATCATTAAACCAGCAACGAAAGAAATTACATACCGAAGCAAACAATGAACTCGATCAATAGAGGAGCAACACAATCTCGAAGTCAACCAATCAGTCTATCTCAAGAGAATAGATCACCAGAGAACGAGCGCGAGCAAACCAGAGAATTGAATTGGAAAAAGCCCCAATTTGGATCGCAAGAGCCGAAGCCCTAATTTCAGAACGAACAAAGAATACAACGTCGGCCGCCACTTTCTTCACATAGAAAAAGAAAAGATCGGGTTAAAGAATAAAAGGGCCGACCTTGATTTATAAAAGGGGTTTTTATTTTTAGAAGGCTTAAGTTTATTTTCATTAGGTTTTAAGTTTTAAATCTAGTTTTATTTGAGCAAAATTATGGAGTCGAGTTTGTATTTTAATTTTTGCTCCTGCTTTTATTTTTGAAGTTTGTTTTTCTTTTTTGAGTCAAAGAATTGGTAAATCACCACCTAGGTTGTAGGTAGTGTCGGATTGTCTAGTTAGAACTAGTTCATTGAGCAGGGTGTGCGAGTTTGCAAAACTCTATAGGCGGGAGCAGAGTTTGCGAGTTTGCAAAGCTCTATAGGCGGAGCAGGGGGAGCGAGTCTAGTAGAGTGTTGTGAGCGGGAGCAAGGGTTTGCGAGTCTGTAAGTGTGTTTGTAAGCGGGATACTGTTTAATTCTAATAGAAATCTAGGAATGCAGCAGTAGGCAGGGGTTGCCGAAGCTGGGTAAATTTTGTGTGTGATTTACTTTTCAGCATATTTATTTCTGCAGTTTATTTCTGTGTTTAAATCAAGAAAATTTGCTATAACCCTATTCACCCCCCCTCTAGGGTTAATCTAGATCCTACAAGTGGTATCAGAGCGAGGTATTTTTCTTTAACTCTAGAGTCATGAATTCATCAAATAATGCTTTTTCTGAGGGGCAATCTATTGTTAGGCCACCCATGTTTAACGGGAATGATCATGCTTATTGGAAAGTTAGGATGGGTATTTATCTTAGTTCTGTTGATTATGATGTTTGGGATATTATTGAAACTGGCTATAAATCTCCCACTATAACCTTTGGTGATACCGTGATTCCTAAACCTAAGGATAGGTGGGATGCTAACGATAAGAAATTGAAAACTACAAATTCCAAAGCAATGAACGCTTTGATCTGTGCTCTTGATAAAGATGAATTTAATAGAATTTCTCATTGTACAACAACATTGGAAATTTGGCACACTTTGGAGGTGGCACACGAAGGAACTTCTCAAGTCAAGGAGTCTCGTCTAGCCCTATTTAGCAATGAATATGAAAACTTTGTGATGGACAAAGGCGAGAGCATAAAGGACATGTTCGGACGCTTTTCAACTTTGGTTTCCAACGCTAGAGCGCTTGGGAAGTTATTCACTGAGGTAGAGCTTGTGAGGAAGGTGCTACGAGTCTTACCGATGAACTTTGAGGCAAAAGTCACGGCAATACAAGAATCGAAAGATCTGAGTAAACTAAGCATGGAGGAGTTGATTGGCAACTTGATGACATATGAGCTTGAGCTAAAAGCAAAAGAGGAACGCAACAACTCCGAACCAAAGAAGAAGACGATTGCCTTAAAGAGCAAAGAAGAGAGCGATGAAGATGAAGAAGATCCAATTGAAGAGCTTGCAATGGCTGTCAATAATCTTAGAAAATGGTCAAGATTCAAGCCACGCAAGAAGAAAACAAAGGGTAATAGGTCAAAAGATTCTGACAATTCCGATAATGAACTGACGTGTTATAACTGCCACAAGCCTGGCCACTTCAAACAAGAATGCCCACTTCTCAAAAACGACAAAGGAAAGAAAAAGAAGAACAAGGCTTTTGCAGCAACTTGGGATGATGAAGAAGGAGAGGAAGTTTCAGATAATAGCTCAAAGGAGACTAATTTGTGTCTTGTGGCAAAATCAGATTCAGAATCAAGCTCAGAGGAATCTAGTGAGGCAGGTGACTATTCTTATAAAGAACTTGTTTTTATGTGTCTTGATCTTACTAAAGAAGTTGATGCTATTGAATCTATAATTGAAAAACTGAAATCTGATAGGAGAGAACTTGCTCGTGAAAATTTTAGGTTAGAAACTGAACTTGAAAATATTCAAAACCTAGACTGTAAAAAATGTAAAATTTTAGAATCAAAATTGACAAGACTTAAGAATAGCTTTGAGAATCTTGAAAAAGAAAACTTGAGTCTTAAGGAAATCATTGACACTAGGAAAAAGGAATTTATAAATAGATGCACCTCACTTGTCACTGAAAACACTACACTAAAAACCAAAGTCCAAAATCTTGAGAAATCTCTGAATAACTTTTCAAGAGGCGAAAAATCTTTCAACATGCTATTGGGAAATCAAATTTTTGCTAACAACAGAAAAGGACTAGGTTTTGGGAAAACACAAGCCGAGGATAATGCAAAAGGGAAGAGTGTCTTTGATAGATGTGAAATAATTGAACATCGTTTTGAAAATTGTAGTCATAGGAACAAGAACACAAAATTTATACAAGTTTGGGTTCCTAAGAATTCTACAAACAAATTTCATGTCTATTGGAACAAGAATGAAATGACAAAACAAATTTGGGTTCCAAAGGGTTTGTTTATTCAAAATGTTTCAGCCACTAACAATCATGGACCTATAAAAACAAATAGGTCACAAAAATCTTTCATCGTGTAGGTATGGTTGCGGGCTAAGGAACAACAACAGTGTTCTCTGGATTTTGGCTGTTCCAGAAACACAACGGGCAACAAAGCAAAGTTCCTTAGCCAAGTACAAGGGTGAAAGAATCACAATGGGAAACCACAAAAAATTATCAAAGGTAAAACAGGTAAAGGTATATTTATTTGATTGATAAATTAAATGTGATCATCTCCACCATATTCTGAATGAAATCAGCCAATATTGAGATGTTGTAGAGATGATGATTTTTTGATTCTGACTTGTTCACTGTTAAAATTTTGAGTTTGAGTTTTTGTGCACGCTTCATGGTTTGGTTTATCAAATTTAGTTATTGAGATTTTGGAGTGAATAAGAAATTCAGATGCAGATTACACTGGTAATATAGTTAATAGAAAAATTACTAGTGTAACGTGATTAATTTTTGAAACATTCATTTGCTGCATCGTTTTTCAAAGAAAATATCTGCATATTTTTCACTTGAAATAATTATCAAATAGCAGAATTTTTTTTCATATAACCCCTTCGAGAAAATCATTTTTTTGACCATATTTTCAGATTAGTCATTTTTATTGATTTTAAATGACAAATTTTGACTGATTCGACTCCCTACTAATTATCAAAAAGATAAATAGTGATTGAAAAGATGATAAGTGTTGATATTCAACATACATTACTCAAGACGGTATATTTGGAAAATTTCTTTAGGAATTCAAACAAGAAGTATAAGACTTTTTGTGGGTAAAGATTTCATGACCATTTCTATATCTATCATATTTCTATCGACCATTGTTTATCAAAGCATAAATATAGTTTGTCGATATGTGGTACTATAATCAGGGATCATTTGTTTTTCATGTAACATTTTTTTTGTAAAAATAAATAAATATCCAAAGTATTCACTCTCATTTAAAAGTCCTCACGGTTGTGCATGGGTGAATTACTTGGATTTTTGATTATGTGCTTCCATGCTCATTTAAAAGTCCTTACGGTTATGCATGTATGGAAAGCATATCAAAATTAATTGATTAAATAGACAAGTTGATTCTAATCCCATTTAAAAGTCCTCACGGTCATGCGTGGTTAGAAGATACTTGATTTCAGTTTTTAAAATTAAATTGGAATACTACTAATCTCATTTAAAAGTCCTAACGGTTATGCATGATTAGTAGATATTCAAATTCCTGATATAAATGTACCACAAGTTGATACAATTGTATGATTTTATATTAGAACATCATTTCCATTCTTTCTAAAAGTGGAATATGCGCCTAACAAGAGTAGTTATGATTTTTGTTTGATTTTTATTGAAGTTTAATATTTATATTCAATTTGAGTTTAATGTTGGATTAATATTGATCACTTAATCTATATTTTTCTCTAACACTATTATTCTTTTGCTCATAACAAAAGGGGGAGAGAAAAGTTAAGATTTTGTCAAATAGAATCAAGCAAAGGTCAAATAATTTTCCATTTGCATCTAGGCTTATTTGAATATTTCTATTTGCATGCATATATGTAGGGGGAGCACCATGTAGAGAGGAAGCATTCAAATAGGGGGAGCAATTAGAGTGTATCATTGACCAAATACATTTAACACGGTCAAAATCTTTAATATATGTTTGTTATCATCAAAAGGGGGAGATTGTATGAATATGCGCTTATATGATTTTGTTTGATGATAATAAACATATAAATTCATTTAAATGTATTTGGTAATGTACTATTTTGTTTTCATAGATTAAATAAATATTTGTTGAATAAAATAAATTACACAGAATTTGAATTCAAACAGAACAAGTTACACAGAATTTGAATTCAAACAGAAATTTTATTCAAACAAATATTTATTACAATCTTGAATAGTACAAATTCAAGATCTCACTATACATATACATTTTTGAATACATCACGATTTCATATTTACATTAATAACCTCACTACATATCACTCACACTAGTATTTTGTCTTCAACTGCATTCCAGTTTGAATCCAGCATCTGAGTAATCTGTAAAAATATTCACTAACGCAGTAAGATTGAAAAAGAAATATTTTTGCAACATAAAATAAAATATGATTTTTGAAAATATGATTTGCCTCAGTTATTTGGGTTGTTCATCATTATTCACATTTGAATTCATTATATACGAACAGTGTGACATGCACAGTGTATCACTGTACATGCCACAAGGCCGTGCACATTGATATACACTTGATCGATTTACAGTGACAGGAGAGCACAGGTCAAACCAAATGAAAATCCGGGTTCAACTCAGATGCAATACAAATGAAATCACGTCATTAGCACAAGGTCAAACCCGAGTTTTTTAAAAAAACTGGGTTCAACACAAGGCAACATGAAGAATACAAAGCTTTGACAAATCAAAACTGGAAATACAAGCACATGAAACAACACAAATTAATTGCAACATGAATGTGCAGACCAATCAAAGACACGGTACACAAATGCAAGACCAAAGTGCAACAGAAACATGCTTGAAGACTACAGCACGACCAAGTATGGAGTGTACAAGTGCAAATGTCCAAACCACAACATGTAGGCAAACATGAAGTGAATACAACTACAAATGGATACTGCAGTGGACATGTATACAACATAATGAAGCAATATCACAATATCCAGATCAAATGCAATATCAAACTTCACAAGAAATGACCAGAGGACAAAGAAGTACAAAATGAAAACTACAAAGAACATCAACAATGCAACAATGTGCACCAGTCCAGCAGATACATGAAGTGAATCAAGTTCAGGTCAGACAAGTCAGTAGTGTGCAAATGAAGATCACAAATGTGCAATACAGTGAAAATGCTCAATGCACTAATGAACAGAGAACATGCATGAAGAACCAGAAGTACAAGTGCAGGCAAGTGCACAACTTCACAACAAACAAGGCAATGCACTATGCAGTGTACAACTACAAGCCCAAGTGAAACCAAACCGCAAAGCCAGGCATGATACAGTGATACAAATGCAACACAGTGGGAACCACATGCAAGCCATCAAGTATACAATACAATAGTGACAAACATCATATATAGAAATGCCCAACACAAATGGCCACAGAATTGCACAAAGCATATGATATGGCAATCAAAAATACTTGAAGACTACAGCATCAAGTAGAGACCAAGTTCATATGCAATGAGAAGACCACAAAGACAACAGTCAGTGCCAACATGTCTAGTTACAACTACAAGTCCAAATTCGAAATCGAAAAATGCAGACTAACTACTACATCAAAAGCAAACAACAACTCACATGTTTGAAACCACTCGAGTGCAACAGTGAAGCCATAAGAAATAAAGAAATGCAGATCAATGATATCAAGTCCAGTGATGTAAACAATGAACAACAACGCAATGTTCAAGTGGAGACCAGTGAAGATGGCCAGAGACGAAGACAGGGATAAACACAAAGATGGCCGAAGCCATGTCAAGAGCAGGTGTTAACCAAGTAAGTATTCAACTCAAATTCGTATCTTTGAAAAAGTCAGAGAAAATTAAAAAGGGAAAGTTTCTGCCGTATGAACCAAAGATAAATCAAACATTTGAAAATCAAAGCCGTGAGTAACAAGTAAAAATATCAGGAAAGCCGTGCGCATCAGGAAAGCAACAAATTGGGAAAGTATCGAATTGATACAAAGGAATTCAAGTGTATCGAATTCATATAAATACTGAACCCAAAACTCATTATCGGCATCGAGTTCAATTGAAGCAATCATTAAACCAGCAACGAAAGAAATTACATACCGAAGCAAACAACGAACTCGATCAACAGAGGAGCAACGCAATCTCGAAGTTAACCAAGCAGTCTATCTCAAGAGAATAGATCATCAGAGAACGAGCGCGAGCAAACCAGAGAATTGAATTGGAAAAAGCACCAATTTGGATCGCAAGTGCCGAAGCCCTAATTTCAGAACGAACAAAGAATACAACGTCGGCCGCCACTTTCTTCACATAGCAAAAGAAAAGATCGGGTTAAAGAATAAAAGGGCCGGCCTTGATTTATAAAAGGGGTTTTTATTTTTAGAAGGCTTAAGTTTATTTTTCAATAGGGTTTAAGTTTTAAATCTAGTTTTATTTGAGCAAATTATGGAGTCAAGTTTGTATTTTAATTTTTGCTCCTGCTTTTATTTTTGAAGTTTGTTTTTCTTTTTCGAGTCAAAAAATTGGTAAATCGCCACCTAGGTTGTAGGTATATCAGATTGTATAGAGAATTAGTTCAGTGAGCAGGGTGTGCGAGTTTGCAAAACTCTATAGGCGGGAGCAGAGTTTGCGAGTTTGCAAAGCTCTATAGGCGGAGCAGGGGGTGCGAGTCTAGTCTAGTGTTTGTGAGCGGGAGCAAGGGTTTGCGAGTCTATAAGAGTGTTTGTAAGCGGGATACTGTTTAATTCTAATAGAAATCTGGGAATGCAGCAGTAGGCAGGAGTTGCCGAAGCTGGGTAAATTTTGTGTGTGATTTACTTTTCAGCATATTTATTTCTGCAGTTTATTTCTGTGTTTAAATCAATAAAATTTGCTATAACCCTATTCACCCCCTCTAGGGTTAATCTAGATCCTACAATCTCCTCCAATTCTGCGTTTGCACGATGTGTGCAGCGGGAGGCCTGATAGTAGTTTCATTTTCCAATAAGCATTACGGATTTGAATTTTAAATTCTTTTGTTGTTTGTTTTAAAGATAAAACTGTTTTCGTTTGCTCATACTAGTGCCATGGCTGACCTGGAGTTTATTGTTCCCTATCTAAACTCTAGGTGCCCATAATTTTCCACACGGGCAGTCTGGAGTTGGGTTTTTCAGATAATCAAATAGTAGGTGTAGATTCGAGAGCCTTCGAAGCCTTTGGATTTGTGGATCGCATTTGCTACACTTCAGCATTCATGGCTGACCTTGCTTAATACAATGTGATGGGGACTTTTCGCTTCGCGTTTGGAAAGCATGTTGGTGGATCTAGTCTTTAGAGTTTTTGGAGCTTTAGCTATGGAGTTGCATATGCAGTTGACGTTAGAGTTCCTTCTGTGGAGTTCAAGTTTATGTTATCTCTTTCACTGTTGTATCTTGTCCTTGATATTTGTATCCATATCTCAATTATATCATTATTGTATCACATATTGTACTGTTGTATGTCAATTATATTATTCATTCTTCCGTTGTGTTTTTGTACATAATGTGTTATAAGCTCCGGCACGAGTCAAATTTCAACGGTTGAATCTGTGGCATTCGAGTACAAGTGAAGTACGGGTGTCGATTATCGAACACTGAAATTTGGATCGTGATGATTACAGCTTACCAAACCCAATGATCTATGCCCTATTGGGCTTGTATTTCGACTTAGTTGGAATTCGGTCCAATAAAGGTGTGGGTTTTATATTTGGTATGAGAGCTTAGTTTAGTCGATCAAAGGAATTATGATACACTGAGAGAACGCATTTTAACTTTTACCTAAAATTATATGTATTTACACCAACAATATAAATTCCAAATGTAGAAGTAGTTATGACCATATATTAGAAGGACGGATGAGCCCTAATAAATAGAGTTAAAATTATTCACATATCTCAACTACCGCATGGAGACTGCGTTGTATCATGATGCACTGAACAAGAAGAGCATTAGCCTGACATATAGAAGAATCCAAGTGGCTAAATGGTACATAACTCCTTTATTCGACCTAGGTTGCCTTATGATTGTATATTGTGATGGATTGCTGATTAAAAATGTATATTTCATCTGGACAAATAGGAAGTAAGAACCTATATGTTGCAAGCATCTGGAAGCAAGTTGCGAAGAAGGAGTGGAGCAAGTTCCCACAAGAATGTGTGTATAAACCACCACAAAAGACGATAACTGAATTTTTGATGAAGATGGATTAAGATTGAGTAGGCAAGAAGGAAAGTCCAAAAAAGGACAAGAAAAGTACATCTCTAAGTGTAACCCTATGTGGAAAAATTTGATAAATGATTTTGGAAAATTCCTTGAAATATTTTGAATGAGTTTTTAAAGGTTTTATTGGAAGTTGTTGTTTTGAAGAAGTAATGAAATTTCAAAATTCTTAGTTTAAAAATTGGTTGGGTCAAAAGTTTTTGATTTAATGATTTGTGATAAAAGGGTATTTCATTTTGAAATGAGTGAAAAATGGGGCGTAAGTTTGGCTCATGATTTTTTCTATTTCGTAGGTTTGAATATTTTTTAAAAAATTCTCCAAGGGGTAGATAAATGGAAATGGTACTTGATTAGAATAGGATAAATGGAATAGAAGGGTAAGAACGCCCGGTAATGATAATTAGAATGAATATTCCCGTATAAGAAAAATACGGAGAATGAAATAGATTGTATCTCTTTTCATACTAATGAAGAAAATCTCAATGACTAAAACAGTATGTGAATGCACTAAATGACTCAATGTTGGAAAATTTCGATAGAAATAGCATTAGGAATTTATATATAGAAATAGGATAAATAATCTAATTAGAAATAATATAGGGGAAAAGCAATAGGAATATGATGGAAGGAATGGATAAAATTCCATAGATATGTAGTACTTGTACATATATCTTAGATAGATGTTGCAATTACACATATCTTTTAGAAGTCCCACTCATATGCTACTAAAATCTCCGCTAAAGGTGAAAGCAGAAATTGCATGATTAATAGGAAGATAATTGGATGGAAGTTATCCTCATCTACTATGGTTTTCATTTTTATAAGGTTATAAATGATTTTTTGAAAATGGTTTGGTATGACAATTGAGTTTTCGAATGTTTTGAGTTAAAAATCCTACTTTCTAAAGATGTGAATCTCTGTTATAGAAATTATTTGAAAAGGGAAAATTTTCATAGCTCCTATTTGGACACCAAGCAATTTTTTAATTTGACGAAAAGTTTCTAAGTTCATATTTCAAAGATAAAGATTTTGGATTACATGATTCATAATTACGAAGTTTTATTTTTAAAAAGTTATGGTAAACAAAACCATTTTTTGATATGGAGTAGATAGGGATAAGTGCCTAGGTAGGATGGTGAAAAGGTTAATTCTATGAATAAAATAGCTACAGATGCTCATACGTTAGCAATAAGAAATCCCCATTGAATATAAGGGATACTATAATAAACTTATGAACCTTATTTTAGATGTGTGGAAGCCATAATAAGAACCCTCAAAAGAATCGGCAACGGTAGAAAGTACATTTTTGTGACTCCTAGATTAAACTCCTACGGAATATCAAGGATAAATGAAGTAAATGCCAAAGTTTCGGTATACTTCCAAAGAGATTTTAATCGAAAGAAGATAGTAGTATGATCGGAGAAGAGAGTATCAAGATGGCAAACACACATAAAGGATGTTGGCTATCTTAAGGTGAAAGAAGGCAAGATAGATGGTAGAAGTTATTCCACTAAGCCAATTTTTCAATAAGTCATTCTAAACGTGCATAATTTATATTTTTTACCTACTACGGTGTAGGATGCATAATTTATTCTATAATCGAGTGTAATAATTAAAGTAATGGATGGAACCCATTTATTAGAAGGCTACGATATAAGTGAAGACTTGTGGATTATATTTGAATGGTATACTAGAAATGTCCATCTTAATTAAGTGAGGAGTGATAAGGCCACAACATAATTAACACCAGTAGATGATGAAGGGCAACTTCCAGTAATTATTTCTTTTAGCATTTTGGATTGCAATCGCTAGTTGTCTCCCTTTGGATATTGGAAAAGCATATGATACGATATGAGATATGTTCCTATTTGATTATTATGTTGATGGTTTGGACAAGCTTTGACGCTATATAAATATGTTAGGAAACAGTGTAAATAAGGAGACCTTATAAAGACACTTTACTAGCGATAAAATGTAGTTAAAGCTAGATGCTAATTACGAAATTAGCTTAGCAACTAGAATGCTCGGATCCCTAAAACTTTATATGTTTGGGAAAAATAAATTTTAGCGAGCAAAGAACATGGAAATGTTATTGCAAATTCATGGGTCATTATCGCTATGCCCTAAAAGCTAAAATTTATAAATACGCTTTAAGTTAGTTTACTGTTTTAGAAATAAAGGAAAGGTTCCCCAAATATATGATTAACTTCATAACGCAATGGTCAATCATATGCATTAACTCAGGAACAGAGTCCCGATTACGTTAAGACGTGGCTTGATTTCTTTAAGGAGGGAAGGCAAAAGTTTTGAAAAGTTGTGTTAGAATTTTTTTGAAATTTTTTGTTTAAATGTTTTTGAGAAGTTGGGTTCAAATGCTTTTGGAGAAATTTATTCAATTGCTTTTGGGGAAAAAATATGGTGTTTAAATGCTTTTAAAAATTTGAGTATTCAAACTACTTTGCAAGTTTGTTTGAAAGGGGAAAGGTTTTCTTCTGAAATGAGAAAATTTTTAATTTTTAATTGCTACATGCATAACGTAGGAAGCATCGACGTGTTAGTAAATATGATTTTTACTGTCCGACAAGGGTGATAGTGTACTAAACATAAATAATAACAAGGGAAAGGCTGTTTTAGCTTTGGAATTTTCATACCATATTGGTAGTGAAATGAAACTTGTATTTAGGATAATTACATCTCAACATAAAAAATAAACCTCCTATGCAAATTGTACTTTGAAAAGTCATAAGAGTTTTGTGGGGAATAAAGAAGGTTCATAAGTATAACGAAATAGGTACCCAAAATAAAGGTGGAAATGTGAAATTTTCTACCTAGATTCTTTTTTGGCATAGGATTATAGATTTAGTAATCTAACTTTTCAAAAAAATTGTGTTGGAAATTATATGTTAGGTTTTGGATGGCACAGATTGGATGCACAATTTGTTGGACCATACCCCTACTTGTAGGAGTGTGGAAATTTATTATGTGAAAAATGATTTTATTTTCATTTTTGGAAGTTTGCATACATATAGAACTACTAGTATATCTAGGTTATTTGCTTGCATTTTCAAAATATTTTTAAAAGAATGCATTCATGTAACGATCCTGACTTTTAAGCTTAATTAAATTTGTTAATTAATTTAATTTTTGAATTTAATTGTAAATTAATGGTGAGTTAGTTTGAATTTTTCCAAATTTTATAAAGATATGTGTTTGGTTTGTGTTTATATAGATAAATAATAATTTGAGATTTGAATTTGAAATTCAAATGTTAATATTTAATTGGACTTAAAGAAAATTTTATATTTGAAACGAAAATATAATAAGTATGATTACTTATGTTTAAAATGAAAATTTTAAAATAAGTATTTGTTAATAAGTTTAATATCTTAAGTTTAAAAATATAAATGTATTGAAAATAAAAATTGTATTTAGTAACTTATAAATATTTATTAGTAACATATAATTTAATTTCAAACCATTTTTCTTTAATTTTTATAAGTATAAATAATACATAAGAAAGTATTAAATAATTATTTTTAACATTTGTAAACTATTAGTAAAGGGTTTTGACAAATGTAAATAATTTAGAAACATATATTGACAAGTGTCACAAATTATATACAAGTGGCATTATCTCTTTCTTAAGTTAAAATAAATAATTTATAAGTAATATGGCTATCATTCAGTTCAAAACTTTTTTTATCTTCACTTCTAAAAAATCAAGACTATCTTCAAACCAAAATCTGAAAAGAAAACTAAAAAAAAATCAAAACCAGAGGAATCGGAAGGAAATTTCAAATCTGGAAAATTAAAGAAAGCAAGCATAGATTCAGCAAAAAATAAAGTGTTCAAACCTAGAAAATCAATGACTTCAACCTGAGTTTGAAGCTTCAGGAAACTTAAAGCAAAGTAGAGGATCAAGTAAATCAAATGCAAATTTAATCAAAAATAGTCTGGTTCTCTATTCCAACTCAGGTGAGCAAACTTCTTCGACCCGATCTTTGAATTTATATGATGTGTTATGCTTGTTTCTATAAAGTAGTGAAAATTAGGTTGCACGGATGTAAATATTATTGTTGTATAGATAGATAGGCAGATGTTTAAGCATGCATTCCTATACCTATGCAATCACAAGGTTCTGTCTTGATTACAGATATTAAGAAATAAATTCAAAGATCAATTACTCTTCACCTGATCTCCTATAGGATGTATGTTACAAAAATAATATACTTGTAATAACAAGATATTGGGTTTAAAATATTTTTAAGGATGAACCTGAAGAACACTTAACAAGAAAGAGAAATTACAATGGAATTTGAAACTATATCAAAATCACGACCTAAATGATTCGTTGTTTCAAGTATATAATTGATTTTTTTATCGAAATCTATGAATTTTAAAATTATAACCATGATTTTTAAGCTCGAAATGCAAGTGAAATAGCAAGTTGAACAGAAAACACAGATTGGGTAATTTCTGATAAACGAGGGGATGATGAGCTTCGAGATTTACGTGGAAGGTTGCTTGAGTATTGGAGATTTGTGGAAAAATGTCCGGATTTTTTTTAATTAATTCAAGTAATGGATAGAAGAGGAATTAGCGCTTAAGCACCTGTTTTGATCAATATTGTTACTCAAACGATCGCGAGGTCATCTACGAGCTGGAAGTGATCGCGACCGAGGGAAAAGGAGAAGACGACTGTGGTGGAAATTCTGATGGAATGGGTATAGCTCCGGTGGCTAGAATTGGTGGTGCAAGGCGATGTTTGTCATCAGGGGTTGGGTTTCAAGCGGTAAGTGGAAGGCTCGATTTTGATTCGTTATCGAATTCTTGGATCTAGGTGGTCGGTTGGGTTAAGGTTGTCATGGTCGACGTGTAGGTCTTGGCAAGACCGGTCGACGTAGTCACAATTGTGTGCATCGTGCACGAGCATTTAACTGTGTATCAGTTGTTTTTGAAGGAAGGAGAAACAGTAGAATACTCGAGTCGAACTCGAAGTAATTAGCGAGGAAACTCGAAGCAGATGAGGATGTAAGAGAACTCGAGGCAGGCTCGGGTTGATAGGGCTTTTAGCTCGAGTTTGAATTGGGAAATGATCTGGTTCAAAATTTAAGTTAATTTTTTAGGGAAAGGTTTAACAAAGTTTTCAATATAAAGCATCGACAAGTTAAAAACAAGTTTTTCAAGTTTTGAAATAAGTTTCTAAGACTTGGTTTTAAAGTCAAAGATATGTTAGAATTATTTTGGGTTTTTAATAATTTTATTGAAATGATTATAAAAAATATTTTTAAGTATTTCAAATGGAATTTGATGATGTGATTAATAAAAGCGATGTAAAGTCTCAAGTTGATATATGAATAAAATAATAATAATTACTTTGTTTCAAAAATTAATGGTTTAAGGATTAAATGTTTTAAAGTTAATTGATTTAAAAAGATAATCACTTTGTGTAATTCAATTAAGATTAATTTATTTGAGATTAAATTAAAGAATAATTGATGTTTTAATTAAAATTAAAAGTAATTAATTACTTAAAAATAATTACTTAATTGAAAGTAATTAATGATTAAAGGTGGGTTAATCAAGCGATTGAAGAATAATTAAATTAAGGCTAACTAATTTGATGATAAATTATTAAAGGTAATTAATTTAGGAATAATTAATTTATTTAAGGTCAAATTAATTTATGAAAATGATAAAGGGATGATGCATTAATTAAAGGTTTACTTCCTTAATTATTTAAAGGATAATTAATTTGTGTAATTAGTTAATCAAGGTAATTAATTTGAGAATAATTGATTAAAGGATAATTGCATAATTAAGAGGTTAATCAATTTATTATTAATGTTTAATTAATAAATGATTTAAGGATAATTAATTAAGATGATTGTAATTAATTAACATTAATTAACCAAGATTAGTGACTAATCTGATTTAAATTTATCAGATAATTAATTGGTATTACTTATGGATGTTGAATTGGAAGATTTAATTGTTTGATACCCCTGATATATGATGCTTTGCGTTATGAATTACCTTGATTTGTGCTGTGATCTGTTATATAATTTATTTATCTGTGATGTAATTCATTTTCTACGAGGAACTTATATTATTCATCCATAATCTGTAAATGATGATAAGCGTTATAAATTATACCGCTTATCGATATTTCTGTATTTGAATCTGCAATGGCTGATGATGTTGCACTATTGTGTGTGAAACCCCTGGACTACTCTATACACACACAAATATGGATTGCACGTGGAAATCAGTTAATTCACAGAATTTTAAAATAGTTTTGAATTTGAATTTTAAATCCAAATGGTTTTGGAAATGGTTTGGGTTTAAAGTGAAAATCTTTTGAAAAGGTGTTTTAAAAATGAAAGTTATTTTGAATAACTTAATGAAGATTTGAAATTTGAATAATTTGATTTAAATTGGAATTCAATATCTGAAATTGAATTCTATATTTGGTATTTATGACGTAAAAAAGTTATCCAAACTATAAATGTGTTTATATGGGTTTTTAAAACCATTTTAAAAGTGTGGTTTTGAGAATTTGAATTTAACCCAAGTTTATATTTGAAAGGCCTTAACTCGTGCAAATATAATCGGGTTTTCCGAAATGAAAATAAGTGATTTCAAATAATAATAGTTTTTATATAAGGAAAGAATTTCCAAATTACGATGAAAAGATTTCAAGTTTGAAATAGAATGACTTTGAAAGTTATGAATGAATCTTTGGAAATGATTTTTGAAAGCTATGAATTAAATCTTTGGTTGGATGAGTTAATCCAATTTGAAAACAGAAATCATTTTGAAAGGCTATAAATGAATCTTTTTTAAAGATTGGTGCAGTTTATTTTCAAATTGAAAAGGGATCTGAAAAGCGTATCTTTTGTATAAAGGATTTGAATTGGAAAGATATTAATGAATCTTTGTGAAAGATTGGTAAACTTTGTGAACTTTGTGAAGTGAATCTTTTGTTCAAAAAGATTTGTAAATGGTAATTTGTTTAACCATTTGAAAGAAAAGTTTTGGATGATAAGTTGTGACTTAACTGAGATCCCATATCCATATGTATTTTTAAATATTGCGCTCATTATTCGGTTTAGCCGCGAGAGGACCTTTGTGTCGTATAACCCATTCCGGATAGTGATACGACGTTATGGATAACAATTGAAGACCGGTGGTGAAGGCCGGATATTTTCGAAAACGAAAAGATTTCTTGTCAAATGTCTATGCATTGGCTGATCCCCGGTATAGAGATTAGAGCACCCTTTGTGATAGGGAGTCCGGATGTGCAAGGGCTTCTTTATGAAGTGCCTTCGGTTCTGTTAGAACCCAAAACAGACTTGTATGGATGTGTGTCTGACATTACACTTTGAGATGTAAAACCGGTTTCTATCAAATACATTTCTGTTTGGTGGCCGAGATTTATTCTCTTAGCTTAACACCCTTCTCTAAGACATACGAGCTCAGAGGTTATGTAGTTGATGGGTACTAGTGATACATTCCCAATTTAGTAATGTGGCATACGAAGTGTTGCTGATCATTTGTTGGTCAAAGTAAGGCTTGTGAAAAGTGTAGCTTTGTGGACGCGACTGCATCAGGACCTTACACCCCGGAAATGGTCGAAACAGGAAAGACGTAGCAAGGTTTTAGGGGTCGCGCCCCTAAGGTATGTCCATTTCTTATGGATAGAGGTGATATCATGGTATCGAGCCCAGATATTTAACCTATATGGTTACTGCAAACATATTACTTTGTGGTTGTTGGTATGAGCGCTCGGATAAAGGTTGGTTACGACCGAGAATGGAATATCTTAGGTGATACTCCCGGGAAGGGGGTACACTGGCCTTATATTGACAGAGAACTGAGGGATTGTTCTCGAGGCGTCCCTCCAGAGGCGTACCCATGTGGCCTAGGAAGTTCCTTAGCCTGACCGTTTGTTGGAAATCCATTCATCCATTACGCGACTTGTACGGTTTTAGTTGTATTACCTGCCATCTACTTATGGTGGCGCCCCACTGTTTAGACAGTAGCTATAGTAGGCATAGTACGGAATGTCTATGCTAGTTAGGATTTATATTATACTTTTGAAATATTTTCTACACTATGCACTAATAATAATATCAAAATGGTTTTCGCGTATCAAGCATTCTTGACTATTATAAGGAGAAATCTCCTCCAATTCTGCGTTTGCATGGTGTGTGTGGCGGGAGGCCTTATGGTATTTTCATTTTCAAAAAAGCATTGCGGATTTCAATGTTTTAAAACTCTTTGTTGTTTTGTTTTAAAGGTAAACTGTTTTTGTTTGCTCATACCAGTCCTATGACTGACCTTGCTCATCTAGGTGAAACGTGATGGGTGTTCTCGCTCTTTGTTAGGTGGCGAGCAGGAGACTCTTACCCCTACACGTCCTCTTTACGGGGTTGGTTAGGCGGAGGCCATGACAGTCGAAAGGCTGGCCGTAAAAGCAAGGGCAGGGTACCAGTGTAGGCCACGGCGGGGCTGGTATGGTTGAAAATCCTACCAATCAGGAGTGGCCGTTGTCAGACGGTCGAAGACCCGAGACTTCTACATTTGGTATCAGAGTTGAAGGTTGAAACTTTAGCTCAGGAGTATAACACATTAAGTAACTCATTAGAGATAGGGTGAAGTATACCTTAGAATGAGTATATCCCTAAGATATCCGTCTGAATGCCTCAGTGAATTCTCTTACTGACCAATGATAGTGAGTATGAGTGCAAGAAGAGGACGAGATAGGGGATAGGGGAGTACCACTACAAATGGTCAGTACCCTGCAATAGCCGAAACAAGTTTCTCTATCAATCTCCCTTGATTCCTCTTTTGAATTCTATTATGATTCCTGGCAGCTTCACAAAAAGCTTTGATATATTTGCATGGGACACAAACTCCAGATGGGTCAGAATTGTTTGTTTGGATGAATTGTTTGCTTTTTTTTGCTATGGGTAATAGGTATATTTTGTTGTTTAAACTAAAAGTTTTGGGATTGTATCCATATATCTGTCTATTCTTTGGGGTATTCCGACTTGAGCTTGGAATCCATACCCAGTGTTTGAGAATTATGGAAGATTAAATTCATTTATTTGTTCTTTTGGGTCTCGATATATTCTACGAGGGATTAGTTATCCTTTAAACTAGTCAATACTGATGTGTATTCGTAGATCTGGTGACCCGAGTATCTTGATTCGTTCTTTCATCCATTATTGATATTCTGATTGGTAAGCCAAATGCAGAATAGATACCCAGTTGATTTGGAAATTGTCTCTCTGTTTTTGTGTATCCATCCTTTGTTGTCTCCCTGCTTTCAAATTTCGAGGACGAAATTTTCTTAAGGGGGGAAACATTAACGACCCCGATTTTTGAGCTAAATTTAAATTGTTAATTAACTTAATTTTTGAATTTAATTGTAAATTAATGGTGAGTTAATTTAAATTTTTCCAAATTTCATAAAAATATGTGTTTGGTTTGTGTTTATATATATATAAATAATAATTTGAGATTTGAATTTGAAATTCAAATGTTAATATTTAATTGGACTTAAAGAAACTTTTATATTTGAAACAAAAATATAATAAGTATGATTACTTAAGTTTAAAATGAAAATTTTAAAATAAGTATTTGTTAATAAGTTTAATATCTTAAGTTTAAAAATATAAATGTATTGAAAATAAAAATTGTATTTATTAACTTATAAATATTTATTAGTAATGTATAATTTAATTTCAAACCATTTTTCTTTAATTTGTATAAATATAAATATTACATAAGAAAGTATTAAATAATTGTTTTAAACATTTGCAAACTATTACTAAAGGGTTTTGACAAATGTAAATTATTTAGAAACATATATTAACAAGTGTTCACAAATTATATACAAGTGGCGTTATCTCTTTCTTAAGTTAATTATAAGTAATATGGTTATCATTCAGTTCAAAACTTTTTTATCTTCACTTCTAAAAGAAATAAAACTATCTTAAAACCAAAATCTGAAAAGAAAACTAAAAAGAAATCAAATCCAGAGGAATCAGAAGGAAAATTTCAAATCTGGAAAATTAAAGAAAGCAAGATGGATTCGGCAAAAAATAAAGTGTTCAAACCTGGAAAATCAATGTCTTAAACCTAAGTTTGAAGATTCAGGAAATTTAAAACAAAGCAGAGGATCAAGCAAATCAAATGCAAATTTAATCAAAAATAGTCTGGTTCTCTATTCCAACTCTGGTGAGCAAAGTTCTTCGACCCGATCTTTGAATTTATATGATGTGTTATGGTTGTTTCTGTAAAGTAGTGAAATTGGGTTGCATGGATGTAAATATTGTTGTTGTATAAATAGATGGCAGATGTTTAAACATGCATGCCTGTACATATGCATTCACAAGGTTCTATCTTGGTTACAGATTTTAAGAAATAAATTCAAAGATCAATTACTCCTCACCCAATCTCCTATAGGATGTATGTTACAAAAAAATATACTTGTAATGACAAGATATTGGGTTTAAAAATATTTTTAAGGATGAATCTGAAGAACATTTAACAAGAAAGAGGAATTACAATGGAATTTGAAACATATCTAAATCACGACCTGAGTGATTCATTGTTTCAAGTACATAAATTGATTTGTTATCGAAATCTATGAATTTTAAAATTATAACCATGATTTTTAAGCTTGAAATGCAGGTGAAATAGCAAGTTGAACAGAAAACACAGATTGGGTAATTTCTGATAAGCGAGGGGATGATGTGCTTCGAGATTTACGTGGAAGGTTGCCTGAGTATTGGAGATTTGTTGAAAAATGTCCATATTTTTTTTAATTAATTCAAGTAATGGATCGAAGAGGAATTAGGGCTTAAGCACCTGTTTTGATCAATATTGGTACTGAGACGATCACAGGGTCATTAGCGAGCTGGAAGTGATCGCGATCGGGGGAAAAGGAGAAGAGGACTATGGTGGAAGTTTTGATGGAACGGCTATAGCTCCGGCGACTGGAATCGGTGGCGCAAGGCGATATTTGTCATCAGGGGTTGGGTTTCAAGCGGTAGGTGGAAGGCTCGATTTTGATTTGTTATCGAATTCTTGGATCTGGGTGGTCGGTTAGGTTGAGGTGGTCATGATCGACGTGTAGGTGGTGGCAAGACTGATCGGAGGTGGTCAGAATTGTGTGCATCGCGCATGAGCATTTGACTGTGTATCAGTTGTTTTTGAAGGAAGGAGAAGCAGTAGAATACTCGAGTCGAACTCAAAGTAATTAGCGTGGAAACTTGAAGCAGATGAGGAAGTAAGAGAACTCGAGGCAGGCTCGGGTTGATGGGGCTTTTGGCTCGAGTTTGAACTGGGTAATGATCTGGTTCAAAATTTAAGTTAATTTTTAAGGGAAAAGGTTTAACAAAGTTTTCAAAATAAAGCATCAACAAGTTGAAAACAAGTTTTTCAAGTTTTAAAATAAGTTTCGAAGACTTGGTTTTAAAGTCAAAGATATGTTAGAATTGTTTTGGGTTTTTAATAATTTTATTGAAATGATTATATAAAATATTTTTAAATATTTCAAATGGAATTTGATGATGTGATTAATAAAAGCGATGTAAAGTCTCAAGTTGATTTATGAATAAAAAATAATAATTACTTTAAATCTATGGTTTAAATGTTTTAAAGTTAATTGCTTTAAAAAGATAATCACTTTGTGTAGTTCAATTAAGATTAATTTATTTAAGATTAAATTAAAGAATAATTGATTTATTCCTTAATTGATGTTTTAATTGAAATTGAAAGTAATTAATTACTTAAAAATAATTACTTAATTGAAAGTAATTAATGATTAAAGGTGGGTTAATCAAGCGATTGAAGAATAATTAAATTAAGGCCTATTAATCTGGATGATAAATTAGCAATGGTAATTAATTTAGAAATAATTAATTTATTTAAGGTCAAATTAATTTATGAAAATGATAAAGGGATGATGTACTAATTAAAGGTTTACTTCCTTAATTATTTAAAGGATAATTAATTCGTGTAATTAGTTAATCAAGGTAATTAATCTGAAAATAATTGATTAAAGGATAATTGCATAATTAAGGGGTTAATCAATTTATTATGAATGTTTCATTAATAAATGATTTAAGGATAATTAATTAAGACGATTGTAATTAATTAACATTAATTAACCAAGATTAGCGACTAATCAGATTTAAATTTATCAGATAATTAATTGGTATTACTTATGGATGTTGGATTAGATAATTTAATTGTTTGATACGCCTGATATATGATGCTTTGCATCATGAATTACCTTGATTTGTGCTGTAATTTGTGATATAATTTATTTATCTACGATGCAATTCATTTTCAGCGATGAACTTATATTATTCGTCCATAATCTGTAAATGAAGATAAGCGTTATAGATTATACCACTTATGGATATTTCTATATTTGAATCTGTAATGGTTGATGATGTTGCACTATTGTGTGTGAAACCCCTGGACTACACTATACACACACAAATATGGATTGCACGTGGAAATCAATTAAGTCATATATTTTTAAAATAGTTTTGAATTTGAATTTAAGTCCAAATGGTTTTGGAAATGGTTTGGGTTTAAAGTGAAAAACTTTTGAAAAGGTGTTTTAAAAATGAAAGTTGTTTTGAATAACTTAATAAAGATTTGAAATTTGAATAATTTGATTTAAATTGGAATTCAATATCTGAAATTGAATTCTATATTTGGTATTTATGATGTGAAAAGGTTATACAAACTATAAATGTGTTTATATGGGTTTTTAAAACATTTTAAAAGTATGGTTTTGGGAATTTGAATTTAACCCAAGTTTGTATTTGAAAGGCCTTAACTCGTGCAAATATAATGGGGTTTTCCGAAATGGAAACAAGTGGTTTCAAATAATAATAGTTTTTATATAGGGAAAGCATTTCCAAATTATGATGAAAAAATTTCAAGTTTGAAATAGAATTGCTTTGTAAGTTATGAATGAATCTTTGGAAATGATTTTTGAAAGCTATGAATTAAATCTTTGACTGGATGAGTTAATCCAATTTGAAAAGAGAAATCCCTTTGAATGGCTATAAATGAATCTTTATTAAAGATTGGTGAAGTTTATTTTCAAATTGAAAAGGGATCTGAAAAGCATATCTTTTGTATAAAGGATTTGAATTGGAAAGATATTAATGAATCTTTGTAAAAGATTTGTAGACTTTGTGAACTTTGTGAAGTGAATCTTTTGTTCAAAAAGATTTGTAAATGGTAATTTTTTTAACTATTTGAAAGAAAAGTTTTGGATAATTAGTTGTGACTTAACCGAGATCCCATATCCATATTTTTTTAAATATTGTGCTAATTTTCGGCTTAGCCGGGAGAGGACCTTTGTGTCGTATAATCCATTCTGGATAGTGATACGACATTATGGACAGCAATTGAGGACCAGTGGTGAAGACCGAATATTTTCGAAAACGAAAGGATTTCTTGTTGATTGTCTCTGCATCGGCTGTTCCCCGGTACAGAGATTAGAGCACCCTTTGTGATGGGGAGTCCGGACGTGATTAGGAATTATCCGGATGTGCAAGGGCTTCTTTATGAAGTGCCTCCGGTTCTTTTCGAATTTGGAACAGACTTGTATTTATGTGTGTCTGACATTACACTTTGAGATGTAAAGCCGGTTTCTATTAAATACATTTCTGTTTGGTGGCGGAGATTTATTTTCTTAGCTTAACACCCTTCTCTGAGACATATGATCTTAGAGGTTATGTAGTTGATGGTTACTAGTGATACATTCCCAATTTGGTAATGTGGCATACGAAGTGCTGCTGATCATTTATTGATCAAAGCAAAGCTTTGTGAAAAACGTAGCTTTGTGGACAAGACTGCATCAGGACATCACACCCCGAAAATGGTCGAAACAGTAAAGATGCTGCAAGGTTTCAGAGGTCGTGCCCCCTAGGGTATGTCCATTTCTTCTAGATAGAGGTGATATCATGGTATGGAGCCTATATATTTAACCTATCTGGTTACTGCAAATATATTTCTTTGTGGTTGTTGGTATTGAGCGCTCGGATAAAGGTTGGTTACGACCGGGAATGGAATATCTTAGGTGATACTCCTGGGAAGGGAGTACACCGGCCTTGTGTTGGCAGGGAACTGAGGGATGGTTCTCGAGGCGTCCCTCCAGAGGCGTACCCATGTGGCCCAGGAAGTTCGTTAGCCTGACCGTTTGTTGGAAACCCATTCATCCAATACGCGCCTTGTTTGGTTTTAGTTTTATTACCTGCCATCTACTTATGGTGGCGCCCCACTTTTTAGATGGTAGCTATAGTAGGCATAGTTCGAAATGTCTATGCTGGATAGGATTTATATTATACTTTCGAAATGTTTTCTGCACTATGCACTAATAATAATATCAAAATGGTTTTCGCGTATCAAGCATTTTTTACTATCATAAGGAGAAATCTCCTCCAATTCCGCGTTTGCATGGTGTGTGTGGGGGGAGGCCTTATGGTAGTTTCATTTTCCAAAAGCATTGCGGATTTCAATGTTTTAAAACTCTTTGTCGTTTTTTTAAAGATAAACTGTTTTTGTTTGCTTATACCAGTCCCATGACTGACCTTGCTCATCTAGGTGAAACGTGATGGGGGGTTCTCGCTCTTTGTTATGTGGCGAGTAGGAGACTCTTACCCGCGCACGTCATCTTTACGGGGTTGGTTAGGTGGAGGCCATGATAGTCGAAAGGCTGGCCATAAAAGCAAGGGCAGGGTACCAGTGTAGGCCATGGCGGGGCTGGATGGTTGAAAAGCCTACCAGTCGAGAGTGGCCGCTGTTAGACGGTCGAAGACCCGAGACTACCACAATTCATATATGAGGCGCCGATTAAGAATCATTCTACATGCATGCCTTATAGATTGTGATACACCATGCTCTTATACAGTTTAGTTGCAAAATTTATTCTACACCAATTGGTTGATAGCTTAGATTGGTTGTGCGCTGTATTACATGATTCAATGGTTGGAGAATTTCGAGGATGGATTTCTTTTAAGGAGGGAATAATGTAGCACCCCATAAAAATAATAGTAAGCAATAAATAACTAATAAGGCTCAAAAAATAAAATTTGAGAAAATTATGAAATTTAACCATGAAACTTGCATCATTGTGTTCGTGGAGATTTTCTATGCAACTTTCATAATTGAAGTTTCGCGATCGGAGCTGAAACGAAAAAATTACCAACATTTGAAGTTTAGGGGAAAAAGTAATTTAAAACGAAAGTAGGAGATAAATTACATTAAATGCAGACCACATCAGTTGACCCTCTTTGGGCTGGTAGGCTACTAGCAGTCGACCGCCTAAAAAGGAGTGACCGATCGGTCATATGGTTGCGGCTAGTGTTTGAACTTTGGGCCAATGGCCTGGATTTAATTGTTTTAATCTAACGATTTATTAGAGCGCCAATAAATACAAGCCCAACCCCTCACTTCTCATCTCATATTTTCTAACAAAGTAATGAATTTTTGTCATATTCCCTTCTCCACTATTTCTATTAATTATAAAATATGATATATTTATATATATAATTGGAGAAGGACAGAAAATAAAAGAGAAGAAATAAATGAGCGAATCAATACTGAGGAAAAAGGTAAATTTCATTATTATAAATCTATATACTCCTTTACCCCAAATTTCTTCTAAGATCTGTAATTCTAATAGCATGTATATACATTATTATACATATTCTTTTGGATTAGAAAGGGAAAAAAGTCAAGTAAAGGAATGGAATTTAGATTTGGGAGATTGGGAAAGCTTGAAAGGTGAGCGTGAAATTATATAATTTATTTATAACATTGTAATTTATCTCATTGAATTTTTATTTAATTATTATGCCTATATAAGGTTTGATAAGTTGTAAACTTAAAAAACATACAAAAATATCGCCAACATATTCAATTAGATTTGTAATTGGAATAGCATGTACAACCTAACCTGGAAATTTAAAGTCGGTCCCAATTATTTATTGTTCTAGAATGTTGTAAAGTTCTTCTAAATTTATAATTGGGTTGTAAATTAGGTAGTCCTGGTCGAATTGGAATGTAAATTTATATTTCTTAACTTATTAGAAGAAGGATATAATTTAATTATATCTATTTCCATGTATTTTTAATAAATATTCTAATTCCACAAATGTATAAAAAGTGCATCCTTTGAATTGACAAGGAATATACCAAAATGGAAAGAGATGTGTAAAGTATGGATATTCTTCTCCATAATTTGCACTTTCTATGTCAATAAAAGAAAAGAGAAAATTCCTTGTAATTTCAAACGTAGAAAAAGTCTCGTTTTTGGGTAATTTATGGAAAATTATAGTGGCAATCCTTTTTGGAATGGTTAGCTCTAATAATTTAAAATATAGAAATTGATTTTATGAAATACCTAAGCAGAGGAATAAATTTGTTAGGAATAGGAATATATATATATACACATACATACATACAACCACGTTAACCAAATAAATATAAAACAATATTTATAGCGTAATACACGTCGATATTCACATTAGTTGTAATTAGGAAGTTTATTTATTAATAGCATAGCAAATATAGGACTAGTTGGTTGAAAAAGGAAGGGATAGTAATTCCAAAATTTATGGACAATAAATACAAATTTAATAGGCAATAAATTTGAAGTTAGTAGAGAGTTAAAGGAAATAAATGGGGATTGATTTACGAATTAAATATGGCATTTATGGGGCAATTGATTATGCATAATAGGTGGATTTTGAAACGAGTAAATAAATTATATTAGAGATTGTCCAATTCTGATATTAATGACTATTATTACAGACAATTGACATTTATTAGATATAAGAAAGAAATGAGGAAACCAAAGCCTTATGTGGCGAACAAGTAAGTATTAATACTATTAAATACAAGTAGAAGGAAATACAATTTTCATAGTAGGAAATTATACAGCTTCAATTGTATGTTTAGAAAGGGCATGAAACAGTGGCCCTAGCCTAACATTTAGGCTTTGGGCGATCGATTTGGTTTAGTGGGTTGGGATGTGAGATCAGTAGAGTTACACAGTAGAAGTCTGCCTTCATCTAGATGCTATTAACAGTTGTGTATACTTACCACTGATATGGGACATCTCCAAACATAGGACTTGTGGGGAAGGGCAATCCATGAGACCTACTCCTAGGTGGTGGTATTAAGTAGCTATTGTAGGGTATGCCTCTTTCCTACTTAATAACTATCAAATGGTCGGTGTTATCGACTAGGCATGATACTGGAAATCTCAGGAAGGATCCGCTTCGGGGTCGAGGCATTAATTAGCTATTATAGGGTCCACCTCTCCTATAAAAGAAGTATTAAGTGGCCGAATGAGATTTCGTTTGATATCAGCTAGGTAGTACCAAAGATGGGCCTACCTTGGGTTTGGTATTAAATAATGGGGACATGCCTAGGATATATGTATTAAATGGTCAGAGTCTGTCGAATTCCCATTAAAGTGGTATTAAGTGGCTTGGGTACTTCCTCTCACATTATCAAAACATGAGTGGCAGTAGTTGCATGGGACTAGGTGGGGCCTTTGTCCAATAGTTGAGGGTAAGTTGTAGAGTTGGATTGGAAGAGCCTTGGAGATTATGGTTGGGGGCATTTCATGCAGGATGTAGTTGAGATGCCTTAGTAATACGAAAATTATATAATAAATCCATATCAAGTTGTCATTAGTCTTTCTAGCTAGGACAGTTGGCATCCGATTATGTTTTAGAGGGCTCGCTTTGAGGATTGAACTATTAAATGCTATTGGATTTGCCTTCTTCCTATTCCATAAGGATTAAGTGGATGGGTTTTTGGTGGCATAATTTTTAATATATACATATTTAGATGGATGGATGGTGATGCTAGGCGCTAACAAGGCAATTACATATCCAAAGAATACTATTGATTCAAAGGTAGTAGCCTCAGTCAGTATTTATGTTCTGTTATATTTTTCTATTTCGCTATTATCTAATATTGATCGCACTCTGGTATACTTGTGTTTATTACATGTTACCAAAACTAACGATCGGTGCTTTAATGGATTTGGATTTTCCTTTAATCAAAATTCGGACCCATTAATGTAACAACCTGAATTTTTGTCGTTTGATTTTAAATATTTAATTAATTTTAAATATTGAAATATTTTTTTTTGGTTTAATAACCTGAATTCAAAATATAGAGATTGTTTTAAATCTTTGAATTATGGATATTATATTTGAATGGTATTTAAAATATATGGATTTTGGATTAAGTATTTATTTAATGGATTTAATGATCTTTTTAGCTCATTTTAATCAATAAATAATAATGGTGGATTCATTTTGTATATTTATTTACAATAATAAATAGTTTGGATAAATAATAAGGAAATTATTTTTATTTTAATGACACATTTTTTATTGACATATTTTTAACTTAATTTATTTGATTGTTCCATAAATTTTTGTTTGAAAAATATTTAATTTATCATCGATATTTTTTGAGAACGACGGTGTTTTGGTAATTTTACAAAACTAAAATTTTATTAATATTGATAATAGCCTAGAAGCTAACTTCTGTATACGATAGAATTAGGTCCCAGAACTAGTTCTATTGAGTTCAGAATAAAGGTATTTGGTTAGGAACGCTAGTGGGCATGCCTTTTTTGGAGTCCGTAATTGTGTAGGATATAGTTTGAAGAGCATGTCTATATAAGGACGCTCAATGGCCTTAAACTCTATCCCTAGCCTCCTATGATCCAACAGCCACAATTGACCAATGGTGCTAGAGGTCGAGATAGGCAGAGGACCCAACATGAAAGTTGAGCTTCTATGTTAGGTGAAGACGATGATCGATGGTATGTTGTAGTTTGACGCAAGGCAGTGGAAATTGGAGTTCATTAATGTTGGGATTTAGCGTTCGATCTCACCTAGGTGATGAGTTGGGAGCTAAGATCGGTGCCGTTAGGTTCACCTGAGGTAAGGCGATGATCTGAGCTGGCGCGGCAGTGGATGAAGGCACATGGCGGTGGTTGTTGGTGAAAAGGCGGAAGTCGGGTTTGGATTTTAGGCTGCCAGGTTTTAATTAAGATTAGGGCTTGTTAAACTAGGGTAAATAAATAACTTAATATTGTAATTAGTGAAGTAATTAATTTTATTTAGAAATCCAGAACTTACAAATTGCATAACTCTCATACAAGATACAAAAAACGTTGTCAGTTGAGTTTCACTCATAGGACCATTAGCTTTGGGATGGAATTGATTTCGTCCAATTTAGAGCAAGTGCAAATTTGGACTAAAATCGGATGTCATTCGATTTTTTACAAAGTGGGACACCTAAGTGTCCGCTGGAATTTTAGTGGGTATAACTTCCCTCTTTGGATAAATCAGTATTTGATATCATAGATAAAATCTGCTATTTGTGTTTAGATGAAAGGCTGCTTGATTTAGTTAAAAGTCGCTTTGTAAAGCGATTGACCTTTAATTGAAAAACAGTGAATTTAGTACATAAATCTGGATTTCTCGATATTGTTATTTTAGTTTCCAATTATATTCCTATTGCTTTTATTTTAGTTATAAACCTATGATATGGGTTGCTAAATGCTATAATTTGATTGTTTGACCAAGTTAGATGTGACACCGACACATGCGGAAAAATTGAACCTTTTTAGTGAAAAGGGTAATAATAGCACTGGTTAAGTGTTGTAGTAACTGTTGGCCTCGATATAGTATTTTGGAAATACTGTTAATTCTTGTCTGATTCTGGGAATGATTTTCCTTTTGGAAAATGATATTTAAATCTGCCGTTTTGGAACATTTAAGATATTTTAAATAATATGAGTTTTTGAACCTCTCTATTTTACTTCGACTTCATTAATTATTATTTTCTAATATATATACATAAGTAAATGTTTTAAATAATTATTTAGAAGTATTGATCTTTATAGAAAATTATTATAAAGTAAATGTTTGTTTTAAAAGGGGAAATAAATGGGTTATCTTTTATTTTGTAAAGGATTTCGCTTTTAAAAGAAGATAGAAATATTTGAAATAAATATTGTGAATTGTTGGTATAAAATGTTGTATAAGGGATAAATTTTAAATATTTTTTATAAGTGGAAGATAGTTTTATAAATAATGTTTTATAAAATACAAGAATGGTTTTATAAATAATATCCTATAAAAAGGGAAATCAATATAATTTTGATAAATTGGAATAAATAATTCCATTTGTGAATTTATGGAAATATATGGAATGACCAAGTTATGGGAAGTATATGGGTTTATAGTTATATATTGTAGTTGTGGTGATATTTAGAGTTTCTGTTTTCTAAAAAAGGAGTTTGTAATTATATGTAGAAATTTATAAAAGAAGTTACAAATGAATTTGGAATTTGTAAAGAGCTGCCATAACTTTGGAAATTTATAAAAGGAGGCTATAATTATGCTACATATATATAATGGATTTTATAAATGATATTTTATGAAAGGAATTCTAAAATGAATGTAGAGCCCATATTAATAAAAATGTTTTATAAATTATTTCATAGATTAATAAAGAGTTTAATAACTTGAAAAGAGATCATGAAATTTGGGAAGAAGTTTTATAAATGATTTTTGATATTTATAAAAGAATTATAAATGATTTTGGATACTTATAAAAGAAGTTTAATAAATGATTTTGGATATTTGTAAAAGAATTTTATAAATAAATTAAGTGTTTTATAAATGGATTTGGAATTCTAAGAAAGGCGATATTCATAAATGAATGAGATTTATTAAATAGGATATTGAAGAAATTTATAAAAGAAACTGAGAATGGATTTTCCCAAATTGACCTTCTGAATTTTGGTTGTGTGGACATTCGTTCCGTACTTAACACCGAAGGAATAGTGTTTGATTTATTCTTATCTTAATTTCTTTTAAAAATATATTTGTTTTATCCTTTGATATCGTTTTGATAATAAGAAATCTTTCATAACGTTTTATGAATATACATATATCATTAACATAAGTTTATGAATAATTTTTCTATATAGGGAAAATATAGTGTTTTTGCGAATATACTTATACCATTGAGATAAATATATGAATAAATTTCCTAAATACAGAAAGTGTAGAATTTTTGTGAATATACTTATACCATTGAAAGAAGTATAGGTATATTTTTCTTGTATTGAAACGAGTATAAAGGGTTTTTGAATATGCCTTTCTAAAAGCATTTTTATACCAATACTTACAAAGTGATTTTAATTAATTAAAGAGGTTAGTGGTTACTTATGTGCTTAAATGTTTACACCAAAAGTTGGCACAAACACCCAATAGAGATTTTTTAGAGAAATAAACGAAGAGTCTAAAATGTAAACAGAGGAAAATAGCAATGAAATAGCAGCAAATCAAAGCAAGAACACAAACACAATGATTTATAATGGTTCGACGTTATTTGCCTACGTCCACTTTGAATAAATTACTTTATTAATCACTTTGTAAACTTAGTACAATAGGAATCAGATGAAAATCCTTGGTTACAATGGAGTACAAAGTAACTAGCAGCATAAAAGTCTCAGAAATGAACAACCAAGCCTGTATTTATAGACGAAGATGGCAAAATATCTCCTTGAAAATTCGGTAGAAGGATCTCCAAAACCATAAGGACCCATCAGAGGAATCAGATGGCCCAAATCCCAAGGAATAGGGATTGGTGCCAATCCTTATTTTGAAGGAATATAGGGGTGCGATCCTTATGGTAGCTTTGCCATGTTGTTGTATGCTTTGCCTCCAAGTTTCATGCCAATTGATTAGTAAAACTTGAATTATTGCTCAATCTTTGCTATAAAGTGAGTTATCTTCCGAATTCAGCCAATTGATACTGAGAGAAGAGGGACGATCCCTCTTATTTCATCTTTTTAAGGTGAAATCCCTAGGGTAGGCTTCCTAGGTCCCCCATCTTGGTTACAAAATTTTATATGCATTGGACTTTTGGATCTTGAGATATTGATTGTTTTCCATTGAATTTCACTTACTTCCCGAACATGCCGATCCCTATGTTGGAGAATGGTTATAGTGGATCTCTACTCTATGTTGAACTATATTCCATACTTCGAACATTCTGCAATGCATATCTCTCAATTTCTTTCGATCGTGGCTTCATATTACAATCTATACTTGATTTTTGGACCCCACAATCATCGCTCTAGACTTACTAACCTTGATGACAATTAAATCTAACTTGTCCAATCGGTTTGAATATAGCTGGGCCAAAATGCCGAATAACACTTGCCCCTCAAAGTACATCTTGTGCTGAAAACTACGTGTGTTAAATCGAAGCAACTATCGTTCCCTCAAATTATTTTTCCAAAATGATGGACCATCTTCTTCATCGTCATGATACATAGTCAATTTCCAACAGTATAAATTCAGGATTATATTCCATCAGTTGCTATCTATGTCTGGTTCTACGAGACTAGCAAGCATTAGCTATCTAGTCTGGTCTCGACCTTGAAAGATTCAGGTTAGAATTTAATTTCTGTCAATTTAAAAAATTGAACCTTTAGACTATACATGTGCACGTTCAGCTACATGTTCTTGTTGTTGGCTCCCGGACGCATTTGTACGATCATAGTTCGTCGCCAATTTTTGCCAAGTTAGATGCAATTTCATTGCATTTTTCTTATATGTACTTTATATGATTTTCATAACCATGCTTGCATGCACATAGGCTCATGTCCGATCCCTTTTTTATGTAGTAGGGATCTGTACTCTTTTAGCCAATCCCCTATCCTTTTTTATATGATCATAGGGATCGACATTCTCCTAGCGGATCCCTTCTTCCTTTCTTTTGACTTTGTGAAGAAAACAAGGCAGGTCGACCCCTTTAGCTCCATGTATAAGCCAACACTTTCCATCCCGCACTTCACTTCTTTTGACTTCCATTTTCTCTTATCCCTTTCAATATCGAACCCTCCTTATTTCACAATTAAAACCGAACCCTTCCTCCTCTTTTCTTTCCTTGGCTTTGAAACAAGTCTATTGTGATACAACATACCACTACGAATCCAAATCCTCTTCCCTTCGATCTTGATCATCTCCAAGCCACTCATCATCTCCACTAACATACATACATACATATACATACATATATATATACGTATATATATATATATATATATATGTAGGTAGGTAGGTAGGTAGGTAGGTTTTCTTGTCGCTAACTTTAGTTTTGTGATGAGATATTAGGTTCGATTGCTTTAATTTATGGGTTATGGAAGAGAGGAGATAGATGATGATGATGCTGATGTAGAGTTCAGGGAAGTAGCAAAGGAGGAGGAGGAAAAGAGCGTAGGATGAAGGAAATAGAGGATCAATCATGGTGAAGCATGTTTGACAAGGATCGGTGATGTTATTGGAAGGCATAAGAGTTGGTTGGAATGTTTGAGGGAAGCACAAGAATGTTAAGGGAAAGGGATCGGTTTGGCAATCACATGGATTAAGGTCCGGCTGAAGTATAACTAGGATGAGGGATCGGTTTTTAGTGTATGAGGATGGATCGGTTATGGGTTCTTTGAGACGGTTCGGTTGTGATGAGATTGAGGGATCGATTGTTTGGTTAAGTGGGTGTGTTGGTGGATTAGAATGTGGCTAAGTGGAAGGATTGGTGTTTCAGAGTTTGGAGGGATCAGTTGCTTTGTGAAGTGAAGAGAGATCGGTTGCTATAAGGGATAAAGGTCGGCATAAATAAGGGTCGGCATACAAGGGGATCAGCATAAATAAGGATCGATGTAAATAAGGATAAACTATATGTACTTAGCCTATTCTAAGCTTTGAATTGAACTTGAAAAAAAATTGATATTCACTTGTTTATACAATTAGAACCAATCCCATCCTAACAAACTTGAACATATGACGATAATGAATGAAAGGACTAGCATATCCAATATCGAACTCGAAATTGAATAACCAAACTCCTAGGGCTCAGGGCATAAACTAAAATTTAACATATAGACTTTAATAATGGACTCCACACTTTGACATGCTGATGGTTGATCCCAAAGCTTACTTAATCGATCAATCTAAATGCCAGTTGAGATGGTCCGCAATGAAGATCACTTCGATCAGTATCCAAAGTCTTGTAGTTTAAAAAGCTTTCAAATTTCAATGGTTTATCTCTGCACTGCACAACACTGCACCACACTAGCTTATAATTATCATGAGGGGACATGTAAATTTTTCTAATCTCGATTATCCATTGAGTTTAGTTGATATGGGCTCCATACGTTTAGAGCATTTAGCTACAATGCCTTCTTGAACAAGCTTCTTAACTTAGCAATCCCAGAGCTGAACCATGTTCCGTAACCATTTCCCAGAAACTCCCCACCAATTGTGAGTTTGAGCAGCCAAAGTTTTATAGCTTGTCAACGAACCTTTTCTCTGATGTTCCTGTCCTTTCGGTGGAAGGTATAAGTCCTGCCCTCGACTTTGTAGAAGGCGCTATATTTCTAGAAAACCCGATGGATACCCAAGCCCCCAGAATTGGCGACACCGCTCTTTGCAGACTATGCTCTAAACTTGGGATTCTATTTGGAGATGTTTTGGTCCCCTTAGTGAATGATAGGTATCATTTCCCCTAGAAGGATATGTGGCATGTAATAAATTATTGTGTTGGGCCGAATGCATGTCGCCTTTCAATTCTTTCATCCGTGAAATACTAAATTATTTAGAAATAACTCTTACCCTAGCTGCACTCGAATAGCTATGCTTTTCTCCGTGGCACATTCTTACATTTTATGGATGTTCTGTTCCATCTGCCATCTCCTGAGGTATCAGGTTCATTTACAGTTTCAAACGATGGACATGAAGCCTTTCTTACACTTTTCTCGAGCGTTCGCCTAATAGTCAAGTTTTAACTGGCAGTTGGAATAAGCTTAGCATCTTGAAACACGATGATTTTTCGTTCTTCGTCCTCTTAGCTTTGCGAGGCGACTGTTGGAAGGACGTATGTTCTTTCTTCACTTTATTCTCATATCCTTTAGTTCAAGTCATATCATGAGCTAATTTATACTTTGAAAAATCATAGGAGGCCATCCACGTTGTTCGTCGACGAAAATTCTATCGGTTTAGAAAACCGTCGAACGAATTTAAATTAAAAATAACCGCAAGCACATGGTGTACGAATGTAGCACGTGGAGAATACGGGTTGATCCACAGGGAATTGATGATTTCAAAATTCTATTCAATCAAATTAAACCAAAGTCGAGTGAAAGTTAACTAGAGAATTAGAGAACTAACTAAAAGAAAAGAGAAGCAAATATAAGAGTTAAGTGACAATTTAGGAAATAAATCCACTCTCTACATCATGTAGTTCAACATATATGAAATCATGATCTCTCTTTTATGGTCATTAGTTCTTTAATTGATGTGCTTATCATAAGTATGGCATATTTGTGCTATTGATTAGCCAACAAAAGCCATCAAACTATAACACATCCCTTAAAGCACTTACTAACTTTCATGAAACTTGACAAAGAAATTGAAAATGAAATCTATTTTAAGCATGGCCTATTAACAATTGATTAGAAATATAGACCATCAAATTTAATTTCAAATTACTTTCTTTTGCCATAATCATATTTTGATGAAGAGGCAATTAGCGTTAGTGATTGTTTAAGCATAGCATATTTGGTGTCAACAATATAGGCTATTAAATTCAAAGCAAAAACTACTAGTAAACCATTTCTATCATCATCATTAAGCACAAAAAGAGAGCATGAATCAACAAATAGTTGAAGCTACATAATTAGAGAGCTTCATTACCCCCTAAATTGAAGGGGTTTAGCCTCTCATATTTGTCATTAAAACAACAAATGTAGCTTGCAACATGAAAGAAAAAGAAAAGGAAAAAGAAAGCAATAAAAAGAAAAACTATTCTACTTGAATGAAAAATAAATCTAAATTACAACATGAAAGTAAATAAGCATGAAAAGGAAAAGAACGTGTATTGAAGTTGCATAAAAAAAATTACATAAAGAGAAATGGCCAAGTAGCCACGAAAAGAAAAAAGAGAGCTTGGTTTTATTTTGAGCCTAAAACTAACTAAAAGGAGACTAAGAGAAGAGGAGAGATTACATGAAACATAAGGGGTATATATACAAGTTTTAAACCCTAATTCACTTTTTTGGGAATGCCCAAAATGCCCCTTAGGAATTGTGGGGGCCAAGTAATCATTAATATATCTTAATCCCCCATTAAGTGTACATGAAACCATTAACTCCATAAGCATGTGCATTAGCCTTTAATATGTACATTAAGGTAGGTGGGTAGGTGGGGTCCTCTATGATCTTCACTTTGAATCATTTCCATCTTCATTCCTTTATATCCATTTTGTGCATGCGTGTTTCTTCATGAACCCACTAATATAAGTAGCTAAATTCCTATAAAATATTATAGAAATTTCCAATGAAATTCTCTCAAATTAATATACGCGTACAAATGGCCATTTTGCTCTTATATGAAAATGAATATGTGACAATTTGGAATTAATATGAATTTTGGTTAAAAAAGGTTAAAATACCCAATATGATCATTTATTTAATTTAAATATAATAAATATGGTGGTAAAAATTTGCATATTTACGTGCACATCAAATACCCCCACACTTTTCTTTTTATTCGTCATCGAATAAACTAAAACTAAGATAAATCCGTTTTCGTAGGAAGCACGATTGCATTGAGTGTATGCAACAAGTCGTTAAACCTCTGGATGTCCCTAGTAGGACGTAAGTAGTCTCGTTAGGCTTTTCAGTGGATACTACCCACAAAATCCAAATGCAAAATAAAATATGTAAAGTGAAAATATTTACAAAAATGCAAGATTTATTTAAAAAGAGATGAATGCGAGTTTTTGAAAATATTTACGAATAACGGATTTACTTATAAGTCATCACTTATAAGTTAAATATAGGTTTTGGTTATTATCTTGAAAATTTATGTCATTTACTCGTCAAAATTTCTAACAAAAATCAAGTTATCATAACAAATAGACAATAGTTTAACTCGTTGTTTCAGTTGATAACAAAGAGTATCTATGAAATGGATCCGTAGTTGACTATCAAAGTTTATCAAAGTGGTATTTCATTTCTTTTCAATAACTATTCAAATCAAATAAGTAAAAATAGTGCTAAGATTTCAATTGCTTGCTCTCTCATTATTTGTAAGAAAAATTACACACCTAGCTCAGGTAAACTGAGGCCAGATATACCACCCATGCACTGCTTTTCGGGCTTATGTGAGGGAGTACAGAGCATGGCTAATGCACACACTTTCGTGCATACACCTATCGACCATAGGTGGTTTTATTAAGACTGTTCTTTTTTTCTTTTTCTTTTTTACACGTGTTCCATACATGCATAACCGTGAGGACTTTTAAATGAGTATGAAAGCACATAATCAAAGATTCCAAGTAATTCACATATGCATAACCGTGAGGACTTTTAAATGGGAGTGAATACGTGGATTTTATATATATATATATATATATATATATATATATATATATATATATATTTATGAGAGAGAGTGTTGAAAAATCATCTTAGCACCATTTAACTTAGAAGACAAAAAAATGTTGCATCTTTACTTTAAATCGACCACTTTTTAAAACAAAGATTTTCAATTAGGATGTATTTCATAATTAACACGTGTGAATCTACCAGTATACTAGTTAAACCATTGTTATTTGTAATTTAACTTCATTTTTATTTTTGTTAAGACAAAATTTTTTAAAAAAATTTCAATTTAATAAACCAAAACCATATATTTATCCTATAGTGTTTCTTTAAAAATAAATCAAAATGTTTCAAAAAAAAATTAGTTTTCTGATTTTTTTTTTTGAGTTTTGGAAGAAAAAGCAAAAATGAACCATGAAAAATTAAAAATGAAGATGAGTCTCCCCCCACACTTAATTTTGACGGTGTCCCCACAGTCAACCCAAGTGGAAGGAGAAAAATAAAAATAAAAACATGACATTTATTTAAATGAAAATGAAAAGGTTATTATTTACAAGAGATCAGAAAATATATAGTTAAAGAGTAAATGAAATGGTCTTCCAAAGACCGATTTATTTGTCTCGTCAAGTATACGAGACACAGCTTAAGCACGAAAAACCAATTCATAAAAGGTTACGAAGTTGATTGTCGATTTGCAAAAACGAATGTCGTTTTATTGAGAACCGTATGAGTTGTTTTATTTTTGATGATTTTCGGGTTTGATAAAACAATTGATTGAAATTCAAGTTTATTTTCACCAAATTGAAAGTTAACCTCATTATCAACAAATTTTTCAAAATTATCGGTTTCAAAATTGAAATGGTGATTTAACTCTTCCCTTTCGGAATTTAACAACTCATTTTCGAAAAGTCCAAAAAGTTTATGTTCGTTAAATTCGACTTCCTTTGTTGGATTATCAACAGCTTCATTACGTAAATCGAGTTTAAAGTTCAAAGTTCTCATATTCAAATTTTTAGAAAAAGGAAGATCGAAGTTTAAATCAAGTTTCACACCCTCAAAAGAATTGAAATCCAACTCAATTACCATGTTTTCAACAATTTCATTAAGATTTTCATTTTCAATTTCAAAAGTTGTTATTTGAAAATCGTCGATTTGGGTAAAAGATGGATTATCGCTTGATTCGTCACACATTGGAATTTGATTTTGTTGTTTCATATATGTTTCAATCAATAAATCCGTGTGATCATCATAAATTTCATTCATTTTCTCAACAAAATCCAATTTATAGCTATTCACTTGAAAATTCTCGATTTGGATTTGTTGAGAACAAAAATTATCAGTTGCATTGAAATTGAGATTATCTCCATTACCAAAATTATTTGAAAAATTATTTCCACTTTCGTTTTGATTTTTAAATTCATTTTGAAGTTTGAAATTGAGTTGGCATGGTTTATAATCCAAATTGTTTGAATTTTGAATTGAATTCAAATTTTGAAATCCTTGATTCGAGTTATTACACAAATATGAATTACACAAATCATTTAACTTTTGATTTTGTTGTGTAGAGAGTTTAAGTAAAGATGAAACATTATTTTCAAGAGTCGAGGGTTGGTAGTCGTTTTGAAAATTTTGTGGTTCGAAACTTGAATCGTTTAAACAATAGTTGTTGAAATATACATAAGAATTTGAAGTGAAATTATACTTTGAAAATTCATAGGAGGCCATCCATGTTATTCGTCGACGGAAATTCTATCGGTTTAGAAAACCGTAGAACGAATTTAAATTAAAAATAACCGCAAATACACGGTGTACGAATGTAGCACGTGGCGAATAAGGGTCAATCCACAAGGAATTGATGATTTCAAAATTCTATTCAATCAAATTAAACCAAAGTCGAGTGAAAGTTAACTAGAGAATTAGAGAACTAACTAAAAGAAAAGAGAAGCAAATATAAGAGTAAGTGACACTTTAGGAAATAAATCCACTCTATAGATCATGTAGTTCAACATATATGAAATCATGATCTCTCGTTTATGGTCATTAGTGCTTTAATTGATGTGCTTATCATAAGTATGGCATATTTGTGCTATTGATTAGCCAACATAAGCCATCAAACTATAACACATCCCTTAAAGCACTTACTAACTTTCATGAAACTTGACAAAGAAAATGAAAATGAAATCTATTTTAAGTATGGCCTATTAACTATTGATTAGAAATATAGACCATCAAATTTTAATTTCAAATCACTTTCTTTTTCCATAATCATATTTTGATGAAGGGGCAATTAGTGTTAGTGATTGTTTAAGCATAGCCTATTTGGTGTCAACAATATAGGTTTTTAAATTCAAAGCAAAAACAACTAGTAAACCATTTCTATCATCATCATTAAGCACAAAACGAGAGCATGAATCAACAAATAGTTGAAGCTACATAATTAGAGAGCCTCATTACCCCCTAAATTGAAGGGGTTTAGCCTCTCATATTTGTCATTAAAACAACAACTGTAGCTTGCAACACGAAAGAAAAAGAAAAGGAAAAAGAAAGCCATAAAAAGAAAAACTATTCTACTTGCATGAAAAATAAATCTAAACTACAGCATGAAAAGGAAAATAACATGTATTGAAGTTGCATAAAAAAATTACATAAAGAGAAATGGCCAAGTAGCCATGAAAAGAAAAAAGAGAGCTTGGTTTTATTTTGAGCCTAAAACTAACTAAAAAGAGACTAAGAGAAGAGGAGATATTACATGAAACATAAGGGTTATATATACAAGTTTTAAAACCCTATTTCACATTTTGGGGAATGCTCAAAATGCCCCTTAGGAAGTGTGGAGGCCAAGTAATCATTAACATGACTTAATCCCCCATTAAGTGTACATGAAACCATTAACTCCATAAGCATGTGCATTAGCCTTTAATTTGTACATTAAGGTAGGTGGGTAGGTGGGGTCCTACATAATCTTCACTTTGAATCATTTCCATCTTCATTCCTTTATATCCATTTTGTGCATGCATGTTTCCTCACGAACCCACTAATATGAGAAGCTAAATTCCTACAAAATATTATAGAAATTTCCGATTAAATTCTCTCAAGTTAATATATGCACACAAATGGCCATTTTGCCCTTATATGAAGATGAATATGTGAAAATTTGGAATTAATATAAATTTCGGTTAAAACAAGTTAAAATACCCAATGTGATCATTATATAATTTAAATAGAATAAATATGGTGGTAAAAATATGCACATTTACGTGCACATCACACGTGCGGAAGGTGATAGCTTCTCAAGGGTGGTTTCGACAATTCGTGCCACCCCAATTAAAGACAGGGACATCAGATCCTTTGTAACCAATGAATGGTTATCTCTGTTTGGGCCGCTAGAAGAAGGTTGTAGCATTATGATTCCACGAAATGCTGCATCACCAAGAAATGTGGCGAAATGAGAAGGCGGCGCCAATAGCCTTGTCGTGTCTCTAATCGAAGGGGCTTAGGATGACGTTGAAGAGGGCAAAATTAGAATTGTCGAAATTGACAAGCCTGGCGGCGCTGATGTAGGTCCAGGTAAAGCACCTATGGTCGAACCGTCACAGATGCACAATTTTATATGCCAACAAGGATGGGAAAGATACTCGCATATAAAATCCATAAAAGAAAAATGCCAAAGAGCCAATGTTTATTATCACCTCAGTTGTTGAAGAGTCTTCTTCCTATCATCTATAAAGTTCGATGGAAGGGTTATCGATTCTCCCAATCCCTAATAGTATCATGACTTATGACTTCCCCAATATCAATATTGGGGGGCTCAATTCGCCCACCAAGAGTGGTGATGGAATTCTCCCACTAGCAAAGGGGAGAAAACTCCTATAAGCAAGGCTGCAGCAATAGGTCGGTCGAGGGGACACTAGGACACTCACTATCACGCGCACTTCATTGCATGATTTTCATCTATCTTTCATTCGATGGCACTCATGTACTCTTGTTTACTGTAGGTGCTAGTCTTTGTCACGTGCTTTTGATTGCTTGAGGAGCTCGTCAATAGTACCGATCCGATCTTAGTTCAAAATCCAAAAGGCGTAAAGAGAGATGACGGTCGATAAAGAAGTCATCGTTCGAGGGAGTCTTCATATTCCAAACATAAGTCCCAATCTCAATCATCTTATCAGAAAGATCAGTCTAATCTTCCGGTGCACAGTAGCGATAAGACTTTTTTCCATGCTCCTCAAATTGCTCTATCGCCTGAGCAGTATTTTGGTTCATCTGGTTCTCGGCAGTCCAGCGATCGTAGGTCGAGCAAACGTCCACTTGTCACTTCTGATCCTGCTTTGCCTACTATAGCTCTTGAGGCTTCTCATTTGAAAAATTAGCCAAACTCAAGGTCAATTTCCAAAAAATTTAATTTGACGGCTTCAGTTCCTTCCTTTGATTCATACAATTCCAGTGAGCACAAAAGCGAGTTCCCTCCATGCATCGGTGTTTTTTTGTGCAACATAAAGCATTCTTGCATCTAGCCAAAAAATCTCTAAGGTGTCTTTAGAGAGACAACACTAAATTAATCATCTCAAGATAGAGGCGATCCATGACAAAAAGATAATTAAACATTGATAATGAGATTTCAAAGTTGATGGCGAAGCTAATCGCGGCAGGCCGAGTGCCAAAGAAACATCCGAGATGGTTAGTCATTTGAAAGCTGCTCACAAAAAGGAATTGGATGCTGCCTACAACCATAGCTGCATACACTACAGATGTAGAAAAATATTTTGGCCCGCTGCATTGAGGAACCTAAATAACTCCTTAAAAAAGAAGGAAAAGAAGACCTTGCTACGGCGAGACTCTGATACCTTGATATTCTAGCATCCTCCAGCAAAGGGAAAAACGTTACTAAGTCTTCGTAGTCCTATCCCAAAGGTACCCTCCATTACAAATAGCCCGAGCATTAGTTTCTTTTAGCACGGGACAGTAACTGAGCTACAATCTGGATGACATGGGTATCAATCAAAGGTTGCTGACTCCTATTCTAGAGCGGAGCACTCCAACAACAACTAGAAGTCAGCTGGACATAGGTATCCCATTTTGTTATCCATTATTCAAGATATTTTGTTCCTCATACCTAATATTCATGGGCTTATCTTCTTATTTTCATGAATCTGCTGGTCTTCTGGGTCCTAGCAAGACTTCAGGAAGCAGTGCCGCCGTGGAGCAACAATTGACATCTATTGAAATTTTGATGCCACCAACATTCAAGAGTCTGACGCTCAAATTATCAGAGCACTTGATTATGAAAAAGCTGATGACCCGCCACTGCAAATGAATCGGATGATGTTTTGATTACTAGTGCTACTGAACATATCGATGAGCTTTGCTTAAAAGAGCACATTGAGAGAGAGGAGTTGTTGAAGAGAAAAGATAAGATGGAACCCACTGACATGGACATCGATGATCCAAATCTCGTCTCACCTCAAGTCATTCCACCCGACGGGTCGGTTCATAAAAAACTCCCTCCAACCTCTGAGAGCTCTCCTGCCAAGGGTGACAAAGGATCGAGAAAAAGGACAGGTGGAAGTTCGGGTGGTGGCACTCCCAAAAAATCCAGAAGGGAGAAAGCGTAGAAGAAATAGTCGTTGCTTTAGCTTAGTTTGTATATAGCATGTATAGCTGCTTTTCTCTTTTTGTTGGACGTGACTATGTGAGTACGGCCACCGCTGTTGAGTAAACTTGTAACTCAATTTTCAAGTTTATTATGCAAATAATGGTTCTTTATCTTCGGTCGAACCCTTATGTGAATTTTGTCGAAGTAGTCGAGCTATTACTTTTCCATTCAATATACTTGTAATTTGTTGCTCATTAATTCAAACAATTATCCATTTATTTTTTACTCAAGGCCTCAATGTGGTCATGGCCTTAAGTTGTATCAAACATTGGGATCGAGCCATAGTATTACGCCATCGGATTCAGCAGTTTGAGTGATTATACTCCTAACCCAATTGGGTTAGCAGAGTTAGATAGTGGATGGTCGAACTCCATCCTTAGTGAGTATATACTCATCCTATTGGTTTCAAGTCAGAGTTAATGGAATAGTGAGTGGTTGAACTGCACTCATCTATTTATTTATACACATATCTGCACTTTGGGGATAAGAGTTAGTTGGTAGGTGGTCAAATTGCACCCAACTTGTTTTTATGCTCTAGCCCAAGCTTTGGGGACCTAGAGTTAGTTAGCTGGTGGTCGGATCGCACATAAATTTTGTTTATACTCTAGTCTGCACTCTAGGGACGTAGATTTATTTTGGAAAATAGTTGGACCATATTTTCCTTAATTGATTGATTTCCCCTCTAATTCGGGGTTTACCTTAGTGAGAAATCGATTGTATCATGATTGCTTTTGATTTATGTTTGTCATATCACTTGGTAGGATTAACTATGTTACACGATGGTCGAGTCTCATCCGTTCCTCGTTATATATTCCATCCATCGGGTTGTGAGCAAGAATCCTCAGATAAGCGATCGGGGCTTGTTATTTGTTTAGTTCAATTGTAAACTTATGTAATCGGCTAGCTCCAAAATCTAGGAACCTGTTCGAACATATCAATATTAGTTAATACGGTATCGTAACTAGTATGTAATGCTATAGCAATCATGGATATGAAGGAAATTTAAAACTTTATTTTCCAAATGGAAAGAAATGACGTGATTTTTCTTATTATATGGCTGGAAATCAAATGCTAAAGTAAATTCATAAATTGAATGCAACTGAATGAAAAGTAATAAACTAAGTGAAATAATGTTGTAAATGCTCAGTATTCCATGTTCTTAGGAGTGTAATGCCATCAATAGTTGCTTGCTTGAAAGTTCCATCTCCAAGCCTATGTTCAATGACATATGGTCCATCCCAAGTAGGATTCATGTGCGACAGGGAAAGAAAAACCTATTCCAAGATGAGAGCACCGATTTCAAAGGTTTTACATCGAACTCCAGTGCTGTAGTATCGAGCGACTCGGTGTCGATGTGTAATTGCTCTCAAATCAGCTTCCTCGTGCTTCTCATCTACAAAGTCTAGAGATTCAAGAGGTTATCTTTATTCAATCTGGGATCTTAGCAGGTCACTCAATGAGATGGAACTTTGAGTTCAACGGGAATAACGGCTTCAAGGCCGCAAGCGTGAGTGAATGGAATATGGCCCGTCGTGGATATGTGGGTGGTTCTGTAAGCCCATAATGTTGTTGTAATTTCATCCACCCACTTGTCGTTAGCCTTTTCCAAGTGCTTCTTTAGAATAGATTTTTTTTTCACAACTTTAACTTGTCCATTTGCTTGAGGGTGAGCGACTATTGCAACTATCTTCTCAATATGATACCAACTGTAAAGTCTTTGAATTCATCACTGTCGAATTGAGTCCCAATATCAGTTGCAATGGTTTATGGAAGGCCGAAACAACGGATGATATTTCAAAAAATGAAGTTGATTACTTTCTTTGTCATGATCATGGCTAAATGTTCTGCTTCAGTCCATTTGGTGAAGTAATCAACTGTGGTGATGGCGTACTTCGCACCACCTTTAGAGATCAGTAAGGAACCACTAATATCTATGCTCCATATGGAAAATGGCGATAGAATGACCATTTGTGTGATTTCGGTCGGTTGAGCTCTAGGATCTTTTTCATACATTAGGCACTCATCACATTGCTTAGCATAATCGGCAGCATCTCAGTTGATAGTTGGCCAATAATGTCAATAACGGAGTATTTTCTTTGCTAGGGTTTTCCCCTGTGTGATCGCCACATTCCTCGTCATGCACTTCCTTTAAGACTCATTTAACTTCATCATGAGTGGTATATCAGAGCAGGGTAATGGAGAAACCCTTTCCATACATGACTCCTTCCTTAATGATATACTATGAAACTTTACGGAGGAATTGTCGCCATCGATTTTTCCATTCAGAAAGGACTATTTGTAGCAAATAGTCTTTAATCGGAGCCATCCATGACTCCTTCTCACGCTCTGCTTTTAGTACCAAGTCAATTTCCATCTATTTTATGCTTTGAGCATCTTGTACTTCGATAGGTACCAAGCCCATCTATTGTGCATCCCCAGTGCTGTCAACTTTTCCAATGAGTGGGCCTCTTTGTTTTGATCCTAAGTGATTTGCATGATGTCGTAATACATAAAGCTAGGCAATAGCTCTTGGATAAGGTATGGGGTGATTCGTTGTCATTTAGCTTTGTAATCTCCCCTAACTTGGTATACTACCAACTGTGAGTTGCAAAAGATTTCGAGAGATTTTATTCCCAGTTCTCTAGCTAGTTTGAGTCCAGTGATCAAGACTTCATACTCAGCTTCGTTGTCATTGTAGGAAAGTCAGGCTTAAAAGTATAACAAATTGATTGACCTTTCAGAGTTACTAACTTGATTCTGGCTCTTGAACAACGATCATTAGATGATACATCCGTATACATTTTCCACTGAATGAGGCTCCACCGCTCTCGGGAAGATCATCTTGTGCGGTGAATTCTTCTATAAAGTCCGCCAGTGCCTGTCCCTAGATGGCTCTCTAAGGGAGATAAGTGATGATGAATTGACTCATTTCGATGTTCCACTTAAGTAACCTTCCAGACGTCTTAGGTCGCTATAGGACCTATCGTAATGGATGATCGATGTAAACATTAATGGGATGAGCTTGAAAATAGGAGCGGAGCTTTCGCGAAGCAAGCAACAAGTAGTGTGCCAATTTATCTGTCTTTGGATAGTACCTTCCACCTCCTATTAGTCGCTTGCTAACATAACAAACCGATCTCTGGAACCGATTATCTTCATGAAGTAGTATTGCACTAATAGCATGTATCTGTGACGACCCGGCTTTATGACCACAGAAAGTCGTATCATCTTGAAGAAAGAAAGGGGTGAGAAAATAGAAAAGATAGAGAAGAAAGAACAACATCAGAATCTCACAATGGAACGAATAAATTTTATTAATCACATAAGTATTTTCACAATATACAACATCAATCAGAGTTACACGAATAATATATCACATACTAGACAGTTATAAACACCTGTCTAGTTATACAACTCAATACACAAAACAACATAGAGATACCAACACAGCGGAACTATATCTATATCTACAACGCTGAAGCCTCCTGCTCCATTGCTCCTCTAGAACTCGTCAAAGCCAACCTGAATCCCTTGGCTACTCGTAAAAATTTGAGTATCCGAAAGTTTAGGAAAAAAATAGAAATAAACTCCGGGCCAGACATGGGTCTGGTGTGAGTAACAGGCTAAAGTTGCTTAATTTTGAAAACCTTTGAAACAAAAGGTATCACGTAATATTCCCCAAACATAAACATGGGTAAGTTTTTACCTTACACTAACCAAAACATTTAATTGGAAATTCAGTGATATTATAATAGGTCTAGGGTTTTCAAGTAAGTAGAAAATAGCCGAAATTGTTACATCTATTAAATTCCAGCTACTAGCCACAAAAGTGGGTAATACAATCAAAACCGTTGGCACTTATTGGATTGTGGATTCCATACAATGGCAGGGCTATTGGGGTACCGCCCGTCACAGTACGTGGCTTTGATCAACGTACCGAGGATCACTCCCGACCCCCTGCAACACAAGCCGGAACCATTCATTACTGAACAGTCCCGAACAAGATAACCCCGGCAGTAGTTGCAATCAACTGCCCACACAGCAGAAAAATAAAGGGACATCTAGACAGGGGAATATCTTGTCCTGCTTGGGCATGACCCACCTAACCTTGCTGCACCTCCCCTGTTTTAGCAATTCTCGGTTGATGAGGCTTGAGGCTGCGATTACCTTTAGAGAATACATTTCTTAGAATGCTCATCGCCCACCTGACGATGTTCTGAAAGCATTCAATCCATACAAGTTCGTTCCGGGTTCGAACGAAACCGAAGGCATTATCTCGTTACACTCATTTTGGAATCACCCTCAGAGTTAACGACAATAACCCTTGCACTCTGAATCTTCATCTTCACTTTAGATTCACGACCTATCGTTAATTTGGATGGATGTGGTTTTCGGATGTCAAAAATATGGAAACCCGATCCTGGTCTCATCGAAATCCAAAAACGTATCTTTTAAGGCCAAGTTGTCTATTTGGTCTTAACAGTTTAATTCAATATTATTAATATACACACAGATAGATAATTCACATCTCACAATAGATAATCACATTATCATCATAAACAGATAGTATATATCATCATCCAAACAGATAATTAAATATTATCATACTTAAACCATACATCCATATCACATAGATTTTACTCATCTCATATCTGATATCACAATCATCAAATGAAATATCAATATCATTCATCCATAAGCAATGATTTATAATCATATCATTTATAATTAATTTAAAATAAATTAAATTAACTTCTTCTATCTCTAATTAATTTAAAGTAAATTAAATTAATTACATCATCTATAAATCTTGCTTATACAATCATTAATTAATTAATTATTCTCTAGATATTCATCTTGATTAAAACCTTTGATTAATCATCTTCTAATTACAATAACTAATTAGTCTTTATTTAATTCCACAAATTAATTATTTTAAATCATTCACAGTAATTAATATATAATTACTTCATTTATTAATTAAATAAAATAATTACATTTATCCTTAATTAATTTCATAAATTAATCACCACATTATTAATTATTCCATAATTAAACAATTCTTAATTACATCATTAATTATATTAATTAATGATCTCTAGTTCAGATTTAAATTAAATTACTTTATTTAAATTAATTACATTAAGCGATTAATCTTTAAATTAAGCACAACTATTAATCACCCTTGAATTAACAACAGACCAGTAATTAACTATCCCTAATTACTTACATTAATAAATTAATTATTCCATAATTAATTATCTCCATTAGTTAATCCTTTGATTAATTTCAAAAGAAATTATCCAAATTACTCCATTAACACATCATCTTTCACTAATTACATTCAGTAATTAAGATTAATTGCTTCCCTAAGTAATTATGCTCCATTAAATACACTAAGTAATTACACTTATCAATATATCAAATGATTTTCTTAAATTAATTAAACTAAATTAATTAACTTAAATTAATCATATTATCAAAATTAATTACAATAAGTAATTAACCTCTTAATTTCTTTCATTAAGTAGTTACACTTAACCAATTTACAAATGATCATCTTAATTAATTAAACTAATTAATTAATAAAGTTTATCACATTAATTAATTATTAATAATCCTTAGTTAATTATCTTCATTTTCTAATAACATTTCTTTAATTACTTTCTTAATTAATTTCTAATTATAAATTAATCTAAATCATTAATTTATAAATTTAATAAATAAATCATTCCTTTATTATCTTATTAATTAAATCATTTAATACCTTAATTATCTCTAAGATAATTTATTTCTTTATTAATGACTTAATTAATTTTAAAGTGTAAAACATTACCCTTTTGAATATAAATTTAAATTTCATTTTGAATTTAAGATTCAAAATGATTTATTATTTAAAAATTTAACCAAATTTAAAGTTTAATTTATAAAACTTTTAAACAATGTAAGGTATATTGTTTACTTATATATGAAACTTATATAAGAAAAGTTTTAAACTAGATTGCGTAATTTTTATTTAAAATTAAGCTATTGATTATTTAACTTGCGAATTCAAGTTAAAACAAATCATATACTTTCATTCAAAAATCCTTTTATAAAAGAAGAAGTTTATCAAAATTTAAGTTTAAGCATTTGTTTGAAAACAAATCTACTTTTTGTAAAAAAAAAACTATTTAATATAAGCTTGCTTAAAACACCCTCAGATTTAAAACTGATTTTAACTTCCAGATTTGAATTCAAGAAAACTTGAATCCATATTTTAACTTTGATTTAAACTTGATTTTAACTTTGCTTAAAAACCTTGATTTAAACCTTGATTTAAAAATCCAAATTTCATTTAAAACTTTAAGATTCAAAGTTCATTTGAATCTAACTAAATTGGATTTAAACTTAGTTTAAATCTATTTCACAATTTAAATTTGATTTAAATTTACTTCAGTTTCTAATTTGCAAACAGGTTTTGGAAAAACCTGAAGCAAAACAAACTGACTCGAGGAAATCAAAACTTGCTTCGAGTCAGACTATAGACGACTTCGAGCAAACCCCTGAACTTACTCGAGGAAACTCAAGAACAAAACCTCAAAATCCAAAGTTCATCGGAACTTGGTGCACAGTGTACATGCACTGATCATCCACTAGACTTCGATCAATTCTGATGACTTAAACAAGTCATCAATCACCAAAGCATCCCACTTCAGTCAACACACTTTGATTTCTCCTCAAAAATCAAAATCCAGGCATTCACCCAAACCTGGAATTCGACACTGCAACACTGCCCAAAACCTGTCAATGCTTCTCATCCACTCCTCCGACCATCGGAGCACCAGCACCACGGCCACCACTTCGTCCATGACCAAGCTACTATCTTCCAGAATTCCAGCAAACTCGATCACTCCTAGGCCTCGTGAAAATCAAACATCCCAGCACTGCCCAAAACTAGGTTTAGAAACCAAAACATGCTCCCACCATCACCTCCGGTCATAGACCATCCACCAACCATTTTTACTCTGAGCTCCGACCACTCCTCTACCTCCAAAAATAATCCTGGCCCCTTCGACCACTGGGAACACTAGAGATTCAAAAACCCCAAAACGAAGCAACCCAGAAATGCTCTTGCAAACCATAACTAAAAATTGTAATTTTTGGTTTAAAAATCAATTTTTTTTAGGGTTTTAGTTTATATTCCTGAACTAAGTAATTAAGAAGTTTGAGTTTTACCAAAACTTTAAGCTTATACTGAATCTATAATTTACAAAGTTTGATATTTTACTTTGTTTATCATACACTGTTGTTTTCATATTCCTGAGACACTCAGACTTGAAATTTACCTTAATCAAGCTTCTTAACATTAATCCATAATAAATCAAACAGCTTTTGTTTTGTAGCTAGGTCCTAATAACAATTAACTGAAGATAATATGAATTTAAATCTAAAACAGGAAACTAGAAACTAAGCAGAGAATGTTCATATGGAAATAAACATGCACAAGCAGATTTCATTTTCATATATACATACTACAATCTTTATCACAAAAAGCATGTAACCATATTCATTCATAGATTTTAAAAAATAATGATGTTACTCACCTTAGATTGATGAACACAGAGCCTCTGGTTATGATTTTGAAAAAGCTTAAAACTGATATGAATCGCTTTGTCTCAGGTAGAAAATGAATAATGCACAGGCTCCTTATTTTGCAAATGATTACAGGCTAATGGCTTGATAAAAAAATGAAGTCTTTGACCTGGTCTTGAGGATGTTGTTCTCAGATTTGAAAGAATGCAGTCTCAGGTTTGCAAAGTTGATTGAATTGTTGTATGATGTGTTTAAGTTTGTAAAAATGGATATGGTTGCTTATTCTCTGGTTTTCTTATTTTTGATCAACGAAATGAACTGGAAGATATATATATATATATATATATATATATATATAGAAGGAAAATATTACAGGGGAAGGTGATATCTGAGTTAGCAAATGCAGGTACAATATTGTTTTTGTTTGTATCAGGCAAGATTTTTTTGTTAGGGGGGCTGAAATGATCCTTATACAATTCGAAATGACTTTGTTAGCTGCTAAGAAATGGAAGCATATAATACTTAAGTACTTTGTGTCTCCTATTACTCGTTTTTATACATAGATATTTTTTTTCCTCTTCCTTAAATCTTCTTGCTTCGGTTCAAATGAATGATGCTTCAGTTGTAAAAATGCTTGCTATGTTTTGATATGAACAAATAGAAATAAGAAGTGATCTACATAGAAAAGCGAAGTTGGCATAGGGTGGCTGATGTTTGGGTTTGTAAATTTGCCTGGTACATTTTTTTTATTTTTTTCAATTTTCTTTGATTAGAGATTTGGAGGCTGAGATGATCTCCAAAACAATTTGATTTGACTTGCTTATGCTAGCATTAAATGCGTAAGTACTTCATGCTTTATTTTACTTTGTTTATGTTTGATAGATATTAATTTTACTCTGTTTATAATCTGGCTTGCATACTTAATTACGTCTACAAATATACCTTACTTTACTTTTCTTTTGCTTACTCTACATAACTATCTACAGGCCTTACTCTTTTATTTTTTTATTTTACACAAACTTGGTTTTCTTCATACTTGATGTTCATAGATATAAAGTTGTTTGTCACTTGTAATGGTTTGTTACTTAACACATGTTATAAAGCCCCAATATGATAACACTTGTTCCTTAAGCATTATCTATTTATTTTAAAACTTAAACTTTCCAATATTACATTATTAATATTGTTTGAATAAAAACTCATTATTCAATTAAAATAATTTGTAAATGAAATTATTACTATATAAATAAATTACTTATTTTATCAACTATATTTAAACAAGAACAAAACAACCTTTGTTAAATTTAAATTTAAGTTAAAATCATTTAAACAAAATTTAATATTATCTTGAGTATATTTAAACCATATTTTTATCAAGCTATACTCAAAGAAAACAAAACAATCTTTTTGTTAATAAATTTTAAATTTAAACTTAAGCTAGAATAAGCTCTAACTATTAAATATTTATCTTAATTATTTAAAACTATATAGTTATTTATTAAATAACTTAATACTAAATTAAATCAAATTTCCAAGTTGTCATAAATATTAAAATTAGAAAACATGTCTTTGTTTATTAAATTTAAAACAAAGATTATCCATTTGCAATATATATATATATATATATATATATTACAAATAGAAGGCAATTTGATTAGCTTTTAAAAGACAAAATCACCCATTTAAATATGTTTTAAAGGAGACTCAAAATTTATCATCAATCTATTTAATTTTAAAACTCAGATTATTAAATTTTTATTGCTAAAAATTCCGGGATATCACATTCCTTCCCTCTTAAAAGAATTTCGTCCCCGAAATTTAAACAAAGGTAATTTAATAATTCAATTAAAATTAATTTTTATAACACAAGCATATACCAATCATATGCTAACAACCATAGCAACCAATTCATCCAAACAAACAAATCTAACTATCCAGACAAGATTCCGGATAGAATTTTCTCGAGTTTCCCAAATATAATTATCAGGATACTCGCGCTATAGAATCCAAACAATCAATACTACTAAGCTACAGAGCTTCCACTCATCTAAATCTATAAAACAAGACAAAATATCAGACTACAGACAAGTCTGACTCAACAACCATAACTTCTTGAACTGCTGATTCCACAATCAGAGATAGATCTCACACGTACTCCCTCAGAGATACGTGAAACACAACAAATCTTAGTTATCCAAACTGACAATTCAATCCGGAAGACCAAAAACTTATCCAAAATCAAATCTCCGACTTCAGAATCCAAATTCCTTCGTCTCTTATCCACAAAACTCTTCGGACGATCCTGTGCTGCCTACATCTTTCCTTATCAGCTCACCCCTTGCTGATAGAAACAGACCGAACCAAAGACAATCCAACAAAATGATCTTTCCAATATCAACCAAACTCAGAGCACAAATTCTATTCCAAAACAGAAAACAGAACTCACTTCTCTCATCCGGAAAAGATAAAACAGGTGCACTCCAATCTGGCTTGAGATCTTGAAAATTTTCCTGAAGAACTCTCCATTCCAAACATTGCAACATCCAATTGCTTCCAAACCAAAACAGCTGCCACCATGCTTCCACTGTGCCACTCTGACTAAACAGATGTAAATGCTGAAGTCGAACATAGACTGGACAACAAATTCCAAAAATAAGGTTCACATATCCAAAAAAAACTCAGAAGTTCCTCCAAAATCCGAGCTGCTTCACCAAACTCAAAAACCATCCTATTACTAAGCTGAACTATCGGTACCACTTCTGGAATCCCGTCGATACCAAACTCAATCTCCAAATGCTGACAAAACTCTGACTCCCTGAAGACGTCTAGAAAAATCTCTGAAACATAAGAGAACACTCAAACTATCGCAAGTCACTTTTGCGATCAATCCAGCCTAATTCCAAAGATACCGCTCTCTCTTTACAAATCAAAATAGCTTATGCTTATGTGGTTGATCCATCAAAGAAATGGATCTACTCTACTGCTTCTGAAGTTACCCAAGAAAGACTGCTAAGCCAGAAGACTTCCTAATCCAAAGCTCTTCGAGAAACTCGGACCTCAAAGCAAACAGAAACACCCAGCTGAACACAACGACAACACCGAAGCAGACACTCTTCCTTAACTTGTTCCAAAGAAACATCTTCGGAGACATCCATAGTCACTGTGTCTCATCACACAGCTACAACACCTTGATGTATCAAGATATCATGACTTGCTTCTGTCCACCCGACAAATCTAAATTCTAGCTCATCCAAACTTACACTTCAAAAATGAACTCAGAACCTTAACAGGTTTCCTTCAGAGATTAATGAAATCCTTACACCACTCACACCTCACTCGAGACGGTATTAGGTCTACAGTCTCGACAAATACACTTCCAACCTCAATCATTTAAACGCCAACCATCGGTAGTCGTGTTACGCACACCACTACCCTATCTACCTTTATAGCTTATTGGAAAACCTGAACAGGTAACCCAACAATAGGTAGGAATATATATATATATATATATATATATATATCAAAATTAAAAATACGCTCTCTCAAGAAAGAAATCACTCAAGAGCCTAGGTATTCACTCAACCTAGTGCTCTGATACCAACTGTGACGACCCGGCTTTCTGACCACAGAAAGTCGTATCATCTTGAAGAAAGAAAGGGGTGAGAAAAAGAAAAGATAGACAAGAAATAACAACAACATCAGAATCTCACAGCGGAACGAATGAATTATATTAATCACATAAGTATTTTCATAATGTACTACATCAATCAGAGTTACACGAATACTATATCACATACTAGACAGTTATAGACACATGTCTAGTTATACAACTCAATACACAAAACAACACAGAGATACCCACACAGCGGAACTATATCTATATCTACAATGCTGAAGCCTCCTGCTCCATTTCTCCTCCAAAACTCGTCAAAGCCAACCTGAATCCCTTGGCTACTCGTAAAAATTTGAGTACCCGAGAGTTTAGGAAAAACAGAAATAAACTCTGGGTCATACATGGGTCTGGTGTGAGTAACATGTTAAAGTTGCTTAATTTTGAAAACCTTTGAAACAAAAGGTATCACGTAAGACTCCCCACACATAAACATGGGTAAGTTTTTACCTTACGCTAACCAAAACACTTGATAGGAAATTCAATGATATTATAATAGGTCTAGGGTTTTCAAGTATGTAGAAAATAGCCGAAATTGTTACATCTATTAAATTCCAGCTACTAGCCGCAAAATTGGGTAATACAATCAAAACCGTTGGCCCTTATTGGATTGTGGATTCCATACAATGGCATGGCTACTGGGGTACTGCCCGTCAAAGTACGTGGCCTAGATCAACGTACCGAGGATCACTCCCGACCCCCTACAACACAAGGACGAAACCATTCCTTACTGAACAGTCCCGAACAAGATAACCCCGACAGTTATTGCAATCAACCGCCCACATAGCCGAAAAATAAAGGGACATCTAAACAGGGGAATATCTTATCCTGCTTGGGCATGACCCACCTAACCTTGCTGCACCTCCCCTGTTTTAGCCATTCCCGGTTGATGAGGCTTGAGGCTGCGATTACCTTTAGAGAATACATTTCTTAGAATGCTCATCGCCCACCTGACGATGTTCTAAAAGAATTTAATCCGTACAAGTTCGTTCCGGGTTCGAACGAAACTGAAGGCATTATCTCGTTACACTCATTTTGGAATCACCCTCAGAGTTAACGACAATAAACCTTGCACTCTGAATATTCATCTTCACTTCGGATTCACGACCTATCGTTAATTTGGATCGATGTGGTTTTCAGATGTCCAAATACGGAAACCCGATCCCGGTCTCATCGAAATCCAAAAAGTTTCTTTTAAGGCCAAGTTGTCTATTTGGTCTTAACAGTTTAATTCAATATTATCAATATACACACAGATAGATAATTCACATCTCACAATAGATAATCACATTATCATCATAAACAGATAGTCTATATCATCATCCAAACAGATAATTAAATATTATCATGCTTAAACCATACATCCATATCACATAGATTTTACTCATCACATATCTGAGATCACAATCATCAAATGAAATATCAATATCATTCATCCATAAGCAATGATTTATAATCATATCATTTACAATTAATTTAAAATGAATTAAATTAACTACTTCTATCTCTAATTAATTTAAAGTAAATTAAATTAATTACTTCATCTATAAATCTTGCTTATACAATCATTAATCAATTAATTATTCTCTAGATATTCATCTTGATTAAACACCTTTGATTAATCATCTTCTAATTACAATAACTAATTAGCCTTTATTTGATTCCACAAATTAATTATTTTAAATCATTCATAGTGATTAATATATAATTACTTCATTTATTAATTAAATAAAATAATTACATTTATCCTTAATTAATTTCATAAATTAATCACCAGATTATTAATTATTCCTTAATTAAACAATTCTTGATTACATCATAAATTATATTAATTAACGATCTCCAGTTCAGATTTAAATTAAATTACTTTATTTAAATTAATTAAATTAAGCGATTAATCTTTAAATTAAACACAATTATTAATCACCCTTGATTTAATAACAGACCAGTAATTAACTATCCCTAATTACTTACATTAATAAATTAATTATTCCATAATTAATTATCTCCATTAATTAATCCTTTGATTAATTTCAAAAGAAATTATCCAAATTACTCCATTAACACATCATCATTCACTAATTACATTCAATAATTAACATTAATTGCTTCCCTAAGTAATTATGCTCCATTAAATACACTAAGTAATTACACTTATCAATTTATCAAATGATTTTCTTAAATTGATTAAACTAAATTAATTAACTTAAATTAATCATATTATCAAAATTAATTACAATAAGTAATTAACCTCTTAATTTCTTTCATCAAGTAATTACACTTAACCAATTTGCAAATGATCATCTTAATTAATTAAACTAATTAATTAATAAAGTTTATCACATTAATTAATTATTAATAATCCTTAGTTAATTATCTTCATTTTCTAATAACATTTCTTAAATTACTTTCTTAATTAATTTCTAATTATTAATTAATCTAAATCATTAATTTATAAATTTAATAAATAAATCATTCCTTTATTATCTTATTAATTAAATCATTTAATACCTTAATTATCTCTAAGATAATTTATTTCTTTATTAATGACTTAATTAATATTAAAGTGCAAAACATTACCCCTTCGAAATAAATTTGAATTACATTTTGAATTTAAGATTCAAAATGATTTATCATTTAAAAATTTAACCAAATTTAAAGTTTAATTTATAAAACTTTTAAACAATGTAAGGTACATTGTTTACTTATATATGAGACTTATATAAGAAAAGTTTTAAACTAGATTACTTAATTTTTATTTAAAATTAAGCTATTGATTATTTAACTTGCAAATTCAAGTTAAAACAAATCATATACTTTCACTCAAAAATCCTTTTATAAAAAAGAAGTTTATCAAAATTTAAGTTTAAACAATTGTTTGAAAACAAATCCATTTTTTTTATAAAAAAAAACTATTTAACATAAGCTTGCTTAAAACACCCTCAGATTTAAAACTGAATTTAACTTCCAGATTTGAATTCAAGAAAACTTGAATCCATATTTTAACTTTGCTTTAAACTTGATTTTAACTTTGCTTAAAAACCTTGATTTAAACTTTGATTTAAAAATCCAAATTTCATTTAAAACTTTAAGATTCAAAGTTCATTTGAATCTAACTAAACTGGATTTAAACTTAGTTTAAATCTATTTCATAATTTAAATTTGATTTAAATTTACTTTAATTTCTAATTTGCAAACAGGATTTGAAAAGACCTGGAAAAAAACAAACCGACTCGAGGAAATCAAAACTTGCTTCGAGTCAGACTGTAGACTACTTCGAGTAAACCCCTGAACTTACTCGAGTAAACTCAAGAACAAAACCTCAAAATCCAAAGTTCATCAGAACTTGGTGCATAGTGCACATGCACTGATCATCAACCAGACTTCGATCAATTCTGATGACTTAAACAAGTCATCAATCACCAAAGCATCCCACCTTAATCACCACACTTTGATTTCTCCACAAAAATAAAAATCCACGCATTTACCCAAACCTGGAATTCGACACTGCAACACTGCCCAAAACCTGTCAATGATTCGCCTCCACACCTCCGACCACCGGAGCACCAGCACCACCGGCCACCACTTCGTCCATGACCAAGCTACTATCTTCCAGAGTTGCAGCGAACTCGATCACTCCTAGGCCTCGCGACAATCAGACATCCCAGCACCGCCCAAAACTAGGTTTAGAAACCAAAACATGCTCCTACCATTACCTCCGGTCATAGACCATCCACCAACCATTTTTACTCTGAGCTCCGACCACTCCTCTACCTCCAGAAATAAGCCTGGCCCCTCGGACCACTGGGAACACCAAAGATTCACAAAAACCCCAAAACGAAGCAACCCAGCATGCTCTTGAAAACCATAACTAAAAATTGTAATTTTTGGTTTAAAAATCAAGATTTTGTTTAGGGTTTTAGTTTATATGCCTGAACTAAGTAATTATGAAGTTTGATTTTTAACAAAACTTTAAGCTTATACTGAATCTATAATTTACAAAGTTTGATATTTTACTTTGTTTATCATACACTGTTGTTTTCATATTCCTGAGACACTCAGACTTGAAATTTACCTTAATCAAGCTTCTAAACATTAATCCATAATGAAACAACCCGATTTTTAGGGATACTAAATTGGGAATAAACTAATAAGTTGATAAGTAATCTGTTAATAATAACAAATAATTAAATATTTAAGGGAAAAAATGATGAAATGACAAATAAATGAAAACAAAAGAAAATAAAATGCATATTTAATATTAATGGGGTTGAGAGGAAAATAAATGGTAACAAATTCATTTACTTTTATTTGGAGTTATAAATTTTGTCGTTTTAGTGGTAGTGTAATTTATTTTAATAGATGAACCGTTTTATTAACCCTAACTATTTGAAAAGTTAAACATTGAAAATGATATGTTTTTATATATAAAAGAATGATAACTAATTACATTAGATAAAAAGTGTATTATGTATGAAAAGTTTAGATGAGAATTTTTTTATATGGATTTACAATTAGGAATAATAGGAAGAAAAAGAAAGGAAAAGTTTTAAAAAAAATTATAATTTATTTGTTAATAATGATAAAGTAAACAAATAAATAAATATTTTGTTTGAAAAATTGAAATAAAATATTAAAGTGGATAAGAGGGAAATGAATGATCAGTGACTTATTTGTTATGTATATTTAATGTAATAAATTGTATCTTTTATTTTAATAAGGAAATTCTATTTAACGAATTTAACAAAAAAAAGTAGAGGAGTTGTTACTTAAAAAGTTTAAAAGAAAAAATAAAGCGAGGAGAAGCTTAAATAAAATAAAGTTTTATGTTAATTCTCATGTTATGCATTGAAAAAAAGGAGAAATTTTCATATTAATTTACAAATTATAAATATAATAAAAAAATAATAATATAATTTTTTTTATAATGTCATGTTGGAAGGATATAGAAATTGAATAAATTAATGTTAAGCAAAAGAAATTTCTAGAACAAGAATAAAATAAAAAGAATACATTGTATTAAAAAGGGAAAAGATTAAAAATAGAAGGAAAAAAAGGATATTTTCAAAGAGAATTCTAGAAAGGGCCTCAATTACAAAACTCAGCCCACTTCCTTCTCCCTTCTTTTTACTATACGTACAGAATGGAACTATTACTCAGAAAGCAGAAAACCTAATTTCATATCCTTCTACTCAAACACAAAACTCTCTTTGCAATCAAAAAATAAAAGATTCTCAATTTTAAGATAATTGGAAAGGTGAAAGGCAAGCAATCAAAGGCTAGCTAATCTAGAGCTTGAAGATTGCTTCTTGGAGTTTTAGGTGAGTGATATGTAATCCTTATTTTTATGGTTGAATTGGCCTTTTTCTTTGAATGAATATGTATTTCTTCTTCTTTTTTCTTTTTTTTTCTTGTTATAATTTCTTCTTCTTATGCAAGTTTGAGTTTAGATCACCCGTTAGACATATTTGGGGATCTTGATTGTTATATTGTTGAAACAACACTTGATCCGGAGATTGCAATAAATTGACAAAAAATCACAAATTTCTGAAATTTTGATATGTTATTTTCTACATGTATGCGCGTATGCTCTGAAAATTTCACTGAATAATATTGTGTTTTTATTGGTGAAATCAATTATTTACAATGCTATATCTGCACAGATTTTGTAACAGCAGTGGCTGTCAATACGAAATTAATAACAATTAGAGAAAAATTTATAAAATTATGAAATTTAAATATGTTGTTTACAACTCATGTTAGAATAATATGTAAAAATTTGACTGAAAAATAATGGATTTGATAGGTTGAATGAATCGTTTACAGAGGTGTATAAATGCAGATTTTCGCACTAAGGTCTGTCTAAAAACACCTGCTGTAATACTATGATTTAACCCATCAGATGGTCATATTTTTGTATGAAATTTTTACTGACGATTTATAAATGAGTTATGAACAACGTATTAAAAGTTTAAAATTTTAGTAAATTTATTTTATTTATTATGAATTACAGACTGAGGTGGGTTCTATATGAAATTCAGTGATTCTTTTTGGAAGTAATGTTGAATTTGAAGGTGATTATATATTCGTGATTTGAAAATAAGTTTATTTAAAGAAAAGCTTTCAAAGAAGAACAATGAAATTTTTAAAGATTCATCATAATTTATTTTTATATTACTTATTATTATAATCCTTGATAAAATTGTGTACGAAAATAGAACATTTTATTTGGAATTTTGATTATTATTTTTGAATACTAAAGCTTGCCTTTTTTAATTAAATTAATTGTTATCAATTTTTTCTAACTTAACAAATTTTTAATAATTTTAATCCAACAAATTAGGTTTCTATGTTTTGCCTTAATACATAAGTATTATGAGGTACTTGTGTGTTAATGCGAAACGGAGATGTAATTATTTTCTTTTATACGCATAATTGTTTTGCTAAACTTTATTTGATTTTGAATATTATATTGGGTTTATCAAAGATTTTATTGGAAGATGTTGTCGCCATTGATTTTTTAGAAGTGTTTTGAAATTTCAAACACTTTGATTTTTGGGTCGGGATAGATTGGACTCTGTTGTACCAATGGGCCAAAACTCCACCTTGGCCGACCTGATTTAGGATCGCTACCTGAATCGGTGGTATATCACATGCCATTTTACCACCAAAGGTCAACGTTCTACTACATACGGCTAATCTTATTTTTGATCGGGATCTCCGATCGGCGGGTCACGGACTATGATGGATGGATGCGTGGGGGTCCCACGTGTAGATCCATGAACGGGTAGCATACGGCCTTTGCCTTAGACCGTCTTGGTTATCCTGGGTTGATCGCCAGGTGTATTATGACGTTATGAGTAGGTTACGGGGTTGATGTCTCCATGCGCGCTTGAGCTCTACCACTGTGATTTTACAATACTAGCTTCTGTTTATTTGGTATATTTTATGAGTCATGTTATATTTATCCCATAATTCCCATAAGACAATTTTCTTTATCTTATAATTTTTGGAAAATATGAAAGTTGATTTTAAAACCCAGTATCTTTAGAGAATGTGTGTATGAACTTATTCATTGTGTTACATATGATTATTGGGTTGGTATCGTATTGGATTGCATACGATACGTTTGGCCTAAAACCATTGTTTGATTAAATGAATTGTCTATGAAACCGAATTTGCATGTTGGTTCTCACACACATATATGCCTCATGTTGGTTTATACATGCAGCGCTTTCTTTTCCTTTTTGTTGTTTGAGACAATTATTGTTCATAGATCTTACTTCACTCACACTAGAAATAGTCTGACCCATGTGATTTGTTTTGTAATCCTTGGGTCAGTCTGAGGATTGTGGTTGCAGGTTAGGTTGCGTGGACTGTAGCAGCATTTATATTATTTTCCACGTTCAGGGATTTTGGACTTTAATGCTTGGACTTAGAAGTAGTTTATATATGTATTATGGTATGAATGTTATTATGTATTTTGGAAGTGATATGTACGATGGACTATGTATCGTGGACATTACTATTAGGATATGTATTATGCATTATGCTATTGTTGTGCTGAACTGTACATTCTATTATATTCTGTACCATGTAACCTGAATTTTTTTATCTTGTATCATTGCTTTGAACCAACACTGCGCACGAATGGTAAGTAGAAGAAGAAAAAATTGAAAAATTTCTCGTGCCAGTGTTAGTTCAAGGGAATGATTACAACATTTAGCCCTATCGAGTCCCATTCTCCGTGTTTTCCGACAGTAATACTTAGTATTGCTCTTGGTTGGCATGGGTATAGGGGTCGGGCGTTACATTTTTAATAATAGTATAGAATATATTCGGAATATAAGTTAGCACAAAGCAGTAGAAGCATTGTACATGACTATATACCATAAGTATCACTTCCATAATATATTAATAGTCATGCATACCAAAACCAAAACCCCAAACCTTTGAACATTTTAGCGTGAGAATTAATTTAATTCCAGCTTAACCACATTTCTCACTATGCAGAGTAGTGAGAAAGATGGCTGGAAGGCATCCCTGTTTGACTATAGAGCAGTGGTTAGATTTCATGCGGATCATGCCTCAGGCAGCACCCGCTCCTAATGCTGCTCCTAGTGCTGATATCGCCCTTACGTAGAAATTGCGAGGACGCAATTTTTGTAAGGTGGGAAGTCTGTAACAACCCGATTTTTAGGGATACTAAATTAGAAATAAACTAATAAGTTGATAAGTAATCTGTTAATAATAACAAACAATTAAATATTTATGGGAAAAAAAATGATGAAATGACAAATAAATGAAAACAAAAGAAAATAAAATGCATATTTAATATTAATGGGGTTGAGAGGAAAATAAATGGTAACAAACTCATTTACTTTTATTTGGAGTTATAAATTATGTCTTTTTAGTGGTAGTGTAATTTATTTTAATAGATGAACCGTTTTATTAACCCTAACTATTTGAAAAGTTAAACATTGAGAATGATATGTTTTTTTTATAAAAGAATGATAACTAATTACATTAGATAAAATGTGTATTATGTATGAAATGTTTAGATGAGAATTTTTTTATGTGGATTTACAATTAGGAATAATAGGAAGAAAAAGAAAGGAAAAGTTTAAAAAAATTATAATTTATTTGTTAATAATGACAAATTAAATAAATAAATAAATATTTTGTTTGAAAAATTGAAATAAAATATTAAAGTGGATAAGAGGGAAATGAATGATCAGTGACTTATTTGTTATGTATATTGAATGTAATGAATTGTACCTTTTATTTTAATAAGGAAATTCTATTTAACGAACTTAACAAAAAAAAGTAGAGGAGTTGTTGTTACTTAAAAAGTTTAGAAGAAAAAATAAAGCGAGGAGAAGCTTAAATAAAATAAAGTTTTATGTTAATTCTCATGTTATGCATTGAAAAAAAAGGAGAACTTTTCATATTAATTTACAAATTATAAATATAATAATAAAATAATAATAATAAATAATAATATAATTTTTTTTATAATGTCATGTTGGAAGGATCTAGAAATTGAATAAAATAATGTTAAGCAAAAGAAATTTCTAGAACAAGAATAAAATAAAAAGAATACATTGTATTAAAAAGGGAAAAGATTAAAAATAGAAGAAAAAAAAGGATATTTTCAAAAAGAATTCTAGAAAGGGCCTCAATTACAAAACTCAGCCCACTTCCTTCTCCCTTCTTTTTACTATACGTACAGAACGGAACTATTACTCAGAAAGCAGAAAACCTAATTTCATATCCTTCTACTCAAACACAAAACTCTCTTTGCAATCAAAAAATAAAAGATTCTCAATTTTAAGATAATTGGAAAGGTGAAAGGCAAGCAATCAAAGGCTAGCTAATCTAGAGCTTGAAGATTGATTCTTGGAGTTTTAGGTGAGTGATATGTAATCCTTATTTTTATGGTCGAATTGGCCTTTTTCTTTGAATGAATATGTATTTCTTCTTTTTTTTTCTTTTTTTTTCTTGTTATAATTTCTTCTTCTTATGCAAGTTTGAGTTTAGATCACCCATTAGACATATTTGGGGATCTTGATTGTTATATTGTTGAAACCACACTTGATCCCGAGATTACAATAAATCGAGAAAAAATCATAAATTTCTGAAATTTTGATATGTTATTTACTACATGTATGCGCATATGCTCTTAAAATTTCACAGAATAATATTGTGTTTTGATTTGTTAATCAATTATTTACAATGCTATATTTGCCCAGATTTTATAACAGCAGTGGCTATCAATACGAAATTCATAACAATGAGAGAAAAATTTATAAAATTCTGATATTTAAATATGTTGTTTATAACTCATGTTAGAATAATCTATAAAAATTTCATTGAAAAATAATGAGATTTGATAGGTTGAATGAATCATTTACAGAGGTGTATAAATGCAGATTTTCGCACTAGGGTCTGTCTAAAAACACCTGCTGTAATACTATGATTTAACCCATCAGATGGTCATATTTTTGTATGAAATTTTTACTGACGATTTATAAATGAGTTATGAACAACATATTAAAAGTTTAAAATTTTACTAAATTTATTTTATTTATTATGAATTACAGACTGAGGTGGGTTCTATATGAAATTCAGTGATTCTTTTTGAAAGTAATGTTGAATTTGAAGGTGATTATATATTCGTGATTTGAAAATAAGTTTATTTAAAGAAAAGCTTTCAAAGAAGAACAATGAAATTTTTAAAGATTCATCATAATTTATTTTTATATTACTTATTATTATAATCCTTGATAAATTTGTGTACGAAAATAGAACATTTTATTTGGAATTTTGATTATTATTTTTGAATACTAAAGCTTGCCTTTTTTTAATTGAATTAATTGTTATAAATTTTTTCTAACTTAACAAATTTTTAATAATTTTAATCCAACAAATTAGGTTTCTGTGTTTCGCCTTGATACATAAGTATTATGAGGTACTTGTGTGTTAATGCGAAACGAAGATGTAATTATTTTCTTTTATACGCATAATTGTTTTGCTAAATTTATTTGCTTTTGAATATTATACTGGGTTTACCAAAGGTTTTATTGGAAGATGTTGTCGCCATTGATTTTTTAGAAGTGTTTTGAAATTTCAAACACTTTGATTTTTGGGTCGGGATAGATTGGACTCTGTTGTACCAATGGGCCAAAACTCCATCTTGGCTGACCTGATTTAGGATCGCTACCTGAATCGGTGGTATATCACATGCCCATTTACCACCAAGGGTCAACGGTCTGCTACATAGGGCTAATCTTAATATTGATCGGGATCTCCGATCGGCGGGTCACGGACTATTATGGATGGAGGCATGGGGGTCCCACGTGTAGATCCGTGAACGGGTAGCATACGGCCTTTGCCTTAGACCGTCTTGGTTATCCTGGGTTGATCGCCAGGTGTATTATGGCGTTATGAGTAGGTTACGGGGTTGATGTCTCCGCGTGCGCTTGAGCTCTACCACTATGATTTTACAATACTAGCGTCTGTTTATTTGGTATATTTTATGAGTCATGTTATATTTATCCCATAATTCCCATAAGGCAATTTTCTTTATCTTATGATTTTTGGAAAATATGAAAGTTGATTTTAAAACCCAGTATCTTTAGAGAATGTGTATATGAACTTATTCATTGTGTTACATATGATGACTGGGTTGGTATCGTATTGGATTACATACGATACGTTTGGCTTAAAACCATTGTTTGATTAAATGAATTGTTTATGAAAACGAATTTGCATGTTGGTTCTCACACACATGTATGCCTCATGTTGGTTTATACATGCAGCGCTTTCTTTTCCTTTTTGTTGTTTGAGACAATTATTGTTCATAGATCTTACTTCACTCACACTAGAAATAGTCTGACCCTTGTGATTTGTTTTGTAATCCTCGGGTCAGTCTGAGGATTGTGGTTGCAGGTTAGGTTGCGTGGACTGTAGCAGCATTTATATTATTTTCCACTTTCAGGGATTTTGGACTTTAATGCTTGGACTTAGGAGTAGTTTATATATGTATTATGGTATGAATGTTATTATGTATTTTGGAAGTGATATGTACGATGGACTATATATCGTGGACATTACTATTATGATATGTATTATGCATTATGCTGTTGTTGTGCTGAACTGTACATTCTATTATATTCTTTACTAAGTAACCTGGAAAATTTTTATCTTGTATCATTGCTTTGAACCAACACTGCGCACGAATGGTAAGTAGAAGAAGAAAAGAATCGAAAAATTTCTCGTGCCAGTGTTAGTTCAAGGGAATGAGTACAACATTTAGCCCTATAGAGTCCCATTCTCCGTGCTTTCCGACAGTAATACTTAGTATTGCTCTTGGTTAGCATGGGTATAGGGGTCGGGCGTTACACATGATAAATCAAACAGCTTTTGTTTTGTAGCTAAGTACTAATAACAATTAACTGAAGAGAATATAAATTTAAATCTAAAACAGGAAACTGAAAACTAAACAGAGAATGTTCATATGGAAATAAACATGCACAAGCAGATTTCATTTTCATATATACATACTACAATCTTTATCACAAAAAGCATGTAACCATATTCATTCTTAGATTTTAAAAAATAATGATGTTACTCACCTTAGATTGATGAACAGAGAGCCTCTGGTTATGATTTCGAAAAAGCTTGAAACTGATATGAATTGCTTTGTCTCAAGTAGAAAAAGAATAATGCATAGGCTCTTGATTTTGCAAATGATTACAGGCTAATGGCTTGATAAAAAAATGAAGTCTTTGATCTGGTCTTGAGGAAGTTGTTCTCAGATTTGAAAGAATGCAGTCTCAGGTTTGCAAAGTTGATTGAATTGTTGTATGATGTGTTTAAGTTTGTAAAAATGGATATGGTTGCTTATTCTTTGGTTTTCTTATTTTTGATCAACGAAATGAACTGGAAGATATGTATATATAGAAGGAAAATATTACAGGGGAAGGTGATATCTGATTTAGCAAATGCAGGTACAATATTGTTTTTGTTTGTATCAGGCAAGGTTTTTTTGTTAGGGAGGCTGAAATGATCTTTATACAATTCGAAATGACTTTGTTAGCTACTAAGAAATGGAAGCATTTAATACTTAAGTACTTTGTGTCTCCTATTACTCATTTTTATACATAGATATTTTTTTCCTTTTCCTTAAATCTTCTTGCTTTGGTTCAAATGAATGATGCTTCAGTTGTAAAAATGCTTGCTATGTTTTGATATGAACGAATAGAAATAAGAAGTGATCTATATATAAAAGAGAAGTTGGCATAGGGTGGCTGATGTCTGGGTTTGTAAATTTTCCTGGTACATTTTTTTATTTTTTTCATTTTTCTTTGACCAGAGATTTGGAGGCTGAGATGATCTCCAAATCAGTTTGAATTGACTTTCTTGTGCTAGCATTAAATGCTTAAGTACTTCGTGCTTTAGTTTACTTTGTTTATGTTTGATAGATATTTATTTTACTCTGTTTATATTCTTACTTGCATACTTACTTATAGCTACAAATATACCTTACTTTGCTTTGCTTTTGCTTGCTCTACATAACTATCTATAGGCCTTACTCTTTTTCTTTTTTATTTTACACAAACCTGGTTTGCTTCATACTTGATGTTCATAGATATAAAGTGGTTTATCACTTGTAAAGGTTTGTTACTTAACACATGTTATAAAGCTCCAATATGATAACTCTTGTTCCTTGAGCATTATCTATTTATTTTAAAACTTAAACTCTCCAATATTACATTATTAATATTGTTAGAAAAAAAACTCATTATTAAATTAAAATAATTTATAAATGAAATTATTACTATATAAATAAATTACTTATTTTATCAACTATATTTAAACAAGAACAAAACAACCTTTGTTAAATTTAAATTTTAGTTAAAATCATTTAAACAAAATTTAACTTTATCTTGAGTATATTTAAACCATATTTTTATCAAGCTATACTCAAAGAAAACAAAACAATCTTTTTGTTAATAAATTTTAAATTTAAACTTAAGCTAGAATAAGTTCTAACTATTAAACATTTATCTTAAGTATTTAAAACCATATAGTTATTTTTTAATAGCTTAATACTAAATTAAATCAAATTTCCAAGTTATCAGAAATATTAAAATTAGAAAACATGTCTTTATTTATTAAATTTAAAACAAAGATTATCCACTTACAATATATACAGATATATATATATATATATATATATATATATGTATATGTATATATATATATATTATAAATAGAAGGCAATTTGATTAGCTTTTAAAAGACAAAATCACCCATTTAAATATTTATTAAGGGAGACTCAAAATTTATTATCAATCTATTTAATTTTAAAACTCAGATTATTGAATTTTTATTGCCAAAAATTCTGGGATATCACAGTATCGACACAACCAGGTAGATATAAAGTCTTCATGATGCATTGGCTTTGACAAGATGGGAGGCTTCTTTATGTTGTTCACCAAATCTTGGAATGTGTCCTCACAATACTACATCCATTCAAAGTTTCTTTTTCCTCTTCTAATCAAGTCGAAGAAATAAATCCATTTATCGGTAGCTCTTGAAATAAGTTGACTCAGGGTGGTTACCTACCCATTTAGACTCTATGCTTGCTGGTGGTCTTCAGCACTTGGATGTTGCAAATGGCTTGGATTTTCTCCGAAATAGCTTCGATTCCACAAGCATTGACGATGAAACCCAAAAACTTTCTTAATGCGACGCCAAAAGAAAGCTAAAGAGGATTGATCTTCATTTTGTAATATTGAAGGATATCATACATTTCTGCTAAGTCTTTAATGTGCCCGCTCGATCGTCGTGACTTCACGAGCATATCATCCACGTATACCTCCATCTTCTTTCCAATATGATCTTTAAACACTCTGTTGATTGGGCACTAATAGTTTGCTCCAACATTCTTAGTCCAAACGGCATTACCATACAACAATACAATCCAACTTCTGTAACAGAGCTAGTGTGCTCCTGGTAGGGAATGTGCATCAGGATTTGGTTATATCCAGAGTATGCATCCATGAAAGATAGAAATTTGTGTTTCGCGATTGAGACTACTAGCTGGTTGAAACCTAGAAGAGGAAAACTATCTTTCGAGCATGCCTTGTTCAAGTCCGAGTAATTAATGCATGTTCGCTACTTTCCATTCACCTTTTTCATAAGTACAGGACTAGATACCCATTTTGGGCAGAGCGCATTGCGAATAAACCCATTGCCTTTGAGCCTATCCATCTCCTCTTTAAGGGAAGTAGATCTCTCCAAATCCATGTTATGTCTTTCTTGTTTCACCGGGACATGCCTTGGGTCGATATTTATTGTGTGGGTTGCAATGGCAGGCGAGATCCTACACATGTAAGAGTAAGTCCAAGCGAACACGTCGAGATTCACTTAGAAAAAACCAGCAAGTTATTTCATTTTCGGTGGTTAAGCTGTGATTCGATCTTTAGGACTCGTGACGGGTCATCATGGTTGACCATTATGTCAATTGTCAGCTCGGCCGGTGCAGCCTTGGCCTGTTTGGGCTCCTCCTTATTATCCCTCGGATCTATATCTTTACAGAACCTATTATAGCGCTAGAGCTAAGCCTAGGAGCTAGTTGTCAATCTTTGGCAGTTTGGATGCGGAGAGATTTATCAACACCCTTATCTTTCTACTTCCATTGATAACATCTCAACTAAGCTACATAACAAGCATGACCTATCGCCTGTTCATCATGCACAACTCCGACACTATTATCAGTTAGAAACTTCAAAGTAATAACCATGGGGCAAGAACTGCCCAAAATTTAACTAGGGCTGGTCGATCTTAAAAAGCATTGTATGGAGTGTCAACATCCAAGGCAACAAATGGTAAAATCCATACTTTCCTGCGGTTCCCTTCTCCTAACTCCACAGGCAATTCGACATATCCGATAGCTTCGATCGCAGTATCATTAAGCCACGAGTGTAGGCTTTAGACGATTTCAAGTTCTTTTCCTCCATCCTCATCTAATCGTAAGCCTTTTCGAAAATTATATTTACAGAACTTCCACAATCAATCAAAATCCTTCTCACTAAGGCAGGACCGATCATGACCAAAATGACCATTGGATCGATTGTCAGTGCTTCCACCTTACCTACATCCCTATTTCTAAACACAATGACTGCCGGATCTCCATCCTCAATACTTGAACAACAATCAAGATTCATTTGCTTAACTGCGCTAGCATAGCGCTCTAGTTCATGCCAAATCTTATCAGCTAGATGCGGTCCTTTGACAATTGTATGGATCACTAATCTTCCACCATTGCACACAGGCTCCTCTGCCTTGTACGGAGCCTGTCCTCAGTTGTGGTCAGATGTCTCTTGCCCGCCATCCTACGGGAACTGTTGGAACTTTCTTCCTCGAATCAGTTTCTCGATAATAACCTGGAGATGCCTACACACATTTGTGTTATATTTATAGCATTCGTGCAACCGAAAATATTTTCCAGTCTGCTTCTATTTCTCCATCGATTCCTTTGAAGGTGGCTTCCTATATTTCATGGTATCACAGATAAGCAAATATGCTTTCTCTATAGATGTATTTAGTGGTGTGTAGGTATCATGAATAGGAATCATAGGCTTTCCTCTTCCAGAATCCCTCTTTCATTCATGCTTCCTATCACCGCCTTCCTTTGGCTGATTCGGTTTATTTTGAACATTCACTTGAACTTTTCTGGAACTATTACCAGACCACTTCAATACTATGTTACTCTGCACTCTTTCTCCACTTGGTCCTATGACATTCTTCTTCCTATAGAATCTAGCTTCCTCTTTCCTTAAATATTGAGCTGCTTTTGCACAGAAACGCTCTAATGTCATGGGTAGTTTGCCAGCTAACCGGTCGCAAAAGTCAGATTCTAGATTAATCCCTATTATTACCGCCATCGATATTGAGTGGTCGTTCGGACTACTGACTTCTATGAGAGCTGAATGAAATCTTTCCAATAATCTTTCAACGATTCTCCCTAAGCCTGGATCACACTAGATAGGAACATCACATTTTTTGGGGGGAGTTGAATGCATTCGGTGCTACACTATAAACTTTGTTGTTAAATCATCATATCAAGAGGTTCATGGTGGGGATAATCTCATAAACCACATCGTTAATATCCCAAAGAGAATAATAGGAAAACATTTGCATTTTATCACATCATCAACTCATGCGGAATCCACCATCCTTTCATATCTCATGATGTAACTGTGTGTGGTTGGTTTTCCCTCATAGGCCGGCATTGACGCCATACTGAACCTCCTTGGATACTCCGCATGTAAGATATTATCAGTAAACAGAGCATGGCTTCTCGAAGTCCCCCTATCATCATTAATCAAGCCTTGGATATTACTCAATAGTCGTTTAACCATAGCCGACAAATTCAACATTTGGATAGTTGGAGACAAGTGGTAGTCATGCTTCACCTCACGTGAATGGTTCGGTCGATGTGTACAGGCCATTCAACGCCTTCTAGGCTCAACATCCTCTCGATGTATATCACATACATCACTTAATCATCATTTCGAGGGAGGGGGCAATCGATCTGTATCCATCTGAACTTCAACATCAAAATCAGTCATAACAACTCCAGCTTAGGATCGAGGATGGAAAGGTAAGCTCCCTCCTCTAGAGGAGGGATTGGTACAAATCCCTAGGGAAGGATCGGCATCGATCGGTTACGGTAGACCAGGTGGGTTCGCCGACTAATGTCGTGAAGCTTATACATGATAGGCGTTAGTTCTACGACGCCTGCGTCTGTGATAGTCATCTGGTGGACTATAACTCTCCAATGTAAAATAAGAGGTAGGGTCCCTCCTAGCTTTCCCACGCTGTTGTAGACTGACTTGGTTCATTAGATCGTTATTGGCTTTAATCTGTCAATTCAACTATCGACGACTATCCACTAGATCTCCCGTTAGATTCTGAAATTTAGCTTTTGTGATGGAATCAATTAGGTTCTAGACATAAACTGGATTGGTAGCATTCATATCTTCTAGTGGATTGCTCGGACCTCCTTGCTGGATGCTGGCGTTCTCATTTCCTTCTGCATTTTAAAATGTGGATCTGGTGTTCCTAACCATAGTTGATAATTCCCTTAGACTTTTGCAAATCTTAATAAAACCACAAGATTCTTGAAGATAATTTCAAATCTCTTGGGGGGATTTATGCAATGCAGTAGCAAAAAAGGGATCCGAACAGTGTTAAAAACCTCACTCTCAGTGAAAGCACCAAAATGTTTGCACCAAAAGTTGACACAAACACCCAATAGAGAGTTTGTGGTGAAATAAATGAAGAATCTAAAATGTAAATAGGGGAAAATAGTAATGACATAGCAGTAAATCAAAGAAACAACATGAACATAACAATTTATAGTGGTTCGTCATTTTTTGCCTATGTCTCTTTGAATAGATTACTTTACTAATCACTTTGTAAACCTAGTACAATAGAAATTGAATGGAATTCCTTTTTTATAATAGAGTACAAAGTAACTAGTAGCGTAAAGGTCTCGAAAATGAACAACCAAGCCTATATTTATAGATGAAGATGGCGAAATATCACCTTGAAAATTCGGTGGAAGGTTCTCCATAACTATAAGGATCCATCGAAGGGCCGCATGACCTAAATCCAAAGAAATAGGGATTGGTGCTGATCCATATTTTAAAGGAATTTGTGGGTATGATCCCAACGATAACTTTTTCATGTCCTAATGTTCTTAGCCTCTAAGTTTAATACCAATTGGATTAGTCGACCTTGAGTTATTTCTCGATCGTTGCTTCAATGTGAGTTTTCTTCTGATTTCAGCCGATCCCTATTAAAGGAAGAGGACGATCCATCTTATTTCAAATTTTTGAGGTGCAATCTCTAAGGTAGGCTTCCTAAGGTCCCCACATCGTACTCATAAAATTTCATATGCATTGGACTTATGGATCTTGAGATATTAACTATTTTCTATTGAATTGCACTTGCTTCCTCAAACATGCTGATCCTTATACACGGTTATAGCCAATCCCTCCTCTATATTGAACTACATTCCATACTTCAAACATTATCCATTGCATATCTCCCAATTAATTTGATCACAGCTTCATATTACCATCTACACTTAACTTCTGGACCCTACAATCATCGACCTAGACTTAGTGGCCCTGACGACAGTTGAATATAACTTATCCAATCAGTTCGAATATAAGTGGTTCAAAATGTTGGATGACATTAACCAATGTTGGTGTTGCTATGGAAATAAATTGCCGACTTGATTTTTGTTTTTATTCGATAGTTAAATAATCGACTATCAAAGATTGTCTAGTTTTAAAACTATCGTTGTCGGTTCAAAAAGACTAGGATCAGGTATGTTATTCGAAAACCACTTCGAACCGGCATAAGCGTTCGAATGGTAGACATCTTGATGATGATAGTTTTGAGGACAGAGTTCTGTTAAATGCAAGGGCTACTTACTACTAATCGAGAGGGTAATTCCAAAATGAATGTAGTGGAGGTAGTGCCTTCGGTTTCGTTTAGACCCAGAGTGAATTTGTATGGATGAATGATGGTATTACATTATTGCCTAGAGGGAAAAATTAGCATTCCAACTGGGAATTGCTAAGAGAAAAGTTAAAAGCATTGGCTCAAGCCTCATGACTCAGGAAATGGTTAGAACAAGGTAAATGGGGCAAGAGTATGTGGGTCACACCCATTAGGGTGTGTCGTCGCCTTTCTAGATCATTATATTATGGATTTGGTTATGCATAAGAGCTCTCAATTAGGGTTGGAAAGAAATCATGGTGATGACATATTCGAATATTTAGTAAGGGGTAGGTCGAATCTGTGTTGGTAGAGGGAAAATGCATTTGTGTCCCTTGGTACATTTTATCTAGAGATGTACTGTATAGAAGGTAGTCCCATACCTGGCCATTGTTGGAATCTATTCTCCAATAAGCATCTTGCGAACTTAGTTGTATACCTATTATGCTGGAGTTTAATTAATGTAACAATTTCGAATATATTCAATATTTATTTTAAATCCTAAACACTATGATAATATTAGAAGATTTTCTATGAAATGTTTCGTTTATCATAAGGCAAAAACTCTTTTGTGTTTATGTTCGGTGTGGTCTTATGAGATACCGTAATTTTGAAAAGTTTTTATAATGTTAAAATTCATTTGTGGTGTGTTTCTCACATTGCTTTACCAGTCTAATCCGAGTGTTATTTTATAATAAATCTAAGGTTAGACCAAGCATATTTTCCGATCTAGTTCGGATGCCTTGGAGCTTCAGGAGACGAGTTGGATGTCCAAGACATGTCTCTCATATATTCTTTATTTCTGATGCATGTGTTGGTTAATCGTTAATATTGTAAGGATATGCTATTATAACTGTCCAAGCCAGTGATAGGATGGTACTCTAGTTGTGTTATGTTTATAGCTTTTCATTTTTAAAGACTTGTGCATATGGTATATTTCTCATCGCGATGCAAGATTGTTCTGTCTTTTATTTTCTTTCATTCCAAATGATCTGTCTTTTTGGAACTTGGATGCTTAGCGTACGAATAGCATGAATGTATTAGTGTCGACTTTTATGTGTCTAAAAGATGGATCGTTATAATTAAGGTGTGGGTTGTTACAATACACATGCACACAAACATACACACACATAAATACATACGTACATACATACATACATATATTAAAGATTACGAATCCTTAATATAAGTTATCATCCATTTATATGTTAACAGATTATTTGCATAATAGTTGTTGATATTCCTCAAGCAAGAGATGTTATGTATAATGCTATTAATATATTAAATAGACGAGATAATATACATGAATGTAATTGTTGATATTTCTTAAAATAAGTGCATATATACTTAGGTCATCGTGAAATGGTAGGTATGGGTAAAGAAATATTTTGATTTTTTGATTTTCCTCAATGTCGAGATGAGATTACAAGAAAAAGAAAGGGTTAAGGGTTGTATATGATAACATTAACAAAGTTTAATCCATCACATTTTGGTATATGATTTGTTGATATTCCTCAAGGTCAGATTCCCAAGGCAAGCGAGTGCTAACACTACATGAGAAACTGAAAAATTTCTATGTTTCCTCTTTGGGTTTTGAGAAACTTTAACATCATGGAAAAATTAAATAATGAATAAAAATAAAAAAAGGGTTTTAATTATACATAAAAGGAAAAAAATAGTACATATTTGTACACATTGTAATTAATGTACGAGACATATTCCATTTCATCTAAAATGGCGTTTACGATCATAAAACATAGAAAACTTGTCAAATTCGGCAAAAGGGCTAAAATTCATGAACATTTGAACCAGTGGCATTTTGTAAACAACCTAAACCTAAGCAAACTTAATTTCTCGCCAATAAATAAATTGTTAAAGCCTAAGCTTTTCATTACAAACTCTAGCCACACTTATATTTTAGAAACCATACATATAAATATCTTTTTCTTGACCTCCTCTAAAAATTTCTAAATTGAATTAAAGTAAAAATGGAAGAAGGGCAATAAACTAAATAGATAGAGGTCCAGATAAGAGACTGTAACAACCTTGATTTTTCGTCGGTTGGTTGGAATATTTAGTTGATTTTAAATATTGGGTTTGATTTTTAGATTGATTTTGAATATGAAGATTTAGTTTTATTTATAAAGTAAATTCGAAATTTAAATATAGCGATTTATTAGATAATTTAGTTATTGAATCTAATAATTGAATATTGGTTAAATTATTTTATCTTAAGTTTTAAGCTCGATAAAAATAATTTAAAGGCTTGCAAATTTATATTAATAATAATGAAGAGAAAATAATTTTTAAAATTGAATTTGAAAGTGATCTATTTAATTTTGAAATAGTTGGTTCAAGTTGACAAGTTAAAAATAGCCTTCCGAGACACGATCTCAAAATTCAACAAAACCGGTTCCGTTGGATCCATAATAATGTACTATTATCAGATTTCAAATCTCGTAGTATTTGGAGTTATCGTTTGATCGAAAGGTGTATAAACATGCTGAAATTAATATCCAAATCAGATCGAATTAGGGCTCAAAACCTATTCTATTGCATTCGGAATGGTGGTATAATATTATAAACGCCTAGCTACATGTATCAGTAGGGGTTCAGGGTTTTTAAGTTAGGCAAAGGAGATATTTTGGTTTATATTGAATATATATGTCTAAAATCAAAATCTAATCATGTCAAAACGTCAGCCCACATTCTTTCAAATCGTGACCACCATTGCCCATTCAAACACGTCAGTGAGCCGCCTTTTTTTCACCTTTTTATCGCATATGCCTGTTCGTTTTTCAAATCAAAATTCATCTCGTTCAAAAGAAAATTTAACAAATCACTTTAATTCAAAAACTCACGAGCCACTTTCCCCCTTAATACCAAAATCATAACTGGAAGAAAAAAAGAAAAAAAAATTGAAAACCAATTCTCAACACAATCGAATAAAGTGAATGGAAATCTGGCAATGTTCTAGTTGTTGTGGAATGCGATGGAACATGGAGGGGAAGTTCGACGGCTATGGGGAAGCTTTGGCTGGAAATTGTAGCCGTATTGAGTGGAATGGTAGGAAGTAGAAGATGGATTCTCATTCAACGAGACAAGGCGAGGGGGTGGAGCATTTTGGTGAGAGACGATGCTTGGGGAGGCTTCATGACCTATACGGTCGAAAGTGGGTAGAGCAAAGTCGCGGTTCGATTGGAGAGCTTGGTCAAATGCGATGGCGATAGCAATGGCATATGGTTAAAGTTAGGCACTATGTCGAGAATCGTGACTGTCGCGTGGAGGTAGGATAGCGGCTAGGTCACGAAATATTTAGCTTGATCGAGCTTCACGATGAAGCGCTAAATGTGTGGAGATGTCGAAGGGAAAGTCATCGGAAATGTTGGAATCGAATGTCAATGCAGGGAGAAGTTTTTGGTGGGATATAGGAGGTCGAGTAGTGACTGTATGTGCACGCTAAGGGCGGCAACAGCACATCGATGGGGTGGATAAGGATCGAGTTGAGAAGGTAGTTTACTTTCTACAATTTCGATTAATTTAAATAAAATTTACTTAATTGAAAAGGATACTTATGAAATTGTATAACGTTTCATACGCGATCAATTGCAAATAAAACAAGTGCAGTGGTTTCTTATCGACAAAATCTATACATGGAAAGTAGTCGAGATTGTTGGAGTTAGCTGGATTCTAGAATAATTAAATTCTGGATATTCGGTAAATTAAAATCAAGATGAGAAAATCTTCACTCATTTGGATTGCCAATTAAAGTTTTAAATAATAAAAGTTAATTTTTGGCTGCTTGATTAAGTATAGAAATTATTATCTGTTGAATGTGATATATATATATATATATTGGTATATGTATATTAGTTGTTGGATATATTACCTGCCGATTGGAGAGGATGAGACCCTATGCGCCGCGCATAATAGCAGATGACCCTATATACCACAATATCCTCCTCGAAGTGGGATTGGTATTTTATTTATTGACTAACATCGGTGGATGGAGGAAAAAGAGGTTCAAGGGATTCAACTGAATTCCTTAAAAATATTATTGTTTTCATAAATTGAATTTAGTATTTTTTTAAAATACCATAAATAATTAATTTGAAGGAATTAAAAAAGAGATTTGAATATAAAATATTTACATCGAAATTTGATTATTTTTAAAGGAAATCAAGTGGGATGAAAAATATATACATTTACTTGGGTTATACTTAACTATGCGTAAATAGTTTTAAATAGGGACTTTAAATAAGTTATATAAAAGAAATTGAAAGCAATATTATGAAATTATGGAAAAAAGTTGAAATCAACGATTAAAAATAGGTTTGAAATAAAATGGGTATTTAATAAGGAAGGAATTTATATAATGAGATTTTATAAATAGAAATTGTGTTATAAATAAGTGAAACTCAAAGGAGTTTATAAATTTATAAACGGGGTTTATAAATATGATAAAATGATATCAGTGGATAAGTTGGAGTATAAATTTATAGCGTGAATTTATATTGAGTGATGAAAATCATTTTTAGGAGAGAAATAGTGAAACCTATTATTAAATGTGAGGATGGTGGTAGAATTGAGATAAGGTAGATGTGGTATGAATCGAGAAAGCTTTATAAAGTGAAATTGGTAAATACTTGATTTTTTTTAAATAGATTTTTTTCAAGAAAAATTTAATTTTTTTTAAAATGGAATTTTTATTTAATATGCTATACAACTTAACGTATTATTTAGTTTAAGAATATTCTGAAAGGTTAGTTATTATAATATTTAATATTAATTAAATAAATTCTAAATTTATTTATCTGCTTAGGAATTAATTAGTTATTTAAAAAGTAATTGGCCATGAGTTATCAATGCTAATTTATATTTGCTTAAACATATGTTTGAAAATAAACCAGTATTCTTATTTCATATATATAATTATAGATGATTTTTAATTTATTTATAGAATCCTTTCGAGATTGGAAATGAAGTTACGAAACAAATATGATTTTAGTAGAAGAGCTTATAGTGATGATATGGGAACTTAAGGAAATCTCCATAGTATAAGATAGGTGAAATTCGAAAGGCGAAATAGAATTTATAAAGGAAGTAGAAGGGAAATTAGAATAATAAACAAATATATTTGACTTTGGAAATACAAAGGGAATAAATTTAGTAATTCCAAAACTTATAGAAGTCACTATAAATGATTAAAAATTTACAAGTAGATTGTAAATTATTTCGAGAAAAATAGAAAATAAATAGAGTACTTCCCATGTGTTGAACATAAAATTGAGTTGGAGAAAAAAATTCTAAGATTCGGGATGGTTGGGAATATTCCGTTGAAAATATAAGGGGTGGAATTTTTTCAAAGTTTGAATACTGGGAATGATATCTTATAAAGATATTTTGGAAATGAGTATTTTGGAAAAAATTGTTTAAAGTCTAATGGTTGCTTGTTGATGTTTTATTGGATAGTTAAATAACTGACTATCAAATATTGGCCAATTTCATTAATCATGTCGAAGAGATCGGGGTCGGATTTAATTATCCGAAAACCACTTCGATCCAGTTCGAACGTTACGAATGAATACCGTGAAGATGATAAAGACGGTGATTTGGTTTTTCCAGACCCAGTATAACTTGTATGACACCCCACCTCTATACCCTCACTAGACAAGGACACTACGGGGTAATGCCGTCAACTAGCACGGAGAATAAAGCCATTGAGGAGAGACCATCTATATAATTGCTTTGTGCGAGTACCGATATGCCAGATAAAAATATAACTTTTCATCACAAGAGGAAATCCGACATTCCGACACAAACTCAAAGCTACTACACAGTGGCTATATGAAATCTTCGGAAACAAACATAGAAATATCATAACACAAATCAGTCATAAAAGTTCATATCTCAAAGGCGGAAACAGATATGAATATTACACATTAAAGTGTATATCAGAGTAGTGGTCAAAAGGATCCACAATATCACAAAAGAATAGATACAAGTGCTAGACAAAACAATAAGTATACATCAATGAGTCAATATCTCAAATGTATACAACCAAAAACTACTAATCTAAGTAGTTAGCCAAAAGTCAGAATAATGATCCCAAATGAGGAGTCAAGTAGAAGCACCTGTAACATCTCGGTCTGACCCGAGTATTGTTTAATAGGAAAATACTAAACGGATCAGTCTAAATATAAATGTCAGATAAAATGAGATAGAATATGAGATGAGACAAAAACGTATGGTAACAATAATAACATGAGATGACAAATATACCTTAGACAACACGAAAACCATACATCGTCTCAAGAAATCTCAAAATACAGAATAGAATGTCAAATTCTTTATTTTTGTTCACCAAACCATAAATAATGACAATTATATTAATGCCACTCACAAAAGTTAATGACACACAAATTCACCAATGCACAAATATTGATAAAACTTATCAATGTATAACACGAAAATTGGTGAAACACAAATTCTAGAAATCATCAATTGAAATCCAGAAATCACAAAAAGGGGGAGGCCTATCACAAAACGGGAGCATGAAAGCTCGCCAACATGTGTATCACAAGACGGAACGCTATTCCATGGTTGCTAACCATTAATTTCGAGCCGAGGCTCAACAAAACGGCCCGAAGACCATGGGTCGCTACCCCACCAATTTGAGTCGAAACTCCACAAAAACGGGGTTTAGTCTCCCTCGCAGACAAAGAGACATTGCACAATGCTAGTCTAAATCGCAAAAATGATCATCATCGATCATCAAGAAGTGTCAATTACACTAAGCTGTAAATAGATGAATCTAGCTTCATGTCCCATAACCACTGGCTTAACTTAAATATTTACGAACAAATTGTAGATTTCCACTTAAAAGTTGTCACAAGAGTTTCAATCGAACAAGTCAATAAATTAACCGACGAAGTAAACGCAAGCGTCTCATACCACTTGTTTTACCAAGTCGCTTAATTAGAATTCTCATACGAGTGAGGTAAAGGTTTGTATATACTAGTAGATTGGAAAACGGTTTAAGAAACGAGCTTTGTAATAAAATAGTGTTGAAATCGTTTTGATGAAAGAGTTTTGATATTTACTACCAGTATTGAAACCTTTATATTTTTAAAGTGACAAATCACAAAAATGATTATAGAACAATCAATCGCCTAAATTCACATTTGAAGACGTGAATAAAACCTAAAGAAATCGATTCTGAATCCATCAAAATGGATATTCCTAAAAATACTAAAGAAAATGTCATCGAAGTCGATAATAAATGATAATAACAAAAGGGAAGCAACCCGAATCGATTAAATTTGGAAACTAAAGCCAAATAGGCAAAACAGGAAAAAACAAGCAGATTCAGACGTCTGAAACATATGATTTAGACGTCTGAATTTGGAAAATAAAATATTTTCCAAAACATAATTCAGACATCTGATCAATAAATTCAGACATCTGGAAATGCTAATTTTTAGCCTATTTCCTCTCTGGTTCAATTCAAACCAATTCATACGTCTGGGAATATTGATTCAGACGTCTGAATACTGGGGAATAAAAATTCCCAGTATAATATTCAGACGTCTAAAAAGGAGCATTCTGACATCTGAAACCTGTTTCTCAGGCCTTTCTTGAACCTAGGCCAAAAATGGCCAAAACGAATATCGAAAGCGACCGGACGAGCAACAACGACTAAGGATTTATGCAAAGCGACAACCCAGCCTTAAAGGCTCTTCAAAACGCCTCGAATATCAACGCCCAAATATCCATAATAGGATTTTCATAAAACTTGCTTTCAAAACACCAAAAATTGGAAGATTCACCAACGCAATCTAAATCAAAAGCAAATGCACATGAATAAGTGTTAGGAATTCATATCTAACAACAAGGATATATATAGGCATAGATGTGAGATAAAAATCTCACTTTTTTACACAAAAGAAATGGAGAAGAAGCTATAGAGCAATGGCAAGAACAATCACTCTTCAATTCCAACCCAACAAGCTTAAATCTAAGCTTTAAAGAGAAACATTTCCTAAGAGGAATTTCTGAAATTGAAAGGAGAATGAGTTGGAGAAGAAGAAGAGAAGGCTTACCAAAGCTTCTACTATGAATTGGAGCTAGAACTTGAATTTGCAAAGATGATTAGGGCTTGGAGTTTTAATTTCCCACTCCTCTCTCCATTGTTGCTAAAGCTTGAGTATTTGGAAAATGAGAATGAAGTGAAGAGGAAAGGTGGACTGAGCTAGAGTAATAAGTGGGGTTAATTGGCTGAAACCCAACCCAAAGCCCTAAGTGAAAAGTAGCAAAATTCTACTATCTCCAAACATATCAAAGTTTATACTCAAGAAGGCAGCAAATGTCATTTTGATATCGATGGGGGTGGTCTCGAGTCCTAATTCGACCGTTTGCAAAAGTAGCTTTTCGGACAATAATCCGACTAACGATGAAATGTTTAAATAAAATATTTAAATATTCAATCGTAAAATATGTGGGTTGTTACAGACTCCTCTCCTTAAAGAAATTGCGTCCTCGCAATCTTAAGAAATAAATGAACAAAAAGTAACAACCATAAAAGCATATCAACATAAAAGAAGAAATTTGGAATAAGAAGTTCTCCTCAAAGAGCACTAGAAAGTAAGTCCGGACGTGTTTGCTCAATGAATTCTCTAGATTCCCAAGAGCAATCCTTAGGATTTGAAGACTATTGAACTTTCACAAGCGGGATATCTTTATTTCGAAGGCGTTTAACCTCTATAGCAATGATGTGAATAGGATGTTGCTCATAAGTCAAATTAGGCGAAACGTTAATTTCTTCAACAACACCGGTCTCAAGAATAGAATCGAAATCTCGAAGGCATTTCTGTAGTTGAGAAACGTGAAACACGTCTTGAATAGCAGAGAATTGAGCCGGTAATGAAAGGCGATAAGCCACGGAACCAATACGTTCAGTACTGGGAAGTGGACCATTATATCGAGGTGCTAACTTTCCCGATCGACTGAAATGCACAACACCCTTCATCGGTGAAACACGAACAAACACAAAATCTCCCACAGAACATTTTAATTTCCTTCTTCGGTTATCAGCATAGGATTTTTGTCTACTTTGGGCTTCTTTCATCCTATGGCGAATAAGGTCAATCTTTTCTGTGGAATCACGAATAAAATCTAGACCTAAAACCAGCTTCTCATCGGCCTCAAGCTAACAAGAAGGAGATCGGCATGGCCTTCCATCGAGTGCCTTAAAAGGTGCCATACTAATACTAGATTGGGAGCTATTACTATAGGAATACTCAACAAGAGAAATATGATCTTCCCAACTTCCACCAAAATCAAGAACACATGCACGAAGAAAATCTTCAAGAGTTTGATTCACACGCTCGGTTTGTCCATCGGACGGGTGGTGGTAAACGGTGCTAAAATTAAGCTTTGTTCCCAAAGCTTTTTGAAAGCTCTTCCTAAATCCACTAGTAAACAATGGATCACAATCGCTAACAATAGAAGTAGGAACTCCATGCAATTTAATAATTTCTTTGATAAAGAGTTTGGCCAAAAGAGGAACGGTCAGATTAGACCGAACAGGAATAAAATGGGTGGATCTTGTAAGTTTATCAATAATCACCCATAAGCTATCATGACCCGAATGAGAACGGGGAAGGTCGTCAATAAAATCCATGCAAATATGATCCCACTTCCAAATTGGAATGTCTAATGGTTGCAATAACCCACCGGGCCCTTGATGCTCGGCCATAATGAGTTGGCAAGTCATGCAACGCTTAACGAAGTTAGCGATATCAAATTTCATTCCCTCCCCATAATAAAGTCGCTTCATATCTACGTACATTTTACTACTACCGGGATGAATGGTAAATTTAGAACGATGAGAATATTCTAAAATGTCTTTACAAAGATCACTAATTTTTGGCACGATAAGTCTACCAAATTTTCGAATACCGCCACAAGAATCAACAACAAAGTCTTTCAAACCTTCAATATCAATTTTATTCCTACAACTTTGGCTAAAAAAGAGCCAATTTGGGATCTAGCTTTTGAGCTTCAAGAATGCGGTCTAAAAGTGAAGGAAGAGCCTCAAGGCTACGTAAAACAAGAGATGAACAAAATCAGATACACGATCTCGAATCTCACAAGTGGATAAAGTCTTAAGATCATTCCATTCGGATATCATTTTGACGACCCGGAATTTCTAACAATTTAAATTTGAATAGTTAATTGATTCTTAAAATATTTAAAGGTTAATTTTAACTTGAATTCAAGATATCAATATTTACTTGATAATTAAATCATTGAATTATATAGTTTAAATATTGAATTTAATAATTGAAAATTGGGTAAATTATTGAATCTGAAATTTCTAAGCCTGTTTAAATAATTTGAAGGCTTATAAAATCTATAATGATGGTACTGAGGATAATAGAATAGTTGAAATTTAAATTAAAGGTAATTTGTTCAATTTTAGTAATATATCGTTTAAACTGGAATTTAAAAATAGCATTCCGAGGCACAGTCTCGTAATTTGACGAAACCAGTTCCATTGGATCCATAATAGTTAGTTATTATCGGATTTCAATTTTCGTAGCAATCGGAGTTGTCGTTTGACCCTGGCAGCTCGAAACGCGTAGAACTATTTTAATCGATTTAATTTAAAATCGATCGTTTAATTCCGTAACTCGCACGTATTTTCAAATTAGCCTCCGAAACAAGTTCCATTGTATTCGGAATGCGGGTAAAACTTTAAGAATGCCTGTCGGCATGTTTGATACGGGATTCGAGATTTCGCGTTTTGGAATACGGGATATTTTCATATTTAATTATATCAAATCAGCATACTCAAGAAGCTATTCGTAAATTCTATTACATTTCTGTCCCTCTCTCTATTCTCAAGCAGACATCAAACCGATTCGTTTATCAAATTAAAAAAATTGGCCGAACCCTCGAAGGAAAGGCGACGTAGTCATGAGCTCGAGCATGATAGCATGAGGGAAGGTCACAATCGATCGAAGGGGGGTCGAAAGCAGTTAGCGTTCTCGTCTTCACGCGGTCATCAAGTACGGCAAAGGCATGGGAAGCATCGCATGGGGACAGAGCAGTCTCGAGCTATGGGGAGTTGAGGAGTTCGCGTTCGATGGCGCTCGAGATGGGGGTGTAGCTACAGGCGCCGCGTCATCATCGACTTGGCCGAATCGATTAGGGCTTGGGTTTGCTTGATTTTCGGTTTCGACAGTTGACATTGAGGTATAACTTCTATATGTTTTTTTGTAATAGACATGTTTTACTGGATGAAATTATTACGAGTAGTTAGTAAAAAGAAATTATTGATTAACAGTAAGTTGGTAAGACAATTTAATTCTTAAATTTATTTAAAAGAAATTGGTTTAAAGATAAAAGTATTAGTTTAAAATTTTAATCCTTTGATTTAAAATTAAATCCGTAACTGAAAGTAAATCATCGGTTAAAATTTAATTATTAAGTAATTAAATTTATGAAACGAAAATTTAATTTTTTGATTTGATTCAAATATTAACAAAATCATATAATTATTCATACAAGGTAGAAATCGAGGAAACCAAGGCAAGTTTGAGGTGGATTGCAAATAAAGCAAAGGTGAGTAAATCTCACTCTGTTAGATTTTTAATTAAATTTAAATGGTTAAATTTAATTAATTGGATGAATGATTGAATTATTTGGATGTGTACTGATGATCTGGTAATTTAGATTTGGTTGTTTCTTGAGTTAATTGTGATTTGACTCGAAGTGTTTGGGTTTTAATTTAATTTAAACTTAAGTCATTAATAAAGAAATGTTTCAATTAAAATGTTGATAAGGGTAATAATTTGCGATTCACCAAATTGGTAGGGTAATTAACATGGATGATAAATTAATTCATTTAATTAATGATTTGAAGTGATTAATTAGTAATTTAGGGTTTTGAACCAATTAATTATGGTTTGAGTAAATTTATTAAGTTTAATTTAATTTAAAATAATCGTTGGATGGATGATAAGTAATTACTTAATGTAATTAATAAAATATAATTACTTTGTGTAATTAATCAAGATATTTATTAAGATAGTTAAATAAAAGAGAAATTAATGTATTTAATGAAGTAAATAAAAGGATAATTAATTTCAGGTTGAGATTCATCGAGAGAGATTAATGTTGTGGTGGAATTAAAGTAATTAATTTAGATTATGATAAATTAAAAATATAATTGGAAATCATTAATTTTACAATCAATGACGTAATTAAAGATTGATTAATTAAATGAATTAATCAGAAATAAGTGACTTATGAGAAGTTAATTAGTATAAGTAATTGAGGATTAACATATTAAAATAGTTAATTAATTTGTAAAGAAATTAAAGATTACTCATTGATTTGATAAGAACAATTAATATCGCGAAATTAATTAAGGAAATTACTTGAATGGAATTGGAAATTAATTAATCCAGGGTGATTAATTAAGATGAATAATGATGAGTTGACTAATTAATTGATTTGGAATTAATTAATGTTAAATGAAGTAATCTAATGATAGAGGTTTGAAATTCAATTTAAGATAAATTGAATTGATTTGTATATGGTTAAGCTTTGCTGAGGGATGATGGAAGGGTATTGGATGATTTGAATGAGTTGATATCTCTGAAATGAAATGTTGTGTATTTCATTCGAATAACTTGGGTTAGGACAACATGAGTTTCGAAGAGACCGGAGTCGGGTATTAGGAAATACCCGAAACCATTTCGAATTTTTACAAATTGATTTGTGAAATCAATACGATGAAATGATTTAAGTGAATTGGATTATTTTATCTAAGTTTGGTACATAGGAATTGACAGGTGGAATAAGTGTTGATTATAGCTAATTGCGAATTTTTTAAATTAATATGACACCCCGGGTTTATATATGTTGATTGCTTTGGTATTTCATGTTAGTTTGGTTTACTCACGCTGGCTTCCAGCCTGACCCAGGTGTTACTGTGGTGTAATGCTCGGGTCAGACCGAGTATTACAAATTTTCAGGTAGGACATTCTGGGGCTCAGGAGGCGAGCTGGATGACAAGAACGCGTGGAATATTTCCGCTGTAATTATATTATTGTAATTCTGTGATAAATTGATTGTATATGACCAACATTTGAATATATGTGAAACTCTGATGTATTGAAATGTACTCGATAGATATAGTATTATTTGTAAGCTATTATTATTATTTATTATCATATTTCATCCACTGCGAATGTGAGATGTTAATGTTTCTGTTCTTTCTTCTTCTATCTCTTTCTTCTTTTTATAACTATCTGGAATTTTCCGGCTTGAAAATTTCGGGTCGTTACATTTGGTATCAGAGCTGAAAGGTTAAGCGAGAACCTTGGCTCTAGTGGGGATTTCTCATTTAATAGAGTCGGTAGTACTCTAGAATGAGTTGAGAATGTGTATATATATATATATATATATATGAGAGCGTACTTGTTATTTTCTTAAATAAAGGTTTTAAATGATTTTATGTAAATATATATATTTTGATATATAAGGCAATATTTCCTTCTAATAAATATTAAGGTGATTGGTTGTTAATTGTTGAAATTTAAAATTAAGAAGCAATATAATACAACAAAATTGAAGTCTTGAAATGGAATCAAAGTAAATGGTAATAGAAATACAAGCAAATTAAAATTAAATTGATTGAAATGAAATTTTAAATTAGAATTCAGGAATTAAATTATTTAAAAGCTTTAAATAAAGGTAAGTTTGAAGTGGGATTCAAACTGAAATTTAATCTTGAATTTATAGAAATAAGAATAATATAAAAGGGAAATGGGACTTGTTGCAAACAATGGGTTGTTTGAATATTGATTTGAATTTAAAACCAAAGGTGGTTTAAATTTTAAAATATGGCCGGGAGGGTCAAGAAATAAATATGTATATATGTATGGATATACATTATATCAAAGATAATTTAGAATAAACTCTAAGAGGTTGAGTTTTGATTTTCCCTGAAATATGATATAAAAACTCAAAGTGATATAAGTTTTGAACTTATAAGAGGGAAAGAATTTCGAAGTTTGAAGCGGGAATTCAAATTGAGTAAGGTTGATTGGATTAGGTAAATTGGAATTTATCTTGGAATGTTAAATGGTTGATTTGAATTGGAATTGGTGTGATCTCAAAACGGGTTTGAGATTTAAAAATTGAAAATGAATGGACGTTTTAAAATAAATTGGATGTTATCATCCTATTGTTAATAAAATCTTTTATTTGAGAATGGTATTGTATAAATAAAATAAATTTGAATAATTAAATTGTAAATTAAATTTGTTTAAGAACTGGCTTCAAACTGGAAGATAAAACTTAATTATAAATTTAATTTTTTTAAAAGAAAATTGTACTGAACTCTTATTTGAACCTTGAAATACATAAGTTAAGATAATTTAAAATGGAATTTTGTGAATTAGACCCTGAAATTAAATTTATTATAAACTGTGAATAAAGGTTAATTTGGTTTAAAAAGTTAAACCAACCTATGGGAATTTAACTCGAATTTGTATAATTCGGGGTAGTTTAAATTCAAGATTGAAATTGAATTAGTTCAAAATTGAATTTTGGTTTAAATTGTGAAAGGAATCAAGATTGATTCGACTTGAATTGGGTTTAAATAAAATTTAATAGAAATTGAAGTTATTCAAACTGGAATTGAGTCGATTTAAACGAAAATTTAAATTGAATTGTTGGGGAAGTGAATAGTTTGACTCTTGACTATTTTCAATATAAATTGTTTTAAGATAAACTTATTTTTCTAGACTATTTAATATATACAACTTTTCTTTCTTAAAGTCAAATGATTTTATACTTGGTTTACAAATATTTTTGGAGCTATTTAACCATTTTTCAACTATTTTATAAACTAATTACTATTTTTCAACTATGTTACAAACTAATTTCTGTTTTACAACTATTTTGCAATTATCTAAAATTTATGAAAATATTTAGCTATTTTCAACTATTTTACGATTAGCTAACTATTTTCTAACTATTTTACAAAACTAGTCATTATTTTCCAACTACTTATCTGTTTTTAAAATTTTCAAGTTATTTTCTAAATAAACTAGTCGGAGTTCAAACTGTTATGGATTTAATACTCAACTGAGATACGAATTGAAGTGATAATCCAAATGGGAATTAATGTAAAGGTGGATAAGTGAATGGAAAAGAAATTTATATTGAAAAGAGTAATCAAATTGGAATATTTGATTTTGAATAAACAAAGTTATATATCCTTGTTTTATTTAAGATGAAACCCCCTTGTTAAATCTATTGCTGGAAGGAAAAGGATTTTTGAATGTGTTTGTAGTATAAAAGGAATTTTATACAAGTTTGAAGTGATACAAAGTTTTAAAAATTATATATATCTGTGGATCTGTATAAAGGATCTTATGAGGATTTTGGAAAAAGTTTTTGAGAACCTTTGGATTTGGAAAGGCTTTTGATTTTTGGGTAAAATCAATATGAGAATTTGGAAAGCCTAGTTTGAGAATTATCGATGTGGGATAATCGATTTTGTGAAAAGGAGCTTGGTATGTTATCATACTAGGTGTATGATTTGAAAGATACTATATATGTATAGTATAAAGTGTTTTGATGATGGCTCTGGGAAAAAAGGCGCTCCCTTGAAATGTACTTCTTAGGAGTGCCGCCGAGTGATGCTGCCTTGAGCCCAAGGGGGGTTCTAAAGTTGATCCTGTGAGGAGTCCGGACAAAACTAGTTCCTGAGGATTATTAGGTAGCGAAAGTTGAGGGCGCTGATGCCTACAGAGGCATTTGGGTTATGCTGTGACGACAGTGTAACTCGGTGTCGCTGCGATCTACTGTGGGGACCATAGTGAAATCGTGTGGAGGATGAGTGCCAATAGTCTACACTTGATTTTGCCGGAAAGGCAACGCAACATCGGTAGACTGCGATCTATGGTCAAGTGGAGTGGAGAAGTTTCATTTCTGGCAGCGAAATTCGATGGCGCTGATGCCTACAGTTATATTGGTTTTTGCTGTGATAACTACGTAACCCCGGTTGTAGCTGCGATCTGTCGTGGGTTCTATGGTGTAATCGAGGGGCGCGGAGGCCTACAGTTATCTATGGATTTTGTCGGGATGGCAACGTAACCATCGGGTTAACTGCGACCATGGATGGGGGTGATGATTTCCAAAGTATCCTCACCAAAGTTATTTCCTCTATTTTCATAAACTGTTTTCTATATTTCAACAAAATTATTTTCCAAGTATTTTCACTAGGTGTTGAAAATGGGTTTACCAAGTACTTATAGATTTTCTGTCCTATGCCTGATCAATGTATGACTGAATTTCTGTGAGAACAAGGATGGACTGGTTGAGACATCGAGTCATAAAAAGTATGTTTATAAGGGCTATTTTATTAAGAATGATGTGAATTTAAAAGCATTTGTAAATTTTTTTAAATAAAGATGTTGGAATTTTGGGGAGATAAAAAGGAAATCCAAACTGGAATTTTAATGTAGTGAATTTGTAATTAAAATCGAACATTGATTTAAAGTCAAAAGTAAACTAATTGGCTAAATAATTATTTGATCGAGTATGTTAATAAAATTTAACTTTGGTAAATAAATGGATTGTAAATTAATAATGGAGTTTGGAAATGAATTGGAATTGTAGATAGAATTCGACTTGGATTTGGTAATGAATTAAAAGAGGAAATGCGGTAAAATAAAAATAAATAGAGTTGGATTGAAAAATGTGATGGTTTGAATTACAAATAAAATTCAAGTGTGATTTGAATAATATTTAATGAAATTTGCAAGTAAATTGGATATAAGAGAAGTGATTATGATAGAAAAGGTTTGAATGCAAAACAGAACACAAGTAAATAGAAATAAATTGAGAATAGCCTTGTATTAATAAAATAAATTCGATTACGAATTAAGTAATTGAATTAAAAATTAAAATGGGTTAATTGAGTTAAATAATAAATGGATGAAGTCTGATTTCATAAAACTAAATCAAAGTGTGATTGGAATTTGATTATCAGACTGAACTTAAGATCGATAACATATTAATTTGAAATATAAATGAGTTAAGTATGTGCTTGGATATTATTTTGATAAATTGAGAAGACGAATTTGAAATTAAAGTTTAAAATGAATGGGCTAACTGAATTTAATGGAGATTGATTAAATGAGAATCCAATAGAAGTAAACTTAAGTTTGATGTTGGAATAAATTAAAGTAAATTAACTCAAGTTTAAAATTTATGGAACCTTGGCTTCGAATAAGGGTGAAAGCCCATTCAATAAAAAAAAATTTGGATTGAATTAATTTGGGAAATGGTTATTAATTTATAAGTATTGAATGTGCCAAGCTTAATAAATTGTTTTGAATGAATCCAATGTGGGGATGAGATAAAATGCAATGTACGGTTGATAAATAAATTAGAAATGAAATGAAATTAAATTCAGAATGAGTTGAACATTAATTTAAAGTAGATTATAAACTGAAATAGATACTCTTTTAAGCGAGTATCGCCGATTATATATAAAAAAAAAGAAAAAAAAACAATCGTCGTTGTTGCAAACAAAAGAAATTAAAATTCTTTGGGTTGAGAGAGATTAAATAAATTGGTTTTAAAATTAATTGAAGTAAATATGAGCTCGTTTGGGTTAAAAATCAATGGAATGTAAGAAATTGAGTTGCAAACCATTGAAATTAAATGGAATGGTTTATAAATTGGTTGAAAGCAATTGAATCAGCTTTAAAGTTATATAAATCGCTTATGGGAAGCGTTTTGGTGCTTGTTGCTTATGATATACATGTGTTTAACTATTAAATATAAGTGAAGTGCTTGTGATTTGCTATTAAAGTAAATGAAATGCTGATAAATACTCTATATATGGCACTTACATATTTAAGTTGAGTAAGTACAGGTACCGGAAAGCCGTCAGGCTGGATTTGGATTGCACTAATTGCTAAATTTAATAAGCTGCTTGCTTAAAATGCTAAATAAGGTACGCCTACGTAATAAAAATAGGAAATATGAACTGTTTTTGCTTTTTCCAACCGGATGCGTCGATGTATATATATTTATATCTCTTGTCAAATTGCAAAAGCTCCTCCATACAAGGGAGACTCTGCCAAAAATTTTCAAAAATTTTGGGAGCTAGAAAATTTTTGAAAAATAAAATAAAGTTGGTTAACGACAAAACGATTTCAAATTGGGAATTAAAGTAAATTAGTAAATGAAATTAATATGAATCAGATATACATGAAAGATTAAATTCAACATTCAAAATTTAAAGTAAATTGAATTCTTATAGAACTGGGGAAAACTAGGTTGAATAGAAATGGATATGGAAACCTATATAAGAGAATGTATAAAACGATTTGTAAGTTACGATTGAATATGGTTGCTAAACAAGATATGCAGGTATTAAAAAGGGAAAATAAAGTTGGATTTGATTCCAAAAGATAAATGTGAATTGCCCGAAAAAAAGGTATGTATTTTAATTTCTGTATGAATTGGATTGGGTTTTTGATCTAGCCACTTGGCTTTCTGTTTTCCTTTTGGTATTTGGGAGCCCGTAGAGGCCTTTTGTGGTAGTACCGAGCTAGCCGCGCAAAGGAGACACTGGCGAAAAATTTCGGAAATTTAGAGAGTTAGAAAATTTTAAGAAAATTTTGATAAATCAAATATGGTTTTAAATTATAATTTTAAATGATTGAGCAAATGAGTATTGTTTGAAACTATAGAAGATTTTGGAAGTTGCTTAAGGTGATAGTGGGACTTTAATAAAGGATAGTTAGTAGGATGTTGAATTGTGAATTTTTTGAAAAAAAGTAAACGAGTATTGGGCCACTCTTCCTAACTAGTAATTTCAGGGACGAAATTCTTTTAAGGGGGGAGGAATGTGACGACCCAGAATTTCTAACAATTTAAATTTGAATAGTCAATTGATTCTTAAAATATTTAAAGGTTAATTTTAACTTGAATTCAAGATATCAATATTTACTTGATAATTAAATCATTGAATTGTATAGTTTAAATATTGAATTTAATAATTGAAAATTGGGTAAATTGTTGAATCTGAAATTTCTAATCTTGTTTAAATAATTTGAAGGCTTATAAAATCTATAATGATGATACTGAGGATAATAGAATAGTTGAAATTTAAATTTAAAGGTAATTTGTTCAATTTTAATAATATATCGTTTAAATTGGAATTTAAAAATAGAATTCCGAGGCATAGTCTCGGAATTTGGCGAAACCAGTTCCATTGGATCCGTAATAGTTAGTTATTATCGGGTTTCAATTTTCGTAGCAATCGGAGTTGTCATTTGACCCTGGCATCTCGAAACGCGTAGAACTATTTTAATCGATTTAATTTAAAATCGATCGTCTAAATCCGTAACTCGCACGTATGTTCAAATTAGCCTCCGAAACACGTTCCATTGTGTTCGGAATGCGGGTAAAACTTTAAGTATGCCCATCAGCATGTTTGATACGGGATTCGAGATTTCGCGTTTTGGAATATGGAATATTTTCATATTTTATTATATAAAATCAGCGTACTCAAGAAGCTATTCGTAAATTCTATTACGTTTATGTCCCTCTCTCTCTATTCTTAAGCAGACATCAAACCGATTCGTTTATCAAATAAAAAAAGAAAAAAGAAAATAATGGCCGAACCCTCGAAGGAAAGGCGACGCAGTCGCGAGCTCGAGCATGATAGCATAAGGGAAGGTCACAATTGATCGAAGGGGGGGTCGAAAGCAGTTAGCGTTCTCGTCTTCACGCGGTCATCAAGTATGGCAGAGGCATGGGAAGCATCGCACGGGGACAGAGTAGTCTCGAGCTATGGGGAGGTGAGGAGTTCGCGCTCGATGGTACTCGAGATAGGGGTGTAGCTACAGGCGCCGCGTCATCATCGACTTGGCCGAATCGATTAGGGCTTGGGTTTGCTTGATTTTCGGTTTCGACAGTTGACATTGAGGTATAACTTCTATATGTTTTTTTTGTAATAGACATGTTTTACTGGATGAAATAATTACAAGTAGTTAGTAAAAAGAAATTATTGATTAACAGTAAGTTGTTAAGACAATTTAATTCTTAATTTTTTTTAAAAGAAATTGGTTTAAAGATAAAAGTATTAGTTTAAAATTTTAATCCTTTGATTTAAAATTAAACCCGTAACTGAAAGTAAATCATCGGTTAAAATTTAATTGTTAATTAATTAAATTTATGAAATGAAAATTTAATTGTTTGATTTGATTCAAATATTAACAAAATCATTTAATTATTTATACAAGGTCGAAATCGAGGAAACCAAGGCAAGTTTGAGGTGGATTGCAAATAAAGTAAAGGTGAGTAAATCTCACTCTGTTGGATTTTTAATTAAATTTAAATGGTTAAATTTAATTAATTGGATGAACGATTGAATTATTTGGATGTGTACTGATGATCTGGTAATTTAGCTTTGGTTGTTTCTTGAGTTAATTATGATTTGACTCGAAGTGTTTGGGTTTCAATTTAATTTAAACTTAAGTCATTAATAAAGAAATGTTTCAATTTAAATGTTGATAAGGGTAGTAATTTGCGATTCATCAAATTGGTAGGGTAATTAAAATGGATGATAAATTAATTCATTTAATTAATGATTTGAAGTGATTAATTAGTAATTTAGGGTTTTGAACCAATTAATTAAGGTTTGAGTAAATTTATTAAGTTTAATTTAATTTAAAATAATCGTTGGATGGGTGATAAGTAATTACTTAATGTAATTAATAAAATATAATTACTTTGTGTAATTAATCAAGATATTTATTAAGATAGTTAAATAAAGGAGAAATTAATGTATTTAATGAAGTAAATAAAAGGATTATTAATTTCAGGTTGAGATTCATCGAGAGTGATTAATGTTGTGGTTGAATTAAAGTAATTAATTTAGATTATGATAAATTAAAAATATAATTGGAAATCATTAATTTTATGATCAATGACGTAATTAAAGATTGATTAATAAAATGAATTAATCAGAAATAAGTGACTTATAAGAAGTTGATTAGCATAAGTAATTAAGGATTAACATAATTAAAATAGTTAATTAATTTGTGAAGAAATTAAAGATTACCCGTTGATTTGATAAGAACAATTAATATCGTGAAATTAATTAAGGAAATTACTTGAATGGAATTGGAAATTAATTAATCCAAGGTGATTAATTAAGATGAATAATGATGAGTTGACTAATTAATTGATTTGGAATTAATTAATGTTAAATGAAGTAATCTAATGATATAGGTTTGAAATTCAATTTAAGATAAATTGAACTGATTCATATATGGTTAAGCTTTGCTGAGGGATGATGGAAGGGTATTGGATGATTTGAATGAGTTCATATCTCTGAAATGAAATGTTGTGTATTTCATTCGAATAACTTGGGTTAGGATAACATGAGTTTCGAAGAGACCGGAGTCGGGTATTAGGAAATACCCGAAACCACTTCGAATTTTTACAAATTGATTTGTGAAATCAATACGATGAAATGATTTAAGCGAATTGGATTATTTTATCTAAGTTTGGTTCTTAGGAATTGACAAGTGGAATAAGTGTTGTTTATAGCTAATTGCGAATTTGTTAAATTAATATGACACCCCAGGTTTATATATGTTGATTGCTTTGGTATTCCATGTTAGTTTGGTTTACTCATGCTGGTTTCCAGCCTGACCCGGGTGTTACTGTGGTGTAATGCTCGGGTCAGACCGAGTATTACAAATTTTCAGGTAGGACGTTCTGGGGCTCAGGAGGCGAGCTGGATGACATGAACGCGTGGAATATTTCGACTGTAATTATATTACTATAATTCTGTGATAAATTGATTGTATATGACCAGCATTTGAATATATGTGAAACTCTGATGTATTGAAATGAAATCGATAGATATAGTATTCTTTTGTAAGCTATTATTATTTATTATTATATTTCATCCGCTGCGAATGTGAGATGTTAATGTTTCTGTTCTTTCTTCTTCTATCTCTTTCTTCTTTTTATAACTATCTGGAATTTTCCGGCTTGAAAATTTCAGGTCATTACAATCATCATGGAAACAACTACTTGTTGCTTTTGGCTAAGAGCATCGGCAACACGATTTCCCTTTCCGGGAGTATAAAGAATATCAAGAACATAAGATGCAAGGAACTCGAGCCAACGCTGTTGATGCAAATTAAGTTCCTTTTGAGAAAATACATACTCCAAAGATTTATGATCGGTATAGAGAATAAATTTCTCTCCCAAAAGGTAATGACGCCAAATTCGAAGGGAGAAAACAATAGTCGCGAGCTCTAAATCATGAGTGGCATATCTAGTCTCGGCTGGCTTTAATTGCCTAGAAGCATAAGCAATAAGACATTTTGTTTGCATAAGAACTGCACCCAAACCAACGCGGCTAGCATCGCTATAAACAATAAAATCTTGGTTCCCTTCGGGAATCATAAGAATAGGAGCATCGAAAATGAGTTCTTTTAATTTCTGAAAAGAAGCTTCACATTTGTCCGACCAAATGTATTTAACTCCCTACTTTGTCAAACTAGTAAGAGGCACGACAATTGTAAAAAAGTCTTTTATGAAACGGCGGTAATAGCCCGCCAATCCAACAAAGCTACGGATTTCCGTCACACTCTCTGGTCTCTTCCAATTTTGTATCACTCCAATCTTCGAAGTGTCCACTGAAACTCCAGATTCGGAAATAATATGACCGAGAAACTTCACACGAGTTTGCCAAAAGTGGCATTTAGAAAATTTTGCTTTTAATTGATTACTCCTAAGAGTTTCCAACACAATCCGAAGATGCTTTTCGCGTTCCTCCTCGGTTTTTGAATACACAAGAATATCATCAATAAAGATAAGAACAAATTGATCGAGGAAATCTTTGAAAACTCGATTCGTAAGGTTAATGAAATAAGCCGGAGCATTCGTTAAACCAAATGGCATAACAAACCATTCATAAGATCCATGACGAGTGCGGAACGATGCCAAATGAATGTTATCCTCTGCAATACGAAGCTGATGAAAACCAGTTACTAAGTCTAATCGTGAAAAGACTCTAGCACCACTAAGTTGATCGAATAGATCATCAATCCGAGGTAAAGGATAATTATTCTTGATAGTAAGATCATTAAGCTTGCGGTAGTCAATGCAAAGCCTAAGTGTACCATCAGATTTCTTCACAAAAATATCCAAAGCTCCCCAAGGAGAGGAAATAGAGCGAATAAATTGCTTCGTCTCCAATTTGGATAATTGTTTTCACATCTCCTCATTTTCCTTATTGGACATGCGATAAGGAGGACGAATGTTAGGTTGAGCTCTAGGGGTGAGATTAATTATGAACTCAATTTCTCGCTTAGGTGGTAGTCCTAAAACGGGCTCAAATATGTCGGAAAATTCACAAACAACGTGAATAAGAGAAATGACATCTTCCTCATCATCATTATCGTCATTACAATGATTTAGAGAATATAAGGATGCTACCAAAGTGGAATCCGAATCTTTAAGAACAATAGAAATATGATTAACAGATTGTGGATGTCGAAGATAAATAGTCCGCACGGGACATATGATATGAGCTTTATAACGGTTAAGCCAATCCATTCCCAAAATCATTCCAAAGCCTAAGTAACGCATGATATGAAAATCGGCTTGGAAAGAAAAATCACATAAAACAATCTCAACATCTTTACAAAGTAAACTGAGTGTTGCGGATCCACCAACAGGATTCGCGATTCTCAAAGAAGTCATTAAAGCAACAACGCTTAAAGAAAAAGTATCAACAAGTTCCTTTGATATAAAAGAATGGAACACACCCGTGTCAAAAAGAACTCGAATAGGATGATCACGAAACACAATAATGCCATCAAGGATAGAATGAGAAATACCTTGACCACGAGAAGTGTTGCAAGGGGCTTGCGCCACATTAAGCTTTCCCTCCTTCTTGTTTTGGAGTTTGGGGCATGCAGATAATTAATGATCCGAGCTTTTGCAATAGCGACAAACGCAAGGCTTTGAACACTTATTCGCATAATGGTTCTTAGAATCACAGTTGTAGCATTGCCCACCACTAGAGGCAGAAGTCTTCGCCGCCAGAGATGCTTTTTTCCCCTTTTTATTGGGATAAGGACTTTTGAATTTATTAGGCCTTTTCTTGTTGTTGTTGAAGTTCGGTTTGGCAATCCCAACTTCAACATCACTCTCCCTGTCTGCCTCTTCAAGACGAAGAGCGATATCAATGAGTTGATCAAAAGAAACTTCTAATTTTAGAAGTAACGGCTCCTTGAGATTTTTGTTCAAGCCATAGACAAATCTTTGGTTCTTCTTCAATGGGGTGTTTATGTATTCGACCCCGTATTTAGAAAGTGACTCAAAGGATGCGACAAAATCAGCCACGGAGGATTCACCTTGAACAAGGTCAATGAAATGACAAGCCAATGTCACCTTCTCAGCTTCTGGCATAAACTTTAATTCGAATCGTCCCCGGAGTTGCTCCTAGGTAAGATCCGTTTCATTCATTTTAGAAATCAAAAGCTCGTACCAGTCTAATGCTCTTTCTTGGATCATGCTAGAAGCCACTTGAACTCGGTGAAGGTCAATAAGATTCATGCGAGAAAAGATTCGTTCGCATGTTCTTATCCAAGCTAGGACTTCAATAATGGTTTCAGAACCTTTGAATGGCTTCCCACCCATGTTGGTATAATCGTTGCACAAGCTTGCAAATCCAGACTTATGGTGAGTAGGCTCCGGAATAGAACCGGCTGCTTGAGCATTCTTTACAAGATCAAGAAGTTGTTGTGCAGACATAAATACTCCGTCTTGGGGAGTAGCACTAGATTGACCGGCGCTAGGACGCCAGGTCTAACCATTTCTCTTCTTTAAGAAAGAAAGAAAGAAGAATAAAAAGGTTATTCACAAAATGGATATCAAACAATAATGATTGATAAAACAAGGCATCACAAAAGAAAATATGATAACATGGTATGAAGACTCGAATTAAATCCTAAGGCACGACTCCTAAGATGGATTTAGGACGATGATTCTTGTTAAATTATTCTACATTGTTCCGAAGTTTGGCTCCGATACCAAGCTGTGATGCCCCACCTTTATATTCTCACTAGACAAGGACACTAGGGGTAATTCCGTCAACTTGCACGGAGAATAAGGCTGTTGAGGAGCGACCATCTATATAATTGCTTTGTGCGAGTACCGATATGCCAGATAAAAGTATAACTTTTCATCACAAGAGGAAATCCGACATTCGGACACAAACTCAAAGCTACTACACAGTGGCTATCTGAAATCTTCGGAAACAAATATAGAAATATCATAACACAAATCAGTCATAGAAGTTCATATCTCAAAGGCTGAAACAGATATGAATATTACACATTAAAGTGTATATCAGAGTAGTGGTCAAAAGGATCCACAGTATCATAAAAGAATAGATACAAGTGCTAGACAAAAGAATAAGTATACATCAATGAGTCTATATCTCAAATGTATACAACCAAAAACTACTAATCTAAGTTGTTAGCCAAAAGTCAGAATAATGATCCCAGATGAGGAGTCAAGCGGAAGCACCTAGAACATCTCGGTCTGACCCGAATATTATTTAATAAGAAAATAATAAACGGATCAGTCTAACTATAAATATCAGATAAAATGAGATAGAATATGAGATGAGACAAAAACGTATGGTAACAATAATGCCATGAAATGACAAATATACCTTAAACAACACGAAAACCATATATCATCTCAAGAAATCTCAAAACACAGAAAAGAATGTCATATTCTTTATTTTTTTTAACCGAACCATAAAAACTGACAATTATATCAATGCCAATCATAAAAGTTAATGACACACAAATTCAACAATGCACAAATAATGATAAAACTTATTAATGTCAATCACGAAAATTGGTGAAACGCAAACTCTAGAAATCATCAATAGAAATCCAGAAATCACAAAAAGGGAGAGGCCTATCACAAAACGGGAGAATGAATGCTCACCAGCATGTGTATCACAAAACGGAATGCTATTCCATGGTTGCTAACCATTAATTTCGTGCTAAGGCTCCACAAAACGGCCCGAAGACCATGGGTCGCTACCCCACCAATTTGAGTCGAAACTCCACAAAAAGGGGGTTTAGTCTACCTCGCAGGCAAAGAGACATTGCGCAATGCTAGTCTAAATCACAAAAATGATCATCATCGATCATCAAGAAGTGTCAATTACACTAAGCTAGTAAATAGATAAGTTTAGCTTCATGTCCCATAACCACTGGCTTAATTTAAATATTTACGAACAAATTATAGATTTCCACTCGAAAGTTGTCATAAGAGTTTCAATCGAACAAGTCCAAAAATTAACCGATGAAGTAAAGCAAGCGTTTCATACCACTTGTTTTACCAAGTTGTTTAATTAGATTTCTCATACGAGTGAGGTAAATGTTTGTATATACTAGTAGATTGGAAAACGATTTAAGAAACGAGCTTTGTAACAAAATAATGTTGAAATCATTTTGATGTAAGAGTTTTGATATTTACTACTAGTATTGAAACCTTTATATTTTTAAAGTGATAAATCACAAAAATGATTGTAGAACAATCAATCGCCGAAATTCACATTTGAGGACGTCAATAAAACCCAAAGAAATCGATTCTGAATCCATCAAAATGGATATTCCCAAAAATCCCGAAGAAAATGTCATCGAAGTCGATAATAAATGATAACAACAAAAGGGAAGCAACCCAAATCAATTAAATTTGTAAACTCAAGCTAAATAGGCAAAACAGGAAAAAACAAGCAGATTCGAACCAATTCAGACATCTGGGAAATGCTAATTTTTAGCCTATTTCCTCTCTGGTTTAATTCAAACCAATTCTGAAGTCAGGGAATATTGATTCAGGCGTATGAATACTAGGGAATAAAAACTCCCAATATAATATTCAGATGTCTGAAAAGGAGCATTCAAACATCTGAAACCTGTTTCTCAGGCCTTTCTTGAACCTAGGCCAAAAATGGCTTAAACGAATATCGAAAGCGATCGGACGAGCAACAACGACTAAGGATTTATGCAAAGTGACAACCCAGCCTTAAAGGCTCTTCGATGCGCCTCGAATATCAACGTCCAAATATCGATAATAGGATTTTCATAAAATTTGCTTTCAAAACACCAAAAATGGGAATATTCACCAAAGCAATCTAAATCAAAAGCAAATGCACATGAATAAGTGTTAGGAATTCATACCTAACAACAAGGATAGAAATAGGCATAGATGTGAGATAAAAATCTCACTTTTTGCACAAAACAAATGGAGAAGAAGCTATAGAGAAATGGCAAGAACAATCACTCTTCAATTCCAACCCAACAAGCTTGAATCTAAGCTTAAAAGAGAAACATTTCCTAAGTTAGGTTTAGGAATTTCTGAAATTGAAAGGAGAATGAGTTGGAGAAGAAGAAGAGAAGGCTTACCAAAGCTTCTTCTATGAATTTGGAGCTAGAACTTGAATTTGAAAAGATGATTAGGGCTTGGAGTTTTAATTTCCCATTCCCCTCTCCATTGTTGCTAAAGCTTGAGTATTAGGAAAATGAGAATGAAGTGAAGAGGAGAGGTGGACTGAGCTAGAGTAATAAGTGGGGTTAATATGCTGAAATCCAACCCAAAGCCCTAAGTGAAAAGTAGAAAAATTCTACTATCTTCAAACATATCGTAGTTTATACTCAAAAAGGTCGCAAACGTCATTTTGATCTCGATAGGGGTGGCCTCGAGTCCTAATTCGACCGTTTGCAGTAGTTTTTCGGACAATAATCCGACTAACGATGAAATATTTAAATAAAATATTTAAATATTCAATCATAAAATATGCGGGTGTTACAACTTGTATAGACGAATGCTATTAGAGCATCATCATTGGAGGACGATGAACATTCTAAGTAAAATTTGTTCTTGAAAGGTAACGCTTAGCCTCGAACCTCATCAACCAGAACTAATAAAACAGAAAATATGCAGCAAGGTTAAATGGGTTGCAAGGGTATGTTATCACCTTTCTAGATGTCCTAAGAAAACCTATCATTTATGGATATGGTTGTGCATGGAAGGAGCGCTCGGTGGTAAAAGTGGGAACACCCTGGGTGATAACATTTTCGGTCTATCCAGGTTAGGGGAAGGCCAGTCTTGTGTAGCAGGGGATCCCGACGTGGTCTTCGGTACATTGTTCGAGAGATGTACTATGGTGGACGGTACCTAGTAGCCCAGTCATTCGATGGGTTCCATTCTCCGATAAGCGTCGTACGGTTTTGATTGTGCCCAACTATGCTGAAACGTGAGATGCAAGCATTTCAGCTATTTTCTATTTATTTTCTATAGACACCATTATAATATTAGACGATTTGATAAAAATGGTTTTTTTTATCGTAAGGTAAAAACCCATTGTGTTTATTTGTGACGTGGTCTAACGAGATACCTTTGGTTTCAAAGGATTTTGAAAGTTAATAATTCAAAATGAGTTTGTTTTTCTCAAGCTGTGTTTTCCAGACTGACTCGGGTGTTCTTTTACTATAATGCTCGGGTCAAACCGGGTATTACAGATTCTGGCCAAAGTGCTATGGAGCTTAGGTGATGAGCTGGAGGAGTTCAGACGTATATCACAGACTTGGTTATTTTCGCGTTGTGTGTGGACAAGTTATTAAACTGTCCAGATTTGACGTGTTAAATTATTGCACTCTGATAGTGGTATGTATATTAACAGTACAGTTCTTGTACTTAAAATATGTTGTTATATATTATATTTTGTTCCGCTGCGTTTGTGAGATTCTGTGTTGTTGTTTCTATCTTTCTTCTACCCTTTTCTTCTTTACCCCTAGTGAACTGGTATTTTCGTCACTCGATTGCTCGACATTTTATATAGTGAACTTATTAATATCAATTTTTGAGGATCGAAAATCCCCGGTCCATTACAGTTGGTATCATAGCAGAAGGTTAAGCGAGAACCTTGGCTATGGTGGGGAATACTCAGTAGAGATAGAGTCAGTAGTACTCTAGAATAAGTTTGAGTGTGTTAATAGATATGAGCGCGCATTTGTCAGTGAATATATTTTATTTTATGTTGTGTCGACTTATTGGTTGAGTGTTTAAAAATTCTGTTCACTATAGTCTGGACAACTACATCGATGGGGATTTCTAAACTCTTAAACTAGGCAAACCAATACAGTATTTTTTAAAAAGTGGGGTAAATGAACTAATTTTACCCAAATTATATTTTGATATAAAAGAAATAACTTTCTAAGAATTAATATATATATATATTTGGAGTGTTTGGGTGATAATATATAAATGTATAATCAAATAAGATTATAAAATTGGAAATGGTTTATATAACCAAATGAATATTCGTATAAATTATAAAACCGGATTATAATTAAAATTGGATTCAAACCAGAGTCTGGAAATTTACATCTCGGGAAGTTTTGAACAAAAATAAAATATTTTTCAAAGTGGTAATAAGACTATTATTTTTCAAAGGAAATTGTTTTAAAATGAATTTTGCAAGAGAAATAGCACTGAACTCATTTCGGTCGCCGGACAATAATTCTGGTGATGACTGCAACATATCATTATTCATTTTTGAGTTTCCAAGTGACGGATTACTACCGAAATTGATTTGTCTAGATTTGTTGGGCAAACCAGTGTTGTTTTTGAAATTTCAAGGGAATTTGTTTTGGATAAAAACCATGTTTGGTTTAAAATGTGGAAGTGTGGTTTTAGGAATATTTTATATTTCAAAATGATTTGGGAAAAATGCCGGATGTTTGAATTCTGGAATCCTTATCTAATGACCCGATTTTTCTGCACTCGAAAGTCGACATCGATACGTCCATCGAATCCAATGTTGCACAGTCGAATGTCGAAAAACCGAACCGTTAGGGTTAAAGAAGAAGAAGAAAGAAGAAGAAACAGAAAACAATAACAAAATCTAAAATTTCGTAGTGGAGCAAATATGATATATAAATGAATAATCTTTAAAACAAAGAACTATATCAGTTTTACATACATCACACTATCAGAGTTTACAACGACACCATTCAAAACTAGGTATATACAAATACTAATCCATATTAAAACTGAACCTGCAGCAATCCTAACGCAGCGGACACTACATAGTATAAGTGATACGTCTCGCCATCCAGCTTGAACTCCGGATCTCCATAGCAACTTCTTGACTTTGCTCTCAAATAAATGATAACTTGACTCTAGGCTGCCCGTGTGGAAAATTATGGGCACCCAGAGTTTAGAAATGGAACAATAAACTACAGGTCAGCCATGGGACTGGTGTGACATCTTAAAAATAGTTATATTCATAAATAAAAGAAATCCGCTATGCTTTTTGAAAAATGAAACTACCATAATGCCTCCCGCCACACACATAATGCAAACGCAGAATTGAAGGAGATTTCTCCTTATGATAGTCAAACATGCTTGATACGCAAAATCTTTTTAATATTATCATTAGTGCATAGTGTGGAAAACATTTCGAAAGTATAATATTAACCTTAGCTAGCATAGGCATTTTGCACTTATGCCTACCTATAGCTACCATATTCAATAGCAGGTTACCACCACATTCCATGGCAGGTTATATAACTAAAACCTTACAGGACGTGTATTGTTTCTTTGGATTTCCAACAAATGGTCAGGCTAAGGAACTTCCTACTGCCACATGGGTACGCCTCTGGAGGGACGTCCTGAATACCTACCTAGATCTCTGCCAACACAAGGCCGGGTTACCTCTGTAACTAGATAACTACTACTCGAGTATGTCATCCCCCGGTTGTTTGCGACCTTTATCTGAGGATTCTCAACCACAAAGCAATAACCACAAAGTATAATAAATTTGCAGCAACAAAATAGGTGTCGTGTTTGGGCTCCATACTATGATATCACCCTTTTCCAAAAGGAAATGGCATACCCTAAAGGGCGCGACCCTCATAACCTTGCCGTATTCTTCCTGTTTTGACCATTTTTGGGGTGTGAGGTCCGACGAAGTCTCGTCCACAAAGCTACACTTTTCACAAACCGTGCTTTGATCAACAAATGATCAGCAACATTTCGTATGCCACATTGCCAATTTGGGAATATATCACTAGTAACCATCAACTACATAACCTCTGAGCTCATACGTCTTAGACAAGGGCGTTAAGCTAAGAGAATAAATTCTTCGTCACCAACAGAAATGTATTCGATAGAAACCAGCTATACGTCTCAAAATGTAACGTCAGACACACATCCATACAAGTCCCTTCCAGGATTGAACGGAACCGAAGGCACTTCAAAAGAAGCCCTTGCAATCCGGATATTCACTAATCACGTCCGGAATCCCCATTACAAAGGGTGATAAAATCACTATACCGGAGCAACCCGGTGCAGAGACATTCGACAGGTAATCCTTTCGCTTACGAAAATACCTGGTCTTCAACGCCATCTTCAAATGCAATCCCATTTCATCGTATCATTATTCGGAATGGATTTTATGACACGAAGTCCTTTCCCGGCTAATCCGAATAGCAAGCACATATTTTAAAATTAAGTTTTACATTCAGATTTCAAACAAATCACAATCAATTTCCACTTTGATCTTTTAAACAAAAGATCCATCATAATCACAAAGGTTCGATGTAGGTTTCGAATATCCATTTGGAATCCGACCCCCGGTCGCATCAAAATTTAAATTCCATTAAAAGGCCAATATTGATAGTCGGTTATTTAACTATCAATCAATAATTCACAACAATTACAAATTTTTAAATAATTTTCCCCAATTATTTATTTTCAACATATCTTCAAAAGATATAATTTTAACTCTTCTACCATTTGAAAACAAATTTCAAATCACTTTCCACATTTCAATTCTTTTGAAAATAAATTTCAAATCAATTTTCCTTACGCTGAATATATTTCCAAATTTTTATTCTTGTCCACTGAAAATCAGCCGAGGCAAAATAATTCAAATCATTTATCAAAAATATTCTTGGTACATTTAAAATAAAACCATCTTCAATACTTACTTAAATATTGGTTATGAAAACATCATACTAATTATCACATATAAGACTTCAAGTCCAAACTAATTTTAAAATAAAATTAGAAGATACGGTATAACTATTTAAACAACCAATTCTTAAAACAAATATCAATTTTAATCTTTTAAAATAATCCTTTCTATAATTAATTAAATAAATTTGTACTTCAAAGATTTGAAATCAGCTTAAGAAAATAATTTATCCAAAGTATCCTTCTAAAACCATCATTAAAATTTGTTAATTTATATTTATGGGCTACTTTGAAATAATACTCGGCTTTCCAAGGAAAATACATTTTTCATTTCAAAATGGTTCATCCAAATCAATTAATAAATCTTTGTTGATTTATTTTAAACTTACGTTCCGAATCCGTAAATTAAATTTCACACTTTTAAAAATAACCAAATGCTTATTTTTAAAACAAATTTCCAAATCAATTTTCAAATTAATTTCCAAATTAATTTCAAATACCAAATCGATATCACAATTGAATTCCCAAAATTTATTTTTTTAAACACCAAATCAATTTCAAATCGATTTTCCAAAAATTTATTTCCAAACGCCGAATCGAATTCCAAATTGATTTCCAAATTTATTTTCTTTTAAAATAAATTTCTTTATTTCTTCTCAAAATATTTAAAATGAGGATTTTAAATTAAGTTATTCAACTTTTGAATAATATTGCTTGAAATCTATTTATTAAGCCTTTTCCCATAATTTGGAATTTTATTAATAGGATTACAAAAAAAAATCTTTATCCTTTTAAATTTCTCCTTTTAAATTTACCCAATTTTAAAATTTTAATTTACTGTAGATTTTCTATTCGAATTTCAAAAATCAAATTTTTATTTATTACTGGTATCCTACGATACCAAAAATATATTCGGCTAAACTATAGCCTTCAATGATTTCAATCACAAATATAATCACACACAGATTATAAATAATCAACACACAATATTGAAACAAATTCAATTATTTTGAGGAATCCAGTTGGATCCCTCCAACCTGTTTCTCTGCATCCACAGACGTTAGCACAACAATTAAATAACAATTCCACTTCGAGGTGGAATATCACAGTATATGGGATTAATATATTATATCATCTGCTATTATGCGGCGCATAGGGTCTCATCCACTATATAATAAGGGAAATCAATCAATCCAAATAAATATATAATACAAATTCCACTTCGAGGTGGAATATCACGGTATATAGGTTTAAATATAATATCATCCGCTGTTATGCGGCGCATTGGGTCTAATTCAATATACTAATAATAATTAATCATCCAAGCGTACAATCAACCATTTTAAATTTAACTATCGCAATTCAACAATCAATCAATAATTGAAATTTTTAATTATTACAATTTGAGTGAGAAGATCTAACCTTTTCTTTTTATTTGTGATCCACTTCTAATTCGACTTGTTTTTCCTCTATTTTGACCTTGTATAAATATCAAATGATTTAATTAATATTCGAAACAAATTGAACAATATAATTGCCATTTTAAAATTTTAATTCAACTAATATTTTTAATTTTAAACTAATGATTTAGTTTTAAACAAAGATTTAAATTTAATAAATTTATTTTAACTAAAAAATAAATTTAAAACTAAATTTACTTTAATAAATTATTCTTAGTAATTAGATAAATTAAATAAGTTAATAAAACAAATTAATCACCTGAATAATTTCTCTTAGTGACTAAAATAATTAAATAGGTAAATTAGCCCAATTAATCTCCAAAATATTTTTATCTTAAAATTATACTAGTAGATATAAAATATGTATAGGTTTATTTATGTTTTTCCTAAAATCATATTTATTAAATTAAACAAACTTTCTTTTTCATAAATTATAAAAATGTTAAATAATTTAATTAAATTAATTGAACACCTTAATATAAAATTTAAATTTTAACAGTAAGTTTAAAATTGTCAATCATTTATACTTCACTGTAATATATACATATATATATATATATATATATATATATATATATTACTGCTATATTTTTTCTTTATTTTTTTCTGAAATAGTTTTAAATTTAATCGGTAAATCTTGAAAGTAAAAATAAAAAAACAATACCTTATCACAGCAGCAAGCAGACCACCATCGATCGCCACTCCAAGGCTCGATCCATGACCTCACTGGCACCTGCTCGAGCATCCCACTCGATGTTGCCCACGACGACTAAAAAGTTCGCCATGCCCTAAACTCGATCGCGACCCAAATCCCACCTGAAAATCGACATTTCCGATCATCGAATCCCACTACTCGACCTTCCACCATGTTCGCGAGCCAAAACCTATGTGCAATAAGGCCACCACTTGAATCTCATCCCGAAGACGTGCCTCATCACCATCTGAAGCACGCAGCAATCCCCTTTTTGATTCGACATGCTGCCTTTGACCGCCATGACCGATGCTCGCGCTTTGAATTGCCCCCGATCCTGTTTCGAGTCCCACAATTGACGGCGATGACGCTGCTACGAGGATACTCCCATTCGCTCGCCCTTACGTGATTTTTATCTCCTTGAAGTAATTCGTGATTTTCAATTTTTTATGGTGGACGACCATACAATTTTCGTTTATTCGATTTAAATGAACAAGGGGCTTGAGATAATAAAGGAGAGGAGAGAGCCCTCGTTTATATTCGATTTCGAATTCAATCCTTTTGCCATTCCCCCATTTTTTTCTTATGTTTCCAAATTAAAATTAAAGAGCCATGAATTTTTTTCTTTCTGTTTTGATACGCAGGGCTTTAATAAATTTTATAAATTGAAACAAACGCATGTAAACATCCATCAAAAATAAGTAAACACGTATCAAATTTTCCTCAACGTGTCCATGTCTGTGCAGTAATTCAATTATATTATAAATTTAAATTTAAATTCAAATTAAATTCAAATGTGAATCATCTTGATATCTGCAACACAAAATTTCGATCTCCAATAGATGCATGCCATCAGACGTTTATAATGTTATATTCCTATTTCGAATGCAATGGAAAAGGTTCCGTGTCCAAATTCGATCGAAAGGAGAACATAGCTTTTTTGAACCCAATCATTAAATCGAATTTTCAATATAATTTCAGCGCGTTTGCTTATCGTACGGCCAAACGATCACTCCAAACACTACGAAAATTAAAATCCGATAATAATACAATATTACGGATCTAATGGAACTGGTTTCGTTGAATTTTGAGACTGTGCCTCGGAAGACTATTTTTAAATATCGATTTAAACGATATAAATTTCAATACTGAACAAAATAGCTTCCTATTCAATTCTGAAGCTTCTATTATCTTCAGTATTGTCAATATAAATTTTACTAGCCCTTGAAATATTTTTATTCAGCTTAAAATTGAAGATTCAAATTTTTACCCAACTTTCAATTAATTAAACCCAATTACATAGTTAGTTTTTGAAATCCAAGTTAAAATATCATTCAAATATTTAAAATCAATTGAATATTTCGATTTCAAATGTTCAAAATTTCCAGGTCGTCACATCCTTCTCTCCTTAAAAGAATCTCATCCCGAAATTACTAGTTAAGAAGAATGATACTTAACTCGTTCATTATTTTCCCAAAACCAAACAGTTTTATCAATTTTCCAAATCAAATCCTTTTTAATTAAAGAACCATTATCACTTCAACTATCTTTCCAAAACATTTCATACATTCCAAACAACATTGTTTTGTGAACAATTCAAATTCAAATTAAAATTCAAATTTGGAATTTAAATTTTCAAAATTTTCTCAAAATTTTTCGAACTCTTTAAATTTTCGAAAAATATCCAGCGTCTCCTTTGCGCGGCTAGCTTGGTACGACTACAAAATGCCACAACGGCCCCCATATTTCAAAAAGAAAACGAAAATCCAAGCAGTTGGACAAGAAAATCATTAAATTTCATACTGAAATTCAAATACATACCTTTTCGAGCAATTCAAATTTAACTTCGAAATCAAAATCCAGTTCCATTTTCTTTATAATACTTGTATGCTATTTAATAACCATATCCAATTTCTACATTCAAAAATCATTTTGCACATTCGATGACAAAAGTTTGAATACTTACTTCTTATACCATTTTTACTTCACTATCGAAGTTATATATCCGTTTTCATTCACTCTTACATTTTCAATTTCATTTTATTTCAATTTACATTCTCAATTCTATTTGGATTCAATTTACCTTCAAAATATTGAATTTTATCAACTATCTTTCATTCACAACTGATTTATACTACTATTTAAAATTAGTTTCATTTACTAATCCATTACAAATTCCAATTTATTTTATCTCCAATCATTTTTTTCCGACCTTTATTATCTTTAGTTCACTTCGAACTAATTTTACAACTTCATTTTATTTCACACAATTCAAATTGGTTTTCAATATTTAGTTTCAATTCCAGTTTTATTCTTTTGTTTATTCCTAAAAATTTATTTCAATTCACCATTTTGGTTTACAACCACTTGTATTTAAACTAGATTTCAAATTCCATATGAATTCAATTTACCTTTAATTTATAAATATTGAATTCAGTTCATTTCAAACTATATTAAATTTGTCATTCCTTCAATTAGTTTCACTTACTAATCTTACTTCAATACTTCACTTTGTTTGATCCTTTTTGACAATTTTTTTTACTTTACTTTGTTTATCTCAAATCAAATTCAATTTCAATTCCAATTCTATTTCTTATAAATTCGAAATGAATTTCAACATTCAATTTCACTTTCATTTACTTGCAATTGTAAATTTATTTATTCAGTCACAATTTATTTTCCACCTTAATAGATTTTATTCCAATCATTTAGTCTATAAGACTTCTCAAATTCACCTTTATTCAAATTAACTAAAGTTAATTTCAGTTTAATCTAAATTTTCTAAGTTTTCAAACTTTTTTTAATAAGATTTCAGAGTCTTTTCAACCTTTCAAAATCATCTTTGAAATCAATTCAAATTATCCTTTGAAAAACCCAACCCAGTTTGCAAACAATTTCAATTTTTAAAATAATTTGGCAGCAATTCCTCTTTTGGAAACTCGGAAATGAACACCGATGATGTCGCGATCATCACCGGAATTATTTTCCAGCGACCGAAAAGAGTTTAGAGCTTTCATTCTTTCCAAAACATTTTTTCGAAACCTTTGAAAAATCATTTTCAACTCAAAAGGGATTTAATTTCCAAACTTTTCCAAATTTGAATCCTTCAACTTTATTTTCAAATATTCCTCTGGAATTTTATTTCAAATTATAAATCACATTTACAATTTTATATTTACAAATTCCATTTGTAAATGGATTTTATTTTCTTAGCTTTTGGTTTTGAATTTAATTCCTCATACAACAACAATAATAATTTGATATTAGCACTTCCTATCATCCAAGCAACCATATAATACTATAATAATTTACAGAATTTTTTTCCTTTTATATACAAAATAGTTTTTTTAGGTAAAATTATTTCAATTACCCTATTTTAAAATAATACTGTGTTGGTTTACCTCGTTTAAGAGTTTAGAAACTCCTATCGACACAGTTAGCAAGACTGCATCGACCAGAATTTATAAACACTCAATTGATAAGTCAACACAATATAAAACAATTTTTTATATTCACTATCAAATACGCGCTCATATCTATTATTACACTCAAACTCATTCAGAGTACTACGGACACTATTTCTAATGGGTAATCCCCACCAGAGCCAAGATTGTCGCTTAACCAAATGCCCTGATACCACAATCTAACGATCCGATTTTTCCATGCCCAAAAATCGACATCTATATTTCCATTGTATCCAATGCCACACAGTCGAATGTCAGAAAACCGAACTGTTAGGGTTAAAGAAGAAGAAGATAGAAGAAGAAACAGAAAATAATAACAAAATCTCACATTTCGCAGCGGAACAAATGTAATAGATAAATGAATAATCTTTAAAACAAAGAACTATATCAGCTTTACATACATCACATTATCAGAGTTTACAACGACACCATTTAAAACTAGGCATTTACAAATACTAATCCATATTAAAATTGAACCTGCAGCAATCCCAACACAGCGGACACTACATAGTGTAAGTGATACATCTTGCCATCGAGCTTGAACTCCAGATCTCTATAGCAACTTCTTGACTTTTCTCCCGAATAACTGATAACCAGACTCTAGACTGCCTGTGCGAAAAAATTATGGGCACCTAGAGTTTAGAAAGAGAACAATAACTCCAGGTCAGTCATAGGACTAGTGTGAGATCTTGAAATAGTTATTTTCACAAATAAAAGAAAAGAAATCCGCTATGCTTTTTGAAAAATGAAACTACCATAAGGCCTTCTGCCCACACACATAACGCAAACGCGGAATTGGAGGAGATTTCTCCTTATGATAGTCAAACATGCTTGATGCGCAAAATCTTTTTTATATTATCATTAGTGCATAGTGTGGAAAACATTTCGAAAGTATAATATTAATCTTAGCCAGCATAGGCATTTCGCACTTATGCCTACTATAGCTACCATATTCAATAGCAGGTTACCGCCACATTCCATGGAAGGTTATACCATGTAGGACGCGTATTGTTTCTTTGGATTTCGAACAAATGGTCAGGCTAAGGAACATAAGACAGCCACATGGGTACGCCTCTGGAGGGACGTCCCGAGTACCTACCCGAATCTCTGCCAACACAAGGCCGGGATACCTCTGTAACTAGGCAACTACTACTCGAGTATGTCATCCCTCGGTCATTTGTGACCTTTATCCGAGGATCCTCAACCATAAAGAAACAACCCAAAGTATAATAAATTTGCAGCAATAACATAGGTTAAGTATCTAGACTCCATACCATGAAACCACCCTTTTCCAGAAGGAAATGATATATGCTAATGGGCACGACCCTCGTAACCTTGCCGCATTCTTGACCATTTCCGGGGTGTGAGGTCCGATGAAGTCTCGTCCACAAAGCTACACTTTTCACAAAGCCATGCTATGATCAAGAAATCATCAGCAACATTTCGTATGCCACATTACCCTTTTGGGAATATATCACTAGTAACCATCAACCACATAACCTGTGACGACCCGGAATTTTGAGTAATATCAATTTAATAATCTTTGATAATAATTAAATTGATTTGATCATTTTATATTATGAATCGATAAGTCAAAATTTATTTTAAAGATTAATGGTAACAATTTGTTAATATCTATTAATATTTTTCTGACAATATAAATAAGCAAGATTAAATTCTTTTGAAAGTTTATAATAATTTGATTTGGAAACATTTATTTTTGGTAAATAGGGAGTTTTTAATGTAATAAAACTTTGTATTCAAATTGTGATATATATAAATGTATATATTGCGATTTGATATTTGTTTTAAAATTTAATATGGAAATTAACAAATTTAATGATTTTTCTATTGGAAATGTGTGTATATATATATTTGTATATATATGTTTTAAATAGGAATTTTATTAATTTGAATTTAATAAGTGTTTTCAAACTTTAATATGTATATAATTTAAGATTTGAAAAGTTAATTTGATTTATCTTTTGGAAATGATATTTAAGATTTAAATTTAAAGGTTCATTTGCTTAATAGTCTTTCATCCTAATTTTAACATAAGATAAATTGTTTTAGAATTTCTATATAAAGAATTAAAATAGAAGTTTCAAGCATATAAACATTAAATTGAATTAAAAATGTAAGTTACTTGATTCATATGAATATTACATAATAAAATAAATAATTTAGCTTTAAAATACATTACATATATATTCACATTTCATGTAAAATTTAAAATAAATTCTAAAAAATAAAATAAAACAACACCTGTAAGCATTATAGGATATGTAAGGACATATGTAAACATAGGTGTAAGTAAATTAAAGTTTCTTTGTGACAAATGTCTCTTTCATTTATAATAATAAAATTTAAAATCTAATTGTAAATAAAAGTTAGGTTTTATTCTTCAGCTGAAAAACACTTTTTTCAAAGTCAAACTTAATCAAAACAAAGATCTGAAAAGAAAATGAAAACTGAAATCCATGGAATCAAAACAAATCTGGAAATTCAAACAGAGGATAAATTTCAAATACAAGTTTTTTTCAAATGGAATCAGAGGTAAAGGAAATTCAACAGGCATTCTGGAATTTATCAACAATTTAACATGCAAGAGTTGGAATCAAATAATTCAGGATTTAAATTCAACATGCAAAAGGGAATTGAAAGCCTGGGTAAAAATATGCAGTTCTACTCTCTGTTTTCTGCAAATGTACAGGTGAGTAAATAAATTTTAAAAACAGTTTTAAAACTTGAATTCTATCTTGGATTGAGAATAAATATCATGTTGTTGCTTAGATATCTGAACTGAATTAAATGCATGTTTGTATGTGAGTGTTTAAGTTCATGTCTGGATATGGATTGAAATGCCTGTAGGGTTAAAGTTTTACCGTGTGTTTATGAAACAGTTTCAAAATTTATAATAAATCCAATAACTTGATTTTAAATTCGAATTAGACTTGGAATTGTAAATAAAAGTTGTTTGAAATCAAGTAGGCTATCATCTAAAAATAATTTTAGGTTTTTAAATTGGATAATTAGCTTAAAAACTTTGAATTTACAGTAAAATGGTAAATGGGGTCAAAAATTTATTAAAACAATTTTAAGTTTTGATTGCATAATTGAAATAGCAATTGAAAATCATGAATTTTAGTGTGATTGTTATAATTTTTAATGGGGTATTTAGTGAGTACTTTGGGATTTAATGATTTGGGGTTTTCGGCCAAATCACGGCAATCCATGGCGAATTGGGTTTTGCCGTTAGACATGAAGGTGGAGGGGGCTCCAGTGTTCATGCGAAAAATGCTTCATGAATTTTTAATTGAGTGGGATGGCCGATAATAGAGGAGTTAGGGTTTATTAACCTGTTTTTGGCCGATGAGTTCATCGTGGTTTCTCGATGTCGTGGGGATACCAAAGGTTATCGCGAGCATTGCCAAGGATCCAGGGGATTGTAGGGAAGCTACGGAGGTGGTGGCATGGTCTCCGGTGAAGGGGATGGCCGGCGGTGGTTGGAATTGAGGATGGGGTTTCTGAGCAGTTTTGGGATGGAGGGCTTTATTTCGATTTTCAATCGAATTTTTTTTCTGGGTGTTGCATAAGGATGTGGTGGTCGAGTGCGACCTAGGGATGATCGGAGTGGTGATCGCCGTTGGTCAGTTGCGCCGTGCACGTTTATGTGCACGTTTATGGGTTACTGCAAAAAATTCTGGGGAGAAGAAGGTGGGGACTCGAAGATGGCATCGGATTTTTGGCGTGCTGACTCGAAGCAGGTTTGGATGGGGGGGAACTCGGAGTTAGCTTGTGTTTTTCTCGGGGTAGGCACGGGTTTTAGCAGGGTTTACTCGAGTATTTAGGTATTCAGGCTTTAGTACAGAAGTTTGATATGATTAATACAAAGAATATTTGTTTTTAGAAATAAAGTTTTTAAAAACAAAGGTTGAACAAGTTTCGAAATTAAATTTGTTTCAAAGTTATGTTTTAAAACAAGTTTATATATTTTAAATATGGGAGTTTTAAATAAAATAAGTGGATTTTAAAATAAAATTTGTATTAAACTTTAATAAATAAATTTGGAAAAGTTTTTAAGATTTAAAAACTTAATTTAAATGTGTTTATTTATAAATTGATTTATAAAGGTTATATTTTATTTTAAATAAAGTATAATGATTAAGAATTTGATAATCAACTATAAAAAAAAAATTATGTAAATTTGAATTTTTATTTACCTAAAGATAAATAATTGTGAGAATAATTGTGATAACTCAATTAAGATTTATATAAGTGTTATTGATTAAGATAAAAGATTTAATTAAGGTGATGTTTTCTTAATTAAGAATCTTTATAATATAATAAGTTAAGGAATCATTTAATTTTGTTTAAATGATTAAGTTAAATAATTAATTAAGTAATTAATTAGTGATTAATTAAGATAATCACTTATGAGTTAATTTAATATAATTCCTTGGTGAAATAATTAAGTGGTTAATTACTAAAGGTAATTAAATAAAGATAATTACTTTATTAAAAGTAATTAAGTAAATATGTTTAAGAGTTAATCACTTTAGTTAGTAATTAAAGACTTAATTAATAATTGGTTAAAGATTTAAATTATTTGATTAATGATTATTGAATAAAAGGATTAAGAGTAATTAATTAAGTGATTAATACTTGTTAAAGTAATTAATTTAGAAGGAAATTTAATTAATGAAGTAATCGTTAATTAATGAAAATAATTAATTAATTATTAATTTATAATTTAAGAATAATTAGTTTATAATTAAGTTTTAATTACTAAATGTAATTAAAGTAATTAATCAAAGGTGATTAATTAAAAGTAATTAATTAAATATGATTAATTAAAAATATTTAATCGGTATGATTAATTAAAAGTAACTAATCAAGTAGTATTTAATTAAAAGTAATTAATCAAATGTGATTAATTAAAAGTGATTGATCAGGTGTAATTAATTAAAGGTAATTAAGGAATAATTATCAGATAATTAAAGAATAATTAATCAAGGTTAATTAATTTAGAAAGAAATTGAGAGGTAATTACTTAGTATAATTTGGAGTAATTAATCAGGATGATTAATTAATATGGTAATTAAGTGATAATTAATCAGGGAAGATTAATTGAGATGGATAATTAAGTGATGTTAGTTAATTAATTAATTTGTAATTAATTAATGAATAAGTAAGTTGGATTGAAGATAATCCAGGTTATTAATTAAGAATTAATTTAATTTAAGGATCAATTAAATTAATTAAGTTTGAATCAAACTTGTTTATGGATAATTTATGATTGGATGATATATATCATTGGATGAGTCAATGATATTGGTTGTTGTTGGATGACATTGATTGATTAGTGATGATGTGAATATGCTATATCTGAATGTGATATATATGCTACTTTGTGATATGTATAGTTGCATGTGATAATAGATACTTATCTATCCGTGTTGTGAATACACCCATTTATGTTAAGTGATATTTCTAAATATCTATTAATTAAATCCCTTAAGTACAACTTGGACATTAAAATGGCGCTTGGTTTCGGTGAGACCGGGATCGGGTTTCCATATTTGGATATCCGAAAACCACATCGATTCCAATTAAACGTTAGGTCGTTAATCCAAGTGGAGCAAGTGAAGACTCGAGGTGTAAGGGCTATACGTCAGTATAACTCTGTGGGTGATTCCGTAATAAGTTTGACGGAATAGTGCTTATAGATTCGAGATGGAGATTTAGAGTGCAAGGGCTATGGTCGTTGACTCTGAGGGTGATTCCAAAACGAGTGCAACGAGATAGTGCCTTCGGTTTCGTTCGAACCCGGAATGAACTTGTATGGATTGAATGCTTTCAGAACATTGTCAGGCGGACGATGAGCATTCTAAGATAATTGGTCCTATAAAGGTAATCGCAGCCTCAAGCCTCATCAACCGGGAATGGCTAAAACAGGGGAGGTGCAGCAAGGCTTCGTGGGTCGCTCCTACTGGAGAGCAAGATACATCCCTGTCTAGAAGTCCCTTTATATTTCGGCTTAGTGGGCGGTTGGAACTGCAGCCAACTGCGGGGTGGTCTTGTTCGGGACTGTTCAGTAAGGAATGGTCCCGGCCTTGTGTTGTAGGGGAGTGGGAGTACTCCTCGGTACAGTGATCTAGGCCACGTACTGTGACGGGCGGTACCCCAGTAGCCCTGCCATTTTTGGAAACCCATTTTCCCTACGAGACCCTACGGTTTTGTTTGTATACCTATGTAGCTGGAATTTAATAAATGTAACAATTTCGGCTATTTCATATTTACTTGAAAACCCTAGACACTATTATAATATCACTGGATTTCCTATCAAATGTTTTGGTTAGCGTAAGGTAAAAACTTTTCCATGTTTATATGTGGGAAGTCTGACGTGATACCTTTTCTTTTCAAAGGTTTTTCTAAAGTTAAGCAATCTTAAACCGTTTACTCACACCAGACCTCTGTCTGACCCGAGTTTTTATTTTCTGTTTTATTAAACTCTTGGGTACTCATATTATGTATGAGTAGTCAAGTGATTCAGGTTATCTCTTGACGAAATCTGGAGGAGCTTTGGAGCAGGAGGCTTCAGCGTGTAGATATATGGTTAGAGTTTCCGCTGTGTGTTATTCTGTGTTGATGTTCTTGTATTGTATGTTAGACAGAAATGTTATAACCGTCTAAATTTGAGATGTTTAGTTGTGAACTCTGATGTATATGATACTATGTATATGTTCTATATTATATTTAAATCGTTCCGCTGTGAGATTCTGATGTGTTATTTTCTCTTTCTTCTCTTTCTTTTCTTCTTCTATCCCTTTCTTTCTTATTTAGTGATGCGATTTTCCGGGAGTGGAAAGTCGGGTCGCTACAGCTGGTATCAGAGCGTTAGGTTGAGTGAATACCTAGGCTCTAGAGTGGTGTCTATCTTGAGAGAGCGTACTTGTAATTTTTATATAAATATATATTTATGTCTACCTAATCAGTTGGGTTATCTATTCGGATTTTCCAACATAGGTTATAAAGGTAGATAAGGTAGGAGTGTGTGGAACACGACTACCACTAATGGAAAAGGTTTATATGTTGTGGTTGGAGATGTGTCTGTCGAGATTGTAGACCTAATACCGTCTCGAATAAGTTTTGGTGGATTGTAGGAAGGATTTCTTTGAGTCCAGAGGAAGTATTTGCAAAAATTGGAGTATATTCTTGAAGTGTGAGGTTGATTTGCTCTCAAGTGGGCAGGAATTTCCAAGAGTTGAGTTGTCCGCTGAGGAGAAGCAAGTGGTGGTATCTTGACAGCTTCAGGAAGGAATAGCTATATGGTGAGCTGCAGTTTCCATAGATCGTTCTGAAGATGTTTCTTTTGGAGCCAGATTTAGATGGTGTTGGAAGAGCAATTGATGTCTACTGCAATGAAGGTTCAGATGTTTAGAGGTTCTCTAGATCTCAAGTAAGGGTATCTTGTCTATATTAAAGTAGGAGACTAAGGTCGATGAGTTACCTCATTTCAGACATGGTCTCATTTGTTTTCTTTATGAGAAGATAAGTGGTTGGTGTTTGGTTTGGAGGCGAGTTTCTTGAGAAGAGGTCGACTCGTCTCGAGGATTTTTGGCAAAATTGGATGTTAGTTTTGTGTTTCAAGGAGCTTTTGGGTTAAGAATGATCTTTTAGCTTAGTTGTATCATTGAAGTGAAGTTTGGAAGCAACATGGACCTATTTCTTCGATGATTCAGTAATCTTTGGGATTCTACTATCAGCAGACCAGGCAGATGGTGAAGCTTATTCTTTTCTTTGGAAGGCTCAGCGGAGAGGGATATTTGTTGGAAGTGATCTATCAGTTTTTCTGGTAGGTAAGCCATTCTGGAAAGAATGATCTTGATTAGGAAAAGTTGTTTTAGTTGGGGAGACAGTTCTTTGGAATCAGAACTGAGTGGGATCGCAAAAGTGACTTGCGATTAGTTTGGGAATCTTTGATTATTCTTTGGTTTGAGATTGAGGCATCTCATATAGGGGTAAAAGCTATGGATGTAGTCGGAGGTTCTCTAGTTGTTTTTGTGAAAATCAGAAGTTGACCTGAATCGGAGATTGAGTTTTCTTATCAGCTTGGAATTCAGGAGTAATTTTGATGGTTCGACCATGTAGAGGGATGACTCTTAGAGCGAGAAGAGTTTGGCGAGACAGCTCAGGGCTCTTTGAAGAAGGATTTATCATCTTATTCTAAGTTGAGATTCTGTTGAGATGTTTTGACCAAGTGGAATGGTCACTAAGATTTTATGAGTCGGATGAACTGTGTGTGGAGAAAGGTTTTTCTTGTGTTCTTCGATGGCATTCTTATCTGCTCTAGATCAGAGTTGTGCAGCGGAGGCGAGTTGGCAGTTATTCTGGAATGAGAGCAACCGGGAGTTGCAGTAAGAGATTTCTACAGGAAATTCAAGTATGAAGGAATTTTCTGGAGTTAGAAGGTAAGGTTGTCAAGTACAACTGTTTGGCTATTCCAGATAAGAGAGGTAGGTTTGCAGTCCATTGATGTTTGTGGTATAGAGTCGTATTTTGGATTTCCGCAAATTATTTTTGGAAAGCCATTTTGTTTAGTAGGATCTGGAGATTGGTTTGAGTTGGTGATGTTGTTTCTTGAAGCAATCAGCAAGAATTAGGCTGATCAGGAATTTTAGAGGTGACTCAGGCTCATCTCAAGAGTTATGCAGTTAAGAATTGAGGAGATTTGGAATGTGCAGTTAGAGTTTGGATTTTGACTTGGTTTTATCCAATCAAAGGAATTATAAGAGATTGGGTAAAACTGGAGAGCTAGCTCCAAAGGTATTTTGAGTTTTCCCTGTGATCTTTGGAGATTAGATTTTGACTTACAAGATTGAATTGCCAATTTGGATAGCTGGAATTCATTATATTTCACATATCTCTGAGGAATATGTGTATGATTCTTTGGGTGATAAAATCAGCAGTTAAGAAGGATCTGATAGTTGGGATGGTTTTGGGTTTAGTCTGATATCTTGATCAGATTTGTAGATCCAGATGAGGGAGTTCTTGGTTTTAATAGTGTAGTTACTTAAGATTCTGTAGAGTGAGTATTCCAGTATAGGTATCTGGAAACTCTTGATAATATTAGGAAGTTCTATTCAGAATTTTCTGGAATAGATAAATTGTTTGTTTGAATTGGTTGCTATGATTGATTGTTTGATTTGCTGATAGGAATTTAAATTCTTTAACTGGGTTATTAAATTATCTTTGCTTTTAAATTTCGGGGACGAAATTCTTTTAAGGGGAGGGGAATGTGACGACCCGAAATTTTGAGTAATATCAATTTAATAATCTTTGATAATAATTAAATTGATTTGATCATTTTATATTATAAATTGATAAGTTAAAATTTATTTTAAAGATTAATGATAACAATTTGTTAATAACTATTAATATTTTTTTGACAATATAAATAAGCAAGATTAAATTCTTTTGAAAGTTTATAATAATTTGATTTGGAAACATTTATTTTTGGTAAATATGGATTTTTTAATGTAATAAAACTTTGTATTCAAATTTTGATATATATAAATGTATATATTGTGATTTGATATTTGTTTTAAAATTTAATATGGAAATTAACAAATTTAATGATTTTTCTATTGGAAATGTGTATATATATTTGTATATATATGTTTTAAATAGGAATTATATTAATTTGAGTTTAATAAGTGTTTTCAAACTTTAATATGTATATAATTTGAGATTTGAAAAGTTAATTTGATTTATACTTTTGGAAATGATATTTAAGATTTAAATTTAAAGGTTCATTTGCTTAATAGTCTTTCATCCTAATTTTGACATAAGATAAATTGTTTTAGAATTTCTATATAAAGAATTAAAATAGAAGTTTCAAGCATATAAACATTAAATTGAATTAAAAATGTAAGTTACTTGATTCATATGAATATTACATAATAAAATAAATAATTTAGCTTTAAAATACATTACATATATATTCACATTTCAGGTAAAATTTAAAATAAATTATAAAAAATAAAATAAAATAACACTTGTAAGCATTATAGGATATGTAAGGACATTTGTAAACATAGGTGTAAGTAAATTAGAGTTTCTTTGTGACAAATGTCTCTTTCATTTATAATAATAAAATTTAAAATCTAATTGTAAATAAAAGTAAGGTTTTATTCTTCAGCTGAAAAACACTTTTTTTCAAACTCAAACTTAATCAAACAAAGATCTGAAAAGAAAATGAAAACTGAAATCCATGGAATCAAAACAAATTTGGAAATTCAAACAGAGGATAAATTTCAAATACAAGTTTTTTTCAAATGGAATCAGAGGCAAAGGAAATTCAACAGGCATTCTGGAATTTATCAACAATTTAACACCCAAGAGCTGGAACCAATAATTCAGGATTTAAATTCAACATGCAAAAGGGAATTGAAAGCCTGGGTAAAAATATGCAGTTCTACTCTCTGTTTTCTGCAAATGTACAGGTGAGTAAATAAATTTTAAAAACAGTTTTAAAACTTGAATTCTATCTTGGATTGAGAATAAATATCATGCTGTTGCTTGGATATCTGAATTGAACTAAATGCATGTTTGTATGTGAGTGTTTAAGTTCATGTCTGGATATGGATTGAAATGCCTATAGGGTTAAAGTTTTACTTTGTGTTTATGAAACAGTTTCAAAATTTATCATAAATCCAATAACTTGATTTTAAATTCGAATTAGACTTGGAATTGCAAATAAAAGTTGTTTGAAATCAAGTAGGCTATCATCTAAAAATAATTTTAGGTTTTTAAATTGGATAATTAGCTTAAAAACTTTGAATTTGCAGTAAAATGGTAAATGGGGTCAAAAATTTATTAAAACAATTTTATGTTTTGATTGCACATTTGAAATAGCAATTGAAAATCATGAATTTTAGTGTGATTATTATAATTTTTAATGGGGTATTTAGTGAGTATTTTGGGATTTAATGATTAGGGTTTTCGGCCAAATCACGGCAATCCATGGCGAATTGGGTTTTGCCGTTGGACATGAAGGTGGAGGGGGCTCAAGTGTTCATGCGAAAAATGCTTCATGAATTTTTAAATGAGTGGGATGGCCGATAATAGAGGAGTCAGGGTTTATTTACCTGTTTTTGGCCGATGAGTTCAACGTGGTTTCACGATGTCGTGGGGATACCGGAGGTTATCGCGAGCATTGCCAAGGATCCAGAGGATTGTGGGGAAGCTACGGAGGTGGTGGCATGGTCTCCGGTGATGGGAATTGCCGGCGGTAGTTGGAATTGAGGATGGGGTTTCTGAGCAGTTTTGGGATGGAGGGCTTTATTTCGATTTTCAATCGAAATTTTTATCTGGGTATTGCAAAAGGATGTGGTGGTCGAGTGCGACCTGGGGATGATCGGAATGGTGATCGCCGTTGGTCAGTTGCGCCGTGCACGTTTATGTGCACGTTTATGGGTTACTGCAAAAAGTTCTGGGGAGAAGAAGGTGGGGACTCGAAGATGGCATCGGGTTTTTGGCGTGCTGACTCGAAGCAGGTTTGGACGGGGGGAACTCGGTATTAACGTGTGTTTTTCTCGGGGTAGGCATGGGTTTTAGAAGGGTTTACTCGAGTATTTAGGTATTCAGGCTTTAGTGCAGAAGTTTGATATGATTAATACAAAGAATATTTGTTTTTAGAAATAAAGTTTTTAAAAACAAAGGTTGAACAAGTTTCGAAATTAAATTTTTTTCAAAGTTATGTTTTAAAACAAGTTTATATATTTTAAATATGGGAGTTTTAAATAAAATAAGTGGATTTTAAAATAAAATTTGTATTAAACTTTAATAAATAAATTTGGAAAAGTTTTCAAGATTTAAAAACTTAATTTAAATGTGTTTATTTATAAATTGATTTCTAAAGGTTATATTTTATTTTAAATAAAGTATAATGATTATGAATTTGATAATCAACTATAATAAAAAAAAATATTTATGTAAATTTGAATTTTTATTTACCTAAAGATAAATAATTGTGAGAATAATTGTGATAACTCAATTAAGATTTATATGTGTTATTGATTAAGATAAAAGATTTAACTAAGGTGATGTTTTCTTAATTAAGAATCTTTATAATATAATAATTTAAGGAATCATTTAATTTAGTTTAAATGATTAAGTTAAATAATTAATTAAGTAATTAATTAGTGATTAATTAAGATAATCACTTATGAGTTAATTTAATATAATTCCTTGGTGAAATAATTAAGTGGTTAATTACTAAAGGTAATTAAATAAAGATAATTACTTTATTAAAAGTAATTAAGTAAATATGATTAAGAGTTAATCACTTTAGTTATTAATTAAAGACTTAATTAATAATTGGTTAAAGATTTAAATTATTTGATTAATGATTATTGAATAAAAGGATTAAGAGTAATTAATTAAGTGATTAATACTTGTTAAAGTAATTAATTAAGAAAGAAATTTAATTAATGAAGTAATCATTAATTAATGAAAATTATTAATTAATTATTAATTTATAATTTAAGAATAATTAGTTTATAATTAAGTTTTAATTACTAAATGTAATTAAAGTAATTAATCAAAGGTGATTAATTAAAAGTAATTAATTAAATATGATTAATTAAAAATAGTTAATCGGTATGATTAATTAAAAGTAACTAATTAAGTAGTATTTAATTAAAAGTAATTAATCAAATGTGATTAATTAAAAGTGATTGATCAGAGGTAATTAATTAAAGGTAATTAAGGAATAATTATTAGATAATTAAAGAATAATTAATCAAGGTTAATTAATTTAGAAGGAAATTGAGAGGTAATTACTTAGTATAATTTGGAGTAATTAATCAGGATGATTAATTAATATGGTAATTAAGTGATAATTAATCAGGGAAGATTAATTGAGATGGATAATTAAGTGATGTTAGTTAATTAATTAATTTGTAATTAATTAATGAATAAGTAAGTTGGATTGAAGATAATCTAGGTGATTAATTAAGAATTAATTTAATTTAAGGATCAATTAAATTAATTAAGTTTGAATCAAAATTGTTTATGGATGATTTATGATTGGATGATATATATCATTGGATGAGTCAATGATATTGGTTGTTGTTGGATGACATTGATTGATGAGTGATGATGTGAATATGCTATATCTGAATGTGATATATATGCTACTTTGTGATATGTATAGTTGCATGTGATAATAGATACTTATCTATCTGTGTTGTGAATACACCCATTTATGTTAAGTGATATTTCTAAATATCTATTAATTAAATCCCTTAAGTACAACTTGGACATTAAAATGGCGTTTGGTTTCGATGAGACCGGGATCGGGTTTCCATATTTGGATATCCGAAAACCACATCGATTCCAATTAAACGTTAGGTCGTTAATCCAAGTGGAGCTAGTGAAGACTCGAGGTATAAGGGATATACGTCAGTATAACTCTGTGGGTGATTCCGTAATGAGTTTGACGGAATTGTTCTTATAGATTCGAGATGGAGATTTAGAGTGCAAGGGCTATGGTCGTTGACTCTGAGGGTGATTCCAAAACGAGTGCAACGAGATAGTGCCTTCGGTTCGTTCGAACCCGGAACGAACTTGTATGCATTGAATGCTTTCAGAACATCGTTAGGAGGACGATGAGCACTCTAAGATAATTGGTCCTATAAAGGTAATCGCAGCCTCAAACCTCATCAACCGGGAATGGCTAAAACAGGGGAGGTGCAGCAAGGCTTCGTGGGTCACTCCCACCGGAGAGCAAGATACATCCCTGTCTAGAAGTCCCTTTATATTTCGACTTAGTGGGCGGTTGGAACTGCAGCCAACTGCGGGGTGGTCTTGTTCGGGACTGTTCAGTAAGGAATGGTCCCGGCCTTGTGTTGCAGGGGAGTGGGAGTACTCCTCGGTACGGTGATCTAGGCCACGTACTGTGACGGACGGTACCCCAGTAGCCCTGCCATTGTTGGAAACCCATTTTCCCTACGAGACCCTACGGTTTTGTTTGTATACCTATGTAGCTGGAATTTAATAAATGTAACAATTTCGGCTATTTCATATTTACTTGAAAACCCTAGACACTATTATAATATCACTGGATTTCCTATCAAATGTTTTGGTTAGCGTAAGGTAAAAACTTTTCCATGTTTATATGTGGGAAGTCTTACGTGATACCTTTTCTTTTCAAAGGTTTTTCTAAAGTTAAGCAATCTTAAACCGTTTACTCACACCAGAACCTTGTCTAACCCGAGTGTTTATTTTCTGTTTTATTAAACTCTTGGGTACTCATATTATATATGAGTAGTCCAGTAATTCAGGTTATCTCTTGACGAAATCTGGAGGAGCTTTGGAGCAGAAGGCTTCAGCGTGTAGATATATGGTTAGAGTTTCCGCAGTGTGTTATTCTGTGTTGATGTTCTTGTATTGTATGTTAGACAGAAATGTTATAACTGCCTAAATTTGATATGTTTAGTTGTGAACTCTGATGTATATGTTCTATATTATATTTAAATCGTTCCGCTGTGAGATTCTGATGTGTTGTTTTCTCTTTCTTCTCTTTCTTTTCTTCTTCTATCCCTTGCTTTCTTAATTAGTGATGCGATTTTCCGGGAGTGGAAAGTCGGGTCGCTACATAACCTCTGAGCTCATACGTCTCAGAGAATGGTGTTAAGCTAAGAGAATAAATTCTCCACCACCAACAGAAATGTATTTGATAGAAATGAACTTTACATCTCAAAGTGTAACATCAGACACACATCCATGCAAGTCCGTTCCAGGATCAAACGGAGCCGAAGGCACTTCAAAAGAAGCACTTGCAATCCGGATATTCACTAACCACGCCAGGAATCCCAATCAAAAAGGGTGATAAAATCTTTATACTGGAGCAACCCGATGCAGAGACATTCGACAGGTAATCCTTTCGCTTTCGAAAATACATGGTCTTCAATAACGTCTTCAAATGCAATCCCATTTCGTTGTATCATTATTCGGAATGGGTTTTATGACATAAAGTCCTCTCTCGGCTAATCCGAATAACGAGCGCTTATTTTAAAAATAAGTGTTACATTCAAATTTCAAACAAATCAAAATCAATTTCCACTTTGATCTTTTAAACAGAAGATCCATCACAATCACAAAGGTTCGATGTGGGATTCGAATATCCATTTGGAATCTGACCCTCGGTCGCATCGAAATGTAAATGCCATTAAAAGGCCAATATTGATAGTCGGTTATTTAACTATCAATCAATAATTCACAATAATCACCAATTTTCAATTAATTTTCCCCAATTATTTATTTTCAACATATCTTCACAAGATATAATTTTAACACTTCAACAATTTGAAAACAAATTTCAAATCACTTTCCACATTTCAATTCTTTTGAAAATAAATTTCAAATCATATTTCCTTACGCAGAATATATTTCCAGATTTTTATTCTTTTCCACTGAAAATCTGCCGAGTTAAAATAGTTCAAATCATTATCCAAAATATTCTTGGAACATTTAAAATAAAACCATCTTAAATACTTACTTAAATATTGGTTATTAAAATATTATACTAATTATCACATATAAGGCTTCAAGTCCAAACTAATTTTAAAATGAAATTAGTAGATACAATATAACTATTTAAATAACCATTTCTTTTTAATATTTTAAAATTATCCCTTCTATAATTAATTACATAAATTTATACTTCAAAGATTTGAAATCAGCTTACGAAAATAATTTATCCAAAGTATCCTTCTAAAACCATCCTTAAAGTTTTTAATTTATATTTATAGGCTACTTTGGAATCATGCTCGGCTTTCCAAGGAAAATACATTTCCATTTCAAAATTGTTCATCCAAATCAATTAATGAATTTTTCTTGATTTATTTTAATTCTGAACCCGTAAATTCCTTTCACACTTTAAAAAATAACCAAATGCTTATTTTTAAAACAAATTTCCGTTTCCTTTATAAATTCTCATAATGAATTTAAATTTCCAAATATCCATTGATATACGATTTTCAAATCGATTTCGAATATTCACTTTCAATACCAAATCAAATTTCAAATTTATTTCCAAATTTATTTCAAATACCAAATCGATTTCAGAATTGATTTCCCAAAATTAATTTTTTTAAACACCAAATCAATTTCAAATCAATTTTCCAAAGATTTATTTTCAAACGTTGAATCAAATTCCAAATTGATTTCCATATTTATTTTCTTTTAAAATATATTTCTTTATTTCTTTTCAAAGAATTTAAAATTCATATTTTAAAATAAATTTTTTGACTTTTGAATAATATTGCTTGAAATCCATTTATTAAGCCTTTTCCCATAATTCGGAATTTTATTAATTGGATTACAAAAATATATATTTATCCTGTTAAATTTCTTCTTTTAAATTCACCCAATTTTGAAAATTTAATTTACTACAGATTTTCTATTCGAATTTCAAAAATCAAATTTTTATTTATTTCTGGTATCCTACGATATCAAAAATTTATTCGGCTAAACTATAGCCTTCAACGATTTCAATCACAAATATAATCACACACAGATTATAAATAATCAACACACAATATTAAAACAAATTCAATTATTTTGGGGAATCCAGTTGGATCCCTCCAACCTATTTTCCTACATCCACAGACGTTAGCACAACAATTAAATACCAATTCCACTTCGAGGTGGAATATCGCGGTATATGGGATTAATATATAATATCATCCACTATTATACGGCGCATAGGGTCTCATCCGCTATATAATGCGGGAAATCAATCACTCCAAATACATATATAATACCAATTCCACTTCAAGGTGGAATATCGCGGTATATAGGTTTAAATATAATATCATCCGCTATTATGCGGTACATAGGGTCTAATTCAATATACTAATAATAATTAATCATCTAAGCACATAATCAACCATTTTAAATTTAACTATCACAATTCAATAATCAATAAATAACTGAAATATTTAATTATTATAATTTGAGTGAGAATATCTCACTTTTGCTTTTTAGTTGCAATCCACTTCCAGTTTGACTTGTTTTTCCACTATTTCGACCTTTTATAAATATCAGATGATTTAATTAATATTCGAAACAAATTAAACAATTTAATTGCCATTTTAAAATTTTAATTCAACTAATATTTTTAATTTTAAACTAATGATTTAGTTTTAAACAAAGAATTAAATTTAAAACTAAATTTACTTTAAGATATTATTCTTAGTAATTAGATAAATCAAATAAGTAAATAAAACAAATTAATCACCTTAATAAATTCTCTTACTGACTAAAATAATTAAATAGGTAAATTGGCCCAATTAATCTCCAAAATATTTTTATCTTAAAATTAAACTAGTAGATATAAAATGTGTACAGGTTTATTTATCTTTTTCTCAGAATCATATTTATTAAATTAAACCAACTTTCTTTTCCACAAATTCTAAAATTATTAAATAACTTAATTAAACACCTTAGTATAAAATTTAAATTTTAACATCACGTTTAAAATTGTCAACCATTAATACTTCACTGTAATATATATATATATATATATATATATATATATATATATATATATATATATATATATATGTGTGTGTGTGTGTGTGTGTGTGCGTGTGTGTGTATGTACATATTGCTGCTATATTTTTCTCTTTACTTTTTTTGAAATAGTTTTGAATTTAATTGGTCAATCTTAAAAATAAAAATTAAAAAACAATACCTCATAATAGCAGCGAGTAGACCACCATTGATCGCTACTCCAAGACTCGATTCATGACCTCACTGCCTCCTGCTCGAGCATCCCACTCGATGTCGCCCACGACGACTAGAAAGTTCGCCGTGCCCTAAACTCCATCGCGAACCAAATCCCACCTGAAAATCGACATTGCCAATCATCGAATCCCTCTACACGACCTTCCACAGTGTTCATGAGACAAAAACAATGCATGACAAGGCCACCACTTGAATCTCATCACAAAGACGCGCCTCATCTCCATCTGAAGCACGCAGCAATACCTCCTTTGATTCGACATGCCGCCTTCGACTGTCGCGAACGATGCTCGTGCTTTGATCATCATAGATCCGGTTTCAAGTCCCACAATTGATAACAACGGCGCTGCTACGAGGATACGGCCAGTCGCTCGCCGTTATGCTATTTTTATCTCCTCGAAGTAATTCGTGATTTTTGTTATCTTTTATGGTGGACGACCATACAATTTTCGTTTGTTCGATTTGAATGAACGAGGAGCTTGAGATAATAAAGGAGAGGAGAGCGCCCTCGTTTATATTCGATTTCGAATTCAATCCTTTGTCCATTCCCCCATTTTTTTGATGTTTTCAAATTGAGATTAAAGAGCCACGAATTTTTCTTTCTGTTTTGATACGTAGGGTTTTAATAAATTTTATAATTTGAAACGAACGCGTGTAAACATCCATCGGAAATAAGTAAACATGTATCCAATTTTCCTCAACGTGTCCATGTCTGGGTAGTAATTCAATTATATTATATATTCAAATTCAAATTCAAATTCAAATTAAATTCAAATGTGAATCATCTTGATAACCGCAACACAAAATTTCGATCTCCAATAGATGCTTGCCGCCAGGCATTTATAATGTTATATGCCTATTCCGAATGCAATAGAAAAGGTTCTGAGTCCAAATTCGATCGTATGGATAAGATAGCTTTTTGAACCCAGTTATTAAATTGAATTTTCAATATAATTTCAGCGCATTTGCTTTTCGTACGGCCAAACCATCACTTCAAACACTAGGAAAATTGTAACCCGATAATAATACAATATTACGAATCTAATGGAACTGGTTTCGTCGAATTCCGAGACTGTGCCTCAGAAGACTATTTTTAAATATCAATTTAAACGATATAAATTTCAATACTGAACAAAATAGTTTCAATTCTGAAGCTTCTATTATCTTCAGCATTTTCAATATAAATTTTGCAAGCCTTTGCAATATTTTTAATCGGCTTAAAATTGAAGATTCAAATTTTTACCCAACTTCCAATTAATTAAACCTAATTACATAGTTATTGTTTGAAATCCAAGTTAAAATATCATTCAAATATTTAAAACCAATTAAATATTTCAGTTTCAAATGTTCAAAATTTCTGGGTTGTCACACCTTATTTAAATAAGTTAGAGATCATTAAAAAGTAAGTTATAAACTTATAAATTGAAAATGATTCTAAATAAGAAAGTATGGAAATTGGATTTTAGAATTAAATTTTAACTTGAGTAAAGTTAAAATGGACAAAATTAAAATTTAAGCAAAGCAAATGGAATAAATAAATAAAAGTGATGGCAAATAATAACAAAAAAATAATTAGTGGCAGAACTAAATGTGGATTTTATTGAAATAAATGGTGGGATTAAACCAAATAGGGCAAAAATGAATTGGTTTAGAGTGAAATTTAATTTAGGAATGAATATTTCGAATATGGTTAAAAGAAATGGAAATTTAAGTTAAAAATAGATATCAAATGGGGTTATATATGGAACTTGAATGGTAAAGCAATTTTATAACCATAAGATACAAATTCGGCAGGAAATAAAAATTTAAGTGATAAGATACGAATTCGGAAGGAAATAAAAATTTAAGTGAAAATTGGGATTGCGAATAAATAGATTGGAATAGCTTATAAAAATTGAAATAAATTGGATAAAAATATATTTAAGCTATAAATGAATGTATAATCTCGAGATTTAAAAAAATAGTTGTGTGGTTATGAAGTCGAAAAGTGAATAGAAAACCCAAAAATTAAAATGGTTTGATGTTTTAGTGAAGAAATAAAAACCCAAACTTGAATTATAAAATAATTTGAACTCCTGTAAATTGGTTGAAGTTATATTTTTGAAATAAAAATTAGTTATTGAATTATAAAGTGGAAATGAAGTAATTAGATAATTAGTTAGTTGATTGGATATAAAATGAATATTAACTGGGTTGAATAAATTTGGATTGTGATTTGAAATGGAATTTGGAAATGAAACTTTATTTATAAATGAAAATTCAACTTAGTTGGTAAGAAAATTAAATTAAAAATTGGAATGAGTAAGATGGAAATAGGTGGAAATGGTGATAACTCGGGTTATAAATAAATTCAATTGAAATGTAAATAAATTGATTTGGCTTGGAATATTAAACAAATGGATTTGAATAGGGAATTAAAGTTGAAGTGGTTTAAATGGATGAAATAATTAATTAATTAATTAGTAATTGAATTGGAATTCGACTGTATAGAAATCTGTAACAACCCGCATATTTATCGATTTTTTATTTAAATATTTTATTTACATATTTTGTCGTTAATCGGATACTGGTCCGAAAAGCTACTTTTTGCAAACAGTCAAATTAGGACTCGAGACCACTTCCATTGAGTTCGAAATGCCGTTTACAATTTTTTTAGGTATAAACATTGATATGATTGGAGATAGTAGAATTTCACTACTTTTTCACTTAAGACTTTGGGTTGGGCTTTTAGCCTATTAGACCCAACCTTCACCCCTCCTCTTCATAACTTCATTTCTATTTTCCTAAGTCTTCAAGCTTCTTCAAAATTGTGGAGGGAATGGGAAATTAAAATTCCAAAACTCAAATTCAATTGCAATCCATCTTTCTATTCCAAATTCATGAAGAAGACATTGGATTCAAGCTTCTTGTGCTTAGATAGAAGAGGGATTGATTCTTGCTTGCTTAAAACTTCATTTTTCATTGAATTTGTGCAAAGGTGAGATTTTTATCTCACAATTCTAGCCTATAACCATATTGGACTGTTGGGAATGAACCCCTATCATGTTTGCATGTATATTTGCATTTGGTTTGGATTGGATTGGCAAAAAACTCCACTTTTTAGCGTTTTTGGTGAACTTCCAGCCTTAGGTCGTTCTGGACCCTTAGGTCGCTCGGGTTCGTGATGCGCGCGTGGAAAAGTCGCCTGGACTTAAGTCGTAGGTCGTTTCCGACCTATAATCTCTAGGCAAACGTTAAGTCGCTCGCCCTGGTTTATCTCGTAGGTCGTCTCCGACCTAGGCTTCTGTTAAGTCATAGGTCGCGTGGTTTTTAGGTCGGATGACCTTTAAACCGATAGGTCGTTGGACCTATAACTCGTTGGGTTGACCCCCTTTAGGTCGTGAACCTTGTTAAGTCGTTCACCCTCCATTTCGTAAGTCGTAAGTCGTTACCGACCTTAAATCTCCTCTGCTAGTTTGGTCGTGTGCTTTTAGGTCGCTCGACTCTGTTAAGTCGTAGGTCGTTGGACCTTAGGTCGTTCGCCTTCCTTAAGTCGCTCGACCCCTCCACACTAGGTCGCTCGGTTTGCTTGAGTCGTAGGTTGTTGGACCTTAAGTCGCTTGCCTCCCTTAACTCCAGTTAGGTCGCTCGACCATTGTGTTAGGTCGCGTGAACCCTTAGGTCGTTAGACCTCATTTTGCTTTAGGTCGTAGGCCGCTTGTCTTCACTTAGGTCATACCATTTTGGACGGGGCGCTGCCCCGCACCCCGCCGGGGGCGCTGCCCCCTGGACCCCCGCGACCTGACCGGGCAGGTCGAACCCCGTAAGCGGTGGCGTTGCCCCCGCACCCCCACCTTGGGGGGTTGCCACCCCCCCGGACCCCCCCTCCGTAGGGGATCTTATCTGAAAAACATTGAGCTGATTTCCTTGGATTTTATTCACATCTCCGTATGCGATCTTTGTGATTGATTGTTTCTACAATTGCTTCTGTGTTTTGTCACTTTATAATATAAAGGTTTCAATACTAGTAGTAAATATCAAAACTCTTTTAACAAACAATTTCAACTCTATTTTTAATAACAAAGCTCTTTTCTTAAACCATTTTCCAATCTATTAGTATATACAAACCTTTACCTCACTCGGATAAGAAATCTAATTAAATGACTTAGTAAAACAAGTGGTATGAAACGCTTGCGTTCACTTCGTCGGTTAATTCTTGGACTTGTTCGATTGAACCTCTTGTGACAATTTTATTAGTGAAGATTTACAGTTTGTTCGTAAATATTTAAGTCAAGCAAGTGGTTATGGGACATGAAGCTAAACTTCTATATTTACTAGCTTAGTGTAATTGACACTTCTCGTTGATCATGACGATCATTCTGATGATTTAGACTAGCAACTGTGCGATGTCTCTTGTTGCGAGGTTAGACTAGACACCACTTGTGTGATTCCACTCACAGATACCTTTTTGCTTTTTGTTTAGTCTGGACCTTAATCTGTGTGATTCCATTCACACATGTGGGGTAGCTCCCATTGGTCTTCGGACCGTCATGTGATAGGCCTCTTTCTCTTTTCTATGATTTCTGGACTTCTTGCATTGATTTCTAGAATTTATGTCATTGACTTGTTATGAGTACAAGTTTGGGGTATGATGCCTTTTCCGAATCTTTGAGAAGATTCTTGTGATATTGATTATCTCTTATTGATTGATCTTCGGTTGATCATTATTTACATACTTATAGTGGTATGTCATTATGGATATTTTATGTTTATGCCATATCTTTTATGTTATATCATGTCATCTGATATTTATAGCTAGACTGACCCGTTTATTATTTTCTTAAATAATACTCGGGTCAGACCGAGATGTTACAGGTGCTTCTGCTTGACTTCTTCCCAGGGATTCATCACTCTGACTTTTAGCTAACTGTTTAGATTAGCAGTTTTTGTTATATACACTTGAGATATAGAATCATAGTTGTATTCTTTTGTATATCACGTGTTGCTATTCTTTTGTATTATTGTGGATCTTTTGAGCACTACTCTGATGTACACTTTCATGTGTTAGTTATATATTCATATCTTCTTCCGCCTTTGTGATATGGATGTCTGTGACTGATTTGCGTTATGCTTATTTCTATGTTTGTTTCCGAAGATTATTTATAGCCACCGTGTGATAAGCAATTACATGGATGGTCGCTCCTCAACAGCCTTATTCTCCGTGCTAGTTGACAGCACTACTCCGTAGTGTTCTTGACTAGTGTGGGTATAGAGGTGGGGGGTCACAAAATCAATTTAAATAAAATAAATTTGAATATAAAGAGAGTAGATATGAATAAAATGCTATATAAATTGATTGAAAATGAATAATCGAATGATGGAAGCCTTGTAATTGCTATAAAAACATGCCATTACTTGTTCGTCTATGAATTTATGTGTTTATCCATCTAAATAAGTGAAATGTTATTGATTTTTGTTGTTTTTGGAACTTACGTGTTTATATTGAGTAAGTACAAGTAACCAGAGGATGTCAGACTAGATTTGGTTGGGTATTTGCATATGAGGTTATCTGCTTTCTTAATAATACTTACAAATTCTAAAATAAGATATGTTTTTAGATTAAATACCGCAAATATATTAATATGGATATGTATTTTTGTTTTTCGACCGTGTGGGTCGATGTATATATATTTATCTCTCTTGTTAATTTTAAAAGGTTCTCTATACAAGGGAGACTTTGCCAAAAAAATTCAAAAATTTAGGGTGTTAGAAAATTTTTATGGTTTTTGAAAAAAAATTGTTAACGAAAAATTTATTTTGGATTTTGTAATCGAAATATAGGATTTTGAAATCAAAAGTTAGAAGCTAATTGTTCTGTGATAGAGCCAAAAGTTTAGGAGAAGAGAAATATCAAATTTTCACTAAGTGGGTTTTAATAAGTTAATGGGTTTGGAGTAATTTTCCTGCTATAGCAATTTCGGGGACGAAGTTATTTTAAGGGGAAGGAATGTAACGACTCAGATTTTTCGTTTGTTGGTTTGGAATATTATACGATTTTACATATTGGATTTGAATTTTTGATTGATTTTGAATATAAAGATTTGGCATTTATTTACAAAATAAATTTAGAATTTAATTATAGAGATTTATTAGATAATTTAGTTATTGAATTTAATAATTGTATATTGGTTAAATTATTTTATCTTAAGTTTTAAGCTCGATAAAAATAATTCAAAGGCTTGCAAACTTATATTACTAATAATGAAGATAACATAAGTTTTTAAAATTGAATTTAAAAGTGATCTGTTCAATATTAAAGTAGTTGGTTCATGTTGACAATTTTAAAGTGGCCTTCCTACACACGATCTCGAAATTCGATGAAACAAGTTCAATTAGATCCGTAATAACGTATTATTATCAAATTTCATAGTGTTTGGAGTTATCGATTGATTGAACGGTATAATGGTGTATAAACGTATTGAAATTTATATCGAAATCTAATATAATAAATGGGTCCACAAAGCAATCTTCTCCATATGATCGAATTAGGGCTCGAAACCTTTTCCATTGCGTTCGAAATGGGGGATAACATTATGAACGCCCAGCAGAATGTCTCGAAAGGGGTTTAGGGTTTTTAAGTTAGGCAAACGAGATGTTCTGGTTTACATTATATATATGTCTAAAATTAAAATCTAATCAGGTCAAAACGTCAGCCTACATTCTTTCAAATCGTGACCACTATTGCCCATTCAAACACGCCAATGAGCCACCTTTTTTCACCTTTTTATCGTGTATGCCTGTTCAATTTTCAAATCAAAATTCATCTCGTTCAAAATAAAATTTAACGAATTACTTTAAATCAAAAACTCACGAGCCTCTTTCCCCTTTTATAACAAAATCATAATCGAAAGGGAAAAAAATTCGAAAACCAATTCTCAGCACAATCGAATAAAGCGAATGGAAATCTGATGATGTTCTACTTGTTGTGGAATGCGTTCGAGCATGGAGGGGGAGTTCGACAGCTACGGGGAAGCTAGGGTTTGAAATTGTAGCTGTTTTGAGCGGAATAGCAGGAAGTTGAATATGGATTCTCGTTCGGTGGGGCAAGGCGAGGGGGTGGAGCATTTTGGTGAGAGGCGATACATAGGGAGGCATCACGACCCGTACAGTCGAAGGGGTTAGGCGAAGTCGCAGTTTGATTGGAGAGCTCAGTCGAACGTGATGGCGACAACAATAGCGTTTGTTGAAGGTGTGGCGCTATGTCGAGAATCGTGATTGTCGCATAGAGGTGGGACAGCGGCTAGATTGTTGTGATAACCCGGATTTTTGGGCATTAGGTAATTGGATAATTATCTGATTTAACTATAGAAAACACTGATTTATAAGTTGAGCAAATAAATCTGATAATAAATATTTATATCGGGATAAATATTTATTTGATAATCAACTAATATAATTATTTAAAATGGGAAAAGTATTATTTTCAAACAAATTAAATATGTGTTTGTTTCAAAATATATATTTATATGAGTTGATTATAAATTGAATTTGAATTTGAGATTTGGAATTCAAAAAGGTAAATATCTTAAAATAAATTGGATTTAAAAATAATGTATATTTGATTTTTATGAGTATATAATTAGTTTTATATTATTTTATTTAAAGGATTTTATGAATATAGATAAAAGAAATATATTAAACCAAATAGAAATATATTATAGAATTATATAAAAACATATGCAAACATGATATGTATATTAATAAACATAAGAAAGTATTACAAAATAATTGTTTTTAACAAATGTAAGTTAAAGAATACATGCATATTACATGTGTAGTTTGTACATGCCTTGGAAATTGTAAGTGGCATATCTCATCTTCCTTTTAAACTTGAGAATGTAAATAAATAACCAAGTTTTAAACCAGGCCTATAAAAAAATTTATAAACCCTTCTCTCATCTTCAAAAACTAAAACCTGGAATGAAAGAAAAATTAAAAAAAGAGAGGAACCTGGTAATTCAAACCAGGAAAAGAAATCAAAACAAAAACCAGCAAACAAAAATCAAGCAGTTCAAAGATCATCAAGCTCAGTTCAAATACTTTCAAAACACAAGCAGATCAAATCAACATCAAGTTCAAATTCTAGTTCAAAAGTAAAGTTGTAACAATCCGCATATTTTACGATTGTATATTTAAATATTTTATTTAAATATAGCATCGTTAGTCGGATTATAGTCTGAAATGCTACTTTTTGCAAAATGTCAAATTAGGACTCGAGACCACTTCCATTGAGTTCAAAATGGCATCTGCGACCCTTTTGAGTATGAACATTGATATGTTTGGAGCTAGCTAAAATTTCAAGCTTTTCACTTAGGGTTTTGGGTTTTGGTTTCAGCCCATAAACCTAACATATCAACCCAACTCCACTCTACTCCTCTTCATTCCTTCATAATATTTTCTACAACTCAAGATTTAGCAAAAATGGTGGAGGAGATTGGAAATTAAAATCCCAAGCCCTAGTTTCTTTAGCAAATCCCAGTTTTGGCTCCAAATTCAAAGAGAAGCTTAGGTAAGCATCTCCTTCTTCTTCTCCATCTCAATCTCTCTCCAATTTCAGAAATTTCCTATAATCTAATTTGTGAAATATTGCGTATTATCTTAGATTGGGGTTTTAGAGTTGAGATTGAAGAGTGGTTGATCCTCCATTGTTTTCAGGCTTCTTCTTCCTTGTTTTTGTGTAAAAGGTGAGATTTTTATCTCACATCTATGTGTATATCTATCTTTGTGGTTAGGTATGAATTCCTGACACTGTTCATGATCATTTGCTTTTGATTTGAATTGATTTGGTGATTTACTAATTTTTGGATTTGAAGTCCAATTCTGTGAAAATCCTACTAAGGATGTTTGGATATGTTGTTTGGGATGCATCGAAGGGCCTATAAGGCTGGGTTGTCGCTTGGCGTAAATCCTTAGTCGCCGTCGCTCGATCACTCCCGAAATCATTTTGGCCATCATGGCCTAGGCAAATTGTTGCCCTTACCAGGCGTTCAGATGTTTGGATACCATGCCAGACGTCTGGTTTTGCCTCCTGGAGAAAATTATACGTGGCAGAAAAATAAAGAAAAAGGCATTGACTAATTTCAGACGTCTGAATTATTGTTTCAGACGTCTGAAAGGAGGTCAGACGTCTGATTTGAGATTTCAGATGTCTGGTTGGTTTTTTGGAATATTTCCAAAAACCAAAACGAAACGTCTTGATCAACCCCTCAGATATCTGGATCTGTGCATATCTGCCTATTTGCCTAATTTTTAGTAAAACTCCAATGTTAATCGATTTTTGGTCGATCCGACTAGTTGTTATCACTATTATCGACTTTGATGACTTCTTTCTTTGGATTTTTCGAAATATCCACTTTGATGGGTTTGGTATCGATTCATTGGGTCTAATTCACGTCTTCATATGTGAATTTTTTGGTGATTGATTGTTTATACAATCATTTCTGTGGCTTGTCACTTTAAAATGCAAAGGTTTCAATATTAGTAGTAAACATTCAAATCCTTTCACAAAGATGATTTCAACTCTATTTTTGATACAAAGTTTGCTTTTAAGACCGTTTTCCAATCTATTAGTATATACAAAACCTTTACTTCATTCGTTTGAGAAATCTAATTAAACGACTTGGTAAAACAAGTGGTATGAAACGTTTGCGTTTACTTTGTCGGTTAATTTTTGGACTTATTCGATTGAAACTCTTGTGACAATTTATGAGTGGGAATCTACAATTTGTTCGTAAATATTTAAGTTAAGCCAGTGGTTATGGGACATGAAGCTAAACTCATTTATTTACTATCTTAGTGTAATTGACACTTCTTGATGATCGATGATGATCATTTTGTGGTTTAGACTAGCAATGTGCGATGTCTCTTTGACTGTGAGGGAGACTAAACCCCATTTCTGTGGAGCTTCGGCTACAAATTGGTGGGGTAGCGACCCATGATCTTCGGGCCATTTGTGGAGCCTCGGCTCAAAATTAGTGGTTAGCAACCATGGAATAGCGTTCCGTTTTGTGATACACGTGTTGGCGAGTTTTCATGCTCTCGTTTTATGGTAGGCCTCCCCCCTCTTGTGATTTCTGGACTTCTAATTGATGATTTCTAGAATTTGTGTCTCACCAATTTTGGTGTTTTCCATTGACGAGTTTATCAATATTTATGCATTGGTGAATTTGTGTTTCAACAACTTTTACGACTAGCATTGAGATGTTTGCCAATATTTGTGACTTGGTGAATAAAATAAACAATATGGTTTTCTTTTTGATCTATGAGAAGATTCTTGTGATATTGATTAATCTCTGGTTGATTTTCAATTGCATACTTATCACAGTATGGCATTATTGTTATCATACGGTTTTGTCATATCTCTTATTCTATCTCATTTTTATCTGATATTTATAGCTAGACTGATCCGTTTATTATTTTCTTATTAAATAATATTCGGGTCAGACCGAGATATTACAGGTGCTTCTGCTTGACTCCTTATCCAGGATCATCATTATCTGACTTTTATCTAACTGCATTAGATTGGTAGTTTTTGTTGCTATACATTCAAGATAGAGATTCCTTGATGTATACATACTCTTTGGTGTAGCACTTATATCTATTCTTTTGTGATATTGTGGATCTTATTTGACCATTACTCTAATGTTCACTTATATGTGTTATATTCATATTTGTTTCTGCCTTTGTGATATGAACGTCTGTGACTGATTTATGTTTTGTTTATTTCTATATTTGTTTTCGAAGACCACATAGCCATTGTGTAGTAATTTTGAGTTTGTATCGGTATGTCGGATTTCCTCTCTAAATGAAATGCATGTTATACTATCCGACATATCGGTGCTCGCACAAAGCAATTACACGGATGGTCGCTCATCAACAGCCTTATTCTCCATGGTAGTTAACGGCGTTATCTCATAGTGTCCTTGGCTAGCGTGAGTATAGAGGTGGGGTGTCACAGCATGCTATCAGAGTGAAACTTCGAAACAATGTAGAATATTATAGCAAGGATCATCGTCCTAAGTTCTTAGGAGTCGTGCCCTAGGATTTTATTTGAGTCATTGGACCCGTTCTATCCTATTTTCTTTGTGATGCCTTGTTTTATCAATCATGATCGTTTGATATTCATTTTGAGATTAACCTTTTTTTCCTTTTTCTTTCTCAAAGAAGAGAAATGGTTAGACCAGGCCATCCCAGCGTCGGTCAATCCAGTACTACTCCTCAGGATGGAGTATTTATGTCCATCCAACAGCTGCTTAATCTGGTAAAGGATGATCAAGCTGTCGGACCCATTCCAGAGCCTTCTAACCTAAAATTCAGATTTGCACGCCTGTGCAGTGATTATACAAATTTGGGTGAAAAGCCGTTCAGTTGTTCCGAGGGTGTTATCGAAGTCCAAGCTTGGCTTAGAACATGTGATCGCGTCTTTTCTCGCATGAATCTTATTGATCTTCATCGAGTCCAAGTGGCTTCGAGTATGCTCCAAGAAAGAGCATTAGATTGGTATGAGCTTCTTATTTCTGAAATTATTGAAGCGGATCTTACTTGGGAGAAATTTCGGGAAAGATTCGAATCAAAGTTTGTGTTGGAAGCTGAAAAAGCGACTTTGGTCCGTCGTTTTATTGACCTTGTTCAAGGTGAATCTTCTATGGCAGATTATGTCGCATCTTTTGAATCCCTCTCTAAATACGGGGTCGAGTATATAAATACCCCATTGAAGAAAATCAGAGGTTCGTCTATGGCTTGAATAAGAATCTCAAAAAGCTTTACTTCTGAAACTGGAAGTTTCTTTCAATCAACTTGTTGATATCGCTTTTCGACTTGAAGAGGCAGATAAAGAGAGTGATGTTGAAGTTTGGAGTGCCAAACCGAACTTCAATAACAACAAGAAGAGGCCTAATAAGTTCAAGGGTCCTTATCCCAACAAGAAAGGGAAATAGGTAGCAAAGACTTCTACCTCTAATGATGGCCAGTGCTACAATTGTGGTTCTAAGGACCATTATGCAAATATGTGTTCAAAGCCCCTTACTTGCCGCTATTGAAAAAGTTCAAATTATTATATATCTGCATGTCCCAAACTTCAAAGCAAGAAGGAGGGAAAGCTAAGTGTGGTGCAAGCCCCTAGTAACACTTCTCATGGTCAAGGTATTTCTCATTCTATCCTTGATGGCATTATTATGTTTCATGATCAACCTATTCGTCTTTTTGATACGGGCGCATCCCATTCTTTTATATCAAAAGAACTTATTGATACTTTTTCTTTAAGTGTTATGGCTTTAATGACTTCCTTGGGGATTGCGAATCCGATTGGTGGATCAACAACACTCAGTTTGCTTTGTAAAGATGTCGAGATTATTTTGTGTGATCATTCTTTCTGAGCCGATTTCCATGTCATGCGTTACTTAGGCTTCGGAATGCTTTTGGGAATGGATTGGCTTAACCGTTATGAAGCCCATATCCTATGTCCAGAGCGGACTATTCATCTTCGACATCCTCAATCTGTTAACCAGATTTCTATTGTTCTTAAAGATTCAGATTTCAACTTGGTAGCATCTTTGTATTCTCTAAATCCTCATGATGATGATAATGATGATGAGGAAGAAGTCATTTCTCTCATTCGTGTTGTTCGTGAATTTCCCAACATATTTTAGCCCGTTTTAGGATTGCCACCTAAGCGAGCAATTGAGTTCAGAATTAATCTAATCCCTGAAGCTTTACCTATCACTCGTCCTCCTTATGGTATGTCCAATAAAGAAAACGAGGAGATGCGCAAACAATTATCCGAATTGGAAGAGAAGCAATTTATTCGTTCTAGTTCCTCTCCTTGGGGAGCTTCGGCTATTTTTGTGAAGAAATCCAATAGTACACTTAGGCTTTGCATCGACTACCGCAAGCCTAATGATTTTACCATTAAGAATAAATATCATTTACCTCAGATTGATGATCTATTCGATCAACTTAGCGGTGCTAGAATCTTTCCATAGTTGGACCTAGCAACCGGTTTTCATCAGCTTCGTATTGTAGAGGATAGCATTCCTTTGACATCATTCCGTACACGTTATGGATCTTATGAATGGCTTGTTATTCCATTTGGTTTAACAAATGCTCCAGCTTATTTCATTGACCTTATGAATCGAGTTTTCAAAGACTTCCTCGAACGATTTGTTCTCATCTTTATGGATGACATTCTTGTTTATTCTAAAACCGAGGAAGAGCATGCAAAGCATCTTCGAATTATGTTGGAAACTTTCAGGAGCAATCAATTGGATTTTTTTTTTCTAAGTACTATTTTTGGCAATCTTGTGTGAAATTTCTTGGTCATATCATTTCTGAATACGAAATCTCCATGGATCCCTCAAAGGTTGAAGCGATTCAAGATCGAAAGAGACTGGAGAGTGTGACAGAAATCCATAGTTTTCCTGGATTGGCGGGTTATTACCATTGATTCATAAAATACTTTTCTAAAATTGTTGTGCCTCTTACTAGCTTGACAAAGAAAGGAGTTAAATACATTTGGTCGGACAAATGTGAAGCTTCTTTTCAGAAATTATAAGAACTCCTTTCCGATGCTCCTATTCTTGTGATTTCCGAATGGAACCAAGATTTTATTCTTTATACCGATGTTAGTCGGGTTAGATTGGGTGCCATTCTTATGAAAAGAGAACGTGTTATTGCTTATGCTTCTAGGAAATTAAAGCCTGCTGACACTAAATATGCCACTCATGATTTAGAGCTCGCGGCTACTGTTTATGCCCTTCGAATTTTACGTCATTATCTTTTGGGAGAAAATTTTGTTCTCTACACTAATCGTAAATCTTTGAAGTATTTATTTTCTCCAAAGGAACTTAATTTACGTCAACAACATTGGCTCGAGTTCCTTGCATCTTATGATCTTGATATTCTTTATACTCCTAGAAAGGGAAATTGTGCTGCCGATGCCCTTAGTCGTAAGCAACAAGCGGTTGTTTCCATGATGATATCCGAATGGAAGATCTCGAGACTTTATCCACTTGTGAGATTCGAGATCGTGAATCCAATTTTTGTGCATCTCTCGTTTTATGTAGCCTTGAGGCTCATCCCTCTCTTTTAGATCGCATTCTTGAAGCTCAAAAGCTAGATTCTGAATTGGCTCTTCTTAGCCAAAATTTTAGTGATCAAATTGATATTGAAGGCTTGAAAGACTTTGAAATTGATACTTGATCTAAATAATTTGTTGTTTCATGAATATAATCTATTTTATCTTCAAAAACTAAAAGAATCATGAGTTTTAAGGTTGAAATTCGAGAGAGATCGAGGGATGAACGAAATTCATGTTTGTGTCGATTTCTGGTGATCGGAGTGAACTGGTTGGTCGATGCCATTACTGAAGCAAGCTGGGAGGTCTTAGGTCACAGAAAAAATGGGTGGAAAAATTCTCATCCACCATGGTGGCCGGATGAAGTCGAAGTACGGTTTTTGCTCATTTTTGGTCGAGGTTGGAATTTGGGATGCTGCATCAACAACAAGGCATCGGAGTTGATCAGTCATGGGGAAAATGGAGCGTAGGTCATCGGCAATGGTATGGCCGGAGTTACGAAACCTCCGGTCATTTGAGGTGGCAAGATGAGGTGGATTTGTGGGTGTCCAGTTTTGTTCCTTTTGGGTTCGATCGAACTAAATTTTGTTTTCGAGATCGACTAGGATATCTGGGTGGTCGGATGGCTAGAGGAAGTCGAAGATGACTTGTCGGTGATGGCTTGTGTGGTCGGAACATCGTCGATGGTCGGTGCATGTGCATAGATATCTATGGTATCGGTATTTTGTTGGAGGGAGAGAAGAAGGGGAGTGCCTTGGGGTCGATCTCGGGAAATATTAGGTTGGTCCCGGGTTCGTATTTGTGTTGTACGCGAGGGTTATCCAGCTTATAACTGTTTAAAATTTAAAAAAAGTTTAAAGAAGTAAAAAAAGATAGGTGGAGGCCCGGATTTGAACACGAGTGAACCCTGGGTTGTCTCGAGTAAATATAATGTGTTATCAAGTTTTAAAGTTAAAACAAAAATCAAGTTTTAAAACTAATTTCTTAAAACTATCCTTTTTAATAATGATGTTATTTAAATATTTTGTTATTTAAAAGTTGTATATTTTATTTTAACTAATGTAGGTTTATTCTTAAAGTTTTTTTAACTTAAATTAATACTATAATTAAGTAGTAAGTATTATTTTTGTCATTTAATAAACTTAAGGTCCTAAGTAAATAAGCTAATGATAATTAATTTCAAGATTTATTTAAATAAGATTTTAAATGATAATTAAGAAGTTAATTAAGATAAATGACTTATTCTTTTAATTAATTAAGGTTTGAGTAATTAAAGTTTTACTAATAAAGGTAATTAAAGGGTAATTAATTGATTAATGATTAAAGATTTATTAATGAGAGTAATTAAAGATTAATTATTAATTAACTAATTAATAATTAAAGGTAATTAATCAACAACTAAAGGATAATTAATTAAAGTAATTAATTGAATGATAATTACATAATGAAGATAATTAAGGATTAAATACTTAGCGTAAATAATTAAAGGATTAATTAAGGTAATTAATTAAAAGGGTTAGTTAATTAATGAATGTGATTAATTAAAGACAATTAATCAATGTAAGTGATTATTAAATAATTTATTTATGTAATTAATTAAGGATCAATGTAATTAATTATAGTTAATTAATTAATGAGAGTAATTAAAGGATAATCAATGTGAATGGTTAAAGGATAATTAATTTGTGTAATAAATTAAAGGCTAATTTCTTAATGTAATTAAGGAATAATTAATTATGGATGATTAATTAAGATAGATTGTTAGGGATGATTAATTAATTGGTTTGAAATTAATTAATGATTAAGTAAGCAGGATTTAAAATTGATTGAAATAATTAATTTAATTTAATTTAATTAATTAGAAATGGTGTGACTAATTAATCTTGCTTATGAATGATTGAATGATATTGAATGCCTTGGATTATGTGATATCTCTGATATGTGTTATGTGCTGCTATGAGATGTTTTGGTTGAATTGTGATAATATGGATCATCTATCTGTGATAATGTGAACTATCTTTCTATGTGAATATGTTATTTTAATTAATAATTTGAATTGTTAAAACTTAAAACAACTTGGGTTAAGAGGACATTGGATTCGAGGGGACCATGGTCAGGTATCAATAAATACCCGAAACCACTTTGATTTTTATAGATTTGAGTTTAGAATCAAATAGGCTGGAATGGAATTTTTTTTAAGTAAATTGGACCATTGAAACTATGTAGTGGTACTTGGGGAATGTTTTGTGAAATAAGTGTTGGTTTTAACAAGTTAAGAACTCGTTGTGAGGTATGAGTTACCTCGAGTTTTCAAATAAATTTTAAACCTTAGAATTTCATGTTACATGGGTTTACTCACTGTAACGACCTAGGATTTTCGATCCCGAAAATTCCAGATAGTTAGGAAGAAGAAGAAAGAGATAGAAGAAGAAGAAACAGAAAACATAACATCTCACAATCGCAGCGGTTCAAAATATAATATCAAATAATAACAGTTTACAGAAGAATACTATATCTGTCGATTACATTTTACTACATCAGAATTACACACATATCAAATACTGGACATATACAAATAAACATGTCTCAGATAATCAGAAATATATTACAGTGGAAACACTCCATACGTTCCCGCCATCCAGCTCGCCTCCTAAGCTCCAGAACATCCTTACCTGAAAATCTGTAATACTCGGACTGACCAGAGCATTACATCAAAGTAACACCCGGGTCAGGCTGGAAACCAGCGTGAGTATACTCATGTAAGATGAAATACCAAAGTTATAAAACCTATTTGAACCCGGGCTAACTCGTATAAAAATTTCAAATTCGCAATTTGTTATAGACATCACTATTTCACACATCAAATATCTAAGTACCAAACTTAGATTAAATGATCCAATTCACTTAAATCAATCAATACGAGCCTATTGATTTCACATATCAATTAATAGAGAATCGAAGTGGCTTCGGGTATTTACTAATACCTGACTCCGGTCTCTTCGAATTTAATACCATCTTAGCCCGAGTTATTTAAGTGAACCACAATTCAACTTTAAAATACAAGATGTCCTCTTTACATAGAAATTCATCATCATTAATAACCACATTATAAATGTCCATCCAAACATATAATATCACCAAACATTTCATCTCACAGAATAATACAGCATATCATCTAATAGATATCATCCAATTCAGATATTTTATTCAAATAATCATTCATAAGCAATCATTGTTAATACCTATTATAATTAATTTAAATAGCTTAAATTTAATCAATTACTTAAGAATAAATCACCTAACTTTGGTTAATCAACAATTAATTAATTACAACCTTTTAACTAATCAATCATTCTTCAAATTTCCATCTTGATTAATCACCTAGATTAATTATCTTCAATTACATAGAGTAATTGTCCTTCAATTAATTTCACAAATTAACTATCCTTAACCATTTACGTGATTAACCTTTAATTACTCTCATTTATTACATTAATTAATGATACTTAATTACTTCTTCAATTAATTATTAATTATATTTAATAATAAATCTTATATTAATTATTCATTAATCAGCCTTGATTAATCACGTTAGTAATTAATTACCCTTAATTAATTACATTACTTATTTATTATCAAATAACTTTATTAATCAATTCTTAAATTAATTACACTAATTAATTAATTATTAATTACTTCCACTAAGTAATTACCCTTCTTATTAATTACACAAGGTAATTAATCCCAAATCATTTCCATTAAAATTACCATTCCAATTAAATTAACATCCAGTAAATATCCATTAATTAATTTACTCGGTAATTATTCTTTCCAATTTCATTCAGTAATCATACTTTAACAAACCATCATATGATTATGTTAGTTAAACCAATTAGTTAACTTGATCAATCACATTATTTAATTAACTACATTGAGTAATTAATCCCTTAATTACTTTCATTAAGTAATTACACTTAAAAACAATTTCATAAATTAATTATCTTTAATTAATTAATCTAATTAATCATCTTAATTAATCATTTGATAATCCATAGTTAATGATCCTTCATTAACTAATAACAAACCTTAAACTACTCTCTAAGAAATTAAACTTTAATTAATCATCTCTTAATCCAAATTAATTAATTCTTATTAACCAATTAATTAATTTCTAATTACTCAATTATTTATGTGCTTAACTATGATTAATTAAACAAATTAATTATCCATTTTAATTAACTTAATAGTTTAATAATTACAAATCATTGAAACTTCATTTATTTAAAGATAAAAACATTTTTCTTATTTATAATCAAATTATCATTAACAAGGCATTTAAAAACAATTTGCTTTATATTTTCTTTCATTGCAAACTGGAATGCATATTTAAATTTTGATTCCATATTTAACTTAGACTTTCTTTAAAAAAATTACTTACATTTTAAACCTTCATTTTAAATCCAAACCATTTAACCGTTTAAAGTAGTTAAAACAATTTAAAATTAAAAACTTTATTTATCTTTAAAATTGGGATTCAAACAAAAACTTGAATTCCAAATTAATTTCCTGAATTTAATTTCCTTAAATTTCATTACTTAAAAATTCCTTCATTTTTCTTTAATCCCAATTCATTCACTGATATTTTTAATGTACCAAATTTTATTTATCCAACTATAACACAACATAACCAAATTTCCAAATTAATCCATCATGAAATACCAATAAAATACAACACAGATGATAAAGATAATCTCTATATTTTGAGGATACAGGTTGGATCCCTCCAACCTGTTTCCCTGCATCCACAGATGTTAGCATGAAAAATAAAATATCGATCAAATTTGACAATAATTATCACATTCATCTAATCAACCAATCAACAATTTAAATGTTAACTATTTAAATTAAATGGTACCCAATGTGAGTGAGATTAACTCACCTTGAGTTTCGACGAGCGTTCAAATTTCAAATTAAATCGAACAACATTCGAATTAACCTAAATTTTTTACTTGCTCAGAATGGTCCCAGATCTGCACCATAGCGGGCTGCTCATTACTGTGATTCCGGCGCTATCAAATTCGTCGGATTCTGAAAACGTATGCAAAAGTTACGGATTTATAAATGTTGAATATAATTTATAAACAAATTTCTTTTTCTTTTTATACCAACGAGATTGGTCGTTGATAATGCTCTCAAATCTAGGCCGCTGAAACAACCCTTCCCTTGCTCGTTCCAGGTTTTCAAAACCCAAAGCATCGAAAATTGACTGACCACGACTCTCCTCCTCGATCATCCAGAGTTCGATCGAACGAGGCTACGACGTAGCTCAACCCTATGCACGACCCTGGCCGGAGACCACACGCAAAAAAACGCCTCCCTCTTTCAAACTACGAGCATGAGTCAAAGATGAACGTGGCCAAATGATGCAGCGCTATCCAACTAACCCATTGTTGTAAGTCACTCGGTAGCTTTAAGTCGTTTGCGACCTAACGATAGGTCTTAAAACGTTCCAACGACCTATCGCGTCCATCTGCGAGTCGCGAGCGGGCTTTGTGAACGACCTAGCAAGCTATGCAAATAAAGCGATTCATGCAGCTTATGCAAGATATGCAGTGGAGAAGGAGGCAGCGACCTAACGGAGGAGGAAACGGCGACCTAACGGGTTACCAACTGAGACTTATGCCATGTTACTTTAGGTCGCTCGAGCGAGATAACGACCTTATGCCGCATGCTGATATCTTATGCCGCAAAAGCTTAGGTCGTAGGTCGTGCTTAGGTCGTAGGTCATTGAGTCGCTCTGAGGTGTTGTATTTGTATTCTTTTCTTAAGTCACATGTCGTTCATGTATGGTATACTTTGTTATGTCGCTTGTACGTGTGAGTCGTGTATTGTGTTAATTCGCTTGTTGGTGTTGTACATATTTGTTAACTCGCGTTGTGTTGTAAGTCACGACCAGTAGGTCGTAGGTCGTTTGTGCTGTGTGTCTTAAATCGTAAGCTGTGAGGCGCTTAGGTCGTAAGTCGTGAATAGTGTTAGGTCGTGCATGTACTGAGTCGAGTGTGTTGTAAATCTTCTATAAATACGGGTGTGTGTCATTTGTAAACTAGGTTGACTTTGGAATAAAACTTTGTGTTTTTGGGCTTTGTGACACTTTGAAATTGGAAGTTGAGTTTGAGCTCCTTTCCCCATTTGTGGTATTCGAGTGCGCTCGAATCAACGGATTTGAAGCCGATTCACGGAATCTCGTGCGCGAGATCAACGTAGAAGAATTGTAGATCTTTTAACACGGTATCGTGCGCGATCAACGTGTTGGAGATAGCTACAATTCAGTATGTTTTAGAGATCAACGAATTTGGGCATTCAGTATCTTTCAATCCATCGATTTATTTTGCTTCATCTAATCTTTCTTTGATTAGTTTGACACCAAATCTTCATTTCGTCGTCATCCGTTATATCCGCTGCGTCGTTTTGGTATCAGAGCTAGACTTAGCCAATCATAGCTAAGCCGAGTCCTTGGAGCCAAATAGAAGAGTTTGAAGAGTCAAGGCCGAGCTAAATCAAGCAAAGCCGAGCTAAGTGAAGTGCTGTTCAAAGCCGAGCCGAACTTGTTCAAGTTCGTGGGAGATTTGTTGAAGTTGAAGCCGTGCGTCATTTTGAAGATCAAGGCCGAAAGTCGGTTTGGTATCGGTTCAGTTGAAGAAATTAAAGCCGAGTTTGTTGAAGTGTATTTAAAGATTATACATCATGCCCCCAAGAAGAGCCAATCGTCATCAAAATGCTGAAGTGTTGTATAGAAGAGAAGAAGCTAAGCAAATGGAACAACGCATCAATGAAAAGTTTGATGAAGGAATTGGGAAGTTAGAGAAATTGATGAATGATTTGAATCAAAGTCAAAGGAGAAGGTCGCCAATCTCGAACCATGAAGGAAACAGAGTTTTGCCATTGGTTACAGAAGCGAGGAGGGTGTCACCACAATCCCATCGAGATCAAAGAGAATCAACAGTTTCAACAAGAGGAGATCACCATAAGTATAGAAACGAAGAGAGAAGAACTCCATGTGAGTTTTAAGAAGAGCCATATCATGATGCTGAAAGACATAGTAGAAGAGATATGCGTGATCATAGAGATGTTGATGGTCGAAATCGATATCGATGTACATTTGACTATGATGAATAAGGTGATAGATATAGCGTTCATTATCGAGATCGAGACCAAGTATGAAATCACTATCAGGAGGTAGAAGATGATCGTAAATGGGAGTCGGGAATGAAGATGGAAATTCCAGAATTCAAAGGAGGAATGGTAGCAGAAGAATTTCTGGATTGGTTGTCTAATGTTGAAGAAATTTTTGACTTTAAAGAAGTTCCTGAGCATCGCAGAGTTAAGTTAGTTGCTACAAGGTTGATGGGGAGAGCTATGGCATGGTGGCAGCAAACTAAACTTACACGGGAGAGAATGGGGAAGTCAAAGATTGAATCATGGAAGAAGATGAAGAAGTTAATGAGAGCTACTTTCTTACTGTATAATTATCAATCTCTTATGTATCAGCGATTGCAGAACTTGAGACAGGTATCAAAGTCTGTGAATGATTATGCGGATGAATTTTATCAACTGATTTCCAGGAATGATATCATGGAGACAGACGAATAACTGACAGCTAGATTTGTTGGAGGGTTGAGAATGCAGATTCAAGATATAGTGAATAGGTTTTATTCTAGATCTGTTGCAGAAGCACACCAGAAGCACACCAGAAGGCGTTAGCTTGGGAGAAGCAAGGCAGAAGAGGAGGTGGTGTGTTTACAAATTCCAACAATCAAGTGAAAGGGGCTAGTAGCAATGCGAATGTTTTCAAGGCTGTTGCGAAACCAGTTGTCAATGAAGTTGCTAAGACCAAGGTCAATAGTGGTATCAAATGCTTTAATTGTCAGGAGTTTGTTCAAAAGAGCAATGAATGTCCGAAGCCAAAGAAGCGAGCGATGGTTGCTGGGGTTGAGGTTGAGGATACAGAAGTAGAATGTTCCAATTCGCCACAAGCTGAGGAGGAAGAATTATTATCGGGAGACGAGGGACGTAATTTGATGATGAGGAGATCTTGTTTGACACCAAAGCAAGAGGATGATTCAACTTGGTTGAGGAGTAACATCTTTCAGTCAACATGTACTATCTTGGGAAGGGTGTGCAAGTTTGTTATTGATGCGGGAAGTTGCGATAACATCATCTCTATAGAATTGTGAAGAAGTTAGAGCTAAAGACGGAGAAGCATCCTCAACCGTACAAATTAGCATGGTTGAGGAAAGGTGGTGAAGTGAAAGTTAATCGAAGAGCTTGTGTAACTTTTTCAATTGGGAAGAAATACAAATGAAATTTGGTGTGATGTGGTTGATATGGATGTATGTCATCTGTTGTTGGGAAGACCGTGGCAGTATGATAGAGCTGTGCAACAAGATGGTCGTACCAATAGCTACAGTTTCATGTTCAAGGGCAATAAAATCGCTTTGCTTCCTAAGAAACGACAACAAGACGAAAGCAAGTTAGAGGAGATTGAAGAGCTGAAAGCTTTGCTATCTTTGAAGGAGTTTGTTAAGGAAGTGGAAGATGAGCCTGAAGTGTTTTTATTGATCGGATGTGAAAGTAGTGAGGAGGTTGAAATTCCAGAGGAAGTCAAACCAGTATTGGAAGAATTCGGAGATGTGTTTCCTAAAGAGTTGCCAAAGGAGTTACCACCGTTGAGAGATATTCAGATTGATCTTGTGCCAGGGGAGGTATTACCTTACATGCCACATTACAGGATGAGTCCTAAGGAGCATGAGGAACTGAGAAGGCAGGTGGAGGAGTTGTTAGAACAAGGGCGTGTTCAGGAGAGCTTGAGTCCTTGTGCAGTGCCAGCCTTATTGGTACCGAAGAAGGATGGTTCGTAGAGGATGTGTACGGACAGTCAGGCTCTAAACAAGATCATTGTGAGATACAGGTTTCCTATGCCGAGGTTCGATGATTTGATTGATCAGTTGAGTGGGGCTATTGTGTTCTCAAAGATTGACTTGAAGAGTGGATACCATCAGATTCGTATTAGACCGGGTGATGAGTGGAAGACTGCTTTTAAAACTTGGGAAGGTCTATACGATTGGCTGGTTATGCCGTTTGGCTTGTCAAATGCTCCTAGTACTTTTATGAGAGTCATGAACCATATTTTCAGACCATTTATTGGGAAGTTCGTAGTAGTTTACTTTGACGGTATTATGATCTATAGTGGGAGTATGGAAGAGCTTATCCAGAATTTGCGAGAAGTGTTGATGATACTGCGACAGGAACAATTTTATGCTGCAACGAAGAAGTGCGTGTTCATGACGCACAGTGTTTTGTTTCTGGGATATGTTCTGTCAAAGGAGAGTATTCAAGTGGATGAGAGTAAAGTTGAAGCAATCAGAAATTGGCCACAACCCAGGACTATAACTGAAGTAAGAAGCTTTCATGGTTTAGCATCATTCTATCGAAGATTTATTCCACATTTCAGTAGCGTGATGGCACCAGTTACTGATTGTATGGAGGGGAAGCAATTTTCATGGACAGAGGAAGCAGGATCTTTTGAACGAATCAAGGAACTTTTGACGACAGCACCAATTCTAATTTTTCTGGATTTTCAATTGTTGTTTGAGTTACATACTGACGCGTCGAAGGTTGGGATTGGAGGGGTGTTGAGTCAGAAGGGACGTCGTATTGCTTATTTCAGTGAGAAGCTTTCGAGAGAAAAGATGAGATATAACACATATGATGTCGAATTTTATGCTATTGTGCAAGCCGGGAAACACTGGAGACATTATTTGTTCCATAAGGAGTTTGTTTTGTATACAGACCATGAAGGTTTGAAACATTTGCATGGGCAGGACAAGATTGCAGCTAGGCATGCATCGTGGATTACATACTTGCAGCAATTTACATTTGTTGTGAAACATAAGTCAGGACTTGCAAATCGCGTGGCAGATGCATTGAGCAGGAGGAATCATTTATTGACTACAATGAAGGTTGAAGTGACGGGGTTTGATATACTTCCAGAATTATTTGTTGAAGATCTTTACTTTGCGAAGTTTGTAGACGAAGTCAATAAAGGGAAGACGGATGAGTTTGTGTTAGTGGATGATTTTCTTTTCAAAGGAAATCGATTATGTATTCCAGATTGTAGTTTGCGAATGAAGATTGTTAAGGAGTTACATGAAGAAGGTCATGTGGGTAGAGATTGTACATTGCAATTGATTTCTCAATCTTATTTTTGGCCCTCAATGAGAAAAGAAGTTGAAAGATTTGTGGAGAGATGTCATATCTGTCAAGTTTCGAAGGGAGCCGCTGTAAATGCAAGATTATATATGCCGTTACATGTACCTACTAGACCGTGGGTTGATGTGAGCATGGATTTTGTTTTGGGTTTACCCCGAACTCAGCGAGGAAATGATTCTATGTTTGTGGTAGTGGACAGGTTTTCAAAAATGGCACATTTCATAGCTTTTAAGAAGATAGCTGATGCTGTCCAAGTTGCTCAATTGTTCTTTAAAGAGGTGTATCGATTGCATGGGCAACCGGAATCTTTTGTTTCTGATCGGGATACTAGATTTCTAAGCCATTTTTGGTTGATTTTGTGGAAGATGGTTGGAACGAAGCTGAAGTTTAGTAGCGCCTATCATCCGCAAATAGATGGGCAAACGGAAGTGGTGAATAGATCGTTGGGAAATTTGCTAAGATGTCTTGTGAAAGATAATTTAAAGAGCTGGGATATGAAGTTGTGTCAAGCAGAGTTTGCACATAATCACGTTGTTAATCGAAGTATTGGTTTCAGTCCGTTCCAAGTTGTTTATTCAGCAATTCCAAAGGGTCCGTTGGATTTGACGACAGTGCCATGTCAGAAGGGAATTGTTAAGCGAGCTTGCGATTTCGTGAATGAGCTGTAGGAGTGTGACGCCCCACCTCTATACCCACGCTAGCCAAGAACACTACTGTGAATGCTGTCAACTAGCACAGAGAATAAGGCTATTGAGGAGCGACCATCCATGTAATTGCTTTGTGCGAGCATCGATATGTCAGATAGTATAACATGCAATTCTTTTCAAGTGGAAATCCGACATGCCGACACAAACTCAAAACTACTACACAGTGGCTATAATATCTTCGGAAACAAATATAGAAATAAACATAACATAATCAGTCACAGACAATTCATATCACAAAGGCGGAAATAGATATGAATATTACACATGAAAGTGTATATCAGAGTAGTGGTCAAAAGATCCATGATAATACAAAAGAATAGCAACACGTGCTATACAAAGGAATACAACTATGAGTCTATATCTCAAGTGTATACAAAAAAATAAACTACTAATCTAAGTAGTTAACCAAAAGTCGGGATGATAGTCCGATAAGGAGTCAAGTAGAAGCACCTGTAACATCTCGGTCTGACCCGAGTATTATTTAAGAAGAAAATAATAAACGGATCAGTCTAGCTATAAATATCAGATGAAGTGATATATAATAAGAGATATGACATAAACATATAATAATCACAATGCCAAGCTGTGATAAATAAGTAATTGAAAATCAACAAGAGATTAATCAATATCACAATAATCTACTCAAGATAAAAAGGAATGTCATACTCCTAATTTCATTCACCAAGCCACATTAAATGACATATATATCAATGCCCATCGTAAAAGTTGGTGAAACACAAATTCCAGAAATCAACACACGAAATCCAGAAATCACAATAAAAAGGATGGTCAAGACATTGATGTAGTACAAACGGTACATCCAATGAATCCAAAAGCCAAAACATCGATGTAGTACAAACGGTACATCCGATGAATCGAAACACATTAGAAAGTACATTGGTCGCTAGCCCACGAAGAAATGAGACGAAGCTCCATTTAATGAGGTACGGTCCTCCACATAGACAAAGAGACATCGCACATTGCTAGTCTAAACCATAAAATGATCATCATGATCAAAGAGAAGTGTCAATTACACTAAGCTAGTAAATATAAAAGTTTAGCTTCATGTCCCATAACCACTTGCTTAACTTAAACCTTTACGAACAAACTGTAAATCTCCGCTACAAGAATGTCACAAGTGATTCAATCGAACAAGTCCAAGAATTAACCGACGAAGTAAACGCAAGCGTTTCATACCACTCGTTTTACTAAGTCATTTAATTAGATTTCTCATACGAGTGAGGTAAAGGTTTGTATATACTAATAGATTGGAAAACGGTTTAAGAAAACGAGCTTTGTAATAAAATAGTGTTGAAATCATTTGAAGAAAGAGTTTTGATATTTACTACTAGTATAGAAAACCTTTATATTTTTAAAGTGACAAATCACAAAGAAGATTGTAAGAACAACCAATTACAAAATTCACATTCGAAGACGTGAACAAAATCCAAAGAAATCGATACCAAATCCATAGAAATGGATATTTCCAAAAAGATCCATAAAAAGAAGTCATCTAAGTCGATAATAAGTGATAACGATTAATAGGATCGCGAAAATCGATAAACAATGGAAATTCACACAAAATAGCCTGAATAGGCAAAAATAAACATCTCCAGAAGTCTGATTTGGAATCCAGATGTCTGGATTTGTTCTCTGGAAATAACCCAGAGAACACTCAGACGTCTGAAACCTCAAGTCAGACGTCTGAGACCTATCCAGACGTCTGGTTTGATGGTTCAGACGTCTGAAAATAGTCTCTGGCTTTTTTTTATAATATGCGTGCATACAATTTTACTTTCCAGGTCCAAACCAGACGTCTGGACTTGGTCACCAGACATCTGGTCACTTGGTCTAGGCAACAATTTGCCTAGGCAAAGTGGCCAAAACGTATCGGGAGCGATCGGACGAGCAACGACGACTAAGGATTTATGCCTAGCGACAACCCGGTCTTATAGGCTCTCCGAAACACCTCTTAAAGCATGATCAAACATCAAAGTTTGGATTTTTAAAGATTTGACTACAAAACACCAAAAATTGAAATATTCACCAAATCAATCCAAACCAAAAGAAAATGAACATAAATAAGTGTTAGGAATTCATACCTAACAACAAAGATAGATATAGACATAGATGTGAGATAAAAATATCACCTTTGAACCCAAATTAATGAAGAAGATGCTATGAAGCAATGGCAAGAACAAGCACACTTCAATCTCAATTCAAGAAGCTTGATTCTAAGCTAAAAAGAGAAACATTTCCCAAATTAGGTTTAGGAATTTTCTGAAATTGAATGGAGAAAGAGTTGGAGAAGATGAAGGAGATGCTTACCAAGGGGTTCTCTTTGATTTTGGAGCAAGAACTTGAGCTAGCAAGAGGAGCTAGGGCTTGGAGTTTTAATTTCCACTCCTCTCCACCATTAATGCTAAGAAAACTGAAAAGAGAAAGAAGTGAGGGAGAATGGGGAGAGTGGTTCAGTTTTGGAGTATAAGTTAAAACATAGGGCTGAGCCCAAAACCAAACCCAAAGTGAAAAGTAGAAAAAATCAACTTTCTCCAAACATATCGAAGCTTATACTCAAAAAGGTCGCAAACGTCATTTTAAACTCAATGGAGGTGGTCTCGAGTCCTAATTCGACCGTATACAAAAAGTAGGTTTTCGGACCAAAATCCGACGAACGATAAAATATTTAAATAAAATATGTAAATATAAAATCGATAAATATGCGGGTTGTTACAGACTCCCCTCCTTAACGAAATTGCATCCTCGCAATAATTAAGAAGGAAATATAAGAAGTAACAACCATAGAAGCATATTAACACAAAAGAAAATTTGAATCAAGAAGTTCACTATAAAGAGCACGAAGGAGTAAATCCGAAAGTTTTCGTTCGATGAATTCTCAAGATTTCACATGAGCAATCCTTAGGATTTGAGAACCATTGAACTTCTATCGAAAAGAATATCTTTATATCGAAGGCGCTCAACCTCCGAAGCAATGATGCGAATGGAATGGTGCTCAAAAGTCAAATTTGGTGAAACTTCATTCCCTCAATAATACCGGGCTCAAGAATAAAAACCGAAAACATAAAAGCATTTTCATAGTTAAAAGACGTGGAAAACGTCAAAAATAGCAAAAAGTTGAGTCGGTGCAACGGCGTAGTACAAATACGGTACGCCCGAGAAACTAGAAACTCGAATAATTTGGAGCACCGACGTAGTACAAAGGCGGTACGTCCAATGAACCAAAAAGCCAAGTCATTGATGTAGTGCAAACGGTACATCCAATGAATCAAAAAGCGAAGACATTGATGTAGTACAAACGGTACATCCAATGAATCAAAGACACTGATGTAGTACAAACGGTACATCCAATGAATCCAAAAAAAGAAAAGACATTGATGTAGTACAAACAGTACATCCAATGAATCAAAGACACTGATGTAGTACAAGCGGTACATCCAATGAATCCAAAAAGAAAAGACATTGACGTAGTACAAACGGTACATCCAATGAATCAAAGATACTGATGTAGTACAAACGGTACATCCAATGAATCCAAAAAGAAAAGACATTGATGTAGTACAAACGGTACATCCAATGAATCAAAAGCAAAGACATTGATGTAGTACAAATGGTACATCCAATGAATCAAAGACACTGATGTAGTACAAACGGTACATCCAATGAATCCAAAAAGAAAAGACATTGATGTAGTACAAACGGTACATCCAATGAATCAAAAACACTGATGTAGTACAAACGGTACATCCAATGAATCCAAAAAGAAAAGACATTGACGTAGTACAAACGGTGCATCCAATGAATCAAAAGCAAAGACATTGATGTAGTACAAACAGTACATCCAATGAATCAAAGACACTGATGTAGTACAAACGGTACATCCAATGAATCCAAAAAGAAAAGACATTGATGTAGTACAAACGGTACATCCAATGAATCAAAAGCAAAGACATTGATGTAGTACAAACGGTACATCCAATGAATCAAAGACACTGATGTAGTACAAACGGTACATCCAATGAATCAAAGACACTGACGTAGTACAAACGGTACATCCAATGAATCCAAAAAGAAAAGACATTAATGTAGTACAAACGGTACATCCAATGAATCAAAAGCAAAGACATTGATGTAGTACAAACGGTACATCCAATGAATCAAAGACACTGATGTAGTACAAACCGTACATCCAATGAATCCAAAAAGAAAAGACATTGATGTAGTACAAACGGTACATCCAATGAATCAAAAGCAAAGACATTGATGTAGTACAAACGGTACATCCAATGAATCAAAGACACAGATGTAGTACAAACGGTACATCCAATGAATCAAAGACACTGATGTAGTACAAACGGTACATCCAATGAATCAAAAAAAAGAAAAGACATTGATGTAGTACAAATGGTACATCCAATGAATCAAAAGCAAAGACATTGATGTAGTACAAACGGTACATCCAATGAATCAAATCCCGAATGATTTCGGAACACCGACGTAGTACAAAAATGGTACGTCCAATGAACCGAAGCCCGAATGATTTCGGAACACCGACGTAGTACAAAAACGGTACGTCCAATGAACCGAAGCCCGAATGATTTTGGAACACCGACGTAGTACAAAAATGGTACGTCCAATGAACCGAAGCCCGAATGATTTCGGAACACCGACGTAGTACAAAAACGATACGTCCAATGAACCGAACACAATAAAAGAACATCGGACGCAAGCTCATAAAAGAAATGAGATGAAACTCAATAAAACGAAGTACATCAAAACGCCCGATGAACTTGATAAAAAGATAATTTCATTCGGTCATCAACAAAAAAACAACCCCTTGTTGCTTACGACTAAACGCATTGGCAACACGATTTCCCCTTCGGGAATAAAAAGAATATCAAGATCATAGGAAGCTAGGAACTCGAGTCAACATGCAGTTCCTTAAGAGAACATAAATATTCCAAAGATTTATGATCGAGGTAGAGAACAAATCTCTCATCCAAATATGATGATGCCAAATTCCAAAAGCAAAAACAATAGCCGAGAGCACTAGATCATAAGTGGCATATCTAGTCTCAATAAACTATAATGATTTAGAAGCACAAGTGATAGCACGTTCTCTATGGCAAGAGAATGGCATCCAAACCAATACGACTAGTATCGGTACAAATAGCAAAGTCTTGGTTCCCCTTCAGGAATCACAAGCATAAGAGTATTGAAAAGAAAGAACTTCTTTTAAATAATTCTCTTCCCCGAAAAGTTAAAACTTTCAAAATTACATTTTTACTTTTATGTAATAGTCTTTCTACAAAAATTTACATTTTTACAAGTCAATATATCGTGTCTGATTGTCACATCAAAGCGTTTAGGAAATTCCTATCGATAACGTTGATCAAGCGCATCGACCAAAATTCTTAAAGCACACAACGGGCAATACAATCACAAAATCATCTTTTATAGGATAAATAAATCTCTTAAAAAGTTTTAAGAATATTCTTTGTTCGTTTCAAGAACAAAAATCCAGTTTTACTTATAAATAAATCTTATGAAAAATATTTGCAAAATTTTAAATTACTATTTTCATCCAAAATCAATAAATACAAGAATGGTCTCATCGAAATATTCATATAATATTCGATTTATAAAATGGATGAAATGAGCTGGACAAATTGAATGACATAATAAGTCATTCATAAGAATCATAAAAAGTGCGGAATGTGGTAAGTGGAATGTTAATTTCCGCAACTCATAGCAAACGAAAACCCGTGATAAAGTCAAACTGAAAAGACCTTAGCACCACACAAAAGATATTGCTTAGGTGATGATCCTAAGACAAGCTCAAAAATACCAGAAATTTTTTCAAACGATATGATTGAGAGAAATAATACTTTCCTTATAATGCGGGTTTTAAGGAATAAAATGATGCCATCAAATTGGAATCAAAATCACAAAGGAAAAATAGAAATCTGCTTAACAGATTGAAAATGTCGAAGATGAATAATCCACTCGAAAAAATAGGATACGGGCTTCACAATTTAGGCCAATCCTTACATAAAAAGTCAATTCTGAAGCCAAAGTAAATATCGGCTTGGATAGAAAAGTCATATAAAACAATCTCGACATCAAAACAAAAGCAAATTGAGTGTTGCGGATCTTCCATCCGGATTCGCAATCCTCAAAGAAGTCATCAAGCCCAAAATATTCAAAGAAAAAGAATCGACAAGTTCTTTTGATATAAAAATAATGAGATGAAACTCATATCAAAAAGAACTCGAATAAGAAGATCACAAAATAAATGTAATCAATGATTAAATGAGAAATACCTTGACCAAGAGAAGAGTTTCTAGGGGCTTGCACAATATTTAGCTTTCTCATGTCCTTGTTCAAATGTTTGGGACATGCAGATAAAAGATGACCCGGTTTCTTGCAATAGCGACAAGAATGGGGTTTTGGACACATATTCGCATAGTGTTCCTTAGAATTACAATTGTAGCATCCTCCACGATTAGGGATTGGAGTCTTTGCTACAAAAGTAGTTTGCTTCACTCTCTTATTGGGATTAAGGCTCTTGAACTCAATATGCCTCTTCTTGGAAGTCCCAATATCACAGGCACTTCCTTTACCAACCTCTCCATGAAGAAGAGTAACATCCACAAGCTTATTGAAAGAAACTTCAAGTTTTAAAGGTAGAACCATTTCGGGGTTCTTACTCAAAGCATAGATAAACTCTTGATTCTTTACAAGATCCAAAAGTTGTTGAGCGGACATAAATACTCCATCCTAGGGAGTAGCACTAGATTGACCGGCGTCGGGACGGCCTGGTCTAACCATTTCTCTTCTTTAAGAAAGAAAGAAAGAAGAGGAAAAAGTTATTCTCAAAATAAATATCAAGCAATCTTGATAGATAAAACAAGAAATCATAGAAGAAAGTAGGATAGAACGGTACGAAGACTCGAATAAATCCTAAAGCACGACTCCTAAGATGGACTTAGGACGATGATCCTTGTTAAATTATTCTACATTGTTCCGAAGTTTGGCTCTGATACCAAGATGTGACGCCCCACCTCTATACCCACGCTAGCCAAGAACACTACTGTGAATGCTGTCAACTAGCACGGAGAATAAGGCTGTTGAGGAGCGACCATCCATGTAATTGCTTTGTGCGAGCATCGATATGTCAGATAGTATAACATGCAATTCTTTTCAAGTGGAAATCCGACATGCCGACACAAACTCAAAACTACTACACAGTGGCTATAATATCTTCGGAAAAAAATATAGAAATAAACATAACATAAATCAGTCACAGACAATTCATATCACAAAGGCGGAAATAGATACGAATATTACACATGAAAGTGTATATCAGAGTAGTGGTCAAAAGATCCACGATAATACAAAAGAATAGCAACACGTGCTATACAAAGGAATACAACTATGAGTCTATATCTCAAGTGTATACAACAAAATAAACTACTAATCTAAGTAGTTAACCAAAAGTCAGGATGATAGTCCGATAAGGAGTCAAGCAGAAGCACCTGTAACATCTCGGTCTGACCCGAGTATTATTTAAGAAGAAAATAATAAACGGATCAGTCTAGCTATAAATATCATATGAAGTGATATATAATAAGATATATGACATAAACATATAATAATCACAACGCCAAGCTGTGATAAATAAGTAATTGAAAATCAACAAGAGATTAATCAATATCACAATAATCTACTCAAGATAAAAAGGAATGTCATACTCCTAATTTCATTCACCAAGCCACAATAAATGACATATATATCAATGCCCATTGTAAAAGTTGGTGAAACACAAATTCCAGAAATCAACACACGAAATCCAGAAATCGCAATAAAAAGGATGGTCAAGACATTGATGTAGTATAAACGGTACATCCAATGAATCCAAAAGCCAAAACATCGATGTAGTACAAACGGTACATCCGATGAATCGAAACACATTAGAAAGTACATGGGTCGCTAGCCCACGAAGAAATGAGACGAAGCTCCATTTAATGAGGTACGGTCCTCCACATAGACAAAGAGACATCGCACATTGCTAGTCTAAACCATAAAATGATCGTCATGATCAAAGAGAAGTGTCAATTACACTAAGCTAGTAAATATAAAAGTTTAGCTTCATGTCCCATAACCACTTGCTTAACTTAAACATTTACGAACAAACTGTAAATCTCCACTAGAAGAATGTCACAAGAGATTCAATCGAACAAGTCCAAGAATTAACCGACGAAGTAAACGCAAGCGTTTCATACCACTCGTTTTACTAAGTCGTTTAATTAGATTTCTCATACGAGTGAGGTAAAGGTTTGTATATACTAATAGATTGGAAAACGGTTTAAGAAAACGAGCTTTGTAATAAAATAGTGTTGAAATCATTTGAAGAAAGAGTTTTGATATTTACTACTAGTATAGAAAACCTTTATATTTTTAAAGTGACAAATCACAAAGAAGATTGTAAGAACAACCAATTACAAAATTCACATTCGAAGACGTGAATAAAATCCAAAGAAATCGATACCAAATCCATAGAAATGGATATTTCCAAAAAGATCCATAAAAAGAAGTCGTCAAAGTCGATAAAAAGTGATAACGATTAATAGGATCGCTAAAATCGACAAACAATGGAAATTCACACAAAACAGCCTCAGTAGGCAAAAATAAACATCTCCAGACGTCTGATTTGGAATCCAGACGTCTGGATTTGTTCTCTGGAAATAACCCAGAGAACACTCAGACGTCTGAAACCTCAAGTCAGACGTCTGAGACCTATCCAGACATCTGGTTTGATGGTTCAGACGTCTGAAAATAGTCTCTGGCTTTTTTTTATAATATGCGTGCATACAATTTTACTTTCCAGGTCCAAACCAGACGTCTGGACTTGGTCACCAGACGTCTGGTCACCTGTCTAGGCAACAATTTGCCTAGGCCAAAGTGGCCAAAACGTATCGGGAGCAATCGGACGAGCAACGACGACTAAGGATTTATGCCTAGCGACTACCCGGTCTTATAGGCTCTCCGAAACACCTCTTAAAGCATGATCAAACATCAAAGTTTGGATTTTTAAAGATTTGACTACAAAACACCAAAAATTGAAATATTCACCAAATCAATCCAAACCCAAAGGAAATGAACATAAATAAGTGTTAGGAATTCATACCTAACAACAAAGGTAGATATAGACATAGATGTGAGATAAAAATCTCACCATTGAACCCAAATTAATGAAGAAGATGCTATGAAGCAATGGCAAGAACAAGCACACTTCAATCTCAACTCAAGAAGCTTGATTCTAAGCTAAAAAGAGAAACATTTCTCAAATTAGGTTTAGGAATTTTCTGAAATTGAATGGAGAAAGAGTTGGAGAAGATGAAGGAGATGCTTACCAAGGGGTTCTCTTTGATTTTGGAGCAAGAACTTGAGCTAGCAAGAGGAGCTAGGGCTTGGAGTTTTAATTTCCACTCCTCTCCACCATTAATGCTAAGAAAACTGAAAAAAGAAAGAAGTGAGGGAGAATGGGGAGAGTGGTTCAGTTTTGGAGTATAAGTTAAAACATAGGGCTGAGCCCAAAACCAAACCCAAAGTGAAAAGTAGCAAAAATCAACTTTCTCCAAACATATCGAAGCTTATACTCAAAAAGGTCGCAAACGTCATTTTGAACTCAATGGAGGTGGTCTCGAGTCCTAATTCGACTGTATGCAAAAAGTAGGTTTTCGGACCAAAATCCAACGAGCGATAAAATATTTAAATATAAAATCGATAAATATGCGGGTTGTTACAAGGAGTGTCACAGAACGGTTCATGAATGATTGCTTGCGTCAAATGAGAAGTATAAACAAATGGCGGATAGGAAGCGAAGGAGTGTAGACTTCAAAGAAGGTTATTTGGTTTATGCAGTGTTGACAAAAGATCGTTTTCCAGTGGAAACTTACAGCAAGTTGAAAGCTCGAAAAATTGGTCCAGTGGAAATCTTGAAGAAGATCAATGATAATTCTCATCAGTTGAGGATGCCGGATTATGTCCATACTTCTGATGTGTTCAATGTTAAACATTTGATTCCACATCGTGGGGATAAGCTTGTTGAGGAAGAGGAAAGTGCAAATTCGAGGGCGAATTCCTGTCAACCGGGGGATGATGATGCAGTGCAATCCACTAAACCCATTGTTCTAAGTCACTCGGTAGCTTTAATTCGTTTGCGACCTAACGAGTTAGGTCTTAAAACGTTCCAGCGACCTATCGCGTCCATCTGTGAGTAGCGAGCGGGCTACGTGAACGACCTAGCAAGCTATGCAAATAGAGCGAGTCAAGCAGCTTATGCAAGATATGCAGTGGAGAAGGAGGCAGCAACCTAACGGAGGAGGAAACGGCGACCTAACGGGTTACCAACTAAGACTTATGTCATGTTACTTTAGGTCGCTGAAGCGAGATAACGACCTTATGTCGCAGGCTGATATCTTATGCCGTAAAAGCTTAGGTCGTAGGTCGTTGAGTCGCTCTGAGGTGTTGTATTTGTATTCTTTTCTTAAGTCGTATGTCGTTCATGTATGGTATACTTTGTTATGTTTCTTGTACATGTGAGTCGTGTATTGTGTTAAGTCGCTTGTTGGTGCTGTACATATTTGTTAACTCGCGTTGTGTTGTAAGTCACGACCAGTAGGTCGTAGGTCGTTTGTGCTGTGTGTCTTAAGTCGTAAGCCGTGAGGCGCTTAGGTCGTAAGTCGTGACTAATGTTAGGTCGTGCATGTACTGAGTCGAGTAAGTTGTAAATCTTCTATAATTACGGGTGTGTGTCATTTGTAAACTAGGTTGATTTTGGAATAAAACTTTGTGTTTGTGTGCTTTGTGCCACTTTGAAATTGGAAGTTGAGTGTGAGCTCCTTTCTCCATTTGCGGTATTCGAGTGTGCTCGAATCAACGGATTTGAAGTTGATTCACGGAATCTCGTGCGCGAGATCAACGTAGAAGAAACATAAATCTTTTAACACGGTATCGTGCGCGATCAACGTATTGGAGATAACTAGAATTCAGTATCTTTTGGAGATCAACGAATTTGGGCATTCGGTATCTTTCAATCCATCGACTTATATTGCTTCATCTAATCGTTCTTCGATTAGTTTGACACGAAATCTTCATTTCGTCGTCATCCATTATATCCGATGCGTCACCAAATCTAAGACAATCCACAACACTATGCTTGATCACGACTGTCCACTTCGTAGATCTCGAAGCCCTCTACGATCTTCTAGTTGGAGCTTTTTGATATTATTGCGTGAAGGAGGAGACAATCATAGAGAAAAGTAGTGAAATATCGGCCATTAAAATAGAAAATGGGGGCTGAGAAAATTGTTAGGGTTTCGGCCTCTGTGTATGAACGTATTGATATACGTTTTTCTTATTAATTTAATATTATTCTCAACTTAAATGATCATTTCCAAATGAACTCCAAACGGAACATGCCGCCAGGCGATTATAAGGTTTTACCCGCATTCCGAACACAATGGAACGTGTTTCGGAGGCTAATTCGATCATATGCGTGAGTTATAGAAATAAACGATCAAATTTAAATTAAATCGATTAAAACAGTTTCTATGCGTTTTGAGCTGTCATTGTCAAACGACAACTCCGATTGCTACCAAATTGAAATCTGATAATAACTAACTATTACGGATCCAATGGAACTGGTTTCGTCGAGTTTCGAGACTATGCCCTAGAAGGCTATTTTTAAACGTCAATTTAAGCAATATACTTTCAGGACTTAACACAACATTCCCAAACTTAATTTTAATACTTTATTATCTTCAGTACTATCAATATAAATTTTACAAGCCTTCAAATTATTTTTAACAGGCTTAAAATTCTAGATTCAACATTTTATCCAATTTCCAATAATTAAATCCAATAATTAAATTTCCAAATAATGATGATATTTGAAAGTTACAAACTAACTTTTAAATATCAAAGTCAATTAAATATCCCAATTTAAATTGTCGAAAATTCCGGATCATCACATTCCTCCCCCCTTAAATGAATTTCAATTACCTGTTAAGAAGAATGGTCCACAACACGTTAACTATTTTCCCTAAAACCATTCAGTTTCAAATACTTCCCAACACAATCTTTTTATTAAAGACACGTTATCACTCTTACTAACTTCCCAAACTCCCCCGTAGTTTTCAATAATACTATTTGCTCAATCATTCAAATTTCAATTTAAAACCGAATTTTGAATTATCAAAATTTTCTCAAAAAATTTTCTAACTCCATGAATTTTCGAAAAATTTCGCCAGCGTCTCTTTTGCGCGGCTAGCTCGGTACAACTACAAAATGCCTCTACGGGCTCCCAAATTCGAAAAGAAAACAAAAAGCCAAGTGGGTAGATAAAAAACCCAATCAAATTTCATATAGAAATTTAAACACATAACTTTGTCGAGCAATTCAAATTTATCTTCTGAAATCAAAACCAATTTTCCTTTCCCTTTATAATACCTGCATATCCTATATAGCAATAATATCCAATCATAGCTTTTAAAATCATTTTATTCATTTCCTTACAGAAGTTTTCATATCTACTTCTAATCAAATTAGTTTTCCCCATTTCCATATGAATTCAATTTATCTTCAACTCTGAATATTGAATTTTATCTTCCATGTATAACTGATTCATATCATTATTTTAAATTAGTCTCATCCATTAATTCATTTCAATTTCAAATTCGAAATTGTTTTGTCGCTAAAAAAAATTTCCAAATTTCTTTTAAAATTTTCTATCTCCTAAAATTTTCGAAATTTTTTGGCAGAGTCTCCTTTGTACGGAGAAGCTTTTGCAATTTGACAAGAGATATAAAGATATATACATCGACCCACACGGTTGCAAAAAAACAGTTCATATTTCCTATTTTTATTGTACAGGCGTACCTTTATTTAGCATTTTTAAGCAAGCGGCTTACTATTTTAGCAATTAGCGCGTCCAAATCTAGCCAAACGGCTTTCCGGTATCTGTACTTACTCAATTTAAATATGTAAGTGCTAAAATCATGTAACTTAACAACATTTTTACATATTTAACTAGTAAACATACGAGTTTCTATAAGAAATGCAGGTTAAACAATATTTATAAGCAACTTATACGGTCCGACATTAATTTTAATTGTTTACACCCAATTTGTACACAACCTCATTCAATTTAAATGGTTTACAACACAATTGCTTATATTCAATTCATTTTTAAGCAAAAAAAACTCATGCTCACTTTAATTGATCTTAAAACCAATTTTATTTAATCTTTATCAACTCATTGAATTTTAATTACCGTTGTTTACGTCAAACAATAATTCATACTATGCAATTTGATGATATCCATGTGAATAAATAATTGCTTAAGTTTTATAACCAATTTAAATTGATTCCAACTCAATTTATATTTAATTCCTCCCATTTTAATTCATTAACATCCATTTTATTTAATTAACTTTCTCAATTTACCAAAATAATATCTAAGCACATACTTAACTCATTTATACTCGAATTGGATTTTATTTGTAACTCAAATCATTTCTATTATAATCCAATTCCGTTTTATTTTTACAACATTTCCACTTATTTTAATTCATTATCAATCCAAGTTGAATTCTATTATAATTTGAGTTTATTACAAAAATCACTTCATTAAATTTTTCCTAAGTTCAATATTTTTATATAATTTCAGTTTGGATTTTCTTTCATTTTCCAAAATTCCAACACTTTTATTTTAAAATTTAGAAATAGTTTTAAATTCACATAATACTACTAAAATAGCGTTTATAGAAATACTTCTTATAACTCGATGTCTCAACTAGTCCATCCTTGTTCTCACAGAAATTCGGTCATACGTTGATCATGCGTAGGACTGAAAATCTGTAAGTACTTGGTAAACCCGTTTCAAAACCTAGTGAAAATATTTGGGAAAATAATTTTATTGAAAATATAGAAAAAAGTTTTTGAAAATAGAGGAAATATCTTTGGTGAGAATGCTCTAGAAATCATCACCCCCATCCATGGTCGCAGTTACATCCTGGGTTACGTTGCCATCGCAGCAAAAGTCCATGTAACTGTAGACACTCCGCGCCCCTCGATTACACCATGGAACCCACAACAGATCGCAGTTACATTCCAAGGTTATGTTGCCATCGCAGTGCCCTCGATATTCGCTGTCAAAAATGAAACTTCTCCACTCACACATAGGTCGCAGTCTACCGATGTAAAATCAAACGCAGACTGTTGGCTCTCAGTGGCACACACGACTTTCGCTATGTTACCATAGATCGCAGTCTACCGATATAAAATCAAACGGAGACCGTTGGCTCTCAGAAGCACACATGACTTTCGCTATAGTCTGCAGTAGATCACAGTGACATCGAGTTACACTGTCGTCACAACACAACCCAAATGCCTCTTTAGGCATCAGCGCCCTCGACTTTCGCTACACACTAGCTATAATCCTTAGGATCTAGTTTTGTCCGGACTCCTCACAGGATCAACTTTAATTACAATTCCAAATTATTCGAATCAATTTGGACTAATATCAATTGAACCCACTTCAATTTCAATCATTTCAATTCAATCCAATTCAAAATTTTCATTTAAATTTTTAAACTTATAATTCTTTAATCACAAATCCAATTAATTCAAATCAGATTCAATTTGAACGAATTCAATTCAAATTTCAAATTTAAACCATCCCGATCTATATAAATTCGAGTTAAATTTTTAAATCTTGATTTAATCTTTTAAATCAAATCAACTTATCTTTTTAGACCATCTAATTCTGAATCCATTTCAAATTTATGTTCATTTAATTTTAATTTGGTTGTATTTCTATTACCACTTAATTCTCATTATTAAATTTTCAAATAATATAACAACCAATTGCCATAATATTTATTAGAAAGAGATATTGCTTTATATATCAAAATATATTCTTATATAAAATCATTTAAAACCTTTATATAAGAAAATAACAAGTATGTGCTCGTGTGTGTATACACACACACACACTCAACTCAACTCATTCTAGGGCACCATTGACCCTATCCTTAATGAGTAATCCCAACAGAGCCAAGGTTTTCTCTTAACCTTCAGCTCTGCTACCAACTGTAACGACTCAGGATTTTCAATCTCGAAAATTCCAGATAGTTAGGAAGAAGAAGAAAGAGATAGAAGAAGAATCAGAAAACACCAATATCTCACATTCGTAGTGGTTCAAAATATAATTCAAATAGTAACAATTTACAAAAGAATACTGTATTTGTCGATTACATTTTAATACATCAGAATTACACACATACACAAACACTGGACATATACAAATCAACATGTCTTAGATAATCAGAAATATATTACAGCGGAAACACTCCATACGTTCCTGCTATCCAGCTCGCCTCCTGAGCTCCAGAACGTCCTTACCTGAAAATCTGTAATTCTCGATCTGACCCGAGCATTACATCAAAGTAACACCCAGGCCAGGCTAAAAACCATCGTGAGTAAACTCATCTAAGATGAAATACCAAAGCATAAAACTTATTTGAACCGGGGGTAACTCATGTCAATTTTTCAAATTCGCAATTTGTTATTGAAAGAGGCTATGCGGTAGGATCGTGTAATATGGACTAACGGAATAGTCTAGGTAGATAAAGTAAGTAAAAGCAAGGAGACACCAGGATTTTATACTGGTTTGGACCTCTAGTCCTATGTCCAGTCCCTAAGCTTCACTTAGAAATTTCACTAACTAACACCCTCACTTAACCCGGAGGAATAGGTTTACAACTTACCCGAACAACCGAACGGAATTTCTTGCCTCAAACATCGAAGAGGACTTCAACTCAATTACAAAAACAATATTCGACTTGTTGTGTTCTTATCAACACTAATGAGTCTAATGTAGTACAATATCCCTATGATCTTATCCTCGAGAGTATGCAATGTGTTTGTGAAGATTTAGGAAATTTGAATTACTATGAATCAAAAGAATGTTGAAAACAAAGCAGTTATTCAAGCAATAGATTTGTGGGTGCTTTGAGAATTTCTAGATAATATGTTCAAGAAGATAGTAAGATTAAAGAAAGAGAATTCGGTGAATTGAAGATGTTAAAATTATGTATTTATACTTGTAGAAGAGGTGCATCTGTTGGCTAAGGTTCCAGACAAGAGGTGCTTCCATTTCCATTGGTGAATGGTTGCAACTCTTGGGAGGAAGAAGGTGTCCATTCATAGAAAATTCGCAGGTTCAAATTCAGTCGACTGAACAGAGAATCCAGTCAACTGAAAATATGAAGGAAAATTTTCAGGAACAAATTCAGTCGACTGAAACTGTACATGTTTGTATATGTGTAACAGGTTCAGTCGACTGGTCATCCCTGTTCTGTCGACTGAACTATTAAGCTGTGCACAGTGAATGTGTATTAAGAAATGAAATTTGTAACATGTGTTCTAGTGTTTGTGCAAGCCTCTTGAGATAGATTTTAACAAATAAATCTAAACTAAGACCTATAAAAATCATACTTATGATTATTCTTGGTCTTCATCGTTCTCTCTTTAGCTTTGCACATATCTCTTCCTTTTTGTTGAAGCACATTGTCATTGATCAAAATCTTTGCATATCAACATTCTCCCTCTTTTTGATTGATGACAATACTCATGTGTATAGAGATTATTTCCTCCCCCTGAATATATGCACCATATTTTCTACAAAACAAGGTTAGTCACATAGATTTCTCCCCCTTTGTCATCGACAAAAAGGAAGTAATAATCACAGAAATATATTATCAAAGCAATTACTGATATGCATGTATATCGTTTAAGAATGTAGCATAGAATATAGCATAAAAAATGTAGCGTGAGAAATAGAATGTTGCATGAATGAATAAAACATAAAATGTAGCATGAATAAAACATAAAAGATTATTTATACAAGCCTTGTGATAATAAGAAGCCATAAAAGAGTTTATTCATCTTTGTCCCAATCATATGAGGCTTCTCTCCCTCCCCTTGGTTCATGGATAACGGGTCCATCTGTGGGAGGTCTATAACTTCCTCCTTGACCACCACTAGCGCCACTCGTGCTGCAGCTTATATGTTCTTCGGACGATGTCCATGTGAAGGTAGGTGCAGGACATTTACCGCGTGATGTTGAAGCGGTAGTGGAAGTTGAGCATGAGATGGCATCCCATAACTTATTGAAGAATCCTTTAATTTTATCAAGTTTGTGATCTACCTTCTTGAGGCGATTATCAAGAATTTGTTGATTTCTCGATAAAATTCCTAACGATTGATTGGTAGTAAAACTTGGCTCAATGATACGAATTTCATCTTCTTGGTCAAAGGGTTCTTCATGTGCAGCTTGTGGAGGTTGTTGCGCTTGTGGAGGTTGTTGTTGTTCTTGATGCCTAACTTCCCATTCAGCAAGAGATATAATGCAAGGAGGTCTATCCGGGAGTTGCATAAGGCTTATTGTCCGTTGGTTAATTTGATGGACCATTGTATTTTCGGACTCGGGTAATGGCGTGTCAACATTGAGGAGAAGTCTCATGGTATATTCTCCAAAATATATAGTTCGCATTTTTCCATTATTAAATGTGAGAAACTCATCAAGGATTAGTTGGAGCCAATTCACTTGAATATTGCTGAAAATAGCATATAGAGCTCAATAATTGATTGGGTAGACTAGTTCATATGAACCCGTTCGTGGAGTAATAGTTCTCATAAGAGCTTTGTGAAGGATTCTAGCTCTAGGTCGTAGGGAAGTGGACTTAATATCTCTAATGTTAACATTATCATCCAGGAATTGATGATTTATGTTATCACGAATTTGAGGATTGAGTTCTACCTCATCAAGCTTTCTCCCTACGTTAGGTGATCCTAAGATGTGTGCCATACGAACTAAGGAGAACCAAACTTTCTTCCCACACACCATAATCCAAACACTATCATTTGGATTTCTTGGAGTTTGATGACCAAGATTAAGATTTGCATAAAATAATTTGACCATGATATGGTTTATTACATGGCCATTTCTTTTCAAATCCAAAAGAGAAGTTAAACCTGCCCGATCCATTAATGCTTGAATGTTGTATGTCTGAAGGCTTTGAAAATCAATGAAGGAGTGCTCGAAAATGCGAGAATTCTTCATTTTATTCCATATTGTTACAGCCACACCATCATAGAGACATTGTGCAATTTGAGCATCAATTGGCTCGGAGGATGAAGAAGAAGAAGCTCTTGATCTTTTCGGTGCCATTTTTTCATGAAATTTGAGAGTAATTTGTGAATTGGGGGCTAGGGTTTTGGAAAACAATGCGGAAGAGAGAGCTTTTGGAAGGTAAAAAGTGAAGGTGAAAGGGTAAAAACTGGTTGATAAAAGGGGAAAAGCTGCTTGGGAATTGGCGTTCAGTCGATAGAAAAAGCCTGTTCAGTCGACTGAATTTTTGGCCGAAATTTTCTATGTTAAATTCAGTCGACTGAGCAGAAGTTTTAGTCGATTGAACTATTGTATATTTTTTTCTGCCTAGTGTTCAGTTGACTGAGCAGGAAGGTTCAGTCGACTGAACCTTGAGTTTTTTGGAATTCTAAATTTTTAAAATAAATTTCAATAAATGATTACGATAGTATAGATATAATACGATATAATAACATGATTTGGACATTGAAATAATCATTTCTTTGGAGATGGAATCCTTTTCTTTTTGCGTCCTTCATTCCACATATAGTTTATATCCCATGAATTTGGACTATACTGAGGAGTCTTTGGAGACATCAAAGGATTCACGAGATCGGCTGATGTACGATAGTACGAAGATGGATCATACGAACTAACCGGTCGAGGTAGAGGCTCGGTCACTTCATTTTTCTTTGAGCCACAAAAACGTAAACCGATTTGCTCTAGGAAGCTTAATCGTCTAGCCGTTACTTGTTGTTCGAAATATAATTCTCGTTGAAGATCAATTTGTTGTTGTTAAAAGTGATGAATCTCATCAATCTTTCTTTTCGTATCTGGTGAGATAAAAAGACCACGTTTAGCCTTCTTCGATTACGGTGTGCAGCCACTTCGGTAGTTGTTCCATTTATAGACTGGCTCTTGCTTTGGTGTTGGAGTAGGAAGTTTTGGTGATGTTGGTGAGTTATCGATCGAATAGGTGATGTTGATTGGGGAGTATGAGTTGTTTGAGGACATGTTTATATCAACTTTTCAATCAAGTGAAAATTTGTTGTGAAAATGAAAATAAGTTAAACATGTATTTATAGGATTAACATTCTAAAAATATTGTGGTGATAATTTATCAAAGTTTTTAGAACAAACAAAATTTAATGGTTAAAATAAATCAGTTAGAAATATATGGATTAGAGATAACCCTTATATTATTATTTATAATATATCATTATTTTGAAAATGCAAATTGAAAGTCATAGTTTTCTTTATTCAGTCGACTGAACATATAGATTTAGTCGACTGAATTGTAAAATTTTTGATAACTTCTTATAAAATCTCTTTAAAAGAGATTATTCCTAATTCTCGTCGTAACTTTATAAAGGAGTTTTCTAATAAAGGTTTAGTAAATATATCGGCAATTTGATTTTCGGTAGAAATATGTTCTAAATTTATGATTCCTTTTTCGATATTGTCTCATAGAAAATGGCGACGAATATCTATATGTTTTGTACGAGAGTGATTAACCGGATTTTTAGATAAATTTACTGTACTTGTATTGTCACAATATATTTTAGAATTTGTTAAATTTATATTAAAATCCTTGAGTGTTTGTTGCATGTAGATAACTTGAGTACATGCTAACGCGGCTGATATATACTCTGATTCACAGGTGGAAAGTGAGACACAATTTTGTTTCTTACTAAACCAAGATACAAGTGATTTTCCGATGAAATGGCACGTACCACTTGTACGATCCACCAAAATCAGCATCACTGAATGATACTAACTCAAATGGACACTCTTTTGGATAGAAAAGACCAAAATCTTTAGTATCATTAAGGTATTTGCAAAATTTGTTTTACTGCTCTTAAATGTGATTCTTTAGGATTAGATTGAAAACATGCACATAAACATACACTCATCATTATGTCTGGTCTACTAGCAGTTAAGTAAAGTGAGGAACCTATCATACTTCTAAATAATTTTTGATCTATACTTTTGCCATTTTCATCTCGATCGAGATGAGTAGTGGTACTCATAGGAGTAGGTTTAGCAGAAGCGTTCTCCATTTCGAAACGTTTAATTAGATTAACACAAAAAATTTCTTGGTTTATAAACATTCCATTGGTTAATTGTTTAATTTGAAGTCCGAGAAAATATGATAATTCTCCCATATGAGACATTTCGAATTCCTTCGTCATTATATTTGAAAAATCTTTACATAAATTTTCATTTTTCGAACCAAATATAATATCATCTACGTATACTTGAATTATTAAAATATCTTTAGTAGTATTTTTAATGAAAAGCGTTTGATCAACTTTTCCAATTTGAAATCCCGAATTTAGTAAGTAACTTTTAAGTCTTTCATACCAAGCACGAGGTGCTTGTTTAAGACCATATAGTGCTTTCTTTGATTTATATACATGATCTGGATATTTTTCATGTATAAATAAAGGAGGTTGTTCTACATATACATTTTCTTTTATAAAACCATTTAAAAATTCACCTTTAACATCCATTTGATAAAGTTTAAAATTGTGAAAACATGCAAAAGCTAATAGAATACGTATTGCTTCAAGACTTGCAACTGGAGCAAAAGTTTCTTCAAAATCGATACCTTCTTCTTGATTATATCCTTGTGCTACTAGTCTAGCTTTATTCCAAGTTATATTACCTTGTTCATCTATTTTATTTTTGTAAACCCATTTTGTTCCTATAATAGATTGATTATTCGGACGCGGAACTAACTCCCAAACATTACGTTCAAATTGATTTAATTCTTCTTGCATTGCAATAATCCAGTAATCGTCTGTTGATGCTTCTTTAGGATTTTTTGGTTCGATTGTAGAAATGAAAGCTACATGTCCCATTTGATTTAGTTGGTTTCTTGTTTTCACTTGAGAATGGATTTCACCTATTATGTTTTGAGTAGGGTGATCTCGTAATATTCTTGGTGATGATCTTAATTCATTATTACGATTTTCAAAATTTGTATTTTCTATATTTATAAATTCTTCATCAACTTTTATACTTAATTCTTTGTTGAAATTCTCATCAAAAGATACATGTAAGGTTTCTTCGATTACGTTTGTTCGTTTATTAAATACTCGATATGCCTTGCTTCGTTCTGAATATCCTACAAAAATTTCTTCGTCGGCTTTTGAATCAAATTTACTTAGTTGATCTTTTGTATTTAAAATAAAACATTTTGATCCAAATATTTTGAAATAAGATATATTTGGCTTTTTGTTGTTGAATAGTTCATATGAAGTATTTTTAGTTAATGGTCTAATTGATATTCTATTCAATACATAGCATGCAGTAGCTACGACTTCTACCCAAAAATGTTTTGGTAAAAAACTTCCATTTAGTAATGTTCTAGCACATTCTTGTAATGTTCTTTTCTTTCTTTTTACAACTCCATTTTGTCGAGGAGTTCTAGGAAATAAAAAATTGTGATTTATTCCTTTCTTTTTACAGAACGTTTCAAAAGCTTCATTTTCGAATTCGCCTCCATGATCACATCGTTTATTTTTAATCTTCAAATCTTTAGTGTTTTGAATTCTTTTGACAAATGTTTTAAAATGCTCAAAAGTATCACTTTTATTTTTCATAAAAATAGTCCATTTATATCTTGAGAAATCATCAACTATTACAAAGACGTATCAATTATGATTAATGGATTGAACTTTTGTTGGTCCAAATAAATCCATATGTAGTAATTCTAATGGTTGTAAAGTCGAAATATTTTTCTTAGATTTGAAAGATGATTTTGTTAATTTTCCTTTTTGACAATTATCACAAAGATTTTTTATTTTAAAGTTTATTTTGGGTAAACCTCTTACTAATTCATTTTTGGAAAGTTTTCTAATAGTTTTAAAATTTATATGACAAAATCTTTTGTGTCATAACCAAGGATCATTATCTTTGGCTAGTAAACACATACTTGTATTATGATTAATATTCATATTCAGAAAATATTCCTATCTCTTTTTCCTTCAAAAACAAGATTTTGGTTTTGATCAAAAATACTACATTTATTTTCCGAAAAAGTTATTTTAAATCCTTTGTCACAAAGTTGACTTATGCTAAGTAGATTATGTTTTAGATTTTCAACTAATGAAACATTTGTTATAAAAGGTAAATTTGATGTACCGTAGTTGCTCACATCTCCTTTGCCGATGATATAGCCTTTTGAATTGTCCCCGAAGGTAACCGAGCCATCATCAAAGTATGTGATGTTTGTAAGCATATCTCTGTCTCCGGTCATGTGTTTTGAGCAACCATTGTCTAATATCCATTTTTTCTTTTTAAGCGGGACCTGAAAATAAATAGAAAATTATTGGTACCCACCTTTTAATAGGGTCCTAAAACTTAGGAAGCCAAACCCAATTTGGTTTAGTATCCTTTTTATAAATATAGTTTTTATTATTATGAACACTATCCATAAATGTTTTAATATATTTATTCCTAATTAAAATATTGTTAGTCTTTGGAACCCAAATTTTGACTATCTTGGTTTCTACTTTTGTTTTAATATGTTCTTTTAATAATATTTGTTGTTTTGAATAAATATTCCTCTTAAAATTTGTATTTTTTTAGGAATTTTTGACTCATTTTTATATCCTAATCCATGTTTATTTGAAGAGGATTGAGAATTTTCTAAAATCTTAGATAAATTTTCTCTTCCTTTGTTAAAGTAAGAAACATTTTTAGTGATGTTATCTAATCTAGCTTGAAGACTATTATTTTCTAGCTCAACTTGTCTAATCTTAGTTTTTAACTCATGATTTTCAGAAACAATTATATCATTCTTTGTCTTTTGAGTTTCAATTTCTTGACTTAAAAGTGATAATTGAGTTTCCGAATTTGAATGAGATTGTTGAACTTTTTCAAGTTCTTCTTCTAAAATTTTCTTTTCATCTTTTAACATATCCCTTTCAAATTCAGCTTTGTTTTGATTTTCATGAGTTTCTTTTTAAGAGTTTTTATTGTGTTCAAAAGTTCGGTGTTTACCTCAATTAAGTCATCGAAAGTTAAATTACTTACTTCAGATTCTTGAGCCATGAAGCATACATTTGCCCGTTCATTCTCGCTATCATTTTCACTTTCGAATGAAGATGAATCCGAATCATCCCATGTCATAGAGAATGCCTTCTTTTTGAATTTCTCTCTTTTGTTTTTGTTGTTGAGAGCTTTTTGATTCTCCTTCTTTTGCTTTGGGCAATCCTTGTGCATGTGACCATGCTTGTGACAGTTGAAACATTCTATATTCGAGGATGTAGGTTTGTTCAAGAAATTCTTATTGAATCCATTTTTATTTCCTTTTCTATATCTTAATAATTTCTTGAAATTTTTGGCTATAAATGCTAAATCCTCATCTTCAGACTCTTATTCTTCCTTTTCTGCATGAAAGGCTACATTCTTTCTTTCTTGAGCTTGATCTTTCTTAGCTTGCATATTTACTTCATACGACATAAGATTTCCAATCAATTCCTCTGGTTTCAATGTAGATAGATCATTTGCTTCCTCGATTGCTAGTACTTTTCTCTCCAATTCATCAGTGAGTGAATTTAGAACTTTAGACAAAATGTCAAAATCCGTGTATTTTTCTCCTAGTCCGATTAAAGCATGATGAATGTCTTGAAATCTCGAGTCCATGTCATTGATGGATTCATTTTGTCGCATTCTAAAGTTTTGGAATTGATTCTTCTGCATGGATATCTTTGTTTGTTTAACCTTGTTTGTGCCTTCATGTATGACTTTAAGTGTTTTTCAAATTTGATATGCAGTAGTACATATGCTAACACGGTTGAATTCTTTTCTATCCAGGGTGCAAAATAGCATATTCATAGCTTTGGCATTTGCATTAGCTTCATTCTTTCGAATTCGTGTCCATGTAGGATAATCGGTTGTGGGTACAACGAACTCTGCTTGAGTAGCATTCCAGGCTTCGAAACTTGTTGCTTGCATATAAATCCTCATCCTTGTAGCCCAATAGTTGTAGTTTAGTCCATTGAATGGAGGAGGTCTTTGGGTAGATTGTCCTTCTGCAAATGTAGAACTAGAGGCATATGTTGTGCTTGTACTTGCGTTATTTTCCATATTATCAATATGTCTAATAACGGTGTTATGGTTATAGGACGACCTTGCTCTGATACCAATTGAAAGAGGCTATGCAGTAGGATCGTGTAATATGGATTAAAGGAATAGTCTAGGTAGATAAAGTAAGTAAAAGTAAGGAGACACCAGGATTTTATACTGGTTCGGACCTCTAGTCCTACGTCCAGTCCCTAAGATTCACTTAGGAATTTCACTAACTAACACCCTCACTTAACCCGGAGGAATAGGTTTACAACTTACCCGAACAACCGAACGGGATTTCTTGCCTCAAACACCAAAGTGGACTTCAACTCAATTACAAAAACAATATTCGACTTGTTGTGTTCTTATCAACACTAGTGAGTCTAATGTAGTACAATATTCCTATAATCTTATCCTCGAGAGTATGCAATGTGTTTGTGAAGATTTAGGAAATGTGAATTGCTATGAATCAAAAGAATGTTGAAAACAAAGCAGTGATTCAAGCAATAGATTTGTGAGTGCTTTGAGAATTTTTAGATAATATGTTCAAGAAGATAGTAAGATTAAAGCAAGAGAATTCGGTGAATTGAAGATGTTAAAATTATGTATTTATACTTGTAGAAGAGGTGCATCTGTTGGCTAAGGTTGCAGACAAGAGATGCTTCCATTTCCATTGGTGAATGGTTGCAACTCTTGGGAGGAAGAAGGTGTCCATTCATAGATAATTCGCAGGTTCAAATTCAGTCGACTGAACAGAGAATCCAGTCAACTGAAAATATGAAGGAAAATTTTTAGGAACAAATTCAGTCGACTGGGCAGGGTGTTTCAGTCGACTGAAACTGTACATGTTTGTATATGTGTAACAGGTTCAGTCGACTGGTCATCCCTGTTCAGTCGACTGAACTATTAAGCTGTGTACAGTGAATGTGTATTAAGAAATGAAATTTGTAACATGTGTTCTAGTGTTTGTGCAAGCCTCTTGAGGATAGATTTTAACAAATAAATCTAAACTAAGACCTATAAAAATCATACTTATGTTTATTCTTGGTCTTCATCGTTCTCTCTTTAGCTTTGCACATATCTCTTCCTTTTTGTTGAAGCACATTGTCATTGATCAAAATCTTAACGTATCAACAGTTATAGACATCACTAATTTCACACATCAAATCTCTAAGTACCAAAATTAGATTCAACGATCCAATTCGCTTAAATCATTCCATACGAGCCTATTGATTTCACATATTAATTTAAAACGAATCGAAGTGGTTTCGGGTATTTACTAATACCCGACTTTGGTCTCTTTGAATTTAATACCATCTTAGCCTGAGTTATTTAAGTGAACCACAATTCAACTTTTAAATACAAGATGTCCTCTTTACACAGAAATTCATCATCATTAATAACCACATTATAAATGTCCATCCAAACATATCATATCACGAAACATTTCATCTCACAGAATAACACTGCATGTCATCCAATAGATATCATCCAATTCGGATATTTTATTCAAACAATCGATTATAAGAAATCATTGTTAATCCCTCTTATAATTAATTTAATTAACTTAAATTAAATCAATTACTTAAGAATAAATCATCTAACTTTGCTTAATCAACCATTTAATTAATCAATCATTCTTGAAATTTCCATCTTGATTAATCACCTAGATTAATTATCTTCAATTACATAGAGTAATTGTCCTTCAATTAATTTCACAAATTAACTATCCTTAACCATTTACGTGATTAACCTTTAATTACTCTCATTTGTTACATTAATTAATGATCCTTATTACTTCTTCAATTAATTATTAATTATATTTAATAATAAATCTTAAATTAATTATTCATTAGTTAGCCTTGATTAATCACATTAGTAATTAATTACCCTTAATTAATTACATTACTTAATTATTATCAAACTACCTTATTAATCAATTCTTAAATTATTACACTAAGTAATTAATTATTAATTACTTCCACTAAGTAATTACCCTTCTTATTAATTACACAAGGTAATTAATCCCAAATCATTTGCATTAAAATTACCATTCCAATTAAACTAACATCAAGTAAATATCCATTAATTAATTTACTCGGAAATAACTCTTTCCAATTACATTCAGTAATCATACTTTAACAAACCATCATATGATTATGTTAGTTAAACCAATTAGTTAACTTGATCAATCACATTGTTTAATTAACTACATTGAGTAATTAATCCCTTAATTACTTTCACTAAGTAATTTCACTTAACAATTCCATACATTGATTATCTTTAATTAATTAATCTAATTAATCATCTTAATTGATCATTTGATAATCCATAGTTAATGATCCTTCATTAACTAATAACAATCCTTTAACTACTCTCTAAGAAATTAAACTTTAATTAATCATCTCTTAATCCAAATTAATTAATTCCTATTAACCAACTAAATAATTACTAATTACTCAATTATTTAAGTGCTTAACTATGATTAATTAAATCAACTAATTATCCATTTTAATTAGCTAAAAAATTTAATGAATTACAAATCATTAAAACTTCACTTATTTAAAGATAAAAATATTTTTCTTATTTATGATCAAATTATCATTAACAGGGCATTTAAAAACAATTTACTTTAAATTTTCTTTCATTTCAAACTGGAATATAGATTTAAATTTTGATTTCAGATTTAACTTAGACTTTTAAAAAAAAACTTTACTTACATTTTAAATCTTCATTCTAAATCCAAACCATTTAACCGTTTAAAGTATTTAAAACAATTTAAATTTAAAAACTTATTTATCTTTAAAATTGAGATTCAAACAAAAACTTGAATTCCAAATTAATTTCCTGAATTTAATTTCCTTAAATTTCATTACATAAAAATTCCTTCATTTTCCTTTAATCCCAATTCATTCACTGATATTTATAAAATACCAAAATTTATTTATCCAATCATAACACGGCATAAATAAATTTCCAAATTAATCCATCATGGAATACCAATAAAATACAACGAAGATTATAAAGATAATCTCTATATTTTGAGGAATCCAGTAGGATCCCTCCAACCTGTTTTCCTGCATCCACAGATGCTAACACGACAAATAAAATATCGATCAAATTTGATAATAATTATCACATTCATCTAATCAACCAATCAACAATTTAAATGTTAACTATTTAAATTAAATGGTATCTGATGTGTGTGAGATTAACTCACCTTGAGTTTGGACGGGCGTTCAAATTTTAAATTAATTCGAACGGCATTCGATTCAACCTAAATTTTTTACTTGCCCATAATGATCCCAGATCTGCACCATAGCGGGCTGCTCATCGCTGCGATTCCGGCGCTACCAAATTCTTCGGAATCTGATAATGTATGCAAAAGTTACAGATTTATAAATGTTGAATATAATTTATAAACAAATTTATTTATTTTTTCTTTTAGTTTTTTTATTTACCAAAGAGATTGGCCGTTGATAATGCTCTCAAACATAGGCCGCCGAAACAACCCTTCCCTCGTTCATTCTAGGTTTTCAAAACCCAAAGCATCGAACATTGACCGACCACCACTCTCCCCTCGATCATCCAGAGTTCGATCGAACAAGGCTACGACGTAGCTCAACCTTACGCGCGACCCTGGCCAGAGACCGCACCCAAAAAAATTCCTCCCTCTTTCGAGTGACGAGCATGAATCAAAGACGAACGTGGCCAAATCTGAGACATTCCACAACACTATGCTCGATCACGACCGTCCACTTCGTAGATCTCGAAGCCTTCTACGATCTTCTAGTTGGAGCTTTTTGATATTATTGCGTGAAGGAGGAGCAAAATTAAAGAGAAGAGTAGCAAGATATCGGCCATTAAAATAGAAAATGGCAGTTGAGAAAATTGTTAGGGTTTCGGCCTCTGTTTGTAAACGTATTGATATACTTTTTTCTTATTAATTTAATATTATTCTGAATTTAAGTGATCATTTTCGAATGAACTCCAAACAGAACATGTCGCCGGGCGATTATAAGGTTTTACCCGCATTTCGAACACAATGGAACATGTTTCGAAGGCTAATTCGATCATATGCCCGAGTTACGGAAATAAATGATCAAATTTAAATTAAATCAATTAAAATGGTTTCTATGCGTTTTGAGCTGTTACGGTCAAACGACAACTCCGATTGCTACGAAAATTGAAATCCGATAATAACTAACTATTATGGATCCAATGGAATTGGTTTCGTCGAATTTCGAGACCGTGGCCCGGAATGCTATTTTTAAACGTCAATTTAAACATTATACTTTAAAAACTTAACACAACATTTCCAAATTCAATTTTAATACTTTTATTATCTTCAATACTATCAATATAAATTTTACAAGCCTTCAAATTATTTTTAATAGGCCTAAAATTCTAGATTCAACATTTACCCAATTTCTAGTAATTAAATCCAATAATTAAATTTCCAACTAAGGATGATATTTGAAATTTAAGTTACAAACTAACTTTTAAATATTAAAGTCAATTAAATGTCCCAATTTATATTGTCCAAAATTCAGGGTCGTCACACTCATTCTAGTTTCTAGCATGACCTGGGTGCTACTTTTATGTAATGCTTGAGTCAGACTAAGTATTAGAGATTTTCATGTTAGGACGTTCTAGAGCTCAGGAGGCGAGCTGGATGGCAGGAACGTATGGAGTTCACCGCTGTGTATTTGAGTTTGATTTGGTTATAGTCTGGGACAAGTTAATTATAACTGTCCATTTTATGTATAATGGTTGTACTCTGATGTATTAATGTAAATTGACAAGATACAACTTTCTTCATATAAATGCTATTATTTGATATTATATTTTGATTCGCTGCGAATGTGAGATTCTGTGTTTTTATTTCTATTCTTCTTCTACTTCTTTCTTCTTTGATATCAGAATCTAGGATTTTCGACGTTTGATTGTTCGACACTTTTAGAGTGAACGTATTAATGTCGAATTTTCAGGGTTGAAAATTCTGGATCGTTGCAGTCGCAAAATGTTAGGCTTGATCGAGCTTCACGATGAAGCACCGAATGCATGGAGATGTCGAACGGAAAGTCATCGGCGATGTTGGAATCGAATATTACTATAAGGAGGAGGAGTTTTCGATGGACATGGGAGGTTGAGCAGTGACTGTATGTGCACGCTAGGGGTGGCAGCAGCAGGTCGATGGGACGGATGTCGATCGAGTTGACAGGGGAATTTACTGTCTACAATTTCGATTAATTTAAATAAAATTTACTTAATTAAAAAGGATGCTTATGAAATTTTATAACGTTTCATATGAAACCAACTGCGAATAAAACAAGTGTAGTGGTTTCTTGTCAGCAAAATCTGCACATAGAAGCAGTCAGGGTTGTTGGAGTTAGCTGGATATAGGAAATTAAATTCCAGATATTAGGCAAATTAAAAATCAAGGTGAGAAAATCCTTACTCATTTGGATTGCCAATTAAAGTTTTAAATAGTAAAAATTAATTTTTGGCTGCTTGATTAAATATAGAAATTATTATTTGTTGAATGTTATACATATATATATATATATATATATATATATATATTTGTAGTTGGATATATTACCCGCCGATTGGAGCAAATGAGACCCTATGCGCCCCCGCATAATTGCAGATGACCCTATATAACACGATATCCCCCTCGACGTGGGATTGGTATTTCATTTGTTGACTAAGATCTATGGATGCAGGAAAAACAGGTTGGAGGATCCAACTGGATTCCCCAAAGATATTATTGTTTTCACACACATATATATATATATATATTGATATACGAAATGATGTGTTAATTTCTATCGATTATTATGTAAATTAAATTAAATAAAAGCTATAATAGCATGGAAATTAAATTTATTATTTTTAAAAATACCATAAATGGTTAATCTGATAAAAAGGAGATTTGAATATAAAATATTTATATCGAAAATTTTATTATTTTAAAAGGAAATTAACCCGGATTATACTTAACTATTTGTAAATTAGTTTAAATAGGGACTTCAAATAAATTATATAAAAGAAATCGAAAGCGATATTCTGAAATTATGGAAAGAAGTTGAAACTAATGATTAAAAATAGATTTGAAATAAAATGGGTATTTATTAAGGAAGGAATTTATATGATGAAATCTTATAAAATGAAATTGTGTTACAAATAAGTGAAACTCCAAGGAGCCTATAAATTTATAAACAGGGTTTATAAATAAAATAAAATGATATTGGTGGATAAGTTGGAGTTTATAGTGTGAATTTATATCGAGTGATGAGAATCATTTTTTAGGAATGAAATAGTAAAACCTATCATTTATGGATATGGTTGTGCATGGACGGAGTGCTCAGTGGTAAGTATGGGAACACCCGGGGTGATAACATATTCGGTCCATCCAGGTCAGGGGTAGGCCAGTCTTGTATAGCAGGGGATCATAGGGTGGTCCTCAGTACATTGTTCTACAGGTGTAATGTGGTAGGTGGTACCCTTGTGGCCCAGTCATTCGATGGCATCCATTCTCCAATAAGCACCGTACGGTTTTGATTGTGCCTGACTATACTAAAACGTGAGATGTAAGCATTTCAGCTATTTTCTATTTACTTTCTATAGACACTATTATAATATCAGAGGAATTGGTGAAAATGTTTTTGGTTATCGTAACGTAAAAGCCGATTGTGTTTATTTGTGACGTGGTCTTACGAGATACCTTTGTTTTCAAAGGATTTTGAAAGTTAATAATTCAAATTGAGTGTGTTTTTCTCACACGGTATTTTCCAGACTGACTCGGGTGTTGTCTTATTATAATGCCCGGGTCAGACTGAGTATTACTGATTCAGGTTAAATGCTATGAAGCTCAGGAGACTAGCTAGAGGAGTTCAAATGTATATCACGTACTTGGTTATTTCCGCTCTATGTGTGTATAAGTTATTAAATTGTCCAGATTTGATGTGTTGAATTGTTGCACTCTGATAGTGGTATGTATATTAACACTATGGTTCTTGTATTTAAAATTTATTATTATATATTATATGTTGTTTCGCTGTAATTGTGAGATTCCATGTAGTTTTTTCTATCTTTCTTCTACCTTTTTCTTCTTTACCCCTAATGAATCAGTATTTTCAGCACACGATTGCTCAGCCTTTTATGTAGTGAACGTATTAATGTTGATTTTCGAGGATCAAAAATCCCTGGTCCATTACAGAGACTCAAAAAGAGGATTTTCAAGGCTAAAGGGTAGAGGAAATGTAACGGTCGGCCTTCCTTGCACCTAAAAACAACACTTAATACATCCTTGGTATTTGTAACGACCCCGAATTTTTACTAAATTTAAATTGATAATTAAATTAATTTTTGAATTCAAATCTATAAGATTTATTAGTAAATTGATTCGAGTTTCCCTAAATTCAAACAGAAAATATAATAAATCATATGAATTTAAATATTTTACATATGTGATTTGGATTTAAATTTCAAGTAAATGGATTTATAACAATTTGAATATATATGTATATATGTACATACATTGGGTTTGAGTTAAATTTTAACTAAATGGTTTAAAGATAAATTATAATGATAAAAATAAAGCAAATAATTAATTGCTAAAATTTAAAATAAAAATCTATAAATTCATCTATGTTACAAAATAAATAAATATTTATTTTATACAAAATGAAGTAAAGATATAATTTTAATATCATAATACAAATAGAAACAAACAATAATAATAAAAGAAAAAAACAAAAGAAAACAAGTTCATATTTATTTACATTTGCAAAATGAAGGCATTAACAAATAAATACAAAGTATGGCAATCTTGTAATGGAACAAAGTATTGTAAAACAAGTAAAACAAAGTATACATGCATATGGGAAAGCTGGCAAAGGAAGATCTAGCAAGAAGATATATATGTACATATATTTTTGTACAAATCATTAATGCAGCCCCAAACAAAAACAGTTTTAGCAAACAAGAATTTTCTTCATGCATTGTACAAATGGGATAAAAATAGTATATGATACAAACTCATCAATGCAAATACACATCGGCCCCAAAACTGCAGAGTAAACTAAAGCAATACAAATATATTCATATATTTTGTACAAGACATAATGCAGCCCCCAAACATGTATATCTCAGCCAGCAAATCCCTGCTAAAAAAATGTGTACAAACAAATAATTCTTTTATCACCTTAAACAAAGCTTGCATATTTTTATATATATGCATATTGTCTCCATTTCGTTTACCATGTAACTGAGTAAAACCAAAGCAATATCATCATCATTCAAACAAACATCTCAAACTAAAACACCAAAGCAAGCAATCAAAGCCTGTGAATCAAGAAGGATTGCAGTTTGAATTTGCAAAAGCTCTGTCATTTCTGGAACCATGATTTGGAAGGTGAATAAACTTGTTTTTTTTGTTTGTTTATTGAAACTTATGTATATCTATGATAAGTATGTTTATATATATATATATATATGTATGTATGTATGTATGTATGTATGTATGTATGTATGTTTCTCTGAGTGTGTATATATATATGAGTATGAATGTATTCATGCCTGTACAAATTTGGGTATCTCTGTTTTGTTTTCCCAGACCAGATTTGTAAACAAATTCATATCCTTTGTTCCAACCACTGTTGGCACTGGGAACATAAACAAAATTTGATTGTTTGATTTTGAACCAAGTTTAAAAAATTTATTTAAAGCAAAAACAACTTGTAAATACCTCCGAAACTCAAGAAACCTGAGTAAAACTCTAACTTAATCCAAACTCAAACATTTTAATTTTTGAATTCAGGTATCCAAACTGAATTCTCATGCGAAGACATGATTTTTAAAGAATAAACCATAATTTTTAGAGTTAGGCTTCGAAAGAAGTTTGGATTCCTTTGAAAATTGGTTTTTGGCCAATTTCTGGTGATGGATCGACTCGTGGAGGTCGTGTTCGTGGCTGGAGATGGAGGAGGCTACGGGGTGTCGGTGAAAAATAGTCGGAGGTGGCAAAAACGTCGGAGGCGACGACGATGTAGAATTTAAATCTGTAAACCTAGTTTTGTCACGCATTGGAAACTCGCGCACTATTGCCTCGTGCAAGCATCGAGTGTCTCGAGGTCGTAGGCCATGGTAGGGGTCGAGTTGACGAAGGCGAGGCCAGAGGCTGGGGTTCGCTGATGGTCGGGGCTCGAAAGACGTCGCGTTGACAGATTTGGGATGCAATGGGTTTAAATGTTCCAGGTTTTGGGTTTCAACTCGAATCTCGATTTTGAGGTGGTGGAAGGGTTCACGTGGTCGGAGCTCGTTCTGGAGTCGATCGGCTACGTGCTCGACGCCGTGGGGATGCCAGAAGCCGGTCAACAGCGGTGTGCACGTGCACGGGCCTTAGCGTTTGCCTGAGTGGTGGTGTTGTCTGGGAAGAACAGGAGTGATGCACGCGTTTTACTTGAGTAACTCGAGTCGTTTACTCAAAGCAAGAAACAAAGGGTCTCTGGTCAAGATGTTCCAGGCTTTTCAACGTGAACCTGATCCTATTTTTTGAAATTTAAAACCAAATTTTAAACATATAAATCAAGGTATTGAATTGAGTTGTAAACCAAAATATAAGTATAATTCAAGTTGAATTGAAATTTAGTTTTGAACATAAATAAAGTTTAAAATTTCAAATTTGTTTAAATGACTCAAAAGCAACTAAATTTTGAAGAAAATTGAATTTAAATCAGATTTGAAATTTGTAAAGGAAAAATTTAAACAAGTTAAAATTAAAAGTTTAAACCTGGAATTAATTCTAAATCAGAATTTAAAATTTTGCAATTTAGTTAAGTTTCAGAACTTAAGTGTTTAAAAGAAGTTAAATATGCTAAATTTAAAAAGAAAAGTGATTTTTCTTTAAATTAAATTAAATTTGAAACAATGTTTTTAATATATTGTTAAGAACATATTAAATCATGGATGAGTGACTTTAAGTAATGAAGATTAATGATTTCAAATTCATTAACGAATGAGTTCTTAACGGTAAATCGATTTATAATCAGTAATGATAAATATAAGTAAATTTCTTTAGAGAGGTAACTAAAGAAATTCAATAGTCAATGAAGTCATTAACTAAGGCTTTATTTGAATAATTAATCAATGTGATAAATTTTAACAATAAATAAGATTGATTAATTTAATAATAATCAATCATGGAATTATTAAGTATAATTGCTTAATGACAGTAATTATGGAATTAATTATTCAATGTACTTAATTGAGTTAATTGAATTTGTTCAAGTTAATTACTTTATTTTAAATTAATTCAAAATAATCATTTGACAATTTGGAAAATATAATCACTTGGAAAGGTAATTAATAGATAATTACCGGATGTAATTAAATGAATGATAATCGGTAATTTGGGTATAAATATTGGTTATTAATCAAGGGGTTAATTAAATTTATTAATTAAAGGATTAATTAATAGTTGTGATTAATTAAGATTAATTAAATAATTAAAGGTAAATTGGTTCATTAATTAAAATGATTAGTTAATAATAAAAGATTAACTAATAAATGATGAATGGGAAATTTATTTCAGATTCTTATGATAATTAACCCAGATTAATCAGTGATAAATAAATTTACTTGTGAATGTTTGGACTTGATTGAATGATTTAACTGTCTGATATTCCTAATCTGTGATGCTTTGTGATATATTCTAATTTATATGTGTAATCTGTAATTAGTTTATTTATCTGGGATGAATGTAATTTATTGTCTGAAATTGATATATCTGTGGTCTGTGATCTGTGAATAAAAGATAAGCGTTATAGTTTATACCGCTTATCAACTATATTTCTGTATTTTGATCTGTGATGATTGAATGTTGTTGCACTATTGTGTTAAACCCCTGGACCACACCATACACACACAAATGTGGATTTCACGAGGAAATCGGTCAAGTCACAGATTTGTATCAAATTTAGAAATTGAATTCTTGAATCGAAAATAGTTTTGAATTTTGAATTAAGAACTTTTGAAATGAATTTCAAAAACAAAAGTTATTTTAAATAACTTGATAAAAACTTGGAATTTGAAAAAAAATTGATTTATATTTGAATTCAATGTTTAAAAATTGAATTCGATGACTTGGAATTTTGGTCTAAAACATTATACAAGTCATAAAAGATGCTTATATGGAATCTTAACCATTTAAATAGTGTGGTTTTGGAAATGTAAATTTGAATTCAAGTTCTATACTTGAATGGCTTTAATTTGTAATCAGTTTTTCCAAAAGAAACAAAAACTATTTGTTTCCAAATAATAAAGCTTTCATATAAGGAATGAATTCCTAATTTGTGTTAAGACAATTTCAAGTTTGAAATCGAAACGTAAATAGTTGGAAGACTATAAATTGACCTTTGTGAAGATGATTAAACTTTGTTTTGACATCGAAGAGAATTTCGAAGGGTGAATCTTTTTATATTATAAAAGATTTAAATTGTAAATTGTTTTGAAAGCTATCAATTAAGTCTTCGATTTAAAGATTGGATGAGTTAATCCAATTTTGAAATGGAATCGGTTTGAAAGCCGTGTAAATGAATCTTTGTAAAATCTGGGTGAAACTTTGTGAAATAAATCTTTTTGTTTAAAGATTTGAAGTGGTAAATTTGTTTAACCATTTGAAAGAAAGTTTTGGTTTTCTATTAAGTGGTGACTTAACTGAAATCCCATATCCATATATTTTAATATTTGCGCTCATTTTTTGGTTTAGCTGGGAGAGGACCTTGTGTCATATAACCCATTCTGAATAATGACACGTCGATATGGATAGCATTTGAAGACCGGTGGTGAAGACCAGGTATTTGTGAAAACGCTAGGATAACCTATCGATTGTCTCTGCATCGAGTCACGTCGGTATAGAGATTCCCTAAGTGATGGGAAATCCGATCGGGCTTGTGAATACCCGGATTTGCGAGGGCTTCTTCGGAAGTGCCTTCGGTTCTGTTCGAACTCGGAACAGACTTGTACGGTTACATGTATGACACTACATTTTGAGATATAAAGTAGATTTCTTTCAAATATGTATCTGTTGGTGGCGGAGAATTTATTCTCTTAGCTTAACACCCTTCTCTGAGATGTACGAGCTCAGAGGTTATGTAGTTGAAGGTTATCAGCGATATACTCCTAATTTGGTAGTGTGGCATGCTGAGTGATGTTGTGTGTTGATGATCATTTGTTGATCATTTATGATCAGAGCATGGCTTTTGTATAAAGCGTAGCTTTGTGGACGAGACTGCATCAGGACTTCACACCCCAGAAATGGTCGAAACAGGAAAGATGCGGCAAGGTTATGAGGGTCGCGCCCTTTAGGGTGTGTCATTCCCTTCTGGTAAAGGGTAGTATCATGGTATGGAGCCCAGATAGTTACTTATGTGGTGGCTCCAATCTCATTTACTGTGTGGTTGTTGCTTTAGAGGCGCCTCGGATAAAGGTCCCAAAGGACCGGGGAGTGGCATGCTCGAGAAGTAGTTACCTAGTTACAAAGGTAACTTGTCCGTGTGTTGGCAGAGAGCTGGTTAGTTCTCGGGATGTCCTGCCAGAAGCGTACCCATGGACTGTGGGAAGTTCCTTAGCCCGACCATTTGTTGGAAAATCCAAACAAAACAATACGAGCCTTGTATGGGTTTAGTTGTAGAACCTGCCATTTAAAATGGTTGCTATAGCGGGCATAATATAATGGTACCTATGCTGGGTAAGATTTGTATTCTACTTTTGAAATGTTTTCCATTGTGCACTTATTATAATAATATCAAAAAAATTCTCGTATCAAGCATGTTTGACTATCATAAGGAGAAATCTCCTCCAAGTCTGCATTTGCATTGTGTGTGTGGCTGGAGGCCTTATGGTAGTTTCATTTTTCCAAAAAGCATTGCGGATTCCTTTAAAAATCTCTTGTTGTTTGTTTTAAAGACCAAACTGTTTTTGTTACTCATACCAGTCGCATCACTGACTCGGAGTTTATTGTTCCTATCCTAAACTCAGGGTGCCCACAAATTTCCACACGGGCAGTCTAGAGTTGGGTTTTTCATATAGTCGGGTTTAGTAGATTATCTGGAGTTAGTCCAATCTTTCACGTGATGTTGGTTCGAGCTAGCTTTGTATGAGAGCATTGGATTTGGAGATGCATTCCTTTGAAGTTGTTATTCCGCTGCTGGTGTTATCTATTTCCTTTCCGCTGCTATTTCTTGTATCTATGATAGTATTTGTATTCAGTTGTATCATTCTATTATATCATCGTTGAATCTGGATGTTGTATCAGGTATGTATGATATTATGCATTTTCTTCCGCTGTGTTGAACTTAATGGTGTTATAAGCTCCGGCGACTCGGATATGAACGATCGAATCTGCGGCATTCGAGTACGATGCAAAGTATGGATGTCGATTTTCGAACGCGAAAAATGTGTATCGTTACAAAGTGGTATCAGAGCTAAGGTTGAACTTTAGCTCAGGAGTACAACACGGTAAGTAGCTCATTAGAGATTGGGTGAAGTATACCCTAGAATGAGTGTATCCCTAAGATATCCGTTCGAATGCCTCAGTAAATTCTCTTACTATTCATCGATAGTAAGTATGAGCGCAAGAAGAGAACGAGATAGGGGATAGGGGAGTATGACTATAAATAGTCAATGCCCTACAACAGTGGAAACAATTTCTTTATCAATTTTCTTTGATTCGTTTCCAAATTCTTTTGATTACTTCGTACTGGCTATAAGAAGAAGTTTCGGTGTGAGAATGGCCCTACGAATCGTTGTGGTAATATTTTTACCTCGTATCTTCATCGATTTCTCATCAGTTTTTTATTTATACTTTAATAATTTGAAATTTGAAAAATTGGAAATTCTGAATAAGTTGGAAATTTTAAATTGAGTTAAATTGGTTAATGAAATATAAGGATAAAATTGAATTTTATCGATAAAATGATTTTTGTTTAAAACCAAATTTTGAAATTCTGTATAATTTCTTGAGTGTAATAAATTTTGCAATATAAACTTTGATGTATTTCTTAGCCTATAAAATTCTAAAACGTTAGAATCTTATTTTTGGATTTTGGTTTTGATTGTAGAGAACCTATAGTATAAGTAGGGGAGGAGCACTTTCCAATGCCAGTAGAGTCGGTGAGTATGGTTCATCTAGTAGGGCTCGAGATGATTTGGGTGAACCATCAGTACATGAGGAGGTGCCCGAAGAGCCGGTGGAACAACCATAACCGCATGAAGAAGAACCCAAAGAAGAAGTGGTTGAAGAACCCAAGGAGGAATTAGAAGAGGAACCCGAAGAAGAATTCGAATACGAAAAAGAATTCGAAGACGAAGAAGAAGTTAAAGACGAGGAAGAGGTGGTGTCGGAAAATGACGATGCGGTCATTTGGTATTTGGATAATGCAGTGGAAGAACAAGAAGATGGAGGGTATATTTCGGTAGAATCTGACCCAGAGGATGTTTATGAGACAGACAATGAGGCGGAGGTTAGAGAACTGTCAGGGCCTAAGAGTGGGAGCTCTGATAGTGAAGATATGTAGTTGGTTGGGTTGACTTCTTTTGGATAGGTTATGTTTATATACGTGTTTTGGACTTAGAACCGTAGTGAATGTTGGATGTTAATTGGGTAACGTATGACTATAACATATGTATGAATATTATGAGTAGTACTTAATATAAGATATATATTATGAATTACCCGTAAGAATCCATGTGTTTACTAGTATGGTTTGAGTTGTCATTGGTCTATTCTGTGTGTGTATAATTCATGAAACGAGCTGTGTAATTTCGAGGATGAAATTCTTTTAAGGGGGGAAGTTTGTAACGACCCCGAATTTTTGCTAAATTTAAATTGATAATTAAATTAATTTTTGAATTAAAATCTACAAAATTTATTAGTAAATTGATTCGAGTTTCCCAAATTCAAATAGAAAATATATTAAATCATATGAATTCAAATATTGTACCTATGTGATTTAGATTTAAATTTCAAGTAAATGGATTTATAATAATTTGAATATATATGTATATATGTACATACATTGGGTTTGAGTTAAATTTTAACTAAATGGTTTAAAGACAAATTATAATGATAAAAATAAAGTAAATAATTAATTGCTAAAATTTAAAATAAAAATCTAGAAATTCATCTATGTTACAAAATAAATAAATATATAGTTTATACAAAATGAAGTAAAGATATAATTTTAATATCATAATACAAATAGAAACAAAAAATAATAATAAAAGAAAAAAACAAAAGAAAACAAGTTCATATTCATTTAAATTTGCAAAATGAAGGCATTAGCAAATAAATACAAAGTATGGAAATCTTGTAATGGAACAAAGTATTGTAGAACAAGTAAAACAAAGTATATATGCATATGGGAAAGCTGGTAAGGGAAGATCTAGCAAGAAGATATATATGTACATATATTTTGTACAAATCATTAATGCAGCCCCAAACAAAAATAGTTTTAGCAAACGAGAATTTTCTTCATGCATTTTACAAATGGGATAAAAATAGTATAAGGTACAAACTCATCAATGCAAATACACATCAGCCCCAAAACTGCAAAGTAAAATAAAGCAATACAAATATATACATATATTTTGTATGAGGCATTAATGCAGCCCCTAAACATGTATATCTCAGCCAACAAATCCCTGCTAAAAAAAGTGTACAAACAAATAATTCTTTTGTCACCTTAAACAAAGCTTGCATATTTTGTCTCCATTTCGTTTACCATATAACTGAGTAAAACCCAAGCAATATCATCATCATTCAAACAAATATCAGTCGAACAAACATCTCAAACTAAAACATCAAAGCAAGCAATCAAAGCCTATGAATCAAGAAGGATTGCAGTTTGAATTTGCAAAAGCTCTGTCATTTATTGGACCATGATTTGGAAGGTGAGTAAACTTGTTTTTTTTGTTTCTTTATTGAAACTTAAGTATATCTGTGATAAGTATGTTTATATATATATATATATATATATATATATATATATATATATATATATATGTATGTATGTATGTATGTATGTATGTATGTATGTATGTATGTATGTTTCTCTGAGTGTGTGTGTGTATATATACATGAGTATGAATGTGTTCATGCCTGTACAAATTTGGGTATCTCTGTTTTGTTTTCCCAGACCAGATTTGTAAACAAATTCCTATCTTTTGTTCTAACCACTGTTAGCACTGGGAACATAAACAAAAGTCGATTGTTTGATTTTGAACCAAGTTTAAAAAATTTATTTAAAGCAAAAACAACTTGTAAATACCTCTGAAACTCAAGAAACCCGAGTAGAACTTTAATTTAATCCAAATTCAAACATTTTAATTTTCGAATTCAGGTATCCAAGCTGAATTCTCATGCGTAGACATGATTTTTAAAGCATAAACCATAATTATTAGAGTTAGGCTTCGAGAGCAGTTTGAATTCGTTTGCAAATTGGTTTTTGGCCAATTTCTGGTGATGGATCGACTCGTGGAGGTCGTGTTCGTGGCTGGAGATGGAGGAGGCTACGGGGTGTCGATGAAAAATGGTCGGAAGTGGCGAAAACGTCGGAGGCGACGGCGGTGTAGAATTTAAATCTGTAAACCTAGTTTTGTCACGCATTGGAAACTTGCGCACTATTGTCTCGTGCAAGCATCGAGTGACTCGAGGTCATGGGCCATGGTAGGGGTTGAGTTGACGAAGGCGAGGCCGGAGGCTGGGGTTCGCTGATGGTCGGGGCTGGGAAGATTTTAAGATTTTAATTAATTTTGATTTTGAGATAAAACCGAATTGAATTAAATGATTTTAAGATTTTGACTTTAAATTTAATTTGATCTCGGAATTGAATTAATTTGAAGATTTGAATCTTAAATTGAATATTGAAGCTAAATTTGTTATAAATGATTTAAATTGTTATTTTGAAATTGAACTTGAAATTGATACAAAATTGAAATGGTTTAAAATTAGAATTGAATTGAAATTTGACCATTGACTTAAATTGTTGAATCTAATTGGAAGTTAAAAACGAAAATGAAGTTAACTATTTTCAAAATAAATTATTTTATTATATGAATTGTTTAAAAACCTATCTTTTTAGATGTTTAAATTACTTTGAATTTCCAAACTATTTTACTATATAAACCATTTCAATACTCAAACTATCTTATATTAACTATTTTAACTATTTTAGAACTATTCAAGCCATTTTCAAATATTCAAACTGGTCAGAGTGGGAATTGTTTATATATAAATCAATGATTTAAGTACGAAATGGGTTAAATGAAGTTATAACCTAAATTGAAATTCGAAACAATTTAGGAAGCGAAATCGAGATATTAAGGAGGAAATGATTTTGAAGTGAAATGGTATATTTTGAGTAAATATGATGATTTAGAAATGAATTTGATTTTGAACAGAATATGATATTTTGATATAAGGTACAAATCATTTTTGAAATGTAAAAGTACTAACCGGCGTGTAAAACGACATTTGGTTGTTAAAGAGACAGAGGCCTCTTATTGGCATATTCTATGTCAACATTGGAACCACTTTAAAAACTATGTATGCGGAGGAGACTCTAGAAGGAAGTGGTCGGATTTGGAATCATTGCTGGATTTGAAGAAAGAGAATGATTATGGATAGACCTCGGCGTTGGTGCTAATTTGAAATAACTAAAACGTGATGGCTTGACAGGGCCAAGCGGGCTAGCTACCCCTAGCAAACATCCGTTCTTCGATTTTCTCCTTGGACTTGGTCAATACTATTACTTTTAATGTTGGTTTCGATTGGTGCACCCTTGAGTTCATATGGGATGAATGGACATGGTGGGCGGTCAGCTATGATGCGTTACCCCAGCCCACGACCCGAACTGGAAGTATCCTACCTTGGGCATTACCTCACGTACCTTGTCAAACTTTTATCCCTATAGTAGAACCCTATGATTTGGGATTAGGGTTGTCGTATCACGGCGCATCCCTATCCCCCGATGTGCTACTGGAACGTTATATGCAAACTAAACGATAATGCTTAAAGATGCGTTAAGGAGGATTAATTCAAAGCCTTAATGCTAAGAAAAGTATTTATTTTACTCATTAGCCATTATATATATAGCTTATTCTACTATATATAAATAATTTTATGGATCCTTAAGAGATGGAAAATCCTGTAACATCTCTTGAGTTATTACACGCACGTTATAAACTGGATAGGAGATATGAACCCTATAAACATCTCTGACGCTATTACACGCATGTTATGTGATATCGATTGGACTCACATAAGGATGTTTTAGTTCTGACTGAAGTGTTTTATCTTTTCACTATGCTCGGGTCGGCCTTGATTATTCCAGTGCATTGAAGAACATTTTTTCTAGACAATGAAGACGAAGATTTGGTATATTATTACTATTATTATCCCTACATCATGCTGCCTGCCGCATTATTTTAATTATCCCTGTTGTATATATTGTTTTGATAAATGTTGTATAATTATAATAAAATGTATAATATAAACAACTTCATGAACTATTTATATGGTTATTATATTTTATCGTTCCGCTCCTAGATACTGTGTTTTTTTCTTCTCATTTTCTTATTTTTCTTATTTAACACCATTGATTATCTATGTTCTGGACTGTTTGAGTAGGACATGTGTGGACTGTTGTCAATTTAAACCTTTTGAAATATGGGTCATCAAAAGTTGTATTAGAGTAAGGTTTAGCGATAACCTTAGCTTTGTGGGGTTTCACTTATTATACATAGGGTAGTGTTACCCTTGAGTGAGTTGTTTGAGCAAGGGTGTGTATGTGTGTGTATGTATGTGTGTATGTCTATATATGTGTGTGTGTGTGTGTATGAGAGCGCATACTTGTTAGTGTTAAAAAATATTTTATATTGTGTTTACCTATTTGTTGAGTTTTTTATAAATTCGAATCGGTGCGTGGGGTGCCAAGTCATCGATAGGAGTTTCTAATCACTCAAACGAGGCAAGTCGGAATAATATTATTTTAAAATAGTGTAAATGAAATAATTTAACTAAATTTGATTATATATATATATATATAATTAAAATTTTCAAAGAAATTGTTATTAGGATTTGATAATATTAAGTTATCATCGATTATTGGTTGAATTAAAATAAAACGAATACTTGGTAAATTTTAGTTACGAAGCGTTCGATAATTAAGTTGAATTAAAATTTATTACAATAAGAATTGTTTAAAATAATAAAGTTGTAAATTAATGAAATGTTTTGGTAATAAGGTAACGAATTTGTATAAGTATATTTAAAGTATAGCTTATAAATGGAAAGGATTTAAAAGATGAGAATTTTAAATTATAAATCCCGTAGCTTTCATAATTGTTTTCAAAACCTTTAGAATTAATATAATATTATTTGAAAGTGTTTTGACTAGAAATATATTTTAAAGATTTTGGAAAGAAAATAAAAGCATTAAACTCATTTAGTCGCTGGGAAATAATTCTAGGGATGACCTGCAGCATTGCTAGTATTCATTTTCGAGTTTCTGAGTGAGAATTGCTACCAAAAGAAATTTAGTTTCGATTAAAACAAGTTTTAATTGAGAAAAATATTCCAAGCATGATTTGATAAATATATGAAAATAGTTTTGAACTTATAATTGAAAATAGTATAGGTAAAAATAAGTTTATAACTTATAAATTTGAATAGGAAAGTAAAATTAAATTTTAAAATTGTTGAATATTTTTGTTAAGCAGACAAAAGAAGATTCGAATTTGAGTCATGAAATAAAACAATTAACCTAAGAAATGTTTAATCAATTGAGTTAGTGAATGAAGTAAATAAAATGAAGTTTAACTCAAGAAAGCTTAAATAAAAATGAATTGCATTTGAAATGAGTTAGATAAAATAATTAATTTTAAGTAAATTAGTTTGTGTAACTTATAAACTTGAGAAATATTAAGCTGAAACAAATTTAAATTTTGTTGAATGTGAATGATAGGAAGTAAAAAAGAGTTTAACTTAAATGAAGTTGAATAAACCGAGAACAGAATCAAATGAAATAAATTTTAATTTAATTAACATTAAATGAATTGAATTGGATTTGAATATAACTAGATAAATTAGTAAAGTGGATTAATTCCACTTAAACTATAAAATGAATTAATAGAATGAATACAACTTGAATTATAAATGAAATGTTATATGAATTGTGAAAGAAGTTGCACGTGAATAAATGGATGTAAGAAAAAAATTAATATGAGTAATTGAATTGAATTTAAATTGGATGTAAATAAATTAAATGCAAATAGAATAAGTTTTAATAAAGTTGAAGGTAACTAATTGAATATAAAATAAGTTGATGGAATAAATTATAAAATGAAGTTAACTTAAGAGAAGTTGAATGAAATGAACTAATTATGTGAATCAGTGAATTAATATAAACTTAAGTTATGAAGTAATAATAAACATGAGTTGCATTTTACAAAAAGTTTATAATAAACTTAAATGGTTGTGAAATGGTTTATAAGTGATATTAGTATTAAATAGGATATACTAAGTGAAAATGAAATAAACCTAACTTAAATGATTTATAAAATGGACCATAAATGAATTTATATGAATATGTTAAATATAAGTGAAATAATTAAAATTTGAATAAATCAAATGTAAATGAAATAGATGTAAATAAATTGAAAGTAAACCAATTTATTGTTAATAAAAAATTTTGGATGTTAATAAGAAATGAACTGTATAAATTCACTATGGATATTGGATAATGTGAATTGACGTAGTTATGATCAAATTGAATGAATATTAATGGTTGAATAATTTCTCTTATTGTAAATTTTTGTTATAACTGTTTTGGTTTCGTATTGGTTTTTTTGTATTTGTGCATGTGTTTATGGTTCGGATTCACAATACATGTTGTATGGTTCTATTAAGCTCATACATGCTTTCTATATCTTTATATATGACTAATATCTTAAATTGAGTTGAGATAAGTACATACGAAGGCCGTTTGGACATATATACAGATTTTATATGCTTTTCGCTGCTTAATACGAGTGAATTCGCTCATATTAATAATAATAAGGTACATATCTCGGATTACATATCGCGCTTTTATATTTTTCCTTACGGGATGCCTCATCATTGAGATGAGATGTATATTTGGTGTATTTGATATATATTTTGGTTATATATTGTATTGTAAAAGAACTTCAACCGAGTCGCACAAAGGAGACGATGCCGAAATTTTCCGTAAAACTGGGTGTTCGAGAAATTTTGAAGTTTTAAAATTTTGTAACTTGTTTTTATAAATAAGTTGTAATTTCCGTAAGCGATTGGAGTAGCATAGTAAAAAATTTGTAAATAAGACTTAAAATTTGTATATTGATTATTTTGATTAAATATATCAAATGTTAAATTCCCTACTTAAACCCCTTTTCGAGGATGAAATGTTTTGAGTGGAGAAGAGTGTAATAACCCGTATTTTTTTAACTATTTTAAATTATTAAATCTAATATAACTATTGGATTAAAATGGTCGTAAGTTAAATTTAATGATTTATTTGTGTAAGTTAGTTATTATGAACATGAATGAAATTTGGAAATGACTTATTTCGATGATTTAGCCAATAATCAGTATTGAAATGGAATTTTATATATTTAATGCGTTTATAATCAATAGTTGGAATTGAATGATGAATATTGAATTACTGTAAAATGGAAGTAGTTTATTATTAGTTGAATTCGTTTAAAATTATATTTTATAAGTTCAATAACTTATATTGAAATATGTTGATTTATGGGATAATTAAATTATTTAAATAATTGAATCTTGAATTAATGTGGAAGAAAATGATATCGGAAATTGTTTTAAATTTTATTTAAATCTGAGTGAAGATTGTTAATATAAAAGTGAATAATTAGAAATTGGAAATTTCATATTATAATTAATGAGTAAAATAGCCATTTTGGTCACTGTCTTGGATTTCGACAAAAAATGTTTCATCGGATCTGTAATAGGGAATTATTATAGGATTTCAAGTTTCGTAGCAATTGGACTTGTGTTTGGCTGTGCGAGCTTGAAACGCGTATAAATTAATTTAAGGAATTCGATTAAAATTAATTGATTTTGAAAAGTTATCTTCTAAATATGATCGAATTAGGCCTCAATACTAGTTCCATTGTGTTCGTAATGGGGGTAAAACGTATAGATCGTCAGGCGACACGCGACATTTGGCGTTCGGAGTTTTCGTGGGCAAATTGGTTAGATATTTTCTAATATAGCATATATATTTCCTTTCCCATCTTCCAAAATATCATACAGGCAGCCACCAAATTGTCTTCCTTCATACTCCCTGACCCCTCTCTTATTTCAAACCGCACCTATCTCAGACAAAAAAAGCGAACGGAAAGGAAAAAACAAAACGCGATCGATCGATGATGGTTGCTAGTGCCTGGAGAGGTAACGAGCGGGTGGTTGTGGCGACAGTGAGGGTGGTGGTAGTACTTTAGGTCTTGCCTCTATCAATGTCGTTTTAGGGTTCCAATGATTCAAGTGGGTTCACGAGATTGCTCGCATGCACGTGTAGTTGGGGCTTGCACAGGCATTGGAGGTTAGGGGTTACGGCGGTGGAGGGGATGTCGTGCGATGGTAGTACAGTTTTATTAACATATAAAAAAAGTAAAAAGAAAAGAAAAATAATAACTCGAGTTGGAAGTCGCGACTTGCGAACGTGGTGATGGAGGAATGATGCACGAACGAGTAAATGGTTAGGTAATTAGCTTTATTTATTTTCATTGTGTTAATGTGAATGTTAATTAAGTTTTAATTGTATCTTATATTAAAATTGCATATCTATTTCTTACGAGGCTCGTTTTGAACGAAACGAATCACTTTGGAACCGTATTGACGAAGGCTTTGGAATGGAATCAAAGTGGAATTTATTTGAAGCTGGAAATATTTTTAGTTTCAAATAAAAGGTAAGTGTTTTATAACGCTTATAATGTACTAAAATATTTTTTGTTCGTTAAATTGATATCATGAAGTAAATCAATTTTATTGACTATTATTTGGTAATTTAGATTGACATATGAATTATCATCTAAAATTATTGTTAAAAATTAAAATTGACAGTTAAATTTGAAATTGTAATTTATTCGCCAATAAAATACCCGATATTGATAACTATGTAATTGTAATGAATTATTGGCTAATTTGGATGTTGATTGAAACTGAATGCTATTGGTTGATATGTTGACGGTAATTTGGATGTTTACTTATATTATATATATTCCATTATCACCCAGGATATCATTTGGAAGTATAAGATTGTTATTTTAATTATTTCGAACAAATTAAGAAATAGGTTGAAATGATATAAACCTATGAAATTTATTTTGGATTGAAATTATATATATCCATCCCTGAAATTAAATTAAAATAATTGTTTACTTGGCCATAGGATACAAAATTATATACGGACACCGAAGTGGTCAAATTAAGTGACTTAACATTTCGATTTGAAATTATTTATATTGATTTTGACTTTAAGAAATAAAGTCGAACATATGGAAGTGGAATCATTTTTGAACATGAGCTCGAAATGTTGAAATTTAAACTGGTAAAAGGAATTGTTTAATTAATCGAAGTTGGGATTTTGAAGTTATACTTGAAGTATGATTTGTGTTTCGAAAATTTATTGTTTTAAAAGATTTGGATTTTATCCGAATTCTGTAATATTGATAAGTAAACCTAATTTAAATCAATATTTCAAAATTGAGTTCGAAATTGAATTATTTTGAAGATTTGAATCTTAAATTGAATATTGGAGTTAAATTTGATATAAATGATTTAAATCGATATTTTGAAATTGAACTTGAAATTGATATAAAATTGAAATGGTTTAAAATTAGAACTGAATTGAAATGTAAACCATTAAATCGAATTGTTGATTCGAATTTGAAGTTAAAAATGAAAATCGAAATTGATTAGAATGGAAATTGGATTCGACGTTAATTCGAATTGAAATCAGAGTTGAATCGATTTAAATTGAAATGGAAATTGAAATTGATTTGAATTGGAAGGTTTGGAATTAATCGATTTGACGTTGAAACTATTTTCAAAATGAATTGTTTTATTATATAAACTGTTTAGAAACTTATCTTTTTAAATTTCTAAATTACTTTGATTTTCCGACCTATTTTACTATATAAACAATTTTAATACTCAAACTATCTTATATTAACTATTTTAACTATTTTCAAATTATTCAAGCCATTTTCAAAAAATCAATCTTGTCAGAGTGGGAATTGTTTATATTTAAATTACAGATTTAAATACGAATTAGGTTAAAATGAAGTATATTCTAAACTGAAATTCGAAATAAATTTGGTGGCGAAATTGAGATTTTAAGGCAAAAATGATTTTCAAGTGAAATGGTATATTTTGAGTAAAAATAATGATTTCAAACTGAATTTGATTTTGAAGCGAGTATGAGATTTTGATATCAGCTATGAATCGCTTTCGAAATGTAAAATTGCCAACCGGCATGTAAAACGATGTTTGGTTGCTAAAGAGACTAGGACTTCTTATTGGTATACTCTCTGTCAATATTGGAACCACTTAAACAACTGTGTACGCGGAGGAGACACTAGAACGAAGTGGTTGGATTTGGCATCGTTCCTGGATTTGGAAAAAGAACAATGATGGATAGATCCTGACACTTGTGCCAATTTGAAATGCCTAAAACAAGACGGCTTGACAAGGCCAAGAGGGCTAGCTACCCCAAGCAGACATCCATTCTTCAAATTTCTTTTTGGACTTGGTCCGTACTCTTACTTTGATGTAGGTTTTGATTTGTACACCCTGGACTAGATAAGGGATGGATGGACGCAGTGGACGCTCGTGGCTATGATTCGTTACCATCAGCCCTACGATCCAAACTAGTAGTATCCTATCTTGGACATTACCTCACGTATCTTTTCATACTTTCATCCCTATAAGTGACTCCAATGATTTTGGCATAGTGTTGTCACATCATGGTGCATCCCTATCCCCCGACATGCTACTAGGACGCTATATGAAAATTATACGATAATGCTTAAAAACGCATTAAAGGGGATTAATGTAAAGCCTTAACGCTAAGAAAAATATTTATTTTACCGATTAGACATTATATATATAGCATATTCTACTATATATAAATAATTTGATGGATCCTTAAGAGATTGAAAATCCCATAATATCTCTTGAGTTATTGCATGCACGTTATACACCGGATAGGAGATGTGAAACCCCATAAACACATCTGACGATACTACATTCATGTTATGTAATATCAATTTGACTCACATAAGGATATTTTTGTCCTGACTCGAATGTTTTTCTTTTCATTAAGCTCAGGCCAGCCCTCAGTATTTCAGCACGTTAAAAATCATTTTTTGAAGGATGAAGATGAAGATTTGGTATATTATTACTATTATTATTATTGCATCATGTTGTTTGCTGCATTATGTTACTTATCCCTGTTGTATATATAACTCTAATAAATGTTGTAAAAATTATAATCAAATGTATAATATAAACAGCTTCATGGACCGATTATTTTATTATTATATTTAATCGTTTTGTTCCTAGATTCTATGTTATTTTCTTCTTCTTTTCATATTTTTCTTATTTAACCCCATTGATAATCTATATTCTGGATTTTTTGAGTCGGACATGTGTGGATTATTGTTAATTTAAACCTTCTAAAACATTGGTCATCACAGAATTTATGGTTCATATGCAAGCACTAATTTACGTTCCTAGTCATACCTGTTGCCTTGTTGTAACGACCCGGATTTTTGACTTTTAATTTGGAATATTTAAATGGTTTTAAATATTGGATTTGGAATATAAATTGATTATTGGATATAAAGATTCTAATTGAAAATTATAGAATAAATTTAAAAGTTCAAAATATAGCGAATTATTGAATGAATTAAATTATTGAATTAATAATTAGAAATCGTTTAAATATTTGAATTTGAATCGAAAATGATTTATAATGTTAATATAAATTTTATTTGAATTATAAATGAGTTAATAAGTTTTTGAAATTGAAATTTCAGTAATTTTGTAAAATTTTAAATCGTCGATTTTATCGACACGGTAAATTAGTGATCCGAGGCACTATCTCGGATTTTGACGAAACCCATTTCACTAGATCCTATTAGTGTATTATTAACGAATTTCAAATTTCATAGCATTTGGATTTACCGTAAGGTCGTACGATTTGAAAACGCCTAGAAATAATTTAATTTATTTAATTTTAAATAGTCGATTTAAAAGCTGTCTTCTGCATACGATCAAATTAGGCTTTGAATCTTGTTTTATTAGGTTCAGAATAGCGGCACGGCATTCCTCGATAGGGATTCTAAATAAATAGCCTGGTATTCGGAAATTTGATAACATATGGTCATATCAATTTAATACATTTGGTCATTTCTTTCATTCAAAGCTACCCTACCTTATGAATGATGCCGACCTACCCTTTCCCTTCTTGTTTTAGATCGAGATTTCAACCTCTCTTTCTCCATTTGAAAACGACGTTAAAAAAAATTGAACGCGATGGTGGAGCGACTAGCGGAGATTGGCAAGGGCGAAGCTCGCTGGTGGGAAAGAAGCTTGGGCTTGTGCGCTTTAGGGTTTGGCTATGTATCGTGCTTGTCGATTGAAGACTCGAGGGGGAGGCATCAGGGTCGAGTTGATCGGTGGAGGGGATGCTCGCAATTCCTTGCGGCGTGTGGTAGTGTGAAGGAGAGCTACGAAGCGATGTCGCAGTTTTTTTATTAAGTGTAGCAAGGGGAAAGCTCAATGCTTTCGATCGATTAGGTTTTTCTTCATGTTGGCGGTAGCCAGCGGTGAGGCGATGGGTGGGTTGTCAGGGGTGGTCGGTGGTAAGCTGAAGTAGAGGTCGTTCGACGATTATAAAAAAATAGCATGGAGGCATGGGGTTGCGATTTGAATTATGAGGGGGTATGCGAGTCAAGGCTAGTCGGGGGTGGAGCCTAGTGGAGGAAGGGGCGGATATAGGCGAAATGTACTGAGATAAGCTTTCGGCCATGGTTTTTGAGTTTGCAGTTAGTAGCAGGAGTTATTTTTGGAGAAGAAGGGTTTGCTAATAATTAGGTAAATAAAGTTGTTAAGTATTTAATTAAAGAAAATAATTATTTTATTTAAAATTGAATGCTTATTAAACTAATTACTCATTCACACAAGGTTTAAATATGGCAAGATCAGTGGCGTGGGATTCGAAATGACGTAGAATATGAAATAAAAATCAGAATAGATTTGCAATTAAAAATTAAGGTGAGAAATTCTCACTCATTTGGATTGTTGAGTTTAACCTTAAGTGGTTTAAATTAATTATTGGATGCTTGGTCAAATTTATAAATTATTATTATCTGTTGAATAATGTATTGTATATTTAGAGTGTATATATTAGTAGCTGGATTAATGTTCTTCATATTTTAGCGGATGAGACCCTATGCACCCCGTATAATAGCGGATGATCCTATATACTGAGATATCCTCCTCAAAATAGGATTGGTATTTTTATGTTGTATTAACTTTGTGGATGCAGGGAAATAGGTTGTAGGAACCCAATAAGATTCCTCAAAAATTTATATCAATTGGTTTCCATGTATAAAAACATATCATGTGTTAGACAAATCTGTTAGAGATTATTGTTGTGATCGAATAATTGGATGCTATAGTAGCACTGGCCTAACTTTTGATATTTTATACCATAATTTTTTTTTTTGAAATTTGAAAAGATTTAAAAGGATATTTTGAATATAAATATTTATATCGAAATTTGGATTAATTTTATGAAATTGATATTGTAAAAGCAATAATTATTTTGGCTTGTATTTAACTATTTGTAAAAATATTTTAAATAGAGATTTTAAAATAATTTATATAAATGATTTATAAACAATGAATTTTAAAATGATATTCTTAAAAAATATGAAAAGAAGTTGAAATCGATATTTAAAATAGATTTGTGAAATATATGGAATTTATTAAGAAATGGATTTACAAAATGGGATTTTATAAATGAAATTGTTTTATAAACAAGTGGAAACTCAAAGGAGTTTATAAATTTATGTCGATGTATATAAATAAGCGTAAAATGATATCAATTGATAAATTGGGAATATAAATTCATAGGGTGAATTTATATCAGAATATGGAAATCGGTTTGAGGAAAAATAGTGCTTTCTATTTTTGAAATGTGAGAATGGTTAAGGGAACGGAAATGAAATCGATGTGTTATGAACCAAGAGGGATTAACAAATTGAATTAGATATTGGGATTTTAAAAATATATATTTTTATCTAGAAGTTAAATTGTTTTTAAAGAGATTTTTTATTTATTCATACTATGTAATTTAAACCTTCTTTAGAAATAAAATTCTTCGAAAGTGATTTTTTCAAATATTTAATATTAGTTGAAATAAATTCCTAATTTTTATAATAAGCTTTGTAAATCAGTTTGTTATTTAAAGACTAAATAAGGAATGAAGCGTCAAAGTTTTTTAAAGTATTTTAAAATTTTGAGTAATTACTTAAACGTATTTTCATAAATAAATTATCATTCTTTAAAAATACTTATCACACATATATAGAGTTTTGTAAATGATTTGAATTTATTTATAAACACTGCCGAGATGTGAAAATGGACATGGTTTTTAGAAGTTGTAAATGGATAGATGAGATTATAAGTGATTATAATCGACTTTGGAAAATGTAAAGGAATTAATAGAAATTCCAAAATGGAGGAGATAGGATAAGAAAAACTCTTACGTATTGATTTTAGAAATAATTTTAGAAAAATTGATTATAATATTTTTCCTAAGTGAGAAAACGATGGTTTTTGAAAATAATTAGAGACAACGGATTTATATCGAGATATTTTCTAAGTAATGGGTTATAAATCTAAGCTCGAAATATTTTGCTAACTGTTGAAGTGAGGTACGAGTGGAAATATCCTACTATGGAATAAAGTATTCGGGAAAATATTTTCAAATACTAATAAATTTTGAAGAGATTTAAATATATATCTTTGCAAAGATATTTTGAAATGAATGTTTTAAAGAATTATAGACAATGGCCTAGTGACCGCTTATGGATGTTATTTGATAGTTAAATAACAGACTATCAATATTGGCCAATTTCGTTAATCATTCAAAGAGACCGGGATCAGATTTAAATATCAGAAACCACTTCGATCTGGTTTGAACATTACGAATGGATATCATAAAGATAGTGAAGACCGTGATTCGATTTGTCCAAACCCAGGACAACGTGTATGGACGAATGCTATCAGAACATTGTTATTGGAGGACGATGAGCATTCTAAGTCGAAATGTCCTTGACGATAACGTTTTGCCTCAATCCTCATCAACCGAGAATGACTAAAACATGGGAGATGTTGCAAGGCTAAGTGGGTCGCATCCAATTAGGGTATGTTATCACTTTTATAGACGCCCTTAGAGATATATATAAATTATGGATTTGGTTGTGCATGCAAAAGGGAGCGCTCAATTTTAAGGTTAGGAATACCCAAGGTGATAATATAGTCGGTACTATATAGGCTAAGGGTAGGCCGGTCTTGTGTAGTAGGGGATCCCGGCGAGGTCCTCGGTAATTTTTTAGATGTGTACTGTAGTTGGTGGCAACCCAATAGCTCAATCATTGTATGGAATCCATTTTCCAATATGAGCCTTTACAGTTTTGGTCGTAGAGCCTAGCGTGCTGGAATTTAATTAATGTAACAATTTCGGCTATTTGAATAAGTATCTGTACTTAAACACTATTATAATATCAGATGATTTTGATACAAAATGTTTTGGTTATAAAATGTTTTGGTTATCGTAAGGCAAAAACCCATTGTGTTTATGTGTGTCTTAGTCCTACGAGATACCTTTATTTTTCAAAGGATTTTTATAATAAAAATAATTCAAATTGAGTGCGTTTCTCACGCTAGTTTTTCATACTGACTTGGGTGTTATATTATTATAATGCTCGGTCATACCGAGTATATAGATTTTGGATAGGATGCTACAGAGCTGAGGAGACGAATTGAATGACAGAGACATATCTCCGTACTTGGTTTATATTTTCCGTTGTGTGAGGACAAGTTATTGTAACTATCCAGATTCATGTATTGATTGTTGTACTCTGATGATTGTAAATATATAACAATTCAAACTCTTTTGTATAAAAATATGTTATTATGGATTATATTTTTTGCTCCGCTGTGATTGTGAGATTCTATGTTGTTGCTTTTGTTTCTTCTTCTATCGTTTTCTTCTTCACCTCTAATGATCTGGAATTTCCGACACTTAATTGATCGGCGTGCTATACAGTGAACGTATTAATGTAAATTTTCAAGGGTCCAAAATTCTGGTTTGTTACATGTGGTATCAGAGCTGATGGTTAAGTGAGAATATTCGTTTTGGTGGGGATTACTCATTAGAGATAGGGTCAGTAGTACCATAGAAAGAGTTTGAGTGTATTAATATATTTGAGCGCGTATTTGTTACTGAATATAAAATGTTTTATATTGTGTTGATTTATCAGCTGAGTGGCATATAAATTCTGGTCGAATAGTAGGATGCCACTAAATCAATTGGAGTTTCTAAACACTTGACCACGGTAAACTGACACCGTATGGTTTTGAAGCGGGTAAATGAAATAATTTTACCCAAATATATTTTGATATGAAAGCAATAATTTTCTAAAATTATTATAGTACATTGGAGAGTTTGGTTGATATTGTTATAATCTAAAAAGATTACAAAATTGGAAATGGATTATAAAAAAAATTAATTGTATAAGTATGGATAATTAATTGACTTAAAAATAAAATTTTGTTTAAATCAGAATTTGGAAAATTAAATCCCGGAAATTTTTTGAAAATATTTTCTAAAGTGATTGAAAATAAGTAATAGTATTATTATTTTGGAGATATTTTTGAATAGGAAATGGTTTTAAATGGATTTTGAAGTGATAAAAGCACTGAACTCACTTCGATAGCCTGGAAAGTAATCCAGATGATGACTGTGCAACATCATCGGTATCCATTTCGAGTTTCTAAATGATGGATTGCTATAGGGGACTTTTTTTCGAGATTGTTTTAGGAAAAATAATTTGATATAAAATTCCAAAAGAGATTTGTTTTGGATGAGGTTGGTTTAAATTTAAAAAGTATGATTTGCGAATCTCGTGATTTCTAAATGGTTTAAATTTAAACCAGGTGTTTGAATTCTAAAATTTTCAACTATATGTTTTGTGAAACCAGAAGAAAAATAAGTTTTTGAATTTATAACATGGAGTGAATTCCTATATGGAATATAATTTAAATACGGTAGAGTTCATAAAATTAAGATAGTACAATAATAATTATGTGGATTAAAAATTTAATCTAAAGTAAGATTAAATTTAATTGTGATGGAATTATAATTGAATTTAACTTAAGTAAGTTAAATTAAATTGAATGAATCGAAATTTAACTTAAGCCAAGTTAAATAAAATTGAGTTGGATTTGAATTGAATTGAAAAATAAAATTTGGGAATTATAAATGATACTGAATGGAATTGAATATAGGGTTTGAATTGTAAAGTGGTTATATAACTATGAGTTATAGGCTAGTGAGTGGAATAAAAATATAAGTGGAAAAGAAATTCTGGAATTGTGAATAAATCTGTGAATAAATGGCAAGTGAATAAATTGGTTTTAAATCAATTTGGAATGGATGTGGATTTGTTAGGTATAAATGTAAATGTAATATAAGCAAATTTGGTTGTAAATCATTCGAATTGGATAAAATGATAAACGAATCAATGTAAAGTAATTAAATTAGTATTGGTACCTTGTAATTGCTTATAAATACATGTTTAACATGTTTAATTGGAGCAAAGTATGTGTTTAAATAGTTAAACGAATGAAATGTTATTAATATTTCATGTTTTAGTACTTACATATTTAAATTGAGTAAATACAGGTACCCGGAGGCTATTGGGCTAGATTTGGGTTGCAAAATTGAATATAAAATAAGCCACTTGCTTAAAAACTATAATATAAGGTATGTTTTCATACTAAATTCTGCAAATGATTTAAATATTGTTATATATTGTGTTTTCTGACCGTGTGGGTTAATGTATATATTTTTATCTCTCTTGTCATATTGCAAAAGGCCCTCCGTACAAGGGAGACTGTGCCAAAAAAAATTGAGAATTTAGGGTACTAGAAACCATTTAAATTTTTTTAACTTAAAAAGGTTGTTTTTGAATTAAAACTGAAAGAAAGTGTTTTGAATCAGATGTGGGAATTAAATGTTAGGATGAAACTAAAGGGTTTAGAAGGGGAATGTCAAGTTTTAACAAAGTGGTTTTGATAAGTTAATGAGTTTGGAGCATTTTCCAACCTTAGCAATTTCGGGGATGAAATTCTTTTAAGGGGGAAGGAATGTACTGATCCAAATTTTTCAACGTTTGATTTGGAATATTTAAATGGTTTTAAATATTGAATTTGGAATATAAATTATTTATTGGATATAAAGATTCTTATTGAAAATTTTAGAATGAATTTAAAAATTCAAAATATAGCGAATTATCAAATGAATTAAACTGTTGAATTAATAATTGGAAATCGGTTAAATAATTGAATTGGAACAGAATGTGAATCGAAAATGATTTCTAATATTGATATAAATTTTATTTGAATTATAAATGAGTTAATAAGTTTTTGAAACCGAAATTTCAAGTGATTTTGTAAATTTTTGAATCGTCGATTTTATCAACACGTTAAATTAGTGATCCGAGGCACAGTCTAGGATTTTAACGAAACCAGTTCCATTGGATCCAAAATAGTGTATTACTATTGGATATCAAATTTTGTAGCATTTGGGTTTACCGTTTGGTCGTACGATCTAAAAACGCCTAGAAATAATTTAATTTATTTAATTTTAAATTGTGGATTTAAAATTCTATCTTCTCCATACGATAAAATTAGGCTTCGAAACTTATTTCATTAAGTTCGGAATAGCGGTATAACATTAGGATCGCAAGGTGGCATGCCTCCATAGGGAATCAAAATAAATAGCCTGGTATATGGAAATTTAATAACATATGGTCATATTAATTTATAACCTTTTGTCATTTCTTTCATTCAAAGCCATCCTACCTCTTGAATGATGCAGACCTACCCTTTCCCTTCTCGTTTTAAATCGAGATTTTGACCTCCCTTTCCCAGTTCGAAAACGACATTTAAAAAAAATTGAATGCGATTATATCTCGATGGCGGAGCGACTAGTGGAGATTGGAAAGTGCGACGTTCACTTGTAGGGAAGAAGCTTGGGCTCGCGAGTTTTAGGGTTTGGCTGTGTATCATGCTTGTCGATTGGAGACTCGAGAGGGAGGTGCTAGGAAAGAGTTGATCGGCGGAGGGGATGCTCACAAATCTAGGCGGCATGAGGCAGCGTGAGGGAGAGCTGCGAAGCGATGTCACGATTATTTTTCTTTCTTGAGTGCGGCAAGGGGAAGGCTCGATGCTTTCGATCGATTAGGGTTTGCTTCATGTTGGCGGTAGGCAGCGGCGAGGCGATGGGTGGGTTGTCGGCGGCGAGCTAAAGTAGAGGTCGTTCAGCGATTATAAAAAAATCGCGTGGAGGAAGAGGTTGCGATTTGAATTAAGAGGGGATTTTGTGAGTCATGGAGAGTTGGGGTGGAGCCTGGGGGAGGATGGAGGCAGAGCTAGGTGAGATTTAGTGAGATAAGCTTTCAGCCATGGTTTTTGAGTTTGCATTTAGTACCAAGAGCTATTTTGGAGAAAAACTGATTGTCTTTAATTAGGTAATTAAACTTAATTATGTAATTAAAAATAATAATTATTTTATTTAAATTTTAATGCTTATTAAACTAATTACTTATTCATACGAGGTTCAAAAATGACAAGATTAGTGGCGTAGGATTCGAAATGACATAGAATACGAAATAAAAATTGCAACTGATTTGCAATTAAAAATCAAGGTGAGAAATTCTCACTTATTTGGATTGGCGAATTAAATCTTAAATAGTTAAAATTAATTATTAGGTACTTGGTTGAATTTATAAATTATTATTATCCATTGAATGATATCTTATACATATAGAGCATATATATTATAGTTGGATTGATGTTTCCACATATTTTAGCGAATAAGACCCTATGCCCCCCGCATAATAGCGGATGACCATATATACCGCGATATCCACTTCGACTTAGGATTGTTGTTTTTATGTTGTATTAATATCTGTGGATGTAGGGAAACAAGTTAGAGGGATCCAACTGGATTCCTCAAAAATTTATATTGATTGTTTTTCATATATAAAAATATATGATGTGTTAGAATAATCGGTTATAGATTATTGTTGTGATTGAATAATTGGATGTTATAGTAGCACTGGCCTTACTTTTGGTATTTCAAATACCATTTTTTTTTTTGAAAATTTGAAAAGATTTAAAAGGAGATTTTGAATATAAAAAACTTTATACCGAAATTTGGATTATTTTTAATAAATTGATTTGGGTAAACACAATAAATTATTTTGGTTTGTATTTAACTATTTGTAAAAATATTTTAAAAAAATATTTTAAAATAATTTATATAAATCATTTTTAAACGATGGATTTTTAAACGATATTTCTGGAAAATATATAAAAAGAGTTGAAATTGCTATTTTAAATAGATTTGTGAAATATATGGAATTTGTTAAGAAATGGATTTGTAAAATGGGATTTTGTAAATGAAATTAGTTTTGAAAACAAGTGTAAGCTCAAAGGAGTTTATAAATTTATACTGATGTTTATAAAAAAGGGTAAAACAATATCAATTGATAAATTGGAAATATAAATTCATAGGGTGAATTTATATCAGAATATGGAAATCGATTTGAGGAAAAATAGTGGTTTCTATTTTTGAAATTTGAGAATAGTTAAGGGAACGGAAATGAAATCGATGTGTTATGAATCGAGATGGATTAATAAATAGAAATGGACATTGGGATTTTAAAAATATTTATTTTTATTGAGAAGTTAAATTGTGTTAAAGTGAATTTTTATTCATTCAACCTATGTAATTTAAAGCTGCTTTATTAATATAACTCTTCGAATGTGGATTTTTTTTCAAATATTTAATATTAGTTGAATTAAATTCCTAATTTTTATAATAGGTTTCGTAAATCAATTTGTTATTTGAAAATGAAATAAGGAATAAAGTATCAATATTTATTAAAGTATTTTAAAATTTTAAATAATTACTTAAAAATGTTTTTAGAAATAAATTATCATTTTTAAAAAATACTTATTATACATAAATAGAGTTTTGAAAATGATTTGAATTTATTTATAAACTCTCTCAAGATGTGAAAACGGGTATGAATTTTAGAAGTTGTAAATGAATAGACGAGATTATAAGTGAGTACAATCGACTTTGGAAAATGTAAAGGAATTAGTATGAACTCCGAAAATGTAGGAGATAGGATAAGAAAAACTCTAAAATATTGATATTAGAAATGATTTTGGAAAAATGAATTATAATATTTTCTTATGTGAGAAAATGACAGTTTTTGAAAATATATAGAGATGAAGGATTTATATCGATATATTTTCTAAGTAATGGGTTATAAATCGAAGTTGAAAATATTTCACTGAGGTACGGGTGGAAATATCCTGTTATGGAATCAAGTATTCGAAAATGTTTTCAAATATTGATAAATTAGAAAGAGATTTGATTATATATCTTTGTAAAGATATTTTGAAATGAATGTTTTAAAGAATTATATATAATGGCCTAGTGACCGCTTATGGATGTTATTTGATAGTTAAATAGCAGACTATCAATATTGACCAATTTCGTTAATCATTTCGAAGAGACCGGGATCAGATTTAATTCTCCAAAACCACCTCGATCTGGTTTGAACATCGCGAACGGATATCGGCAAGATAGTGAAGATGGTGATTCGGTTTGTCCAAAGCCTAGACAAATTATATGGACTAATGCTATCAGAACATCGTCATTGGAGGACGTTGAGCATTCTTAGTGGAAGTGTTCTTGAAAGGTAACATTTTGTCTCAAGCCTCATAAACCAAAAATTACTAAAACAAGTGAGATGCAGCAAGGCTAAGTGGGTCGCACCCAATTAGGGTATGTTATCACTTTTCTAGGAACCCTTGAATATGTATATAAATTATGAATTTGGTTGTGCATGGAAAATGAGTGCTCGATTTAAGGTGGGAACACCAGGGGTGATAACATATTCGGTACTATCCAGGTTAGGGGTAGGCCGGTCTTGTGTAGCAGGGGATCCCGGCGAGGTCCTCGGTACATTTTTCTAGACGTGTACTATGGTTGGCGATACCCCAGTAGCCCAATCATTGTATGAAATCCCTTCTCCAATAAGAGCCTTTACAGTTTTGGTTGTAGAGCCTAGTGTTCGGACGACGGAAATTCTATTGGTTTAGAAAACCGTCGAACGAATTTAAATTAAAAATAACCGCAAGCGCACGGTGTACGAATGTAGCACGTGGCGAATACGGGTCGATCCGCAGGGAATTGATGATTTTAAAAATTTCTATTCAATCAAATTATACCAAAGTCGAGTGAAATTGTTGAATAGAACTAAAATGAAGCTAAACTAGAATTGAAATGTGATTAGTAAACTATTGAACTAGAGAACAATTTAGGGATAAATCCACTCCCATATTTTTGTAAATCAACAAACAATAATTTATGATCTCTAGTTTTGACATTAAGTGAAATATTGTTGTATTTATCATAAGTATGGTTTGTTTATGTTATTAATTAACATAACTCAAACCATCAAACTATAATACAACACATAAACCACTTATCTATTCTAATGAAAATGAAGCCAAAGCAAAAGCTAATTTAAGTATGATCTATTTACTATTGTAATTAGTAACATAGATCATAAAATTTCATTTTTACTTTCATTTCAAAATCAAAAATGGATTAGCAAATGATGATGCAAATTGTGTTTATGTTGAATAAGAATAGCTCATTTGCATAAACAATATAAGCTATCAAACCCACTTGTATAAACTTGCATCAAAACTTACTTCATGAAGCATAGACCAAAAGAGATCATAAATCATAAAATGTTGATATTACATAAAGTTAGAGAGCTTCATCACCCCTAAATTGAAGGAGTTTAGCTACTCATTTGTGGCATTAAAGCAACACATGTAAGTTTCAACATTAAAAAGAAAAGAGAATAGAAAATAAGCAAAGAAAGCAAAGAGATTAGCTACTAACTACTTGCATAAATGTAAATCTAAGCTATGAGCATAAAGAGAAAGAGAGCATAAAAATAAACATTAACAATAAAATAAAGAAAAACATGTAGAAAAGAGAGAAGAAAGAGGCTTGAAAGCCATTTTTATTTCATAGAACATTGAGCTTACACTTGATTTCTTAATTTCCTAAGTAAATGAAAGAGTAGAAGATGATCTTCATGTACATAAGAGGGCTATTTATACATGCATAAAACCCTAATTCTCTTTTTAGGGAGCTTCCCAAAATACCCTTGAGGTGGTGTAGCCTCCAAGTGATCATTAACATTCACTAATCCCCCACTTAATATGTACATAAAGCTTTAAGTCCTTTTAGCATGTGCTTAGCTTCTAATTGGAAGTTAGGTAAGTGGGTGGGGTCCTCCATGATCTTGAACTTGAATTATTTCCTCTTCATTCCTTTGTATTTCCTTGTGAATGCATGTATCTTCATATAAGCCTCTTCCATATGCATCCAAATTTCTATAAAAATAATCAAAAAATGTCCAAGTAAAAATTCTTACATTGACACATGCACAAAAATGACCGTTTTGCCCTTGAATGATGATGAAAATATGATGGTTTGGAAATAATTGAATTTTGGTTTTAAACATGTTAAAATTCCCAAATATGATGATTATTTAAATAAAAAGAGATAAAATATGGATGTAAATATATGCACTAATACGTGCACATCAAATACCCCCACACTTATCTTTTTATTCGTCCTCGAATAAAGGAAAACTAAGATAAATCCGTTTTCGTAGGGAGCACGATTGCATTGAGCGTATGCAACAAGCCGTTAAACCTCTGGGTGTCCCCAGTAGGACGAGTGTTGTCTCGTGAGGGTTTTCAGCGGATACTACCCACAAAATACAAATGCTGGATGAAAATATTTACAAATTGCAAGATTTATTTACAAAGAGATGAATGCGAATTTTTTGGAAATATTTACGAATGAAGGATCTATTTTTAAATTGACACAAATAAGTTAAATACAAGTTTTGGTCATTGTCTTGAAAATTTAAGTCATTTACTCGTCAAAATTTCCAATAAAAATCAAGTTGTCATGACAGATAGACCATAGTTTGGCTAGTTGTTTCGGTTGATAACACAATGTAATTATGAAATGGATCCTTAATTGATTATCAAAGTTTATTAAAGTGGTATTTTCATTTCTTTTCAATAACAAGTTAGGTCAAACAAGTTAAAATAGTGCTAGGATTTCAATTGCTAGCTCTCTCATTATTTGCAAGAAAAATTACACACCTAGCTCAGGTAAACTGAGGCCAGATATACCACCCATGCACTGCCTTTCGGGCTTATGTGAGGGGAGTACAGAGCATGGCGAGTGTACACACTTTCGTGCATACACCTATCGACCGTAGGTGGTTTTTATTAAGTCTGTTCTCTTTTTTTTTATATGTGTTCCATACATGCATAACCGTGAGGACTTTTAAATGAGTATGAAAGCACATAATCAAAGATTTCAAGTAATTCACTCATGCATAACCGTGAGGACTTTTAAATGAGAGTGAATACTTTGGATGTTATTATTTTGTTTTTTGTTTTTTTTTATATATATTTTTTAAGAGAGAGAGTTTAGCAAAATCATCTTAGCACCATTTAACTTAGAAGACAAAAATGTTATATCCTTTATTTTAAATTTACCACTTTTTAAACAACGATTTTCAATTAGAACATACTTCACAATTAACATAAATGAACCTTCCTATATACTAGTAAAACCATTGTTATTTGTAATCAAACTTCATTTTTATTTTTCTTAAGACAAATAAATTTTCAAAAATTTCAATTTATTAACCAAAACTTATACTTATCCCATAGTGTTTCTTCAAAAATAAATCAAAACGGTAAAAAGAAAATGTTTCTGAGATTTAGGAATTTTGAGATTTTTTTTTTTTGAAGAAAATGAAAATTCAAAAATGCCATGAAAAACTAAAAAATAAAAATAAAAATGAGACTCCCCCCACACTTAATTTTGACTGTGTCCCCATAGTCGATGCATGATATAATGAGTGTAACGGGGAAAAATATGTACATATTTACAAAAGAGGGTTAACATTCTTACTAGACGTAGCTTGGCTCATGAAGGATCATGAGCTCCTCCTCTTGGTTATCGGGAAATTCCAAGAAGGGTTTTAAACGATGACCGTTGACTTTGAAAATCGATCCATCCTTTGGGTTTTCTATTTCTATGACACCATGTGGAAAAACAGTTCGTACCACAAATGGTCCGGTCCACCTTGATTTAAGTTTCCCAGGGAATAAATGAAGTCTTGAGTCATATAAAAGAACTTTCTGGTTAGGCGAAAAATTTTTCCTTAGGATTGACTTGTCATGAAAAACTTTGGCTCTTTCTTTGTAAATTTTCTCGTTTTCATACGCGTCGTTCCTAAGTTCTTCTAGTTCGTTGAGTTGTAATTTTCGATTTTCGCCAGCTTCTTCATAATCAAAGTTTAAATTTTTTTATTGCCCACAACGCTTTGTGTTCAATTTCAACGGGTAAATGGCAAGCTTTACCATAAACTAAACGAAAAGGGGACATCCCAAGGTTAGTTTTAAAAGCAGTACGGTAAGCCCAAAGCGCGTCGGTCAATTTCTGAGACCAATCTTTTCGATTTTTATTGACAGTTTTCTCCAAGATTTGTTTTATTTGTCGATTTGAAACTTCAACTTGGCCACAAGTCTGAGGATGATATGGAGTGGATAACTTGTGGGTTATCGAGTATTTTTTTATTAAAGTTTCAAAAGAACGGTTGCAAAAATGGGTTCCGTTATCACTGATTATTGTGCGAGGTGTGCCGAACCTCGAAAAGATGTTTTCTTTAAGAAATTTCACAACAATTCTGTGGTCATTGGTTTTGCAAGGAACAGCTTCGACCCATTTTGAAACGTAATCGACAGCGAGAAGGATATACAAGTTTCCAAAGGAATTGGGAAAAATGCCACTTTATGGTCAAACAAGGCATTGTCCTTGGACATATCATCTCAAACAAAGGCATTGTCCCCGGCAACGGCGCCAAAAACTTGTTCGGACGACGGAAATTCTATTGGTTTAGAAAACCGTCGAACGAATTTAAATTAAAAATAACCGCAAGCGCACGGTGTACGAATGTAGCACGTGGCGAATACGGGTCGATCCGCAGGGAATTGATGATTTTAAAAATTTCTATTCAATCAAATTATACCAAAGTCGAGTGAAATTGTTGAATAGAACTAAAATGAAGCTAAACTAGAATTGAAATGTGATTAGTAAACTATTGAACTAGAGAACAATTTAGGGATAAATCCACTCCCATATTTTTGTAAATCAACAAACAATAATTTATGATCTCTAGTTTTGACATTAAGTGAAATATTGTTGTATTTATCATAAGTATGGTTTGTTTATGTTATTAATTAACATAACTCAAACCATCAAACTATAATACAACACATAAACCACTTATCTATTCTAATGAAAATGAAGCCAAAGCAAAAGCTAATTTAAGTATGATCTATTTACTATTGTAATTAGTAACATAGATCATAAAATTTCATTTTTACTTTCATTTCAAAATCAAAAATGGATTAGCAAATGATGATGCAAATTGTGTTTATGTTGAATAAGAATAGCTCATTTGCATAAACAATATAAGCTATCAAACCCACTTGTATAAACTTGCATCAAAACTTACTTCATGAAGCATAGACCAAAAGAGATCATAAATCATAAAATGTTGATATTACATAAAGTTAGAGAGCTTCATCACCCCTAAATTGAAGGAGTTTAGCTACTCATTTGTGGCATTAAAGCAACACATGTAAGTTTCAACATTAAAAAGAAAAGAGAATAGAAAATAAGCAAAGAAAGCAAAGAGATTAGCTACTAACTACTTGCATAAATGTAAATCTAAGCTATGAGCATAAAGAGAAAGAGAGCATAAAAATAAACATTAACAATAAAATAAAGAAAAACATGTAGAAAAGAGAGAAGAAAGAGGCTTGAAAGCCATTTTTATTTCATAGAACATTGAGCTTACACTTGATTTCTTAATTTCCTAAGTAAATGAAAGAGTAGAAGATGATCTTCATGTACATAAGAGGGCTATTTATACATGCATAAAACCCTAATTCTCTTTTTAGGGAGCTTCCCAAAATACCCTTGAGGTGGTGTAGCCTCCAAGTGATCATTAACATTCACTAATCCCCCACTTAATATGTACATAAAGCTTTAAGTCCTTTTAGCATGTGCTTAGCTTCTAATTGGAAGTTAGGTAAGTGGGTGGGGTCCTCCATGATCTTGAACTTGAATTATTTCCTCTTCATTCCTTTGTATTTCCTTGTGAATGCATGTATCTTCATATAAGCCTCTTCCATATGCATCCAAATTCCTATAAAAATAATCAAAAAATGTCCAAGTAAAAATTCTTACATTGACACATGCACAAAAATGACCGTTTTGCCCTTGAATGATGATGAAAATATGATGGTTTGGAAATAATTGAATTTTGGTTTTAAACATGTTAAAATGCCCAAATATGATGATTATTTAAATAAAAAGAGATAAAATATGGATGTAAATATATGCACTAATACGTGCACATCACCTAGCATACTGGAATTTAATTAATTTAACAATTTCAGCTATTTGAATAAGTATTTTTACTTAGACACTATTATTATATCAGATGATTTTGATATAAAATGTTTTGGTTATCGTAGGGTAAAAGCCCATCATGTTTATGTGTGGCGTGTTTTACGAGATACCTTTGTTTTTTAAAGGATTTTTATAACAATAATAATTCAAATTGAGTGTGTTTTCTCACGCTGGTTTTCCAGATTGACTCAGGTGTTATTTTATTATAATGCTTGGGTCAGACCAAGTATATAGATTCTGGATTGAATGTTATGGAGCTTAGGAGACGAGCTGGATGACAAAGATGTATCTCCGTACTTGGTCTATATTTTCCGCTTTGTGGGGACATGTTATTATAACTGTCCAGATTGATGTGTTGATTGTTGTACTCCGATGTTTATAAATATATAATAGTTTCAAATTCTTTTGTATAAAAATCTATTATTATAGATTATATTTTTTGTTCTGCTGCGTTTGTGAGATTCTATGTTGTTGTTTCTATTTCTTCTTCTATTTTTTCTTCTTCACTCCTAATGATCTGGAATTTGCAGCACTCGATTGCTCGACATGCTATACCGTGAATGTATTAATGTCCATTTTTAAGGGTCGAAAATTCTGGTTTGTTACACTTATAAAGTTGTTAATAAACCCTACTTATAGATAGTTGGGATGGACAACACCGTAGTGGGTATAAGAGATAAAGTCATGGATATTTTAGGCATGAACATTTCCTTTTGGTTCTGCGGTACCTCTAGGCTATAGAAAAAGCTAATGTTTACCTACAAGGGGTTGTATCAAAAAAGGAAAGTGTGGTTCCTATTAATCAACCTATTACAGACTTCGCCAAAATTTCCGAAGACTTTTTAAGCTTGTGTGGAAATCCATATGTAGGGACTAAGTACTTTGTTGACACAAACGCGCTGTTGCGTGCATGCAAGAGGATTTTTAGGATGTTGGGTTTGGATGATGCCCTTGGAAAATAGCTTGCTTCTTGGCAATTATAATGAAAAGCTATAAACTGGTGGGATATTATTGTAGCAGAAACCATTGAAGAAATAGTTTGGGAAGATTTTGGAAGGCATTACGAAGCTAAGTTTCTACCTATGGTCGAGCAAGGAGTGCAATTGGACAAGTTTATACATTTGCAATAAGGAGACATGTCAGTTGAAGAGTATGTGAATCAATTTAATGAGCTGGCTAGGTTTAGATTTGACTTGATAAATACTCCACATAAGAAGGCTTTGATATTAGTTACATGACTAATGCAACCCCTTCAAGTTTAGGCCCTTAGCCACAATCCTACGAGAGCTACTTATGAGAGTTTTTTGGAAATGGCTTTGCTGAATACCATCTCCAAAGAAGAAGCAAAGGGTGAACCAAAGAAGGAAGGTGAAGGAGAAAGTCAATAAGATAAGTGTAACTCCCCACCCTGAGACCCACCTTAGTAAAGAGAATTAACAAGTAATTCCATCTACTAAAGCGGAGAATAGGGCTGGTAAAGGGCGACCATCTATAATTTTGTCTTAAACATCTATTGAATACATCGATAAATGCAATATAACTTTTTTTTCAACTCAAGTGGATCGACATACCCAGTAAATGCTTAATCCAAAACTATAGGTGGTTAACGGATCTATCAGAACAAAATACAATAACTGAATGTAAATCACATCACAGAACAGTAAACAACATCATATATATACATATACACTGATACATGTTTAGTATAATACAATAGGAATACAATAAAGGTGGTACTCGACCACACCATAAATATCGAATCAAATATAACTACATCAGAGTATGCGAAAGAACAAAAACTACTCAAGAGAAATAAGAGCTGATATCCAACATCAACTTCAAGCTAAGTCCAATAGATGATACCTGAAACAACTCGGTCTGACCCGAGTGAAAACACACGGGTCAGGCTAGCTAAAATTATCAGTTAAACAGAATAATCAATAAGGATAATTAGGTGAAAGCTATGGTATCCTTTTTCATAAAGGATGCCATGTCCGAAACAGGGTTTCAACATCATATGAAAGGACAACATCTCTTCTTGGCAAGTAGGAGAGATAATGATGATAAAGTCATACTTAAGTGGCGTAACAGACACTTAAGCAAATGGATCATCGGCGAACAAAATTTTAAAGATAAGATTCAATAAACATCGCTTTCGCCTCGTATCAACGGCAATATAAAAGAATATGGATAATGACTTCAAATGAATCAACTATCTTCTTAGAAGTGGTTGTCAAAATAACAATACATCAAAGGTACATATCCTTCAAACATAGAATAAAACGCATATGGATGTACCTCATCTCATTGGCACATCCCAAGGATCATTCATGGAAATATAAAACCTAATTATAAAAGAAGCATCATACTTGTTCATACCTAATCTCATCAGTATGAATATAGATACGTCTCAAATCCATCACTAAAACTTACTATCAAAAAAAAAATCTCATAATCATTTACACCTCATCTCATTGGTATAAATATAAATATATCTCAAATCCACTATTAAACCACCTTATAAAAGAATTTCCATAATTTATACCTCATCTCATTGATATAAATATAGAATGCCTCAAATCCATCTTAATAGAACCCGAAAAGAGTTCAAAACATCATATTCGAAATCATCATAAAACCATGTATATAGATAAGCCATGTTCTTACATAAGGCTATAATAAAGCATCATCATCAAAACAATGAAAACGAAACATCTAAACTTCATGGAAAACAGCACGTGCTTTACATCTTGACTAGTACTAGTAATTTGGTACCATACATCGTGATGACTTGGGGTCACATAACATCATAACATTGTAATTGACTAGTCGGAACATCTTGATGATGTAGGATCTAGATTAACCCTAGAGGGGGGGGTGAATAGGGTTATAACAAACTTCTGCGAATTAAACACAGAAGCAAGCTGCAGAAATAAATATGCTGAAAAATAAATCACACACAGAATTTACCCAGCTTCCGCAACCCCTGCCTACTGCTGCATTCCCAGATTTCTATTAGAATTAAACAGTTTCTCGCTTACAAACACTTTAACAGACTTGCAAACCCTGCTACCGCCTATAGAGTTTTGCAAACTTGCAAACCCTGCTAACTGGACTAACTCTAACTAGACAATCTGTCAACACCTAAACCCTAGGTGATAAATTATCATGTTTTGTTTTTGAAAAGAACATACGAATAAACCAAATTATAAAAGCAAGCACTAAATTTAAAACTATTAAAATTATCTTGCTTTTAAAAAAACTTAACCCAATACAAGCATATGATATGCGGTCACTTCCCTTTATTTTACCCGGTCCATTTTCTTTTGTTTGTGAGAAAAAAAATGGCCGATCCTTTTCTTTTTCAATTTAGGGCTTCGGTTCTTCTGTGAGATTTGGGGCTTTGTTCTGATGATTGATTCTTTGACTTGTGATGATCTTTCTCATGCTCGTTCTCTGATGATTTGATGCTTGTTGCTAGCTCGTTCTCTGACAATCGAGTTTACTGTTGCGGTATGTAATCTTTTTTGCTTGTTTGTGGTTTTGTGATTTTCGAACTCGATTGTTCCATGTCTATGATGATTTCTTGGGTGTATTTATAGGGTTGAAACCCTAATTAACACTGTCAGATTTGATTTCTTCATGTCGTTGATTATTTTCCTGAATTTGTTCTGGATTTGGAGTATTCCTTTCTTGATTCAAATTCGAATAATTGCTGTCCATATTTGAATTCGAATTAATTGATTCGAAGATATCTTGCTGTATTTGTTGTCTCGGTCCTCATTGGAATTAATGCTGTCCATATATGAATTCGAGAAATTTGCTGCAAAAATTTCTTTCCAAATTAGAACTCTTTGACTTAATCAAAGACTTAATAAAAAAAACACGAATTTATTCTTTCGGCTTGATTTCTGCACAGCCTTGTACTTGCCACTGTCTTGTGCTCCTACTGCACATTCACCATTTTACTATATATGTGCATATATACATTTGTATGTGTGTATGCATATATTTTTGGGTTTGTACTTTCATTGTGACTTGATTTTGCTATGGGATTGAATCAGAACTTCATTTGATCTGCATGTAGTTGTGATCTGATTCTTGATAGCTTGCTGGTGCATGTCATTTGTTTCTAGCTCGAATTCTTCTTTGAGGAACACTGTACTTGTTGTTATGATGTTTTGAACTTGATTCACTTCATGTTGCATTAGTCACTTGCATTGGTGCATTGCCTTGTACATCCATGTTCTTTACTTGGTTGTTGTCACTGGTCTGCTGCCATGTTCACGTGCACTTGAGTTTGTTTCCACTGCTTTGATACAGATGCTACACTTGTTCATGTTGCCTTTGTACACTTGTTCATATGGGCTGTTGTTCCATAGTTGTAGTTGCAGTATTTATGTTCCTTGTTTGTTGCAGTTTGTCACTGTAATTGCTGTTACATTACTTCACAGTGGTGCATTTGTTCATATAGCTCTGTTGTTGCTGTGTTCCATGAGCATGCTTCACTGTATTATGAAAATGTTGCACAATTTCTGTTGTTTCCAGTTGCACTAGGTCATTTTGTATCTGCATTTGTTATTTCTGAAGTTCAAGTTGCACTTGCTCACTGCTTGATGGTCTTGTGACTCTTGCCATGTCTTTGTGCATTTTAACCTGTAACTTGAACTTGAATCTGCAACCATCACTGCATTATGAAAATGTCGCATTGTACTCTGTGTTCACTGTTGCACTTGGTGTTTGTAGCTGCTATGCAGTTGCTATGCATCACTATATATATACTATGTTCTGTACTGCATTGATGCAGTTTCCATATTTTGTGTATTTTGATGTTTCATGCTGCTGTGATGCAGTTTCTTTCACTGTTGTATCTTTGAGAGCTTGCACTGCTTCATGTTGAATTTGTGCAGTGTTGTACTTGTTGCCTTGTATCACTAGTTCATTCTGGTTGGTGCATTCTGATGCTGCACTTGGTCTTTGTTCTTCTCTGTTATGTTGCTTTGAATGAATTTGTGTTTTGTTGTAGTTTGTGCACACGAGTTGGCGTGGCAGTGCACACGTATACGAATGTATACGTGTGTACTGCAGCCACTTATAATTGCCTGTTCCTGATAAAAAATACTGATATGCACAGATATTGCACAATCAAAGATGATGACAATAACCCATGTATCTGAGACACAAACAAATTTTATTTTTGCAAATTTAAATTTGTTTGTTTTCAGATTACTGTTGTAGTTGCTAATTATACAGGTACACAGGAGACAGGACGAGAAGTGGAGCTGGACAATGCAGATAGATGCAGATGTGCAGACAGAGTGAAAAACTGAGTGTTGAGTGTTGTAGTGAGAAAAGTAAAATGTATGAACTGATGTATGTATATATATAGAGAGAGAGCTGAAAACTTTGTATTGTTTAAGTATTGTAATAAAATATTATATTGAATAAAAATAATAGTTGAATTATATAGATTCTGTGCAATAGTATAATTATTCAATATGAATATAGTCCAAACTGCAAACACATATATATATTGATATATATATGTTTGTTATCATCAAACAAAAAATCACATCAAACAATCTCCCCCTTTTGATGATGACAAACATATATATTAAGGATTTTGAATGCTAATACATGTGTTTGAACACGAAATTTTTAGCTCCCCCTATTTGAATGCTCCCCCTACAACCAAGACCACTCCCTGTTTAGAAGATAACAAAAATTTCAAAGGAATAAAAGAACTAAAGAAAAATTAACTAACAACATTTAACCAAAATTGTTGAAATAGGTCAAAAAAATATTTACTTTCTCATCAAAATCTTGTTCTTCTCCCCCTTTTGTCATTATCAAAAGACTGAAAAAAAATGGAATAGTAGGAACAAAAAATAATATATCATAACGAGATAAAAACTTCCATATTGTAGAGGATGGATCGATGATTAGTTTTAATAAGAAGAGAGATATTTTAACATTAATTTGAAATTTAAGCACAAAAAATAAGCACTTACTAACCACGCATAACCATAAGGACTTTTAAATGGGATTAGCAGTTACTTATAAGTCTAAGCATCCAGACTATTAAGTGAGACCAGAATACTTAGTTATCATACTCCATCCATGCATAACCATAAGGACTTTTAAATGAGAATGGAGTAATGATAAAAATAATTCACTCACATGCTCCATCCATGCATAACCATAAGGACTTTTAAATGAGAATGGATGCATGAGAGTTATTATTATTTATTTATTTATTTATTTATTAGTTTTTTTTTTAAATTTGAAATAATTCACTCTTCTTATTTTATCAAACCATTATGAATGATAGAAAGATGGTAGAAATAGAAATGATCGTGGAATAAGTTACCAAGTTAATTATATTATGTAATATCCAGTACTGAATACCATATTCGAATCAATCTTCGAAAAAAATATCCAAAACTTGTTTGAATCCTAGAAATTGAAGTTGAAAGTATATATCCAAGAATATTTCATCCTAAAAATGAAAAAAAATTGTTAGTCAATTTCTATAATCCCCAAATCCAAACGTAATCTAGAAAATCTGTCTTCGGGGAGGGGTTTTGTGAAAATATCAGCAAGTTGAGCCTCAGTTGAAATATATTCAATGCAAATGTCTTCCTTAGCAATGTGATCTCTAAGAAAGTGGTGTCTCACATCAATGTGTTTTGTGCGTGAATGATGAACAGGATTATTTGATAAGTCTATTGCACTTTTACTGTCACATTTTAATGAAACTTGTTTATAAACTAAGCCAAAATCAGAAAGAGTTTGCATCATCCATAAAATTTGAGCACAGCAACTTCCTAAAGCAATATATTCTGCTTCAGTGGTGGATAATGCAACACAATTCTGTTTTCGACTTGACCATGAAACTAATGAATGTCCTAGCATGAAACATGTCCCACTGGTGCTTTTCCTGTCAACCAATGAACCAGCATAATCAGCATCAGAATAACCAACTAAATCAAAGTTTTCACAAGAAGGGTACCATAATCCAAATTTGTGTGTGTGTGAAAGATATCTCAAAATTCATTTAGTGGCTTTCAAATGAGATTCTTTAGGATTAGATTGAAAACGTGCACACAAACACGCAGAAAACATAATATCAGGTCTAGAAGCAGTAAGATAGAGAAGTGAACCAATTATCCCTCGATATTTTTTCTGATCAACAGCACTTCCTTTCTCGTCTTTGTCCAACTTTGTTGATGGGCTCATAGGAGTTCTCAATGGTTTGGAGTTCTCAACTCCAAATTTCTTCAACAGTTCCAACACATACTTGGATTGCGAAATGAAAATGCCATCACTGCTTTGCTTGATTTGAAATCCAAGAAAATATTTTAATTCTCCAACCAAGCTCATCTCGAATTTAGCCTACATGACTTGTTCAAATTTCTCGCACAAGAGTTCATTAGTAGCACCATAAATGATATCATCCACATAAATCTGAACAATCAAAAAATCACTTCCTTTATGTAATAGAAACAGTGTCATGTCAGCACTCCCCTTTTCAAAGCCATTTTCCAGAAGATATGTACAAAGGCAGTCATACCAAGCTCTAGGGGCTTGCTTAAGACCATATAATGCTTTTTCAAGTTTATACACATGATTTGGAAAATCGTGTTTTTCAAAACCGGGGGGTTGTTCAACAAAAACTTCTTCTTTCAGATCACCATTTAGAAATGCACTTTTTACATCCATTTGTTTTAGTTTGAAACCTTTATAACAAGCAAAGCTGAGCAAAATCCTAATGGCTTCTAACCTAGCAACTGGTGCAAATGTCTCATCAAAATCTATGCCTTCTATTTGGTTATATCCTTTTGCGACCAACCTAGCTTTGTTTCTAATTACATTTCCTGATTCATCAAGTTTGTTTTTGAACACCCATTTAGTTCCTACAATTGGATAGTCATTAGGCCTAGGAACTAATTTCCAAACTTTATTTCTCTCAAATTGATTAAGTTCATCTTGCATTGCTAAAACCCAACTTTCATCATTAAGAGCCATTTCAACAGAATCAGGTTCTATTTCAGAAATAAAACCACTATGACAACAAAACGCACACAAATTTTTATCAAATGCAGAGCGAGTGCGTATTCCTTCCGTAGGATCTCCTATAACCAATTCAGGACGATGATTGGATTTGAACTTCAATCTATCAGCATCAACAGTCCTACTTCCATCTTTCTCAGTAGATGTCCCTTCTTTAATGCCTTCATGATCTACCCCATCATCACCCGTTTTTTTAGTCGTCCTTTCCAGATCAGATTCATCAAATTTCACATTGACTGATTCAATAATTGTCTTTGTTCGTTTGTTGTATATCCTGTAAGCCTTGCTCCTTATTGAATAGCCCATGAAAATTCCCTCATCGGCCTTTGATTCAAATTTTCCAAGTTGATCACCTGTGTTAAGAATGAAACAAGGACATCCAAAAACACGAAAATAAGAGATGTTAGGTTTCCTTTCATGCCACACTTCATAAGCAGTTTTGCCAAGTATTGGTCTAATCATTACTCTATTCATTACGTAGCACGAAGTATTCACCGCCTCTGCCCAAAAAGTTAGAGGTAGTTTATACTCACTCAACATGGATCTAGCCAATTCTTGTAATGTACGATTTTTCCTTTCAACCACCCCATTTTGTTGAGGTGTTCATGGGGCAGAAAATTCATGTTTTAAACCATTTTCTTCACAAAAGTTTTCAAATTCTAAATTTTCAAATTCGCCTCCATGATCACTTCTCAAAGTTTTAATTGAAACTCCTTTTTCATTTTGAACAAGTTTAGCAAATTTTGAAAAATAATCAAAAGATTCAGACTTTTTGGCTAAGAAATAAACCCATGTAAATCTAGAATAATCGTCAACCAATACATAACAATAACGTTTTCCATTCAAGCTTGCAATTTCATTTGGTCCAAATAAGTCCATATGAATTAATTCGAGGACCCTTGATGTGCTAACAATGTTTTTAAGGCGAAATGATGATCGACTAAGCTTGCCCAAGGAACATGCTTTACACACTTTGTTATCTTTAAATTTCTGATGTGGTAACCCTCTGACTAATTCTTTCGTTTCAAGATTTCTTAAGAGACTCATGCTAGCATGTCCAAGTCTCCTATGCCATAAAGATGCCTCTTCGTCAGTGGCTACCAAACATCTGGAAAGATTTAGATTGTCAAACGAAAGTGAGTAAACATTTCCTTGTCTTTTGCCCATAAAAACAATGTTATTAGAAGTTTTATCAATTATTTTGCAAGTATCACTATCAAAAACCACATTCATACCTTTGTCACATAGTTGGCTAATAGAAATGAGATTGTGATGCAAATTATCAACGTATAAAACATTAGTCAAAGAAAAAGTACCATTACTTACTTCACCTTTCCCAATAATCTTACACTTGCTATTATCTCCCATGATCACATTTCCACCTCTAAACTTCTCTAGGCTAAGGAACTTAGATTTATCACCTGTCATATGTCTAGAACAACCTGAATCTAGAAACCATTCTTGTTGCTCCTTAGCCCGCCAACAGACCTACATAAAGAGAGAGGAGGATGACCTAGAGAAACTCTTAGGTCCAATGATATTAGTAACTGAAGCATTGTGAACAAACACTCCCTTTGGAACCCAAACTTGTTTCGTCCTTTTATTTTTGTTCCTATAGACATGAAATTTGTTTGTAGAATTCTTAGGAACCCAAACTTGTATAAATTTTGTGTTCTTGTTCCTATGACTACAATTTTCAACACGATGTCCAATTTCACTTCTAACAAAGACACTCTTACCTTTTGCATGATCATCAGCCTGTGTTTTCCCAAAACCTAGTCCTTTTCTGTTGTTAGCAAAGAGTTTATTTCCCAATAACATGTTAAACGATTTTTCTCCTCTTGAAAAGTTATTCAGAGATTTCTCAAGATTTTGGACTTTGGTTTTTAGTGTTGTGTTTTCAGTCACAAGTGTGGTGCATCTATTTATAAAATCCCTTTTTCTAGTGTCAATGATTTCCTTAAGACTCGAGTTTTCTTTTTCAAGATTATCGAAGCTATTCTTAAGTCTTGATATTTCTGAATCTAAAATTTTACATTTTTTACAGTCTAGGTTTTGAATATTTTCAAGTTCAGTTTCTAACCTAGTATTCTCATGAACGAGTTCTCTCCTGTCAGACTTCAATTTTTCAATTTTAGTTTCAAGAGTATCAATTGTATTAGTAAAATCATAACACATCAAAACAAGTTCTTTATAAGAATAGTTATGTACCTCACTGGATTCCTCTGAACTTGTTTCTGAATCTGATTTTGCCATAAGGCACAAGTTAGCCTCTTCTGAGCTATTATCTGAAACTCCTTCTCCTTCTTCATCATCCCAAGTTGCTGCAAAGGCCTTCTTCTTCTTTTTCTTTCCTTTGTTGTTCTTGAGAAGTGGACATTATTGTTTGAAGTGGCCAGGCTTTTTGCAGTTAAAGCATGTTAATTCATTATCGGAATCATCAGAATCTTTTGACTTATTACCACTTGTTTTCTTCTTGCGTGGCCTGAATTTTGACCATTTTCTAAGATTATTGACAGCCATCGCAAGCTCTTCAATTGGATCTCCTTCTTCTTCACCGCTTTCTTCTTTGCTTTTTAAGGCAATCGTCTTCTTTTTTGATTCGGAGTTGTTACGTTCCTCCTTTGCCTTTAGCTCAAGCTCATATGTCATCAAGTTTCCGATCAACTCCTCCATGCTTAGTTTACTCAGATCTTTTGATTCTTGTATCGCAGTGACTTTTGCCTCAAAGTTCATTGGTAAGACTCGCAGTATCTTCCGTACAAGCTCTACTTCAGTGAAGACCTTCCCAAGCGCTCTAGCATTGTACACCAAAGTTGAAAATCGTCCAAACATATCTTTTATGCTCTCGCCCTTTTCCATCACAAAGTTCGTATTCATTGCTAAATAGAGCTAGTCGTGACTCCTTGACTTGAGAAGTTCCTTCGTGTGTCACCTCCAGAGTGTGCCAAATCTCCTGTGCTATTGTACAATGAGAAATTCTATTAAATTCATTTTTATCAAGAGCACAGATCAAAGCGTTCATTGCTTTGGCAATTGTAGTTTTTAATTTCTTATCGTTAGCATCCCACCTATCCTTAGGTTTAGGAATCTCAGTATCACCAACAACTATAGTGGGGGATTTATAGCCAGTTTCAATAATATCCCAAACATCATAATCGACAGAACTAAGATAAATACTCATTCTAACTTTCCAATAAGCATAATCATTCCCATTAAACATGGGTGGCCTAGCAATAGATTGCCCCTCAGAAAAAGCATTATTTGGTGGATTCATGACTCTAGAGTTAAAGTAAAATACCTTGCTCTGATACCACTTGTAGGATCTAGATTAACCCTAGAGGGGGGGTGAATAGGGTTATAACAAATTTCTGCGAATTAAACACAGAAGCAAGCTGCAGAAATAAATATGCTGAAAAATAAATCACACACAGAATTTACCCAGCTTCGGCAACCCCTGCCTACTGCTGCATTCCCAGATTTCTATTAGAATTAAACAGTTTCTCGCTTACAAACACTTTAACAGAGTTGCAAACCCTGCTACCGCCTATAGAGTTTTGCAAACTTGCAAACCCTGCTAACTGGACTAACTCTAACTAGACAATCTGTCAACACCTAAACCCTAGGTGATAAATTATCATGTTTTGTTTTTGAAAAGAACATACGAATAAACCAAATTATAAAAGCAAGCACTAAATTTAAAACTATTTAAATTATCTTACTTTTAAAAAAAACTTAACCCAATACAAGCATATGATATGCGGTCACTTCCCTTTATTTTACCCGGTCCATTTTCTTTTGTTTGTGAGAAAAAAAATGGCCGATCCTTTTCTTTTTCAATTTAGGGCTTCGGTTCTTCTGTGAGATTTGGGACTTTGTTCTGATGATTGATTCTTTGACTTGTGTTGATCTTTCTCACGCTCGTTCTCTGATGATTTGATGCTTGTTGCTAGCTCGTTCTTTGACAATCGAGTTTACTGTTGCGGTATGTAATCTTTTTTGCTTGTTTGTGGTTTTGTGATTTTCGAACTCGATTGTTCCATGTCTATGATGATTTCTTGGGTGTATTTATAGGGTTGAAACCCTAATTAACACTGTCAGATTTGATTTCTTCATGTCGTTGATTATTTTCCTGAATTTGTTCTGGATTTGGAGTATTCCTTTCTTGATTCAAATTCGAATAATTGCTGTCCATATTTGAATTCGAATTAATTGATTCGAAGATATCTTGCTGTATTTGTTGTCTCGGTCCTCATTTGAATTAATGCTGTCCATATATGAATTCGAGAAATTTGCTGCAAAAATTTCTTTCCAAATTAGAACTCTTTGACTTAATCAAAGACTTAATAAATAAAAACACGAATTTATTCTTTCGGCTTGATTTCTGCACAGCCTTGTGCTTGCCACTGTCTTGTGTTCCTACTGCACATTCACCATTTTACTATATATGTGCATATATACATTTGTATGTGTGTATGCATATATTTTTGGGTTTGTACTTTCATTGTGACTTGATTTTGCTATGGGATTGAATCAGAACTTCATTTGATCTGCATGTAGTTGTGATCTGATTCTTGATAGCTTGCTGGTGCATGTCATTTGTTTCTAGCTCGAATTCTTCTTTGAGGAACACTGTACTTGTTGTTATGATGTTTTGAACTTGATTCACTTCATGTTGCATTAGTCACTTGCATTGGTGCATTGCCTTGTACATCCATGTTCTTTACTTGGTTGTTGTCACTGGTCTGCTGCCATGTTCACGTGCACTTGAGTTTGTTTCCACTGCTTTGATACAGATGCTACACTTGTTCATGTTGCCTTTGTACACTTGTTCATATGGGCTGTTGTTCCATAGTTGTAGTTGCAGTATTTATGTTCCTTGTTTGTTGCAGTTTGTCACTGTAATTGCTGTTACATTACTTCACAGTGGTGCATTTGTTCATATAGCTCTGTTGTTGCTGTGTTCCATGAGCATGCTTCACTGTATTATGAAAATGTTGCACAATTTCTGTTGTTTCCAGTTGCACTAGGTCATTTTGTATCTGCATTTGTTATTTCTGAAGTTCAAGTTGCACTTGCTCACTGCTTGATGGTCTTGTGACTCTTGCCATGTCTTTGTGCATTTTAACCTGTAACTTGAACTTGAATCTGCAACCATCACTGCATTATGAAAATGTCGCATTGTACTCTGTGTTCACTGTTGCACTTGGTGTTTGTAGCTGCTATGCAGTTGCTATGCATCACTATATATATACTATGTTCTGTACTGCATTGATGCAGTTTCCATATTTTGTGTATTTTGATGTTTCATGCTGCTGTGATGCAGTTTCTTTCACTGTTGTATCTTTGAGAGCTTGCACTGCTTCATGTTGAATTTGTGCAGTGTTGTACTTGTTGCCTTGTATCACTGGTTCATTCTGGTTGGTGCATTCTGATGCTGCACTTGGTCTTTGTTCTTCTCTGTTATGTTGCTTTGAATGAATTTGTGTTTTGTTGTAGTTTGTGCACACGAGTTGGTGTGGCAGTGCACACGTATACGAATGTATACGTGTGTACTGCAGCCACTTATAATTGCCTGTTCCTGATAAAAAATACTGATATGCACAGATATTGCACAATCAAAGATGATGACAATAACCTATGTATCTGAGACACAAACAAATTTTATTTTTGCAAATTTAAATTTGTTTGTTTTCAGATTACTGTTGTAGTTGCTAATTATACAGGTACACAGGAGACAGGACGAGAAGTGGAGCTGGACAATGCAGATAGATGCAGATGTGCAGACAGAGTGAAAAACTGAGTGTTGAATGTTGTAGTGAGAAAAGTAAAATGTATGAACTGATGTATGTATATATATATAGAGAGAGCTGAAAACTTTGTATTGTTTAAGTATTGTAATAAAATATTATATTGAATAAAAATACTAGTTGAATTATATAGATTCTGTGCAATAGTATAATTATTCAATATGAATATAGTCCAAACTGCAAACACATATATATATTGATATATATATATGTTTGTTATCATCAAACAAAAAATCACATCAAACAGATGACACCCAGTCACAAATCCGAGTAAAAACATCGTGGTGATTGGAGTTGGGTATAACATCGTGAACATCGTGGTGACTCCAATCGTACTCGGTCTAGTACTAATAACATCTTGAATGTGTCTCAACTATTCGAATAGGAACCCAAAAGGTGAGAACGTATATCCCATACTATATGTTCTCCCCTAATGTTTTACTAATCATTAGTTGGTTCCACATTAGAAAACATCATAAAACATCAGAACCATCATAAAACTCACTCTGCCTCATCTCACCAGCTAGTTAATATAATACCATACTCATCTCTTCTCATCAACGAGTAATGGTTCCATCGTGACTTGTCTCATTTCATCGACAAGTAAAAATCATCATAACTATCTTAACTTCATAAATCATCATAAACGTCTTAACTTCATGAATACTTCATAAATAGACTTACCTTGTCTCATCGGTAAGTAAATCATGAGGGTTATTTCTAATCATAATTCTCCAAAAGGAAAATTTTCGTCTTTGTCGCCTGATCTCATCAACGATTGTAAAAACATCAAGATTGGTTCGTCATCGAACGTACTCAAAAGGAGCAATTCTCCAATCAATAATGTTCGTTAAAATTTGGCAACTTCCAAATCATCTCAAAATAATAATTCAAATTAGTTTCGGTCGTAGAAGTCCGATATTAAGCGATAAAGCAAGAACACATGTCCTATACCATATATCCTTACTAAATCGTTTAATTCTCATTCTTATACGTCCGAAAGAAAAAAAATAGTTTATGATCTTTGCGCGATAATTTACTAAGGAAACCGGGTTTTTTTTAAATAAATTTTTAGAAACCCAAAGAAATCCTTTTATTAAAATTCTACTTTTTATATAAAATAAATATAGTATATATACTTTTATTATATAGAAATACTCTTAAAAATATTTAAAGTAAAATATTTAACACCATAATTACCAAGCCAGATCAAGCATATACGTGGTCATGAATGCAAAACAATTTTCAGGTGGTTTGAAAATAATAAGTGCACTAACTATATGGAACAAAACACAGGATAGCGGATAAAATCCGCTATTTTGAACTAGCAAACATTAAAAAAAAATACACTCTGAACGAAAGTTGTTGCATATAATTCATTCTTTCCAGAATGACCAAGATCATCGAATTTGGATCAACGGTTCAAAAGTTATGACCATTTTACTAAAAACATCAAACTTAGCCTGAACTTATGCATTTACAAGATAGTGATAAACAATTGCAAAAATAGCATAGATAACTTCAAAATCAGGCAAAATGAATAAAAAAAATCGTAGCTTAGTTTCTATGCTTCCAAGATTGACCAAGATCATCTAATTCCGATCATTGGTTCAAAAGTTATGATCATTTTACTAAAAACATCAAACTTAGCCTGAACTTATGCATTTGCAGGACAGCGACCAACAATACGATTTTAGCATAGAAAACATCATATCAGGAAAAACGAATAATGAAAAAGTTGTAGCTTAGTTTCTAAGCTTTCCGGAATATTAAAAATTACCGAATTCCGATAAGAATTGTAAAAATTATGGATAAAACAATTCTGAGATTTGAATTTCACAACTTCTGTCATTTTGTCTCGGGACAGCGATAAACAATCACAATTTTGGCCAAGATAACATCAAAATTTTGCAAAACATAAAACATAAAAGTTTTAGAACAAAGTTTAAGCTTTCTGGAACATCTAAATTTATCGAAATCGGTTGAGGAACGAAGAAGTTATGGCCAATTTAGTTTCAGCCTTAAGCACAAAGCTAATATTGGATTTGCTCTCGGTATTACAGTAGAAAAATTCAATTTTGACATAGCTAACATCCAAATTACAGAAAACACAAAACATCAGCGTTGTAGCACATGAAATAAGCTTTCCATAACATCTAAAATATTCAAAACTGAATCAAAAACGAGAAAGTTATGGCTAATTTACTTTCAGCTTTAGTAATTCACTGATTATGACCTATTGATCATATAAAAAGCTAGGGTTTATGAGTGTACTCACCTTGCCTTCATGAAGATTAAACTACGATTAAGATGCAAAAGATTGAAGCTTTGAAAGAGAATTGACTATTAAAACCTGTAAAATCTCAAAAAGCAGACATGCAAACAAAGATAGAGAAGGAATTAATTGATTTACATTTCAAATTTGATTTTTGATGGAGAAAAAGGTTTTAGAATATAGATTACCTGAGTTTAGAACTTAGATTTGCATTTTTAATCATTAATTTCCCAATTTATTTGAATTATTAGGTCATGGAATAAGAAAGGAAGAAGGCTGCCATTTTCTTACTTCTGGAATTCTACAGAGAGGAATGGAAATAAACGTACAGGAGCTTCTCTTTCTTTCTCATTCTTAGATGAATAGGCTAAGTGATAGGATTAGTTAATGGACTTAAGCCCAACAAAAGAAAATAGCTTTTAGTTAATAATTTAATCACTCAACATATTAACAATATATGTTAACGAATGTACTCAACATTACTTCAAGTTTTTCTCTTTTAAAAAATAATTATGAAACATTATATTCATGATAATTAAGATGTTTTGCACTTAAATAAAATATTATTTATATTATTAAAACATTTTGTTATCATATTCCGCTATTTCAAAGTAAATGGCAATTTACATTTTTATTTACAAAACCTATTATAATTAACATTAAAAATTACACAAAAATCACATTCTTGTGTAATTAAATTCTACCAATCATTTCAAACTTAATTTTATACTCAAATTACACTTTTAAACTCAAGTCCATCATTATATTCAATATATCTCATTTTAAAATTAATTATTTCTTTTAAAGATCATTAAAAGAAGTAAGTAGCAATAAATAACATAAAAATTGCACTATCTCTAAATTAAAGCCATTTCCTCAGTCTTTTAACTCAAATCATCTTAATAAAATTTTCAAAATTCTATTTTCTCATTTTATCCTCAAATATATTGTTTATTCCCAATAAATAATTTAAATTCCTCTTTAATTATTAATTTACACTATTAAATTATAACTGTCGTTATAATTTAATATTTTCAGGTAATCGCTAAAACCATGGTTGTTACAGACTCCTCCCCTTACGAAAATTGCGTCCCCGCAATTTTCTAGAAAAAGAGCTGTAAAAACATGAAAAATACAATCATCGAAGGATAAAGACAAGCTCGAATTCCAAACCATTATTACTCTCAATATAGAATGGTAGAAAGAAATAAGGAAAAACTCACTTGGTTAATCCAATGGCCCATCAAATGCTAATATAGTAATTAGCAAACCATCAAATTTTCTAAGTAACTCGAAAGAATTTCAAAGATATCCCGTCTTCGAATCAAAACTCAATAAGATGCTCAACAATTAATCAATCGAAAATGATTGATTTCACAAAACTCTACGAATAGAGTCGGGATCAAACTCACTTAAATCCAAACTCTAAGCAATAAAAAACGATCATCAACATAATTTTCCGCAATAAAAATGAGTTAAACTCAATCCCATCATTATATTCAATATATCTCATTTTAAAATTAATTATTTCTTTTAAAGATCATTAAAAAGAAGTAAGTAGCAATAATTAACATAAAAATGCATTATCTCTAAATTAAACTCATTTCCTTAATCTTTTAACTCAAATCATCGTAATAAAGTTTTCGCAATTCTATTTTCTCATTTTATCCTCAAATATATTGTTTATTCCCAATAAATAATTTAAATTCCTCTTTAATTATTAATTTACACTATTAAATTATAACTATCGTTATAATTTAATATTTTCAGGTAATCGCTAAAACCAGGGTTGTTTAAAAGAAGTAAGTAGCAATAATTAACGTAAAAATTGCATTATCTCTGAATTAAACTCATTTCCTCAATCTTTTAAATCTAATCATCTTAATAAAGTTTTCAAAATTCTATTTTCTCATTTTATTGTCAAATATACTGTTTGTTCCCAATAAATAATTTAAATTCCTCTTTAATTATTAATTTACACTATTAAATTATAACTGTCGTTATAATTTAATATTTTCAGGTAATCAAGTTGAGGTGCCTTCGAAATTTTGAGTTGTTGCTTGGAAAATTTCTAAAATCCTCTTATCCCTATATAGATGTTGAAGAAATTTCATAGAATAACCAAGCAATTTTCTTCTTCCTGTTCCTCATCCTGGGTAAGAGATAAGGTAATTTCGATGTCGTGCTTTTCTTGCTCTTATTCGATTGATGGAATTAAGATGTTGAATATAGTCTTTCCTCTAGAAATTGCGAGGACGCAATTTTGTTAAGGAGGGGAGTCTGTAACAACCCAAGATTTTGGAGAATATCAAAATATTCAATTATAATGCAAATTATAATTTAATATGATAATTACGAAACATAAATGGAATAATTGATGATAACATTGTTTATTAAAATAAACCATGTTGTTGACTAAGAATTTGGGTTTTGGTGTAAACAAATGGGAAATAAAGTTGAAAATACTTTATTTATGGTATGGAATGAAAATAAATATTGGAAATAGATTATTAGATTGAAAGTTATGATATTGGAGTTGTATTCCAATATTAGCCATTTATTCCAAAATAAAAGAATGAACATGAGAGAAATAAAATTGTTAAGCATCAAATATTGTTGCAAATGATGTTTTAATATTTTAAAATTGTTAAAACACATTTGTATACTTTTTAGAAGCGTGAAATAAATCTTTATATTGGTAAATATTTGGTGTTAAATTGTGTAAACAATATTTTTATTTGGAAAATTTACAATTTTCCATTGCTAATAGATGTAATTCATTAAAACATGAATGTTGCAATTCGTTTCACTCAAATTGGAATTTGTATGAGGAAGTTATGTATAATTTAGTGCAATATACAATATACCATACCTAAGATATTCTAAGTATTGATAATGGACTTTAAGAAGCTTATATCCTTTTACCCATTAGCCTTATCTGGAAGCTTCTGAAGTTTTGAGCGATGATTTTTTTCTATCCTTGCAAGATGTTCTTCTTCCTCAAAATCTAGTATACAAAAGAATGAAAATGGCTTCCACCTAAAATTAAAAATTCACCAAAACCTCTTGAAATCTAGAGAAAAATTCAAGTTGGAAACTAAACTGAAGGTAATATCCATCCTATCAAGCCTCTATATCCATCAAAATCTGATATTTTTTATCTATAATTCCTAATTTTGTTATTCCTTGCTTGCATGTTTGATTTTGGGGTTTCTTAGGCTATGCAAGCATCTATTCATTGCAAAAGGCACATGCTATCTTGCTAAATCTTGCCAAATCGCTATAAGCAAACCCTTAGGTGAGTAATCTCACTCACGGTAGCTATAAACAATCTTTCTTATTTATATTTGGTGTGAATTGGATGTTTGGAGCTTTAAAAATCATGCTTTGATCATCGTTTGTGCTCAATCCAAAAATTGAATTCTGTTCATAATTGTAGCTGAAACGAAATTGATCATAACTCAGTCAATTTTTAACCAAATTTGAAGATCTTGGTCATTCTGAAAAGCTTAGAAACTAAGATACAACTTCTCTTTTATTTATTTTGCCTAATTTCGAAGTTATCTATGCTAAAAATTGCATTATCTCTAAATTAAACCCATTTCCTCAGTCTTTTAACTCAAATCATCTTAATAAAGTTTTCAAAATTCTATTTTCTCATTTTATCCTTAAATATATTGTTTATTCCCAATAAATAATTTAAATTCCTCTTTAATTATTAATTTACACTATTAAATTATAACTGTCGTTATAATTTAATATTTTCAGGTAATCGCTAAAACCAGGGTTGTTACAATAAGGGGAAAGAGTTGGGAGTTAAAGGAGAACAATGGAGGTTTAAGAAGCAAAAGATGACAACTCAAAAGTACGATAAGAGAGGACACATAGTGAAGTGTTGAAGAACAGACACAGGGAAGGTGTTATCAATGCACCCAATTTGGACACATGAAGCGTCAATGCGCGGCTTTAGACTAAATTGAATCTATCATGCAATCTTGAACACTAGAAGCAATCCCAAGTTATAGCATATTGCTAGCAGCAGCTGACATGAGGAAGAATGTAATCATAGAAGGTACACTAGGTTCGTACTCTTTTTGGTACTGGAACATTACATACCTTCATATGTTGTAAAATAGTACATGAACTGCAATTAGGACCTCGCATTGTGCATTATTCTATAGTAATGTCAAATCCTATTGGGGTATCGACCTATTTATCTATGATTTGTCAAAACCTAAAATTAGCTATAAATGTGTTGTGAGGTTCCTTTATGATGCATATGTACTTGGTTTCTTGTGGTATGGACTAATTTTAGGAATGGACTAGATGTTTCTTCATGGGGGCAGTGTTAGATTGTGATAGCAGGGTGGTTAGGATAAGGAGCAGTGGAGGGCGAGAGTTAGATGTATATTATGAGCGAGATTGCTTGTAACGTTTGGTTACCTATATTCACTTGACCTATCAAGTGATGAGTTAGTATTAGTCCTAATGTTTCAGGAACTCCCATACGTTTTTTGAAAATGTTTTAGGTTTACCACTCCGAAGCGAAATTAAAAGGAGGGAGTTAGGTAAGCAAAATTTTAAGTTATTATAAAAACGCTTTATTCATAGGAGTATTTCTGAGTGGAGCGCACTGGTAATGTTCGCTACTAAGGTGGATTATTCTTTGAGGTTATGCAGTGATTATCGAGAATTAAACAAGTTGGGAAGAAATATCGCTACTCATTGCCTTGCATTGATAGTCCATTTGATCAGTTAGTGGGAGTGAGAATATTTTCTTAGCATGACTTGGTCACTGGTTTTCATAAGTTGACGGCGGCATGTCATAGCATTGCTAAGTCCACTTCTCATACACCAGACGAGCTATTTGATTGGTCAGTCATGCCCCTTGGACTGACCAATGCTATAGCCTATTTTTTGATTTGATGGTTAGAGTATTTAGGGAGAAATTAAATAAGTTCATGGTAGCCTGTTGATGGCATACTTGTTTATTCCAAAAGTGTAACGACCCAAAATTTTCAATCCCGAAAATTCCAGATAGTTAGGAAAAGAAGAAAAGAGATAGAAGAAGAAACAGAAATGATCTCACCTACATAGTGGATCAAAATATAATATCAAATAAAATAACAGTTATACAAGGAAAAACTATATTAGTCAATTTATATTTACATCAGAGTTACAACATTTACAAATCACACTGGACAGGTTCAATCAACATGTTCCATACAACTACAATATGTCACAACGGAATGCTCTCTATACGTTCCTGTCAACAGGCTTGCCTCCTGAGCCCTAGAAACGTCATTACCTGGAAATATGTAATACTCGGTCTGACCCGAGTATTACATCAAAGTAACACCCGAGTCAGGCTGGAAACCAGCATGAGTAAAATCCATCTAACAAGAAAATACAAATACAATATACATATTTAGAACCCCGGGTAACTAGTATCAATTTACAAATTCACAATTCTGTTATAGACAATACTTATTTCACACATTAATCTCTAAGTATCAAACTTAGATTAAATGGTTCAATTCACTTAAATCATTCCAATCCAGTCTATTGATTTCACATATCAAATATGTATAGAATTATAATAGATTACAAATCGAAGTGGTTTCGGGTATTTACTAATACACGACTCCAGTCTCTTCGAATTTAATACCATCTTAACCCACGTTATTCAAGTGAAACACAATTCAAGCTTTAAATTGTCACTTTTTATACAGCAATTCATTATCTATAGATAACCACAATATCATAGTTCACCCAAGCATATCATATCACAAAACATTTCATTCCAGTGATAACAATCTATTCAAGGCATTTAACATCATTCAATCCTTATAAGCAAAAATTGATCACTTCCAAAATTCAATTTAATTTATTCTAATTAAATTACTAACCTCATTCACTTAGATAACATTTTCTTAACATTAATTAATTTCAAATAAATTAATTAATCATTTCTCAATTATCCATCTTAATTAATCACCATGGATTAATTATCTTTAATTACATTAAGTAATGTCTTTAATTAATTATATAAATTATTAATCTTTAATCATTCAATAATTAATCTTTAATTAATCACATTAACTAATTAATTATCCCTTATTTACTTACATTAATTAATCCTTAAATTAATTAATGCTTTAATTAATCACACTAAGTAATTAATCCTTAATTACTCCCATTTAATTACTTCCATAAGTAATTATCCTCTTTAATTAATTATATTCCATAATTATACGTTAATCTCTTATACTAAGTAACCACTTAATTAAGTAATTAATACTTAATCCACATCATAAGATATTATTCTTAATTAATTTATCAAAATAGTTTATCTTAAATTAATTACCCCAATTAATTATTCTTAACTAATTAGTTAATGATTCCTACATCAATTATTATTCATTAACTGTCCATTATTAAATAATTATACTTTGATTATTAACATTATTTAAATAATTATTACTAATTCCATTGAATGATCAACTTTTTAAATTAATTTCCCAAATTAATTTTCTTTAAACAATCATAACTCTAATTAATTTACAGTAAATTCTTAAATCTAGTTTAACTTAACTATGTCATTAAACGCAACATTTAGGAATCAATTTTTAAATTGAAGATATATAATTTATTTTAAGACAAAACAAATTAAATATTTAATTTAACATTTAAAATCTTTGCAAAACTAAACCAACTTTTTTAAAAACTCACCATTTTGAAAACTTAATTATTCAAAATATCTTATTACAATTTGGTATTTCAAATTGTTTTTATATGTTTAAAGTTGAATTAACTTTTATTAAAACTTAATTAAAGCCATTTACTTTCATTATAATACTTTATAATCTCAAAACTTGTTCAAGCTTTCCAAAAAACTGGTTTCAAAACAAACTATTTCCTTTAAATTAAAACTTAAACATATGAACTTAATTTAAATTATGAAACCTGTTACAATGTGAAAAGTCAATTCCGAGACATCTTATTAAAAACCTGGCAAAATTCAACTTTTACCTGAGGCACTCCCTGCTTCTATTTTCTTCGAGCAATCCTATGCAAATTCTCGAGTTCAACCCAAACTACATCAACATTCCAGAAGCCAAAACTACACTGATACCAACGCAATCTTGTGCACGTACGTAGCTATCAAAACGACATCGACGATGCTCGCCAGTCGACTACAACCTATGCTCAAGTTCCGACCACCCAGTTTGGTCGGAATCGATTGGTAACCCAAAATCATTTGTCTCGACCACTATGATACCCAACCTTGAACAAAAACTTCCAATTTGCCATCGCCACAGACCTTTAGGTCACACGCGACGTACCCAGAGCTAGTCCTCGTCACGATGAAACTAACCCCCTACATGTGATCGCTTACGGTTCCCTATCGACGACATACAATGCTCTCAAACAACTCCGACCCAACCCCCTTTCGAACCAAAGATAACCTTATTCCAGCCACCATAGCGAAATATAAAATACAACCACATTTTTCTCGAAGTCTCAACCCTCCAGCCAGCTTCGACCACGATCTTGACGCCATTCACCACGCTGATCGCCAGAAATTGGTGATAAACCCAATTCTATACAAACTCGAATATCTCCCCAATTACAAGACTAAAAGTTGCAATTTAGTACCTAAATTCATGTTTTGGTACAATGATTTAGCTTGCATAATCAAACATTAAAATTAACTAGTTTGATGTTAACCCATTTCTTGATTTCCACTGTAATTTTTAAAATTTGAGTTAAATGCCAATTACATATCCTTGAATCTATTTATAAAATTTGAATTACATCGTTAGAAACCTTTTTCATTAATATGTTGTGATATCCCAGAAATTTTGGCAATATAAATTTAATAATCTATGTAAAAAATTAAACAAATTTGATAATAATTGTTAATAAGATTTAAATTGATTTCATAATCTTCTTTTAAATAAATATTTAACTGATAGTTTTTCTTTTAAAAGCTAATTTAAATTGTTTCTATTTATAATGTATATATGTATATATTTGTATATATATTATAAATAGATAAGCTTCGTTTTAAACTAAATAAATAAAGATATGTTTTTAATTCTAATATTTTTGGTAAATTTGGAAGTTTGATTTAATTCGATATTAAGCTATTAATTAAATAACTGTATGGTTTTAGATACTTAAAATAAATGTTTAATAGTTAGAACTTATTCTAGCTTAAGTTTAAGTTTTAAATTTATTAACAAAAAGATTATTTTGTTTTCTTTTTGTATAGCTTGATAAAATATGGTTTAAATATACTCAAGATAAAGTTAAAATTTGTTTAACTGATTTTAACTTAAATTTAAATTTAACAAAGGTTGTTTGTTCTTGTTTAAATGTAGTTGATAAAATAAGTAATTTATTTATGTAATGATAATTTCATTTAATAATGAGTTATTTTTTAAAAAAACAATATCAATAATGTAATATTTTTTTTTATAAATAGATTTTTAAATAAATAGGAACTATTTTATATATATACATATATTTGGGAGAAACTATGGTTTGAAGTTAAAATCAAATCTTTCAAGATTTGTCTATAATAAAATAAATCTTATTTATATTTAACATAAGTAAATGACATGATGAAATATCTATGAACTTGAAAGAGAAAACAAATGAATAAAATATCTAAACATAAATATGCAGATAATCAAAGTAAAGTAAGTATAAACATAAACAAAGCAAAATAAAATAAAATAGCTATGTACATAAGATATAAAGCTTACAAAAAAACAAATATGAAAACAAAATAATAAAAGTAAACCGGGCAAAGTAATGATTATGTTGCATGTAAGTGAAAGATACAAGAGCAAGAAATAGAAATGTGTATGTTGCCTTGAAAATTTAGAAATGCAGAGCAAATCAGGTAAAGCTATGAAGACTGTAAATAAAGTATGCAAAACAAAGTAAAATATCTAAGCATAAAAAAAAAAGTAAGTTGAGACATAAAGTACATCCACATTAAAAGCTTTCATCTCAGCATAAAATTTGAGTCAATTCGAAATATTGAAAAAAATCTTTCAGCCTCCAAAATAAAGAATCTTGCCTGATACAAACAAATGAGTCTGATCAAGGAAGATAAGCTGCACCCAGATCCTACCCCCTGTAAACCCTTCTCTATATATTTGTATATCTGTTTGTTGTAATTCATTTCTCAAAGCATGACAACCTGAGAATAGTAGCAAGCTTTTTCTTTTTCAAACCTGAAACAACAGCAAACATTTCCATTTTTACAACTTAAACAACTTCATCTAAACAAAAGCAAGGAGATTTGGGAGATTGAGAGCAAAACAGTTCCCAGTTTTAATGTATAGGCTGTTTCAAAACAATGGTGCTCTGTTCCTTTTCTTTAATCAAGGTGAGTAACTTTAATTACTAAAACTTAAGTATTTAAACTAGTTGCAAGATTAAAATCTAGAATAAGTGTGATTTGTATGTATGAAATCTTCTGTGCATATGAATGTTGTATGGATACATTATGAAGTCTCTATAACAAACTGAGTAATTCTATTTCCAGGCTTGAGTTTGATCCAAACTATTTTTATCACTTGATCTAATAGCTTTTAGGATTTATAATACAACCAGAAATTGTTTGTTTCAACATAATTTAGAGTTTAAGTTTTATTCAAGTTGAACTAAAGCTGAATATTGTTCAGGAAAAAAAAATCAAATAACAGAGTAAAACTTGTATAAGAGAAAAACCAAACCTTTTAAGTTATAAATTCAAGAACATACTTTGAATCTCTGTAACAAAGTATGAATTTTAAAACTTAAAACATGATTTTTAGTACTAGGAATTAAGAGCAGTTCTGGTATGAACTAAAAGTGAAAATTTGGGGTTTTTGGGGGTGATCATTGTTGGCTGGGTGGTCGGGGCTCTCCTTGATGATGGAGGAGCTTACCGAGGTGATGGGAAAAATGGTTGGTGGTTGGTCTGAGTACGGTGGCGATGCTGGCCGTAATTTGAAGTATGCAACCCTAATTTTTATGGTGATCTAACTTTTGATCACCGTGACTTCCTCCGTGCATCGAGTTGCACGAGGTCTCGGGAGGTGGTAGATTGGTCGAAGGCGAGTCCATGGCCGGAGTTGTTGACCATCAGGTGGTCGGGGTTGGAAGAATGAGGTGATGACAGGGTTGGGTAGGGGGATGTTCTGTTTTCCAAGTTCTGTTTTGTTGCTCGTTTTTTATTTGAGTCGTGGCAATGGATTTTGGTGGTCGTGGTTGTGTCTGGGGGTAGTCAGCGTCGTGGTGAAGTTCGCGTGGGTGACCGGAGGTGACTGGGGCCACGGTGCACGTGCATCGTGCCCAGTGAAGTGCTGAAGCATTTTGGGTGGTGTAGGGTTTTTGGACTCGGGAAGTACTCGGGTCACTCGAGTGTGTGACTCGAAGCAGGGAAGGGTTTGACTCGAAGAAAACTTGCTTTGGTCTCGGGTTGAGTTGTTTTGCTAACAGGTTGTTTCAAACTGCCTGAAGTTAAATTTAAATCAAATCTAAATAAAATTAAATTGTAAGCTAGTTGTAACCAAAGGTTAAAACTAGTGTGTTGTTAAACTCAAATGAATTTAAGTTTGTCAACTAAGTTTAAACAAAGTGTAAATCTAGTTTGAAGTATGAATTCAAATTTATATTTTGAAATCTAAAATGAAGTTTAAAATATTTAAATGAGTTTCAGGTTTAAAAAAAAACTGATGGTTCCAGATTTTAAAAAAAAAATTAAATCTGAAACAAAAACTCTAACAGTAGATTAAATTTGAGTTTTAAAATTATTGATTCAAATGAATATTTGAATCTTAAGGTTTTAAAATAGATTTGGATTTGAAAATCAAGTTTTTAATTCAAGTTGTTAAAAGAAAGCTTAAATTGAAGTTTTAAATCAAAGATAAATTGATGGATTCAAGTTTACTTTGGATTCAAGTCTGAAAATTTAAATATGTTTTAAATATGAATGTTTTAAAAATAAGATCAAATAAAATAGTTTTGAAAAGTTGATTTGTTTCAAATAAATATTTAACTTGATTTTGAGAGAATTCTTTTATTAAAATTTTTGAATGGAAAGTAAATAAATTGTTTTAACTTGAAAATTTGCAAGTTAAATATTAATGTATTTGGAAATTTAAATTTTAAATGAAGACTTAAGTAGTTGAATTTATAAGGGTTTTTCTTATATAAATTCATATATAAATAACAAATGTTATTTACATTTATTTAAAAGATTTTAAATTGAATTTAAATTTAGTTAATGTTTAAGCAATAATTATTTTGAATCTTAAATTCAAAATGGAATTTGAATTTAAATTTTAGAAGGTAAAGTTCTAACACACTTAAATATTAATGAAGTCATTAGTAAAGAAATAAATTATCTTAGGAATAACTAAGATATTAAAATGATTTAATGAATAAGTTAATTAATAAATGACTTATGTATTTAATTTATAAATTAATAATTTAGATTAATTTATAATTAAAAATTAATTAAGAAGTAAATTAAGAAATTTTATTAGTTAATGAAGATAATTAACTAAAGATTGTTAATTAATTAATGTATGTGATTAATTTTGATAATTAATCAGGTTAATTAGATAATCTATTATAAATTGTTAAATGTAATTACTTGATAAAAGTAATTAAGAGATTAATTACTTATTGTAATTAGTTTTGATAAAATTATTAATTTAAGTTAATTAATTTAGGTTAATTAATTTAAGAAAATCATTTGGTGAATTGATAAGCGTAATTACTTAGTGTATTCAATGGATAATAATTACTTAAGGAAGTAATTAATGTTAATTATCGAATGTAATTAGTGAAAGATGATGTATTAATGAAGTAATTTGGATAATTGCTTTTGTAATTAATCAAGGGATTAATTAATGGAGATAATTAATTATGGAATAATTAATTTGTTTATAAGTAATTAAGGGTAGTTAATTACTGGGTTGTTATTACTCAAGGTGATTAATAATTGTGTTTAATTAAAGATTATTTATTTAGTATAATTAATTTAAATAAAGTAATATAATTAGAGATCATTAATTATTATAATTAATAATGTAATTAAAAATTGTTTAATAAAGGAATAATCAATAATGTGGTGATTAATTTATGTAGTTAATTAGGATAAATGTAATTAATCATATGTAATTAATAAATGAAGTAATTAAATGTTAATTACTATAAATGATTTAGGATAATTAATTTGTGAAATTAAATAAAGACTAATTACTTTTTGTAATTAGAAGATGATTGATCAAAGGTATTTAATCAAGATAAATATCTAGAGATTAATTAATTAAAATGATTTATAATTAATTAATGGTTGTATAAGCAAGATCTATAGATGAAGCAATTAATTTAATTTACTTTAAATTAATTAGAGATAGAAGTAGTTGATTTAATTCATTTGAAATTAATTATAAATGGTATGATTATAAATCATTGCTTATGAATGAATGTTATTGATATTTTATTTGATGATTGAGAATTCAGATATGAGTAATATATATGTGATATGGATGTATGGTTTAAGTATGATAATACTTAATTATCTGTTTGGATGATAATATTAATTATCTGTTTATGATGGTGATGATGTGATTATCTACTGTGATATTGCGAACTATCTATCTGCGTGTATATTGATAATATTGAATTGAACTGTTAAGACTAAATAGACAACTTGGCCTTAAAAGACACGTTTTGGATTTCGATGAGACCGGGATCGGCTTTCCATATTTGGACATCCGAAAACCACATCAATCCAAATAACGATAGGTCGTGAATTTGAGGTGAAGATAAAGATTTAGAGTGCAAGGGTTATTGTCGTTAACTCTGAGGGTGATTCCAAAATGAGTATAATGAGATAATACCTTCGGTTTCGTTCGAACCGGGAACAAACTTGTATGGATTGAAAGCTTTCAGAACATCGTCATGTGGACGATGAGCATTCCAAGAAATGTATTCTCTAAAGGTAATCGCAGCCTCAAGCCTCATCAACCGGGAATGGCTAAAATAGGGAAGGTGCAGCAAGGTTAGGTGGGTCATGCCAAGCAGGACAAGATATTCCCCTGTCCAGATGTCCCTTTATTTTGGCTTAGTGGGCAGTAGCGACGGCTATCTGCGGGGTTGTCTTGTTCGAAACTGTTCAGTAAGGAATGGTTCCGGCCTTGGGTTGTAGGGGGTCGGGACTGATCCTCGGTACGTTGATCTAGGCCACGTACTGTGACGGGCGGTACCCCAGTAGCCCTGCCATTTTATGGAATCCAAAATACAATAAGTGCCAACGGTTTTGATTGTATTACCCACTTTTGTGGCTAGTAGCTGGAATTTAATCATGTAACAATTTCGGTTATTTTCTATTTACTTGAAAACCCTAGACCTATTATAATATTACTGAATTTCCTATCAAATGTTTTGGTTAGCGTAAGGTAAAAACTTACCCATGTTTTTTTGGGGTGTCTTATGTGATACCTTTTATTTTCAAAGGATTTCAAAATTAAGCAACTTTAACCTGTTACTCACACCAGACCCATGTCTGACCCGGAGTTTGTTTATGTTTTTCCTAAACTCTCGGGTGAAAGTGTGTAGGACCGTATAATATGGATAAACAGTAATGCAGAGTATAGATAGTAAATAGTGCGAAATATAAAAGCAGTATAGTAAAATGACACCAGATATTTTATACTGGTTCGGAGCACCGTCCTACGTCCAGTCCCAGACTAACTTCTGGAATTTCACTACAACAACCCTCACTTAACCCGGAGGAACAGGTCTATACAACCCTGAGCAGCAGAACAGGGACCTGAGCAGCAGAACAGGATTTCGCCTCAGCAGCCGAAGAGGACTTCACGCCTGAGCAGCAGAACAAGACTTCAACAAATACAAAAGTATATTGACACTGTGTGTTCCTGACAACACTGATTTGTCTCTGATAGTACAAACTTCCTATAATCAAATCCTCAAGTGTATGAAGTGTATGTGAAGATATGAAAGGAAGGTAATGCTAAGAATCAAAGATTATGAAAGTTAATTTGGAGATTCCAAGCAATAAAAATGTATGCTCGCTGTTTGAATGTAAATATTAAAGCACAAGAAGAGTATTAGAGAGATAAAATGAAAATCGATGAATATTAAGTGTTTGGGAGTATCTATATATAGTAGTTGAAGAGTTAATGCCATTGGTGAAGGGTTCTGACGAAGAGGAGCGTCCATTTCTGTTCAGAGAAGAGTTGCTTCCCTTCGCAGAAGAAGATGTCCTTTCAGAAATATGACAGTTAGGTTCAGGTCAGTCGACTGGTCATTTTTGGTCAGTTGACTGATTACAGAGTGTAAAAAACTCTCGGGTCCAGGTTCAGTCGACTGACTTAGATCATCCAGTCGACTGAATTTAAAAACATGCACATTTATGTTAAAATGCACAGATTCAGTCGACTGTTTGATTGTATTCAGTCGACTGAATTCTGTTGTTAAGCAAAAACTACAATAACTTATTTGGTTAGAGTACTTGCCTTCCAATCTAGTGACCTGGGTTCGAGCCCCGCTCCATGCATTTTTTTAAAAACTTGATTTTGATTAAAATATGCATGCAAGTTTATGTGAATGATGATTCTTGAGGAAAGATTTTAACAAAGCACTAAATAGACTCTATATACATATTTGATGACTCTTGTTAAAATATATAACTATATGAACCATACTTTGAGTCGTTGAGTCGGGATGATGTCGTAGTCGTAGATTCGTGAATTTTTGTCAGCAATCAAAACCTATGATCCAACATTCTCCCCCTTTTTGATGATGACAACTTCATTTTCTACGAACGAATCTTTGACAAGCTTTGTTGATCTTATCTCTCTCACTGAATATCTTCCTATAATTGTGCTATAGATTTCTCCCCCTGAATCTATGTTATATATTCCTATTTAATCTTTTTTTCCCTTAATCTGTGCTTGCATGGTTTATTCCTACAAATAGTGTTAGAGAGCAATATCTTTCCCCCCTTTGTCATCGACAAAAAGGAGAGTTTATATGATGATATAAAATATATTTCTCATAAGTGTTAACATAGAGCAATATAAAACAAAATAACTACTACTTATAATGTAAGGTATCAGAAAAAATTAATATTTAAAGCATGCGATACCCAAGGTTCTTATAATTTCCTACTTTTTAGGAAACCATACCCATTTGGGTGTAGTTGAACCTTTATAAATATAATTTTCATTATTAACTACCATATCAAAATAATCATCAATGTATTTTTCTCTATTTTTCCAATTAACAGGAACCCATATACTTAGATAATTTTTATTCATATTTCCTGTTAATGATTTTGCACTTCTAAAGAAATTATCAACATTATAGGTCATAGTAGTATTTGAATTTCTATACAAATTGGATTTAGGCTTTACTCGAAATTTAGTACTAGCACTATCATTTTTACTATACATGAAAGCATATCTAGTGCTATTTCTACGATCAGTTTTATTATATCGTAAACCCATTTTATTTGAAGTAGACTGAGAATTTTCTATTATTCTAGAAAGATTTTCTCGTCCTTTATTAAAATTAGAAACATTTTTATTAATATCTTCTAGCTTAGTTTTAAGACTAGATTTTTCTAACTCTACTACTTTAGTGTTAGATTTTAAATCATTAATTTCAACTGATAAATCATCATTTTTATTCTTCTGAATTTCTAATTCTTGAGTTATCATAGAAAGTTGTGAAGCTAAATTAGAATTAGATTCTTGAGATTTTTCAAGTTCTTCTTCAAGAATTTTCTTTTCATCTCTAAGCATACTAATTTCCAATTCAGATCTATTTAGTTTTCCTTGTAACTCCTTATTATATTTCTTAGTCTGTTTTACAAAATCTACTAGTTCAGAATTAAGTTCAACTAAATCTTCAAAACTTAGTTCACTTACATCATCATTTGATGCCATGAAGCATACATTTGCTTGCTCTGTGTCACTGTCACTGTCGCTTTCTGATGATGAAGAATCTGAATCATCCCATGTTACAGAAAATGCTTTCTTCTTGAATTTGTTTTTATGTTTTTCTGGACAATCTTTTTCATATGACCCTTCTTATGACATTCATAACATTCCATGACAGATGATGATGGTTTATTGTTATTATCGTTGCTAGAATTATTTTTGTAGCTCTTGCCCTTGTTATTCTTTTTGAATTTTAAAAACTTTTTGAAATTCTTAGCAATAAATGCGATATCCTCTTCATCTAAGTCAGAGTCATCTTGTTCTGCTTGAAACGCTAGATTCTTCTTGTCTTGTGCTTGAACTTTCTTTGCCTGCAAATTCACTTCATATGAAATTAGATTTCCTATTAACTCTTCTGGTTTCATAGTTGAAAGATCGTTTGCTTCTTCAATAGCTACGACCATTCTTTCCCATTCATCCGTTAAAGAGTTTACGATTTTTGATACTATATCAAAATCAGAAAATATTTCTCCTAATCCTAATAGAGAATGATAGATATCTTGAAATCTAGAATACATATCATTAATGGATTCATCTTGTTTCATTCTAAAGTTTTGAAACAGATTTTTGAGCATGGAGTTTCTTTGTTTGACTTTGTTAGTTCCTTCATGAGTAATTTTAAGCGTTCTCCATATTTCATAAGCAGTTTAACACATGCTAACACGATTAAATTCATTTCTATCTAGTGCACAAAATAACATGTTCATAGCTTTAGCATTGGCAGTAGCATCTAATTTTTGTGAGTTTGACCAAGTGGAATATTCTGCAGTAGGAAGAGTGTATTCATTCTGTGTGATATTCCATGATTCAAAAAAATTAGATTGCATATAGATTCGCATACGAGTAGACCAATAATTATAGTTTAAACCATTAAAGAATGGAGGTCGTGCAGTGGATTGACCTTCAATAAAACTAGTATTAGTGGTGTTGTTTTCCATATTAGCAAGATAACAGATAACTTTGTAACGGTTATAAGATGCCTTGCTCTGATACCAAATGAAAGTGTGTAGGACCGTATAATATGGATAAACAGTAATGCAGAGTATAGATAGTAAATAGTGCGAAATATAAAAGCAGTATAGTAAAATGACACCAGATATTTTATACTGGTTCGGAGCACCGTCCTACGTCCAGTCCCAGACTAACTTCTGGAATTTCACTACAACGACCCTCACTTAACCCGGAGGAACAGGTCTATACAACCCTGAGCAGCAGAACAGGGACCTGAGCAGCAGAACAGGATTTCGCCTCTGCAGCCGAAGAGGACTTCACGCCTGAGCAGCAGAACAAGACTTCAACAAATACAAAAGTATATTTGACATTATGTGTTCGTGACAACACTGATTTGTCTCTGATAGTACAAACTTCCTATAATCAAATCCTCAAGTGTATGAAGTGTATGTGAAGATATGAAAGGAAGGTAATGCTAAGAATCAAAGATTATGAAAGTTAATTTGGAGTTTCCAAGCAATAAAAATGTATGCTCGCTGTTTGAATGTAAATATTAAAGCACAAGAAGAGTATTAGAGAGATAAAATGAAAATCGATGAATATGAAGTGTTTGAGAGTATCTGTATATAGTAGTTGAAGAGTTACTGCCATTGGTGAAGGGTTCTGACGAAGAGGAGCATCCATTTCCGTTCAGAGAAGAGTTGCTTCCCTTCGCAGAAGAAGATGTCCTTTCAGAAATATGACAGTTAGGTTCAGGTCAGTCGACTGGTCGTTTTTGGTCAGTTGACTGATTACAGAGTGTAAAAAACTCTCGGGTCCAGGTTCAGTCGACTGACTTAGATCATCCAGTCGACTGAATTTAAAAACATGCACATTTATGTTAAAATGCACAAATTCAGTCGACTGGTTGATTGTATTCAGTCGACTGAATTCTGTTGTTAAGCAAAAACTGCAGTAGCTTATTTGGTTAGAGTACTTGCCTTCCAATCTAGTGACCTGGGTTCGAGCCCCGCTCCATGCTTTTTTTAGAAACTTGATTTTGATTAAAATATGCATGCAAGTTTATGTGAATGATGATTCTTGAGGAAAGATTTTAACAAAGCACTAACTAGACTCTATATAAATATTTGATGACTCTTGTTAAAATATATAACTATATGAACCATACTTTGAGTCGTTAAGTCAGGATGATGTCGTAGTCGTAAATTCGTGAATTTTTGTCAGCAATCAAAACCTATGATCCAACATCGGGTACTCAAATTTTTATGAGTAGCCAAGGGATTCAGGTTAGCTTTGATGAATTCTGAAGGAGCAATGGAGCAGGAGACTTCAGCGTTGTAGATGTATATATTTAGTTCCGCTGTGTTGGTATCCCTGAGTTATTTGCTTGTGTTGTATAGAGTTGTATTAACTAGACAGGTGTCTATAACTGTCTAGTATGTGTTGTATGATCTGTATAACTCTGATTAATGTTGTATATTATGTAAATACTTATGTGATTAATATAATTTATTCGTTCCGCTGTGAGATTCTGACGTTGTTGTTCTTTCTTCTCTATCTTTTCTATTTTCTTACACTTTTCTTTCTTCAAGATGATACGGATTCTGGACGTAGGAACCCGGGTCGTTACATATGCTCAAGCCTAAAATCAAATGTAAATGAAGATAAGAATTTTTTTTCTATCAAATCTAAAGCCTGAACAAAGAACAAAGGCTTATCTATATTTATTTACAGGCATATATAGGCATACAACTATATATATATATATATATATATATATATATTCATACACACATCATACATGTAAACATTGTTCACCAGATTATTACCGTATTCATCACTCAGACAATATATATAAGTGAATAGGTTTAAACTGTTTTTAAAAGGAATAAGTTTACTCACAGTTTTCAGTTTGAACAGAAAAACCCCTTTTTAAAAAAAAACTGGAAACTTCAACTGCCTCTGGATTTTTGATTGCTTACTGATCTGGATTGTTGAATTGATCTTGCTTTGAAACTGATCTGGTTTTGAAATTTGATGTTGATCTTTGCATTGATTACTGAGTTGAATCTAAAGCTTTATTATTGAAGAAGTGGAATTCATAAAATAGTTTTCCTTGCTTGATTTTTTTTCATTTTGATTCCTTGTGAACAGGTTTTCCTTTTTTTTTTATTTTAAAAAATAAATGACACTTGTTGAAATTCATCACACTTGTTGATTTGTTAATTCTTTTAAGCTACACTTGTTATTTGTGAAAATTTTATGTTTAAATCCCCTTTTTAAATAATTTTATAAATCTTGTTTTAAACCCTCTTTAGCTTATGTTTATATAATTATGTAATATAACATATGTTTTAATATTATATATATATATATATATATTTCCTTTAACACATTTTCTTCTTACTATATTTATAAATCTTTTAAAGAAAATAATATAGAACTACCTATATTGTAATAAAAACCAAACATATATTATTTTTTTATACCCAATTTATTTTAAGATTTTTATCTATGGATTTCAATCTCAAATTCAAATTAAATTTAAATGGACTCATATATATATATATATATATATATATATAAAAACACACATTACATTTGTTTGAAAATAATGATTTTGAAAATTTTAAATAATTATACTAGAAGATTATTAAATAAATATCTGTCCAAGTATAAATATTTATCATCGGATTTATTTTTTCAATCTATAAATCCATATTCTATTAATTAACCCAGGTTTTTAATCAATTACAGATGTCCAAAAATTTGGGTTATCACATTCCTCTCCCTTTGAATCTTTTCGTCCTCGGAAAGGAACGAAGTTAGAATTTATTAAAATGCTTAAATCGGGTGTGACGACCTCCCATGACTCCCGCACTAAAACAAGGGAATGGTGCGCTGAAAGGCATGCCATGCAGCCATGGACGATAGTCAGGGTAAGATAAAACAGAAACTCTATCGTATTACTCACAGCGCATGGATAAAATACAATAGAAAGTATACATAGTGAAGCTCTATAGAACAGAAGTCTCCTCATATAAACTCATAATAGTTTTATACAATCATCTGAGTAGTCAATACATCAAGCCTCACTACATAACACTCAGAGTATCAAACAAACAGTGGAACATCCAGTACATAAAGTAAGAAAACAATATGTAAAAGCCTCCAGCTCGTCTTCGTCATTAACAGAGTTGGTAGCCAAGAATAGCACATGTCACCTGCTACCTAGTCTGCCCATCCCAACATGGAGGAACAGCCCAAGGTAATAAGAGTTGAACATAAAACCTTGAGTCAGACAACAGTCTTAGTGAGCAGTAAATTAACTACCAAACATACCAAAAGAGCATAAAGGATAAAAGGAATAGGAACTCAACCATCCCACTCCACCTCATTCTACAGTGATAGCCCCCAGACCCACTAAGCATAAACAAGCATGGCAAAGCAGACAATTTAAGTAAAGTCACTCGAGTCAAGGTCGGTGTTTTCCAAGTACAAACCCCCAAGGCCTAAACCAAGATCAGATAAGCACCTTGAAAACATCGCTCTTGACCCAAGCGACGATACAACCAAACATCCAAACATCCATGACTCTGGCTATCACTGTTAACATTGCCTCGATATCACTGTTAATTGAATGACTGGCACCTTCTTTCAGCCGTTCGTCAAGGGCTAATGGCAACCCCGGTTCTAGACATAACTCCGCACGTCATCATGACCCGTGCCTAGGACTATCGCACCTGCCCAGAGTACTAACACGTCATCATGACCCGTGTCTGGAACGTCATCGTGACCCGTTCCAACGTACTCTTGCTTTGAGCATGCTAGAACCTTCAATAACGATAAGATCCAAGCCTCCTAGTCATCCTCCTCGACGACTATTCTCACACTGGCCCAAGCGCCTCTCGAGCCCACCATTATCAACCAACCCGGACCGCATCACCGAGTTATCAACAAACTTGGGATTATCCCATCTGGATTAAACCAAGGCTTTCACACATCATGCTTTGCTTCAACGCATCATAGCAAAGTCCCATCTCACATCATGGTTTTCCTTATCGCATCATGGCAAAGTCCATCATCATCGAATCTATCCATATGAGCTTCCACATCCGCTTCATATGCCACAAGCAGCTTTCACCATTCAAGAGCATTTCCACTTAGCTTTTGAATCATCCTCGACCAACTTGTTCAAATCAACTACTAGCTAATTTGAAACAATCAAATCAATCATAAGTCAATCGTTAATCCAAGCAATCAAACATTCAACAAGATCTAATAAGCAATTACAACAATAATGGCAATTTGGTAATTAAAGTGTCCAAATCTAACAAGTATGAATCATAGGCAAATGTCTCTATAACTTGATGAATGAACTTGCATAAGTGAACATGTAGAAAAATAGATATCAAAACTTCATAGGTGATAGATCTACATGCAGACTTAAGGAAAATGCAAGAAATCACTATCTTTAACACATAAACAAACCACCGATCCAATATACTCCTTTGGGTCCGTGTGAGAGATAACTACCACTCACCAAATCACCTAAACACCTCAAAAGAAACCCACTTCAAATCTGGACAGCGAAGAACCAAGCTTGATCCGACAAGATTCCGCTTCAAATGATGAAATCTCTCTCGAATGGATGAAGATCTTCGACTATGGCTCTTGGATCTTCGATCTTGATCTTCGATCTTGGATGGATGTAAGTACTAGATTAGAGAGGAGAAAAGAAGTGAAGAAGTGTTGAAGTCGAGTTCTCAAAATGGCAGCACTTCGTCGCATCGAAATCCGGTGCCAAAAAGTGAGGCGAACCCCTTCTATTTATAGGCAGAAACCCCCCTGAGTCGGCCGCCCCCATGAGTCGCCCACGACCCATCTCCTGCCGACCTAAACCCAGAACACATGCCGACTCACGACTCAAGCCCCTGCCGACTCAACGACCTAAGTAACACGGCCTAACGACTTACGACTCAACAGTGGTGCACGACTTACGACTTAAGCCCAAGCGCCGACCTAACCATAGGACCTAACGACTCATGCGACTTAACGCTACACAGGATCACACGACCTAGTCTCCTGCCGACCTAACGAGGTCGTTCCACGACCTAACTACACGGCCACGACTTAAACATCATGCGACCTATCACATAGCCGCTCCATCCCCTAGGTCGGTAACTCCTATATCACTATCCCCTTAGGTCGGTCACACTATGAGTCGGCCACACCTCTAAGTTGGAAACACCTATGAGTCGGCCATGCCTGAAACCGACAATCCTCTAAGTCGTTAACTATTACCACTAGCTTCCTTAGGTCGGTCAATTCCTTAAGTCGCTACCTATCTTAATTCGGCCACTACCATGAGTCGCTCAACACCACTAAGTCGGCTACTTCCCTGACTCGGCCACACCTATAAACCGTTCAACACCTTAAGCCGCTTAATCCCCTATAAGTCGGTCACGACTCATACCTCCATACGACTCAACTCTGGACAACCTAAGCTCTGAACGACTTAGATTCTGGATGGTTTAACAACACAACTATCTAAGGATAACAGTATTTCGATCCGTAAAAATACGGGTCGTTACATCGGGTTAAAAAAAATTTGATCATTTTTAAAACACTTCTTTAAAATCAATATAATATTACCAAAATTGTTTTTTTATAAAAATACTTTTATAACTCGATGTTTCAACAAGTCCATCCTTGTTCCCATAAAAATTCAGTCATACGTTGATCAGGCATAGGACTGAAAATCTATAAGTACTTAGCAGACCCATTTTAAACACCAAGTGAAAATACTTGGAAATTAATTTTATTGAAAATAAAGAAAACATTTTGAAATAGAAGAAATATCTTTGGTGAGAATTCTCTAGAAAATCATCACCCCCATCCATGGTCGTAGTTACACTCTGGGTTACGTTGCCATCGCAGCAAAAGTCCATATAAATGTAGGCACTCCGCGCCCATCGATTACGCCATGGAACCCGCCAAAGATCGCAGTTACATTCCAGGGTTACGTTGCCATCACAGCAAAAGTCCATGTAACTGCAGGCATCAGCGCCCTCGATTTTCGCTGCCAAATGAAACTTCAACACTCCTACATAGGTCAAAGACTACATCAGTCAAATCCTAATGCAGCCTTAGGCTCTCACGTCCTCTCAACTTTCGCTATGTCACTATAGGTCGCAATCTACCGATGTAAAATCAAACGTAGACTGTTGGCTCTCAGCAGCACACACGAATTTCACTATGGTCTGTAGTAGATCGCTGTGACTTCGAGTTACACTGTCGTCATAGCATAACCCAAATGCCTCTATAGGCATCAACGCCCTCGACTTTCGCTAAACACTACATAAAATCCTCAGGAACTTTAGTTTGCCCAGACTTCCTTACAGGATAAACTTTAGAACCCCCCTCCCCCCTTAGGGTTCAAGGTAGTACTACCCCGTGGCACTCCTAATGAAGTTCATTTCAAGGGAGCGCCTTTTTCCTTAGAGCCAAATCTCAAAACACTTTACACTATAAACATATAGTATCTTCCAAATCATACACCTAGTATGAATCTCATATAAATCTCCTTTTCACAAAATCTATTATCCCAAAATCGATAATTCTCAACTAGGCTTTTCAAATCTCCAAAATTGATTTTTCTTAAAAATAAAAAGCCTTTCCAAATCCATAGGTTCCAAAAACCTTTCCTCAAAATCATTCTCATAAGAACTCGTATATATAAACATATTTATGTAACCTTTAAAAACTTTGGATCACTTCGATCTTGTATAAATTTCCTTTCCATACTTCAAATACTTTCGAAACCCTTTTCTTCTGGATATAGATTCAACAGGGGAGTTTTTTGATATACAAAACAAAGATACACAACTTTGTTTATTCCAAATCAATATTCAAACTTGATTATTCTATAAAGTCACTTACCATATTACTTACTTCCTAAAAGTAAATTTTTACGATAGAAATATCCAATTTCCACTTTATTCCATCATATATTTCACAAAATATACTTTTCATTTCAAAAACCATTTTACATTTCTTATCCACAAACTTCCCAATATCTATTTCATTCAAACCCGTGCGATGTACATATATCATCCATACGCTATATCAATCTGATCGCTCACTCGATCATACAATTTCACTTCCAAACAAGTATCGTCCTCCCGACTTCTAGTGCAGACTCAGATCTGGTTTGGTTTCTTGATCAGAAACCATCATTCTCTTTGCATAGCCATAACTATGATAGTGAATATCTAGAACCCACCAACAATCCATATCCAGGTTCGTCATCGAAAATTGAGTGAAAAATCTCAAGTCGGATCGATAAACTATCTCGAAATCTTATGCTCGAATCCGGATCAAACCACTATGCGAATAAAATAACATATGTAAATCCTATGTATTTATCTTTATTGGTTATTAGCCAAATCAATCTCCTTTTCTATTCACATTTCCTTTAATTCTATTCGCTTATCCACAATTTCTTCAATCCCAAATGGATATTACTTTAATTATAAACAGTTTGTACTCTTACCAGCTTGAGTTTAGAAAATAGCTTGAAAATTTTAAAAATAGATAAGTAGTTGAAAATAATTATTAGTTTGTAAAATAGTTATAAAATAGTTAAGTAATTGTAAAATAGTTATAAAATAGTTAGATAATTGCAAAATAGCTAAATAATTTCAAAAATAGTTATAAAATATGTATAAAATAGTTTGGCTTTAAAAAAAGAAGGTTGTATAAAGTAAATAACTCAGAAAAATAGGTTTCTATTAAAACAATTTATTTTGAAAATCGTCCAGAGCCAACATGTTTAATTCCCAATCTCCATTCTATCAATTCAATTTAAATTTCCACTTCCATTTAAATTGACTCAATTCCAAATTTAAATAACTTCAATTTCCATTAAATTGATTTAATCCCAATTCAAGTTGAATAACCTCAATTTTTTTCCCAAATTCAAACCAATTCCATTTGATTTTAAACCTATTCAATTTTAATCACATTTCCAAATTATTCAAATCAGTATGGATTAAAATCAAATTGAACCAACTTCAAATTCAAATCATTTCAATTCTAGTTTAAATTAATCCCAATTCCCCTTTTAAATTTTAACTCATTCACCTTCAATTTCAATTCAAATCAATCCGATTCAAATTTTCCATTTGAATTTTTAGACTTATACATCTTCAATCATAATTCTAATTAATTTAAATCAAACCCAATTTAAACTAATTTAATTTAAATCTCAAATTTAAACCATCTCGTAGTATAAATTCTAGTTAAATTTTAATGGTTGATTTAATCCTTTAAATCAAATCAACATATATCTTTAAACAATTTAATTCTGAATCCAAATTCCATTTTAAATTTCTAGATTTCAAACCCATTTTGAGATCACACAAACTCCCCATTCAAATCAACCATTTAACTTCCCAAGTTAAATATCAATTTCATCTTGAAATTTCCAATTCAGGTTGCTTGTCCTAAACTTATTTAACTTTCCCTAAGTTAAATTCAATTCAATTTGAATTTCCATTTCAAATTTAAAAGTCTCATTAATAATATTCCCACTTATAAGTTCAAAAACTTATCACTTTGGGTATCACATCTCATTCCAAATTGAAAACTCATAGTGTTTATTTCAAACCATCTATCGTATTATGTATTTTCCTCATACATATTATTTTCTTTACACGCCAAGTTATCCATAAATTTTAGACCATCTTTGGTTTTTAATTCAAATCAAATTTCATTAAATTTTCAAACAACTCTTGTTTGAAATAGGATCCTTTCATTCAAATACATTAAATAAGATTATTTATTATTTCTTTATCGCTTTGAAACAATTTTCAATTTCTAGACCTAGATTTAAAACTTCACAATTTAGGTCATCTTCAGTTTCAATTTATAAGTCATACTTGCCTTACTATTTTACTTCCCTAAAACATTTCATTTTTCTTACTCATTAATACACATTTTATTATTAAACACAACGATCATTTATGATAATAACCAAGATTATCATATCTGGAAACCAATTCATTATTACCTTATTCTAAAACTCTTCCCCAAACTCAAGATTTTAATTTCAGATTGAATCCATTTCAAACTTGTCTTTATTTAATTTCAATTTGGTTGTAATTCTATTACCACTAAATTTAATTCCAATAATTTAACAGCCAATTACTTTAATATTTATTAGAAAGATATATTGCTTTATATATCAACATATATTCTTATATAAAATCATTTAAATTCTTTATATAAGAAAATAACAAGTACGCTCTCATATACACACACACACATTCAACTCATCCTAGGGTACATTGACCCTATCCTTAATGAGCAATACCACCAGAGCCAAGGTTCTCGCTTAACCGTCGCTCTGATACCAAATGTAACGATCCGAAATTTTCAATCCCGAAAATTCCAAATAGTTAGTAAAAGAAGAAAAGAGATAGAAGAAGAAACATAAATGAAATACAGAATTCCACCTTCGCAGCGGATCAAAATATAATATCAAATAAAATAATAGTTATACAAGGAAAAACTGTATCAGTCAATTTATATTTACATCAGAGTTACAACGTTTACAAATCACACTGGACAGATTCAATCAACCTGTCCCATACAACTACAATATATCACAACGGAATGCTCTCCATACGTTCGTGTCAACCGGTTCGCCTCCTGAGCTCCAGAAACATCCTTAACTGGAAATCTGTAATACTCGGTCTGACCCGAGCATTACATCAAAGTAGCACCCGGGTCGGGCTGGAAACTAGCGTGAGTAAAATCCATCTAATAAGAAAATACAATATGCTTATTTAGAACCCGGGGTAACTCGTATCAATTTATAAATTCACAATTTCTTATAGATAACACTTATTTCACACATTAATCTCTAAGTATCAATCTTAGATTAAATGTTCCAATCCACTTAAATCATTCCAATCCAGTCTATTGATTTCACATATCAAATTTGTACAGAATTATAATAGATTACAAATCGAAGTGGTTTTGGGTATTTACTAATACCTGACTCCGGACTCTTCGAATTTAATACCATCTTAACCCACGTTATTGAAGTGAAACACAATTCAAGCTTTAAATACAAGATGTCACTTTTTATACAACAATTCATCGTATATAAATAACCACAATATCATAGTTCACCTAAGCATATCATATCACAAAACATTTCATTCCAAAGATAACAATCAATTCAAGGCATTTAACATCATCCAATCGCCATAAGCAAAAATTGATCACTTCCAAAATTTAATGTAATTAATTCTAATTAAATTACTTACCTCAATCACTTAGATTACCTTTTCTTAACATTAATTAATTTCAAATTAATTAATTTATCATTTCTCAATTATCCATCTTAATTAATCACCCTGGATTAATTATCTTTAATTACATTAAGTAATTATCTTTAATTAATTATATAAATCATTAGTATTTAATCATTCAATAATTAATCTTTAGTTAATCACATTAATTAATTAATTTTCCCTTATTTACTTACATTAATTAATCCTTAAATTAATAAATGCTTTAATTAATCACACTAAGTAATTAATCCTTAATTACTCCCATTTAATTACTTCCATAAGTAATTATCCTCTTTAATTAATTATGTTCCATAATTATACATTAATCTCTTATGCTAAGTAACCACTTAATTAAGTAATTAATACTTAATCAACATCATAAGAGATTATTCTTAATTAATTTATCCAAATAGTTTATCTTAAATTAATTACCCTAATTAATTATTCTTAACTAATTAGTTAATGATTCCTACATTAATTATTATTCATTAACTGTCCATTATTAAATAATTATACTTTGGTTATTAACATTATTTAAATAATTATTACTAATTTCACTGAATGATTAACTTTTTAAATTAACTTCTCAAATTAATTTTCTTTAGTCAATCATAACTCTAATTAATTAAAAGTAATTTCTTAAATCCAGTTTAACTTAATTACATCATTAAACAAAACATTTAGGAATCAATTTTTAGAATTGAAGATATATAAATTAGTTTAAGACAAAAAGATTAAACATTTAATTTAACATTTAAAATCTTTGGAAAATTAAACCAACTTGTTTAAAAATTCACCATTTTGAAAACTTAATTGTTCAAAATATCTCATTACAATTTGGTATTTCAAATTATTTTTATATGTATAAACTTGAATTAACTTTTACTAAAACTTAATTAAAGTCATTTACTTTTATTATAATACTTTGTAATCTCAAAACTTGTTCAAGCTTTCCAAAAAACTGATTTCAAACATCTATCTTACATTTTACAATCTAGTAACTATTTCCTTTAAATTAAAACTCAAACATATGAACTTAATTTAAATTCTGAAACCTGTTACAGTGTCAAAATACTGTTTCGATATATCTTGCTAAAACCCCAGCAAACTTCAACTTTTACCTGAGACACTCCCTGCTTCTATTTTCTTTGAGCAATCCTAATTCTCGAGTTCGACCCGAACTACATCAACATACCCGAAGCCAAAACTATACTGATACCAACACGATCTTGTTCACATGCATGGCTATCAGAACGACATCGACTCATCATCGACGATGCTCACAAGTCGACTACAACCTATGCTCAAGTTTCGACCACCCAGTTTGGTCGGAATCGACTGGTGACCCAAAATCATTTATCTCGACCACTATGAAATCCAACCTTGGAAAAAAAACTTCCAATTTTCCATCGCCACAGACCTTTAGGTCACATGTCGGCCCACCCAGAGCTGGTCCTCATCACGACGAAACTAACCCCCTACATGCGGTCGCTTCAGGTTCCCTATCGACGACGTACAATGATCTCAAACATCTCCGACCCAACCCCCCTTTCGAACCCTAGATCACCTTATTCCGCCACCATAGCCAAATATAAAATATAACCACATTTTTCTTGAAGTCTCAACCCTCCAGCCAACTTCGACCATGATCTCGACGCCATTCACTACGCCGATCGCCAGAAATTGGCGATAAACCTAATTCTGTACAAATCGAATATCTCCCCAATTCCCAAACTAAAAATTCCAATTTTAATGCCTAAATTCATGTTTTGGTACAATGATTTAGCTTACATAATCAAAGATTAAAATTACGTAGTTTGATTTTAACCCATTTATTGATTCCACTGTAATTTTTTAAATTTGACTTAAATGCTAATTACATACCATTGAATCTATTTATAAAATTTGAATTACATTGTTAGAAAACTTTTTCATTTATATGCTCAAGCCTAAAATCAAATGTAAATGAAGATAACAGCAATTGACTAATGAAGTGTGATGAATTATGAGACCAACTCTACAGCTCTACTAAGTGAATGCATGTGTGGAAAATCAATATTTGACCAAGCTTGGAATGTTCTTCAATTTTCTCAGGAAGTTATCCATTTTCTTATTACCACATTGGCCTCTTGAAACTAAATACTCGATGTAGGTATAGGATGTCCCTCCTCTATTATCAGGGAATGAATTTTGTAGCACTTGACTCAAATGGATTTGTATTATTACCTGACATCTCCTCTATTACTTGACTGAAATGGATTTCAATTACACTTGACTCAAATTGATTTCAATAACACTTGACCCAGTATTCGTTTAATTGATTCATAACAATTTTCTTTTTGTGAAGATGATGGCGAGAAACAAAGAATATTAATGCTTTTTTGGGGTCAAGGTAGTGATTGGATTGAGATCTTTGTGTACTAGCTTTATGGTCCCTGTTATAAAGAGATTTTTTAGTAAATAAGTAAATCTACCATTTCCTAAGTGAAAAAATGAAAATTAGAAAAATACATATATTTAAAGTTTACTTTTTTTCTCTCTTTTGTGTTTGTCTTATAACCTATGAGAGTTGGATTAAGATTTGCCAACCCATGCTTCTCCAGTTGTTCGACTGGTCCCTATATCCGTGGAACTTTGATTGAAGATAGAAATGAAGCTTCTTATCCAGAAATGGTGAAGTTAATAAATAGAAACTTCTAAAAACTGCAAGTAGAAGCAGTTCATGGCTTTTTTAAATTTTTGGTACAAGTTTTGGAGACTTCAGAATGGATGACATTTACTTGATCTTCAAACAATTTCTTACAGTTAACAACAAATCTCAACTGTTTTCCATAATATTTTACTGAAAAAAAAGTAAAGATGATAATTAAATGAGAGAAGAATAATGTTATCAAATTTATCTTAACAATAAGATACCGACCTAGTTTGTCGATGCCGACGTAAACCTGACCCCAATCACCAACTCCAAACATAAATTCCTAAATACCAACCCCTACCCATCCAACTGCCTCGTGTTGCAAGCCGCCAGCCCAAAACATAAATTCATTGTGTGTTTCATTTTAACATTTGTAAACAACATTATATGATGTAATATTTGTCATGCACTTAATTTGAAAATTTTGGATTGGATTTACGTTGTAGATTGCTAATTTTTTGAGTTGAAGAATTTATATTGTAGTTTTATTGTTTTTTTAACTTTTGGGAATTAAAATTATTATCAGTTTTCATTTCCTAAATGATTAGGGATTGATCATATGTATCCCCATTTTATATACTTTTCTATCATAAGTCATATCATAAGTTGAATTTAGTTTTCTCATGTCATTTTTAGTATATTTTATCTCAAATTAATTTTGATCTTCCTTTTCTTCATTTTTTGGCTCAATGTAAATGTTGTCTTCACCTCCTTGTTCACATTACTTGATCTTCTTTGTATGTGGCTGCACTACCTATATCTATTTTCTTTAATTTTTGGTTTATATGTGTCACTTCAAATTTCTTTTTGTCTTTCGCATATTTTAATTATCATATCTCATAATTTCAAACATTCTCCTTAAAATTCTCATTTCCTGCACATTTATTCTATTCATTTAGATCATTTTTGGGACGAAATTAGCAATACGAAACTGAAAAATCATTTTCGCTGGTATGAAAAGATTAAAAGTAGTAGAATATTTTTCACCAGGGAGATGAAACAAGAACCCTATGTAAAAGTGTGATGTCCTAGAAACAAATTTTAGTTATACGTTGTTCTTGGGACAAAAAAATTAAACATACCTTGTTTATGTGACATAAAGCATGAAAAGTTTGTCATGCAAAGCAAACCAGATGAATTAAATTAAAATTATAAAAGCTAGGATCATTTGCTGAAAGTGTGTGTAACCTTGTACTTGATTTCTGATTGACAACCAAAATAATAGTGGGGTCCACCTGAATTGAAATAAAATCAAAAGATGTATTCATCCACGACTCTAATCATCTGTCTCTCTCTCTCTGTCTTCATGTGCCACATATATTTTAGTCTTTCATTTTTTATCATCGGTTATTCGTGCAAAACGGGGGATCCCAATAATTCATTAATTTGTTGTAATGAACAGGTGTGATTCTTTGTGGCACAAAAGGACTGGCAATAACCAGATGGGGGAATTGAGATTAGTAGCTCTCATTTAAAAATTAAGGTATTGATATTATAGGAAAATGTTATTCTAGAAACATGGAAGGAGACGAAAAAAATTCACTTTTTACCTTGTCAAAAATAAGAGCCTTATTGTTCAGTTTGATTATTTCCGTCTGATGTACAAATAATATTGGGTTGGCATACATAATAATTTTGGTATGTACATTTGTTATGTAATTATTTGAAGTTAATCCACGAACTCAGTAAATTTAGTGAAACTAATATATGCTAGGCTGTGGAGAAAGGTTAATTGAATATTTAATGTGATAATATTGTACTTTCATACGTCTAAAATGTTATTGATACATATATGTTGTAGAAATATTGAATACACTGTTCAATAAATCAAGGTTTAAAATTCCGGCCGAAACTTTGGAATTCCAGCCATGCCGTCCCGGTTCCGGCCAGTACCGAAACGGAATATGACTAAGAACCCGGTTTCGGCTATGAAAGGTAAAAAACATAAGCTCATATGGAGGAAGAAAAATGATGATGGGAAAGGAAAATGAGAAAGCGAAATGGAAAACTGAAATTGACATAAGATATTGTGACAAAAAATGAAGAGATGTGGCAAGAAAAAGAAAGCCAAGAGAAACTACATGAAATTCAAATGAAAATTGTAGTTACTTGCCTTAAATTCAAAATGATGAATGGATATTATTGATTTCGCATATTCTTCTTTCTTCATTTCAAGCTCTAGCCCTAGTTTTTCTCTTCTTTCCTACTCGCGGCTGAAAGGTAAAAGGTAAAATGAGTTATTAGTAAGAAGGCCTAGGTAGTTATAATTTATTGCTTCAGTTCTAAATGAAAAAACTGAATAGCATACTTGGGCCTGCTTATGGTGTCCAATACAAAAGTATTTTTCTGGGCTACGTTCTTATTTCTATGAGCTGATATAAGATTGTGTGTGTAATTTAGTATTATGTTTGACATGTTTTGTATATTTTTTCATTGAAACTTTTATTATATTTGTATGGTAAGGATGATATATCACTTTATATTAGTATGAACTTGTTTACTTAGCGAATAGTACCGCAATTTATAAATCGGAATTATAGCGGAATATTCGAAATTTTCGAAATTGAGCCGAAATTTTAAAATTTGCTATGGACCAGAATGGAAACGGAAAACAGAATTTTGAACCATGCAATACGTAGTGAATAATTAAAATTAAAGTTAACATAAAGATATGCGTAATGTACAAACATGCTACTTAAGTTTTTATTTATTAATAATGTATTCCAAATATGGTGTCTTATCAAATGTTAAGTATTCATTTTATTTGCACTAGATACATGCATAAGTTGAATTAGTATGAGCACATTACCCAGTGATGATTCAGTGTACAATCAATCCATTTCAGCAAATGCATGATTATTTATTTGGGAGAGAAAACTCATGATAAAAGTATATCTTCAATCTTCTTCTTCTTTTTTCATCTCCAAAAGTGAAGAATAAAGAGTAGAAATGAAAAAAGCTCATGTGTACAGATGTTCATTTTGTAATAGACATTTTCATAATCTTCAAGTGTTGGGTGGTCATCAAATAGCTCATCGTGTAGAAATAAAGAAGATGAGAAAAGAGTACAAGGAATTCAAGTCCTAAAAGGTCGAGGAAGAAGCATATGGTTTGAGCATTGGCCAACAATATTCAAGAAAAAGAAGTGATATTGAAACTAAGGCAGTTTCTGCTAATCATCGCGTTAAAATTATGGATCTGCTTAGTCGATGTTTAGGAAGTGGAGTTGATTCAGATAGACTTGAAAAAATAAGTATCGAACCTGAAGATATTGATCTTTCATTGAGCCTTCGTCTTAGTGTTAATAATGAAAGTGCAAGAGGTGATACAGAACTTGATCTAACGTTAAGGCTTTAAAGAGATTTGTTAATGTTGTCTTTATTGCTTTGTGCCGCAACATGTTTGTAAACCATGTTAATCATTAATTCATTAATTGTTCCCTTGTTGAGAATTTAAATGAAAAGGCATACCGTTACTTGTTGCGTGTAACGACCCGTAAATTTTCTATAATTAAAATAGCTAATTTAATAAGATTTCGTGATTTAGTGTTAGAAAAAAAAATTATAAGTCGTTTGGAATAATAATAAATGTTGAATCTATTGGGATTATAATAGAGTTAATAAGATTTTGAAATTGGAATTTATTGGATAATTGAATAACGAGTTTAATATGATTAAAAATGATTTGTAAAATTTTATTTTATCATATTGGAGTTATAGTGATGTTATAGAACTTTTAAAACTGAATTTAAAATTTATTTGTGAAAATTAAATATTTTAATATTTAATTATCGCCTGGAAAATAGCCAATTTTTGAACAGTCTCAGAATTGGACGAAACTAGTTCCATTGGATCCGTAATAGTTAGTTATTGTCGGATTTCAATTTTCGTAGCAATCGGAGTTGTCGTTTGACCGTGGCAGCTCGAAACGCGTTGAAATTGTTTTAATATTAATTTGGCGAGTCAAAATAGTCATTTTTCAAACTGTCTCGGATTTCAACGAAACTAGTTTCATTGGATCCGTAATGTGATATTATTGTAAGGTTTCAAATTTCAAGTCAAACGGATTTACCGTTTGTCCGGGGCAAGCCAAAACGCATAGAAAATCGTTTAATCGGTTTAATTTAAAATTGATCGTTTATTGCCGTAACTCACACATATGATCGAATTAGGCCTTGAAACTAGTTCCATTGCGTCCGGAATGGGGGTAAAACCTTAGAAACGCCTGCCGGCACGCTTCGTTTGGAGTTCGAAAATTTTTCGGTGAATAGTGTTTTTGCAATTTTATATAAAAGGACCCATCCTCTTTCATTTGCTCCAAACCCTAACTCTTTTGACCAGCCGCCACTTTTATTTCAATGGCCTGAAAATTTCGAAACTTCCTCCTCATTTTCCTCTCAATCCATCAACAATTAGCAAAAACTCTCAACTACAAAGTTGTAGAGCACGATGAAAGCTTCAAATCCATACGGAGATGATCGAAAACGGAGCCACGGATCAACGGGAAATCGCGTTCAAAGCTGCTGCGTTTTTCACGTTTTTCGAGGCAAAGGGGGCAGCCGAGTTTCATGCTATTCACGGTGTAGGTAGGGTTCGCCGAGAGCTTCGCGATGGAGGTGGCCGATCGTCTTCAAGTCGTGTATTTTGGTCGTGAAAATTCGTTGAAGCTTGACGGCTATGGGTTGTGTTGCGCGTTCGAACACCGGGAAGAAGATAAACGCGTGCAACGGCCTGATCTGCTTGGGCTGGAAATCAACTACTGAGATCGCGTAGGGTTTGGAAAAAAAAAAAAATGTTAATTTATTTACGTTTTAAATTTGTTCAATCTTTAAAATGCTCTAATTTTTGCATACGAGGTCGGAATTCAACGAAACGAATTGCGTTGCAATCGTTTTGTCGAGCACTATGCAATGCAACAGGATTGGAATCATTTGGTGCTAGAGAAAATTTTGGGTTAAATGGAACGTCGTTCGATTTGATTTAAATCGTAAAGATCAAGGTGAGTGTTTTATAACGCTCACACCGTACTAAATATTTTATGCTAGTTAAATTTGATATTATGAAGTGTTATGATTTTATTTGTCGTTGTTTGGTAAAAATTTAATTTTCATATAGCTTGTCATTTGCATTAACCGTTGAAAAATTAAATTGACAGTTAAATTGAAATTAAAATTGAATTGCGATTAAATTACCTGACATTGATAACTATGAAACTGCCATGAATTTTATTGTTTATTGGATGATGTACTTTGATGGATGCTATTGGTTGATAATTGAATGTTTGGATGTTTATTTGCTTATATAGATCATGTTATGCATACATATGATAGTGAGATTTAATTTAAGTAATATATACTCATCCCTGACATTTAATTGAAATAAATAATTACTTGGCCATAGGATAGAAAATTATATACGGGCACCGAATTGGCTAAATTAATAATTTTTGAAATCGTCGATTTGAAATTTATGTAAATGTTTCGATTTAAAAGTGATAAATAGAAATCAATTTATAGAAATCGAATTTGTCGAAAATTTGAGTTGGAATGTTGAAATAAATTTTGGTTAAAAGAAATTGGTAAATAATTTAAGTTGTGACTTTAAAATTTAAAATTTGGATATGATTGAATTTCGAAAATCTATTTATTTTAAAGATTGAACATTATTTCGAGCTTTGAATATTACTAAGTAAAAGTGATATGAAAATGATATTTTGAAATCGAGTTTGGAATTGAATCATATTTGGAATTTGGATTTAAACTTGAATATTGTTGGAAATTTTGTTAAGTGTTATAAATTGATATTTTGAGAAATCAAGCTCCAAATCGATATAAATTGAAATTGAATCAATTAAAGGTGAATGTAGAATTGAATTGATTTGAAGTAAAGGTTGACATTGTTTTGAATTGAAATCGAAATTGAATCGGTAGAATGGAAATTGAAGTTGATTTGAATTGGGAAGCTATAATTGAAATGGATTGATTTTGAAGCTGTTTTAATTTGTTTCCAAATTACTCTGTTATATAAACCATTTTGAATACTTAAACTATTTTAATCTATTTTAAATCTACTTAACCCAATTTAAATTATTTTAAACTAATTTATCTATTTTAAAGATTTTAAGTGTTTTTAACTATTTTGATTATTTAAAACTACTTTTAAACTACTTAAAACCATTTTTCTAAAATCCTAAGCTGGTCAATAAGGTGAAATGTTTATATTTAAATCTTGAATTTAAATATGAAATCTGATATTTTGGAAGATACGATGATATTTGAATGGATTTGATTTTTGAAGCGAATATGATATTTTGATATCAATTATGAATCGATTTGAAATATAAAGAGCCAAAGGTGTAATAATACGTAGTTATTAAAGAGACCGGGATCGGATATGGACATACTCTCTGTCGATACCGAAAACCACTTTAATAACTATTATACGCGGAGTGATGATCCAGAATGAAGTGGATGGTTTGGTGAACGCGTTGACTGAAGAAAGAGAACGATTATTGGATGACCCCTGACATGACTAAAACAGGAGCCGCGCCGGGCCATTGAGGTTCGCCACCTCTAGCGGACACACTTCTTCGATACCATATCTATTACATTTGTGATGCGATTTGGGTGCACCCCTTGATTTGGGAGTGTTGTTCCGCGGTGTTGGGGTAGCTGCTGGCTATGCCCAACATCAGTCCGGATCACGCAACTACTAGTATCCTAGTTGGTATTGCCTCATGTACCTTGTCATACTGATTATCCTATTCGCGACCACTACGTTTTGATTTGTACCTTGAGTATATGGATTGCCCTCTGGTGACTTCCGGTTTTGGGGAAACTACGGTCTTGTATATGCTTTTGGGAATATAAAAATGTGTTAAGGGGTATTATGGTAACGCCTTAACGCTATTTTGATACTTTATATTACTGATAGGCATTATCTACTTAGCGTATATTACTACATAGTATATAGTTTCACGGATCCTTGAGAGATGGAAAATCCCGTAACATCTCTTGAGTTATTGCACGCACGTTGACACTGGATATGAGATGTCAAACCCCGTAAACATCTCTGACGCCGTTACACTCATATTTATTTACGATTGATTTAACTTTCATAAGGATATTTTAGTCCTGACTCGAGTGTTTTGTCTTTTCATTACGCTCGGGTCAGTCCTGAGTTTTCAGTTAGGTTGAAGATCATTTCCTTGGAGGACGGAGACGAAGATTTGGTATATTATCTACTACTATTATATTCATTCCATTCCGCTGCATTGTTGTATGATATTTGCTGTGTATGTAACTCTGATAAATGTTGTATAATAATAATCAAATGTATTCATTTCAAATGTATTCATTTAATTAACAGCTTCATGAACTGTTATTTTATTATTATACTTTAGCCTTCCGCTGTGAGATTCTGTGTTGTTTCATTTCCTTTATTTCCCTTCCTTTTCTTTTCTTAATTACCCCAATAACTATCTGCCCTTTTAAGGGTTTGAAATCGACATGTGTATTTGATCGTCGGTTTAAACTGTCCAAAAAGGCGGGTCGTTACAGTTGGTATCAGAGCTTTGGTTTAGCGATAAATCTTGGCTCTAGTGGGGAATAACTCATTGAAATAGAGGTAAACTATATGAATGAGTTGAGTGTATATGAGAGAGCGTACTTGTTATTTGATATAAAATGGTTTTATATTGTGTTAATTTGTTCCGTTGAGTATTTATGAATTTTGGTCGATACTTGGGACGCCAAGGCGTCGATAGGAATTTCTAAACACTCGAATAGGACAAACCAACACAATATCGTTTTGGAATATATTTTATATAAAAGAATTATTTGAATATTTATTCATTTTGATTGAATTGATTGTTAGGAGATGATAATATTAGATTATTATCGTTATTGTTTGATCAGTCAATATTTACAACAATTGATTAAATAACAATGGATTTAGGAAAATGAAATCTTGTAAACACAATTGATAATGAATATAAATGAATTTTAACTTGGATTTGGGAATTTAAATTCCGGTGTTTGAAATTGACTTACAAGAATTTGAAAAACATAATATGAGTATTATATGATAGTATAATTGAGTTGAAATTGTTTTCGAAGGATTTTTTTATGATAAGTGTTATATTCCCTTCTCTTGACGCTAGAAAATGATTTCGGTGATGAGTGCACGCATCATCGACGTTTATTTTCGAGAGTCCGAGTGGGGGAGACCACTTAATAGCTTGTCTAAACCTTGTTTTGATTCAAATTTTATTTTATTTTGTATTCTCTATAGTATGATTTGATATATAAATTATATAAGTATATATTATTTCAAAACTTGATTTGAAATGAAACCGGGATTGGAATTCTTAAGTCCTTTGACAATTAATGATTTTTTTTAAAAATGATTGAAATGAATTTAGACTTGAATCATTAAGGAACTTCTGAATTGTGAAATGAGAAATGAACCTAAGAGCTAAATGAAAATAGCAGTTGATGTAGAAATCCTTAGAATTAGGAAATTATGAACTTAAAATAAAAATTGAAACTGTAAAACTCGCATAGTATTAAATTTCATTCTATAGCATAGATATAACTTACCAAAATATTTAAGAAGTTCAAAAATGTTATATGAATTGTTAATTGGATAATATACAAGTATAGGTTTGAATAATGAAATATGCATTTAATTAATGGTTTGCAAATATAAATAAATTTTTTAGTAAATAATTGGAATTCAAATTAACATTTAAAGGTGATTCACAATTATGTTAATATAAAATGGAAATACTATATGTGAATGAAATTGTGAAATTAAATTATAGTGAAATTTAAGTAATGACTTAAGAATTAATTAATTGAAAATTCAACTTTAAATGGAAAGAAGTTGTATGTTGTTTAACTACATTCTATTTGCATAACTATAACTTACCAAATACTTAAAAGGTTTAAAATGCTAATAAGGATAAGAAGAGAAATAATATACCAGTGTGAGAATGAAAATAAAATGTGAAGATCTAATTGATAGTTGTAAATATAAAAGAAATTTAAGCGGTAAAATGAATGATATATATAAGTGAATGAATAAAATTTAAAATTAATGAAATATAAATTTGGTAAATGGAAACTGATTAAATTTGAATATAACTAAATGTTTATAAGCTTGGAAGTGTATGAAATTAAAGTTGACTTGGAAATGTATAATTGATTTAGTGTAGATTTTGGATGGATGTTAATGTTTGATATGCATTGGTTGTTAGATGGATGATAATTGATTAAGTAGAATTCATTAGTGTTAATGGAATTGAATAAAGGGAATAAAATTTTAAAATAATAAAATTCAAATTCGAAGCAAAGTGAAATTAAATATAATGGAATTCAATTTAAATTGAAGCAAATTGACTTTAATTTAAAATATGAATGAAACAAACTTGAATAAATCGGAAACAAATTGAATGTAAAACCTATTGCATGGATGAATGAGAAAATAAATAACTTTGTGTTTATGATTGTTCTTTAGAAAATTTGAAGTTTGATGGTTTGTACTTTGAAATAATAGAAGCAAATTTTTGGAAAAAAATCCAAAATGGTCTAATACATGCTGAAACGAAAACAACCATAACTTTTAAATGGCTGAACGGAATTCGACGATTTTGAACTTTTCGAAAAGCTTAGAAACTATAGCACAACTTTCATTTAGAGTGTCTTGAGAAATTCCTTCGTATACTAGGTTAAAAACTTGAATGTTACTCGCTGTCCTATGTAAAAAATAAGTAAAATCTGAAGCATACAACCTTAGTATTTTCGCCATATGTTTTGACTGGTTTATCGGATTTTGATGATCTTGCCCTTTATTGAAAGCTAAGAACTTAAGCTAAAACTTTTGTTTTAAGTGTTTTGTGTTTTGATGTAGTTTAGAAGGTCAGAAATGTGGGTGAACGTCGCGGACCTGCGCAAACACTGCCCAGGCTGAAGCGTATCCCCTAAGTAAAACGGCCATAACTTTTGAACGGATGATCCGAATTCGATGATTTTGGACATTCCGGAAAACCTGAAATGAATGAAACAACCTTTATTTAGATTCTGTTGTCAAATTTTACAGTTTAGGTGACCTAAAGCTAAGATTTGTTTGCTGTCCAGAAATTGAAATCTCAGTTTTGAAGCTAAATATGTTATATATATGTTGTGTAGGCTAAATATATCGATCTATCTTTATATGCATGGTTCTAACTTAGTTATTGAGCATTTTAGTAGGTAGCAAAGGGGTTGCGCTTCGTTGTGGAGCTCGCTTCTACGCTAAACGCATAATGTAAGTAAAATGCTAATAAATGCTAAATAAAAGGTACGCTTACGGTTTTATATGATATTGGTGATATTTATATGTTGTTTCCCCACATATGGGATGCCTCATCATTGAGATGAGATGTATATTTGTGATATATATGCTATTATATTTTTTTCGATCGAGCCGCGCAAAGGAGACTCTGCCGAAATTTTCCGTAAAATCCGGGTGTTAGAAAATTTTTCAAGCTTTAAAATTTTTATAACTTGTTTTGATTACTAACTATTAAAGTTAGGAAGCCGTTTGGAGTAACTTAGTGGAAGCGTAGCTATGACTTTATAAATGGAATTTCATTGTTTTACAAGTGGATAATTTTTAATAAAATATATCAAATGTTGAATTCTTTACTTAGTTTCTTTTCCCTTCTTTTTCCTTTTCGGGGACGAAAAGTTTTGAGTGGGGGAGAGTGTAACGACCCGTAAATTTTCTATAATTAAAATAGCTAATTTAATAAGATTTCGTGATTTAGTGTTAGAAAAAAAAATTATAAGTCGTTTGGAATAATAATAAATGTTGAATCTATTGGGATTATAATAGAGTTAATAAGATTTTGAAATTGGAATTTATTGGATAATTGAATAACGAGTTTAATATGATTAAAAATGATTTGTAAAATTTTATTTTATCATATTGGAGTTATAGTGATGTTATAGAACTTTTAAAACTGAATTTAAAATTTATTTGTGAAAATTAAATATTTTAATATTTAATTATCGCCTGGAAAATAGCCAATTTTTGAACAGTCTCAGAATTGGACGAAACTAGTTCCATTGGATCCGTAATAGTTAGTTATTGTCGGATTTCAATTTTCGTAGCAATCGGAGTTGTCGTTTGACCGTGGCAGCTCGAAACGCGTTGAAATTGTTTTAATATTAATTTGGCGAGTCAAAATAGTCATTTTTCAAACTGTCTCGGATTTCAACGAAACTAGTTTCATTGGATCCGTAATGTGATATTATTGTAAGGTTTCAAATTTCAAGTCAAACGGATTTACCGTTTGTCCGGGGCAAGCCAAAACGCATAGAAAATCGTTTAATCGGTTTAATTTAAAATTGATCGTTTATTGCCGTAACTCACACATATGATCGAATTAGGCCTTGAAACTAGTTCCATTGCGTCCGGAATGGGGGTAAAACCTTAGAAACGCCTGCCGGCACGCTTCGTTTGGAGTTCGAAAATTTTTCGGTGAATAGTGTTTTTGCAATTTTATATAAAAGGACCCATCCTCTTTCATTTGCTCCAAACCCTAACTCTTTTGACCAGCCGCCACTTTTATTTCAATGGCCTGAAAATTTCGAAACTTCCTCCTCATTTTCCTCTCAATCCATCAACAATTAGCAAAAACTCTCAACTACAAAGTTGTAGAGCACGATGAAAGCTTCAAATCCATACGGAGATGATCGAAAACGGAGCCACGGATCAACGGGAAATCGCGTTCAAAGCTGCTGCGTTTTTCACGTTTTTCGAGGCAAAGGGGGCAGCCGAGTTTCATGCTATTCACGGTGTAGGTAGGGTTCGCCGAGAGCTTCGCGATGGAGGTGGCCGATCGTCTTCAAGTCGTGTATTTTGGTCGTGAAAATTCGTTGAAGCTTGACGGCTATGGGTTGTGTTGCGCGTTCGAACACCGGGAAGAAGATAAACGCGTGCAACGGCCTGATCTGCTTGGGCTGGAAATCAACTACTGAGATCGCGTAGGGTTTGGAAAAAAAAAAAAATGTTAATTTATTTACGTTTTAAATTTGTTCAATCTTTAAAATGCTCTAATTTTTGCATACGAGGTCGGAATTCAACGAAACGAATTGCGTTGCAATCGTTTTGTCGAGCACTATGCAATGCAACAGGATTGGAATCATTTGGTGCTAGAGAAAATTTTGGGTTAAATGGAACGTCGTTCGATTTGATTTAAATCGTAAAGATCAAGGTGAGTGTTTTATAACGCTCACACCGTACTAAATATTTTATGCTAGTTAAATTTGATATTATGAAGTGTTATGATTTTATTTGTCGTTGTTTGGTAAAAATTTAATTTTCATATAGCTTGTCATTTGCATTAACCGTTGAAAAATTAAATTGACAGTTAAATTGAAATTAAAATTGAATTGCGATTAAATTACCTGACATTGATAACTATGAAACTGCCATGAATTTTATTGTTTATTGGATGATGTACTTTGATGGATGCTATTGGTTGATAATTGAATGTTTGGATGTTTATTTGCTTATATAGATCATGTTATGCATACATATGATAGTGAGATTTAATTTAAGTAATATATACTCATCCCTGACATTTAATTGAAATAAATAATTACTTGGCCATAGGATAGAAAATTATATACGGGCACCGAATTGGCTAAATTAATAATTTTTGAAATCGTCGATTTGAAATTTATGTAAATGTTTCGATTTAAAAGTGATAAATAGAAATCAATTTATAGAAATCGAATTTGTCGAAAATTTGAGTTGGAATGTTGAAATAAATTTTGGTTAAAAGAAATTGGTAAATAATTTAAGTTGTGACTTTAAAATTTAAAATTTGGATATGATTGAATTTCGAAAATCTATTTATTTTAAAGATTGAACATTATTTCGAGCTTTGAATATTACTAAGTAAAAGTGATATGAAAATGATATTTTGAAATCGAGTTTGGAATTGAATCATATTTGGAATTTGGATTTAAACTTGAATATTGTTGGAAATTTTGTTAAGTGTTATAAATTGATATTTTGAGAAATCAAGCTCCAAATCGATATAAATTGAAATTGAATCAATTAAAGGTGAATGTAGAATTGAATTGATTTGAAGTAAAGGTTGACATTGTTTTGAATTGAAATCGAAATTGAATCGGTAGAATGGAAATTGAAGTTGATTTGAATTGGGAAGCTATAATTGAAATGGATTGATTTTGAAGCTGTTTTAATTTGTTTCCAAATTACTCTGTTATATAAACCATTTTGAATACTTAAACTATTTTAATCTATTTTAAATCTACTTAACCCAATTTAAATTATTTTAAACTAATTTATCTATTTTAAAGATTTTAAGTGTTTTTAACTATTTTGATTATTTAAAACTACTTTTAAACTACTTAAAACCATTTTTCTAAAATCCTAAGCTGGTCAATAAGGTGAAATGTTTATATTTAAATCTTGAATTTAAATATGAAATCTGATATTTTGGAAGATACGATGATATTTGAATGGATTTGATTTTTGAAGCGAATATGATATTTTGATATCAATTATGAATCGATTTGAAATATAAAGAGCCAAAGGTGTAATAATACGTAGTTATTAAAGAGACCGGGATCGGATATGGACATACTCTCTGTCGATACCGAAAACCACTTTAATAACTATTATACGCGGAGTGATGATCCAGAATGAAGTGGATGGTTTGGTGAACGCGTTGACTGAAGAAAGAGAACGATTATTGGATGACCCCTGACATGACTAAAACAGGAGCCGCGCCGGGCCATTGAGGTTCGCCACCTCTAGCGGACACACTTCTTCGATACCATATCTATTACATTTGTGATGCGATTTGGGTGCACCCCTTGATTTGGGAGTGTTGTTCCGCGGTGTTGGGGTAGCTGCTGGCTATGCCCAACATCAGTCCGGATCACGCAACTACTAGTATCCTAGTTGGTATTGCCTCATGTACCTTGTCATACTGATTATCCTATTCGCGACCACTACGTTTTGATTTGTACCTTGAGTATATGGATTGCCCTCTGGTGACTTCCGGTTTTGGGGAAACTACGGTCTTGTATATGCTTTTGGGAATATAAAAATGTGTTAAGGGGTATTATGGTAACGCCTTAACGCTATTTTGATACTTTATATTACTGATAGGCATTATCTACTTAGCGTATATTACTACATAGTATATAGTTTCACGGATCCTTGAGAGATGGAAAATCCCGTAACATCTCTTGAGTTATTGCACGCACGTTGACACTGGATATGAGATGTCAAACCCCGTAAACATCTCTGACGCCGTTACACTCATATTTATTTACGATTGATTTAACTTTCATAAGGATATTTTAGTCCTGACTCGAGTGTTTTGTCTTTTCATTACGCTCGGGTCAGTCCTGAGTTTTCAGTTAGGTTGAAGATCATTTCCTTGGAGGACGGAGACGAAGATTTGGTATATTATCTACTACTATTATATTCATTCCATTCCGCTGCATTGTTGTATGATATTTGCTGTGTATGTAACTCTGATAAATGTTGTATAATAATAATCAAATGTATTCATTTCAAATGTATTCATTTAATTAACAGCTTCATGAACTGTTATTTTATTATTATACTTTAGCCTTCCGCTGTGAGATTCTGTGTTGTTTCATTTCCTTTATTTCCCTTCCTTTTCTTTTCTTAATTACCCCAATAACTATCTGCCCTTTTAAGGGTTTGAAATCGACATGTGTATTTGATCGTCGGTTTAAACTGTCCAAAAAGGCGGGTCGTTACATTGCGCTTTGTTATTGTGTTTGTTGAATCTGTCTGATGGGAATGAGATATGGATACGAGATCTTCTTTCCACAAATTACATGTGCTCCTATTCCTTCTAATCTCCAAAATCCATTTCATTAATAATTCAAAATAATTAATTTTATTTATAATAAATGAATGGAGATGATTTTATAAGGATAAAGGACGCATGACTTTTAGGGATAGAAGATTCCAACTTGGGGCAATAAAATTCACCTATTTTAAGAGAAAATATTCTTTTACAAACAAGAGCAATTTAAATTGTTGTCTTTAAATATTGAATGGTTAATGTACCCTCTTCTTGAAACCTCCTTCTTCATATTTGTCACACTACTTAGCATTGATGTTGGCTATCCATGGCATTACGAGATTGACCAATCTACTTTTCTCCCCACACTGTCTTGGTTTTTGTCTAATATTTCTTTTCTAAGGTTTCTTGCCGATGTCATGGGTTCAACCGAGGATTAAAAATATATAAGATCTTCAAATATGATCTATTTTTTGGAAGTATTTCATAAAATTATTCAAAATATTTACTAGATGGTGTTCTGGCAAGCCTTCTAGGAGAGAGTGGAGGTGCAAGATCAATGATGATGCGACTTGGTCAGTCAAGTCGTGAGAGACCAAAGGAAATCCTTTCATAGGGTTCAAGGTAGCGCCTCCTCCCAAAATAGCATATTTTGTTGCCAATTAAATTTGAATTCAGAAGCTAAAGATTATAGCAATTAGCCAGGAGATGTTTGCTGCTATCAATAATAACCAGCAGATATAAACCACGTCATTTCGTTAAATATAAATGAACTTCAAATTTTTCGAATTCAAAAATGAATAACACATCATCATTATAATTCATGTATTCTTCTGATCTGTGCAATTAATCACAGCTTGCGTAAATGTTCTCATTTATATCCTAAAAAAGATTTATATTATACAATGGGAAATTTGTGAAGGGGAATTTTTTACATATTTTACCTTATTCCATTGCTATCTTTTACCATATCTATAAAAGTATGGGTTTATTAAGTGTTGTTCTGAATGAACAGGGATTACTACAAGTGCAGCACAACAAATGAATGCCAAGAAAAAAATATTTGGAAAAGTTGATATTAAACCCAACGATGAAAAAAATAACATATAAAGAGGAGCACAACCATCATTTACCAATAACCTTGCACTTCCTTCTCACTTTCACCTTTTTTTGTGATGATGCTTTCGTTACTTACATGTTGCATAATCGTATCATTAGTTACAGTTTTATTGATTATCAAAATATAATTTCAGAGGAATGAGTCTGAAAGTGAAAACACAATTTTAGTGATGGCATAATGTAATAAATTTGCAATAAAACAATGAATAAAAATGATTACTGATGTAAAATTTTCAATAATTGGTTTGGGTCTTTGGTTTTTTTATTTGGAGGAGAAGAAGTAAAGAGGAAGAAGAGAACAATAGTTCCACATGCTAGAAAATTATATAATAATTTTGTATAAATATAACTTTCTCATATGGATGTTGGGGCCTTGGGGCTCCCACATGTTTGCTTTGTTGTGAGGAGATAAGTCATGCAACACCATACACGCGCCGCCGCCGTCCGTCCGTCTGACCGAACCGAACCGAACAGGCCGGGTCGGTTCGGGTAAGGGTACAGGTTTCGGGTTTCGGGTTCGGATCCGAAAATATTTTTGGATCATATGCGAACAGTAACGGGCCAAATTTCAGCCCGTTAAGGATCCAGAACCAAATTTAAATAAAGGGCAGGAATTTTGTAACATTTGTCGGAACTTTGCAAATGAATAGACGCGATGTTTAAAAGTTGAATGGAGATAGCCATTCGTAATAGTTGTGAACCATTGCAAACGGTTATGACGCTTGGCGAATAAACACCTCTCCACCACTATAAATAGCAACACCCAGAAAACTTTGGAGACAGTTCATTCTAAATTCATCTTCTTCTTCCTCTTCCTACACGAATTTGCGACGCCAGAGAAGTGTTGCTAATCGCTGCACTTCCATCACTCTATATTTTGTAACATCTGCAAGGCTTTGCAAACGCTGAATCGTTGCAATTTGTTTCTTCTTCTTCATCCCTTTCTCTACAAATTGCATCGTCAATATCAAATACTAAAGTGTTCTTGGTCGGATCAAAGGCGTACAAACTTTGAATCCGGTTATGCTGTAATAAGGCTTCATTGAATCCTGAAAGCCAATAGTTTGATAAATCGTTTGTACCTGGTGGGTTGAACTATTGTCTGAAAGAATCTATTTCATAGATCCTTGAAGTAGGAAGTACAGCATTATCTTCGTCACAATTGCCATCAAATTTGTCTCGAACCGCAAAATCCCCAACAAATTTTTCAGACAATATTCTTCAACGATGGAAGGTTCGAGCGCTCTACAAGTTATGAATCAGCATCTAACTCGATTGGAGATTTTGATGGCGACAATTTCACTTGTTTGCAAGACCCGATGAAATTTTTCCTGGTCACCATCAAGTTGTTCTACATTTTGGAAAATGATTTGGAAGAAATCCCGGAGGAAACTGATAAATATTATGCTGCTTTAAAGGATAAACGTGCAAAGCGCAAAGAGGACAATTTTCTATGCAGAGGCCATATTCTAAATGCGCTATCTACCCCAGTCTATAATGCTCGTAAGACCTTGGAAACAACGAAGGCACTTTGGACTGCACTGGAGAATAAGTACTGCATATCAGAGGCAACTAATAAAAAGTTTCTTATTTCTAATTTTATGGATTTCAAAATGGTCATCAGTAAGTCCATAATTGGACAAGTGAGCGAAATCTTACTATTGGTAATCAACTTAAAGATGCTGGAATTGGTCTCCCTGAATCTTTTATTGTTGGAGTTATAATTTCTAGACTTTCGTATAGTTGGAATGATTATAAGAAAAAGATGAAGCATGCGGAAAAGAATTATAATTTAGATGGTTTACAACGTCATCTTCTTATTGAAGAAGACTCTCGCAAATGCAATCTATATGATAATCCACAAACTGAGTCCCATTCTAAGGCAAATAATGTTGAAATTACTGATAAGTTAAAGCCAAAGAATGAGACACAGTTTAAGAAGAAAAATCATTCCAAAACCAACAACAAAAAGAAAGGTGCTTGTTATTTTTGTAAGAAGCCCGGCTCACGAGACTGCCATGTGCGGAAGAAACAACAAAAAGTGAACGTTATCTAAAACTCGCTTGTTGCGATTATGCCAGAGGCAAACTCCATTAGCGGCAATGATAACGATTGGCGGTTCTGTGACGACCCAGAATTTCCAACAATTTAAATTGGAATTATTAATTGATTTTTAAATATTTAAAAGTTAATTTTAACTTGAATTCAAGATATCAATATTTACTTGATAATTAAATCATTGAATTGTATGGTTTAAAAATTGAATTTAATAATTGAAATTGGGTGGATTGTTGAATCTGAGATTCTAAGCCTGTTTAAAATAGTTGGAAGGCTTATAAAATTTGTAATGATGATACTGAAGATAATAGAATGGTTGAAATTTAATTTAAAGATGATTTGTTCAGTTTTAAAATATATCGTTTAAATTGACATTTAAAAATAGCATTCTGAGGCACTGTCTTGGAACTCGACGAAATCAGTTCCATTAGATCCGTAATAGTTAGTTATTATCGGATTTCAATTTTCGTAGCCATCGGAATTGTCATTTGACCCTGGCAGCTCGAAACACTAAGAAATTAATTTAATCGATTTAATTGAAATTTGATCGTTTTCTTTTGTAACTCGCATATACGATGAAATTAGCCTCCGAAACACGTCCCATTGTGTTCGGAATGCAGTTAAAATCTTATGAACGTCTGTCGGCACGTCTGATTCAGAGTTAGGTATTTCACGGTGCAACACCAGATATTTTCAATATTCAATTATATAAGATCAATTAAAAATCTATATTGAATCACCCTAACCACGTGATTACGGCCTAGCTTATTCTCGAAGCTATTTTTCCTTTCTAATAGGAAATGTCTCTTTCATTTTTTGGAGATAAAATCAAAATAGAAAAAAAGAGTGGGAGGCGAATTAATGGCCGATCCTTATTTATTTACCCTCCTTTCTTTCAGTTCTTCGAAAATCAAACGAAAAGAAAAAAACACATAGAGCGAACGAAGCAGCATTGATGGGTTGAGGCTCATCAATGGATTGGGTCGCAATCTAGGGTTCGCTCGTGTGCGTAGTTTGGGCGTGCGCGGCAGAGTTTTGAGGTCGCGATCGTGTGTGTGTTTAGGACGAGGGTGGATCGAGGATGGCGATGGAGGCGTGATGGAGGTCATGGCAATTCACGATGGCGCGTTTATCGATGGGGTTCGTCAAGTTGGAGGCGGCGACGGTGAGGCAGTGGATAGGGTTCCCTCTCGATCAAATTTTTTTTCTATGAGTAATTTTGTTTCTTTATTTTTATTTATCACAGTTCTGTTTGTTTTTAAAACCCTAGGTTTAAAGAAAAAAAGGGGTAAGTGATGGAAAATGGGATTGATTACTTATTTATACATCTGTTAATATTATAAATCAGTTAGGATAACAAAGAAACATATATGTATGAATTTAACTGTTGTAAAGTGTAGATAAAGAATTTGAAAAGGAAATATAAATAGATAAATATATTAACTGTAGAAATTTAATTTTTGCATTTGTTGTAATATATATATATATATATATATGTCTATATAAAGTTGGAATCTGAATTTATATAGATTTTCAAGCATATATGTAGTTTCAACAAAATAAAAATATTTTTATTCTACTAGTTTATTTTTAAAAGAAAAGAATGGGTTTGATAATTAAGTTGTTTTTAAATCAACTCATTTAATTATTTGGTGGCTAGAAATAAATTGATGAAGGAAACTGTTAGTTTGAAATTTAAGTTTTGTTTAAAATAAATCATTCGATTAAATATAATTAATTAGCTAATTAAAATATTAAAGGAAAATTTATTGTTCAAATTTTATTAAACGGTAATTGATAATTTAATTATTCCAATTTTTAATAAACCATGTAAATGTTTATTCAAGGTCAATAATCAAGGGATCAACTCGAGTTTGAAGTGGATTTGCAAATAAAAGTAAAGGTGAGTAAATCTCACTCAGCTGAGTTGTTACTAAATTTCAATAGTCAAATTTAAATGATTGATGCTTGAATTGATTTGATGTGTGTTAAGAATTGATGATTTGGTGACTTTGGTTTATTGGATGCTTCCCAAGTAAATTGTTGTTTGACTCTAAGTATTGGGGTTTAAATTGTTTTAAACTCAAAAAAAGTAAATAGGGGTCGAATTAATTGTTAAGGATTAAGTTAAGTAATGAAGTTTAATGAAATTAGAACAACCAGTGGGCGGTTTAATAAGTAGTTACTTAAGTAATCAATAAAATATAATTATTTTGTGAAATAACTCAAGAGATTAATTAAATAGTTAATCAAGATATAATTAATTTATTTAATGAAGTTAATAAAAGGAGTTCGATAATTACAGGATGAGGTTAATCGAGAATGATTAATATTTGATTGGATTAAAGTAATTGATTTAGATTAGAACAAATAAAAAATATAATTGGAAATCATTAATTTGTATAATTAATGAAGTAATTAAAGATTTAATCAACTGAGATTAATTAATTCATAATAAGTGAATTATGAGAAGTCAATTAAAATAAGTAATTAAGAATTAACGTAATTGATTATGGTTAATTAATTTGTGAAGGAATTAAAGATTACTCATTGATTTGGTAAGAATAATTAATATCGTGAAATTAATTAAAGAGAATTACGTGAATGGAATTGGAAGATAATTAACCCAGGGTTGTTAATCAAGAATGAATGGATATAGAGGGGTTGATTAATTAACTGATTTGGAATTAATTAATAATCTATGTGAATGTGGTTAGAACGTTCCATTAAAATCAATCGAATAAATTTGTATGTGATTAAGCTTTGCTTATGGTTGATTGAATGGTATGGGATACTTTGAATGAGTTGATATCTTTGATATAAAATGTTGTGAATTTCATTTGGATAATTTAGGATTAGGATGACATGAGATCCGAGAAGACCGGGGTCGGGTATTAGGAAATACCCGAAACCACTTTGGATTAAAAACAAATTGATGCGTGGAATCAATAGGTTGGAATAAAACGATTTAAGTGAATTGGATTATTTTATCTAAGTTTGTTACTTATAAAATGGATGTGTGGAATTTGTGATGGCTATAACAAAAAAAATTGTGGCCTGTGAATTGGAATGAGTTACCCGGGTTTTATATAAGTTGTTTGCTTTGGTATTCCTTATTAGTTGAGTTTACTCACGCTGGTTTCCAGCCTGACCCGAGTGTTGCTTTGGTGTAATGCTCGGGTCAGACCGAGTATTACAGATTTCAGGTAGGTACGTTCTGGAGCTCAGGAGTTCGAGCTGGATGGCAATATCGTATAGAGTATATCCGCTGTATTATATTATTGTAAATCTTGGACATGATAAGTGTAAACATTCAGTGACTGTATTAATGTGAAACTCTGATGTATATTAAATGTAATCGACAGATATATTATTCTTTTGTAAACTGTCATTATTTATTATTATATTTTATCCGCTGCGAATGTGAGATGTTTGGTGTTTCTGTTCTTCTTCTTCTATCTCTTTCTTCTTTTCCATAACTATCTGGAATTTATGGGTTAGAAAATTTCGGGTCGTTACATTTGGTGTCAGAGCAGAAAGGTTAAGTGAGAACCTTGACTCTGGTGGGGATTACTCATTAAATAGAGTCTATAGTACTCTAAAATGAGTTGGGAATATATATATATATATATATATATATATGAGCGCGTACTTGTTATTTTCTTGTATAAAGATTTTAAATGATTTTATATAAAAGTAAATTTTTGTATATAAAGGAATATTTCATTCTAATAAATATTAAGACAATTGGTTGTTAAATTATTAAAATTAAGATTAAGGAGTAATATAATACAACCAAATTGAAATCTTGGATTGGAATTAAATTAAGTAGAAATAGAAATACAACCAAATTAAAATTTAATGGATTGAAAATGAAATTCTAAACCTGACCCCAGAATTCGAAAATTTTGTTTCAAAATAATGAAAAATAATAAATAAGTATTATTCGGATAATTGGGACTTGTTGAAAACAATGGGTTGTTTGAAGTTTGATTTAGATTTAAAACCAAGGGTGGTTTAAAATTTTAGAACATGGCTAGGGGGGTCCAAGAAATAAATATGTATATATATGTATGGATATACATTATATCAAAGAAAATTTGAAATAAACTCTAAGGTGTTGAGTTTTGATTTTCCCTGAAGTGTGGTGTAAAAAACCCCAATATGATATAAGTTTTGAACTTATAAGAGGGAAGAAATTTTGAAATTTGAAGTGGAAATTCAAATTGAGTAAGGTTGATTGGATTAAGTAAATTGCAATTTAACTTGGAAAGTTAAATGGTTGATTGAATTGGGAATTTGTGTGATCTCAAAACTGGTTTGAGATTTCAAATTAAAATGGATGGACGTTTTAAAATAAATTGGATGATATCATCCTATTGTTAATGAAAATCTTTAAATTGTGAATTGGTTTGGTTTAAATGAAATAGAAATGAAGTGTGGTGATATATCCATTATTGAGAAAAAGGGAGGTTAAACTTTCATTAGGAATTAAGGATATGGAATTACTTTGAATTAAAAATTTGAATAATTGAATTTATAAAATATACTTGTTTAAGAACTAGCTTCAAACTGGAAGATAAAACTGAAAAATAAATTAAATTTTGAAAACAAATAAAATTGTATTAAACCTTGAAATACATAGATAAAAATAATTTAAATTGGAATTTTGAGAAGTGAACTCAGAAATTAAAATTGATTAGAAACTTTGAATAAAAGTTAATTTGGTTTAAAAAGGTAAACCAACCTTTGAGAATTTAACTCGAATTTATATAATTCGAGATAGATTAAATTCAAGATTGAAACTGAATTTGGTTTGAATTTAGTGGATTGGTGATTGAAGGTGTATAAGTAAAAAAAATTAAATGGGAAATTAAATTTGATTTTGTTGAAATGATTTGAATTTGAAATGGGTGTAATTGATAATAATTCAGATTAATTGGAATAATTTGAAACTATAACATAAATTGAACAGGATTAAAATCAACTAGAATTTGATTTAAATTGGGGAAGGAATCAAGATTGATTCAACTTGAATTGGGGATTAATCAAGTCCAATGGAATTTGGAGTTATTTGAACTGGAATTGGGTCAATTTAAATGGAGATTTAAATTGAATTGATGGGGAAGTGAACAGTTGGCTCTTGACTATTTTCAATATAAATTGTTTTGATATAAACTTATTTTTCTAAGCTATTAAATATATACAACCTTTCATTCTTAAAACCAAATTATTTTATATACTTGTTTTACGATTATTTTTGGAGCTATTTAACCATTTTTCAACTGTTTTCTAAACTAATTACTACTTTTCAACTATATCACAAACAGATTTCTATTTTACAACTATTTGGCCATTATTTAAAAAAATTTGAAACTATTTAACTATTATCAACTATTCTATAATTAGTTAGCTGTAATAACCCGGATTTTGGAGTATCTATTAGTTGATAACAATTGGATTAATTAATAAAAATACTGAATTGTAAATTGAACAAATGAATCTAATCGTAAATATTTATGTTTGGATAAATATTTATTTGATCATATCTTAATATAATCACTTAAAATTGACAAAGTATTCTTTTAAAATAAGTAATGATGATTGTTTATATAAGTAAATTATTTAAATTAGACAAAACTGTTAATTTCAAACCAATAACATTTATGTGTTATTTTAAGATAAATAGAGTTACGTTTACAAATTTATAAAAGTATTTGTTAATTAGGAATTTAATTAGAAAAGCATTTATAAATTAAGAAAAGATAATGGTTAATTAGTAAATCTTATTTAAAAAGCTTTTAAAATTCTTTTAGGATAAATATAAATAAATTAGGACATGTATTAAGTTATAAATCTCTTTGATAACAAGTGTTAACATACTAATGTAAGTTAATAACATGTGTCATATTATTTTAATTTTCTTTTAATTTTGATAAAAACTGAAATTAGCCTATATAAACACTATATCATCTTCTTTTTCTTTTTCTTTTCTTTATAATCTATGTTCATTCCTAAAAAGAAACTAGAATATCAAAGAAATCTTTACTCTTCAAAAACCAGAAAATCCCCAAATCAAATCTGAAATTTTCTTCAAGTTCAAATGCAACTTTCACTTTCAAATATAAAATTCCTCAACCTGTAAAATACTGCTCAGCAGATTCATTTTCTAGAATCAAACACAAGTCTGTAATCTCCTCTAAAAAAAGAAAAATCAATCTGTAATGTTCTCAGGCCGGCCATCTATTCCTCAAACTCAAACATCAATCTCTGTAACACATTCTCCCCAAAACTGAAGCGATCATTTCAAAATGAAAGAAAAACCTGCAAGTTAAATTACCTGGAGCAGGCAAGCGGTCTGCATTTTTTTCTTTTAAAAACTGGAAGTTGCATGCAAGTTTTCTAAAGATTTTAAAAAGGGACCTTCAAAACTGTGCTCTACTCATCAAAATCAGGTGAGTAACTCTAAATCTTCTGTTATATCTTAAGTTGCATGGAATGATCTTTGAAATATAAAGTGAGCTATGTTGTGCACGTGTTTTAAAAAGACTATAAGTATATATGACTGTCAATAATCATATACATGAATGGAACAGTGATCTGAAATAAAGAAGATGGTCTAGTTTTCAAAACAACTTCAGGATAGCTCTGTTTATAATCAACATGCGAGTAAATTTCATCTTAAAACTTACCCTGCTAACATATATGATTGCATGAGATAACCCTTAAATTTTGAAGTAAATATGCTCGTATGATGTTTAAAGCTGAATGAATGCATATATTCATGTTGGTATTGTGTATGTGCCTGTGTTCTAGACCATCTATTTTTTTCTAGATGTTGCAGATCTAAATTAGGTTCAAATCTAATTTCTTTTTCCCTGATTCCCTTTAGACCCAGATTTTTAAATAAGATCTGTTAGAATTAACAATCTAAAAATTTTAACATATTAAGACGGAACTGATGTTAGTTTTAACAGAGAGGAAATTTCTACAGAATTCAAACATAATAAGAATCTCGAAAAAAAAATGTTTGCAAAGATCTGTATGCATATATATAAAGTGGGATTGATTGAGTTTGAAGGTCTGTATATAAATGTGACACTGTTCTTATTATCATCAGATCATTTCAAAAATAAATTACTTACTTTCCAATCTCCTATAAGTTATAATCTTTAAAGAAGATTTTGATCTGGTAACCAAACTTTTTTCTAAAATTTATTTTTATATAGCTTAATTAACAAGTATTTTACTGGATGATGGAATTACAGTAAAAAAATAAAAGAAAATCTTATTCAACCTGGAAAATCGATTCTTTATATTTCATAATTACATTATATAAACTAAATTGTATTGGAAAATGGAAATTTTCGAGATTTATTTCAAGGTTTTTAAGTGAGTAAATCAACGGGAAGCTCGAGTTGAACAATTTTGGCCTTCGAACAATCTCTGATGATATGAGAGGTTGGGAGTCTCGAGGGCAGCACTGAAGCAAGTAGGGTTGATGGAGGTCACGGCAAAAATGGGAGGTGGGTCGTCTGATGGACGTATTTGATCGGGAACGAGATGATTTGGGTTTCAAACCTAATTTTCGTCACGCTGGTAAATTGAATCACCGTCTTGCCTCTGGTGATTCGAGTTACACAAGGCTCTGGGAAACGAAGGTGGAATGGGTCGGCAAACCATTGTCGGAGTGGTAGCAGTTTTCGAAACTGGAATCGTGGATTCAAATGGGTTTTCTAATGATGGATTTGGGTTTCCATTCTTCTGGGATGCTCGATTTTGAATCAAGGCAGGAGAGGAGGTTTGGATGATCGTTGTTGTTTGCTGGGATGTTGGGTTACCTGACATTGTTGTCATCGATGGTCGGAGTAGTCTCAGGTGATGGTGCATGTGCACGTAACGGCGGTGTGTGTCAGGGAATTGGGACTATGAAGATCTCGCAGTCAACTTCGAGTATTTGATCGGGTAGCTCGTGTTAATTCTCGGGATTTATTGGAAGTGTTTCCTGTAGGAATTTGAAACTTAATTTTTAAATCAAAGCTTTAACTAAAACGGGAAGAAGATAAACGTGGGTTTGACTCGAGTAAGTTTCGGGTACAACCCGAAGCAGAGGATGTTAATTGTTACAAGGGGTTTTAAAAGTTTTAAACTTGTTCTTTTGAAATTTTAAACTTTAAATTGGTTTAAACTATCTATTCGATGTTTAATAAGTGTTGCTTAAACATTTTGATTTAAGATGTTGTTAAGTAGCAATTAAGGTATTATAGGATAGGTTTTATCTTCAAAAAATTAAAGTTATCAGGTTTTGGGAATAGTTAGTATAATTAATTAATTTGATAAATTAATTATAGAGGATTAATTATGTGATTAATTAAGAATAATTAATTTGTAAATTAATAACTAAGTGAGGGTTAAAAATCGATTAATTAAAAATTAATTAATTGTGATTATGAATTAATTCATTTGTAACTAAGGTTGTAAATCAATAATTAAATTTTATTAATTAATAATTAAGATATAATTGATTAGTTAATTTGAATTAAGAGATATTGATTAATAATTAAGGTTGTTAATCAATAGTTGATGGTTAGTCAATCAGTAAATTAGAGGTTAATTAATGATTTATAAAGTAAATTAAGGATAGATTACTTTGTATTAAAGGAGATTAATTGAGTTTTAAAGGATAATTAATATATGATTAGAGAGTAATTGGTTGGTTGATAAGGTAATCAAGGATCAATGAATTAATTAAATGATTGTAAATTAATTAATGGTTAATTAAGCAGGATTAGATGATTAATTCTGATATGAATGGATAATGCTTGCTTATGGATGATTGTTGTTGAATGAATTGAATGATATCTAGTGGATGATGTGTTATGACATTTTATTGATATGGTATTTGGGTGATGTTTATCTATGTTATTGCTGTGTTAAGTGACATCCAGTACTTGAATTTAATCACTTGAATAACTTGGTATAAAATGACATTGGATTCGAAGAGACCGGAGTCGGGTATTAGTTAATACCCGAAACCAATACAAATTGATACGTGAAATCAATAAGGTGTAATGGAATGATTTAAGTGAAACTGGGCCATATAATCAAAGTTCTGGCACTTATTGCTTTGTGAAATAAGGGATGTCTATAACAACTTACGAAGTTGTAAATTGATATACATACACCGGGTTTATATGAGTTAGATACTTTTGTATTACATGTTGGATGGGTTTACTCACGCTGGTTTCCAGCCTGACCCGGGTGTTACTTTGATGTAATGCTCGGGTCAGACCGAGTATTACAGATTTTCAGGTAAGGATGTTTTGGAGCTCAGGAGGCAAGCTGGATGGCAGTAACGTATGGAGAGTTTCACTATGATATTATATATATATATATATATATATATATATATATATCTGAGACATGTTAAATTGTATCTGTCTAATGTTGTATAAAATTGTTGTAACTCTGATATATCGATGTAAAATTGATAGATACAGTTTTCTTTGGTATAATTATTACTATTGATATTATATTTTATCCGCTGCGAATGCGAGATTGTGTGTTTCTTTCTGTAACGACCCGGAATTTTGGGCAATAACAATTTAATAATCCGTGTTAATAATTTAATTGATTTGATAATTTTCTTTATAATTTTAATTTAAAATTGGTGAATTTGATCTTTTAAAGGTTAATAAATATTTATTTTGTTCATAATATATATATTTGATATATATTGTGAATAGGAGATCTTTTGTTTCAAATTTAAAAATGAATTTTCATATTGTAATATATATGTTTGTATATGTTATAATTTGAAATTGTTTTGAAATTTAATTAAATCAATTAATAATTTATAATGTGTGAATATTATAGATTGAAGCTTTGTTTAGAAATTATATTTTCAAAAGTTAATTTAAAGTTTAATTCAATTTGTTTCAAATATAAGATGGATATTTATTTTTAATATGATAGTTTATAAAGGATTTAATCAAAGTTTTCTTTTTCTTTTCTTTAAAGTGTTTTTAATTTAAAATGGTATAAATGTATAAATATAAAAGTTTTAGGTTTATGAATACATATATAAGAGATTCATTTGTATTATAATTAGTTTATAATATTTTCTTTAAAAGGGAAGTTTATATTTATATATGTAAGTACTCATTTATGAAGTAAAATAAAAATGTAAGTTTATATTTACATTTGAATTAAATAAAAGTTTAAAATCACTTAGAGACAAATGTTAACATGTGTTGTTCAACTAAATATCATAATTGACAAATGTAAGATTTATGAACATGTGGCATTCATCTTTCATTTATTTGAAATTTATTATAATAATAATAATAATAATAAATTGTTTCTCCTTTGTTTCTTTTCTAAAGCTCAAAACGGAGAAAATAATTCTTAACTTCAAATCTGGAATGATCAAAACCTGCATCTCAAATGAAAAGCAAAATTGAACCTGAAATGCAAAGATTCAAATCAATATCTACCTCAACCTGAAAATTCAAATGAAGTTCAACCTGAAATCTGTAATTTCAACATGCAAAGGGAAATCAACAGCAAAATTGAAAGCATGCAAAAGTTTTCTTCAGTAACAGCAAGGAATCAAAAGCTAGGAAAGGAAATAAAACTTGTTCTCTGCAATCTTCTCTACTCTGTATACAAAATGGTGAGTAAATATGTTTTAAAAACAGTTTAACCTAATGTATGTGTTAATATTTGAATTAATATTAGTATTTCATGAAAATCACTCAGTATTTATTATTGAATAAATAGAACAGTTTATATGTGAGTAAAAACCTGTGTAAATACCCTGTTTCTATTTCAAAACAGGATCTGATTCAAAAAAATTTAAAACCCTAATAACATCATCAATTGTCTTTGATGCTTATATGAATGGTGTATGTTAATGTTTGATAGAAATTTTGGAATAGTTTCTGTAATTCTAAATTTACAAATAATCTTCAAAATGGAAAACATAGTGAAATTATGATGCATGTTAAAAATCAATTATCTTGTTTTCTGTTTTGGATTCTGTGGGTATGTTAAGAACCAAAAATGTTGATTTTTAAAGTTCACATCATAATTTTTAGTTGTGAAATTTGGGTGAATTTCTGGTTTGAGCATTTTTGCAGTTTTTGGTGATTTCTGTGAATCTACACAATAATTTGATTTGTAATCTTGGGAGAAGCTTGTTTTCCTGTTAGAGATTTAAGGAAAAATATAATTAAAATTTTCAAATGTTTAATTTGATCAAAATTTAACAAACTAGGGTTTTAAGGAAGTTTCGGCTCGACTTGTCTGTAATGCTATTAGCGACATTAAGGATGAATCGAGTTCTTTCATTTTTGGTGAGGATGAAGATCATGGATGTGATGTCTATATGATGGGATCGGTGAGGATGAATGGCGTCCAGCTTGATGGCGGCAATGGAATTTTTGGGTTAGAGTTCTGCATTATTTCGAGTTGATGAATCAAATTTCGATCCATGAATGGATTCTCGATTCTGGGTCTATCTTAGTGTTCGTAGGTGTTTGGATGACCGTAGGCGATGGTCGCGGTGACCAAGTACGGCCTGAGGGTGATGGGTACATGCACGGTGAACGTTTATGGTGTGCACTGGAAGTGGAGATGGGAGAAGACGAGTTAAACTCGAAGGTCAGCTCGCGTTTGCATAGGGTATAACTCAAAGTATAGGTGGTTGGGTGATGTCTTGAAGCAGTTTGGGTTGGAAGATTGAAGGGGGAAGAAACCCGGGGAGGCGCTCGTGTTTCTTCGAGTATGACTCGAAGCAGGGAGGTGGCTCGGGATAGTTTTAAGTGTTTGGCTCGAGTATTAGCTATTGTGTTTTATTAATACTAATGTTAGATCTGTAAAAATTAAATAGTGAAGTTGGAAGCTTAACTTGATGTTGAGGTGAATAAAATTTAAATTTTGAATTATAAACAAGATTTGGAAAAAAAAACAATTTAAACTTGCTGTTTAAATAAGTAAATTAAGTTTTAATAAGATATGAATTGAATTTATTTTAAATCTAAATTTATTTAAATAATTTCTTTTTAAAAGTAATGTTTAAAAAAAAAACGAGATTACAAATTATATTAAAAGGGTAAGTTTTATATTAGATAATAAAAATGTTTTAAATCTCAAATTGGATTTCTAAATGCCTTATTTTCAAATAAGATTATTGTTATGATTTTGAAATCCAAATAGGATAAATTGATTTAGTTGTTAAATTTGATTAATTTCAAATGACTTATGTATAAAGGTAAAGGATGTTAAATTATTTTGATTTGGATTTAAGAATACTTAATAAATATGATTTATTAATGTTTTATTAATTAATTAAGGATTTTTAAATCTAGGAAGTTAATTAATTAATTGTTTAATTAATTTTAAATAATTAGTTAATTATTTATTTAATTTTAAATAATCACTTAATTATGAATTAATTAAGTGTGATTACTTAATAAAGAAATTAATGATTAATTTTTGAATGTAATTAAGGAAGTTAATACTTATGGAAGTAATTAATGATAATTACTCATGAGGTAATTAGTTGAAGTGATTATTGGTTAATCACTTAATGATATTAATTAAAGAATTAATTAATACAATTGTTTTAAAATTAATTAATTATGGAATTATTAATTAATTAAAGTATCAAGAATTATTTAAGGATGGATTAATTAAGGAAGTAATTAAGATTTATTAATGAAAGTAATTAGAGATAATTACTTATGTAAGTAAGAGTTAATTACTTAATTTATTGTAGTTAATTAATTAATGTGATTAATTAATTAATGAATGAGTTTAACTTAAGATTAATTACCAAGTGTAATTAATTAATATGTAATTAATTAATAAAGTAATTAATTAAGAATTTATTATTTAATCTAATTGTTTAATAATTACTTAATGAAGTAATTAAGGATTAATTAATTGAATTAATTAATCAAGGATTAAAATAATTAAATTAGAAATTAATTAATTAAGAAGTTAATTAATTTAGTTAAGTAATTACATATTGTTAATTACTAATTATGATTAATTACTTGATTAATTATAAGTTAATTAGTTAATTAAAGTATTATTAGTTAATAAAGATTAATTAATTAATGTGATTAATGATATTAATCAAGGTTGATTAATAAAATAATTAATTTAAATATGATTGATTAATTGTAATTAATTAGGAATTAATGTAATTAATCATAGTTAATTAATTAATGAATGATCATTAATTATCGTAATTAATGATAGTAATTAAGATTTAATTACTGAATATGGATAGGATAATTACTTGAATGTAATTAATATAATTAATCAAGGAAGATTAATTAGGAAAATCATTAAAGATGATTAATTTATTCTATTTAGAATATTAATTAATGTAGAAGGATTATGGTAATCCAATTGATTAGGTAATAATCAATTCTGTTTTGGATGGTTGATTAATATGGATTGATTGATTAATATTGGTTAACTGATTGATATTGGATGATCAATATTTGGAAACTGGTATTGCATGATTGGTTGATAGTGGATGTTTGATATTGGTTTGATACTGGATGATTTGGATATATATGTTAAGTGATATGTTGTTTGAGAAGATGAATATTGTTATGAATTATCTCTTATGATAATATGATTCATCTAATTGTTTATATCATCCTAAATATGAGTTAAACTGTTAAACCCTTAAGTACAACTTGGACATTTAAAATGGCGTTTGGTTTCGGTGAGACCGCGATCGGATTTCCATATTTGGATATCCGAAAACCACATCGATTCCAATTAAACGTTAGGTCGTTAATCCAAGTGGAGCAAGTGAAGACTCGAGGTGTAAGGGCTATACGTCAGTATAACTCTGTGGGTGATTCCGTAATGAGTTTGACGGAATAGTGCTTATAGATTCGAGATGGCGAATCAGAGTGCAAGGGCTATGGTCGTTGACTCTGAGGATGATTCCAATAATGAGTGCAACGAGATAGTGCCTTCGGTTTCGTTCGAACCCGGAACGAACTTGTATGGATTGAATGCTTTCAGCACATCGTCCGGTGGACGATGAGCATTCTAAGATTTGATGTCCTATAAAGGTAATCGTAACCTCAAGCCTCATCAATCGGGAATGGCTAAAACAGGGGAGGTGCAGCAAGGCTTCGTGGGTAGCTCCCACTGGAGAGCAAGATACATCCCTGTCTAGAGGTCCCTTTCTATTTCAGCTTAGTGTGTGGTTGGTCGCGCCAACTACGGGGTGGTCTTGTTCGGGACTGTCCAGTAAGGGATGGTTCCGGCCTTGTGTTGCAGGGGATAAAGGGAGTAATCCTCGGTTCGGTGATCTAGGCCACGTACTGTGATGGGCGGTACCCCAGTAGCCCTGCCATTGGTGGAAACCCATTTTCCCTACGAAACCCTACGGTTTTGTTTGTATTACCCACTTTTGTGTCTAGTAGCTGGAATTTAATAGATGTAACAATTTCGGCTATTTCTTATTTACTTGAAAACCCTAGACACTATTATAATATCACTAGATTTCCTATCAAATGTTTTGGTTAGCGTAACGTAAAAAATTTTCCATGTTTATGTGTGGGAAGTCTTACGTGATACCTTTTCTTTTCAAAGGTTTTTCTAAAGTTAAGCAACTTTAACCCGTTTACTCACACCAGACCCCTGTCTGACCTGAGTGTTTATTTTCTGTTTTATTAAACTCTTGGGTACTCATATTATGTATGAGTAGTCAAGTGATTCAGGTTAGCTTGACGAATTCTGGAGGAGTTATGGAGCAGGAGGCTTCGACGTGTAGATATATATTGATTTCCGCTGTGTTTGTTTGTACCTGTATCTGTTGTTCCTGAGTTGTATAGTTAGACAGAAGTTTATAACTGCCTAATATCTGTTGTTTAAGTTGTGTACTCTGATGTAATGAAATACTATGTAATATTTTATGTGATATATTATATTTTATCCGTTCCGCTGTGAGTTCTCTGATGTTGTTCTGTTTCTTCTTTCTCTTTCTTTTCTTCTTCTATCCCTTTCTTTCTACAAGATGATGCGATTTTCTGGGAGTAGAAAGTCGGGTCGTCACATTTGGTATCAAAGCATTAGGATCTGAAGTGTGTCTTTCTTTAGAGAGCATTAGGTTGGGTGAATACCTAGGCTCTATAGTAGTGTCTTTCTTGAGAGAGCGTACTTGTAATTTATATATATATATATATATATATATATATATATATATCTAATAGGTTGGGTCATCCGTTCGGATTTTCCAACATAAGTTTTAGAGGTAGGTAGATGGAATAGTGGTTTGAGTGTGTAACACGAATACCACTAATGGAAGAGGTTCCATATGTTTGAGGTTGGAAGTGTATTTGTCGAGACCGTAGACCTAATACCGTCTCGGGTGAGGTTTGTAGTTTGGAGTAAGGATTTCTCTGATATCTGAAGGAAATTTTTTAAAGATTCGGAGTTCATCTTTGAAATGTAAGTTTGGATTTCGCTCGGGTAAGCAAATTTTTCTAGTGTTTGGATCTGTAGGAAGTGCAGACGTAAATGTTGATATCTTGGTAACTGCATGCAGTATCCTTGGATACTTTCTGAAGGTGTTTTCTCTTGAAGCAGTTTTAGAAATAGTTGAGGTGCAGTCTTTACCTACTGCAGGAGAGATTCGTCTTTGTAGAAGTTGTTTGGATTTTTTGTAAGGAGGTTGGCTGTTTTGGAATGTGAGACTAAGGTCTATAAGTTATTTACTTTGGCATGGTCTCATCTATCATTCCCTAAGGAAAGCGAGTTGTTGATGCTTGGTTTTGAGTCCGAGTTTCTTAAAGAGTTGTATGCCATCTTGGAAGTCAGTTGTGTGGTTTGTTGATGGTTCTGGGTTTTGAGAAGCCTTTGGATTTGAAGTCTTACGTTAGCTGTGGTAGTAGTGCAACTCGAAGTTTTCGGTGTGCTGACGAGGAGGTCTTTTAGCTTTGTAGTATCATCGAGGTAGAGTTTGGAAGCAGCCGTGTGGCTTGTTTCTCCGAGGGTTCAGAAATCTTTGGGGTTCTCTTTCAGCAGTCCGGGCTAAAGGTAGTGAAGTTTTCTTGAAAGGTTAACCAGGTTTGGAAAAGCTTTAGGCTTTTCTAATTAGTAAAGAGAGGACAGTTTCTTTGGAATCCGAACTAGGTAGCATCGCAAAAGTGACTTGCGATTAAGTTGGGAATTTTCCTAGGCTATCTTGGGTGATCTGAGTTGAGACTGAGGATTCTCATGTGGATAGGTGCTGTTGGAGTAATCAGGAGTTTTTCAGCATATAGAGTTGAGTTCCATATTTGTTTTGGTTCCAGAAGAGATTTTGGTAGTTAACCAGGTAGTTGGACGGTTGATGTAGCAACTCAGATATTTTTGGAATTGGAATGATTTATCTTTTGAAATAGGATTCTGTTTTGAGGATGTGTGACTGAGTCAGAGGTCACTCAGATTATTATGGATTTGATGAACAAGTTTTCCGGATATATTGGATAAGTTTGTATTCGTGTTCATCAGCAGTATTCCCATCTATTTCTGAATCAGAGTTGTACAGCGGAAGCGAGGTAGCTGCTGTGCAGGGAAAGAAGCAACTTCTGTTTGTTTTGGTCTTGTTGTTTCTGGAAGTATCAGCATAGGTTGAGCTGATTGGAAGAAGTTTGGCAGCCCAGGATTGTCTGTTGAGTATCAGATATGAGATAAGAGGTTTTGGATTTCGGAGTTGGAAATTTCATTGTTGTTAAGAGTTCTCTGGTTAAGAGAACAAATATTGGATAAGATTAGTTGGTTAGTGCTGAGGCATTTGAGATTTCTTATCTGTGTTTTCGATAGGATGAGATTGAATTGCCAGTTTGGATAGATGGAATTCATTTTTGAACAAGTGTCTCTGAGGGAGTACGTGTATGATTCATCATTGTTTGTTGAATCTGTAGTTCAGTTGGAGTTGGAAGTTGAGCTGGATTTGAGAGTAATCTGATGTTCTGTTCAGATTGATGGATCTGGAGATGAGTGCAGCTCTGAATTTTGGTTGTGTAGTTAGTTTGTTGGCTTTTGTAGAGCGAGTCTCCTAGTGATTTATACTTGGGAAACTCGAGATAATATTAGAGACTTATTCTGATTTGTGTCAGGATAATTAGTTAGGCTCGTTTGTTTAAATTGATTGCTATGGTTGTTAGTTATTGGTTGTTAGGAATGCTTTGCTGATTTGAAATTAAAATATGTACTGGATTAGTAAATTACCTTTGCTTTTAAATTTCGGGGACGAAATTCTTTTAAGGGGGAAGGATAGTAACGACCCGGAATTTTGGGCAATAACAATTTAATAATCTGTGTCAATAATTTAATTGATTTGATAATTTTCTTTATAATTTTAATTTAAAATTGGTGAATTTGATCTTTTAAAGGTTAATAAATATTTATTCTGTTCATAATATATATATTTGATATATATTGTGAATAGGAGATCTTTTGTTTCAAATTTAAAAATGAATTTTCATATTGTAATATATATGTTTGTATATGTTATAATTTGAAATTGTTTTGAAATTTAATTAAGTCAATTAATAATTTATAATGTGTGAATATTATAGATTGAAGCTTTGTTTAGAAATTATATTTTCAAAAGTTAATTTAAAGTTTAATTCAATTTGTTTCAAATATAAGATGGATATTTATTTTTAATATGATAGTTTATAAAGGATTTAATCAAAGTTTTCTTTTTCTTTTCTTTAAAGTGTTTTTAATTTAAAATGGTATAAATGTATAAATATAAAAGTTTTAGATTTATGAATACATATATAAGAGATTCATTTGTATTATAATTAGTTTATAATATTTTATTTAAAAGGGAAGTTCATATTTATATATGTAAGTACTCATTTATGAAGTAAAATAAAAATGTAAGTTTATATTAACATTTGAATTAAATAAAAGTTTAAAATCACTTAGAGACAAATGTTAACATGTGTTGTTTAACTAAATATCATAATTGACAAATGTAAGATTTATGAACATGTGGCATTCATCTTTCATTTATTTGAAATTTATTATAATAAAAAAAAAAATGTTTCTCCTTTGTTTCTTTTCTAAAGCTCAAAACAGAGAAAATAATTCTTAACTTCAAATCTGGAATGATCAAAACCTGCATCTCAAATGAAAAGAAAAATTGAACCTGTAATGCAAAGATTCAAATCAATATCTACCTCAACCTGAAAATTCAAATGAAATTCAACCTGAAATCTGTAATTTCAACATGCAAAGGGAAATCAACAGCAAAATTGAAAGCATGCAAAAGTTTTCTTCAGTAACAGCAAGGAATCAAAAGCCAGGAAAGGAAATAAAACTTGTTCTCTGCAATCTTCTCTGCTCTGCATACAAAATGGTGAGTAAATATGTTTTAAAAACAGTTTAACCTAATGTATGTGTTAATCTTTGAATTAATATTAGTATTTCATGAAAATCACTCAGTATTTGTTATTGAATAAATAGAAAAGTTTATATATGAGTAAAAACCTGTGTAAATACCCTGTTTCTATTTCAAAACAGGATCTGATACAAAAAAATTTAAAACCCTAATAACATCATCAATTGTCTTTGATGATTATATGAATGGTGTATGTTAATGTTTGATAGAAATTTTGGAATAGTTTCTGTAATTCTAAATTTACAAATAATCTTCAAAATGGAAAACATAGTGAAATTATGATGCATGTTAAAAATCAATTATCTTGTTTTCTGTTTTGGATTCTGTGGGTATGTTAAGAACCAAAAATGTTGATTTTTAAAGTTCACATCATAATTTTTAGTTGTGAAATTTGGGTGAATTTCTGGTTTGAGCATTTTTGCAGTTTTTGGTGATTTCTATGAATCTATACAATAATTTGATTTGTAATCTTTGGAGAAGCTTGTTTTCATGTTAGAGATTTAGGGAAAAATATAATTAAAATTCTCAAATGTTTAATTTGATCGAAATTTAACATACTAGGGTTTTAAGGAAGTTTCGGCTCGACTTGTCTGTAATGCTATTAGCGACATTAAGGATGAATCGAGTTCTTTCATTTTTGGTGAGGATTATGATCATGGATGCGATGTCTATATGATGGGATCGGTGAGGATGAATGGCGTCCAGCTTGATGGCGGCAATGGAATTTTTGGGTTAGAGTTCTGCAGTATTTCGAGTTGATGAATCAAATTTCGATCCATGAATGGATTCTCGATTCTGGGTCTAGCTTAGTGTTCGTAGGTGTTTGGATGACCGTAGGCGATGGTCGCGGTGACCAAGTACGGCCTGAGGGCGATGGGTACATGCACGGTGAACGTTTATGGTGTGCACTGGAAGTGGAGATGGGAGAAGACGAGTTGAACTCGAAGGTCAGCTCGCGTTTGCATAGGGTATAACTCGAAGTATAGGTGGATGGGTGGTGTCTTGAAGCAGTTTGGGTTGGAAGATTGGAGGGGGAAGAAACCCGGGGAGGCGCTCGTGTTTCTTCGAGTATGACTCGAAGCAGGGAGGTGGCTCGGGATAGTTTTAAGTGTTTGGCTCGAGTATTAGCTGTTGTGTTTTATTAATACTATTGTTAGATCTGTAAAAATTAAATAGTGAAGTTGGAAGCTTAACTTGATGTTGAGGTGAATAAAATTTAAATTTTGAATTATAAACAAGATTTGGAAAAAAAAATCAATTTAAACTTGTTGTTTAAATAAGTAAATTAAGTTTTAATAAGATATGAATTGAATTTATTTTAAATCTAAATTTATTTAAATAATTTCTTTTTAAAAGTAATGTTTAAAAAAAAACAAGATTACAAATTATATTAAAAGGGTAAGTTTTATGTTAGATAATAAAAATGTTTTAAATCTCAAATTGGATTTCTAAATGCCTTATTTTCAAATAAGATTATTGTTATGATTTTGAAATCCAAATAGGATAAATTGATTTAGTTGTTAAATTTGATTAATTTCAAATGACTTATGTATAAAGATAAAGGATGTTAAATTATTTTGATTTGGATTTAAGAATACTTAATAAATATGATTTATTAATGTTTTCTTAATTAATTTAAGGATTTTTAAATCTAGGAAGTTAATTAACTAATTGTTTAATTAATTTTAAATAATTAGTTAATTATTTATTTAATTTTAAATAATCACTTAATTATGAATTAATTAAGTGTGATTACTTAATAAAGAAATTAATGATTAATTTTTGAATGTAATTAAGGAAGTTAATACTTATGGAAATTAATGATAATTACTCATGAGGTAATTAGTTGAAGTGATTATTGGTTAATCACTTAATGATATTAAATAAAGAATTAATTAATACAATTGTTTTAAAATTAATTATTCATGGAATTATTAATTAATTAAAGTATTAAGAATTATTTAAGGTTGGATTAATTAAGGAAGTAATTAAGATTTATTAATGAAAGTAATTAGAGATAATTACTTATGTAAGTAAGAGTTAATTACTTAATTTATTATAGTTAATTAATTAATGTGATTAATTAATTAATGAATGAGTTTAACTTAAGATTAATTACCAAGTGTAATTAATTAAAATGTAATTAATTAATAAAGTAATTAATTAAGAATTTATTATTTAATCTAATTGTTTAATAATTACTTAATGATGTAATTAAGGATTAATTAATTGAATTAATTAATCAAGGATTAAAATAATTAAATTAGAAATTAATTAATTAAGAAGTTAATTAATTTAGTTAAGTAATTACATATTGTTAATTACTAATTATGATTAATTAGTTGATTAATTATAAGTTAATTAGTTAATTAAAGTATTATTAGTTAATAAGGATTAATAAATTAATGTGATTAATGATATTAATCAAGGTTGATTATAAAATAATTAATTTAAATATGATTAATTAATTGTAATTAATTAGGAATTAATGTAATTAATCATAGTTAATTAATTAATGAATGATCATTAATTATTGTAATTAATGATAGCAATTAAGATTTAATTACTGAATATGGATAGGATAATTACTTGAATGTAATTAATATAATTAATCAAGGAAGATTAATTAGGAAAATCATTAGAGACGATTAATTTATTCTATTTGGAATATTAATTAATGTAGAAGGATTATGGTAATCCAATTGATTAGGTAATAATCAATTCTGTTTTGGATGGTTGATTAATATGGATTGATTGATTAATGTTGGTTAACTGATTGATATTGGATGATCAATATTTGGAAATTGGTATTGGATGAATGGTTGATAGTGGATGTTTGATATTGGTTTGATACTGGATAATTTGGATATATATGTTAAGTGATATGTTGTTTGAGAAGATGAATATTGTTATGAATTATCTCTTATGATAATATGATTCATCTAATTGTTTATATCATCCTAAATATGAGTTAAACTGTTAAACCCTTAAGTACAACTTGGACATTTAAAATGGCGTTTGGTTTCGGTGAGACCGGGATCGGATTTCCATATTTGGATATCCGAAAACCACATCGATTCCAATTAAACGTTAGGTCGTTAATCCAAGTGGAGCAAGTGAAGACTCGAGGTGTAAGGGCTATACGTCAGTATAACTCTGTGGGTGATTCCGTAATGAGTTTGACGGAATAGTGCTTATAGATTCGAGATGGCGAATCAGAGTGCAAGGGCTATGGTCGTTGACTCTGAGGGTGATTCCAATAATGAGTGCAACGAGATAGTGCCTTCGGTTTCGTTCGAACCCGGAACGAACTTGTATGGATTGAATGCTTTCAACACATCGTCAGGTGGACGATGAGCATTCTAAGATTTGATGTCCTATAAAGGTAATCGTAACCTCAAGCCTCATCAACCGGGAATGGCTAAAACAGGGGAGGTGCAGCAAGGCTTCGTGGGTAGCTCCCACTGGAGAGCAAGATACATCCCTGTCTAGAGGTCCCTTTCTATTTCAGCTTAGTGTGCAGTTGGTCGCGCCAACTACGGGGTGGTCTTGTTCGGGACTGTCCAGTAAGGGATGTTTCCGGCCTTGTGTTGCAAGGGATGAAGGGAGTAATCCTCGGTACGGTGATCTAGGCCACGCACTGTGACGGGTGGTACCCCAGTAGCCCTGCCATTGATGGAAACCCATTTTCCCTACGAAACCCTACGGTTTTGTTTGTATTACCCACTTTTGTGGCTAGTAGCTGGAATTTAATAGATGTGACAATTTCGGCTATTTCTTATTTACTTGAAAACCCTAGACACTATTATAATATCACTGGATTTCCTATCAAATGTTTTGGTTAGCGTAAGGTAAAAACTTTTCCATGTTTATGTGTGGGACGTCTTACGTGATACCTTTTCTTTTCAAAGGTTTTTCTAAAGTTAAGCAATTTTAACCCGTTTACTCACACCAGACCCCTGTCTGACCCGAGTGTTTATTTTCTGTTTTATTAAACTCTTGGGTACTCATATTATGTATGAGTAGTCAAGTGATTCAGGTTAGCTTGACGAATTCTGGAGGAGTTATGGAGCAGGAGGCTTCGACGTGTAGATATATATTGATTTCCGCTGTATTTATTTGTACCTGTATCTGTTGTTCTTGAGTTGTATAGTTAGACAGAAGTTTATAACTGCCTAATATATGTTGTTTAAGTTGTGTACTCTGATGTAATGAAATACTATGTAATATTTTATGTGATATATTATATTTTATGTGATATATTATATTTTATTCGTTCCGCTGTGAGTTCTCTGATGTTGTTCTGTTTCTTCTTTCTCTTTCTTTTCTTCTTCTATCTCTTTCTTTCTTCAAGATGATGCGATTTTCTGGGAGTAGAAAGTTGGGTCGTGTAACAATCGGGGATTTTTCGTTGCCGAAAAACCGAAATGTTAGGGTTTTAAGAAAAAGAAAAGAGGAAGAAAGAGAGAAAAGATAGAAAATAGAGAGAAGAGAAAATAGAACGGAACAGAAACAACTGAACAATAACAGAATCTCACAATTCGCAACGGAACAACATATAATAGATAAATGAATAATCTTTAAACAAAGAACTATATCAGTTATTACATTACATTACATTACATCATATCATCAGAGTGTACAACATTAAACAACAACAATGCAGCGGAAAAAGAACTACTATATAAACTAGTAATACGCCATGCCATCCATCTTGCCTCCAGCAACTCCAGAATATCCAGAATATCCTGATAAACCTTAACTCTTGACTGCCCGTGTGAAAATTGGTGGGCACCCAGAGTTTAGGAAGGAAAACAATAAACTCCGAGTCAGTCATGTGACTGGTGCGAGAACTCAAAACAGTTTATTTTTCTTTAAAATCAAAATAGAGGAATATTTTTAAAGTCAATTCGCAATGCTTTTAAAAATGAGACTACCATAAGGCCTCCCGCACACACACACATGCAAACGCAGAATCGGAGGAGATTTCTCCTTATGATAGTCAAAGATGCTTGATACGTATTAAAAAGAACATTTGATATTATTACTAGTGCATAGTGTAGGAAAATATTTCAAAAGTAGAATATAAATCTTAGCCAACATACGACCATTATCGTATGCCTACTATAGCTAACTATGTTCAATAGCAGGTTACCGCCACATTCCATAGCAGGTTATACAACTAAAACCGTACAAGTCTCGTATTGTTTCTTTAGATTTCCAACGAATGATCAGGCCAAGGAACTTCCCTTTGCCACATGAGAATGCCTCTGGATGGACATCCCCGAGAACCAAACCGGATCTCTACCAACACAAGGCCGGGTTACCCCTAACTGAGCAACAACTGACCGAATATGCCATCCCCTGGTCCTTTGGGACCTTTCAACCGAGCGCTCGTAATCAATTCACACAATCATAAAGTGTTTTCAACATGAGTAAGTATCTGGGCTCCATACCATGATACCACCCTTTTCCATAAGGAAATGCACATATCCTAAAGGGCGCTACCCCTCATAACCTTGCTGCTTCTTTCCTGTTTTGACCATTCCGGGGTGTGAGGCTCGACGAAGTCTCGTCCACAAAAACATACTTTATACAAAGCCATGCTTTGGGTCAACAAATGATCATAGAAATGATCACCAGGAAAGACGATCAAACAAATGATCCTATCACAAATAATCAACACAATGATCATTTCACAGCAACACTCAGCATGTCACATTACCAAATTGGGAATATATTGCTTATAACTTCAACTATATAACCTCTGAGCTCGTACGTCTCAGAGAAGGGTGTTAAGCTAAGAGAATAAATTCTCCGCCACCAACAGAAATATATTTAAAAGAAATCGGCTTTACATCTCAATTTGTAATGTCAGACACACAATCCATACAAGTCTGTTCCGGGATCGAACAGAACCGAAGGCACTTACAAAGAAGTCCTTGCAATCCGGATAATCTCTAATCACGTCCGAATTTCCCATCTCATATGGAGATCTCAATACCGGGGATCAGCCAGTGCAGAGACAATCAACAAGAAACCCTTTCGTTTTCAAAAATATCCGGTCTTCAACATCGATCTTCGAATGCAATTCGTAACGACGTATCACATATTCGGAATGGGTTATACGACCCCAAGGTCCTTTCCCGGTTAACCCGAATAGTGAGCGCTTATTTTAAAAAAAATAAGTGTGGCATTCAAATTCAAGCAATTCACAACAAATACCTATTTAAAGGTAAATATTGATAGTCGGTTATTGAACTATCAATAGATATGCCAACATCACCAGATTCCAAATAATTTTCCAAATTATTTATTTTCCAAAAATATCTTTAGAAGATATAAACTTTCCATACTTCAAAAATAAATCAATATTTATTTTTAAACCCAATTTCCCAATTTCATTTATAAATTCTATATTGAATTTACATTCCAAAATATTTATGAATATACGGTTTCCATTCGTTTTCAAATATTCATTTCAATTTATCTTCAAAAAGATAAATTTAAAATATTCACTTAATATCGGAAAAACATTTCCATACTTATTTATTTATAAGTAATTCACAAGCCTTTTTATTTTCTACGTTTAGAAAATATTCTATATACTTTAATCGAAATTAAGTATATATTTCATTCTTTAAGGAAATCATTCTCTTTAACATATTTATTTGGGCCAAAACGATTGTTGCGTAAAACATCGTTACGACAACCCAAAATCACTAGTATAGGGATTCGAAATTAAAATAGATATATAAATCCCAATACTATACAAAACATTTCCTTTCGGAAATCATTTACTATAACAACAGTTTATAGTCTACCATTTCCTTTTATTTCTCGAAAACGTCTATTTCAACAATGAATGTTGAAATCTATGGTTTCGATAGTTAATATATTTTAAAACATCTTTAGATCGTTTTAATTCTATTTAAAACATCCCATTCAAAACGTTTCTTTAACATATTATTCACTATTCAAAAACGTGAATATATTTGTTAACCAATTTCATCCCTTCCATTCAATTTGTTTCAAAGGATTATTCACTTTCTAAAACGTGAATATAACTCCATTAATAAATTACAACAATTTTCTTATCAAAATAAGTCGTTGCGGATTTATAAAATAATGTTTATAAATTTCATTTCTATTTATTTTACAACAACTTCCTTTTATAAATTTCCTTTATTAATCTATTCAATTTCATATCTCAATGATATACTAAAATTTCATATTATAAGTTAAATACTTATAATTTATTGGTTTACAAAATCGTTCCTTTAAACTTTCCAAATTTATAAATCTTATAACTTATAAGATTCATTTATTTATCTAAAATCTATTCTTTTAAATAACTTTACTAATTTTATAAACCTACTGTTTATAAAATTTCATTTATAACTTCACTGTTTATAATTCTATAAATTTCATTCATTTATGAAATTCACTCACAATTCTTTCTAACACTTATAAAAGCACGTTTTATAATTCAAATATTTTTAATTTATAAATATCAATTTATAAATCTTTTAATATAAATCAATTTATATTACTATTTTAAAACGTCTTTGAACTCCTTTATAATTTCATCATTTTGATTTATAAAATAATCAAATTTTATAAATCCTATTTTTAAACTTTTTATAATAAATTCAGCAATTCCAGTTTAAGCTATTTTATAAAATCATTAATCTCATATCTTCAAAAATCAACTTTTAACTGTATTTCTCAAAAATATAATTTTTATAACATTAAGATTATAACGTTTATTTATTTATAATGGATCAATTCCAAAAATATTTTATAAACGTAAACTTCCAAAAATCACTTTAGAAATCAAAATCGTTGTTTTTTAAACTTCAAAAATTGGATCCGATGATGCAACACATCAAATAGTCAATCACGACTTTCCAATATCATATATCGATATGATAAACAATCAAACATCACAATATCTAAAATCAATAAATATTTGTGAGGAATCCAGTTGGATCCCTCCAACCTGTTTCCCTGCATCCACAGACATTAGCACAATACCAATTCCATTTCGAGACGGAATATCGCGGTATATGGGATTTTATAAAATATTATCCGCTTAATAACGGCGCAATAGGGTCTCATCCGTTATACAAATGCGGGAAATCAATCAACTGCAATATATACATATGCCAATATATATATATTGCTATATATATAATATAATACCAATTCCACTTCGAGGTGGAATATCACGGTATATGTGTGTAATAAATAACCTCCGCTTACTAACGGCGTATAGGGTCTATTCACATTCAATATATATATATATATATATATATATATATAACAATCATCATACAAGCATTCAATCATTCAATCATTGAATAAATCCTTTTGAGTGAGAAGTTCTCACCTTTGCTTTTATTAGCAATCCATTTCCTTCTTGACTTGATTTTCTTCATTTATACCTTGTATAAATATTTACACAATTTATTAATATTCGAAATAAATCGAGTAACAAATTTTCATTTGATTTAACTAGTTTATAATTTAATTTGGGCTTAATCACTCATTTACTTAAAATTGATATCTTTAAATCAATTTTTTTTTTATAAATTTGTTTGACTAAAAATTTAAATTTCTTTTAATAAACTTTCTTAACTAACTATTTATTTAAATTAATTTTCCTTTTTAATAAATTATTTTAACTAAAATAATTTATATATTTTAAAAAATCAAATTTTTAACAACTTCTTATTCTTTTTCTTTTCAAAGTTTTATCCATATATCCATATATATCTTTCACAGTTTCAAAGTTTTATCCTTTACAGTGAACATCCTTTTTCTTTCTTTTTTTTTCTTTTTTTTCTTTCAACAAAAATATATGTTATTCAATTAAAAATTGGTAAACATAGATTGTTACCTCACTGTTACAGGCCCCCCCCTACGCGCACGCGCCACGTCCTAGCTTCCCCCTATCGTTCGCCGCCGCCCGTGCTTCAATACCTCGAACGCTGCTCTCGATCCTCTCTCCCATTGACCCAAAATGAAATGCCCCCACGAACAACCCCTCTTTATCGCGCGACATCACCACGCGCGACCACGCTTGGAAGCCTCGCCTCGTGCCGTGCGCACGCCATCCCAGTTGACCGCGAAACCCATGCCGCCTTCATCGATCGAACACGTGACCCACATCCATACGAGCGCCGACCCCAATCGCCTAGCTACCCAGGCCGCGTCGTCATTGATTTGTGGTTTTTTTTTCTTCGTTTGCGAATACAGAAGGCTGAGGCCATTGATTTTGTTTGAGATTTTTTTTTCTTGAAACTGAAGAGGGAACGTGATTTATCAGAGAAGAGTCGTGCAAGCACGTCCTTGCATCGCGATTTTAGGCATGTTCTTAGGGATGCTGTCTTTTATTTTTTTAAAGTTAAATTTAAATTGAAATTCAATTTGTTTTCAATACAAATTTTCAACGCGTTTAGGTGTCGTATTCTCACACAACAACTCCGATTGATACGAAATTTGAAATCCGGCAATAATTCAATATTACGGACCCAATGGAACTGGTTTCGTCGAATTCCGAGACTGTGCCTCGGACGGCTATTTTAAATATCGATTCAAACGATTTACTTTCAAAACTGAACAATTTACTTTCAAATTAAATTCTGAAGTTCCTATAATCTTTAATATTATCAATATAAATTTTACAAGCCTTTAAAATATTTTTAATCAGCTTAAAATTGAAGATTCAAATTATTATTCAACTTTCAATAGATTAAATTTTATAATTTAATCGCTAAATTCGTTCTGATAATTTGCAATTCAAATCAAATCATCATTCAAATATTTAAATTTAATTAAATATTTTCAGTTTAAATAGTTTAAAATTATGGGTCGTTACAGGTCGTCACACTTTTTGTTCTTCTTCTATATCTTTTCTTTTTTTCTCTAACTATCTGGAATTTCCAGGATTGAAATTTTCGGGTCGTTTCATTTGGTATCAGAGCTGAAGGTTAAGCGAGAACCTTGGCTCTGGTGGGATTACTCATTAAGGATAGGGTAAGTGGTACCCTAAAATGAGTTGAGTGTGTATATATATATATGTATATATATATATATATGAGAGCGTACTTGTTATTTTCTTATATAAAGATTTTAAAAGATTTTATATAAGAATATATTTTGATATATAAAGCAATATTTCTTTTAATAAATATTAAGGGGATTGGTTGTTAAAATTATTGGAATTAAATTAAGAAGTAATAGAACACAACCAAACTAAAATTTAATTCGTGAATTTGGAAAAGAATTTCAGAAAAGGTAATAATGAAATGTTTTAAGGAAGTAAACCAGCTAGATAAATATGGGATATAAATTGGAACTGAAGTTGATCTAAATTATGAAGTTTGAATCTTAAGATTTAAAAACATTTGAAATTTGTTTTCAAATTATTTAAAGGAATAATAAATAATATTATGTGAATAAGAGAGTTTGATGAAAACAAGAGTTGTTTGAAGATTTAAAGGAATTTGTTTTGAATTAAAACCAAGGGTGATTTAAATTTAAAAATTTGGCTTGGTGGGCCAAAAAGTAAAATGTGTATATATATATATGGATGGTTTGAAATAAACTCTAAATATTGAGTTTTAAATTGGGAATGAGATGTAAAAACCCAAAGTGATAAGTTTTTGAACTTATAGATGGGAAAGAATTTTGAAATTTGAATAAGAATTCAAATTGTGTGAATTTGACTGAATTAAGTAAATTGAATTTAACTTGGAAGAAGTTAAATAAGTTGGAATGATCAACTTGATTTGGAAATTTGAAGATAAAATTTGGATTTAACTTGAGAAGTTAAATGGTTTATTGGAATTGAAAGTTTGTGTGATCTCAAAATGGGTTTGAGATCTAGAATTTGAAAATGAATGGATGTTTTAAAATAAATTAGATGATACCATCCTATTGTTGTTAAAAATCTTTAAGTTATGGATTGGAATTGTTTAAATTTTAAAGGTAGATTGATTTATAGGAATTAAATCAACATTTAAAGTATTAACTTGAATTTATATAATTCAAGATAATTTAAATTTGAAATTTGAAATTAGTTCAAATTGAAGTTTATTTGAATTAATTGAAATGGTGATTGAAGATGCATGAGTATAAGATTCAAATGGAAAATTTGAATTGATTTGATTTGAATAATTTGGAATTGTAATTAAAGTTGAATAGTTTTAAATTCAAATGGATTTTGAATTGAATATTGGGAGGAAATCAAGAATAATTCAACTTGATTTTGAAATGAAGTTTGAAATTGGGATTAATTCAAACTGGAGTTGAAATCAATTGAAATTGGAACTAGTTCAATTGAAATTTATTTGAATTAGTAGAATTTGAGATCAAGGTCGAATAAAGTTAAATTTGGAAAGAAGATGAGGTTAATTCAACTTGAATTGGGGTCGAATCAATTTCAATGGAAATTGAAGTTATTTAAATTGAGGTTGGGTCAATTTAAATGGAAGTGGAAATTTAAATTTAATTGATGAGAATGGAGATTGGGAGGTGAGCAGTTTTGACTCTGGACTATTTTTTTAATATAAATTGTTTTAATATAAACCTATTTTTCCAAGCTATTCATTATATATACAACCATACTTTTAAAAGCCAAACTATCTTATGCTTGTTTTACAATTATTTTTGAAACTGTTTAACAATTTTCCAACTGATTTATAAACTAATTACTATATTCCAACTATTTTACAAAACTAATTACTATCCTACTATTATTTTGCAATTATCTAAAATTTCTATGATTATTTTAACTATTTTCTACCTAATTTACACCTATTTTACAAACTAGTAATTATTTTCTAACTACTTATCTATTTTTAAATTTTTCAAGCTTTTTTCTAAATAAACTAGTAGGAGTTTAAACTGTTATTGGTTAAATACCCAATCGAGATAAAATAGAAGTGATAATCCAAATGGATTGAAGCAATTGAGAGTAAGTGAATGAAAATCAAAGTGAATGTGAATAGAAATGGAATTGATTTGGCTAATAACCAATAAAGATAAATACGTAGGGCGTACGTATGTTTTCTATTCGCATAGTGATTTGATCTAGATTCGAGCACATAATTTCGAGATAGTTTTATCGATCTGAGTGGGATTTTTCACTCGATTTTCGACGGCGAACCTGGATATGGGTTGTTGATTGATTCTGGATATTCTCTATCATAATTATGACTATGCAAGGAGAATGACGGTTTCTGATCAAGAAACCAGATTTGAGTCCGCACTAGAAAGTCGGGTGGACGATACTAGTTCAGAAGTGAAATTGTGTGATCGAGTGAGCGATCAGAGTGGTATAGCGTACGAATGATATGTGTACATCATACGGATTTGAATGAAAATGATATTGAAAGGAGTAATCAAATTTGAATATTTGATTTTGAGTAAACAAAGTTAAATATCTTTGTTTTATAAAATAAAACTTCCCTTGTTGAATATTTTGCCAGAAGAAAAGGATTTTGAAGGTGTTTTGAAGTATAAAAGGAGCTTTATACAAGTTGGAAATGATCCAAGATTTTAAATATTATATATATATATAAAGGATCTTATGAGGATTTTGGAAAAAGGTTTTGGAAACCTATGGATTAGAAAAGCCTTTTGATTTTTGGGTAAAATCAATATTGAATTTGGAAAGCCTAGTTTGAGAATTATCGATTTTGGGATAATCGATTTTGTGTAATGGAGCTTTGTATGAGATCATACTAGGTGTATGATTTAAAGATACTAGATATGTATAGTATAAAATGTTTTGATGATGGCTCTGGGGAAAAGGTGCTCCCTTGAAATGAACTTCTCAGGAGTACCGCCGGGTGGTGCTGCCTTGAGCCCCAAGGGGGGTTCTAAAGTTGATCTTGTGAGGAGTCCGGATAAAACTAGTTCCTGAGGATTATGAGTTGAGTATACTATAGCGAAAGTTGTGTGTGCCGTTGAGAGCCAACAGTTACATGGACTTTTGCTGCGACGGCAACGTAACCCAAGATGTAACTGCGACCTATGGTATAACATAGCGAAAGTCGTGTGTGCCGCTGAGAGCCAATAGTCTGTGTTTGATTTTATATCGGCAGACTGCGACCTATGTAGGAGTGGAGAGGTTTCATTTCGACAGCGAAAATCAGAGGCCGCTGAGAGCCTGCAGTTACATGGACTTTTGCTGTGACGGCAACATAACCTTGGATGTAACTGTGATCTGTTGTGTGGGTTCCATGGCGTAATCAAGAGGCCGCAGAGAGCCTGCAGTTACATGGACTTTTGCTGCGATGGCAACGTAACCCTAGAATGTAACTGTGACCATGGAGACGGGTGATGATTTCAAGAGCATTCTCACCAAAAGATATATCCTCTATTTTCAAAAACTATTTTCTATATTTTCAATAGAAAAAATTCAAGTATTTTCACTGGGTGTTGAAAACGGGTCTGCTAAGTACTTACAGATTTTCAGTCCTACGCCTGACCAACGTATGACCGAATTTCTATGAGAACAAGGATGGACTGGTTAAAACATCAAGTTATAAAAAGTATTTTTATAAAATCTATTTTGGCAATATTATATAGATTTTAAAGGTGTTTGAAAAATGATCAAAGAATATTTTAACTGGTTTTAAATATTTAAAAAAAAACTTTGGCTTCGTTCCTTTTCGAGGAAGAAAAGATTGTAAGGGGGGAGGAATGTAATAACCCGGATTTTGGAGTATCTATTAGTTGATAACAATTGGATTAATTAATAAAAATACTGAATTGTAAATTTAACAAATGAATCTAATCGTAAATATTTATGTTTGGATAAATATTTATTTGATCATATCTTAATATAATCACTTAAAATTGACAAAGTATTCTTTTAAAATAAGTAATGATGATTGTTTATATAAGTAAATTATTTAAGTTAGACAAAACTGTTAATTTCAAACCAATAATATTTATGTGTTATTTTAAGATAAATAGAGTTACATTTACAAATTTATAAATGTATTTGTTAATTAGGAATTTAATTAGAAAAGCATTTATAAATTAAGAAAACATATTGGTTAATTAGTAAATCTTATTTAAAAAGCTTTTAAAATTCTTTTAGGATAAATATAAATAAATTAGGACATGTATTAAGTTATAAATCTCTTTGATAACAAGTGTTAACATACTAATGTAAGTTAATAACATGTGTCACATTATTTTAATTTTCTTTTAATTTTGATAAAAACTGAAATTAGCCTATATAAACACTATATCATCTTCATTTTCTTTTTCTTTTCTTTATAATCTATGTTCATTCCTAAAAAGAAACTAGAATATCAATGAAATCTTTACTCTTCAAAAATCAGAAAATCCCCAAATCAAATGTGAAATTTTCTTCAAGTTCAAATGCAACTTTCACTTTCAAATCTAAAATTCCTCAACCTGTAAAATACTGCTTAGCAGATCCATTTTCTAGAATCAAACACATGTTTGTAATCTCCTCTAAAAAAAAGAAAAATCAATCTGTAATGTTCTCAGGCCTGCCATCTATTCCTCAAACTCAAACATCAATCTCTGTAACACATTCTCCCCAAAACTGAAGCGATCATTTCAAAATGAAAGAAAAACCTGCAAGTTAAAATACCTGGAGCATGCAAGCGGTCTGCATTTTTTTCTTTTAAAAACTGGAAGTTGCATGCAAGTTTTCTAAAGATTTTAAAAAGGGACCTTCAAAACTGTGCTCTGCTCATCAAAATCAGGTGAGTAACTCTAAATCTTCTCTTATATCTTAAGTTGCATGGAATGATCTTTGAAATATAAAGTGAGCTATGTTATGCACGTGTTTTAAAAAGACTATAAGTATATAAGACTGTCAATAATCATATTCATGGCTGGAACAGTGATCTGAAATAAAGAAGATGGTCTAGTTTTCAAAACAACTTCAAGATAGCTCTGTTTATAATCAACATGCGAGTAAATTTCATCTTAAAACTTACCTTGCTAACATATATGATTGCATGAGATAACCCTTAAATTTTGAAGTAAAAATGCTCGTATGATGTTTAAAGCTGAGTGAATGCATATATTCATGTTGGTATTGTGTATGTGCCTGTGTTCTAGACCATCTATTTTGTTCTGGATGTTGTAGATCTAAATTCGGTTAAAATCTAATTTCTTTTTCCCTGATTCCCTTTAGACCCAGATGTTTAAATAAGATCTGTTAGAATTAACAATCTAAAATTTTTAACATATTAAGATGGAACTGATGTTAGTTTTAACAGAGAGGAAATTTCTACAGAATTCAAACATAATAAGAATCTCGAAAAAAAAATGTTTGCAAAGATCTGTATCCATTTATGTAAAGTGGGATTGATTGAGTTTGAAGGTCCGTATATAAATGTGACACTGTTCTTATTATCATCAGATCATTTCAAAAATAAATTACTTACTTTCCAATCTCCTATAAGTTATAATATTTAAAGAAGATTTTGATCTGGTAACCAAACTTTTTTTTAATTTATTTTTATATAGCTTAATTAACAAGTATTTTACTGGATGATGGAATTACAGTAAAAAAAAGAAAATCTTATTCAACCTGGAAAATTGATTCTTTATATTTCATAATTACATTATATAAACTAAATTGTATTGGAAAATGGAAATTTTCGAGATTTATTTCAAGGTTTTTAAGTGAGTAAATCAATGGGAAGCTCGAGTTGACAATTTTGGCCTTCGAACAATCTCTGATGATATGAGAGGTTAGGAATCTCGAGGGCAGCACTGAAGCAAGTAGGGTTGATGGAGGTCACGGCAAAAATGGGAGGTGGGTCGTCTGATGGACGTATTTGATCAGGAACGAGATGATTTGGGTTTCAAACCTAATTTTCGTCAAGCTGGTAAATTGAATCACCGTCTTGCCTCTCGTGATTCGAGTTACACAAGGCTCTGGGAAACGAAGGTGGAATGGGTCGGCAAACCATTGCTGGAGTGGTAGAAGTTTTCGTAACTCGAATTGTGGATTCGGATGGGTTTTTTGATGATGGATTTGGGTTTCCATTCCTCTGGGATGCTCGATTTTGAATCAAGGCTGGAGACGAGGTTTGGATGATCGTTGTTGTTTGCTGGGATGTTGGGTGACCTGACTTTGTTGTCATCGATGGTCGGAGTAGTCTCAGGTAATGGTGCATGTGCACATAATGGCGGTGTGTGTCAGGGAATTGGGACTGTGAAGATCTCGCAGTCAACTTCAAGTATTTGATCGGGTAGCTCGTGTTAATTCTCGGGATTTATTGGAAGTGTTTCCTTTAGGAATTTGAAACATAATTTTTAAATCAAAGCTTTATTTAAAACGGGAAGAAGATAAACGCGGGTTTGACTCGAGTAAGTTTCGGGTACAACCCGAAGCAGAGGATGTTAACTGTTACAAGGGGTTTTAAAAGTTTTAAATTTGTTCTTTTGAAGTTTTAAACTTTAAATTGGTTTGAACTCTCTATTCGATGTTTAATAAGTGTTGCTTAAACATTTTGATTTAAGATGTTGTTAAGTAGCAATTAAGGTATTATAGGATAGGTTTTATCTTAAGAAAATTAAAGTTATCAGGTTTTAGGAATAGTTAGTATAATTAATTAATTTGATAAATTAATTATAGAGGATTAATTATGTGATTAATTAAGAATAATTAATTTGTAAATTAATAACTAAGTGAGGGTTATAAATCGATTAATTAAAAATTAATTAATTGTGATTATGAATTAATTAATTTGTAACTAAGGTTGTTAATCAATAATTAAATTTTATTAATTAATAATTAAGATATAATTGATTAGTTAATTTGAATTAAGAGATATTGTTTAATGATTAAGGTTGTTAATCAATAGTTGATGGTTAGTCAATCAGTAAATTAGAGGTTAATTAAATGATTTATAAAGTAAATTAAGGATAGATTACTTTGTATTAAAGGAGATTAATTGAGTTTTAAAGGATAATTAATCTATGATTAGAGAGTAATTGGTTGGTTGATAAGGTAATCAAGGAGCCATGAATTAATTAAATGATTGTAAATTAATTAATGGTTAATTAAGCAGGATTAGATGATTAATTCTGATATGAATGGATAATGCTTGCTTATTAATGATTGTTGTTGAATGAATTGAATGATATCTAGTGGATGATGTGCTATGACATTTTATTGATATGGTATTTGGGTGATGTTTATCTATGTTATTGCTGTGTTAAGTGACATCCAGTAGTTGAATTTAATCACTTGAATAACTTGGTATAAAATGACATTGGATTCGAAGAGACCGGAGTCGGGTATTAGTTAATACCCGAAACCAATACAAATTGATATGTGAAATCAATAGGGTGTAATGGAATGATTTAAGTGAAATTGGACAATATAATCAAAGTTCTGGCACTTATTGCTTTGTGAAATAAGGGATGTCTATAACAACTTACGAAGTTGTAAATTGATATACATACACCGGGTATGTATGAGTTAGATACTTTTGTATTACATGTTAGATGGGTTTACTCACGATGGTTTCCAACCTGACCCGGGTGTTACTTTGATGTAATGCTTGGGTCAGACCGAGTATTACAGATTTTCAGGTAAAGACGTTTTGGAGCTCAGGAGGCAAGCTGGATGGCAGTAACGTATGGAGAGTTTCACTACGATAATATATATATCTGAGACATGTTAAATTGTATCTGTCTAATGTTGTATACAATTGCTGTAACTCTGATATATCGATGTAAAATTGATAGATACAGTTTTCTTTGGTATAATTATTATTATTGATATTATATTTTATCCGCTGCGAATGTGAGATTGTGTGCTTCTTTCTGTTCTTCTTCTATATCTTTTCTTCTTTTCTCTAACTATCTGGAATTTCCGGGATTGAAATTTTCGGGTCGTTTCATTAACTATTTTATAGCTATTTTGCAAACTAATAATTATTTTTCAACTACTTATTTATTTCTAAAATTTTCAAGATATTTTCTAAACTGGTCGGAGTTCAAACTATTATGGATTTAATACCCAACTGAGATAAGAATTGAAGAGATAATTCAATGGAATTGAGACAATTGTAACTAAGTGAATGAGAATAGAAATGGGATTGATTGGGCTAATAATAAATAAAGATAAATACATAGGATGTACGTATATTTTATTTTTATTTTTTCGCATAGTGATTTGGTCCAGATTCGAGCACAGAATTTCGAGATAATTTATCGATCCAAGTTGGGATTTTTCACTCGATTTTCGACGGCGAACCTGGACATGGATTGTTGATTGGTTCTAGATGTTCTCTATCATAGTTATAGCTATGCAAGGAGAATGACGGTTTCTAATCAAGAAATAAGATCTGAGTCGCACTAGGAAGTCGGGTGGACGATACTAGTTCGGAAGTGAAATTGTGTGATCGAGTGAGCGATCAGATTGGTATAGCGTACAGATGATATGTGTACATCGTACAAATATAAATGAAATTGATATTGAAAAGAGAAATCAAATTGGAATATTTGATTATGAATAAACAAAGTTATACATCTTTGTTATATGTAAGATGAAAACTCCCCTGGTTAAATTTATTGCTGGAAGAAAAGGATTTTTGAAGGCGTTTGAAGTATAAAAGGAGTTTTATACAAGTTTGAAAAGATCCAAGTTTTTAAATTTTATATATCTGAATATATATATATATAAAGGATCTTATGAGGAACTTGGAAAAGGTTTTGAGAACCATTGGATTTGGAAAGGCTTTTGATTTTTGGGTAAAACCAATATTGAATTTGGAAAGCCTAGTTTGAGAATTATCGATTTTGTGTAAAGGAGCTTTATATGATATCATACTAGGTGTATGATTTGAAGATACTATATGTGTATAGTATAAAATGTTTTGATGATGGCTCTGGGGAAAAAGGCGCTCCCTTGAAATGAACTTCTCAGGAGTGCCACCGGGTGGTGCTGCCTTGAGCCCCAGGGGGGTTCTAAAGTTGATCCTGTGAGGAGTCCGGACAAAACTAGTTCCTGAGGATTATTAGGTAGCGGAAGTCGAGGGCGCTGATGCCTACAGAGGCATTTGGGTTATGTTGTGACGACAGTGTAACTCGATGTCGCTGCGATCTACTGTGGGGACCATAGCGAAATCGTGTGGAGGATGAGTGCCAACAGTCTATACTTGATTTTGCCTGGAAGGCAACGCAACATCGGTAGACTGCGATCTATGGTCAAGTGGAGTGGAGAAGTTTCATTTTTGGCAGCGAAATTCGATGGCGCTGTTGCCTACAGTTATATGGATTTTTGCTGTGATAGCTACGTAACCCCAATTGTAGCTGCGATCTGTCATGGGTTCCATGGTGTAATAAGGGGCGTGGAGGCCTACAGTTATCTATGGATTTTGTTGGGATGACAACGTAACCATCGGGTTAACTGCGACCATGGATGAGGGTGATGATTTCCAGAGCATTCTCACCAAAGATATTTCTTCTATTTCAAAATTCTTTCAATATTTCAATAAAATTATTTTCAAAGTATTTTCACTGGATGTTGAAAACGGGTTTACCAAGTACTTATAGATTTTCAGTCCTATGCCTGATCAATGTATGACTAAAATTCTGTGAGAACAAGGATGGACTGGTTGAGACATCGAGTTATAAAAAGTATTTTTATAAAAAGTTATTTTAATAATATTATATGAATCTAAAAGCATTTCAATTTTTTTTTTTAAAATAAAAGTGTTGGAATTTTGAAAATGAAAAAAAAAATTAGAATGTTGGAAAATTTAATAAAGTGATTTTGTAATAAAATGGAATATTGCTTTAAAAAAAAATTTGAAAGCAAGCTCGTTAACTAAATAATTAATTGATAGAGCATGTTAATGAAATTTAACTCGGTTAAATAAAATGCATTGTAAGGTAATAATGGAGTTTCGAAATGAATTCAAATAGTGAATAGGATTTGACTTGGATCTGATAATAAATTAAATAAAGAGAGAGATGTTGTAAATAAATGAAATAGAGTAAGATTAAAAAGTGATGGTTTGAATTACCATTGAAATTCAAGTGTGATTTGAATAATTATAATAAAATGATTGTGTTGCAAACAAAACCTAAGTAAATAAAAATAAAGTGAGAATGGCTTCGAAAATGAATAAAGTAAATGAGTCAAAAATTCAGATGGGATGAATAAATGGGTTAATGGAAATTAAATCAGAGTTTTAATTGAAATTGGGTTCTTGAAATGAACTTAAGTTATGAGGCATATTAATTTGAAGGTAAAATTATTTAATTCAATAAAAGCTTGGTTTCGAGCAAAGTGGAAGACCATTATATAAAAGTTGGGTTAAATTTATTTGGAAAATGGATATATTTTATGCATTGAATGTCGTCAAGCACAATGAGATAGTTTTAAAATAAATCCAATGCAGAGATGGAATGAATGGTTGGTGAATAAATTAGAAATGAATTGGAATTACATACAGAATGAGTTGAAATTAATTTGAAGTAATTATAAACTAAAATAAATACTCTATTAAGCAAATATTGTCAAAATTTGCATAGAATGAACTGTCATTTGACGTAAATGGAAGTAATTAAAATTCTATGAATGAATATAGATTAAATAAAATTGATTTTGAATCATTTGAAGTGAATATGAGCTTGTCTGGATTAAAAATCAATTGAATGTAAGAAATTGAGTTGCAAATCCTTAATTGAATGAAATGGAATATAAATTTGGTCGAAACAATGGAATTAGTTTGAAATCATATAAGTGGCTTGTGGAAGTTATTTGGAATGCTTTTCTTTAGAATTGATGTGTTATAGTTGTTTAAGTAAGAGAAATGTTATAAACTTCATATATATGATACTTATTTGTTTAAATTGAGTAAGTATAGGTACCGGGAAGCCGTTTGGCTGGATTTGGATTGCACTAATTGCTAAAATTAATAAGCCGCTTGCTTAAAATGCTAAATAAGGTACGCCTATGCAATAAAAATAGGAAATATGAATTGTTTTTGCTTTTTCCGACCAGGTGGGTCGATGTATATATATTTATATCTCTTGTCAAATTGCAAAAGCTCCTCCATACAAAGGAGACTCTTCCAAAATTTTCCGAAAATTTTGGGAGTTGGAATTTTTTGAAGATTTCGGGAAAATTCTGTTAACGAAAAACAATTTCAAATTGGAAATTAAAATAAATTAGTAGATGAAACTACTATTAATCAGTTATAAATGAAAGTTAAAATTCAATGCTCAAATTTAAGATGAATTGAATTCATATAGAAATGGGAAAGATTGATTTGAAATAGGTATGAAACATATGTAAGGAAATGTATAAAATGATTTGTAAAGTTTCGATTGAATATTGTTGCTAAACAAGATATGCAGGTATTAATGGAAAAAGGAATTGGATTTGATTCCAAAAGATAAATTTGTATTGCCCGACAAAAAGGTACGTATTTAAATTTCTAGATGAGATTGGATTGGGTTTTTGGATGTAGCCACTTGGCTTTTGTTTTCTTTTTGTATTTGGGAGCTCGTAGAGGCCTTTTATAGAAGTATCGAGCTAGCCGCGCAAAGGAGACGCTGGCAAAAAAATTCGGAAATTTAGAGAGTTAGAAAAATTTTGAGAAAATTTTGATAATTCCAAATTTGGTTTTAAATTGAAATTTAAACGATTGGGTAAAAATGGATTGTTGGAAACCATGAAAGGTTTTGGAAGTTAGTTAAGGTAATAGTGAATCTTTAATAAAAGATATTGTCGCAAGTTGATAAACCTGTTGGTTTTGGAGAAAAGGTAAAAGGGATTGGTCCATTCTACCTATCTAGTAATTTCGGGGACGAAATTCTTTTACCGGGGGAGGAATGTGACGACCCGGAATTTCCAACAATTTTAATTGGAATTATTAATTGATTTTAAAATATTTAAAAGTTAATTTTAACTTGAATTCAAGATATCAATATTTACTTGATAATTAAATCATTGAATTATATGGTTTAAAAATTGAATTTAATAATTGAAATTGGGTGGATTGTTGAATCTGAGATTCTAAGCCTGTTTAAAATAGTTGGAAGGCTTATAAAATTTATAATGATGATACTGAAGATAATAGAATGGTTGAAATTTAATTTAAACATGATTTGTTTAGTTTTAAAATATATCGTTTAAATTGACATTTAAAAATAGCATTCTGAGGCACTGTCTCGGAACTCGACGAAACCAGTTCCATTGGATCTGTAATAGTTAGTTATTATCGGATTTCAATTTTCGTAGCAATCGGAATTGTCATTTGACCCTGGCAGCTCGAAATGCTTAGAAATTATTTTAATCGATTTAATTGAAATTTTATCGTTTTCTTTTGTAACTCGCATATACAATCAAATTAGCCTCCGAAACACGTCCCATTGTGTTCGGAATGCAGGTAAAATCTTATGAACGTCTGTCGTCACGTCTGATTCAGAGTTCGGGATTTCACGGTGCAACACCTAATATTTTCAATATTCAATTATATAAGACCAATTAAAAATCTATATTGAATCACCCTAACCATGTGATTACGGCCTAGCTTATTCTCGAAGCTACTTTTCCTTTCTAATAGGAAATGTCTCTTTCGTTTTCTGGAGATAAAATCAAAACCGAAAAAAAAAGAGGGGGCGAATTAATGGCCGATCCTTATTTATTTACCCTCCTTTCTTTCAATTCTTCGAAAATCAAAAGAAAATAAAACACATAGAGCGAACGAAGCAGCGTTGATGGGTTGAGGCTCGTTAGTGGATTGGGTCGCAATCTAGGGTTCGCTCGTGTGCGTAGCTTGGGCGTGCGCGGCAGAGTTTTGAGGGCGCGACCGTGTGTGTGTTCAAGACGAGGGAGGATCGAGGATGGCGATGGCGGCGCGATGGAGGTCATGGAAATTCACGATGGTGCGTTTATCGATGGGGTTCGTCAAGTTAGAGGCGGCGACGGTGAGGCAGTGGATAGGGTTCCCTCTCGATCAATTTTTTTTCCGTGAGTAATTTTGTTTCTTTATTTTTATTTATCACAGTTCTGTTTGTTTTTAAAACCCTAGGTTAGAAAAAAAAAGGGGTAAGTGAAGGAAAGTGGGTTTGATTACTTATTTATACATCTGTTAATTTTATAAGTCAGTTAGGATAACAAAGAAACATATATGTATGAATTTAAATGCTGTAGAGTTTAGATAAAGAATTTGAAAAGAAAATATAAATAGATAAATATATTAACTGTAGAAATTTAATTTTTGTATTTGTTGTAATATATATATATATATATATATATATATATATATATATATATGTCTATATAAAGTTAGAATCTGAATTTATATAGATTTTCAAGCATATACGCAGTTTCAACAAAATAAAAATATTTTTATTCTACTAGTTTATTTTTAAAAGAAAAGAATGGGTTTGATAATTAAGTTGTTTTTAAATTAACTCATTTAATTATTTGGTGGCTAGAAATAAATTGATGAAGGAAACTATTAGTTTGAAATTTAAGTTTTGTTTAAAATAAATCATTCGATTAAATATAATTAATTAGCTAATTAAAATGTTAAAGGAAAATTTATTGTTCAAAATTTATTAAAGGGTAATTGATAATTTAATTATTCCAATTTTTAATAAACCATATAAATGTTTATTCAAGGTCAATAATCAAGGGATCAACTCGAGTTTGAAGTGGATTTGCAAATAAAAGCAAAGGTGGGTAAATCTAACTCAGCTGAGTTGTTATTAAATTTCAATAGTCAAATTTAAATGATTGTTTGAATGCTTGAATTGATTTGATGTGTGTTAAGAATTGATGATTTGGTGACTTTGGTTTATTGGATGCTTCCCAAGTAAATTGTTGTTTGACTCAAAGTATTGGGGTTTAAATTGTTTTAAACTCAAAAAAAGTAATTTAGGGTCGAATTAATTGTTAAGTATTAAGTTAAGTAATGAAGTTTAATGAAATTAGAACAACCAGTGGGCGGTTTAATAAGCAGTTACTTAAGTAATCAATAAAATATAATTATTTTGTGAAATAACTCAAGAGATTAATTAAATAGTTAATCAAGATATAATTAATTTATTTAATGAAGTTAATAAATGGAGTTCGATAATTACAGGATGAGGTTAATCGAGAATGATTAATATTTGATTGGATTAAAGTAATTGATTTGAACAAATTAAAAATATAATTGGAAATCATTAATTTATATAATTAATGAAGTAATTAAAGATTTAATCAACTGAGATTAATTAATTCATAATAAGTGACTTATGAGAAGTCAATTAAAATAAGTAATTAAGAATTAACGTAATTGATTATGGTTAATTAATTTGTGTGATTTGGTAAGAATAATTAATATCGTGAAATTAATTAAAGAGAATTACGTGAATGGAATTGGAAGGTAATTAACCCAGGGTTGTTAATCAAGATTGAATGGATATAGAGGGGTTGATTAATTAATTGATTTGGAATTAATTAATAATCTATGTGAATGTGGTTAGAACGTTCCATTAAAATCAAACGAATAAATTTGTATGTGATTAAGCTTTGCTTATGGATGATTGAATGGTATGGGATACTTTGAATGAGTTGATATCGTTGATATGAAATGTTTTGAATTTCATTTGGATAATTTGGGATTAGGATGATATGAGATCCGAGAAGACCGGGGTCGGGTATTAGGAAATACCCGAAACCACTTTGGATTAAAAACAAATTGATAGGTGGAATCAATAGGTTGGAATAAAACGATTTAAGTGAATTGGATTATTTTATCTAAGTTTGGTATTTAGAAAATGGATGTGTGGAATTTGTGATGACTATAACAAAAAAAATTGTGGCTTGTGAATTGGAATGAGTTACCCGGGTTTTATATAAGTTGTTTGCTTTGGTATTCCTTATTAGTTGAGTTTACTCACGCTGGTTTCCAGCCTGACCAGGGTGTTACTTTGATGTAATGCTCGGGTCAGACCGAGTATTACAGATTTCATGTAGGTACGTTATGGAGCTCAGGAGTTCGAGCTGGATGGAAATATCGTATAGAGTATATTTATATTATTGTAAATCTTGGACATGATAATTGTAAACATTCAGTGATTGTATTAATGTGAAACTCTGATGTATATTAAATGTAATCGACAGATATAGTATTCTTTTGTAAATTGTTATCATTTATTATTATATTTTATCCGCTGCGAATGTGAGATGTTTGGTGTTTATGTTCTTCTTCTTCTATCTCTTTCTTCTTTTCCATGACTATCTGGAATTTTCGGGTTAGAAAATTTTGGGTCGTTACAGGTTCGATACTAGAGCAACCATTCACATTTGCAAAGGCTGTAATCTGTTCAAGAGTTACGAAGAAAATAAAGAAGAAGCCGACAAAGTTACTGGAGCAAATAAGGTTCCAAGCAAAGTTCTGGAAAAAGGCACTATATAACTTCCTTTCACCTCTATAGGAGTTCTTACACCAGTCAATGTATTTTATGTACCTGATATGTGTAAGAATTTGGTTTCTGGATACCTTCGTAACAAAGGAGGATTCAAGATGGTGTATGAGTCTGATAAGCTAGTGTTGTCTAAGAATGGTAGATTCATTGGATAGGGATACTCTTGTAACGACATGATTAAGTCGAACCTAATAAAGAAATCTTCTGTTTATATTGTTGGTTCTATTAATTTATGGCATGGTAGATTAGGACATGTTAATTATAATTCCATTAGAAATATGCATAAATTAGGATTAATTTCTGATTGTGATTTTGATACCATCTCTAAATATGAAATATGTGTTCAAGCAAAACTACACCGAAAATCCTTTAAATCCGTAGAAAGGAAAACCGGTTTCTTGATTTGGTATATAGTGATGTGGGTGAATTAAAAAGTCATATCACCTATGGTGGTAACCAATACTATATAACATTGATTGATGATTATACTAGACATGCATATGTATATCTAATGAAAACTAAATATGTGGCTTTTGATAAATTCAAATTTACAAAGCAGAGGTCGAAACTCAATTAGGAGTTAAAATTAAAATATTACATTCAGATCGCACTGGTGAATATTTCTCAAATGAATTCACCTTGTTTCGTAAACTACAAGGTATAATTCACCAAGTACTGCCCCATATACACCACAACAAAATGGTGTTGCTGAAAGGAAGAATAGAACTTTAGTAGAAATGGTTAATGCCATGCTTATAAGTTCTAATTTACCTTATAACCTATGGGGTGATGCTATGTTATCTGCATGTTATATTTTAAATAGAGTACCACTTAAAAAGTATAATATTTCCCTTTATGAATTATGGTTTAAAAGGAAACCTAACCTAACTAGACTTAAAGTTTGGGGTTGCTTAGCATATGTTAGAAAACCAGACCATAAACGACCAAAGTTAGGAAATAGAGCATTTAAATGTGTTTTCATAGGATATTCACTTAATATATAACTTATAGATTCCTTATTCTTGACACCTTAGAAGTTATAGAATCTGTAGATGTAGAATTTTTTAAAAATCAAACTGTTGAGATCCTATTGAGATCATCTAGTCCAAAACCTAGTATGACTAATGATATCATGACGATGATTATGCTCCTGCTCAAAACAGCAAGAAAGTGACAGTATCAGATAACAGTACTGAACAACGGAGAAGTAAAATAGCAAGAATAGAGAAGGACTATGGTCCTGACTTTATTACATATCTTGTAGAAGGCAATAAGGACGAAGTCCATAATATGACTAAATATGTAATGAACGTCGATGACAACCCCAAAACTTATTCTAAGGCTATGAGTTTCAGAAATTCCAATTTCTAGAAAGAAGCTGTCAATGATGAAATGAATTCCATAATGTTAAACGAACTTGGGTTTTAATTGATTTACCTCCTAGTGCTAAACCTATAGGATGTAAATGGATATTCAAGAAAAAGTTGAATACAAATGGATCCATTGATAAGTTTAAAGCCAGATTAGTTGCTAAGGGATATAAGCAAAGACATGAAGTAGGTTACTTTGATACATATGCTCCGGTTGCTTGCATATCTTCTATACATTGTTTAATTGCACTTGCATCAATTCATAAATTAGTCATACATCAAATTTATGTAAAGATTGCTTTTCTAAATGGAGATTTAGAAGAAGAGATATATATTTGGAACAACCTGAAGGTTTCAAAACCATAGTCCAGAAAAGAAAGTTTGCAAATTAGTGAAATCTCTTTATGGCCTGAAGAAAGCTCCCATGCAATGGCATGAGAAATTTGATAAAGTTGCACTATCATATGGATTCATTGTTAATGATGCTGATAAATGTATTTATAGCAAATCGGATAACAACGGTAGTCTTATAATATGTTTATACGTTGATGACAAGCTAATGTTTGGTTCCAATATATCCTGTATGATTGAAACTAAAAAGTTTATGTCTTTTAATTTCGATATGAAAGATCTAGGAGAGGCTGATGTAATTTTGGGAATTAAAATTGTTAGAAAAGAGGGGGAGTTATTAATAACTCAATCTCGTTACATAGAGAAATTCCTACAAAAGTATGGTCATCACGATGAAAAACCAGCACCAACTCTTTTAGATCCTAGTATTAAATTAGAAAAGAACACTGGACGTACTATCTCTCAACTAGAGTATTCCAGTGTTATTGGGAGTCTTATGTATGCTATGCATTGCACTAGACCAGATATCGCACATGCTATAAGTGTATTGTGTCGATTTACGAGTATTCATGTTTTGAACATTGGAAAGCTATTTCCAAAGTTTTAGCTTATTTGAAAGGAACCATTGAATATGGTTTATCTTATAAAGGATATCCTACTATGATAGAAGGATATAGTGATAAACAATGTAGAATCCAAATCCAAGTCTACGACTGTATGGATCTTTACTTTAGGAGGTGCTGCTGTGTCTTGGGCTTCCAAGAAGCAGACCTGTATTTCTAACTCAACAATGTTGTCAGAATTGATTGCATTAGCAGATGCATGTAAAGAAGCGCAATGACTAGGAATTTATTAATGGAAATCCCTTTATGGAAGAAGCCATCTCCAGCAGTCTTGATCAACTGTGACAATCAAGCCACAATATACAATGTGTCTAATAAGACATATAATGGAAAGTCTAGACATGTGAGTCTAAGACATCAGATCATGAGACAGTTACTCAAAAGAAGAGTTATAACTGTTGGCTACATAGAAACGAAGAAAAACTTGGCTGACCCACTTACAAAGAGTCTTCCAAAGGAAATGGTTTATATAAAGTCACAAGAAATGGGACTAAGGTCTGTGAATGAAGGTTGATCATCCTTAACAGTAACCCAACTTACGTCTTGAAAATGATAAACAAAGTTCAATGGGCACTAACAAGTTAAGAGAATTATTATGGTACACTAAATCGATAATCCCATAATATTTAGTGTTGGATTCTGCAAGAACAAAGGATGAATATATATCCTTAATAAGTCTTGAAACCTCAAAAGGTGTATCGCAGATACACCTTAAGAGAGTTATCTATATGAGTATGGAAATCAGGTCGCTTTCTAGGAAAGTAAGACTGCTTTCTAAGTAGAATCATGAACCAGGATTTAAGCATATGGCCATTAACGTGCTGAGAAATACAGAACACTTTACCTAAGGAAATCAACATGTGTGATTGTTCTGGTTTTATCATTAGGGATACGTGGTTCATGATTTGTTCACCATAGAATCTCGATAAGACTTTGAATGGTTTACACTAAGTAAAGGTTCAAATCCAAAAGATACCTTTTATTTATGTGTTGGTTTTCACGATGATGCAAAACTTGATCTTAGAACTACATCGACATGATCCCACTTGAGTATGTAGGAAATCAATCTAGTGATTGAGCCGTACTATTTATTTATTTTGAAAATTGGGGGAAATTGTTGTAAAATTTTCAATAATTGGTTTGGGGCTTTGGTTTTTTGATTTAAAGGAGAAGAAGTAAAGAGGAAGAAGAGAACAATAGTCCCACATGCTAGAAAATTATACAATAATTTTGTATAAATATAGCTTTCTCATGTGGATGTTGGGGCCTTGGGGCTCCCACATGTTTGCTTTGTTGTGAGGAGAGAAGTCATGCAACACTACATGTGTACCGTCGTCTGTCCGACCGAACCGGGCCGGGTCGGGTTCGGTTATCGGTTTCGGATTCGGATCCAAAAATATTTTTGGATCATATGCGAATAGTAACGGGCCAAATTTCAGCCTCTTAAGGACCCAGAACCGAATTTGAATAAAGGGCGGGATTTTGTAACGTTTTTCTAAACGTTGCAAATGAATAGACGCGGCGTTTAAAAGTTAAATGGAGATAGCCGTTCGTAACAGTTGTGAACCGTTGCAAACGGTTGCGATTCTTGGCGAATAGACACCTCTCCATCAATATAAATAGCAACACCCAGAAAACATTGGAGACAGTTTTTCATTCTAAATTCATCTTCTTCTTCCTCTTCCTACATGAATTTGCGATGCCAGGGAAGTGTTGGTAATCGATGCACTTCCATTACTCTATATTTTGTAACATCTGCAAGGTGTTGCAAATGCTGAATCATTGCAGATTTGTTTCTTCTTCTTCTTCATCCCTTTCTCTGCATATTGCATCGTCAGATATCAAATACTAAAGTGTTCTTGGTCGAATCAAAGGCGTACAAACTTTGAATCCTATTACGCTGTTATAAGGCTTCATTGAATCCTGAAAGTCGATAGTTCGATAACCCGTTTGTACCTAGTGGGTTGAACTATTGTTTGAAAGAATCTATTCCATTGATCCTTGAAGTCGGAAGCACAGCATTATCTTGATCACAATTACCATCAAATTTATCTCGAATCGCAAAATTCCCAACAATTCCTCCCAAAAGCAGACTTTTACCCAATTAAATTATTTTATTATTCACCAAATTTGTGCTCATTTTAACAATAACCAAATGTACATGCGCAATAAACATCAAAGAAAATTTTCCTTTATGGAAAAAAACTGATTAAATAAAACAATTTTCATCTTTCCAGTCATCCTCTTTCTTTTTCATGTTTTTGCACCTGATAAATGCTAAAGATGATTGCACAGATTTAAAATTATCATTATAAAATAAAAAGCATATGAAACTTCAGTTTTGAACTTTATGACGACGTTCGTGCAATATTCGGTTATGAACAAAATGTGACTGTAAATTAATACGGACATTCAACAAACGGGTGAGCTTATTACACACTTAGACATCTAATATTTAGCTGGCTTAAAAATTCCATGAGACCACGTAATCTTGCTCTTTGTATTATCAGAAGAAACATGTCATAGTAAGAAAGTAAAACTTAGATCAGATTCATCAGACAGCTGGCACTAATGTAAAAGAAGCGATCCACTGATCTAGGAATGAGTGTTACTGGTTGTTTAATACATAAAAACATAATAATACTTATTTTGTTGATGATCAATTTGGACGTAACTATAATAATAAAAATGCTTGCATTATCAATTTTTTTTATTGCTATGCTTGCATGGCAGCTTTCACTTGTTCTTTTTCAATATTTGTCAATGTTTTAAAAACTGCATGCGAAGCACGCCTCAAGGCGAGGTGCAAGCCACTACGCACGGAGACGCAGTTGGAAAAACGTTTATCCTCTAAAGCGTGCGCCTCATACGACTGAGGTGCAAAATACCTAAAAAGCATGCGCCTCGGTTAAAAAGCACGGTGAGGCGTAAGCCTCCGAAGACAAATTTTGGCCTGATATTTTACTTGTCTTTCTACCCTAATTCCTTTTTTTCTTCTATATGCTCACTCAACTCGACTTTACTTCTTCGAAGCAACAACATGATTTTTTTTTACTTGGACATCGATTCCAGGAGTCGAGCTCGATTAGATTCCAGTCGCTGGAATCGAATCGATTCCAGCATCTAGAATCGACTTGATTCCAGTAAGAATCGATCGATTTTCATTTTTATTTTATAAAAAAAAAATTGATTTTTGAAGCTTTATGAATTGCTTTGTGTTTCTTGTTTAATATTTGACGTTTAATGTTATTTCATTTTAAATTTCATCGTATGTTTTGTGTTCCTTTTACCCAAAATGCTTACGTCTCAACATTTTGAGGCTTCCGCCTCGTCTCATAGACCCGAAAACACCCCATGTATGCTTTCGCCTTTTAATCCCCTGAAATTTGCTTGTAAAAATAAATGTCATATGTCATACTAGCAATATTAGTTTTCAATAAAACTACCAGGATGCTTAAATTGCCTAATTATAGTAACGCAGTGCAAATCCAGGGCACAAGATTACCCATATACACAGTAAATTTAATTACGTTGAACACATGAAAGAAAGATTATCATCGAAATGAATCATGTAAAGGAAAATGTTTTGTTTTGATTGTTAGGTGTGTCTCGCATTGTATTAGAGTGAGTGTGTAGACTGAATTTTGATTAGTCCCGCATTGTAAGATATTCTAAAAGAAATCAGCATATATATGGTAGCATGTAATAATGTGAGATTCCTTTTGTTATAAATAAATATTGCCATGAAAATATATATGCTCTAGGCCGATGTAGGAATATCCAATCATTCGCTGGCACCAAAAGATCTTCATTCAGTGGTCTTACTTCTTCTACACGAAATGAAGTGCGTGCATAGCGGAAGATGCGAGGGTTGTCGAAAATTTACATGGTATCAAAGTCGATGTTTCGATGGAACCAATATGATGCAGCGTTGGCCTAAGTATGCACCAATATGTGGTTCGAGCTCGACATTCTAATTAAGGTGGAGTTATAAGTTAGAATGCGGCCTGCTCCAAGCGAGTGAAAGAGAACTCTTTGTGAAACAACTTGACCCAACTGTTGGAGGTAGTAACAATCTAATCTAAACTGCGGCTTGCATTATATTAGAGTGAGTGCGTAGATTGGATTATGATTAGTCCCACATCATAAGATATTCTAAAAATAAATCAACATATATATGGTATGGGTAGCATGTAACAACAAGAGATTTCTTTGTTACAAATAAATGTTGTCATGAAAATATATGTGCTTTAGACGGATATATGGATATCCAATCATGACGTTGGCACCAAAAGAACTTCGTTCAGTGGTCTTACTTTTTTTACACTAAATGAAATGCGCGCATAGCGGAAGATGCGATGGGGTGCCGAAATAACTACAACATGGTATTAGAGCCGATGGTTCGATGGGACCAATATGATGCAGCATTGACCTAAATATGCTCCAATATGTGGTTTGAGCTTGGGATTCTCATTAAGGTGGAGTTATAAGTTAGAACGCAGTCTGCTCCTACCGTGTGAAAGAGAACTCTTTGTGAAACAGCTTGGCCCAACTGCTGGAAGTGGTAGCGACCTAATCTAAACTGCTGGAGGTGTTAGCGACCTTATCCAAGTGTCTGAGGACTCTGTATAACTTCAAGTTGAATTAAGAAAATGCTCCCCAAGGTGGAGATCTGTTGGGTGTGACTCGCATTGTATTAGAGTGGATGTGTAGATTGGATTATGATTAGTCATACATCGTAAGATATTCTAAAAGAAATCAGCATATATAGGGGATTGGTAGTATGTAACAACAAGGAATTCCTTTTGTTACAAATAAATGTTGCCATGAAAATATATGTGCTCTAGGCGGATGTAGGGATATCCAATTACGACGCTGGCACCAAAAGAGCATCATTCAGTGGTCTTACTTCTTCTACACTAAATGAAGTGTGCGCATAGCGAAAGATGCGAGGGGTTAGAGAAAATTGCAACATTGACAAACTCACCCGTGTCAGACTACTATGTCCAAGACCTACACCAATATTCATTCGCCTTGGATCAGTAATTGAGTTGTAATGATTACTCTGATGGTAACTTTGACCTTATTGGAGGTATTTTCAGTAGCATATTTTACTTGAAATGTATTAATAGGTTCTGAAAACCATGAAATGGTTAATATAGAAAAATTTACTAGCAAATTAGATGGTGCAGTAATATCAAGAGCCCACGGTACCATAAGAGTATATATGAATTAGTCAGTTGTACATTTCACAACAACCCTGGAGCTCCACATTATTACCGTACACCTAAAAATACCAATGTAATGGTTTAAGATTTATTGGAAACAAAGTGATAGTAAACAAGGATCACTTAAATTGTATGGCAAGAATGCCGTTGTGTCTAAATTAGAAACGTACGCACTAATATAAATATACATAAATGGAAATCGATAGATGCCACTATGTTGAATTAAGCAATGTTTACTTTTCAATATGTTACTCGGGATTGGTAACATGTTTAAGCAGCCTTCACAATTTTATTTATGGATGTATGTTTTTTCATAACTACGAAACATAATATCATATCAAATTTCCATACCAGATCTATTACAGAGACGTTATAAAATATAAAATATAAAATATAATGCATCACTTTCTTAAAGTGGTCATAGCAGATAACAGTGCCATTATTGTTTGAGGCTTCACTCTATGCCCTATTTGGCTCTGTATTCACAATACAGTGTCCTATTACTGATCAACAGAAAAGAAAAAAAATAATCAAAAATAAATAAAACCCTTTAAATAAGTATTATACCTTATACTTCATTAGTTTCTAAGCATGGCCAGGTTACTCTTTACTGGATTCCTTGAAGAACATGGGAAAGTCAAGCAAATATAGACATTACAAAATTGTTAGATTTGAAAAGAACAGACATATAATAGACTGTAGGCTTTCTACTTACTTGGCATGGCCTTTTAGTGCAACATTATCCCAACCAAAGTATGCGAACATGCATCGTACACATACGATAAGATGTATTTAACACTAGATATAAGTAAAAACAGCGCATGCAAACATCAACTTAAAAAGATAAAAATAAAAAACGACGATGATGAAAGTCCTTATGTAGGAGTAAAAAAAAGATGACACCATATAACCAAATAATAATAATAATCATTGTTGTCATAAATCTTAAAATCCTATGATTTGAATCTTGTTCCAACTCAAATCTCTCCCATTATTATTCGATTTATATTCCGATTCAAACCTAGTTAATACCGCAGTTTAGAAAAATCATTGAATCCAAATTGATGTATTCAGTGTACTTATTTGGATCTACAATTTCAATTCTGATCATTTTCAAAGAACATAAAATTGGAACAAGGAAGAAAATGTAGTTTTAGGTTTAGATGTAGAATTTCAAACATCAAAATCAATATCAAAACTGTGCAAACCTTAAAATATGAATATATTGAATCAATGATTTATGATTTATATCCGTTTCGATTTGAAGTTTGAATTTTACGATTTACGATTTGAATCAAATTTTGAAAACCTTGATAATAACAACAACAACAGTGATATATTTTCCTATATTTCATTAATATTTTTACCATGCCTGTAGACGTATGGGTCTTTTAAGTGTTGTTATGACTGAGCAATTACTATCAGTGTAGCAAATGTCAAGCAAAAAAACTATGGAAAAGTCGATATTAACCCCAACAATGAATAAAATAACATATAAAGGGGAGCACAACCATCTTATACTAGCAACCCGCAACTTTCAAGTTGGAATGCCCCGTAATTCGGTGCTGCCAACTCCCATGCAGAACAATGCTACAGTGAAAGAAGGAGGCTGTACTGACAATTCAGATAGTGTGGTAATATACCCTTCTCTGTTAGGGTGATGTGTAGCATCATTTGTCCAATAATGACCTACCCTGACAGTTTTTGTTCCAATATTCATACTTCCAGTTGAATACTTGAATGGATAACATCTCAGGAGGTAAAATACATAGGATTAATGCCCCTATAGTTGATTTGTTTAATGCTTGTTTGGGTGCATTTTTGAATTTCTTAAGTTAAGCAATTGATTTATAAGATTTCTGTAAATACTACCAATATAATAATCATACTGTAAGAAAATGAGATAAGTTACAATAGTTACGACATGATAAGTATATAAAAGTCTCAGCGGATCTCATGCATCTCAACTGTTCAATCAAATCTCAATGGCTCTTATTCATGCTCTATTTACAAAGGAACATAGTGGATATGGGAACCTAATCTGAAAGCCCACTTTAGCAAATATCACTGCATATATATATAGAGCAAGCATTGTGTAACAAAGAGTATCTCTTTCTGTATCAAATCATTTCAAAGATCAATAAAAGCTTTTCATTTCAGTATTTCAGTTCAAAATCTTTTATGGTATCAGAGCCAAAACTCGCTTAACAGTATTATGCCTTGTCATACTCTCATCAGAAACAATCTCATTATCTGAAAATAGGCTACACGTCAGAATATCATCAGATCAGAGATCATCAACTGAGATTCAAGAATTCATCACTGTTATTATCATTTGATTACCGTTCCGTGCCAAGTTAGGAGGTGTCAGCACTCATCATCCACCACCTAACTGGCTGCATCAGTTCTCATCAAAGAAGTTCATCAATAATAGAAATTACCTGATTTGTATCAGACAGAAAGGTGAATCATAGAAATCTATTCATCATTTTCACCTGCATATCCCACTTATCCCTGTTCTTGATACTTGATTCAACTTTATCATCATGGCTGAAGAGGATGTTGCTGCATCATAAACCTCTGCCCCAAGAACCACTCCAAGAACTGCTCAAACGCAATCTAATATCACCCAAGAACTCATGAATTCCATCATCAAGCCATAGAGTCAAGCATTCACTATCCAATTGGAAGAATCAAATTACTTGCTGTGGAAATTCCAAATGGAAACTACAATCAGTGGATATGGAATTAAAGATTATGCTCTTGGAACCATAAGTGTTCCACCCAAATTCACTGCAGATCAAGATGGAAAACTCATAAGTAATAAAGATTACATAACACATCGGAACAAGACAGCTTGATCAGTTCATGGTTGTTATCATCTATCAGTGCAAATCTGTTATCATAACTCGTTGGATGCAAAACAACACATGAAATATGGCATACTATTGAAAAAGTATTAAGTTCTCAATCTACTGCAAGAATCATGAAGTATAAAAGACAATTGCCTCACTTAAAGAAGGACAATCTAAGTATGAGGGAATATCTATCTAGAACTAAAACAATATGTGATCAATTTGCTTCTGTTGGACATAAAGTATCTGACACAGAGAAAGTTCTATCCATATTGAATGGTCTTGATGAAGAATATGAGTCAGTGGTGGTAGTCATATCTTCTAATGAAATGTTACCATCACTACAATATGTATACTCAATACTTCTTTCTCATGAGGGTAGACTAGAGCAAAAGAAGTCAGCCAACTCAGAATACTCAATCAATTACACTGCTAACAGCAGAAACAGAAATCAAGAAAGCAACAATGTAGCAAGAAATCAACATAACAATAATCAAAGGGGTGGACAGTACAATAAACCCAGAGGTAGTGGAAAATTGGTGTCATATTTCTCAATTAAAAACTGATGATAGTAGTAAAAGTCTTGATACTTGGCACTGTAAATTGGGTCACCCCAGTATAAAATTTTTAAAGCATGTTGTAAATAATTGAAGTGACATCTCTGTTGGTAAAATTCCAATTTCTTATAATTGTACATTTTGTTAAATAGGTAAAAGTCATAAGCTTGCATTTCCAGACTCTGAGACTGTTTATCATAAACCATTGGAACTAATTGCTACTGATCTATGGGGTCCAGCCTTAATATGTAGCAATTATGGTTATAAATATTACATCTCATTTATGATGCATACTATAAACATGTATGGATATATTTTTTAAAGGCAAAGTTTGAAACTAACAATGCAGTATTGCAGTTTGTAGCCAATGTAGAAAGACAGACAGCCTGTCAGGTAAAAATTATTCAAACAGATGGTGGAAAAGAATTCCTATCATTGAAAGATTATTTTTAAAGAAAAGGAATCACACATAGGACTACATGTCCTTACACTTCTGAACAAAATGGTCTTATAGAAAGAAAATATAGGCATATTATAGAAATTGGCTTGACTTTGTTGGCTCATGCATCACTACCATTAAAGTTTTGGCCTGATGCTTTCTTCACAGCAATCTATCTGATTAATAGACTACCCACAAAGGTACTGAACTATAAGAGTCCATTGGAAATGCTAAATAAAGTCAAGCCAGACTATCAAAACTTACAGGTATTTGGATGCCTATGCTTTCCCTACTTAAGACCTTATAATAAGCATAAGTTAGAATTTATGTCTCAATCCTGTACATTCTTAGGTTATGCATCAAATAAAAAGGGGTTCAAGTGTCTTGATAGCAAAGGAAGAAAATATATATATATATATATATATATATATATATATATATCAAGACATGTAATCTTTTATAAACAAGAATTTCCTTTTAGTAATTTAGCAATCAAGACATCTGATAAAATGTATGATGCTAGATACTCATTACCTCCAATAACACACTTTTCTGAAGAGTTAGCCTCTGATTGCACTACTGATAATGAGGGAAGAGACAGTCTCAGTATTAATCTCTTTACGTCAGCAAGTGAAACAGGGCAAGAGCAAGGCAAAGTTTCTGAAAGATCAAGTGATCTTCCTCTAGCCATCACTAGTCAACAGTCTGACACGTGTCAAATATTAAGTGATACTATATCACCCAATACTCAACAAGGTGTCACTGAAGACAACAATGATCAATCTGCTCAAACTGTAAACACTGGACATCACATGATAACAAGGGCCAAGAGTGGCATATTTAAACCAAAAATCTATAGTACTGTGTTAGACTGCACTGAGCCTAGTACTTATCAACAAGCAGTACAGGATACTAATTGGAGAACGACCATAAAGGAAGAGTACAATGCATTAATGAAGAACAAAACCTAGGATCTTGTACCCTTACCACATAAAAATATAATTGGATGCAAGTGGACATACAGAATTAAAAGGAATTCAAATGGTTTAGTTCTTAAGTACAAAGCAACACTAGTTGCAAAAGGGTATTCACAACAGAATGGATTTGACTTCAATGAAACATTTTCTCCTGTTGTAATACCCTCAACCATTAGGATTATTTTAACTATTTCTTTGCACAAGAATTGGACTATCAGACAACTAGATGTTAATAATTTTTTTCGCAATGGCATCTTGCAGGAGGAGGTATACATGGAACAGCCACATGGCTTCACTGAGAAAGGTAATGAAAATCTTGTGTGCAGACTATACAAAGCTATTTATGAACTCAAGCAAGCAATAAGAGTGTGGTTCGAAAAGCTAAAATCAACACTTGCTAAGCTTGGATACAATTCAACAAAATCAGACAATTCTTTATTTCCTAAATTCTCAAATGATAGTATTATAAATGTATTGATTTATGTTGATGATTTATTATTATAGGCAACAACAAGTCAGAAATTGAAACGACTGTACAGTGTCCACACAGAGAATTTACAATCAAAGACTTGGGAAACTTAAACTACTTTCTCGGAATTGAAGTTAAAAGACTACCAAACAATGAAATGCTGTTGAATCAAAAGAAATACATCACAGAGATTTTAGTAAGAGCCAACATGGATAAAGCAAATGCACTGCCTACACCTATGACAAGTAACTTGCATCTATCATAACACAAAGGTGAATTCTTATCCAATGACAAGTAGTACAGAAGCATAGTTGGTGCACTACAGTATGCCACTATAACAAGACCAGACATCTCTTTTAGTGTGAATAAAATTAGTCAGTTTATGCAAAAACCACTAGACGAACACTGGATAGCAGTGAAACATATTCTAAGATATCCCAGGGGTACACTGGATCAAGGTCTAATCATGCAATCAAGCAAATCACTGAATATTTATGCCTATGCACACTCAGATTGAGCCACTGACTATGATGATAGAAAATCTACTACTGGTTATTGCATTTTTCTAGGAAAAAATCCAGTACCTTGGTGTGCAAAAAAACAATCAATGGTATCTAGATCAAGCACCGAAGCTGAGTACAGAAGCATTGCCAGTACAGCATCATAAATCCTGTGAATACAATCGCTACTAAGTGAATTACAAGTCAATACTAACAGCAACGCAACAATTTGGTGTGACAACATTAGTGCAATATCACTTACTGCCAATCCTGTTCTACACTCACGGACCAAACATATGGAACTTGATCTTTATTTTATTAGATAACGGTCGATGAAAGTCAAAATTAGGGTAAGTTACATACCTTTAACTTACCAAAAGGCTGATGTGCCAACTAAGCCTCTTTCAAGACAAAGCTTCCTGAAATTCAGATGAGAACTAAATGTTGATGTTGAACATCAATCAAAGATCTCAAGTTCCAGTGTACATACCAGAGGCTACTCAAGAGCTTGACGAAGATAAATAACTCAGAAAAACCTCAACTTGAAGTCACTCGCAACATTTTCGTCAGCTTCTCCTTACTCTCTGCTCAAGTCACTGCCGTTAACTCATCTGAAGACAGATAAGGGAAGGAAAAGGCTATCATATCTAAGATCGACATTAATTCGTCAAATTTCCTTCACGTATTTTTCGAAGGAAACCGATCTCATTTCTCTCAAGCAAACCCTAGCCGACATTGTGTTTGAGCGGGATGTAAGAGAATGAGATAAGTTACAATAGACGACATGATAGGTATATAAAAGTCTTAGCAGATCTCATGCATCTCAACCATTTAATCAGATCACATTGGCTCTTATTCATGCTCTATTTACAAAGGAACATAATGGATATAGGCCACTTATCTGAAAGCCCACTTTAGCATATATCACTGCATATATATGCAGCAAGCATTGTGTAACATCTTTCTGTATCAAATCATTTCAAAGATCAATAAAAGTTTTTCATTTCAGTATTTCAATTCAAAATCTTTTACATACATACCATTTATATAAGTATTTTCAGAGTCCTCTGAAAAATTATCTACAAGTCAGTGTTACTTCCCTTATTTTTACCCAAATTGAAATGTAGGAACTGTGTGGACGACTACTGCACATGCCTTCACGACAATAGTGGGATCTGGTGTACTAACATTGCCATGGAGTGTTGCCCAGCCTGGATGGCTATCTGGTGTTCTTGTTCTTCTGCTATTTTCTTTTGTAACCTATTACACAGCTACTCACCTTTTGGATTGTTATCGAGCTCCTGACCTTATTCAATAGGAGTAAAAATTATAAATATCAAGATGCCAAAAAAGCATTTTTTGGTTGACTGATGGTGGTAAACCATATTTACCTTCATATGTCATAAGATTTCAATTAGAAGGTGTTAGACTCATACTAATACGGAGAATCGTTAAAATAAGTTGGATCCCCAAATGCTTTTTCTTCTTGAGAATAATCAAAATGATCCCCACTGCTACAGATACAAGTTCTTTTCATTTAAGCGGGCAATATTTGAAGATACATTACCTAGTTATCAATCTACGTTTAGTAGTTAGTTAGTTATACAAATATAACCAACAACATTATATAAATGTAGACATAATGGAGCACATAATTGATGGTTATCTAATTACGGCAGCAATGTATGATTACATGAATAATGGGGGGAGAAGAAAGTAACAGAATAATGGAGCATGTAATCACCTATTGTGAATAATCAGACTAAACATACATTTGAAGAGAGGAACCCTTAAAATCTTAGAGTGATATGAAAGCAAATGGATATTAAGAATGTAGATTTTGTTGAAGAAAACAAAAGGCTGAGATTACTTACTGTATCCATTTTCTGTTGTTTTTTCTCTACTTCTTTCCCTTTTTACCTTTTTCCTATTTTTAAAAGATTATCTAAACCCTTAATAAACATGTATGTAGCTTAATCCTTACCGTCCGTTACTAGAGTGAAATATAGAGACTACCACCTGGAACTTGGTGTACATTCAACATTTTGACATTATGATAAAAGTCCAACAATAAGTGTTTTTAAATTTTCTAATATTCACTTATTGCCTTAAAATTTTGATACAGTGTTCTTCTCTCCTTTAATTATCATCATCTTTAAATTATTTCAAAATAAAAAGCATGGAAAACGATTAGGATTTAATGTCAATTGTAAGAAGTTGTTCGAAGATCAATAAAATATCATATGTAATGGATTCTCCAAAGCTTGTGCCTAAAATTTCCATAAGCCATGAAAATGCTCGTACTGCTAGTTTTCAGAAGTTTCCAATTAATAGCTTTACCATTTCTGGATCAGAAGCTTCACTTTCAACTTCAGCCAAAGTTTTAGGTCTAGACGCACCTGTCCAACGTCTACAGGAACAAGGGTTGGCACCTCCAACTCCAACAGGTTACGTAATTTTTAATATCTGTATTTTTCATTTTTTTTCACTTTGGAAGTAGTAGATTTAGTTATTTACTAAAAAATAGCTGACTTTGCAAAAATGAGAAATATGTACTTCATTAGGAGATGTAAGAGATAACCCATTGAAAAGTTGATAATCATAGAAGTGAGGAGCAATTATAATGATACATGGTGTTGGCGTAAATATGGCAAAAAGTTAAATAAACATTCTCCCTTTCCGAGTTATGACCTGCTTAATTTTTTATTCCGTTTCTCCAATATCAAATTTGAAAGGTACCCAATAATTTGATATTTTAGATGTTTGAGCAGTTTAATTAACTGTAAATTTGGCAGAAAATGGAGAATTTAGTACTCAATTCTAAGACTTTTATTTTAGAACAAAAATGCTTCATTTTGTGATAATCAGAAAAATAGGATTAAAAACAATTCCACACAGTAGTTGGGGTAGGAAATCCAATTTACTTTTTGGAAATATATGATACTTCACTTCTTTTTTTCTCTTTTGATTTTTTTTGTTTTGTTTTCTTTAGTTTATTTACATTTATAAGGTATTCTTTGACTCGGTAGATTTCCATATAACATTACATACTAAAACGAATTATAGAAAATGTTAATTAAATTACTATTTGAAACTTATATTTTATTAAATTGTATTTAAATTAAAATGCTATAGAATAAAAATACACGTGAATTTTCAGTTATTAAAAGAATAAATTCAACATGCAGCGAGTTAAAAACAAAGATATGGTACTGAAATTGTTTCCATGAAACAATGGATCATTATTTTTGCTATGTTATGAACAACTGAATCACAGTAATACATAGGATAAATCAATTTTATTGTCACATCGATGCATTAATAACGAATCTTTTGTTTTGTAGTGTTTCGAGCAGACCGATTAAAATTTCTTTGTTTTGACTGTTTCTGATAAACTTAGTGTTTTTGATTAAGTAATCAGAAACTTATTAATTCGATCGTACAAAATTTTCAATTATTCATACCCGAAAAAATATGGGTCTTTCAAGTGTTGTTCTGGATGAACTGACATTACTATAGGTGCAGCACAACAAAAGCATGCCAAGCAAAAAAATATATGAAAAAGTCGATGCTAGACCCAGCAATGCAAAAAATAACATATAAAGGAGTGCACAACCATCCTATACCAACAACCCGCAACTCACGAGCTAGAATACCTTGTAATTCTATGCTGCCAACTCCCATGCAGAACAACACTGCAGTGAAGGAAGGCTGTAATGAAAATTCTAGTGCGCTTCTTAATGTCGATTGGACTTTTCTTGGGATCCCGAAATTCTTTCTCTTCTAGACGATGATCAAAACGAACCCAAAGATGATTTGAAGAATACTTATACCGATGTAGGTTCAAGTGTTGCTCATTTCAATGACAATATTTGAAGATACATACATTGTTATCAGTCTATGTTTAGCAGTCCCATAGTAATATATATAACTACCAACAATATGTATATGTAGTCATAAGATAGGAATGCATAATCGCATGTCAATAGGGGGAGAGGGAAGAAGTAGGATAATGGAGCATGTAATTATTCATTACCTAATTCACTTTCTTCCCTTTGTTTTTCGTAAAATCTTATTGAAGTATTTAAGGTAGTAAAAAATTATATGAAAATATGCATCGTTTAATTTGCATTATTTAGCTTTTGCATTGTGTACTTAATTATAAATAAAACATACTTAATTATAAATGGAACATCTCTATATCTTGATGAAGAAAAAACAGTGATCCCCGTTTTGGCAAAAACATATATTACTTATCAGAAAAACATGTGCAAAGATATTTATACAAATCACAGTGTATTTCATACTTTAGAATATCTTCAACATACACATTTCAGTTGCATCTTCCTCACAGTACATAATTAAAGTATAACCAGAATGCGGGGAGGAAATTTTAACAATCGGACCACATGCTTGTCAAAGATGTATGACAAAATTAATGTATTATCAAGTTTGATGATATCTTTTGCAAATGTAGTCAAGCAGTTCAATTTTGATGTTCAAATAACCTCGGCTACACAACATTTGCAGTTCGAAATTATCTAGTACGAAACTGCACATGATACATTTGAAAATATAGAGAATGGTGATCATTGTAAAATAAAATTAGAACATATTTCGATGTAAACTTGATATCCAATTTGTCTTCCAAATAATATTCCTATTATTAAAATCATTCGACAATTGTAGCCAGAATATCAGTTAAGTTATGATTGGTAACAGATTATTGTGTGACATAATAATTTTTAGGGTTTTTAGGATCATGATTTGTATACTCTCTCTCTCAAACTATTTTGATCCACGACCAGCTTTTGAAATGTAGTTCAAGCAGTTGGGCATTGAGTTTGACTTCTGCAGCATAGAAAATAGAAATTTACCCAAAATCTTTTGTCACTTTGTGCTCATTTAATTAGCAAGATGATGACATCTGATTAATTAGCAGAAACTCTATCTCCCATTTCTTTATCCTAAGCTAAGCTGTACTAATATTGCCGAAGGCAAATGGTTTTACATACCATGTATAACAGCTAGAATGATCGCTAAGAGAAAAAGCTTCTACTGGGTAATAAGATTCTTTGCAAACCCCAGCCTTTGGTGATAATAAATACGCATCGCTGATGATAGTAACTGAAATTTTGCCTCAATTTTTCCTAAAAACAATTGATACTTATATTACCAAATTCACTATATGAGATACCGATGCACCGTGCTTCTTTTTTCTAATTAAATGAACACTATACCTACCTTTTCTATTAATTTTCTTGAAAATGTAAACGCATAATTTATCCTTTTAATAGCAATTTATTTAAATATAATATAATAGCATGTGTACTATATGGTTTACGGATGTAATGAAAATTTTGGAATTTAGTTTAACATACATAATTTTTAACGTATTTTATTATATTTAGAAAATATTTGGTATTTTATTAGCAAATAAGTTCTTGCACATTAGAACAGATGAAATTATAAAATCATAAAACTTCAAACAAATATTGTAAAGCAACATTGAACAAATATTATGGAGGCGGCTTTTTTCAGCGAGTAGCATATTTTCGATAATATCTTGAAACCAAATTTAACTAAAAAGAGAATTTGATGAAATGAAAAGCTTGAGCCCAGTTTTTGTTTCATAACCCTGTAGTTTAAAATTTGGGCACAGTGGCACATATTCATCTCAATTAGGCACAAGGTCACAAAGTCCCCATCTTTGTCGCATCTAGATTGTTGCCACCCCCGATTATTGTCGTCCATCGTCGTACCCCAGTCACTGCCTCTTCACCCCAACCCATGCAGAAAATATGTTCTCATATAGCCTTTAGCAACCCCTAATCGAGCCATCTAATCTAATCACATTGTTGTGTTGCCTCACTACTTACTGCACCTCCTCAACTTCCTGTCTCAACACGCCACTATTTTGCACCGCCTCTTCACTCTCTCATCAATTATCAACAAGATTAAGTAGCATTATTGGAGGAAAAAATTACTACAACACTTACAAATGCTCCCCGTGAAATAAAATTCTTGAAACTTGACATGTATTGTATTGATTGACCATAATTAAATAGTTCACAAAAATAAAGTAAAAATGCTACATAAAAACTGATATATAGGTATCATTTAATATCAAAATATTATATTCAATTAAATAATAATGCTAAAATGACATAAACGAGAAATAGTTATAAATAAAAAACTTGAACTAAAAGTTCGTAAATCACTACAAGGGAGGCCGGCTATTCCAACGGCCTCCAGCCGTTGGCGGCCGTTGGTAGCCGTTGGAAAGCCATTGGAATAGCGTTCACGCTTTCCATCGGCTTCCAACGGAAGTTACGAGGCTATTCCAATGGCATTTCCAACGGCTACCAACGGCAATTAGCCGATGGAGGCCGTTGGAAGCCGTTGCAATAAAATGACCAAATGGCCGTTTGTAGCCGTTGGTTGCCGTTGCTAATCTGGGTGAATTTTTTTTATAATAGCATGCCATTCACTTTCCAGCCACACATAACCAATATATATCCATTTACACTCCATTTCCACTGCATTTCACATATATATCACATATCCAACACATTATACCACAAACAATATAAACAACCAAAAATCAACATCAAACATTATATTTTCAAACCAAACTTCAACTCAATATGTACATAAACAACAAAACCCTCACCAACACCAGCTCCAATCCATATTCAAGTCAAAATATACGATGCAAATACTTAAACCTCACCACCTCAAAGTCAATATATACACAATAACCATCAAACACAATTCTCACCACCTCAAAGTCAATATATACAATAACCAACCACAAAGAGAATAATCATCATACCTCTCAAACATCATCCTCACCTCCGGAAGCACCAGATGATGAAGGGAAGGAACCATGCCTATGCGCGTACTCCGCTAAACGTTGATTCATCTGCTCCATTTGTATAACGCGAAGACGGTCATGCTCTTGTAGCTGCTCAACCATGGGTCTAAGCTCTTTTATTTCTACTTTGTCACACACCTTTTGAGCTGCTCGAACCTGCAAATAGAATGTGAGATGTTCACATTTGTATTATAATCATTTTATTAACCAATGCATATTTTAAAATATAGAAACGTAAATGACGTGATCTTAAGCAATGCATATATCACAAGGAAATGCATATTTTATTAAATGATAATGGTGCAGGATAGTAAATCACGTATATGTTAGATTTAACTCGGGTAGAAATCATCATACGTATAGTGTATCTATAGGTTAATTTGTTAAATATAATATTGCATTGTTTATAAGATTACTGCTTGGTTTCCATAGGCATAGCGCCAATTCCGCTGCGTCGGATCCATGATAACGTCGAAAATATTATCTAGCTCCACTACCGTCAACTCATCACGATCCGATTTTAAAGCAGCTCTACCCGTGCCTTCTGAAACTTTGCCTAAAATAAAAACAATTACAAGTTAAAAGTAGTAGAATAGGATTTAAAAATTTTAATATTAAAAAAATAAGATATAAAATATGCATACATATGCAGCCGTCGCCTTATCATTATCATCCCACTGATATGTAATATTGTCAGCATTGTCTGCTTGTCTTGATGCGTGGGTGTGGGTAAATACCTCCATCGTAGACACGGGACGTCCAAGCGATCTTTCCTACAATAAATAATTTATATATTTTAATTTTTCATAGCTAATTACTGAATTAATTAATATAAAAAATGTTATAACGGTTTAGATTCGTAATTGATAAATTTACCAAGTCCTCACGGTGATGCTGAAAAGACTTGGATCCGCCAGGATGCATTGCAGGATTCCTACTTCTATTGGTGGAGTTCCTCACCGACTCCACCTGCAATTTAAACTGAATATTATATTTACTAATTGCGAAATAATTAACTATATATTTGGTAGATTTACCTTGAACTCGTCGGTCTCCCACCAACTCATTCAAGAATCCCATACGGAAGCGCCCATCCAGTTCGGTTTCTTCCCCATCTTTAAGAGCTGACATTACCTTCCTGTAATTTTTGGCGACCTTCGAATTCCAGTGGTGCTGAACCATGGCGACATTGGGCTCCTCCAAGTCCGCTTGCCGCTGTTCGAAGAGAAAATATTACTAATTGTTACCTATTCAAGTCGTAAAGTGGTATAAACTCACCAGAAAATCCTGCCAGATGGCCTCCTTGACTTGGTCAAGGATCTTACTCCACTTAGGCCAGCAATCTGTCATCCTGCTCATATATGATTGCTTGGAAATGCCAAGCACAACACCTGAGGACTCCAAATCAAATCCCCTGGGTTAAATATAAAACAAAGCTAAGTATATATATGTATGAACAAATTTACATTATTATCATTTTAATTTTGATACTTTGCTCCATTAGCCTTCGACTGCAAAAATACAAGTGGTCGAGCCGAAGGCTCACCACTATTCTCGTCGGCTGAGCGAGAAGAGCTACGACGTCTGGAGCCTGACATAATACCCATTGAAAGTTTCATTTTTAATTATAGACATAGATTAAATGATGATGATATATGGTGCATGTAATAAAGTCATTTTTAATTGGTAGTGCATGCAATGATGAGAAGATATGTGATGCGTATGCGTGAATAATTGTAAAAATTACCGGATATTACTCAGTCCTCATCGTTTTCTGATTCAGACTCGGTCTCGTGTTCTATATCGTTTTCCTCTACACTCTCAAATGCTTCGACTAATACATTTGTTTCATCATTTAATTGTCCAAAATCAGTTTGATCGTCTGTAATTATGATTTCAACATTTTCCTCGGTATCTGCTTGATAGGCTTGTTCTTCTGGAATATTCATTCCATCGAATACAAATCTCGTGTTGGTTTTAAAAACCACAGACCAATCCGCTTTATCTCTTTATAGAGATGGATAAGGAGCGTAATAAACTTGTAGGGCTTGTTTGGCTAGTACAAAGGGATCGTACTGCTGATAATGGGAGGTATGTTTTACTTCTATAAGATTATAATTTGGATGCACGTTAATACCAGAACCTGGAACATTGCTGAACCATTTGCATCTAAACAAAAAAACTTCCTCTGCGGGTCTTACAAAATATGTCAATTGCAAAATCTAGGTTAACACGCCATAAAAATCATGTATATGATTATTAGGATCATCACTTCCTTTAACAAATACACCGGTATTGTTTGTTAATTTTTCAGCACTGTGTTCTTTGGTGTTGAAATTATATCCATTAACGAAAAATATTGGATATGTTTTAACTTTGCTTTTCGGTCCCAATGCCAAATGTTTTAAACCTTCATCGACGATAGTATTTGTAGGATCACAAACGTAGTTCAAAAACCAAGTAACGAAATTTTTGCTTAAATCGCCATTTGGATTTTGTGATTCATAAACAATGCAAACAAAAACGTAATATATTGCTTTATTATTAATTTACACATGTAGTATTAAATTAAATTTATCAAAACTTGTAATCTGATAATTACCTAATAAATGGTGCAACTTCTGGATAATTAAGAAGAATATATGTGTGTGCTACATGGTAATCTCTATCATCTAACCATACTTCTACACATTTTCTAGCATGTCGACCATGTTGTTTAAAAATAGGTAACATTGCTACAGAAGAATAATCTTGTTCTACAGCCTCATCATTACACGCAACACCTTGAAATGATAAATTCACACGATCATTGAAATAATGAGAGAAAAAGAATGATGCTTCCTCTTCGATATATGATTTGCAATCGAACCTTCAACTCGAGCTTTTTGTCTCACTTTTTTCTTTAAATGATTTAAGTACCTGATAAAAAATATTTCATATCAATATTGATTTTTATTTATAGTTAAATTAACATTTACATACTCAGTATTAATAACATACCTCTCGAATGGATACATCCATCCATATTGCACAGGACCTCGAAGATGTGCTTCAAATGGAAGATGAACAGGTAAACGCTCCATTACATTGAAAAAAGCTGGAGGAAATATTTTCTCCAGTTTGTAGAGCGGTATAGGGATTTCTACCTCAGGTTTACGAAGACGGTCAACTTTTAACGTAGTTGAACAAAGCTCCTTACAGAATAAACTAAGTTCTGTATTAACCTTCCAAACTTTTACGGAAAATAATTCTTTGAAAGCGACGGGTAACAAATTTTGCATCATTACATGATAATAATGGCTTTTCATCCCACTCAGTTTTCCGTTCTTATAGTCGACACATCTACGAAGATTAGATGAAATTCCATCAGGAAATCTTAATCCTTCCACCCATTTTAACAGTACTTTAACTTGGTGGTTATCGGTTCATAACATGCATAGGGTGTTTTAGTGCCATTTGACTTCATATGAAGCTCAGGGCGATTTCATATTTCTTCTATATTACGTCTTGATTTCAGATCGTCCTTAGTCTTGCCCTTAACCTTCAAAAGTGTATTAAACGCATTATCGAATACGTTTTTCTCGTTATGCATCACGTCAATGTTATGATGGATTAAGAGATTTTTCCAATAAGGCAACTCCAAGAATATACTATGTTTGCACCAATTATGAAACGTCAATTTACCTTGGATTTCAGTTTGCTGCCCGGTTTCACGTATCTTTGGATAATCTTTTACAAGTTCATATATATCTTCACTTGACCAAATTGTTGGTGGTTGTAAAGTCTCATATCTATTATCTATAAAGTTTTTTTGTCCCTTCTAAAAGTATGATTAATATGGAGAAAACGTCTATGACAATCAAACCATGAAATTTTCTTCCCATGCTGTAAAGAAAATGCTCGTGTTTCTTCCATACAGCAAGGACAAGCAAAACGACCGGCTGTACTCTAACCCGAAAGCATTGCATATGTAGGAAAATCGCTAATAGTCCATAACAAAGAAGCAAACATCCAAAAAATTTTTTCGATATGTCGTATGTTTCAACTCCTTCATGCCATAATGTTTTCAACTCTTCGATTAGTGGTTGTAAGTAAACATCGATACCCTCTGTCGGATCATCGGGACTAGGGACGACAATTGTGAGAAACGTATATGGAGTTTTCATACACATCCATGGGGGTAGATTGTAAGGTGTAATGATTATAGGAAAAGATGAATATTTAGAACCAAACTGAGAAAAAGGTGAAAATCCATCGGTACACAAACCTAGTATTACGTTACGGCTCTCCGCTGCGAAATCGGGATATTTCTTATCAAAATACATTCATGCTTCTCCATCAGATGGGTGTGTTAATGTACCTTCTTCAGGTGTTCTCACACTATGCCATCTCATATGATGCGTTGTTATAGATGATGCATATAACCTTTGAAGTCTAGGAGTGATAGGTAAATAATGCATACGCTTGTATGGAACTTCTTTTCCCTTTGTTTCCTTGGTTTGTATCTTTCTTGATTATATTTTACAATTCCAAAGACTGACATCATCTTTTCAAAACAGCATGCAACCATTTAGACATGAATCAATTTATTGATACGGCAAACCGAAAGATGACATAAGTTTTTTCACTTCATAATAATTTTCGCACATTAAATTATCTGATGGCATATGGCGTTTAACAGTTTATACAACAGCCATAAATTCGTCTTCTATGAGGTTGTACTTTGATTTCATTGCAATGTACTCTACAGTTTCCTATAATTGAGTGCCGCTAGTACATCCATTCCAAAGGGGTTTCTTAGCAGCATCCAATAAATCATATATTTTTTTCGCTTCAACATTTGGTTCCTCTTCGACGTTAACATCGTCGTTATTCATTTCAACAGTAGGGAACATTGATCGTGTTGCATCTTCAACCATATGTTCTATGAGATTCGTCGTACTAACTTCATCACTAATGACCACTATTGACTGTTCTCCGTTACGTGTTATGTTTTCTCCATGACGATCCCACACCAAATAATTGGTTACGAAACAATATTGGCATAAATGAATCCTAACCATATTCGGTACTAAATGCTTCAAAAATTTGCACCTACTACATGGACAACGAATTTCTACGTCATTTTTAATATTAGTTAAAGCAAATTCGACAAAAACATTTACCCCGTTAAGCAAATGTTTACTTATTGAGCCTCCTATTTCTCTTCTTTGATACATCCAGCACCGATCAATAAAATAATTACCAATTTTTCCTACTGTAAAACTATGATCAATAGTAAAATAATTATTAATCAAATTCGATAAACACATTTAGATTTTACTGTTTTTGATAATTCATTTTCGTTTATATACAAAGTTATATTTCTTGATATTTTGTTCACATTTTTGTACCTTTTGTGATGGTCGGTCATCATACTTCCCATTACAAACACATAGTAATTACATTTCTTAAATCATATCATTATAAACGATTTTCCAAAATTTCGTCAGTACTTCCGCCGTGTTCCTTGTATCGTACACATATGCATGTACACAAGGAACGAAAAGGAAATGCCGTCGAAATTTTGTGAACCGTTTATAACGATATGATTTACGAAAAGTAATTACTTTATAGTGTTTGTAACTTGTCCAACACAGGGACAAATCCAACAGGTATTGTATAAGATGAATATGAATATCCGTTTTGCAATAAAAACGACTATTCATACAACGATCATATACGACACTTGTCAGACAGGGCGAATAATTCACTAAGAGATTTAAATTTTGTTTATATGTTACCGTTTTATTAAATATGCAAAATTAGCATATTATGCATTATTTTATTTATATTATACTATTTTACTAAATGTATAGTAAATTATATGATTTTACTATTTCACAAAATATATAATTCATGTGTGTATATATACTAAATTATATACTTATCTAATGCTAATATATTTTGTAAAAGATAAAATTCATGTTCGTAAAATATTCGACTAATTCATGTTTGCCTAATATTTTACGAAAAATACACAAAATAATTTAAATCAATCCTAACTAATCTAACGCTAACTCAAATGCGCATTTACACTAAATTACCAACATATGTATATATGTGTATAATATATATGCATAAACAATTTGGACATTTAGATGGTAATAATTGTAATTAGCACTTAGTTTGGTATAATAAACAATCAATAGCCCATTAGATACAACTATAACAAAAAACTAACACAAAATTAGAAAAACTTAAAATTTTAGGGTTTTAGGCAAAACCTGATTTTGGAGATGTATGCGGATGGAGAGAGGCCGTTGGCGTTGATTGATGGCATTGGAGTGGCTGCCGGTTGCGTGGGGAAGCTGGGAGCAAGAAAAGTAGAGGAGTGGAAGAGGGTTTTGGTGTTTTTGGGGAGGAAGAAGATAATGATTTAGGTCTCGGCCTCGCTGTAGGTTTACATGAATATTTCCAACGGCTTCTAACGGCCGCAAACGGCTGTTTTTCCAGCAGTTACCAACGGCTACCAACGACATGTTAAAAAATAACGAGCCGTTAGTAGCCGTTGGAAATTCCCATTCGCGGCCGTTGGAAACCTGTCGTGGCTATATACTATAGTTCTAGTAGTTAATGTATTAAAGTACATATACGCACAATAATGATGATATTTAGTGTCCACTTCATATAATAAATACACCATCTTATAATATATAATAAACTTCTTATTTAGTGCCCACTTCTTATAACAAATACAAAATCTTATAATAAATAGTTCGTAACTTAAACAAAGTTAGGCATATGCAGGACATTGGAAATTTTTATGTCTTTCCTACATCCTAAAACAGGGCATGGCGAAAGCCTATTAATTTCCTACGTCATGCCTATGTCAATATATTTTTGCAACCAACATTTGGTAAGCTATAGGAATTTGTTACGCATTTCTTATGCCATTTAACTTTGCATTTGGAAGGCATAGGAGTTTCCTTTGCATTTTTCCATTAACTACGAAGATTGTATTGGAAAAGCATATGGAACACTTATGCCTTATAATTAATCATCATACTTTAATAAATAATAAATATTTTTTAGGATAAATTTTTTACTTAGGCCAAATTTGTAAACAAATTACAAGAAAATGCCACATTACAAACTATTTAGAAAAATAGACCGTTTTTCGCCATGTTGGCATCGCGTGTGCTGTCGACATCTCAAATTCCACCAGTACACGTGTATTGGGCAAAAATAGTCTGATGGCATTTAGATGCCATCCGTATGTGGCACCGTCCATATGCGGCATCTAAAATGCCGCCTCATTTTTGCTCTCTATCATTTTCTAGTCCATTCCATCCTTACTTTTCCACTCTCCCTTCTCCCAACCTTTCTTCACAAAGAAACCGAACCCACCTCCCCACTTCAGTAAAAAAATCAAATTTTCAAATAAAAAACTACTTAAATTTAGCTAAAATTTGAAAGAGGAATTAGCCATAGCAGGTATGTTTTTTTGCAAACCCTAGTTCAATTTTTTTCTTCGCATTGGATGTTTGGTAACAAATGATAATAGGTAACTAGTTGACAGAATAAATTGTAGAGTGGCTTCCAACTGTATACCAATGATCTGTTATTTCAATGGCGAGTTGGTTGTTGATGAACTTAATTTTGAAAAATACGTCGGTGGCTCGCATAAGCCGGCTAAAATGTTGGAAGGTAATTCATTTTAGCCGAAAGAATCGATTTATAAAGCTACCGAGATAAAATCTGAAGAATTTGACATAGAATTAGTATGTAGTTGGCTGATGGACTTAGGATCGAAAGCCATTAAAATAACCGATGATGACGATGTGGAGCTAATGTTTTCAGCGACATCGAAATCAATTGAGCTGTTTGTTGGGAGAATTAGGCGCTTGCAAGTTGAAGAACCCGTACGAGAACAAGAAGTTAATAGTGTTATTGAGGAGCACAAAAAAACGGTTGAACCAGTAAGTATCGGTCGTGGAAACGCATCCCCGAGTTTCATTAATCCGACTATGACAACAATGTACGGTCAATGACAAGGCCTATATGGATATCCTCTGTGTATGACTTGTCCACACAGCATTCAGTATATGTACTCCTATCCAAGTCAAGGCAGCTTTACGCATTTGCTCGGAAGGTGAAACATTTATCTATGAAATTTAGGTCGTATTAGTTTGATAGTTATGCGCTACTTGTCATGACCCGTCTTCCACTAACCAGAAAGACGTATCATGAATTAAGAAAGAAAGGGATAGAAGGAGAAGAGAAAGAAGAGAAAGAAAAAACAACACTAGAATCTCAACAGCGGAACGAATAAATTATATTAATATCGAAAATATTACATAAATATACAACAACTAATAGAGTTATATGAATAATACAACACATACTAGACAGTTATAAACACCTGTCTAGTTGTTACAATACAGTACACAACAACACAAACAAACGACTCAGAGATACCAACACAGCGGAATACTAGATAACTACAACGCAGAAGCCTCCTGCTCCATTTGCTTCTCCATAATTCGTCAAAGCTAACCTGAATCCCTTGGCTACTCGTAAAAATTTGAGTACCCAAGAGTTTATGAAAAACAAAAATAAACTCCGGGTCAGACATGGGTCTAGTATGAGTAACAGGTTTAAAGTTACTTAACTTTTGAAAAACCTTTAAAAAGAAAGGTATCACGTAAGACTTCCCACACATAAACATGTAAAAGTTTTTACCTTACGCTAACCAAAACATATAATAGGAAATCCGATGATATTATAATAGGTCTAGGGTTTTCAAGTAAATATGAAATAACCAAAATTGTTACATTTGTTAAATTCCAGCTACGAGCCACAAAAGTGGGTAATACAATCAAAACCGTTGGCACTTTTTGGATTTTTATTCCATATAATGGCAGGGCTACTGGGGCACCGCCCGTCACAGTACGTGGTCTAGATCAATGTACCGAGGAGTACGCCCGCTCCCCTGCAACACAAAGCCGGAACCATTCCTTACTGAACAGTCCTGAACAAGACAAACCCGGCAGTTGTCGTGAATCAACCGCCCACACAGCCGAATAAAAAGGGACTTCAAGACAGGGGTAAATCTCGCTCTCCAGTGGGAGCTACCCACGAAGCCTTGCTGCACCTTCCCTGTTTTAGCCATTCCCCGTTGATGAGGCTTGAGGCTGCGATTACCTTTATAGAACACATCTATCTTAGAATGCTCATCGCCCACCTAACGATGTTCTGAAAGCATTCAATCCATACAAGTTCGTTCCGGGTTCAAGGGAAACCGAAGGCATTGTCTCGTTACACTGATTTTGGAATCACCCTCGGAGTTAAGATGATATCCCTTGCACTCTGAATCTTCACCTTCACTTGAGATTCACGACCTATCGTTAATTTAGATCGATGTGCTTTTCAGAATGTCCAAATATGGAAACCGATCCTGGTCTCATCGAAATCCAAAACGTGTCTTTTAGGTCCAAGTTGTTTTAAGTTTTAAAACAATTCAATTTAATTATCTACATACACACAGATAGATATTTCACATTATCATAATAGATAATCATCACCACAGATAATCCATATTATCATTATCAGAAGATAATCCAATTCATCATCACAATGCAACCAATGCATCCATATCACATATCATTAATAATCTCATATCTGAGATTCAAACCATTCAAGGAAATCTATATCATCCATATATAAACAAGGATTAATAATCACACCATCTATAATTAATTTAAAATGAATTAAATTAATTACACCATCTCTAATTAATTTAAAGCAAATTAAATTAATTACCTCAATCTATAAATCCTGCTTATACAACCATTGATTTCAAATCAATCAATCAATCAATTAATTAACCACTAATTAATTCCTTCTTGATTAATCACCCTTGATTAATCATCCTTTAATTATATTCTAGTAATTAATTTCACAAATTAATTATGCTTAATCAAATATAGTAATTAACCTCTAATTACTCCATTAATTAATTAATTATAATTAATTACATTAATCCTTAATTAATTACTCTAATCACTTATCGTTTATTTATTAATCTCAATTAATAAATCTTAATCATATCATTAATTATATTAATTAATGATTCCAAATTACATTTAAATTAATTAACTTCGTTAAGTAATTAACCTTAATTATTAATCACTTTGATTAATTAACTTCAGTAACTAACCATTCTTAATTACTGCGTTGAGTAAATTGATTACCCCTAAATTAATTATATTTAATAATTAATTATATTTATTAATCATCCTTTATCAATTTTATTGTTAATTAATTATCCTTAATTACAACACTTAATATTTTCCAAATGACTTAATCAATAATTACTTAGATTAATTATACCAAGTAATAAATTATTAATTTCTTTCACAAAGAAATTATCCTCCATAATAATTACACAAACAATTAACCTCAATTCTTCCATACTTCAATAAGATACATTCAGTAATTACTCATCTTAATTACTTCTTTAAGTAATTATCCTTCATTAATTACTTATCAACCTATCAATGATTATTCTAAATTAATTAAACTTAATTAATTAGTTTAAACTAATCAAATAAATAAATTAATTACAATGAGTAATTAATAACTTTAATTATCTTCATAAAGTAATCATACTTAACCAAATTCCATAATGATTATTTAAATTTAATTAATCTAATTAATTAATTATCAAAATTAATTACTTAAATTAATTAATAAATAATCCCAAGTTAATGACCTTCATTAACTTATCAAAAATTTCCTTAATTACCTTACTTCAGTAATTAATTTAAATTAATCACTATTAATCACAAATTTAATAATCTTTAAAAATCATTTAATTAATCACTAATTATTTAATTAATTAAGTTTTTAACTTAATTAATCTTACCCTCTTGATTAATTTCTAATCATTAATTAAAATCATAACTAAATTAATTAATGATCCTATTCCCAAATTAATAAATCTTAATTAATTAACCTTAACCTTAATTAATAAATTTCAAAATCCTTATTTAATTAATTAAATAAATTAATTAATTATCCATCTAATTACCTTACTAATTTAAATAATCAAAAATATTAAATCTTTAATTTATTTTAAAATATAAACATTCCTTTTTAATGATTACATTATCATTAACAAACAAATTTAAAACAACTTACTTTAAAATTTGTATTCAAACTACATTTTAAATTTTAAATTTTAAAATGAAGTCAAACTTAACTTTATCAAAGTTTCAAAAACATTCTAAAACCTTTTTAAAACTTATGCTAAATAATTTCTTATTTATAAAAGTTGTTTGAACCCATATTTATCTAAGATACAAATCATATTTAAAATATGATTCAACATCAAAAGTTGTTTAAACATTTAAAATATTTAAAACTACCTTTATTTTCAAACATGAATTCAAATTGGATCTTGATTTCAGATTTAAACTTATGTAAAATCTTCTACTTTAAATTTAAAGCTTTAACTTTAAATTCAATTATTTAAACCCTTTTAAAGGTTGTTTAAACGTTTTAATTTAATTATTTTAAATTAAATTTAAAACTTGAATTCAAATCTAGTTTTGAAATTCATACTTAAATTTTAAGTTTAAATTTCTTTTTTAAAAACCCTGCTTCAGATATTTAAAACATAATTTCCTTTTGAACTGGAAATATACAGATTTCCCAAAGAAACCTGTAAACATTTTAATTTAAAAAGTCTGAATTAAATTTAAAAACTGGAATTTAACTTAGATTGAAAACCATACTTTTTAAATTTAAGTTTTAAATTCTTGTTAGAAAACCTGCATTCAGATTTTAAAACAATTTTGAATTGAAAATTTATATAGGTTTCAAAAAAACCTGTAACCACTGGAGATACCCGAGACTCCCCTTTATTTTCTTCGAGTAAATACTAGATCATCTTTGAGCAAAAGCTTGAGTTACTCGAGTATGACTCGAGTACAAAAAGATTGCAAACCTAACAATCCACCCTGACACCATCTTCTTCACCGTGCACATGCACGGTGGTTCTGGCCACCTCCGGCCACTACCCAGACAACAAGCAAGTCAACATTCACCTTTGAAGCTCATCGCGTTCATCAGAAACCCACCATCATCCAGAAATCAAACTAAGTTTCCCAAACCCAAAACTTGAAACAAACTGAAACAGTTTTATCTTCAAAACCCAAACCTGGAAAATCTCCCATCCTCTCTCCTCCGGCCATCAGAGGCTCTGGGACTCTGGCCATCTCCTCTTCACTATCCCAGCATCCATCCCTCGAAAATTTGGTGCACTCGATCAACGAGGGCATCCATGCCGATCAAAAATTTCCCATGCCTAATAACTAGGTTTAAAAAAAACAAAACTTTCCCCTTTTAACTTCCCAGAAAGAACAGCAATGCACATAAATCCCATCACAAAAATTGTAATTTTGGTTTTAAAAAAATCACATTTCAGTTTTAGCTTTTGATTCATGCACCTGAAACTGACAATCAATTTGAATTTTGCCTGATTTTAATTTCCTTTGTTATTACCTTGTTTCCAGTAAAACTACAGGTAATTTTTATTTATTTAATCTTGAACAAATTCTTAAACTTATAATTTATGATATATTAAACATACATTGTTCAAGTCTCTTGTATTATTAACGATTAACTTAAGAACACTTAAGTTTTTGGACCTGGAACTTAGTAAAAACAAATACTATAATAATCGTAAAACTGAAATCTTATACTCCTATACTCAATACAGTCTTTATTACAGGAACAAGAATGCACTTCATAACCACTTAAGTTTTTAAATTAATGAGGTTACTCTCAACATACAAATCAACATACAACCAGATAAAACATACACAAGTCATCAATCAAGCAAAAATTTAATACTTAAGTTTTAAATAGAAAGTGTTACTCACCTGATGTTTTGAAAAATGTATGGAAGCAGAGCACAATTTTTTTTTCCTGAAAAGCTTTTTGTTTGGATTTAACTTGAGAGTTTGCTGTTGTTCTAGACTTGTATGCAGGTTAAAGAAACTTGAACTTGCTGTTAAAAACTTGAATGCAGGTCCAAGTTCCAGATTAAAGAGGCCAAAGCCAAATTTTAAAGAAGTGCAGGCCATTCAAAACTTGCTCTAGATTCCATTTTTACATTTCCGGCTTTTAAAAAAAATGCGGAGTTTACTTGTTTTGATTTTACAGAGGACTGCAGGTTGATTTTGAAATCTGGCTACAGGCCTTGTATACTTGATTCCCAGATTTAAAGAAATGCACAGGCCTTCATTTTTTCTTTTGAAAGTAATTAAAGGGGATTTTCTTTAGAAAGGAATTTCAGATTGAATTGAAGAGTAATTTGAAATGGATCACAAGATATTGATTTGGGTTTTGAGAATTTGTTATTGATTTGTTTTTCAGCTGAGATTTATCTTTGAGAAAAAATAAAGAATAGAAAAAGAAAGAGCTTGAAGAAAACTTGTTTCATACGAGTGTAATTGATTTTTCAAAAATTTAAAAGAAAAATAAAAAATAAAAGACACTTGTAAAAAGAAATAACACTTATTACACTAGTTATTTAATTCAATAACACTTGTCATTTCACCCCTTAGTTTAATAACATGTGTCTTGAAATTAATATTATTTGTTTTTATTTATTTTAAAGGTAATTGAAATCCTCTTTATTTATTAAATACATATAAAGTAGTTTCATAAATAAATGTATATGTATTTCTTTTTAAAGAAAATGACGTAAAACAATTTATATAAAGATGAAAGCTTACTTATAAAATTTAAATATGTTTATTCATTTGAATTTCAAAATGAATTCAAATTCAAATGCTATTTATACATTTAAAATTTCCATTTAAAACTAATTATATTAACACACTTAATTTAAAAATAATAACATTGTCTTTTAAAATCTATCTATATTTATACTTTTATTATTATCCAAAAGTAACATATTTATCAATTTAATTCATTTATGAAAGAAATCATAAATTACTTATCTTATTTATCTTAATTAAATGGATTAATGTTTAATATATAAATGGTAGTTTAAATTTCCATATATAATTCTAAATTATATTTATTAAGCTATATTCAAAAAGAAATAAAATAAACTTTTGTTTATCTTATTAAAATTTAAACTATGCTTTAAAATACATTTAAACAATTTAAATAAATTTCTTTGAGTATCTTAAAACCAAATAGTTATTTGTTAAATAGTTTTTGAATAGTTATTTATTAAATAAAATAATAATCTCTAAATTATCAAAATGAATATCAGAATTTTAAAAACAAGATTTTATTTGCTTATTAATCTACAATCAAAGCTTATATATCTATAATATATGTACATATATATATACACACATTATAAATAGAAAGCAATTTATTAGCTTTTAAAAGATAAAATTCACCAATTAAACATTTATTTAATTGGATTATTAAATCAAGTTAATTTTATTGACCGAATTTATCAAATCAATTTAATTTTAAATACAAATTATTAAACTGATATTGCCAAAATTTCCGGGATATCACACTACTTAACTATTTTTTTTTGTATATGCAGTTATATTCCATGTCGACCAACACTGCCTAGTCCTGTTGGACCATCACAATGCCATATGTCTCAATTTATGTATCCAGCTCCGTTCGATTTATATGATCTTAGTCAGAAGTGTGTATCATGAAGAATCAAAATTTGATATGTAGTAATTACAGTACTAGTTTTAAAGTAATATGTATGTTTGAATAGCAGATTCCACGTGCACGATATTGCTACGCAATCTAATGTTGATTTGGAGAATGTATACGTAAATGCAAACTACGAAGATGTTGATACTGAGATGGACGGGGATGAAGGTGAACATGTCAATGATGAACCCCCTGTTAATAGTATGTATTTAGTGAACATGGTCGAGAACGACCTGTCGTGGATATGTAGTATGCATGCGAACAATGATCCTTTGAACTACGATTTTCCGGTTGAAGACAATATTTTCGAAGATAGTGATGAGGTGGAAATGGAAGTTCCTTTGGATGATGATTTGTAAAACGCACAAATTATGGCAAGACAATCGTTGCAAATCTTGATTTCAACAACGAGATGTTTTCAACCGTAAGCGTTCAGAATGGATTTGAAGTTTGTTTGATTTTCGAGACGAAAGCCAAGTTGTTACAACAATTGAGCGAGTGGTCGATTTTGTCTGCTGTTTCTTTTAAAGCAATAAAATCAAATAAAATCAAATGCACCGCCATTTATAATGTAGATGCAAACTGTCATGGAGAATTTATGCAATTATCTCAAAAAGAATCAGAGCAGGACTGTGGATTGTAAGAAAATATCCTAGCAAACAAAATTGTGTTAACCCAACAGTGAACTCCACTCACAAACATGCGACGTCCAACTTTGTAGTGGCATAAATATTACCTTTTGTGGAAGCCGATCAGAACATTACAGCCGTGACGGCACAAGTTTTGATGGAAGAACTATTGTTTGTGAAAATTAGTTATATAAGGCTTGGAGAGCTTTAAGTAAGGTGGTGGAAAGAATTTATGGCGATTGGACGGAGTCTTATAGCAGTCTAAGGCAATATTTTGATGAAATAGCTAGATCGAACACGGAAAGTGTTGGACACGTTACGACCGATGATTATAGAGTCTTCAATCGAGCTTTTTGGGTCTTTGGACCTTATATTGAAGGATTTGTTCATTGTCATTTGTTGTTATGTATGGACGGGACACATTTGTAAGGAAAATATAAAGGGACACAACTTCTGGTCACTATTTTTGATGTAGATGATCATCTACACCTTTTAGCGTACGCAGCTGTAGTGTCCAATCCGAGGATAGTTGGTTGTGGTTTTTTTCCAACATGGGGTGGTTCATTCACACTGTTAACAATCGAAAAATTACCTACATTTTGAATCGAATGAAAGGAATACCATTCGCCTTGGAATCGGAATGGTGTTTGCCACATAAACATAGATTTACTGCTAGACATCTTAAAGCTAATTTTAAAGCTGTAGGATTTAGATAAAAACGATTAACCGGACTTTTTTATGCTGCAACTTGTGCTGTGGATGAAGCCGAGTACATCAGAATACGTGAAGAAATCAAAACTGTAAGCATCAAGGCTCACAATTGGATAGAAAGGAGCTTGGAAGTGCACGAGGAGAATTGGACATTGTGTAATGATGATGGCGGTTGATTTCATGCCATGAGCACTAATTGTGTAGAAAGTTTCAACTATGTTCTTAAAGGAGCTAGGTCTTTACCAGTCAAAGCTTTAGTTGCATGCACCTTTTTCAGGCCGATTGATTATTTTTGTCAACGAAGAGAAGCGGCAGCAAAACTGACTTCTTGTCTAACTCCGAAGTGGGAAGCAAAGATCATCGAAAGAGCTAACAAAGAAAGGCATACAAGAATAATTCGATTTAGGCAATCTGAGTGGCAAGTTGTGCAATATTTCGGCGACAAGATCAAAGTATTAATCAACGGTAATAGTTGCTCTTGTACGTGCAACATCCCCCTCTTTTAGAGCACCTACCTTGTACGCACGTCATGGTCGCTTGCTCAACGGTTTCTATTGGAGCAAATAGAGCCCATCACAACTTCACCTCAACATCGTATTCCATAGCGAAATACCTGATAGCTTACACGATAGAATTTCACCTAGTACAAGATAGACGCTATTGGAGTTCTAGTGACAGTCAATTGGTCCCACCTCTGGTACTAAAAGAAAACTAGGACGCCCATGTTTAACTAGAAATAAAGGTACAATAGATGAGATGTAGACCCCTAAAGGAAATAGGTGTAGCAAATGTGGTCATAAAAAAAATCGTTGCAGTGTAGCAACTTATTGTTTTGTTTTATGTCATTTGTAATCCTAATTCGAATGCATTCTAGTTTTTCCAAGAACAATTATTTATGTAATCTGATGTTGTACGCAAAGTTTATTTGACACTTATTTATTTTATCGTTAACATTATAACGCAGAGTGTATTCAAAGTTTAATGTGGACTTAATCACAAATTTGAATACATCGGTGAATGCATAACAGAGCAACATTTCAAATGTCGCTTATATGAGGCATTTCAAATGCTGTGTGTGGTGGTATTTGGAACGATGTTGTAGGCGCCATTTGAGACGCCGCACCATGGCGGCATTTGAAAAGTCGCTCTGTTGCTTATATTTTTCTAAGTTTTTGCAATTACCCCACCCACACCCTAATTTTACCAAATTTATTTCATCAAAAGCTCTAGATTTCATATTTCTATACTGTTCTCATTCAATTTCAACAATATGCAACAACCCCTTCCACATATTTCAATTCAATATTGCCGCGTCAGAGGTGAGTATTATACTTTGCTCATTCAATTTCAACAATTGTTTGCTCGATGTATTATTTGACTGCATTCATAGGTGTATAATGGACAATTGAAAAATTAATGACGTAAGAATGATGAAGATGTACCATAAATTCGAACAAAATAAAGGAAAGGGGATTTCAAGTGGTGCTGACCTTGAAGTAGATTTTGTACCAGAGACATAATTCGAAGAAAACCCCAGTTATGGATAGTGGAACATCACGTGGAGAAGCTGTGGCTGATAAACTAGTCCAAAATTCTCTCCATGCTCGTCTTTTAGGTGCCCTTGGTTGGAAAAATCATGCAAGCTTAAGTCTCATGCTACATGTGTAGTTTGTGACTGTGGAGAGGAATGCGAAGTAGTCGTTTGCAGAAATGATAAGAATGCTAGACGTCATTTCTACTGTCGTTCTGGATACAACGATCACAAGATTCGACCGCATTAGGTTGAATGCTGCAATTTTTTTGAAGTGGCTCGATCCACCATTGTGTCTTAGAGGGGTGGAATATGCTTTAGAGTTGCAAGCGAAGGTCGGTCATTTGGAAAAGTTTAACCTTGAATACCGAAACGAATTATTGGTTTACGGGTACAAGTATTCGGCGTTGTAGCCATGTAGATTGTTGAAGGATAATTGAATTGTAACGTAATGATATTATAAAATTGTTGTGTGATGAATAAATATCAGAAATAATTACGCAAACTTATTGAAGCATTATTCAAAATAATATTTATACATTCGAAGTATGTTATGCCTGGTTGAACTCTGTTGTTTTGAAAAGTCAGTCTAGATGCTTGCCAAACCTATAGCAGATGCATAGCACACTGCGGCATCTGAAATGACATCTGAGAAAACCATACTACGACATCCGAAATGCCACAGCTATCGACATCCCCAAGCGGCATTTCAAATTCTACTCCACGCGGCATTTTAAATGCCGCTCCTAGCGATATTTCAAATGCCTCCCCATGCAGAATTTAAATTGTCGCTCTATTACTTACTCAGAGAAACTACAAATCAGAAATAGCGTCAATATTTCGACACCAATGTAAACAATTTTCTAAACATTGACTACTACAAATTTTTAGCTCATGACTACATTTAGCATTAACAAATACAAATCTACAATCAATAACATTCACACCAATATCGGAATACTAGAGTCGCTTCTATAATCGCACTGACAAACAGTAATCTACATTAGTTAACAACCAAACATCCCAAACGAACAAATAGAAACCACGATCAATAAACACTACAGTCAACATCCCACACAAACTATCAATCAACACTATAGTCAACTGATACTACAGTCAACAAATAAAAACCAAGGTCCACAACGATTAATCTAAAATTTCATCTCAAATTTTTAAATCTCGAGGATTTTACTTCTTCTGTCTTCTCGGCTTGAGCATGAATTCCTCCTCTTTCAGTGACAACTCTTCACTTCCCTCCTTTTGCGTCCCTTCCATTGGGGGTTGCGATGGCCTGACGGGTTGTGTATGTTGGGAAGATATTGCTCCGAAACTCTCGCCCTCAATTTTATTCCTTCTTCCATACTTTCTATTCGAAGAGGGGGCCAATGGGACTGCAGCTATGTCCTCATACGATGCGAGAGGGGCAATATCCCCGATAAGTTGAAACGAGGAGAAGGAGAAGGTGGGATGGGTCTTGACATCTTGTTCTTCGACAAATAGGATAGTAGAATTTGTTTGATAGAGAAGCATTTCGCCTTGCTCTTTTCAGGAACCTCCTCCGCAAGCTGATCGAAAATGTCCAACATATGATAAATTCCATTCGCCTGCATATAGCAAAAACCATTATGAGATTCATAAGTACTATACAAGTTGTCAATATTAATATGTACCATATTCCGTTCTAGCGGTGCTCATGGAGTGTAAGGTGACACCTCTTGCTTGGGTTCTTCCGCTCATCTTCATAGCACATAACGACGAGTAATATTCCAATACCAACTAAGATATTCCTCATCGGTCAGAGTGACTTCATGTTTGTCCTCCCCAGCTATGAAACAGTTGTTCCATAACTCAATCATCATTTCAAACTCATATTCACCGTATGGAAGGGTGTAATATGGAGCAGGATACAGTAAGTGACGTCGAAGACTAAACTGTTTCATGACTCTGTCTGGCAGATGGTATGCTAAATCTCCGAAGCAAAAAATCATAAGTCTTGCCTGCCATAATGGCCTGTCCACTTTACGAAGAGCCAGAAGAGCCTGAAGGTCTGCTTTGGAATATGGATTCCATGTTATTGCATTGTAATCTAAGACATCAAACTCGTTCCAATAGAAGGCTAAATTGCATCTGGGGGTCATTTTTGTACTCTTCGGGCCAATCCACCTGTAATAAGAACATGTTATAGGAAATATTCAAATTTACTGTGCCGATACAACAAGACTAACAACAATGTTTCACCTTGCTTCGTATGGTTTTGAATCGTTAATTATTTGCGTCTTCATAAAAAACCCAGATGGTAGGTACATGACCAAAGCTACAAGTGTGAAACTTAATGTTAGTTACGGTTTTACGACAAAATCAAATATGCAACAACGAAATACTATATCCGTACCTGAAGTAGAGTTATACAACCTTCGGCGGACCATTATTCGACAAAAGCAACTCTCGTAAGCTCCGTATAGGGAAAAGCTAGAACTGCACTATCCCATGAGTACTGTTGACGTGAATCAAAATCTTCTAACAATGGAAGCTATTAAAGGGCCACTCTTGTCTTTGATCGATCGCAAAAACGACATTGTGTGATGATGTACAACATAATAGCACGGCCGCGCTAGGCAATCTGCAAAGGAGAGGCACGATGGGGAATATCACCGGCCAACTTCTCCCTAAACCACATGGCCACTATTGATTCATTTTCCCACCTCACGTCTTTTGGAGGAGCCAATCCGAGCAAGGGCTTACACAATTCCATATATTTATTGGAAAATCCGATTTCAGGATGGGATCTTCATTAATCGGCAATTCGAGCAATACAGCTACATCTGTCAAAGTGATTGTCATCTCACCTACTCTAGAACGAAATGTTGACATCTCTGATCGCCATCTATCTCCGTCAAAAGATTTTGGTAAGTTGTGTATATCCTAACTTGTTGACAACACCAAATCCATCTTTGTCTAACAGTTCCAACACGCCTGGATGCGCTGATGTGACGAGCTTTAATGTGGATGAATGGTCAATGAAGCTGTCCGGCTCAACCCCTGTCGATAAATAAAAAATGAAAGAAATTATCGAAATTACCAACACTTTGCAGAAGTATTGACAAATTATATGACCTTGCACCTCCATCATGTCGATGTTGTTTGTGCGGTGTTGAGGTTGGAGGTAAAGCACACTAGGATTGATCGGTTCGGGAGCCATTTCATCATATTCTACCACAATAACATCACATAACCATAGTCAACTTCATGGGGTATACAACCATAGATTTGCAATTATACCACATTGTACACATTAACAAAAAAATTAAACATGTGATTTAGATGACTACTCAACTTCATCGTACTATACAACCATAGATTTTCAATTATAGAACAATTTGAGCCCTAAACCCTAAATTGAAAAAATGTCAATTAGAGACAAAATCAATAGATTTCAGACCTATAGAGCCATAGATGATTATGAAGCCATAGTTTAAATTCTAGCTATATTTAATTAGTTTTTTATTTGAAAATTTCATTTTTACTGAATTGGTGGGGGGAGTGGGTTCGGGTTTTTTATGAAGAGAGGTTGAGAGAAGGGAGAATGGAAAAGTAAAGGATGGAATGGGCTGGAAAATGACAGAGAGCAAAAAAATAGGTGGCATTTTAGATGCCACATACGGACGGCATCTCGAATGCCACAAGTCTATTTTTGTCCAATACACGCATACTGGAGGCATTGAGATGCCGCCAGTACACGTGGCGTCCAACGTGACGAAAACTGGTCTAGTTTTGTAAATAGTTTGCAATATGGTCTATTCTTGTAATTTGTTTACAACTTAGGTCTAAATACAAAATTTATCCTTTTTTTATTATATATTATGAACTCTTTTGATGTATAGTAGTATATCATTTATTGAAAATAACAAAAATTTGAAATGAAATTTTTATATCTTTTTATTACTTGTAAAGATATATAAGAAAATTCCATGAGTGAAAAAGGAAAAAAAACATGTCAGCTATTTTAAAATTTAATCGATCGATTTTAGACATATGTACTTTGATATCACATTTTGTGGCAAATAGTTTTCCTAGGTTTAAGTTATTTGATTTTTAACGAACTGAACAATTTACAATTAAGGCACATTGGTCGACAATCAAACTAAGTTCAAAATGACATGATATCGTATATTCAAGCATTTTTGACTACCCTAATGAATTTTTACAGTCAAATTTGGAATGAATTAATGCGAATAAAATATTTAGCTCATAGTAGTTGTGTTTGATAATTTAACCTAATTATACATGCACACAAACATATATATATATACAGGTACACATATATATTGATCGAATGGTATTTTAACTATTATATACATCTGTACAATGATAATACCATCTATGCGAGGGCTGCTGAATTAGATGAGAGAATGAGGCTTTTGGATGTATTAAGAGCATACAAAACTAAGGTTCAACAACTCTAGAGCCAAATATCTAGAATGCAAGAGAAGGTGAGGCAAATATCTGGAATGCAAGAGGAGGTGAAAGTGAAGTGGAGTTTCATGTAGCACCAGCATGGTGTGGATAGAAGTGGACCTTTGCATTGTATTCGAGTTATTGGTTATACTGGGACATCTGAGCTTGATGTTATTGTTTATGTGAGCTACTGGACTGGATGTTGGATATGTATTTTTTTCATATTATTAGGACATGTTTGTGGCATTGGATAATGTATCTTATTTGTTGTGTTATTGCATAATTGATATTAACTAATTATAAAATTTTCTATGATGACATAAAATGATAATATTAGCTATTTGGCACAGCTGTTTTGGCTTTGTATGATTTTTTTTCATGGTTTGTGCTGAAGGGATGAAAATGCAGTAGAATTCTACAAAATTTTCTTATTGACGTCTATTTGGCATTAGTACGACATTGGAAAATTCATTTTGTGTTATTTAAAATGAGTGAAAAAGGCATAGAGAATGCATTAGTAAATGTTAGGCATCATCATGACGTTAGGAAATCAACAAAGGGAAGACTTAGGAAATAGTTATAAAATTGTAGTAAAGGTTGGTAGTTAAGGACAACATATATTGTCGCTAAATGTGCCCGTATTAGGATATAGTTATCATAGGTATGGCACCATTAATTTCCCGATGCTTTTCATAGGAAAGGCATTGAGATTTTTTTTGCCACTTTGTTTATTTCATCTACATGTCTGCTATCATGCAGGAGCCTCATGCACTAGCTTCCACCACCTTGTTTGTTTCATCTACACACTTAGCGTCAAGAATCTCAAGAATCGTTTTTCCTAGCCATGCAGAAGCCTAGTCTCAAATGGTATAAACAATTTGTGTTGCAGTTTATTAAATTGATTTGTGTCTTTAAATGTGTACCTTTTGTACTGAATTCTTCTATTAGTTATAGAAAATGTGTACAAAATATTTTGTCCTAACATATATGTTATAAAATACATAAGCCAAATATATGTCTTTAAGTAATGCGTTTGTTTACAATTTGCGCTTTTCCTAAATGTGAATGGTTGTTCTATAATATGTCGTTTGTCAAATAACTTCATTTTTTTACTACTATCAAAATTTATACAACTTTTGAAAATCTTTTCAAATCTTGCTCAAGGTATATAAAAAATTATCCAAGGTAGCTTTTCATATCTTGTTTTTCAAAAGTAGGAACTAATTTTCATATTCATTGAGAAGAGTTTTCTTTTGACCATGTAAAAAATAAGAAGTTTATACTGAAAATCTCGATTTTAAATATATAACACGATGATAGTAATATAATCGAACTTGAAACTATTTCCAACTAAACTATGTAAGATATCAAATTTTCCTTAGCATTTAATTTTTTTTAATTATTTAATTTATCCACTAACCTTTTTCCTTCCTCTTCCAAACAACGATGCCTGAATATTAGTTGTTATGATTAGTAAATAGTCTAAAAAGAATGATTTAAATATGTTATTAATGCAAATAGTCAGTTTTTAACCTAAAATGTAGTTGACAACTTAAACTTGTTCTTAGCAGAAAACATTTGAATTTAAAAAAAAACAAAGTGCAAAACGTTATAAGCCAAAATAACTCTTTATTGTTGATGCAGCCAAATAAGCGAATTCGATGATGTAAATCGAATCCGTTCAGGATCACACACGATTAGCAGAAATAATCGGTGAATGGTTGATAAATCGATGAATTTAGGAATACCGTAAGGCCCAAATCCATTGATCACGAAGGTACCGGACTTTAGCAATCTTCGAAACGTTGATCGCGCATGATACCATGAGAGAAGATCTTCAATTCTTCGAACGTTGATGAAGCGCACTTGATTCCGTGAATTTGGCTTCAACAATCATTGATTCAAGCGCACTCGAATATTCGAAAGTGGAGATAGGAGATTACACTCAACTACCAATTTAATGGAGGCATGAAGCTTCACAAAAAAAATTTATTCAAAATTCAACCACCACTACAAATGACCCAACACGTCTATTTATAGACTACACATCATAGCACAGTACTAACGACCTGCAGGCGGTCGACCTAACAACCGCGACCTACGACCTTACATAGGTCGTTAACAACCTAACAAAGACAACACCAACTTCACACGTTACAGCACAGGACATAACATATTTACAACACAATGACCTAAAGTACAACTCACACGACCTAAAATCAACGACCTAAAAAAAACAATCAGCGACTTAAGGAATCTTGTTCGCGACTTAGGAATTGGCAGCGACTTTACTTCGTTCACGAACTAAAAGGAGTACGGTACCGAGTTAGAGAGGAGCGGCATAGGTCGTTCACCTTCTGGAGTATCTCGCGCGTGACCTAAGGAGGCAGACGAGTTAAATTGGAATGAACTGCTGGAGCTCGTAGCTCGTTCGCGACCTTGGGGGGGAATTCACGGTAGAGTTTTGTTTGCTCGATTGAAAGTGGAAGAGTTGCGAAGGTCGTTCGCGAGCTAGGCTTGAGGAGCGATCTGGAGAAGGTCGTTCGCGACCTAGGCTGCGGCGATTTTGATTTGATCGAATTGAGGTATGCGCTTCATCATCATCCCCTTGTTGGAAAGAATCTGTCCTCGAATTCACACTCTCGTCATCTTCGATAGGTTCCTCCTCATAATACGGAATTAAGTGTAACTGCAATGTACGATCTCTACCTACATGGTCTTCTTCATGTAATTCCTTCACAATTTTCATCCGTAAACTGCAATCTGGTACGCACAATCGATTTCCCTTAAATAAGAATCCATCTACCAACACAAATTCATAAGTACTACCATCCTTGACTTTCTCAACAATCTTCATAAAGTAAGGATCTTATTCAAATAACTCTGGCAATAGTTCAAATCCCGTCACCTCAACTTTCATCGTCGTCAACAAATGATTCCTCTTGCTCAATGCATCCGCTACACGGTTCGTCACCACTGATTTGTGCTTTACAACAAAAGTAAAATGTTGCAAATACGCGACCCATGAAGCGTGCCTAGCTGAAATTTTGTCCTGTCCTTGCAAATGCTTCAAAGCTTCATTATCCGTATAGAGAACAAACTCCTTCTGAAACAGATAATTCTCCAGTGCTTCACAGCTTGAACAATCGCGTAAAACTCGACATCATAAGGGCTATACTTCAACTTGCCTCTAGAAAACTTCTCACTGAAATAAGCAACTGGTCTTCCACTCTGACTCAATACTCCACCAATCCCAACCTTTGACGCATCAATATGTAATTCAAACAACAACTGAAAATCTAGAAAAACTAGAATTGGTGCTGACGTTAAAAGTGTCTTAACCTTTTCAAAAGCAAACTCTGCTTCCTCTGTCCACACAAGCTTCTTTCCCTTCATGCAATTGGTTACAGGTGCCATCACACTGCTAAAATATGGAATGAATCTTCGATAAAAAGATACCAATCCATGGAAGCTCCTCACTTCAGTAATTGTCTTGGGTTGTGGCCAACTCCTGACAGCTTCCACTTTACTTTCATCCACATGAATACCCTCCTTCGACAAAACATATCCCAGAAATAAAACACTGTGTGTCATGAACACGCACTTCTTTGTAGCAGCATAAAATTGCTCCTGTCGTAGAATCAACAACACTTCTCGCAAATGCTGGATATGCTCTTCCATACTCCCACTATAGATCAAAATATCATCAAAGTAACTACTACAAACTTCCCAATGAATGGTATGAAAATCTGGTTCATTACTCTCATAAAAGTACTAGGAGCATTTGACAAGCCAAACGGCATAACCAGCCATTCGTATAGACCTTCTCTAGTTTTAAAAGCAGTCTTCCACTCAATACCCGGTCTGGTCAATCTTTGAAAATACAATAGCTCCACTCAACTGATCAATCAAATCATCGAACCTCGGCATAGGAAACCTGCATCTCACAGTGATCTTGTTTAGAGCCCGACTGTCCGTACACATCCACCAATCCCATTCTTCTTCGGTACCAATAAGGCTGGCACTGCACGAGGACTCAAGTTCTCGTGAACACGCCCTTGTTCTAACAACTCCTTCACCTGCCTTCTCAGTTCTTCATGCTCCTTAGGACTCATCCTGTAGTGTGGTTGATGCGGCAATACGACTCCTGGAACAAGATCTATTTGATGTTGTATGTCCCGCAATGGTGGTAACTCCTTTGGCATCTCTTCTGGAAATACATCTTCAAACTCTTCCAACACCGGCTTTACTTCTTCAGGAATTTCAATGGATTCAGTAGCTTCATGTCCAATCAACAAGAACGCCTCTGGACTCTCCTCTACTTCTACAACAAACTCCTTCAAAGTCAACAAAGTCTTCAGTTCCTCAATCTCTTCTGACTTGCTCTCTCCTTGCTGTCTCTTTTTCGGAACTAAAATGATCTTAACACCTTCAAACATAAAGCTGTAGCTATTGGTTCGACCATCATGCTGTACTGCTCGGTCATACTGCCATGTTCTTCCCAAAAGTAAGTGACAAACATCCATCTCCACAACATCACACCAAATCTCGTCTTTATACTTCTTCCCAATAGAAAATGGAACATGAACTCGCCTGTCTACCTTCACCTCTCCTCCTTTCCTTAACCACGCTAACTTGTATGGATTTGGATGCTTCTCCGTCTTCAACTTCAACTTTCTCACAGCTTCGATAGAAATGATATTGTCACAACTTCCCGCGTCAATCACAAATTTACAAACCTTTCCCAATATAATGCTCGACTGAAAGATATTACTCCTCAACCAACTAGCCTCTTCTTCCTGCTTCGGTGTCAAACATAATCTCCTCATCATTAGGTTACATCCTTCATCTCCCGACGCGATATCCTGTTCATTCTCCTCAACTGGACTAGAATAACCTTCACCAACATCCTCACCTTCCACTTCAGCAATCATAGCTCGCCTCTTCGGTTTCGAACATTCATTTCTCTACTGGGAAAATTATTGACAATTAAAGCATTTTATACTATTGTTGACCTTGGTCTTTGCTACCTCATTGACAACTGGTTTAGTAACAGCCTTTGTAACAGTAGAATTGCTACTAGCTCCCTTCACTTGATTGTTGGAATTTGTAAACACACCACCTCCGTGTCTTCCCTGTTTCTCCCAAGCCAACGCTTTCTGGTGCGCTTCAGCCACAGATCTAGGGTCAAACATATTTACCATGTCCTGGATCTGGATCCTCAACCCCCCAACAAATCTAGTGGTCAACTGTTCTTCCGTCTCCATGATGTCATTTCGAGCAATCAGTTGATAAAACTCATCAGCATAATCATTAACAGTCTTTGTCCCCTGCCTCAGGTTCTGCAAACGTTGATACATTAGAGACTGATAATTGTAAGGTAAGAAAGTAGCTTTCATTAACTTCTTCATCTTCTCCCATGTAATAATCTTTGACTTCCCCATTCTCTCACGTGTAAGTTTAGTCTGCTGCCACCACGCCATAGCTCTCCCTCTCAATCTTGTAGCAACCAACTTCACTCTACGATTCTCGGGAACTTCTTTGAAGTCAAAAATTTCTTCAACATTTGAAACCCAATCCAAAAACTCTTCCGCAACCATTCCACCTTTAAATTCTGGAATTTCCATTTTCATCCCCGACTCCCATCGACGATCATCTTCAACCCCGACTCCCATCGACGATCATCTTCATATTCTCTAACTTGATTTCTCTCTTGGCCATGATTTCGACAAGATCTACTTTCATATTCACTATCTTCTTCCAAATCTGACATATGTCGATGTCGATCCCGTCCATCAACATTTCTACTTCCACGCACGTCTCTTTCTCTCGAAATGGATGGCTCTCTTCATTCTCTATAAGACTGTGGCGATATTCTTCGTTCACCCGAAACCGACGGCGAAACCCTGTTTCCACCGCGATTTGACACTGGTGATGTTCTTCGCCGAGTTGGGTACATATTCAACATGAGCCTCTCCAATCTACCAATTCCTTCATCAAACTTTTCATTGAATTTATCACTAATTCGTTGCTCCATTTGTTCAGCATCTTCTCTTCTATACACATCTGCAATGTTTTGGTGACGGTTAGCTCTTCTCGGCGGCATGATTGAACTTCAAACAGTTCTTCAAAAATTCAAACTTCTCTTCGACGCGCAAAAATCCCAACGAGCATAATTCAAACACTTTCCGAACTTTGATCCAAAACGATATGGATCGAAACTCGCAACTTGTTGCAACTTCACGATGAACACGATGAACACCAACTTCTCAACAATTGCAAATCCAATCTCCAATTGATGCAAACTCCTTGCAATCTCGCTCTGATACCAAACTGATGCAGCCAAATAAGCGAATTCGATGATGTAAATCGAATCCGTCCAGGATCACACATGATTAGCGGAAATAATCGGTGAATTGTTGATAAATCGATGAATTTAGGAATACCATAAGGCCCAAATACGTTGATCACGAAGATACCGGACTTTAGCAATCTTCGACACGTTGATCGCGCACAACACCGTGAGAGAAGATCTTCAATTCTTCGAACGTTGATCAAGCGCACTTGATTCCGTGAATTGGCTTCAACAATCGTTGATTCGAGCGCACTCGAATATCCGAAAGTGGAGATAGGAGATTACACTCAACTACCAATTTAATGGAGGCACGAAGCTTCACAAACAAAAATTTATTCAAAATTCAACCACCACTACAAATGACCCAACACGTCTATTTATAGACTGCACACCACAGCACAGTACTCACGACCTGCAGGCGGTCGACCTAACAACCGCGACCTACGACCTTACATAGGTCGTTAACAACCTAACAAAGACAACACAACACCAACTTCACGCGTTACAGCACAGGACATAACATATTTACAACACAATGACCTAAAGTACAACCCACGCGACCTAAAATCAATGATCTAAACAAAACAATCAGCGACTTAAGGAATCTTGTTCGCGACTTAGGAATTGGCAGCGACTTTACTTCGTTCACGACCTAAAAGGAGTACAGTACCGAGTTAGAGAGGAGCGACATAGGTCGTTCACCTTCTTGAGTATCTTGCGCACGACCTAAGGAGGCAGACGAGTTAAATTGGAACGACCTACTAGAGCTCGTAGCTCATTCGCGACCTTGGGGGGAGGGGGAGGGGGGAATTCGCGGTAGGGTTTTGTTTGCTCGATTGAAAGTGGAAGAGTTGCGAAGGTCGTTCGCAAGCTAGGCTGCAGCGATTTCGATTTGATCGAATTGAGGTATGCACTTCATCAATTGTTTACTAAAATAGATAGTGAATAGGTAAGTTCATTGATTTAAGTCCTAGCTTTGTCAAAAATAAAATTATGTGTCTTCAGCTTGTGTATTTTTAGTAATCTTGTTATAGGTAAGTAGATCTTTTAGATATTTATTACTCACAGTTTACTGTTACATTTACACATCTTATACTTTTTTAACCTAATTCTCTAAAGTCATGAAAGAAAATCTTTTGTATATACCATTATTTAGTGAAACAAAAGGTCAACCGTGATAATTAATATAAAAAAGAGTTCCATAATTTTATAATAATATTGTTGTTCAACAATTTCAATGTAGATTTCGATTAACTGAATGAACATTTCATTCCGGTTTTCATTTTCTTGGAGGACAAATAATTTTCTTATATTGAATTTTCTAAAAGAAAGTAGATGATAAACCATTCTGAATTCATAAAAATATTTTATGATGACTCACTTTTATATTTTGAAAGTATTTTACTTTGTTTAATTAAAATTAATAGGAAACTTTTTTGAGCCATTTACATTTATATGAAGAAAAATACCTCCATCGTCGTTTCTATGCATGTCATCTATATAATGGTTTTTTTATCAAGTTAATAAATTAATCAACACTACAAGCAAAATTAAGCAGCTATTTTGAACTCATTATATATTTAATCCAAAAGTACTTTTATATACGCCTACATATGTCAATGATTATCAAATCAATGTCAAGATGATAGCAACTGACATTCAGGAGTTTGACTATGAAATTATAACATTTTGCGTTTGTGTACGAAGTATATGAATTTTTCATATTTATATTGTTTACTATATACACTTTGCGTGTCATTTGTAACATTTATTTTTCCTTTCACATGTAAAGCACATGTAAGTATTTTTCATTTCACACAATTGCTTTATTTTGTACTGATTTTTATTTTACTTGCATGGAGCACTTGCATTTGGTACTTGATACATAGTATTTTTCAAAATTAACAATATTTGACCACTACAGCTTTGGAAACAAAATTATAGAGAAAGTATTTTCATTACTTTGCGTCATGTTAATTATTAGATGAAGTTATTAGTGAGTGGAAACTAATTTTACTATTAGAGTAATCTATGCAAGAGCTTAATATATCACGAACAGCGGATAGCTTTTCACATCTAAATGAATAGTGTAAATTGATGTGTCAATAAATCACATAATGATTTGTCTAAACCCCTACTTTGATTTTTTTGCAACTTAAAAAACATTATTTGTGTCTAGTCCATTTACGCAATGGATTGTGGTAAAAATCCAAATCCAAATCTTGGAATATCCACAGATTATAAATCATATCAAAATCCGAGTCATAACCTATCAAAACGGTCAACATATATGCAATATACTACTTTTATCAGTTTATTTACGTAACTGATCATTCGAAAAGATTGATTTATGTTAGCATTGTTAACTCTATGTCAATTATCGAGTATTGTTCACTTTTGGCTTGAAATTTTTAGTATCCTACATTATTAGCTCTTAGCTTATGTAGCTTTAGCAATAGCTGGACTCTATAGACTGAGAATAAAAGAGCAATCCTTGGTTCAAGGAGAGAACTCAGTTTGATGTCTCATATTTCAAACCTAACTCAGAACCCATCTAGAGACCTTACTATAGAATTCTATAGAGAAATCAAAGTGCACAAAAATTGCATTACTAATTTCCAAGCTTATTTCTACTTTTTAAAATTGCAAAAAAGTGTACTATGATCTAAAACTGTATACATTTAACTACATTGTTTTGTATGCTTAAATGTTTAAGGCTTTTACAAAATTTGAAAAGTTCTATTTTAGATTTGTTATACCAAATTTTCATAAAGTAATTAAGAATAAAGTTAACTCTAACATAAAAGATTGTTGTAAAATTATCAAACGGGTAAGAGGCTATCAGGTTGATAAAGCTATCAAATTTACAACGTACTATCGACTTGATAAAGCTATCGAATGTACAAAGTACTACTGACTCTATAAAGCTATTGAATATACAAAGTGCTATCGGCATTACAAAGTCATCGAGTGTATAAAGTTCCACGGTCTTATAAAGCCATTGTGTGTATGAAGAGCTATCACCTCTATAAATCTATCATGTGTGTAAAAAGTAAGACCATCGAGTCTATAAAAAAATGTTGTTGAGTTTATAAAAGGAGATTCTATCAATCCACAAGAAGAAATTCTATTGAGTTTATAAAAGGAGACGTTATCGAATCTGTAAGAAAAGATGCTACAGTGTGCATAAGGGAAGGTGCTCTCGAGTTTATAAAAGGAGATGCTTTTAAATATATAATATGGTACGCTATTGTGTGTATAAAAGAAGAGTCCATCGAGTTTATAAGAGGAGACTCTATTGAACCCTATTGTCCTTACAAAGATTTGGGAATTCTAAAGCTCTCGGGGTCTGAAAAGTGCTATCGAGGTGTAAAAGTTGAGACTCTATCAGAATTGTAAAAATTATACACATGTCAACACTCAAGTTGAATAGTTTACGATGCTTCAGCGGAATCAATAAGTAATAATGAAGCAGAAAAATATATCAAGAATGTCATCCCGCTCTTATCAACTCAAGGAAAATACAATCAAGACCGGCAAGGCTAATGCGACCCAGAGTTGCTTCTCGAGCTGGAACACAGGGTGGTGAACTGAATTGCAGTGAATTGAATTTAGTCAACGTTTTTACTCAAATTTAATGGTAGATTTTTCTACAATTTCAATGGTAAATTCAGTTTTTAGAATCCTTTAACCTAATATTGATAAGCGAAACTAAAAAACCAATGACATAGCTACAAATTAGTGCACGATATCCCTGGAGTGTGAGGTTTTCATGATACTGGATCATGCTTCTGGCATCATGAGAAAGTTGATCACTTTGGTACATAGTAATCATTCAACCTCGTTTTTCAAAAGGTAAAATACATACCACGTTAAAATCCAAATTAGTACACAATGGTATCAAAGAAAGCATATACAGTTTATTTTTACCAGATGAGAATGCATAGCATCTCTCACAGTATCATCATTCATCTATCTAGTTGCAACTTAATCATCCTACCCTTGGTAAAATTAAGCCATGCATATCACATTATAATTGTTTAGGGGTGGCAGAGCATTATGAAGTATACTCACTTCTAGTCTTATGTGAGACATGTATTAATTCTTAAAATCCAAAGTTCATCTCTAAAAGCAATTTGTTTTTTTCTTGGATTTATGTAACCTGTATATAAATAAAAATGAAACATATCATGCATGGTACTGAACTACTTTTAAGCTCAGGCCATGTAGTTACATGTCCGGGTTACCATAGCTCTCAATGGCCAGGTACTGTTAAAATAGAAAAGGGAAGAGAATTATAATTTTAGAGGAGAATAGACAAATTTTTTTAACTTGCTTTTTGTCTTGCCTACAACTTGCATACAACACAACAAAATGACCACATATATATAGTGGTTTACAACCCTTACAAACGGACATAAACTTTTTGAATAGACACCCTTTCACTTCAATAGACATGACTTTTACTTAATAGACACGACTCTTCATTTCAATAGACACGACTTTTCAGTGAACGGACACGACTCTTCACTGAACAGATATGACTTTTCATTCGAATAGACATGACTCTTCATTTGAATAGACATGACTTTTCACATCAGCAGATATGACTCTTTAATTTTGGTTTACACCAACAATGCCTCCCCTAAACCAAAATTCCTTCGAACACCCAATTCAGCAATAATTCTTGAGAAAGCAGTGCCTCCAAGCGGCTTTGTGAAGATATCAGCAATTTGTTCTTCACTTCGACAATACTCTAGACTCACTTCTTCTTCACGAACGAGTTCTCGTAGGAAATGGAAGCGTAGACGAATATGCTTTGTTCTTCCATGCAAAATAGGATCCTTTGAGACAGAGATAGTAGAACTATTGTCTCAATAAATGATCGTAGGATCTTTTTGCTTGAAGCTTAGATTTTCAAGAATTCCTCTTAGCCATAAAGTTTGACATCCCGCTAGAGATGCTGCGATGTACTCCATTTCGGTGGTAGAAAGTGCCACAACTGGTTGTTTTTTGAACACCAAGAAATAATTCCACTTCCAAGGTTAAATGCATAACCCGAAGTACTCCTTGAATCATCGATGCTTCCACCCAGATCGCTGTCCGTATATCCAACAAGCTTCACAGGCACATGAGCTTCATAGAAAATGCCATAGTCAATAGTTCCTTTAACGTATCGTAAAATTCTTTTTGAAGCTTCCCAATGGTTTGAGAAAGGCTTCTCCATGAATCTGCTAATCAAGCTTACTGCGTACATTATGTCGGGTATTGTAGCAGTGAGATACATCAAATTTCCAATTAGGCTTCGAAAAATAGTTGGATCCACAAACTTTCCTTCACCATTTTTGCACAATTTCAAACCTGCAACACAAGGAGTTGAAACTGGTTTTGCATTCATCATATTGAACTTCTCCAATACTTGAGCAGCATATTTTTCTTACGAGATAAAAATCCCACATTTTGATTGCTGAACACCTATCCCTAGAAAATGATGTAATTCTCCCAAATTCGTCATCTCGAACTCCTTCATCATTGAATTTTTGAATTCAGATAACATCTCCATATTATCTCCAGTAAAAATCAGATCATCCACGTATAAACTCACGATCATGAAACCTCCTTTTGAATGCTTCTTCATGTAAAGAGTGTGTTCAAAAGGACACCTTTCAAAGCCATTCCTCAAGAAGAAATTATTGATACGATCATACCATGCACGGAGGGATTGTTTCAGCCCACATAAAGCTTTCCGCAGCTTATACACCTTTTCCTCTTCGCCCCTCTTCACAAAACTAGGAGGTTGTTGAAGATAAATTTCATCTTGAAGAAAACCATTCAAGAAATATGATTTCACATCCATTTGCAGTAGATTCCAGCCATTTTGGGCAGCAAGAGAAATAAAAAATCGAATTGTATCAAGTCGAGAGACGGGAGCGAATACCTCATTGAAATCTTCCCCTTCCTTTTGCTTATACCCATTCGCAACCAAACGTGCTTTGTACTTGTTGATGGAGCCATTAAGATTTGCTTTGGTTTTAAACACCCATTTTACACCAATGGCTGATTTGTGTGAGGCAAAGTGGTAAGCTCCCACATACCATTTTTCTCAATAGACTTGATTTCATCCTTCATTGCATTCACCCATTTTTCTTCCTTTGATGCTTCTTCATAAGTGATTGGATCTTCCCCTGCAAAAAATGCAAAATATACATGATTCGTAGTGTCAGCTTCTTCGGTTGCATCATAGATTTCTCTCAAGGATCGCGTCCTACTTTCCGCCGTTGGTGGTGAATTTTGCTCATGCTCAGCCCCATTATTTTTAGGCTGTTGTTCTTCAATACCAACATCAGCATCAACACCTTGTTCTAAAGAAGTTTCCTCTTCAAGATTTAGAGTTTGCCATCCAGGTAATTCTGTAAACCTGAAAAATTATAACAGCCATTTTCATCAAAGCGAACATCTCTGCTGATAATCGTCTTATTCGTCTTCGGATTGTATAGCTTGTAAGCTTTAGTCCTTTGGCTATGACCGATGAAAATGCCTTTTTCAGATTTGACGTCGAGCTTCGATCTTAAAGCATCAGGAATATAAGAGTATGTAAGACAACCGAAAGTTTTTAAATGAGCAACATTTGGTTTCTTGCCATATCAGCTTTCATTTGGAGTGGAATCCTTTAAGCTCTTCGTTGGTGATCAGTTGATTAAGTAAACTGCACAAGGAACCGCTTCAGCCCAAAAACATGCAGGCAAGTTCTTCTTCTTCAACATGCATCTGACCATATTCATTATTGTTCGATTTTTGCGCTCTGCGACTCTATTTTGTTGAGGTGAGTACCTAGCAGTTAACTCATGGCGGATTCCATGATTTTGGCAGAATTCTTCAAACTGAGAGGACATATATTCTCCTCCACGGTCACTCCTTAGATTTTTTATTTGATGACCAGAATGTTTTTCAACTTGAAATTTGAACTCTTTGAAGCAAGAGAAGGCATATGATTTTTCTTTGACACAGTAAACCCAAATTTTTCTTCTGTAATCGTCAACAAATAACAAGAAATATCTGCTGCCTCCAATCGATGACACTTGCATTGGTCCACAGAGGTCGGTGTGAACAAGCTCCAGAGGTGATTGAGAAATCCACTTCGATTTGGATGGGAAAGATTCACGATGTTGTTTTCCCAATTGGCATTCCTCACATGCTTCGTTTATCACTTCAAGTTTAGGCAGCCCTTGGACTATTTCTTTGGTAGACATCTCCTTCAAACTCCGAAAGTTTAAATGCCCAAACCTCTCATGCCATAACTTGGAAACTTCATCATTAGAAGTAGCAATCATGCACGTACTGCTTACGATGTCAAGTTTGATCGAAAATAATTTGTTAAATCCCATCACAATATTTGCCACTTGTTGGTCGTTCTTCTTCATGCTACATTGATCTCCAACGAATCGAAAATCAAATCCTTTCTTCAGCAAGTGACCGACGCTAAGAAGATTGCTACGTATGCCTGGTACATAAAGAACCTCCGACATTTTTTCAACTTTTCCAGCCTTGGTTTTGAAAGAAATTTTGCCAACACCTTGAATTTTGTATGATTTTGCATCTCCAATAGTAACCTGACCATCATCAGCTTCCACAAGACTTTAAAATAGATTTTTATTTCCAGTTATATGCCTACTTGCACCACTATGCAAGTACCATACGTTTTCAACATTTCCATCCGAAGCGATCAATAAAGATTCAGATTTTTCTGCTTCATTATGCATAAAACCAGCAACTGGCTTCTTTGTAGGAAGTTTCTCCCAACAATCATTTGCTTTATGACCCGGCTTATGACAGAAATTGCATTCAAAATATGGTTTTTTGCCTTTGTATTTGCCTCGCGCCTTGTTATTTTGGAATGATGGTTTCTCCTCCTTTGATTCTTCACGTTTTCCACTATTTCTGCTGTTACTTTTGCCATGGGATGGGCCTTGACCTTTTGTGGATGTGAATTGAGATTTTAAGGCTTGATCTTGAGAAGAATTTGTTTGTTTACTTCTCATCAAGATCCTAGCCTCATGAGCTTCTAGTCTTCCTTGCAAGCCTTCAAGAGAAAGTGAAGCAATATCATTTGATTCCTCAATTGCAACCACAATATGATTGAACTTGATTGGTAGGCTCTGTAGAATTTTTTCAATGGCTCTTTAAGTTTCCACGACTTCTCCGTTTGAAGCCATCTGATTTATGATGGAAGTGAGATGAGTAAAATACTCTGAGATTTTCTCACTATCCTTCATTTCGAGCTTTTCGAATTCAGCTCATAGTGACTGCAGGCGAACCTTTTTTACTTGATCTTGGCCAGAATACGTTGTATTCAATATTTTCCAAGCCTCCTGAGCATTTGCAACTTTTGAAATTCTCTCATAAACTTGAATTTCAAGTGTCTGATAGATTTGGAAGAGAGCCTTCCTATCTTTCTGTTTTTTGCTTTTTAGAAGATCTCTTTGGGCAACTGTGAGTTGCGTCTCATCTTCCGGCGCACCAACACCTTCTTCAACAACTGTCCACAAGTCTTGAGATTCAAGACAGAGCCTCATTAGATTGCTCCAATAATCAAACTTTTCACCGTTGAATCGAGGAACAAGGGAGACAAGGTTGTTTGACATTTTTCAACCAAGCTCTGATACCAATTTGTTAAAATAGAAAAGAGAAGAGAATTATAATTTTAGAGGAGAATAGACAATTTTTTTTAACTTGCCTTTTGTCTTGCCTACAACTTGCATACAACACAACAAAATGACCACATATATATAGTGGTTTACAACCCTTACAAACGAACATAACCTTTTTGAATAGACACCCTTTCACTTCAATAGACATGACTTTTACTTAATAGACACGACTCTTCATTTCAATAGACACGACTTTTCAGTGAACGGACACGACTCTTCACTGAACAGATATGACTTTTCATTCGAATAGACATGACTCTTCATTCGAATAGACATGACTTTTCACATCAGCAGACACGACTCTTTAATTTTGGTTTACACCAACAGGTACGACCAAACTTTCTCTTTCTAACAGGAAGTGGTTTGCTAGTCTCTCCTAATTTTCTAAAATTATAAGGAAATTTTATATTATCCTTTACTATGGTAAATTTTCCATTATTGCAAATTTATTTCAGGACTATGGTAGCAAGGCTCAAGAATGTGTATATGTTCAGCCCATCAAGTTCTTGATCCACAAGAGTACAAGTAATTAGATCTGTTTGTTCAATGTCTTTTCTGGTAAAAAGTAGGAGATGATACTGCAGTAAATTTAGAAGTACCCCTTCAAATCGGTCCAATATTTCTTTTATCATTCTCATTCTGTGAGCAATTCCAGTAAGTTCCATGAAATGTGGTCTTAGTCGCCTGCAAAAATTGACTATCAAAATAGATATCAAAAGGTTTAAAATAGAGTTTTGCTTGTTTCTGTTAACGGTACTTTGAATTAATAGTCACTACTTCTACAACTATCTTTTGTAGCTTTTAATAAATATGTATTAGGCTACTACTAGTGTCAAAATTCGAAAGTTAACTATGATTTGAGAATAAACTATTTAAAATTATATGTCAAGTATTGTAAATCATAAAGTTTATGGCTGAAATTTAAAAAACCTGATACGATCACCAGATATAAGTCCCATTTATTGAGCAAATCAAACAAGAGCATTCCCATCAAATACTTCATCAGTCACGCCATACCAACATATACCCCTTAATGTTACAAATTAAAATGATAATATCACAGTCTTTTGCTCTTTTTTGAGAATACAATAGAGTAATAATAATCAAGACTTATCCCTGAAGTTCAATGTAGGACTAAAACTAGCTTTTAATTCCTGAGTAAACATCAAATAACAAATAACCGGTGGTAACACAATCTTTGTCAGATTATAAAATAATAATCATCATCATCATCATCATCATCATAATACCAATACTTAAGAATTCAGCATACATTTAGCAACTTCATAGGCAAGAGTGGGAACATATACTCCAACATTTGATTCACCAGCAATAAAAAAAATCCTTTTGAAGGAACTCAGGGTATAGACTAAACCACTATTTGTAATACACACACATAAGAAATACTAACTAAGTATTACTAGTTGTTATCGCTACTAAACTTGTATCATTGATATATGCAAGATTCAATCACCTTTAAAAGAAAAGCATGAGCGTCAGATGCTGTTTACAAATCTTCGGTTATGTAACCCAAAATATTATCTGAATATGACAATCTTTGTCAGATTATAAAATAATCATCATCATCATCATAATACCAATACTTAAGAATTCAGCATACATTTAGCAACGTCATAGGCAAGAGTGGGAACATACACTCCAACATTTGATTCACCAGCAATAAAAAAAATCCTTTTGAAGGAACTCAGGGTATAGACTAAACCACTATTTGTAATACACACACATAAGAAATAATAACTAAGTATTACTAGTTGTTATCGCTACTAAACTTGTATCATTGATATATGTAAGATTCAATCACCTTTAAAAGAAAAGCATGAGCGTCAGATGCTGTTTACAAATCTTCGGTTATGTAACCTAAAATATTATCTGAATATGACAATCTTTGTCAGATTATAAAATAATCATCATCATCATCATAATACCAATACGTAAGAATTCAGCATACATTTAGCAACTTCATAGGCAAGAGTGGGAACATACACTCCAACATTTGATTCACCAGCAATAAAAAATATCCTTTTGAAGGAACTCAAGGTATAGACTAAACCACTATTTGTAATACACACACATAAGAAATAATAACTAAGTATTACTAGTTGTTATCGCTACTAAACTTGTATCATTGATATATGTAAGATTCAATCACCTTTAAAAGAAAAGCATGAGCGTCAGATGCTATTTACAAATCTTCGGTTATGTAACCCAAAATATTATCTGAATATGGCAATCTTTGTCAGATTATAAAATAATCATCATCATCATCATAATACCAATACTTAAGAATTCAGCATACATTTAGCAACTTCATAGGCAAGAGTGGGAACATACACTCCAACATTTGATTCACCAGCAATAAAAAAATCCTTTTGAAGGAACTCAGGGTATAGACTAAACCACTATTTGTAATACACACACATAAGAAATAATAACTAAGTATTACTATTTGTTATCGCTACTAAACTTGTATCATTGATATATGTAACATTCAATCACCTTTAAAAGAAAAGCATGAGCGTCAGATGCTGTTTACAAATCTTCGGTTATGTAACCCAAAATATTATCTGAATATGACAATCTTTGTCAGATTATAAAATAATCATCATCATCATCATAATACCAATACTTAAGAATTCAGCATACATTTAGCAACTTCATAGGAAAGAGTGGGAACATACACTCCAACATTTGATTCACCAGCAATAAAAAAAATCCTTTTGAAGGAACGCAGGGTATAGACTAAACCACTATTTGTAATACACACACATAAGAAATAATAACTAAGTATTACTAGTTGTTATCGCTACTAAACTTGTATCATTGATATATGTAACATTCAATCACCTTTAAAAGAAAAGCATGTGCGTTAGATGTTGTTTACAGATCTTCGGTTATGTAACCCAAAATATTATCTGAATATGATAATCCAAAACCAGTACGCGAGCCTACGTAGATAACATTTGTCACCTACGTAATTGCAAATTATTTTTGGTCAAAACAAAAGGTTTATATTTTATACCGATAGTTATTATAAACATAAGAATATAACAACCAGACTCTTGTCTTTGAATTTTTTTCGCTTTTTGAATGAATACTGTGTATCAACAGCTTAACATAGTTAAAAAATCATATTTATGTTAAACCTCCAGTAGTAGGGGGTTAATCAAAATTAAACGTACTTTAAACATGTGAAGAATTCTATTCTTATGCATACCCAAATGTAGTTTGACAATGGAGTTATTGCCTCATGCAAATTAGTTACATGTTAGACCAACAATAAGGATTCAGATGCGGTTTTGCTAACTGTCTAGCTTCTTTTCCAGCTTCAAAATCGAATGGACCTGGTGTATTGTCACAAGTTCTGAACATTTTAAGCATAAGATAGGTATTTAACTTTTTAATTTTCACAAAAATTACTGATATTATGGATAAAAGTCATGATATGATTGTTTTCTCCCGGATGATTCTTTAACTAATTAAATTATGTAAAAAAATTAAAGTTGTAGTGAGTGTAGAATGATCAGCAATACTTTTTAGTAGCAGGTAACTAGTATAAACAAGATGAAACTATGATGATTAAGAGCATTAATTAAGCCTAATCACACAAGTAAGCCACCTAATCAATGGTTGCTGCAAACCAAAGTGTTCTGAGTTCCTTAAAAATAGTGGTTGACATCATCATGCAACTAATATGTTTTGATTGATCCAAATATATATCTGATGCAGCGCTTACCTTGAATCGCGCCACCGTATGTCGCAGCAAAGGCGAAACCCTAGGTCGCTCCGGTTTGGGTCGCGAGCTCCAGATGCCAAAGCCGCTCCTCCACTCAAGATCGCGAACGACCTATCCTAGGTCGCGAGCAATCGTAAGTCGCGCCTCCTCCTCCTTAGGTCCCACGCGAGATACTCTAGAAGGCGAACGACCTATGCTGCTCCGGTAGGTCGCGAACGACATAACAATGTCTCTGAAGATCCTAGGTCACGAATTCTTATGACGCAAGCCTCCAGTCGCTGCTGAAGCTTGTGGATAAGTCGCGTGATGGGTTATTTTTAGGTCGCATAAAGCTTGTGCCGTGAAAATTTAAGTCGCTTGCATCCAAGGGCGTATTTCTATGTCATTTGTAGGTCGTGTATTGTAAATGGTATTACTAATCGAGCTGTAATTTCCATAGGTCATTTCTGTTAGGTCGCGTGTCGATGAGCATGTGTTCTTAGGTCGTTTGTATGTTGAGTCGTGAATGTATTGTATTGTAACTCTATAAATAGCGGATGAGTTATATCATTTAGGGGGTGGATTTTTTTTAATAAATTTTGATTGTGAAGCTTTGTGCCTCCATTAAATTGGTAGTTGAGTGTAATCTCCTATCTCCACTTTCGGATATTCAAGTGCGCTCGAATCAACGATTGTTGAAGCCAATTCACGGAATCAAGTGCGCTTGATCAACGTTTGAAGAATTGAAGATCTTCTCTCACGGTATCATGCGCGATCAACGTGTCGAAGATTGCTAAAGTCCGGTATCTTCGTGATCAACGGATTTGGGCCTTACAGTATTCTTAAATTCATCGATTTATCATCGATTCACCGATTATTTCCGCTAATCGTGTGAGATCCTGGACGGATTCGATTTATATCATCGAATTCGCTTCCTACGCTGCGTCAGTTTGGTATCAAAGCCAGATTGCAAGGAGTTTGCGTCATTTAAAGTTTGGAGATCGGATTTGCAATTGTTGAGAAGTTTGGTATTCATCGTGTCCATCGTGAAGTTGCAACAAGTTGGAAGTTTCGATCCATATCATTTTGGGTCAAAGTTCGGAAAGCGTTTGAATTTTTTTGAATTTGTTTGAAGTTCAATCATGCCACCGAGACGAGCTCAACGTCATCGCAATATTAGTGCTTTATATGGAAGAGAAGAGGCCGATGAAATGGAGCAACGAATCAATGAGAATTTCAATGAGAAGTTGAATGAAGGGATTGGTCGATTAGAGAGAATGATGCTAGAAATGAATCAAAGTAGAAGAAGGATTTCACTTGAATCGAGTCATGGGGGAAACAGAGTTTCACCACAGTCAGATCGGGAGAGAAGAGTAGATCATGATCGTAGGAACGTTGACGATCGTGATAGGAACGTAGATCGAAGAAATGGTGGTGGTAGAGATATTGGCGGTCATGATCGACAACGATATGCGTCAGATTTCGATGAGGAGTTTGATGGTGATAGAGGAAGTGTTCATTACCGAGATCGAGGTCAAGTGTGGAGTCGAGCTAGAGAATATGAAGATGACCGTAGATGGGAATCGGGAATGAAAATGGAAATTCTGGAATTCAAGGATGGTATGCTTGCGGAAGAATTTTTGGATTGGGTTTCAAATGTTGGGAAATTTTTTGACTTCAAAGAAGTTCTTGAGAATCGCAGAGTTAAGTTGGTTGCTACGAGATTGAGAGGGAAAGCTATGGTATGGTGGCAGCAGACTAAACTTACACGAGAGAATGGGGAAGTCAAAGATTGTTTCATGAAAGACGATGAAGAAGTTAATGAAAGCTACTTTCTTACTGTACAATTATCAATCTCTAATGTACCAACGTTTGCAGAATCTGAGGCAGGGGACAAAGACTGTTAATGATTATGCTGATGAGTTTTGTCAACTGATTGCTCGAAATGAAATCATGGAGATGGAAGAACAGTTGATCGCTAGATTTGTTAGGGGGTTGAGGATCCAGATCCAGGACATGGTAAATATGTTTGACCCTAGAACTATGGCTGAAGCGCACCAGAAAGCGTTGGCTTGGGAGAAGCAGGGAAGACGGGGAGACGGTGTGTTTACAAATTCCAGCAATCAAGTGAAGGGAGCTAGTAGCAATACTACTGTTTCAAAGGTTGTTACTAAACCGGTTGTCAATGAGGTAGCAAAGACCAAGGTCAACAATAGTATCAAGTGCTTTAATTTTCAAGAGTTCAGCCACAAGAGCAATGAATGTCTAAACCCAAAGAAGCGGGCAATGATTGCTGAGATTGAAGATGAGGACGTTGATGAAGGTCATTCTAGTCCAGTTGAAGAGGATGGACAGCATATCGCATCGGGAGATGAAGGATGAAATCTAATGTTGAGGAGATCATGTTCGACGCCGAAACAGGAAGAAGAGGCTAGTTGGTTGAGGAGTAATATCTTTCAATCGACATGCACTATACTGGGGAAGGTGTGTAAATTTGTGATTGACGTGGGAAGTTGTGACAATATCATTTCTACCGAAGCTGTGAAAAAGTTGAAGTTGAAGACTGAGAAGCATCCAAATCCTTACAAGTTAGCGTGGTTGAGAAAAGGAGGAGAGGTGAAGGTGGATAGGCGAGTTCATTTTCCATTTTCTATTGAGAAGAAGTATAAAGACGAGATCTGCTGTGATGTGGTGGAGATAGATGTTTATCACTTGCTTTTGGGAAGACCATGGCAGTATGACCGAACAGTGCAACATGATGGTCGAACCAACAGCTACAGTTTTATGTTTGAAGGTGTTAAGATCATTTTAGTTCTGAAGAAGAGACAGCAAGGAGAGAGCAATTCAGAAGAGATTGAGGAGTTGAAGATTTTGTTGACTTTGAAGGAGTTTGTTGGAAAAGTAGAGGAGAGTCCAGAGGTGTTTTTGTTGATTGGACGTGAAGCTACTGAATCTGTCGTACTTCCAGAGGAAGTCAAACCAGTGTTGAAAGAATTCGAGGATGTGTTTCCTGAAGAGCTACCCAAAGAATTACCACCGTTGAGGGATATACAACATCAGATTGATCTTGTGCCAGGAGCAGTATTACCTCACAGGCCACAATACCGGATGAGTCCTAAGGAGCATGAGGAACTAAGAAGGCAGGTGGAGGAGTTGTTAGAACAGGGGCGTGTTCAGGAGAGCTTGGGTCCATGTGCAGTGCCAGCTTTATTGGTGCCAAAGAAGGATGGTACATGGAGGATGTGTACGGACAGTCGGGCTCTAAACAAGATCAGTGTGAGATACAGGTTTCCTATGCCAAGGTTCGACGATTTGATTGATCAGTTGAGTGGAGCTGTTGTGTTCTCAAAGATTGACTTGAAGAGTGGATACCATCAGATCCGTATTAGACCGGGTGATGAGTGGAAGACTGCTTTTAAAACTAGGGAGGGTATATACGAATGGCTGGTTATGCCGTTTGCCTTGTCAAATGCTCCTAGTACTTTCATGAGAGTGATGAACTAGATTTTCAGATCATTTATTGGGAAATTCGTAGTAGTTTACTTTGATGATATTTTGATCTATAGTGGGAATATGGAAGAGCATATCCAGCATTTGCGAGAAGTGTTGTTGATTCTGCGACAGGAGCAATTCTATGTAGCAACGAAGAAGTGCGTGTTTATGACGCACAGTGTTTTGTTTCTGGGATATGTTCTGTCGAAGGAAGGTATTCAAGTGGATGAAAGCAAGGTAGAAGTTGTCAGGAGTTGGCCACAACCCAAGACAACTACTGAAGTGAGAAGTTTTCATAGGTTGGTATCTTTTTATCGAAGATTCATTCCACATTTTAGCAGTGTGATGGCACCTGTAACCGATTGCATGAAAGGAAAGAAGTTTGAGTGGTCAGAGGAAGCAGGGGTTGCTTTTGAGAAGATCAAGACACTGTTGACGACAACACCAATTCTTGTATTGCCGGATTTTCAGATATTGTTCGAGTTACACACTGATGCTTCGAAGGTTGGGATTGGTGGAGTATTGAGTCGGAATGGAAGACCAGTTGCTTATTTCAGTGAAAAATTGTCCGGAGCCAAATTGAGATATAACACTTATGATGTGGAGTTTTACGCGATTGTTCAAGCTGTGAAACACTGGAAACGTTATTTGTTTCAGAAGGAGTTGTTCTTTATACGGATCATGAAGCTTTGAAGCATTTACAAGGGCAGGACAAAATTTCAACTAGGCACGCTTCATGGGTCACGTATCTACAGCAGTTTACTTTTGTTGTAAAACACAAATCAAGGGTGACGAGTCGTGTAGCTGATGCCTTGAGCATGAGGAATCATTTGCTGACAACGATGAAGGTTGAAGTGACATGGTTTGAACTATTGCCAGAGTTGTTTGAAGAAGATCCTTACTTTACGAAGATTGTTGAGAAAGTCAAAGATGGGAGTATTGGAAAGTTTTTGATGGTTGATGGATTCTTATTCAAGGGAAATCGGTTATGCATACCAGATTGCAGCTTGAGAATGAAGATTATCAAAGAGTTGCATGAGGAAGGACATGTGGGCTGGGATCGTACTATGCAGTTGATTGCAGATTCTTATTTTTGGCCATCAATGTGAAAAGAGGTTGAGAGATTTGTGCGTAGATGTCATGTTTATCAAGTTTCGAAAGGGACGGCTACAAATGCAGGATTGTATATGCCTTTAACTGTTCCGACAAAACCATGGGTACACGTTAGTATGGACTTTGTGCTGGGATTGCCGAGAACGCAACGTGGCAACGATTCTATTTATGTGGTGGTTGACCGATTTTCCAAAATGGCACATTTTATTGCTTGTAAGAAGACTGCAGATGCTGTTAATGTCGCTCAGTTATATTTCAAAGAGATCTATCGACTTCATGGTTTGCCAGAGTCTATTATTTCGGATAGAGATACTCGTTTTCTGAGCCATTTTTGGTTGAGTTTGTGGAAGATGGTAGGAACGAAGCTGAATTTTAGTAGCGCTTATCATCCGCAAACTGATGGGCAAACGGAGGTGGTTAACAGATCGTTGGGAAACTTATTGAAATGTCTTGTGAAAGACAATTTGAAGAACTGAAATTCAAAATTGTGTCAAGCTGAGTTTGCTCACAACCATGCAGTTAATCGAAGCACAGGTTTTATTCCATTTCAGGTTGTTTATTCAACAATTCCAAAAGGACCATTGAATTTATCAATAGTTCCATTTCCGAAAGGGGTTGTTAAACGAGCTAGTGATTTGGTGAATGATTTGCAAGAATGTCACAAAGTTGTTCATGAACGATTGCTTGCATCAAATGAGAAGTATAAACAGTTGGAAGATAAGAAACGAAGGAGTGTGAACTTCAGAGATGGTGATTTGGTTTACGCCGTTTTGACGAAAGATCGTTTTCCAGGTGGAACTTACAACAAGTTGAAAGCTCGAAAAATTGGTCCAGTGGAAATCTTGAAGAAGATCAATGAAAATGTGTATCAGTTGAGATTGCCGGATAATGTTCATACTTCTGATGTTTTCAATGTCAAACACTTAATTCTGTATTATGGGGAGATGCTTTAAGAGGAGGACGTGAACTCAAGGACGAATTCTTTTCAACCAGGGGAGGATGATGCAGCGCTTAACTTGAATTGCGCCACCGTACGTCGCAGCAAATGCGAAACCCTAAGTCGCTCCGGTTTGGGCCGCGAGCTCCAGATGCCAAAGCCGCTCCTCCACTTTAGATCGCGAACGACCTATCCTAGGTCGCGAGCAATCGTAAGTCGCGCCTCCTCCTTCTTAGGTCGCGCGCGAGATACTCCAGAAGGCGAACGACCTATGCTGCTCCGGTAGGTCGCAAACGACATAACTATGTTGCTGAAGATCCTAGGTCGCGAATTCTTATGACGCGAGCCTCCAGTCGCTGCTGAAGCTTGTGGATAAGTCGCGTGATGGGTTATTTTTAGGTCGCATAAAGCTTGTGCCGTGAAAGTTTAAGTCGCTTGCATCCAAGGCCGTATTTCTTATGTTATTTGTAGGTCATGTATTGTAAATGGTATTACTAATCGAGCTGTAATTTCCTTAGGTCATTTCTGTTAGGTCGCTTGTCGATGAGCATGTGTTCTTAGGTCGTTTGTATGTTGAGTCGTGAATGTATTATGTTGTAACTCTATAAATAGCGGGTGAGTTGTATCATTTAGGGGGGTGGATTTTTTTGAATAAATTTTGATTGTGAAGCTTTGTGCCTCCATTAAATTGGTAGTTGAGTGTAATCTCCTATCTCTACTTTCGGATATTCGAGTGCGCTCAAATCAACGATTGTTGAAGCCAATTCATGGAATCAAGTGCGCTTGATCAACGTTCGAAGAATTGAAGATCTTCTTTCATGGTATCATGCGCGATCAACATGTCGCAGATTGCTAAAGTCCGGTATCTTCGTGATCAACGGATTTGGCCCTTACGGTATTCTTAAATTCATCGATTTATCATCGATTCACCGATTATTTCCGCTAATCGTGTGAGATCCTGGACGGATTTGATTTACATCATCGAATTTGCTTCCTACGCTGCGTCAAAATTGTAAGTAAAACTTTCTGCATGTCCATTGGAAAAGAAGTTGGTTTTCAAACAATTGATGTTTATGAACTAGGGAAATATGGATATGTGCAGTGACATGTACAACAGATAATATTATTCTTATGTCATATAGTGTTACTCTATGTTCTAAACTGTTGCAAAAAAAGCACTCTCACATTAAATAGTTACCAAATGGTGCAAAATAAACAGTTTTTAAACAACTACAATGATTGGCATTAGTTTGGACAAATTTTTGAAAGGACAATTTTTGGTTTTGAGACTTCAGCAAATATTATATTTTGGTTTTAGGCTTCGGAAAAAACTAATTGTCAAACTAGACCACTATTCGCTTTTAACTGCGCAAATATGGAGTGCGTAAATGTTAATTTTTTAAGTATATCTTGTGCATTCCATAAATGCGCAAGCTATATTTAATGCTTGCGCAATTATGGAGTACGCAAGCTCATTTTTGAGCATCAAATAGACAGAGAGCATAAATCTGAATTCATTTATCAATATTTCTACTTCCTTCCCCAAACTCTTCACATTTCTCAATCTGAACCCATTTTTCTTTCATATCAAAATTCACAATCACCTTATTATCCAAATAGTTACTAAATTGTACGTGGAATCATCTTCTTCATCGTTACAAAACAAAGATAATAATTACTGTTTTTGAAAGATGTAATTTTCTATTGTTGTGTTGTTGAAAATGAAGAGTTATTGGTGGTGGTAGTGTTAATTATTAGACAATGGTAGTGTTGTTGAATTAGTTGTTAGTGTTTAATGAACTAGAAAACCCTATTTAAGTAGTAGTAGATTGAAAACCCTAATTTACACCTTAATTGTTTATTGTTATTATGACGGTAGACATTAATGATTGGGGGATAGATGACAAAACATTGACGAAACATTTTGATGAGGTTGAAGGGAAAATCGGAGTTGCAAGTTCAAGTCATATTGACTTTGATGTCGATCATGTTTTGGAAACACAGTTCAGACTAGTACCGCGTAAATTCCATTCAGGATCATCAACCTTACACGCTCGTTTATGTGAAGTTGTTTTGCGGAAATACCCGGCCATCAACATACAGTTGAAGAAAATTTACTGACGCTATACATCATGTTGGTCCATCTATGCCAAGGGGACAACGATCATGTCCAAATTGTTATTGCGGAGATATGTGTGTAGTGGTTGTTTGTAGAAAGGAAAAAAATGTTGGACAATGATTTTTCGGGTGTAGTTCGTACATCGAACATAGATTGAATCCTCATGAATATGATTGTTGCAATTATTTTAAATGGATCGATCAACCCCTGTCCGAAAGAGGACTTGAGTATGCCCACGAACTACAAGCAGAAATAAGTCATTTGAAAATTATGAATGAAGAACTAAGGACAAATAGCGGAAAACCTAGAATGTGGTAGATATTTGGGACTTGGTTAAGTTGTCATATTTAGATTTTATGTTGAACCGTTGTATTTGTAATATGTTGTTGTGAAAATGTTTCTATTTGTTGTAACCCGTAATGTGTGCAAGGTAGATAGTTTATTATGTTGTTGAAATTCATTTGATAGTGTTGACTTTATTGATGAAATATATCTATTACGTTATTATATTGCTTTGCTTGTTTGGGTTTTTTTAAAGATTAAGTTAACTGCTTTTGGTTGAAGATTGCCTGCGGAAACAAAATCTACTTAGAAAAAATAGGTAACAATTGATCAAATTGATGTTTATAGTTATGTCAGTGAACAAAAACTATGAATGTGATATTGAAACTTATTTTGCAGATAATGTCAAAGGTTCCGACTATATTTTACTTTGATAGAGAATTGTTGGTTGATGATGAAGGTAAACCAAGATATGTGGACGGAAAGCGAAAAGGATCGACAATAAAAAAATCATTATAGGTTCAAAGAGCTTAAACAAAGGGCATTTGAAGCGACTAAAGCAATTCCTGTGATATATGATTTAAAATTAGCAGTGAAATGAGTTCGGGATGATAGTGCATCTGCAATTTATTTGGAAGATGACGATGATTTGAATTCCACCTTTTAAGTTGGAATGCGAGCGATAGAAATCTACGTTGTGAGAGCGAAACATGAAAATGTGGTTGAAACACAAGCGTCAGTAATATCTGGGGATGAGTATGTGCACACCACACAGTTACAAGAAACACAATGCTCGGTGTATCCGTCACATCTTTCAAGCATAAAGGTGGAGAGTTTACAAACTTACTTCATAGATACAGTGGAATGGCTAGAGTCTCTTCTAGTCAGGAATAAAATATGATTGATGAAGCGCATACCTCAATTCGATCAAATCGAAATCACCGCAGCCTAAGTCGCGAACGACCTTCTCCAGATCGCTCCTCCAGCCTAGCTCGCGAACGACCTTCGCAACTCTTCCACTTCCAATTTAACTCGTCTTCCTCCTTAGGTCGCGCGCGAGATACTCCAGAAGGTGAACGACCTATGCCGCTCCTCTCTAACTCGGTACCGTACTTCTTTTAGGTCGTTAACGAAGTAAAGTCGCTGCCAATTCCTAAGTCGCGAACAAGATTCCTTAAGTCGCTGATTGTTTTTGTTTAGGTCGTTGATTTTAGGTCGCGTGAGTTGTACTTTAGGTCATTGTGTTGTAAATATGTTATGTCCTGTGCTGTATCGTGTGAAGTTGGTGTTGTGTTTGTCATTGTTAGGTTGTTAACGACCTATGTAAGGTCGTAGGTCGCGGTTGTTAAGTCGACCGCCTGCAGGTCGTGAGTACTGTGCTGTGATGTGTAGTCTATAAATAGACGTGTTGGGTCATTTGTAGTGGTGGTTGAATTTTGAATAAATTTTTGTTTGTGAAGCTTCGTGCCTCCATTAAATTGGTAGTTGAGTGTAATCTCCTATCTCCACTTTCGGATATTCGAGTGCGCTCGAATCAACGATTGTTGAAGCCAATTCACGGAATCAAGTGCACTTGATCAACGTTCGAAGAATTGAAGATCTTCTCTCATGGTATCGTGCACGATCAACGTGTCGAAGATTGCTAAAGTCCGGTATCTTCGTGATCAACGGATTTGGGCCTTACGGTATTCCTAAATTCATCGATTTATCAACAATTCACCGATTATTTCCGCTAATCGTGTGTGATCCTGGACGGATTCGATTTACATCATCGAATTCGCTTATTTGGCTGCATCAGTTTGGTATCAGAGCGAGATTGGAAGGAGTTTGCATCAATTGGACATCGGATTTGCAATTGTTGAGAAGTTGGTGTTCATCGTGTTCATCGTGAAGTTGCAACAAGCTGCGAGTTTCGATCCATATCGTTTTGGATCAAAGTTCGGAAAGTGTTTGAATTATGCTCATTGGGATTTTTGCGCGCCGAAGAGAAGTTTGAATTTTTGAAGAATTGTTTGAAGTTCAATCATGCCGCCGAGAAGAGCTAACCGTCATCAAAACATTGTAGATGTGTATAGAAGAGAAAATGCTGAACAAATGGAGCAACGAATTAGTGATAAATTCAATGAAAAGTTTGATGAAGGAATTGGTAGATTAGAGAGGCTCATGATGAATATGAACCCAACTCGGCAAAGAACATCACCAATGTCAAATCGGGGTGGAAACAGGGTTTCGCCGTCGGTTTCGGGTGAACGAAGAATATCGCCACAGTCTTATAGAGAAAGAAGAGAGCCATCCGTTTCGAGAGAAAGAGACGTGCGTGGAAGTAGAAATGTTGATGGACGATATCGACATCGACATATGTCAAATTGGGAAGAAGATAGTGAATATGAAAGTAGATATTGTCGAAATCATGGCCAAGGGAGAAATCGAGTTAGAGAATATGAAGATGTTCGTCGATGGGAGTCGGGGATGAAAATGGAAATTCCAGAATTTAAAGGTGGAATGGTTGCGGAAGAGTTTTTGGATTGGGTTTCAAATGTTGAAGAAATTTTTGACTTCAAAGAAGTTCCCGAGAATCGTAGAGTGAAGTTGGTTGCTACAAGATTGAGAGGGAGAGCTATGGCGTGGTGGCAGCAGACTAAACTTACACGGGAGAGAATGAGGAAGTCAAAGATTATGACATGGGAGAAGATGAAGAAGTTAATGAAAGCTACTTTCTTACCTTACAATTATCGGTCTCTAATGTACCAACGTTTGCAGAACCTGAGGCAGGGGACAAAGACTGTTAATGATTATGCTGATGAGTTTTATCAACTGATTGCTCGAAATGACATCATGGAGACAGAAGAACATTTGACCGCTAGATTTGTTGGGGGGTTGAGGATCCAGATCCAGGACATGGTAAATATGTTTGACCCTAGATCTGTGGCTGAAGTGCACCAGAAAGCGTTGGCTTGGGAGAAACAGGGAAGACGCGGAGGTGGTGTGTTTACAAATTCCAACAATCAAGTGAAGGGAGCTAGTAGCAATTCTACTGTTACAAAGGCTGTTACTAAACCAGTTGTCAATGAGGTAGCAAAGACCAAGGTCAACAATAGTATCAAGCGCTTTAATTGTCAAGAATTTGGCCACAAGAGCAATGAATGTTCAAAACCGAAGAGGCGAGTTATGATTGCTGAAGTGAAGGTGAGGATGTTGGTGAAGGTTATTCTAGTCCAGTTGAGGAGAATGAACAGGATATCGCATCGGGAGATGAAGGATGTAACCTAATGATGAGGAGATTATGTTTGACATCGAAGCAGGAAGAAGAGGCTAATTGGTTGAGGAGTAATATCTTTCAGTCGACATGCACTATATTAGGAAAGGTTTGTAAATTTGTGATTGACGCGGGAAGTTGTGACAATATCATTTCTACCGAAGCTGTGAGAAAGTTGAAGTTGAAGACGGAGAAGCATCCAAATCCATACAAGTTAGCGCGGTTAAGGAAAGGAGGAGAGGTGAAGGTGGACATGCGAGTTCATGTTCCATTTTCTATTGGGAGGAAGTATAGAGACGAGATCTGGTGTGATGTTGTGGAGATGGATGTTTGTCACTTACTTTTGGGAAGACCATGGCAGTATGACCGAGTATTGCAGCACGATGGTCGAACCAATAGCTACAGCTTTATGTTTGAAGGTGATAAGATCATTTTAGTTCCGAAGAAGAGACAGCAAGGAGAGAGCAAGTCAGAAGAGATTGAGGAACTGAAGACTTTATTGACATTGAAGGAGTTTGTTGTAGAAGTAGAGGAGAGTCCAGAGGTGTTCTTGTTGATTGGACATGAAGCTACTGAATCCGTTGAAATTCCTGAAGAAGTAAAGCCGGTGTTGGAAGAGTTTGAAGATGTATTTACGGAAGAGATGACAAAGGAGTTACCACCATTGCGGGACATACAAGATCAAATAGATCTTGTTCTAGGAGCCGTATTGCCGCATCGACCACACTACAGGATGAGTCCTAAGGAGCATGAGGAACTGAGAAGGCGGGTGGAGGATGTTAACTCCGCCTCGGTTTTGACTCAGCGACTTGAAACGATACCGACCTAACAGGCTAAGAAGGATGCCGACCTAAGGCCCAAAGGGTTGCCGACCTAACGCTTTATCAAGGTTGCCGACCCAACTGTCTAAAACAAGGTGGCTACCGACCTAACGTGGGTACTGGCCTAAGGCCTAAGAGGGATACCGACTTAAGACTTAAAAGAGGTGCCGACTCAATGCTTGGACAAAGTTACCGATCTAAGTTTTGACAAGGTTGCCGATCTAAGATGGATGCCGATCTAACTGCCTAAGCCTTAAGAGGGATACCGACTTAAGACTTAAAGAACGCCGACCCAAGATAGCTACCGACCTAAGATAGCTACTGACCTAAGTCGCAGCCGACCTATGACTAATGTTAAGTCGTTCACGACCCAAGCAAAGGAAGACAAGTTCAATGCAGTTACCTGGCACAGTGGCCTCTTAACTCGTACACGATCCAGTTGCCAGTTAACTCGTTCACGACTCACGACCTAGCTTGAGTCGTCCACGACCTAAAGCTACTAGATGTAAGCCGGATGCCGTATTACTGACACGAGATTATGTTGACTTGGGGGCGACCTGGGACTTGTGCAAATGAACCTATGTGAAACCATGGAGGGGCCAGATGAGTCGGCCACGACTTATCTTAGACCGGTCACGACTTACGACCTAAGGGTGGGATTTCCCCTATAAATACCAGTCTACCTCAAGCATGAAAAGGACTTTTGGAGAATCTCTTTAAGCGCCGATATTCTGCTGAATTCTCGACTCACTCGACACTTCAAGTACGAAAGGCATTTCAACTAACTTCGGGAGAAAATCTAACACAATCTACATGGATTCAAAGAATTCTTCTGCATCAAAGTTCTAGTTGTTTGTCTCAGCAGAATTGTAATTGAAGATTGTTGTAAAGTTGTAATCGATTCAGTTATAAAGAGATTTAAAGTGGACGTAGGCTTACCCTAAGCCGAACCACTATAAAAACTGTTGTTTTTTCTGCTTTCTCTATGATTTCTTTACTTGTTTTTTTAGTTCCCGTGTTCACGGGTGGTGCTTTTGCTCAACTTCAATCTACATCGAGGTGTTAGCGTCTGATTTTTACGTTAACATTTTTGGTGCTTTCACTGAGAACTGAACTCAGGGTTGCTTTCATTTTTGCTTCACAAAGGTTTGTAGAAAGAATCTCTTTCAAAACCAGAGCTCTGTCAGAAATAATGGCCCTTGGAAGAAAGCGTAGATCTGTTAGCCTCGATGATGTTCGTGAAAACACTGCCATTTCTCCTCCATTAAGTCAGACAGCTCCAACTATTGGAATTACAAGGGCAGAATTGGACGCTGTAGTTTTGGGGCTAAGTCAGCAGTTGAATGCCCAGAATGTACAGTTGGAAGCCCAGAATGCCTTGATTATGGATAGGTTAAACGCCCTGCTTGAGACAAATCACCAACGACAAGACAATGAAACAATCTTTGCCGAAGATGCCCGTGACTCCCAAGAGAAAGGTATTCCACAAAGAGCAGACGGCACCGCTGCAAGGGCACCTTCCCATGCTGAAGGGTCAAGGCCACAACCAACTTTTCAAACTTCCGAAAGGGCAGCTAACTTCTGCCAGGCAAAGCCTCTAAACGATGAGGAGTATCTATCAGGAATGGTTCGCTCAATCATGAAAGAAAGCATGCAGAGGCATGAGGATGAAAATGATTGGGGGTTCGCTCCGAGCAAGACTCCGTTCACCGAAAAGATTTTAAAGGCGGAGTTTCCCAGGAAATTTGTACCTCCTACCATCCCGGCCTATCGAGGGACAAGTGACCCTAACCAATTTCTATACAGATACGATTGGCATATGACTGGGGCACGAGCATCAGATGAGATTAAATGCCGATATTTTCCAGTATATTTAGAAGGGGTGGCTTTTCTTTGGTTCACCAAGCTACCAGTTCGATCCATAGACCAATTCTCCGATTTAACCCGAAAATTTAAAGAACAATTCAGGTTGTACGCGTCAAAGGCAAAAGATATAATGTCACTGTCCAGCCTAGAACAAGCACCCGGAGAACCCATCAAGTCTTTTTTGAACCGTTTTAATATAGCTTTAGCCGAGATAGACAACGCGGAGCCCCGAATGATCCTAACATATTTAATGCAGGCCATCAACAAGTCAAGCGAATTCGGGATGTGGCTTAAAATGAAGGAACCAAACTCACTCGAGAAGTTTTATAAAAAGGCCGACGAATTCATACGCCTAGAAAATCTCTCGATGTCAGTAAAAGCAGTGGTGGCCGAAGTCAAGAATAATGATGTCATCTCTAACAAGAGAGGATTTGGAAACCAGAAAAGGGAGAGTGACGAAGGAAAGAAGCAAGGAAATAGGAAGAAACCTCGACGTTTTAATCCTTCAGATTTCACCCCCTTAACTGATACACCGGAAAAAATCTTCTTGGCAACAAAGGATGTTGTCAAATATCCTAAACCACCTGAGATGGGGAGAGGTGCAGTGCAAAATGGGAAATTCTGTCGATTTCACAACCAACCCGGCCACGATACTAACCAATGTCGCCAGTTAAAGAATGTGATCGAAGAATTGCTAAAACAAAATAAACTTCAACAATATGTGAAGAAAGACGGAATTGACCCAACCTCGTCCACCCAGGGACAACCATTTCCTGCTTATCGATTCGGCTCAGGCAACAAAACTACAGAGCAGGAATCCGACAAGCTGGTCATTGACTGACATATGAATCACGAGATCTTGGGACAGCATTCACTTACACCCATATTTTACTTAATAGCATTGCTTAAAATTGTAAAATGATTATGGATGTGTAATTTTTGTACTGTTAACCACTGTAAAATGGATGTGAATCAAGAATGAGCAACCATAAATCTTGTGTTTCTTAATGCCATAAAAATGCCTGTATCATTTCGATATGCAAATATTACTATAATGTCGATTTAACATTGCAGGCTATGAAGTTAAAGCTTGCTCATTCGACACATCATAAAGCGAAGTGATTCCTACAAATCACAAAGTAAGCAAATGACAAGCCACAAATGTTCCGAATTCAAATACTTCGAAAGAAGTGCGATTTGCAAACGATTGAGGATTCCACCAAAGAGGGCACCTTTCTAATAAAAAGGTTTTAAACTTTTGCTAACCAACCACGGTCGTTTGTGTAAACGAACATCCGGTGAAGCAACTTGCATCTGCCCCGTGGATTCACTCAGCAATAAAGCACACTTCTCTAGCGAAAAACAAACAAAAAATGGGACATGTACTCGAAGTGATAGCGAGGAATTGCTAAGAAGCGCAGGATAAAAAGACACAAATGCTACTCTTTAGAGTCCAACATGCTCTTTAGAGTCCAAATGCTTCTCTTCGGAGACCAAATGCTACTCTTTAGAGTCCAACGTGCTCTTTAGAGTCCAAATGCTTCTCTTCGGAGACCAAATGCTACTCTTTAGAGTCCAACGTGCTCTTTAGAGTCCAAATGCTTCTCTTCGGAGACCAAATGCTACTTTTTAGAGTCCAAATGCTACTCTTTAGAATCCAAATGCTACTCTTTAGAGTCCAATGTGCTCTTTAGAGTCCAAATGCTTCTCTTCGGAGACCAAATGCTACTCTTTAGAGTCCAACGTGCTCTTTAGAGTCCAAATGCTTCTCTTCGGAGACCAAATGCTACTCTTTAGAGTCCAACGTGCTCTTTAGAGTCCAAATGCTTCTCTTCGGAGACCAAATGCTACTCTTTAGAGTTCAAATGCTACTCTTTAGAGTCTAAATGTTACTCTTTAGGGTCCAAATCAAAGACCTATTCGGAGGCACAAGCCCTCTTCTGAGGCATAACTCTTCGGAGGCCCATTTCACCACAGTTGAAATGCTAAAAGACCTCGAGCGGATTAAACCAGAAAAAGAGAGATCTTTCTCGATACAAAGTTGCGGACTGATCGGTCGATACACTCCCGTGAATCCGTCCAACCGAGAGAAAGAAACTCCAAACTTCCGGGCAAAAACCCTACTCAGAGGCACATATTTCACCGTGATCGGTGATACACTCCCGTGCGACGAAGTGTGAAAAGCCCTCTTCGGAGGCCCGCTTCCCAGTGAACAGGGAAAAAAATAAAAGCCTCTCCCAAGAGGCAGAAACAAAAAGACCTCTTTCCAGAGGCACAACCAAACAAAAAGACCTCTTCCCAGAGGCAGAAACAAAAAAGACCTCTTCCCAGAGGCAGAAATAAAAAGACCTCCTCCCAAAGGCACAATCGAACAGAAAGACCTCTTCGGAGGCACACGTTTCACCGAGATTGAAATAAAACTTCCAAGTGTTGAAACGTGGAAAAACCCTCCTCAGATGTACAACTTTTCAAAGAAGTATTTCGTCAGAAACGCAAAGCAAAGATCAGAAAGCCCTTTACTAAGGCGTAATATATATAAAAAAAAAGAAGCCCTCTTCAAAGGCACACTTTAACTTTCAAAGGAAGAATGATTCACCTATTCTGGAAAATACTCTTCCTCAAAAAGAAGTTAAAGTGCCCTTCAGAGGCCCGCTTTACCACATAAAAGAATTCACTCGGTAAAAATGTGTGAAAGCGCAAAAGAAAAAGTGATATCTTCGAAGGATAAAGCGTAGAAACTCATATGGAGTGAGCTGTACTCTATTTCGATCAGAATAGTATTCCTCCAAGTATGGAATAGTTATTCTCCAGAAAATAAGAGTATAAATCCCCTCAGAGTATAAAATATTGCAACGAGCTTATGGTATAGGGGCAACATGGTATAGCTACATTGGTAAAAATTACGCTCGAACAACATACCGCAAGCTCACTGCAATATAAAGAAACTTGTACAAAAATGAATAGTAAATGCATTCTCAAATATAGACAGAATTTTGTACAAACAAAAAGAATCATTTTATTCAACACTGTCAAAATTTTGTACAGGTACAGGTTTCAAAATAAAAAGAAAATGAAAAGCGGAGGCCGGTACCCACACAATCTCCGGTCAGTACATGCCAAAAGCAAAAGGCAAAAAGCAAAGATAAATCGAAGCAGGACCCCTTACTTCTTCTTGCCACCACCCTTAGAGCCTTCACCCGACCTAATAGGCAGCTTTTCAGGACGGCTTGAGAGAGTCGGGGATGATGGAGAAAGGGTTACTGCCGGATCAACTTTCTTTTCCTCTTCAGAAACAAGAATGTCTTTCCTTCTCTTTTTGGAAGTGGCACGCTTCCTCCTTCTACTTGAAGAAGACTCACTTCCCGGAGTAACAAGAGCAGATAATTTTATGTTATCAGAAGTGGTTCGCTCCGGAGACTCATTGCCTTCTCCAAGCCCTTCTCCCCCATGTTCTTAAGAAGCAATAGGATCATCTAAGCCATAAAGAGCTTTTATTTGTTCCTCTTGCGACCCGGGTTGAGAGGCGGACGGAGGAGTGACCTGGAGAACCGAGGGAGGAATAATTGGAGGAGGGGAAGTTTGAACAATGCTCGATGTTTTCTCTACAGAAGAAAAGAAGTTAAAGTCAGTAAAGAGAGGAGATAAAGGCTCATTGAGGTTCAGGAAATAGTCGAAAAGCTCATCGAACTCATAAGAAGCAAATGAGCAGTCTTCTTGGGCAAGATTAACAGTAGAGTTACCTGGAGAAGTCGGCTTCCTGATATCAACCTCATAAGCCTGTGCTTCGGCGCTCTCTTCGCCTTCATCTCCACCCTGTATACTTGTAATCTCAGTTGTAACTTTAACCAGGGATGGAGAATGAGAACTGGAGCCAATAATGTCGATTTCGGCTGAAGGAGAAGGCTGGACTGGAATAGTCGAAGTAGTTTTTCCTAACCGTTCCCCTTCTTCCATTTCAGCTCTTAATTTTGCAAGTTGTTCTTTTTCCTTGGCAAGAGCAGCGCGAGCATCTTCATCCAAGTAATGCTCCTCAAGAGCTGATTCGGCATAGCCAGCACCCTTACCGCCAAGCATGTCAAGTGCAGCCTCCCACACTTCAGCCAGTGTAACTTCATATTTGGGGCCTAGAAAAGAGAGACTACCGTGCCCCAAGATGCTGTGCAGGTAGAAGTCAAATAATGTCGAGCTGATGATGGTCTTCGTTGCCTCATGAGATTCTTCAGCTGCAATTTTACCGGCAACGGCCTCATCACGCTCTCTTTCAGCTTTGGAGAGTTGAAGCTTTAGCATTCGAATCTCCGTCTCTTGGGAGCTGGTCTTCTTCCGAAGCTCTGCAATATTAGCAATATAGCTCTCACTGATTCTTTTTTGCACTTCGAGCCTGTCTTCGGCGTCCTTTTGGCCGGCATGAGCATCTCTCACTTGTTTCTGAAGCACTTCTTCTTTTTGAGTGTAGGAAGTAGAGGAAGTGGCGAGTTCTTCTTTAAGCTTCTCGACCTTCGGTTTAAGCTCTTCATTATAAGTAGTAATGCTCCTCATCTCAGTATCATGTTGCTCAAGAACCTTTTGCCACTCAGCTTTGTCATTTTCCATAGTAAGCATGGCCTCGAGATTCGCACGGTTTACCCTTTGAAGCTTGTCAACAAGCTTTTGCCAGTTCGACATTCTTTCAATATCAAGTTTGACGGCATCGAGATTTCACAGCATGGCGGCCTTGTCAATAGGGACCAAATCAAGATCGAACCGCACTACCTTTAGGCGCCACTGTGGAAACCGGCTTTGCAGAGTGGCTGGGCCTGGTCCAATTTGAAATTTAGGCCTGTTAACTATTGCTTGAATGTCTGTCTTCCCGAGAGCAGGAGAGATAGAAGGAATGTCAAGTGAGACGGGAGTAGTGACCTTTTCCGGAGTTGTAGAAGCATGCTTTTCGCCGTGCCGGGCACGCTTGCTTGGGTCCTCAACTATGTGGCTTTTTCCCCGATCATCATGCGACTTTCTCTTGTGAGAATCGTCACCTCTCTGGGAAGAATCGTCGCGCTCTTCCTTTTCTTTCCTCTCATAACACTCTTCTTGAGCCCTCCTCTCCTGAGCCTTTCGGGCGGCTCTCTCCTCATCGGTTTCTCTATGAACGGGAAGGTAGCGCCTATAATCATATTGACTACGCCTCCCATAGCGCTGAAAGTCATCATAGTAAGAGCCGCTGTGTCCCATCGGAGAATCTGAAATAAAAAAAAAAGACAAGTCTTAAAGGTCTTCAGAGAAAAGAAGTGTAACTGTAGAATCTTCAAAGTACAAAGAATTAGGTGTGTGAAAATGCCGAAAGATTCTAAGTGTGTGTGATGTGCAAACTACGCGTATCAAACTACGAACCACTCTTCGATTGCGGAGTAGTTGTGGGGGTGGTAGTTAACGTCAACTCTTTGGTCGACGGAGCTTGTTGCAAAGAAGAAGTCGCTTCCACTACTGAAGAAGAAACCCTAGTAGTGATAGGGTCATCTTTAAAGATCTCCTGTGAGGTGGCAAAGAGGTCGCTCAACCCTTCGAAAGTGTCGTCCCCGCTCTGCCTGACAGGGCTTGTTTTCCTGGCTTCTTCGCCAGACTTCTGTGAACGTTGAGGAGATCCCTGAGGCTCTTCTTCCTCAATAACTGGGGCAAGTGTGAATTTGTCAAACGACCCCGCAACGTCGACAATAGTAGATCACTTCACCAGAGAAGTTTCAGGAGCAGGATCTTTTGGTATGGGTGCGTCAGAAGAAACCGGGGCATCTAATGCTCTAGCCGGGGAGTCTGGGACCTCATGAGGATGTGTAGAACGAGAAATGTGTAAAAGCCCGTACTGATGCAAAAGTTCATCCCTCAACAAAAAGTTTACACTTCTCTCTTTCGCGGCCACGACACTCAGTCTTTCAAAAACTTGCTTATGGATTGGGTCTCTAGAAGGGAGAGGAAGTGCTGAAAAGAGAAAAGAATGAGATTAGCAATTGATAATTCGGATCTCGGAAAAGTTTGGAAATGGAGAAAATAGAAACAGGTAATCTTACTTCCTACTCTCCAGATGGCATAAAACCCTGGGGGGCAGCGAGCAAAGAAAAACTGATTCAGAAATCCATGAACACTTTCAGTAAGATCAGAAATAAGCTTGCGGTTTCTTGCACTTCTCACAATAATAAGGGAAGGATGGTCTTTACTCTTTGCAAACGAGCATAAGTAGCAAATTTCTTCAAAACTCGGCAAGCGATCAAGAGTTCTCCTAAACAAAACACACAACCCCATCAAAATGGCGTAGCCATTAGGATGAAGTTGGAATGGAGAGATTGTCAACCGAAGGAGAAGGGTTTGGAGGAAGTCGTTAAAAGGAGGAATCGCCCCACTTAAGCACATTTGACGATTGACTGCGACAAAACCATGAGGAGGACTATCGGCAGTATCATTTGGTCCGGGTAGTAGAGCATCATTTTCAGCAAAACCAAATTGAGTACGTAGCTGAATAAACGCTCTCGGAGTTAGGATAGTCGGAGTTCTCTCTAGAGGATTCTCTATGGGAATAGCTATCGGGAAGGTCTCTTCAGCTTGAGCTACCCCTTCTTCTTCTTGGTGGGAAGTCATTCTACACAAACAACTGGATATTCAAACATGAAGGTGCACGTTTCCTAAAGTGTGTAGAGTGTTGTGTAAAATCAATCAAGCAATAAGCAAATGTAACTGGAATAAAAGCTAGCAAGTATTTGTCAGTTATAAAGTCCAGGGTTCATTGTTTTAATATGCGAGTGTAGTGTTGATGCAAACAAATCAGTTCAAGTTAGCGATGCCTTGCATTAATACTTCACTTTAGTTGATTGGTTCATAGCATTTCATACAGTGTATTTAAGTTGATTACTTTATGTCGACTAATATGTCATTTGATGTGGGCAGTCAATGGCAGTATATTCGCCTTGGTTTTTGCGATTGTTGTTTTTAGCAGGTTGTTAGCGCATGAGTTAATGTGGTCTGTGAAATAAGGCAGCAAAGTTAAAATAATCCAGGATTTAAGCAGTTCAGTCCAGTAGATTAAGTTAAGAATTCAAATTGGAACTATGCTTTCAAGTGAGAACTCGAGTTGGGCATCCAAGTGTTAACTCGGCGGCGACCCAAGGAGTCTCTCACAAATGAAGATTAAGTTTCTAATTCTTTAGATCGGTGGCTCTTTAAGTTGTAAGAAGTAGGAAGGGTAAAGGCTCCGGTTCAAAAAGTAGTGTGAAATTCCCCAAGGGTTAACTCGGCCATGGTTTAAGGGTTAACTCGGCCACCGTTTAAGGGTTAACTCGGCCACGGTTTAAGGGTTGGATCGGTAGAAGATTAGTTCGGCAGTTTTCTCCCCCAATGGTTAACTCGGCCACGATTCAAGGATTAGGTCGGCCAAAGATTAGGTCACCCAAAATCACTGGGTCACATCCAAGTCAGTATCTCATTCCCTTCAACCCGTTAACCCGTTAGCCACTCCATCCACAAAAAACCCTCATTCCATTCATGCTTTTTCGTTCATGATATAGGATCATCCAATAAACCAGTTCGAAACCACTACAAGTTCAACACCTTGCAATCCTAACACAAATCAAAATCAACTAGCCAGAAGCAGTAAACCATCTCCATCATCTTGTCGATCATTTAGAGCCGAAACCAAGCAAACTCGAGCTCACAAACTGCTGGTGCAATAAGGTTTGTAGTAAAGCAGCGCGCAAGGGGTGGGTTCGGTTTGAATGTAATTCGTGAATCGATGACAATAAGGGATCAAGAGAAGAGCAGGTTTTACTTACGTGATGAACAACAAAGACTATCGGTGATTGTTTGGAATGGAATCGCCTTTTGGAGCTTGAGAAAGGTTTTAATGGCAGAAGCAAGAGAGTAAGCAATGAGAAGAAAGGAGAGAATATGCGACTTATAGTAGAGAGACCTGAAGCGGCGCGTGTGACCAAACTGTTAGGTCGTACACGACCTACCGACCTAAAGAGTGGACGAGTTAGAGGATATCGAAGCACACGACCTAACCAGTAGGCGTATACTTCGAGGGGCAATTGTTAACTCCGCCTCAGTTTTGACTCAGCGACTTGAAACGATACCGACCTAACAGGCTAAGAAGAATGCCGACCTAAGGCCCAAAAGGTTGCCGACCTAACGCTTTAGCAAGGTTGCCGACCCAACTGTCTAAAACAAGGTGGCTACCGACCTAACGTGGGTACTGGCCTAAGGCCTAAGAGGGATACCGACTTAAGACTTAAAAGAGGTGCCGACTCAATGCTTGGACAAAGTTACCGATCTAAGTTTTGACACGGTTGCCAATCTAAGATGGATGCCGATCTAACTGCCTAATCCTTAAGAGGGATACCGACTTAAGACTTAAAGAACGCCGACCCAAGATAGCTACCGACCTAAGATAGCTACTGACCTAAGTCGCAGCCGACCTATGACTAATGTTAAGCCATTCACGACCCAAGCAAAGGAAGACAAGTTCAATGCAGTTACTTGGCACAGTGGCCTCTTAACTCGTACACGATCCAGTTGCCAGTTAACTCGTTCACGACTCACGACCTAGCTTGAGTCGTCCACGACCTAAAGCTACTAGATGTAAGCCCGATGCCGTATTACTGACATGAGATTATGTTGACTCGGGGGCGACCTGGGACTTGTGCAAATGAACCTATGTGAAACCATGGAGGGGCCAGATGAGTCGGCCACGACTTATCTTAGACCGGTCATGACTTACGACCTAAGGAGGGGATTTCCCCTATAAATACCAACCTACCTCAAGCATGAAAAGGACTTTTGGCGAATCTCTTTAAGCGTCGATATTCTGCTGAATTCTCGACTCACTCGATACTTCAAGTATGAAAGGCATTTCAACTAACTTCGGGAGAAAATCTAACACAATCTACATGGATTCAAAGAATTCTTCTGCATCAAAGTTCTAGTTGTTTGTCTCATCAGAATTGTAATTGAAGATTGTTGTAAAGTTGTAATCGATTCAGTAATAAAGAGATTTAAAGTGGACGTAGGCTTACCCTAAGCCAAACCACTATAAAAACTGTTGTTTTTTCTGCTTTCTCTGTGATTTCTTTACTAGTTTTTTTAGTTCCCGTGTTCACGGGTGGTGCTTTCGCTCAACTTCAATCTACAACGGGGTGTTAGCGTCTGATTTTTACGTTAACAGAGGAGTTATTAGAACAAGGGCATGTTTAGGAGAGCTTGAGTCCTTGTGCAGTGCCAGCCTTATTGGTACCGAAGAAGGATGGGACTTGGCGGAAGTGTACGGACAGTCGGGCTTTAAACAAGATCACTGTGAGATACAGGTTTCCTATGCCGAGGTTCGATGATTTGATTGATCAGTTGAGTGGAGCTATTGTATTTTCAAAGATTGACTTGAAGAGTGGATACCATCAGATTCGTATTAGACCGGGTGATGAGTGGAAGACTTCTTTTAAAACTAGAGAAGGTCTATACGAATGGCGGGTTATGCCGTTTGGCTTGTCAAATGCTCCTAGTACTTTTATGAGAGTAATGAACTAGATTTTCGGACCATTCATTGGGAAGTTTGTAGTAGTTTACTTTGATGATATTTTGATCTATTGTGGGAGTATAGAAGAGCATATCCAGCATTTGCGAGAAGTGCTGTTGATTCTACGAGAGGAGCAATTTTATGCTGCTACAAAGAAGTGCTTGTTCATGACGCACAGTGTTTTATTTCTGGGATATGTTTTGTCGAAGGAGGGCATTCTTGTGGATGAAAGTAAAGTGGAAGCTGTCAGGAGTTGGCCACAACCCAAGACAATTACTGAATTGAGGAGCTTCCATGGATTGGTATCTTTTTATCGAAGATTCATTCCACATTTTAGCAGTGTGATGGCACCTGTAACCGATTGCATAAAGGGAAAGAAGTTTGTGTGGACAGAGGAAGCAGAGTTAGCTTTTGAGAAGGTTAAGACACTTTTAATGTCAGCACCAATTCTAGTTTTTCCGGATTTTTAGTTGTTGCTTGAATTACATACTGATGCGTCGAAGGTTGGGATTGGTGGAGTATTGAGTCAGAGTGGAAGACCAGTTACTTATTTCAGTGAGAAGTTTTCTGGAGGCAAGTTGAAGTATATCACTTACGATGTGGAGTTTTACGCGATTGTTTAAGCTGTGAAGCACTGGAGACATTATCTATTTCAGAAGGAGTTTGTTCTCTATACTTATCATGAAGCTTTGAAGCATTTGCAAGGACAGGACAAAATTTTAGCTAGGCACACTTCATGGGTCGCGTATTTGTAAAAGTTTACTTTTGTTGTAAAGCACAAATCAGGGATGACGAACCGTGTAGCAGATGCATTGAGCAGGAGGAATCATTTGTTGACGACGATGAAAGTTGAAGTGACGGGATTTGAACTATTGCCAGAGTTGTTTGAAGAAGATACTTTACGAAGATTGTTGAGAAAGTCAAGGATGGGAGTACTTATGAATTTGTGTTGGCATATGGATTCTTATTCAAGGGGAATCGATTGTGCGTACCAGATTGTAGTTTACGGATGAAAATTGTGAAGGAATTACATAAAGAAGGCCATGTAGGTAGAGATCGTACATTGCAGTTGATTTCTCAATCTTATTTTTGGCCGTCAATGAGAAAAGAAGTTGAAAAGTTTTTTCAGAAATGTCATGTTTGTCAAGTTTCGAAAGGGACAGCTACAAATGCGGGATTGTATATGCCATTACCTGTACCTTCCAGACCATGGGTTGATATCAGCATGGATTTCATTTTGGGTTTGCCAAGAACTCAATGGGGAAATGACTCTATATATGTTGTGGTGGACCGGTTTTCGAAAATGGCACACTTCATAGCCTGTAAGAAAACAGCTGATGCCGTCCGAGTTGCTCAATTATTCTTTAAAGAGGTGTATCGACCACATGGGCTACCTGAATCTATTGTTTCTGATTGAGATACTAGATTTCTAAGCCATTTTTGGTTGAGTTTGTGGAAGATGGTCGGAATGAAGCTGAATTTTAGTAGCGCTTACCATCCGCAAACTGATGGGCAAACGGAGGTGGTTAATAGATCGCTGGGGAATTTATTACGGTACCTTGTGAAGGATAATCTGAAAAGTTGGGATGTGAAGTTATGTCAAGCGGAGTTTGCTCATAATCATGTTATCAACCGTAGTACGGGTTTCAGTCCATTTCAAAATGTATATTCAAGCTTACCAAAGGGGCCGTTGGATTTGACAATAGTGCCACAACCGAAGGGGACAGTTAAGCGGGCTGCTGATTTTGTTGATGGATTGACAGAATGCCATAGAATCGTTCAGGAACGATTGGAGAAGACGAATGAGAAGTATAAACAAATGGAGGATAAGAAACGAAGAAGTATTATCTTCAAAGAAGGAGATTTTGTATATGCAGTATTGACCAAGGATCGATTTCCTGTTGGTACTTACAACAAACTAGCTGCTAGAAAGATTGGTCCTTTAGAAATCATAAAGAAGATCAATGATAATGCGTATCAGTTAAGATTGCCGGAAGAGTTTCATACTTCTGATGTTTTCAATGTCAAACACTTAATTCCGTATTATGAGGAGGAACATATCGAAGATGACGAGAGTGTGAATTCGAGGACGAATTCTTTCCAACAAGGGGAGGATGATGAAGCGCGTACCTCAATTCGATCAAATCGAAATCGCCGCAGCCTAGGTCGCGAACGACCTTCTCCAGATCGCTCTTCCAGCCTAGCTCGCGAACGACCTTTGCAACTCTTCCACTTTCAATCGAGCAAACAAAACCCTACCGCGAATTCCCCCCCCCCCCCAAGGTCGCGAACGAGCTACGAGCTCCAGTAGGTCGTTCCAATTTAACTCGTCTGCCTCCTTAGGTCACCCGCGAGATACTCCAGAAGGTGAACGACCTATGCCGCTCCTCTCTAACTCGGTACCGTCCTCCTTTTAGGTCGTGAACGAAGTAAAGTCTCTGCCAATTCCTAAGTCGCGAACAAGATTCCTTAAGTCGCTGATTGTTTTGTTTAGGTCGTTGATTTTAGGCCGCGTGAGTTGTACTTTAGGTCATTGTGTTGTAAATATGTTATGTCCTATGCTGTAACGCGTGAAGTTGGTGTTGTGTTGTCTTTGTTAGTTTGTTAACGACCTATGTAAGGTCGTAGGTCGCGGTTGTTAGGTCGACCGCCTGCAGGTCGTGAGTACTGTGCTGTGATGTGTAGTCTATACATAGACGTGTTGGGTCATTTGTAGCGTTGGTTGAATTTTGAATAAATTTTTGTTTGTGAAGCTTCGTGCCTCCATTAAATTGGTAGTTGAGTGTAATCTCCTATCTCCACTTTCGAATATTCGAGTGCGCTCGAATCAACGATTGTTGAAGCCAATTCACGGAATCAAGTGCGCTTGATCAACGTTCGAAGAATTAAAGATCTTCTCTCACGGTATCGTGCGCGATCAACGTGTCGAAGATTGCTAAAGTCCGGTATCTTCGTGATAAATGGATTTGTGCCTTACGGTATTCCTAAATTCATCGATTTATCAACAATTCACCGATTATTTCCGCTAATCGTGTGTGATCCTGGACAGATTCGATTTACATCATCGAATTCTCTTATTTGGCTGCATCAATGATGCAGAATGCTATAAATCCAAATCATTCGCAAGAGTTTGAAAAGTGAGTACTATTATACGTTGGCACTTGTATTTTGACTTACGTTAATGCAAAATATTTGACCTTTTTTGTATTCCTAGTGTCGAAGATGCATTTACTAGTTGTGATGACGATGGTGTCAATTATCATGTTTATAATCCATAGGAGACTTGTCGGCTATTGGATAGCATGGAAGTTGCTTTTGCGGATGATGAGGATAGAACTTGGATACATCGATGGAAGTTAACAATGATGCAATCATATATATAGACATTGAGGAGGCTTATTATGTAAATGAGGACGAAGAACAAATTACATATGAAGATGCTCTATTTGACGATTTATGCACGACTTCAATGATGGTGAAATTAATAATGGAAAATTGTCAAGTAGATGTGGAAGTTTTTGGAAGAGAATATGCGGAGAAAGATCCACGAGTTGGGTTAATTTTTGAAAGTAAGCAGAAACTTGTTGAACAATTATGTGAATGGACGATTAACTGTTCAGTTTCATTTCAAATTCTAAAATCGCGTGCAAATCAATACACGGTCCGCTGTGATATGGAAGAAACATGCACTTGGCGAGTTCATGCAAGCCTTTCGGTAAGAAAATTTTCAAATTGGTGGAAGATAACTACATATGGTGGTTATCACACTTATTGAAATAAAACCATAACTCAAACCATTAATAGGTTATTGCTAAGTTTATATGTAGTAAAATACTTTCATTGATTAAAGATAAAACAAACATGATTGCAAGAACTGTTCAAGAGACAATGTCCAACATGTTTCATATTAAAGTGAGTTATTTTCGAGGTTGGCATGGACTACAGAAAGCTATTGCAATGATTTATGGCGATTGGGAATCGTCGTACGCGGAATTGCCGAAATATCTTGGAGACCTACAGCGTACCAACCGAGAACCATATATGACGTTATTTATAGTCATGGTGTTTTTAATGGTACTTTTTGGTCTTTCGGACCTTTTATTTAAGGCTTCGACCACTGTCGATCCATATTGTCTATTGATGCCACTCATTTATATAGGAAGTATCTGGGTACATTATTAGTAGCTACTGGGGTCGATGCAAATAAAGGGCTATTTCCTTTAGCTTTTTCTATTGTACAAATAGAGTCGTGGAAAACTTGGAGTTGGTTTATACGTCACATATGGAATTATATTACATCCGTACGTATTAGATGTATCACCTTTATCTCGGATCGTATTAAAGGAATTCCACATGCGCTTAGAGAAGCTTGCCAATTGAACATCATCGCTTTTGTATCTGTGATATTAAAGCAAATTTCAAGAAAGCGGGGTTTGGCATGGATGATCTGCAAAATTTATTACACGCATGTGCCACGGCATTGGAAGTCGTAAAATATTACGATCTTCGAAAGCAGTTGAAGCATGTAAATCGAGATGTCGATGCGTGGATTGAAAGAAGTTTGAAATACCAGTAATCAAGCTGGACTGTTAGTCATTACGGCGGAGTAAGATTCAATATGATGACGACCACATTTTCGAAAGCTTTGGCCGTGTGCTCAAAGGAACTAGGAATTTACCTATCAGATCATTGGTTGCACGTACGATTCATTGACTGAATACTTCGTCGAACGACGAACTGTAAGGAAAGAGTGGACGTCGCAGCTCGCACCTTGGTGTGAAGCATTAGCGCGGAGAAGATGGAAGAATCGAGGCTCATGTCTATAGAGAGATACAGCTTCGTTGAATGGCAGGTGAAAGATGTGCATATGTTCGATTATACTGTAAATAATGAAGATAATGTTGCTAAATGTTCATGCAGCATGCCAACATTAGATCATTTTCCGCGCTCCCATGTGTTAGCGGCTTGTTCACATGGTTCGAGTGGTGCTAATAGAGCTTATTTTGACTTAATCTTCACATGGTACATGAAGGCTATGTATTCCGCATCTTATGCTCCTTTATTCCACCCTGTACCAGATAATCGACATTGGAACGTATACGATGGTCCAATTATACAACCACCGCTTGTGCGTAGAAATTCTGGTCGTCCTCGGTCTACTCGAATAAAAGGTTTCATGGATCCGCCATCTTCATCTGGCCATTAAAAGATGTAGCAAATGTGGTTTTATTGGCCACAAGAAGAAAACTTGTTCGCGTTGAATTGTAATAGAAGTAAAATGTCTATGTTGATATATGACTTGTTGAAACTTTTTTGGATGTTGTGGCATGCCCTTGACTTTGTTATATGATGGTGTTGTCATTCGAATGGTGTTTGCACATTATATAGAATGTTGTTCAGACTTTTTGTATGGAATTGTGTGATTTATGGTCTTGAAACAACTATCTATCTCAGATAGGACCAAAAACACACTTGCGCATATATAAAATGCACAAGCTATGTTGTCAGTATAGCTTGCGCATTCCAGAAATGCGCACACTATATGTAAAATATAACCTGCGCATTCCAAATATACACAAGTATAGAACTGGGTTATTTGCAACATTCCGCAAATGCTACAAAAGACCAAATGCAGCATTAGCGGATTGCTGTAAATAACCCAAAAATTGCTTGCGCATATTTGGAATGCGCAAGCTATATTGATAAAATATTTTGCGCATTCCACAAATGCGCGAGCTATTTTTTGGGTCAGTTCCAAACAAAGAGCTTCTCTGCCACACTGCAAATCAAAAAATTGCAAAACCCCAGACCCAAAATTCTAAACTGAGAGCATGCACACACCATTCCATTAACAATACCATCATAAAATAAAACAAATAACATGATCCAACTGACAATTGAAATCGTCCAAAAAATGTTGAATAGGTCGTACAATAGCATAGAAACATACAAGTCTACAACCCCTTACCCAACAAAGGAAACGACATTATTAAGCCCAACACCGTCAACCACGAATCCATCTAAGCTCAAGTGGGGTATCTCTTTTCTTCTTCTTCCGTTTGTAGACGATGTGAGCTAATCCTTGGCCTTCTTCGAATGTATGAGTGGATGTCGGAAGTGGAATTTGTTGTTGACTTGGCCCAAAAAAGAGTTCTTCTTGTTGAATTTTCCACTACGGCGGCTCTTGCGCATGCTCGTATGTCGGTTGTCCAACACATAGGTCACGACCCGAAATCCAGCATCCAAAAATCGACATCCAATACCTCACTTGTATTTGAATGCCGAAGATACAAACGTTGAACTCCAGTTCGATGGAGCTTATAACAACATTAGATGATACAACACATCGGAAAAAAAATGAATTTCATTGATAAATAACACTGATACAACATAGATACAACATTTGATTACAACAAATAACCACTATCATCAGAGTGTTATAAAAGATACAACAAAAGAACAACAACATCACAACGGAGAAACAACAGAGTCTTCAAAAGAATCCAACATAAGCACCTTCTCCCAAAACTTCAAAACTCCAAAATACTTCCAAAACAAAAGTTTCCAAAATCCGATAGCTACCAACCAAAGACTCCAAAAGACTTCTAGATCCAAATCTGAACTAGCTGCAGAACACGAGTAACCTGACTCTAGACTGCCCGTGTGGAAAATTATGGACACCTAGAGTTTAGGAAATGAAACAATAAACTCCGGGTCAGTCATGAGACTGGTATAAGTAAACAAAAACAGTTGTTTGAATAAAAAACAATTTACAAAAAATAAAACCATTATGCTTTTTGGAAAATGAAACCACCATAAGGCATCCCGCCACACACACAATTGGAGGAGATTTATCCTTATGATAGTCACACATGGTTGATACGAGAAAAATCCTTTTGATATTATTATTAGTGCATAGTGTAGAAAACATTTCGAAATTATAATATAAATCTTAGCCAGCATACTACCATTATAATATACCTACTATAGCTACCATGTTTTATGGCAGGTTACGACCACGCTGCATGGTAGGCTATACAACTAAAACCGTACAAGGCTTGTATTGTTTTGTTTGGATTTCCAACAAATGGTCAAGGCTAAGGAACTTCCTTTAATCGAAAGGGTACGCCTCTGGAGGGACACCCCAAGAACCTAACCGTACCTCTGCCAACACAAGGCTGGGTTACCTCTGTAACTAGGTAGCTAACTGTCATGAGTATGCCATCCCTCGGTCATAACCGACCTTTATCAAAGGCCATCAACACCAATAACTATTGTGGGCTTCATACCAAAATACCACTTATTATCCGGAAGGAAAGGCACATACCCTAAAGGACGTGACCCTCATAACCTTTCTGCTTCTTTTCTTGTTTTGACCATTTCCGAGGTGTGAGGTTCGATGAAGTCTCGTCCCATAAAGCTACGCTTTTCACAAAATCCATGCTTCGATCAACAATGATTAGCACTCAGCATGCCACACTACCAAATTGGGAGTATATCACTAATAACCATCAACTACATAACCTCTGAGCTAGTACGTCTCAGAGAAGGGTGTTAAGCTAAGAGAATAAATTCTCCGCCACCAAATAGAAATGTATATGAGAGAAGTCAGCTTTATAAATCAAAGTGTAATGTCTAGCATACATCCAACAAGTCTATCCTGGGTCTGAATGGAACCGAAGGCACTTCGTCCAATAAAGGAAGAAGCCCTTACAAATCCGAATATCAACAATCCCGACCGGGCTTCCCATCACATATGGAGATCTCTATACCGGAGCAACTCAGTGCAGAGACAAACGATAGGTAATCATTTCGTTCTTGAAGATAACCGGTCTTCAACCACTGTCTTCAAATGCACTCCCATTTCATTGTATCATTATTCGAAATAGGTTTTATGACTTAATGTCCTCGCCGGCTTAATCGAATAATGAGCGCTTATTTTAAAATATGTGGATATATAAGTCACAAAGATACACCATTAAGATTCGATGTGGGTTTCGGATAACAATTTAGAATTCGACTCCCTGTCGCATCGAAATTCAATGGTCGTTTAAAGACCAACAGTTTTTACCTTCACACAGTAATGTATCACAAATATCACAGCTCAATTCACAGCAATTCATATCATAAAGTATCACAATCACATATTAGAGATATCAACAAATCCAATGCATTCAATAATAATCAATCATCTACAAGTAGGATGAATTAATTGTGTGATTATAATTAATTAATCACAAAATTATTTTCATTAGTTATCCTTAATTAATGCATAATTTTCCTTAACTATAAATTAATTAATCCTTAAATATTAATTAATTAATACTTCATTATTAATTAACCTTAATTATTAATAATTAATCTTAGTTATTAATAAATCAACCTTTAATCAATAATTAATTGACCCTTAATTATTCTTCAATTACTTATATTAAGTAATTATTCTTTAAGTAGTCAACCTTTAATTACTTTCATTAATTAATCAATCTTTAATTATTTAAAAACTTAATTTATTAAAAGATAAATCATTTACCTTAATTAATCACTTAATTATCATTTAAAATCTTAATTAATAAATCTCGTAATTAATCATTATCAACACACAAATTACTTTAAGAGATTTACGTTAATTAATAATTTAAAAATATTTCATCTTAATTAATTATTTAATTACATTATTTATTTAAAATAAACTAAGAATTTATTTATAAATAATGTCATATAATTAATAAACTAAACTTAATTACTTTTACAAATAACTTACTTAAAACCTTTATTAATTTAAACTTAAATCAAAACAATTATTTAAGAACATGGATTAAAAATATTTAAATTTGAATTTTGTTTAAAGTTTGAAAATATGTTTTTATGACAACCCGAGACAGTCCCGAGTGTCACCCCGAGCTAAACACAATTTCCTTTGAGTCTTTCCCTGAGCCATCCCATTTTTTCCTTCGTTTTGTTTTCAAGTTTTTAAAACCCGATACGTACTCGTAAATACCAGAACTAAAACTCGAGCCAACACACAAATTTATCGAGATTTACTTCGAGAAAACCACCTTTCTTCCTCAACCCAGGCTACTGACACAAACCAGAATCATGTGCACGTGCACGTGCACCGGAGCTCTGACGAACTTCGATCAACCTTACTGCCTTCAACATGTCGACGACTATCTACTCAAGCCTTCAGACCACCCAGATCGACGATCACATATGCAAACCGAAATCAAGCATTTATACTACCTATTGGAACAAACCCAGTCACCCAAAATCACCTCGTACTTCCACCACTGACCATCAGAGGTCACGCGAACGTAACTAAAGCTTCAACGATGTCCAACACCTCAATTTCCCCATGTTCGGCTACCTCTAATCCACTGATGACGCTGCAATTTATCGAATTCCGACTAATACTAAAATGTGAGCTAAAACCCTAGATTAACCGCGTTCATCATCCACGATGATAAGGAATTTCATCGAGCATTTTTCTCAAACACCCCGACCTCCCAACGAGATTCAGCCATGATCGCGACAACCCACACATTGCCGATGACCAGAAATTGCGAAAAGTACCAAATCCGTTCAATCATGAATTCCTCGATCAATACTTCACTAAAAATTCTAATTTTACTTTTAAAAATCATGATTATCGATGACGTGATAGATGGTATCGATGAATAAAGGAAATTTACCATTTGAATTTGACATGGTTTTAAAGTTTCTCTGTATACTTTAATTCTTTTAAATAAATTCAAACCAATTCTTCTCAAAAATATTCTTAAGACCTAGATCTTGATCATACAAACAAGTTTCTTTAAGATCTTGGAACCTAAAATGAATTAGAGGAAGAGAATTTAATTTGGGAAACGGTTTTTTGAAACCTAGAAACTAAAAACGGAAGTGAATATGTCGGTTCCCAAACATGCACAGACAAATATATATATTTTGTATACATATAAACATACTTTCATACACTCAAATATTCTTCACAGATTCACTCCACAACATCAAGCATAGATCAGGTTTAAAAGGTGTTTACTCACCTGATACTTGAAATAGAAAGCCTGGAAGTGTATTTTCTTTTGAATTTTAGAAAAAACTGGAATTTGTTTTTGGGCCTGGACATGATTATGATGCTCTGATCTAGCTTAGATGAATTTGTGAAGAAATTGAAGACTTGAAATAGATCTTGGTTTTAGTTTGGTTTGTTTTAAATTTTCTGGTTTGCACTTTCTTTCCTCAGATCTGCTTTGATCTTCAACTGTTTGATGTTTGAGATGATTTTTTGAACTTTTTTTGTTTACTTTGTTTCTAGTTCTGGTTTTTGATTTTCTTAGATTTTTGAAAGTAAAGATAAAAGAAATGAGAAGGGAGAGGATAGATGTAACGACCCAGGATTTCGGCCCCGGTTATTTTAATAAATGTTTAATCTAATTAAATATGGAATGTGAATTGTTCATATTTAAATGAATATGATTTTGGAAATATTGCCATCAATTTATACAAACTGTATTTTGAAAGGAGATTGATCTGGAAAATTGAAATAAGTATTTCAATAATATTCACAATAAAAATCTATCTTATATAATTACTTAAAATACTTTACATTATTTATATTTAGTATGAAATAATACACATTGATAATAATGTTTGAAATTCTAAAATAAGTATCTTAACAATATTATTAATAAAATTTAACTCATTAAATTAAAATGCTATACATTGTTAACATTTGTTAAATGAATACATATGCTTGATAATGTTTGAAATTTAAAATTTAATTCTAGCAATACAAAATATAAATGTAAATAAATACAAATGAACCATAAAAATGAGAATAAGTGTAAATATAACTTATGACTCTAATTCAAATATTAATGGCTAAAATAGAAAATATAAGATATAAAATATAAATTGATGATAATGTTCAATACAAAATATTAATATTTATAAAAATATAAATATAAACAAATAAGTAAACTCATGAATATAAGTTTATTGTTTAAAGCTAAAATATAAATGGAAATAAATACAAAGATAAGTATAAATAAGTAAATCATATATATTGTACATAATTAAAATATTGTTAGCTGAAGAAACATAACATTTAAATTGCTTCCATCTCAGCCAACATTTACCTGCAAAAATAAAAATAATAATAAAGTGCATATCTCCATACAAATATGTATGCTATAGTTCAGAATTGAAGTTAAGAAAAAAATAATTTAGTAACAAAACAAAATATCTTTATAACCAAAGCTTCATACATAAGCCAAGAATTCACAGCAAATAAAACATATCAATACAAACAAAACCTAAGATATCTTATACAAAATATTTGTGTCAGCCAATACTAATTAGTGTATACTAATTCAAGAGACAAAACAAAGTTTGCCAGCAGCATATTGTACAAACACAAAAGAAAAACTGCAAATATCTATATACAAATCCTTGTGTCAGCTAGCATTTGATATTGTGTTAGCGTATGAGTAAACATATACATTAATTAGCCCACTTTTATATCTGGAAACATAATCTTTCAGCCGAAATATGCCTTTCATTCTGGTTTAATACCTCAGTACATAATAAAATAAAGCAAATATTATATTGTAGTAAAGCTTGTTCCAGAAGACATTACGTTCAAAGTTATATATATATATATATATATGTGTGTGTGTGTGTGTGTGTGTATGTTCATTATTCATCATTTCTTATCCTTAAGTCCATTTGCTACTGCAAAAGGAAAAAAAACAAAAGCCTAAATAAAAACCTGATACAGCAAGAAGAGTTACGGCAATTCGAAAACTTCATACTGCAGACATCTGTTTCCATCCTCTGTTTCAAGTTTCAACAGTAATTCATCTTGGTGAGTAAACTTATTTAAATTCTAACTTTTAATAATTACTTCTGAAAAACAATTGACAGGTTGATGTTTGTGTTCTGGAATGTTACTATTTACTGTGAGTAAACCTATTATTTGATTGATCTATGACATTCTGAGTTGCTATATAGATTGAATAAGAATTTGTATTATCCAGTGCACAGCAAGAATTTTAGCAACAGTTTCTATATCTTATGCTTACAGAACATCAACAGTAGGGAATTTGTAATATTTCTTTTTGCAAATACTTTGTACATAGGAATTTAAGTTGAATATACTTATAGGAAAACTGAAATCGTGACCTGGAGTTAAGTTTTGATGGTGGCAGTGAAGTTCAAACTCTGTTTATTCAAAGTTTACAGTGGAAACAATTAATATGTGTAAACTCAAAGATTTTAAATTTGTAAATTTGATAATATACTTTGATTTCATACACATAGCAATGATTTTTAACATGAAAATTATGATTTTTAATTATATGATTCAGGAACAGTTTGAATATGAACACAAATTACCTTTTTGTTGGTTATGGGAAATTCAGTAAATTTCAATCGTTGAAATTTCATATGAAGTAAGTTTGAAGATGTAGGAACATAGGAAAAATGTTAAATATTTTTTTTAATGTAAGAAATTGGGAAATGGAGCAAAAGTAGGGTTATGGGTCTGTATCTTGTGGGTTCGGTTCGTTGATGAACGCGACACCAGGGCGCAACCGAGTGTCGAGGGGTTTTGGGAGGAGTTAGGAGGTGTTGTCGGCGATGTATGGCCGAAGTCACGTCATCTCAAGTGTTCGCGATCGTGTGCACGTGGTGAATTGTCTACTGTGTACGAGTTCCTGTTCAACTTTTTAGTCGAATTTTGATTTCGTGAATTTTTGGTTGAGCTGGGCTTCGAATTCGAGTGTGGGAGTGGCGAGTGATTTGTGGATGAAGTCAGGTGGCGATGGCGCGGTGGAGGACCGCCGTGCACGGCGGCAGAGAAGGGTCACTGGGTGTCGACTCGAGTGAATCTCGAGTATGACAGCGTGATGCTTCGGGTTTGTTCCTGGGTATATGGTTGAGCGCGTGTGTGAGGTGTAGCAATTTAAAACTTTAAACTTAAAAAAAAAGAACAGAAGTATAAGAAACAGGGGAGAAGAAAAGAAAGGTTGGGGTGACGCGAGGAAAACGCTGGGAATCTCGTGCTCTACCCGAGTGTGTCGCGTGGTTGTCTTCGGGTTTTAACAAATCCCAGGAATTTGTTACCTATTATATTATGTTCAAGTAAATTAAGCTAAGTATAAACTATATTATTTGTGTGACTAAATTGTTTAAGCCAAGATGAATTGTAAGCTTTACTAATATGAAATGAGTAATGAATTTAAAACAAGTTAATTAAGAAGACAATAAATCTTATAATTGTAATTTAATAAGTTGTATAAAATTTTAATTAAATTTGTGAGTAAAGAATTTAAATAATAATCTTGTGTAAATCCATTGTAATTAAGAATTTAATTAATCGTTTGAAGTTGATTAATTAACAAATCGTAGTTAACGAATTAATTAAATAATTGATGATTAATTAAGCAATTAATAATAAATAATTGTGTAATTGAGTTTTATAAATCAATAATTAAGGTTATTGATTAGTAATTAAGAATTAATTCATTTATTAAGTGAATAATTAATAGGTAATTAATGAATTGAAATAAGTTAATTTAGTAGTAATTGATTAAGCAAAGAATAAAATATATTTTATTTTTAAGCAGGCAATTAAGTTTAAAACAAATCAAACTTGTTGATATGAATCGATGATTCTATTTGATTGATTCTGATATGTATTTATATCCTGTGATGTTCTGTGATATTCTAGATATATCTGCGATGTTTGTATATGATTTATCTGATGTTATTTATCTGTGTTAAATTGCTTTGTGAATTCAGTTGTTAAATTTAAACTGTTAAGTTAATTAGACAACTTGGCCCTTAAAATGGCGTTTGGATTCGAGGAGACGGGGATCGGAAGAATCAAATTTGATTCTCCGAAAACCACATCAATCCAAATTAAACGTTAGGTCGTGAATCCTGAAATGAAGATCAAGATGATGTATTCAGAATGCAAGGGTTATCGTCGTTGACTCTGAGGGTGATTCCGAAACGAGTGTAACGAGATAATGCCTTCGGTTTCGTTCAAACCCGGAACGAACTTGTATGGATTGAATGCTTTCAGCACATCGTCAGGCGGACGATGAGCATTCTAAGTGATATGTTTTTTAAAGGTAATCGCAGCCTCAAGCCTCATCAACCGGGAATGGCTAAAACAGGGGAGATGCAGCAAGGTTAGGTGGGTCATGCCCAAGCAGGACAAGATATTTCCCCTGTCTAGATGTCCCTTTTATATTTCGGCTTAGTGGGTGGTTGGTCGCGCCAACCACGGGGTTTATCTTGTTCGGGGCTGTTCAGTAAGGAATGGTTTCGGCCTTGTGTTGCAGGGGGTCGGGAGTGATCTTCGGTACGGTGATCTAGGCCCCGTACTGTGACGGGCGGTACCCCAGTAGCCCTGCCATTGTTGGAAATCCATTTTCCCTACGAGACCCTACGGTTTTGATTTGTATTACCCACTTTCATGGCTAGTAGCTGGAATTTAATGAATGTAACAATTTCGACTATTTTCTATTTACTTGAAAACACTAGACACTATTACAATATCACTGGATTTCCTATGAAATGTTTTGGTTAGCGTAAGGTTAAAACTTACCCGTATTTATTTGTGGGACGTCTTACGTGATACCTTTATTTTCAAATGTTTTCAAAGTTAAACAACTTTAAACCGTTTACTCATACCAGACCCATGTCTGACCCGGAGTTTATATTTTGTGTTTCATAAACTCTTGGGTACTCAAATTTTTATGAGTAGCCAAGTGATAGGCTATGGACTTTGATTTCTGAAGGAGCTTGGAGCAGGAGATTCCAGACGTATATAGCTATATATATATATGTAATCCGCTGTGTTAATTGATGTATACTGTACCTCTGATGTATATAGTGATAGTTGTATGTATAACTTTCATATGTATTGATATTGTATAACTCTGATATATGTAAAAACTATGAAATATTTATGTGATATATTATATTTTGTTTCGTTCCGCTGTGAGATTCTGATGTTGTTGTTATTTCTTTCTCTTTCTTTTCTATTTCTATCCCTTTCTTTCTTAATGATGATACGTCTTTCTGGCAGTAGAAGGGCGGGTCGTCACAGTTGGTATCAGAGCATGGTTGGTGATAACGTTAGCTCTGGTAGGAATTACTCATAGAATAGAGTTTGTAGAACTGTAGAATGAGTTTGAGTGTATTAATAGATATGAGTGCGTACTTGTTAATGAATATAAAATTGATTTTATATTGAGTTGATTTATCTGTTGAGTGTTTATGGATTCTGGTCGATGTGTGGGACGCCATTTCATCGATAGGGATTCCTAAACTCTTAAACAAGATAGACCGACAGAATATTATTTTTAAAGTAGGGTAAATGAAATAATTTTACCCAAAATTATATTTAGATATAAAAGAAATATTTTTATGAAATAACTATATATACTTGGATGTTTGATTGTCAAATAAAAATTTAAATGTGAGTGGTTTATAACCAAATAAATTATTTAGGAATGATTTTAAATAAAAAGGAATTTAACTAAAATCTGATTAAACTAGAATTTAAGTCCTGGAAATTTGAAAGGTGTTTAAATGAATTTAAACAAAAGGATTTGGGAATTTAAAATCTTGGGAATGTTTGAAATTGTGTTTTTTCCAAATATTTGAAGGCAATAATGGAGTATTGTTTTGGAAAATATTGTTGAATGAAAATTGTTTGGAAAGAATTTGTGAAAGTAAGGAAGCACTGAACTCATTTCAGTCGTTGGAAAATAATCCTGATGGTGATGGCCACATCATCAGTATTCATTTTCGAGTTTCTAAAGTGATGGATTGCTATCAGGATAGTTGATCATGATATTGTTTGGACTTGTTGGGTATACAAGTTGTTTTAGAGATGTTCAAATAGAGAAAATTTGTTTTAGTGAAAACAAGTGTTTGGAATTTGAAAATTTGATTTGACATACCATGTGAGTGTGAGTAATTATCATTTCAAAATGGTTTTGGAAATGAAAACCGGGCAATTGAATTCTAAGAAATTCTATTTAGATAATGTGAAGTTTAAATGAATCAACTATGGGACTTGGAAAGTAAAGTTGATATTAATAAGAAGAAATCGGGAATTGTAATCCCGGAACTAAAATTTAACTTAAGTAGATGAAAATAAGAAACATATTGGAGCTTAACCTGAGATAAGTTAAATGGAATGGAAGTTCGAAATGAACTTATTTGGATATAAAACTGGAAGGTAAAATAATATGGAATTGTGATTATAAGATGAAATGACCCAAATGAGTAATATAAACTTTAAAGAAAACAAATAAGTTTTGAGCTTATATTTTGAGAAATAAATTTAAAGGAATGGCAAGTAGCCAAATTTAATTGGAGTTGAGTTGGAATAAAATTGAATTTCAATAAATTCAATCGAGTTATAAAATTGAATGGGATAAAAATTCTTATGTAAATGAGTAAATATAAATCAAGTAAGTCTTGAATTTGGTTAAAATAGAATTGGTGTGAGTTGTAAACAAATCTAATTCAGGCATAAATTGAATAACCTTATTATGAATAAATTCAATAATGAATTGTTAATGTAAACTAAAATTTAAGAGTAGATAAAGGAATAAACTAATTAGTGAATAATCGAGATTTGATTAAAAAAAATTAAATGGGAATTGGTGGAATAGAATAAACCTAAGTTGTTGGGTGAAACAGTTTGAAGAAAATAAATGAACTAAGTAAATTGTGAGATGGTTATTTAAAGTATTGGTTGTCGAATTTAATAAAATGGTTTGGAATCAAACTTTTTAAGAATAAAAGAAAATGCAATTAAAGGATTGTGAATAAATTAAATGTGGTGGAGTCAAGTGTAAAATTGAAATGGAATCAATTTAAAATGGTCATAAAGATTAAGTGATTATTTATTGACAATGATATTGTTAAATTGCATAAAGAAATGGGTTGTTACATTAAATGGGTTGTTTGAAGTAAATGAGAATTAGATAAAATTCTATGAATTATCGGAAGCAAAAGAAGTTGATTTTGAATATGAGTTTGCTTTGCTCAAATGGATTTTATGTCTAACCAAGTAAGTTGTAAATCACTAAACTAAAGAGAATAATTTGAGAATTGGTTAAAATTAATTGTGATAAGGATTGAAACCTTACATATGTGCTTATGAAAATATGTAATGGAGACTCTGTCAAAAACTTTTTCAGAATTTGAAAACTAAAAAAAAAAAAAATTAGCAACAAAACAATTTCAAGTTGGAAATTTAAAATAAATTAGTGAATGAAATTAATTTAAGATAAAGATAGAAATCAGTTTAAATGAAAGATAGTCAATAAGATTAAATATTCAGAGTGAAAGAAAATTTAAATTCACATGGAATTAGAAATTCAAATTGGAAATAAGTAGATATAAGAGGATATAAAGACTATGGTGGTAGAGTAATAATATAAGGGAAGTATAATGCTTATATTAAACTGGAGAAATGAATGGTGTAATTCTTAAGTAAAATTGATACTAAGAAAATTATTCCAAGTGGATAGAAATCAAAATAATGCGAATAAAAGAAAATTGATATGGTTGATAATCAACGGATATAAATACGTAGGATGTACGTATATTATTTTATTGGCATAACAATTTGATTCAGATTCGAGCACGGAATTTCGAGATTGTTATATCGATCCGAGTTAGGATTTTTCACTCGATTTTCGACGACGAACCATGGATATGGATTTTGATTAATTCTGGTAAATTCTCTATCATAGTTGTGACTATGCAAGGAGAATGACAGTCTTTGATCTAGAAACCAGTTCTGAGTCTGTACTAGGAAGTCGGGTGGACGATACTAGTTCGGAAGTGAAATTTTGTGATCGAGCAAGCGATCGGATTTGATATTGCGTACGAATGATCTATGTACATCGTACGAGCTTGATAAAATAAATATTGCAATTTTGTGGAGAGTAAATAAGATTTATGAAGAATTAATACTGTAAATTTCAGAATTGAATTTCCAGAATGAATGTCCGGAATTCATTGTGACTTCCATCTAAGGAAATTTGTTCATGACTCACCATTAGTTGTTAAACCAGTAATTTAGGAATCCAGTTTGGATTGTTAATCATCGAGAAACAAACTCTCGATAATCTTAGGGAAGTTATCCGAATTTATGTTCGGATAACTTGGGTTGTTAGTTAGGGAAAACTGTTTGGTTGTGTGTTAATATATGAATGAAATGTATATTTGAATGGTTGGTATAACAGTTTTTTTTTAAATTATCTTGGTTTTAAATTTCGGGGACGAAATTCTTTTAAGGGGGAAGGAATGTAACGACCCTGGATTTCGGCCCCGGTTATTTTAATAAATGTTTAATCTAATTAAATATAGAATGTGAATTGTTCATATTTAAATGAATATGATTTTGGAAATATTGCCATCTATTTATATAAACTGTATTTTGAAAGGAGATTGATCTGGAAAATTGAAATAAGTATTTCAATAATATTCACAACAAAAATCTATCTTATATAATTACTTAAAATACTTTACATTATTTATATTTAGTATGAAGTAATACACATAGATACTAATGTTTGAAATTCTAAAATAAGTTTCTTAACAATATTATTAATAAAATTTAACTCATTAAATTAAAATGCTAGACATTGTTAACATTTGTTAAATGAATACATATGCTTGATAATGTTTGAAATTTTAAAATTTAATTCTAGCAATAGAAAATATAAATGTAAATAAATACAAATGAACCATAAAAATGAGAATAAGTGTAAATGTAACTTATGACTCTAATTCAAATATTAATGGCTAAAATAGAAAATATAAGATATAAAATATAAATTGATGATAATGTTCGATACAAAATATTAATATTTATAAAAATATAAATGTAAACAAATAAGTAAACTCATGAATATAAGTTTATTATTTATAGCTAAAATATAAATGGAAATAAATACAAAGATAAGTATAAATAAGTAAATAATATATACTGTACATAATTAAAATATTGTTAGCTGAAGAAACATAACATTTAAATTGCTTCCATCTCGGCCAACATTTACCTGCAAAAAAATAAAAAAAATAAAGTGCATATCTCCGTACAAATATGTATGCTATAGTTCAGACTTGAAGCTAAGAAAAAAAATAATTTAGTAACAAAACAAAATATCTTTATAACCAAAGCTTCATACATAAGCCAAGAATTCACAGCAAATAAAACATATCAATACAAACAAAACCTGAGATATCTTATACAAAATATTTGTGTCAGCTAATACTAATTAGTGTATACTAATTCAAGGGACAAAACAAAGTTTGCCAGCAGCATATTAGTACAAACACAAAAGAAAAACTGCAAATATCTATATACAAATCCTTGTGTCAGCTAGCATTTGATATTGTGTTAACGTATGAGTAAACATATACATTAATTTGCCCACTTTTATATCTGGAAACATAATCTTTCAGCCGAAATATGCCTTTCATTCAGGTTTAATACCTTAGTGCATAATAAAATAAAGCAAATATTATATTGTAGTAAAGCTTGTTCCAGAAGACATTATGTTCAAAGTTATATATATATATATATATATATATGTATGTATGTATGTTCATTGTTCATCATTTCTTACCCTTAAGTCCATTTGCTACTGCAAAAGTAAAAAACAAAAAACAAAAGCCTACATAAAAACCTGATACAGCAAGAAGATTTACGGCAATTCAAAAACTTCATACTGCAGACATCTGTTTCCATCCTCTGTTTCAAGTTTTAACAGTAATTCATCTTGGTGAGTAAACTTATTTAAATTCTAACTTTTAATAATTACTTCTGAAAAACAATTGACAGGTTGATGTTTGTGTTCTGGAATGTTACTATTTACTGTGAGTAAACCTATTATTTGATTGATCTATGACATTCTGAGTTGCTATATAGATTGAATAAGAATTTGTATTATCCAGTGCACAACAAGAATTTTAGCAACAGTTTCTATATCTTATGCTTACAGAACATCAACAGTAGGGAATTTGTAATATTTCTTTTTGCAAATACTTTGTACATAGGAATTTAAGTTGAATATACTTATAGGAAAACTGAAATCGTGACCTGGAGTTAAGTTTTGATGGTGGCAGTGAAGTTCAAACTCTGTTTATTCAAAGTTTACAGTGGAAACAATTAATATGCGTAAACTCAAAGATTTTAAATTTGTAAATTTGATAATATACTTTGATTTCATACACATAGCAATGATTTTTAACATGAAAATTATGATTTTTAATTATATGATTCAGGAACAGTTTGAATATGAACACAAATTACCTTTTTGTTGGTTATGGGAAATTCAGTAAATTTCAATCGTTGAAATTTCATGTGAAGTAAGTTTGAAGATGTAGGAACATAGGAAAAATGTTAAATATTTTTTTAATGTAAGAAATTGGGAAATGGAGCAAAAGTAGGGTTATGGGTCTGTATCTTGTGGGTTCGGTTCGTTGATGAACGCGACACCAAGGCGCAACCGAGTGTCGAGGGGTTTTGGGAGGAGTTAGGAGGTGTTGTCGGCGATGTATGGCCGAAGTCACGTCATCTCAAGTGTACGCGATCGTGTGGACGAGGTGAATTGTCTACTGTGTACGAGTTCCTATTCAACTTTTTAGTCGAATTTTGATTTCGTGAATTTTTGGTTGAGCTGGGCTTCGAATTCGAGTGTGGGAGTGGCGAGTGATTTGTGGATGAAGTCATGTGGCGATGGCGCGGTGGAGGACCGCCGTGCATGTGCACGGCGGCGGAGAAGGGTCGCTGGGTGTCGACTCGACTGAATCTCGAGTATGACAGCGTGATGCTTCGGGTTTGTTCCTGGGTATATGGTTGAGCGCGTGTGTGAGGTGTAGCAATTTAAACTATAAACTAAAAAAAAAAGAACAGAAGTATAAGAAACAGGGGAGAAGAAAAGAAAGGTAGGGGTGACGCGAGGAAAACGCTGGGAATCTCGTGCTCTAGCCGAGTATGTCGCGTGGTTGTCTTCGGGTTTTAACAAATCCCAGGAATTTGCTACCTATTATATTATGTTCAAGTAAATTAAGCTAAGTATAAACTATATTATTAGTGTAACTAAATTGTTTAAGCCAAGATGAACTGTAAGCTTTACTAATGTGAAATGAGTAATGAATTTAAAACAAGTTAATTAAGAAGACAATAAATCTTATAATTGTAATTTAATAAGTTGTATAAAAATTTAATTAAATTTTTGGGTAAAGAATTTAAATAATAATCTTGTGTAAATCATTTGTAATTAAGAATTTAATTAATCGTTTGAAGTTGATTAATTAACAAATCATAGTTAACGAATTAATTAAATAATTAATGATTAATTAAGCAATTAATAATAATTAATTGTGTAATTGAATTTTATAAATCAATAATAAAGGTTATTGATTAGTAATTAAGAATTAATTCATTTATTAAGTGAATAATTAATAGGTAATTAATGAATTTAAATAAGTTAATTTAGTAGTAATTGATTAAGCAACGAATAAAATATAATTTATTTTTAAGCAGGCAATTAAGTTTAAAACAAATCAAACTTGTTGATATGAATCGATGATTCTATTTGATTGATTCTGATATGTATTTATATCCTGTGATGTTCTGTCATATTCTAGATATATCAGTGATGTTTGTATATGATTTATCTGTGTTAAATTTCTATATGATTTATCTAATGTTATTTATCCGTGTAAAATTGCTTTGTGAATTCAATTGTTAAATTTAAACTGTTAAGTTAATTAGACAACTTGGCCCTTAAAATGGTGTTTGGATTCGATGAGACCGGGATCGGAAGAATCAAATTTGATTCTCCGAAAACCACATCAATCCAAATTAAACGTTAGGTCATGAATCCTGAAATGAAGACCGAGATGATGTATTCAGAATGCAAGGGTTATCGTCGTTGACTCTGAGGGTGATTCCGAAACGAGTGTAACGAGATAATGCCTTCGGTTTCGTTCGAACCCGGAACGAACTTGTATGGATTGAATGTTTTCAGCACATCGTCAGGTGGACGATGAGCCTTCTAAGTGATATGTTCTTTAAAGGTAATCGCAGCCTCAAGCCTCATCAACCGGGAATGGCTAAAACAGGGGAGATGCAGCAAGGTTAGGTGGGTCATGCCCAAGCAGGACAAGATATTTCCCCCGTCTAGATGTCCCTTTTATATTTCGGCTTAGTGGGTGGTTGGTCGCGCCAACCACGGGGTTTATCTTGTTCGGTACTATTCAGTACGGAATGGTACCAGCCTTGTGTCGCAGGGGGTCGGGAGTGATCCTCGGTACGGTGATCTAGGCCCCGTACTGTGACGGGCGGTACCCCAGTAGCCCTGCAATTGTTGGAAATCCATTTTCCCTACGAGACCCTAAGGTTTTGATTTGTATTACCCACTTTCGTGGCTAGTAGCTGGAATTTAATGAATGTAACAATTTCGGCTATTTTCTATTTACTTGAAAACACTAGACACTATTACAATATCGCTGGATTTCCTATGAAATGTTTTGGTTAGCGTAAGGTAAAAACTTACCCGTATTTATTTGTGGGAAGTCTTACGTGATACCTTTATTTTCAAATGTTTTCAAAGTTAAACAACTTTAAACCGTTTACTCATACCAGACCCATGTCCGACCCGGAGTTTATATTTTGTGTTTCATAAACTCTTGGGTACTCAAATTTTTATGAGTAGCCAAGTGATAGGTTATGGACTTTGATTTCTGAAGGAGCTTGGAGCAGGAGATTCCAGACGTATATAGCTATATATATGTAGTCCGCTGTGTTAGTTGAGTATACTGTACCTCTGATGTATATAGTGATAGTTGTATGTATAACTGTCATATGTATTGATATTATATAACTCTGATATATGTAAAAACTATGAAATATTTATGTGATATATTATATTTTGTTCCGTTCCGCTGTGAGATTCTGATGTTGTTGTTCTTTCTTTCTATTTCTTTTCTATTTCCGTCCCGTTCTTTCTTAATGATGATGCGTCTTTCTGGCAGTAGAAGGGCGGGTCGTCACCGTTGGTATCAGAGCATGGTTGATGATAACCTTGGCTCTGGTAGGAATTACTCATAGAATAGAGTTTGTAGAGCTGTAGAATGAGTTTAGGTGTATTAATAGATATGAGCGCGTACTTGTTAATGAATATAAAATTGTTTTTATATTGTGTTGATTTATCTGTTGAGTGTTTATGGATTCTGGTCGATGTGTGGGACGCCATTTCATCGATTGTGACGACGCGGATTTTTCGCGCTCGAAAATCGACATCCATACTTCATATCATATTCGAATGTCGTAGATTCGACCGTCAAATCCGATTCGTCGGAGCTTATAACAACATTAAGTAAACAACACAGCGGAAAAAAAGAATAATACATTGATATACAGCTTTGATACAATATCTGATACAACAGATGGTCCAATAGATATCAATATACATCATAGATATGATACAATAAAATAGTAGCGGAAAAGAAAACGATAACAACAACAGCGGAACAAATAACTCTAATATTGTCTTCAAGAGAGAACTCCATCGGCAGCGACTCGATCCAACATCACGATACGCAAGGACAAGCAAGTCTCGTTCACATCCAAAGACTGAACTAGCTCCAGATAACTTACTAATCTGACTATCTGAAAAACCCAACTCTAGACTGCTCGTGTAGAAAATTTTAAGCATCCAGAGTTTAGGAAAGAAACAACAAACTCCGGATCAGTCATGTGACTGGCGTGAGCAACAAAAACACTTTATCTTTAAAAACAAGCAACGAAATATTTTAAAATCAATTCGCAATGCTTTTTAGAAAATGAGACTACCATAAGGCCTCTTGCACACACACACAATGCAAACGCAGAATCGGAGGAGATTTCTCCTTATGATAGTCAAAGATGCTTGATATGCATTAAAAAGAAACATTTGATATTATTACTGGTGCATAGTGTAGTAAAAATCATTTCGAAAGTAAAGATATAAATCTTAGCCAACATAGACATTTCGAACTATGCCTACTATAGCTACCATCCAAACAGTGGGGCGCCACCATAAGTGAATGATAGGTTCTACAACTAAAACCGTACAAGGTACGTATTTGAAGAATGGATTTCCAACAAATGGTCGGGCAAAGGAACTTCCCAAACCCCGAAATGGAACGCCTCTGGAAGGAAGTCCCCGAGCATCCCAAATGGATCTCTACCAAACAAGGCCGGCTACCCTTTTCCCAGGGAGTAAGAAACCTCAAATATACCACCCCCGGTCCTTTTGGACCTTTATGCGAGGCCTCGATTCCAACAACACCACACAGTAATATATATAGTGTATCCACATGAGTAAGTATCTGGGCTCCATACCATGATACTACCCCTTTCCAGAAGGAATGGTCCTACCCTAGGGAAGCAATCCCTGAAACCTTGCTGCCACGATTCATGTTTCGACCATTACCGGGTTGTGAGGCTCGACGAAGTCTCGTCCACAAAGCCACGCTTTGGTACAAAGTCATGCTTTGGGTCAACAAATGATCAAAGTAATGATCACAAAGATAAATAATCAAACAAATGATCATATCACAAATGATCAACAATGATCATTTCACAGCAACACTCAGCATGTCACATTACCAAATTGGGAATATATCGCTGATAACCATCAACTACATAACCTCTGAGCTCGTACGTCTCAGAGAAGGGTGTTAAGCCAAGAGAATGAATTCTCCGCCACCACAGAAATGTATTTGAAAGAAATCAGCTTTATATCTCAAATTGTAATGTCAGACATAACAATCCCTACAAGTCTGTTCTGGATTTAGAACAGAACCGAAGGCACTTCCAAAGAAGCCCTTGCAATTCGGGTATTCGCAATCCCGATCGAACTTCCCATCACTTAGCGAATCTCTATACCGTATCTACTCGGTGCAGAGACAATCGATAGGTCATCCTATCCTTCTCGCAAATACCCGGTCTTCACCACCAGTCTTAAAATGCTATCCATAATGATGTATCACATATTCAGAATGGGTTATATGACCCAAAGGTCCTTTCTCGGCTAACCCGAATAGTGAGCGCAACATTTAAAACATATGGATCTAGGATTTCAATTTAGTCACAACTTAAAAATCCAAAGCTTTTCTTTCAAATGGTTTAACAATTTACCATTTTCAATCTTTTAAAACAAAAGGATTTATTTCATAAAGTTCACCTAGTTTCTCAAAGATTCATTCCTGGATTTCAAAACAATTGCAATTCAATTGGATTTAATTCATTAAATCTTTAAATCAAGATTTGTTTCTTAGCTTTCAAATCGTTCCTAAATATTCACAAAAAAATTCGTTTCCCAATATTCATCTATAACTTGGAAACTATTTCGGTTTACTTGTAATCCCTTTAATACAAATTTGAAATTCATTTCTCCTATGAAAGCTTTTTATCATTTAGAAACAACGGTGTTATTTCGGAAAAACCCCTATTTCTTTTATACAAGTTACAATCTTTGGGTTAATTCAAATTCCCAAAAGAACAACACTTTGAAAATGGTTTGACTCATATATATAACCAGTATAATATCGTTAATCTCTAGTTTCAAATCATAGAATTCAATTTCAAGTATTGAATTCAAATTGAAATCAAAATATTTAAATCTCAAAACTTAATCAAGTTATTCAAATATATTTCATCTTTGAAATTCTATTTTCAAAAGCTTTTCACTTTAAACCCAATCCATTTTCAAAACATTTGAATTCAGATTGTCTATTTAAAATTGTTTTCAAAAATTTGTGACTTAATCGATTTCCTCGTGAAACCCATATTTGTGTGTGTATGGTGTGGTCCAGAGTTTAACACAATGGTCCAACATCATCATCATCACAGATTCAAAGATATTATACAAATATAAATCAATGATTGAATCATACACAACTTAATCCACAGAACAAAATATCACAAATCAGATAGGAAAATCAATTAAATGCATCTTATACAATACAATCATTCATAAGCAAGGTCAAGTATTCAATAGTCATTTATAAGCAGGATTTATTAATTGTTTAATCCTAATTAATTCAATTTATTTCCAATCAAATTTATTTACTTATTAATTTATTATCCAATTCTGATTTATTAATTCTAAATCATTTGATATAAACTAATTTATCAAACACTTTAATTAATTAAATGATTCTTAATTAATCACATTAATTAAATTAACCTTAAGTTAATTACCTAATCATTTAACCTTAATTTAATTTCATTAAATAACTATCTTTAAGTAATTTATTACCTTTATAAATTAATCGACATTTAATCATATTTAAGTAATCAGACCTTAATCACTTGATTAATCAACTTTAATAATTAACTATTTACAATAACTAATTAATCTTCAATTAATTATAACTCATAAATTAATTAATCTTTAATTAACTATCATTAAATTTATCATCCTTAACTGGCTATAATAAGTGTTTAACCCAAATTACTTATTTTAATAAATCACAATTTAATTACATCGAGTAATTACACTTAAATCCCTTGATTAATGATCCTTAAATTAATCATTCTTTAATTAATATCATCAAAATCCCATTCGTAAAACATTTAGAAGTTAATGAGATGAACCTATCACATATTCCTTTTATATTTCAAAAGCTTATTAGTTCAACTACATAGTAAATCTAATTTATAATTACCTATAAAACAAATAATTTAAAATAATCTAAATTCTCAAAAACTTGTTCAAACTTTACTTTCTTTACAAACCAGATAACTCAACATATTAAAAACCCGAGCAAACTCCTCTTCTATATTTATATATATTTTTTCCTGTTGTTGATTTAAAAATTTTTAAAGCCTGGTGCAATTTAATTTCAAAACTTTAAAACAACTTTTTTTTTCTTTCAGTTTTGAAAACCGTTTACTAAAACATGACCCCAGAAAACATTCAAAAATCCCCGAGCTACAACCCAGTTCCCCCGAGACCTTCCTCGTGTAAAATCTCAAAACCCCCGAGTTCTTCCCCTCTACTCTTTCTTCTTCTACTACTAATCCTCTTCTTCTTCTTTTTTTTTAGTTATAAAATTTAAAAACTGCAGTGATAAAAACACTCACGCGCACCGGGTTCGACACGATTCGTTTCCCAAAAATAATCGAGCAACATCACGCAACAACCACGACAACATCCCAGGCCATCCAAACACCACTGTGCTGTGCACATGCACGGTCAAACGTGAGGGCTCCGATCATCGCCATGATCTTCGTCAAGTCGACAATCTTCCACGCAACTCATCACGATCATCAGATCGTGTTCAAAATCTAGAAATCAAATTTGAGGCCATCATTCCAAAACCTGGAACAACGTAAAAACTGGGAACACCATCACCTGTCAACGCTTCGTTCTCCTCATCACGACCATCGGAGACTCTACAACTTCGACCAACCCTTCGTCAACGACCAAGCTACCCTCACCCAAGACCCTATTTCACTCGATCAACCAGAGAAACCGTGGTGATCGAATTATCAAACCTAGTTAAAACTAGGGTTACAAACCAAAAATCGAATATCGCTACCGCCACAATGATCTAATCAACTTCCTACCAATTTTCCCTAAGTCTCTGATCATCCTACTATCATCGCTGAAGAATACAACATCCCAAACCACTGAGATCACCAGAGATTACCCAATTTCCCATTTTTGTTCCACCCAGAGCTGCACGCTTATTTCAAAACTAAAAATTATAATTTTAGTTTTAAAAATCATGTTTTAGGATGATGTTTCAGATCCTAAGCCTGAAGCAATAAATTACAAGGGTTGAGTTTTTTCACTTTTCAAAGTTAATCAACTGTTTATGATTCCCAGAGCATCTTAATATTATTTTTAACTTAGGTATAATTTTTTATTTTTTTTATTTTTATTTTAGTTTGAAATGAAACAAACAAGTTTCATTTAAGCTTAAGCCCAAAAGATTAGAATAAAAAGGTTTTGAATTTAGATCAAAACATGAACAGAACAAAAACTGGAAACAGAGAAGTTTCTATTACTCCAATGCCTGCATACGTCATAAAAAAAATTGCAAGGATACTTCACAAAACAATATTGATCACAGCAAAATCATTCAACTATTTTATACTTTAAATTCTAAAGGTGGAGTTACTCACCTTTCATGGTTGAAAAGAGACAGTGCTTTTTGTTTTTAACCTGAAAACTTTGAATCATTGCTTGTATATTGTTATTGAAGTTTTGTTTTAGTTGAAGATCTTCTTTTAATCTCTGGTTTGTAGTTGCAGCTTTTCTTTCTTTTTATTGATGATGATGTTTACATTCTTTTCAATCTGGTTTTTCTTAACTTTCTATAGCTATAAACCAGAACAAAGTTGATGTATATATGAAGAGGATAGTTGTACAAATAGGTGTTTGTACAATAGAAAGCATGCTGAAGACATTTGCATTAAATGCATGAGGCATGTTACATTTATTACCATTGTACAATATCCTTTGTTTATTCCTTTGCATTTCTTTGTTTCGGCTGAAGTGATTTTGCTTTACTTGTTTATGCATATTTATATTTTAATTTGTTTGTTCATATCTAAATATATCTTGTTCTTTGCTTTTCAAGCCTGCATACTTACTTACCTTTGCTTGTCTCGGCTATGCAGATTTTGTGGTGGCTGATATATTCTCTGGTGTAGGCATTAATTGCCATTGTACAAATATATGTTTATTTATCTATATGCTAGTAACTTCCTTTGGAAGCTAATACATGTATATATAAAGCTTTGTTTTCTTTCTTTTTCAAGTGTTCATACTTATGTGTACATACTTGTTCAACTTGAATATATGATGTTGTCTCCTTATGCAAGCTGTTCACACTTGCATGTATAATTTTTTCTTCGTTTTGCAAGTTACATTTTTTAGACTTGATTTGCTTGTTTGTAAATAGATACTTGGGTATATTTATTTCCAATAGTTTATATTTTGATTTATTTTGTTTGCGCATTTTGTTTGTGTTTTATTTTACTTTGCATATTTGCTTTTATTTTAACTTAAATATTTATTTCAAAAATTTTGTTATATTTATACAACTTCTAAAATACATTTCATAAGATTGAACTCAAATATTTCTATATTAACATTGTTTAAAAATAACTCAATACCAAATTAAAATAATTTATAAAAGAAACTATATCTTTCTTAAAAAAACATAATTTATTTGGATTTCGATAAACTCAAACCAATTTATCATTTAATTCCAAAATTTTAAATCAAAAATTAGTTTAATTATCAATTTAAAATAGATTAAAATTCAGGATCGTTATAGACTTCCCCCCTTAAAAGAATTTCGTCCTCGAAATTCGCAAGCACGAAAAAAACAAAGATTGATGAAGAATATTTAGTCAAATCAAACTGAATATTTATTCTGCATTTGGCTTACCAAATCAGAATATTATCAATAGATACAAAAACGAAACTATTTAACACTCACAAGATACTCAGGTTATCAGATCTACGAAACATGCAAGGCACTGATTAGTTCGAAGGATAACTAACCATCCGTAGAATATATCGAGACCCAAACAATGGATAAATTCAATCTCTACAATTTCTCAAGCACAAGATATGGATTCCAAACTCAAATCGGAATATTCCAAAGTATACACCAATTTGTCCCTCTTCGGACTTTGATATACCCAAGAAATTACAATAAAATTTCAAAATTCGGTTTTTAAACGAAATCGTTTTATCGATTCTTTTCAAATTTATCCTTTTATTCAATTAACCAATTTAGCTCAATTTAAAATTTCCCAATTCATATCTTATAGTCGTATTTCAATTTGGTTGAGTAAGAACTTTAAAGATATCCAAATTTATTTAAAATTTCCAATTTATTTGAAATTTTTAGTTCCAAATTTTCAACTCATATTCATTAAAGTTTAAATCAAAAACTGATAAGAGACCGATGAAAATACGAAGTAAGGATTTTCTACAACGATTCGTATATCCATCATCACGTCGAAACTTCTTCTGGAGCTGTTACGAAGCAATCAAAAGATTATGGAAAGATGAATCAAAAGAGATTGATAGAGAAAGTTTGTTTCCACTGTTGCAGGGCATCGACCATTTATAGTCGTATTCCTCTGTCCCCTATCTCGTTCTCTTCTTGCACTCACACTCACTATCACTGGATAGTAAGAGAATTTACTGAGGCATACAGACGGATATCTTAGGGATATACTCATTCTAGGGTATACTTCACCCTACCTCTAATGAGCTAATTAACGTGTTATACTCCTGAGCTAAAGTTTTAACCTTAGCTCTGATACCAAATGTGACGACGTGGATTTTTCGTGCTCGAAAATCGACATCCATACTTCATATCGTATTCGAATGCCGTAGATTCGACCGTTCAAATCCAATTCACCGGAGCTTATAACAACACTAAGTAAACAACACAGCGGAAAAAAAGAATAATACATTGATATACAGCTTTGATACAATATCTGATATAACAGATGGTCCAATAGATATCAATATACATCAGAGATATGATACAACAAAATAGCAGCGGAAAAGAACACGATAACACTAGCAGCGGAAAAAATAAGTCTAATATAGTCTTCAAGAGATAACTCCATCGGCAGCGACTCGATCCAACATCACGATACGCAAGGACAAGCAAGTCTCGTTCACATCCAAAGACTGAACTAGCTCCAGATAACTTACTAATCTGACTATCTGAAAAACCCAACTCTAGACTGCTCGTGTAGAAAATTTTGAGCATCCAGAGTTTAGGAAAGAAACAACAAACTCCGGATCAGTCAGGGGACTAGTGTGAGCAACAAAAACGGTTTATCTTTAAAAACAAGCAACGAAATATTTTAAAATCAATTCGCAATGCTTTTTAGAAAATGAGACTACCATAAGGCCTCCCGCACACACACACAATGCAAACGCAGAGTCGGAGGAGATTTCTCCTTATGATAGTCAAAGATGCTTGATACGCATTAAAAAGAAACATTTGATATTATTACTAGTGCATAGTGTAGTAAAAATCATTTTGAAAGTAAAGATATAAATCTTAGCCAACATAGACATTTCAAACTATGCCTACTATAGCTACCATCCAAACAGTGGGGCGCCACCATAAGTGAACGATAGGTTCTACAACTAAAACCGTACAAGGTACGTATTTGAAGAATGGATTTCCAACAAATGGTCGGGCAAAGGAACTTTCCAAACCCCGAAATGGAACGCCTCTGGAAGGACGTCCCCGAGCATCCCAAATGGATCTCTGCCAAACAAGCCAGCAGCCCCTTTCCCAGGGAGTAAGAAACCTCAGATATACCACCCCCGGTCCATTTGGACCTTTATACTAGGCCTCGATTCCAACAACACCACATAGTAATAGATATAGTGTATCCACATGAGTAAGTATCTGGGCTCCATACCATGATACTACCCCTTTCCAGAAGGAATGGTCCTACCCAAAGGAAGCGATCCCTGAAACCTTGCTGCCAGGATTCCTGTTTTGACTATTACCGGGTTGTGAGGCTCGACGAAGTCTCGTCCACAAAGCCATGCTTTGGTACAAAGCCATGCTTTGGGTCAACAAATGATCAAAGTAATGATCACAAAGATAAATAATCAAACAAATGATCATATCACAAATGATAAACAATGATCATTTCACAGCAACACTCAGCATGTCACATTACCAAATTGGGAATGTATCGCTGATAACCATCAACTACATAACCTCTGAGCTCGTACGTCTCAGAGAAGGGTGTTAAGCTAAGAGAATGAATTCTCCGCCACCATAGAAATGTATTTGAAAGAAGTCAGCTTTATATCTCAAATTGTAATGTCAGACATAACAATCCATACAAGTTTGTTCTGGATTTAGAACAGAACCGAAGGCACTTCCAAAGAAGCCCTTGCAATCCGGGTATTCGCAATCCCGATCGAACTTCCCATCACTTAGGGAATCTCTATACCGTAGCTACTCGGTGCAGAGACAATCGATAGGTCATCCTATCGTTCTAGCAAATACCCGATCTTCACCACCGGTCTTCAAATTCTATCCATAACGATGTATCACATATTCGGAATGGGTTATACGACCCAAAGGTCCTTTCCCGGCTTACCCGAATAGTGAGCGCAACATTTAAAACATATGGATCTGGGATTTCAATTAAGTCACAACTTAAAAATCCAAAGCTTTTCTTTCAAATGGTTTAACAATTTACCATTTTCAATCTTTTAAAACAAAAGGATTTATTTCATAAAGTTCACCTAGTTTCTCAAAGATTCATTCCTGGATTTCAAAACAATTCCAATTCAATTGGATTTAATTCATTAAATCTTTAAATCAAGATTTGTTTCATAGCTTTCAAATCGTTCCTAAATATTCACAAAAAAATTCGTTTCCCAATATTCATCTATAACTTGGAAACTATTTCAGTTTACTTGTAATCCCTTCAATACAAATTTGAAATTCATTTCTCCTATGAAAGCTTTTTATCATTTAGAAACAACGGTGTTATTTCGGAAAAACCCCTATTTCTTTTATACAAGTTACAATCTTTGGGTTAATTCAAATTCCCAAAAGAACAACACTTTGAAAATGGTTTGACTCATATATAACCAGTATAATATCGTTAATCCCTAGTTTCAAATCATAGAATTCAATTTCAAGTATTGAATTAAAATTGAAATCAAAATATTTAAATCCCAAAACTTAATCAAGTTATTCAAATATATTTCATCTTTGAAATTCTATTTTCAAAAGCTTTTCACTTTAAACCCAATCTATTTTCAAAACATTTGAATTCAGATTGTCTATTTAAAATATTTTTCAAAAATTTGTGACTTAATCAACTTCCTCGTGAAACCCATATTTGTGTGTGTATGGTGTGGTCCAGGGTTTAACACAATGGTGCAACATCATCATCATCACAGATTCACAGATATTATACAAATATAAATCAATGAATGAATCATACACAACTTAATCCACAAAACAAAATATCACAAATCAGATAGGACAATCAATTCAATGCATCTTATACAATACAATCATTCATAAGCAAGGTCAAGTATTCAATAGTCATTTATAAGCAGGATTTATTAATTGTTTAATCCTAATTAATTCAATTTATTTCCAATCAAATTTATTTACTTATGCATTTATTATCCAATTCTGATTTATTAATTCTAAATCATTTGATATAAACTAATTTATCAAACACTTTAATTAATTAAATGATTCTTAATTAATCACATTAATTAAATTAACCTTAAGTTAATTACCTAATCATTTAACCTTAATTTAATTTCATTAAATAACTATCTTTAAGTAATTTATTACCTTCATAAATTAATCAACATTTAATCATATTTAAGTAATCAGACCTTAATCACTTGATTAATCAACTTTAATAATTAACTATTTACAATAACTAATTAATCTTCAATTAATTATAACTCATAAATTAATTAATCTTTAATTAACTATCATTAAATTTATCATCCTTAACTGGCTATAATAAGTGTTTAACCCAAATTACTTATTTTAATAAATCACAATTTAATTACATCGAGTAATTACACTTAAATCCCTTGATTAATGATCCTTAAATTAATCATTCTTTAATTAATATCATCAAAATCCCATTCGTAAAACATTTAGAAGTTAATGAGATGAACCTATCACATATTCCTTTTATATTTCAAAAGCTTATTAGTTCAACTACATAGTAAATCTAATTTATAATTACCTATAAAACAAATAATTTAAAATAATCTAAATTCTTAAAAACTTGTTCAAACTTTACTTTCTTTACAAACCAGATAACTCAACATATTAAAAACCCGAGCAAACTCCTCTTCAATATTTATATTTTTTTTCCTGTTGTTGATTTAAATTTTTTTAAAGCCTGGTGCAATTTAATTTCAAAACTTTAAAACAACTTTATTTTTCTTTCAGTTTTGAAAACTGTTTACTAAAACATAACCCCAGAAAACATTCAAAAATCCCCGAGCTACAACCCAGTTCCCCCGAGACCTTCCTTGTGTAAAATCTCAAAACCCCCGAGTTCTTCCCCTCTACTCTTTCTTCTTCTTCTACTAATCCTCTTCTTCTTCTTTTTTTTAGTTATAAAATTTAAAAACTGCAGTAATAAAAACACTCACGCGCACCGGGTTCGACACGATTCGTTTCCCAAAAATACTCGAGCAACGTCACGCGACAACCACGACAACATCCCAGGCCATCCAAACACCACTGTGTTGTGCACATGCACGGCCAAACGTGAGGGATCCGATCATCGCCATGATCTTCGTCAAGTCGACAATCTTCCACGCAACTCATCACGATCATCAGATCGTGTTCAAAATCTCGAAATCAAATTTGAGGCCGTCATTCCAAAACCTGGAACAACGTAAAAACCGGGAACACCATCACCTGTCAACGCTTCGTTCTCCTCATCACGACCACCGGAGACTCTACAACTTCGACCAACCCTTCGCCAACGACCAAGCTACCCTCACCCAAGACCCTATTTCACTCGATCAACCAGAGAAACCGTGGTGATCGAATTATCAAACCTAGTTAAAACTAGGGTTACAAACCAAAAATCGAATATCGCTACCGCCACAATGATCTAATCAACTTCCTACCAATTTTCCCTAAGTCTCTGATCATTCTACTATCATCGCTGAAGAATACAACATCCCAAACCACTGAGATCACTAGAGATTACCCAATTTCCCATTTTTGTTCAACCCAGAGCTGCACGCTTATTTCAAAACTAAAAATTATAATTTTAGTTTTAAAAATCATGTTTTAGGATGATGTTTCAGATCCTAAGCCTGAAGCAATAAATTACAAGGTTTGAGTTTTTTCACTTTTCAAAGTTAATCAACTGTTTATGATTCCCAGAGCATCTTAATATTATTTTTAACTTAGGTATAATTTTTTTTAAGTTTTTTTTTAGTTTGAAATGAAACAAACAAGTTTCATTTAAGCTTAAGCCCAAAAGATTAGAATAAAAAGGTTTTGAATTTAGATCAAAACATGAACAGAACAAAAACTGGAAACATAGAAGTTTCTATTATTCCAAAAGTTATGTGGCATTAATTGCCTTTGTACAAATATATGTTTATTTATCTATATGCTAGTAACTTCCTTTGGAAGCTAATACATGTATATATAAAGCTTTGTTTTCTTTCTTTTTCAAGTGTTCATACTTATGTATACATACTTGTTCAACTTGAATATATGATGTTGTCTCCTTATGCAAGCTGTTCACACTTGCATGTATAATTTTTTCTTCGTTTTGCAAGTTACATTTTTTAGACTTGATTTTCTTGTTTGTAAATAGATACTTGGGTATATTTATTTCCAATAGTTTATATTTTGATGTACTTTGTTTGCGCATTTTGTTAGTGTTTTATTTTACTTTGTATATTTGCTTTTATTTTAACTTAAATATTTATTTCAAAAATTTTATTATATTTATACAACTTCTAAAATACATTTCCTAAGATTGAACTCAAATATTTCTATATTAACATTGTTTAAAAATAACTCAATACTAAATTAAAATAATTTATAAAAGAAACTATATCTTTCTTAAAAAAACATAATTTATTTGGATTTGGATAAACTCAAACCAATTTATCATTTAATTCCAAAATTTTAAATCAAAAATTAGTTCAATTATCAATTTAAAATAGATTAAAATTCAGGATCGTTACATCGATAGGGATTCCTAAATTCTTAAACATGATAGACCGACACAGTATTATTTTTAAAGTAGGGTAAATGAAATAATTTTACCCAAAATTATATTTTGATATAAAAGAAATATTTTTGTGAAATAATTATATATACTTGGATGTTTGATTGTCAAATAAAAATTTAAATGTGAGTAGTTTATAACCAAATAAATTATTTAAGAATGATTTTAAATAAAAAGGAATTTAACTGAAATTTGATTAAACTAGAATTTAAGTCTCGGAAATTTGAAAGGTGTTTAAATGAATTTAAACAAAAGGATTTGGGAATTTAAAATCTTGGGAATGTTTGAAAATGTGTTTTTTCAATAATGGAGTATTGTTTTGGAAAATATTATTGAATGAAAATTGTTTGGAAAGAATTTGTGAAAGTAAGGAAGCACTGTACTCACTTCAGTCGTTGGAAAATAATCCTGATGGTGATGGCCACATCATCAGTATTCATTTTCGAGTTTCTAAAGTGATGGATTGCTATCAGGATAGTTGATCATGATATTGTTTGGACTTGTTGGGTATACAAGTTGTTTTAGAGATGTTCAAATAGAGAAAATTTGTTTTGGTGAAAACAAGTGTTTGGAATTTTAAAATTTGATTTGACATACCATGTGAGTGTGAGTAATTATCATTTCAAAATGGTTTTGGAAATGAAAACCGGGCAATTGAATTCTAAGAAATTCTATTTAGATAATGTGAAGTTTAAATGAATCAACTATGGGACTTGGAAAGTAAAGTTGATATTAATAAGAAGAAATTGGGAATTTTAATCCCGGAACTAAAATTTAACTTAAGTAGATGAAAATAAGAAACATATTGGAGCTTAACCTGAGATAAGTTAAATGGAATGGAAGTTCAAAATGAACTTATTTGGATATAAAACTGGAAGTTAAAATAATATGGAATTGTGATTATAAGATGAAATGACTCAAACGAGTAATATAAACTTTAAAGAAAACAAATAAGTTTTGAGCTCATATTTTGAGAAATAAATTTAAAGGAATGGCAAATAGCTAAATTTAATTGGAGTTGAGTTGGAATAAAATTGAATTTCAATAAATTCAATCGAGTTATAAAATTGAATGGGATAAAAATTCTTATGTAAATGAGTAAATATAAATCAAGTAAGTCTTGAATTTGGTTAAAATAGAATTGGTGTGAGTTGTAAACAAATGTAATTCAAGCATAAATTGAATAACCTTATTATGAATAAATTCAATAATGAATTGTTAATGTAAATTAAAATTTAAGAGTAGATAAAGGAATAAACTAATTAGTGAATAATCAGGATTTGATTAAAAAAAATCAAAAAAAAAAAATTTATATGGGAATTGGTGGAATAGAATAAACCTAAGTTGTTGGGTGAAATAGTTTGAAGAAAATAAATGACCTAAGTAAATTGTGAGATGGTTATTTAAAGCATTGGTTGTCGAATTTAATAAAATGGTTTGGAATCAAACTTTTTAAGAATAAAAGAAAATGCAATGAAAGGATTGTGAATAAATTAAATGTGGTGGACTCAAGTGTAAAATTGAAATGGAATCAATTTAAAATGGTCATAAAGATTAAGTGATTATTTATTCACAATGATATTGTTAAATTGCATAAGGAAATGGGTTATTACATTAAATGGGTTGTTTGAAGTAAATCAGAATTAGATAAAATTCTATGAATTATTGGAAGCAAAATAAGATGATTTTGAATATGAGTTTGTTTTGCTCAAATGAATTTTATGTCTAACCAAGTAAGTTGTAAATCACTAAACTAAAGAGAATAATTTGAGAATTGGTTAAAATTAATTGTGATAAGGATTGAAACCTTACATATGTGCTTATGAAAATATGTAATGGAGACTTTGTCAAAAACTTTTCAGAATTTGAAAACTAAAAAAAAAAATTAGCAACAAAACAATTTCAAGTTGGAAATTTAAAATAAATTAGTGAATGAAATTAATTTAAGATAAAGATAGAAATCAGTTTAAATGAAAGATAGTCAATAAAATTAAATATTCAGAGTGAAAGAAAATTTAAATTCACATGGAATTAGAAATTCAAATTGGAAATAAGTAGATATAAGAGGATATAAAGGCTATGGTGGTAGAGTAATAATATAAGGGAAATATAATGCTTATATTAAACTGGAGAAATGAATGGTGGAATTCTTAAGTAAAATTGATACTGAGAAAATTATTCCAAGTGGATAGAAATCAAAATAATGCGAATAAAAGAAAATTGATATGGTTGATAATCAATGGATATAAATACGTAGGATGTACGTATATTATTTTATTGGCATAACAATTTGATTCAGATTCGAGCACAGTATTTCGAGATTGTTATATCGATCCGAGTTAGGATTTTTCACTTGATTTTCGACGACGAACCATGGATATGGATTTTGATTAATTCTGGGAAATTCTCTATCATAGTTGTGACCATGCAAGGAGAATGACAGTCTCTGATCTAGAAACCAGTTCTGAGTCCGTACTAGGAAGTCGGGTGGACGATACTAGTTCGGAAGTTAAATTTTGTGATCGAGCAAGCGATCGGATTTGATATTGCGTACGAATGATCTATGTACATCGTACGAGCTTGATTAAATAAATATTGAAATTTTGTAGAGAGTGAATAAGATTTATGAAGAATTAATACTGTAAATTTCAGAATTGAATTTCCAGAATGAATGTCCGGAGTTCATTGTGACTTCCATCTATGGAAATTTGTTCATGACTCACCATTAGTTGTTAAACCAGTTATTTAGGAATCCAATTTGGATTGTTAATCATCGAGAAACAAACTCTCGAAAATCTTAGGGAAGTTATCCGAATTTATGTTCGGATAACTTGGGTTGTTGGTTAGGGAAGACTGTTTGGTTGGCTGTTAATATATGAATGATATGTATATTTGAATGGTTGGTATAACAGTTTTTTTAAAATTATCTTGGTTTTAAATTTCGGGGAAGAAATTCTTTTAAGGGGGGAGGAATGTAACGACCCTGGATTTCGGCCCCGGTTATTTTAATAAATGTTTAATCTAATTAAATATAGAATCTGAATTGTTCATATTTAAATGAATATGATTTTGGAAATATTGCCATCTATTTATATAATCTGGATTTTGAAAGGAGATTGATCTGGAAAATTGAAATAAGTATTTCAATAATAGTCACAATAAAAATCTATTTTATATAATTACTTAAAATACTTTACATTATTTATATTTAGTATGAAATAATACACATAGATAATAATGTTTGAAATTCTAAAATAAGTTTCTTAACAATATTATTAATAAAATTTAACCCATTAAATTAAAATGCTATACATTATTAACATTTGTTAAATGAATACATATGCTTGATAATGTTTGAAATTTAAAATTTAATTCTAGCAATATAAAATATAAATGTAAATAAATACAAATGAACCATAAAAATGAGAATAAGTGTAAATATAACTTATGACTCTAATTCAAATATTAATGGCTAAAATAGAAAATATAAGATATAAAATATAAATTGATGATAATGTTCAATACAAAATATTAATATTTATAAAAATATAAATATAAACAAATAAATAAACTCATGAATATAAGTTTATTATTTATAGCTAAAATATAAATGGAAATAAATACAAAGATAAGTATAAATAAGTAAATCATATATATTGTACATAATTAAAATATTATTAGCTGAAGAAACATAACATTTAAATTGCTTTCATCTCAGCCAACATTTACCTGCAAAAATAAAAAAATAAATAAAGTGCATATCTCCGTACAAATATGTATGCTATAGTTCAGACTTGAAGTTAAGAAAAAAAAAATTTAGTAACAAAACAAAATATCTTTATAACCAATGCTTCATACATATACCAAGAATTCACAGAAAATAAAACATATCAATACAAACAAAACCTGAGATATCTTATACAAAATATTTGTGTCAGCCAATACTAATTAGTGTATACTAATTCAAGAGACAAAACAAAGTTTGCCAGCAGCATATTAGTACAAACACAAAAGAAAAACTGCAAATATCTATATACAAATCCTTGTGTCAGCTAGCATTTGATATTGTGTTAACGTATGAGTAAACATATACATTAATTAGCCCACTTTTATATCTGGAAACATAATCTTTCAGCCGAAATATGCCTTTCATTCAGGTTTAATACCTTAGTAAATAATAAAATAAAGCAAATATTATATTGTAGTAAAGCTTGTTCCAGAAGACATTATGTTCAAAGTTATATATATATATATATATATATATATATATATATATATATATATGTATATGTATGTTCATTGTTCATCATTTCTTATCCTTAAGTCCATTTGCTACTGCAAAAGTAAAAAAAAAAGCCTAAATAAAAGCCTGATACAGCAAGAAGAGTTACGGCAATTCAAAAACTTCATACTGCAGACATCTATTTCCATCCTCTGTTTCAAGTTTCAACAGTAATTCATCTTGGTAAGTAAACTTATTTAAATTCTAACTTTTAATAATTACTTCTGAAAAACAATTGATAGGTTGACGTTTGTGTTCTGGAATGTTACTATTTACTGTGAGTAAACCTATTATTTGATTGATCTATGACATTCTGAGTTGCTATATAGATTGAATAAGAATTTGTATTATCCAGTGCACAGCAAGAATTTTAGCAACAGTTTCTATATCTTATGCTTACAGAACATCAACAGTAGGGAATTTGTAATATTTCTTTTTGCAAATACTTTGTACATAGGAATTTAAGTTGAATATACTTATAGGAAAACTGAAATCATGACCTGGAGTTAAGTTTTGATGGTGGCAGTGAAGTTCAAACTCTGTTTATTCAAAGTTTACAGTGGAAACAATTAATATGTGTAAACTCAAAAATTTTAAATTTGTAAATTTGATAATATACTTTGATTTCATACACATAGCAATGAATTTTAACATGAAAATTACGATTTTTAATTATATGATTCTGGAATAGTTTGAATATGAACACAAATTACCTTTTTGTTGGTTATGGGAAATTCAGGAAATTTCAATCGTTGAAATTTCATATGAAGTAAGTTTGAAGATGTAGGAACATAGGAAAAATGTTAAATATTATTTTTAATGTAAGAAATTGGGAAATGAAGCAAAAGTAGGGTTATGGGTCTGTATCTTGTGGGTTCAGTTCGTTGATGAACGCGACACCAGGGCGCAACCGAGTGTCGATGGGTTTTGGGAGGAGTTAGGAGGTGTTGTCGGCGACGTATGGCCGAAGTCGCGTCATCTCAAGTGTTCGCGATCATGTGGACGAGGTGAATTGTCTACTGTGTACGAGTTCCTGTTCAACTTTTTAGTGGAATTTTGATTTCGTGAATTTTTGGTTGAGCTGGGCTTCGAATTCGAGTGTGGGAGTGGCGAGTGATTTGTGGATGAAGTCAGGTGGCGATGGAACGGTGGAGGACCGCCGTGCACGTGCACGGCAGCGGAGAAGGGTCGTTGGGTGTCGACTCGAGTGAATCTCGAGTATGACAGCGTGATGCTTCGGGTTTGTTCCTGGGTATATGGTTGAACGCGTGTGTGATGTGTAGCAATTTAAAACTTTAAACTTAAAAAAAAGAGAACAGAAGTATAAGAAACAGGGGAGAAGAAAAGAAAGGTAAGGGTGACGCGAGGAAAACGTTGGGAATCTCGTGCTCTACCCGAGTATGTCGCGTGGTTGTCTTCGGGTTTTAACAAATCCCAGGAATTTGCTACCTATTATAATATGTTCAAGTAAATTAATCTAAGTATAAACTATATTATTAGTGTGACTAAATTGTTTAAGCCAAGATGAACTGTAAGCTTTACTAATATGAAATGAGTAATGAATTTAAAACAAGTTAATTAAGAAGACAATAAATCTTATAATTGTAATTTAATAAGTTGTATAAAAATTTAATTAAATTTGTGAGTAAAGAATTTAAATAATAATCTTATGTATATCATTTGTAATTAAGAATTTAATTAATCGTTTGAAGTTGATTAATTAACAAATCGTAGTTAACGAATTAATTAAATAATTAATGATTAATTAAGCAATTAATAATAATTAATTGTGTAATTGAGTTTTATAAATCAATAATTAAGGTTATTGATTAGTAATTAAGAATTAATTCATTTATTAAGTGAATAATTAATAGGTAATTAATGAATTGAAATAAGTTAATTTAGTAGTAATTGATTAAGCAAAGAATAAAATATAATTTATTTTTAAGCAGGCAATTAAGTTTAAAACAAATCAAACTTGTTGATATGAATCGATGATTCTATTTGATTGATTCAGATATGTATTTATATCCTGTGATGTTCTGTGATATTCTAGATATATCTGTGATGTTTGTATATGATTTATCTGTGTTAAATTTCTATATGATTTATCTGATGTTATTTATCTGTGTTAAATTGCTTTGTGAATTCAATTGTTAAATTTAAACTGTTAAGTTAATTAGACAACTTGGCCCTTAAAATGGCGTTTGGATTCGATGAGACCGGGATCGGAAGAATCAAATTTGATTCTCCAAAAACCACATCAATCCAAATTAAACGTTAGGTCGTGAAACCTGAAATGAAGATCGAGATGATGTATTCAGAATGCAAGGGTTATCGTCGTTGACTCTGAGGGTGATTCCGAAACGAGTGTAACGAGATAATGCCTTCGGTTTCGTTCGAACCCGGAACGAACTAGTATGGATTGAATGCTTTCAGCACATCGTCAGGCGGACGATGAGCATTCTAAGTGATATGTTCTTTAAAGGTAATCGCAGCCTCAAGCCTCATCAACCGGGAATGGCTAAAACAGGGGAGATGCAGCAAGGTTAGGTGGGTCATGCCCAAGCAGGACAAGATATTTCCCCTGTCTAGATGTCCCTTTTATATTTCGGCTTAGTGGGTGGTTGGTCGCGCCAACCACGGGGTTTATCTTGTTCGGGACTGTTCAGTAAGGAATGGTTCCGGCCTTGTGTTGCAGGGGGTCGGGAGTGATCCTCGGTACGGTGATCTAGGCCCCGTACTGTGACGGGCGGTACCCTAGTAGCCCTTCCATTGTTGGAAATCCATTTTCCCTACGAGACCCTACGGTTTTGATTTGTATTACCCACTTTCGTGGCTAGTAGCTGGAATTTAATGAATGTAACAATTTCGGCTATTTTCTATTTACTTGAAAACACTTGACACTATTATAATATCACTGGATTTCCTATGAAATGTTTTGGTTAGCGTAAGGTAAAAACTTACCGTATTTATTTGTGGGAAGTCTTACGTGATACCTTTATTTTCAAATGTTCTCAAAGTTAAACAACTTTAAACCGTTTACTCATACCAGACCCATGTCTAACCCGGAGTTTATATTTTGTGTTTCATAAACTCTTGGGTACTCAAATTTTTATGAGTAGCCAAGTGATAGGTTATGGACTTTGATTTCTGAAGGAGCTTGGAGCAGGAGATTCCAGACGTATATAGCTATATATATGTAGTCCGCTGTGTTAGTTGATGTATACTTTACCTCTGATGTATATAGTGATAGTTGTATGTATAACTGTCATATGTATTGATATTGTATAACTCTGATATATGTAAAAACTATGAAATATTTATGTGATATATTATATTTTGTTCCGTTCCGCTGTGAGATTCTGATGTTGTTGTTCTTTCTTTCTCTTTCTTTTCTATTTCTATCCCTTTCTTTCTTAATGATGATACGTCTTTCTGGTAGTAGAAGGGCGGGTTGTCACAATAGATATATATATGGCTTTGTTTGTTTTTTTCAATTAATTCTAAAATGGAAAGAAAATAATTCAACACTTGTCTTTGCATGAATTTAAAATCTTAACACTTGTTTAATTATGTGTTAATAGATTTACACTTGTTAAATTATATGCTCAAATCCTAATGCTTGTATTTTCAGGTTAATAATGTTTTTAAAATAAATTTTATATTACATTTTCTTTTTTGATAAATACACTTCCTTTATTATTATTATATATATGTAATTTTAAAGGAAAATGATTTTTAAATTAATTATATACCAATAAAAATCACACATATATTATTTTTGAACTCAAATATTATTGAAATATATAAATTTGAATGTCAAATTCAAATTTCAAATCACAATCTATTTATATATATATCAATACTTACCTTATTTATTTTTTTGAAATTTTCAAATTTATTCACAAATTTATCCAAATATTTATATTAATTACTAATTTAAATTTAATTTAAAAAGGGGATTGTCACAATATCCTAATTGTTGTTCTCCTTCATGCCAACAGGACATTCAACATGAGTTTCTCTACTGGTGTATTGCTGCTCTATCTCGGGCCAAGTGGACTATCCTGATGTAGTTTCGCCAGCGGCATGTAGTGAAGCATCCCCCTCCGTATGTGCCTCCTCCAATTGGGCTTACCCCCATGCTACCGCGGTATGTATCTCCTTTGTACAACGTGGTGGCTCTTCTACTACGTTCAATGGCTTGGCCGGCCTTCTTAGCTTGTTCCAACCCAAAATCGTGTCAAGTACTCGTCGTAGGTCAATGCACTTGCTTTTGACCTTGTCCGGCTCCATATGACTTACTTCTACTTCGCCCACCACATCCGAAGCGCTGTATATTCTGCTTACCTAAACCATAAGTCATAACAATGCACCAATATGACATAAAAATTGAACTATAAAAAATTTAAAATTACAACACTTGCCACATCACATTCTAGAGGAGCAAGGGGAGTGTACGTAACCAACTTCCTTGCTGACTTTTTAAGAATATAATGATTAGTAATTCGTCGATACCAATACTCGTACTCGGTCAAAGGTGTCGGAGGCTCACGTCCTCGTTCTGCATAATCAATTCTTGATTGCCAAATTGCAGTACTTTCCTCCAAAAATGCCATCCAACTAGTGGGTTCTAGGTCAAGGGGGACGACAGGATCGAGAATGTGCTGATAATCAAAGGAAAACTGTCTCGTAACCTGATCGGGTGCATACAACTCAAAGTCTAAACATAGAATCAATCGGCTCTTAGAAATCCAACCGGCTAAGGAATACTAAATTTTCGGATGTCCAAACTTATACACTAATGAATATGGTTCTCATGTAACCGCATCATCCACCAAAAAATCCAACTCATTAAGGTAAAACTGTACATTTTTTGGCATCTCACGCAAACTCCTAGCACAATTCCACCTAGCCCTAAATAGAAGATACGAATCTAAGTCAGTAAGAATTCTAATAGATGGTCGTCCAATAGCAATATGCGACCATGACCATAATTACAACAACGTTGCAGAACCCTCAAACTTTCGACGTTGCAAGGCAACATGTGACAACTTGCTATACAAATAGCAGAGAACAGCACTTTCCTAAGAATGATAACCATAGTCGGCCAAATCATCCAATATAAGGTAAAAATTTCAAACTTAATCTCCCTTTCGAATGATCGAAAAATAATGTCAACTCAAAAAATACAATATCACGGCACGAGTGTGGCGAAGTATATCTAAATTGGTCGCCTCTTTGGGTAGCGGTTCAGAAAATTTTCTTTTGAACCAAATCATTGGTAATCCACTTTTAGGCTTAATGGTCTCTCTAGGCAGAAAAATACCAAGCAAGTCATGAGCCAATTCGATGTAATCGATATCTAAATTTTGCAAACATACCAGACGACCGTCTGCTTTAAGACCAAAAAATGCACATTGGCTAGAGTCACTATCATCTCCCCCACTCTCATATGAAATGTATTTGTTTCCAGCCTCCGTCTATCGCTAAAGCGGTAATAAGGTGATGATCGAGCCGAATGTAGTAGATTTGCATAGCTTTCCAGAATCTGGAGATTCATAGATTTGGCTTCAATCTTGGATCTTTACAATAGATCTCCTTGAGCTTGCTCGAATGATCGCATATCTTCACAGTTTCAACACCTAGGAATGTATAAACAAATTAAAATTAGTGCTTCATATTTTCATTCCCCCGGTTTACCAATATCAAACATTTGTCTCCCTTAATGTGTCGTTTTGGCTCCTATGGTGTTCTTGAAGATAGAGAACATTTCTACCTTCAAACCCGGGAGACGATGCTACAAACAACAACCATTTATTACTACAAAAACTATGTACAAAGTTAGGATTTTTGCCATGTGAATAATTCAAATCCTTTTGCATTTTCAACAATGAAACCAACAGTATGAGTACATTCACATCGACATCTTCAACGCTACCTCTTCCGCTAACAACAAAATCATTTCTACAGTAGTATTTAAATTACAATCAAATTATAATTATCTCTAATCAACGTAGATGAAGAGCGTGCTTCCAATTTGTGCGCAATCGAGTGGTTGTTTGAAGGAATAGATGAGGAACAATGTTTTTGAGTTAATATACTTGGATTTGGAATGGGTTTAAAATTGGGGATGGGAAGGATTATGGGAAGAAAGGAGATAGGGGATGAAATAGTTCAGATTCAGCTCTCTGTCTTTTTGGTGCCCGAAAATGAGCTAGTGCATTTCAAAAGTGCGCAAGCATTAAATCCAGAGCTTGCGCACTTACGGAATACGCAAGCTTTAGATGTTGAGCTTGTGCATTTATGGATTGTGCAAGCTCTGCGTATAAAAAAAATTATAACTTGCACATTCCATAAATGCGCAAGTAATAAACTAAACGAGACCTACTTTGGCAATTAGTTTTTATTGAGGCCTAGTATAATTATTTTTATGGTGCCTTGATCGAAAAATTGTCCCTTTAGAAATAGAAACTTTTTGAAACGTGTTTAGGCTAGTATGTGATTGTTATTAATTGAAGTACCATACCATAAACCAATATTAGTTAGTACCCTGAAACAAATAAACTAGCATAAAAAATTACAAAATCATTTAGAAAGAAACCTTAAATCAATATCTAAATTAGAAATGACTGATATGAACGTCAACATGCTGAAAACTGTTCCATTTTATTTTCTTGTGGACCATGATGACAATTCATAGTATCAATGGGGACAAATTTTCGAATTAGTCGCGAGAAATTCACCTATTTCAATTTTAGACTTCTTCCAATACTTATTACAGAAATAGGCCTCGTTTTGTTTCATACCGTATTTTACACTTGTGCATTTCAAAAATGTGCAAGCACAAATTTCTTTCAGAAATAACACTTGCGCGTTCCAAAAGTACTCGGGCACAAATATTTTTTTTCAAAAATAGAACTTGTGCAATGCAAAAATGGTCAAGCATAAATTTTTTTTTAAATAACACTTGCGAATGCACAAATTTTTTTTTTAAAATACACTTGCGCACTCTATATTTGCGAAAACAAGGCTCATTTTTGTAATAAGTTTCCCATGAGGCCTAAAATCAAAATAAATTATTTTTTTGCGGCCTAATTTGAAAGTTTGTCCTATCAACGAAAGAGGCATGAAAGGCATCATTCCAGTAACCATTCTTGGATTTTGTGAAGTTGCTCCAATAATATGTACTAACCATATAAGCCCGTGAAAAAAGTGTGTCAATAATGTAGTGACTTTATGGACCAGAAGCATAAACAGCAGACTACTTCGATGTCATGTTAGGAACATTTTTAGGCAGTTTAGTGACTCAAATGCTCAGAGCTCCATGTGTGAATAAGAGTCCACCTTTTCAAAACTAAAGGTGTCAATGAATCATATCTTAGCTAGGCTTCAGTTTAACTCCAACCAGACAAAAAATAGTAATCTATGCAGACAGGACTTCACTGTAAGTTGTAGAAATAATTAACTATGGTCGGAATTTTACCTGAACTCGAACTCCGATAAACTGAACTGATGAGGGAAAAGCTGCGGACTAAAGTGCAGTGGATTGAACTACGGCAGAGTGATAGAGATAAATTAGGGTTTGCATTGAAGCTAACACGAATTGGTGACCTGAATTACATCGGAGTTGAACATCAATAACGCAGATCCTTGCAACAAAAATCTGATCGATGCAGAGCTACGGTGGAGAATGGACAGACGTTGGAACAGGAGATCGTGCGCGGTAGACTTTAGAGCTTGCGATGCGGTTGAGACAATTGATGATCGAGGCGGCTTGCCATGGATGGTCGCGCAGCTGAACGAGGGTATTTCGGTACGGTGTTATTTGGTGGGCCAAAAATTGAATATATTTTGGGAGGGAACTAATGATTCGGGAGCGAAGCGATTTGATTATAAAATCGAGGAACGTGAAAGTGCTAAAACATATTGCTTAGTTATAAATTTTCCATTTTTATTCTTAATATAAATTAAATGTGAGAAATAATCCCTTTAAGCCTCATTTGGATCTATTATTTTTAATGCCAATTGCCTTCTAACACAACCAACCAACCTGAAACAAGTAGCATATATGTATATTGAGAAATTAAGCTTTAAAGCCAAAAAGGAAAACAATAGTAAATATTGAATTTTCATAAACTTATCATGGTAAAGCATTTCCTTTTGGTGGTAGAAAAAGATACAAATAAGAGTAAGCAGGGTTTTTGTTGCGATGCTGCGAGCGTTCTCAACGCTTAATGAAATAGTTTAGAGCTTCAATAATGTTCATTAGTTAAATAACATACACTAATATTGACAAGAAAACTTTGTATAATTTTGCTTCACACTAACGAAATTGGGTGCAATATGTTATATTTTTTAATTAGCATGTAAAATAAATATTACCATACATTGTCTGTTTTGAATTGTGTACATTGTAGCTTCAAAGACTTAATTAGTGAGTTATAGATTGTTGATAGCTTTAAGATTTTAATACTTTTACTATTTACCGTATTTCCATTATGATGTACAAACTGATTTTAATTTCTTGTGGAAATTCCATGCTTATTTTTTCTGAAATCGTTATTTAGCTAAGTAACTTACTACTAGAGTTGAATTTGTTAAGTTTTAAATAAGTCTAGTTTGATGTTTGCAATTAAGTTTCTTCAAAATTGATAATATGTATTTATGTTGTTTGTTAGGAGCATTTGCTCATAAATAAAAAGATGGTATTATTGTCAATAATGATATAATTGTTCTTTGTTATATAACTTGTATCATGATAAATAATAAAAAGAATATCTCTTGACTGATCAGTTCAAATATTTAGAAGATTTTGGTCATTTATGCTTTAACTTGTTGCAACATTTTCATTAAAGTTCTTAATTTATCTAATTTTATACTAAAATTACATTTATGGGAAGATAAACCATCATTTTTTTTGGAGGTTTAATTCCATTCTATGAAATTTCAACTATTAAGATTGTCTTATATGTCACTTGTCTCTAAATATTTCTTCGTTGCTTTCCTTGTTCCAGGTTATATAATACATTAAGTTGCTACATTTTTTAGGAGAAGCTTCAAAAATACAAAACATAATGCATTGGATGGATAGAAACCAACAAGTAAGCATCGTAAACAACTTCTTATGATTCATTATCATGATACTAAAAGTTTATATGTTTCCTTTACATATTTCAAATAATCGCTACCTAATTATGTAGAATGTGATTTTCATTATGTACCACAAATTTTGATTTTAGGCTTTTTATTATAGACAAATATAAAAATTAATTATAACTTGTATAAGGTTCATCTAGTATCAAATTTAATGCCAATACTCTTGCGTAAATTATCAAATCTGACTTTGAAACTATCGATGATTTTAAAAAACAAAGACATTGTCCTTACGCACAGGGATATATATATATATATATATATATATATATATATATATATATATATAAACACACACACTTTCAATAATATATTGCACTCATTCTGACAATTTAGAAAAAACAAAAAAAAACTAACGATGTACGATCTAGTATATACGTTTATATTCCATGCAAACATAAAAGTGAAGAATGAAGTTAATTCTTAAACTAGTTCTATTGCATTCCTTGGCATTACCTTCAACTTGCTATTTTTGTGTGGTGCTTCCTATATACATTCCTAAGTCCATCCTTCCTTTAACTATTGTGATAAAAAAATTAGTAGATATGGAACTATTAATGGAATTGAGCTTCAAAGTACTTTTTCAAATTCATATATGATTATTTAAGTCATAGTATTGGTTTTGGTATCCATATTGTAGACCTGTAGATAATAGCTTAGTGTGAATCGATGGATAATCCATATAACATGGAAAGCGGAAAATTTCTAGTAGCACTGTATATAGATTATGGTGAAAATATAACATTTGAATAAAATGCATTATCCAACTAACTAGCTTATGTCTTGCCTAAAACCTAGCAAAATGCGAAGCAATGAAAAATCAATGACATTTGGAAGTTTCGAATTATAATTGTTCATTGTGTTTAGTAAGGTTGCACATCATTATTTGACTAGTTCTAGTTAGTCAATATATAATTGCTTCGAATAGATACAACATGGCCATCCTATTAATATATCACATAGGAATATGCATTATTTAAGTGTGTATTTTACTAAGGCTGCAAAAAATTTCTTTAATCTCATATATAACTGATTTATAACAAACTCGTGTTCTGTATTTACATTTAGATATATGGTATGGGCATTTTTTTGCCAATTATAGTCGTAACTTAGTTGGAATAATTTCAAGGACAATGAAACCATAATCGTTTACTGTTTCAATGGAAATTGAAACCATTCTATAAGATTACTTATATATCTCATTGTGAATTTACGTGTTTTTGCATCTTAATATCATCTTTTGAACATCTTCTAACTATATTGAAAGTGGTCATTAAATAAGTAATAAAATAACTAATGTTGTCTAACAAATATTTCACAAGTTTATATGCCTAGGGGTACATGTAAAAAAGTTAACATTTGATTTCATTTTGCGAAAATAATTCAAATTGGAAAGACATATTAAATAGGACAATAGATTGTTAGGAAAATATCAGTACATACATTCCCATCGTTACTAAATTGTGGATTTGATTGCTTAAACTTTATTGTCGGTATTTACTGGCCTTGATGATTGGCTACCGTGTACATAGATTTTTCAGGTCGTCGTAGGAATCCAACCTTTTTCCTAAGAATAGAGAGTAAAAGAAGATAACAAGATTTAACAACTTCATTTGCATATGTTTGGTTATTTAAATTCATTTGACTTGAGTAGTTATCAAGATCCTTGGTGTAAAAGTTCTTATATAAGCAACTTAGCAGTGTTCGGTTCCAAACTGCAATTGAACACCACAGTTGCAAAATGCAACTAAACTGAGCCTCATTAGCATTTTGCGACTGAGCACCTCAGTTGCAAAATGCAACCAAAACCTTTCTTAGTTAATTTTGCAACTAAGTGCAACCAAAATGAGCCTCTGTTGCATTTCAAAACTGATACCTTACTCAGTTTCATTATGCAACTAAGCACCTCAGTTGCAAAATGCAATCGAAACCTTTCTCGGTTGCATTATGCAACTGAGCAATACTCAGCTGCAAAATGCAATTGAGCACCAATGTTAGAAATGCAACTGAACTGAGCCTTGGTTGCATTTTGCAATTGAAACCTTTCTCAGTTGATATTGACAAAAAAAATTGTCAATACCTCAACATGAAACTTGAAGTGATTATGATTCCTTCGAAAACCTCCTTCCAAGATGATGAAGGCAGTTTACATTCTTCAGGTAGTGAAAGATGGTTGAAATTTCTCTTTTAATACCTTTCAATAAGGTCGAAAGGTTAATCCTTCTTTCAGCATCTACTTTCGAGATGGTTGGTCTTATGACTCTGTCAGAACCACCTTTCGACACAAACAAGACGACCTAAGTTGAGGAATCAATGACTTCTGGAGATAGCTGAACAAGAAGGGTTTTGACTTCGTCAAAGCGGTAGGCACTCGTTATCTTGCGGACTTGAGCTAAGATTTCTTGGAAGTATGAGGACTAGGAGTTTCGACTCGGTCGAAGGGGGTCCTTTCGATAGCTTGATGGCTGGATGACATATAAATTCAAAATAAAAGACTTAGAGTTGTTATGTAACCAAGATCATCACAAGCTCAATTTTTATTGAACCCAATTATACAAATTGACTAAATCTCCGATTTGATTTAGGAATTAGGGTTTACAAGCTTTTAGAAAATGCAAGTTAGAAGTGAAAGAAATCTGATCCCCAAAACTGACCTCTAGGGTCATATTTATAGGTGCAGGTTGCCACATTTCGAACCCGTGCTTTCGACACAGTCAGATGGTTTGTTTTCTTCCTTTTCCATGCATCACCTAATTCTTAGCTTTCGACATGGTCGAAAAGGTTATATGACCGCCCTTCTGCTGCCGTTGAAGATTGAGCTTCCTTCAATCTTGCCTTGTTCTTTTCGATTTCGTCGAAAGGTACGTGGTTTGATTTCTCCTAATTTTGTCGAAAGGTATTGCTCGATGGCTTTCGACTTCAATGAAAGGTGTAAAGATGCACTTTTGCACTTAGCTATTAATAAGTTGTGCAAGTTGACATGAATGTTGCCCTTAGATGTTATCGGAATGTATTCCCTTAGTGTTTCGAATGAGCCGAAACACCTTAGGGTTTTCTTCCTTTCGTGCGGAGGCATATCCTTTGGCATTAGCGGACGTATAATCTCCCCTTCATAGGGAATGGTTTTAACTAATTTGAAGGACTAATATATGCTTTCGATGGGTTGCTTTTGGCTGGATATATTTCTGGTGGAGGCCAAAAGATGAAACTAACAGTTACGAATGGTTTGGCGCAACAATCCTGAAAGTGCGTTATTCACTTCCTTTGGAAGGCAGCTTTCGACCTTGTCGAAAGCCCTTTTCTTGTCCAAAACTTTGTTGTAGCATCCTTCTGACCTTTTCGAAACGTGTAGTTGGGGATTTCATTTTCTTATCGAAAGCTTTATTTAATGTTTAAATAGACCATCCTAATGCCTTATGATCTTCATCAGTACTTCTGCTCCTTCTTTCTTAAATTCACTCTTGAAAATATTTTATGGATTACATTTAGCCCCCCCTCCCCCAAGTACGAAGGAAGCTTTTGTTCTTTATGACAAATATTTCAAAGTATTTCCTTCTTTATATTCTATAAAATAGATAATAACCTCTATTAGGATCATAATTTTGTTATGAGACCTTGACAGGTGGCTTCAAACTTATGAAGCTAATTTTCAAGATTCTATTCGATAATATGTATAGATAAAATATTCTGAATAATACATGATCAAATCCCTTTCCATTGCTAATATTGGAGATGTCGAACAATATCATCTGGTTAGCAGACATCGGTTTAAGTAAATAAACCTTTACGAAAATCTATCATGCACTCCAGATATCCCTTTCTTGAATCAGGCTTTCTTTGATCATTAGATACGAGTTTTTGGCTTGAAGTGGTTTTACTTTGTGATCTTACCATAATTCACTTTTATCCCTACACTTTACTTTAGTAACCTTCATTTATTCATTGATAAGTAAATAGATCGTTTGATGCCGATGTTGTTTGGCGATATAAACATCTTATATTGAAACCAAATTCATAAATTCAATGAAGAGTTTCAAATTATTATGAAAATTTGATAAGGAAATCTAGAATCCAGAAAGTTATAAATCTGATAAGAGATTATAAAAACTCTAATAAAGAAATAAGGAATATAAAATCCATAAATCACCATCAAAATCAAAAAGAAAGTTTAGAATTCATCAAATCAGAAAACCCACAGGAGATCGTCAAAAATCCAATAAGGAAATTAGAATATGAAATTCACAAATCATTATAGAAATCAGTAAGGAAATTTAGAATTCACTATATCAGGAATTCAATAAGAGAACAGAAAACAAATAAGGGATCATCAAAAATCCAATGGGGAATTTAGGATTACAAAATTCACAAATAGTAATAAAAATCAATTAGGAAATTTAGAACTCACTACATCAGTAATTTAGTGAGATTTCATCAAAATCCAATACGGAAATCAAGAATATGAAATCCTCAAATAAACATAAAGATCAACTAGAAAATTTGAATCCACTAAATTGAAAAATCATCACAAAAGGAAATTAAATTATGAATTCATGAATGTAATCAGAAATTTGCTAAACTCTTATTTTTCAAACGTACTGCCTAAAAATTTCTCTTGTACAAAGTCAAAAATTCAATAAGAAATTTATAGATTATCATAGAAATTCAATAATGAAGTCACAAAATCAAAAATTCACCAAAACTGGAAATCCATAAGAAATCATTACGAAAATTAAACGGGGGAATGAAATATATGAAATCCACAAATCACACAAAAGTCAATGAGGAAAATCAGAATTCACAAAACCAAAAATTCTGTGGGCAATCACTAAGAAAATTCAACAAGGAAATTAAGAACATGAAACCTGTAAGTCATGATGAAGTCAATGTGGAGACCTTGGATTCACAAAACCAATATGAAATCCCCGTGAAAAGAAATTAGGGAACTGAAAGTTCAAGAAATCGCTAATTTAACCGAAGTCTTGTCAGAATCCCATCTGACAAATATACTTTTCAAAAAGTGGAAATTAGGCACAAGGACCTCTTTAGCAAGTGGAATTAGTTTATAGGACACACAACTGAAATAATTACTTTCAAGGACAAAACACAAAATAATTAGTTTCTAGGGCCTAAAAACGTATGAAATTATGTCCTTGAAAGTAATTAGACAACTGACATTGTCCTTGAAAGTAATTATTCTGTTGACTTTGGCCTTGAAAGTAATTTATTTAAATGTGTGTCCTAGCAACTAATTCGACTGTAAAGTTTGTCCTTCTGGTGAAATGTCCTATTCAAAAATTCATTTAGCATAAGCAGAAAATCATAAATTTGTCTAGTAATAGTAAATTTGGTAGGTTTAAGCAAGAGTGTCCTAGACCTATAAGTTTGTAGTATTATTGTTATATTGAAGCAGAGTAGTTTGTTAAAGCCATTCAATCATTCAGACTAGTGGTTCAACATATAATATATACTCTTCTATCATAAGGGGTCACCCTGCGTTTTAGGATTCAAGAGTGGTTTACTCAAACTATCCCTTAAATGAACTTACTTTTATCTTTGTAAAAAAAATTTGTTCTCTATTCCATTCCTTTAGCTCTTGCATAGATCTTTGCTTTTCATCTTATATTAAAGATTTCTTTATCCATTTTCTTGTCTTGTGTCTACTTTTTGAATGAAAATTTCTTGACATCTTGATGTGAGAGTCACTCTTCAGGTTTTGGATGTACCGAAATTTGTTATCTCATATTTCGTAATTCTCGATCGTATTTTTGGGTTCTTTGTCATTTTTCGATTATGGCATTTGACATCTTTATCCTTTTTCCGTTTGTCGGTACCTTTTTCTTGGGTTTCATGTATGTCTTAGATTGGGGCTAAATTACTTTCTTCAACTCTTGTTCTTTTGGGTTTTAGCCTTTTTGTTTTGAATTGTAAACATCTTTGTCCTTCTTCATTAGTTTGGTGCCTCTTTCGGGCTTTCCTTGGTTGTAAGGGATGTGTTGTATGTTAAGCTGACTTTTCCTCAGAAGGTTACTGATGGGTACCTATCCTGACCCTACCCTATGAGGTGAAATGAACGTTAGGGCTTTCCCGATTCTATGGGTGCTTAACCTAATCCTTCCCCTAAGAGGTGGTATGGACGTTAAGGGTTTTGTCTTTCACTATAGGAAATGCTATGTAAGATCATCGTAGGATTATGTCCCTCCCTTTAGGAGGTGCTACGGAATAGCATCGTAGGCTTATATCCCTTCCTCTAGGAGGTGCTACGGAATAGCATCGTAAGCGCAAATATTTGTATAAAAAAATACTTTTTATAGGAAAACCATTTTGGCCAATTAATAGAGTCTCTCTTGAGAGAAAGAAGTTTTGCAATTAAACCCTTCTAGTATATCGAGGGATTTTCTTCTTAAAAAAGAATTTGGATACATGAATCCTTCTGCTAAAAGAATTTTTTTCCCAATGTTACCTTTTGTAAGGGTTCTCTTGTTGTTCCCATAATAAAGATACGGATCTCAAATAAGAGACCGGGGGGTCATAATTCATGAACTGTTAACTCCTCTTTTCAACGACTCAGGGACCTAACGAGTTAATAATAGCAGCGACCTAATGACCTAAAGAATGAGCGAGCTAACATAGATGCGACTTAGCGACCAAAAGTGTAGAGCAGTTCAATGCGGCACAACCTAACGACCTAAGCGACCTAGCACTCAGCGACCTAATGAGCTACAGGGATCAGCGACCTAAATGTCCAAGCGAGTTAAGAAGCTTAACGACCTAACGATCTAAAGCCTCCTGCAAGCTAACATGTGACGACCTAAGCAGCCTAACAATCAATACAAGACAGCAGTATATCGCAACAGAGGAGCTCAGCGACTTAGCGACCTAGTAACTAAATGACCTATTCGACCTAGCGAGTTAACGACCTAGCGAGTTAACGACCTAACGAGTTACAAGCTTCATATCGTTATGTCGCTTGGTTATAGGTCGAACCAACACTAGGTTGCTGCTACTCCTATGACCATCCTAGGTCGCTCCACTAGGTACCTCAACATGGTTAAGTCACCAACCTTTCTCCCCTAGGTCGCTCATGACCTACGACCTAACCCCTAGGTCGCCCACGACCTACGACCTAACTCCAGAATTTCTCTATAAATACCTTGCCTACTCCACCAAGGAGGGGACTTGGGGATCATTTCTGTAACGCCTATACTTTGTTGTTTTCTCAACTCCTTCAACACTTCAAACGCCGAAGACGCTACAACGAACTTTGGAAAGATCAAACTCATTCAATATGAATTCGAAGAGCCTTTCTACATCGAAGTTCTAGCTACTCATCTTGATTCTGTTGTAATCAAAGATCATTGTAAAAGTTGTAATCGAATCAGCAATAAAAAGGATTAAAGTGGACATAGGCTTGAAATTAAGCCGAACCACTATAAAAAATGTTGTCTCTTTACTTTTTCTCTGTTATTTTCCGCTTATCTCTAGTTCCTGTACCAACGGGTGGTGCTTTCACATTTTTACTACTTACACCGGGGTGTTAGCGTCCAATTTTAGCGTTAACATTTTTGGTGCTTTCATTGAGAGTTGAACTCAGGATGCTCTCATCATTGCTCCGCATAGATTTGTTGAAAGACTTTCTTTAAGCACCAGAAGTTTATCTGAGATCATGGCTCCTGGAAGGAAAGGTAAATCTGCTAGACCTGGAAGTGCTTATGACAACACTGCTACTTCTCCCACATCAAATGAAGCAGCTCCTAGTGTTGGAATTACAAGGGCCGAATTGGATGCAGTAGTTTCTGGGTTGTATCAACAGATGGAAGCCCAGAACACTTTAATGTTGGACAGGATAAACGCTTTACTTGGAGTTAACCAATAACCAAGAAATGATGAAGAAACCTTTGCGGAAGATGCTCATGATTCCCAAGGGAAAGTGTTCCTCAAATGGCAGCTGGCACCGCCGAAGGGTCACCTCCCCAAGCTGGAGGTTCAAGGCCGCAACTAACCTTTCATGGACGTTTGCCCAGGCAAACTTCCAAGAAAGTAGCCGATGTCAGTCCCGTGGGGCCTCTGAACGATGAGGAATACCTCTCGGGAATGATTCGACAAATTATGAGAGAAAGCATGCAAAGGGAAGAAGATGAGAATGAATGGGGGTTCGCTCCAAGCAAGACTCTTTCACTGAAAGGATCCTGAAGGCCGAATTTCCAAAGAAGTTTGTTCCTCCCACTATTCCAGCTTACCGGGGAACAAGCGATCCTCACCAATTCTTATACAAGTATGACTGGCATATGACTGGTGCCAGAGCATCGGATGAAATCAAGTGCAGGTATTTTCCGATGTATTTGGAAGGAGTGGCTCTTCTTTGGTTCACGAAGCTACCAGTTCGTTCTGTGGATCAATTCTCCGACTTAACTCAGAAATTCAAAGATCAATTCAGGTTATACGCTGCGAAGGCCAATGATATAATGTCACTATCCTTCCTCGAACAAAACCCCGAAGAGCCTCTCAAATCTTTTTTAAACCGCTTTAATATAGCCTTAGCCGAAGTTGACAATGCGGAGCCTTAAATGATTCTCACTTATTTGATGCGAGCTATCGACAAATCTAATGAATTCGAGAAATGGCTAAAGATGAAAAAGCCAAATTCGCTTGAGAAATTCTACAAGAAGGCCGATGAATTTATGCTCTTAGAGAGCCTTCCTGTGCTGGTAAAAGTGATCGTGAACGAAGTTGAGAATAAAAACGTTGCTTCCAACAAAAAGGAATCTGGTGGTCAAAAGAGGAAAAATGACGGTGGAAAAAAGCAAAAAGATGCGAAGAAAACTCGCTACTTTAAACCTTCATATTTTACTCCTTTAACTGATACTCCGGAAAATATCTTTTTCGCAACCAAGGATGTTGTTGAATACCCTAAACCACTTAAGTTGAGGCTTGGGAAAAATGTTGCGCATAATGGAAGATTCTGTCGATTCCACAATCTACCCGGCCATGACACTAATGAATGTCTCCATCTAAAGATTTTGAATGAGGAGCTGTTGAGCCAGAATAAACTTCAATAATATGTGAAGAGAAATAGAAACAACCCAACCTCATCTACTCAGGGGCAACAAGTTCCCGCTTATCAATCCGGTTCAGGTGAAAGAGCTGCAGCGCAGAAGTCCGAGAGGCCTATCATTAATGTTGTCACAGGGGGTCCTCACCAGCGGGCAGGAGCTGGAATGAGATGGAAAGATACGCTCACGCTTTGAGATATGCCTCGGATTTCTCTATGTCAAGTCAAGAAAGAGTTTCAGACTAAAGGAAAAATCTTCCTGCCTATTTGTCAAAGGCCTGGGAGCGCCATATATCCCGGGAAGAGAACATGAAGGCGGATTCTCTTGCAAAGTATTGAAGCTTTGGCAAAGTTCAATTATTGGGAATTGGTCCCTGTGGAAGTCTTGTCAGCTCCAAGTACTGATGAGATCCAATTCCGAAAGACTGATACAGCGAGCACTTGCATCCATAGTTTACTTAAAAGCAATGCTTAAATTTGTAAAATGATTATGGATGTATCATTTTTGTATTGATTCACACTGATTTTACTATAAATCTTGTGTTCTCTACTTTTATAAAATGCCTGTTTTATTTCGATGTGTAAATACCTTAAATGTATATCTAAAATGTCAATTTAATATTGCAGGCCATTAAAACAAAGCTTACCTATCACAAGGCCAAGCGATCCCTAAAATCACTCAATAAGAAAATGTCAAGCCACAAAAATTCCAGATTCAAATCCCAAGTAAGTAGTGCTTCATGCAAACAGTTAGTGATTCCACCGGAGGGGCACCTCCCTAACGTGGAGGTTCCAGGCCCTTGCTAGCTGATTGCGATCGTTTGTGCAAACGAACATCCGATTAGATAGCTTGCGTCTGCCCCGTGGACTCGCTTAACAATGAAGTACACTTCTTTGGATGGAACAAACTACTTGCAAAAGAAAGGAACATGTGCTTGGAAATGATAACAGGGAATCGCTGATGAGCAAATGACGAACAGACAAGGGCGAGCAGACAGAAAACAGCCAAAAAGGAGTCTTGCCTCTTAAGAAAAAGGTTGGTGGAACCACCGGAGGGGCACCTTCCCTAAGCGAAGGCACCAGGCCATTGTGAAGTGATTGCGAATGTTTGTGCAAACAAACATCCGATTGGATAGCTTGCGTCTTCCTCGTGGATCCACTTAACCGTGAGACACAACCTTCATGGCGAGCCAACCACCCAAAGCCCTCTTTGGAGGAACAAGCCCTCTTCGGAGGCACAACTCTACGGAGGATAAAGCCCTCTAACGAGGCACGCCGAAAAATGAAAGTGCTCTTCTCAACCAATAAGGTTGGTGGAATCACCGGAGGGGCACCTTCCCAAGTGGAAGGCACAGGGCACTTGTTAACTGGTTGCGATCGTTTGTGCAAACGAACATCCAATTAAGTAACTTGCGTCCGCCCCGTGGATCCATTTAACTATGAGAAAGTAACTTCCAGGCAATCAAATAAAGACCTCTTCGGAGGCAAAAGACCTCTTCGGAGGCAAAAGCCCTCTTCGGAGGCCCACTTCACCAGAGTTGAAGTGCCAAAGCCCTCTTCGGAGGCCCACTTCTCCAGAGTTGAAGTGCCAAAGCCCTCTTCGGAGGCCCTCTTCTCCTCACAAGGGGGAAGAGCCAAAAGCCCTCTTCGGAGGCCCTCTTCTCCTCACAAGGGGGAAGAGCCAAAAGCCCTCTTCGGAGGCACGCTTCCCCACGTACAAGGAACAAACAAAAAGCTCTCTCTCGAGGTACAAACAAAAAGCCCTCTCCCGAGGCACAAACAAAATGCCCTCTTCGGAGGCATAGACAGATCAAAGCCCTTTTCGAAGGCCCACTTCACCGCGTAGGGGAATCCACTTGTCAAAAATAAAAGTGACTATCTCCGAAAGTGAAGTGTAAAAACTTCTTCAAACAAAAGAGAGAGAAGACTTCTCCGATACAAGGCACACTCTACTAAAGCAGAGTAATATTTCCCCAAAATTGGAAAAATTATTCTCTAAAGTAAGAGTGCAAGCCTTCTCAAAATGGAAGAATTGTTTTCCAACTTAAGAGTACAAGTCTTCTCGAAACAGAAGAATTATTCTCCAAAGTCTTACCAAATGAAAGAAATTGCAATAAGCCGTGGTATGGGGGCAATACAATATAGTTACATTAATAAAAGCAACGCTCAAGCAACATACCACAAACTTATTGCAATGTCACACAAAGAAAATAAAGAAACTTGTGCGAAAATAAGGAATAAATGCATTCACAAATACAGTCAAAATATTGTACAAGTAAAAAAGAATCATTTTATTCCATACTATAAAAATTTGATACATATGCAGGTAACAAAAGAGCGGGGACCGGTACCCCCACAATCTCCGGTCAATACAAGCCTTTATATACAAGCAAGAAATAAAGCAAGAAGGGTAAAGAGAGACTTGTTATTTCTTCTTCCCTCCACCTTTAGAGCCCTCGCCTGGCCTAATGGTTAACTTTGGGAGCCGGCTTGAACGAGTCGGGGATGAAGGAGAAAGAGGTACAACTGGGTCTACTTCCGTTTTCTCTTCACTAGCAGAAGTGCTTTTCTTTTTCTTCTTCTTCGAAGTTGTGCGCTTCCCCTTCTTCCTTGAATAAGACTCGTTGCCCAGAGTGATAAGTTCAGACAGCTTTGTGTCATCATGAAATTTCTCCGGAGTCCTTTCACTTTCTTCAAGTTCCTCAGCCTTCTGCTCTTGTGAAGCGGCAGGGTCATCCAAGCCTTGAAGAGCTTCTATTAATTCTTCTTGCGACCCCGGTTGAGAAGCGGAAGGAGGAGTAATTTGAAGAGATAGAGGTGGAACAGCTGGAAGAGGAGAAGTATGTGCAGCACTTGATGTTTTCACTACAGAAGAAGAGAAGTTAAAATCAGTATTCCTCGTAAAGAGAGGAGATAGTGGCGCGTCAAGGCTTAAGTAATAACCAAAAAGTTCATCAAGCTCATGTGAAGCGAACAAGTAGTCCACTTGAGCTAGATCATTATTGAAGTTACCTGGAGAAGTGGGCTCTATCACGTCGATTTCGAAATCTTGGGCTTCAATGGCTTCAATGGCCTCGGTGTGGGCGGTCGTAATTCCGGTCTTGGTTTTGGCTGGAGGCAGAGAATGAGAGCTAGAGGCAGTAATATCGACGTCAACCGAAGCCGAAGGAAGAGTCGGGTTGGTCAAAAGTGCCTTCCCTGAATGCTCTCCTTCCGCCGCTTTGGCTCATGCTTGGGAGAGTTGTTCTTTCCTTTTGGCAAGGGCGGGTCGACCCTCATCATCCAGATAATACGCCTTAAGATCCGCCTCAGCATAGTCGGTGCCTCCAAGCATTTCGACCGCTGCTTCCCACACTTCCTACACTGGGAAGACATAATCATCCTTTCTTTCTCAACCACCCATTCTGGTCAAGACTAAAATCTTTCAAGTCATCACTCTTGATTCCATCCCTTATCCTCCTGATCCGTTCAACTAATACTGGATCCTCTTCCTTTTTAGAAGAAATATTTTCGATCAACTATGATCGAACTTCCAAATAAGATAACACAACGGACTCTCCACTAGACCCAGCCTCGAATCTCAACTGCACTCTGCAATTTGCCAGTGTTTCCAAATCTTTCCACTCAGCTATCATCGCCAGAACTACATTCTGATGCTTTCTGCCAAATGCATCTACAACCTTTTTTCCTTTCTCGGGTGTGTACTCACTGTCAAAATCATAAGCAGTTATAAACTCTAACAATGTCCGCTGTCTCATGTTCAGCTCCTTTTGAGAGAACAAATACTTCAAGGACTTTTGATCTACATATAACTCAAACCTTTCTCCTAAAAAGTAACGTCTCCATACCTTCAATGCAAAAATCACTACAGTCAATTCCAAATCATGCGCTGGATATCTGGCTTCATGCGGTTTAAGCTGCCTAGGAGCATAGGCAACCACTTTAACTCTTTGCACTAGCACAACTCCTAATCCTTTTCCACACACATCAGTATAAACCACCAAATCCTTATTCCCTTCTAGAAAAACCAACATAGGTGTATGGGTAAATAAGTGTTTGGAATACTAGAATGCTTCCTCGCACTTATCGATTAACAAAAACTTCACATCCTTTCTCATTAGTTTTGTCATCGGTGCTGCTTTTCGCGAAAAATCTTGATGAACCTTCGATAATAAGCAGCTAATCCAAGAAAACTCTTTATCTCGGTATCTCAGTCTCTTCCAATTGTTCACTGCTTCAATCTTAGTTGGATCTACTGACAACTCTTTCTTTGAGACTACATGACCAAGAAACTTCACTTCCTTCTTCCAGAAATGACACTTCGAAAAACTTTGCCTTCAACTGATGCTGCTTCAGTGTCTCAAGTGCCACTCTAAGATGAATTTCATGCTCTCTTTAATCATTAGCCTATATTAAGATATCATTTATGAAAATCAATATTAACCTATCCAAGTGCTCTTAGAAAACTCCGTTCATCAAATCCACAAAGGAAGCGGGCACGTTAGTCAATCCGAACGGTATAACTAACCATTCATACGATCCATATCTATTCCTAAACACCATTAAAGGTATATTATCCTTTGCTACCCGGAGCTGATGAACCTATTGCGATATCTAACTAAGAAAATACCTTGGATCTATTCAAATGGTCCAAAAATCATCGATTCTAGGCAATGGATATCGATTCTTTGTCATCCCCTCATTCAACATACGATAATCGATACGTAACCTCAACGATCAGTCAAGCTTCTTAGTAAACACTACTGCTGCTCCCCAAGGTGAACTACTCAGCCTGATAAAGCTCTTGCCTTCCGAATCCACGAACTATACCTTCTACTTCCTCATCTCTGTAAGGGTCATCCTGCTTAGCATCCTACTCACTAGTGCTGCTCCCGGAACCAAATCTATCTGAAACACAATGGCTCGTCTAGGCGACAATCCATCTACAGGCTCAAAAACATCTGCTAGTTCTCTAACCTTGAAAACTCGACTCAATTTATCTATGGATTCCATAACACTCAACAAAGCATACATCTCACCGCTAGAACCTTTTACGGTACAAATATTCTGGTCGCTATAATCAGGGTATCTAAGAGATATTTTTCTATCCTAGCATCGTACTCACTTCACCAATCCATCCCAGGAATAATCCCGAAGTCCACAAAATTAAACACATGCAAACTGCAAAAAAAAGTATAGCCTAACAGGTCAAACTCTAACTAGTCACATCTCAACCAAAAATTTACATACCCTTCTATTGGATTGGCAACCCTTAAGGAAGTAACTAAATATATGGGCTCTAGGTTAAGGTTATCTATCAGACATCTAGATATAAAAGAATGCAATGCACAAATATTGGATGAACGCTAACATACATACCATGGATCTGAAGCGTATCTCCCAAAACGGCCTTTCCTTTCTCCTGAGCTGTTGGCTTCAAAGTAGTAGGATCCAATTTATACACCTTGCCCTTTCCATCCTTAGCGGGCTCCTTGCATTAGTTCTTGTAGTAACGTATCTGATCACACATAAAGCATCTGATGTTCTTCTTCTCGAATGCTTCCATAACCTTCCTAGTACAATAGTCATTAGCGAAACGGCCCTTCTTGTCACATTCAAAACAGGCCACCTTAGACTTTTCTCTCTTGGCTGCTTCACCCTTCTTGTAAAAGAGCTCCCTCTTTTTACTCGACCTAACCTGGACTTCTTTCAGTTTACACTTCTCCTGATAAACAAGCATCTATTATTGTCTCAGAGCAATCCCCACAACACATCACAGGGATCTTTTATATGCGATAAAGTAGCTCTGGCCAACTCAGGCTTCAATCCCCTGATAAACTTCTTGTGCTTATTTATCACTATATTAGTAGCAGCATAGCCACACCAGGCCAACTCCTCAAACCTACTGGCATACTCCAGAATAGTCATCTATCTCTGATCTAGGTCAGCAAACTTCCTAATCAAAACAGACTGCGTCGTAAATGACATGAACCTCTCTTGGAACCTCCTTTTGAACTCTTCCTATGTCATAGTCTCCTAATCCACTGCCATAGTCACACTATACCACCAGAATAAAGCAGCTCAATAAAGCAGTTTAGATGTCAACCTCCTCCTCTGCTCATCATTAAGCCTCAAGTCTACAGAGATCCTTTTGTAGTGTAGCAACCAGTTTTCCACCTCAATAACATCCTCGGTTCGAGTAAATGGCTTCCTTCCAAGCCTCCACTCGACTTAGCATAGTCGTTGACAATTGAAACCTCCATAATCCTTCCTTCAATTACTCCAGCAACAACACCCGCCTGCATCATATTCATGAAAAACTGATACATAGCTCCCATCCCAACCTGCTTGACTCCAGCACCTGCATGTATGAATATGCGCTTATATGTTTTTGTTTGATGATAATAAAATATACATTCGTTTAAATGTATTTGTTAATGTACTATTTTATTTTTCATAGATTAAATAAATATTTGTTGAATAAAATAAATTACATAGAATTTGAATGGAATTTGAATTCAAACAGAAATTTTATTCAAACAAATATTTATTACAATCTTGAATAGTACAAATTCAAGCTCTCACTATACATATACAATTTTGTTTACAGTACATCACAATTTCATATTTACATAAATTTCTCACTACATATCACTCACACACGTAGTTTACCTTCAACTTCATTCCAGTTAGAATCCAGCATCTGAGCAATCTGCAAAAATATTCACTAACGCAGTAAAATTGAAAAAGAAATATTTTTGCAATATAAAATAAAATATGATTTTTGAAAATATGATTTGCCTCAGTTATTTGGGTAGTCGTCATCATTCACATTTGAATTCATCACACACGAATAGTGTGACATGCACAGTGTATCACTGTACATGCCACAAGGCCGTGAACATCAATATACACTTGATAATGCTACAGGGACAGGTGAGCACAGGTCAAACCCCAATGAAAAGCGGGGTTCAACTCACATGCAATATATTCAAAATCACGACACGAGCGCAAGGTCAAACCCGAATTTTGTAACTTGATTCAACTCAAGTGAAATTTCAAAAATCAACATGAATGGATGCAAAGACCAGCTGCAACATGAGATGAATCAAGTTCAGTGTGGCAATGCACAAAACAACAAGTTCAGCTACTCAAATGAAAAATGCAATAGTGACCAACCAGAAGTTCAAGGCAGTAGTGTACATGAATACAACTATAGGTACAAGGCCAGAACAACGACATGAATGCAACATGGTGAACAAGACACGTGCAACAGTCAACCCAGTATGCAAAATGAATGGAGCAACTGTGAAAACTGAAATGGAAAAGTGCATCCAGAAGTACAAGATGACCAAGTCAAAAGTTCAAGTCTCGACTAAAACCAGTTACTCAATGCATGCAACATGGTGTGCAAGCACAGCCTCAAACTAGCATCATGTGTTGAACAACATGAAGAGTGACACAACAATATGAATGCTATGTTCAAACATGAAACAAGACTAAAACCAGGAAACAGTGAATGGGGAACACAATATGAATGAACTCGAACAGACACACATGAATGAGAAGACCGCAATGACAACAGCCAGTGCCAACAAAGAAAAGAGACGACCAAGTGAAACACAGTGCATATATGATATCACAGGAAACAAGACAGCAGACCAAAGTGCAATAAGATCACTCATGAAAACTAACAAGCCAATATGCAGACATGAATGCAAACAACCAACTACATGCAGATGAACAGAACGTCAATTGGGTACATGAAGTTCAATCCACCAGTCAGTGTAGTGATACAATGTAGACATAAACAACATCAAAGAAAGAAGTCTTGAACACTATGCAGTGTACGAAAGCAACAGAAAGTTCAATAAATACAACTCGAAGCAATGCAAGTTCATATATACAGCAAGCTACAAGTGATGCAGAATCAAGGTGAACAAATAGTGGCACATGAATACAAGTATGCACAGCAATGCAAAGCCAGCAGAGCTTCATAAGAAATAAAGAAATGCAGATCAATGATCTCAAGCCAAAGTCAAAATTGACCAAGTTACTGCATCAAGCCGAAGTCAGAATTCAACGCAAATATATCTTTGAAAAAGTCAAAGCAAAGTAAAATAGGAAAGTTTCTGCCGTATCAATCAAGAGAAAAATCGAACACTACAAAATCAAGGCCGTGCGCATCAAGTTAAAAATATATCAGGAAAGCCGTGCGCATCAGGCAATCAAAAAATTAGGAAAGTGTAAATGAATACGAGCAAATTCAAGTGATTCGAATTCATATAAATATCAAACCCAATTATCATCATAGGCATCGAGCTAAAGCAAGCAATTTAACCAGCAACGAAAAGAAAATTACATACCGCAACAACGAACTCGATCAACAGAGGAGCAACGCAAACCAGAGAATCAATCATAAGCGAAGCAGCGAGCAAGAGCAACGCAAATCAGAATCGATCATCAGAGAGGCGCGAACTAGTCAGAAAGCCCTAATTTTGGAAGCAAGGAATAAAAGAGCCGAAGCCCTAATTTCAGAAAGAGGATCGGCCGCAAATTTTTCAATAGCAAAAGAAAAAGAGAACAGGCCGGCCTAGTTAAAGGGAAATTGGTTTTAAGAATTTATTCTTTATTTTATTAAGGGTGTTTATTTATTTTAGTTTTATTTTCTTTTCGAGTCAAAGTATTGGAAAATACCACCTAGGTTGTAGGTAGTGTCAGATTGTCTAGTTAGAATTAGTTCAGTGAGCAGGGTGTGCGAGTTTGCAAAACTCTATAGGCGGGAGCAGGGTTTGCGAGTTTGCAAAATTCTATAGGCGGGAGCAGGGGGTGTGAGTCTATTAGAGTGTTTGTAAGCGGGAGCAAGGGTTTGCGAGTCTGTTAGAGTGTTTATAAGCGGAAGACTGTTTAATTCTAATAGAAATCTGGGAATGCAGCAGTAGGCAGGGGTTGCCAAAGCTGGGTAAATTTTGTATGTGATTTACTTTTCAGCATATTTATTTCTACAGTTTGTTTTTACGTTTAATTCGAGAAAATTTGCTATAACCCTATTCACCCCCCCTCTTGGGTTAATCTAGATCCTACAAGTGGTATTAGAGCACGGTATTTTAACTCTAGAGTCATGAATTCATCAAATAATGCTTTATCTGAGGGGCAATCTATTGTTAGGCCACTTTCATGTTTAATGGGAATGATTATGCTTATTGGAAATTTAGGATGAGCATTTATCTTAGTTCTGTTGATTATGATGTTTGGGATATTATTGAAAATGGCTATAAATCTCCCACTATAACTATTGGTGATACTGAGATTCCTAAACCTAAGGATAGGTGGGATGCTAACGATAAGAGATTAAAAACTACAAATGCTAAAGCCATGAATGCTCTGATCTGTGCTCTTGATAAGAATGAATTTAATAGAATTTCTCATTGTAAAACTGCACAGGAAATTTGGCATACCTTGGAGGTGACACATGAAGGAACTTCTCAAGTCAAGGAGTCTCGTCTAGCCCTATTCAGCAATGAATACGAGAACTTTGTGATGGACAAAGGCGAGAGCATAAAGGACATGTTTGGACGCTTTTCAACTTTGGTGTACAACGCTAGAGCTCTTGCGAAGGTATTCACTGAGATAGAGCTTGTGAGGAAGGTGCTACGAGTTTTACTGATGAACTTTGAGGCAAAAGTCACGGCAATGCAAGAATCGAAAGATCTGAGTAAACTAAGCATGGAGGAGTTGGTTAGCAACTTGATGACATATGAGCTTGAGCTAAAAGCGAAAGAGGAACGCAACAACTCCGAACCAAAGAAGAAGACGATTGCCTTAAAGAGAAAAGAAGAGAGTGATGAAGATGAAGAAGATCCAATTGAAGAGCTTGCAATGGCTATCAATAATCTTAGAAAATGGTCAAGATTCAAGCCACGCAAGAAGAAAACAAGTCGTAATAGGCCAAAAGATTCTGACAATTCCGATAATGAATCGACGTGCTTTAACTGCAACAAGCCTGGCCACTTCAAACAACAATGCCCACTTCTCAAAAACAACAAAGGAAAGACAAAGAAGAAGAAGGCCTTTGCAGCGACTTGGGATGATGAAGAAGGAGAGGAAGTTTCGAATAGTAGCTCAGAGGAGGCTAACTTGTGTCTTATGGCAAAATCAGATTCAAAAGCAAGCTCAGAGGAATCTAGTAAGGGAGGTGACTATTCTTATAAAGAACTTGTTTTTATGTGTCTTGATCTTACTAAAGAAGTTGATGCTCTTGAATCTAAAATTGAAAAACTAAAATCTGATAGGAGAGAACTTGCTCGTGAAAATTTTAGGTTATAAACTGAACTTGAAAATATTCAAAACCTAGAATGTAAAAAATGTAAAATTTTAGATTCAGAATTATCAAGACTTAAGAATAGCTCTGAGAATCTTGAAAAAACTTGAGTCTTAAGGAAATCGTTGACACTAGGAAAAAGGATTTTATAAATAGATGCACCTTACTTGTAACTGAAAACACAATACTAAAAACCAAAGTCCAAAATCTTGAGAAATCTCTGAATAACTTTTCAAGAGGTGAAAAATCTTTCAACATGCTGTTGGGAAATCAAATTTTTGCTAACAATAGAAAAGGACTAGGCTTTGGGAAAACACAAGTTGAGGATAATGCAAAAGGTAAGAGTGTCTTTGATAGATGTGAAATAATTGGACATCGTGTTGAAAATTATAGTCATAGGAACAAGAACACAAAATTTATACAAGTTTGGGTTCCTAAGAATTCTACAAACAAATTTCATGTCTATTGGAACAAGAATGAAATGTCAAAACAAGTTTGGGTTCCAAAGGGTGTGTTTATTCACAATGCTTCAGCCACTAACAATCATGGACCTATAAAAACAAATAGGTCACAAAAATCTTTCATCGTGTAGGTATGGTGGCAGGCTAAGGAACAACAACAGTGTTTTCTGGATTTTGGCTGTTCCAGAAACACAACGGGCAACAAAGCAAAAGTTCCTTAGCCTAATACAAAGGTGACAGAATCACAATGGGCAATCACGAAAAATTATCGTAAATGTTTTTTGATCGATATATTAAATGTGATAATCTGCACCGTATTCTGAATGAAATCAGCCAATGTTGAGATGTTGTAAAGAGATGATTTTTTGATTCTGACTTGTTCGACATAGTTGGCCAATTATATTTATGCCAAAACACTATTCTTTGAATTACTTCATACACATATGTTTGGATTAAACATAGTGTTTTGTTGGATGATAATATTTTTTTGGCTAACTCTATATTCTTGGTTTTCTGATTATTTACACGACTTCAATTCAAATTCAAGAATGCTGTAAAAATTTGTGAGTTTGAGTTTTCATGCACACTTCATGATCTGGTCTATCAAATTTAGTTAGTGATATTTTGGAGTGAAAGAGAAATTCAGATGCAGATTACACTGGTAATCTAGTTGATAGAAAAATTACTAGTTGAACGTGATTTATGGTGAGACATTTAGTAACTGCATCGTTTTTCAAAGAAAATATCTGCATATTTTTCATTACAAATAATTTTCAATTAGCAGAATTTTTTTTTTCATATAACCCCTTCAAGAGAATCTTTTTTTTTGACCATATTTTCAGATTAGTCATTTTTATTTGATTTTAAATGACAAATTTTGACTAAATCCGACTCCCTATTAATTATCAAAAAGATAAATAGTGATTGAAAAGGTGATAAGTGTTGATATTTAACATACATTACTCAAGAGAGTATATTTGGAAATTTTCTTTAGGAATTCAAACAAGAGTTATAAAACTTTTTGTTGGGTAAAGATTCCATGACCATTTCTATATCTAACATATTTCTATCGACCATTGTTTATCAAATCTTAAATATAGTTTGGCGATATGTGGTACTATAATCAGGAATCGTTTGTTTTTTCATGTCACAATTTATTTTTGTAAAAATAAATAAATATCCAAAGTATTCACTCTCATTTAAAAGTCCTCACGGTTATGCATGGGTGAATTACTTGGATTTTTGATTATGTGCTACCATGCTCATTTAAAAGTCCTTATGGTTATGCATGTATGGAACGCATATCAAAATTAATTGATTAAATAGACAAGTTGATTCTAATCCCATTTAAAAGTCCTCATAGTCATGCGTGGTTAGAAGATACTTGATTTCATTTTTTTTAAATTAAATTGGAATACTACTAATCTCATTTAAAAGTCCTAACGGTTATGCATGATTAGTAGATATTCAAATTCCTGATACAAATGTACCACAAGTTGATACAATTGTACGATTTTATATTAGAACATCATTTCCATTCTTTCTAAAAGTGGAATATGCGCCTGACAAGGGTATTATGATTTTTGTTTGATTTTTATTGAAGTTTAATACTTACATTCGATTTGAGTTTAATTTTGGATTAATATTGATCACTTTATCTCTATTTTCTCTAACACTATTATTCTTTTGCTGATAACAAAAGAGGGAGAGAAAAGTAAAGATTTTGTCAAATAGAATCAAGCAAAGGTAAAATAATTTTCCATTTGCATCTAGGCTCATTTATATATTTCTATTTGTATGCATATATGTAGGGGGAGCATCATGTAGAGAGGAAGCATTTAAATAGGGGGAGCAATTAGTGTATATCATTGATCAAATACATTTAACACGGTCAAAATCTTAAATATATGTTTGTTATCATCAAAAGGGGGAGATTGTATGAATATGCACTTATATGTTTTTGTTTGATGATAATAAACATATATATACATTCGTTTAAATGTATTTGTTAATTTACTATTTTATTTTTCATAGATTAAATAAATATTTGTTGAATAAAATAAATTACACAGAATTTGAATGGAATTTGAATTCAAATAGAAATTTTATTCAAACAAATATTTATTACAATCTTGAATAGTACAAATTCAAGCTCTCACTATACATATACAATTTTGTTTACAATACATCACAATTTCATATTTACATAAATTCCTCACTACATATCACTCACACACGTAGTTTATCTTCAACTTCATTCTAGTTAGAATCCAGCATCTGAGCAATCTGCAAAAATATTCACTAACGCAGTAAAATTGAAAAAGAAATATTTTTGCAATATAAAATAAAATATGATTTTTGAAAATATGATTTTCCTCAGTTATTTAGGTTGTTCGTCATCATTCACATTTGAATTCATCACACACGAACAGTGTGACATGCACAGTGTATCACTGTACATGCCACAAGGTCGTGCACATCAATTTACACTTGATAATGCTGCAGGGACAGGTGAGCACAGGTCAAACCCAAATGAAAAGCCGGGTTCAACTCACGTGTAATATATTCAAAATCACGACAAGAGCACAAGGTCAAACCCGAATTTTGAAACTGGATTCAACTCAAGTGAAATTTCAAAAATCAACATGAATGGATGCAAAGACCAGCTGCAACATGAGATGAATCAAGTTCAGTGTGGCAATGCACAAGACAACAAGTTCAGCTACTCAAATGAAAAATGCAACAGTGACCAACCAGAAGTTCAAGGCAGTAGTGTACAGAATACAACTATGAGTACAAGGCCAGAACAACGACATGAATGCAACATGGTGAACAAGAAACGTGCAACAGTCAACCCAGTATGCAGAATGAATGGAGCAACTGTGAAAACTGAAATGGACAAGTGCATCCAGATGTACAAGATGACCAAGTCAAAAGTTCAAGTCTCGACTAAAACCAGTTACTCAATGCATGCAACATGGTGTGCAAGCACAGCCTCAAACTAGCATCATGTGTTGAACAACATGAAGAGTGACACAACAATATGAATGCTATGTTCAAACATGAAACAAGACTAAAACCAGGCAACAGTGAATGGGGAACACAATATGAATGAACTCGAACAGACACACATGAATGAGAAGACCGCAAAGACAACAGCCAGTGCCAACGAAGAAAAGAGACGACCAAGTGAAACACAGTGCATATATGATATCACAGGAAACATGACAGCAGAACAAAGTGCAACAAGATCACTCATGAAAACTAACAAGCCAATATGCAGACATGAATGCAAACAACCAACTACATGCAGATGAACAGAACGTCAATTGGGTACATGAAGTTCAATCCACCAGTCAGTGTAGTGATACAATGTAGACATAAACAACATCAAAGAAACAAGTCTTGAACACTATGCAGTGTACGAAAGCAACAGAAAGTTCAATAAATACAACTCGAAGCAATGCAAGTTCATATATACAGCAAGCTACAAGTGATGCAGAATCAAGGTGAACAAATAGTGGCACATGAATACAAGTATGCACAGCAATGCAAAGCCAGCAGAGCTTCATAAGAAATAAAGAAATGCAGATCAATGATCTCAAGCCAAAGTCAAAATTGACCAAGTTACTGCATCAAGCCGAAGTCAGAATTCAACGCAAATATATCTTTGAAAAAGTCAAAGCAAAGTAAAATAGGAAAGTTTCTGCCGTATCAATCAAGAGAAAATCGAACGCTACAAAATCAAGGCCGTGCGCATCAAGTTAAAAATATATCAGGAAAGCCGTGCGCATCAGGCAATCAAAAAATTAGGAAAGTGTAAATGAATACGAGCAAATTCAAGTGATTCGAATTCATATAAATATCAAACCCAATTATCATCATAGGCATCGAGCTAAAGCAAGCAATTTAACCAGCAACGAAAAGAAAATTACATACCGCAACAACGAACTCGATCAACAGAGGAGCAACGCAAACCAGAGAATCAATCATAAGCGAAGCAGCGAGCAAGAGCAACGCAAATCAGAATCGATCATCAGAGAGGCGCGAACTAGTCAGAAAGCCCTAATTTTGGAAGCAAGGAATAAAAGAGCCGAAGCCCTAATTTCAGAAAGAGGATCGGCCGCAAATTTTTCACTAGCAAAAGAAAAAGAGAACAGGCCGGCCTAGTTAAAGGGAAATTGGTTTTAAGAATTTATTCTTTATTTTATTAAGGGTGTTTATTTATTTTAGTTTTATTTTCTTTTCGAGTCAAAGTATTGGAAAATACCACCTAGGTTGTAGGTAGTGTCAGATTGTCTAGTTAGAATTAGTTCAGTGAGCAGGGTGTGCGAGTTTGCAAAACTCTATAGGCGGGAGCAGGGTTTGCGAGTTTGCAAAACTCTATAGGCGGGAGCAGGGGGTGTGAGTCTATTAGAGTGTTTGTAAGCGGGAGCAAGGGTTTGCGAGTCTGTTAGAGTGTTTATAAGCGGAAGACTGTTTAATTCTAATAGAAATCTGGGAATGCAGCAGTAGGCAGGGGTTGCCAAAGCTGGGTAAATTTTGTATGTGATTTACTTTTCAGCATATTTATTTCTACAGTTTGTTTTTACGTTTAATTCGAGAAAATTTGCTATAACCCTATTCACCCCCCCTCTTGGGTTAATCTAGATCCTACAAGTGGTATTAGAGCATGGTATTTTAACTCTAGAGTCATGAATTCATCAAATAATGCTTTATCTGAGGGGCAATCTATTGTTAGGCCACTTTCATGTTTAATGGGAATGATTATGCTTATTGGAAATTTAGGATGAGCATTTATCTTAGTTCTGTTGATTATGATGTTTGGGATATTATTGAAAATGGCTATAAATCTCCCACTATAACTATTGGTGATACTGAGATTCCTAAACCTAAGGATAGGTGGGATGCTAATGATAAGAGATTAAAAACTACAAATGCTAAAGCCATGAATGCTCTGATCTGTGCTCTTGATAAGAATGAATTTAATAGAATTTCTCATTGTAAAACTGCACAGGAAATTTGGCATACCTTGGAGGTGACACATGAAGGAACTTCTCTAGTCAAGGAGTCTCGTCTAGCCCTATTCAGCAATGAATACGAGAACTTTGTGATGGACAAAGGCGAGAGCATAAAGGACATGTTTGGACGCTTTTCAACTTTGGTGTACAACGCTAGAGCGCTTGCGAAGGTATTCACTGAGATAGAGCTTGTGAGGAAGGTGCTACGAGTTTTACCGATGAACTTTGAGGCAAAAGTCACGGCAATACAAGAATCGAAAGATCTGAGTAAACTAAGCATGGAGGAGTTGGTTAGCAACTTGATGACATATGAGCTTGAGCTAAAAGCGAAAGAGGAATGCAACAACTCCGAACCAAAGAAAAAGACGATTGCCTTAAAGAGAAAAGAAGAGAGTGATGAAGATGAAGAAGATCCAATTGAAGAGCTTGCAATGGCTGTCAATAATCTTAGAAAATGGTCAAGATTCAAGCCACGCAAGAAGAAAACAAGTCGTAATAGGCCAAAAGATTCTGACAATTCCGATAATGAATCGACGTGCTTTAACTGCAACAAGCCTGGCCACTTCAAACAACAATGCCCACTTCTCAAAAACAACAAAGGAAAGACAAAGAAGAAGAAGGCCTTTGCAGCGACTTGGGATGATGAAGAAGGAGAGGAAGTTTCGAATAGTAGCTCAGAGGAGGCTAACTTGTGTCTTATGGCAAAATCAGATTCAAAAGCAAGCTCAGAGGAATCTAGTAAGGGAGGTGACTATTCTTATAAAGAACTTGTTTTTATGTGTCTTGATCTTACTAAAGAAGTTGATGCTCTTGAATCTAAAATTAAAAAACTAAAATCTGATAGGAGAGAACTTGCTCGTGAAAATTTTAGGTTATAAACTCGCTCCCGCCTATAGAGTTTTGCAAACTCTATGATTGCATTTCAAAAGCACTCGAATATTAAAAAAAATCACATATTTCCAAAAACAACTTTTTGCTGATTGCATTTCAACACAATATTCATACTTAAGTAACATAATCCCAAAATGTTTCCTGGCTAACGAACAAATATAATTTACAATAAAATGCCAAGAGCAACATATGATGATGCCCCATTGGTTGATAAGTGAAATATAGTCATATCCGACTTAATATACAAAATGAAATATATAGCCATCTGACAGCCATCTTCTCGTCTTCGAAAGCCTTATTTGCCAAAACAACGAAACCTAAAAACCTTAACCCTTAGCCTACTCAAATCAATTTTGAGCATCTAAGATTTTAAGGGGAAACAAAAACTTCGAGTCAGACATAAAGCTTAGTGTGAACAATACTATTCACTCTATTAATTTATGTTAAGCGAGACTATGCCGCTTAGTGGAATGGGTTTCCCTCACTAACATCCTTTTAATACATATCTTTTGAAAATCTTTTCCAACAACCAAAATTGGTTAAAAACTGTAAAGCATCATTATGTAAGCATATATATATAAGGTAATAAATGAACTATTTATTCAAACACATTGGTTTTGTTTGGCTAACTATTAACCTTTGTTGATTCGGACCTACCACAATTTATCAAAATTTCATCTAACCAATGTTGGACACTCTTTTTCTGCACGGTTTGTCCATAACTATCTGTTAAACCCTTCTCTTTGGACCTTATGTTCTTAACTTATCATCTCCCTAATTCACCTAATCCTAATGGTTTTGCGGGCTCACCAATAACGTATCTGTATACAAATTTATATCACTTTCTCATTGTAGTCACAATTTTAGTATTACCTATGGCAAAGCCCTACACGCTGGAATTTTGGACTAAATTAGTCGGGGCTAATAGAAAATGTTTAGGGTGTGATCCTATACTAGTCCCATATAGTTTTCTAATATCTAACCATTTTACTTATGGATCCCTTTGCAAAGTTTTCCTTGAAAACCTTTTCAAAATGATCTAAAACCTTTAAATCAACTCAACAAGGAAAATATATAATCTCTATGCTTTACTCAAAATTACATTGCCATGTTACATATGCTTTACTCAGATCTTAGTTGATGAAAACATTAAAATCTTTGAAAGTCCCTTTTTTGATTCAAAAGAACCCCTTTCAAAACCTTTGAAAGTACCACTTTTCAAATCTTTGAAAGTACCCCTTTCGAAACCATTGAAAGTGTCCATTTCTAAACCAAGTAAAACCCTTTTCTTTCATGTAGGCCAAAAGGCTGAAACCTTCCCTTCGAAACCATTCCCACAACCCTTTCGAATCCATTGCAAATCCTTCCTTTCGAAAGCTTTAAAACATTAGAAATCTTTCTTTTAAAACTTTCAAACTTTTCCTTTCGAAACCTTTGGAGAACCTTTTCTTTCAACTATTTCGAAACATCCATAAAAACAATACCTTTCGACTCTTTTGAAACCTTTCGAAAGCCACCCCTTCGAAACCTCTCTTTAAAATCCTTCGAAAGCTTTAAATACAAACCTTTCGAAAGCACTTGAGTTCAATTTTTAAGCATGTGGAAAACACCTTTTGAAACCATTGAAAACCACTCTTTAGAAACCACTTTAGGTTATACTTTAATTGAAAAAAGGGTCATTAAACCATTTAAGTCAAATGTCATTCTTTTGAAAACATCTCCTAAGTAAAGAGGTGATGGCGTTGTAACGACCCAGAATTTGACCACCTCAAAATATAACATTTAAAGTGATTTTAAATATAAAATATAAAAGTTTTTATGATTTAACTAATATTAGATACGGTTTGGAAATAGAAAAATACATAAAAAATGGCAATAATTGCTTGAATCGACAAAGTGACAAAGTTCTGATTTTAGAAATTTGAGTTTAAATGGTTTAATAAATTATTTTAATTTATTTAAGAGTGTTTATATTTTTAAATAACGTTATATAAATTTAATTTTAAATTTGATTTAAATAAATAAATTGTTTTACTAAAACGTCGAAAAGTGACCGTAAAACATTTTGTCAAAAAATCAACGTTTTATCGATTTAAGTAGTCATAACGTTGTTGCACCTTTATTTTCTTATATATGAAAATATATTCGAATAGTATAAGTATTAATTAATTTACTAATAAAGTTTAATTTTACTAAACATACTTAGAAAATTCTAGAATGTAACTAATAAAAAATAAGCATAAAAAGGCAAAAAAATAGTTATAAAGGTCAAAAAGTAAACATCAAATCAAACAAACAAAATTATATATTCTTTACTTAATACTTAAGTGAAATGACACAAAATAATGATTTAAAATGTGTTGTTAAGTATTGAAAAAATTAGTTAGCTCAAAGTATAAGTAAAGGGCATTTTGGTCTTTTTACAAAATATTATTTTAATCCAAATTTTTACCTATAAATATCAACTCACCTTCTCACATTTTTCATTATTTTTTTCTTCCTTTTTTGAGTTATTTCTCACTTCCATCAATGGCTTCTTACCTAACAAAGCTATGCAAAAATCAAAATCAAAAGCAAACTAAAGTAATATCCATCCAAACTTAGCCAAAACATCACCAAAACGCCCTCTTTCCATTAATTACTCATGGCCTCCCCTTCTCCTTGCAGACCCAAGCCCCTCTGCCTCTAAAGGTTAACACCGAACCTCCCTACCTTTCACACAAGCAAGCCAAGCCACTTTTAAGAATTTGAAGCGGGAGTTTGTGAGCATTCGATGATCGTTAGTAAGTTAGGAATGTGCTAAAGTTAGTTCATTTGAACTAAGGCGAGAACTCTTATTTATATGTATATATTTAGTTGTGATATGTTTGTTTGGTTGTTTGGTTATGATATTGATTTCCATTTGTTGTTTATTGCATGTAAATATTGAAACAAGTCACGATATACACGACATTGATTCACATGGAAAACACTTTCCAAAATAAATTGAAAAGTGATATGGAATCATTTAATGCCCTATAAAATGATTCAAAATATATTAGAATTTTTTTATAAACATATAAACTTGTTTTAACAAATATTGAATGAAAAACATAAAATAAGTTAAAACTAGGTGCGTTGCGCAACGGTAGTTCGTGATTTCACGCCGAAAACTTTAAATAAGCATACTAAGTGGATTATAGATCAAAATGGTTCGACGTAAGAATTTTTCAGACTATTATATCCATATTCTTCGAACAAAGAATGAAAATCAAGGTTTCATTAAGTAGATTCTGAAATATGTCCAAAACCATTTTCCAGAAAAACTGCGCTTTTTTAGTAAAGTGACTAGAGTTTAACATTGATATTTTAAAAAAATTTAAAAACACGAAATAAATTCTAAAATTATTTTAAAATATATTAAAAGTGGTTTAATTTGAAAAGATGAATTTTATAAATGTGATAAAAATTCGTATTGAGGAATATACCTTTTAGCGCACATTTTGTAACACTTTTTACAACACCTTTTCACAACGCTTTTCTATAACTTTTGAAATAAAGGTTGAAACTTTACAATTCTTTCGAAAATCCTTATAAGCTCTTAAGTAAATAATAAAGTATTTTAAAATAGATTTGAACAATTTAAAATTATTTAAGGGGTGGTTAAACAAATAATTAAGTGATTTAAAAAAGGAAAATTAAATTATTAAATTATTTAAGGGGTGGTATATCTACCCTGGCATTGCCTATTTGTGCAATGTCACCTACCCTAGCTTGCTTTACTACAAGTTTGATTTCAGTCATTCCTATGGAGTATTTATGGTAGCCTCCTGATCTGGAGGTACGTTGGTACTGTATAGACTATTAGCACGATAAAATATGTTAAGGGGGATATAGGTAATGCCTTAACTCTTTTTTTTAATATATTATACTTTAATTTAGACATTATTATAATAGTATATATTACTACATAGTAGATAGCTTAACGGATCCTTAAAGGATGGGCAATCCCAAGCATCCTTTAAGTTACTTGTGCATTTCTATTACAGTTCACTTGAGTTTATTTACATTTTATAAGTATGTATGTCTTGAATCGAGTGTTTTGTGTTTGCTTTGTTCTCGGGTCAGCCTAAATATCTTAGCTTTGGATTCACATTCTGGAGCTAGAGAATTACTGGAGACAATCTATCTATCTAGTTGTCTATCTATTTCTATTTCTGGTATTTCTATTCAGCTTATGTATTAGCGGATTTCTATTATATTTTCTTTCAGACTCTATTATTATATATTTTTGAGACTGTGCATGTAGTAGCTTCATGAACTACTATGCTTATTTTATTTTCGCTGTGAGTTATTCTGATATTCTGTGTGTCTGTGATTCTGTGATTGGTTTTATTTGCTCCAAAAATATATTAACAATCTGTTGTTTTGAATTGTTCAAGTCCGACATGTGTGGTTTTGTTGTCAATTTGAATGGTCCAAAGTAGTGCGTCGTTACATTTGGTATAAGAGCTTTGGTTTTAGGCAAACCTTAGCCTATGGGACAAAAACTCATTAGAGATAGGGTAGAAATACCCCAGAATGAGTGAAATCAATCATAGAATCATTTCTTTGTGAAACAACGTATTTTAAGTATAAATGCTTTTCAAATGATTTTAAATGATTTTGTTAGATTATTTTGGATATAAACTTTTCTACTTTTAAAATTTAATTTTTTTCTAAACTTCCTTTCTTTCTTTATCCACCTTGTTGATTAAATTCTTTGACTAGGATTTTCATTCTTGTTCGATTTTGTTTTTGTTTCTCTATTACCTTTGTCCTGTAATTTATTCTTGATTTTTCAGGATTAACCGTAGGAATTCCAGAGGTGGGATTGTGGTCTTGCCCGTTCCTGAGCCTGTTAAGTTCACTACTCTCTGTAAGGAATTCATTCAGCTTGGTGGTACCATGTTTTCTGGATCAGAGAGCATCATAGAGGCTCAATAGTGGTTGAAGGGATAGGAGATAATTTTCTCCGGTCTTGAGATTGATGATGCTCAGAAGCATCAGTTGGAAGTTTGGTAGTTGAAGGAGGTAGCCTTGGATTGGTGGGAGACTGTCACGGCTCACACTATTGAGGCTGATTTTTCTTGGGAGTAGATTAGGTATCATCTTGTGTTAGTTTTACATTTGGATCAGTTTTTCCTTTTTGAAATCTTTCATATGCTTCGATATCTTGCTTTAGGGATGCTTTTATGGCTAAGTGGATGCCCGAAGCAGGAAAGTCTCAGCTATATAGGGAGTTTATGGATCTTAAGCAGGGAGGCATGTCATTTTCTGAGTATGAGCGGAAGTTCAATGAACTTTCCAAGTTTGGTCCTCGCCTGATTGACAATCCTCTTAAGAAGAATGAGAATCTTATAGTTAGAGCTCGCCTAGAGTATTATAATCGTCTCATTTCTCATGTGCATAGCCCCTTCACTGGATTAATGGACATGGCCATTAGATATGAGAATCCTACCTCTAGGGATGCTCTTAGTGCTTGTGCTCCTTCATCTCAGCCTTCCTCTGGTAACCCTATGAAGAGGAAGCCTAAGTTTTATTAACAGAAGAGGAATTGGAATAAGACTCCGGGTTTGGGATCTTCTTCTTCTCAGAAGTAGCCTATCAACCTATCTTCCATCACTTGCTTCAAGTGTAATCAGAAGCGGCACTATGCCAATAGTTGCCCTACTTCAGTTGGTGCTACTGCTCCTCCTCCAGCTCTGTTGACTAGGCATGATCTCTGTCATATTTGCCTGCAGCCTAGCAACTTTAGGAAGGATTGTCCTACTTAGCCGAAGGGCAAGCCATTCGGTATCTTTGCTCTTACCTCTGCCACTCCACCTGCTCCACCTGCTCCTAGCGATACTCAAGGTACTCTTCAGGGCACCTTTTCTTTGTTTCATTTTCCTATTCGTGTTTTATTTGATACTGGAGCTTCCCATAGTTTTATTTCTGTGGATCTTTGTGATAAGTTCGAGCATCTCCTTTCTTCCGAGTATGCTCCTGAACCTTTATGTGTTAAAAATCCCATTGGTGGTCCTACCAACCTTAATAGGATTTGTTGAAGGGTGAAATTCTTCTAGTATAGCTATCGTTTTTCTAGTGATTTTTATGTTCTGGGTTTCGATGCTTTTGATCTATTACTTAGAGGTGATTGGCTGAAGAGGCATGAAACTGTTATCTCTTGTAAAACCTGAACAGTTTCCCTTATTGACGATTTTGCCGTTTTCCTTAGGATTTTGCTGGCAGTTTTTGTAACGACCCAGAATTTTATTAATTTAAATTTGAATATTTAATTAATTTTAGATATAAATAAGTGAATTTATAATTCAAATAAATTTTATTTTGAATTATTGGATTTAATTGGATTTTTAAATCGATAATTTAATATGTTAAATTATGGAAATAATTGAAAATCGAGTTAAATATGATAGAAAATAATTTGGAAAATTTTATTTAATCATACTGGAGTTATAGAAATATTTTAGAACTTTTAAAATCGAATTAAAAGTAAATTTGTGAAAATTGAATATTTTAATATTTAATAATCGACTGTAAAATAGCCAATTTTTGAACAGTCTCAGAATTGAACGAAACCAGTTCCATTGGATCCGTAATAGTTAGTTATTACCGGATTTCAATTTTCGTGTCAATCGGAGCTATCGTTTGATCGTGGCAGCTCGAAACGCATCGAATCGTTTTTAATTTAAATTTGGCGAGTCAAAATAGCCATTTTTCAAAAAGTCTCGGAATTCGACGAAACCAGTTTCATCGGATCCGTAATGTGATATTATTGTAAGGTTTCAAATTTCAAGTCAATTGGATTTACCGTTTGTCCGGTACAAATTAAAACGCCTAGAAATCGACTTAAATCGGTTTAATTTAAATTGAGCGTTTGTAGCCATAACTCGCACATACTTCCGAAATAGCTTCCGAAACCTGTTCCATTGTGTCCGGAACGCGGGGTAAACCCTAGGTACGCTGGTTACGGCGCCTAAATCGGAGTTCGGAATTCCCGGGATGAATAGTGTTTACGCTTGCTCGTTCCTTATAAATAACCCCAACCCTTCATTTAGAAAAAAAAAAATATATATAATATCTCAAACCCTAGCCGGCCCTAAAACTGTCAATGGCCAGAAATGCTCCATTTTCATTCATCAATCTCTCCAAATCCATTCACATTCACGCGAAGTGTTCAACACGAAGATTGAAGAGCAAGGCGAGGGCTTTAATTCCATACGGTGATGATCGGAAACGGAGTTGCGTAGAGGGAGTGATGTGAGGCCGTTCGTGGCTGTTCTCGTGCGTGCGCACGCAAATCTAGGGGGCCGAGCTCAGTAGCCTTGGGGTCGAAGGTGGAGGAGGGGGTGAGCTAGAGGTTGCAACTCCCCGATCGAGATTTCATCGAGTATTGAACGAGCATAATTCAACCCTAGTTCTCAAGTTTGGGTTCGGCCTCTTCAATTTTTGGCTGTAGCATATGCGTGAGTAGAAGATGATGGTGGACGGCCTGATGAAGGGGGGTGTGAAATCCAGTGGCTCAGATTTAATCTAGGTTATAAATATAGAGTATATGTTGAAAATAGTTGATTTAAATTCGTGCAAACTTGTAAAATTCATATCTTTTTCATACGAGGTCGAAAAAATGCAAACTCAGTTGCGTTGGAATCGTATGGACGAGCACTACGCGATGGAGTTGGTTTGGAGTCGTTTGGAGTTAGTGAGAATTTCGGGTGGAATTAAACGCGCGTTTAATTTTATTCGAAATAAATCGCTAAAACGGAAATTAAAATCAAGGTGAGAACTTCTCACTCAATCGAATAGATTTCGATTTTTTTTTAAATAGTTAGATTTAAAATATTTGAATGCATGTTTGAATGATGACTGTAAATTATTGATTGTTAAAATAGACATTATACGCCGTTAGTAAGCGGATGTTATTTATTAAAAACATATACCGCGAATATTTCATAAACAGTGAAATTGGTATTATATATAATATCAATATATATATATTGGCATATGTATATATTGCAGTTGTTGATTTCCCGCATTTTTTGTTTAGCGGATGAGACCCTATTACGCCGTTATTAAGCGGATAATATTTAATAAGAACATGTACCGCGATAATTTCGTACTGGAGCGAAATTGGTATTGTGCTAATGTTTTTGGATGCAGGAAACAGGTTGGAGGGATCCAACTGGATTCCTCAACAGTATTTATTTTATTTCAGATATTTAGATATTTGATTGATTATCATATCGATATATGATATCGTTGTTAGTCGTGATTGACTATTTGGTGTGTAGCATCATTGGACCAAATTTGGAGTTTTAAAATGATTTTTAGAAGTGATTTTTGAGAATATACTATATTTTTGGAATTGATCCATTATAAATAAATGAACGTTATAATTTTTAAAGTTATAAAAATTATAATTTTTGAGAAATACAGTTAAAAGCTGATTTTTGAGAAATATGAACTAAAGATTTTATAAGATAGTTTAGATTGGATTTTTGAATATATTATAAAAGTTTAAATATAAGATTTATAAAATTTGATTATTTTATAAATCGAAGTGGTGAAATTTTAAAGGAATTTAAAGACGTTTTAAAGAATAATATAAATTGATTTATATTAAGAGAGTTATAAATGGATATTTATAAATTGAGATTTAGACATTATAAAACGAGTTTTTATAAGTGTTTGAATGAAGTGAAAATGAATTTCATAAATGAATGAAATTTATAGAATTATAAATTGTGAAGTTATAAATAAAATTTATAAACAGTAAGATTTATAAATTTGGTGAAATTATTCGGAGAATGGATTGGTTAAATAAATGAATCTTATAAGTTATAAGATTTATAAATTGGAAAATCTTTAAAAGAACGATTTTGTAAATAATCGTTTTATAAGTAATTAACTTATAATGTGAACGTTTAGTTTATAATTTAGTTATAAACTGGAATAGGTTAATAAAGGAATTTATAAAAAGGAAGTTTTTATAAATAAATAGATATGGAATTTATAAACGTTGTTTTATAAATTCGCAAACAACTTATTTTGATAAGTTAATTGTTATAACCTATTAATGGAGTTATATTCACATTTTTGAATAGTGAATAATCCTTTGAATTAAAATGAATAAAAGGATGAAATTTGTTAACGAAGTTTATTCACGTTTTTGAATAGTGAATAACACGTTAAAGAAATTGTTTTAGATTTGGTGTTTTAAACAGAATTAAAACGATCTAACGATGTTTTAAAAGATGTTGAGATTCGAAACCATAGATTTCAACATTTATTGTTGAAATAGACGTTTTCGAGGAATAAAAGGAAATGGTGGACTATAACACTATTGTTGTAGTAAATGATTTCCGAATGGAAATGTTTTTGTATAGTATAGGGATTTATATATCTATTTTAATTCCGAATCCCTATACTAATGATTTTGGGTTGTCGTAACGATGTTTTACGCAACATTCGTTTTGGCCCAAATAAATATGTTTAAGTAAATGATTTCCTTAAAGAATGAAATATATACTTAATTCGATTTAAGTATATTGAATATTTTCTAAGTGTTGAAAATAAAAAGATTGGTGAATTACTTATTTTTAATAAGTATGGAATTGTTTTCCAATATAAAGTGAATATATTGAATTTATCTTTTTGAAGATAAATTGAAATGGATAGTTGAAATCATATATGCATGAATATTTTGAAATATAAATTCACTAAGGAATTTATATGTGAAAGTGGAAATAGTTTGAAAATAAATATTGATTTATTTTTGAAGTGTGAAATTATATATCTTGTAAAGATATTTTGAAAATAAATAATTTGGAAAATTATTTGGAATCTGGTGATGTATGCATATCAATTGATAGTTCAATAGTCGACTATCAATATTTCCCTTTGAATGGGTATTTGATGTGATTTGTTTGAATGTGAATGTCACACTTATTTTTGAATAAGCGCTCACTATTCGGGTTAACCGGGAAAGGACCATGGGGTCGTATAACCCACTCCGAATATGTGATACGTCGTTATGAATCGCATTTGAAGATCGGTGTTGAAGACCGGATATTTGCGAAAGCGATAGGATGACCTGTCGATTGTTTCTGCACCGAGTCGCGCCGGTATAGAAACTCCCTAAGTGATGGGAAATCCGATCAGGATTGTGAATATCCGGATTGCAAGGACTTCTTTGTAAGTGCCTTCGGTTTTGTTCGAGCCCGGAACAAACTTGTATGGATTGTATGCCTGACATTACAAGTTGAGATATAAAGCCGATTTCTTTCAAATATATTTCTGTTGGTGGCGGAGAATTTATTCTTTGCTTAACACCCTTCTTTGAGACGTACGAGCTCAAAGGTTATATAGTTGAAGTTATCAGCGATATATTCCCAATTTGGTAATGTGACATGCTGAGTGATGCTGAAATGATCATTGTGTTGATTATTTGTGATAGGATCATTTATTTGATCGTCTATCTTAGTGATCATTGTGTTGATCATTTGTTGACCCAAAGCATGGCTTTTGTATAAAGTATGTTTTTGTGGACGTGAATTCGTCGAGCCTCACATCCCGGAAATGGTCAAAACAGGAAAGATGCGGCAAGGTTATGAGGGGTAGCACCCTTTAGGATATGTCCATTTCCTTCTGGAAAAGGGTGGTGTCATGGTATGGAGCCCAGATACTTACTCATGTTGAAAACACTTTATGATTGTGTGAATTGATTACGAGCGCTCGGTTGAAAAGGTCCCAAAGGACCGGGGGATGGCATATTCGGTCAGTTGTTACTCAGTTAGGAGTAACCCGGCCTTGTGTTGGTAGAGATCCGGTTTGGTTCTCGGGGATGTCCATCCAGAGGCATTCTCATGTGGCAATGGGAAGTTCCTTGGCCTGACCATTTGTTGGAAATCCAATTCCCAATACGAAACTTGTACGGTATTAGTTGTAGAACCTGCTATTCACTTATGGTGGTCACCACTGTTTGGATAGTAGCTATAGTAGGCATACGATAATGGTCGTATGTTGGCTAAGATTTATATTCTACTTTCGAAATAAATTTTTCCTACACTATACACTAATAATAATATCAAATGTTATTTTAAATGCGTATCAAGCATCTTTGACTATCATAAGGAGAAATCTCCTCCGATTCTGCGTTTGCATTGTGTGTGTGTGCGGGAGGCCTTATGGTAGTCTCATTTTTAAAAGCATTGCGAATTGATTTAAAAATATTCCTCTATTTTGATTTTAAAGTAAATAAACTGTTTTGAGTTCTCACACCAGTCACATGACTGACTCGGAGTTTATTGTTTTCCTTCCTAAACTCTGGGTGCCCACCAATTTCCACACGGGCAGTTAAGAGTTAGGTTTATCAGGATATTCTGGAGTTGCTGGAGGCAAGCTGGATGGCATGGCGTATTACTAGTTTATATAGTATTTCTTTTTCCGCTGCACTGTTTATTGTTGTATGTTGTTATACACTCTGATGATATGATGTAATGAAATGTGATGTAATGTAATAACTGATATAGTTCTTTGTTTAAAGATTATTCATTTATTATTATATGTTGTTCCGCTGCGAATTGTGAGATTCTGATATTGTTCTTGTTGTTCCCTTTCTGTCTCGTTCTATTTTTAAAATTTTTTATCTTCTGTTTTTCTAATTCTCTGTTTTCTAAAAATTGTCTATCTTCTTTTCCCTCTATTTTTCTTTTTCTTTCTTCTTTTTCTCTCTTCTTTCTTTTCTTTTCTTTTTAAAACCCATAACTTCTCGGTTTTCGGCCTTTGATTTCTCGGCAGTCGATAAAGTGAGTATCGATGTCGAATTTTCGGAGAACGAAAATTCTCAGACGTTACATTTGGTATCAGAGCTGATGGTTAAGCGACAACCATGGTTCTGTAGGGTATTACTCATTAGAGATAGAGTCAGTAGTACTCTAGAATGAGTTTGAGTGTAGTAATAGCTATGAGAGCGTATTTGTTAGTGAATATAAAAATTGTTTTATATTGTGATGATTGGTTTATTGAGTGGCATATGAATTTTCGTCAGCACAGCCTCGAAACTGAGCCGAAGGGGTTTCTAAACACTTGAATAGAACAATTCGGCACAGTATTGTTTTAATTGGGTAAATGAAATAATTTTGCCTTGATTATATTTTATATATAAAGAAATAATTTTTCAGAATTATTAAAGTGTATATAAGTTGATTGTTGGGTTGTCTGAATAATCTAAATAAAAGAATAATTGTATAAGCAAAAGAATTATAAGTATGAATTATAATTAAGGTGATTTACAATTGTGAAATAAACTTATATATATATAAGAAGTGAAACTATATTAATATGAGTTGTAAATAAAAGTGAATTTTAAAGTTAAATGGAAGTATAACTTAAGAATTGTTGAATGAAGTTGATATTGGTATCAAACTAAATTAATGAAGTTAAGTAATAAATGTGAACTTAAGTTATGTGAATGAAATTCAACTTTAGAATTGAATTGAATTAATGAATCGATTGAACGTTAATCAATTGAATGTGAATCAAGTTGGTATGAAATAATGAATGTTAATTCATTTAAAATCTAATGTTATTAGAAGTTGAATAAAATTGAGTGAAAATCAATTTAAAGCAAAGGAATTTGGTTGAAATTAATATACTTTGGTTGTTATATGATTGTAGTTGATTTTATATAAGTTCATCAAGTATTAATGAAGTGGAAAGCTAAAGTAAATTGAATTCAAATTAGAAGTAAATAAATTTGAATAGAATTGAAAGTGAATTGGATTTAATTAGTGAATGCAAACTAATTAAAATTGAGAATGAATGTGATAAAATCCAATGTAAATAAATCAAATATGATTTAAAGTGAAAACCCAAATTCATTGAATATGAATGAGAATATAAATGAATATTGATTGGTTATGGATGTAATTGGTTGATGGTTGAATATATATTGCTTTAGTTGCATTTGCTATGTGACATGTATAGTTATGTTGCTATATGTTGTATATTGAGATTATTTGCATATGTGCATGTTCTCATGTTGTTTGTTGAGTGATTAGTAGGTGCGGATCGCGTTTGCTTCGCATTTGGAGCTCGCTTTAGCGCTATATTAGCCGTATATGCTTGCTAATAAAATATAAGGTACATATCTCGGATTAAATATCGTACTTTTACACTTTTTTCCCTTCGGGATGCCTCATTACTTGATGAGATGTATATTTGTGATATATATACTGTCATTTTTTTTTTCGGATCGAGCCGCGCAAAGGAGACTATGGCGAATTTTTCCGAAAATTTAAGGCGTTAGAAAAAATTTGAGAAAATGGGAATTTTTTTTGAAAACTATAACTTTGATTTTGGAATTGAAAGTTAAACTATAGTAGTTGTTTTTGAAATGATAACTAAGTACGATTTGAAAACTTAGTAAAGATTTGAAAGAAGTTTAATTATAAATTTTGGAAAGTTAATAGATTCTGTAATTTTCTTACTTGTAATTTCGAGGACGAAATTCTTTTAAGGGGGAAAGATTGTAACGACCCAGAATTTTATTAATTTAAATTTGAATATTTAATTAATTTTAGATATAAATAAGTGAATTTATAAGTCAAATAAATTTTATTTTGAATTATTGGATTTAATTGGATTTTTAAATCGATAATTTAATATGTTAAATTATGGAAATAATTGAAAATCGAGTTAAATATGATAGAAAATAATTTGGAAAATTTTATTTAATCATACTGGAGTTATAGAAATATTTTAGAACTTTTAAAATCGAATTAAAAGTAAATTTGTGAAAATTGAATATTTTAATATTTAATAATCGACTGTAAAATAGCCAATTTTTGAACAGTCTCAGAATTGAACGAAACCAGTTCCATTGGATCCGTAATAGTTAGTTATTACCGGATTTCAATTTTCGTGTCAATCGGAGCTATCGTTTGATCGTGGCAGCTCGAAACGCATCGAATCGTTTTTAATTTAAATTTGGCGAGTCAAAATAGCCATTTTTCAAAAAGTCTCGGAATTCGACGAAACCAGTTTCATCGGATCCATAATGTGATATTATTGTAAGGTTTCAAATTTCAAGTCAATTGGATTTACCGTTTGTCCGGTACAAATTAAAACGCCTAGAAATCGACTTAAATCGGTTTAATTTAAATTGAGCGTTTGTAGCCATAACTCGCACATACTTCCGAATTAGCTTCCGAAACCTGTTCCATTGTGTCCGGAACGCGGGGTAAACCCTAGGTACGCTGGTTACGGCGCCTAAATCGGAGTTCGGAATTCCCGGGATGAATAGTGTTTACGCTTGCTCGTTCCTTATAAATAACCCCAACCCTTCATTTAGAAAAAAAAAAATATATAATATCTCAAACCCTAGCCGGCCCTAAAACTGTCAATGGCCAGAAATGCTCCATTTTCATTCATCAATCTCTCCAAATCCATTCACATTCACGCGAAGTGTTCAACACGAAGATTGAAGAGCAAGGCGAGGGCTTTAATTCCATACGGTGATGATCGGAAACGGAGTTGCGTAGAGGGAGTGATGTGAGGCCGTTCGTGGCTGTTCTCGTGCGTGCACACGCAAATCTAGGGGGCCGAGCTCAGTAGCCTTGGGGTCGAAGGTGGAGGAGGGGGTGAGCTAGAGGTTGCAACTCCCCGATCGAGATTTCATCGAGTATTGAACGAGCATAATTCAACCCTAGTTCTCAAGTTTGGGTTCGGCCTCTTCAATTTTTGGCTGTAGCATATGCGTGAGTAGAAGATGATGGTGGACGGCCTGATGAAGGGGGGTGTGAAATCCAGTGGCTCAGATTTAATCTAGGTTATAAATATAGAGTATATGTTGAAAATAGTTGATTTAAATTCGTGCAAACTTGTAAAATTCATATCTTTTTCATACGAGGTCGAAAAAATGCAAACTCAGTTGCGTTGGAATCGTATGGACGAGCACTACGCGATGGAGTTGGTTTGGAGTCGTTTGGAGTTAGTGAGAATTTCGGGTGGAATTAAACGCGCGTTTAATTTTATTCGAAATAAATCGCTAAAACGGAAATTAAAATCAAGGTGAGAACTTCTCACTCAATCGAATAGATTTCGATTTTTTTTAAATAGTTAGATTTAAAATATTTGAATGCATGTTTGAATGATGACTGTAAATTATTGATTGTTAAAATAGACATTATACGCCGTTAGTAAGCGGATGTTATTTATTAAAAACATATACCGCGAATATTTCATAAACAGTGAAATTGGTATTATATATAATATCAATATATATATATTGGCATATGTATATATTGCAGTTGTTGATTTCCCGCATTTTTTGTTTAGCGGATGAGACCCTATTACGCCGTTATTAAGCGGATAATATTTAATAAGAACATGTACCGCGATAATTTCGTACTGGAGCGAAATTGGTATTGTGCTAATGTTTTTGGATGCAGGAAACAGGTTGGAGGGATCCAACTGGATTCCTCAACAGTATTTATTTTATTTCAGATATTTAGATATTTGATTGATTATCATATCGATATATGATATCGTTGTTAGTCGTGATTGACTATTTGGTGTGTAGCATCATTGGACCAAATTTGGAGTTTTAAAATGATTTTTAAAAGTGATTTTTGAGAATATACTATATTTTTGGAATTGATCCATTATAAATAAATGAACGTTATAATTTTTAAAGTTATAAAAATTATAATTTTTGAGAAATACAGTTAAAAGCTGATTTTTGAGAAATATGAACTAAAGATTTTATAAGATAGTTTAGATTGGATTTTTGAATATATTATAAAAGTTTAAATATAAGATTTATAAAATTTGATTATTTTATAAATCGAAGTGGTGAAATTTTAAAGGAATTTAAAGACGTTTTAAAGAATAATATAAATTGATTTATATTAAGAGAGTTATAAATGGATATTTATAAATTGAGATTTAGACATTATAAAACGAGTTTTTATAAGTGTTTGAATGAAGTGAAAATGAATTTCATAAATGAATGAAATTTATAGAATTATAAATTGTGAAGTTATAAATAAAATTTATAAACAGTAAGATTTATAAATTTGGTGAAATTATTCGGAGAATGGATTGGTTAAATAAATGAATCTTATAAGTTATAAGATTTATAAATTGGAAAATCTTTAAAAGAACGATTTTGTAAATAATCGTTTTATAAGTAATTAACTTATAATGTGAACGTTTAGTTTATAATTTAGTTATAAACTGGAATAGGTTAATAAAGGAATTTATAAAAAGGAAGTTTTTATAAATAAATAGATATGGAATTTATAAACGTTGTTTTATAAATTCGCAAACAACTTATTTTGATAAGTTAATTGTTATAACCTATTAATGGAGTTATATTCACATTTTTGAATAGTGAATAATCCTTTGAATTAAAATGAATAAAAGGATGAAATTTGTTAACGAAGTTTATTCACGTTTTTGAATAGTGAATAACACGTTAAAGAAATTGTTTTAGATTTGGTGTTTTAAACAGAATTAAAACGATCTAACGATGTTTTAAAAGATGTTGAGATTCGAAACCATAGATTTCAACATTTATTGTTGAAATAGACGTTTTCGAGGAATAAAAGGAAATGGTGGACTATAACACTATTGTTATAGTAAATGATTTCCGAATGGAAATGTTTTTGTATAGTATTGGGATTTATATATCTATTTTAATTCCGAATCCCTATACTAATGATTTTGGGTTGTCGTAACGATGTTTTACGCAACATTCGTTTTGGCCCAAATAAATATGTTTAAGTAAATGATTTCCTTAAAGAATGAAATATATACTTAATTCGATTTAAGTATATTGAATATTTTCTAAGTGTTGAAAATAAAAATATTGGTGAATTACTTATTTTTAATAAGTATGGAATTGTTTTCCAATATAAAGTGAATATATTGAATTTATCTTTTTGAAGATAAATTGAAATGGATAGTTGAAATCATATATGCATGAATATTTTGAAATATAAATTCACTAAGGAATTTATATGTGAAAGTGGAAATAGTTTGAAAATAAATATTGATTTATTTTTGAAGTGTGAAATTATATATCTTGTAAAGATATTTTGAAAATAAATAATTTGGAAAATTATTTGGAATCTGGTGATGTATGCATATCAATTGATAGTTCAATAGTCGACTATCAATATTTCCCTTTGAATGGGTATTTGATGTGATTTGTTTGAATGTGAATGTCACACTTATTTTTGAATAAGCGCTCACTATTCGGGTTAACCGGGAAAGGACCATGGGGTCGTATAACCCACTCCGAATATGTGATACGTCGTTATGAATCGCATTTGAAGATCGGTGTTGAAGACCGGATATTTGCGAAAGCGATAGGATGACCTGTCGATTGTTTCTGCACCGAGTCGCGCCGGTATAGAAACTCCCTAAGTGATGGGAAATCCGATCAGGATTGTGAATATCCGGATTGCAAGGACTTCTTTGTAAGTGCCTTCGGTTTTGTTCGAGCCCGGAACAAACTTGTATGGATTGTATGCCTGACATTACAAGTTGAGATATAAAGCCGATTTCTTTCAAATATATTTCTGTTGGTGGCGGAGAATTTATTCTTTGCTTAACACCCTTCTTTGAGACGTACGAGCTCAAATGTTATATAGTTGAAGTTATCAGCGATATATTCCCAATTTGGTAATGTGACATGCTGAGTGATGCTGAAATGATCATTGTGTTGATTATTTGTGATAGGATCATTTATTTGATCGTCTATCTTAGTGATCATTGTGTTGATCATTTGTTGACCCAAAGCATGGCTTTTGTATAAAGTATGTTTTTGTGGACGTGAATTCGTCGAGCCTCACATCCCGGAAATGGTCAAAACAGGAAAGATGCGGCAAGGTTATGAGGGGTAGCACCCTTTAGGATATGTCCATTTCCTTCTGGAAAAGGGTGGTGTCATGGTATGGAGCCCAGATACTTACTCATGTTGAAAACACTTTATGATTGTGTGAATTGATTACGAGCGCTCGGTTGAAAAGGTCCCAAAGGACCGGGGGATGGCATATTCGGTCAGTTGTTACTCAGTTAGGAGTAACCCGGCCTTGTGTTGGTAGAGATCCGGTTTGGTTCTCGGGGATGTCCATCCAGAGGTATTCTCATGTGGCAATGGGAAGTTCCTTGGCCTGACCATTTGTTGGAAATCCAATTCCCAATACGAAACTTGTACGGTATTAGTTGTAGAACCTGCTATTCACTTATTGTGGTCACCACTGTTTGGATAGTAGCTATAGTAGGCATACGATAATGGTCGTATGTTGGCTAAGATTTATATTCTACTTTCGAAATAAATTTTTCCTACACTATACACTAATAATAATATCAAATGTTATTTTAAATGCGTATCAAGCATCTTTGACTATCATAAGGAGAAATCTCCTCCGATTCTGCGTTTGCATTGTGTGTGTGTGCGGGAGGCCTTATGGTAGTCTCATTTTTAAAAGCATTGCAAATTGATTTAAAAATATTCCTCTATTTTGATTTTAAAGTAAATAAACTGTTTTGAGTTCTCACACCAGTCACATGACTGACTCGGAGTTTATTGTTTTCCTTCCTAAACTCTGGGTGCCCACCAATTTCCACACGGGCAGTTAAGAGTTAGGTTTATCGGGATATTCTGGATATTCTGGAGTTGCTGGAGGCAAGCTGGATGGCATGGCGTATTACTAGTTTATATAGTATTTCTTTTTCCGCTGCACTGTTTATTGTTGTATGTTGTTATACACTCTGATGATATGATGTAATGAAATGTGATGTAATGTAATAACTGATATAGTTCTTTGTTTAAAGATTATTCATTTATTATTATATGTTGTTCCGCTGCGAATTGTGAGATTCTGATATTGTTCTTGTTGTTCCCTTTCTGTCCCGTTCTATTTTTAAAATTTTTTATCTTCTGTTTTTCTAATTCTCTGTTTTCTAAAAATTGTCTATCTTCTTTTCCCTCTATTTTTCTTTTTCTTTCTTCTTTTTCTCTCTTCTTTCTTTTCTTTTCTTTTTAAAACCCATAACTTCTCGGTTTTCGGCCTTTGATTTCTCGGCAGTCGATAAAGTGAGTATCGATGTCGAATTTTCGGAGAACGAAAATTCTCAGACGTTACAGTTTTATTTATTCTCTTGATTCTTCTCCTGGTGATCTTGATTCGACTCATGTGGTCAAACTGTAACCCGATGTATTTGGTGAAGTCACTTCTTTACCTCCTGAGCGGGAAATTGAATTCCGAATTGATCTTATTCTTGGAGCTTGACTTGTAGTTCTTCCTTCTAGAAGAATGGCACCCCGTGAGAAGGTTGGGTTAGGGAAGAAAATTGAGGACTTGTTCTCCAATGGTCTGATCAGACCTAGTCATTCTGAATGGGGAGCAGCGGTGGTTATCATCACTAAGTCAGATGGTTATTTGAGGATGTTTGTTGATTATAGGGAGCTGAACAAGCTCACTATGAAAATCAGATATCCCATGCCTCGCATCAATGATATGTTTCATCAGCTCTATGGAGCTACTGTTTTCTCTCAACTTGATCTTGCCACAGGTTTCCACCAGCTCAGAGTTGCTGAGGAAAGTATTCCCAAGACTGCTTTCCGTACTGAGAATGGTTTCTATGAATGGTTAGTTATGCCTTTTGGTTTGACTAATGCCCCAGCTTTCTTTGTTGATTTGATGAATCATGTTTTCCGTGATGTTCTTAACAAATTTGTTTTAGTCTTTGTCGATGATATTCTTGTCTTCTCTAAGTCAAAGTAAGAGCATGATTCGCATTTGAATTTTATTTTGGAGACTCTTAGAAATCATCAGTTGAAGGCTAAATTTTCAAAATGCCATTTTCGAAAGGATGAAGTTCGATCTCTCGGGCATATTGTTTCTAGTAATGGAGTTTCTATTGATCCAGTTAAGATTGTTGTGATCAATGTAAGTTTTCTTCCCTTCTCTCATTGTAATTTGATCGCTCTTTCTTTTCTGCGGTCCTTATGTCTCCCTATTCTGTTGAAGGATTGGGAAAATCCTAGGACTCCATCTGATATCCATATATTTCTAACCTTGCCAGTTTCTATCGGAGATTCATTGAGAATTTTGCTCGGATTGCTGTACCTGTCACTGCTTTGACTCGTAAGAATGCTAAGTTTATATGGAATGATAAATGTGAAGTTGCATTCAATGAGTTAAAGAGTAAGCTTACTTCTGCACCAGTTCTTTCTGTTCCAAATGGAAATGAGGGATTAATGGCATACACTAATGCTAGTCGTGAGGGTTTGGGAGTTGTTCTGATGCAGGATGAGAATGTCATTTCTTATGCAAGTCATTAGTTGAAGACTCATGAAGCCAATTATGTAGCTCATGATTTGGAATAGCTTGCCGTGGTTTTTTCTTTGAAGCTTTGGAGGCATCATCTTTTGGGTACTAATTTGAGCTCTTTACGGATCATCAGTTTTTGAGGTATATCTTCACCCAGAAGAATTTGAATCAGCGGCAGGTTAGGTGGCTTGAGATTCTTGCTTCTTATGACCTCGACATCAGCTATACCCCTATGAAGCCTAATGTTGTGGCTGATGCTTTGAGTCGAAAGAAGGCGATGTTGTGTCAGCTTGTTGGGTTGATATTGGTGCAATCTAATCCATTATGGGTCGATTATTCGGGATGTTCCGTCATTGTCGTCGGGTCTGATTGGGATTGTTTAAGCAACTCGCGTAATCATTGTTTCTTCTTCTCCTCTTATGGATCTTGTCATGGCTAAGCAGGGTGAGGATGAGATGCTTAGGCTTATTAAGGAGAATTTTTATAGCAGGGTTGGTGGTAGTTGTTAGGATGGTAGTGGAGCTCAGATCGTTGATAGAGGGATTTTAAGCATTAATAATCGGATTTGTGTCTCGAATGTCGATGGAATAAGGCAAGAGTTACTTCAGGAAAATCATCGATCTAGACTTTCTATTCATTCACGTGTGACAAAGATGTATCAGGATACGAAGAAGCTTTATTGGTGGAAAGGTATGAAGCGTGACATCTCTATCTTTGTTAGTAGGTATGTCACTTGTCAGCAAGCCAAGGTCGATCATCAAAAAGCCTCGGGTTTATTGCAGCCTCTTGTGGTTCCCAATTGGAAATAGGAACACGTTTCTATGGATTTTATAGATGGATTACCGAGGACTAGGACGGGTGATGAGAGTGTATGGGTTATTGTGGATAGATTGACCAAGTCGGCTCATTTCATTCCGGTCAAGCCTACCCGTTCTGCTTCTAGTTTGGCCGAGATTTATATGAGGGAGATTGTTCATCTCCATGGTGTACCTATCAATATTGTTTGTGATAGAGATCCTATCTTTACCAGTCAGTTTTGGAAAGCTTTTCAGGAATCTTTAGGTACTCATCTGAATTTGTGCACTGCTTACCATCTGTAGACCGACGGACAAGCGAAAAGAGCGAATCAGATTCTTGAGGATCTTCTTCGTGACTGTGTTCTTGATTATGGAGGATCTTGGGAAGACCATCTCCACTTTGTCGAATTTAGCTATAGCAGCCGTTATCGGGTATAATTTCAATCTTCTATCTTAATCTTCTCTTAATCCTTTATCTATCTCATTTCATTTTGAATCCAGGCTAGTATTGCAATGCCTCTGTTTGCTGCTCTTTACGGATGACCTTGTAGATCTCTATCTTGCTAGATTGAATCTGGTAATCGTTTGGTTCTTTGGTCCTGATATAATTTTGGAAACTTCTGAGAAGGTTGAGGATATTAAGAGGAAGATGAGGAGTGCTCAGGATAGGCAGAAAAAATATGTTGATCGGCGTAGGAGGAATTTGGAGTTTTCTGTTGGTGATCGAGTTTTCCGTAAGGTCCCTCCCTTAAGGAATGTGATTCAGTTTGGTCGAAGAGGGAAGCTTTCTCCTACGTTCATTGGTCCTTTCTGTATCTCTGAGAGGATTGGTTCTTTAGATTATCATTTGGATTTTCCTGAGAAGTTCTCTGGAGTGCATAATGTATTCCATGTTTTGCACCTTCATCGGTATCTTCATGATCCATCTCTGATTGTCCAGCCTTCTGCTCTCGAGAGTTTGTATATTGAGCCAAACATTACTGTCGAAAGGAAGCCACTTCGTATTATCGATCGAGATACAAAGCAGTTGAGAAGGAAATCTGTCAACCTGGTCAAAATGCAGTGGAGTACTGATGATCGGGATTATACCTGGAAGACGGAGGAGAGCATGCGTGCTTCGAATCCGGAATTGTTTGTTCAGATACTATTTGCTATTCTATCTTATCTTTTCTTGTTTTCCGGTCTCGTTCCTTTTCGAGGACGAAAAGTTTCGAGTGGGGAAGAATGTAACAACCCATAATCTTTAACAAATATTTTTAAATATAATTTATTTGAAACTTTGATTTTAAATCATTTGAAACTAAAAATTTGGAATTCTCCAATGTATTTTTGGGTTTGGTTAAGAATTATTTTTCCAAATATAATAAAATAAAGGTTTTTTGAAAATTTTATATTTTGGTCAACTTTGGTCAAACTTTGACTTTCAGTTGAAATTTTTAAGTTTGAATTTTAAATTTCTATTCTTTTTCTTTGAAGCTAGACTTTATGCTATCATTCTCTATGCTTTTCTCAAATTTCGATTTATACTCTTTAAATTTGATAAATCTCCGCATTTTACATGTAAATATTTTTAGTATTTCTATTCTCGATTTTTTATTTTATTTTCTATTTTCTATTTTTTTGGGCTTTGATTTTTTATTGGGTTTTTGAGCTTGTTTTGGTTTGGGCATTGCATTTGGGCCTTGTTTTTCCTAATAGACATGTGTTTGTCTATTCAAAGTGAAATGGTGCCTTTTCCTTTAGCATAGCCGTATAAAACATTTTCATTTCCTCCTCTATCTCATTTGCTTCTTCCTGAAAAAATTATACAGTAAGTCATGTCTTCCTTCTTCCTCTTTTTCATTTTATTTTTATCTTTTATTCTCAAGCTATGTTCGGCCATCTCTTCTCTATATGCCGACCGCTCCTCCACCACACCATCAACCGTGATCGGCCATCATCTCCTCATCACCATCCCCTACCTATGAAGTGACCTCCTTAATCGAAATCATCACCAAAATTCTATGAAAACCCTAGCCGATCTCCACTACATCACCACTTCCCTTCCCCTAGCATCGGCCACCACTTCTCTAGGCCTTGCCATGACAAAATCCATGCGATGGCCGTACCATTTTAGATATGACCTGACCACTAGATCAAGCCCAAACCATAGGCCGAGCACCACATGAACCGAACGAACCATCCTAGTCTAGGGCCGAACCCAAAGTTGCTTGCCTTTTGACCTTTTGCCTTCAAAATGGCTTTTGACATGCCACCCTTCACCTACCCATAGCCGTTCACATCCACTCCTAGCCGTGCCTATTTGTTGCCATGGCCGAGCATAACCAAGTTGGTCGAGCCTTGTTTGATGATGGTTAAGTCTATTTGAGAAGTGGCCGAGCCCACTTGACTTGGTTAAGCCATCTTAACTTCATTTTATTCATCTTTTTGCATTGCTTGATTCATATTCTTTTGTGTTGAATGTATACTTATTTGTTTTATTTCCGTTTGCAAGACTTAGATCTTGGCTCTTCATCTACTCAAATCTAGTTCGTGTTTTTTCATACTTTTCGGAGCTTATTTCCGTGTCTTGTATTGTCATCTCTAGCTTAAGAAGGCGAGTTTATCACTGTCGACATTCGTACTTATATATTAGTGAAACAATGACATGTAAAGTGTAGTAGTGATATGCCACCATGATATTAGTTTCATATATGCATGTGATATGATATTTTATGATGTTATAACCTGATGCCATACCTTTTACATCATCTGATATTATATGCTATGTTATACTATTCATTTATTTTCTGTTTCTCACACTGCAAGTTCCCTCACTATGCGTTGAAATGATACATACCCGAACGTACTTTAGAATAAGGAAAAATCATTATGAGCTAAAATGATAGGATCAAGCGATTTTTATTATATTTGACTTGGGATTGCGAGTTTGAAATGATAAAACCTGGAATTTTATATATTACGGATTGAAATGATACATATCGGTATCTCTTGAGCTAGGTTAGAAAATATTATACAGACTCATGGTTAAATTTAAATAATAGTTTTCTAAAATTATTAAGTATTTTGAATTTTAATATATGAAATTTTAACTTAAATTTTGATTTAAATGATTTAAATAATATATGTATATATTGATTTTCTAATAAGTTAAAATTTTATAAGTAAATAATGGTTTGAACTAAACTTAAAGATTTTATATAGTATATAAAATTTATTATAACTTAATAATTTAATTTAATATGGGATTTTAGATCTAACCTAATGATAGTGACAGATTTGATTTATGAAATGGATAGGTTTTGTATAATAAAATAGATTTTTAAACCATAATAAAGTTGAAATTATTATGTTTTAGAACATTTTGTAGTAAAAGTTGTAGCATTTTCAAAATGTTATACTATTTCAAGTTATGTTTTAAAATGCTATGCTACTTTAGTTTATGTTTTAAAAGTGCTATCATTTCTAAAATGTAACATTTTCAAAGTGCTATTATATAAGGGTAACATTTTAAAAGTGTTATGGTTTCTAACTTATTACATTTTTAAAGTTCTATAATAAGTGTATAGTTTTAGAAAGTGTTAAAATTTGGAAAAATGGCTATTATTTTAAAGGTATAATAGCATTGAACTTAAATGATTTTAAAATATATATGATTGATTTGAAAGGATAAACCATTTGAAATAATAACCATGGGTTATAATAACGTTTGGTTGTTAAAGAGACCGAGATCGGAAGTTGTCATACTCTCTGCCAACTCCGAAAACCACTTGAACAACCGTGTACGTGGTGGAGATTCCAGAATGAAGTTGAATGGTGGCGACGATCCTATTGAGATATATACGTGGAACCTACTCCTGTGAGTTGGCATAAGATGGCTAAAACAGGAGCAATTGACGGGCCAATGAGGAAGCTCCTCTAATCAGACACACTCCTTCGATACCATTCTATTACTTTGTAATTGATTGGGTGCACCTTTTTATTTTTGGGAGTGTGGCTCGAGGTGGGCATTAGTGGCTGCTATGCGTTACCACCAGTCTGGAAGTGCAATTGGTATATCTACTCTGGCATTGCCAAGTTGTGGCATGTCACCTACCCTAGAGTGCTTTACTACGAGTTTGATTTGTGTTATACCTGTGGAGTATTTGTGGTAGCCTCCCGATTTGGAGGTACGATGGTAATGCATTGACAACTGGCACAATAAAATGTGTTAAGGGGGATATGGGTAACGCCTTAATGCTATTTTTATATATTAAATTTTGCTTTAGACATTATTATAATAGCGTATATTACTACGTAAGCAGATAGTTTAACGGATCCTTAAAGAATGTACAATCCCAAGCATCCTTTAAGTTACTTGTGCATTTCTATTACAGTTCACTTGAGTTGATTTACAATTTATAAGTATATATGTCCTAACTCGAGTGTTTTGTGATTGCTTTACGCTCAGGTCAGCCTGAGTAACACAGCTTTGGATTCACCTTCTGGAGCTAGAGAATTGCTGGAGATTATCTATCTATCTAGTTGTCTATCTATTTCTATTTTAGTTATTTCTATTCAGCTTATGTATTAGTGGATTTCTATTGTATTTGATTTCATACTCTATTATTATGTATTTGTTTTGAGACTATGTATGTAGTAGCTTCATGAACTACTATGGTTATTCTATTTTCGCTGCTAATTATTCTGATATTCCGTGTCTGTGATTCTGTGATTGGTTTTATTTGCGCCAAAAATATATTAACAATCTATTGTTTTAAGTTATGCAAGTCCGACATATGTGGTTTTATTATCGACTTTAATGGTCCAAAATAGTGTGTCGTTACATTTCGAATACTTTCCATGAGTGGTTGGTTATGCCTTTTGGGCTGACTAATGCACCCGCTTATTTTTTTTGCCCCTGTGAATAGAGTGTTTAGAGATGTGCTAAACAAATTCGTGTTTGTCTTTATCAATGATATCTTTATCTACTCAAAAATAGAAGAAGAACATGCAAGACACTAGAAGCTATGTTGGATATGTTGAGGAATAATGTGCTTAAAGCCAAATTCTCAAAGTGCCATTTTTGGGAGAAGAAGGTAAGATTTCTTGGATATATAACATCAAGGGATGGAGTTTTAGTGGATCCAGGGAAAGTTGCAGCTATTTAAGATTGGATGCAGCCACAAACTCCTAAAGAGAATCGTATCTTCTTATGTTTGGCAGGATATTACAGAAGATTCGTCCAAGACTTCTCTAACATTGCCTATCACCTAATGAAGTTTACAATGAAGAATGCTAAACTTATCTGGACTCCTAAATGTGAAGAAGCATTCCAAGAACTAAAGAATAGGTTGACAACCGCTCCAGTTTTAGCAATTATAAATTGAAATAGTGGATGGAACGTTTATATAGATGCTTATGGAGAAGGAGTTGGTGCAGTTTTAATGCAAGATGGGAAGGTGATTGCTTATGCAAGTAGACAACTGAAGATGCATGAGAAGAATTACTCAACACACGACTTAGAATTATTAGCCGTTGTGTTTGCTTTAAAGTTATAGAGGCATTATTTGCTGGATGAAAAATTCGAACTCTTCGTGGACCAAAAATCTATGAAGTATCTTTTCACCTAGAAGGATTTAACTATGAGATAACAATGTTGGTTAGAATTTCTCATATCTCACGATCTAGGTATTCTACATACACCCGGGAAAGCCAACGTAGTAGCTGATGCAATGAGTAGGAAGCTAGCTGTTATTTCTTATTTTGTAGTAACTCCAACCCTTCTTGAAAGAGTCGCTAGTAAACAATGAAAAGATAAACGATTTGCGAAATACATCAAAGCAGCCAAAGAACGAAGAAATTCAAGCTTAAAATAGGTAACCTTGGAGTATTGCGGTTAAATAGAAGAATTTGTGTTCTAGATGTTGGAAATCATAGGCAAGAAGTACTAGCTGAATGCCACACATTCAAATATAGCATTCATCCGGGAATTCATAAGATGTACAATGACATGAAGCATACATTTTGGTGGAAAAATATGAAGAGGGACATATCTATCAATGTAAACTGTTATGAAAATTTCCAAAGAATCAAAAGTGACTAACAGGAGACTGTAGGATTAATTCAACCTCTGGAGATTTCAGTTTGGAAGTGGGATCAAATATCCATGGATTTCACTGATGGCTTAACCCAAACAAGGAAAGGAAATGAAGACATTTGGGTTATCATAGACCGAATCATAAGTGCACACTTTATTCCGGTAAAGCCAACATGAACTACTGCAAGCCTTGCGGAGATATATATGAAGGAGATTGTCTTTTTGCATGGAGTTCCAAGCAGTATAGTAGGCGATCGCGATCCAATCTTCACTAGTCAGTTTTGAAAAGCACTGCATATCACCCCCAAACCGATGGACAGATGGAAAGAGTCAACAACATTTGGAAGATCTTTTGAGAGCATGCATTCTAGACTTTAGAGGCTTATGGAAAAATAATATACATCTAGTAAAATTCTCCTATAATAACAGCTATCAAGCTAGTACCGGTCTAGCACCATATGAAGCTTTATATGACCGTCCATATAAATCGCCAGCATGTTGAATAAAAACTGGAGATCGGTTAGTACTTGGTCCAGATATGATATGAGAAGCTTCATAAAAAGTTGATATGATTAGAAAGAAGATAAAAGAAGCCTAAATGAAAACAGAAGAGTTATGCAGATCAAATGCTAGAAATCTAGAATTCTCAGTTGGAGATTCTGTAACGACCCAGGATTTTAATTAATTAAAATTTGGATATTTAATTAATTTTAAATATTAATAAGTGAATATATAAGTCGAATAAATTTTATTTTGAATAATTGGATTTAATTGAATAGTTAAATCGATAATTTAATATGTTAAATTATAGAAATAATTGAAAATTGGGTTAAATATGATTGAAAATGATTTGTAAAATTTTATTTTATCATGTTGAAGTTAGAACAATATTTTAGAACTTTTAAAATCGAATTAAGAGTTAAATTGTGAAAATTGAATATTTTAATATTTAAATCGACTAGTGAAAATAGTCAATTTTTGAACAGTCATAGAATTGGACGAAACCAGTTTCATTGGATCCATAATAGTTAGTTATTATCGGATTTCAATTTTCGTGTCAATCAGAGTTATCGTTTGATCGTGGCAGCTCGAAACGCATCGAATTATTTTTAATTTTAATTTGGCGTGTTAAAATAGCCATTTTTCAAAAAGTCTCGGATTTTGACGAAACCAGTTTCATCGGATCCGTAATGTGATATTATTGTAAGATTTCAAATTTCGTGTCAATTGGATTTACCGTTTGTCCGGTACAAATTAAAACGCCTAGAAAATCGTTTAAATCGGTTTAATTTAAATTGAACGTTTGTAGCCATAACTCGTACAGATGTCCGAATTAGCTTCCGAAACCTGTTCCATTGTGTCCGAAACGCGGGGTAAACCTTAGAAACGCTGGTTACGGCGCGTAAATCGGGGTTCGGAATTTCCGGATTGGATAGTGTTTGAGAATTTCCTATAAATAGCCCCCCTCTCTCATAAATTAAATAAAAAAAAGGGATTTGAAACCCTAGCCGCCAGTCAACAGACCAAAGGCCGAAAATTTTCCATCTTCATCCCTCCAAATCTTCAAATCCAAGCATTAATTCAACAATCTTCCAACATGAAAGTGGTAGAGGGTAGTGAGATCTACGATGTGTACGGTGGAGATCGCGAATGGAGTTGTAATTTGTGAGAAAATTGCCCGCGTTTCCCTGATGTTGCGCATGCAACCCTAGGCACTAGGTGGGGCCAAGCTTGGCCTAGCTCTGGGCGTTGGTGGCTCTCGTCGAAGGCTACAATATGGCACTTGCTGATCGTGTTTTCGTCGAGCGAGGAGATGGTGGTATCAAAACCTAATTTTGATGGTATGGGTTCGGCCTTGCTTCGTGTTTTACTGGAGATGGAACGAGAGAGAGGGAGAAGGAGGGTGCGGCTGTGATAAAGGGGAGATAGATCTAACGGTGGAGATTAGATTAGGTTTGAAATAGTTAATTTATTTGTAAATTATATATATATAATTCGAGTAAACTTCATAAATTCATAACTTTTTCATACGAGGTCGAAAACGCGCGAAACCAGTTGCGTTGGAATCGTATCGACGAGCACTACGCGATGGAATTGGATTGGAGTCGTTTGGAGTTAGTGAGAATTTCGGGTAAAATTAAACGTCCGTTTAATTTTATTCGAAATAAATCGCTAAAACGAAATTGAAATCAAGGTGAGAACTTCTCACTCAATCGAATCAGTTTCGATTTTATTTTAAATAGTTAGATTTAAAATATTTGAATGCATGTTTGAATGATGATTGCTATCTATTGATTGTTAAAATAGACATTATGCGCCGTTAGTAAGCGGATGTTATTTATTGAAAACATATACCGCGAATATTTCATAAACAGTGAAATTGGTATTATATATAATAGTAATATATATATATATATATATATTGGCATATGTATATATTGGAGTTATTGATTTCCCGCATTTTTTTTAGCGGATGAGACCCTATTGCGCCGTCTATTAAGCGGATAATATTTTAAATCCCATATACCGCGATAATTTCGTACTGGAGCGAAATTGGTATTGTGCTAATGTTTGTGGATGCAGGAAAACAGGTTGGAGGGATCCAACTGGATTCCTCAACAGTTTTATTTGATTTCAGATATTTTGATATTTGATGGATTATCATATCGATATATGATATCGTTGTTGTCGTGATTGACTATTTGGTATGTAGCATCATTGGACCAAATTTTGGAACTTTAAAATGATTTTTAAAGTGATTTTTGAAAATATACTATGTGTTTGGAATTGATCCATTTTAAATAAATAAACGTTATAATTTTTAAAGTTATAAAAATTATGATTTTGAGAAATACGGTTAAAGATTGATTTTTTGAGAAATATGGGTTAATGTTTTTTTATAAAATAATTAAATTGGATTTTTGAATTTATTGCGAAATGTTTAAATATAGGATTTATAAAATTTGATTATTTTATAAATCAAAATGGTGAAATTATAAAGGAGATTAAAGATGTTTTAGAATAATAATACAAATTGATTTGTATAAAAGATTTATAAATTGGATATTTATAAATTAGAATATTTTGGATTATAAAACGAGTTTTTATAAGTGTTAGAATGAATTGTAAATGAATTTCATAAATGAATGAAATTCATAGAATTATAAACGGTGAAGTTATAAATGAAATTTTATAAGCAGTAGGTTTATAAAATTTATAAAGTTATTAAAGAATGGTTTTGGATAAATAATTGAATCTTATAAGTTATAAGATTTATAATTATGAAGTTCAAAGGAACGATTTTGTAAAATAATCGTTTTATAAGCATTTAACTTATAATATGGACTTTTAGTTCATAATTGAGATTTAAATCGAATAGATTAATAAAGGAATTTATAAAAGGAAGTTGTTATAAAATAAATAGAAATGGAGTTTATAAACGTTGTTTTATAAATTCGCAAACGACTTATTTTGATAAGTTAATTGTTGAAACCTATTAATGGAGTTATATTCACATTTTTGATTGTGAATAATCCTTTAAAACGAAACGTATAAAAGGATGAAATGTGTTAACGTAGTATATTCACGTTTTTGAATAGTGAATATTATGTTAAAGAAAATGTTTAGATTTGATGTTTTAAATAGAATTAAAACGATCTAACGATGTTTTAAATGCGTTGAGATTCGAAACCATAGATTTCAACATTTATTGTTGAAATAGACGTTTTCGAGAAATAAAAGGAAATAGTGGACTATAACACTGTTGTTATAGTAAATGATTTCCGAAAGGAAATGTTTTGTATAGTATTGGGATTTATATATCTATTTTAATTTCGAATCCCTATACTAGTGATTTTGGGTTGTCGTAACGATTTTTTACGCAACATTCGTTTTGGCCCAAATAAATATGTTTAAGAAAATGATTTCCTTAAAGAATGAAATATATACTTAATCTCGATTGAAGTATATTGAATATTTTCCAAGTGTTGAAAATAAATAAAATTTGTGAATTACTTATGAATAAATAAGTATGGAAATGTTTTCCAATATAAAGTGAATATTTAGAATTTATCTTTTTGAAGATAAATTGAAATGAATAATTGAAATCGTATATTCATAGATATTTTGAAATATAAATTCACTATGGAATTTATAAGTGAAAGGGGGAATTTGTTTTAAAAATAAATATTGATTTATTTTGAAGTATGAAAATTATATATCTTGTAAAGATATTTTGGAAAATAAATAATTTGGAAAATTATTTGGAAACTGGTGATGTGTGCATATCCATTGATAGTTCAATAACCGACTATCAATATTTCCCTTTGAATGGGTAATTGATGTGATTTGTTTGAATTTGAATGCCACACTTATTATTGAATAAGCGCTCACTATTCGGGTTAACCGGGAAAGGACCATGGGGTCGTATAACCCATTTCGAATATGTGATACGTCGTTATGAATTGCATTTGATGACCGGTGCTGAAGACCGAGTATTTGCGAAAGCGATAGGATGACCTATCGATTGTCTCTGCACTGGGTAGCTCCTGGTATAGAGACTCCCTAAGTGATGGGAAATTCGATCGGGATTGTGAATACCCGGATTGCAAGGGCTTCGTAAGAAGTGCCTTCGGTTTTGTTCGATCCCGGAACAGACTTGTATGGATTGTATGTCTGACGTTACAAATTGAGATATAAAGCAGATTTCTTTCAAATATATTTCTGTTGGTGGCGGAGAATTTATTCTTTTAGCTTAACACCCTTCTCTGAGACGTACGAGCTCAGAGGTTATGTAGTTGAATGTTATCAGCGATATATTCCCAATTTGGTAATGTGACATGCTGAGTGTTGCTGTGAAATGATCATTGTGTTGATTATTTGTGATAGGATCGTTTATTTGATCGTCTATCCTGGTGATCATTTCTATGATCATTTGTTGACCCAAAGCATGGCTTTTGTATAAAGTATGTTTTTGTGGACGTGACTTCGTCGAGCCTCACACCCCGTGAATGGTCAAAACAGGAAAGATGCAGCAAGGTTATGAGGGGTAGCGCCCTTTAGGATATGTGCATTTCCTTCTGGAAAAGGGTGGTATCATGGTATGGAGCTCAGATACTTACTCATGTTGAAAACACTTTGTTATGATTGTGTGAATTGATTGCGAGCGCTCGGTGAAAGGTCCCAAAGGACCGGGGGATGGCATATTCGGTCAGTTGTTACTCAGTTAGGGGTAACCCGGCCTTGTGTTGGTAGAGATCCGGTTTGGTTCTCGGGGATGTCCATCCAGAGGCATTCTCATGTGGCAATGGGAAGTTCCTTGGCCTGATCATTCGTTGGAAATCCAAAGAAACAATACGAGACTTGTACGGTTTTAGTCGTAGAACCTGCCATCTAATATGGTAGCTATAGTAAGCATACTATAATGGTACCTATGCTGGCTAAGATTTATATTCTACTTTTGAAATGTTTACTACACTATGCACTAGTAATAATATCAAATGTTTTCTTTTAATGCGTATCAAGCATCTTTGACTATCATAAGGAGAAATCTCCTCCAAGTCTGCGTTTGCATTGTGTGTGTGGCGGGAGGTCTTATGGTAGTCTCATTTTTAAAAGCATTGCGAATGGACTTTAAAAATATTCTTCTATTTTGATTTTAAAGATAAATAAACTGTTTTGAGTTCTCACACCAGTCACATGATTGACTCGAAGTTTATTGTTTTCCTTCCTAAACTCTGGGTGCCCACCAATTTCCACACGGGCAGTCAAGAGTTAAGGTTTATCAGGATATTCTGGATATTCTGGAGTTGCTGGAGGCAAGCTGGATGGCATGGCGTATTACTAGTTTATATAGTATTTCTTTTCCGCTGCACTGTTTGTTGTTGTTGTTGTACACTCTGATGATATGATGTAATGAAATGTAATGTATAAAATGTAATAACTGATATAGTTCTTTGTTTAAAGATTATTCATTTATTATTATATGTTGTTCCGCTGCGAATTGTGAGATTCTGTTGTTGTTCTGTTGTTTTCTGTTCCGTTCTATTTTCTATTCTCTTTCCTCTCTATTTTCTATCTTTTTCTCTCTTCTTCTCTCTTTTTCTTTTTCTTAAACCATAACATTTCGGGTTTCCGGCCTTCGATTTCTCGGCAGTCGATAAAGTGAGTGTCGATGTTGAATTTTCGAAAGTCGAAAATTTCCGGGGCGTTACATTTGGTATCAGAGCATATGGTTAAGCGACAACCATGGTTCTGTTGGGTATTACTCATTAGAGATAGAATTAGTAGTGCTCTAGAATGAATTTGAGTGTAATAATAGCTATGAGAGCGTATTTGTTAGTGAATATAAAATTGTTTTATATTGTGATGATTGGTTTGTTGAGTGGTATATAGATTCTGGTTAATACGAGTAATTAACGTTGTTGATAGGGATCTCTAAACACTTGAATAGAATAATTCGGCACAATATTGATTTTAAAATTGGGTAAATGAAATAATTTTACCTTGATTACATTTTATATATATAAAAGAATAATTTTTCAAAATTATTAAAGTATATAAGTTGATTGCTAAGTTGTTTGAATAATCTAAATTGAAGAAAAATTGTATAAGCAAATGAATTATAAGAATTGAATTATAATTAAAGTGATTTACAATTGTGAAATAAACTTATATATATAAGAAGTGAAACTATATGAATATAACTTAAAATTTGTTGAATGAAGTTGATATTAGTATCGAAGTAAATTAATAAAGTTAAGTGATAAATGTGAACTTAGAGTTATGTAAATGAAATTCAACTTTTGTAATTGAATTGAATGAATGGATTGAAGGTTAAATAATTGATATGAAATAATGAATATAAGTGTTAATTCATTAAAATATAATGTTATTGGAAGTTGAAAGATTGAATGAAAATCAATTTAATTAAACCAATTGAAAGCAAAGGAATTTGGTTGAGATTAATATACATTGGTTGATATATGATTGTTAGTTGATTGATTGTATATAATTCATTAAGTGTTAATGAAATTGAAAGCTAAAGTAATTGAAATCCAATTGGAAGTTAAATGAATCTTGAATAGAATTGAATTTGAATTGGAAGTGAACCAACTTGAATATGAATTAGTGAATATAAACTAATTGAAAATGAATGTTAGTAAAAACATGCACTGTTAATGAATCAAATGTGATTAAATTGAAAACCAATTCATTGAATATTAATGAGAATATGAATGAATATTTATTGGTTATTGATGTTAGTTGAATGCTAGTTGGTTGATGGTTGAATATATTGCTTTTGTTTCAATTGCTATGTTGACATATATAGTTATTATGTTGCTATATGTTGTATATCGATACTATTGTCATATATACATGTTCTCATGTTGTGTGTTGAGTGTTTAGTAGGTGCGGATCGCGTTTGCTTCGCATTTGGAGCTCGCTTTCGCGCTATATTAGCCGTATATGCTTGCTAATAAAATATAAGGTACATATCTCGGATTACATACCGTACTTTTACATTTTTTCCCTGCGGGATGCCTCATTACTTGATGAGATGTATATTTGTGATATATATACTGTCATTTTTTTTTTCGGATCGAGCCGCGCAAAGGAGACTATGCCGAATTTTTCCAAAAATTTAAGGCGTTAGAAAAAATTTGAGAAAATTTGGAAATTTTTTGAAAACTTAGACTTTGATTTGGAATTGAAAGTTAAACAATAGTAGTTGTTTTTGAAAAGATAACTAAGTATGATTTGAAAACTTAGTAAAGTATGGTGAGAAGTTTAAATTTTGTTTTGGGAAAATTAATAGATTCTGTAACTTTTCTTACTTGATAATTTCGAGGACGAAATTCTTTTAAGGGGGGAAGATTGTAACGACCCAGGATTTTAATTAATTAAAATTTGGATATTTAATTAATTTTAAATATTAATAAGTGAATATATAAGTCGAATAAATTTTATTTCGAATAATTAGATTTAATTGAATAATTAAATCGATAATTTAATATGTTAAATTATAGAAATAATTGAAAATTGGGTTAAATATGATTGAAAATGATTTGTAAAATTTTATTTTATCATGTTGAAGTTAGAACAATATTTTAGAACTTTTAAAATCGAATTAAGAGTTAAATTGTGAAAATTGAATATTTTAATATTTAAATCGACTAGTGAAAATAGTCAATTTTTGAACAGTCTCAGAATTGGACAAAACCAGTTTTATTGGATCCGTAATAGTTAGTTATTATCGGATTTCAATTTTCGTGTCAATCGGAGTTATCGTTTGATCGTGGCAGCTCGAAACGCATCGAATTATTTTTAATTTTAATTTGGCGTGTTAAAATAGCCATTTTTCAAAAAGTCTCGGATTTCGACGAAACCAGTTTCATCGGATCCGTAATGTGATATTATTGTAAGTTTCAAATTTCGTGTCAATTGGATTTACCGTTTGTCCGGTACAAATTAAAACGCCTAGAAAATCGTTTAAATCGGTTTAATTTAAATTGAACGTTTGTAGCCATAACTCGCACAGATGTCCGAATTAGCTTCCGAAACCTGTTCCATTGTGTCCGAAACGCGGGGTAAACCTTAGAAACGATGGTTACGGCGCGTAAATCGGGGTTCGGAATTTCCGGATTGAATAGTGTTTGAGAATTTCCTATAAATAGCCCCCCTCTCTCATAAATTAAATAAAAAAAAAAAGAGATTTGAAACCCTAGCCACCAGTCAACAGACCAAAGGCCGAAAATTGTCCATCTTCATCCCTCCAAATTTTCAAATCCAAGCATTAATTCAACAATCTTCCAACATGAAAGTGGTAGAGGGTAGTGAGATCTACGATGTGTACGGTGGAGATCGCGAATGGAGTTGTAATTTGTGAGAAAATTGCCCGCGTTTCCCTGATGTTGCGCACGCAACCCTAGGCACCAGGTGGGGCCGAGCTTAGCCTAGCTCTGGGCGTTGGTGGCTCTCGTCGGAGGCTACAATATGGCACTTGCTGATCGTGTTTTCGTCGAGCGAGGAGATGATGGTATCAAAACCTAATTTTGATGGTATGGGTTCGGCCTTGCTTCGTGTTTTACTGGAGATGGAACGAGAGAGAGGGAGAAGGAGGGTGCGGCTGTGATGAAGGGGAGATGGATCTAACAGTGGAGATTAGATTAGGTTTGAAATAGTTAATTTATTTGTAAATTATATATATAAAATTCGAGTAAACTTCATAAATTCATAACTTTTTCATACGAGGTCGAAAACGCGCGAAACCAGTTGCGTTGGAATCGTATCGACGAGCACTACGCGATGGAATTGGATTGGAGTCGTTTGGAGTTAGTGAGAATTTCGGGTAAAATTAAACGTCCGTTTAATTTTATTCGAAATAAATCGCTAAAACGAAATTGAAATCAAGGTGAGAACTTCTCACTCAATCGAATCAGTTTCGATTTTATTTTAAATAGTTAGATTTAAAATATTTGAATGCATGTTTGAATGATGATTGCTATCTATTGATTGTTAAAATAGACATTATGCGCCGTTAGTAAGCGGATGTTATTTATTAAAAACATATACCGCGAATATTTCATAAACAGTGAAATTGGTATTATATATAATAGCAATATATATATTGGCATATGTATATATTGGAGTTATTGATTTCCCGCATTTTTTTTAGCGGATGAGACCCTATTGCGCCGTCTATTAAGCGGATAATATTTTAAATCCCATATACCGCGATAATTTCGTACTGGAGCGAAATTGGTATTGTGCTAATGTTTGTGGATGCAGGAAAACAGGTTGGAGGGATCCAACTGGATTCCTCAACAGTTTTATTTGATTTCAGATATTTTGATATTTGATGGATTATCATATCGATATATGATATCGTTGTTGTCGTGATTGACTATTTGGTATGTAGCTTCATTGGACCAAATTTTGGAACTTTAAAATGATTTTTAAAGTGATTTTTGAAAATATACTATGTGTTTGGAATTGATCCATTTTAAATAAATAAACGTTATAATTTTTAATGTTATAAAAATTATGATTTTGAGAAATACGGTTAAAGATTGATTTTTTGAGAAATATGGGTTAATGTTTTTTTATAAAATAATTAAATTGGATTTTTGAATTTATTGTGAAAAGTTTAAATATAGGATTTATAAAATTTGATTATTTTATAAATCAAAATGGTGAAATTATAAAGGAGATTAAAGATGTTTTAGAATAATAATACAAATTGATTTGTATATAAATTGGATATTTATAAATTAGAATATTTTGGATTATAAAACGAGTTTTTATAAGTGTTAGAATGAATTGTAAATGAATTTCATAAATGAATGAAATTCATAGAATTATAAACGGTGAAGTTATAAATGAAATTTTATAAGCAGTAGGTTTATAAAATTTATAAAGTTATTAAAGAATGGTTATGGATAAATAATTGAATCTTATAAGTTATAAGATTTATAATTATGAAGTTCAAAGGAACGATTTTGTAAAATAATCGTTTTATAAGCATTTAACTTATAATATTGACTTTTACTTCATAATTGAGATTTAAATCGAATAGATTAATAAACGAATTTATAAAAGGAAGTTGTTATAAAATAAATAGAAATGGAGTTTATAAACGTTGTTTTATAAATTCGCAAACGACTTATTTTGATAAGTTAATTGTTGAAACCTATTAATGGAGTTATATTCACATTTTTGATTGTGAATAATCCTTTAAAACGAAATGTATAAAAGGATGAAATGTGTTAACGTAGTATATTCACGTTTTTGAATAGTGAATATTATGTTAAAGAAAATGTTTAGATTTGATGTTTTAAATAGAATTAAAACGATCTAACGATGTTTTAAATGCGTTGAGATTCGAAACCATAGATTTCAACATCTATTGTTGAAATAGACGTTTTCGAGAAATAAAAGGAAATAGTGGACTATAACACTGTTGTTATAGTAAATGATTTCCGAAAGGAAATGTTTTGTATAGTATTGGGATTTATATATCTATTTTAATTTCGAATCCCTATACTAGTGATTTTGGGTTGTCGTAACGATGTTTTACGCAACATTCGTTTTGGCTCAAATAAATATGTTTAAGAGAATGATTTCCTTAAAGAATGAAATATATACTTAATCTCGATTGAAGTATATTGAATATTTTCCAAGTTTTGAAAATAAATAAAATTTGTGAATTACTTATGAATAAATAAGTATGGAAATGTTTTCCAATATAAAGTGAATATTTAGAATTTATCTTTTTGAAGATAAATTGAAATGAATAATTGAAATCGTATATTCATAGATATTTTGAAATATAAATTCACTATGGAATTTATAAGTGAAAGGGGGAATTTGTTTTAAAAATAAATATTGATTTATTTTGAAGTATGAAAATTATATATCTTGTAAAGATATTTTGGAAAATAAATAATTTGGAAAATTATTTGGAAACTGGTGATGTGTGCATATCCATTGATAGTTCAATAACCGACTATCAATATTTCCCTTTGAATGGGTAATTGATGTGATTTGTTTGAATTTGAATGCCACAATTATTTTTGAATAAGCGCTCACTATTCGGGTTAACCGGGAAAGGACCATGGGGTCGTATAACCCATTCCGAATATGTGATACGTCGTTATGAATTGCATTTGATGACCGGTGTTGAAGACCGAGTATTTGCGAAAGCGATAGGATGACCTATCGATTGTCTCTGCACTGGGTAGCTCCTGGTATAGAGATTCCCTAAGTGATGGGAAATTCGATCGGGATTGTGAAAACCCGGATTGCAAGGGCTTCGTAAGAAGTGCCTTCGGTTTTGTTCGATCCCGGAATAGACTTGTATGGATTGTATGTCTGACGTTACAAATTGAGATATAAAGCAGATTTCTTTCAAATATATTTCTGTTGGTGGCGGAGAATTTATTCTTTTAGCTTAACACCCTTCTCTGAGACGTACGAGCTCAGAGGTTATGTAGTTGAATGTTATCAGTGATATATTCCCAATTTGGTAATGTGACATGCTGAGTATTGCTGTGAAATGATCATTGTGTTGATTATTTGTGATAGGATCGTCTATTTGATCGTCTATCCTGGTGATCATTTCTATGATCATTTGTTGACCCAAAGCATGGCTTTTGTATAAAGTATGTTTTTGTGGACGTGACTTCGTCGAACCTCACACCCCGTGAATGGTCAAAACAGGAAAGATGCAGCAAGGTTATGAGGGGTAGCGCCCTTTAGGATATGTGCATTTCCTTCTCGAAAAGGGTGGTATCGTGGTATGGAGCCCAGATACTTACTCATGTTGAAAACACTTTGTTATGATTGTGTGAATTGATTGCGAGCGCTCGGTGAAGGGTCCCAAACGACCGGGGGATGGCATATTCGGTCAGTTGTTACTCAGTTAGGGGTAACCCGGCCTTGTGTTGGTAGAGATCCGGTTTGGTTCTCGGGGATGTCCATCCAGAGGCATTCTCATGTGGCAATGGGAAGTTCCTTGGCCTGATCATTCGTTGGAAATCCAAAGAAACAATACGAGACTTGTACGGTTTTAGTTGTAGAACCTGCCATCTAATATGGTAGCTATAGTAAGCATACTATAATGGTACCTATGCTGGCTAAGATTTATATTCTACTTTTGAAATGTTTACTACACTATGCACTAGTAATAATATCAAATGTTTTCTTTTAATGCGTATCAAGCATCTTTGACTATCATAAGGAGAAATCTCCTCCAAGTCTGCGTTTGCATTGTGTGTGTGGCGGGAGGTCTTATGGTAGTCTCATTTTTAAAAGCATTGCGAATTGACTTTAAAAATATTCTTCTATTTTGATTTTAAAGATAAATAAACTGTTTTGAGTTCTCACACCAGTCACATGACTGACTCGGAGTTTATTGTTTTCCTTCCTAAACTCTAGGTGCCCACCAATTTCCACACGGGCAGTCAGGAGTTAAGGTTTATCAGGATATTCTGGATATTCTGGAGTTGCTGGAGGCAAGCTGGATGGCATGGCGTATTACTAGTTTATATAGTATTTCTTTTCCGCTGCACTGTTTGTTGTTGTTGTTGTTGTACACTCTGATGATATGATGTAATGAAATATAATGTATAAAATGTAATAACTGATATAGTTCTTTGTTTAAAGATTATTCATTTATTATTATATGTTGTTCCGCTGCGAATTGTGAGATTCTGTTGTTGTTCTGTTGTTTTCTGTTCCGTTCTATTTTCTGTTCTCTTTCCTCTCTATTTTCTATCTTTTTCTCTCTTCTTCTCTCTTTTTCTTTTTCTTAAACCATAACATTTCGGGTTTCCGGCCTTCGATTTCTCGGCAGTCGATAAAGTGAGTGTCGATGTTGAATTTTCGAAAGTCGAAAATTTCCGGGGCGTTACAGATTCAGTCTTTTTGAAAGTCTCCCTAGTGCGAGGAGTAGTATGATTTGAAAGAGCAGGGAAGTTAGCACCTCGATATATTGGACCTTTTTCCGTTCTTGAACAAATAGACCACTAGCTTATCGTGTAAAATTGCCTAAAAGATTGTCTGGCATATACAATGTTTTTCACGTATGACATTTACGGAAGCATGTATATGACCCAGAATAAATCATAGATACAGCCAGTCAAGAAGACATGGAGACAGAGCCCAACTTAGCAGTCATTAGAAAGCCTATTCGAATAAGAAGGAAGGTTGTATGGTTGGTAAAATTTTAATGAAGTAGAGATGCTGAGGATTACACAGGGGAAACAAAGGAAAGGATGAAGAAAGCAAATCCTGAATTTAGGATTGATGTATAGACTTTATCTATCGATTTAGTGTACTCACCACCTATGGTGTAGTAACTTATTGTATATATTCCATCTTATTGAATATATAATTCCTTTTGAGCTATTTTCTTCTTATATAATTTTGAGGATGAAATTCATTTAAGAAGGAAAGAATATAACGATCCATAATTTGACCACCTAGAGATATAGCATTTAAAGTAATTATAAATAGAAAATATGAAATGATTTATGATTTAAATAATATTATATAGGATTTTAACATAGAAAAATACATAAAATAGTAATAATTGCTTATATCTACAAAAGTGACAAAAACCTAACTTTAGAAATGGTTTAATGAATTATTTTAGTTTTTTTATGAGTGTTTATATTTTTAAATAAAATTATACAGATTTATTTAAATTTGGTTTACATAAATAAATAGTTTAACTAAAATGTCAAAAAGTAACCGTACAACATTTTGCCAAAAAATCAACGTTTTGTCGATTTAAAGTTATCGCAACGTTGTTGCACCTTTATCTTCTTATATATGAACATATATTAAAATAGTAGAAGTATTAATTAATGTGCTAATCAAGTTTACTTTTTCTAAACATACTTATTATATTCATTACTTAATACTTAAGTGAAAATAACATAAAGTACTGAGTTGAAATGTGATGTTCAGTATTGAAAAAATTTGATTTCAGTATAAGTAAAGGGTATTTTAGTCTTTTTACAAAATATTATTTTAATCTAAAATTTTCCTATAAATACCAACTAGCTTTCTCATTTTTTTTCATATATTTTTCTTCCTTTTCTAAGCTATTTCTCACTTCAATTAATGGCTTCTTACCTTAACAAAACTATGCAAAAATCAAAACCAAAAGAAAACTAAAATAATATCCGTTCAAACTCCGCCAAAACCCCCCTCCTTCCTTTAATTACTCACGGCCTCCTTATTCTCCTTGCAACCTGATCCCTTCCACCTCCAAAGATCAAGCCCAAAACTCCCTACTCCTTCCACGAGCAAGCCAAGCTACTCCGAAGACTTTAAAGCGAGCGTTTTTAAGCATTCGACGGTCGTTAGCAAGTTACAAATGTGTTAAAGTTAGTTGAGTTGTAACTAAGGTGTTTATATGTATATATTTGGTCGTGATGTTGTGATATATTTGATTGGATGTTTGGTAATGATGTTGATTTCTATGTGTTGTTTATTGCATGTAAATATAGAAATAAATCACGATACACAAGACATTGATTCATATGGAAAAAACATTCCAAAATAAATTGAAAAGTGGCATGTAACCATTTAATGCCCTCTAAATTGATTAAAAATGCAATAGAAATATTTTATAAACATATAAACTTGTTTTAACAAGGTTTGAATGAAAAACATAAAATAATTCAAAACTAGGCACGATACGCAATGGTAGTTAGTGATTTCGCACGAAAACTTTAAATAAGCATATGAAGTGGATTATAGCTCGAAATCGTTCAAGATAAGAATTTTCCGGAATATTATATCGACATTTTTCAAACAAAGAAAGAAAATCAAGATTTCATTAGGTATATTTTGAAATATTTCCAAAATCTTTTTGCAGAAAAATCGCGCTTTTCTAGTATAGTGACCAAAGTTTAAAATTGATATTTTAAAAGTATTGAAAATATGAGATGAATTATAAAAATATTTTAAATTTTTTAAAAGTGATTTAATTTGAAAAGTTGGTTTTCTAAATGAGATAAAAGTCTTTTTGAAGAATATAGCTTTTAAAGCACTTTTTGCAACACCTTTTTGCAATGTTTTTCTATAACTTTTGAAATAAAGGTTGAAACTTAACAATTCTTTTCCAAATCTTTTGTAAATATTTTAAGTAAATAATAAAGTATTTCAAAAGAGATTTGGACAATTTAGAATTATTTAAAAGGTGGTTAAACAAATAATTAAGTGATTTAAAAATGGAAAATGATTATGCGGAAACGACTAGTACATTTGTCCCGCCACTGAGAGTCAAATGTAACAAGATGTGTAACTAAGGTTATGAATGGAGCAACCAGTGCCCTGAACTTACCTTGCCTTCGCTTTATCTGTTAGAGGAGGGGTGGAAAAGAAGTAAAAGCCCGGATTCTCAACTTGGATTTTATAGAAATAATCTTCTTACACTTATTATTAAAATCCGAAGAGGGAACTCGTCCTATCGTAGAATTTAAAAGGTGATCCCACCGTATTCTGCCCTTAGCACTTGTTGAATACGGAAGTTTATTGTGAATAAAAGTAGAGTGATTTCTATAATCCTATTTTCTCAAAGTTACCCTTTAAAAAAATGATTTAAGAAATATTCAAAATGAGTTTTAAATGATTTCATATTCACTAAAAGTATATTTTAAAGATATATATTTCTCAAAGATATTATGGTAAAGAAAAACGAATGAATCGAACAAAATCATCTAATTACATCGTTTTTATCAATGATAGGATTTCGAAGGAACCAGGGTTGTATTTGGGTGATTCCTATCCGTAAACCACTTCGAACCAATTTATGTTTCAAAGTAAAATATGTTGAAGATATTGATTTAGGATTTTCATAGTGAAGAGCTGCTTGTTGATCGTTCGAGGATAAACTCCTAATACACATATAGTAGCAGTGGTCTCTTCGTTATGAAATATCCATTGCAAGGACTATTCGCTTCTAATCCTGATAGGATATGGTAGGAAAGTAGCTTCGGTTTTGTTCTGTCCCAGAACGAACTTGTATGGACGAGTGCCTGACCTTGCATTCTAATCACATTGAATGATATCTGTGCAATGTATATTAGTTGGTGGCGCAGAAGACACCTTCTTTTAGCTTAACATTCTTTACCGAGACATATGAGCTCAGGAAGTTATATATTTATAGATACCAGTCATGTGAATATGGAATGACAATGTGGCATTCGAAGTGGAAGGAATTTGTGCTATGTGTAAAGATAATTGTTACCTCAAGCCCCATCAACCGGGAAATGACAAAAAGAGGGTTAGATGGGGCAACGCTATGTGGTTTGCGACCATTAGGGTATGATCATCCCTTTTTAGATAAATTTTTAACCGCTACAAAGTACATGTATCTAATCATTGTGGAAAGTATGCTAAGAGACGTCTTAGATAAAGGTCGGTAACGATGGGGGGATGATATATTCGGTACCATCTATTTACAGAGATATGTCGACTTTGTGTTGGTAGAGGATCCTTTGTGTTGGTCCTTGGGACATCTATCTAGAGGTATACCCATAGGAAGATAGTCCCTTCACCTGGTCATTTATATGGAAATCCATTCTCCAGTAAGAACTTACGGTTTTGTTTGTAGAACCTAGTATGTTGGATTTAATAATGGTAATAATTTCAGCTAAGATTTATATGTTTATTTGGAAATATTATTCGAGAATGTCATAAAAATAATATTCCTAAATTTTACGTGATAAAGAGTTTTGGTTATCATAAGGTAATAACCCTATCTGTGTTTATGTGCGATGTGGTCTTATGAGATACCCTTTTGTCTTCAAAACGTTATACTTTGAGTTCTCACACTAGGTGCATGACCGACCCAGATTTTTTTTCCCTTTAAACAGTAGATGCCCTATGTTTTAGGCAGCCGTGTGGTCATGATACCTTAGGAGCATTTTGGAGCATGTGTGGATCATTTTGGAGAAGTCTTTTGGAGCTATGAAGCTACAGTACCCTACATAGATATCTATCCATTTTCCTCTGTGTTATGTAGTATGTATTTCCCAGCATATGTACGGATAGGCAGTTATAACTATCCCATTGGATGTTATTAACTCCGACGAATCACTTGGAGTGATCATTTGTGTATAATTAAAATGTTAAATGCGATGTGAGATTCTATTTTTGTGTTATCTTCTATCTTTATTTTCTTTTACACCCTTGATAATTTACCTCTCCGGCACTTGGATTTACGGCACGTGAATACCGTGGATGTATAAGTGTCGGTTTCTGAGGGTCGAGGAGATGGGTCATCATAGGTATCGAAACCATCCCTTCGAAAACATTGGAGAAATGAGCATATTTAAAAAAAGCAATCCCTTCAAAACCCTTTGGGTCAAAATATAAAAAGACGGTAGTATAGAGGTTTCGACTTAGTCGAAAGCAATCATTTCGAAATAAAGATGCAATCTAATCGAAACTATTTCTTTTAAAACCATTTGACCTTTTCGAAAGCCAATCAAGTCGAAAGCATCTTAGTCTAAAGCAAGTAGTCGCATTTTCCTTTACAGCCAAAGTAATGCTTCAACCTCTTTGGAACCCTCTAGTTTCGACCCTATGCCTTTCGCCATCTTTCAATTCACTATGTACCAATTTCTTGATACCATGTGCATGGTTTTCGATTGTATCGGAGGTGAAGACATGGAGGAGGAACCTAGTACCGAAAGCTTCAAAACAGTGAAAAACCTATTTATTTTTAATTTTAAACTATTTCTTTCGTACCTAGCCTACCTTATTTATTTAAATCTGATTGGTTTCTATTTCACTTTTTCAAAAATGCTACCAATTTCTAGAATTTATAAGTTAAAATTATTTACAAAAAGCTCATTCTCCGTATGTAAATATATAAAATATTTAAGTCCCATACCTTAAATAATTTTTGCACCCACTAAAACACTTAGGAGAAATTTAGAAAAATTCCAGAAAATATCTTTTAATATGTTTTCTAACATATAAAAATTTCAGACCCAAACCTTTTATTATTTATCTGTAAATAATTTATAACCCAAAATAACATTTTCATTACTACAAAATTCATAATAAATCCGCGCAAATTCCAAAATTTTTGAAAACTGACACCCATCTCCAAAGTATTATTTCTGATCTACGTAAAAATTCGCAAGGAATTCAGATGTAATTTAATAGTGTTTTCATACCAAAACATATTATAAAATCAATATTAACATGTATAAATCATCAACGAGTATATATAATCATTCCGTCATTCAACAACATGGCAAAACTTTGCAAATCATTTCGAATTTCTCCTTAAAACCAAAAACAAAACAAATTGGAAATGTAAACATTATTCACCTTAGCTTTGTGATTAAAGAGATTGAGATGTGAATGTATTTGATTTGCGTAAGCTTCTTTCTAAAGTTTCTCTGTCATTTCCCCTTTTTCCTTGTTAATAGCGGTCGGTCTTGTTCTTTTGAATTTTAGAAAATAAAATAAACGTGTATAGAGCATACATGGCCAAGTTTTGGGGTTATTGAAATGGCCTCTTTCCTACTTTACCCTACCCATTTTTCATTTTAAACTCTTTCTTAATTCGTTGTTAAATGGCACGACTACCCCTTTAATAAAATCAAATCTCAATCCCCTAATTAACACATTATTTTATTTAATTTAGCTAATTAAATATCCTAAGTAATGTTATAAAAAATATGGGGTGTTACCATGGCCTGGTGTCCATCCTAGTTGGCTGATCATAAGGCCGCATCCTAGATCTGTGGCTTTGACCTATTATACATGTTGCACGCTAATGTTTAGATTGTGTGATGATATGCCCCGATGCCACACTTTCTTAACAATTAATTAATTATTAATCCTACAATTAAAAATTAATTAAAACTAATCTCATACTCAACTAATTAAAAATTAATCTTAATTAGATAATTAATTAAAACTAATTTTACTTTAAAAGATGATTAATTAGTAACTAATCTTCACTTGATTAAATTAATAAATCTTCCTTAATGCTTAATTAAGTTTTTTAATTATAAAAAATTAATCAATAATTAATTAATTAATTAATAATTAATCAATAAATACTTGGATCGTCTCATTCAAATATTAACTAGTTTGGAGTCGAATCATTATCGAGGTCCTGATTGTACAACTTTTGTATTATGCCTTGGTTCCATCCGTTGAATCTGCCCCTGCTCCCACATACTAGCAGACCGATCCATTCTATCGTTGTTCTATTAGAAATGACGTAACAAAGAGAGGATTACTCGACTATCATCTTAAATAACATAGTTTTAACTTATCTAAAAGTTACATTTTTGGAATTGAGAAATCTTCACTAAAATTTAAGTAAAATGATTTGGAATTATTATAAGTTTTAAAAAGAGTTTAAATAAATCGAAGAATCTAACAAAGTGAGTTTTAATGAATTCCAAATGTACTGAAAAGAAATGGTTTTAAAAACATAAATATCTCCAAAAGATATTTGGATAAAAAGATATTAATTAATGGAATATTAATCACCTATTTATAAACCATCTTTTTATCGATGATTGGTTTGAAAGAACCAGGGTCGGGTCTGGATGACTCCTATCCGAAAACCTCTTCGAACCAATTTACGTGTTCGAAAATGAAGATATATAGTGAAGACATAATTTTAAAGATAGAGGATCTTCACTTCGGAAGGACTGCTTATTGAAAACCTCTTGGTAGCTTCAAGATAAATAAATAGCACTGGTCCATTCGTTCTAAAAATCTTTGAAATTGGATATTCGTAACTAATTCTAGGGGCGATTCCCGACAGGATGGGGTACGAAAGTACCTTCAATTTTTCTTTTTTCTGGACAATTTGTTTAGACGAATGTTTGATGTTACATTTCTAGGTCATATTGGTTGATCGCTATGAAATATCGTCTATTTGATGGCAAAGAAGACAACTCCTCTTAGCTTAACACCCTTTCTTGAGATGTACAAGCTCAAGAGTTGTACATTTATAGAAATTATTTGTCTGGTTATGAAATGATAAAGTGACGTTTAAAGGGGAATATCTTCTATATAAAAAGTAAGCGTCACCTCAAAGCCTCACATTCGAGAATGGTAAAACTGGGGATGCTTTAAGGCTAAATGGCTTGCAATCATCAGGTTATGAAATCACCCTCTAGAACTATAAAATTTCTACCGATTACAATGTCGGGTTTAAATTAAGTGGTGTATGCTATGAGACATCTAGGATAAAGGTGCTCTCTTACCTCGCTATTCAGTTGGAAATACAATCTCCAATAAGTGCATACGGTTTTGCTTTATAGAACCTTAAATGATTAGGCCCAGAATTTAATATGGTGATAGTTTCGACTAAGATTCATAAGTTTACTTGCAAACGTTTCCAAAAGAATGTCATTAAAATAACATTATAAAATTTTCACATAAAAATATTTTTATTATCATAAGGTAAAAACTCATTCCGTGCTTATATGCGGCGTGGTCTTATGAGGTACCTTTTGTTTTTAGAAACTCGTATTTTTAGTTTCTCACACCAATCGCATGACTGATCCGAAGTTTATTTCTTTCCTTAAACTATAGTTGCCTAATTTTTCTGAGCAGCCTAGTAAGTAGGTTTAGTTAGAAAAAATGTAGACGAGCTCGGAGCATGGAGTTAGATGACTTTTCATAGACTATTACCTCTTTCCCACCGCACTTGTGTACTATTGTATTCCACTTTTGTACGGACATAGATTTATAACTGTTCATGTTTGACTATGACAAATGTATATTAAATTTCCGTTGTAAAGATTTTATATATTGAAATAATATAATTTATTTTACTCATATAAGATTCTGTTCTGTCTATTTTTTATCCTTAAGGAACTGCCTCTTTGGCACTCGGATTTGCGGCAGTTGAATATCGTTGTTGTATTATTGTCGATTTCCAAGACTCGAATAAACGGATCCCCATAATATCGTATATATTTATAACATAATATGATAACATAAAATGTTCATCACACACAAAATATATATAAATATGATGTGTGTGTAATTTGACTATGTGTTTTATGTTCTGTCACTTAGGTATGTAAAAAGTCATACTATGATTTGCATGGTACAAAGTAACAGGTCATAAATGTGACATATGTGTAATTAAGAGTTTTTTTAATCATCTTTGAATATGTGAAAGGTTGCATGGACATATAAGGTGTATGTTGGAAAGGAAGACATATGTTAGCAAGATAGCATTATAAATGTGACATCTGGGTAACTAATTAGCACGTGTAGAACTACACACACATACATAGTGGACTAAAACGTATGATACTCAAAAAAAAAAAAAAAAAAACAAAACAAAAGACAAAAGAAAAAAAAAACAATACGACACATATCGTGTATACGAACTTTTAAGCTAATGAGAGTTCAGACCAATCAAACATAACTTGCGATATGCTCTTTAATTATGCGTGTTCGCAAATAGATAAAAAGTTGGACCATTTCCATCTAAGTTTCGAGATTAAAAACCATGAGATGCTCTTTAATAATATACAGTTCACTCTTTTAGTTCCTTTAAATTAGTTATTACATAAGACTAATCCCATATTAACTGATGTACATGCATAGAAGAACAAACACATTAAGTATTTTATAACATTCCTTTTGCATGAGCTTTAACTGTTTCCTACTTACATTATTTAAATGCTACAACAAACAAAATTTGACGTAGGAACGAACCATACTTTTAACTAACTATTTTTTAACTAACTTTTAAAACTTTGTTCATCCATGAATGGGAGGTCTGGTACTTCTGTCTTCTCACACTGTTGAGCATCAATAAGCATGCAGGCCTTCATTCTTAGTTGGCGAATTCATGGCAGTTGGTCTGAACTACTGAAATGCTTGTCCACCTATGGATCATAATTCTTCATTCCAATTTGCAATTTGATCATCTTTGCAAACTTATGTTTTTTTCTCCTCTACATTAGTTCTTGTCAAGGTAATTACTTCCCCCAAAACATCACTTCGCAATTTAGCACCTGGGATACACTTTAAAGTTAAAATCAACACAACAGTTTGAGCTCAAACAGTAGCGAAGAATACACAAACCTTAATCTTTTATTTAGTAATGGAAAAAATATTCATTCATATCTTGTCCACCTGGATATACAACTATTTGTTTATTTTTAGTAAACGAAAAATATCATCACCATCTAACATACTTTTATTATGTAAAAAATGTATTCATAATAAAAACTTACAGGTGATCCTAAACTATTACCATAAAAATATCACAAAATGGTGGTGGTTAGATTTGGCAACATTAGTACAAATTAGATATGGCTATTTATTTTGTTTATTACACCAAATATCTGTTTGTTACTTGACAATATCCAAGATTTTCCTTATCATGCAAAAGATGTATTCAATAATATTCGTAGAACAAACTTGCTGCTCAGATCATCTAAAGTTAAACTATTAAATATTTCATCAATAAAATAATGGTAGCAACTAATAATTCTATGAACAAGGAAATTTACAAAGAAATAAAAAATTTAATTTATAAAGCTTAATATTTAAAAAACTAGGTTAGAGGTGAATATATAGTATAGATAACTGAATACCCTAAATATTTAACACTTTTTTATTAATCCTAAGCACAATCTTACATAACTTTGACTAGATTTTTTATGAAGAATTAATAATTCTTCGAACAAGGACATAGCATGGTAGAATTATAGATGAACACACAGCAGAGACTACTCAAGGGTTGTACCTTTATTAATTAACAAAGAAGGTGTTAACCTATAGTGTGTGTGTGTATGTATCATGTATGTACGTATGTAACACTCTAAATAATACCTAATACACTGAAAACAGACCAACAAAAAGTTAACTCGCGATGGGGGTGTCCGTAGCCAAAATATCAAAAACGATATGAACACTTAGATTCTTCTGTTATACATGGTCAGTGGCAAACTGGAAGCAATATATAATGTCAAGAGAAGATCAACATATGCGCATCAGACTATAATGATGAATTTGGTGATTTAGCATCTGTCTACCGAGAAAGACAAACGAATACACGCCCTACTTATTTTGGTACATACCTTTCAATTTTTACATTTTTCATAGGGCAGTACTTACAGAACTATCTACAAATTCCTAGCACTTCTTCAAACTTAATAATATGATTCCGAACTCTTGTAAACTTTTTCAAAAATAAGAACATAATAAAAAACTGTATGGTTTCATTTAAAGAATATTTGCTTGTAACATACTTTTGCACCGAACTGCATTTTTCAGAATTACTGTGTTTATCCAAGACCATTTAAAAGCATGTCATCTTTTACCAACGAATAAACTCCGCCAAAACAGGTACTTGCATCAAATACTTCAAGCTGTATTATTTATGAAGACATCAACATGCACATATATTTAAGCTGCAATTAGTATTACATTTTGGAGTTAAATTAACAATTCAATTCAAAAGAAAAGTCAAAAATGCGAAATACGAGTTTAGAAATCTTGATTTCGAATATCCAAAGCAATCTAATGTTTCTTGGAAAATACAAGCACATTACGCGCGTGGAACAACATAAAATTTCCTGTTATTTTTTTATGTTTAACTTTTTGCTAGTTGTTGGACAAGAAAGGAAAAAGGAGTTGTTAATTTGTCATATTATATTACCATAAGATATTACATATCAAAAAAATTCAAGCATATCTGAACTACATCAGAAAAGAGTTGTATCGTAAATTGATGCTTGCATATTTCCAGGTTTGAATGCTGGCGGTCGTTGGAATGTTAGTGGGGCGCAGAAACACTGGCGATGCCAGCTCTTCCAACTGCAATGGCTAGAGCGGACGTTGGAAGGTCACAAGGGTGAAGAAACTTGGGTCTAGAATGTGCCTTGGTGTTGCATTTTGTTTGTTACCCTAGTGATTTGTTTGCTTTTTCTTGTTTCTTCAGAGATTTGCTACGCAACTTTAAGAAATTGTGAGACGATGTATGTATAAAGTTGATAAAGGTAGCCTAGTGCAATAAGTCCATGATAATGAGAATGTGCGTATTGCATCAGGGCTGTAATCTTTTTATTTCTGTAATTGTGCTGGGCTTCTTTTACTTTTGTGCCCATCATGCCTTTATAAATACCGCATGTAATCTGTTTGTACAAGTATGATCATAAAAGAATAAAAATAAAACATTACTTTCATTTTATGGTATTAGAGAAATTGTAGCTGAAAGGCTGAAATTGATTAGAGAAAGTAATTTTTCTCTTCTCCCCTCGGAGCAATATCATCATAGGGAAAGTTTACCATTCTCATAGATCAGTGTAGTGCCAAACTTTCGTCTGTTCTTGCCATTTCGTGCCATCCAAGAAGAGGATCAGATTTAAGATCTTCATCTCCTCCTCTGGTTGCATTGGCCTTGCTTGCCACAGTCGACTTTGGCAGCAATTCATCATTGCCACGCCAATACACTACTTTCTTGACCAAGAAATCTGGACACCAGTGTTCTTGATTCATCATGGCAGACTAAGAACACAAAGACACATCTGTAAACACTGGAAACGGATCCAGAAATGATCAAAGCAGTGATCCAACCTTTATCATACCTAAAAATCAGGCGATAAATACACAATTAGATGAAGACAACTACATAGCCTGGAAATATCAGGTAGAAATTGCATTAAGAGGCTATGATTTGCAAGATTATGTGAAAGAAACCAAGGTGATCCCTCCAATTAACATTACTGATGATAAATGCCAACTGCTAAGTAATCCAGATTATATTCAATACCAAAGGCAAGACAATTTACTCGCATCGTGGCTACTATCTTCAATTAGTCAAAGTCTTATGTCACAACTTGTTGGATGTTGTACATCATATGAAATATGATCATCAATTGAAAGAATTTTCAGTTCTCAATCAGCGGCCAGAGTTATGCACTGCAGAAGAGAACTACAAAATGCAAGAAAGAATGATACAAGCATGAGAGAATATCTGGCAAGAATCAAGAATATCTGTGACAAATTAAAGTAAGTTGTTCATGAGATATCTAATAGTGAACAGATTCTCATCATTATTAATGGTCTTGATCAAGAATATGAGTCATTAATGACATTTCTTACTACACAGCAAACACTACCAGATATAGATTATGTTCACTCAGCTCTTCTTGCACATGAAGGCAGAGTTGAACAGAGAAGACTCATGCAATAAGACTTTTTAGCCAATTATGCCTCCTCAACAAAGAACAGAAATCAGAAACACAATCAAAATAAACAAGAAAATCAGAATGCAAGAGGAAACAACAATCAAAGGGGAAAATGTAGAGGAAAATATCCAAACAACAATAGGGTCAAATGTCAAATCTGTGAAAAATTTGGCGACATGGAAAATAGGTGTTACTTCAGATTCAAGGAAGACTATAATGTTGCCCAGCAAGGTCAGAACAACAGAGGACCAATAGCAAACATGGCACAAACCAGTAGTTAATCCAGAAACATTGCAGACAATTCAACAGATGATGCAAATAAATCTGATGACATCAACACAGAAGAATGGTTTACAGATTCAAGGGCCACTAATCATATGACCAACAACTTGCAGAATTTAAATTTGGGAAACATAAGCTACACAAGTAAGCACTCTGTTGCAATGGAAAATGGTGAAACAATAAATATATCTCATGTAGGAACAAGCATTATTGAAGTTACAAGGTCACTCTATCTTAATAATTTATTGGGAGTACCAAGTATCAAAGAGAATTTGATTAGTGTCTCACAATTTGCTAAAGAAAACAATGTATATTTTGAGTTTCACCCTAGATTCTGTCTTGTCAGGGATTTGCTAAACAAAAATATATTGTTACAGGGTAAACTGGATCAAGGTTTATACAAATTCAGCAATATGATAAAAAGATCCTTTTGTAACAATGCAGTATGGCGTAATAATGTCTGTACACACAATGACAAAGTGTCAATATTCTTGATGTATGGCATTGCAAGTTAGGGCATCCTAGTTTTGATGTAGTCAAACAAGTATTGAATGAGAATAAAATTTATTTTACAAAATTGCGTAGTTATAATGTATGTACACATTGCCAAATCGGCAAGAGTCACAAATTACCTTTTCAATACTCTGAAACTGCATATGAAAAGCCCCTGTAACTAGTGGCAGCTGACTTGTGGGGACCATCTCTACATATTTCAGCTCAAGGAGACAGGTATTACCTATCACTTGTTGATGCATGTAGGAGATATACTTGGATATATTTTTTAAAGGCAAAATCAGACACATGCAGTGCTATGAAACACTTCATCACATGCATTGAAAAATAGTTAAATAGCAGTGTGAAAATGATACAAACAGATGGTGGGAGTGAATTTAAACCCCTAAAGGATTTCTTTGCTATGAAAGGAATCATACATAGAATGACATGCCCACACACATCTAAACAAAATGGGTTGGTGGAAAGGAAGCACAGACACACAATGGAGACTGGTTTAAAACTAATGTCACAAGCAAGCCTACCTATAAGATATTAGAGGGAGGCAATTGCCACAGCAGTGTATCCCATCAATAGAATGCCAACCAGAGGTTAAACCATGTCTGCCCCTTTGAAAAACTTTTTGGTGTCAAACCAGATTATAAGCATCTAAGAAATTTTGGGTGCCTGTGCTTTCCTTGTCTCAGACCATATAACAAACATAAATTAAGCCTAAGGTCTAGCAAATGTACTTTTCTGGGTTATGCAGATAATCAGAAAGGCTTCAAATGTTTAGACAATCAGGGGAGGCTTTACATTTCAAGGCATGTAGTTTTTAATGAAAGTGTTTTCCCTTTTGCAGAAAAGGAAAAATATAAACAAGCAACTGACATCAGCAATGCAGGAACAAGTAAAATGCCAGACCTGTCTGATTGGATCAGCAAAGGAAACAGAACAAATTGTGAGTCAACAAATAATGTTCATAATGATTATTCGGAGCAAAGTATAGTGGATGGTTCACAGCATATGAATAACAGCAAGTTGAAACACAGCAAGATCAAAGCAATGAAGACTCTACAAATGAAGCTACTGACAATTTTAGGGTTGAACATTAAGTGCCACAACCAATCACCAGTCAACATCCCATGATCACAAGATCCAAAAGTAATATCTTTAAACCCAAAATATTTAACATTCAGATTAATGGAATAGAGCCGACATCATATGAATCAGCAGTAAAGATGAAAGGTGGAGGAAAGCCATGGATGAAGAGTATAATGCATTGATTAAAAACAAAACATGGATCTTAGTTGGCCCACCAAAACACAAGAATATCATTGGAAGCAAATGGACTTACTAAATCAAGAGAGATGCAGAAATAATAAAACATAAAGCCAGACTTATGGAAAAAGGTTGCACCCAGTAGTATGGTTATGATTTTAATGAGACATTCTCTCCATTCATTAAACGAGCAACAATTAGGATTATATTAACCCTAGCTTTGCACAAACATTGGCAGATAAGGCAGTTAGATGTGCATAATGCATTCCTAAATGGAGATTTAGTGGAAGAAGTGTACATGTAACAACCAAGAGGCTATAGTTCTAAGGATACAACAATCAAATGTGCAAATTACACAAAGTCATATATGGATTATAACAAGCTTCAAGGGCCTGGTATGAAAAACTGAAGACTACTTTAATCAAGTTAGGATTCACTGCCACTAAATTTGATAACTCTTTATACATAAGAAAGCAGAAGGGAAATAGCATCTACATATTAGTGTATGTTGATGACATTCTCATTACAGGGGATAATCATCAAGAGATTGAAACAGTTATCAGTTGTTTAGGCAATCAATTTGCTATAAAGGATTTGAGGGAGGCTAATTACTTCCTAGGCATACATATTCAGAAAAATCTAGATTCAAGTATCAATTTATCACAAAAGCAATACATATCAGACATTCTAGTGAGAGCAAACATGGACAAAGAAAAAGCACTGCTTACACCTATGACAAGTAATCTCAAATTGTCTAAAGACAAGGGTGAATCAATCGAAAACATCACGCAAAACAGGAGCATAGTTGGGGCACTCCAGTATGCGACTATTTCTAGACCAGACATTTGTTTTAGTGTGAATAAGGTCTGCCAGTACATGCAATCGCCAACAAATGATCATTGGCGTGCAGTTAAGCATATTCTTAGATATTTAAAAGGGGCCATTCATTAGGGGTTGAGCACGCAAAAGTGTAATTCTACAGGCTTACAGTGATTTAGATTGGGCCAATGATTTGGACGACAGAAGATCCACTACTTGGTACTGTGTGTACCTCGGTAGCAACCCCATTTCATGGTGTACGAAGAAGCAGTCGACCGTCTCTAGGTGAAGCACTGAAGCGGAATACAGAGCCATTGCCAGTGTTACTGCCGAAATCACATGGACAGAGGCTCTTCTCAAAGAATTGGGGTATGAACTTAAGAAAAAGCCGACCATCTGGGTGGACAATCTGAGTGCGATTTTTCTATCTATGAATCCGGTTCAGCACTCAAGAACTAAAAACCTCGAAGTGGATCTACACTTCATCAGAGAGCGAACTGGCAACGGAAAACTCCAGATCCGACATATCCCATCCTTCTATCAACGAGCAGATATACTAACAAAGGCAATTTATTCCAAGAATTTCATTCGACTTAGAGAAGAGCTTCGAGTTTTTCCGCCGCCATGAAATATGGAGAGATATGTTTGGGGACTGGAAAACCTAGCTTTGGTTGTGGGGGAATAATGAGAATGTGCGTATTGCATCAGGGCTGTAATCTTTTTGTTTCTGTAATTGGGCTGGGCTTCTTTCACTTTTGGGCCAATCATGCTTTTATAAATACCACATGTAATCTGTTTGTACAAGTATGATCATAAAAGAACAAAAATAAAACATTACTTTCATTTTACATGATCAGGCAAACATAAAGAGCTTCATTGTTCAGTTCGAATATTTCCATATGATGTACAAAGTAATATTGGTTGGGTATACATAATAATTATGGCAGACATTCATTATATAATTATTTGAAGCCAACCCACATAATCAATAAATTGAATGGAAGTAATATATGCTAGGCACTAGAGAAAGGTTAATTGAATAATTAATGTGATAATTTTGTACTTTCATAGGTCTGAAATGTTGTTGGTACATATTTGTTATAGCAATATTGAATATAGTGTTCAATAAGTAGTGAATAATTAAAACTAAAGTTAACATGCAGATATGTTATAGCAATATTGAATATAGTGTTCAATAAATAGTGAATAATTAAAACTAAAGTTAAAATACAGATATGAATAATGTACAAACATGCTCGTTAAGGTTTTATTTTTTAGTAACGTGTTCCAATTATGGTGTCTTATCAAATGTCATTTTATTTACACTAGATACATGCATAAGTTGAATTGATATGAGCACATGACCCAGTGACGATTCAACGTATAATTAATTGGCAAATGCATGATTATTTATATGGGAGTAAATACTAATGACAAAACTATATCTTTGATCTTTTTCATTTTTTTTCATCTCCAAAACTGAAGAATAAAGAGTAGAAATAACAAAAGCTCGTGTGTACAGATGTTCATTTTGTAATAGACATTTTCATAATCTTCAAGTGTTGGATGGTCATCAAACGGCTCATTGTGTAGAAATAAAGAAGATGAGAAAAGAGTACAAGGAGTTCAAGTACCAAAAGGTCGAGGAAGAAGCATATGGTTTGAGTATAGGCCAACAATATTCAAGAAAAAGAAGTGATATGGAAGCTGAGGTGGTGTCTGCTGAACATCGTGTTAAAATTATGGATCTTCTTAGTCGATGTTTAGGAAGCGGAGTTGATTCAGATAGACCTGAAAAAATAAATGTCCAACCTGAAGATATTGATCTTTCGTTGAGCCTTCGTCTTAATGTTAATAATGAAAGTGCAAGAGGTGATACAGAACATGGTCTAACGTTAGGGCTTTAAAGAGAATTGTTAATGTTGTCTTTATTGCTTTTTGCTGCAACAAGTTCGTAAACCATGTTAACCATTAATTCATTAGTTGTTCCCTTGTTGAGAATTTAAATGAAAAGGCATACCGTTACTTATTGTGCTTTGTTATTGTGTTTGTTAACTCTGACTGATGGATATGGATATGAGATCTTCTTTCCTCAAATTACGTGTGCTCCATCCCTTCCTAATATCTAAAATCCATTTCATCAATAATTCAAAATAATTAATTTTATTTGTAATAAATGAATGGAGATGATTTTATAAGGATAGAGGACGCATGACTTTTAGGGATAGAAGATTCCAGCTTGGGGAAATAAAATTCACCTATTTTAAGAGAAAATATTCTTTTACAAACAAGTGCAATTTAAATTGTTGTCTTTAAATATTGAATGGTTAGTGTACCCTCTTCTTGAATCCTCCTACTTCATAGTTGCCACATTACATAGCATTGATGCTGGCTATTCGTGGCATTGCGAGATTGATTAATCTACTTTCTCCCTACATCTTGTTTTTGTCTAATACTGAAATTTAGCGTTCTTTCTTAAGGTTTTTGTTAAGCGTCTAGTATACAAAACAGAGGCTAATCAATAATAAACTTGTCGCACAAGTTTATAACTCAGATTTTCACTACTTTGGAATCTGTATTAGTTATTTTAACAATAAGTATATTGTAAATAATTACAACAACAAACTAACAACTATAGTAATAATAACTATAGCAATAGATCAAAGTTATACTATTTAAAGAAATGGTACAACATAGAAACGAAAATGCTATATATTATATATATAAATCAATAATAAACCTAACCGGTTGAAGAAGGAAATTCTGTCTGAGGCTTGTTGAAACAATTTCCTTAAGACTTTATTTAAAGTCTCCCATGATTCAACAGACGTAATCTGCACGAGATTGTAATGTGTATGTCAACTCTGTGATTTTTGTATAGAGCGGTAGAGAAGAAGAAGCAAAAAAAATTAAATTTTGGAATAGAATGAGAATGTGATCAGTATTCTCTTCTATTTATAATTCGTTCGCACCACTTCGAACAGTCGCGTCTGCCTGACGGGCTGCATCTGTTGCCTTTCATTGTTGCTGTCCGTTAACGGGGCGCACCTATTGCGGACGTAAGTTGCACCCGCTCGCATCTAATAGGTTGCACCCGCTTCTGTCTGCTAATGGATGCATCTGTTTGCCAAAAAACACGCACCCGCTTTCAAAGTCGCACCTCCTCTGTCAATCCGCGTCCGCTTTTGAACAGATTCACCCCGATTCGTATAGCCTGCAACTGTCAGAAAACCCGGTCCAGTTTTGCAGTAAAGTAGGATCATTTAGACCCAAAACCGAACCCGGCCGGGCCCGGTTCGGTCGGATGGACGGCAGCATGCACGCGTGTTTGGTGGCGATGCTTGATCTCCCTCCTCACAACGAAGCAAACATTTGGGTTCCCCAAGGCCCCAACCCCTTCATTGCAAAGCTATTAATATACTAGTATAGCTTTGCAATTTTGACGATGTGAGACTATATTGTTTTCATTCATTTTAGTATTAGGAATTCCAACAATCCTCCACATGAATGATAATATACATGTCCCCCACGCAAAGAGAAATATCAAAGAGTACATATGGAATAATGTTTTATCATGGATAAGTAGATATTTCATTTTGAACTTTCCCTAGCTAAAAGTTATCGGATTTAATTGGCTAATCGGTGAATTATTTCATCTTGAACCGTCAGCCTTTATTGTATATCCAGACAATAAGCTTTACGAAGCATTGATTCCCTTCTCATCCAATCTCTTGGTTGTGCCCATTTTGGTCCTGAATAATTTTTGGTTCTGCGAGTGTTTATAGAAAATATAAGCCTTTAATATTCTCATAGAGCCGACCCGGCTCACACTAACATATGTGATCGCAACCACTAAGAGTATCCTACATATACCCCAATTGTTAGACCAAAATATGGTCATCGTCAGAAAACATAATTTTAACCTTTAAATACTTCGATAGGCATGCATTTATATTTGTGCACCATAGGAATGGAGTTGGACTATGTCCAAGCAAACGCATTACGTCTTGAGTTACTCATAACTTGTTTGCCTATTGATCCTAGTCCATCGGATCTCTAGTCGCTAGGATAGGTGTAACGACCCATAATTTAATCACTTTGAACAGAATAGTTAATACATTTTTAAATGATTAAATAATGGATTTTATATCTAGAAGTATTAACCTTGCCTAATAAAACAAGAAAGAATTATTAACGTAGCCTAATAAAACAAAATAGTATAATTACTTGCCTAATAAAACAAGAAAGAATTATTAACGTAGCCTAGTAAAACAAAATAGTATAATTACTTGCCTAATAAAATAAAATAGCATAATGATTATTATATTCCACGCAGATGGTTGCCATTGGACCAAAATCTAGTCGAACCAGGTTATGCCATGCGGATGGTTGCCATTGGACCAAAATCTGGTCAAATCAGGTTAGGCCATAGTTGATAAGGAGGATTTCTATTGGACCAAAATACGGTCGAATCAAATTATGCCATATGGCTAGCTTCTATTGGACCAAAATCTGGTTGAATCAGGTTAGGCTATAGGAAATTACTAAAGTACCCTTCTCTTCACCTATAAATAGCCAATTCCATGTATCATTATATTTCATTCACAAACTAAAGAAAAGAATTAAAATTCATTTTAAAAGGTGAGGCATTCCAAGTCTCCATCAAGGAAAATAGGATGTGAGTATATTTCTTGTTTTCATAGTTTAGTGGGTATAACTTATTCTGTGAGTATAATTTAATTATTTTACAGTCAGTGTAATCTTAATCTCTTTCCTTTTGCTCATTCATATTTTAACAAATGTTGTGTTAACTATTGACTGTAAATTGTTAATAATAATGAGTCTGTTATTATTCTTGTTATTATTCTTGTTTAGTTGTTTGATTTGTGCTCGTCCAGTTTATGAGCAATAACTTTGATGTTTAGTTAAAGGGAACTTACACCACCTTTTAACTTAGGATTGACATTTAGTGAGTTTTTGGTTAAAAGGAAACAACACCCCTTTTAGCTATCTCATTTGATTAAGAGGAAGCTTCACCCCCTCTTGGTTGTAATCTCCTTTAAAGATGATGGGTTTAAGTTATGATTTGAATGGAAGTTTTAAATCTTTGTTTAAAGTATTTTAAAGGAGCTTCAAAATTTATATAATAATTTAAATGAGTTATTTATGGAAAGTAAGTAGTCCTATACTTGGCACTAAAAGCCGATGAGTAGATTGATTCTCTATCTGTGAGATCTGGAACCGAATTGTCTAGGAAAGGCTAGGAGCAACCAGTGCCCTGACTTACCTGGCTTTGTTTCTGGGCGAGGGATAGAGTAAGTCGAGAATATCGGAAACATGACAAGTGTAGAAGATTTGATTTCCATAAATGATCTTTATAATTATAATGGAAAACGTTTGCATTTCTTATAGACAATTGTTTTTGACCCATCTAAGTATGCTTTTGAAATATGAAATCCTCTTAATTGTTTTGAGAATATGCTTATACCGATGGGATAAGTATATGGATATTTTCCAAGTATTGAAAGAGTATAAGATTTAATTTCCATATACGATCGTTTTGTTATCCCCGATAGTCGATATCTTGACTACCAATTTTGATACCCTTCTTCCTTTTATTTTTGTTTCGTCAATCTAAGACGATTTGTTGCTCAATTTGAGCATTGATATCCTTTATCGAAAATGACTAAATAAAGAGCGAGTGGGGGCCAAGCTATGTGGGGTTGCTCCTATTAGGGTATTTTCACATCTACCCTAGATTGGTTCCGGTTGTATGCGCACGGAGATGTGAAATACTCGGATACTCGGTAAGGATGGCGGGGTCCGACTTGGAGGTTTCCGAGAGCCATCGTAGTTCTCAAGTATATTTTCTAGAGGTGATAAGGGGGGCGCACCCTCCTAGTCATTGTTGGAAAAATTCCTTTTCCTTATTTTTGATTCAAATCTTTGGATTGATTCTTTCTTAATTTCATCGGGAAGCATCTTGCACTCTTCGCTAATTATCTGTATCCATTCTTTTATACTTGGATGTTGTCCTCGTGAGGGAAAAACCCGTTCTGCGTTTTTGCGATGTGGTCTCATTAGTTACTTTGTGTGTTCTATTTTTGGAGTTTACTCATACCAGACTTATTATCTGACCCGAATTGTTGTTTTCCCTAAACGTTCGGGTACTCATTTATATCTGAGTAGTCCAGAAATGACAGGTTTCTTTGGGCTTTTTTGAAGATGGTGGACGAGCAGGAGGCTCCTTATCTATCTAGCTATTTATTTCCGCTATTATGAGATGTTGGCTCTATGTATGTATATTTAAAGGCAGGTTGTTATAACTTCCTAGACTGATACTAGTACTTTTGTTGTAAATCTGATAACTCCATGTTGGGGAGTAACCTTATGTACTATCTTATTTTTATGTTATATTTAACCGTTCTATTGTGAGATTATTATTCCATTCTTATATTTTACCCCATGGAAACTCGTCTTTCAAATACTTGGGCTGAATACCATGGATGTATTAAGAGTCGTTCTCAAGGGTCAGAAAGGTGGGTCGTCACAGTTGGTATCAGAGCTTCGGTTGAGCGTACGCCTTAGCCTGATTGGGGTACAACTCACCAGAGATAGGGCAAGTGATGCCCTAGAATGAGTTAATCTTGAGGGAGCGTATTTGTAAATTTTATAATAATAATATTTATCCTCTAAAGTCTAGTTTTAGATCCTTTGGTGTTATTTCCTTAAACCATTTTAATCCTATTTTTGTATTCTAAAGATATCTGTTATTTGTTCAGATAATAGAAAATGAATACAAGAAGAGGAGGAAGGAGAGGATCTAGAACTAGCACGGATACCAATGGCAGGGTACCTAGAAATGCTACTATGTCAGCTGTAGGTCCGGTAGAGGAAATTCTAGTGCAAGTTCATACCCCTATGAACTTTGCAGCTTTGTGTAAGAATTTTACTGCTTTGGGTGGGAAACCATTCTATGGGACTGAAGATATTCTTGGGGTGCAGATGTGGCTTCGAACTTGTGAAAGAATATTTGGAGATCTTCGGTTGGAAGATGCGGAGAAACGGCTGTTGGCATCGCGACAACTTCAAAAGTCGGCGATGAATTGGTGGGATTCAGAAACAGCAAGTACTCCAGAGGGGGAGTTTTCTTGGGCCCAGTTCAAGGAAGTTTTTGAAGCATAGTTTATTCCAGAAGCCGGAAGAACTCAGTTATTTAGAAGTTTCATTGACTTAAAGCAGGCGATATGACCGTGTCGCGGTATGAGCATAAGTTCAATGCTTTGTCCCGTTTTGGACTTGGATTGATAGACACACCACTCAAGAAAAATGAAATGTTTGTGAATGGAATGCGACCAGAGTTCCATCGTGAAATGACCAATCACCTTATGGGTACATTCACCAACATTATTAGCATGGCTTTGAGGTTTGAGGCTCTTGATATTAAGGAAGGAGTCCAGAAGGGCGTAGTACCAGCAATAAGTGCCAAGCCTTTATCGGTTATACCGGTTGAAGGTAAGCCAAACTTCAAGCGTAACTTTAAGGGAAAGAACCAGGGTGCAGGGAAGAATCCCGAAGATGGCACTCCAGCACAGAAGAAGTAGACCAACTTGGCCAACATCCTTTGTTTTAAGTGCAGTAAGATGGGCCACTTTGCAGATCATTGCCCAATTGCCACATGTTTTAATTGCGGCCAGCCAGGACATATGAAGAATGAGTTCCATTTTCCTAAAAAGGGATCTCAAGGACAAACTTTTACCATTGAAGAGATACCATCCACTTCTTCAGATAAAAAGGGAAAGCAAGTGTTGCAAGGTACATTATCCATCTATGATATTCTTGTAAGGGTGCTATTTGATACAGGAGTTTCCCATAGTTTTATTTCTTGTGATCTAATGGACAAACTAAACCTTAAATATGTTATCATAAGTAATCCTCTTTGTGTGTCAAACCCAATTGGAGGTCCGACAAATCTTGACACCGTGTGTCTAAATGTACCTATTTCTTGTCGAAATCATCTCTTTCCGTTTGACTTGTTTGTTCTTGGGTTTATGGGTTTTGGAGTGTTGTTGGGAATGGATTGGTTATCTAAGTTTAAAGCTATCTTGGATTGTGGTAGAAGGCTTGTTAGAGTTAGTGATGCAGGAGATGTTGGTGTTGATATTAGTTGTGAAGAGCCTAAGAAGTTAATGAGCAGTTTTCTTTATTCACTCGAAGTGACTAAAGCGGAGCTTGGAGATGTGCCGGTTGTTCGAGATTTCATAGATATTTTTGACGAGGTGCAAGGTTTACCTCCTTACCGTGAAGTCGAGTTCTGTATTGATTTGGTTCCGGGAACTAGACCTATTGTAAAACCCTTACGAAGGATGGCTCCAAAAGAGAAGAGGGAGTTAGAAAGGCAGACTTATGACTTGTTGCAGAAGGGCTTGATCCGACGTAGTACCTCGAGTTGGGGATCGCCAGTCGTCTTTGTTACAAAGGCAGACGGTTCTCTAAGGTTATGTGTAGACTATCGGGAGTTAAACAAAAGGACTATCAAGAATAAATATCCTTTTCCAAGAATTGACGATATGTTTGATCAACTCCATGGTGCTCGGATATTTTCTCAATTAGATCTTGCCACTGGTTTCCACCAATTAAGAGTGGCAGAGGAGAATGTTCCTTTAACAGCTTTTCGAACTCCTGAAAATTTCTACGAGTGGTTAGTTATGCCGTTTGGATTGACTAATGCACCCCCTTATTTTATGGACTTAATGAATGGAGTATTTTGAGACATTCTCAATAAATTTGTTCTCGTCTTTATTGATGACATTCTATCTATTCAAAGACAGAGGAGGAACACAAATATCATCTCCGTGTCGTACTCAATACCTTAAGGAGCCATGATTTGAAGGCTAAGTTCTCCAAGTGCCATTTTTGGAATTCTGAAGTTAGATTTCTAGGGGCATGTTATTTCGGGAGAAGGTATATCGGTGGATCCAGCTAAAGTTGTTGCGGTCCAAGACTGGAAGAAGCCCGAAAGTGTGACGGAAGTTAGAAGTTTCTTGGGATTGGTTGGTTTTTACTGTAGGTTTATCAAGGACTTCTCGAAGATTGCTCTCATCTGACGAAATTAACAAAGAAAGATGTTAGGTTCATTTGGACTTCTAAGTGTGATCATGCATTCAATGAATTGAAAAACAAGTTGACTGGCGCTCCTGTTTTAACCATTCCAAATGGGAGCGAAGGTTTAACCGTGTATATAGATGCTTGTGGAACCGGATTAGAAGCAGTTCTGATGCAGCATGGGAAAGTTATTGCCTATGCGAGTCGACAGCTAAAGCCGCATGAGAAAAATTATACTACGCACGATTTGGAAATTTTGGCTGTTGTCTTCGCACTAAAGATGTGGAGGCATTATCTTTTGGGTGAAAGGTTTGAGTTATACACGGACCACAAATCCTTAAAATACCTTTTTACACAGAAAGATTTGAATTTGAGGCAGCAGAGATGGCTGGAGTTTCTCGCCTCTTATGATCTAAAGGTTCTTTATACCCCTAGAAAAGCAAATGTCGTTGCTGATGCATTGAGTAGGAATGTGGCAATGGTTGCAAATCTAGAAGTTAAGCCAGTATCGTTAGAGAGAATTGCATCCGGTCAAGAGGCAGATCCTATTTTAGCTCGACTTAAGAAAGATGTTGAAGAAGGTGTTGTTTCTAGCTTTAAGATTGATCTCCGGGGCATATTGAAAATGAATGGGCGTATTTGTGTTCCAGACTTTGATGGACTTAGGCAAGAAGTGTTAGCCGAATGCCACCATTCAAAGTTATCGTTTCATCCAGGAGTGACTAATATGTTCAAAGATATTAAGAGGGTATTCTGGTGGAAGGGGATGAAGCGAGATATTTCAATCTTTGTGAGTCGTTGTGCAAACTGCCAGCAGATTAAGAGTGACCAGCTGAAGACAGCTGGATTGCTTCAGCCACTTGAGATCCTAAAGTGGAAGTGGGAGAAGATCTCTATGGACTTTATTGATGGGCTTCCTAGGTCAAGAAGAGGTAATGATGGCATTTGGGTTATAGTTGATCGACTAACCAAGAGTGCCCATTTCATTCCTGTTAAGCTGACTAGGACTGCTACGAGTCTGGCGAGTTTGTATGTGAAGGAGATTGTGAGACTCCATGGGATTCCTCGTAGTATTGTAAGTGACCGAGACCCGTTATTCACTAGTAGGCTCTGGGAGGGACTGCAGACTGCTTTAGGGACTGAGCTAAGTCTAAGCACAACTTACCATCCCCAAACAGATGGGCAAATAGAGAGAGTTAACCGAATCTTGGAAGATTTATTACGAGCATGCATTCTAGACTTCGGGGGTTCTTGGGAAGATCATTTACCCTTAGTTGAATTCACTTATAACAATAGCTATCAAGCAAGCATTGGTATGGCCCCTTTCGAAGCTCTTTATGGTCGTCCATGTCGTTCTCCTTCGTGTTGGGTTGAATCTGGAGATAAACTTGTTCTTGGACCAGACATAATTTTAGAAGCCAATGAGAAGGTAGTTGATGTTAGAAGAAAGATGAAGGAAGCGCAAGATCGACAAAAGTGTTATGCAGATCAAAGGCGTAGGGATCTAGAGTTTTTAGTCAGGGACTTGGTGTTTGTAAAGGTCTCTCCTCTGAGAAGTGTCGTAAGGTTTGAGAAGACAGGGAAGTTAGCCCCTCGATATATTGGCCCTTTTCCCATACTAGAATGGATTGGTAAACTTGCGTATAAAGTGGAGTTACCAGATTGACTATCAGATGTGCACAACGTATTTCACGTATCTCATTTATGTAAGTATGTACACGACCCTTCGATGATAATAAAACCACAACAACAAGTTGATTTGGAAGTTCGGCCTAACCTAACCATTCTTAGGCGGCCTATTCGTATTGTTGCTCGAGATATAAAGCGATTATAGAAGAAGATTGTGAATCTTGTTAAGGTTCAGTGGAGTGGAGATGTTAGAGATTGTACTTGGGAAACTGAGGACTATATTAGGGATTCTTATCCCGAGTTGATGTAGTTGTTGTTTGTATTTTGTTGTTTCTTTTTAGTGTACTCACCGGTTGTGTTAAGGTCACTTTCCTTGTATCTTTGTGTGGTATATATATGATATCATTTGGGTTTTTGATATCTAGAGTTTATCCGATTAATTTCAAGGACGAAATTTCCTTTAAGGAGGGGAAGATGTAACGACCCATAATTTAATCACTTTGAACAGAATAGTTAATGTGTTTTTAAATGATTAAATAATGGATTTTATATCTAGAAGTATTAACCTTGCCTAATAAAACAAGAAAGAATTATTAACGTAGCCTAATAAAACAAAATAGTATAATTACTTGCCTAATAAAACAAGAAAGAATTATTAACGTAGCCTAGTAAAACAAAATAGTATAATTACTTGCCTAATAAAATAAAATAGCATAATGATTATTATATTCCATGCGGATGGTTGCCATTGGACCAAAATCTAGTCGAACCAGGTTATGCCATGCGGATGGTTGCCATTGGACCAAAATCTGGTCAAATCAGGTTAGGCCATAGTTGATAAGGAGGATTTCTATTGGACCAAAATACGGTCGAATCAAATTATGCCATATGGCTAGCTTCTATTGGATCAAAATCTGGTTGAATCAGGTTAGGCTATAGGAAATTACTAAAGTACCCTTCTCTTTACCTATAAATAGCTAAGTCCATGTATCATTTTATTTCATTCAGAAACTAAAGAAAAGAACTAAAATTCATTTTAAAAGGTGAGGTATTCCAAGTCTCCACCAAAGAAAATAGGATGTGAGTATATTTCTTGTTTTCATAGTTTAGTGGGTATAACTTATTCTGTGAGTATAATTTAATTATTTTACAGTCAGTGTAATCTTAATCTCTTTCCTTTTACTCATTCATATTTTAACAAATTTTGTGTTAACTAGTGACTGTAAATTGATAATATAATGAGTCTGTTATTATTCTTGTTATTATTCTTGTTTGGTTGTTTGATTTGGGTTCGGCCAGTTTATGAGCAATAACTTTGATGTTTAGTTAAAGGGAACTTACACCACCTTTTAACTTAGGATTGACATTTAGTGAGTTTTTGGTTAAAAGGAAAAAACACCCCTTTTAGCTATCTCATTGGATTAAGAGGAAGCTTCACCCCCTCTTGGTTGTAAACTCCTTTAAAGATGATGGGTTTAAGTTATGATTTGAATGGAAGTTTTAAATCTTTGTTTAAAGTATTTTAAAGGAGCTTCAAAATTTATATAATAATTTAAATGAGTTATTTATGGAAAGTAAGTAGTACTATACTTGGCACTAAAAGCCGATAAGTAGATTGATTCTCTATCTGTGAGATCTGAAACCGAAGTGTCTAGGAAAGGCTAGGAGCAACCAGTGCCCTGACTTACCTGGCTTTGTTTCTGGGCGAGGGATAGAGTAAGCCGAGAATATCAGAAACGTGACAAGTGTAGGAGATTTGATTTCCATAAATGATCTTTATAATTATAATGGAAAACGTTTGCATTTCTTATAGACAATTGTTTTTGACCCATCTAAGTGTGCTTTTGAAATATGAAATCCTCCTAATTGTTTTGAGAATATGCTTATACCGATGGGATAAGTATATGGATATTTTCCAAGTATTGAAAGAGTATAAGATTTAATTTCCATATACGATCGTTTTGTTATCCCCGATAGTCGATATCTTGACTATCAATTTCGATACCCTTCTTCCTTTTATTTTTGTTTCGCCAATCTAAGACGAATTTTTGCTCAATTTGAGAATTGATATCCTTTATCGGAAATGACTAAATAAAGAGCGAGTGGGGGCCAAGATATGTGGGGTTGCTCCCATTAGGGTATTTTCACATCTACTCTAGATTGGTTCCGGTTGTATGCACACGGAGATGTGAAATACTCGGATACTCGGTAAGGATGGCGGGGTCCGGCTTGGAGGTTTCCGAGAGCCATCGTAGTTCTCAAGTATATTTTCTAGAGGTGATAAGTGGGGCGCACCCTCCTAGTCATTGTTGGAAAAATTCCTTTTCTTTATTTTTGATTCAAATCTTTGGATTGATTCTTTCTTAATTTCATCGGGAAGCGTCTTGCACTCTTCGCTAATTATCTGTATCCATTCTTTTATACTTGGATGTTGTCCTTGTGAGGGAAAAACCCGTTCTGCGTTTTTGCGATGTGGTCTCATTAGTTACTTTGTGTGTTCTATTTTTGGAGTTTACTCATACCAGACTTATTGTCTGACCCGAATTGTTGTTTTCCCTAAACATTCGGGTACTCATTTATATTTGGGTTGTCCAGAAATGACAGGTTTCTTTGGGCTCTTTTGAAGATGGTGGACGAGCAGGAGGCTCCTTATCTATCTAGCTATTTATTTCCGCTATTATGAGATGTTGGCTCTATGTATGTATATTTAAAGGCAGGTTGTTATAACTGCCTAGACTGATACTAGTACTTTTGTTGTAACTCTGATAACTCCATGTTGGGGAGTAACCTTATGTACTGTTTTATTTTTATGTTATATTTAACCGTTCCATTGTGAGATTATTATTCCATTCTTATATTTTACCCCATGGCAACTTTTCTTTCAGATACTTGGGCTGAATACCGTGGACGTATTAAATGTCGTTTTCAAGGGTCAGAAAGGTGGGTCGTCACAATAGGTTTCCGTATAAGATAACTCTTAGTGGTTTAGGCTTTTAAACTCATTCCCCTCGATGCGTAGTCAATTTTCTTTCTTAATAAACCTTTAGTAAATGGATCCGCTAGGTTGTCATTTGTTCTCACATAATCTATGGAAGTAATTCCATTTGAGAGTAACTGCATAACTGTGTTATGGCGTCGACGAATATGTCGTTACTTTCCATTATACACAAAGTTGTGCGCTCTACTTAGCGTAGCTTGGTTATCACGGTGTATGCATATGGACGGTACAAGTTTAGGCCAAAATGGAATATCTTCTAAAAAGTGACGAAACCATTCTGCTTCTTCGCCTGCTTTATCTAAAGCGATGAACTCCGATTCCATAGTTGACCAAGCTATGCATGTTTGTGTAATGACCCACAATATTTACACAACGATGATATTGTGATTTAAACAAGTATAAAGTATTGAAGTATATTGGTGTACACATTTGGCATGACTTGGGGGTAAATTTGTGATTTCCCAACTATTAAAACCCTAGCCGTGAGTGGATTATAAAAAAAAAGAAAGAAAGAGGTGGCCGCTGTTTGGATTCAACTCTCTCGTTTCAAAACAAAACTAAAAAATGGCCGAAGCCCTAGAAATCAGATTGGGGGAAAAATTATCTTGCCGCATCGAATGGCGTTGGATTCGTAAGAAAAAAAAGGGAAAAGCTATGGCAATATCTAGGGGATTGACATCTCATATAGCTACGTGAGTGTTCTTAATCTTGATTTGGCAATAAGTCCTATCTCAGGCAGCCGTAGTTATATTTCTGCAAATAAATTTGTGTGTATGGATGCTTTGCGTGTATTGATGCTTGTTGATGATTGTTTGATTCTTGGTTGCTTGCGTATCCATATATTGATGATGATTAAGTCTGATTATATTCATATCTGTACCTGAGATGATATCTATTCACTATTATGTCACGATACACTGATTTAACACTATGAATTACTGCCAAATGAATTGTTTAAGTGCACTCATACCAGACGTATCATGTCTGACCCTGTTGATTGTCTCGACAATCTCCTGTGGTGTTTCATTCAACGAGGCAGTTCGGGATGATGTTTTTACAGGTTGCTATGCACATATTGATGAGATGATGATTTAAGAGATGGAGTTAAAATGATTTATCACTGCATGTAGATGATATGAAGAAAGTATTTACGTATTTTTCACTGTCACTTCATATGTATTGCTGAACTAAAATATGTTTGTAATACCATGAGCAGTGAACCATCATGTGTTAGATTGATTTGTATATAAATCTTGAAAATTGTATTGTTTTATATGTAATGGCAAGTTGAAACTGTAACACTGGGATTGTTCAGTTTTTATATTTTTCCTGAAATCTGTATTTAGAGAATAACTGGTGTCAAGGCAGTATATGTGCAGACCCATAGATCTGCTGAGCTTTGTGATTTAAAGGATTTTATGGATTTTGTTCAAGTTTCCTTTCAGAAGTTTTGGGGAAAAACCTTTATAAACTTATTTTGATGGGTTATTTCTGTATTTATGCATAAGTATATATGCATCTGGAGTTTGATTTTAGTATGTAATTATCATATCTGAGAATATATATATATTTATTGTTTTTGGCAGGTTGAATGCCCTGAATGTGAAAAGCAAAGATGAGATATGTATATATATATATTTCTCTATGTTATGTTTTTTTTCCTAAGATCAAGTTACTTATGGTTTTGGGAGATTATATGGATCTGATTCCACACTTTTGAGATATGATCTTTCATCTGAGCATCTGAGTTTTGATAGATATGTGTTCTTTGATATAAGATGTTTATTCTGGAAAAATGAAGTTTTATGTGGAATTTGGATTTATATAAGAATTTGAAATAATTTCTGAAATGAGTTTGAGAACTTACAGCCTCATGTGCTTTATATATCTGAAATGTATTTAGTGGTTTTAACAGCATGACTTACAAGTCTGAACTATATTTATATGTTTTGGCATATTTGATGCCGTAGACTTTTGAAGGAAAGATGGATTTTTAATGCTTTCAGATGCATTATGATTTTTTTGGAAATGAAATCTTCTGTGTTAAGTGGCTGTTGTTATTCGAATCTGAATATAGCATATAGCTAATATATGTTCATGTGATAGACTCTCGAATTGTATTGAGGACTTGCCATATAAATTAATATATGTGCATGCCCTTACTTTATATTTCTGAAATGAATGAGCTCAGTTTTGAATAGTTTTGCAAAAGAAAGTAAACTGTTTTATATTCATAAGATTTCTGGAAATGGATTACAAGTCCATGTATTATCTTGAGACTTTTGTAAAAGGAACTTGTAAGCTTCCAATTGTTTGTGTTAAAAATATTTGTATGATGCAGAATAGCTTTTGTTCTTGCATCAGTGACATGTTTTTGATTTAAAGAAAGATAGTTGATGTAAATTCATCTTTTATGTCTGAATATAACTTGCATGAATGAGAAAGAGGAAACTCGATGACCTCATTTTTATATAGTTGGATTGGTAATCTTTTGTTTATACATATAATTATTAATATTTTGTTGGTGCCAAGGCTTCATTGCCCATTCATTAATATCATTGCTTGAGCTTGTGTGTTGGTGAGGCCATGCACACCTGTATATATATGTGTGTGTACGTGCAGCCACACCTATAATTGTGCTATAGCAAGAGTTGAATTAAATAAAAAATATCTATGACTTTTATGATATAATCTGGATTTCTGATATTTCCAGTCTGCTTGTGTATCTTTTGGGTCATATTGCAAATAATTTTCATAAAGAGGAAAATGGATTTATCTTTATATTAAAATGCTATGTGTGAATGCTTTAGCTAATTTTCTTAAACTCTGATTTAATAGCTAAAGAGATTGGTATATCTTCATATATACTAATCTAAGTTTTAAGAATACACCAATATTTCTATATTGGTAATAGTGGATCCTGGTTTTGGTTTCGAAGATAGATGACCCTGTGTTTTCATTTAGCATATTTCTTTATGCCAAAAAGAAAAAAAAAACAAACAAATTAGTCCATGATTTGGCCTCTAGAAAAGTAGGGTCATCTCATTTGGTATCAGAGCTATGTTGGTAGATAACATAGCAAAAAAAAAAAAAAAAATTGTGTGAACTTGTTTGTATTGACTGCTTTTGTTGCATTGTTTGAATTGATTGCTCTGGATGATCTATTTGGATTACATCAATGTTAATGATGTTTATTAAAAATTTAAGTGAGATTAATTTGGTTTAAACCTGCATAAGCAGAGAAATCATAAGATAAAAGCTTGTTTTTGCGTAAAGCTAGGAAGAAGAAATTTAAAATGAGAGAATTTGAATTTATAAATGTTTTCTAATACAAGAAAGTTGGATTAAGACACCTATGTTTATATCTGATCTAAAAGATGGCTAAAATTACAATTTTACTTCTTTGTGGACTTCATGGATGTTGCTTTGTTTCAATGTAGATAGCGTATTTATTTATTTTGATTTAAATCTGAAATCACCACTGTTACACCATAACTAATAAGTATATGTTTGAGAACTTGATAAACACAATAATGAGCTGGTGCAAGTGATGTTGATATTTGGTAAAATTTCAAAAAAAAAATATATAGGCTGCAATATACAAGTGTATATGTGCTGAGGCCTTGAACTTAAAAAGATTAGAAGTGTAATGTTATACATGTGCTGAGCTTCCAATCAAATGATAAATAGCAAGTGAAAATTATGATCTAGCTTGATATAATATTTAAATATAGTTTGATCATAGTTACTTGAGAAATACCTCAAGAAAAATAAATGTCAAATGCCAGTATCAATTGCAATAGGTCATTATAGGAATAAACATTGAAAAGTGAACTGTCTGATTTGGATGCATAATTGTTAAGCTGCATTTCTCGAATATGTTTGATAATTGCATATAACTTTGTGATGGAAGTTTATAAAACATGTCCCTTAGAGGAAGATAAATTTTCTTGTGTTTATAACCTGAAAAAAAAAATGAATTATATTATCATTACAGTCAAGTGTGATCTAAGATTGGTTAAGTACAAGGCAGTAAAAGGAGGGAAGTTCTTTTGCTTATGTCTTGTATTTAATAAGGGGATAAGAGTGCAATGGTTTGACCATGTGCTGAGCTCTAGTTGCCTAAGTATTTCCTCAATATATATATATATATATATATATATATATATATATATATGCATATAAACATCTCTGGTCACATGTTGATTGTAATATAAAATATGAAAAACATAAGAATTTTCTGATATGCAAAATCCCTGTGATTTTCCTGCAAGTTTATATAGCCCAATGACATAAGTGAAGACGAAAGGAACACTTATAGCTACTTATGATTAGGTGTATGTTAGTTTTATATGAATGAAAATAAGTTTTTTTAGCCACAAATGCGTTGGATGAGTTTCTTTGTGATGATATAATCTATGTGAAATGTTTGGATGCCTTGCTGGTTGGTAGATTTGGTTCTTATGACCTCCATGTTCACTATTTTAATGTCAGTAACAATAACCTGAACAGTTTATGTTGCTTTAAATAATATGGATGTGAAACCTTTGTAGACAAGATTCACTGGAAAAAATATATATAAATTGACTGCAAGGATCTTGTTACTGGGAACCACAGTGGTATTTTATCTCCTAAAATATTTGATCTATGCTTTAGTCAAAGGCCTGTCTCTGAACAAAAATTGACTTGAAATGATATACAGATGTGATTAATTGATTGTTGAAATGTATGAATGGATGAATGTTTCATGGATGCATGAAAACTGTTTGCATTTACTGGTTAGGTACATAAAGATTTTGAGCATGATACAGTATAGTTGAGACCTGCACACATGAAAGGAAAACTTAGTAATTAAACTAAGGAATTGGATCACCTCTATCAGGTTGGGTATGAGGGAAGTGGGTATGACATAGTGGTTGGCTTGCATCAAGGATGGGGTGTGAGTTTGCACATGGCATGTTCATGTCCAAATAGCTTGTAGTGTGCTGGAAATCAAACAGATGTTCCAGGCAGTGTGCACCAGTGCAACCATGAATGTGATATTGGACCTTAAAAAAAATTTGATATGAAATGAACCCACAAGCAGAGGTGATTAGGCTAGGGGTATGGTGAGTTCTGGTATGCAGACTCAGTTTTGATGCCTTAGCTCAATGATGTGGGTTTTGCTTGTTCATATTTACGAGATGCTTGTGTGATTTGGGTGATGGTTGTTATGAATTCTTGAAATAAGAATTTCTGCTAAGATACTTGTTGGATGATTTCTGATGGCAAGCAATTAGTTGATGTTCTTATAGATGTCTGGTTTTCTTTTTGGAACTGAAAAAAAAATATACCAGTATTAAGTGGTTGTTTGTTGTTTGTATTGATTGAGTATTGTTTGTATAAACTTAATTCATACGTATGTTTATGATATTTTGCTTTGATTGCCAAGAATGGGGTCTGTTTTGGATTAAAAATTCATTTAAATAAAGACAGATTATATAAGGGTATTGATCTCTATTTTGATTTGCATATAGATGATATGTTTTGCCTGAAGATGGTGTGTATAGCCATGGATGAATGAACATTACCTTTAAAATGACTTCAATATGAATCGTGAGTAGGAATGCATTTGTAAGCAACATATAACCTGATGACAAAACATATGAACTATTACTGAATTAATATTTGTTTGGTTCTGGTTGAGTAAGCTTGGTGTATAAATATGTTTGAGACATCAGAATTGCTTTGAAAAGCAGAAAGTAAAATCTGTATTGATTCTAGAATTTTCTAAACCAATTTGCCAATAGGGTTTAGTTTAAAACTGAATGTGAACACTATTATGATGAATGCAATGGCACTGTTTCCTGCTCTCATTGTACACTGCCATATTTATGCATATTCACTTCATCCTGTGTGCACCCCTGAGTTACACTGTATGCATAGATTTGGTCCAAACACTGTTGCATCTGAAATCTGCTGTTGCACTTGAGATTTTAGACTTGATTTTGCTGTTTGCATGCAGTGGCAGTTCCATATATATATATATATATATGTCCATGTACTTGAGACTACTAGATGCTGCACACTTGTGATTTGTCTTGATCACTTCTGCTGTTGTCATTTTGTGTTGTCTTGCATTTGCCAAGTCTATGTGTAAGTTCCCATACATCCATCTGAGGTTGCTGTTTTCAGATGCACTGAGTTGTTTGAATATGTCGCTTTCTTATTTATGTTCTATTTGTATGACAGTTGCAATTACCCTTGTACTTGTTCATTTGATGATGAAACATGTTGATTGAAATTTGCTGGTGCACTCGAGTTGGCAAGGCAGTGCACACGTGTATATTTATACACGTGTGTATTGCAGCCACTCTGCAAAATTTAATGAATATTTGGGATGCTAGAACGAGTAAGAGTGAATTGTGAGGACACAATTCCAAAAAGGTGGGGTATTTGTAATGACCCACAATATTTACACAACGATGATATTGTGATTTAAACAAGTATAAAGTATTGAAGTATATTGGTGTACACATTTGGCATGACTTGGGGGTAAATTTGTGATTTCCCAACTATTAAAACCCTAGCCGTGAGTGGATTATAAAAAAAAGAAAGAAAGAAAGAGGTGGCCTCTGTTTGGATTCAACTCTCTCGTTTCAAAACAAAACTAAAAAATGGCCGAAGCCCTAGAAATCAGATTGGGGGAAAAATTATCTTGCCGTATCGAATGGCGTTGGATTCGTAAGAAAAAAAGGGAAAAGCTATGGCAATATCTAGGGGATTGACATCTCATAAAGCTACGTGAGTGTTCTTAATCTTGATTTGGCAATAAGTCCTATCTCAGGCAGCCGTAGTTATATTTCTGCAAATAAATTTGTGTGTATGGATGCTTTGCGTGTATTGATGCTTGTTGATGATTGTTTGATTCTTGGTTGCTTGCGTATCCATATATTGATGATGATTAAGTCTGATTATATTCATATCTGTACCTGAGATGATATCTATTCACTATTATGTCACGATACACTGATTTAACACTATGAATTACTGCCAAATGAATTGTTTAAGTGCACTCATACCAGACGTATCATGTCTGACCCTGTTGATTGTCTCGACAATCTCCTGGGGTGTCTCATTCAACGAGGCAGTTCGGGATGATGTTTTTACAGGTTGCTATGCACATATTGATGAGATGATGATTTAAGAGATGGAGTTAAAATGATTTATCACTGCATGTAGATGATATGAAGAAAGTATTTACGTATTTTTCACTGTCACTTCATATGTATTGCTGAACTAAAATATGTTTGTAATACCATGAGCAGTGAACCATCATGTGTTAGATTGATTTGTATATAAATCTTGAAAACTGTATTGTTTTATATGTAATGGCAAGTTGAAACTGTAACACTGGGATTGTTCAGTTTTTATATTTTTCCTGAAATCTGTATTTAGAGAATAACTGGTGTCAAGGCAGTATATGTGCAGACCCATAGATCTGCTGAGTTTTGTGATTTAAAGGATTTTATGGATTTTGTTCAAGTTTCCTTTCAGAAGTTTTGGGGAAAAACCTTTATAAACTTATTTTGATGGGTTATTTCTGTATTTATGCATAAGTATATATGGATCTGGAGTTTGATTTTAGTATGTAATTATCATATCTGAGAATATATATATATTTATTGTTTTTGGCAGGTTGAATGCCCTGAATGTGAAAAGCAAAGGTGATATATGTGTGTGTATATATATATATATATATATTTCTCTATGTTATGTTTTTTTTCCTGAGATCAAGTTACTTATGGTTTTGGGAGATTATATGGATCTGATTCCACACTTTTGAGATATGATCTTTCATCTGAGCATCTGAGTTTTGATAGATATGTGTTCTTTGATATAAGATGTTTATTCTGGAAAAATGAAGTTTTATGTGGAATTTGGATTTATATAAGAATTTGAAATAATTTCTGAAATGAGTTTGAGAACTTACAGCCTCATGTGCTTTATATATCTGAAATGTATTTAGTGGTTTTAACAGCATGACTTACAAGTCTGAACTATATTTATATGTTTTGGCATATTTGATGCCGTAGACTTTTGAAGGAAAGATGGATTTTTAATGCTTTCAGATGCATTATGATTTTTTTGGAAATGAAATCTTCTATGTTAAGTGGCTGTTGCTATTCGAATCTGAATATAGCATATAGCAAATATATGTTCATGTGATAGACTCTCGAATTGTATTGAGGACTTGCCATATAAATTAATATATGTGCATGCCCTTACTTTATATTTCTGAAATGAATGAGCTCAGTTTTGAATAGTTTTGCAAAAGAAAGTAAACTGTTTTATATTCATAAGATTTCTGGAAATGGATTACAAGTCCATGTATTATCTTGAGACTTTTGTAAAAGGAACTTGTAAGCTTCCAATTGTTTGTGTTAAAAATATTTGTATGATGCAGAATAGCTTTTGTTCTTGCATCAGTGGCATATTTTTGTTTTAAAGAAAGATAGTTGATGTAAATTCATCTTTTATGTCTGAATATAACTTGCATGAATGAGAAAGAGGAAACTCGATGACCTCATTTTTATATAGTTGGATTGGTAATCTTTTGTTTATACATATAATTATTAATATTTTGTTGGTGCCAAGGCTTCATTGCCCATTCATTAATATCATTGCTTGAGCTTGTGTGTTGGCGAGGCCGTGCACACCTGTATTTATATGTGTGTGTACGTGCAGCCACACCTATAATTGTGCTATAGCAAGAGTTGAATTAAATAAAGAATATCTATGACTTTTATGATATAATCTGGAATTCTGATATTTCCAGTCTGCTTGTGTATCTTTTGGGTCATATTGCAAATAATTTTCATAAAGAGGAAAATGGATTTATCTTTATATTAAAATGCTATGTGTGAATGCTTTAGCTAATTTTCTTAAACTCCGATTTAATAGCTAAAGAGATTGGTATATCTTCATATATACTAATCTAAGTTTTAAGAATACACCAATATTTCTATATTGGTAATAGTGGATCCTGGTTTTGGTTTCGAAGATAGATGACCCTGTGTTTTCATTTAGCATATTTCTTTATGCCAAAAAGAAAAAAAAACAAACAAATTAGTCCATGATTTGGCCTCTAGAAAAGTAGGGTCATCTCAGTTTGTTTATTTGATTTCCATGACACTGCTGCCCCTGCTAAGGTAAATACATAACCACTCGTTGATTTTGATTCCTCTGAATCAGCAATCCAGTTTGCATCACTATATCCTTCTAAGACCGCAGGATATTTTTTATAATGTAAGGAATACTTTATGATATTATTTAAATATCCAAGCACTCTCAGTATTGCTTTCTTGTTTTCCTTTCTTGATTGCTTGTATACCTGCTCAGTCTACTTACTGCGTAAGCTATGTCTGGTCTTGTGCAATTCATGAGATACATGAGACATCCTATTACACGAGAGTATTCTAGTTGCATTACACTTTCATTAGTGTTTTTATGCAGTACTTCTAACAGATTAAAAGGTGTTCTTACTCCTTTAATTCCAAAATTTTGAAAAATTTCAATCACTTTATCTACATAGTGTGACTGAGATAATACAATTTCATTAGGTGTTCTTATTATTTTGATTCCCAAAATAACGTCTGTAACTCCTAAGTCTTTCATATCGAAATTGCTAATTAACATCTTCTTTATGGTCTCTATTACCTGAGTATTTAGACTAAATATTAACATATCGTCCACATATAAACAAATCATCACATATGATTGTCCAATATGTTTATGATAAACACACTTATCAGATTCATTTATACGAAAACCATTTCTCATAATGACACTATCAAATTTTGCGTGCCATGTTTTGGAGCTTGTTTTAGTCCGTACAATAATTTTACTAATCTACATACTTTTTTTTCATTTCCTTTGGAAACAAAACCTTCAGGTTGCTCCATGTAGATTTCCTCATCAAGATCTCCATTTAAGAATGTTGTCTTTACATCCATTTGATGAATATCTAGATGATAGATCGATGCAATTGCTATTATCATTCTTATAGACGTCATTCGTGTTACCGGCAAATATGTATCGAAGAAGTCCACTCCTTCTTTTTGATGATATCCTTTGCCTACTAATCTGGCTTAATACTTGTCGATAAAGCCATCTGCTTTCATTTTTTCTTAAAAATCCATTTGCAGCAAATAGGTTTTATTCCAGGTGGAATATCAACAATTTTCAAAGTTTTACTACGTAGAATTGAATCAATCTCACTTTGGATTGCTTCTTTCCAACATGAAGATTCAGAAGATGACATTGCTTCATTATACGTTTGAGGTTCATGTTCTAACATATATGTGAAAAAGTCTGAACCAAATGTCTTGGAAGTCCTAGCCCTTACGCTTCTTTTTAGTTCGACTTCCTCAATTTCATGATGGGTTTCATCCTCATGTGAATTGCTTGATTCTTCTCTCATGTCTTAAAAGAATGTGGCATCTCTAGATTCCATTTTTGTATTTACATGAATATCAGCTATATCATACTTGAATATAAAAAATCTATAGGCACTACTATTTCGGGCGGGCCCTAAATAATAACGGTCTACTATTTTTGGTCCAAGTTTCACTTTCTTGGAAGGCGGAACTGGAACTTTTGCCAAGAAACCCTACACTTTGAGGTATTTGAAACTTAGTTTGTGTCCTTTCCAAATCTCATATGGAATTGTTCCTGTTTTATTGTGAGGAACTTTGTTTAATATGTGATTAGACATATTTAAGGCTTTCCCTTACAAGTTCGTCGGTAGACTAGAGGTTAAAGGCATGACATTAATCATGTTTTTTAACGTTCTGTTCTTCCTCTCGGCTACACCATTTTGTTGTGGTGAATATGGAGTTGTTTGATGAATTATACCATTTTCGGCACAGAACTGTTCAAATGGTGATTCATGTTCTCCATCTCGATCCGATCTCGATATCTTGATCTTTTTATTTAACTGATTTTCTACCTCAGCCTCGTATTTTATAAATGATGTAATTGCTTCGTCTTTACTGTTCAAAAGATATACATAGAAATATTGCGTATAATCTTTAGTAAACGTGATAAAGTACTTTTTCCCACCTCTTGTAGGTAATGATTTAAAATCACATAAATCTGTATGAACCAAACCTAGTGGTTCGGTGCTTCTCTCAACAGATCGAAATGATTTTTTAATCATTTTTGCTTCTACACATGTCTCACATTTGTAGTTCTATCTACTTGGAATTTCGGAATTAATCCTAAGTTTGATAATATTTTCATTTTTTAGAAATTTATGTGTCCCAATCTATCATGTCATAGTAAAATTTTGTGCTCAAGTAAGTAAGAAACTTCAATTTTATTAATAGCACAGTCAAATTAGATAGTTTTATTGCCGATAACGGCTACATTTGCCTTAAATAGGCCATCATATAAATATCCCCTTCCGATATACATTTCCGCTTTGTAAAAAACCATCTTGTTTGACTCGAATACCATTTTGAATCCTTTCTTCGACAGTACTACACCAGAGACAAGATTCTTGCTATGTATGGAACGTGGAGCACGTCATTCAACTTGATAGTTTTTTCAGAAGTAAACTTGAGGATTACTGTGCCACTGCCTTTGATCATGGATACTGTAGAATTACCTACATAGAGTTTTTCTTCGTGATCGAATTTCTAGTATGTAGAAAACATGGATTTGTCAGAGCAAACATGATGAGTAACGCCGTTGTCTATCCACCATTGATTAGGATTTTGAACCAAATTGCATTCAAATACAACTGTCAAGAAGTTGGACTCATCTACTTCCTTGTTGTCAACTATATCCGCCTCTTTGTTGCGTTCCTTTTTGTTTCTGCAATCTTTAGCGGTATGTCCAACCTTTACACCAACCAAACACTCTCCATTAAACTTTTTGGTTCGTTTGTTGTCTTCTGGTTTGTTGTCAGGAGCTTCCCTTTTCTTTTGGAAATTCTTTTTGTTTTTGGTCTTTGAACCTTCAGCTACAAATTCCTCCTCGCTTGGTTTTAAAACTCTACGGTTATCTACCTCAATTTTCAGTCGGACTATCAGATCCTGTAAAGAGATTTCCTTCTTCTTATGCTTTAGATAGTTGCGGTAATCTCTCCATGACGGCGACAGTTTTCCCATGATGGCTTCAACCAAAAACGATTCTCCAACTTTATGACCTTCCACTTCGAGTTCATGAATGATGATTTGCAGTTCATGCAGTTGAGCAGTCACCGGTTTGGAGTCAACCATCTTGTAGTCCATTAATTTGTCTACAATGAATTTCTTAAGACTGATATTCTGCATCTTGTACTTCGTGGCAAGTGCATTCCAGAGTGCTTTTGCTGTCTTTAGAGGCTGATATACTTTGTATAGCACCTTGTGGAGACAATTCAGAATATAGTTTCTGCATAGAAAATCGGAATGCTCCTGCATATCAACATCTGATTCCTTGCCTGGTGCAGGAGTCGGTTCCTCCTCGTTGAGATACCGTCGCAGACCGAGTATGGTGGGATAAAATAGCATTTGATTTTGCCATGTTACAAAATCATCACCATCTCCTTTGAACGTATCAGGCTTGTTGTGTGTAGTAGTCTTTGTTGATAGTTCAACTATTGTAATCCCTGTTTTAACGAAAACAGTAAAGTCTTAAGATGTTAAACGTCTAGTATAGGAAAAAAGAGACTAATCGATAATAAAATTGTCTCACAAGTTTCTAACTCATATTTTCACTACTTTGGAATCTGTATTAGTATTTTAACAGTAAATATGTTGTAAATAATTACAACAACAAACCAACAACTATAGTAATAATGACAATAGCAATAGATCAAACATTATACTATTTAAAGAAATAGTACAATGTAGAAACGAAAATAATATATACACACACACACACACAAATCAATAATAAACCTAACCGGCTGAAGAAAGAAATTCCATCTGAGGCTTGTCGAAACAATTTCCTTAAGACTTTATTTAAAGTCTCCCATAATACGACAGACGTAATCTACCGAGATTGTAATGGGCATGTCAACTCTATGATTTTTGTATAGAGTAGTAGAGAAAAAGAAATTAGAATTGGAATAGAATGAGAATGTGATCAGTATTCTCTTCTATTTATAATTTCGTCCGCACCCCTTCGAACAGTCGCGTTCGCCTGACGGGTTCCACCCGTTGCCTTTCATTGCTACTATTTGTTAACGGGCCACACCTATTCGCATCTAACGGGTTGCACCCACTACCGTCTACATCTATTCGCCAAAAAACCTGCGTCCGCTTCCGAAGTCGCACCTCCTCATTCAATCCGCGTCTGCTTCTGAATAGATTCGCACCTGTTCGTATAGCCTGCAACAGTCAGAAAACTCGGTCCAGTTTAAATAGGATCATTTAGACCCAAACCCGGTCCGGACGGTCGGACAGCGACGGCGTGCGCATGTGGTGGTGATGCATGATCTCCCTCCTCACAATGAAGCAAACATTTGGGCGCCTCAAGGCCCCAACCTCTTCGTTGCAAAGCTACTAATATACTAGAATAGCTTTGCAATTTTGACGATGTGGGACTACGTTGTTTTCATTCATTTTAGTATTTGGAATTCCAACAGTTTCTCGCCGATATCATGGGTCAAACTGAGGGTTAGAAATGTATAATATCTACAAATATGATCTATTTTTTGGAAGTATTTCATAAAATTATTCAATATATTTACTTGATGGTGGTCTGACAAGCCTTCTAGCAGAGAGTGGAGGTGCAAGGTCAATGATGATGCGACTTGATCTATCAAGTCGTGAGAGAATATAGGGCAATCCTTTGACAGGGTGCAAGGTAGCGCCTCCTCCCAAAATAGCATATTCTGTTGCCAATTGATTTTGAATTCAGTAGCTAAAGATTATAGCAATTAGCCAGGAGATGTTTGTTGATATCAATAATCACCAATAGATATCCCATCTCTCTATATAAACCACATCATTTCGTCAGAAATAAACAAACTTCAAATTTTCAGAATTCAAAAAAATAACAACACATCATCGGTATAATTCATGTATTCTTCTGATCTGTGTAACTAATCACAGCTTGCGTGAATGTTTTCATTATATCCTATAAAAGGTTTACATTCTACCATAGGCAATTTGTGAAGGGGAATTTATTCACATATTTTCCCTTATTCCATTGCTATTTTTTCATGTCTACAAAAGTATGGGTCTATTAAGTGTTATTCTAAATGAACAGGGACTACTATAAGTGCAGCACAACAAATGAACGCCAAGCAAAAAATATTTGGAAAAGTCGATACTAAACCCAACAATGAACAAAATAACATATAAAGAGGAGCACACCCATCATTTACTAATAACCATGCACTTCCTTCTCACTTTCACCTTTTTTTGGTGAAGATGCTTTCGTTGACTTACATGTTGTATAAAGTGTATCATTAGTTACAATTTTATTGATTCTAGAAATATAATTCCAGAGGAATGAGTCTGAAAGTGATAACACAATTTTAATGATGGCATAATATAATAAATTTGCAATAAAGCAATGAATAAATATGACTCCTCCCAGAAAAAGACTTTTACCCAATTAAATTATTTTATTATTCACCAAATTTGTGCTCATTTTAACAATAACCAAATGTACATGCACAATAAACATCGAAAAAAATTTGCATTTATGGAAAAAAAACTGATTAAATAAAACAATTTTTATCTTTCCAGACAACCTCTTTCATCTTTCCAGACATCCTCTTTCTTTTATATGTTTTTGGACCTGATAAATGCTAATGGCGATCACACAAATTTCAAAGTATGATTCTAAAATAACAAGCATATGAAACTTCAGTTTTGAACTTAATGATGATGTCCATACAATATTCGGTTTTGAAAAAAATGTGGGGCGTGCTTATTACACACTTAGACATCTAATATCTAGCTGGTTTAAAAATTCCACAAGACCACGTAATCTTGCTCTTTGTATTATCAGAAGAAACAAGTCATAGTAAGAGAGTAAAACTGACGCAGCGGATAATAACAAATGAAGCAAAATAATGGAATGATACAAAGATAAATTGGTGAATTGATGATACCAAATGTCCAAATCCGTTGATCTCTCGAGATACCGGATTCTAGCTATCTTCAACACGTTGATCACGCACGATGCCGCGTTAGTAGATCTACGATTCTTCGACGTTGATCTCGCGTACGAGATTCCGTGAATCAGCTTCAAATTCGTGATTCGAGCGCACTCGAATAACCGAAGATGGAGAAAGGAGCTCACACTCAACTTCCAATTTTTAAAGAGGCACAAAGCTCTCAACAAAATTTTATTCAAAATCAACTCCCTTTACAAGTGCCACAACACCCCTATTTATAGGGTTTACAACACACACTCGACTTAACATATGCGACATAACAACACGTTACAACATATATGCGACAACACAGTACAATACAAACGACTTAAGTTCTGCTCTTTCGCGACCTACTAGAGATGCTCGCGACTTAAGCTGGTGGAGCAACCTACTGGAGATGCTCGCGACTTAAGGGATATCGCTGCATAATCTTCGCGACTTAAGGAAGGTCGTTCGCGACCTAGGGTTTGCTCACGACATAAGCTGGTGGAGCGACCTACTGGAGATGCTCGTGACTTGGATATCGCTGCATAATCTTCGCGACTTAAGGAAGGTCGTTCGCAACCTAGGGTTTGCTCGCGACATAAGTTGGAGGAGTGACCTACTGGAGATTCTCGCGACTTAGATGTCGCCGCATAATATTTGCGACTTAAGGAAGGTCATTCGCGACCTAGGGTTTGCTCGCGACATAAGCTGGAGAAGTGACATAAGACTTCGTTCGACTTAAGGAGGAGGAGCGACCTAAGCTCGCCGCGACTTAGACAAAGGATCTGGTATGCGCTGCATCATCCTCCCCTGGTTGAAAAGAATTCGACCCCGAATTCTCACTTTCCTCTTCTTCGACATGCTTATTCTGATGGTATGGAATCAAATGTTTGACGTTGAAAACGTCGGCAGTATGGATATGATCTGACAATCTTAACCGATAAGCATTATCATTGATCTTCTTCAAGATTCCTACTGGACCAATCTTTCGAGCTTTCAATTTGTTGTAAGTTCCAACTGGAAAACGATCTTTCGTCAATACTGCGTAAATAAAATCACCCTCTTTGATGTCCATACTCCTTCTCTTCTTATCTGCCAGTTGCTTATACTTCTCATTTGACTTAAGCAATCGTTCATGAACAATCCTGTGACACTCCTGCAACTCATTCATCACAAGCTCGTTTAACAACCCCTTTCTGACGTCGAACCGTCGACAAATCCAAGGGTCCCATCGGAATTGCTGAATATACTACTTGAAATGGACTGAATCCGGTCCTTCGATTAACGGCATGATTATGTGTGAATTATGCCTGACACAAGTTCACATCTCAGCTCTTCAAATTATCCTTCACAAGATATCTCAACAAGTTTCCCAAAGATCTGTTCACCACTTCCGTTTGCCCATCCATTTGTGGATGATAGGCGCTACTAAAATTCAGCTTAGTCCCAACCATCTTCCACAGACTCAACCAAAAATGACTTAGAAATCGAGTATCCCAGTCAGAAACAATGGTCTCAGGTAGCCCATGTAGTCGATAAACCTCTTTAAAGAACAATTGAGCAACACAGACTGCATCGGCGGTCATTTTACAAGCTATAAAATGTGCCATCTTCTAAAATCTATCCACCACAACATATATAGAATCATTCGCTCGTTGAGTTCTTGGCAAACCCAAAAAAAAAACCATGCTAACATCAACCCATGGTCTAGTAGGCATGGGCAATGGCATATACAATCCTGCATTCGTAGCTGTCCCTTTGGAAACTTGACATATGTGACATTTCTGCACAAATCTTTCAACTTCTTTCCTCATGGAAGGCCAAAAATATGATTGAGAAATCAACTGCAAGGTGCGATCTCTTCCCACATGACCTTCTTCATGCAATTCCTTCACAATCTTCATTCGCAAACTGCACTCTGCTATACACAACCGATTTCCTTTGAATAGAAAACCATCCAACACATACTCATCCGTCTTCCCTCTCTCGACTTCATCTATAATCTTAGCAAAGCAAGGATTCTCAACAAAAAATTCTGGAAATACATTAAACCCCATCACTTCAACTCTCATCTTAGTCAACAAATGATTTCTTCTACTCAATGTGTTTGCCACACGATTTGTAACTCCCGACTTATGCTTTACAACAAATGTAAACTGTTGCAAGTATGTGATACATGAAGCGTGTCTGGCTACAATCTTATCATGTCCCTGCAAATGTTTCAATGCTTCATGGTCAGTATACAACACAAACTCTTTATAAAACAAGTAGTGTCTCCAATGCTTTATGGATTGGACAATAGCATAGAACTCCAAGTCATAGGTATTGTATCTTGTCTTGGCTCCAGAAAGTTTCTCACTAGAATAAGCAATTGGACGACCCCTTTGACTTAACACTCCACCAATTCCAACTTTAGACGCATCAGTATTCAGCCCAAAGAGCAACTGAAAGTCCGGGTATCTAAGAATCGGTGTTGTAGTCAAAAGTGTCTTGATCTGTTGGAAAGCAGAATCAGCCTCTTCAGTCCACACAAACTGCTTTCCTTTCATGCAATCTATCACTGGTGCCATCACGCTACTGAAATGTGGAATAAACCTTCGGTAGAATGATGCTAAACCATGGAAACTTCTCACTTCAGTTATAGTCCTGGGTTGTGGCCAATCCTTGATTGTTTCAACTTTACCTTGATCCACATGAATATCATCCTTAGGCAACACATACCGCAAGAACAAAATACTGTGTGTCATGAACATGCACTTCTTTGCTGCCGCGTAAAATTGCTCCTGACGAAGTATCATCAACACTTCCCGCAAGTGTTGTAGATGTTCTTCTGTTCTTCCACTGTGTATCAATATATCATCAAAGTATACCACCACGATCTTTCCAATAATCGGTCGAAAGATCTGATTCATCACTCGCATAAAAGTACTAGGTGCATTCGAAAGACCAAATGGCACGACCAGCCATTCATACAACCCCCCATGTCCTGAAGGCTGTCTTCCATTCATCCCCTGGTCGAATTCGAATCTGATGATACCCACTCTTCAGATCAATCTTTGAAAAGATAGCGGCTCCACTCAACTGATCTAACAAGTCATCCAATCTTGGCATCGAAAATCTGTACCTCACTGTAATCTTGTTTAGTACTCGACTATCTGTACACATTCTCCAAGTTCCATCCATCTTTGGCACTAACAAGGCCGGTACTGCACAAGGACTTAAACTTTTTTGTATGCGCCCATGCTCAAGTAACTCCTCCACCTGCCTTCTCAACTCTTCGTGCTCCTTTGGACTCATTCTATAATGTGCTCTATGTGGTAACATAGCTCCTGTAACAAGATCAATCTGGTGTTGTATGTCTCTCAACGGTGGTTATTCTTTTGGTAATTCTTCAGGAAATACATCTTCAAATTCCTTCAACACTGGCTTAACTTCCTCAGGAATTTCAACCGTTTCACTACCTTCACGTCTAATCAACAGAAATACTTCAGGCCCATCTTCTACTTACAAACTCCTTCAAAGATAACAGAGTCTTTAGTTCCTCTATTTGCTCCAACTTGCTTTCACTTTGTTGTCGCTTTTTAGGAACTAAAGTGATTCTAGTTCCATTGAACATGAAACTATAGCAGTTGGTCCTACCATCGTGTTGCACGGCTCTATCAAATTGCCACGGTCTTCCCAGCAACAAATGACATACATCCATATCCACCACATCACACCAAATTTCATCCTTATACTTCTTTCCGATGGAAAAAGTTACACAAGCTCTTCGACTAACCTTCACTTCCCCACCTTTCCTCAGCCAAGCCAATTTGTAGGGTTTGGGATGCTTCTCTGTCTTTAACGTTAACTTCTTTACAGCTTCTGTAGAGATGATGCTATCACAACTTCCTGCATCGATAAAAACTTACAAACCTTTCCCAAAATAGTGCACGTCGACTGAAAAATATTACTCCTCAACCAGCTAGTCTCCTATTCCTGCTTTGGCGTCAAGCAAGATCTCCTCATCATTAAAGAATATCCCTCGTCTCCCGTCAGTAATTCTTCTTCCTCCTCAACTTGTGGTGAATTGGAACATTCTATTTCTGCATTCTCATCCTCAAGCTCAGCAACCATCGCTCACTTCTTAGGCCTTGGGTATTCATTGCTCTTATGACCAAACTCTTGACAGTTATAACACTTGAAATTGTTGTTGACCTTGGTCTTAGCAACTTCATTGATAACTGGTTTACTAACAGCCTTGGAAACATTAGTATTGCTACTAGCCCCTTTCACCTGATTGATCGAACTTGTAAGCGCACCACCTCCTCTTCTACCTTGCTTCTCCCAAGCTAGAGCCTTCTGGTGTGCTTCAGCAACGGATCTTGGATCAAACATATTTACCATATCCTGAATTTGCATTCTCAATCCTCTAACAAATCTAGATGTCAACTGTTCCTCCGTTTCCATGATATCGTTTCTAGCAATCATTTGATAAAACTCATCTACATAATCATTTACCGACTTTGTCCCTTGTCTCCAATTCTGTAAACGCTGATACATAAGAGACTGATAATTATAAGGCAAGAAAGTAGCCTTCATCAACTTCTTCATCTTTTCCCATCAAATAATCTTCGACTTTCCCATTCTTTCCCGTGTAAGTTTAGTTTGTTGCCACCATACCATAGCTCTTCCCCTCAATCGTGTAGCAACCAACTTAACTCTACGATGCTCGGGTACTTCCTTGAAGTCAAAAATTTCTTCAACATTTCAAAACCAATCTAGAAATTCTTCCGCTATCATCCCTACTTTGAATTTTGGAATCTCTGTTTTCATCCCCGACTCCCATCGACGATCGTCTTCAAAATCTCTATTTCGACTTCGTCCTTGGCGATGGTTTCGACAAAAGCTACTTTCACCATCACTGGATTCCTCCAAATCTGACATATGTCGATGTCGATTCTGACCATCAACATTTCTGCTACCACGCACGTCTCTTTCTCCCGAAACTGATAGTTCTCTTCTTCCCCGATCCGATAGTGATGACATTCTTCTCCTCTCAGAATTTGATGGAGAAATTATATGTCCACCTTGATTTGAACCTGACGATGCTCTTTGTCGAGTTTGATTTATATCCATTGCGAGCCTTTCCAATCTACCAATTCCCTTATCAATCTTCTCATTGAATTTATCACTAATTCGTTGCTCCATTTGTTCAGCATCTTCTCTTCGATACACATCTGCAACATTATGATGATGATTAACTCTTCTTGGAGGCATTGTCGAATCTTCAACAAATCCAAACACACACTTCAACTAGCACAACTTTTAATGAGGCAAAATCTACGATCAAACTCCTTGCTCATGACTTGAACAAATCTCGCACAGACTTGAACAAGCTTGTTTTTGGCTTTAACTTGCTTTAACTTCGGCCTTGATCTTCTTAATTCTTCTAGCTCTAGGCTTTGACTTACAAAAGTGTTGCACGGCACCAACTAGCTCTGACTTTAACTTCAGATCTGAATCAACTTCAACTCGGCCTAGGAATTGATTAGGCTTTGATACCAAATTGATGCAGCGGATAATAACAAATGAAGCGAAATGATGGAACGATACAAAGATAAATTGGTGAATTGATGATACCAAATGCCCAAATCCGTTGATCTCTCGAGATATCGATTCTATCTATCTTCAACACGTTGATCGCGCATGATGCCACGTTAGAAGATCTACGATTCTTCGACGTTGATCTCGTGCACGAGATTCCGTGAATCGGCTTTAAATTCGTGATTCGAGCGCACTCGAATAACCGAAGACGGAGAAAGGAGCTCACACTCAACTTCCAATTTTTAAAGAGGTACAAAGCTCTCAACAAAATTTTATTCAAAATCAACCCCTTTACAAGTGACACAACACCCCTATTTATAGGGTTTGCAACACACACTCGACTTAACATATGCGACATAACAACACGTTACAACATTTATGCGACAACACAGTACAATACAAATGACTTAAGTTCTGCTCGTTCGCGACCTATGGAGATGCTCGCGACTTAAGCTGGCGGAGCGACCTACTGGAGATGCTTGTGACTTAAGGGATATCGCTGCATAATCTTCGCGACTTAAGGAAGGTCGTTCGCGACCTAGGGTTTGCTCGTGACATAAGCTGGTGGAGCGACCTACAGGAGATGCTCGCGACTTAGATATCGCTGCATAATCTTCGTGACTTAAGAAAGGTCGTTCGCGACATAGGGTTTGCTAGCGGCATAAGCTGGAGGAGCGACCTACTGGAGATGCTCGCGACTTAGATATCGCTGCATAATCTTCGCGACCTAAGGAAGGTCGTTCGCGACCTAGGGTTTGCTCGCGGCATAAGCTGGAGGAGCGACATAAGACTTCGTTCGACTTAAGGAGGAGGAGCGACCTAAGCTCGCTGCGACTTAGGGAGGAATTCGCGACAAAGGATCTGGTATGCGCTGCATCAAAAAGTTAGATCAGATTCATCAGAAAGCTGGCACTAGTTTAAAAGAAGTGATCTAATGATCTTGGAATGAATGTTACTGGTTGTTTAATACATAAAAACATAATAGTACTTATTTTAAAAACATAATAGTACTTATTTGTTGACGATCAGTTTGGACGTAACTATAGTAATAAAATTGCTTACATTATCAATTTTTTTATCTTGCTGTGCTTGGTGGAAGCTTTCACTTGGTCTTTTTCAATATTTGACAATGTTTTAAAATATTCACGCAAGGCATGCCTTAAGGGGAGGTGCAAGCCATTACGCACGGAGGCGCAGTTGGAAAAACGTTTATCCCCTGAAGCGTGCGCCTCAGATGGTTGAGGTGCAAAAAATGCAAAATGCTTGCGCCTCGGTTAAAAAGCATGGTGAGGCGTAAGCCTCCGAAGATAAATTTTGGCCTGATATTTTACTTATCTTTCTACCCTAATTCCTTTTCTTTCCATCCGCTCACTCGACTTCACTTCTTCGAAGCAAAAAAAAGGTTTTTTTTGCTTGGACATCGATTCCAACAGTCGAGTTCGATTCGATTCCAATTGCTAGAATTGAATCAATTCTAGCATCTGGAATCGACTTGATTCCAGCAAGAATCGATCATTTTTTATTTTATTTTATAAAAAAATAGATTTTTGAAGCTTTATGAATGCTTAATGAATTGCTTTATGTTTCTTGTTTAATATTTGACATTTATTGTTATTTTATTTTAAATTTCATTATATGTTTTGCGCTTTTTTTTACCCAAAATGCTTACGTCTCAACGTTTCGAGGCTTGCACCTCGTCTCATGGACACGAAAACACCTCGCGTACGCTTTCGCATTTTAAAACCTTGATACTTGCTTGTAAAAATAAATGTCCTACGTCATAATAACAATATTAGTTTCCAATAAAGCTACCAGGATACTTAAATTGCCCAATTATAGTAACACAATGCAAATCGAGGGCACAAGACTATCCTTATACACGGTAAATTTAATTACGTTGATCACATGAAAGAAAGATTATCATCGAAACGAATCATGTAAATGTTTTTTTTGATAAACTCACCCCTATCAGACTACTATATCCAAGGCCTGCACCAATATTCATTCGCCTTGGATCAGCAATTGAGTTGTAGTGATTACTTTGATGGTAACTTTGACCTTATTAGAGGTGAAGCAGCGGATTAACAATAAGTTGTCACCAAATGATGCACAACGAACAAACAACGATGGAACGATACAAAGATGAATTGATTGATTGATAATACCCAAGGCAAATGCCCAAATCCGTTGATCTCGCGAGATACCGGATCTTGGCTATCTTTAACACGTTGATCGCGCACGATACCGTGTTAGAAGATCTACGATTCTTCGACGTTGATCTCGCGCACGAGATTCCGTGAACCGGCTTCAAAATCGTTGATTCGAGTGCACTCGAATAACTGAAGATGGAGAAAGGAGATAACACTCAACTTCCAATTTTAAAGAGGCACAAAGCACTCAAATAAAAGTTTATTCAAAATCAACTAACTTTACAATGACACCATACTCCTATTTATAGCAATTTAGAACTCATAGAGCCACAGCTCCAACGACCTAACACAGGCCGTTAACGACCTAACAGACAAGTGACTCACGGCTTACGACCTAAGAACTAATACAAGTTCTAACGACCTAACAACATAACGACATAACGATATATGCAACATACACGCGATCTAACAAATTACAACATAACGACCTAAGAGTACAACACCACGCGACATAAGCTTCAGTGACATGAGGAGATAGCTCATCTTCAAGGACTTGCGACATAAGAGCTTCAGCGACTTAACAAGATACGACTTAAGAAATGTAGCGACTTAAGAATGAGCAGGTTTGAGCGACCTATATAAATCAGCGACTTAAGGAACTCGCGACATATGAAGTTCGTGTCCTACTAGAATTTCATCTGGAGCGACTTAGGCTTCGCGACTTAAGGAAGGTCGCCCGCGACCTAGAATTTGCTCGCGACTTAAGGCTTCGTTCGACCTAAGCAAGAGAAGCGACCTAAGCTCGCCGCGACTTAAGGAATCAAATACGGTATAGGTTGTTAGTCGTGTAACTCGCTAGCGCGACTCAAAAAACCCGAGCGACCTAAAACCACCGAGCTATCTTCTGAGCGACTTAACGCGTAATCTGCTTTCATTGAGTTAGGTCATAATTTGTTAGGTCTGAACTCCTGTTGCGCTGCATCAGGAGGTATTTTCAGTGGCATATGTTCCTTGAAATGTATTAATAGGTTCTGAAAACCATGTACATGAATGGTTAATACAGAAAAATTTACTACCAAATTAGATGGTGCAGTAATATCAAGAACCCACAGTACCATAACAGTATATATGAATTAGTCGATTATACAGTTCACAAACAACCCTGGAGCTCCACATTGTTACCGTACACCTAAAAATACCAATATAACGGTGTAAGATTTATTGGAAACAAAGTGATATTAAACAAGGATCACTTAAATTGCATGGAAAGAATGCCAATGTGTCTAAATTAGAAACGTACAAAAAAATATAAAATATACATAAATGGGTATCGGCCGCACCACTATGTTGAATTAAGCATGTGTTTACTTTTCAATAGGTTACTCGGGATTGGTAACATTATTAAGTAGCCTTCACCATTTTATTTATGGATGTATGTTTTTTCTTAACTATGAAACATAATATCATATCAAATTTCCATACCAGATCTATTACAAAGACGTTATAAAATATAAAATATAATGCATCACTTTCTCAAGGTGGTCATATCAGGTAATAACAGTGCCGTTATTGGCTGAAGCTTCACTCTATGCACTCTAATTTGGCTCTGTGTTCACAATTCAGTGTCCTATTACTGATCAACAGAAAAAGAAAAAAAAAATTAAAAAGAAATTAAACCCTTGAAATAAGTATTACCTGATACTTCATTATATTCTAAGCATGGCCACGTTACTCTTTGCTGGATTCCTTGAAGAACACGGGAAAGTCAGGCAAATTTGAAAAGAACAGGCATATAATAGACTATAGGCTTTCTACTTACTTGGCATGGCCTTTTAGTGCAACATTATCCCAATCAAAGTATGCGTACATGGCATGGTACACATGCGATAAGATGTATTCAACACTAGATATAAGTAAAAACAGCGCATGCAAACATCAACTTAAAAGGATAAAAATAAAAAACGACGATGATGAAAGTCCTTACATAGGAGTACAAAAAAGATGACACCATATAACCAAATAATAATAATAATCATTGTTGTCAAAAATCTTAAAATCCTACGATTTGAATCTTGCTCCAACTCAAATCTCTCCTTTTATTATTCGATTTATATTCCGATTCAAACCTAGCTAAAACCGCAGTTTAGAAAAATCATTGAATCCAAATTGATGTATTCGGTGTACTTATTTGGATCTACAAATTCAATTCTAATCATTTTCAAAGAAAATAAAATTGGAACAAGGAAGAAAATGTAGTTTTAGGTTTAGTTGTAGAATTTCAAACATCAAAATCAATTTCAAAACTGTGCAAACCTTAAAATATGAATATTTTGAATCTACGATTTATGATTTATATCCATTTCGATTTGAAGATTGAATTTTACGATTTATGATTTGAATCAAATTTTGAAAACCTTGATAAAAACAAATAACAGTGATATATTTTCCCATATTTCATTAATATTTTTGCCATGCCTATAGACGTATGGGTCTTTTAAGCGTTGTTATGACTGAGCAGGCATTACCATCAGTGTAGCAAATGTCAAGCAAAATAAATTGTGGAAAAGTCGATATTAACCCCAACAGTGAACAAAATAACATATAAAGGGGAGCACAACCATCCTATGCTAGCAACCCGCAACTTGCAAGCTGGAATGCCTCGTAATTTGGTGCTGCCAACTACCAGGCAAAACAACACTACAGAGAAAGAAGGAGGCTGTACTGACAATTCAGATAGTGTGGTAATATCAAGGTTCGAAATTCCGTTTTCCGTTTCCGTTCCGGTCATTGGTAATTTTAAAATTTCGGTTCCGTTTCGGAAATTTCGAAAGTTCCGTTTTAATTCCGGTTTTCTAATTCCGGTACCTTTTTTGTTTTAATTTGTTATTTCGCTAATAAATATTCAATACTATCATAAATTTATAGTACATTTTTTAAATTACATATAAAATACACTTTGATTAAAAAACCATTGTTTAAAAAGTCTGTATTGTTCATTTGAGATTTTAAAATTTTGGTCAATTTTTGAAATTTTTATTATGATTCGATGTAAATTAAAAAAAATATAACAACTTTTTTATTCATACACATGATTTTTTGTCAATCTATTTATTGTCATGTTTAATTTGTTTTTCTTTTTTAATTGCTATATGCTTGTTGTATTTTTTTTATTTTTTTATAAATTTTTTTCAATATTTGAAAATCAAATCCGGAATTTAGACCGGAACCGGAATTTTGACCGGATTCCGTTCCGGTCGGAATAACCGGAATTCCGCCGGAATTTTGAACCTGGGGTAATATACCCTTCTCTGCGTGGGTGATGTGTAGCATCATTTGTCCAATAATGACCTACCCTAACTATTTTTGTTCCAATATTCATACTTCCAGTTGAATACTTGAATGGATAACATCTCAGGAGGTAAAAGACATAGGATTTATGCCCCTACAGTTGATTTGTTTAATGCTTGTTTGGGTGCATTTTTGAATTTCTCAAGTTAAGCAGTTGATTTATAAGATTTCTGTAAATACTACCAATATAGTAATCATACATACCATTTATATAAGTATTTTCAGTACCCTCTGAAAAATTATCTACAAGTCAGTGTTACTTCCATTATTTTTACCCAAATTAAAATGTAGGAACTGTGTGGATGGCTACTGCACATGCCTTCACGGCAATAGTGGGATCTGGTGTACTAACATTGCCATGGAGTGTTGCCCAGCCTGGATGGCTATCTGGTGTTCTTGTTCTTCTGCTATTTTCTTTTGTAACCTGTTACACAGCTACTCACCTTTTGGATTGTTATCGAGCTCCTTACCCTGTTCAATGGGAGTAAAAATTATAAATATCATGATGCCATAAAAGCATTTTTTGGTCAGCTCTATATAGTTTTTGGTCGACTGATAGTGGTAAATCATATTTACCTTCATATGTCATAAGATTTCAATTAGAAGGTGTTAGACTCATGCTGATGCGGAGAATCGTTAAAATAAGTTGGATCCCCAAATGCTTTTTCTTCTTGATGATGATCAAAATGATCCCCACTGCTGCAGATACAAGTGCTTTTCATTTAAGCGGGCAATATTTGAAGATACATTACCTAGTTATCAGTCTATGTTTAGTAGTTCGTCAGTTATACAAATAGCCAACAATATTATATAAATGTATACATTAGAGTTCATTCCCCATTCCCCGTTTGGTCCCTTCTGAGGGGATCGACTCGTTAACTGCTCCGCCTTCTTCGGAAGAAATCCCTGCCTGCGTCTTCACTCTTAGTAAGGACAGTGTCAGTGGCCCTGATGGCTTCAACGGCTCTTTCTATCGGAGTGTTTGGCCTATCATTCAGGAGGACTTCTGCTTGGCCATCCAGCAATTCTTTTCCGGCAGCATTCTTCCCATTAGTTGGTCTTCCACCAACTTGGTCCTTATTCCGAAATGTGATAACCCTCGTTCATGCGCGGATTTTCGACCAATCAGCCTATGTAATTTCTCCAACAAAGTGATTTCCAAGGTTTTGGCCATTCGTTTAGCTCCGTTCCTTGATCGCATCATCTCATCTTCTCAGGCGGGTTTTGTTAAAGGACGTTTAATCACTGATAACGTCCTGTTGGCTCAAGAGCTTATTTCCCAGATTGACCGGAAGGTAAGGGGCTCTAATGTTGTCTTCAAGCTTGATATGGCTAAGGCATATGATCGTATGTCTTGGTTTTTTGTCATTAGAGTTCTGCGGGCCTTTGGGTTTCCTGAAACCCTTATCGATTTGGTTTGGAGGCTTATCTCTAACTGTTGGTTCTTCGTGCTGATTAACGGATCGGCCTACGGATTCTTTCGGGCGGGTAGAGGTCTCCGTCAGGGGGATCCTCTATCTCCATCTCTTTTCGTCATCGCGGCTGAAGCTCTCATTCGAGAGATTCACACCCTAACGATTTTCGGTCAGGTTCACCGTTTTGGCCTTCCGAGAGGGTGCTCTCTCGTCTCTTCCTTATCTTTTGCGGACGACATTGTTATTTTCTCAAACGGCAATCGTTCGTCCGTTCGCCGGCTTCTTTGCTTCATACATCAGTATGAGTGATGTTCGGGTCAGCTCGTTAACTAATCGAAGAGTTGCTTCATTCATGCGAAGGACATGGATCCTTCCCGGGTTACATGGGTCCACTCCTTCACCGGTTTCAGGGCGGATTCCCTTCCTCTTCCGTACTTGGGTGTAGTTCTTTACAGAGGTAGGAAATTAAACGCTATTTTTGACCCCTTGACGGATAAGGTTAGGGGTAAGATTTTGCGTTGGAACGCATCGCTTCTTTCTCAGGCAGGAAGACTTGTGCCTATTAAGTCCGTTTTAGGCTCGCTAGGTTCTCATGTCTTCGCTGCGATGTCCCCCACCGATTCTTTCTTCCGTTCTTTCCGATCCTTGGCCTCTTCCTTTTTTTGGAGATCAAAGGTTGACAACCATCGTCATCACTGGGTTTCATGGCGTGGTCTGTCGTCCCAAGAACGAGGGCGGTCTTGGTGTGCGTAACCCCAAGGACATTTGTTCGGCTTTTGCATGCAAGTTGTGGTGCAGATTTAGGGCAAACGATTCCTTATGGGCGATGTTCCTGCATGCCAAGTACCGAAGGCTGGCCTCCGCTGGCTATTCTGGGTCTCCAAGTTTCGCTAGTGAGACTTGGAAGCATATGCAATCGATCAAATCTTTCTCTGACTCTCACGGAGGCCTTTCCGGTTGGGATGGTGCAACGTTTTCCATCTTCAAAGCGTGGAGTTCCACTCGTACACGGGCTCCGGTGGTCCCTCTATTCTCTTTCATATGGGACGCTAGAATCCCTCCTAAAGTGTCCTTGTTTATGTGGCGAACTCTTCATAAGGGGTTACCGGTTGATGAGAACCTTCAACGGATTGGCATTCCTTTCGTATCTCGTTGCAGGTGCTGCGGCAACGGGGCGTCCGAATTTTCTGATCATTTACTCTTTTCGGGCTTCTCAGCTAGAGCCTGTTGGAATTATTTCGGAAATCTGATAGGCATCCGAGAAAGATACGGCTCGCCGGGTGACTTACAGAGCACCTGGTGGAACGGAATCTCTGGTAAATCTTTGCGCTCTGTCATTTTTCGCTTGATTCCTTGTCTGATCTGCTGGCATCTTTGGTGTGCGCGAAATAAGGCCATATTTGACGAATCTTTCATGGATCCCGCTTCCATTATTCGTCGGGTTAGAAAAGATGTTTTTTTGGTTTTTCGTGGTAGACCTTTCAAGGGATCGGTTAGCTCCCGCTCTGGCCCACTTGTGCCCCTTCTGTCTATTTCCTGTTCTAGTCCTTCCGATAGAGCGGGAATTGGTTGACGCTAGGTTACGAGCCAGGTGGTGCTGGCGCTTCCTTCCCCTTTCCCCCCCTTTTTCCTTCTTATTTCACTGCTATTGGTTTCAGGTTTAGGTATTTCTTGTTTGGCTGGAGCTGGTTTTTCTCTCTTTCTGGTTCGGAGCAAGGGATGGCTCGGATTGCTTTCTTTCGGATCTCTGCTCATCTGTCGTTTTTTGGGTTTTGTTCGGTTTTATGTCTTTCTCTATTTGTTCCGCTGGGTTTTTTTGCTTTTCGGTTTTTTATCTTTTGATGTTTCTCCGGGTTTTTTGGGTTTTTCTTCTTTTGTTACCCGTCAGGATTGTTGACGGCTTTTGTCGTATGTTGGTTTTCATCTGTTGTTACCCGTCATGCTTGTTGGCGGTTTTTGAGGTATATTTATAAAATATCTTTTCTCTTCAATATATATATATATATATATATATATATATATATATATATAATGGAGCATGTAATTAATGGTTATCTAATTTCAGCAGCAATGTATGATTACATGAATAATGGGGGAGAAGGAACAAATAGAATAATGGAGCATCTAATCACCTGCTATGAAAAATCAGACCAAACATACATTTGAAGAGAGGGACCCTTAAAATCTTAGAGTGATATGAAAGCAAATGGATATTAAGAATGTTGATTTTGTTGATGAAAACAAAAGGCTGAGATTACTTACTGTATCCCTTTTCTGTTGTTTTTTTCTCTCCTTCTTTCCCTTTTTACCTTTCGTCCTATTTTTAAAAGATTATCTAAACCCTTAATAAACATGTATATAGTAGTTCGTGGGTGCGGCGCAGTGGAAAGGAGGCTTGCGATCTGCTAAAAAGACCAGCTTCGATTCCTACCATGTGCTTCCCTATCCTATATAAATTTACCCGAGGGTATGGAGGCTTGGATCAGCGGACGACTTTAGTATACCCTCCTTAGGAGTTTACCGGTCCGTCGGGTTCTCCTAGGTATTAAAAAAAAAAAAAAGTATATAGTTTAATCCTTACTGTCCGTTACTAGAGTGAAATATAGAGACTGCCACCTGGAACTTGTTGTACATTCAACATTTTGACATTATGACAAAAGTCCAACCATAAATATTTTTAAATTTTCTAATATTCCCTTGTTGCCTTAAAATTTTGATAACAGTGTTCATCTCTCCTTTAGTTATCATCATCTTCAAATTATTTCAAAAAAAAAAAGTATGGAAAACGATTGGGATTTAATGTCAATTGTAAGAAGTTGTTCGAAGATCAATAAAATGTCAACTGTAATGGATTCTCCAAAGCTTGTGCCTAAAATTTCCATAAGCCATGAAACTGCTCCTACTGCTAGTTTTCAAAAGTTTCCAGTTAATAGCTTAACCATTTCTGGATCAGAAGCTTCACTTTCAGCTTCAGCCAAAGTTTTAGGTCTAGACGCACCAGTCCAACGTCTGCAGGAACAAGGGTTGGCACCTCCAACTCCAACTCCAACAGGTTACAAGACAAACACGGAAGAAAAGAAAACGTAATTTTTAATATATGTATTTTTCAAATTTTTTTTTCTTTTTCACTTTGGAAGTGGTAGACTTAGTTATTTACTAAAAAATAACTGACTTTGCAAAAATGAAAAATATGTACTCCGTTAGGAGATGTAAGAGACAGCCCATTGAAAAGTTGATGATCATAGAAGTGAGGAGCAATTACAATGATACATGGTGTTGGCGTAAATATGGCAAAAAGTTAAATAAACTTTCTCCCTTTCCGAGGTATGTCAAATTTGCTTAATTTTTTGTTCCATTTCTCCAATATCAAATTTGAAAGGTACCCATATTTGTAATAATTTGATATTTTAGACGTTTGAGCAGTTTAATTAACTGTAAATTTGGCAGAAAATGGAGAATTTAGTACTCAATTCTAAGACTTTTATTTTAGAATAAAATGCTTCATTTTGTGATAATCAGAAAAAGAGGATTAAAAACAATTCCACACAGTAGTTAGGATAGGAAATCCAATTTACTTTTTGGAAATATATGATACTTTACTTCTTTTTTATCTTGTTATTTTTGTTGTTTTGTTTTCTTCAGTTTATTTACATTTATAACGTATTATTTGACTCGGTAGATTTTCATATAACATTACACACTAAAACGAATTATAGAAAATGTAAATTAAATTACTTTTTGAAACTTATATTTTATTAAATGGTATTTAAATTAAACTGCTATAGAATAAAAATACACGTGAATTTTCAGTTATTAAAAGAATAAATTCAACATGCAGCGAGTTAAAAACAAAGATATGGTAATGAATTTGTTTCCATGAAACAATGGATCATTATTTTTGTTATGTTATGAACAACTGAATCACAGTAATACATAGGATAAATAAATTTTATTGTCACATCGACGCATTAATAACGAATCTTTTATTTTGTAGTGTTTCGAGCAGACCGATTAAAATTTCTTTATTTCGACTATGTTTCTGATAAATATAGTGTTTTTGATTAAGTAATCAGAAACTCTTTTAATTCGATCGTACAAAATTTTCAATTACCTTATTTTTTTCATACCTGAAAAAGTATGGGTCTTTCAAGTGTTGTTCTGGATGAACAGACATTACTATAGGTGCAGCACAACAAAAGAATGCCAAGCAAAAAAATATGTGGAAAAGTCGATGCTAGACCCAGCAATGCAAAAAATAACATATAAAGGAGAGCACAACCATCCTATACCAACAACCCGCAACTCACGAGCTAGAATGCCTTGTAATTCTGTGCTGCCAACTCCCATGCAGAACAACACTGCAGTGAAAGAAGGCTGTAATGAAAATTCTAGTGCGCTTCTTAATGTCGATTTGGACTTTTCTTGGGATCCCGAAATGCTTTCTCTTCTAGATGATGATCAAAACGATCCCAAAGATGATTTGAAGAATACTATACTGATGTAGGTTCAAGTGCTGCTCATTTCAGTGCCAATATTTGAAGATACATACATGGTTATCAGTCTATGTTTAGCAGTCCCTTAGTAATATATATAACTACCAACATTATGTATATGTAGTGATAAGATAGGAATGCATAATCGCATGGCAGTAGGGGGAGAGGGAAGAAATAGGATAATGGAGCATGTAATTATTCATTACCTAATTCACTTTCTTCCCTTTGTTTTTGTAAAATCTTGTTGAAGTATTTAAGGTAGTAAAAAATTGTATGTAAATATGCATCATTTAATTTGCATTGTTCAGCTTTTGCATTGTGTACTTAATTATAAACGGAACATACTTAATTATAAATGGAACATCTCCATATCTTGATGAAGAAAAAACGGTGATGCTGGTTTTGGCAAAAACATATATTGCTTATTAGAAAAACATGTGCAAAGATATTTATACAAATCAGTGTATTTCATACTTTAGAATATCTTCAACATACACATTTCAATTGCATCTTCCTCACAGTACATAATTAAAGTATAACCAGATTGCGAGGAAATTTTAACAATTGGACTACATGCTTGTCAAAGATATATGACAAATAGTTTGATGATGTCTTTTGCAAGTACAGTCAAATAGTTCGATTTTGATGTTCAAATAACCTCGGCTACACAACATTTGCAGTTTGAAATTATCGAGTAGGAAACTGCAAATGATACATTTGAAAATATAGAGCATGGTGGTCATTATAAAATAAAATTAGAACGTATTTTGATGTAAACTAGATATCCAATTGTCTAAAATTTGAGTTATGCATGATGATAATTTGTATTGTCTTCCAAATAATATTCCTACTTATTAAAATCATTCGACAATTGTAGTCAGAATACCAGTTAAGTTATGATTGGTAAAAGATTATTGTGTGACATAATAATTTTTAGGGTTTTTGGGATTATGATTTTTGCTCTCTCTCTCACAAACTATTTTGATCCATGACCAGCTTTTGAAATGTAGTTCAAACAGCTGGGCATTGAATTATTTACAAAAGATAACAGGAGCTTGTTATACATAAAGCAATTTTGCAATGCTAACAAAATTTGACTTCTGCAGCATAGAAAATAGAAATTTACCCAAATCTTTTTGTCACTTTGTGCCTGTTGGGTGCATTTCCACCACCGGACCAGAAGCAAGGGAAAGATGCCACCGGACCGGACGAAGGAAAGCCAATACCGAACCAACCTTTTCTCGTACCAGCCGAACCAAACCCCAGCCTCTACCACCGAACCAAAGCCTCTCCTCCATCACCGGACCAACCCTCACACCACCTACTACCGGTCCAAACGACATACCAACTCCTAACCGAACCAACCGAGGCACCGAACCAACCCATATCCTCACCACTACCGAACCATCTCACCTCCAAGACCAAGCCGGACCAACCACCACCGAAGCAGGACCTTGCCGATCCAACGTTGCCAGACCAGATTGCTTCAGCCCAGGCCCACCAGCAGCCATATACGTCCAAGACCCCTGCTCTCAGCCTCACTCTATAAATAGAGGGGCAGAGGTACAACAATGGGGACAAGTTTGAGAGTTCAAGCACGGACGGAACTTTCAAACAACTTTCATATACTTGTATGCAAAGCTTTGTACTTGTAATTTGAAGAGAAAAAGAGAATAACATATAGAGTGGACGTAGGCACATTTTGGCCGAACCAGTATAAATCTGTGTGTCTTTTACAGTTTAGTCCATCTATTTTATATATTTGCATAAATCACCCAAATCACTAAGAACAACACATAATCAACTAAATCGTACGACTTGGAGATATTTGCCCATTTTTTGTGCAAACATTTTTGGTGCTTTCACTGAGAACAGGAGCTCGAAGCTTCAGCTTCTCCCACTTAACCTTTTTCCTATCAACATCATTCATTGCTTGGAAAACATGCCTCCTGGACGGAAGGAAGATGCTAACAAAGGAAAGAACATCGCAACTGGCAGTATCCAAGATCCAGTGATCAGAGACCAAGACAATCGTCCGGTTCCAACAGCAAATGTAAATCAGGCAAATCCGACAGCCCATACTACGGAACAATCAGTTACAAGGGCGAATCTGGACAGGGTTGTGGCTGAAATAACTAACCACTTCGCATCTCAACAAGAAGCCTTGGTGGATCAACTCTTGTCACGCTTAAGGGATGTTGAAGAAACCAACCGCAACACTGAATCATGGGGTGATTCCCGGTCTGGAGGATCTAGGAGACGACAAAGGTCTTTCTTCTTCGAAGAGGATAACAACAGAAACAGCTATGGTAGGAGCCGAGCCCGGACTCAGCCCGAATTCCGACCCGAGGAAACGCTTGGAACCGAACCCAACGTGGGAGGTACCAGGAAAGGGTCGGATGTAGCTGAGCCCGCCACGCTACCTAACCATGGAAACACCAAGGGACGGGGCCGAGCTGGAGTTTAGCCCGAAGTTGGACCCGAGGAAGTGCTGAGAAGAGAACCCAACCGGGAAAGGTCAGGGCAAGGGCCAACTGTGGCTGGCCCCAGCAAGCCCCCGGAAGACCAGAGGCAGCCGTTGGAGAATGTTAGGAGTGATAGACGATACCATCCCTACAGGTCATCTGGACGGAATCAATCCCGCAGGGAAGAACCAAACTCATTTCTATCCGCTCCAAGTTCTGATGAAAGGATGACGCGATTGTTCAGAGAGTGCGTCCAACGGGAACAAAGGGATCGGTGGATCGGTGCTAGGGTAACCAGCCCATTCACCCGCAATATCGAAAATGCCATCACCCCTCGGGAATGGAAAATGCCAACGATGGAACCTTACAAGGGAACCTCTGACCCCGTTGTACACTTGCAGAGATAGACACAGCATATGCTAATGAGCGGAGCAACAGAGGGAGTGTTGTGTAAATGCTTTCCACTATTCTTTGCAGATCTAGCTACCTCTTGGTTCTGCCATCTGCACCAAGGATCCATCAGCTCATGGGAAATGTTGAAAGAAAAGTTCATCGGCCAGTTCCGCATTCATATGGAACAACCCAAGGACGCTTATTCCCTATCTAATATCAAACAGAAGCCGGGGAGACAGTGCAACAATATCTAACCCGATTCAACGCTGCAGCAGCCGCAGTCTAAGATGCCGACGAGAAACTTATCCTAATGGCCCTTTACAGTGGTGTGCATCCGGATACTAAGTTTCCTAGGAGATTAACGAAAGAAAAGCCAGCTACCTTACCCGATTTCTTCTACGAAGTCGGGAAATATATGAGACTTGAAGACGCTGCCATTGAAAGACAGACAGGGCAACAAACCAAGGCAGCTCATGGCAACACATCCGCAATAGCAAAGGACGTTCGAAGAAATGACTCTAGAGATAGTGCTGGGGGCAAGAAGGGGGAAAAGCGCTTATATAGGCCAGGACCAAGATTTGACTCTTACACTTCTTTAAATGAAACAATCGAAAACATCTTCTTGGCCACCCAAGACGAAGTTAGATACAAGCGCCCCCCGCACAAGAAAGAATCAGATAATGCAATTAAGTCTGAAAGTTCTGCCGCTTCCACGAATCTCATGGGCATGACACCAATGAATGCAATCATCTCCGGGACTTGATTGAAAAACACATCAGAAGGAAGAGACTAGAACGCTATGTGAAAGGTCAGAACAGGACTTCAACTCCTGCCAATGAGAACCCAGGCTGCCCCTCCCGGAAGTAGGCGGAGGAAATCGCAACACCAGCGGCTCTAGTCAAGAGAAGATAGTGATCCTTACCATATCAGGAGGCCCACACATCGCCAACGGAAGCTGGACAGAGATGGAGAGATACGGTAAGTCACTTAGAAACAATGAAGGCTACGTTAATTCTGTTACAGAAGAACGCCACCCGAAACGGAAAGAGAATGATGACATCACATTCAGTAGGCGTGATCTAGAGGAAAGGCAGTACCCTTACATGGATCCTATGGTCATCTCTGCCTGGTTCGGTCCAGCCAAGGTTTTCCGAATTCTAGTAGACACTGGAAGCTCAGTAAATATCCTATTCAAGCATGCTTTCGACAAAATGAAACTGTCAATGAAGAACGTGTCTCCCTGCAGCAAACCACTACATGGATTCACTAGAGATGCGAAGATGCCCCTCGGGCAACTGGACCTCTTTGTCGAAATAGGAAGTCATCCCCGCTCCATTGTGCGAAAATAAACATTTGTGCTAATAGAGAACCACTCGGTCTACAACGCCTTTTTGGGAAGGCCAGCCTTGTCTGACTTCCAAATTGTCCTAGCCCCGTGGTGCCTGAAGATGAAATTTCCAACGGACAACGGGATAGGAGAAATAGAGGGAGATCAAGACGCTGCTCGAGATTGCTATGTGACTGAACTTCGCAATAACCGCAGGAAGGATAAAGGGAAGGATGCAGAGACTTCTCTCTGCAAGAAAAACTTGGAAGCATAGCAATTAAAGAAAGCCCATCCTCTTCGATATACCAGCAATCCTTTCAACGAATTAGACCCCAGGGACAAGGAGGAGGAGGTCACCACCGAGCCTGCAGAGGCTATGGAATTTGTATCTGTAGACAAACACGATCTAAGTAAACTGCTGTGAGTCAGGTCTCAGTTAAGAACGGAATTGAAGGATCAACTCGTCGATTTTCTTCGCCACAACATGGATGTATTTGCATGGACTCACGCTGACATGACCGGAATCTCCCCAGACGTAGCATGCCACGTACTGAACATCGATCCCACCAAGGTGCCAGTAAAACAGAAAAAGAGAAGCATGGGGGCAGAACGATCAGCAGCCCTCGAGGAAGAAGTAAAGAATCTACTTGCTAATAACTTCATACGAGAAGCCATCTACCCAGAATGGATCGCCAACCCGGTACTGGTAAAGAAGGCTAATGGGAAGTGGCGAACATGCATCGACTTCTCCAACTTAAATGACGCTTGCCCGAAGGACTGCTTCCCACTCCCCCGAACCGACCAAATCGTGGACAGCACAGCCGGACACGAACTCTTATCCTTTATGGACGCATACTCAGGATATAACCAGATCCCTATGCTTGCCCCCGATCAAGACCACACTAGTTTCATCACTGACCGGGGATTTTACTGCTACAGAGTAATGCCTTTTGGACTTAAAAATGCCGGAGCTACTTATCAGCGCCTCGTCAACAAGATGTTTGCGGAATTAATAGGACGAACTATGAAAGTTTATGTGGATGACATGCTGGTATCGAGAAAAGCCAACGATCATATAAACCACCTGGAGGAGATGTTTCAAGTACTTCGTCAATATGGAATGAAGTTGAATCCTCTAAAGTGCTCATTCGGAGTATCGTCGGGAAAGTTCTTGGGATTCGTCGTCCATGTCCGGGGGATTAAAGCAAACCCCGAACAAGTCTGGGGTTTGCAAGGTATCAAGATACCATCCACTCGAAGAGAGATGCAAAGCCTAAACGGGAAAGTGGCCGCCCTAAGCAGGTTCATCTCTAAAGAAACCGACAAATGCATCCCTTTCTTTGAAGCTCTAAAGAAAGACAAAGGAAAGTTCGAATGAACTGACGAATGCGCGATAGCCTTCCTTAACTTAATCGAACACCTCCAAAGACCACCAGTACTCTCAACACCAAATGAAGGCGAGGAACTATACCTATACCTTGCTGTATCATCCCATGCTTTAAACACCGCTTTGGTGAGAGAAGACAACCACGCACAGCGGCCCGTATACTTTGTAAGCAAGAGATTTACAGGGGCAGAAGCCAGATACCCTAAACTTGAAAAGCTAGCATACTGTTTGCTAATCACGTCACGGAAACTGTGACACTATTTCCAATCTCATTCCATCAGAGTTTTAACCGATCAACCGCTAAGGCAGGTACTCCATCGCCCCGACACTTCTGGACGACTACTTAAATGGTGCATTGAACCGAGTCAATATGATATCACCTACCACCCTCGCACCGCCATCAAGGGACAAGCCATGGCCGATTTCATTGTCGAATTCACTATCAACAAAGGTAAAGATCGATCTGAAATAACAAAAGATATCAAGTGGAATCTCTTTGTAGATGGAGCATCAAACGAGCAGGGCTCGGCGGCAGGTATTGTGATAATTACCCCCGGGGGAAGGAAGCTGCACTATGCTCTAAGGTTGGAATTCGCTGCCACCAATAACGATGCGGAATATGAAGCAGTAATAGCTGGATTAGAACATGCCTTAGAGATTGGAGTCAGTTCTCTATGTATTCATAGTGATTCACAACTTATTGTAAACCAAATACTAGGAGAATTCCAGACTCGAGGAGAACGACTCACAGCATATTTAAAGAAGACCAAGCTGCTGCTCGGTCAATTGAATCACTATTTAATCAAACACATTACTCGAGGAGAGAATCAGGAGGCCGATGAACTAGCAATGCAAGCTAGCATGAAAGACGGCACCACTTCCGGAATAGTAACCATCTCAAAGCAACTAACCCCGAGTTTCGAGCAAGTGAATCTGATAACTGCAATCAAAGAGGAAACTTGGATGACTCCCATCCAAAAATACTTACAAAGTGGCACACCTCCCAACGGGCGTAACGAATATAAGAAAATCTTGAGGAAAGCTTCCCGCTACACGATACAAGAAGGCATTCTCTATCGACGAGGCTTCTCTAATCCCTTATTAAGGTGTGTCGCTGGAAGGGAAGCCAAGGAAATCTGATCCAACATCCATCAAGGAAGTTGCAAAGATCACACTGGTGGGAAGACTCTGGCAAAGAAGACACTCCGATATGGATATTACTGGCCCACCTTAAGCAAAGACGTCCTAGACTTCGTCAGGAGATGTGACATATGTCAGAAATTTGCTAAGATTCCTCGACTGCCAACAAACGAAATTACTCAAATGACCAGCCCTTGGCCCTTTGCAGTATGGGGAATTGACTTGGTTGGCGAACTGTCGATGGGCCGAGGCGGAGCCAAATATGCCATAGTGGCAGTTGACTATTTCACCAAATGGGTGGAAGCTGAGCCTCTAAATAAAATATCTTCGGCAAAAGTTATTAACTTCGCGATCAAAAATGTTTTATGCAGGTACGGGGTTTCACTCAAAATCATATCGGACAATGGACTTCAATTTGACGGCAAGGAATTCATCGACTGGTGCCGAGAGCATAGAATTCACAAAAGCTTCTCATCTGTAGCTTATCCCCAGGCAAACAGACAAGTCGAAGCTGTCAACAAAATTCTCAAAACTCTAATCAAGAAGAAACTTGAAAAGTCAAAAGGCGCTTGGGTGGATGAACTTCCTACGGCACTTTGGGCCTACCGCACATCTTACAAAACATCAACAGGACATACTCCTTTCTCTTTGGCATACGGATCGGAGGCTATGCTCCCAGTTGAAACTGTAGTGCCTTCCCATCGTAGGATCCACTATAACCCAGAAGAGAACGAAGAACTCCTCCACATGTCTTTGGATCTAATTGAAGAGAGAAGAAACGATGCAGCACTCAAAGCGGCATCTCACAAGCAAAAAGTGGCAGCATAATACAACTTCAAAGTCAAACACCGCAGCTTACAAGAAGGAGATCTTGTCCTCAAACGGATCTTTCCGCGCCCCGGAGCGCTAGATCCAATCTTGGACGGACCCTATGTAATTCATAAAGATCTCCACAACGGAGCTTATATTTTGTCAACAGTGGACGGAGAGGTGTTCCATAGGGCATGGAACATCCAACACCTTTGTCGATACTTTTCTTAACTTGTACTGCCCATATGAAGTGAATTAATAAAGAGAATCAGTGGACGTAGGCATTTTCGTGCCGAACCACTCTAAAAATCTTGTCTCTTTTTTAACTTGTTCCTTTATATCTTGGCTGCTTGTTAAGCTTTATCCTTTTCTGTTGAACATAATCCTGTATAATGGCATTTCCATTCTGGACACTTCACAGCACAACCTCACCTGGACAAGACCTAGCAGGTACTATACGAATCCATGCCCTCGTCAATGAGACACTTTTGCTCCAGCATCCCTCTGCTGCGGGTTAACTCATTGCTCGCGACGGCCGTCAAAGCCAACTGTAATGAGCCGATCATAAGCCACCGAGAAGGCCGACTATAGCCGAGGCAGCTCATTACGGCGTTCGGCTCGCCGGCGACTGTGAATCGATTATAAGCCCCAACATAAGGTGTGGCCAGCCAGGGGCAGTTCACAGTTGACGATCGGCACCCACGCTAGCCGGCCACGGTAAATCGAATAATACCCACGATTATGGGCCATAATGGCCCGGGTAGTTACTGTGCACGATCTCGGCTCTGATGTGTCTTAAGTACGGCTGTGGTAAAAAAGAAAACTCCCTACGGAGGTGTAAGATGGGTGACGAATGTCTCCAAGACCCACAGCTAGGAAAAGTGACTACAAAACCCGTTTGCCACAAACTTAAGCACATCGAAGGCCTTCCGTGATTGGAAGTTTTACTATTTCTTATATTTCCATTTTATTTATAAAAACTTTCCTCCTATCCTCTATAACGATCACTAAAGTACAGGACACAAAATGGGAGAGACTCGCTAGTGGAAATGAGAACTCACAACTGGATAACAGGTCACTCAGCTGCATTCCATCCTCAGTCACACAAGACATTCAAAGCTACCGTCTACAACTAAAACATGAAGGGCGGTACTTCCTTTTCTTATACATAAACATGTAGCTATAGCCTATTCACACAGCACACTAACATTGCGAGACATGAAATTATATTTTAAGCAAGAGCTTAGCATCAAACACGATTAAAGCACATGCATATACACAGCTATATTTCTTATGCAACACATCAAAATAACGACGGCATTCAAATATGACAGAATCAATTTATGTTATAAAATTATATAAGAATGAAATCATTCGCTACAATGACATAATTACATAATTACAGCCTGAAAGTACATTAATATTTTGGACTAGTATATTCAGGAATGCCAAGTAAACCAAAAAAGTAGTCAGTCGTAGCAGGGCTCCGCCTTTATCCTGCTAGCCCTCTGGGACCTACTTGACCGTTGGATCAGAGCTCCCGGCATGCTGGCCAGAGGTCCCACCTGTCCGATTCAGGAGAAGAATCCATCAGATAAATGATACGCAATCAAGTTAAGAAAAGATTGAGAGGGAAGACTTACCAGCATCTGCTCCTTGATCATCATCCCCCAACTGCACACCCACTTCCTCGGCGGTGAGCAGCCGCATGCCCTCCTTCACTGCCACTTTCTCCTCCTCAGTAAACTGGGCCGTGACCACATCCATTCTGAAAGCTACAACACCCTCCTTATCCGCCTCAGCCTTGGCCTCCTCCAAAGCCTGGAGATATATCCTAGCCATGACCCGGGGATAATCGTCCATCCAGGACAGGTTGCCCTTCTTCCAAGTATGGAAGTATATGTCCTGGAGCATCTCATCCATCATCCCCTCGTTCTCCTCAAACTCCCTCATTCGGGCCTCGGAAGCTGACAGCCTTACAACGACAGCATCTCTCTCCAATCGGTATCTTGAGCAGTCAGACTGAAGGGATTTCCGCATCGCCTCCATCTCCTCCTTCAGCTTGGCTTGAGAAAGCTCTGCGGCCTCAAGCCTCCGAGATAACTCCTCTATCTGCTCAAGATCCGCTCTCCGAACCTCATCCACCGTGGTAATGGCCATATCGATTCGTTCCTTGCAGGTGGCCTCCATTTTTCGCAGGACGGCTCTGCTAGCCTCCTCCATAGTTTTCTTTAGCCGCTTGGAGGCCGCCTCATGCTGGGAGATCTGAATGGCCTGATCGGCAAGCTGTTTGGCTTGATCGGAAATCATTAGCCGCAGCCGAACGTTAGCACTTTTGATTTCCTCTCCAGCCTTGACTAGTCGGGCGTGATGCCCCATCAACTTCTTGGTCTCTTCAGCCACCCGATCGTTGTTTTCCTTGGCCTCATCCCCTATAGTCATAATCTGTGTGGTCAACAAGTCGAGATCCAAAGACTTAGCCTCATCAAGCACCCTTACCATAGGATTGCGGGGTAGGAAGTGCTCACCGGTAACCTCATCGAAGGAAATATCATGAGAACTCGGGTCCAGATCTGGATGACCCGCAAATGGGTTACGAGCCAAGCCGGGACGATCAACATGAGTAACGGAAGGATTCTCTGATGGATGCGGAGATGGTATGAACTCAGTATCCTCCCCCGTGATGTCATGTATAGGCTGGGTTGGGGGGTGAGGTCCAAGTGAAGGTTCGAACATGGAACACCTCCTCTTTCTATTTTGGATATCCTCTTCAATGACTCCGAGAAGAGGACGGTAGCCGACTACGCCCCCGGAATGGTCAGTCGAAGGCTTCGGTTTAGCAGAAGCTTTGAAGAGTTTGAATTGCTCGAGGCAGTGCCGAATGTCTGATGTATTGGCCGCCTTACCTGTCCCTGGAATAAAAACCAAGTGTTACAAGTGTGCATGAGACTATAATCCAAGAAATATGTGAAGTTAAAAGAGAAGTCGAAAATTCACCTTGAACCGCCGGAGTTGCCCTAGCTGAAATGCTCTCAGAAGATGGACTGGCACCAGTCCCGGCCTTATCATATTTCTTTGGTTTCTCCACCAAGGCTGACCCTTCCTCCGATCCCTCAAAGGCTTGGCGGAAAGCATCATCCGTCCACTCTTGAATCTCACCCGCTTGCCCAGAGGTCAAGGCACCAACGCCACTACCACTCTGTCCTTCGCCACCGTTACCACCATCACCTTCTCCATCACCTCCGCTTTCCTCCTCGCCTCTTTCCTCCTCTCCACTTTCCTCCTCTGGAACATTTGGGCATGTGCTGAGAGAGGGTCCATCAAATTTCTTAAGCTGCTTCCCCCCGACGACTAGAGGTATCGAGAAGGGTCTCCTCTTGCTACTTTTTGTCGTGGCCCCTCCTTTGGTTTTGGCAGCTCTTTCCTCAGCCGTATCACTCTGCTTGACCACATACTGATGTGGTAGAATCAAGTTGTGTTCCAAAAGAGTGGCATTCCTGATTAGGTAAGAAGCTGACCTATCCCTTCCCGAAATGGCCTCTATCTCCACGGCCATCTGAACCAGGTGATCATTCTCCACGACCGCAAAGCCACCTATCGCTAGCAAGAAATAAAAACACATAAGAAAAAGCATCTCAGTCAGAATGGAAATTATAAATAAGCTTCAACTTACAGCTAGAGGTGAAGTGGTGGATCGAAATGGTGTCATCATGGACAAAGAACCATTCCTTCTTAAACATGGTAAACTTTGAATACAAGTCCAGGACCGGCTTGAAGGACACGGCCGATTCCAAGCTGATGTATGGAGACCCATTCTTGTAACCCCTCAAGTTATATAGATATCGAATTTCCCGGTTAGAAGGGGGCGCCCGTACTTTCTCTGGAAAATCACGAATAAGCACACCAAGATAGCATAGGAGTTGGGCTGGAGCTGGAAAGGGGCCACCTTCAAATAGGTGACGAAGCTAACTATCCAAGCATTGATTGGAGGAATGGCCCCGCACATGCAGTGGTACCTACTATAAGTGAAGTTTCCTTCGGAGGGATTATATGGCATGACCCCCTTCCCTGGCAACAACATGCGTGCTCTATCAATCCCAAAGGAGCGGAAGATAACATCAAGCTGCTCCTCTCTGAGAGAGCTAGGAAAGCAGTCAGGAGGAGAAATCAGAAGCTCTTGGGGACCATACCCATCTACTAGCGATCTCGGGGTGGGTTCGCAACGTTCCGGCCCTGGCTGAGCTGGGGGCACTGCGGAGGACTCCCCTTTGTCCTTGGATTTCCTTTTTTCTGATCGAGTTTCCACTTTATGAGACATTTATCTGCAATACAAGAAAGTACACCGTTAAAACATATAAACCATGTAGTCCGGGATTTCACTCGTAACTCAAACATCAGTTCAAGGGCAAAAGGTCATTCAGCAAGTTCATTCGGTACTTGAGGGCCCCGAACTCATTCGGTAAATCAAAGCTTTCAGGTTCATTCGGTACATGAGGTCCCCGAGTCCATTCGGTAATTAAAAACGAAAGTTCATTCGGCAGAGTAGGGCCTCACCTGGTTCGGCGAAGATAAGGGTTTGATTCGGCTAACACGTTCGAGTCGGCAGAAAAGATAGTTTGATCCGGCAAAGGCAGGGTGGTGGTTCGGCTGATGAGGAAAAAACGGAAGCGTTAGGCCTCTGTTTATAAGCAAATATCAATGACCGGACCAGTTGGATCGGCGTTAGAGACCGGATGGAAACACCCAAGTTCAAGACAAAGCACGCCATGTGCATGCACATGCCCTACTTTGGGGGGCAAGTGTTGGGCGCATTTCCACCACCGGACCAGAAGCAAGGGAAAGATGCCACCGGACCAGACGAAGGAAAGCCAATACCGAACCAACCTTTTCTCATGCCAGCCGAACCAAACCCCAGCCTCTACCACCGAACCAAAGCCTCTCCTCCATAGCCGGACCAACCCTGACACCACCTACTACCGGTCCAAACGATATACCAACTCCTAACCGAACCAACCGAGGCACCTAACTAACCCATATCCTCACCACTACCGAACCATCTCACCTCCAAGACCAAGCCGGACCAATCACCACCGAACCAGGACCTTGCCGATCCAACGTTGCCAGGCCAGATTGCTTCAGCCCAGGCCCACCAGCAGCCATATACGTCTAAGACCCCTGCCCCCAGCCTCACTCTATAAATAGAGGGACAGGGGTACAACAATGGGGACAAGTTTGAGAGCTCAAGCACGGACGGAACTTTCAAACAACTTTCATATACTTGTATGCAAAGCTTTGTACTTGTAATTTGAAGAGAAAAGGAGAATAACATATAGAGTGGACGTAGGCATGTTCTGGCCGAACCACTATAAATTTGTGCGTCTTTTACAGTTTAGTCCATCTATTTTATATATTTGCATAAATCACCCAAATCACTAAGAACAATACATAATCAACTAAATCGTACGACTTGGAGGTGTTTGCCCATTTTTTGTGCAAACATTGTGCCCAATTAATTAGCAAGACGAAGACATCTAATTAATTAGCAGAAACTCTGTCTCCCATTACTTTTACCCTAAGCTAAGCTGTACTAATATTGCCAAAGGTAAATGGTTTTACATACCATATATAACAGCTAGAATGATCACAAACAGAAAAAGCTTCTACTGGGTAATAAGATTCTTTGCAAACCCCAGCCTTTGGTGATAATAAATACGCACTGTTGATGTTCGTAACTGAAATTTCACCTCAAATTTCTCTGAAAACAATTAACACTAATATATTGGCATCGTATATCAAATTCACCATATGAGATACCGATGCACCGTGCTTCTTTTTTCTAATTAAATGAACACTATACCAACTTTTCTATTAATTTTGTTGAAAATGTAAGCGCATTATTTATCCTTTTAATAGCAGTTTATTTAGATATGTCATAATAGCATGTATACTATATGGTTTACGAATGTAATGAAAATTTTGGACTTTAGTTTAACATATATAATTTTTAACGTTGTTAACCCCGTTCCAGCCTACAAGTTAAGGGGCCCACGAGTTAAAGGAGTCAACGAGTTAAGGCCTGGGATGAGCCACGACTTAAGGTGTTTAACGGCTCAGGAAGGATCTACGACTCAGGAAGCCTCACGACTCATCGAGTCACCGACTCAATAAGTTAATGACCTAAAGCTCAAAGCGACTTAAAGGGTTACGAATCAAGGGGTTAACGGTTCACAAGGCAGGACGGCTCAATAAGTTACCGACTCATCAAAGGTATTGCCTCAGCGACTCAACAGGTCCACGACTCATCATAAGAAACGACTCAAGAGAATTGACGACCTAAGAAATGACTTGACGACTCATAACTCAGGATGACTCGTCCGCGACTTAAAGCCACGGAGTCATATTCCGTTGCTACAATGCATGTCCCAGTGAGAATTGACTCGCCAATGACTCAGGACTTGGCTTAGAATCCAGCAAGAGAATGAGCTAGTGAGAAGACCAAATGCTTAATCAGATAAGCCGGCCACGACTCAACTTGACTCGGCAACGGCTTAGCCTGAGTCGGTCACGACTCAGGACTTGGGCGAAAAACTTCTATCCAGATTTGCCTATAAATACATGGCCACCCCCAACATTCAAGGGACTTTTGGCTCATTCATTTCAAGCGCCGTTACTCTGCTGCCTTCTGAACTACTTCAACACCTTCAAGGAACTTCACGAAGAAATCAAACATGTCTAACATGTGTTCAAAGATTTGGATCGACATTGAAGTTTAGGCTACTTGTTCTAAGTCACTTGAAACTCAAAGTGTGTTGTAATCAAAGTGTAACTGCATTGACTTGTAATCAAATCGTCAATAAAGATATTCAAAGTGGACGTAGGCTCTCTCTTAAGCCGAACCACTATAAAATTGCTGTTGTTTACTGTTTTTTCACTATTATCTGCTTATAATCTGTTCCCGAGCTATCGGGTGGTGCTTTCACAATCTCACTTCATACACCGGGGTGTTAGCGTTCAAATTTTAGCGTTAACATTTTTGGTGCTTTCACTGAGAAGCTTTACTCAGGAGAACTATCATCATTGCTTCACAGAGGTTTGTAGAGAGAATTTCCTTGAAAACCAGAAGTCTATCCGAGATTATGGCTCCTGGAAGGAAAAGTAGATCTGTCAGATCTGGGAATATTCAAGAGGGAACCTCCGCTTCCCCTATATCAAATCAAGCCACTCCAGCTGTTGGGGTTACAAAGGCAGAGCTAGATGCTACAATCTTAGGGCTGAATCAACAGATCAATGCCCAAAATGCACAATTCGAGGCTCAGAATGCCCAGAATGCCCTAATTCTGAATAGGTTGAACGATTTGCTTGGGGCAAACCGTCAACCGGCAGGTAATGAAAGGAATTTTGCTTGCAACGTTCATGAGGCTGAAGAAAGGAATGCTCCTGAAAGGGCTGCTAGCTCCTTTGAACAAACACTTCCTGAGGTTGGTGGATCTAGAACTCGACATGATGAGGAGTATCTTTCTGGAATGGTCCGACAAATCATGAAAGAGAGTATGCAGAGGGTTGAAGACGAAAAAGAATGGGGTTTTGCCCCAAGTAAAACTCCATTTACTAAGAAAATCTTGAAGGCTGAATTCCCAAGGAAGTTTGTCCCTCTAACCATTCCAGCTTACAAAGGAACAAATGATCCGAACGAATTCTTGTATAAGTATGATTGGCACATGACAGGTGCCAGGGCTTCTGATGAAATAAAGTGCCGATATTTTCCCGTATACCTGGAAGGCGTAGCTCTGCTTTGGTTCACCAAGCTGCCAGTCCGATCTATCGATCAGTTTTCTGACTTAACCCAGAAGTTCAAAGAGCAGTTCAGACTATACGCTTCAAAAGCCAAAGATATTATGTCATTGTCAAGTTTAGAACAGAATCCGGGTGAAACTATCAGATCTTTCTTGAATCGCTTTAATATAGCGCTGGCCGAGGTGGACAATGCAGAACCACGGATGATCTTGACCTATCTAATGAGGGCCATCGACAAGTCGAGCGAATTTGGGAAATGACTAAACATGAAGGAACCAAATTCCCTTGAAAAATTCTATAAAAAAGCAGATGAATTCATGTGCTTGGAAAGCCGTCCCGTACCAGTAAAGGCAGTGCTGGAAAAAACTGAAGATAACACTGTTGCTCCACGCAAGAATGAATCTGTAGGGCAAAAAAGGGAAAATAACAATGGGAAGAAACAGAGTAATCTGAAGAAGCCCCGATCCTTCAAGCCATCAGAATATACTCCTTTATCAGATACGCCGGAGCGTATCTACCTTGCCACTAAAGATTCTATTGACTTTCCTAAACCTCCTCCTCTAAGGACCGGGAAAAAGGCTATACAGAGTGGGAAGTTCTGCCGCTTCCATAATCAACCCGGTCACGAGACCGACGAATGCCGCCAGTTGAAAAATCTGATTGAAGAGTTGCTAAGGGAAAACAAACTGCAGCTATTTGTGAAAAAGAATAGCAACAATCATGCTTCATCTAGTCAGGGGCAACAGGCTCCTACTCATCAGCCTAGGACGAGTGAGAAGGCTGCAGGGCATGAATCTGGAAGGCCCATTATCAATGTCATTACAGGAGGACCTCACCCAGCGAGCAGAAGCTGGGGTGAGATGGAAAGGTATACCCGAGCTTTAAAGTATGTACCGACCGAGGAAGATGTATTCGTTTTGGAAGGTGCTACGCCCTTGAAGCAACAAAGAACTTTCGATGATGATATTGTGTTCAAAGCTAGGGATTCCGCAGGCATTGAAGCTCCTACCTTGGATCCCTTAGTCATCTCGGCTGGTATCGGGCCACCTATTGTCAGAAGAGTTCTCATTGATTGTGGCGCATCCTGCAATATCCTCTTCAAGAAAACATTCGACCAAATGAAGATCCCTATGGCTGATGTGCAAGCCTCATTGCAGAAAATTGCCGGCTTCACTGGGGAGCCAAAGCAGCCGGTAGGAACCATTGATTTGTTTGTGGAACTTGGAGAAGGAGAGAGAAAAATGGTCCGCAAGCAAACTTTTGTGATTGTCGACGAATTTTCTGCTTATAATGCTTTCCTTGGTCGTCCAACTCTGGCAGCGTTCAAAGCTGTTCTTGCTCCGTGGTGCCTCACTATTAAATTCCCTACAGACAATGGAGTAGGATCATAAAAGGGGATCAAAATGCTGGGCGAGAATGTTATCTAACAGAGCTACGAGAAACCAGAAAAAGAGAAATGGGAAAGAATGCGGCAGCCCCAGTCCGCATTAAAGAACCAGCCTTGTAGCAATTACAGGGCGGACCCTGCACTGGCGAGCACAGCGGAGCAAGAAAAGAGATGGATCCTAGAAAAGTCAGTGCAGGGGAAAATAGAGTGGTACCAGTGGAAACGACAATACCAATACCTGTTGACCCAAAGGACCCAAACAAAGTGTTGAATGTGGGTTCGCAACTTAATGCGTCAATTCAGAATATCTTAATATCTTTTTTAAAGGCAAATTTGGATGTTTTTGCTTGGACTCATGCTGATATGTGCGGAATATCCCCGGAAGTTGCAGTGCACGCTCTAAATATTGATCCAAAATTTACACCTGTGAAGCAGAAAAGGAGAACTCAAGGCCCAGAAAGGTCGGCAGCATTAAAAGAAGAAGTTGATCGGCTCATGGAGAATAATTTTATCAAAGAATCAACCTATCCGAATTGGGTTTCAAATCCAGTGCTGGTTAAGAAAGCCAACGGAAAATGGAGAGTATGCATCGATTTTTCAGATCTAAACAAGGCCTGCCCCAAAGACTGCTTCCCATTACCCAGAATCGATCAACTGGTAGACGGAACAGCGGGACACGAATTGTTATCTTTTATGGATGCTTACTCCGGATATAACCAGATCATGATGCATGAGCCAGATCAGGAGGGCACGAGCTTTATCACCGATATTGGTCTTTACTGCTACAGAGTTATGCCTTTCGGGATGAAGAATGCAGGGGCAATATACCAAAGACTTGTTAATGCTATGTTCAAACCGCAATTAGGCAAGACTATGGAAGTCTACGTCGATGACATGTTAGTAAAGTCTAAGAAGGCAGTGGATCACATAGAACACTTAGCGGACATGTTCGCAATCCTCCGAAAATACGAAATGAAGCTCAATCCTTTGAAATGTTCATTTGGAGTGGAATCCGGCAAGTTTTTAGGTTTCATCGTGAGCACTAGGGGTATTGAGGCTAGTCCAGCTCAAATTACTGCATTAAAAGAAGTCAAAGCTCCTAGAACAAAGAAGGAATTGCAAAGTCTCAATGGAAAGGTCGCCGCCTTGATTCGGTTCATTTCCAAAGCCACAGATAAATGCATCCCATTCTTTGACGCCCTAAAGAAAGGAAAGAAAAACTTCGATTGGAGTCCCGAATGCCAAAAAGCTTTTGATGAATTGATCCGCCATATGGAAACGCCTCCAATACTTTCTAGGCCTGGCGATGGCGAGGATCTTCTTATATACTTGGTAGTATCATCTCATGCTTTAAGTGCAGCGCTGATACGAGAAAACAAGAGGATTCAACATCCAGTTTACTATATCAGCAAAAGACTCACTGGGGCAGAGATGAATTACTCTAAGTTGGAAAAACTCGCCTATTGCCTACTAATTGCATCTAGGAAGTTGAGGCAATATTTTCAAGCTCATCCTATCAGAGTCCTCACTGATCAACCTTTAAAGCAAGTCCTGTTTCGCCCTGAGACTTCGAGTCGCCTTCTAAAGTGGAATATTGAACTCAGTCAGTATGACATCACTTATCATCCCCGAAAAGCAATCAACGGACAAGCTTTAGCAGATTTCATCGCATAATTCACAGATAAGGGTAACAGTGAGGAGGAAACGGTCAACGATTCCCCAATCCAATGGAAGTTATATGTTGATGGTGCGAGAAACGACTACTGTTCTGGAGCCGGAGTTGTACTTGAAACCCCTGAAGTCTGATCATTATGCTATGCGCTAAGATTGGAATTTCCTTCAACAAACAATGAAGCAGAATACGAAGCCCTTATCGCTGGTTTAAGGATTGCTAAAGAATTAAACATCCGAGCGTTACAGATATTCAGTGATTCTCGGCTTATTGTATGCCAAGTCAAAATGGAATTCCAAGCAAAAGGGGGGAATCTGTCCGCCTACTTGTCAAAGGCTTGGGAACTCCTGGGTGATTTCGATCATTACATGATAAGTCACATTCCTCGAGAAGAAAACATGAAAGCAGATTCTCTCGCAAAGTATTCTAGCACAGGCGAAGCTCAATTTCTGGGGTTAACTCCAGTGGAGGTCTTGTCGACTCCTACCATTGATGAGATGGACATTGATTGGATCATGAGCATGTCTCGAGAGCAAGAATCATGGATGACTCCGATAACAGAATATCTGCTCAATGGATCCTTTCCAGGGAACTCAACAGAACGACAAAAGCTACTGAGAAAAGCCTCTCGATATATAATCCAGGATGGCCGATTATACAGACGGGGATTCTCAATGCCATTACTTCAATGTGTATCCAGGGAAGAGTCTAAAGCAATCCTAGCGGAGGTACACGGAGGAGAATGTGGTGACCATTCAGGTGGCCAAACATTAGCAAAGAAAATTCTCCGATACGGATATTTTTGGCCAGAAATTAATCGAGATGCAGCAGAGTAATCCTGAAAATGTGACAGATGCCAAAGATTCGCCAAAATTCCTAGAGCTCCTTCCACTGAACTCACACAGATGGTCAGTCCATGGCCGTTTGCAATATGGGGGATAGACCTTGTAGGACCGTTACCAACTGCCAAATCTGGAATTAAATATGCCATTGTTGCTGTAGATTATTTTACTAAATGGGCAGAAGCTGAACCACTGGCTACTATCACCTCAAAGAAGATGATAAGTTTTGTGACTAAAAACATCATTTGCAGATATTGTGTGCCTCAAAAAATAATTACAAACAATGGTACTAAGTTTGAAAGTGAAGAATTCCAAGATTTTTGCAAGCGATTCAAAATCCGAAAAAGCTTCTCAGCAGTGGCTCATCCGCAGGCAAACGGGCAAGTGGAAGCCGTGAATAAAATTATTAAGTCAACCATCAAAAATCAACTTGAAAGAGCAAAAGGTGGTTGGGTCGATAAGCTACCACTGGCACTATGGGCATACAGAACCACTCACAAAACTGCGACTGGGCACACCCCGTTTTCATTAGCATACGGGTCAGAGGCAATGATTCCGGTAGAAATAGAGGTCCCTTCACATGGAAGAATCCATTTCAATCAAGCAGAAAACGAAAAGCTACAGCTTGAAGCGCTAGATCTCCTTGATGAAAAAAGAGATGAGGCTAATCTCAGAATTGCAGCTCATCAGCAAAGGATAGCCAGACATTTCAATTCCAAAGTTCGCCAACGCAGCTTTGAGATTAGAGACCTAGGCCTGAGGAGAATTATGACAGCGATAGGTGTGTTTGGGCCAAATTGGGAAGGACCATATGTCATAGGTCAGAAGCTTCTTGACGGCACATTCAAACTCACTACTGTTGAAGGAGATCAAATTCCAAGGGCATGGAACAGCAATTATTTGCGTCCATACTTTACTTGAAAATTTTGTTGAAATATTGTAAAAAGAATTATGAATGTATGATTCTTGTAATTGAAGGCAATTGTAAAACTGATGCAAGTAAACAATGAAAATATATAAAGTGGATGTAGGCCCAATTTCCTGGCCGAACCACTATAAATCTTGTGTTCCTTATTATTATTACATGTTTGCTTTATTTTCGATATAAAAAGTACATAGGGTGTATTGCTGAAATGTCGATTTAAATTTTTGCAGACAATGGAAGTGAAACTTGCACATAATAAGACCAAGTGATTCTCGCCAAATTTCAAGTCACAAAAGCTCCGAATTCAAATCCTAGATAGGAAGTACTTCAATTGAACGGCCTATGATTTCGACAGAAACGGGCCTTTGCTAATAAATTGAGATCGTTTGAACAAACAAACATCCAATTAAGAGGCTGATGCTCGTTCTCACGAACTTGCCTGACAATGAAGTACACTTCCTTGGATTAAACAAGTTACTTAAAAAAAAAAGAGGATCGCTGAAAAGGCATAAGCAAGTGGACAAGGGAACAACCAAAGCCATCATCGGCAGCACAAGTCCTCTCCGGAGGCACAACTCTTCGGAGGATAAAGACCTCTAATGGGTCATACGCCACAAAAAAGAAAGTTCTCTACTCAACAAAAATGATTGGAGGAGTCATGACCCTCCAACCATGAGAGAGTAACTTCCAGGCGATGAAAACCCTCTCTGAGGCACATTTCACCAGGAGTTGAAGTGTAACAACCGCTCTTCGGAATTTCGCTTCACCAGAGTTGAAATGCAAACAAAATAAAAGCCCTCTTCGGAGGCCCATTTCACCAGGAGTTGAAGTGTAACAACCGCTCTTCGGAATTTCACTTCACCAGAGTTGGAATGCAAACAAAATAAAAGCCCTCTTTGGAGGCCCATTTCACCAGGAGTTGAAGTGTTACGACCGCTCTTCGGAATTTCACTTCACCAAAGTTGAAATGCAAAACAAAATAAAGACCTTTCTGGAAGTCCACGTTTCACCGAGATTGAAATAAAACTTCCAAGTGTTGAAACGTGAAAAGGCTTTCTTCGAAGGCACAACTCTTTGGAGGTACACGTTTCACCAAGATTGAAATAAAACTTCCAAGTGTTGAAACGTGAAAAATCCCTCCTCAGAGGTACAACCCCCTCCCGGGGACACAATCAAAAAGAAAGACCTCTTCGGAAGCCCACGTTTCACCGAGATTGAAATAAAACTTCCAAGTGTTGAAACGTGAAAAGGCTTTCTTCAAAGGCACAACTCTTTGGAGATACACGTTTCACCAAGATTGAAATAAAACTTCCAAGTGTTGAAACGTGAAAAATCCCTCCTCAGAAGTGCAAATTTCTATTTAAAAAAAAAAAAATCCTCATCAAGGGCATACTTTAACTTTCAAAGGAAGAGTGATTTACCTATTCTAGAAAATAACCTTCCTCAAAAAAAAAGAGAAGAAAGTTAAAGTACCCTTCAGAGGCCCGCTTTACCACATAGAAGAATTCACTTGGCAAAATGCATATATAAGCAAAAGAAAAAAAAAGTGATTTCTTCGAAGGACAAAGCGTAAAAACTTATATGAAGGAGGTTGTACTCTACGAAAAATTTCTTCAAGAATGAAGTAATTATTCTTCAGAAAATAAGAGTGCAAGTCCCCTCAAAGTATAAAAAATTGCAGCAAGCTTATGGTATAGGGGCAACATGGTATAGTTACATACAAAATGGTATAGCTACATCGGTAAAATACGCTCAAACAACATACCACAAGTTCACCGCAATATCATATAAATAAACTTGTGCAAAAATGAATAATAAATGCATTCTCAAATTCAAACAAGAGTCTGTACAAATAAAGGATCATTTTATTCAATTGCAGATACAGGTTTCAAAATACAAAAGCAGGGGCCGGTGCCTGCACAACATCCGACCATTACACAAAAAAGGAATCAAAAAGCCCGAAGCCCGACTCTTCACTTCTTCTTACCACCTTTGGACCCTTTGCCCGGCCGAATGATTAGCTTTTCAGGTCTATCTATAGGCATAAGGGAAGAAGGAGAGGGAGGTGCAACCGGTGCAACTTTCGGTTCTTCTTCAGTAGCAATGATTTTCTTCCCCCTCCTCTTCGATGTTCCGTGCTTCTTTCTTCTCTTCGAAGAAGACTCACTCCCTGGAGTAACAAGAGCGGACAAAACTACGTCATCAGAAGGAGTCCGCTCCGGAGAGATCTCGCCTCCTTCAAGTCCCTCGTCTTTCTGCTCTTGCGAAGCGATAGGGTCATCCAAGCCATGAAGGGCCTCAATTTGCTCCTCTTGTGACCCGGGCTGTGAAGCAGAAGGAGGAGTCACCTGAAGAGACGGAGGAGGGATAACCGGAGGAGGTGAAGTCTGCACAGCACTTGGTGTTTCAACTGTAGAAGAAGAGAAATTAAAAATATTAGTATCTCCCCAAAAGAAGGGAGATATGGGTTCGTCGAGATTCAAGAAGTAATCGAGAAGCTCATCAAACTTTTGAGGAGCAAGCAGGCGATCCACCTGAATCAGACCAATGTCAAAATTACCTGAAGATGTTTGCTTCCTTAGTTCAATCTCATAATTTTGAGCCCCGATATCCTCCAAAGCCTCATCATCAGTAGGGGTAATTACCCCGGTTCTTGTAGGAGGCAACGAATGAGCACTGGAACCTGTGATGTCAACTTCAGAAGAAACTAAAGGACGTTCAGAAGCGGTAGGTGGTATTTCTTTTTCAGAACGTTCCCCTTCCGCCATTCCGGCCCGCACTCTGGCGAGTTGCTCTTTTCCCTTGGCAAGAGCGGCGCGGGCATCATCATCAAGATAATGCTCTTCAAGAGCTGACTCAGCGTAGCCAGCACCTTTACCATCGAGCATATCGAGTGCTGCCTCCCAAACTTCAGCTAGTGTAATTTCATACTTAGGGCCTAGAAAGGCAAGGCTGCCACGCCCCAAAATGCTGTGCAGATAAAAATCAAATAATGTGGAGCCAATGTCAGCTTTGGTTGCTTGATGGGCCTCTTCGGCCGCAAGTTTACCAGCAACAGCCTCGTCACGCTCCTTTTCGGCCATAGCAAGTCGAGCTTTTAACATCTCTATCTCCAAGCTTTGAGAGCCGGTCTGTTCTCGCAGCTGTAAAGTTTCAGCGCGATATTCTTCTATGACCTTCTCCTGGTGTGTAAGCTTATCTTCGACTGCCCTTTGACTGGCATGCGCATCTCGTACTTATTGCTGAAGCATGCTCTCCTTTTGAGAATAGAAAGTAGATGAAGTAGCTAATTCTTCCTTAAGCTTTTCTACTTCCGCTTCCAGCTTTTCATTATAGGAAGCAATACTTCTCATTTCGGCGTCATGCTGTTCGAGAGTCTTCTGCCACTCAGCCTTATCGTTCTCCATTGTGAGCATGGCCTCGAGATTGGCTCGGTTAACCCTCTGAAGCTCGTCGACAAGTTTTTGCCAGTTCGACATTCTTTCAATATCGGTCCTGACAGTATCAAGATTTCGTAGCATAGCCGATTTGTCGAGAGGAACCTAGTCGAGATCAAATCGAACCCCTCTCAGGCACCACTGAGGGAATCGACTTTGAAGAGTGGGAGGACCTCGCCCAACTTGGTATGCGGGCCGGTTGATGATTGTTTGAATGTCGGAACGAACGGGGGCAGGAGATTGAGAAGGAACATTTTGAGAAACTGTCGGCATTGTTTCTTCAGTAAGTTTAGCCCGCTTGCTAGAAGAATCGTCCATGTGACCTTTACCTCTCTCATCGTGAGTCTTTCTTTTTTGGGTATCATCATCTCTGTGGGGAGGGTCATGTCTTTCTTGTTCTCTTCGGTGACGTTCTTCATATGCTCGTCTCTCGTCTGCTTTCCTGATGGCCCTCTCTTCATCGGATTCTCTGTAAGAGGGGAGGTGACGCCTATAATCATATTGGCTACGCCTCCCGTAGCGTTGGAAATCATCATAGTATGAACTGCTGCGCCCCATTGGAGAATCTGGAATAAAAATAATAAGCTTTAGAAATCTTTAAAGTATAAGAAGATGAATGCGTAGAAGTGCTGAAAAATCCTAAGTGTTGTGTAACGTGTAAACTACACGCATCAAGTTACAGACCACTCTGTGGAGTAGAGGTAGTGATAACTTGAGTGGAAGGAGTTGACATTTGTTGTAGAGAAGATGTCGCCTCAATTACAGAAGAAATAGTTTTGGAAACATCATCTTTGAAAAGTTCTTGAGAAGTCACAATTAAATCGCTCAACCCCTCGAAAACATCATCACCATCATGTTTTTTGGGACTGGCTTTCTCAACTCCTTCGTCAGCAGATCTTCCGGAAGATCATGGAGTTTCTTCCTCTTCGATAACCGGGGCAAGTGCAGACTTGTCAGACGGCCCCGCAACGTCCTTCGGAATTGAACACTTCACTAGTGGAGTTTCTATAGAGGTTCCTCCCTGCATGTGCTCTTTAGTAGAGACCGGGGCATCAGGAGTTTCCGTCGGAGAATCGGGAATTTCAGTTGGAACTTCACGAAGCTGAGTGAAGCGAGAGGAATGAAGAAGCCCATATTGATGTAAAAATCCATCATTTAACAAAAACTTTATACTCCTCTCTTCTGCCGCCACGGCGTTCAATCTCTCAAAAATTTGTTTATAGCATGGATCTCTAGAGGGAGGAGGAAGTGCTAAAACAGAAAAAAAAAGAAGCCAAGTTAGCATTTAGCAACTCAGATTTCGAAAAGCCCAAGAATGGAGAAATAAAATAGGAAAATCTTACTTCCTACTCTCCAGATGGCATAAAACCCTGGAGGGCAGCGAACAAAGAAATACTGATTTAGAAATCCATGAACGCTTTCAGGAAGATCGGTGATGAGTTTGCGGTTTCGAGCACTCCTTATAACTACGATAGAGGGATGATCTTTAATTTTTGTGAATGAGCAGAAGTAGCAGATTTCCTCAAAGCTCGGTAATCGGCCCAGAACTCTACTAAATAGCACACATAACCCCATCAGAATGGCATGGCCATTGGGGTGCAATTGGAATGGAGAGATAGATAATCGAAGCAGGAACTGCTGAAGGAAGTCATTAAAAGGTGGTATGGCACCGCTCAAGCACATTTGGCGATTGACAGCAATAAAGCCAGAAGGGGGCCTATCTGCAGTATCATTTGGCCCCGGCAGTAAGGCATCAGCTTCGGCAATGCCAAACTGGATGAGCAATTGGTTAAACACCCGCTGATTCAGAGTTGTGGGAGTTCTCTCCGGAGGGTTATCCAACAGGTTGGCTACTGGGAAGACATCTTCAGCCTGGCCCATCGGTTCTTCTTGTTGAGATGTCATTCTACACAAGCAACTGGATGTTCAAATGCGAAGGTGCACGTTTCCTAAAAGTGTGAAGTGTTGTGCAGAACTAATGAAAATAACAAGTAAATATAACTGGAATTAAACTAGTTGACGATTGATCGACTATGGTAATTTCAGAACTTGTTAATTTAAAGTTCAAGCATAATATTAGTGCAGGCTGGTCAGTTTCAATTGACTATTTCAGTGTTGCTTTAATATTCTACTTGAAATCGATAGCACTTCGTTCACACGATTTGTTTAAGTTAATTATCTGTTATTAACTAATCTGTCATTTGATATGGACGGTCGATGACAGTATATACGTCCCAATTTTCTGTGAATGTTGTATTGAACAGATTGTTAGCCTGCAAGTCAAAATAACCTGTGAATGAATGCAATAAAATTCGACAGTTCAAAGTTTATGCAATGGTTCAAAGTTCGAGCAGAATTCACGCAAGTCCTAACTCGTCAACGGCTCAAAAATTTTGAGTCGGCAGTACCCTAAGTCGTAAGTCGTAGAAAAAGGGAGAAGCTCTGGTTCAAAGTAATAAGAAAATCTCCAAGTCTTGTCTCGGCCACGACTCAAGGCTTAGGTCGTGGAGCATGTTGGGTCGGATCATGGTTAAGTCGCAAAGGTTGCTGGATCATACAAAAATGGCCGAGTCATACCTAAAGCAGTATTCGACTCTATCTGACCAACTAATCACCTAACTCCTAACTCGTTAATCTTCCAACTTTTAACCCATCAACCCAATAAAACTCTCAATCAACAACCCTGGTCTTATCACGCCACTAAATCACCTCAAGACGCAAATCATCAGATCAGACAACCCTACATCCATTGATGGTTAGAATGACCAAACTTGCAAGACTCAAGAGAGTAAATTGGAGGTAGGGACGGAGCGCATAGGTTAATGATGATCGACAATCGGAAGGGAAGCAAGATTGCTTACGTAATGTGGTGTCAAAGATGATCAGAGGAGAGTCGAGTTGGAATCGCCTGTGAGAACTTGGAGATGCGTTAATGGCGGATGCGGTTTAGAGGATCGCTGATAAGAAGTGGGAGATAGAGGAACGAGTCAAGCGTTTTATATCTGGAAGAGCTGGAACTCGAATCGGCACGCCCGAGTTATGATAAGTCGAAGCACACGACTTACGACTTAAGCGTGTGCTTCGAGGGGCAAATGTTAACCTTGTTCCAGCCTATAAGTTAAGGGGCCCACGAGTTAAAGGAGTCAACGAGTTAAGGCCTGGGATGAGCCACGACTTAAGGTGTTTAACGGCTCAGGAAGGATCTACGACTCAGGAAGCCTCACGACTCATCGAGTCACCGACTCAATAAGTTAATGACCTAAAGCTCAAAGCGACTTAAAGGGTTACGACTCAAGGGGTTAACGGTTCACAAGGCAGGACGGCTCAATAAGTTACCGACTCATCAAAGGTATTGCCTCAGCGACTCAACAGGTCCACGACTCATCATAAGAAACGACTCAAGAGAATTGACGACCTAAGAAATGACTTGACGACTCATAACTCAGGATGACTCATCCGCGACTTAAAGCCACTGAGTCGTATTCCGTTGCTACAATGCATGTCCCAGTGAGAATTGACTCGCCAACGACTCAGGACTTGGCTTAGAATCCAGCAAGAGAATGAGCTAGTGAGAATACCAAATGCTTAATCAGATAAGCCGGCCACGACTCAACTTGACTCGGCCACGGCTTAGCCTGAGTCGGTCACGACTCAGGACTTGGGCGAAAAACTTCTATCCAGATTTGCCTATAAATATATGGCCAACCCCAACATTCAAGGGACTTTTGGCTCATTCATTTCAAGCGCCGTTACTCTGCTGCCTTATGAACTACTTCAACACCTTCAAGGAACTTCACGAAGAAATCAAACATGTCTAACATGTGTTCAAAGATTTGGATCGACATTGAAGTTTAGGCTACTTGTTCTAAGTCACTTGAAACTCAAAGTGTGTTGTATCAAAGTGTAACTGCATTGACTTGTAATCAAATCGTCAAATAAAGATATTCAAAGTGGACGTAGGCTCTCTCTTAAGCCGAACCACTATAAAATTGCTGTTGTTTACTGTTTTTTCACTATTATCTGCTTATAATATGTTTCCGAGCTATCGGGTGGTGCTTTCACAATCTCACTTCGTACACCGGGGTGTTAGCGTTCAAATTTTAGCGTTAACAAACGTATTTTATTATTTTTATAAAATATTTGGTATTTTATTAGCAAATAAGTTCTTGAACATTACAACGAATGAATTTATTAAATCATAAAACTTCAAACAAATATTGTAAAGCAACATTATACAAAAATTGTGGAGGCGCCTTTTTTCAACAGGCAACATATTTTTCGTAATATTTTGAAACCAAATTTACTAAAAAAAATAATTTGACGAAATGACAAGCTTGAGCCCAGTTTTTGTTTCTTGACCCTGTAGTTTAAAATTTGGGCACAATGGCACATATTCATCTCAATTAGGCACAAGGTCACAAAGTCCCCATCTTTGTCGCATCTAGATTGTTGCCACCCCCAATTATTGTCGTCCCATCGTCGTACCCCAGTTACTGCCTCTTCACCCCAACCCATGTAGAAAATATGTTCTCATCTAGCCTTCACCATCCCCTAATCGAGCCATCTAATCTAATCACATTGTTGTGTTGCCTCACTGCTTACTGCCACTACACCAAACATGCTATTTTGTCACACTTTTTTCATTTCATTTTGTCACGGTTATTACTGTTGAAAATTTGTAATGGTTATTATTGTTATATTGTTTTATCACGGTTATTTCCGTGACAAAATTTAGGCTTTTCGTAAATAATTAGAAGACATTGGGCAGAGTTGTCATTTACGTTCCAATCCTTAGCTTCACATGTTTGTCACGCTTCTGGCTTGTTTCTTTCTTCCTAAAATCTAATTAGGTTAAACCGTCGCAGCCTTCCTTCATTGCGAGTCGCCCTATCGCCGTGTATATTTTGGTTTTTAATTAGCTTCTATCTTCCGTTGCGAGTCGCCCGTCGATCGTCAGGTAATATTTTTCGTTTTTGATTTGGTTTTGTATGTTTTAAGATTGTTTATTTAGGGTTTTGTATGTTTTGAGGGTTTTGTCTTGTTAAAGCTTTTGCATACATTTGGTTTTATATGACGGAAATAAACAATTACCTTTTTTGATTTCAGTATTTAAATTGTAGTTGATCTTTTAAAATTTCTACTTGCCAACTACAAAGTTGAAGAAGTAAAAATGTGTGTTAATATAGACGATTTTCCCCTTTTAATAAATAATTATGATAACATTTTTAAGATATAAAAAACCTTTTGATGTATTGATGGAAAAAACTCATAGCCATTATGAGCCTGCATATGTTACTCCAAGCGAAGATGTGGAGATGGCAGAGTGGTTTGAAAAACAGGGGTTAAGGGTGCAGTATGTTTTAGGCCCAATGTGTTTTTTGTTATTCCAAGTGTAAGATGCTCCCGCGCCCGTGGATGGTAGAGGGGTGATGGAAGTAGTCACCATGGCATGGTTGAGTGGAGATAAGTCATGATTGGTGAGGGGGACACCACTATGTTTTTGATGTGATAAATACGTACAATTAAAATCACCCATAAGGAGCCATGGATCATGAGTAGGTTTAAATGTTCAAGCATGAGAGTTCTAGAGTCATAGTTATTTGATGCATAGAAAAGGGATATGAAGAAAGAAGTGGATGTTGGAATAGCATTGAAGGTGTATGAATTGTGAGGAGGAAAGGATGGTTTGAGCAGTGTAAATAGATGGATTCCACATAATCCGAATACCGCCATAGGGTGCATGTTCCTGGTTGTGGGTAAAATTCCAGTCTTACTTAATGTAGGAGCAAGCCTTTATAGTTTTATTAGTGTTCAATTTGTCTCTAAGATAGCAAGCATGCCAAGGTTTTGGTTAAATATGATTTTTGTAGCTCCTTTTATTTTAATATTAAGTGTTTTCCCTTGATATTCCAGTAACATATGATGTCTAACATTAAGAAAGAACTTGTTATTTCCAGAATGACCAAATTGGTCTGTCTGCTAGTGTTATTGCTATTTTTTCCTTGGACATTCCTTTTTTCAGTTTCTAAAGATAGATTGAAGTAGTGGGTTGTTCCAATACATTGGTCATGTCTGAAGCAGGGTTGATATTTTTCTTCTGTTTCTTCATTTTGTTTTTCTTTGGTAGGATGGATGTGCAATATTAGGTCAACGTTCTTATCATTGCCACGAGTTATTATTAATAAATAATATTCGTCATTTATAGTTAATAACAACGTGGTAACCTTCATATATTTGCAACAATAATTTATGTGTAGTGGTTTTGTTAAGGCTGACAGTTGAGCTGTGGTTATGTTGTGGGGTGGTAATTATGAAGTTATGGTTATGATAGAAATGGTTGAGGATGGTAATGAGGAAGGCAATGTTTGAAAGTGGTGGAGTTTGGTGGTTGCTATGTGTAGTTCTGTTTGTTGACAAAGGATTGACAGTGTGTATGCATAGGATTTTGAGCAACGAAGGCAAGTTTGTAGTGGATTGAAGTCGTGCGTTGAAGGATGGTGAATGAATGATGCAGGGGTTAATAGACTGTCAATTGTTGATGTAAGGTTGTATGTATGTATACTATAAGTTGTTGATGGATGTTTGGCAGCAGTTTGGAGGTTGGAATGAGGACTGCGGTGATGTGGGGGAGTGGGTGATTTTGTACGGTTAAGTGCAGTGTGAAGGTATGATGTAGTGGTAAGGTATTTTGGAGCAGGTAGTAGATGCTGGTGCAAACAGAATTGTGAAATGGCGAAGAGTTATATGCACAAAGTAGATAGTGGGTATGATGGACAGTTTGGAAGTGCTTCATTATTAATGTGTACATACCCTCTCCTGTGTATTTAATACACATGAGTACATGCACAGATGCAATCTCACTCAATGTAATAAATGTATAATTAGTTTAGCTAAGTAAAGCTTGTTTATCTGGGAATAGGAAAAAAAAGTTTCAGATTCTGGACACATATTTCTCCTTATATCTCAGCTTTATTTTCTTATCGGCAATTGCATTACAACTATGATTAGCGCCAATCATAAGTAGTACACAATAGATTGCAAGTTTTTCAGACAATTGATATTCATTTCATAGGTGGGTAAGATATATAAAATTTGAATGGCCTCTTTATTCAATATCTTATAAAATCTGCTTAGATGCATTTTTGTAAGTTTGCAAAGTCTATCTAGATACAACTGTTTAGGTGAATAGTAATTATGAAAATCTTTAGGTATAAAAAAATAACTAACGATGTATATGATTCATTAATTTATACATTGTACAATGTATATTACAATATCCGAAAACCATAGTGCAGAGTTCTATATATCATTAGAATGAACTGATAAAACATTTGAACATTGTTGTAAATAATAGATATACAATGTGTTTTGCAACATTATTTAAACATAACAAATAGTACACTCACTCAGAATCTATGGATATTACAACTATCACAGAGATGTTGTTGAAGGGCTTTAATAATGTTTGTTAGACATTGTAAATTGCCCTTTCCCTTGTAATGTTATCTATAACTATGTTAAAAAGAAAGATTCTATTTTATTTTATATGAGTACATTAACTTTCATTTTTATATATATGCACGCTATGCAGGTACCAAAGAAATGGCAGTGGACCCCTCTGAATTCCACCTTAAACTCTGGAGTTAGGTGCCATTAACTTATTTCTAATTCGGTTATAATACCCGAACCATTTCAGGTACTATAGTATAATTGTTTCCTTTTTCCTTTCTTGAACTTAACCATGGTATTATGATCCTTGCCCAAGATTGAACCCAAAACATTCAATTACACAACTAAAAGTCTAACCGTAAATATGACTAGTTCAAATGATTTTGTAGCAAAGTGGCTCCCACTAATTGAAGTATTAGACTTGACAGTTTTGTTCATTTTATTGGACATACTTCCTTTGTCCTAGCATATATGTAATAATAAATTTGTACAGAATTTAAAAGTATGGATATCACTCAAATTAAATAAAAATTTGGGTTATGTCTAATATCCATTTAGTATCAGAGGCCGTGTCAAAAAAACTCATTAGTGCAAATAGTAATCTATTTAATAGTCAATACCTCAGCTTTTGAATCATGTACACTTTGAGTTCAAATCTTGATGAATATTGTTTCCTTATCTTGGACGGTTGCAGGATGCACTAACGCTCTCGTTATCATATTAATTATCTTTAATGTGGCCTTTAGATCATATGAATATGTCAAATTTTATGATGGGAAACTGGTTCTATGGTGTCATAATTAGCACTCTAGGCTTGGAATCTGGCGACCTGGGTTTGATCCCTGTAAGAATATTTTCTATTTTTAATTTCTAAAGCTGACAAATGCTGAATTCCAGCTAGTCAGATAGACACCCTTAAACTTCACTGGTTTAGTCTTATCCAGATGAGTTTATAGTGTAGGGCTTTACACCTTAAAATTTAGTCCTAGTGACCTGACTACAAATGCTTATCTTATAGGGTTGTCGGATGCACAAATGGTCCAAATAGATTACTTGTCGACTTGGAATGTGTCTTGTCTTCATTACTCAGCTATCAATTTCAAAAATACTTGAGCATTGAATAACACTTGAATTTGGTGACTGAGGATCTTTTGACTTCAATATTCATCTTGTAGGTTTGTCGGATGCACCAATGATTCAAATAGTTATTTTGTATGATCTTTTTCACTTTAGTTGTTATCTTAAATTGCATAATTGCGGGATACACAAATGGTTGCAATGACCTTTGCTATCATATTGTTGTATCTTCGTCATAACGATTGGTGCACCTCGTCAATCTCAGAAGTTTTGTTTTTTCAATCACTTTAGGTATGTCAATTTGTAATGCAATTGAATGGATGCATGATAAAAGAAAATCGAACTCGATAAGTCGATAACCTTATATTTTTACCCTCACTTATTTATGTTAACCAGTACGGGATTAATGGCCCCCAACCTACTAGCTAGGTTTCATATACGCATAGTTAAATCTATCCAGTACATCACTTAGATGTTAATATATTACCACCAAGAAATGTGCCTCTTTCTTTTTTTCCTTCCTTCTTTTAATGTGATCTTCATATTTACTAATTATTTTATATCGTGCCTTCCCAATATATTTTGCTAATTTTTTTCAAATTTGATTAACAGTATGGGGAAGATAAAGGAGGCTTGAGAATAATGAATTTGTTATCGCATTTTTGTCCTATACGTGTTATGTTATCTTGATATTTGCATTTTACATTATGAATCCGACTTTCTTAAAAAAATTTAAAAATATAGGTCTTATTTTGCCTTTATATACATTATTTTTTAGCGAAAAGATATGTTAATGACTATAAACACTTTGTTCTACCCATGATGTGGCAGTAGGAATCAGAACTGGAAAGCCATTTTCAGGTTCAACGTGGATATATACATATTAATTATTAACTATTTCCCTATGGTATTAGACGCCTATTATTTTACAGGTCAATTATAACCAATTTAGTTTTAAAACTAAACCAACCCAACTAAAAACATATATGTTGTGGTGCACAGTTGCAAGAGTGACATTGCTTTCTACTTGTATCATGTTGATTTTTCCAAGTAGAAAATTTCTTCATGTCTTGAGAACCTGCATTATTTTTTCTTCATACTTTATTATGACCACCGGCCACATAGGATTTCAAGGCATTATTTGGTCTTGATTATAATGTAGAACATACAGTTGGCTTCTTGTTTGTGGGTTGTGAATAGAAACTATACAAGGTCGTGTCAACTCCCATCACTTGAGTCATTTACGTACAATGTATAAATAAAGAAGTTAATGGCAATCAACAGTTATAATTTAAATAGAAAAGTGTGCACATTACAAGGAAAGATCTAAACATGCCTATAAATTGGAGTGCACTCAGCAATCAACAACATTTTTCATTTTTTCTTCTTGCATTAAAAAGGGGGGACAAAAATAAATCGCAAGCTATTGGTACAATTATGTCCACATTGGTTTCTTCTTAGCAGACACTTAGGCTTGCACTCCCTGTTAATCCATAGTTTCAAGACTAATTTGCTATGTTAATCATTTTTGTGTATAATCATCAGGAATGAGTCCTCTCTATATGAGATCAGGGACAACATAAATAGTTAAGTGTTGGGCATTATAAGCCAAAATCTTGAAACATTATGTCTTCAACCAACTGTAAGTTGTTCATGTATTGTTTTATTTATATTAGCATGTTGTTTAATGCTTCGTTTATTTATTAATGTTGTTACATAAAATCATAGGAACAAATAAATTTTCTTGCTAACGTCGAAGCCTACATCGAGAGAGTGGATTAGAATTTGGCATAGGAATACCAATGAATATATACAAGGAGTTCGATATTTATGGAATTCGCGAAGAGTCATTCACCACCGGACTTTGGACTATGCAGTTGTCCTCGTATAAAGTGTAGGAATTCAAAAAAGTTGGCTTTTAAATTAGTAGAAAAACACTTGATCATTCATGGTATGGATCCAACATACGACGAATGGTTTTTCCATGGCGAGAGAAGCGACAATGATATGGTGGTCAATACTACGCAACATAATACCTATGAGGATTACAACTCTAATCAATTTCAAGAACAGAACCATGTAGGAGATGCGCTTGAAGACCTTGTTGATGATGCATATAGAGTATATGGTAGCGTTGAAGGCGTCGGTGATGGTAACCATTGGAAAAAGTATCAGGAATATAAAAGAAAAGCAAATGAAAAATTATACCCTTCTTGTGAAGATGGTCTTACAACATTAAGTGTCATTATAGAGCTTCACATTTTAAAAAAAAATATTTTAATTGGTTAGGAAATAGTATGACCGAGTTGTTGATACGATTGAAGCGGTGGCTTCCAAAGGAAAATACAATATCGGAGAAGTACTCGACAATGAAACAAATGTTAAAGGATTTGGGAATGAAAGTAGAGTGTATACATGCTTGTGAAAATGATTGTACATTGTTTTGCAAAGAATACAATGATGCGTTGGAATGTCCATGTTGTCATACGTCCAGATTCAAAGTTAAAAATCAAGGGAAAGTGGTAAAAATGATAAAACAACCTCGAAAAGTTTTGAAATATTTTCCAATAACTCCGAGATTAACAAGGTTGTATACTATACCATGGATAGCTCGAAAGATGTATGGCATAGTGAAGAAAAACCTTGCTGGAATTTCATGCGTCATCCTATTGACTCAGCTGAATGGAGATCGTTGAAGAACAAGTGGCCAGAGTTTGGTAAAAATGGGCGAAATGTTTGGCTTGGTATTTCTACTGACGTGTTTAACCCTAGTGCAACACAATCAAGTAATTATAGTTGCTGGCCTGTGTATACGGTTCCTTATAACTTACCCCCTTCATTATGTATGAAGTCGGAGTTTCAAATGTTATGCTTGTTAATTCCTAGACCACGAGCACCTAGTAAAGATGTTGATGTGTATTTGGAACCCCTTGTCGATGAATTGAAGCAGCTATGGACAGAGGGAGTGCCTGCATTTGACATGGATAAGAAAGAGCATTTCACTTTGAGAGCAATGCTATTATGGGGAATTCATGATCTACCTGCATTTGGAAATTTATCTGGTTGTGTAACACATGGTTACAAAGCATGTCCTGTTTGTGCTGTGGAGGCTGAATCAGAATGCATTGGAAATAAGATTGTTTATACGAAGTATAGAAGATTTTTAAAGAATGGTCATCCATATAGGGCATTCAAACATGGATCGTATAAGAATATAGAGGATAAGGAACCTCCAACACGATTGACGGGATCAACTGTTTTAGAAAAGCTTGCTCATATCAAATATGTACCCGGTAAAATAACAAAAAACAAAAAACACATAGCTATTAGCGAAGCTTTTAGGGATGATAAAAAGCGAAGCAATTGCCGAGGTATTAGCTCTACGTCTAATGTAAAGAAAGTAAGATTCTCTCAAGCTTCAAAAGCCATTACCAATTACAAAGAGAATGCAAATCAACAATGGAAAACAGAAATGCGTGAAGAGATGAAAACAATGAGTTTAGCAATAAATGATATTTTACAATGTATAAAGATGCTTGTAAATCATATTGGAGGAAATGTGCCGACACCAAGAGGAGAAACCGCTTTTAATACAGAGGAAAATTTCAACAATCCTGGAGATAGCTTAGGTCCTCCACTAAATGGAATAATGGGATCTTCTACGAGAGAGAAACAACCGGTAACGTTATTGTCAGTGGATTTGACAGAAGTAGCAAAAGGACACATTGGGATGCAAAAGATATGTCATGGTAGAAAGGTGGTTGAAGGAGAGCAAGTTGTTTTTGTGGAGAATGTTTACGATCCATAAGCTTCAAATTATGAAGCACCACAAAATGGCCATTACACACTATCCGAATTAGTTGAAGGGGGTTTTGTGATTTGGCCGGAGTATCGTTTGCGTTATTAGTAAGTTACTGAACACTATGTAGTTATATTTCGAAACTGTGTTTTAAAGTTTGTTATATATACTATGCTTGTATGCTATAATTTGTGGTGTTGGTATGAAGTATCCTTCATGGTTTTTGAATGAAACATAAATGTGTGGTATTGTTCTAGTTATTGATCGTATGTTTTCTTAATGTTAATACTATATATTTTTTTGTATAGATTGTTTGTAGCTGTAATAAAATATTGATGCTATATAGTTTGTTTGATACTGTTTTAGTTATCACGGTTATAAGTGTTAGAAAATAACCTTTCGTATTATAACTGTGATATAATTTGCATTTATCACGGTTATAAGTGTTAGAGTTTCCTTTTTAGTAACGGTTATAAATGTTAGAAACCATTGTTCTGTCACAGTTATAAGTGTGAGAAATTACTATTTTGTCACGGTTATAACCATGAGTAAATACTATTCTGTAACGGTTATAAGTGTGAGAAATTACTATTTTGTCACTGTTATAACCGTAAGTAAATACTATTCTGTCACGGTTATAAGTGTGAGAAATTACTATTTTGTCACGGTTATAACCGTGAGCAAAAGTGTGAATGAATTTGTCCACGATACCTATTTTCGCGGTTATAACCGTGACAAATTAGTTTTGTCACGCTTATAACCGTGAGGAAATTGCCTTTCCGGTGTTATGTGCACCGCCTCAACTTCCTGTCTCACCATGCCACTATTTTGCACCGCCTCTTCACTCTCTCATCAATTATCAACAAGTCAAGTAGCATTATAGGAGAAAAAAATTACTACAACACTTACAAATGCTACACGTGAAATAAAATTCTTGAAACTTGACATGTATTGTATTGATTGACCATTATTCAATAACTCACAAAAATAAAGTAAAAATGATACATAAAAAATGATATATATATATATATATATGTAGGTAGAATTTAATATCAAAATATTATATTCAATTAAGTAGTAATGCTAAAAATAACATAAACGAAAAATAGTTATAAATAAAAAACTTGAACTAAAAGTTCATAAATGTATTAAAGTACATATACGCACAATAATGATGATATTTAGTGTCACTTCATATAATAAATACAAAATCTTATAATAAATAATAAACTTCTTATTTAGTGTCCACTTCATATAACAAATACAAAACTTATAATAAATAGTTCATAACTTACACAAAGTTAGGCGTATGCAGGACATAGGAAATTCTTGTCTTTCCTACATCCTAAAACCGGTGTGGGGAAGGCCTAGTAATTTCCTACGTCATGCCTATGTCAATATATTTTTGCAACCAACACTTGGTAAGCTATAGGAATTTGTTACGCACTTATGCCATTTAACTCTGCATTTGGAAGGCATAGGAATTTCCTATGCAATTTTCCATTAACTATGAAGATTGTGTTGGAAAAGCATATGGAATCCCTATGCCTTATAATTAATCATCATACTTCAATAAATAATAAATGTTTTTAGGATAAATTCTGTATTAGGCCAAATTTGTAAACGTATTACAACAAATGGCCACATTGCAAACTATTTATAAAATAGACCAGTTTTCGCCACGTTGGAGCCACGTGTGTTGGCGACATCTCAAATGCAGCCAGTACACGTGTATTGGGCAAAAGTAGACTGGCGTCATTTGAGACGTCGCTCGTATGCGGCATCTAAAATGCCGCCTATTTTTTTGCTTTCTGTCATTTTCCAGCCCATTTCATCTTTACTTTCCCACTCTCCCTTCTCTCAACCTCTCTTCACAAAAAACCCGAACCCACCTCCTCAATTCATTAAAAATCAATTTTTTAAATTAAAAAAACTACTTAAATCTAGCTAGAATTTGAACAAGGAATTAGCTATAACAGGTATATTTTTTTGAAAACCTTATTTCAATTTTTTTTCTCATTTTCTGTTTGGTAACAAATGGTAATAGGTAACTAATTGACTGAATAAATTGTAGAATGGCTCTCAACTGTGTACCAACGATTTGTTATTTCAATGGAAAATTGGTTGTTGATGAACTTAATTGTGGAAAATATGTCAGTGGCTCGTGTAAGCCAGCAAAAATGTCGAAATGCTGTAATTTGAGGCAGCTGAAAGAATCAATTTATAAAGCTACCATGATAAAATCTGAAGAATTTGACATAGAGTTAGTGTGTAACTGGCCAACGGACTTAAGATCAAAATCCATTAAAATAGCCGATGATGACGATGTAGAGCTAATGTTTTCAGCGACATCGAAATCAATTGAGTCGTTTGTTGGGAAAATTAGGCGCTTGCAAGTTGAAGAACCAGTACGAGAACAAGAAGTTAACAATTTTATTGAGGAGCATCGAAGAACGATTGAGCCAGTAAATATCAGTCGTGGAAACGCATCTCCGAGTTTCATTAATCTGACCATGATAGCGATGTACGGTCAACAACAAGGCCTATACGAATATCCTCCGTGTATGACCTATCCACATGGTGTTCAGTATACGTACCCCTATCCAAGTCAAGGAAGCATTATGCATTTTATCGAAAGGTTAAACATTTATTTATGAAATTTAGGCTGTATTAATTTGGTGGTTGTGCGCTACTTAACTTTTTTTTCGCTGTATATGCAGTTATATTCCTTGTCGACAAACACTGCCTACTCCTGCTGGACAATCACTATGCCATATGTCTCAATTTATGTATCCAACTCCGTCCGAGTTATATGATCTTAGTCAGAGGTATGTATCATGAAGAATCAAAATTTGATAGTAGTAATTACAGTACTAGTTTTAAAGTAATACATATGTTTGAATAACAGATTCCCCGTGCACGATATTGCTACGCAATCTAATGCTGATTTGGAGAATGTAAACGTAAACGAAAGCAACGAAGATGTTGATACTGGGATGGTCAGAGATGAAGGTGAAGATGTCAATGACGAACCCCCTGTTAATAGTATGGATTCAGTGAATTTGGTCGAGAACGACATGTTGTGGATAGGTAATATGCAAGTGAACAATAATCTTGTGAACTATGATTTTTCGGTTAAAGACAATATTTCCGAAGACAATGATGTGATGGAAATGGAAGTTCCTTTGGATGATGATTTGTGCAACAGACAAATTATGGCAAGGTCAATCTTTGCAAAACTTGAGTTCAACAACGAGTTGTTTTCAACCGTAAGCATTCGGAATGGATTTAAAGTTGATTTGATTTTCGAGACGAAAGCTAAGTTGTTACAATAGTTGAGCGAATGCTCGATTTTGCATGTCGTTTCTTTTAAAGCAATAAAATCAGATAAAACCAAATACACCGCCATTTGTAATATATATGCAAACTGTCCATGCAGAATTCGTGCAATTGTCTCAAAAAAATCAGAGCAGAACTGGTGGATTGTAAGGAAATATCCTAGTGAACACAATTGTGTTAACCCAACGGTGGACTCCACTCACAAACAGGCGACGTCCAACTTTGTAGTGGCAAAAATATTACCTTTTGTGAAAGCCGATCAGAACATTACAGCCGGGACAGTACAAGTTTTGATGTAAGAACAGTTGTTCATGAAAATTAGTTATATGAAGGCTTGGTGAGTAAGGTGGTGGAAAGAATTTATGGCGATTGGGCGGAGTCTTATAGCGGTCTAAGGCATTATTTTGTTGAAATAGTTAGATCGAACTCAAAAATGTTAGACAAGTTACGACCGATGATTATGTAGTCTTCGATCGAGCTTTTTGGGCCTTTGGACCTTTTATTTAAGGATTTGTTCATCATCGTCAATTGTTATGATTGGCGTGACGCATTCGTGCAGGAAATATAAAGGGACACTACTTGTGGCCACTGCTATTGATGCAGATGATCACCTATATCCTTTAGCGCACGCAATTGTAGAGTCCGAATCCGGGGATAGTTGGGGTGGTTTTTTGTCTGCATGCGGCGGTTCATTCACAGTGTTAACAATCGACGAATTACCTTCATTTTAGATCGAATGAAAGGAATACCATCAGTCATGGAATCGAAATGGTGTTTGCCACTTAAACATCGATTTTATGCTAGACATTTTAAGGCTAATTTTCAAGCTGTAGGGTTTAGAGAAAAACGATTAACCAGACTTTTTTATGCTACACCTTGTGCTGCGGAAGAAGCCGAGTACATCAGAATACATGAAGAAATAAAACTACAACCATCAGGTCTCACAATTGGATAGAAAGGAGTTTGGAAGCGCACGAGGAGAATTGTGCATTGTGTAAAGATGACGGCGGTCGATTTCATGTCATGACCACTAATTGTGCAAAAAGTTTCAATGATGTTCTTAAAGGAGGTAGGTCTTTAACCGTCAAAGCTTTAGTTGCACGTGCCTTTTTCAGGTCGGTGGATTATTTTTGTGAACGAAGAGAAGCAGCAGCAAAACTGAATTCTCATCGAACTCCGAAATGGGAAGCCAATATCGTTGAAAGAGCTAACGAAGCTAGGCATACAAGTATAATTCGATTTAGTCAATCTGAGTGGCAAGTTGTGCACTATTTCGGTGACGAGTTCAAAGTACTAATCAACAGTAACAGTTGCTCTTGTACATGCAACATCCCTCTTTTAGAGCACCTACTGTGTATGCATGTTATGGCCACATGCTCAACGGTTTCTATTGGAGCAAATAGAGCCCATCATGACTACGTCTCAACATGGTATTCCACAGCGATATACCTGGTAACTTACACCCTCGAGTTTCACCCACTACGAGATAAACGCTATCGGAGTTCTAGTGACCGTCATTTGGTCCTACCTCCGGTAACTAACTGACAACCAGGACACCCACGTTCAACTAGAAATAAAGGTACAATGGATGAGATGCATACCCCTAAAGGAAATAGGTGCAGCAAATATGGTTTTGTTGACATAAAAAAAAATCGTTGTAATAAAGCAACTTAATGCTTCTGTTTTATTTTTCTTGTAAACCTAATTCGAATGCATTCTAGTTTGTCCGAGAACAATTGTTTAAGTAATCTGATATTGTATGCAAAGTTTATTCGACACTTATTTATTTTTTCGTTAACATTACAATGCAGTGTGTATTCAAAGTTTAATGTAGACTTAATCACAAATTTGAATACATTATTGAGTATATAACAGAGCAACATTTCAAATGCCGCTTATGTGCGGCATTTGAAATGCTACGTGTGGCGGCATTTGAATAGACGCTATGGGTGCCTTTTGAGATGCCGTACCTTGGCGGCATTTGAAAAGTTGCTCTGTTGCTTATATTTTTTCTATATTTTGGAACTACCCCACCCACACCCTAACTTTACCAAATTTATTTCATCAAAAGCTCTAGGTTTCATATTGCTATGCTACTCTCGTTCAATTTCAACAATTTGCAACTACCCCTCCACATATTTCAATTCAACATTGTCGCGTCATAGGTAAGCATTATACTTTTCTCGTTCAATTTCAACAATTGTTTTCTCGATGTATTATTTGACTGTATTCATAAGTGTATAATGGACAGTTGGGAAATTGATGACGTAACAATGATGAAGATGTACGACAAATTCAAACAAAATAAAGGAAAGAGGATTTCAAGTGGCGCCAACCTTAAAGTTGATTTGTACCAGACACAATTCGAAGAAAAACTCCCGGTTGTGGATAGTGGAACATCACGTGGAGAAGCCGCGGTTGATAGACCGGTCCAACAATCGCTCTATGCACGTCTTTTAGGTGTCCTTGGTCGGCGAAATCGTGCAAGCTTAAGATCCCTTGCTACGTGTGTAGTTTGTGACTGTGGAGAGTAATGCAATGTAATCGTTTGTAGAAATGACAGGAACGCTGGACGTCGTTTCTACCGCTGCGCTGGATACAACGATCACAAGATTCATTCGCACTAGTTGAATGCTATAATTTTTTAAGTGGCTCGATCCACCACTGTGTTCTAGAGGGGTAGAATATACTTTAGTGATGCAAGCGAAGATTGATCATTTGAAAAAGTTGAACCTTGAATACCGAAACGAATTGTTGGTTCATGGGTACAAGTATTCGGCGTTGTGGCCACGTAGATCATTGAAGGATAATTGAAATGTAACGTAATGATATTAGAAACTTGTGGTGTGATGAATAAATATATGAAACAATTGCACAAACTTATTGAAGCATTATTCGAAATAATATTTATATGTTCGAAGTATGTTATGCCTGGTTGAACTCTATTGTTTTGAAAAGTTAATCTACATGCTTACCAAACCTACAGCAGATGCATACCACATGTGGTATCTGAAATGACGCCTGAGAAAACCAGATAGCGGCATCCGAAATTCCGCAGCTATCGACATCCCCATGCGGATTTCAAATGCCACTCCACATGGCATTTTAAATGTCTCTCCTAGCGACATTTCAAATGCTGCCCCATGCGGCATGTCAGATCCTGCTCTGTTACTTACTCAGAGAAACTACAAATCGAAAACAGCGTCAATATTTCGACACTAATGTAAACAATTTTTTGAACATTGACTACTATAAATTTCTGAGCTCATGACTACATTTAGCATCAACAAATACAAGTCTACAATCAATAACATTCACACCAACATCGGAAAACTAGGGTCACTTCTACAATCACGCTGACAAACAATTGTCTACATTAGTTAACAACCAAACATCCCAAACAAACAAATAGAAACCATGATCAATAAACATTGCAGTCGACATCTCACACAAACGATCAGTTAACACTACAGTCAACAAATAGAAACCACGGTCCACTACGATTAGTCTAAAATTTCATCTTAAATTTTTTAATTCTCGAGGAGTTTTCTTCTTCGGTCTTCTCGGCTTGAGCATGAATTCCTCCTCTTCCAATGAGAGCTCTTCACTGCCCTCTTCTTGCATCCTTCCGTTGAGGGTTGCGATGGGCCAACGGGTTATGCATGTGGGGAAGATATTGCTTCGAAACTCTCGCCCTCAACTTTCTTCCTTCTTCCATACATTCTCTTCGGGAAGAGGGTTGGTGGAACTGCAGCTATGTCATCATATGGTGCAGGAGGAGTAATATCCTTGATAAGTGGTGGCACGGCAGGAGGAGGAGGAGGCAGATATAGGATGGACCTTGACATCTTGTTCTTCGACAAACAGGATAATAGAATTTGTTTGATAGAGAAGCATTTCGCCTTTCTCTTTTCAGGAACCTCCTCCGCAAGCTCGTCGACAACGTCCACATGATACATACCATTCGCCTGCATATAGTAGAAACCATTATGATTTTCATATGTACTATACAAGTTGTCAATATTAATACGTACCATGTTCCGTTCTAGCGAAACTCGTGGAGTGTAAAATGCCACCTCTTGCTCGGGTTCTTCTGCTCGTCTTCGTAGCACATAATGACAAGTGATATTCCAATACCAACTAAGATACTCCTTATCGGCCAGAGTGACTTCGTGCTCATCTTCCCCGGCTATGAAACGGTTCTTCCATAGTTCAATCATCGTTTCAAACTCATCTTCACCGTATGGAAGCATGTAATGTGGAGCAGGATATAGTAGGTGCTGTTGAAGACCAAACTGCCTCATGACTCTGTCAGGCAGATGGTATGCTAAATCTCCTAAACAAAAAATAAGTCATGCTCGCCATAATGGCCTATCCACTGTACAAAGTGCCGAAAGAGCCTGATGGTCTGCATCAGGATGCAGATTTCATGTTACTGCATTATAATCTAATACATCAAACTCCTTCCGGTAGAAGGCTAAATTGCGTCTGGGGTCATTTTGTATTCTTCGGGCTAATCCACCTGCAATAGCAATATTTATAGGAATTATTCAAATTTATTGTATCAATACAACAACACTAATAACACTGTTTAACCTTGCTCTATATGGCTTTGAATTTTCAATTATTTGCGTCTTCACAGAAATACGACCAACCGGAAGGTAGTTTCACGACCCAAGCTACAAGTGTGAAACTTAATTTTAGTTACAGTTTTACGACAAACTCAAATATGCAACAATGAAATACTATGTCCGTACCTGAAGTAGAGTCATACAACCTCTGGCGGATCATTGTTTGACCAAAGCGACTCTCGTAAGCTCCATATAGGTGAAAGCTAGCACAACACTACCCCATGAGTATTGCCGACATGAATCGAAGTCTTCTAACAATGGAAGCCATTGAACGACCACTCTTGTCTTTGATCGATCGTAAAAAGACGTTGCGTGATGACGTGAAACATAATAGCGTGGGAGCGTTGGGCAATATGCAAAGGAGAGGCACGACGAGGAATATCACCGGCCAACTGCTTCCTATACCACATGGCCACTATTAACTCATTTCCCCACCTCATGTCTTTTGGAGGAGCCAATCCAAGCAAGGGCTCACACAATTCGATATAATTTCTTGGAAAATCCGATTTTAGGATAGGATCCCCATTAATCGAAAATCTGAGCAATACAGCTACGTCTTTCAAAGTGATTGTCATCTCACCTACTCTAAGATGAAATGTCGATGTCTTCGGTCGCGATTCATCGATCAAAGCCATCAAAAGATTTCGGTCGAGCTGTGTATATCCCAACTTATTGACAACACCAAATCCAGCTCTGTCTAATAGTTCCAACACGCCTGGATGTGGTGACGTGATGAGCTTTAATATGGATGAATGGTCAATGAAGCCGTCCGGCTCAACCCCTTGTCGATAAATAAAAACAAATGAAAGCAATTATGGTAATTACCAACACTTTGCAGAAGTGATGACAAATTATACGATCTTGTATCTCGATCATATCGATGTTGTTTGTGCGGTGTTGTGGTTGGAGGTAAAGCACACTAGGATCGATCGGTCCAGGCGTCATTTCATCATATTCTACCACAATAACATTACATAATCATAGTCAACTTCATTGAGTACACAAACATAGATTTGCAATTATACAACTTCATTGTACACAATAACAAAACAATTATACATGTGCTTCAGGTGACAACTCAACTTCATCGTACTATACAACCATAGATTTGCAATTATAGAACAATTTTAGCCCTAAACCCTAAATTCAGAAAATGACAATTAGAGACGATATCCATAGATTTCGTACCTATAGGATGTGCTTGAGACAATGATGAAGCCATAGTTCAAATTCTAGTCAGATTTAAGTAGTTTTTTATTTGAATATTTGATTTTTGCTGAATTGAGGTGGTAGATTCGGGTTTTTTGTGAAGAGAGGTTGAGAGAAGGGAGAGTGAGAAAGTAAAGGATGGAATGGGCTGGAAAATGAGAAAGAGAAAAAAAATAGATGGCATTTTATATGCCGCATACGGACGACATCTCAAATGCTGCCAGTCTATTTTTGTCCAATACACGTGTACTGGCGGCATTTGAGAAACCGCCAGCACATGTGGCATCCAATGTGGCGCCCAACATGGCAAAAACTGGTCTAGTTTTGTAAATAGTTTCAATATGGCATATTCTTATAATTTTTTTACAACTTTGGCCTACATACAAAATTTATCCTTTTTATTGTAAATTATGTACTCTTCTGATTTATAATAGTATATCACTTATTAAATATTACAAAAATTTGAAATGTAATTTTTATATCTTTTTATTACTTGTAAAGATATATAAGAAAATTCCATGAGCGAAAAAGGAAAAAAATGTTAGCTATTTTAAAATTCAATTGGTCGTCTATTAGACATATGTACTTTATTATCACATTTTGAGTCAAATAGCTTTCCTAGGTTTAAGTTATTTGATTTTTGACGAATCGAACAATTTACAATTAAGGCACATAGTCGATAATCAAACTAAGTTCAAAATGACATGATATCGTACATTCAAGAATTTTTGACGACACTAATGAATTTGTACCGTCAAATTTGGAATGGATTATTGCGAAAAAAACGTTTAGCTCATAGTAGTTGTGTTGGATAATTTAACCTAATTATACGTACACACAAACACACACACACACACACACACACACACACATATATATATATATATACACATGTACACATATATATTGATCGAACGGTATTTTAACTATTATATACATCTGTACAATGATAATACCATCGATGTGAGGGCTGCCGAATTAGATGAGAGATGAGGCTTTTGGATGTATTAAGAGCATACAAAACTAGGTTTCAACAACTCTAAAGCCAAATATCTGGAATGCAAGAGGAGGTGAGAGTGAAGTGGGGTTTCATGTAGCACTAACATGGTGTGGATAGAAGTGGACCTTTGCATTGTATTCGAGTTATTGATTATTCTGGGACATCTTAGCTTGATGTTATTGTTTATGTGAGATGCTGGACTAGATGTTGGATATGTATTTTTTTTCTTCATATTATTGGGATGTGTTTGTGGCAGTGGATATATGTATCTTATTTGTTGTGTTATTGGATAAATGATATTAATTAATTATAAATTTTTCTATGATGATATATAATGATATTATTACCTATTTGGCACAGCTATTTTGGCTTTATATGATTTTTTTTATGGTTTGTGCTGGAGGGATGAAAATGCAGTAGAATTCTACAAAAAAAAATTGTTGACATCTATATGGCGTTATGGCGTTAGTGCGACATTAGAAAATTCAATTTTGTGTTATTTAAAATGAGTGAAAAGGGCAAGGAGAATGCATTAGTATATATTAGGCATCATCATGACGTCGGGAAATTGACAACGGGAAGACTTAGGAAATAGTTATATAATTGTAATAAAGGTTGGTAGGTTAGGACTACGTATATCTTCGCTAAATGTGCCCGTATTAGGATATAGTTGTCATAGGTATGGCACCGTTAATTTCCCGATGCTTGTCATAGGCAAGGCATTAAGTTTTTTTGCTACTTTCTTTGTTTCATCTACATGTCCACTATCATGCAGGAGCCTCATTCACAAGGTTCCACCACCTTGTTTGTTTCATCTACACACTTGGAATGTGCTTAGCGTCAAGAATCGTTTTTCCTGGCTATGCTGAAGCCAAGTCTCGGATGGTACAAGGAATTCGTGTTGCAGTTTATTAAATCGATTTGTGTCTTTGTGTACCTTTTGAACTAAATTCTTCTATTAGTTATAGAAAATGCATACAAAATATTTTGTCCTGACATATATATTATAAAATACAAAAGCCAGTTATATGTCTTTAAGTAGTGCATTTGTTTACAATTTGCGCTTTTCTTAAATATGAATGGTTGTTCTGTAATATGTCGTTTGTCAAATAACTTCAGTTTTTACTGCTATCAAATTTTATATAACTTTTGAAAATCTTTTCAAGTATTGCTCAAGGTCTTTTAAAAAATTATCCAAGGTAGCTTTTCATACCGTGTTCTTCAAAAGTAAGAACTAATTTTCATGTTCATTGAGAAGAATTTTCTTTTGACCATGTAAAAAATAAGAAGTTCATACTCAAAACCTCGATTTTAAAATATATAGTATGATGATAGTAATATAATTGAACTTGAAACTATTTCCAGTTAAACTATATAAGATATCCAATTTTTCTTAGCATTTAAATTTTTTAATTATTTTATTAATCCTCTAACATTTTTCCTTGCTCTTCCAAACAACGATGCCTGAATATTAGTTGTTATGATTAGTAAATAGTCTAAAATGAATGATTTAAATATGTTATTAATTTGCAAAATTATTTGTTTCGAGGAGCAACTTTTAATATTAATGAGTTGCACATAGTCAGTCTTAAACCTAAAATGTGGTTGATAGCTTAAACTTGTTCTTAGCAAAAAACATTTGTATTTAAAAAAAAGTGCAGAACTTTATAAGAAAAAATAACTCTTTATTGTTTACTAAAATAGATAGTGAATAAGTAAGTTCATTGATTGAAGTCTTAGCTTTGTCAAAAAATAAAATTTTGTGTTTTCAGCTTGGGTATTTTTTAGTAATTTTACTATCGGTAAGTATATCTTTTAGATATTTATTACTCACAGTTTACTATTACATATACACATATTATAATTTTTTAATCTAATTCTCTATAGCCGTGAAAGAAAATCTTTTATATATACCATTATTTTTTGAAATAAACGGTAACCAGTGATAATTAATGTAAAAGAAAGAACTCCATAATTTTCTAATAATATGTTTGTTCAATAATTTAAATGCAGTTTTCGATTAACTGAATGTACATTTTATTCCGGTTTTCGTTTTCTTGGAGGAAAAATAATTTACTTATATTGAACTCTCTAAAAGAAAGTAGATGATAAACCATTCTGAATTCATAAAAATATTTTATGATGACTCATTTTTATATTTTGAAAGTACTTTACTTTGTTTAATTAAAAATTAATAGGAAAAAAAGTTTTTTTGTTTTGAGTCATTTGCATTTATATGAAGAAAAATACCTCCATCGTCATTTTAATCTATGCATGTCATCTATATAATGGTTTTTTATCAAGGTAATAATTTAATCAATACTACAAGCAAAATTAAGCGGCTATTTTCAGAACTCATTATATATTTAATTCAAAAATACTTTTATATACGTGTACATATGTCAATGATTATTAAATCAATGTCATGATTATAGCAACTGACATTTAGAAGTTTGACTTTGAAATTATAACATTTTGCATTTGTCGTATATGAATTTTTCATATTTATGTTGGTTTTTATATACACTTTGCGTGTCATTTGTAACATTTATTTTTCCTTTCACATGTAAAGTGCACATCAAACATTTTTCGTTTTACATAATTGCTTTCTTTGTACTGATTTTTATTTTACTTGCATGGAGCACTTGCATTTGGTACTTGATACATAGTATTTTTAAAAATCAACAATATTTGACCATTACAGCTTTCGAAACAAAATTTTAGAGAAAATATTTTCAATACTTTGCGTCAAGTTAATTACTAGGTGAAGTTATTAGTGAGCGGAAACAACTTTTACTATTAGATTAATCTATGCAAGAGCTTAATATATTATGAAAAGCGGATAGCTTTTCATATGTAAGTGAATAGTATAACTTGGTGTGTCAATAAATCACATGAGGATTTGTTCAACCCCCACCTTGATTTTTTTGCAACTTTAAATTTTTTATTTGTGTTTAGTCCATTTACGCAATGGATTGTGGTACAAATCCAAATCCAAATCTTGAAATATCCGTAGATTATAAATCATATTAGAATTCGAGTCATAACCTATCAAAACGATCAACATATATGCAATATACTTTATCATATTGCTTATGTAACTAATCATTCGAAAATACTGATTTATGTTAGCTTTCTTAAGTCTATGTCAATTATCGAGTCTTGTTCACTTTTGGCATGAAGTTTTTAGTATTCTACATTATTAGCTCTTAACTTGCACAGTTTAGTAATAGTTGGAATCTATAGATTGAGAATAAAAGAGTAATCCTTTATTTAAGGAGAGAACTCAGTTCAATGTCTCATATTTCAAACCTAAGATCTTACAACCCATCTAGCGACCTTACTATAGAACTCTATAGAGAAATCAAAGTGAACAAAAATTGCATTATTAATTTCCAAGCTTATTTCTACTTTTTTAAAAAGCAAAAAAGTGTACGGTGATCTAAAAATAAATTACTGTATACATTTAATTACATTTTTATGCTTAAATGTGTAGACTTTTACAAAATTGAAAAGTTTTACATTAGATTTGTTATACCAAATTTTTATGAAGTATGAATAAGGTTAGCTCTCACATAAAAGGTTGTTGTGAAATTATCATATGGGTAAAAGGCTATCGGCTCTATAAGGCTATCAAATTTACAACGTACTATCAGCTTGATAAAGCTATCGAATGTACAAAGTACTACTGGCTCTATAAAGCTATTGAATATTCGAAGTGATAACGGCCTTACGAAGTCATCGATTGTATAAAGTTCACGGTCTTATAAAGCCATTGTATGGATGAAGAGCTATCATCTCTATAGAGCTATCATGTGTATAAAAATTAAGACCATTGAGTCTATAAAAAAATGCTATCGAGTTTATAAAGGAGATGCCATCAATCCATAAGAAAAAATGCTATTGAGTTTATAAAAGGAGATGTTATTGAATCGTAAGAAAAGATGTTATAGTGTGCATAAGGGAAGGGTGCTCTTGAGTTTATAAAAAGGCGATGCTTTTAAATATATAAGAAGGAATGCTATTGTGTGTATAAAAGAAGATTCTATCGAGTTTATAAGAGGAGACCCTATTGAATCCATAAGCTATCGTCCTTACAAATATATGGGAATTCTAAAGCTCTTGGGGTTTGAAAATTGTTATCGAGGAGTAAAAGTTGAGACACTATCGAAATTGTAAAATTTGTACACATGTCAAGACTCAAGTTGGATAGTTTACAAAGCTTTAGCGGAATGAATACGTAATAATGAAGCAGAAAACTATCTCAAGAATGTCACCCCGCTCTTATCAACTCAAGGAAAATCACAATCAAAACTAGCAAGGCTAATGCGACAAAGAGTTGTCTCTCGAGCTGCAACGCAGAGTGGTAGATTGAATTGCAGTGAACTGAATTTAATCAACGTTTTTAAACAGATTTAACAGTAGATTTTTCTACCAATTTAAATAAAGTTTTTAGAATCCTTTAAACCTAATATTGATAAGCGAAACTGAAAAACCAATGACATAGCTATAAATTAGTGCACGATATCCCTAGAGTGCGAGGTTTGCTGATACTCAATCATGCTTCCAGCACCATGAAAAAGTTGATCTCTTCGATACATAGAAATCACTCAACCTCGTATTTCTAATAAAATACATACCACGTTAAAATCCAAATTAGTATATAATGGTATCAAAGACAGCGTTACAATTTATTTTTACCAGATGAGCATGAATAGCAGCTCTCACAGTATCATCATTTATTTATCTAGTTGCACTTCATCATCCTACCCATGGTAAAATTAAGCCATGCATATCACATTATAATTGTTTAGGGTTGGCAGAGTATTATGAAGTATACTCATTTCTAGTCCTATGCGAGACATATATTAATGCTTAAAATCCAAAGTTCATTCTAAAAGCAGTTTGTTTTTTCCTTGGATATATATAACATATATATAAATAAAATTGAAACATACTGTAACAACCCACATATTTCTCGATTTTTTATTTAAATATTTTATTTAAATATTTTGTCGTTAATCGGATATTGGTCCGAAAAGCTACTTTTTGCAAATGGTCAAATTAGGACTCGAGACCACTTCCATTGAGTTTGAAATGCCGTTTACAATTTTTCTAAGTATAAACATTGATAGGTTTGGAGTTAGTGGAATTTCACTTACTTTTCCCGCTTTGGGCTTTGGGTTAGATTAGCCATTATAACTCAAACCCACTTCTCTCCTTCTCCTCACTCTTCATAAATTTCCTAACAACCAAGCTTTAGCATTAATGGTGAGTGGAAGGGAAATTAATATTCCAAGCTCAAATTCTCTTGCAAATCCGACATTCAATTCCAAATTCAAGAAGAAGATATTGGATTCAAGCTTGTGATTACTTCTCCATTGCTTTCAAGATTTTCTTCATAAATTTGGTGCAAAGGTGAGATTTTTATCTCACAATTCTAGCCTATAACTATATTGGACTGTTGGGAATGATTCCCTATCATTTTTGCATGCATATTAGCATTTGGTTTGGATTGGACTGGCGAAAAAATCCAATCTTTAGCGTTTTGGTGAATTTTCTGCACTTAGGTCGTTCTGGACATTTTTCTGTGTTCGGAGTTAGGTCGCTCGCGACCTAACCCTTAGGTCGCTCGCGTGTTATCGCGCTAGGTCGCACTGCCTTGAATTAACGTCTTCGGAGTTAGGTAGTATGCACCTTAGGTCGTAGGTCGTATGGACCTTAGGTCGTAGGTCGTTCTGACCATTTCTAACGTCTTCGGAGTTAGATCGTATGGACCTTAGGTCGTAGGTCGTATGGACCTTAGGTCGTATGTCAGGACCCGATTCTTCATCTTCCGAAAATTCAACATCGATACTCACTTTATCGACTGCTGAGAAATCGAATGACGGAAAACCGAACACCGAGGGTTTTAAAGAAAAGAAAAGAAGAAGAAAAAGAGAATAGAACGGAACAGAAAACAACAGAAAAACATCAGAATCTCACAATTCGCAGCGGAGCAACATATAATAATAAATGAATAATCTTTAAAACGAAGAACTATATCAGTTATTACATTACATCACATTTCATTACATCATATCATCAGAGTGTACAATAACAACATACAGTGCAGCGGAAAAAGAAATACTATATACTAGTAATACGCCATGCCATCCATCTTGCATCCAGCAACTCCAGAATATCCAGAATATCCTGATAAACCTTAACTCTTGACTGCCCGTGTGGAAATTGGTGGGCACCCAGAGTTTAGGAAGGAAAACAATAAACTCCGACTCAGTCATGTGACTGGTGTGAGAACTCAAAACAGTTTATTTATCTTTGAAAAACAAATAGAAGAATATTTTTAAAGTCAATTCGCAATGCTTTTAAAAATGAGACTACCATAAGACCTCCCGCCACACACACAATGCAAACGCAGACTTGGAGGAGATTTCTCCTTATGATAGTCAAAGATGCTTGATACGCATTTAAAAAGAACATTTTATATTATAACTAGTGCATAGTGTAGAGAAAATCATTTCGAAAGTAGAATATAAATCTTAGCCAGCATAGGTACCATTATATTATGCCTACTAATAGCTACCATATTAGATGGCAGATTCTACAACTAAAACCGTACAAGGTTTCGTATTGTTTCTTTGGATTTCCAACGAATGATCAGGCCAAGGAACTTCCCATTGCCACATGAGAATGCCTCTGGATGGACATCCCTGAGAACCAAACCGGATCTCTACCAACACAAGGCCGGGTTACCCCTAACTGAGTAACAACTGACCGAATATGCCATCCCCCGGTCCTTTGGGACCTTTCACCGAGCGCTCGCAGTCAATTCACACAATCATAACAAAGTGTTCTCAACATGAGTAAGTATCTGGGCTCCATACCATGATACCACCCTTTTCCAGAAGGAAATGCACACATCCTAAAGGGCGCTACCCCTCATAACCTTGCCGCATCTTTCCTGTTTTGACCATTCACGGGGTGTGAGGCTCGACGAAGTCACGTCCACAAAAACATACTTTATACAAAAGCCATGCTTTGGGTCAACAAATGATCATAGAAATGATCACCAAGATAGACGATCAAATAAACGATTCTATCACAAATAATCAACACAATGATCATTTACAGCAGCACTCAGCATGTCACATTACCAAATTGGGAATATAACGCTGATAACATTCAACTACATAACCTCTGAGCTCGTACGTCTCAGAGAAGGGTGTTAAGCTAAAAGAGTAAATTCTCCGCCACCAACAGAAATATATTTGAAAGAAATCGGCTTTATATCTCAACTTGTAATGTCAGGCATACTATCCATACAAGTCTGTTCCGGGCTCGAACAAAACCGAAGGCACTTCTTACGAAGCCCTTGCAATCCGGGTATTCACAATCCCGATCGAATTTCCCATCACTTAGGAGATCTCTATACCAGGAGCTACCCAGTGCAGAGACAATCGATAGGTCATCCTATCGCTTTCACAAATACTCGGTCTTCAACACCGATCTTCAATGCAATTCACAACGACGTATCACATATTCAGAATGGGTTATACGACCCCATGGTCCTTTCCCGGTTAACCCGAATAGTGAGCGCTTATTCAAAAATAAGTGTGGCATTCACATTCAAACAAATCACATCAATTACCCATTCAAAGGGAAATATTGATAGTCGGTTATTGAACTATCAATGGATATGCACACATCACCAAATTCCAAATAATTTTCCAAATTATTTATTTTCCAAAATATCTTTACTAGATATATATTTTCACACTTCAAAAATAAATCAATATTTATTTTCATACAAATTCCACTTTCACATATAAACTCTATAGGGAATTTATATTCCCAAAATATCTGTGAATATATGTTTCAATTCGATTTCTAATATTCATTTTCCATTTATCTTCAAAAAGACAAACTCTCACAATATTCACTTATTTATTGGAAAACGATTCCACACTTATTAAAAAAAAAGTAATTCACGAACCTATTTATTTTCAATACTTGGAAAATATTCAATATACTTAAATCGAAATTTAGTATATATTTCATTCTTTAAGGAAATCATTCTCTTAAATATATTTATTTGGGCCAAAACGAATGTTGCGTAAAACATCGTTACGACAACCCAAAATCACTAGTATAGGGATTCGAAATTAAAATAGATATATAAATCCCAATACTATTCAAAACATTTCCTTTCGGAAATCATTTACTATAACAACAGTGTTATAGTCCACCATTTCCTTTTATTTCTCGAAAACGTCTATTTCAACAATCAATGTTGAAATCTATGGTTTCGAATCTCAACATAATTAAAACATCGTTAGATCGTTTTAAATTCTATTTAAAACATCACATTCAAAACAATTTCTTTAACATCTTATTCACTATTCAAAAACGTGAATATTCTACGTTTAACAAATTTCATCCTTTTATTCATTTTATTTCAAAGGATTATTCACAGTTAAAAACGTGAATATAGCTTCATAAATAAGTTTCAACAATTTACTTATCAAAATAAGTCGTTTGCGGATTTATAAAACAACGTTTATAAATTCTATTTCTATTTATTTATAACAACTTCCTTTTATAAATTTTCTTTATTAACCTATTCGATTTGTAACTCAATTATCTACTAAAATTCATATTATAAGTTAAATGCTTATAAAACAATTACTTTACAAAAATCGTTCCTTTGAACTTCATAATTATAAATCTTATAACTTATAAGATTCAATTATTTATCCAAATATATTCTTTAATAATTTCACAAAATTTATAAATCTTACTATTTATAAATTTCACTTATAACTTCACCATTTATAATTCTATAAATTTCATTTATAACCTCACCATTTAAATTCTATAAATTTCATTCTTTAATGAAATTCATTTTCACTTCATTCAAACACTTATAAAAACTCGTTTTATAATGTCAATATTTCAATTTATAAATATCCATTTAGAAATCTCTTAATATAAATCAATTTATATTATTCTTTAAAACGTTTTTAAACTCCTTTATTATTTCACCATTTTGATTTATAAAATAATTAAATTTTATAAATCCTATATTTTCAACTTCTATAATAAATTCAAAAATCCTGATTTAATCATCTTATAAAGTCATTAGCATCATATTCTCAAAAATCAGTTTTAACTATTTTTCTCAAAAATCATAATTTTTATAACTTTAAAAATTATAACGTCTATTTATTTTAAAATGAATCAATTCCAAACATATAGTATATTTTCAAAAATCACTTTATAAATCATTTTAAAATTCCAAAACTTGGTCCAATGATGCTACATATCAAATAGTCAATCACGACAACAACGATATCATATATCGATATGATAATCCATCAAATATCAAAATATCTGAAATCAAATAAAAACTGTTGAGGAATCCAGTTGGATCCCTCCAACCTGTTTTCCTGCATCCACAAACATTAGCACAATACCAATTTCGCTCCAGTACGAAATTATCGCGGTATATGGGATTTAAAATATTATCCGCTTAATAACGGCGTAATAGGGTCTCATCCGCTAAACAAAAAATGCGGGAAATCAATAACTCCAATATATACATATGCCAATATATATATATTGCTATTATATATAATACCAATTTCACTGTTTATGAAATATTCGCGGTATATGTTTTTAATAAATAACATCCGCTTACTAACGGCGCATAATGTCTATTTTAACAATCAATAGATATCAATCAACATTAAAACATGCATTCAAATATTTTAAATCTAACTATTTAAAATAAAATCGAAACTGATTCGATTGAGTGAGAAGTTCTCACCTTGATTTCAATTTCGTTTTAGCGATTTATTTCGAATAAAATTAAACGGACGTTTAATTTTATCCAAAATTCTCACTAACTCCAAACGACTCCAATCCAATTTCATCGCGTAGTGCTCGTCCATACGATTCCAACGCAACTGGTTTCGTGCGTTTTCGACCTCGTATGAAAAAGTTATGATTATTTGAAGTTACACGAGTTTTATATTCATAATTTACAATATAAACTAAATATTTTCAAACCACAACTCATCTCAACCCTCAGATCCATGCTCCTCCTCATCTGGACCGCACACCCCCATCCCTTCTCTCCCGTTCACCATCTCCAGTAAATAGCCGCACACCCAAACCCATAGATCAAAACTAGGTTTAAATTTTTCGATCACCACACTCAATTTGAACACGATCGGAGACCAGGGTTTTGAAGCCCTTCGCACAAGCTACACTCGGCCATAAGCTCATAGAGCTCGGCCTCATCACGTGCCTAGGGTTGCATGCGCAACCTGCAGGTGACGGCCTCGCCTAGCTCCCTCCACGCGACACCATATTCGATCATAGCCGTTCACATCGAAGCTCTCATCGCCCTCTTCAATACTCTAGTTGAAAGTTTAGCCTAATTGTCGACGGATTTGGAGTAATCGAGGGGGAAAGGTCGTGAGTTTCTGGCCATTGAAGATAGTAGTGGCGGCTGCAGTTTTAGAAACTAGGGTTTTTTTTTTTTTTTTTTTGTGAATTTTTGGGCTATTTATAGGAAAAAATCGAACACTATTCGTCCCGGAAATTCCAAACTCCGATTCACGCGCCGTAACCAGCGTTTCTAGGGTTTACCCCGCGTTCCGGACACAATGGAACAGGTTTCGAAAGCTAATTCGGACATCTGTGCGAGTTATGGCTATAAACGTTCAATTTAAATTAAACCGATTTAAACGATTTTCTAGGCGTTTTAATTTGTACCGGACAAACGGTAAATCCAATTGACTTGAAATTTGAAACCTTACAATAATATCACATTACGGATCCGATGAAACTGGTTTCGTTGAAATCCGAGACTTTTTTAAAAATGGCTATTTTAACTCGCCAAATTAATATTAAAAATGATTCGATGCGTTTCGAGCTGCCACGATCAAACGATAACTCCGATTGACACGAAAATTGAAATCCGGTAATAACTAACTATTACGGATCCAATGGAACTGGTTTCGTTCAATTCTGAGACTGTTCAAAAATTGACTATTTTCACTAGTCGATTAAATTATTAAAATATTCAATTTTCACAATTTAACTTCAAATTCGATTTTAAAAGTTCTAAAATATCATTCTAACTTCAACATGATAAAATAAAATTTTACAAATCATTTACAATCATATTTAACTCAATTTTCAATTATTTCCATAATTTAACATATTAAATTATCGATTTAATTATTCAATTAAATCCAAAAATTCAAATAAAAATTTATTCGACTTATAAATTTCACTTATTAATATTTAAAATTAATTAAATATTCAAATTTAAATTAATAAAAATTCTGGGTCGTTACAATCTTCCCCCCTTAAAAGAATTTCGTCCTCGAAATTATTAAGTAAGAAAAGTTATAGAATCTATTAATTTTCCAAAATCTATAGTCAAATTTCTTATAATACTTTACTAAGTTTCTAAATCATACTTAGTTATCTTTTCAAAAACAATTACTATTGTTTAACTTTCAATTTCAAATCAAAGTTAAAGTTTTCAAAACTTTTCCAATTTTCTCAAATTTTTTCTAACGCCTTAAATTCTCGGAAAAATTCGCCATAGTCTCCTTTGCGCGGCTCGATCCGAAAAAAAAATGACAGTATATATATCACAAATATACATCTCATCAAGTAATGAGGCATCCCGAAGGGAAAAAATATAAAAGTACGATATGTAATCCGAGATATGTACCTTATATTTTATTAGCGAGCATATACGGCTAATATAGCGCGAAAGCGAGCTACAAATGCGAAGCAAACGCGATCCGCACCTACTAAACACTCAACAAACAACATGAGAACATGCATATATGAAAATAATCTCAATATACAACATATAGCAACATCACAACTATATAATATAGCAAATGCAACTAAAGCAACAAATGCAAACATCAACCAACTAGCATTCATAACCTATAATATTCATTCATATTCTCATTGATATTCAATGAAATGGTTTTCAGTTTAATCATATTTGATTTATTAACAGTGGATGTTTTTACTAACATTCATTCTCAATTAGTTTATATTCACTAATTCATATTCAAGTTGGTTCACTTCCAATTCAAATTCAATTCTATTTAAGATTCACTTAACTTCCAATTGAATTCCAATTACTTTAGCTTTCAATTTCATTAACTCAATTCCATTAATACTTAATGAATTATACACAATCAACTAACAACCATATAACAACCAAATCACTTTGCGTATATTCATCTTGGTTTAATTAAATTGATTTTCATTTAACTATTCAACTCTAATAACATTTAGATTTTAATGAATTAACACTTATATTCATTATTTCATATCAACTTAATTCACATTCAATTGATTACATTCAATCCATTCATTCAATTCAATTTCTAAAGTTGAATTTCATTTACATAACTTAAATTCATTTTCATACTTACAACTCATATTCATAAATATATTCATATAGTTTCACTTCTCATATATAAGTTTATTTCTCAATTGTTAAATCACTTTAATTATAATTCAATTCTTATAATTCATTTTACTTATACAATTATTCTTCAATTTAGATTATTCAAACAACTAAACAATCAACTTATATACACTTTAATAATTCTGAAAAATTATTCCTTTATATATAAAATATAATCAAGGTAAAATTATTTCATTTACCCAATTTTAAAATCAATATTGTGTCGAATTGTTCTATTCAAGTGTTTAGAGATCCCTATCAACAACGTTAATTACTCGTATTAACCAGAATCTATATACCACTCAATAAACCAATCATCACAATATAAAACAATTTTATATTCACTAACAAATACGCTCTCATAGCTATTATTACACTCAACTCATTCTAGAGTACTACTGACTCTATCTCTAATGAGTAATACCCAACAGAACCATGGTTGTTGCTTAACCATAAGCTCTGATACCAACTTTGTCAGGACCCGATTCTTCGTCTTCCGAAAATTCAACATCGATACTCACTTTATCGACTGCCGAGAAATCGAATGACGGAAAACCGAACACCGAGGGTTTTAAAGAAAAGAAAAGAAGAAGAAAAAGAGAATAGAACGGAACAGAAAACAACAGAACAACATCAGAATCTCACAATTCGCAGCGGAACAACATATAATAATAAATGAATAATCTTTAAAACAAAGAACTATATCAGTTATTACATTACATCACATTTCATTACATCATATCATCAGAGTGTACAATAACAACATACAGTGCAGCGGAAAAAGAAATACTATATACTAGTAATACGCCATGCCATCCATCTTGCATCCAGCAACTCCAGAATATCCAGAATATCCTGATAAACCTTAACTCTTGACTGCCCGTGTGGAAATTGGTGGGCACCCAGAGTTTAGGAAGGAAAACAATAAACTCCGAGTCAGTCATGTGACTGGTGTGAGAACTCAAAACAGTTTATTTATCTTTGAAAAACAAATAGAAGAATATTTTTAAAGTCAATTCGCAATGCTTTTAAAAATGAGATTACCATAAGACCTCCCGCCACACACACAATGCAAACGCAGACTTGGAGGAGATTTCTCCTTATGATAGTCAAAGATGCTTGATACGCATTTAAAATGAACATTTTATATTATAACTAGTGCATAGTGTAGAGAAAATCATTTCGAAAGTAGAATATAAATCTTAGCCAGCATAGGTACCATTATATTATGCCTACTAATAGCTACCATATTAGATGGCAGGTTCTACAACTAAAACCGTACAAGGTTTCGTATTGTTTCTTTGGATTTCCAACGAATGATCAGGCCAAGGAACTTCCCATTGCCACATGAGAATGCCTCTGGATGGACATCCCCGAGAACCAAACCGGATCTCTACCAACACAAGGCCGGGTTACCCCTAACTGAGTAACAACTGACCGAATATGCCATCCCCCGGTCCTTTGGGACCTTTCACCGAGCGCTCGCAATCAATTCACACAATCATAACAAAGTGTTCTCAACATGAGTAAGTATCTGGGCTCCATACCATGATACCACCCTTTTCCAGAAGGAAATGCACACATCCTAAAGGGCGCTACCCCTCATAACCTTGCCGCATCTTTCCTGTTTTGACCATTCACGGGGTGTGAGGCTCGACGAAGTCACGTCCACAAAAACATACTTTATACAAAAGCCATGCTTTGGGTCAACAAATGATCATAGAAATTATCACCAAGATAGACGATCAAATAAACGATCCTATCACAAATAATCAACACAATGATCATTTACAGCAACACTCAGCATGTCACATTACCAAATTGGGAATATATCGCTGATAACATTCAACTACATAACCTCTGAGCTCGTACGTCTCAAAGAAGGGTGTTAAGCTAAAAGAATAAATTCTCCACCACCAACAGAAATATATTTAAAAGAAATCGGCTTTATATCTCAACTTGTAATGTCAGGCATACTATCCATACAAGTCTGTTCCGGGCTCGAACAAAACCGAAGGCACTTCTTACGAAGCCCTTGCAATCCGGGTATTCACAATCCCGATCGAATTTCCCATCACTTAGGAGATCTCTATACCAGGAGCTACCCAGTGCAGAGACAATCGATAGGTCATCCTATCGCTTTCACAAATACTCGGTCTTCAACACCGATCTTCAATGCAATTCACAACGACATATCACATATTCGGAATGGGTTATACGACCCCATGGTCCTTTCCCGGTTAACCCGAATAGTGAGCGCTTATTCAAAAATAAGTGTGGCATTCACATTCAAACAAATCACATCAATTACCCATTCAAAGGGAAATATTGATAGTCGGTTATTGAACTATCAATGGATATGCACACATCACCAAATTCCAAATAATTTTCCAAATTATTTATTTTCCAAAATATCTTTACTAGATATATATTTTCACACTTCAAAAATAAATCAATATTTATTTTCATACAAATTCCACTTTCACATATAAACTCTATAGGGAATTTATATTCCCAAAATATTTGTGAATATATGTTTCAATTCGATTTCTAATATTCATTTTCCATTTATCTTCAAAAAGACAAACTCTCACAATATTCACTTATTTATTGGAAAACGATTCCATACTTATTAAAAAAAAAGTAATTCACGAACCTATTTATTTTCAACACTTGGAAAATATTCAATATACTTAAATCGAAATTTAGTATATATTTCATTCTTTAAGGAAATCATTCTCTTAAATATATTTATTTGGGCCAAAACGAATGTTGCGTAAAACATCGTTACGACAACCCAAAATCACTAGTATAGGGATTCGAAATTAAAATAGATATATAAATCCCAATACTATTCAAAACATTTCCTTTCGGAAATCATTTACTATAACAACAGTGTTATAGTCCACCATTTCCTTTTATTTCTCGAAAACGTCTATTTCAACAATCAATGTTGAAATCTATGGTTTCGAATCTCAACATAATTAAAACATCGTTAGATCGTTTTAAATTCTATTTAAAATATCACATTCAAAACAATTTCTTTAACATCTTATTCACTATTCAAAAACGTGAATATTCTACGTTTAACAAATTTCATCCTTTTATTCATTTTATTTCAAAGGATTATTCACAGTTAAAAACGTGAATATAGCTTCATAAATAAGTTTCAACAATTTACTTATCAAAATAAGTCGTTTGCGGATTTATAAAACAACGTTTATAAATTCTATTTCTATTTATTTATAACAACTTCCTTTTATAAATTTTCTTTATTAACCTATTCGATTTGTAACTCAATTATCTACTAAAATTCATATTATAAGTTAAATGCTTATAAAACAATTACTTTACAAAAATCGTTCCTTTGAACTTCATAATTATAAATCTTATAACTTATAAGATTCAATTATTTATCCAAATATATTCTTTAATAATTTCACAAAATTTATAAATCTTACTATTTATAAATTTCACTTATAACTTCACCATTTATAATTCTATAAATTTCATTTATAACCTCACCATTTAAATTCTATAAATTTCATTCTTTAATGAAATTCATTTTCACTTCATTCAAACACTTATAAAAACTCGTTTTATAATGTCAATATTTCAATTTATAAATATCCATTTAGAAATCTCTTAATATAAATCAATTTATATTATTCTTTAAAACGTTTTTAAACTCCTTTATTATTTCACCATTTTGATTTATAAAATAATTAAATTTTATAAATCCTATATTTTCAACTTCTATAATAAATTCAAAAATCCTGATTTAATCATCTTATAAAGTCATTAGCATCATATTCTCAAAAATCAGTTTTAACTATTTTTCTCAAAAATCATAATTTTTATAACTTTAAAAATTATAACGTTTATTTATTTTAAAATGAATCAATTCCAAACATATAGTATATTTTCAAAAATCACTTTATAAATCATTTTAAAATTCCAAAACTTGGTCCAATGATGCTACATATCAAATAGTCAATCACGACAACAACGATATCATATATCGATATGATAATCCATCAAATATCAAAATATCTGAAATCAAATAAAAACTGTTGAGGAATCCAGTTGGATCCCTCCAACCTGTTTTCCTGCATCCACAAACATTAGCACAATACCAATTTCGCTCCAGTACGAAATTATCGCGGTATATGGGATTTAAAATATTATCCGCTTAATAACGGCGTAATAGGGTCTCATCCGCTAAACAAAAAATGCGGGAAATCAATAACTCCAATATATACATATGCCAATATATATATATTGCTATTATATATAATACCAATTTCACTGTTTATGAAATATTAACGGTATATGTTTTTAATAAATAACATCCGCTTACTAACGGCGCATAATGTCTATTTTAACAATCAATAGATATCAATCAACATTAAAACATGCATTCAAATATTTTAAATCTAACTATTTAAAATAAAATCGAAACTGATTCGATTGAGTGAGAAGTTCTCACCTTGATTTCAATTTCGTTTTAGCGATTTATTTCGAATAAAATTAAACGGACGTTTAATTTTACCCAAAATTCTCACTAACTCCAAACGACTCCAATCCAATTTCATCGCGTAGTGCTCGTCCATACGATTCCAACGCAACTGGTTTCGCGCGTTTTCGACCTCGTATGAAAAAGTTATGATTATTTGAAGTTACACGAGTTTTATATTCATAATTTACAATATAAACTAAATATTTTCAAACCACAACTCATCTCAACCCTCAGATCCATGCTCCTCCTCATCTGGACCGCACACCCCCATCCCTTCTCTCCCGTTCACCATCTCCAGTAAATAGCCGCACACCCAAACCCATAGATCAAAACTAGGTTTAAATTTTTCGATCACCACACTCAATTTGAACACGATCGGAGACCAGGGTTTTGAAGCCCTTCGCACAAGCTACACTCGGCCATAAGCTCATAGAGCTCAGCCTCATCACGTGCCTAGGGTTGCGTGCACAACCTGCAGGTGACCGCCTCGCCTAGCTCCCTCCACGTGACACCATATTCGATCATAGCCGTTCACATCGAAGCTCTCATCGCCCTCTTCAATACTCTAGTTGAAAGTTTTAGCCTAATTGTCGACGGATTTGGAGTAATCGAGGGGGAAACTTCGTGAGTTTCTGGCCATTGAAGATAGTAGTGGCGGCTGCAGTTTTAGAAATTAGGTTTTTTTTTTTTTTTTGTGAATTTTTGGGCTATTTATTGGAAAAAATCGAACACTATTCATCCCGGAAATTCCGAACTCTGATTCACGCACCGTAACCAGCGTTTCTAGGGTTTGCCCCGCGTTCCGGACACAATGGAACAGGTTTCGCAAGCTAATTCGGACATCTGTGCGAGTTATGGCTATAAACGTTCAATTTAAATTAAACCGATTTAAACGATTTTCTAGGCGTTTTAATTTGTACCGGACAAACGGTAAATCCAATTGACTTGAAATTTGAAACCTTACAATAATATCACATTACGGATCCGATGAAACTGGTTTCGTTGAAATCCGAGACTTTTTGAAAAATGGCTATTTTAACTCGCCAAATTAATATTAAAAATAATTCGATGCGTTTCGAGCTGCCACGATCAAACGATAACTCCGATTGACACGAAAATTGAAATCTGGTAATAACTAACTATTACGGATCCAATGGAACTGGTTTCGTTCAATTCTGAGACTGTTCAAAAATTGACTATTTTCACTAGTCGATTAAATTATTAAAATATTCAATTTTCACAATTTAACTTCAAATTCGATTTTAAAAGTTCTAAAATATCATTCTAACTTCAACATGATAAAATAAAATTTTACAAATCATTTACAATCATATTTAACTCAATTTTCAATTATTTCCATAATTTAACATATTAAATTATCGATTTAATTATTCAATTAAATCCAAAAATTCAAATAAAAATTTATTCGACTTATAAATTTCACTTATTAATATTTAAAATTAATTAAATATTCAAATTTAAATTAATAAAAATTCTGGGTCGTTACAATCTTCCCCCCTTAAAAGAATTTCGTCCTCGAAATTATTAAGTAAGAAAAGTTATAGAATCTATTAATTTTCCAAAATCTATAGTCAAACTTCTTATAATACTTTACTAAGTTTCTAAATCATACTTAGTTATCTTTTCAAAAACAATTACTATTGTTTAACTTTCAATTCCAAATCAAAGTTAAAGTTTTCAAAACTTTTTCAATTTTCTCAAATTTTTTCTAACGCCTTAAATTTTCGAAAAAATTCGCCATAGTCTCCTTTGCGCGGCTCGATCCGAAAAAAAAATGACAGTATATATATCACAAATATACATCTCATCAAGTAATGAGGCATCCCGAAGGGAAAAAATATAAAACTACGATATGTAATCCGAGATATGTACCTTATATTTTATTAGCGAGCATATACGGCTAATATAGCGCGAAAGCGAGCTACAAATGCGAAGCAAACGCGATCCGCACCTACTAAACACTCAACAAACAACATGAGAACATGCATATATGAAAATAATCTCAATATACAACATATAACAACATCACAACTATATAATATAGCAAATGCAACTAAAGCAACAAATGCAAACATCAACCAACTAGCATTCATAACCTATAATATTCATTCATATTCTCATTGATATTCAATGAAATGGTTTTCAATTTAATCATATTTGATTTATTAACAGTGGATGTTTTTACTAACATTCATTCTCAATTAGTTTATATTCACTAATTCATATTCAAGTTGGTTCACTTCCAATTCAAATTCAATTCTATTTAAGATTCACTTAACTTCCAATTGAATTCCAATTACTTTAGCTTTCAATTTCATTAACTCAATTCCATTAATACTTAATGATTTATACACAATCAACTAACAACCATATAACAACCAAATCACTTTGTGTATATTCATCTTGGTTTAATTAAATTGATTTTCATTTAACTATTCAACTCTAATAACATTTAGATTTTAATGAATTAACACTTGTATTCATTATTTCATATCAACTTAATTCACATTCAATTGATTACATTCAATCCATTTATTCAATTCAATTTCTAAAGTTGAATTTCATTTACATAACTTAAATTCATTTTCATACTTACAACTCATATTCGTAAATATATTCATATAGTTTCACTTCTCATATATAAGTTTATTTCTCAATTGTTAAATCACTTTAATTATAATTCAATTCTTATAATTCATTTTACTTATACAATTATTCTTCAATTTAGATTATTCAAACAACTAAACAATCAACTTATATACACTTTAATAATTCTGAAAAATTATTCCTTTATATATAAAATATAATCAAGGTAAAATTATTTCATTTACCCAATTTTAAAATCAATATTGTGTCGAATTGTTCTATTCAAGTGTTTAGAGATCCCTATCAACAACGTTAATTACTCGTATTAACCAGAATCTATATACCACTCAATAAACCAATCATCACAATATAAAACAATTTTATATTCACTAACAAATACGCTCTCATAGCTATTATTACACTCAACTCATTCTAGAGTACTTCTGACTCTATCTCTAATGAGTAATACCCAACAGAACGATGGTTGTCGCTTAACCATAAGCTCTGATACCAACTTTGTCAGGACCCGATTCTTCGTCTTCCGAAAATTCAACATCGATACTCACTTTATCGACTGCCGAGAAATCGAATGACGGAAAACCGAACACTGAGGGTTTTAAAGAAAAGAAAAGAAGAAGAAAAAGAGAATAGAACGGAACAGAAAACAACAGAACAACATCAGAATCTCACAATTCGCAGCGGAACAACATATAATAATAAATGAATAATCTTTAAAACAAAGAACTATATCAGTTATTACATTACATCACATTTCATTACATCATATCATCAGAGTGTACAATAACAACATACAGTGCAGCGGAAAAAGAAATACTATATACTAGTAATACGCAATGCCATCCATCTTGCATCCAGCAACTCCAGAATATACAGAATATCCTGATAAACCTTAACTCTTGACTGCTTGTGTGGAAATTGGTGGGCACCCAGAGTTTAGGAAGGAAAACAATAAACTCCGAGTCAGTCATGTGACTGGTGTGAGAACTCAAAACAGTTTATTTATCTTTGAAAAACAAACAAAAGAATATTTTTAAAGTCAATTCGCAATGCTTTTAAAAATGAGACTACCATAAGACCTCCCGCCACACACACAATGCAAACGCAGACTTGGAGGAGATTTCTCCTTATGATAGTCAAAGATGCTTGATACGCATTTAAAAAGAACATTTTATATTATAACTAGTGCATAGTGTAGAGAAAATCATTTCGAAAGTAGAATATAAATCTTAGCCAGCATAGGTACCATTATATTATGCCTACTAATAGCTACCATATTAGATGGCAGGTTCTACAACTAAAACCGTACAAGGTTTCGTATTGTTTCTTTGGATTTCCAACGAATGATCAGGCCAAGGAACTTCCCATTGCCACATGAGAATGCCTCTGGATGGACATCCCCGAGAACCAAACCGGATCTCTACCAACACAAGGCCGGGTTACCCCTAACTGAGTAACAACTGACCGAATATGCCATCCCCCGGTCCTTTGGGACCTTTCACCGAGCGCTCGCAATCAATTCACACAATCATAACAAAGTGTTTTCAACATGAGTAAGTATCTGGGCTCCATACCATGATACCACCCTTTTCCAGAAGGAAATGCACACATCCTAAAGGGCGCTACCCCTCATAACCTTGCCGCATCTTTCCTGTTTTGACCATTCACGGGGTGTGAGGCTCGACGAAGTCACGTCCACAAAAACATACTTTATACAAAAACCATGCTTTGGGTCAACAAATGATCATAGAAATTATCACCAAGATAGACGATCAAATAAACGATCCTATCACAAATAATCAACACAATGATCATTTACAGGAACACTCAGCATGTCACATTACCAAATTGGGAATATATCGCTGATAACATTCAACTACATAACCTCTGAGCTCGTACGTCACAGAGAAGGGTGTTAAGCCAAAAGAATAAATTCTTCGCCACCAACATAAATATATTTGAAAGAAATCAGCTTTATATCTCAACTTGTAATGTCAGGCATACTATCCATACAAGTCTGTTCCGGGCTCGAACAAAACCGAAGGCACTTCTTACGAAGCCCTTGCAATCCGGGTATTCACAATCTCGATCGAATTTCCCATCACTTAGGAGATCTCTATACCAGGAGCTACCCAGTGCAGAGACAATCGATAGGTCATCCTATCGCTTTCACAAATACTCGGTCTTCAACACCGATCTTCAATGCAATTCACAACGACGTATCACATATTCGGAATGGGTTATACGACCCCATGGTCCTTTCCCGGTTAACCCGAATAGTGAGCGCTTATTCAAAAATAAGTGTGGCATTCACATTCAAACAAATCACATCAATTACCCATTCAAAGAGAAATATTGATAGTCGGTTATTGAACTATCAATGGATATGCACACATCACCAAATTCCAAATAATTTTCCAAATTATTTATTTTCCAAAATATCTTTACTAGATATATATTTTCACACTTCAAAAATAAATCAATATTTATTTTCATACAAATTCCACTTTCACATATAAACTCTATAGGGAATTTATATTCCCAAAATATCTGTGAATATTTGTTTCAATTCGATTTCTAATATTCATTTTCCATTTATCTTCAAAAAGACAAACTCTCACAATATTCACTTATTTATTGGAAAACGATTCCATACTTATTAAAAAAAAAGTAATTCACGAACCTATTTATTTTCAACACTTGGAAAATATTCAGTATACTTAAATCGAAATTTAGTATATATTTCATTCTTTAAGGAAATCATTCTCTTAAATATATTTATTTGGGCCAAAACGAATGTTGCGTAAAACATCGTTACGACAACCCAAAATCACTAGTATAGGGATTCGAAATTAAAATAGATATATAAATCCCAATACTATTCAAAACATTTCCTTTCGGAAATCATTTACTATAACAACAGTGTTATAGTCCACCATTTCCTTTTATTTCTCGAAAACGTCTATTTCAACAATCAATGTTGAAATCTATGGTTTCGAATCTCAACATAATTAAAACATCGTTAGGTCGTTTTAAATTCTATTTAAAACATCACATTCAAAACAATTTCTTTAACATCTTATTCACTATTCAAAAACGTGAATATTCTACGTTTAACAAATTTCATCCTTTTATTCATTTTATTTCAAAGGATTATTCACAGTTAAAAACGTGAATATAGCTTCATAAATAAGTTTCAACAATTTACTTATCAAAATAAGTCGTTTGCGGATTTATAAAACAACGTTTATAAATTCTATTTCTATTTATTTATAACAACTTCCTTTTATAAATTTTCTTTATTAACCTATTCGATTTGTAACTCAATTATCTACTAAAATTCATATTATAAGTTAAATGCTTATAAAACAATTACTTTACAAAAATCGTTCCTTTGAACTTCATAATTATAAATCTTATAACTTATAAGATTCAATTATTTATCCAAATATATTCTTTAATAATTTCACAAAATTTATAAATCTTACTATTTATAAATTTCACTTATAACTTCACCATTTATAATTCTATAAATTTCATTTATAACCTCACCATTTAAATTCTATAAATTTCATTCTTTAATGAAATTCATTTTCACTTCATTCAAACACTTATAAAAACTCGTTTTATAATGTCAATATTTCAATTTATAAATATCCATTTAGAAATCTATTAATATAAATCAATTTATATTATTCTTGAAAACGTTTTTAAACTCCTTTATTATTTCACCATTTTGATTTATAAAATAATTAAATTTTATAAATCCTATATTTTCAACTTCTATAATAAATTCAAAAATCCTGATTTAATCATCTTATAAAATCATTAGCATCATATTCTCAAAAATCAGTTTTAACTATTTTTCTCAAAAATCATAATTTTTATAACTTTAAAAATTATAACGTTTTTTTATTTTAAAATGAATCAATTCCAAACATATAGTATATTTTCAAAAATCACTTTATAAATCATTTTAAAATTCCAAAACTTGGTCCAATGATGCTACATATCAAATAGTCAATCACGACAACAACGATATCATATATCGATATGATAATCCATCAAATATCAAAATATCTGAAATCAAATAAAAACTGTTGAGAAATTCAGTTGGATCCCTCCAACCTGTTTTCCTGCATCCACAAACATTAGCACAATACCAATTTCGCTCCAGTACGAAATTATCGCGGTATATGGGATTTAAAATATTATCCGCTTAATAACGGCGTAATAGGGTCTCATCCGCTAAACAAAAAATGCGGGAAATCAATAACTCCAATATATACATATGCCAATATATATATATATTGCTATTATATATAATACCAATTTCACTGTTTATGAAATATTCGCGGTATATGTTTTTAATAAATAACATCCGCTTACTAACGGCGCATAATGTCTATTTTAACAATCAATAGATATCAATCAACATTCAAACATGCATTCAAATATTTTAAATCTAACTATTTAAAATAAAATCGAAACTGATTCGATTGAGTGAGAAGTTCTCACCTTGATTTCAATTTCGTTTTAGCGATTTATTTCGAATAAAATTAAACGGACGTTTAATTTTACCCAAAATTCTCACTAACTCCAAACGAATCCAATCCAATTTCATCGCGTAGTGCTCGTCCATACGATTCCAACGCAACTGGTTTCGCGCGTTTTCGACCTCGTATGAAAAAGTTATGATTATTTGAAGTTACACGAGTTTTATATTCATAATTTACAATATAAACTAAATATTTTCAAACCACAACTCATCTCAACCCTCAGATCCATGCTCCTCCTCATCTGGACCGCACACCCCCATCCCTTCTCTCCCATTCACCATCTCCAGTAAATAGCCGCACACCCAAACCCATAGATCAAAACTAGGTTTAAATTTTTCGATCACCACACTCAATTTGAACACGATCGGAAACCAGGGTTTTGAAGCCCTTCGCACAAGCTACACTCGGCCATAAGCTCATAGAGCTCGGCCTCATCACATGCCTAGGGTTGCGTGCGCAACCTGCAGGTGACGGCCTCGCCTAGCTCCCTCCACGCGACACCATATTCGATCATAGCCGTTCACATCGAAGCTCTCATCGCCCTCTTCAATACTCTAGTTGAAAGTTTAGCCTAATTGTCGACGGATTTGGAGTAATCGAGGGGGAAAGGTCGTGAGTTTCTGGCCATTGAAGATAGTAGTGGCGGCTGCAGTTTTAGGAATTAGGGTTTTCTTTTTCTTTTTTTTTGTGTGAATTTTTGGGCTATTTATAGGAAAAAATCGAACACTATTCATCCCGGAAATTCCGAACTCCGATTCACGCGCCGTAACCAGCGTTTCTAGGGTTTACCCCGCGTCCCGGACACAATGGAACAGGTTTCGAAAGCTAATTCGGACATCTGTGCGAGTTATGGCTATAAACGTTCAATTTAAATTAAACGGATTTAAACGATTTTCTAGGCGTTTTAATTTGTACCGGACAAACGGTAAATCCAATTGACTTGAAATTTGAAACCTTACAATAATATCACATTACGGATCCGATGAAACTGGTTTCGTCGAAATCCGAGACTTTTTGAAAAATGGCTATTTTAACTCGCCAAATTAATATTAAAAATAATTCGATGCGTTTCGAGCTGCCACGATCAAACGATTACTCCGATTGACACGAAAATTGAAATCCGGTAATAACTAACTATTACGGATCCAATGGAACTAGTTTCGTTCAATTCTGAGACTGTTCAAAAATTGACTATTTTCACTAGTCGATTAAATTATTAAAATATTCAATTTTCACAATTTAACTTCAAATTCGATTTTAAAAGTTCTAAAATATCATTCTAACTTCAACATGATAAAATAAAATTTTACAAATCATTTACAATCATATTTAACTTAATTTTCAATTATTTCCATAATTTAACATATTAAATTATCGATTTAATTATTCAATTAAATCCAAAAATTCAAATAAAAATTTATTCGACTTATAAATTTCACTTACTAATATTTAAAATTAATTAAATATTCAAATTTAAATTAATAAGAATTCTGGGTCATTACATCGTAGGTCGTAGGTCGTAGGTCGTATGGACCTTAAGTCGTAGGTCGCTCGACCTATTTAACTCGACCTATTTTATGCTAACCCCTTAGCTCGACCTAGCTTAGGTCATTAGGTCGCGAACCCTGTTAGGTCGCGTGACCCAATGCACTTAGGTCGTTTGACCTTATATTCTTTTAGGCCTTTACCTCGTTAGGTCGTAGGTCGCTCGACCTTATTACCTTGTTAGGTCGCGAGTCCCTTAAGTCGCTCGCCTCTTCTAACCCACGAGTTCCTTAAGTCGTTCGTCTTCCTTAGGTCGCTCATCTGGTTGAGTCGCACCTTACCTTAGCTTGGCCATGTTAGGTCGCGAGTTTCCCTTAGGTCGCATACCCCCTTAAGTCGCTCGACCACTAGGTTGCGAACACCTCTAGGTCGCTCAACCCCTTAAACTCGTAGGTCGCTCGTCCCCTTAATTCCTTGGGTCGTTCGAATGTTAGGTCGCTCGACCTTGTTTAAGACCTTAGGTCGTTGCCCCTTTAGATCGCTCAATCCTATCCTCCCTTAGGTCTTCACTAGGTCGTACCGTTTTGGACGGGGCGCTGCCCCCTGGACCCCCGCGACCTGACCGGGCCGGTCGAACCCCGCAGCAGGGGCGTTGCCGCCGCACCCCCACCTTGGAGGGAGTGGGTTGCCACCCCCTGGACCCCCCCTCCGTAGGGGATCTTATCTAAAAAACATTCAACAGAACTTGCTTTGTTGAGATGCTGAGTTGACCATTCTTCGAGACAAACTATCTTTGGCTTCTCGATTGATTTTATGGATTTTTGAATATCTATTTCGATGGATTCTTTATCGGTTTCTTTGGATTTTATTCACGTCTTCGTATGTGAATTTTTATGATTGATTGTTTCTACAATCACTTCTATGATTTGTCACTTTAAAATATGAAGGTTTCAATACTAGTAGTAAATATCAAAACTCTTTCAAAAGAATGATTTCAACTCTATTTTCAATAACAAAGCTCTTTTCTTAAACCATTTTCCACTTTACTATTATATACAAACCTTTACCTCACTCGTATGAGAAATTGAATTAAACGGCTTAGTAAAACAAGTGGTATGAAATGCTTGCGTTTGCTTCGTCGGTTAACTCTTGGACTTGCTCGATTGAACCTTTTTGTGACAATTTTCTAGTGAAGATCTACAGTTTGTTCGTAAATTTTTGAGTTAAGCAAGTGGTTATGGGACATGGAGCTAAACTTTTATATTTACTAGCTTAGTGTAATTGGCACTTCTCGTTGATCATGACGATCATTTTGTGATTTAGGCTAGCAATTGTGCGATGTCTCTTTGTTTGCTTCCTGGTTAGGCTAGACACCATTTGTGTGATTCCATTCACACATACCATTTTGCTTTTTGGTTAGCCTAGACACTATTTGTGTGATTCCACTCACACATACCTTTTTGTTGCGAGGTCAGGCTAGACACCATTTGTGTGATTCCATTCACACATACCTTTTTGCTTTTTGGTTAGCCTAGACCTCATCTGGGTGATTCCGACTCATCCATATGGGGTAGCTCCCTATGGTCTTCGGACCGTCATGTGATAGGCCTCTTTCTCTTTTTCTATGATTTCTGGATTTCTTGTGTTGATTTCTGGAATTTATGTCATTGACTTGTTATGAGTACAAGTTTAGGGTATGATGCCCTCTTTGGATCTTTGAGAAGATTCTTGTGATATTGATTTATCTCTTATTGATTGATCTTCTATTGATCATCATTTGCATACTTATAGTAGTATGTCAGTATGGATATTTTATGTTTATGCCATATCTTTTATTTTATATTATGTCATCTGATATTTATAGCTAGACTGATCCGTTTATTATTTTCTTAAATAATACTCGGGTCAGACCGAGATGTTACAGGTGCTTCTGCTTGACTTCTTCCCGGAGTTTGCTACTCTGACTTTTGGCTAACTATTTAGATAGCAGTTTTTTTTGTATGCACTTGAGATATAGACTCATAGTTGTATTCATTTGTATAGCACGTATTGCTATTCTTTTGTATTATTGTGGATCTTTTTGACCACTACTCTGATGTACACTTTCATGTCTTAGTTATATATCCATATCTTCTTCCGCCTTTGTGATATGGATGTCTGTGACTGATTGTGTTATGCTTATTTCTATGTTTGTTTCCGAAGATTATTTATAGCCACCGTGTGATAGCTTTGAGTTTGTATTGGTATGTCGGACTTCCTCCTTAAATGAAATGCATGCTATATTATCTGACATAACAGTGCTCGCACAAAGAGGTTACATGGATGGTCGCTCCTCAACAGCCTTATTCTCCGTGCTAGTTGACAACACTACATCGTAGTGTTCTTGGCTAGCGTAGGTATAGAGGTGGGGCGTCACCGCTTGGTATCAGAGCCAAACTTTGGAACAATGTAGAATAACTTTACAAGGATCATCGTCCTAAGTCCACCTTAGGAATTATGTCTTAGGATTAATTCGAGTCGTCTTACCGATTCATCCTATATCCTTTATGATTCCTTGTTTTATCTAGCAAGATTGCTTGATATTCATTAGTGAATAATCTTCTTCTTTCTCTTTTTTCTTTCTAAAGGAAGAGAAATGGTTAGACCTGGTCGTCCCAGAGCTGGACCATCTAGTGCTCTACCCCAAGATGGAGTTATTATGACTACCCAACAACTTCTTGACCTTGTCACGAATGCTCAAGCAGCTGGTTCTAATCCGGAACCTACTCACCCTAAATCTAGGTTTGCACGTTTGTGCAATGATTACACCAACTTGGGTGGGAAGTTATTTAAAGGTTCTGAAACTATCATCGAGGTCCAGGCTTGGTTGAGGACCTGCGATCGAATCTTCATTCGCATGAATCTCGTCGATCTTCACCATGTTCAGGTGGCTTGCAGTATGCTCCAAGAGAGAGCATTGGACTGGTATGAACTTCTTATTTCTGAAGTCAACGAAGCGGACCTTACCTGGAAGCAATTCCGGACACGCTTCGAGTTAAAATTTGTACCAGAAGTAGAGAAGGTAACTCTGGCTCGACGCTTTATAGACCTTGTTCAAGGTAAGTTCTCCGTGACTGATTACGTCGCAGCCTTTGAGTCGCTTTCCAAATATGGGGTTGAATACATAAACACTCCATTGAAGAAGAACTAGAGGTTCGTTTATGGCTTAAACAAAATCCTAAACAATCCATTACTTCTAAAGTTAGAAGTTCCTTTCGACCAACTTATAGATATCGCTCTTCGTTTGGAAGAGGCTAATAAAGAAAGTGATATTGAAGTAGTAGCTTCCAAACTTAACTTCAACAACAAAAAGAGGCCTAGTAAATTCAAAGGCCCTTATCCCAACAAAAAGGGTAAGCAAGCAACCCCTATGGCAAAGTCTCATTTTCCTGGTGGTGCGAGATGCTTCAACTGTGGATCTGGGGATCATTTTGCGAATAAGTGCTTTAAGCCCAAATCTTGTCGCTATTGTAAGAGCCCAGATCATTACATATATCAATGCCTCAAACGTGAAGGCAAGAAGGAAGGAAAGTTGAATGTGGCTCAAGCCCCTGGCAACACATCTCATGGCCAAGGTATTCCTCACTCCATTCTTTATGGTATTATTTTATTTCATGATCAACCTATTAGAGTTCTCTTTGATACGGGTGCATCCCATTCTTTTATATCAAAGGAACTGGTAGACACTTTTTCCTTAAGTGTTACTGCATTAATGACTTCTTTAAAAATTGTGAATCCTGTTGGTGGATCCGCAACTCTTAGTTTGCTTTGTCAATATGTGGGGATTATTTTATGCGATTTTTCTTTCCTAGTCGATTTGCATGTTATGCGTTACTTAGGCTTTGGAATGATATTGGTTATAGACTGGCTTAACCGTTATGAAGCTCATATCCTATGTCCTAAGCGGACTATATATCTCCGACATCCGCAATCTGTAAATCCGATTTCTATTATTCTTAAAGATTCGGATTCTTCTTTGACTGCATCTTTATATTCTTTAAATCCTAAAGACGATGATGATGATGATGATGAGGAAGACGTCATTTCTCGAATTCACGTTGTCCGTGAATTTTCCGACATATTCGAGCCCGTTTTAGGTTTACCACCTAAGCGAGCAACTAAGTTCAAAATTAATCTTACCTCTGAAGCTCGACCTATTACTCATCCTCCTTATCGCATGTCCAATAAGGAAAATGAAGAGATGCGCAAACAATTATCCGAACTGGAGACGAAGCAATTTATTCGCTCTAGTTCCTCGCCGTGGGGAGCTTCGGCTATTTTCGTAAAGAAATCCGTTGGTACTCTTAGGCTCTGCGTTGATTATCGCAAGCTTAACGATCTTACTATTAAAAATAAATATCCTTTACCTCGGATTGATGATCTATTCGATCAGCTTAGTGGTGCTAAGGTCTTTTCACAATTGGACTTGGCTACCGGTTTCTATCAACTTCGTATCGCAGAGGATAACATTCCTTTGACATCATTCCGTAATCAATATGGATCTTATGAATGGCTTGTTATGCCATTTGGGTTAACGAATGCTCCGGCTTATTTCGTTGACCTCATGAATCGAGTTTTCAAAGATTTCCTCGATCGATTTGTTCTCATATTCATTGATGATATTCTTGTGTATTCAAAAACCGACGAAGAACATGAGAAACATCTTCGGATTGTATTGAAAACTCTTAGGAGTAATCAATTAAAGGCGAAATTTTCTAAATGCCACTTTTGAAAATCTCGTGTGAAGTTTCTCTGTCATATTATTTCCGAATCCGGAATTTCCGTGGATCCTTCAAAGATTGAAGCGATTCAAGATTGGAAAAGACCTGAGAGTGTGACTGAAATCCGTAGCTTTCTCGGATTGGCGGGTTATTACCGTCATTTTATTAAAGACTTTTCTAAGATTGTCGTGCCTCTTACTGGGTTGACTAAGAAGGGAGCTAAATACATTTGGTCCGACAAATGTGAAGCCTCTTTTCAGAAATTGAAAGAACTCCTTTCCGATGCTCCTATTCTTGTTATTCCCGAAGGGAATCAAGATTTTGTTGTTTATACTGATGCTAGTCACGTTGGTTTGGGTGCCGTTCTTATGCAAAAAGAACGTGTTATTGCTTATGCTTCTAGGCAATTAAAACCGGCCGAGACTAGATATGCCACACATGATTTAGAACTTGCAGCTATTATTTTCGCCCTTCGAATTTGGCGTCATTATCTATTGGGAGAGAAATTTATTCTTTACACGGATCATAAGTCTTTGAAATATTTATTTTCTCAAAAGGAACTTAATTTGCGTCAACAGCGTTGGCTCGAGTTCCTTGCACCTTATGATCTTGATATTCTTTATACCCCTGGTAAGGGTAATCATGTCGCCGATGCTCTTAGCCGTAAACAACAAGCAGTTGTTTCTATGATGATATCTGAATGGAACGATCTCGAGATTTTATCCACTTATGAGATTCGAGAGCGCGTATCCGATTTATGCTCATCACTTGTTTTATGTAGCCTTGAGGCTCATCCTTCTCTTTTAGACCGCATTCTTGAAGCTCAAGGGCTAGATCTTGAATTGGCTCTTCTTGGCCAAAATGTGAAGGATAAAATTAATATTGAAGGTTTGAAAGACTTTGATATTGATTCTCGTGGCGGCATTCGAAAATTTGGTAGACTTATCATACCAAATATTGGTGATCTTCGTAAAGATATTTTAGAAGATTCCCATCATTCCAAATTCACCATTCATCCCGGTAGTAGTAAAATGTACGCTGATATGAAGCGACTTTATTATTGGGAGGGAATGAAATCTGATATTGCTAACTTTGTTAAATGTTGCATGACGTGCCAACTTGTCAAGGCCGAACATCAAAATCCTGGTGGGTTATTGCAACCTTTAGAAATTCCAATGTGGAAGTGGGACCAAATTTCAATGGATTTTATTGATGGCCTTCCCCGTTCTCGTTCGGGTCACGATAGCTTATGGGTGATTATTGATAGACTTACTAAATCTGCCCATTTTATTCCCGTTCGGTCTAACCGAACCGTTCCTCTTTTGGCCAAACTTTTTATCAAAGAAATTATTAAATTGCATGGAGTTCCTACTTCTATTGTTAGCGATCGTGATCCATTGTTTACTAGTGGATTTTGGAAGAGTCTTCAAAAAGCTTTGAGAACGAAGCTTAATTTTAGCACCGTGTATCCCCCCAGTCCGATGGACAAACCGAGCGTGTGAATCAAACTCTTGAAGATCTTCTTCGAGCTTGTGTGCTTGATTTTGGTGGAAGTTGGGAAGATCATATTTCACTTGTCGAATTTTCCTATAGTAATAGCTTCCAATCTAGTATTGGTATGGAACCTTACGAGGCACTCTACGGAAGGCCATGCCGATCTCCTTCTTGTTGGCTTGAGGCCGGTGAGAAGCTGGTTTTAGGTCCAGACTTTATTCGTGATTCCACAGAAAAGATTGAACTTATTCGACATAGGATGAAAGAAGCCCAGAGTAGACAAAAATCCTATGCCGATAATCGAAGAAGGAAATTAGAATTTTCTTTTGGGGATCTTGTTTTTATTCGTGTTTCACCTATGAAAGGTGTTGTACGTTTCAGTCGATCGGGAAAGTTATCACCCCGATATATTGGGCCATTTCCTATCACTGATTGTATTGGTTCTGTGGCTTATCGTCTTGCATTACCGGCTCATTTTTCTGCTACGCATGACGTGTTTCATGTTTCTCAATTACGGAAATGCCTTTGAGATTCCGATTCTATTCTTGAGCTGGGCGTTGTGGAAGAAATTGAAGTTTCGCCGAATTTAACTTACGAGCAGCATCCTATTCGAATTATTGCTTCGGAGGTCAAACGACTCTGAAATAAAAATGTTCCGCTTGTGAAGGTTCAATGGTCCTCAAATCCTAAGGATTGCTCTTGGGAATCCAGAGAATTCATCCAGCGAACACATCCGGACTTGCTTACTCCTGCTCTTTGAGGTGAACTTCCTATTTCAAATTTATTTCGTGTTAATATGCTTTTATGGTTGTTACTTTTTATTTCCATCTTATATTGTGAGGACGCAATTTCTTTAAGGAGGGGAGTCTGTAAGAACCCGCATATTTATCGATTTTTTTATTTAAATATTTTATTTAAATATTTTGTCGTTAATCGGATATTGGTCCGAAAAGCTACTTTTTGCAAATGGTCAAATTAGGACCCGAGACCACTTTCATTGATTCGAAATGTCGTTTACAATTTTTTTAAGTATAAACATTGATAGGTTTGGAGTTAGTGGAATTTCACTTACTTTTCCCGCTTTGGGCTTTGGGTTAGATTAGCCATTATAACTCAAACCCACTTCTCTCCTTCTCCTCACTCTTCATAAATTTCCTAGCAACCAAGCTTTAGCATTAATGGTGAGTGGAAGTGGAAATTAATATTCCAAGCTCAAATTCTCTTGCAAATCCAACATTCAATTCCAAATTCAAGAAGAAGATATTGGATTCAAGCTTGTGAGTACTTCTCCATTGCTTTCAAGCTTTTCTTTATAAATTTGGTGCAAAGGTGAGATTTTTATCTCACAATTCTAGCTTATAACTATATTGGACTGTTGGAAATGATTCCCTATCATTTTTGCATGCATATTAGCATTTGGTTTGGATTGGATTGGCGAAAAACTCCAACTTTTAGCATTTTGGTGAATTTTCTGCACTTAGGTCGTTCTGGCCATTTTTCTGTGTTCGGAGTTAGGTCGCTCGCGTGTTATCGCGCTAGGTCGCACTGCCTTGAATTAACGTTTTCGGAGTTAGGTCGTATGGACCTTAGGTCGTAGGTCGTATGGACCTTAGGTCGTAGGCCGCTCGGCCTATTTAACTCGACCTGTTTTATGCTAACGCCTTAGCTCGACCTAGCGTAGGTCGTTAGGTCGCGAACCCTGTTAGGTCGCGTGACCCAATACACTTAGGTCGTTTGACCTTATATTCTTTTAGGCCTACCTCGTTAGGTCGTAGGTCGCTCGACCTTATTACCTTGTTTGGTCGCGAGTCCCTTAAGTCGCTCGCCTCTTCTAACCCGCGAGTTCCTTAAGTCGTTCGTCTTCCTTAGGTCGCTCGCCTGGTTGAGTCGCACCTTACCTTAGCTTGGCCATGTTAGGTCGCGAGTTTCCCTGTTGGTCGCGTACCCCCTTAAGTCGCTCGACCACTAGGTCGCGAACACCTCTAGGTCGCTCGACCCCTTAAACTCGTAGGTCGCTCGGCCCCTTAATTCCTTGGGTCATTCGAATGTTAGGTCGCTTGACCTTATTTAAGACCTTAGGTCGTTGCCCCTTTAGATCGCTCAATCCTATCCTCCCTTAGGCCTTCACTCGGTCGTACCGTTTTGGACGGGGCGCTGCCCCATGGACCCCGCGACCTGACCGGGCAGGTCGAACCCCGTAGTAGGGGCATTGCCCCCACACCTCCACTTTGGGGGGGGGGGGGGTTGCCACCCCCTTGGACCCCCCCTCCGTAGGGGATCTTATCTGAAAAACATTCAACAGAACTTGCTTTGTTGAGATGCTGAGTTGACCATTCTTCGAGACAAACTATCTTTGGCTTCTCGGTCGATTTTATGGATTTTTGAATATCTATTTCGATGGATTCTTTATCGGTTTCTTTGGATTTTATTCACGTCTTCGTATGTGAATTTTTATGATTAATTGTTTCTACAATCACTTCTATGATTTGTCACTTTGAAATATGAAGGTTTCAATACTAGTAGTAAATATCAAAACTCTTTCAAAAAAATGATTTCAACTCTATTTTCAACAACAAAGCTCTTTTCTTAAACCATTTTCCAATCTACTAGTATATACAAACCTTTACCTCACTCGTATGAGAAATTGAATTAAACGGCTTAGTAAAACAAGTGGTGTGAAACGCTTGCGTTTGCTTCGTCGGTTAACTCTTGAACTTGTTCTATTGAACCTTTTTTTGACAATTTTCGAGTGAAGATCTACGTTTGTTCGTAAATATTTGAGTTAAGCAAGTGGTTATGGGACCTGAAGCTAAACTTTTATATTTACTAGCTTAGTGTAATTGACACTTCTCGTTGATCATGACGATCATTTTGTGATTTAGGCTAGCAATTGTGCGATGTCTCTTTGTTTGCTTCCTGGTTAGGCTAGACACCATTTGTGTGATTCCATTCACACATACCTTTTTGCTTTTTGGTTAGCCTAGACACCATTTGTGTGATTCCACTCACACATACCTTTTTGTTGCGAGGTCAGGCTAGACACCATTTGTGTGATTCCATTCACACATACCTTTTTGCTTTTTGGTTAGCCTAGACCTCACCTGGGTGATTCCGACTCATCCATATGGGGTAGCTCCCCATGGTCTTCGGACCGTCATGTGATAGGCCTCTTTCCATTTTTCTGTGATTTCTGGATTTCTTGTGTTGATTTCTGGAATTTATGTCATTGACTTGTTATGAGTACAAGTTTAGGGTATGATGCCCTCTTTGGATCTTTGAGAAGATTCTTGTGATATTGATTTATCTCTTATTGATTGATCTTCTGTTGATCATCATTTGCATACTTATAGTAGTATGTCAGTATGGATATTTTATGTTTATGCCATATCTTTTATTTTATATCATGTCATCTGATATTTATAGCTAGACTGATCCGTTTATTATTTTCTTAAATAATACTCGGGTCAGACCGAGATGTTACAAGTGCTTCTGCTTGACTTCTTCCCAGAGTTTGCTACTCTGACTTTTGGCTAACTATTTAGATTAGCAGTTTTTGTTGTATGCACTTGAGATATAGACTCATAGTTGTATTCTTTTGTATAGCACGTGTTGCTATTCTTTTGTATTATTGTGGATCTTTTTGACCACTACTCTGATGTACACTTTCATGTGTTAGTTATATATCCATATCTTCTTCCGCCTTTGTGATATGGATGTCTATGATTGATTGTGTTATGCTTATTTCTATGTTTGTTTTCGAAGATTATTTATAGCCACCGTGTGATAGCTTTGAGTTTGTATCGGTATGTCGGACTTCCTCCTTAAATGAAATGCATGCTATATTATCTAACATAACGGTGCTCGCACAAAGAGGTTACATGGATGGTCGCTCCTCAACAGCCTTATTCTCCATGCTAGTTGACAACACTACATCGTAGTGTTCTTGGCTAGCGTGGGTATAGAGGTGGGGCGTCACACATACTGTGGATGGTACTGAACTGCTTTTAAGCTCAGGTCATGTAGTTACACGTCCTAGTTTCACCGGAGCTCTCAATGGTCAGGTACGACCAAACTTTCTCTTTCTAGCAGGAAATGGTTTGCTAGTCTCTCCTAATTTTCTAAAACTATAAAGCAATTTTATATTATCATTTACTATGGTAAATTTTCCATTATTGTAAATTTGTTTCAAGACTATGGTAGTAAGGCTCAAGAATGTGATTAAGAAGAAATCTAGGGTTTCCTTTCTGCCATGGGGGAAAATCAATTCCCTCACCAAATCTCTCTCAATCTCACTCAATCCTCTTCCCTAATCAGACCACCTGAAGCTTCTCATGTCAGAGGGCCATCAGGAGATATCAACATAGAAGATGATGGGTTCAAATTGGTCCGATCAAAACAACAAAAGAGAAAAGAAGCCAAAAAAGTTCAGGAGTTGCTACCGGTTTCTCAAATTGGCAATCGAAGAGTCAGAGATAGTCAAAATACGACCACCCAGACCACCAAGAAAGGCGGAATACTGCCAATACAGAGGAAACCAATAGCCGTCTCACTGAATAGAGATCAAGGCCGTAAATCTTGGGCAGACATTATTGCAGATCAGCCTCAAGAACCCAGTGTTGAAGAAAGCAATCTTGAGCATATTGTGTCAATCAGTATTAATAATAAGAAGTATGGTCTGGTTAAAGAAGAGGTATGTAAAAGGGCCACTGAATCTTGGAATAATTCTGTTCTGGTTTATGTTGTGGGGACCAAACCAAACTATTTATTCTTCAAATCATACATACAAAGAGTGTGGAAACCAATTGGAGAATTTGAAATCTTTACTAGAGAGGATGGCTTCTTCCTAGTAAAGTTTAAAGACACTCAAGATTGTATTTCAGTTTTGAGAAATGGACCATATTTCTGTAATGGAAAACTCATCATAATGAGAAAATGGTCCGATTCTCTAAAAATGGACAGAGACTTATTAACGTCTATGCCAATATGGGTAAGACTACCCTCTGTTAATCTGAATCTATATGACAGAGAGGCTTTCGGTGTTATGGCAAGTGTTATAGGAAAACCTATAAAAATGGATGCAACCACAACGTTGAAGACGAGATTGAATTATGCTCGCCTTCTTGTAGTGTCTGCAGAGGATGAGCTTCACAATAAAATATTTCTTTTTTGTATAATGGAGAAAAGGTTATTCAGAAAGTTGAATACGAATGGGTACCACCAAAGTGTAATGTATGCAAGTGTTTTGGGCACACGAGAGATCAATGCAACCCTAAACAGGCATGGGTACCCAAGAGTCAGAATCAAGAAATGCAAGGAAAAGAAACCTCACTTTCAAGAATCAATTCAGAAAATCAATCTATGTCATATGAAGATAATGATCAGATCAATCAATTAAGTATCATTTTCGATCATCGTCAGAATAACATTATGCTCTCTGATCAAGAAGATCAAGTAATAGTAGAGGAAGCTCATCAGATTAATTCGGAAAACAAAACGAAAAACCGCAGAGCAACAAAATGGTGGGTGAAAAGAATACAACGGTCTTAGAATCTGTAACCCCACCAGTCACAGATCCTTGTTTAATTACAGACAATCATGTTACAAATAGCAAAAATGATTTTGAAGATCAAGATCATCTGCATTCTGCTATCTTGAGTTTAGACAAGCCTCTTGAAACAGCCCCTCCACTAGAGCAGGCTGCACTGACTGAGAATTTTGACTCAGCCATGCCTCGCACTTCTTTTCCATTTGACATCTCGACTATTGTAATTCCAGAAGGTGTCAATAACTTTGGAAATGAAATGGAAATGGTGGATGCTGTTGATCAGTTCAATATTTCTGAACTTCATATACCTAAAACAAAGATTACTGGTAAGCATCAGGGTAAAAAAGAGAAGAAAGCTTTTAAATAAAAATACATTTCTCTAAATCCAGATTGGTGAGAAATGTCTACCAGGTTAAAAGCAAAAAGTGTTGAAAACAAGAAAAGAGGTAAGAGTGCTCTGGCATCAGGTACTATCTAAACCTATTCCTTAACTAAGATTATGTCTATATTTGCATGGAATGTAAGAGGTATGAATTCCTCTTCTAAACAATCTAATATATTACATATGCTTAGTGTTTATAAACCTTCTGTTATTGCCCTTATTGAGAATACATTGAATGAAGAAAACTTTGAAATTTTTTGTTTTAAACTTCCTAAAAATTGGAAAGTTATTAATAACAATGATTGTGGTTGTAAAGGCAGAATTATTGTTATTTGGAATTCCAATGTTTGGAATATGTTAAACAGCAACAAAGATAAACAGTTTATAGATTGCCACTTTGAAAATAATGGTGGTTTTTTCTTTCAAATAACTAGTATCTATGGTAGCAATATGGAAAATGAGAGAAACAGTTTGTGGAATAGGTTAAAAGCATTAAACTTTAATTACAATCTCCCATGGATTATTTTGGGGGATTTTAATACTGTTTTTCATGCTTCTGAAAAATATGGTGGTATAAAAATTCCCCAAAGTAAGCTTGATAGACTTAATAAATTTTTAATAGAAACTGGACTAATTGAACCATGTACTAGTGGTAACAAATTCACTTGGAAATCTGGTTTGGAAAAGAATATTCATTGTAAATTAGATAGAGCCTTGGTTAATAGAGATTTTTCTAATGTTTTCCCAATTTTATTTGTTCTACTTTAAAACAAAATACTAGTGATCATACCCCAATTTTAGTTTCTCTTTTTATAGATTCAGGCTCTAATAAAAAAAATGCTCCCTTTAGATTTAAGAATGGGTAGATTTTAGAGGATAACTATAATAATATTATGAAAGAATGTATGAATTTTTCTTATAATGGTGCTAAGCAATTCCAATTTAAAATGTTTTTGAAAAATACTAAGCATAATCTTAAGAATTGGAATAAGAATGGTTTAATGAAACTTAACAAGCTGGAAATATTAAGACAAGAAGGTAAAATGCTGCAAAATACTGTTGATGAAAACCCAGGGAATGTTAACACAGTCAAAGATTTTTTTCCAATCAATAGAATTTAGCAACTGAATTATATATTAACACTTTAAATGCTAAACAAAAAGCCAAGGCAGACTGGTTAACAATGGGTGATGATTGTAGCAAATTTTTTCATGCTAAAATGAGCAGCAGGAGACATGTGAATAACATTGGTAATATTATTGACAAAACTAGTAATCTTACTAATGCATATGACAAAGTAAGCAAAGAGGCTGTAGAATACTATGAAAACCTTTTTTCCTCTGATTCTAATATTACAGAATTCCCTCATATTATTTGTAAATATATTTTAAATACCAATGCTTCTGAAATATTACTTTCTCCAATTGCTATGGAAAAAATCAAATATGTTGTGTTTATGGCTGGTGACAATAAGAGTCCAGGTCCTGATGGCTTTAATGCCAAATTCTATAAAACTCATTGGGATAGCATTAAAGATCAGGTTTTGGAGTTAGTAAATAATTTTTTGATAAAGGTAAAATTCTTAAAAGCATAAATCATACCTTTATAACCTTAATTCCCAAAATTAAAAATCCCTCTTGCATTAGTGACTATAGACCTATCTCTTGGTGCAACTTTACCTATAAAATTATTGCCAATGTTTTAAGTAATAGGATTAAAAAATTTCTGCCATTTATCATCTCTGAAAATCAGAGTGCTTTTGTTCCTAGCAGAATCATTTATGAAAATTCCCTTTTAGCCCATGAACTTGTAAGAAATTTTAATTCTAAAAGTGTTGAAAATGTATGTGTTAAGGTGGATTTACAAAAGGCTTATGATAAAGTTAACAGACATTTCATATATCATATAATGAAGTGTATGGGTTTTCCTATAAAGTTTTGCAACTTGGTTTTTGAATGTATAAACACCCCTACCTTTTCTATTCTCATTCAAGGCAAATATGAGGGTTTTATCAAAAAGTAATAGAGGCATTAGGCAAGGGGATCCATTATCTCTGTATCTCTTTACTATGGTTATGGAGTATATTTCTATTCTAATGGAAATGGAAGTGATTAAAGGTAATATTACATCAATGAATAAAGTTCAGCCTTTTATCAATCATCTTATCTATGCTGATGATCACATGATTTTTGTCAAGACTAATAAGACTAATGCAGATTCTATTAATAAAAATTTGGGTAAACTGTTTAAATATGCTGGTCTTCAACTTAATGAATTTAAAAGTAAGGCATATTTCAGTAAAAATAGCAGATGTAAGATTTAAATTTTAGAATCTTTAAATATTGCTGAAGGCAATTTACCTATTAAATATCTTGGTCTTCCCTTATCTATTAATCAAATTAGAGATTCTGATTGCTCTATTCTAATAGATAAAATTCAAGATAGAATGGAAACGTGATCTTGTAAACTTCTTTCAATAGCTCGCAGGCTGGAACTTATTAAAACAGTTATGTATGCAATTATTCTATATTGGATTCAAACATTTCATATCCCAGCTGCCTCAATTAAAAAAATTGAAAGTAGGTGTGCTGATTTTTTATGGAGGGGTAGATACCATAAAATCAATTGGAATAAAGTGTGTAGGGCTAAAAAGGAAGGGAGTTAGGTATTAGAAATATGAAAGATCTTATTCTAACTTGTCATTTAAAATTATTTTGGAGATTTTTGAATGCAGACTCTCTCTGGGCCAGATGGATGAGGTCCAAATATCTTTAAAATAATAATTTTTGGACTGTCTTACCTAATAATAATCAATCTTATGCCTGGAAACAGATTTTAGAATGCAGAAATATTGGTAAGACCTTTTTGGAATGAAGATTTAAATCTGGTGATCAAACCAGCCTTTGGTTTGACCCCTGGTTTAAAAATGAATCATTTATTAATAAGGCGGGTTGGGATATTTTAGTTATTTGTTGGGGCGTTAATGACTCTGTAGCAATGATAATTAAAGAAAATCAATGGCAACCTCGGCTACATCCCATCACATACCCACACAAAAAAAATGTCAAATTCCTATTGATATTCATGCAGACAGTGACTATTGGGAATGGATTGCAAATACCAAAGGGAAGTTTTCTTTTAAAAGTACTTGGGAAAGCATTAGAAATAAACTTCCTAGTGTTGAATGGTATAATTGCATATGGAACAAAGTGAATTGCCCCAAAATGGCTTTCTGTACCTTTTTTACAGTCAATAATAGATTGCCAACTTGGGGTAGAATTAATAAATGGGGAAAATCCACTAATTCACTATGTTCCCTATGCAACCTTGTTAATGAAAGTGCTAATCATTTGTTTTTTGAATGCAGCTATTTTTACTGTATATGGAATAACATTCAAAACATTTTGTGCATCACTAACAATGGTAAAATGGATTTAATTCAAGCAATACAACATATCAACAACAACTTTAAAGATAAAAGCTACGAAAGAGATTTTGCGCACATTTTATTGACTACTGTAGTGTTTCATATATGAAAAGAGAGAAACTTCTGAACTCATAACAAAAGCAGTATGAAGAAAGAGCAGAAGTGGATACTTATCGAGTCAGAGAGCAAGATTATCCTTCATAAATCTCAGAAAAAATCAGAAATCAAACCAAGTTTTCTTTCTTAGTCGATGACTAGAACCATGAAGTTGGCAGCAAGCACTTGGAATTATTTCTGGCTCGCGCTAAAAAGTCTAATGGCAATCATCATTCATACGAAGCTAATGATCCTCACCAGAGTTCATTAGCTACTGGAAGAGACTTCTGTCTTCATCAGTGTACCAGAGATACAACGAGGCAGAGCTGGTTCTCTAATTTTGTTAATAATGATGCGAAGGGTAAGAGATTAACAGATCTAAGTTGTAAAGAACTTAGATCTGCTAATCTACCCTCAATCTCAACTCATCAGAGCAATCACGGCTACAGAGAGAATATTGAGGGGATGCATGGTGGTTTCAATAGCTGTCTATCATACTGGGAGAGAGGAGAGACGAGTGGAGTGTGTGAAGAATCAGAGAATTTTAGTAGCAATTAATCGTCTTTCCTCTCGCCATTGTTAGTAGCTGAAGAGAGGTTGTTTAGTTTTAGTCGGCTGTGGTTTCGTATGCTTTGTATTGTATTGTTTGGGTCTCGGGTCATTTTACCCATTATGTTTGGGCTTGGCCCGTTTTAACTCCTTTCAAAAAAAGGCTCAAGAATGTGCATATGTTCAGCCCATCAAGTTCCTGATCTACAAGAGTACAAGTAATTAGATCCATTTGTTCAATGTTTTTCCTGGTACGAAGTAGGAGATGATAGTGCGGTAAATTTAAAATTACCCCTTCAACTCGGTCCAATATTTCTTGGCATTTATCATTCTCATTCTGTGAGCAATTCCAGTAAGTTCCATTAAATGTGGTCTCAATAACCTGCAAACATAAACTATCAAAATAAATATCAAAAAGTTTAAAATAGTATTTTACTTGTTCCTGTTTATGGTACTTTGAATTAATAATCACTACATTTACACCTATCTTTTGTAGCTTTTAACAAATATGTATTAGGCAACCACTAGTGTCAAAATTCAAAAATTAACTATGATTTAAGAATATACTATTTAAAATTATATGTCATGTACTGTAAATCATAAAGTGTATGTCTGAAAGTTCAGAAACTCGATACAGATCACCAGATATAAGTCCCATTTCATGAGCAAATGGAACAAGAGTATTCCCATCAAATACTTCATCGATCACCCATACCAACATATACCCCTAAATGTTATAAATTAAAATGATAATATCATAGTCTTTTGTTCATTTTTGAGAATACAATAGAGTAACAGTAATCAAGACTTATCCCTGAAGTTCAATGCAGGACTAAAACTAGCTTTTAATTCCTGAGTAAACATCAAATAATAAATAATCGATGGTAACACAATGTTTGTCGAATTATAAAATAATCATCATCGTCATAATACCAATACTTAAGAATTCAGCATACATTTAGCAATTTCATAGGCAAAAGTGGGAACATACACTCCAACATTTGATTTACTTTTAAAAAAAAACCCTTTTAAGGGACTTAAGGTATAGACTGAGCCACTATTTGTAGCACAAAAACATAAGAAATAATAATTAAGTATTACTGGTTGTTATCGCTAATAAACTTATATCATTGATATATGTAAGATTCAATCACCTTTAAAAGAAAAGCATGAGTGCAAGATGCTGTTTTCAAATCTCTGGTTATGTAACCCAAAATATTATCTGAATATGATAATCCAAAACCAGTAGACGAGTCTAGGTAGATAACATTTGACACCAACATAATTGCAAACAATTTTTGGTCAAAAGAAAGGTTTAAATTTTATAGTAGAAATAAATCGATAGCTATTATAAATATAAGAATATAACGACCAGACTCTTGTCTTTGATTTTTTTCCCTTTTTGAAGGAATACTATGTATCAGCAACTTAACATGGTCAAAAGGCATATTTATGTTAAACGTCCATTAGTAGGGGGTTAATCAAAATCAAACATACTCTAAACATGTGAAGAAATCTATTCTTATGCATACCAAATGTAGTTTGACAATGGGGTTACTGCCTCATGGAAATCGGTTATATGTTAGACCAGCTATAAGGATTCAGATGCGGTTTGGCTAACTTTTTAGCTTCTTTTCCAGCTTCAAAATCGAATGGACCTGTTGTATTGCCACAAGTTCTCAACATGTTAAGCATAAGATTGGTTTTAAATCTTTAATTTTCACAAAGATTGCTGATATTATGGGTCTCAAAACTTTCTAAAATAAAACGCCACGATATGATTGTTTACTCACGCATGATTCTTTAACTAATTAAATTAATGTAAAAAATTAAAGTTGTAGTGAATGTTGAATGATCAGGAATATTTTTAGTAGCAGCTAACTAGGATAAACAAGATGAAATTATTATGATTAAGAGCATAAATTAAGCCAAGTCACATAAGTAAGCCACCTAATCAATGGTTACTGCAAACCAAAGTGTTATGAGTTCCTTAAAAATGATTGTTAACATCAGCATGCAACTAATATGTTTTGACAGATCCAAATATAAATCATAAGTAAAACTTCATGCATGTCCATTGGGAAAGAAGTTGCTTTTCAATACAACTGATGTTTTATGAACTGGGGAAATATGGATATGTGTATTGACATGTACAACAGATAATATTATTCTTATGTCATATAGTATTTTCCTATGTTCTAAACTGCTGCAAAAAAAGCATTCTCATATTAAATATTTACTAAATGGTGGAAATTAAACAGTTTTTAAGCAACTACAATGATTGGCATAAGTTTGGATGAATTTTTGAAAGGATAATTTTTTGTTTTAGGCTTCATCAAATATCATATTTTGGTCTTAGGCTTCAGCAAAAACTATTTGCCAAACTAGGCCGCATTTCGATTTTAAGTTGCATAAATATATAGTGCGCAAGTGTTAAATTTTTTTTCAACTATACCTTGCACATTCCATAAATGTGCAAGCTATATTTAATGCTTGCACAATTATGGAGTGCGCAAGCTCATTTTTGAGCATCAAATAGGCAGAGATCACAGATCTGAGTTCATTTATCAGTATTTCTACTTTCTTTCCCAAACCCTCCCCATTTCCAAATCCAAACCCATTTTTCTTTCATATCCAAATCCACAGTCACCTTTTATTCAAACAGTTGCTAAACTATATGTGGAATCATCTTCTTCATCCTTACAAAACAAAGGTAATAATTAATGTTTTTGAAAGACGTAATTTTGTTATTGTTGATGTTGTTGAAAAATGAAGAGTTATTGGTGGTAGTAGTGTTAATTATTAGACAATGGTGGTGTTATTGAATTAGTTGTTGGTGTTTCATGAACTAGGAAACCCTATTTAAGTAGTAGTAAATTGAAAACCCTAATTTAAATCTTAATTGTTTATTATGACGGTAAACATTAATGATTGGGAGATAGACAACGAAACATTGATGCAACATTTTGATGAGGTTGAAGGGAAAATCGGAGTTGCAAGTTCAAGTCATATTGACTTTTGATGTCGATGATGTTTTGGGAAAACAGTTCGAACCAGTACCACGCAAATTCCATTCAGGATCATCAACCTTACACGCTTATTTATGTGAAGTTGTTTTGTGGAAAAGCCCGGTCATCAGCATATAGTTGACGGAAATTTGCCGACGTCTATACATCCCATTGGTCCACCCGTGCCAAGGGGACAACGACCACATCAAAATTTTTATTGTGGAGATATGTGTGTAGTGGTTGTTTGCAGAAAGGAAAAGAATGCTAGATGAAGATTGTTCGGGTGTAGTTCTGTAACATCCCGTCTTTTTGTATGCTTTAAATCGAGGATAAACCATGCATGTCAGACTTAAACCATATAGAAGGGCGGATTGTTATGGGGTAAATAAGAAAAAGAAGAGAAAGAAAAAAACAAAATAGAATCTTATAGCGGAACGATAAAATATAATAATCAAATAAACAGTTCATGAAGCTGTTTACAAAATGATTGATTATACTTATACAATACATATCAGAGTTACACATACCAGAGAATAATAAATAACAATGTAGTGGAACAATGTGATGCAATATAATATAATAATTAATAGTTTACAATCTTCGTCCTCATCCTATAGAGATAAAGTCTTTGAATCCTGAATGCTCAGACTGGCCCGAGCGAATTGAAAAGACAAAACACTCGAATCAGAACTAAAAGATCTTATGTAAGTTAAATCAATGGTGAATATATGAGTGGAACGATGTCATAGATGTTTACGGGATTTGACATCTCCTATCCAGTGTTAAACATGAGTGTAGTAACTTAAGAGATGCTCAGATTCACATCTCCTAAGGACCCGTTAAACTATTTACTATGTAGTAATATTTCGCTATTATAATAATGTCTACAGTAAAATAAACCTACTTTTAAATAGCGTTAAGGGGTTACCCATATAGCCCTTGCCACGTAATAGTCCCAGTAGTCCATCCAGCATCAGCGCATCTCCAGATCGGGAGACTACCCTAAATACTCCACGGGCTACGGGAGAAAACCAAACTCGTACAAGACGCGCTAGGATAGGTGACATGGCACAACTAGGCAATGCCAGGGTAGATATACTAATTACGCTTCCGGACCGGTAGTAACGCGTAGCAGCTACTACCGCCCACCTCGAGCCACACCCCTAAAATCAAAAGGGCCCCAATCAATCACAAAGTAATAGAACAGTGTCGAAGGAGTGTGTCTGATAAAAGGTGCTATCTTCTAAGCCTGTTAATCGCTCCTGTTTTACCCAACTTATGCCAACTCACCGGAGTCGGGTCCACGTATATATATCAAAGGAAAGCCGCCACTATCCTACTTCATTCTGGACTCCACCGCGTACACGGTTGTTAAAGTGGTTTTCGGAGTTGGTAGAGAGTATGACAACTTTCGATCCCGGTCTCTTTAACAACCAAACGTTATTATAACACCCGTGGTCATTTCAAAATAATTATACTTAAAAACCAGAATATACTATCCATTTCAAAACCATATAAATACGATATCATTTCCCCTTTTAAAACCAAATCAATATGATATCATTTTTATTTCAAATATATCCTTTTTTTAAACCATAACAATTTCAAAGTTATAATATTTCGAAACCAAGCGCTTGGAATACAACCCTTCAAAACATAATACTTCGAATTTCATAGCTTCTAAACCATAACTTCCAAAACTTAAATGGTTTGGATATTCAAAAGTATATAAAATAAAATAGTTTGAATTGTAAATTACTTTATAAAGTATAATAACTTTCTAGACTTCACTATTTTATTCGCTTTAAATTAAATCTCAATTCATAACTTTCAACATACTTTCAGTTTTCAATAAACCATTTCAATTTTAATATATTTCAAACTTTAAGTATCAAACAATTTCAAAACTAAGGTTGAAAATTACGATTCAACAATTAAATTTTCTATTATTTAATTTTGAAATATTTGCATAATAAATCCATTATCATTTAAATAAAACTCAAATTACAAATAACTAAATATTTCCTTCAACTTATTTATACATAGAATATTCGTTTAATTCATCTTAAAAAATCCAATTATAAAAATCATACCTTTAAAATCTCAATTTTTTAAATTTCAAATCAATTTCATATTTATCTTCCCACTTTATTCTTGTTTAAGTCAATATAAACTCCAGAAATATAATTTAAATAAATACTTAACCATATAATATCTTAATAAAATCAAACATTACTATTGAACTTATTTTATTTTAAACCAATTTTGTACATAGCTTAAAACAAAGAATTTAACTATATATAAAACATTTATAAAATATCCAAATCAATACCTCATAAAACAATTTATTTATTTTCAAAACCATAGAAATCATTTCAAAATATTTTTATATATAGACGATGGTGTCTGCATATAATTTTCTACCCTATGGTCAAGTGATATGGATATTTATCATTTCAATCCGTAATTTAAAATAAAAATACAGTTATATATCATTTCAAACCGCAATACCGAATGAAATAAAAATGCATAACAACTTGCAGTTTATAACAATATAAAATACAACATCCATTCATCCAATATCAATCATCAACCATTTATCACAATCGTCATTCAATTCAAACAATAACATCAATATAGAACAGGCAATAAATAACAGGTATTTACTGGCAGTTTATAATCAATAATAAATAAATAACAATTTTATCCAATAAATTCAATTTAACTGGAATGTTGATAAAAATATGCCAAACAGTCATAAATAAATTTCTAATCACATCAGAAATTAATTTAACACACGTAAGAAATTTTAGAAGTTGTGAGTGAGTTAAAACACTCACCTTTTGAATTTAAATCCAATTTAAACCCAAAAATTAAACAATCTTAGAATTCGTCCAAATTAACGTTAAAATGTCCAAAACTCATATACGAACCCAGCGGAACAAACTGCGTGTGAATCGGGCCTCGTATTCGAAAGTTACGTGAGTTAGAACGTTAAAATTGTAATTTAAAATTAAATAACAGAAAAAAAGAAAAAAACAAGACATTCACCAAGGCCACATCGCCCGTTTGCACGCAAATTACCGCGTCCAAAAACCCTAAATGCGAACTCCGCCCGACCGGCTAAAGCGCGCCTCCACGACCCACGGCTAAACGCCGCCATCGCAACCCGCCGCGACCCACCTGACCACCATCCGATCCTTCGCCACCCTCCCCTGCGACCATCGACCCACTCGAAGCCGAACAACGCCAAGGGAGAGAGCAGCAGACGCCTATTTGTTTAACCCTAATTGATTTTTTTTGCTTCGATCCGACCGTAATATCGATGAAGAAACTATGCCGGTGAACTCCCTTTCGTCCTATCCCCACAACCCTACCCTCGAATCGACCATCGGCCACGGATCACAAAGCAACAAACGAACGGTCGAGGATTGCTCTCCAATTTCTGGCTACATAGAGATTCAATCTGGAAAATGAATCAAAGATCTGAGATGCCCTCGTCGAGATCTTTCCGGCGATATAAAATATGATATAGTTTGAAGAGTTTGAAATTTTGATTTGGTTTTGAATTGCAATTGGATTTGAAAGTGAGAATTTGTTTGTCTGCCATTGAGGAGGAGGCACAGCTGAATTGTATGTACATAAATAAGGAATAAGAAATATGCTAGGTTTTTTAACAAGGTATATATAGACAAAGCTGAAAAATAGAGGAACGGATACGATTGGTTTGGACCGTTGAACGATAAATGGCCCCAAAAGCCCGTTTCGACTACGGAACGAAATTGGGTCAACCCATATATCAAAATAGATGTTTTGAGTTATTTTAAACGCAAGGAAATAGGTTTCAAGTCCAAATTCCATCGTATGAAGAAGTTATGCTAAGTAATTTCAAATTGATTTCAATTGATTTCAATTTAATTGATTTTCTAGGCGTTTCGAGCCCATACGATCAAACGACAAGTCCGATCGCTACGAAACTTGAAATTCTATTATAATTCACCGTTAAAGATCCGATGAAACTAGTTTCATTGAAATCAAAGTCAATGGCCAAAATGGCTATTTTTACAGTTAATTAAAAAAATTAGTAATTAATTAATTAAATCACTTTTTTAATTTCAATTCCATAATTAACAAATCTTATCATTTTTGATTTCTTAAACAATTACATTAGCTTCAACAATTTTAGATATTAATTTAGAGTTGATTAACTTATCAATTCCAGTGTTAATCTTAATTTCATTATATTCAGAATTATAAATTTAATTTTCAATAATTCCATTTAATTGACTTTTCATCTTATTATTTAATCTATCATTATCAAATGGATGAAATCAACATTGGTTCATGATTTATTACATAATATTCTCAATTTTCAACTTAATTTCCATTAACGTAATATTTAAATATTTAATTTCAATTATTTGCATTTAATCCAATTATTGAATTTGAATTTCAAATAAATTAATAAACCTAGATGTTTGATTCTTTTTAGTCAACCTATTATCGTATTAAAATTAATATCATTACATCTCATTCCCGTTATTGATTCATTAACAAATTTCAAGTTTTTATTTATACCAGATTTAATTGCCAAAATCTTATTAAATAACAAATTTCATTATCAAAATTTATGGGTCGTTGCACTCTCCCCCACTCAAAACATTTCCTCCCCGAAAAAGAAAAAGAAGGAAAAGAAGAATTAAGAATCAATATATCTTACTCAAAATATTAATTTTATAGACAAATAAATTTACAAAATTTAATAATTTAAATAAAAGATACTAATTTATAGCCATTAAATCTTTTTATACTCAAATAAATAAAGTTTGGAAAACATTTTAAAAAAATTTCTAAGTCCAAAATTTACGGAAAAAATTCGATAGAGTCTCCTTTGTACGGGGAGGCTCGAAAGAAAATATAATATCAAATATAACAATATATAACAAATATTTCCTATAATAATATATACCCCAACATGGAAAAAATAATATAATAATGCTATAAACCGTAATCCGAAAACATACCTATTTGTCGGGCAATTTACGCTTATTTTACGAAACCAAAAGCAGTAGCAATTGCTTCCATAACCTGTATTTCACTTATATAATCCAAAAAAAGTTAATAATTATATAAAATGAAAATTTTAAAGTTGTTTCAACCACTAACAAACAAATCAATATAAATAACAATCACTTGCAACAAAGCATATAACCATCATAGAAAGTCAACACAAATCAATCATCCATACATATCAAAAAAACAAATAGTTGTTCGAGTTCAAACTTTAAATTGTACAGGATGGAAAATAAACTATTAAGTGCACCATTTACTCAACAGTCTTAAATGAAACTAAATAGATTATTCATACATTCGAACAATTTTAAAGTATCCTTGCCCAAACAACCATAAACCAAACAAACAACGATTTCAACCAATAGATCAAGTTCATTCTTGTTAATTTCATTTCATAATATTTGTTGTTTGATTTCCTTTTCATTTATATAATGATTTATCCTTTTAATTTACATTTAACTTCTTACAAATTTCAATTTATTTTCATTTATTCATATCTTGTAAATATCTTTTATTGCATTATATTCATTCATTTCTCAATTTCATTTATTACTTAATTTCATTTATTCATTTATTTATAATACTTAGCTTTCAATTTATTTAATCAATAGCCCATCAATTACACTCAAGTTTATAACAACTATAACATCAATTTCTTATTTATTAAAGAATTTCATTGAATTCTTTCATTACCTCAAGTTTTACTTGTACAATGTCCATTACATTTTCTTATAAGCAATAGAACTTTAATATTTGGTATGTTATATATATGCCTTTAAGGATGTAATTGAAAGTTATACAAGTTTTTCTCATTTCTTTTAATTAAGTTAATGTTCAATAATCATATCCTTAGCTTTTTATAGATTACAAATTCTGACTTTCTTGTCACTTTATTTATAACCTAGCATTCAATCTCTTATCTTAATTAAAGGTTCTAATTATTAATTAGTTACATTCCATTTTGCTACAATTATTGAAACTATTAATTAACGGAAACTTAAGAACTAAATACCGGGTTAAGTTTCAAATCATTTTAAAATAATAGGTAGATGTATACACTTACAATTCATATATCCAATTATATTTGGAACAATTTAAAATTTATATTTTTTTATCAAAATAAATCCGTAGTAAAACTACAACAATGGTCTTCCCACTTCGAAACTCAAATGAATGGTTATGATGCGTACACTCATCATCGAAATTATTTTCCAGCAACAGAGAGGGGAGTACAAAACTTATTTCGTTCCAAAATTTCTTTAAAATAATTCTTTCAAATTATGTTGAAATATTTATGTCAAAAATTACTTATAAACAATAATATTATATTCTAAAATTCCTTTGAATGCAGTTTCAAAAGTCCCAAAACTAAAGTTCTAAAATTTCCAATTTTCATTTATTTGCAAATTTTATTTTACAACCAATATTTATAAATTTCACTACCTAACAACCAAATATAACCTTTGTAAAAAAATTATTTCATATATAGAAAATATAATAGGCAAAAATTATTTCATTTACCTATATTTCAAACAAATATTGTGTCGGTCTATCCTATTAAGTGTTTAGAAATCCCTATTGATGTCATAGCGTCCCATGTACCAACCAGAAATTGTAAATACGAAATGGAACAAATTAACACAATATAAAAACCTTTTTATAACACTAACAAATACGCTCTCATATATATACACACACTCAGCAACTCATCATAGGGTATTACTACCCTATTAATAAAGAGTCAGACCCCACAAAGCTAAGGTTTATCGCTAAACCAAAGCTCTGATACTAGATGTAACATCCTGCCTTTTTGTATGCTTTAAATCGATGATAAACCACACACATCAGATTTAAACCATACGGAAGGGAAGATAGTTATGGGGTAAATAAGAAAAAACAGAGAAAGAAAAAAAAACAAAATAGAATCTTGCACTGGAACGATAAAATATAATAATCAAATAAACAGTTCATGAAGCTGTTTACAAAACATTTGATTATACTTATACAATACATATCAGAGTTAAGCATACCAGTGAATAATAAATAACAATGCAGTGGAATAATGTGATGCAGTGGAATATAATGAATAATAGTAATACAATCTTCGTCTTCGTCCTCCAGAGATAAAGTCTTCGAATCTTGAAATGCTCAGACTGACCCGAGCGAATTGAAAAGACAAAACACTCGAGTCAGAACTAAAAGATCTTATGTAAGTTAAATCAATGGTGAATATATGAGTGGAACGGTGTCGGAGATGTTTACGGGATTTGACATCTCCTATCCAGTGTCAAACATGAGTGCAGTAATTTAAGAGATGCTCGAGATTCACATCTCCTAATGATCCATTAAACTATTTACTATGTAGTAATATTTCGCTGTTATAATAATGTCTATAGTGAAATAAACCCACTTTTAAATAGCATGGGGTTACCCATATTGCCCTTGCCACGTAACAGTCCCAATAGTCCATCCAGTATCGACACATCTCCAGATCGGGAGACTACCCTAAATACTCAATGGGCTATGCGAGAAAACCAAACTCGTACAAGGCGCGCTATGGTAGGTGACACTGCAGAACTAGGCAATGCCAGGGTAGATATACCAATTACGCTTCCAGACCGGTGGTAACGCGTAGCAGCCACTACCACCCACCTCGAGCCATACCCCCAAAATCAAAAAGGACCCCAATCAATCATAATGTAATAGAATGGTATCGAAGGAGTGTGTCCGATAAAAGGTGCTACCTTCATAGCCCATCGATCGCTCGTGTTTTAGCCAACTTATGCTAACTCATGGGAGTCGGGACCACGTATATACCTCAAAGGAAACGCGGCCACCATCTTACTTCATTCTGGAATCTCCACCGCGTACACGGTTGTTAAAGTGGTTTTCATAGTTGTCAGAGTATATGACAACTTCCGATCCCGGTCTCTTTAACAACCAAACGTTATTATAACACCGTGGTCATTTCAAAATAATTATACTTCAAAACTAGAATATACTATCCATTTCAGAACCATATAAATACAATATCATTTCCCCTTTTAAAACCAATTCAATATGATATCATTTTTATTTCAAATATATCCTTTTCTAAAACCATAACACTTTCAAAGTTAAGGTATTTCAAAAGAAAATGCTTGGAATATAACCCTTCAAAACATAGTACTTCTAATTTCATAGCTTATGAACCATAACTTCCAAAACTTAAATGGTTTGGATATTCAAACAGTATATAAAATAAAATAGTTTGAATTTTAAATTACTTTATAAAGTAAAATAATTTTCTCGACTTCACAATTTTATTCACTTTAAATTAAATATCAATTCATAACTTTCAACACACTATCAGTTTTCAATAAACCATTTCAATTTCAATATATTTCAAACTTTAAGTATTAAACAATTTCATAACTAAGGTTGAAAATTACGATTCAACAATTAAATTTTCTATTATTTAGTTTTGAAATATTTGCATAATAAATCCATTATCATTTAAATAAAACTCAAATTACAAATAAATAAATATTTCCTTTAATTATTAATACTTGGAATATTCTTTTAATTCATCTTAATCTAAAATCCAGATATAAAAATCATACCTTTAAAATCTCAATTTTATTAAATTTCAAATAAATTTCATATTTACTTCCCACCTTATTCTCATTTAAGTCATTATAAACTCCAGTAATATAATTAAATAAATACTTAACCATATTATATCTCAATAAAATCAAACTTTATTATTAAACTTATTTTATTTTTAAACCAATTTTATGCATAGCTTAAAACCAAGAATTTAACTATATATGAAATAACATTTATAAAATATCGAAATTAGTATCTCATAAAACAATATATTTCTTTACAAAACCATAGAAATCATTTCAAAATATTTTTATATATAGACGACGGTGTTTGTATATAATTTTCTACCCTACGGTTAAGTGATACTGATATTTATCATTTCAATCCACAATTTAAAATAAAAATGCAGTTATATATCATTTCAAACCGTAATCCCGAATGAAATAAAAACGCATAACAACTTGCAGTTTATAACAATATAAAATACAACATCCATTCATCCAATATCAATCATCAACCATTTATCACAATCATCATCCAATTCAAACAGTAACATCAATATAGAACATATAATAAATAACAGGTATTTGCTGGCAGTTTATATTCAATAATAAATTAAATAACAATTTTATCCAATAAATTCAATTTAACTAGAATGATGATTTAAATATGCCAAATAATCATAAATAAATTTATAATCACATCAGAAATTAATTTAACACACATAATAAATTTTAGAAGTTGTGAGTGGGTTAAAACACTCAACTTTTGAATTTAAGTTGAATTTAAATCCAATTTAAACCCAAAAATTGAACAGTCTTAGAATTCGTCCAAACCAGCGTCAAAATATTCAAAACTTAGATACAAACCAAGCGGAACAAACCGCGCACAAATTGGACCTCGTATGCGAAAGTTACGTGAGTTAGAATGTTAAAATTGTAATTTAAAATTAAATAACAGAAAAAAAGAAAAAAAACAGGACACTCACCAAGGCCATGTCACCCTTTTGCGCGCGAATTACCGTGTCCAGAAACCCTAAATGCAAACTCTGCTCGACCAGCTATAGCGCGCCGCTATGACCCATGGCTAAACGCCGCCATCGCAACCCGGCGCGACCCACTTAACCACCATCCGATCCTTCGCCACCGTCCCCTACGACCATCGACCCACTTGAAGCCGAACAATGCTAAGGGAGAGAGTAGTCACTGCCTATTTGCTTAACCCTGATCGAATTTTTTTCTTTGATCTGACGGTCAAATCGACGAACAAACTATGGCAATGGACTCCCTTTCATCCTCTTTCCACAACCCTACCCTCGAATCGACGATCGGCCATAGATCACAAAGCGACAAACGAACTGCCGAGGATTGCACTCTAATTTCTGGGTAGATAGAGAATCAATCTGGAAAACGAATCATAGATCTGAGATGCGCTTGTCGAGAGCTTTCCGACGATATAAAATATGATATAGTTCGAAGAGTTTGAAATTTTGATTTGGTTTTGAATTGCAATTGGATTTGGAAGTAAGAATTTGTTTGTCTGCCATTGAGGAGGAGAGACAGCTGAATTGTACGTACAGAAATGAGGAATAAAAAATAAGCTAGGGTTTATAATAAGGTATATATAGACAAAGCTAAAAAATAGAGGAACGGATACGATTGGTTTGGACCGTTGAACAATAAATTGCCTGAAAAGCCCGTTTCGACTCTGGAACAAAATTGGGTCAACCCATATATCAAAATTGACGTTTTGAGATATTATAAACGTAATGGAACATGTTTCAGGTCCAAATTCCATCCTATGAAGAAGTTTTGCTAAAACCAAGTTATTTCAAATTGATTTCAATTGATTTCAATTTAATTGATTTTCAAGGCGTTTCGAGCCCGTACGATCAAATGATAAGTCCAATCGCTACGAAACTTGAAATCCCACTATAATTACACGTTACGAATCCGGTGAAATTAGTTTCGTTGAAATCGAAGTCAGTGGCTAAAATGGCTATTTTCACAGTTAATTAAATAAATTAATAATCAATTAATTAGATCACTTTTTCAGTTTCAATTCCATAATTAACAAATCTTATCATTTTTGATTTCTTAAATAATTACAGTAGCATAAACAACTTTAGATGTCAATTTAGAGTTGATTAATTTATCAATTCCAGTGTTAATCTCAATTTCATTAAATTCAGAAATTATAAATTTAATTTCCAATAATTCCATCTGATTGACTTTTCATCTTATTATTTAATCTATCATTATCGAATGGACGAAATAAACATTGGTTCATTATTTATTACACAATATTCTCAATTTTCGACTTAATTTCCATTAACGTATTATTTAATTTCAATTATCAATTTGTCTAATTATTGAATTTAAATTTTAAATAAATTAATAAATCTCGATTTTTCATTCTTTTTATTCAACCTATCATTATATTAAAATTAACATCATTACATCTCATTCCCGTTATTAATTCATTAAAAAATTAATTTTTTTTATTTATACCAGATTTAATTGCCAAAATCTTATTAAATTAACAAATTTAATTATCAACATTTACGGTCGTTACAAGTTCATACATTGCAATTATTTTAAATGGATTGATCAACCCCTATGCAATAGGGGACTTGAGTGTGCCCACGAACTGTAAGCAGAAATAAGTCGTTTGAAAAGTGTGAATGAAGAACTAAGGATAAAAAGTGAAAGGTCTAGAATGTGGTAGATATTTGGGACTTGGTTAAGTTGTCACATTTGGATTTTATGTTGAACCGTTGTATTTGCAATATGTTGTTGCGAAAATGTTTCTATTTATTATAACCCATAATGTGTGCTAGTTAGATAGTTTATTATGTTTTTGAAATTCATTTGATAGTGTTGACTTCATTGATGAAATATATTGATTACGTCATTATATTGATTCGCTTGTTTGGGTTTAAAAAATATTATTATATTGATTTGCTTGTTTGGGTTTTAAAAAAATTAAGTTGATTGCTTTTGGTTGAAGATTGCCTATGAAAGAAAAATCTACTTAGAAAAAATAGGTAATAATTTATCAAATTGATGTTTACAGTTATGTCAGTGAACAAAAACTATGAATGTGTTATTGAACTTATTTTGCAGATAATGTCAAAGGTTCCGAATATATTTTACTTTGATGGCGAATTGTTGGTTAATGACTCAGGTAAACCTAGATATGCGGACGAGAAGCGAAAAGGATGGGCAATAAAAGATCACTGTAGTTTTGAAGAGCTTAAACAAAGGGCATTTGAAGTGACAAAAGTAATTCCTATGATATATGATTTAAAATCAGTTGTGAAATGGGTTGGGATGATGGTGCATCCGCTATTGATTTGGAAGACGATGATGATTTGAAGTCCACCTTTTCAGCTGGAATGAGAGTGATAGAAATCTATGTTGTGGGAGTGAAACATGAAAATGTGGTTGAAACACAAGCGCTAGTATTCTCTGGGAATGAGTATATGCACACCATATAGTTACAAGAAACACAATGGTCGGCGTATCTGTCGTATCTTTCAAGCCATCAAGGTGGAGAGTTTACAAACTTACTTCACAGGTACAGTAGAATGGCTGGAGTCTCTTCTAGTCAGGAAAAAAGTATGATGCAGAACGCTATAAATCCAAATCAGTCGCAAGCGTTTGAAAAGTGAGGACTATTATACATTGGCACTTGTATTTTGACTTACGTTAATGCAAAATATATGACCTTTGTTTTTTGTATTCCTAGTGTCGAAGATGCATTCACTGGTTGTGATGACGATGGTGCCAATTATCATGTTCATACTCCACACGAGATTTGTGGGCGATTGGATAGCATGGAAGTTGCTTGTGTGGATGATGAGGATAGAAGTTGGATACATCAAATAGAAGTCAACAATGATGCAATCATATATGCAGACATTGAGGAGGTTGATGATGTAAATGCAGAAGAAGAACAAATCACATATGAAGAGGCTCTATCCAATGATTTATGCACGACATCAATGATGGTGAAATCAATAATAGAAAATTGTCAACTGGACGTGGTAGATTTTGGAAGATAATGTGCGAAGAAAGGTCCACTAGTTGAGTTAATTTTTGAAAGCATTCAGAAGCTTGTTGAATAATTATGTGAATGGACGATTAACTGTTCAATTTCATTTCAAATTCCAAAATCTCATGCAAATCAATACACGGTCCGCTGTGATATGGAAGAAACATGCCCTTGGCGAGTTCATGCAAGCCATTCGGTAAGAAAAAATTCAAATTGGTGGAAGATAACTACATATGGCGGCGATCACACATGTTTAAATGCAACCATCAACTCAAACAATTTACAGGAAACTGCTAAGTTTATATGCAGTAAAATACTTCCGTTGATTAAAGATGAAACAAACATAACTAGAAGAACTATTCAAGAGACAATGTCCAACATGTTTCATATTAAAGTGAGTTATTTCCAAGCCTGGCACGGACTGTAGAAAGCTGTTGCAATGAGTTATGGCGATTGGGAATCGCCGTACGTGGAATTGCCAAAATATCATAGAGCCCTACAGTATACCAACTTCGAAATGGTATAAAAGTTCTTATACATGCAACTTAGCAGTGTTCGATTCCAAACTGCAATTGAACACCACAGTTGTAAAATGCAGCTGAACTGAGCCTCATTGGCATTTTGCAACTGAGCACCTCAGTTGCAAAATGCAACCAAAACCTTGCTTAGTTACATTTTTCAACTAAGTGTAGCCAAAATGAACCTCTGTTGCATTTCACAACTGATACCTTACTCAGTTGCATTATGCAACTGAGTACCTCGGTTGCAAAATGCAATTGAAACCTTGCTTGGTTGCATTATGCAGCCGAGCAATACTCAGATGCAAAATGCAATTGAGCACCAAAGTTGGAAATGCAACCGAACTGATCCTCGGTTGCATTTTGTAATTTGAACCTTGCTCAGTTGCTACTGACAAGAAAACTTGTCAATACCTCAACACGAAACTTGAAGAGATTATGATTCCTTCGAAAACCTCCTTCCAAGATGATGAAGGGTGTTTACATTCTTCAGGTAGGGAAAGTCGGTTGAAAGTTCTCTTCTAATACCTTTCAATAAGGTTGAAAGGTTGATCCTTCATTCAACAACTCCTTTCGAGATGGTTGGTCTATGACTCTGTCGGAACCACCTTTCGACACAAACAAGATGGCCTAAGTTAGGGAATCAACGACTTCTGAAGATAGCTGAATAGGAAGGGTTTTGACTTCGTCAAAGGAGTAGGCACTCGTTATCTTGTAGACTTGAGCTAGGACTTCTAGGAAATATGAGGACTAGGGGTTTCGACTCAGTCGAAGGGGGCCCTTTCGATAGCTTGACGGCTGGATGACATATCTATTTAAAATAAAGAATTAGAGTTGTTATGTAATCAAGATCATCACATGCTCACTTTTTATTGAACCCAATTGTACAAATTGACCAAATCCCAATTTGATTTAGGAATTAGGGTATACGAGCTTTTAGAAAATGCAAGTTAGATGTGAAAGAAATCGGATCCCCAAAGCTGACCCCTATGGTCATATTTATAGGTGCGGGTTGCCACCTTTCGACCCCATGCTTTCAGCATAATCGAATGGCTTGTTTTCTTCATTTTGCGTGCATCACCTGATTCTTGGCTTTTGACATGGTCGAAAGGGTTATATGACCACCCTTTTGCTCCCGCTGAAGAATTAGCTTCCTTCTATCTTACTTTATTCCTTTCGACTTCTTCGGAATGTACGTTGTTTGATTGCTCCTAACTTTGTCGAAAGGTATTGCTTGATAGCTTTCGACTTCAACGGAAGGTGTAAAGATGCACTTTTCCACTTAGCTGCTAATATTTTATGCAAGCTAACATGAGTGTTGCCCTTCGATGTTGTCGAACATTTTCCATTAGGGTTTCGAATGAGCCGAGACACCTTAGGGTTTTCTTCCTTTCGTGTGGAGACATATCCTTTGGCATTAGCGGAAGTATAATCACCCCTTCATAGGTAAGAATGGTTTTGACTAATTTGAAAGGCTAACATATGCTTTCGAATGGGTTGCTTTTGGCAGGATATATTTCTGGTGGAGGCAAAAAGACGAAACCGGTAGTTACGAATGGTTTGGCGCAATAATGCTGAAAGTGCGCTATTCACTGCCTTTGGAAGGTAGCTTTCAACCTCGTCGAAAGCCCTTTGCTATCCAAATCTCTATTGTAACATCCTTCTGACCTTTTTGAAAGGTGTTTTTGGGTCTTTCATTTTCTTGTCGAAAGCTTTGTTTAATGTTTAAATAGACCATCCTAATGCCTTCTGATCTTCATCAATACTTCTGCTCCTTCTTTCATAAATCACTCTTGAAAATATTTTATGGATAACATTTAGCCCCCACCCCAAGTATGAAAGAAGCTCTTTAGGATAAAAACTCCAGAGAATTTCCTTCTTTAATTTCTGTAAAACAGATAATAACCTCTATTAAGATCATAATTTTGTTATGAGACCTTGACTGGTGAATTCAAACTTGCGAAGCTAATTTTCTAGGTTTTATTCGATAATATTTTTAGATAAAGTATTTTAAATAATACATTATCAAATCCCTTTCTATTGCTAATATTGGAGATGTCGAATAATATCACCTGGTTAGCAGACATTGACTTAAGTATTAGAAAAATCTAACATGCACTATAGATATCCCTTTCTTGAATCAGGCTTTCTTTAATCATTAGATACGAGTTTTTGGCTTGAAGTGGTTTAACCTTGTGATCTTACCATAATTCACCTTTATCCCTGCACTTTACATTAATAACCTCCATTTATTCATTGATAAGTAAATAGATTGTTTAATGCCGATGCTGTTTAGCGATATAAACATCTTATATTTAACCAAATTCATAAATTCAATAAAGAGTTTACAAATTATCATGAACATTTGATAAGGAAATCTTGAATCCAGAAAGTTAGAAATATGATAAGAGATTATAAAAAATCCAATAAAGAAACAAGGAATATAAGTTCCATAAATCACCATCAAAATCAACAAGGAAGTATAGAATTCATCAAATTAGAAAACCCACAAGAGATCATCAAAAATCCAACAAGGAAATTAGGAATATGGAATTCACAAATCATTATAGAAATCAATAAGGAAATTTAGAATTCACTATATCAGGAATTCAATAAGAGATCAGAAAACCAATAAGAGATCATCAAAAATCCAATGGGGAAATTAGGATTAAAAAATTCACAAATCACAACAAAAATCAATTAAGAAATTTATAACTCACTAAATCAGTAATTCTGTGAGATTTCATCAAAATCAAATATGGAAATCAAGAATATGAAATCCTCAAATCAACATAAAGGTCAGCAAGAAATTTTGAATCTACTTAATCGAAAAATCATCATGAAAAGAAACTAAAATATAAATTTAGGAATGTAACCATAAATTTGTCAAACTCTTATCTACCAAACGTATTGCCTAAAACTTTCTCTTGTTCAAAGTCAAAAATTCAATTAGAAATTTATAGATTATCATGGAAACTCAATAATAAAGTCACAAAATCAAGAATTCACTAAAATTGGAAATCCATAAGAAATCATTATGAAAATTAAATGGGGGAATGAAATATATGAAATCCACAAATCATCACAAAAGTCAATGAGGAAACTCAGAATTCACAAAACCAGAAATTCGGTGGGAAATCACTAAGAAAATTCAACAAGGAAACTAAGAACACGAAACCCGTAAATCATCATAAAGTCAATGTGGAGACCTTGGATTCACAAAACCAATATGAAATATCCATGAAAAGAAATTAGGAAACTGAAAGTTCATGAAATCACTAATTCAACCGAATTCTTGTTAGAATCCCATTTGACGAATATACTATTCAAAAATTCATTCAGCATAAGCACAAAATTTGAAAATTTTCTAGTAATAACAAATTTGGTAGGTTTAACCAAGATAGTCCTAGACCTATAAGTTTGTAGTATTATTGTTATATTGAACCCGAGTAATTCGGTAAAGCCATTCAATCATTTGGAGTAGTGGTTCCACATATAATATATAGACTCTTTTATCCTAAGGGGACACCCTACGTTTGAGGATTCAAGAGTGGTTTACTCAAACTATCCCTTAAATGGAGTTACTTTTATCTTTGTGGAAAAAATTTGTTCTCTATTCCATTCCTTTAGCTCTTTCATAGATCTTTGCTTTCCATCTTATATTAAAGATTTGTTTATCCATTTTCTTGTCTTGTGTCTACTTTCTGAATGCAAATTTCTTGACATCTTGATGTGAGAGTCACTCTTTAGGTTTTGGATGTACTGAATTTTGTTATCTCATATTTGGTAATTTCCGATGGTATTTTTGAATTCTTTATCATTTTCCGATTATGGCACTTGACATCTTCATCCTTTTTCCCTTTGTCGGTACCTTGGGTTTCATGTATGTTTTAGATGGGGGATAATTACTTTCTTCAACTCTTTGTTCTTTTGGGTTTTGACTTTTCGTTTTAAATTGTAAACATCTTTGTCCTTCTTCATTAGTTTGGTGCCTCTTTTGGGCTTCCCTTTGTTCTAAGGGATGTGTTAAATGTTAAGTTGTCCTTTCTCCAGAAGGTTATTGAAAGGTACCTATCCTGACCCTACCCTAAGAGGTGAAATGAACGTTAGGGCTTTCCTGATTCTGAGGGTGCTTAACCTAGTTCTTCCTCTAAGAGGTGGTATGGATGTTAGGGGTTTTGTCTTTCCCTATAGGAAATGCTATGGAAGATCATCGTAGGATTATGTCCCTCCCTCTAGGAGGTGATACGGAATAGCATTGTAGGCGCTATAGAATAGCATTGTAGACTTATGTCTCTTCCACTAGGAGGTGCTATGGAATAGCGCCGTAAGATTGAATATTTGTATATAAAAAATCCTTTTATAGGAAAACCATTTTTGGCCATTTAATAGAGTCTCTCTTGAGAGAAATAAGTTTGTAATTAAACCCTTCTAGTATATTGAGGGATTTTCTCTTTGAAAAAGAGTTCGGATATATGAATCTTCTGATAAAAGATTTTTTTCTCAATGCTACCTTTTGCAAGGGTTCTCTTGTTTTTCCCATATTAAAGACACAGATCTCAAATAAGAGACCGAGGGATCATGATTTATGAACCAATAGACTTTTTGTTGAGAATAGGATTCTCTAATCTCAGTTTTTGTCAATAAACTTTTGATGGCTTTAAAACTTTTCTTGAAAAAGTATGAATAAGCTTTTCTTCACCCATGGTTTTAGGAAACTTTGAAATATTGAAATTGCTTAGTTATAAATCCTTTGTGTGCACTTATTAATGCTATGTAACATCTTAATAGAATGTAAAAATCAACTTTTGAAATAGGTAGGCATTTGTTTCCCCAGACAACGGGGTGATTGAAAATAGTTTTCTAGTGAAAATATATTTGAGAAATTTCTATTTAAAACAATTTGCCAAGAATAGAGTTGGAGTACATATTTTTTCTCACAAATTGGTGAAGGATTGATGGCGATCTGATATCTTATGAAAGCAAGCATTTGTATTACGTTGATTGAAATATTGATAGTCATCTCATATCAGGCATTTGAGCTGTCGTTTTCAAATGGCTAGAAAACTAGTTATGCTCCAAGAGTATGTTCAATCCTTTGGATTGATTTTTTTACCTGTAATAGCACTCGAATTTTGGATCAGTACATGGTTAATTTTCAATACAAATCTAAGTACGAATCATAGTGCAAATCATGTTAAAAGGATATGAAAAAAGGAGTACATAGTTGAACTAATGCTGCAAGACTTCATGATTTGATAGGGGTCCGCATTTTGAAGTTGTTTAGCTGTTTCCTCTTAGCTTGAATAAGATGTCTTTTAAGTTTCTTTAACGAACTCTTTTATGAATTCTGACTTAATCATGCCTTGAATTATATTTTCTAAGATGTGGCATTTGTTGATTTGATGTCCATTTGCTTTATGATAATCATAGTAACTACCTCCTTTATTTGGCTCTCGAGCATTCCGGATCTTATAAAGAATAGAAAAATTTTCGTTGTCCTTTACCATGGTAAATATTTAGGAGAGGGGCTTATTTAGGACTACATGATTTGACTTGGATTATGTCTCTTTCTCTGGTTTCCATTTTTCCTTGGTCTCTTGTCATCATGCTTAGAGTCGGATTTCTCTTCTCTACACTCTCGATGAAATTCTTTTACAGCATGATGCATTTCGTCCATTGTAATAAACTTTTCGTCTTGGAGGAAGAAATGTTGTAGATCTTTGCACCCATTAACGTAAAGGCCTTTCCAGAATTTGTTTTGTTCGATAAACCCTGATCGAACTGCCATAAGTTTTTCCCTATCGGTTGTACTTTTTGTTTTAAGCTTCTATGCTGAATCTATTTAAGTATTCGCCAAGCAGTTCTCCTGATTTTTGTCTGATTGTTGCCAATAGATTAAAGTCCATAGTTGTATCTCTAAATATAGAAAATAGGGTCATGAAGTCACAAGTAAATTGTTCCCAATAATAAATGGTTTTCATTTGGTAACTCCTGTACCATTTGACAGCCGCTCCTTAAAAGTAACATGAAAAAGTTTATAGCGAATTGCCTTTGGAGCACTATATAATTTCATCCAGTTTTCAAAAGCTACAAGATGATCATCTGGATCAGTAGTCCCATCATATTTCTGCGAAGGAATTTGGATGTGAAGAGGAAGTCTAGCTGCCATTACTTCTTTTAAAAGGGGAGTTTTTCGCAGGATAACATATTCCTTTGGGTCACAAATTCCCTTTTCCTTAAGTGTATCCATCATTATTTGGTGTAGGATATCTTCTTGGTTGGATTCATTTCTGTGGTAACGTTTTCTATTTCTTTGGATTGAACTATTTGATTGCTCGAGGGACCTTTTTTTCTTGACTTCCTTTGTTTAACTCTTGATCCTTCACTTCGTTTAGAGGTTGCGCTTCATTCTCTACTTCTATAGTCCTTAATGATGCTAAAGATGGAGCTCGTTCAAAAAATTCTTGCATTGTTATCACTTTTTGTGTAGATTTTAAAATTTGATCTCATTAGGTTTGAAATTTCCTAATTTTCATATTCTCTAAGTTGAAGTTTGGGACTATATTGTTTTCCAAAGCTGATTATGGCATAGCTTCTCCATTAGAGATGTCATTATCATTCCTTGTTCTTTCCATCTTCCTTTTTTTGAACTGAAGTACTCTATTAATCTTTGGTGAAAGTGATTAGGGATTGGAGGTTCGAACCCTCCTTTAAGCAACAAAAATGTTGACAAGAAAACTTATCAGCACCTCAACATGAAACTTGAAGCGATTATGATTCCGTCGAAAACCTCCTTCCAAGATGATGAAAGAAGTTTACACTCTTCAGGAGGGAAAGATGGTTGAAAGTTCTCTTTTAATACCTTTCGATGAGGTCAAGTGTTTGATCCTTCTTTCAGCAAATCCTTTCGAGATGGTTTGTCTATGAATCTTTTGGAACCACCTTTCGACATAACCAAGATGGCCTAAGTTAGGGAATCAATGACTTCTGAAAATAGCAAAACAGGAAGGGTTTTGACTTCGTTTTAGGGGTAGACACCCATTATCTTGTGGACTTGAGCTAAGGCTTCTAGGAAATATGAGGACCAGGGGTTTCGACCTGGTCGAAAGGGGTCCTTTCGATTAGCTTGACGGTTGTTTGACATATCTATTTAAAAGAAAAGAGTTAGAGTTGCTATGTATTCAATATTATCACAAGTTCACTTTTTATTGAATTTAATTGCACAAATTGACCAAATCCTCAATTTGATTTAGGAATTATGGTTTATAAGCTTTTAGAAAATGCAAGCTAGAAGTGAAAGAAATCAGATCACCCAAGCTAACCCCTAGGGTCATATTTATAGGTGCGGGTTAGCAACTTTTGACCTCATGCTTTCGACACAATCATATGGTTTGTTTTCTCCCTTTCTCATGCATCCCCTGATTCTTAGCCTTCGACATGGTCGAAACGGTTATAGGATTGCCCTTATTCTATTGCTGAAGATAGAGTTTACTTGATTCTTACTTTGTTCCTTTCAACTTCGTCGGAAGTTGCGCTGCTTGATTGCTCCTAACTTTGTCGAAAGGTATTGCTCGATAGCTTTCGACTTCAACAAAAGGTGTAATGATGTGCTTTTTCATTTAGCTGTTAATATGCAGTGCAAGTTAACATGAGTGTTGGCCTTCGATGCTGTCGGAATGTATTCTCTTAGGGTTTCGAATGAGTTGAAACACCTTATGAATTTTGCTGCAGAGGTTCCCCTTGGAAAGCATCTTCCTTGGCTAATGCGGAATTGTATCCTTTGCTGTTAGCGAAAGTATAATCTCCCCTTTATAGGTGATAATGGTTTTAACTAATTCGAAAGGTCAGCTTATGCTTTTGAATGGGTTGCTTTTGGCAGGCTTTATTTATGGTGGAGGCAAAAAGATGAAACCAATCATTACGAATGGTTTGGTGCAATAATGCTGAAAGTATGCAATTCGCTGCCTTCGGAAGGTAGCGTTCGACTTCTTCCCTTTTCTTATCCAAAACTCTGTTATAACATCTTTTTGTCCTTTTTGAAAGGTACACTAAGGCTTTCATTTTCTTGTCGAAACCTTTGCCGGATTTTTAAATAAACTATCCTAATGTTTTTTGATCTTCATCGATGCTTCTACTTCTTCTTTCATACTTTCACTCTTGAGAATATTTTATTGATAAATATTGCATTTTTCAATTGAGCCTCGGTTGCATTTTACTACTACAACCTTACTGGGTTGCATTTTGAAACCGAGCCTTGGTTGCATTTGCAACCAATACCTTACTCGGTTGCATTGTGCAATTGAGCACATCAATTGCAAAATGCAACTGAACTAAGCCTCGGTTGCATTTTAAAAATGAAAACTTCCTCAGTTGAATTATGCAATTGAGCACCTCTGTTGCAAAATGCAACCGAAGCCTTACCTGGTTGCATTTTACAACTAAGTCTTGGTTGCATTATTCAACTGAACCGAGCCTCGGTTGAATTATGCAACTGAGAGCTTCAGTTGCAAAATGCAACTGAAACCTTGCATTATGATATCCACTATGTGCGATAATGCTTTATTTTTATTTCCATTGAATACTATTGTATACGATTTTCATTATTCTGTGTGATATGCTACTGTGTGAGAAATCTTGCAACTGAAACCTCAGTATATTTATTTTATTTGTATTTATGTTAAATATTATAAACACTGGAAGATAAATGTGTTGATATGTGCATGTGAGTTTTTTTCTTGGCTTTTATTATAATTCGTTTTAGTGTTTCTAAAGCATGTTATTTGCACTATGATGGAGATGTGAGTTTCAAATTTGATTACAACTCTTTACTAATGATGGTGTACATCTTTTCGATATAGATGAAAAGGCTGCAGATTGTTTAGTGGTACATGCATTTACGAGTTTATTTATAAGCTACAAATGGTGACATGAAGCTAAATTTGAACTTGTGATTTTTCCATTGTTGTAAGCGACGATATGAAGCTTTAGTAAATTACGAAGAGAATTACGATGTAGTTTTTGTAATTGATTTATATTATGTATTGTTAAGAGTGTAAAGTATAATATATAATTAGTTAATAACTATCTAAACATGAATTTTCCATCTATATGTTTGAACATATGGTTTAGCAATGATTATATTTATTGTAAAAGATAGTTAAGTTTTTTTCATCTGGAAACTATAAAATCAATCAATAAACTATATAAATATGAATATTCTCCTATGTGTTTAAATGCATACTAAAATTATGAATTTTGATTTTACTCACACTTATATATGTTGGTATCATGAATTTTGAAATCAATATATATGCTACAAAATCGATATTACTAACACTCATTTCCATAGCAAGATACAATTTTTAATAAATATAAGTGCTGTAAATATAATATTTCTATCGTTTATAACTATCGGAAGAAACTATTTTCCAATGCTTATAACTGTTAGGGACTATTTTCCAATGCTTATGAGTGTTGACAGATAAAATTCAGTAATGGATATAATGTTACAAATAAATACCCATGCTTCTATAATAACACAAATAATTATTGCTGAACTTACTAGTAACATTTGTAATCGTTGGGAATCCTATGTTTTGGTGTAGTGCTACTAACAACTAATAGAATATACTTTGGGAATTATATTGAGTAGTATAGAATATTTAAAACTTTAGTAATATAGAATAATAAACAAAATTTTACTCATCCGGAGAAAACTTATGTGACATATGTATGAAATTTTCGTATACTTCATGTTGCATGGATGGATTTGATTTTCTTAAGCTGATAAAAGGTTAAAGTACGACTTTATAAAAAAACTTCGATGGAATCGATGATCGTGTGAAAAATACATGTATTAAACTTGCACAAATTATATTACCATAAGATGTAGATTGTTTCAAAGTGGTTGAAAGGTAATAAAGTTGAGTATAATGCGATTAATTTTTTTATTAAAGCATTGAAACATAAAGAATACTATGAAAAATTAGTTAAGGGATAAAACATGCACAAGTAAAAATCATGTTAGAAAATAAAAGATGCCTAAATTCGGCATAAATATCATATACAATAGAGTAGAATGAATGGGAACACAAATAATATAAGAAAAGTATCACTTATGGGCTAGGCTTAAGCCCTTGTTGATTAAATTTTCCATAGAAACCTATCAGTTAAATTATCTACTTATTTTTTCCTCAATATGCAACTCAGCAGCTGAGCCCAATAATGGGTCCAACATTGAGTATTATCATCAATTTAGGAATGTAAATTTTGTCCATTTTAATAATACTAACGAAATGATAAAGTAGTAAAATCAATATACAAAATGTCCTACATATAAAACATAGGACCATAATTTGCAAATAAAATGTGACAACTACTATAAGTTTCTACCATTCAGGTAACATTTTTGTTTATTTGTATCTTGTTAATTGTAAGCTAAGTGACTTTTAAACTTATATAATTTGTTAATATAAAGTTTTTACATTGATTGGAAATGTTATGTATATAGCTTTTATAGGAACATTATAGGGCAGTGTAAAAACCAATGTAGCATATTGGGGTAAAGTCACACATCCTAAAAGCAACGAAAACTTTAATTCCAATCATGTTGATGATGAGATTAAATAAACAAAAAACTAATATCCCAACTAAATAATAGATCACATATACAAAAAAGAAAAGAATCATATTTATAGCGTTTTTCTATCATAAGATAATATACATGCACTTTATAAAGAGGAGATTTTATTATTTTATAAAAGAAGAGAGTTCCAAGATTTATAATGGTGGCTAAGCTTAAAGAATAAGATAACAAAATCCTCTTTTGTTGTGGTTGCATATGAAAAATAAACCCTAGATAGGTCTATTTATAATGCGCTGATATACACTTTGTTGTTGGATCAAAAGCTTTGAAAAAATCAACGTAGAAACACCAAAACACCCAAAAAGGTCGGAAATGTCCTGAAATCACAAAACTCGACTTCCTCCTAAAAACATCGACCAAGTCGATTGGAATTCTTTTTTAACCAATTTATCTAGTTGATTGGAATAGATTTACAATCGACTCAAAGCACAAGCATCTGATCGGTTCGAAATTTCTCAAAAAGCAGTGATTGGTAGAGCTATCAATCAACTAGAAGGAGTTGCAGTTGACTGGTAGCCTCTACCAATCGAATAGAAGTCTATAGCATCTTTCTACAAACTTCTACCACTACCCCTTTTCCTTCGTTTCGTTGCCGCTCCACTTTTGATGCTTCAATCAATGTGCCGTCTTCACCTATGTGATCATAGCGCCTTCTTCTTTGATCCACAATATTGTATCATCACTTCCAACTATCTTCACGTTGATACTATATGTCCATACAAGTTATGAAAACAATAATGTCTATAAGAAAGAATAGGAAAATTAGCTAGAATATCTCGAACTCGGTGAAACCGATAGCCAAAACTTCTCAAAGTCAGTAGAAGCCATAACAAGGCTTATGGAATTTTGGATACGACCATGTATTGATACAACAATAGTGTCCAGAAAGCATAAGAGGTTGAGGAAGTATTTTAATAGAGAATCAAATAGTTTGTTTTCAGTCAAAATGCATATGATGCTTATGTCTATAAGAAATAAAATCAATGATAGAAAATTATTTTCAATATTATAAGTAAACAACATGTTGCTGATTATAAATGATGCACCCATGTTAAAATTAGTTATTGTTTAGCTATTTAAATCTTAATGATGGATTTAAAAAAGAAGCCTTTTATACTTGATATAAAAGGATGTTAGGGATATCCCGATAAATATACACAACACCATATTAAAATGTTTAATATGAATTATATAAGGTTGATCCCTAATACAATGACAATAGGAATCGTCGTATATGCTATATTATGTGGTATATTAGATCTTGCTTATACACTTAGTATACTAAGCGAATATCAAATTTAAGGTTAAGTCACTGAATGGTATTAAAGAGTGTTCTCGAATATATAAGAATAAATATAGAATCATTTATGGAAACAATGAACTTCTTGTAAGGAAATGTTCGGACTTGAACTACATAAGTAACATTGGGGAGAGCGAGTCAACCTTAAGTTCATCTTCTACCTGAATTATGGAGTTTAGCCTTAGAAATTTTCTAAACGAGAGGTTTAAGTAGATTCGATAATAGATGCTAAGTACATTACCTTGAAGAGTGTCACAATGCAAGCGGTATATGTTTGTAAATTTATAGAAGTGCCAAGGGTTATTAGCACCATTGAAATTAAATCACATATTATGATTACAGTAATGCAATATAATTTTAAATAGGAACTAACAACTTGATAAGGGTCAAATTACATTCTCTGTACACCCATAAAAGAGTTTATCAATAACGGTGAAGTATAATCGAAATACAGATATAAAATAATAATAACGTTGATCCATTCATTAAAAACCATTCTTGGTCTAATTTAGGTAAGACTAATCGAAGTTATAAGCATTAGGCACTATAATTTGCCCCAGCTATAAGTGGGTGATTGATGGAGTTAAGGGTATGCCTTACGAGCAATTATGTAATCTATTACGTAACTTAACTCTTGTAATATAATCTTATTCAAATTGAAGTATGTTATTTTTTTCTTTTCTTTTATACATGTTGTCATATGATGATATAGTTTATGATAATTGTACATTAAACATTTATAAGTCGAAACCCCTAAGGGAAGTATTTAATTGATTGCAATTGTGAATGAGTCGCGGGAGCGACCACTGTCTATTGTGGGAATGCTCGATCTCAACCGAGTATCTAGATCTTGTGTCATGATCCCATGATCGATGTGGGTTGGAATTAGGTTTATTTACTATATTTTTCTTTTTCTTTAAATGAATTAATAAAGATCATTAATGAGCTACTAACACATGCATGAGATCCCAAACAGTCCTATAAGCCAAGTTAAAGTCCAAGAGTAATCCCTAATTTGATTACACATTATAGAATTTTTGTCCTTAATGCATTTTGATTTGAATAAAGATATGTGGACAATTTGATAATGGATAATAATTATATGATTTTGATATAGATGATGGATGTTATCAGAACATAGTTATCCCATATGCATAATAGATAAACAATTAGTTAATAATTTCCCGACCGAAGAGATAGGGAGATATATTAGAAAATTTAAGTCCCCTTCTTGGAGAGCGTGCGAACGGACTTGTATAGGGTATTTAGTCCCCACGTTACAGAGTAAGCAGATGGAATCACTTTGGATATTGGATCCCTCACTGGAGAGAGTAAGTTGGATTTATGATTATATGATCTGGAGAGATAAAAAACCAAACTCATGATTTGAATGCCTTTTGGTTTAAAGTGGTTGGCAATGAGTAGTGAATAATTCTTTCACTGCCCTGATAAGTTGGAATTATGATAGGATAGAATGCGATGTTAAATGATTTGTAAGTAACATTTCAATTAGGGGTTTGTAACAACCTTTCTTTCTACACCATACAATAAATAAATTTAATCAAAATAGAAATATTCTAATTCAATTTTTGATAACTATTATTTTGTGAATATTAGCTCAGGTCCTTAAAATCAAACTTAATACACAAAAAATCCTCCTAAAATAGGATTATAAATTAGGTCTTTAGAATTAAGTTACTAAATAACTGCATACATTTATGCAATTATTCAGTGAATAATTATGGACATTTATGCAATTATATCAAAAAATTGCATATATGTCTGCAATTATTCAGTGAAAAATTGTGGAAATTTCTATGATTTTTTTGGCGAATAATTATCGAAATTTCCGCAATTCTTCCAAAAAATTGCAGAAATGTCCAAAAAAAATTGGTGAATAATTGCGGAAATTTTTGCCATTTTTCAGTAACTAATTGTGGATGTGTCTGAAATTTTTGGATATAATTGTATAAGTGTTTGCAATTATTAACTGAATAATTGCATAAATGTGCGCAATTATTTAGTAATTTCATTATAGGAACCTAATTTACATACTTTTTTTGGCAAGGGTGTTTGGTATATTTTGAAACTTAATAGGGACTTTAGCTAAACTGTCCCTATTATTTTTGAGAATAAATATTTATTTAGTTGAAGTCTAGTAAATAAAAGATTGTGTTCTAATAAATTGAATTGGTTAATAACTCCCTTTTCAATAATACTTTGAAATTCGATAATTTTTTAATAAATATAAAATATTTAAGGTGCGAGTAACTTTAATATGATTAAAATATTTGAAAAATAAATTTAATTTACACAGAAACAGTAGGTAATTTAACAAAAAAAGATGAATGTTGAATTGAACAAAATTTTCTAGTTAGCAAAATATATACTTTTTATAATGAATTGTAAAGCCATTTAAATTAGATTGGAATTTATTTACAAATAAATTAAAAGTGTTCTTTAAGGGAAAGTAGATGAAAAATAAAATAAATAAATGAATGATAGCCCAAAATTCAACTTGCCTATGCCCAATTAAAAACCCATCCTCGTTTATTACCAAAACACTAACCAGGTTACGAAATGAAGAACCTATTTACTATACTTTTCCATATTGTATCCTAATCGCAATACTTTGAAATCAATTTGCATTAAAATAAATCTCGAATTATCCTTGCTAATGGCGAACATCATGGAGGCCCCAGGTTGGAGAGACCACAATAGTGGCGACGGTTGACATGGATATTCGTTAAGGAGGATGCACCTGACCTCATGCAATGTTGGAGGTGGGTTAAAGCGTGAGGCTAGCAGTAGCAAACTAAAATGTGAAATTTTGTGAAGCATCAGCGGAACGTGATTGATGGTATGGATGACAATTCAAGGGTATTTCGATTAGAGTTGAAGCGATGATGTAAAGGAGTTGGAGCTTGTGCTTGTATGTGAGGGGAGCGATCTCAAGTTGACGCTAAGGGCTGATGTGATCTTGAAGTTGATTACATCATTTTGATGAGATATCTCACTCATAATTATGCTCCACTCTTAATTTTCCATTATATGCGCTTTTGTGGTTGTTGTGTTCATAAATGTTGATTGGCATGAATTGAACTGGTTGGATATTGTAATGTACGCCATGGTTTATGGGTTTTGGATATAATTTTTGGTTGTATATTTATATGATGCTTTGATATCTATACCCTAGTTGTCTTATTGTAGGAATTAGACCTGAATTTGTATATATAATTGATTAAAAAGGGAAATCGATTTAAATGATTTCGAAATATTTCCATAAATTTATTCGAAGTATGAATTTTTTTAAGAGAAGATTTTTGAAATTAATTATATAAATGGTTTGAAATGAGATCTTTAGAAAGAATTGATTATTTTGAAGATAAATAGTGAATTTTGAAATTATTTTTACTGGATATTGAAGTTATTATTTCTATAGAAAATAATTAAAATGGTGATTTTTGATATTGTTTAAATAAGTGGATATATAAACATATTCTTATTTATTTATAATTATAAAGGGTATTTGAAGGATTTTAAAAAGGGATTTAATTATTTATATTCTAGAATGATGAGTTTGTTTTTTATGGGAATTGAATAAAGTTTATGTTTTATAAAATAATATTTTTGTAATATAAGAAATTTGAATGCGATCATTTATTGAATGGAAACTTTTAGTATTGAAAATTTATTATATATGTTGTTAAGTATAAATTTTGGAAGTAGTTTAATTTGTATAAGATTATTTTAAATGAAAGGAAATAGATTTAAATATCATTAGAAATATGTACATGGGGTTTGAATTAAATATTTTGAAAATGAAGTTTTGGAATTATGTTATATAAGCAAGTTTTATAAATCATATTTTAATGTTAAATATTTGGAAGTTCGTATAAAAAAGAGAGAACCTTAGTTCGATAAATTATTTCTTAAAAGCTGTTTAAAAGCGTTTGAAAGTGAAGAAAGACTCATCAATTTTTGAAATTTAATATTAAAGAATTGGAAATATTTTGAGTTGAAATAATTTCAATAAATAATCATATAATTTAAATGAGGGTTTAGAGGAATAATTTCATTGTAAGTAAATAAGTGATTTTAAAGTATTGAAATTTGGAATTAATGAGGATTTTGGAATAGAATGAGAACTTTATAATTTAAAACCTCTTTGTAATTTTATATTATATTTGAAATTAAACCGAAGACTTTGGGAAGGAGTCTTTTACAATAAAATCATTTTCTTAATCAATAATTTGTTAAATGGTGCGAAGTACTACATATTAAGAATTTTTAGTAAACAAATTTGTGATGCCGAATAGTATGGAATGTTTAATAATACTTTTTTGATTACTCCTATAACTCATTGTACGAAATATATGATTATGTTGGATTTGTTTCTGTGTAATGAGAAATTTGAATAAATAGAGTTATAGTACCGTCAGGTATGGAACATTCGATAATGTTTCTCCTATTATTTTTTGGGAATATTATTATATGAATTTCTGTATGGTGAAAATTTTGAGTAAATGGATAGTAACATCATCTGGTATGGGACATTCGATAATATTACTCTATAACTCTTTTGACTCGTGATATATAATACTATTATGGATTGAGTGTAGTTTACGAGCATTGAGTGAGCGAGTAAGTAACGTTAGATGAAATGGGATGCCTGCATTGATATTTATTCAATTATTATATATAAGCTAGGGACACTCTTATTTTAGGTTAATGTCTCGGGGAAGGGTCTATTGTGTGCTAACTTGTGTTGTGTGTTATTTATCCAGATAGCTGTAACGTCCCGTATCTAGGGGCTAAAAGGTAAGCGCTACATATGTTGTAGTCATCTATAGTATTAACTTCTTATGAAAAAATACGGTAAACCTAATGGTATCCATAATATCAGAAGCACTTGAATCTAAAAAAAATCACATATTTCCACAAACAACTTTTTGCTGATTACATTTTAAAACAATATTCATATCTCGATTACATAATCCCAAAACGCTTCACAGGCAATAAGCAAATATAATTTACAATGATATGCAAAGAGCGACATATGACGGTGCCCCCTTGGTTGATCAGAGAAATATAGTCATATCTGACTCAACATGCATAGTGGAATCAAAATAAAATAAACTAAAACTCCTATTTCGCTATCCAAAAGCCACCTGCTCGTCTTCGGAAGCCTTATTCACCAAAACAACAAAACCTTAAAACCTCAATCTTCAGCCTACTCAAATCAATTTTGAGCACCCGAAAGTATAAGGGAAAACAAAAACTTCGAGTCAGACATAAAGCCAGGTGTGAATAATGATGTTTATCTCTATTAATTTATATTAAGTGAGACCACACCATTTAGCAAAACGGGTTACTCCTCACTAACATCCTTTTAAAACATATCTTTTGCAATTCTTTTCCTACAACCAAAACTGGTTAAATCTGTAACGTATCGTTATGTAAGCATACAAATATATCAGGTAACAAACGAACTATTTGTTCAAACACATTAGTTGTGTTTGGCTAACTATCAACCTTCGGCTTACTCCGACCTGCCAGACAATATATCAAAATTTCATCTAACCTCTGTTAGAAACTCTTCTTTTGGATGATCTATCCACACCTATCTATTAAATACTTCTCTTCTGGACAGTCTGTCCTTGACATATCATCTCCTAGTTTCACCTGATTCTAATAGTTATGCGGGCTCACCAATAACCTATCTGTATACAAACATATATTCCTTTCTGTGTTTCTTTTTAATTTTAGTCATACCTGTGACAGAGCCCTACACATTGGAATTTTTAGACTATAGTAGGACAGGCTAATAGCTAATGTATAGGGCGCAACCCTATATCAGTACCATCTGGTATTCTAATATCCGAGTCATTTTACTAAGGGATTCCTTTTCAAAATTTTGCTTGAAAACCTTTTAAAAATAATCTATATTCTTTAAATCAACTCAACAAGGAAAATATATAATCTCTAGGCTTTACTCAAAATCACCGTGACAAGTTACATATACTTTATCAAATCTTAGTTAATGTAAACATTAAAATCTTTGAAAGTCCTCTTTTCGAATGTATTAAGAGTACTCCTTTTGAAACCTTTGAAAGTACTCCTTTCCAAATCTTTGAAAGTGCCCCTTACGAAACCATTGAAAGTTTCCATTTCTAAACCAAGTAAAACCATTTTCTTTTATCTAGGCGGAAAGGCCGAAATATTCTTTTCGAAACATTCTCGAAACCATTTCGAAACCATTGGAAATTCTTCCTTTATAAATCTTTAAAACCTTATATACATTTCTTTTAAAACCTTTAAACTTTGCCTTTCTAAACCTTTGGAAAACCTTTTCCTTCGACTCTTTTAAAACAATCAGAAAACCTATACCTTTCGACTCTTTCGAAACCTTTGGGGAACCAACCCTTTGAAACCTCTCTTTAAACCTTTAGAAAGCATTAAATCTAAACCTTTCAAAAGAACTTGGGTTTAATTTTAAAACATGTGAAAAACCCCTTTCGAAACCATTCAAAATTGATTCTTCCAAAACCATTTTAGGTTATACTTCAATTGAGAAAAAGGGTCATTAAACCTTTTAAGTCGAAAGCCATTTTTCCAAAAACATTTCCAATTAAAGAAGTTATGGTTTCAAAACCATCCCTTCGAAATCATTGGTGAAATGGGCAGATTTTTAAAACAAAGCACACTGGGTCGAAAGGTAAAAAGGCGACAACAAAGGGATTTCAACTTAGTCAAAAGGAATCATCTAAAAACAAAGGTGCAACCCAATTGAAACCATTTCTTTTAAAACCATTTGACCTGTTCGGAAGCCAATCAAGTCGAAAGCATCTTAGTCGAAAGCAAGCAGACGCATTTTCCTTTAAAATGAAAGTAATGCTTCAACCCCTTCTGAATCCCCTGGTTACACCATTCACCTTCTTAAAATTCACTACGTACGAGTTCCCTGATACCATGTGCGTTGTTTCGGACTATGTCGGAGGCGAAGGAATGGAAGCGGAACCTAGTGCCGAAAGCTTCGGAATATTGAAAAACCTATTTATTCGTACTTTTATACATAACTTGCCTTGTTTGTCTAAATTTTGTTGGTTAATTTTTCAAAAGTGCTGCCAAATTCCAGAATTAACTAATTCAAATTATTTACAAAAAGTTTCTTCTTCATTTATAATTATATATAACATTTAAGTCTCATACCTTAAATAGTTTTATATACCCCTTAAAACACTTAAGAAAAATCTTGGAGAAATCTAGAAAATCTCTTTTAATGTGTTTTCTAACATATAAAAATTTTAGACCCAAACCTTATTATTATTTGTCCATAAATAATTTATAACCCAAAATAACATTTTCTTAAATAGAAAAAATTCATAATAAATCCACACAAATTTCAAAAATTCTGAAAATTGAAACCCATCTTCAAAATATTATTTCTGATCTACATAAAAATTCGCAAGGCATACAGATGTCATTTAATAGGGTTTTCATGGCAAAACATATCATAAAATCAATATGAACATGTATAACAAAAAGTATATATAATCATTCCATCATTCAAAAACTTAGCAAAACATTGCAAACCGTTTCGGATTTCTCCTTAAAACCAAAAAAAAACAAACTAGAGATGTAAACATTATTCCCTTAGCTTTCATGATTAAAGAGATTGAGATGTGAATGGATTTGATTTGCTTAAGCTACTTCGTAGCATTTCTCTATCTTTTTCCCCTTTTGCCTTGTTAATAGTGATCGGCCTTGTGCATTTGAATTTGAGAAAATATAATGAACGTGTATAGAGGACACACAACCTAGTTTTGAGGTATAGGAATGACCTCTTTCCTTTTTTTACCCCTCATATATTTCATTTTAAACTCTTTCTTAATTCATTGTTAAATGGCCTAACAACCCCTTTAATAAAATCAAATCTCAATCATCTAACCAACACATTTTTTGATTTTATTTAGCTAATTAAATATCAGAAGTAATGTTATCAAAAATATGGGTGTTACAGATGCCCCTCCTAAATGAATTTCGCTCTCGAAATTACGATAATGTACACACAAATCAAACAAGAAGGGAAAACATATTATCAAAAAAATTTGGATAAGCATCCCTAATCCTGCTCACAACCTCCCAAGTACCGTTCTGTCATCCTCACTCCACTGGATCTTGACTAATATGACTATCTTCGTTCTAAGCCTCTTCTGATCTCTGGCAACCATACCAACTGTTTTTCTAACTATGGTCAAGTCCGGTTCTACTTCTAAATCATCTTGTATAGTCGGTGCAATAGCAGTCTTCGGGTCTCTAACACAATTTCTGTGATGGGAACATTTAAAAGTATCGTGAACATCTGCCAAACTGCTCGGTAACTCAACTCTATATGCGAGTTTCAAGATCCTCTCAACAATAGGAAAAGGCCCAATGAATCTTGGTGCCAACTTTCTTGATCTTCCTAATCTGATCACTCCCTTCATCAGTGTCCCCTTAACGAAAACCTGATCTTCAACTGAGAACTCTAAATCTTTCAATCTTCTATCTACATAACTCTTCTGCCAAGACTGTACTTCATTCTAGCCTGAATGACATCAATATTTTTTGTAGCTTCTATAACCAAGTTTGGACTAGGAACTAACCTATTCCCATTCTCCAACCAACAAAAGGGAGATTTGCATGGCCTTCTATACAAAGCTTAAAACGGTGCCATTCAAATACTAGTTTGATAACTGTTGTTATACAGCAACTCGATTAAATGCAGATGGTCTTCCCATGATCCCCAGAAATCTAAAACACAAGCTCTTAATAAATCTTCTAAGATTTCGTTATCCCTTTCTGTTTGCCCATCTGTCTGTAGATGATAAGCGGTACTCATCTTGAGCTTGGTTCCTAAAACTTCGTATAGACTCATCCAGAACTCGCTAGTGAATAAGGAATCTCTATCACTAACTATACTGCTAGGAATTCCATACGGTTCAACCACATTCTTCATGAATAACTTTGCTAAAACAAGCGTCGTCCTAGTTGACTTAACTGGAATAAAATGGGCACTCTTGGTCAACCTGTCCACTATGACCCATATACTGTCATTTCCTCTGTTCCACTTGGCAATCCATCAATAAAGTCCATAGAAATAGATCCCACTTCCATACCATAATATCCAACTGCTAAAGCAAATCAATTGGCTTATGGTGTTTAGCCTTTTCCTTTTGGCAATTCAAGCACTGCTTTACCTACAAGCCAATACCCCGCTTCATACCTTTCCAGATGAAACTCCTCTTCATATCTTGATATATCTTAGTTCCTCATGGATGAATAGAGAATTTTGAAGCACAACATGCATCTAAGACTTCTTTCCTAATGTTTCCTATAATCGGAACACATAATCTTCCTTTCTTTCTCAACCACCCATTTTGGTTAAGACTGAAATCTTTCAAGTCATCGCTCTTGGTTCCATCCCTTAGCTTCCTAATCCGTTCAGCTAACACTAAAACCACTTCCTGTTTAGAAGCAATCTTTTCGATCAACACTGGTCGAACTTCCAAATAAGATAACACAATGGTCTCTCCACTAGACCTAGCCTCAGATCTTCACTGCACTCTACAATTTTCCAATGTTTCCAAATCTTTCCACTAAGCTATCATCGCCAAAACTACATTCTTATGCTTTCTGCAAAATTCATATACAACCTTGTTTCCTTTCCCGGTTGTGTACTCAATTCCAAAATCATAAGAAGTTATAAACTCTAACAATCTCCATTGTCTCATGTTCAGCTCCTTCCAGGAGAATAAATACTTCAACGACTTTTGATCTACATATAACTCAAATCTTTCTCCCAAAAGGTAATGTCTCCATACCTTCAATGCATAAATCACTACAACCAATTCCAAATCATGCGTAGGATATCTGGCTTCATGCGGTTTAAGCTGTCTAGAAGCATAGCCAATCACTTTACCTCTTTGCATTAGCACAGCTCCTAATCCTGTTCCATACACATCGGTATAAACCATCAAATCCTTATTCCCTTCTAGAACAACCAACATAGGTGCATGTATCAATAAGTGTTTCAAATACTGGAATGCTTCCTCACACTTGTCGGCCCACGCAAACTTCACATCCTTTCTCGTTAGCTTAGTCATCGGTGCTGCTTTCCGTGAAAAATCCTTAATGAACCTTCGATAATAACTAGCTAATCCAAGAAAACTCTTTATCTCGGTATCTCGGGTCTCTTCCAACTGTCCACTACTTCAAACTTAGTTGGATCTACTGACAACTCTTTCTTTGAGACTGCATGACCAAGAAACTTCACTTCCTTCTTCCAGAAATGACACTTTGAAAACATCGCCTTCAGCTAATGCTGCTTCAGCTTCTCAAGCGCCACTCTAAGATGAACTTCATGTTCTCTTTAATCCTTAGAGTATATTAAGATATCATCTATGAAAATAAGTACTAACCTATCTAAGTGCTTTCAGAAAACTCCGTTCATCAAATCAGCATAGAAAGCGGGTGCGTTAGTCAATCCAAACGGCATAACTAACCATTCATACGATCCATATCTGATCCTAAAAATTGTCAAAGGTATACTATCCTCTACTACCTGGAGCTGATGGAAACCTATAGCGATATCTAACTAAGAAAATACATTGGCTTGATTCAACTGGTCAAACAAATCGTCAATTCAGTGTAATGGATATCGATTCTTTTCCATCCTCTCATTCAACATATGATAATCGATACATAGCCTCAACGATCATTCTAGCTTCTTAGCAAACACTACCGCTGCTCCCTAAGGTGAACTACTTGGCCTGATAAAGCTCTTGCCCTCCAAATCCACCAACTACACCTTCAAACCCATCATCTCTATAGGGGACATCCTGCTTAGCAGCCTACTCACTAGTTCTGCTCCCGGAACCAAATCTATCCGAAACTCAATGGATCGTCTCGGCGGCAATCCAACTACAGGCTTAAAAACATCCGCGAATTCTCTAACCTTGAAAACTTGACCCAATTCATCTTTCGATTCCATAATACTCAACAAAGCATACATCTCACCGCTAGAACCTTCTACGGTATAAATAATTTGGTCGCTACAATCAGGGTGTCTAAGAGATATTTTCCTATCATAGCATCGTACTCACTTCACCAATCCATCCCAAGAATAATCCCGAACTCCACAAAATTAAACACATGCAAACTGCAAAAAAAAGTATAGCTTAACAGGTTAAACTCTAACTTGTCACATCTCAAACTTAGATTTGCATACCCTCCTATTAGGTTCGCAACTCGTAAGGAGGTGACTAAATATATGGGTTCTAGATTAAGCTTATCTATCAAACATCCAGATATAAAAGAATGCAATACAAAAATATCAATAGAACACTACCATACATACCATGGATCTGATGCGTACCTCCCAAAACCGCTTTCCTTTCTCCTAAGCTGTAGTAGTAGGCTCCAATGTACACACCTTGCCCTTTCCATCCTTAGTGGGCTCCTTGCACTGGTTCTTGTATTAACCTATTTGACCACACCTAAAGCATTTGATGTTCTTCTTCCTGAACGCTTCCTTAACCTTCCCAGTACGACAATCATTGGCGAAATGGCTCTTCTTGTCACATTTAAAACATTCCACCTTAGACTTTCCTCTCTTGGCTGCTTCACCCTTCTTTTGAAAGAGCTCCCTGTTTTGACCCTACTTAACCCGGACTTCTTTCAGCTTACTCTTCTCCTGACAAACAAGCATCTACTCTTGTCTCAAAGCAATCTCCACAACCACATCACCGGGATCTCTGATATGCGATAAAGTAGTGCTGGCCAACTCAGACTTCAATCCCCTGATAAACTTCTTGTTCCTCTTTATCACTATATCAACAGCAGCATGGCCATACCAGGCCAACTCCTCAAACCTACTGGCATAGTCCAAAACAGTCATCTCTCTCTGTTCTAGGTCAGCAAACTTCCTAATCAAAACAGATTGCGCCACAACTGACATGAACCTCTCTTCGAACCTCCTTTTGAACTCTGCCCATGTCATAGTCTTCTCATCCATTGCCATAGTCACACTATTCCACCAGAATATAGCAGCTCCCTAAAGATGTCTAGATGTCAACCTCCTCTTCTGCTCATCATTTAGCCTCAAGTCTACAAAAATCCTTTCGTAGTGCAGCAACCAGTTTCCACCTCAATAACATCCTCGGTTCCAAAAAATGGCTTCCTTCCAATCTTAGTGTAATCTCCACTCGACTGAGCATAGTCGTTGACAATTGGGACTTTCGAAACTCTTCCTTCTATTACTCTACTGACAACTCCCACCTGCATCATATTCATGAAAAGCTGATACATAGCTTCCATCCCAACCTATGGGACTCCAGCACCTGCATTCTCTGCCTATGCCTGACCTTGGGTTCTCCTGGTATTAGGTTCGGCATTCCCCTTTTATGCTTCTCCTTCCTGGATTAACGCTTCCTCTTCTACCATCCATATCTACAATCAAACTTCATGAGATACAGAAGAATAACCTAACAAAGATAAGAGACTAGACATAAAGCATATAATTATATATAGCAAATACAAGTACGTTACTATAGCATTATACCATAGCACAATCTTACTCTATTTCCTTAGTATTATGTTTTCAAAACAATTTTTAGTCAAAGTTTTTCATAAACCTATACTCTGATACCAAGCTGTAACTTTCTATATCTAGCAATCAAAAGCTAAGCGCAACAGATGGTGCAGTCATCTATAGTATTAACTTTTGGTGATAAAATACAATAATGCTAATGTTATCCATAATATCAAAAACACTTGAATATAAAAAAAATCACATATTTCCAGAAACAATTTTTTGCTGATTACGTTTCAAAACAATATTCATACTTAAGTACCATAATCCCAAAACGTTTCCTAGGCAACGATCAAATATAATTTACAATAATACGCCAAGAGCGACATATGACGATGCACCCTTGGTTGATAAGTGAAATATAGTCAAATCTGACTTAATATACAAAATGGAATATATAGCTATCTGACAGCCAGCTTCTCATTCTCGGAAGACTTATTCGCCAAAAAAACAAAACCTAAAAACCTTAGCCCTTAGCCTACTCAAATAAATTTGAGCACCAAAGAGTTTAAGGGGAAACAAAAACTTTGAGTCAGACATAAAGCATGGTGTGAATAATATTGTTCACCCTATTAGTTTATATTAAGCGAGACTATGCCGCTTAGTGGAACGAGTTTTCCCTCACTAACATCCTTTTAAGACATATCTTTTGCAAATCTTTTCCAACAACCAAAAATGGATAAAAACTGTAAAGCATCATTATGTGTATGTACATATATATCCGGTAATAAATGAACTATCTATTCAAACACAATAGTTTTGTTTAGCTAACTATTAACCTTTAGTTAACTTGGACCTACCAGACAATATATCAAAATTTCTTCTAACCACTATTTGACACTCTTTTTCTAGACGGTTTGTCCATACCTATCTAGTAAACACTTCTCTTTTGGACGGTCTGTTCTTATCGTATCATCTCCCAAGTTCACCTAATCCTAATGGTTTTGCTGGATCACCAATAACTTATCTGTATACAAACATATATTGCTTTCTCTATGTAGTCATAATTTTAGTCTTACCAGTGACAAAGCCCTACACATTGGAATTTTGGAATAATTAGCTGGGGCTAATAGCTAATTTATGGGGCGTGATCCTATACTAGTCCCATCTGGTTTTCTAATATCTAATCATTTTACTTATGGATTCCTTTTCAAAATTTTCCATGAAAATCTTTACAAAATGATCTAAACCTTTAAATCAACTCAACAAGGAAAATATATAATCTTTTTCCTTTACTCAAAATCAGCTCGCCATGTTACATATGCTTTACTCAAATCTTAATTGATGAAAACATTAAAATCTTTGAAAGTCCCCCTTTCGATTCGAAAGTACCCCTTTCGAAACCTTTGAAAGTACCACTTTCTAAATCATTGAAAGTAACCCTTTTGGAACCATTGAAAGCGTCCATTTTTAAACCAAGTAAAGCCCTATTCTTTTATATAGGCCAAAAGGCCGAAACCTTCCCTTCGAAACGATCCCCAAAACACTTTCGAATCCATTATAAACCCTTCCTTTCGAAAGCTTTAAAACCAAAGAAATCTTTCTTTTAAATTTTTTTAAACTTTTCCTTTCGAAACCTTTGGAAAATCTTTTTTTCAACTATTTCGAAACAATCAGAAAAACTATACCTTTCGACTCCTTCAAAACCTTTGGAAAGCCACCCCTTCGGAACCACTCTTTAAAACCCTTCGAGAGCTTTAAATCTAAGCCTTTCGAAAGAACTTGGGTTAAGTTTTAAAACATGTGGAAAACACCTTTTGAGACCATTGAAAACCGACTCTTTCAAAACCATTTTGGGTTATACTTTAATTGAGAAAAAGGGTCATTAAACCATTTAAGTCGAATGCCATTCTTTCGAAAACATTTCCTAAGTAAAGAAGTGATGGTGTTGTAACGATCTAGAATTTGATCACTTCAAAATATAACATTTAAAGTGATTTTAAATATAAAATATAAATTATGATTTAAATAATATTAGATAGTATTTGAAAATAGAAAAATACATAAAATAGTAATAATTGCTTATATCGACAAAAGTAACAAAAACCCGACTTCAGAAAAGTAAGTTTAAATGGTTTAATGAACTATTTTATTTATGAGTGTTTATATTTTTAAATAATATTATAAAAATTTATTTAAATTTGGTTTACATAAATTAATTGTCTAACTAAAATGTCAAAAAGTGACCGTAAAACATTTTGTCAAAGAACCAACGTTTTGTCGATATAAAGTCGTCGCAATGTTGTTGCACCTTTATCTTCTTATATATGAATATATATTCTAATAGAAGTATTAATTAATTTTTTAATCAAGTTTACTTTTATTAAACATACTTAGAAAATTATAGAATGTAATTAACAAAAAGTAAGCATAAAAAGACAAAAAAAAGTGTTACAAAAGTCAAAAACTAAACATGAAATCGAACAAACATAATTATTATATTCATTACTTAATACTTAAGTGAAAATAACATACAGTAATGATTTGAAATGTGATGCTCGGTATTGAAAAAATTAGATATCTTAAAGTATACGTAAAGGAAATTTTGGTCTTTTTACAGAGTATTATTTAAATCCAAATTTTTTCCTATAAATACCAACTAACTTTCTCATTTTTTTCATATCTTCTTCTTCTTCCTTTTCTGGCTATTTCTCACTTCCATCAATGGCTTCTTACCTTAAAAAAACTATGGAAAAATCAAAATCGAAAGAAAACTAAAATAATATCAGTTCAAACTCCACCAAAACCCCCTCCTTCCTTTAACTCACGGCCTCCTTCCTCTCCTTGCAACCTGATCCCTTCCACCTCCAAAGGTCAAGCCCGAACCTCCCTACCCCTTCCATGAGCAAGCTAAGCCATTTCAACGACTTTAAAGCGAGCGTTTGTGAGCATTCGACGTTCATTAGGAAGTTATGAACATGTTAAATTTAGTTGATTATTTATATGTATATATTTGGCTGTGATGTTGTGATATATTTATTTGGATTTTTGGTTATGATGTTGATTTCCATGTGTTGTTTATTGCATGTAAATATAGAAATAAGTCACGATATACAAGACATTGATTCATACGGAAAATACTTTTCAAAATAATTTGAAAAGTGACATGTAATCATTTAATGCCCTTTAAAATGATTAAAAATGTATTACAAATAATTTACAAACATATAAACTTTTTTTAACAAAGTTTGAATGAAAAACATAAAATAAGTCAAAACTAAGTACGTCGCGCAATGGTAGTTCGCGATTTTGCACCAAAAACTTTAAATAAGCATACGAAATGGATTATAGCTTGAAGTAGTTCAAGATAAGAATTTTGCGGACCATTATATCCACATTTTTCAAACAAAGAAAGAAAATTATACAAATTTATTTTTAAATTTGGTTTACATAAATAAATAGTTTAACTAAAACTCAAAAAATGACCGTAAAACATTTTGTCAAAAAATCACGTTTTATCGATTTAAGTTGTCGTAACGCTGTTGCACCTTTATTTTCTTATATATGAACATATATTCAAATCGTATAAGTATTAACTAATTTACTAATCAAGTTTACTTTTACTAAACATACTTAGAAAATTTTAGAATGTAACTAACAAAAGTAAGCATAAAAAGACAAAAACATTTATAAAGGTCAAAAAGTAAACATCGAATCAAACAAACATAATTATTATATTCTTTACTTGATACTTAAATGAAAATGACATAAAATAATGATTTAAAATGTGTTGTTAAGTATTGAAAAAATTAGTTAGCTTAAAGTATAAGTAAAATTATTATGGTCGTTTTACAAAATATTATTTTAATCCAAATTTTTTCCTATAAATACCAACTAACCTTCTCACTTTTTTCATGATCTTCTTCTTCCTTTTCTAAGCTATTTCTCACTTCCATTAATGGCTTCTTACCATAACAAAGCTATGCAAAAACCAAAACCAAAAGCAAACTAAAGTAATTTATCCATCCAAACTTGGCCAAAACATCAACAAAACCCCCCCTCTTTCCTTTAATTACTCATGGCCTCCCCTCACTCCTTGCAAACCCAAGCCCCTCCGCCTCCAAAGATCAACATTGAACCTCCCAACCCCTTCCACAAGCAAGACAAGCCACTTCTAAGACCTTAAAGCGAGCGTTTGTGAGCATTCGACGATCGCTAGTAAGTTAGGAACGTGTTAAAGTTAGCTCATTTGCAACTAAGGTGGAACTCTTATTTTATGTATATATTTAATTGTGATGTTGTGATATGTTTATTTGGATGTTTGGTTATGATATTGATTTCCATGTGTTGCTTATTTTATGTAAATATTGACATTGATTCACACAGAAAACACTTTCCAAAATAGATTGAAATGTGATATGGAACCATTTAATGCCCTCTAAAATGATTAAAAATATATTAGAAATTATTATAAAAATATAAACTTGTTTTAGCAAAGACTGAATGAAAAACATAAAATAAGTCAAAACTAGATGCGTCGCACAACGGCAGTTTGTGATTTCACGCCGAAAGCTATAAATAAGCATACGAAGTGGATTATAGCTCACAATCATTCGAGATAAGAATTCTCCAAACTATTATATCTATATTAATCAATAAAAGAAAGAAAATCCAGGTTTCATTAAGTAGATTTTGAAATATGCCCAAAACAATTTTTCAGAAAAATCGCGCTTTTCCACTAAAGTGACCAAAGTTTAAAATTGATATTTTAAAAGTTTTAAAAATAAGAAATAATATATAAATCTTTTAAAATATTTTAAAAGTGATTTAAGTTGAAAAGATGATTTTATAAATGAGATAAAAATTCGTTTTGAAGAATATACCTTTTAACGCACATTTTGTAACACTTTTTACAACACCTTTTCGCAAAGCTTTTCCATAGCTTTTGAAATAAATGTTGAAACTTAACAATTCTTTCGCAAATCCTTTGTATATGTTCTTAAGTAAATATTAATGTATTTTAAAATAGATTTGAAAATTTTAAAATTATTTAAAGGGTGGTTAAACAAATAATTAAGTGATTTAAAAAGGGAAAATGAGTATGTGCAAACGACTAGTACATTTGTCCCGTCTATGAGGGCTAAATGGTAAAACAAGGTGTGTAACTAAAGTTATGAATGGAGCAACCAGTGCCTTGAATTTACCTGGCCTTTGCTTTATCTTTTAGACGAGGGGTGGAAGAGATCGCAAGGAAAGCCCGGATGCTCAACTTGGATTTTATAGAAATAATCTTCTTATACTCATTATTAAAACCCGAAGAGGGAACTCGTCCTATTTATGGAATTTAAAAGGTGATCTCACCATTATTCCGCCTATAGCACTTGTGGAACATGGAAGTTGATAGTGAATTTGAGTAGAGTGATTTCTGTAATCCCATTTTCTTGAAGTTTCTTTTTTTTAAATGATTTGAGAAATATTCAAAAGAGAGGTTTAATGATTTCGTATTCACTAAAAGAATGTTTTGAAGATATATATCCAATTTCAACTAAGATTTATAAGTTTATTTGGAAATATTTTTCAAGGACGACATTGAAAATAATATCTCTGAATTTTACGTAATATAGAGTTTTGGTTATCATAAGGTAAAAACCCATTCCATGTTTATGTGCGGTGTGGTCTTATATGGTACCTTTTTGTTTCAAAAACATCGTACTTTGAGTTCTCACACTAGTCACATGACTGACCCAGTTTTTTCCCTTTAAACTCTAGGTGCCCTTTTTGATGGCCAACTATGTAGTCAGGATAACTTAGGAGCCTTTTGGAGCACGTGTGGGGCATGTTGGAGAAGTCTTTTGGAGCTATGAAGCTAAAGTACCCTATATATGTGGATATCTACCCATTATCCGCTGGTTTTGTAGTATGTATTTCCCGGCATATGTATGGATAGAAAGTTATAACTATCCCGCTGGATTTGTATCAACTCTGATGAATCACTTGAAGTTATCTTTTATGTATAATTAAAATGTTAAATGCGATGTGAGATTCTATTTTTGTATTATCTTCTATCTTTATTTCCTTTTACACCCTTGATAATTTGCCTCCACGGCAGTTGGATTTACGACTTGTGAATACCGTGGATGTAATAGTATCGATTTCCGAGGATCGAGGAGACGGGTCGTCTTATTTAATATCAGAGCTGAAGGTTAAACGAGAACCTTAGCTTTGTTGGGCTATGACTCATTAGAGATAGGGCTAGTAATAACCTAGAATGAGTTTAGTCTGAGAGAGCGCATAACTTAAAATTTAACTTCAATAAGTATATTCATACTATATAGCATTCCCTAAGATATCTCGTCCATGTAACCTAAATATCATTTTCTTACTATATACAGACAGTAGAAAATGAGTGAAAGAAGAGGATGAGGTAGGGGAGGAAGTAATACCACAAATGGTCAAACTCCCACAGCTATAATAGTCTAGGAAGTAGTAGTTACGGTACAGCCCCAAATTAACTTTGCAACTTTATGTAAGAACTATACCAGCCTTAGTGCTAAACCTTTCAAAGGAATGGAAACCATCATTGAAGTACGAGCTTGGATCCGCTCTTGTGAAAGAATTTTCAAAGGGCTGAATATTGAAAATGAGCAGAAGAGATTCTTAGCTTCCTGGCAACTACAGGATGGAGCTCTAGTTTGGTAGGAATCTATTACTCAGAATGAGTCAGAAGATAATTTATCACGGGACGATTCAAAGAAGTTCTGGGAGGGCTGCATATGCCAAAAGCAGGAAAATCTTATCTTTACCAAAATTTTATGGATTTTAAACAGGTGAAGGAGATGTCATTTGAGGAGTATGCTAACAAGTTTAACGAATTATCTCATTTTGGGCGTTGATTAATAGATACGCCCCTCAAGAAGAATGAAAAGTTTATCTCGGGAACGAAGAAGTAATACCATGAAAGGATGACAAGGCATGTGAAAGTGCCCTTTGTAGACTTAGTAGACACGGGATACATATATGAGCTTTGGATAAGATAGATCCACCCTTAGTATAAGAAAGCAACAACAGTAACTGAAAGAAGAGGAAGTTCAATGGCAAGAAGCCATAGCAGGGAAAATCTAAAGGAGGATCTCAGGATAACCGTTTTAAGGATATCACATGTTACAATTGCCATGAGAAGGGCCACTTATCAACTCATTGTTAAAAAGCAAAAAATAAACAAGGGCCAACATCATGAAATTGCTATAATTGTCATAAACCAGGGCACATGGTTATGGATTTCCCCCGATAAAGAAGGGAGAACAAGCCATGGTGTATGCTATCAAGGATGAGCCTTCAACGTCCCAAGATGTGAAGGGCAAAGGAGTGTAGGAAGGTAATATTTTTATCAAAGATGTTTTAGTTAGAGTATTATTTGATACAGAAACTTCTCATAGTTTTATTTCCAAAAAAACTATAAAAGAATTGGAACTTAAACCTAAAACTATTGACAACCCTATCTACGTGACGAACCCTATAGGAGTTTCCACTAATCCTTGAATGCGCTATTAAAAAGCCACAATTTCCTATCCTCCCCATCACTTTTCTTTTGATCTTTTAGTCTTAGATTTTACTGAACTTTAAATTTTACTCAGTATGAATTGGTTGGCTAAGTATAAAGCGGTGCTCGATGGCGATAAAAGGATGATATCCCTTATGGGCCGCCTTTGGAAAAATCGTGGAAATATCTTATGAAGATCCTAGTCCAAGTAGGGAAAGTTTTCTTTATGCCTTAGACATCTTCAACGCAGCTTCCATATGTCTTTGAAGAGGTAAGAAGTGTGCCCCCACATTGAGAAATTGAATTCCGTATTGATTTAGTTCCTGATGGAATGCCAATTAAATAACAAAATAGAAGGATGGCATAGAAAGAAAGGGATGAGTTGAATAACTAAACCTGGTAGCTATTAAAGAAAGGATTAATAAGGCCTAGTTGTTCAAACTAGGGGTTAGCGGTAGTTTTTATAGCCAAGTTCATTGGATCTTTAGGATTGTGCGTAGACTATCGAGATTTGAACAAGCAAACAATCAAGAACAAGTATCCTCTATTCTGAATAGATGACTTGTTTGATCAATTACATAGAGCTCTAGTTTTCTCTAAAATGGACCTAGCTACAAGATTCCATCAGTTAAGGATCGCGGAAGATTTCATCCATCTAACTGCATTCAAAGGTCCGAATACTTTCTATGAGTGGCTGGTTATGCCTCTTGGGTTGACTAATGCCCCCGCTTATTTTTTTGACCCTATGAATAGAGTGTTTAGAGATGTGCTAAAAAAATTCATGTTAGTCTTTATCGATGATATCCTTATCTACTCAAAAATAGAAGAAGAACACGCAAAGCATCTAGAAGCTGTGTTGGAGATGTTGAGGACTAATGTGCTTAAAGTCAAATTCTTAAAGTGCCATTTTTGAGAGAAGAAGATAAGATTCCTTGGATATATAATATCAAGGGATGGAGTTTCAGTTGATCTAGGGAATGCTGCAGCTATTAAAGATTAGATGTAGCCGCAAACTCCTAAAGAGATTCGTAGCTTCTTAGGTTTGGCAGGATATTACAGAAGATTTGTTCAAGACTTCTCCAACATTGCCTATCACCTAATGAAGTTTACAATGAAGGATGCTAAATTTATTTGGACTCCTAAATGTGAAGAAGCATTCCAAGAACTAAAGAAGAGGTTGACAACCGCTCCAATTTTAGAAATTATAAATGGAAATAGTGGATTGACCGTTTATACAGATGCTTGTGGAGAAGGAGTTGGTGCGGTTTTAATGCAAGATGGGAAGGTGATTGCTTAAGCAAGTAGATAGCTGAAGATGCATGAGAGGAATTACTCAACAGATGACTCAGAATTATTAGCCATTGTGTTTTCTTTAAAGACATGGAGGCATTATTTGTTGGATGAAATATTCGAACTCTTCGTGGACCAAAAATCTTTGATGTATCTTTTCACCCAGAAGGTTTTAAATATGGGATAGCAACGTTGGTTAGAATTTATCATATCTCACGATCTAGGTATTCTATATACACCTGGGAAAACCAATGTAGTAGCTAATGCAATGAGTAGGAAGCTACCTGTTATTTCTTCTTTTGTAGTAACTCGAACCCTTTTGAAAAGAATTGCCAGTAAACAAAGAAAAGATAAACGATTTGAGAAGTACATTAAAGCAGCTGAAGAACGAAGAAATTGAGGCTTTAAAATAGGTAAACTTAGAGTATTGCGGTTAAACGGAAGAATTTGTGTTCCATATGTTGGAAAGCATAGGCAGGAAGTACTAGTTAAATGCCAAACATCCAAACCTAGCATTCATCTAGGAATTCATAAGATGTATAAGGACATGAAGCATACATATTGGTGGAAAAATATGAAGAGGGACATATCTATCTATGTCAGCTGTTACGAAAATTGCAAAAGAATCAAAAGTGACCAACAAAAGACTGTAGGATTACTTCAACCTCTGAAGATTCCAGTTTGGAGGTGGGATCGAATATCCATGGATTTCATTGATGGCTTAACCTGAACAAGGAAAGGAAATGATGGTATTTGGGTTATCATAGATCGATTAACCATAAGTGCACACTTTATTCCGGTAAAGCCAACAAGAACTACTGCAAGCCTTGTGGAGATATATATGAAGGAGATTGTCCGATTGCATGGAGTTTCAAGCAGTATAGTAAGCGATCGTGATCCAATCTTCACTAGTCAGTTTTGGGAAGCGCTGTATATCACCCCCAAACTGATGGACAGATGGAAAGTGTCAACCGCATTTTGGAAGATCTTTTGAGAGCATGAATTCTAGACTTTGGAGGATCATGGGAAAATCATTTACATCTAGTAGAGTTCTCCTACAATAACAACTATCAAGCTAGTATCGGTATGACACCATATGAAGCTTTATATGGCCATCCATGTAAATCGCCAGCATGTTGGATAAAAACCGAAGATCGGTTAGTACTTGGTCTAGATATGATACGAGAAGCTTCAGAAAAAGTTGATACAATTAGAAAGAAGCTAAAAGAAGCCCAAGGCAGACAGAAGAGTTATGCAGATCGAAGGCAAGAAATATAGAATTCTCAGTTGGAGATTCAATCTTTTTGAAAGTCTCCCCAATGAGAGGAGCAGTATGATTTGGAAGAGCAGGAAAGTTAGCACCTCGATATATTGGACCTTTTCCCATTCTCGAATGAATTGACCCACTAGCTTATTGAGTACAATTGCCTGAAAGATTGTCTGGCGTATATAATGTTTTTCAAGTATCACATTTACGAAAGCATGTATAAGACCCAGAAAAAACCATAGAAACAACTGCTCAAGAATACTGGAGATAGAACCCAAATTAGCAGTCATTAGAAGGTCTATTCGAATCGTGGATCAAGATGAGAAACGATTATGAAGAAAGGTTGTACGGTTGGTAAAAATTCAATGAAGTGGAGATGCAGAGGATTATATAGGGGAAACGGTGGAAAGGATGAGGAAAGCATATCTTGAATTTAGGATTGATGCATGGACTTTATCTGTCGATTTAGTGTACTCACCGTCTACTGTGTAGTAACTTATTGCATATATTCCATCTTATCGAATATATATTTCCTTTTGAGCTATTTTCTTCTTATATAATTTTGAGGATGAAATTCTTTTAAGCAGGAAAGAATGTAAACGACCAAGAATTTGACCACCCCAAAATATAGAATTTAAAGTAATTTTAAACATAAAATATAAAAGGTTTTATGATTTACATAATATTATATAGGATTTGAAAATAGAAAAATATATAAAATAGTAATAATTGCTTATATCGAAAAAAGTGACAAAAACCTAATTTCAGAAAAGTAAGTTTATAAGCTTTAAGGAATTATTTTAATTTATTTATGGGTGTTTATATTTTTAAGTAACATAATACAAATTTATTCAAATTTGGTTTGCATAAATAAATAGTTTAACTAAAACGTCAAAAAGTGACCGTAAAACATTTTGTCAAAAAATCAACGTTTTGTCGATTTAAAGTTGTCTCAACGTTGTTGTACCTTTATATTCTTATATATGAACATATATTCAAATAGTAGAAGTATTAATTAATTTTCTAATCAAGTTTACTTTTACTAAACATACTTAGAAAATTCTCGAATGTAATTAACAAAAAGTAAGCATAAGAAGACAAAAAATTGTTACAAAAGTCAAAAAAGTAAACATGAAATCAAACAAACATAATTCTTATATTCATTACTTAATAATTACGTGAAAATAACATAATGTAATGATTTGAAATGTGATGTTCAGTATTGAAAAAAAATAGATTTCTTAAAGTATAAGTAAAGGGTATTTTGGTCTTTTTACAAAATATTATTTTAGTCCATATTTTTTCCAATAAATAGCAACTCACTTTCTCATTTTTTTTTCATATCTTCTTCTTCCTTTTCTAAGCTATTTCTCACTTCCATTAATGGCTTCTCACCGTAACAAAACTATGCAAAAATCAAAACCAAAAGAGAACTAAAATAATATCCATTCAAACTCCGCCAAAACCCCCCTCCTTCCTCTAATTACTCACGGCCTCCTTCCTCTCATTGAAACCCGAGCCCTTCCATATCCGAAGGTCAAGCCCGAACCTCCCTACCCCTACAACGAGCAAGCCAAGCCACTTCGAAGACTTCAAAGCGAGCGTTTGTGAGCATTCGACGGTCGTTAGTGAGTTATGAACGTGTTAAAGTTAATTGATTTGTAACTAAGGTGAGAACTCTTATTTATATGTATATATTTGGTTGTGATGTTGTGATATATTTGTTTGCATGTTTGGTTATGATGTTGATTTCCATGTGTTGTTTATTACATGTAAATATAGAAATAAGTCGCGATATATAAGACATTGATTCATACGGAAAACACTTTCCAAAATAAATTAAAAAGTGACATGTAATGAGTATGTGGAAACTACTAGTACATTTGTCCCGCCTTTGAGAGTTAAACGGCAACAATATGTGTAACTAAGGTTTGGAATAGGGCAAGCAGTGCCCTAACTTACCTGTCCTCTTATTTATCTTTTAGACGAGGGGTGGAACAGAAGGAAAAGCCCGGATGCTCAACTTGGATTTTACAGAAATAATCTTCTTACACTCATTATTAAAATCCGAAGAGGGAACTCGTCATATCTTTGAATTTAAAAGGTGATCTCACCGTTATTCCACCCATATAACTTGTTGAATATGGAAGTTGATTGTGAATAAAAGTTGATTGATTTCTATAGTCCTATTTTCTTGAAGTTACTCTTAAAAAAATGATTTTAGAAATATTCAAAAGAGAGTTTTAAATTATTTTGTATTCACTCAAAGTATATTTTGAAGATATATATCTCTCTCGAAATATTATGGTATAGAAAAATGAATGAATCGAACAAAATCACCTAATTACATCATTTTTATCGATGATTGTATTTCGAAGGAACCGGGGATGGTTTTGGATGAATCCTATCCATAAACCATTTCGAACCAATTTATGTTGCGAGTGCCTGACCTTGCATTCTGATCACATTGGGTGATTTCTATGCAATGTATATCAGTCGGTGGCGGAGAAGACACCTTCTTTTAGCTTAACACTCTTTCCCGAGACATATGAGCTTAGGAGTTATATATTTATAGTGACTAGTCATGTGAATATGGAATGACAATTTGGCATTCAAAGTTGAAGGAATTTGTGCTATATCTAAAGGTAATCATTACCTTAAGCCCCATCAACCGCGAAATGTCCAAAACAGGGTTAGATGCGCCAACGCTATATGGTTTGCAACTATAAGGGTATGATCATCCCTTTCTAGATAGATTTTTACCTGCTATGAAGTACAGGTATCTAATCATTGTGAAAAGTATGCTAAGAGACTTCTTGGATAAAGGTCAGTAACGACCGAGGGATTATATATTCGATACCATCTAGTTACAGAGATAGGCCGGCCATGTGTTGGTATAGGATCCTTTGTGTTGGTCCTTGGGATAACTATCTAGAGGTGTACCCATAGCAAGGTAGTCCCTTCACTTGGTCATTTATATGAAAACCATTCTACAATAAGAACTCGCGGTTTTGTTCGTAGAACCTAGTATGGAATTTAATAATGATAACAATTTCGGCTAAGATTTATATGTTTATTTGGAAATATTTTTCAAGAACGTCATTAAAAATAATATCCTTAAATTTTACATGATAAAGAGTTTTGGTTATCAGAAGGTAAAAACCCGTTCGGTGTTTATGTGTGGCGTGGTCTCATAAGATACCCTTTTATTTTCAAAACATCATACTTTGAGTTCTCACACCAGACGCATGACTGACCCAGAGTTTGTTTTACCCTTTAAAGATAGGGTGCCCTATTTTTTGGGGATTCGTGTAGTCAGGATACATTAGGAGTATTTTGGAGCATGTGTGAAGCATTTTGGAGAAGTCTTTTGGAGCTATGAAGCTGAAGTAACCCATATAGAATCTATCCATTTTCACCTATGTTATGTAGTATGTATTTCCCAGCCTATGTACGGATAGGCGGTTATAACTATCCCACTGGATTTTTATTAACTATGATGAATCACTTGGAGTGGTCATTTGTGTATAATTAAACTGTTAAATGCGATGTGAGATTCTATTTTCGTGTTTTCTTCTATCTTTATTTTCTTTTACACCCCTTATAATCTGCCTCTCCGACCCTTTGGATTTACGGCATGTGAACACCGTGGATGTATTAGTGTCGACTTCTGAGGATCGAGGAGATGGGTCATCATAGGTGTTGAAACCATCCCTTCGAAAACATTGGATAAATGAGGATATTTAAAAAAAGCAATCCCTTCGAAAACATTGGAAATGAGGATATTTAAAAAAAGCAATCCCTTCGAAACCCCTTGGGTCAAAATATAAGAAGAGGGCAATAATGGGGCTTAGACTTAGTCGAAAGCAATCATTACAAACAAAGATGCAACCAAATCGAAATTATTTCTTTTAAAACCATTTGACCTGGTCGAAAGCTAGTCAAGTCGAAAGCATCTTAGTCTAAAGAAAACAGTCGCATTTTTCTTTAAAGCCAAAGTAATGCTTCAACCTCTTTGGAACCCTCTAGTTTCGACCCAATACCTTCCGCCTTCTTTCAATTCACTACATACCAGTTTCCTGATACCATGTGCATGGTTTTCGACTTTATCGGAGGCGAAGAAATGGAGGTGGAACCTTGTTCCGAAAGCTTCAAGATAGTGAAAAACCTATTTATTTGCACTTTTAAACTATTTCTTTTGTACCTAACCTACCTTGTTTGTTTAAATCTGATCGGTTTCTATTTCACTTTTTCAAAAGTGCTACTAATTTCTACAATTTACAAATTAAAATTATTTACAAAAAGCCCATTCTCCATACATAAATAAATAACGTCTCGTACCTTGAATAATTTTATATACCCATTAAAACACTTAGGAAAAATCTAGAAAAATTCCAGAAAATATATTTTAATATGTTTTCTAACATATAAAAATTTCAGGTCCAAAACTTTTATTATTTATCTGTAAATAATTTATAACCCAAAATAACATTTTTTTTACTAGAAAATTCATAATAAATCCACACAAATTCCAAAAATTCTCATAATCGAAACCCATCTCTAAAGTATTACTTCTAATCTACGTAAAAATTCGCAAGGAATTTAGATGTAATTTAATAGGGTTTTCATATCAAAACATATCATAAAATTAATATGAACATGCATAAATCATCAACAAGTATATATAATCATTCCATCATTCAAAAACAAGGCAAAACTTTTCAAATCATCTCGAAATTCTCCTTAAAACCGAAACAAAACAAATTGGATAAGTAAACATTATTCATTTTAGATTTTTAAAGAGATTGAGATGTTAATGGATTTGATTTGCTTAAGCTTCTTTTTAAATTTTCTCTATCTTTTCACCTTTTTCCTTGTTAATGGTGGCCGACCTTGTTTTTTTGAATTTAGAAAATAAAATAAACATGTATAGAGGAAACACGGCCAAGTTTTGAGGTTATAGAAATGGCCTCTTTCCTACTTTACCCCTCATATGTTTGTTTTATCTCAACTCATTGTTAAATGGCACGGCTACCCCTTTAATAAAATCAAATCTCAATCCCCTAACTAACACATTATTTAATTTAATTTAGCTAATTGAATATCCTAAGTAATGTTATCAAAAAGATGGGGTGTTACTATAGACCGGTGTCCATCCTAGTTAGCTGATCGCAGGGCTACGTCCTGGATCCGTGGCATTACCTTATTATACATGTTACACGCTAATGTTTAGATCGTGTGATGATATGCCTCGATGTCACGCTTCCTTAACAATTAATTAATAATTAATCCTACACTTAATTAACAATTAATTAAAACCAATCTCATACATAACTAATTAAAAATTAATCTTAATTAGAAAAGTAATTAAAATTAATCTTACTTTAAAAGATGATTAATTAGTAACTGATCTTCGGTTGATTAAATTAATAAATCTTCCTTAATACTTAATTAGGTTTTTTAATTATCAAAACTTAGTTAATTAATCAACAAATACTTAATTAATTAATAGTTAATCAATAAATACTTTGGATTGTCTCATTCAAATATTAACTAGTTTGGAGTCGAATCATTATCGAGGTCTTGATTGTACAGCTTTTGTATTATGCCCTAGTTCCATTGGTCAAATCTACCCCTGCTCCCAAATGCTAGGAGACCGATCAATTTTATTGCTGTTCCATTAGAAATGCCATAACAAAGAGAGGATTACTCGACTACCATCTCAAATAACATGGTTTTAACTTATCTGAAAGTTACTTTTTGGAATTGAGAAAACTTTGCTAAAATTTAAGTAAAATGATTTGGAATTATTCTATGTTTTAAAAAGAGTTTAAATAAAATGAAGAATCTAACAAAGAGAGTTTTGGCGAATTCCATATATATAAAAAAGAAATGGTTTTTGAAAGATAAATATCTCTACAAGATATTTGGATAAAGATATTAATTAATGGAATATTAATCCCCTATTTATAAACCATCTTTTTATCAATGATTGGTTTGAAAGAACCAAGGTCGAGTCTGGGTGACTCCTATTCGAAAACCATTTGAACCAATTTACATGTTCGAAAATGAAGATATGTATCGAAGACATAATTTTGAAGATAGAGGATCTTCATTTCGGAGGGACTGCTTATTGAAAATCTCTGGGTAGCTCCATCATAAATAAATAGCACTGGTCCCTTCGTTCTAAAAATCTTTGACATAAGGTTAATCGTGACTAATTCTAGGGGCGATTCCCGAGAGGATGTGGTACGAAAGTACCTTCATTTTTTTCTGCACAACTTGTACGGACGAATGTCTGATGTTACGTTTCTAGATCATATTGTTTGACCACTGTGAAATATCATTTGTTTGGTGGCAAAGAAAGCAACATCTCTTAGCTTACACCCTTTCCTGAGATGTACGAGCTCAAGAGTTATACATTTATAGAAATTAGTTGTGTGATTATGAAACGACAAAGTGGCATTCAAAGTGGAATATGTTCTATATAAAAGGTAAGCATTACCTTAAAGCCTCACACTAGGGAATGGTGAAACTCAGGATGCTTTAAGGCTAAGTGGCTTGCAACCATCAGGGTATGAAATCACCTTCTAGATCTATAAAATTTATACCGGTTATAATGTCAGGTTTAAATTAAGTGGTGTATGCTATGAGATGCCTCGGATAGAGGTAGTCTCTTAACTCGCTATCTAGATGGAAATCCAATCTCCAATAAGTGCATAAGGATTTGCTTTATAAAACCTTAAATGATTAGGTCCGGAATTTAATAGAGTGATAGTTTCGGCTAGGATTCATAAGTTTATTGGCAAACTTTTCAAAGAATGTCATTAAAAATAATACTATCAAATTTCCATATAAAAATGTTTTGATTGTCATAAGGTAAAAACTCATTCCGTGTTTATGTGCAGCGTGGTCTTATGAGATACCTTTTGTTTTCAAACACTCATATTTTGAGTTTCTCACACCAGTCGCATGACTGAACCGGAGTTTATTTCTCTTTCCTTAAACTATAGTTGCATTAAAGTTTGTCTGAACTACTGAAATGCTTGTCCACCTATGGATCATAATTCTTCAGTCTAGTTTGCAATTTGATCAACTTTCCAAACTTATGTTTTTTCTCTTCCACATTAGTTCTTGTCTAGGTATGTACTTCCCCCAAAACATAATTTTGCAATTTAGTACCTGGATACACATTAGTTAAAATCAACACAACAGTTTTGAGCTCAAACTGTAGCGAAGAATACACAAACCTTAATCTTTTATTTAGTAATGGAAAAAATATTCATTCATATCTTATCCACCTGGATATACAACTATTTGTTTATTTTTAGTAAATGAAAAATATCATCAATTACTCAAAACCATCTAACATACTTTTATTATTTAAAAATGTATTCATAATACAAACTTGTAGCCGATCCCAAACTATTACCATAAAAATATCACAGAATGGCGGTGATTAGATTTGGAAACATTTGTAAAAATTAAATATCATTATTTAATTTGTGTACTACACCAAATATCTGTTTGTTACTTGACAATATCCAAGATTTTCCTTATCATGCAAAAGATGTATTCAATAATATTCATAGGAAAAACTTGCAACTCAGATCATCTAAAGTTAAACTTTTAAATATTTCATCAATAAAATAATGGTAGTAACTTGATGGGGATACATTTACAAAGAAATAAAAATTTAATTTATAAAGCTTAATATTTAAAAAACTAGGTTAGGATTGAATATGTATTATAGATAACTGAATATCCCCAAATATTTAACACTTTTTTTGAAATCCCAAGCACAATCTTACATAATTTTGACCAAATTTTTATGATTAATTATTAATTCTTTGAACAAGGACATAACATCATATAATTATAGATGAACACATAATAGAGGCTACTCATTGGTTATACCTACATTAATTAACAAAGAATGTGTTAACCTAATATGTGTGTATGTATGTATGTGTATATGTAACACTCTACATAATATATAATACACTGAAAATAGACCAACAAAAAGTTAACTCGCAATGGGGGTGTCTATAGCCAAAGATATCAAAAACGATATGAGCACTTTGATTCTTCTGTTATACATGGTATAATGGCAAACTAGAAGCAATATATAATGTCAAGAGAAGATCAACGTCTGTGCATCAGAATATAATGATGATTTTGGTGATTTAGCATTTGTCTACCGAGAAAGACTTACATATTTTGGTACATACCTTTTAATTTTTTCATTTTTTCATTGGGCTGTACTTATAGAACTATCTACAAATTCCTAGCACTTCTTCAAACTTAATAATATGATTCCCAACTCTTGTAAACTTTTTCAAAAACAAGAGCATAATAAAACAACTATATGGCTTCATTTAAAGAATATCTGCTTGTAATATACTTTTAACACCAAACTTCATTTTTCAAAAGTACTGTGTTTAGCAAAGACCATTTAGAAGCATGTCATCTTTTGCCAACCAATAAACATCCGCCAAAACAGGTACTTGGCATCAAATACTTTAAGTTGTATTATTTATGATGACATCAACGTACACATATATTTAAGCAACATTCAGTATTATAGTTCGGAGTTAAATTAACAACTCGATTCAAAAGAAAATCAAAAATGCGAAAGAGGAGTTTAGAAATCTTGATTTGGAATATCCACATCAATCTAATGTTTCTTGGAAAATACAAGTACATTAAGACCATGGAACAACATAATTTCCTGTTAGTTTTTTTGTTTAACTATTTGCTGGTTGTTGGACAAACAAAGAAAAGAAAAAGGAGTTATTAATTTGTCATATTATATTACCATAAGATATTACATATCAAAAAATTTCAAGCATATTTCAACTACATCAGAAAAGAGTTGGGTCGTAAATTGATACTTACATATTTCCAGGTTTGAATGCTGGCGGTCACTGGAACATTAGAGGGGCGCGGAAACATAGGAGATGCCAGCTCTTCCAGCTACAAAGGCTAGATCGGACGTTGGAAGGTCACAAGAGTGTAGAAACTCGGGTTTAGAATGTGCCTTGATATTGCATTTTGTTTTTACCCTAGTGATTTGTTTGCTTTTTCTTATTTCCACAGAGATTTTCTATGCAACTTTAAGAAATCGTGAGATGATATATGTACAAAGTTGTTAAAGATAGCCTAGGTGCAATAAGTCCATGATCTGGTAAAAGATTAATGCAGTCAGATATATCAATGATTCATAAACCTTTGAATGGATGTTTAAGAACTATACAGATTGCATGCTTAAAAATTAGAAAATGAGCTTAAAAATGGCTGATGAACTACAAATGAGTTAGTAGACGAAGTGCATTGTCAGTATATATCGTGGAGATATTCTATGTTTTTGTTGAAGGCATGTAGCATTAGCTGGCAATGGAAAAAGGCTAGTTCATTAGAATTAGAATCTTCTAATTGTTCAGCATCATTACAACTACAATATAGGATAATAGGTGATCCAAAAACATTACTGCCTAAGCAAGGAGAAAAAACTGGTTATTAGAAAATAATGATGTCGTTAGAAATAGAAAAAATGAAATTTTACCAAATTAGGCTAGTTTTAAAAAGTAATAACAACACTAGCCTAGTTTTAAAAATAATTATAGAAATATATCAGTTCTTGTTTTGCTGGTCTATACGGTTGGAGATTTTCCCAATAGTCACATAGAGAAAAAAAAACATATTTCCTTCGACGACTTTTCGAAAATCGCCAACGGATGAAAGGTTTTTGCTTTGGACAATTTTTTAAAAAATAGCCAGAAAGCCTGCTATAAATCCATCTAACAACCTACCTTCTTCTTCACTATCAACTTTACCAAGCTCATCATCAAATTCTTGAAACTTCGCAAACCCTACTTCTTCATGGAAAACACAAAAAAGTCCGATTCTCATAAGATATAATCAAAGCTTCTCAACAACTAGGTGTAATCTTTGGAAGAAGATAATGTATATCGATTTATAATATGTTTATGCTAACTAAAATCCTAATTCGGAGCTGTTGTGTATTCTAACCATTGTTGATGTACTCGCAGCTGAACTAGACATGGATGCTTGGGAGATAAATGATGAGACGATGTCGAAATATTATGATGATTTTGAAGCTCAAAAGGACATTCTGTATCTAAGTGATGCAGAATTTGTTCCACAAATGCAATTTGGGCCAATAAATCAAAAGTTACATTCGGGAACATAATCTCTCAACACTCGCTTACGTGAAGTTATAGCGAACCAAAGATCGGGCATGCAAATTTCTATTGACGGTAAAATAGTATGTCTCGGTAATCCTGTAGGTCCTACGCTGCCATCTAGTGCATATCCAGTTTGCCGATGTGGCGATGAAAGCGTGGTTGTCGTAGCCAAAACTGAAACCAATGCCGGACGAAGATTTTACGGTTGTGCTTCATACGAAGATTACATGATGAATCCTGGTGAAGTGGAATGCTGTAATTTTATGAAATGGACCGATCTTCCATTGTGCTCGAGGAGTGGAACATGCCCTTGAAATGCAAGATGAAGTTAGGCGTTTGAAAAATTTAGTTGAAGAAATGGATATAAAATGTTGGTACATAAGAAAATGTCATCTTAAGCTTATGTTCGCAATGGATACGTTTGACAAATTGTTTCATATCATGAACCCTATGTTGGGTACTTCATTTATTTTCATGTAATCGATGGATATTTTCACCTTTCGTATACTGTATGCTATTAGTTTTGTGTTATTAGTTCTATATGTTGTTATTACTCTGTAATTGAGGGATAATCTCATGTTTGGTAGAACGTATGTTTGATTTTCTTTGAAACTGATGGTTATATCCAAGTATTTGTCGTCGGATGAATTTATATGATCATATAGAGTTGTTTGGAGGAATCTCTATATCACTTCTATCTTGTAAGTCAAAACAATTGCCATTACATAACCAAGCTGAAATTTTGACTCTGGCGATTTTTGAAAAATCACCCATTGTTTTGCCTATTACAAAATAGACAGCCAAGCCCTCCCCTACTCACTCTTACAACATTCAACCTAGCTCCAAGAAAACCCATTTTGGATTTCAATTCTCTCCCTCACAAAAATTTCAATTTTCATTTCTTTTTGATCAAATTAGAAGCTCATTCGGACCATGGCTTCTACATTTGGAATAATGGAGGATATTGGTAATGCACTCATCTCCAATTTCATGATTTATGTTACTTTTAGGGTTTTCTAGACTTCAATTTTTTGCAAGATTTTGTGAAAGCTATATGTTGTAGATTGCATTAGGGGGTTTTTGCAAGTGAATGTTCATTCAACTGCATGTACTTTAGTATAGATTGAGGAAAATTAAATTTATGATAGTTAAGGGTTGTATACATTAATCTTTGTGTTGTAGATTAAATCGAGATGGAGCCCAGTCCAGTAGACCCGAGCGTGTTTTACTTACAGCTTAGACACCGCACGTCTAGTGAAGCAAATATAATGGTAATTTCCTATGATTTTCGTTTCACAAATTGTGTAAATATTAATATATGTACATGTAATGTTAAACAGAGCGAAGAAGCAGATTTCACCATCGATCACTCTATTTCTCTCAAGAAATTCACCTCACGTTATCCTAGAGTATTAGAGGAGACTGATCGAGCGGGCTTTTCGACAGTACTACGGTTAGGCTACCGCCAGTTAGATCATCATCTAGTCATAGCTCTTGTCGATAGATGGTTACCAGAGACATCTATATTCCATCTTCATGTCAGAGAGATGACGATCACATTCGGGGATGCGGCTGTGCTTTTAGGTTTTCCTATAGATGGCAATCTAGTGACGGGTGAGGTCCATCATGACTATATTCAGTTGTGCACGGATTTACTCGGTATTACTCCTACTCCACAACAAGTCAGAGGTAACAACATGGTAGAAATGAAATGGTTTTGACATGTTGTAGCTAATGATAAACCTGCCGATGCTACATGTAACGACCCAGAATTTTAAACAATTTAATTTGAAAATATTTAATTAATTTTAAATATTTGAATGATGGTTTGGATTGAATTTAAAATTATCAGGATGAATTTAGCGATTAAATTATAAAATTTAATCTATTGAAAGTTGAATAAAAATTTGAATCTTCAACTTTGAGCTGATTTAAAATATTTCAAAGGCTTGTAAAATTCATATTGATAATACTGAAGATGATAGAAGCTTCAGAATTGAAATTTAAAGTGATTTGTTCAGTTTTGAAATTAAATCGTTTGAATCGATATTTAAAAATAGCCTTCCGAGGCAAAGTCTCGGAATTCGACGAAACCAGTTCCATTGGGTCCGTAATATTTAATTATTCTCGGATTTCAAATTTCGTATTTTTCGGAGCTGTTATGTGAGCACACGACATGTAAACGCATTGAATTTTTACCGAGATTCAATTTAAATTTAAAATTTAAATTGGTCAACCTCAGCACGTTCTACCATTTATCACGCCTAAAATTATGCCGAGAATCACAAAGAAGATCGTGCAAGCACGAAATTTTGTCTCCCTCCATCCCTTTTTAAATAAACACGCAACTCCCTTTTACTCTTGTTCAAAATCAAATCGTTCAACAAAAAAAAATGGTGCCGCTTCCTTCTCCAGAACGAACGAATTCGTTCGTTCAATTAAAAAAAAAATCGATCTCCCCTTCTCAGAAAATTTAATCAAGCTTTCATTCTCGATCGAAGCCGCAGCCGAGTAAAAATAAATAAATAAATAAATAAATAAAATGAGGGCACGCGCGCTGTGGCAACTAGGGCAGGGTTCGCGCGAGGCCTAATTGCAATGGGGATGAAGAGTTTGTTGTGGTGGTGCCGTTGTGGCATGTCGTCGATGGAGGCGAAGCGGCGATATTGGGTCGCGATAGAGCGGCCGCACGAGTGCTAGGGTTCAATGGCGACTGCGGGGTCGCGTGGGTTCTCAAGCGGCGGCGAGGCTAGGGTTTTGGTGGCGTCGAAGTCGCATAGGAAAGAGAAGCAGGCGATCGAGTTTTAGGGCAAGCTCGAGGCTGGTGATGGTTCGCACGTGAATTAGGTTGTCGGGGCTGCAAGATGATGGTGGGATTCTCGAGCCAGTTGTGAGGTAGTTTTAATTATTTATATAATCTGTATTCAAAAGAAAAAAATATATATAAAATTGATACAAATAAATATATATATACATTAAAAATATACATAAGCAGTTTTTAAATTATATATATATATATATATATTTGAAAAATGGGTTCAAATTTTCTATTCAAACTATAATCAATGTTTTACAAAAGTAATAAGAGCAATCGTTGAGCTCACTAACAACAAAAAATACAATATAAGATCGACTAGGCCTGTTATCATTTAAAACAAAGCCAATATAACCGATGCTTCGAGATAAATCTTTAGACCATAATAGGAAAGCATTAATTCCGAAGCAGTTCATTTATTCTTTTCAGAGAAAAAAAAATGCGTGATAATGGCAGACTCTCTGAAAAACTCCTTCTTCTACTCTTAACTGTTCTTCAGATCTTCTAAATCGAAGATAAAATTATGACCATACTTCGTTCTGTCTCAAAAGAATGAAGATCTTCTACTGTCAAAGATAGATTATATTGTCGAAAACATTTTCCAGATCCAGGGATAAAATCAGATCTAGACTTCAAAGCATTGCTTCTACTAATATCTTCCAACATCTAGCACCTTCTGGAGTCATAAAATATGAGGAATTTAAGATAAATCTCCTTAGTCCAGATCTTAATTTTTATTTGTCTTGTGTGCATAATTAACAGCTTTGTTTTATGTTTATTAGGTCAGATGCACCAAGACTTGGATATGTTTGACATCCCTTGTAACAGCAGCATCGAAATCCTTAATAGCTAGATCTGCAATAACTTTTCACTTTCTGATGTATTTGTAATTTGTTATTGTAATAAACAATAATGTAATTAATTGAGAGAAATGGAAAACAATGTAATTAAAACAGGGACCTGAAGTAGCAAAGCCAAGGATCAGAAAAGCGAGAAGTTATAGGACGAGCAGCAAGTGATAAAGTAGTCGCACCCCAATTCAGCGTTGGGAGGTAAAAACCCATTTTTGAACTATAATCTCTTTAATGCCTGATTTATTTCTGAAATATTTAGACTTAGTCATTCTGATGCTCATAGTTTGGTGAATGTTTTTACATATCTGTGACCTATCAGTGAACTGGTTTTGGAAAGTCCTATCATTCCTTTCTTTCCATATATGCCACACGCAGACTGATATTGATAATTGAAATAAATCTGATAAGAGATTTTTTGAATTTGTGATGGAAACTATTTTCTGCAAGTCTTCTTTCAAAGAAAAAGTAAATTGACTGTCTGGTGATCTGAAAAACTTTTTTGTGTTCCAAAGCCAGATATGTTTTGTGTAATCACACTGAAAAAATAAATGATTTATAGTTTCAGTGTGGCTGTTACAAAAAACACAATTAGGATTCACAATTATCTGTTTTTGAAATAGTTTGTCTTTACTCAGTAGGAAGTCATTTATGGCTTTGTAGAGGCATACCGCCATTTTTGTAACATGTATTTTGTTCCATACAAAAGGTGACCAAAACTTGATTTCACAACTGTTTCTTATACTATTCCAGACATTTTTAAACTGATATATCCCATTCTTTGTACATTTCCAAGGCCGGAAGTCTTTCTCTCGTTCATCATGAATTTTAATTCCTTCAATTTCTGCATGAATTTGAAATAAGAAACTGTATGAATTCCATTTCCACTCTCCTTTCTGTAAAATTTTTGATAGGGGCAAATTTTCTGTTCCAGTTCTATACGTTGTGTCCCTTCCAATACGTTCCATAATGGAGCTACCATTTAACCATGGGCCAAACCAAAGAGAGGTGGTTTTACCATCAACAATGTTAAGGGATAGACATTTTAGAGCTTCATGTCTGTTTTTCAAAATAAATTTCCACACTCCCGAATCATCCATGTGTTGATTAATGTCCCAGAAACTTTTATTACCAATATATTTACAGTTAATGAGTTTCGCCCAGATGCCTTCTGAATTGACTACCTTCCATATTAATTTAACATATAGTGCTCGGTTCATTTCTTCAAGGTTTTTAAGACCCATTCCTCCTTCTTCTTTTTTTCTACACACAGTCTCCCAAGGAATTTTACTACTTCGACTTTTCCAAAGAAAATTAAGAATTAAGTGTTTAATTTTATGAAAAGTAGCAGCTGGGAGACAAAAACATTGCATCCAAAATTGGATGATAGGGTATATGGAAGATTTAATAAGTTCTAGTCTCCAGCAAGGCTTAGCATTTTTGTTTCCCTCCATTAATTCTTAACTTGATCTTCTCTAGCAGTATAGTACAATCTTTATCTCTCAGATTAGAACTTGACAAGGGAATGCCCAAATATTTTAGTGGGAGTTCCGCTTGTTGAATATTAAGAGTCGTACAAAGGTCAGTACAACAGTCTGCCCCTTTTCCAAAGAAAACATTAGATTTTTCACAATTTAATTCCAATCCAGTAACTTTCTTCATGATTTTAAAAAATTCACTGATAGAATTTACCGTTTGGACATTGGCTTTTGTGAAGACAATAATATCGCCGACATATATAATATGAATCATCTTGTTGTTGAAATCAGAAATTGGAGAAATCTTCCCTGCCCTGACTTTGTCATCCATCAATAGAGTGAAATATTCCATAACCAAAGTAAATAAGATAGGGGATAACGGGTCACCTTGTCTGAGGCCGTTAGAACTTTTGAAATATCCATGAGATTCTCCATTTGAAATGATAGAAAAAACTGGGGTTGTAATGATGTTTTCTATAATTCTCACCCATTTTCCTAGGAATCCCATACTATTTAACATGTGAATAACAAAAGACCTATTGATGGTATCGTATGCTTTCTTTAAATCAACTTTGATACACATATACTTATTGACCTTTCTTTCGAGTCCTCTGATAATTTCATGTGCAAACAAGATTCCATCCCCAATAGATCTGTCTTTTATAAAAGCCATTTGGTTTGGAGAAACTAACCTATCCATAAAAGGAACCAATCTATTACAAAGTATTTTAGTAAAAACTTTGTATACGGTGTTACAACAGGCAATAGGTCTAAAGTCTTGAATACAAGTAGAATGATCTTTTTTTGGCATCAGGTGCAAAAACGTATGGTTCCATTCTTTAACTATTAAACCCTTAAGAAAAATATCATTCAAGGCTTTATAGATTAATTCCTTAGAAGTATTCCAATGAATTTTGCAAAATTTCGAATTGAAACCGTCAGGGCCTGGGGAAGAGGTGTCTTTTATGTCCCATAGTGCGAATTTTATTTCTTCCAGGGTTATGCTATCATTCAAATAATTGGCACCATACTCAGAAATGGTCGATTTACATATGACTTTTGGGAAATAATTATCCATTGGGAGGTTGAAAAGTTGTGAATAGAAATCAATAGCTTTTTTAGCAAACTTTTCTTCCGATATCATTTTTCTATCTATTTCAATTCTAGTCAAGCGTTTTTTACTTCTTCTGTTAGACATTTTTGCATAGAAAAACGCTGTGGCCTCGTCACCCATCATCATCCAGTCACATTTAGCTTTTTGTTTTGCATCTAAGAATTCTTTTTTAAGTGCCAACTCCAGTTTAGATTTTGCGTCTTGGAATTCCATAGCTAGGTTATGATTGTTATCTGTTTCCATAAGTTTCTAGAGTCTTGAACAGTTATCTCTTTGAACTTTGACCTCTTGTTTGGTGTTTCTATGTTTCGAACTCCATATCTTAAGCTCTGTTTTTATTCTTTTGAGAGTGTGGATTAGATGGTATAAAGGTCTGTCTACAAGATTTTTAACCCAAAATTTTTCAATCATGGGAAAGTATTCCTCGTTTAAAACCCAGTGGTTCATAAATCTGAAAGGACTGTTCTTATCCCTAGACTTCGGAGCTAGGGATACTAGGATTGCATTATGGTCACTCACCGAAGGAGGCAGATATTCAATGGATAAATCTGGAAAAACATTGATCCAGTCTATATTGGCAAAAACTCTATCAATCTTAGAGAAAATATTGCGACTAGGACCTGACCACCAGGAATATCTATATCCTTTAATTATCAACTCATTTAGTCCTGTTTCTTTGGACATATCTTCTAGCTCAAATAGTTTACTGAAATTCACTGGGTTACCTCCCTTCCTATCAGAAGGGCGACTTATGCAATTAAAGTCTCCAAGAACCATCCATGGTCTAAATATATCTATTGCATCCTCCTGTAGATTGTTCCATAGTCTTTTCCTAAGGAATGCATGATTTTGAGCGTAAATGAAGGTTAAGTTACATTTAAACTTTGAGATGTTGATCAGTTCCATAGAAATATGTTGGTCACTCATGCTATGATAGTTAAAATCCCAAATATTTCGATCTATGATAACAAGGATTCTACATTTAAAATAACAGGAAACATTGCTTAAAATTTTCCATCTATCTCCCATCTCTTTTTCCAACTGCAAGATTTCCCGATACAACAGCTTGTTTTCTATAATGCCAAAACAACTAATGTTGTGTTTCTCAATCAGTTTTCTCACTTCTCCCATTCTATTGAGGTTGTAAAAACCTCTTACATTCCAGCATGCAATCGACATTAAATTATCTTGTTGTTTCGGGTCCTCAGAGACCTGGATGTCTCTCCTATGCCTTCGATCTCAATCCCTAGTTTCTGAACCCACTTTGGATTCTTTCGAACCAGCTTTTCTTTTTGTATGTTCTCACTTTCCATTCCATGGGGCTTAGGCAGTTGATGTTCCTCCTGGTTTGCATCTACCTTATCATTTGTGTTCTGTTCCTCTATAACTTCTGTTAATCCTGAGTCTTGTCCTTGTTTATCTTGTACCTAAATATCATAACAAAGTTCAGTTCCTCTGCTATAATTAACATTATTAGTTAAACAATTATCAAAGCAGATATCATTAGAAAGTAAAGGTTTTGAAATCAAAGTAGTATCCACTATATTCAATGGACGTTGGAGAATAGAATAATTGGGCGAAAGTGACGATTGGGTTGTTGTGCTTAGGTCTCTATCTACTGACTTGGACATGATCTTAAGGGAGACTAAATTGCAGTTTGCTGAGTTTGGTGAGGAACCATCTCTGCCCACGTCTTCTGTCTCTATCAAAGTAGTGTCTCCTTCCGCCACATTTTTGTTGAGCTCCTCGTTAGATAAATGTTCATTTTGTATTACTTCAATATTAGGGGAATCATTGAAGGAATCATTTTCCAATGGTTTCTCTAATTCGTTAGAATTCTCTTTATCTGCTTCCTCCACTACCAGTTCTTGACAGTCATTGATGTTTGGGGTTTCAGGTCTTTCTTTTTCCGATTCATGATCTTTGCTCGGTTTAGGAACCCAAGCTTTAGTCAAAGGGCATTCCTCTACTACATGACCAAAACACACACACTTACTGCAAATGGGTGGAGGATTCTCATACTCTACTTCCTGCGTAAAACTCCTCCCTTTATCATCCATGCCTTCAATGATTTTTGGTAGACCAAAGGATGCGTTAACCTCAATCATAACTCTAGCATATGCTAATCTAGTTTTATTTTTTGTAGCCTCGTCCATTTTAATAGGGACTCCTATTGTGCTTGTTAAAGCACTAATAGCCTTATTTCCCCATAGCTTGAAACTTAGACCAGGTAGTCTAACCCACATAGGGAGAGAAGTAAGAAGATCTCTATCTGTTCTCATGTTGGGTGTCAGTCTTTTCATTATAATCAGATTGCGATCCATGAACCAAGGGCCTGACTTCAAAGTTTTATTACACTCCTACTCATATGCAAATCTAACCACGAAAAAACCGTTGTTCCTTGAGTGAACAGAAAACGTTTTTTGCGTTGACCAAACCCTTTTTGCGTATCCTTTAAAAGATTTAAACCATGGTTTGTATCCAACCACATAAAGTAATATGCATAGATCCCATCCACCCTCTGCTTCTTCAATAGCTTCTGAAGAAAGATTACCGATCCTCTTCCCATCAACTGTTTTAGGTTCAATAAATTCCAGATCTAAGTTGCCAAAATCTCCGACTGCACCTATTTTAACAGCCTCGCTGTAAGAAAATTTCTTTGCGTCTTGTGGAACCGTAAATTTGATTAGATTTCTTCTCGGCTGAGATGCATTCTGTTTTAAAGTAGATCTACCAATTTTGGATTCCTGCGCCCTTCTGCCTGTGTTCCGATCTGATTTGATTTCCACTTTGCTCGAGGTGTTGCCCCCCAGTTGTAGTTTCGGTTCAGATTCCGAAACTGGGGCCTTGCCCCTTTTCCTCCTAACCTCCTCCCAGCGTTCCGCGTCTCGTAACCCCATGTTCGGCGTTCCAGTTGTGAAGAGTAAGGATTGAAGAAAGATAGAGAAAAGATGAAATTTAAGAAGAGAACGAATTGAAAATATAATATAGGAGTTTTTTTTTAATGGTAAAGTTTATGCAGGTTTATATATTTACAGAAAAAACTAAAAGGATTACAGTCTGCTTATTTTTAAATTTAGATTTAAATAATTAGTTAATTAAATCTATTGAACGATAATTGGTGATTTGAATTTTTCGAATATTAATAAAATCATTGGCTAACTTAATTTACCTAATAGGAATTTAATTTATTGGATAAAATGATTTATTTAAAGGGAATTTAGATTAAAACTTAATTTTTTATAATTATTTAAAAGAAATTGATTTAAAAAGAAAATCACCGATAAATCAAAATTATCAAATGAAAATTTATTATTCGATCTGTTCGAATATTAATAAATTGTGTAAATATTTATACAAGGTCTATAAATCGAGAAAACAAGCCGGAAATGGAAATGGATTGCAAAATAAAAGCTAAGGTGAGAACTTCTCACTCAAAAATTTAAAGTTGGATTTGCAGTTATTTATTGATTGCTGTTTGGTTGTGATATTAGATATAGTAGGATATATCTATATATATAGCAATATATATATATATATATATATATATATTGGCATATGTATATATTGCAGTTGATTGATTTCCCGTATTGTATAGCGGATGAGACCCTATTGCGCTGCCTATTAAGCGGATAATATTTTATAAATCCCATATACCGCGATATTCCACCTCGAAGTGGAATGGGTATAGTGCTAATGTCTGTGGATGCAGGGAAACAGGTTGGAGGGATCCAACTGGATTCCTCACAAATATTTATTTGATTCAGATATTGTGATATTTGATTGGTTATCATATTGATATATGATGTTTTGAAAGTCGTGATTGACTATTTGATGTGTTGCATCATCGAATCCAATTTTGAAGTTTAAAAATAACGATTTTGATTTTTAAGGGATTTCTAAAGTGATTTTTGAAAGTATACGTTTATAAAATATTTTTGGAATTGATTCATCTTAAACAAATAAACGTTATAATTTTTAATGTATAAAAATTATGATTTTTGAGAAATACAGTTAAAAGTTGATTTTTGAAAATATGGGATTAATGGTTTTATAAAATAGTTTAAATTGGGATTTCTGAAATTATTATAAAAAGTTGAAAATATAGGATTTATAGAAATTTGATTATTTTATAAATCAAAATGATGAAATCATAAAGGACTTTAAAGACGTTTTGAAATAATAATAATATAAATTGATTTATATAAAAGATTTATAAATTGATATTATAAATTAAACTATTTGAATTTTAAAACGAGTTTTCATAAGTGTTAGAATGAATTGTGAATGAATTTCATAAATGAATGAAATTTATAGAATTTTATACGGTGAAGTTATAAATGGAATTTTATAAGCAGTAGGTTTATAAAATTTATAAAGTTATTAAAAGAATGGTTTTGGATAAATAATTGAATCTTATAAGTAATAAGATTTGTAATTATGAAGTTTAAAGGAACGATTTTGCAAACAAATAAATTCTAAGTATTTAACTTAAATTATGGACTTTTGGTTTATAATTGAGTTATAAATTGAAATAGATTTATAAAAGGAAGTTATTATAAAATAAATAGAAATGGAATTTATAAACATCGTTTTATAAATTCGCAAACGACTTATTTTGATAAGTAAATTGTTATAACTTATTTATGGAGTTATATTCACATTTTAGACAGTGAATAATCCTTTAAAAGAAAATGTATAGAAGTGATGAAATTGGTTAACGTAGTATATTCACGTTTTTGAATAGTGAATAATATGTTAAAGAAAATGTTTTGGAAGTGATGTTTTAAATAAAATTAAAACGATCTAACGATGTTTTCAAAATGTGTTGAGATTCGAAACCATAGATTTCAACATTTATTGTTGAAATAGACGTTTTCGAGAAATAGAAGGAAATGGTGGACTATAACACTGTTGTTATAGTAAATGATTTCCGAAAGGAAATGTTTTATTTAGTATTGGGATTTATATATATCTATCTTAAATTCGAATCCCTATACTAGTGATTTTGGGACGTTGTAACGATGTTTTACGTAACATTCGTTTTGGCCCAAATAAATATGTTTAAGAGAATGATTTCCTTAAAGAATGAAATATATACTTAATTTTGATTTAAGTATATTGATTATTTTCCAAGTGTAGAAAATAAAAAGGTTTGTGAATTACTTATTAAATAAGTATGGAAATGTTTTCCAATATGAAGTGAATATTTTGAGAATTTATTTTTTTAAGATAAATTGAAAATGAATAATTGAAATCGTTTATTCATAAATATTTTGAAATATAAATTCACTATGGAATTTATAAAAGAAAGGGGAATTTGTTTAAAAATAAATATTGATTTATTTTTGAAGTATTGAAAATATATATCTTGTAAAGATATTTTTGGGAAATAAATTATTTGGAAAATTATTTGGAATCTAGTGATGTTGTGCCTATCCATTGATAGTTCAACAACCAACTATCAATATTTACCTTTGAATAGGTATTTGTTGTGATTTGCTTGAAATTGAATGCCACACTTATTTTTAAATTATTGCGCTCGTTATTCGGATTACCCATTCCGAATAGTGATACGACGTAATGGATAGCATTGATGACCGGTGTTGAAGACCGGATATTTTTGAAAGCGAAAGGACAACTCGTCGAATGTCTTTGCATCGATTGGTCCCCGGTATAGAGACTCCATATGTGATGAGAAGTCCGGTCGTGATTAGTGAATATCCGGATTGCAAGGACTTCTTTGTAAGTGCCTTCGGTTCTGTTCGATCCCGGAACAGACTTGTATGGATTGTATTTCTGACATTACAATTGAGATATAAAGCCGATTTCTTTCAAATATATTTCTGTTGGCGGCGGAGAATTTATTCTCTTAGCTCAACAACCTTCTCTGAGACGTACGAGCTCAGAGGTTATGTAGTTGAAGGTTATCAGCGATATATTCCCAATTTGGTAATGTGACATGCTGAGTGTTGCTGTAAAATGATCATTGTGTTGATCATTTGTGATATGATCATTTGTTTGATCGTTTGTCTTTGTGATCATTTCTATGATCATTTGTTGACCCAAAGCACAGCTTTTGTATAAAGCGTGGCTTTGTGGACGAGACTTCGTCGAGCCTCACACCCCGGAATGGTCAAAACAGGAAAGATGCAGCAAGGTTATGAGGGGTAGCTCCCTTTAGGGTATGTGTATTTCCTTCTGGAAAAGGGTGGTATCATGGTATGGAGCCCAGATACTTACTCATGTTGAAACACTTTATTTATGATTGTGTGATGTTGGTGACGAGCGCTCGGATAAAGGTCCCAAAGGACCGGGGGATGGCATACTCGTGTCAGTAGTTACCCAGTTAGGGGTAACCCGGCCTTGTGTTGGCAGAGATCCGGTTTGGTTCTCGGGGACATCCTTCTAGAGGCGTTCTCATGTGGCAATGGGAAGTTCCTTGGCCTGACCATTTGTTGGAAATCCAAAGAAACAATACGATTTTGTATGGTTTTATTTGTATAACCTGCCATGGAATGTGGCGGTAACCTGCTATTGAACATGGTAGCTATAGTAGGCATAAGTGCGGAATGCCTATGCTGGCTAAGATTTATATCTTTATTTTCGAAATGAATTTTTCCTACACTATGCACTAATAATAATATCAAATGTTCTTTTTAATGCATATCAAGCATCTTTGACTATCATAAGGAGAAATCTCCTCCGATTCTGCGTTTGCATGTGTGTGTATGCGGGAGGCCTTATGGTAGTCTCATTTTTAAAAGCATTGCGAATTGACTTTAAAAATATTCCTCTATTTTTTTTTCAAAGATAAATAAACTGTTTTTAGTTCTCACACCATTCTTGGCTAGCTTTGGGCTATGTGATGGGGGGTTCTCGCTTCGCGGTTTGGTGGCGAATGGGAGACTCTTGCCCCCCACACGTCCTCTTTTAGGGGGTTGGTTAGGCGTAAGCTGAGACAGTCGAGAGGCTGGCCATAAAAGCAAGTTTGGGATATCAGTGTAAGCCACGGTGGGGCTGGGATGGTTGAAAAGCCTACCGGTTGTGACCGCAAACATTACATTTGGTATCAGAGCATATGGTTAAGCGACAACCTTGCTCTATTGGGTGTTACTCATTAGAGATAGAGTCAGTAGTACTCTAGAATGAGTTTGAGTGTAATAATAGATATGAGCGCGTATTTGTTAGTGAATATAAAATTGTTTTTAAATCGGGTAAATAAGATAATTTTGCCCAAAACTATTATTTTTTTGATAGAGAAGAAATGATTTTCTATGAATTATTATAGTATATGGTTGCATGGTTGTTAGGAAGTAATAATATTAAATTATTATCATTATTATGTGGAATTAAATAAGAAATAAAATGTATAACCAAAGATTGGAGAAAATAAAATAAAATGGATTGAATTCAAGTAAACTAACTTGATAAATTCATGGACTAATGAATTGGAATTTGAATTGGTTAAATTAAAGTTTAGTCGTGAGCTAAATTTGAAGATAAATTTGAATTTGTATATAAATTCAAGTGAGTAAAAGAAATAGAATTGAAATTTAAAATGAATAAGTGAATGTACTAATTGAAATGAATTAGTGAATGAAACAAATTTAAAGTAGTAATATGAATTAGTAAATGAAAGTTAATCGTTAGAATTCAATATTTAGAATTGAGAATTGAATTCGAATGGAATTTAAATTATGAATTGAATTCAAATAGAATTGAAATTGTGAATGAAATTGAAATGTAAAATTGAATGAAAATAAATATGTAACTTCAATAGTGAAGTAAAAATGTATGAGAAGCATATGTTAAAAACTTTGTAATGGAATTGGCAAAATGGTTTGAATGTTGGAATTGGATATTATGACTAGCAGGATATACAGGTATATTAAAAGAAATGGAATTGAGATTTTGATTTCGAAGATAAAATTGAATTGCTCGACAAAAAGGTACGTATTTCAATTTCAGTATGAGATTTGATGATTTTCTTCTCCAGCCACTTGGCTTTCTCTTTTCTTTTTGATTCTGAGGGGCCGTGGTGCCATTTTATAGTCGTACCGAGCTAGCCGCGCAAAGGAGACGCTGGCGAAATTTTTCGAAAATTTAGGATGTTAGAAAAAAATTTGTGAAAATTTTGAAAGTTTGAAATTTGAATTTAAATCTAAATATGAGTTGTTAGGAAAACAATGTTGTTTGAAACCTATAATTGAAGTTGGAAAGCTAGTTGAAATGATAATGAATCTCTAGTAAAAAGATTTAGGTTAGCAAGTTGATAAAACTATTGGATTGTGAAAAAAATAGTAGACGAGTTGAGGACCATTCTTCCTAACTTGTAATTTCGGGACGAAATTCTTTTAAGGGGGGAAGATTGTAACGACCCAGAATTTTGAACAATTTAATTTGAAAATATTTAATTAATTTTAAATATTTGAATGATGGTTTGAATTGAATTTCAAATTATCAGGATGAATTTAGCGATTAAATTATAAAATTTAATCAATTGAAAGTTGAATAAAAATTTGAATCTTCAATTTTGAGCTGATTTAAAATATTTCAAAGGCTTGTAAAATTCATATTGATAATACTGAAGATTATAGAAGCTTCAGAATTGAAATTTAAAGTGATTTGTTCAGTTTTGAAATTAAATCGTTTGAATCGATATTTAAAAATAGCCTTCCGAGGCACAGTCTCGGAATTCGACGAAACCAGTTCCATTGGGTCCGTAATATTTAATTATTCTCGGATTTCAAATTTCGTATTTTTCGGAGCTATTATGTGAGCACACGACGTGTAAACGCATTGAATTTTTATCGAGATTCAATTTAAATTGGTCAACCTCAGCACGTTCTACCATTTATCACGCCTAAAATTATGCCAAGAATCAAAAAGAAGATCGTGCAAGCACGAAATTATGTCTCCCTCCATCCCTTTTTAAATAAACACGCAACTCCCTTTTACTCTCGTTCAAAATCAAATCGTTCAACAAAAAAAATGGTGCCGCTTCCTTCTCCAGAACGAACGAATTCGTTCGTTCAATTAAAAAAAAAATCGATCTCCCCTTCTCAGAAAATTTAATCAAGCTTTCATTCTCGATCAAAGCCGCAGCCGAGTAAAAAAAAAAAAAAATGAGGACGCGCGCGCTGTGGCAACTAGGGCAGGGTTCGCGCGAGGACTAATTGCAATGGGGATGAAGAGTTTGTTGTGGTGGTGCCGTTGTGGCGTGTCGTCGATGGAGGCGAAGCGGCGATATTGGGTTGCGATAGCAGCGGCCGCGCGAGTGCTAGGGTTCAATGGCGACTGTGGGGTCGCGTGGGTTCTCAAGCGGCGGCGACGCTAGGGTTTTGGTGGCGTCGAAGTCGCATAGGAATGAGAAGCAGGCGATCGAGTTTTAGGGCAAGCTCGAGGCTGGTGATGGTTCGCACGCGAGTTGGGTTGTCGGGGCTGCAAGATGATGGTGGGATTCTCGAGCCAGCTGTGAGGTAGTTTTAATTATTAATATAATCTGTATTCAAAAGAAAAAATATATATATAAAATTGATACAAATAAATATATATATACAGTAAAAATATACATAAGCAGTTTTTAAATTATATATATATATGAGAATTTGGAAATATTGATTTTTATTTACTAAGATATTTTGAAAATATAATATAGGAGTTTTTTTTTAATGGTAAAGTTTATCCAGGTTTATACATTTACAGAAACACTGAAAGGATTACAGTCTGCTTATTTTTAAATTTAGATTTAAATAATTAGTTAATTAAATCTATTGAACGATAATTGGTGATTTGAATTTTTCGGATATTAATAAAATCATTGGCTAACTTAATTTACCTAATAGGAATTTAATTTATTGGATAAAATGATTTATTTAAAGGGAATTTAGATTAAAACTTAATTTTTTTTAATTATTTAAAAGAAATTGATTTAAAAAGAAAATCACCGATAAATCAAAATTATCAAATGAAAATTTATTATTCGATCTGTTCGAATATTAATAAATTGTGTAAATATTTATACAAGGTCTATAAATCGAGAAAACAAGCCGGAAATGGCAATGGATTGCAAAATAAAACCTAAGGTGAGAACTTCTCACTCAAAAATTTAAAGTTGGATTTGCAGTTATTTATTGATTGCTGTTTGGTTGTGATATTAGATATAGTAGGATATATCTATATATATAGCAATATATATATATTGGCATATGTATATATTGCAGTTGATTGATTTCCTGTATTGTATAGCGGATGAGACCCTATTGCGCCGCCTATTAAGCGGATAATATTTTAAAATCCCATATACCGCGATATTCCACCTCGAAGTGGAATGGGTATTGTGCTAATGTCTGTGGATGCAGGGAAACAGGTTGGAGGGATCCAACTGGATTCCTCACAAATATTTATTTGATTCAGATATTGTGATATTTGATTGGTTATCATATTGATATATGATGTTTTGAGAGTCGTGATTGACTATTTGATGTGTTGCATCATCGGATCCAATTTTGAAGTTTAAAAATAACGATTTTGATTTTTAAGGGATTTCTAAAGTGATTTTTGAAAGTATACGTTTATAAAATATTTTTGGAATTGATTCATCTTAAACAAATAAACGTTATAATTTTTAATGTATAAAAATTATGATTTTTGAGAAATACAGTTAAAAGTTGATTTTTGAAAATATGGGATTAATGATTTTATAAAACAGTTTAAATTGGGATTTCTGAAATTATTATAAAAAGTTGAAAATATAGGATTTATAGAAATTTGATTATTTTATAAATCAAAATGATGAAATCATAAAGGACTTTAAAGACGTTTTGAAATAATAATAATATAAATTGATTTATATAAAAGATTTATAAATTGATATTATAAATTAAACTATTTGAATTTTAAAACGAGTTTTCATAAGTGTTAGAATGAATTGTGAATGAATTTCATAAATGAATGATTATAGAATTTTATACGGTGAAGTTATAAATGGAATTTTATAAGCAGTAGGTTTATAAAATTTATAAAGTTATTAAAAGAATGGTTTTGGATAAATAATTGAATCTTATAAGTAATAAGATTTGTAATTATGAAGTTTAAAGGAACGATTTTGCAAACAAATAAATTCTAAGTATTTAACTTAAATTATGGACTTTTGGTTTACAATTGAGTTATAAATTGAAATAGATTTATAAAAGGAAGTTATTATAAAATAAATAGAAATGGAATTTATAAACATCGTTTTATAAATTCGCAAACGACTTATTTTGATAAGTAAATTGTTATAACTTATTTATGGAGTTATATTCACATTTTAGACAGTGAATAATCCTTTAAAAGAAAATGTATAGAAATGATGAAATTGGTTAACGTAGTATATTCACGTTTTTGAATAGTGAATAAAATGTTAAAGAAAATGTTTTGGAAGTGATGTTTTAAATAAAATTAAAACGATCTAACGATGTTTTCAAAATGTGTTGAGATTCGAAACCATAGATTCAACATTTATTGTTGAAATAGACGTTTTCGAGAAATAGAAGGAAATGGTGGACTATAACACTGTTGTTATAGTAAATGATTTCCGAAAGGAAATGTTTTATTTAGTATTGGGATTTATATATATCTATCTTAAATTCGAATCCCTATACTAGTGATTTTGGGACGTTGTAACGATGTTTTACGTAACATTCATTTTGGCCCAAATAAATATGTTTAAGAGAATGATTTCCTTAAAGAATGAAATATATACTTAATTTTGATTTAAGTATATTGAATATTTTCCAAGTGTAGAAAATAAAAAGGTTTGTGAATTACTTATTAAATAAGTATGGAAATGTTTTCCAATATGAAGTGAATATTTTGAGAATTTATCTTTTTGAAGATAAATTGAAAATGAATAATTGAAATCGTTTATTCATAAATATTTTGAAATATAAATTCACTATGGAATTTATAAAAGAAAGGGGAATTTGTTTAAAAATAAATATTGATTTATTTTTGAAGTATTGAAAATATATATCTTGTAAAGATATTTTTGGGAAATAAATAATTTGGAAAATTATTTGGAATCTGGTGATGTTGTGCCTATCCATTGATAGTTCAATAACCGACTATCAATATATACCTTTGAATAGGTATTTGTTGTGATTTGCTTGAAATTGAATGCCACACTTATTTTTAAATTATTGCGCTCGTTATTCGGATTACCCATTCCGAATAGTGATACGACGTAATGGATAGCATTGATGACCGGTGTTGAAGACCGGATATTTTTGAAAGCGAAAGGACAACTCGTCGAATGTCTTTGCATCGAATGGTCCCCGGTATAGAGACTCCATATGTGATGGGAAGTCCGGTCGTGATTAGTGAATATCCGGATTGCAAGGACTTCTTTGTAAGTGCCTTCGGTTCTGTTCGATCCCGGAACAGACTTGTATGGATTGTATGTCTGACATTACAATTGAGATATAAAGCTGATTTCTTTCAAATATATTTCTGTTGGTGGCGGAGAATTTATTCTCTTAGCTTAACACCCTTCTCTAAGACGTACGAGCTCAGAGGTTATGTAGTTGAAGGTTATCAGCGATATATTCCCAATTTGGTAATGTGACATGCTAAGTGTTGCTGTGAAATGATCATTGTGTTGATCATTTGTGATATAATCATTTGTTTGATCGTTTATCTTTGTGATCATTTCTATGATCATTTGTTGACCCAAAGCATAGCTTTTGTATAAAGCGTGGCTTTGTGGACGAGACTTCGTCGAGCCTCACACCCCGGAATGGTCAAAAGAGGAAAGATGCAGCAAGGTTATGAGGGGTAGCTCCCTTTAGGGTATGTGCATTTTCTTCTGGAAAAGGGTGGTATCATGGTATGGAGCCCAGATACTTACTCATGTTGAAACACTTTATTTATGATTGTGTGATGTTGGTGACGAGCGCTCGGATAAAGGTCCCAAAGGACCGGGGGATGGCATACTCGTGTCAGTAGTTACCCAGTTAGGGGTAACCCGGCCTTGTGTTGGCAGAGATCCGGTTTGGTTCTCGGGGACGTCCTTCCAGTGGCGTTCTCATGTGGCAATGGGAAGTTCCTTGGCCTGACCATTTGTTGGAAATCCAAAGAAACAATACGATTTAGTACGGTTTTAGTTGTATAACCTACCATGGAATGTGGCGGTAACCTGCTATTGAACATGGTAGCTATAGTAGGCATAAGTGCGGAATGCCTATGCTGGCTAAGATTTATATCTTTATTTTCGAAATGAATTTTTCCTACACTATGCACTAGTAATAATATAAAATGTTCTTTTTAATGCGTATCAAGCATCTTTGACTATTGTAAGGAGAAATCTCCTCCGATTCTGCGTTTGCATGTGTGTGTGTGTGTGTGTGTGCGGGAGGCCTTATGGTAGTCTCATTTTTAAAAGCATTGCGAATTGACTTTAAAAAATTCCTATATTTTGTTTTCAAAGATAAATAAACTGTTTTGATTTCTCACACCAGTCTTATGACTGACTCGGAGTTTATTGTTTTCCTTCTTAAACTCTGGGTGCCCACCAATTTCCACACGGGCAGTCAAGAGTTAGGTTTATCAGGATATTCTGGAGTTGCTGGAGGAAAGCTGGATGGCATGGCGTATTACTAGTATATAGTATTTCTTTTCCGCTGTTGTTTGTTGTTGTTGTACACTCTGATGTAATGTAATGAAATGTAATGTGATGTAATGTAATAACTGAGATAGTTCTTTGTTTAAAGATTATTCATTTATCTATTATATGTTGTTCCGCTGCGATTGTGAGATTCTAATATTGTTCAGTTGTTTTCTTTCTGTTCCGTTCTATTTTCTTTTCTCTCTATTTTCTATCTTCTTATCTCTTCTTCTACCTCTTTCTTTTTCTTTTCTTCTTCTTAAACCCTAACATTTCGGTTTTTCGACAACGAAAAATCGCAAACGTTACACTACAAGGGTTTAGATCCAGCAGCTTGCTCGAGCCATTATTTTACACATCATTACATCTCGTTTGATGTGTGATCATTCCAAAAATCACGTGGACTTGAAATGGCTACCATATTTAGCCGATCTCAATCAGTGTGTCCAGTACTCATGGGGTAGTGTTGTTTTGGCGTACGCCTATATGGAGCTCTCCAATCTGGCTCTTATGGTGACTAAGCTTATAGGCGGGTGTTTGACGCTTGTTTAGGTACATGTATAATTTATCTTGCTACTTCTGTGCTAGACCAAATTCAAAATATGTTTTAAGTAGCCAAATTGTTTTTTTCCTATTGATTTGGTCATGGACATATCTACCTGTCGGATAGATCCAAATCTGAAATGCTGTCGTCGATCACACACACCCTCTTGGATCTCGTTATAACTTCTTTTCCTTTGAAAATTAATTTTCTAATTTGGAATTTGTTTAAGCTAAAATATTGTTTCTTCACTTGTTGACAGATGTGTTGGTCCAAAAAAGGCATCTTAGACCCCCCCAACGGAATGTACGCTTTTACCGCAACAAGCTGGACGTTCTAGATCTAGATGCGGTGACCTGGACTCCATACACGTAGGATGTATTGGAGGGTCTTCCGACTATATGTACAGCCTGAAACGATCCTGACTCGACCTTCGAAAATCGGCACCAAATACATCGCCTATATACAAAATGCCACAGATTCAAATGTTGAATCTGGTTCGCTGGATCTTATAACACATTAAGTATAACATCACAGCGGAAGAAAATGACTATATCAATATACAAAATTGATACAATATTTGATACAACTGAATATCAAATACAAATGACTATCAATATATCCAAGATAGATACACGACAATAACAGAGACAACAGCAGCGGAAAGACAACGTCTTCAATGCCAACTCCAAAACTCCATCTCCAATCTAAAGCTAGCTCGAAACCCCAACAAGTTGTACTAAGCAAGGTCAGTCGTCCGAAGACTGAAGGAGATTCCAAAGACTGAAAGCTACCAAATCCAAGACTTTGAAGGCTATCGAATCTACACCTATTATTGATTATCTGAAAAACCCAACTCGAGACTGCTCGTGTGGAAAATTGTGGGTACCCAGAGTTTAGGAGAACAATAAACTCCAGGTCAGTCATGGGACTGGTATGAGCAAACAAAAATAGTTTATATTTAAAAAAAACAACAAAGAATATTAAAATTTAAATCCGCTATGCTTTTTGGAAAATGAAACTACCATAAGGCATCCTGCCACACACACAATGCAAACGCAGAATTGAAGGAGATTGCTCCTTATGATAGTCAAATATGCTTGATACGCGAAAATCATTTGATATTATTATTAGTGCATAGTGGAAAACATTTACAAGTATAATATTAATCTTAGCCAGCATAGACATTTCAAACTATGCCTACCATAGCTACCATCTAAATAGTGGCGACCACCATAAGTAAGTTGCAGGTTCTACAACTAAAACTGTATAAGGTGCGTATTGGTCATTGGATTTCCAACAAATGTTCAGGCTAACGAACTTCTGCTGCCACATGGGTACGCCTCTAGAGGGACGTCCCGAGAACTTAACTAGCTCCCTGCCAACATAAGGCCGGGTTTATCTCTGTAACTAAGTAACTATTAAACGAGCATGCCATCATAAGGCACCCAGAGTTTAGGAAGGGAACAATAAACTTCAGGTCGGTCATGAGACTGATATGAGCAAACAAAAACAATTTATCTTCAAAAAAAATAACAAAGGAATTTAAAATTTAAATCCACAATGCTTTTTGAAAAATGAAACTACCATAAGGCCTCCCGCCACACACACAATGCAAACGCATAATTTGAGGATATTTCTCCTTATGATAGTCAAATATGCTTGATACGTGAAAACCATTTGATATTACTATCAGTGCATAGTGGAAAACAATTACAAGTATAATATTAATCTTAGCCAGCATAGATATTTCGAATTATGCCAACTATAGCTACCATCTAAACAGTGGTGACCACCATAAGTAAATGGCAGGTTCTATAACTAAAATAGTACAAGGTGCGTATTGGTGATTGGATTTCCAATAAATGGTCAGGCTAAGAAACTTCTTACTACAACATTGGTATGCCTCTGTAAAGACATCCCGGGAACTTAACCATCTCCCTGCCAACACAAGGCCGGGTTACCTCTGTAGCTAGGTAACTACTACACGAGCATGCCATCCCCCGGTCGTTTGTGACCTTTATCCGAGGTACCTCTACACCAACAACCACAAAGCAATCACAAAGCAATAGATTTGCAGGGACCGCATGAGTTTAGTATCTGGGCTCCATACCATGATACCACCCTTTTCCAGAAGGGAATGACACACCCTAAAGGGCGCGACCCTCATAACCTTGCTGCATCTTTCATGTTTCGACCACTTCCAGGGTGTGAGGTCCTGATGCAGTCTCGTCCACAAAACTACGCTTTATACAAAAGCCATTCATTGATCAACAAGTGATCAACAACACATAGCAGCACTCAGCATGCCACACTACCATATTGGGAGTATATCACTAATCACTATCAACTACATAACCTCTGAGCTCGTACGTCTCAGAGAAGGGTGTTAAGCTAAAAGAATAAATTCTCCGCCACCAACAGAAATATATTTGAAAGAAATCTGTTTTATATCTCAAAGTGTAATGTCAGATATACAACCATATAAGTCCGTTCCGGGTTTGAACGGAACCGAAGGCACTTCGTCCAATAAAGGAAGAAGCCCTTGCAATCTAAGTATCCACAATCCCGATCGAACTCCCCATCACATATGGAGATCTCTGCACCGGATCAGTTCAGTGCAGAGTCATTCGACAGGTTATCCTATCGTTCTTGAAGACACCTGCTCTTCACCACCGGTCTTCAATTGCAATCCACAACGTCGTATCGCTATTCAGAATGGGTTATATGACACAAAGTCCTCTCCCGGCCAAACCAAATAGCGAGCACAATATTTAAAAACATATGGATATGGGATTTTAGTTAATTCACAACTTTTAAAAACCCAAAACCTTTCTTCAAATGGTTTAAGCAAATTACCATTTCAAATCTTTAAACAAAAAGATTTATTTCACAAAGTTCACCCAGTTTCACAAAGATCCATTCATAGATTTTCAAAACAATTTCCATTTCAATTAGGATTGACTCATCCAATCATTAAATCAAAGATTTAACTTATAACTATCAAACCCGTTTCCAAATATTTATTCATAACTTGGAAAACCATTTTCATTTCAAACATGAAATCCCTTTAACACAAATTGGAAATTCATTTATTATATGAAAGCTTTTATTATTTGAAAACAAATAGTTTTCATTTCGAAAAAAATACGATTTCATTTATACAAGTTAAAATCTTTGGGTTAAATTCAAATTTCCAAAATAACACTTTAAAAATGGTTTAAAGCCCATATAAACTTGTATAACCTTTTTAAATCAAAAATAAAATTCAATTTTAAATTTTGAATTCAAATTTAAATCAAATTTCAAAACTAAATCAAGTTATTCAAAAATAACTTTTAACTTTGAAATTCCTTTTCAAAAGCTTTTCACCTTAAACCCAATCCATTTCCAAAACCATTTGGATTTAAAAATTCAACTTTAAAACTATTTCAAAAATCTGTGACTTAACCAATTTCCACGTGCAATCCATATTTGTGTGTGTATAGTGTAGTCCAGGGGTTTCACACAATAGTGCAACATCATCAATCATCGCAGATTCAAGCATATCAATATCGATATGCGGTATATTCTATAACGCTTATCTATATACACACCATCACAGATAAATAATATACATTCATCATAGATAAAATAAACTACATTCGTCACAGCTTGAATTAAAACAATTCAAATTACAAAGCATCACACAGTAAAGATATCAAACAATTCAAAGCAGTTCACAAAATTTAAACATCCATAACTAAGACTAAATTGATTATCTGATTAATTGAAATCAGATTAATCACTAATCCAGGTTAATCAATCAATCATAAATTAACTAACTTTAAATTATTAATTAATCAACCTTTATTAATAAATGAGCAAATATTTAATCATTAAATAATTAATCCTTAATTATTTAATTATTCTTTAATTAATTACCCTTAATTGATTGCAGTATTTAAGTAATCCTTGATTAATAAATCATGCTTTAATTTCTTTCATTAATTAATTAGCTTTAATTAATTATATTATCTCTATCAATTACATTAACTAATTATCTCTTAATTAATTATCATTAATCAATTACAATAAGTGATTATCCTAATCATTTATATTTTATAATTACTAATTAATTTCATTGAGTAATTATACTTTAATCACTTGATTTATCAATCATAAATCATTAATTAATTATCCTCAATTTCTTTTATTAAGTAATTATCTTTAAGTAATTAATTATTATCTTTAAACATCAATCAAAGAATTAATTAATTTTTCTTTAGTTTAGTTTCAAATTTATTTAATCTTAATTGAATTATGCAAAGTGATTATCTATTAAATCAATTTCACAAAATAACTAGCTTTAATTTAATTACACAAAGTGATTATCAATTAACTTTAAAACATTTAATCCTTAAACCTTTAATCTTTGAAACAGAGTTATTTTTAATTCATAAATTAACTTAAGACTTTAAAGTCAAATAAAAATTTTAAAACATCATTTTTTTCTTTCCAATTAATTAATTTCTTAATTAAACTTAACTCAATTTTGAAAATAATTTGCTTAAATCAAAATCCCAAAAATAAATCAAAACACTTATTATTCTTCAAGAATGAATCAGAAAAGGTTTTCAACTTGATTTAATTAAAATTTGAATAAAAACTTGTTTTATTTTAAATTTTGAACTATAAAAATCTTCAGACCCGAGATGACTCGAGTTCTTACCCGAGCCAAATACCATTTTTACCGAGATTAGCTTCGAGCCTCCCTATTTTCTTTGTTTCAAAACCTGCCTTTGTTTTAATTTTTTTAACTTTAATGGTTTAACTTTTAAACTGTTACAATATTTTGCAACAACGGGCCCGAACCAAATTTCCTCGATCCTAAGTTCAAAAACCCCGAGTACAATCCCGAGTTAAATTCTTCTTCTCCAACCCATCGAAACCCAAACCAGGTACAAGTGAACGTACGTGCACGTGCACCGAAGATCGACGTCACCGTGATCGACATTTCGATCACCGACACATCATCGACAACATACCTAAGCATCGCAAACACCCAAAACCCAACTTTTCGTTGGAATTCGAAATCGAGTTACTCGGCATAGCTGAAACCCAACTTGATCAACTAAAACTAGCTCACCTCGCCAACCATGTCCATCGGTGACCACGCCGTCACGTCCAAAACAACATCCTACATCTATGTTTCTAATCCCTTTGGTCCCATCCAGCTCGATGCAACTATGATGATGATCCAGCTCCAGATTCAACAGCCACCCAAACTAGACTTTTAACCCTAACTCAACGTCAATCAGCCACCCTGATCGCTAATAAAATCTATCGCTATTTTTCTAATGATCACTGACCTCTAAGCTAACTGTGGCCATGATCCCGAGGCCCACCTCCATTTCGATCATTAGAATTTGGTCAAAATAGGTTTCCTATTCAACTAACTCGTACTCGAGATTTATTAACTTAAAAATCATGAGACTTCCACCTAAAATCACCATTTTGCAATTCAAACGCGGCTATGTAATCAAATTTTAAAATTAACATATTCGATTTTTGGGCTTGTTTTAAATTATCACCGTTATATATATTTTTCGAAGTAAATATTCAAATTAAATACTAAAAATTATTTTTAAATAAAATATTACAATCTTACAATAATTTCCCATTCAAATATCAAAGCCTAAAGGAGATTGGAGGATTAGATTTGGATTTTTAAATGAGTTTCTAAAACCCTGTAACAAGAACAGGAACCTGATTTCCTATACACCGGCATACACATACTTTCTACAACATGCAGGCATATACATACAAGCATATTTCATTTCACAGCTTCAAAGAACATCACATAACACTGAGATATAAACATATTATGGGTTTCTAAAATGATTTTGGCTCACCTATCATGTGAAGACAGAGAAGAACAGAGATTTGGAAATGCAAATTTGAGTTTGAATGCGGGCATTTTAGATCTGAACTTTGATTTGCTCACTTAATTTGAAATTCTTTCAGTTTGATTTCTTTGCTTTGCTTTATCCCTGGCTTATTTTCTTTGAACCAAAACTTGATTGCTTTTGATTTAGTTCTGTTTTCCAGGTTGAAGGCTTTGCTTGATAGCTTTAGTTTTTGATTTTGCCTTGCTTTTAAACTGGGCTTTGATTGCTTATAGTTTGATTTCTAACTTGCTTGTTTGATCTGGTTTGAGATGATATCCAGGCCTTAAATTTTGAATTCAAAAGAATGTTTGAATTCCAGATTTGTTCTTTGTTTTTATTTGTTTCAATTCTCAGTTTTGAAAATGCAAGAAACAGATGAGAAGATTTTGAGAATACATTAGCATGGCTATTGTTTTTCCTTCTCATGCATGCCTTTTTTTCTAAACTCAATTTAAAAGAAAACTTTATTTCTTTGCCACTTGTAATTATATGTTAAAGTAAACTTACACTTGTTAACGGTTTGCATTAATGTTTTACAAATGCCCAAATTTGTATTTTTATGTTGAAACCCTTGTCTCGTATTTAATTTATAAATTTAATTTTAAACCCTTACGTTATTCTAAATTAAAAAAATGTATTTCCTTATGTATATATAATTTTAAAAGAAAATATTAAATTCTTTTATTCATTTTCAAACTATTATATCTTTAAATAAATATTTATTTATACAAATATACAAACATGTATACATATATGTATATTAGAATTTATTGTTTAGAAAGCTTTTTAGAAATTTAACTTATATTAAATTTAAGTCATAACTTCCAAAATACATATTATATATATATATAAATTAGAAAACAATTTCTTATTAACTTTAAAATATAATCTTAAGTCTAATTTATTTATTCTTGAATTTCAAACTCACAATTCGATTTAAAATTAATTATCATATTATTTTTAGCTAAAATCCAGGAATCTTACAGATTCCCCCCTTAAGAAAATTTCGTCCCCGAAATTTGCCAACGAGACAACAAAGAAAAGATGAAAGGTAGAGAAATATCTTTTCAGATCAAACTGAATATCTATTGTACATTTGGCTTACCAAATCAGAATATCAACAATAAATATGAGAACAAAGTCGTACAATATTTCACAAGATACTCGGGTCATCTATTTTATGAAATATGCAAGAACATTGGTTAGTTCGAAGAGATAACTAATCGTTTGTAGAATATATCGAGACCCAGATAATAGATAAATGGATTAAACCTTCCATAATTCTCAAATGCTACGTATGGATTCCAAACTCAAGTCGAAATACCCAAAGTATATATAACTTGTCGCTCTTCGAAGTTTGATACTCACAAGAAATCATAATAGAATTTCAAATTTGGTTTAATCGAAATCGTTTTATTGATACAATTCAAGTTTAGCCTTATATTTGTTAACCGATTTATTCCAAATAAATTTCATTTCGTTAAAGTTGAAACGATAAGCTGATAACGAGAATACGAGATAGGAACTTATCTACACGATTCGTAGTCCATCACCACATTGAAGCTTCTTCCTTGAGCTGCTACGGAGCAATCAAAGAGTTGAAATTGAACGATGATCAAAGGGATTGATAGAGAAAAGTCACTTCCGTTGTTGCAGGGTATCGACCATTTGTACTGGTACTCCCTTGTCCCCTACCTCGTCCTCTTCTTACACTCATATTCACTATCAGTGGATAGTAAGAGAATTTACTAAGGCATGCGAACGGATATCTTAGGGATATACTCATTCTAGGGCATGTGTAACCTATCTCTAATGAGTTACCTAATGTGTTATACTCCTGAGCTAAAGTTTCAACCTTCAGTTCTGATACCAAATGAAACGATCCTGACTTGATCTTCGAAAATCGGCACCGAATACATCATCTATATTCAAATGCCGCAGATTCAAACGTCGAATCTGGTTCGCCGATGCTTATAACACATTAAATATAACAACACAGCGGAAGAAAATGAATATATCAATATAAAAAATTGATACAATATTTGATACAACTGAATATCAAATACAAATGACTATCAATATATCCAAGATAAATACAAGACAATAATAGAGACAACAGCAGCGGAAAGACAACGTCTTCAATGCCAACTGCAAAACTCCATCTCCAATCTAAAGCTAGCTCGAACCCCCAACAAGTTGTACTAAGCAAGGTCAGTCGTCCAAAGACCGAAGGAGATACCAAAGACTGAAAGCTACCAAACCCAAGACTTTGAAGGCTATCGAATCTACACCTATTATTGATTATCTGAAAAACCCAACTCTAGACTGACCGTGTGGAAAATTGTGGGCACCCAGAGTTTAGGAAAAGAACAATAAACTCCAGGTCAGTCATGGGACTGGTATGAGCAAACAAAAATAGTTTATCTTTAAAACAAACAACAAAGGATATTAAAATTTAAATCCGCAATGTTTTTTGGAAAATGAAACTACCATAACGCCTCCCGCCACACACACAATGCAAATGTAGGATTGGAGGAGATTTCTCCTTATGATAGTCAAATATGCTTGATACGCGAAAATCATTTGATATTATTATTAGTGCATAGTGGAAAACATTTGCAAGTATAATATTAATCTTAGCCAGTATAGACATTTCGAACTATGCCTACTATAGCTACCATCTAAACAGTGGCGACCACCATAAGTAAGTGGTAGGTTCTACAACTAAAACTGTACAAGGTGCATGTTGGTGATTGGATTTCCAACAAATGGTCAGGCTAAGGAACTTCCTGCTGCCACATGGGTACGCCTCTAGAGGGACGTCCCGAGAACTTAACCAGCTCCCTGCCAACATAAGGCCGGGTTTACCTCTGTAACTAAGTAACAACTACACGAGCATGCCATCCCTCGGTCGTTTGCGACCTTTATCCGAGGTACCTCTACACCAGCAACTACAAAGCAATCACAAAGTAATAAAATTGCAATGACCACATGAATTAAGTATCTGAGCTCCATACCATGATACCATCCTTTTCCAGAAGGGAATGACACACCCTAAAGGGCGCGACCCTCATAACCTTGCCGCATCTTTCCTGTTTCGACCACTTCCAGGGCGTGAGGTCATAATGCAGTCTCGTCCACAAAGCTACGCTTTATTTAAAAGCCATGCTTTGATCAACAAATGATCACAAATGATCAACAGCACACAGCAGCACTCGGCATGCTACAATACCAAATTAGGAGTATATCACTGATAACTATCAACTAAATAACCTCTGAGCTCGTACGTCTCAAAGAAGGGTGTTAAGCTAAGAGAATAAATTCTCCGTTACCAATAGAAATGTATTTGAAAGAAATCTGTTTTATATCTCATAGTGTAATGTTAGACGTACAACCATACAAATACGTTTTGGGTTCGAATGGAACCGAAGGCACTTCGTCTAATAAAGGAAAAAGCCTTGCGATCCGGGTATCCATAATCCCGATTGGACTCCCCATCACATATGGAGATCTCTATACCGTAGCAACTCAGTGCAGATCCCCATCACATATGGTTATCCTATCATTCTTGAAGACACTCGGTCTTCACCACCCATCTTCAATTTAAACCCATAACGTCGTATCACTATACGGAATGGGTTATATAACACAAAGTCCTCTCCCGGCTAAACAGAATAGTGAGTGCAATATTTAAAAACATATGGATATGGGATTTTAGTTAAGTCACAACTTTTAAAAACCCAAAACCTTTCTTTAAATGGTTTAAACAAATTACCATTTCAAATCTTTAAACAAAAAGATTCATTTCACAAAGTTCACCCAGTTTCACAAAGATCCTTTCATAGATTTTCAAAACAATTTCCATTTCAATTAGGATTAACTCATCCAATCTTTAAATCAAAGATTTAACTTGTAGCTTTCAAACCCGTTTCCAAAGATTTATTCATAACTTAGAAAACCATTTTCATTTCAAACTTGAAATCCCTTTAACACAAATTGGAAATTCATTTTTTATATGAAAGCTTTTATTGTTTGAAAACAAATAGTTTTCGTTTCGGAAAAATCTGATTTCTTTTATACAAGTTAAAATCTTTGGGTTAAATTTAAATTCCCAAAGCAACACTTTAAATGGTTTAAAACCCATATAAACTTGTATAACCTTTTTAAATCATAAATATGATTCAATTTCAAATTTTGAATTCAAATTTAAATCAAATTTCAAAACTAAATCAAGTTATTCAAAAATAACTTTTATCTTTGAAATTCCTTTTCAAAAGATTTTCACTTTAAACCCAATCTATTTCCAAAACCATTGGATTCAAAAATTCAATTTTAAAACTATTTCAAAAATCTATGACTTAACCAATTTCCACGTGCAATCCATATTTGTGTGCGTATAGTGTAGTCTAGGGGTTTCACAAATAGTGCAACATCATCAATCATCACAAATTCAAGCATATCAATATCGATAAGCGGTATAGTCTATAACGCTTATCTATATACACAGCATCACAGATAAATAATATACATTCATCACAGATAAAATAAATTACATTCATCATAGCTTGAATTAAAACAATTCAAATTACAAAGCATCACACAGTAAAGATATCAAACAATTCAAAGCAGTTCATAAAATTTGGACATCCATAAGTAAGGCTAAATTAATTATCGGATTAATTGAAATCAGGTTAATCACTAATCCAGGTTAATTAATCAATCGTAAGTTAATTAACTTTAAATTACTAATTAATCAACCTTTATTAATAAATGAGTAAATCTTTAATCATTATATAATTAATCATTAATTATTTAATTATTCTTTAATTAATTTCCCTTAATTGATTACAATATTTAATTAATCCTTAATTTATAAATCATCCTTTAATCTCTTTCATTAATTAATTAGCATTTTTTAATTATATTATCTCAATCAATTAAATTAATTAATTATCTCTTCGTTAATTACCATTTGATTAATTATCTTTAATCATTTACAATAAGTGATTATCCTAATCGCTTATATTTTATAATTATTAATTAATTTCATTGAGTAATTATACTTTAATCACTTGATTTATCAATCATAAATCATTAATTAATTATCCTGAATTACTTTTATTAAGTAATTATCTTTAGTTTATTAATTATTATTTCTAAACATCAATGAAGGAATTAATTAATTTTTCTTTAGTTCAATCTCAAATTTATTTAATCTTAATTGAATTAAGCAAAGTGATTATCTTTTAAATCAATTTCACAAAATAATTAGCTTTGATTCAATTACACAAAGTGATTATCAATTAACTTCAAAACATTTAATCCTTAAACCTTTATTCTTTGAAACAGAGTTATTTTTAATTCATAAATTAACTTGAGACTTTAAAGTCAAATAACAATTTTAAAACATCATTTTTTTTCTTTCTAAATTAATTAATTTCTTAATCGAACTTAAACTCAATTTTAAAATAATTTGCTTAAATCCTAATCCCAAAACTAAATAAAAACATTTATTATTCTTCAAGAATGAGACGGAAAAGTTTTTCCACTTGATTTAATTAAATTTGAAATAAAAACTTGTTTTGTTTTAAATTTTGAACTGAAAAAATCTTCAAACCCGAGATGACTCAAGTTCTTACTTGAGCCAAATACCATTTTTTCCATGATTAGCTTCGAGCCTCCATCTTTTCTTTGTTTCGAAACCTGTCTTTGTTTTAATTTTTTTTTAACTTTAATGATTTAACTTTTAAACTGTTATAATATTTTGCAACAACCTGGGCCCAAGCCAAATTTCCTCGAGCCCAACTTCAAAAACCCCGAGTATAATCCCGAGTTCAATTCTTCTTCTCCAACCCATCAAAATCCATACCAGATACAAGTGAACAAGCGTGCACATGCACCGAAGATCGATGTCGCCCTGATCGTCATTCCGATCACCAACACATCATCGACGACATTCTGAAGCATCGCGAACACCCAAAACCCAACGTTTCGCCGACAATCAAAATCAAGTTACTCGGCATAACTGAAACCCAACTTGATCAACTAAAACCATCTCACATCGCCAACCACGGCCATCGGAGACCACGTCGTCACGTACAAAACAGCATCCTACATCCACCCTTCTAATCCCTTCGGCCCCATCTAGCTTGATGCGACTATTATGATGATCCGGCCCCAGATTCAACTGCCACCCAAACTAGAATTTTAACCCTAACTCAACGTCAATCAGCCACCCTAATCACTAATAAAATATACCGCTATTTTTCTAATGGTCTCTAACCTCTAAGCTAGCTACCGTCATGATCCCGAGGCCCACCTCCATTTTGATCATCAGAATTTGGTCAAAATATGTTTGTTCAACTAACTCATAATCGAGATTTATTAACTTAAAAATCATAAGACTTCCACCTAAAATCAACATTTTACAATTCAAACGCGACTATGTAATCAGATTTTAAAATTAACATATTCGATTTTTGTGCTTATTTTAAATTATCACTGTTATATATATTTTTCGAAATAAATATTCAACTTAAATGCTAAAAATTATTTTGTAAATAAAATTTTACATTCTTACGATCATTTCTCGTTCAAATATCAAAGCCTATAGGAGATTGGAGGATTAGATTTGGATTTTTAAATGAGTTTCTAAAACCCTGTAACAAGAACAAGAACCTGATTTCCTATATGTCGGCATACACATACACTTCTACAGCATGCGGGCATATACATACAAGCATATTTCATTTCACAGCTTTAAAGATCATCACATAACACTGAGATATAAACATATTAAGGGTTTTTAAAATGATGTTTGCACACCTGTCATGTGAAGACAGAGAAGAACAGAGATTTGGAAATGCAAATTTGAGTTTTAATGCTGGCTTTTTTGACCTGAACTTTGATTCGCTCACTTAATTTGAAATGCTTTCAGTTTGATTTCTTTGCTTTGCTTTATCCCTGGCTTAGTTGCTTTGAACCAAAACTTGAATGCTTTTGATTTAGTTTTGTTTTCCCAGGTTGAAGACTTTGCTTGATAGCTTCAAGTTTTGATTTTGCCTTGCTTTTAAACTGGGCTTTGATTGCTTATAGTTTGATTTCTAACTCGCTTGTTTGATCTGGTTTGAGATGATCTTCAGGCCTTAACTTTTGAATTCAAACGAATATTTGGATTCCCGATTTGTTCTTTGTTTTTATTTGTTTCAATTCTTAGTTTAAAAATGAAAGAAAGAGATGAGTAGATTTTTGAGAATACATTAGCCTGGCTATTGTTTTTCCTTCTCATGCATGCCCTTTTTTCTAATTCAATTTAAAAGAAAATTTTATTTCTTTTCCACTTGTAATTATATGTTAAAATGAACTTACACTTGTTAATGGTTTTCATTATGTTTTACAAATGTCCAAATGTGTATTTTTATGTTGAAACCCTTGTCTCGTATTTAATTTATAAATTTTATTTTAAACCCTTATGTTATACTGAATTAAAAAAATGTATTTCCTTTTTTATATATAATTTAAAAGAAAATATTAAATTCTTTTATTCATTTTCAAACTATTATATCTTTAAATAAATATTTATTTATATAAATAAACAAACATGTATACATATATGTATATTAGAATTTATTCTTTAAATGGATTTTTAGAAATTTAAATTATATTGAATTTAAATCATAACTTCCAAAAAACATATTATATATATTAAAATTAGAAAAAAATTTGTTATTAACTTTAAAATATAGCCTTAAGTTCAATTTATTTATTCTTGAATTTCAAACTCACAATTCGATTTAAAATTAATTATCAAATTATTTTTAGCTAAAATCCATGAATGTTACACAGCCGCTAGATATCTGTGGACTTCCAGGCTTCCACTTTTTTGCACTACTCATTGTGCACACCACCTGCCCGATCGGGTAATATGTCAGTTTGCAATGGCGTAGCATATTCCAAAAAATGCTCTAGTTTATACCGACAAGTATCATGTCGGGGAAATTGCAAATTCTATGGAGATATGGAATCAACGCCATTGTTTTACGCAATTTGAGAGAGAGGCGATCACCCCTCTAGAGATATATATGCGGTGGTATTGGCACATTACGCGTAGATATGTTCTTCAGGCGCCTGTACAGGTTGTTCCCCACCATCCATACACCCCATATGCCCCTCTTGAGAGAAACGTTGTAGGTATACTTAACCCCGTTAATTTAAATATATTTGCAAATAAAGATAACTAATTCTCTTTGCGTTGTACAGACTGATGGCATTTAGAAGGCGTTGGAAACCGTCGAAAAGCTTGAACAATGTCTAGATCACGATGCACAGTCGAAAGGGATGTGCATGAACATCAAAAACATTCAATGCACAGCCTTGGGAAGAAACAAATTAGATAGACCGAGACGTCCTTTCCCCATATAACTCCACCTCCAACAGACATACCTCCACCTCAAGGGGGGCCACCGCCTCTCCTGCTTACTTACAGGAGGCGACACAGAAGAGGTGAAGGAACTTCGTTCGAAGAAGGCCCTTCGACGTCCCAACAATCGAAAGATTTCACCCATGGACCTTCTCAACCATCATGTACATTTGGCCCTTCCACCGAGATCGAGGAAGAAGAGTGCATGTCCCAACGGCCCGAACGTCATCGTCGTCGTTGTATGCCTATGGAACTTCATCGCTTGCGTAGATGATAGGTGCATTATATTGGATATGGCTATGCACTTTTAACTATGTTGTGTACGGTATAGTTGTGTTATTGTCATAGATATGGACATGCAGTTGATAGTTTATTATATACATTGGAATGCGAGTTAAAGATGTTATTGCGTGTGATGCAGTAGAATGTGAATTAAGGATGTTGTTGTATGGTATGGACATGCTTTTGATATCCACATTAACTGTTTCCCACCATATTAAGTCCTCTTCCTAGAGTTGCCAGGAAGCTATCAATCGTATCTGATTATCTTCTAATTTTAGTCCTTTGAAAATCCTTTCGCACGATCGGATCCAGGCTTGTGCTTCGATAATAGTTTCCTTGCCAGTGAATGGTTTTCCACCAAGTTTAGAAAAACTTTGATATAAATCAGTCAGATTTGGTTGAGGTTGAGTGGAAATATCTGTTGTTACTGGCTTTGGCCAGTTGAAGTGGTACTTTCCCGTCCCTACCTCATCCTCTTCTTCCACTCATTCTTACTATCTGTAAATAGTAAGAAAACCGATTTACGCATTCGGATGAGATATCTTAGGGAATAACAACAGTTAAAGAGTATAGACTGAGTAATTTGGGTTTCTGTTTCACGGGTTGTACTCATTCTAGGGTATACTTCAACCTATCTCTAATGATCCATCTAAAATGTTATACTCCGTAGCTAAAGTTCTTACTTAACCTTTAGCTCTAATACCACTTGTGACGAACCGAACTCGATGCCCGACAAACGAAATCGAATCCGTATCGCCGGAGCTTGCAACAACATTAGATGATAAGCAACACAGCGAAAACAAAAGATAATAACATTGATATACGATATATATATACAATGTGATATACATCGTGATACAATAACCCAACACCATCAGAGAATGATACAGTAGAACACTACAACGGATAAACATCTCAACATGAGCAAAGTCTTCAAGAGAAACCAATACTGCAACTCCAAACCAAACTCCAAAGCCAAAGCTTTGAACTTCAAGCTTGAACCATCATCAATGCTGAAGTGAAACAAACTCCATCCCAATGCGATTGCCAAACCAAAGACTTCAATGATCCAAAAGCTGAAGAAGACCTCCAAATGCTACCAAACTAAAGACTTCGAAAGCTATCGAATCTATACCTGTTATTGGATTATCTGAAAAACCCAACTCTAGACTGCCCGTGTGAAAATTGTGGGTACCTAGAGTTTATGAAGGGAACCATAAACTCCGGGTCAGTCATGAGACTGATATGAGTAAATAAAAACATTTTATCTTTGAAATAAGCAACAAAAGATTTTAAAATTTTAAATCCGCAATGCTTTTTGGAAAATGAAACTACCATAAGGCCTCCCGCCGCACACACCATGCAAACACAGAATTGGAGGAGATTTCTCCTTATGATAATAAAAAATGCTTGATACGCGAAAACCATTTGATATAATTATTAGTGCATAGTGCAGAAAAACCTTTCGAAGGTATAATATTAATCTTAGCCAGCATAGACATTTCGAACTATGCCTACTATAGCTACCATCAAACAGTGGTAACCACCATAAGTAAATGGAAGGTTATACAACTAAAATTGTACAAGGCGGGTGTTGGATGATTGGGTTTCCAACAAATGGTCAGGCCAAGGAACTTCCCATTGCCACATGGGTACGCTTTTGGAGGGACGCCCTGAGAGCTTACCCAGCTCTCTGCCAACACAAGGCCGGTTTATTCCCTTCTCGGGAGTAAAACCTAGGATATGCCATCCCCGGTCATTTGCGATCTTTAGCCAAGGATCCTCAACCATAAAGTAACATCACACAATAATAAATTTACAGTGTCTGCATGGATTAAGTATCTGAGCTCCATACCATGATACCACCCTTTTCCAAAAGGAATGGACATACCCTAGGGGCGCGACCCCTGCAACCTTGCCGCATCTTTCCTGTTTCGACCATTTCTAGGGAGTGAGGTCCTGATGTAGTCTCGTCCACAAAGCTACACTTTTTCATAAATCCATGCTTTGATCAACAAATGATTAGTAGCACTTTGTATGCCACATTACCAAATTGGCAATGTGTCACTAGTAACCATCAACTACATAACCTATACGCTCGTACGTCTCAGAGAAGGGTGTTAAGCCAAGAGATTAAATCTCCGCCACTAAATAGAAATGTATTTGATAGAAACCGGCTTTACATCTCAAAGTGTAATGTCAGACAGACATCCATACAAGTCTGCTCCGGGTTCGAACAGAACCGAAGGCACTTCCAAAGAAGCCCTTGCAATCCGAGTATTCACAATCCCGATCAGACTCCCCATCACATCTGAAGATGTCTGTACCGTAGCTACTCAGTGCAGAGTCATTCGACGGGTTATCCTTTCATTCTCGAAAACATCCGGTCTTCGCCACCGGTCTTCAAATGTTATCCATAACGTTGTATCATTATTCGGAATGGGTTATATGACACAAGGTCCTCTCCCGGCTAAACCGAACAATGAGCACAAAATTTAAAAACGTATGGACATTGGGATTTCAGTTAAGTCACGACTTTAAAACCGAAAACCTTTCCTCCAAATGGTTTAAAAAAATTAACACTTTCAAATCTTTAAACAAAAAGATTCACTTCACAAAGTTCACTCAATTTTCACAATGATCCATTCACATATTTTGTAACAATTTCCACTTAAAATTGGATTAACTCATCCAATCTTTAAATCAAAGATTTAATTCATAGCTTTGAAAATCGTTTACAAAGATTCATTCATAACTTGGAATACCATTTTCATTTCAAACTTGAAATCCCTTTAACAGAAATTAGAAATTCTTTCCTTATATAAAAGCTTTTATTATTTGAAAATAAATATTTTTCGTTACGAAAAAATCCGATTGTATTTGTACAAGTTAAAGGCCTTGGGTTGAATTTAAATTCTCAAAACAAGACTTTTAAATTGGTTTAAACCCATATAAACACATTTATAACTTGTACAACATTTTCAAATCATAATTTCCAAACATAGATTTAATTTTGAATTTTAAATTTAAATTTAAATTAAATTATTTAAATTCCTAAAACTTTATCAAGTTATTCAAAATAACTTTTATCTTTAAAACTCTTTTTCAAAAGCTTTTTACCTTTAACCCAATTCCATTTTCAAAACCTTTTGGATTCAAAATTTAACTTTAAAACCATTTCAAAAATCTATGACTTAACCAATTTCTTCGTGCAATCCATATTTGTGTGTGTATAGTGTAGTCCAGGGGTTTTACACGATAGTGCAACATCATCAATCATTGCAAATACAATCACAGCAATATCGATAAGCGATATAATCCTATAATGCTTATCTACATACACAGAATCACAGACAGATAATATAAATGCATTATAGATAAATAAATTACATTCATCACAGCTTGAATTAAAACAATTCATATCATACAGCATCACATCGTAGAGATATCAAACAATTCACAACATTCAATAGAATACAGTCATCCATAAATAAGGTGAATTGATCATCTGATTAATTGAAACCAGATTAATCACCAATTCTGGTTGATTAACATTAGTTAAGTATAATTTATGTTAATTAATCATCATTTAATTATTTATTAATTAACCTTAATTAATGAATTAATTGACCTTTAATTACAAAAGAATTCATCTTAATTAATTAATTACCCTTAATTAATTAATCAATTAATTAACCCTTAATGAATTATCATTTAATTAATTGATCCTAATTAATTTAAAATAAGTAATTATCCCTAATTACTTAATTAACTTTTACCATTAATTAATTACTTTCATTAATTAACTAACCTTTAATTAATTAATTACTTCTTAGGTAAATTACATTTATTATATTAATTAATTATCCTTGATTAATTAACCTTTAAAAACTTAATTAATCAATCTTTTAAGCATTAATTAATTTACTTTAATTATTTTCATTAATGTAAAAGATAAACCAATTATCTTTATTATTTAATTCTTATTTAATAACCTTTGGAAATAAATCATCATCAATGCATTAATTAACTTAAGGTCTTTAAGTTAGATTAAGGATTATAAAACATTTTATTTTCTCATTATTCACTTAATTACAAAAATTAAGTTTATAAACTTTAAAACAAAAGTTATATAGGTTAAAACACTTTTAACTTAATAAATTTAAAATAATTTATTTTAAAAACAATTTGAGATTAAATTAAATAATCACCTAATATTTAATTATTCAAATCAAAATAATTTACTTTCAAAACACATTTGTATTTAGAGTCTCCATATTTTAAATTTTGTTTTAAAATCTTGTAAAATATTTTTATGTAAACTTGCTAATTTTCGTTTAACTTTGAAAACTTTGATTTGCAATTTGTTTTTAAACTCAAACATTTTCCTTTTTCCTTTGAATTTTAAAAACCCGGTAACTTATTAACAAACACGAGCCAAACGCCTGATTTTACTGGGCACAATTTCGAGTCACCCCTTCTTTTATTTTCCCCGAGTTATCACGCGATTCTCTTCGAGTTCATCCCTGAGTCGAATACTTCTTCTTTAACCTGAACTTCGCCAGAAACTAAGGAGTACACCATGAACGTGAATGGAAGATCCATCAACTCCGATACCTCCAAAGGCTACTCTCAAGTCATCGATCAACCCATCGTCGCACATGACCATCCAAACTCACCAATTCACCAACAAATCGAAATTGAACAATACCGATCATTAGGATCAAAACTTGATTGACCAAACTACTCGCCGATGTCGATCTCGTCGACTGAAAATCACGGCACTCCTCTAGAGCAGCTTCACACATCCATGCAACGGTCCCTACACCTGCGATCATCTCCGATGATCCCATGATGACACACGATATAACAACCCTGTATTTTGTGATTATTTTAATTGTATATTTTAATTTTTTAATTGAATTTCTGATTTAAAAGCTTTATTTTACTTATTTGAAATGGATAAATTTTGTTATTTTAAAATAAAAACTTTGATTTTGATATGAATTATTATTCCAAAACGTGACTAAAAAGAATATTTTCCAAAAAGTGAATTTTGGTCAATATGGTCAACTTTGACTTTCAAATTTAGAAATTTGAAAATTTTAATTTTATATTTTATTATGAAATTAAATAAAATTTTTAGAATACTACTTTTTACTTTTTCGTTTCGTTGAAATCTGATTTATAATGTGAAAGTTATGCCTTTTTAACTGTTGTGTGTAATATGTTGTATTTAACAAAATTGTTTATTTTAAATTGTATAAATAACATTTTATTTGGTCATGTAATGTTCTTATTTATGTTGATATGGGTAAAATAACATGTTATGTATATATTTTGGATTTAAAACATTTTAAAGTGTAATTGACATTTTCCAGTGTCAGTTGTATTTTTGTTTACAATTTCTAATTTCCAGTTTCAATTAGTTAAAGAAATTCTTTTTTTATTTTTCTACTTTCTTATGACCTTATTTTATCTCATTTCCACTTTATTTTGTTCCTCATTTATTTGTTTATTTGACTTTTTATTTTTATTTTAAAGCGAAATAGAAATTTTCTAAGGCCAGTGATATTTTATTTGTATGTTTTAAGTCCTGTTTCCAATTTTTAAATAATTTCTTTAGCTCTTTTTCTATTTTCTCTAATTTAAATTATTTTTTTCATTTTAGAAATTATGAGTGAAGTATTTTATTTCGAAATTTTGTTTTAGAATATTTTTAAAATGAAATAGAAATTTTTCTAAAGCTTGTGATGATTTAATTGTAATTTTTGAACTCTTTTTTCAAATTTTAAGCAATTTCTTTAATTCTTTTTGCATTTTCTTTAAAATTTATTTATTTTTATTTTATATTACTTTGTTTCGGTTTTAAAGTCAATTTCTGATTTTATTTTTTATTTGAATTAAAGAAAAAGAAATATGAAAGGTTTAAAGAGCTTTAATAACTTAAGTCTTTTTATTTGCCAAAGTCCCTCCAATTCCATAACCTATCATTTACTCTTTTTTGGCCATAATACCTCATTGTAGACGTGAGTTTCTTACTTCACTTTCACGTGAAAAAATACTTCATCCCTCATTTTTCACGGCTAAGGAAAAAGAATGGTAATGGCCTCCTTCCTTTTCTATTTTTCTTCTTCTTTCCCTTATGTTTTGCCTTGTTTTCTTTGATTGCTTTGCTTAGCCACCCCTTACTTGCCACGGCCACTACCTCCACCACCTCCTCCTCTTCACCATCCACCACCTAACATCATCTCCTCCTCTGACTTGACCAGGCCGCACCCTTCTCCTTGACAAAACTCCACACAAAAGCCTTGAAAACTCCTTAAAAACATGTTAGCCTAGCCTAGTTGCTTCACCACCTTCATACATCACCTTGGCCACCATCATAGCCGCCACCACCTTTCCACGACCACGACACACCACTCCAACATTAGTCCAGGCCTGAAACTCCTATGGCTGAGGCCAACCCTCCTTTGGACGAGCCAATATGGTGAACCAAAACCATCCTATGTTACTTGCCTCTTTGTATTCTCATGCCTTGTAACCTCACCACTTCAATGCCTTGTAGCCGTGCATTCTAGTGTCCATACCAGAGCCAAAATATGTCCAAACCTGAGCCAAAAAATCCCCTAGGCTGTGCAAGCAAATGTAGAAAGCAAGGCAAAAGTTGTTGCATTCAAATCTCTTTTTATTCCAAAGTTATATCAACTTAAAAATGGTATTGAATTTTAATTTGTTTTGATGTTTGTTTTGGGTTGTAACACAAGATTTGTAGCATTGGATCTCGCTCTCCACTCAAATCCATAGTCTTGTTATCGTGATTTAATTCCGTCGTGTCATTTGTATTGCAATCTCCAGCTATAGAGGTGAGTAAATCTCACACAACATTTTATACTTATGCAATTGTGAAGCGACAACAACTGAATGTGTAGAATTACATGTGATGTTATGACTGCCTATGATTATTTATATATGATGTTAAACCTATTAATTTACATATCATCTCATCTGTTACTGTTGTATATTGTTAACTGTTCATTTATATCTATTTATCACACTGCAAGTTTCCTATAGATTAGGTTCACTATGGGTTGAAAAGATACATATCCGAACGGACTTTAAAATAGGAAAAAATCATTATGGGCTGAAATGGTAGGCCTGAATGATTTTTATTTATTTATTTTAACTTGGGATTGTGGATTTGAAATGATAGAACCCGAATTTTCTTTGTAAACTGCGGATTGAAATAATATATATCTGTATCACTTGACCTAGGTTAGAAAATTATGTACAGGCCCGTGGGTATTTTATAAAGTATTTTTAATATTTTTAAATATTCTTAAAAGTGTAAATTTATGAAAATTTGAATTTTTAATGTTAAATAAGAAATTTTGATTTTTCTATAAGTTAAAAATATTGAATAATTAAATGATTAAATTGAATTTTTGAAATATAACTTAAATTTGGAAATTTGGACTTTGGCTTTTAAAATGACATTTAAGTTATATAAATAAAATTTTAAGTAGTTTAAAATGTAAATTTATGATAATTTGATTTAAATAGATTTTAAAGTGTTTATGTTTTTTTATAAGTGGAAATGTTAAGTAAATTGAATTTCGGAAATATAACTTAAATTTTGGAAATTTGGAAAATTTTGGTTTTAAAATGGTATTTAAGTTATATAAATAATATGGAAATTTAATTTAATTTGGAAAATGGTAATATGATAATTTGATTTAAATTTGAATTTAAGTGATTTGTTAAAGTATTATTGATTTTTCCTATGAATTTAAATAGTTAAATAAATGAATGCTTAAATGTGTAATTTTAAAATACAACTTTACTTGGAAAGGTGAAATTTGGTTTAATTAAAGGTTTTAGTTAAATGAAATCAATTGGAAATTTAGATTAATTTGTGAAATGATAAAAAAATGTAAGTGTTAATAAATTGCATATGTAAAGGAAAGGAAATCATACACTTGAATTTGTTAAGTGAAATTTTTGAAAATTTGGATTTTTTGTAAAGTTTACTTTATAAAATCATAAGTTGAAAGAGTATTTTTAATGTACATTTTTGAATGTTAAAAATGTGATTTTATAACCTTTAAAGGGGTTAAATTGAAGTTTATTATTTGCTGGAAATACATTAAAATCTGAAAAATACTTTTACTAGCGTTCAGAAATGCTATGGTTTCTGTAAATGAACTAAGAACCTAATAAAAAGGCTAATATAGCAGTTTTGAAATGCTGTAGTTGCTGAAATGAACTAAAAGGCTAACGCCTTAATAAGGGTCTATTACAGCAGTTCTGTAAATGCTGTAGTGGTCTGCTGTCTTTACTGAAATTAAAAAAACTTTAATTTGAAACCTAGCTATTACATCATTTCTGGAAATGTTGTCTTTGCTGTTTTAAAGTAAAAATTCAACTAAAATGAGATTTAACAGCAGTTTTAAATGCTTTCTTTGCTGAATTAAAATATTTTTTAAATATAACAGCGAAAGGCTGAAAATTTCAATGTTTATAGTTTTTAACTAAGTAAATGATCTCAGAATGGTCTGAAACTTTGGAAATTGAATACTTGATTTGAAAGAATAATAACGTCACTTTTAAATGATTTAAATGAATAAATTTAATTGGAAAATAAATTATTTTAAAGGTTATTTGAAAGGATAATAAATGAATGTTATCTTGAATTTAGAAGGTATTTAAAGTTGAATATTTGGATTTGAACTTGTATGATGATTTGAAAATAAAGTTTTGAAAGATATGATATTTTGATATTAAAATGATTTGAAAATGAAATTCTGAAAGATATGATATTTTGATATTCAAATGAATTGAAAATGGAGTTCTGAAAGATATGATATTTTGATATTAAAATGAATTGAAAATGGAGTTCTGAAAGATATGATATTTTGATATTAAAATGATTTGGAAATGAAGCTTTGAAAGGATATGATATTTTAATGTTTTAAAATGATATGAAAGGAAGTTTTGAAAGGATATGATAATTTAATATACTGAAATGGTTAGGAATGACTGGATATTTATTTTGATAAATATTTGAATTTAAGAGATGTGGTATGTTGATATATTGAATTGGTTTGGAAATGATTTAATCTTTATTTTTGATAAAGATTTGGATTGAAATGATATTTTATTTTGAAATATAAAATATTATTTTTAAGTTATGACCACGGGTTATAATAACGATTGGTTGGCAAAGAGACCGGGATCGGATATGGGCATACTCTCTGTCGATACCCAAAACCACTTTGACAACCGTGTGCGCGGTGGAATTCCAAAATGAAGTAGGATGGTGGCGACGTTCTTGAGGTATATTACGTGGACCCAACTCCCGTGAGTTGGCATAAGGTGGCAAAAACAGGAGCGGTCTCGGGCCAAAAGGGGTAGCTCCTCTGGTCGGACGCATTTCTTCGGTACCATTATATTGTTTTTGTGATTGTTTGGGCGCCACTCCGATTTTGGGAATGTATTTCAAGGTGGGCGTATATGGCTGCTGCGTTACCACCAGCCCAAGTGTCGTAGTTGTTATATCTACTATGGCATTGCCTTGTGTGCCGTGTCACCTACCCTATCGAGCCTTTATTACAAGTTTGGTTTTCTCCTGTAGCCCATGCGTATCTTCTCGTAGTCTCCTGATTAGGAGATATGCAAATATTGGATGGACTACTGGGACTATTACGTATTAAGGTGGAAAATGTAAAGCCTTAATGCTATTTAAAAGTATGTTTATTTTACTGATAGACACTATTATAATAGTGCAATATTACTACATAGTAAATAGTTTAACGGATCCTTAGAGGATGGGCGGTCCCATGCATCCTTTAAGTTACTTGTACTTTTACTACAGTTCACTTGAGTTGGTTTACACTGTATAAGTATGTACGTCCTGACTCAAGTGTTTTTGTTTTTATTTACACTCGGGTCAGCCTGAGTATTCACAGATTTGGATTTCCACTTTCTGAAGATTTGGAATCGCTGGAGATTATTTGCTTGTCCAGTTTTATCTATTTTGTTAACGCTTAAATTTAAACGCCAACACCCTAGTGTATAAGATGTGATTGTGAAAGCACCACCCACTTGTATGGGAATCAGAAATAAGCAGAAAGTATGTAGAAAAACAGTAAGAGACACAGTATTTATAGTGGTTCGGCTTAGGATCAAGCCTACGTCCACTTTGAAGCTCTTTATTGTTTATTTAGATACAGTTTTTTACAATCAACTCCGATTACAACACACTTAGACAAATATCTCAAACCCCGATGTAGAAGAATCCTTTGAATGCATGATGAATGAGTTATTTTTCTTCACGAGATTTGTTGAAATGTCTTTGGTGATTGGAGTGATAGAAATGTTGCTTGAGTGTTGCTTGAAGTCGAGACAATAGCAGAGTAATGGCCCGTAGGAAGTCAGTCCCCAAAAGTCCTTTGAACGTTGGAAGTGGCTACGTATTTATAGGCAAACTTCCTAGGCTGAAATTGCAAAGTCATGAGTCGTGGTCGACTCATCATGAGTCGTGACCGACTCATGATGAGTCGTGAGTCGTCTGCAAGTCACTTCTTTGCAGCATGATCTTGAACTTGCCTCTGAGTCTTGTGTCGTGTGTCGGCCCATCTTTTGAGTCGTAGCGGCCTCTTGAGTCGTTGAATTGGTCTAGGCCTTGAGTCGCAGACCCTGCTGAGTCGTTAATCCACACTGTACCTTTAAAGCACTAGCTCGCTGAGTCGTTGCCACCAATGAGTCGCTGACTGCCCTACATGTTGAGTCGCTGACGCTTTAACTTATTAGGCTCCTTAAGTCGTGAGTCGCTCCTTTGAGTGGCCTTATAGGATGAGTCGTGGGCTAGTTGAGTCGCTAGTCTTGATGAGTCGGCACTTACTGAGTCGCTCCTTTACATGAGTCGGTAACTATTATGGGTCGTAGGCTCCTTGAGTCGCTCGGCGTTAACAATTGCCCCTCGAAGTACACGCTTATATCATGAGTCGTGTGCTTCGACTTTCTTCTTGAGTCGTGACCGACTCAGGGCGGCCTATGACTCGTGAGTCCTTTCTCATTCTCCCCTGCCTTGTATATAAGCTATTGCGTTGTTCTTCTTCCTCACTTGATCTCTGTCTCATCATCTTGTGACGCCATTAACGCATCTTTGAATCTCATTTCCGAAGGCGAATTCAACCCTGCTACTCTCCGATTCATCCCAACCATTATACTTCGTAAGCAAATTCAATCTTAATCCATAATAATCAACGTTGAATCACAAATTCTCATCTTTCGGCTTTAGTTTGTTTTCATGTGCTGCGCTTCACTTTGAATTGTTGTAATCGATTCTAGATCACTATTCGATACGCGAGTTCAGCAATGCACTGAATTTAAGATCGATGCGAAACATTTCAGATTGTTTCTCGGGTGATTTGTTGGTATGGAAGGACGATGGGCTCCATTGGGAATGTGACAGATCCTTGTTGCCTTAGCATTACCGGGTTAGTGGATTGAGACAGGAAAAGGGGGGCTGTGAGATGAGGCGTGATGAGGAATTCCAAGAGTTAGCGAATTAGGTTTTGCCTTTCGACCACTGATTTTGAAAAGCCTTGCAATCTCAGCCGTATACGACTCAATGCTTTAGCCATAAACCGTAGATGACTTAAACTATAAGTCGCGAACGACTCAAGCCATGAGCCGTGAACGACTCAGCACTTGGGTTACTTTCCATGACTCAACCTTTCAAACTATACACGACTCAAACCATAAGCCCTGAACGACTCAGTACTTGAGCCTCTTTTCCATGCTTGAACCTATGACCGACTCAACTAAATGCCTCCTTAGATTTGAGTCGCGGCCGAGACAGGATTTAAAGAAATTTGCATTGTTCTGATTTGAGGCCTTTTCCTTCATGCACATTACAACTTATAGAACTTAACTTAACTCGCCGCATATCCTTTAGGCCGTAACCGAGTCATCCAAATAACCAATGACTTAGCTTAACCAATACAAAGAATTATTGAGTCGTTGACGACTTAACACTTGTAAATTTTGCTTGAACTTTGAACTGTTGAACTTTGTCGTATTTTTTCCACAGGTCACTCTTGCAAGCTAATAACCTGTCTAACACAATGTTTACAGAAAATTGGGACGAATATACTGTCATTGATTGCCCACACCGAATGACAGATTAGTTAACGATAGATGATTAACTTGAATGAACTGCATATATGAAGTGCCTTTAATATATCTATTTCAAACAAAATATCAAAGCAATGCTGAAGTAGTCAATTGAAATCGACTTGCTTGCACTAATATTATGTTTGAACTTTTAAGTTAACAAGTTCTGAAATGTTTACCATCGATCAAGCATCGATTAGTGTAATCCTAGTTATATATACTTGTCACTTTTCTAGTCTTGCACAACACTTCACACTTTTTAGGAAACGCGCACCTTCGCATTTGAACATCCAGTTGCTTGTGTAGAATGACTTCTCATCAAGAAGAGCCGATGAGTCAGACTGAAGATACCTTTCCGGTAGCTATTCCTGTGGATAACCCTCCAGAGAGAATACCAACAACTCTGAATCAACGGACGTTTAATCAATTGTGCGTCCAGTTTGGCATCGATGATGCTGACGCCTTACTACCGGGGCCAAATGATACTGCCGATAGGCCACCTCTTGGTTTTGTTGCTGTCAATCGCCAAATGTGCTTAAATGGCGCTATTCCTCCTTTTAACGACTTTCTTCAACAGTTCTTGCTTCGGCTGTCTATCTCTCCATTCCAATTACACCCCAATGGCTATGCTATTCTGATGGGGTTATGTGTTCTATTTAGGAGAACCTTGGATCGACTACCAAGCTTCGGGGAGATCTGTTATTTTTGCTCATTTACAAAAATTAAAGACCATCCCTCCATTGTGGTTATAAGAAGCGCTCGAAACCGCAAACTTATTACTGATCTCCCCGAAAGCGCTCACGGATTTTTGAATCAGTTTTTCTTCGTTCGTTGCCCTCCAGGGTTTTATGCCATCTGGAGAGTAGGAAGTAAGATTTCCTGTCTATATTCTTTCCGCTTTGAAGCCATTTTTGAGATCCGAACTTTTAGTTGCTAACTTCATTCTTTGTTCCTGTTTTAGCGCTTCCACCCCCTACCAGGGACCCAAGTTTTAAGCAAATTTTAGAAAGATTAAATGCTGTGCCGGCAGAAGAAAGGAGCATAAAGTTTCTGCTAAGCGATGAATTTTTACACCAATACGGACTTCTCCATCCCTCTCGCTTTACTCAGCCTCATGAAGCCCCGACTGAAGTTCCCGATTCTCCGACGAAAACTCTCGACGCCTCGGTCTCCACTAAAGATCGTGTGCAGGGAGAAACTTCTACTGGAACTCCATTAGTGAAGTGCTCTACTCCACGAGACGACACGGGGCCATCCGAAAAGTCCGCGCTTCCCCCCATTACTGAAGAAGAAGAGGAGCAACCTTCCCAAACTATGAAAAATGCCGATAAAGGAACTGATGGAGGGAACCAGGCTAGGCATGACGATGATGATGTCTTTGGGGATTTAAGTGACTTATTTATCTCTTCCCAAGAGCTCTCTAAAGATGATCCTGCTCGTGGTAAAGTTATACCTCCAACAATTGAAGCGACATCTGCCCTCCAACTGACTCCAACTCCTTTATCCCAAGAATTGCCACCGATAGCGAAACCTATTACATCCCCCCAACTGAGAAGTGGTTCGTTAGCCCAACGCGAGTAGTTTGCACTTCACACACCACTTAAGAATTTTCCAGCACACTTATGCACTTATCTTCTTATGCTTTAAAGATTTCTGAAGCTTATCTTTTCTTATTTCAGATTCTCCAATGACACGCGGTGGATCATACTATCAAGATTTTCAACGCTATGGTGGGCGTGGACAGTATAATTATGGGCGCTACTTCTCTTCCTATAGGGAGTCTGATGAAGAGAGGGCTGCTCGAAAAGCTCGGGAAAGGAGGGATGCCGAAGAACGTCGTGATAGAAGGGATAGGGATGAGCATCGCGACTCCCCGCAGAGAGGTGACGATTCCTATAAAAGGAAATCACACGATGACCGGGGAAAAGGTCATGTAGTAGAAGATTCGAGCAAACGAGCTCGACATGGTGAGAGACATGCTTCCACCACTCCCGACAAGCCTACTGCCCCTGCCCCTCTTGATATTTCTTCCGACTCTCCTGCTCTCGGAAAGGAGGACATCCAGACAATAATAAGCAGGCCTAAATTTCAAGTGGGGCCTGGCCCAGCCACCTTACAAAGTCGCTTTCCACAATGGTGCTTAAAAGGCGTGAGATTCGATCTTGACCTGGTTCCAATCGACAAGCCCGCCATGCTGCGAAATCTTGACGCTGTTAAACTTGACATCGAGAGGATGTCAAACTGGCAGAAGCTTGTTGATGAGCTTCAACGAGTTAACCGCGCCAACTTAGAGGCCATGCTCACCATGGAAAATGATAAGGCTGAGTGGCAAAAGGTCCTTGAGCAGCATGATACCGAGATGAGAAGCATTACTTCCTACAACGAGGAGCTTGAAGCAAAGGTCGAGAAGTTGAGAGATGAGCTTGCTGCTTCCTCTACCTCATATTCTCAAAAAGAAGAAGTGCTTCTCAGACAGGTAAGAGATGCTCATGCCAGCCAACGGGATGCTGAGGATAGGCTCGAAGCTCAGAAAAGAATTAATGAGGGCTACATTACTGATGTTGCGGAGCTCCAAATGAAAAACAAATCCCAGGAAGCGGAGATACAAATGCTCAAACTTCAGCTTTCTAAAACGGAGAGGGAGCGCGATGAGGCCGTCGCCGGCAGAATCGCAGCTGAGGAATCTCACGAGGAGACTAAGAATAGCTTTGGCTCGACACTATTCGACTTCTACTTACATAGCGTCTTGGGGCGTGGAAGCCTTGCTTTTCTAGGTCCCAAGTACGAGATCACTTTAGCCGAAGTGTGGGAGGCTGCCCTCGATATGCTTGGTGCTGAGGGTGCTGGTTATGATGAGTCAGCCTTGGAAAGGCATTATTTTGATGAGGACGCTCGCACTGCTCTCGCCAGGGGAAAGGAACAACTTGCTAAACTAAGAACCGAAGCGACAGAAGGGGGGCAGGTTGAAGGAACTACTTCAACTACCCCGGTTCAGCCACCTTCTTTGTCCGAAATCAACATCATTGGTTCCAGTTCCCATTTTGCTTCTCCTACCAAAATTACTACTGAGATTACAAGTGTACATGGTGGAGATGAGGGCGATGAGAGCGCTGACGCGCAAGCATATGAAGTTGATATCAGGAGATCAGCTTCACCAGGTAACCTCACTGTTAATCCCGCCACTGTCAATTCTGTTCAAGCGGGTTATTCATTTGCTTCACATGAGTTTCATGAACTCCTTGGTTATCTTCTCAATCTCGATGAGCCTTCATCTCCTCTCTCTACTAACTTTATTGGTGAGCCTTCATCTCCTCTTTTTACTGACTTTAACCTCTTTTCTTCTGTAGAGAAAGCACCAAGTACTGCTCAAACTTCTACTCCTCCGGTTATCCTTCCTCCATCTCTTCAGGTGGCGCCTCCTACTGCCTCGCAACCCAGATCACAGGAAGAACAAATAGAGGCTCTTCACGGCTTGGATGATCCCGTCGCTTCGCAAGAGCAGAAAGATGAGAGACTTGAAGGAGGTGATATATCCCCGGAGCGAACTCCTTCTGACGACGTTGTTCTATCTAAACTTGTCACTCCGGGGAGTGAGTCTTCCTCGCAAAGGAGAAAGAAGCGTGGGACATCCAAGAGGAGGGGGAAGAAAATCATCGCCACTGAAGAGGAGCCGGAAGTTGAACCGGTTGCGCCTTCCTCTCCTACTTCCCTTATGCCCACCGATCGTCCTGAAAAACTGATCATCCGGCCGGGTAAAGGGTCTAAAGGCAGCAAAAAGAAGTGAAGATCTTTAGTTTCTAGTTTTTTGTGTTTTGCATGTACTGGCCGAGAATTGTGCGGGTACCGGCCCCCGCTTTTCTTTATTTTGAGACCTGTACCTGCACTATAATTGAATAAAATGATTCTTCGTTTGTACAAACTTTTGTTTGAATTAGAGAGTACATTTGTTATTCGTTTTGGCATGAGTTCATTTGATATTGCAGCGAGCTCATGGTATGTTACTTGAGCGTTACCTTTTGCTGGTTTAGTTATATCATACAGTGTGTAATTATACTATATTGCCCCCATTCCATAAGTTTGCTGCAATATTCTATACTTCGAGGGGACTTGCACTCTTATTTGCTAAAGAATAATTATGTTATTTTTATTTTAAAAAGAATTCTTGTAGAGTACAACCCCCTTCGTATGAGTTTCTACGCGCTTTGTCCTTTGAAGAAATCACTTCTTTCTTTTTGCTTAAGTACATTTTCTTTTTTGCCGAGTGATTTCTTTTATGTAGCAAAGCGGACCTCTGAAGGGTACTTTAACTCCTTTTCTCTTCTCTTCTTCTTTTTTTTTTTTTTTTTTTTTTTTTTAAAGAAGATCATTTTCCAGAATAGGTAAATTACTTTTCCTTTGTGAGTTAAAGCATGCCCCTGATGAGGATTTTTTTTTTTTTTTTTTTTTTTTATATATGGAAAGTTGTACCTCTGAGGAGGGATTTTTTCACGTTTCAACACTTGAAAGTTTTATTTCAATCTCGGCGAAACGTGTACCTCCAAAGAGTTTTGCATTAGAAAGTCTTTCCACGTTTCAACACTTGGAAGTTTTATTTCAATCTCGGCGAAACGTGGGCTTCCGAAGAGGTCTTTCTTCTTGATTGTTCCTCCGAAGAGGTCTTTATTTTGCTTGTCTTTCAACTCCGGTGAAGTGAAATTCCGAAGAGCGGCTGTTACACTTCAACTCCTGGTGAAATATGCCCCCGAAGAGGTCTTTATTTTGTTTGCATTTCAACTCTGGTGAAGCGCAATTCCGAAGAGCGGCTGTTACACTTCAACTCCTGGTGAAATGTGCCCCCGAAGAGGTCTTTATTTTGTTTGCATTTCAACTCTGGTGAAGCGTAATTCCGAAGAGCGGCTGTTACACTTCAACTCCTGGTGAAATGTGCCCCCGAAGAGGTCTTTATTTTGTTTGCATTTCAACTCTGGTGAAGCGTAATTCCGAAGAGCTGCTGTTACACTTCAACTCCTGGTGAAATGTGCCCCCGAAGAGGTCTTTATTTTGTTTGCATTTCAACTCTGGTGAAGCGTAATTCCGAAGAGCGGCTGTTACGCTTCAACTCCTGGTGAAATGTGCCCCCGATAGGGTTTGCATCGCCTGGAAGTTACTCTCTCATGGTTGGAGGGTCATGACTTCTCCAATCTTTTTTGTTGAGTAGAGAACTTTCTTTTTTGTGGCATATATCCCATTAGGGGTCTTTGTAGAGAAGCATTTGGCCTCTGAAGAGGGCTTTTGGCCTCCGAAGAGGGCTTTGGTCTCTGAGGAGAAGCATTCGGTCTCCGTAGAGAAGCATTCGGCCTCTGAAGAGGGCTTTTGGCCTCCGAAGAGGGCTTTGGTCTCTGAGGAGAAGCATTCGGTCTCCATAAAGAAGCATTTGGCCTCTGAAGAGGGCTTTTGGCCTCCGAAGAGGGCTTTGGTCTCTGAGGAGAAGCATTCGGTCTCCGTAGAGAAGCATTCGGCCTCTGAAGAGGGCTTTTGGCCTCCGAAGAGGGCTTTGGTCTCTGAGGAGAAGCATTCGGTCTCCGTAGAGAAGCATTCGGCCTCTGAAGAGGGCTTTTGGCCTCCGAAGAGGGCTTTGGTCTCTGAGGAGAAGCATTCGGTCTCCGTAGAGAAGCATTCGGCCTCTGAAGAGGGCTTTTGGCCTCCGAAGAGGGCTTTGGTCTCTGAGGAGAAGCATTCGGTCTCCGTAGAGAAGCATTCGGCCTCTGAAGAGGGCTTTTGGCCTCCGAAGAGGGCTTTGGTCTCTGAGGAGAAGCATTCGGTCTCCGTAGAGAAGCATTCGGCCTCTGAAGAGGGCTTTTGGCCTCCGAAGAGGGCTTTGGTCTCTGAGGAGAAGCATTCGGTCTCCATAGAGAAGCATTTGGCCTCTGAAGAGGGCTTTTGGTCTCCGAAGAGGGCTTTGGTCTCTGAGGAGAAGCATTCGGTCTCCGTAGAGAAGCATTTGGCCTCCGAAGAGGGCTTTTGGCCTCCGAAGAGGGCTTTGGTCTCTGAGGAGAAGCATTCGGTCTCCGTAGAGAAGCATTCGGCCTCTGAAGAGGGCTTTTGGCCTCCGAAGAGGGCTTTGGTCTCTGAGGAGAAGCATTCGGTCTCCGTAGAGAAGCATTCGGCCTCTGAAGAGGGCTTTTGGCCTCCGAAGAGGGCTTTGGTCTCTGAGGAGAAGCATTCGGTCTCCGTAGAGAAGCATTCGGCCTCTGAAGAGGGCTTTTGGCCTCCGAAGAGGGCTTTGGTCTCTGAGGAGAAGCATTCGGTCTCCATAGAGAAGCATTTGGCCTCTGAAGAGGGCTTTTGGCCTCCGAAGAGGGCTTTGGTCTCTGAGGAGAAGCATTCGGTCTCCGTAGAGAAGCATTTGGCCTCCGAAGAGGGCTTTTGGCCTCCGAAGAGGGCTTTGGTCTCTGAGGAGAAGCATTCGGTCTCCGTAGAGAAGCATTCGGCCTCTGAAGAGGGCTTTTGGCCTCCGAAGAGGGCTTTGGTCTCTGAGGAGAAGCATTCGGTCTCCGTAGAGAAGCATTCGGCCTCCGAAGAGGGCTTTTCATCTCACGGGAATATGTCGACCGATTGTGGTGAAATGTGTGCCCCAGAGGAGGGTTATTGTCAGGAAGTTTGGAGTTTCCTTTTCTTGTTTGGATGGATTCTCGGGAGTGTGTTGGCTGGTAACTCCACGACTTTGTAACGAGAGAGACACCTTTTTCGATGGAGCCCGCTTGAGGTCTCTATCCCCTGAGGAATTATGCCTTCAAAAAGGGCTGGCACTTCCGAAATGATCTTTTGTTGGCTGATGCTTGCTCTCGCATACTTTTTTGCCGTTGATTCATGTTGACAATTCCCATTACTTCGCAAGGGTCATTGCTTTTAGCTGCCAAGCCTCTCCCTTACCCAAAGGAATATATTTTATAGTTAAGCAAATTGGTGGTGGCAGATGTAGGTTCTTTAACTGGCCGTTTGTTTGTTCATACATTTGCGGTTAGCTATATATGATCTGCTTTTATCCCCCTTGCTTACTTTCGGTTGAAGTTCTCCTTTTGTAAGATTTGGATATGGGAATTTTGAATGGCTCAGTGCTTGACTACTGGATGTTGTTGCGGATCGCTTCGTCTCATGACTGGTAAGTCTTGTTTTTATGGCCTGCATTATTAAATGGTCTTTTTAGCAACACGCTCAACGTATTTCATACGCCAAAATAAAACAGAGCAGTTTATAATAGTAGGGAACACGAGAATTATAGTGATTTAGCCAGAATTGGGCCTATATTCACTTTACTGCTGTTGTTATTCGCCTGCCTTGCAATTGCCCTTAACAAGAGAATCATATATCTGTAAATTTATTGCAATATCTCAGCAGAGTTTTTATGTAAAATATGGATGTAAGTGGCTATTATTCCAAGTTCTTGGAATTGGTTCTCTTTTGACAGTTGCGAACTTGATTGATTATATTAGCAGTGCCTCAGTGCCATCCTTAAGTGTGCACTATCTTCTTCTGTTGGCGGGTGGTTTTAACTGAAGAAGCATACTCTAGCCAAATCTTATTTATTTGCTTAGAGTATTTCTTATTTAGGTTTTGCCCCTGGACTTTCGTCACTTAAGACTTGCTTTAGAAAGCTACCAAGGGTTGCTTGATATTGTAACGATTCGGCTGGACATTGATTGCCTTTTTCAGAATCGAAACTTCCTTTCACTTTGAAGGTCTTCCTGAAGCGTGTGCATGTCTTCCCGTCTCATCCAATTTTTTCCTACCTGGTGAGGGCTTGCTGTGACGATACTGATGATAGGACCTTCATTTCCCTGTGCCACGGTTCTTTTATTTGAGCTACATTGTTGAGCGGACACCAGCTGCACCTTGGAGGATGAGGAGTAGTTAATTCCATCTCTTTTCACATATTGTTGCAGTTCATTCTGTTTGAGCAACTCTTCAATCTCCTTCCTTAAATGGCGACATTGATTGGTGTCATGGCCAGGCTGATTGTGAAATCGGCAGAATTTTCCATTGTCTGTTGCGCTTCTCCTCAACAGAGATGGTTTGGGGTACACAACAACATCCTTTGTTGCCAAGAAGATATTTTCCGGAGTGTCGGTCAAGGGAGTGAAGTCAGAGGATCTGAAGCGTCGAGCTTTTTTCAAGAGCTTCTGCTTTCTTTTCCCTCCATCGTCCTCTCTTTGTTCAATCATCTCCGGTATGTATTCTTCATCGTTACCAGGACTCAATGGGTAGTCGTCAACTATTCTCTCGAAAGTTGCCCTTGAAAAACGTTCGTGGATAGTTGGTCGTGGCCATGAACTTTCTGTTTGGGGGAATGGTCCAATAATGCCAGTTGCTCGTTGAGGAATATTCCATTCTTCTGAAACCTGAGCCTCCTTAGCAATGGTTTTTATATTGCTTTCTAGTCGACGGACTTCCTCTTGCAATGTGTTCATCTTGTCCAGTATTCTATTACTTTGAACTTCCATGTGTTGATATATTCCATAAATCACAGCATTTAATTCAGCCTTTGTGACCCCAATAGTTGAAGCTGTTTCCCCTAATGTGGGAAGAGCAATGGCGTTGCTGCTAGTACCTTCAAACCTCAAAAACTTTCGTTTCCTTTCAGAAGCCATAATTTCTGCTAGACTTCTAGTCTTCAAGGAAATTCTCTCTACAAATCTTCTGTAAAGCAATGATGATAGAAGTCCTGAGTTCAATTCTCAGTGAAAGCACCAAAATGTTAACGCTTAAATTTAAACGCCAACACCCTAGTGTATAAGATGTGATTGTGAAAGCACCACCCACTTGTATGGGAATCAGAAATAAGCAGAAAGTATGTAGAAAAACAGTAAGAGACACAGTATTTATAGTGGTTCGGCTTAGGATCAAGCCTACGTCCACTTTGAAGCTCTTTATTGTTTATTTAGATACAGTTTTTTACAATCAACTCCGATTACAACACACTTAGACAAATATCTCAAACCCCGATGTAGAAGAATCCTTTGAATGCATGATGAATGAGTTATTTTTCTTCACGAGATTTGTTGAAATGTCTTTGGTGATTGGAGTGATAGAAATGTTGCTTGAGTGTTGCTTGAAGTCGAGACAATAGCAGAGTAATGGCCCGTAGGAAGTCAGTCCCCAAAAGTCCTTTGAACGTTGGAAGTGGCTACGTATTTATAGGCAAACTTCCTAGGCTGAAATTGCAAAGTCATGAGTCGTGGTCGACTCATCATGAGTCGTGACCGACTCATGATGAGTCGTGAGTCGTCTGCAAGTCACTTCTTTGCAGCATGATCTTGAACTTGCCTCTGAGTCTTGTGTCGTGTGTCGGCCCATCTTTTGAGTCGTAGCGGCCTCTTGAGTCGTTGAATTGGTCTAGGCCTTGAGTCGCAGACCCTGCTGAGTCGTTAATCCACACTGTACCTTTAAAGCACTAGCTCGCTGAGTCGTTGCCACCAATGAGTCGCTGACTGCCCTACATGTTGAGTCGCTGACGCTTTAACTTATTAGGCTCCTTAAGTCGTGAGTCGCTCCTTTGAGTGGCCTTATAGGATGAGTCGTGGGCTAGTTGAGTCGCTAGTCTTGATGAGTCGGCACTTACTGAGTCGCTCCTTTACATGAGTCGGTAACTATTATGGGTCGTAGGCTCCTTGAGTCGCTCGGCGTTAACATATTTCACTTCCAGTTATCCTGTTGATCCCAGTATTGTATTCAATTTTTACTTGGTTATCATCTTGAGACTTCTTTTGTACTTTATTTCTTCTGTTGTATCTTATGTAACTCTGATATATTTGCATAGTAGCTTCATGAACTACTATTTCTTTAAATTCCACTGCACTATTATTACTCTGTATCTGTGATCTGTGATTTTTTTACTGTATGTTCTGAGATTTGCCAAATTTTATTTACAACGCGGTATTTTGAGCAATTCTAGTCCGACATGTGTGGATGCGAATGGTTGAAAATAGTGGGCCATTACACACGAACACCAAATACCTCCTCGATAGTTGCAGGTCCTTAAACCCTAACCTGTCGTCATCTAGCCACAGCGACAACCTAAAAATTGAGCACCATATTTCCAATGATCCTCCGACCTCACTCATCCTTCAGGCCCAAGCACGCCGTACAACTCGTCGCCGTTAAACGGCAGGCAACCAAAATGTCGAAAACGTTCGTCTCAAAAATTCTAATCGAATACCAAATTAGAAATAATGAAATGTATATTAAAAATCATGATTTTCGTTCACGAATACATTCATGCAATTCAAAACAGAAAATAAATTGGTTGATTTTTAACATATATATGTATATTTACTGCATTCCCAATTTAAAAATTATTTGTTGAATTTAAATCCCTGAAACTATTTTTATAATGGTCTGCAGACTTCAACAAACAATTTTCGTTTAAATGTCAAAGGTTATTACTGATTTGATCGAGAGATTTAATTTTTTTTACTTGTGTCTGTAACATCTAAACAGAGGTGTGTATAGACATGCACATACCTATTTCTATATATATACACATGCATATTTGCATGCACACGAACACATTTACAACTTCATTTCAACATTCATCTCAACATCAGATCAAAAATCAAAACAACGGCAAGTTTGCTCACCTGATTCACTTTTTGAACAGAGGAGATTGAATACCGGAAATGATTATTTGGCTTAAGCTTTAAATTTGTACTTCGATGTTTGATTTTTTTCTGAGCTTGCTTTCAAAACAGAGTTGAAGTTGCTTTGACTAAATCCTAGGCTTGTAAATTGATTTGCAGCTTAATTTTGCCCCAGGTTTGCTTGATTACAAGCTACATTTTCAGGCTTTGAATATTTTCATTTGCAACTTAAATTTTTGTTTCTAGGTTGCTTGATTACATATTCTTGAATTGGATTGATAACCTGATTTGCTTCAGGTTGAGTTGCTTGATGCCTTGATCTTTTGTAAATTGAAATTTGGTTTGAAGATAGGCTATTGTTTTCTTCTCAGGTTTTGATTTTTTTGTTTTAGAATTTATATTGAAGATGGATTTGAATTTTTGTTTTCTCAAATTTGAGGAGAAAAATGAAAATAGCCTGATTTTCTTTTCTACGCATGCTTTTTCTAAATTAAATTTAAAAGAAAAGAAATTGTCTTGCCACTTGTACACTTAGTTTTAACACTTGTAATTACAAATTTTAATTTCCTTACAAATGTTCTATGTGAACAAATTTGTGTTTAAATCCTTAATCTAAATTATTTTGTAAATTTTTGTTTTAAACCTTTATGCATTTATATTTTCATATCTCAACATATGTATTTTATTTTTTGTTTACACTATTGTAACAAATTTGTTCATATATATAATTTCTATTATTCAATAAATGCATTCTCTTTTATAAAATCTTTAAGAAAAATTGAATTTTAAAAAAAAATTATACTTTAATAAATAACACACATGTGTATATTATAAAAGTTAGCTTTTAAACAACATTCAAACTTTTACTATATGTTAATATTTTAAATATAAATTAATATTATATTTCTTATCTAAATAAATACATTTATTTTGTTAATTATTTATATAATCCTTTAAAGCAAAAATGGTTTTAAAATTTTAACTACACATAAATAAATATATTAGGGTTTCATAATTAATTAGCCTTTAGAAAAATTTATTATATCAAATTCAAAACATCATTTTTTTAATCAAAATGTATATTTAATAAAATAAGAAACAAATCCTTATTAACTTAAAAATAAAATTACAAATCCAATTTATATTTATAAAATACTTATCCTTAAATTTCAAACCAAAATTCTATTCGTAATCTAAATTTTTTTCATTTATCCTGGAAATTTATCTAATTAATTCAAAAAAAATTCATAATCTAATTCCAAAATTTAATTAACTACCAAATTAAACTTGGCTAAAATTTGAGAATGTTGCAGATTCCCCCATTGAAAAAAATTTCGTCCCGGAAATTTGCCAGGGAGACAACCAAGGACAGATAAAAGATAGAGAAATATCTTTCCATATCCAATTGGATATCTATCCTGCATTTGGCTTACCAAATTAGAATATCAACAATAGATATAAGAACAAACTCATTCAACACTTTACGAAATACTCGGGTCATTCGGATCTACGAAATATACAGGGCACTAGTTAGTCCGAAGGAATAACTAACCATTCATAGAGTATATCGAAACCCAATGAAACAGACAAAAATAAGTTCGACTATGATATCAGATTCAAGATTTATCTCATTTATGATTTGCTGAAGAATAAAACTATGTACAACTCCCGTGTTGAACAAACTCGAAAAAAAATTATCGTAAACGAGAAGGTTACATTCTAAAATTCATTTTCCTTTATCAGCCTTTGAGGTTAAAGAATCATCTTTGATTGCATACACCTTCGCTACTAGAGCTTGGTTTTGTGCTGGGCAATCCTTGGTCCTATGTCCCGGCTTGCAGCAATAATAACATTCCCTAGATTCCTGTTCTGGCTTCATAAATGGCTCTCTCATTCCTTGCTTCTAGGGATGCTTGCAATTGTTTGAGTAATGGCCTTTCTCCAAGTAATTGAGACATCCTGAGTATTCTTCTTCCCTTTGCCTTTCCACGGTTTCTTTCTGCCGAACTTCATTTTCCTCTAATTTAGATCACTTGTACTCCCATTCTCCTCCGGAACTTCCTGCTTATCTAGAGTATCGTATCTATAACCCATATCAATTAGTTCAGAAAAAGATTCTTTTACGTGAGTAGTCATCCTCTCCTGAAACTTCTTGTTCATTCCCCGAATAAACCTTTCATTCTTTTTCAAAAGTGTATTCACCAACTCCGGACAAAATCAAGATAATTCGTTGAATTTGTTCAAGTATTCCTCAAACGATAAACTTCCTTGCTTCAAATTCATGAACTCCTGGTACATTCTGGAAATACCAGCAAACAACATATATCGCTGCTCGAACACTTCCTGGAGTTTCCAGGAAGATATCAATCACATCTGATTATCTTCTAATTTTAGTCCTTTGAAAATCCTTTCGCACGATCGGATCCAGGCTTGTGCTTCGATAATGGTTTCCTTGCCAGTGAATGGCTTTCCGCTAAGTTTAGAAAAACTTTGATAAGCCATATTTGGTTGAGGTTGAGTAGGAATATTTGTTGTTACAGGGCTTTGACTAGTTGAAGTGGTACTTCTATGTCCCCTACCTCATCCTCTTCTTCCACTCATTCTTACTATCTATAAATAGTAAGAAAACCGATTTATGCATTCGGACGAGATATATTAGGGAATAACAACAGTTAAAGAGTATAGACTGAGTAATTTGGGTTTCTGTTTCACGGGTTGTACTCATTGTAGGGCATACTTCAACCTATCTCTAATGAGCCATCTAATGTGTTATACTCCATAGCTAAAGTTCTTACTCAACCTTTAGCTCTAATACCACTTGTGACGAACCGAACTCGATGCCCGACAAATGACATCGAATCTGTATCGCCGGAGCTTGCAACAACATTAGATGATAAGCAACACAGCGGAAACAAAAGATGATAACATTGATATACAATATAGATACAATGTGATATACATCATGATACAACAACCCAACACCATCAGAGAATGACACAATAGAACACTACAGCGGAAAAAAATCTCAACATGAGCAAAGTCTTCATGAGAAACCAATACTGCAACTCCAAACCAAACTCCAAAGCCAAAGCTCTGAACTTCAAGCTCGAACCGTCATCAATTCTGAAGTGAAACAAACTCCATCCCAATGCGATCGCCAAACCAAAGACTTCAAAGATCCAAAAGCTGAAGAAGACCTCCAAATGCTACCAAACTAAAAAATTCGAAAGCTATCGAATCTATACCTGTTATTGGATTATTTGAAAAACCCAACTCTAGACTGCCCGTGTGAAAAATGTGGGCACCCAGAGTTTAGGAAGGGAACAATAAACCCCGGGTCAGTCATGGGACTGATATGAGTAAATAAAAACATTTTATCTTTGAAACAAGCAACAAAAGATTTTAAAATTTGAAATCCGCAATGCTTTTTGGAAAATGAAACTACATAAGGCCTCCCGCTGCACACACCATGCGAATACAGAATTGAAGGAGATTTCTCCTTATCATAATCAAAAATGCTTGATACGCGAAAACCATTTGGTATTATTATTAGTGCATAGTGCAGAAAAACCTTTCGAAAGTATAATATTAATCTTAGCCAGCATAGACATTTCGAACTATGCATACTATAGCTACCATCTAAACATTGGTGACCACCATAAGTAAAAGGCAGGTTATACAACTAAAACCGTACATGGCGCGTATTGGATGATTGGGTTTTCAACAAATGGTCAGGCCAAGGAACTTCCCATTGCCACATGGGCACGCCTCTGGAGAGATGCCCAGAGAACTTACCCAGCTCTCTGCCAACACAAGGCCGGTTTACTCCCTTCCCAGGAGTAAAACCTAAGATATGCCATCCCCGGCCATTTGCGACCTTTATCCGAGGATCCTCAACCACAAAGCAACATCACACAGTAATAAATTTATAGTGTCCACATGAGTTAAGTATCTGGGCTCCATACCGATACCACCCATTTCCAAAAGGAATGGACATACCCTAGGGGCACGACCCCCACAACCTTGCCACATCTTTCCTGTTTCGACCATTTCCGAGTAGTGAGGTCCTGATGCAGTCTCCTCTACAAAGCTACGCTTTTTCACAAAGCCATGCTTTGATCAACAAATGATCAGAGCATAACGTATGCCACATTACCACAATCACTAGTAACCATCCACTACATAACCTCTGAGCTCGTACGTCTCAAAGAAGGGTGTTAAGCTAAGAGAATAAATCTCCGCCACCAAACAGAAATGTATTTGATAGAAACCGGCTTTGCATCTCAAAGTGTAATGTCAGACGCACATCCATACAAGTCTGTTTCGGGTTCGAACAGAACCGAAGGAACTTCCAAAGTAGCCCTGGCAATCCTGGTATTCACAATCCCGATCGGACTCCCCATCACATATGGAGATCTCTATACCATAACTACTCAGTGCAGAGTCATTCGACGGGTTATCCTTTTGTTCTAAAAAACACCTAGTCTTCACCACCGGTCTTCAAATGCTATCTATAACGTCACATCATTATTCGGAATGGGTTATATGACACAACGTCTTGTCACGGCCAAACCGAATAATGAGCGCAATATTTAAAAACATATGGACATTGGGATTTCAGTTAAGTCACAACTTTAAAACCCAAAACCTTCCCTTCAAATGGTTTAAACAAATTAACATTTTAAAATCTTTGAACAAAAAAATTCACTTCACAAAGTTCACCCAATTTTCACAAAGATCCATTCACAGATTTTAAAACAATTTCCACTTAAAATTGGATTAACTCATCCAATCTTTAAATCAAAGATTTAATTCATAGCTTTCAAAACTGTTTCCAAAGATTCATTCATAACTTGGAAACCATTTTCATTTCAAACTTGAAATCCCTTTAACACAAATTGGAAATTCTTTCCTTATATCAAAGCTTTTATTATTTGAACATAAATAGTTTCTGTTACGGAAAAATCCGATTATATTTGTACAAGTTAAAGCCCTTGGGTTAAATTCAAATTCTCAAAACACGACTTTTAAATTGGTTTAAACCCATATAAACATATTTATAACTTGTATAACATTTTTAAATCATAATTACCAAGCATAGAATTTAATTTCGAATTTTGAATTTAAATTTAAATTAAATTATTCAAATTCCTAAAACTTTATCAAGTTATTCAAAATAACTTTTATCTTTAAAACTATTTTCCAAAAGCTTTTTACATTTAACCCAATTCCATTTTCAAAACCTTTTGGATTTAAAATTTAAATTTAAAACCATTTCAAAAATCCGTGATTTAACCAATTTCCTCGTGCAATCCATATTTGTGTGTGTATAGTGTAGTCCAGGGGTTTTACACGATAGTGCAACATCATCAATCAACACAGATACAATCACAGCAATATCGATAAGCAATATAATCCTATGACGCTTATCTATATACACAGAATCACAGATAGATAATATAAATGCATTATAAATAAATAAATTACATTCGTCACAGCTTGAATTAAAACAATTCATATCATACAACATCACATCGTAGAGATATCAAACAATTCACAACATTCAATAGAATACAGTCATCCATAAATAAGGTTAATTGATCATCTGATTAATTGAAATCGGATTAATAACCAATTCTGGTTGATTAACATTACTTAATTACAATTTATGCTAATTAATCATCTTTTAATTATTTATTAGTTAACCTTAATTAATAAATTTATTAACCTTTAATTATAAAATAATTAATCTTAATTAATTAACTACCCTTAATTAATTGTCCTTAATTAATTAATCAATTAATTAACCCTTAATTAATTATCATTTAATTAATTAATCCTAATTAATTTAAAATAAGTAATTATCCCTAATTACTTAATTAACTTTTACCATTAATTAATTACTTTTATTAATTAACTAACCTTTAATTAATTAGTTACTTCTTAAATTAATTACCTTATTACATTAATTAATTATCCTTTATTAATTAGCCTTTAAACACTTAATTAAACAATCTTTAAACCATTAATTAATTTACATTAATTATTTTCATTAATTTAAAAGATAAACCATTTATCTTTTTTATTTAATCCTTATTTCATAACCTTTGGAAATAAATCATCATCAATACATTAATTAACTTAAAATCTTTAAGTTAGATTAAGGATTATAAAACATTTTATTTTCTTAATTATTCACTTAATTACAAAAATTAGGTTTATAAATTTTAAAACAAAATTTATATAGATTAAAACAATTTAAACTTAATAAATTTGAAATAATTTATTTTGAAAACAATTTGAGATTAAATTAAATAATGACCTACTATTCAATTATTCAAATCATAAATTTAATTTCAAAACACATTTGCATTTATAGTCTCTATATTTTAAAATTTTGTTTTAAAATCTTGTTAAATATTTTTATGAAAACTTGTTTATTTTCATTTAACTTTGAAAACTTTGATTTACAATTTGTTTTTAAACTAAACGTTTTCCGTTTTCCATTGAATTTTTAAAACCCGGTAACTTATTAACAAACCCGAGCTAACCGCCTGATTTTCTTGGGCACAACTTCAAGTAACCCCGTCTTTTATTTTCCTCGAGTTATCACGCAATTCTCTTCGTGTTCGTCCCTAAGTCGAATACTTCTTCAACCTGAACTTCGCTAGAAACTAAGGAGTGCACCGTGTACGTGCACGGCGGATCCATCAACTCTGATACCTTGTCAATGCTACCCTCAAGTCATCGATCAACCCATCGCCGCATATAACCACCCAAACTCACCAATTCACCAAAAATCGAAATTGAACAATATCGATCATCAGGAGCAAAACTTGATTGACCAAAACTACTTGCCGACGTCGATCTCGTCGATTGGAAATCACAGCACACCTCCCAGAGCAGCTTCACACATCCATACAACGATCCTTACACCTGCAATCACCTCCGATGATCCAACGATGACACATGAACCCCAAATACCTCGTCGATAGTTGCAGGTCCTTAAACCCTAACCTGTCGTCGTCTAGCCACATCGACGGCTTAAAAATTCAAGCACCATTTTTCCAATAATCCTCCAACCACACTCATCCTTCAGTCCCAAGCACGCCGTACAGCTCGTCGCCGTTCAACGGCAGGCGACCAAAATGTCAAAAACGTTCATCTCAAAAAGTCTAATCGAATACCAAATTAGAAATCATGAAATGTATATTAAAAATCATGATTTTCGTTCACGAATCCATTCATGCAATTCAAAACAGAAATTAAATTAGTTGATTTTTTAACATATATATGTATATTTACTGTTATTCCCAATTTAAAAATTATTTGTTGAATTTAAATCCCTGAAACTATTTTTATAATCATCTGCAGACTACAACAGACAGTTTTCGTTTAAATGTCAAAGGTTAATACTGATTCAATTGAGAGATTTAATTTTTTTTTGAAATTTATTTGTGCGTGTAACCTCTAAACAGAGGTGAGTACAGACATGCACATACATATTTCTACATATATAATGCATATTTGCATGCACACAAACACATTTAGAACTTAATTTCAACATTCATCACAACATCATATCAAAAATCAGAAAAAAGGCAAGTTTGCTCACCTGATTCATTTTTTGAATAGAGGAGGTTGAATACTGTAAATTATGATTTGGCTTAAGCTTTGTATTTGTACTTTGATGTTTGATTTTTTTCTAAGCTTGCTTTCAAAACAGAGTTGAAGTTGCTTTGATTGAATCCCAGGCTTGTAAATTGATTTGTAGCTTAATTTTGTTCCAGGTTTGCTTGATTACAGGCTATATTTCCAGGCTTTGAAAATTTGCATTTGCAACTTAATTTTTTTGTTTCAAGGTTTCTTGATTACAGATTCTTGAATTGGATTGATAACCTGATTTTCTTCGAGTTGAATTGCTTGATGCCTTGATCTTTTGTAAATTGAAATCTGGTTTGAAGATAGGCTGTTGTTTTCTTCTCGGGTTTTGATTTTTTTGTTTCATATTTTAGATTGAAGATGGATTTGAACTTTTGTTTTCACATATTTGAGAAGAAAAATGAAAATAGCCTGATTCTTTTTTATCTATGCATGTTTTTTTAAATTAAATTTTAAAAGAAAAGAAATTGTCTTGCCACTTGTACATTTAGTTTTAACACTTGTAATTACACATTTTAATTTCCTTACAAATGTCCTATGTGAACAAATTTGTGCTTAAATCCTTAATCTAAATTATTTTGTAAACTTTTGTTTTAAACCTTTATGCATTTATATTTTCATATCTCAACATATTTATTTTATTTTTTTGTTTACACTTATTATAACAATTGTTTTCATATATATAATTTCTATTATTCAATAAATGCATTCTCTTTTACAAAATCTTTAAGAAAAATTTAATTTTAAAACAAATTATACTTTAATAAATAACACATTGTGTATATTATAAAATTTAGCTTTTAAACAACATTCAAACTTTTACTATATGTTAAATACTACAAATAATATTTTAAATATAACTTACTATTATATTTTTTATCTAAATAAATACGTTTGTTTTATTAATTATTTATATAATCCTTTAAAGCAAAAATGGTTTTAAAATTTTAACTACACATAAATAAATATATTAGTGTTTCATAATTAATTAGCCTTTAGATAAACTTGTTATATCAAATTCAAAACATCATTTTTAAACCAAAAGTATATTTAATAAAATTAAAAATAAATCCTTATTAACTTAAAAATAAAATTTCAAATCCAATTTATTTTTATAAAATACTTATCCTTAAATTTCAAACCAAAATTCTATTTATAATCTAATTTTTTTATTTATCATAGAAATTTTTCTAATTAATTCACAAATAATTTCACAATTCAATACCAAAATTAAATTAATTATCAAATTAAACTTGGCTAAAATTCGGGAATGTTACATCAATACACATAATCAATTAATTGAATGGAATTAATCTATGCTAGGCTGTAGAGAATGGTTAATTGAATAATTAATGTGATAAATTTGTACTTTCATACGTCTGAAATGTTATTATTGATACATATATGTTATAGCAATATTGAATATAGTGTTCAATAAATAGTGAATAATTAAAACTAAAGTTAGCATGCAGATATGTTGTAGCAATATTGAATATAGTGTTCAATAAATAGTGAATAGTTAAAACTAAAGTTAACATACAGATATGCATAATGTACAAACATGATCATCAGGGTTATATTTTTTAGTAATGAATTCCAAATATGGTGTCTTATCAACTGTTATGTATTCATTTTATTTACACTAGATACATACATAAATTGAATTAATATGAGCACATGACCCAGTGACGATTCAATGTACAATCAATCCATTTTGGCAAATGCATGATTATTTATATGGGAGGCAAAACTAATGACAAAAGCATATCTTTGATCTTCTTCATTTTTTTTCATCTCCAAAAGTGAAGAATAAAGAGTAGAAATGACAAAAGCTTATGTGTACCGATGTTCATTCTGTGATAGACATTTTCATAATCTTCAAGTGTTGGGTGGTCATCAAACGGCTCATCGTGTAGAAATATAAAAGATGAGAAAAGAGTACAAGGAGTTCAAGTACTAAAAGGTCGAGGAAGAAGCATACTGTTCGAGTATAGGCCAACAATATTCAGGAAAAAGAAGTGATATTTAAGCTGAGGCCGTGTCTACTGAACATCGTGTTAAAATTATGGATTTTCTTAATCGATGTTTAGGAAGTGGAATTGATTCAAATAGACCTGAAAAAAATAAGTGTCCAACGTGAAGATATTGATCTTTCGTTGAGCCTCCGTCTTAATGTTAATAATGAAAGTGCAAGAGGCGATACATAACTTGATCTAACATTGAGGCTTTAAAGAGAATTGTTAATGTTGTCTTTATTGCTTTGTGCCGCAACAAGTTTGTAAACCATGTTAATCATTAATTCATTAATTGTTCACTTATTAAGAATTTAAATGAAAAGGCATACAGTTACTTGTTGTGCTTTATTATTGTGTTTATTGACTCTGTCTGATGGGAATAAGATATGAATATGAGAACTTCTTTCCTCAAATTACATGTGCTCCTATCCCTTCCTGATCTCCAAAATACATTTCATCAATAACCCAAAATAATTAATTTTATTTATAATAAATGAATGGAGATGATTTTACAAGGATAAAGGACACATGACTTTTAGGGATAGAAGATTCCAGCTTGGGGTAATAAAATTCACCTATTTTAAGAGAAAATATTCTTTTACAAACAAGTGCAATTCAAATTGTCGTCTTTAAATATTTAATGGTTAATGTACCCTCTTCTTGAAGCCTTCTACTTCGTAGTTGCCACATTACTTAGCATTGATGTTGGCTATTCATGGCATTGCGAGATTAATCAATCTACTTTCTCCCTATATTGTATTGTTTTTGTCTAATATTGAAATATAGCGTTCTTTCTTAAAGTTTCTTACCGATATCATGGGTTCAACTGAGGATTAGAAATATATAAGATTTACAAATATGATCTATTTTTTGAAAGTATTTCATAAAATTATTCAAAATATTTACTTTATGGTGGTTTGACAAGCCCTCTAGGAGAGAGTGGAGATGCAAGATCAATAATGATGCGACTTGATCTGGCAAGTCGTGAGAGATCATAGGGTAATCCTTTGACAGGGTGCAAGGTAGCGCCTCCTTCCAAATTAGCATCTGTTTCCAATTGATTTTGAATTCAGAAGCTAAAGATTTTAGCAATTAGCCATGAGATGTTTGCTGATAACAATAATCACCAACAGATATTCAATCTCTCTATATAAACCACCTTAATTCGTCAGAGATAAATAAACATCAAATTTTCAAAATTCAAAAATAAATAACAAATCGTCGGTATAATTCATGTTTTCTTCTGATCTATGCAATTAATCACAGCTTGCATAAATGTTTTCATTTATATCCTAAAAAAGGTTTATATTCTACCATGGGCAATTTGCGAAGCGGATTTTTTTATACATATTTTCCCCTATCCATTGCTATTTATTTTCATGTCTATAAAAGTATGGGCCTATTAAGTGTCGTATAAATGAACAAGGATTACTATAAGTGCAGCACAACAAATGAATGCCAAGCAAAAAAATATTTGGAAAAGTCATATTAAACCCAACAATGAACAGCATAACATATAAAGAGGAGCACAACCATCGTTTACCAATAACCTTGCACTTCCTTCTCACTTTAACCTTTTTTTGGTGATGATGCTTTCATTGACTTACATGTTGTATAAAGTGTATCACTAGTTACAGTTTTATTGCTTCTAGAAATATAATTTCGAAGGAATGAGCCTCAAAGTGATAGCACAATTTTAGTGATGGCATAATATAATAAATTTGCAATAAAGCAACGAATAAATATGATTCCTCCCAGAAACAGACTTTTACCCAATTAAATTATTTTATTATTCACAAAATTTGTGCTCATTTAACAAAAACCAAATGTACATGCGCAATAAGCATCAAACAAAATTTGCCTTTATGGAAAAAACTAATTAAATAAAACTATTTTCATCTTTCCAGACATCCTATTTCTTTTATATGTTTTTGGACCTAGTAAATTCTAATGACGATCGCTCAAATTTCAAATTATGATTCTAAAATATCAAGCACATGAAACTTCAGTTTTGAACTTTCTGATGATGTTCATGCAATATTCGATTTTGAACAAAATGTGACTGTAAATTAATACGGACATTCAGTAAATGTGCAAGCTTATTACACACTTAGACATCTAATACCTAGCTGCTTTAAAAATTACATGAGACCACGTAATCTTGTTCTTTGTATTATCAGAAAAAACAAGTCATGGTAAGGTAGTAAAACTTAGATCAAATTCCTCACTAAGCTGGCACTTGTTTAAAAGAAGTGATCTACTGATCTAGGAATGAGTGTTACTGATTGTTTAATACATATAAACATAATAGTACTTATTTTGTTGATGATCAGATTGGAAGTAACTATAGTACTAAAAGTGCTTACATTATCAATTTTTTATCTTGCTATGCTTGGATGGCAGCTTTCACTTGGTCATTATCAATATTTGCCAATGTTTCAAAAAATGCACGCGAGGCGCGCCTTAAGGCGAGGTGCAAGCCATTACGCATGGAGGCGCAGTTGGAAAAACGTTTATCCTCAAAAGCGTGCACCTCATATAGTTGAGGTGCAAAAAACCCAAAAAGCGTGCGCCTCCGTTAAAAAGCATGGTGAAGCGTAAGCCTCCGAAGTCAAATTTTGGCCTAATATTTTACTTATCTTTCTACCCTAATTCCTTTTTTTCTCCTATCTGCTCACTCAACTCGTCTTAACTTCATTGAAGTAAAAAAATGTTTTTTTACTTGGACATCGATTCCAGGAGTCGAGCTCGATTCGATTCCAGTTGCTGGAGTTGAATCGATTCCAACATCTAGAATCGACTTGATTCCAGCAAGAATCGATCAATTTTCATTTTATTTTATAAAAAAATTGATTTTTGAAGCTTTATGAATACTTTATGAATTATTTTATGTTTCTTGTTTAATATTTGACATTTAATGTTATTTCATTTTAAATTTCATTATATGTTTTGCATTTCTTTTACCAGAAATGCTTATGTCATAGTGAGACGAGGCTTGCGCCTCGACTTATGGATCCGAAAACACCCCGCGTATGATTTCACCATTTAAAACCTTGATATTTTCCTGTAAAAAGAAATGTTATACGTTGTAATAGCAATATTAGTTATCAATAAAGCTACCAGGATGCTTAAATTGCCTAATTATAGTAACATAGTGCAAATCCAGGGCACAAGATTACCCATATACACAATAAATTTAATTACGTTGAACACATGAAAGAAAGATTATCATTGAAACGAATCATGTAAAGGAAAATGTTTTGTTTTGATAAACTCACCCCTATCAGATTACTATATCCAAGACCTACACCAATATTCATTCGCCTTGGATCAACAATTGAGTTGTAGTTATTACTTTAATGGTAACTTTGACCTTATTGAAGGTATTTTCAATAGAATATGTTCCTTGAAATGTATTAATAGGTTCTGAAAACCATGTACATGAATGGTTAATACAAAAAAATTTACTAGCAAATTAGACGGTGCAGTAATATCAAGAACCCACAGTACCATAAGAGTATATATGTAATGACCCAGAATTTTGATCCTAAAAATTCCAAATAGTTAGTAAAGAAAGAAAAGAGATAGAAGAAGAAACAGAAAAGAGACACAGATTCTCACTTTCGTAGTGGATTAAAATATAATATCACATAAAATAACAGTTTACAAAGGAAGACTGTATCAGTCGATTACATTTTAACACATCAGAGTTACAATATTTACACAATCACTGGATAGTTAAAAACAACATGTCCTAGATATACAGCTATATATCACAGCGGAAACACTCCATACGTTCCTGCCATCCAGGTTGCCTCCTGAGCTCCAGAATGTCCTTACTTGGAAATCTGTAATATTCGGTCTGACCCGAGCATTACATCAAAGTAACACCCCGGTCAGGCTGGAAACCAGCGTGAGAAAACCTATCTAACATGGAACACAAAAGCATACAACTTATATAAACCCGGGTAACTTGTATCAATTTACAACTTCACAAGTCGTGATAGACATCACTTACATCACACATCAATTTCTAAGTACTAAAACTTAGATTAAATGATCCAATTCATTTAAATCATTCCATTTTAGCCTATTAATTCCACATATCAATTTATAAAGAATCGAAGTGGTTTTGGGTATTTACTAATACCCGACTCCGGTCTCTTCGAATTCAATACCATCTTAACCTAAGTAATTCAAGCGAAATACAATTCAAATTTAAGTACAAGATGTCACTATTTTACACAGCAATTCATCATCGATAGATAACCACATTATCATTGTCCATCCAAACATAACATATCATAAAACATTTCATATCAGAGACATGAATCAATTCGAGGCATTTAATCATCATTCAATCATTCATAAGCAAGATGGATCATTTCCAAATCAATTTAATTTATCTCTAATTAAATTAATTACTAATCTTTTAATCACTTACTTAATCATTAATTAATCACAAATCAATTAATTAATTATCTTTTAATTAACCATCTTAATTAATCATCCTTGATTAATTATCCTCAATTACATAAAGTAACTATCCTTTAATTAGTTACACAAATTAATTATTCTTAAACATTTATAGTAATTAATCTTTAATTACTTTCATTAATTACATTAATTGATTACATTAATTAATGATCCTTAATTAATTACTTCCTGCTACTGCCAACTACTGATTTAACTTAAGAATATTTTTATTATTGATATTTTGATGAAACAAAAAAATTTTGTTTACAAATTAAAGCCTAAAGAAGATCATAAAGGAAAAACGTAATTTTTTTTATCGTATTCACACTTAAACCCCAAAACAGAACCTCGGTTTAATATAAACATGCACACACACAGTCCTCTATATACATACATATATATATGTATTCAGCTTAAAATCAAACATGCACACATATTTCATACATGCATCACAATTACACTTCAAACATCTACCACATGAATTCAATTTGAAACTGTTCTAAGCTTAGTTTACTCACCTTGCATTATTTTAACAGAGTGGTTTGGAAGTTTTTGCTTTAGTCTGGAATTTACTTGAGTTTGATCTGGTATTAAGCTTTGTTGTTGAGTTAATCTCCTGGCATTAGAGTTGAATCTGGACATGATTTATGAACTGGAACTAGAAGCTTTAGTTTAGGTTAAAGGAAACAGTGCTTTAAATTTCTGGTTTGCTAAATTTTTTCGGGCTTTGATTTCATTTCTAATTTGAGATTGAATAAAAGTTTTTGATTTGTTTTTTAGGCTGGTTTCAGTTTACAGGTTTCTTTTAGACTTTCTTATTTCTCTCCTTTTTTTAAAAAATAAAAATAATGACACTTGTAATTAACATTTTAAGTTACTTGCACTTGTTAAAATGCATGTTAAATTTTCCTTACAAGTGTTAAGTTTTATGATAAAATTAACTACTCATGTTAAAATACATTACATAATTTATACTTGTCTTTAGTTTATACATTAATATTTAAATATGTTAATAAAAGTTTTATATTAATTTTCTTATGTTTAGCATTAATAAGTTAATGTATTTATTAATAAATTTTAAAGACAGAAAGAAAATATATTAAAAAAAGAAATTATTTCTTACTTAATCTTATTTTAAATTTAAGCAATAATATATTTTAAATAAATAAGAAATTTTCTTTATTGTTAAGAAATATAAATTTTAAATTGCAAATATATTTAACTTAAAAGAAGAAAAAAATGATATTGTTTTCCAATTGTACACTTATAAATAATTTATAAAACATAGAATTTTTAAATCTAATTTATTTCTAAGATGTTTACAATTGAATTTCAAATCCAAATTTTTATTCATTACAATATTTATTTAATAAGGCAATCATTCCCTATTTTGCTTTGAAATAGAAATTTATATCATCAGAATTTATTCTGTTCAACTCCATTTATATACATATTCAAATATTCTAACTACCCAAGTTTTATTTGTTCAATTAAACAAAGAAAATCGGCATTTCTATCAATTAATCCTGTTAATTATCAATTAACAGATACTTCAAAATCCGGGTTATCACAATATATGAATTAGTTGATTGTATAGTTCACAACAACCCTGGAGCTCCACATTATTACCGTACACATAAAAATACCAATATAATGGTGTAAGATTTATTGGAAACAAAGTGATAAACAAGGATCACTTAAATTGTATGGCAAGAATGCCAATGTGTCTAAATTAGAAACGTACGCATTAATATAAAATATACATAAATGGACATCGGCAGATGCCACTATTTTGAATTAAGCATGTGCTTACTTTTCAATAAGTTACTCGGGATTGAAAACATTATTAACTAGTCCTCACCATTTGATTTATGGATGTACTTAACTACAAAACATAATATCATATCAAATTTCCATACCAGATCTATTACAAAGACATTATAAAATTTAAAATATAATGCATCACTTTCTCAAAGTGGTCATATCAGATAACAGTGCCATCATTGTTTGAAGCTTCACTCTATGCCGTCTTTGGCTCTATGTTCACAACACAATGTCCTATTACTGATCAGTAGAAAATAAAAAAAATCAAAAATAAATAAAACCCTTTAAATAAGTATTATACTTGATACTTCCTTAGTTTCTAAGCATTGCCACGTTACTCTTTGCTAGATTCCTTGAAGAACATGGGATAGTCAAGCAAATATAGACATTACCAAATGCTTAAATTTAAAAAGAATAGGCATATAATACACTATAGGCTTTCTACTTACTTGGCATGGCCTTTAATGCAACATTATCCCAATCAAAGTATGCGTACATGGCATGGTACACATACGATATGATGTATTCAACAATAAATAATAATAATCAAAGAGAAGATTAGATAGGTAAAAATAGAGCATGCAAACATCAACTTAAAAAGATTAAAAAAACGACGATGAGAAAAGTCCTTACATCGGAGTCCAAAAAAGATGATACCGTATAACCAAATAATAATAATAATAATAATCATTGTTGTCAAAAATCCGAAAATCCTGCGATTTGAATCTCGTTTCAAATCAAATCTCTCCCTTTATTACTCGATGTATATTCCGATTCAAACCTACCTAATACCATAGTTTAGAAAAATCAGCAATCCAAATTGTTATATTTAGTGTACTTATATGGATCTACAGTTTCAATGCTAATCATTTTCAAAGAAAATAAAATTGGAACATGGAAGAAAATGTTGTTGTAGGTTTAGATGTAGAATGTAACGACCCGTAAATTTCGATAATTTAAAATAGTTAATTTAATGAAATTTTGGTAATATAATATTGAAAGAAATAAAAATCTATGATTTAATAATGATATATATACTAAAATGAAATGTGACAATGTTAATGTAAGTCAATTATTAACAACTTTAATGACACTCCAATCAATTGAAATGTAATAGTCATATTTGGTTATAAAGTTGAATATAAGTAAATAAATGTAAGTGTTGTATAAATAAATGAATTAGTCTATAATTAAGGATAATTAAATAATTCAGTATTATATAAGTAACTATAATAATTGGTTGAAAAATAAACTTAAGTGTAATAGATCATGTACCAATGTTAATTTCACCCATTTGATAATAATGCTTAAATAATAGGATGAAAATTCAGTTAAATGTATTATTTGAAATCTAGTTTATAATTACTGAATCAACTGAAATTGAAATTTGTTAACTTGCCTTTTTACAAGGCCACGGATAGGCGGATTTAACCAAATCGACTATTCATTTGTCGAAACTGGAATACAATTGACTAGAACCAGTTGGATGGATAGACGGTCGGTCAGGAATGTGTTCGATGTGCATAGTTCGGCACTTAGGAGAGCAAGTTGATTCGACATTGATTATCGGTCGGCATAAGGCATGGATCGGCATTGATTGCCGCTCGGCATAAGGCATGGATCGGCATTAATTGCCGCTCGGCATAAGGCATGGGTTGGCATTGGTGGACGCTCGGCCCTAGATATCGTTCGGCATGATGGATCGTTCGGCATGGTGGATCGTTCGGCATGGTGAATCGATTGGCATGGTGGATCGTTCGGCATGGTGGATCATTTCGCATGGTGGATCGTTCGGCATGGTGGGTCGTTCGGCAACAAGGGTCGTTCGGCATGATGGGTCGTTCGGCAAGATGGGTCGTTCGGCAAGATGGGTCGTTCGGCATGATGGATGGTTCGGCATGATGGGTTGTACGGCATGATGGATGGATCAGCATGGTGGGTCGTTTGACATGGTGGGTCATTCGGCATGGTGGGTCGTGTGGCATGGTGGGTCATTCGGCTTGATGGGTTTTTCGGCATCAGGTGTGGCTCAGCATTGGGGAGAGGCCGTTGTGACTCGACATTGTGGTTCGGCATGGGCCGTTTGGCCTTGATAGGCTCGGGTTGTTCAGAGAGACCAACAACTACCTGGACATGTCTATAAATACATCGTGTAGGAATTCAGAAAGGGGATCTCTTCTCTTCTGCTCCCTGACTTTCTATTTTCTGAGGCTAAGGCTAGTTTACCTTTTTGTAACAGTAATCAATTGTTACAGCAATAAAAAAAACTTCTGGAGTGGGCGTAGGCTGGAGTTAGCCGAACCACTATAAAAATCTATTGTTCTTTACTACTTAATTTCTATTTGGACTGTTCTTCACGTTATAACACTCTACGTAAACTCTATCTGTTATCCGTGACTGTTATTTGGTGCTTTCATCTACATTTGGGTGTTAGTGATCAATTTTGGTGCTAACATTTTGGTGCTTTCACTAAGAACGCAAGCACTCTGTAATTTTGGAGTTAGGAACTTGGATTCTAAGGAGCAATGGCTAGGCCATCAACAAGGAAGCAATTGAAAGGAAGAAGCAATAAAGAGGGAAGTCAAGAGGCTTCCTCTAGAAATGGGGAAGTTTAAGCATCCATCTACATCACCGAAGAGGAGATGGAAGCGATGATGAAATGGCAAGTGGAGATGATGCAGGCTCTTCTTAGGCAATTTGGACAATCGGGAACTGCAGGTACTCAAGGACTTGGGGCTGGACTAGAGGAACTCAACCAGTAGGTTGATGGAATGACTCAACAAGGGGCATCCCCCAATCAGCAGACAACTACCAATCTGGAGGACCTAGGCTCGGGGGCACACCACCAGGAAATGCTGGACCAATTCATGGGGGGATTCCAATTTGCACTACACAACAAGATGCTGACAGGAATGTGGGAGCGCGGGATGAAGAGTATGTACCAGAATTCCCTTGGGGGCTCGGGGGGCAACCCTTGACGGACAATGCTGGATTAGCCGAGATTATCAGGTGAACTATGCGTGGTGGTTTGACCAATAGAGATCTGGAAGGAGTAAACAAGAGTCCGTTCACTCGTGAAATCAGGATAGCTCGGAATCCACCAGATTTCAAGCTACCTAACGTGGAAATGTACAATGGCAAAGTCGATCCAACAGATCACTTGATGAGATATACAAGGCACATGGAGGTGCTGTGGGCATCGGAAGAAGTAATGGCTCGATGTTTCCCTTTATTCTTAACGGGCATAGCTGCTATGTGGTTCAGGCAGCTGGAAGTAGGATCTATCGAGACATGGACAGAGTTGGTGGACAAATTTCTGAAGTAGTTTCGGGTACATATCAAAAGGCCAAAGGATGTAATGACGCTGACATCAGCAAAATAAAAGACAGACGAATCACTCAGGGACTTCTTGACTCGGTTCAATGCAGAGGTCGCTTCGGTGGATCGGCCGGATCCATCGATGGTTTTAATGGTGACAGTTTCAGGAGTTAGGGAGAATTCGGATTTCAAAGTGTCACTGATTCGGGACCCTCCAATGGATCTCGGGGAATTCTTTCACGAAGCTGAGAGGTTCCTTCGGAAGGAAGATGCGTTCTCAGATATGATGTTAAAGGAGGTGAACGCAGCAAAGGATGGAGGGCCATCTAGTGGAGGCTTGGAAAAAGATAATGATAAAGGAAAAAGGAAGACGGATAACGAATTAGGAAAGGCTAGGAAGCGGTGGAGAGAGAAAAAATTCTCCACCTACACAGGATTGAACGAGACGCTGGAACAGATTTATTTGGAGACTCGAAATCGCCTTCCCTACTGAAGGCCGACTAGGAGAGAACCCTTCGAACATGAGAGGGCATCAGGAAAACACTGCCTCTTCCACGATTTGGATGGGCATGATACCAACAGCCGCATGCACTTAAAGGTCATAATTGAGGAGCATGTAAGGAATGGATAGTTGCGACAACACGTCGAAGCTCGGAATGTTGCTGTGGGCAGGAGCAACCACCATCTACCTCACATAGTGATGGTGCGAGGCACATGAATGATGGTCGATTGGTTATCAACTGACTGTGATATTATGAAATAAGTAGCAAAGTACAGGCAAACGACCAAGTCACTTACTCATATACAGGGATGGAGATAGCCCCTAGGCATGCTCTGAGATGATGATAAACTATGACGCTCTGGTTTGTGAAATCTGCTTTTTCTATTTTGGCTTGGACATTTGCTCTTCCTGGTTTGGTTTGAACTTCTGGTTTTGTTTGTTTCTTTGTTTGGACTTTTATTTGGATGATGGCTTTCTGTTTTGGATACTGATTTGGATTTTTGATATGGATTTTTTGCTTTCTGATTTGATCTAGATTTTGGATTGGCTTTTGATTGGATTTTTATCTGGTTTTTGATAAATGGTCATCGGGTATGGATTGTACCCGGCAAGGGGTAAGTCTCTTCACCCTAACAAGGTGAATTGGATTATTCAGGTCGTCGAGTATGGACTACAAACGACAAGGGTTCGGAGAGGTCAGGATTCGGCCTAGGACTTAGGCCTTATATTATCGGTTACTACTTCAGGTCGTCGAGTATGGACTATGCTCGGCAAGGGTCCGAAGAGACCAGGATTCGGCCTAGGACTTAGGCCCCATATTATCGGTTACTACTTTAGGTCATCGAGTATGGACTATGCTCGGCAAGGGTTCGGAGAGACCATGATTAGGCCTAGGACTTAGGCCATGTGTTATTAATTATTATTTTAGGTCATCGGGTATGGACTATACTCAACAAGGGTCCGGAGTCACCAGGATTTGTCTTAGGACTTAAGCCATGACATTACTCAATGTTTAAGGACATTAGACCACGGTCGTTAGATGTGGATTGCATTTGGCAAGAACCCAGAGAGGTTATGGATATGAACATCGGCTATGAACGGTGAAGGATTTGGATATTGACCCGGAGAGGTCCTTGATTCGGATATTGAATGTGGATGAAACATGGACTTTGGATATTGAATTTGAGACTATTCAAAACATACCTTCCAACAGCAAGGCATGTTTTGGGGGGCAAGTGTTAACCCGCCTTTTTATAAGGCCACCGACATGCGGATTTAGCCAAATCGACTATTCACTTATCGAAACTGGAATACAATTGACTAGAACCAGTTGGATGGATAGACAGTCGGTCAGGAATGGGTTCGATGTGCATAGTTCAGCACTGAGGAGAGCAGGTTGATTCGGCATTGATTGCCGCTCGGCATAAGGCACAGATCGGCATTGATCGCCCCTTGGCATAAGGCATGGATTGGCATTGATTGCCGCTCGGCATAAGGCATGGGTCGACATTAGTGGACGCTCAGCCGTGGACATCGTTCGGCATGTTGGATCGTTCGGCATGGTGGATCGTTTGGCATGGTGGATCGATCGGCATGGTGGATCGATCGGCATGGTGGATCGATCGGCATGAGGGATCGTTCGGCATGGTGGATCCTTCGGCATCGTGGATCGTTCGGCATGGTGGATCGTTCGATATGGTGAATCGTTCGGTATGGTGGATCGATCGGCATGGGGGATCGTTCGGCATGGTGGATCCTTCGGCATGGTGGATCGTTCGGCATGGTGGATCGTTCGACATGATGGATCGTTCGGCATGGTGGGTCGTTTGGAAACAAGGGTCGTTCGGCATGATGGGTCGTTCGGCATAATGGGTCATTCGGCAAGATGGGTCGTTCGTCGTGATGGATGGTTCGGCATGATGGGTCGTTCGGAATGATGGATGGATCGACATGGTGGGTTGTTTGACATGGTGGATTGTTCGGCATGGTGGGTCGTTCGGCATGGTGGGTCGTTCAGCTTGATGGGTTGTTCGGCATCAGGTACGGCTCGGCATTGGGGAGAGGCCGTTGTGACTCGGCATTGTGGTTCAGCATGGGCCGTTCGGCCTTCATAGGCTCGAGTGGTCTAGAGAGCCCAACAACTACCTGGACATGTCTATAAATACAGCGTGTAGGAGTTCAGAAGGGGGGATCTCTTCTCTTCTGACTTTCTATTTTCTAAGGCTAGTTTACCACTTTGTAACAGTAATCAATTGTTACAGCAATAAAAGAAACTTCTGGAGTGGACGTAGGCCGGAGTTAATCGAACCACTATAAAAATTTGTTGTTCTTTACTTTTCTATTTTGACTGTTCTTCACGTTATAACTCTCTACCTAAACTCTATCTGTTATCTGTGACTGTTAGTTGGTGCTTTCATCTACATTTGGGTGTTAGTGATCAATTTTGGTGCTAACAAAATTTAACATTGAAATTGGTGGAATATTCAATAATAAATTAACTTAAAAAAATTACTAAGTAAATCTAAAATGATAGAAATGGTAAATTGTTGAATTTGAATTGAAAAATTGATTTAATTAATTAATTATTAATTTATTTAATTAACTGAAAAATAGCCATTTTGGCCACTGACTTGGATTTGGACGAAACCATTTTCATCGGATCCGTAACAATGAATTACTATAAGATTTCAAGTTACGTAGCAATCGGACTAGTCATTTGATTGTACGGGTTTGAAACGCCTAGAAATCAATTTAATTGAAATCGATTGAAATCAATTTGAGATAAGCTGATTTGAACATAACTTCTTCGTACGATAAAATTTGGAGTTGAAACCAATTCCATTGATTTTAAAATTATTGAAAACTTCCATTTTGATATATGGGTTGATCCATTTTCGTTTCGGAGTCGAAACAGGCTTTCCGGGTCATTTATCGTTCAACTTTCCAAACCAATCGAGGCCATTCATTTCTATTTTGTTCTGTCTATATATGTCATTATAAATCCTATGTCATTTCTTATTTCTGATTCCAGTATGTACAATTCCGTTTGCTCCTCTTCTTCCCAATGGCAGACAAACCCTAATTCCCAATTGCAATTTCAAATCCAAAAATTCAAACTACTTAAATAACATCAAATTATATATCAATCTAAAGCTCTCGAAAAGGGTAACCTAGATTTTCAACTCGTTTCTCGAATCGGATAATCATTGGTGTAGGAATTAACAAATTTGTCATGGGCGTTCATTGGATAGCTTCTCGTTCAACGGTGGATTCTCGTCGACAGGACGATCAGGAGTTTGTAGTGCGTAGAGAAGGAGGAGGTGAGTTGATCCTTATCACTCGTCTAGCCTGCAGGTGTCAACATTCGCGTCTATTGTCTTTTTCCATCGTCGGCGGTGTGAGAACCTTGGTTGCTGTGTAAAGACCCGATTCTTCGACTGTCGAAAGTCGACATTAATACTTCCACTGTATCAACTACCGAGCAATCGAATGCCGGAAAACCGAACACTTAGGGTTTAAGAAGAAGAAAAGGATAGAAGAAGAAAGAAAGAAAAGCAACAGAACAATATCCGAATCTCACAATCGCAGCGGAACAACATATAATAGATAAATGAATAATCTTTAAAACAAAGAACTATATCAGTTATTACATTACATCACATTTCATTATCAGAGTTTACAACAACAAACAGCGGAAAAAAATATACTATATACTAGTTGATACGCCATGCCATCCAGCTTGCTCCTGATCACTACAGCAGCTCCTCAATTCCAGAATGACCTAATAACCTGACTCTAGACTGCCCGTGTAGAAATTGGTGGGCACCCAGAGTTTAGGAAGGGAATAGTAAACTCCAGGTCAGTCATGGGACTGGTATGAGAACTTAAAACAGTTTATCTTAAAAAAATAAAGAAATATTTTTAAAATAGATCCGCAATGCTTTTAGGAAATGAAACTACCATAAGGCCTCCCGCACACACACAATGCAAACGCAGAATCGGAGGAGATTTCTTCTTATGATAGTTGAATATGCTTGATACGTAAATTTCTTTGATATTATTACTATAAGTGCAAAGTGTAGGAAAACCATTTCGAAAGTATAATATAAATCTTAGCCAGCATAGGCATTCAGCACTTATGCCTTCTATAGCTACCATGTTCAATAGCAGGTTACCGTCACATTCCATGGCAGGTTATACAACTAAAACCGTGCAGGGCTCGTATTGTTTCTTTCGATTTTCCAACAAATGGCCAGGCCAAGGAACTTCCCATTGCCCCATGGGTACGCCTCTGGGGAGATGCCCCGAGAACCTAATCGGATCTCTGCTAACACAAGGCCGGGTTACCTCTGCAAAATTAGGTAAATACTGACACGAGTATGCCATCCCCCGGTTGTAAACAACCTTTATCTGAGAATCCTCAATACCAACAACCACAAAGAAATAAATTTGCAGCCACAACATAGGTTAAGTACCTGGGCTCCATACCATGATACCACCTCTATCCAGAAGGAAATTCACATACCCTAAGGGGCGCTACTCCCTAAAACCTTGCTGCATCTTTCCTATTTTGACCATTACCTGGGTATGAGGTCCTACGAAGTCTCGTCCACAAAGCTACGCTTTTCACAAAAGCTATGCTTTGATCAACAAATGATCAGCATCACTTCGTATGCCACATTACCAAATTGGGAATGTATCACTAGTAACCATCAACTACATAACCTCTGAGCTCATACGTCTCAGAGAAGGGTGTTAAGCTAAGAGAATAAATTCTCCGCCACCAACAGAAATATATTTGATAGAAACCAGCTTTACATCTCAAATTGTAACGTTAGGCACACATCCATACAAGTCCGTTCTGGGATCGAACGGAACTGAAGGCACTTCTAAAGAAGCCCTTACAATCTGGATATTCACTAATCACGACCGGAATTCCCATCACAAAGGGTGATAAAATCTCTATATCGGAGATCAGCCGATGTAGAGACATTCGACGGTAATCCTTCCGTTTTTGAAAATTTTCGATCTTCAACACCGGTCTTCAAATGTTATCCATTACGACGTATCACTATTCGGAATGGGATTCATGACCCACAGGTCTTCTTCCGGCTAAACCGAATAACGAGCGCTTATTTTAAAATAAGTGTAGCATTCACATTTAAGAAAATCACAACAAATACCCATTTAAAGGTAAATATTGATAGTCGGTTATTTAACTATCAATAGATATGTACAACATCATCGAATTCCAAAAAAAATTTCCCAAATTATTTATTTTCCAAAAATACCATTACAAGATATATTTTCCCACACTTCAAAAATAAATCAATGTTTATTTTTAAACAAATTCCCCTTTCCTTTATAAATTCCATTTGAATTTAAGTATCCAAATACCCATTGATATATGATTTTCAAATCGATTTCAGTTATTCACTTTTAGTTTATCTTTAAAATATATAATCTCAAAATATTTCACTTCATATTGGAAAACATTTCCATACTTATTTAATAATAAATAATTCACAAACCTATTTATTTTCAACATTTGGAAAATATTCAATATACTTAAATCACAATTAAGTATATATTTTATTCTTTAAGGAAAATATTCTCTTAAACACATTCATTTGAGTCAAAACGAATGTTGCGTAAAACATCGTTACGGCAACCCAAAATCACTAGTATAGGGATTCGAAATTTAGATAGATATATAAATCCCAATACTATACAAAAACATTTCCTTCGAAAATCATTTACTATAACAACAGTGTTATAGTCCATCTTTTCCTTATTTCTCGAAAACGTCTATTTCAACAATGAATGTTGAAATCTATGGTTTTGATCCTTAACACAATTTTAAAACAACTTCAAATCGTTTTAATTCTATTTAAAAGATCACTTCCTAAACATTTCTTTAAATATTATTCACTGGCCAAAATCGTGAATGTACTTCGTTAACTAAATTCAGCATTTCTACACATTTTATTTTAAAGGATTATCCACTGTCCAAAATCGTGAATATATCTCCTTTAATAAGCTATAATAATTGACTTGTTAAAATAGGTCGATTTCGGATTTATAAAACAATGATTATAAATTCCATTTATATTTTTTTTAACAACATCAACTGATAAAATCACTTTATTAACAAATTCTATTTATATCTCACTTAAATGCCAAATCCAATTTATAAGTTAATTACTTATAAATCTTTTATTTTACAAAATATATTCATTTTATAACTTCACAATTTATAAATCTATAAATTTCATTCACTTATGAAATCCATTTATACTTCATTTTGACACTTATAAAAACTCGTTTTATAATTCCAATATTTTAATTTATAAATACCAATTTTATAAATCTTTTGTATAAACCGTTTATAATAATTCAAAAATCCCAATTTAAACTATTTTACAAATTAATCAACTACTTATTTCAAAAATCACATTTCGGTTTTATTTCACAAAAATCATAATTTTTAAAACATAAAAATTATAACGTTTATTTATTTAAAAAGAATCAATTCCAAAATTCAATAAAACGTATACTTTCAAAAATCACTTTAAAAACCCTTTTCAAATTTGAAAATCATCACTTTAACACTTTTAATTTTCCAAAATAGGTCCAAATGCTGCAACAGCACCAATACATCAACCACAACATCCAAACATCATATATCAATATGTTAACAGAATATATTGCAAATATCTGTAAATAAATCCATACCGTTGAGGAATCCAGATGGATCCCTCCAACCTGTTTCTCTGCATCCACAGATCTTAGCACAATACCAACCCCGTTTCAAGACGGAATATCACAGTACAGGGGTTTATATGAAATATTATCCGCTATTATGCGGCGCAATAGGGTCTCATCCGCTATATAATGTGGGAAAATCAACTCCAAGTACATATATAATACCAATTCCACTTCAAGATGGAATATCGCGGTATATGTGTTTAATAAATAACATCCGCTTAATATACGGCATACAGGGCCTATTTCAATACAACAAATAGCAATTTATCATTCAATCACACAATCAAGTAATTTTAAATTTAACTATTTCAAATTTAAATCGAAACAAATTCGATTGAGTGAGAAGTTCTCACCTTGCTTCCAATAACAGTTTCAGCGTTTTATTCCGAATAAAATTAAACATGCATTTAATTTTAACCAAAATTTACACTAGCTCAAATGAACTCCAATCCAGCTCCATCGCGTAGTGTTCGTCAATACGAACCAGACGGAATTTGTTTCGTGCGAAACGGACCTCGTATGAAAATGACATCGCGTTACAAAGTTTATACGAATTTTAAATATAAATAATTTACACTTTTGTTAAATTTTCTAATCCTAAATCCATCATAGTCGTTCGATCTCAGTAAGCAAATCCAGGCCGTGACTTTATCTTCTCCTTCTTCCCCGTTGCGTTCGAACGCAGTAAACCCAAGGCCGCCCCCATTCATCGATTATCGAGCCATATACGATCGACTTCTGGTCGATCGAGCACCTTCATTCAAAAGGTCACGACGAGCTCCCCCATCACCACCAACTCCGACGAACTCCGTCGCGGCATGCCTTTAGAAATCTCCTTTGAACGTGGTGACCTTGAGCATCGATTGCCGATGATCCACTTACTCAAAATCGATCACAGCCGTTGAAGTTGTAGATCTCAATAGGCTCTTCAACTTTGTAGTTGATAACTTTCCGTATAGATTGATGAATTCGAAGAAATCAAAGAGGAAAGGAAACGAAAATATCGGCCATTGAAATTAAAACTAGCGGTCACAAACCCTAGCCAGGGTTTTGATGAAAATATAAAACTTTGAGGCCCTTTATTGAAAATTCTCGCGACACTATTCACCCGAAATTTTTCCGAACTCCAAACAAAGCGTGCCGCCTGGTGTTTATAATGTTTTACCCCTATTCCGAACGCAATGGAATATATATCGGGAGCCAATTCGATCGTTTGGAAGATAGGTTTTCAAATGGACTATTCTAATTTAAAAATTCACTCAAACCTATTTCAGTGCGTTTTAACTTGCCCCAGACAAACCGTAAATCTGATTGACACGGAATTTGAAATCTTACAATAACATAATATTACGGATCCGATGAAACTAGTTTCATCGAAATCCAAGACTGTTGAAAAATGAATATTTTTACTCGTCGATTAAATATTAAAATATTCAATTTCTGCAAATTAACTTTTAATTTAATTTTAAAAGTTCTATAACATCATTCTAACTCCAATATGATTTAATACAACTTTATAAATCAATTTTAATCACATTAAACCCAATTTCCAATTATTTCTGTAATTTCACACATTAAATTATCTATTTAATTATCCAATTAAATCCAGATATTCAAAATAAAATTTATTTGACATACAATTTTTACTTGTTAATATTTAAAATCAATTAAATATACGAATTTCAAATGACTGAAATTCTGGGTCGTTACAAACTTCCCCCCTTAAAGGAATTTCGTCCTCGAAATTGCCAAGTAAGAAAAGTGTTACAGAATCCATTAACTTTTCAAACATCCATTCAAATTAGATTTCAAATTCACTTAAATGTTTAACTTTCGAAAAATTCAATAGTTAAACTTCTTACAATAACTTTACTAAGTTTTCAAATCATACCTAGTTATCTTTTCAAAACCAACTATATCGTATAACTTTTCAATCCAAAATCAAAGTTGTAGTTTTCAAAAATTTCAAATTTTCTCAAAAATATTGTAACGCCTTAAATTTTCGAAAAAATTTCGCCAGCGTCTCCTTTGCTCGGCTAGCTTAGTACGACTACAAAAATGGCACCACGGCCCCCAGATTTCAAAAAGAAAAGAAAATGCCAAGTGGGTGGACAAGAAAATCATCAAATTTCATACTGAAATTCAAATACATACCTTTTGTCGAGCAATTCAATTTTTATATCTTCGAAGTCAAAATCCAAATTCTCTTTAATCCACCTATATATCCTGCTAGCTATAATATCCATTTTCATTAAATCTCACATTATCAATTTCATTTGAATTCAATTTACAATTTCAATTCTATTTGGAATCAATTTACCTCCTGAATATTGAATTTTATCGATTATTTTTCATTCACAACTGATTTATCTTACTATTTTAAATTAGTTTCTTTTACTAATTCATTACAAGTTCGAACTCATTTCATTTCGTACAATTCAAATTGGTTTTCGATATTCAGTTTTCAATTTCAGTTTTTATCTTTTTGTTCGTTCCCAAACACAATTCAATTCACCATTTTACTTTATAACCACTTATATTTAAACTGGATTTCAAATTCCATATGAATTTAATTTACCCTTTATTTTTAAATGTTGAATTCAATTCATTTGTTTCTACCCCAAATTTATTTTCAACTCAATAAATTTTATTCAATAACTATTTTTATCACATTCTAGAGTCTTTCCAACATTTCAAAGCCATTTTTGAAATCAATTCGAATTATCCTTTGAATATCAAAAACCAAATCCAAATTGTTCGAACAACTTCCATTTAAAACAACTTGGCAGCAATCCCTCTTTTGGAAACCCGAAAATGAACACCAATGATGTCGCGATCATCATCCGAATTATTTTCCAGCGACCGAAAAGAGTTTAGAGCTTTTATCCCTCCAAAACATTTTTCCAAACCCTTAGAAACCATTTTCAAACTCAAGAAGGAATTTAATCTTTTCCAAATTGCAAACCCTTTCAAAACATTACCAAATATTCCTCTGGAATTTTACTTCAAATTACAAATCACATCTACAATTTATATTCTCCAATTTTATTTGTATATGAATTTATTTATTAACTTTGGAGTTACGATTTCAATTTCTTTTTCAACATTAATAATAATAATTTAATATCATCACTTTCTAGCAAACAAGCAATCATATGTTATAATAATTCACAGAAAATTTTCCTCTTTCATATACGAAAATAATTTTGGTAAAATTATTTCATTTACCCTATTTAAAACGATATCGTGTCGAATTTGTTCTGTACAAGTGTTTAGAGATCCCTATCAATAATGTTAATTACTCGTATTGACCAGAATCCATGTACCACTCAACAAACCAATCATCACAATACAAGACAATTTTTATATTCACTAACAAATACGCAACTCATATCTATTATTACGCTCATACTCATTCTAGAGTACTGCTGACTCTATCTCTAATGAGTAACACCCAACAGAACCAAGCTTGTCTCTTAACCAAATGCTCCGATACCACTATGTAAAGATCCGATTCTTCGACTCCTGAAAGTCGACATTAATACGTCCACTGTATCAACTGCCGAGCAATCGAATGCCGGAAAACTGAACCCTTAGGGTTTAAGAAGAAGAAAAAGATAGAAGAAGAAAGAAAGAAAAGCAACAAAACAATATCAGAATCTCACAATCGCAGCGAAACAACATATAATAGATAAATGAATAATCTTTAAAACAAAGAACTATATTAATTATTACATTACATCGCATTACATTACCAGAGTTTACAACAATAAACAGCGGAAAAGAAATACTATATACCAGTTGATACGCCATGCCATCCAGCTTGCTCCTGATCTCTACAGCAGCTCCTGAATTCCAGAGTGACCTGATAACCTGACTCTAGACTGCCCATGTAGAAATTGGTGGGCACCCACAGTTTAGGAAGGGAACAATAAACTCTAGGTCGGACATGGGACTGGTGCGAGAACTTAAAACAGTTTATCTTAAAAAAAACAAACAAAGAAATACTTTTAACATAGGTCTGCAATGCTTTTAGGAAATGAAACTACCATAAGGCCTCCCGCACACACACACAATGCGAACGCAGAATCGGAGGAGATTTCTCCTTATGATAGTTAAATATGCTTGATAGGTAAATTTCTTTGATATTATTACTATAAGTGCAAGGTGTAGGAAAACCATTTCGAAAGTATAATATAAATCTTAGCCAGCATAGGCATTCCGCACTTATGCCTACTATAGCTAGCATGCTCAATAGCAGGTTACCGCCACATTCCATGGCAGGTTATACAACTAAAACCGTATAGGGCTCGTATTGTTTATTTGGATTTTCCAACAAATGGCCCGGCCAAGGAACTTCCCATTGCCATATGGGCTCGCCACTGGAGAGACGCCCCGAGAACCTAACCGGATCTCTGCCAACACAAGGCCGGGTTACCTCTGCAAAAGTAGGTAACTACTGACACGAGTATGCCATCCCCCGGTTGTAAACAACCTTTATCCGAGGATCCTCAATATCAACAACCACAGACAAATAAATTTGCAGCCATAACATAGGTTAAGTATCTGGGCTCCATACCATGATACCACCTCTATCTAGAAGGAAATGCATATATCGTAAGGGGCACTACTCCCTAAAACCTTGCTGCATCTTTCCTGTTTCGACCATTACCGGGGTGTGAGGTCCGACGAAGTCTCGTCCACAAAGCTACGCTTTTCACAAAAGCTATGCTTTGATCAACAAATGATCAGCATCACTTCGTATGCCACATTACCAAATTGGGAATGTATCACTAGTAACCATCAACTACATAACCTCTGAGCTCATACGTCTCAGAGAAGGGTGTTAAGCTAAGAGAATAAATTATCCGCAACCAATAGAAATATATTTGATAGAAACCAGCTTTACATCTCAAATTGTAACGTCAGGCACACATCCATACAAGTCCGTTCCGGGATCGAATGGAGCCGAAGGCACTTCCAAAGAAGCCCTTGCAATCCGGATATTCACTAATCACGACCGGAATCCCCATCACAAAGGGTGATAAAATCTCTATATCGGAGATCAGCCGATGTAGAGACATTCGACGGTAATCCTTCCATTTTCAAAAATATCCGGACTTCAACACCGGTCTTCAAATGCTATCCATCACGATGTATCACTATTCGGAATGGGATTCATGACCCAAAGGTCTTCTCCCGGCTAAACCGAATAACGAGCGCTTATTTTAAAATAAGTTTTGCATTCACATTCAAGCAAATCACAACAAATACCCATTTAAAGGTAAATATTGATAGTCGGTTATTTAACTATCAATAGATATGCACAACATCATCAAATTCCAAAAAATTTCCCAAATTATTTAATTTCCAAAATTATCTTTATAAGATATATTTTCCCACACTTCAAAAATAAATCAATGTTTATTTTTAAACAAATTCCCCTTTCCTTTATAAATTCCGTGTGAATTTAAATTTCCAAATATCCATTGATATATGATTTTCAGATTGATTTCAATTATTCACTTTGAATTTATCTTTAAAAGATATAATCTCAAAATATTTCACTTCATATTGGAAAACATTTCCATACTTATTTAGTAATAAGTAATTCACAAACCTATTTATTTTCAACATATGGAAAATATTCAATATACTTAAATCACAATTAAGTGTATATTTTATTCTTTAAGGAAAACATTCTCCTAAACACATTCATTTGAGTCAAAACGAATGTTGCGTAAAACATCATTACGACAACCCAAAATCACTAGTATAGGGATTCAAAATTTAGATAGATATATAAATCCCAATACTATACAAAAACATTTCCTTTCGAAAATCATTTACTATAACAACAGTGTTACAGTCCATCTTTTCCTTATTTCTCGAAAATGTCTATTTCAACAATGAATGTTGAAATCTACGGTTTCGATCCTTAACACAATTTTAAAACAACTTCAAATCATTTTAATTCTATTTAGAAGATCGCTTCCTAAACATTTCTTTAATATATTATTCACTGTCCAAAATCGTGAATATACTTCGTTAACCAAATTCAACGTTTCTACACATTTTATTTTAAAGGATTATCCACTGTCCAAAATCGTGAATATATCTCTTTTAATAAGATATAATAATTAACTTATCAAAATAAGTCGATTTAGGATTTATAAAACAATGTTTATAAATTCAATTTATATTTTTTTTAACAACTTCAACTTATAAAGTCACTTTATTAACAAATTCTATTTATATCTCGTTTAAATGCCAAAATCCAATTTATAAGTTAATTACTTATAAATCTTTTATTTTACAAAATCGATTCATTTTATAACTTCACAATTTATAATTCTATAAATTTCATTCACTTATGAAATCCATTTATACTCTATTGTAACACTTATAAAAACTCATTTTATAATTCCAATATTTTAATTTATAAGTATCAATTTTATAAATCTTTTTTTATAAACCGTTTATAATAATTCAAAAATCCCAATTTAAACTTTTTTCAAATTGATCAACTTCTTATTTCAAAAATCACATTTCGGTTTTATTTCACAAAAATCATAATTTTTATAACAGAAAATTATAACATTTATTTATTTAAAACGAATCAATTCCAAAATTCAATAAAATGTATACTTTCAAAAATCACTTAAAAAACCCTTTTAAAATTTGAAAATCATCACTTTAACGTTTTTAATTTTCCAAAATGGGCCCAAATGCTGCAACATCACCAATACATCAACCACATCATCCAAACATCATATATCAATATGATAACAGAATATATCGCAAATATCTGTAAATAAATCCATATTGTTGAGGAATCCAGTTGGATCCCTCCAACCTGTTTCCCTGCATCCACAGATGTTAGCACAATACCAATCTCGTTTCAAGACAGAATATCGCGGTACATGGGTTTATATAAAACATTATCCACTATTATGCGGCGCAATAGGGTCTCATCTGCTATATAATGTGGGAAAATCAACTCCAAGTACATATATAATACCAAGTCCACTTCAAGTTGGAATATCGCGGTATATGTGTTTAATAAATAACATCCGCTTAATATACGGCGTATAGGGTCTATTTCAATACAACAAATAGCAATTTATCATTCAATCACACAATTAAGTAATTTTAAATTTAACTATTTAAAATTTAAATCAAAACAAATTCAATTGAGTGAGAAATTCTCACCTTGCTTCCAATAACAGTTTCAGCGTTTTATTCCGAATAAAATTAAACATGCGTTTAATTTTATACAAAATTCACACTATCTCCAATCAACTCCAATCCATCTCCATCACATAGTTTTCGTCAATACGAACCCGACGTAATTCGTTTCGTGCGAAACAGACCTCGTATAAAAAAGATATCGCGTTACAAAGTTTATACGAATTTTAAATATAAATAATTTACACTTTTATTTAATTTTCTAACCCTAAATCCATCATAGCCGTTCGATCTCAGAAAGCAAATCCAGGCCGTGACTTTATCTTCTCCTTCTTCCCCGTTGCGTTCGAACGCATTAAACCTAAAGCCGCCCCCATTCATCAATTATCGAGCCATATACGATCGACTTCAGGTCGATCGAGCACCTTCATTCAAAAGGCCACGACGAGCTCCCCCATCACCACCAACGCCGACGAACTCGGTCGCGCATGCCCCTAGAGATCTCGTTCGAACGTGGTGACCTTGAGCATCGATTTCCGATGATCCACTTACTCAAAATCGATCACAACCGTTGAAGTTGTAGATCTCAATACGCTCTTCAACTTTGTAGTTGATAACTTTCTGTATAGATTGATGAATTCAAAGAAATCAAAGAGGAAAGGAAAAAAATATATCGGCCATTGAAATTAAAAATGGCGGCCACAAACCCTAGCCAGGGTTTTGACGAAAACATAAAACTTTGAGGCCTTTTATAGAAAATTCTCACGACACTATTCACCCGAAATTTCCCGAACTCTAAACAAAGCGTGCCGCTTGACGTTTATAATGTTTTACCCCCTATTCAGAATGCAATGGAATATATATCGGGAGCCAATTCGATCGTATTTGGAAGATAGGTTTTCAAATCGACTATTTAAATTTAAAAATTCACTTAAACCGATTTCAGTGCGTTTTAGCTTGCCCCGGACAAACTGTAAATCCGATTGACACGGAATTTGAAATCATACAATAACATAACATTACGGATCCGATGAAACTAGTTTCGTAGAAATCCAAGACAGTTTGAAAAATGACTATTTTTACTCGTCAATTAAATATTAAAATATTCAGTTTCTGCAAATTAACTTTTAGTTTAGTTTTAAATGTTCTATAACATCATTCTAACTCCAATATGAGTTAATAAAACTTTATAAATCAATTTTAATCACATTAAACCCAATTTCCAACTATTTCTGTAATTTCAAATATTAAATTATCGATTTAATTATCCAATTAAATCCAGATATTCAAAATAAAATTTATTCGACTTACAATTTTTACTTGTTAATATTTAAAATCAATTAAATATACGAATTTCAAATGACAGAAATTCTGGGTCGTTACAGCGAATGGGTCGAAGGGTGTGGTCGGGGACGTGGTCGGGGGTCGTAGATCAGCGAGGTGGGGGCGTGGTAGGCACGAGAAGAGTGGCGGCTGGTAGGGTTTTGTTCGATTACCCAGGTTTGAACGCGTGAGATAGAAGGGGGTGACATGGCGTGTTCCGGTTCGTCGTTCTTCATTTTTTTATTTTTATTTTAATTTTAATTTCGAATTCTCTAACATATGTAACTTTTGCATACGAGATCCATTTTGCGTGGTTTCTTGTTTTGGGATCATATCAAAATTCTGGATACTTTGACGCTGGTTTGGATGAATTCAGAGATCGTTTGAATTCGGGTCCTTAATTGAATTTAAATTCAATTTAAATTCAAAGGTGAGTGTTTTAACCCACTCATAATTTCTAAAATTTCTTTTGTTTGTTAAATTTAATTTATGATGTGATTAGAAATTTATTTAGGGCTGTTTGGTGTATTTTAAATCTTCATCTAAGTTAATTTGAATTTATTTGAATTAAATCATTATTTAACTTATTATTGAATTAAAATGTCCAGTTAATTGCCTATTAATGTTAGTCTGTTATTTATTGATATTTATTAATTGATTTAGATGATGATCGTGTTGGATGTTGATCGTTGATATTGGATGAATGCATATGTTGTATTTTATATCATTATAAACTGCAAGTTCACCATGGGTTGAAATGATACATACCCGAATGATCTATAGATTAAGGAAAAATCATTATGGGTTGAAATGATAGATTCGAGCGATCTTATGGATTTTATTATTAATTTGGGATTGCGGCTCGAAGTAATATATAACCGTAAGTTATTAAATTGTGGATTGAAATAATAAATATCCATATCACTTGACTCTAGAGTAGAGAATTATATACGGACACCTGATTGGTTAATTAAATGATTTTTAAATCCTTAAATTTTCGGATTTTATTAAATGATATTTTGAAATGAAAATTTTATTTTATAAATTAAAGTATTATTGGAAAATCAAGTTTAATGCTGAAATGCGAATTGATTTAAAGGAATTTGCTTTAAAAATTTAAATTGGAAGTTTAAAGTTAAACTTTTAAGTATAAATGAAATTATATCGAACTTGAGCTATTGTATTTGTTTGAAAATAACTTTGAAATATTTTAAAGTTGTAATAATCCGAATGGAAATTTGAACATGGATTGAAACGATATGAAATTCAATGGTTTATTGAAACTTATAAATTGAAAGGGTTGAAATTGGTTTGCCGAGTTGGGAAGTTTGAAATTGTCCAAATGTGTTGAAATGAAATGAATAGTTTAATTTGATACAAAATCCAAATTCATATTTTAATAATAATCTGTTTTAAAATATATTATTTTAAAATTTCTAATTATTAAGATTTCAAAATTTATTAAACTATTTAACCAATATTAACTACATAAATTATTTTGATCTATTTTAAACCAATTTAATTTATTTTAAACTAATTAAACCATTTTAATTTATATTAAATATAATTAATTTATTTTAAAGCTGTTTAATATATTTTAGTTATATTTAATCTAATTTAATCTATTTAACTATCTTAAATCAATTTAAAAGTATTTTACCTACAATTAAACTATTTTAGAGCATTTTAACTATTTATAACTATTTAAACTAATTTCTAAATTTCCAGACTAAGTGACGTGGAAGAGTTTATCTTCAATTCAATTGGTTTAAAAGGAGAATAAGGTTAAATGATGTTATAACCTAAGTTGGAATCTAAATGTTATAATTAATTGAAAATGAAGGTTTTGAAGTGAGGATTTAACCTAATTTGGAAATTCGATTTTGAAAGAAATTTTGATTTTCGAAACGATATAATTTCAAGGATGGTTTTTGAGAATATGATATTTTGATATAAATTGTGAAATGACTTTGAAAGGAAATATGATTTCAAAGGTGAATATGATTTCGAAAGTAAGTAATGATTTCAAAAGCAATATGGTTTGAATTGAATATGATATTTTGTTATCAATTATGAAATGATTTTGGAAATGTAAAAGAACCACCCGGTATGTAATAAGTGGTTGGTTGTTATGGAGCCCGAGATTGGATGTTTTCATACTCTCTGCCAATACCGAAAACCACTTTGACAACCGTGTATGCGGTGGAGTTTGCAGAATGAAGTAGGATGGTTGGCGACGATCCTATATGAGGTATATACGTGACCCGACTGCCATGAGTTGGCATAAGGTGGCTAAAACAGAAGCAATTGACGGACCAAGTAAGTTCATTCCTCTGATCGGGCACAATCCACCGGTCTATGTTCTGACTTTGTGATTTATTTGGTGGCCACCCGAGATTTTACTCGGGAATGTGTTCCGAGGTAGGCGGTAGTAGCTGCTATGCGTTACCATCAGTTCAAAAGTGTAATTGGTATATCTACCCTGGCATTGCCTAGTTGTGCCGGGTCACCTACCCTAGCGCGCCTTCTATATGTTTGCATTGTATCATACCTATGGAGTGTCCTCTGACGACGTCCAGTAAGGGCGGGATTACGGTAATGTATAGACTATGGGAACATATATATGGGTTAAGGGGATATGGGTAACGCCTTAACGCTATTTTAATTGTTAACTTTAGTATTGATATTATTATAATAACGTATATTTCTATATAGTAGATAGTTTAACGGATCCTTAGGAGGTGTGAATCACGAGCACCTCTTAAGTTACTGCAATCATGTTAGACACTAGATAAGAAATGTCAAACCCTGAAAACATCTCTGATGCCGTTCCACTTATATTTATTTACCGTTGATTTAACTTACACAAGATCTTTTAGTTTTGACTCGAGCGTTTTGTCTTTTCAATTCGCTCGGGTCAGCCCGAGCATTTCAGGATTTGAAGACCTTATTTCTGAAGGACGAAGACGAAGATTTTATTATTATTATTTACTATATTATTCCACTACATCGCACTGTTCCACTGCATTGTTATTTATTTATCTCTGATATGTGTAACTCTAATTCAGTGTTGTATAAGTATAATCAAATGTTTTGTAAACAGCTTCTTGAACTGTTATTTGATTATTATATTTTGTCATTCCGCTGCAAGATTCTATTTTGTGTTTTCCTCTCTGCTTTTTCTTATTTACCACAATAACAATCCGCCCTTCTATATGGTTTGAGTTGGCACGTGTGTCTGCTTAAACTGTCCTAAAAGGCGGGATGTTACAGTTGGTATCAAAGCTTTGGTTTAGCGATATCCTTAGCTTTATGGGGTCTGACTCTTTATTAAATAGGATAGTAATACCCTATGATGAGTCGTTGAGAGTATATATATGAGAGAGCGTATTTGTTAGTGTTATAAAAGGTTTTATATTGTCTTAATTTGTTCCGTTTTGTATTTATAAACTACGATTGGTGCGTAGGACGCTATGACATCGATAGGGATTTCTAAACAATTAATATGACAAACCGAGACAATATTTGTTTTGATATATATAGGTAAATGAAATAGCTTTTCCTATTGTATATTTCATATATAAAATAATGATTTATAAATGGTAAATATTTGGTTGTAATATTTTAGGTGTTAGGTAGTGAAATTTATAAATATTGGTTGGAAATAAGATTGGAAAATAAAATAAATGAAAATTGGAAATTTAGAACTTAAGTCTCGGGGTTTTTGAAAATTTTCTTTCAAATGATTTTGGAATATAATAATATTATTATTATTTTATATAAATATTTCAATATGATTTGAAAAAAAAATTTAAAGAAATTTTGGAAAGGAATAAGTTCTGTACTTTCCTCTCTGTCGTTGGAAAATAATTTCGGTGATGATTACATGCATCATCGACATCCATTTTCGAGTTTCAAAGTGGGAAGACTGTTGTAGTAGTTTACTACACATTCGTTTTGATAAATAAATGTAAAATTTTAATCTTAAATATGATTTGATACATAAAAGATATGGTTGTATATATTTTAAATGATTTGAAATGGAACCTGACTTTTAGTTCTTAAAGTTCTTTGAATTAGAGATTTTAATTAAAGGAACGAAATTGTAAATAATTAATGATTAGAACTTCTAAAATGAAGATAAGAAACTAAATGCTAAGTTATAAATGAAATATACAAGAATTGAAACTTGTAACTTGTAAATCAAAAGAATTTGAAAATCTAAAAGATATGATTTTTGAACATTAATTTAATTAAAATAAATAGGGTAAACTTGTGTAACTTTCAATTGCATTCTTAAAGACATATATAACCTACAAAATATTAAAAGTTGGAATGTTAAATAGGATATGTGATAGAATATTATACAAGTAAAACTTAAATAATGAAAGCATTCAATGAATTCATTTTTATAAATGAGAATTTTGATATTAAAATAGTAATAAACTTAAGTTATAATTTAAAGTGCTACTAATAAAATGTAATAGAAAGTAAGTATGGTAAGCTTAATTATAAACTTAAGTTAATGAATTGATATGCTAAGTAATTGAATTGAACATGAATACTATAGATAAATGAATGTAAATAAATGAAATTATGAATGAATGAATGAATGAATGAATAGAAATTCAATTTATGTTAGGAATAAATGTAAACTAAAGAAATGATCAGTGAGAAATGGAAATAAAACGAATGAACTTGATTTATTGTTTGAAATTATTTTTGTTTTGGCTTATGGTTGTTGGGAAAAGATGCTCCTGATTGTCTTGGATATATGAATAAACAATTGAGTTTTATCTAAGATTATAGAGTATATGGTATACTTAGTAGTTTATTTGTCATTCTATGCGATTAAGAGTGTTTAAACCCGAACAAACCATTTGTTTTGTTTGCTATGGATATATGGTTGATTATATTTATTCCATATGATGATTGTATGTTGTGGTTGTAGATGATTGTTGTTTTATTTGATTTGTTTGTTAGCAGTTGAAACGACTTCAAAAATTTCATTTTTATAATTATTAACTTCTTTTGGATTATATAAGTGAAAAACAAGCTAAGGATGCAAATTGCTACTGCTTTTTGGTTTCATAATATAAGCGTTATTTGCCCAACAAATAGGTACGTTCTCGGATTACGGTTTTATAGCAATATTATATTGTTTTCCCGCTGTTGGGATATATTATCTTGGATATATATGATATATTTTGTAATTATTGATATTATTATTTCTCCCGAGCCTCACTGTAATAAGGAGACTCTGCCGAAATTTTTCATGAATTTTTGACTTAGAAAATTTTGTGAAATGTTTTCCAAACTTTTATTTGCTTGAATATAAAAGGATTTACTTGTTATAAATTGGTACATTTATTCAAATTATTTTATTTTGTAAATATATTGTTTATAAATTTAATATTTTGAAGAAGATATATTGATTTCTAAATTCCTTTCTTTTCACTTCTTTTTCCTTTTCGGGGACGAAAAATTTTGAGTGGGGAGAGTGTAACGACACATAAATTTCGATAATTTAAAATAGTTAATTTAATGGGATTCTGGTAATATAATATCGAAAGAAATAAAAATCTGTGATTTAATAATGAAATTTATACTAAAATTAAATGCAACAATGTTAATGTAAGTTAATTATTAACAACTTTAATGAGACTCCAATCAATTGAAATGTAAATGTTATATCTGGTTATAAAGTTGAATATAAGTAAATAAATAAATTGTTGTATAAATAAATTAATTAGTATATAATTAAGGGTAATTGAATGAATTCAGTATTATGTAATTAATTATAATAATTGATTGAAAAATAAACTTAAGTGTAATAGTTCACAAATCAATATTAATTTCATCCATTTGATAATAATGGATTGAATAATAGGATGAAAGTTCAATTAATTTGAATTATTGGAAATCTAATTTATAATTACGGAATTTATTGAAATTGAAATTTAACATTGAAATTGGTGGAATATTCAATAATAAATTAACATGGAAACTTGTTTTAAAGATTATAAAATTACTAAATAAATCTAAAATGATAGAAATTGTAAATAATTAAATTTGAATTGAAAAAGTGATTTAATTAATTAATTATTAATCTATTTAATTAACTGAAAAATAGCTATGTTGGCCACTTACTCGGATTTCCGCGAAACATGTTTCATCGAATCTGTAATAGTGAATTATTATAAAGTTTCAAGTTCCGTAGCAATCGGACTTGTTGTTTGATTGTGCGGGCTCTAAACGCCTAGAAGTCAATTTAATTGAAATCAATTGAAATAAATTTGAGATAAGCTGATGTGAACATAACTTATTCATACGACGGAATCAGGACTTTAAACCTGTTCCATTGATATTGATTTTAAAATTATTAAAAACATCCATTTTGATATATGGGTTGATCCATTTTCGTTCTGGAGTCGAAACGGTCTTTCCTGGTCGTTTATCGTTCAACTTTACAAACCAATCAAGCCCATTCATTTCTATTTTGTTCTGTCTATATATATATATATATATATATATATATATATATATATATATATATATATATCATTATAAACTCTAGGACATTTCTTTTTTTTTATTCCAATATGTACAATTCCATTTGCTCCTCCTCTTTCCAATGGTAGACAAACCATAATTCCCAATTAGAATTTCAAATCAAATTCAAATCCAAAAATTCAGACTCCTCAAATAACATCAACTTATATATCAATCTGAAGCTCTCGATGAGCGTAACCCCGATTTGCAACTCATTTCTCGAATCGGGTTATCGTTGGTGTGACGACCTAGTATTTTCAACGTTTGAAATGGAAATATTTAATTGATTTCAAATATCTTAATTGTTAATTAAAGCTTGAGTTACAATTTTAACTATGAAATTAGCAATTTAATTATCAAATTTAATTATAGAAGATTTGGGTAAAATTTGAATCTAGATTTTTAAGCTGATTAAAAATATTTCAAAGGCTTAGAAATTTTTTATTGAGAATACTGAGGTTATTGGAAGCTTCAGAATTGAGATTGGAAATACTTTATCCAGTTTTGAAATTATATTGTTTAAATCGATATTTAAAAATAGCCTTCCGAGGCACAGTCCCGGAATTCGACGAAACCGGTTCCATTCCGTAATGTTGTTTTATTAACAGATTTAAATTTCCGTAGCTTTCGGAGTGATCGTTTGACCATACAATAAGAAAACGCGCTGAAATTTAAATTAAAAGTTCAATGTTTAACTGGTTCGAAAAGCTATCTTCTCCATATAATCGAATTTGGGCTCGGAACCTTTTCCATAGCGTTCAGAATAGGTGTATAACATTATAAACGCCTGGCGGCAAGCTTCAATTATCAAGGCAACTTCAATTTAAATTTGAATTTAAATTAGATATATATTTTATAAGCTGAATAACGTTTTCAAAACTTAACACGTTTACTCCCTTATTACACTTGTCATTCCTATCTACATGCGTCAATTTTATTTTAAACACGCATATTCAAAAGAAAAGAAAGTTCGTTCAAAGGAAAATAATCGAACAAAAAATGAAAAGAAAAAATTCTTCTTTCATCTATCGGCTTCAGATCAGATCCATTAGTGGCTGCTCTCAGATATTCAAATTGAAGCCCTAACTATTTTATATCGATAGAATCGCAACAGCAATCTCGAGCAAGGCATGCCTCGACGTCGGCAAGGCGACCTAGAGGGGGTGACGCGAGCTCGAGGCTGGCGTGGCGGCATTCGATAATCGTGCAAGGGCCTGGGGAGGGGCTCGAAGGTGGCAGCAGATCTATGGATGGTCGCGTTGATTGCAGAGGGGGTTTCGTAGTTCGCGTGCAGTCGAAGTCGTAGCGCGACTTCGATTTGTGGATCGTGAGCATCGGCGCGAGGGGTGGCAGCGACGGCGCACGTTGGCAAGGCGGCAGCCCAGTTGCCTGAGCTCGGCGATAAGCGGTGATGGTCGGAGTCGACCTTGACTCGACTGTGCGGTATATGTACGTTTTATGTTTTCAATTTAATATCAACTTAGGTTTATCTGCATTTGTTCAATTACTAGTTGTTTCAAATAATGTAATATGGGTTGAATCTGTTCATGAACTTATTAAATTATTTTAATCGATAAGAATATTTTATAAAATAAACGTCGAATTAAATTCATTTTTAAATTTTATCTTAGTTAAATAAATTTATTTTAAAAAGGAAATCAATTTAAAATTTAAATTGTTTGTTTAAAATAAATCATTGATAATTAAATTTATAAATGGGAATTTAATGGTTAAATTTATCCAAATATTAATAAAATTTATATAATTGTTTATACAAGGTCTGAAAAACATGGAGGAAGCGAATTGGAATGGAAAAATGGTTGCATGCGTTAGCAAAGGTGAGATCTTCTCACTCAATCGAAATTTCTAGTTTAATTTCAACAGTTAAATTTAAAATTGATTGATTGTGTGCTTGGATAATTAATTTATTATTAGTTATATTAGGTTAGACCATATGCACCGCATAATAGCAGAGGTTATTATATTAAACCCATATACCGCGATATTCCACCTTGAAGTGGAATCGGTATTATATATGTATTTGGAGTTGTTGATTTCCTGCATTATATAGCGAATGAGACCTTATTGCACCTCATAATAGCGGATAATATTTTATAAATCCCATATACCTCGATATTCCACCTTGAAGTGGAATGGGTATTTAATTGTTGTGCTAACGTCTGTAGATGCAGGGAAACAGGTTGGAGGGATCCAACTGGATTCCTCAAAACATTTTGATTTGTGTCAATATTGAATGTTGATTATTTATAATCTGTGTGCCTGACTATTTGTGATTGAAATCGCAGAAGGCTGTAATTTAGCCAAATATATTTTTGGTATCGTAGGATACCAGAAATAAATAAAAATTTGATTTTGAAATTTGGGTAGAAAATTTATAATAAATTCACTCAAACGAATCGGGTGAATTTTAAAAGAAGGAAATTTAAATAGATAAAGTTTTATCTTTGAAAACTTATTGCATAAATCCCAAAAATATGGGAAAATATTTTAATAAAGGAATTTCGAGTAACGTTGTTAAATAGTTGAAGAAATTATTCAAGATACGTATTTTAAATAATTGAAAGAGATAAAGAAATTTATTTCAAAAGGAAATAAATTTAGAGTATTTTAAATAATTGAAAGAGATAAATAAATTTATTTCAAAAGGAAATAAATTTAGAAATTAAACTTGAAATTTAATTTAGAGTTCAAATTAATTTTAGAAATCGATTCAGGAATTAATTTGGAGTTAGAATAAATCTTAGGAATCGATTTGCAAATTTGGTGTGGTGTTTTGGAAATAATTTGGGAAATCAATTGGAAATTGATTTGATATTTGAAAATTAATTTCGGAAATCAGATTGGAATTTGATTTTGTGTTTGAAATAAACTGGAAATCAATTTGGGATTTGATTTGGCTTGAAGATGATATTTGGGAATCGATTTAAAATTTGTATATCAGTTGATATTTGGAAATGTAAATTCACAACGGAAATTTGTAAAGAAAAGGGAAATTGTTTAAAAAATAAATATTGGTCTATTTTTAAAGTGTGGAGAGGAATTTACAGATTTGGAATGTAAATTAAAATAAATCGAGAAGATTTATTAATTTATTTGAATGGACCATTTTGTAGTGGAAAAAGAATTCTTCCTTGGAAAGCCGAATATATTTTTAAAATAGCTTTTGAAATAAAATTAAATGTTTTAAGTGTGGTTTTAAAATAATATTATTGGAGAAATTAGTTTTGGAATTGGTTTTAAAGTAAAATTTTATTTAATTAATTATATAAGGGATTATTTTAAAGATTTAAATTGATATTTGATTTAGAAAATAGTTACTTAAATATTTACACTCTATTTACAAATGTTATTTTAAAATTAGGTTTGGACTTGAATTTTTACATGAGATATTCGTATAATATTTTCATAACTAATATTTAAGCAAATGTTCTAAAATAGTTTATTTTAAATATTTCCAAGTATATTTTGAATAGGTATTTTTATATTATTTTAAAATATTTGAAATCGGCAAATATTTAGTGGAAATGAATTAATATTTGAAAATGTTTTCCGTGTAAGGAAAAATTGATCTGAAATTCAATTTCAAAGGATTGAAGTGTGAAAAAAAATTTGATTTGAATTTATTTTCAAAATATTAAAAAGTAAAATTTTATCTTGCGAAGATATTTTTAAAATAATAATAATTGGGAGAAAATTATTTGAAATCCAGTGATTGTGGCAAATGATGATTGATAGTTAAATAACCAACTATCAATATTAGACTTTTTAATCGGCATTGGAATTTCAATGCGACCGGGAGTCGAATTCCAAATGGATATTTGAAGCCCACATCGAACCTTTGTGATTGTGATGGATCTTATGTTTAAAAGATCAAAGTGAAATTGTTGTGATTTGTTTGAATTTGAATGTAACACTTATTTTTTTTAAATAAGAGCTAGTTATTCGGATTAGCCGGGAGAGGACCTTGTGTCATATAACCCATTCCGAATAACGATATGACGAAATAGGATTGCATTTGAAGATGGTGTTGAAGACCGGGTATTTTCGAAAACGAAAGGATACCTGTCGAATGTCTCAGCACTGGGTCGCTCCAGTATAGAGATTTTATCACCCTTTGTGATGGGGATTCCAGACGTGATTAGTGAATATCCGGATTGCAAGGGCTTCTTTGGAAGTACCTTCGGTTCCGTTTGATCTCGGAACGGACTTGTATGGATGCGTGCCTGACGTTACACTTTGAGATGTAAAGCTGGTTTCTATCAAATACATTTCTGTTGGTGGCGGAGAATTTATTCTCTTAGCTCAACACCCTTCTCTGAGACGTATGAGCTCAGAGATTATGTAGTTGATGGTTACTAGTGATACATTCCCAAATTGGTAATGTGGTGTACGAAGTTCTTCTGATCATTTGTTGATCGAAGCATGGCTTTTGTGAAAAGTGTAGCTTTGTGGACGAGACTTCGTCGAGCCTCACACCTCGGAATGGTCGAAACAGGAAGAATGCAGCAAGGTTATAGGGGGTAGCGCCCCTTAGTGTATGTACATTTCCTTCTGGATAGAAGTGGTATCATGGTATGGAGCCCAGATACTTAACTTATGTGAATATCGCAAATATATATTACTTTGTGATTGTTGTTGATGAGGATCCTCAGATAAAGGTTGTTTACAACCGGGGGATGGCATACTCGTGTCAGTAGTTACCTATTTTTGTAGAGGTAACCCGGCCTTGTGTTGGCAGAGATCCGGTTAGGTTCTCGGGATATCCCTCCAGAGGCGTACCCATGTGGCAATAGGAAGTTCCTTAGCCTGACCATTTGTTGAAAATCCAAAGAAATAATACGCGCCATGTACGGTTTTAGTTGTATGACCTGCCATGGAATGTGGTTGTAACCTGCTATTGAACATGGTAGCTATAGTAGGCATAAGTGCGAAATGCCTATGCTGGCTAAGATTAATATTATACTTTCGAAATGTTTTCCACACAATGCAATAATAATAACAATATCGAAAGAATTTTGCGTATTAAGCATGTTTGACTATCATAAGGAGAAATCTCCTCAAATTCTGCATTTGCATTATGTGTATGGCGGGAGGCCTTATGGTATTTTCATTTTTCAAAAAGCATTGCGGATTTATTTTAAATTCCTTTGTTTTCTTAGTTAAAAATAACTATTTTTAAGATCGCACACCAGTCCCATGACTGACCTGGAGTTTATTGTTCCATTTCTAAACTCTGGGTGCCCATAATTTTCCACACGGGCAGCCTAGAGTCAGGTTATCAGTTATTCGGGAGCAAAGTCATAAAAGAGTTTCTATGGAGATCAGGAGTTGAAGCTAGATGGCAAGACGTATCTCTTACTATGTAGTGTCCACTGCGTGTGGTTAGTGCAAGTCAGTATTTATATGGTCAAGTTTTAATGACTGCAAGTGTCTGTATGATGTCGTTGTAAACTATGATATTGTGATGTATAAACTGATATAGTGTTTTGTTTTAAAGATTATTCTTTATCTATTATATATTTGCTCCGCTGCGAAACGTGAGATTCTGTTATTGTTTCTTTTCTTCTTCTATCTTCTTCTTCTTAAACCCTAATGATTCAGTTTTTTGGCATTCAATTGTGCGGCATTTGATACAGTGGACGTATAAATGTCGACTTTCGGCGTCGTAAAATTTGACCGTTACAAATTGGTATCAGAGCATTTGATTATGCGACAATCTTGGCTCTGTTGGGTATTACTCATTAGAGATATAATCAACAATACTCTAGAATGAGTTTGAGTGTAATAATAGATATGAGTATGTATTTGTTAGTGAATATAAAATTGTTTTATATTGTGATATTTTGTTTGTTGAGTGGTATATGGATTCTGGTCGGTATAGTCCGTACAACTCTATCGATAGGAATCTCTAAACACTTGTACAAAACAATTCGACACGATATTGTTTTAAAATCGGGTAAATGAAATAATTTTACCCAAAACTATTTTGTATATAAAAGGAAATAATTTTTGTAAATTATTATAGTAAATGGCTGCTTGTTTGTTAGGAAGTGATAATATTAAATTATTATCATTGAAGTTGAATAAGGAATTGAAATCATAATCAAAAGTTGAGAAACAAAATCCATTTACAAATGGGAATTGCAAATTTAAATTGTAAAGGTGATTTATAATTTAAAATGGAATTCCAGGGAAATATTTGAAAATGTTTTTGAAAAAGATTTGAAATTGGAAATTAAATTCCATTGAGTTTGAAAATGAATTTTCAAAGGTTTTGGAAAAAAAATTTGAAAGGATAAAAGCTCTAAACTCTTTTCGGTCGCTGGAAAATAACTTCGGTGATGACTGCAGCATCATCGATATTCATTTTCGGGTTTCCAAAAGAAGGATTGCTGCAAAATGATTTTAAATGAAAGTTGTTTGCAAAACTGGTTTGGATTTTTTGGAATTCAAAGAATAATTCGAATTGATTTCAAAAATGATTTTTTGAAAGGTTGAAAAGACTCTAGAATACTATATAAAATATTTGTGGAATATCATTAAGTTTGATAACCTGTAAGTTTGAAGTTGTTAACTTAAAGAGAAGTTAGATAAATGTAGATGTGGAAACAAAATAAGTTGGAAGGAAAATTTAAATCAAGTGGAATTAAAAATGAAATTTAATAAAAGAATTGAGATTGAAAATTTAAGTCAAATAAAATAATGATATGGATTCAAAATGAAATTGAAATTTAAGATTTGAGTTAATTTGAATAAATGTGAATTTGAGAAATCTTATAAGCTAAAGGATTGGAATAAAATTTATTAAGGTAGAAAATAAATCGTGAATGAATTAATAAATTTGCAATTGCAATTAAATGAAAGTGAAATTGAATGTTGAAATTCATTTTGAATTCATAAGTAAATAGAACTGGAATTGGAATTGAATTTGATTATGATAATCAAAGCGAAGTGTTGAAATGAAATTAGTAAGTGAAATTAATTGAAGAAATGACAAACTTATACGGTTTGGAATGAATTGAATTCAATAATTATAAATGAAAGGTAAAATTAAATGTATATGGAATTCGAAATCCAGTTTAAATATAAGTGGTTGTAAAGCAAAATGGTGAATTGAAAATAAATTTTTGAACGAATAAAAGAATAAAATTGGAATTGGAACTGAATATTGAAAACCAATTTGAATTGTGTGAAATAAAATGAAGTTGTAAAAATTAATTTGAAGTGAACTAAAGATAATAAAGGTAAAAAAATGGGTTGTGATGAATGAATTAGAACTTGTAATGAATTAGTAAATGAAACTGACTTAAAATAGTAAGATGAATCAGTTGCGAATGAAAGATAATTGATAAAATTCAATATTCAGAAGTTAAACTGAATCCAAAATAAAATTGAAACTGTAAATTGAATTTCAAATTAAAGTGAAAAATGCAAGATAGAATGAAAATGGATATATAACTTCAATGGTGAAATAAAAATGGTATAAGAAGTAAGTATTCAAACTTTGGAATGGAATATGCAAATTGATTTTCGAATGTTGTAATTGGATATTATGGCTAGCAAAATATACAGATGTATTAAAGGAAATGGAAGTGGGATTTTGATTTCGAAGATAAAAATTGAATTGCTCGACAAAAAGGTACGTATTTGAATTTCAGTATGAAATTTGATGATCTTCTTGTCTAGCCGCTTGGCTTTTTCTTTTCTTTTTGAAATCTGGGGGCCGTGGTGCCATTTTTGTAGCCGTACCGAGCTAGCCGCGCAAAGGAGACACTGGCGAATTTTTTGAAAATTTAGAGAGCTAGAAAATTTTTGAGAAAATTCTGAAAATTTAAAATTTGAATTTAAATTTATATTTGAGTTGTCAAAGAAATAATGTTATTTGAAAACTATGAAAGTGTTTGGAAAAGTTAGTTAAAGTAATAATGGATCTTTGATAAAAAGAATTTGTTTGGCAAGTTGATAAAACTGTTTAGTTTTGGAAAGGTAGTAAACGGGTTAAGGTCCATTCTTCTCAACTAGCAATTTCGGGACGAAATTCTTTTAAGGGGGAAAGGATGTAATGACCTAGAATTTTCAACGTTTGAAATTGAAATATTTAATTGATTTCAAATATTTGAATTGTTAATTTAAGCTTGAGTTTCAATTTAACTATGAAATTAGCAATTTAATTATCAAATTTAACTTAGAAGATTTGGGTAAAATTTGAATCTTGATTTTTAAGCTGATTAAAAATATTTCAAAGGCTTACAAATTTTTTATTGAGAATACCGAGGTTAATGGAAGCTTCAGAATTGAGATTGGAAATACTTTATCCGGTTTTGAAATTATATTGTTTAAATCGATATAAAAATAGCCTTTCGAGGCACAGTCTCGGAATTCGACGAAACCAATTTCGTTGAATCCGTAATGTTGTCTTATTAACGGATTTAAAGTTTCGTAGCTTTCGGAGTGATCATTTGAGCATACGATAAGCAAACATGTTGTAATTTAAATTAAAAGTTCAATGTTTAACTGGTTCGAGAAGCTATCTTCTCCATACGATCGAATTTGGGCTCGGAACCTTTTCCATTGCATTCAGAATAGGTGTATAACATTATAAACGTCCGGCGGCATGCTTTGATTGGGGTCGGGATTTTGAGTTGCAATTATCAAGGTAACTTCAATTTAAATTTGAATTTAAATTAGATATATATTTTATAGGCTGAATAACGTTTTCAAAGCTTAACACATTTACTCCCTTATTACACTTGTCATTCCTATTTACACGCGTTAATTTTGTTTTAAACACGCATATTCAAAAGAAAAGAAATTTCGTTCAAAGGAAAATAATCGAACGAAAAACGAAAAAAATTCTTCTTTCATCTATCGGCTTCAGATCAGATCCGTTAATGGCTGCTCTCAGATATTCAAATTGAATCCCTAACTATTTATATCGATGGAATCGCAACAGCAATCTCGAGCAGGGCGTGCCTCGACGTCGGCAAGGCGACCTAGAGGGGGTGGAGCGAGCTCGAGGCTGGCACGGCGGCATTCGATAATCGCGCAAGGACCTGGGGAGGAGCTCGAAGGTGGCAGCAGATCTATGGATGGTCGTGTCGATTGCAGAGGGGGTTTCGTAGTTCGCGTGCAGTCGAAGTTATAGCGCAACTTCGATTTGTGGATCGTGAGCATCAGCGCGAGGCGTGGCAGCGACGGTGCACGTTGGCAAGGCGGCAGCCCAGTTGCCTGAGCTCGGCGACAAGCGGTGATGGTCAGAGTCGACCTTGACTCGACTGTGAGGTATATGTACGATTTATGTTTTCAATTTAGTATCAACTTAGGTTTATCTGCATTTGTTCAATTACTAATTGTTTTAAATAATGTAATATGGGATGAATCTATTCATGAACTTATTAAATTATTTTAATCGATAAGAATATTTTATAAAGTAAACGTCGGATTAAATTTAGTTTTAAATTTTATCTTAGTTAAATAAATTTATTTTAAAAAGGAAATCAGTTTAAAATTTAAATTGTTTGTTTAAAATAAATCATTGATAATTAATTTTATAAATGGGACTTTAATGGTTCAATTTTTCCAAATATTAATAAAATTTATATAATTGTTTATACAAGGTCTGAAAAACATGGAGGAAACGAATTGGAATGGAAAAATGGTTGCATGCATTAGCAAAGGTGAGATCTTCTCACTCAATCGAAATTTCTAGTTTAATTTCAACAGTTAAATTTAAAATTGATTGATTGTGTGTTTGGATAATTAATTTATTATTAGTTATGTTAGTTTAGACCTTATGTGTCGCACAATAGCTAGGGTTATTATATTAAACCCATATACCTCGATATTCCACCTTGAAGTGGAACTGGTATTATATATGTATTTGGAGTTGTTGATTTCCCGCATTATATAGCGGGTGAGACCCTATTGTGCCGCATAATAGCAGATAATATTTTATAAATCCCATATACCGCGATATTCCACGTTGAAGTGGAATGGGTATTTAATTGTTGTGCTAACGTCTGTGGATGCAGGGAAACAGGTTGGAGGGATCCAACTGGATTCCTCAAAACATTTTGATTTGTTTCAATATTGAATATTGATTATTTATAATCTGCGTGCGTGACTACTTCTGATTGAAACCGTAGAAGGAAGTAATTTAGCCTAGTATATTTTTGGTATCGTAGGATACCAGAAACAAATAAACATTTAATTTTGAAATTTTGGTAGAAAATTTATAATAAATTCACTCAAAGGAATAGGGTGAATTCTAAAAGAAGGAAATTTAAATAGATAAAGTTTTATCTTTGAAAACTTACTGAATAAATCCCAAAAATATGGGAAAATATTTTAATAAAGGAATTTTGAGTAAGGTTGTTAAATAGTTGAAGAAATTATTCAAGATACGTATTTTAAATAATTGTATTTTAAATAATTGAAAGAGATAAAGAAATTTATTTCAAAAGGAAATAAATTTAGAGCATTTTAAATAATTGAAAGAGATAATTAAATTTATTTCAAAAGGAAAAAAATTTAGAAATTAAATTTGGAATTTAATTTAGAGTTGAAATTAATTTGAGAAATCGATTCGAGAATTAATTTGGAATTATAATAAATCTTAGGAATCAATTTGGAAATTTGGTGTGGTGTTTTGGAAATAATTTGGGAAATCAATTGGAAATTGATTTGATATTTGGAAATTAATTTCAGAAATCAGATTGGAATTTGATTCTGTGTGTGAAATAAACTGGAAATCAATTTGGGATTTGATTTGGTTTGAAGATGATATTTGGGAATCGATTTAAAATTTGTATATCAGTTGATATTTGGAAATGTAAATTCACAACAAAAAATTTGTAAAGAAAAGGGAAATTGTTTAAAAAATAAATATTGGTTTATTTTTAAAGGGTGGAAAGGAATTTACAGATTTGGAATGTAAATTAAAATAAATCGAGAAGATTTATTAATTTATTTGAATGGACCATTTTGTAGTGGAAAAAGAATTCTACCCTTGAAAGCCAAATATATTTTTAAAATAGCTTTTGAAATAAAATTACAAGTTTTAGGTGTGGTTTTAAAATAATATTATTGGAGAAATTAGTTTTGGAATTGGTTTTAAAGTAAAATTTTATATAATTAATTATATAAGGGATTATTTTAAAGATTTAAATTGATATTTGATTTAGAAAATAGTTATTTAAATATTTATACTCTATTTACAAATGTTATTTTAAAATTAGGTTTGGCCTTGAATTTTTATATGAGATATTCGTATAATATTTTTCATAACTAATATTTAAGCAAATATTTTATTTTAAATGTTTCCAAGTACATTTTGAATAGGTATTTTTATATATTTTTTAGAATATTTGAAATCGACAGATTTTCAATGGAAATGAATAAATATTTGAAAATGTTTTCCGCGTAAGGAAAAATTGATTTAAATTTATTTTCAAAGGATTGAAGTGTGAAAAAAAATTGATTTGAATTTATTTTCAAAATATTGAAAAGTAAAATTTTATCTTGCGAAGATATTTTGAAAATAATAATAATTGGGAGAAAATTATTTGAAATCCAGTGACTGTTGTGAATGATGATTGATAGTCAAATAACCAAATATCAATATTGGCCATTTTAATCGGCATTTGAATTTCGATGTGACCGGGAGTCGAATTCCAAATGGATATTCGAAGCCCACATCGAACCTTTGTGATTATGATGGTTCTTTTGTTTAAAAGATCAAAGTGACATTGTTGTGATTTGTTTGAATCTGAATGTAAAACTTATTTTTTTTAAAATAAGCGCTCGTTATTCGGATTGGTCGGGAGAGGACCTTGTGTCATAAAACCCATTCCGAATAACAATACGACGAAATGGGATTGCATTTGAAGATGATGTTAAAGACTGGGTATTTTCGAAAGCGAAAGGATACCTGTCGAATGTCTCTGCACCGAGTTGCTCCAGTATAGAGATTTTATCAACCTTTGTGATGGGGATTCCGGACGTGATTAGTGAATATCCGGATTGCGTGGGCTTCTTTTTAAGTACCTTCGGTCCCGTTCGATCCCGGAACAGACTTGTATGGATGTGTGTCTGACGTTACACTTTGAGATGTAAAGCTAGTTTCTATCAAATACATTCCTGTTGGTGGCAGAGTATTTATTCTCTTGGCTTAACACCCTTCTCTGAGACGTTTGTGCTCAGAGGTTATGTAGTTGATGGTTACTAGTGATACATTCCCAATTTGGTAATGTGGCATACGAAGTGCTGCTGATCATTTGTTGATCGAAGCATGGCTTTTGTGAAAAGCATAACTTTATGGATGAGAATTCAACGAGCCTCACACCTCGGAATGGTCGAAACAGGAAGAATACATCAAGGTTATAGGGGGTAGCGCCCCTTAGTGTATGTACATTTCCTTCTAGATAGAAGTGGTATCATGGTATGGAGTCCAGATACTTAACTTATGTGAATATCGCAAATATATATTACTTTGTGATTGTTGTTGTTGAGGATCCTCGGATAAAGGTTGTTTACAACCGGAGGATGGCATACTCGTGTCAGTAGTTACCTATTTTTGCAGAGGTAACCCGGCCTTGTGTTGGCAGAGAACCGGTTAAGTTCTCAGGACGCCATCCAGAGGCGTACCCATGTGGCAATAGGAAGTTCCTTCGCCTGACCGTTTGTTGGAAATCCAAAGAAACAATACACGCCATGTACGGTTTTAGTTGTATAACCTGCCATGGAATGTGCTGGTAACCTGCTATTGAACATGGTAGTTATAGTAGGCATAAGTGCGAAATGCCTATGCTGGCTAAGATTAATATTGTACTTTTGAAATTTTTTCCGCACTATGCACTAATAATAATAATAATATCAAAAGGAATTTGCGTATTAAGCATGTTTGACTATCATAAGGAGAAATCTCCTCCTATTCTGCGTTTGCATTGTGTGTGTGGCGGGAGGCCTTATGGTAGTTTCATTTTCCAAAAAGCATTGCGAATTTCTTTTAAATTCCTTTGTTCTCTTATTTAAAAATAACTATTTTCAAGATCTCACACCAGTCTCTTGACTGACCTGGAGTTTATTGTTCCCTTTCTAAACTCTGGGTGCCCATAATTTTCCACATGGGCATCCTAGAGTCAGGTTATCAGTTATTTGGGAGCAAAGTCAGAAAAGAGTTGCTGTGGAGATCAGGAGCTGAAGCTGGATGGCAAGACGTATCTCTTATTATGAAGTGTCCGTTGCGTGTGGTTAGTGTAAGTCAGTTTTTATATGGTCAAGTTTTAATGACTCCAAGTGTCTGTATGATGTCGTTGTAAACTATCATATTGTGATGTATAAAATGATATAGTGTTTTGTTTTAAAGGTTATTCTTTATCTACTATATATTTGTTCCGCCGCGAAATGTGAGATTCTATTATTGTTTCTGTTCTTCTTCTATCTTCTTCTTCTTAAACCCTAACGGTTCGGTTTTCTGGCATTCGATTGTGCGGCATTTGATACAGTGGACGTATAAATGTCGACTTTTGGGCGTCGTAAAATTAGACCGTTACAGTTGGTCCGATAATTAACGAATTTGTCACGGCTGTTCATTGGATTGCTTCTCGTTCAATGGTGGATTCTCGTCGATCGGACTATTCGGACTTTGCAGTGCGTAGAGGAGGAGGAGGTGAGTCGATCCTTGTCGCTTGTCTCGTCTGTAGGTGTCAAAATTCGTCTTTGTTTGGTCTTTTTCGATCGTCGGCGGAGGGAGCACCTGGGTTGCTCCGACTATGCTGTAGGGGGCAGCCAAGGCCAGTGTGGTCGGGGATCGTGGATTAGCAAGGTGGTGGCACATCAGGCGCAAGAGGAGAGGCGGCTGGTAGGGTTTCGGTCGATTACCCAGGTTCGAACGCGTGAGATAGAAGGGTGGTGACGTTGCGTGTTAAGGTTCGTCATTCTTCATTTGTTTATTTTAATTTTAATTTAAATTTCGAATGTTCTAATATACGTAACTTTTGCATACAAGGTCCGTTTTATGCGGTGTTTCTTGTTTTGGAATCATACCAAAATTCCGGACACTTTGATACTAGTTTGGACGAATTCGAAGATCGTTTGAGTTTGGGCCCTAAATTGAATTTAAATTCAATTTAGGTTCAAAGGTGATTTTTTTAACCCACTCACAACTTCTGAAATTTCTTATGTTTATTAAATTTAATTTATGATGTGATTAGAAATTTATTTGGGATTGTTTGGTATATTTTGAATCGTCGTCTAAATTAATTTGAATTTATTTGAATTAAATCGTTATTTAAGTTATTATTGAATTAAAATTTCAGTTAATTACCGGTTAAAGTTAGTCTTTTATTTATTGATATTTATTAATTGATTTGGATGAGGATTATGTTGGATGTTGATCAATGATATTGGTTGAATGGATGTTGTACTTTATATCGTTATAAATTGCAAGTTCACTATGGGTTGAAATGATACATACTCGAATGATTTATAGATTAAGGAAAAATCATTATGGGTTTAAATGATAGACTCAAGTGATTTTATGGGCTTTATTATTAATTCGGGATTGCAGATTGAAATAATATATAACTGTAAGTTATTAAATTGTGAACTGAGACGATAAATATCCATATCACTTGACTCTAGGGTAGAGAATTATATATGGACACCGGATTGGTTAAATTAAATGATTTTTAAATCCTTAAATTTTTGAATTTTATTAAATGATATTTTGAAATGAAAATTTGATTTTATAAATTGAAGTATTATTGGAAAATCAAGTTTTATGTTGAAATATGAATTGGTGTAAAGGAATTTGCTTTAAGAAATTAAATTGGAAGTTTTAAGTTAAAATTTTAAATGTAAATGGAATTCTATCGAAATTGAGTTATTGAATTTGTTTGAAAATAACTTTGAAACATTTTGAAATTGGAATAATTCGAATTGACATTTTAATGTGGATTGAAATGATATGAAATTCAATGGTTTGTTGAAACTTATAATTTAAAGGGTTAAAATTGGTTTGCTGAGTTAGGTAGTTTGAAATAGACCAAATGTGTTGAAATGAAATGAATAGTTTAATTTGATATAAATTCCAAATTCATATTTTAACAATAAAGTTTTTTAGAATATATTATTTTAAAATATCTAATTATTAAGATTTTCATATTTATTAAACTATTTAATTAATATTAACTATATAAATTATTTTGATCTATTTTAAACCAATTTAATTTATTTTAAACTAATTATATCATTTTAATTTATATCAAATATAATTAATCTATTTTAAAGCTATCTAATCTATTTTAATTATATTTAATCTAATTTAAATCTATTTAACTATATTAAATCAATTTAAATGTATTTTACCTATAATTAAACTATTTTAGAGCATTTTAACTATTTATAACTATTTAAACTAATTTCTAAATTTCCAGACTAAGTGACGTGGAAGAGTTTATCTTCAATTCAATTGGTTTAAAAAGAGAATAAGTTTAAATGATGTTATAACCTAAGTTGGAATCTAAATGTTATAATTAATCAAAAATATGAAGGTTTCGAAGCGAGGATTTAACCTAATTTGGAAATTCACATTTGAAAGAAATTGTGATTTTAGGAACGATATAATTTCAAGGATGGGTTTTAAGAATTTGATATTTTGGTATAAATTATGAATTGACTTTGAAAGGAAATATAAATTCAATATTATGACAATATGATTTCAAAGGTGAATATGATTTTGAAAGTAAGTATTTCGAAAGCGATATGGTTTGAATTGAATATGATATTTTGATATCAATTATGAAATGATTTTGTAAATGTAAAAAACCATCTGGTGTGTAATAAGCGATTGTTTGTCAAAGAGACATGGATCAGATGTTGTCATACTCTCTACCAATATGGAAATCCACTTTGACAACTGTGTACGCGGTGAAGATTCCAATACGAAGTAGGATGGTTGGCGACGATCCTATATGTGGTATATACATGGACCCGACTCTCATGAGTTGGCATAAGATGGCTAAAACAGGAGCAATTGACGGACCAAGTGAAGTTATTCCTTCGATCGGGCACACTCCATTGGTCTATATTTTGACTTTGTGATTTATTTCGTGGCCTTCCGCGATTTTTACCCGGGAGTGTTTTCCGAGGTGGGCGGTAGTAGGTGCTATGCGTTACCACCAGTCCGGAAGTGTAATTTGTGTATCTACCCTGGCATTGCCTAGTTATGCCATGTCACCTACCCTAGCGTGCCTTCTACGAGTTTGTTTTGTACCATACCTACGGAGTGCCCTTTGAAGATGTCCAGTACGGGTGGGATTACTGTACTGTATAGACTATGGGAATATATAAAATGTGTTAAGGGGGATATGGGTAACGCCTTAACGCTTTTTTAATAGTTTACTTTACTATAGACATTATTATAATAGCATATATTACTACATAGTAGATAATTTAATGGATCCTTAGGAGGTGTGAACCCCGAGAATCTCTTAAGTTACTACACTCACGTTGGGCACTGGATAGAAAATGTCAAACCCTGAAAACATCTTTGACGTCGTTCCACTCATACTTATTTACCTTGGATTTAACTTACATAAGATCTTTTAGTTCTGGCTCGAGTGTTCTATCTTTTCAATTCGCTCGGGTCAGCCTGAGCATTTCAAGATTTGAAGACCTTATTTCTGGAGGACGAAGACGAAGATTTTCTTATTATTATTAACTATATTATTCCAGTACATCGCACTGTTCCACTGCATTGTTATTTATTTATCTCTGATATGTGTAACTCTGACTCAGTGTTGTATAAGTATAATAAAATGTTTTATAAACAGCTTCATGAACTGTTATTTGATTATTATATTTTTTCATTCCGCTGCAAGATTTTTTTTGTTTTTTCCTCTCTGCTTTTTCTTATTTACCCCAATAACAATCCGCCCTTCTGTATGGTTTGAGTTAGCACATATGTCTGCTTAAACTATCCAAAAAGGCAGGATTTTACAGTTGGTATCAGATCTTTGGTTTAGTGATAGCCTTAGCTTTGTTAGGTCTGACTCTTTATTAAATAGGGTAGTAATACCTTATGATGGGTCGTTGAGAGTATATATATGAGAGAGCGTATTTGTTAGTGTTATAAAAGGTTTTTATATTATGTTAATTTTTTCCGTTTTGTATTTATAAATTCTGGTTGGTGCATAGGACGTTGTGACATCTATTGGGATTTGTAAACACTTAATAGGACTGACCGATACAATATTTGTTTTGAAATATAGGTAAATGATATAATTTTGCCTATCGTATATTTTTATATATAAAATAATGATTTATAAATTGTATATATTTGGTTGTAATATATTGGGTGTTAGGTAGTGAAATTTAAAAATACTGATTGCAAATAAGATTTGAAAATAAAATAAATGAAAATTGGAAATTTAGAACTCAAGTCCTGGGGATTTTGAAAATTTCTTTTAAATGATTTTGTTAATAATAATATTATATTTTGATATCAATATTTCAATATGATCAGAATGAATTTTTCTAATGAAATTTTGGAAAGGAATAAGTTTTGTACTCCCCTCTCTGTCGCCGGAAAATAATTTTGGTGGTGAGTGCACGTATCATCGACATCCAATTTCGAGTTTCAAAGTGGGAAGGCTGTTGTAGTAGTTTACTACACATTTGTTTTAATAAATAAATATAAAAAACTCTTAAATACGATTTGATATATAAAAGATATGGTTATATATATATATATATATATATATATATATATATATATATATATATATATATTAAATGATTTGAAATGGAACCCGACTTTTAGTTCTTAAATTTCCATGAATTCGAGATTTTAATTTGTAATGGAATTGTAATTAATTAAAAATTAGAACTTCTAAAATGAAGATAAGAAACTAAATGCTAAGTTATAACTGAAATATACAAGACTTGAAACTTGTAACCTGTAAATCAAAAGAATTTGAAAATCTGAAAGATATGATTTTTGAACATTAGGTTATTTAAAAGAAATAAGATAAACTTGTGTAACTTTCAATTGCATTCTTAAAGACATATATAACCTACCAAATATTAAAAGTTGAAATGTTAAATAGGATATGCGATAGAATATTATACAAGTAAAATTTAATTAATGAAAGTGTTCAATGAATTCATTTTTATAAATGAGAATTTTGATATTAAAATAGTAATAAACTTAAGTTATAATTTAAGGTGCTACTAATAAAATGTAATAGAAAGTAAGTATGGTCAGTAAATAATTATAAACTTAAGTTAATGAATTAATATGCTAAGTAATTTAATTGAACATGGATACTATAGATAAATGAATGTAAATAAATGAAATTAAGAAATGAATTAATGAATAGAAATTTAATTTTTTTTAAGCAATAAATATAAACTAAAGAAATGATCGTGAGAAATGGAATAAAAATGAATGAACTTGATTTATTGCTTGGAATTGTTGTTGTTTTGGCTTATGGTTATTGAGGAAAGATAGTCCTAATTGTCTTGGATGTATGAATAAATTATTGAGCTTTATCTAAGACTATAGAGTATATGGTATACTTAATAGTTTATTTGTCATCCTATACGATTAAGAGTGTTTAAACCCGAACAAACCATTTATTTGGTTTGCTATGGATGGATGGTTGATTATATTGATTCCATATGATGATTTATGTTGTGGTCGCAGATGATTGTTGTTTTATATTGATTTTTTTGTTAGTGATTGAAAGGACTTTAAATATTTCATTTATATCATTATAACTTCTTTTGGATTATATAAGTGAAATACAGATTATGGAAGCAATTTCTACTATTTTTAATTTCATAATATATGCGTTATTTGCCTGACCAATAGGTGCGTTCTTGGATTACGGTTTTATAGCAATATTATACTGTTCTTGCGCTATTGGGATATATTATCTTGGAAATATATGATATATTTTGTTATTGTTGATATTATTATTTCTCCCGAGCCTCTTTATACAAAGGAGACTCTACCGAAATTTTTTGTGAATTTTTGACTCAGAAAATTTTGTGAAATGTTTTCCAAACTTTTATTAGCTTAAATATAAAAGGATTTAATTGTTATAAATTGATATATTTTTTCAAATTATTTTATTTTGTAAATTTATTGTTTGTAATTCAATATTTTGAAGAAGATACATTGAATTCTAAATTCCTTTATTCTCCCTTCTTTTTCCTTTTCGGGGACGAAAAATTTTGAGTGGGGGAGAGTATAACGATGCATAAATTTCGATAATTTAAAATAGATAATTTAATGAGATTTTGATAATATAATATTGAAAGAAAAAAAATCTGTGATCTAATAATGAAATTTATACTAAAATGAAATGTAACAATGTTAATGTAAGTTAATTATTAAAAACTTTAATGACACTCCAATTAATTGAAATGTAAATGTTATGTTTGGTTATAAAGTTGAATATAAGTAAATAAATGTAAGTGTTGTATAAATAAATGAATTGGTATATAATTAAAGGTAACTAAATTAATTCAGTATTATGTAGGTAATTATAATAATTGGTTGAAAAATAAAATTAAGTGTAATATATCGTGAACCGATGTTAATTCCATCCATTTAATAATAATGGACTGAATAATAGGATGAATGTTCAATTAAATTGAATTATTGGAAATGTAATTTATAATTACTGAATTTATTGAAATTGAAATTTAACATCGAAATTGGTGGAATATTCAATAATAAATTAACATGGAAATTTGTTTTAAGGATTAAAAAAATTACTAAGTAAATCTAAAATGATAGAAATGGTAAATAATTAAATTTGAGTTGAAAAAGTGATTTAATTGATTATTTATTAATTTATTTAATTAACTGGAAAATAGCCATTTTGGCCACTGACTCGGATTTCGATAAAACTAGTTTCATCGTATCCCTAGCAGTGAATTATTATAAGATTTCAAGTTTCGTAGCTATCGGACTTGTCATTTGATCGTACGGGCTCGAAACGCCCAGAAATCAATTTGATTGAAATTAATTGAAATCAATTTGAGTTAAACTGATTTGAACATAACTTCTTTATACGATGAAATTGGGACTTGAAACATGTTCAACTGATTCAAAAATTATTAAAACATCCATTTTGATAGACGGGTTGACCCATTTTCATTCCGGAGTCGAAATGGGCTTTCCGGGACGTTTATTTTTCAACTTTCCAAACCAATCGAGCCCATTCATTTCTATTTTGTTCTGTCCATATATATATCATTATAAACCCTAGGTCATTTCTTATTTCTGATTCCAATACGTACAATTCTATTTTCTCCTCCTCTTCCTAATGGCAGACAAACCCTAATTCCCAATTGCAATTTCTAATCAAATTCAAATCCATAAACTCAAAATCCTCAAATAACATCAAATTATATATCAATTTGAAGCTCTCGACGAGCATAACCTAGATTTGCAACTCGTTTCTCGAATTGGATTATCGTTGGTCCAAGAATTAACGAATTTGTCACTGCCATTCTGTAACGACCAGCTATTTTCAACCATTCACATCCGCACATGTCGGACTTGAATTGCTCAAAATATCGGGTTGTTAATTTAAAATTTGGCAAAACTGAACATATACAGTAAATAAATCAATCACAGAATCACAAACACAGAGTAATCCAATAATACACAACAGAATAGATAAATAGTAGTTCATTAAGCTACTATATAAACATCAGAGTTAGAAATAAAATACAGCAGAATATCTTAAATACAGTGAAGTCTCCAATGCAACGGATGACTTTTCTAAACTAATCAACTGGAAGAGCTGAAAGCTAAAACGATAGCTGGATCTCGAAGCGAAACTCTACACTCCGAAGGTGAGTCTAAAAAGCTGTATCACTCGGTCTGATCCGAGCATAAAGCAAAACACAAAACATTCGAGTCAGGATTAACATTCTTATATTAGTAAATCCAACTCAAATGAAATATCAATTGAAATACAAATAACTCAAAGGATGTTTGGGATAACCATCCTCTGAGGATCCGTGGGACTATCTACAATGCAGAGATATACACTATAACACTGTGGTCATTTCAAATTAATTTATACTTCAAACCAAAATATCATTTCATTTCAAATATATATATATTTCCAAATTTTATCACTTCTAAATTAAGATTCAAATCTACTCAAACTCCAAATTCAAATTTAATCCAATATCAATTTATCAATTTAAATTCAACTCAATTCATAAATAACCATTTCAAATTTTATCAATCTCAAATCCGGGTTTGAATCACAAAATACCCATTTACATTTCAATATATTTCAAAGTTTAAATATTCAACATTAAAACTAAATTTAACGATTTCATATAGATTTAGTTATCTTCATTATTATTTAATCTTGAAATATTCCCTCATTAGATTCAATATCATTTAAGTAACCTTAAATTATATTTTTCTAAATATTTTCTTTAATTTATTTAAACGTGAAATATTCATTAACTTACTTAAATCAAAATCATGTTATACAATCATATCTTTAGATCTCAAATTCAAGAAGTTTCAAATCGATTTAATCAAATTAAATTCTTAATTGATTATAATTTCAAATATATTTCATTTTTACGTTCCTAACCTTAACTTAGTCAAGTTATTACCAAAATCTATTTGAAATATAAATTAAAATTCTTAAACATATTATATGTATTAAATCAATCCTCATTTAATTTAATATGATCACTTAACCTATATATACATATATATATATATAGGTTAAGTGATCATATTAAATTAAATGAGGATTGATTTAATATGTATAATGTGTATCATTACCATTTTATATATATAATATATTTAAGAATCAATATTTATTACAACTGTATATTTCTTTGCAAACCATAAAGTTCATTTTCAAAATATTTATATAGACCAATGGCGTCGGTGTATAATTTTCTATTCTATGGTAAAGTGATACGGATATTATCATTTCAATCCGTAATTTAATATATATACAGGTGGATATCATTTCAACCCGTAATCCCAAATTCAATTCAAATGAAAAATTACCATTTCGTATGTATAATATATTTAAGAATCAATATTTATTACAACTATATTTTTTTTTTCCAAACCATAAAGCTCATTTTCAAAATATTTATATAGACCAACGGCGTCGGTGCTTTAATTTTCTATTCTATGGTAAAGTGATATGGATACTATCATTTCAATCCGTAATTTAATATATATACGGGTGGATATCATTTCAACCCGTAATCCCAAATTCAATTCAAATGAAAATCGCTTGGGTCTATCATTTCAACCCATAACGATTTTCTTCTATTCTAAAGTCCATTCGGGTATGTATCATTTCAATCCATAGTGAATTTCTATACTAACAGGGAACTTGCAGAGTGATAACAGGTATAATTTAACATATAACAATAAGCATCTATCATCAGTAATTAAATAAAATATAAACAATAGGATATGGTGTCATATCCATAGGTGAAAAGTTATAGAAAATAGCATATACAACAATTTAAATAACTACAGCAGCATATTTCAATTGTCGTTTCAATTGAAATCAAATTTAATAAATACAAGAGCGTTAATCGTGAGTGATTGGTCACCTTTCGAGGCTGGAGACATTTGAAATGGGTTACATTTCCAAGAACGAATTTCCAAAATGAGTAAGATTGGCACGAATAGGACGAAGAACGCTGATAAATAGAGATCGATGAAAATAGATTAGAAACTTCTTGATGTAGACCGGAACAAAATATATAAAATCCCAAAATATTATTTGCTTAACCAATATTAACTTTGATACTCATTAAAATTATACACATACATTTCCAAAAATATAAATATATTAGAAACAACTACTGACCAACGTTATGTATAATCAACATATATCCATTATACATGTAAACTAGGCTATATTTAAATTATACTATGTATAGTAATGTAATAAAATATACAGTACACTTATTACAATACATGTTAAGACTATAAATATAATATTTAACAATACACTTATGACAAAATATGTGACTTTATATATAAACTGTAAAATTTAGTTTTAATATAAACATAGAGAACAACCTTATATATTTATTAATTTCAGTTATATCAAAACTCTTGCTATATATTTATATACACATACATATTTGGAACAACTCAGTATATACAAACTAACCAATAGTATAAATATTATATAACCTAAATGAGTATATATAAACCTAAATATATTATATGCTGACACGTATCACGACTGAGTATATAAGAAGGAAGATGTACAATAACTTAAATAAGGACAGCAACCCAAACTGTACACAAATATTTTTATTCAAAAGCTAATGACATAACTATACTGCAAACGTATATGTAGTTGGGAATATATAATACCTTTTTATACTTTCCAATGCACTTAATATTGTAACAACCCACATATTTATCGATTTTATATTTAAATATTTTATCGTTAGTCGGATTTTAGTCCGAAAAGCTACTTTTTGCATACGGTCGAATTAGGACTCGGGACCACTCCCATTGAGTTTAAAATGCCGTTTGCAACCTTTTTGAGTATAAACTTTGATATATTTGGAGTTAGTCAAAAATTTGACCTTTTTCACTTTGGGTTTGAGTTTGGGTTCAGCCCACTAGCCAACTTATACTCAAAACTGAACCACTCTTCCCCATTCACCCTCACTTCTTCCCCTTTTCAGTTCTAAGGCAATAATGGTGGGAGAGATTGGAAATTAAAACTCCAAAACCCTAGTTCCTCTTGCAACCTTAAATTCCTAGCTCCAAATTCAAGAGAACCCATTGGTAAGCATTCTCTTCTTCTTCTCCAACTTATTCTCTTACCAATTTCAGAAATTCCTAAACCTAATTTTGGGAATATTCTTGTTTTGAGCATAGATTCAAGCTCATTTGGGTTGTGTTGAAGAGAGGTTGATTCTCCATTTGCTTTCAAGCTTCTTCTAGTTTGATTTTGTAAAAAGGTGAGATTTTTATCTCACATCTTTGTCTATAATTATCTTCGATTGTTAGGTATGAATTCCTAACACTTATTCATGTGCAATTGATTTTGGTTTGGATTGATTTGGTGTATATTCCAATTTTTGGTGTTTTGGTCCAGTTTATGAAAATCCTATTATGGATATTTGGACATTGATATTTGAGGCGTATCGAAGAGCCGTTTAGGCTGGGTTGTCGTTCGACGTAATTCCTTAGTCATCGTCATTTGCTCGTTCGATCGTTTCCGTTATTCGTTTGGCCATTTTTGGCCTAGGTTCAGGGAATGCCCCGAACCCTTCATTCAGACGTCTAAAACGTAATATTCAGACGTCTGAATTTTTTTTCTGGGAAGATTTCTATTCCCAGATTCAGACGTCTGAATATATGATTTCAGACGTCTGAATTGGTTCATTTGGAACCAGAAAGGAAATAGGCTAAAAAGTGCCTATTTCAGACATTTGAAACACTTGATTCAGACGTCTGAATTGTGTTCTGGAAATCTTTATATTTCCAGATTCAGACGTCTGAACCACTTGTTTCAGACGTCTGAAATTGCAGTGTTTTGCCTATTTGCCTATTCGCTTGAGAATTCCAATTTAAATCGATTCGTGATGATCCTATTTGTTGTTATCATTTATTATGCCTTTGATGACTCCTTTTAGGGATTTTTGAATATCCATTTCGATGGATTCTTTATCGGTTTCTTTGGATTTTATTCACATCTTCGTATGTGAATTTTAGTGAATGATTGTTCCTACAATCTTCTTTGTGATTTGTCACTTTAAAAATATAAAGGTTTTCTATACTAGTAGTAAATATCAAAACTCTTTCTTCAAATGATTTCAACACTATTTTATTACAAAGCTCGTCTTCTTAAACCGATTTCTAATCTATTAGTATATACAAACCTTTACCTCACTCGTATGAGAAATCTAATTAAAAGGCTTAGTAAAATGAGTGGTATGAAACGCTTACGTTTACTTCGTCGGTTAATTCTTGGACTTGTTCGATTGAATCTCTTGTGACAATTTTCTAGTGGAAATCTACAGTTTATTCGTAAATATTTAAGTTAAGCAAGTGGTTATGGGACATGAAGCTAAACTCATATATTTACTAGCTTAGTGTAATTGACACTTCTCGTTGATCATGACGATCACCTTTGTGATTTAGACTAGCAATGTGCGATGTCTCTTTGTCTGCGAGGGAGACTAAACCCCGTTTTGTGGAGTTTCGACTCAAATTGGTGGGGTAGCAACCCATGGTCTTCGGGCCGTTTGTGGAGCTTCGGCTCAATTTGTGATGGTTAGCAACCATGGAATTTGCATTCCGTTTGTGATACACGTGTTGGTGAGATTTATGCTCCCGTTTGTGATAGGCCTCCCCCCCTTTGTGATTTCTGAATTTCTTGAGATGATTTTTAGAATTTGTGCTTCACCAATTTTCATGATTTCTATTAATAAGCCTTATCGATATTTGTGCATTGGTGAATTTGTGCGTCATTGACTTTTGTGATTTCTGGATTTCGTGTATTGAATTCTGGAATTTGTGTGTCATTGACTTTTGTGATTGACATTGATATTATCGTCAATATTTATGGTTTGGTGAACGAAATAAGGAGTATGATGATTCTTGGATTCTTGTGTAGATTTGGTGACATTGATTAATCTCTTGATGATTTTCAACTAATTATATATACCACAGCTTGGCATTGTGATTATTATGTGTTTAGTCATATCTCTTATTCTATATCGTTTCATCTGATATTTATAGTTAGACTGATCCGTTTATTATTTTCTTATTAAATAATACTCGGGTCAGACCGAGATGTTACAGGTGCTTCTGCTTGACTTCTCTCCAGGGATTCATTACTCTGACTTTTGGCAAACTACTTAGATTAGTAGTTTATTTTGTTGTATACACTTGAGATATAGACTCATAGTTGTATTCTTTTGTATAGCACGTGTTGTTATCCTTTTGTATTATTGTGGATCTTTTTGACCACTACTCTGATATACACTTCCATGTGTTAATTATATATTCATATCTTCTTCCGCCTTTGTGATATGAATTATCTGTGACTGATTTATGTTATGTTTATTTCTGTATTTGTTTCCGAAGATATTATAGCCACTGTGTAGTAGCTTTGAGTTTGTGTCGGTATGTCGAATTTCCTCTTGATAAAGTATTGCATGTTATACTATCTGACATATCGATGCTCGCACAAAGCAATTACACAGATGGTCGCTCCTCAACAGCCTTATTCTCCGTGCTAGTTGACAACATTCACCGTAATGTTCTTGGCTAGCGTGGGTATAGAGGTGGGGCGTCACAGGTTGGTATCGGAGCCAAACTTCGGAACAATATGGAATAATATAACAAGGATCATCGTCCTAAGTCTACCTTAGGAGTCGTGCTTTAGGATTTTATTCGGGTCTACGTACCGTCCTATCCTATTTTCTTTTATGATTCCTTGTTTTATCTATCAAGAATTGCTTGATATTGAATTTGGTGAATAACCTTTTTCTTCTTCTTCTTTCTTTCAAAAGAAGAGAAATGTCTAGACCAGGCCGCCCCAGAGCCGTACCATCTAGTACCCTACCCCAGGATGGAGTTTTTATGACTGCTCAACAGCTTCTTGATTTAGTGACAAATGCTCAAGCAGCTGGAGCTAACCCGGAACCTACTCGCCCAAAGACGGGATTTGCACGCTTGTGCAGCGATTACACTAATTTGGGCGGGGAGCCATTCAAAGGTTCCGAAACTGTTATTGAAGTACAGGCTTGGCTAAGGTCATGCGATCGAATCTTTTCTCGCATGAATCTTATTGATCTTCACCGAGTTCAGGTGGCCTCTAGTATGCTCCGAGAAAGAGCATTGGACTGGTACGAGCTTCTTATTTCTGAGATTAATGAAGCGGATCTCACCTGGGGGCAATTCCGAGAACGCTTCGAGTTGAAATTTGTACCAGAAGAAGGGAAAGTGACATTGGCTCGACGATTTATAGACCTTGTTCAAGGTGAGTCCTCCGTGACTGATTACGTCGCCTCCTTCGAGTCGCTTTCCAAATATGGGGTTGAATACATCAACACCCCTTTAAAGAAGAACCAGAGGTTCGTCTATGGCTTAAACAAAAATCTCATGAAGCCATTACTTCTAAAATTAGAAGTTTCTTTCGACCAACTCGTTGATATCGCTCTTCGTCTTGAAGAGGCAGATAGGGAGAATGATGTTGAAGTGGTGGGTTCCAAACCAAGCTTCAACAACAACAAGAAGAGGCCAAACAAATTCAAAGGCCCCTATCCTAATAATAAAGGGAAGCAAGCAACCTCCGTGGCAAAGACTTCTTCCTTTGGTCGTGGGGAATGCTATAATTGTGGTTCGAAGGACCATTACACGAACAAGTGTCCAAAGTCTCTCTCTTGTCGCTACTGCAAAGGTCCCGGTCATGTTGTATCCTCATGCCCCAAGCTTCAGGGCAGGAAAGAGGGAAAGCTTAATGTTGCTCAAGCCTCTGGCAACACATCTCGTGGCCAAGGTATTTCTCATTCTATTTTGGATGGAATTATTTTATTTCGTGATCATCCTATTCGAGTTCTTTTTGATACGGGTGCGTCCCATTCTCTTATATCAAAAGAACTTGTTGATACTTTTTCTTTGGATGTTTTGTGTTTAATGACTTCTTTGACAATTGCGAATCCGGTTGGTGGATCCACGACAATCAGTTTATTGTGTAAAGATGTCGAGATTATTTTGTGTGATTTTTCTTTCCGAGCCGATTTGCATGTCATGCGTTATTTAGGCTTTAGAATGATTTTGGGAATGGATTGGCTTAACCGTTATGAAGCTCATATCCTATGTCCTGAGCGGACTATTCATCTTCGACATCCTCAATCTGTTAAGCAGATTTCTATTAATCTTAAAGATTCAGATTCCAGCTTGGTTGCATCTTTATATTCTTTAAATCCTCGTGATGACGATGATGACGATGAGGGTGATATTATTTCTCTTATTCACGTCGTTTGTGAATTTTCCGACATATTCGAGCCCGTTTTAGGATTACCACCTAAGCGAGCAATTGAGTTCAGAATTAAACTTATTCCTGGAGCTCAACCTATCACTCGTCCTCCGTATCGTATGTCCAATAAAGAAAACGAGGAAATGCGTAAACAATTATCTGAATTGGAGACGAAGCAATTTATTCGCTCTAGTTCCTCGCCTTGGGGAGCTTCAGCTATTTTTGTGAAGAAATCCGATGGAACACGTAGGCTTTGCGTTGACTAGCGCAAGCTTAATGATCTTACTATCAAAAATAAATATCCTTTACCTCGGATTGATGATCTATTCGATCAACTTAGTGGTGCCAAAGTCTTTTCACAACTAGACTTAGCTACTGGATTTCATCAGCTTCGTATTGCAGAGGATAGTATTCCATTGACCTCGTTCCGTACTCGTTATGGATCTTATGAATGGCTTGTCATGCCATTTGGTTTGACGAATGCTCCGGCGTAATTCGTTGACCTTATGAATCGGGTTTTCAAAGATTTTCTCGACCGATTTGTTCTCATCTTTATCGATGATATTCTTGTGTATTCTAAAACCGAGGAGGAGCATGAAAGACATCTTCGGATTGTGTTGGAAACTCTTAGGAGTAATCAATTAAAGGCAAAATTTTCTAAATGCCACTTTTGGCAATCTCGTGTGAAGTTTCTTGGTCATATTATTTCCGAATCCGGAATTTCCGTAGATCCTTCAAAGATTGAAGCGATTCAAGATTGGAAGAGACCGGAGAGTGTGACAGAGATTCGTAGCTTTCTCGGATTGGGGGGCTATTACCGTCGTTTTATCAAAGACTTTTCTAAGATTGCCGTGCCTCTCACTAGCTTGACGAAGAAAGGTGTTAAATACATTTGGTCGGACAAATGCGAAGCTACTTTTCAGAAATTAAAAGAACTTCTTTCTGATGCTCCCATTCTCGTTATTCCCGAGGGGAATCAAGATTTCTTTGTTTACACCGATGCTAGTCGCGTTGGTTTGGGTGCCGTTCTTATGCAAAGAGAACGTGTTATTGCTTATGTTTCTAGGCAATTGAAGGCTGCTGAGACTAGATATGCCACTCATGATTTAGAGCTCGCGGCTATTGTTTTCGCCCTTCGTATTTGGCGTCATTATCTTTTAGGAGAGAAATTTGTTCTTTATACCGATCATAAGTCCTTGAAGTATTTATTCTCCCAAAAGGAACTTAATTTGCGTCAACAGCGTTGGCTCGAATTTCTTGCACCATATGATCTTGATATCCTTTATACTCTCGGAAAGGGAAATCGCGTTGCTGATGCAATTAGTCGAAAGCAACAAGCGATTGTTTCTATGATGATATCCGAATGGAACGATCTCGAGATTTTATCCTCTTGTGAGATTCGAGACTGTGTCTCCGATTTATGTTCATCACTTGTGTTGTGTAGCCTTGAGGCTCATCCTTCTCTTTTAGACCGCATTCTTGAAGCTCAAGGGTTGGATCCCGAATTGGCTCTTCTTGGCCAAAATATTAAAGATAAAATTGATATTGAAGGTTTGAAAGACTTTGATATCGATTCACGTGGCGGCATTCGGAAATTTGGTAGACTTATCGTACCAAATATTATTGATCGTCGTAAGGATATTTTAGAAGATTCTCATCGTTCTAAATTCACCATTCATCCCGGTAGTAGTAAAATGTACGCAGATATGAAGCGACTTTATTATTGGGAGGGAATGAAACTTGACATCGCTAACTTCGTTAAGCGTTGCATGACTTGCCAACTCGTTAAGGCCGAACATCAAAGGCCCGGTGGGTTATTGCAACCTTTAGAAATTCCAATTTGAAAGTGGGACCAAATTTCCATGGATTTTATAGATGGCCTTCCCCGTTCTCGTTCGGGTCATGATAGCTTATGGGTAATTGTTGATAGACTTACTAAATCCGCCCATTTTATTCCCGTTCGGTCTAACCGAACCGTTCCTCTTTTGGCCAAACTCTTTGTTAAAGAGATTGTTAAATTACATGGTGTTCCTACTTCTATTGTTAGTGATCGCGATCCATTGTTTACTAGTGGATTTTGGAAGAGTCTTCAAAAAGCTTTGGGAACGAAGCTCAATTTTAGCACTGCTTATCATCCTCAGTCCGATGGACAAACCGAGCGTGTGAATCAAACACTTGAAGATCTTCTTCATGCTTGTGTGCTTGATTTTGGGGGAAGTTGGGAAGATCATATTTCCCTTGTTGAATTCTCCTATAATAATAGCTTCCAATCTAGTATTGGTATGGCACCTTTTGAGGCACTTTACGGAAGGCCATGCCGATCTCCTTCTTGTTGGCTTGAGACCGGTGAGAAACTGGTTTTAGGTCCAGATTTTATTCGTGATTCCACAGAAAAGATTGATCTTATTCGTCATAGGATGAAAGAAGCCCAGAGTAGACAAAAATCCTATGCCGATAACCGAAGAAGGAAATTAGAATTTTCCGTTGGAGATTCTGTTTTTGTTCGTGTTTCACCAATGAAGGGTGTTGTACGTTTCAGTCGATCGGGAAAATTGGCGCCTCGATATATTGGGCCATTTCCTATCACTGAACGTATTGGTTCCATGGCTTATCGCCTTTTATTACCGGCTCAATTTTCTGCTATCCATGACGTGTTTCACGTTTCTCAGCTTCGGAAATGTCTTCGAGATTCCGATTCTATTCTTGAGCCCAGTGTTGTGGAAGAGATTGAAGTTTCGCCTAATTTAACTTATGAGCAACATCCTATTCGTATCATTGCTTCGGAGGTCAAACGACTTCGAAATAAAGATGTTCCGCTTGTTAAAGTTCAATGGTCTTCAAATCCTAAGGATTGTTCTTGGGAATCTAGAGAGTACATCGAGCGAACACATCCGGACTTACTTTTTCGTGCTCTTTGAGGTGAACCTTTTATTTCAAATTTCTTTTGTGTTGAATATGCTTTTATGGTTGTTACTACATATCTTCTTCCTAAATATTGCGAGACACAATTTCTTTAAGGAGGGGAGTCTGTAACAACCCGCATATGTATCGATTTTATATTTAAATATTTTATTTAAATATTTTATCGTTAGTCGGATTTTAGTCCGAAAAGCTACTTTTTTCATACGGTCGAATTAGGACTCGGGACCACTCCCATTGAGTTTAAAATGCCGTTCGCGACCTTTTTGGGTATAAACTTTGATATATTTGGAGTTAGTCAAAAATTTGACCTTTTTCACTTTGGGTTTGAGTTTGGGTTCAGCCCACTAGCCAACTTATACTCAAAACTGAACCACTCTTCCCCATTCACCCTCACTTCTTCCCCTTTTCAGTTCTAAGGCAATAATGGTGGGAGAGATTGGAAATTAAAACTCCAAAACCCTAGTTCCTCTTGCAACCTCAAATTCCTAGCTCCAAATTCAAGAGAACCCATTGGTAAGCATTCTCTTCTTCTTCTCCAACTTATTCTCTTACCAATTTCAGAAATTCCTAAACCTAATTTTGGGAATGTTCTTGTTTTGAGCATAGATTCAAGCTCATTTGGGTTGTGTTGAAGAGAGGTTGATTCTCCATTTTCTTTCAAGCTTCTTCTTGTTTGATTTTGTAAAAAGGTGGGATTTTTATCTCACATCTTTGTCTATAATTATCTTCGATTGTTAGGTATGAATTCCTAACACTTATTCGTGTGCAATTGATTTTGGTTTGGATTGATTTGGTGTATATTCCAATTTTTGGTGTTTTGGTCCAATTTATGAAAATCCTATTATGGATATTTGGACATTGATATTTGAGGCGTATCGAAGAGCCATTTAGGCTGGGTTGTCGTTCGACGTAATTCCTTAGTCATCGTCATTTGCTCGTTCGATCGTTTTCGATATTCGTTTGGCCATTTTTGGCTTAGGTTCAGGGAATGCCCTGAACCCTTCATTCAGACGTCTGAAACGTAATATTCAGACGTCTGAATATTGTTCTGGGAAGATTTCTATTCCCAGATTCAGACGTCTGAATATATGATTTCAGACGTCTGAATTGGTTCATTTGGAACCAGAAAGGAAATAGGCTAAAAAGTGCCTATTTCAGACGTCTGAAACACTTGATTCAGACGTCTGAATTGTGTTCTGGAAATCTTTATATTTCCAGATTCAGACTTCTGAACCACTTGTTTCAGACGTCTAAAATTGCAGTGTTTTGCCAATTTGCCTATTCGCTTGAGAATTCCAATTTAAATTGATTCGTGATTATCCTATTTGTTGTTATCATTTATTATGCCTTTGATGACTCCTTTTAGGGATTTTTGAATATCCATTTCGATGGATTCTTTATCGGTTTCTTTGTATTTTATTCACATCTTCGTATGTGAATTTTAGTGAATGATTGTTCCTACAATCTTCTTTGTGATTTGTCACTTTAAAAATATAAAGGATTTCTATACTAGTAATAAATATCAAAACTCTTTCTTCAAATGATTTCAACACTATTTTATTACAAAGCTCGTCTTCTTAAACCGATTTCTAATCTATTAGTATATACAAACCTTTACCTCACTCGTACGTGAAATCTAATTAAATGGCTTAGTAAAATGAGTGGTATGAAACGCTTACGTTTACTTCGTCGGTTAATTCTTGGACTTGTTCGATTGAATCTCTTGTGACAATTTTCTAGTGGAAATCTACAGTTTGTTCGTAGATATTTAAGTTAAGCAAGTGGTTATGGGACATGAAGCTAAACTCATATATTTACTAGCTTAGTGTAATTGACACTTCTCGTTGATCATGACGATCACCTTTGTGATTTAGACTAGCAATGTGCGATGTCTCTTTGTCTGCGAGGGAGACTTAACCCCGTTTCGTGGAGTTTCGACTCAAATTGGTGGGGTAGCAAACCATGGTCTACGGGCCGTTTGTGGAGCTTCGGCTCAATTTGTGATGGTTAGCAACCATGGAATTAGCATTCCGTTTGTGATACACGTGTTGGTGAGCTTTATGCTCCCATTTTTGATAGGCCTCCCCCCTTTGTGATTTCTGGATTTCTTGAGATGATTTCTAGAATTTGTGCTTCACCAATTTTCGTGATTTCTATTGATAAGCCTTATCGATATTTGTGCATTGGTGAGTTTGTGCGTCATTGACTTTTGTGATTTCTGGATTTCGTGTATTGAATTCTGGAATTTGTGTGTCATTGACTTTTGTGATTGACATTGATTTTATCGTCAATATTTATGGTTTGGTGAACGAAATAAGGAGTATGACGATTCTTGGATTCTTGTGTAGATTTGGTGACATTGATTAATCTCTTGATGATTTTCAACTAATTATATATACCACAGCTTGGCATTGTGATTATTATGTGTTTAGTTATATCTCTTATTCTATATCGTTTCATCTGATATTTATAGTTAGACTGATCCGTTTATTATTTTCTTATTAAATAATACTCGGGTCAGACCGAGATGTTACAGGTGCTTCTGCTTGACTTCTCTCCAGGGATTCATTACTCTGACTTTTGGAAAACTACTTAGATTAGTAGTTTATTTTGTTGTATACACTTGAGATATAGACTTATAGTTGTATTCTTTTGTATAGCACGTGTTGCTATCCTTTTGTATTATTGTGGATCTTTTTGACCACTACTCTGATATACACTTCCATGTGTTAATTATATATTCATATCTTCTTCCGCCTTTGTGATATGAATTATCTGTGACTGATTTATGTTATGTTTATTTATGTATTTGTTTCCGAAGATAATATAGCCACTGTGTAGTAGCTTTGAGTTTGTGTTGGTATGTCGGATTTCCTCTTGATAAAGTATTGCTTGTTATAATATCTGACATATCGATGCTCGCACAAAGCAATTACACGGATGGTCGCTCCTCAACAGCCTTATTCTCCGTGCTAGTTGACAGAATTCACCGTAATGTTCTTGGCTAGCGTGGGTATAGAGGTGGGGCGTCACAAATATACTCAACAACGAGTTATATATAAGAGATCATGCATTTTATATAAAACAACAAGTATAAAATAACTTTTAAAAACTTTATCATTATACATATATTTTGTACACTGAATAGTTAAAATAACTTCTAAAACTTTTTAAGAACTTTATCATTATAAATTAACTTTTAAAATATACATCATACGAATATTTTTAACCCACACATAAAATATATGCTTCCTTATACATATTATATATATATCTAATTTTTTTATTTTTATTTTTATTATTTTTTATAAAACATACGTTGTCATATATAATTAAACATATAAATATAAACGAAAACCCAAAATCAGGAAATGAAAACAAAAGAAAAACTAGAAGAAGAAGAATAAATTTAATAAATAAAGAAAAGCATGCTCCATTTACCTGATGGCTAAAGCTCAAGCGAGAGATGGAGATGAAGATACATTGATATGGAGTAGGGTATGGTGTACGTGTAATTTGTATTTATAAGAGAAGCATCACGTTGATAAAGTGGAAAGAACGCAAGCAATAAATGATTTTGAAATGGCTAGGAAAATCAAAGATTTTCTTCTTATCAATTACAAAGAAGCAAATGGAAAGGGACCACTTTACATGAAAATTGCAAGGTTTCTGATTTAATGGCTAAGGTAAGAAATTAAAGAGTGCGTATAAGAAGCAAAAATAAAACGAAACGTACGCCTAAAATAATTAACAAAGTAACGTAATTTAGATTTGTATGTTTCTTATTTATTTAGTAAAATATATGCTAAAGAATATTTCAGTAATAACATACCATATAGAATGCCAAATAATTAAACAAGAATGGATGTAAAACGTGCCAAGTGAACGTATAAATTTATTTCTTTTTACACATTATTTATATAAGTAAACAATTACATACAGAACATTAATTTTTATTCAATCACTATTTATTCATTATTAATTCATTGATTAATTCAATATTTACATTTATTTTTCTTATATTAATTTATTACCAAACATTCCTATTTACAATCAGTTATAACCAAATAGTAGTTTCAATCAATTGGGATTGCATTGAATGAATTATTAATTAGCTTACATCAACATTCTTACATTTCATTCCTGTTATTAATCCATTATTACCAAATAGATAAAATTACCTTAAATTGAAATTTTATTACCAATTTTATTTAATACACTAAATAACTAACATATATAAATTCAATACTTACATTTGTTTACCTATGTTTCATTCATAACAAATTATATTATTCCCACTAATTCAATTAATTTGAATTCCATTCTATTACCAATTTATTACTTATACCTACACTACGCTCCTATGAAATTTATACTTTCACACTTTCCGTTATAATACTAATTGTCATTAAAGAAATGTTCATTATTGGTCACCAATGATTATACCAACTCATATCACACTAATCCTATTCAATTCCCATTTATTACGTAGTTTATATTAATAGATCAACATTTACATTCACTACTTACATTCACTTATAACCAAGTTATACTATTTCACATTATTTCATTTATTGCAATTTTATTCAAATAGTTAATAATTAGCTTTGGTTAACCTACTTTTCATTTAAGTTATTATCTCCTTATCAATTAACAAAATTTTCATTCTTTCATTATTAAATTACCAAAACATTATCAAATTAACAAATTTAAATTATAGAAATTTACGGGTCGTTACACTCTTCCACACTCAAATCTTTTCGTCCACAAAAAGGAACGAGGTACGTTTATCAAGGTGGAAAGTAGGAATGGCTAGAAGGGAAAATAGGTTGAATGAGAAGGATGAACCATTGTTTTAAAATTATATAAATTTCAGTTATTTAGAAAGGTAAAATAAATGAAAAAAATATCCTTTATATGATACTTTATCAAAATACTTTTATAACTCAATGTCTTAACAAGTTTATCCTTGTTCTTGTAGACTCTAGCGGTGCATTGATCAGGCGCAAAGCTAGAATTCTCTAGGTACTTAGTATACTTGTTTCAATACCCAGTGAAAATAATTGAAAAAACTTTTAAAAACATATATGGAAAGTATAATCCAAACAAAACAACCAAACCATTTGTCCAACCATGGACCGCAGATACACAAAAGTTACGCCTGAATCCCCCAGGAAACATCCGTATCCGTAAGCTTTCTCAGCTCTGCGAATTTCGCCACGATGACTAGTAGACCGCAGATACACAAAGGTTACCCCTGAATCCCTCGGGAAACATCCATATCCGTAAGCTTCCTCAGCCCTACGGATTTCGCTACTAAAATCGACCTACGCAGATCACAGGATACACAATGGTTACGCCTGAATCCCGCGGGAAACATCCATACCCCCGGGCCATCACAGCTAGGCGAATTACGCTACGTAGTCACGCCAAGAAAAAAAACCATGGGTTACGCCATGGTGGGATACTCGAGTATCACATCCGGAAAACCAAAAATCAGAGAGCATAATATCGATAGAATGAATCCACAATGTGGCCACAGAGCGGATAACAAGCAGAAGGCACTTCCTATATCTTTACTTCGAAAATATATATCATATAGTACCTTTCTCAAATCACTTTCAAATATCATACTTATATAAAGCCCATTATATATAAGATTTTATTTTCAAATCGAATACTTTCCAAAATCTATAGTATATCAAATCACACTTATAAGATTTCTCTTTCCAAATTGAGTACCTTTCAAATCAATAATTTTCAAATCAACATCATACTTATACAAATCCATTTTATATAAGTTCGATAACTTCCAAATCAAGTATTTAGTAACATATGGTTCTCAAATTTCAAACCATTTCAATATCAATTCAGTTTCAAAATCATATATGATTTCGCCAAATCATTTCTTCCATATATTCAGTTTCTCAAAACAATAGGTTTAGAAAATAATCTTGATTTCCAGATTGACAAAATTTAGGTCAAACAAATTCATTTCCAAAACCATCATATAAATACTAGGTTTAACTTTCAATCTATTTTCAAAACCAAATTTTTCAAAAATCTATTATACTCGAAATGGTTTCCAAATTCAAAACTATCCCTTTAAAACCTTTAAAATATTTATTTCTATTTGAAAAATCCATTTTTCCTTTCGCAAATTATTTATAAAAGTTTCAAATTTACTTAAGTCATGCTCTTCATACTTTAAGCATACAAACGGAAACTTATATATTTTATCAAATATTTTATACTCTTCGAAATTTCTTAGCTTTAAAAATTAAACCTTGATTTGGAAGTGTTCGAACTTTAAAATATAGTCAAAGAAGTCATATTTAAAATCCAAGAGTTGGAAATCAGAAATGAATCAGTAAATCAATTTCAATATATAAGGTTATAGCAAAAAAAATCTGAATCACGAGGACTGAACACCTGCTTACTTTAAATCATATCAAATATATATATATATATACATATATTTTTCGAATATCGAACCATACTTCGAAATCTGAAATAACAATTTATTTCAAAAAAAACACTCGCATAGTAAAGCTACTAGAGTGGCCTCTCCCCAACTCAGAAACTTGAAAATCAATGTCGATGATGCATGCATTCATCACCGAAATTATTTTCCAGCGACATAAGTGGGTTTTGGACTTTTATTTTCTTGAAACTTCTTTAAAATCTCTTCGAAATCATTGGAATTCGTTTGAATACATTTGAAACATTTTATTCGGAGAAATATCTTTAAATCATATTATTATTATATATTTCCAAAATCTTAAGACCGATTTCAAAACACCGGTGTTCGATTCCTTGAAATTCAAATTCAAAACCATTCAATTATAAATCATTTTTTAAATCAAATTTCTTATAAATTTCAAAATTTAAAATCCTTTCGAAACTTCAAATTTTCATTTTTAAAAGGTATATAATTCTTGTCGAAAACATTTCACTTTTATATATAAAATGGGGCCATCCTTATCAAAATAACAATTTCGATGTACGCACAATTTCAAAATACAACCAAACACAAATTTTCAAGGGATTTTTTTCTCAATGATGGATTTCAAAACAAACAGAGATTCAAATTTAGAGGAACTCTAATCAAATAGGATTCTGATTCGAAGATAAGCTCGAACGAAGATGAGATAATTTAGTTACAAAATAGAAGATAGATAAACCTATATAAATCGCGGGCAACCTTAACCGGGTCAACCGTGACTTCAGGAATATAATCGATGCGGAATTCCAAGGCAAATCGACATTCGATCGTCAGATATAGAATTCGGCATAAACAGAGATAGTAGCATCTAAACCGAGGATATATAAATCTTCGGTGAATCGATGCTATTGAAAAGGATTTTCACCACTTTGCAAATCATTCAGTGGAGCCATGGGATACTCCAGAATTTAGAAAACACAACTAGGAAAGAAAAGAATGGATTTGGAACCGAGGGGATGTCCCAAAATTCAAAGGAAACCGAATCAAATAGGAAGAGATTCAAGCTCGAACGAAATTGCTTCTGTAAATAAATTTACTATATACGCTAAGTTTTGCCTAAAGCCAAAGCTTTGATACCAACTGTAACGACCTGCTATTTCCAACCATTCGCATCCGCACATGTCGAACTTGAATTGCTCAAAATATCAGATTGTTAATTTAAAATTTAGCAAAACTGAACATATACAATAAATAAATCAATCACAGAATCGCAAACACAGAGTAATCAATAATACGCACGGAATTGATAAATAGTAGTTCATGGAGCTACTATATAAACATTAGAGTTAGAAATAAAATGCAGCAGAATATCTCAAATACAGTGAAGTCTCCAATGCAACAGATGACTTCTCTGAACAAATCAACTAGAAGAGCTGAAAGCTAAAATGATAGTTTGATCTTGAAGCGAAACTACAAACTCCGAAGGTTAGTCTCAAAAGCTGTATCACTCAGTCTGACCCGAGCGTAAAGAAAAACAAAAAACACTCGAGTCAGGATTAACGTTCTTATATTAATAAATCCAACTCAAATGAAATATCAATTGAAATACAAGTAACTCAAAGGATGTTTGGGATAACCATTCGCTAAGGATACTTGGGACTGTCTACAATGCAGAGATATACACTATAACACCGTAGTCATTTCAAATTAATTTATACTTCAAACCAAAATATCATTTCATTTCAAATATATATATATATGTATATATATATATATTTCCAAATTTTATCACTACCAAAATTACGATTCAAATCTACACAAATTCCAAATTAAAATTTAATCCAATCTCGATTTATCAATTTAAATTCAACTAAATTCATAAATAACCGTTTCGAATTTTATCAATCTCAAATCCGGGTTTGAATTACAAAATACCCATTTACATTTCAATATATTTCAAAGTTTAAATATTCAAAATTCAAACTAAATTTAACGATTTCATATAGATTTAATTTATCTTCATTATTATTTAAATTGAAATATTCCCTCATTAGATTCAATATCATTTAAGTAACCTTAAATTACATTTTTCTAAATATTTTCTTTAATTTATTTAAACGTGAAATGTTCATTAACTTACTTAAATCAAAACCACGTTATACAATCACATCTTTAGATCTCAATTTCAAGAAGTTTCAAATCGATTTAATCAAATTAAATTCTTAATTGATTACAATTTCAAATATATTTCAATTTTACCTTCCCAACCTTAACTTATTCAAGTTATTACCAAAATCTATTTGAAATATAAATTAAAACGCTTAAACATATTATACGTATTAAATCAATCCGAAATTAATTTAATATTATCACTTAACATATATATATATATATATATATATATATATCATTACCATTTTATATATATAATATATTTAAGAATCAATATTTATTACAACTATATGTTTATTTCCAAACCATAAAGTTCACTTTCAAAATATTTATATAGACCAACGACGTCTGTGTATAATTTTCTGTTCTATGGTAAAGTGAACGGATATTATCGTTTCAATCCGTAATTTAATATATATATATATATATATATATATATATATACGGGTGGATATCATTTCAACCTATAATCCCAAATTCAATTAAAATGAAAATTGCACTGGTCTATCATTTCAACCCATAACGATTTTCTCTTATTCAAAAGTCCGTTTGGGTATGTATCATTTCAACCTATTGTGAATTCTATACTAACAGGGAACTTGCAGTATGATAACAGGTATAGTTTAACATATAACAATAAGCATCTATCATCAGCAATTAAATTAAATATAAAAAATAGGATATGTTGTCATATCCATAGGTGAACAGTTATAGAAAAGAACATATATAACAATTTAAATAACTACAGCAGCATATTTCAATTATCGTTTCAATTGAAATCAAATTTAATAAATACAAGAATGTTAATCGTGGGTGATTGCTCACCTTTTGAGGCTAGAGAGATTTGAAATGGGTTGCGGATCCAAGAACGAATTTCCAAAATGAACAAGAATGGCACAAATAGGACGAACAGAGGTGATAAATAGAGATCGACGAAAATAGATTAGAAACTCCGTGATGTAGACCAAAACAAAATATATAAAATCCCAAAACATTATTTTCTTAACCAATATTAACTTTGAGACTCATTAAAATTATACACATATGTTTCCAAAAATGTAAATAGTTTATAAACAACTATTGACCGACGTTCTGTATAATCAACATATATCCATTATACACGTAAACTATATTATATTTAAATTATACCATGTATAGTAATGTAATATAATATACAGTACACTTATTACAATACATGTTAAGACTATAAATATAATATTTAACAATACACATATAACAAAATATATGACTTTATATATTAACTGTAAAATTTTAGTTTTAATATAAACACAGAGAACAACCTTATATATTTATTAATATTCAATTATATCAAAACTCTTGCTATATATTTATATACACATACATATTTAGAACAACTCAGTATATATAAACTAACCAATAGTATAAATATTATATAACCTAAATGAGTATATATATAAACCTAAATATATTATATGCTGACACATATCACAACTTAGTATATAAGAAGGAAGATGTACTATAATTTAAATAAGGACAACAACCCAAACTATACACAAATATTTTTATTCAAAAGCTAATAACATATGTAACGACCCATAAATTTCATGGATTTAATTTGGTTGAATTAATGAGTTTTATAATTTAATTTAGTAGAAATAAAAACTTTATAAACAAATATTGAAATGGACGCTAAATTAAAATATATAAATGGTAACTTAAAACCTATTTACTAGCAATTTGAATAAATTTCAATAAATGAAATGGGGTAAGTATTATACCTAGGTATAAATTTCATTTAAAGGGAATTAACAAATATGCTAATGTAAATTAAGAAAATATTGGAATAAATGATAATTCCATTCATACTTGTAAGCAGCTATTATAAGTTGCATGTTGAAATGATTGATTGGATTGGAATTTATAATTTAATTTAAATGAAAAAAATATAAAGGTTTACAATAACAGAAATTTAGGAAATAAAGTTAGAACAAGTTGATTAGTAATAACCAAAATAAGGGAATAATATCAATGTAAATAAAGTTGAAACAAATTGAATATAGAGAAATAAATGTAAGCATTTAATAAATTAATTAATGTGGATTTCATTAAATGGTAATTGAATAAAAGTCAAAGTTCTCTAAGTAATCATATTTCCTGCTGGAAAGTAATACGTAATTGATTGAATGTGATTGCGAAATTTAAAATTTGTGTATACACGGAAATTTTAAACGGTAATTGTTAAGTAATAAACCTATAAAGGCAAGTAAAGAAAATAGGTAACAATCTATATGTTGTTTATTTCATTTAGTATGATAAATAAAAATTTGGGAATCAGACCTCAACTAAGGGAACTTAAGATGTACGTTAATTTGAAATAAAATCTAATAAATATTACATTAATATAGAATGCAGTACAAATGGTTGGGGATTGTCAAATTTGGTAAAAGGGATTAGACTTAGGAAATTTTGTTAATTGAGTTTAAAACCTTAATTAATACGCGTAATTGACAAGATTCACATTTTTAAATATCACCGTTGATACAAATCTAAGATGTATATAGATTTATCAGTGTAATGAAATGAATGCTAAGTATGCTTATGGGATAATGATTGTTTTAATATTAAGAATGGGAATCAACATTTATTTATTTATTTGAATTTTTTTATTGAATGAATTAATTTGACTTTTAATTTGAAAAATCAAAATAATTTTATATATATATATATATATATATATATATATATATATATATATTAAAAGAATGTTTAATTATAGATCCATGTTTTAAACTCTTAAACCAAATTGCATTTTTTTTAGATCTGAAAGTTTATATACATATAATTTGCATTTGTGTTGAAACCGAAATATTGTATACGCATATTGTCACTTTATCTTGAACTGAATATATCATGAAATTTGAATACTTTGTTGAATAAATTATTTGTTCTTAATTTAGTAAATTATAATAGAAGTTTACTTATGCTTAACAATTTTTTGATAATAAATCTAAGCTTTGATTTTGATTACAACAATATTTAAATTTGTTAGCTAATTTATTATCTCAAATGTCCTTATTTAAGGATCTTAAAGGTTTGTTACTATATTGCTTAATTTGTCGTGTTCCACTTTTGTTTTGTTAAAAATTTAAATAAATTTCATTAAGGTAAAATGGTTTAGTTTATATGTATTTTTGACTTCAAGTATACATAAGTTTACAAATTCATTAGACAATTTAATGTGGTATGGAAGTATGCTTTGAATTAATTGATAAGCTTTGGTTTAATCTTTATACACACATGTATGTGTGTTTGTGTACGTGTGTATACATATAAACATTTAATGTATTAATTTCAAATTGCTAAAGCATGATTTAATTTTTTTATTATTGTCAAACAATTTAAAAGTGAGGTAATATTATACACATATTAATTTATTGTTTGTTGTTTATGCTTTCTAGTCATAATACAACTTGCATGATAATTAAAAGTCGTATTAATAAAATTGGCTAAAGTGGGAAAGTGAAATTAATCAATGTCGTCACCTTTTATCTCCTTCCCTATTAGATCCTTATGTGATTGCATCTACATTTATTCTTGTTTATTCCTATATATTGTCACCAATTAATCGTACTTGATATATGTTTAGCAATTCTGACACACAGTTAAAGTATGAATATATATGATGTACTCAAACTTTTCTGTATCTAGCACTTAATTAACTTAGAATCAAACTAATAAAAAGTGACATTTATTTTTGTCCCTCCACATTCATTCCCTTTCTAATTAATAATTACCTCTTTTTAATACTTGCTACTTTTAAAAAAAGGCTGTTCATATTTACTATATTTCAATACCAAGTTTGTTCATATTTACTTTTTTTCTACTTAATAGCAGCCTCTCTTTTCAAATCTCTTTGTCCCTAAACCTAACTCTAACCTTATAAATAGGATATGATGCAAATGAAACCCTAGCCTCCATTCAAACCTTCTTCTTCTTCTTTTTTCTTCTTTTTTTTTTCAAATCTCCTTATTGTATCTCATTTTAATTTTTCCTTCCTCTTCAAATATTCTTCTTCTCAAGTTTTATTCTATTTCAAACTTTCTTCTTTCTTTTCAAATCTTGATCTTCTCTACAATTTTCAGTTCTTCTTATTTCAATCCTTATCTTTTTCAAATTCTTCTTTTTCAAATCTTTTCCAAACCTTTTAAAAATACATACATAAATACATATATATATATATATTAATATAATAAGGAGGGAAATTAAAGTAAATCAAAATAAAAGAAAAATTACGGAACAAAGCTAGCAATCAAGAAGAAGACTAAGGAAATGTAGAGCGAAGTTATTGCTTAGGAGTCTATTATTTTCAGATTCGTATAAAGTTGAATGTTTTAACCCACTCACAGCTTCTAAAATATCTTATGTTTGTTAAATTGATTTAGGATGTGTTTAGAAATTTATTTATACTTGTTTGGCATATATTTCATCATTATCTCAGTAAATTTGCATCCATATAATTTACTTGTTATTTTATTCATTTTTGCATATAAACCGCCAGTTAAAATTTTTGTTAAATTTATTATTGCATATAAACTGCTAGTTAAATTTATTTATTATTGCATATAAACTACAGTTAAACAGTTATTTAATTCATTATTGAAAAATTAACTGCCAGTAATTAATTATTATTTATTGATGTGATTGTTTGAATTGGACGATAAATTGATAAATGTTTAATGATTGATATGATGGATGAATGGATGTTGTATTTATATTATATAAACTACAAGTTATTATGCATTTTTATTTTATTCGGGATTGCGGTTTGAAATGATATACAACCGCATTTTTTATTTTTAAATTGCGGATTGAAATGATAAATATCTGAATCACCAGACCATAGGATAGAAAATTATATATAGGAACTGCGGTATATACATAAAATTATTTTTGAAATGATTTTCTATGGTTTTGGAAAGGAATATACGGATTTTTATAAGTATTGATTTTTGATGTTATATAAATGTCAAATTTATTTTTGATTCTAACTATATATGTAAGTATGCCTTGAAATATAAAATAAGCCCAATATTAAAGTTTGATTTTTATATAATATGGTTAAATGGATATTAATTTTTGATATTATACAGATTTTATTTTAATTAAATTCTTGAATTTAATATATGCATAAAATTGTTAATAAAAATAAGCTTAATAAATGGAGTTGATGGTTTATAGTATATGGTTAAGTGCCTGTTTAAGATATTGTATATATTAAGTTTTAATGACTTAAAAAAAATAAGTTGGAGAAAAATTTGAAATTGATTTCAATAAAATTATTAAAGAATTATACCCGAATAAAATTGATTTAAAAATTTAATAAAAATCGTTATTTTAAAGGGGTATGATTTTTATAAATTGATTTCAGTTTAGAGGATTTAAATGAATATTATCAAGTTAAATTAAATTGAAGTATATTCTGTTATTGAAGTTTATAGGTTTTACTTAAACAATATTGATTTATTAAGTAAATATTTCAAATCGAAATAATAGGAATTGGATTTGATATAGATTAAATTATCAAAAAAAAATCTATTTTGAAATAATGGAATATTTAAAGATTGAAATATATGAACTATAAAAATTTAAGTTTTGAATATAGAATATTTAAGCTTTGAAATATATGGAAATTAAAATGGTTTATTTGGAGGTTCAAATTGATATTGGGTATTTATTGTGAACTTTAAAGAAACTATTTTATTATATAAAGTAATATAGTATTTAAACCATTTAAAAGTTATGTTTCAACGCTATGGTTTTCAAGATATATATATTCGAAAATATTATGATTTTGGGAAAGGGATATTTATAAAATAAAAATGATATCATATTGATTTGGGGTTTTAAAAATATAAATGATATCGTATTTATATGGTATGAAAGAGATATTATATTCTGGTTTTAAATTATAGACTATTTTGAAATAACCGCGTTGTTATAATAACGTTTGGTTGTTGAAGAGACCGGGATCGAAAGTTGTCATACTCTCTGCCAACCCCGAAAACCACTTTAACAACCGTGTACATGATGGAGATTCCAGAATGAAGTAGGATGGTGGTGGCGTTTCCTCTGAGGTAAATATATGGACCCGACTCTCGTGAGTTGGCATAAGGTGGCTAAAACAGGAGCGATTCTCGGGCCTAGGGGATTAGCGCCCTTTATTGGATACTCCTCTTTGATATTATACTCTGACTTTTGGATTTGATTCGACAACAACTTTTGATTTTTGATTTTAGGGGGAGTTTGTTCGAGGTGGGCGATAGCTGCGGCTACGCGTTACCACCAGCCCGGATAGCAATTGGTATATCTACCCTGGCATTGCCTAGTTGTGTCGTGTCACCTACCCTAGTCCGCCTTATACGATTTTGTTTTGTACCATACCTATTGTTATCCCGCATTTTTGGCAAGGCTGTGATATCAGGAGATTGATCGAAAACCAAAGATAGTTCATCTCAGAGTAGCTCAACTACTCGAAGAAAGCGCATGAGCTAAAACATCCAACGAACTAACAACTTGATGAACTCAGTGACCTAAGTGGATCAACAGGAGTGACCTAATGACCTACAGGAAGGCATGATTCAACGACCTAAAGTATAAAGCGGCTCAACATAGCAACGACCTAACGACCTAAAGGGTCAAGCGACCTAACAACCTAACCAAACAGCCTAAAGGGACAAGCAACCTAACTACCTAAAGGCTCCGGCGATCTAACGAGTAACGACCTAGTAAACTTCAGAGTTAGGTCGCATAACCTCTTCGAAGTTAAGTCGCTCGTGACCTAAGCACTCCCCTGCTACATACACTAAGTCGCTCATTGCCCCTACCACTAGGTTGCCTACGACTTAAACAGACTAAGACTACTCCTTATACCACAACCTCCTGATGCCGCTACTCCTTAGGCCGTATGCCTTAGGTCACCACGACCTACCAGCCGAAGTAGTTGATCACGCACATCCATTTTGAGCCATAGCCCGTGTCCCTTAGGTCGCTCGCGACCTAATTCCTAGCCTTACATTGCTCACGACCTACGACCTAGACCCAGTTTTTCCCTATAAATACCTCGCCTACTCCAACTGAAAAGTGGGACTTCGGATCATTTTTGGAAGGCCAACGCTTTGCCATTTACTCGACTCTTTCAACACTTCAAATGCCAAAGACACTTCAAAGACCTTTAAAAGAGATCAAGTTCATCGCCTATAAATTGAAGAAGCTTTCCTACATCGAAGTTTTAATGGTTTTCCATAGTGATGTTGTAATTGAAGAATTGTTGTAAAACTTGTAATAAAGTGAAGAAAAGAAAAGATTAAGTGGACGTAGGCTTTATTTTGAGCCGAACCACTATAAAATTGTTGTCTCTTTGTTATTTTCTGTGATTTTCTGCTTACTTTTAGTTCCCATATCAACGGGTGGTGCTTTCACTATACGACAACTTACACCGGGGAGTTAGCATGCATTTTTAGTGTTAACATTTTTGGTGCTTTCACTAAGAATTGAACTCAGGAACGCTTTCATCATTGCTTTGCAAAGATTTGTTGAGAGACTCTCTTTAAGAACCAGAAGTCTATCCGAGATTATGGCTACTGGAAGGAAAACAAGTAGAAGACAGAGACCAGAAAGAAGTCAGCACGAAGGGAGTCAAGGGGCTTCCTCAGGAGAGAACCAAACTTCAGTCTTCATCACCAGGGATGAGATGGAGACAATGATGAAAAGGCAAGAGGAGTTGATCCAGAATTTGTTTCAGCAGATTGGGCAACTTGGAGCGCAAAATCAAGGAGCGACTGGAGTTCAGAACAGAGCAGGACTATTTGAGGCAGCACCAGAGGTAGTGGGCACTCATCTAGAGCACACTGACCCAATACCGAGAAAAACATCTGGTGGATTCGAGCAACATGGCATTTACAAAGGAACAAGAGCTCAGCGAGGAGAACAGATTCCAGAATTCCCTCGTAAACTCGGGGGGCAGGGCGAAGGCAATGGACGAGGACTACAACTAGGAGACAACGACAGATTGGTAGAAATGGTCAAAAGAGCTATGAGAGGTGGCTTGGTAAAAAAGGACTTGGAGGATGTGAATAGTAGTCCTTTTACCACAACAATCAGGCGAGCTAAGAACCCACCAGACTTTAAGCTACCATCGTTGGATATGTATAATGGAAGGACAGACCCTACAGTTCATCTAACAAAATATGTGAGGCATATGGAGGTGCTGGAGGCAACAGAGGAAGTTATGGCCCGGTGCTTTCCATTGTACTTGACAGATATTGCGGCACTTTGGTTTAGGGAGCTGGAGAGTGGATCTATCGGAACGTGGAGTGATTTGACTGAAAGGTTTATGAGGCAATTCAGGGTCCACATTTCGAGACCCAAGAATGTGATGAGCTTGGTAGCATTGAAACAGAAAGCTGGGGAATCTTTGAGAAATTTTTTGACACGGTTCAATGCAGCTGCAGCATCGGTGGATCGACTAGATCCATCCATGGTCTTGATGGCAGCTGTGTCGGGCATAGCTGACGGTACAGAATTCAAGAATTCGCTAACAAGAGACCCCCCCCATGGATCTAGGGGAATTATATCATAAGGCTGAAGGATTCTTACGGTTAGAGGATGCAAAAGCCGAAAGACAAAAAGGAGAAGGAATCGACGTTTATGTAATCAAAGGTGGAAATCCTCTTGAGAAAGGTGTAGAATCTAGCAAAGGGAAACAAAAGGCCGAGGATAACAGCGATAGATCAGTACGACCACGAAGGGAACCAAGATTCACCTCATACAAGGAGTTGAATGAGACTTTGTAGCGGATCTACCAAGACATCAAGGGACAGGTTCCTTATCGAAAGCCGATAAGGAGATATCCAACTAACAATGAGAGAAAGTCTGGCAAGTATTGCTCATTCCATGAGTTGAATGGTCATAGCACAAATGACTGCAGACACATGAAAGACAAAGTTGAGGGGCACATCCAGGATGGTTGCTATCACAGTATGTGAAAAGGAAGATAGCAATGGTGGAACAAGAACGACCACCACCTGCACCAACTGAAGACGGCTCAGGATCGAGGCGTCAGCTTATTATCAATTGATTGAGGTTATGACGAATGAGTGGAAAACTCTACATCGATGCAATTAGGTTGTTCACACATGTACGGGATTGCGAACGATCCCAAGGCATGCTCTGATACAACTATAAATCGTATCAATGTAGGCGTTTGTACTCGGACGTCACTACTATGCTTTTGTGCTTTACTTCTGATGTTTGGATTTGACTTTGTCAGACATTTTTGCCTTAAAACTCTTCAGTTGGATGAATATTGAATTTTGATAAATCTAAAAAGGCTAAGTCACTTACACATGTACGGGGTCGCGAACGGTCCTTAGGCATGCTCTGAATTGGCTAAGCTTCTTACACATGTACGGGGTCACGAACGGTCCTTAGGCATGCTCTGAGATGGCTAAGCTACTTACACATGTACGGGGCCGCGAATGGTCCTAAAGCATGCTCTGGAATGACAGTAAGTCACCTTGGCAAACGATCCAGTAACTCACCCGAACGTGAACCTGACATCGATAATACTAAGCCCCCCCGGGCACACTTACTAGCCTCAAATAGGTACCCGACCTCGAACAGTCGCAACTCGACTCGAACGGCACCCGACCTAGAACGGTGAAAACTCGCCTCGAACGGCACCCGACCTCGAACGGTCACAAGTCGCCTCGAACGGCACCCGACCTCGAAAGGTCACAACTCGCCTCGAACGGCACCCGACCTCGAACGGTCACATCTCCCCTCAAATGGCTTGATCCCGAACGGTCTTCATTTGAGGTCAGACACTTGACCACGAACGGTCACACTTCACCTCAAATGACTCGATCTCGAACGGTCGTCATTTGAGGTCAGGTACTTGATCGCGAACGGTCACACTTCACCTCAAATGGCTCGATCCCGAACGATTGTCATTCGAGGTAAGGCATTTGATCGCGAACGGTCGCATTTCGCCTCAAATGGCTCGATCCCGAATGGTCATCATTTGAGGTCATATAAACTGTCAAGTTCTTTTCAGGTCATCAACAGATATGAACATCCAGTGTATGGCATTACAAAACACACATTCCTATCACAAGGTATGTTTTGGGGGGAAAGTGTTATCCCACCTTTTTGGCAAGGCTGTGATATCAGGAGATTGATCGAAAACAAAAGATAGTTCATCTCAAAGCAACTCAGCTACTCGAAGAAAGCGCATGAGCTAAAACATCCAACGAACTAACAACTTGATGAACTTAGTGACCTAAGTGGATCAACGGGAGCGACCTAACGACCTGCAGGAAGGCATGACTCAACGACCTAAAGTATAAGCAATGACCTAACGACCTAAAGGGACAAGCGACCTAACAACCTAACCTAACAGCCTAAAGGGACAAGCAACCTAACTACCTAAAGGCTCCAGCGATCTAACGAGTAACGAACTAGTAAACTTCAGAGTAAGGTCGCACATCCTCTTCGAAGTTAGGTCGCTCGCGACCTAAGCACTCCCCTGCTACATACACTAAGTCGCTCATTGCCCCTACCACTAGGTCGCCTATGACTTAAACAGACCAAGACTACTCCTTATGCCGCAACGTCCTGATGCCGCTACTCCTTAGGTCATATACCTTAGGTCGCCACGACCTACCAGCCGAAGTAGTTGATCACGCACATCCATTTTGAGCCATAGCCCATGTCTCTTAGGTCACTCGCGACCTAATTCCTAGCCTTACATTGCTCACGACCTACAACCTACGACCTAAACCCAGTTTTTCCCTATAAATACCTCGCCTACTCCAACTGAAAAGTGGGACTTCGGATCATTTTTGGATGGCCTATGCTTTGTCGTTTACTCGACTCTCTCAACACTTCAAACGCCAAAGACACTTCAAAGACCTTAAAAAGAGATCAAGTTCATCGCACATGAATTGAAGAAGCTTTCCTACATCGAAGTTCTAATGGTTTTCCCTAGTGATGTTGTAATTGAAGAATTGTTGTAAAACTTGTAATAAAGTGAAGAAAAGAAAAGATTAAGTGGACGTAGGCTTGATTTTGAGCTGAACCACTATAAAATTGTTGTCTCTTTGTTATTTTCTGTGATTTTCTGCTTACTTTTAGTTCTCGTATCAATTGTTGGTGCTTTCACTATACGACAACTTACACCGAGGTGTTAGCGTGCATTTTTAGCGTAACACCTATGGAGTGCCCTCTGACGACGCCCAATACGAGGGAGATTACGGTACTGTATAGACTATGGAACTATATTTTGTGTTGAGGGCTATATGGGTAACCCCTTAACGCTATTTTAAAGTAAGTTTATTTTACAATTAGACACTATTATATTAGCGCAATATACTACATAGTAAATAGTTTAACGGATCCTTAGGAGATGTAATACCGAGCATCTCTTGAGTTATTGCACCCATATTTATTCCTGTTGATTTAACTTACATAAGATCTTTTAGTTCTGACTCAAGTGTTTTGTCTTTTCAATTCGCTTGGGTCAGTTCGAGCGTTTCAGGACCGAAGACTTTAGCTCTGGAGGACGAAGACGGAGATTTCTATTATTATTATTATTTATTATTGCACTACACTCATACTGTTCCACCGCATTATTATTGGTATGTGTAACTCCGATATGTATTATCTAAATATAATCAAATGTTTTTGTAAACAGCTTTATAAACTGTATATTTGATTTTTATATTTTATCCTTCCGCTGTGAGATTTTGTTTTGTTTTATTTCTTTCTTGTTTTTTTCTTATTTACCCCACAACAATACGCCCTTCCGTATGGATTGAATTTGCATGTGTGCCGATTTAAAGCATGCGAAAAGGCGGGATGTTACAACGTGGTATCAGAGCTTTGGTTTAGCGATAAACCTTAGCTTTGTGGGGTCTGACTCTTTACTAATAGGGTAGTAATACTCTATGGGAGTCGCTGAGTGTATATATATGAGAGAGCGTACTTGTTAGTGTTATAAAAAAGTTTCGATATTGTGTTGCTTTGTTTAGTTTTGTATTTATAAATTCTGGTTGATGCATGGGACGCTATGACATCAATAGGGATTTCTAAACACTTAATAGGGCAGACCGACATAATATTTCTTTTAACATAGGTGAATGAAATAATTTTGCCTATTATGTTTTCTATATATAAAATAAAAAATTTCAAATGATGTCTATATTTGGCTGCAATAGATTGGGTGTTAGATAATACAGTGTATAAACAAAAATAGAAATAAGATTGGAAAATAAAATAAATGAAATTTGGAAATTTAGAACTTAAGTTCCGGGTTTTGAAATTTTCGTTCGAATAAATATTGGAATATAATAATATTGTTATAAGTATTTTCTGATATAAACATTTCTATATGATTCGGAAGAATTGTTTTAAAGAAGATTTTTGAGAAAATAAGTTTTGTACTTTCCTCTCTGTCGTTGGAAAATAATTTCGGTGACGACGGCCGCATCATCGACTTTTATTTTTGAGTTTCGAAAGGGAAGGCCACTGTAGTAGTTTACTGCAGATCCATTTTTGAAAGAAATATATTTATATATTATTTTAAAATAATTTGAAATTTACCCGGGTATTAAATTCTTAAATTTCCATATATTAATTGTTTCAATTATTGTAGTGAAATGAAAGGTAAGTAATTAATAATTGACGCAGCGGATTACTTCAAGTTGTGATCAAATGATGCACAACGAACAAACAACGATGGAATGATGCAAATATGGATTGATGGATTAAAGATACCAAGGATGAATGCCCTAATCCATTGATCTCGCGAGATACCAAATTCTAGCTATCTTTAACACGTTGATCGCGCACGATTCCGTGTTAGAAGATCTACTATTCTTCGACGTTGATCTCGTGCACGAGATTCCGTGAATCAGCTTCAAATCCGTTGATTCGGGCGCACTCGAATAACCGAAAATGGAGAAAGGAGATAACACTCAACTTCCAATTTTAAAAGAGGCACAAAACACTCAAACAAAAGTTTATTCAAAATCACCAACTTTACAAATGACATAACCCCGCTATTTATAGAGTTACAACATGCATACACGACCTAACATATTCACGTTACAACAACACTTCGACCTTCGACTTAACAACAACGACTCACGACATAAGAACAAAGCGACATAACAAAACACATAAGAAAGTTACGACAAAACATCAAAGCGACTCAACAAATTCACAACACAATAGGTTGAGCGACCTAAAACACGTAGTATGGCAACAGGAAGCATGAGCGACCTAACATCTGTAGCGACTTAACGAGATAAAGATTTGCGACCTTAAAGATGCGGCGTATGTGAGCGACATAACATAGGTCGTAGCTTGCTGGTGAGCGACTTATAGTCAGGTGGCACAAGTAAGAACGCGCATAAGTAGTTGGACCGTAGCAAGTTAGGTCGTTCGTAGCTCAGTAGGTCGCTGCGACATTAAATGACTTGTTTCTTCATCCAATCGCCATAACTTGTTATGATAACACACAAGCGACTTAAGGCTTAACTCGTTAGGTCGCTGGCCACCTAAGGCATACGACTTAACGTAGTTATAGGCCGCTGCATCATCCTCCCTCGGTTGACAAGAATTCGACCCCGAATTCACACTTTCCTCTTCTTCGACAAACTTATTCTCATGATATGGAATCAAGTGTTTGACGTTGAAAACGTCGGCAGTATGGATATGATCCGGCAATCTTAACCTATAAGCATTATCATTGATCTTCTTTAAAATCTCTACTTGGCCAATCTTTTGGGCTTTCAATTTGTTGTAAGTTCCAACTGGAAAACGATCTTTCGTCAATACTGTGTAAACAAATTACCCTCTTTGAAGTCCACACTCCTTCGCTTCTTATCTGCTAGTTGCTTATACTTCTCATTTGACTTAAGCAATCGTTCATGAACAATCCCGTGGCACTCCTGCAACTCATTCACGAAATCATAAGCTCGTTTAACAACCCCTTTCTGTCGTGGAACTGTCGACAAATCCAACGGTCCCTTCGAAATTGCTGGATATACCACTTGAAATGGACTGAATCCAGTACTTCGACTAATGGCATGATTATGTGCGAATTCTACTTGACACAATTTCACGTCCCATCTTTTCAAATTATCCTTCACAAGACATCTCGACAAGTTTCATAACGATCTGTTCACTACTTCTGTCTGCCCATCAGTTTGTGGATGATAGGCGCTACTAAAATTCAGCTTAGTCCCAACCATCTTCCACAGACTCAACCAAAAATGACATAGAAATCGAATATCCCGGTCAGAAACAATGGTCTCAGGTAGCCCATGTAGTCGATAAACCTCTTTAAAGAACAATTGAGCAACGCGGACTGCATCGGCGGTATTTTTACAAGCTATGAAATGTGCAATCTTTGAAAATTTATCCACCACAACATATATAGAATCATTCCCTCGTTGAGTTCTTGGTAAACCCAAAACAAAATCCATGCTAACATCAACCCATGGTCTAGTAGGCACAGGCAATGGCATATACAATCCTGCATTCATAGCTGTCCCTTTGGAAACTTGACATATGTGACATCTCTCCACAAATCTTTCAACTTCTTTCCTCATGGAAGGCCAAAAATATGATTGAGAAATCAACTGCAAAGTACGATCTCTTCCCACATGACCCTGTTCATGCAATTCCTTTACAATCTTCATTCGCAAAGTGCACTCTGGTATACACAATCGATTTCCTTTGAAGAGAAAACCATCTACCAACACATACTCATCCGTCTTCCCTTTCTTGACTTCATCTGCAATCTTAGCAAAATAAGAATCCTCAACAAACAATTCTGGAAGTACTTCAAACCCCGTCACTTCAACTCTCATCGTGGTCAACAAATGATTTCTTCTACTCAATGTGTCTGCCACCCGATTTGTAACTCCCGACTTATGCTTTACAACAAATGTAAATTGTTGCAAGTATGCAATCCATGAAGCATGCCTATCTGCAACCTTATCCTGTCCCTACAAATGCTTCAACGCTTCATGATCAGTATACAATACAAACTCTTTATGAAACAAATAGTGTCTCCAATGCTTTATGGCTTGGACAATAGCATAGAACTCCAAGTCATAGGTATTGTTTCTTGTCTTCGCTCCAGAAAGTTTCTCGCTAAAGTAAGCAATTGGATGACCCTTCTGACTTAATACCCCTCCAATTCCAACTTTAGATGCATTAGTATGTAGTTCAAATAGCAACTGAAAATCCGGCAAAACTAGAATTGGTGCTGACTTCAAAAGTTCCTTGATTCGCTCAAAAGCAAATCCTACTTCCATCGACCATGAAAACTGCTTTCCCTTCATACAATCCGTAACAGGTGCCATCACGCTACTGAAATGTGGAATAAACCTTCGGTAGAATAATGCTAAACCATGAAAACTTCTAACTTCTATTATCGTCCTGGGTTGTGGCCATTCCTTGATTGCTTCAACTTTATTCTGATCCACCTGTATTCCTCCTTCAGATACAACATATCCCAGAAATAAAACACTTCGAGTCATGAACACGCACTTCTTTGTTGCCACGTAAAATTGCTCCTGACGAAGTATCATCAACACTTCCCGCAAGTGTTCTAGGTGTTCTTCTGTGCTTCCACTGTATATCAATATATCATCAAAATATACCACTACGAACTTCCCAATAAACGGTCGAAAGATCTGATTCATCACTCGCATAAAAGTACTAGGTGCATTCGAAAGATCAAATGGCATGACCAGCCATTCATACAACCCTTCCCGCGTCTTGAATGTTGTCTTACATTCATCACCTGGTCAAATTCGAATCTGATGATATCCACTCTTCAGATCAATCTTTGAAAAGATAGCAGCTCCATTCAACTGATCTAACAAATTATCCACTCTCGGCATTGGAAATCTGTACCTCACTGTAATCTTGTTTAATGCTCGACTATCTGTACACATTCTCCAAGTTCCATCCTTCTTTGGCACTAACAAAGCTGGTACTGCACAAGGACTTAAACTTTCTTGTACGCGCCCTTATTCAAGTAACTCCTCCACTTGCCTTCTCAACTCTTCGTGCTCCTTCGGACTCATTCGATAATGTGGTCTATGTGGTAACACAGCTTCCGGAACAAGATCTATCTGGTGTTGTATGTCACTCAATGGTGGTAACTCTTTTGGCAATTCTTCAGGAAATACATCTTCAAATTCCTTCAATACTGGCTTAACTTCCTCAAGAATTTCAACCATTTCACTACTTTCACGTCCAATCAACAGAAATACTTCAGGCTCATTCTCTACTTCTTTGACAAACTCCTTCAAAGATAACAAAGTCTTTAGTTCTTCGATTTCCTCCAGCTTACTTTCACCTTGTCGTTGCTGTTTAGGAACTAAAGTGATTCTAGTGCCCTCGAACATGAAACTATAGCAGTTGGTCCTTCCATCGTGTTGCACAGCTCTATCGAATTGCCATGGTCTCCCCCAATAACAAATGACATACGTCCATATCTACCACGTCACACCAAATTTCATTCTTATACTTCTTTCCAATGGAAAAAGTTACACAAGCTCTTTGGCTAACCTTCACTTCCCTACCTTTCCTCAACCAAGCTAACTTATAGGGTTTGGGATGCTTCTCTGTCTTTAGCACCAACTTCTTTACAGCTTCTGTAGAGATGATATTATCACAACTTCCTGCATCGATAACAAATTTACAAACTCTTCCCAAGATAGTGCACGTTGACTGAAAGATGTTACTCCTCAACCAGCCAGTCTCCTCTTCCTGCTTTGGTGTCAAGCAAGATCTCCTCATCATTAAAGAATATCCTTCGTCTCTCGCCGATAATTCTTCTTCCTCCTCAACTTGAGGTGAATTGGAACATTCTATTTCTGCATCCTCATCCTCAATCTCAGCCACCATTGCTCGCTTCTTAGGCTTCGGGCATTCATTGCTCTTGTGACTAAACTCCTGACGGTTTTAAAACTTGAAACTGTTGTTGGCCTTGGTCTTAGCAACTTCATTGGCAACCGGTTTTCCAACAGCCTTGGAAACATTCGTATTGCTACTAGCCCCTTTCACTTGATTGATCGAACTTGTAAATGCACCAACTCCTCTCCTACATTGCTTCTCCCAAGCTAGAGCTTTCTGGTGTGCTTCAGCAACGGATCTTGGATCAAACATATTCACCATATCCTGAATTTGCATTCTCAATCCTCCAACAAATCTAGCTGTCAACTGTTCCTCCGTCTCCATGATATCTTTTCTAGCAATCAGTTGATAATATTCATCTGCATAATCATTTACCGACTTTGTCCCTTGTCTCAAATTCTGTAAGCATTGATACATAAGAGACTGATAATTATAAGGCAAGAAAGTAGCATTCATCAACTTCTTCATCTTCTCCTATGAAACTATCTTCGAGTTTCCCATTCTTTTCCATGTAAGTTTAGTTTGTTGCCACCATGCCATAGCTCTTTCCCTCAATCGAGTAGCAACCAACTTAACTCTACGATGCTCAGGTACTTCCTTGAAGTCAAAAATTTCTTCAACATTCGATAACCAATCCAGAAACTCTTCCGCTATCATTCCTCCTTTGAATTTTTGAATCTCTGTTTTCAACCCCGACTCCCATTTACAGATCATCTTCTACATCCCGATCCTGACATCGTACTTGGTCTCGATCTCGATAATGAATACTATCTCTGTCACCATCTTCATCATAATCAAATGTACTTCGATACCTATCCTGACCATCAACATCTCTACGATCACGCATATCTCTTCTACTATGTCTTTCAGCATCACAATACAGATCATCTTCAAATCCACGATGAGGTCTTCTCTCTTCACCGTGATACTCATGATGTTCTTGCCTCATAGAAACTGATGATTCTCTTCGATCTCGATGGAATTGTGGTGACACCGTCCTTGCTTCTGAAATCGATGGCGAAACCCTGTTTCCTCCATGGTTCGAGATTGGTGACCTTCTTCTTTGACTTTGATTCATGTCATTCATCAATTTCTCTAACTTCCCAATACCTTCATCGAACTTTTCATTGATACGTTGTTCCATTTGCTCAGCTTCTTGTCCTCTATACACATCTTCAACATTTTGAAATCAGTTAGCACGTCTCGGAGGCATTGTCGAATCTTCAACAAATCCAAACTGATACAAAGTGATACAATCTTGTCTCGGATCTAGCTCTCGGCTTTGAATTCTGCACTTAGCTTGGCTTGCCTCAAAGTTTAACTCTGATACCTAAACTAATGCACTGACTTCAGTTCTGCACTTAATTAGCTCGGATCTGAACTCCAACACTTTAACTCGGCTCCCAATAGGCTCGGCTTAGCTATGATTGGCTAAGTCTAGCTTTGATACCAATTTGACACAGCGGATTACTTCAAGTTGTGATCAAATGATGCACAATGAACAAACAACGGTGGAATGATGCAAATATGGATTGATGGATTAAAGATACCAAGGATAAATGCCCAAATCCATTGATCTCGCGAGATACCAGATTCTATCTATCTTTAAAACGTTGATCACGCACGATTCCGTGTTAGAAGATCTACGATTCTTCGATGTTGATCTCGCGTACGAGATTCCATGAATCGGCTTCAAATCCGTTGATTCGAGCGCACTCGAATATACGAAAATGGAGAAAGGAGATAACACTCAACTTCCAATTTTAAAAGAGGCACAAAGCACTCAAACAAAAGTTTATTCAAAATCCACCAACTTTACAAATGACATAACCCCGCTATTTATAGAGTTACAACATGCATACACGACCTAACATATTCATGTTACAACAACACTTCGACCTTCGACTTAACAACAACGACTCACGACATAAGAACAAAGCGACATAACAAAACACATAAGAAAGTTACGACAAAACATCAAAGCGACTCAACAAATTCACAACACAATAGCTTGAGCGACCTAAAACAAGTAGTATAGCAACAGGAAGCATGAGCGACCTAACATCTGTAGCGACTTAACGAGATAAAGATTTGCGACCTTAAAGATGCGGCGTATGTGAGCGACATAACATGGGTCGTAGCTTGCTGGTGAGCGACTTATAGTCAGGTGGCACAAGTAAGAACGTGGCATAAGTAGTTGGGTCGTAGCTAGTTAGGTCGTTCGTAGCTCGGTAGGTCACTGGCGACATAAAATGACTCGCTGCTTCATCCAATCGCTATAACTTGTTATGATAACACGCAAGCGACTCAAGGCTTAACTCGTTAGGTCGCTGGCGACCTAAGGTAGATGACTTAACGTAGTTATAGGCCGCTGCATCAATAATTGAAACCTCTAATTTAGGTAAGATATTTAATGCTAAGTTATAAAGGAAATAAAAAGGAAGTTGAAATTGTAAGTTGAAATTTGTAACTTATAAGACAAAAGGTAAAAATTTATTGAACAATGAATTAATTAAAAGAAATGAGAAAACTTGGATAACTTTCAATTACATTCATTAAAAGCATATATATAACTTACCAAATATTAAAATTTGAAATGTTTAATAAGAAATGTAATGGAAATTGTAAAGTAAAAGTATGTAATGAAAGTGTTCAATAAATTTCTTTTATTTATTTGAATTGGTGGTACAGAGTTATAAACCTAAGCTTAAATTGAAAAGACTACAAATTAAAATAGAAAAGTGAGTATTGTAAATGGAATTTAGTAATATAAAAAACGATAAATAAAATTAGTAGGAAAGTGAATACTGTAATAAATAAATGAGGACATGTAAGTAATAAGTATAAATAAATAAAGCAAACATTTAATGAGTAAATGTAAATATAAAAGATAAATCATTGTATAAATAAAAAGAAAATCAAACAACAAAGGTATGAATGGAAATTAATGATAAGTTAAGTTGATTGTTGTTTGGATTTGTTGTTGTTTGGTTATAGTTGTTTGGGCAAGGATACTTTAAATTGGATTAGGATAAATGAATAATCTATCTAGTTTTATCTAAGACTATTGAGTAAATGATGCGCTAGTAGTTTATTCTTCATTCCGTACAATTTAAAAGTTTTGGACCCGAACAACTATTTGTTTGTTTGATTGAATGGTTGTTTCGTATTTGTTGTGTATTGTGTTTGTTGAAATTGATGGTTGTTTTATTAATTTGTTGTTAGTGATTGAAACCACTTAAATATTTCACTTTAGATAAATTGTTAACCCTTTGGATTTTGTAAGTGAAATGCGGGTTATGGAAGAAATTGCTACTGCATTTGGTTCCATAAATTTAGCATAAATTGCCCGACAAATAGGTACGTTTTGGATTACGGTTTATAGCGCTATTTTATATTTTCCCGGGTTGGGATATAATATTTTGGATAATATATGTAATATAATTGTTATATTTTGATATTTTATTTTCTCCTGAGCCTCCCCGTACAACGGAGACTCTGTCGTAATTTTTCGTAAATATTTGGACTTAGAAATTATTTTGAAATTTTTTCCAAACTTTATTTATTTAAGGAAAAAAAGGGTAATGATTATAAATGGGTATATTATGTTTAAAGTAATAAATTTTGAAAATTATTGGTTATAAATTAATATTTTTAATAAGATGTATTGTTTATTTAATTCTTCCTTCTCCTTTTTTTTTCCTTTTCGGGGACGAAAAGTTTTGACCGGGGGAGAGTGTAACGACCCGTAAATTTCGTGGATTTAATTTGGTTGAATTAATGAGTTTTGTAATTTAATTTAGTAGAAATAAAAACTTTATAAACAAATATTGAAATGAATGCTAAATTAAAATATATAAATGGTGACTTAAAACCTATTTACTAGTAATTTGAATAAATTTCAATAAGTGAAATGGGGTAAGTATTATACCTGGGTATAAATTTCATTTAAAGGGAATTAACTAATATGTTAATGTAAATTAAGAAAATATTGGAATAAATGATAATTCCATTCATACTGGTAAGCAGCTATTATAAGTTGCATGTTGAAATGGTTGATTGAATTGGAATTTAAAATTTAATTTAAATGAAAAAAATATAAAGGTTTACAATAACGGAAATTTAGGAAATAAAGTTTGAAGAAGTTGATTAGTGATAACCAAAATAAGGGAATAGTATCAATGTAAATAAGTTGAAACAAATTGGATATAGAGAAATAAATGTAAGCATTTAATAAATTAATTAATGTGGATTTCATTAAATGGTAATTGAATAAAAGTCAACGTTCTCTAAGTAATCATATTTCTTGCTGGAAAGTAATATGTAATTGATTGAATGTGATTGCGAAATATAAAATTTCTGTATACACGGAAATTTTAACGGTAATTGTTAAGTAATAAACCTATAAAGGCAAGTAAAGAAAATAGGTAACAATCTATATGTTGTTTATTTCATTTTGTATGATAAATAAAAGTTTGGGAGTCAGATCTCAATTAAGGGAAGTTAAGATGTACGTTAATTTGAAACAAAACTAATAAATATTACATTAATATGGAATGTAGTACAAATGGTTGAGGATTGTCAAATTTGGTAAAAAGGGATTGGACTTAGGAAATGTTGTTAATTGAGTTTAAAACCTTAATTAATACGCGTAATTGACAAGATTCACATTTCTAAATATAACCGTTGATACAAATCTAAGATGTATATAGAAGAATCGATGTAATGAAATGTTAACTATGCTTATAGGATAATGATTGTTTTAATATTAAGAATGGAAATCAACATTTATTTATTTATTTGAATTTTTTTATTGAATGAATTTGTTTGACTTTTAATTTGATAAATCAAGACAATTTTGTGTGTGTGTATATATATATATATATATATATATATATATATATATTAAAAGAATGTTTAATTATAGATCCATGTTTTAAACTCTTAAACGAAATTGCATTTTTTTTAGATCTGAAAGTTTATATACATATAATTTGCATTTGTGTTGAAACAGAAATATTGTATACACATGTTGTCACTTTATTTTGAATTGAATATATCATGAAATTTGAATACTTTGTTGAATAAATTATTTGTTCTTAATCTAATAAATTATAATAGAAGTTTACATATGCTTAACAATTTTTCGATAATAAATCTAAGCTTTGATTTTGATTACAACAATACTTAAATTTGTTACCTAACTTATTATCTCAAATGTCCTTATTTAAGGACCATAAAGCTTTGTTACTATATTGCTTAATTTGTCGTGTTCCACTTTTGTTTTGTTAAAAATTTAAATAAATTCATTAAGGTAAAAAGGTTTAATTTATATGTATTTTTGACTTCAAGTATACATAAGTTTACAAATTCATTAGACAATTTAATGTGGTATGAAGTATGCTTTGAATTAATTAATAAGCTTTGGTTTAACCTTTATACACACATGTATGTGTGTTTGTCCGCATGTGTATACATATAAACATTTAATGTATTAATTTCAAATTTCTAAAGCATGATTTAATTTTTTTTATTATTATTATCAAACAATTTAAAAGTGAGGTAATATTATATACATACTAATTTATTGTTTGTTGTTTATGCTTTCTAGTCATAATACAACTTGCATGATAATTAAATGTCGTATTAATAGAATTGGCTAAAGTGGGAAAGTGGAATTAATCAATGTCGTCATCTTTTATCTCCTTCCCTATTAGATCCTCATGTGATTGCATCTACATTTATTCTTGTTTATTCCTATATATTGTCACCAATTAATCGTACTTGATATATGTTTAGCAATTCTGACACACAGTTAAAGTATGAATATATATGATGTATTCAAACTTTTATGTATCTAGCACTAAATTAATTTAGAATCAAACTAATAAAAAGTGACATTTATTTTTGTCCCTCCACATTTATTCCCTTTCTAATTAATAATTACCTCTTTTTAATACTTGCTACTTTAAAAAAAAAGGCTGTTCATATTTACTTTATTTCTAATTAATAGCAGCCTCTCTTTTCAAATCTCTTTGTCCCTAAACCTAACTCCAACCTTATAAATATGATATGATGCAAATGAAAACCTAGCCTCCATTCAAACCTTCTTTTTCTTTTTTCTTCTTTTTCTTTCAAATCTCCTTATTGTATCTCATTTTAATTTTTCCTTCCTCTTCAAATATTCTTCTTCTCAAGTTTAATTCTATTTCAAACTTTCTTCTTTCTTTTCAAATCTTGATCTTCTCTACAATTTTCAGTTCTTCTTATTTCAATCCTTTTCTTTTTCAAATTCTTCTTTTTCAAAAAATTTTCAAACCTTTTAATAATACATACATAAATACTTATATATATTAATATAATAAGGAGGGAAATTAAAGTAAATCAAAATAAAAGAAAAATTACGGAACAAAGCTAGCAATCAAGGAGAAGACTAAGGAAACGTAGAGCGAAGCTAGTGATTAGAAGTCTATTATTTTTAGATTCGTATAAAGATGAGTGTTTTAACCCACTCACAACTTCTAAAATATCTTATGTTCATTAAATTGATTTAGGATGTGTTTAGAAATTTTTTATACCAGTTTGGCATATATTTCATCATTATCTCGGTAAATTCGCATCCATATAATTTACTTGTTATTTAATTCATTTTTTCATATAAACTGCCAGTTAAAATTTTTGTTAAATTTATTATTGCATATAAACTGCTAGTTAAATTTATTTATTATTGCATATAAACTACAGTTAAACAGTTATTTAATTCATTATTGAAAAATTAACTGCTAGTAATTAATTATTACTTATTGATGTGATTGTTTGAATTGGATGATAAATTGATAAATGTTTCATGATTGATGTAACAACCCACTATTTTGTACTATTCGCATCCGCACATGTCGGACTTGAATAATTCAAAATACCGAATTGTTAATTTAAATTTGGCAAAACTCAGATATACAGTAAATAAATAATCATAGAATCACAGACACAGAGTAATAATATGCAGCGGAAGTAAAAGAGATAGTAGTTCATGAAGCTACTATATAAATATATAAGATACATCGGAGTTAAATAAGTTACAACAGAAGTCTCGAATACAACAGTCAAATATAAGAATCAGAATACATCACTGGAATCATCGAATATCTGAAAGCTGGATAGATAGCTGGATCTCCAAGCGAAGCTCCAACTCCAAAGATAAGCCTCGAAAGCTGGTACTCTCAGTCTGACCCGAGCGTAAAGCAAAACACAAAACACTCGAGTCAGGATTAATATTCTCATATCAATAAATCCAACTCAAGTGAAATAGCAAACGAAATACAAGTAACTCAAAGGATGTTGGAATCACCATCCTCTAAGGATCCGTTAAACTATCTACTATCTAGTAGTGTACGCTAAATAGATAATGTCTATCAGTAACATAATGTATCAAAATAGTGTTAAGGCGTTACCATTATCCCCCTTAACACATTTTATATAAATGTCATAGTCTATACAGCACTGTAAACTCCACCGTAAACTAGTGGGATATCAGGGAGTACTCCATAGGTATAACACAAAACAATTTCGTAGTGGTCGCGTATATAGGGGTACAAGTATGACAAGGCACATGAGGCAATACCCAAGGTAGTGAAACTACCGTTTGCCTGATCCGGACTGGTGAGAACGCATCGCCGCAGCGATCGCAACACCGCGAAACAACACTCCTGAAAAGTACGAGGGTGCACCAATCAATAACAAGTAATGAATAGTAGTTACGAAGAAGTGTGTTCGCTCGACGTGTCTAACCCCATTTGGCCCGGCACGGCTCCTGATTTTAGTCATTTCAAATTTGACACAAGTGTCAAGGCTATCCATTTTCGTTCTCTTTCTTCAGTCATCGCGTACATCATTCCAACCACTTCATTCTAGATCATCACTCTGCGTATAGTTATTAAAGTGGTTTTCGGTTTAGATAGAGAGTGTACCCATAACCGATTCCGGTCTCTTTAATAACTTTCGTAATTTAACACTGATTGGTCGTTTAATATACTTCAAACCAAATCAATTTCAATTTCAATTAGAATTCGTAAACCATCATTTCGTTTGTCTTTCTAAATCAATTTCCAAAATTTACGTTCAAACTTCCAAATTACCATTTGAAAATCTTATAATTCGATTTCAACTTTCATTTAAACAATTCAAATATTGATTCGAGTTCGAATATAATTTTCATTCCGAAATCATTTAAATTGTTTAATTTTCATTCAAAAATCAATTTCAATTCATTTATCGATTTCATTCAATATTCGCTAAGCTAATTTATCATTTAAAACAATTTTCATTTAAATTCCAATTCATTTAAATTGATCACTTATGTTTAATTTTATTATAACAAACTTACAAATTTACTTAAATTCAATTCGTCAAATCAAATTCTTAAATTACAAGTCTTGCATTAATTTTAATAAAATGCATTTATATTTCCGGTTAAAGAAACTCAATTTCACTAATCTCTTTACTTAGTTACAAATTTCCAAAACTCAATTAATAAAGAAACTAAATTTCATATATTCGAGAAGTTTTATTTCACTTATTAACTTACTTAAATTTTCCAAAGTTTAATTAATAAATAAAGAAACTTAATTTCATTTATTAACGAAGTTCAAATCCACTTATCCAAAAGTTCAATTTCTCTTATCAAAGAATTCAATTTTTATTCAATTATTAATTAATTCAAACTTATTCAATTATTAAATAATTTCAATCTTAATTTTTAATAATTTCAAAACTTAATAATTACCAACTTGATTATCAATTCAAACTTAATTATTAAATCATTTCCACTTGATTATGAATTCAACTTAATCATCAAATCATTTCAACTTAATTATTAATTCCACTTAATAATTTCAAAACTCAATTATCACTAATTCCAAATTATTTATTAGTAATTCCAAATTTAATTATTAAATAATTTAATTTCAAACAACGTTCTTTCATCAATTTCTACGTTAATATTTGTTTCAGATTTCAATCTTTAAATTTTCCTTCAAAAATTCAAATTCCAACTTCATTTCAAAACTTATCCTTTATTCGAATAAAATCATTATTTTATTTTTAAATCAAATTATTGACCAATCGGGTTTTTATTAAATTTTCTATCCTAAGTCAAGTTCATTTGGGTATTTATCATTTCAACCCGATTCCATTTCAATTCAAAAATCAAAGCATAGCAAAGGGAACTTGCAGTGTGATAGCAGGGATGGTGTCAAAGTAAATAAACAAGCAACAACAACAATCGATAACAATCCAATAACCAATTCAAATAATCCCGAAATAATCGTATTAATTCGCATTGTTATTTGTGCGAATTAATATAATTAATTCTAGAATCTACACTATCATTTCATGTAGATTAAAGATTATTATCTTACGGTTTTTCACTTGTCGTTCAATTTCAATTTCAGTTTAATACTTCACCGATTAATACAAACTACGTTCAAAGGTTCAAAGTATAATTTGTTCAAATTCTACGACAATTAAAGGGTCAATGTAACTGATCAAAGTTAACATTTGAAGGGTCCAGTTTAACTAATCAACTTAAACATATGGCGGGGTCAAGTTTGACAAATCAAAATTCGTCATATATAATCCGTTTTAAATTGTTAACTATTCTACATCAAATTTAACTTGCAAATTAGTTATCACTTAACACCACAATTAACATCCAATTCAAACAACAATCAGTCAAATCAATTATCAACCAAACTGTATTATTATCACATAAATCATTAACAGATAATGGTGTCAGGTGTCATAGGTGAACAGATGCAAGTAATAGCAGATATAACAGTATAAACAACTAACAGCAGCATATTTCAATGGTCGTTTCAATTGAAATCAAATTTAATAAATAAAGAATATTAATCGTGAGTGATTACTCACCTTTCGAGGCTAGAGAGATGAATAGACAACGAAGTTGAGTCTCGGATCGTAAGCACGACTTTCGGAATAACTAGATTGGCACGAATCGACTAACAAAGCTGTTAAATATGAATCGTCGAAATCAAATCAGAATAGGAGCGATGAAAGTAAATGGTATCAGTGAACATATATACATAACTATATTCAAAAATTAACGCATAAAATATATAATAAAATATCAATTTTAAACATATATTTTCAAATCGATATTTAATTTAACACAGATAAAATTCCATAGATATGCATTTCTAACGCCATCTTACAATTAAATCACATATATTTAAATTCAAACATATTATCATTTATTTATTATTATTATTATTTTATTAACAACAATATCCAAAATCATCCTTTTTAAATACAACATTTAAAAGAAATCAAATCAAAACATTCAACATAGCAATAATTACAAAACATGTCCTGCGTCAAAGTTTAACAATATAATTCTATGTGCTACCGAGATCGAAATGGTCTGAAATTTGGTATGAACAAAGATCAAAACTTGTATTTCAAACTGCAAAAGAATCACTTGATTTGGACAAGAGACGAGAAAAGTTACGATGTCATGAACATAGACTCAGGCCATGTTGCGACTGTCAAATGTTCAGGTCTGAAAACCCCTCTGGGTCTGACTTTCAGGTAAAAAACAAAGGACTGAAACACCTCGTATGAAGCTAAAATTTCATATACAGAAAGTAGAAAACTTTATATTTTAAACAAAAAGGGAATCACTTTATTCCGACATAAGACGGAGAAGATACGATGCGTCAAACATGAACTCAGATCGTGTTTCCAGTAGTGTAAAATAATTATAAGTACAAAAGAACATCTGTCTGGGTCTAACTTCTAGATCCTCGACCACTAATCAAACGATGTCGGATTTTGCTGAAATTTTATATACATAAACTAGGTAACTTCGACTCCTTTTTAAAAAATAGAATCAATACATTCCAATAAAACATGAGTGAGATATGATATCGTGAACATGAAGTCTAACTTTAAAATATAGTATATTATCTACTGTAATATATAAAACAAAAGTTGGTAAAAACTTCTATAAAGCTCGGCCATGCGAATACCAACAGCCTTAAAACAGAGATGTGTGATATAAATCACGAACATATTTATATATAATAGTAAAACATATTTTATACTTTTTCTATAATATAGTATAATATAATATATATTATAACAAAATGTATCATACGGCGTTCAGTATTGTCAAACAGTTCGAAAATAAACCGTGTATAAACTAGACCATATAAGCTTGTACACTAATGTATAACAAAACATTTACATATCTTTCCTTTCCTATCAACACGTCATTAACAAAATCCATAAAATCTGGACAAGCTTTTAGAGCAGAAAAAAAAAAATACATATAGTTGTAGCTAAACAAAAATGCAGACCCATATACAATTGAACGGGGGCTAGGTATATAGCTTAATATATAAAAACTTGCATCATAAAATTTATATACAACCTATATCACATGGACCTGTGCATATGTATTAATGGACGTAGTATATCTAGCTTTTATAAATTTATATATATAAATATAAACCTTCAGACACCTAAAAGAAAATATAGAATACAACGTAAACAAATGTGTATCATACCTTTGTATATATAAAAAAAATGTATTATAAAACCTAAATGTGAACAACAGACCCAACAACTCACGCATACCTACTTATAGCCCATATGTATATATATATATAACCTTAACGAGCAGATGAGGAGGGCAGTCAAAGTTGGAAGAGGCTCGATGCCGTATTGATGGTGGAAGCCGAGCTGATGTTGGAGATGTGGCGCGATGGTATGGTGGAGGCAACGTGAAACATGGAGAGAGAGAAGCATGCGACGATCTGGCGTAGTGTTTACTGCCACTCGCGCGAGGCGATGGTTAGACGTGGTGGCCGCGTTTGTTGACGTTAGTGGAGGACATTTGTGGCGGCGGGCAATGGGTTTCGGGTTTGCTGCTTGAGGCGTGGCGGGTCGGAGTAGGCTGGGAAGGTGGGTGGCGAGGTGGGTTGCAGAACTCGGCTGCATGGGTGGCATGGCGGACAGTGGCAACATGGGCGAAGTATCGAAGGGTTGTGGAGTGAAGGCCGAAGGCTCTGGAACAAGGAAAGGCAGAGAGAAGGAAAAAAAATGGATGGAAGATGGCACGCATGTGGATGAACAATTGGAAAGAAGATGTAGCAAGCTCATTTTTTTTTTTGAGAAGAAGATGACTCAAATCTTCTCTTGGAAATGAACGAACTAGTTTAGGAAAAGAAACAAGAAAATGAAAGGGTAAGAATAGTAAATGTCAGACATCGAATTCAGAAAAACAGAGGTTAGTGGCTGTTTGTTTCTCAACGTATAATTGAAAGGTCACAAAACTTGAATAGACGAAAATACCGAACTGATACAGTTATCTTTTTCACGATTTTTGTCATGCAATGGACACGAAATACAGAAATAAATACACTATTGAGTTCAGCACGATGAGATGATCAAAACGGTACTCAAATATCAGTGGTTCGATTGAATCATAAAAATTCGAAATTTCTACTAGCGGAAAATGCGTAAAAATCGCAGAAAATTAAGATCGACGGAGCCGAAGAAGTCCGAATTTGAAAAAACGACAAACTGACAACTTGCTCAAAAGATGATTTAGAATTTTTCTATGTAAAAATATTTTGGTTTTGAAACGTTTTATTTTCATCGCTTTTTAACTGATTAAATTGAAGTAAATTTACGCGCGAAATAAACTTTCATATTTTTGGACGAAAATTTACCAGTTGCTATGTTTAACTAGACGCATTCCAAATATCAAATTTATCTTTCAAAATTTTATCGTTTAAATTTCCATAAATTTCAATTAATAACGTTATCAAAACCGGTTAAATTTTACGGTTCGTTACACTCTACCCCGCTCAAAACTTTTCGTCCTCGAAAAGGAAGTAAGTAGGAGAATAGAAACAACCAAAAGAAAATAGACTTGAAATAAAATAGACAATTAGTCTAAACCATATAACTTTCAATTTAAATAAATTCATATTCAACAATTTACTTTAAATCCAAGATAATTTATTAAGTTGATTTAATTTCAATTTATTAATATTTGGTAACAAAAGATTCCTTTCGAACAAAATTTTATTTATTTATCTTATTAATTTGTTGTTTCATTATCCAATTATACCCTATTAATAATTAATAATTAATAATCATATCTTATTCAACGAATTCAATTCTTCTTAATTTTAAATTATTATTAAATTAATTCCACTTAATATCTCCTATCACATATATCAAGCGTATTTATAGTTATTATAACTACTCAAATTTTAATTTCTTTTAACATCATTTCACATTGTAAATTTATTCAATTACATATTCAACTTTTAGATGGTTTTGGTAAGTCATATTATAATGTAATTGGGTATTATATAAGTAAATTTTCAAATCCAATTTTTTAAGTTTCAATATTCATTCCAATTTTTGGCTTCGTTTTAAAATTGAAATCATTCTTAACATAAATTTTAAGAATTTCCATTTCAATTTACTTCAAATAATTTTGAAACAAACATATATATTCATCTAATATATCACATCAAATCAATAATCATATACCAATATTTATAAATCAAGTCATAATTTAGAAATTCAAATGTATTTAAATTTTCAAATCAAAGTGTAGAAAGGCTACGAATAGTCTCTCCACTTCGAAACCCGAAAATGAATGTCGATGATGCGGTCGTCATCACCGAAATTATTTTCCAGCGACAAATAGAAGAGCACTGATTTAATCAAAAATTCTTTGAAGACTATTTCTATTCGAAAATATTTTAAATAATATATATTTTAAACTTTAAAACCATAGTTCAAAATTTCGAAAATTTAGTTCTCAAATTCTTAATTTAAATTCAATTAAATTTTCAAATCTGCATGTCGAAATAGTCAATGGTTTACAAAATAAATGTAGATCAAATATTTCTTTTCAACAACACATTCATTAACTATTTAATTTCAGAAAACTTATACTTATATAAAATATAATCATACAAAACTTATCTTATTCACCAAATTCGAAAATACTATTGTGTCAGTTTGCTCTGTTCAAGTGTTTTGGAAATCCTATCGATAGCGTTGATCAAACGAATCGATCGAAAACCCAAATCACATCAACAACTCAAACAACACAATATAAAAAACATTTTTAATATTAATTTACAAATACACTTCCTCGCTCAACGATACAATAATGGATTTCAAAGCAAGGATAGAGATTCAAATTTGGTGAACGCAAATCAAAGAGAATTTTGATTCGATAATAAGTTCGAAACAGAAGATAAGATAATTCATAATCGGGAGATGGATAAGCTTTTTTAATTCACGGGCAACCTTAACCGGGTCGACCGTGACTTCAAAAATAAGATTGATGTAGAATTTCGAGGTAAATCTACATCTGGTCTTAAGAAATAGAATTCAGGTATAGCAGGAGATAGATAGCATCGTAAACCGAGGATACAGAAATCTTCGGTAATTCGATGTTCATTATAAAGGAGTTTCACCCAATTACAAATAAATCGAAGATTGGCGAGACCGCCGATTCATTATAAAGGTCATTCGAAGTGGAGTTATGAGATGCTCCAGAATTAAAGGAAGGCGAAAAGTGAGGGACACAAATGGATTTTGGAACCGCAGGGAACGTTCCAAAATTCAAAGGAATTGAGTCAAAAGGAAGAGATTGAAACTCGAATGAGCGTGATTCTGTAAATACATTTACCCTATATGCTGAGTTCTGCATAGAGCTACCAAAAGCTCCGATACCAACTGTAACAACCCACTATTTTGTATTATTCGCATCCGCACATGTCGGACTTGAATAATTCAAAATACTGAATTGTTAATTTAAATTTGGCAAAACTCAGATATACAGTAAATAAATAATCATAGAATCACAGACATAGAGTAATAATATGCAGCGGAAGTAAAAGAGATAGTAGTTCATGAAGCTACTATATAAATATATAAGATACAGCAGAGTTAAATAAGTTACAACAGAAGTCTCGAATACAACAGTCAAATATAAGAATCAGAATACATCACTGGAATCATCGAATATCTGAAAGCTGGATAGATAGCTGGATCTCCAAGCGAAGCTCCAACTCCAAAGATAAGCCTCGAAAGCTGGTACTCTCAGTCTGACCCGAGCGTAAAGCAAAACACAAAACACTCGAGTCAGGATTAATATTCTCATATAAATAAATCCAACTCAAGTGAAATAGCAATCGAAATACAAGTAACTCAAAGGATGTTGGAATCACCATCCTCTAAGGATCCGTTAAACTATCTACTATATAGTAGTGTACGCTAAATAGATAATGTCTATCAGTAACATAATGTATCAAAATAGTGTTAAGGCGTTACCATTATCCCCCTTAACACATTTTATATAAATGTCATAGTCTATACAGCACTGTAAACTCCACCGTAAACTAGTGGGATATCAGGGAGTACTCCATAGGTATAACACAAAACAATTTCGTAGTGGTCGCGTATATAGGGGTACAAGTATGACAAGGCACATGAGGCAATACCCAAGGTAGTGAAACTACCGTTTGCCTGATCCGGACTGGTGAGAACGCATCGCCGCAGCGATCGCAACACCGCGAAACAACACTCCTGAAAAGTACGAGGGTGCACCAATCAATAACAAGTAACGAGTAGTAGTTACGAAGAAGTGTGTTCGCTCGACGTGGCTAACCCCATTTGGCCCGGCACGGCTCCTGATTTTAGTCATTTCAAATTTGACACAAGTGTCAAGGCTATCCATTTTCGTTTTCTTTCTTCAGTCATCGAGTACATCATTCCAACCACGTCATTCTGGATCATCACTCCGCGTATAGTTATTAAAGTGGTTTTCGGTTTAGATAGAGAGTGTACCATAACTGATTCCGGTCTCTTTAATAACTTTCGTAATTTAACACCGATCGGTCGTTTAATATACTTCAAACCAAATCAATTTCAATTTCAATTAGAATTCGTAAACCATCATTTCATTTGTCTTTCTAAATCAATTTCCAAAATTTACGTTCAAACTTCCAAATTACCATTTGAAAATCTTATAATTCGATTTCAACTTTCATTTAAACAACTCAAATATTGATTCGAGTTCGAATATAATTTTCATTCCGAAATCATTTAAATTGTTTAATTATCATTCAAAAATCAATTTCAATTCATTTATCGATTTCATTCAATATTCGCTAAGCTAATTTATCATTTAAAACAATTTTCATTTAAATTCCAATTCATTTAAATTGATCACTTATGTTTAATTTTATTATAACAAACTTACAAATCTACTTAAATTCAATTCGTCAAATCAAATTCTTAAATTACAAGTCTTGCATTAATTTTAATAAAATGCATTTATATTTCCGGTTAAAGAAACTCAATTTCACTAATCTCTTTACTTAGTTACAAATTTCCAAAACTCAATTAATAAAGAAACTAAATTTCATATATTCGAGAAGTTTTATTTCACTTATTAACTTACTTAAATTTTCCAAAGTTTAATTAATAAATAAAGAAACTCAATTTCATTTATTAACGAAGTTCAAATCCACTTATCCAAAAGTTCAATTTCTCTTATCAAAGAATTCAATTTTTATTCAATTATCAATTAATTCAAACTTATTCAATTATTAAATAATTTCAGTCTTAATTTTTAATAATTTCAAAACTTAATAATTACCAACTTGATTATCAATTCAAACTTAATTATTAAATCATTTCCACTTGATTATGAATTCAACTTAATCATCAAATCATTTCAACTTAATTATTAATTCCACTTAATAATTTCAAAACTCAATTATCACTAATTCCAAATTATTATTAGTAATTCCAATTTTAATTATTAAATAATTAAATTTCAAACAACGTTCTTTCATCAATTTCTACGTTAATATTTGTTTCAGATTTCAATCTTTACATTTTCCTTCAAAAATTCAAATTCCAACTTCATTTCAAAACTTATCCTTTATTCGAATAAAATCATTATTTTATTTTTAAATCAAATTATTGACCAATCGGGTTTTTATTAAATTTTCTATCCTAAGTCAAGTTCATTTGGGTATTTATCATTTCAACCCGATTCCATTTCAATTCAAAAATCAAAGCGTAGCAAAGGGAACTTGCAGTGTGATAACAGGGATGGTGTCAAAGTAAATAAACAAGCAACAACAACAATCGATAACAATCCAATAATCAATTCAAATAATCCCGAAATAATCGTATTAATTCGCATTGTTATTTGTGCGAATTAATATAATTAATTCTAGAATCTACACTATCATTTCATGTAGATTAAAGATTATTATCTTACGGTTTTTCACTTGTCGTTCAATTTCAATTTCAGTTTAATACTTCACCAATTAATACAAACTACGTTCAAAGGTTCAAAGTATAATTTATTCAAATTCTACGACAATTAAAGGGTCAATGTAACTGATCAAAGTCAACATATGAAGGGTCCAGTTTAACTAATCAACTTAAACATATGGCGGGGTCAAGTTTAACAAGTCAAAGTTCGTCATATATAATCCGTTTTAAATTGTTAACTATTCTACATCAAATTTAACTTGCAAATTAGTTATCACTTAACACCACAATTAACATCCAATTTAAACAACAATCAATCAAATCAATTATCAACCAAACTGTATTATTATCCCATAAATCATTAACAGATAATGGTGTCAGGTGTCATAGGTGAACAGATGCAAGTAATAGCAGATATAACAATATAAACAGCTAACAGCAGCATATTTCAATGGTCGTTTCAATTGAAATCAAATTTAATAAATAAAGAATATTAATCGTGAGTGATTACTCACCTTTCGAGGATAGAGAGATGAATAGACAACGAAGTTGAGTCTCGGATCGTAAGCACGACTTTCGGAATAACTAGATTGGCACGAATCGACTAACAAAGCTGTTAAATATGAATCGTCGAAATCAAATCAGAATAGGAGCGATGAAAGTAAATGGTATCAGTGAACATATATACATAACTATATTCAAAAATTAACGCATAAAATATATAATATAAAAAATCAGTTTTAAACATATATTTTCAAATCGATATTTAATTTAACACAGATAAAATTCCATAGATATGCATTTCTAACGCCATCTTACAATTAAATCACATATATTTAAATTCAAACATATTATCATTTATTTATTATTATTATTATTTTATTAACAACAATATCCAAAATCATCCTTCTTAAATACAACATTTAAAAGAAATCAAATCAAAACATTCAACATAGCAATAATTACAAAACATGTCCTGCGTCAAAGTTTAACAATATAATTCTATGTGCTACCGAGATCGAAATGGTCTGAAATTTGGTATGAACAAAGATCAAAACTTGTATTTCAAACTGTAAAAGAATCACTTGATTTGGACAAGAGACGAGAAAAGTTACCATGTCACGAACATAGACTCAGGCCATGTTGCGACTGTCAAATGTTCAGGTCTGAAAACCCCTCTGGGTCTGACTTTCAGGTAAAAAACAGAGGACTGAAACACCTCGTATGAAGCTAAAATTTCATATACAGAAAGTAGAAAACTTTATATTTTAAACAAAAAGGGAATCACTGTATTCCGACATAAGACGGAGAAGATACCATGCGTCAAACATGTACTCAGATCGTGTTTGCAGTAGTGTAAAATAATTTTAAGTACAAAAGAACATCTGTCTGGGTCTAACTTCTAGATGCTCGACCACTAATCAAACGATGTCGGATTTTGCTGAAATTTTATATGCATAAACTAGGTAACTTCGTCTCCTTTTTAAAAAATAGAATCAACCCATTCCGATAAAACATGAGTGAGATATGATATCGTGAACATGAAGTCTAACTTTAAAATATAGTATACTATCTACTGTAATATATAAAACAAAAGTTGGTAAAAACTTCTATAAAGCTCGGCCATGCGAAGACCAACAACCTTAAAACAGAGATGTGTGATATAAATCACGAACATATTTATATATAACAGTAAAACATATTTTATACTTTTTCTATAATATAGTATAATATAATATATATTATAACAAAATGTATCATACGGCGTTCAGTATTGTCAAACAGTTCGAAAATAAACCGTGTATAAACTAGACCATATAAGCTTGTACACTAATGTATAACAAAACATTTACATATCTTTCCTTTCCTATCAACACGTCATTAACAAAATCCATAAAATCTGGACAAGCTTTTAGAGCAGAAACAAAAAAAATACATATAGTTGTAGCTAAACAAAAATGCAGACCCATATACAATTGAACGGGGGCTAGGTATATAGCTTAATATATAAAAACTTACATCATAAAATTTATATACAACCTATATCACATGGACCTGTGCATATGTATTAATGGACGTAGTATATCTAGCTTTTATAAATTTATATATATAAATATAAACCTTCAGACACCTAAAAGAAAATATAGAATACAACGTAAACAAATGTGTATCATACCTTTGTATATATAAAAAAAATGTATTATAAAACCTAAATGTGAACAACAGACCCAACAACTCACGCATACCTACTTATAGCCCATATGTAAATATATATATATATATATATATATATATATATATATATATATATATAAAACCTTAACGAGCAGATGAGGAGGGGAGTCAAAGTTGGAAGAGGCTCGATGCCGTATTGATGGTGGAAGCCGAGCTGATGTTGGAGATGTGGCGCGATGGTATGGTGGAGGCGACGTGAAACATGGAGAGAGAGGAGCATGCGACGATCCGGCGTAGTGTTTACTGCCACTCGCGCGAGGCGATGGTTAGACGTGGTGGCCGCGTTTGTGGACGTTGGTGGAGGACATTTTTGGCGGCGGGAAATGGGTTTCGGATTTGCTGCTTGAGGCGTGGCGAGTCGGAGTAGGCTGGGGAGGTGGGTGGTGAGGTGGGTTGCAGAACTCGGCTGCATGGGTGGCATGGCGGACAGTGGCAACATGGGCGAAGTATCGGAGGGTTGTGGAGTGAAGGCCGAAGGCTCTGTAACAAGGAAAGGCAGAGAGGAGGAAAAAAAAATGGAAGGAAGATGGCACGCATGTGGATGAACAATGGGAAAGAAGATGTAGCAAGCTCATTTTTTTTTTTTTTGCGAGAAGAAGATGACCCAAATCTTCTCTTGGAAATGAACGAACTAGTTTAGGAAAAGAAACAAGAAAATGAAAGGGTAAGAATAGTAAATGCCAGACATCGAATTCAGAAAAACAGAGGTTAGTGGCTGTTTGTTTCTCAACATATAATTGAAAGGTCACAAAACTTGAATAGACGAAAATACCGAACCGATACAGTTATCTTTTTCACGATTTTTGTCATGCAATGGACACGAAATACAGAAATAAATACACTATTGAGTTCAGCACGATGAGGCGATCAAAACGGTACTCAAATATCAGTGGTTCGATCGAATCATAAAAATTCGAAATTTCTACCAGCGGAAAATGCGTAAAAATCACAGAAAATTAAGATCGACGGAGCCGAAGAATTCCGAATTTGGAAAAACGACAAACTGACAACTTGCTCAAAAGATGTGTTAGAATTTTTCTATGTAAAAATATTTTGGTTTTGAAACGTTTTATTTTCATCGCTTTTTAACTGATTAAATTGAAGTAAATTTGCGCGCGAAATAAACTTTCATATTTTTAGACGAAAATTTACCAGTTGCTATGTTTAACTAGACGCATTCCAAATATCAAATTTATCTTTCAAAAGTTATCGTTTAAATTTCCATAAAATTTCAATTAATAACGTTATTAAAACCGGTTAAATTTTACGGGTCGTTACAATTGATATGATGGATGAATGGATGCTATATTTATATTGTATAGACTGCAAGTTATTATGCATTTTCATTTCATTCGGGATTGCGGTTTGAAATGATATACAACCGCATTTTTTATTTTTAAATTGCGGATTGAAATGATAAATATCCGTATCACTTGACCATAGGATATGAAATTACATATAGGTACCGCGGTATATATATAAAATTATTTTTGAAATGATTTTCTATGGTTTTGGAAAGGAATATGCGGATTTTTATAAATATTGATTTTTGATGTTATATAAACGTAATTTCATATATGTAAGTCAAATTTATTTTTGATTCTAACTATATATATAAGTATGCCTTGAAATATAAAATAAGCCCAATATTAAAGTTTGATTTTTATATAATATGGTTAAATGGATATTAATTTTTGATATTATATAAATTTTATTTTAGTTAAATTCTTGAATTTAAGCTATGCATAAAATTGTTAATAAAAATAAGCTTAATAAATGGAGTTGATGGTTTATAGTATATGGTTAAGTACCTGTTTAAGATATTGTATATATTAAGTTTTAATGACTTAAAAAAAATTAATTTGGAGAAAAATGTGAAATTGATTTGAATAAAATTATTAAAGAATTATACCTGAATAGAATTGATTTAAAAATTTAATAAAAATCGTTATTTTAAAGGGGTATGATTTTTATACATTGATTCTGGTTTACAGGATTTAAATGAATATTATCAAGTTAAATTAAATTGAAGTATATTCTATTATTGAAGTTTATGGATTTTACTTAAATAATATTGATTTATTAAGTAAATATTTCAAATCGAAATAATAGGAATTGGATTTGATATAGATCAAATTATCAAAAAAAAAAAATCTATTTTGAAATAATGGATATTTAAAGATTGAAATATATGAACTATAAAAATTTAAGTTTTGAATATAGAATATTTAAGCTTTGAAATATATGGGAATTAAAATGGTTTATTTGGAGGTTCAAATTGATATTGGGAATTTATATTGAACTTTAAAGAAACTATTTTATTATACAAAGTAATATTGTATTTAAACCATTTAAAAGTTATGTTTCAAAGCTATGGTTTTCAAGGTATATATACTTGAAAATATTATGATTTTGGGAAAGGGATATTTATAAAATAAAAATGATATCATATCGATTTGGGGTTTTAAAAATATAAATGATATCGTATTTATATGGTTTGAAAGAGCTATTATATTCTGGTTTTAAAGTATAAACTATTTTGAAATAACCGCGGTGTTATAATAACGTTTGGTTGTTGAAGAGACCGGGATCGGAAGTTGTCATACTCTCTGCCAACCCCGAAAACCACTATAACAACCGTGTACGCGGTGGAGATTCCAGAATGAAGTAGGATGGTGGCGGCGTTTCCTCTGAGGTAAATACGTGGACCCGACTCCCGTGGGTTGGCATAAGGTGGCTAAAACAGGAGCGATTCTCGGGCCAAGGGGATTAGCGCCCTATATTGGATACTCCTCTTCGATATTATACTCTGACTTTTGGATTTGATTCGGTGGCCACTTTTTATTTTTGATTTTAGGGGGGAGTTTGTTCGAGGTGGGCGGTAGCTGCGGCTACGCGTTACCACCAGCCCGAATAGTAATTGGTATATCTACCATGGCATTTCCTAGTTGTGCCGTGTCACCTACCCTAGCGCGCCTTATACGATTTTGTTTTGTACCATACATATGGAGTGCCTTCTGACGACGTCCAGTACGGAGGAGATTACGGTACTGTATAGACTACGAGAATATATTTTGTGTTAAAGGCTATATGGGTAACCCCTTAACGCTATTTTAAAGTAAGTTTATTTTACAATTAGACACTATTATAATAGCGCAATATACTACATAGTAAAATGTTTAACGGATCCTTAGGAGATGTAAATCCCGAGCATCTCTTCAGTTACTACACTCATATTTATTCCTCTTGATTTAAGTTACATAAGATCTTTTAGTTCTGAATCGAGTGTTTTGTCTTTTCAATTCGCTCGGGTCAGTCCGAGCGTTTCAGGACCGAAGACTCTAGCTCTGGAGGACGAAGACGGAGATTTCTATTATTGTTATTTATTATTGCACTACACTCATACTGTTCCGCTGCATTATTATTGGTATGTGTAACTCTGATATATATTATCTAAATATAACCAAATGTTTTTGTAAACAGCTTTATAAGCTGTATATTTGATTTTTATATTTTATCCTTCCGCTGTGAGATTCTGTTTTGTTTTATTTCTTTTTGGTTTTTTTTCTTATTTACCCCAAAACAATTCGCCAATTCTTATGGATTGAATTGGCATGTGTATAGATTTAAAGCATGCGAAAAGGCGGGATGTTACAACATAACTATACTGCAAACGTATATGTAGTTGAGAATATATAATACCTTTTTATACTTTCTTATGCACTAAATATACTCAAAAACGAGTTATATATAAGCAGACATGCATTTTTATATAAAACAACAAGTATAAAATAACTTTTAAAAACTTTATCATTATATATATATATTTTATACACTGAACAGTTAAAATAACTTTTAAAACATTTTAAAAACTTTATCATTATAAATTAAATTTTAAAATATACATCATACGAATTTTTTTAACCCACACATAAAATATATGCTTCCTTACACATATTATATATACATATATATCTAGTTTATTTATTATTATTATTATTATTTATAAAACATACGGTGTCTTATATAATAAAACATATAAATATAAACGAAAACCCAAAATCAGAAAATGAAAACAAAAGAAAAACAAGAAGAAGAAAAAATAAATAAAGGAAAAGCATGCGGCCATTTACCTGATGGCTGAAGCTCATGCGAGAGATGGAGATGAAGATCTATTGATATGGAGTATGGTATGGTGTATGTGTAATTTGTATTTATAAGAGAAGCCTCACGTTGATAAAGTGGAAAGAACGCAAGCAATAAATGATTTTGAAACGGCTAGGAAAGTCAAAGATTTTATTCTTATCAATTACAAAGAAGCAAATGGAAAAGTCAAAGATTTTATTCTTATCAATTACAAAGAAGCAAGTGGAAATGGATCACTTTACACAAAAATTGCAAGGTTTCTGATTTAATGGCTAAGGTAAGAAATTAAAGAGTGCGTATAAGAAGCAAAAATAAAACGAAACGTACGCCCAAAATAATTAACAAAGTAACGTAATTTAGATTTATATGTTTCTTATTTATTTAGTAAAATATATGCTAAAGAGTATTTCAATAATAACGTACCATTAATAACGCCAAATAATTAAACAAGAATGGATATAAAACATGTCAACTGAACATATAAATTTATTTCTTTTTACACATTATTTATATAAGTAAACAATTACATACAGAACATTAATTTTTATTCAATCGCTATTTATCCATTATTAATTCATTGATTAATTCAATATTTACATTTATTTTTCTTATATTAATTTATTATCAAATATTCATATTTACAATCAGTTATACCCAAATAGTTGTTTCAATCAATTGGGATTGCATTGAATAAATTTTTAGTTAGCTCGCATCAACATTCTTACATTTCATTCATGTTATTAATCCATTATTACCAAGTAGATAAAATTACCTTAAATTGAAATTTGATTACCAATTTTATTTAATACACTAAATAACTAACATATATAAATTCTATACTTACATTTGTTTACCTATGTTTCATTCATAACAAATTATATTATTCCCACTAATTCAATTAATTTGAAATTCATTCTAGTACCAATTTATTACTTATACCTACTTTATGTTTCTACGAAATTTATACTTTCACACATTCCGTTATAATACTAATTGTCATTAAAGAAATGTTCATTATTGATCACCAATGATAATACCAACTCATATCACACTAATCTTATTCAATTCCCATTTATTACACAGATTTATATTAATAGATCAACATTTACATTCGTTACTTACATTCACTTATAACCAAGTTATGCTATTTTACATTATTTCATTTATTGCAATTTTATTCAAATAGTTAATGATTAACTTTGGTTAACCTTGTTACTTTTCATTTAAGCTATTATCTCCTTATTAATTAACAAATTTTTGATTCTTTCAATATTAGATTACCAAACCTTCATCAAATTAACAAATTTAAATTATTGAAATTTACGGGTCGTTACACATTCATTGGATAGCTTCTCGGTCAACGGCAGATTCTCATCGATAGGACGATCAGGAGTTTGTTATGCAGAGGAGGAGGAGGCGAGTCGATCCTTGTCGCTCGTCTAGTCTATACGTGTCAAAATTCGCCTCTGTTTGGCCTTTTTCGATCGTCGGCGGCGGGAGCACCTGGGTTGCCGCTACTGGGCCGGGGAGGGTGGCCAAGGCCAGTGTGGTCGGGGATTGTGGATCGGTGAAGTGGTGGCGCAGCAGGCACAAGAAGAGTTGCCACTGGTAGGGTTTTGGCTGATTACCCAAGCTCGAACGCGTGATCTAGAAGGGGGTGACGTAGTGTGTTTCTGTAACGACCCGCTATTTTGGACTATTCGCGTCCGCACATGTCGGACTTGAATAATTCGAAATACCGAATTGTTAATTTAAATTTGGCAAAACTTAGATATACAGTAAATAAATAATCGCAGAATCACAGACATAGAGTAATAATATGCAGCGGAAGTAAAAGAGATAGTAGTTCATGTAGCAACTATATAAATATATATGATACATCAGAGTTTACAACAGAAGAGTAATACGATACATCAGGTACAAATCAGAATACATCACTGAAATCATCGAATACTGAAAGCAGAATAGATGGCTGGATCTTCAAGCAAGCTCCAACTCCAAAGGTGAGTCTCTAATACTGGTACACTCAGTCTGACCCGAGCGTAAAGCAAAACACAAAACACTCGAGTCAGGATTAACATTCTTATATCAATAAATCCAACTCAAGTGAAATAGCAAAAGAAATATAAGTAACTCAAAGGATGTTTGGAATAATCATCCTTTAAGGATCCGTTAAACTATCTACTAAGTAGTAGTGTACGCTAAGTAGATAATGTCTATCAATAATATAAAGTATCAAAATAGTGTTAAGGCATTACCATTATTCCCCTTAACACATTTTATACAAGCATCATAGTCTATACAGCACTGCAAACTCCATCGTAAACTGGTGGGGTATCAGGGAGTACTCCATAGGTATAATACAAAACAAATTCGTAGTGGTCGTGTATATAGGGATACAAGTATGACAAGGCACATGAGGCAATAACCAAGGTAGTGAAACTACCGTTCGCCTGATCCGGACTGGTGAGAACGCATCGCCGCAACGATCGCAACACCGCAAAACAACACTCCTGAAATTCTGAGGGTGCACCAATCAATAACAAGCAATGAGTAGTAGTTACGAAGAAGTGAGTTCGCTCGAGGTAGCTAATCCCATTTGGCCCGGCACGGCTCCTGTTTTAGTCATTTCCAATTTGACACAAGTGTCAAGGCTATCCATTATCGTTCTCTTTCTTCAGTTATCACGTACATCATTCCAACCACCTCATTCTGGATCACACTACGCGTATAGTTATTAAAGTGGTTTTCGGTTTAGACAGAGAGTATGTCCATAACCAATTCCGGTCTCTTTAATAACCTTCGAAATTTATTACACCGATTGGTCGTTTAATATATTTCAAAAACAAATCAATTTCAATTTCAATTAGAATTTGTAAATCGACATTTCATTTTTCTTTCTAAATCAATTTCTAAAATTTACGTTTCAAAACTTTCAAATTACCATTTCAAAATCTTATAATTCAATTTCAACTTTTATTTAAACAACTCAAATATCGATTCAAGTTCGTATATAAATTTCATTCTGAAATCATTTTAATTATTTTAATTTACATTCAAATCAATTTAAATTCATTTATCGATTTCATTAAATATTCGTTACATTAATTTATCAATTAAAAACAATTATCATTAAATCTCCAATTCATTAAATCAATTACTTAAGTCCATATCCATTATATCAAAACTTACAAATTTAATTAAATTAAATTCGTCAAATCAAATTCTTTAAATTACAAGTCTTATATTTATTCCAATAAATCACGTTTTATTTCTTGTTAACGAAATTCAATTTCATTTATTTATTTACTTAACTACAATTTCAAACTCAATTAATAAAGAAACTAAATTGCACATATTCAAGAAGTTCAATTTCACTTATTCACTTACTTAAATAATTTTCCAAGACTTAATAAATAAAGAAACCCAATTTCATTTATTAACGAAGTTCAAATGCACTTATTCCGAAGTTCAATTTCTCTTATCAAAGAATTCAATTTTTATTCAATTATCAAATAATTCAATCTTATTCAATTATTTCATAATTTCAAACTTAATTATTAAATAATTTCAAAACTTAATAATTAATAGTTCCAAAACTTAATTATTAACAATTCCAAAATTAAATATAAATTCAACTTAATTATTAAATCATTCCAAACTTACTTAAACGAATAATTCCAAATCTTATTGTCAAGTAATTTATTTTAAACAGCGTTCTTTCAATAACTACTGTGTTAATATTTTCGTTTCAGGTTTAAAATATCAACATTTTCCTTTCATTAAATTCAAATTCCAACTTCATTTCAAATCTTATTATTAATTTAAATAAAATCTTTATTTCATTATCAAACCAATTATTGACCAATCGGGTTTATTTATTTTTCTATCCTAAGTCAAATTCATTTGGGTATTTATCATTTCAACCCGATTCATTTCAATTCAAAATCAAGCATAATAAAAGAAACTTGTAGTGTGATAACTGGGATGGTGTCAAAGTAAATAAAAAAGCAATAACCACAATCAATAACAATTCAATAATTGATTCAAATAATCCCGAAATAATCATATTAATTCGCAATGTTATTTGTACGAATTAATGTAATTATTTCTAGAATCTATACTATCATTTCATATAGATTGAAGATTATTCAGTTATTATTCTATGCAATTCTACACTTTACATCAATTATTCAATTTCATACTTCATCAATTAATACAACGTAAATTCAAATGGTTCAGGGGTAATTAACTATTTCTACGTGTCAAATAATTAAACATTTAAGGCGTCATATTACACAAATTTAGCTAATCGATTTCAACACATATGTTGATTCAAATTTTTAACTATCCTACGTCAGATTCAATTGCATAATATTTATCACTTTATACATTACAATTTTAACGCCCAATATAAACAACAAACAATCAATAAATTATCAATCAAATGGGATTAACATCGTATAATTAACAGATAATGGTGTCAGATGTCCAATGTGAACTGATACATAGATAACAGTGCAATAAATAATAGCAGCATATTTCAATTGTCGTTTCAATTGAAATCAAATTTAACAAATAAAAGAATATTAGCCATGAGTGATTGCTCACCTTTCGAGGCTAGAGGGCTAGGGAATGACATGGGTGCGCACACTGATGCGGCACTGAAATCGAATTACAAATGCAAGCACGAATTTCAAAACGCAGTACGATGGCTCGAGTTCGACGAACAAAGATGATGAATAGGAATAGACGAAATCAAATCAGAATTGGGTCGAGGAAGATAAATAAGATAAGTGAGCTTTATATACACCATATATAACTATAAAAAATGATATTCTAAATTCAAACATATTATAAATCAAATAAACATGTATTACATTTATTTACAAATTAATCCAAACACATGTTAACTAAGTATACATATTTAAAATCGTTGTTTAACCAAACACATATAATAAAATCAACACATATTTTATATATTTATTCACTGCAAAACATCATAACATTATACAAATAGTCAACATATGCAGACACGGTTTTAAAATATACAACAAGATATACATACCTTGGTTAATATATATATATATATATATATATATACCCAGGTGTGCAGACCAACAGTAATATTATTCATTAATATAGCCATACATATATATTCAATACACTCAGATCTCAAATAAAACTTACTGAACAACTATATATAACAGATCGAACTATCAAAATATAACGTATTATAAAAATATTATAACTACAGACACGTAAAATTTACATATCTATTTAAACAAAGATAATAATATTCCACACCTATTATATATAATCCTTGAAACGTGGAATGCAAGTACCTTGTATATAATAAATGTATATATTCATAATATTTTATAAAAAGCGAAAGGCCTGCAGACCCATCACTATATATAAAACAGTATAAAACATGTATATAAAATAGTATAAACATCTATAGTAAAATATCAACTTATATATTAAACTCTTTTTTTTTATTAGACATATACAAAAAAAATGTACATGCGTAAAATTTTATATTGTTATATAACTCAGATATGCCACTTTAAGCTTCTTTAGAAAACACACACACTTCATTAAAAATACAAAACTAGTACACACGTATTAATATGAGCTAATATATACATTCAAAACAAATATAAAACAGCAAGGTTATAAAACAAAAGTTGTGCTCCTTTCACTCAAAGCTTAATATATAAATCGGTATACACGCATATACACGCAAGCATCAGGAATAAATGAAGGGTAAACTATAAATATAAAAAGCCTGATAGTATATATTTAACTCAAAAGATCATTAGATTATAAACTATATATGCTAAAACTATATAACTTGTAAACTAAACCTTAAAAACAATATAAATTTTTATAACTTTACACATCCAAACTCAACCAAAATAATAATAATAGAATATCTCTTAATATAACAAAATATAATGCTATATATTACTACTTACCATATTATATGAAATACAGTAGCTACTTCTGAAGCAACATAAAAATATATAACAATTGAATATACCTAATATATCTACATACGTAAGCTTTATTATTAATATGAACTTACATACTCTTACTCTCGTACAAGACTAATATATAGCCTACATAGTAAAGCTTAATATCAATAGTTTTATATACATGTACGAACGCATATATGAGAAAATGAAAGAAAAACTACTCACGGCAAAAATGGAGTTATAGCAGAAATGTATTCGGAGATGTAAACGACATATGAGCTGTCATGTCGCCTTCGGCATTTATAGCAGTGGCTGCTCACGGCACAAGGAGGACTGAACTTTGTTGTGAGTGGAAGACAAAGTCGGATCTGGGAGGTTAGTGGTCGACATGGGTGTTTCGGTGGTGATTGCGTTTGGCGTGGTGATGGTTGTCGGAAGGAGAGTCGCTGCTCGGTCACTGGCTTGCGTTGGAGACCGAGATGGAGCGGAGGTCGTGCTTTTCATGGTGGAGAGCGGTTGTCCATGCACAAATGATTAAACGATTTCATGCATAAATCTTCTTTTATTTATTTGTAATATGAGGGAGTGTTTCCATAAATATGAAGGCTATGGGGTGGGATCACAACGAAACAGAGAAGGAGAGAGCCGCGAGTGTGCATGCGGGGAGAGATAGGGCGGAAGAGAAAGAGTGGCAGAGTTGATATGAGTTTGGTGGAGAACTGGTTGCAGTGTGGGTAGAAGGAAAAGAGATATGAAAGTGAACCGGTGCAAATGGATGAGTAGGCTTCATCACAAATGTAGATACAATTTCCAAAGCTACATTGAGCAATGCAAAAGCCAGCCATTTTGAATTCATAATGGCAAGAAGCTATTGGGTCTAACATAGTTAAAAAATGAAATGGTAAAACAAAAAGGCTCAAATTTTGGAACCGATACAGAAGGCGTTTTGCAAAGTGCAACGTACACTAGACTTTGAATTTTGACAATCGAATATACCATAGAGATCGGTACGACGAGACGATCAAAACGGTATACGGATGTCAGTGGTACGATTGAATTTTAAAATTTTAAAATTTTTGTACTAGCGGAAAATGCATGAAAATCGTAGAAAAATAAGATCGACGGAGCTAAAGATGTCCGAATTTGGAAAAACGAAAAATAGAGTTTTCTCGGAAGATGTTTTAGAATTTTTCTATGTAAAAATATTTAGGTTCCGAAAACATTTTATTTTCATCGCTTTTTAACTGATTAAATTGAAGTAAATTTACGCACGAAATAAACTTTCATATTTCGGACGAAAATTTACCAGTTGCTATGTTTAACTATACGCATTCCAAATATAAAATTTATATTTCAAAATTTTATCGTTTATATTTTTTTCTTTCACACAAAATAAATAAATTAAATTAAATAAAATCTTTAAAATATCCGGGTTGTTACACTCTCCCTCACTCAAAACTTTTCATCCTCGAAAAGGAAGTTGGTAGGAGAATAGAAACAACCGAAAGAAAATAGACTGAAAAACAAAATAATCAATTGGTCCGAACCATATAAATTCAATTTAAATAAACTTATATTCAACAATTTGTTTTTTTTAAAATCAAGGTTTCCATTAAATTGATTTGATTTCTCATTTATAAATGTTAGGTACAAAATGTTTCTTTCAAATGAAATTTAATTTAAATTCAATTTATTCAAGATATCTCATTAAGTTGACTTAATTCAATTTATTAACTTTCAAAACAAAATTTTCTTCTATTAATCACACCTATTATTTATCTAACTTATTATTTTATTTATCTCCATAAAAATTTTATAATTAAAATTTAAGTGAATAACATTTATTATACGCACTCACATTTCTATTTATAAAGACAATTTATATCATTTATTATCCAATTTTCTTAAATTAACAATTTCAAAGATCATAAATTTAGATAGTCATTTAGTAAAATTATACTTTGTTTAACAAATTTTATTCTTCTTTATTCCAATTTATTATTAAATTTGTTCTACTTAATATATCTTATCACATTTATATTAAGTATATTTACATTTATTATAACCACTCAATTTATTTATAAATTCCTTTTATATTATTTTATATTGTATAATATCCAATTACATATTCAACTTCTAAATAATTTAGGTAAGTTGTACTAGAATGAAATCGATTATTATACAAATAAAATTCTCCAATTCAATTATCTTTAATTCAAATGTTTATTCAGAATTTTGGCTTCAATTATAATTGAAACATCCTTTAAGAAAATTTAAGCATTAATTTTCGATTATCTTCAAACAATTTATAGATAAAATAAATATATATATAATATATCAAATAAGTTTTAAAATCTTCAATATATATTATAAATCAAGTCATGTTTTAGAAATTCAAATCAATTTATTTTTCAAAACAAACCGTAGGAAAGCTACAGAATAGTCTCTCCACTTCGAAACTCGAAATGAATGTCGTTGCGACCGTCACCACCGAAATTATTTCCAGCGACAAAGAGAAGAGCACTTATTAAACATCTAAAATTTCTTTGAAAGATTTCTATTCGAAATACTTTAAGTAATATACATTTTTAGAACTTTAAAACCAAAGTTTGAAATCATCGAAAATTAAATTCACAAATTCTTGATCTAAATACATTTCAAATTTCAAATCAAATTATAGCCAAGTTTTATAAATTCACTTATTTATTTTATGAAATAGTCAATGATATATAAAACAATAAATGAAAATTAAATTTTGACATTTCGAACAACAGACTTATTAACATTTTAATTTCAGAAAAATTTGTGATATAATCATACAAAACTATTTTATTTACCAAATTCGGAACAATATTGTGTCGGTTTGCTCTGCTCAAGTGTTTTGAAAATTCTATCGATAGCGTTGATCCGACGAATCGATCGAAAATCCAAATCAACACCAACAACTCAAGCAACACAATATATTTTAAAACATTTTAAATATAAATTTAAAAGCACCCATTCTTGCTCGACGATATAATAATGGCTTTTAATATAAGTATAGAGATTCAAGTTTGATAGAAAACAAATCAAAGAGAATTTTGATTCGATAATAAGTTCGAATAGAAGATGAGATAATTCAATTAACGGAATCAAGGGATGGATAAGCTTATGTAATTCACGGGCAACCTTAACCGGTCGACCGTAACTTCAAGAATATGATCGATGCTGAATTCCGAGGTAAATCAACATTCGATCTCGAGAAATAGAATTCAAGTATAGCAGGAGATAGATAGCATCGTAAACCAAGGGTACAGAAATCTCCGGTAAATCAATGCCTATTATAAACGAGATTTACCCATTTACAAATAATTCGAAGATTGGCGAGACCGCCGATTCATTATAGAGATCATTCGAAGTGGAGTTATGGGATACTCTAGAATTAATAGAAGACGAATAGTGAAGGACACAAATGAATTTTGAAACCGTAGGGAACGTTCCAAAATTCAAAGGAATTGAGTCAAAAGGAAGAGATTGAAGCTCGAATGAGAGTGACTCTGTAAATATATGTACCATATATGCTAAGTTTTGCCTAGAGCTACCAAAGCTCTGATACCAACTGTGACGACCCGCTATTTTGGACTATTCGCATCTGCACATGTCGGTCTTGAATAATTTGAAATACAGAATTGTTAATTAAATTTGGCAAAACTCAGATATACAGTAATAATAATCACAGAATCACAGACACAGAGTAATAATATGCAGCGGAAGTAAAAGAGATAGTAGTTCATGAAGATACTATATAAATATATAAGATACAACAGAGTTTACAACAGAAGAGTAATACGATACATCAGGTACAAATCAGAATACATCACTGAAATCATCGAATACTGAAAGCAGAATAGATGGCTGGATCTTCAAGCAAGCTCCAACTCCAAAGGTGAGTCTCTAATACTGGTACACTCAGTCTGACCCGAGTATAAAGCAAAACACAAAACATTCGAGTCAGGATTAACATTCTTATATCAATAAATCCAACTCAAGTGAAATAGCAATCGAAATACAAGTAACTCAAAGGATGTTTGGAATAATCATCCTTTAAGGATCCGTTAAACTATCTACTAGGTAGTAGTGTACGCTAAGTAGATAATGTCTATCAGTAATATAAAGCATCAAAATAGTGTTAAGGCGTTACCATTATTCACCTTAACACATTTTATACAAGAATCATAGTCTATACAGCACTGCAAACTCCACCGTAAACTGGTGGGAGATCAGGGAGTACTCCATAGGTATAATACAAAACAAATTCGTAGTGGTCGTGTATGTAGGGATACAAGTATGACAAGGCACATGAGGCAATACCCAAGGTAGTGAAACTACCGTTCGCCTGATCCGGACTGGTGAGAACGCATCGTCGCAACGATCGCAACACCGCGAAACAACACTCCTGAAATTCCGAGGGTGCACCAATCAATAACAAGTAATAAGTAGTAGTTACGAAAAAGTGTGTTCGCTCGAGGTAGCTAACCCATTTGGCCCGGCACGGCTCCTGTTTTAGTCATTTCCAATTTGACACAAGTGTCAAGGCTATCCATTATCGTTCTCTTTCTTCAGTCATCACATACATCATTCCAACCACCTCATTCTGGATCACACTACGCGTATAGTTATTAAAGTGGTTTTCGGTTTAGACAGAGAGTATGTCCATAACCAATTCCGGTCTCTTTAATAACCTTCGAAATGTATTACACCGATTGGTCATTTAATATATTTCAAAAACAAATCAATTTCAATTTCAATTAGAATTTTTAAATCGACATTTCGTTTTTCTTTCTAAATCAATTTCTAAAATTTATGTTTCAAAACTTTCAAATTACCATTTCAAAATCTTATAATTCAATTTCAACTTTTATTTAAACAATTCAAATATCGATTCAAGTTCGTATATAAATTTCATTCCGAAATCATTTTAATTAATTTAATTTAAATTCAAATCAATTTAAATTCATTTATCAGTTTCATTCAATATTCGTTACATTAATTTATCAATTCAAAATAATTAACATTAAATCTCCAATTCATTAAATCAATTACTTAAGTCCATATCCATTATATCAAAACTTACAAATTTAATTAAATTAAATTCGTCAAATCAAATTCTTTAAATTACAAGTCTTATATTTATTCCAATAAATCACGTTTTATTTCTTGTTAAATAAATTCAATTTCATTTATTTATTTACTTAATTATAATTTCAAACTCAATTAATAAAGAAACTAAATTTCACATATTCAAGAAGTTCAATTTCACTTATTAACTTACTTAAATAATTTTCCAAGACTTAATAAATAAAGAAACCCAATTTCATTTATTAACGAAGTTCAAATGCAATTATTCCGAAGTTCAATTTCTCTTATCAAAGAATTCAATTTTGATTCAATTATCAAATAATTCAATCTTATCCAATTATTTCATAATTTCAAACTTAATTATTAAATAATAACAAAACTGAATAATTAATAATTCCAAAACTTAATTATTAACAATTCCAAATTTAATTATAAATTCAACTTAATTATTAAATCATTCCAAACTTAATTAAATGAATAGTTCCAAATCTTATTGTCAAGTAATTTATTTTAAACAGCTTTCTTTCAATAACTACTGTGTTAATATTTTCGTTTCAGGTTTAAAATATCAACATTTTCCTTTCATTAAATTCAAGTTCCAACTTCATTTCAAATCTTATTATTAATTTAAATAAAATCTTTATTTCGTTATCAAACCAATTATTGACCAATCGGGTTTATTTAATTTTCTATCCTAAGTCAAATTTATTTGGGTATTTATCATTTCAACCCGATTCCATTTCAATTCGAAATCAAGCATAATAAAGGGAACTTGCAGTGTGATAACTGGGATGGTGTCAAAGTAAAAAAACAAGCAATAACCACAATCAATAACAATTAAATAATTGATTCAAATAATGCCAAAATAATCGTATTAATTCACAATGTTATTTATACGAATTAATGTTATTATTTCTAGAATCTATACTATTATTTCATATAGATTAAAGATTATTCACTTATTATTCTGTGCAATTCTACACTTTACATCAATTATTCAATTTCATACTTCATCAATTAATACAACATAAATTCAAATTGTTCAAGGGTAATTAACTATTTCTACGTGTCAAATAATTAAACATTTAAGGGGTCATATTATACAAATTTAACTAATCAATTTCAACACATATGTCGATTCAAATTTTTAACTATCCTACGTCAGATTCAATTGCATAATATTTATCACTATATACATTACAATTTTAACATCCAATATAAACAACAAACAATCAATAAATTATCAATCAAATGGGATTAACATCGTATAATTAACAGATAATGGTGTCAGATGTCCAATATGAATTGATACATAGATAACAGTGCAATAAATAACAGCAGCATATTTCAATTGTCGTTTCAATTGAAATCAAATTTAATAAATAAAATAATATTAATCGTGAGTGATTGCTCACCTTTCGAGGCAAGAGGGCTAGGGAATGACACGGGTGCGCACAATGATGCGGCACTGAAATCAAATTACAAATGCAAGCACGAATTTCAAAATGCAGTACGATGGCTCGAGTTCGACGAACAAAGCCAATGAATAGGAATAGACGAAATCAAATCAGAATTGGGTCGAGGAAGATAAATAAGATAAGTGAGCTTTATATACACCATATATAACTATAAAAAATGATATTCTAAATTCAAACATATTATAAATCAAATAAACATGTATTACATTTATTTACAAATTAATCCAAACACATGTTAACTAAGTATACATATTTCAAATCGTTGTTTAACCAAACACATATAATAAAATCAACACATATTTTATATATTTATTCACTGCAAAACATCATAACATTATACAAATAGTCAACATATGCAGATGCGGTTTTAAAATATACAACAAGATATACATACCTTGGTTAATATATATATATATATATATATATACACACACACACTTAGGTGTGCAGACCAATGGTAATGTGATATCCCAGATCTATTTAGACTGATATTAGGTTAGATTTTAAATTAAATTGGAAATTGGATTTAAATTTCAATCTAAATGAATATATATCTTAAAAATATTTTAAATTTATGAATGAATTTTATTTAAGATAAGATTTTAATTCCCTTAGGAAAATTTATACAAATTAAGTTAGTGCTTGCTAGATAATAAAATAAGTACAAAGTTTTATATTTACATGGATCAAATATATATCATATATGATTTAATTTAAATTATAAATTGGTGTATCTTCTTTTTTTTTCCTTTCTTTCTTTAAAGGTTTTATTTATATAAATTGAAGGAAAAAAGTGCATCCATTAATTTACAAATGTATGTATTAATGAATATAAAAGCTTTAAATATCATTTTTTAAATAAATAAATATGAAATAGATACAAGTGTTGATTTATTAAAGCTTATAAGAAACACATGTAGGCTAATTAATAATAGATTTTGACAAGTGGCTAAACTTGTAATTTCTTTAATTTAAATTTTAGATGACATAGACTTGAGAAGAAACAGGTTTCCATTTTTTTTCTTCTTTCCCACTTATTAAGAAACTTACATAAAAAAACAAAGGAACAAGTATGTAAATAATACTCCTCAAACACTTTTCAAAACCAGAAACTTTTGATCAAAACGAACCTGAACTCTTCAAAATCAATCTGCAACTCGAAGGTCCTGCATGCATTTATTTCTCTGGAAGCCTGCATTTTTTCCTCTTGGAAATAAACATGCAAATGAAGTCAGGAAGCTAGAGAAATAAATCAAGATTTAAGTTTTAAAAGGCAAGCATGCAACTCAGTTTTAAGATCTAAAGAACTTCAGCAACTCAAAGTTTTGAAATCAAACAAAGGAATTCTACTGCAATTCAAAACTATAAATTAGAAACAGCTTCAACTGGATTTGGCAAGTTTCCTGTGCATAAGCAAATTTCCCAGTTCAAACCAAATATAAGGTGAGTAAACTGCTTCCATTTTAATGTTTAAACCTATTGACAATGATGCTATGATAAATTGTTGAAATATCTTGCATGCAATAATTAATCATATGATTAACTCAAACAAGCTGGAAGCAAGAACATGCTCTCTGTTCTCTGCTTCAATACTGAGAATAACTTTTAAACTTGAAGGAAATTATCGTTGCATGTTATTAATGCAGAAGATATTTCAATTTTGTACATTTGCAAGTATGTTTGTGTAGATATTATTGATAAATGTCTGCTGTATGAAGTGTGCATCTGAATATCTATGACATCTTTGTTCCCACATTCAAATTTTGGTTTAAATTATAATGCAAATCTTTTAGTTTAGTCACTGATAAAAACTTATGTTTCAAAGGAAAATTTGTGTGTTCCATTTAAGATTTAGTTTAAAACAAAAAAAATCATTTAAGTTAAACTATACTCGAAATCTCACTGGAACCATAAAACATCAGTGGATGTTAAAAATATATGAAAACTTCAAACTGAGAAATAGATAGATTCAGTATTTTGAATTAAGAACTAAAATCAAAACATGATTTTTAGGATAAAAATTAGGATATTTAGTTTGGGTTTGGATGTATATTTCTGGTTTGGCCAGAAATTGGTTTGTGGGTGATCACTGGTGATCAGGTTGATTTGGGAAGTCGTGTTTCTTCCAGTAGGTAGAGGAGTGTTCAGTAGAGCTTGGAAAAATATTGGGTGGCGTTGCAATTCAGTATGGTGGCTGGGATGATAAGTTTTTGTTCATAACCCTAGTTTTAACTAGGAAGTTTGAATTGGTTGGCACGGGCTGAAGAGTTGATCGAGTTCAACTGGTTCTTGGGTAATGAAAGCTTGGTCGTGAGTGAAGGCATAGCCGGAGTGATTGGATCCCTGGTGGTCGGAGCGTCGTGGGGGAGGCGATGACAGGTTTGGATGGGGTTTTGGTCTTTCTGTTTCAGGTTTAGGTTGTGAACTCGAATTTCGAATTCGAGTTGTTTGTGAGTAGTGGGATGTCGAAGTGGATTATGGAGATGGTCGCCGGTGTAGGGTAGCTACCGGAGATGGCTAGGGTTGGCCGGAGGCACGGTGCATGTGCACCGTGCACTTTTGTTCTCAGGAGATTGCCTGGTATAAGTAGGGGAAACTCGAGAATAACTCGAGTAGGTATTGTATTTTGCTCGGAGGTGGGGGCTTGCTGACTCGAAGTGGATGTGGCACTTGCTCGGGTTACAGTACGGTAACAGGTTTAGTTCAGAAACCTGTTACTCTGTTTGATTTTAAAATTTTAATTTAAAAAAAAAACTGAATTTAAATAAAGTGAAGATCTAAATGAGATTTAAATTTAGTTTTGCAATCTGAATTTAGTTTAAATCTAAGTTTAAAAGTAGATTCAAGTTAAACTTAAATCTAGTTTGGGAAAAGTGAGTTTAAATTCAAATTGAATCAATAATATTAAAGTGTTTAAGAGAGTTTAAAGTAATTAAAGAATTTGAGTTAAAATAGAGTTAAAATGTAGTAGAGGATTTAAACAGGGTTAAAAAGAAAATTAATTAAAAATTTGAATTCAAAATTTATTTGAATCTTAAGTTTCGAAAACAAAGTTTATAAATTTAAATATTGTAAATAAGATAAAAATTAAAGTGTATTTTAAATGATTAGAGATTAGAAAAAAAAATTTAATTGAAATCTTTAAATTTCTTCTATATATGTATTCTTTAACATGTGGAATTCAAAGTTCTTAATTTGGTTAAAGATAGCTTAATTTCATTTTTAAACTTGAACTTAAGATGAAATTTGATGTTGAATTTGAAATAAATATTTGCAATAGTATTTTATGAATGATAATTTATCTATTGTTAAGAGAAGTTTTATCTTAAAGTAAATTTAGTAAATTTATGATTTTAAATTTTCATTTAATTATTAAGGTAATTAAATGAATAGTTTATTTAATTAAGATAATTAAAGGGTTTAAATTATTAATTTTAAGTTTAAGTTGATCAATTTATTAAGGTTAATTAATTTGAAATTAAGGATCATTAATTAGATTTAATTAATGATTAGTAATTAATTAATCAAGTAATTATGATATAATTAAGTTACAGTTATCACTATAAAAGTAATTAAAGAACAATTAATGAATGTGATTAATTAAGGAGAGTAATTAATGAATAATTACTAAAAGTGATTTAATTAATGATGAATACTTAAGGGAAGTAATTTAGGATTAATTACTTTTGAGTAATTAATTGAGAATTAATTGCTTATTAAGGATAATCATACCGAGGATGATTAATTAAGATGGAAGATTTCAAGATGATAAATAATCGGGGGTATGATTAATTAATGTTAAGCAAGCAGGATTTAAATAATCCAAGTGATTAAAGTTGGTAATTAATATAATTTGAGATTAATTAAATTAATTAGAAATATATATATATATATATATATATATATATATATATTAAATCTTGCTTATGATGATTGAACGATAATGGATAACTTAGGATTTGAAGATCTTTTGATGTTATATGTAATGTACTATAATATGACGATGGATTGAACAATGAAATTGTAGGGTTATCTATTAATAATGAATTGTTGTAAGGATTATGATACCCTGCATTTAAATTGATTGTATCCACTTAAACTGTGTTTAAAATGATATTGGATTCGAAGAGACCGGAGTCGGGTATTAGTTAATACCCGAAACCACTTCGATTCTTATAGATTGATATGTGAAATTAATTGGTTGATATGGAATGATTTAAGTAAATTTGACCTTTTAATCTAGGTTTGGTACTTAGAAATTGATATGTGATGTAAGTGATGTCTATAACAGCTTGTGAAGTTTTAAATTGATATAAGTTGTCCCGGGTTTATATAAGTTTTATGTTTTTGTATTTCATGTTAGATGGGTTTACTCACGCTGGTTTCCAGCCTGACCCGGGTGTTACTTTGATGTAATGCTCGGGTCAGACGGAGTATTACAGATTTTCAGGTAAGGACGTTCTGGAGCTCAGGAGGTGAGCTAGATAGCAGGAACGTATGGAGCATACCGCTGTATATATTATAGATGTATAACTAGGACATGTTGTTTTGAACTGTCCAGTAATTGATAATGGTTGTAACTCTGATGTAAAAATGTAAATGTACTGATACAGTTCTTCTTTGTAAACTATTATCTTATTTGCTAATTATATTTTATCCGCTGCGAATGTGAGATTCTGAGTTTAGGTTTCTGTGTCGTCTTCTTTCTCTTTCTTATTTTCACTAACTATCTGGAAATTTCGGGATCGAAATTTCCGGGTCGTTACATTTGGTATCAGAGCTGAAGGTTAAGCAAGAACCTTGGCTCTGTTGGGATTACTCATTAAGGATAGGGTAAGTGGTACCCTAGGATGAGTTGGGTATATAAATATGAGAGAGCGTACTTGTTATTTTCTCATATAAAGGTTTTCAAAATGATTTCGAAAGTAAATGAATCTTATATAAGAAATAGATTATCTATTATATTAAGGAAATTGGTTGTAGAATTAATTAACCTAAAAGTAATAGTAAGAATTAAGAAGTAATAGAAATACAACCAAACTGGAATTAAAAGTGGGAAAGGTTTCATGATAAGGGAAATCAATTAATTTATTAACTTTATTTAATGAGATTAATTTATGGATGATAATTTGGAAATGATAAATAAAGAAGGAGTTACTTAATGAAGTAACTAGAGGTAAGTAATTTAAGGGATAATTACTTAATGAAGGTAATTAAGAAATAAGTTAGTTACCGAATGTGATTAATTGAAATTAATTAATGATGTAATTAATTTAAAGAAATAACAAATAATATTATTTAATGCATTTGAATGAAATGGTCCTATTTCAAACAAGAGTTGTTTGAAAATTTAAAAGAAATTTGTTTTGAATTAAAAACCAAAGGTGGTTTAAAATTTTAAAAGTATAACTTGGTATGTAAAAGAAATTAATATGTATATATGTGGATATATATAATATCAAAGGTGGTTTGAAATAAACTCTAAATGTTGAGTTTTGAATTTGGAATAAGATGTGATACCCGAAGTGCTAAGTTTTTGAACTTAATTAGTGGAAAGATTATTTATGAGAAGAATAAAATTTGAAAGGGAATTCAAATTTGAGTAAGATTAAACGGGACTGATTGAATTTAACTTGGGGAAAAGTTAAATAAGTTGGAATGGTCAACCTGATTTGAAAATTTTAAGATAAAATTAGAATTTAACTTGGAAAGTTAATGGTTAATATGAATTGGGAGTTTATGTGATCTCAAAATGGGTTTGAGATCTGGAAATTATAAATTGATGGATGTTTTAAGATGAATTGGATGATATCATCCTATTGTTATTAATAATCTTTAAATTGTGAATTGGATTTGTTTGAATAAATGAGAAGTGAAGTGTGGTAATATATCCATTATAGAGATAATTTAAATGGAATTTTGAATTTGACTCGAAATTAAATTGTTTAAAATCTTTAATAAAGGTTAACTTGGTTTAAAGGGTTAAACCAACCTTAGTAAACTTAACTCGAATTTATATAATTCGAGATGGTTTAAATTTGAAATTTGAAATTAGTTCAAATTGAATTTGATTTAAAGTAATTGAAATTGTGATTGAAGATGTATGAGTATAAAATTCAAATGAAAAATTTGAATTGGATAAATTTGAAACGATTGAAATTGAAATGGTTCAATTTGAAATTAGTCCGAATTGATTTGAATAATTTGGAATTGTAATTAAAGTTTAATAATTTTAAATTCAAATGGAATTTGAATTGAATTTGGGAGGAAATCAAGAGTAGTTCAACTTGATTTGGAAATGGAATCTGAAATTTGAATTAATTCAAATTGAAGTTGAAATGAATTGAAATTGGAACTAGTTCAATTGAAATTATCCGAATTAGAAGAACTTGAGATCAAAGTTGAATAAAGTGAAATTTGAAAAGAAATTGAGGTTAATTCAACTTGAATTGGGATTGAATCAATTTCAATGGAAATTGAAGTTATTTAAATAAGAGTTAAGTCAATTTAAATGGAAATGGAATTTAAATTGAATTGATTGGGAATGGAGATTGGGAAGTGAACAGTTTTGACTCTGGACTATTTTTAATATAAATTATTTTAATATAAATCTATTTTTCCAAGCTATTCATTATATATACAACCTTTATTTTTTTTTAAAAAGCCAAACTGTCTTATATTTGTTTTACAATTATTTTTGAAACTGTTAAACAATTTTCCAATTGTTTTATAAATTAATTACTATATTTCAACTGTTTTACAAAACTAATTACTATCTTACTATTATTTTGCAATTATTTAAAATTTCTATAATTATTTTAACTATTTTCTAACTATTTTACACCTATTTTACAAACTAGTAATTATTTTCCAACTACTTATCTATTTTTAACTTTTCAAGCTATTTTCCAAATTTAAACTGGACAGAGTTCAAACTGTTATTGGTTAAATACCCAATCGAGATAAGAATAGAGGTGATAAACCCAATGGATTAAAGCAATTGTAAGTGAGTGAAAATTTAAGTGAATGTGAATAGAAATGGAATTGATTTGGCTAATAACCAATAAAGATAAATACGTAGGGTGCACGTATGTTATTCTATTCGCATAGTGATTTGATCAAGATTCGAGCATAGAATTTCGAGATAGATATATCGATCCGAGTGGGATTTTTCACTCGATTTTCGACGGCGAACCTGGATATTCTCTATCATAGTTATGACTATGCAAGGAGAATGACGGTTTTTGATCAAGAAACCAGATCTGTGTCCGCACTAGGAAGTCGGGTGGACGATACTAGTTCGGAAGTGAGATTGTGTGATCGAGTGAGCGATCAGATTGGTATAGCGTACGGATGATATGTGTACATCGTACGGATTTGGATGAAAATGATATTGAAAAGAGTAATCAAATTTGAATAACTGATTTTGAGTAAACAAAGTAAATATCTTTGTTTTATAAGATAAAACTCCCCTTGATGAATCTTTTGCCAGAAGAAAAGGGTTTTTGGAAATGTTTGAAGTATAAAAGAAGTCTATACAAGTTTGAAATGATCCAAAGTTTTAAAAGATTTTATATATCTGTATGTATATATATATATATATATATATATATATATATAAAGGATCTTATGAGGATTTTGGGAAAGGTTTTTGGAACCTATGGATTTGGGAGGGCTTTTGATTTTTGGGTAAAATCAATATTGAATTTGGAAAGCCTAGTTAGAGAATTATCGATTTTGGAATAATCGATTTTGTGTAAAGGAGCTTTGTATGAAATCATACTAGGTGTATGATTTAAAGAAACTATATATGTATAGTATAAAATGTTTTGATGATGGCTCTGGGGAAAAAGGCGCTCCCTTGAAATGAATTTCTCAGGAGTACCACCGGGTGGTGCTGCCTTGAGCCCCAGGGGGGGGTTCTAAAGTTGATCCTGTGAGGAATCCGGACAAAACTAGTTCCTGGGAATTATGAGTAGAGTATACCATAGCGAAAGTCGTGTGCGCCGCTGAGAGCCAAAAGTCTGCGTTTGATTTTATATCGGTAGACTGCGACCTATGGTATAACATAGCGAAAGTCGTGTGTGCCGCTGAGAGCCAACAGTCTGCGTTTGATTTTATATCGGTAGACTGCGACCTATGGTATAACATAGCGAAAGTCGTGTGTGCCGCTGAGAGCCAACAGTCCGCGTTTGATTTTATATCGGTAGACTGCGACCTATGGTATAACATAGCGAAAGTCGTGTGTGCCACTGAGAGCCAACAGTCTGAATTTGATTATATATCGGCAGACTGTGACCTATGTAGGAGTGGAGAGGTTTCATTTCGACAACGAAAATCAGAGGCCGCTGCGAGCCTGTAGTTACGTGGACTTTTGCTGTGACGGCAACGTAACCCTGGGTGTAACTGTGATCTTTTATGTGTGGGATCCATGGCGTAATCGAGAGGCCACGGAGAGCCTGTAGTTACATGGACTTTTGCTGCGACGGCAACGTAACCCTGGATGTAACTGTGACCACGGATAGGGGTGATGATTTCCAGATCATTCTCACCGAAGATATTTCCTCGATTTCAAAATGATTTCTATATTTTCAATAAAAATTATTTTCAAAAGTATTTTTCACTGGGTGTTGAAAACGAGTCTGCTAAGTACTAGTTGAGACATCGAGTTATAAAATGATATTTTCTATAAAAATTATTTTGCAAATATTATATAGATTTTTAAGTGTTTTAAAATGATCAAAGAATATTTTAATTGGTTTTAAAGTATCTAATAAATTCGGGTTTCGTTCCTTTTCGAGGACGAAAAGATTCTAAGTGGGGAGGAATGTGATATCCCGGATCTATTTAGACTGATATTAGGTTAGATTTTAAATTAAATTGGAAATTAGATTTAAATTTCAATCTAAATGAATATATATCTTAAAAATATTTTAAATTTATGAATGAATTTTATTTAAGATAAGATTTTAATTCCCTTAGGAAAATTTATACAAATTAAGTTAGTGCTTGCTAGATAATAAAATAAGTACAAAAGTTTTATATTTACATGGATCAAATATATATCATATATGATTTAATTTAAATTATAAATTGGTGTATCTTCTATTTTTTTTCCTTTCTTTCTTTAAAGTTTTATTTATATAAACTGAAGGAAAAAAAGAGCATCCATTAATTTACAAATGTATGTATTAATGAATATAAAAGCTTTAAATATCATTTTTTAAATAAATAAATATGAAATAGATACAAGTGTTGATTTATTAAAGCTTATAAGAAACACATGTAGGCTAATTAATAATAGATTTTGACTAGTGGCTAAACTTGTAATTTCTTTAATTTAAATTTTAGATTACATAGACTTGAGAAGAAACAGGTTTCCATTTTTTTTCTTCTTTCCCACTTATTAAGAAACCTGCATAAAAAAAACAAAGGAACAAGTATGTAAATAACACTCCTCAAACACTTTTCAAAACCAGAAACTTTTGATCAAAACGAACCTGAACTCTTCAAAATCAATCTACAACTCGAAGGCCCTGCATGCATTTATTTCTCTGGAAGCCTGCATTTTTTCCACTTGGAAATAAACATGAAAATGAAATCAGGAAGCTAGAGCAATAAATCAAGATTTAAGTTTTAAAAGGCAAGCATGCAACTCTGTTTTAAGATCTAAAGAACTTCAGCAACTCAAAGTTTTGAAATCAAAGAAATGAATTCAACTGTAATTCAAAACTATAAATTAGAAAAAGCTTCAACTGGATTTGGCAAGTTTCCTGTGCATAAGCAAATTTCCAGTTCAAACCAAATCTAAGGTGAGTAAACTGCTTCCATTTTAATGTTTAAACCTATTGACAATGATGCTGTGATAAATTGTTGAAATATCTTGCATGCAATAATTAATCATGTGATTAACTCAAACATGCTGGAAGCAAGAACATGCTCTCTGTTCTCTGCTTCAATACTGAGAATAACTTTTAAACTTGAAGGAAATTATGGTTGCATGTTATTTATGCAGAAGATATTTCAATTTTGTATATTTGCAAGTATGTTTGTGTAGATATTATTGATAAATATCTGCTGTATGAAGTGTGCATCTGAATATCTATGGCATCTTTGTTCCCAGATTCAAATTTTGGTTTAAATTATAAAAACTTAGGTTTCAAAGGAAAATTTGTGTGTTCCATTTAAGATTTAGTTAAATAAAATTTCATTTAAGTTAAACTATCCTCGAAATCTCAATAGAACCATAAAACATTAGTGGATGTTAAAAATATGTGAAAACTTCAAACTGAGAAATAGATAGATTCAGTATTTTGAATTAAGAACTAAAATCAAAACATGATTTTTAGGATAAAAATTAGGATATTTAGTTTGGGTTTAGATGTATATTTTTGGTTTGGCCAGAAATTGGTTTGTGGGTGATCACTGGTGATCAGGTTGATTTAGGAAGTCGTGTTTCTTCCAGTAGGTAGAGGAGTGTTCAGTGGAGCTTGGAAAAATATTGCGTGGCGTTGCAATTCAGTATGGTGGCTGGGATGATAAGTTTTTGTTCAGAACCCTAGTTTTAACTAGGAAGTTTGAATTGGTTGGCACGGGCTAAAGAGTTGATCGAGTTCAACTGGTTCTTGGGTAATGAAAGCTTGGTCGTGAGTGAAGGCATAGCCGGAGTGATTGGATCCCTGGTGGTCGGAGCGTCGTGGGGGAGGCGATGACAGGTTTGCATGGGGTTTTGGTCTTTCTGTTTCAGGTTTAGGTTGTGAACTCGAATTTTGAATTCGAGTTGTTTGTGAGTAGTGGGATGTCGGAGTGGATTATGGAGATGGTCGCCGGTGTAGGGAAGCCACCGGAGATGGCTAGGGTTGGCCGGAGGCACGGTGCATGTGCACCGTGCACTTTTGTTCTCAGGAGATTGCCTGGTATAAGCAGGGGAAACTCGAGAATAACTCGAGTAGGTATTGTATTTTGCTCGGAGGTGGGGGCTTGCTGACTCGAAGTGGACGTAGCACTTGCTCGGGTTACAGTATAGTAACAGGTTTAGTTCAGAAACCTATTACTCTGTTTGATTTTAAAATTTTAATTTAAAAAAAAACTGAATTTAAATAAAGTGAAGATCTAAATGAGATTTAAATTTAGTTTTGCAATCTGAATTTAGTTTAAATCTAAGTTTAAAAGTAGATTCAAGTTAAACTTGAATCTAGTTTGGGAAAAGTGAGTTTAAATTCAAATTGAATCAATAATATTAAAGTGTTTAAGAGAGTTTAAAGTAATTAAAGAATTTGAGTTAAAATAGAGTTAAAATGTAGTAGAGGATTTAAAGAGGGTTAAAAAGAAAATTAATTAAAAATTTGAATTCAAAATTTATTTGAATCTTAAGTTTTGGAAGCAAAGTTTATAAATTTAAATATTGTAAATAAGATAAAAGTTAAAGTTTATTTTAAATGATTAGAGATTAGAAAAAAAAATTAATTTAAATCTTTAAATTTCTTCTATATATGTATTCTTTAACATGTGGAATTCAAAGTTCTTAATTTGGTTAAAGATAGCTTAATTTCATTTTTAAACTTGAACTTAAGATGAAATTTGTTGTTGAATTTGAAATAAATATTTGCAATAGTATTTTATGAATGATAATTTATCGATTGTTAAGAGAAGTTTTATCTTAAAGTAAATTTAGTAAATTTATGATTTTAAATTTTCATTTAATTGTTAAGGTAATTAAATGAATAGTTTATTTAATTAAGATAATTAAAGGGTTTAAATTATTAATTTTAAGTTTAAGTTGATCAATTTATTAAGGTTAATTAATTTGAACTTAAGGATCATTAATTAGATTTAATTAATGATTAGTAATTAATTAATCAAGTAATTATGATATAATTAAGTTACAGTTATCACTATAAAAGTAATTAAAGAACAATTAATGAATGTGATTAATTAAGGAGAGTAATTAATGAATAATTACTAAAAGTGATTTAATTAATGATGAATACTTAAGGGAAGTAATTTAGGATTAATTACTTTTGAGTAATTAATTGAGAATTAATTGCTTATTAAGGATAATCATATCGAGGATGATTAATTAAGATGGAAGATTTCAAGATGATAAATAATCGGGGGTATGATTAATTAATGTTAAGCAAGCAGGATTTAAATAATCCAAGTGATTAAAGTTGGTAATTAATATAATTAGAGATTAATTAAATTAATTAGAAATATATATAAATATATATATATATATATATATATATATATATTAAATCTTGCTTATGATGATTGAATGATAATGGATAACTTAGGATTTGAAGATCTTTTGATGTTATATGTAATGTACTATAATATGATATGATGAATTGAACAATGAAATTGTAGGGTTATCTATTAATAATGAATTGTTGTGAGGATTATGATACCCTGCATTTAAATTGATTGTATCCACCTAAACTGTGTTTAAAATGATATTGGATTCGAAGAGACCGGAGTCGGGTATTAGTTAATACCCGAAACCACTTCGATTCTTATAGATTGATATGTGAAATTAATTGGTTGATATGGAATGATTTAAGTAAATTTGACCTTTTAATCTAGGTTTGGTACTTAGAAATTGATATGTGATGTAAGTGATGTCTATAACAGCTTGTGAAGTTTTAAATTGATATAAGTTGTCCCGGGTTTATATAAGTTGTATGTTTTTGTATTCCATGTTAGATGGGTTTACTCACGCTGGTTTCCAGCCTGACCCGGGTGTTACTTTGATGTAATGCTCGGGTCAGACCGAGTATTACAGATTTTCAGGTAAGGACGTTCTGGAGCTCAGGAGGTGAGCTGGATAGCAGGAACGTATGGAGCATACCGCTGCATATATTATAGATGTATAACTAGGACATGTTGTTTTGAACTGTCCAGTAATTGATAATGGTTGTAACTCTGATGTAAAAATGTAAATGTACTGATACAGCTCTTCTTTGTAAATTATTATCTTATTTGCTAATTATATTTTATCCGCTACGAATGTGAGATTGTGAGTTTGGGTTTCTGTTTCTTCTTCTTTCTCTTTCTTCTTTTCACTAACTATCCGGAAATTTCGGGATCAAAATTTCCAGGTTGTTACAGGTAATATTATTCATTAATATAACCATACATATATATTCAATACACTCAGATCTCAAATAAAACTTGCTGACCAACTTTATATAACAGATCGAACTATCAAAATATAACGTATTATATAAATATTATAACTGTAGACACGTAAAATTTACATATCTATTTAAACAAAGATTATAATATTCCACGCCTATTATATATAATCCTTGAAACGTGGAATGCAAGTACCTTGTATATAATAAATGTATATATTCATAATATTTTATAAAAAGCGAAAGGCCTGCAGACCCATCACTATACATAAAACAATATAAAACATGTATATAAAATGGCATAAACATCTATAGTAAAATATCAACTTATATATTAAACTCTTTTTTTTATTAGACATATACAAAAAAAATGTACATGCGTAAAATTTTATATTGTTATATAACTCAGATATGCCACTTTAAGCTTCTTTAGAAAACACACACACTTCATTAAAAATACAAAACTAGTACACACGTATATAATATGAGCTAATATATACTTTCAAAACAAATATAAAACAGCAAGGTTATAAAACAAAAGTTGTGCTCCCATTCACTCAAAGCTTAATATATAAATCGGTATATGCGCATATACACGCAAGCATCAGGAATAAATGAAGGGTAAACTATAAATATAAAAAGCCTGATAGTATATATTTAACTCAAAAGATCATTAGCTTATAAACTATATATGCTAAAACTATATAACTTGTAAACTAAACCTTAAAACAAATATAAATTTTTATAACTTTACACATCCAAAGTCAACCAAAAAATATATATATAATAGAATATCTCTTAATATAATAAAATATAATGCTATATATTACTACTTACCATATTATATGAAATACAGTAGCTACTTCTGAAGCAACAAAAAAATATATAACAATTGAATATACCTAATGTATCTACATACGTAAGCTTTATTATTAATATGAACTTACATACTCTTACTCTCGTATAAGACTAATATACAGCCTACATAGTAAAGCTTAATATCAATAGTTTTATATACATGTACGAACGCATATATGAGAAAAGGAAAGAAAAACTACTCACGGAAAAAATGGAGTTATAGCAGAAATGTATTCGGAGATGTAAACGGCATATGAGCTGTCATGTCGCCTTCGGCATTTGGAGCAGTGGCTGCTCACGGCACAAGGAGGACTGAGCTTTGTTGTGAGTGGAAGGCCAAGTCGGATCTGGGAGGTTAGTGGTCGGCATAGGCGCTTCGGTGGTGATTGCGTTTGGCGTGGTGATGGTTGTCGGAAGCAGAGTCGCTGCTCGGTCACTGGCTTGCGTTGGAGAGCGGGATGGAGCGGAGGTCGGGCTTGTTCATGGTGCATAGCGGCTGTCCATGCATAAATGTTTAAACGATTTCATGCATAAATCTACTTTTATTTATTTGCAATATGAGGGAGTGTTTCCATAAATATGAAGGCTATGGGGTGGGATCACAATGAAACAGAGAAGGAGAGAGCTGCGAGTTTGCATGTGGGGAGAGATAGGGCGGAAGAGAAAGAGTGGTAGAGTTAAGGTGAGTTTGATGGAGAACTGGTTGCAGTGTGGGTAGAAGGAAAAGAGACGTGAAAATGAACCGGTGCAAATGGATGGGTAGGCTTCATCACAAATGAAGATACAATTTCCAGTGCTACATTGAGCAATGCAAAAGCCAACCGTTTTGAATTCATAATGGCAAGAAGCTATTGGGTCTAACACAGTGAAAAAATGAAATGGTTAGACAAAAAGGCTCAAATTTTGGAACCGATACAGAAGGCGTTTTGCAAAGTGCAACGTACACCGGACTTTGAATTTTGACAATCGAATATACCGTAGAGATCAGTACGACGAGACGATCAAAACGGTATACGGATGTCAGTGGTACGGTTGAATTTTAAAAATTTTAAATTTTTATAATAGCGGAAAATGCATGAAAATCGTAGAAAAATAAGATCGACGGAGCTAAAGATGTCCGAATTTGGATAAACGAAAAATAGCGTTTGCTCAGAAGATGTTTTAGAATTTTTCTATATAAAAATATTTAGGTTCCGAAAACATTTTATTTTCATCGCTTTTTAACTGATTAAATTGAAGTAAATTTACATACGAAGTAAACTTTCATATTTTCGGACGAAAATTAACCAGCTGCTATGTTTAAATAGACGCATTCCAAATATAAAATTTATATTTCAAAATTTATCGTTTATATTTTTTTTCACACAAAAACGATTAATTAAATTAAATAAAATCATTAAAATATCTGGGTTGTTACAGTTTCGGTTCACCATTCTTCATTTGTTCATTTTAATTTTAATTTCGAATGCTCTAATATACTTAACTTTTGCGTACGGGTTTATGCGCGTTTTTTCCATTGGGATCGTATCAAAATTCCAGACACTTTGATGCTGGTTTGGACGAATTCGGAGATCGTTAGAATTTGGGCGCTAAATTCAATTTAATTTCAAAGATAAATGTTTTAACCCACTCACAACTTCTAAAATTTCTTATGTTTGTTAATTTTAATTTATGATGTGATTAGATATTTATTTGGGGCTGTTTGGTATATTTTAAATCGTTATCTCGGTTAATTTGAATTTATTTGAATTAAATCGTTATTTAATTTATTATTGAATTAAAATTTCCATTTAATTACCTATTAATGTTTGTTTTTTATTTATTTATATTTATTGATTGATTTGGATGATGATTATGTTGGACGTTGATCGTTGATATTGGATGAATGCATGTTGTATTTTATATCCTTATAAACTGCAAGTTCATTATGGGTTGAAATAATACATACCCGAATGATTTATAGATTTAGGAAAAATTGTTATGAGTTGAAATGATAGACTCGAGCAATTTTATGGATTTTATTATTAATTTGGGATTGCGGTTTGAAATAATGTATAACCGTATGTTATTAAATTGCGGATTGAAATGATAAATATCTGTATCACTTGACTCTAGGGTAGAGAATTATGTACGGACATCGGATTGGTTAAATTAAATGATTTTTAAATCCTTAAATTTTGGACTTTATTAAATGATATTTTGAAATGAAAATTTGATTTTATAAATTGAAGCATTATTGGAAAATCAAGTTTTACGTTTAAATGTGAATTAATTTAAAGTAATTTGTTTTAAGAAATTAAATTGGAAGTCTTAAGTTAAACTTGTAGGTATGGATGAAATTCTATCGAAATTGAGTTATTGAATTTTTTTAAAGACTACTTTGAAATATTTTAAGATTGGAATACGAATTGATATTTGAACATGGATTGAAATGAAATGAAATTCAATGGTTTATTGAAACTTATATATTTAAAGGGTTGAAATTGATTTGCTGAGTTGGGAAGTTTAAAATGGTCCAAATGTGTTAAAATGAAATGAATAGTTTGATTTGATATAGACTCCAAATTCATATTTTAATAATAAACTGTTTTAAAATATATTATTTTTAACTTTCTAATTATTAAGATTTTCAAATTTATTAAACTATTTAACCAATATTAACTATATAAATTCTTTTGATCTATTTTAAACCAATTTAATTTATTTTAAACTAATTAAACATTTTAATTTGTATTAAATATAATTAATCTATTTTCAAGCTATCTAATCTGTTTTAATTATATTTAATCTAATTTAAATCTAATTAACTATCTTCAATCAATTTAAAAGTATTTTACCTGTAATTAAACTATTTTAGAGCATTTTAACTATTTGTAACTATTTAAACTAATTTCTAAATTTCTAGACTAAGTGACGTGGATGAGTTTATCTTCAATTCAATTGGTTTTAAAAGAGAATAAGGTTAAACGATGTTATAACCTAGGTTGGAATCTAAATGTTGTAATTAATTGAATATGAAGGTTTCAAAGTGAGGATTTAACATAATTTGGAAATTTGCTTTTGAAAGAAATTGTGATTTTGGAAACGATATAATTTCAAGGACGGGTTTTGAGAATATGATATTTTGGTATAAAATGTGAAATGATTTTGAAAGGAAATATAGTTTCGAAATTATGATTTCAAAATGTGATATGATTTCAAAGGTGAATATGATTTCGAAAGTAAGTAATGATTTCGAAAGCGATATAGTTTGAATTGAATATGATATTTTGATATCAATTATGAAATGATTTTGGAAATGTAAAAAAACAACCTGGTATGTAATAAGCGATTGGTTGTTAAAGAGCCTCGGATTGGATGTTGTCATACATTATCCAATACCGAAAACCATTTGACAACCGTGTACGCGGTGGAGATTCCAGAATGAAGTAGGATGATTGGCGACGATCTTGTATGAGGTATATATGTGACGCCCCCCCTCTATACCCACGCTAGCCAAGAACACTCCGGAGTAGTGCTGTCAACTAGCACGGAGAATAAGGCTGTTGAGGAGCGACCATCCATGTAATTGCTTATCACACGGTGGCTATAAATAATCTTCGGAAACAAACATAGAAATAATCATATCACAAATCAGTCACAGATATCCATATCACAAAGGCGGAAGAAGATATGAATAAATAACTAACACATGAAAGTGTACATCAGAGTAGTGGTCAGTAAGATCCACGATAATACAAAAGAATAGCAACACGTGCTATACAAAAGAATACAACTATAAGTCTATATCTCAAGTGTATACAACAAAAACTGCTAATCTAAACAGTTAGCCAAAAGTCAGAGTGATGAATCCCTGGGAAGAAGTCAAGCAGAAGCACCTGTAACATCTCGGTCTGACCCGAGTATTATTTAAGAAAATAATAAACGGATCAGTCTAGCTATAAATATCAGATGACATGATATAACATAAAAGATATGGCATAAACATAAACATCCATAACGACATACCACTATAAGTATGTAAATAATGATCAACAGAAGATCAATCAATAAGAGATAATCAATATCACAAGAATCTTCTCAAAGATTCGAAGAGGGCATCATACCCTAAACTTGTACTCATAACAAGTCAATGACATAAATTCCAGAAATCAACACGAGAAATCCAGAAATCATAAAAAGGGAAAGAGGCCTATCACATGACGGTCCGAAGACCAAGGGGAGCTCCCCCGCATGTGTGAATGGAATCACACAGATTGAGGTCAAGACTAACCAAAAAGCAGAAAGGTATGTGTGAGTGGAATCACACAAGTGGTGTCTAGTCTAACCCTGCAATGAAAGAGACATCGCGCAATTGCTAGTCTAATTCATAAAGCGATCATCAAGATCAACGAGAAGTGTCAATTACACTAAGCTAGTAAATATAGAAGTTTAGCTTCATATCCCATAACCACTTGCTTAACTTAAATATTTACGAACAAACTGTAAATATTCACTAATAAAATTGTCACAAGAGGTTCAATCGAACAAGTCCAAGAATTAACCGACGAAGTGAACGCAAGCGTTTCATACCACTTGTTTTACTAAGTCGTTTAATTAGATTTCTCATCCGAGTGAGGTAAAGGCTTGTATATACTAATAGATTGGAAAACGATTTAAGAAAAGAGCTTTGTTATTAAAAATAGAGTTGAAATTGTTTGTTAAAAGAGTTTTGATATTTACTACTAGTATTGAAACCTTTATATTATAAAGTGACGAAACACAGAAGCAATTGTAGAAACAATCAGTCACAAAGATCGCATACGGAGATGCGAATAAAATCCAAGGAAATCAGCTCTATGTTTTTCAGATAAGATCCCCTACGGAGGGGGGGTCCAGGGGGGGTGGCAACCCCCCAAGGTGGGGGTGCAGGGGCAACGCCACCGCCTATGGGGTTCGACCTGCCCGGTCAGGTCGCGGGGGTCCAGGGGGCAGCGCCCCGACCAAAACGGTACGACCTAGTGAAGACAAAATGAGGTCTAACGACCTAAGGGGAATAGGGTCGAGCGACCTATAAAACTCGCGACCTAAAAGTTAGCAAGGTCGAACGACCTATAGAGGCATATGGTGCAGCGACCTAAAACATCGCGACCTAGTGAAGACCTAAGGGAGACGAGCGACTTATAAAACTCGCGACCTAAAAGTTAGCAAGGTCGAACGACCTATAGAGGCATAGGGTTCAGCGACCTAAAACATCGCGACCTAGTGACCTAACGGTTTAAGGGTCTTGCGACCTAACTGGAAACAAGGTCCAAACGACCTAACGACTTAAAGTGAAACCTGGCTGAGCGATATAAGGTCGGAGACGACCTACGACTTAACTCCGTGTGAGCGACCTACGACCTATGGTTGCTACGACCTAACGAGTTCCAATAGTGAAGGCTTAAGATCTAACGACCTAAGGGGTACGACCTAAGGTCTTACGACCTAACGTGTTGAGGTTGGACGACCTAACCAAATTGCATAGGCCATACGAGCTAAGGCCTAACGACCTAACTCCGAACGAGCTATACGCGAGTGACCTAGGGCGCTAACTCGCAAACGACCTAACGTTAACTCGCGAACGACCTAACTCCAGACGCGCCTTTTCAACGCGTGCGAGCTGAAGACCTGCCGACCTACGACCTAACTCCAAGCGACCTAAGGCCTAACGACCTATAGTGGACGAATGGGCTAAGGCCAGAAACGACCCAAATGAAGGTGACGACTTTTCCACGCGAACGACCTATAAATGCTGGGCGACCTAAGGGGGACAGAGCGACCTAAGCCAGAAATCCACCCCAAAACACTAAAAAGTGGAGTTTTTCGCCAATCCAATCCAAACCAAATGCAAATGTGCATGCAAACATGATAGGGATGCATTTCCAATAGCCCAAGATAGATATAGACTAGAATTGTGAGATAAAAATCTCACCTTTGCACTAAAGTTTATGAAGATGAATCTTGAAAGCAAGTAGAAGCAATCCAAAGCTTGAATCCAATATCTTCTACTTGAATTTGGAGTTGAATGTTGGATTTGCAATTGAATTTGTGCTTGGAGTTTTAATTTCCCATTCCCTCCACCATTAATGCCAAAGCTTGATTAGTTAGGAAATTTATAAAGAGTGAGGAGAAGAGGGTTGGAACTTGGGCTTAATAGGCTAAACTAACCCAAAGTCCAAAGCGGGAAAAGTTAGTGAAATTTCACTAACTCCAAACCTATCGATGTTTATACTTAAAAAGTTGTAAACGACATTTCGAACTCAATGGAAGTGGTCTCGAGTCCTAATTTTACCGTTTGCAAAAAGTAGCTTTTCGGACCAAAATCCGATTAACGAGTTAATATTTAGATAAAATATTTAAATACAAACTCGATAAATATGCGAGTTGTTACAATATATGTGAACCCAACTCTCATGAGTTGGCATAAGGTAGCTAAAACAGGAGCAATCGACGGACCAAGTGAGGTCATTCCTCCAATCGGGCACACTCCATCGATCTATATTCTGACTTTGTGATTTGTTTGGTGGCCAACCAAGATTTTTATTTGGGAATGTGTTCCGAGGTGGGTGGTAGTACCTGCTATGCGTTACCATCGGTTCGAAAGTGTAATTGGTATATCTACCTTGGCATTACCTAGTTGTGCCGGGTCACCTACCCTAGCGCGCCTTCTTTGAGTTTGTTTTGTACCATACCTATGGAGTGCCCTCTGACGACGTACAGTACGGGCTGGATTACAGTACTATACAGACTATGGAAACATATAAAATGTGTTAAAGGGATATGGTTAATGCCTTAACACTATATTAATAGTTTACTTTACTAATACATTATTATAATAGCGTATATTACTACATATTAGATAGTTTAACGGATGCTTAGGAGGTGTGAACACTACAAAAGAATTTTGAATTCCCTACATCAATTTGGCGTAGGGACAGCGTAGGAAAGCAAATTTTCCTACGCCACCCCTACGTCAAAAATAAAGTTGAAAAACAGTGCGTCACAAAAATTCCCTACGGCTTCCCACGCCGATTCCCTATGCATTCCCTACATCGCATTCTTTACGCCTTACCTATGCCACATTCCATACATGTTCCCTACGCCGAATTCTATACGCATTACCTACGCCAGATTTCATACACATTACCTACGCCAACTTCCATACGCAATCACTATGCCATATTCCATACGCCTTCCCTACGCCTTCATCCATACGCATTTACGCCTAGCCTTCTTCTTTTTAAAAGTGCAAAATTGAATTATTATTACAAGTTTCATACACCTTCCCTATGCCACCGTACACTAAAATTCAATATGATCATATTGTATTCATATTCGTCTACCTCACATATCGCAATAAAATCTAATTAAATCGAACATCAACAACAGAAAACATTAAATATATTATCACTACACCATAAACGATATTTTGATACGGCTTTTAGCCGTATCTAATCTTATTAGATACGGCTAAAAGCCGTATCAAAATATGCCAAGCTTAATATTTCGATACGGCTTTTAGCCGTATCGAATTGTCACTTCTAGTTGATACATTAGATACGGCCATTAGCCGTATCTTATTGACACATTAGATACGGCCGAAAGCCGTAATCAATATCCAATATATAATATTATAGACCTATTCATATCCAATATATAATCAATAATCGTTACGAGACATCAAAACAAATAATATTATAGACAATGCACATTCAAATGATTCAATAGTCCGCATTGCAGTGCATAATAACTTAACAATATCATTACATAATATCGTTACATAACACTAGCATTTAGCACATTAATATATCGCTGGCATTACAAGTCTTTATATGGTTGCAATTCAAGAATCATAGTTAACGATAATGATAATCATAGGAGATTGTATTGTTATATAATAACAGTAGCAAACACAAAAGGCCTACATTTTAAAAAATGCACACACTCCATGCCAAGGAAATGCCCAACACCTTTGAAGTCCTCAAATCTTGGTACAACTGAAAAATCATTTGAGAAGGAATCGTACACCAATAAACTTGTCATACCTGCAACCAAAAATAAGATACAAATAAGCATTCACATTTTGTACTTCGGTGTAACAGTTAACTATAAAAGAAATAAGACTCAAAGGAACCCTGGATAGAGTCTCAAGTTGAGAAGTAAGATGTGCGCAGTTGTTATACTGCATACTTAGGAAAATAAAAGGTTTATTTTATTGCTCCTCTTAACAAGTTCACGATGTATTAGGATATTGCATAATAAATTCCATCCTCTGCGACAATTATATTCTTTACACAGCAGATATGCATCATCACACTGCAGCATCTTCTGCAGCTCCTTACGTCTAACCTGTTCTTGCACCAACTTCACAGAGTTGCACTTCTTCAGTTGTACAGTTTAATCCATTTTAGCAACAAGGCTTCACACCCCGCAGTGATGGATTATATTGCATGTCCTCTGTTTGTTCCAAACAGCAGCTGTGGATTCATTATTGTGATTATCTAAGTAGATTTATTCTTTCGAGGATGTATCATAATTGTAATATATTAGCAGACCTGGCTATTAGCAAACAGTGTAAATATATATTATGGTAGTCGATGTAGGTTTATTCTTGTGTGGATCATCAAAGGGATGATCTCATGTATAATTGCAATTGCTAATAGCCGCTAGTCATTTGTATGGTTCAGTTGTATGTTCATCTAAGGGATGATCTCATAAGACCATTACGAGCACATTAGTAATGATAATACTTAAACATTTTTATATAATACAACAAAGAAATTACCAACATCTATCCAAAATTAAATTACTACAAAAGAAAGCAAGAAAACAGTTAGCGACAAACCAAATGCTCCCATCTTTATGTTTCCCTATTTTGAATGTTGAAATAAGACAACAGATGTTTGTAGATTTATAGAGTATAGGAATTATGAATGCAAACAAACAAAAAGTGTAAATAAATGTCATTAATATGGAAAGATTTGACTAAACAAAGATTATGTAAGATACCAGATGTTATCAATTTAAGTCGACTAATGAATGATGCCATTGTCATCTGGGTTAGCTTAGTTGTTTGATAATTTAAACTACAAGACCAAAGGAACGAGTTTGATTATCGAGATCGGCACTTACTAACATTAATGGATCATTTTTAAAAAAGAAAAGAAAAAAGTCAATTATTTTGATGTTGTTTGTTTTTTTAAATCTTAAACCATTTATCCAAAAATAAATGTTTGGAAATTTATTGGTGTATAATAAGGAAACTAAGAATGTGAACACAAGCTTTCAAATTTTCACGAGAATACACAGTTCTCTTTTTGCAACAACTCCATTCACTTAAAGTATTCATGCAATGTCAAAAGGTAAACTTTGCTTTACAATAATTCTAGCAGACCGTCTCTAGGAGCAATTAAGCTTAACAAATAATCTTTTGACTTTTAGCTTTTCCAAGTTTGTAGTTACATTCACAAGCAGAAGTTTCAAATGTACTATAGAACCATCATAATTCAAATTGTTCAATACATTACTTTATGAAACACATTATTTTGCTATATTCGAAGTCAACTGAACACATGAAAATGTCAGTTACGTCACAACATAGGAAGAATCTGGATAAAATATAAGAATGAACTATAAACCTTTGGAATATAAAGATTATGAACACTACCAACTCAGTATTAATTGGTTTGAACTTGCAAGTTTGTTGCAGTTACTCCTATTATAGTCTATCAATTTGCAAGTTAGTTGAAATTGCTGTACTCGGTTGACAGATCAAGCAATGTATCCGACTTCTAAAAAAATAAAGCATATATGAGTTACATTGTAGAAACTTAAAGAAAAGACATACTTTTTCCAAAAATAATTTTTGAATGTATAATTTTAGCACTTGTCCTAGTTGGTTTTTAATTACCTTGGACTTTTAGGTGCCAGTTATTATTTTCGTATTTATCTGAAGATGCTATAGAGCTCATACCTCTGGGCTTTGGCTTTTGACTGTAGACTCTCGGATGTTGAGGGAAGCTGTTATAACAAGTTGAAAAGCTAAAATAATATGTCTTATTGTTTGGGTAAATATTACATACAGATGCATGGGCTACTTGAGTTGCTTTGAGCTATAATTATAATTGAGCTGCTTCGGGCTTTTGATATTTACTTCAAAATTCATAATCAATAATTAATAGAACATCAGCTTTGATAATAACCGCATCACAGCAAATCCGTCTTCGTCGTCTCGTTATTACTTACATAATGTCGAAAGCACGTCGTGCCTTGATAAAAATTATGATATAACACATTTGTAATAACATCTAGATTATAGTTTGACCTGACATACAGACACCTTTGAGTCTTTGACACCCTACACTAGGAGTGTAGCACACTTACCCATGTAGTAGACAGTTAGTAGCAACATTGTTAGTTGTGCTAGCATTTTCTTAGCAGGAGAAAAAACAAAAATTGAGGTATAAACTTAATTCTTACGTATTCACTAGTCATTACCAAAAAATACATCTAAAACATACTGATTTTTGAAGTTCCTATTTATAAACTTTTTGAAATTGCTTATATAATTTTTTGTCAGCTAAATATTTCACCCTATAACACTACTTTTTGGACACTTTAATATGATACTTACCTCATTAAAATCGTGTCAATAAATTCCGAGTGAATGTTAAGAGGAACGTGTGGAAATCAGTATAATAGCATACTAAACATGTTTTGACTATGTTGATTTAGTAGAAAATATCAAACATCATCAATTGATGTATTCAAGTCTGAAAATAATTTTGATTGCATGAATCTAGACTAAAAGTCAAAAAAGAAATATTCGTCTCGTGATACAAATTTGGATTAAATCAGATGGTGACATGGATAACTTCTTACATATATCACTTGTTGGAGTTCATCTAATAGCGGTTAAGGGATGACAGTGATCTAGTGCTTAGTCTTTTGGGTATGTGCAACTAATTTAAAACAGGGTCAAAAATTACAGTAGATTATTACTCATTAATATGTTGTAATGCATTTATCAGTGAATAAAAAGTACAACATGTGCAAATTGACCTTTCTAACAAATATTTTTCATATGCTTTTCAGATGGTAGTACATAAAGTCCAAAGTAATAATAATTAAAAAAGAAAGTGTATTACCATTTTATTTTTTTAAATAAACGTGACAGCTTTCCTTTCACCTTTAACATAAGATTTTAGTTGATTTGAGAATCAGTAGACAATACTATGTACTTGTGTAGTTGTGGTGTGCGAGAAAGAGTAACTTTAACTGATCTTTTTATGCAAACTACATGTGAATTAATATGTTATGAATTCCTATGATTTAACATAAGTGTAAAATGTTGATTTTTGTTTCCAATATACTATGATTTTAAACATTTAATTAATTTTAAATTGTTAAAATATATGGACTATTTAAATTTCAATAAATGGAACTCAAAATATAGGGTTTATTTTAAACATTAGCACCAAACTGTTTCCAAAAAAATTGCCATTACAACAGCGCCATTTTGTAGCACCAGAGTAATGTCTATGCATTACCACTCTCCTGATACTTGGCTTGCGCCATTAACAACAATTTTATCCACTTATACAACAATGTCAGAATAATATACAACATTAGCACCAAACTGTTTCCAAAAAATTTGCCATTACAACGACGCTGTTTTGTAGCACCGGAGTAACGTCTATGCATTACCCCTCTCCTGATACTTGGCTTGCGCCTTTAACAATAATTTTATCCACTTATACAACAATGTCAAAACCATACACAATGTCAGAACCATATACAACATTAGCACCAAGCTGTTATATAAGCCTATGCCATAAAAAGAAAGTGACATGTCTTTAATATAAACATAGGCATAGAGAATATGTAAGCAAAGCATAACAAGCACATGCATGCGTCAGGTTTTTGTTTTTTTCTTTATATAGCAGCATGTAATTTTCGAAACCAACATATGCTTATATGCAAACTCTTTTTTTTTTAGTCCATTTGTTTTTTTTACTCTAAGACTATAAAAATGAAAGCATGCTTACTAAAATAGGTTGAATTCCAAGTATCAAAACAAATTGAAATTTATATGTATTGCTGCTCTTAAAAAGGTTTTGGTACTAAGTCTGTAAGACAAACTACTACCCATTCATTCATATATCATGTTTAATAGTTATATAACTAAAGTTTCAACAGAATTTATAATGCTCTCAAGCTCACAAAGACATCACAAGCTATCCAAAATAGTAGATCAACTAACATACATTTCAGCAAAAACAAGACGAACAAATATACGGGAATATAAACTCACTAAGTAAAACAAAATCCTGGAACCAAATTGGTTCTAGTTTGACAGTCGACGACATTCTTGAAGCCAATGAGGCTCCAGGTTGGCTTCAGTCGATGGGGATTATGAGTTTCGGCGAGTAATACTTCATATTGATCAGCTACCATGCAATACAACAAGCATGCATACATTCATAATTAGACAACCATCTACTAGTTCTAGTGTTTTACTTTACACTAAAAAATAGAATTTTGGTTTATGCTTAACTTGACAAAGGGTTTTATCCTACAATAATTAAGATTATCAACAAACAACAATTCTAGTTAATGCAATCAGATTAAATTTAGCATAAACCCACTGTTGGATTTATAGAGATAGATATGTCATCATAACCTTAACAATCAACACTATCTGGCTCAGACTATCAACCAACTTATGAATTTAACACTTCATTCTCTTCCAGACAGGTAGGGTTTTCAGTCCTAATCAACTTATGAATTTTTCTTTTTGAATTCGAATCCATTCATCTCCTAAAATCCATGGCTTTTGAATTTCAAGTAAAATTGATACTAGTTGAATATCAAGCATCTTTTAAATTTCAAGCCTTAATCAAGATCGATTGATTTATCAAAAAATTTGTACGCAAGTTGTAAACTCGATGTTTCACTTGATAATTTCGCAGTAAACTGTAATTTATTTTTATTAACTTACTTTTTATTAGAGAATCACATATTATCACAAAATCATTTGGCTTTCTTGACGCGGAAGAAGAAAATGGGTATCGATCTCATTACCTATGGCAGGAGCAAGAAGACGAAGCGCATAGCGACAAAATCTGACGAGATATACCTAAAGCCCACTTGATCTCATTACCGATGGCAGGAGGAAGAAGAAGAAGATTTATAAGTTTTTAGCGAGAAGGACCGGAAGTAAGTTTATTGCTGGAAATAAAAAAAGGAGGGAGGGTGTGCGTTTTGGGGAAAATTTTCCCACGAAAAGAGGCACAGATTTTGATACGGCTATAAACCGTATCAAATGTTAATACGGCTTACAGCCGTATTAAAAAATATAAATACGGCTATAAGCCGTATTAAAATTTGATACGGCTTATAGCCATGTCAACTGTGCCGCCTATGGTTGCGCCAAAATCCTATCTGTGGTGTAGTGTATACAACCACATGAAAAAATAGTAACTATATATCTCATTGAAAATATTAATGTAGAATGCATATAATGATCAAATTACCATAAACTTGTTACAAAAGTATTTAAAATGCATCATGCCTAACAAAAATAAAATAATATTGCTACATAACTCCAAAATAGTTGTTTTATCTAATTCAAACATTATACAATGTACGTTATGAAAATAGAACATCAAACCCACAACCAAAATAGCTCATTAATTTGGTCATATCTATGGTCCTTACTCTCGCCTCAACCCATGTATAAACTCCTGCACGGAACTCGTATATGTTGATTAATATAAAAAGACGAGGTACCATATAGTTGATATTTGTACAAATTAAATTTCATAGCTTTGGATTACTTTACTTCATGCTAAATGTAGCTATATGGAATCAAGTATAATAGCATTCTAAATGTCACACAATTCAAGTTCGTATTAATTTTATATCAAGCAACTTTTAGTTGGCATAATGCTACCAAATTAAATATAAATGTCCTCTAAATCCCAACCGATAAGATGTTTTATTTATGTTTAAGCAAGCTTAGCAAGTACTGTTCTCACATAAACCTAGTACTTGTTGAATCCACCTATGTCAAAAGACTAATATCAATGGATCCTGATTCTACAGAATATTTGGTGAAAATCTATGTTGCAAGATAAATACTTTTATAGTTTGATTTATTAAAAGAATTATGTCTATTGGATTGATGTGCATTTGAAGTTTGAGGTAGGTTTTCAAAATTAAACATAGATGTATAAATAAGATAAAAGATATTTAACTTCAGATTTATGTATCATCATTTTAGTTTATGTTTATCTATGTATTTTGAATCACTATTTTAGGTTAAGTAAACTTCTTGGTTTGACATCAGGACGGTGTAGCAGGACCGTAGTGGAGGAGTTTTCAGTACATGTTTGATTTTGTTCAGAGGCGAAATGTTGTTATAGTTATTTCTTAGATATGTTTCTTTGTCTTTGAAAAACCTTCCGTTCATAACAAAATCATAATTTTAAGCAACAACAGTTGAAGATGCCCTTACCGAAAACATTTTTTGGAGGCGGTCATGCTCTCAAATACGAGCAATGATTAAGTACCCATCCTCGAATACAAGCAATAGCATTCCAATCCTATTTCTTCTTATCTGAATCATACATGATACACTTTAAACTATTAGTTTTGTTTAATGCTACAGTAATATTGCTTGCTTTGAATGTTATTTATTCTTGTTAGTATCATAGTATCTCAGCTTTGAATCAAATTTCATCATTGTTTGAATCTTCAGTTATCTCGTCTAAAACTTGAGAGATATGTTTAAAAAATTTACACTCATGGCATGTCAGCATGTGCACATCACATATACTCCATCCATATACTACGCATGTAAATTCATTTACATCCAATATTTATTTGACTTGAGGTGAAAACATACTATAAAATATAAACAACATGTGTGCATGTCCTTTATAAGAAAAGATAATTAAAGTCTAAATTGTGACGACCCGGAATTTTTAGACATTTGAAAATGAAATATTTAATTGATTTTAAATATTCAAAAGGTGAATTTTAAACTCGAATTTCAAATATCACTATTTATCGGATAATTTAATTATTAAATTTAATAATTTCAAGTTGGGTAAAATATTAAATCTTGATTTTTAAGCTTGTTAAAAATAATTTAAAGGCTTGTTAAATTTATATTGATAATACTGAAGGTTACAGAACTTTTAAAATTGAATTTAAAAGTGTTTTGTTCAGTTTTGAAAATATATAGTTTAAATTGATATTTAAAAATAGCCTTCCGAGGCACAGTCTCGGAATTCGAAGAAACCAGTTCCATTGGGTCCGCAATATGGAATTATTATCGGATTTCAAATTTTGGAGCTTTCGGAGTTGGTGTGTGAGCATACGACATAAAAACGCGCTGAAATTTTATATCGAAAATTTAATATAGTAACTGAGTCCAAAAAGCTATCTTCTCTATACGATCGAATTAGGACTCGAAACCTTTTCTATTTCATTCGGAATAGGGGTATAACATTATGAACGCTGAGCGCACGCGACGATAGGAGTCGAGATTTTGGGCTACGATTTCGTGACGTTTTAAAATTTGAAATTTAAATAAGTATATAATAATTGTCCAGTCAAACAATTTCACGTCAGTACTTTCCCTTCAAGTCATATATAACGGCAGCCCCTCCTGCACGCTAACCTCTTTTCCAAATATCGTGTCCCTTTTTATCTTTTATCGGCCAAGCTTTCTTTCGTTGGAATTAAGGAAAAAGAATCAACAATGGCCGAAACTTTTCGAAAAAATAATAATACCACATCTTCCCTTCTTTAGAATTATCCTCTTCTATTTTTGTATGTGAGCCTGAGACCTGCACTTTCCCCAATTCTTGAATTTCTGCCCTAAAAACGCGACCGAGGAAAACAAAAGCAAATAAACGATCGTGTTGGCATGCGGGCGAGTGTGGCCATAACCTAGGCATGGATCAATAGGGGACGGGCAAGGCGACGCGATGTTGGGCTGGAGAGATTTAGGGCGATTGGCATTCAAAAGGTGACTGGCTTTAGGTAATGGACGGTGTGGGCATGCGTCAGTGAGGGGAAGGAGGAATTGATCATGAAGGTTGTGTTGGCAGATGGTGGCTGCGATGTGGAAGCTTGGCTGTGTGGTTGGTGCAGTCGACCTCGGCATGGCAGCGACGAAGGCATTTGCTAATTCGGTCGTACAAGCGTTGTTTCGATTCTGGTGGGCGCAGCTTGGAAGTGGAGGCTCGTGCAGGGTCGAGACAGCGATGGTGCTGCTGGAGCTTGCGGGCGGGGTGGTTGTACGACTTTCTCTTGACAGAAGTAATATAGGTTTCACAAATCGAGAATCAAGCCGAAATAGGAAATGGATTGCAAACAGCAAAGCAAATGTGAGTTAATCTCACTCAGCTGAATTTAAATTTAAATTTAAATGATTGAATTTAAATAATTGTTTGAATAGTTGAATTGATTGATGTGCTATAGTATGGTATATTTTGGAATGGGCTGATTATATTGTGCTAACATATGTGGATGCAGGGAAAACAGGTTAGAGGGATCCAACTGGATCCCTCAACATTTGTTTACATTATTAAATTCCCTCTGTTGTGATTAATTGATATTCTATGTTGAATTATATTGGAATATTGAATGCTATGGTTTGACTGGATATATTTGGGTATAATGAACTACCAAAAATATATAAATCGGATTTTGGAAAGAAAATAAAGAAGTAAATTTCTAAGCGAAATAATTTTAGAGAATTTGAATAAATTTAAGAAGGAATTGGATAGAAATGGAGGTTATATTAAAACACTAATAAAAAACTCCGAGTATGAAAAGGAAAGGGATTTGGAATAACAGTAATTCATGAATTATAAAATTAAGTGATATTATTTAAATGGAATAAAGAATTATCTTAAGATTAAGGTTTAAATTTATTTAGAAGTATTAAGAAGTAACTTGAGAAATTTAAAGTTTGTATTCTCAGTTAAAAATTGTAATCAAGGATTTAAATCTGAAATTAATGGATTTTGAAATATAAGGGAGTAAAACTGAAAATCAATTTGGAAATTGATTTAAGTATTTGAATTGGAGACTTAAAGAAGAATGTGAAGATAAGTATATTTCTTTGGATAACCAAGTACGTTTAAATATAAGTTAAAAGTTTTAAGGTTGTTTTGAAAAGCAAGTTTTGGAAAATTTATTATTCTCATATTTAAATTCTAAAGTAAGTATTTCCTTTAATCTATTATGATAGTAATTATTTAAAGAGTGAATTAGTATTTTGTTTTAAAGGTGAAAATATAGTTTTTATATTTTATAAAGTAACCTTATTTTCAAATATTCAAATAGTATATATTTTTAACCAATTATTGAAGTAGTTTTAACTTAAATGTTTTAAAGTATATTCCAAAACAAACAATTTGTTTAATCTATTTTCCTAATAATTATTTAAAGAATGATTTGGTATTTTGACTAAAGAAGAAATCTAATGTATTCCTATAAGGTAACCTTATTTTAATTATTTCTAGAGTATTATTTTAAATTAAGTATTAAAGTAATTTTTCTAAATTAAATGATAAATATATTTTTCAATAAAGTGTTTTTAAAATTGTTTTTAAAATCCAGTTTTGTACTTGGTGATTTCAGTGGAGATAGAAAATATTTGGGAAAGTTTATTCTGGAAAGAAAGAATGGTTTGAAACTGTTTTCAAAAGGTTGAAAATAGGAATATATCTTGTGAAGATATTTTTGAGATTAATAAATAATTTAGAAAATTATTTATTGGTGGATGGATGTTTTGCATATTAATTGATAGTTAAATAACCGACTATCAATATTGGAGAAAAATGCGTTGATCGTTTCGAAGAGACCAGGATCGATATTTATTTCTCGAAAACCACTACGATCCGGTTTGTACGTTTCGTGGGAAATGAGTTTGGATTTGAAGATGGAGCAGTGAAGTTCAAGGGATGGTCGCTACTAATCCTGAGGATATTTCCAAAATGGATGTAGTAGGAATAGTGCCTTCGGTTTCGTTCAAACACGGGACGGACTTGTATGGATGAATGCTTGCGAAACATCGTCAGCTGGACGATGGGCATTCTAAGGGATATGTTCTATAAAGGTAACGCTTAGCCTCAAGCCTCATCAAATGGGAATGACTGAAAATCAGGGGTTATGCAGCAAGGCTAGGTGGGTAGCACCCAAGCAGGGTGAGGTCATCCCTGTCTAGATGTCCATTTTTATTTCGGCTTAGTGGGCGGTTGTTGATCCCAACCGCGGGGTGATCTCACTTGGGATTATCCAGTAAGGGGTAATCCCGGTCTTGTGTTGCAGAGGAGCGGGCGTACTCCTCGGTACTGTGATCTAGGCCACATACTGTGACAGGTGGTACTCCACTGCCTATTCATTAGTTGGAAATCCATTCTCCCTACGAGCCTTGTACGAGTTTTGTTTGTAATACTCACTCTGTGGCTAGTAGCTGGAATTTAATATATGTAAAAATTTTGGCTATTTTATAGGTATTTATATATAGACCCTATTATAATATCAGAGGATTTCTATAAAAAGGGTTTTAGCTATCGTAAGGTAAAAACCTGACATGTTTATTTGTGGCGTGGTCTTACGAGATGTTTTTGTTTTCAAAAAGGATTTTTGAAACTTTAAATAATCAATTGGGTGTGATTTTCTCACGCCGCTAATCTAGACTGACTCGGGTGTTATTTAACTATAATGCTCGGGTCAGATCGAGTATTATAGGATACATGATGTGATGCTGTAGAGCTCAAGAGACGAGCTGGGTGACGATACGTATATCCGTACTTGTTGTACATATACATTCCGCTGTGTTGAGTAGTTGTGTATCCAGTTGTATGTTATTGATGGTGAGTTGTAATTGATGTACTATGATGATGTAATATATAAATAGATATATTTGATTTTGTGTAAAGATATATTAATATCTATTATATTTTATTCCGCTGCGATGGTTAGACTCTGTTGTTGTTTTCTATTATCTTCTTCTACCTCTTCTTCTTTAACCCAAATGGTTCATATTTCTTTCACAACTTGAGTTGATTTAGATAGAATAGAGTTGACTCAAGGGGTGCGGATTTGCCGGCTGTTACAGTGGTATCAGAGCTTAAGTTGGTGATAACCTTGGCTCTGGTGGGAATTACTCATTTAAATTAGAGTCCGTAATACTCTAGAATGAGTTTGAGCTATTAATTGATATGAGCGCGTATTTGTTAGTGAATATAAATTGTTTTAATATTGTGTTGATTGATTTATTGAGTGGCATATGAACCTTCGTTGGCACAGTCTGCGCAACTGTATTGAAGGGGTTTCTAAACACTTGAATAGAACAATTGACACGGTATTGTTTTAAATGTGGGTGAATGCAATAATTTTACCCAAAATATATTTTGATATAAAGAAAAGTTTTTGTAAACTATTTTAGCTAACATATGGTTGCTTGGATGTTAGAAATGATAATATTAAAGTATTATCATTGTTAAGTGAATATTTAACTAGAAGTTGAAAATATAACCAAAGTTTAAGGGAATAAATTCATTATAAAATGAAATTCATAAATATGAATTATAAATGTAAATTATAAATTGAAATATAATCAAATGGAGATCTGTATAAGCATAAACTATACAAATGAATTATAGTTAAAAATTGATTTAAGCAGGATTTGGAAATTTAAATCCCGAAGATTTGGAAGTATTTGAAGATAAATAATAGTATTATTGTTTTGGAGGTATTTCTGAAGGAAAATATGTTTTGAATGGATTTTGAAAGTGATATAGCATTGAAATCACTTGGATTATTGGAAAATAATTCTGATGATGGCGGCCGCATCATCAGTATTCATTTTCGGATTACTAAGTGAATGGATTGCTACCAAATTGATTTGTTCAGAAAAGCTAGTTGATTTTGAAAATTTCAAAGGAAATTTGTTGGGAATAAAACCAGGATTGGTTTGACTTTTGAGAAGTGTGATTTGAGATGTCGGGGATTTCAAATAATTTGAAACCAAAGCCGGGTGTTTAAAAATCCTAATGAGATAGTGTTTACTTATAAAATGAGATAATTTTTAAATCAGGAAAGGAATATAAGCTTTGAATGTTGGAATTTAATTTAAAGGGAAAAGTTAAAAATGAAATAAGCTTGGATTGAGGAAATAAAAATTTAACTGGATTGAAATTAATTGGATCGGCTGAAATAATATCCACTTGTATTCGAGTTTAGTTGAAACCGAATTGAGTTAAATAAATTTGAGTTAAAATAAAATTGAATTGGAATAAAAATTCAATTGAGTTATTGAATGGAATTAGATTCTTATCTGAATAAATGGAGAAATAAGTTGGATAAGGATTGGATTGAAGTAAATAAATTAGAATAACTTATAAAAGAATCAGAATTAAAAATCCATAGAATAAAATGTGCTTGGATTATAAATAAGTGTAAAACTCGAATTTAAAATAAAAGATGAAAACATTTAAGCCTATAATGAATGAAATTGTGACTTATAAAATTGAAAAGTGGGATAGAAAAAACCAAAATAAAAATATTTTTGGATGAACTGGAAAATAAAACAAAAATCAAAACTTGAATTATAAAATAAATTGAACTAAGAAAATTAAATGAAGTGGTATTTGGAAATAAAAATCAAGTATTGAATTTTAACCAGAGGAAGAACTAATTAGATAATAAATTCGTTAATGAAATATGTAATGGAAACCTAATGTAGTTAAATAAAGCTGAATTGTGAATTAATAATGAAGATTAGAAATAAAACTCATGTTATGAATCAAATTCGACTTGAATCATTAGTGAAGAAAATATAATTGGAAGTGGTCTTGCAATTAATTAAATGAATTAATTAAACGAATTGAGAATGTAATTGAATTGTGAGTTCATGAAATTTGGTGGTAAATTAAAAATGGATAGTGGATTCAGAACTTGAGTTATAAATTAAAAATTTAACGTGAAGTGTTAACAAATTAAATATAATTGGAAATGTGTCGAATAAAGGAAAATGAAATAGATTAAAATAGTAATGGTATGAATTGCAAATAAAATCCAAATCAGTGGAAATAAATTGGATGAGTTGAATCTGAAAGTTAAAATTTTATAATAACCAATCAAATGAAATTGCAGATTTAAAATGAAATTTAATTGAAATAGAATTAAGTTGAATAGAAAAGCAAATTTACTTGTAAAATGAAAATGAGCTTAAGTATAAAAATTTGAATAAATTGAAGTAAATTAACTTAAAACTAAACAAATGAAAGAGTTGAATTGAATTCAACTTAAACTAAGTTTAATGATATTGGGTTGGATTTAAATCAAGTGGAAATAAATTTAAATCGAAATAGAATTCGGTGAGTTGTATATATATAATACTTAAGGAAATGAAAATTTAAAATGGATTGAGTAGATAAACTAATTATATTGAATAAATAAATGCATGGGATAAATAAGAATCAAATGAAAGTGAACTTAAGTTTAAAGTGGAGTAAACTGAGTAAATTAACTTAAGTTGAGAATAATTAGAACCTCGACTATGAGTAAAAAAAAATGGAAGACTATTAAATTAAAGCTTGATTTGAATTAATTCGGGAATGGTTAGTAATATGCAAGCCTGGAAAGGGTCGAGCTAAATAAATGGCCGTGAATGAATTAAAATAAAAGGGAAATTTAATTGGTAATGAAGATGAACCTAAGTTGTTACTGGTTTTGAATGAACTAGTTTGGTTAATAAAATGAAATGCAAGTGAATGGATTCAAATTTGAAATGCAATGAAAATGGGAATATATGGATTGTGAGTAAGCTTTCTAAAGTATAAATTGAGTTGAAATCCATTTAAATTGGTTATAAAACATAAGTACTTATTTATTCACGTAGATCTCGTCAAATTGCATAGAATAAAGTGTCATTTGATGTAAATGGAAGTAATTAAAATGCTATGAATTGATAGTAGTAAGTAAATTGATTTTGAGAGCAATTGAATTAAATATGAGTTCAGTTTGCTTAAAAATAAATTAAATGTAAGCGGTTGAGTTTTAAACCATTCAAATTGATGAAGTTGTATACGAATGGGTTGAAAACCATTCAAATTGAATGAAAATGGTTTATAAATTAATTGGAACAGTGGAATTAGTATGAAAATTTTACAAGTTGCTTACGGAAGAATGTTTGGTGTGAATTTCTTTTAGAATTCATATGTTTAACTATTGCAAATATGTGAAATGTTGTTAAACATCATATATATGGCACTTACATGTTTAAATTGAGTAAGTACAGGTACCTGGAAGCCGTGTGGCTGAATTTGGGTTGCACTAACTACTAAATAAATAAGTTGTTTGCTTATAAATGCTAAATAAGGTACGCCTACGCAATAAAATAAGGAATATGAATTGTTTTTGGTTTTCCGACCATGTGAGTCGATGTATATATATTTATCTCTTTTGTCAAATTGCAAAAGCTCCTCCGTACAAAGGAGACTCTGTCAAAAATTTTCAAAAATTTTGGAGTTAGAAATTTTTTGAAAATTTTGGAAAATTTTTGTTAACGACAGAACGATTTCAAACTAGGAATTGAAATAAATTAGTAAATGAGACTAATATAAAATAATGACATGAATCAGTATAAATGAAAAATAAAATTTAAATATTCAGAGTTAAAGATAAATTGAATTCGTATGGAAATGAAAGAATCAATTTGAATAGAAATAGATATAAACTAAAATGGTAAGGTGAAAATAAATGTAAGAAACATATAAAATGCTTATACTAAACTTAAGAAAGAAATGGTGAGTTCTTAGTTGGAAATTGATCTTCAAATAAATTCTAGGTTAATATTTGAATGAATGAATATTGACATTTGGAAGGAAGTCGATAAAATGTTTTTGATTATTGTGATTGGATATTAGTACTAAGCGGGATATACAGGTATTATAAAAGGAAAAAGGAAAATTGGTTTTGAATTCAGAAGATAAATTTGAATTGCCCGACCAAAAAGGTATGTGTTTAAATTTTGGTATGAAACTTGATTGGGTTTTTGGATCGAGCCACTTGGCCTTTTGTTTTCTTTTGGATTTGGGAGGCCGATGAGCCATTTTGTAGTTGTACCGAGCTAGCCGCGCAAAGGAGACGCTGGCAAAAAATTTCAGAAATTTAAGAAGTTAGAAAATTTTAAGAAATTTTGATAATTTAAAAAAATTAAGTTTAAATTTAAATTGGAATTGTTAAGTAAGTAATATTGTTTGGGACTTATGGATAAGTTTGAAAAGTTAGAAAGAGAGTTAGTATGTCTTTGATCGAAAGATTTATTTTGACAAGTTGTTAAAAACTATTCGGGTTGAGAAAATAGTTAATGGGTTATGGATCATTCTTCCTAACCAGTAATTTTGGGGATGAAATTCTTTTAAGGGGGGAGGAATGTGACGACCCGGAATTTTTAAACATTTGAAAACGAAATATTTAATTGATTTTAAATATTCAAAAGGTGAATTTTAAACTCGAATTTCAAATATCACTATTTATCGGATAATTTAATTATTAAATTTAATAATTTGAAGTTGGGTAAAATATTGAATCTTGAGTTTTAAGCTTGTTAAAAATAATTTAAAGGCTTGTTAAATTTATATTGATAATACTGAAGATGATAGGACTTTTAAAATTGAATTTAAAAGTGTTTTGTTCAGTTTTGAAAATATATAGTTTAAATTGATATTTAAAAATAGCCTTTCGAGGCATAGTCTCGTAATTTGACGAAACCAGTTGCATTGGGTCCATAATATGGAATTATTATTGGATTTCAAATTTTGGAGCTTTCGGAGTTGGTGTGTGAGCGTACGACATAAAAACGCGCTGAAATTTTATATCGAAAATTTAATATAGTAACTGAGTCCAAAAAGCTATCTTCTCCATACGATCGAATTAGGACTCGAAACCTTTTCTATTTCGTTCGGAATAGGGGTATAACATTATGAACGCCGAGCGGCACGCGGCGATAGGAGTTGAGATTTTGGGCTATGATTTCGTGACGTTTTAAAATTTGAAATTTAAATAAGTATATAATAATTGTCCAGTCAAACAATTTCACGTCAGTACTTTCCCTTTAAGTCATATATCACAGTAGCCCCTCCTACACGCTAACCTCTTTTCCAAATATCGTGTCCCTCTTTATCTTTTATCGGCCAAGCTTTCTTTCCTTGGAATTAAGGAAAAAATTCGACAATGGCCGAAACTTTTCGAAAAACATAAATAATACCACATCTTCCGTTCTTTAGAATTATCCTCTTCTATTTTCGTATGTGAGCCTGAGACGCGCACTTTCCCCAATTCTTGAATTTCTTCCCTAAAAATGCGACCGAGGAAAACAAAAGCAAATAAGCGATCGTGTTGGCCTGGAGGCGAGTGCGGCCATGATCTAGGCGTGGATCAATAGGGGACAGGCAAGGCGACGCGATGTTGGGCTGGACAGATTTAGGGCGATTGGCATTCAAAAGGCGATGGTGGTGACTAGCTTTAGGTAATGGCTGGTGTGGGCGTGCGTCAGTGAGGGGAAGGAGGAATTGATCGTGAAGGTGGTGTTGGCAGATGGTGGCTGCGATGTGGAAGCTTGGCTGTGTGGTTGGTGCAGTCGACCTCGGCATGGCAGCGACGAAGGCATTTGCTAATTCGGTCGTGCAAGCGTTGTTTCGATTCTGGTTGGCGCAGCTTGGAGGTGGAGGCTCGCGCAGTGTCGAGACTGCGGTGGTGCTGCTAGAGTTTGCGGGCGGGGTGGTTGTACGACCTTCTCTTGACAGAAGTAATATAGGTTTCACAAATCGAGGATCAAGCCGGAATAGGAAATGGATTGCAAACAACAAAGCAAAGGTGAGTTAATCTCACTCAGCTGAATTTAAATTTAAATTTAAATGATTGAATTTAAATAATTGTTTGAATGGTTGAATTGATTGATGTGCTAAAGTATGGTATATTTTGGAATTGGCTGATTATATTGTGCTAACATCTGTGGATGCAGGGAAAACAGGTTGGAGGGATCCAACTGGATCCCTCAACATTTATTTACATTATTAAATTCCCTCTGTTGTGATTATTTGATATTCTATGATAAATTATATTGGAATATTGAATGCTATAGTTTGATTGGATATATTTGGGTATAATGAATTACCAAAAATATATAAATCGGATTTTGGAAAGGAAATAAAGAAGTAAATTTGTAAGCGAAATAATTTTGAAGAATTTGAATAAATTTAAGAATGAATTGGATAAGAATGGAAGTTATATTAAAACACTAATAAATAACTCCGAGTATGAAAAGGAAAGGGATTTGGAATAACAGTAATTAATGAATTGTAAAATTAAGTGATATTATTTAAATGGAATAAAGAATTATCTTAAGATTAAGGTTTAAATTTATTTAAAAGGATTAAGAAGTAATTTGAAAAATCTAAAGTTTGTATTCTCAGTTAAAAATCATAATCAAGGGTTTAAATCTGAAATTAATGGACTTTGAAATAAAAGGGAGTAAAATTGAAAATCAATTTGGAAATTGATTTAAGTATTTGAATTGGAGACATAAAGAAGAATGTGAAGATAAGTATATTTCTCTAGATAACCAAGTACGTTTAAATATAAGTTAAAAGTTTTAAGGTTGTTTTAAAAAGCAAGTTTTGGAAAATTTATTATTCTCATATATAAATTCTAAAGTAAGTATTTCCTTTAATCTATTATGATTGTAATTATTTATAGAGCGACTTAGTATTTTGTTTTAAAGGTGAAAATATAGTTTTTATATTTTATAAATAACCTTATTTTCAAATATTCATATAGTATATATTTTTAACCAATTATTGAAGTAGTTTTAACTTAAATGTTTTAAAGTAAATTCCAAAACAAGCAATTTGTTTAATCTATTTTCGTAATAATTATTTAAAGAATGATTTAGTATTTTGATTAAAGAAGAAATTTAATGTATTGTTATAAGGTAACCTTATTTTAATTATTTCTAGAGTATTATTTTAAATTAAGTATTAATGTAATTTTTCTAAATTAAATGATAAATATATTTTTCAATAAAGTGTTTTTAAAATTGTTTTAAAAATCCAGTTTTGTAACAGCCCGCAAATCCGTACCCTTTGAGTCAACACTATTCTACAACAATCAACTCAAGTTGTACAGAAATACGAACCATTTGTGTTTAAGAAGAAGACGTAGAAGAAGAGAAAACAGAATCAACATCAGAATCTAACCATCGCAGCGGAATAAAATATAATAGAGAATTAATAATCTTTACTCAAAATCAAATATATCAGTTTACATATATTACATCATCAGAGTACATCAGTCACAGCTCACATCAATAACATACAATGGGTACACAACAACTCAACACAGCGGAATACGTATATAAATATACAAGTACGAGAGTACGTTTCATCATCCAGCTCGTCTCCTGAGCTCCACAGCGTCATATCCTGTATCCTATAATACTCGGTCTGACCCGACCATTATAGTTAAATAACACCCGAGTCAGTCTGGAATACCAGCGTGAGAAAATCACACCCAATTGATTATTAAAGTTTCAAAAATCCTTTGAAAACAAAAGCATCTCGTAAGACCACGCCACAAATAAACATGTCGGGTTTTTACCTTACGATAGCTAAAACAATTTTTATAGAAATCCTCTGATATTATAATAGGGTCTATATACAAATACTTATAAAATAGCCGAAATTGTTACATGATTAAATTCCAGCTACTAGCCACAGAGTGGGTAATACAAACAAAACTCGTACAAGGCTCGTAGGGAAAATGGATTTCCAACAATGACTAGGCACTGGGGTACCACCTGTCACAGTACGGGGCCTAGATCACCGTACCGAGGACTACTCCCTTCATCCCCTGCAACACAAGGCCGGAACCATTCCTTACTGAACAGTCCTGAACAAGATAAACCCCGTGGTTGGCGCGACCAACCACCCACTAAGCCGAAATATATATGAGGGACATCTAGACAGGGGAATTATCTTGTCCTGCTTGGGCATGACCCACCTAACCTTGCTGCATATCCCCTGATTTTCAGTCATTCCCATTTGATGAGGCTTGAGGCTAAGCGTTACCTTTAGAACGTTTTCACTTAGAATGCCCATCGTCCACCTGACGATGTTTCGCAAGCATTCGTCCATACAAGTCCGTCCCGGGTTCGAACGGAACCGAAGGCACTATTCCTACTACATCCATTTTGGAAATATCCTCAGGATTAGTAGCGACTAGCCCTTGCACTCCAATGCTCCATCTTCGAATCCAAAATCGTTTCACGAAACGTACAAACCGGATCGAAGTGGTTTTCGAGAAATTAATCTCGATCCCGGTCTCTTCGAAACGATCAATGTATTTGTCCAATATTGATAGTTGGTTATTTAACTATCAATTTATATTCACAAACAACCATCAACCAATAAATAATTTTCCAAATTATTTATCTCCAAAAATATCTTCACAAGATATATTTCTATTTTCAATCCTTTGAAAACAGTTTCAAACCATCTTTCTTCCCAGAATAAACTTTTTCCAAATATTTTCTATCTCCTCTGAAATCACCAAGCATGAAACTAGATTTTGAAAATGAATTTTAAAACATTTTACTTTGAAATATATACTTTTAAACAGCTAAGTTAAATTTCTTCAATATTTGTAAAAATACTTACTATATGAGTATTTGAAAATAAAGTTACTTAATAGAATATAAAACTAGAATTTCACTTTTGAAAACAAAATACTAGGTCATCTTTTAAGTAATTACTACTATATCAGATTTTGAGAAAATACTTACCCTTTGAATTTTAAATATTGGATATAATAAATTTTTCAAAACTTGCTTTTTAAAAACAACTTTAAAACCCTTTTAACTTATATTTAAAAACTCGCTTTGAAAACATACTTGGTTATTCGAGGAGAATTTTCCAACTTCAATCAATTGAATCAATTTTCCAAATTGATTTTCAACTTATTTTATTTGAAATAAATTTCTTCACTTATTCAGTTCATTTCAAAATTCATTAATTATTGACTTAATTATAATTGTTATTATTTTCCCTTTTATTTTACATCTTTAACTGAAATATACATATTTCATATATATTTTTTCCATTTCTTCTTTATTCTTCTAGAATAATTTAAATCCTAAATTTGAAATAATTGTTTTATTCTTTTAAACAGTAACATTGAAATTTTAAGTTTTCTTAACTTTCTGTTTATTCAAAAATTCCTTTCCATATACAAGATTCATTAATTAGCATTTTGGAAACACTAATATTCTTATCAATTCATTTTTAATTTATTTACATTCTTTATAATTATTTTCTTAAAAATTTACTTCTTTTATTATTTCTTTCCAAGAATCCAATGCTATATAATTTGATAACTCAGAGTTCAAGAATATATCCAAGCAGCTATAGCATTCAATATTTCAATATGATTCATCACAGAATATCCACAAAGCATGTCAGAGAATAAAAAACAATATATATATGTTGAGGGACCCAGTTGGATCCCTCCAACCTGTTTTCCCTGCATCCACAGATGTTAGCACAACATAAACATCAATCCAAAATATATCATACTAAAGCACAACAATCAAATCAACCATTCCAACAATTATTTAAATTTAATCCTTTAAATTTAAATTATCTGAGTGAGATTAACTCACCTTTACTCATTTAATTTGCAGTCCATCCAACCCGACTTGATTTTCCATGATTTCAGACCTTGTATAATCATTATAGAATTTTATTAATATTTGAACTGTCGAACAATAAATTTTTTCCATTTAGTAAATTTAATTAACAATATGGATTGGTTTAAAACTGATTTATAGAAATCCTGCTACTGTACAACCCTATGTGTGTGTGTGTGTGTATATATATATATATATATATATAAATTCCCCAAAGTACTCTATAAGCTTATTAAATTTAAAACAGAAGGCTTTCACACGATAACAAATACTTTAAAACATAAATTTTAAACGAAACTAACCTTACTATACAAAGAAAGTTCTAAAAAAAATAAATTCAAGCCTGCTTATAAAGATAACCCATATATAGGCTTGAACTCCAAATTTTATATAAACTTTTATATTCAAAATCTTATGTGTATACATTCCTGCCTTTAAACCTTGCACATATATATTTATAAAGTTGAATAAAAATGAAATTCCCTTTACTGCAAATATGTATATATACTTAAAGTCCCCTATACATATATATTTATATTTATATGTATATTAAAATCAAACCTAACATCACTGTTTTACACCTCCCAGACTCTTTTTTTTTCTTTTCTTTTACGGTTTAAAACTTGAAAACATTTTATATTTCAAAAGAAATCAAAATGAAACTACCTCACAGCTGCAGCCCAAAGCCACCGCCGTCCCGCCGCCACGCTGGAACCCTAACCCCCTTCACGAACTCGCGTTCCCACGAGCAGCCCATCACTCGAAATTGCTCACACCAAATCGCGACTCTGAACCCCTTGAACGAACGACCCTCGGCATGCCTCGATTGAGGATTGAACTCCTCGAACAAGTTGATTCGTACGGCGCGAAAATCGAATGAGGTGGATTTCGATTTCGCGAGCATCCCCATCCTTCTTTCGTTTCCGCCATTATGAGTTGAGACAGAATTATACAGGAGGGAGACGAGATTTTGCGCGGCCATATGATGAAAGGGGGAATCGTTTTTAACTGAATCGAATAGGAGAATAGGGGACTCGATTCTTCTCTGATGTTGGAAAACTCGGCCATTTTTATTTTTATTGTTTTTCAAACGAGCTGTGAGGATTTTTCTTGGATGGGAAAGGAAAAATAGGGTTTTTCTTCTGAACGAACCAATATCTCATTTTATTTTATTTTCGTAAACGTAGAAGCTTACTAAAGAAGATAACGCCATTTTTTTCCAATCGTCCGAAGGAAGATAAGAATGGACGAAATAAAAAGTAGGGGTGAGGCGTATAAGAGAAGATTCGATTATTAATTTAAATTCAATTTGATTGTTCTAGGCATTAACCACTCGTACGACTCAACAGTAACTCCAAACAATGTGAAAACTGAAATCCGATAAAAAAAAACATTACGGATCTCATGGCCCTGGTTTCATCGTATTCCGAGACCATGCCTCGGAAGGCTATTTATTTTATTATATTTTTTTCAATTTAAACAATATAAAATCTCAAAACCGAACAAACCACTCCTAATTTCAATTTTACAACTTCTATTATTTCCTGTATTATCAATATAAATTTTACAAGCCTTCAAATTATTTTTAAGAGGCTTAAAATTCTAAATTCAACAATTTACCCAACTTCACTTATTTAATTCAATAATTCAATTATCAATTAAAGAGTGATATTTTAAATTCAAGTTAATAATTAACTTTTAAATATATAAAATCAATTAAATATTCCAATTTTAAATGCTCAAAAATTTCAGGTCGTCACAAGTTTTGTACTTGGTGATTTCAGTGGAGATAGAAAATATTTGGGAAAGTTTATTCTGGAAAGAAAGAATGATTTGAAACTGTTTTCAAAAGGTTGAAAATATGAATATATATTGTGAAGATATTTTTGAGATTACTAAATAATTTGGAAAATTATTTATTGATGGATGGGTGTTTGTGCATATTAATTGATAGTTATTTACTATCAATATTGGACAAAAATGCGTTGATCGTTTCGAAGAGACCGGGATCGAGATTTATTTCTCGAAAACCACTTCGATCCGGTTTGTACGTTTTGTGGGAAACGAGTTTGGATTCGAAGATGGAGCAGTGAGTACAAGGGCTAGTCGCTACTAATCTTGAGGATATTTCCAAAATGGATGTAGTAGGAATAGTGCCTTCGGTTCCGTTCGAACCCGAGACTTACTTGTATGGATGAATGCTTGCGAAACATCGTCACGTGGACGATGGGCATTCTAAGGGATATGTTCTATAAAGGTAACGCTTAGCCTCAAGCCTCATCAAATGGGAATGGCTGAAAATCAGGGGTTATGCAGCAAGGCTAGGTGGGTAGCACCCAAGCAGGGTGAGGTCATCCCTTTCTAGATGTCCCTTTTTATTTCGGCTTAGTGGGCGGTTACTGATCCCAACCGCGGGGTGATCTCACTCGGGATTATCCAGTAAGGAGTAGTCCCGGTCTTGTGTTGCAGGGGAGCGGGCGTACTCCTCATTACTGTGATCTAGGCCACGTACTGTGACAGGTGGTACCCCAATGCGTAGTCATTAGTTGGAAATCCATTCTCCCTACGAGCCTTGTACGAGTTTTGTTTGTATTACCCACTCTGTGGCTAGTAGCTGGAATTTAATAGATGTAACAATTTCGGCTAGTTTATAAGTATTTGTATATAGACCCTATTATAATATCAAAGGATTTCTATAAAAGGGTTTTAGCTATCGTAAGGTAAAAACCCGACATGTTTATTTGTTGCGTGGTCTTACGAGATGCTTTTGTTTTCAAAAAGGATTTTTGAAACTTTAAATAATCAATTGGGTGTGATTTTCTCATGCTGGTAATCCAGACTGACTCGGGTGTTATTTAACTATAATGCTCGGGTCAGACCGAGTATTATAGGATACAGGATGTGATGCTGTGGAGCTCAGGAGACGACCTGGATGACGATACGTATATCCGGACTTGTTGTACATATACATTCCGCTGTGTTGAGTAGTTGTGTATCCAGTTGTATGTTATTGATGGTGAGTTGTGATTGATGTACTCTGACGATGTAATATATGAAAAGATATATTTGATTTTGTGTAAAGATATATTAATGTCTATTATATTTTTTTCCGCTGCGATGGTTAGATTCTGTTGTTGTTTTCTATTATCTTCTTCTACCTCTTCTTCTTTAACCCAAATGGTTCGTATTTCTACACAACTTGAGTTGATTAGATAGAATAGAGTTGACTCAAGGGGTACGGATTTGCGGGCTGTTACAAAATAAACCTAAAAGAAATATTTTGACTGAAAATAAAATGATAGCCAGCAATACTTAAGGATATATTAGTATTAAATAAAGTAAATTGGCACAAATTTACCACAACATTGTATTGTAGAATGAATAAGCCTATAATGATTTTTAGGAGGTAAAACTACTATCAGATTCAACTTGGAATAATGCAAACGATAGAACATGTAAATATAATTTGTAGGAAAAAAAAGAAGAAGAAGGGAAGGCTAAAACATCAAAACCCTAAACTTGCAACTCAGAATCATTTGGTAAATTTGACAAAATCATAATATAAATTATCCATTGAAGAAGTAAATTGCCTATTAAGTTTCAAGTCCCCTCAGATAGTCCCAGCAAGTAAATCAAGATCAACACATGTTTTCCATTGACTTTGTTATAAGAATGCATCACATTTACAATGTTTCCTTTTACATTGTTTCCTTTGATCATACAATTTTTCAAATAGAGGTTGAAATGTATCATCTATATCTTGAATTGCTGCCTATTCAATAAAACAACAATGATATAAAAAAAATTTATATATATATGGAAATAATACAAATTGCCAAACAAAACATTCAACTGGTTAACATGAGTTACTACAAAAACTTGAAGCTTCTTTTATCTGCATTTGACCTATAATGTCAATTTGTCAAATTGTGACCTAGAGACTATGAACTACCTTATAGATATGAACCAAGGTCATTTAAACATCTTTACCACACGGGTCATATAAAGACGAGTTTGTTAGCAAAAGATTATAAAAAAATTTCAATATCTAGTTAAAAAATTTCAATATTCACTATCACAGGAACAATGACATGCATGGACAATGCTATGAGTAATTAGCCTGATTTAATGAAAGTTAAATGGCAAATCCAGTGGGCAAACTTTGAACCAAATAGTTAATCAAAAAATTGAACTATGAATACTTTGTTTCACATTTCCTTTATCTTTCATTTTGAACCTTATTTTGATAGATAATGTTTGCTTGTTTTAACTTTTTCCAGTGAAATGTAATATTTTGGAACTCATCCATGATAGTTGATAACTGGTTTGATCCTTGGTTGACACTCCAAGGTTGAATGTTTAATGGAATGCAGAATGATATTTTTTCCCAAGATAAAAAAATAAATAATGTTATCTTTTGCTGGATCATAATTCAATACATAAGCCAACTTGCTTTGATTAAGGAATGAAATAACACCATTGCTATGAGTGTACCATGCAAATAACCTATATTAGCCTTAAGCATTAGTTACACAGATTTAAAGAAGATAGAAAACATAACATGACAGAGAACCCTATTTATAAAATAAGCCGAAAACCAAATTCCTAGATTGGAAAATAAATTACGTAAAAAAATTAATTTTATTTGTAAGCAAACAGATTTTGATAGTATCCGTGTAAATCAAATAAAAACCCGATGAAGTGGAGTCAGTGTAAATTCGATACCAATAGTATCGGAAAAGAACAAGCATGTTAGTAACCAAACTTCTTTCTCACACATTTCATTGAGCAACTTACTTACAATATCAACGTCGCCGCATCTGCACAGCGATGGCTGCTTTTATATACGCTGGCAAAAAACCAGTGTTATGCTTGGCCATATCACGGAAAAAGTTGAGAGATTGGTGGTGTAACGACCCAGAATTTTTGTCATTTGAAATTCATATATTTAATTGATATTAAATATTAAAAAGTAAAATTTGTAAGTCGAATAAATTTTATTTTGAATATCTGGATTTAATTGGATAATTAAATCGATAATTTAATATGTGAAATTACATAAATAATTGAAAATTGGGTTTAAAATGTTTAAAATTGATTTGTAAAGTTGTATTAAATCATATTGAAGTTAGAATGATGTTATAGAATTTTTAAAATTGAATTAAAAGTTAATTTGTGGAAATTGAATATTTTAATATTTAAATTGACGAGTAAGAATAGTGATTTTTCAAACAGTCTCAGATTTCGACGAAACCAGTTTCATCGGATCCGTAATGTTATATTATTGTATGGTTTCAAATTTCGTGTCAATCGGATTTATGCTTTGTCCGGGGCAAGCTAAAACGCACTGAAATCGGTTTAAGTGAATTTTTAAATTTAAATAGTCGATTCGAAAACCTATCTTTCAAATACGATCGAATTGGCTCCCGATATATATTCCATTGCGTTCGGAATAGGGGTAAAACATTATAAATGCCAGATGGCACGCGTCGTTTCGAGTTCGAAATTTTTTTGGTTGAATAGTGTTCGTCAATTTTCTATTAAAGGCCTCCATATTTCACAATTTACACTAAACCCTAGTTCAAGCTTCAGCCGCCACTTGATTTTTCAATGGCCGAATATTTCGATTCTTCTCTCCTTAATCTCTTCTAATCCATGCATCAATTCAAGAAAACTTCAACATGAGAATTGTAGAGCTAAGCGAGATCTTCAGATCCATATGGCGATGATCGTCGATGGAGCATCGTAGGGGCCAGATTTTGGCCGAGTACGCTGTGCATTCGCATGCGTTTTTATGCGCAAGGGGGTGGTCGAGTTCCACGTCGTTCAAGCCGATGGTGGCTCTCACGTTGAGCTTCGAAATCATTGCATCTGATCGTCTTTAAGTTGCTCGAGGTGGTCGCGTGATTTAGTGTTTTGATCGGCATATGGGTTCGGTCGCGTTTGTTTACTGGAGATGGAGGAAGATGATGCCCATGGCTGTGATTTGCTTAGATGAAATGAATGGCTATGATGGATGCAGGTTATGAATTAAATAAGAAAATTGTAAATTGTTATATTTAAAATTCATATAAACTTCTAAAAGCTGTAACTTGATCATACGAGGTCCGTTATGGACGAAACAAATTACGTCAGGTTCGTATTGACGAATACTACGCGATGGAGCTAGATTGGAGTTGAATGGAGATAGTTTGAATTTTGAGTAAAATTAAACGTGCGTTTAATTTTATTCGAAATAGAACACTACAACTATATTTGAAGCAAGTTGAGAACTTCTCACTCAATCGAATCCGTTTCAATTTAAATTTTAAATAGTTAAATTTAAAATTGCTTGTTTGTGTTGATTGTATGCTTAGATGATAAATTGCTATTTGTTGTATTGAAATAGACCCTATGCGCCGTATATTAAGCGGATGTTATTTATTATAAACATATACCGCGATATTTCACCGTGAAGTGGAATTGGTATTATATATGTACTTGAAGTTGATTTTCCCGCATTATATAGCGGATGAGACCCTATTGCGCCGCAAAAAGCGGATAATAGTTTATATAAACCCATGTACCGCAATATTCCATCTTGAAATGGGATTGATATTGTGCAAACATCTGTGGATGCAGGGAAACAGGTTGGAGAGATCCAACTGGATTCCTCAAATAATTGAATTTGTTTCAATGTTGCGTATTGATTTATTTATAATCTCTGTATGATTATCTTTGTGATTGAAATCGTTGAAGGCTAAAATTTATCCGAATATAATTTTGGTATCGTCAGATACCGAAAATAAATAAATTTTTGAAAGTATACATTTTATTGAATTTTGTAATTGATTCAATTTAAATAAATAAACGATAAAATTTTTATGTTATAAAAATTATGATTTTTGTGAATTATAACCGAAATGTGATTTTTTTTGAAATAAGTAGTTGATTAATTTGTAAAATGGTTTAAATTGGGATTTTTTTGAATTTTTATAAACGATTTACATAAAAGTTTAATAAAATTGATATTTATAAATTTAAAATATTGGAATTATAAAAAGAGTTTTTATAAGTGTTAAAATGAAGTATAAATGGATTTCATAAGTGAATGAAATTTTTAGATTTATAAATTGTGAAGTTATGAAAATGAATATATTTTGTAAAATAAAAGATTTATAAGCAATTAACTTATAAATTAGATTTTGGCATTTAAATGGGATATGGATAGAATTTGTTAATAAAGTGATTTTATAAGTTGAGGGTGTCATAAAATATAAATGGAGTTTAAAAACATTGTTTTATAAATCCGAAATCGACTTATTTTGATAAGTTAATTATTATAGCTTATTAAGGGATATATATTCACGATTCTGGACAGTGGATAATCCTTTAAACTAAAATATGTAGAAGTGCTGAATTTGGTAAATGATTTATATTCACGATTTTGGAAAGCGAATAATATATTAAGGAAATGTTTAGGAAGTTATCTTTTAAATGGAATAAAAACGATTTGAAGTTGTTTTAAAATATGTTAAGGATCGAGCCATAGATTTCAACATTCATTGTTGAAATAGACGTTTTCGAGAAATAAGGAAAAGATGGACTATAACACTGTTGTTATAGTAAATGATTTTCGAAAGGAAATGTTGTATATAGTATTGGGATTTATATATCTATCAAAATTTCAAATCCCTATACTAGTGATTTTGGGTTGTCGTAACGATGTTTTACGCAACATTCGTTTTGACTCAAATGAATGTATTTAAGAGAATATTTTCCTTAAAGAATAAAATATATACTTAATTGTGATTTAAGTATATTGAATATTTTCCAAATGTTGAAGATAAGTAGATTTGTGAATTACTTATTATTTAATAAGTATGGAAATGTTTTCCAATATGAAATAAAATGTTTTGAAATCATATCCTTTAAAGATAAATTGAAAGTGAATATTTAAAGTCGATTAGAAAATCATATATCAGTGGATATTTGGAAATTCAAATTCACCATCGAATTTATAAAGGAAAGGGAAATTTTAAGAAAAATAAACATTGATTTATTTTTGAAGTGTGGAAATAAATATACGGATTTGGAGCGTAAATTTGAAGTAAATCGGTAAGGATTTATTTAATTGGTTTAAATGAACCATTTTGAAATGAAAATGAATAAATATTTGGAAGTGTTTCCGCGTAAGGAAAATGATTTGAAATTTTGTTTTCAAAAGTTGGAAAGGTGAAAAGTGATTTGAAATTTTGTTTTCAAAAGTTGGAAAGGTGAAAAGTGATTTGAAATTTTGTTTTCAAAATTTGGAAAGGTGAAAAGTTATTTGAAATTTGTTTTCAAATGGTTGAAGTGTGGAAAATTATATATCTTGTAAAGATATTTTTGGAAAATAAATAATTTGGCAAATTATTTGGAATTTGATGATGTTGTGCATATCTATTGATAGTAATAACCAACTATCAATATTTACCTTTAAATGGGTATTTGTTGTGATTTGCTTGAATTTGAATGCTACACTTATTTTAAAATAAGCACTCGTTATTCGGTTTAGCTGAGAGAAGACCTATGGGTCATGAATCCATTCCGAATAGTGATACGTCATAATGGATAGCATTTGAAGACCGGTGTTGAAGACCGGATATTTTCGAAAACGGAAGGATTACCATCGAATGCCTCTGCATCGGCTGATCTCCGATATAGAGATTTTATCACCCTTTGCGATGGGAAGTCCGGTCGTGATTAGTGAATATCCGGATTGCAAGGGCTTCTTTGGGAGTGCCTTCGGTTCCGTTCGATCCCGGAACGGACTTGTATGGATGTGTGTCTGACGTTACAATTTGAGATGTAAAGCTGGTTTCCTTCAAATATATTTCTGTTGGTGGCGGAGAATTTATTCTCTTAGCTTAACACCCTTGTCTGAGACGTACGAGCTCAAAGGTTATGTATTTGATGGTTACTAGTGATACATTCCAAATTTGGTAATGTGGCATATAAAGTCCTGCTGATCATTTGTTGATCGAAGCATAGCTTTTGGATAAAGCGTAGCTTTGTGGACGAGACTTCGTCGGACCTCCCACCCTGGAAATGGTCAAAACAGGAAAGATGCAGCAAGGTTTTAGGGAGTAGCGCCCCTTAGGTTATGTGCATTTCCTTTTGGATAGAAGTGGTATCATGGTATGGAGCCTAGATACTTACTTATGTGGATGTCGCAAATATATATGACTTTGTGATTGATGTTGATTGAGGATCCCTAGATAAAGGTTGTTACAACCGGTGGATGGCATACTCGTGTTAGTTGTTACCTACTTTTGCAGAGGTAACCCGACCTTGTGTTAGCAGAGATCCTGTTAGGATCTCAGGGCGTCTCTCCAGAGGCATTTCCATGTGGCAATGGGAAGTTCCTTGGCCTGACCATTTGTTGGAAAATCCAAAAAAACAATACGAGCCCTGTACAGTTTTAGTTGTATAACCTACCATGGAATGTGGCAGTAACCTGCTATTGAACATGGTAGTTATAGTAGGCATACGATAATAGTCGTATGTTGGCTAAGATTTATATTATACTTTTGAAAGGTTTTCCACTTTGCACTTATAGTAATAATATCAAAGGAATTTGCATATAAAGCATGTTTGACTATCATAAGGAGAAATCTCCTCCGATTCTGCGTTTACATTGTGTGCGTGCGGGAGGCCTTATGGTTGTTTCATTTCCTAAAAGAATTGCGAATCTATTTTAAAAATATTTGTTTTTTTGTTTTAAAGATATAACTGTTTTAAGTTCTCACACCAGTCATGTGACTGACCTGGAGTTTATTATTTCCTTCCTAAACTTTGGGTGCCCATTAATTTCCACATGGGCAGTCTAGAGTCAGGTTATCAGGTCATTCTGGAATTTAGGAGTTGCTGTAGAGATCTGGAGGCAAGCTGGATGGCATGGCGTATTAACTAGTATATAGTATTTCTTTTTCCGCTGTTTGTTGTTGTAAACTCTGATAATGTAATGATAATGTGATGTAATGTAATAATTGATATAATTCTTTATTTTAAAGATATTCATTTGTCTATTATATGTTGTTCCGCTGCGATTGTGAGATTCTGATAATGTTCTGTTGCTTTTATTCTTTCTTACTGCTTTTATCTTTTTCTTTTTATTAAACCCAAAGGGTTCGGTTTTTCGGCATTCGATTGCTCGGCAGTTGATACACTGGACGTATTAATGTCGACTTTCGAGCGTCGAGAAATCGTAAGCTCAAAAGTTGGTATCAGAGCATTTGGTTAAGCGACAACCTTGGCTCTGTTGGGTGTTACTTATTAGAGATAGAGTCAGAAGTACTCTAGAATGAGTTGAGTGTAATATTAGATATGAGTGCGTATTTGTTAGTGAAAATAAAAATTGTTTTATATTGTGATGATTGGTTTGTTGAGTGGTATATGGATTCTGGTCAATACGAGTAATTAACGTTATTGATAGGAATCTCTAAACACTTGTACAGAACAAATTCGACACGATATCGTTTTAAAATAGGGTAAATGAAATAATTTTACCTAAATTATTTTCTTATGTAAAAGAAAAATTTTTGGTGAATTATTATAGTATATGATTGCTTCGTTGCTAGAAAGTGATGATATTAAAATATTATCATTAGTGTTAAAAAAGAAATTGAAATTGTAACTCCAAAGTTAGGAAATAAATTCACATACAAATAGAATTGGAGAATATAAATTGTACATATGATTTGTAATTTGAAGTAAAATTCCAGAGGAATATTTGGAAATGTTTCAAAAGGGCTTGCAATTTGGAAAAGATTAAATTCCTTTTTGAGTTTGAAAATGGTTTTCAAGGGTTTGGAAAAATGTTTTTTAGAGGGATAAAAGCTCTAAATTCTTTTCAGTCGCAACAAAATAGTTCCGATAATGATCGCGACATCATCGGTGTTCATTTTCGGGTTTCCAAAAGAGGGATTGCTGCCAAGTTGTTTTAAATAAAAGTTGTTTGGTAAAATTTGGGTTTGGGTTTGGAAATTCAAAGGATAATTTGAATTGGTTTCAAAAATGGTTTTGAAATGCTGGAAAGACTCTGAAATCTGATAAAAAAATAGTTGTGGAAATTAAATTTATGAATGAATGAATTTACAACTGCAAGTAAATTGAAAATTTTGTCAAGTTGGATCAAATGAAGCTAAGTATTAAAATAAAATTAGTAAGTAAAACTAATTGAAGAAATGACAAATTTAATATGGGTTGAAATGAATTCAAAATTTATCAATAAAGGGTAAATTAAATTCATATGGAATTTAAAATCCAGTTTAAATATAAGTTGCTATAAACCGAAATAGTAAATTGAATCCAAATAGAATTGAAATTGTAAATTTAATTCAAATGAAATTGATAATGTGAGATTAAATGAAAATGGATATTATGGTTAGCAGAATATACAGGTGGATTAAAGGAAATTGGGATTTTGATTTCGAAGATAAAAAAATTGAATTTCTCGACAAAAGGTATGTATTTGAATTTCAGTATGAAATTTGATGATTTTCTTGTCCAGCCACTTGGCTTTTTCTTTTCTTTTTGAAATCTAGGGGGCCGTGGTGCCATTCTTGTAGTCGTACTGAGCTAGCCGCGCAAAGGAGAAGCTGGCAAATTTTTTTTGAAAATTTAAGGCATTAGAATATTTTTGAGAAAAATTGGAAATTTTTGAAAACTATGACTTTGATTTTGGGAGTGAAAAGTTAAACGATATAGTTGGTTTTGAAAAGATAACTAAGTATGATTTGAAAACTTAGTAAAGTTATTGTAAGAAGTTTAACTATGGATTTTGGAAAAGTTAGAATGTTTAAATGAATTTGAAATTTAATTTAAACAAATGGTTTTGAAAAGTTAATGGATTCTGTAACTTTTTCTTACTTGGTAATTTCAAGGACGAAATTCTTTTAAGGGGGAAAGTCTGTAACGACCCCGAATTTCTGTCATTTGAAATTTGTATATTTAATTGATTTTAAATATTAACAAGTAAAATTTGTAAGTGGAATAAATTTTATTTTGAATATCTGGATTTAGTTGGATAATTAAATCGATAATTTAATATGTGAAATTATAGAAATAATTGGAAATTGGGTTTAAAATGATTAAAATTGATTTGTAAAGTTGTATTAAATCATATTGGGGTTAGAATGATGTTATAGAACTTTTAAAATTGAATTAAAAGTTAATTTGTGGAAATTGAATATTTTAATATTTAAATTGACGAGTAAAAATAATCATTTTTCAAACAATCTCGGATTTTGAGGAAACCAGTTTCATCGGATCCGTAATGATATATTATTATATGGTTTCAAATTTCGTGTCAATCGAATTTACGGTTTGTCCGAGGCAAGCTAAAACGCACTGGAATCGGTTTAAGTGAATTTTTAAATTTAAATAATCGATTCAAAAACCTATCTTTCAAATACGATTGAATTGGCTCCCGATATATATTCCATTGCGTTTGGAATGGGAGTAAAACATTATATATGCTAGGCGGCACACGTCGTTTCGAGTTCGAAATTTTTTTGGATGTATAGTGTTCGTCAATTTTCTATAAAAGGCCTCTATATTTCACAATTTACACTACACCCTAGTTCAAGCTTCAGCCGCCACTTGATTTTTCAATGGCCGAAAATTCTGATTTTTCTCTCCTTAATCCCTTCTAATCCACATATCAATTCAAGAAAACTTCAACATGAGAATTATAGAGCTAAGCGAGATCTTCAGATCCATACGGCGATGATCATTGATGAAGCATCGTAGGGGCCAGATTTTGGCCGAGTACGCAGCGCATTCGCACCCGTTTTTATGCACAAGGGGGTGGCCGAGTTCCACGTCATTCAAGCCGATGGTGGCTCTCGCGTTGAGCTTCGAAATCATGGTGTCTGATCGTTTTCAAGTTGCTCGAGGTGGTCGCGTGATTTAGGGTTTTGATCGACATATGCGTTCGGTCGCGTTTGTTTACTGGAGATGAAGGAAGATGATGCGCACGGCCGTGATTTCCTTAGATGAAATGAACAGCTATGATGGATGTAGGTTATAAATTAAATAAGAAAATTGTAAATTATATTTAAAATTCGTATAAACTTCTAAAAGTTGTAACTTGTTCATACGAGGTACGTTTTGGACGAAACAAATTGCGTCCGATTCATATTAACGAATACTACACGATGGAGTTGGATTGGAGTTGATTGAAGATAGTTTGAATTTTGAGTAAAATTAAACGCGCGTTTAATTTTATTCGAAATAGAACACTGCAACTGTATTTGAAGGAAGGTGAGAACTTCTCACTCAACCGAATCCGTTTCGATTTAAATTTTAAATAGTTAAATTTAAAATTACTTGATTTTGTTGATTGTATGCTTAGATGATAAATTGCTATTTGTTGTATTGAAATAGACCCTATGCGCCGTATATTTAACGGATGCTATTTATTAAACACATATACCGCGATATTACACCGTGACGTGGAATTGGTATAATATATGTACTTGGAGTTGATTTTCCCGCATTATATAGCAGATGAGACCCTATTGCGCCGCATAATAGCGGATAATATTTTATATAAACCCATGTACCGCGATGTTCCGTCTTGAAACGGGATTGGTATTGTGCTAACATCTGTGGATGCAGGGAAACAGGTTGGAGGGATCCAACTGGATTCCTCAAATAAATGAATTTGTTTCAATGTTGCATGTTGATTTATTTATAATCTCTGTATGATTATCTTTGTGATTGAAATCATTGAAGGCTAAAATTTAGCCGAATATAATTTTGGTATTGTTAGATACCGGAAATAAATAAATTTTTGAAAGTATACATTTTATTGAATTTTGGAATTGATTCATTTTTAATAAATAAACGATACAATTTTTATGTTATAAAAATTATGATTTTTGTGAATTATAACCGAAATGTGATTTCTTTTTTAAATAAGTAGTTGATTAATTTTTAAAATGGTTTAAATTAGGATTTTTTTGAATTTTTATAAATGGTTTACATAAAAGATTAATAAAATTGATATTTATAAATTTAAAATATTGGAATTATAAAACGAGTTTTTAAAAGTGTTAAAATGAAGTATAAATGGATTTCTAAGTGAATGAAATTTATAGATTTATAAATTGTGAAGTTGTGAAAATGAATAGATTTTGTAAAATAAAAGATTTATAAGTAATTAACTTATAAATTGGATTTTGGCATTTAAATGGGATATGGATAGAATTTGTTAATAAAGTGATTTTATAAGTTGAGGGTGTTATAAACTATAAATGGAATTTATAAACATTGTTTTATAAATCCGAAATCGACTTATTTTGATAAGTTAATTATTATAGCTTATTAAAGGATTTATATTCACGATTTTGGATAGTGGATAATCCTTTAAACTAAAATATGTAGAAGTGCTGAATTTGGTAAACGATTTATATTCACGATTTTGGACAGTGAATAATATATTAAAGGAATGTTTAGGAAGTGATTTTTTAAATAGAATTAAAACGATTTGAAGTTGTTTTAAAATGTGTTAAGGATCGAAACCACAGATTTCAACATTCATTGTTGAAATAGACGTTTTCGAGAAATAAGGAAAAGATGGACTATAACACTGCTGCTATAGTAAATGATTTTCGAAAGGAAATGTTGTATATAGTATTGGGATATATATATCTATCTAAATTTCAACTCCCTATACAAGTGATTTTGGGTTGTCGTAACGATATTTTACGCAACATTCGTTTTGACTCAAATGAATGTGTTTAAGAGAATGTTTTCCTTAAAGAATAAAATATATACTTAACTGTGATTTAAGTATATTGAATATTTTTCAAATGTTGAAAATAAATAGATTTGTGACTTACTTATTATTTAATAAGTATGGAAATGTTTTCCAATATGAAGTAAAATGTTTTGAGATTATATCTTCTAAAGATAAATTGAAAGTGAATATTTGAAGTCAATTTGAAAATCATACATCAGTGGATATTTGGAAATTTAAATTCACCATGGAATTTATAAAGGAAAGGGAAATTTGTTTAAAAACAAACATTGATCTATTTTTGAAGTGTGGAAATAAATTAACGGATTTGGAAAGTAAATTTGAAGTAAATCGGTAAGGATTTATTTAATTGGTTTAAATGAACCATTTTGAAATCAAAATGAATAAATATTTGGAAGTGTTTCTGCGTAAGGAAAATCGTTTGATATTTTGTTTTCAAATGTTAGAAAGGTGAAAAGTGATTTGAAATTTTGTTTTCAAAAGTTGGAAAGGCGAAAAGTGATTTGAAATTTTGTTTTCAAAAGTTGGAAAGGCGAAAAGTGATTTGAAATTTGTTTTCAAATGGTTGAAGTGTGGAAAATTACATATCTCGTAAAGATATTTTTGGAAAATAAATAATTTGGTAAATTATTTGGAATGTGGTGATGTTGTGCATATCTATTGATAGTTAAATAACCAACTATCAATATTTACCATTAAATGGGTATTTTTTGTGATTTGCTTGAATTTGAAGGCTACACTTATTTTAAAATAAGCGCTCGTTATTCGGTTTAGCCGGGAGAAGACCTTTGGGTCATGAATCCTATTCCGAATAGTGATACGTCGTAATGGATAGCATTTGAAGACGGTGTTCAAGACCGGATATTTTCGAAAACGGAAGGATTACCGTCGAATGTCTCTGCATCGGCTGATCTCCGATATAGATATTTTATCACCCTTTGTGATGGGAAGTCCGGTCGTGATTAGTGAATATCCGGATTGCAAGGGCTTCTTTGGAAGTGCCTTCGGTTCCATTCGATCCCGGAACGAACTTGTATGGATGTGTGTCTGACGTTACAATTTGAGATGTAAAGTTGGTTTCTTTCAAATATATTTCTGTTGGTGGCAGAGAATTTATTCTCTTAGCTTAACACTCTTCTTGAGACGTATGAGCTCAGAGGTTATGTAGTTGATGGTTACTAGTGATACATTCCCAATTTGGTAATGTGGCATACGAAGTGTTGTTGATCATTTATTGATCAAAGCATAGCTTTTGTATAAAGCATAGCTTTGTGGACGAGACTTCGTCGGACCTCACACCCCGGAAATGGTCAAAACAGGAAAGATGCAGCAAGGTTTTAGGGAGTAGTGCCCCTTAGGGTATGTGTATTTCCTTCTGGATAGAAGTGGTATCATGGTATGGAGCCCAGATACTTACTTATGTAGATGTCGCAAATATATATGACTTTGTGATTAATGGTGGTTGAGGATCCTCGGATAAAGGTCGTTACAACCGGGGGATGGCATACTCGTGTCAGTTGTTACCTACTTTTGCAGAGGTAACCCGGCCTTGTGTTGGCAGAGATCCGGTTAGGTTCTCGGGGCGTCTCTCCAGAGGTGTTTCCATGTGGCAATGGAAAGTTCCTCGGCCTGACCATTTGTTGGAAAATCCAAAGAAACAATACGAGCCATGTACAGTTTTAGTTGTATAACCTGCCATGGAATATGGCGGTAACCTGCTATTGAACATGGTAGTTATAGTAGGCATATGATAATGGTCGTATGTTGGCTAAGATTTATATTATAGTTTCGAAAGGTTTTCCACTTTGCACTTATAGTAATAATATCAAAGAAATTTGCGTATTAAGCATGTTTGACTATCATAAGGAGAAATCTCCTCTGATTCTGCGTTTGCATTGTGTGTGCGTGCGGGAGGCCTTATGGTAGTTTCATTTTCTAAAAGCATTGCGAATCTATTTTAAAAATATTTCTTTGTTTGTTTTGTTTTAAAGATATAACTATTTTAAGTTCTCGCACCAGTCACATGACTGACCTGGAGTTTATTGTTTCATTCCTCAACTCTGGGTGCCCACTAATTTCCACACGGGCAGTCTAGAGTTAGGTTATCGGGTCATTTTGGAATTCAGAAGTTGCTGTAGAGATCTGGAGGCAAGTTGGATGGCAAGGCATATCAACTAGTATATAGTATTTCTTTTTCCGTTGTTTGTTGTTGTAAACTCTGATAATGTAATGATAATGTGATGTAATGTAATAATTGATATTGTTCTTTGTTTTAAAGATATTCATTTGTTTATTATACGTTGTTCCGCTGCGATTGTGAGATTCTGATATTGTTCTGTTGCTTTTCTTCTTTCTTACTTCTTTTATCTTTTTCTTCTTCTTAAACCCTAAGGGTTCGGCTTTCCGGCATTCGATTGCTCGGCAGTTGATATAGTGGACTTATTAATGTCGACTTTCGAGCGTGGAGAAATCGTAACCTTTATAGGTAAGGCCCATGATTTCAGTTGATGGCTTGAAGGAAAATGGTGCATTAATGTGGATCGACTTGATTGAAGGTTTCAAGCATGAAATCAAAGATTTTGATGGCGTTCTCGACAAAGTTTGCGTTGGAGTAGGCTCTAAAGAGCATATCGAACGCTTTGAAGAGCATCTTTGGAGGTAGACGCGAGTTAAGAGGAAGAAACATTAAGGAACGGGAGAGGTGGGTTGGCGGAGATGTTGGATCGATGGAGGTATGGGCACGGTGGCCTGGATGCAGGTAGTAGCTGCATGGAGGAAGATGTGAGAAGAGGAAGCGATAGATTTAGGGGTTTTTTTTTTCTTTTGAAGAGCCGTGTGAATGAAATTGGGAAAAGAACGTGTCTTATGATTCTTCGTTTAGCCCACAGAAGCCTGTTAATATATGAAGTAAATGAACTATTAAAATTTTCACATGTTGAAGGGGCATAAAAAATAATTGATTTATATGCAAAGTTGAACAAATATATCTGAATGTTTATATTTTGCAAGTTTATGTAACCAGGTTAAAATTTAAATCAACTACAATCAATTATCAAAAGCAAAAAGAAATTATTTTTACAATATATTATAGTTAACTATAATATATTGAAAAAATTGTCATATTTCCAACTAAAGGAAATTTTCCGCAAAGTTTAATTAGTTTTAATTTCAAGTTTAATTGAATTTTAAAATTTATTTATATAATGTAAATTTCTTGTTTACTGTTATGATACATTAAATTTAATTTTTCATATTTCGGACTATTAACTTAGTATGTCAACTTATTAAATTTAATTATTATTCTTTTTTAATTAAACATCTAAAAGTTAATTATTACAATTTAAACTAATTGTGTGTGTATAAAATTTTATTTTAGTTTCAAAAGTCAGTATAATTTATTGAAAATTTGAATTATATTTTCACAATATAATTTCAAGTTAAACTACAAAAGTTAATAATCGTCCGGCGTAGGCAAAGCGTAGGGAAATTCTAACTTCCTTTCCTATGGGCGTAGGGAATGCGTAGGGAAAACAACACGGCGTATGGAATAGGTAAGCAATTCCCTACATATACCCTACGCCGTAGTTAACTGTTTGAGAACGTGGTCCGCATAGGAAATCTGTAGGGAATTCCTTACGTCGTCCCTACGCCTTCTCCATGTTTCCATGTTTTCCCTACGCCGCACCAACGTGGTGTAGGGATGGTATAGGGAATTCTAGACTGGAAAATTGTCTTTTCTTTTGTAGTGAAATCCCGAGCATTCCTTAAGTAACTACACTCATGTTAGACACTGGATAGGTGATGTCAACCTCTGAAAACCTCTCTGATGCCATTCCACTCCTAATTATTTAACGATGATTTAACTTACATAATATCTTTTAGTTCTGATTCGAGTGTTTTGTCTTTTCAATTCGCTCGATGGTCAGCCAGAGCATTTCAGGATTTGAAGACCTTATTTCTGGAGGACGAAGACGGAGATTTTATTATTATTTACTATATTACTCCGCTGCATCACACTGTTCCGCTGCATTTTTATTTATTTATCTCTGATATGTGTAACTTTGATTTAGTATTGTATAAGTATAATCAAATGTTTTGTAAACTGCTTCATGAACTGCTATTTGATTATTATATTTTGTCATTCCACTTCAAGATTCTGTTTTATTTTTTCTCTCTCTCTGCTTTTTCTTATTTACCCCAATAACAATTCACCCTTCTGTATGGTTTGAGTTGGCACGTGTGTCTGCTTAAACTGTCCAAAAAGGCGGGATGTTACATAGAATTTCAAACATGAAAATCAATATCAAAATTGTGCAAACCTTAAAATATGAATATTTTGAATCTACAATTTATGATTTATATCTATTTCGATTTGAAGTTTGAATTTTACGATTTAGAATTTGAATTCAATTTTGAAAACCTTGAAGACAACAGCAATAATGATGCATTTTCCCATATTTCATTAATATTTTTTCCATGCCTATAAACGTATGGGTCTTTTTAAGTGTTGTTATGATTGAGCAGGCATTACCATCAGTGTAGCAAGTGTCAAGCACAAAAAAATGTGGAAAAGTCGATATTAACCCCAACAATGAACAAAATAACATATAAAGGGTGCTAACCATCCTACACTAGCAACCTGCAACTTGCAAGCTGGAATGCCTCGTAATTCGGTGCTGTCAAATCCCATGCAGAACAACAATACAGTGATAGAAGGAGGTTGTACTAACAATTCAGATAGTTTGGTAATATACCCTTCTCTGGGTGGGTGATGTGTAGCATCATTTGTCCAATAACGACCTATCCTACCTATTTTTGTTCTAATATTCATACTTCAAGTTGAGTATTTCAATGGACAACATCTCAGGAGGTAATAGACATTGGATTAATGCCCCTATAGTTGATTTGTTTAATGCTTGTTTGGGTGCATTTTTGAATTTCTCAAGTTAAGCTATTGATTTATTAGATTTCTATAAATACTACAAATATAATAATCATTCATACCATTTATATAAGTATTTTCAGTACCCTTTGAAAAATTATCTAAAAATCAGTATTACTTCCATTTTTTACTCAAATCGAAATATAGGAACTGTGTGGATAGCTACTGCACCACTACAAGAGTGACCAGCCATTCCAATGGCTCCCAGCCATTGGCAGCCTTTGGAAAAGCCGTTGGAATAGAGTTCACGCTTTCCAACGGCTTCCAACGGAAGCTATGGGGATATTCCAACGGCTTTTCCAACGGGCTCTTAGCCGATGGAAGCCGTTGCAATAAAATAACTAAATAGCCGTTTGTAGCCATTGGTAGCTGTTGCTAATCTGGGTGAAATTTTTTTATAACAGCAAGCCATTTACCTTCCATCCACACATGATCAATATATATCCATTTCCATTCCATTTCCACTCCATTTCACATATATATCACATATCCAACACATTATATCACAAACAATATAAACAACCAAAAATCAACATCAAACATTACATTTTCAAACCAACCTCCAAGTCCATATGTACATAAACAACAAAACCCTCACCAACACCAACTCCAACCCATATTCAAGTCAAAATATACAATGCAAACACTTAAACCTCACCACCTCAAAGTCAATATATACACAATAACCATCAAACACAATCCTCACCACCTCAAAGTCAATATATACAATAACCGACCACAAAGACAATAATCATCATACCTCTCAAGCATCATCCTCACCTCCAGAAGCACCAGACGACAAAGGGAAGGAATCATGCCTATGCGCATACTCCGCTAAATGTTGATTCAGCTGCTCCATTTGTATAGCACGAAGACGGTCCTGCTCTTGCAGCTGCTCAACCATGGCTCTAAGCTCTTTTATTTCTGCTTTGTCACACGCCTTTTGGGCCGTCCAAACCTGCAAATAGAATGTGAGATGTTCACATCTGTATTGTAATCATTTTCTTAAGCAATGCATATTTTAAAATATAGAAACGTAAATGACGTGATCTTAAGCAATGCATATACCATAAGGAAATGCATATTTTATTAAATGATAATGGCGCAGGATGGTAAATCACGTATATGTTAGATTTAACTCAGGTAGAAATCATCATATGTATAGTGTATCTATAGGTTAATTTATTAAACATAATATTGCAATGTCTATAAGATTATCGCTTGGTTTCCATAGCCACAGTGTCGATTCCACTGCATTGGATCAATAATAACGTCGAAAATATTATCTTGCTCCTCAACCGTCAACTCATCGCGATCTGATTTTGTAAGCAGATCTGCCCGTGCTCCTGAAACTTTGCCTAAAATAAAAAAAAAATTAAAGTTTAAAATTAGTAAAATAGGATTTAAACATATCGATATTAATAAAATAAGATTTAAAATATGCATACATATGCAGCCGTTGCCTTATCATCATCATCCCACTGATATGTAATATTGCCAGCATTATCTGTTTGTCTTGATGCGTGGGTGTGGTAAATACCTCCAACATAGACACGGGACGTCCAAGCGATCTTTCCTGCAACAAAATAATTTATATATTTTAATTTTTCATAGCCAATTACTAAACTGATTAATATACAAAATGTAATAATGGTTTAGATTCGTAATTGATAAATTTACCAAGTCCTCACGGTGATGTTGAAAAGACTTGGATCCGCCACGATGCGTTACAGGATTCCTACTTCTATTGGCGGAGTTCCTTTCCGACTCCACCTGCAATTTAAATTGAATATTATATTTCTAATGGCGAAATAATTAACAATATATTTGGTAGATCTACCTTGAACTCGTCGGTCTCCCACATCCAAGAATTCCATACAGAAGCGCCCATCCAGTTCCGTTTCTTCCTTGATTTTTTAAGAGCTAACATTACCCCCTTTTAATTTTGTGGCGATCTTCGAAATCCAGTGGCGCTGAACCATGGCGACATCGGGCTCCGCCAAGTCCACTTGCCTCTGTACAAAGAGAAAATATTACTAACTGTTCATTTATACTTATTCATATAGTAAAGTGATATAAACTCACCAGAAAATCCTTCCAGATGTCCTCCCTGACTTGGTCGGGGATCTTACTCCACTTAGGCCAGCAATTAGTCATCCTGCTCATATACGATTGCTTGGGAATGCCAAGCACAACTCCTGACGGCTCCAAATCAAATCCCCTGTGTTAAATATAAAACAAATATTTAGACAAGTATATATACGCATGAACAAATTTATATTGTTATCATTTTAATTTTGATACTTACGCTTCATCAGCCTTTGGCTGCAAATATACAAGTGGTCCAGCCGAAGGCTCACCACTACTTTCACTGGCCAAGCGAGAAGAGCTAAGACGTTTGGAGCCTGACTAATACCTGTTGAAAGTTTCATTTTAAATTATAGACATAGATAAAATGATGATGATATGTGGTGTATGTAATAAAGTCATTTTTAATTGGTAGTGCATGTAACGATGATGATGATATGTGATGTGTGTGTGTGAATAATTGTAAAAATTACTAGATATTACTCAGTCCTCATTGTTTTCTGATTCAAACTCGGTCTCGTGTTCTATATCATTTTCTTCTACACTCTCAAATGCTTCAACTAATACATTTGTTTCATCATTTAACTGTCCAAAATCAGTTTGATCGTTTGTAATTGTGATTTCAACATTTTCCTCGATATCTGCTTGATAGGCTTGTTCTTTTGGAATATTCTTTCCATCGAATGTAAATCTCGCCTTGGTTTTAAAAACCGCAGACCAATCCGCTTTGTCTCTTTTTAGAGATAGATAAGCGGCGTAATAAATTTGTAGGGCTTGTTTGGCTAGTACAAAAGGATCGTACTGCTGATAATGGGAGGTATATTTTATTTCTACAAGATTATAATTTGGATGCACGTTAATACCAGAACCTGGAACATTGCTGAACTTGTTGCATCTAAAAAAAAAACTTCCTCTGCGGGTCTTATAAAATTTGTCAATTGCAAAATCTGGCTTAACACGCCATAAAAATCATGTATATGATTATTAGGATCATCACTGCCTTTAACAAATACACAGGTATTGTTTGTTAATATTTCGGCACCGTATTCTTTGGTATTGAATTTATATCCATTAACGAAAAATATTGGATAAGTTTTAACTTTCCTTTTCGGTCCCACCGCCAAATGTTTTAATCCTTCATCGACCACATTGTTTGTAGGATCACAAACGTAGTTCGAAAACCAAGTAGCGAAATTTTTGCTTAAATCGCCGTTTGGATTTTGTGATTCACAAACACTACAAACAAAAACATAATATACTGCTTTATTATTAATTTACACATGCAGTATTAAATTAAATTTATCAAAACTTGTAATCTGATAATTACCTAATAAATGGTGCAACTTCTGGACAATTAAGAAGAATATATGTGTGTGCTACATGGTAACTCTATCATCTAACCATACTTCTATACATTTTCCAGCATGTCGACCATGTTGTTTAAAAATAGATAAGATTGCTTCAGAAGAAGAATCTTGTTCAACAGCCTCATCATTACGCGCAACACTTTGAAATGATAAATTCACATGATCATTGAAATAATGAGAGAAAAAGAACGATGCTTCTTCTTCGATATATGATTTGCAAATCGAACCTTCAACTCGAGCATTTTGTCTCACTTTTTTCTTTAAATGATTTAAGTACCTAATAAAAAATATTTCATATCAATATTGATTTTTATTTATAGTTAAATTAACATTTACATACTCAGTATTAATAACATACCTCTCCAATGGATACATCCATCCATATTGCACAGGCATCGAAGATGTGCTTCAAATGGAAGATGAAAAGCTAAATGCTCCATTACATTGAAAAAGATGGAGGAAATATTTTCTCAAGTTTACAGAGCTGTATGGGGATTTCTACCTCAAGTTTACGAAGACAGTTAACTCTTAACGTAGTTGAACAAAGCTCCTTATAAAATAAACTAAGTTTTGTTATTACCTTCCAAACTGTTACGGGCAACAATTATTTGAAAGCAACGGGTAACAAATTTTGCATCATTACATGACAGTCATGGCTTTTCATCCCACTCAGTCTTCCGTTCTTATAGTCGACACATCTACGAGGATTAGATGAAATTCCATCAGGAAATCGTAATCCTTCCACCCATTTTAATAGTACTTTAACTTGGTTGTTATCTAGTTCAAAACATGCTTTGGGTTTTTTAGTGTCATTTGGCTTCGTATGAAGCTCAGGACGATTACATATTTCTTCTATATCACGTCTTGATTTCAGATCGTCCTTAGTCTTGCCCTTAATATTCAAAAGTGTATTAAACACATTATCGAATATGTTTTTCTCGTTATGCATCACGTCAATGTTATGAAGGATTAAGAGATTTTTCCAATAAGGCAACTCCCAGAATATACTCTGTTTGCACCAATTATGAAACGTCGATTTACCTTGGATTTCATTTTGTTGTCCGGTTTCATGTATCTTTGGATAATCTTTTACAAGTTCATATATATCTTCACTTGACCAAATCGTTGGAGGTTGTAAAGTCTCATGTCTATTAGCTATGAAGTTTTTTTTGTCCCTTCTAAAAGTATGATTAATATGGAGAAAACGTCGATGACAATCAAAACATGAAATTTTATTCCCATGCCGTAAAGAAAATGCTCGTGTTTCTTCCATACAGTAAGGACAAGCAAAACGATCAGCCGTACTCCAACCCAAAAGCATTGCATATGCAGGAAAATTGCTAATAGTCCATAACAAAGAAGCGAACATCCGAAAAAAAAATTCGATACGTCGTATGTTTCAACTCATTCATACCACAATGTTTTCAACTCTTCGATTAGTGATTGTAAGTAAACATCGATACCCTGTGTCGGATCATCAGGGCCAGGGACGATAATTGTGAGAAACATATATGGAGTTTTCATACACATCCACGGGGGTAGATTGTAAGGTGTAATGTTTATAGGCCAAGATGAATATTTAGAACCAAACTGAGAAAACGGTGAAAGTCCATCAGTACACAAACCATGTCTTACATTACGGGTCTCTGCTGCGAAATTGGGATATTTCTTATCAAAATACTTCCATGCTTCGCCATCATATGGGTGTGTTAACGCATCTTCTTCAAGTGTTCTCACACCGTGCCATCTCATATGATGTGCTGTTACACATAATGCATATAACCTTTGAAGTCTAGGAGTGATAGATAAATAATGCATATGTTTGTATGGAACTTCTTTTCCTTTTTTTCTTGGTTTGTATCTTTCTTGATTACATATTTTACAATTCCGAAGACTGACATCATCTTTCCAAAACAACATGCAACTATTTAGACATGTATCAATTTTTTGAAATGGCAAACCGAAAGATGACATAAGTTTTTTCACTTCATAATAATTTTCGCACATTAAATTATCTGATGGCATATGGCGTTTAGCAGCTTGTACAACAGCCGTAAATCCGACTTCTGTGAGGTTGTACTTTGATTTCATTGCAATGTACTCTACAGTTGCCGATAATTGAGTGCCACTAGTATATCAAAGAGGTTTCTTAGCAGCATCCAACAAATCATATATTTTTTTGCTCCAACATTTGGTTGCTCTTCGACATTAACATCGTAGTTATTAATTTCAATAGTAGGGAACATTGATCGTGCTGCATCTTCAACCTTATGTTCTATGAGATTCGTCATACTAACTTCATCACTAATGACCTCTATTGATTGTTCTTCGTTACGTGTTATAATTTCTCCATGACGACCCGACACCAAATGATTGGTTGCGAAACCACATTGGCGCAAATGAATCCTAACCATATTCGGTACTAAATGCTTCAACAATTTGCACCTACTACATGGAAAATGAATTTCTACGTCATTTTCAATATTACTTAAAGCAAATTCGACAAACACATTTACACCGTTGAGAAAGTGTTTTCTTATTGAGCCTCTCATTTCTCTTCTTTGATACATCCAGCTCCGATCAATAAAATAATTGACCATTTTTCCTACTGTAAAACATATGATCAATAGTAAAAAAATTATTAATTAAATTCGATAAACAAATCACTACTAGAAAAATGCCAAATAGCGACGGGTGGGAGCGACGGCTTCCGACGGGCCGTCGGAAGCCGTCGGAAATTTGCGATATCTGCAACTCGGCCGAGCCTTTCTTCCTCATTTTCCATCTTACCAATTTCTTAAAAAAAACCCACAAATCCCCATTTTCCACCTCCAATCGCTGATTTCGTGATTTTTTCTCTTTTCCCCGTTGTTAATTCAACGTCTCTTGCTCTTAATCTGAGGTATAATCTCTTATTTTTGTGAAAATTTCAGTTTTTACCCTAATTCTAGATTTGCATAAATTGATAAATTAGGGCGAATTAGTGATTGCAATTGTTTCTAATAGCGTAATAACGGTTTATAGCATCACATGGCATACATATTTCATCTTTTATCGTGAAATTGTGAAAAACACGTATAATTTGTGGTTGTTCATGTATATGTAAATTGTTATGTATGCCTTGATTCGACGATTTTGGAATAAGATAAAATGATTGGATGAACTAGGAGTATTATATTGTGCACCTATTTACCTATGAAACAAAAAAAAATGCATTACTCTAAATTATAATTGTGTGTATTGAAAAATGACAAAAATGTTAAACCAGCCTTAAGTTGATGCGTAATACGTCGAATAAATGTGTTAAATTAATATATATATTTTTGTGAATGTGAACAGTAAGTAAAACTGTATTTTTTCTTAAAATGTGCGCATGTTAATTGACAAATGTCCTTTAGAGAGTTTTTGGCTCCGTCTGACGAGTGTTGTATATGATCGTTGTATAAATAGTCGTTTTTTTCGAAAAACGACCATTTATATTTATCTGGTACAATGTTTGTCGGATTTGTCCCTGTATTGGAGAAGTTATGAACACAGTAAGAATTTACATTTTGTATACTACTTTGTCTTAAACGGTTCATAAAATTTCGGCCAAACTTTTCTTTTTTGTTTCCTACGTACACGCATTTGTGTCCAATGCAGGGAACAAAAGGGAAATGCTGCCAAAATTTTGTTGAATCGTTTGAGACGAAGTAATATACGAAATGTAAATGCTTACTGTGTTTGTAATGGTAAGTAGGATGCCTGACCAATGAAAAAAAATTATATATATTTTTAAATCGTTACGTTAAAAAATAAAATGTGCCGTATTTGAAAATATTTTTAAATTTGTGAAGTTGTTCTTTAAATTCGAAATATTATACGACTATGAAAATAATCTTTTTCGAATTTGTATTCTTCAAAATAAATATTAAATTTTGAACTTCTCATTTTGTCAAATTGGAAAAATGATTAATTATTTTGTTGATCGGAGGAGATGGATGTACCAAAGAAAAGGACTGAGGGGCTCAATAAAAGAAGATTTTTATAATGGTATAAACGTGTTTGTTGAATTCACTTTAAGTAATAACGGAAACGGTCCAGAAATTCATTGTCCGTGTAGTAGGTGTAGACATTTGAAGTATTTGTTACCAGATATTGTAAAATTCATTTGTTCCAACACGGTTTCGCACCCGAATATTATGTTTGGGATCGGCGTGGAGAAGTTGTAGCAAATACTTCTGTAGAGTCTGAAAGTATCGTTAACGAAATAGTTTCAACGACCCGTATAAAAAATATGGTCGAAGATGCAGCACGATCAATGTTTCCTATGGTTGAAGTTGACGACGACGATGGAAATGTTGAAGAACCAAATATTGAAGCTAATTTTTTTATGATTTACTAGATGCAGCTAAGAAACCTATTTGGGATGGTTGTAAAAGCGACATTCAGCTGTCAGTAATCGCAGAATACATTGCGATGAAGTCAAAATACAACATCACTGAAGCTGGGTATACGGCTGTTGTACAAGCTGCAAAAAGACATATGTCGCCCAATAATCTAATGTGTGAAAATCACTACGAAGTTAAAAAACTTATGTCGGCTTTTGGTTTACCGTATCAGAAAATAGATGCATGTTTAAAAGGATGCATGTTGTTTTGGAAAGAAGACGCAAACCTTAGAAATTTAAAGTTTGTAACTAGGAGAGATACAAATTAAGAAAAAAGAAGGGGAAGGAAGCTCCGTACAAGCGTATGCAATACTTACCCATAACTCCAAGACTTCAAAGATTATATGCATCTTCTGTAACTGCGTCTAATATGAGATGACATAGTGTGAGAACGGAGGAAGAGGGTACGTTGACACATCTGGCCCATCGCAAGAGCCACAGCGTGTAGTTGTATCGTTAGTCCCTAGAGCAGATGGGTAAGAATTAAATTTTATTCAGCATCTTATTTTTTCTATGATATACGTACGTACTTATCTATATCGTACTTAAAAATAGGGGGTTCGACCTACTTCCCTCTAAGGTTGTGCTGGATGTCTCTAGAGCATCTTATCGCAGTAGGATGAGTGCATGCTGGCCGAGGTGGGATACCATCCCTCCTCACATCATAGAGCGCATATGGCAGGATGTCCTAGTATGTATAATTTTTCTGTTTTTTAATTTGTTTTTGTCGTTTTTCTATTGTTTATCGTTTAAAGTGTAATCTTTTTTTAATACAGGCTGAGATAGACATCCAGACAGACGATATGATGCTGGCACGAGCATACTAGATGAAGAAGATGCACAAGAACTACAGGGACACGATATCTGAGATTAAAAAATCTGATAAGAAACCACGGTGGATGGGAGAGAGCGTGTGGCAAGCTTGATTGAGCTACTGGGAGACGGACGAGGCGAAGGCAAGTATACTAATTTTTTTTGAATTATTAATTTGACGTGATTGAAAAATAATGTATCAAATTTTGAATGTACAGGCATAGTCGGATAGAAACTCTGCAACTAGAAATAAGAATCTCGTCACTCATCGCGGAGGATCGAAATCGTTTCAGCAGTATCGACAGAAGTTGGTAAATTTACTGAATAATAAATGTAAATAAATTTACTGAATAATAAATGTAAATAGTTTATGCTATATGATTTTAAACGTATAATAATTGTATGTAACAATCAACTTCAGGAAGCCGAGACACATGGTCCTGTCAGCTATATGGACGTGTTCACCCGTACGCATGCTGTCGAGCATGTTAATCAAGACGGGACTATTTCGTACACATGGCAGGACGATAAATCCAGCAAAAGCCATGTAAGCATATTTCATGTTATTCAGTATTAGTAATTGTTTTAATTGTTAAATTATGATGAAATAAGATATGATATTATTGATTTGTTAATGCAAGAGATGTTTATGGAGCAGCGGCAGAAACTCCTTGCTGATACGGGTAGAGAGCAGCTGACGACCGATGAGGAGGATGTTATTTTTGAGTCCGTTATGAGTCCAGCAGAGCATGGTCGACGATACGGATTTGGCAATTTAGCGGTAAACAATTTACTTTTTCTTAAAATGCTAAAAATATGATATTTTTACCTTTTCAAAACAATAAACTTGGATTTTATTTATTTTTCAATTATTGCAGTCCAATAGTTAGAGTAGGGGACGACGGAGTAGACCTCAGAGCGATTTAGCAGGTATAGAAGAATTGCGGACTAGAGTGTCCCAATTGGAGGAGTAGAACCGTCAACAGGCCTTGCAGACCGCATAGTTGTTAGAGTACATGCAGCAGTTTGGTGGCCGCTTCCCTTCCTCGGCTGGCTCTGGATCTGAAGGAGATTGATTCATTGCTTGCTTATTCGTTCGTGCAGGTATGTTTGTTTTAGTTTAGAATGATTTGGTAGATGGTGCGATTAATTGTTGATTTGTGTAATTATGTATGATACACTTTGTTCTGTAGTTGTATGAGGATATGCATGAGAATGTTGATGAATTTGTGTATTAACAACATGGTAGAACAGTTATTGTTAGGATTATTGTTAATGTTGGAATGGTATGTATATTTTGTATTTTATTTTTATTCTAATTTTATCCATTTGTGTGTTTATTGAATATTTTGTAGTCTAGCTTTGGATATTTGGTTGGATTATTGTTTATTGAATTGCAGTATTGATATCGTAGTGTTTGGAAGAGAAATGTGGTTGGAAGGCTCTATTTGCAGCAAATATAGAAAAAACAGCAGATTTTCGACGGTTTCCGACGGCTTACAGGTCAAAATTTTCGACGGCTTCTGACATTTTTCGACGGCCTGTAGTTAAATATTTCCGACGGCTTCCGACAGTTTCCGATGCCCGTCGGAAGCCTTCGGAAGCCTTCGGAAGCAGTCGGAAATTATCGAGAGCCGTCGGAAACGTGCTCGGCGGCATCCGTCGGAAGCCGTCGGAAATACTGCTCCCCAACGCAGTCTTTTCCGACGGCTTTTTCCGACGGCTGCCGACGGCTTCCGACAGCCGCCGACGGATTCTGGCGGTCGGAAAATGCGTTTCCCCTTGTAGTGAATTTAGATTTTACTGTTTTTTATAATCCATTTTCGTTTATATATAAAGTTACATTTCTTGATATTTTGTTCACATTTTTGTACCTTTTGTGATGGTCGGTCATCCTACTTCCCATTACAAACAACATAGTAATTACATTTCTTAAATCATATCATTATAAAATATTTTCCAAAATTTCGGCAGCACTTCCCCCGTGTTCTTTGTATCGTACACATATGCATGTACAGAAGGAACGAAAAGGAAATGCCGTCAAAATTTTGTGAACCGTTTATAACGATATGATTTACGAAACATAATTACTTTATGGTGTTTGTAACTTATCCAATACAGGGACAGATCCAATAGATATTGTATCAGATGAATATAAATATCCGTTTTGTAATAAAAACGAACATTCATACAACGATCATATACAACGCTTGTCAGACGTGGCCCAGAATTCACTAAAGGATTTAAATTTTGTTTATATGTTACCATTTTATTAAATATATAAAATAAAGCATATTATGCATTATTTTATTTATATTCTACTATTTTACAAAATATATAGTAAATTATATGATTTTTAGTCTTTCACAAAATATATAATTCATGTGTATATATACACTAAATTATATACTTATCTAATGCTAATATATTTTGTAAAAGATATAATTCATGTTCGTAAAATATTCGACTAATTCATGTTTGGCTAATATTTTACAAAACATACACAAAATAATTTAAATCAATCCCAACTAATCTAACGCTAACTCAAATGCGCATTTACACCAAATTATCAACATATGTATATATGTGCATAGTATACACAAACAATTTGGACATTTGGATGGTAATGATTGTAATTAGCACTTAGTTTCATAAAATAAACAATCAATAGGCCATTAGATACAACTATAACAACAAATTGACACAAAATTAGAAAAACTTAAAATTTTAGGGTCTTAGGCAAAACCTGTTTTTGGAGCTGTATTTGGATGGAGAGAGACCGCTGGTGTTGATTGATGGCGTCGGAGTGGTTGCCGGTTGCATGGGGAAGCTAGGAGCAAGAAAAGAGGAGGAGTGGAGGAGCGTTTGGGTGTTTCTGAGGAGGAAGAAGATAATGATTTAGGTCTCGGCCTCGCTACATGTTTACACGAATATTTCCAATGGCTTTCAACGGCTACCAATGGCCGCAAACGGCTGTTTTTCCAACGGTTACCAACGGCGTGTTAAAAAATAATGAGCCGCTGGTAGCCGCTGGCGGCCCCTGGAAACCTGTCGTGGCTATATACTGTAGTTCTAGTAGTGCACATGCCTTCACGGCAATAGTGGGATCTAGTGTACTAACATTGCCATGGAGTGTTGCCCAGCCTGGATGGCTAACTGGTGTTCTTGTTCTTCTGCTATTTTCTTTTGTAACCTGTTACACAGCTACTCACCATTTGGATTGTTATCGAGCTCCTTACCCTGTTCAATGGGAGTAAAAATTATAAATATCATGATGCCATAAAAGCATTTTTTGGTCAGCTCTATATAGTTTTTGGTCGACTAATAGTGGTAAATCATATTTACCTTCATATGTCATAAGATTTCAATTAGAAGGTGTTAGACTCATACTGATGCGGAGAATCGTTAAAATAAGTTGGATCCCCAAATGCTTTTTCTTCTTGATGATGATCAAAATTATCCCCATTGCTGCAGATACAAGTGCTTTTCATTTAAGCGGGCAATATTTGAAGATACATTACCTAGTTATCAGTCTATGTTTAGTAGTTCGTCAGTTATACAAATAGCCAACATTATATAAATGTAGACATAATGGAACCTGTAATTAATGGTTATCTAATTTCAGCAGCAATGTATGATTACATGAATAATGGAGGGAGAAGCAAGAAACGGAATAGTGGAGCATGTAATCACCTGCTATGAAAAATAAGACCAAACTACATTTGAAGAGAGGGACCCTTAAAATTTTAGAGTGATACGAAAGCAAATGGATATTAAGAATGTGGATTTTGTTGAAGAAAACAGAAGGTTCAGATAACTTACTGCATCCATTTTCCATTGTTTTTCTCTCCTTCTTTCCCTTTTTACCTTTTGTCTTATTTTTAACATATTATTTAAACCCTTAATAAACATGTATATAGCTTAATCCTTACTGTCTGTTACTAGAGTGAAATATAGAGACTGCCACCTGGAATTTGGTTGTACATTTAACATTTTGACATTATGACAGAAGTCCAACCATAAGTGTTTTTAAATTTTCTAATACTCACCAATTGCCTTAAAATTTTGATAACAGTGTTCTTCTCTCCTTTAATTATCATCGTCTTCAAATTATTTCAAAAAAAAAGTATGGAAAACGACTGGGATTTAATGTCAATTGTAAGAAGTTGTTCGAAGATCAATGAAATGTCATCTGTAATGGATTCTCCAAAGCTTGTGCATAAAATTTCCATAAGCCATGAAACTGCTCCTGCTGCTAGTTTTCAGAAGTTTCCAGTTAATAGCTTCACCATTTCGGGATCCGAAGCTCCACTTTCAGCTTCAGTCAAAATTTTAGGTCTAGACGCACCAGTCCAACGTCTGTAGGAAAAGGGGTTGCAACTCCAACTCCAACTCTAATAGGTTATAAGACAAACACAGAAGAAAAGAAATCATAATTTTTAATATATTTATTTTTCATTTTTTTCACTTTGGAAGTGGTAGATTTAGTTATTTACTAAAAAATACGTGAATTTGCAAAAGTGAAAAAAAAAGTACATTATTGGGTGATGTAAGAGACAGCCCATTGAAAAGTTGATGATCACAGAAGTGAGGAGTAATTATAATGATATATGGTGTTAGCGTAAATATGGCAAAAAGTTAAATAAACATTCTCCCTTTCTGAGGTATGTCAAATTTGCTTAATTTTTTATTCCAGTTCTCCAATATCAAATTTGAATGGTACCCATATTTGTAATAATTTGATATTTTAGATGTTTGAGTAGTTTAATTAACTGTAAATTTGGTAGAAAATGGGAAAATTTTAGTATTCAATACTAAGAATTTTATTTTAGAATAAAATGCTTCATTGTATGATAATCAGAAAAATCGGATTAAAAATAATTCCACGCTGTAGTTATGGTAGGAGATCCAATTTATTTTATTGAAATATATGATACTTTACTTCTTTTTTCTCTTGTTATTTTTTTTGTTTTGTTTTCTTCAGTTTATTTACATTTATAAAGTATTCTTTGACTCAGTAGAATTCCATATAACATTACATACTAAAATGAATTATAGGAAATGTTAATTAAATTACTATTTGAAACTGATAATTTATTAAATGATATTTAAAGTAAACTGCTATAGAATAAAAAATACATGTGAATTTTCAGTTATTAAAAGAATAAATTCAATATGCAGTGAGTTTTTGTTTTGTAGTGTTTCCAGCAGACCAATTAAAATTTCTTTATTTCGACTATGTTTCTGATAAACTTAGTGTTTTTGATTAAGTAATCAGAAACTCTTTTAATTTGATCATGAAAATTTTCAATTACCTTCTTTTTCATACCTGGAAAAGTAAGGTTCTTTCAAGTGTTGTTCTGGATGAACAGACATTACTATAGGTGCAGCACAACAAAATAATGCTAAGCAAAAAAATATGTGGAAAAGTCGATGCTAGACCCAGCAATGCAAAAAATAACATATAAAGGAGAGCACAACCATCCTACACCAACAACCCACAACTCACGAGCTAGAATGCCTCGTAATTCTGTGCTGCCAACTCCCATGCAGAACAACACTGCAGTGAAAGAAGGGTGTAATGAAAATTCTAGTGCGCTTCTTAACGTCGATGATTTGGACTTTTCTTGGGATCTCTAAATGCTTTCTCTTCTAGATAATGATCAAAACGATCCCAAAGATGATTTGAAGAATACTTATACTAATACAGGTTCAAGTGCTGCCATTTCAATGCCAATATTTGAAGATACATATATGGTTACCGGTTTATGTTTAGTGGATAATGGAATAGGATAATGGAGCATGTAATTGTTCATTACCTAATTCACTTTCTTCACTTTGTTTTTCATAAAATATTGTTGAAGTATTTAAGGTAGTAAAAAATTATGTAAATATGCATCATTTAATTTGCATTGTTGATGCAGCTCAGGGGATAAGTCGTACACGACTTAAGGAGGAAGACTTGGGTCGTTCTCGAGTTAAGGAAGCTTCGGTTTTAGGTGTTAAGTCGTTCACGAGTCAAGCAGGGGAGGAAGGCCTTAAGTCGCAGGAGGAAGCCTCGGGATTAGGTCGGCAACGACCTAAGAAGGAAGACTTAGGTCGGCAACGACCTAAACATGTCTTAGGTCGGTTGCGACCTAACGGAATAAGGCCGAAGAGTTAAGTCTTTAGAAGAGTTAGCTCGGTGAAGCTTTGAGTCGTTTGTGTTGAATATGTTGTACAGTGTGTCGTTATTTGTTGAGTCGTATACGACTTAAGTGTTGAGTCGCTGTATTGTACATATGAGAGTGAGTCGTTGTGTCTTGAGTCGTGTTGCTTAGGTCGCTTACTGTTTTGAGATGTGTGGTGTCAGTTAAGTCGGTAACGACCTAATTAAGTCGTGTGAAGAGTTATCCCGTAAGTCGTTCAAGTGTTGAGTCGGCCGAAAGCTGTTGTGATGTAATTGCTTTGAGTCATGTATGTATGTGATGTGTTAGGTCGCGTACGACCTAAGGATGAGTCGTGAGTCGGGGGAAACTAGGTCGGCAACGACTTAAGGGTTTGGGTCAAAAATTGCTATAAATAGGGAGTGTGTTGTAACTTTTGGGGATTGATTTTTTGGTTGAATAAAATTCTTGTTGATTGCTGTGTGCTTTCATCTTAAATTGGTAGTTGAGTGTAATCTCCTATTGTTATCTCGCTTTTTGGCAAAGCCGTGATACCAAAAGATTGGTCGAAAATGGGAAACAGTTCATCTCAGAGATTGGTTATACTTCACTTAGCTATGGATATCGATGAATTTTGCCCGAGTCCGGATCAGGCCACAATTGATAGGACACAACAAGAAAGGTTGTAGGAGCCATCATTTCAAGTTTCAAGTCAATCCGAGTTCGTATACTCAAGATATGGTGGATTCAGTGTGAAGAGAAATAGTCAGTTGTCTGGTTCGAAACCATGAAGTTCGAACCCATCTTGTTCGAACCCATACTGTTCGAACCCATCCACGCCCTCTCCTTCGAACCCACCTAGTTCGAACCCATCCACGTCCTTGCCTTCGAAGCCATGAAGTTCGAACCCAAGCCACGTTCAAACCCATCAGCTAGTACCTGCCTCGACTCCATCGCCTTCGACTCCATCACCTTCGAATCCACCACAGTGGCCTACCTTCGAATCCATGACTTCACTCGGCCTCATATCCTCACTTCGAACCCATCGAGTGACCCAGTTCGAACCGATCAAGTTCGAACCCATAAGGATTCCTGGATTCGAATCAGTCACGTTCGAAACCAGGAACACTTCCTATTTCGAATCCACCGAGTCAATTGGTTTGGATGACGTGTTCGCCGTAGTTCACGGAGTCGAAGCGGTCCATTCGGAGATAAGTTAGGATCGATTCGAGAAATGCGCAACACGTCACTGCAAGCCCACGTGCACTGATGGATTCGAAATCATGGGTTCGAACTCATGGGTTCGAACGACACAGCCAACCGAAAATGCTAATTTCGAACCGAGCATATCTCCTTAACCACAAATCCAAATGCAACCAAATTTTCACAGTAGTTTCCATATGAGGTAAAGATTGTCCCTGCCAAGTTTCAGCTCGATTGGACCATTTCTTGATGGGTTCGAAATCACTTCGAACCGATGTCAGATCGGGACGAAACTTGGTGGGGTCGGTCGCGTGGGCCCACTCACGTGCCAGAAGGAGTCTCACGAAGTTTCAGCAAGATCTGGGCCTCCGACGCCTATAAATAGCACCCTGAAGCCTTCAGAAAGGGGAGCTTCGGAGAACTTCTGCCATTGAACGCCAAGACTCTGCCGGATCCAAGTTTAACTATCAGAATCGCTGTTGTATTCAGATTTCAAAGCAATTGTCAGCTGTAATCCATTGTAATCGATTGAATCGAGTAAAGCAATAAAGAGAAACCCTTCAAAGTGGACGTAGGCACGAACGCCGAACCACTATAAATCCTGTGTTTGTGATTGTTGCTTGTGAATTACTGTGATTTGTTACTTAGAGCTGAATTCTATATTGATTGTTGCTGAGTTCTGTGTTGATTATTATCGAGTTGAGTACGTAAACGGGTGCTTTCGTGATATTGGGTGTTTGTGACCAATTTTGGCGCAAACATTTTGGTGCTTTCACTGAGAAACTAATTCAGGAAGAAGTTGAATTTGAAAATTCAGGAGTTCAGATCTAGGAATTATGGCAAGACATCGAGTAGGAGGCCAAGGCCTGAGAGAAGTGAACCACAAGGAAGCCAAGAGGCTTCCTCAGGAGCAAATCAACCATCGATATACATTACTAGGGACGAGATGGAAACTATGATGAAGAGGCAAGAGGAAATGATCCAGAGTTTATTCCAACGGATAGGACAGCTTGGAGCACAAAATAGGGAAGCCAATGGAGTCCAGAACGGAGCGGGACCGTCCGGCGTAGCACCAGAGCTAGGGGGCACACATATGGAGAATGTTGACCCAATCTTGGAAAGAGAAAGAGAAGGATCTGCGCAACCTAGGAGTAGTAGAGGAGTGAACGCTCAGTCAAGGGGGCAGATCCCGGAGTTACCTCGTGAACTCGGGGGGCAGGTTGGAAGTAGTGAACAAGGATTACATCTCGGAGACAATGACCGATTAGCAGAGATAGTTAGGAGAGCTTTGAGAGGCGGTATGGTGAACAAAGATTTGGAAGATGTTAATAGAAGTCCTTTTACTTCAGCAATCAGGCAAGCTAGGAACCCACCAGATTTCAAACTACCATCATTGGATATGTATGACGGGAGAATGGACCCCACGGTCCATCTGACAAAATATATGAGGCATATGGAAGTGCTGGGGGCATCGGAGGAGGTTATGGCCCGGTGTTTTCCATTGTACTTGACAGATATCGCTGCACTATGGTTTAGACAGCTGGAGAACGGATCCATCGGAACATGGAATGGTTTAGTGGAGAGATTTATGAGGCAATTCAGGGTCCATATTACAAGACCCAAGAACGTGATGACTCTGGCAACCCTAAAGTAAAAAGCCGGAGAGACCTTGAGAAGTTATTTAGCACGATTTAATGCAGCAGCAGCTTCAGTGGATAGAGCGGATCCGTCCATGGTGGTAATGGCAGCTGTGTCCGGAATAGCTGACGGCACAGAGTTCAAGAATTCATTGACCAAAGATCCACCCATTGATCTAGAGGAATTCTATCATGAAGCAGAAAAGTTTTTACGATTAGAAGATGCGAATGCCGAGAGAGAAGAAGGAGATGGGATAGAAGTTTTTGCATTTAGAGACGAAAAGCCTCTTAAAAAAGATTCGGATAAAGGCAAAAGAAAGATTGAGAATGACAGAGACAGATCGAAACGGCAACGGAGGGAGCCGCGATTCACCACCTACGCTGAGTTGAACGAGAGCCTGGAACGAATTTATCAGGATACCAAAGAACAGATTCCGTATCGTAGGCCAATGCGAAGGGATCCTACTTCTGACGAAAGGAAATCAGATAAGTTCTGTGTATTCCATGAATTAAACGGTCATAATACTAATGATTGTAGGCACCTGAAGGACGAGGTGGAAGGGCATATCAGGAACGGTATGCTCCTTCAATATGTAAGGAGGCGAGCCCCTGTGGCGGAACCAGAACGGCCACCGTCCACATCAGCTAGAGGCGACCCCGAATCAAGGCACCGTATGGTTATCAATTGAATGAAATAACGATGAACAAGTTGTAAGCTTCCACTACCGCAAATAAATCATTTACACATGTGCGAGATCGCGAACGATCTCCAGGCATGCTCTGAGTGATCATTGACCGTTTCGTAGTGGGAACTTACACTTTGACGTCCATGCTTTGCTTTCATTTCGTTTTGATTTGAACATTTAGACTTTGTTTGTTTGGACATTGTTTTTGGAACTCATCCGTTTAATAGATATTTGATTCTAATAGCTCTGAAATGGCTAGGCTACTTGCACATGTATGGGGTCGCGAACGATCCCTAGGTATGCTCTGAGACGGCGATATACCGCCCCTATAAACGATCCAGGAACTCACCCGAACGTGACCCTGGCATCGATAACACCAAGCCCTCCCGGGCACACACACAATTCGCTGCGAACGGCATCCGACCTCGAACGGTCACAATCCGCCTCAAACGGCACCCGACTTCGAACAGTCATAACTCGCCTTACCTCAATGGCTTGATCGCGAACGGTCGTCACTTGAGGTCCGACATCCGACCACGAATGGTCACGAATTCGCCTCGAACGGCACACGATCGCGAACGATCACTTTCTGCCTTGAACGGCACAGACCGCGAACGGTCACAGATTCGCCTCGAACGGCACACGATCGCGAACGATCACTTCCTGCCTCGAACGCCATCGATCGCGAACGGTCATGGCTTACTGATTATGAAATCCGACCTCGAACGGTCACCATTCGCCTTGAACGGCACTTGGTCGCGAACGATCATCATTTGCCACGAACGGCAGTTGACCGCGAACGGTCCCATCTCATCATTCGCCGCGAACGGCATAGACCGCGAACGGTCCTATTCCATCTTATGCCACGAACGGCACGGACCGCGAACGGTCCCGATTCACTTCAAGCAGCATACGATCCCGAACGATCGAAGCATGAATGTATACGCTCGACCGCGCACGGTCGCACTTCACCTCGAATGACTCGATCACGAACGATCGTCATTTGAAGTTGAGCGCTTGACCACGAACGGCCGCACTTCATCCCAAATGGCTCGATCCCGAACGATCGTCATTTGAGGACATATGAAACTATTGAGTTCTTTGCAGGTTGATAATCGGATACGAACATCCAACTCAAGGCATTACAAAACACACCTTCCTACAGCAAGGCATGTTTTGGGGGGCAAAGTGTTATCTCGCTTTTTGGCAAAGCCGTGATACCAAAAGATTGGTCGAAAACGGGAAACAGTTCATCTCAGAGATTGGTTATACTTCACTTAGCTATGGATATCGATGAATTTTGCCCGAGTCCGGATCAGGCCACAATTGATAGGACACGACAAGAAAGGTTGTAGGAGCCATCATTTCAAGTTTCAAGTCAATCCGAGTTCGTATACTCAAGATATGGTGGATTCAGTGTGAAGAGAAATAGTCAGTTGTCTGGTTCGAAACCATGAAGTTCGAACCCATCTTGTTCGAACCCATACTGTTCGAACCCATCCACGCCCTCTCCTTCAAACCCACCTAGTTCGAACCCATCCACGTCCTTGCCTTCGAAGCCATGAAGTTCGAACCCAAGCCACGTTCGAACCCATCAGCTAGTACCTACCTCGACTCCATCGCCTTCGACTCCATCACCTTCGAATCCACCACAGTGGCCTACCTTCGAATCCATGACTTCACTCGGCCTCATATCCTCACTTCGAACCCATCGAGTGACCCAGTTCGAACCGATCAAGTTCGAACCCATAAGGATTCCTGGATTCGAATCAGTCACGTTCGAAACCAGGAATACTTCCTATTTCGAATCCACCGAGTCAATTGGTTTGGATGACGTGTTCGCCGTAGTTCACGGAGTCGAAGCGGTCCATTCGGAGATAAGTTAGGATCGATTCGAGAAATGCGCAACACGTCACTGCAAGCCCACGTGCACTGATGGATTCGAAATCATGGGTTCGAACTCATGGGTTCGAACGACACAGCCAACCGAAAATGCTAATTTCGAACCGAGCATATCTCCTTAACCACAAATCCAAATGCAACCAAATTTTTACAGTAGTTTCCATATGAGGTAAAGATTGTCCCTGCCAAGTTTCAGCTCGATTGGACCATTTCTTGATGGGTTCGAAATCACTTCGAACCGATGTCAGATCGAGACGAAACTTGGTGGGGTCGGTCGCGTGGGCCCACTCACGTGCCAGAAGGAGTCTCACGAAGTTTCAGCAAGATCTGGGCCTCCGACGCCTATAAATAGCACCCTGAAGCCTTCAGAAAGGGGAGCTTCGGAGAACTTCTGCCATTGAACGCCAAGACTCTGCCGGATCCAAGTTTAACTATCAGAATCGCTGTTGTATTCAGATTTCAAAGCAATTGTCAGCTGTAATCCATTGTAATCGATTGAATCGAGTAAAGCAATAAAGAGAAACCCTTCAAAGTGGACGTAGGCACGAACGCCGAACCACTATAAATCCTGTGTTTGTGATTGTTGCTTGTGAATTACTGTGATTTGTTACTTAGAGCTGAATTCTATATTGATTGTTGCTGAGTTCTGTGTTGATTATTATCGAGTTGAGTACGTAAACGGGTGCTTTCGTGATATTGGGTGTTTGTGACCAATTTTGGCGATGCTGTGTGCTTTCATCTTAAATTGGTAGTTGAGTGTAATCTCCTATCTCCACTTTCGGTTAATCGAGTGCGCTCGATTCAACGATTGTTGAAGCCAATTCACGGTATCAAGTGCGCTTGATCAACGTTTGAAGAATTGTAGATCTTCTTTCACGGTATCGTGCGCGATCAACATGTCGAAGATAGCTAGAATTCGGTATCTTTGTGATCAACGAATTTAGGCATTTCAGTATCTTTAATCCATCGTTTGCTACCTTCACCGATCTATATTGTTTTGTTAATTATCCGCTGCGCCAGTTTTGGTATCAGAGCCTGACTTAGCCAATCATAGCTAAGACGAGTCTTGGAGCCAAGGAGTTTGAAGTTTGGTGTTCATTGTATTCATCTTGAAGTTGCAACAATTTAGGAGCTTTCGATCCATTTCATTTTGGATCAAAGTGTGGAAGTTGTTTGAATTTGATTTGTGTTGAAGTGATTGAGGCCGAGCCAAGTTGAGTTGGGGCCGTGTTTGTTTGACTTGTGCTGAAGATTTTTTGAAGTATTTGTTGAAGTCTTGTAAAGTTCAATCATGCCACCAAGGAGAGCTAATCGTCATCAAAATGTCGAAGCGTTGTATAGAAGAGAAGAAGCCGAGCAAATGGAACAACGTATTAATGAGAAATTTGATGAAGGCATTGGAAAGTTAGAGAAATTGATGAATGATTTGAATCAAAATCAAAGGAGGAGATCACCAATCTCGAACCATGGAGGAAACAGAGTTTCGCCATCGGTTACGGAAGCGAGGAGGGTATCACCGCAATCTTTTAGAGAGAGAAGAGAAACATCAATTTCGTCAAGAAGAGATCACCATGACTATGGACATGAAGAGAGAAGAACTCCACGTGAGTTTGAAGATGATCCATATAGAGATGAAGAGAGACATAGTAGAAGAGACATGCGTGATCGAAGGGATGTTGATGGTCGAGATCGATATAGACATACATTTGATTTTAATGAAGAGGGTAATAGAGCTAACATTCATTATCGAGATCGAGACCAAGTTCGAAACTTATATAGGGATGTAGAAGATGATCATCGATGGGAATCGGGTATGAAAATGGAAATTCCAGAATTCAAGGGAGGAATGGTAGCAGAAGAATTCCTCGATTGGTTGTCTAATGTTGAAGAGATTTTTGACTTTAAAGAAGTTCCTGAGCATAGAAGACTGAAGTTAGTTGCTACTAGGTTAAGGGGGAGAGCTTTAGCATGGTGGCAGCAAACTAAACTTACATGGGAGAGAATGGGAAAGTCGAAGATTGAATCATGGGAGAAGATGAAGAAGTTGATGAAAGCTACATTTTTACCTTATAACTATCAATCACTCATGTACCAGAGGTTGCAGAATCTGAGGCAAGGGACGAAGACTGTTAATGATTATGCTGACGAATTTTATCAACTGATTGCTCGAAATGACATTATGGAGACAGAGGAACAGCTGACTGCTAGATTTGTTGGAGGGTTGAGTACACAGATTCAAGATATGGTGAATATGTTTGATCCTAGATCTGTAGCAGAAGCACATCAGAAAGCGTTGGTTTGGGAGAAGCAGGGAAGGCGTGGAGGTGGTGTGTTTACTAATTCCAACAATCAAGTGAAGGGTGTTAGTGGAAGCTCTAATGTTCCTAAATCTATAAGTAAACCAGTTGTGAATGAAGTTGCAAAGACGAAGGTCAACAACAGTTTCAAGTGTTACAATTGCCAGGAAGTGGGTCAAAAGAGTAATGAATGTCCTAAGCCAAGGAAACGAACTATGAATGCGGAAGTTGAAGGTGAGGCTGTTGGGGAAGGTTATTCTAGTCCAGTAGAGGAGGATGAACAGGATATTGCGTCAGGAGATGAAGGATGTAATCTGTAACGACCCGATATTTTCAACCATTCGTATCCGCACATGTCGGACTTGAATTGCTCAAAATACCGCGTTGTAAATAAAATTTGGCAAATCTCAGAATATACAGTAAATACATAATCACAGATCACAGACACAGAGTATTTAATAATGCAGCGGGATTTAAAAGAAATAGTAGTTCATGAAGCTACTATATAAAAATAAGATACATCAGAGTTAAACATGATACAACAAAAAGTAACAAGATACATCAGGTACAAACCAGAATACATCACTGAAATCACTGGATACAGAAGCAAAATAGATGGCTGGATCTTCAAGGAAAGCTCCAACTCCGAAGGTGAACCTTGAATGCTAACTCACTCAATCTGACTCGAGCGTAAAGCAAAATACAAAACACTCGAGTCAGGACATAAATACTTATGAACTATAAATCAACTCAAATGAACAGTAACAAAAATGCATCAGTAACTTAAAGGATGCTTGGGATCGCCCATCCTTTAAGGATCCGTTAAACTATTTACTATGTAGTAATATTGCGCTATTATAATAGTGTCTACAGTAAAATAAACATACTTTTAAATAGCGTTCCGGGCTACCCATATCACCCTTCACACATAATAGTCCCAGTAGTCCATCCAATATCATGCCATCTCCACTCCGGGTGACTGTCAGAGGATACCACACGGGCTACGGGAGAAAAACAAACTCGTAGTAAAGGCTCGGTATGGTAGGTGACACGGCACACAAGGCAATGCTAGGGTAGATATACCAATTACGCACACGGGCTGGTGGTAACGCAGCAGCCACATACGCCCACCTCGGAACACACTCCCAATCAAAATCGGAGGATGGCCATCTAATCAATCACCAGTAAGAGTATAGTATCGAAGGAATGTGTCCGATAGGAGGAATGACCTCACTTGGCCCGAGATCGCTCCTGTTTTAGCCACCTTATGCCAACTCACGGAAGTTGGGTCCACGTAATATACCTCAAGAACGTCGCCACCATCCTACTTCATTCTGGAATCTCCACCGCGTACACGGTTGTTAAAGTGGTTTTCGGAGTTGGCAGAGAGTATGACAACTTTCGATCCCGGTCTCTTTAACAACCAAACGTTATTATAACGCCGTGGTCATTTCAAATAGTTTATACTTTAAAAAGATCAAATCATTTCATTTCAAACTATATTTCTTTCAAAATAGTTTATACTTCGAAACCAAAACCATTTTTATTTCAAAACTATTTATTCAATCAAAATAGTTTATACTTCAAAACCAAAAACATTTCAAACATATATTCATTTCAAAATCATAATATTTTCAAAGTATAACTCTTTCGAAACCAAAAATACTTGAAACAATTACACTTTGAAAATCATAACATTTCAAAATCATACATTTGAAATCATGGGATATTCATTTAATTCTTTACATTTTACAATTCATTCAATTAATCCCAAATTTTCAATTTCCAACTTAATTCAATTCAAACCATCAGTTTCAATTAAATTTCCCAATAACCATTTCAAATCATATCATTTTCAAATATAGATTTGATCCACAAACTAAACTATTCAATTTTTAATAAATTTCAAAGCTTTAATATCCCGCATTTCAAAACTAAATTTTATAATTTCATATATCTCAAATCTAGTTTCATTATTACTTAGTTTTGAAATATTCATTTCATAAATCTAATATTATTTAAATAAACTCAATTTACAATTAAAATAAATATCCTTTCATACCAATATAAACTTCAAATATTCATTTATCAAAAGTACATATCATTCTAATTCATATTCTTTATCAAAATAAAGATCAAATCATTTCCAAACCTTATTATCAAATCATTATTTGAATTCAAATTCAAATACTCAAATTTAAATATCATTTTTAAATCAAATAAGACATTCATTTGTTATTTCAAGTATCATTACAAAATACATTAAAAATTCCATTCAAAAATTCATTTATCTCATTACATTTCATTCCATTTAACACATAACCAAGTAAACCTTATTTAAATTCAAATTCAAATTTAAATTCCCTAAAAATTCAAATTTAAATATTAAAATATATTCAAAACTTCTTAAATTTCACAATTAATCAATTTCCAAATTTAAATCATTTAACACTTTAAAATATAACCCAAACAGTGTTAAAAACTATGACATTTCAAACATTGCCAAATTATAGCAACGACAGCATTTATAAAGTGCTATCGTAGCTTATAGCTTCCAAAAATGGTTTAGTTCAAGAATAACGGCATTTATAAAATGTCGTAATAGATATTTAGTTATTTCAAACATTGTTAGATTCAAAACAATAGCATTTAAAAATGCTGTCAAAAGACTACAACATTTTGAAAATGCTATGAATTCCAGATTTCATTTTAGCTTTAAAAAAATAATAATAAAAAAACTCCAAATTTTTATTATAACTTAAAAATCATATTTCTAGACTTCAAAATTTCACATTTAAAATCATTTTAACATATGATTTAACACAACAAAATTTTTAGATCAAATATTCAATTTAAAAACTCCATTCATTTATTAAGTCAAAATTCACTGTTTATTAACATATAAATTAATAAAACTTAAAATTTTACTTCATATATAATTTTAAAACTTTAAATTTAATTTCCATTATTTATTTACATTTTAAAATAAAATTTAAAGTCTAAAATCTCAATTATTTCACATTTACGTACTCAAATTCACAATTTCAAGACTTAATATTTAATTTTCTTAAAACCATAAAATATATATTTTTAAATCAAAATTTCATACTTTTAAAAATACATATTTTAATAAATATCATTTAAAAATATACCACGGGGTCTGTATATAATTTTCTAACCTAGGTCAAGTGATACGGATATATATCATTTCAATCCGCAGTTTACAAAGAAAACCCGGGTTCTATCATTTCAAACCCGCAATCCCAAGTCAAATAAAATACAATAAAAATCGCTCAGGCCTATCATTTCAGCCCATAACGATTTTTCCCTAATCTAAAGTCCGTTTGGGTATGTATCATTTCAACCCATAGTGATTCTATTCTAACTGGGAACTTGCAGTGTGAATATATGCATAAACAATATAAACAATGTCAGTGTCACAATATAATGTCATATATCACATGTCAGGTGATAATTAACAGTTTTAACATGGTAATAACATGGCATAGCATATCATATGATCATCATTAACTTGCATAGCATTTTATATTACTAAACACTTGTCATCGATTCACTATTTCATAAGTACAAATGTCAGAGTGAGAAAGACTCACTTTTTCAAGCTGAAGACCACTACGACATACAAAACGATTCCAAAGGCACGACAAGCACAACACAGCACGACTTGTGATTCAAATGAGTGGAGAGAGCCAATATATCATCTTGTAAACAACCCAAAACAAGACAATATTCAATACAAAACAATGTTGAACAAACTGAAATATAAAAGCAATAAAGACAAGATATGATTAGACCTTGCTTTTGACCATCCAAAAGCTCGACCAAAATAATATATGCTCAGCCATTGATGTGTTTGGGCTCAGCTTAGCATCATATGGGTTAGGTTTAGCACACGAATGCATGGCAACATGAGGTTGTAGTAGATGAAACATTAAGAATATCGATGGACAAGGCAAAATAAGTGCAGTTTTTTGGAAAAAAATTGTGATGGCTTCAAGTGGAAGGTCATGGCCTGTCTTGGTCAGAGGGAGGGGACTTTTTGCTACTGTAGATGGAGGGGTGATGGTCTGTGGTGATGGAGGAGAAGTGGGGCCGAGCAAGCAAGAGGAAGAGGAAGGCTAAACGTAGAAAAGGAGAAGGGAAAAGTGGAAAAGAAGGAAGGAGAGAGGCCATTTCCTTCAAATTTTTCTCATGGCCGTGATCTTTTTGAGGAGAAAAAGGTTTCTCACGTGAATGAGAAACATAACTCACGACAGTGCAAAAAGAAAAGGTCGGTTATGCAAGAAAATGAAGAGGCGATTGGAAAATGAAAGGACAAGAATACAAAGAGACTAAGCATACAAAGGGTTTCAAACTCTTCATATATCCATTATTTGTCTCTAAATTTTATATAACTGAAAAATATATATATATTTAGGTAAAAATACGAAAATTTAGTAAATAAACAAAATATAAATAAATAAATATTAATTATAAATAATTAAATCAAGAAAATAGCAGAAATTGTCAACTAGGCTAGAAAATTTGAAGATAATGAAATGAACTTTTGAAAAATTATATGTACATGAAACATATTTATAAATAAAGATAAAAACATAAAAATAAAATGCATATGTAACGTCCCGGAAAATTTTCGACTTTCGAAAATTCAACATCGATACTCACTTTATCGACTGCCGAGAAATCAAAGGCCGGAAACCCGAAATGTTATGGTATAAGAAAAGGAAAGAGGAGAAGAAGAGAGGAAAGACAGAAAATAGGGAGGAAAGAAAATAGAAAATAGAACGGAACAGAAGACAACAGAACAATAACAGGATCTCACAATTCGCAGCGGAACAACATATAATAATAAATTAATAATCTTTAAACAAAGAACTATATCAGTTATTACATTACATTTCATTACATCATATCATCAGAGTGTACAACAACAACAACAATGCAGCGGAAAAGAAATACTATATACTAGTAATATGCCATGCCATCCATCTTGCCTCCAGCAACTCCAGAATATCCAGAATATCCTGATAAACCTTAGCTCTTGACTACCCATGTGGAAATTGGTGGGCACCCAGAGTTTAGGAAGGAAAACAATAAACTCCGAGCCAGTCATGAGACTGGTGTGAGAACTCAAAACAGTTTATTTATCTTTAAAATCAAAATAGAGGAATATTTTTAAAGTCAATTCGCAATGCTTTTAAAAATGAGACTACCATAAGACCTCCCGCCACACACACAATGCAAACGCAGACTTGGAGGAGATTTCTTCTTATGTTAGTCAAAGATGCTTGATACGCATTTAAAAAAAACATTTGATATTATTACTGGTGCATAGTGTAGGAAATATTTCGAGAGTAGAATATAAATCTTAGCCAACATACGACCATTATCGTATGCCTACTATAGCTACCATCCAAACAGTGGGGCGCCACCATAAGTGAATGATAGGTTCTACAACTAATACCGTACAAGTCTCGTATTGTTTCTTTGGATTTCCAACGAATGATCAGGCCAAGGAACTTCCCATTGCCACATGGAAATGCCTCTGGATGGACGTCCCGAGAACTTAACCAGCTCTCTGCCAACACAAGGCCGGGTTACCTTTATCACTAGGTAACAACTACATGAGTATGCCATCCCCCGGTCCTTTGGGACCTTTCACCGAGCGCTCGTAATCAATTCACACAATCATAAAGTGTTTTCAACATGAGTAAGTATCTGGGCTCCATACCATGATACCACCCTTTTCCAGAAGGAAATGCACATACCCTAAAGGGCGCTACCCCTCATAACCTTGCTGCATCTTTCCTGTTTTGACCATTCCGGGGTGTGAGGCTCGACGAAGTCACGTCCACAAAAACATACTTTATACAAAAGCCATGCTTTGGGTCAACAAATGATCATAGTAATGATCACCAGGATAGACGATCAAACAAATGATCCTATCACAAATAATCAACACAATGATCATTTACAGCAACACTCAGCATGTCACATTACCAAATTGGGAATATATCGCTGATAACATTCAACTACATAACCTCTGAGCTCGTACGTCTCAGAGAAGGGTGTTAAGCTAAAAGAATAAATTCTCCGCCACCAACAGAAATATATTTGAAAGAAATCAGCTTTATATCTCAATTTGTAATGTCAGACATACAATCCATACAAGTCTGTTCCGGGCTCGAACAGAACCGAAGGCACTTCTCACGAAGCCCTTGCAATTCCGGGTATTCACAATCCCGATCGAATTTCCCATCACTTAGGAAATCTCTATACCAGGAGCTACCCAGTGCAGAGACAATCGATAGGTCATCCTATCGCTTTCGCAAATACCCGGTCTTCAACACCGGTCATCAAATGCAATTCATAACGACGTATCACATATTCGGAATGGGTTATACGACCCCATGGTCCTTTCTCGGTTAACCCGAATAGTGAGCGCTTATTCAAAAATAAGTGTGGCATTCAAATTCAAACAAATCACATCAATTACCCATTCAAAGGGAAATATTGATAGTCGGTTATTGAACTATCAATGGATATGCACACATCACCAGTTTCCAAATAATTTTCCAAATTATTTATTTTCCAAAATATCTTTACAAGATATATAATTTTCACACTTCAAAAATAAATCAATATTTATTTTTAGACAACTTCCCTTTTTATTCATAAATTCCATAGTGAATTTTCATTCCAAAATATCCATGCATATACGATTTCAATTATTCATTTCAATTTATCTTCAAAAAGATAAATTCTCAAAGTATTCACTTTATATTGGAAAACATTTCCATACTTATTAAATAAGTAATTCACGAACCTATTTATTTTCAACACTTGGAAAATATTCAATATACTTAAATCGAGATTAAGTATATATTTCATTCTTTAAGGAAATCATTCTCTTAAACATATTTATTTGGACCAAAACGAATGTTACGTAAAACATCGTTACGATAACCCAAAATCACTAGTATAGGGATTCGAAATTAAAATGGATATATGAATCCCAATACTATACAAAACATTTCCTTTCGGAAATCATTTACTATAACAACAGTGTTATAGTCCACCATTTTCTTTTATTTCTCGAAAACGTCTATTTCAACAATAAATGTTGAAATCTATGGTTTCGAATCTCAACATATTTAAAACATCGCTAGATCGTTTTAATTCTATTTAAAACATCAAATCTAAACATTTCTTTAACATATTATTCACTATTCAAAAACGTGAATATACTACGTTAATCAATTTCATCCTTTTATTAATTTTATTTTAAAGGATTATTCACTATCTAAAATGTGAATATAACTCCATAAATAAGTTATAACAATTTACTTATCAAAATAAGTTGTTTACGAATTTATAAAACAACGTTTATAAATTCTATTTCTATTTGTTTTATAACTACTTCCTTTATAAATCTCCTTTATTAACCTATCTCAATTCATATCTCAATGATATACTAAAAGTTCATATTATAAGTGAAATACTTATAATTTATTTGCTTGCAAAAATCGTTCCTTTGAACTTCATACTTATAAATATTATAACTTATAAGCTTCAATTATTTATCCAAAACCATTCTTTTAATAACTTTATGAATTTTATAAACCTACTGCTTATAAAATTTCATTTATAACTTCACCGTTTATAATTCTATAAATTTCACTCATTTATGAAATTCATTCACAATTCATTCTAACACTTATAAAAACTTGTTTTATAATTCAAAATATTCTAATTTATAAATATCCATTTTATAAATCTTTTATATAATTCAATTCATATTAATATTTAAAACGTCTTTAAACTCCTTTAAAAACTTCATCATTTTGATTTATAAAATAATCAAATTTTATAAATCCTATTTTTAAACTTTTTTTTATAATAAATTCAAAAATCCAGTTTAAACTATTTTATAAAACTCATTAACCCCATATCTTCAAAAATCGGTTTTTTTAACTATATTTCTCAAAAATATCATAAATTTTATAACATTAAAATTATAACTTTTATTTATTTAAAATGAATCAATTTCCAAACATATAGTATATTTTCAAAAAATCACTTTAAAAATATTTTTTTAAAGTTCCAAATTTGGTCCAATGATGCTACACACCAAATAGTCAATCACGACAACAACGACATCATATATCGATATGATAGTCAACGAATATCAAAATATCCATAATCAAATAAATACTGTTGAGGAATCCAGTTGGATCCCTCCAACCTGTTTTCCTGCATCCACAAACATTAGCACAATACCAATTCCGCTCCAGTACGGAATTATCGCGGTATATGGGATTTAAAATATTATCCGCTTAATATACGGCGCAATAGGGTCTCATCCGCCATACAAATGCGGGAAATCAATAACTCCAATATATACATATGCCAATATATATATATTGCTATTATATATAATACCAATTTCACTGTTTATGAAATATTCGCGGTATATGTTTTTAATAAATAACATCCGCTTACTAACGGCGTATAATGTCTATTTTAACAATCAATAGATAACAATCATCATTCAAACATGCATTCAAATATTTTAAATCTAACTATTTAAAATAAAATCGAAACTGATTCGATTGAGTGAGAAGTTCTCACCTTGATTTTATTTTCGTTTTAGCGATTTATTTCGAATAAAATTAAAAGGACGTTTAATTTTACCCAAAATTCTCACTAACTCCAAACGACTCCAATCCAATTCCATCGCGTAGTGCTCGTCCATACGATTCCAACGCTTCTTGTTTCGCGCATTTTCGACCTCGTATGAAAAAGTTATGAATTTTATAAGTTACACGATTTTTATATACATAATTTACAAATAAATTATAATTTCAAACCCATGACTATTCTCAGCCCTTGGATCTGCACCCCCCCCCCCCATCGTGACCGCACGCCCTTTCTTCCATCACGTACGCACGCCTACAGGTAAACACGCACACAAGAACCCATACCATCAAATTAGGGTTTAATTTTACTACCATTTCAAGCGATTTGAACACGATCAGGTAGCTCCATTCAACTCGCCTCCCCACAAGCTACTCACGGCCTGAAGAGCTTCGAGCTCGGTCGACCCACTAGCACGAAAATCGAGGTCGACTTCATGACAAACGCGGCCCTGTAGCTCCCACTACGATGCTCCATTTACGATCATATCCGTATAGATTTAAAGATCAAAAGACGCTTAACAACTTTTATGTTAAACACTTCTTCTAATTGTTAGTGGATTGGGAGAGATTGAGGAAAGAAAATAGGAGTTTTATGGCCATAGATTGAAGAGATGGCGGCTAGGGTTAGGGTTTAGAAATATATATTTTTTTATTTGTGAAGGGTCAAGGGTCTATTTATAGGAAACGAACGAAACACTATTCATTCCGGAAATTCCGAACTCCGATTTACGCGCCGTAACCAGCGTTTCTAGGGTTTACCCCGCGTTCCGGACAAAATGGAATAGGTTTCGAAAGCTAATTCGGTCATCTGTGCGAGTTATGGCTATAAACGATCGATTTAAATTAAACCGATTTAAACGATTTTCTTGGCGTTTTAATTTGTACCGGACAAACGGTAAATCCAATTGACATGAAATTTGAAACCTTACAATAATATCACATTACGGATCCGATGAAACTAGTTTCGTCGAAATCCGAGACTTTTTTTAAAATGGCTATTTTAACTCGCCAAATTAATATTAAAAACTATTCGATGCGTTTCGAGCTGCCACGATCAAAGGGTAACTCCGATTGCTACGAAAATTGAAATCTGGTAATAACTAACTATTACGGATCCAATGGAACTGGTCTCGTCCAATTCTGAGACTGTTTAAAAATTGACTATTTTCACTAGTCGATTAAATATTAAAATATTCAATTTTCACAAATTAACTTTTAATTCGATTTTAAAAGTTTTAAAATATCGTTCTAACTTCAATATGATATAATAAAATTTTACAAATCATTTTCAATCATATTTAACTCAATTTTCAATTATTTCCATAATTTAACATATTAAATTATTGATTTAATTATCCAATTAAATCCAATTATTCAAATAAAAATTTATTTGACTTATAAATTCACTTATTAATATTTAAAATTAAATAAATATTCAAATTTTAATTAATAAAAATTCTGGGTCGTTACAGCATACATAAAAATGAATAAATAAATTTTAATTAAATATAATTTAAATAAAGAAAATAACAGAAAAATGGAAACTAACCTTTAAAAATAGAAAATAAATTCAATGAGCTTTGGAAAAATTCAAACATCACTTTAAAAATATTTAAAAGGTAAAAATATATGTAACATAACATATAATAGAATTTAGAATAAGATACGACAAGTAAAAAAAAAATTATTTAATTTAAAATAAACAATATTGTTAGATAAAACAATTTACACCCAATTTTGTAAAAAGCATAACTTCCACAATATTATTCGGATTTAAACATAAAGAAAAGCATTGTTCTTGAAATTTTATTTACTTTCATAATAAAAGAAAAAATTAAAATTTTCAAACTTTTAAAATTTAAATTTAAAAGTAAAAGTTTGACCAGATTGACCAAAATTCACATTTTCTGAAAATATTCAATCTATGCATGTTTGAAATTCTAATCCACATCAAAATCAACATTTATATTTAAATTAACAAAATATATTAATAATAAATAAAATAAAGTTTTTAAATTAGGAATTTAAATTAAAATAATTAAAATATACAATTACAATAATCAGAAAATACAGGGTTGTTACACTCTCTCCCACTCAAAACTTTTCGTCCCCGAAAAGGAATGAGGTACGGGAAAGCACATAAAAAGATAGAATGAAATAGTATTAACACAAGATGACAAGAAGATTAAAATTATACCTGATAACTATTGCTATAGGTAAGTTTAACAATGTGGAGATGATCTTTCCAAGATCTGCCAGAATCAAGAACACAAGCATGAAAAAAATCTTTTAGAATCTGATTCACCCTTCCCGTTTGACCGACGGTCTGTGGATGGCAAGCAGTACTTAGATTTAAAGATGAGTACCAAAGATTATTAAAGATTATAGAAAGATTTCTAAACAGACTGGTATATGCAATAGCCTCCCATTCTGTAGCAAGATAAGGGAAATTAGGACAACCAAAAGATAGTTTGAAAAACAAAATAAAATAATAAATTTGAAACCATAAAATTTCAACTTAAACTGAAAATTAATTTTACATAAGTCAAATAAATCTTAAGCATCTCTAATTTCATTATCTTATCATCCAATTATCTTAAATTAACAAATCCCTAAAATCATGTATTTGAAAAAAATCTTTTATTATACTCAAAATGTGCCAAATAAAATTTAATTCTTCTTCACTACCAATTAAAATTAAATTTATTCCTCTTAATATATTTTATCACCTGTGTTGAATATATTTACAATCATTGTAACTGCCTTAAATTGATTCTTAGTTCCTTTATCATCATTTTATATTGTAAATTATTCCATTACCCTTTTTCTTTATTTACCTCTGTTAATCCTTTTATAACTTAAATTTAAGTATATAACATTTATAATAACCACTCAAATTTTATTTATAAAATCTTTTTTTTATATTGTATATTATCCGATTACATATTCAACTTTTGAAAATTAAGGTAAGTTATATTGGAATGAAATTGTGTATTATACAAATAAAACTTTCTAATTAAATTATTTCAAGCTTGAATATTAATCCAAATCTTGAAATTATACTTAGAAATTATCTTTGAAGAAAAAATTTAGGAATTAAATTTCCGATAAATTCCAAACTATTTAGAGATCAATAAATGCTCATATACTATATATATATATACATATATATATATATATATATATATCCATTCAAATTTAAATCATATATCAGCATATGTTATAAATCCATTCTTATTTTAGAAAATAAAATCAATTAAATTTTCCCAAAACAAAACTGTAGCAAGACTACAGAATGGTCTCTTCACTTCGAAACTCGAAAATGAACGTCGATGATACTGCAGTCATCACCGAAATTATTTTCCAGCGACAAAGAGAAGAGCACTAAATTTAAATTTAAAATTCTTTGGAAACAAATTTCTATTCGAAAATACTTTAAATAATATATCCTTTAAAACTTTAAACACAAAGTTTGAAATCCATCGGAAATTAATTTCTCAAATTCTTGTTTTACATTCATTTTAAATTTCCAAATAAATTTATAACCATGTTTTATAGTTCAATTAGATATATGAAACAATAGAAAATGATATATAAAATCAAATATTATTTCTTAACAACCAATTCAAATAAAATCCAGATAAAGATATGTAATAAAGGTACAAAATTTATTTCACAAAAATTTATTTCATTACTAAATTTTAAAAACATATTGTGTCAGTTTGCTCTGTTCAAGTGTTTTGGAAATCTTATCGATGGCGTTGATCAGACGAATCGATTAGAAACCCAAATCAACATCAACAACTCAAACAACACAATATATAAAACATTTAAATATTTGTTTACAAATACACTACAAGAACGATTTGAAGATAAGTTGGAAACAAAGATGAGATGATTAAATAACAGAATAGGGAGATGGATAAGCTGAAATAAATCGCGGGCAACGTTAACCGGGTCAACCGTGACTTAAAGAATAAGATCGATGTGGATTTCTTGGGTAAATCGACATTCGATCTCAAGATGTATAGTTCGAAGTTATAAGAGATACTAGCATCTAAACCGATGATAAATATAAATCTCTGGTGAATCGATGCTAATTGTAAAGAAGTTTCACCCCTTTTACAAGAAAATTAGAATACTGGTGAGATCTCCAATTCACTATAAAGATCATTCGAAGTGGAGTTATGGGATACTCCGAAATCAAATGAAGATAAATAGTGGGGAATAAGAATGGATTTTGGAACCGCAGGGAACGTTCCAAAATTCCAAGGAATCGAGTCAAAAGAAAGAGATTCAACTCGAATGAAAGTGATTCTGTAAATACATCTACTCTATATGCTGAGTTTTTCCTAGAGCTACCAAAGCTCTGATACCAACTGTAACGACCCAATATTTTCAACCATTCGTATTCGCACATGTCGGACTTGAATTGCTCAAAATACCGCGTTGTAAATAAAATTTGGCAAATCTCAGAATATACAGTAAATACATAATCACAGATCACAGACACAGAGTATTTAATAATGCAGCGGAATTTAAAAGAAATAGTAGTTCATGAAGCTACTATATAAAAATAAGATACATCAGAGTTAAACATGATACAACAAAAAGTAACAAGATACATCAGGTACAAACCAGAATACATCACTGAAATCACTGGATACAGAAGCAAAATAGATGGTTGGATCTTCAAGGAAAGCTCCAACTCCAAAGGTGAACCTTGAATGCTAACTCACTCAATCTGACTCGAGCGTAAAGCAAAATACAAAACACTCGAGTCAGGACATAAATACTTATGAACTATAAATCAACTCAAATGAACAGTAACAAAAATGCATCAGTAACTTAAAGGATGCTTGGGATCGCCCATCCTTTAAGGATCCGTTAAACTATTTACTATGTAGTAATATTGCGCTATTATAATAGTGTCTACAGCAAAATAAACATACTTTTAAATAGCGTTCCGGGCTACTCATATCACCCTTCACACATAATAGTCCCAGTAGTCCATCCAATATCATGCCATCTCCACTCCGGGTGACTGTCAGAGGATACCACACGGGCTACGGGAGAAAAACAAACTCGTAGTAAAGGCTCGGTATGGTAGGTGACACGGCACACAAGGCAATGCCAGGGTAGATATACCAATTACGCACACGGGCTGGTGGTAACGCAGCAGCCACATACGCCCACCTCGGAACACACTCCCAATCAAAATCGGAGGATGGCCATCTAATCAATCACCAGTAAGAGTATAGTATCGAAGGAATGTGTCCGATAGGAGGAATGACCTCACTTGGCCCGAGATCGCTCCTGTTTTAGCCACCTTATGCCAACTCACGGAAGTTGGGTCCACGTAATATACCTCAAGAACGTCGCCACCATCCTACTTCATTCTGCAATCTCCACCGCGTACGCGGTTGTTAAAGTGGTTTTCGGAGTTGGCAGAGAGTATGACAACTTCCGATCCCGGTCTCTTTAACAACCAAACGTTATTATAACGCCGTGGTCATTTCAAATAGTTTATACTTTAAAAAGATCAAATCATTTCATTTCAAACTATATTTCTTTCAAAATAGTTTATACTTCGAAACCAAAACCATTTTTATTTCAAAACTATTTATTCAATCAAAATAGTTTATACTTCAAAACCAAAAACATTTCAAACATATATTCATTTCAAAATCATAATATTTTCAAAGTATAACTCTTTCGAAACCAAAAATACTTGAAACAATTACACTTTGAAAATCATAACATTTCAAAATCATACATTTGAAATCATGGGATATTCATTTAATTCTTTACATTTTACAATTCATTCAATTAATCCCAAATTTTCAATTTCCAACTTAATTCAATTCAAACCATCAGTTTCAATTAAATTTCCCAATAACCATTTCAAATCATATCATTTTCAAATATAGATTTGATCCACAAACTAAACTATTCAATTTTTAATAAATTTCAAAGCTTTAATATCCCGCATTTCAAAACTAAATTTTATAATTTCATATATCTCAAATCTAGTTTCATTATTACTTAGTTTTGAAATATTCATTTCATAAATCTAATATTATTTAAATAAACTCAATTTACAATTAAAATAAATATCCTTTCATACCAATATAAACTTCAAATATTCATTTATCAAAAGTACATATCATTCTAATTCATATTCTTTATCAAAATAAAGATCAAATCATTTCCAAACCTTATTATCAAATCATTATTTGAATTCAAATTCAAATACTCAAATTTAAATATCATTTTTAAATCAAATAAGACATTCATTTGTTATTTCAAGTATCATTACAAAATACATTAAAAATTCCATTCAAAAATTCATTTATCTCATTACATTTCATTCCATTTAACACATAACCAAGTAAACCTTATTTAAATTCAAATTCAAATTTAAATTCCCTAAAAATTCAAATTTAAATATTAAAATATATTCAAAACTTCTTAAATTTCACAATTAATCAATTTCCAAATTTAAATCATTTAACACTTTAAAATATAACCCAAACAGTGTTAAAAACTATAACATTTCAAACATTGCCAAATTATAGCAACGACAGCATTTATAAAGTGCTATCGTAGCTTATAGCTTCCAAAAATGGTTTAGTTCAAGAATAACGGCATTTATAAAATGTCGTAATAGATATTTAGTTATTTCAAACATTGTTAGATTCAAAACAATAGCATTTAAAAATGCTGTCAAAAGACTACAACATTTTGAAAATGCTATGAATTCCAGATTTCATTTTAGCTTTAAAAAAATAATAATAAAAAAACTCCAAATTTTTATTATAACTTAAAAATCATATTTCTAGACTTCAAAATTTCACATTTAAAATCATTTTAACATATGATTTAACACAACAAAATTTTTAGATCAAATATTCAATTTAAAAACTCCATTCATTTATTAAGTCAAAATTCACTGTTTATTAACATATAAATTAATAAAACTTAAAATTTTACTTCATATATAATTTTAAAACTTTAAATTTAATTTCCATTATTTATTTACATTTTAAAATAAAATTTAAAGTCTAAAATCTCAATTATTTCACATTTACGTACTCAAATTCACAATTTCAAGACTTAATATTTAATTTTCTTAAAACCATAAAATATATATTTTTAAATCAAAATTTCATACTTTTAAAAATACATATTTTAATAAATATCATTTAAAAATATACCACGGGGTCTGTATATAATTTTCTAACCTAGGTCAAGTGATACGGATATATATCATTTCAATCCGCAGTTTACAAAGAAAACCCGGGTTCTATCATTTCAAACCCGCAATCCCAAGTCAAATAAAATACAATAAAAATCGCTCAGGCCTATCATTTCAGCCCATAACGATTTTTCCCTAATCTAAAGTCCGTTTGGGTATGTATCATTTCAACCCATAGTGATTCTATTCTAACAGGGAACTTGCAGTGTGAATATATGCATAAACAATATAAACAATGTCAGTGTCACAATATAATGTCATATATCACATGTCAGGTGATAATTAACAGTTTTAACATGGTAATAACATGGCATAGCATATCATATGATCATCATTAACTTGCATAGCATTTTATATTACTAAACACTTGTCATCGATTCACTATTTCATAAGTACAAATGTCAGAGTGAGAAAGACTCACTTTTTCAAGCTGAAGACCACTACGACATACAAAACGATTCCAAAGGCACGACAAGCACAACACAGCACGACTTGTGATTCAAATGAGTGGAGAGAGCCAATATATCATCTTGTAAACAACCCAAAACAAGACAATATTCAATACAAAACAATGTTGAACAAACTGAAATATAAAAGCAATAAAGACAAGATATGATTAGACCTTGCTTTTGACCATCCAAAAGCTCGACCAAAATAATATATGCTCAGCCATTGATGTGTTTGGGCTCAGCTTAGCATCATATGGGTTAGGTTTAGCACACGAATGCATGGCAACATGAGGTTGTAGTAGATGAAACATGAAGAATATCGATGGACAAGGCAAAATAAGTGCAGTTTTTTGGAAAAAAATTGTGATGGCTTCAAGTGGAAGGTCATGGCCTGTCTTGGTCAGAGGGAGGGGACTTTTTGCTACTGTAGATGGAGGGGTGATGGTCTGTGGTGATGGAGGAGAAGTGGGGCCGAGCAAGCAAGAGGAAGAGGAAGGCTAAACGTAGAAAAGGAGAAGGGAAAAGTGGAAAAGAAGGAAGGAGAGAGGCCATTTCCTTCAAATTTTTCTCATGGCCGTGATCTTTTTGAGGAGAAAAAGGTTTCTCACGTGAATGAGAAACATAACTCACGACAGTGCAAAAAGAAAAGGTCGGTTATGCAAGAAAATGAAGAGGCGATTGGAAAATGAAAGGACAAGAATACAAAGAGACTAAGCATACAAAGGGTTTCAAACTCTTCATATATCCATTATTTGTCTCTAAATTTTATATAACTGAAAAATATATATATATTTAGGTAAAAATACGAAAATTTAGTAAATAAACAAAATATAAATAAATAAATATTAATTATAAATAATTAAATCAAGAAAATAGCAGAAATTGTCAACTAGGCTAGAAAATTTGAAGATAATGAAATGAACTTTTGAAAAATTATATGTACATGAAACATATTTATAAATAAAGATAAAAACATAAAAATAAAATGCATATGTAACGTCCCGGAAAATTTTCGACTTTCGAAAATTCAACATCGATACTCACTTTATCGACTGCCGAGAAATCAAAGGCCGGAAACCCGAAATGTTATGGTATAAGAAAAGGAAAGAGGAGAAGAAGAGAGGAAAGACAGAAAATAGGGAGGAAAGAAAATAGAAAATAGAACGGAACAGAAGACAACAGAACAATAACAGGATCTCACAATTCGCAGCGGAACAACATATAATAATAAATTAATAATCTTTAAACAAAGAACTATATCAGTTATTACATTACATTTCATTACATCATATCATCAGAGTGTACAACAACAACAACAATGCAGCGGAAAAGAAATACTATATACTAGTAATATGCCATGCCATCCATCTTGCCTCCAGCAACTCCAGAATATCCAGAATATCCTGATAAACCTTAGCTCTTGACTACCCATGTGGAAATTGGTGGGCACCCAGAGTTTAGGAAGGAAAACAATAAACTCCGAGCCAGTCATGAGACTGGTGTGAGAACTCAAAACAGTTTATTTATCTTTAAAATCAAAATAGAGGAATATTTTTAAAGTCAATTCGCAATGCTTTTAAAAATGAGACTACCATAAGACCTCCCGCCACACACACAATGCAAACGCAGACTTGGAGGAGATTTCTTCTTATGTTAGTCAAAGATGCTTGATACGCATTTAAAAAAAACATTTGATATTATTACTGGTGCATAGTGTAGGAAATATTTCGAGAGTAGAATATAAATCTTAGCCAACATACGACCATTATCGTATGCCTACTATAGCTACCATCCAAACAGTGGGGCGCCACCATAAGTGAATGATAGGTTCTACAACTAATACCGTACAAGTCTCGTATTGTTTCTTTGGATTTCCAACGAATGATCAGGCCAAGGAACTTCCCATTGCCACATGGAAATGCCTCTGGATGGACGTCCCGAGAACTTAACCAGCTCTCTGCCAACACAAGGCCGGGTTACCTTTATCACTAGGTAACAACTACATGAGTATGCCATCCCCCGGTCCTTTGGGACCTTTCACCGAGCGCTCGTAATCAATTCACACAATCATAAAGTGTTTTCAACATGAGTAAGTATCTGGGCTCCATACCATGATACCACCCTTTTCCAGAAGGAAATGCACATACCCTAAAGGGCGCTACCCCTCATAACCTTGCTGCATCTTTCCTGTTTTGACCATTCCGGGGTGTGAGGCTCGACGAAGTCACGTCCACAAAAACATACTTTATACAAAAGCCATGCTTTGGGTCAACAAATGATCATAGTAATGATCACCAGGATAGACGATCAAACAAATGATCCTATCACAAATAATCAACACAATGATCATTTACAGCAACACTCAGCATGTCACATTACCAAATTGGGAATATATCGCTGATAACATTCAACTACATAACCTCTGAGCTCGTACGTCTCAGAGAAGGGTGTTAAGCTAAAAGAATAAATTCTCCGCCACCAACAGAAATATATTTGAAAGAAATCAGCTTTATATCTCAATTTGTAATGTCAGACATACAATCCATACAAGTCTGTTCCGGGCTCGAACAGAACCGAAGGCACTTCTCACGAAGCCCTTGCAATTCCGGGTATTCACAATCCCGATCGAATTTCCCATCACTTAGGAAATCTCTATACCAGGAGCTACCCAGTGCAGAGACAATCGATAGGTCATCCTATCGCTTTCGCAAATACCCGGTCTTCAACACCGGTCATCAAATGCAATTCATAACGACGTATCACATATTCGGAATGGGTTATACGACCCCATGGTCCTTTCTCGGTTAACCCGAATAGTGAGCGCTTATTCAAAAATAAGTGTGGCATTCAAATTCAAACAAATCACATCAATTACCCATTCAAAGGGAAATATTGATAGTCGGTTATTGAACTATCAATGGATATGCACACATCACCAGTTTCCAAATAATTTTCCAAATTATTTATTTTCCAAAATATCTTTACAAGATATATAATTTTCACACTTCAAAAATAAATCAATATTTATTTTTAGACAACTTCCCTTTTTATTCATAAATTCCATAGTGAATTTTCATTCCAAAATATCCATGCATATACGATTTCAATTATTCATTTCAATTTATCTTCAAAAAGATAAATTCTCAAAGTATTCACTTTATATTGGAAAACATTTCCATACTTATTAAATAAGTAATTCACGAACCTATTTATTTTCAACACTTGGAAAATATTCAATATACTTAAATCGAGATTAAGTATATATTTCATTCTTTAAGGAAATCATTCTCTTAAACATATTTATTTGGACCAAAACGAATGTTACGTAAAACATCGTTACGATAACCCAAAATCACTAGTATAGGGATTCGAAATTAAAATGGATATATGAATCCCAATACTATACAAAACATTTCCTTTCGGAAATCATTTACTATAACAACAGTGTTATAGTCCACCATTTTCTTTTATTTCTCGAAAACGTCTATTTCAACAATAAATGTTGAAATCTATGGTTTCGAATCTCAACACATTTAAAACATCGCTAGATCGTTTTAATTCTATTTAAAACATCAAATCTAAACATTTCTTTAACATATTATTCACTATTCAAAAACGTGAATATACTACGTTAATCAATTTCATCCTTTTATTAATTTTATTTTAAAGGATTATTCACTATCTAAAATGTGAATATAACTCCATAAATAAGTTATAACAATTTACTTATCAAAATAAGTTGTTTACGAATTTATAAAACAACGTTTATAAATTCTATTTCTATTTGTTTTATAACTACTTCCTTTATAAATCTCCTTTATTAACCTATCTCAATTCATATCTCAATGATATACTAAAAGTTCATATTATAAGTGAAATACTTATAATTTATTTGCTTGCAAAAATCGTTCCTTTGAACTTCATACTTATAAATATTATAACTTATAAGCTTCAATTATTTATCCAAAACCATTCTTTTAATAACTTTATGAATTTTATAAACCTACTGCTTATAAAATTTCATTTATAACTTCACCGTTTATAATTCTATAAATTTCACTCATTTATGAAATTCATTCACAATTCATTCTAACACTTATAAAAACTTGTTTTATAATTCAAAATATTCTAATTTATAAATATCCATTTTATAAATCTTTTATATAATTCAATTCATATTAATATTTAAAACGTCTTTAAACTCCTTTAAAAACTTCATCATTTTGATTTATAAAATAATCAAATTTTATAAATCCTATTTTTAAACTTTTTTTTATAATAAATTCAAAAATCCAGTTTAAACTATTTTATAAAACTCATTAACCCCATATCTTCAAAAATCGGTTTTTTTAACTATATTTCTCAAAAATATCATAAATTTTATAACATTAAAATTATAACTTTTATTTATTTAAAATGAATCAATTTCCAAACATATAGTATATTTTCAAAAAATCACTTTAAAAATATTTTTTTAAAGTTCCAAATTTGGTCCAATGATGCTACACACCAAATAGTCAATCACGACAACAACGACATCATATATCGATATGATAGTCAACGAATATCAAAATATCCATAATCAAATAAATACTGTTGAGGAATCCAGTTGGATCCCTCCAACCTGTTTTCCTGCATCCACAAACATTAGCACAATACCAATTCCGCTCCAGTACGGAATTATCGCGGTATATGGGATTTAAAATATTATCCGCTTAATATACGGCGCAATAGGGTCTCATCCGCCATACAAATGCGGGAAATCAATAACTCCAATATATACATATGCCAATATATATATATTGCTATTATATATAATACCAATTTCACTGTTTATGAAATATTCGCGGTATATGTTTTTAATAAATAACATCCGCTTACTAACGGCGTATAATGTCTATTTTAACAATCAATAGATAACAATCATCATTCAAACATGCATTCAAATATTTTAAATCTAACTATTTAAAATAAAATCGAAACTGATTCGATTGAGTGAGAAGTTCTCACCTTGATTTTATTTTCGTTTTAGCGATTTATTTCGAATAAAATTAAAAGGACGTTTAATTTTACCCAAAATTCTCACTAACTCCAAACGACTCCAATCCAATTCCATCGCGTAGTGCTCGTCCATACGATTCCAACGCTTCTTGTTTCGCGCATTTTCGACCTCGTATGAAAAAGTTATGAATTTTATAAGTTACACGATTTTTATATACATAATTTACAAATAAATTATAATTTCAAACCCATGACTATTCTCAGCCCTTGGATCTGCACCCCCCCCCCATCGTGACCGCACGCCCTTTCTTCCATCACGTACGCACGCCTACAGGTAAACACGCACACAAGAACCCATACCATCAAATTAGGGTTTAATTTTACTACCATTTCAAGCGATTTGAACACGATCAGGTAGCTCCATTCAACTCGCCTCCCCACAAGCTACTCACGACCTGAAGAGCTTCGAGCTCGGTCGACCCACTAGCACGAAAATCGAGGTCGACTTCATGACAAACGCGGCCCTGTAGCTCCCACTACGATGCTCCATTTACGATCATATCCGTATAGATTTAAAGATCAAAAGACGCTTAACAACTTTTATGTTAAACACTTCTTCTAATTGTTAGTGGATTGGGAGAGATTGAGGAAAGAAAATAGGAGTTTTATGGCCATAGATTGAAGAGATGGCGGCTAGGGTTAGGGTTTAGAAATATATATTTTTTTATTTGTGAAGGGTCAAGGGTCTATTTATAGGAAACGAACGAAACACTATTCATTCCGGAAATTCCGAACTCCGATTTACGCGCCGTAACCAGCGTTTCTAGGGTTTACCCCGCGTTCTGGACAAAATGGAATAGGTTTCGAAAGCTAATTCGGTCATCTGTGCGAGTTATGGCTATAAACGATCGATTTAAATTAAACCGATTTAAACGATTTTCTTGGCGTTTTAATTTGTACCGGACAAACGGTAAATCCAATTGACATGAAATTTGAAACCTTACAATAATATCACATTACGGATCCGATGAAACTGGTTTCGTCGAAATCCGAGACTTTTTTTAAAATGGCTATTTTAACTCGCCAAATTAATATTAAAAACTATTCGATGCGTTTCGAGCTGCCACGATCAAAGGGTAACTCCGATTGCTACGAAAATTGAAATCTGGTAATAACTAACTATTACGGATCCAATGGAACTGGTCTCGTCCAATTCTGAGACTGTTTAAAAATTGACTATTTTCACTAGTCGATTAAATATTAAAATATTCAATTTTCACAAATTAACTTTTAATTCGATTTTAAAAGTTTTAAAATATCGTTCTAACTTCAATATGATATAATAAAATTTTACAAATCATTTTCAATCATATTTAACTCAATTTTCAATTATTTCCATAATTTAACATATTAAATTATTGATTTAATTATCCAATTAAATCCAATTATTCAAATAAAAATTTATTTGACTTATAAATTCACTTATTAATATTTAAAATTAAATAAATATTCAAATTTTAATTAATAAAAATTCTGGGTCGTTACAGCATACATAAAAATGAATAAATAAATTTTAATTAAATATAATTTAAATAAAGAAAATAACAGAAAAATGGAAACTAACCTTTAAAAATAGAAAATAAATTCAATGAGCTTTGGAAAAATTCAAACATCACTTTAAAAATATTTAAAAGGTAAAAATATATGTAACATAACATATAATATAATTTAGAATAAGATACGACAAGTAAAAAAAAAATTATTTAATTTAAAATAAACAATATTGTTAGATAAAACAATTTACACCCAATTTTGTAAAAAGCATAACTTCCACAATATTATTCGGATTTAAACATAAAGAAAAGCATTGTTCTTGAAATTTTATTTACTTTCATAATAAAAGAAAAAATTAAAATTTTCAAACTTTTAAAATTTAAATTTAAAAGTAAAAGTTTGACCAGATTGACCAAAATTCACATTTTCTGAAAATATTCAATCTATGCATGTTTGAAATTCTAATCCACATCAAAATCAACATTTATATTTAAATTAACGAAATATATTAATAATAAATAAAATAAAGTTTTTAAATTAGGAATTTAAATTAAAATAATTAAAATATACAATTACAATAATCAGAAAATACAGGGTTGTTACACTCTCTCCCACTCAAAACTTTTCGTCCCCGAAAAGGAATGAGGTACGGGAAAGCACATAAAAAGATAGAATGAAATAGTATTAACACAAGATGACAAGAAGATTAAAATTATACCTGATAACTATTGCTATAGGTAAGTTTAACAATGTGGAGATGATCTTTCCAAGATCTGCCAGAATCAAGAACACAAGCATGAAAAAAATCTTTTAGAATCTGATTCACCCTTCCCGTTTGACCGACGGTCTGTGGATGGCAAGCAGTACTTAGATTTAAAGATGAGTACCAAAGATTATTAAAGATTATAGAAAGATTTCTAAACAGACTGGTATATGCAATAGCCTCCCATTCTGTAGCAAGATAAGGGAAATTAGGACAACCAAAAGATAGTTTGAAAAACAAAATAAAATAATAAATTTGAAACCATAAAATTTCAACTTAAACTGAAAATTAATTTTACATAAGTCAAATAAATCTTAAGCATCTCTAATTTCATTATCTTATCATCCAATTATCTTAAATTAACAAATCCCTAAAATCATGTATTTGAAAAAAATCTTTTATTATACTCAAAATGTGCCAAATAAAATTTAATTCTTCTTCACTACCAATTAAAATTAAATTTATTCCTCTTAATATATTTTATCACCTGTGTTGAATATATTTACAATCATTGTAACTGCCTTAAATTGATTCTTAGTTCCTTTATCATCATTTTATATTGTAAATTATTCCATTACCCTTTTTCTTTATTTACCTCTGTTAATCCTTTTATAACTTAAATTTAAGTATATAACATTTATAATAACCACTCAAATTTTATTTATAAAATCTTTTTTTTATATTGTATATTATCCGATTACATATTCAACTTTTGAAAATTAAGGTAAGTTATATTGGAATGAAATTGTGTATTATACAAATAAAACTTTCTAATTAAATTATTTCAAGCTTGAATATTAATCCAAATCTTGAAATTATACTTAGAAATTATCTTTGAAGAAAAAATTTAGGAATTAAATTTCCGATAAATTCCAAACTATTTAGAGATCAATAAATGCTCATATACTATATATATACATATATATATATATATATATATCCATTCAAATTTAAATCATATATCAGCATATGTTATAAATCCATTCTTATTTTAGAAAATAAAATCAATTAAATTTTCCCAAAACAAAACTGTAGCAAGACTACAGAATGGTCTCTTCACTTCGAAACTCGAAAATGAACGTCGATGATACTGCAGTCATCACCGAAATTATTTTCCAGCGACAAAGAGAAGAGCACTAAATTTAAATTTAAAATTCTTTGGAAACAAATTTCTATTCGAAAATACTTTAAATAATATATCCTTTAAAACTTTAAACACAAAGTTTGAAATCCATCGGAAATTAATTTCTCAAATTCTTGTTTTACATTCATTTTAAATTTCCAAATAAATTTATAACCATGTTTTATAGTTCAATTAGATATATGAAACAATAGAAAATGATATATAAAATCAAATATTATTTCTTAACAACCAATTCAAATAAAATCCAGATAAAGATATGTAATAAAGGTACAAAATTTATTTCACAAAAATTTATTTCATTACTAAATTTTAAAAACATATTGTGTCAGTTTGCTCTGTTCAAGTGTTTTGGAAATCTTATCGATGGCGTTGATCAGACGAATCGATTAGAAACCCAAATCAACATCAACAACTCAAACAACACAATATATAAAACATTTAAATATTTGTTTACAAATACACTACAAGAACGATTTGAAGATAAGTTGGAAACAAAGATGAGATGATTAAATAACAGAATAGGGAGATGGATAAGCTGAAATAAATCGCGGGCAACGTTAACCGGGTCAACCGTGACTTAAAGAATAAGATCGATGTGGATTTCTTGGGTAAATCGACATTCGATCTCAAGATGTAGAGTTCGAAGTTATAAGAGATACTAGCATCTAAACCGATGATAAATATAAATCTCTGGTGAATCGATGCTAATTGTAAAGAAGTTTCACCCCTTTTACAAGAAAATTAGAATACTGGTGAGATCGCCAATTCACTATAAAGATCATTCGAAGTGGAGTTATGGGATACTCCGAAATCAAATGAAGATAAATAGTGGGGAATAAGAATGGATTTTGGAACCGCAGGGAACGTTCCAAAATTCCAAGGAATCGAGTCAAAAGAAAGAGATTCAACTCGAATGAAAGTGATTCTGTAAATACATCTACTCTATATGCTGAGTTTTTCCTAGAGCTACCAAAGCTCTGATACCAACTGTAACGACCCAATATTTTCAACCATTCGTATTCGCACATGTCGGACTTGAATTGCTCAAAATACCGCGTTGTAAATAAAATTTGGCAAATCTCAGAATATACAGTAAATACATAATCACAGATCACAGACACAGAGTATTTAATAATGCAGCGGAATTTAAAAGAAATAGTAGTTCATGAAGCTACTATATAAAAATAAGATACATCAGAGTTAAACATGATACAACAAAAAGTAACAAGATACATCAGGTACAAACCAGAATACATCACTGAAATCACTGGATACAGAAGCAAAATAGATGGTTGGATCTTCAAGGAAAGCTCCAACTCCAAAGGTGAACCTTGAATGCTAACTCACTCAATCTGACTCGAGCGTAAAGCAAAATACAAAACACTCGAGTCAGGACATAAATACTTATGAACTATAAATCAACTCAAATGAACAGTAACAAAAATGCATCAGTAACTTAAAGGATGCTTGGGATCGCCCATCCTTTAAGGATCCGTTAAACTATTTACTATGTAGTAATATTGCGCTATTATAATAGTGTCTACAGCAAAATAAACATACTTTTAAATAGCGTTCCGGGCTACTCATATCACCCTTCACACATAATAGTCCCAGTAGTCCATCCAATATCATGCCATCTCCACTCCGGGTGACTGTCAGAGGATACCACACGGGCTACGGGAGAAAAACAAACTCGTAGTAAAGGCTCGGTATGGTAGGTGACACGGCACACAAGGCAATGCCAGGGTAGATATACCAATTACGCACACGGGCTGGTGGTAACGCAGCAGCCACATACGCCCACCTCGGAACACACTCCCAATCAAAATCGGAGGATGGCCATCTAATCAATCACCAGTAAGAGTATAGTATCGAAGGAATGTGTCCGATAGGAGGAATGACCTCACTTGGCCCGAGATCGCTCCTGTTTTAGCCACCTTATGCCAACTCACGGAAGTTGGGTCCACGTAATATACCTCAAGAACGTCGCCACCATCCTACTTCATTCTGCAATCTCCACCGCGTACGCGGTTGTTAAAGTGGTTTTCGGAGTTGGCAGAGAGTATGACAACTTCCGATCCCGGTCTCTTTAACAACCAAACGTTATTATAACGCCGTGGTCATTTCAAATAGTTTATACTTTAAAAAGATCAAATCATTTCATTTCAAACTATATTTCTTTCAAAATAGTTTATACTTCGAAACCAAAACCATTTTTATTTCAAAACTATTTATTCAATCAAAATAGTTTATACTTCAAAACCAAAAACATTTCAAACATATATTCATTTCAAAATCATAATATTTTCAAAGTATAACTCTTTCGAAACCAAAAATACTTGAAACAATTACACTTTGAAAATCATAACATTTCAAAATCATACATTTGAAATCATGGGATATTCATTTAATTCTTTACATTTTACAATTCATTCAATTAATCCCAAATTTTCAATTTCCAACTTAATTCAATTCAAACCATCAGTTTCAATTAAATTTCCCAATAACCATTTCAAATCATATCATTTTCAAATATAGATTTGATCCACAAACTAAACTATTCAATTTTTAATAAATTTCAAAGCTTTAATATCCCGCATTTCAAAACTAAATTTTATAATTTCATATATCTCAAATCTAGTTTCATTATTACTTAGTTTTGAAATATTCATTTCATAAATCTAATATTATTTAAATAAACTCAATTTACAATTAAAATAAATATCCTTTCATACCAATATAAACTTCAAATATTCATTTATCAAAAGTACATATCATTCTAATTCATATTCTTTATCAAAATAAAGATCAAATCATTTCCAAACCTTATTATCAAATCATTATTTGAATTCAAATTCAAATACTCAAATTTAAATATCATTTTTAAATCAAATAAGACATTCATTTGTTATTTCAAGTATCATTACAAAATACATTAAAAATTCCATTCAAAAATTCATTTATCTCATTACATTTCATTCCATTTAACACATAACCAAGTAAACCTTATTTAAATTCAAATTCAAATTTAAATTCCCTAAAAATTCAAATTTAAATATTAAAATATATTCAAAACTTCTTAAATTTCACAATTAATCAATTTCCAAATTTAAATCATTTAACACTTTAAAATATAACCCAAACAGTGTTAAAAACTATAACATTTCAAACATTGCCAAATTATAGCAACGACAGCATTTATAAAGTGCTATCGTAGCTTATAGCTTCCAAAAATGGTTTAGTTCAAGAATAACGGCATTTATAAAATGTCGTAATAGATATTTAGTTATTTCAAACATTGTTAGATTCAAAACAATAGCATTTAAAAATGCTGTCAAAAGACTACAACATTTTGAAAATGCTATGAATTCCAGATTTCATTTTAGCTTTAAAAAAATAATAATAAAAAAACTCCAAATTTTTATTATAACTTAAAAATCATATTTCTAGACTTCAAAATTTCACATTTAAAATCATTTTAACATATGATTTAACACAACAAAATTTTTAGATCAAATATTCAATTTAAAAACTCCATTCATTTATTAAGTCAAAATTCACTGTTTATTAACATATAAATTAATAAAACTTAAAATTTTACTTCATATATAATTTTAAAACTTTAAATTTAATTTCCATTATTTATTTACATTTTAAAATAAAATTTAAAGTCTAAAATCTCAATTATTTCACATTTACGTACTCAAATTCACAATTTCAAGACTTAATATTTAATTTTCTTAAAACCATAAAATATATATTTTTAAATCAAAATTTCATACTTTTAAAAATACATATTTTAATAAATATCATTTAAAAATATACCACGGGGTCTGTATATAATTTTCTAACCTAGGTCAAGTGATACGGATATATATCATTTCAATCCGCAGTTTACAAAGAAAACCCGGGTTCTATCATTTCAAACCCGCAATCCCAAGTCAAATAAAATACAATAAAAATCGCTCAGGCCTATCATTTCAGCCCATAACGATTTTTCCCTAATCTAAAGTCCGTTTGGGTATGTATCATTTCAACCCATAGTGATTCTATTCTAACAGGGAACTTGCAGTGTGAATATATGCATAAACAATATAAACAATGTCAGTGTCACAATATAATGTCATATATCACATGTCAGGTGATAATTAACAGTTTTAACATGGTAATAACATGGCATAGCATATCATATGATCATCATTAACTTGCATAGCATTTTATATTACTAAACACTTGTCATCGATTCACTATTTCATAAGTACAAATGTCAGAGTGAGAAAGACTCACTTTTTCAAGCTGAAGACCACTACGACATACAAAACGATTCCAAAGGCACGACAAGCACAACACAGCACGACTTGTGATTCAAATGAGTGGAGAGAGCCAATATATCATCTTGTAAACAACCCAAAACAAGACAATATTCAATACAAAACAATGTTGAACAAACTGAAATATAAAAGCAATAAAGACAAGATATGATTAGACCTTGCTTTTGACCATCCAAAAGCTCGACCAAAATAATATATGCTCAGCCATTGATGTGTTTGGGCTCAGCTTAGCATCATATGGGTCAGGTTTAGCACACGAATGCATGGCAACATGAGGTTGTAGTAGATGAAACATGAAGAATATCGATGGACAAGGCAAAATAAGTGCAGTTTTTTGGAAAAAAATTGTGATGGCTTCAAGTGGAAGGTCATGGCCTGTCTTGGTCAGAGGGAGGGGACTTTTTGCTGCTGTAGATGGAGGGGTGATGGTCTGTGGTGATGGAGGAGAAGTGGGGCCGAGCAAGCAAGAGGAAGAGGAAGGCTAAACGTAGAAAAGGAGAAGGGAAAAGTGGAAAAGAAGGAAGGAGAGAGGCCATTTCCTTCAAATTTTTCTCATGGCCGTGATCTTTTTGAGGAGAAAAAGGTTTCTCACGTGAATGAGAAACATAACTCACGACAGTGCAAAAAGAAAAGGTCGGTTATGCAAGAAAATGAAGAGGCGATTGGAAAATGAAAGGACAAGAATACAAAGAGACTAAGCATACAAAGGGTTTCAAACTCTTCATATATCCATTATTTGTCTTTAAATTTTATATAACTGAAATATATATATATATTTAGGTAAAAATACGAAAATTTAGTAAATAAACAAAATATAAATAAATAAATATTAATTATAAATAATTAAATCAAGAAAATAGCAGAAATTGTCAACTAGGCTAGAAAATTTGAAGATAATGAAATGAACTTTTGAAAAATTGTATGTACATGAAACATATTTATAAATAAAGATAAAAACATAAAAATAAAATGCATATGTAACGTCCCGGAAAATTTTCGACTTTCGAAAATTCAACATCGATACTCACTTTATCGACTGCCGAGAAATCAAAGGCCGGAAACCCGAAATGTTATGGTATAAGAAAAGGAAAGAGGAGAAGAAGAGAGGAAAGACAGAAAATAGGGAGGAAAGAAAATAGAAAATAGAACGGAACAGAAGACAACAGAACAATAACAGAATCTCACAATTCGCAGCGGAACAACATATAATAATAAATGAATAATCTTTAAACAAAGAACTATATCAGTTATTACATTACATTTCATTACATCATATCATCAGAGTGTACAACAACAACAACAATGCAGCGGAAAAGAAATACTATATACTAGTAATATGCCGTGCCATCCATCTTGCCTCCAGCAACTCCAGAATATCCTGATAAACCTTAGCTCTTATTGGAACATGAGGAGTTGCGAAGGCAAGTAGAAGAGCTGTTAGAACAGGGGCATGTTCAGGAGAGCTTGAGTCCTTGTGCAGTGCCAGCCTTATTGGTGCCAAAGAAGGATGGTTCGTGGAGAATGTGTACGGATAGTCGAGCTCTAAACAAGATCACTGTGAGATACAGATTTCCTATGCCAAGGTTTGATGATTTGATTGATCAGTTGAGTGGAGCTGTTGTGTTTTCAAAGATTGACTTGAAAAGTCGATACCATCAAATTCGTATTAGACCGAGCGATGATTGGAAGACTGCTTTCAAGACCAGGGAAGGTTTATACGAATGGTTGGTTATGCCGTTTGGTTTATCGAATGCACCTAGTACTTTTATGAGAATGATGAACCAGATTTTCAGAACATACATTGGGAAGTTTGTGGTAGTTTACTTTGATGATATTTTGATCTACAGTGGAAGTATGGAAAAGCATGTCCAGCATTTGCGTGAAGTACTGTTGATTCTACGACAGGAGAAATTTTATGCTGCGACAAAGAAGTGCGCATTTATGACGGACAGTGTTTTGTTTCTGGGATATGTTCTATCGAAGGAAGGAATTCAAGTGGATGAAAGTAAAGTAGAAGCTGTCTGGAGTTGGCCACAGCCAAAGACAATTACTGAAGTGAGGAGTTTTCATGGATTGGTATCTTTCTATCGAAGATTCATTCCACATTTTAGTAGTGTGATGGCACCTGTAACCGATTGCATGAAAGGAAAGAAGTTTGAGTGGTCAGAAGAAGCAGGGGTTGCTTTTGAGAAAATCAAGACACTATTGACGACAGCACCAATTCTAGTTTTACCGGATTTTCAGTTGTTGTTTGAGTTACATACTGATGCGTCGAAGGTTGGGGTCGGTGGAGTTTTGAGTCAGAAAGGAAGACCAGTTGCTTATTTCAGTGAGAAGTTATCTGGAACTAAGTTGAGATATAGCACTTATGATGTTGAATTTTATGCAATTGTTCAAGCTGTGAAGCACTAGAGACATTATCTATTTCAAAGAGAGTTTGTTCTTTACACTGATCATGAGGCGTTGAAGCATTTGCAAGGGCAGGATAAGATTTCATCGAGACTTGCATCATGGATTGCCTATTCGCAGCAGTTTACTTTTGTCGTGAAACATAAGTCAGGGGTGACGAATCGTGTGGCTGATGCTTTGAGTAGGAGGAATCATTTATTGACAACAATGAAAGTTAAGGTGACAAGTTTTGAACTATTGCCAGAGTTTCTTGAAGAAGATCCTTACTTTATGAAATTTGTTGAGGAAGTCAAGGAGGGAAGTTCTGATGAATTTGTGTTGATTGATGGTTTCTTATTTAAAGGGAATCAATTGTGCGTACCGGATTGTAGTTTGAGAATGAAGATTATAAAGGTGCTACATGAAGAAGGCCATGTGGGTAGAGATCGAACATTGCAGTTGATTTCTCAGTCTTATTATTGGCCGACAATGAGGAGGGAAATTGAAAGGTTTGTGCGTAGATGTCATGTTTGTCAGGTTTCGAAAGGGACAACTACAAATTCGGGATTGTATATGCCGTTACCTGTTCCAACAAAACCATGGGTAGACATTAGCATGGATTTCGTGTTGGGTTTGTCGAGAACTCAAAGGGGTAACGATTCTATATATGTTTTGGTGGATCGTTACTCGAAGATGGTACATTTTATTGCTTGTAAGAAGACGGCGGATGTTGTTCGTGTCGCTCAGTTGTTCTTTAAAGAAATCTATCGTTTACATGGGCTACCAGAATCTATTGTTTCAGACAGGGATACCAGATTTTTGAGCCATTTTTGGCTAAGTTTGTGGAAGATGATTGGAACGAAGCTGAAATTTAGCAGCGCTTATCATCCGCAGACAGACGGACAGACCGAAGTTGTTAACAGATCGTTGGGAAATTTGTTACGATGTCTTGTAAAGGACAATCTGAAGAGTTGGGACATGAAGTTATGCCAGGCAGATTTTGCACATAATCATGCAGTGAATCGTAGTACGGGATTCAGCCCATTTCAGATTGTATATTCAAATTTACCCAGGGGACCATTAGATTTAGCAGTAGTGCCACAACCGAAGGGGAAGGTTAAACGAGCTGTAGACTTTGTTGATGGGTTGACTGAATGTCATAAATCGTTCAGAAATGATTGGAGAAAGCAAATGAGAAGTATAAGCAGACTGTAGATTTGAAGCGAAGAAATGTTGAGTTTAATAAAGGAGATATGGTATATGCTGTGTTAACAAAGGATCGTTTTCCAGTGGGCGCTTATAACAAGTTGAAAGCCAGGAAAATTGGTCTTGTAGAAATTGTGAAACGGATTAATGAAAATGCGTATAAGTTAAAGTTGCCGGAGGATGTGTACACTTCTGACGTGTTCAATGTTAAGCATCTTGTACCATATTATGGAGATGAACAATCTCATGTGGAAGAATTTACAAATTCGAGGACGAATTTTTATCAACCAGGGGAGGATGATGCAGCTCAGGCGATAAGTCGTACATGACTTAATGAGGAAGACTTGGGTCGTTCTCGAGTTAAGGAAGCTTCGGTTTTAGGTCTTAAGTTGTTCACGAGTCAAGCAGGGGAGGAAGGCCTTAAGTCGCAGGAGGAAGCCTCGGGATTAGGTCGGCAACGACCTAAGAAGGAAGACTTAGGTCGGCAACGACCTAAACATGTCTTAGGTCGGTTGCGACCTAACGGAATAAGGCCGAAGAGTTAAGTCTTTAGAAGAGTTAGCTCGGTGAAGCTTTGAGTCGTTTGTGTTGAATATGTTGTACAGTGTGTCGTTATTTGTTGAGTCGTATACGACTTAAGTGTTGAGTCGCTGTATTGTACATATGAGAGTGAGTCGTTGTGTCTTGAGTCGTGTTGCTTAGGTCGCTTACTGTTTTGAGATGTGTGGTGTCAGTTAAGTCGGTAACGACCTAATTAAGTCGTGTGAAGAGTTATGCCGTAAGTCGTTCAAGTGTTGAGTCGGCCGAAAGCTGTTGTGATGTAATTGCTTTGAGTCGTGTATGTATGTGATGTGTTAGGTCGCGTACGACCTAAGGATGAGTCGTGAGTCGGGGGAAACTAGGTCGGCAACGACTTAAGGGTTTGGGTCAAAAATTGCTATAAATAGGGAGTGTGTTGTAACTTTTTGGGATTGATTTTTTGGTTGAATAAAATTCTTGTTGATTGCTGTGTGCTTTCATCTTAAATTGGTAGTTGAGTGTAATCTTCTATCTCCACTTTCGGTTAATCGAATGCGCTCGATTCAACGATTGTTGAAGCCAATTCACGGTATCAAGTGCGCTTGATCAACGTTTGAAGAATTGTAGATCTTCTTTCACGGTATCGTGCGCGATCAACGTGTCGAAGATAGCTAGAATTCGGTATCTTTGTGATCAACGAATTTAGGCATTCCCGTATCTTTAATCCATCGTTTGCTACCTTCATCGATCTATATCATTTTGTTAATTATCCGCTGCGCCAATTGTTTAGCTTTTGCATTGTGTACTTAATTATAAACCGAACATACTTAATTATAAATGGAACATCTCTATATCTTGATCAGGGATGGATCTATTTAGCATATGGGATGGCCGGCTACCCACCCCACAAAAAAAAAGCGTAAGAAAAGAAATAAAGAGGGACGCATCTACTGTTCTCGTCCCATAGCTCAGGCTTTTCTAGATTCGACGATCGCTCGCAGCCGCTCCTCCTTCTGGCATTCTCCAGCGGCAGCCAGCAGACTCCGGCTCCAGTTTCAGACTTCAGTTCTTCTTCTCCCGTCACTAGGAAAACCTAGTAAGTTCCCAATTTTAAATTTGAATTCCATAAACCTTAGTTTGCATTGTGAATTGTAAATGATGTTCCCAATTTTAGATTCAAAATTCAAAATTCGAATTTTAGATGTAAACATAAACCCTAGTCAGGCAGTACTGCAGTAGGCTGGTAGCAATGAAGTTGCAACTTGCAAACAAGTACCAATGAAGGTACTGGCAGTGGCAGTAGCATTATATTTGTAGAAATGAAGTGCTTGACCGATAAATTGGTAGTAAATTGTGCAAATTATGCAGTAAATCGTAGCACGGTAGGCTATTTTGTTGATACTAGCAGCAAGTATTTGTAGCACAGTAGGCTATTTTGTTGATACTGGCAGTAAATTGTGCGACCATCTACCGACGGTAAATTTTAGTGAATCAAGTAATGAAGATACTGGTAGTAAATTTTGGTGAATGAATTTTACTATTTTTTGATGCATCAAATTGATGTTGAGACGATTGTAGATGAATTTGATTTTCGTGAAGTTCGTAGAGCACGACTTAAGTAGGATATTTAGTAATTTATGTTTTTTTTAAGGATTTTTATTAAAATTCTCTATGTTAATGGAATCAATCGAACTTAATTATTTTGATTATCATGCATGCGATGGAATTAATTATATTCAAACAATTTAGTTTTTTCATTTTTTAATTTTCTTCTATTATTCGCCTACCGCAAAATAAATTCCTGGTTACGTCCCTGATCTTGATGAAGAAAAAATGGTGATGCCCGTTTTGGAAAAAACATATTACTTATTAGAAAAGCGTGTATAAAGATATTTATACAAATCACAGTATATTTTATACATTAGAATATCTTCAACATACACATTTCAATTGCATCTTCCTCACGGTACATAATTAAAGTATGACCAGAATGTAGGGAGGAAATTTTAACAATTGGACCACATGCTTGTCAAAGATATATGACAAAATTAATGTATTATCTAGTTTGATGATGTCTTTTGCAAGTATAGTCAAATCGTTCAATTTTGATGTTCAAATAACCTCGGTTACATAGCATTTGCAGTTTGAAATTATATAGTAGGAAACTGCACATGATATATTTGAAAATATAGAGCATGGTGGTCTTTGTAAAATAAAATTAGAACACATTTCGATGTAAAGTGTAAACGTGATATCCAGTTTGTTTAAAATTTGAGTTATGCATGATGATAATTTGTATTGTCTTCCAAATAATATTCCTACTTATTAAAATCATTCGACAATTGTTGTCAAAATATCAGTTAAGTTATGATTGGTAACAGATTTTTGTGTGACATAATAGTTTTTAGGGTTTTTAGGATTATAATTTGTATTCTCTCTCTCTCTCTCAAACTATTTTGATCCACGACCAGGTTTTGAAATGTAGTTCAAGCAGTTGGGCATTGAATTATTTACAAAAGTTAACAGGAGCTTATTATACATAGAGCAATTTTGCAAAGCCAAGAAAATTTGACTTCTGTAGCATAGAAAATAGAAAGTTACCCAAAATCGTTTATCACTCTGTCTCCCATTACTTTTGTCCTAAGCTAAGCTGTACTAATATTGCCGAAGGGAAATGTTTTACGTACCATATATAACAGCTAGAATGATCGCCAATAGAAAAAGCTTCTACTGGGTAATTAGATTCTTTGCAAACCCCAGCCTTTGGTGATAATAAATACACACTGCTGACGTTGGTAACTGAAATTTAACCTCAAATTTTCCAGAAAACAAATGATACTTATATATTGGCGTCGTATATCAAATTCACTATATGAGATACCCATGCACCATGCTTCTTTTTCCTAATTAAATGAACGCTATACCTACTTTTTCTATTAATTTTCTTGAAAATGTAAATGCATAATTTATCCTTTTAATAGCAATTTATTTAGATATATTATAATAGCATGTATACTTTATGGTTTACCAATGTAATGAAAATTTTGGGCTTTAGTTTAACATGCATTATTTTTACCGTATTTTATTATTTTTAGAAAATATTTGGTAGTTTATTAAAAAATAAGTTCTTGGACATTAGAACAGATGAAAATATTAAATCATAAAACTTCAAACAAATATTGTAAAGCAACATTGTACAAAAATTATGGAGGTGCCTTTTTTCAGCGAGCAACATATTTTCGGTAATATTTTGAAACCAAATTTAACCAAAAAAGAGAATTTGATGAAATGTCAAGCTTTAGCCCAGTTTTTGTTTCTTGATCCTGTAGTTTAAAATTTGGGCACAATGGCACATATTCATCTCAATTAGGCACAAGGTCGCAAAGTCCCCATCTTTGTCGCAACTAGATTGTTGCCACCCTTGATTATTGTCATCCCATCGTCGTACCCCAGTCAATGCCTCTTTACCCCAACCCATATAGAAAATATGTTCTCATCTATCATTTAGCATCCCCTAATCGAGCCATCTAATCTAATCACATTGTTGTGTTGCCTCACTACTTACTACACCACCTCAACTACCTGTCTCACTACTCCACTATTTTGCACCGCCTCTTCACTCTCTCATCAATTATCCATAAGTAAAGTAGCATTATAGGAGAAAAAATTTACTACAACACTTACAAATGCTCCCCGTGAAATAAAATTCTTTAAACTTGACATGTATTATATTGATTGACCATAATTAAATAGTTCAAAAAAATAAAGTAAAAATGCTACATAAAAAATGATATATAGTTGCATTTAATATCAAAATATTATATTCAATTAAATAATAATGCTAAAATAACATAAGCGAAAAATAGTTATAAATAAAAAACTTGAACTAAAAGTTCATAAATGTATTAAAGTATATATATACACACAATAATGATGATACTTAGTGTCCACTTCATATGACAAATACAAAATCTTATAATAAATAATAAACTTCTTATTTAGTGTCCAATTCTTATAACAAATACAAAATCTTATAATAAATAGTTCCTAACTTACACAAAGTTAGGCGTATGCAGGACATAAGAAATTCTTATGTCTTTCCTATATCCTAAAACAGCGCATGGGGAAGGCCTAGTAATTTCCTACGTCATGCCTATGTTAATATATTTTTGCAACCAACACCTGGTAAGCAGTAGGAATTTATTACACATTTCTTACGCAATTTAACTCTGCATTTGGAAGGCATAGGAATATCCTATGCATTTTCCCATTAACTATGAAGATTGTGTTGGAAAAGCATATGGAATCCCTATGCCTTATAATTAATCATCATACTTTAATAAATAATTGTAACGACCCAGAATTTTTAGAAATTAAAATTTGAATATTTAATTAATTTTAAATATTAATAAGTGAATTTTTAAGTCAAATAAATTTTTATTTGAATTATTGGATTTAATTGGATAATTAAATCGATAATTTAATATGTTAAATTATGGAAATAATTGAAAATAGAGTTAAATATGATTGAAAATAATTTAGAAAATTTTATTTAATCATACTGGAGTTATAGAAATATTTTAGAACTTTTAAAATCGAATTAAAAGTTAATTTGTGAAAATTGAATATTTTAATATTTTATAATCGACTGTAAAATAGTCAATTTTTGAACAGTCTCAGAATTGAACGAAACCAGTTCCATTGGATCCGTAATAGTTAGTTATTACCGGATTTCAATTTTCGTGTCAATCGGAGTTATCGTTTGAGCGTGGCAGCTCGAAACGCATCGAATTATTTTTAATTTAAATTTGGCGAGTCAAAATAGCCATTTTTCAAAAAGTCTCGGATTTCGACGAAACCAGTTTCATCGGATCTGTAATGTGATATTATTGTAAGATTTCAAATTTCAAGTCAATTGGATTTACCGTTTGTCCGGTACAAATTAAAACGCCTAGAAATCGACTTAAATCGGTTTAATTTAAATTGAACGTTTACAGCCATAACTCGCACATACTTCGGAATTAGCTTCCGAAACCTGTTCCATTGTGTCCGGAACGCGGGATAAACCCTAGGAGAGTCGGTTTCGGCGCGTAAATCGGAGTTTACAAAACCCGGATGAATAGTGTTCACAGATTTCTATAAATAGCCCATATTTTCACAAATAATCAAAGAAAAATAGATAGGGTTTTGTTTCAGCCGTGGCCGCCTCTTATTTCGTTCAATGGCCGGTATTTCATTAATTTCTTCCTCGATTTACGCTCGATCCCTTCACTTTCTCAAGAACCATTCAACTAGAGATTTGTAGAGCTCAGCAAGATCTTCGCAACCAACGGTGATGATCGTATTTCGATCAACGATGAAGGCGATAGCCAGGCCGAAATGATGGCCGTTCGCACGCAAATTGAGGGATAGGGGGTTGGCCGAGCTCCACGTAGTCGCAGGCGTGGGTAGAGGCTGTGATGGCCTTTCAAACGGCGGTGGCTGATCGGAGTGAAAGCGAGCGTGGTGGTTGGGGGTTCGAAGCCCTAGGGGCGGCCGTGGGTTTCGTTTCACCTGGATGGGAAACGCGTGGGAGAGGAGAAAAGGAAGCAAAAAAAAAAAAATTTACGGCCAGGATTCTTGCAAGCAAAATGAACGGTAGTGATGTAGGGTTGTTGGAAATTTTAAATTTAATTTGTAAATTAATTTATGTAAACTTATAAATGCTATATCTTGATGATACGAGGTCGAAAAATTACGAATCTTTTTGCGATGGAATCGTATGGACGAGCACTACGCGATGGAGTTGGTTTGGAGTCGTTTGGAGTTAGTGAGAATTTCGGGTAAAATTAAACGCGCGTTTAATTTTATTCGAAATAAAAGCTAAAACGGAATTTAAAATCAAGGTGAGAATTTCTCACTCAATCGAATAGGTTTCGATTTTATTTTAAATAGTTAGATTTAAAATATTTGAATGCATGTTTGAATGATGACTGTAAATTATTGATTGTTAAAATAGACATTATGCGCCGTTAGTAAGCGGATGTTATTTTATATAAACATATACCGCGAATATTTCATAAACAGTGAAATTGGTATTATATATAATATCAATATATATATATATATTGGCATATGTATATATTGCAGTTGTTGATTTCCCGCATTTTTTTGTTTAGCGGATGAGACCCTATTACGCCGTTATTAAGCGGATAATATTTATTAAGAACATATACCGCGATAATTTCGTACTGGAGCGAAATTGGTATTGTGCTAATGTTTTTGGATGCAGGAAACAGGTTGGAGGGATCCAACTGGATTCCTCAACAGTATTTATTTTATTTCAGATATTTTGATATTTGATGGATTATCATATCGATATATGATATCGTTGTTAGTCGTGATTGACTATTTGGTGTGTAGCATCATTGGACCCAGATTTTGGGATTTTAAAATGATTTTTAAAGTGATTTTTAAAAGTATACTATATTTTTGGAATTGATCCATTATAAATAAATAAACGTTATAATTTTTAAAGTTATAAAAATTATGGTTTTTGTGAAATATAGTAAAAAAGCTGATTTTTAGAAATACGATTAAAAGTTGATTTTTAAGAAATATGAACTAATGATTTTATAAAATAATTTAGATTGGATTTTTGAATATATGATAAAAGTTTAAATATAGGATTTATAAAATTTGATTATTTTATAAATCGAAATGATGAAATTATAAAGGAATTTAAAGACGTTTTAGAATAATAATATAAACTGATTTATATTAAGAGATTTATAAATAGATATTTATAAATTGAAATATAGACATTATAAAACGAGTTTTTATAAGTGTTTGAATGTAGTGAAAATGAATTTCCTAAATGAATGAAATTTATAGAATTATAAACTGTGAAGTTATAAATGAAATTTATAAATAGTAAGATTTATAAATTTGGTGAAATTATTTGAAGAATAGATTGATTAAATAAATAAATCTTATAAGTTATAAGGTTTATAAATTGAAAAGTCTTTAAAAAGAACGATTTTGTAAAATAATCGTTTTATAAGTAATTAACTTATAATGTGAACGTTTAGTTTATAATTTAGTTATAAACGGGAATAGGTTAATAAAGGAATTTATAAAAAGGAAGTTTTTATAAATAAATAGATATGGAATTTATAAACGTTGTTTTATAAATTCGCAAACGACTTATTTTGATAAGTTAATTGTTATAACCTATTAATGGAGTTATATTCACATTTTTGAATAGTGAATAATCCTTTAAATAAATTGAATAAAAGGGATGAAAGTTGTTAACGTAGTATATTCACGTTTTTGAATAGTGAATAATACGTTAAAGAAATTGTTTTGAATGTAATGTTTTAAATAGAATTAAAACAATCTAACGATGTTTTAAATGAGTTGAGATTCGAAAACCATAGATTTCAACGTTTATTGTTGAAATAGATGTTTTCGAGAAATAAAAGGAAATGGTGGACTATAACACTGTTGTTATAGTAAATGATTTCTGAAAGGAAATGTTTTGTATAGTATTGGGATTTATATATCTATTTAATTTCGAATCCCTATACTAATGATTTTGGGTTGTCGTAACGATGTTTTACGCAACATTCGTTTTGGCCCAAATAAAAATGTTTAAGTGAATGATTTCCTTAAAGAATGAAATATATACTTAATTCGATTTAAGTATATTGAATATTTTCTAAGTGTTGAAAATAAAAGAGATTTGTGAATTACTTATGAATAAATAAGTATGGAAATATTTTCCAATATGAAGTGAATATTTAGAATTTATCTTTTTGAAGATAAATTGAAAATGAATAATTGAAATCGAATATGCATGAATATTTTGAAATATAAATTCATTATGGAATTTACATGTGAAAGTGAAATTTGTTTGAAAATAAATATTGATTTATTTTTGAAGTGTTGGAATTTTATATCTTGTAAAGATATTTTGGAAAATAAATAATTTGGAAATTTTTTTGGAATCTGGTGATGTATGCATATCAATTGATAGTTCGATAGCCGACTATCAATATTTCCCTTTGAATGGGTATTTGATGTGAATTGATTGAATTTGAATGCACACTTATTTTTGAATAAGCGCTCACTATTCGGGTTAACCGGGAAAGGACCATGGGGTCGTATAACCCATTCCGAATATGTGATACGTCGTTATGAATTGCATTTGAAGATCGGTGTTGAAGACCGAGTATTTGTGAAAGCGATAGGATGACCTATCGATTGTCTCTGCACTGGGTAGCTCCTGGTATAGAGATCTCCTAAGTGATGGGAAATTCGATCGGGATTGTGAATACCCGTATTGCAAGGGCTTCGTAAGAAGTGCCTTCGGTTTTGTTCGAACCCGGAACAGACTTGTATGGCTTGTATGCCTGACATTACAAGTTGAGATATAAAGCCGATTTCTTTCAAATATATTTCTGTTGGTGGCGGAGAATTTATTCTTTGCTTAACACCCTTCTTTGAGACGTACGTGCTCAAAGGTTATATAGTTGAAGTTATCAGCGATATATTCCCAATTTGGTAATGTGACATACTGAGTGATGCTGAAATGATCATTGTGTTGATTATTGTGATAGGATCATTTATTTGATCGTCTATCTTAGTGATCATTGTGTTGATCATTTGTTGACCCAAAGCATGGCTTTTGTATAAAGTATGTTTTTGTGGACGTGAATTCGTCGAGCCTCACACCCCGTGAATGGTCAAAACAGGAAAGAAGCAGCAAGGTTATGAGGGGTAGCACCCTTTAGGATGTGTCCATTTCCTTCTGGAAAAGGGTGGTATCATGGTATGGAGCCCAGATACTTACTCATGTTGAAAACACTTTATGATTGTGTGAATTGATTACGAGCGCTCGGTGAAAAGGTCCCAAAGGACCGGGGGATGGCATATTCGGTCAGTTGTTACTCAGTTAGGAGTAACCCGGCCTTGTGTTGGTAGAGATCCGGTTTGGTTCTCGGGAATGTCCATCCAGAGGCATTCTCAGTGGCAATGGGAAGTTCTTTGGCCTGATCATTTGTTGGAAATCCAATTCCCAATACGAAACTTGTACGGTATTAGTTGTAGAGCCTGCTATTCACTTATGGTGGTCACCACTGTTTGGATAGTAGCTATAGTAGGCATACGATAATGGTCGTATGTTGGCTAAGATTTATATTCTACTTTCGAAATAAATTTTTCCTACACTATACACTAATAATAATATCAAATGTTATTTTAAATGCGTATCAAGCATCTTTGACTATCATAAGGAGAAATCTCCTCCGATTCTGCGTTTGCATTGTGTGTGTGTGCGGGAGGCCTTATGGTAGTCTCATTTTTTAAAAGCATTGCGAATTGATTAAAAATATTCCTCTATTTTGATTTTAAAGATAAATAAACTGTTTTGAGTTCTCACACCAGTCTTGTTAAGCTATTGGGCTATGTGATGGGGGGTTCTCACTTGGAGTTTATTGTTTTCCTTCCTAAACTCTGGGTGCCCACCAATTTCCACACGGGCAGTTAAGAGTTAGGTTTATCAGGATATTCTGGATATTCTGGAGTTGCTGGAGGCAAGCTGGATGGCATGGCATATTACTTATATAGTATTTCTTTTTCCGCTGCACTGTTTGATGTTGTTGATGTTGTATACTCTGATGATATGATGTAATGAAATGTATGTAATGTAATAACTGATATAGTTCTTTGTTTAAAGATTATTCATTTATTATTATATGTTGTTCCGCTGCGAATTGTGAGATTCTGTTGTTGTTCTGTTGTTTTCTTCTGTTCCGTCCTATTTTCTTCTGTTTTTTTCTTTTTCCTCTATTCTCTTTTTCTTCTATTTTTAAAATTTTCTATCTTCTGTTTTTCTAATTCTCTGTTTTCTAAAAATTGTCTATCTTCTTTTCCCTCTAATTTTCTTTTTCTTTCTTCTTTTTCTCTCTTCTTTCTTTTCTTTTCTTTTTAAAACCCATAACATCTCGGTTTTCGGCCTTTGATTTCTCGGCAGTCGATAAAGTGAGTATCGATGTCGAATTTTCGAAGAACGAAAATCCGCGTACGTTACATTTGGTATCAGAGCTGATGGTTAAGCGACAACCATGGTTCTGTTGGGTATAACTCATTAGAGATAGAGTCAGTAGTACTCTAGAATGAGTTTGAGTGTAATAATAGCTATGAGAGCGTATTTGTTAGTGAATATAAAATTGTTTTATATTGTGATGATTGGTTTATTGAGTGGTATATGAACTTTCGTCAGCGTGGTCCGCAAGACTATGCCGAAGGGGTTTCTAAACACTTGAATAGAACAATTCGGCACAATATTGTTTTAAATTGGGTGAATGAAATAATTTTGCCTTGATTATATTTTATATATAAAGGAATAATTTTTCAGAATTGTTAAAGTGTATATAAGTTGATTGTTAGGTTGTTTGAATAATCTAAATAAAAGAATAATTGTATAAGAAAAAGAATTATAAGAATTGAATTAGAATTAAAGTGTTTACAATTGTGAAATAAACTTATATATATAAGAAATGAAACTATATGAATATTTAAAGTTAAATGGAATATAACTTTAGTAATGTTAATGAAGTTAATATTGGTATCGAAGTAAATTAATGAAGTTAGTAATAAATATAAACTTGAGTTATGTAATAGAATTCAACTTTGTAATTGAATTGAATTAATGGATTGAATGTTAATCAATTAAATGTAAATTTAAGTTGATCTAAAATAATGAACATAAGTGTAAATTCATTAAAATCTAATGTTATTAGAAGTTGAATAAAGCAAAGGAATTTGGTTGTAAATTAATAAACGTTGGTTGTTATATGATTGTTTGTGATTGTATAAAATTCATTAAGTATTAATGAAATTGGAAGCTATGTAATTGAATTCAAATTAGAAGTAAATAAATTTGAATAGAATTGAACGTGAATTGGATTTAATTAGTAAATGTAAACTAATTGAATTGAGAATGAATGTTAGAAAATCCCATGTAAACGAATCAAATGTGATTTAAAGTGAAAACCAATTCATTGAATATAATGAGAATATGAATGAAAATTCATTTGATTATGAATGGTAGTTGGTTGATGTTTGCATTTGTTGTTTTGAATACATTGCTTATCTGACATATGTAGTTGTTATGTTGCTATATGTTGTATATTGAGATTATTTGCATATGTGCATGTTCTCATGTTGTTTGTTGAGTTTAGTAGGTGCGGATCGCGTTTGCTTCGCATTTGGAGTTCGCTTTTGCGCTATATTAGCTGTATATGCTCGCTAATAAAATATAAGGTACATATCTCGGATTAAATACAGTACTTTTACACTTTTTTCCCTTCGGGATGCCTCATTACTTGATGAGATGTATATTTGTGATATATATACTGTCATTTTTTTTTCGGATCGAGCCGCGCAAAGGAGACTATGGCGAATTTTTCCGAAAATTTAAGGCGTTAGAAAATTTTTGAGAAAATTGGGAAAATTTTGAAAACTTTAAACTTTGTTTTAAAATTGAAAGTTAAATGATATAATTGTTTCTGAAAAGATAACTAAGTATGATTTGAAAACTTAGTAAAGATTTGAAAGAAGTTTAATTATGAATTTTGGAAAATTAATAGATTCTGTAACCTTTCTTACTTGCAATTTCGAGGACGAAATTCTTTTAAGGGGGGAAGATTGTAACGACCCAGAATTTTTAGAAATTAAAATTTGAATATTTAATTAATTTTAAATATTAATAAGTGAATTTTTAAGTCAAATAAATTTTTATTTGAATTATTGGATTTAATTGGATAATTAAATCGATAATTTAATATGTTAAATTATGGAAATAATTGAAAATAGAGTTAAATATGATTGAAAATAATTTGGAAAATTTTATTTAATCATACTGGAGTTATAGAAATATTTTAGAACTTTTAAAATCGAATTAAAAGTTAATTTGTGAAAATTGAATATTTTAATATTTTATAATCGACTGTAAAATAGTCAATTTTTGAACAGTCTCAGAATTGAACGAAACCAGTTCCATTGGATCCGTAATAGTTAGTTATTACCGGATTTCAATTTTCGTGTCAATCGGAGTTATCGTTTGAGCGTGGCAGCTCGAAACGCATCGAATTATTTTTAATTTAAATTTGGCGAGTCAAAATAGCCATTTTTCAAAAAGTCTCGGATTTCGACGAAACCAGTTTCATCGGATCCGTAATGTGATATTATTGTAAGATTTCAAATTTCAAGTCAATTGGATTTACCGTTTGTCCGGTACAAATTAAAACGCCTAGAAATCGACTTAAATCGGTTTAATTTAAATTGAACGTTTACAGCCATAACTCGCACATACTTCGGAATTAGCTTCCGAAACCTGTTCCATTGTGTCCGGAACGCGGGATAAACCCTAGGAGCGTCGGTTTCGGCGCGTAAATCGGAGTTTACAAAACCCGGATGAATAGTGTTCACAGATTTCTATAAATAGCCCATATTTTCACAAATAATCAAAGAAAAATAGATAGGGTTTTGTTTCAGCCGTGGCCGCCTCTTATTTCGTTCAATGGCCGGTATTTCATTAATTTCTTCCTCGATTTACGCTCGATCCCTTCACTTTCTCAAGAATCATTCAACTAGAGATTTGTAGAGCTCAGTAAGATCTTCGCAACCAACGGTGATGATCGTATTTCGATCAACGATGAAGGCGATAGCCAGGCCGAAATGATGGCCGTTCGCACGAAAATTGAGGGATAGGGGGTTGGCCGAGCTCCACGTAGTCGCAGGCGTGGGTAGAGGCTGTGATGGCCTTTCAAACGGCGGTGGCTGATCGGAGTGAAAGCGAGCGTGGTGGTTGGGGGTTCGAAGCCCTAGGGGCGGCCGTGGGTTTCGTTTCACCTGGATGGGAAACGCGTGGGAGAGGAGAAAAGGAAGAAAAAAAAAAAATTACGGCCAGGATTCTTGCAAGCAAAATGAACGGTAGTGATGTAGGGTTGTTGGAAATTTTAAATTTAATTTGTAAATTAATTTATGTAAACTTATAAATGCTATATCTTGATGATACGAGGTCGAAAAATTACGAATCTTTTTGCGATGGAATCGTATGGACGAGCACTACGCGATGGAGTTGGTTTGGAGTCGTTTGGAGTTAGTGAGAATTTCGGGTAAAATTAAACGCGCGTTTAATTTTATTCGAAATAAAAGCTAAAACGGAATTTAAAATCAAGGTGAGAATTTCTCACTCAATCGAATAGGTTTCGATTTTATTTTAAATAGTTAGATTTAAAATATTTGAATGCATGTTTGAATGATGACTGTAAATTATTGATTGTTAAAATAGACATTATGCGCCGTTAGTAAGCGGATGTTATTTTATATAAACATATACCGCGAATATTTCATAAACAGTGAAATTGGTATTATATATAATATCAATATATATATATTGGCATATGTATATATTGCAGTTGTTGATTTCCCGCATTTTTTTGTTTAGCGGATGAGACCCTATTACGCCGTTATTAAGCGGATAATATTTATTAAGAACATATACCGCGATAATTTCGTACTGGAGCGAAATTGGTATTGTGCTAATGTTTTTGGATGCAGGAAACAGGTTGGAGGGATCCAACTGGATTCCTCAACAGTATTTATTTTATTTCAGATATTTTGATATTTGATGGATTATCATATCGATATATGATATCGTTGTTAGTCGTGATTGACTATTTGGTGTGTAGCATCATTGGACCCAGATTTTGGGATTTTAAAATGATTTTTAAAGTGATTTTTAAAAGTATACTATATTTTTGGAATTGATCCATTATAAATAAATAAACGTTATAATTTTTAAAGTTATAAAAATTATGGTTTTTGTGAAATATAGTAAAAAAGCTGATTTTTAGAAATACGATTAAAAGTTGATTTTTAAGAAATATGAACTAATGATTTTATAAAATAATTTAGATTGGATTTTTGAATATATGATAAAAGTTTAAATATAGGATTTATAAAATTTGATTATTTTATAAATCGAAATGATGAAATTATAAAGGAATTTAAAGACGTTTTAGAATAATAATATAAACTGATTTATATTAAGAGATTTATAAATAGATATTTATAAATTGAAATATAGACATTATAAAACGAGTTTTTATAAGTGTTTGAATGTAGTGAAAATGAATTTCCTAAATGAATGAAATTTATAGAATTATAAACTGTGAAGTTATAAATGAAATTTATAAATAGTAAGATTTATAAATTTGGTGAAATTATTTGAAGAATAGATTGATTAAATAAATAAATCTTATAAGTTATAAGGTTTATAAATTGAAAAGTCTTTAAAAAGAACGATTTTGTAAAATAATCGTTTTATAAGTAATTAACTTATAATGTGAACGTTTAGTTTATAATTTAGTTATAAACGGGAATAGGTTAATAAAGGAATTTATAAAAAGGAAGTTTTTATAAATAAATAGATATGGAATTTATAAACGTTGTTTTATAAATTCGCAAACGACTTATTTTGATAAGTTAATTGTTATAACCTATTAATGGAGTTATATTCACATTTTTGAATAGTGAATAATCCTTTAAATAAATTGAATAAAAGGGATGAAAGTTGTTAACGTAGTATATTCACGTTTTTGAATAGTGAATAATACGTTAAAGAAATTGTTTTGAATGTAATGTTTTAAATAGAATTAAAACAATCTAACGATGTTTTAAATGAGTTGAGATTCGAAAACCATAGATTTCAACGTTTATTGTTGAAATAGATGTTTTCGAGAAATAAAAGGAAATGGTGGACTATAACACTGTTGTTATAGTAAATGATTTCTGAAAGGAAATGTTTTGTATAGTATTGGGATTTATATATCTATTTAATTTCGAATCCCTATAATAATGATTTTGGGTTGTCGTAACGATGTTTTACGCAACATTCGTTTTGGCCCAAATAAAAATGTTTAAGTGAATGATTTCCTTAAAGAATGAAATATATACTTAATTCGATTTAAGTATATTGAATATTTTCTAAGTGTTGAAAATAAAAGAGATTTGTGAATTACTTATGAATAAATAAGTATGGAAATATTTTCCAATATGAAGTGAATATTTAGAATTTATCTTTTTGAAGATAAATTGAAAATGAATAATTGAAATCGAATATGCATGAATATTTTGAAATATAAATTCATTATGGAATTTACATGTGAAAGTGAAATTTGTTTGAAAATAAATATTGATTTATTTTTGAAGTGTTGGAATTTTATATCTTGTAAAGATATTTTGGAAAATAAATAATTTGGAAATTTTTTTGGAATCTGGTGATGTATGCATATCAATTGATAGTTCGATAGCCGACTATCAATATTTCCCTTTGAATGGGTATTTGATGTGAATTGATTGAATTTGAATGCACACTTATTTTTGAATAAGCGCTCACTATTCGGGTTAACCGGGAAAGGACCATGGGGTCGTATAACCCATTCCGAATATGTGATACGTCGTTATGAATTGCATTTGAAGATCGGTGTTGAAGACCGAGTATTTGTGAAAGCGATAGGATGACCTATCGATTGTCTCTGCACTGGGTAGCTCCTGGTATAGAGATCTCCTAAGTGATGGGAAATTCGATCGGGATTGTGAATACCCGTATTGCAAGGGCTTCGTAAGAAGTGCCTTCGGTTTTGTTCGAACCCGGAACAGACTTGTATGGATTGTATGCCTGACATTACAAGTTGAGATATAAAGCCGATTTCTTTCAAATATATTTCTGTTGGTGGCGGAGAATTTATTCTTTGCTTAACACCCTTCTTTGAGACGTACGTGCTCAAAGGTTATATAGTTGAAGTTATCAGCGATATATTCCCAATTTGGTAATGTGACATACTGAGTGATGCTGAAATGATCATTGTGTTGATTATTGTGATAGGATCATTTATTTGATCGTCTATCTTATTGATCATTGTGTTGATCATTTGTTGACCCAAAGCATGGCTTTTGTATAAAGTATGTTTTTGTGGACGTGAATTCGTCGAGCCTCACACCCCGTGAATGGTCAAAACAGGAAAGAAGCAGCAAGGTTATGAGGGGTAGCACCCTTTAGGATGTGTCCATTTCCTTCTGGAAAAGGGTGGTATCATGGTATGGAGCCCAAATACTTACTCATGTTGAAAACACTTTATGATTGTGTGAATTGATTACGAGCGCTCGGTGAAAAGGTCCCAAAGGACCGGGGGATGGCATATTCGGTCAGTTGTTACTCAGTTAGGAGTAACCCGGCCTTGTGTTGGTAGAGATCCGGTTTGGTTCTCGGGGATGTCCATCCAGAGGCATTCTCAGTGGCAATGGGAAGTTCTTTGGCCTGATCATTTGTTGGAAATCCAATTCCCAATACGAAACTTGTACGGTATTAGTTGTAGAACCTGCTATTCACTTATGGTGGTCACTACTGTTTGGATAGTAGCTATAGTAGGCATACGATAATGGTCGTATGTTGGCTAAGATTTATATTCTACTTTCGAAATAAATTTTTCCTACACTATACACTAATAATAATATCAAATGTTATTTTAAATGCGTATCAAGCATCTTTGACTATCATAAGGAGAAATCTCCTCCGATTCTGCGTTTGCATTGTGTGTGTGTGCGGGAGGCCTTATGGTAGTCTCATTTTTTAAAAGCATTGCGAATTGATTAAAAATATTCCTCTATTTTGATTTTAAAGATAAATAAACTGTTTTGAGTTCTCACACCAGTCTTGTTAAGCTATTGGGCTATATGATGGGGGGTTCTCACTTGGAGTTTATTGTTTTCCTTCCTAAACTCTGGGTGCCCACCAATTTCCACACGGGCAGTTAAGAGTTAGGTTTATCAGGATATTCTGGATATTCTGGAGTTGCTGGAGGCAAGCTGGATGGCATGGCATATTACTTATATAGTATTTCTTTTTCCGCTGCACTGTTTGATGTTGTTGATGTTGTATACTCTGATGATATGATGTAATGAAATGTATGTAATGTAATAACTGATATAGTTCTTTGTTTAAAGATTATTCATTTATTATTATATGTTGTTCCGCTGCGAATTGTGAGATTCTGTTGTTGTTCTGTTGTTTTCTTCTGTTCCGTCCTATTTTCTTCTGTTTTTTTTCTTTTTCCTCTATTCTCTTTTTCTTCTATTTTTAAAATTTTCTATCTTCTGTTTTTCTAATTCTCTGTTTTCTAAAAATTGTCTATCTTCTTTTCCCTCTATTTTTCTTTTTCTTTCTTCTTTTTCTCTCTTCTTTCTTTTCTTTTCTTTTTAAAACCCATAACATCTCGGTTTTCGGCCTTTGATTTCTCGGCAGTCGATAAAGTGAGTATCGATGTCGAATTTTCGAAGAACGAAAATCCGCGTACGTTACAATAATAAATGTTTTTTTGGAAAATTTTGTATTTAGGCTAAATTTGTAAACAAATTACAAGAAAATGCCACATTGCAAACTATTTACAAAAATAGACCATTTTTCGCCACGTTGGCACTAGTGTGCTGGCAACATCTCAAATGCCATCAGTACACATGTATTGGGAAAAAATAGACTGGCGGCATTTAAGATGCCGCCCGTAAGTGGCATCTAAAATGCCGCCTATTTTTTTGCTCTCCGTCATTTTTCTGTCCATTGCATCCTTACTTTCTCACTCTTCCTTCTCTCAACCTCTCCTCCAAAAACTGGAACCCACCTCCCCAATTCAGCAAAAATCGAATTTTAAAATAAAAAACTACTTAAATCTAGCTAGAATTTGAACAAGGAATTAGCTATAGCTGTGATAACCCGAATTTTGAGATATCTGTTAATTGGTAATTAACTGGGGTTAATTAATAGAAATTCTTATTTATGTCTGATTGAACAAATAAAACTTGGGTAGTTAGAATATATTCGGATATGTATGTAAAGGAATAAATTCTGATAATACAAATTTCTATTTTTTTTAAAAAAAGATATGGAATAATTGCCTTATTAATAAATATTGTAGTAAATAAATTGGATTTAAAAATTTCTTTGTTTTACGAATTATTCATAAATGTACAATTGGAAAACGATATCATTTTTCTTTTAAGATATATATATTTGAAATTTATATTTATATTTCTAAACACCAAAGGTAATTTCTTATTTGTTTAAGTTATATTTTTGTTTAAAAATTAAAATAAGATTTAACTAAAGGATTAAAATTTATTAATGAGGACATTAACTTACTAATACTGTAGGTAAGAAGATTAATGTAAAAAGTGTATTAGGACCTTTGTAAACATATAAAAAAAGTTGGGACATTTGTAAATAAATAAATACTTGTAAGTACAATTGTCACTTAAGTACTATAAGATAGAACAAGTGGCATTCTTCTTTAAAAAAATTAAGTTAATTAAAATTAAGAAACCAGTTTCATTTTGTACAGCTCAAAGAGGGAAAAAAAACCTGAAAAAAAGAGAGGCCAAACAAACAATTATCAACCTTTCCACAAATTCGATCCTTAAGCAAGCTCAAGGTCATCTTCAGCAAGTTTCAATGGCATGCAACTGCAATCCTTAAATCAAACATTTTCGGCTACTCAAAGTTTTAAGGGGTTCAAAAGTTTTCAAAATCAAAAGCTGTTCAAAGTGTATAAAAATGCTCTGTTCTTCATTCTTGGCAGGTGAGTGAACTAAAGCTTTTAAAAATCAGTTAAATTTGACTTATGTGATAAAATGTTTGAAGAAATTGTGATGCATGTTGATTAGATGTATGCATGTTTGTCTAGAAATGAATGCTGTTATATATGAATGTGAAAATTTGTGGACATGTATGAAAGTATCAGTAATTACTTCTGCCAAAGTTACAGAGTTAAAATTTAGTTCAAAATTTCCAATTCTTCCACCCTAATCACTGTTAGGCTTAAGAATATAAACAAATTATGTCTGTTTTAAACATAAGTTAAAATTTTAATTTATTTTTAAGTAAATTAAGGTTTGTATATCTCTGGAAATTTGAATTTTTAGGGAAAACTCTGAATTGTCAAAATTTTGATTTCTACCATTAAAGGTTTTATATATATATAATATGAATCACCATTAAATTATAGGATTTTTAATAGTTAAAACATGAATTTTAATTGGGTAAATTGGAAGAATTGGTTTGATGATCGAATTATGGTTTTCTTACCTTTTCTGGTGATCGGTGGCTTTGGGATGACCAGGGTTTTTACTGAAGCAAGAAGGGAGGCCATAGGACAGGGTAAAAATAGTGGTAGAATTTTGCAACCACCATGGCGGCGGCTAATGGGTGAACTAGGGTTCGGTTGATCTTTTGGGACGAGGGGTTTTACAGAGCTTGTGTATCGGCTATGGAGGGTCGGAAGGTTTTGCAAGGTGTGGGTCTTGTTTGGCGAAGAATGGAGCACCATCAGGAATGTCGGCGAGGTTCATCGGGGTAGAAGTTGCCGGCGGCGTTGGGTTATATGGTTCATACTTTCTGCAGTAATTTGAGATTTGGGTCGAATTTTTGATTCGTAGGTTAGTGTTCGATCTGGGTTGAGGAGTAGGTCATCGAAGTCATTTGGGAATGGTCGGCGATCGGCTTGATGGTCTGAGTTGTTTGGATGGTGGTGCAACATGCACCGTGTACGTTTCGTACACTGAAGTTTTAATTTCTGAGGAAGATGAATTGAGACTCGAAGGGGTGTTCGGGTAATTCGTTGGTCGGCTCGAAGTAGAGGAAGAGTGGGGGTGTCTTCGGGGTAGGCACGAGTGGTTCCTGTGATTCGACCCGAATTTTAGGGCGAGGGCATTCTGGTTACTGTGTAGATATTAAATTGCATATGTAATTTGAGTTTGAATGAATATAAATCAAGTATTAAGTTATACAACAAGTTTTATTTAAGAAAACATTCAAAGTTAAAAACTTGTTGTTTTAAAATAAATGTAAATCAAATTTTATAAATGTTAATTCAATTTATTAAGTATAGTATATGGTATGCTCAGGGAAGTGTATGTTGGGTCTTGGGTTATATTTGATGTTGGACTCAGATTTTCAAATATTAAGTATAAAGGGAAGTGTTTCAGATTTGATCAAAGAATTTGAACTTTTAAGGACTGCTAGGTTTCAAAGCATAGCACAACAAGTTTAAAATACCAATTGGGATTAGCTCTTAAAGCATATACTTGATAATATTTAAGTTATGTTTTGACAACTTTAAATTATCAAGTTAAAATGTTTATTTTATTTAAGTCTTAATTGATGATTGCGTTAAGCAAGTTAATTAAGAGAAAATTTGGTATGATCAATTAATTTAATTAATAATTATGTGGGGTAAATTAAAGAATTGATCTATTAATGTTATTATTAATTAAGGAATCAATTAAAGGATGATTAAGGCTAAATTACTTAATGAAATCAGGTAATGATAGTGTAAGAGGCTTAAAGGATCAACTGTTGCGTATAATTTAATTTAATTAGTAATTAAAGGTTAATCATTTAATTAATCAATAATAATAACGAATGTAATTACTTAATTCCATTAATTAAGGTAGGTAATTAATGGGTGATTACTAAAGATGATCTATTTAACGATAATTACTTGACGGGAGAAATTATGAGTTAATTACTTAGTATAATGAGTTAAGGGATTGATTAATTTATGTAATTAATGAGTAAGACTAAATTAATCAATGGATTGATGGGTAATCAATTTTGGGTAATTAAGTAAGATGGTGATTAAAGGGATATTGATGTGAGGGTTTTGAGAATAATTAATTTGTGGTAAATTAATTAAAGGCTAATTACTGAATGTAATTAAGAAAGATAATTAAGGGATGACTAATTAGTGGTGTAATTAATTATTATTAAGTAAGCAAGGTTAAAAGTGATTAAGAAATTAATTTGATTTAAGTATGAACGGGTGACTTATTAACCTTGCTTATGAATGATTGGTTGATATTTCTGGTATAAATGTTGTGATATGATCTGTTGTCTTGTGAAGTGATTGTGTGGTTTTCTGTCGTTGATGAGTCACTATATTAAAAGTGACATCTTATATTAAAGGTTGAATTGTGTTCACTTAATTTATAGGGGTTAAAATGGAAATTGAAATCGGAGAGACCGGAATCGGGTATTAGCAAATACCCGAACCACTTCGATTCTTATAATTTGATATATGAAACTAATAGGCTAAAGTGGAATGACTTAAGTAAATTAAACTATTTAAATCTAAGTTTTGGCACTTAGAAATCGATGTGTGAAATGGTTGATGTCTATAACAACTTGTGAAGTTGTAAATTGATATAAGTTACCCGGGTTTATATAAGTTGTATGCTTTTGTATTCCATGTTAAATGGGTTTACTCACGCTGGTTTCCAGCCTAACCCGGTTGTTACTTTGATGTAATGCTCGGGTCAGACCGAGTATTATAGCTTTTCAGGTAAGGACGTTCTGGAGTTCAGGAGGCGAGTTGGATGGCAGGAACGTACGGAGTGATTTCCGCTGTGTATATTATTGCTGATTTGCTGGGACATGGTTTCAAGTTTGTCCTGTGTTATGTAATAGTTGTAACTCTAATGTACAAATGCATAAGAGATTGATACGGTTCTTCTTTGTAAAACTGATATTATTTATTATTATATTTTGATCCGCTGTGAATATGAGGTTTACTGTGTTTTGGTGTTTCTGTTCCTTCTTCTTCTTCTTTCTCTTTCTTCTTTTCTCTAACTACATGGAAGTTTCTGGATCGAAATTTTCGGGTCGTTACATTTGGTATCAGAGCTGAAGGTTAAGCGAGAACCTTGGCTCTGGTGGGATAACTCATTAAGGATAGGGTAAGTGGCACCCTAGAATGAGTTGAGTGTATATATATATGAGAGAGCGTACTTGTTATTTTCTTATATAAAGATTTTAAATGGTTTTATATAAGATTATATTTTCATATATAAAGCAATATATTTTTTCTAAAAAATAGTAAAGGAATTAGTTGTTAAATTATTGAATTAAATTAAGAAGTAATAAAATACAACCAAATTGAAATTTAAATTGAATAAAGATAAGTTTGAAATGGATTCAAACTAAAATTGAAATCTTAAATTGGAGAAGAGTTTTAGAATAAGATAACTATAATTGGAAATGATAAATAAAGAGGGAGTTACTTAATGAAGTAACTGGAGATAAGTAATTTAAGGGACAATTACGTAATAAAGGTAATTAAGAAATAAGTTATTTACTGAATGTGATTAATTGGAATTAATTAATGATGTAATTAATTTAAAGAAATAACAAATAATATTATTTAATGCATTTGAATAAAATGGCCCTATTTCAAACAAGAATTGTTTGAAAATTTAAAAGAAATTTGTTTTGAATTAAAACCAAAGGTGGTTTAAAATTTTAAAAGTATAACTTGGTATGTAAAAGAAATTAATATGTATATATGTGGATATACATAATATCAAAGGTGGTTTGAAATAAACTCTAAATGTTGAGTTTTGAATTTGGAATAAGATGTGATACATGAAGTGCTAAGTTTTTGAACTTAATTAGTGGGAAGATTATTTATGAGAAGAATAAATTTGAAAGGGAATTCAAATTTGAGTAAGGTTAAACGGGATTGATTGAATTTAACTTGGGGAAAAATTAAATAAGTTGGAATGGTCAACCTGATTTGGAAATTTTAAGATAAAATTGGGATTTAACTTGGGAAGTTAAATGGTTAATCTGAATTGGGAGTTTATGTGATCTCAAAATGGGTTTGAGATCTGAAAATTTGAAATTGATGGTTGTTTTAAAATAAATTGGATGATATCATCCTATTGTTATTAAAAATCTTTAAATTTCAAATTGGAATTGTTTAAAGGAATGAGAGATGGAGTATGGTAATCCATTGCTGAGATAAAAGGGAAATTAAACTTTAATTTGAAATTAAGAGTATGGAATTACCTTGAACTAAAAATTTGAGTAATTGAATTCAGAAATTAAAATTTGTTTGAAACTCTTACTTGTACCTTGTAATGAGTTAAGTAAAGATAATTTAAAATGGAATTTTGAGAATTTGACTCAAAATTAAATTGTTTAAAGATATGGATTATTGATTTAAAAATAAAGGTTAAATTAATTTAAGAGGTTGAATCAACATTTGAAGTATTAACTCAAATTTATATAATTCGAGATGGTTTAAATTTGGAATTTGAATTGAAATTAGTTCAAATTGAATTTGATTGGAAGTAATTGAAAGTGTGATTGAAGATGTATGAGTATAAGATTCAAATGGAAAATTTGGATTGGATTAATTTGTAACAATTTGAAATTAAAGTGGGTTTAATTTGAAATTAGTCCAAATTGATTTGAATAATTTGGAATTGTAATTAAAGTTGAATAATTTTAAATTCAAATGGAATTTGAATTGAATTTGGGAGGAAATCAAGAATAATTAAACTTGATTTGGAAATGGAGTATGAAATTGGGATTAGTCCAAACTGGAGTTGATATGAATTGAAATTGGAACTAGTTAAATTGAAATTTATTTGAATTGGTAGAATTTGAGATCAAGATTGAATAAAGTTAAATTTGGAAAGAAACTGTGGTTAGTTCATCTTGAATTGGAGTTGAATCAATTTCAATGGAAATTGAAGTCATTTAAATTGGAATTGGGTCAATTTAAATGGAAAAGGGAATTTAAATTGAATTGATGAGAGTGGAGATTGGAAAATGAGCAGTTTTGACTCCAGACCATTTTTAATATAAATTGTTTTAATGTAAACCTATTTTTCCAAGCTATTCATTATATATACAACCTTTCTTTTTAAAGGCAAACTATCTTATACTTGTTTTACCATTATTTTTGAAACTGTTTAACAATTTTCCAACTGTTTTATAAACTAATTACTGTATTTCAACTATTTTACAAAACTAATTACTACCTTACTATTGTTTTGCAATTATCTAAAATTTCTATAATTATTTTAACTATTTTCTAACTATTTTACACCTATTTTACAAACTAGTAATTATTTTCCAACTACTTATCTATTTTCAAATTTTTCAAGCTATTTTCTAAATAAACTGACTGAAGTTCAGACTGTTCTTGGTTAAATACCCAATCGAGATAAGAATAGAGGTGATAATCTAAATGGATTGAAGCGGTTGTGAATTAGTGAATGAAAATCAAAGTGAATGTGAATAGAAATGAAATTAATTTGGCTAATAACCAATAAAGATAAATACGTAGGGTGTACGTATGTTATTCTATCCGCATAATGATGTGATCCAGATTTGAGCACGGAATTTCGAGATAGTTTTATCGATCCGAGTGGGATTTTTCACTCGATTTTTGACGGCGAACCTAGATATAGATTGTTGATTGGTTCTGGATGTTCTCCATCATAGTTAGGCTATGCAAGGAGAATGATGGTTTCTGATCAAGAAACCAGATCTGTGTCCACGCTAGAAAGTCGGGTGGATGATACTAGTTCGGAACTGAAATTGTGTGATCGAGTGGGCGATCAGATTGATATAGCGTACGGATGATATGTGTACATCATACGAATTTGAATGAAATTGATATTGAAAAGAGTAATCAAATTTGAATATTTGATTTTGAATAAACAAAGTTATATATCTTTGTTATATAAGATAAAACTCCCCTTAATGAATCTTTTGCCGGAAGAAAATGGTTTCTGGAGGTGTTTGAAGTATAAAGGAGTTTTATACAAGTTTGAAATGATCCAAAGTTTTAAAAATTATATATATCTGTATATATATGTACAAAGGATCTTATGAGGGTTTTTGGAAAAAGGTTTTGGGAACTTATGGATTTGGAAAGGCTTTTGATTTTTAGGTAAAATCAATATTGAATTTGGAAAGCCTAGTTTGAGAATTATCGATTTTGGAATAATCGATTTTGGGTAAAGGAGCTTTGTATGAGATCATGCTAGGTGTATGATTTAAAGATACTATATATATAGTATAAAATGTTTTGATGATAGCTCTGGGGAAAAAGTGCTCCCTTGGAATGGACTTCTCAGGAGTACCACCGGGTGGTGCTGCCTTGAGCCCAAGGGGGGTTCTAAAGTTGATCCTATGAGGAATCCGGACAAACTAGTTCCTGACGATTATTGGGTAGCGAAAGTCGACGGCGCTGATGCCTACAGGGGCATTTGGGTTATGCTGTGACGACAGTGTAACTCGATGTCACTGCGATCTACTGTGGGGACCATAGCGAAAATCCTGTGGAGGATGAGTGTCAACGGTCTACACTTGATTTTTCCGGGAAGGCAACGCAACATCGGTAGATTGCGATCTATGGTCAAGTGGAGTGGAGAAGTTTCATTCTTTTGGCAGCGAAATTCGAGGGCGCTGATGCCTACAGTTATATGGGTTTTTGCTGTGATAGCTACATAACCCCAGTTGTAGCTGCGATCTGTAGCGGGTTCCATGGTGTAATCGAGGGGCGCGGAGGCCTACAGTTATCTATGGATTTTGTCGGGATGGCAACGTAACCATCGGATTAACTGCGACCATGGATGGGGGTGATGATATCCAGAGCATTCTCACCAAAGATATATCCTCTATTTTCAAAAACTGTTTTCTATATTTTCATTAAAATTGTTTTCCAAGTACTTTCACTGGATGTTGAAAACGAGTCTACCAAGAACTTGTAGATTTTCAGTCATATGCCTGATCAACGTATGACCGAATTTCTGTGAGAACAAGGATGGACTGTTGGAAACATCGAGTTATAAAAAGTATTTTTATAAAACTATTTTATAATATAAATAGATTTTAAAGATATTTTGAAATGATCAAAGAATATTTTAACTGGTTTTAAGCATTTTAATAAATTCTGGCTTCATTCCTTTTCGAGGACGAAAAGATTCTAAGGGGGGAAGATTGTGATAACCCGAATTTTGAGATATTTGTTAATTGATAATTAACTGGGGTTAATTAATAGAAATTCTGATTTATGTCTGATTGAACAAATACAACTTGGGTAGTTAGAATATATTCGGATATGTATGTAAAGGAATAAATTCTGATAATACAAATTTCTATTTTTTAAAAAAAAGATATGGAATAATTGCCTTATTAATAAATATTGTAGTAAATAAATTGGATTTAAAAATTTCTTTTTTTTATGAATTATTCATAAATGTACAATTGGAAAATGATATCATTTTTCTTTTAAGATATATATATTTGAAATTTAAATTTATATTTGTAAACACCAAAGGTAATTTCTTATTTGTTTAAGTTATATTTTTGTTTAAAATTTAAAATAAGATTTAACTAAAGGATTAAAATTTATTAATGAGGACATTAACTTACTAATACTATAGGTAAGAAGATTAATGTAAAAAGTGTATTAGGACCTTTGTAAACATATAAAAAAAGTTGGGACATTTGTAAATAAATAAATACTTGTAAGTACAACTGTCACTTAAGTACTATAAGATAGAACAAGTGGCATTCTTCTTTTAAAAAAAATTATGTTAATTAAAATTAAGAAACCAGATTCATTTTGTACAGCTCAAAAAGAGGAAAAAAAACCTGAAAAAAAAAGGCCAAACAAACAATTATCAACCTTTCCACAAATTCGATCCTTAAGCAAGCTCAAGGTCATCTTCAGCAAGTTTCAATGGCATGCAACTGCAATTCTTAAATCAAACATTTTCAGCTACTCAAAGTTTTAAGGGGTTCAAAAGTTTTCAAAATCAAAAGCTGTTCAAAGTGTAAAAAAATGCTCTGTTCTTCATTCTGGGCAGGTGAGTGAACTAAAGCTTTTAAAAATCAGTTAAATTTGACTTATGTGATAAAATGTTTGAAGAAATTGTGATGCATGTTGATTAGATGTATGCATGTTTGTCTAGAAATGAATGCTGTTATATATAAATGTGAAAATTTGTGGACATGTATGAAAGTATCAGTAATTACTTCTGCCTAAGTTACAGAGTTAAAATTTAGTTCAAAATTTCCAATTCTTCCACCCTGATCACTGTTAGGCTTAAGAATATAAACAAATTATGTCTGTTTTAAACATAAGTTAAAATTTTAATTTATTTTTAACTAAATTAAGGTTTGTATATCTCTGGAAATTTGAATTTTTAGGGAAAACTCTGAATTGTCAAAATTTTGATTTCTACCATTAAAGGTTTTATATATATAATATGAATCACCATTAAATTATAGGATTTTTAATAGTTAAAACATGACTTTTAATTGGGTAAATTGGAAGAATTGGTTTGATGATCGAATTCTGGTTTTCTTACCTTTTCTGGTGATCGGTGTCTTTGGGATGACCGGGGTTTTTACTGAAGCAAGAAGGGAGGCCATATGACAGGGTAAAAATAGTGGTAGAATTTTGCAACCACCGTGGCGGCGGCTAATGGGTGAACTAGGGTTCGGTTGATCTTTTGGTACGAGGGGTTTTACAGAGCTTGTGTATCGGCTATGGAGGGTCGGAAGGTTTCGCAAGGTGTGGGCTTTGTTTGGCGAAGAATGGAGCACCATCAGGAATGTCGGCGAGGTTCATCGGGGTAGAAGTTGCCGGTGGCGTTGGGTTATATGGTTCATACTTTCTGCAGTAATTTGATATTTGGGTCGAATTTTTGATTCGTAGGTTAGTGTTCGATCCGGGTTGAGGAGTAGGTCATCGAAGTCATTTGGGAATGGTCGGCGATCGGCTTGATGGTCTGAGTTGTTTGGATGGTGGTGCAACATGCACCGTGTACGTTTCGTACACTGAAGTTTTAAGTTCTGGGGAAGATGAATTGAGACTCGAAGGGGTATTCGGGTAATTCGTTGGTCGGATCGAAGTAGAGGAAGAGTGGGGGTGTCTTCGGGGTAGGCACGAGTGGTTCCTGTGATTCGACCCGAGTTTTAGGGCAAGGGCATTCTGGTTACTGTGTAGATATTAAATTGCATATGTAACTTGAGTTTGAATGAATATAAATCAAGTATTAAGTTATAAAACAAGTTTTATTTAAGAAAACATTCAAAGTTAAAAACTTGTTGTTTTAAAATAAATGTAAATCAAATTTTATAAATGTTAATTCAATTTATTAAGTATAGTATATGGTATGCTCGGGGAAGTGTATGTTGGGTCTCGGGTTATATTTGATGTTGGACTTAGATTTTCAAATATTAAGTATAAAGGGAAGTGTTTCAGATTTGATCAAAGAATTTGAACTTTTAAGGACTGATAGGATCAAAGCATAGTACAACAAGTTTAAAATACCAATTGGGATTAGCTCTTAAAGCATATACTTGATAATGTTTAAGTTATGTTTTGACAACTTTAAATTATCAAGTTAAAATGTTTATTTTATTTAAGTCTTAATTGATGATTGCGTTAAGCAAGTTAATTAAGAGAAAATTTGGTATGATCAATTAATTTAATTAATGATTATGTGGGGTAAATTAAAGAATTGATCTATTAATGTGATTATTAATTAAGGAATCAATTAAAGGATGATTAAGGCTAAATTACTTAATGAAATCAGGTAATCATAGTGTAAGAGGTTTAAAGGATCAACTGTTGCGTATAATTTAATTTACTTAGTAATTAAAGGTTAATCATTTAATTAATCAATAATAATAACGAATGTAATTACTTGATGCCATTAATTAAGGTAGGTAATTAATGGGTGATTACTAAAGATGATCTATTTAACGGTAATTACTTGACGGGAGAAATTAAGAGTTAATTACTTAGTATAATGAGTTAAGGGATTGATTAGTTTATGTAATTAATGAGTAAGACTAAATTAATCAATGGATTGATGCGTAATCAAATTTGGGTAATTAAGTAAGATGGTGATTAAAGGGATATTGATGTGAGGGTTTTGAGAATAATTAATTTGTGGTAAATTAATTAAAGGCTAATTACTGAATGTAATTAAGAAGGATAATTAAGGGATGACTAATTAGTGGTGTAATTAATTATTGTTAAGTAAGCAAGGTTAAAAGTGGTTAAGAAATTAATTTGATTTAAGTATGAACGGGTGACTTATTAACCTTGCTTATGAATGATTGGTTGATATTTCTGGTATAAATGTTGTGATATGATCTGTTGTCTTGTATAGTGATTGTGTGGTTATCTGTCGTTGATGAGTCGCTATATTAAAAGTGACATCTTATATTAAAGGTTGAATTGTGTTCACTTAATCTATAGGGGTTAAAATGGAAATTGAATTCGGAGAGACCAAAATCGGGTATTAGCAAATACCCGAACCACTTCGATTCTTATAATTTGATATATGAAACTAATAGGCTAAAATGGAATGACTTAAGTAAATTAAACCATTTAAATCTAAGTTTTGGCACTTAGAAATCGATGTGTGAAATGGTTGATGTCTATAACAACTTGTGAAGTTGTAAATTGATATAAGTTACCCGGGTTTATATAAGTTGTATGGTTTTGTATTCCATGTTAAATGGGTTTACTCACGATGGTTTCCAGCCTGACCCGGGTGTTACTTTGATGTAATGCTCGGGTCAGACCGAGTATTACATCTTTTCAGGTAAGGAAGTTCTGGAGTTCAGGAGGCGAGTTGGATGGCAGGAACTTACGGAGTGATTTCCGCTGTGTATATTATTGCTAATTTGCTGGGACATGGTTTCAAGTTTGTCCTGTGTTATGTAATAGTTTTAACTCTGATGTATAAATGCATAAGAGTATTGATACAGTTCTTCTTTGCAAAACTGATATTATTTATTATTATATTTTGATCCGCTATGAATGTGAGGTTTGCTGTGTTTTAGTGTTTCTGTTCCTTCTTCTTCTTCTTTCTCTTTCTTCTTTTCTCTAACTACCTGGAAGTTTCTGGATCGAAATTTCCGGGTCGTTACAATAGCAGGTATACTTTTTTTGAAAATCCTAGTTCAATTTTTTTCTTCTCATTTGTTGTTTGGTAACAAATGATAATAGGTAAATAGTTAACATAATAAATTGTAGAATGACATCAAACCGTGTACCAACGATCTGTTATTTCGATGCGAATTGATTGTTGATGAAATTAATTGTGGAAAATATGTTGGTGGCTCGTGTAAGTCAGCTAAAGTATTGAAAGGCTGTAATTCGATGCAGCTGAAGGAATCGATTTATAAAGCTACCAAGATAAAATTTGAAGAATTTGATATAGAGCTAATGTTTTCAGCGACATCAAAATCAATTGAGCTGTTTGTTGGAAAATTAGGCGCTTGGAAGTTGAACAACCCATTCGAGAACAAGAAGTTAACAGTGTTATTGAGGAGCACCGAAGAACGGTTGAGCCAGTAAGTGTCGGTCGTGGAAACGCATCCATGAATTTCATTAATCCGACTATGCAGCAATGTACTGTCAACAACAAAGCCTGTATGGATATCCTCTGTGTGTGGCCTATCCACACAGTGTTTAGTATACATACCCCTATCCAAGTCAAGGCATCTTTATGCATTTTCTCAGAAGGTGAAACATTTGTTTATGAAACTTAAGTCGTATTAATTTGATAGTTGTGCGCTACTTAATTGTTTTTTCGCTGTATATGCAATTATATTCTTTGTCGACCAACATTGCCCAGTCCTACTGGACCATCACAATGCCATATGTCTCAATTTATATATCCATATCCATCCTAGTTATATGATCTTCGTCAGAGGTATGTATCATGCAGACTCAAAATTCGATAGTTAGTAATTACATTACTAGTTTTCAAGTAATGTATATGTTTGAATAGCAGATTCCCCGCACGATATTGCTACCCAGTCTAACGCTGATTTGGAGAATGTAAACGTAATCGCAAACAACAAAGATGTTGATACTGAGATGGACAAGGATGAAGGTGAATATGTCAATGACGAACCCCCTGTTAATAGTATGGATTTAGTGAACATGGTCGAGAACAACATATCGTGGATCGGTAGTATGCAAGTGAACAATGATCCTTTAAACTATGATTTTCCGATTGAAGATAATAGTTCTGAAGACAGTGATGAGGTGGAAATCGAAGTTCCTGTGGATGAAGATTTGTGCAATGCACAAATTATGGCAAGGTCAATCGTTGCAAATCTTGAGTTCAGCAATGAGCTGTTTTCAACCATAAGCGTTCAGAATGGATTTAAAGTTGGTTTGATTTTTGAGACGAAAGCCAAGTTGTTACAACAGTTGAGTGAATGGTCGATTTTGCATTCCATTTCTTTTAAAGCAATAAAATCAAATAAAACCAAATACACCACTATTTGTACTATAGATGCAAACTGTCCATGGAGAATTCATGCAATTGTCACAAAAATACCAGAATAGAACTGGTGGGTTGTAAGAAAATATCATATGAACATAATTTTATTAACGCAACGGTGAACACCACTTACAAACATGCGACGTCCAACTTTATAGTGGCAAAAATATTACCTTTTGTGAAAGCCGATCAGAACATTACAGCCAGGATGGTACAAGTTATGATGGAAGAACAATTGTTCATGAAAATAAGTTATATGAAGGCTTGGAGAGCTTTAAGTAAGGCGGTGAAAAGAATTTATGGCGATTGGGCAGAGTCCTATAGCAGTCTAAGGCAATATTTTGCTGAAATAGATAGATCAAACCCGTGAAGTGTTGGACATGTTACGACCGATGATTATAGAGTCTTCGATCGAGCTTTTTGGACCTTCGGACCTTGTATTAAAGGATTTGTTCATTGTCGTACGTTGTTATGTATTAACAGGAAACATTTACATGGTAAATATAAAGGGACACTACTTGTGGCCACTGTTTGCTGATGCGGATGATAACCTATACCCTTTAGCATACGCAATTGTAGAGTCCGAATTCGGGGATAGTTTTGGGTGGTTTTTTGCCTGCATGTGGCGGTTCATTCACAGTGTTAACAATCGACGAATTAACTTCATTTCTGATCGACTGAAAGGAATACCATCAGCCTTGGAATTGAAATGGTGTTTGCCACATAAACATAGATTTTGTGCTAGACATCTTAAAGCTAGTTTTCAAGCTACGAGGTTTAGAGAAAAATAATTAACCGGACTTTTTTACGCTGCGGCTTGTGCTGCGGAAGAAGCCGAGTACATCAGAATACATAAAGAAATCGAAATAAGCATAAGGGCTCACAATTGGATAAAAAAGAGTTTGGAAGCGCACGAGGAGAATTGGGCATAGTGTAAAGAGGATGGCAGTCGATTTCATGTCATGACCAATAATTGCGCAGAAAGTTTCAACGGCCTTCTTAAAAGAGCTAAGCCTTTACTTGTCAAAGCCTTAGTTGCACGCACCTTTTTTAGGCCGATTGATTATTTTTGTGAATGAAGAGAAGCGGCAGCAAAACTGACTTGCCGTCTAACTCCGAAGTGGGAAGCCAAGATCGTCAAAAGAGCTAACGACACTAGTGCATACAAGAATAATTCGGTTTAGTCAATCTGAGTGGCAAGTTGTGCAGTATTTCGGTAACATGTTCAAAGTACTAATCAACAGTAACAGTTACTCTTGTACATGCAACATCCCTCTTTTAGAGAACCTACCGTGTATGCATGTTATGGCCTCTTGCTCAACGGTTTCCAATGGAGCAAATAGAACCCATTACGACTTCGCCTTAACATTGTATTCCACAGCGAAATACCTAGCAGCTTACGCCTTCAAGTTTCACCCGATACGGGATAAACACTATTGGAGTTCTAGTGACAGTTAGTTGGTCCTACCTCTGGTACCTAAAAGACAACCAGGATGCCCAAGTTCAACTAGAAATAAAGGTACAATGGACGAGATGCAAACCACTGTAGGAAATAGGTGCAGCAAATGTGGTGTTGTTAGTCATAAAAAAATCGTTGCAACACAACAAATTAATGTTTTTGTTTTATTTTATTTGTAATCCTTATTCAAATGCATTCTAGTTTGTCCGAAAACAATAGTTTATGTAATCTGATGTTGTACGCAAAGTTTATTCGACACTTATTTATTTTGTCGTTAACATTATAACGTAGAGTTATACAATGTTTAATGTGGAGTTAATCACAAATTTGAATACATTGGTGAGTACATAACAAAGCAACATTTCAAATGCCGCTTATGTGCGGCATTTTAAATGCCGCGTGTGGCGGCATTTCAAATGATGTCGTGGGAATGATTGAGATGCCGCACCTTGGAGGCATTTGAAAACTCGTTCTATTGCTTATATTTTTGATAAGTTTTTACAACTACCCCTTCCACACCCTAACTTTAGAAATTTATTTCATCAAAAGCTCTAGGTTTCATATTGCCATACTATTCACATTCAATTTCAACAGTTTGCAACTACCCCTCCATATAGAGAAGAAAAACCCCAGTTGTGGATAGTGGAACATCACGTAGAGAGGCCAATGCTGATAAACCAGTCCAACAATCACTCCATGCATGTCTTTTAGGTATCCTTGGTTAGCAAAATCGTGCAAGCTAAAGCTTCCATGTGACATGTGTCGTTTGTGATTGGGGAGAGGAATGCGAAGTAGTCATTTGTAGAAATAATAGGAACGCCGGTCGTCGTTTCTACCACTGCGCTGGATACAATGATCACAAGGTTCGACCGCATTAGGTTGAATGCTGCAATTTTTTAAGTGGCTCGATCCACCACTATGTCCTAGAGGGGTGGAATATGCTTTAGAGATCAAGCGGAGTCTGGTCGTTTGGAAAAGTTGAACCTTGAATACCGAAACGAATTATTGTATCACGGGTATGTGCCCATGTGGATCGTTAAAGTACAATTGAAATGTAACATAATGATATTAGAAGCTTGTTGTGTGATGCATAAATATCTGAAACAATTGCGCAAACTTATTGAAGCATTATTCGAATAATATTTATATGTTCGAAGTATGTTATGCCTAGTTGAACTCTTTTGTTTTGAAAAGTCAGTCTACATGCTTGCCAAACCTACAGCAGATGCACACCACACTACGGTATCTGGAATGACTCCTGAGAAAACCAGACTGTGCCATTCGAAATGCCGCAGCGATCGACATCCCCATACGGCATTTAAAATGCCGCTCCACGCGGCATTTAAAATGCCGCTCCATTACTTACTCAGAGAAACTACAAATCGAAAACAACGTCAATATTTCGACACTAATGTAGGCAATTTTCTGAACATTGACTACTACAAATTTCTGAGCTCATGACTACATTTTGCATCAACAAATACAAGTCTACAATCAATGACATTTACACCGATATCGAAATACTAAGGTCACTTCTACAATCACACTAACAAACAATAATCTACATTAGTTAACAACCAAACATCCCAATCAAACAAATAGAAACCATGATCAATAAACACTATAGTCAACATCCTACACAAACGATCAATCAACACTAGGGTCAATTGATACTACATTCAACAAATAGAAACCATGGTCGACTACGATTAATCTAAAATTTCATCTCAAATTTTTTAATTCCCAAGGACTTTTCTTCTTCGGTCTTCTCAGCTTGAGCATGAATTCCTCCTCTTCTAGTGAAAGCTCTTCACTGCCCTCCTCTTATGTCCCTTTCGTTGGGGGTTGCGATAGCCCAAAGGGTTGTGTATGTTGGGAAGATATCACTCTGGAACTTTCTCCCTCAATCTTCTTCCTTCTTTCATGCTTTCTCTTCAGGGAGGGGGCAGGTGGGATTGCGGCTATGTCCTCATACGATGCAGAAGTGGCAATATACCCAATAAGTGATGGCACGACATGAGGAGGAGGCGGAGGTGGGATAGGCCTTGACATCTTGTTCTTCGACAAACAGGATAGTAGAATTTGTTTGATAGAGAAGCATTTCGCCTTGCTCTTTTCAGGAACCTCCTCCGCATGCTCATCGACAATGTCCAACATATGATACATACCATCCGCCTGCATATAGCAGAAACCATTATGAGTTTCATAAGTACTATACAAGTTGTCAATATTAATACGTAGCACATTCCGTTCTAGCGGAGCTTGTGGAATTTAAGGTGCCACCTCTTGCTCGGGTTCTTCCGCTCGTCTTCGTAGCACATAACGACAAGTGATATTCCAATACCAACTAAGATACTCCTCATCGGTCAGAGTGACTTCATGCTTGGCTTCCCCAGCTATGAAACGGTTGTTCCATAACTCAATCATCGTTTCATACTCGTCTTCGCCGTATTGAAGCATGTAATATGGAGTAGGATACGATAGGTGCTGTCAAAGACCAAACTGTCTCATGACTCTGTTTGGCAAATGGTGTGCTAAATCTACGAAACAAAAAATCAAAAGTCTTGCTCTCCATAATGGCTTATCCATCGTGAAAAGAGCCGAAAGAGCGTGAAGGTCAGCCTTAGAACACGGATTCCATATTACTGAATTGTAATCTAAGACATCAAACTCGTTCCGGTAGAGGCAAAATTGCGTATGTGGATCATTTTTGTATTGTTCGGGCCAATCCTCCTATAATAGCAACATGTTATAGGAAGTATTCAAATTTACTGTGTCGATACAACAACACTAACAACACTGTTTAACCTTGCTCCATATGGCTTTGAATTGTCAATTATTTGCATCTTCATAGAAATACGACAAACCAAAAGGTAGGTCTATGACCAAAGCTACAAGTGTGAAACTTAATTTTAGTTACGGTTTTATGACAAACTCAAATATGCAACAATGAAATACTATGTTGTACCTGAAGTAGAGTCATACAACCTCCGGGCGGACTGTTGTTCGACCAAAGCAACTCTCTAAGCTCCGTATAAGTGAAAGCTTGCACCGCACTACCGCATATTGCCGACATGAATCAAAGTCCTCTAAAAATGGAAGCCATTAAAGAGCCACTCTTGTCTTTGATCAATCGTAAAAAATACGTTGCATGATGATGTGCAACATAATAGCGCGGGCGCGCTGGGCAATCTGCAAAGGAGAGGCACGGCGGGGAATATCCCCGACCAACTCCTTCCTGAACCACGTGGCCACTATCGACTCATTTTCCTACCTCACGTCTTCTGGAGGAGCCAATCCAAGCAAGGTCACACACAATTCCATATAATTTCTGGGAAAATTTGGTTTCAGGATGGGATCCCCGTTAATCGAAAATTCGAGCAATACAGCTACGTCTTTCAAAGTGATTGTCATCTCACCTATTCTAAGATGAAATGTAGACGTCTCCATTCCCTATCTATCGATCAAAGTCGTCAAAAGATTCCAGTCGAGCTGTGCATATCCCAAGTTATTGACAACACCAAATCTAGCTCTGTCTAACAGTTCCAACATGCCTGGATGCGCCGACGTGACGAGCTTTAATGTGGATGAATGGTCAATGAAGCCATCGGGCTCAACCCCTGTCGATAAATAAAAACAAACGGAAGTAATTAATGTAATTACCAACACTTTACAGAAGTAATGACTAATTATATGTCCTCCATCATATCGATGTTTTTTGTGCGGTGTTGAGGTTGGAGGTAATGCACACTAGGATCGATCGATCCAGGTGCCATTTTGTCATATTCTACCACAATAACATTGCATATCATAGTCAACTTCATTAGGTCTACGACCATAGATTTGCAATTATACAACTTCATTGTACATAATAACAAAATAATTAAACATGTGTTTTAGGTGACTACTCAACTTCATTGTACTATACAACCATAGATTTGCAATTATAGAACAATTTTAGCCCTAAAACTAAATTTAAAAAAATGACAATTAGAGACAAAATCGATAGAGTTTGTGCCTATAGGATGTGATTGAGATGATGATGAAGCCATAATTCAAATTCTAGCTAGATTTAAGTAGTTTTTTATTTAAAAATTTGATTTCTGCTGAATTGGTAGGTGGTTCGGGTTTTTTGTAAAGAGGGGTTAAGAGAAGGGAGAGGGGAAAGTAAAGGATGGAATGGGCTGGAAAATGACGAAGAGCAAAAAAATAGGCGGCATTTTAGATGCCGTATACGGACGGCATCTCAAATGCCGCCAATCTATTTTTGTCCAATACACGTGTACTGGCGGCATTTGAGATGTCGCCGGCGTCCGACATGGCGAAAACTAGTTAAGTTTTGTAAATATTTTGCAATGTGGCCTATTCTTATAATTTGTTTAAAACTTTGGCCTAAATACAAAATTTATCCTTTTTTATTACATATTATGTACTCTTCTGATTTATAATAGTATATCATTTATTAAATATTACAAAAATTTCAAATAAAATTTTTATATCTTTGTATTACTTGTAAAGATATATAAGAAATTCCTTGGTGAAAAAGGAAAAAAATATTTTCTATTTTAAAATTAAATCGACCGTCTATTAGACATATGTACTTTAATATCACATTTTGAGGCAAATAGTTTTCCTAGGTTTAAGTTATTTGATTTTTAACGAACTTGAACAATTTACAATTAAGGCACGTAGGTCGACAATCAAACTTAGTTCAAAATGACATGATATCGTATATTCAAGCATTTTTGACGACCCTAATGAATTTGTGCAGTCAAATTTGAAATCAATTAATGCGAATAAAATGTTTAGGTCATAGTAGTTGTGTGGGATAATTTAACCTAATTATATGTACGCATAAACATATATACACACATGTACATATATATTGATTGATCGGTATTTTAACTATTATATACATCTGTACAATGATAATACCATCGATGTGAGGGCTTTTGAATTAGATGAGAGAATGAGGCTTTTGGATGTATTAAGACCACACAAAACTAGGTTTCAGCAACTTTAGAGCTAAATATCTGGAATGCAAGAGGAGGTGAGAGTGGAGCGGGGTTTCATGCAGCACTAGCATGGTGTGGATAGAAGTGGACCTTTGCATTGTATTGGAGTTATTGATTATATTGGAACATCTGAGCTTGATGTTATTGTTTATGTGAGCTAGTGGACTGAAGTTGGATATGTATTTTTTTTCCATATTATCAGGACATGCTTGTGGCATTGGATATGTGTATCTTATTTTTGACGTTATTGGATAAACGATATTAATTAACTATAAATTTTTCTATGAATGATAATATTACCAATTTGGCACAGCTGTTTTGGATTTATATGATTTTTTTATAGTTTGTGCTGGAGGGATGAAAATGCAGTAGAATTCTACAAAATTTTCTTGTTGATGTCTGTATGGCGTTAGTACGACATTGGAAAATTCATTTTTGTGTTATTTTAAATGAGTGAAAAGTGCATAGAGAATGCATTAGTAAATATTAGGCATCATCATGACGTCGGGAAATCGACAAAGGGAAGACTTAGGAAATAGTTATAAAATTGTAATAAAGGTTGGCAGGTAAGGACTACATATATCTTCGCTAAATGTGCCCATATTAGGATATAGTTGTCATAGGTATGTCGCCGTTAATTTCCTGATGCTTTTCATAGGCAAGGCATTGGGATTTTTTTCGCCACTTTGTTTGTTTCATCTACATGTCCGCTACCATGCAGAAGCCTCATGCACTAGGTTGCACCACCTTGTTTCTTTCATCTACATACTCGGCATTGACTTAGCATCAAGAATCGTTTTTCCTAGCTGTGCTGAAGCCTAGTCTCAAATGTTGCAAACAATTTGTGTTGTAGTTTATTAAATTGATTTGTGTCTTTAAATGTGTACCTTTTGTACTAAATTCTTTTATCAGTTATAGAAAATGCATACAAAATATTTTATCCTGACATATATGTTATAAAATACATAAGCCAGTTATATGTCTTTAAGTAATGCATTTGTTTACAATTTGCGCTTTTCTTAAATATTATGGTTGTTCTACAATATGTCATTTGTCAAATAACTTCAGTTTTTACTACTACCAAAATCTATAAAACTTTTGAAAATCTTTTCAAATCTTGCTCAAGGTCTTTCAAAAAAATATCCAAGGTAGCTTTTCATATCGTGTTCTTCAAAAGTAGGAACAAATTTTCATATGTATTGAGAAGAATTTTCTTTTGGTCATGTAAAAAATAAGAAGTTTCTACTCAAAACCTCGATTTAAAAATATATAGCATGATGATAGTAATATAATTGAACTTGAAACTCTTTCCAATTAAACAATGTAAGATATCCATTTTTTCTTACCACTTAACTTTTTTTAATTATTTAATTATTTAATTTATCCTCTAACTTTTTTCTTTGCTCTTCCAAACAATGATGCCTGAATATTAGTTGTTATGATTAGTAAATAGTCTAAAAACAATGATTTAAATATATTATTAATTTGCATAACTATTTGTTCCGAAGAGCATCTTTTAATATTAATGAGGTGCACATAGTCAGATTTTAACCTAAAATGTGGTTGATAACTTAAACTTATTCTTAGCAAAAAACAATTGTATTTAAAAAAACAAAGTGCAATACGTTATAAGCAAAAATAACTCTTTGTTTACTAAAATAGATAGTGAACAAGTAAGTTCATTGATTCGAGTCCTAGCTTTGTCAAAAAATAAAATTGTGTGTTTTCAGCTTGTGTATTTTTTAGTAATCTTACTATCGGTAAGTACATCTTTTAGATATTTGTTACTCACGTTTTAATGTTATATGTACACATATTATATTTTTTTAATCTTATTCTATATAATCATGAAATAAGATCTTTTATATGTACCATTATTTTGTGAAATAAAAGGTCACCTGTAATAATTAATATTAAAAAAAGAGTTCCATAATTTTATAATAATTTATTTGTTAAACAATTTTAATGTAAATTTCGATTAACTGAACGATTATTTTATTCCGAATTTCATTTTCTTGGAGGACAAATAATTTTCTCATATTGAATTCTCTAAAAAAGTAGATGATAAACCATTCTAAATTCATAAAAATATTTATTTTGAAAGTATTTTACTTTGTTTAACTAAAATTGATAGGAAAATAGTTTTTTTGTTTAGAGTCATTTGCATTTATATGAAGAAAAATGCCTGCATCTTCATAATCTATGCATGTCATATATATAATGGTTTTTTATCAATTTAATAATTAATCAACACTACAAGCAAAATTAAGCGGCTATTTTCATAACTCATTATATATTTAATTCAAATGTACTTTTATATACACGTACATATGTCAATGATTATTAAATCAATGTCATGATGATAGCAACTGACATTTAGGAGTTTGACTTTGAAATTATAACATTTTGCATTTATGTACAAAGTATATGAATTTTTCTTATTTATGTTGTTTTCTTTATGCAATTTGCGTGTTATTTGTAACATTTATTTTGCCTTTCACGTGTAAAGCGCACATCAAATATTTTTCGTTTTGCACAATTGCTTTCTTTTGTACTGATTTTTATTTTACTTGCATGGAGCACTTGCATTTGGTACTTGATACATATTATTTTTCAAAATTAACAATATTTGACCACTACATCTTTGGAAACAAAATTTTAGAGAAAGTATTTTCAATACTTTGCATCAAGTTAATTGCTAGGTGAAGTTATTAGTGAGTGAAACTATTTTTACTGTTAGATTAACCTATGCAAGAGCTTAATGTATTATGAACATAAGATAGCTTTTCATATCTAAATGAATAACTTAGTGTGTCAATAAATCACATGAGGATTTGTTCAACCCCCACCTTGATTTTTTTGCAACTTAAAAAACTTTATTTGTATCTAGTCCATTTACGCAATGGATTGTGGTACAAATCCAAATCCAAATCTTGAAATATCCATAGATTATAAATCATATCAAAATCCAAGTCATAACCTATCAAAACGGTCAACAAATATGCAATATGCTACTTTTATCAGTTTATTTATGTACTAATTATTCGAAAAGATTGATTTATGCTAGCATTTTTAAGTCTGCGTCAATTATCGAGTCTTGTTCACTTTTGGTTTGAAGTTTTTAGTATTCTACATTATTAGCTCTTAACTTACGCAGTTTTAGTAATAGTTGGACTCTATGGATTAAGAATAAAAGAGTAATCCTTTATTCAAGGAGAGAACTCGGTTTAATGTCTCATATTTCAAGCCTAAAATCTCAGAACCCATCTAGAGACCTCACTATGGAACTCTATAGAGAAATCAAAGTGCATAAAAATTGCATTATTAATTTTCAAGCTTATTCTACTTTTTAAAACAGCAAAAAAGTGTACTATAATCTAAAAATAAATTGCCATATACATTTAACTATATTGCTGTATGCTTAAATATTTAGACTTTTACAAAATTTGAAAAGTTCTATTTTGGATTTATTGTACCAAATTTTCATGAAATAATAATAAGGTTAACTCCAACATAAAAGATTGTTGTGAAATTATCATATAGGTAAGAGGCCATCAGCTCTATAAAGCTATCAAATTTACAACATACTACCGGCCTGATAAAGCTATCGAATGTACAAAGTACTACTGGCTCTATAAAGCTATTGAATATACAAAGTGCTATCCGCCTTACAAAGTCATCGAGTGTATAAACTTCCATGGTCTTATAAAGCCATTGTGGGGATGAAGAGCTTTCGTCTCTATAAAGCTATCATGTGTGTAAAAAGTAAGACCATCTAGTCTATAAAAAATGCTATCGAGTTTATAAAGCAGATGCTACCAATCCATAAGAAGAAATACTATTGAGTTTATAAAAGGATATGTTATCAAATCTATAAGAAAAGGTGCTATAGTGTGCATAAAGGAGGTGCTCTCGAGTTTATAAAAGGAGATGCTTTTCAATGTATAAGAAGGAATGCCATTGTGTGTACACAAGAATATTCTATCGATTTTATAAGAGGAGACGCTATTGAATCCATATGCTATCATCCTTACAAAGATATGGGAATTCTAAAGCTCTCGGGGGTCTGAAAAGTGCTATCGAGGAGTAAAAGTTGAGACTCTATCGGAATTGTAAAATTTGTACACATGCTAACACTCAAGTTGGGTATTTTTTGATGCTTCACCCGAATGGATAAGTAATAATGAATCAGAAAACTATCTCAAGAATGTCATCCTGCTCATAACTCAAGGAAAATCACAATCAAAGCTGGCAAGGCTAATGCGACACAGAGTTGCATCTCGGGCTGCAACAATGAGTGGTGGACTGAATTGCAGTGAACTGAATTTAATCAATGTTTTTGTATTTAATAGTAGAATTGTCTACCAATTTCAATTGTAAATTAAGTTTTTAGAATCCTTTAAACTTAATATTGATAAGCGAAACTAAAAATTAATGGCATAGCTACAAATTAGTGCACAATATCCCTGAAGTGTGGGGTTTACATGATACTCGATCATGCTTCCGGCATCATGAGAAAGTTGATCGCTTCGGTACATAGAAATCATTCAACCTTGTTTTTCTAAAGGTAAAATACATATCAGGTTAAAATCCAAATTAGTACATAATGGTATCAAAGACACCATATACAGTTTATTTTTACTAGATGAGCATGAATAGCAGCTCTCACGGTATCATCATTCATCTATCTAGTTGCAACTTCATCATCCTACCCTTGGTAAAATTAAGCCATGCATATCACATTATAATTGTTTAAGGGTGGTAAAGTATTATGAAGTATGCTCATTTCTAGTCCTATGTAAGACATATATTAATGCTTAAAATCCAAAGTTCATCTTTAAGAGCAGTTTGTTTTTTTCTTGGATATATATAACCTGTATATAAATAAAAATGAAACATACTATGCATGGTACTGAACTACTTTTAAACTCAGTCCATGTAGTTACATGTCCTGGTTTCACCGGAGCTCTCAATGGCTAGGTACGACCAAATTTCTCTTTCTGACAGGAAATGGTTTGCTAGTCTCTTATGATTTTCTAAAACTATAAGGCAATTTTATATTATCATTTACTGTGGTAAATTTTCCATTATTGTAAATTTATTTTAGGACTATGGTAGCAAGGCTCAATAATGTGCATATGTTCAGCCCATCAAGTTCTTGATCCATAAGAGTACAAGTAATTAGAGATGATACTGCAGTAAATTTAAAATTACCCCTTCAACTCGGTCAAATATTTCTTGGCATTTATCATTCTCATTCTGTGTGCAACTCCACTAAGTATCATAGGCATAAAAAAAATAGCAACATGTATATAAAAGTGATACTTTGGATGCGTTCATAGGCACAAACTAGCTAGTTCAAATGCAAACATTTGTTTAGCATAAATTATTTATTAATAGTTGTTAGTGTGGTTACGTTGACTTGTAATTTTCATCGGTTGTTAAAGATAACTATAAACTAACCTAGTTGTAATTTAATATTTGCAATGATAATGCAATGAAAGTTGTTGAAGGAATCTAATAATCAAATATAAAACACAACTAGTTATCAAATATTAAACATTAGTCTTAATTATTTTATAATAATTATTAATCATTTATCTTTATTATTAATTATTAATTATATAATAGTAATTATTAATTACTAATTATTAAATACTACTTCTTATTTATTAATTACTAATTATTATTTATTACTTCTTAATTATAATTGAATATTAAATATTAAATGTTAATTATTATGTAAATTCTATTAATTATTAATTATTAAATATTAATATTAATTATTAATCATTAACTACTATATATCTAATATTAGTTATTAGTTGTTAACTATTAATTACTAATTTCTATTTATTACTTCTTATTTATTAACTATTAATATTAATTATTAAAAATAAATTCTTATTTATTAATTATCAATTATTTTTATATAATTATCAATTATTATTTATTAATTTTATATTAATTATTAATTATTCAATAGTAATAATTAATAGTAATTATTTCATATTTTAAATTGATATTATCTAGCAATAATTGTTATTTATTATTACTTTTTTAATTATTACTTATTAATTATTATTATCATTTAATCGTAATTATTAATTAATTATTACAATGTGCAAATGGAAAAGGTTGTAATATGCATCTATTACAACTGATAAAAAAAGAGTTGTTAAAAATAGACATCTATTACAATTAGCAAAAAAGAACAATTGTAATAGGTACCTATTACAGCTGGTAATATAAAAGAGTTGTTAAAAATAGGCATCTATTACAACTGGCAAAGAAGAGAGGTTGTGATAGGCATCTATTATAACTGACAAAAAAAATAGTTGTTAAAAATAGGCATCTACTACAACTGGCAAAAAAGAAAGGTTGTAATAGGCACCTATTACATCTTGCAATATAAAAGAGTTGTTGAAAATTAGTTTATTACAACATTCAGAAAAAAAACGTTGTAAAAGACCTTTATTACAACTGACATTTTATGGCAGTTGTTAAATTATAGTTGTAATAGGGAAATTTTGTTGTAGTGTCCATTCCAAAGAGGTTTCTTAGCAGCATCCAACAAATCACTTTTTTTCTCTAACGTTTGGTTCCTCTTCGACGTTAACATCGTAGTTATTAATTTCAACAGTAGGGAACATTGATCGTGCTGCACCTTCAACCATATGTTCTATGAGATTCGTCGTACTAACTTCATCACTAATGACCTCTATTGGCTGTTCTTCGTTACATGTTATAATTTCTCCATAATGATCCCACACCAAATGATTGGTTGCAAAACTATATTGGCGCAAATGAATCCTAACCATATTCGGTACTAAATGCTTCAACAATTTGCACCTACGACATGGAAAATGAATTCCTACTCGTTTCCAATATTACTTAAAGCAAATTCGACAAACACATTTACCCCGTTAAGAAAGTGTTTACTTATTGAGCCTTCCATTTCTTCTTCTTTGATACATCCAACTCCGATCAATAAAATAATTGACCATTTTTTCTACTGTAAAACCTATGATCAATAGTAAAAAAATTATTAATTAAATTCGATAAACAAATTTAGATTTTACTATTTTTTATAATCCATTTTCGTTTATATATAAAGTTATATTTCTTGACATTTTGTTCACATTTTTGTACCTTTTGTGATGGCCGGTCATCCTACTTTCCATTACAAACACAATATTAATTACATTTTTTAAATCATATCATTATAAACGATTTTCCAAAATTTCGGCAGCACTTTTCCCATGTTCTTTATATCGTACACATATGCATGTACACAAGAAACGAAAAGGAAATGCCGTCAAAATTTTGTGAACCGCTTATAATGATATGATTTACGAAATATAATTACTTGATAGTGTTTGTAACTTGTCCAATACAGGGACAAATCCAACAGATATTGTATCAGATGAATATGAATATCCGTTTTGCAATAAAAACGAATATTCATACAATGATCATATACAACACTTGTCAGACGGGGCCCAAAATTCACTAAGGGATTTAAATTTTGTTTATATGTTACCGTTTTATTAAATATATCAAATAAAGCATATTATGCATTATTTTATTTATATTCTACTATTTTACTAAATATATAGTAAATTATATGAATTATATTATTTCACAAAATATATAATTCATGTGTATATATATACTAAATTATATACTTATCTAATGCTAATATATTTTATAAAAGATATAATTCATGTTCGTAAAATATTCGACTAATTCATGTTTGGCTAATATTATACAAAACATACACAAAATAATTTAAATCAATCCTAACTAATCTAACGCTAACTTAAATGCGCATTTACACTAAATTATCAACATGTATATATGTGCATATTATATATACACAAATAATTTGGATATTTGAATGGTAATAATTGTAATTAGCACTTAGTTTGGTATAATAAACAATCAATAGGTCATTAGATACAACTATAACAACAAATTGACACAAAATTAGAAAAACTTAAAATTTTAGGGTTTTAGGCCAAATCTGATTTTGAAGCTGCATTTGGATGAAGAGAGGCCGCTGGTGTTGATTGATGGCGTCGGAGTGGCTGCCTGTTGCGTGGGGAAGCTGGGAGCAAGAAAAGAGTAGGAGTGGAGGAGGGTTTTGATGTTTATGGGGAGGAAGAAGATAATGATTTAGGTCTCGGCCTCGCTGTAGGTTTACATGAATATTTCCAATGGCTTCCAACGGCCGCAAACGGCTGTTTTTTCAACGGTTACCAACGGCTACCAATGGCATGTTAAACAATAACGAGCCGTTGGTAGCCGTGGAAAAGTCCCGTTGGCGGCCGTTGAAAACCTGTTGTGACTATATACTATAGTTCTAGTGGTGCACATGCCTTCACGGCAATAGTGGGATCTAGTGTACTAACATTGCCATGGAGTGTTGCTCAGCCTGGATGGCTATCTGGTTTTCTTGTTCTTCTGCTATTTTCTTTTGTAACCTACTACACAGCAACTCACCTTTTGGATTGTTATCGAGCTCCTGACCCTGTTCAATGGGAGTAAAAATTATGAATATCAAGATGCCATAAAAGCATTCTATGGTCAGCTCTATAGTTTTTGGTTGACTGATGGTGGTAAACCATATTGACCTTCATATGTCATAAGATTTCAATTACAAGGTGTTAGACTCATACTGACATGGAGAATCACTAAAATAAGTTGGATCCCCAAATGCTTTTTCTTCTTGATGATGATCAAAGTGATCCTCACTGCTGCAGGTACAAGTGCTTTTCATTTCAACGGGCAATATTTGAAGATACATTATCTAGTTATCAGTCTATGTTCAGTAGTTCTTCAGTTATACAAATAGCCAACAACATTATATAAATGTAGACATAATGGAGCATGTAATTAATGGTTATCTAATTTCAGCAGCAATGTATGATTACGTGAATAAAGGGGGGAGAAATAAGAAACAGAATAATGGAGCATGTAATCACCTGCTATGAAAAATAAGACCAAACATATATTTGAAGAGAGGGACCCTTAAAATTTTAGAGTGATATGAAAGCAAATGGATATTAAGAATGTGGATTTTGTTGAATAAAGCAGAAGTCTGAGATAGCTTACAGTATCCATTTTCCGTTGTTTTTTTCTCTCCTTCTTTCCCTTTTTACTTTTTGTCTTATTTTTAACATATTATCTAAACCCTTAATAAACATGTATATAGCTTAATCCCTACTGTTTGTTACTAGAGTGAAATATAAAGACTGCCACCTGGAACTTGGTTGTACCTTTAACATTTTGACATTATGACAAAATTCCAACCATAAGTGTTTTTAAATTTTCTAATATTCACCCATTGCCTTAAAATTTTGATAACAGTGTTCTTCTCTCTTTTAATTATCATCATCTTCAAATTATTTCAAAAAAGAGCATGAAAAACGATTGGGATTTAATGTCAATTGTAAGAAGTTGTTCGAAGATCAATGAAATGTCATCTGTAATGGATTCTCCAAAGCTCGTGCATAAAATTTCCATAAGCCATGAAACTGCTCCTGCTGCTAGTTTTCAGAAGTTTCTAGTTAATAGCTTCACCATTTCTGGATCAAAAGCTTCACTTTCAGCTTCAGTCAAAGTTTTAGGTCTGGACGCACCAGTCCAACGTCTGTAGGAACAAGGGTTGCACCTCCAACTCCAACTCCAATAGGTTATAAGACAAACACAGAAGAAAAGAAATCGTAATTTTTAATATATTTATTTTTCATTTTTTTCACTTTGGAAGTGGTAGATTTAGTTATTTACTAAAAAATACCTGAATTTGCAAAAATGAAAATAAATGCACATTATTAGGAGATGTAAGGGACAACCCATTGAAAAGTTGATGATCATAGAAGTGAGGAGTGATTATAATGATACATGGTGTTGGCGTAAATATGGCAAAAAGTTAAATAAACGTTCTCCCTTTCCGAGGTATGTCAAATTTGCTTAATTTTTTATTCCATTTCACCAATATCAAATTTGAAAGGTACCCATATTTGTAATAATTTGATATTTTAGATGTTTGAGCAGTTTAATTAACTGTAAATTTGGTAGAAAATGGGGAAAATTTAGTCCTCAATACTAAGGCTTTTATTTTAGGATAAAATGCTTCATTGTATAATAATCAGAAAAATCGGATTAAAAACAATTCCACACTGTAGTTAGGGTAGGAGATCCAATTTATTTTATTGAAATATATGATACTTTACTTCTTTTTTCTCTTGTTATTTTTGTTGTTTTGTTTTCTTCAGTTTATTTACATTTATAAAGTATTCTTTGACTCAGTAGAATTCCATATAACATTACATACTAAAATGAATTATAGGAAATGTTAATTAAATTACTATTTGAAACTAATAATTTATTAAACGATATTTAAAGTAAACTGCTATAGAATAAAAATACATGTGAATTTTCAGTTATTAAAAGAATAAATTCAATATGCAGTGAGCTTTTGTTTTGTAGTGTTTCCAGCAGACCAATTAAAATTTCTTTATTTCGACTATGTTTCTGATAAACTTAGTGCTTTTGATTAAGTAATCAGAAACTCTTTTAATTTGATCATGCAAAATTTTCAATTACCTTCTTTTTCATACCTGGAAAAGTAAGGTTCTTTCAAGTGTTGTTCTGGATGAACAGATATTACTATAGGTGCAGCACAACAAAATAATGCCAAGCAAAAAAATATGTGGAAAAGTCGATGCTAGACCCAGCAATGCAAAAAATAACATATAAAGGAGAGCACAACCATCCTACACCAACAACCCGCAACTCACGAGCTAGAATGCCCCGTAATTCTGTGCTGCCAACTCCCATGCAGAACAACTCTGCAGTGAAAGAAGGTTGTAATGAAAATTCTAGTGCGCTTCTTAACGTCGATGATTTGGACTTTTCTTGGGATCCCGAAATGCTTTCTCTTCTAGATAATGATCAAAACGATCCCAAAGATGATTTGAAGAATACTTATACTAATACAGGTTCAAGTGCAGCCATTTCAATGCCAATATTTGAAGATACATATATGGTTACCGGTTTATGTTTAGTGGATAATGGAATAGGATAATGGAGCATGTAATTGTTCATTACCTAATTGACGCAGCGGATATTTCAAAACAGACTTCAATTGATGAAATGTAGCAATCGGTGATTTGAAAATACTGCAATGCCCAAATCCGTTGATCCAAAGATGCCGGATTCTAGATATCTTCGTCTCGTCGATCGCGCACGATACCGAGAAACAAAAATCTACGATTCTTCGACGTTGATCAAACGCACTTGATTCCGTGAATCGGCTTCACAAACGAAGATTCGAGCGCACTCGAATGACGTAGGTGGAGATAGGAGATTTCACTCGACTACCAATTAGAGAAGAAAGCACAAAGCAATCAACAAGAAATTTTATTCAATATCCAACAACCATTACAAATGACTTAACCCTGCTATTTATAGAGTTTACAACACACACATTTCTCAACATTTTGACAACACTTAGGTCGGCCACGACCTAACACTTGCGACTTAAAATATTACAATATCATACGCGACTTAATATGGACAACACAATATGTATACGACACAGTACAAACGACTTAACAAAACAAATGACAACGTACGCGACCTAAATAAAGTACGCGACTCAAAGGATAGGCAGCGACTTAAAATTCTTCACACGACTTAAAATAAAGTCGTTCGCGACTTAACTTTTCCCTTCGCGACCTAAGTATCTCGGTTCATGAACTAAGCTGGAGAAACATTCGCGACTTAGTGGAGCTTCATTCGCGACTTACAGTAGGTCGTTCTTCGCGACTTAACAATTCACACGAGCTAAGAAAAAGACGGCAAAGAAATCTTCGCGACTTAGGGTTTTAATTCGATAGGTGGTAGGTCGCTTGCGACTTACTGGAATAGGTCGTTCGCGACCTAATTTGGAGTCGCGACATATAGCTTTGCGTGTTAACGAGGCAGGAGATCTCGCGACTTATAGTGAGCTGTTCGCGATCTAGGGTTTGCTCATGGTGAAGGTTAGGTCGCGTAGGAAGGTTAGGTCGCAACATTTGGTGATGTGATCGGTCGCGGCAAGTGGTGGAGGAGTAGGTTGCGGTAAACGAGATTGGGTCTAAGTCGCGGCTATGGCGATTGAGGTTGGTGGTGGAATTAGGTCGTTGCCGAGCTTTGAGGTTGGTGGTGGAATTAGGTCGTTGCCGAGCTTCATTAGGTCGCTCGACTTTGCTAATTAAGGTAAGCACTGCATCATCCTTCCCGGGTTGAGAAAAATTCGTCCTCGAATTTAAAAGTTCCTCCCCATTGGATTGTTCATCTTCATAATAAGGTATAAGATGTTTAACATTGAAAACATCAGAAGTATGAACCTCTTCCGGCAACCTTAATCTGTACGCATTATCATTTATCTTCTTTAAAATTTCCACTGGACCAATCTTCCGAGCTTTCAACTTGTTATAAGTGCCCACCGGAAAGCGATCTTTCGTCAAAACGGCATATACAAAATCCCCCTCTTTGAAGACAACACTTCTTCGTTTCTTATCCGCCATTTGTTTATACTTCTCATTTGCCTTTCCCAATCGTTCCTGAACGATTCTATGGCATTCCGTCAACCCATCAACAAAATCAGCAGCCCGTTTAACTGTCCCCTTCGGTTGTGGTACTATTGTCAAATCCAACGGTCCCTTTGGTAAGCTTGAATATACAATCTGAAATGGGCTGAAACCTGTACTACGATTCACCGCATGATTATGAGCAAACTCAGCTTGACATAACTTCATATCCCAGCTTTTCAAATTGTCTTTCACGAGACATCTCAGTAAATTCCCCAACGATCGGTTAACCACCTCCGTTTGCCCATCAGTTTGTGGATGGTAAGCGCTACTAAAATTCAGCTTTGTTCCGACCATCTTCCACAAACTAAGCCAAAAATGACTTAAAAATCTGGTATCCCTGTCTGAAACAATAGACTCTGGTAAACCATGCAATCGATACACCTCTTTAAAGAATAATTGTGCCACTCGAACTGCATCCGCTGTCTTCTTACAGGCTATAAAATGTGACATCTTCGAAAACCTGTCCACCACAACAAATATAGAATCATTCCCCCTTTGAGTTCTAGGCAAACCCAAAACGAAATCCATGCTGATATCAACCCATGGTCTAGTAGGCACAGGTAACGACATATATAATCCCGCATTCGTAGCCGTTCCTTTCGAAACTTGACAGATATGACATCTTTCCACAAATCTCTCGACCTCTTTCCTCATTGACGGCCAAAAATAAGATTGTGTAATTAACTGCAATGTACGATCACGGCCCACATGTCCTTCCTCGTGCAATTCCTTGATAATCTTCATTCTCAAGCTACAATCTGGTATACATTAACGATTCCCTTTGAACAAGAATCCATCAACCAACACAAATTCATCAGTATTCCCATCCTTAACTTTCTCAACAAACTTTACAAAGTAAGGATCTTCTTCAATCAACTCTGGCAATAATTCGAATCCTGTCACTTCAACCTTCAACGTTGTCAACAAGTGATTCCTCCTGCTCAAAGCATCTGCTACCCGATTTGTTACCCCTGATTTGTGTTTTACAACGAAAGTAAATTGTTGTAGGTATGCTATCCACGAAGCATGTCTCGCTGAAATCTTGTCCTCCCCTTGTAGATGTTTCAACGCCTCATGATCAGTGTAAAGAACAAACTCCTTCTGAAATAGGTAGTGCCTCCAGTGTTTCACAGCTTGCACAACAGCATAAATTCCACATCGTAAGTGCTATATCTCAATTTGGCTCCAGACAATTTCTCACTAAAATAAGCAACTGGTTTTCCATTCTGGCTCAATACTCCACCAATTCCCACTTTCGAAGCATCAGTATGTAACTCAAACAACAACTGAAAATTCGGCAGTACCAGTATTGGTGCCGTCGTCAATAGTAACTTGATCTTTTCAAAAGCAACCCCTGCTTCCTCTGACCAAACAAACTTCTTTCCTTTCATGCAATCGGTTACAGGTGCCATCACACTGCTAAAGTGTGGAATGAACCTTCGATAAAAAGACACCAACCCATGAAAACTTCTCACTTCAGTAATTGTCTTCGGTTGTGGCCAACTTCTGACAGCTTCTACTTTATTCTCATCCACTTGAATACCTTCCTTCGACAGAATATACCCCAAGAACAAAAATTTGTCCGTCATAAACACACACTTCTTTGTTGCTGCATAAAACTGCTCTCGTCGTAGAATCAACAATACTTCTCGCAAATGTTGGATGTGTTCTTCTGTACTCCCACTATAAATCAGAATATCATCAAAGTAAACAACCACGAACTTCCCAACAAATGGTCTAAAAATCTGATTCATCACTCTCATGAATGTACTAGGGGCATTCGACAAACCAAATGGCATAACCAACCATTCATATAAACCTTCCCTGGTTTTGAAAGCAGTCTTCCACTCATCGCCCGGTCGAATACGAATTTGATGGTATCCACTCTTCAAGTCAATCTTGGAAAACACAACAGCCCCACTCAATTGATCAATCAGATCATCAAATCTCGGCATAGGAAATCTGTATCTCACAGTGATCTTGTTTAGAGCCCGACTGTCCGTACACATCCTCCACGTCCCATCCTTTTTTGGCACCAATAAGGCTGGCACAGCACATGGACTCAAACCCTCCTGAACACGCCCTTGTACTAACAACTCCTCCACTTGCCTTCTTAGTTCTTCATGCTCTTTAGGGCTCATCCTATAATGTGGCCTGTGAGGTAAAATTGACCCTGGCACAAGATCAATCTGATGTTGAATATCCCTCAAAGGCGGTAGCTCCTTTGGTAACTCTTCTGGAAACACATCACTGAATTCTTCCAATATCGGTTTTACTTCTTCTGGAACTTCAATGGATTCAGTAGCTTCATGTCCAATCAACAAAAACACCTCTGCACTCTCCTCTACTTCTCCAACAAATTCTTTCAAAGTCAATAAAGTTTTTAGCTCTTCAATCTCCTCAGATTTGCTCTCTCCTTGTTGCCTTTTCTTTGGAACTAAAATAATCTTCACACCCTCAAACGTAAAACTGTAGCTATTGGTCCGACCATCATGTTGCACTGCTCGATCATACTGCCACGGTCTTCCCAAAAGCAAATGACAAACATCCATCTTAACTACATCACACCAGATTTCGTCCTTATATTTCTTCCCAATAGAAAATGGAACTCGAACTCGTCTATCCACCTTCACCTCTCCTCCTTTTCTCAGCCACGCTAACTTGTAAGGATTAGGGTGTTTCTCCGTCTTCAACTTCAGCTTCCTCACAGCTTCAGTAGAAATAATATTGTCACAACTTCCTGCATCAATCACAAATTTACAAACTTTTCCCAATATAGTGCATGTCGACTGAAAGATGTTACTCCTCAACCAACTAGCTTCATCTTCTTGCTTTGGTGTTAAACAAGACCTCCTCATCATTAGATTACACCCTTCGTCTCCCGATGCGATATCCTGTTCATTCTCCTCAACTGGACTATCTTCACCCTCAACAGCATCCTCACTTTCAACTTCAGCTATCATAGCTCGTTTCTTTGGTTTTGGACACTCATTGCTTTTATGACCCATCTCCTGGCAATTGTAGCATTTGAAACCATTGTTAACCTTCGCCTTCTCACCCTCCTTTACTACAGGTTTACTGACAGGTTTAGAAACATTAGAACTTCCGCTAACACCCTTCACTTGATTGTTGGAATTAGTAAACACACCACCTCCACGCCTTCCCTTCTTCTCCCAAGCCAACGCCTTTTGGTGTGCTTCCGCCACAGATCTCGGATCAAACATATTAACCATATCCTGGATCTGCATTCGGAGCCCTCCAACAAATCTAGCAGTCAATTGTTCTTCCGTTTCCATTATATCATTCCTGGCAATGAGTTGGTAAAATTCGTCGGCGTAATCGTTGACTGATTTCGTTCCCTGCCTTAGATTCTGCAATCTCTGGTACATAAGTGATTGATAGTTGTATGGTAAAAATGTAGCTCTCATCAATTTCTTCATTTTCTCCCAATCTACAATCTTCGACTTCCCCATCCGTTCTCTCGTAAGTTTAGTTTGCTGCCACCACGCCAAATCTCTTCCCCTCAACCTAGTAGCAACCAACTTCACTCGACGATTCTCCGGAACTTCCTTGAAATCGAAGATTTCTTCAACATTAGATAACCAATCCAAGAACTCTTCTGCAACCATTCCACCCTTGAACTCTGGAATTTCCATCTTCATTCCCGACTCCCATCGACGATCATCATCTACATCTCGATTCTGACGTCGTGTTTGTTCTCTATCTCGATAATGAACACTTCCCCTATCACCATCAAACTCCTCATCAAAATCTGAAGTATATCGATGTCGATCACGACCTCCAACATCTCTACTACCACTCCTTCGATCAACATTCCTATCACGATTATCAACACTTCTATGGTCTTCTCTTCTCTCCCGATCTGAATGTATCGAAGCTCTACTTCTCCCATGGCTAGATTCAGGTGAAACTCTTCCTCTACTTTGATTCATTTCAAGCATCATTCTCTCTAATCGACCAATTCCGTCGTTCAACTTTTCAGTAAATCTCTCATGGATTCGTTGCTCCATTTCATCAGCCTCTTCTCTTCCATATAAAGCATTAATATTGCGATGACGTTGAGCTCGTCTCGGAGGCATGATTGAACTTCACAAATAATTCAAAAAAATCTCCAAACTTCAACAAATCAAAACTTTAACAAATTTGTCTTCAAGAATCTTCAAATAAAACAACTCCAAAACTACAATTCAAATCAACTAGCACGGCTTCAAGCTTGCTTCGAACTTCACTTTGGCGTGCAAACTCTCCCACGCAGATTCAAACCCCTTTTCCACACTTTGATCCAAATGATTATGGATCAAAACACCCCAAACTTGTTGCAACTTCAATATGAACACGACGAACATAAACTTCAAACTTCGAAGACTTGGCTCCAAGACCCGATTTAGCTATGATTAGCTAAAACAAGCTCTGATACCAAACTGACGCAGCGGATATTTCAAAACAGACTTCAATTGATGAAATGTAGCAATCGGTGATTTGAAAATACTGCAATGCCCAAATCCGTTGATCCAAAGATGCCGGATTCTAGCTATCTTCGTCTCGTTGATCGCGCACGATACCGAGAAACAAAGATCTACGATTCTTCGACGTTGATCAAGCGCACTTGATTCCGTGAATCGGCTTCACAAACGAAGATTCGAGCGCACTCGAATGACGTAGGTGGAGATAGGAGATTTCACTCGACTACCAATTAGAGAAGAAAGCACAAAGCAATCAACAAGAAATTTTATTCAATATCCAACAACCATTACAAATGACTTAACCCCGCTATTTATAGAGTTTACAACACACACATTTCTCAACATTTTGACAACACTTAGGTCGGCCACGACCTAACACTTGCGACTTAAAATATTACAATATCATAAGCGACTTAATATGGACAACACAATATGTATACGACACAGTACAAATGACTTAACAAAACAAATGACAACGTACGCAACCTAAATAAAGTACGCGACTCAAAGGATAGGCAGCGACTTAAAATTCTTCACACGACTTAAAATAAAGTCGTTCGCGACTTAACTTTTCCCTTCGCGACCTAAGTATCTCGTTTCACGAACTAAGCTGGAGAAACATTCGCGACTTAGTGGAGCTTCATTCGCGACTTACAGTAGGTCGTTCTTCGCGGCTTAACAATTCACACGAGCTAAGAAAAAGGCGGCAAAGAAATCTTCGCGACTTAGGGTTTTAATTCGGTAGGTGGTAGGTCGCTTGCGACTTACTGGAATAGGTCGTTCGCGACCTAATTTGGAGTCGCGACATATAGCTTTGCGTGTTAACGAGGCAGGAGATCTCGCGACTTATAGTGAGCTGTTCGCGATCTAGGGTTTGCTCATGGTGAAGGTTAGGTCGCGTAGGAGGGTTAGGTCGCAACATTTGGTGATGTGGTCGGTCGCGGCAAGTGGTGGAAGGATAGGTCGCAGTAAACGAGATTGGGTCTAAGTCGCGGCTATGGCGATTGAGGTTGGTGGTGGAATTAGGTCGTTGCCGAGCTTTGAGGTTGGTGGTGGAATTAGGTCATTGCCGAGCTTCATTAGGTCGCTCGACTTTGCTAATTAAGGTAAGCACTGCATCACTAATTCACTTTCTTCACTTTGTTTTTCATAAAATATTGTTGAAGTATTTAAGGTAGTAAAAAATTATGTAAATATACATCATTTAATTTGCATTGTTCAGCTTTTGCATTGTGTACTTAATTATAAACCGAACATACTTAATTATAAATGGAACATCTCTATATCTTGATCATGGACGGATCTATTTAGCATATGGGATGGGCGGCTGCCCACCCCACAAAAAAAAGCGTAAGAAAAGAAATGAAATAAAGAGGGACGCATCTACTGTTCTCGTCCCATAGCTCAGGCTTTTCTAGATTCGACGATCGCTCGCAGCCGCTCCTCCTTCTGGCCTTCTCCGGCGGCAGCCAGCAGACTCCAGCTCCAGTTTCAGACTTCAGTCCTTCTCCCGTCACTAGGAAAACCTAGTAAGTTCTCAATTTTAAATTTGAATTCCATAAACCATAGTTTGCATTGTGAATTGTAAATGATGTTCCCAATTTTAGATTCAAAATTCTAAATTCGAATTTTAGATGTAAATATAAACCCTAGTCAGGCAGTACTACAGTAGGCTGGTAGCAATGAAGTTGCAACTTGCAAACACATACCAATGAAGGTACTGGCAGTGGCAGTAGCATTGTATTTGTAGCAATGAAGTGCTTGACCGATAAATTGGTAGTAAATCGTGCAAATTATGTAGTAAATCGTAGCACGTTAGGCTATTTTGTTGATACTAGCAGCAAGTATTTGTAGCACAGTAGGCTATTTTGTTGATACTGGTAGTAAATTGTGCGACCATCTACCGACAATAAATTTTAGTGAATCAAGTAATGAAGATACTGGCAGTAAATTTTCGTGAATGAATTTTACTATTTTTTGATGCATCAAATTGATGTTGAGACGATTGTAGATGAATTTGATTTTCGTGAAGTTCGTAGAGCACGACTTAAGTAGGATATTTAGTAATTTATGTTTTTTTACGGATTTTTATTAAAATTCTCTACGTTAATGGAATCAGTTGAACTTAATTATTTTGATTATCATGCATGCGATGGAATTAATTATATTCAAAAAATTTAGTTTTTTTATTATTTATTTTTCTTCTATTATTCGCCCACCGCAAAATAAATTCCTGGTTACGTCCCTGATCTTGATGAAGAAAAAATGGCGATGCCCATTTTGGCAAAAACATATTACTTATTAGAAAAGTGTGTATAAAGATATTTATACAAATCACAGTATATTTTATACTTTAGAATATCTTCAACATACACATTTCAATTGCATCTTCCTCACAGTACATAATTAAAGTATGACCAGAATGTAGGGAGGAAATTTTAACAATTGGACCACATGCTTGTCAAAGATATATGACAAAATTAATGTATTATCTAGTTTGATGATGTCTTTTGCAAGTATAGTCAAATAGTTCAATTTTGATGTTCAAATAACCTCGGTTACATAGCATTTGCAGTTTGAAATTATCTAGTAGGAAACTGCACATGATATATTTGAAAATATAGAGCATGGTGGTCGTTGTAAAATAAAATTAGAACACATTTCGATGTAAAGTGTAAACGTGATATCCAGTTTGTTTAAAATTTAAGTTATGCATGATGATAATTTGTATTGTCTTCCAAATAATATTCCTGCTTATTAAAATCATTCGAAAATTGTTGTCAAAATATCAGTTAAGTTATGATTGGTAACAGATTATTTTGTGACATAATAGTTTTAGGGTTTTTAGGATTATAATTTGTATTCTCCCTCTCTCTCAAACTATTTTGATCCAAGACCAGGTTTTGAAATGTAGTTCAAGCAGTTGGGCATTGAATTATTACAAAAGTTAACAGGAGCTTATTATACATAGAGCAATTTTGCAAAGCCAAGAAAATTTGTCTTCTGTAGCATAGAAAATAGAAATTTACCCAAAATCGTTTATCACTCTGTCTCCCATTACTTTTGTCCTATGCTAAGATGTACTAATATTGCCGAAGGGAAATGGTTTTACATACCATATATAATAGCTAGAATGATCGCCAATAAAAAAAGCTTCTACTGGGTAATTAGATTCTTTGCAAACCCTAGCCTTTGGTGATAATAAATACACACTGCTGACGTTGGTAACTGAAATTTAACCTCAAATTTTCCAGAAAACAAATGATACTTATATATTGGCGTCGTATATCAAATTCACTATATGAGATACCCATGCACCATGCTTCCTTTTCCTAATTACATGAACGTTATACCTACTTTTTCTATTAATTTTCTTGAAAATGTAAATTCATAATTTATCCTTTTAATAGCAGTTTATTTAGATATATTATAATAGCATGTATACTATATGGTTTACCAATGTAATGAAAATTTTGGGCTTTAGTTTAACATGCATAATTTTTACCGTATTTTATTATTTTTAGAAAATATTTGGTATTTTATTAACAAATAAGTTCTTGCACATTAGAACAGATGAAATTATTAAATCATAAAACTTCAAACAAATATTGTAAAGCAACATTGTACAAAAATTATGGAGGTGCCTTTTTTCAGCGAGCAACATATTTTCGGTAATATTTTGAAACCAAATTTAACTAAAAAAGAGAATTTGATGAAATGTCAAGCTTTAGCCCAGTTTTTGTTTCTTGATCCTATAGTTTAAAATTTGGGCACAATGGCACATATTCATCTCAATTAGGCACAAGGTCGCAAAGTTGTCGCAACTACATTGTTTCCAACCCTGATTATTGTCATCCCATCGTCGTACCCCAGTCAATGCCTCTTCACCCCAACCCATATAGAAAATATGTTCTCATCTATCATTTAGCATCCCTTAATCGAGCCATCTAATCTAATCACATTGTTGTGTTGCCTCACTACTTACTACACCACCTCAACTACCTGTCTCACTACGCCACTATTTTGCCCCGCCTCTTCACTCTCTCATCAATTATCCATAAGTAAATTAGCATTATAGGAGAAAAAAATTACTACAACACTTACAAATGCTCCCCGTGAAATAAAATTCTTGAAACTTGACATGTATTATATTGATTGACCATAATTAAATAGTTCAAAAAAAAATAAAGTAAAAATGCTACATAAAAAATGATATATAGTTGCATTTAATATCAAAATATTATATTCAATTAAATAATAATGCTAAAATAACATAAGCGAAAAATAGTTATAAATAAAAAACTTGAACTAAAAGTTCATAAATGTATTAAAGTATATATATATATACACACAATAATGATGATACTTAGTGTCCACTTCATATAACAAATACAAAATCTTATAATAAATAATAAACTTCTTATTTAGTGTCCAATTCTTATAACAAATACAAAATCTTATAATAAATAGTTCCTAACTTACACAAAGTTAGGCGTATGCAGGACATAAGAAATTCTTATGTCTTTCCTACATCCTAAAACAGCGCATGGGGAAGGCCTAGTAGTTTCCTACGTCATGCCTATGTGGATATATTTTTGCAACCAACACCTGGTAAGCAGTAGGAATTTATACGCATTTCTTACGCAATTTAACTCTGCATTTAAAGGCATAGGAATTTCCTATGCATTTTCCCCATTAACTATGAAGATTGTGTTGGAAAAGCATATGGAATCCCTATGCCTTATAATTAACCATCATACTTTAATAAATAATAAATGTTTTTTGGAAAATTTTGTATTTAGGCTAAATTTGTAAACAAATTACAAGAAAATGCCACATTGCAAACTATTTATAAAAATAGACCATTTTTCGCCACGTTGGCACTAGTGTGCTGGCAACATCTCAAATGCCATCAATACACGTGTATTGGGCAAAAATAGACTGGCGGTATTTAAGATGCCGCCCGTAAGTGGCATCTAAAATTCCGCCTATTTTTTTGCTCTCCATCATTTTTCTGTCCATTCCATCCTTACTATCTCACTCTTCCTTCTCTCAACCTCTTCTCACAAAAACCGAAACCCACCTCCCTAATTCAGCAAAAATCGAATTTTCAAATAAAAAAGTACTTAAAACTAGCTAGAATTTGAACAAGAAATTAGCTATAGCAGGTATACTTTTTTGAAAATCCTAGTTCAATTTTTTTCTTCTCATTTGTTGTTTGGTAACAAATGATAATAGGTAACTAGTTAACTGAATAAATTGTAGAATGACATCAAACAGTGTACCAACGATCTATTATTTCGATGCGAATTGATTGTTGATGAAATTAATTGTGGAAAATATGTTGGTGACTCGTGTAAGCCAGCTAAAGTATTGAAAGGCTGTAATTCGATGCAGCTGAAGGAATCGATTTATAAAGCTACCAAGATAAAATATGAAGAATTTGATATAGAGTTAGTGTGTAACTGACCAATGGACCTAGGATCGAAAGCCATTAAAATAGCCAATGATGGCGATGTGGAGCTAATGTTTTCAGCGATTCAAAATCAATTGAGCTGTTTGTTAGAAAATTAGGCGCTTGCAAGTTGAACAACCCATTCGAGAACAAGAAGTTAACAGTGTTATTGAGGAGCATCGAAGAATGGTTGAGCCAGTAAGTGTCAGTCGTGGAAACGCATCCATGAATTTCATTAATCCGACTATGACAGGAATGTACTGTCAACAACAAGGCCTGTATGGATATCCTCCGTGTGTGACCTATCCACACAGTGTTTAGTATACATACCCCTATCCAAGTCAAGGCATCTTTATGCATTTGCTCGGAAGGTGAAACATTTGCTTATGAAATTTAAATCGTATTAATTTGATAGTTGTGCGCTACTTAATTGTTTTTTCGCTGTATATGCAATTATATTCTTTGTCGACCAACATTGCCCAGTCCTACTGGACCATCACAATGCCATATGTCTCAATTTATATATCCATATCCGTCCTAGTTATATGATCTTCGTCAAAGGTATGTATCATGCAGACTCAAAATTTGATAGTTAGTAATCACATTACTAGTTTTCAAGTAATGTATATGTTTGAATAGCAGATTCCCCGCATGATATTGCTACCCAATCTAACGCTGATTTGGAGAATGTAAACGTAAACACAAACAACAAAGATGTTGATACTGAGATGGACCAGGATGAAGGTGAATATGTCAATGACGAACCCCCTATTAATAGTATGGATTTAGTGAACATCGTCGAGAATGACATATCGAGGATCGGTAGTATGCAAGTGAACAATGATCCATTGAACTATTATTTTCCGATTGAAGATAATATTTCTAAAGACAGTGATGAGGTGGAAATCGAAGTTCCTGTGGATGAAGATTTGTGCAATGCATAAATTATGGCAAGGTCAATCGTTGCAAATCTTGAGTTCAACAATGAGCTGTTTTCAACCATAAGCATTCAGAATGGATTTAAAGTTGGTTTGATTTTTGAGACGAAAGCCAAGTTGTTACAACAGTTGAGTGAATGGTCGATTTTGCATTCCATTTCTTTTAAAGCAATAAAATCAAATAAAACCAAATACACCGCTGTTTGCACTGTAGATGCAAACTATCCATGGAGAATTCATGCAATTGTCTCAAAAATATCAGATGGTGGGTTGTAAGAAAATATCATATGGACATAATTTTATTAACCCAACGGTGAACTCCACTCACAAACATGCGACGTCCAACTTTATAGTGGCAAAAATATTACCTTTTGTGAAAGCCGATCAGAACATTACAGCCAGGATGGTACAAGTTATGATGGAAGAACAATTGTTCATGAAAATAAGTTATATGAAGGCTTGGAGAGCTTTAAGTAAGGCGGTGAAAAGAATTTATGGCGATTGGGCAGAGTCCTATAGCAGTCTAAGGCAATATTTTGCCGAAATAGATAGATCAAACCAGTGAAGTGTTGGACATGTTACGACCGATGATTATGGAGTCTTCGATCGAGCTTTTTGGACCTTCGGACCTTGTATTAAAGGATTTGTTCATTGTCCTACGTTGTTATGTCTTAACAGGAAACATTTACATGGGAAATATAAAGGGACACTACTTGTCGCCACTGTTTGTTGATGCGGATGATAACCTATACCCTTTAGCATACGCAATTGTAGAGTCCGAATTCGGGGATAGTTTTGGGTGGTTTTTTGCCTGCATGTGGTGGTTCATTCACAGTGTTAACAATCGACGAGTTAACTTCATTTCTGATCGACTGAAAGGAATACCATCAGCCTTGGAATTGAAATGGCGTTTTCCACATAAACATAGATTTTGTGCTGGACATCTTAAATCTAGTTTTCAAGCTACGGGGTTTAGAGAAAAATAATTAACCGGACTTTTTTATGCTGCAGCTTGTGCTGCGGAAGAAGCCGAGTACATCAAAATACGTAAAGAAATCAAAATAAGCATAAGGGCTCACAATTGGATAAAAAAGAGTTTGGAAGCGCACGAGGAGAATTGGGTATAGTGTAAAGATGATGGTAGTCGATTTCATGTCATGACCAATAATTGCGCAGAAAGTTTCAACGGCCTTCTTAAAAGAGCAAAGTCTTTACTTGTCAAAGCCTTAGTTGCACGCACCTTTTTTAGGCCGATTGATTATTTTTGTGAATGAAGAGAAGCGGCAGCAAAACTGACTTCCCGTCTAACTCCGAAGTCGGAAGCCAAGATCGTCGAAAGAGCTAACGACACTAGGCATACAAGAATAATTCGGTTTAGTCAATCTGAGTGGCAAGTTGTGCAGTATTTCGGTGACGTGTTCAAAGTACTAATCAACAGTAACAGTTACTCTTGTACATGCAACATCCCTCTTTTAGAGAACCTACCGTGTATGCATGTTATGGCCTCTTTCTCAACTGTTTCCAATGGAGCAAATAGAACCCATTACGACTTCGCCTTAACATGGTATTCCACAGCGAAATACCTGGCAGCTTACACCCTCAAGTTTCACCCGGTACGGGATAAACACTATTGGAGTTCTAGTGACAGTTAGTTGGTCCTACCTCTGGTACCTAAAAGACAACCAGGATGGCCAAGTTCAACTAGAAATAAAGGTACAATGGATGAGATGCAAACCACTATAGGAAATAGGTGCAGCAAATGTGGTGTTGTTAGTCATGAAAAAATCGTTGCAACACAGCAACTTAATGTTTTTGTTTTATTTTATTTGTAATCCTAATTCAAATGCATTCTAGTTTGTCCGAAAACAATAGTTTATGTAATTTGATGTTGTACGCAAAGTTTATTCGACACTTATTTATTTTGTCATTAACATTATAACGTATAGTTATAAAATATTTAATGTGGAGTTAATCACAAATTTGAATACATTGGTGAGTGCATAACAAAGCAACATTTTAAATGCCGCTTATGTGTGGCATTTTAAATGCTGCGTGTGGCGGAATTTTAAATGATGTCGTGGGAATGATGGAGATGCCGCACCTTGGCGGCATTTGAAAAGTCGTTCTATTGCTTATATTTTTGATAAGTTTTTACAACTACCCGTTCCACACCCTAACTTTAGCAAATTTATTTCATCAAAAGATCTAGGTTTCATATTGCCATACTGTTCACATTCAATCTCAACAATTTGCAACTACCCCTCCATATAGAGAAGAAAAACCCCAGTTGTGGATAGTGGAACATCTCGTAGAGAGGCCAATGCTGATAAACCAGTCCAACAATCACTCCATGCACGTCTTTTAGGTATCCTTGGTTAGCAAAATCGTGCAAGCTAAAGCTTCCATGTGACATGTGCCGTTTGTGACTGGGGGGAGGAATGCGAAGTAGTCATTTGTAGAAATAATAGGAATGCTGGTCGTCGTTTCTACCACTGCGCTGGATACAATGATCACAAGGTTCGACTGCATTAGGTTGAATGCTGTAATTTTTTAAGTGGCTCGATCCACCACTATGTCCTAGAGGGGTGGAATATGCTTTAGAGATCAAGCGGAGTTTGGTCATTTGGAAAAGTTGAACCTTGAATACCGAAACGAATTATTGTATCACGGGTATGTGCCCATGTAGATCATTAAAGTATAATTGAAATGTAACGTAATGATATTAGAAGCTTGTTGTGTGATGAATAAATATCTAAAACAATTGTGCAAACTTATTGAAGAATTATTCGAATAATATTTATATGTTCAAAGTATGTTATGCCTAGTTGAACTCTTTTGTTTTGAAAAGTCAGTCTACATGCTTGCCAAACCTACAGTAGATGCACACCACACTACGGTATCTGAAATGACTCCTGAGAAAACCAAACTGTGCCATCCGAAATGCCGCAGCGATCGACATCCCCATACGGCATTTGAAATGCCGCTCCACGCGGCATTTAAAATGTCGCTTCATTACTTACTCAGAGAAACTACAAATCGAAAAAAACGTCAATATTTTAACACTAATGTAGACAATTTTCTGAACATTGACTACTACAAATTTCTGAGCTCATGACTACATTTTGCATCAACAAATACAAGTCTACAATCAATGACATTTACACCGACATCGAAATACTAAGGTCACTTCTACAATCACACTAACGAACAATAGTCTACATTAGTTAACAACCAAACATCCCAATCAAACAAATAGAAACCATGATCAATAAACACTATAGTCAACATCCTACACAAACGATCAATCAACACTAGAGTCAATCGATACTACAGTCAACAAATAGAAACCATGGTCGACTACGATTAATCTAAAATTTCATCTCAAATTTTTTAATTCCCAAGGAGTTTTCTTCTTCGGTCTTCTCAGCTTGAGCATGAATTCCTCCTCTTCCAGTGAAAGCACTTCACTGCCCTCCTCTTATGTCCCTTTCGTTGGGGGTTGCGATGGCCCAAAGGGTTGTGTATGTTGGGAAGATATCGCTCTGGAACTTTCGCCCTCAATCTTCTTCCTTCTTCCATGCTTTCTCTTCAGGGAGGGGGCAGGTGGGATTGCGGCTATGTCCTCATACGATGCAGAAGGGGCAATATACTCGATAAGTGATGGCACGACATGAGGAGGAGGAGGAGGTGGGATAGGCCTTGACATCTTGTTCTTCGACAAACAGGATAGTAGAATTTGTTTGATAGAGAAGCATTTCTCCTTGCTATTTTCAGGAACCTCCTCCGCAAGCTCATCGACAATGTCCAACATATGACACATACCATCCGCCTGCATATAGCGAAAACCATTATGATTTTCATAAGTACTATACAAGTTATCAATATTAATACGTAGCACATTCCATTCTAGCGGAGCTTATGGAATGTAAGGTGCCACCTCTTGCTCGGGTTCTTATGCTCGTCTTCGTAGCACATAACGACAAATGATATTCCAATACCAACTAAGATACTCCTCATCGGTCAGAGTGACTTCATGCTTGGCTTCCCTAGCTATGAAACGGTTGTTCCATAACTCAATCTTCATTTCAAACTCGTCTTCGCTTTATTGAAGCATGTAATATGGAGTAGGATACGGTAGGTGCTGTCAAAGGCCAAACTGTCTCATGACTCTGTCTGGCAAATGGTGTGCTAAATCTCCGAAACAAAAAATCAAAAGTCTTTCTCGCCATAATGGCTTATCCACCATGAAAAGAGCCGGAAGAGCCTGAAGGTCTGCCTTTGAATACGGATTCCATGTTACTGCATTGTAATCTAAGACATCAAACTCGTTCCGGTAGAAGGCAAAATTGCGTATGTGGGTCATTTTTGTATTGTTCGGGCCAATCCTCCTATAATAGCAACATGTTATAGGAAGTATTCAAATTTACTGTGTCGATACAACAACACTAACAACACTGCTTAACCTTGCTCCATATGGTTTTGAATTGTCAATTATTTGAATCTTCATAGAAATACGACCAACCAAAAGGTAGGTCCATGACCAAAGCTACAAGTGTGAAACTTAATTTTAGTTACGGTTTTATGACGAACTCAAATATGCAACAATGAAATACTATGTTGTACCTGAAGTAGAGTCATACAACCTCCGGGCGGACTGTTGTTCGACCAAAGCAACTCTCTAAGCTCCGTATAGGTGAAAGCTTGCACTGCACTACCGCATATTGCCGACATGAATCGAAGTCCTCTAAAAATGGAAGCCATTAAAGAGCCACTCTTGTCTTTGATCAGTCGTAAAAAATACGTTGCATGATGATGTGCAACATAATAGCGCGGGCGTGCTGGGCAATATGTAAAGGAGAGGCACGACGGGGAATATCCCCGACCAACTCCTTCCTGAACCACGTGGCCACTGTCGACTCATTTTCCTACCTCACGTCTTCTGGAGGAGCCAATCCGAGAAAGGTCTCACACAATTCCATATAATTTCTTGAAAAATTTGGTTTCAGGATGGGATCCCCGTTAATCGAAAATTCGAGCAATACAGCTACGTCTTTCAAAGTGATTGTCATCTCACCTATTCTAAGATGAAATGTAGACGTCTCCATTCCCTATCTATCGATCAAAGTCGTCAAAAGATTCCAGTCGAGCTGTGCATATCCCAAGTTATTGACAACACCAAATCTAGCTCCGTCTAACAGTTCCAACATGCCTGGATGCGCCGACGTGACGAGCTTTAATGTGGATGAATGGTCAATGAAGCCGTCAGGGTCAACCCCCTGTCGATAAATAAAAACAAACGAAAGCAATTAATGTAATTACCAACACTTTACAGAAGTAATGGCTAATTATATGACCTTGTACCTCCATCATATCGATGTTGTTTGTGCGGTGTTGAGGTTGGAGGTAATGCACACTGGGATAGATCGATCCAGGTGCCATTTCGTCATATTCTACCACAATAACATTGCATATCATAGTCAACTTCATTAGGTATACGACCATAGATTTGCAATTATACAACTTCATTGTACATAATAACAAAATAATTAAACATGTGTTTTAGGTGACTACTCAACTTCATCGTACTATACAACCATAGATTTGCAATTATAGAACAATTTTAGCCCTAAAACTAAATTAAAAAAAATGACAATTAGAGACAAAATCGATAGAGTTCGTACCTACAGGATGTGATTGAGATGATGATGAAGCCATAATTCAAATTCTAGCAAGATTTAAGTAGTTTTTTATTTAAAAATTTGGTTTTTGCTGAATTGGTGGGTGGTTCGGGTTTTTTGTAAAGAGGGGTTAAGAGAAGGGAGAGGGGAAAGTAAAGGATGGAATGGGCTGGAAAATGACAAAGAGCAAAAAAATAGGCAGCATTTTAGATGCCGCATACAGACGGCATCTCAAATGCCGCCAATCTATTTTTGTCCAATACACGTGTACTGGCGGCATTTGAGATGTCGCCGGCGTCCGACATGGCGAAAACTAGTTAAGTTTTGTAAATAGTTTGCAATGTGGCCTATTCTTATAATTTGTTTAAAACTTTGGCCTAAATACAAAATTTATCCTTTTTTATTACATATTATGTACTCTTCTGATTTATAATAGTATATCATTTATTAAATATTACAAAAATTTGAAATGAAAATTTTATATCTTTGTATTACTTGTAAAGATATATAAGAATTCCTTGAGTGAAAAAGGAAAAAATTATGTTAGCTATTTTAAAATTCAATCGACCGTCTATTAGACATATGTACTTTAATATCACATTTTGAGGCAAATAGTTTTCCTAGGTTTAAGTTATTTGATTTTTAACGAACTTGAACAATTTACAATTAAGGCACGTAGGTCGACAATCAAACTAAGTTCAAAATGACATGATATCGTTTATTCAAGCATTTTTGACGACCCTAATGAATTTGTGCAGTCAAATTTGAAATCAATTAATGCGAATAAAATGTTTAGGTCATAGTAGTTCTGTGGGATAATTTAACCTAGTTATATGTACGCATAAACATATATACACACACATACATATATATTGATCGATCGGTATTTTAACTATTATATACATCTGTACAATGATAATACCATCGATGTGAGGGCTGTTGAAGTAGATGAGAGAATGAGGCTTTTGGATGTATTAAGACCATACAAAACTAGGTTTCAACAACTTTAGAGCTAAATATCTGGAATGCAAGAGGAGGTGAGAGTGGAGCGGGGTTTCATGCAGCACTAGCATGGTGTGGATTAAAGTGGACCTTTGCATTGTATTGGAGTTATTGATTATACTGGGACATCTGAGCTTGATGTTATTGTTTATGTGAGCTAGTGGACTGAAGTTGGATATGTATTTTTTTCCATATTATTAGGACATGCTTGTGGCATTGGATATGTCCGCTACCATGCAGAAGCCTCATGCACTAGGTTGCACCACCTTGTTTCTTTCATCTACATACTCGGCATTGACTTAGCATCAAGAATCGTTTTTCCTAGCTGTGCTGAAGCCTAGTCTCAAATGTTGCAAACAATTTGTGTTGTAGTTTATTAAATTGATTTGTGTCTTTAAATGTGTACCTTTTGTACTAAATTCTTCTATCAGTTATAGAAAATGCATACAAAATATTTTGTCCCGACATATATGTTATAAAATACATAAGCCAGTTATATGTCTTTAAGTAATGCATTTGTTTACAATTTGTGCTTTTCTTAAATATAATGGTTGTTCTATAATATGTCATTTGTCAAATAACTTCAGTTTTTACTACTATCAAAATCTATACAACTTTTGACAATCTTTTCAAATATTGCTCAAGGTCTTTCAAAAAAATATCCAAGGTAGCTTTTCATATCGTGTTCTTCAAAAGTAGGAACAAATTTTCATATGTATTGAGAAGAATTTTCTTTTGGCCATGTAAAAAATAAGAAGTTTCTACTCAAAACCTCGATTGTAAAATATATAGCATGATGATAGTAATATAATTGAACTTGAAACTCTTTCCAATTAAACAATGTAAGATATCCATTTTTTCTTAGCACTTAACTTTTTTTTAATTATTTAATTATTTAATTTATCCTCTAACTATTTTCCTTGCTCTTCCAAACAATGATGCCTGAATATTAGTTGTTATGATTGGTAAATAATCTAAAACAATGATTTAAATATGTTATAAATTTGCATAATTATTTGTTCCGAAGAGCAACTTTTAATATTAATGAGGTGCACATAGTCAGATTTTAACCTAAAATGTGGTTGATAACTTAAACTTATTCTTAGCAAAAAACATTTGTATTTAAAAAAACAAAGTGCAATACGTTATAAGCAAAAATAACTCTTTGTTTACCAAAATAGATAGTGAATAAGTAAGTTCATTGATTCGAGTCCTAGTTTTGTCAAAAAATAAAATTGTGTGTTTTCAGCTTGTGTATTTTTTAGTAATCTTACTGTCGGCAAGTACATCTTTTAGACATTTATTACTCACGTTTTACTGTCATATTTACACATATTATATTTTTTTTAATCTTATTCTATATAATCATGAAATAAAATCTTTTATATATACCATTATTTTGTGAAATAAAAGGTCACCTGTGATAATTAATATAAAAAAAAGAGTTCCATTATTTTATAATAATTTATTTATTAAACAATTTTAATGTAAATTTCGATTAACTAAACGAACATTTTATTCCGGTTTTCATTTTCTTGGAGGACAAATAATTTTCTCATATTGAATTCTCTAAAAAAAGTAGATGATAAACCATTCTAAATTCATAAAAATAGTTATTTTTAAAGTATTTTACTTTGCTTAACTAAAATTAATAGGAAAGTAGTTTTTTTGTTTTGAGTCATTTGCATTTATATGAAGAAAAATGCCTCCATCTTCATAATCTATGCATGTCATCTATATAATGGTTTTTTATCAAGTTAATAATTAATCAACACTACAAGCAAAATTAAGCGGCTATTTTCAGAACTCATTATATATTTAATTCAAATGTACTTTTATATACATGTACATATGTCAATGATTATTAAATCAATGTGATGATGATAGCAACTGACATTTAGGAGTTTGACTTTGAAATTATAACATTTTGCATTTATGTACGAAGTATATGAATTTTTCATATTTATGTTGTTTTCTTTATGCAATTTGCGAGTTATTTGTAACATTTATTTTGCCTTTCACGTGTAAAGCGCACATCAAATATTTTTCGTTTCGCACAATTACTTTCTTTTGTACTGATTTTTATTTTGCTTGCATGGAGCACTTGCATTTGGTACTTGATACATAGTATTTTTCAAAATTAACAATATTTGACCACTACAGCTTTGGAAACAAAATTTTAGAGAAAGTATTTTCAGTACTTTGCATCAAGTTAATTGCTAGGTGAAGTTATTAGTGTGTGAAACTATTTTTACTGTTAGATTAATCTTTGCAAGAGCTTAATGTATTATGAACAGAAGATAGCTTTTAATATCTAAATGAATAACTTGGTGTGTCAATAAATCACATGAGGATTTGTTCAACCCCCACCTTGATTTTTTTGCAACTTAAAAAACTTTATTTGTATCTAGTCTATTTACGCAACGGATTGTGGTACAAATCCAAATCCAAATCTTGAAATGTCCATAGATTATAAATCATATCAAAATCCAAGTCATAACCTATCAAAACGGTCAACAAATATGCAATATACTACTTTTATCAGTTTATTTATGTACTAATTATTCGAAAAGATTGATTTATGCTAGCGTTCTTAAGTCTGCGTCAATTACCGAGTCTTGTTCACTTTTGGTTTGAAGTTTTTAGTATTCTACATTATTAGCTCTTAACTTACGCAGTTTGAGTAATAGTTGGACTCTATGGATTAAGAATAAAAGAGTAATCCTTTATTCAAGGAGAGAACTCAGTTTAATGTCTCATATTTCAAGCCTAAAATCTTAGAACCCATCTAGAGACCTCACTATGGAACTCTATGGAGAAATCAAAGTGCACAAAAATTGCATTATTAATTTCCAAGCTTATTTCTACTTTTTAAAACAGCAAAAAAGTGTACTATGATCTAAAAATAAATTGCCATATACATTTAACTATATTGCTGTATGCTTAAATATTTAGACTTTTACAAAATTTAAAAGGTTCTATTTTAGATTTATTATACCTAATTTTCATGAAGTAAGAATAAGGTTAACTCCAACATAAAAGATTGTTGTGATATTATCATATGGGTAAGAGGCCATCGGCTCTATAAAGCTATCAAATTTACAACATACTATCGGCCTGATAAAGCTATCGAATGTACAAAGTACTACTGGCTCTATAAAGCTATTGAATATACAAAATGCTATCCGCCTTACAAAGTCATCGAGTGTATAAACTTCCATGGTCTTATAAAGCCATTGTGGGGATATTGAGCTTTCGTCTCTATAAAGCTATCATGTGTGTAAAAAGTAAGACCATCTAGTCTATAAAAAAATGCTATCGAGTTTATAAAGGAGATGCTACCAATCCATAAGAAGAAATACTATTGAGTTTATAAAAGGAGATGTTATCAAATCTGTAAGAAAAGATGCTATAGTGTGCATAAGGGAGGTGCTCTCGAGTTTATAAAAGGAGATGCTTTTAAATATATAAGAAGGAATGCCATTGTGTGTACACAAGAATATTCTATCGATTTTATAAGAGGAGACGCTATTGAATCCATAATCTATCATCCTTACAAAGATATGGGAATTCTAAAGCTCTCGGGGTCTGAAAAGTGCTATCGAGGAGTAAAAGTTGAGACTCTATCGGAATTGTACAATTTGTACACATGCCAACACTCAAGTTGGATTTTTTTGATGCTTCACCCGAATGGATAAGTAATAATGAAGCAGAAAACTATCTCAAGAATGTCATCCTGCTCATAACTCAAGGAAAATCACAATCAAAGCTGGTGAGGCTAATGCGACACAGAGTTGCATCTCGGGCTGCAACAATGAGTGGTGGACTGAATTGTAGTGAACTGAATTTAATCAATGTATTCGTATTTAACAGTAGAATTTTCTACCAATTTCAATTGTAAATTAAGTTTTTAGAATCCTTTAAACCTAATATTGATAAGCGAAACTAAAAACTAATGGCATAACTACAAATTAGTGCACGATGTCCCTGAAGTGTGGGGTTTACATGATACTCGATCATGCTTCCGGCATCATGAGAAAGTTGATCGTTTCGGTACATAGAAATCATTCAACCTTGTTTTTCTAAAGGTAAAATACATATCAGGTTAAAATCCAAATTAGTACATAATGGTATCAAAGACAGCATATACAGTTTATTTTTACTAGATGAGCATGAATAGCAGCTCTCACAGTATCGTCATTCATCTATCTAGTTGCAACTTCATCATCCTACCCTTGGTAAAATTAAGCCATGCATATCACATTATAATTGTTTAAGGGTGGTAAAGTATTATGAAGTATGCTCATTTCTAGTCCTATGTAAGACATATATTAATGCTTAAAATCCAAAGTTCATCTTTAAAAGCAGTTTGTTTTTTTCTTGGATATATATAACCTGTATATAAATAAAAATGAAACATACTATGCATGGTACTGAACTACTTTTAAACTCAGGCCATGTAGTTACATGTCCTGGTTTCACCGGAGCTCTCAATGGCTAGATACGACCAAATTTCTCTTTCTAACAAGAAATGTTTTGCTAGTCTCTCCTAATTTTCTAAATCTATAAGGCAATTTTATATTATCATTTACTACAGTAAATTTTCCATTATTGTAAATTTATTTAGGACTATGGTAGCAAGGCTCAATAATGTGCTTATGTTCAGCCCATCAAGTTCTTGATCCATAAGAGTACAGGTAATTAGATCTGTTTGTTCAATGTTTTTTCCGGTAAAAAGTAGGAGATGATACTGCAGTAAATTTAAAATTACCCCTTCAACTCGGTCAAATATTTCTTGGCATTTATCATTCTCATTATGTGAGAAACTCCACTAAGTATCATACGCATAAACAAAATAGCAACATGTATATAAAAGTGATACTTTGGATGCGTTCGTAGGCATAAACTAGCTAGTTCAAATGCAAACATTTGATTAGCATAAATTATTTATTAATAGTTGTTAGTATGGTTACGTTGACTTGTAATTTTCATCGGTTGTTAAAGACAACTATAAACTAACCTAGTTGTAAATTAATATTTGCAATGATAATGCAATGAAAGTTGTTGAAGGAATCTAACAATCAAATATTAAACACAACTAGTTATCAAATATTAAACATTAGTCTTAATTATATTATAATAATTATTAATTATTTGTCTTTATTATTAATTGTTAGTTATATAATAGTAATTATTAATTACTAATTATTAAATACTACTTCTTATTTATTTATTATTAATTATTATTTATTACTTCTTAATTATAATTGAATATTAAATATTAAATGTTAATTATTATGTAAATTTTATTAATTATTAATTATTAAATATTAATAGTAATTATTAATTATTAACTACTATATATCTAATATTAGTTATTAGTTGTTAACTATTAATTATTAATTTCTATTTATTACTTCTTATTTATTAACTATTAATATTAATTATTAAAAATTAATTCTTATTTATTAATTATCAATTATTTCTATATAATTATCAATTATTATTTATTAATTTTATATTAATTATTAATTATTCAATAGTAATAATTAATAGTAATTATTTCATATTTTAAATTGACATTATCTAGCAATAATTGTTATTTATTATTACTTTTTAATTATTACTTATTAATTATTATTATCATTTAATCATAACTATTAATTAATTATTACAATGTGCAAACGGAAAAGGTTGTAATATGCATCTATTACAACTGACAAAAAAAGAGTTGTTAAAAATAGACATCTATTACAATTAGCAAAAAAGAACGATTGTAATAGGTAGCTATTACAACTGGTAATATAAAAGAGTTGTTAAAAATAGGTATCTGTTAACTCCTATTTCTGAAGCGACCTAAGACTTACGCGACTTAACGACCTAAAACTTAGGTCACCTAACGACCTAAGCGCGCTAACGACCTAACGACAGCAGCGACCTAAGATCACAAAGCATTCCGCGACCTAAGGTCTTTAGCGACCTAGTGCTTCGGTTCTTCAGCGACCTATGAAGTGCACCGACCTAGCGACCTATAGGAAGTTCCAACCTAACACACTCAGCGACGTAACGACCTAAAGTCTCAAGCAACCTAACGACCTAAAGGCCAGAGCGACCTAAAGGATGGAGCGACCTAACGAGTCAACAGGCAAGCGACTTAACAGCTAAAGAAGGAAACGGCCTAGCGACCTAATGACTTAACGAGCTAAGTTATAGGTCGCGTCAACTTAGGTCGCACCACCAGACCACTCAACATAATTAAGTTGCTCCTTTTCCTAGGTCGCACACGACCTACCACTTGTCACCTTGTTCAGTCAGATCAAGTGCATCCTATCAAGCCGCAGACCATGCCCCTTAGGTCGCTCGCGACCTAAGTCCTACCTTAAACCGTTCACGACCGATGACTTGTCACGATTTTCGAATGATATGCAACTGTTGAGTCGTAGCTCGTGTTTCCTAGATCGCGGGCGACCTACGACCTATCTTAGGTCGTTCACGATCTAACACCTATCCAGAATTCACCTATAAATACGCCCATAGCTCCAACATATGGGGGACTTTTGGCCGATCTCTTGAAGCGCCCATACTCTGCTGAATTCTCGACTCACTCAACACTTCAAGTACGAAAGACATCTCAACTAACTTCGAGAGGAAATCTAACACAATCTACATGGATTTAAAGGATTCTTCTACATCAAAGTTCTAGTTGTTTGTCTCATTGGAATTGTAATTGAAGATTGTTGTAAAAGTTGTAATCAATTCAGTAATAAAGAGAGTTAAAGTGGATGTAGGCTTACCCTAAGCCGAACCACTATAAAAACTGTTGTTTTTTCTGTTTTTTCTGTAATTTCTCTACTTGTTTGTGATTCCCGTGTACACGGGTGGTGCTTTCACCAACTTCAATCTACACCGGGGTGTTAGCGTATGATTTTTACGTTAACATTTTTGGTGCTTTCACTGAGAATCCAACTCAGGAAACTTACACCATTCCTCCGCGAAGGATTGTTGAAAGGATTTCTTTTAAAACCAGAAGTTTATTGGAAATAATGGCTCCTGGGAGAAAACGAAGTTCTGTAAGATCCGACAATGTTCAAGAGAATACTGCTACCTCTCCTCCTTCAAGCCAAGCAGCTCCAACTGTTGGAGTTACACGAGCAGAATTGGACGCCATAGTTTTGGGATTGAATCAGCAATTGAATGCTCAGAATGCACAGTTGGAAGCCCAGAATGCCCTGATCTTGAGTAAGTTGAATGATCTACTAGGGGCAAATCGTCAACCGGTTAATAATGGTGGGAACCCTACTGTGGGAGTTCAGGATGTTGAAGGGAACATTTCTCAAAGAGCCGCAGACCCTATAGAAAGGACTCCTCTTCAAGCTGGAGGATCAAGGCCGAGCCGACCCTCCGTGAATGATTGTCAAGGCAGAATTCAGAGAGAGTGGCTGATGTGTGCCCTCCAGAGCCTCTAAATGATGAAGAGTATTTTTCGGGGATGGTTCGTCAAATCATGAAAGAAAGTATGCGAAGAGATGAAGATGAGAAAGAGTGGGGATTTGCTCCAAGCAAAACTCCATTCACTGAAAGGATTTTGAAGGCAGAATTCCCAAGGAAATTCGTTCCCCCTACTATCCCAGCTTACAAGGGGACGAGTGATCCAAACGAGTTTCTGTATAAATACGACTGGCATATGACAGGTGCCAGGGCGTCTGTTGAAATTAAATGCCGATACTTCCCGGTTTATCTTGAAGTTGTAGCTCTATTGTGGTTTACGAAGCTGCCGGTCAGGTCCATCGATCAATTCTCCGATTTGACCAGGAAGTTCAAGGAGCAATTTCGATTGTATGCTTCTAAAGCAAAAGACATAATGTCGCTGTCAAGTCTAGAGAAAAATCCGGGAGAATCTATCAGGTCGTTCTTGAATTGCTTTAACATAGCATTGGTTGAGGTAGATAATGCTGAGCCACGCATGGTCCTGACATACTTGATGAGGGCGATTGACAAATCGAGTGAATTTGGAAAATGGTTGGAAATGAAAGAACCAAACTCACTTGACAAATTCTATAAGAAAGCGGATGAATTCATGCGCTTGGAAAACCTTTAAACACCGGCTAAAGTGGTATCAGCTGAAGCTGGGAACAATGGTGCTCCTTCGAACAAGAAAGAGCCTAGCACTCAGAAAAGGGGAAACGATGGTGGAAAGAAACAAGGAGACGCTAAGAAAGGTCATTCTTTCAATTTCACACCCTTGACTAATACCCCTGAAAACATCTACTTTGCAACCAAAGATGATGTCAATTATCCGACACCACCTAAAATGAGAGTTGCGATTAAGATGGAAAAAAGTGGAAGGTTCTGCCGGTTCCACAACCAGCCCGGCCATGACACCAACGAATGCCACCAGTTGAAGGAGGTAATTGAACAACTCTTGAAGGAAAACAAACTCCAGCAGTATGTGAAAAAGAACAGAAATGCCCCAGCTTCATCAACTCAAGGACAGCAAGTTCCCGCTCACCGTCCTGGCTCAAGTGAGAAGGCCGTGGAACATGAATCGGAAAGGAGTGTCATCAATATAATAACTGGAGGACCTCACCCAGCAGGAAAAAGCTGAGGCAAGATGGAAAGGTATGCCCGGGCCTTGAAGCATGTACCAGCTGAAGAGAATGTTTTTGTTTTAGAGAATGATGCGCCTTTAAAGCAACAAAAGACTTCCACATATGATATTGTGTTCAATGCCAGGGATTCTTTGGGTATCGAGGCTCCGACCATAGATCCTTTGGTCATATCCGTTGGTATTGGGCCGGCAACTGTGAGAAGAGTTCTAATTGATTGTGGAGCTTCATGCAACATCCTCTTCAAGAAGACCTTTGATCAAATGAAAATTCCAATGGCCGATATTCAAGCTTCGTCACTTAAAATTGCTGGGTTTGCTGGAGAACCCAAACAGCCGATTGGGAACATAGATTTGTTTGTAGAACTTGGAAAGGGACTGAGGAAGGTAGCTCGAAGCAAACCTTTATAATTGTAGAAGAATTCTCTGCCTATAATGCCTTTTTAGGCCGACCAACTCTCGCTGCATTCAAAGCTGTTCTTGCTCCATGGTGTTTGACTCTAAAGTTCCCCACAGATAATGGAGTTGGTGTGATTAAGGGAGACCAAGATGCGGGGCGAGAATGTTACTTTGCAGAATTGCGGGAATCAAGGAAAAGAGAAATGGGAAAAGGTGCGACGATTCTAGTCCGCATCAAAGAACCAACCTTGTAGCAATTACAGGGTGGACCCTGCACTGGTGAATGTAGTGGGGCACGAAGAAAGATGGATCCAAGGAAAGCCAGTGCAGGGGAGAATGGAGTGGTACCAGTAGAGGTAACAGTGCCGGTGCCCGTTGACCCAAAGGACCCAAACAAAGTACTTAATGTGGGTTCGCAGCTCAACACAACAGTTCAGAATGTTCTGATTTCATTTTTGAAGACTAATTTGGATGTATTTGCTTGGACTTATGCTGACATGTGCAGAATATCCCCAGAGATTGCAGTACATACTCTGAAGATTGATCCAAAGTTTACACCAGTGAAATAGAAGAGAAGGACTCAGGGTCCTGAAAGAACGGCAATGTTAAAAGAAGAAGTGGATCGGCTCATGGAGAACGGGTTTATTAGAGAATCTACTTATCCAAATTGGTTCTCAAATCCAGTGCTGGTGAAAAAGGCTAATGGAAAGTGGAGAGTATGCATTGATTTTTCAGATCTGAACAAAGCCTGCCCCAAAGACTGTTTCCCGCTGCCCAGGATCGATCAGTTGGTGGATGGGACGGCGGGACATGAATTGTTATCTTTTATGGATGCATACTCCGGATATAACCAGATTATGATGCATGAGCCAGATCAAGAGGATACTAGTTTCATCACAGATGTTGGACTCTACTACTACAAGGTCATGCCTTTCGGACTCAAGAATGTAGGGGTAACTTACCAGAGGCTTGTTAATGCCATGTTTAAACCACAGATTGGCAAGACAATGGAAGTTTATGTTGATGATATGCTAGTAAAGTCTAAGAAAGCAGTGGACCATATGGATCACCTGGCAGAGTTGTTTGCAGTACTCCGCAAGTACCGAATGAAGCTTAATCCCCTGAAATGTTCATTTGGAGTGGAGTCCGGAAAGTTTTTGGGTTTCATTGTGAGCGCTAGGGGCATTGAAGACAATCCAGCTGAGATCACTGCCCTGAGAGAGGTTAAGGCTCCTAGAACGAAGAAGGAATTGCAAAGTCTTAATGGAAAGGTTGCTGCTTTGAGTCGGTTCATTTCCAAAGCTACTGACAAATGCATTACATTCTTTGATGCTCTGAAGAAAGGAAGGAAAAACTTTGAGTGGACTCCTGAATGTCAGAAAGCATTTGATGAGTTGGTTCGTCATATGGAAGTGCCTCCGATACTTTCAAAGCCTGACAGTGGTGAAGATCTCTTCGTATATTTGGCAATTTCGTCTCATGCTCTCAGTGCAGTGTTGGTACGGGAAGACGCAAGGATTCAACGCCCAGTCTATTACATTAGCAAAAGATTCACTGGGGCAGAGATGAACTATTCAAGATTAGAAAAGCTCGCCTATTGTTTGTTGATCGCATCAAGAAAATTAAGGTCGTATTTCCAAGCTCATCCCATCAAAGTCCTCACTGATCAACCTCTAAAGCAAGTCCTATTCCATCCTGAGACTTCGGGCCGTCTTTTGAAATGGAATATTGAACTCAGCCAATATGACATCATTTACCATCCCCGAAAAGCAATCAATGGACAAGCTTTGGCAGATTTCATCGCAGAATGTACGGATAAGGGTGATAGTGAGGAAGAAGTCATTGATAGCATCCCAATCCAATGGAAATTGTATGTCGATGGCGCAAGGAATGATTACTGTTCCGGAGCAGGGGTTGTCCTTGAAACCCCAGAAGGGCGACCACTATGTTATGCGCTGAGACTAGAATTCCCTTCGACAAACAATGAAGCTGAATATGAAGCTCTCATTGCTGGTTTAAGGATCGCTAAAGAACTAAATATCAAGGCATTACAGATCATCAGCGATTCTCAACTTATTGTTTGTCAAGTCAAGAAGGAATTTCAAGCTAAAGGAGGGAATTTACCAGCCTATTTATCTAAAGCCTAGGAGCTCCTTCAAGATTTTGACCGTTATTCGATAAACCATATCCCCCGAGAAGAAAATATGAAGGCGGATTCTCTCGCGAAGTATTCAAGTACTGGTGAAGCTCAACTATTAGGGTTAGTTCCCGTCGAAGTCTTGTCAGCTCCAAGCACAGTTGAAATGGATGTTGATTGGATTATGAATGTATCCCAAGAGCAAGAATCATGGATGACTCCGATACTAAAATATCTACTCGATGGTTCTCTGCCAGAAAATTCAAAAGAACGACAAAAGCTTATGAGGAAAGCCTCCAGATATATAGTTCAAGATGGTCGTTTGTACAGACGAGGATTTTCAATGCCATTACTCCGATGTGTGACAAAGGAAGAAGCTAAGACAATTCTAACTGAAGTACACGGAGGGGAATGTGGGGATCATATAGGTGGTCAAACTTTAGCAAAGAAAATCCTCCGTTATGGATACTTTTGGCCAGAAATTAATCAGGATGCTGCTGACTATTCCCGAAAGTGTGATAAATGCCAAAGATTCGCTAAAATTCCTAGAGCACCTTCCACTGAGCTAACACAAATGGTCAGTCCATGGCCGTTTGCCATATGGGGAATAGATCTCATTGGGCCTTTGCCAACTGCCAAATCAGGGACTAAATATGCTATCGTTGATGTTGATTATTTTACTAAATGGGCTGAGGCCGAACCATTGGCCACTATTACCTCTAAGAAAATGATAAGTTTTGTGACTAAAAATATCATTTGCAGGTATGGTGTGCCTCAGAAGATAATCACAGACAATGGTACTCAGTTTGAAAGCGAGGAGTTCAAAGATTTTTGCAAACGATTCAAGATCCGAAAAAGCTTCTCAGCAGTGGCTCATCCGCAGGCAAACGGGCAAGTGGAAGCAGTAAACAAAATCATCAAATCAACCATCAAAAAGCAGCTGGAAAAAGCAAAAGGTGGTTGGGTCGACAAGTTACCGCTTGCACTATGGGCATACAGGACCACTCACAAAACTGTGACTGGGCATACTCCATTTTCATTGGCATACGGATCAGAAGCGATGATTCCAGTGGAAACTGAAGTCCCCTCACATAGAAGGATCCATTTTGATCAAAGTGAGAATGAAAAATTGCAACTGGAAGCACCTGACCTTCTCGATGAAAGAAGAGAAGAGGCAAGGCTTAGAATTGCAGCTCACCAGCAAAGAATAGCCAGGCACTTCAATTCCAAAGTTCATCAGCGCAGCTTTGAAGTTGGAGACTTAGTCCTGAAGAGAATTATGACAGCCATAGGTGTGTTTGGGCCAAACTTGGAAGGACCATATGTTATTGGTGCAAAGCTTCTTGATGGCACATTCAAACTCACAACTGTCGAAGGAGAACCAATCCCAAGAGCTTGGAACAACAATCATTTGCGTCCCTATTTTACTTGAAAACATTGCTGAAATGTTGTAAAAGAATTATGAATATATTATTCTTGTATTGAAAGCAGTTGTAAAGCAAGTGAATAATGAAAAGCTATAAAGTGGATGTAGGCCCAACTTTTGGCCGAACCACTATAAATCTTGTGTTCTCTACTATTATAAACTGCTTTGTTTTATTTCGACATATAAAATACATTAATTGTGTCATTAAAATGTCGATTTAATAATGCAGGTCATAGAAGAAAAGCTTACCCATTGCAAGACTAAACGATCTCCGACATCATTCAGCAAGCAAACACTAAGCCATTCAAAATTTCCACACTCAAATCCTACAACAGAAGTGCTTCGAACAAAAGTTAGCAATGTGGATGGAAGTGGACCATTTCTAACTAACTGCAAATGTTTGAACAAACAAACAACCAGTTAAATAGCATGTGTCCACCACCACCAACTCGCTTAACTATGAAGTATATTTCTTTGGATAAGGGAAATTATTGGCAACTAAAAAGTGATGACACTTGCACAAGACAACGGGGATCGCCAACATGAATAGATGGCAAAGAGACATGGGCGAGCAAGCATCAATCAGCAAAAGACCTCTTCGGAGGCACAAGCCCTCTTCGGAGGCACAACTCTTCGGAGGATAAAGACCTCGAGTGGGCCTAGCCAGAAAAAGAGAGATCTTTCTCGATACAAAGTTGTGGAATGATCGGTCGATACACTCCCGTGAATCCGTCCAACCGAGAGAAAGAAACTCCAAACTTCCAGGCAAAAGCCCTACTCAGAGGCACACATTTCACCGAGATTGAAATAAAACTTCCAGGTGTTGAAACGTGAAAAGCCCTCATCGGAGGCCCATTTCACCACAGTTGAAATGCTAAAAGACCTCGAGCGGGCCAACTAGAAAAAGAGAGATCTTTCTCGATATAAGGTTGCGGAATGATCGGTCGATACACTCCCATGAATCCGTCCAACCGAGAGAAAGAAACTCCAAACTTCCAGGCAGTAACCCTACTCAGAGGCACACATTTCATCGTGATCGGTCGATACACTCCCGTGAAATGAAATGTGAAAAGGCCTCTTCGGAGGCCCGCTTCCCAGCGAACAGGGAAAAATAAAAGCCTCTCCCAAGGGACAGAAACAAAAAAGACCTCTTCCCAGAGGCACAACCGAACAAAAAGACCTCTTCCCAGAGGCAGAAATAAAAAGACCTCCTCCCAGAGGCACAATCGAACAGAAAGACCTCTTCGGAGGCACACGTTTCACTGAGATTGAAATAAAACTTCCAAGTGTTGAAACGTGGAAAGCCCTCCTCGGAGGCACAACTCTTCGGAGGCACACGTTTCATCGAGATTGAAATAAAACTTCCAAGTGTTGAAACGTGAAACAGCCCTCCTCAGAGGTACAACTTTCCAAAGAAGCATTTCGTCGTAAATGCAAAGCAAAGATCAAAGCCCTCCACCGAGGCGCAATAAAAAAAAAGAGAAGCCCTCTTCAAAGACGCACTTTAACTTTCAAAGGAAGAATGATTCACCTATTCTGGAAAATACTCTTCCTCAAAAGAAGTTAAAATGCCCTTAAGAGGCCCGCTTTACCACATGGAAGAATTCACTTGGTAAAATGTGTATATGCACAAAAGAAAAAGTGATATCTTCGAAGGATAAAGCATAAAAAACTCATATGGAGGGAGTTGTACTCTATTTCTAACGAGATAATATTCCTCCAAGTATGGAATAATTATTCTCCTGAAAATAAAAGTACAAGTCCCCTCAAAGTATAAAATATTGCAACGAGCTTAAGGTATAGGGGCAAAATGGTATAGCTACATACAACATGGTATAACTACATTGGTAAAATTACGCTCGAACAACATACCACAAGCTCACTGCAATATCATATAAAGAAACTTGTACAAAAATGAATAGTAAATGTATTCTCAAATACAGACAGAAGTTTGTACAAACGAAAAGAATCATTTTATTCAATACTATCAAAATTTTGTACAGATACAGGTTTCAAAATAAAAAGAAAAAGAAAAACGGAGGCCGGTACCCGCACAATCTCCGGCCAGTACATGCAAAAAGCAAAAAAGCGATATAAAAAGCACAGGACCAAAGCCATCATTTCTTCTTCCTTCCGCCTTTTGAGCCTGCGCCTGGCCGAGTGGTTAACTTCTTAGGCCGGCTTATAAGAGTAGGAGAGGAAGGGGAAAGAGATACAATATGTTCTTCTCCCGCTTGTGTCTCGCTAGCAGAAGCCTCCTTCTTCTTCTTAGAGACTCCATGCTTCCCTCTCTTCCTGGAAGAAGACCCACTACCTCGAGAGAAAAGTGTAATTAATCGTTCATCGTCGGAACCAGTTGGTTTTGGAGTCTTCTCACTCCCTTCAGTTTCTTCTCCCCTGTGTTCTTGTAAAGCAATGGGATCGTCCAAGTCTTGGAGAGCTTCTATTTGCTCCTCTTGTGATCCTGGTTGCGAGGCAGAAGGAGGAGTGACCTGAAGAGGCGGAGGAGGAATAATTGGAGGATGGGAAGTTTGAACAATGCTCGATGCTTTCTCTACAGAAGAAAAGAAGTTAAAGTCAGTAAAGAGAGGAGATAAAGGCTCGCTGAGGTTCAGGAAATAGTCAAGAAGCTCATCAAGCTCGTAAGAAACAGATGAGCAGTCTACTTGGGCAAGATTAACAGTAGAGTTACCTGGAGAAGTCGGCTCCCTGATATCAACCTCATAAGCCTGTGCTTCGGCACTCTCTTCACCTTCATCTTCGCCCTGTATACTTGTGATCTCAGTTGTAACTTTGGCCAGGGATGGAGAATGAGAGCTGGAGCCAATAATGTCGATTTCGGCCGAAGGAGAAGGCTGGACTAGAATAGTTGAAGTAGTTTTTCCTAACTGTTCCCCTTCTGCCGTTCCAGCTCTTAATTTTGCAAGTTGTTCCTTTCCTTTGGCAAGAGCAGCGCGAGCATCATCATCCAAGTAATGCTCCTCAAGAGCTGATTTGGCATAGCCAGCGCCTTTACCGCCAAGCATGTCAAGTGCAGCCTCCCACACTTCAGCCAGTGTAACTTCATATTTGGGGCCTAGGAAGGCGAGACTACCGTGCCCCAAGATGTTGTGCAGGTAAAAGTCAAACAGTGTCGAGCTAATGTTGGTCTTCGTTGCCTCGTGAGATTCTTCAGCTGCAATTTTACCGGTAACGGCCTCATCGCGCTCTCTTTCAGTCTTGGAAAGTTGAAGCTTTAGCATTTGAATTTCCGCCTCCTGAGAGTTGACTTTCTCGTGTAACTCTGTAACCTCAGCACGATACCTTCCCGCTATTTTCTGCTCAGCTTCAAGTTGTGCCTCGGCATGTCACTGAGCTGCGTGAGCATCGCGAACTTGCTTCTGAAGTACTTCTTCTTTTTGAGTATCTGTAGTAGAAGAAGTAGCAAGCTCTTGTTTAAGTTCCTCAACTTTCGCCTTAAGCTCCTCATTGTAAGTAGTGATGCTCCTCATTTCGGTATCGTGCTGCTCGAGAACCTTCTGCCATTCGGCCTTATCATTCTCCATAGTAAGCATGGCCTCTATATTCGCACGGTTGACCCTTTGAAGCTCGTCAACAAGCTTTTGCCAGTTTGACATCCTTTCAATATCAAGCCTGACGGCATCGAGATTTCGCAGCATGGCAGGCTTGTCGATAGGGATCAAGTCAAGATCGAACCGCACTCCCTTCAGGCACCAGTATGGGAACCGGCTTTGCAGAGTAGCCGGGCCTGATCCAACTTGGAATTTAGGCCTTCTGATTATTGTTTGAATGTCTGTCTTCCCGAGAGCGGGAGAGCAAGGAGGAATGTCAAGTGAGATGGGGGAAGTGACCTTTTCAAGAGTTGTAGAAGTATGCTTCTCACCGTGTCGAGCACGCTTACTTGGGTCCTCAACCATATGAATTTTTCCCCGGTCATCATGGGATTTTCTTTTGTGGGAATCGTCACCTTTATGGGAAGAATCATGGTGCTCCTCCCTTTCTTTTCTCTCATAACGCTCTTCTTGAGCCCTTCTCTCCTGAGCCTTTCGAGCGGCTCTCTCTTCATCGGTTTCTCTGTGAGCGGGTAGGTAGCGCCTATAATCATATTGACTACGTCTCCCGTAGTGCCGAAAGTCATCATAGTAGGAGCTGCTGCGTCCCATCGGAGAATCTGAATTAAAAAAGAAGAGACAAGTCTTAAAAGTTGAAAAGAAGTGTAACTTTAGAATCTTCAAAGTATAGAGAGTTAGGAGTATAAAAGTGCCGAAAGATTCTAAGTGTGTGTAATGTGCAAGCTACGCGCATCAAACTACGAACCGCTCTTTGATCGCGGAGTAATCGTAGGAGTAGTAGTTAACGTCAACTCTTGAGTCGACGGAGTCTATTGCAGAGTAGAAGTCGCCTCAACTACTGAAGAAGAAACCCTGGTGGTGACGGGGTCGTCTTTAAAGAGCTTCTGTGAAGTGACAAACAGGTCGCTCAACCCTTCAAAAGTGTCGTCTCCACTATGTTTGACAGGGCTTGTTTTCCCAGCTTCTTCATCACCAGACTTCTTTGAATGTGGAGGAGATTCCTAAGGCTCTTCTTCTTCAGTGATCAGGGCAAGTTTGCCAGATGACCCCGCGACATCAATAGAAGTGGAGCACTTCACTAGAGAAGCCTCAGACGCAGGTTCTTTCGGTATGGGTGCATCGGTAGAAACTGGGGCATCCAATGCTTGGGCTGGGGAGTCTGGGACTTCATGAGGGTGTGTAGAACGAGAGGTATGCAAAAGTCCGTACTGATGCAAAATTCATCTTTCAACAGAAATTGAATGCTTCTCTCCTCAACTGGCACGACCATAAGCCTCTCAAATGTTGGTTTATGACTGGAATCCCTAGAAGGATGAGGAAGCGCTGAAAAATAAAAGGCGAAGTTAACATTTGAAAACTCAAGCTATGAAAAGCTCAGAGAAAAACATCAGGAACAAAGATAAATGCTCTTACTTCCTACTCTCCAGGTAGCATAGAATCCCGGAGGACAGCGAACGAAGAAAAATTGACTTAGAAAACTGTGAGCACTTTCGGGAAGGCCGATTATTAGTTTACGATTCCTAGCGCTTCTCACAAGAATGATGGAGGGATGGTCTTTATTTTTTGCAAACGTGCACAAATAGCAAACTTCATCAAAACTCGGAAGGCGATCCAGTGTCCTTCCGAATAGCACACATAACCCCATCAGAATAGCATAGCCATTGGGGTGCAGCTGGAAGGGGGAGATAGCTAGTCGGAGAAGAAGCCGTTGAAGAAAGTCGTTAAAAGGAGGGATAGCTCCACTCGTGCACATTTGACGATTAACTGCTACAAAACCATGAGGTGGTATATCGGCAGTATCGCTTCTCTCTGGAAGAATGGCATCTGCTTCAGCAATGCCAAACAGAGCGCACAGTTGGCAGAAAACTTTGTATGTTAGTGTGGTTGAAATTCTCTCTGGAGGATTAACCAATGGAGTAGCAATTGGGAAAGTCTCTTCAGCCGATTCTGTTTCTCCTTGTTGAGAAGTCATTCTATACAAGGAACTAGACATTCAAATAAGAAGGTGCACGTTTCCTAAAAAGTGTGAAGTGTTGTGCAGAACTAACAAAAACAGAAAGCAAACATAACTGAAATTAATCTAGTTGACAATTGGTCGACTATGAGATTTCAGGACCTGTTAATATAAAACTCAAGTGTAGTGTTAATGCAAACGAATCGGCTTTAATTGGATATTTTAGCTTTGCTTTAATACTTCACTTGAATTCATTAGTTCGCAGCATTTCGTTCACACAGTTCATTTAAGTTGATTATTCTTTGTCGACTAATCTGTCATTCGATGTGGGCGGTCAATGACAGTATATTCGTCCCATTTTTCTGCAAATGTTGTATTTAACAGGTTGACAGCTTTAAAAGTTAAAAAATAATCTGCAAAGAAGTACAACAAAATTCAAGTTCAAACAATTCAGCCAAGTCTTCTCAGAATTTCACAAGTCTTAGGTCGTCCAGCGACCTAGCATAGGTCAGATCTTCCTTAGGTCGCACTGTGCAAGTTAAAAGGTTCAAGGCCTAACTCGGCCGCGACCTACAGCCTATGCCATAAAAAAGATTAGGTCGTTAATTTGTTAAGTCGTCCTGCTTGGAATTCATGTGCAAATTTGTTAAGTCCTAGGTCGTTTGAATCCCAGCGCGACCTAAAAGTTAAGTCGCAGATTCGAAGGATCCTTAGGTCGCGAGCATTTGTTAGGTCGGTCAGGTTTCTTAGGTCGCGGAGGTTTTTAAGTCGCTCAGATCTACTAAATCACTAACTTCCTCTCCACGCAATAGCTCACCATCCCGTTAAACTGTTACCCGATAACCCATTATCACTCACGACGAAATCCATTATCCTCTTCGTGAAATTCATCATTCCTACATACCACCGAATCATCCAAGAATCGATTGAAAGCATCTCCGATCCATCATGAATTCAACTCATTGGTGTGCTTTCGTGAATCATAACTAATGGCGATCAAAATCGACCACAAATTGACTCAAAAGATGAAACACGACATACAAAATTATTCTGGGGTTCGGAGATGGAAATTCATGGTTCGATGATGATCGTGGGATGGATAGAGATCAAGTGTACTTACGCAATATGATAGCAGGGATGAATCGGTGAATGATTAAACTCAAATTCGCCTTTGAAATCACGAGATTTTGTCAATGGCAGAGCAAGAAATCGGAATAGTTAAATGGAGGAGAAGCAGTAACCTAGCAAATTTATATGGGACAAAAAGTGGAAGCCGAATAGGCACACGACTTAGTACAAGTCTTAGGTCACTCACGACCTAACTCGGACAGATCGAAGCACACGACCTATGGCATAGGCCTGTACTTCGAGGGGCAAGTGTTAACTCCTATTTCTAAAGCGACCTAAGACTTACGCGACTTAACGACCTAAAACTTAGGTCACCTAATGACCTAAGGGCGCTAACGACCTAACTACAGCAGCGACCTAGGATCACAAAGCACTCCGCGACCTAAGGTCTTTAGCGACCTAGTGCTTCGGTTCTTCAGCGACCTATGAAGTGCACTGACCTAGCGACCTATAGGAATTTCCAACCTAACACACTCAGCGACCTAACGAGTCAACAGGCAAGCGAATTAACAGCTAAAGAAGGAAATGACCTAGCGACCTAATGACTTAACGAGCTAAGTTATAGGTCGCGTCAACTTAGGTCGCACCACCAGACCACTCAACATAGTTAAGTTGCTCCTTTTCCTAGGTCGCACAGGACCTACCACTTGTCACCTTGTTCAGTCAGATCAAGTGCATCCTATCAAGCCGCAGACCATGCCCCTTAGGTCACTCGCGACCTAAGTCCTACCTTAAACCGTTCACGACCGATGACTTGTCACGATTTTCGAATGATATGCAACTGTTGAGTTGTAGCTCGTATCTTAGGTCGTTCACGATCTAACACCTATCCAGAATTCACCTATAAATACGCCCATAGCTCCAACATACGGGGGACTTTTGGCCGCTCTCTTGAAGCGCCAATACTCTGCTGAATTCTCGAATCACTCAACACTTCAAGTACGAAAGACATCTCAACTAACTTCGAGAGGAAATCTAACACAATCTATATGGATTTAAAGGATTCTTCTACATCAAAGTTCTAGTTGTTTGTCTCATTGGAATTGTAATTGAAGATTGTTGTAAAAGTTGTAATGAATTCAGTAATAAAGAGAGTTAAAGTGGATGTAGGCTTACCCTAAGCCGAACCACTATAAAAACTGTTGTTTTTTCTGCTTTTTCTGTGATTTCTTTACTTGTTTGTGATTCCCGTGTACACGGGTGGTGCTTTCACTCAACTTCAATCTACACCGGGGTGTTAGCGTCTGATTTTTACGTTAACAGTATCAATTACAACTGGCAAAGAAGAGAGGTTGTAATAGGCATCTATTATAACTGACAAAAAAAATAGTTGTTAAAAATAGGCATCTACTACAACTGGCAAAAAAGAAAGGTTGTAATAGGCACCTATTACAACTGGCAATATGAAAGAGTTGTTGAAAATTAGTTTATTACAACATTCAGGAAAAAAACATTGTAAAAGACCATTATTACAACTGACATTTTATGGCAGCTGTTAAATTATAGTTGTAATAGGGAAATTTTGTTGTAGTGTCCATTCCAAAGAGGTTTCTTAGCAGCATCCAACAAATCATTTTTTTCTCTCTAACATTTGGTTCCTCTTCGACGATAACATCGTAGTTATTAATTTCAACAGTAGGGAACATTGATCATGCTGCACCTTCAACCATATGTTCTATGAGATTCGTCGTACTAACTTCATCACTAATGACCTCTATTGACTGTTCTTCGCTACGTGTTATAATTTCTCCATGACTATCCCACACCAAATGATTGGTTGCAAAACTATATTGACGCAAATGAATCCTAACCATATTCAGTACTAAATGCTTCAACAATTTGCACCTATGACATGGAAAACGAATTTCTACGCCGTTTCCAATATTACTTAAAGCAAATTCGACAAACACATTTACCCCGTTAAGAAAGAGTTTACTTATTGAGCCTTCCATTTCTCTTCTTTGATACATCCAGCTCCCATCAATAAAATAATTGACCATTTTTTCTACTGTATAACCTATGATCAATAGTAAAATAATTATTAATTAAATTCGATAGACAAATTTAGATTTTACCGTTTTTTATAACTCATTTTCGTTTATATATAAAGTTATATTTCTTGACATTTTGTTCACATTTTTGTACCTTTTGTGATGGTCGGTCATCCTACTTACCATTACAAACACAATAGTAATTACATTTTTTTAAATCATATCATTATAAACAATTTTCCAAAATTTCAGCAGCACTTTTCCCGTGTTCTTTATATCGTACACATATGCATGTACACAAGGAACGAAAAGGAAATGCCATCAAAATTTTGTGAACCGCTTATAACGATATGATTTACGAAACGTAATTACTTTATAGTGTTTGTAACTTGTCCAATACAGGGACAAATCCAACAGATATTGTATCAGATGAATATGAATATCTGTTTTGCAATAAAAACGAATATTCATGCAATGATCATACACAACAACTTGTCAGACGGGGCCCAAAATTCACTAAGGGATTTAAATTTTGTTTATATGTTACCGTTTTATTAAATATATCAAATAAAGCATATTATGCATTATTTTATTTATATTCTACTATTTTACTAAATATATAGTAAATTATATGAATTTTACTATTTCACAAAATATATAATTAATGTGTATATATACTAAATTATATACTTATCTAATGCTAATATATTTTATAAAAGATATAATTCATGTTCGTAAAATATTCGACTAATTCATGTTTGGCTAATATTTTACAAAACATACACAAAATAATTTAAATCAATCCTAACTAATCTAATGCTAACTCAAATGCGCATTTACACTAAATTATCAACATATGTATATATGTGCATATTATATATACACAAATAATTTGGACATTTGGATGGTAATAATTGTAATTAGCACTTAGTTTGGTATAATAAACAATCAATAGGTCATTAGATGCAACTATAACAAAAAATTGACACAAAATTAGAAAAACTTAAAATTTTAGGGTTTTAGGCAAAATCTGATTTTGAAGCTGCATTTGGATGAAGAGAGGTCGCTGGTGTTGATTGATGGCGTCGGAGTGTCTGCCGGTTGCTTGGGGAAGCTGGGAGCAAGAAAAGAGGAGTGGAGGAGGGTTTTGATGTTTATAGGGAGGAAGAAGATAATGATTTAGGTCTCGGCCTCGCTGTAGGTTTACATGAATATTTCCAACGGCTTCCAACGGCCGCAAACGGCTGTTTTTTCAACGGTTACCAACGGCTACCAATGGCATGTTAAAAAATAATGAGCCGTTGGTAGCCATGGGAAAGTCCCATTGGCGGCCGTGGAAAACCTATTGTGGCTATATACTATAGTTCTAGTGGTGCACATGCCTTCACGGCAATAGTGGGATCTAGTGTACTAACATTGCCATGGAGTGTTGCTCAGCCTGGATGGCTATCTGGTTTTCTTGTTCTTCTTCTATTTTCTTTTGTAACCTACTACACAGCTACTCACCTTTTGGATTGTTATCGAGCTCCTAACCCTGTTCAATGGGAGTAAAAATTATGAATATCAAGATGCCATAAAAGCATTCTTCGGTCAGCTCTATAGTTTTTGGTTGACTGATGGTGGTAAACCATATTGACCTTCATATGTCATAAGATTTCAATTACAATGTAGCGACCCGACTTCCTATCTCCAGGAAATCGCATCACTAGTGAAGAAAGAAAGGGATAGAAGAAGAAAAGAAAGAGAAAGAAGAAACATAACAACATCAGAGAACTCACAGCGGAACGAATAAAATATAATACATCAAATAAAATATTACATAATATCATAATACATCAGAGTTATACAACTTATTCAGCACATATTAGACAGTTATAAACATATGTCTAATTCATACAACTCAAGCACAAGAGCAACAGATACAACAAACACAGCGTAATCAATATATATCTACACGTCGAAGCCTTCTTCTCCATATCTCCCCCAAAATTCGTCAAGTAAATCTGAATCACTTGACTACTCATACATAATATGAGTACCCAAGAGTTTAATAAAACATAAAATAAACACTCGGGTCAGACAGGGGTCTGGTGTGAGTAAACGGGTTTAAATTTCTTAACTTTAGAAAAATCCTTTAAAAAGAAAAGGTATCACGTAAGACTTCCCACACATAAACATGGAAAAGTTTTTATCTTACGCTAACCAAAACATTTGATAGGAAATCCAGTGATATTATAATAGTGTCTAGGGTTTTCAAGTAAATAAGAAATAGCCGAAATTGTTACATTTATTAAATTCCAGTTACTAGCCACAAAAGTGGGTAATACAAACAAAACCGTAGGGTCTCGTAGGGAAAATGGGTTACCATCAATGGCAGGGCTATGGGGTACCGCCCGTCACAGTACGTGGCCTAGATCACCGTACCGAGGAGTACTCCCACTCCCCTGCAACACAAGGCCGGAACCATTCCTTACTGAACAGTCCCAAACAAGACAACCCCGGCGGTTGTCTGGAATTCAACCGCCCCACACAGCCGAATAAAAAGGGACTTCTAGACAGGGGTAAATCTTGCTCTCCAGTGGGAGTGACCCACGAAGCCTTGCTGCACCTCTCATGTTTTAGCCATTCCCGGTTGATAAGGCTTGAGGCTGCGATTACCTTTATAGGATACGTCTCTTAGAATGCTCATCGTCCGCCTGACGATGTGCTGAAAGCATTCAATCCATACAAGTTCGTTTCGAGTTCGAACGAAACCGAAGGCACTATCTCGTTGCACTCATTTTAGAATCACCCTCAGAGTCAACGACCATAGCCCTTGCACTCTAATCTCCATCTCGAATCTATAAGTATTATTCCGTAAAACTCATTACGGAATCACCCACAGAGTTATACTGACGTATAGCCCTTACACCTCGAGTCTTCACTTGCTCCACTTGGATTAACGACCTAACGTTTAATTGGAATCGATATGGTTTTTGGATATCCAAATATGGAAACCCGATCTCGGTCTCATCGAAACCAAACGCCATTTTAATGTCCAAGTTGTACTTAAGGGATTTAAACAGTTTAACTTATATTCAGGATGATATAAATAGATAGATGAATAACATTATCACTAGAGATAATTTATATAAACCATTCATCTCACAAAGCATCATATCACAACATAGATATCCAAATCATCCAATATCAACCAATCACCCAATATCAATCATCCAATATCATTTAACATCCAATATCAATCACTCCATATCAACCATTCAATACTAATCAATCTTCCATAGCAGAATTGATTAACTCTTAATCAATTTAATTAACCTCTAATTAAATTAATTACTATTCTTTAATCATTTGGATTATCCTAACTCTTGCTTCATTGATTTATTACAAATCAAATCCATTGATCATCTTCTAATGATTTTCCTAATTAATCTTCCTTGATTAATTATCTTTTAATTACATTCAATTAAATTTCCTTAACCATATTCAGTAATTAACCTTTAATTACTATCATTAATTACAAAAATTAATGATCCTTCATTAATTAATTAACTATAATTAATTACATTAATCCTTAATTAATTACAATTAATTAATCACATTTAAATTAATTACTTAAATTAATTACTTCCATTAATTGTATTAATTAATAATCTTTATCAATTAATAATCCTTTAATTAATTAAATAATTAACTTGTAATTAATCATCTCATTAACCATAAACAGTAATTAACAATTTGTAATTACTTATCTTAATTAATTAACTTCTTAATTAATTATTTCCGAATTAATTATATTAATCCTTGATTAATTAATCAAATTAATTAATCTTTAATTACTTCATTAAGTAATTATTAATCAATTTAAATTAACAATTGATCCTTAATTAATTACTTTATTAATTAATTACATTTTTAATTAATTACACTTAGTAATTAATTTTGAATTTAATCTCATTCATTAATTAATCATATTAATTAATTAACTAAAATAAATTAAGTAATTACCTCCTAATTACTTCATTAATAACTCTTAATCAATCTCTTAATAAATTACTTATCAAATAATTAATTCCATCATTAAATAATTCTTAATTAATTAATTAATTACTCCATAACCAATTATCTTTAAAACAATTATATTAATTAATTCTTAATTAATAACATTAAGTGATTATCCATCAATCACTTCCAATTAATTGCTCATATGAGTAACTTCTCTAATTACTTTCATAAGTAATTAATATTCTAATTACATTCAAAAATTAACCATTAATTACTTCATTAAGTAATCACACTTAATTAATCCCTAATTAAGTGATTATTATAAATAAATAAATAATTAACTAATTATTTAAAATTAATTAAACAATTAATTAATTAATTAATTATATTTAGAAATCCTTAATTAATTAAGAAAACATTTATCTTAATTAAACTCTTTACTTATTTACAAATCATGTTAAGTATTCTTAAGTTCAAAACAAGATAAATTGACCATATTCATCTTCATAAATAAATTATTTGAAATTAATCAAATTTTTATAACTTAAAAACCAAATATTCTATTTGGTTTTGAGAATCTTAGAAATTTACCTTATTTGGAAATAAACATTTAGGTACCATCTTTAAAAGTTTAAAATACTTTAATTTTCAAATTTTAACTTATTCATTTTCAAAAATAATTTGAAACTTTGTTATTAACATTACTTTTAAAACTTAGTTTTAAATTTTTATTTAATACTTAAATTCAAAAACACTCTTTCTAAATTAAAATTCAAACTCTAATTAAGTTAAATTACTTTTATAGAAATCATCTTAACACTTAATTTTGAAAGTACATTCGATTTACATTTTTAAAGTTTGATTAACTTAATTTCCAAAACAGGAAGTTTTAAATTTTGAAAATTTGTTTCCTAAAAAAAACATGTTTATGATTTAAATCTTACTTCTATTTGGTTTTGAAAATCTTACAACCTAAGCTCGAGTTACTTAGCAACCTTACCTTCAGTTTATTCAACAACAAGTTGAATTAGTTCTTAATAATTTATAGTACTAACCCGAAGCTCACTATCTAAAACACGCGAGCAAACACGGTATCATCCCGAGCCTACCCAAGCTAATAACCCAACCATCTTCCCGAATCGACTCCCTGGAAACGCGATAGAATACCCGAGGAATCCTTCTTCCCCAAACTCTCTCTCCTCAACCTGATACGCCACCCACGCGTGCACGTTGGACGGTGATCCAAATGACGACGAGCCTGCCTCCGATCATCCCCACGTCACAAACGACTACGTCGAGTATTCGGTCAACCCAGATACAAAAAAACCTACTCGAATCAAAATCTCACTCTCGAACACAAGATTGCAAAGCACACGAACCACACAACTCATCATTGCCAGCCACTTTCTCACCGTTGACCAACGCCAACCCCACCACCGAGTCTCCACACCTAAGTACAACATCCACCCCAAAAACGAGCAAGCTCGGTTCAACATACTCGAGGCAATGGCTCACTGATCATGCCGAAAGTAACAGCAAACATAAACCCTAATCTCTTCAAATTCTCTTAATTCACTCATTAGAAAAATAATTTTGCATTTTTCCCAAAATCAATAGCTTATGAACAAGCTACAACCTAAGTTTCAACTCAAATTATTGAATAAAACATCCGCAGTTCGCAATAATACCCAAAATGTTCAAACTCAAATTTCTCTTGATTCCTTAAACTAGAAATCAAAATTTTTATATCAAAATTCATGATTTGCTATCCAGATTACATGCATGACCTTCAATTTAAAATTTAAGGTAGTTAAATTTTGACCAAAATTTATTTTACTGTTATTCTTCCTTTTACCATGATTTGATGCATTTTAAAAATTATGAATCTATCTTTAAATTAATGAACAAACCATGATAAACAACTTTTATTTAGATTTCCAGATCTAACATAGTTTATATTAAGGGATTTTCATTTATCCTTGGAATTTCTTAACAAAACTGTTTCTTTTCTTTTTCTTTTTTTCTGTAAAGAACAGAATAAGAAAAGGAAATAACAGTTTTCCTATTTTCAGACACAACATACATACAAACCAGTACAAATGCTAATTATCATAGCTAAATCCATCACATGCATAAACAAATACAACCACACAAGGATAAAAACTGTTTTTAAAACCAAGATTTACTCATTGATTCGAGAATGCAGAGAAGAGAATAGAACAAGCTTCACTTCTTTTACCCAGGCTTGAACAACTTTAATGTTAAAAATGTTTTTGCTTTGCTTGCAGCAGTTGATTCCTTTGCATGCTTTTAGTTTTGATTTAAAATGTTGAAATGGCAGATCTTCATGTATTTCAGGTTTAAACTTGAATTGCAGCTTGTAAATTGCAGATTGTCTTTTGCTGAAGAACTGCTTGATTCAGGTTTGATTTGTTTTGTGATAATGAATTTTAGGTAGCATTTGGTTTTTGTTTTGGATTTAGTTTCCATTTTCAGGTTTGGAAAAAATTTCTGATTTGAGCTAAAGAAACAAAGAAAAATTTGTGAAAAACTCATTTCTTTTCCTAAAAACATTTATTAAAATTAAAATGAAAATAATGCCACTTGTCATTAATTTGCACAAATGTCACAAACATAATTTTAAAGGTTAACAAGTGTTATTGAGATAATTAATAGGGTTACACATGTCTTTAAGTATTTTAATAAATTTTTTATTTGATTTTAAATGTAAATAAAAATTTACATATTTACTTTCTTAATTGATAAATACTTATATGTATATAAATAAGTTTACTTTTAAAAGAAAATATACTAAACTAATTATAATGTAAATATAATCTTATACATGTTATTTTAAATCTTAAACATTCATTTTTAATGTAAACATTTTAAAAGGAAACAAATAAAGCTTGTTTAAATTCCTTTGAAACTATTTTATTTAAAACAAACAATTTATCTTATATTAGAAAACAATTTGACAAATTTAAATTAACTTTTGAAAATATAAATTTAAAATAAAGCTTTAAATTATAAATTTCAAACACATATAAATTATCAATAGATAAAAATTAAATTTCAAAACAACTCAAACTATAACATATACATACATATACATTATAATTTGAAAGTTCATCTTTTATTTAAAAGAATAGATATTCTATTCACAATATATATCAACATATATATTATAAACAGAATAAAATTTCATTAGCTTTTGAAAAACAATTCTTGTAAAATTTTAAATTGTTAAAAAAAATATTGATTACACTTACTAGATTAAGTATTTGCTATCCTTAAAAAGATTAATTTCACCAATTTAAATTAAAATTATAAAGAAAATTTATCAAACCAATTTAATTATTATTGCAGATTATTAAATCGATATTGCCCTAAAATTCCTGGTCGTTACAATACTTCCCCCTTAAAAGAATTTCGTCCCCGAAATTTAAAGGCAAAGGTAATTTAATAACCCAGCAAAGATTTAATTTCAAACAGCAAAGTATTCCTAACAATCAATTATTAACAATCAAAGCAATCAATCATACAAACAAACATAACTAATTATCCTGACATACGTCAGAATGAAATTCTAATACTATCTCGAGTTTCCCAAGTATAAATTACCGGGAGACTCGCTCTACAGAAGCTAAACTAACAAACTATACCACCAAAATCCAAAGCTCCTTTCTTCTCTAGATCCACCAACTGAACAGAACATCAGATTACTCTCAAATCCAGCTCAACATCCCACTCCAACTGAACTACAGATTCAACAAGCAACAATGAATCATACACATACTCCCTCAGAGGTACGTGAAAGGAAATGAACTCCAGCTACCCAAACTAGCAATTCAATCTTATAGACAACAGATCTTATCTTATCAGAACACCGATAAGAAATCTCAAATGCCTCGGAACTACCCATCCAATCTTATCCAATATTAGTTCTCTGAACCAGAGAAATCTTAACAACAATGAAGTCTCCACTTCGAATTCCAAAACTCCTTATCTCGTATCTGTATAACTCGATAGACAATCCAGGGATGCCAATCTCATCCTGATCAGCTCAACCCATGCTGATATTTCCAGAAACAACTAGACCAAAGAAAACTAGCTTCTGGATCCTATTCAACAAAAAAGTCTTCCAAAATCCATCGAAATCCAGAACACAAATCCTACTACTCAAGCAATAGCAAAAGAACTTGCTTCCTTCCTTGCACAGCTACTACCTCGCTTCCGCCGCGGAACTCTGATTCTAAAATAGATGAGAATACTGTTGATGAACATGAGTACAAACTTATCCATATATCTGGGAACTTTGTTCATCAAATCCATAAAAATCTGTGTAACTCATCTAACTCAGTCACACAACCTTATTACAGAATCCAACTCAAAAACAAGATCTAACCAAATCCAAATCCAGAAATTACATTCTTGAGCTGCTACACCAATCTCTACTAGGCTAACCACCAAATTTCTTCTGGAATCAAAATAATATAGAACTCAACTCCAAATGCAGACAAACTTCTGATTAAATCAGTAGCTCCTACTTCCATATGAGAATCCTTAGTCTCAAACAAAGATAACCCAAGATAATTTCAACCAATCGCAAGTCACTTTTGCGATCCTTCCTAGTTTGAATTCCAAAGAAACTGTCCTCTCTTTACCAATTAGAACAGCTCTAAACTTTTCCAAACAAGGTTAACTCTTCAAGATAACTTCCACCAACTGCTCGAGCTGCTAAAAGAAGAACCACAAGATTCCAGAACCATCGGAGAAACAAGCTACTCTGCAGCTTCCAAACTCAACTTCGATGATACTGCCAAGCCAACAGACCTTCTTGTCAGCACACCGATCACTCCGAGTTGAACTGCTACCACAGCTATCCAAGGACTTCTAATCCAAATGCTACTCGGAAACCAAAACCATCTATAAACCACACAACTGACTTCCAAGATGGCAGAAAACTTCTCAAGAAACTTGGACTCCAAACCAAGCATCAACACCTCACACTCCTTAAGGAATGACAAATGAGGCCATGCCGAAACGAAACAACTCATAGACCTTACCCTTATATTCCATAACAACCAATCTCCTTGCTGAAGATCCAGATAACTACTACACAGAAGAGTCTTCCCTGAGGCAGGTAAAGACTGCTCCTCAACCAATCTAAAACTGCTTCAAGACGAAACACCTTCGGAAATATCCAGGAATACCGCGTCTCATCTCGCAGTTATCGAGATACCATCACTTACTACTGCACTACCATCAAGTCCAAACTCAAGAATAATTCGCTCACCCGAGCGAAATCCAAACTTACACTTCAAAGATAAACTCCGAATCTTCAAAAGATTTCCTTCGGATATCAGAGAAATCCTTACTCCAAACAACAAATCTCACTCGAGACGGTATTAGGTCTACAGTCTTGACAAATACTTCCAACCTCAAACATAAGGACTTCTTCTATTAGTGGTAGTCGTGTTACACACAAACACCACTACTCCACTATCTACCTCTAAAACTTATGTTGGAAAATCCGTACAGATAACCCAACAGATCAGGTAGATATAAATATATATATATATAGTTATATACAAAAATTACAAGTACGCTCTCTCAAGGAAGACACCACTACAGAGCCTAGGTATTCACTCAACCTAACGCTCCCTAAAGAAAGACACACTTCATAGCTTAGGTATTTGCTCAGCCTAATGCTCTGATACCAACTGTAGCGACCCGACTTCTTATCTTCAGGAAATCGCATCACTAGTGAAGAAAGAAAGGGATAGAAGAAGAAAAGAAAGAGAAAGAAGAAACAGAAAAACATCAGAGAACTCACAACGGAACGAATAAAATATAATATATCAAATAAAATATTACATGGTATCATAATACATCAGAGTTATACAACTTATTCAACACATATTAGACAGTTATAAACATCTGTCTAATTCATACAACTCAAGCACAAGAGAAACAGATCCAACAAACACAGTGGAATCAATATATATCTACACGTCGAAGCCTTCTGCTCCATATATCTCCTCCAAAATTCGTCAAGTAAACCTGAATCACTTGACTACTCATACATAATATGAGTACCCAAGAATTTAATAAAACAGACAATAAACACTCGGGTCAGACAGGGGTCTGGTGTGAGTAAACGGGTTTAAATTGCTTAACTTTAGAAAAATCCTTTAAAAAGAAAAGGTATCACGTAAGACTTCCCACACATAAACATGGAAAAGTTTTTACCTTACGCTAACCAAAACATTTGATAGGAAATCCAGCGATATTATAATAGTGTCTAGGGTTTTCAAGTAAATAAGAAATAGCCGAAATTGTTACATTTATCAAATTCCAGCTACTAGCCACAAAAGTGGGTAATACAAACAAAACCGTAGGGTCTCGTAGGGGAAATGGGTTTCCATCAATGGCAGGGCTACTGGGGTACCGCCCGTCACAGTACGTGGCCTAGATCACCGTACCGAGGAGTACTCCCACTCCCCTGCAACACAAGGCCGGAACCATTCCTTACTGAACAGTCCCAAACAAGACAACCCCGGTGGTTGTCCATAATTCAACCGCCCCACACAGCCGAATAAAAAGGGACTTCAAGACAGGGGTAAATCTTTCTCTCCAGTGGGAGCGACCCACGAAGCCTTGTTGCACCTCCCCTGTTTTAGCCATTCCCGGTTGATGAGGCTTGAGGCTGCGATTACCTTTATAGGGTACGTCTCTTAGAATGCTCATCGTCCGCCTGACGATGTGCTGAAAGCATTCAATCCATACAAGTTCGTTCCGGGTTCGAACGAAACCGAAGGCACTATCTCGTTGCACTCATTTTGGAATCACCCTCAGAGTCAACGACCATAGCCCTTGCACTCTAATCTCCATATTGAATCTATAAGTATTATTCTGTCAAACTCATTACGGAATCACCCACAGAGTTATACTGACATATAGCCCTTACACCTCGAGTCTTCACTTGCTCCACTTGGATTAACGACCTAATGTTTAATTGGAATCGATGTGGTTTTCGGATATCCAAATATGGAAATCCGATCCCGGTCTCATCGAAACCAAACGCCATTTTAATGTCCAAGTTGTACTTAAGGGATTTAAACAGTTTAACTTATATACAGGATGATATAAACAGATAGATGAATAACATTATCACTAGAGATAATTCATATAAACCATTCATCTCACAAAGCATCATATCACAACATAGATATTCAAATCATCCAATATCAACCAATCACCCAATATCAATCATCCAATATCATTTAACATGCAATATCAATCACTTCATATCAACCATTCAATACTAATCAATCTTCCATAGCAGAATTGATTAACTCTTAATCAATTTAATTAACCTCTAATTAAATTAATTACTATTCTTTAATCATTTGGATTATCCTAACTCCTGCTTCATTGATTTATTACAAATCAAATCCATTGATCATCTTGTAATGATTTTCCTAACTAATCTTCCTTGATTAATTATCTTTTAATTACATTCAATTAAATGTCCTTAACCATATTCAGTAATTAACCTTTAATTACTATCATTAATTACAAAAATTAATGATCCTTCATTAGTTAATTAACTATAATTAGTTACATTAATTTTAATTAATTACAATTAATTAATCACATTTAAATTAATTACCTAAATTAATTACTTCCATTAATTGTATTAATTAATAATCTTTATCAATTAATAATCCTTTAATTAATTAAATAATTAACTTGTAATTAATCATCTCATTAACCATAAACGGTAATTAACAATTTGTAATTACTTATCTTAATTAATTAACTTCTTAATTAATTATTTCCGAATTAATTATATTAATCCTTGATTAATTAATCAAATTAATTAATCTTTAATTACTTCATTAAGTAATTATTAATCAATTTAAATTAACAATTGATCCTTAATTAATTACTTTATTAATTAATTACATTTTTAATTAATTACACTTAGTAATTAATTTTGAATTTAATCTCATTCATTAATTAATCATATTAATTAATTAACTAAAATAAATTAAGTAATTACCTCCTAATTACTTCATTAATAACTCTTAATCAATCTCTTAATAAATTACTTATCAAATAATTAATTCCATCATTAAATAATTCTTAATTAATTAATTAATTACTCCATAACCAATTATCTTTAAAACAATTATATTAATTAATTCTTAATTAATAACATTAACTGATTATCCATCAATCACTTCCAATTAATTGCTCATATGAGTAACTTCTCTAATTACTTTCATAAGTAATTAATATTCTAATTACATTCAAAAATTAACCATTAATTACTTCATTAATAATCACACTTAATTAATCCCTAATTAAGTGATTATTAAAAATAAATAAATAATTAACTAATTATTTAAAATTAATTAAACAATTAATTAATTAATTACTTATATTTAGAAATCCTTAATTAATTAAGAAAACATTTATCTTAATTAAACTCTTTACTTATTACAAATCATGTTAAGTATTCTTAAGTTCAAAACAAGATAAATTGACCATATTCATCTTCATAAATAAATTATTTGAAATTAATCAAATTTTTATAACTTAAAAACAATTTATTCTATTTGGTTTTGAAAATCTTAACATTTACCTTATTTGGAAATAAACATTTAGATATCATCTTTAAAAGTTTAAAAAACTTTAATTATCAAATTTTAACTTATTCATTTTCAAAAATAATTTGAAACTTTGTTATTAACATTACTTTTAAAACTTAATTTTAGATTTTGATTTAATACTTAAATTCAAAAACACTCTTTCTAAATTAAAATTCAAACTCTAATTAAGTTAAATTACTTTTATAGAAATCATCTTAACACTTAATTTTGAAAGTACATTCGATTTACATTTGTAAAGTTTGATTAACTTAATTTCCAAAACAGGAAGTTTTAAATTTTGAAAATTTGTTTCCTAAAAAAAAACTTGTTTATGATTTAAAGCTTACTTCTATTTGGTTTTGAAAATCTTACAACCTAAACTCGAGTTACTTAGCAACCTTACCTTCAGTTTATTCAACAACAAGTTGAATTAGTTCTTAATAATTTACAGTACTAACCCGAAGCTCACTATCTAAAACACGCGAGCAAACCCGGTATCATCCCGAGCCTACCCAAGCTAATAATCCAACCATCTTCCCGAGTCGACTCCCTGGAAACGCGATAGAATACCCGAGGAATCCTTCTTCCCCAAACTCCCTCTCCTCAACCTGATACGCCACCCACGCGTGCACATTGCACGGTGATCCAAATGACGACGAGCCTGCCTCCGATCATCCCCACGTCACAAATGACTACGTCGAGTATTCGGTCAACCCAGATACAAAAAAACCTACTCGAATCAAAATCTCACTCTCGAACACAAGATTGCAAAGCACACGAACCACACAACTCATCATCGCCAGCCACTTTCTCACCGTTGACCAACGTCAACCCCACCACCTAGTCGCCACACCTAAGTACAACGTCCACCCCAAAAATGAGCAAGCTCGGTTCAACATACTCGAGGCAATGGCTCACTGATCATGCCGAAAGTAACAGCAAACATAAACCCTAATCTCTTCAAATTCTCTTAATTCACTCATTAGAAAAATAATTTTGCATTTTTCCCAAAATCAATAGCTTATGAACAAGCTACAACCTAAGTTTCAACTCAAATTATTGAAGAAAACATCTGCAGTTCGCAATAATACCCAAAATGTTCAAACTCAAATTTCTCTTGATTCCTTAAACTAAAAATCACAATTTTTATATCAAAATTCATGATTTGCCATCCAGATTACATGCATGATCTTCAATTTAAAATTTAAGGTAGTTAAATTTTGACCAAAATTTAGTTTACTGTTATTCTTCCTTTTACCATGATTTGATGCATTTTAAAAATTATGAATCTATTTTTAAATTAATCAACAAACCATGATAAACAACTTTTATTTAGATTTCCAGATCTAACATAGTTTAGATTAAAGGATTTTCATTTATCCTTGGAATTTCTTAACAAAACTGTTTCTTTTCTTCTTCTTTTTTTTTCTGTAAAGAACAGAATAAGAAAAGGAAATAACAGTTTTCCTATTTTCAGACACAACATACATACAAACCAGTACAAATGCTAATTATCATAGCTAAATCCATCACATGCATAAACAAATACAACCACACAAGGATAAAAACTGTTTTTAAAACCAAGATTTACTCACTGATTCAAGAATGCAGAGCAGAGAATAGAACAAGCTTCACTTCTTTTACCCAGGCTTGAACAACTTTAATGTTAAAAATGTTTTTGCTTTGCTTGCAACAGTTGATTCCTTTGCATGCTTTTAGTTTTGATTTAAAATGTTGAAATGACAGATCTTCATGTATTTCAGATTTAAATTTGAATTGCAGCTTGTAAATTGCAGATTGTCTTTTGCTGAAGAACTGCTTGATTCAGGTTTGATTTGTTTTTGTGATAATGAATTTCAGGTAGCATTTTGTTTTTGTTTTGGATTTAGTTTCCATTTTCAGGTTTTGGAAAAAATTTCTGATTTGAGCTAAAGAAACAAAGAAGAATTTGTGAAAAACTCATTTCTTTTCCTAAAAACATTTATTAAAATTAAAATGAAAATAATGCCACTTGTCATTAATTTGCACAAATGTCACAAACATAATTTTAAAGGTTAACAAGTGTTGTTGAGATAATTAATAGGGTTACACATGTCTTTAAGTATTTTAATAATTTTTTTATTTGATTTTAAATGTAAATAAAAATTTACATATTTACTTTCTTAATTGATAAATACTTATATGTATATAAATAAGTTTACTTTTAAAAGAAAATATACTAAACTAATTATAATATAAATATAATCTTATACATGTTATTTTAAATCTTAAACATTCATTTTTAATGTAAACATTTTAAAAGGAAACAAATAAAGCTTGTTTAAATTCCTTTGAAACTATTTTATTTAAAACAAACAATTTATCTTATATTAGAAAACAATTTGACAAATTTAAATTAACTTTTGAAAATATAAATTTAAAATAAAGCTTTAAATTATAAATTTCAAACATATATAAATTATCAATAGATAAAAATTAAATTTCAAAACAACTCAAACTATAACATATACATACATATATATTATAATTTGAAAGTTCATCTTTTATTTAAAACAATAGATATTCTATTCACAATATATATCAACATATATATTATAAACAGAATAAAATGTCATTAGCTTTTGAAAAACAATTCTTGTAAATTTTTAAATTGTTAAAAAAAATATTGATTACACTTACTAGATTAAGTATTTGCTATCCTTAAAAAGATTAATTTCACCAATTTAAATTAAAATTATAAAGAAAATTTATCAAACCAATTTAATTATTATTGCAGATTATTAAATCGATATTGCCCTAAAATTCCGGGTCGTTACATACAAGGTGTTAGACTCATACTGATATGGAGAATCACTAAAATAAATTGGATCCCTAAATGCTTTTTCTTCTTGATGATGATCAAAGTGATCCTCACTGCTGCAGGTACAAGTGTTTTCATTTCAACGGGCAATATTTGAAGATACATTATCTAGTTATCATTCTATGTTTAGTAGTTCTTCAGTTATACAAATAGCCAACAACATTATATAAATGTGGATATAATGGAGCATGTAATTAATGGTTATCTAATTTCAGCAGCAATGTATGATTACGTGAATAATGGGGGGAGAAGTAAGAAACAGAATTATGGAGCATGTAATCACCTGCTATGAAAAATAAGACCAAACATACATTTGAAGAGAGGGATCTTTAAAATTTTAGAGTGATATGAAAGAAAATGGATATTAAGAATGTGGATTTTGTTGAATAAAACAGAAGTCTGAGATAACTTACCGTATCCATTTTCCATTGTTTTTTCTCTCCTTCTTTCCCTTTTTACTTTTTGTCTTATTTTTAACATATTGTCTAAACCCTTAATAAACATGTATATAGCTTAATCCCTACTGTTTGTTACTAGAGTGAAATATAGAGACTGCCACCTGGAACTTGGTTGTACCTTTAACATTTTGACATTATGACAAAATTCCAACCATAAGTGTTTTAAAATTTTCTAATATTCACCTATTGCCTTAAAATTTTGATAACAGTGTTCTTCTCTCCTTTAATTATCATCATCTTCAAATTATTTCAAAAAAAAGTATGAAAAACGATTGGGATTTAATGTCAATTGTAAGAAGTTGTTCGAAGATCAATGAAATGTCATCTGTAATGGATTCTCCAAAGCTTGTGCATAAAATTTCCATAAGCCATGAAACCGCTCCTGCTGCTAGTTTTCAGAAGTTTCTAGTTAATAGCTTCACCATTTCTGGATCAGAAGCTTCACTTTCAGCTTCAGTCAAAGTTTTAGGTCTGGACGCACCAGTCCAACGTCTGTAGGAACAAGTGTTGCACCTCCAACTCCAACTCCAATAAGTTATAAGACAAACACAGAAGAAAAGAAATCGTAATTTTTAATATATTTATTTTTCATTTTTTTCACTTTGGAAGTGGTAGATTTAGTTATTTACTAAAAAATACCTGAATTTGCAAAAATGAAAATAAATGTACATTATTAGGAGATGTAAGAGACAACCCATTGAAAAGTTGATGATCATAGAAGTGAGGAGTGATTATAATGATACATGGTGTTGGCGTACATATGGCAAAAAGTTAAATAAACATTCTCCCTTTCCGAGGTATGTCAAATTTGCTTAATTTTTTATTCCATTTCACCAATATCAAATTCGAAAGGTACCCATATTTGTAATAATTTGATATTTTAGATGCTTGAGCAGTTTAATTAGCTGTAAATTTGGTAGAAAACGGGGAAAATTTAGTCCTCAATACTAAGCCTTTTATTTTAGAATAAAATGCTTCATTGTATGATAATCAGAAAAACCGGATTAAAAACAGTTCCACACTGTAGTTAGGGTAGGAGATCCAATTTATTTTATTGAAATATATGATACTTTACTTCTTTTTTCTCTTGTTATTTTTGTTGTTTTGTTTTCTTCAGTTTATTTACATTTATAAAGTATTCTTTGACTCAGTAGAATTCCATATAACATTACATACTAAAATGAATTATAGGAAACGTTAATTAAATTACTATTTGAAACAAATAATTTATTAAACAATATTTAAAGTAAACTGCTGTAGAATAAAAATACATGTGAATTTTCAGTTATTAAAAGAGTAAATTCAATATGCAGTGAGCTTTGGTTTTGTAGTGTTTCCAGCAGACCAATTAAAATTTCTTTATTTCGACTATGTTTCTGATAAACTTAGTGTTTTTGATTAAGTAATCAGAAACTCTTTTAATTTGATCATGCAAAATTTTCAATTACCTTCTTTTCATACCTGGAAAAGTAAGGTTCTTTCAAGTGTTGTTCTGGATGAACAGATATTACTATAGGTGCAGCACAACAAAATAATGCTAAGCAATAAAATATGTGAAAAAGTCGATGCTAGACCCAGCAATGCAAAAAATAACATATAAAGGAGAGCACAACCATCCTACACCAACAACCCGCAATTCACGAGCTAGAGTGCCCCGTAATTCTGTGCTGCCAACTCCCATGCAAAACAACACTGCAGTGAAAGAAGGTTGTAATGAAAATTCTAGTGCGCTTCTTAACGTCTATGATTTTGAATTTTCTTGGGATCCCGAGATGCTTTCTCTTATAGATAATGATCAAAACGATCCCAAAGATGATTTGAAGAATACTTATACTAATACAGGTTCAAGTGCTGCCATTTCAATGCCAATACTTGAAGATACATATATGGTTACCAGTTTATGTTTAGTGGATAATGGAAATAGGATAATGGAGCATGTAATTGTTCATTACCTAATTCACTTTCTTTACTTTGTTTTTCATAAAATATTGTTGAAGTATTTTAGGTAGTAAAAAATTATGCAAACATGCATCATTTAATTTGCATTGTTCAGCTTTTGCATTGTGTACTTAATTATAAACCGAACATACTTAATTATAAATGGAACATCTCTATATCTTGATCAGGGACGGATCTATTTAGCATATGGGATGAGCGGCTGCCCACCCCATAGAAAAAAGCGTAAGAAAAGAAAATAAATAAAGAGGGACGCATCTACTTTTCTCGTCCCATAGCTCAGGCTTTTCTAGATTTGACGATCGCTCGCAGCCACTTCTCCTTCTGGCCTTCTCCAGCGGCAGCCAGCAGACTCCGGCTCCAGTTTCAGACTTTAGTCCTCCTTCTCCCATCACTAGGAAAACCTGGTAAGTTCCCAATTTTAAATTTGACTTTCATAAACCTTAGTTTGCATTGTGAATTGTAAATGATGTTCCTAATTTTAGATTCAAAATTCTAAATTCGAATTTTAGATGTAAACATAAACCCTGGTTAGGCAGTACTGCAGTAGGCTGGTAGCAATGAAGTTGCAACTTGCAAACAAGTATCAATGAAGGTACTGGCAGTGGCAGTAGCATTGTATTTGTAGCAATGAAGTGCTTGACCGATAAATTGATAGTAAATTTTGCAAATTATGCAGTAAATTGTAGCATGGTAGGCTATTTGGTTGATACTAGCAGCAAGTATTTGTAGCACAGTAGACTATTTTGTTGATACTGGCAGTAAATTATACGACCATCTATCGACAGTAAATTTTAGTGAATCAAATAATGAAGATACTGGCAGTAAATTTTGGTGAATGAATTTTACTATTTTTTGATGCATCAAATTGATGTTGAGACGATTGTAGATGAATTTGATTTTCGTGAAGTTCGTAGAGCATGACTTAAGTAGGATATTTAGTAATTTATGTTTTTTTTGTTTAAGGATTTTTATTAAAATTCTCTATGTTAATGGAATCAATCGAACTTAATTATTTTGATTATCATGAATGCGATGGAATTAATTATATTAAAACAATTTAGATTTTTATTATTTAATTTTCTTCTATTATTCGCCCACCGCAAAATAAATTCCTCGTTACGTCCCTGATCTTGATGAAGAAAAAGCGGCGATGCCTGTTTTGGCAAAAACATATTACTTATTAAAAAAGCGTGTATAAAGATATTTATACAAATCATAGTATATTTTATACTTTAGAATATCTTCATCATACACATTTCAATTGCATCTTCCTCACAGTACATAATTAAAGTATGACCAGAATGTGGGGAGGAAATTTTAACAATTGGACCACATGCTTGTCAAAGATATATGACAAAATTAATGTATTATCTAGTTTGATGATGTCTTTTGCAAGTATAGTCAAATAGTTCAATTTTGATGTTCAAATAACCTCGGCTACATAACATTTGCAGTTTGAAATTATCTAGTAGGAAACTGCACATGATATATTTGAAAATATAGAGCATGGTGGTCATTGTAAAATAAAATTAGAACACATTTGGATGTAAAGTGTAAACTTGATATCCAATTTGTTTAAAATTTGAGTTATGCATGATGATAATTTGTATATCTTCCAAATAATATTCCTACTTACTAAAATCATTCGACAATTGTTGTCAAAATATCAGTTAAGTTATGATTGGTAATAGATTATTGTGTGACATAATAATTTTTAGGGTTTTCTTGATTATAATTTGTATTCTCTCTCTCTCAAACTATTTTGATCCACGACCACGTTTTGAAATGTAGTTCAAGCAGTTGGGCATTGAATTATTTACAAAAGTTAACAGGTGCCTATTATATATAGAGCAATTTTGCAAAGCCAAGAAAATTTGACTTTTGCAGCATAGAATATAGAAATTTACCTAAAATCGTTTATCACTCTGTCTCCCATTACTTTTGTCCTAAGCTAAGCTGTACTAATATTGCCGAAGGGAAATGGTTTTACATACCATATATAACAGCTAGAATGATCGCTAATAGAAAAAGCTTCTACTGGGTAACAAGATTCTTTGCAAACCCCAGCCTTTGGTGATAATAAATACACACTGCTGACGTTCGTAACTGAAATTTTCCTAAAAACAAATGATACTTATATATTGGCATCGTATATCAAATTCACAATATGAGATACCCATGCACCATGCTTCTTTTTTCTAATTAAATGAATGCTATACCTACTTTTTCTATTAATTTTCTTGAAAATGTAAACGCATAATTTATCCTCTTAATAGCAATTTATTTAGATATATTATAATAGCATGTATACTATATGGTTTACCAATGTAATGAAAATTTTGGGCTTTAGTTTAACGTACATAATTTTTAACGTATTTTATTACTTTTAGAAAATATTCGGTATTTTATTAACAAAGAAGTTCTTGCACATTAGAACAGCTGAAATTATTAAATCATAAAACTTCAAATAAATATTGTAAAGCAACATTGTACAAAAATTATGAAGGTGCCTTTTTTCAGCAAGCAACATATTTTCGATAATATTTTGAAACCAAATTTTACTAAAAAGAGAATTTGACGAAATGTCAAGCTTTAGCCCAGTTTTTGTTTCTTGATCCTGTAGTTTAAAATTTGGGCAATGGCACATATTCATCTCAACTAGGCACAAGGTCGCAAAGTCCCCATCTTTTTCCATCTAGATTGTTGCCACCCCTGATTATTGTCATCCCTTCGTCGTACCCCAGTCAATGCCTCTTCACCCCAACCCATATAGAAAATATATTCTCATCTAGCCTTTAGCATGCCCTAATCGAGCCATCTAATCTAATCACATTGTTGTGTTGCCTCACTGCTTACTACACCCCTCAACTACCTGTCTCACTATGCCACTATTTTGTACCGTTTCTTCACTCTCTCATCAATTATCCATAAGTAAAGTAGCATTGTAGGAGAAAAAAATTACTACAACACTTACAAATGCTTCCCATGAAATAAAATTCTTGAAACTTGACATGTATTGTATTGATTGACCATAATTAAATAGTTCAAAAAAATAAAGTAAAAATGCTACATAAAGAATGATATATAATTGCATTTAATATCAAAATTTTATATTCAATTAAATAATAATGCTAAAATAACATAAGCGAAAAATAGTTATAAATAAAAAATTTGAACTAAAAGTTCATAAATGTATTAAAGTATATATACACACACAATAATGATGATACTTAGTGTCCACTTCATATAACAAATACAAAATCTTATAATAAATAATAAACTTTTTATTTAGTGTTAAATTCTTATAACAAATACAAAATCTTATAATAAATAGTTCCTAACTTACACAAAGTTAGGCGTATGCAGGACATAAGAAATTCTTATGTCTTTCCTACGACCTAAAACAGCGCATGGGGAAGGCCTAGTAATTTCATACGTCATGCCTATGTCAATATATTTTTGCAACCAATACCTGGTAAGCAGTAGGAATTTATTACGCATTTCTTACGCAATTTAACTCTACATTTGGAAGGCATAGAAATTTCTTATGCATTTTCCCATTAACTATGAAGATTGTGTTGGAAAAGCATATGAAATCCCTATGCCTTATAATTAATCATCATACTTTAATAAATAATAAATGTTTTTTCGGAAAATTTTGTATTTAGGCTAAATTTATAAACAAATTACAAGAAAATGCCACATTGCAAACTATTTACAAAAATAGACCATTTTTTCTCCAAGTTGGCACTAGTGTGCTGACGACATCTCAAATGCCATCAGTACACGTGTATTGGGCAAAAATAGACTGGCGGTATTTAAGATGCCGCCCGTATGTGGCATCTAAAATGCCACCTATTTTTTTGCTCTCCGTCAATTTTCTGTCCATTCCATCCTTACTTTCTCACTCTTTTTTCTCTCAACCTCTCCTCACAAAAACCGGAACCCACCTCTCCAATTCAGCAAAAATCGAATTTTAAAATAATAAACTACTTAAAACTAGCTAGAATTTGAACAAGGAATAAGCTATAGCAGGTATACTTTTTTGAAAATCCTAGTTCAATTTTTTTCTTCTCATTTTCTGTTTGGTAACAAATGATAATAGGTAACTATTTGACTGAATAAATTGTAGAACGACTTCAAACTGTGTACCAACGATCTGTTATTTCAATGCGAATTGACTGGATGAAATTAATTATGGAAAATATGTTGGTGGCTCGTGTAAGCCAACTAAAGTATTGAAAGGCTATAATTTGATGCAGCTGAAATAATCGATTTATAAAGCTACTAAGATAAAATATGAAGAATTTGATATAGAGTTTGTGTGTAACTGGCCGACAGACTTAGGATCGAAAGCCATTAAAATAGCCAATGATGATGATGTGGAGCTAATGTTTTCAGCGACATCAAAATTAATTGAGCTGTTTGTTGAAAAAGTAGGCGCTTGCAAGTTCAACGACCCATACGAGAACAAGAAGTTAACAGTGTTATTGAGGAGCACCGAAGAACGGTTGAGCCAGTAAGTGTCAGTCGTGGAAATGCATCCACGAATTTCATTAATCCAACTATGACAGCAATGTACTGTCAACAACAAGGCCTGTATGGATATCCTCGGTGTGTGAGCTGTCCACACAGTGTTTAGTATACATACCCCTATCCAAGTCAAGGCAGCTATACACATTTGCTCGGAAGGTGAAACATTTGTTTATGAAATTTAGGTCGTATTAATTTGACAGTTGTGCGCTACTTAATTGTTTTTTCGCTGTATATGCAGTTATATTCTTTGTCGACCAACATTGCCTAGTCCTACTGGACCATCACAATGCCATATTTCTCAATTTGTATATCCATATCCATCCTAGTTATATGATCTTCGTCAGAGGTATGTATCATGAAGACTCAAAATTCGATAGTTAGTAATTACAGTACTAGTTTTCAAGTAATATATATGTTTGAATAGCAGATTCCCGCACGATATTGCTACCCAATCTAACGCTGATTTGGAGAATGTAAACGTAAACGCAAACAACAAAGATGTTGATACTGAGATGGAGAAGGATGAAGGTGAAGATGTCAATGATGAACCCCCTATTAATAGTATGGATTTAGTGAACATGGTCGAGAACGACATATCGTGGATCGGTAGTATGCAAGTGAACAATGATCCTTTGAACTACGATTTTCCAGTTGAAGATAATATTTCTGAAGACAGTGATGAGGTGGAAATGGAAGTTCCTATGGATGAAGATTTGTGCAATGCACAAATTATGGCAAGGTCAATCGTTGCAAATCTTGAGTTCAACAATGAGCTTTTTTCAACCATAAGCGTTCAGAATGGATTTAAAGTTGGTTTGATTTTTGAGACGAAAGCCAAGTTGTTACAATAGTTGAGTGAATGGTCGATTTTGCATTCCATTTCTTTTAAAGCAATAAAATCAAATAAAACCAAATACAACGCTGTTTGTACTGTAGATGCAAACTGTCCATGTCCATGGAGAATTCATGCAATTGTCTCAAAAATATCAGAGTAGAACTGGTGGGTTGTAAGAAAATATCATATGAACATAATTTTGTTAACCCAACGGTGAACTCCACTCACAAATATACGACGTCCAACTTTATAGTGGCAAAAATATTACCTTTTGCGAAAGCCGATCAGAACATTACAGCCAAGATGGTACAAGTTTTGATGGAAGAACAGTTGTTCGTGAAAATTAGTTGTATGAAGGCTTGGAGAGCTTTAGGTAAGGCGGTGAAAAGCATTTATGGCGATTGGGCAGAGTCCTATAGCAGTGTAAGGCAATATTTTGCTGAAATAGATAGATCAAACCCGGGAAGTGTTGGACATGTTACGACCGATGATTACGGAGTTTTCGATCGAGCTTTTTGGACCTTCGGACCTTGTATTAAAGGGTTTGTTCATTGTCGTCCGTTGTTATGTATTAACAGGAAACATTTACATGGGAAATATAAAGGGACACTACTTGTGGCCACTGTTTGTTGACGCGAATGATAACCTATACCCTTTAGCATACGCAATTGTAGAGTCCGAATTTGGGGATAGTTTTGGGTGGTTTTTTGCCTGCATGTGGCGGTTCATTCACAATGTTAACAATCGACGAATTAACTTCATTTCGGATCGACTGAAAGGAATGCCATCGGCATTGGAATTGAAATGATTTTTGCCACATAAACATAGATTTTGTGCTAGACATGTTAAAGCTAGTTTTCAAGCTACAGGGTTTAGAGAAAAATAATTAACCGGACTTTTTTATGTTGCCGCAGAAGAAGCCGAGTACATCAGAATACGTAAAAAAATCAAAATAAGCATTAGGGCTCACAATTGGATAAAAAAGAGTTTGGAAGCGCACGAGGAGAATTGGGCATTGTGTAAAGATGATGGCAGTCGATTTCATGTCATGACCAATAATTGCGTAGAAAGTTTGAACGACATTCTTAAAAGAGCTAAGTCTTTACTTGTCAAAGCCTTAGTTGCACGCACCTTTTTTAGGCCGATTGATTATTTTTGTGAACGAAGAGAAGCGGTAGCAAAATTGACTTCCCGTCTAACTCCGAAGTGGGAAGCCAAGATCGTCGAAAGAGCTAATGACACTAGGCATACAAGAATAATTCGGTTTAGTCAATCTGAGTGGCAAGTTGTGCAGTATTTCGGTGACGTGTTCAAAGTACTAATCAACAGTAACAGTTACTCTTGTACATGCAACATCCCTCTTTTAGAGAACCTACCGTGTATGCATGTTATGGCCGCTTGCTCAACGGTTTCCAATGGAGCAAATAGAACCCATTACGACTTCGCCTTAACATGGTATTCCACAGCGAAATACCTGGCAGCTTACACCCTCAAGTTCCACCTGGTACGGGATAAACACTATTGGAGTTCTAGTGACAGTTAGTTGGTCCTACCTCTAGTACCTAACAGACAACCAGGATGACCAGGTTCAACTAGAAATAAAGGTACAATGGACGAGATGCAAATCACTATAGGAAATAGGTGCAGCAAATCTGATGTTGTTAGTCGTAAAAAAGTCATTGCAACACAGAAACTTAATGTTTTTGTTTTATTTTGTTTGTAATCCTAATTCAAATGCATTGTAGTTTGTCCGAAAACAATAGTTTATGTAATCTAATGTTGTACGCAAAGTTTATTCGACACTTATTTATTTTGTCGTTAACATTATAACGTAGAGTTATACAATATTTAACGTGGAGTTAATCACAAATTTGAATACATTGGTGAGTACATAACAAAGAAACATTTCAAATGCCGCTTATGTGTGGCATTTTAAATGCCGCGTGTGGCGGCATTCTAAATGACGTCGTGGGCATGATTGAGATGCCGCACCTTGGCGGCATTTGAAAAGTCGTTCTATTGCTTATATTTTTGATAAGTTTTTACAACTACCCCATCCACACCCTAACTTTAGCAAATTTATTTCATCAAAAGCTTTAGGTTCCATATTGCCATACTGTTCTCATTCAATTTCAACAATTTGCAACTACCCCTCCATATAGAGAAGAAAAACCCCAGTTGTGGATAGTGGAACATCACGTAGAGAGGCCAATGCTAATAAACCAGTCCCACAATCACTCCATGCACGTCTTTTAGGTATCCTTGGTTAGCAAAATCGTGCAAGATAAAGCTTCCATGTGACATGTGCAGTTGTGACTATGGAGAGGAATGCGAAGTAGTCATTTGTAGAAATAATAGGAACGCTAGGCGTCGTTTCTACCACTGCGCTGGATACAACGATAACAAGGTTCGACCGCATTAGGTTGAATGCTGCAATTTTTTAAGTGGCTCGATCCACCACTATGTCCTAGAGGGGTGGAATATGCTTTAGAGATCAAGCAGAGTTTGGTCTATTGGAAAAGTTGAACCTTGAATACCGAAACGAATTATTGTATCAAGGGTACAAAGTATTCGGGTTGTGCCCATGTAAATCGTTAAAGGATAATTGAAATGTAACATAATGATATTAGAAGCTTGTTGTGTGATGAATAAATCTGAAACAATTGCGCAAACTTATTGAAGCATTATTCGAAATAATATTTATATGTTCGAAGTATGTTATGCCTAGTTGAACTCTTTTGTTTTGAAAAGTCAGTCTACATGCTTGCCAAACCTACAACAGATGCACGCCACACTGCGGTATCTGAAATGACTCCTGAGAAAACCAGACTGTGCCATCCGAAATTCCGCAGCGATCGACATCCCCATACGGCATTTAAAATGCCGCTACACGCGGCATTTAAGATGCCACTCCGTCACTTACTCAGAGAAGCTACAAATCGAAAACAACGTCAATATTTCGACACCAATGTAGACAATTTTCTGAACATTGACTACTACAAATTTTTGAGCTCATGACTACATTTTGCATCAACAAATACAAGTCTACAATCAATGACATTTACACCGACATCGAAATACTAAAGTCACTTCTACAATCACACTAACAAACAATAGTCTACATTAGTTAACAACCAAACATCCTACTCAAACAAATAGAAACCATGACCAATAAACACTACAGTCAACATTCCACACAAACGATCAATCAACACAGAGTCAATCGATACTACAGTCAACAAATAGAAACCACGCTCGACTACGATTAATCTAAAATTTCATCTCAAAATTTTTAATTGCCAAGGAGTTTTCTTCTTCGGCCTTCTCAGCTTGAGCATGAATTCCTCCTCTTCCAGTGAAATTTCTTCACTGCCCTCCTCTTATGTCCCTTTCGTTGGGGGTTGCGATGTCCCAAAGGGTTGTGTATGTTGGAAAGATATCGCTCTAGAACTTTCGCCCTCAATCATCTTCCTTCTTCCATGGTTTCTCTTCAGGGAGGGGGCTGGTGGGATTGCGGCTATGTCCTCATACGATGCAGAACGGGAAATACACTCATAAGTGATGGCACGACATGAGGAGGAGGTGGGATAGGCCTTGACATCTTGTTCTTTGGCAAACAGGATAGTATAATTTGTTTGATAGAAAAGCATTTCGCCTTGCTCTTTTCAGGAACCTCCTCCTCATGCTCATCGACAATGTCCAACATATGATACATACCATCCGCCTGCATATAGAAGAAACCATTATGAGTTTCATAAGTACTATACAAGTTGTCAATATTAATACGTAGCACATTCCATTCTAGCGGAGCTTGTGGAATGTACGGTGCCACCTCTTGCTCGGGTTCTTCGCTCATCTTCGTAGCACATAACGACAAGTGATATTCCAATACCAACTAAGGTACTCCTCATCGGTAAGAGTTACTTCATGCTTGGCTTCCCCAGCTATGAAACGGTTGTTCCATAACTCAATCATCGTTTCAAACTCGTCTTCTCCGTATTGAAGCGTGTAATATGGAGTAGGATATGGTAGGTGCTGTCGAAGACCAAACTGTCTCTTGACTCAGTCTGGCAAATGGTGTGCTAAATCTCTGAAATAAAAAATCAAAAGTCTTGCTCGCCATAATGGCTTATCCACTGTGAAAAGAGCCGGAAGAGCCTGAAGGTCTTCCTTTGAATACGGATTCCATGTTACTGCATTGTAATCTAAGACATCAAACTCGTTCCGGTAGAAGGCAAAATTGCGTATGTGGGTCATTTTTGTATTATTCGGACCAATCCTCCTATAATAGCAACATGTTATAGGAAGTATTCAAATTTACTGTGTCGGTACAACAACACTAACAGCACTGTTTAACCTTGCTCCATATGGCTTTGAATTGTCAATTATTGCAACTTCATAGAAATAGGACCAACCAGAAGGTAGGTCCATGACCAAAGCTACAAGGGTGAAACTTAATTTTAGTTACGGTTTTATGACAAACTCAAATATGCAATAATGAAATACTATGTTGTACCTGAAGTAGAGTCATACAACCTCCGGGCGGACTGTTGTTCGACCAAAGCAACTCTCTAAGCTCCGTATAGGTGAAAGCTTGCACCGCACTACCGTATATTGCCGACATGAATCGAAGTCCTCTAAAAATGGAAGCCATTAAAGGCCACTCTTGTCTTTGATCGACCGTAAAAAATACATTGCATGATGATGTGCAACATAATAGCGCGGGCGCGCTGGGCGATCTGCAAAGGAGAGGCACAACGGGGAATATCCCCGGCCAACTCCTCCCTGAACCACGTGGCCACTATCGACTCATTTCCCTACCCCACGTCTTCTGGAGGAGCCAATCCGAGCAAGGGCTCACAAAATTCCATATAATTTCTTGGAAAATTTGGTTTCAGGATGGGATCCCCGTTAATCGAAAATTTGAGCAATACAGCTACATCTTTCAAATTGATTGTCATCTCACATATTCTAAGATGAAATGTAGACGTCTCCATTCCCTATCTATCGATCAAAGCCATCAAAAGATTCCTGTCGAGCTGTGCATATCCCAAGTTATTGACAACACCAAATCTAGCTCTGTCTAACAGTTCCAACATGCCTGGATGCACTGGCGTGACGAGCTTTAATGTGGATGAATGGTCAATGAAGCCGTCGGGCTCAATCCCCTGTCGATGAATAAAAACAAACGAAAGATATTAATGTAATTACCAACACTTTACAGAAGTAATGACTAATTATATGACTTTGTACCACCATCATATCGATATTGTTTGTGCGGTGTTGAGGTTGGAGGTAATGCACACTGGGATTGATCGATCCAGGTGCCATTTCGTCATATTCTACCACAATAGCATTGCATATCATAGTCAACTTCATTAGGTACACGACCATAGATTTGCAATTATACAACTTCATTGTACATAATAACAAAATAATTAAACATGTGTTTAGGTGACTACTCAACTTCATCGTACTATACAACCATAGATTTGCAATTATAGAACAATTTTACCCTAAACCTAAATTGAAAAAATGACAATTAGAGACAAAATCGATAGAGTTCATACCTATAGGATGTGGCTGAGACGATGATGAAGCCATAATTCAAATTCTAGCTAGATTTAAGTAGTTTTTTATTTAAAAAATTTATTTTTGCGGAATTGGTGGGTAGGTTCGGGTTTTTTGTAAAGAGGGGTTAAGAGAAGGGAGAGGGGAAGTAAAGGATGGAATGGGCTGGAAAATGACAAAGAGCAAAAAAATAGGCGGCATTTTAGATGCCGCATACAGACGGCATCTCAAATGCCGCCAATCTATTTTTGTCCAATACACGTGTACTGGCGGCATTTGAGATGTCACCGGCGTCCGACATGGCGAAAACTAGTTAAGTTTTGTAAATAATTTGCAATGTGGCCTATTCTTGTAATTTGTTTAAAATTTTGGCCTAAATACAGAATTTATCTTTTTTTATTACATATTATGTACTCTTCTGATTTATAATAGTATATCATTTATTAAATATTACAAAAATTTGAAATGAAAATTTTATATCTTTGTATTATTTGTAAAGATATATAAGAAATTACTTGAGTGAAAAAGGAAAAAAATATGTTAGCTATTTTAAAATTCAATCGACCGTCTATTAGACATATGTACTTTAATATCACATTTTGAGGCAAATAGTTTTCCTAGGTTTAATTATTTGATTTTTAACGAACTTGAACAATTTATAATTAAGGCACGTAGGTCGACAATCAAACTAAGTTCAAAATGACATGATATCGTATATTCAAGCATTTTTGACGACCCTAATGATTTTTTGCAGTCAAATTTGAAATCAATTAATGCGAATAAAATGTTTAGATCATAGTAGTTGTGTGGGATAATTCAACCTAATTATATGTATGCATAAACACATATAAAGACATATACATATATATTGATCGATCGGTATTTTAACTATTATATACATCTGTACAATGATAATACCATCAATGTGAGGGCTGTTGAATTAGATGAGAGAATGAGGCTTTTGGATGTATTAAGACCATACAAAACTAGGTTTCATCAACTTTAGAGATAAATATTTGGAATGCAAGAGGAGGTGAGAGTGGAGCGGGGTTTCATGCAGCACTAGCATGGTGTGGATAGAAGTGGACCTTTGCATTGTATTCAAGTTATTAATTATACTAGGACATCTGAGCTTGATGTTATTGTTTATGTGAGCTAGCGGACTGAAGTTGGATATGTATTTTTTTTCCATATTATTAGGACATGCTTGTGGCATTGGATATGTGTATCTTATTTTTTGCGTTATTGGATAAACGATATTAATTAACTATAAATTTTTCTATGATTATATATAATGATAATATTACCAATTTGGCACAGCTGTTTTGGCTTTATATGATTTTTTTATGGTTTGTGCTGGAGGGATGAAAATGCAGTAGAATTCTACAAAATTTTCTTGTTGACGTATGTATGGCGTTAGTACGACATTGGAAAATTCATTTTTGTGTTATTTTAAATGAGTGAAAAGGGCATAGAGAATGCATTAGTAAATATTAGGCATCATCATGACGTCGGGAAATCGACAAAGGGAAGACTTAGGAAATAGTTATAAAATTGTAATAATGGTTGGTAGGTAAGGACTACATATATCTTCGCTAAATGTGCCCATATTAGGATATAGTTGTCATAGGTATGTCGCCGTTAATTTCCTGATGCTTTTCATAGGCAAGGCATTGGGATTTTTTTCGCCACTTTGCTTGTTTCATCTACATGTCCGCTACTATGCAGAAGCCTCATGCACTAGGTTCCACCACCTTATTTCTTTCATCTACATACTCAGCATTGACTTAGCATCAAGAATCGTTTTTCCTAGCTATGCTGAAGCCTAGTCTCAAATGGTGCAAACAATTTGTGTTGTAGTTTATTAAATTGATTTATGTCTTTAAATGTGTACCTTTTGTACTAAATTCTTCTATCAGTTATAGAAAATGCATACAAAATATTTTATCCTGACATATATGTTATAAAATACATAAGCCAGTTATATATCTTTAAGTAATGCATTTGTTTACAATTTGCGCTTTTCTTAAATATAATGGTTGTTCTATAATATGTCATTTGTCAAATAACTTCAGTTTTTACTACTATCAAAATCTATACAACTTTTGAAAATCTTTTAAAATCTTGCTCAAGGTCTTTCAAAAAAATATCCAAGGTAGCTTTTCATATCGTGTTCTTCAAAAGTAGGAACAAATTTTCATATGTATTGAGAAGAATTTTCTTTTGGCCATGTAAAAAACAAGAAGTTTCTACTCAAAACCTCGATTTTAAAATATATAGCATGATGATAGTAATATAATTGAACTTGAAACTGTTTCCAATTAAACAATGTAAGATATCAAGTTTTTCTTAGCACTTAACTTTTTTTAATTATTTAATTATTTAATTTATCCTCTATCTTTTTTCCTTGCTCTTCCAAACTATGATGCATGAATATTTTTTGTTATGATTAGTAAATATTCTAAAAAAAAATGATTTAAATATGTAATTAATTTTCATAATTATTTGTTCCGAAGAGCAACTTTTAATATTAATGAGGTGCACATAGTCAGATCTTAACCTAAAATGTGGTTGATAACTAAAACTTATTCTTAGCAAAAAACATTTGTATTTAAAAAAACAAAGTGCAATACGTTATAAGCAAAAATAACTCTTTGTTTACTAAAATAGATAGTGAATAAGTAAGTTCATTGATTCGAGTCCTAGCTTTGTCAAAAAATAAAATTGTGTGTTTTCAGCTTGTGTATTTTTTAATAATCTTACTATCATTAAGTACATCTTTTAGATATTTATTACTCACGTTTTACTGTTATATTTACACATATTTTTTTTTAATCTTATTCTATATAATCATGAAATAAAATCTTTTATATATACCATTATTTTTGTGAAATAAAAGGTCACCTGTGATAATTAATATAAAAAAAGAGTTCCATAATTTTATAATAATTTATTTGTTAAACGATTTTAATGTAAATATTGATTAATTGAACGAACATTTTATTCCGGTTTTTATTTTCTTGGAGGACAAATAAAAGTAGATGATAAACCATTCTAAATTCATAAAAATATTTATTTTGAAAGTATTTTACTTGTTTAACTAAAATTAATAGGAAAATAGTTTTTTTGTTTTGAGTCATTTGCATTTATATGAAGAAAAATGCCTCCACCGTCATAATCTGTGCATGTCATCTATATAATGGTTTTTTATCAAGTTAACAATTAATCAACACTACAAGCAAAATTAAGCGGCTATTTTCAGAACTCATTATATATTTAATTCAAATGTACTTTTATATACACGTACATATGTCCATGATTATTAAATCAATGTCATGATGATTGCAACTGACATTTAGGAGTTTGACTTTGAAATTATAACATTTTGCATTTATGTATAAAGTATATGAATTTTTCTTATTTATGTTGTTTTCTTTATGCACTTTGCGTGTTATTTATAACATTTATTTTGCCTTTCACGTGTAAAGCTCACATCAAATATTTTTCATTTCGCACAATTGCTTTCTTTTGTACTTATTTTTATTGTACTTGCATGGAGCACTTGCATTTGGTATTTGATACATAGTATTTTTCAAAATTAACAATATTTGGACACTACAGCTTCGGAAACAAAATTTTAGAGAAAGTATTTTCAATACTTTGCATCAAGTTAATTGCTAGGTGAAGTTATTAGTGAGTGAAACTATTTTTACTGTTAGATTAATCTATGCAAGAGCTTAATGTATTATGAACAGAAGATAGCTTTACATATCTAAATGAATAGTGTAACTTGGTGTGTTAGTAAGTCACATTAGGATTTGTTCAACCCCCACCTTGATTTTTATGCAACTTAAAAAACTTTATTTGTATCTAGTCCATTTACACAATGGATTGTGGTACAAATCCAAATCAAAATCTTGAAATGTCCATAGATTGTAAATCATATCAAAATCCGAGTCATAACCTATCAAAACGTTCAACAAATATGCAATATACTACTTTTATCAGTTTATTTATGTACTAATTATTTGAAAAGATTGATTTATGCTAGCATTCTTAAGTCTGCGTCAATTATCGAGTCATGTTCACTTTTGGTTTGAAGTTTTTAGTATTCTACATTAGTATCTCTTAACTTACGCAGTTTTAGTAATAGTTGGACTCTATGGATTAAGAATAAAAGAGTAATCCTTTATTCAAGGAGAGAATTCAGTTTAATGTCTCATATTTCAAGCCTAAAATCTCAGAACCCATCTAGAGACCTCACTATGGAACTCTATGGAGAAATCAAAGTGCATAAAAATTGCATTATTAATTTCCAAGCTTTTTTCTACTTTTTAAAACAGCAAAAAAGTGTACCATGATCTAAAAATAAATTTCCATATACATTTAACTATATTGCTGTATGCTTAAATATTTAGACTTTTACAAAATTTGAAAAGTTCTATTTTAGATTTATTATACCAAATTTTCATGAAGTAAGAATAAGGTTAACTCCAACATAAAAGATTGTTGTGAAATTATCATATGGGAAAGAGGCCATCAGCTCTATAAAGCTATCAAATTTACAACATACTATCGGCCTGATAAAGCTATCGAATGTACAAAGTACTACTGGCTCTATAAAGCTATTGAATATACAAAGTGCTATCCGCCTTACAAAATCATCGAGTGTATAAACTTCCACGGTCTTATAAAGCCATTGTGGGGATGAAGAGCTTTCGTCTCTATAAAGCTATCATGTGTGTAAAAGGTAAGACCGTCTAGTCTAAAAAAAATGCTATCGAGTTTGTAAAGGAGATGCTACCAATCCATAAGAAGAAATGCTATTGAGTTTATAAAAGGAGATGTTATCAAATCTATAAGAAAAGATGCTATAGTGTGCATAAGGGAGGTGCTCTCGAGTTTATAAAAGGAGATGCTTTTAAATATATAAGAAGGAATTCCATTGTGTGTACAAAAGAATATTCTATCGATTTTATAAGAGGAGACACTATTGAATCCATAGGCTATCATCCTTACAAAGATATGGGAATTCTAAAGCTCTCGGGGTCTGAAAAGTGCTATCGAGGAGTAAAAGTTGAGACTCTGTCGGAATTGTAAAATTTGTACACATGCCAACACTCAAGTTGGATATTTTTTTATGCTTCACCCGAATGGATAAGTAATAATGAAGCAGAAAACTATCTCAAGAATGTCATCCCGCTCATAACTCAAGGAAAATCACAATCAAAGCTGGCAAGGCTAATGCGACACGGAGTTGCATCTCAGGCTGCAACAATGAGTGGTGGACTGAATTGCAGTGAACTGAAGTTAACAAATGTTTTCGTATTTAACAGTAGAATTTTATACCAATTTTAATTGTAAATTAAGTTTTTAGAATCCTTTAAACCTAATATTGATAAGCGAAACTAAAAAAAAAATGGCATAGCTACAAATTAGTGCACGATATCCTTGAAGTGTGGGGTTTACATGATACTTGATCATGCTTCTGGCATCATGAGAAAGTTAATCTCTTCGGTACATAGAAATCATTCAACCTTGTTTTTCTAAAGGTAAAATACATATCACGTTAAAATCCAAATTAGTACATAATGGTATCAAAGATAGCATATACAGTTTATTTTTACTATATGAGCATGAATAGCAGCTCTCACAGTATCATCATTCATCTATCTAGTTGCAACTTCATCATCCTACCCTTGGTAAAATTAAGCCATGCATATCACATTATAATTGTTTAAGGGTGGTAGAGTATTATGAAGTATGCTCATTTCTAGTCCTATGTAAGACATATATTAATGCTTAAAGTCCAAAGTTCATCTTTAAAAGCAGTTTGTTTTTTTCTTGGATATATATAACCTGTATATAAATAAAAATGAAACATACCGTGCATGGTACTGAACTACTTTTAAACTCAGGCCATGTAGTTACATGTCCTGGTTTCACCGGAGCTCTCAATGGCTAGGTACGACCAAACTTTTTCTTTCTAACAGGAAATGGTTTGCTAGTCTCTCCTAATTCTCTAAAACTATAAAGCAATTTTATATTATCATTTACTATGGTTAATTTTCCATTATTGTAAATTTATTTTAGGACTATGGTAGCAAGGCTCAATAATGTGCATATGTTCAGCCCATCAAGTTCTTGATCCACAAGAGTACAAGTAATTAAATCTGTTTGTTCAATGTTTTTTTGGCAAAATGTGGGAGATGATACTGCGGTAAATTTAAAATTACCCCTTCAACTCGGTCAAATATTTCTTGGCATTTATCATTCTCATTCTGTGAGCAACTCCACTAAGTTCCATGAAATGTGGTCTTGGTTACCTGCAAACATAGACTATCAAAATAAATATCAAAAGGTTTAAAATAGAGTTTTACTTGTTTCTGTTTATGGTACTTTGAACTAATAATCACTACTTCTACAACTATCTTTTGTAGCTTTCAACAAAATGTATTAGGCTCTGCTAGTGTTAAAATTCGAAAATTAACTATGATTTGAGAATAAATTATTTAAAATTATATGCCAAGTACTATAAATCATAAGTGTTTGTCTGAAAGTTCAAAAACCCGATACAGATCACCAGATATAAGTCCCATATCATGAGCAAATGGAACAAAAGCATTCCCATCAAATACTTCATCGTTCATGCCATATCAACATATACCCTTAAATGTTACAAATTAAAATGATAATGTCAAAGTCTTTTGTTCACTTTTGAGAATACAATAGAGTCACAGTAATCAAGACTTCTTATCTTTGAAGTTCAATGTAGGACTAAAACCAGCTTTTAATTCCTGAATAAACATCAAATAACAAATAACCAATGGTAACCCAATCTTTGTCGAATTATAAAATAATCATCATCATCATCATAATACCAATACTTAAGAATTCAGCATACATTTAGCAACTTCATAGGCAAGAGTGGGATCATACGCTCCAACATTTGATTCACCAGCAATAAAAAAATCCTTTTGAAGGAACTCAGGGTATAGACTGAACCACTATTTATAATACAGACACATAAGAAATAATAATTATGTATTACTGGTTGTTATCACTAATAAACTTGTATCATTGATATATGTAAGATTCAATCACCTTTAAAAGAAAAGCATGAGTGTCAGATGCTGTTTTCAAATCTTCGGTTATGTAATCCAAAATATTATCTAAATATGATAATCCAAAACCAGTAGGCGAGTCTAGGTAGATAACATTTGACACCCACATAATTGCAAATTATTTTTGGTGAAAACAAAATGTTTTTATTTTATACTGGAAATAAATCGATAGCTATTATAAAGATAAGAATATAACAACCAGACTCTTGCCTTTGAATTTTTTTCTCTTTTTGAAGGAATACTGTGTATCAGCAACTTAACATAGTTAAAAAGGCATATTTCTGTTAAACCTCAAATAGTAGGGGGTTAATCAAAATTAAACATACTCTAAACATGTGAAGAATGCAATTCTTATGCATACCCAAATGTAGTTTGACAATATTGTTATTGCCTCATGCAAATTAGTTATATGTTAGACCAGCTATAAGGATTCAGATGCTATATTGCTAACTGTCTAGCTTCTTTTCCAGCTTCAAAATTGAATGGACCTATTGCATTGTCACAAGTTCTCGACATGTTAAGCATAAGATAGGTATTTAACTATTTTATTTTCATAAAGATTACTGATATTATGGATCTCAAAACTTTCTAAAATAAAACGTTATGATATGATTGTTTACTTTCGTATGGTTCTTTAACAAATTAATTTATGTAAAAAATTAAAGTTGTAGTGAATGTCGAATGATCAGCAATACTTTTTAGTAGCAGGTAACTAGGATAAACAAGATGGAACTATGATGATTAGGAGCAGTAATTAAGCCTAATCACATAAGTAAGCCACCTAATCAATGGTTACTGCAAACCAAAGTGTTCTGAATTCTTTAAAAATAATGGTTAACATCAGCATGCAACTAATATGTTTTGACTGATCCAAATATAAATCGTAAGTAAAACTTCATGCATGTCCATTGGAAAAGAAGTTGGTTTTCAAAACAATTGATGTTTTATGAAATGGGGAAATATGGATATGTGCATTGACATGTACAACAGTTAATACTATTCTTGTGTCATATAGTATTACTCTGTGTTCTAAACTGTTGCAAAAAAAAGCATTCTCACATTGAATAGTTACCAAATGTTGCAAAATAAATTGTTTTTAAGCAACTACAATCATTTGCATTAGTTTGGCTAAATTTTTGAAATGATAATTTTTGGTTATAGGCTTCAGCAAATATCTTATTTTGGTTTTAGGCTTCAGCAAAAACTAATTGCCAAACTAGACCTCGTTTCGGCTTTAACTTGCGTAAATATAGAGTGCACAAGTGTTAAATTTTTTTAATTATACAGTGCGCATTTCATAAATGCGCAAGCTATATTTAATGCTTCTACAATTATGTAGTGTGCAAGCTCAGTTTTTCGCATCAAATAGACAGAGTGCACAGATCTGAGTTTATTTACCAATATTTCTACTTTCTTTCCCAAACCCTCCCCACTTCCCAATCCAAACTCATTTTTCTTTCATATCCAAATTCACAATCACCTTATTATCCAAATAGTTGCTAAACTATATATGGAATCATCTTCTTCATCGTTACAAAACAAAGGCAATAATTAATGTTTTTGAAAGATGTAATTTTGCTATTGTTAATGTTATTGAAAATGAAGAGTTATTGGTGGTAATAGTGTTAATTCTCAGACAATGGTGGTGTTGTTGAATTAGTTGTTAGTGTTATGAACTAGGAAACCCTATTTAAGAAGCAGTAAATTGAAAACCCTAATTTACACCTTAATTGTTTATTGTTTATTATGACGGTAGACATTAATGATTGGGAGATAGATGACGAAACATTGACGAAACATTTTGATGACGTTGAAGGAAAAATTGGAGTTGCAAGTTCATGTCATATTGACTTTGATGTCGACCATGTTCTGAAAATACAGTTTGAACCAATACCGTATAAATTCCATTCAAGATCATCAAGCTACATACTCGCTTATGTGAAGTTATTTCTACGAAAATGCCCAGTCATCAACATACAGTTGATAAAACTTTACTGACGCTTATACATCGTGTTGGTCCATCCATGCCAAGGGGACAACGACCATGTCCAAATTCTTATTGCAGAGATATGTGTGTAGTGATTGTTTGCAGAAAGGAAAAGAATGCTAGATGAAGATTTTTCAGGTGTAGTTCATACATCGAACATAGGTTGAATCCTTGCGAATATGATTTTTGCAATTATTTTAAATGGATTGATCAACCCCTGTGCGAAAGGGGACTTGAGTATGCCTACGAACTACAAGCAGAAATAAGTCATTCGAAAAGTTTGAATGAAGAACTAAGGACAAACAATGGAAGGCCTATAATGTGGTAGATGTTTGGTACTTGGTTAAGTTGTCATATTTGGATTTTATGTTGAACCGTTGTATTTGTAATAAGTTGTTCCGAAAATGTTTCTATTTGTTGTAACTCGTAATGTGTGCAAGGTAGATAGTTTGTTATGTTGTTGAAACTCATTTGATAGTTTTGACTTTATTGATGAAATATATTGATTACCTTATTATATTGATTTTTTCGTTTGGGTTTTTTTCAAAAATTGAGTTGACTACTTTTGGTTGAAGATTGCCTACGGAAGCAAAATCTACTTAAAAAAAAGGTAATAATTCATCAAATTGATCTTTTTAGTTATGTCAGTGAACAAAAACTATGAATGTGGCATTGGAACTTATTTTGCAGATAATGTCAAAGGTTCCGGCTTTATTATACTTTGATGGCGAATTGTTGGTTGATGATGAATGTAAACCTAGATATGTGGACAGGAAGCGAAAATGATCGACAATAAAAAATCATTGTAGTTTCGAAGAGCTTAAACAAAGCGTATATGAAGTGGCAATAGGAATTCCTATGATATATGATTTAAAATTAGCGGTGAAATGGGTTCGGGATGATTGTGCATCCGCTATTGATTTGGAAGACGACGATGATTTGAACTCTACCTTTTCAGTTGGAATGAGAGTGATAGAAATCAACATCGTGAGAGTGAAACATGAAAATTTGGTTGAAAGATAAGCACCAATAATCTCTGGGGATGAGTATACACACACCACACAGTTACAAGAAACACAATGGTCGGCATATCCGTCGTATCTTTCAGGCCATCAAGGTGGAGAGTTTACAAACTTACTTCACAGGTACAGCGGAATGGCTGGAGTCTCTTCTAGTCAAGAACAAAATATGATGTAGAACGCTATAAATCCAAGTCAGTCGCAAGCGCTTGAAAAGTGAGTACTATTATACGTTGGCACTTGTACTTTGACTTACGTTAATGCAAAATATATGACCTTTGTTTTCTGTATTCCTAGTGTCGAAGATGCATTTACTGGTTGTGATGATGATGGTGCCAATTATCATATTCATACTCCACACGCAATTTGTGAGAAATTGGATAGCATGGAAGTTGCTTGTGCAGATGATGAGGATAGAACTTGGGTATATCAAATGGAAGTTAATAATGATGCAATCATATATGTAAACATTGAGGAGGCTTATGATGTAAATGCGGAAGAAGAACAAATCAAATATGAAGAGGTTCTATCCGATGATTTATGCACGGCATCAATGATGGTGAAATCAATAATGGAAAATTGTAAACTAGAAGTGAAAGTTTTTGGAAGAGAATGTGTGGAGAAAAGTCCACGTGTTTGGTTAATTTTTGAAAGTAAGTAGAATATTGTTGAACAATTATGTGAATGGACGATTAACTATTCAGTTTCATTTCAAGTTCTGAAATCACGTGCAAATCAATACACGGTATTGTTGTAATATGGAAGAAACATGCCCTTGGTGAGTTCACGCAAGCCTTTCGGTAAGAAAATTTTCAAATTGGTGGAAGATAACTACATATGGCGATGATCACATTTGTTTAAGTGCAACCATCAACTCAAACCATCGACACACAACTGCTAAGTTATATGCAGCAAAATGCTTCCATTGATTAAAGATGAAACAAACAAGACTGCAAGAACTGTTCAAGAGACAATGTCCAACATGTTTTGTAACGACCCAACTTCCAAATCTCCAAGAAGTCGTATCACTAAAAAGAAAAAAAGGGATAGAAAAGAGAAAGAAAGAGAAGAAAGAAGAAACAACACATCAGAATCTAAACAGCGGAATGAATAATTATATTAATAACATAAAATATTACATAGTTTACAATCACTATCAGAGTACACAGATATACAACACATACTAGACAGTTATAAACACCTGTCTAGTATGTACAACATAATACAATTCAGAGACAACACAGAACACACAGCGGAATACTATATATCTAACGCAGAAGCCTCCTGCTCCATTGCTCCTCCACAATTAGTCAAAGATAACCTGAATCCCTTGGCTACTCGTAAAAATTTGAGTACCCAAGAGTTTATGAAAACAAAAGATAAACTCCGGGTCAGACATGGGTCTGGTGTGAGTAACAGGTTAAAGTTGCTTAACTTTCAAAAACCTTTTGAAAAGAAAGGTATCACGTAAGACTTCTCACACATAAATATGGAAAAGTTTTTACCTTACGCTAACCAAAACATTTGATAGCAAGTCAAGTGATATTATAATAGGTCTAGGGTTTTCAAGTAAATATGAAATAGCCGAAATTGTTACATGATTAAATTCCAGCTACTAGCCACAAAAGTGGGTAATACAATCAAAACCGTTGGCACTTATTGGATTTTGGATTCCATACAATGGCAGGGCTACTGGGGTACCGCCCGTCACAGTACGTGGCCTAGATCAACGTACCGAGGAGTACGCCCGCTCCCCTGCAACACAAGGCCGGACCCATTCCTTACTGAACAGTTCCGAACAAGACAACCCCGCAGTTGGTGCGCAATTCCAAATGCTCACACAGCCGAATAAAAAGGGACTTCTAGATAGGGGGAAATCTTTCTCCCCGGTGGGAGCTACCCACGAAGCCTTATTGCACCTCCCCTGTTTTAGCCATTCCCGGTTGATGAAGCTTGAGGCTACGATTACCTTTAGAGAACACATTATCTTAGAATGTTCATCGCCCACCTGACGATGTTCTGCAAGCATTCAATCCATACAAGTTCGTTTCGGGTTCGAACGAAACCGAAGGCATTATCTCGTTACACTCGTTTTGGAATCACCCTTAGAGTTAACGACGATAACCCTTGCACTCTGAATCTCTATCTCGAGCCTATAAGTACTATTTCTATCAAACTCATCACGGAATCACCCCCAGAGTTATATTGACTAATAGTCCTTACACCTCGAGTCTTCACTCTACACATAAGATTCACGGCCTATCGTTAATTTGGATCGATGTGGTTTTCGGATATCCAAATATGGAAACCCGATCCTGGTCTCATCGAAATCCAAAGCGTGTCTTTTAGGTCCAAGTTGTTTTAGAGTTTAAAACAATTCAATTATATTATCTATATACACACAGATAGATAATTCACAGATTCACAACAGATAATTATCATTATCATAACAACAGATAATCCACATTATCACTATCAAAAGGTATCCATATCATGACCACAATGCAACCAATGCACCCATGTCACTCAAAATTATTAATCTCATAGTTGAGATTCTAGACCATTCAAAGCAACCAATGACAACCATTCATAAGCAATGATCTATAATCATACTATCTATAACTAATTTAAATTGAATTAAATTAATTACATCATCTTTAACTAATTTTAAATGAATTAAATTAATTACTTACACAATATAAATCTTGCTTATATTATCATTAATTAATTACAAATTAATTGATTGATTAACCCCTAATTTATCATCTTAATTAATCAATCCTGATTAATTATACTTTAATTAATTTCACAAAATTAATTACTCTAAACCAAATACAGTAATTAACCTTTAATTACTTCATAAATTAATTAACTATAATTAATTACATTTAAACTTAATTAATTAAAATTAATTATTTATACTTAATTATTTATTATTAATTAATTAATCTTAATTAATCAATCTTAATTAATCAAATTATATTAATTAATGACTCTTAATTATATTTAATTAATTACTCCATTAAATTAATTACTTTCATTAATTAATCTCACTTAATCCATAATTAATAATCACCTTGATTAATCTCAATCTGTATTTAACTACTTCAATTACTTCATTCAACTAATTATTCTTTAATTAATTACTTTAATTTATTCTTTGATTAATTATACAAAATAATTTGTTCTAAATTACATTCACAATTCTATCATATTCCACTAATTACATACGGTAGTTATCTTTAATTACTTCACTGAGTAATTTCATTAATTACATCAAGTAGTTACTATCAAATCCACTGTTTAAAATTAATTAAGCAAAATTAATTAATTTAAACCAATCTCAATAAACCCCATTAACTACATTAAGTAATTAATGTCTTAATTACTTTCATTTAAGTAATTAAACTTAAATAAATTTCACAATTTATTATCATTAATTAATTAATCTAATTAACTATTAAAAATTAATCATATTAATTAATTACTAAATAAACTTTAGTTAATAACCATCATTAACTATTATTTATTCTTTATTTACTTCCTAATTAATCTCTTATTAAACTTAATCCAAATTATTAATTATAAAATAATTAAATAAGTCTCTCCTTAATTATCTTACTTATTTAATTATTTCAATATCTTGATCATTACTAAGATAAACCATTCCTTTTTAGTAATCTTTATAAATATTAAAGTGTACTAGAACATGTAAATTCGAATTTCAAAAATTCAAAATGATATTTATCAAAGCATTATCCAATTTAAATTCCATTTATATTCTTTCTAAAATAAATGTAAATAACATTTATTATTTATTTTAAAAACTTATATAGGATAAGTCTTAATTTACTTAATTTAATTAAATATTTAGTTTCAAGTACATTACTATTTAAATTTCAAATTCCAGTTAACAAATCATTTGTCTTTCTATTACAAACCTTTTTATAAATGACTTTATTAAAAAAGAAAATCAAGTTTAAAATATTTGTTTGAAAAAAAAATTTACTCTTAATTAACAATTTAAATTTAAACTAGTTTGAAAACATTCAAATTTTAAAACTTATTCAAATCCCAGATTTTTAATTAAATACACTTGAAACCATTCCTTATTTAAATCATTTGAATTTAAAACTTGAACTTTTGATTTAAATTTTGATTTTAAAATTTTCATTTAAAATACAAATTTAAAGAATCTTAAGAAACTGAATTTAAAATTTGAATTTCAAACTGCTGTTTTAAAATTTGTTTCAGATTTTCAAAATAAAATTTAATTTCCAGAAAACTGCCAAGTTTCCTTCTTTCTTATTTTTTTTTAAAACTTGAAACCACCTTCAAAATTTGAAAACTTATAAGATTTCAAAACTATTTGAAACTAAAATACTACAGATTTAAACTTGTTTAAATCTTATCATAACTACTTTAAATTTCATTTAAATTTTGATTTAAATTTAATACCTACAGACAGTTTCGAGAAAAAAAACTGTAACACTACAAACACCCGAGCAAATCTAAAAAGACTTCAAGTCATTAGATCCAATTCTTTGAGCAAAACACAGAAATACTCGAGTATTACTTCGAGTAAAAAAACAACAATACCCAAATTCACCAGAAACAACAGTGCACGGTGCACATGCGCCGTGCCTCCGACGATCTCCAACCACTTCCGGTGGTTTCCCCATGACAGCAACAAACGCTACGACCCTTCACGACCATCAATTATTCCCTACACAACCCAAAATCGAATTCAAGATAAATTCCCAAAACCTGGAACAAGAAAGCCAAACCAAACCCAAAACTGTCAACCTTTTCCCCACGGTGCTCTGACCATCAGAGACCTTCCATCTCCGGAAACAGTTTCGCCTACACTTCAGCAATCTCCACCCAAAAGCCCATGACACTCGGTCTCCTCTGAAGGTAGTATCGACCACAATAAAATGTTCAAACAAAACTAGGGCTACATATAACATTTCTTCACCTCTGTCTCCATGTTGATTTGCATCAACAACCATTATTTTTCCAATCATCAATGGCTACTCCCCTAACTACCAGGAGAAACCCCGACCCTTAAATTTGCCTAGATCCCCTAAAAACCCAATTTCCCCCTTTCTTGTTCTTCACAGAACTGCGCCATACCCCATTTACTAAAAACCCTAATTTTTGCCCCAAAAATCATGGTTTGATCTAGGTATTCAATTCATAGTATTGAATTTATAATTTATTAAATATGAATTTTCACATTTTTAAACTTAATCTGTTAATTTTTGGTTTACAGAGATGTTTACAAGTTATTTTAATTTAATTAAAATCTTAAATTAAAGTTTAACATAAACAAACAAGTTTGATTTAATCCAAAGTTAAATCAGAGACACAAATCTATAGATTTAGAATTTAAATCAAAACCTGATCATATGACCTATATAAACAGAGGGTACTTTTTGGAAATCACAAGCAAGTCACAGCAAATTTCATCCAAATATGCATTCAACATATTTTTATCACAGATATTAAACATGCAGCCTTGTTTATAAGTTAATTTTTGGAATAGAAATTATACTCACCTGATAATTTGAAAACAGAGCCCCTTTTTGTTTTTCTTAAAACTTTAATGCTGAGATGCCTTTTGAAAACTTGAACCCCATTAAACTGAAAAAGCTCATGCTATGAAAACTAAATGCATTGCTGATTTCCAGATTGAAATGAAGTAGTTGCTGGAGCTTGCTTCTTAAATTTTGAAATTACATGCATGCTACCACAGGATTTCCAGATTTTGAAATAAATGCAGGCTCAAACAAAATTTTCTTTTTTCAACTTGAAAATGCGCAGGCTATTGATGCAGGCTTCAGATTTTTGAAAAATGCAAGCATGCTTTGATTTGATTTGAAAACAAATGGTTTGCATCCCAGATTGTTGAAAGGAGGAAATGCAAATGAAAATAAGCAAGCTGTTTTGTTTTGATTTGAAAATAATTGGTTTGCATGCAGGCTTGAATTCCAAAAATGCAGAATTCTTGCATGATTTCATGCATTTTATTTAATTTTGAAAAAAAATGATAGGCATGCCTTTGGTTTGAGAAGTGGATTTGAATATGTTTTAGATTTTTGTTTTCCATTGTTTCTTACCTTTATATTTGAAGAAGAAATAAGATGGAAGAGGGGTTGTTTATAAAAACTGAAATCATTAAAAATAAAATCAAAAGTAAATGCTAAATTAAAATTTTGACACTTGTAGAGAAGTTAACATTTGTCACTTAAAATGTCTTATTTCCTAACACATGTTAATTTATGTTTCTAAAAAGTTTACACTTGTTTTATAAAAGTAATTTGTATTTAATTAAAAGTTAATTAGTATTTTATTTAGATGTTAATACAAGATGAACGCAGACCTATGTTTAAATAAATTAGTTAATCATGTATTTATTCATATGTAGATAAATTTTAAAATGAAATAAATGCAATTTTATTTATAAAAGGATGCTTATACAAATATTTCAAAATCAAAGCAAATTTGAAAATATTTATACTTTAAATTTTAAAAACTTTGAATTCAAGTTTATATTAAATTTTGAAATCCAGTTTATTTACAAATATAACTACACAATTTAAATTTTGGAAAACAATTATTCTTATTAAAAATTATTTGTTAAAATAATGTATTATTATATAAAAATAGCAACATTTGATAACTATAAATAACTTATAAAAGAAAATGTCTAATTATTCATAAATTATTTATTTTATTCAATTATATCAAAATAACTCTTATTGTTATTTTTTTTAAATTCAAACTTGAGTTAAACATATTTTAAATCATTTAAATATTTATCTTATGTATTTAAAACCATATTTATTTATTAAACAGCTTTTAAAAAGTTTAACTTTTTAAATAAAATCATAATTTCCAATTTTTACTAAATATATATATATATATATATATTTAGGAAACAAGATTTATTTATTAATTAAATTTAAAACAATATCTATTCACAATATATACAATTTTCTATATATATTATAAATAGTAAACAATTTATTAGATTTAAAAAGATAAAATCTATCAATTAACTATTTATTTTGTTGAATTATTAAATTAATTCAAATCTCATTACAAATATTATCAAATCAATTTAATTTTTATTTCAGATTATTAAATTGATATTGCTTTAAAATTCGGGGTCATCACATTCCTCCCCCCTTAAAAGAATTTCGTCCCCGAAATTTTAAAACAAAGGTAATCTAATAATCTATTTAAAGATTTAATTTTAAAACACAAGCACATACCAACGATATGCTAACAACCATAGCAATCAATTCACCCAACTATTCAAATCTAATTATCCAGCAAAATTCTGGATAGAACTTTCACGAGTTTCCCCGGTATAAATATCGGGATACTCGCCCTATAGATTCCAAACAATCTATACTATTAAGTTATAGAGCTCCTATTCGTCTAGATCTACAAAACTAGACAGCATATCCGACTACAAACGAGTCTGACTCAACAACCAACCTCTATAACTGCTGGTTCTAAAACCAGAGATAGACCATACACGTACTCCCTCAGAGATACGTGAAACTCATCGAATTCCAGTTATCCTAACTGACAATTCAATCCTGAAAACCAAACACTGATCCAATCCAAACAGAGAAAAGATCCAAACAGCTCTGAGTCAACATTCCAGACTTACCAAAACTTATAGCTCCTGAATCAGAGAAAACTCCAACAACAATGAAGTCTCCAACTTTGAATTCCAAATTTCTTCGTCCCTTATCCATAAAAGTCTTCGGACAATCCTGGGCTGCCAACATTCCAAACTGTTCAGCTTAACCCTTGCCGATTCCTCTAGAAACAATCAGAATAAAAAAAACAACCCAACATAATGATCTCCTCAAGATCAATCTAAAACCAAAACACAATTCTACTCCATAATCAGCAGAAGGCTGAACTTACTTCCCCTAATCCGGAAAAGATAATCAAAAACACTTCCAAACTGCTTCCGCTGCACAACTCCGATCCGAAGTAGATAAGAATGCTGATGAAGAACACAAGCACTAACTGGACATCACCTTCCAGAAATATGGTTCTACAGATCTATAAAGAAAAATCAAAAATTCCTTCGATACGTGAGTTGCTACATCAAACTCTATCTCTAGGAATCATTCTCCAACTAAACAGAACCACCGGTTCCACTCCTGGAATACTTGTCGATAAGAAAACTCAATCTCCATATGCGAACAAATCTCTGTCTTCCCAGAAGACATCCAGAAAATCTTCAACCATTCAAGAGAACATTCAATTTTCGCAAATCACTCTGCGATCAACCCAGATAAATTTCCAAAGAAAACTATTCTCTCTTTACCAAAAAGAACAGCTTACACTGGTCTAGTCAATCCATTGAAGAAACGGATTCACTCTGCAGCTTCTGAACTCCATCTTCAGAGAAACTACTCAGCTAAGACCTCACTGTCGGCTCACTGAACATTCCAAACTGCACTGCTGACACCAATGCCAAACTTCCTAATCCAAAGTTCTTCGAGAAACTCGGACTCCAAAACTGACCACAACATCCTGCTGAATCCAGTCACAACATCAAAGCAGACACACTTCCCAAACTTGTTCCAAAGAAATATCTTTAGACACATCCATAGTCACTGCATCTCATCACGCAGTTACATCTTCCTGAGGTATCGAAATACCATCACTTGCTCCAGTTCAACCGATTGATCCAAACCCTACTCACCAAACTCTGCAGTTCAAAGATGACTCCGAACCTTAACAGGTTTCCTTCAGAGGTTGATGAAATACTACAACACAACAAAACTTACTCGAGACGGTATTAGGTCTACAGTCTCGACAAATACACTTCCAACCTCAAACATCAGACTCCAATCAATGGTAGTAATCGTGTTACAAACACTACTACCTTATCTACCTTTATAACCTATATTGGGAAACCTGAACAGGTAACCCAACAGATAGATAGAAATATATATAATTATATTTAAAATTACAAATACGCTCTCTCAAGAAAGACACCACTCCAGAGCCTAGGTATTCACTCAACCTAATGCTCTGATACCATTATAATGACCCAACTTCCAAATCTCCAAGAAGTCGTATCGCTAAAAAGAAAGAAAGGGATAGAAAAGAGAAAGAAAGAGAAGAAAGAAGAAACAACACATCAGAATCTAAACAGCGTAACGAATAAATTATATTAATAACATAAAATATTACATAGTTTACAATCACTATCAGAGTACACAAATATACAACACATACTAGACAGTTATAAACACCTGTCTAGTATTTACAACATAATACAATTCAGAGACAACACAGAACACACAGCAGAATACTATATATCTAACGCAGAAGCCTCCTGCTCCATTGCTTCTCCACAATTCGTCAAAGCTAACCTAAATCCATTGGCTACTCGTAAAAATTTGAGTACCCAAGAGTTTATGAAAACAAAAGATAAACTCCGGGTCAGACATGGGTCTGGTGTGAGTAACAGGTTAAAGTTGCTTAACTTTCAAAAACCTTTTGAAAAGAAAGGTATCACGTAAGACTTCCCACACATAAACATGGGAAAGTTTTTACCTTACGCTAACCAAAACATTTAATAGGAAATCCAGTGATATTATAATAGGTCTAGGGTTTTCAAGTAAATATGAAACAGCCGAAATTGTTACATGATTAAATTCCAGCTACTAGCCACAAAAGTGGGTAATACAATCAAAACCGTTGGCACTTATTGGATTTTGAGTTCCATACAATGGCAGGGCTACTGGGGTACCGCCCATCATAGTGCGTGGCCTAGATCAACGTACCGAGGAGTACGCTCGCTCCCCTGCAACACAAGGCCGGACCCATTCCTTACTGAACAGCTCCGAACAAGACAACCCCGCAGTTGGTGCGCAATTCCAATTGCCCACACAACCGAATAAAAAGGGACTTCTAGACAGGGGAAAATCTTGCTCTCCAGTGGAAGCTACCCACGAAGCCTTACTGCACCTTCCCTATTTTAGCCATTCCCGGTTGATGAGGCTTGATGCTACGATTACCTTTAGAGAACGCATTATCTTAGAATGCACATCGCCCACCTGACGATGTTCTGCAAGCATTCAATCCATACAAGTTCGTTCCGGGTTCGAACGAAACCGAAGGCATTATCTCGTTACACTCGTTTTGGAATCACCCTCAGAGTTAATGACGATAACCCTTGCACTCTGAATCTATATCTCGAGCCTATAAGTACTATTTCTGTCAAACTCATCACGGAATCTCCCCTAGAGTTATATTGACTAATAGTCCTTACACCTCGAGTCTTCACTCTTCACATAAAATTCACGACCTATCGTTAATTTGGATCGATGTGGTTTTCGGATATCCAAATATGGAAACACGATCCCGGTCTCATCGAAATCCAAAGCGTGTCTTTTAGGTCCAAGTTGTTTTAGAGTTTAAAACAATTCAATTATATTATCTATATACACACAGATAGATAATTCACAGATTCACAACAGATAATTATCATTATCATAACAACAGATAATCCATATTGTCACTATGAAAAGATATCCATATCATCATCACAATGCAACCAATGCACCCATATCACTCAACATTATTAATCTCATAGATGAGATTCAAAACTATTCAAAGCAACCAATAACAACCATTCATAAGCAATGATCTATAATCATACTATCTATAATTTATTTAAATTGAATTAAATTAATTACATCGTCTTTAATTAATTTTAAATGAATTAAATTAATTACTTACACAATATAAATCTTGCTTATATTATCATTAATTAATTACAAATTAATTAATTAATTAACCTCTAATTTATCATCTTAATTAATCAATCCTGATTAATTATACTTTAATTAATTTCACAAAATTAATTACTCTAAACCAAATACAGTAATTAACCTTTAATTACTTCATAAATTAATTAACTATAATTAATTACATTTAACCTTAATTAATTACAATTAATTAATTATACTTAATCATTTATTATTAATTAATTAATCTTAATTAATCAATCTTAATTACATCATTAATTATATTAATTAATGACTCTTAATTATATTTAATTAATTACTCCATTAAATTAATTACTTTCAGTAATTAATCTCAATTAATCCATAATTAATAATCACCTTGATTAATCTCAATCTGTAATTAACTACTGTAATTACTTCATTCAACTAATTATTCCTTAATTAATTCCCTTAATTTATCCTTTGATTAATTATACAAAATAATTTGATCTAAATTACATTCACAATTCCATCATATTCCACTAATTACATACAGTAGTTATCTTTAATTACTTCACGAAGTAATCCCATTAACTACATCAAGTAATTACTATCAAATCCAATGTTTAAAATTAATTTAGCTAAATTAATTAATTTAAACCAATCTCAATGAACCCCATTAATTACATTAAGTAATTAATGTCTTAATTACTTTCATTTAAGTAACTAAACTTAAATAAATTTCACATTTTATTATCATTAATTAATTAATCTAATTAATTATTAAAAATTAATCATATTAATTAATTACTAAATAAACTTTAGTTAATGACCATCATTAACTATTATTTATTCTTTGTTTACTTCCTAATTAATCTCTTATTAAAATTAATCCAAATTATTAATTATAAAATAATTAAATAAGTCTATCTTTAATCATCTTTCTTATTTAATTATTTCAATATCTTGATCATTACTAAGATAACCCATTCCTTTTTAATAATCTTTATAAATATTAAAGTGTACTAGAACATGTAAATTCAAATTTCAAAAATTCAAAATGATATTTATCAAAGCATTATCCAATTTAAATTCCATTTATGTTCTTTCCAAAATAAATGTAAATAACATTTATTATTTATTTTTAACACTTATATAGGATAAGTCTTAATTTACACAATTTAATTAAAAATGAAGTTTCAAGTACATTACTCTTTAAATTTCAAATTCCTGTTAACAAATCATTTATCTTTCTATTACAAACCTTTTTATAAATGACTTTATTCAAAAAGAAAATCAAGTTTAAAATATTTGTTTGAAAAACAAATTTACTCCTAATTAACAATTTAAATTTAAACTAATTTGAAAACATTCAAATTTCAAAACTTATTCAAATCCCAGATTTTTAATTAAATACACTTGAAACCATTCCTTATTTAAATCATTTGGATTTAAAACTTGAACTTTTGATTTTAAAACTTTTATTTAAAATACAAATTTAAAGAATCTTAAGAAACTGAATTTAAAATTTAAATTTCAAACTGCTGTTTTAAAATTTGTTTCAGATTTTAAAAATAAAATTTAATTTCCAGAAAACTGCCAGGTTTCCTTCTTTCTTATTTTTTTTTCAAAACTTGAAACCACCTTCAAAATTTGAACACTTATAAGATTTCAAAACTATTTGAAACTAAAATACTACAGATTTAAACTTGTTTAAATCTTATCATAATTAATTAAAATTTCAATTAAATTTTGATTTAAATTTAAATCCTACAGACAGTTTCCAAAAAAAAACTGTAACACTACAAACACCCGAGCAAACCTAAAAAGACTTCGAGTCATTAGATCCAATTCTTTGAGCAAAACACAGAAATACTCGAGTATTACTTCGAGTAAAAAAAAACAACAATACCCAAATTCACATGAAACAACAGTGCACGGTGCACATGCACCGTGCCTCCGGCGTTATCCAACCACCTCCGGTGGTTTCCCTTTGACGGGGACGAACGCTACGACCCTTCACGACCATCAATTATTCCCTACACAACCCAAAATCGAATTCAAGCTGAATTCCTAAAACCTAGAACCAGAAAGCCAAACCAAACCCAAACCTGTCAACCTTTCCCCTACGGTGCTACGACCATCAGAGACCTTCCATCTCCGGAAATAGTTTCGCCTACACTTTAGCAATCTCCACCCAAAAGTCTAATGCACTCGTTCTCCTCTGAAGGTAGTATCGACCACAACAAAATGTTCAAACAAAACTAGGGCTACATATAACAATTCATCACCTCTGTCTCCATGTTGATTTGCATCAACAACCATTATTTTTCCAATCATCAATGGCTACTCCCCTACCTACCAGGAGAAATCCTGACCCTTAAATTTGCATAGATCCCCTAAAAACCCAATTCCCCCCTTTCTTGTTCTTCACAGAACTACACCATACCCCATTTACTAAAAACCCTAATTTTTGTCCCAAAAATCATGGTTTGATCTACGTATTCAATTCATAGTACTGAATTTATAATTTATTAAATATGAATTTTCACATTTTTAAACTTAATCTGTCAATTTTTGGTTTACAGAGAAGTTTACAAGTTATTTTAATTTAATTAAAATCTTAAACTAAAGTTTAACATAAACAAACAAGTTTGATTTAATCCAAAGTTACATCAGAGACACAAATCTATAGATTTAGAATTTAAATCAAAACCTGATCATATAACATATATAAACAGAGGGTACTTTTTGGAAATCACAAGCAAGTCACAGCAGATTTCATCCAAATATGCATTCAACATATTTTTATCACGGATATTAAAAATGCAACCTTGTTTATAAGTTAATTTTTGGAATAGAAATGTGACGCACCTGATAATTTGAAAACAGAGCCCCTTTTTTTTCCTTAAAACTTTAATGTTGAAATGCCTTTTGAAAACTTGAACTCCATTAAACTGAAAAGCTCCTGCTATGAAAACTAAATGCATTGCTGATTTCCAGATTGAAATGAAGTAGTTGCTGGAGCTTGCTTCTTAAATTTTGAAATTGCATGCATGCTACCATAGGTTTTCCAGATTTTGAAATAAATGCAGGCTCAAACAAAATTTTCTTTTTTCAACTTGAAAATGTGCAGGCTATTGATGCAGGCTTCAGATTTTTGAAAAATGCAAGCATGCTTTGATTTGATTTGAAAACAAATGGTTTGCATCCCAGATTGTTGAAAGGAGGAAATGCAAATGAAAATATCCAGGCTGTTTTGTTTTGATTTGAAAATAATTGGTTTGCATGCAGGCTTGAATTTCAAAATGCAGAACTCTTGCTTGATTTCATGCATTTTATTTAATTTTGAAAAAAAAAGATAGGCATGCCTTTGGTTTGAGAAGTGGATTTGAATATGTTTCAGATTTTTGTTTTCCATTGTTTCTTAGCTTTAGATTTGAAGAAGAAATAAGATGGAAGAGGGTTTGTTTATAAAAACTGAAATCATTAAAAATAAAATCAAAAGAAAATGCTAAATTAAATTTTTGACACTTGTAGAGAAGTTAACATTTGTCACTTAAAATGTCTTATTTCCTAACACATGTTAATTTATTTTTCTAAACGGTTTACACTTGTTTTATAAAAGTAATTTGTATTTAATTAAAAGTTAGTTAGTATTTTATTTAGATGTTAATACAAGATGAATGTAAACCTATGTTTAAATGAATTAGTTAATCGTGTATTTATACATATGTAGATAAATTTTAAAATGAAATAAATGCAATTTATTTATAAAAGGAAGCTTATAAAAATATTTCAAAATCAAAGCAAATTTAAAAATATTTATGTTAACGCTCAAATTTAAACGCTAACACCCTGGTGTATAAGATGTGATTGTGAAAGCACCACCCGTTCGTACGGGAAACAGAAATAAGCAGAAAGTATGCAGAAAAACAGTAAGAGACACAGTATTTATAGTGGTTCGGCTTATAATCCAGCCTACGTCCACTTTAATCTTTTTATCACTAGTTTGATTACAATCCTTTACAAGATCTTTCAATTACAACACACTTCAAGTGATAGGATATGTAAAACAAGTAGCTCAAGCTTTGGTGTTGACAATCATCTTCAAATCCATGGCGAATGTGGATGATTCCTTCATGGAGTTCCTTTAGAAGTTTGTTGTATCTAAAAAGCTTCGAAGTAGTCTGGAATTCGGCAGAGTAATGGCGCTTGAAGAAAATGAGCCCCCCAAAGTCCCCTGCATGTTGGAGATGGTTGCATATTTATAGAGAGTTCTGGGCGAAAAAAGTGCAAAGTCCTAACTCGTGGCCGACTTAAGATAAGTCGTGTTCGACTTAAGGTAAGTCGTCCCCGAGTCACTGAGCTGAGTCTATGGCAGTTCCCCCTTTTTTGAACCCATCCCTAAGTTCTAAGTCGTGTACGAGTTATCTGGCTGCAATTGCTAATTTCCTTTCTTAAGTCGTATACGACTCTTTCTATGTCGTAAGTCGTAGTCGACTTAACTAATTGCAGACGAGTTAAGAGGTGTGTCTTTAGGTCGTATCCTCTTTAAGTCGTAACTCTTGTTAACTCGTTCAAGCTTTAACCCGTTAAGCTGTAACTTCCTTAAGTCGTAAGGGTCTTAAGTCGTACAAACTGCAGTTATCATTAAGTCGTAGGCCATCCATTTCCTTAAGTCGTAAAGACCTTAAGTCGTTAGCTTTTCTTAACTCGTATGCCTGCTAACTCGTAGAAGATCTTAACTCGCAGAGGATTAACTCGTAGAGGCTTAACTCGTGGAGGATTAACTCGTGGAAGATCTTCACTCGTACACTTGCTAATTTGTAGATCTGCTAACTCGTAAAGGCTTATCTCGCAAGCAGCTTAACTCGGGTACTCCTTAACTCGTAGGCCGCTTATCTCGTAAGCTTGCTAACTCGTAGAGGTCTTTAAGTCGTAGGAAGTTGCTGACTCGTGTATCCTTTAACTCGTACATGCCTTGAGTCGTACATGCCTTGAGTCGTACATGCCTTAACTTGTGAACGAGTTAGGGTTAACATTTGAACTGCCATAGACTCAGCTCAGTGACTCGGGGACGACTTACCTTAAGTCGAACACGACTTATCTTAAGTCGGCCACGAGTTAGGACTTTGCACTTTTTTCGCCCAGAACTCTCTATAAATATGCAACCATCTCCAACATGCAGGGGACTTTGGGGGGCTCATTTTCTTCAAGCGCCATTACTCTGCCGAATTCCAGACTACTTCGAAGCTTTTTAGATACAACAAACTTCTAAAGGAACTCCATGAAGGAATCATCCACATTCGCCATGGATTTGAAGATGATTGTCAACACCAAAGCTTGAGCTACTTGTTTTACATATCCTATCACTTGAAGTGTGTTGTAATTGAAAGATCTTGTAAAGGATTGTAATCAAACTAGTGATAAAAAGATTAAAGTGGACGTAGGCTGGATTATAAGCCGAACCACTATAAATACTGTGTCTCTTACTGTTTTTCTGCATACTTTCTGCTTATTTCTGTTTCCCGTACGAACGGGTGGTGCTTTCACAATCACATCTTATACACCAGGGTGTTAGCGTTTAAATTTGAGCGTTAACATTTTGGTGCTTTCACTGAGAATTGAACTCAGGACATCTATCATCATTGCTTCAGAAAGATTTGTAGATAAAGTTTCTTTAAGAACCAGAAGTCTATCCGAAATCATGGCTCCTGGAAGGAAAAGTAAATCTGTGAGATCTGCAAACGTTCAAGAGGGAACCTCCGCTTCCCCAACACCAAATCAAGCTACTCCAACTGTTGGGGTTACGAAAGCAGAGTTGGATGCCGCAATTTTGGGGTTGAACAGACAGATACATGCTCAAAACGTGCAAATGGAAGCCCAGAATGCCCAAAACGCCTTAATCCTGAATAAGTTGAACGATTTGCTCGGGGCAAACCGTCAATCAACAGCTAATGAAAGGAATTTTGCCGGTAATATTCATGAAACTGAAGAAAGGAATGTTTCCGAAAGGGACACTAACCCCGCTGAGCAAATACTTCCTGAGGTTGGCGGATCTAGGGCTCGCAATGATGAAGAATATCTCTCTGGAATGGTTCGCCAAATTATGAAGGAGAGCATGCAAAGAGTCGAAGATGAGAAAGAATGGGGCTTTGCTCCAAGCAAGACTCCATTTACTGAAAAAATTCTAAAGGCTGAATTCCCACGAAAATTTGCACCTCCAACTATCCCAGCTTATAGGGGGACAAGTGATCCAAACGAATTTCTGTATAAGTATGATTGGCATATGACGGGTGCCCGAGCCTCAGATGAAGTAAAATGCAGATATTTCCCTGTATATTTGGAAGGCGTAGCTCTGCTTTGGTTCACAAAACTACCTGTCCGGTCCATCGATCAGTTTTCAGACCTAACCAGGAAATTTAAAGAGCAATTTAGGCTATATGCTTCAAAGGCAAAGGACATCATGTCGTTATCCGGTTTGGAACAGAATCCGGGGGAAACTATCAAGTCTTTTTTAAATCGCTTTAATATAGCGTTAGCTGAGGTGGATAATGCAGAACCCCGCATGGTCTTGACCTATTTGATGAGGGCCATAGATAAATCTAGTGAGTTTGGAAGATGGTTGAATATGAAGGAACCAAGCTCTCTCGAAAAGTTCTACAAGAAAGCAGACGAGTTCATGCGTCTGGAGAGCCGCCCTGTATCGACAAAAGCAGCATTGGAAAAGGTTGAAGCTAACACCAATGCTCCACGCAAAAATGAGTCTGTGGGACAGAAGAGGGAGAACAACAATGGAAAACAACAGAATAATCAGAAGAAGCATAGATCCTTCAAGCCATCAGAATACACACCTTTGTCAGATACTCCAGAACGAATCTACCTGGCTACCAAAGATTCTGTCAATTATCCTAAACCCCCAGTCTTGAGAACCGGGAAAAAAGCTGTGCAAAGTGGAAGGTTCTGTCGCTTCCATAATCAGCCCGGTCATGATACTGATGACTGCCGTCAATTGAAGAATCTAATTGAAGAATTGTTAAGGGAAAATAAACTACAACAATTTGTGAAGAAGAATGATAATAATAATCCTGCTTCGTCGAATCAAGGACAGCAAACTCCTGCTCATCAATCTGGGACTAATGGCAAAGATGCAGGTTTTGAGTCTGGAAGGCCTGTTATCAATATCATTACAGGCGGACCTCACCCAGCGGGCAGAAGCTGGGGTGAGATGGAAAGGTATTCCCGGGCCCTGAAATATGCACCGGAGGAAGAAAGTGTTTTTGTTCTAGAAGACACTACGCCTTTGAAGCAACGAAAGACATTCAATGATGACATTGTATTCAAAACCAGGGATTCCATCGGTATTGAAGCCCCAACCTTGGATCCTTTGGTCATCTCGGCTGGCATTGGGCCAGCCATCGTCAGAAGGATTCTTATCGACAGCGGCGCATCCTGTAATATCCTCTTTAAGAAAACCTTCGACCAGATGAAGATTCCTATGGTTGAAGTGCAGGCATCATTGCAAAAAATTGCTGGCTTCGCAGGGGAGCCAAAGCAACCAGTAGGAACCATTGACTTGCTTGTGGAACTCGGAGAAGGAGAAAGAAAAGTAGTTCGCAAGCAGACTTTTGTGATAGTAGATGAATTTTCTGCTTATAATGCTTTCTTTGGTCGACCTATTCTTGCTACATTCAAAGCTGTCCTTGCCCCATGGTGTCCTACTATTAAATTCCCTACAGACAATGGGGTAGGAGTTATTAGGAGACCAGAACGCTGGGCGAGAATGTTATATGACAGAGCTGCGAGAAACAAGGAAGAGAGAAATGGGAAAAGATGCGGCAACCCCAATCCGCATCAAAACACCAACCCTATAGCAACTACAGGGCGGACCCTGCACTGGCGAGCATAGCGGGGCACGAAAAGTGATGGATCCTAGAAAGGCCAGTGCGGGGGAGAGTAGGGTGGTACCAGCAGAAACAACGATACCGGTGCCCGTTGATCTGAAGGACCCAAACAAGGTGCTGAATGTGGGTTCGCAACTTAATGTGTCAGTTCAGAATGCCTTGATATCTTTTTTGAAAGCAAACCTGGATGTTTTCGCTTGGACCCATGCCGATATGTGCGGAATATCCCCAGAAGTTGCGGTACATGCTCTGAATATTGACCCAAAATTCACGCCAGTAAAGCAGAAAAGAAGAATCCAAGGTCCAGAAAGGTCGACAGCATTGAAAGAGGAAGTTGACCGGCTCATGGAGAATAATTTCATCAGAGAATCTACCTATCCAAATTGGGTTTCAAATCCAGTGCTGGTTAAGAAAGCCAACGGTAAATGGAGAGTATGCATCGACTTTTCAGATCTAAACAAGGCCTGTCCCAAAGACTGCTTCCCATTACCCAGGATCGATCAACTGGTAGATGGAACAGCGGGTCATGAATTGTTGTCTTTTATGGATGCCTACTCCGGATATAATCAGATCATGATGCATGAGCCAGATCAGGAGGACACAAGCTTTATCACCGATGTCGGTCTTTACTGTTACAGAGTTATGCCCTTTGGGTTGAAGAATGCGGGGGCAACATACCAAAGACTGGTCAATGCTATGTTCAAACCGCAGTTGGGAAAGACTATGGAAGTTTACGTTGATGACATGCTAGTAAAATCTAAGAAAGCAGTGGATCACATCGAACACTTAGCAGAAATGTTCGCAATCCTCCGAAGATACGGAATGAAGCTTAACCCTTTAAAATGTTCTTTCGGGGTAGAATCTGGAAAGTTCTTGGGTTTCATCGTGAGCGCTAGGGGCATTGAAGCTAGTCCAGCTCAAATCACTGCTTTAAAAGAAGTTAAAGCTCCTAAAACAAAGAGGGAATTGCAAAGTCTCAATGGAAAAATTGCCGCCTTAAGTCGGTTCATATCCAAAGCTACTGATAAATGCATTCCATTCTTCGACGCTCTAAAGAAAGAAAAGAAAAACTTTGACTGGACTCCCGAATGCCAGAAAGCTTTTGAAGAATTGATTCAACATATGGAAAAGCCTCCAATACTTTCTAGGCCCGGCGATGGCGAGGATCTTCTTATATACTTGGCAGTTTCATCTCATGCTTTAAGTGCAGCGCTGGTACGGGAAGACAAAAGGATTCAACATCCAGTTTACTATATCAGCAAAAGACTCACTGGGGCAGAAATGAATTACTCCAAGTTGGAAAAACTCGCCTATTGTCTATTGATTGCCTCAAGAAAGTTGAGGCAATATTTCCAGGCACATCCTATCAAAGTCCTCACTGATCAACCTTTAAAGCAAGTCTTGTTTCGCCCCGAGACTTCGGGCCGCCTTTTAAAGTGGAATATTGAATTGAGCCAATATGACATCACTTATCATCCTAGAAAAGCGATCAACGGACAAGCTTTGGCAGATTTTATTGCAGAATTTACAAACAAGGGTAGCAGCGAGGAAGAAACAATCGAGAACTCCCCAATCCAATGGAAGTTATTTGTAGATGGCGCAAGAAATGATTACTGTTCAGGTGCTGGAATTGTTCTTGAAACTCCTGAAGGCCGGTCATTATGCTATGCGCTAAGATTAGAATTTCCTTCAACAAACAATGAAGCAGAATATGAAGCTCTGATTGCTGGTTTGAAAATTGCTAAAGAACTAAACATTCGAGCGTTACAGATCTTCAGTGATTCTCAGCTTATAGTATGCCAAGTCAAGAAGGAGTTTCAAACGAAAGGAGGAAATCTGCCCGCTTATGTGTCAAAGGCTTGGGAACTTTTATGTGAATTCGACCATTACACGATAAGTCATATTCCTCGAGAAGAAAACATGAAAGCAGATTCTCTCGCAAAATACTCAAGTTCTGGCGAAGCCCAGTCCTTAGGGTTAGTTCCAGTGGAAGTTTTGTCAAATCCAAGCATTGATGAAATGGATATCGATTGGGTTATGAGTATGTCGCAAGAGCAAGAATCATGGATGACTCCAATAACAAAGTATCTACTCAATGGCTCTTTACCAGAAAACTCTAAAGAACGACAAAAGCTACTGAGAAAAGCTTCTCGATATATAATCCAGGATGGTCAATTATACAGACAAGGATTCTCAATGCCACTACTTCGATGTGTATCCAAAGAAGAAGCCAAAATAATCCTATCAGAGGTACATGGAGGAGAATGTGGGGATCATTCAGGTGGTCAAACTTTAGCAAAGAAAATTCTCCGATATGGATATTTTTGGCCAGAAATTAATCGAGATGCTGCAGATTACTCTCGAAAATGTGATAGATGTCAAAGATTTGCCAAAATTCCTAGAGCACCTTCTACTGAACTCACACAAATGACCAGTCCGTGGCCGTTTGCAATTTGGGGAATAGATTTGATCGGACCTTTACCAACCGCCAAATCTGGAATCAAATATGCCATTGTTGCTGTAGATTATTTCACTAAATGGGCTGAAGCTGAACCATTGGCAACCATCACCTCCAAAAAGATGATAAATTTTGTGACTAAGAATATCATTTGCAGATACGGTGTGCCTCAAAAGATAATTACAGATAATGGTACTCAATTTGAAAGTGAAGAATTCCAAGATTTTTGTAAACGATTCAAAATCCTGAAAAGCTTCTCAGCAGTAGCTCATCCGCAGGCAAACGGGCAAGTGGAAGCAGTAAATAAAATTATCAAGTCAACCATCAAAAAGCAACTTGAAAGAGCTAAGGGTGGTTGGGTCGATAAGCTACCACTAGCACTATGGGCATATAGAACTACCCACAAAACTGCAACTGGGCATACTCCGTTTTCATTAGCATACGGGTCGGAAGCAATGATTCCGGTAGAAACAGAGATCCCTTCACATAGAAGAATCCACTTCAGTCAAATGGAAAATGAAAAGTTGCAATCTGAAGCACTAGATCTTCTTGATGAGAAAAGAGAAGAAGCAGAACTCAGAGTTGCAGCTCATCAACAAAGAATAGCCAGACATTTCAATTCTAAAGTTCGCCAACGCAGCTTTGAAATCGGAGATCTAGTCCTGAAAAGAATTATGACCGCGACAGGTGTGTTTGGGCCCAATTGGGAAGGACCGTATGTGATAGGTCAGAAGCTTCTTGACGGCACATTCAAACTCACTACTGTTGAAGGAGATCAAATTCCAAGGGCATGGAACAGCAATCATTTGCGTCCATATTTTACTTGAAATTCTTGTTGAAATATTGTAAAAAGAATTGTGAATGTATGATTCTTGTAATTGAAAGCAATTGTAAAACTGATGAAAGTGAATGATGAATGAATATAAAGTGGATGTAGGCCCAGATTTTTGGCCGAACCACTATAAATCTTGTGTTCCTTACTTTTATTACATGTTTGCTTTATTTTCGATATAAAAAGTACATAGAATGTATTGCTAAAATATCGATTTAAATTTTTGCAGACAATGGAAGTAAAACTTGCACATAATAAGACCGAGCAATTCACTCCATCATTCAACAAACAAATTTCAAGTCATAAAAAACCCGAATTCAAATCCTAGATAGGAAATATTTCAATTGAACGGCTAATGATTTCGTAAAAACGAGCCCTTGCTAATAAATTGAGATTGTTTGAACAAACAAACATCCAATTAGGAAGCTAGTGCCCGTTCTCACGAACTTGCCTGTCAATGAAGTATACTTCCTTGGATTAAACCAGCTACTTGCAAAAAGGGGGAAATGACGACTTGGAAAGGAAAAATAGAGGAATTGAAAGGCATAAGCAAGAAGACGAGGAAACAACCAAAATCCATCATCAGCAACACAAATCCTCTTCAGAGGCACAACTCTTCGGAGGATAAAAGGCCTCTAATGGGTCATATGCCACAAAAAAGAAAGTTCTCTACTCAATAAAAAAGATTGGAGGAGTCATGACCCTCCAACCATGAGAGAGCAACTTCCAGGCAATGAAAACCCTCTCTGAGGCACATTTCACCAGGAGTTGAAGTAGTTACTCTTCGGAGTGTCACTTCACCAAAGTTGAAATGCAAATAAAATAAAGACCTCTTCGGAGGCACATTTCACCAGGAGTTGAGGTAGTTACTCTTCGGAGTGTCACTTCACCAAAGTTGAAATGCAAATAAAATAAAGACCTCTTCGGAGGCACATTTCACCAGGAGTCGGAGTAGTTGCTCTTCGGAGTTTCACTTTACCAAAGTTGAAATGCAAACAAAATAAAGACCTCTTCGGGGGCACATTTCACCAAGAGTTGGGGTAGTTACTCTTCAGAGTTTCACTTCACCAAAGTTGAAATGCAAATAAAATAAAGACCTCTTCGGAGGCATATTTCACCAGGAGTTGAAGTGTAACAGCCGCTCTTCGGAATTTCACTTCACCGGAGTTGAAAGACAAGCAAAATAAGGGCCTCTTCGGAGGCACAATCAAGAAGAAAGACCTCTTCGGAAGCCCACGTTTCGCCGAGATTGAAATAAAACTTCCAAGTGTTGAAACGTGGAAAAGCTTTCTAAGGCAAAACTCTTTGGAGGTACACGTTTCGCCGAGATTGAAATAAAACTTCCAAGTGTTGAAACGTGAAAAAATCCCTCCGTAGAGGTACAACTTTCCATATATAAAAAAGAAAAATCCTCATCAGGGGCATGCTTTAACTCACAAAGGAAGAGTAATTTACCTATTTTGGAAAATGATCTTTTTTTTTTAAAAAAAAAAAAAAAAAAAAAAAAAAGGGGAAGAAGAGAAGAGAAAAGGAGTTAAAGTACCCTTCAGAGGTCCGCTTTGCTACATAAAAGAAATCACTCGGTAAAAAAGAAAATGTACTTAAGCAAAAAAGAAAGAAGTGATTTCTTCAAAGGACAAAGCGCGTAGAAACTCATATGAAGGGGGTTGCACTCTACAAGAATTCTTTTTAAGATAAAAATAAAATAGTTATTCTTTAGCAAATAAGAGTGCAAGTCCCCTTGAGGTATAGAATATTGCAGCATACTTATGGAATGGGGGCAATATAGTATAATTACACACGATATGGTATAACTAAACCAGCAAAAGGTAACGCTCAAGTAACATACCATAAGCTCGCTGCAATATCAAATAAACTCATGCCAAAACGAATAACAAATGTATTCTTTAATTCAAACAAAAGTTTGTACAAACGAGGAATCATTTTATTCAATTACAATGCAGGTATAGGTTTCAAAATAAAGAAAAGCGGGGGCCGGTACCCGCACAATTCTCGGCCAGTACATGCAAAACACAAAAAACTAGAAACTGAAGATCTTCACTTCTTTTTGCTGCCTTTAGACCCTTTACCCGGCCGAATGATCAGCTTATCAGGGCGGTCGGTGGGCATAAGGGAAGTGGGGGAGGAAGGCGCAACCGGTCCAGCTTTCAGCTCCTCTTCAGTGGTGGTGACTATCTTCCCTCTCCTCTTTGGTGTCCCACGCTTCTTTTTTCTTCTTTTTGAGGAAGACTCACTCCCGGGAGTGACAAGTTTAGATAGAACAATCTCGTCAGAGGGAGTTCGCTCTGAAGATGTGTCACCTCCCTCAGGCCTTTCATCTTTCTGCTCTTGTGAAGCAATGGGATCATCCAAGCCGTGAAGAGCCTCTATTTGTTCTTCTTGTGACCCAGGTTGCGAGGCAGAAGGAGGCGCCACTTGAAGAGATGGAGGAAGGATCACCGGGGGAGAAGAAGCTTGAGTTTGGCTCGGTGCTTTCTCTACAAAGGAGAAAAAACTTAAAATATCAGTATCTTTCGAAAAGAGAGGGGATGACGGCTCGTCAAAAGTCGGGAATTCGTTGACATTTGAGGAATAATCAAAAGTCGGGAATTCATTGACATTTGAAAAATAATCAAGAAGATCGTCAAGTTCACAAGGAGCGAACGAGCAGTTCACCACTTGGGCTGGTCCGATGTCAAGTTTACCTGGGGCAGTTGGATCTCTGAGACTGATTTCATATCGCTGTGCTTCGTTGCTTTCACCACCTTCATCCCCGCCTTGTGCACTTGTAGTCTCAGTTACTGTCTTAGTTGCAGGCGGAGTATAGGAGCTAGAACCCGTGATGTCAACCACAGGAGAAACTGGAGGTTGGACAGAGGAAGTAAGCGTTAATTCCTTTCCAGAACGTTCCTCTTCCGCCATTCCAGTTCTCATCCTGGCAAGTTGTTCTCGCCCCTTCGCAAGAGCAACGCGAGCTTCCTCATCCAGGTAACGCGCCTCAAAATCTTCATCGCCATACCCGGCGTCTTTAAACATCTTAAGAGCAGCTTCCCACACCTCGGCCAGGGTGATTTCATACTTAGGGCCAAGAAAAGAGAGGCTGCCGCGTCCCAAGACACAGTGTAAATAAAAATCGAATAAAGTCGAATTGATATCGGTTTCCATGGTCTGAGCAGTTTCTTCGGCTGCAATTTTGCCAGCCATGGCCTCATCTCGATCTTTTTCGGTCTGAGCAAGTTGGGCTTTTAGCGCTTCAATCTCCATGTCCCGGGCGCTCAGTTTATTCTGCAACTGGGTGACATCAGTGCGGTGGTTCTCTACAGCTTGTTCTAACCTCTCAGCTTTAGCTTCAGCGTCCCTCTGGCTGGCGTGCGCATCTCGCACTTGTTTTTGCAATACCTCTTCTCTTTGGGTGTAAGTATTAGTAGAAGAGGCAAGATCATCTTTGAGCTGCTTTACTTCAGCTTCGAGTTTTTCATTGTATTCGGCTATCTCCTTCATCTCAGCGTTGTGTTGATCAAGAATCTTCTGCCATTCTGATTTGTCATTTTCCATGGTCAGCATTGCTTCGATGTTAGCCCGATTAACTCTTTGAAGTTCATCAACCAGCTTTTGCCATCCAGACATTCTATCGATATCAAGCTTGACAGCATCGAGATTTCTGTACATAGCTTCTTTGTCAATGGGGACCAAATCAAGGTCGAAGCGTACCCCCCTCAAACACCAGTTCGGGAATCGGCTCTGCAAAGTCGGGGGGCCCCTTTCAACATGGTATGAAGGCCTGTTGAGAAGTGTTTGGATGGCACTTCCTTCAAGAGCAGGAGATTTGGAAGGGATGTCGATAGAAACTGAGGCTCCAGGTCTCTCAGATGTCACGGGCACGTGCTCCTCGCCAAGTTTGGTCCGCTTTCTCGAATCCTCAATATGGCTCTTCCCCCTATCATCGTGCGTTTTACGTTTATGGGAATCATCATCCCTTGGGAAGGATTCATGTCGCGTGCCCGCTCCCTCATGACGTTCTTCATACCTTCTCCTCTCTTCAGCTTTTCGCGCAGCTCTCTGCTCATTGGTCTCTCTGGGATCGGTATAGTATTGCTTGTAATCATAGCTGCCACGCCCTCCATAGCGTCGAAAGTCTTTGTAATAAGAACCGCTGCCGCTGCGCCCCATAGAGGAATCTGAAAAGGCAAAAATAGCAAGTCTTAGAAACTTCCGGAGAAAAGAAGTTAAATGTGAACAAATGCCAAAAAATCCTTAGTTGTGTGTGAAGTGCAAGCTACTCGCGTTGGACTAACGAACCACTCCTCTGTTGGGGGGAAGTGATAGATTTCACTGTTGATGACAATTCTTGAGATGAAGGAGTAAGAGTCTGTTGGAGGGCAGATGTTGCTTCAATCGTCGGAGGTATAGCTTTACCATGAGCAGGGTCTTCTTTAAAGAGCTCTTGGGAAGTAACAATTATGTCGCTTAAATCCCCAAAGACGTCATCACCGGCATGCCCAACTTGATTCCCTCCATCATCTCCTTTGTCAGCACTCTCCCTGGTTTGGGAAAGGGGCTCCTCTTCTTCTTCAATAATGGGAGCAAGTGCGGGCTTTTCGGAGGGTCCCGTATCGTCTCCTGGAGTAGAGCACTTTACTAATAAGGTTTCTGCAGAAATTTCTCCTCGTATGTGCTCTTTAGTGGAGATCGGAAGATCAGGAGTTTTCACCGGAGAGTCAGGAACCTCCGTTGGAGCTTCACGAGGCCGAGTAAAGCGAGAGAGATGGAGGAGTCTGTATTGATGTAGAAGTTCATCGTTTAGCAGAAACTTTATGCTCCTCTCTTCTACCGGCACGGCACTTAATCTTTCAAAAATTTGCTTGAGACTTGGGTCCCTAGCAGGAGGTGGTAGTGCTAAAAACAGAGAAAGAATGAAATTAGCAGCTGAGAGTTCAGATCTCGAGAAAGTTTCAGAACGGAAAAAGTAGAGACAGGAAATCTTACTTCCCACTCTCCAGATGGCATAAAACCCTGGAGGGCAGCGAACGAAGAAAAACTGATTCAAAAATCTGTGAGCGCTTTCAGAGAGATCAGTAATAAGTTTGCGATTTCGAGCGCTTCTTACAACCACAATGGAGGGATGGTCTTTAGTTTTCGTGAATGAGCAAAAATAGCAGATCTCCTCGAAGCTTGGTAACCGATCCAAAACTCTCCTGAATAGAGCACATAACCCCATCAAAATGGCATAGCCATTGGGGTGTAATTGGAATGGAGAGATAGACAACCGAAGCAGAAGCTGTTGGAGAAAGCCGTTAAAAGGAGGAATCGCCCCACTTAAGCACATTTGGCGATTGACTGCAACAAAGCCGTAGGGAGGATTGTCAGCAGTGTCATTTGGCCCCGGAAATAAGGTGTCAGCATCATCAATGCCAAACTGAATGCGCAGTTGGTTAAACACCCGCTGATTCAAAGTTGTGGGTGTTCTCTCCGGAGGGTTGTCTATAGGGATGGCTACTGGAAAGACATCTTCAGCCTGACCCATCGGCTCTTCTTGATGAGAAGTCATTCTACACAAGCAACTGGATGTTCAAATGCGAAGGTGCACGTTTCCTAAAAAGTGTGAAGTGTCGTGCAAAGCTAATAAAATAATAATAATAACAAGTAAAGATAACTGGAATTAAACTGGTTGACGATTGATTGACTATGATAATTTCGGAACTTGTTATTTAAAGCTCAAGCACAATATTAATGCGGGCTGGTCAGTTTCAATTGACTAATCTAGTGCTGCTTTAATATTCCACTTGAAATTGGTAGCACCTCATTCACATGATTTATTTAAGTTAATTATATATCATTAACTAATCTGTCGTTCGATGTGGACAATCAATGACAGTATATTCGTCCCAGTTTTCTGTGAATGTTGTATTAACAGGTTGTTAGCTTGCGAGTCAAAGTAATTTGTAAAAGAAGGCATCAAAGTTCAACAGTTCAACATCACTGCAACAATTCAAGGTTTAAGCAGATCCTAAAAAAAACACAAGTGCTAAGTCGTATCGGACTCAAGTACTAAGTCAAAACCGACTCAAGTACTGAGTCGTAACCGACTCAAGGGATGAGTCGTTCCTATCCTCAGCCATCAAACACATCAAGCTGCTTATCCTCTAAGTCCTAAGTCGTAACTCGGGGAACAGGAGAAAGGCTCTGATCCAAAACAACTAGAAATCCTCCAAGTCTTAACCCGGCTATGGCTCATGGAAATCGCTAAGTCACATGGAAGAAGCTGAGTCATATAAGAGACGATCCCTTGTTATTTTCAATCAACCTATTCGACCAACTCGCCTCCCTTTCAAATCTCTTAACCTGTTCATCCTTGGCTTCTTCAGCAGCGACAACCTTAACCCGTTACACTATGAATCGCCCCAAAGCGCGAATCACCATAGGCCAAATCAGATGAATTTTAGTTCATCGGTAATCAATTCAAATAGAATTCGCAGGGTATGAATGGGGCAAACCAAAGATGAAGAACTGAGTACATAAAGTAACAATGGTTAACGGTCGAAGTTTGAAGCAAGATCTCTTACGATTGTTTGATGCTAGAAAGAATCGGAGATGAATCGGGTCGAAATCGCCTCGGAGAGCCTGAAGATGCGTTAATGGCAGAAAGCAGTTTAAAAGGTTAAGTGATGAGAAGAAGGACGACTCAGGCTTTTATATCTGGAAAGGTTGGGATTTGAAACGACATGACCGAGTTATGATAAGTCGAAGCACACGACTTACGATTTAAGCGTGTGCTTCGAGGGGCAAATGTTAACCCTAACTCGTTCACAAGTTAAGGCATGTACGACTCAAGGCATGTACGACTCAAGGCATGTACGAGTTAAAGGATACACGAGTCAGCAACTTCCTACGACTTAAAGACCTCTACGAGTTAGCAAGCTTACGAGATAAGCGGCCTACGAGTTAAGGAGTACCCGAGTTAAGCTGCTTGCGAGATAAGCCTTTACGAGTTAGCAGATCTACAAATTAGCAAGTGTACGAGTGAAGATCTTCCACGAGTTAATCCTCCACGAGTTAAGCCTCTACGAGTTAATCCTCTGCGAGTTAAGATCTTCTACGAGTTAGCAGGCATACGAGTTAAGAAAAGCTAACGACTTAAGGTCTTTACGACTTAAGGAAATGGATGGCCTACGACTTAATGATAACTGCAGTTTGTACGACTTAAGACCCTTACGACTTAAGGAAGTTACAGCTTAACGGGTTAAAGCTTGAACGAGTTAACAAGAGTTACGACTTAAAGAGGATACGACCTAAAGACACACCTCTTAACTCGTCTGCAATTAGTTAAGTCGACTACGACTTACGACATAGAAAGAGTCGTATACGACTTAAGAAAGGAAATTAGCAATTGCAGCCAGATAACTCGTACACGACTTAGAACTTAGGGATGGGTTCAAAAAAGGGGGAACTGCCATAGACTTAGCTCAGTGACTCGGGGACGACTTACCTTAAGTCGAACACGACTTATCTTAAGTCGGCCACGAGTTAGGACTTTGCACTTTTTTCGCCCAGAACTCTCTATAAATATGCAACCATCTCCAACATGCAGGGGACTTTGGGGGGCTCATTTTCTTCAAGCGCCATTACTCTGCCGAATTCCAGACTACTTCGAAGCTTTTTAGATACAACAAACTTCTAAAGGAACTCCATGAAGGAATCATCCACATTCGCCATGGATTTGAAGATGATTGTCAACACCAAAGCTTGAGCTACTTGTTTTACATATCCTATCACTTGAAGTGTGTTGTAATTGAAAGATCTTGTAAAGGATTGTAATCAAACTAGTGATAAAAAGATTAAAGTGGACGTAGGCTGGATTATAAGCCGAACCACTATAAATACTGTGTCTCTTACTGTTTTTCTGCATACTTTCTGCTTATTTCTGTTTCCCGTACGAACGGGTGGTGCTTTCACAATCACATCTTATACACCAGGGTGTTAGCGTTTAAATTTGAGCGTTAACAATTTATACTTTAAAATTTAAAAACTTTGAATTCAAGTTTATATTAAATTTTGAAATCCAGTTTATTTACAAATAAAACTACACAATTTAAATTTTGGAAAAAAATTATTCTTATTAAAAATTTATTTGTTAAAATAATGTATTATTATATAAAAATAACAACACTTGATAACTATAAATAACTTATAAAAGAAATTATCTAATTATTCATAAATTATTTATTTTATTCAATTATATCAAAATAACTCTTATTGTTATTTTATTTAAATTCAAACTTGAGTTAAACATATTTTAAATCAGTTCAATATTTATCTTATGTATTTAAAACCATATTTATTTATTGAATAGCTTTTAAAAAGTTTAACTTTTTAAATAAAATCATAATTTCCAATTTTTACTAAATATATATATATATATATATATATATATATTTAGGAAACAAGATTTATTTATTAATTAAATTTAAAACAATATCTATTCACAATATATACAATATTCTATATATATTATAAATAGTAAACAATTTATTAGATTTAAAAAGATAAAATCGATCAATTAACTATTTATTTTATTGTATTATTAAATTAATTCGAATCTCATTAAAAATATTATCAAATCATTTAATTTTTGTTTCAAATTATTAAATTGATATTGCTTTAAAATTCGGGGTCATCACATTCCTCCCCCCTTAAAAGAATTTCGTCCCCGAAATTTTAAAACAAAGGTAATTTAATAATCTATTTAAAGATTTAATTTTAAAACACAAGCATATACCAATGATATGCTAACAACCATAGCAATCAATTCACCTAATTATTCAAATCTAATTATCCAGAAAAATTCTGGATAGAACTTTCACGAGTTTCCCCGGTATAAATATCGGGAGACTCGCTCTGTAGATTCCAAACAATCTATACTATTAAGTTATAGAGCTCCTATTCATCTAGATCTACCAAACTAGATAGCATATCTGACTATAGACGAGTCTGACACAACAACCAACCTCCATAACTGCTGGTTCTAAAACCAGAGATAGACCATACACGTACTCCCTTAGAGATACGTGAAACTCATCGAATTCCAGTTATCCTAACTGACAATTCAATCCTGAAAACCAAACACTGATCCAATCCAAACAGAGAAAAGATCCAAACAGCTCTGAGTCAACATTCCAGACTTACCAAAACTTATAGCTCCTGAATCAGAGAAAACTTCGACAACAATGAAGTCACCAACTTCGAATTCCAAATTTCTTCGTCCCTTATCCATAAAAGTCTTCAGACAATCCTGGGCTGCCAACATTCCAAACTGATCAGCTTAACCCTTGCTGATTCCTCTAGAAACAATCAGAACCAAAAACAACCCAACATAATGATCTCCTCAAGATCAATCCAAAACCAAAACACAATTCTACTCCATAACCAGCAGAAGGCTGAACTTACTTCTCCTAATCCGGAAAAGATAATCAAAAACACTTCCAAACTACTTCCGCTGCACAACTCCGATCCGAAGTAGATACGAATGCTGATGAAGAACACAAGCACCAACTGGACATCACCTTCCAGAAATATGGTTCTACAGATCCATAGAGAAAACTCAGAAATTCCTTCGATACATGAGTTTCTACATCAAACTCTATCTCTAGGAATCATTCTCCAACTAAACAGAACCACCGGTTCCACTCCTGGAATACTAGTCGATAAGAAAACTCAATATCCATATGCGAACAAATCTCTGTCTTCCCAAAAGACATCAAGAAAATCTTCAACCATTCAAGAGAACACTCAATTATCGCAAATCACTTTGCGATCAACCCAGATAAATTTTCAAAGAAAACTGTTCTCTCTTTACCAAAAAGAACAGCTTACACTGGTCTAGTCAATCCATTGAAGAAACGGATTCACTCTGCAGCTTCTGAACTCCATCTTCAGAGAAACTACTCAGCTAAGACCTCACTGTCGGCTAACTAAAAATTCCAAGCTACACTGCTGATACCAAAGCCAAACTTCCTAATCCAAAGTTCTTCGAGAAACTCGGACTCCAAAACTGACCATAACATCCTGTCGAATCCAGTCACAACATCGAAGCAGACACACTTCCCAAACTTGTTCCAAAGAAATATCTTCGGACACATCCATAGTCACTGCATCTCATCACGTAGTTACAACTTTCCGAGGTATCAAAATACCATCACTTGCTCCAGTTCAACCGACTAATCCAAACCCTACTCACCAAACTCTGCACTTCAAAGATGACTCCGAACCTTAACAGGTTTCCTTCAGAGATCGATGAAATACTACAACATAACAAAACTTACTCGAGACGGTATTAGGTCTACAGTCTCGACAAATACACTTCCAACCTCAAACATCAGACTCCAATCAATGGTAGTAATCGTGTTACAAACACTACTACCTTATCTACCTTTATAACCTATATTGGGAAACCTGAACAGGTAACCCAATAGGTAGATAGAAATATATATAATTATATTTAAAATTACAAATACGCTCTCTCAAGAAAGACACCACTCCAGAGCCTAGGTATTCACTCAACATAATGCTCTAATACCACTGTAACGACCCAACTTCCAAATCTCCAAGAAGTCGTATCGCTAAAAAGAAAGAAAGGGATAGAAAAGAGAAAGTAAGAGAAGAAAGAAGAAACAACACATCAGAATCTAAACAGCGGAACGAATAAATTATATTAATAACATAAAATATTACATAGTTTACAATCACTATCAGAGTACACATATATACAACACATACTAGACAGTTATAAACACCTGTATAGTATTTACAACATAATACAATTCAGAGACAACACATAACACACAGCGGAATACTACATATCTAACGCAGAAGCCTCCTACTCCATTTCTCCTCCACAATTCGTCAAAGCTAACCTGAATCCCTTGGCCACTCGTAAAAATTTGAGTACCCAAGAGTTTATGAAAACAAAAGATAAACTCCGGGTCAGACATGGGTCTGGTGTGAGTAACAGGTTAAAGTTGCTTAACTTTCGAAAACCTTTTGAAAAGAAAGGTATCACGTAAGATTTCCCACACATAAATATGGGAAAGTTTTTACCTTACGCTAACCAAAACATTTGATAGGAAATCCAGTGATATTATAATAGGTCTAGGGTTTTCAAGTAAATATGAAATAGCTGAAATTGTTACATGATTAAATTCCAGCTACTAGCCACAAAAGTGGGTAATACAATCAAAACCATTGGCACTTATTGGATTTTGAATTCCATACAATGGCAGGGCAACTGGGGTACCGCCCGTCACAGTACGTGGCCTAGATCAACGTACCGAGGAGTACGCCCGCTCCCCTGCAACACAAGGCCGTACCCATTCCTTACTGAACAGTTCCGAACAAGACAACCCCGCAGTTGGTGCGCAATTCCAACTGCCCACATAGCCGAATAAAAAGGGACTTCTAGACAGGGGAAAATCTTTGTGATAACTCGGATTTCTTTGGCATCAGATAATTGTATAATTATCTGATTTAAAAATATATATATATATATATAAAATAAAATATAGAATATTGATTTATGAATTAAATAAATAATCTAATGATAAATATTTAGACTGGGATAATCTTCTAGTATAATAATTTTAAAATTTGCAGAATCATTATTTACAAAACACATGTAGTATGTGTTTGTTTAAAATATGTATATGAGTCAATTTAAATTGAATTTGAAATTTGAATTTAAGGTTTGAAATTCAAATAATAATTATATTAGTGTATAATTAAGATTTTTAAAGTCTTCTCTTTAGAAAATTTTATATGTATAAATACTAGAAAGGTGTGAGTGTAAATATAAAATATAAATTGATAAAATTATTATCTTTAAATATAAATAACCAATTAATTTATAATGTGATGTTTTAAGTCATGATTTTAGATTGTATTTATATAAAATTTAGAAAACATTTATAAATTTATAAATGTATTTGTTAATTAGGAATTTAATAAGAAAAGTTTTTTTATATCATTTAAAAATAAAGTAAAAATTGATAATGACAAGTGTATTCTAAATTGCACATGTAGTACAAGTGTCATCATCTTTTTCTCTTAGTTAATAAATGAAATAATAAAGAACATAATGATATATATCTTTCTACTCTTATTTCCACTTTTCTTTTACATGTTTAAATCTGAAGTAATAAAACCAGGATTAAAGACTGAACAATTCCGTACAAATTATCAAGCAAAAATTTCAGTTTTAATTTCTAGTTATGCATAAACCAAAGGAGAAGAAGGGAAAAATAAAGTAATTCTTGAAAGCTTTAATTCAAAACTCAAAATATAGTTCATAACTCAAACTTGGAAGCTGGAATCAAATCTTCAGGAAGCAAATCCAGATCTGTAAGCATGTTAAAAAGAAAATCAAAACAAGCTTTCTCTGTTTCTAAGGAAAATAGGTGAGTAAACAACCCTATATTTGATTAAAATCAGTTGCATGATATAGGAATATAAAATAATGAAGTGCTAATGGTTAGCATGAATGAAAATTTGTCCTGCATATTAATAAATATCTGGAATATATCAATGCATGTCTGAATTATGTAGAAATACCTCTGTTTTAGTTTTACAGGCCATAAGCTCACTCAAAATCCAATTACTCTCTATATAAACCATCATAGGTGATGATGTTTGAAGATTATATGTTTGAAATAACTTGATTTCTGTTTTTTTTTAAAACTCAAGGGCATGTCCTCTGTTATCTATTTCAAGAGAGTAAAATGCTACTTTTATTCATGATTAAATCTGTTTAAATTTAGATGCTTGTGATAAGTCATTGAAATGGCTTTGTGAAATTTGTTTAAATGATGAATATATGTCTGGATACAGAGTAGTTGATCAACAAGAAGGCATGCATGTATGTTTACAAACTTCTATTCTTTGCTGCAGGGTGATAAATTAACTTTCAAATTTAATTTTCCTTTATTCAGACAATATTAGGCTAAGAGTTTAAATAAAATAAAAGAGGCTTGATCATGGCAATGTAGTTTTGTTTTAACTTTTATTTTTTTTATTTTTATTTTTTTTAAAAAAAAGAGAATTTTAGGATGAAATATTAAGAAAGTGTTGTGGAAATAGGAAATAACAGTAAAATCACTTAAATAATTTTTTTAAATGTTTTAATTTCTTGTATAGGATCTGTAATCTGATTTGTATTGGTAATTCATTAATTTTGATATCTATATCAACATTTTTAAGCACATGGTCAGAGAGGACTTAGGGGATGATCAGGATGTGAGTTTTGGTCGATTCACGGTGGTTGGTCAATATCGGGGTGTTGAATTATGCAGAGAGGTGGCCAAGAAGAAGTCGAAGATGGGAAAAATAATGTGAGACTGTTTCTCTGATTTGAAGTGGCTGGGCGGAGCGAAATAGGGTTTGATGATTCATTTTGGTCGCGATGCTTACTGACTTTTACTCGGCAACGGTGATGCACCAGGTTCAACCGCGGCAAGTGGATAAGATGATGGGTTTCGGAATGAAGCTGGGAAGAGGACGGTGAGGCTCATCGAGGACCGGAATCGACGATGAGGTATGGATTTTCCGATCGAGTTGTTTCAGAAATTTGGGTCGAAGGGTTCGAATTTGATTGGCTTTCATAATTGCCGATCTGGGTGGTCGGGGTTCATGAGAGGGACGGCAACGACTCGGCGATGGGGTCGTAGCCGATCACCGCAGCTCCGGCAAGCCGTGCACGTGTACAAGCTTTCAGGTGCGCATAAACCCGGGTGTTACTTTGATGTAATGCTCAGGTCAGACCATGTATTACACATTTTCAGGCAAGGACGTTCTGGAGCTTAGGATGCGAGCTGGATGGCAGGGACGTATGGAGAGTTTCCACTGTGATATTGAACTATCTGGAGATAATTTTTGTCTAGTGTATATGTATATGTGTAACACCGATACATATTTAAATGTAAATTAACAGATATAGTTTTCTTTGAATAACAGATATCTTATTTGATATTATATTTGATTCGCTGCAGATGGGAGGTTTCTGTGTTTGGTTTTCTGTATTCTTCTTCTTTCTCTTTCTTCTTTCATTAACTATCTGGAATTATCGGTATCGAAATTTCCGGGTCGTTACAATTTTGCTCTCTAGTGGGAGCAACCCATGAAGCCTTGCTGCACGTCTCCTGTTTTAGCCATTCCCGGTTAATGAGGCTTGATGCTACGACTACCTTTAGAGAAGACATTATCTTAGAATGCTCATCGCCCACCTGACGATGTTCTACAAGCATTCAATCCATACAAGTTCGTTCCGGGTTCGAACGAAACCGAAGGCATTATCTTGTTACACTCGTTTTGGAATTACCCTCAGAGTTAACGGCGATAACCCTTGCACTCTGAATCTCTATCTCGAGCCTATAAGTAGTATTTCTGTCAAACTCATCATGGAATCACCCCCAGAGTTATATTGACTAATAGTCCTTACACCTCGAGTCTTCACTCTTCACATAAGATTCACGACCTATCGTTAATTTGGATCGATGTGGTTTTCGAATATCCAAATATGGAAACCCGATCCCGGTCTCATCGAAATCCAAAGCGTGTCTTTTAGGTCCAAGTTGTTTTAGAGTTTAAAACAATTCCATCATATTATCTATATACACACAGATAGATAATTCACAGATTCACAACAGATAATTATCATTATCATAACCATAGATAATCCACATTATCACTATCAAAAGATATCCATATCATCATCACAATGTAACCAATGCACCCATATCACTCAACATTATTAATCTCATAGCTGAGATTCAAAACCATTCAAAGCAGCCAATAACAACCATTCATAAGCAATGATCTATAATCATACTATCTATAATTAATTTAAATTGAATTAAATTAATTACATAATCTTTAATTAATTTTAAATGAATTAATTAATTACTTACACAATATAAATCTTTCTTATATTATCATTAATTAATTACAAATTAATTAATTAATTAACCTCTAATTTATCATCTTAACTAATCAATCCTGATTAATTATACTTTAATTAATTTCACAAAATTAATTACTCTAAACCAAATACAGTAATTAACCTTTAATTACTTCATAAATTAATTAGCTATAATTAATTACATTTAACCTTAATTAATTGCAATTAATTAATTATACTTAATCATTTATTATTAATTAATTAATCTTTATTAATCAATCTTAATTACATCATTAATTATATTAATTAATGACTCTTAATTATATTTAATTAATTACTCCATTAAATTAATTACTTTCAGTAATTAATCTCACTTAATCCACAATTAATAATCACCTTGATTAATCTCAATCTGTAATTAACTACTTTAATTACTTCATTCAACTAATTATTCCTTAATTAATTCCTTTAATTTATCCTTTGATTAATTATACAAAATAATTTGATCTAAATTACATTCACAATTCCATCATATTCCACTAATTACATACAGTGGTTATCTTTAATTACTTCACGGAGTAATCCCATTAATTACATCAAGTAATTATTATTAAATCAAATGTTTAAAATTAATTAAGCTAAATTAATTAATTTAAACCAATCTCAATAAACCCCATTAATTATATTAATTAATTAATGTCTTAATTATTTTCATTTAAGTAATTAAACTTAAATAAATTTCATAATTTATTATCATTAATTAATTAATCTAATTAATTATTAAAAATTAATCATATTAATTAATTACTAAATAAACTTTAGTTAATGACCATCAATAACTATTATTTATTCTTTATTTACTTCCTAGTTAATCTCTTATTAATCCAAATTATTAATTATAAAATAACTAAATAAGTCTCTCCTTAATTTTCTTACTTATTTAATTATTTCAATATCTTGATCATTACTAAGATAACCCATTCCTTTTTAATAATCATTATAAATATTAAAGTGTACTAGAACATGTAAATTCAAATTTCAAAAATTCAAAATGATATTTATCAAAGCATTATCCAATTTAAATTCCATTTATGCTCTTTCCAAAATAAATGTAAATAACATTTATTATTTATTTTTAACACTTATATAGGATAAGTCTTAATTTACTTAATTTAATTAAAAATTAAGTTTCAAGTACATTACTATTTAAATTTCAAATTCCAGTTAACAAATCATTTATCTTTCTATTACAAACCTTTTTATAAATGACTTTATTCAAAAAGAAAATCAAGTTTAAAATATTTGTTTGAAAAACAAATTTACTCCTAATTAACAATTTAAATTTAAACTAGTTTGAAAACATTCAAATTTTAAAAATTATTCAAATCCCAGATTTTTAATTAAATACACTTGAAGCCATTCCTTATTTAAATCATTTAAATTTAAAACTTGAACTTTTGATTTTAAAACTTTTATTTAAAATACAAATTTAAAGAATCTTATGAAACTGAATTTAAAATTTAAATTTCAAACTGCTATTTTAAAATTTGTTTTAGATTTTCAAAATAAAACTTAATTTCCAGAAAACTACCAGGTTTCCTTCTTTCTTATTTTTTTTCAAAACTTGAAACCACCTTCAAAATTTGAACACTTATAAGATTTCAAAAATATTTGAAACTAAAATACTACAGATTTAAACTTGTTTAAATCTTATCATAACTATTTTAAATTTCATTTAAATTTTGATTTAAATTTAAAACCTACAGACAGTTTCCAAAAAAAAACGGTAACACTACAAACACACGAGAACACCTAAAAAGACTTCGAGTCATTAGATCCAATTCTTTGAGCAAAACACAGAAATACTCGAGTATTACTTCGAGTAAAAAAAACAACAATACCCAAATTCACCTGAAACAACGGTGCACGGTGCACGGTGCACATGCACCGTGCCTCCGGCGATCTCCAACCACCTCCGGTGGTTTCTCCATGACGGCGACAAACCGTACGACCCTTCACGACCATCAATTATTCCCTAAACAACCCAAAATCAAATTCAACCTAAATTCCTAAAACCTGGAACCAGAAAGCCAAACCAAACCCAAACCTGTCAACCTTTCCCCCACGGTGCTCCGACCATCAGAGACCTTCCATCTCCGGAAACAGTTTCGCCTACACTTCAGCAATCTTCACCGAAAAGCCCATGACACTCGGTCTCCTCCGAAGGTAGTATCGACCATAACAAAATGTTCAAACAAAACTAGGGCTACATATAACAGTTCATCACCTCTGTCTCCATGGTGATTTGCATCAACAACCATTATTTTTCCAATCATCAATGGCTACTCCCCTACCTACCAGGAGAAATCCCGACCCTTAAATTTGCCTAGATCCCCTAAAAACCCAATTTCCCCCTTTCCTATTCTTCACAGAACTGCACCATACCCCTTTTACTAAAAACCCTAATTTTTGTCCTAAAAATCATGGTTTGATCTAGGTATTCAATTCATAGTACTGAATTTATAATTTATTAAATATAAAATTTTCACATTTTTAAAATTAATATGTCAATTTTTGGTTTACAGAGATGTTTACAAGTTATTTTAACTTAATTAAAATCTTAAATTAAAGTTTAACATAAACAAACAAGTTTGATTTAATCCAAAGTTGAATCAGAGACACAAATCTATAGATTTAGAATTTAAATCAAAACCTGATCATATGACCTATATAAACAGAGGGTACTTTTCGGAAATCACAAGCAAGTCACAGCAGATTTCATCCAAATATGAATTCAACATATTTTTATCACAGATATTAAACATGCAACCTTGTTTATAAGTTAGTTTTTGGAATAGAAATGTTACTCACCTGATAATTTGAAAACAGAGCCCCTTTTTGTTTTTCCTTAAAACTTTAATGCTGAAATGCCTTTTGAAAACTTGAACTCCATTAAACTGAAAAGCTCCTGCTATGAAAACTAAATGCATTGCTGATTTCCAGATTGAAATGAAGTAGTTGCTGGAGCTTGCTTCTTAAATTTTGAAATTGCATGCATGCTACAACAGGATTTCCAGATTTTGAAATAAATGCAGGTTCAGACAATATTTGCTTTTTTCAACTTGAAAATGAGGAGGCTATTGATGCAGGCTTCAGATTTTTGAAAAATGCAAGCATGCTTTGATTTGATTTGAAAACAAATGGTTTGCATCCTAAATTGTTGAAAGGAGGAAATGCAAATGAAAATATGCAGGTTGTTTTGTTTTGATTTGAAAATAATTGGTTTGCATGCAGGCTTGAATTCCAGAAATGCAGAATTCTTGCTTGATTTCATGCATTTGATTTAATTTTGAAAAAATAATGATAGGCATGCCTTTGGTTTGAGAAGTGGATTTGAATATGTTTCAGATTTTTTTTTCCATTGTTTCTTAGCTTTAGATTTCAAAACGAAATAAGATGGAAGAGGGTTTGTTTATAAAAACTGAAATCATTAAAATTGAAATCAAAAGAAAATGCTCAATTAAATTTTTGACACTTGTAGAGAAGTTAACATTTGTCACTTAAAATGTCTTATTTCCTAACACATGTTAATTTATGTTTCTTAAAAGTTTACACTTGTTTTATAAAAGTAATTTGTATTTAATTAAAAGTTAATTAGTATTTTATTTAGATGTTAATACAAGATGAATGTAAACCTATGTTTAAATAAATTTGTTAATCATGCATTTATTCATATGTAGATAAATTTTAAAATGAAATAAATGCAATTTTATTTATAAAAGGAAGCTTATACAAATATTTCAAAATCAAAGCAAATTTAAAAATATTTATACTTTAAATTTTAAAAACTTTGAATTCAAGTTTATATTAAATTTTGAAATCCAGTTTATTTAAAAATATAACTACACAATTTAAATTTTGGAAAACAATTATTCTTACTAAAAAATTATTTTTTAAAACAATGTATTATTATATAAAAATAACAACATTTGATAACTATAAATAACTTATAAAAGAAATTATCTAATTATTCATAAATTATTTATTTTATTCAATTATATCAAAATAACTCTTATTGTTATTTTATTTAAATTCAAACTTGAGTTAAACATATTTTAAATCAGTTCAATATTTATCTTATGTATTTAAAACCATATTCATTTATTGAATAGCTTTTAAAAAGTTTAACTTTTTAAATAAAATCATAATTTCCAATTTTTACTAAATATATATATATATATATTTAGGAAACAAGATTTATTTATTAATTAAATTTAAAACAATATTTATTCACAATATATACAATATTCTATATATATTATAAATAGTAAACAATTTATTAGATTTAAAAAGATAAAATCTATCAATTAACTATTTATTTTATTGAATTATTAAATTAATTCAAATCTCATTACAAAGATTATCAAATCAATTTAATTTTTATTTCAGATTATTAAATTGATATTGCTTTAAAATTCCGGGTCATCACATGTTTTATATTAAAGTGAGTTATTTTCGAGCCTAGAACGGACTACAGAAAGCGTTGCAATGATTTGTGGAAATTGGGAATCGCCGTATGCGAAATTGCCGAAATATCTTAGAGCCCTATAGCATACCAACCGTAGAACCGTATATGATGTTGTTCATAGTCGTGGTGTTTTTGATGGTGCTAGTCTGTCGAACCTTCTATTCAAGGCTTCGACCACTATCGACCCATATTGTCTGTTGATGCCACTCATTTATACGGGAAGTATTTGGGTACATTACCAGTAGCAACTGGATGGATGCAAATCAAGGGCTATTTCCTTTAGCTTTCGCTATTGTACAAACAGATTCATGGCAAATGTGGTGTAGGTTTATTCGTTGCATGTGGAATTATATTCCATCCGTACGTATTAGATGTATCACCTTTATCTCGGATCGTATGAACGGAATTCCATGTGTTCTTAAGGAAGCTTAGCCAATTGAACATCATTATCGCTTTTGTATCCGTCATATTAAAGAAAATTTCAAGAAGCAGGGTTTGGCATGGATGAGCTACAAAATTTATTACACGCATGTGCCACGACATCGAAAGTCATAAAATATAATGATCTTCGAAAACTGTTGAAGGATGTAATTTGAGATGCCGATGCGTGGATTGAAACAAATTTGAAAGAATAGGAATCAAGCTGGACACTTTATCATGACGGCGGAGTAAGATTCAATATGATGACATCCAACGTTTCCGAAAGCTTTAGCGGTGTGCTCAAAGGAACTAGGAATTTAACTGTTAGATCATTGGTTGCATGTACGTTTCATCGACTGAACCATTGCTTTATCGAACGATAAACTCAAAGGGAAGAGTGGACGTCGCAGCTCGCACCTAGGTGGGAAGCATTAGCATGGAGAAGAATGGAAGAATCAAGGCTCATGTCTATAGAGAGATATAGCTTCGTTGAATGGCAAGTGAAAGATGGCATATGTTTGATTATACTGTGAATAACGAGGATAATGTTGCCAAATGTTCGTGCAACATGCCAACATTAGATCATTTTCCGTGCTCCAAAGATAGCAGCTTTTTCACGTGGTTCGGGTGGTGCTAATAGAGCATATTTTGACTTAATCTCCACATGGTACACGAAGGCTATGTATTCCTTAGCTTATGCTCCTTTATTCCACCCTGTACCGGATAGTCGACATTGGAACGTCTACGGTGGTCCGATTACACAACCACTGCCTGTGCGTAGAAATTCAGGTCGTCCTCGATCTACATGAATAAAAGGTTTCATGGATCTTCCATCTTCATCCGGCCATAAAAGATGTAGAAAATGTGGTTCTATTGGCCACAAGAAGAAAATTTGTTCGCGTTGAATTGTAATAGAAGTAGAATGTCTATGCTACTGTATGACTTGTTGAAACATTTTTGGATGTTATGGCATGCTGTTGATTTTTTTATGTGATGGTATTGTCATTCGAATGATGTTTGCATGTTATATAGAATGTTTTTCAGACTTTTTGTGTGAAATTGTGTGATTTATTGTGTTGAACAGCTCTTTGTCTCGGACATGGCCAAAAACACGCTTGCGCATATATGGAATGCACAAGCTATGTTGTCAATATAGCTTGCGCATTCCAGAAATGCGCAAGCTATATTTAAAATATAACCTGCATATGCCAAATATGTGCAAGCGTAGAAATGGGTTATTTGCAACATTACGCAAATTCTACAAAAGATCAAATGTAGCATTTGCGGATTACTGTAAATAACCCAAAAATTGCTTGCGCATTCCACGAATGCGCAAGCTATTTTTTTGGGTTATTTCTAAATAGAGAGCTGCTCTGCCACATTGAAAAACCACAAATTGCAAAACCCCAGATCCCAAATTCCAAACTGAGGGCATGCACACACCATTCCATTAACAATGCCATCACAAAATCAAATAAATAACATGATCAAATTGACAATTGAAAATCATCCAAAAAAGGTTGAACAAGTCGTACAATAACATAGAAACATACACATCAACAACCCCTTGCCCAACAAAAGAAACGACGATAATAAGCCCAATACCGTCAATAACGAATCCATCTAAGCTTAAGTGGGGTGTCTCTCTTCTTCTTCTTGTACACAATGGGAGCCGATTCTTGGCCTTCTTCGAATGTAGGAGTGGGTGTCGGAAGTGGAATTTCTTATAACTTGGCCCAAAAGAGAGTTCTTCTCGTTGAATTTTCCACTGCGGTGGCTCTTGTGCATGCTCGTATGTCGATTATCCAACATATCTGAATTGTTGTTCTCCTTTATGCCAAACGGGACATTCAGCATAAATTTCTCCGTTAGTGTATTGCTGCTCTACCTCGGACCAAGCGGGCCATCCAGCTGTAGTTTCACCACTGGGATGTTGTGAAGCCTCCGCCTCCTCATGTGCCTCCTCCTATTGGGCTCTCCACCTGCTACTACGGTATCTATCTCCTCTATACAATGTGGTGGCTCTTCTGCAATACGCAGTCGCTTGGCCAACCTTCTTAGCTTGTTCCGACCGAAACTCCTGTCAAGTATTAATTATAAGTCAATGCACTTGCTTTTGACCTTGTCCGGCTCCATATGACTTTCTTCTATTTCGCCCACCATATCCAAAGCGCTGTATATTCTGCTTACCTGAACCATAAGTCATAACAATGCATCAATATGATATAAAATTTGAACTATAAAAAAATTTGAAATTACAATACTTAACACATCACGTTCTAGAGGAGCATGGGGAGTGTACACAACCAACTTCCTTGCTGACTTTTTAAGAATATAACGACTAGTAATTTACAAAACCAACTTCCTTGCATACTTTTTAAGAATATAACGACTAGTGATTCACCAATACTAATACACGTACTTGCTCAAAGGTGTCAGAGGCTCGTGTGTTCGTTCAGCACGATCAATTCTTGATTGCCAAATAGCAATACTTTCCTCCAAAAATGCCATCCAACTAGTGGGTTTTGGGTCAAGAGGGACGAAAGGATGAGGAATGTGCTGATAATCAAAGGAAAACTGTCTCATAACCCGATCTAGCACATACAACTCAAAGTCTAAAAATAGAATCAGTTGGCTCTTAGCAATCCAACCGATGAACGAATGCTCAATTTTCAGATGTCCAAACTTACACACTAATGAATATGTTTCCCATGTAACCGCATCATCCGCCATGTAACGACCTAGAATTTTTGATCCCGAAAATTCCAGATAGTTAGAAAAAGAAGAAAAGAGATAGAAGAAAAAGAAGAACATAAACACCAACATCTCATATTTGCAGCGGACAAAATATAATATCAAATAAAATAACAGTTTTACAAAGAAGAACTGTATCAGTACATTTACAATTTTATACATCAGCGTTACAACATTTACAGAACACTGGACAGTTTAAAACAACATGTCCCAGACATAAAACTATATATCACAGCGGAAACACTCCATATGTTTCTGCCATCCAGCTCGCCTCCTGAGCTCTAGAACGTCCTAACTTGGAAATCTGTAACACTCGGTCTGACCCGAGCATTACATCAAAGTAACACCCGGGTCAGGCTGGAAACTAGCATGAGTAACCCATCTAACACGGAATACAAAAGCATACAACTTATATAAACCCGGGTTAACTTGTATCAAATTACAACTTCACAAGTTGTTATAAACCTCACTTATTTTACACAGCAATTTCTAAGTACCAAAACTTTGATTAAATAGTCCAATTCACATAAATCATTCCATTTCAACCTATTGATTCCACATATCAATTTATAAAGAATCGAAGTGGTTTCAGGTATTTACTAATACCTGACTCCGGTCTCTTCGAATTTAATACCATCTTAACCCATGTTATTCAAATGAAACACAATTCAACTTTAAATACAAGATGTCACTTTTTTACACAGAAATTCATCATCGTTACATAACCACATTGTAAATGTCCACCCAAACATATCATATCACAAAATATTTCATATCATAGAATATCACAGCATATCATCCAATAGATATCAACCAATTCAGTTTACTCAAACAATCATCCATAAGCAACCATTGTTAATCCCTATTATAATTAATTTAATTAACTTAAATTAAATCAATTCCTTAAGAATTAATCACCTAACTTTGCTTAATCAACCATTGGTTAATTACAACCTTTTAATTAATCAATCATTCTTCAAATATCTATCTAAATTAATCACCTTGATTAATTATCTTCAATTACATAGAGTAATTATCCTTTAATTAATTTCACAAATTAATTATCCTTAACCATTTACAGTAATTAACCTTTAATTACTCTCAATAGTTACATTAATTAATGATCCTTAATTACTTCTTTAATTAATTATTAATTATATTTAATAATTAATCTTTAAAATAATTATTCATTAATCAGCCTTGATTAATCACATTAGTAATTAATTATCCTTAATTAATTACATTACTTAATTATCTTCAAATAACTTTATTAATCAATTCTTAAATTAATTACACTAAGTAATTAATTATTAATTACTTCCACTAAGTAATTATCCTTCTTGCTAATTACACAAGGTAATTATACCCAAATCATTTCCATTAAAAATTACCATTCCAATTCACTTAACATCCAGTAATTATCTAGTAATCACTTTACTAAGTAATTACTCTTTTCCATTTACATTCAGTAATCATACTTTAACAAACCATCATGCGAGTATCTTAAATTAATTAACCAATTAATTAACTTGACTAATCACATTACTTTAATTAACTACATTGAGCAATTAATCCCTTAATTACTTTCATTAATTAATTATACTTAAACAATTCTATAAATTGATTATCTTTAATTAATTAATCTAATTAATCATCTTAATTAATCATTTGATAATCCTTAATTAATGATCCTTCGTTAACTATTAACAATCCTTTAATTATTCTCTAAGTAATTAAACTTTAGTTAATCATCTCTTAATCCAAGTTAATTAATTCTTATTAACTAATTAGTTAATTCTCTAATTTCTCAATTATTTAAGTCCTTAACTATAATTAATTAAATTAATTAATTACCCATTTTAATTAACTTGATAATTTAATAAATTACAAATCATTAAATCTTCATTTATTTAAAGATAAAAACATTTTTCTTATTAATGATCAAATTTTATCATTAATAAAACATTTAAAACAATTTACTTTAAATTTCCTTTCATTTCAAAACTAGAATATAGATTTAAATTTTGATTCCAGATTAACTTTGATTTAAAAACTTTACTTGCATTTTAAATCTTCATTTTAGATTCAAACCATTTAACCATTTTAAAGTAGTTAAAATAATTTAAATTTAAAAACTTTATTTTATTTTTAAAACTGAGATTGAAATAAACTTGGATCAGATTTAAAACTTTGATTTAAACATAGTTTAAATCTTTGCTTTGCAATTTAAACTTCAGTTTTAAATTTAAAAAAAAAATAGAAGTGGTTTCTTTTTAAAAACCTGTAACAAATATTTACCCGAGCCAACACCAAATGACTTCAAGTCCAAAACCAAACTACTTCGAGCAAATCACCCAACAACTTCGAGTAAAACTCGAGACTACATTTATGCCAAAACCAGACTTCACCAGAAATCAACCGTGCACCGTGCACATACACGGTAGCCCCGGTCCCTTCTGGCCATCACCAAAACCCTCTGCTAGCCTGCGATCAACTATTTACTCGATCCCGACAATTACATCGTTGCCACAAACTAGAAATCAAATTCGAGTTTAAAAGCCCAAATATGGAACAAGATATAGGAAACATCACCGCACCTGAAAATGCTTTGTTCCCACATCTCCGGCCACTAGAGTGACGACAACTCCGGCCACACATTCGCCAACTACCATGCTCATCACCCAAAATCTTGTTGAACTCGATCAACTCCAAATGCCGCGGTGATCGATTTTACCTAGCCTAGTTAAACTAGGACTCCAGACTCAAAACCTCAACCACTACCTCCACCATACTTTTATCTTCTTCCTACCAATTTTCCTATCATCTACGATCACTCCATTATCATCACCCAAGATCCCGACCTCTCCAAACACTTGGATCACCAGAAAATCCTAAAATTTCATTTTTAGTTCCACCCAGAACCACACACTTATCTCATTACTAAAAATTGTGATTTTAGTTTCTAAAATCAAATTTTAGTTTAAGTATCTGAATCATATACCCAAATCGATGAAACATTTAAAATTGAAATTTGACTTATTTTAAGTTACTGTGTTGATTTATTATTTCCACTAACAATCACTTTGTTTTAACTTAAACAAAATTTTAAACTTAAATCTATGATATAACAAACACAATTTGTTCAAGACTTAAGTACTAACTAGATTTAATCAAAAGCAATTGATTTATGATTAGATCTAGAACCTAGAAACTAGAATCAGAGAAAAATATCCAAATACACAGCATGCACACACCAATATACCCAAATACACACACACACACACACACATAGATATTTACTTAAAATATATTCATAAAACATACTATTTTTCAGAGATGAACATGCAACAAAACATATACTTAAACTTTTAAAGTAGTGATGTTACCTACCTAATTTGGAAATGAAGAACAAAGCTCTTAAATTTTGAAAAGCTTTAGACCTTTAAAAATGAGTTGCTTCTTTGCTTTTATTGTTTAAAAAACTGAACGCTTGTTACTGAATCTTACATGCATGCTATTGAAATTTGTTTGAGGATGGCTTAGATTCAAAATAGAGAAAAATGCTTGCAGGCTTTAGATTCATCTCAGTTTTGAAGAAAATGATTACAGACTTGTTTTTGATAATGAAAATGAATTACAAGCTTTTGATTTTGAGGATGATAGGTAATTGATTTGAACATGATCTCAGGTTTAAGAATTAAATTCAGGCTTTTATTTTGAACTGAGGTGTTATGATTTTCTTGGTTTGAATAATGTTTAAAGATTTATTTTCTTGAGTTTGTAAATGAATATACGAAAAGAAATAAAAAGATGAGATATAGGATTTATGGAAATAAAAGAAAATGGAGATAAAAATAGAGACATTTGTCACTAAACTTACCTAATTATTCAACACATGTTATTAGGAGTGATTACAAGTTAATATGTAATTTACATGCAAAATTTGATTTTTTAAAAGCATTTAGAAATAAATTTTCCAATTTATAAACACGTATTATATTTATATAAATAAATAAATCTCTTTTAAAAAGAAATTAATATATAACAATTATATGTCCTAAATAAAATCATGGAAATATACTTTAAAACCAAAGTATAATTAAGATATAAATAACTATTCAATTTAAATATTCAAATTCGAGTTAAATTTCAAATTTAATTTATAAATCAATTTGATATATACATATAATTTTAACAAATCCAAATTCCATTTGTATATAAAAATTCTATTTAAAATCAATATATATACAACAATTATTATTGTTGTTTAAAATATCAATTTTATCAATTTTAATTAATTTATAATGAAGATTACCACATTTAAATTTGGTTTGAAATTCCGGGATATCACATCCCTCCTCCCTTTGAATCTTTTCGTCCTCGAAAAGGTACGAAGCCACAATTTATTAAAATACTTAATATTAGTTAAATAAGTTTTTAAACATTTTAAAATCTATATAATATTTCCAAAATAGTTTTATAAAAATATCATTTATAACTCGATGTTTCAACATGTTCGTCCTCGTTCCCATAGAAATTCGATCATACATTGATCAAGCGTAGGACTGAAAATCTATAAGTACTTAGCGAACCTATTTTAACACACAGCGAAAAATACTTGGAAATTTTTTTATTGAAAATATAGAAAACATTTTTGAAAATAGAGGAAATATCTTTGGTGAGAATGCTCTGGAAATCATCACCCCCATCCATGGTCGTAGTTACATCCTAGGTTACGTTGCCATCGCAGCAAAAGTCCATGTAACTGTAGGCACTCTGCGCCCCTCGATTACGCCATGGAACCCACAATAGATCGCAGTTACATTCCAGGGTTACGTTGCCATCACAACAAAAGTCCTTGTAATTGTAGGCATCATCGCCCTCAATTTTCGCTGCAAAAATGGAACTTCTCCACTCCCACATAGGTCACGGTCTACCGATGTAAAATCAAACGCAGGCTGTTGGCTCTCAGCGGCACACACCACTTTTTCTATGTTACCATAGGTCGCAGTCTACCGATATAAAATCAAACATAGACTGTTGGCTCTCAACGGCACACACGACTTTCGCTATGGTCTGCAGTAGATCACAGTGACATTGAGTTACACTATCCTCATAGCATAACCCAAATGCCTCTGTAGGCCTCAGTGCCCTCGACTTCCGCTACACACTACACAAAATCCTCAGGAACTAGTTTTGTCCAGACTCCTCACAGGATGAACTTTAGAACCTCCCCCTTTGAGGCTCAAGGCAGCACCAACCTATGGTACTCTTGTGAAGTCCATTTCAAGGGAGTGCCTATTTCTCCAGAGCCATTTTCAAAACAATTTATACCGTACACATATAGTATCTTCCAAATCATACATCTAGTACGAATCCCATAAAATCTCCTTTCTCAAAATCGATTATCCCAAAATCGATAATTCTCAACTAGGCTTTCCAAATTTCCAAAAATGATTTTTCCCCAAAAATCAAAAGCCTTTCCAAATCCAAAGGTTCCCAAACCCTTTTTCAAAATCATTCTCACAATATCCTTTACATACATACATACATACATACATACATACATACATATATATATATATTTAAAAATCTTTGGATCACTTCAAACTTATATAAATTCCCTTTTATACTTCAAATACTTTCAAAAATCCTTTCCTTCCGGTAAAAGATTCAACAAGGGGAGATTTACATAATAAAGATACATATAACTTTGTTTATTCTAAATCAAATGTTCAAATTTGATTACTCTATAAAGTCACTTACCAAATTACTTACTTCCACAAAGTAAATTTTTACCATAGAAATTTCCAGTTTCCACTTTTCTTCATCATATATTTCACAAAATATACCTTTCATTTCAAAAACCATTTCATATTTCTAATCCACAAATTCCAGTATCAATTTCATTCAAACCCGTACGATGTACACATATCATCTGTATGCTATACCAATCTGATCGCTCACTTGATCACACAATATCACTTACGAACTAGTATCGTCCACCCGACTTTCTAGTGCGGACTCAGATCTGATTTCTTGATCAGAAACTGTCATTCTCCTTGCATAGCCACAACTATGATAGAGAATATCCAGAACCAATCAACAACCCATATCTAGGTTCACCGTCGAAAATCGAGTGAAAAATCCCAACTCAGATCGATATAACTATCTTCAAATTCTATGCTCGAATCTGGATCAAATCACTATGCGAATAGAATAATATACGTACATCCTACGTACCTATCTTTATTGATTATTAACCAAATCAATTCCCATTCTATTCACATTCATTTAGATTCTATCCACTTCCTTACATTTATTTCAATCCCATTTGGATTATCACCTCTATTCTTATCTCAATTGGGTACTTAACCATAAACAGTTCGCACTCCGACCAACTTATATTTAGAAAATAGCTTGAATTTTTTTAAAAAAAATAGACAAATGGTTGAAAAATAATTATTAGTTCGTAAAATAGCTGTAAATTAGTTAAGTAATTGTAAAATAATTGAAAAATAGTAAAATAGTTATAGAAGTTTTAAATAATTTAAAAATAGTTGTAAAATAGTAATTAGTTATAAAGTAGTTGAAAAACAGTAATTAGTTTATAAAACAGTTGAAAGACTGTTAAACAGTCCCAAAAATAATTTTAAAACAAGTATAAGATAGTTTTAGGTTTAAAAAGAAAAGTTTTATAGTAAATAGTTTGAAAAGAGTAGATTTATATTAAAACAATTCATTTTGAAATAATCCAGAGTCAAACTGTTCAATTTCCGATCTCCAATCCCATCAATTCAATTTAAATTTCCACTTACATTTAAATTGACTTAATTCCAATTTAAATAACTTCAATTTCCATTGAAATTGATTTATCCCCAATTCAAGTTGAATTAATTCTCAATTTCTTTCCAATTTCAAATCAAATTCCAGCTGAATTTTAAACCTATTCAACTTTAATCCCAATTCCAAATTATTCAAATAAATATGGGCTAATTTCAAATTGAACCCATATCAATTTCGAATCAATTCCAATTTATAAGTCATACTTGCCTAATTGTTTTACTTCCCTAAAACATTTCATTTTGGTTATTCATTATACACATTTTATTATCAAACACAACAATCATTTATGATAATAACCAAGATTAGCATATCTGGAAACCAATTCATTATTATCTTATTCTGAAACTCTTCTCCAAATTCAAGATTTTAATTTCAGTTTGAATCCATTTCAAACTTATCTTTGTTTAATTCCAATTTGGTTGTATTTCTATTAACACTTAATTTAATTCCAATAATTTAACAACCAATTACCTAAATATTAGAAAGAAATATTGCTTTATATATATCAAAATGTATTCTTATATAAAATCATTTAAAATCTCTATATAAGAAAACAACAAGTACGCTCTTATATATACACACACACACACACACACACACACACATACTCAACTCATCCTAGGGTACCATTGACCCTATCCTTAATGAGTAATCCCACCAGAGCCAAGGTTCTCGCTTTGATACAAATGTAACGACCTGGAATTTTCAATCCCGAAAATTCCAAGTAGTTAGAAAAAGAGGAAAAGAGATAGAAGAAAAAGAAGAACATAAACACCAACATCTCACTTTCGCAGCAGACAAAATATAATATCAAATAAAATAACACTTTTACAAAGAAGAACTGTATCAGTACATTTAAATTTTTATACATCAGCGTTACAACATTTACACAACACTGGATAGTTTAAAACAACATGTCCCAGATATACAACTATATATCACAACGGAAACACTCCATACGTTTTTGCCATCTAGCTCGCCTCCTGGGCTCCAGAGCGTCCTTACCTAAAAATTTGTAATACTCGGTCTGACCCTGGCATTAAATCAAAGTAAAACCCGGGTCAGGCTGGAAACCAGCGTGAGTAAACCATCTAACATGGAACACAAAAGCATACAACTTATATACACCCAGTGTAACTTGTATCAAATTACAACTTCACAAGTTGTTACTAACCTCACTTATTTCACACATTAATTTCTAAGTATCAAAACTTATATTAAATAGTCCAATTCACATAAATCATTCCATTTCAACCTATTGATTCCACATATCAATTTATAAAGAATCGAAGTGGTTTTGGGTATTTCCTAATACCCAACTCCGATCTCTTCGAATTTAATACTATTTTAAACCAAGTTATTCAAGTGAAACATAATTCAACTTTAAATACAAGATGTCACTTTTTTACACATAAATTCATCATCATTAAATAACCACATTATAAATGTCCACCCAAACATATCATATCATAAAACATTTGATATCATAGAATATCACAACATATCATCCAATAGATATCAACCAATTCACATACTCTACTCAAAGAATCATCCACAAGCAACCAATGTTAATCCCTATTATAATTAATTTAGTTAACTTAAATTAAATCAATTACTTACGAATTAATCACCTAACTTTGCTTAATCAACCATTGATTAATTACAACCTTTTAATTAATCAATCATTCGTCAAACATCCATCTTAATTAATCACCTTGATTAATTATCTTCAATCACATAGAGTAATTATCCTTTAATTAATTTCATAAATTAATTATCCTCAACCATTATAGTAATTAACCTTTAATTACTCTCAATAGTTACATTAATTAATGATCCTTAATTACATCTTCAATTAATTATTAATTATATTTAATAATTAATCTTTAAAATAATTATTCATTAATCAGCCTTGATTAATCACATTAGTAATTAATTACCCTTAATTTATTACATTATTTAATTATCTTCAAATAATTTTATTTCAAGTCCTAAATTAATTACACTAAGTAATTAATTATTAATTACTTCCACTAAATAATTATCCTTCTTATTAATTACACAAGGTAATTAAACCCAAATCATTTCCATTAAAAATTACCATTCCAATTCACTTAACATCCAGTAATTATCCATTAATTACTTTACTAAGTAATTACTCTTTTCCAATTACATATAGTAATCATACTTTAACAAACCATCATGTGATTATCTTAAACTAATTAACCAATTAATTAACTTGACTAATCACATTACTTTAATTAACTACATTGAATAATTAATCCCTTAATTACTTTCATTAAGTAACTATACTTAAACAATTCTATTAATTCATTATCTTTAATTAATTAATCTAATTAATTAACTTAATTAATCATTTGATAATCCTTAATTAATGATCCATCATTAACTATTAACAATCCTTTAATTATTCTCTAAGTAATTAATCTTGAATTAATCATCTCTTAATCCAAATTATTTAATTCTTATTAACTAATTACTTAATTATCTAATTTCTCCATTATTTAAGTGCTTAACTATAATTAACTAAATAAATTAATTATCCATTTTAATTAACTTAATAATTTAATGAATTACAAATCGTTAAATCTTCAACTATTTAAAGATAAAAACATTTTTCTTATTAATGATCAAATTTTATCATTAACAAAACATTTAAAACAATTTACTTTAAATTTCCTTTCACTTCAAAACTGGAATACAGATTTAAATTTTGATTCCAGATTAATGTAGATTTAAAAACTTTACTTACATTTTAAATCTTCTGTAACAACCCTGGTTTTTGCGATTACCTGAAAATATTAAATTATAACGGCAGTTATAATTCAATAGCGTAAATTAATAATTAAAGAGGAAATTAAATTTTTTATTGGGAACAAACAATATATTTAAGGATAAAATTAGGAAAATGTGTTTTATTTAGAGTTAATGCAATAATTTTGTTAATTATTGCTCTTTACTTCATTTAATTTTTTTTTTAAAAAGAAGTAATTACTTTTAAAATGGGATATATTTAATAAAATGATGGAATTGAGTTTAAAAATATAAGTTGAGCATAAAACTATATTTGAAATGAGTTATAGAATTTTATGACACAAAATTTTTATTTTTGTGTAATTTATAGTGCTAATTACAATGAGTTTTGTAATTAATAATGTAAATTTGCTATTTTCTTTAAATAGAGAAATATGATAATAAATATGTTCTAATTATGTAAATCATCTTTTAATTGGGTATAAAACATTTTTATTATCATAAGTAATGAATTTCATATTTTTTTAAGAAGTAGAGCTTGAAATATTGATAAGTTCATTTCTTAACATACTTGGTTAAGTGAATAAGTAAAAAAAACATAATCTTATTTCTTTTATTTTGTTGGACCTTAGCCCAATTAGTGAAAATATTCTTTACTGGCCTATTAACCTAAGAAATGAGAAGAGAAAAGTGACAGTACGTACATTTTCATTCTCTTCTCTAACCCTCCAGAGAACTCAATTCCTCTTTCAAAAAGTAGAAGAAAAAAATCAAATCTCTTCTTCAATTCATGGTAAATTAAACATCTTTAGGAGCTTCTTTGCGCAGGTAATCATCTCTAGCTTAAATACATCTCAATGATTTGAATTCCCAATTTACAGTAAACTAAATTAGGCTTTTGGGTATATTTTGGATTGATTTTTGTTTAGGGTTTACTAGTTTGGAAATTTGGGCTGAAGTGATAATAAGGATTGTTGAATTAAAGGATAGAGGTGAGTTAATCACTCACATGCCTATTTCTAAATCTTTGTTTGCTGCACATTATTATTTGAATGATTTTTGATTCAATTGTGTGCAATTTGGTTGAAAACTTGTGTGATTTTTGTGTTATTATTTGCTAAAAATTTGATAAAAAAAGTAGCTTCAGTAAAACAACGTTAATATAAGGTATACTAATCCAAATTGACTCAATATTTTTGTGGCTGAAAGATATTTCAATTAGCTACAAGTTTTATTTTAACCATATTCCGAAATTCTGCGGTTAAATTGGTCGAAATTGAGTTTGAAACTAATGTTATAGCACATCCATATAAAACATTTCCGAGTTAATACCTGAAAGTAAAATGGACATAACTTTTGATTGGTAAATCCAATTGTGTTAAATTATTTTACAATAGAAAGATAATTTTCTATGGAAGAACTTTTGTGTTAGTTACTTTCTCATATTTTGAAGATTTCTTGGTCAAAATCCATTTTTTGAGTAATAGTCTATGCCCTGTCAAATTTCAGTACTAATATTGTTAGTAATTTAAGCCTAACTCTTTCGTTTCTTAACCAAATTTAAGAATATTAGATGTTTTGGAAAATTAGATCATATACTACAAGTTTCATGTTTTGTGTTTTTCATAATTTTGAAGTTATCTATTTCAAATTTGAGTGTTTCTATTGTAATCCCGAGAGCAAAACTATTATTTGCTCTGTTGTTGAATCTGAAACTAAATTAAACATAACCTTTTCAGTTTTTATCCAAATTCAATATTCTTTAATGTTCTGGAAAGCTAAGAATTTTCTCTAAAAGTTTCATGTTTTGAGGTTTTTGAAATTTTAAAGTTATATTGATCAAAACTGCATTTGATCTTTGCTATCCCGAGATCAAAATGACGGTAGTGTTGAATTTAGATCTCTGAACTATTTTTATCATAACTTTCTCAATTTTTATCCAAATTTGATAATCTTAGTTGTTCCGGGAATCTTAAACTTTGTACTAAAAGTTTCATGTTTTGTGTTTCTTTAAATTTTGAGGTTTGCTTGATCAAAACTATGTTTGTTTGTCGCTGTTGCTAGAGTAAAACGACAGCAATAACAATTATTGACCCGAGAATTGTATTAGTTTATTTTTGATCTCATTCTTATTCAATTTTGATGTTGTTTTGAGATATTTTGAGAGCTATGACGCCTATCAATAGACTAGTCATATTTGAATAATTTGAAACTGAAATTTAAATAGAATATGAATAGATTTAGGGTTAAATTTGAATTGAATTCGTATTGAACTCAAGTTATCGGTCTTGAGTTATCTTTCTTGTTTTTCTTTATTTTCGAGCACGGTTTCCACTAACCATTTTTGAAGTGATTTTTGAAATATATGAAAACAAATTATTATTATATAGTATTTTAAAATTATTTTTCTAATATAAAATCTACTTATTTCCTATAATAAAAGAACTTCAAATATTGGTTTTATTAATCTTTTTAGAAAGATTTTTTTTAAAAAAAGCTTGTTTTCTCTAGTAAACTATTTTAAATATAAAACACACACTTTTTACTATTCGAACGTATAAGGAAGTGAATTAAACGATTTAGTAAAAGACGTGGTATGGGACATGTGCGTTTACTATTTCGGTTAATTTCGGCCTTGTACGATCGAAGCTATTTGTGTTTAATGATTCGGAGATGTCTTGCCATTTTATGACGTATTTTGAGTTTTATAATTCCTATTTATTGGAATTATTTAAGATGGCCAATATTTGGCAAGTATTATGGTTTGAGATCTCCCATGTAGGAGTTTGATCGATGAGAACCATCACGATGTTTTATTTACTTGCCAATGACATAAGGCAAGTCTTGAGTTTATGATTTCATATTTTGAGATTTATGGTTTATGAGAAACCATCATGATGTTTTTCACTTGTCGATGTGATGAGACAAGTATGGTATCTCTTTATCACTCGCCAATGAGACTGGGCGAGATGTAATTTTCTGAGTTTTATGATGTTTTTAGTGTGGCATCGACTAATGGCTAGTAAACCGCTAAGTGCGAATGTGTGGTATAGGACACACGTTAACACTTTTCGGGTTCCTATCCGTGGGTTTGTAACACATTCACGATGTTTACCTAACATAAATGCTTTGAGAGGTGTCAGCGACCTTGTCATAAGTATGAACTGATTTGGAGGTGTTAGCGACCTTGTTAGGGATGACAAAATGGCTTGGAAAGGTGTCAGCGACCTTGTCATGAGGACGAACTGCTTTGGAAAGGTGTCAGCAACCTTGTCATGAGGACGAACTACTTTGGAAAGGTGTCAGCGACCTTGTTATGAGGACGAACTGCTTTGTAAGGTGTTAGCGACCTTGTCTAAGGCTTCGGCCGTTTGAGTTTAGCACGTGCATCATTGCTTCGGCATTGTATTCAGGGATATGGCCAATCCGGGTTTTCTAAGCTTTGAATTCGCCGTTTTTGGTGCATTAGTGTTAAGATTTTCTGAGTTTGAACATGCATCGAATTCTTTACTGAGTTTGAGATTTTATGAGTTTGAATTCGTATCGAGTTCCATGATTTTTTATGATTGAGGTGTATGTGTGAGATTTAGTCGCCTTGGCCTACTTATGAGTTTGAGATCTCACATTCTTATGGAGTTGTCTTGTGTTGCTTTCATGACTTCTATTTGTGATTGAGATGAGTTTTCTCCTTTTTGGAGTAATGGTTCATCGAACCATTTGAGTTTTGCTTGATTTTTATATGAGTTGATTTGAGTTCATTATGGGTTATCGCTAATGATATGAGGCACTTCTGTTTTATTTGAGTATTGAGTTTGAGTTGCCTCTTTCGAGGTATTTAGTCACTTAGGTAGCGTTTGTTACTTAAGTATTGAGCTATGAGTTATCTAATCCTTCTCCTCATTCGGGAAAAAGTATCACTATGTCCATTCTGCTTCATATTATCGATATTGACTGATTTGGGTAGCTAGACTGACCAGTGTATACTCGGGTCAGACCGAGTTATTTCAGGTATCATCTATTGGACTTAGCTTGAAGTTGGTGTTGGATATCATTTCTTCTTTCGCTTGAGTAGTTTATTTCTTCCGCATACTCTGATGTTTTTACATTTGATTTGATGTATATGGTGTGGTGGAGTACCACCTTTATTGTATTCATATTGTATTGTACTAAACATGTATCAGTGCATATGTATATATATGATGTCGATTACTGTTCTGTGATGTGCTTTACATTAAGTTATTGTATTTTGTTCTGATAGATCCATCAACCACCTATAGTTTTGGATTAAACATTTACTGTGTATGTCGATCCATTGCGATAGAAAAGAAAATTGTATTGCATTTATCGACGTATTCAGTAGATGTTTAAGACAAAGTTATAGATGGTAGCCCTTAACCAGCCCTATTCTCCGCTTTAGTAGACGGAATTACTCGTTAATTCTCTTTACTAAGGTGGGTCTCGGGGTGGGGCATTATAGCTTGGTATCAGAGCTGTGATCAAAACAAAGTAGAATAAACACAGAACAGTACGCATATCATGATACATCGAAGTACAATACTAGTGAATCATTGTCCTTTATTCGAGCTTGTTTTCGAATCGAGCCTTGATTCTTTTTTGGGGTTTGGGATTGTTGAGATGGAATATGTCTAGGAAAATATAAATTGTATTCCGTAGTATTCCATAATAGAGTTGGATGTCATCTTATGTTATGAATAATCTTATTTGGGATTATTCTATTCTTATTTTTGTCGATGCGAGTGAGTTCGTATCGATGAAGCTTATTGATTTCTTATAGTACTCTTGTTGTGTTCCTTTGAGAGTAGTGAATCCTATTGGAGGGATCCATAACGATTGGCTTGTTCTGAGCATTTTGAGTTTTCTATTTGTTGCTGCTTTATTGAGTATTTGTTTGTTACTCATGATCTTGAGATGCATTTGATTTGAGATGGATTGACTTATTTGATATTAAGTCCAATCCTTTGTTTTTTTAAGGATCCTATTGTATATTTAGGTTTCCTATTTTGATTGGTTTATTATTTGTATCACTTTGGAATGTTAATGATGATTTCGAAGTTTCTGAATTCACTCTTGAGTATCGAGATGTTGTTGATATAACTCGAATTCCAATCAAGGTGACTTTGTTGAGTTTTGATGAGTCCGTTTGGGTTTGATATCCAAACGGGGAATTGAGTGTTGAATTAACCTTATTTTTAGCTTTTAGCCTTCGGCTATCCTTCCATGAGGACATCCACTAAGGAATGAGGTGAGTTGCTAGATTATTCGAGTTTGATTGAGGTTATCATTCAGTTTCTTTAAGTTATCCTTTCCAAATACTCGATCGGTGTTATCCTTCGTAGCATTACTTTGTATGAAGTAATGATTTATGGTTTGTATGCTTCTTCTCCTTCGAGAAGAATATCTTGCTTATCTTATATCTTGATGATTTTTGGAAGTGGCTTGTGACATCGTAAAATTGACGAACGCTCTATCTCCTTTTGTTGATTTTGAGAATCGAATATTCTGGGAATATCTCGATGCATTCTCTTAATGTTCTTTGGTTTGAGGTTTGAATCTATATGAATATGAGTTTTAAAAAGAGAAATTGGAGTTTTGAGATATTTTAAAAATCAAAGAATGTTTTGAGAATATATTTATATGAGCAGTATTCATTCATAGAAATAATTTGAGAGTGTTGGGTTATCCATCGAGTAGTTAAGAGTTCTGTACGATACGCTTGATCAACGTTATCGATAGGAATCTCCTAAATGTTATGATGAGGCAATCAAACACGAAGATTTGTGTTTTAAGGATTGAGATTTTGAAAATAATATTTTGAGATTAAATATTAAATTTATTTTTGAATGGTAATTGCAGCCATTGATTTTAGAGATGAGTAATAGAGTGGCGAGGCAGTTTTGATCGTTCGGTCAACTCTGTAGCCAACAGATATATCTATTTATTAGAGATTCAATGGCGAGGCAATGCCATTTATTTATTTATTTATTTTGAAATTTTAAAGATAAGAATAAGTGAATATTGTTGAGCTATAGTTTATTGAAAGTATATTTGAGATTTTAGAATCTATATTATATACATTGGATGTTTTGAGAGAAAAGTTATAAGAGAACTTGAAGATTGTTTTTAAACTATTTAGGTGGTTTAATAAAAAAAAGTAAAGAGAATTTAAACCCTCAATTTATTTGTAAGATTATTATTATGGATTAACAAATTTCTTTGGAAATTAATTTTGAAGTAAGATAAGAAATTTGAACTTTTAATTTGAGTTTTAAATTACTTACTAAGTAATATAATAAAGAGTTAGAAAATTTTCAAATGTTGAAAATTGAGATTTTAAATTTAAAAGATGTTGAGATTTAAAAATTATAAATATCTTGGATTGAAAAGTAATTCGAGCTTATATCCTTGTCTCTTATGTATATTCTATCCTTGAGTTAATCACAACGACATGCATTTTTATGGTCGTTCGAGTTTGGTGGCCCTGTAAGAAGCCATTTCGTGATTTATCTATCTTTCATATTGTTTCTACTCTATTGTGAGCGTGTTCTTTCCGTATCTTTATGCGGAAAATCCTATTGATGATCTTCTTTATTGCTTAGAGTTTGGCTTTAAGTGAGTTTGATCCCGACTCTATTCGTAGAGTTTTGTGAAATCAATCATTTTCAATTGATTAATTGTTCAACATCTTATTGAGTTTTGATTCGAAGACGAGATATCTCTGAAATTCTTTCGAGTTCTTGGAAAATTCGATGGTTTGCTAATCACTATATTAGCATATGATAGGCCATTGAATTAACCAAATGAGTTTTTCCTTATTTCTTTCTACCATTCTATATTGAGAGTATGAATGATTTGGAATTCGAGCTTGTCTTTATCCTTCGATGATTGTATCTTTTATGTTTTTACAGCTCTTTTTCTAGAAAATTACGGAGATGCAATTTTTGTAAGGGGAGGAGTCTGTAACAACCCTGGTTTTCGCGATTACCTGAAAATATTAAATTATAATGGGGAGTTATAATTTAATAGCGTAAATTAATAATTAAAGAAGAAATTAAATTGTTTATTGGGAATAAACAATATATTTAAGGATAAAATGAGGAAAATGTGTTTTATTTAGAGTTAATGCAATAATTTTGTTAATTATTGCTCTTTACTTCATTTAATATATTTTTTAAAAAGAAGTAATTACTTTTAAAATGGGATATATTTAATAAAATGATGGAATTAAGTTTAAAAATATAAGTTGAGCATAAAACTATATTTGAAATGAGTTATAGAATTTTATGACACAAAATTGTTATTTTTGTGTAATTTATAGTGTTAATTACAATGAGTTTTGTAATTAATAATGTAAATTTGCTATTTTCTTTAAATAGAGAAATATGATAATAAATATGTTCTAATTATGTAAATCATCTTTTAATTGGGTATAAAACATTTTTATTATCATAAGTAATGAATTTCATAATTTTTAAAGAAGTAGAGCTTGAAATATTGATAAGTTCATTTCTTAACATACTTGGTTAAGCGATTAAGTAAAAAAAACATAATCTTATTTCTTTTATTTTGTTGGACCTTAGCCCAATTAGTGTAAATATTCTTTACTGGCCTATTAACCTAAGAAATGAGAAGAGAAAAGTGACAGTACGTACGTTTTCATTCTCTTCTCTAACCCTCCAGAGAACTCAATTCCTCTTTCAAAACCTAGAAGAAAAAAATCAAATCTCTTCTTCAATTCATGGTAAATTAAACATCTTTAGGAGCTTATTTGTGCAGTAATCATCCCTAGCTTAAATACAAATCAATGATTTGAATTCACAATTTACAGTAAACTAAATTAGGGCTTTTGGGTATATTTTGGATTGATTTTTGTTTAGGGTTTACTAGTTTGGAAATTTGGGCTTAAGTGATAATAACGATTGTTGAATTAAAGGATAGAGGTGAGTTAATCACTCACATGCATATTTCTAAATCATTTTTTGCTGCACATTATTATTTGAATGATTTTTGATTCAATTGTGTGCAATTTGGTTGAAAACTTGTGTGATTTTTGTGTTATTATTTGCTGGAAATTTGATAAAAAATGTAGCTGCAGTAAAACAACAATAATATAAGGTGGACTAATCCAAATTGACTCAATCTTTTTGTGGTTGAAAGCTATTTCAATTAGCTACAAGTTTTCTTTTAAGCATATTACGAAATTCTGCTGTTAAATTGGTCAAAATTGAGTTTGAAACTAATGTTATAGCACAGCCATATAAAACATTTCCGAGTTAATACCTGAAAGTAAAATGAACATAACTTTTGATTGGTAAATCCAATTGCGTTGAAACTTTTTGCCATATAAATATAATTTCATATGGAAAAATTTTTGTTTTAGTTACTTTCTCATATTTTGAATATTTCTTGGTCAAAATCCGTTTTTTGAGTAATAGTCTCTGCCCTGTCAAATTTCAGTAGTAATATTGTTAGTAATTTAAGCATAACTCTTTCGTTTCTTAACCAAATTTAAGAATATTAGATGTTTTGAAAAGCTTAGATCATATACTAAAAGTTTTATGTTTTGTGTTTTTCATAATTTTGAAGTTATCTATTTCAAATTTGAGTGTTTCTATTGTAATCCTAGGAGCAAAACTATTATTTGCTCTGTTGTTGAATCTGAAACTAAATTAAACATAACTTTTTTAGTTTTTATTCAAATTCAATAATCTTTAATGTTCTTGAAAGCTAAGAATTTGTTCTAAAAGTTTCATGTTTTGAGGTTTTTGAAATTTTGAAGTTATATTGATCAAAACTGCATTTGATCGTTGCTATCCCAAGATCAAAATGACAGTAGCGTTGAATTTAGATCTCTGAACTATTTTTATCTAACTTTCTCATTTCTTATCCAAATTTAATAATCTTGGATGTTCCGGAAAGCTTAAACTTTTTACTAAAAGTTACATGTTTTGTGTTTCTTGAAATTTTGAGATTTGCTTGATCAAAACTATGTTTGTTTGTCGCTGTTGCAAGAGCAAAACGACAGCAATAACAATTATTGACCCGAGAATTTTATTAGTTTATTTTTGCTCTCATTCTTATTCAATTTTGATGTTGTTTTGAGATGTTTTGAGAGCTATGATGCCTATCAATAGACTAGCTATATTTGAAGAATTTGAAATGAAATTTAAATAGAATATGAATTGATTTAGGGTTAAATTTGAATTGAATTCGTATTGAACTCAAGTTATCGGTCTTGAGTTATCTTTCTTGTTTTTCTTTATTTTCGAGCACGGTTTCCACTAACCATTTTTGAAGTGATTTTTGAAATATATGAAAATTTCAAATTATTATTATATAGTATTTTAAAATTATTTTTCTAATATAAAATCTACTTAGTTCCTATAATAAAGAAACTTCAAATATTGGTTTTATTAATCTTTTTAGAAAGAAAAAAAATTTAAAAGCTTGTTTTCTCTAGTAGACTATTTTAAATATAAAGCACACACTTTTTGCTATTCGAACGTATAAGAAAGAGAATTAAACGATTTAGTAAAAGACGTGGTATGGGACATGTGCGTTTACTATTTCGGTAAATTTCGGCCTTGTACGATTGAAGCTATTTGAGTTTAATGATTCTGAGATGTTTTGCCATTTTATGGCGTATTTTGAGTTTTATAATTCCTATTTATTGGAATTATTTAAGATGGCCAATATTTGGCAAGTATTATGGTTTGAGATCTCCCATGTAGGAGTTTGATCGATGAGAACCATCACGATGTTTTATTTACTTGCCAATGACATAAGGCAAGTCTTGAGTTTATGATTTCATATTTTGAGATTTATGGTTTATGAGAAACCATCATGATGTTTTTCACTTGTCGATGTGATGAGACAAGTATGGTATCTCTTTATCACTCGCCAATGAGACTGGGGGAGATATAATTTTCTGAGTTTTATGATGTTTTCAGTGTGGCATCGACTAACGGCTAGTCAACCGCTAAGTGCGAATGTGTGGTATGGGACACACGTTAACACTTTTCGGGTTCCTATCCGTGAGTTTGACACACATTCATGATGTTTACCTAACAGAACTGCTTTGAGAGGTGTCAGCGACCTTGTCATAAGTACGAACTGCTTTGGAGGTGTTAGCGACCTTGTTAGGGATGACAAAATGGCTTGGAAATGTGTCAGCGACCTTGTCATGAGGACGAACTGTTTTGGAAAGGTGTCAACGACCTTGTCATGAGGACGAACTGCTTTGGAAAGGTGTCAGCGACCTTTTCATGAGGACGAACTACTTTGGAAGGTGTTTGCGACCTTGTCTAAGGCTTCGGCCCTTTGAGTTTAGCACGTGCAGCATTGCTTCGGCATTGAATTCAGGGATATGGCCAATCCGTGTTTTCTGAGCTTTGAATTCACCGTTTTTGGCGCGTTAGTGTTAAGATTTTCTGAGTTTGAACATGCATCGAATTCTTTATTGAGTTTGAGATTTTATGAGTTTGAATTCGTATCGAGTTCCATGAGTTTTTATGATTGAGATGTATGTGTGAGATTTAGTCGCCTTGGCCTACTTATGAGTTTGAGATCTCACATTCTTATGGAGTTGTCATGTGTTGCTTTCATGACTTCTATTTGTGATTGAGATGAGTTTTCTCCTTTTTGGAGTAATGGTTCATCGAACCATTTGAGTTTTGCTTGATTTTTATATGAGTTGATTTGAGTTCATTATGGGTTATCGCTAATGATATGAGGCACTTGTGTTTCATTTGAGTATTGAGTTTGAGTTGCCTCTTTCGAGGTATTTAGTCACTTAGGTAGCGTTTGTTACTTAAGTATTGAGCTATGAGCTATCTAATTCTTCTCCTCATTTGAGAAGAAGTGTCGCTATGTCCATTCTGCTTCATATTATCGATATTGACTGATTTGGGTAGCTAGACTGACCCGTGTATTTATACTCGGGTCAGACCGAGTTGTTTCAGGTATCATCTATTGGACTTAGCTTGAAGTTAGTGTTGGATGTCATTTCTTCTTTCGCTTGAGCAGTTTATTTCTTCCGCATACTCTGATGTTTTTACATTTGATTTGATGTATATGGTGTGGTCGAGTACCACCTTTATTGTATTCATATTGTATTATACTAAACATGTATCAGTGCATATGTATATATATGATGTCTATTACTGTTCTGTGATGTGCTTTACATTAAGTTATTTTATTTTGTTCTGATAGATCCGTCAACCACCTATAGTTTTTGATTAAACATTACTGTGTATGTCGATCCATTGAGATAGAAAAGAAAATTGTATTGCATTTATCGACGTATTAAGTAGATGTTTAAGACAAAGTTATAGATGGTCGCCCTTAACCAGCCCTATTCTCCGCTTTAGTAGATGGAATTTGTGACGCCCCACCTATATACCACGCTAGCCAAGGACACTACAGGGTAATGCCGTCAACTAACACGAAGAATAAGGCTGGTTAGGAGCGACCATCTATAGCCTTGCTCTAACTGTCTATTGAATACATCGACAATAATCACACCAAACAGGTCGACATACCCAATGAATACTTAAAAAAAACCATAGGTGGTTAGAGGATCTATCAGAACAGAATATAACAACTCAAATGTAATATACATCACAGAACAGTAGATCATCATATACACATATATTGATACATAACAGAGTATACAAAATAAAACATGTCAAGTGGTATAGCAAACCACAATGTGTAGACGAATCAAAAGAATACATATATCAGAGTTACAATAAAAGGACTACACAAAAAGCTTTAACAAAAAGGAACAAGCTGAATAGTCCATGCGGAAGGAAAATAGGCTAAGCCCAAAAGCGCCTAACCTGAAACATCTTGGTCTGGCCCGAGTATAAAATACACAGGTCAGTCTAGCTAAACAAATCAGTTAGATAAACTGAACAACAATAAACCTGCAAGGTTACAAGGTATAACAAATATCTCAAAAGGAGATAACACAATCATCTAACAAAAGATGAATCATATGATAACAAAACAAGCCTCATATCATCAGCAACATAGATAAACAAAGGATACAAATATCCCAAATCAAGCCATAAAGACAAATAACAAATACCAATGAAGGTAACACAAGTTCCACAAGGTAATCGCTACATATCATGCGGCTCAAAAAGACCAACACCGAAGGGCGATACCTAGGGAATATACATATCAATGAAACATCATAAATTTGCTCGAGCTCAGTACTGTACAAACAAGGATCCATGAGCCCGAAGGCTCCAAACCCAATATCAGCCATCCGGCTCATAACGACCAACGTCGGAAGCGATACTAAAGGGCACCGCAATATCACCCATGCGGCTCATAACGACCAACATCGGAAGCGATACTATAGGGCAACAAACCCGAAGGCAACATAACCGAAGGCAAAAAACCGTAGTGGTGAAGGTCGAAGACCCAGTACTGGACACCATTAACTGGCGGAATGTGTCATAACTCTCAAAAAGGAATCCGAAAAATGGTAACGTGAGTCCCATAACCACTCGTTCGCCCTAAACGGTTTACTATCCATTAGTTAATTTCACACTCAAAGCAGTACAAAGTTTACCTCATCTCATAGGTAACCCAGACCAAAAGGTCAAAACAATCAATCGAATAGGTCGGGGATTAATCGGAGAGATAAACGCATGGATTCAAGGTCCGTGTTTTACCTAACCATTTGATCTCCTTTCCACTCCGCTCGAAGTGCGAAATTGTGTGTGCGCGTTTTAAATAGGATTTATAATTTAGAGAAACGAGCTTTAAATGCAATTTGAAGATTATATAAAAAAAACCCGTGGATGAAGTCAAAGAGAAATCATCAAGGTCAAATATGCATAAACAACTAATTGGAATCAATTTAAATCGATAAAAGTGAAAATCACAAACAAATAGGCACACTGGACAAAATGAAGCAGGTCGGTCGACTGGCCTACTGCAGTCAGTCGACTGGCCTACTGCAGTCAGTCGACTGAACCATAACCCGAGAGTTTTTAAACTCCGTAGTCAGTCGACCGACTGCAGGGGGTCAATCGACTGGCTGTAGCTGGAAATGTTTTCCAGCCTAGCAAATGGAGGAGCAAACTCACCCCATTTGCAAACTGTCGAGCAATGGACTTAAGGGGCTTTTACCAATCGATAACCCAACACCATTGACTCCGATTCACCACCAAAAACATGATCAAACATCAAAGTTATGATTTTCAAGGATATGACTCCAAAACACCAAAAAGTGAAATGTTCACCAATTCAATTCAAACCAAAGGCAAATGCACATGAATGAGTGTTAGGAACTCATACCTAACAATCCAACATAGTTGTAAACATAGATGTGAGATAAAAATCTCACCTAACATCAATAATATCAAGAGAAGTAGATGTGAGTTCACAACTCACCTTTTAATTCAAAACAAGAATAGAGAAGCTCAACCACAAGAAGGAGACAAACTACTCTTCACTTCAATACAACAAGCTTCAATCTAAGAATAAAACACATATTTTCCTAAGTTAGGTTTAGGAAATTCTGAGACTGAAGAGAGAAAGAGATAGAGAAGAAGCAGAGGAGGCTTACCAATAGCTTCACTTTTATTTTGGATCAAGATTTCAAGTTGCAAGAGGAAACTAGGGCTTGGAATTTCTAATTCCCTTTCCCTTCCACCATTTTCAGTTTTTCTTAAGTTTTAGAAGAGTGGAATGAGAGAATGGAGAAGAGAGGGACTGAGTTAGGTTATTAAACTAACAAATTGGCTGAACCCAACCCAAACCCAACTAGAAAAAGTTGCAAAAATTCAACTTACTCCAAACATATCAAAGCTTATACTCAAAAAGGTCGCAAACGCCATTTTGAAACCAATGGAAATGGTTTCGAGTTCCAATTCGGCCATTTGCAAAAAGTAACATTTCGGACCAAAAATGTGACTAACGGCGCAATATTTAAATAAAATATTTAAATATAAAATCGTTAAATATGTGAGTTGTTATAGATCTCCCCTCCTAACAAAAATGGCATCCCCGCAATTCCTAGAGACGATATTTGTAACAACTACATACATACAACATTCAAAAGAAAAAAAAGCTTGAGATGAAAAGGTATACTCACCGTTGCCAAGCAAAGATAGAAAACCCAGATAAGATCACTCGATATACTCTCTGGTTTCCCAAGTACAGTCATTGGGACTAGCGGACCATTGAACTTTAACGAGCGGCACGTCCTTGTTCCAAAGGTGTCGCACCTCCGTGTCAAGTACGCGAATACGCTGCTGTACAATAGATAAGTCTGGTGAAAGCTCTTGCAAATCAAGAGAATCGATAACAGAGTCCGATTCCCGAAGATACTTCCGAAGTTGCGAGACATGAAACACGTCATGAATGCCAGATAAATGAGCTGGAAGTAAAACTCTATAAGCCAAAGGGCCAATACGTTCAGTAATAGAAAATGGTCCTATATAGTGAGGAGCCAATTTCCCAGTCGTACTGAAACGCATAAACCCTTTCAAAGGAGAAACACGAATAAAAACAAGATCACCAATCGAGAACCCGAGAGGCTTCCTATGGCTATCCGCGTAGGATTTCTGACGGCTCTGTGCCTCTTTCATTCTCAACCGAATAAGATCAATCTTCTCGGAATAATCACGAACAAAATCTGGACAAAGAATAAGCATCTCCCTAGATTCCAACCAACAAGAAGGTGATCGACATGGCCTTCCGTATAAAGCTTCGAAAGGAGCCATACCGATACTAGACTGAAAACTATTATTGCAGGAGAACTCTATAAGAGGTAGATGATCCTCCCAACTACCACCGAAATCAAAAATACAAATACGGAGAAGATCTTCCAAGATACGATTCACCGGTTCAGTATGTCCGTCAGACTGCGGATGATAAGATGTACTAAAATTAAGCTTTGTTCCCAAAGCTTGCTGAAGACTCTGCCAAAAATGGCTCGTGAATAAAGGATCACAATCACTCACAATAAAACTAGGAACATCGTGAAGTCTCACGATTTCCTTGATATACACCTTAGCCAATTGCGAAGTAGTCCTATTAGACTTAATAGGGACAGAATGAGCAGACTTGGTGAGGCGATCAACAATAACCCAAATGCTAGAATGGCCCGATCTCGAACAAGGTAGGCCGTCAATGAAATCCATAGAAATCTGATCCCATTTCCATAATGGAATCTCTAGAGGCTGAAGAAGACCCGAAGGACGCTGATGTTCGGCCTTAATACGCTGACAAGTTATGTAATTACTCACATAACTCGCCACATCGCGCTTCATACCTTCCCAATAATAAAGACGACACATATCGGCATACATCTTACTACTACTAGGATGAATGGTATACTTAGAACGGCGACAGTCATCAAGAATGTCATGCCTAAGTGCAAAATCAGAAGGCACAAAAAGATGGTTCTTCTTGCGAAGACACCCATGAGAATCAATGTTGAAATCCCGCAACGCCTCATCACTGGATCCAGACTCAGAAAGCTGAATAAGATGCAACAAATCAGGATCACGCTGCTGAGCATCGGCAATACGATCCAAAAAAATAGGTCGAGCTCCCAAACTAAATAATAGAATAGGAGAATCAGAAGATGAACATCGATCACGAATTTCACAAAGAGATAGAGTCTCAAGAATATTCCATTCGGCAAGCATCATAGAAACTACAGCCGAATGTTTGCGACTAAGCGCATCAGCAACACGATTACCCTTTCCAGGGGTATACTGGATATCAAAGTCATAGGAAGCAAGAAACTCGAGCCAACGCTGTTGTCTCATATTGAGTTCCTTCTGAGTGAACAAATATTTCAAGGATTTATGATCGGTATAGAGAATGAAGCGCTCGCCCAATAAATAGTGTCGCCAAATCTTCAAGGCGAAGACAATGGCGGCTAACTCAAGATCATGATTGGCATAGCGAACTTCATTCGGACGCAGTTGCCTAGAAGCATAAGCAACTACCCGATCCTTCTGCATAAGAACAGCACCGAGACCACTACCACAAGCATCGGTGTAGACAACAAGATAATGATTCCCCTCGGGAACCACAAGAATAGGAGCATTAGTGAGAAGTTCCTTCAATGTCAGAAAGGAAGCTTCACACTTGTCGGACCAAATAAAACGAATGCCTTTCCGAGTAAGGCTGGTGAGAGGAAGCACAACACGGGAAAAATCCTTAATGAACCGACGGTAATAACCCGCCAATCCAAGGAAACTAAGAATCTCATGCACATTCTCAGGCCTCTTCCAATTCTGGATGGCTTCGATCTTTGAGGATCGACAGAAATGCCATCGGAAGATACAACATGGCCTAAGAACTTAACCCTATTCTCCCAAAAATGGCATTTGGAGAATTTGGCTCTAAGATGATGATGACGGAGGGTACTCAAGACAATTCTCAAGTGATTAGCATGCTCAGCATCAGACTTAGAATAAACAAGGATATCATCAATGAAGACAAGGACGAACTTATCGAGATATTCCCGGAATACCCGATTCATGAGATCAACAAAGAAAGCATGAGCATTCGTCAAACCGAACGGCATAACGAGCCACTCAAAAGAACCACACTGAGTGTGGAAAGCGGTAAGAGGTATGCTATCCTCCGCGACTCGTAACTGATGAAAACCTGTGGCAAGGTCTAGCTGAGAAAAGACCTTAGCACCACTCAATAGATCGAACATATCATCGATCCTAGCAATGGATACCTATTCCTAATGGTCAAATCGTTAAGCTTGCGATAGTCAATGCAAAGCCTAAGAGTTCCATCAGACTTCTTCACGAAGACAACTGTGGATCCCCACGGAGAAAAACTGGACTGAATCAACTGCTTGGACTCAAGCTCTAAAAGCTGCTTCTTGAGTTCCTCATTTTCCTTTGTAGACATCCTCGTGGGAGGACGACTAACTGGCTGTGCGTCTGGAATGAGATCAATGCGGAACTCAATTGCCCGCTTAGGTGGCAAACCCGAGACAGGCTCAAAAACATCAGAAAAGTCACAAGCAATAGGAATACGAGATATATCATCACTATCTCGCGAATCAAGAGAATATAAAGCCATTTCGAGATTATCCACATCCCCAAAATAAGAGATAGCTGAGTAGGCGAATCCTGATGTCGAAGATATATAATTCTCTCCGAACAAATAATCCTGGCATCATATCTTACTAGCCAGTCCATACCCAAAATCAAATCAAATCAAATCCCAGACAAGAAATAATGTGCAGATTCGCACGAAAAGAAAAGCCACATAAAACAATCTCAATATCATCACAAAGCAAGCTAAGGGTCGCGGATCCTCCAACAGGATTCGCAATCCTCAAAGAAGTAACCAAACAAGAAACATCCAAGGATAAATCATCAATAAGCTTCTTCGATACGAAAGAATGTGAAGCACCCGTATCGAAAAGAACTCGTATACTATGATCATGAAATAAAATAGAACCTTCCAAAATAGATGGAGATATACCTTTAGGCTAAGTGGGACCTTCAGATGCCTTGGCAGCATAAAGCCTGCTAGACTTGGCACCAGCCGGAACAATAGGGCAAGCTGAAACATGATGGCCTTCCTTATTGCAATAGCGGCAGAAGAGAGACTTAGGACAAGCTCGAATAATATGATCCGGAGAACTACAATTGAAACACTTCCGGATGAAAGGTGTTCCAACAGACTGAGGCTGAGAACTAGAACTACCAGTCTTCTTCTTCTTAGAAGGAAAAGACCTGGGCTTCTGAAATGGAAACTGCTTCTTGTTGGGGTTCTTGGAAACCTCAACATCACTATCACACTCCTTCTCGACGGTCTCGAGATGAAGTGCCGAATCAACTAACTCCTCAAAAGAAAGCTTAAGCTAGAGCAACAAAGACTTCTTAAGATATTTCTTAAGACCAGAAACAAACTTCAAATTCTTCTTATAAGAAGTGCTAATGAATTCAAGACCATACTTAGATAAAGCCTCGAATGATGCAACATACTCAGAAATAGAAGATTTCCCTTGCTTCAACTCAAGGAAGCGACGAGTCAATAAAACTTTTTCAAATTCAGGAACGAACTTGAGTTCAAATCGCTCCTGAAACTGAGTCCAAGAGAGAGTAGACTCATCAATCTCGGCTAGAAGAAGCTCATACCGATCAAGAGCACGCTCTTGTAATAAGATAGAAGTTACAAGAACTCTATCATGATCAAAAAGATCCATGCGAGAGAAAATATGCTCGCACATGCGAAACCAAGCTTGGACTTCAAGAACAGACTCGGAGCCCTTAAACGGCTTTCCCCCAAGATGAGCAAAATCACTGCACTGACGTGCAAAGGCAGACTTGCGAGGTGGAGACACTCGAGGAGGAACTGGAGGCTGAGTGCTCCTAAACAATTCCAAAAACTGATCGGCAGACATATAAACGCCATCCGGATGTGAGCCACTAGATTGCCCAGCATCCGAACGTCGTCCCCTGCCTCTTCCAGCCATACGCTGAAAGTAAGATAAGAACAAGATTAATCACAAGGTAGATACTTCATTACGGAATACTATGGAATAATATACATTCCTAGACGTATTCCCCAAATTCTATCTAACCTTTGATAAAAGAAGGAATAGAGAGACACGATGGTTCAAAGATTGGTATCACTCATATACTTTGATGTACCAGAATATGTGCATCTATTCTGTGTTTATTATATTTTGTCCTGAACTCAGCTCTGATACCACGCTGTGACGCCCCACCCCTATACCCACGCTAGCCAAGGATACTACAGGGTAATGCCGTCAACTAACACGGAGAATAAGGCTGGTTAGGAGCGACCATCTATAGCCTTGCTCTAACTATCTATTGAATACATCGACAATAATCACACCAAATAGGTCGACATACCCAATGAATACTTAAAACAAAACCATTGGTGGTTAGAGGATCTATCAGAACAGAATATAACAACTCAAATGTAATATACATCACAGAACAGTAGATCATCATATACACATATATTGATACATAACAGAGTACACAAAATAATACATGTCAAGTGGTATAGCAAACCACAATGTGTAGACGAATCAAAAGAATACATATATCAGAGTTACAATAAAAGGACTATACAAAAAGCTTTAACAAAAAGGAACAAGCTGAATAGTCCATGCGGAAGAAAAATAGGCTAAGTCCAAAAGCGCCTAACCTGAAACATCTCGGTCTGACCCGAGTATAAAATACACGGGTCAGTCTAGCTAAACAAGTCAGTTAGATAAACTGAACAACAATAAACCTGCAAGGTTACAAGGTATAACAAATATCTCAAAAAGAGATAACACAATCATCTAACAAAAGATGAATCATATGATAACAAAAAAAGCCTCATATCATAGGCAACATAGATAAACAAAGGATACAAATATCCCAAATCAAGCCATAAAGGCAAATAACAAATACCAATGAAGGTAACACAAGTTCCACAAGGTAATCGCTACATATCATGCGGCTCAAAAAGACAAACACCGAAGGGTGATACCTAGGGAATATACATATCAATGAAACATCATAAAATTTGCTCGAGCTCAGTACTGTACAAACAAGGATCCATGAGCCCGAAGGCTCCAAACCCAATATCACCCATGGGGCTCATAACGACCAACATCGGAAGCGATACTAAAGGGCAACCCAATATCACCCATGCGGCTCATAACGACCAATATCGGAAGCGATACTATAGGGCAACAAACCCGAAGGCACAAACCCAAAGGCAACATACCGAAGGCAACAAACCGTAGTGGTGAAGGTCGAAGACCCAGTACTGGACACCACTAACTGGCGGAATGTGTCATAACTCTCAAAAAGGAATCCGAAAAGTGGTAACGTGAGTCCCATAACCACTCGTTCGCACTAAACGGTTTACTATCCGTTAGTTAATTTCACACTCAAAGCAGTACAAAGTTTACCTCATCTCATAGGTAACCCAGACCAAAAGGTCAAAACAATCAATCGAATAGGTCGGGGATTAATCGGAGAGATAAACGCATGGATTCAAGGTCCGTGTTTTACCTAACCATTTAATCTCCTTTCCACTCCGCTCGAAGTGCGAAATTGTGTGTGTGCGTTTTAAATAGGATTTATAATTTAGAGAAACGAGCTTTAAATACAATTTGAAGATTATATAAAAAAAACCCGTGGATTAAGTCAAAGAGAAATCATCAAGGTCAAATATGCATAAACAACTAATTGGAATCAATTTAAATCGATAAAAGTGAAAATCACAAACAAATAGGCACACTGGACAAAATGAAGCAGGTCAGTCGATTGGCCTACTGTAGTCAGTCGACTGAACCATAACCCGAGAGTTTTTAAACTCTGCAGTCAGTCGACCGACTGCAGGGGGTCAGTCGACTGGCTGTAGCTGGAAATGTTTTCCAGCCTAGCAAATGGAGGAGCAAACTCACCCCATTTGCAACCTGTCGAGCAATGGACTTAAGGGGCTTTTGCCAATCGATAACCCAACACCATTGACTCCGATTCACCACCAAAAACATGATCAAACATCAAAGTTATGATTTTCAAGGATATGACTCCAAAACACCAAAAAGTGAAATGTTCACCAATTCAATTCAAACCAAAGGCAAATGCACATGAATGAGTGTTAGGAACTCATACCTAACAATCCAACATAGTTATAAACATAGATGTGAGATAAAAATCTTACCTAACATCAATAATATCAAGAGAAGTAGATGTGAGTTCACAACTCACCTTTTAATTCAAACAAGAATAGAGAAGCTCAACCACAAGAAGGAGACAAACTACTCTTCACTTCAACACAACAAGCTTCAATCTAAGAATAAAACACATATTTTCCTAAGTTAGGTTTAGGAAATTCTGAGATTGAAGAGAGGAAGGGAGAGAGAAGAAGAAGAGGAGGCTTACTAATAGCTTCACTTTTATTTTGGAGCAAGATTTCAAGTTGCAAGAGGAAACTAGGGCTTGCAATTTCTAATTCCCTTTCCCTTCCACAATTTTCAGTTTTTCTTAAGTTTTAGAAGAGTGGAATGAGAGAATGGAGAGGAGAGGGACTGAGTTAGGTTTTTAAACTAACAAATTGGCTGAACCCAACCCAAACCCAACTAGAAAAAGTTGCAAAAATTCAACTTACTCCAAACATATCAAAGCTTATACTCAAAAAGATCGCAAACGACATTTTGGAACCAATGGAAATGGTTTCGAGTTCCAATTCGGCCATTTGCAAAAGGTAACATTTCGGACCAAAAATCCGACTAACGACGCAATATTTAAATATAAAATCGTTAAATATGCGGGTTTTTACAGAATTACTCGTTAATTCTCTTTACTAAGGTGGGTCTCGGGGTGGGGCGTTATATCTTCATTTTACATTCAAACCATTTAACATTTTTAAGTGGTTAAAACAATTTAAATTTAAAAACTTTATTTTATTTTTAAAACAGAGATTCAACTAAACTTGAATCAGATTTAAAACTTTGATTTAAACTTAGTTTAAATCTTTGCTTTACAATTTAAACTTCAGTTTTAAATTTAAAAAAAACAGAACAGGTTTTGTAACGATCCTAACTCGACCTTCGAAAATCGGCACCGAATACGACACTGGTATTCAAATGTCGCATATCCAAACGTCGAATCTGGTTCGCCGGAGCTTATAACACATTAAGTACAACACAGCGGAAGAATAGAAATAATACATTTGATATACATCAATTAATACAATATCTGATGCAATGATGATACAACAGAATGATACAATAGGTATCAATACTATCAGATATACAAGAAATAGCAGCGGAAAAATAATGTCTTCAATGCCAAACTCCAAAAACTCCATCTTCAATCCAAAGCTAGCTCGAACCATCATCACGTTACACAAAGATAAGCAAGGTCAGATGCGAATGCTGAAGTGTAGCAAAAGCGATCCACAAATCCAAAAGACTTCGAAGGCTAACGAATCAATTCCTACTATAGATTATCTGGAAAACCCAACTCTAGACTGGCCGTGTGGAAGATAGTGGGCATCCAGAGTTTAAGAAAGGAACAATAAACTCCAGGTCAGTCATGGGACTGGTATGAGCAAGCAAAAACATTTGGTCTTTCAAAACAAACAACAAAAGCTTTTAAAGTTCAAATCTGCAATGCGTTTGGAAAATGAAACTACCATAAGGCCTCCCGCCACACACACAATGCAAACGCAGATTTGGAGGAGATTTCTCCTTATGATAGTCAAAAATGCCTTATACGAGAAAATTTATTTGATATTATTACTAGTGCACAGTGTAGAAGAAACATTTCGAAAGTATAATATAAATCCTAGCCAGCATACAACATTTTTTCGTATGCCTACTATAGCCACCATGTTCAATAGCAGGTTACCGCCACATTTCAAGGCAGGTTATACAACTAAAACCGTATATGGCGCGTATTGTTTTGATTGGATTCTCTAACAAATAGTCAGGCTAAGGAACTTCCTATTGCCACATGGGGACGCCTCTGGAGGGATGCCCCGAGAACCTACCTGGCTCTCTGCTAACACAAGGCCGTCTACTCCCTTCCTGGGGAATAAAACCTAAAATATGCCACCCCCAGTCCTTTGGGACCTTTATCCGAGGATCCTCTACACCAACAACATCACACAGTAATATATATACTGCAGTGCCCACATGAGTAAGTATCTGGGCTCCATAACATGATACCACCCTTTTCCAGAAGGAATGGTCATACCCTAGGGGAGCTACCCCAGAAACCTTGCCGCATCTTTCCTATTTCAACCATTACCGGTTTGTGAGGCTCGATGAGGACTCGTCCACAAAGCTACGCTTTACACGAAAGCCATGCTTTGATCATAAATGATCAACAAATGATCATCAATATACAGCAGCATTTAGCATGCCACACTACCGAATTGGGAGTATATCGCTGATAACCTTCAACTACATAACCTTTGAGCTCGTACGTCTCAGAGAAGTGTGTTAAGCTAAGAGAATAAATTCTCCGCCACCAACAGATATGTATTTGAAAGAAATCGGCTTTATATCTCAAAGTGTAGTGTCAGACACACGACCGTACAAGTCTGTTCCGGGCTCGAATAAAACCAAAGGCACTTCGTCCAATAAAGGAAGAATCCCTTGCAAATCCAGGTATTCACAATCCCGACTGAAATTCCCATCACTTAGGGAATCTCTATACTGATTATCCTTCCGTTCTCGAAAATACCCGGTCTTCACCACCGGTCTTCAAATGCTATCTATGGCGTCGTATCATTATTCGGAATGGGCTATATGACACAAAGCCCTCTCCTGGCTAAACAGAATAATGAGCGCAATATTAAAAAACATATGGATATGGGATTTTAGTTAAGTCACAACTTAATATACAAAACTTTTCTTTCAAATGGTTAACAAATTACCATTTTAAATCCTTAAACAAAAAGATTTATTTCACAAAGTTCACCCAATTTCACAAAGATACATTCATAGATTTTCAAAACAATTTCCATTTCAATTGGATTAACTCATTAAATCTTTAAATTTAAAATTTAATTTATAGCTTTCAAACTTGTTTCCAAAGATTTATTCATGACTTGGAAAACCATTTTCATTTTTAGACTTGAAATCCTTTTAACACAAATTAGACGTTCATTTCTTATGTGAAAGCTTTTATTATTTGGAAACAAATAATTTTCATTTCGAAAAAAATCCGATTTCATTTATACAAGTTAAAAATCTTGGGTTAAATTTAAATTCCCAAAACAACGCTTTAAAATGGTTTAAAAACCCATATAAACACATTTATAAATTGAATAACCTTTTTAAACCATAGTTTCCAAATCATAGAATTCAATTCCAAATATTAAATTCAAATTTAAATCAAATTGTTTAAATTTCAAAACTCAGTCAAGTTATTCAAAATAACTTTTATCTTTCAAATTCATTTTCAAAAGCTTTCAATTCTAATACCAAAACTATTTTGGATTCAAAATTCAAATTTTAAAACTATTTCAAAATCTGTGACTTAACTCGTTTCCATGTGCAATCCATATTTGTGTGTGTAAGGTGTAGTCCAGGGGTTTTACACCATAAAAGTGCACATCATTAATCAGCACAGATTCAAATATAGAAATATGTTTAATAAGTGGTATAAACTATAACGCTTATATTTGATAAGCGGTACAAACTATAACGCTTATCTTTTATTCACAGATCACAGTTATATATCACAGATAATAAATTACATCAAACACAGCTTAAATCAAAACAGAACATCACAATCAGGAATATCAAACAATTCAATCATCCAATAGAATCTAAACACTCATAAGTAAGGTCAATTTAATAATCTGATTAACATAAATTAGATTAGTCACTAATCCTGATTAATGAATCACAAATCACTTTATTAACTACCCTTTAATCATTCATTGATTAACCATTAAATATAATTTAATTAACCTTTAATTATAATTCATCAACTTTTAATTATTAAATAGTTAGCCTTTAATTATTTAACTCACCTTTAATTCATTACGATAAGTGACTATCCTTAATCTTAAATCCATATAAATTTCTTGATTAATCCACTTTTTAATCATTAATTAGTTACTTTTAGTTAAGTAATCATCTTTAAGCAATTAGTTACCCTTAATTTAACTTTTAACTACATTAAGTAACTAACCCTTTATTAATAATTAATTATTCTTTAATTAACCATTCTTAATTTATTACATTAATTAATTAACCTTTAATTGATTACCATTTAATTAATTATTCTAAATTTAATTACCCTAAGTGATCATCCCTAATCACTTTTATTAATTGATTAACTTTTAAATTAATCAACTATTCCCAGATTAATTACCTTAATTAATCAATCACATTAATTAATTATCATTTGATCAAATTTTTCTTTAATCCATTGATAAATCATCTTTAATCATTAATTGATTACTCATAATTAAAAATATTCCTTAAGTAATTAATTACCCTTAATTACTTTTATTAATCACATTAATAAATTAATTGATTAACCACATAAATTGGTTAACTCTTGATTTGATTTATTAATTAATCTCCATCAATCCTCCTTTATTTTAATAAGTCATCAACTCTTTAAGATATATTTGAATATCTGGTTAAATACAATTACCTTAAAAACTTTGTCTATTTTAATTTTTAATTTTGAAGTCTTGTTTTTTAATTGGCTTAAATTTTGAAACTTGATTTAATTTTTCTTTGGAAACTTATTTAGTTTAAATATACTTTTAAATTTGTGTAAGTAAAATAAAAACTATTTTATTATAAAGCTGGAAACATGTTTGTATTATAGAACTGGGAACATGAAATCTGGTAACAACTTTAACAAGCTCGAGCCAAGTCTCGTTCAACTCGAGACAATACCTGAGAAACACTCGATCATCACGATACTTCGATGCAAACCTACTACGATCTCGAGCTGTAACTCGAGCTTAATCCTTCTCCTTCCCCAACATTTCAACGACGCAGATTCAGGCGCACATGCGTGCACATGCACCAATAACGCGGTCCTCTCCGACCACCCCTGATGACACCTACATGTCGCCGATCAACCTCGCAAGCCTTTCCACCACCCAGTTCCTCAAATCCCAACGCACAGTTGAAACGAGAAAATCGATCGACCACAGAACCCAAACCACATCAACCAAACAAGGTTTGCCACGATGATCCCAACAACCGGAATCTACGTCTCTCCGACCAGAGCATCCTCACCCATCCACGCAACTAGTCCAACACTCGCAATCGTCTCCGAGCTCTCCACAGAAACGCACTAGCCTTGAGAAACCAATTACAAATTCTGGCGACTAAACCCTACTTTGACTTCGAATGATCATCATAGTGGACTATAAAATCACCGATCATTTTTCTAACGATCCTTTGACCCCCAAACATGCTCCCTCTTCAATCGCGAGATTAATCATTTCTTCGATCACCTGTGTAGCGACCCGAATTCCTATCTCCAGGAAATCGCGTCACTAGTGAAGAAAGAAAGGGATAGAAGAAGAGAAGAAAGAGAAAGAAGAAACAGAACAACATCAGAGAACTCACAGCGGAACGAATAAAATATAATAATTAACATAAAATATTACATAGTATCTCATTACATCAGAGTACACAACTATACAACACATATTAGACAGTTATAAACATCTGTCTAATTCATACAACTCAAGAACAACAGAAGAAACAGATACCAAACACAGCGGAACCAAGATATATAACTATACGTCGAAGCCTCCTGCTCCATATCTCCTCCAAAATTCGTCAAGCAAACCTGAATCACTTGACTACTCATACATAATATGAGTACCCAAGAGTTTAATAAAACAGAAAATAAACACTCGGGTCAGACAGGGGTCTGGTGTGAGTAAACAGGTTAAAATTGCTTAACTTTAGAAACCTTGAAAAGAAAAGGTATCACGTAAGACTTCCCACACATAAACATGGAAAAGTTTTTACCTTACGCTAACCAAAACATTTGATAGGAAATCCAGTGATATTATAATAGTGTCTAGGGTTTTCAAATAAATATGAAATAGCCGAAATTGTTACATTCATTAAATTCCAGCTACTAGCCACAAAAGTGGGTAATACAAACAAAACTGTAGGGTCTCGTAGGGAAAATGGGTTTCCATCAATGGCAGGGCTACTGGGGTACCGCCCGTCACAGTACGTGGCCTAGATCACCGTACCGAGGATTACTCCCTTCATCCACTGCAACACAAGGCTGGGACCATTCCTTACTGAACAGTCCCGAACAAGACAACCCCGGCGGTTGTCCGGAATTCAACCGCCCCACACATCCGAATAAAAAAGGGACTTCTAGACAAGGGTAAATCTTGCTCTCTAGTGGGTGCGACCCACGAAGCCTTGCTGCACCTCCCCTATTTTAGCCATTCCCAGTTGATGAGGCTTGAGGCTGCGATTACCTTTATAGAACACATCTCTTAGAATGCTCATCGTCCTCCTGACGATGTGCTGAAAGCATTCAATCCATACAAGTTCGTTCCGGGTTCGAACGAAACCGAAGGCACTATCTCGTTGCACTCATATTGGAATCACCCTCAGAGTCAACGACCATAGCCCTTGCACTCTGATTCGCCATCTCGAATCTATATGTACTATTCCGTCAAACTCATTACGGAATCACCCACAGAGTTATACTGACGTATAGCCCTTACACCTCGAGTCTTCACTTGCTCCACTTGGATTAACGACCTAACGTTTAATTGGAATCGATGTGGTTTTCGGATTCCAAATATGGAAACCCGATCCCGGTCTCATCGAAAACAAACGCCATTTTAATGTCCAAGTTGTACTTAAGGGTTTAATAATTTAACTTATTCAGGATGATATAAACAGATAGATGAATAACATTATCACTATAGATAATTCATATAAACCATTCATCTCACAAAGAAACATATCACAAATAACATAGTCATCCAAATCATCCAGTATCAACCAATCACCCAATACCAATCATCCAATATCATTCAATAACCAATATCAATCACTCAATATATACCACTCAATATTAATCAATCACCATAGCATAATTGATTAACTCTTAATAAATTTAATTAATCTCTAATTAAATTAATAACTATCCTTTAATTACTTGGATTATCCTAACTCCTGCTTCATTAATTTATTTCAAATCAAATTCATTAATCATCTCTTAATGACCTTCTTTAATTAATTTCTCTTGATTAATTATACTTTAATTACATTCAAGTAATTATCCCTAACCATATTCAGTAATTATCCTTTAATTACTATCATTAATTACAATAATTAATGATCCTTCATTAATTGATTAACTATAATTAATTATATTAATCCTTAATTAATAACTTTAAAAATTAATTGCAATTTTAATTAATTATACCTAGTAATTAACCTTAATTTAATCTCATTCATTAATTAATCACATTAATTAGTTGATTAACTAAAATAATTAAGTAATTAACTCTTAATTACTTAACAAGTAATTATAACTAATTACTTCCTTTAATAAACCTTTATTACTCCCTTAACAATAATTAATTCCATTATTAAATAAATCTTAATTCATTAACTAATTAATTACCATAATTAATTAACTTCTACAATTATATTAATCAATTTCCTAATTAATAGCATTAAATGATTACCCAATAATCACTTAACTTAAATTACTCCATAATTAATCTCTACTAATTTCTTCCCTAAGTGATTAATATTCTAATTATATTCAAAAACTAACCATTGATTACTTCATTAAGTAATCTCAATTAATTAATCCATAATTTAGTTATTATTTAAAATTAAATAAACAATTAACTAATTATTTAAAATTAATTAAACAATTAATTAATTAATTACTTATATTTAAAATCCTTAATTAATTAAGAAAAAGCATTTATCTTAATTAATTCTTACTTAATTACAAATCACATTTAAATCAAGTATTCTAAAATTAATAACAAAGATAAATTAACCCTATTTATCTTTATAATTAAATTATTTGAACTTAAATTAAATTTCACTAACTTAAAACAAATTTATTCAATTTGTTTTCAAAATCAAAATAATAATCTTGTTTGTAAATAAGTTTATTAAGAAATCAAATTTAAATTTACAAAATAATTTAATTATTCAATTTAAACTTATTTATTTTCAAAAATGATTTGAAATCTTGAGTTACCAAATCATTACTTAAACCTTTAAACCTGAGACTTTGATTTAAACCACTTCCTTATAAACTAGAATTAAATTGGTTGATTGCTTACAAATGTTACCCCTTTAAAACCGTTAAAATTTACAAATAATTTAATTAATATTTTTATGAGTTTGAATAACACCTATTTTAAAACTACAAGTTACAATCAATGAAACTTAACTTGATTTATTCAATCCCCAGGTACCAATTCAAGCACCAACCCAAAGTACAACCAGCAAATCTCAAGCGTTCACCTAAAACTTGAGTCAAACCCAGGCAACACTCGCATAAACCCCGAAGCAATCAGGCCCTCCATTTCTTCGAGTCATTCGCGAACCTACACGGTAACCTACCCGAGAAAAAGTCCTTCTTCCCCAACCAAATCCCTGCTCCACATTCCAGTGCACACTAATGTGCACTGTGCACATGCGCGTCCGCCTCCGGCCGATTTTGATCGCCGCGACCAACGGCGATGGTCGCTAGAACGTGCGCGAACCCATCTCCAAACCCAGATCGATCAAACAATAACTCGAGTCGAATTCGAGCATCAAGCATGAACATCTGCAGTTGCCCCAATCCCAAAATCACCCACGGCCCATCATTACGACGCCAATAAATCACTCTGACACCACCATCGAGACGTCACATCCAAGAATATCGTCGCTCCCAAACGTAGGCGAACCCGGTCCACCACCCAAGTCACAATGTCACAACCTTCAGACCGAACAACAATACAAACCTAAACCCTAGTTCATTCAATTTCGAACAAATCTTTTATGGAAAAAATTATCCAACATTTTTCCCTAATTATACACTTCAAATACTACCTTCAATCCAAATTTCAACTTGAATCATCAAGTAAATCAACTGCAGTTCACAAAAACTCCTTAAAACATTCAAACCCAAATTTCGAATGAAATACTAAACTATAAATTACATACTTCATATCTAAATTCATCATTTCTTATCATTAACCTAGATGTATAATTCAAACTACAAATTGCCATGATCGGTTTTTAACCCAAATTTGATTTTTCACTGTAAATTTTATTTTAAACAGGACTTGTTGTATTTAAAAATCCTGAACCTATTTTATAACCTACAATATACAATTACAAACAGTTTCCCTTCAAATGCTTAAGTCTAATATGGATTATAATTGTAGATATTGTAATTTTTAGCAAATCATTCACTGTAACCAACAGAGAACAGTTTGAATGTAAGTAAACAAGCAAGCTCAGTACACATCCATACCAATTCATTAAGATTCAAGCAAAAGAATTTGATTCAAATAAATATCATCGCATGCATGTCAATGAAACCATATAAAACTGTTTTTTTTAAATTGTTTACTCACCTCTTTTGACTTTTGCAGAGCAGATTATTTTTTTCCAGGCTTGAACTATTATTCAGAAAAATGCATTTGCTTGCTGTTGAAATCAAATGCCCTTGCATGCTTTAAAATCTGTTGATTTTAAGAGTTGAAACAGATCTTGAACTTCCTTTTGCATGTTTACAGATTGAACTTTATTTGGATTTATAGAAGACTTCATTTGCAGGTTGAAGCTTGTACAAATGCAGATTTAAATTTGCTTTTCAGATTTTACTTTAGGTTTTGATTTGTGTTTTACTTTTGGTTTTGATTTCATATTTGAGAAAGTGGTGTTTTACTATTAAAACATTTGAAAGAAAGCAAAACAATGTAAAATGAAAATGTTATGTATTTATTAAAATTAAAGAAATTTAGTCTTAAATGAAGACACTTGTCCCATAAGTATTTACAATTGTCATCCTATTAGCCTACCTACTTTACATGTGTTTTTAACAAGTTATTATGTTTACACATATTACTTAATTTGTTTATTAAAGGAGTTTACATATTTACACATGTCTCTTAGTATTTTAAGTTTTTATTTTAGTTTAAATGTAAATAAAACTTACTTTCTTAAGTTTCTAAATAAACATTTACATAAATATTCAAGTTTATTATTTCTTTTTTTTTTAAAATAAAAATATTCTAAACAATAAATACAAATGTATCTTTTGCATGGATTAGAAACCTAAAACATTTATTTTTATGCATTCCTATCCATTTGTACTAAGCATTTTAAAACAAAGCTTGTTTAAATCCTTTTCAACTATCTTATTTAAAACAAACAATTTATCTTATATTAGAAAACAATTTGACAAATTTAAATTAACTTTTGAAAATATAAATTTAAAATAAAGCTTTTAAATTATAAATTTCAAATATATATAAATTATCAATAGATAAGAATTAAATCACAACACAACTCAAACTATAACATATACATACATATATATTATAATTTGAAAGTTCATCTTTTATTTAAAACAATAGATATTCCATTCACAATATATATCAACACATATATTATAAACAGAATAAAATTCATTAGCCTTTGAAAAACAAATTCTTATCAATTTTTTAATTGTTAAAAATATATTGATCACGCTTACTAGATTAAATTTACCAATTTTAAATTAAAATTACAATGAAAATTATCAAACCAATTAAATTATTATTGCAGATTATTAAATCGATATTGCCCAAAATTCCGGGTCGTTACAATCCTCCCCCCTTAAAAGAATTTCGTCCTCGAAATTTAAAATCAAAGTTAATTTAATAATCCAATCAAAGATTTTAATTTCAATTAGCAAAGCATTCCTAACAACCAGTAACAAACAATCAAAGCAATCAATCACACAAACAAACTTAACTAATTATCCTAACATACGTCAGAATAAAATTCTAATGCTATCTCGAATTTCCCAGGTAAAAATCACCGGGATACTTGCTCTACAAAAGCTAAACTAACAAAATACACCACCAAAATCCAGAGCTTCTCTCCTTTCTAGATTCATCAATCTGAACAAATCAGATTACTCACAAATCTAGCTCAACATCCAACCCAACTGAACTACAGATTCCATAACAATAAACCATACACGTATTCCCTCAGAGATACGTGAAATAAAATGAACTCCAGCTATCCAAACTGGCAATTTAGTCTCATAGACATCAAATCTTATCTTATCAGAACACCGATAACAAAATCTCAAATGCCTCAGCACCAGCCATCCACTCTTATCCAATTTCTGCTCTCTTAACCAGAGAAATCCTAACAACAAATGAAATTTTCAACTTCGAATACCAAACTCTTCATCTCATATCTGTATATCTCAACAGACAATCATGGGCTGCCAATCTCTTCCTGATAAGCTCATCCTATGTGATACTTCCAGAAACAATTAGACCAAAGCAAACTAGCTTCTGGATCTTATCCAACAGAAAAGCCTTCCAAGATCTGTCGAAATCCAGAAAACAAACTCTACTACTCAAGCAATAGCAAAAGAACTTGCTTCCTTCCTTGCACAGCTGCTACCTCGCTTCCGCTGCACAACTCTGATTCTGAAATAGATGAGAATACTGTTGATGAACACAAGTACAAACTTATCCACTAAATCTGGGAAACTTTGTTCATCAAATCCATAAAAATCTGAGTGACTCATATGACTTAGTCACACAACCTTACTACAGAATCCAAACTCATAAACTAGATCTAACCAAATACACATATGGATCTCAACTCCCGATGCAAACAACTTCTGATTACATCAACAGCTCCTTCATCCTCATGAGAATCCTCGGTCTTAAACAAAAGAATGCTCAAGAAAATTCCAAACCAATCGCAAGTCACTTTTGCGATCCAAACTACTCCGGATTCCAAAGAAACCGTTCTCATTTTACCAATTAGAACAGCTTTAAGCTTTTCCAAACAAGATTAACTCTTCAAGGAAACATTCACCATCTGCTCGGACTGCTACAAGAAGAACCACAAAGATTCCTGAATCATCGGAGAAACAACCACACTGCTGCTTCCAAACTCTACTTTGATGATACTGCAAAGCTAAAATATCCACTCGTCAGCACACCGATCACTTTGAGCTGAACTGCTACCACAACTATCCATAGACTTCTAATCCAAAGCTCCTCGAAAACCCAAAACCATCAACAAACCATATAACAGAATCTTCAAGATGGCAAACAACCCAAAAGAAACTCGGACCCCAAACCAAGCATCAACATCTCGCTCTTAAAAGATGACAAATAAGACCATGCCGAAGCGAAGCAACTCATAGACCTTAGTCTCATATTCCAGAACAGCCAACTTCCATACTGAAGATCCAGATAACTTCTATACATACGAGTCTTTCCTGAAGCAGGAAAAGACTGCTCCTCAACCACTCTAAAACTGTTTCAAGAGAAAACACCTTCAGAAAATATCAACAGATACTGCATCTCACCACGCAGTTACCAAGATATCATCACTTACTTCTACACTTCCATCAAATCCAATACTCAAGAAAAATTCGCTTACGCGAGCGAAATCCAAACTTATACTTCAAAGAATAACCTCCGAATCTTTTTTTTAAAAGAATTCCTTCGGATATCAGAGAATTCCTTACTCCAAACAACAAATCTCACTCGAGACGGTATTAGGTCTACAGTCTCGGCAAATACTTCCAACCTCAAACATATGGACTTCTTCCATTAGTGGTAGTCGTGTTACACACACAAACCACTACTCCATCTAACTCTAAACTAATGTTGGAAAATCCGAACAGATAACCCAACAGATTAGGTAGATATAAATATATATATAGTTATATATAAAAATTACAAGTACGCTCTATCAAGGAAGACACCACTACAGAGCCTAGGTATTCACTCAACCTAACGCTCCCTAAGAAAGACACACTTCAGAGCTTAGGTATTCGCTCAGCCTAATGCTCTGATACCAACTGTAGCGACCCGAATTCCTATCTCCAGGAAATCGCGTCACTAGTGAAGAAAGAAAGGGATAGAAGAAGAGAAGAAAGAGAAAGAAGAAACAGAACAACATCAGAGAACTCGACAACGGAACGAATAAAATATAATAATTAACATAAAATATTACATAGTATCTCATTACATCAGAGTACACAACTATACAACACATATTAGACAGTTATAAACATCTGTCTAATTCATACAACTCAAGAACAACAGAAGAAACAGATACCAAACACAGCGGAACCAAGATATATAACTATACGTCGAAGCCTCCTGCTCCACATCTCCTCCAAAATTCGTCAAGAAAACTTGAATCACTTGACTACTCATACATAATATGAGTACCCAAGAGTTTAATAAAACAGAAAATAAACACTCGGTTCAGACAGGGGTCTGGTGTGAGTAAACATGTTAAAATTGCTTAACTTTAGAAAACCTTGAAAAGAAATGGTATCACGTAAGACTTCCCACACATAAACATGGAAAAGTTTTTACCTTACGCTAACCAAAACATTTGATAGGAAATCCAGTGATATTATAATAGTGTATAGGGTTTTCAAATAAATATGAAATAGCCGAAATTGTTACATTCATTAAATTCCAGCTACTAGCCACAAAAGTGGGTAATACAAACAAAACCGTAGGGTCTCGTAGGGAAAATGGGTTTCCATCAATGGTAGGGCTACTGGGGTACCGCCCGTCACAGTACGTGGCCTAGATCACCGTACCGAGGATTACTCCCTTCATCCTCTACAACACAAGGCCGGGACCATTCCTTACTGAACAGTCCCGAACAAGACAACCCCGGCGGTTGTCCAGAATTCAACCGCCCCACACAGCCGAATAAAAAAGGGACTTCTAGACAGGGGTAAATCTTGCTCTCCAGTGGGTGCGACCCACGAAGCCTTGCTGCACCTCCCCTATTTTAGCCATTCCCGGTTGATGAGGCTTGAGGCTGCGATTACCTTTATAGAACACATCTCTTAGAATGCTCATCGTCCGCCTGACGATGTGATGAAAGCATTCAATCCATACAAGTTCGTTCCGGGTTCGAACGAAACCGAAGGCACTATCTCGTTGCACTCATATTGGAATCACCCTCAGAGTCAACGACCATAGCCCTTGCACTCTGATTCGCCATCTCGAATCTATAAGTACTATTCCGTCAAACTCATTACGGAATCACCCACAGAGTTATACTAACGTATAACCCTTACACCTCGAGTCTTCACTTGCTCCACTTGGATTAACGACCTAACGTTTAATTGGAATCGATGTGGTTTTCGGATTCCAAATATGGAAACCCGATCCCGGTCTCATCGAAACCAAACGCCATTTTAATGTCCAAGTTGTACTTAAGGGTTTAACAATTTAACTTATTCAAGATGATATAAACAGATAGATGAATAACATTATCACTATAGATAATTCATATAAACCATTCATCTCACAAAGAAACATATCACAAATAACATAGTCATCCAAATCATCCAGTATCAACCAATTACCCAATATCAATCATCCAATATCATTCAATAACCAATATCAATCACTCAATATCAACCATTCAATATTAATCAATCACCATAGCATAATTGATTAACTCTTAATAAATTTAATTAATCTCTAATTAAATTAATAACTATCCTTTAATCACTTGGATTATCCTAACTCCTGCTTCATTAATTTATTTCAAATCAAATTCATTAATCATCTCTTAATGACCTTCTTTAATTAATTTCTCTTGATTAATTATACTTTAATTACATTCAAGTAATTATCCCTAACCATATTCAGTAATTTCCTTTAATTACTATCATTAATTACAATAATTAATGATCCTTCATTAATTATATTAATCCTTAATTAATAACTTTAAAAATTAATTGCAATTTTAATTAATTATACCTAGTAATTAACCTTAATTTAATCTCATTCATTAATTAATCACATTAATTAGTTGATTAACTAAAATAATTAAGTAATTAACTCTTAATTACTTAACAAGTAATTATAACTAATTACTTCCTTTAATAAACCTTTATTACTCCCTTAACAATAATTAATTCCATTATTAAATAAATCTTAATTCATTAACTAATTAATTACTCCATAATTAATTAACTTCTACAATCATATTAATCAATTTCCTAATTAAAAGCATTAAATGATTACCCAATAATCACTTAACTTAAATTACTCCATAATTAATCTCTACTAATTTCTTCCCTAAGTGATTAATATTCTAATTATATTCAAAAACTAACCATTGATTACTTCATTAAGTAATCTCACTTAATTAATCCATAATTTAGTTATTATTTAAAATTAAATAAACAATTAACTAATTATTTAAAATTAATTAAACAATTAATTAATTAATTACTTGTATTTAAAAATCCTTAATTAATTAAGAAAAAGCATTTATCTTAATTAATTCTTACTTAATTACAAATCACATTTAAATCAAGTATTCTAAAATTAATAACAAAGATAAATTAACCCTATTTATATTTATAATTAAATTATTTGAACTTAAATTAAATTTCACTAACTTAAAACAAATTTATTCAATTTGTTTTCAAAATCAAAATAAGAATCTTGTTTGTAAATAAGTTTATTAAGAAATCAAATTTAAAATTTCAAAATAATTTAATTATTCAATTTAAACTTATTTATTTTCAAAAATGATTTGAAATCTTGAGTTACCAAATCATTACTTAAACCTTTAAACCTGAGACTTTGATTTAAATCACTTCCTTATAAACTAGAATTAAATTGGTTAATTGCTTACAAATGTTATCCCTTTAAAACCGTTAAAATTTACAAATAATTTAATTAATATTTTTATGAGTTTGAATAACACCTATTTTAAAACTACAAGTTATAATCCATGAAACTTACCTTGATTTATTCAATCCCCAGTTACCAATTCAAGCACCAACCCAAAGTACAACCAGCAAATCTCAAGCGTTCACCTAAAACTCGAGTCAAACCCAGGCAACACTCGCATAAACCCCGAAGCAATCAGGCCCTCCATTTCTTCGAGTCATTCGCGAACCTACACGGTAACCTACCCGAGAAAAAGTCCTTCTTCCCCAACCAAATCCCTGCTCCACATTCCAGTGCACACTAATGTGCACTGTGCACATGCGTGTCCGCCTCCGGCCGATTTTGATCGCCGCGACCAACGGCGATGGTCACTAGAACGTGCGCGAACCCATCTCCAAACCCATATCGATCAAACAATAACTCAAGCCGAATTCGAGCATCAAGCATGAACATCTGCAGCTGCCCCAATCCCAAAATCACCCACGGCCCATCATTACGACGCCAATAAATCACTCCGACACCACCATCGAGACGTCACATCCAAGAATATCGTCGTTCCCAAACGCAGGCGAACTCGGTCCACCACCCAAGTCACAATGTCACAACCTTCAGACCGAACAACAATACAAACCTAAACCCTAGTTCATTCAATTTCGAACAAATCTTTTATGGAAAAAATTATCCAACATTTTTCCCTAATTATACACTTCAAATACTACCTTCAATCCAAATTTCAACTTGAATCATCAAGTAAATCAACTGCAGTTCACAAAAACTCCTTAAAACATTCAAACCCAAATTTCGAATGAAATACTAAACTATAAATTACATACTTCATATCTAAATTCATCATTTCTTATCATTAACCTAGATGTATAATTCAAACTACAAATTGCCATGATCGGTTTTTAACCCAAATTTGATTTTTCACTGTAAATTTTATTTTAAACAGGACTTGTTGTATTTAAAAATCCTGAACCTATTTTATAACCTACAATATACAATTACAAACAGTTTCCCTTCAAATGCTAAGTCTAATATGGATTATAATTGTAGATATTGTAATTTTTAGCAAATCATTCACTGTAACCAACAGAGAACAGTTTGAATGTAAGTAAACAAGCAAGCTCGGTACACATCCATACCAATTCATTAAGATTCAAGCAAAAGAATTTGATTCAAATAAATATCATCGCATGCATGTCAATGAAACCATATCAAACTGTTTTTTTTTTAAATTGTTTACTCACCTCTTTTGACTTTTGCAGAGCAGATTATTTTTTTTCCAGCCTTGAACTATTATTCAGAAAAATGCATTTGCTTGCTGTTGAAATCAAATGCCCTTGCATGCTTTAAAATCTGTTGATTTTAAGAGTTGAAACAGATCTTGAACTTCCTTTTGCATGTTTACAGATTGAACTTTATTTGGATTTATAGAAGACTTCATTTGCAGGTTGAAGCTTGTACAAATGCAGATTTAAATTTGCTTTTCAGATTTTACTTCAGGTTTTGATTTGTGTTTTACTTTTGGTTCATATTTGAGAAAGTGGTGTTTTGCCATTAAAACATTTGAAAGAAAGCAAAACAATGTAAAATGAAAATGTTATGTATTTATTAAAATTAAAGAAATTTAGTCTTAAATGAAGACACTTGTCCCATAAGTATTTACAATTGTCATCCTATTAGCCTACCTACTTTACATGTGTTTTTAACAAGTTATTATGTTTACACATATTACTTAATTTGTTTATTAAAGGAGTTTACATATTTACACATGTCTCTTAGTATTTTAAGTTAATTTTTATTTTAGTTTAAATGTAAATAAAACTTACTTTCTTAAGTTTCTAAATAAACATTTACATAAATATTCATGTTTATTATTTCTTTTTTTTAAAATAAAAATATTCTAAACAATAAATACAAATGTATCTTTTGCATGGATTAGAAACCTAAAACATTTATTTTTATATATTCCTATCCATTTGTACTAAGCATTTTAAAACAAAGCTTGTTTAAATCCTTTTTATCTATCTTATTTAAAATAAACAATTTATCTTATACTAGAAAACAATTTGACAAATTTAAATTAACTTTTGAAAATATAAATTTAAAATAAAGCTTTTAAATTATAAATTTCAAATATATATAAATTATCAATAGATAAAAATTAAATCACAACACAACTCAAACTATAACATATACATACATATATATTATAATTTGAAAGTTCATCTTTTATTTAAAACAATAGATATTCCATTCACAATATATATCAACACATATATTATAAACAGAATAAAATTCATTAGCCTTTGAAAAACAAATTCTTATCAATTTTTTAATTGTTAAAAATATATTGATCACACTTACTAGATTAAATTTACCAATTTTAAATTAAAATTACAAAGAAAATTATCAAACCAATTAAATTATTATTGCAGATTATTTAATCGATATTGCCCAAAATTCCGGGTCGTTACAACCTGGATTTGTCGAAATTAAAAATTCCATTCAACTTTACAATTCGCGACATTCCCTAACTTAAAAATTATAATCTTAACATTAAAATTCATTGCTTTCTAGCACGAATCAGGATATATAATTAAAACTTGAAACTGAGATACTTGAATTTTTAGATTTATGATGATTTTACTGTAAATAAACCTTTTCATAGTATTTACCTGAAATTTTTTTCTGAAATTTTTTTCAAAAGTGAAACCATGATGTTATAAACAACTTCTCTTTAGAAATTGAAGCTTAATTTTGTTTAAACAGATAGATATGATTTTTCCTATATGTGGTTCTTTACTCTCTTGATATAACAGAGGCATATATTTACATTCATATACATACAAACATTTTTATATATGCAGACATGCAATGATATTCATACTGTCATATTGCATTCATTAAGATATTCAACCATCACACAAATCAAACAATCATCATACCATCACATTATATCAATAGAATTAGGCTTTTAAAGGGAAAGTTGATCACCTGGAGTTGCTGTAGAGAACAGTTTAGCTTTAAACATATGATTTTTTTCTTTTGTTCTTGACTGTTTGAATTAGTTGCTTGATCTATTGATGTTGAGACTGATCTCAGGTTTGAAGATGTTAGCTGACCAGGTTTTGTTTTCAAGTTGAATCTGCATTTCAATATCCAGGTTGAAGATGATTTCTTTCTTTCTTTAGTTTAATTGCTTTGAAGTTCCAGGTTGAAAGCTTTTGAATTATTTTTCTTTTGTTAGAGCTTTGAATTGAAACTTGTTGAAGCTGTTTGAAGCCTTGAATTCTTTTCAGGTTGAACTCAAAACAAAACTTGATTCTCAGGTTTTAAATACTTAGGTTTTGATTCCTGAAGTTGATATTTTGGAAGTGCAACTTTGATTATGTTGAATTTGTTTTTTTTGATTTGCATTGTTTTCAGGCTTCTTGCTTGCTTGATTTTTTTTTTGAATCTGTTTTGATTCAACTTTGAATCTGGTTTCGATTTAAATAATTCCAGTTTTGTTTTCATCAGGTCTGAGAATTTTTTTTTGAGAAAGATAAAAGTAACCTGAGTTGACTTCTCTTCTTTTGCATGTTTCCAAAGATCAAATCCAAAAGAATAGATTTTCTTGCCACTTGTAAGTTAAGATTTGAATTCTCTTACACTTTTCTAAATTTTCAGCCCTTACTTTATTTTAGTTTATAAACATGTTTCTATGTTTTAACTTATGTTTAAATTAAATACTTATGTTTATCTTTTAAACACTTTAAATGGTATTTAAACATAACTTTGTATTATATATATTTTCAAGTATGAAAGAAAAGCATTTTAATTTTTTTATTAAATCTTACTTTATTCTAGATTCAAAATTTTTATTTTAGATCCTTAAATCAATGTATTCACACATTATATTTATACAACTTTAAAATCCATTAAATGCAAATAGCTTTATATTATTTCCTACTTATATTTCTTTTTACAACTATTTATACGACCTTAAGAAAATAATTCTTGTTCATCTAACATGTTTATTTATTTATTTATTTATATATTGATATTTAAAATATATCAATCTAATTTATATTTAAAACCTTATTTAGTTTTATATTTACAAATTTTTATTTTCTTATATATATTAACTATGTTTATTTATGTTTTGTACAAGTATAAAATTTCAAATCTTGTACTTATTGCTTTTATGTATGTAACTATATTTATTTTCAAAAGGTTTGTAATTGAATCCCCATCCAAAATACTATTTTCTAAACCATACTTTCAATTTATTCTGGAATCTTCATATTTATTTCAAAATAAATCCAATTTGTTTTAAATATATTCCTTTTAGTATTTTCACATCAACAATATTCTTTGTCAATATATTTATTAAATTTCAAAATCTAATTTCCCAATTATAATTCATTTGTACAACTAAATGAACATATATCTTGTTAGATTTGATGAATTCAATTTTTATTTTTATATTTCAAATGCAAATAAATTCCAAATGAATTCAATTAAATCCAAAATTTAATTTGACTACCAATTTTTTTCAAAATTTAATCCCAAATATTAGATCAATTATCAATTTATTTTTAGCTAAAATCCAGGAATGCTACAGGTTCCCCTTTAAGAAAATTTCGTCCCCGAAATTTGCCAGGGAGACAACAAAGAATGGATAGATACACGGAGATAGAGAATCGACTCATAAATCAAGCCGATTATCTATTCTTTATTTGGATCACCAAATCAGAATATCACTAATAGATACGAGAACAAACTAATTCAATTCTATACAAGATACTCGGTTTATCCAGATCTACGAAGTATGCAATGGCATTGGTTAGTTTGAAGGGATAACTAACCACTCGTAGAACATATCTAGACCCAAACAATAGATCGATGGATTTAATTCAAGTTAAAATATCCCAAAGTATATATATAATTTGGCCCTCTTCGGATTTTGATACTCATAAGAAATTATAATAGAATTTCGAATTTTGGTTATAACCAAAATCATTTTATTGATACAATTTATTTATCCTTATATTTTAGTTAACCAATTTATTTCAAATCAAATTTCAATCTAGCTAAAGTTAAAAACAGAAAGCTGATATAAATTTGACGAAGAGAATACGAAATAGAGACTTATCTACACGATTCGTAAGGCCACCATCACCGAAGCTACTTAATGTGTTATACTCCTGAGCTAAAGTTTTAACCTTCAGCTCTGATACCATTGTAACGATCTTGACTCGACCTTCGAAAATCGGCACTGAACACGACACTCGTATTCAAATGCCGTTGGTCCAAACGTCGAATCTGGGACAACAAAGTCCATGGCGTCGAGTTTATTATATGACACTGAAATTTTTTCTGAATTTTTTTTCAAAAGTGAAACCATAATGTTATAAACAACTTCTCTTTAGAAATTGAAGCTTAATTTTGTTTAAACAGATAGATATGATTTTTCCTATATGTGGTTCTTTACTCTGTTGATATAGCAGAGGCATATATTTACAGTCATATACACATATATGCAGACATGCAATGATATTCATACTGTCATATTGCATTCATTAAGATATTCAACTATCACACAAATCAAACAATCATCATACCATCACAATATATCAACAGAATTAGGCTTTTAAAGGGAAAGTTGCTCACCTGGAGTTGCTACAGAGAACAGTTTAGCTCTAAACGTCTGATTTTTTTCTTTTGTTCTTGACTATTTGAATTAGTTGCTTGATCTATTGATGTTGAGACTGATCTCAGGTTTGAAGATGTTAGCTGACCAGGTTTTGTTTTCAAGTTGAATCTGCATTTCAAGTTGAAGATGATTTCTTTTTTTCTTTCTTCAGTTTAATTGCTTTGAAGTTCCAGGTCGAAAGCTTTTGAATTATTTTGCTTTTGTTAGAGCTTTGAATTGAAACTAGTTGAAGCTATTTGAAGCCTTGAATTCTTTTCAAGTTGAACTCAAAACAAACTTGATTCCCAGGTTTTAAATACTTGGATTTCGCTTCCTGAAGCTGATGTTTTGGAACTGCAACTTTGATTATGTTGAATTTATTTTTTTGATTTGCATTGTTTCCAGGCTTCTTGCTTGCTTGATTTTTTTTGAATCCGTTTTGATTCAACTTTGAATCTGGTTTTGATTTTTATAATTCCAGTTTTGTTTTCATCAGGACTGAGCAATTTTTTTTCAGAAAAACAAAAGTAACCTGACTTGACTTCTCTTCTTTTGCATGTTTCCAAATATCAAATCCAAAAGAATAGATTTTCTTGCCACTTGTAAGTTAACGTAAGAATTCTCTTACACTTGTCTAAATTCAAATAAATTTATGTTTTCAACCCTTACTTTATTTTAATTTGTAAACATGTTTCTATGTTTTAACTTTTGTTTAAATTAAATACTTATGTTTATCTTTTAAACACTTTAAATAGTATTTAAACATAACTTTATATTATATTTATTTTCAAGTATGAAAGAAAAGAATTTTAAATTTTTTATTAAATCTTACTTTATTCCAGATTTAAAAAATTTATTTTAAATCCTTAAATCAATGTATTCACACATTATATTTATACAACTTTTAAAATCCATTAAATGCAAATAGCTTTATATTATTTCCTATTTATATTTCTTTTTTTAACTATTTATACGACCTTAAGAAAATAATTCTTATTCATCTAACATGTTTATTTATTTATTTATTGATATTTAAATATATTCAATCTAATTTACATTTAAATACTTAGTTAGTTTTATATTTACATATTTTTATTTTCTTATATATATTAACTATGTTTATTTATGTTTTTTACAAGTATAAAATTTCAAATCTTGTACTTATTGCTTTTATATATGCAACTATATTTATTTTCAAAAGGTTTATAATTGAATTCCAATCCAAAATACTGTTTTATAAACCATACTTTCAATTTATTCTGGAATCTTCGTATTTATTTCAAAATAAATCCAATTTGTTTTAAATATATTCCTTTTAGTATTTTCACATCAACAATATTCTTTGTCAATATATTTATTAAATTTCAAAATCTAATTTCCTAATTATAATTCATTTGTATAACTAAATGAACATATATCTTATTAAATTTGATGAATTCAATTTTTATTTTTATATCTCAAATGAAAATAAATTCCAAATGAATTCACAATTAAATCCAAAATTTAATTCGACTACCAATTTTTTTCAAAATTTAATCCCAAATAATAAATCAATTATCAATTTATTTTTAGCTAAAATCCAGGAATGTTATAGGTTTCTTTTTAAAAACCTGTAACAAATATTTACCCAAGCCAACATCAAATGACTTCGAGTCCAAAACCAAACTACTTCGAGCAAATCACCCAACTACTTCGAGTTAAACTCGAAATTACATTTATGCCCAAACCAGACTTCACCAGAAACCAACTGTGCACCATGCACATACACGGTGGCTCTAGTCCCTTCTGGCCATCACCAAAACCCTATGCAAGCCTACTCAACTATTTACTCGATCCAGACCATCACATCGTTGCAACAAACTCAAAATCAAATTGGAGTTTAAAAGCCCAAACCTGGAACAAGATACAGGAAACACCACCTCACCTGAAAATGTCTCGTTCCCACCTCTCTGGCCACACATTCGCCAAATACCATGCCATCATCACCCAAAATCTTGTTGAACTCGATCAACTCCAAATGTCGTGGTGATCGATTTTACCTAGCCAAGTTAAACTAGGGTTCCAGACTCAAAACCTCAACCACCACCTCCACCATACTTTGATCTTCTTCCTACCAATTTTCCTATCATCTACGATCACTCCATTATCATCACCCAAGATCCCGGCCTCTCCAAACACTTGGATCACTAGAAAACCCCAAAATTTCATTTTTAGTTCCACCCAGAACTGCACACTTATCTCATTACTAAAAATTGTGATTTAGTTTCTAAAATCAAATTTTAGTTTAAGTATCTGATTCATATACCCGAATCCATGAAACATTTAAAATTGAAATTTGACTTTTTTTAAGTTACCGTGTTGATTTATTATTTCCACTGACAAAACAAATTTTTTTTAACTTAAACAAAATTTTAAACTTAAATCTATGATATAACAAACACAATTTGTTCAAAATTTGAGTACTAACTAGATTTAATCAAGAGCAATTGATTTATGATTAGGTCTAGAACCTAGAAACTGGAATCAGAGAAAAATATCTAAATACACAGCATGCACACACCAACATACCCAAACACACACACACACACACACAGAGATATTTACTTAAAATATATTCACAAAACATACTATTTTTCAGAGATGAACATGCAACAAAACATATACTTAAACTTTTTAAAGTAGTGATGTTACTTACCTGATTTGGAAATGAAGAACAGAGCTCTTAAATTTTGAAAAGCTTTAGACCTTTAAAACTGAGTTGCTTCTTTGCTTTTGTTGTTTAAAAACCTGAATGCCTGTTACTGAATCCTGCATGCATGCTATTGAAATTTTTTTGAGGACGACTCAGATTCAAAATATAGAAAAATGCTTGCAGGCTATAGATTCATCTCAATTTTGAAGAAAATGATTACCATACTTGTTTTTGATAATGAAAATGAATTACAAGCTTTTGATTTTGAGGATTACAGGTAATTGATTTGAGCATGATCTTAGGTTTAAGAATTAAATTCAGGCTTTTATTTTGAACGAGGTGTTACGATTTTCTTGTTTTGAATAATGTTTACAGATTTATTTTCTAGAGTTTGTAAATGAATATAGGAAAAGAAATAAAAAGACGAGATATAGGATTTATGGAAATAAAAGAAAATGGAGATAAAAATAGTGACACTTATAGCTAAACTTACCTAATTATTCAACACATATTATTAGGAGTTATTACAAGTTAGCATATGTAATTTACTTGCAAAATTTGATTTTTAAAAGCTTTAAAAATAAATTTTCCAATTTATAAACACATATCTAATTTATATAAATAAATAAATCTCTTTTAAAAATAAATTAATATAAAAAAATTTACATCCTAAATAAAAATCATGGAAATATACTATAAAACCAAAGTATAATTTAAGATATGAATAACTATCTTTTGAATTTCAATTTAAATATTCAAATTCAAATTAAATTTTAAATTTAATTTATAAATAAATTTGATATGTACATATAATTTTAACAAATCCAAATTCCATTTGTATATAAAAATTCTATTTAAAATCAATATATATACAACAATTATTATTGTTGTTTAAAATATCCATTTTACCAATTTTAATTAATTTATAATAGAGATTATCACATTTAAATTTGGGTTGAAATTCCGGGATGTCACACGCCAACAAATCCAACTCATTACGGTAAAAATTTACATTTCTTGGCATCTCACGCCAACTCCTAGCATAATTCCACTTAGCCCTGAATGGAAGATACATATCTAAGTCGGTAAGAATTCTGATAGACGGCCGTCCAGTAGCAATATGCGACCATGATGATAGTTGCAACGACGTTGCTGTAACAATCCGATAGTTTCAGTCATTCGCAACCACACATATCGGACTTGAATTGTTGAAAATACCGCATTGTAAATAAATTTGGAGCAAATGAAATACAAATCACAGAATCACAGACATTGAAATATCAGAATAACTCGCAGCGGAAATTAAAATACCATAGTAGTTCATGAAGCTACTATAACAAACTCTCAAAACATACTACATAATATCAGTCTGAAAAACATATACAATAGAAATCTTAAATACATAGCAGTTTATAAATACCAGAACTGAAATAGAACAACTAAAACTGAAAGGGAACAGTTAACTAGACAAGCAGAATCTCCAACGATTCCTAGCTCCAGAAAAGAAATCCAAAGCTAAGCTGTAAATACTCAGGCCGACCCAAGCGTAAAGTAAAACACAAAACGCTCGAGTCAGGACATATATACTTATATAATGTAAACCAACTCAAGTGAACTGTAGTAGTAATGTACAATAACGTAAAGGATACTTGGGATCGCCCATCCTTTAAGGATCAGTTAAACTATAAATTAAATACATCCCGTGGTTAAAGTTTCAAAATAGTAATTTATACTTCGAATTCAAATATCATTTCAAAATTCAATATCATTCAAAAATCCATTTCGAAATATCAAAATATCGTATCTTCCAAACCACATTTATTTATATAAAATACCATTTCAACACACATTTCAAAATTGTTTATATTTCAAAACAAATTACTTCATTTTAAATCATAAAATGAAGTTATTATATTTAATAATTAAATTATTAAATTTTCAAAATTTTAATCTTTCAAAATTCATTTATTCACTTAAATTTACTAAAAAATGAAAATTCAACTTTCGCAGCATTTAGAAAAAAATGCTTCGAAAAGTTACTTTTAAAACAATTCAATTTAACAAAATGCAGCATTCAAAATGTTGTAATAGGGTTACATTAATTCAAATAAAAGCTAAGTTAAATTCAACAATTATAGCACTTACAAAGCGCTATAATAGCCTTTAATTCAATTTAGTCGTTTAGTTCATTTCTATCAACTAAAGCATTTACCAATGCGGTACTACACTTTACATTAGAAATAATAACATTTCAAAAATGCTGTTAATTAGATTCCAAATATTCAATATAATTTCACAAATTATTAAATTTTTTATTTAAATCATTTAAACTTATAAAATCATATATTTTTACTTTTATAACTATCAATTAATTTTCCTTAAATTCATGATTGTATAAAGTTAAATTTCCATACAAAAATCAATATTTAATAATAACACACTTATTAAATCCAACATTCAATTTCAATTCATATAATTAAATTTTTAACTTAACACTTAAGTTTAAATTTCAACATATGACTTATTTTACATTTTATTTACTTAACTTCAAAATTCAATTTTAAACAAAATTCTCAATTTTTCAATTTAAGTTATATTTCAAAATTCAACTCAATATTCATTTATTTCATACTTAACTTATTCAAAATCCATTAATATATTATAAAAATCATTTTAAATTCATTTAATTCACAATATCAAAAATTTATCATATTTTCATATTTAATTTAAATTCATTTATAGTTAAATCAAAATTTCAAAAATAACTTTTATTTCAAATTTCCACTTTATCATTAATTTATTTCACTTATAAATTCTTAGAAAAATCAAAATACTTTACAAAAATCATTTTAAATTAAGTTTAAATCAAAATATTATAATATTTACATTTCTAAAATATTTTAAAAGTTTTAGAAAAATATGTTTTAACCACGGGTCTGTATATCATTTTCTACACTAGGTAAAGTGATACGGGCAATATTCATTTCAACCCGTAATTTACAAGGAAAACCCGAGTTTTATCATTTCATACCCGCAGTCCCAAGTAATGAAATAATTGAAAATCATTCAGGCCTATTATTTCAGCCCATAACGATTTTCCCTTATTCTAAAGTCCGTTCGGGTATGTATCATTTCAACCCATAGTGATTCTATCTACAGGGAACTTGCAATGGTGAACTGATATATATATATATATATATATATACACGAACAAAATAGCTGATATAACAGTAACTTATGATATAACAGGTGCATAAACATGTGTGAGCATCATATAATCCTAGCATATCAGATATAGCATGTGATATGGGTTTACAGATTCAGTTGCAATCAGTTTACTAGTCATATAAGTACACATTTGTCTGGTGAGAATAACTCACATATTTAAGCTGGAGATGACAACCCAAACACACAACAAAGAATTTTCGAAGGCACGAAAACACGAATATGATTTGAGAGTGGAGAGCAAAAGTTAATCGCCTTGGATACATTCAAACAAAACAAGTATATATAACATAAGTTTTCAACACAAATAAAATATAACAATGTTAGGAATAAATGCATAAAACAAAACTAAAGCTTTGCACTTGCCTTCTACCACCTATGCCTCAGCTATATATATGAATATACATGGCCAAGGCATTGTTTTGATCTGGTATAGGTTCATAAGTGGTCGGCCAAACATGTAATAGATGATGAAGTGGAGAGTTGTGTGCATGAAACAACACAAAGGCAACCGCATGGATTCAAGCCACAAAAGGTCACGGCCAAGGCTAACCTAGGCACAGCCAGATCTTCAGGTGGGGGTAGGGATGACGTGGAAGTGGATGTCAGGTTAGGAAAAGCTGGTGGTGGTGGTGTAGGTGGCGGCCAAGGGGGTGTTTTGGGGTGGTGGTGCAATGTGTGTTCGGCTATGCTTCATATAGGTGTAGTTTGGTGCATTCGGTGGTGGATCTTCAATCAAGGGTGGCTCGGCAAGGGATGGTCGGTGAGGAGGACGTGGTGGTGACATGTTTAGGTGGTGGCGGAAGCGGAAGGCTGATGGAGTGTGTTGAATATGCGCTTATATGATTTTTGTTTGATGATAATAAACATATATACATTCGTTTAAATGTATTTGTTAATGTACTATTTTATTTTTCATAGATTAAATAAATATTTGCCGAATAAAATTAAATGCACAGAATTTGAATTCAAACAGAAATTTTATTCAAACAAATATTTATTACATTTTTGAATGGTACAAATTCAAGCTCTCACTATACATATACAATTTTGTTTACAATACATCACAATTTCATATTTACAGAAATTCCTCACTACATATCACTCACACTCGTAGTTCATCTTCAACATCATTCCAGTTAGAATCCAGCATCTGAGAAATCTGCAAAAATATTCACTAACGCAGTAAAATTGAAAAAGAAATATTTTTGCAATATAAAATAAAATATGGATTTTGAAAATATTATTTGCCTCAGTTATTTGGGTTGTTCGTCATCATTTACATTTGAATTCATCATACACGAACAATGTGACATGCACAGTGTATCACTGTACATGCCACAAGGCCGTGCATATAGATATATACACTTGATAACGTTACAGGGACAAGTGAGTACAAGGTCAAACCCAAAATAAAAGGACGGGTTCAACTCAGGCGCAATATAAATAAAATCACTACACGAGCACAAGGTCAAACCCAAGTTTTGAAACTGGATTCAGCTCTAGTGAAATTTCAAAAATCAGCATGAAATGATCAAGAACCAAACAAAGACCAGAAGTACAAAATGACCACCAAGTATGCTAAAACAAAATCAGGCTCAAACCAGAACAAATGTCACTCCAACTGATCAAAGCCAAAGTAGATAACCAAATCTGAAGTCAGTAATGCAACAGTGACATGCACATCAACCAAACAACAAAGGGTCAAGATACAATCAAACAAGAACTCAAGTCTAGACCAAACGCCATTATATGTTCATGAGCAAACAAGTGCATAGATGTACACAATCCAGGCACAGCAGAATGAACACAACCAACAATGTACTCCAGACCAATATCAAAGACTCAACAAGCTGCATATATGCACAATGAAATCCAATGGTCAACATCATGCAAATGAACTCAGTAGCAAATCAAACACATGAAGCAAAATACTGCCAGATCGAACATTGTACAACATCAACATCTACAACATGGTCAGACGCACATACTTCAATGATCAGTTCAAGTCAGACCAACCAGAAATGAAACACTGCAACTCAAAGAGCATCAACAATGCAATACTTCAATGATCTACATACAGTGATGCAACTATAATGCAACAATACCAATGAACAAGTAACCAAAGGCAAATGGAGAGAGGCAAATGGAGAGAGGCAATAACAATGAACCAATGAATGACCAAGTGCATCAAGAATATGCAATCATCTCAAGATCACAATACTACAGAGAGCATATGCAAGGGTCAAACAAATGGATGGAACAGAAGTATGGTGAAATCCAAGAACTCAACAATGTCTGGACAACATAAATGCTAAGTGCAAGCTACAGCCTCAAATGAAACTGTCTCGAAGCACACTCAGTGCATAACAAACAAATGTTACAGGGAAAAAGAAAAGTGCTAAGATGAATGCATATATAGATGCAGACATGCCAAAATTAGTATATAATGAACAAAGAAATGAAATTCATCATCATGGAACAGATGGTACAATTCAAAACAGGGATGTCGAAGTCAACCAAAACAAGTTCGAAAATATCAAGAACCAAAGTCACATTGAACAAAGCAAGGTGTAACCAAAGTCATAGTGAACAAAGCAAGGTCACAGTGAAATCAAAATCATCAGAAAAGGTCAAAGCCGAAGACAGGGATGAACTCGAGATTATCTATATGCAATATAGACTATACTAGAAGCCAGAAGAAATGTAAATGCAGACCAAAGAATCAACATCGTCAAATGAAATCAAGTCTGTATAAAAATTCAAGTGCTTATCTTTGAAATAGTCAAAGAAAATCAAAAGAGGAAAGATTGTTGCTGTAGGACTCAATAAAAATCAAACGTTGCATAATCAAAGCCGTGCGCATCAAGTCGTAAAGATATCAGGAAAGCAAGAATTAGGAAAGTGTCGAATTGATATAAATTCAAACCCAATTGTTCATCATCGGCGGGGTGTGCGTGGAGAAAACAAGGACAATCAATAAATCCAAATTAAATCCCGACAAAGTAAAAGGTACGAACAACTTACCAAGGCAATTCGCAATCTTGAGATAAGCAGTCGATCAACAGAGAAGCAGCGAGCAACACACTCGATCGAGCAAGGCAACACACAAACCAGAGAATCGAATCTGAGAAAGCCCAAATTTTGAGCAACAAAGACAAAGCCGCCATTTTTTTTCAGAACCCTAAAATTGCATCAGAAAACAAAAGAGGGAAGTGGCCGTGCTTTGTTTATTTTTGGGTCGGGTTGTTTTGCTTAAGGGAAAATGTGTACTCAAGCTTTTACTTTTTTTTGCTCTTAATTTTTTTTGAAGTCTGTATTTTTTTCGAATCAAATCTTGGTAAATCACCACCTAGGATTTAGGTTGTGTCAGATTGTCTAGTTAGGATTAGTTCAGTAAGCAGGGTTTGCGAGTTTGCTAAACTCTATAGGCGGTAGCAGGGTTTGCGAGTCTGTTAGAGTGTTTGTAAGCGGGAGACTGTTTAATTCTAATAGAAATCTGGGAATGCAGCAGTAGGCAGGGGTTGCCGAAGCTGGGTAAATTTTGTGTGTGATTTACTTTTCAGCATATTTACTTCTCTGTAGTTTATTTTTGTGTTTAATTCGAGAAAATTTTCTATAACCCTATTCACCCCCCTCTAGGGTTAATCTAGATCCTACAAGTGGTATCAGAGCACGGTATTTTTCTTTAACTCTAGAGTCATGAATCCACCAAATAATGCTTTTTCTTAGGGGCAATCTATTTCTAGGCCACCCTTGTTTACTGGGAATTATTATGCTTATTGGAAAGTTAGGATGGGTATTTATCTTAGTTCTGTTGATTATGATGTTTGGGACATTATTGAAACTGGGTATAAATCTCCCACTATAACTGTTGGTGATACTGAGATTCCTAAACCTAAGGATAGGTGGGATGCTAACGATAAGAAATCAAAAACTACAAATGCTAAATCCATGAATGCTTTGATCTGTGCTCTTGATAAGACTGAATTTAATAGAATTTCTCATTGTAAAACTGCACAGGAAATTTGGAATACCTTGGAGGTGACACATGAAGGAACTTCTCAACTCAAGGAATCTCGTCTAGCCCTATTCAGCAATGAATATGAGAACTTTGTGATGGAAAAAGGCGAGAGCATAAAGGACATGTTTGGACGCTTTTCAACTTTGGTGTACAATGCTAGAGTGCTTGGGAAGGTATTCACTGAGGTAGAGCTTGTGAGGAAGGTGCTACGAGTCTTACCGATGAGCTTTGAGGCAAAAGTCACGGCAATACAAGAATCGAAAGATTTGAGTAAACTAAGCATGGAGGAGTTGATCGGCAACTTGATGACATATGAGCTTGAGCTAAAAGCAAAGGAGGAACGCAACAACTCCAAATCAAAGAAGAAGACGATTGCCTTAAAGAGCAAAGAAGAAAGCGATGAAGAAGAAGAAGATCCAATTGAAGAGCTTACAATGGCTCTCAATAATCTTATAAAATGGTCAAGATTCAGGCCACGCAAGAAGAAAACAAGTGGTAATAGGTCAAAAGATTCTGACAATTCCGATAATGAATTGACGGGCTTTAACTGCAAGAAGCCTGGCCACTTCAAACAAAAATGTCCACTTCTCAAAAACAACAAAGGAAAGAAAAAGAAGAAGAAGGTCTTTGCAGCGACTTGGGATGATGAAGAAGGAGAGGAAGTTTCGAATAATAGCTCAGAGGTGGCTAACTTGTGTCTTATGGCAAAATCAGATTCAGAAGCAAGCTCAAGGAATCTGGTGAGGTAGGTGACTATTCTTATAAAGAACTTGTTTTGATGTGTAGTGATCTTACTAAAACAATTGATACTCTTGAATATAAAATTGAAAAAATGAAATCTGATAGGAGAGAACTTGTCCATGAAAATTCTAGGTTGGAAACTGAACATGAAAATATTCAAAATCTAGACTGTAAAAAATGTAAAATTTTAGATTCAGAATTATCAAGACTTAAGAATAGCTTGGAGAATCTTGAAAAAAAAACTTGAGTCTTAAGGAAACCATTGACACTAGGAAAAAGGATTTTATAAATAGATGCACCTCACTTGTAACTGAAAACACAACACTAAAAACCAAAGTCCAAAATCTTGAGAAATCTCTGAATAACTTTTCAAGAGGAGAAAAATCATTCAACATGTTATTGGGAAATCAAATTTTTGCTAACAACAGAAAAGGACTAGGCTTTGGAAAAACACAAGCTGATGATAATGCAAAAGGTAAGAGTGTCTTTGCTAGATGTGAAATAATTGGACATCGTGATGGAAATTGTAGTCATAGGAACAAGAACACAAAATTTATACAAGTTTGGGCTCCTAAGAATTCTACAAACAAATTTCATGTCTATTGGAACAAGAATGAATGGACAAAACAAATCTGGGTGCCGAAAGGAACATATATAAATAGTTTTGGGTCTCCTCAAAATTATCTTTCAAAATATTCTTCCACTAACAATCATGGACCTATAAAAACAAATAGGTCACAAAAAGCTTTTCCCGTGTAAGTGTGGTGGTAGGCTAAGGAACAACAACAGTGGTCTCTAGATTTTTGGCTGTTCCAGAAACACAACGGGGGACAAAGCAAAGTTCCTTAGCCTATTATAAAGGTGACAGAATCACAATGGATAACAACGAAAAATATCGTAAAGATAAAACAGGTAATGGTATATCTATTTGAACGATATATTAAATGTGATGAGCTGCACCATAGCCTGAATTAAAATCAGCCAATATTGAGATGGTGAAGAGATGATGATTTTGATTCTGACCTTTTCAACATAGTTGGCCAATCATATTTATGCCAAAAACACTATTCTTTGAATTACTTCATACATATACGTTTGGATTAAACATAGTGTTTTGTTGGATGATAATACATTAGGTTATAATACGGCTAACTCTATATTCACAGTTTCTAATTATTTACACGGCTTTAATTCAAATTTAAAGAATGTCATTTAAATTGTTGTTAAAATCGAGTTTGAAATTTTTGATGCACACTTCATGGTTTGTTCGATCAAATTCAATTAATGATAATTTTTGAGTGAAAAAGAAATTCAGATGCAGATTACACTGGTAATCTAGTTGATAGAAAAATTACTTGTTGAACGTGATTTTTGAGACGTTTAGTAACTGCATCGTTTTTCAAAGAAAATATCTGCATATTTTTCATTTCAAATAATTTTCAAATAGCAGAAAATTTTCTCATATAACCCCCTCGAGAAAATCATTTTCAATCATATTTTTTAAGATTAGTCATTGTGAAAAATTGATTTCATAATTATTTTTGAATTTGATTTAAATGAAAATTTTAACTAGTCTAACTCCCTAATAATTATGGAAAAGATAAATAGTGATTGAAAAAAGTGATGAGTGTTGATATTTTTCATACATTACTCAAGACAGTATATTGTAGAAAAATTTCTTTAGAAGTTCAAACAAGAGTTATAAAACTTTTTGTTGGGTAAAGATTCCATAACCATTTCTATGTCTATCATATTTCTATCAACCATCGCTCATCAAAAATTCAATATAGTTTATTGATATGTGGTACTTTAAACAGGAATCATTCATTTTTCATTTTATAAAACAAAATAAAATCCAAAGTATTCACTCTCACTTAAAAGTCCTCACGGTTATGCATGAGTGAATTACTTGGAATTTGTTATGTGCTTCCATGCTCATTTAAAAGTCCTTACGGTTATGCATGTATGGAACGCATATCAAAATTGATTTATTAAATAAACAAGTTGATTCTAATCCCATTTAAAAGTCCTCATGGTTATGCGTGATTAGAAGATACTTGAATTCATTTTTAAAATTAAATTGGAATACTACTAATCTCATCTAAAAGTCCTAACGGTTATGCATGATTAGTAGATATTCAAATTCCTGATATAAGTGTACCACAAACAGATACAACTATATAGTTTTATATGATGACACCTTTTCCATTATTTCTAAAAGTGGAATATGCGTCTAACAAGGGTAGTTATGATTCTTTGTTTGATTTTTTATTGAAATTTAATATTTATATTCAATTGAGTTTTTAATGTTGGATTAATACCGATCACTTTATCTCTATTTTCTCTAACACTATTATTCTTTTACTGATAACAAAATGGGAAGAGAAAAGTTTAGATTTTGTCAAATAAAATCAAGCAAAGGTCAAAAAATTTCCATTTGCATCTAGGATCATTTGTATATTTCTATTTGTATGCATATTTGTAGGGGGAGCTTTGTATAGAGAGGTAGCATTTAAATAGGGGGAGCAATGAGGATATATCTATAGAGCAAATACATTTAACACATTCAAAATCCTAAATATACGTTTGTTATCATCAAAAGGGGAGATTGTTGAATATGCGCTTATATGATTTTTGTTTGATGACAATAAACATATATACATTCGTTTAAATGTATTTGTTAATGTACTATTTTATTTTTCAAAGATTAAATAAATATTTTCCGAATAAAATTAAATACACAGAATTTGAATTCAAACAGAAATTTTATTCAAACAAATATTTATTACATTTTTGAATAGTAAAAATTCAAGCTTTCACTATACATATACAATTTTGTTTACAATACATCACAATTTCATATTTACATAAATTCCTCACTACATATCACTCACACTCGTAGTTCATCTTCAACTTCATTCCAATTAGAATCCAGCATCTGAGCAATCTGCAAAAATATTCACTAACGCAGTAAAATTGGAAAAGAAATATTTTTGCAATATAAAATAAAATATGGATTTTGAAAATATTATTTGCCTCAGTTATTTGGGTTGTTCGTCATCATTTACATTTGAATTCATCATACACGAACAATTTGACATGCACAGTGTATCATTGTACATGCCACAAGGTCGTGCACATAGATATATACACTTGATAACATTATAGGGACAAGTGAGCACAAGGTCAAACCCAAAATAAAAGGACGGGTTCAACTCAGGTGCAATATAAATAAAATCACGACACGAGCACAAGGTCAAACCCGAGCTCAAATCTGAAGTCAGTAATGCAACAGTGACATGCACATCAACCAAACAACAAAGGGTCAAGATACAATCAAACAAGAACTCAAGTCTAGATCAAACGCCGTCATATGTTCATGAGCAAACAAGTGCGCAAATGTACACAATCCAGGCAAAGCAGAATGAACATAACCAACAATGTACTCCAGACCAATATCAAAGACTCAACAAGCTGCATATATGCACAATGAAATCCAATGCTCAACATCATGCAAATGAACTCAGTAGAAAATCAAACACATGAAGCAAAGTACTGCCAGATCGAACATTGTACAACATCAACATCTACAACATGGTCAGACACACATACTTCAATGATCAGTTCAAGTCAGACCAACCAGAAATGAAACACTGCAACTCAAAGAGCATCAACAATGCAACACTTCAATGAGTTACATACAGTAATGCAACTATAATGCAACAATACCAATGAACAAGTAACCAGAAGCAAATGGAGAGAGGCAATAACAATGAACCAATGAATGACCAAGTGCATCAGGAATATGCAATCATCTCAAGATCACAATACTACAGAGAGCATATGCAAGGGTCAAACAAATGGATGGAACAGAAGTATGGTGAAATCCAAGAACTCAACAATGTCTGGACAACATAAATGCTCAGTGCAAGCTACAACCTCAAATGAAACTGTCTCGAAGCAAACTCAGTGCATAACAAACAAATGTTACAGTGAAAAAGAAAAGTGCTAAGATGAATTCATATATAGATGCAGACATGCCAAAATTAGTATATAATGAACAAAGAAATGAAATTCATTGTCATGGAACAGATGGTACAGTTCGAAACAGGGATTTCGAAGTCAACCAAAACAAGTTCAAACAATATCAAGAACCAAAGTCACAGTGAACAAAGCAAGGTCACAGTGAAATCAACATCATCAGAAAAGGTCAAAGCCGAAGACAGGGATGAATTCGAGATTATCTATATGCAATATAGACTATACTTGAAGCCAGAAGAAATGTAAAAGCAGACCAAAGAATCAACATCGTCAAATGAAATCAAGTCTGTATAGAAATTCAAGTGCGTATCTTTGAAATAGTCAAAGCAAATCAAAAGAGGAAAGTTTGTTGCCGTAGGACTCAAGAAAAATCAAACGCTGCATAATCAAAGCCGTGCGCATCAAGTCGTAAAGATATCAGGAAAGCAAGAATTAGGAAAGTGTCGAATTGATATAAATTCAAACCCAATTATTCATTATCGGCGGGGTGCGTGTGTGGAGAAAACAAGGACAATCAACAAATCCAAGTTAAATCCTGACAAAGTAAAAGGTACGAACAACTTACCAAGGCAATTCGCAATCTTGAGGCAAGCAGTCGATCAACAGAGAAGCAGCGAGCAACACACTCGGTCGAGCAAGGCAACACACAAACCAGAGAATCTAATCTGAGAAAGCCCTAATTTTGAGCAACAAAGACAAAGCCGCCTTTTTTTTTCAGAACACTAAAATTGCATAAGAAAACAAAAGAGGGAAGTGGCTGTGATTTGTTTATTTTTGGGTTGGGTTGTTTTGCTTGAGGGAAAATGTGTACTCAAGCTTTTACTTATTTTTGCTCTTAATTTTTTTTGAGGTCTGCATTTTTTTCCGAATCAAATCTTGGTAAATCACCACCTAGGATTTTGGTTGTGTCAGATTGTCTAGTTAGGATTAGTTCAGTAAGCAGGGTTTGCGAGTTTGCAAAACTCTATAGGCGGTAGCAGGGTTTGCGAGTCTGTTACAGTGTTTGTAAGTGGGAGACTGTTTAATTCTAATAGAAATCTGGGAATGCAGCAGTAGGCAGGGGTTGCCGAAGCTGGGTAAATTTTGTGTGTGATTTACTTTTCAGCATATTTACTTCTGTGCAGTTTGTTTTTGTGTTTAATTCGAGAAATTTTGCTATAATCCTATTCACCCCCCTTCTAGGGTTAATCTAGATCCTATAGAGTGGTGGGGCCGAACCTAGAAGTGAAGGAAGCAAGAGCTAAATTACATGAAAACAAGTATAAAACAATGAAAAGAGAATAGAATTTTACCAAAGTTTGTTCAAGATAATGGCTGAAATTTTTTTCTTGAGTTTGAGAAGAAAAGGTCACGTGAAAATGAGGAAGTGGCTGAAGAGAAAAGAGTTAAGGCAGCAAATATGGAAAGGTGTTGGTTGAAGTGTGAGAAGGTGTGTATACAAAAAGGCAAAGGCAAACCAATGGGCACAAACTCTTCAAATATTCACCATATTCTTTTAAAATTTTAGATAACTGAAATATGTATATAAATTCAGTTAAAATACGAAAATAAAAATAAATAAATATTGATTATATATAATTAAATTAAGAAAATAGCACAGAAAATTTAAACTAGTCTAGAAAATTTGAAAATAAATGGAATAAGCTTTCGGAAAATTTTACGCACTTGAAAAATATTTATAAATAAAGATAAGAACACAAAATAAAAATGCATTCACAAAAATAAATAAATAAATTTTAATTAAATATAATTTAAATGGAGAAAATAACAGAAAAATAGAAACTGGCCTTTAAAAAAAGAAAATAAATGCAATAAATTTTGGAAAAATTATAACATCACTTTAAAATGTTTTAAAATAAAATATATATTTAAGATGTCATATTACACGTATTACAACATGATATGACAAATAAAATATTATTTATATAATTTAAAATAGACAATTTTATTAAATAAATCAACTTATTCACAATATTGTAAAAAGCATAAATTTCACAATACAAATCGGATTTCAACGAAACAAAAGGTAGTATTCTTGAAATTTAATATATTTTCTAAAGGATAAAATTAAAAAATTCAAATATTTAAATTTTAAATTTAAAAGTCAAAGTTTGACAAAATTGACCAAAATCCACATTTTCTGAAAATATCCTATTTATTCAGGTTTGAAATTGTAATTCACACAAAGATCAAAATATACTCTTAAAATCACAAAATTTATCCATTTTAATAAATATAATAAAGTTTTTAAATCAGGAGTTTCAAATTAAATAATTAAAATAAACAATTAAAATAATCACAAAATACTGGGTTGTTAAAGTTGCAGAACCCCCTAAAACTTTTCGACGTTGCAAGGCAACGTGTGACGACTCACTTTACAAATAGCAGAGAACCGCACTACCCCAAGAATGATAACCACAGCCAACCAAGTTATCCCATAAAGATAAAAATTTAAACTTAATCTCCCCTTCGAATGATCGGGAAATAATCCGCAACTCAAAAAATACAATATCACAACACGAATGCAGCGAAGTATATCTAAATCGGTCGCCCCTTCGGGTAGTGGTTCGGAAAAATCACTTTTAAACCAAATCATTGATAATTCACTTTTGGACTTAACTGCCTCTCTAGCTGGAAAAATACCAAGCAAGTAACGAGATATTTCGATGTAATCGATATCTAAATTTTGAAAACATACCAGCGACCGTCTGCTTTAAGACCGAGAAAAGTGCACATCCGCTAGAGTCACTGTCATCTCCCCAACTCTAATATGTAACATATTTGTTTCCGACCTCCATCTATCGCATAAAGTGGTAATAAGGTGTTGATGGAGCAAATGTATTCGATTTTCATGGCTTTCCAAAATCTGGATATTTGTAGATTCGGCACCAATCTTGGATCTTTATAATCGATCTCCTTGAGCTTGCTCGAATGATAGCATATCTTCATAGTTTCAACACCCTAAAATGTATAAACAAATTAAAATTAGTGCTTCATATTTGAGTTCCCCCGGTTTACCAATATTGAACATTTACCTCCATTAATGTGTCGTTTTGGCTCCTATGGTGTTCTTGAAGATAGAGAACACTACTATCTTCGGGACCGGGTGACAATTCTACAAACAACAACAACCGTTTATCACTACAAAAACAATGTACAAAGCTAGGGTATTGGCTATATGAATACTTCAAATCCTTTTGCATTTTCAACAAAGAAACCAACAATATGAGTACAATCACATCGACATCTTCAAACTACCTCTTTGGCTAACAACAACAATCATTTCCACAGTAGTATTCAAATTACAATCAAATTATAATTACCTTTAATCAACATAGATGAAGAGATTGCTTCCATTTCATGCGCAACTGAGTGATTGTTTGAAGGAATAGATGAGGAACAATGTTTTTGAGTTAATATATTTGGATTTGGAATGGTTTTAAAGTTAGGAATGGAAAGGATTTTGGGAAGAAAGGAGATAGGGGATGAAATGAGCTCAAATTAAGCTCTCAGTCTTTTTGGTGCCCGAAAATGAGGTAGCGCATTTCAAAAGTGTGAAAGCTTTAAATCTAAAGCTTGCACACTTATGGAATGCGCAAGCTTTAGATTTAAAGCTTTCATACTTTTGAAATGCGCAAGCTCTACATATAAAAAAATTTATAACTTGCGCATTCCATAAATGCGCAAGTTATAAACTAAACGAGACTTGCTTTGGCAATTAGTTTTTGCTGAGGCCTAGTTCTATAATTTGTTTTTTTGTGGTGCGTTTATTGAAAAATTGTCCTTTTTGAAATAGAAACTTTCTGAAACGTTTTTAGGCAAGCATGAGATTGTTATTAGTTCAAGTACCATATCCCAAACCTATATTAGTTGATACCCTGAAAAAAATAAACTAGCATAAATAATTACTAAATCATTTAGAAAGAAACCTTAAAACAATATCTAAATTAGCAATGACTGATATAAACGTCAACACACTGAAAACTATTCCATTTCATTTTCTTGTGGATCATGGTGACAATTCGAAGTATCAATGTGGACAGATTTTCAAATTAATCCCGAGAAATTAACCTATTTCAATTTTAGACTTCGTCCAAAACTTATTACAGAAATAGGCCTCATTTTGTTTCATACAGCATTTTATACTTGTGCATTCCAAAAATACGCAAGCACAAATGTTTTTTTCAGAAATAACACTTGCGCATTCCAAAAACACTCAGGCACAAAATATTTTTTCAAAAATAACACTTACACATTCTAAGAACGCCCAAGCATATTTTTTTTAAATAACACTTGCGCATGTATAATTTTATAAAAAATAATACACTTGCATACTCCATATCTGCGCAAACACAAGGTCTATTTTTGTTATAAGTTTTCACGAGGCCTAAAATCAAAATAAATCATTTTTTGTGGCCTAATTTGAAATTTGTCCTATCAACGAAGGAGGCATGAAAGGCATCATTCCAGTAACCATTTTTAGATTTTGTGAAGAAATGCTTCAAAAAAATGAATGTATTTTCATAGTTGCTCCAATAATATGTACTAACCATATAAGTTTGTCAAAAAAGTATGTCAATAATGTTGTAACTTGATGGACCAGAAGCATGAACGGCAGATTACTTCGATGTTATATTAGGAACAAGTTTAGGCGGTTTAGTGACTCAAATGCTCAGAGCTCCATATGTGAATAAGAGTTTGCCTTTTCAAAACTAAAGAAGTCGATGAATTATATCTTAACCAGGTTTTAGTTTAACACCAACTTGATCGAAAATAGTAATCTGTGCAGACAGGGCTTCACTATAAGTTGTAGTAATAATTAACTATGGTTGGAATTTCACCTGGAATCGAACTTCGATGGACTGAACTGATGAGGGAAAAGTTGTGGACTGAAGTGCGATGGACTTCAACTGCGGCAGACTGATAGAGATAAATTAGGGTCTATAGTGAAGCTAACACAAATTGGTGACCTGAATTGCATTGGAGTTAATCATCAATAATGCAGATCCTTGCAACAAAAATCTAATCGATGTGGAGCTGCGGTAGAGAATGGACAGACGTTGGAACATGCAATTGTGTGTGGTAGACTTCAGGGCATGCGATGCGGCTAAGGCGATTGATGATCGAAGCGGCTTGTCGTAGATGGTCGCGCAGCGAACGAGGGTATTTTGGTATTTGGTGGGACGAAAATTGAATATATTTTTGGAGGGAACAAATGATTTGGGAGGGAAGCGATTTGATAACAAAATCGAGGAACGTAAAAGTGCTAAAAGATATTACAGTGCTTAGTTATAAATTTTCCTTTTTTATTCTTAATATAAATTAAATGTGAGAAATAATCCTTTTAAGCCTCATTTGGATCTATTATTTTTAATGCCAATTGCCATCTAATACAACCAACCAACCTAAAAAAGTAGCATATATGTACATTGAGAAATTAAGCTTTAAAGCCAAAAAGGAAAACAACAGTAAATATTGAATTTTCATAAACTTATCATGGTAAAGCATTTCCTTTTGGTGGTAGAAAAATATACAAATAAGAGTAAGCAGGGTTTTGTTGCGATGCTGCAAGCATTTTCAACGCTTAATGAAATAGTTTAGAGCTTCAATAATGTTCATTAGTTAAATAGCATACACTAATTTTGACAAGAAAACTTTATATAATTTTGCTTCACACTAACGAAATCGGGTGCCATATGTTTTATTTTGTTAATTAGTATGTAAAACAAATATCACCATACATTGTCTGTTTTCAACTATATACATTGTACCTTCAAAGACTTGATTAGTGAGTTATAGATTGTTGATAGCTTTAATATTTTAGTACTTTTACTATTTACCGTATTTCCATTATGATATATACAACTGATTTTATTTTCTAGAGGAAATTCCATGCTTATTTTTTCTAAAATCATTGTTTTGCTAAGTAACTTGCTGCTAGAGTTGAATTTGTTTAGTTTGAAATGAGTCTAGTTCGATGTTTGCAATTAAGTTTCTTTAAAATTAACATTATGTAGTTATGTTGTTTGTTAGGAGCATTTGTCCATAAATAAAAAGATGGTATTATTGTTAATAATGATATAATTGGTCTTTGTTATATAACTTGTATCATGATAAATAATAAAAAGAACATCTCTGGACTGATTAGTACAAATATTTAGAAGATTTTGGTCGTCTATGCTTTTTTTTGTTGCAATATTTTCGTTAAAATTCTTAATTTATATAATTTTATACTAAAATTATATTTTTAGCAATTTGATAATGGAATGATAAATCATCATTCTTTTTGGAGGTTTAATTCCATTCTATAAAATTTCAACTATTAAGATTGTCTTATATGTTACTTGTCTCTAAATATTTCTTCGTTGTTTTCCTTATTGTAGGTTATATAATACATTAGGTTGCGGCAATTTTAACGAGAAGCTTTAAAAATACGAAACATTATGCATTGATTGGATAGAAACCGACAAATAAGCATCATAGGCAACTTCTTATGATTTATTATCATGATACTAAAAATTTATATGTTTCATTTATATATTTCAAATATTCGCTACCCAATTATGTAGAATGTGATTTTCATTATGTACCATAAATTTTGATTTTAGGATTTCTAGCTATAGACAAATATAAAATTAATTATAACTTGTTTAAGGTTCATTTAGTATCAAATTTGATGCCAATACTCTTGTATAAATCATCAAATCTGACTTTGAAATTATCACTGATTTGAAAAAAACAAAGACATTGTCCTTATACACACACACACACATATAGACACACACACATACATATATATATATATATATATATGTCTATGTATGTATATACATACATACATATATATATTGGAAAACCCAGATACACACGCACACACACACACACACACACACACACACATATATATATATACATATATATAGATATATATCATTTTTAAAATGACAAGTTACTTTCAATAATATATTGCACTCATTCTCACAATTAAAAAAAACTAACGATGCACGATCTAGTATATATGTTTATATTCGATGCAAACATAAAAGTGAAGAATGTAGTTATTTCTTGAACGAATTCTATTACATTCCTTGGTATAAATTCGTCTTGCCATATTTATATGGAGCTTCTTATATACATTCCTATGTCTCTCTTTCATTTAACTATTGTGATAAAAAAATTAGTAGATATGGAACTATTAATGGAATTGAGCTTCAAAGTACTTTTTCAAATTCATATATGATTATTTAAGTCATAATATTGGCTATGGTATCCATATTGTAGACCTATAGATATTAGTTTAGTGTGAACCGATAGATAATCCATATAACATGGAAAGTGGCAAATTTCTAATATCACTGTACAGACTATGGTAAAAAGATAATATTTGAATAAAATGCATTATCCAACTAACTATCTTATGTCTTGCCTTAAACCTAGCAAAATTCGAAGCAACAAAAAATCTATGACATTTGGAACTTTCGAATAATAATTGTTCATTGAGTTTATTATGGTTGCACATCATTATCTGACTAATTCTAGTTGGTCAATATATAGTTGCTTTGAATAGATACAATATGGTCATCTATTAATATATCATGTATGAATATGCAATATTTTAGTGTGTAGTTTAGTAAGGCTATAAAAAAATTCTTTAATCTCACACAAATCTGATTTATAACAAATATGTGTTCTATATTTACATTTAGATATATGATATGAGCATTTTTAATTGCCAATTATAGTTGTAACTTAGTTGGTATAATTTCAAAGACAATGAAACCATAAATGTTGATCATTTCGATGGAAACTGAAACCATCTATAAGATTACTTATATATCTCATCGTGATTTTACTTGTTTTTGCATCTTAACATCATCTTTTGAACATCTTCTAACTATACTGAAAGTGGTCACTAAATAAGTAATAAAATACCTAATGTTGTTTAACAAATATTGCATATGTTTATATGCCTAAGGGTACACGTAAAAAAATTAACATTTGATTTCATTTTGCGAAAATAATTTAAATTAAAAAGGCATATAAATAGGACAATAGATTGTTAGGAAAATATCAGTAAATACATTCCCATCGTTGCTAAATTATGGTATTGATTTCTTAAACTTTATTGTCTATATTTACTAGCCTTAATGATTGGCTACTGTACATAGATTTTTCAGTTCGTCGTAGGAATCCAACCTTTTTCCTGAGAATAGAGAGTAAAAGAAGATAACAAGATTTAACAACTTCATTTGCATATGTTTGGTTATTTAAATTCATTTGACTTAAATAGTTATCAAGATCCTTGGTATAAAAGTTCTTATATATGCAACTTAGCAGTATTCGGTTCCGAACTGCAATTGAACATCACAGTTGCAAAATGCAACTAAACTGAGCCTCGTTAGCATTTTGCAACTGAGCACCTCAATTGCAAAATGCAACCAAAACCTTTCTTAGTTACATTTTGAAACTAAGTGCAACCAAAATGAGCCTCTATCGCATTTCACAACTGATACCTTACTTAGTTGCATTAATCAACTGAGCACCTCAGTTGCAAAATGCAATTAAAAACTTGCTCGGTTGCGTTATGCAAGTGAGCAATACTCAATTGCAAAATACAATTGAGCATCAAAGTTGGAAACGCAACTGAACTAAGCCTCGGTTTCATTTTGCAACTAAAACCTTGCTCAGTTGCTATTGACAAGAAATTTTTTCGATACCTCAAAATGAAACTTGAAGTGATTATGATCCCTTCGAAAAACCTCCTTCCAAGATGATGAAGGAAGTTTGCATTCTTCAGGTAGGGAAAGACGGTTGAAAGTTCTCTTTTAATACCTTTCAATAAGGTTGAAAGGTTGATCCTTCTTTCAGCAACTCCTTTCGAGATGGTTGGTCCATGACTCTATCGGAACCACCCTTCGACACAAACAAGACAGCCTAAGTTGGGGAATCAATGACTTATGGACATAGCTGAACAGGAAGGGTTTTGACTTCGTCAAAGGAATAGGCACTCGTTATCTTGTGGACTTGAGCTAAGACTTCTAGGAAATATGAGGACTATGGGTTTCGAATTGGTCGAAGGGGGGTCCTTTCGATAGCTTGACGGCCGGATGACATATCTATTCAAAATAAAGACTTAGAGTTGTTACGTAATCAAGATCATCACAAACTCACTTTTTATTGAACCTAATTGTACAAATTGACCAAATTCCCAAATTGATTTAGGAATTAGGGTTTATAGGGTTTTAGAAAATGCAAGTCAGAAGTGAAAGAAATCAGATCCCCAAAACTGACCCTAGGGTCATATTTATAGGTGCAGGTTGCCACCTTTCGATCCCATGCTTTCGACACAGTCGGATGGTTTGTTTTATTCTTTTTGCATGCATCACCTGATTCTTAGCTTTTGACATGGTCGAAAGGATTATATGACTACCCTTCTGTTGCCGCTGAAGACTGAGCTTCCTTCTATCTTGCTTTGTTCCTTTTGACTTCGTCAGAAGGTACGTTGTTTGAATGCTTCTAACTTTGTCGAAGGGTATTGCTCGATAGCTTTCGACTACAACGAAAGGTGTAAAGATGCACTTTTCCACTTAGCTATTAATATGTTGTGCAAGTTGACATGAGTTTTGACCTTCGATGTTGTCGAAACGTATTCCCTTAGGGTTTCAAATGAGCCGAAACATCTTAGGGTTTTCTTCCTTTCATGCGGAGCCATATCCTTTAGGATTAGGAGAAGTATAATCTCCCCTTCATAGGTGAGAATGGTTTTAACTAATTTGAAAGGCTAACATATGCTTTCGAATGGGTTGCTTTTGGTTGGATATATTTCAGGTGGAGGCAAAAAGACGAAACCAGTCGTTACAAATGGTTTGGCGCAACAATGCTGAAAGTGCGCTGTTCACTGCCTTTGGAAGGTAGCTTTCGACCTCGTCGAAAGCCTTTGCTTATCCAAAACTCTGTTGTTACATTCTTCTTACCTTTTTGAAAGTTGCTATTGGGGCTTTCATTTTCTTATCGAAAGATTTGTTTAATGTTTAAATAGACCATCCTAATGCCTTCTGATCTTCATCAATACTTCTGCTCCTTTCATAAATTCACTCTTGAAAATATTTTATGGATAACATTTAGCCCCCCAAGTACGAAAGAAGCTTTTGTTCTTTAGAACAAAAACTCCAAAGAATTTCCTTCTTTGTTTTCTATAAAAAAGATAATAACCTCTATTAGGATCATAATTTTGTTATGAGACCTTGACTGCTGACTTCAAACTTACGAAGCTAATTTTCAAGATTCTATTCGATGATATTTTTAGATAAAGTATTCTGAATAATAAATGATCAAATCCCTTTATATTGCTAATATTGGAGATGTCGAACAATATCACTTGGTTAGCAGACATCGGCTTACGTAAATAAACTTTTAGAAAAATCTACCATGCACTCTAGATATCCCTTTTCTGAATTTGGCTTTCTTTAATCATTAGATACAATTTTTTGGCTTGAAGTGGCTTTACCTTGTGATCTTACGATAATTCACTTTTATCCCTACACTTTACGTTAGTAACCTTCATTTTTTCATTGGTAAGTAAATAGATTGTTTGATGCTGATATTGTTTGGCGGTATAAACATCTTATATTGAAACCGAATTCATAAATTCAATGAAGAGTTTACAAATTATCATGAAAATTCAATAAGGAAATCTGGAATCCAGAAAGTTAGAAATATGATAAGACATTATAAAAATTCATTAAAGAAATAAGGAATATAAAATTCATAAATCACCATTAAAATTAACAAGGAAGTTTAGAATTCATCAAATCAAAAAACCCACAAGAGGTCATCAAAAATCCAACAAGGAAAATAGGAATATGGAATTCACAAATCATTATAGAAATCAATAAGGAAATTTAGGATTCACTATATCAGGAATTCAATAAGAGATCAGAAAACCAATAAGAGATCATCAAAAATCCAATGGGGAAATTAGGATTACGAAATTCACAAATCATAACAAAAATCAATTAGGAAATTTAAAACTCGCTAAATCGGAAATTCAGTGAGATTTCATCAAAATCTAATACAGAAATCAAGAATATGAAATCCTCAAATCAACATAAAGATCAACAAGAAATTTTGAATCCACTTAATCGAAAAATCATTACGAAACGAAACTAAATATGAATTCAGGAATGTAATCAGAAATTTGTTAAACTCTTATCTGCCAAACGTACTACCTAAAACTTTCTCTTGTACGAAGTTAAAAATTCAATAAGAAATTTATAGATTATCATGGGAATTCAATAATGAAGTCACAAAATCAAGAATTCACTAAAACTGGAAATCCATAAGAAACCATTATGAAAATTCAATGGGGGGATGAAATATATGAAATCCACAAATAATCACAAAAGTCAATGAGGAAAATCAAAATTTACCAAACTAGAAATTCGGTGGGAATTCACTAAGAAAATTCAACAAGGAAACTAAGAACATGAAACCCGTAAATCATCATAAAGTCAATGTGGAGACCTTGTATTCAAAAAACCAATATGAAATCTCCATGAAAAGAAATTAGGAAACTGAAAGTTCATGAAATCACTATTTCAGCCGAAATCTTGTCAGAATCCCATCTGTCGAATATACTATTCAAAAATTCATTCATCACAAGCATAAAATCAAAAATTTGTCTAGTAATAGTAAATTTGGTAGGTTTAAGCAAGAGAGTCCTGGACCTATAAGTTAGTAGTATTATTCTTATATTGAAGCCGAGTAGTTCAGTAAAGCCATTCAAACATTCGAAATAGTGGTTCCACATATAATATATAGATTCTTCTATCCAAGGTGTCACCCTACATGTGAGGATTCAAGAGTGGTCTACTCAAACTATCCCTAAAATGAAGTTACTTTTATCTTTGTAGCAAAAATTTGTTCACTATTCCATTCCTTTAGCTCTTGCATAGATCTTTGCTTTCCATATTATATTAAGGATTCTTCACCCATTTTCTTGTCTTGTATCTACTTTCTGAATGCAAATTTCTTGACATTTTCCGATTATGGCATTTGACATCTTCATCCTTCATCCTTTTTCCCTTTGTCGGTACCTTTTTCTTGGGTTTCATGTATGTCTTATATGTGGGACAAATTACTTTCTTCAACTCTTTGTTCTTTTGGGTTTTGACTTTTTGTTTTGAATTGTAAACATCTTTGTCCTTCTTTATTAGTTTGGTGCCACTTTCGGGCTTCCATTGGTTCTAAGGGATGCGTTATATGTTAAGTTGACTTTTCTCCAGAAGGTTACTGATGGGTACCTATCCTAACCCTGCCCTAAGAGGTGAAATGAATGTTAGGGCTTTCTTGATTCTGTGGATGCTTAACCTAATCCTTCCCCTAAGAGGTGGTATGGACATTAGGGGTTTTGTCTTTCCCTATAGGAAATACTATGGAAGATCATCGTAGGATTATGTCCCTCCCTCTAGGAGGTGCTATGGAATAACATCATAGGCTTATGTCCCTTCCTCTAGGAGGTGGTATGGAATAGCGTCATAAGCTTAAATATTTGTATAAAAGAAATCTTTTTTATAGGAAAACCATTTTTGGCCAATTAATAGAATCTCTCTTGAGAGAAAGTAGTTTGTAATTAAACCCTTCTAGTTTATCGAGGGATTTTCTTTTAGAAAAAGAGTTATGATACATGAATCCTTCTGATAAAAGAAAATTTTCTCAATGTTATCTTTTGCAAGGGTTCTCTTGTTGTTCCTATAATAAAGACAAAGATCTCAAAATAAGAGACCGAGGGGTCATGATTCGTGAACCAATAGGCTTTTAGTTAAGAATAGGATTCTCTAATCTCAGTTTTTGTCAATAAACTTTTAATGGTTTTAAAAAATTTCTTGAAAAAGTATGAATAGGCTTTTCTTCACCCATGGTTTTAGGAAACTTTGAAATATTGAAATTACTTAGTTAGAAATCCTTTGTGTGCACCTATTAATGCTATGTAACATCTTAAATAGATTATACAAATCAACTTTTGAAATAGATAGACATTTGTTTCCCCAAACTACGGGGTAATTGAAAACAGTTTTCTAGTGAAAATATATTTTAGAAATTTCCATTTAAAACAATTTGCCAAGAAAAAGTTGGAGTACATAGTCTTTCTCACAAACTTGTAAAGGATTGATGGCGAATCTGATATCTCATGGAAGAAAGACTTAATATTGCATTGATTGAAATATTGGTATTCATCTCATATCAGGCATTTGAGTTGTCTTTTTCCAGATGGCAAGAAATTAGTTGTGCTCCAAGAGTATGTTTAATGCTTTGGAATGTTTTTTTACCTGTAATAGCACTCGAATTTTGGATCAATACATGGTAAATTTTCACTACAAATCTAAGTACGAATAAAAGTACAAATCAAGTTAAAAAGGTATGAAAAAAGGAGTTCATGGTTGAACTAATACTGTAAGACTTCACGATTTGATAGGGGTCCGCGTTTTGAAGTTGTTAACATGCTTTCCTCTTAGCTTGAATAAGATGTCTTTTAAGTTTCTTCAACGAACTCTTTTAGGAATCCTTATTTAATCATGCCTTGAATTGTATTTTCTCGATGATAATCACAGTAACTACATCCTTTATTTGGCTCTTGAGCATTCCGGATCTTATAAAGACTAGAAAAATTTTCATTGCCCTTTACCACGTTGAATATTTGAGAGAGGGGCTTATTTATGACTACATGATTTGACTTGGATTTCCTCTCTTCTTCTGGTTTCCATTTTTCCTGGTCTCTTGTCATGATGCTTAGAGTCGGATTTCTCTTCTCTACACTCTTGATGAAATTCTTTCATAGCATGATGCATTGCATCCATTGGAACAAAATTTTCGTCTTAGAGGAAGAAATGCTATAGATCTTTGCACCTATTAACGTAAAGGTCTTTCTAGAATTAGGTTTGTTCGATCAGCCCAGATCGAACTACCATAAGCTTTTCCCTATCAGTTGTACTTTTTGTTTTAATGCTTTTATGCTAAATCTGTTTAAGTATTCGCCAAGAAGTTCTCCTGGTTTTTGTCTAATTGTTGCCAATAGACTAAAGTCCATAGTTGTATCTCTGAATATAGAAAATTAGGTCATGAAGTCACAAGTAAATTGTTCCCAAGAATAAATGGTTTTCACTCGGTAACTCTTGTACCATTTGATAGCCGCTCCCTAAAAGGTAATAAGAAAAAGTTTACAGCGAACTGCCTTTGGAGCACTATATAATTTCATCCAGTTTTCAAAAGCTACAAGATGATCATCTGGATCAGTAGTCCCATCATATTTCAGTGATGGAATTTGGATGTGAGTAGGAGGTCTAGTTGCCATTATTTCTTCTAAAAAGGGAGTTTTTTTTAAGGATAACATATTCCTTTGGGTCAAAAATTCCCTTTTCCTTAAGTGTGTCCATCATTATTTGGTGTAAGATATCTTTTTGGTTGGCTTCGTTTATGTGGCAACTTTTTCTGTTTCTTTGGATTGAACTATTTGATTGTTCGAGGGACCTTTTTGCTTGACTTCCTTTGTTTAACACTTGATCCTTCACTTTGTTTAGAGGTTGCGCTTCATTCTCTACTTCCATAGTCCTTAATGATTCTCAAGATGGGGCTCATTCAAAAAATTCTTGCATTGTTATCACTTGTTATTGAAGATTTTAAAATTTGATCTCACTAGGGTTGCATTTTACTACTGCAACCTTGTTGGATTACATTTTGAACCTGAGCCTTGGTTGCATTTGCAACCATTACCTTACTTGGTTGCATTGTGCAATTGAGGACGTCAATTGCAAAATGCAACTGAACTAAGCCTCGATTGCATTTTAAAAATGAAACCTTCCTCAGTTGAATTATGCAACCGAGCACCTCTGTTGCAAAATGCAACCAAGGCCTTACTTGGTTGCATTTTACAACTAATTCTTGGTTGCAATTTTCAACTGAACCGAGCCTCAGTTGGATTATGCAACTGAAAGCCTCAGTTGCAAAATGCAACTGAAACCTTGCATTATGATATCCTACTATGTGTGATAATGCTTTATTTTTATTTCCATTGAACACTATTATATGCAATTTTCATTATTCTATGTGATATGCTATTTCGTGTGAAATCTTGCAACTGAAACCTCAATATATTTATTTTATTTGTATTTATGTTAAATATTATAAACATTAGAAGATAAATGTGTTGATATGTGCATGTGAGTTTTTTTCGTGGCTTTTATTATAATTCATTTTAGTGTTTCTAGAGCAATTTATTTGCACTATGATGGAGATGTGAGTTTCAAATTTGATTACAACTCTTTACTAATGATGATGCACATCTTTTTAATATAGATGAAATGGCTGCAGATTGTTTGGTGGTACATACATTTAGGAGTTTATTTATGAGCTACAAACGGTGGCAGGAAGCTAAATTTGAAATTATGATTTTTCCATTGTTGCAAGTGAAGATAGGAAGCTTTAGTAAACTACGAAGAGAATTACGATGAAGTTTTTGTAATTGATTTATATTATGTATTGTTAAGAGTGTAAAGTATAACTATATAATTAGTTAACAAATTATCTAAACATGAATTTTCTGTCAATGTGTTTGAACTTGTGGTTTAGCAATGATTATATTTATTGTAAAAGATTGTTAAGTTTTTTTCAACTAGAAACTATAAAATCAGTCAATAAACTATATAAACATGAAAATTCTACGACGTGTTTAAACGCATACTAAAATTATGAATTTTGATTTTACTCACACTTATATGTGTTGGTATCATGAATTTTGCAATCGATATGTATGCTACAAAATCGATATTAATAACACTCATTTCCATTACAAGATACAATTTGTAACAGATATAAGTGTTGTAAACATGATATTTCTCCAACCAGTAGATGGGAGATTTGCATGGCCTTCCATACAAAGCTTAAAATGGTGCCATCCAAATACTAGTTTGATAACTATTGTTATACAGCAACTCGATTAAATGCATATGGTTTTTCCATGATCCCCCGAAATCTAGACCACAAGCTCTTAGCAAATCTTTTAAGATTTTATTATCCCTTCTGTTTGCCCATCTGTCCGCAGATGATAAGCGGCACTCATCTTGAACTTGGTTCCCAAAATTTCCTATAGAATCTTCCAGAACTCGCTATTGAATAAGGAATCTCTGAGGAGATTCGCATGGCCTTTCATACAAAGCTTAAAACGGTGCCATCTAAATACAAGTTTGATAACTGTTGTTATAAAGAAACTTAATTAAATGCAGATGGTTTTCCAACGATCCCCCAAAATCTAGAACACAAGCTCTTAACAAATGTCCTTAGATTTTGTTATACCTTTCTGTTTGCCCATCGTTCGTAGATGATAAGCGGTACTCATCTTGAGCTTGGTTTCCAAAACTTCCTATAAACTCTCCCAAAAAGCGCTAGTGAATAAGGAATCTCTATCGCTAACTATGCTACTAGGAATTCCATACGGTTCAACCACATTCTTCATGAGTAACTTTCTTAAACAAGTGCCGTCCTAGTTGACTTAACCGGTATAAAATGGGCACTCTTGGTCAACCTTTCACTATGACCCATATTATAACGACCCGTATTTTCGTCTATTTTTGAATTTAATGTAATTATTAGACAAATATAGGTACAAATAAAAATTTAATGATTTATTCATATTGGTTTATGCACAATTAAATTGTTTGAAATTTAATATTGGAAATTATTTGAATAATTTGATTCTGGATTTAAGATCATTGAAATTGATGTCGAAAATATGAACGAAGATGGTTAACATTTAAAATTGGATTTAAATATGCATAATAAATTTTTTTGGAAAATCTTGTATTTTAATTGACAAGTAAAAATAGCCATTTTGGCAACTGTCTCGGATTTCGACAAAATGAGTTTCATCGGATCCGTAATAGTGAACTATTATTGGATTTCCAGTTTCGTAGTGATCGGACTTGTTGTTTGGCCGTACGAGCTTGAATTGCATTGAGATTTAATTTCAAATTTAAATGAAATAATCGACTTTGAAAAGCTATCTTCCGCTTACGATCGAATTTGGCCTCGAAATTAGTTTCATTGTGTTCGTAAATGGGGGTAAAACATTAGCAATGCCAGGTGACACGTTTCGTTTGGAGTTCGGATTTGCGCGGGCTATACGGATGAGATATTTTCTTATTTAAATATAAATAAAAATCTAAATCTAACTTAAATCGTCTCATTCAAAGCCACCTCATCCCCTATGCCTACTCATACGCCCACTCTTCTCCCCCCTCTTCTTATCTTCAGATCGAATTAAAAAAAAACAAAACTCGATGAGCACAAAAAAACAAACGAGATCTCGTTCAAAACGAAATCGAGAAAAAAGGGGGCGACGATCTCTAATCGATCTCGTTTAGTCATGTTGGCTGGGGGAGCGTGAGCGAGATGGCGTGCGAGCACGATGGCAGCAATGAGGAGGTTGCGAAGGCACACGTGAGGAGGTTGCGGCGGCGCGTGTGAGGGTGGTGTGCGGTGGTCGCGATGGCAGCAATGAGGAGGTTGCGATGGCGCACGTGAGGAGGTTGCGACGGCGTGCGTGAGGGTGGTGCGTGGAGGTCCGATTGGCGGTAAGCTTTAGGAGGCTTCAATTGTTAAGAAAACCGTACAAGTTTGTCGCGATTATTTCTTAAAGGAGAAGGATCATGTGGGCCTGATGTCGTACGTGACTGGGAGGAGAAGAAACGAGGTAGTGTGCAATTTTTTTTATTTTTATTTCCTTATTTATTTTATTTTGTAAATTAGTGTTATTGAAAAAATTATATCGTTATTAATTAAATCATCTACTTTTCATATGACATTCGTTTCGAACGTGACGAGTTGCAAGGGGGTCTTATCATCGTTGTCTACAGCTCGGGGTGGAAATTTTTATTTATTTGAAGCTCAAATTCATTTTGAGTTTCAAATGGAAGGTGAGTATTTTAACGCTCGCGTTTGACTATTATATCTTATGATAGAAAATTTATATCATCAAATAATTAGAATTGATTGAGGATTGTTGGATAAATTTAATTTGACATTTAATTGACATCTGAATAAATTGATAAAATTTAGTTTTGATAGTTAAAACTTGATTTAGGATTTTCAACTGCTACTACAATTCCCGATTTATCGAAAATTGGTTGACTATTGTGAATATTGATTGTTTGGATGATTGGTTGAGATGGATGCTATTGATTGATGTTTCGATGTTTATTTATATATCATGTTATCACCCTGTATATTATTTACAGCGTATAATACTGTAAATTGAATTATTTTGAATAAATTAAGAAATACGTTGAAATGATATATACATATGACATATATTTGGATCTAAACGATAAATATCCATTCTCGAAATTAAATTGAAATAATTATCCACTTGGCCATAGGTTAGAAAATTATATACGGACACCAGGTTGGTTAAATTAAATGATTTTAAAAGTTGTTTTGAAATTATTTAGATGAATTGCTTTAAGAATAAAATCAAATTTATGGAAATTGAATTATTTTGAAGTGGAACTGGCGATATTAGAATTTAAACTTGAAAAACGAGATTTGTTTTAAATTAATCGAAGTTTAAATTTTAAGTTATAAATAGGTCGTAAATTTCAGAAATGGATTTGTTTCAAAGGATTGGCTTTTATTCGAACTTTGAATGTTTAAAAAAATGATATGAAATGATATTTCAAAATTTGAGTTTGGAATCGAATTATAATTGAAAATTTGGATTTTAAAATTTGGTATTAAAGTAAATTTGATTTAAGTGTTTAAATCAATATTTTGAAATCAAATTTGGAATTGGAATTAGAAATAAATTTTGAATTGGAATTTAAATTAATTTGAAATTGGGATTTAAATTAATTTGAAATTGGAATGTAAGTTAATTTGAAACTAAAATTTAATTAATTTGGAATTGGAATTGGAAATTAATTTGGAAGTGGAAATAAATTTGAAATTGAGATTTAAACTAATTTGGAAATGGAAATTGAAATTGAAAGTAATTTGTGAATTGAAAGAAATTTGTGTGGAATCGAAATTTATTCGAGTTGAAATCGAAATTGAATCGATTAAGTCGAAATGGAATTGGGAATTGATTTGGGGAGGAAATTGGGAAGTTGACCGGTTTGACTTTGGAATTATTTTAAAAAGGAATATTTTAGTATAAATGATTTAAAATCTATATTCTTTAAATATTCAAACTATTTTGATCTTCCAAACTATTTTACTATATAAATCATTTTATATTTAAATTATTTTCTATTAAACTATTTGAATATTTTCTATTAAACTATTTTTAACTATTTTAAACTATTTAAACTGTTTTCTAAAATTCAAACTGGTTGAAGGGTAAATTGTTTATATTCAAATCTTTGATTTAAATACAAACTACGTTAAATTGAAGATTATAACCTAAATTGAATTGGAGTCTAATTTTGGAAGTGAAATTGATTTATCGGACAAAATTGATAATTTTGAATATATGATGATTTCGAAATGGATTTGATTTTAAAGTGAAAATATGATGATTTCGAAATGGATTTGATTTGGAAACGAATATGATATTTAGATATACGTGTGCAATTTGTTTTCGAAATGTAAAAGAACCAACTGTTGTGTAAAATGACGATTGGTTGTTAAAGAGACCCGAGCCTCTTCTTGGCATACTCTCTATCAATATTGGAACCACTGTGACAACTGTGTACGTGGTGGATGATATCAAGAATGTAGTGGTTGAATTGGCGACGTTTACTGGAATGAAGTAAGAGAACGATGATGGATAGCCTTGACATTCATGTCATAATTTAAATGACTAAAATAGGTGCCTATGTCTGGCAATTGAGGTTAGATACCTCTAGCGACGTTGGTCCCTCGTATTATTATTGTGATTTCGTATTCGATGGTGCACCTTTTGTCCAGTGGATTGATTGTCGCGGTCGGTCACGGATGGGTTACGACCAGCCAAAAGGGTAGATTGGTAGAATCCTACCTTGGGCATTGCCTCACATGCCTTTTCATTTTTATCCTTATACGAGCCCATTACGACTTTCGTTTAAAACTGTAAAATGTGTTAAAGTGGATCAATGCAAAGCCTTAATGCTATTTTGATATTTATTTTGCTAATAGACATCATCTATTATAGCATAAACTATTATATATAAATAGTTTAAAGGATCCTTAGGAGACGGAAAATCCTGTAACATCTCTTAAGTTATTGCACATATTCAATGATATTGATTTGACTTAAGAGTATTTTAGTCCTAACTCGAGTGTTTTGTCTTTCCATTACGCTCGGGTCAGTCTTGAGTTTTTTCAGCATATTGAAGACTATTCTCTAGAGGACGAAGACAAAATTTTGGTGTATTACTATTATTATTATCCCCTGTATCATGCTATTCTGCTGTATTGATTATTTATCCCTGATGTATAAATATAACTCTGATAAATGTGTATAGATTATGATCAGATGTATAGTAAACAGCTTTTGAATTTTTATTTGATTATTAATTTTATCATTTCCACTGTGAGATTCTGTGTTTACTTTTCTTCTTCTCTTCTTATATTTATTATTTAACCCTATTGATTATCTACGTTCCGGATTGTTTAAGTCGGACATGTGTGGATTGTTGTCGATTTATACCTTCCAAAATGTGGGTCGTCACAGTTGGTATCAGAGTGAAGGTTTAACGATAACCTTGGCTTTGTAGGGTTTGACTCATTAGAGATAGGGTAGTAATACCCTAGAATGAGTCCGTTTGAGCGTACATATATACGAGAGAGCGTACTTGTTAGTGTTATGAAATATTTTATATTGTGTTTACTTATCCATTAAGTTGTTTATGAATTTCGGTCGATTTGCGGGACGCAGTGTTACCGACAGGGGTTTCTAAATACTTAAAACGAGGCAAGTCGACATAATATTATTTTGAAAATCGAGTAAATGAATTCTGGCTAAATTATACTATATATAAGGTTAATTATTAACGAAATTACTGTTAGGCGATGATAATATTTAACTATCATCAATCATGAATTGAACTAAAACTTATGAAGCATGGAAATTAAATTGAATTGAAATATAATTACAATAAGAATTGGTTAAACTGACCAAGTTGTAAATTAATTAAATATTTTGGCAAATAGGTTATGGAAATTTGTCTGAGTATATTTTTAATATAGCTTATATGTAGAAATGATTTTAAAAATTTAGAATTTTAGAATTTAAAATCCGTTTTTTTTTCAAAATTGTTTTCGAAGACTTTAAATAATTAATATTAATATTATTGGAAGATCTTTAATTAGAAATATATTTTGAAAGGATTTTTGAAGAAAATAAAAGCATTAAACTCGCTTGATCACTGGAAAATAATTCTGGAGATGGCCGCAACATCGTCAGTGTTCATTTTCGAGTTTATGGGTGAAAATTTCCATCGAAAGAAATTTATTTTCGATTAAAATGTGTTTTGATTATGAAAGAAAAATATATTCTAAGTATGATTTAGTAAATATGAAAAAAACTTTTTGAACTTATAATTGAAATTAGTATGTAAGAAATAAGTTTAAAACTTATAAATTGAATAGAAAAAATAAGTCATAACTTGTAGATTTAGACAGGGAAGTAAATGGAAATTTTAAAATGGTTAAAATCTTGGTTAAGAAAAATAAATGATCTAAGAAATATTAAATTAATTGAATTAGTAAAATGAAATAAACAAAATATAGTTTTGCTCATGAAAGTTTAAGTAAAATTGAATTATAATAAAATGAAATTTCGAATGAATAAATTAGATAACTTATAGATTTGAGAATTTAAAGTTAAAAATAAATTTTAAATTTATAAAATGGGAATGATTAGAAATTTAACTTGAATAAAATTAAATAAATGAGCAATGGATTAAATTGAAAGGAAGTTTAATGTAACGTTCGGTATTTTCAACTCACGAAAGTCAACATTAATACGTCCACTGTATCAACTGTCCAGCAATTGAAGGCCGGAAAACTGAATTGTTAGGGTTAAAGAAGAAGGGGTAGAAGAAGAAGGAACAGAAACAATATCAGAATCTCACAATCGCAGTGGAACAACATATAATAGATAAATGAACAATCTTTAAATCAAAAAATTCATACCTTTTATTACATTACATCACATTACATTACGTTATCAGAATTTACAACAACAAACAGCGGAAAAGAAATACTATATACAAGTTGATACGCCATGCCATCCAGCTTGCCTCCAGATCTCTACAACAACTCCTGAATTCCAGAATGACCTGGTAACCTGACTCTAAGCAGCCCGTGTGGAAAACGATGGGAACCCAGAATTTAGGAAGGGAAAAATAAACTCCAGGTCAGTCATGAGACTGGTGTGAGAACTTTAAAAATAGTTGTTTATCTTTAAAACAAACAAAGAAATATTTTAAAATAGATCCGCAATGCTTTTAGAAAATGTAACTACCATAAGGCCTCACGCCACACACACAATGCAAATGCAGAATTGGAGGAGAAGAAATGAGGTAGTGTGCAAATTATTTTTTATTTCATTATTTATTTTACTTTGTAAATTAGTGTTATTAAAATTTAAATTATGTCGATATTAATTAGATCATATCCTTTTCATATAACATCCGTTTGGAACGTGACAAGTTGTAAGGGATTTGTGTCATCGTTGTCTACAGCTCGAGTGGAGATTTGAATTTATTTGAAGCTAAAATTTATTTTCAGTTTAAAATGGAAGGTGAGTGTTTTAACGCTCACATTTGACAATTATATTTTATGATAGGAAATTTATATCATGAAATAATTAGAATTGATTAATGGTTGTTGGATAAATTTAATTTGACATTTAATTGACATCCAAATAAATTAATAAAATTTGGTTCTGATGGTTAAAAATTGATTTAGGATTTTTAACTACTAGTAAAATTCTCGATTTATCAAAAATTGGTTGACTATTGTGAATATTGATTGTTTGGATGATTGGTTGAGATTGATGCTATTGATTGGCATTTTGGATGTTTGGATATTTATTTGTATATAATGTTATCACCCTATATATTATTTACAGTGTATAGAACTATAAATTGAATTATTTTGAATAAATTAAGAAATAGGTTGAAAGATATATACCTATGACGTCTATTTGGATCTAAATGATATATATCCATTCTTGAAATTAAATTGAAAAAATTATCCACTTGGCCATAGGTTAGAAAATTATATACGGACACCAGGTTGGTCGAATTAAATAATTTTAAAAGTTGTTTTAAAATTATTTAAATGAATTGACTTTAATAATAAAATCAAATTCATGGAAATTGAATTATTTGAAGTCGAACTGGATATATTATAATTTAAACTTGATAAACGAGATTTGTTTTAAATCAATCAAAGTTTAAATTTTAAGTTATAAACGGTATAGGTCATAAATTTCAGAAATGGATTTGTTTTAAAGGATACGCTTTTATTCGAACTTTGAATATTTGAAAAAATGATATGAAATGATATTTTAAAATTTGAATTTGGAATCAAATTATAATTGAAAATTTTGATTTAAAAATTGTTGAATATGCGCTTATATGATTTTTGTTTGATGATAATAAGCATATATATATATATATATATATATTCACTTAAATGTATTTGGTAATGTACTATTTTATTTTTCATAGATTAAATAAATATTTGTTGAATAAAATAAATTACACAGAATTTGAATTCAAACAGAATAAGTTACACAGAATTTGAATTCAAACAGAATTTTATTCAAACAAATATTTATTACATTTTTGAATAGTACAAATTCAAGCTCTCACTATACATATACAATTTTGATTCTAATTACATCATAATATAGTTTACATAATTTCCTGACTACATATCACTCACACTCGTAGTTTATCTTCAACTTCATTCCAGTTAGAATCCAGCATCTGAGAAATCTGCAAAAATATTCACTAACGCAGTAAAATTGAAAAAGAAATATTTTTGCAATATAAAATGAAATATGAATTTTTGAAAATAATATTTGCCTCAGTTATTTGGGTTGTTCGCCATCATTTAAATTTGAATTCATCATACAACTTGTGACATACACAGCATATCACTGTATATGCCACAAGGCCGTGCACACCGAAATATACACTTGATCGATTTACAGGGACAAGTGAGCACAGGTCAAATCCAAATACAGGATTCAACTCACGTGCAATAAATTTAAAATCAAGTCACGAGCACAAGGTCAATCCCGAGTTTTGAAACTGGATTCAACTCAAGTGAAATTTCAAAAATCAACATGAAATGACATAGAACCAAACAACAATGCATGCAACATGGACTGCAACAAACATCAGAATAACAAACAGTGAATTAAGACAGGGCTGAGCAACTGCTATATGGTGATGCAGTTAACAATTACTAAAAGCAACAGTGACAATGAAGTGAATGCAACTATAGGAACTCAACAGAGATAAGATGGTTAGTCACCATAATAATGAAAATGTCGAGCTCAATGCACCTAAGTGACACAGTGAACAAAGACCAACTCCAGAATGCATCAGAGTGCAAATGAAACATGTGCAGACAAATAAACAGAGGCAACAAAGGTCAGGGAACAGGGCAACATCAATGAATTTATAAACATCAACTACAAGCCCAAGTGTACAAACTGAAGACTGCAAGAAATATGGAATTCGAAGTGATATAACAGCAAATACCATAGTATCAAGTTCATGTCAGACCAACAGCTACATGAAGCAAATAACATGAATGTCACAAGCAAAAACACAAGTCAGTGGCAAGCTACAAACACCAATGATACAAGAGTGGTAACAGCATGCTACAATGCAAATACATGGAACAATGCTCAAGTATGAAGTACTCAAACTAGCCAGTGAAAGTGGAAACAATCACAAACAATATCAAGTGATACAAATGCAGTTTGAAATACAACAGATCCTGGTCTGCAACTCGACATAAAGCAAATACACTAATACATATGATACAAACCAAGATACCGGAGAATAAGCTACAAGAAGACTACTTGAAGTATGTCAACCAGACTATACAATGAACCGAAAGACCAGTGAACCAGTAAAAGACCAAGACTCAATATGCAATGCAAACTATATCAAACAGTGACACCAATGAATGTATGTATACAAATGATCAGGTCAAAATAAAGCAAACTACTGAATCAAGTGCACCAGAAATATGCAATGCATGAAAACTTGAACAAGCCCAAATACAACAATGTGCAGCAGCAGTTTTAAGTGACTCAGGAAAATGTATAGAAGCAATACCAAATGCTACCATGGAATCACATGAACAAGTTCGAACGATATAAAAAACCGAAGTCACAGTAAAATCACCATAGAACAAGTCAAATTGGAAACCGTGATAGCAAAGAAATTTGATCGAGTTAAAAATCAAAGCCATGGGACGCAAGTGTCAGAATATACGAAATTGAAAAAGTCAATCAAATCATCAACGTTCAACAAATATCGATCGACAGAGAAAATAGTTTGACGAATTCAAATAAGTAATATACGACGTAAATTTAGAAGGTCAAATCCTATAAATAGGAATCAACATCATTGGCAATAACCATCGATCGAGTTAAAGGATTAAAACCCCAATCATCATCATCGGCAATTTAAAAGCATCGGGTTCAAGCAAGTCAAAACCAGCAAAGCAAAAGGAGTAAAGTACATACCGAAATCGTGGACAATTAACTCGACCAAATTGAGGTAGCGACGAACAATATAATCGAACGAAGAAAGGAATCGAAGCTTCTGAAATCATTTTGACAGAGCGGCGCTTCAATTTCAGAAAAGCCCTAATTTAAGAGCAAAGAGGAATAAGATCGAAGGAGGCCATTATTTTCACAGCAAAGTAGCGCAATGAAATAAAAGAAGAAAAGGGATGGCGCATGTTTTTCTCTCATGATTATTTGGGCCGGCTAATTATAGGAAGAAGTTTGGGCTAACCTTTTATAAATTTGGGTTTTTTAGTTTAAATTGTTTTAAATCTGTTTTTTAAATTTAAATTCTCTTTTAGAAGGTTGTATTTACTAGTCGTGTGACTAGGGGACAAGCTACGCGGCGTAGCTTGAGAATTCGCAACTCAGTGGCTGAGTTGTGGCAGGATTTTGAGCGTAGAGTTAGGTTTAGTCGATAGCGGGTGTAGCGAGTTTATGTGTGTATGAGTCTGACTATCTAATTTCTAGTAGAAACCTTGGGGGCAACACGTAGGCAGGGTTTTGCCGAAGCTGGATAAATTCTGTGTCGTTCTATATCTGCATTTTATTATTCTGCTATTATCTTTGCTGCTATTATTCTGTGATCTGTGTTGAAATTATTTATAAGCTTCCGCATTTAATTTTTATAATTTAACACTATCACCCTATTCACCCCCCTCTAGGGTGAAATTGATCCTACAAGTGGTATCAGAGCTAGGAATAGAAGTCAATTTTTTGTTTTGAAAATTCATTTTTCAAAATTCAGTTTTTGTTTAAAAGTTTGAATTTTTAAAATGACTTCTTTAATAATGCTTTTGCTCTCAGTCCATAATTAGACCACCAATGTTCAATGGTGAATATGCTTATTGGAAAAATAGAATGAAAATTTTTCTGAAAACCATTGACGCTTGGAACATTGTTGAGACAGGATATAGAGCACCAACTGTAATTGTAGATAATCAGGAAATAGATAAACCGATGGATCAATGGACAGAACTAGAAAATAAATTACAAAATGCTAATGCTAGAGCTATGAATTCTATTATCTGTTCATTGGATCAATTTGAATTTAATCGTGTTTCACATTGTCTAAATGCACAGGAAATATGGCACACACTAGAAGTGACTCACGAAGGAACATCTCAAGTCAAAGAATCTCACCTTGCCATGCTAAGCAGCGAATACGAGAATTTCATAATGGCAAAAGAAGAAAATGTCAAAGAGATGCATGGACGACTTTTCAATATCGTATACAAATCAAAAGCCCTTGGAAAACCATATACAGAGTTGGAGATAGTCCGAAAAATCCTCAGAGTCCTTTCACGAAGTTTTGAAGCCAAAGTGACTGCCATTCAAGAATCAAAAGATTTGAAACAAATGAAAGTCGAAGAAATCATTGGAAATCTCACCGCTTATGAGCTAGAAATGAAATTCAAGGAAGAACGTGAAGAAGGTGATACCCGAAAGAAATCAACAGCTCTTAAAGGAACAACAGAAAGTGATAGTGATGATAATGATGATGGAGCAGCAGAATTGGAGCTGATAATAAAGAAAGTCAAAAGGTGGAATTACAAATATGGAAATTCAGCTCTAAATCGAAAATTGAAAAGCAGCATAAATAAAATATTAGACAATCCAAAAGAACCAAAGATCATCTGTCATAAGTGCAACCAACCCGGACACATTAAGCCCAATTGTCCTCAAACTCGACGCGACTTTGAAAAGAAATCAAAAAGGAGAAGTTTTGCTGCCATGTGGAATACAACTGATGAAGATAATCAAAGTGCTAACAGTGAGAATGAAAAAGCAGACTTGTGTCTTCATGGTGAAATAACTGACAGTGATGATGACGAGCCAAGTGAGGTATCAAAACTTTCTCATTCGGAATTACTTATATATTTCCACGAAGTGAATGGTTGTTTTGAACGACTTAGGGAGAAGTATGCCAAACTTGAATCACAAAAAGATACATTGATAGATTTAAATAAACAACTTGACCAATTAGTTAAAACCTATCAAAGGAGGAGCCCTAAGTGTGATAAGTGTCCAACATTCGAAGAAGAAATCAAAAAATCAGAAACTAATATAAAATCACTTGAAAATGAAATTCTGATTTTGAAAGAAAGTGAAAAAACAAGGAGAGAGAACTCTATTAAAAAGTGCACACAATTTTTAAAGGAAAATGAATCTCTCAAAACACAAGTCCAACAATTGTCGACGACCTTAGATAAATTTTCAAAAGGTGAAAAATCGTTGAATATGCTATTAGGAAAGCAAACTGGTAATACGATTAGACAAGGACTTGGATATAGTTAATCCAAAAATGTTGAAAGCGATATTAATCAAGAAAATTCTATGTGCACAATTTGTAGAAAATATGGACATGATCACAATAATTGTTGGTATAGACCCAAACATGTGAAAACCATACCAATTTGGGTTCCAAAAGGCACAAATATAAAATCTCTCAAAGTTAAACAAATTTGGGTGCCAAAATAAACATATATAAACAGTTTTGGGTCTCCACAAAATTATTTTTCTAAATATTCTGCCACTAACAACCATGGAACTATAAAACAAATAGGTTACATAAATCTTTTCCCGTGTAGGTGTGGTGGCAGGCTAAGGAACAACAACAGTGTTTTCTGGATTTTTGGCTGTTCCAGAAACACAACGGGCGACAAAGCAAAGTTCCTTAGCCTATTATAAAAGTGACAGAATCACAATGGATAAACAACGAAAAATATCATAAAGGTAAAACAGGTAATGGTATATTTATTTGAACGGTATATTAAATGTGATGATCTGCACCATAGTCTGAATTAAAATCAGCCAATATTGAGATGGTGAAGAGATGATGATTTTGATTCTGACTTGTTCAATATAGTTGGCCAATTACATTTATGCCAAAAACACTAATCTTTGAATTACTTCATACATATTTGTTTGGATTAAACATTGTGTTTTGCTGGATGATAATGCATTTGGTTATAATTCGGCTAATTCTATATTCACAGTTTTTGATTATTTACACGGCTTCAATTCAAATTCAAAGAATGTCATTTGAATTGTTGTTGAAATTGAGTTTGAAATTTTTATGCACACTTCATGGTCTGGTCTATCAAATTTAATTAGTGATGTTTTTAAGTGAAAAAGAATTTCAGATGCAGATCACACTAGTAATCTAGTTGATAGAAAAATTACTAGTTGAACGTGATTTTTGAGACATTTAGTAACTGCATCATTTTTCAAAGAAAATATCTGCATATTTTCCATTACAAATAATTTTCAAATAGCAGAATTTTTTTCATATAACCCCTTTAAGAAAATCATTTTTTTACCATATTTTCAGATTAGTCATTTTTATTTGATTTTAAATGACAAATTTTTGACTAATCCGATCCCCTACTAATTATCAAAAAAAAAATAGTGATTGAAAAGGTGATAAGTGTTGATATTTAACATGCATTACTCAAGAGAGTATATTTGGAAAATTTCTTTACGAATTCAAACAAGAGTTATAAAACTTTTTGTTGGGTAAAGATTCCATGACCATTTCTATATCTATCATATTTCTATCTACCATTGTTTATCAAAACTTAAATATAGTTGGTGGATATGTGGTACTAAAATCAAGGATCATTTGTTTTTCATTTCATATTTTTTGTAAAAATAAATAAATATCCAAAGTATTCACTCTCATTTAAAAGTCCTCACGGTTATGCATGGGTGAATTACTTGAATTTTATTTATGTGCTTCCATGCTCATTTAAAAGTCCATATGGTTATGCATGTATGGAACGCATATCAAAATTAATTGATTAAATAGACAAGTTGATTCTAATCCCATTTAAAAGTCCTCACGGTCATGCGTGGTTAGAAGATACTTGATTTCATTTTTAAAAATTAAATTGGAATACTACTAATCTTATTTAAAGTTCCTAACGGTTATGCATGATTAGTAGATATTCGAATTCCTGATATAAGTGTACCACAAGTTGATACAATTGTATGATTTTATATTAGAACATCATTTCCATTCTTTCTAAAAGTGGAATATGCGTCAAACAAGGGTAGTTATGAATTTTGTTTGATTTTTATTGAAGTTTAATATTTATATTCAATTTGAGTTTAACGTTGGATTAATATTGATCACTTTATCTCTGTTTTTTCTCTAACACTATTATTCTTTTGCTGATAACAAAATGGGGAGAGAAAAGTTAAGATTTTGTCAAATAGAATCAAGCAAAGGTCAAATAATTTTCCATTTGCATCTAAGCTTATTTATATATTTCTATTTGTATGCATATATGTAGAGGGAGCATCATGTAGAGAGGAAGCATTCAAATAGGAGGAGCAATTAGAGTATATGATTGATCAAATACATTTAACTCAGTCAAAATCTTAAATATATGTTTGTTATCATCAAAAGGGGGAGATTGTTGAATGTGCGCTTATATGATTTTTGTTTGATGATAATAAACATATATATATATATATATATATATTCATTTAAATGTATTTGGTAATGTTCTATTTTATTTTTCATAGATTAAATAAATATTTGTTGAATAAAATAAATTACACAGAATTTGAATTCAAACAGAAATTTTATTCAAACAAATATTTATTACATTTTTGAATAGTACAAATTCAAGCTCTCACTAAACATATACAATTTTGATTCTAATTACATCACAATTCAGTTTACATAATTTCTTCACTACATATCACTCACACTCGTAATTTATCTTCAACTTCATTCCAGTTAGAATCCAGCATCTGAGAAATCTGCAAAAATATTCACTAACGCAGTAAAATTGAAAAAGAAATATTTTTTCAATATAAAATCAAATATGAATTTTTGAAAATAATATTTGCCTCAGTTATTTGGGTTGTTCGCCATCATTTAAATTTGAATTCATCATACAACTTGTGACATACACAGCGTATCACTGTATATGCCACAAGGCCATGCACACCGAAATATACACTTGATCGATTTACAGGGACAAGTGAGCACAGGTCAAACCCAAATACAGGATTCAACTCACGTGCAATAAATTTAAAATCACGTCACGAGCACAAGGTCAAACCCGAGTTTTGAAACTGGATTCAATTCAAGTGAAATTTCAAAAATCAACATGAAATGATCAAGAACCAAACAGCAATGCATGCAACATGGACTGCAATAAACATCAGAATAACAACAGTGAATCAAGACAGGGACGAGCAACTACTATATGGTGATGCGGTTAACAATTACTAAAAGCAACAGTGACAATGAAGTGAATGCAACTACAGGAACTCAACAGAGATAAGATGGTCAGTCACCATAATAATGAAAATGTCAAGCTCAATGCACCTAAGTGACACACCGAACAAAGACCAACTCCAGAATCCATCAGAGTGCAAATGAAACATGTGCAGACAAATAAACAAAGGCAATAAAGGTCTGGGAACAAGGAAACATCAATGAATTTATAAACATCAACTACAAGCCCAAGTGTACAAACTGAAGACTGCAAGAAATATGGAATTTGAAGTGATATAACAGCAAATACCATAGTATCAAGTTCATGTCAGACCAACAGCTACATGAAGCAAATAACATGAATGTCACAAGCAAAAACACAAGTCGATGGCAAGCTACAAACACCAATGATACAAGAGAGGTAACAGCATGGTACAATGCAAATACATGGAACAATGCTCAAGTATGAAGTACTCAAACTAGCCAGTGAAAGTGGAAACAATCACAAACAATATCAAGTGATACAAATGCAGTCCGAAATACAACAGATCCTGGTCTGCAACTCGACATAAAGCAAATACACTAATACATATGATACAAACCAAGATACCGGAGAATAAGCTACATGAAGACTACTTGAAGTATGTAAACCAGACTATACAATGAACTGACAGACCAGTGAACCAGTAAAAGACCAAGACTCAATATGCAATGCAAACTATATCAAACAGTGACACCAATGAATGACCAATGAATGTATGTATACAAATGATCAGGTCAAAATGAAGCAAACTACTGAATCAAGTGCACCAGAAATATGCAATGCATGAAAACTTGAACAAGCCCAAATACAACAATGTGTAGCAGCAGTTTCAGGTGACTTAGGAAAATGTATAGAAGCAATACCAAATGCTACCATGGAATCACATGAACGAGTTCGAACGATATAAAAAACCGAAGTCACAGTAAAATCACCACAGAACAAGTCAAATTGGAAACCATGATAGCAAAGGCATTTGACCGAGTTAAAAATCAAAGCCGTGCGACGCAAGTGTCGGAATATACAAAATTGAAAAAGTCAATCAAATCATCAACGTTCAACAAATATCGATCGGCAGAGAAAATAGTTTGACGAATTCAAATAAGTAATATACGACGTAAATTTAGAAGGTCGAATCCTATAAATAGGAATCAACATCATTGGCAATAACCATTGATCGAGTTAAAGGATTAAAACCCCAATCATCATCATCGGCAATTTAAAAGCATCGGGTTCAAGCAAGTCAAAACCAGCAAAGCAAAAGGAGTAAAGTACATACCGAAATCGTGGACAATTAACTCGACCAAATTTAGGTAGCTACGAACAATATAATCGAACGAAGAAAGGAATCGAAGCTTCTGAAATCATTTTGACAAAGCGGCACTTCAATTTCAGAAAAGCCTTAATTTAAGAGCAAAGAGGAATAAGATCGAAGGAGGCCATTATTTTCACAGCAAAGTAGCGCAATGAAATAAAAGAAGAAAAGGGACGGCGCATGTTTTTCTCTCGTGATTATTTGGGCCGGCTAATTATAGAAAGAAGTTTGGTCTAACCTTTTATAAATTAGGGTTTTTTTGTTTAAATTGTTTTAAAATCTGTTTTTTAAATTTAAATTCTCTTTTAAAAGGTTGTATTTACTAGTCGTGTGACTAGGGGACATGCTACGTGGCGTAGCTTGAGAATTCGCAACTCAGTGGCTGAGTTGTGGCAGGCTTTTGAGCGTAGAGTTAGGTTTAGTCGACAGCTGGTGTCGCGAGTTTACGTGTGTAAGCGTCTGACTACCTAATTTTTAGTAGAAACCTTAGGGGCAGCACGTAGGCAGGGTTTTGCCGAAGCTGGGTAAATTCTGTGTCGTTCTATATCTGCATTTTATTATTCTGCTATTATCTGTGCCGCTATTATTCTGTGACCTGTGTTGAAATTATTTATAAGCTTCCGCATTTAATTTTTATAATTTAACACTATCACCCTATTCACCCCCCCTCTAGGATGAAATCGATCCTACAAAAATTTGGTATTGGAAGTAAATTTGATTTAAGTGTTTAAATCGATATTTTGAAATCAAATTTAGAATTGGAAATAAATTTGAAACTGGAGTTTAAATTTAAATTAATTTGAAATTGAGATTTAAATTAATTTGAAATTGGAATATAAGTTAACTTGAAATTGGAATTTAAATTAATTTGGTATTGGAATTGGTAATTAATTTGAATTGGAAATTAATTTGGAAGTGGGAATAAATTTGAAGTTGAGATTTAAACTAATTTGGAAATGGAAATTGAAATTGAAAGTAATTTGTGAATTGAAAGAAATTTGAGTGGAATCGATATTTATTCGAGTTGAAATCGGAATTGAATCGATTAAATCGAAATGGAATTGGGAATTGTTTGGGGAAGAAATTAAGAAGTTGACCGATTTGTTATTTTAAAAAGGAATATTTTAGTATAAATGATTTAAAATCTATATTTTTTAAATATTCAAACTATTTTGATCTTCCAAACTATTTTACTATATAAACCATTCTATATTCAAATTATTTTCGTTTAAACTATTTGAATATTTTATATTAAGCTATTTTTAAATATTTAACTATTTTAAACTAGTTTCTAAAATTCAAACTGGTTGAAGGGTAAATTGTTTATATTTAAATCTTAGATTTAAATACAAATTAGGTTAAAGTGAAGATAATAACCTAAATTAAATTCCAATCTCATTTTGGAAGTAAAATTGATTTATCGGACAAAATTGATAATTTCGAATATATGATGATTTCGAAATGGATTTGATTTTAAAGAGAATATATGATGATTTCGAAATGGATTTGATTTGGAAACGAACATGATATTTTGATATCAAGTGCAAATTGTTTTCGAAATGTAAAACAACTAACTAGTGTATAAAATGATGATTGGTTGTTGAAGAGACCCGGGCCTCTTATTGGCATACTCTTTGTCAATATTGAAACCACTTTGACAACTGTTAACGCGGTGGATGATATCCAGAATGTAGTGGTTGAATTGGCAACGTTTACTAGAATGAAGTAAGAGAACAATGATGAATACCTTGACATTTGTATCATAATTTAAATGACTAAAACATGAGCCTATGTTCGACAATTGATATTAGCTACCTCTAGTGACGTTGATCCCTCATATTACTATTGCGATTTCATATTCGATGGTGCACCTTCTGTCGTTTGGGTTGATTGTCGCGGTCAGCCACGGATGGGTTACGACCAACTAGAAAGGGTAAACTAGTAGAATAGTACGTGGGGCATTGTCTCACGTGCCTTGTCATATTTATCCCTATACGAGCCCATTACGATTTTGATTTAAAACCGTAAAATATGTTAAGGTGGGTCAATGTGAAGCCTTAACACTATTTTGATATTTATTTTACTGATAGACATTATCTATTATAGCGTATTATTATATATAAATAGTTTAACGGATCCTTAGGAGATGGAAAATCCCATAACATCTCTTAAGTTATTGCACTCATATTCAGTGATATTGATTTGACTTACATAAGAGTATTTTAGTCTTGACTCGAGTGTTTTGTCTTTTCATTACGCTCGGGTCAGTCTTGATTTTTTTCAGCATATTAAAGTCTATTCTTTGGAGGACGAAAACCGAATTTTGGTATGTTACTATTATTATTCCTTGCATCATGCTATTCTGCTGTATTGCTTATTTATCCGTGATGTGTAAATATAACTCTGACAAATGTGTATAGATTTTGATCAGATGTATAGTAAACAACTTTTGAATTTTTATTTGATTATTATATTTTATCGTTTCCGCTGTGAGATTCGGTGTTTTGTTTTCTTCTTCTCTTATTATTTTTCTTATTTGACCCGATTGATTATCTACGTTCCGGATTGTTTAAGTCGGACATGTATGGATTATTGTCGATTTATACCTTCCGAAATGTGGGTCATCATAGTTGGTATTAGAGCGAAGGTTTAGCGATAACCTTGGCTTTATAGGGATTGAGTCATTAGAGATAGGTTAATAATACCCTAGAATGAGTCTGTTTGAGCGTACATATATATGAGAGAGCGTACTTGTTAGTGTTATAAAATATTTTATATTGTGTTTACTTATCCGTTAAGTTGTTTATGAATTTCGGTTGATTTGCGGGACGCTGTGTTATCGACGGGGGTTTCTAAACACTTAAACAAGGCAAGTCGACATAATATTATTTTGAAAATCAAGTAAATGAAAAAATTCTGGCTAAATTATACTATATATAAGGTTAATTATTAATGAAATTACCGTTAGGCGATGATAATATTTAACTATCATTAATCATGAATTGAACTAAAACTTATGAAGCATGGATAATTAAATTGAATTGAAATATAATTACAATAAGAATTGGTTAAATTGACCAAGTTATAAATTAATTAAATATTTTGATAAATAGGTTATGAAAATTTGTATGAGTTTTTTTATAATATAGCTTATATATAGAAACGATTTTAAAAATTTAGAATTTAAAATTCGTTTTGTTTTCAAAATTGTTTTCGAAGATTTTAAAAAATTAATATTAATATTATGGAAGAGTTTTAATTAGAAATATATTTTGAAAGAATCTTTGAAGAAAATAAAAGCATTAAATCCGTTGATCACTGGAAAATAATTCTGGAGATGACTGCAACATCGCCAGTGTTCATTTTCGAGTTTCTGGGTGAAAATTGCTACCGAAAGAAATTTATTTTTGATTAAAATAGGTTTTGAGTATGAAAGAGAAATATATTCCAAGTATGAGAAGTAAATACGAAAAAAATTGTTTGAACTTATAATTGAAATTAGTATATAAGAAATAAGTTTGAAACTTATAAATTGAATTGGAAAAAAAAGTTATAACTTATAGATTCAGACTGGGAAGTAAACGGAAATTTTAAAATGGTTAAAATCTTGGTTAAGCAAAATAAATGATATAAGAAAATTAAATTAATCGAGTTAGTAAAATGAAATAAACAAAATATAGTTTAGCTCATGAAAGTTTAAATAAAATTGAATTATAATAAAATGAAAATTTGAATGAATAAATTGTATAATTTATAGATTTGAGAATTTTAAATTATAAATAAATTTATAAAATGGGAAATTTAACTTGAATAAAATTTAATAAATGAGCACTAGATTAAATTTAAATGAAGTTTAACTTAATATTAGATGAGTTGAATTGGATGTTAAGTGAAATTAGATAAATTAGTAAAGTGAATTAAATTCCACTCAAGACATAAAATGAAATAATCAAATGGATATGAACTTGAATTCAAACTGAAATATGGTTTAAGTATGTAAGAAATTGAATAAGAATAAATGAATGTAAGTAAAATTAATACAGTTAATTGAATTTAAATTTAAATTGGATATAAATAAATATTATGCAAGCGGAATAGTTAAATAGAAATTGAATGTTAACTAATATAATATGGAATAAATTATAAAGTGAAGTTAACTTAAAAGAAGCTTAAATAAAAACAAATTGCGTTTAAATTGAAGTAGATAAATAATATGAATTCAAACAGATAAAGTGAACCGATGAATTAATAATAAAACAAGATATGAAGTAATAATAATAACCGTTATTTTGTTGTATAAATTATTATAATAAATTTAGATGTTTTATAAATGATATTAGTATATAAATAAAAAGGTATACTAAGTGGAAATAAAATAGATTTAACTTAAGCATGGTTAAGTGGAATTTTTTTTATAAATGATTCATAAATGAATTTATATCAAATAAGTTAACAAAAAGTGAAACAATAGGAATTTCACAAATTGAATTAGCTAAATTGAATGTAAATGAAATAAATTTGAATAAATTAAAATAAAACTAAATTATGAATGTGGTTAAGCATTAGGATAAGCAAAGGAAATCAATGGAATGTGAATTAAATGTAAATGTAGATGAAACAAATGTAAATAATTGGAACAAATAAATTAAATGTAAGTATATTGAATTGAAATAAATCAAATATGAATGAATGAATATTGGATGTTTGAATAAAAATGGATTGAAACCCAATTTGTTGAATGTAAATTAATTAAAAGCAAATGAATTGAATATAATCCATTGTATGATTAATGAAATAAATATTAATTAGTGATTGTGAATCAATGTAAAATATATGGAATGTGGTATGGAACTAAATTACTTCTTAAGTGTAATTAATTATATGAATTATTGGAATGAAATAATGAAGTGAAGAAAGAAAAAAATGTAACAATAATAGAGTGTAAATTAATGGAATGTAAATTTATTAATATTGATACTTGGATGTAAATCAATCGGAAATAAATAATTGAATGAAAAATCAATTGAACATGAATTTAATTGAATAAAACTTATTGAATGCAAATAAAATTTAAGTGAATCGATTACAATGTTAATGTAATGAAAGTTAATAAGAAATAAAGAGTATAAATCAAAAATTGATATTGGATAATGTAAATCCACATGGTTATGAATTAATTGAATTAATTGGACTGATATTGATGGTTGAATGGTTTCTTTTATTGCACATCACTGTTATTACCGTTTTGATTGCATATGATTGTTGCATGTCGTGTATTTGTATTTATATTTATGGTTTGGATTCAAAAATCTATGATATAAATATCTTAAGTTGAGTTGAGAAAGGTACATACGAAGACTGTTTCGGGCGTATACGCGGATTTATTTGCTTTTGCTTGCTTAATACGAGCGAATTCGCTCGTATTATAAATAATAAGGTACGTATCTCAGATTAAATACTGTGATTTTATATTTTTTTCCCTTAGGGTGCATCATCATTGAGATGAGATGTATATGTGATATATATTGGTTATATTTGTTTTATATATTGAATTGTAAAAAAAATTCGATCATGCCGCGCAAAGGAGACTCTGCCGAAATTTTTAAAATATTCGGGAGTTAGAAAAATTTTCAAGTTTTAAAATTTTTATGACTTGTTTTCAGATATAAGTATATTTTCCGTAAAAGAGTAGTAAAGATTTTCTAATAAGATTGTAAAAGTATAAGTGATTATTTGAATAAAATCCATGTTACGTTAAATTCTTTACTTAACGCCTTTTCGAGGAAGAAAAGTTTTGAGTAGGGGAGTATGTAATGACCTGTATTTTCGACTATTTTTGAATTTAATGTAATTATTTGATAAACATGGGCATAAATAAAAATTTAATGATTTATTCATATTGATTTATGGATAACTAAATTGTTTGAAATTTAATATTGGAAATTGTTTGAATAATTTGATTTTGGATTTAAGATGATTGAAAATGATATTGAAAATTGATTTAAATTTTTTAGAAATATGAACGAAGATGGTTAACATTTAAAATTGGATTTAAATGTGGATAATGGAAATCTTGTATTTTAATTGACGAGTAAAAACAGCCATTTCTGCCACCGTTCCAGATTTCGATGAAATGAGTTTCATCGGATCCGTAATAGTGAACTATTATTGGATTTCAAGTTTCGTAGCGATCAGACTTGTTGTTTGAACGTACGAGCTTGAAACGCGTTGAGATTTAATTTCAAATTTAATTGAAATAATAGACTTTGAAAATCTATCTTCCACTTACGATCGAATTTGGCCTCAAAATTAGTTTCATTGTGTTCGCAACGGGGGTAAAATTTTAGGAATGTCAGGCGACACGTTTCGTTTGGAGTTCGGATTTGCGCAGGTTATATGAGTGAGATATTTTCTTATTTAAATATAAATAAAAATCTAAATCTGACTTACATCATCTCGTTCAAAGCCACCTCGTCCCCTACGCCTACCCGTACGCCCACTCTTCTCTCACCCTCTTCTTATCTTCAGATCGAAGGAAAAAAACAAAACAAAACTCGATCGGCGCAAACAAAAAAAAAGAAAGAAAAAAGAAAAACAAACGAGATCTCGTTCAAAACGAAATTGAGAAAAAAAAGAGACGACGATCTCTAATCGATCTCGTTTAGGCACATTGGCTGGGAGGCGCACGAGCGCGATGGCGTGCATGAGGAGGTTGCGACGGCGCGTGTGAGGAGGTTACGATGGCGCGTGTGAGGGTGGCGCATGGAGGTCCGATCGGCGGTGAGCTATAGGAGGCTTCGATTGTAAGAAAAACTATACAAGGTTGTCATGATTATTGCTTGAAGGAGAAGGATCATGTGGGCCTGATGTCGTACGTGACTGGGAGGAGAAGAAACGAGTTAGCGTGCAAATTATTTTTTATTTCCTTATTTATTTTATTTTTTCAATTTGTGTCATTGAAATTTAAATTATATCGATATTAATTAGATCATATCCTTTTCATATGGCATCCGTTTCAAACATGACGAGTTGTAAGGGAGTAGTAACATCGTTGTCTACAGCTCGGAGTGGAACTTTTAATTTATTTGAAGCTGAAATTTATTTTCAGTTCCAAATGGAAGGTGCGTGTTTTAACGCTCACGTTTGACTATTATATCTTATGATAGAAAATTTATACTATGAAATAGCTAGAATTGATCGATGGTTATTGGATAAATTTAATTTGACATTTAATTGATATCTAAATAAATTGATAAAATTTAGTTTTGGCAGTTAAAAATTGATTTAGGATTTTTAACCGCTAGTAAAATTCCCGATTCATCGAAAATTGGTTGACTATTGTGAATATTGATTGTTTGGAAGATTGGTTGAGATGGATGCTATTGATTGATATTTTGGTTGTTTGGATGTTTATTTATATATCATGCTGTCACCTTGTATATTATTGCAGTGTTTAAAACTATAAATTGAATTATTTCAAATAAATTAAGAAATAGGTTGAAATGATATATACCTATGACATCTACTTGGATCTATATGATATATATCCATTCTTGAAATTAAATTGAACTAATTATCCACTTGGCCATAGGTTAGAAAATTATATACGGACACCCGGTTGGTTAAATTAAATGATTTTAAAAGTTGTTTTGAAATTATTTAAATGAATTGACTTTATGAAATGAAATTTATGGAAATTGAATTATTTTGAAGTGTAACTCGAGATATTAAAAATTAAACTTGATAAACGAGATTTGTTTTAAATTAATCGAAGTTTAAAATTTAAGTTATAAACGGAATAGATCGGAAGTTTCAGAAATGGATTTGTTTTAAAGGATTGGATTTTTATTCGAACTTTGAATATTTTGAAAAAAAAATATGAAATGATATTTCAAAATTTTAGTTTAGAATTTAATTGTAATTGAAAATTTGGATTTAAAAATTTGGTATTGAAAGTAAATTTGATTTAAGTGTTTAAATCGATATTTTGAAATCAAATTTGGAATTGGAAATAAATTTGAAATCAGAATTTAAATTAATTTGAAATTGGGATTTAAATTAATTTGAAATCGGAATGAAAGTTAATTTAAAATTGCAATTTGAATTAATTTGGAAATGGAAATTAATTTGGAAGTGGAAATAAATTTGAAATTGAGATTTAAACTAAATTGGAAATGGAAATTGGAAGTAATTTGTGAATCGAAAGAAATTTTTATGGAATCAAAATTTATTCGAGTTGAAATCGGAATTGAATCGATTAAGTCGAAATGGAATTGGGAATTGATTTGGGGAGGAAATTTGGAAGTTGACCGGTTTGACTTTGGAATTATTTTAAAAAGGAATATTTTACTATAAATGATTTAAAATCTATATTCTTTAAATATTCAAACTATTTTGATCTTCCAAACTATTTTACTATATAAAACCATTTTTATATTCAAATTATTTTCGATTAAACTATTTGATAATTTCTATTAAACTATTTTTAACTATTTAACTATGTTAAACTATTTAAACTATTTTTTAAATTAAAACTGGTTGAAGGGTAAATTGTTTATATTTAAATCTTGGATCTAAATACAAACTAGGTTAAAGTGAAGATTATAACCTAAATTGAATTCGAATCTAGTTTTGGAAGTGAGATTGATTTATCAGACAAAATTGATAATTTTAAAAATACGATGATTTCGAAAATGGATTTGATTTTAAAGCGAATATATGATGATTTCGAAATGGATTTAATTTTGAAACGAATATGATATTTTGATATCAAGTACAAATTGGTTACGAAATATAAAAGAACCAACCGGTGTGTAAAATGACAATTGGTTGTTAAAGAGACCGAGACCTCTTATTAGCATACTCACTGTCAATATTGGAACCACTTTGACAACTGTGTACACGGTGTATGATATCCAGAATGTAGTGGTTGAATTGGCGACGTTTACTGGATTTAAGTAAGAGAACGATGATGGATAGCCTTGACATTCGTGTCATTATTAAAGTGACTAAAACATGAGTCTATGTTTGGCCATTGAGGTTAGCTGCCTCTAGCGACGTTGATCCCTCGTATTACTATTTTGATTTCGTATTCGATGGTGCACCTTTTGTCGTTTGGACTGATTATCAAGGTCGGCCACGGATGGGTTACGACCAACCAGATAAGGTAAACTGGTAAAATCCTACCTTGGGCATTGCCGCACGTGCAATGTCATTTTTATCCCTATACGATCCCATTACGATTTTGGTTTAAAACTGTAAAATGCGTTAAGGTGGATCAATGTAAAGCCTTAACGATATTTTGATGTTTATTTTACTAATAGACATTATATATTATCGTGTAAACTATTATATATAAATCGTTTAACGGATCCTTAGGAGATGGAATATCCCGTAACATCTCTCAAGTTATTGCACTTATATTCAGTGATATTGATATTTTAGTCCTGACTCGAGTGTTTTGTCTTTTCATTATGCTTGGATCAGTCCTGAGTTTTTTCAGTGCATTGAAGACTATTCTCTGAAGGATGAAGATGGAGTTTTGGTATATTACTATTATTATTATACTCTGCATCATGCTTTTCTGTTGTATTGATTATTTATCCCTTATGTATAAATATAACTCTGATAAATGTGTATAGATTATGATCAGATGTATAGTAAACAGCTTTTGAATTTTTATTTGATTGTTATATTTTATCGTTTCCGCTGTGAGATTCTGTGTTTTGTTTTCTTCTTCTCTTCTTATATTTCTTATTTAACCCCATTAATTATCTACGTTTCAGATTGTTTAAGTTGTACATGTGTGGATTATTGTTGATTTAAACCTTCCGAAATATGGGTCGTCACACATATACTTTCATTTCCTATGTTCAACCTTGGCAGTCCGTTAATAAAGTGCACAAAATAGATCCTACTTTCATACCGAAATATCCAATAGCTAAAGCAATCCAATTGGCTTTATCCTTTTCCTACTGGAAATTCAAGCACTGCTTTAACCATAAGCCAATACCCGCTTCATACCTTCCCAGAAGAAACTCCACTTCATATCTTGATATATCTTAGTTCCTCTTGGATGAATAGAGAACTTCGAACGACGACATTCCTCTAAGACTTCTTTCCTTATGTTTCTTACACTCGGAACACATAATCTTTCTTTCTTTCTCAACCACCCATTTTGATCAAGACTAAAATCTTTCAAGTCAACGCTTTTGGTTCCATCCCTTAGCGTCCTGATTCATTCAGCTAACACTAGATCATCTTCCTGTTTAGAAGCAATCCTTATGATTAACACTGGTCGGACTTCCAAATAAGATAACACAACAGTCTCTCCACTAGACCCAGCCTCGGATCTCCACTGCACTCTGCAATTTTCCAATGTTTCCAAATTTTTCCACTCAGCTATCATCGCAACATTCTGATGCTTCTTGCTAAATGCATCTACAACCTAGTATCCTTTCCCGGGTGTGTACTCAATTCCAAAATCATAAGCAGTTATAAACTCTAACAATCTCCGCTATCTCAGTTCAGCTCCTTCTAAGAGAACCAATACTTCAACAACTTTTGATGTACATATACTTCAAACCTTTGTCCCAAAAGGTAATGACTCCATACCTTCAATGCAAAAATCACTGCAGCCAATTCCAATCATGCTTTAAATATCTGGCTTCACGCGGTTTAAGCTCTCTAGAAGCATACGCAATCACTTTGCCTCTTTGCATTAGCACAACTCCTAATCCTGTTCCACAAACATCAGTATAAACCACCAAATCCGTATTCCCTTTCAGAACAATGAACACAGGTGCATGGGTCAATAAGTGTTTCAAATACTAGAATGTTTCCTCACACTTATCGGTCCATGCAAACTTCACATCCTTTCTTGTTAGCTTGGTCATTGATGTTGCTTTCCATTAAAAATCCTTAATAAACCTTCGATAATAACCAGCTAATCCAAGAAAACTCTTAATCTCGGTATCTCGGGTCTCTTCCAACTGTCCACTGGTTTAATCTTAGTTGGATCATCTGACAACTCTTTCTTTGAGACTACATGACCAGGAAAATTCACTTCCTTCTTCCATAAATGACATTTCGAAAACTTTGCCTTCAGTTGATGCTGCTTCAGCGTCTCAAGTGCCACTCTTAGATGAACGTCATGCTCTCTTTAATCCTTAGAGTATATCAAGATATCATTTACAAAAATCAATATTAACCTATCCACGTGCTCTTAGAAAAGTCCATTCATCAAATCCAAAAAGAAAGCGGGTGCGTTAGTCAATCCGAACGGCATAACTAACCATTTATACGATCCATATGTGATCCTAAACACCGTCAAGGGTATACTATCCTCTGCTACTCGGAGCTGATGGAAACCTATTGTGATGTCTAACTAAGAAAATACCTTGGCTCTATTCAATTGGTCGAAAAAATTGTCAATTATGGGCAATGTATATCGATTCTTTGTCATCCTCTCATTCAACTTACGATAATCGATGCATATCCTCAACGATCAGCCTAGCTTCTTAGCAAACACTGATGCTGCTCTCCAAGGTGAACTACTCGACCTGATAAAGCTCTTGCCTTCCATGTCCACCATCTACACCTTCAACTCCTTCATCTATGAAGGGGTCATCTTGCTTAGCAGCCTACTCACTTGTTCTGCTCTCGGAACCAAATCTATCTGAAACTCAATGGCTCGTCTCGGCGGCAATCCAACTACATGCTCAGAACATCCATGAATTCTCTAACTTGAAAACTCGACCCAACTCATCTTTCGATTCCATAATATTCAACAAAAGCATACATGTCACCGCTAGAACCTTCTACGGTATAAATAATATGGTCGCTGCAATCAGGGTGTCTAAGAGATATTTTTCAATCCTGGCATCGTACTCACTTCACCAATCCATCCCAAGAATAATCCTGAAATCCACAAAATTAAACATATGCGAACTACAAACGAAAGTATAGCCTAACAGGTCAAACTCTAACTAGTCACATCTCAACCTTAGATTTGCATACCCTCCTATTGGATTCGCAGCCCGTAAGGAAGTAACTAAATATACAGGTCTAGGTTTAGCTTATCTATCAAATATCTAGATATAAAAGAATGCGATGAACAAATATCAAAAGAACACTAACATACATGCCATGGATCCGAAGTGTACCTCCCAAATCTGCCTTTCCTTTCTCCTGAGCCGTTGGCCTCGAAGTACTAGGTTTCAATGTATACACCTTGCCTTTTCCATCCTTAGCCGGCTCCTTGCACTAGTTCTTGTAGTAACCTATCTAATTACACTTAAAGCATCTGATGTTCTTCTTCTCGAATGCTTCCTTAGCCTTCCCAGTATGACAGTCATTGGCAAAATGGCCCTTCTTGTCGAACTTAAAACAGACCCCCTTAGACTTTCCTCTCTTGTTGCTTCACCCTTCTTGTGAAAGAGCTCCCTCTTTTGACCCAACCTAACCTGGACTTCTTTTAACTCACTCTTCTCCTGAAAAACGAACATCTAGTCTTGTCTCAAAGCAATCTCCATAACCACATCACAGGGATCTCTGATATGCGATAAAGTAGCTTTGGCCAACTCGGGCTTCAATCCCTTGATAAACTTCTTGTTCCTCTTTATTATTATATCAACAGTAACACAGTCATACCAGGCCAACTCCTCAAATCTACTAGCATACCCCGGAACAGTCATCTCTCTCTGCTCTAGGTCAACAAACTTCCTAATTAAAACAGACTGCGCCATAACTGACATGAACCTATCTTGAAACCTCCTTTTGAACTCTGCCCATGTCATAATCTCCTCATCCACCGCCATAGTCACACTATTCCACCAGAATAAAGCAGCTCCCTAAAGCTGTCTAGATGCAACCGCCTGATCTACTCATCATTGAGCCTCAAGTTTACAAAAATTCCTTTCGCAGTGTAGCAACCAGTTTTCAACCTTAATAACATCCTTGGTTCCAATAAATGGCTTCCTTCCAAGCTTACTGTAATCTCCACTCAACTTAGCATAGTCGTTGACAATTAGAAATTTCGAAACTCCTCATTCCATTACTCCAGCAACAACTCCCGCCGGCATCATATTCATGAAAAACTGATACGTAGCTTCCATCCTAACCTGCGGGAATCCAGCTTCCACATTCTCTAACTGTTCTCGATCTTGGATTCTCTTGGCATTAGGTTTGGCATTCCCTTCGGTGCTTCTCCTTTCTGGGTTAACTCTTCCTCTTCTACCATCCATATCAACATTTAAACTTCATGAGATACAGAAGAATAACCTAACAAAGATAAGAGACTAGAGGCAAAGCATATAATATATATAGCAAATACAAGTATGTTTCTATAGAATTATCCCATAGCCCAATCTTACTCTATTTCCTAAGAATTATGTTTTCAAAACCATTTTTAGTTAAAGTTTTTCATAAACGTATGCTTTGATACCAAGTTGTAACATCCCGTACCTAGCGGCCAAAAGTTAAGCGCTACAGATAGTGCAGTCATCTATAGTATTAAATTCCGGTGACAAAATACGATATGCTAATGGTATCCATAATATCAAAAGCACTTGAATGTAAACAAAATCACATATTTCCAAAAATAACTTTTTGCTGATTACATTTCAATACAATATTCATACTTAAGTAACATAATCCCAAAACGTTTCTGTAACATCCCGCCTTTTCGTACGCTTTAAATCGACACATGTGCCAATTCAAATCATACGGAAGGGCGGATTGTTATGGGGTAAAAAAACAAGAAATGAATAAAACAAAATAGAATCTCACAGTGGAAGGATAAAATATAACAATCAACATACAGTTCTTGAAGCTGTTTACAAAATATTTAATTTTACTTATACAATATATATCAGAGTTCACATACCAATAAATATTAATGCAGCGGAATACAGTGTGTAGTGGAACCATATAATATATAACAATAATAATGAAATCTTCGTCTTCATCCTCTAGAAATAAAGTCTTTGATCCTGAAATGCTCGGACTGACCCGAGAGAATTGAAAGGACAAAACACTCGAGTCAGAACTAAAAGATCTTATGTAAGTTAAATCAACAGAAATAAATATGAGTGCAGTAACTCAAGAGAGGGTCGGGATTTACATCTCTTAAGGATCCATTAAACTATTTACTATGTAGTATATTTCGCTATTATAATAGTGTCTAATTGTAAAATAAACTTACTTTTAAATAGCGTTAAGGCTTTACATTTTCCACCTTAACACATTTATATATTCCAATAGTCTATACAGTACCGTAATCTCCCCCGTGCTGGGCGTCGTCAGAGGGCACTCCATAGGTATGGTACAAAAACAAAATCGTATAAGGCACGCTAGGGTAGGTGACATGGCACAACTAGGCAATGCCAGGGTAGATATACCAATTACGCTTCCGGCTCGGTGGTAACGCATAGCCGCAGCTACCGCCCACCTCGTGCCACACCCCGAAAAAGAAAATCAAAAGTGGCAACCGAATCAATCCAAAAGTCAAAGTATAATATCGAAGGGATGTGTCCGATCAAAGGTGCTACCTCATTAACCCGTCAGTCGCTCATGTTTTAGCCACCTTATGCCAACTCACGGGAGTTGGTCCACGTATTTACCTCAAAGGAAACGCCGCCACCATCCTACTTCATTCTGGAATCTCTACCGCGTCTACGGTTGTTAAAGTTGTTTTCGGAGTTGGCAAAGAGTATGACAACTTCCGATCCCGGTCTCTTCAACAACCAAGCGTTATTATAACACCGCGGTCTTTTCAAAATAGTTTATACTTTTAAAACAAGAATAAAATATCCATTTCAAACCATATAATTATGATATCATTTTCGTTTTAAAACCCAAATCAATATGATATCATTTTATTTCAAGTATATATTTTTTTCAAAAATCATAGTACTTTCAAATATATATACTTAAACCCATAGCTTCGAACATAATTTTAAATACTTAAATGGTTTAATAATAAGTTACTTTATAAAGTAAATCAGCTTTTTAATTTCTTAAATCAATTCCAAATATAGATTTTGAATTCCTAAATAAACCATTTAAATTTCCATATATTTCAAAGTTTCAAATATTCCACAATTTCAAAACTAAATTTTTATTCATATATATGTCAAATTCCTTTTACTTTGCTTAATAAATCCAGTATCCTTTAAATAGAACTTCCAAATTCAATAATTGAATATTCCTCATTTATTTAGACTAGATATATTCTCTTCAATCATCTTAAACTCGAATTTAGTTATAACACCATATTCCTTCTAAATCTAAATTTTAATAAGATTTTTTTTTCTAAATGAAATCTCAAATCAATTTCAAACTATCTCCTCAACTTTGATTTATAAAAAATCAATATAAACTCAATATTAGAATATAATTTTAGTAAATACTTATCCATAATATATTTTAATAAAATCCACTTTATTATTAAACTTACTTCATATTTAAACAACTTTATACATAGTTTAAAACCAAGAATTTAACCATATATAAGATAACCTTTATCAAATATCCAACATCAATATTTCATAAAACCGTATATATATTTCTTAACAAAACCATAGAAAAATTATTTCAAAAATAATTATATATATACACACACACATCGTGGTGCCTTATAAAGTTTTCTATCCTATGGTCAAGTGATACGAATATTTATCATTTCAATCCGCAATTTAAAAATAAAAATGCGGTTGTATACCATTTCAAACCGCAATCCCGAATGAGATGAAATGCATAATAACTTGCAGTTTGTAACAATATACAATACAACGTCCATTCGTCCAACATCATCCATCAGCCATGTATCAAAATCATCATCAAATTCAAACAATACATCAATATATAACAGGTAATAAATAACAGGCATTTACTGGCAGTTTATTATGCAAAATAAATTAACTGGTAGTTTATATGCACAATAAATTAACTAATAATTTAACTATCATTTTATATGCAAAAAATAAATTTAATTAGAAATTTAACTGGCAGTTTATATGCACAATAAATTAACTAATAATTTAACTATTAGTTTATATGCAATAATAAATTTAACTAGAAATTAAACTGGCAGTTTATACGCAATAATGAATTAAATAACAAGTAAATTAAATGAATGCAATTTAACTGAGATAATGATGAAATATATGCCAAACAGTTATAAATAAATTTTAAAACACAAGATAAATAAATTTAAAAAACATACGAAATTTTAGAAGTTGTGAGTGGTTTAAAACACTCACCTTTTGAACTTAAATTGAATTCAAATCCAATTTAAACAAAAATTCAACAGCCTCAGATTTTATCCAAACCAGCGTCAAACTGTCCGGAATTCCATACGAACCTAGCGGAAGAAACCGCGCGTAAATCGGATACCATATGTGAAAAATATGACAATTAAACGATATTGAAATAAATAAAATAAAAATAAACAATTATAACCTAACCACGTAAGCCCTAACTGAAGCCTCCCTTTCAAAAAACGCGATTTGCAGAGATGAAGCCGCCGTCATACGTCCCCCTTATCAATGCAAATTGCCACCGCCAAAGGCACCAAACCCAAATCCAACTTCACCCACAACCATGCCTCGCCGCCACGCACCTCAGCGCCCCACCTTGAAACTCGCGATGAAGCCATCTGCTCCCATGCCGAGGCACAATCCGGCCTTTCCTCTCCATTTTACGGCCAATCCAAATACCGTCTCGATACCCTCACCGTACTGATGCGTGCCGCTCGACGCCTCCTTTGTGACAACACTACCTGATCGATCCATCGCTGAAGATCTACCGTTGAATCGAAATTTGGCTTACGAACGGCCACAGATTCTTTGACGATTACCGGTCAAATGACAATCCGAATCTAAAAACTAATCACACCAGAAAATTACCGACTTCGAGAGCTTCAACATATATTTTTTTCAAATTTTTCTGAGGAGTTTGGATTTTTGACTTTGATTTTGAAATGGAATTATGTTGTCTGCCATTGAGGCGGAGAGAGTTGAGACATACGTACAGCCAAATGAAAATGAGAGGAATTAGGGTTTATAAAGATATTTATAGACAAAGTTGAAATAGGATGGATCGGATAAGATAGATGTACGCGCTAAACGATATATGGCCCGAAAAGCCCGTTTCGACTCCGTAACGAAATTGTGTCAACCCATATATCAAAATAGATGTTTTAAAATATTCCGAACGCGCTGGAAAATGTTTCACGTCCAAATTCCATCGTATGAAGAAGTTACGCTAAAATCAATATTTTCAAATTGATTTCATGATTTCAATTAAATTGATTTCAAGGCGTTTCAAGCCCATACGATCAAACGACAAGTCCGATCGATACGAAACTTGAAATCCTACAATAATTCACCGTTACGGATCCGATGAAACTTGTTTAATTAAATAATTAAAAATAAATCAATTAAATCTAATTTTTAAATTTCACTTCCATAACTGGAAATTTTATCACCTTTATTTTTGTAATCATTCACATTAATTAAACCAAATTTAGATGTAAATTTAGCGTTGATTAATTTATAAAATTCCAGCGTTAAATTTCCAATTTCATTATATCCACAAATTCTAAATTAAATCTTCAATAATCCCTATGAATTCACTAATCATTCTTATTATTCAATCCATTATGGGCAAATAGGTGAAACAAACATTGGGTTCGAAGCTATTACGTTAATAGCTTCCAATTTCTACTAAAATTTCAATTAACGAAATAATTAAATATTAAATTTCATTCATTTGAAATAAATCCAATTATTGAATTTTAAATTTTAATAAGTTAATAAACCTTGCTTTAAATTCTTTAAATCAACCAATGGTCATATTAAAATTAGAATTAGCATTAATTACATCTTATAAAATTTCCCCTTTTCAATTACAAATCACATCTACTCCAACTGCACCAATTTAGTCAATTAATCGTAATTGATTTCACATTAGATGCTATTAATTACAAATTGAAACCTCCATAAATTCGTTTGTTATTTTAAAATTTTGTTATTCAATAAATTGACATTTTGTGGGTATAATTAACATTGAATCTTATTACACTTCATTAATGTATTTATTAATTTATTTCCAATTAACGTGCTACATAATTTCTCTTGATTGCAATTTATTTCCAAATTTTATTTATTAGACTGAATAAATAGGTAGCCCATAAAATTTGATACTATTAACTTTTTATTTCATAAAAATGGTTTATTACTTACGACAAATGTTACTCTTTTTATTAATTGTTATTTTCGAATATATTGAAGTTGTCACGTAAATACATTTGTTAAAATGAGAAACCTAATTAATTCATATATTCATACAATACTTGCCTTTATTTACTAAAACAAAATCTCATTCCGAAATATAACAGTTACAACAAATTAATAGAAAAATTAAATAGTCTTACAACCGTTACTATTTCTTTGGTTCATTAATTATAATTAATATCCTCAATAAATTCATTTACTTGGTCTCATTCATTCTATTACACAAATTTCCACCTTATACATAAATTTTACGTTACTATTTAAATTTGCATTTACTCTTTCTGTTATTATGTTATTTTATTCCATTCTAGTTAATATTTTTATTAATGATTCACTAATTCAACATTTTCATTTGTTGCTTATATTAAACTTATAACCAAGTACATTATTTTCAATTAATTTCAATTTTATTCTAAATTGTTAATTTTAATTACAATTGCTACATCTAATTTCTAACATTGTATCACATTCCCATAAATGTAACATTTGATATATATATATATATTATATAATTTATTTCCAGTTTTATCCACAAATTAAACATGTAACTTATAGTAATTATAACATTCGTACCCAAGTGCATAATTTATGCTATTTCACTTAAATTGATTTTACTTCAATTGTCAACAATTGGTTGCTACCATTCATCCTTAAACTTTTATTTTGATATAAGTTATAAAATTTTATTTCTTTTATAAGGTTTTATTACAAAATCCAATTAAATTAACTCATTTATTTACCAAAATTTACAGGTCGTTGCACTCTTCCCCACTCAAAACTTTTTGTCCTCGAAAAGGAAAAGAAGGAGGAAGAAGAATTAAATTAACAATATATCTTATTCAAAAATATTAACTTTATAAACAAATAAATTTACAAAGTAAATGTGACGCCCCACCTCTATACCCACACTAGCCAAGAACACTACGGTGTAGTGCTGTCAACTAGCATGGAGAATAAGGCTGTTGAGGAGCGACTATCCATGTAATTGCTTATCACACGGTGGCTATAAATAATCTTCGAAAAAAAACATAGAAATAATCATAACACAAATCAGTCACAAATATCCATATCACAAAGGCGGAAGAAGATATCAATATATAACTAACACATGAAAGTGTACATCAGAGTAGTGGTCAGTAAGATCCACGATAATACAAAAGAATAGCAACACGTTCTATACAAAAGAGTACAACTATGAGTCTATATATCAAGTGTATACAACAAAAACTGCTAATCTAAACAGTTAGCCAAAAGTCAGAGTGATGAATCCCTGGGAAGAAGTCAAGCAGAAGCACTTGTAACATCTCAGTCTGACCCGAGTATTATTTAAGAAAATAATAAACGGGTCAGTCTAGCTATAAATATCAGATGACATGATATAACATAAAAGATATGGAATAAACATAAAATATCCATAATGACATACCACTATAAGTATGTAAATAATGATCAACAGAAGATCAATCAATAAGAGATAATCAATATCACAAGAATCTTCTCAAAGATTCGGAAAGGGCATCATACCCCAAACTTATACTCATAACAAGTCAATGACATAAATTCTAGAAATCAATGCAAGAAGTTCAGAAATCATAGAAAAGAGAAAGAGGCCTATCACATGACGGTCCGAAGACCAAGGGGAGCTACCCCACATGTGTGAATGGAATCACACAGATTAAGGTCCAGACTAATCAAAAAGCAAAAAGGTATGTGTGAGTGGAATCACACAAGTGGTGTCTAGTCTAACCTCGCAACAAGAGACATCGCACAGTTGCTAGTCTAAATCATCAGAATGATCGTCATGATCAACGAGAAGTGTCAATTACACTAAGCTAGTAAATATAGAAGTTTAGCTTCATGTCCCATAACCACTTGCTTAACTTAAATATTTACGAACAAACTGTAAATCTTCACTAATAAAATTATCACAAGAGGTTCAATCGAACAAGTCCAAGAATTAACCGACGAAGTGAACGCAAGCGTTTCATACCACTTGTTTTACTTAGTCGTTTAATTAGATTTCTCATTCGAGTGAGGTAAAGGTTTGTATATACTAATAGATTGGAAAACGGTTTAAGAAAAGAGCTTTGTTATTAAAAATAGAGTTGAAATTGTTTGTTAAAAGAGTTTTGATATTTACTACTAGTATTGAAACCTTTATATTATAAAGTGACAAAACACAGAAGCAATTGTAGAAACAATCAGTCACAAAAATCGCATACGGAGATGTGAATAAAATCCAAGGAAATCAGCTAAATGTTTTTCAGATAAGATCCCCTACGGAGGGGGGTCCGGGGGGGGGGGGGGGCAACCCCCCAAGGTGGGGGTGCGGGGGCAACGCCACCGCTTACGGGGTTCGACCTGCCCGGTCAGGTCGCGGGGGTCCAGGGGGCAGCGCCCCGTCCAAAACGGTACGACCTAGTGAAGACAAAATGGGGTCTAACGACCTAAGAGGAATAGAGTCGAGCGACCTAATGGTTGCGACCTAGGGGTCTAAGGGGTCAAACGACCTAGTGGTGTTCGCGAGTTAGCAGAAGCGAGCGACCTAAGAGAGACGAGCGACTTAAGAAACTTGCGACCTAACATTTGAATAGGTCAAGCGACCTAAGGGATATAGGTCACGCGACCTAACGGTTTACAAGGTCATGCGACCTAAGGAGACGGGGTCTAGCGACCTACGACCTAAGGTCTATACGACCTACGACCAAAGGTCCATACGACCTAACTCCGAAGACGTTAGAAATGGCCAGAACGACCTACGACCTAGGGTCCATACGACCTACGACCTAAGCCCGAACGACCTAACACCGAACAAGCATTTAGATGGCCCAGCGACCAAGGGTTAGGTCGCGAGCGACCTAACACCGAGCACCAAAAATGGCCAGAGCGACCTAATTGCAGAAAATTCACCAAAACGCTAAAATTGGAGTTTTTCGCCAATCCAATCCAAATCAAATGCTAATATGCATGCAAAAGTGATAGAGAATCATTCCCAACAGTCCAATATAGTTATAGGCTAGAATTGTGAGATAAAAGTCTCACCTTTGCACTAAAATTTATGAAGATGAAGCTTGAAAGCAAAGAGAAGCAATCCAAAGCTTGAATCCAATATCTTCTACTTGAATTTGGAGTTGAATGTTGGATTTGCAATTGAATTTATGCTTGGAGTTTTAATTTCCCATTCTCTTCACCATTAACGCCAAAGCTTGAGTTAGTTAGGAAATTTATGAAGAGTGAGGAGAAGGGGGTTGGAACTTGGGCTTAATAGGCTAAACTAACCCAAAGTCCAAAGCGGGAAAAGTTAGTGAAATTCCACTAACTCCAAACCTATCAATGTTTATACTTAAAAAGGTTGTAAATGGCATTTCGAACTCAATGGAAGTGGTCTCGAGTCCTAATTTGACCGTTTGCAGAAAGTAGCTTTTCGGACCAATATCTGATTAACGACAAAATATTTAAATATAAAATCGATAAATATGCGGGTTGTTACAGTAAAATAACTTAAAATAAAATATACAAATTTATAACCATTAAGTCTTTTATACTCAAATTAATAAAGTTTGGAAACATTTTCAAAAAAATTCTAAGTCCCAAAATTTACGGAAAATTTTGGCAATGTCTCCTTTGTACGGAGAGGCACGGGAGAAAATATAATATCAAATATAACAAAATATCACAGATAATATCCAAAATATTATATCCCAACATGGAAAAACAATATAATAACGCTATAAACCGTAATCCTAAACGTACCTATTAGTCGGTCAATTAACGCTTATTTTATGGAACCAAAAGCAGTAGCAATTGCTTTCATAACCTGTATTTCACTTATATAATCTGATAAGAGTTAGAAATTATATAGAATGAAATATTTAAGTTGTTCAACCACAACAAACAATCAATTCAATAACCAATTGCAATAAACGGCATACAACCTTCATACAGAATCAACAAAATTCAAACATTCATTCAAACAAACAAAAAAATTGTTCGGGTTTAAACTTTAAATTGTATGGAATGCAAAATAAACTACTTAGTGCACCATTTACTCAACAGTCTTAGATGAAACTAAATAGATTATTTATCCATCCAACCAATTTAAAATATCCTTACCTAAACAACTGTAAACCAAAACAAACAACAATTTCAAATAATAAATCAAGCTCATTCTTATAATTTCATTTACTACTTACAATTTTTTTTTCATTTTAATGTCATGTAAGTTTGTTCTTATTGCATTACATTTACGGATTTCCCGATTTCATTCATTCATTTAATGCTTATATTTCTATTATATTTAATTATAGTAAAATTTTAATTACAACTTACGTTTGTAACTTTATAACATCAATTCTTATAATTAAAGAATTTCATTAATTACCTTCATTACCTCAAATTTATTTCTTGTATAATATCTATTACATTTTCTTATTAACATTTCAACTTTTTATATCTTTTGGTAAGTTATATATATGCTCATATGGATGCAATAGAAAGTTACCCAAGTTTATTTTTATTTCTTTTTATTAATTAAATGTTCAATAATATTATTCTTTGTTTCATAGGTTACAGTTTCATATTACCTTTAATTTCATTCATAATATAGCATTAAATTTCTTATTTTAATTAAAGACTCCTATTATTAATCGTTTACATTCCATTTCACTCCAATAACGGAAACTACTAAGAAATCGAAAACTTAAGAATTAAATACCGGGTTAAGCTTCAATTCATTTCAAAATAATAGGTAAATGTATATACTTACAGTTTATATATATATATCCAATTATATTTAAAACAATTTTAAAATTTATATTTGTCTATCAAAAAAAATCTGCAGTAAACTACTATTAGTGGCATTCCCACTTCGAAACTCGAAAATAAATGTCGATGATGCGTGCACTCATCACCGAAATTATTTTCCAGCGACAGAGAGGGGAGTACATAGCTTATTTCTTTTCAAAGTTTCTTTTAAAACGATTCTTTCAAATTAAATTGGATATTTATATCAAAAAATACTTCTAACCATATTATCACTATATTCCCAAAATTATTCGAAACAAAGTTTCAAAACCCCGGAACTTAAGTTCTAAATTTCCAATTTTCATTTGTTTTATTTTCAACTTATTTCAAATATTATTTATATTTTCATTACCAAACAACCAATGTAACAACCAAATATATATCTTATTTATAAAATTTATTTTATATATAGAAAATATAATAGGCAAAATTATTTCATTCACCTATATTAAAACAAATATTTTGTCGGTTTATCCTATTAAGTGTTTAGAAATCCCTATTGATGTCATAGCGTCACATGCACCAACCAGAATTTATAAATATGAAACGGAACAGATTAACACAATATTAAAACCTTTTTGTAACACTAACAAATACGCTCTCTCATATATACACTCAGCGACTCCCATAGGGTATTACTACCCTATTAATAAAGAGTCAAACCCCACAAAGATAAGGTTTATCGCTAAACCAAAGCTCTGATACCACATTGTAACATCCCGCCTTTTCATACGCTTTAAATCGACACATGTGCCAATTTAAACCATGCGGAAGGGCGGATTTTTATGGGGTAAACAAAAAAACAAAAAAGAAATAAAAAAGTAGAATCTCATGGTAGAAGGATAAAATATAATAATCAATATATAGTTCATGAAGCTGTTTACAAAATATTTAATTTTACTTATACAATATATATCAGAGTTCACATACAATTAAATATCAATGCAGCAGAATACAGTGTGTAGTGGAACCATATAATATATAATAACAATAATAATGAAATCTTCGTCTTCGTCCTCCAGAAATAAAGTCTTCGATCCTGAAATGCTCGGACTGACCCGAGCAAATTGAAAGGACAAAACACTCGAGTCGGAACTAAAAGATCTTATGTAAGTTAAATCAACAGAAATAAATATGAGTGCAGTAACTCAAGAGAGGCTCGGGATTTACATCTCTTAAGGATCCGTTAAACTATTTACCATGTAGTATATTTCGCTATTATAATAGTGTCTAATTGTAAAATAAACTTACTTTTAAATAGCGTTAAGGCTTTACATTTTCCACCTTAACACATTTATATATTCCCCTAGTCTATACAGTGTCGTAATGTCCCCCGTACTGGGCGTCATCAGAGGGCACTCCATAGGTATGGTACAAAACCAAAATCGTATAAGGCGCACTAGGGTAGGTGACACGGCACAACTAGGCAATGCCAGGGTAGATATACCAATTACGCTTCCGGGTCGGTGGTAACGCAAAGCCGCAACTACCGCCCACCTCGAGCCACACCCCTAAAAATAAAATCAAAAGTGGCCACCGAATCAATCCAAAAGTCAAAGTATAATATCGAAGGGAAGTGTCTGATCAAAGGTGCTACCTTATTAACCCGTCAATCGTTCCTGTTTTAACTGCGTTATCCCAACTCACGAGAGTTGGGTCCACGTACTTACCTCATAGGAAACGCCGCCAACATCCTACTTCATTCTGGAATCTCCACCGCGTACACGGTTGTTAAAGTGGTTTTCGGAGTTGGCAGAGAGTATGACAACTTACGATCCTAGTCTCTTCAACAACCAAGTGTTATTATAACACCACGGTCTTTTCAAAATAGTTTATACTTTAAAAACCAGAATAAAATATCCATTTCAAACCATATAATTACGATATCATTTCCGTTTTAAAACCCAAATCAATATGATATCATTTTATTTCAAGTATATATTTTTTTTCAAAAAACATAGTCAATATATATACTTTAAACCCATAGCTTCAAACATAATTTTCAATAATTAAATGGTTTAATAATAAGTTACATTATAAAGTAAATCAGCTTTTTAATTTCTTAAATCAATTCCAAATACAGGTTTTGAATTCCCAAATAAACCATTTAAATTTCCATATATTTCAAAGTTTCAAATATTCCACAATTTCAAAACAAATTTTTTTATTCATATATATGTCAAATTCATTTTACTATTATTTAGTTTTGAAATACTTGCTTAATAAATCCAGTATCCTTTAAATAAAAGTTCCAAATTCAATAATTGAATATTTCTCAATTTATTTAGACTAGATATATTCTCTTAAATCGTCTTAAACTCAAATTTAGTTATAACACCATACTCTTTTTAAATCTAAATTTTAAAAAGATTTTTTTTTCTAAGTGAAATCTCAAATCAATTTCAAACTATTTCCTCAACTTTGATTTATAAAAAATCAATATAAACTCTATATTAGAATATAATTTTAGTAAATACTTATCCATAATACATTTTAATAAAATCCACTTTATTATTAAACTTACTTCATATTTAAACAATTTTATACATAGTTAAAACCAAGAATTTAACCATATATAAGATAAGATTTATCAAATATCCAACATCAATATTTCATAAAACCATATATATTTCTTTACAAAACCATAGAAAAATTATTTCAAAAATAATTATATATATACACATGTGGTGCCTGTATAAAATTTTCTATTCTATGGTCAAGTGATATGGATATTTACCATTTCAATCCGTAATTTAAAAATAAAAATGCGGTTGTATATCATTTCAAACCGCAATCCCGAATGAGATGAAATGCATAATAACTTGCAGTTTATAACAATATACAATACAACATCCATTCGTCCAATATCAACCATCAGCCATTTATCAAAATCATCATCAAATTCAAACAATACATCAATATATAACAGGTAATAAATAACAGGCATTTACTGGCAGTTTATTATGCAAAATAAATTAACTGATAATTTAACTGGCAGTTTATATGCACAATAAATTAACTAATAATTTAACTATTAGTTTATATGCAAAAATAAATTTAACTAGAAATTTAACTGGAAGTTTATATGCACAATAAATTAACTAATAATTTAACTAGATATTTAACTGGCAGTTTATATGCAATAATGAATTAAATAATTTGTAAATTAAATGAATGCAATTTAACTGAGATAATGAGGAAATATATGCCAAACAGTTATAAATAAATTTAAAACACATCATAAATCAATTTAACAAACATAAGAAATTTTAGAAGTTGTGAGTGGGTTAAAACACTCACCTTTTGAATTTAAATTGAATTCAAATCCAATTTAAACCCAAAAATTCAACAGCCTCAGATTTCATCTAAACTAGCGTCAAACTGTCCGGAATTCCAATATGAACCTAGCGGAAGAAGCCGCGCATAAATCGGATATCGTATGTGAAAAATATGGCAATTAAACGATGTTGAAATAAATAAAAATAAACAATTATAACCTAGCCACGTAAGCCCACTGAAGCCTCCCATTCAAAAAACGCGATTTGCAGAGATGAAGCCGCCATCACACGTCCCCCTTATCAACGCAAATCGCCATCGCCAGAGGCACCGAACCCGAATCCAACTTCACCCTCAACCACGCCTCGCCGCCACGCACCTCAGCACCCTGCCTTGAAACTCGCAACGACGCCTTCTGCTCCCAGGCTGAGGCGAAATCCGGCCTTTCCTGTCCATTTTGCGGCCAATCCAATTATCGTCTCGATACCCTTACCGTACTGATGCGTGCTGCTCGACGCCCCCTTCACAATAACACTACCTGATCGATCCATCGCTGAAGATCTGCCGTTGAATCGAAATACTGCTTATGAACGGCCACGGATTCTTCAACGATTATCGGTCAAATGACAATCCGAATCGAAAAAAATCACACCAGAAAATTACGCACTTCTAGAGCTTCAATGTATGTTTTTTTCAAATTTTTCTGAGGAGTTTGGATTTTTGACTTTGATTTTGAAATGGAATTGGATCTGGAATTATGTTGTCTGCTATTGAGGCGGAGAGAGTTGAGATATACGTACAGCCAAATGAAAATGTAGGAAATTAGGGTTTATAACGATATATTTATAGACAAAGTTGAAATAGGATGGATCGGATAAGATAGATCTACACGCTAAACGATATATGGCCCGAAAAGCCGTTTCGACTCCGGAACGAAATTGGGTCAACCCATATATCAAAATAGATGTTTTAAAATATTCTGAACACGATGGAAAAAGTTTCACGTCCAAATTCCATCATATGAAGAAGTTATGCTAAAATCAATATTTTCAAATTGATTTTAAATGATTTCAATTAAATTGATTTCAAGGCGTTTCAAGCCCATATGATCAAACGACAAGTCCGATCGATACGAAACTTGAAATCCTACAATAATTCACCCTTACGGATCCGATGCAACTTGTTTCGTCGAAATCCGAGTCAGTGGCCAAAACGACTATTTTTATATTAATTAAATAAATTAAAAATAAATCAATTAAATCCATTTTTTAAATTTCACTTCCATAATTGGAAATTTTATCACCTTTGTTTTTATAATCGTTCACATTAATTAAACCAAATTTAGATGTAAATTTAGCGTTGATTAATTTATAAAATTCCAGCGTTAAATTTTCAATTTCATTATATCCACAAATTCTAAATTAAATCTTCAATAATCCCTCTGAATTCACTATTCATTCTTATTATTCAATCCATTATGGGTAAATATGTGAAATTTACATTGGGTTCAAAGCTATTACGTTAATATTTTCCAATTTCAACTATAATTTCAATTAACGAAATAATTAAATATTAAATTTCATTCATCTGAAATAAATCCAATTATTGAATTTTAAATTTCAATAAGTTAATAAACCTTTCTTTAAATTCTTTAAGTCAACCAATGGTCATATTAAAATTAGACTTAGCATTAATTACATCATATAAAATGTGATGACCCGAAATTTTCAAGCAATTAAAGTCGGAATATTTAATTGATTTTAAGTATTCAATAGAGCAATTTTAACTTGAATTACGAATATCACAATTTATTTTATGATTAATTATTAAATTAAATAATTAGAAGTTGAGTAAAATGTTGAATTTGGAGTTTTGAGCTTGATGGAAATAAATTGAGGACGTATGAAACTTATATTGATATTACTGGAAATTATAAAGGTGTTAAAATTTAATTTAACAGTGGTTTGTTTAGTTTTAAAAATTTAAATCGTTTAAATTGAATTTAAAAATAGCCTTCCGAGGCACCGTCTCGGAATTTGACGAAACCAGTCCATTGGGTCCGTAATATTGAATTATTATCGGATTTTAAATTTCATTTTGATCGGAGTTGTTGTGTAAGCACACGATAAATAAACGCGTGGAAAACTAAATAAAATTTTAAATTGGTCGACCAGTTGAAATAATTCCTCATCGTCGTTTTTCTTTCACCTCAAAGGCACTATAGCAGCCAAGACAGCACGCCACTTTCTTTCATCTCCGTGTTCCCTCTTTTTATAACATCACGCAAAAAAAAATCACATCGCCTCTATTTCCAAATCACGTCGCTTTATCTTTCAGTAGAAGCCATTATCTTTTTTTTTTCAAAACAAAAAGAAAAAAAAGATCTCGTGTTCCCTAAAACAGATTGTATTCGAAGAAAAAAAAAATATAATGGCCGAAGCCGATATTCCCCTTTTCAATAATCGAACGGAATCTCCCCTTTTCCTCCACTTTTAGTTCGATGCCCAAGAGGAATCTCACGTCTCTCACTGGCGTTCAAATCACGACGAGTTGTAACGAGTTTCAGGAGGTTGCGTGGGGCCGCAAGGGAAGTCTGGTGATGATCTCGAGTCGCATGAGGCCTGGGATGACGCGATGAACCTCGCGACTTCTTTTGAGGGGTTCGGCCTTGTGGTGGTGGATAGTGTCGATTTCGCGGCGGCTTGGATTGTCGGGCGAAGGACTGAAGTCGTGGAAGGGTTGTGATGTTTCGGCATCGATGGTGATTGAGGGTTAGGTCTTGGTAAGGGGATTCGTGAGTGGATATTGGGGATTGTGGCTATATATGCTGTGGAGGCTGTAATGATGGGGTTCATATGAGGGGCCAGAGGTGGTGCTCGGGGATGGCGGGTCTCTGGTGGGGTTCGCAAGGTCGTCGGGTTTCAGGTGGAACTGCTTGGGGCGGTGATGGCTGCGTATTATGTTGAGACTGTTGGAATAGGTAATTGATTTACTTTAAAACTTGTTTAATTAAATTTTAGTTAGTTAGAAAATTATGATATTAACTGTAACTATTTATTTAAGAATTTATATGTATATGTCTACAGTAAAACAATTTTAAAATTTAATAAAGATATATATAAGTAAATCAGAAATTATATATGTATATATATAAAAGGAAGGATTTATAAAGTTAAATTTTTGGAGGTTATAAATTTGTTTTAAGGGTATATGTAGTTCACAAGAAAAATAAATATACATACTTACATTTTAAATTTACCAATTTATTTTAAATAGGGTACTAATATAGTTAATCTGTTTAACTGGTCCATTTAATTATTTTAACCGCAAAATAATAATAAATAAAGGAAATATGGGTTTAAATCAAATGATAAGTTAAAATTAAATTAATAGATGATAATAGGCCGATCGATTGGTTCAAATGTTAATAATTTGTAGATGTTTATTCAAGGTTTAATACCACAAGGGAAAACAAGTCAGGTTTGTATCAGATTGGCAAAACAAAAAGCAAAGGTGAGTTAATCTCACTCAGTTCAATTTGGATTTAAATTTAAATTTAAACGATTGAATTTAAATAATTGTTTGAATGGGTGTAAATTGGATGATGTGCTATAGTATGATATATTTTGGAATTGGCATATTATTGTGTTAACATCTGTGGATGAAGAGAAAACAGGTTGGAGGGATCCAACTGGACCCCTCAACATTTATTATTTAATATTCTCTGATGTGATTACTTGATATTCAATGTTGAATATATTGGTATATTGGATGATGTGATTTGATTGGATATATATTGGGTATACTGAATTATCAAAAATATATAAATTAGATTTTGAGAAGAAAATAAAAGAAGTAAATTTGTAAGTAGAATAATTATAGAAATGTGAATAAAATTTAAGAATGAATTGGGAAAGAAATAACGTGCCTTTAAAATTCTAGTAAATAAATCTTGAGTATAGAAAGGAAATTTTGAATAAACAGGGAATTAATGAATTTTAAAAAAATTCAATGTTATTATTTAAAAAGAACTAAACATTTATTTGAATTTTAAGATTTAAAATACTGGGAAGAATAAAGAAGACATTGAGATAAGGTTTGGAATTTGAATATTTCAGTTAAAGGATTTAAATCAAACAGAATTAATAACATTAACAATAAAACACATAATTAATGAATTTTGAAGGAATTGAGTAAGTAAAGAGATTTAACCCAAGTAGTATAAATTGGGAATCAACTTGGAAAATTGATTTAAGTGATTGAAGTTGGAATTCTCCCAGGATAACCAAGTACGTTTTCAAAGTAAATTTTTAAATATAAGTTAAAAGTTTAAAAGTTGTTTTAAAAGCAAGTTTTGGAAAATTTCTTATTTCTAGTATTTAAATTCTTAAGTAAGTATTCTCTCTTAATTTATTATATCTTTAGTTATTTAAAGAATGACTTAATATTATGTTTTTAAAAGTATAAATCTAGTTTTATATTTATTAAGTAACCTTACTTTCAAATATTCATATAGTATGGTATTTTTAATGAATTATTGATGTAGTTTTAACTTAAATGTTTTAAAGTATATTTCAAAGTAAAGTGTTTTAAATTATTTTAAAATCTAATTTTGTGCTTGGTGATTTCAGAGGAGATAGGAGAATATTTGGGAAAGTTTATTCTGGAAAGAAGAAGGGTTTTGAAACTGTTTTCAAAGGATTGAAAATAGAAATATATCTTGTGAAGATATTTTTGAGATTAATAAATAAATTTGGAAAATTATTTATTGGTTGATGGTTGTTTGTGAATATAATTGATAGTTAAAAAACCGACTATCAATATTGGACAATGCGTTGATCGTTTCGAAGAGATCGGGATCGAGATTTATTTCTCGAAAACCACTTCTGTAACGACCCGTTAAATTTGATAATGTTAAATGAATTAAATCAATATAATTTTTAATCTAATTAGAATAAAATAAAAGCCTTAATATTTTATTTGAGAAAAACGTAGTAATTTGTTATAGTAATTGGAATTTAATGTAACAATAAAATTTTATGATAATAGATTTGGATAATGTAATTTGTCACATTTTGTTAAAAGATTTAATTTTAAGAAACCAATATAATGCAATACAAAGGTGTTTGAAACGACTGTTGGGTTTTAAATGGAGTGTATATAAATAGTGAAAATCATTATAACCTCTTAATTTAATACGATTGTTTAATTAATACTAAAAGAATAAAATTTGAAATAGTATTAATGTAATAATAACTGAATTTAAGTGCAACCATATTTATGGAAGTGAATTGGATTTTTGTGGATGTTAACATTGAATAAATTTATTTAGAGTAAAAAGGATTTAAAAGCATGTTTTGGATAGAATGTTAAATTCATGGATTTAGTGTAAGTAACTAGAATTTAATCCTATAAGATTTGGAACTGAATGTATGAAGATAATTTTGTAGAAATAGTAATTAACAACTTAATTGTGCATACCTAATATAATATAAATAACAAAAGGACTAGAACTTGATTTGCCTAGGTATGTATATATATTGATAAACTATAACCAAGTGAGAAATTTGGTAGTAAATAGGGAATAAGTTGACTAAGGCAATTAGTAATTTAATAAATGAATGCATAGTAAGTAAGTGGAAATTTATGCATAAAAATATTTTCATATATAGTATAATTACAAAAGTTTACCCATTTATCTAATGTATATAATTGAATCTAAATTTAGGGCAACATTTTTGTTATTGATGGTGTAGGTGAATTTGAATAAAAGGGTAACAATTATTTTGATTTAACATTTATTGAGTATATAGTTAAGAAGGGCACTCGACGTAAATGAATCTAAATAAATTATTTTGGGTATTGATGTGTCTAGTCAATAAAGGAGAACTTTAAGGAAATAAAATATAAATGAATGTATTTGGGAATAGAGTTCTTGTATATGTTGAATAGTTATTATATAGTTATTAAGAATGAGCGTTACTTTATTAAGTATAAATATAGTAACAGAAGTATGAATAAATTTATAGAAACATAAGATTTACTTTAAGGTAATATTTGAGTGTAGACTTTTGGAATAGATTCAATAACAATAATCATTGTTTGTCACCTATCTTATTTGTTGTTAAGTTATGTTGAAATCAATCTCAAATTTATTCACTAAATTTTTTGCAGTTAGCGCAGTTTTGGCTTTGTAATTGCAGTAGTTAATTCTTTAAGGTGAGGTCAATACTAATTTTATTTTTATTTGACCATTGGTTGTTATAGACTTTAGAAAGCAAGATTTATATGTATAATTTGAGTATAAAATTCAACAACTGGTATTTATTACAAATAAAATGGAATTAAACGTAAAATATTACGTTATTGAATATAAAACGGAATTTGTGAACATTAGAGTGAAATCTTGAACTAATGTTAATAACGTTTTTATTTTAGGTGAAAGTTGAGGATATAAAGGTTAAAAGTCTAAAGTATTGGTTTTTGAGAATATAATTTATAAAATTCTTAAATATAAGAAAGTGCAGAAATGAACACTGAAATTTGATATCTTGTCAATTTTAGTTCACATCCAAGCTTGTTAAATCATTTGAAATTGATTAATTTATATAGGCAATAAAATTGGGACAAATTTTAGAATATTAATACAAGATTGGATTTTATAATTTATTTAATTTATTTAATGAATATTAAAAATAGCCATTTTTGTCACGGACTCGGATTTCGACGAAACCAGTTTCATCGGATCCGTATCGGTGAATTATTATAGGGTTTCAAGTTTCGTATCAATTGGACCTGTCGTTTGATCGTACGGACGCGAAACGCCTTGAAATCGATTTAATTAAGAAATCAATGTGAAATCAATTTGAAAATTTTGTTTTCAACATAACTTCTTCATATGATCGAATTTGGTCGTGAAACTTTTTCCATCGCGTTTAGAATATTTTAAAATACCTATTGGGATATATGGGTTTAATAAATTTTGTTCCGGAGGCTAAACGGGCTTTTTGGGCCATAGTTTGTGGCGTACGTTCATCCTTTTAGTCTATACGCTCTAACTCAACCCTGACTATAAATATACAGTTATAAACCCTAGCCACTCCTTATTTTCATTTTCTATACATACATCTCCTTCTCACCTCCTCATTCTAATTCTAATGGCAGAAAAAAAACCTAATTCCCAAATTCCAAACAAAAAAAAAATCAAATTTTTTTAAAAAAAAATTGCGGATCTGCAGCAGCTTCTGGTCGCGCTTCGGGTTTCAGGGGAGAAAACCCTAGAGCAACTTTGGGTCAGGAAGAAAATGACTCGGGTCGCTCCGGATCGTTTTGGCGAAAACTCCAAGCAGGCACCGGGGAATTGAGGCGGCGCACCGAAGTCGAACCTGAAGTCGACCCAGGACCAGAATTTTCCATTTTTCAAATTTTCATAACTTTTGCATACGAGCTCGGATTCACGCGCGGTTTGTTTTGCTGGGATCGTATCGGAATTTCTGACGTTTTGACGCTGGTTTGGACAAATTCTGAGACCGTCAAAATTTTGAGTTTAAATTGAATTTAAATTCGATTTAACTTCCAAATGTGAGTGTTTTAACCCACTCACAACTACTAGAAGCTTTTATGTTTTTTTAAATTAATTTTAGAAATGAATAGAAATTTATTTATGAGTATTTGGCATGTTTATTTTATTCATATCTGTTGAATTGCATTTAATTAATTTAACTGTTAATTTAATTAATTTATTGCGTATGAATTTACAGTTAAAATTTATTTGTTTGTATATGAACTGCTAGTTAACAGTTATATAATTTATTACTGAATATAGACTGTAGATTAATAGCTGTTAAATTTAATTTGAATAAAATTGCCAGTATTACCTGTTATGTAGTACCAAAAATAATATTGTTATTGGTTGATATTGATTGATGACTGCGATTTGGATGATGGATGATGTTGATGAATGGATGTTTATTGTATATCATTAAATTGCAAATTATCATGCATATTTCATTTCATTCGGGATTGTGGTTTGAAATGATATATAACCACAAAATTTTATATTTTTAAATTGCGGATTGAAATGATAAATATCCGTATCACTTGACCATAGGATAGAAAATTTTATACAGGCACCGCGGTCTATATATAACTATTTTAATGTGATTTCTATGGTTTGGATGGAATACGGTTTATAATAATCTTAAATTTTATATTGTATAAATATTATTCTTCCATATATATACATATGAAGTTGAAAATTTTGAAATTAAAAGGTGTATAAATCTCTTTATTAAAAATGGAAAAAATTAAGAAAATGGAGTTGATAATTTATATCATATGTTTAAATGTTAAGTTTGGAAATTTTAAGATATGATATTTATAATTGGATTTTTCCCAAGATAAATTGAAATGAATATTCTAGTATAATTTGAATTGAAAAATTATATTTGTTATTACTAGAAATTGGAGTTTTTATTTATTTATGGATTTTATGTGAATATTCAAGACTAATTAATAGAACATTCGATTTGCTGAAAGAATAAATTCCAACTTTAATTTTGAAATATTAATACTCCAAATGGATATATATATAAATAGAAATTGAAGTGGTTTTGGAACTTGAAAGTGATATTTAAATTTGGTTTAGACTTTAAATAAAGAAGTATATTTGTAAAGCCCTGGAAATAATTTCTTTACAAAGTAACCTTAAAGTTAAACCATTTATTCTATATACCATTGACTATCCGAACCATTTAAGTTTTAGAAGTTATGGTTTTAAATTATGAATTTCGAAATATTATGCTTTGAAAGTATAACTCAAATATTTGGTTTCCAGATATTTTAAAATTTAAAGCAGTATGATTTTGGAAGAGAATTATATTTGAGAAAAGGATATCATATTGTTTTGGGCTTTAAATTGATATCGTATTCATAATTTTGAAATGAAAATGTTTATTTGGTTTTAAAGTATAAACTATATTTTAAAATGACCGCGGTGTTATAATAACGATTGGTTGGCAAAGAGACCGGGATCGGATATAGACATACTCTCTGTCGATACCGAAAACCACTTTGACTAACCGTGTACGCGGTGGAGATTCCAGAATGAAGTAGGTGGTGGCGACGTTTCCTGTAAGGTAAATACGTGGACCCGACTTCCGTGAGTTGGCATAAGGTGGCTAAAACAGGAGCTATTCTCAGGCCAATGAGGTCATTCCTCTGATCGGACCCTCCTCTTCGATATTATACTTTGATTTTGGATTGATTCAGTGGCCACTTCTATATTTTGATTTTGGGAAGTTAGTCCGAGGTGGGCGGTAACTGCGGCTACGCGTTTCCACCAGCCTGGATAGCAATTGGTATATCTACCCTGGCATTGCCTGGTTGTGCCGTGTCACCTACCATACCGAGCCTTTACTACGAGTTTCTATTTGTGTCGTACCTATGGAGTATCCTCTGGTAGCTTCCCGATCAGGAGGTATTACGGTACTGTATAGACTATTGGCATTATTTGTGTTAAGGGCTATATGGGTAACCCCTTAACGCTATTAAAAAGTAAGTTTATTTTATAAATAGACACTATTATAATAGCGCAATATACTACATAGTAAATAGTTTAACGGATCCTTAGGAGATGTAAATCCCGAACATCTCTTGAGTTACTGTACTCATATTTATTTCTGTTAATTTAACTCACATAAGATCTTTTAGTCTGACTCGAGTGTTTTTGTCTTTTCAAATTCGCTCGGGTCAGTCCGAGCGTTTCAGGATCGAAGATTTTAGCTTTGGAGGACGAAGACGAAGAATCCGTATTATATTATTTATAGTTTTGCACCACACTCTAAAATTTCCGCTGAAATGATTGTATTGGTATGTGTAACTCTGATATTCATTGTATAAGTAAAATAAATATTTTGTAAACAGTTATCATGAACTGTATATTGATTATTATATTTTATCCTTCCGCTGTGAGATTCTATTTTGTTTTATTTCTTCTCTATTTTTCTTATTTACCCAATAACAATCCGCCCTTGCGTATGCTTTGAATTGGCACGTGTGTCGGTTTAAAGTGTGCGAAAAGGCGGGATGTTACAGTTGGTATCAGAGCTTTGGTTTAGTGATAAACCTTGGCTTTGTGGGGTTTGACTCTTTGTTAATAGGGTAGTAATACCCTATGGGAGTCGCTGGGTGTATATATAAGAGAGAGCGTATTTGTTAGTTTTATAAAAAGATTTTAATATTATGTTACTCTGTTCCGTTTTGTATTTATAAATTCTGGTTGATGCATGGGACGCTATGCCATCAATAGGGATTTCTAAACACTTAATAGGACAGACCGACATAATATTTGTTTTTAATATAGGTGAATGAAATAATTTTGCCTATTATATTTTCTATATATAAAAAAAATATTTTATAAAGATATATATATATATATATATATATATATTTGGTTGCTATAGATTGGGTGTTAGGAAATAAAAATATTTATAACAATTAAAGCTAGGTTGAAATTATAATAAATCAAATTGGAGATTTTAGAACTTAAGTCCGGGATTTTTGAAATCTTCTTTCAAAGGATTTATGAAATATAATGATTTGGTTTATAAATATTTTCTTATATAAATATTTAGTATAATTCGAAAGAATTGGTTTAAGAAGATTTTGAAGAAAATAAGTTTGTACTTTCCTCTCTGTCGCTGGAAAATAATTTCGGTGATGACGGCCGCAACATCGACTTTCATTTTCGAGTTTCGAAGGGAAAGGTCACTGTAGTAAATTCTACTGCAGATTTGTTTTGAAATTATTTAAAATTTTAATTGTTTAAAGGTAATTAAAGATATAAAAGTTGTAAGAAATTAATTATCTATTATTTTAAAGAAATTTTGGAATTTGGCCCGGTATTTAATTCCTAAATTTCCATTAATTAAATTGTTTAAACTATTTTAGTGGAATAAAAGGTAGGTAAAAGAATGAATGCTAAGTATAAAGGAAGTAAAATTTAACTTATAAATAATGGTAAAGATCTATTGAACAATAAATGAATTAAGAGAATTGAGATTAAACTTGTATAAGTTCAATTGCACTTTCTTTGACATAAATAACTTACCAAATATGAAAGGTTGAAATGTTAATTAAGAGATTTGAATAGACTATTATGCAAGTTGAAATGTTGGAAATTTTGGATTATTCTATGAATTGCTATTATATAAATAAGAATTTAGTGGTATAAACTTAAGTTATAATTGAAATTTTACTGAAAATAAGTCAAGAATTATTAATAGGTGATATGAACTTAAGTCAATAAAATGAAATTCTTAAGTAAATAAGGATTGATTGTAGGGTTATTAACTTAAGTATGTTTTAAATTTCCCCTATTCTAATATAATGGAAAGTAGGAATAATAAATAAATGACTGTAAACCCTAAGTAATAAATTAATAAAATTCCTTTATTTATAAGAATGAAGGTTATAAGGTTAATAATTTAGGTGTAACTAAGAAAGTTACTGTAATTTAATATAATAGAAACGTAAACATTAAATAAAGGAATAAAATTAAGGGTAAGTTGAAATTGTAATATATATAACGAATATATATTTATTGAACCATTAATTAAGAAAAAAGGGAATTGAAAAGAAACTTGGAAATTTTCACTTACACTCTTAGGACATATATAAACTTACCATATAATAAAAGTTGCAATGTTAGTAAGAAAATGTAAAGGGAAATCTTACAAGTGGAGTTTGAGGTAATTAAGGTATTCAATAAATTTGCTGTTAGTAATAAGAATTAATTGTACAAACTTAAGTTAAATTGGAAATTTTACTATATAAGTAAAGATATGTAGTATAAATAGATAATATAACCATTAGTCAATAAATTGGAATACCAATATAATGAATTTTGAAATAAATGGAAAATGAAATAGTAAGAAATATAGAAACCCCTCCATGAATGAAAGGAAGAAAATCAAGCCACGGAAGCATGAAATAAATGTACATTAAGTCATTTGGTTGTTGGTTTGAATTGTATTGTTTGATTTATGTTTGTTGGGTAAGAAATTTGAAGTTGTTGAGTGAATAAATAATCTATCTTTGTTCCATCCAAGACTCTTGAGTAAAGGATGCACTTGATAGTTAATTTCATCTCATACAAATTTCAAGTTTGAACCTAAACAACTATTTGTTTGATGGATTAAATGGTTGCTTTGTTTGTGTATGTATGTTGTTTGTAAGGTTGATGGTTGTTGAATTGTTTGGTTGATTAATGATTGAATCCACTTGAATAGTTCACTTTAAAATAAATATTTAACCTTTTAGATTATATAAGTGAATACAGGTGATGGAAGCAACTGCTACTGCTTTTGGTTCCACAATAATTAGCGTAATTGCCCGACAAATAGGTACGTTTCTGGATTACGTTTTAGCGCTATTTTATATAATTTTTCCCGTGTTGGGATAATATTTTGATAATATATGTAATATATTTGTATATTTTGATATTATATTTTCTCCAGAGTCTCTCCGTACAAAGGAGACTCTGCCAAAATTTTCCATAAATTTTGGACTTAGAATTTTGTGAAAATGTTTTCCAGCTTTAATAATCTAAGTATAAAAGAATATAATGATTATAAACAGGTATATTTTATTTAAGAAAATAAATTTAGTAAATTATTGTTTATAAATAATATTTGAAATAAGATGTACTGTTTTATTCTTCCTTCTCCTTTCTTTTTCCTTTTCGGGGACGAAAAGTTTTGAGTGGGGGAGATTGTAACGACCCGTTAAATTTGATAATGTTAAATGAATTAAATTAATATAATTTTTAATCTAATTAGAATAAAATAAAAGCCTTAATATTTTATTTGAGAAAAACGTAGTAATTTGTTATAGTAATTGGAATTTAATGTAACAATAAAATTTTATGATAATAGATTTGGATAATGTAATTTGTCACATTTTGTTAAAAGATTTAATTTTAAGAAACCAATATAATGCAATACAAAGGTGTTTGAAACGACTGTTGGGTTTTAAATGGAGTGTATATAAATAGTGAAAATCATTATAACCTCTTAATTTAATACGATTGTTTAATTAATACTAAAAGAATAAAATTTGAAATAGTACTAATGTAATAATAACTAAATTTAAGTGCAACCATATTTATGGAAGTGAATTGGATTTTTGTGGATGTTAACATTGAATAAATTTATTTAGAGTAAAAAGGATTTAAAAGCATGTTTTGGATAGAATGTTAAATTCATGGATTTAGTGTAAGTAACTAGAATTTAATCCTATAAGATTTGGAGCTGAATGTATGAAGATAATTTTGTAGAAATAGTAATTAACAACTTAATTGTGCATACCTAATATAATATAAATAACGAAAGGACTAGAACTTGATTTGCCTAGGTATGTATATATATTGATAAACTATAACCAAGTGAGAAATTTGGTAGTAAATAGGGAATAAGTTGACTAAGGCAATTAGTAATTTAATAAATGAATGCATAGTAAGTAAGTGGAAATTTATGCATAAAAATATTTTCATATATAGTATAATTACAAAAGTTTACCCATTTATCTAATGTATATAATTGAATCTAAATTTAGGGCAACATTTTTGTTATTGATGGTGTAGGTGAATTTGAATAAAAGGGTAACAATTATTTTGATTTAACATTTATTGAGTATATAGTTAAGAAGGGCACTCGACGTAAATGAATCTAAATAAATTATTTTGGGTATTGATGTGTCTAGTCAATAAAGGAGAACTTTAAGGAAATAAAATATAAATGAATGTATTTGGGAATAGAGTTCTTGTATATGTTGAATAGTTATTATATAGTTATTAAGAATGAGCGTTACTTTATTAAGTATAAATATAGTAACAGAAGTATGAATAAATTTATAGAAACATAAGATTTACTTTAAGGTAATATTTGAGTGTAGACTTTTGGAATAGATTCAATAACAATAATCATTGTTTGTCACCTATCTTATTTGTTGTTAAGTTATGTTGAAATCAATCTCAAATTTATTCACTAAAATTTTTGCAGTTAGCGTAGTTTTGGCTTTGTAATTGCAGTAGTTAATTCTTTAAGGTGAGGTCAATACTAATTTTATTTTTATTTGACCATTGGTTGTTATAGACTTTAGAAAGCAAGATTTATATGTATAATTTGAGTATAAAATTCAACAACTGGTATTTATTACAAATAAAATGGAATTAAACGTAAAATATTACGTTATTGAATATAAAACGGAATTTGTGAACATTAGAGTGAAATCTTGAACTAATGTTAGTAACGTCTTTATTTTAGGTGAAAGTTGAGGATATAAAGGTTAAAAGTCTAAAGTATGGGTTTTTGAGAATATAATTTATAAAATTCTTAAATATAAGAAAGTGCAGAAATGAACACTGAAATTTGATATCTTGTCAATTTTAATTCACATCCAAGCTTGTTAAATCATTTGAAATTGATTAATTTATATAGGCAATAAAATTGGGACAAATTTTAGAATATTAATACAAGATTGGATTTTATAATTTATTTAATTTATTTAATGAATATTAAAAATAGCCATTTTTGTCACGGACTCGGATTTCGACGAAACCAGTTTCATCGGATCCGTATCGGTGAATTATTATAGGGTTTCAAGTTTCGTATCAATTGGACCTGTCGTTTGATCGTACGGACGCGAAACGCCTTGAAATCGATTTAATTAAGAAATCAATTTGAAATCAATTTGGAAATTTTGTTTTCAACATAACTTCTTCATACGATCGAATTTGGTCGTGAAACTTTTTCCATCGCGTTCAGAATATTTTAAAATACCTATTTGGATATATGGGTTTAATAAATTTTGTTCCGGAGGCTAAACGGGCTTTTTGGGCCATAGTTTGTGGCGTACGTTCATCCTTTTAGTCTATACGCTCTAACTCAACCCTAACTATAAATATACAGTTATAAACCCTAGCCACTCCTTATTTTCATTTTCTATACATACATCTCCTTCTCACCTCCTTATTCTAATTCTAATGGCAGAAAAAAAACCTAATTCCCAAATTCCAAAAAAAAAAAAAATCAAATTTTTTTAAAAAAAAATTGCGGATCTGCAGCAGCTTCTGGTCGCGCTTCGGGTTTCAGGGGAGAAAACCCTAAAGCAACTTCGGGTCAGGAAGAAAATGACTCGGGTCGCTCTGGATCGTTTTGGCGAAAACTCCAAGCAGGCACCGGGGAATTGAGGCGGCGCACCGAAGTCGAACCCGAAGTCGACCCAGGACCAGAATTTTCCATTTTTCAAATTTTCATAACTTTTGCATACGAGCTCGGATTCACGCGCGGTTTGTTTTGCTGGGATCGTATCGGAATTTCTGACGTTTTGACGCTGGTTTGGACAAATTCTGAGACCGTCAAAATTTTGAGTTTAAATTGAATTTAAATTCGATTTAAATTCCAAATGTGAGTGTTTTAGCCCACTCACAACTACTAGAAGCTTTTATGTTTTTTTAAATTAATTTTAGAAATGAATAGAAATTTATTTATGAGTATTTGGCATGTTTATTTTATTCATATCTGTTGAATTGCATTTAATTAATTTAACTGTTAATTTAATTAATTTATTGCGTATGAATTTACAGTTAAAATTTATTTGTTTGTATATGAACTGCTAGTTAACAGTTATATAATTTATTACTGAATATAGACTGTAGATTAATAGCTGTTAAATTTAATTTGAATAAAATTGCCAGTATTACCTGTTATGTAGTACCAAAAATAATATTGTTATTGGTTGATATTGATTGATGACTGCGATTTGGATGATGGATGATGTTGATGAATGGATGTTTATTGTATATCATTAAATTGCAAATTATCATGCATATTTCATTTCATTCGGGATTGTGGTTTGAAATGATATATAACCACAAAATTTTATATTTTTAAATTGCGGATTGAAATGATAAATATCCGTATCACTTGACCATAGGATAGAAAATTTTATACAGGCACCGCGGTCTATATATAACTATTTTAATGTGATTTCTATGGTTTGGATGGAATACGGTTTATAATAATCTTAAATTTTATATTGTATAAATATTATTCTTCCATATATATACATATGAAGTTGAAAATTTTGAAATTAAAAGGTGTATAAATCTCTTTATTAAAAATGGAAAAAATTAAGAAAATGGAGTTGATAATTTATATCATATGTTTAAATGTTAAGTTTGGAAATTTTAAGATATGATATTTATAATTGGATTTTTCCCAAGATAAATTGAAATGAATATTCTAGTATAATTTGAATTGAAAAATTATATTTTTTATTACTAGAAATTGGAGTTTTTATTTATTTATGGATTTTATATGAATATTCAAGACTAATTAATAGAACATTCGATTTGCTGAAAGAATAAATTCCAACTTTAGTTTTGAAATATTAATACTCCAAATGGATATATATATATAAATAGAAATTGAAGTGGTTTTGGAACTTGAAAGTGATATTTAAATTTGGTTTAGACTTTAAATAAAGAAGTATATTTGTAAAGCCCTGGAAATAATTTCTTTACAAAGTAACCTTAAAGTTAAACCATTTATTCTATATACCATTGACTATCCGAACCATTTAAGTTTTAGAAGTTATGGTTTTAAATTATGAATTTCGAAATATTATGCTTTGAAAGTATAACTCAAATATTTGGTTTCCAGATATTTTAAAATTTAAAGCAGTATGATTTTGGAAGAGAATTATATTTGAGAAAAGGATATCATATTGTTTTGGGCTTTAAATTGATATCGTATTCATAATTTTGAAATGAAAATGTTTATTTGGTTTTAAAGTATAAACTATATTTTAAAATGACCGCGGTGTTATAATAACGATTGGTTGGCAAAGAGACCGGGATCGGATATAGACATACTCTCTGTCGATACCGAAAACCACTTTGACTAACCGTGTACGCGGTGGAGATTCCAGAATGAAGTAGGTGGTGGCGACGTTTCCTGTAAGGTAAATACGTGGACCCGACTTCCGTGAGTTGGCATAAGGTGGCTAAAACAGGAGCGATTCTCAGGCCAATGAGGTCATTCCTCTGATCGGACCCTCCTCTTCGATATTATACTTTGATTTTGGATTGATTCAGTGGCCACTTCTATATTTTGATTTTGGGAAGTTAGTCCGAGGTGGGCGGTAACTGCGGCTACGCGTTTCCACCAGCCTGGATAGCAATTGGTATATCTACCCTGGCATTGCCTGGTTGTGCCGTGTCACCTACCATACCGAGCCTTTACTACGAGTTTCTATTTGTGTCGTACCTATGGAGTATCCTCTGGTAGCTTCCCGATCAGGAGGTATTACGGTACTGTATAGACTATTGGCATTATTTGTGTTAAGGGCTATATGGGTAACCCCTTAACGCTATTAAAAAGTAAGTTTATTTTATAAATAGACACTATTATAATAGCGCAATATACTACATAGTAAATAGTTTAACGGATCCTTAGGAGATGTAAATCCCGAACATCTCTTGAGTTACTGTACTCATATTTATTTCTGTTAATTTAACTCACATAAGATCTTTTAGTCTGACTCGAGTGTTTTTGTCTTTTCAAATTCGCTCGGGTCAGTCCGAGCGTTTCAAGATCGAAGATTTTAGCTTTGGAGGACGAAGACGAAGAATCCATATTATATTATTTATAGTTTTGCACCACACTCTAAAATTTCCGCTGAAATGATTGTATTGGTATGTGTAACTTTGATATTCATTGTATAAGTAAAATAAATATTTTGTAAACAGTTATCATGAACTGTATATTGATTATTATATTTTATCCTTCCGCTGTGAGATTCTATTTTGTTTTATTTCTTCTCTGTTTTTCTTATTTACCCCATAACAATCCGCCCTTGCGTATGCTTTGAATTGGCACGTGTGTCGGTTTAAAGTGTGCGAAAAGGCGGGATGTTACAACTTCGATCCAGTTTGTACGATTCGTGTAAACGATTGTGGATGCGAAGATGGAGCAGTGAAGTGCAAGGGCTAGCCGCTACTAATCCTGAGGATATTTCCAAAATGGATGTAGTAGGAATAGTGCCTTCGGTTCCGTTCGAACCCGGGACGGACTTGTATGGATGAATGCTTGCGAAACATCGTCAGCTGGACGATGGGCATTCTAAGGGATATATTATAAAATGGTAACGCTTAGCCTCAAGCCTCATCAAATGGGAATGACTGAAAAATGAAAATCAGGGGTTATGCAGCAAGGTAGGTGGGTAGCACCCAAGCAGGGTCAGGTCATCCCTGTCTAGATGTCCCTTTTTATTTCGGCTTAGTGGGTGGTTGCTGATCCCAACCGTGGGGTGATCTCACCCGGGATTATCTAGTAAGGGGTAGTCCCGACCTTGTGTTGTAGGGGAGCGGGCGTACTCCTCGGTACGGTGATCTAGGCCACGTACTGTGACAGGTGGTACCCCAGTGCCTAGTCATTAGTTGGAAATCCATTCTCCCTACGAGCCTTGTACGAGTTTTGTTTGTATTACTCACTCTGTGGCTAGTAGCTGGAATTTAATAGATGTAACAATTTCGGCTATTTTATAAGTATTTGTATATAGACCCTATTATAATATCAGAGGATTTCTATAAAAATTGTTTTAGCTATCGTAAGGTAAAAAGCTGACATGTTTATTTGTGGCGTGGTCTTACGAGATGCTTTTGTTTTCAAAGGATTTTTGAAACTTTAATAATCAATTGGGTGTGATTTTCTCACGCTGGTATTCCAGACTGACTCGGGTGTTATTTAACTGTAATGCTCGGGTCAGACCGAGTATTATAGGATATAGGATATGACGCTATGGAGCTCAGGAGACGAGCTGGATGGGGATACGTACTCTCGTACATATATATATATATATATATATATATATATATATATATATATATATATGTTTATATTTTCCGCTGTGTTGAGTTGTTGTGTATCCATTTTTATGTTATTGATGTGAGCTGTGATTGATGTACTCTGATGATGTAATATATAAACATCTATATCTGATTTGTTTTGTGTAAAGATAATTTATTATCTATTATATTTTATTCCGCTGCGATGGTCAGACTCTGATGTTGATTTCTATTTTCTTCTTCTACCTCTTCTTCTTTAAAACCAAATGGTTCGTATTTCTGTGCAACTTGAGTTGATTGTGGTAGAATAATGTTGACTCAAGGGGTATGGATTTGCGGGTCGTTACATAAAATTTCCCCTTTTCAATTACAAATCACATCTACTCCAACTGCACCAATTTATTCAATTAATCGTAATTGATTTCACATTAGATGTTATTAATTACAAATTGAAACCTCTATAAATTCGTTTATTATTTTAAAATCTTGCTATTCAATAAATTGACATTTTGTGGGTATAATTAACATTGAATCATATTACACTTTGTTAATGTATTTATTAATTTATTTCCAATTAACGTGCTACATAATTTATCTTAATTGCAATTTATTTCCAAATTTTATTTAATAGACTGAATAAATAAGTAGCCCGTAAAATTTGATACTATTAACTTTTTATTTCATAAAAAAAAGGTTTATTGCTTACGAAAAATGTTACCCTTTTTATTAATTATTATTTCCGACTATATTGAAGTTGCCACCTAAATACATTTGTTAAAGTTAGAAACCCAATTAATTCATATATTCATACAATACTTGCCTTTATTTACTGAAATAAAATCTCCTTCCCGAATATAGTAGTTACAACAAATTAATAGAAAAATTAAATAGTATTACGAACATTACTATTTCTTTGGCTCATTAATTATAATTAATATCCTCAATAAATTCATTTACTTGGTCTCATGCATTCTATTACACAAATTTCCACCTTATACATAAATTGTACGTTACTATTTAAATTTGCATTCACTCTTTCTATTATTATATTAATTTTATTCCATTCTAGTTAATATTTTTATTAACGATTCACTAATTCAACATTTTCATTTGTTGCTTATATTAAACTTATAACACGGTAAGACAATTTACATTATTTTCAATTAATTTCAATTTTATTCTAAATTGTTAATTTTAATTACAATTGTTACATCTAATTTCTAACATTGTATCACATTCCCATAAATGTAACATTTAATATATATATATATATATATATATATATATATATATATATATTCTAAAATTTATTTCCAATTTCATCCACAAATTAAACATGTAACTTATAGTAATTATAACATTTGTACCCAAGTGCATAATTTATGCTATTTCACTTAAGTTGATTTTACTTCAATTGTCAACAATTGGTTGCTACCATTCATCCTTAAACTTTTATTTCGATATAAATTATAAAATTTTATTTCTTTTCTAAGATTTAATTACAGAATCCAATTAAATTAGCTCATTTATTTACCAAAATTTACGGGTCGTTACAATTTCATAGGAAACGATCAAATATAATTTACAATAATATGCCAAGAGCGACATACGACGATGCCCGTTTGGTTGATAAGTGAAATATAGTCATATCCAACTTAATATACAAAATGGAATATATAGCTATCTGACAGCCACCTTCTCGTCTTTAGAAGCCTTATTCGCTAAAACAACAAAACCAAAAAATCTTAACCCTTAGCCTGCTCAAATCAATTTTGAGCATTCGAAAGTTTAGGGAAAAACAAAAACTTCGAGTCAGACATAAAGCCTGGTGTGAATAATATTGATCACTCTATTAATTTAAGTTAATTGAGATTATGCCATTTAGCGGAACAGGGTTCCCCTCACTAACATTCTTTTAAGACATATCTTTTGAAAATCTTTTCCAATAACCAAAACAGGTTAAAAACTATAAAGCATCATTATGTAAATATATATATATATATATATATATATACTGGTAATAAATAAACTATCTATTCAAACGCATTAGTGTTGTTTGGCTAACTATTAACATTTGATTGACTTGGACCTACCAGAAAATATATCGAAATTTTATCTAACCACTATTAGACACTCTTTTTCTGGATGGTTTTTCCATAACTATCTATTAGACACTTCTCTTTTGGACGGTCTGTTCTTATCTTATCATCTCCCAGGCTCACCTAATCCTAATGGCTTTGCGAGCTCACCAATAATCTATCTGTATACAAACCTATATTATTTTCTCTATATAGTCATAATTTTAGTCTTACCTGTGACAAAGCCCTACACACTGGAATTTTGGACTAAATTGGCTGGGGCTAATAGCTAATGTATAGGGCGTGATTCTATACCAGTCCCGTCTGGTTTTCTAATATCTAATCATTTTACTTATGGATCCCTTTTCAAAATTTTCCTTAAAAACCTTTTCAAAATGATCTAAAACCTTTAAATCAACTGAACAAGAAAAACATATAATCTCTATGCTTTACTCAAAATCACCTTTCCATGTTACATATGCTTTACTCAAATCTTAGTTGATGAAAACATTAAATTCTTTGAAAGTTCCCCTTTGATTCGAAAGTACCCTTTTCGAAACCTTTGAAAGTACCACTTTCTAAATCTTTAAAAGTATCCCTGTCAAAACCATTGAAAATGTCCATTTGTAAACCAAGTAAAAACCTTTTCTTTTATGTAGGCCAAAAGGCCGAATCCTTCCCTTCGAAACCATTCTCAAACCCTTTCGAATTCATTGTAAATCCTTCCTTTCGAAAGCTTTAAAACATTAGAAATCTTTCTTTTAAAACTTTTAAACTTTTCCTTTCGAAGCCTTTGGAAAACATTTTCTTTCAACTATTTCAAACTCAAAAAAGCTATAACTTTCGACTCCTTCGAAACCTTTAGAAAGCCACCCCTTCGAAACCTCTCTTTAAAACCCTTCGAAAGCTTTAAATCTAAACCTTTCGAAAGCACTTAGGTTCAATTTTAAAACATGTGGATAACTCCTTTTGAAACCATTGAAAACTGACTCTTTCGAAATCATTTTGGGTTATACTTTGATTGAGAAAAAGGGTCATTAAACCATTTAAGTCAAATGTCATTCTTTCGAAAACATTTCCTAAGTAAAGAATTGATAGTGTTGTAACGACCCGGAATTTGACAACCTCAAAATATAAAATTTAAAGTGATTTTAAATATTAAATATAAAAGGTTTTATGATTTAAATAATATTAGATGGGATTTGGAAATATAAAAATACATAAAAATAGTAATAATTGCTTGAATCGACAAAAGGGACAAAATTCTGATTTTAGAAAAGTAAGTTTAAATGGTTTAATAAATTATTTTAATTTATTTATGAGTTTTTATATTTTTAAATAATATTATATAGATTTATTTTTAAATTTGGTTTACAAAAATAAGTAGTTTTACTAAAACGTCAAAAAGTGGCCGTAAAACATTTTGTCAAAAAATCAACGTTTTATCGATTTAATTTGTCGTAACTTTGTTGCATCTTTGTTTTCTTATATATGAATATATATTCAAATAGTATAAGTATTAATTAATTAACTAATCAAATTTACTTTATTTAACATACTTAAAATTTTTAAAATGTAACTAACAAAAAGTAAGCATAAAAAGACAAAAAAGTGTTATAAAGGTCAAAAAGTGAACATCAAATCAAACAAACATAATTATTATATTCTTTACTTAATGCTTAAGTGAAAATAACACAAAGTAATGATTTAAAATGTGTTGTTAAGTATTGAGGAAATTAGTTAGCTTTAAGTATAAGTAAAGGGTATTTTGGTCTTTTTACAAAATACTATTTTAATCCAAATATTTTCCTATAAATATCAACTCACCTTCTCACTTTTTCATGATTTTCTTCTTCCTTTTCTAAGATATTTCTCACTTCCATTAATGGCTTCTTACCCTAACAAAGCTATGCAAAAATCAAAATCAAAAGCAAACTAAAGTAATATCCATCCAACTTGGCCAAAACATCACCAAAAACCCCCTCTTTCCTTTAATTACTCATGGCCTTCCCCCTCTCCTTGCAAACCCGACCCCCTCCACTTCCAAAGGTCAACACCTGAACCTGCTTACCCCTTGCACAAGCAAGCCAAGCCACTTCTAAGATTTTAAAGCGAGCGTTTGTGAGCATTCGACGATCGTTAGTAAGTTAGGAACGTGTTAAAGTAAGTTCATTTGCAACTAATGCGAGAACTCTTATTTATAATTAGTTGTGATTTTGTGATATGTCTGTTTGAATGTTTTCTTATGATATTGATTTCTATGTGTTGTTTATTTCCTGTAAATATTGAAACAAGTCACGATATACACGACATTGATTTACATGGAAAACACCTTCCAAAATAAACTGAAAAGTGATATGGAATCATTTAATGCTCTCCAAAATGATTAAAAATATATTAGAATTTTTTTATAAACATATAAACTTGTTTTAACAAAGATCTAATGAAAAACATAAAATAAGTCAAAATTAGATGCGTCACGCAATGGTAGTTCGTGATTTCATGCCGAAAAATTTAAACGAGCATACGAAGTGGATTATAACTCAGAATCATTTGAGATAAGAATTTTCCAGACTATTATATCCATGTTCTTCAAAAAAATAAAGAAAATCATGGTTTCATTAAGTAGATTTTGAAATATGTCAAAAATAATTTTTCAGAAAAAACGTGCTTTTCCAATAAAGTGCCCAAAGTTTAAAACTGATATTTAAAATTTTTAAAAATACAAAATAAATCGTAAAAATCTTTTAAAATGTTTTAAAAGTGATTTAAGTTGAAAATATTATTTCTAAATGGGATAAAAGTTCGTTTTGAAGAATATACCTTTTAACGCACATTTTGTAACACTTTTTACAACACCTTTTCGCAACGCTTTTCTATAAATTTTGAAATAAAGGTTGAACCTTAACAATTCTTTCAAAAATCCTTTGTTTATGTTCTTAAATAAATAATAAAGTATTTTAAAATAGATTTGAACAATTTAAAATTATTTAAGGGGTGGTTAAACAAATAATTAAGTGATTTAAAAATGAAAAATGAGTATGTGGAAACGACTAGTACATTTGTCCCGTCTATGAGGGCTAAACATAGAAACAAGATGTGTAATTAAAGTTAGGAATGGGCAACCAGTGCTCCGAATTTACCTGGCCTTTGCTTTATCTTTTCGACGAGGGGTGGAAGAGATCGAAAAGAAAGCCCAGATGCTCAACATGGATTTTATAGAAATAATCTTCTTATACCCATTATTAAAACACGAAGAGGGAACTCATCCTATTAATGGAATTTAAAAGGTGATCTCGCCGTTATTCTGCCTATAGCACTTGTGGAATATGGAAGTTGATAGTGAATATAAGTAGCGTGATTTCTATAATCCTATTTTCTCGAAGTTACTTTTAAAAAATGATTTGAGAAATATTCAAAAGAGAGGTTTAAATGGTTTCGTATTCACTAAAAGAATGTTTTGAAGATATATATCCAATTTCGACTAAGATTTATAAGTTTTTTTAGAAATATTTTTCAACAATGTCATTAAAAACAATATCCCTAAATTTTTACACTATATTGAATTTTGGTTATTATAAGGTGAAAACTCATTTCGGGTTTATGTCCAGCATGGTCTCATGAGATACCTTTTTATTTTCAAACATCATACTTTGAGTTCTCACACTAGTCCTATGACTGACCCGAAGTTTGTTTTCTCGTTAAACTCTAGGTGCCTTATTTAACCGTGTAGTCAAGATAACTTAGGAGCATTTTGGAGCATGTATGGAGCATTTTGGAGAAGTCTTTTGGAGCTATGAAGCTGAAGTACCTTATGTGGATATCTATATACGTTGTGTTATGTAGTATGTATTTCCCAGCATATGTATGGATAGACAGTTATAACTATCCCGCTGGATTTGTATTAACTCTGATGAATCACTTGAAGTTATCATTTATATATAATTAAAATGTTAAATGCGATGTAAGATTCTATTTTTTTTGTTATCTTCTATCTTTATTTCCTTTTACACATTTGATAATCTGCCTCCCCAGCACTTGGATTTATGGCATGTGAATATCGTGGATGTATTATTATCGATTTCTAAGGAGCGAGGAGAAGGGTCGTCATATTTGGTATCAGAGCTGAAGGTTAAGCGAGAACCTGGGCTTTGTTGGGCAATGACTCATTTGAGATAGGGTTAATAATCACCTAGAATGAGTTTAGTCTGAGAGAGCGCATAATTAAAAATTTAACTAAAATAAGTATATTCATGCTGTATAGCATTCCCTAAGATATCTCGTCTATATAACCTAAAGATTCTAACGTCCCGAGAATTTTCGACTTCCGAAAATTCAACATCGATACTCACTTTATCGACTGCCGAGAAATCGAAGGCCGGAAACCCGAAATGTTATGGTTTAAGAAAAAGAAAGAGGTAGAAGAAGATAGAAAAAGATAGAACAGAACAGAAGAAATAACAGAACAACATCAGAATCTCACAATTCGCAGCGGAACAACATATAATAATAAATGAATAATCTTTAAACAAAGAACTATATCAGTTATTACATTACATTTCATTTCATCAAATCATCAGAGTGTACAACAATATACAACAACAACAATGCAGCGGAAAAAGAAATACTATATACTAGTAATACGCCATGCCATCTAGCTTGCCTCCAGCAACTCCTGAATATCCAGAATATCCTGATAAACCTAACTCTTGACTGCCCGTGTGGAAATTGGTGGGCACCCAGAGTTTAGGAACGAAAACAATAAACTCCGAGTCAGTCATGCGACTGGTGTGAGAACTCAAAACAGTTTATTTACTTTAAAATCAAAATAGAGGAATATTTTTAAAGTCAATTCGCAATGCTCTCAAAAATGAGACTACCATAAGGCCTCCCGCACACACACACAATGCAAACGTAGAATCGGAGGAGATTTCTCCTTATGATAGTCAAAGATGCTTGATACGCATTAAAAAGAACATTTGATATTATTACTAGTGCATAGTGTAGGAAAAATTCATTTCGAAAGTAAAGATATAAATCTTAGCCAACATACGACCATTATCGTATGCCTACTATAGCTATCATCCAAACATTGGGGCGCCACCATAAGTGAATGATAGGTTCTACAACTAAAACCGTACAAGATCGTATTGTTTCTTTGGATTTCCTACAAATGGTCAGGCCAAGGAACTTCCCATTGCCACATGGAAACGCCTCTGGAATGACGTCCCGAGAACCAAACCGGATCTCTGCCAACACAAGGCCGGGTTACCCCTAACTGGGTAACTACTGACACGAATATGTCATCCCCCGATCGTAACCGATCTATCCGAGGATCCTCGATTTCCAACAACCACAAAATATGCAGTAACAACATAGGTTAAATATCTGGGCTCCATACCATGATACCACCTCTATCCAGAAGGAATGACATACACTAAAGGGCGCTACCCCTAATAACCTTGCCGCATCCTTCCTGTTTTGACCATTTCCGGGGTGTGAGGTCCGACGAAGTCTCGTCCACAAAAACATACTTTATACAAAAGCCATGCTTTGGGTCCACAAATGATCATAGAAATGATCACAAAGATAAACGATCAAATAAATGATCCTATCACAACTGATCAACACAATGATCATTTCACAGCAACACTCTGCATGCCACACTACCAAATTGGGAGTATATCACTAATAACCTTCAACTATATAACCTCTGAGCTCGTACGTCTCAGAGAAGGGTGTTAAGCTAAAAGAATAAATTCTCCGCCACCAACAGAAATACATTTGAAAGAAATCAGCTTTATATCTCAACTTATAATGTCAGACATACAATCATACAAGTCTGTTCCGGGATCGAACAGAACCGAAGGCACTTACAAAGAAGTCCTTGCAATCCGGATATTCACTAATCACGACCGGACTTCCCGTCACTAAGGGTGATAAAACCTCTATATCGGAGATCAGCCGATGTAGAGTAACTCGACGGTAATCCTTCCGTTTTCACAAATACCCGGTCTTCAACACCGGTCATCAAATGCAATCCATAACGACGTATCACATACTCGGAATGGGTTATACGACCCCAAGGTCCTTTCCCGGCTAACCCGAATAGTGAGCGCTTATTCAAAAATAAGTGTGGCATTCAAATTCAACAATTCACAACAAATACCTATTTAAAGGTAAATATTGATAGTCGGATTATTTAACTATCAATAGGCGTGTTCAACATCACCAAATCCAAATAATTTCCCAAATTATTTACTTTCCAAAATATCTTTACTAGATATAAACTTTCCCACACTTCAAACATTTGAAAACAATTCTTCAAATCACTTTTCCTTACTCGGAATTATTTTCATTTCAACATGGTTCATTTAAACCAATTAAATAAATCCTTAACGATTTACTTTATATTTACGTTCCAAATCCGTAAATTTATTCCCACACTTTAAAAATAAATCAACGTTTATTTTTAAACTAATTTCCCCTTTCTTTTATAAATTCCATAGTGAATTTATAATCCCAAAATATCTATGATATACGATTTTCAATCGATTTTCAATATTCATTTTCAATTTATCTTTAAAAAGATAAATTCTCAAACGTTCATTTCACATTGGAAAAATATTTCCATACTTATTTAAATAAAAATAAGTACATCCCAAATCTATTTATTTTCAACATTTGAAAATATTCAATATACTTAAATCAAAATTTAGTATATATTTCATTCTTTAAGGAAATCATTCTCTTAACACATTTATTTGGGCTAAAACGAATGTTGCGTAAAACATCGTTACGACGACCCAAAAATCACTAGTATAGGGATTAAAGTTTAAATAGATATATAAATCCCAATACTATACAAAACATTTCCTTTCGGAAACCATTTACTATAACAACAGTGTTATAGTCCACCATTTCCTTCTAATTCTCGAAAACGTCTATTTCAACAATGAATGTTGAAATCTATGTATTCGATACTTAATGCATTTTAAACGTCTTTAAAATCATTAACTTCATTTCATAATGTTCCTTTCCCGAGAACATATCCATTTCATTTAATAATCTATTCACTGTCCAAAATCGTGAATATAATTCTTTTCATATATTCCTATATCCAACTTATCAAATTCAATTGATTTCGGATTTATAAACAACGTTTATAAACTCCATTTATATTTTTATAAACTTCTATTTATAAAAACCCTTTTTATATCTCATTTTAAATGCCAAAATCCGATTTATAAGCTAATCTCTTATAAATCTTTTATTTTACAAAACCTATTTATATTTATAACTTCACGATTTATAAATCTATAAATCTTCATTCACTTATAAAATCCATTTATATTTCTTTTTAACACTTATAAAACGGGTTTCACAATTCCTATATTTTTTTATCCATAAATATCAATATTTTAAATCTTTTATATAAATCGTTTATAATGATTCAAAAATCCTAATTTAAACAAATTAATAAATTAATTAACTATTTATTTCCAAAAATCTTAATTTGGTTATATTTTACAAAAATTATAACTTTTATAACATTAAACTTATAACGTTAATTTATTTAAAATAAATCAATTCAAAATTTCAAATAAAACATATACTTTCAAAATCTCTTTAAAAATCCTTTTAAAAATCAAAAACCATTATTTTTAAACTTTAAAATCGATCCTATGATGTAACATCACCAAATAGTCAATCACGACATCCAAATATCATATATCGATATGATAATCAACAAATATCAAAATATCTGTAAATAAATCAATACAGTTGAGGAATCCAGTTGGATCCCTCCAACCTGTTTCCTGCATCACAAACATTAGCACAATACCAATTCCGCTCCAGTACGGAATTATCGCGGTATATGGGATTTATAATATTATCCGCTTAATAGACGGCGCAATAGGGTCTCATCCGCTAAAAAAATGCGGGAAATCAACAACTGCAATATATACATATGCCAATATATATATATTGATATTATATATAATACCAATTTCACTGTTTATGAAATATTCGCGGTATATGTTTTTAATAAATAGCATCCGCTTACTAACGGCGCATAATGTCTATTTTTACAATCAATAGATAACAATCATCATTCAAACATGCATTCAGATATTTTAAATCTAACTATTTAAAATATAATCGAAACCGATTCGATTGGGTGAGAAGTTCTCATCTTGATTTCAATTCCGTTTTAGCTTTTATTTCGAATAAAATTAAACGCGCGTTTAATTTTACCCGAAATTCTCACTGACTCCAAACGACTCCAATCTAACTCCATCGCGTAGTGCTCGTCCATACGAAGCCAACGCAACTCGTTTCGGAATTTTCCGACCTCGTATGAAAAAGTTATGATAATTTGAAGTTTACACGACTTAAAAGATAATTAATTTACAACTTAAATTTTAATTTTAAACCTAAACTATTTACAGCCGTTGATTTCTCCTTGATCACATCAGAGTCGTGCGCAGTATCTTCTTCCCCTCGCGTAACTCCCCAAGCTTGCTCGAACCCACGGCCGCCATCCCCCTTGCAATTTTTGCCACCTCCTCGACGACTTCTAGCTCGATCAAAGACCACTACCCCGCGCGCCTCCCCCAGAGTCACCCACAGCCTGAAGAGCTTCGAGCTCGGTCGCCTATAATGCTCGAAAAACGTGCACGAGCTGCAGCCGAACGCGCCACTCCAGCGTTCACGTCGAACCTCCATTCCACATCTCCACCGTTGAGATGCAAGTTCTCGACACTCTCTACATTTTTGCAGTTGAAACTTTTGCCTAATTGTCGACGGATTTGGAGTAATTGGAGGAGGAAGAACATTGCTTCCTGGCCGTTGAAAAGGAGGGGGCGGCGGCCTGTTAAGAGCTAGGGTTTTTAATTTTTTTTTATTTTTTTTAGAGTGAAGGGGCTATTTATAGGAAATCGATCGAAACACTATTCTTCCGGGTTTTCCAAACTCCGATTTACGCGCCGTGACCGACGTTCCTAGGGTTTATCCTGCGTTCCGGACACAATGGAACAGGTTTCGGAAGCTAATTCGGTCATCTGTGCGAGATATGGCAACAAACGATCGATTTAAATTAAACCGATTTAAACGATTTTCTAGGCGTTTTAATTTGTACCGGACAAACGGTAAATCCAATTGACTTGAAATTTGAAACCTTACAATAATATCTCATTACGGATCCGATGAAACTGGTTTCGTCGAAATCCGAGACTTTTTGAAAAATGGCTATTATAACTCGCCAAATTAAAATTAAAAATAATTCGATGCGTTTCGAGCTGCCACGATCAAACGATAGCTCCGATTGCTACGAAAATTGAAATCCGGTAATAACTAACTATTACGGATTCAATGGAACTGGTTTCGTTCAATTCTGAGACTGTTCAAAAATTGGCTATTTTTAGTCGGTAATTAAATATTAAAATATTCAATTTTCACAATTTAACTTTTAATTCGATTTTAAAAGTTCTAACATATCATTCTAACTTCAACATGATAAAATAAAATTTTACAAATCATTTACAATCATATTTAACCCAAATTTTCAATTATTTCCATAATTTCACATATTAATTATTGATTTAATTATTCAATTTAAATCCAATTATTCGAAATAAAATTTATTCGACTTATAAATTTCACTTATTAATATTTAAAATTAATTAACTATTCATATTTAATTTAATAAAATTCTGGGTCGTTACAATCTTCCCCCCTTAAAAGAATTTCGTCCTCGAAATTATAAAGTAAGAAAAGTTACAGAATCTATTAATTTTCCCAAAATCCATAATTAAACTTCTTACCATACTTTACTAAGTTTTCAAATCATACTTAGTTATCTTTTCAAAACCAACTACTATTGTTTAACTTTCAACTCTAAATCAAAATTAAAGTTTTCAAAATTTTCCCAATTTTTTCTAAAATTTTTTCTGACGCCTTAAAGTTTCGAAAAAATTCGCCATAGTCTCCTTTGCGCGGCTCGATCCGAAAAAAAAAATGACAGTATATATATCACAAATATACATCTCATCAAGTAATGAGGCATCCCGAAGGGAAAAAAGTGTAAAAGTACGATATTTAATCCGAGATATGTACCTTATATTTTATTAGCGAGCATATACGGCTAATATAGCGCGAAAGCGAGCTCCAAATGCGAAGCAAACGCGATCCGCACCTACTAAACACTCAACAAACAGCATGAGAACATGCATATATGAAAATAGTATCAATATACAACATATAGCAACATAACAACTATATAATATAGCAAATGCAACTAAAGCAACAAATGAAACCATCAATCAACTAAATATTCATTCATATTCTCATTAATATTCAATGAATTGGTTTTTAATTTTAATCACATTTGATTTGTTTACATTGGATTTTATCTACATTCATTCTCAATTCAATTAGTTAACATTTACTAATTTAAATCTGTAACGACTTCGGATTTTTATATAAATTTAAAATGATAATTAAAATCTATTTTTGAAGAAAACGGTGAAATTAATCGATTTAGTGATGTGAGTTTCCCCGAGTTCAAATATATTCTATATAAATCATTTAAATTTTTAATTATGGTATATATATGTATATATGTGAATATATATATATATATATATATATGTATATGTATATTTGGGTATATATGAGTCAATTTGGAATTATAAAATCTTGTGTATATATATATATATATTGATTTGAATTTAAATCCTAGATGGATGGTTTAATAAATATTTGAGTTATAAAATAAATTAAGAAAAATATATATATATAGTAACTCATAAATAAATTTTAACAACATGTTAAAATAGAAGTTATTCATACTATAAACGAAGTAAATACAAACAAATATAAAAGTTTAGTATGCAAAGAAAAATAAAATAAAATAAGAGCAAATGAAAGTATTCAAACAAAAGAAATAACATACTAAGAAGAAACCACATATTTATAAAATTAGGTAAAATATAAAACAAAAGAGAGAAATAAAATAAAATATACGTTGTAAATTTAATACGTATGTTAGAAATATGATTAGAAGATAAATTATAAAACAAAAACAATAAGTATGTAGGCAATATAATATGTACATAAAGTAAAATAAATATCTATTAAACATATAATTAACTCAAACAAAGTACACATAAGAAAATAGGCTGTAAACTGTACATATAACAAAGTACATATAAAATTAACTCAAATAAAAACATAAAGTACTAAGGCAAGAATCAAACAAATAAATGCAAATATCCTAAGTACACAACATTTTATCTCATCAGCCACTAAAAATATTGATCATCTCTAGTATACAACATACTTACATCAGCCTGCATAAAGTATGGAAGGAGGTATGGCAAAAGATCAAAGGACTTAAGCATTAAATGCAAGATCATCATCAGCCTCCATAAACAAATAAAGTATAATACCCTGTACAAAAAAAATAATAATGTGTGTACCCTGTCCACTTCACTCTTATACATAACTCCTTATTTTAGTTCGTTCATTCTTAGGTGTATAAAAATGAAATGAACATCATCTTAGAAACTGAAACAAAACTTCAATTCAAACAACTACAAAGCCAAAGATTTAAAGAAAAGATTTCCAGCTTGCAAATTTCAACATGAAAGCATCTTTATCTTTCTTCTTCAAACTGTGAGCAATTTTTTTTTTTAAAACTAAACTTCTTTGATTCTTTTATCTGTGAGTAAACATACACCACAAAGTATTAAGTTAATTTTCCAGTGATAATGTGGTTTGTAGATGTTTGGGTTTGAATATAGTTTCTGACTTGTTATATAACATTTAGTTATTCTCTGTTGAAGTTACAGGAAAAAAAAAGAAAAAAAAAATATTCAACCCAGATTCAAGATATTTTCATCAACCTTTGTTAGGCTTAAAAATTTCCAACAAATCAAGTGGTTTAAACTTAGATTTTGGCATAAAAATGTTGTTTTCTGCATGGTGACAAAGAACAGGTTGTGTAAACTCAGGTTTACAGGAAATATACTAAGATCTGATAAATTCAGATAATTCAAAATATTGATTCATTTGTATAATTTGAATAAGCACCCAATGTTATGATTTTTAAAAGCAAGATGATGATTTTTACTTAAGTAGTTCAAAAACAATTTGAATTTAAAGAAAAATTGGATTTTCCCTATTTCCTGATAAACGATTCAATTAAAATCCTTGAGATTTGGGTTAAAGCTTGTTTGAACCTCTAGGATGATGGGAAAATTTCTAGATAAATTTTCGAATACGTGAAATTGTCGAACGAACCCAAAGTAGGGTTTAAGGACCGTGGGATGAGTATCTGGGTTTTGGGCTCGTGCGCATTCCTCAATGCATCGAGTGTGACCGGACTTTGTGGGAGTGAACTGGAGACGAAGGCGAAGACGATGGCCAAAGTTTCATGATTTTCGGTGGTCAGAGCTCGGAGAACGTGGTGATGACAGGTATGGGAGGAGATGGGTTTGAGCGTTCCAGGTTTCAGGTTTTGGGTCGAATTCATTTTTCGAAGAACAACGATGTTTAGGTGGATGGTAATAGAATGTAGGGGTGGTGCGCGATTTGCTGGCGATGAGGGAGTTCATCGGAGTTGCCCCGATGGTGGTGCACGTGCACAGTGGCACGGTGTATTGTTTGGGGTTTTGCTGTTGGGTTGTTGGGAGAAGAAGGGTGGAAGCTCGAAGTTTACTTCGGGTACGTGATGTTTTGGCTCGAAGCAGGAATTTGGTTTTAAGTGAAATACTTATAATTTTTTTTTTATATTAAATTCTGGGTCACTCGGGTAGATTTCTGGAAAATCTCGAAGTAGGTATGTGTTTTCTGAGGGTTGGACTCCAAGCAGGGAAGGTAGTGGCTCGAGTAGATGTTGTAACAGACTTCAAAGCCTGTTTTGTTTCAAAATTTAAAACTAAATTTAAATTTTATAAACCAAGGTTTAAATTAGGTGTTGAAACAAAGTACAAACACAAATTCAAGTTCAGATTTGAAATGAAATAACGTTTTATACATTTGAATGAATTAAATTAGATTTAAATGTTAAAGCATTTATTTTTTTTTAAGATGTGAATTCAAGAAAAAGAATTTGATTTTTTTTTTTTACTCTTGAAATTTCTTTATAACAAAAATATTACTTTAACATGAGAAATTAAAAGTTAGAAATTATTTGGATTTTAAACTTTATTAAAGATAAATTGGTAATTATTTTAAAGCTTGAAATTTAATTTGAAATCTAGAAGAGGATTTGAAAACAATGTTTACAAACACATTGTAAATAATAATTTAATCATAAGTATGAATGAGCTAGACTTTAAGTAATAAATATTTAATGATTTATAATTAAGTTAATGAAAATGAATAATTTAATTATTTAATTTATTAATGATTGGATTAATTAAAGAAGAAATTTAACGGTTGAAGAAATTAAATGGTGATTGAGGGTTATCAATTAAATATTAATTTATGATTAAGGATTTTTAATTAAATATTAATTAATGATTAAAATTGATTAATCAAGTGATTAAGCAAAAAAAATTCATGTAAGGATAATATGATAAATTTTTAATGATTAATTTATATTAATAAATTAATGATAATCATTATGAAATTGTGTAGGTGTAATTACTGTATGCTAAGTAATTAAAGGTTTAATTTCTTAAAATAATTAACGAAGGAGTAAATTAATTATGAAATTGGTTTAAAGGTTAATTTAATTAATATGATAAATTAAGAATGATTTAAATTAATTAAAGTGTTTGATAAATTAATTTATATCAAATGATTGGAATTAATAAATCAGGATTGGATAATAAATTCATAAGTAATTAAATTTATTTACTTGGAAATAAATTGAATTGATTAGGATTAAACGATTAATTGATCCTGTTTATAAATGATTATCAAATGCTTGACCTTACTTATGAATGATTGTATTGTATGAGATGCCTTGAATTGATTGTCCTATCTGATCTGTGATATTTTGTTCGGTAGATTGAGCAGTGTATATTTATTTGCATTTGTATATTATCTGTGAATGGACGATGAGCGTTATAGTTTATATCGCTTATCAACTATATTTCTGTGTTTTTAATCTGTGATGATTGAAATGATGTGGCACTATTGTGTTAAACCCCTGGACCACACCATACACACACAATATGGATTTCACGAGGAAATCGATTAAGTCACAGATTTTTGAAATAGTTTTAAATTTGAATATTTGAATTCAAATGTTTTGGAAAAAGATTTGGGTTTAAAGTGAAAAGCTTTCGAAATGTAATTTCATAAATGAAATTTATGTTGAATAACTCGATAAAATATGAAGTTGAATAATTTGATTTGAACTTAAATTCAAGATTTGAAATTGAATAAAATGATTTAAAACTAGGGATTAATGATATTATACTAGTCATTATGAGTTAAATCATTTTTAAAGTATTATTTTTGGGAATTTGAATTTAACCCAGGAATTTCAACTCGTATAAATGAATCAGATTTTCAAAATGAAAACTGTTGTTTCCAAATGGTAAACACTTTTAGATAAGAACTGAGATTCCAGTTAATTAGGGGAATTTCAAGATTGAATAAAGAAATGATTTTCCTAAGTTATGAATGAATTCTTTTTGAAAGCTATGAATTAAATCTATTTATTTTTAACAGATTTAAACTGATGATTTATTTAAATCAAATTGAAATAAAATTGTTTTGAAGGCTATAAGTTAAATCTTTGATTTAAAGATTTAACGAGTTAATCAAATTGAAATAAAAATTGATTGGGAAAATATGTGAATGAATCTTTTGTTTAAAAGATTAAAATGTGAAAATTGTTTAAACCGTTAAAGGTTGTGAAAATGAATCCTTTTGTTTAAAAGATTTGAAATGGTGGTTTGTTAAACCATTTGAAGAAAAGTTTTGGGTAATAAGTTGTGACTTAATTGAAATCCCAATGTCCATATGTTTTTGAAATACTGCGCTCACTGTTCGGTTTAGCCGGGAGAGGACCTTTGTGTCATATATCCCATTCCGAATATGTGATATGTCGTTATGGATAGCATTTGAAGACCGGTGTTGAAGACCGGATATTTTTTTGAAAGCGAAAGGACAACTCGTCGAATGTCTTTGCATCGACTGGTCCCCGGTATAGAGACTCCATCTGTGATGGGAAGTCCGAACGTGATTAGTGAATATCCGGATTGCAAGGACTTCTTTGTAAGTGCCTTCGGTTCTGTTCGAGCCCGGAACAGACTTGTATGGATAGTATGTCTGACATTACAAATTGAGATATAAAGCCGATTTCTTTCAAATATATTTCTGTTGGTGGCGGAGAATTTATTCTCTTAGCTTAACACCCTTCTCTGAGACATACGAGCTCAGAGGTTATGTAGTTGAATGTTATCAGCGATATATTCCCAATTTGGTAATGTGACATGCTGAGTGTTGCTGTGAAATGATCATTGTGTTGATTATTTGTGATGGGATCATTTATTTGATCGTCTATCCTGGTGATCATTTCTATGATCATTTGTTGACCCAAAGCATGGCTTTTGTATAAAGTATGTTTTTGTGGACGAGACTTCGTCGAGCCTCACACCCCGGAAATGGTCAAAACAGGAAAGATGCGGCAAGGTTATGAGGGGTAGCTCCCTTTAGGGTATGTACATTTCCTTCTGGATAGAGGTGGTATCATGGTATGGAGCCCAGATATTTAACCTATGTGGTTACCGCGAATTTATTACTTTGTGGTTGTTGGTTATCGGGATCCCGTGAGAAAGGTCGTTTACGATCGGGGAATGGCGTGCTCGTGTCAGTAGTTACCCAGTTAGGGGTAACCCGGCCTTGTGTTGGCAGAGTTCCGGTTTGGTTCTCGGGAATGTCCTTCCAGAGGCATTCTCATGTGGCAATGGGAAGTTCCTTGGCCTGACCATTTGTTGGAAATCCAAAGAAACAATACGAAACTTGTACGGTATTAGTTGTAGAACCTATCATTCACTTATGGTGTCGCAACACTGTTTGGATGGTAGCTATAGTAGGCATAGTTCGAAATGTCTATGTTGGCTAAGATTTATATCTTTACTTTCGAAATGATTTTTACTACACTATGCACTAGTAATAATATCAAATGTTCTTTTTAATGCGTATCAAGCATTTTTGACTATCATAAGGAGAAATCTCCTCCGATTCTGCGTTTGCATTGTGTGTGTGTGCGGGAGGCCTTATGGTAGTCTCATTTTTCAAAAGCATTGCGAATTGACTTTAAAATCTTTTGTTGATTGTTTAAAAGATAAACTGTTTTTGTTGCTCACACCAGTCCCACGACTGATCCGGAGTTTATCGTTTCTTTCCTAAACTCTGGGTGCTCATTATTTTCTACACGAGCAGTCTAGAGTTGGGTTTTACAGATAGTTAGATATAGTGGATTATCTGGAGTTAGTTCAGTCTTTGGACCACACCAGTCTTGCTTATGCTTGGTGCATCGTTATTGGGGGTTCGAGCTTCTGCTGGATTGATTCTTGGAAATGGAGTTGCAGTTATTTTTGGAGTTCTTCCTTGAAGACTTTTTAGAGTTATTTGTTCCACTGCTAGATGTTATCGTTTTCTTTTCCGCTGCTATTTTATTGTATCATATCTCTGATGTATATTGATATCTATTGGATCATCTGTTGTATCAGATATTGTATCAAAGCTGTATATCAATGTATTATTCTTTTATTCCGCTGTGTTGTTTACTTAATGATTGTTATAAGCTCCGGCGAATCGGATTTGAACGGTCGAATCTATGGCATTTGAATACGATATGAAGTATGGATGTCGATTTTCGAGCGGGCAAAATCCGAAACGTTACATTTGGTATCAGAGCTGAGGGTTGAACTTTAGCTCAGGAGTATAACACATTAAGTAACTCATTAGAGATAGGGTGAAGTAAACCCTAGAATGAGTAATCCCTAAGATATCCATTTGAATGCCTCAGTAAATTCTCTTACTATCCACTGATAGTAAGTATGAGTGTAAGAAGAGAACGAGATAGGGGACAGGGAAATACGACTATAAATGGTCGATACTCTGTAACAACAGTGGAAACAACTTTCTTATCAATTTTCTTTGATTCGTTTCTAGATTCTTTTGATTGCTTCGTGACAGCTACAGAAAGAAGTTTCGAGATGATGTGACTCTACGATTCGTTATAGAAAATCCTTATCTTTATCGATTTCTTATCAATTTCTGATTCAAACTTTAATGAATTTGAAATTTAGAATTAAAATTTTGAATAAATTGGAAATTTGAAATTGAGTTAAATCGATTAATAGAAGAAGAAGCCAAATCGAATAGTATCGATAAAACGATTCGTTTATAACCAAATTTTGAAATTCTGTTGTAATTTCTTGGGTTAGTCGAAGTCCGAAGAGGGACAAATTGGTATATATTTTGAGATATTCCGACTTGAATTTGGAATCCATATCTTGTATTTGAGGAATTATAGGAGATCGAATCTATCTATCTCTGTGTTGTTTTCGTGCCTGCGAATTTCGAGGACGAAATTCTTTTAAGGGGGGAAGTCTGTAACGACCCCGGATTTTTATATAAATTTAAAATGATAATTAAAATCTATTTTTGAAGAAAACGGTGAAATTAATCGATTTAGTGATGTGAGTTTCCCCGAGTTCAAATATATTCTATATAAATCATTTAAATTTTTAATTATGGTATATATATGTATATATGTGAATATATATATATATATATGTATATTTGGGTATATATGAGTCAATTTGGAATTATAAAATCTTGTGTATATATATATATATATATTTTGATTTGAATTTAAATCCTAGATGAATGGTTTAATAAATATTTGAGTTATAAAATAAATTAAGAAAAAAATATATATATATAGTAACTCATAAATAAATTTTAACAACATGTTAAAATAGAAGTTATTCATACTATAAACGAAGTAAATACAAACAAATATAAAAGTTTAGTATGCAAAGAAAAATAAAATAAAATAAGAGCAAATGAAAGTATTCAAACAAAAGAAATAACATACTAAGAAGAAACCACATATTTATAAAATTAGGTAAAATATAAAACAAAAGAGAGAAATAAAATAAAATATACGTTGTAAATTTAATACGTATGTTAGAAATATGATTAGAAGATAAATTATAAAACAAAAACAATAAGTATGTAGGCAATATAATATGTACATAAAGTAAAATAAATATCTATTAAACATATAATTAACTCAAACAAAGTACACATAAGAAAATAGGCTGTAAACTGTACATATAACAAAGTACATATAAAATTAACTCAAATAAAAACATAAAGTACTAAGGCAAGAATCAAACAAATAAATGCAAATATCCTAAGTACACAACATTTTATCTCATCAGCCACTAAAAATATTGATCATCTCTAGTATACAACATACTTACATCAGCCTGCATAAAGTATGGAAGGAGGTATGGCAAAAGATCAAAGGACTTAAGCATTAAATGCAAGATCATCATCAGCCTCCATAAACAAATAAAGTATAATACCCTGTACAAAAAAAATAATAATAATGTGTGTACCCTGTCCACTTCACTCTTATACATAACTCCTTATTTTAGTTCGTTCATTCTTAGGTGTATAAAAATGAAATGAACATCATCTTAGAAACTGAAACAAAACTTCAATTCAAACAACTACAAAGCCAAAGATTTAAAGAAAAGATTTCCAGCTTGCAAATTTCAACATGAAAGCATCTTTATCTTTCTTCTTCAAACTGTGAGCAAATTTTTGTTTTTTTAAAACTAAACTTCTTTGATTCTTTTATCTGTGAGTAAACATACACCACAAAGTATTAAGTTAATTTTCCAGTGATAATGTGGTTTGTAGATGTTTGGGCTTGAATATAGTTTCTGACTTGTTATATAACATTTAGTTATTCTCTGTTGAAGTTACAGGAAAAAAAAAGAAAAAAAAAATATTCAACCCAGATTCAAGATATTTTCATCAACCTTTGTTAGGCTTAAAAATTTCCAACAAATCAAGTGGTTTAAACTTAGATTTTGGCATAAAAATGTTGTTTTCTGCATGGTGACAAAGAACAGGTTGTGTAAACTCAGGTTTACAGGAAATATACTAAGATCTGATAAATTCAGATAATTCAAAATATTGATTCATTTGTATAGTTTGAATGAGCACCCAATGTTATGATTTTTAAAAGCAAGATGATGATTTTTACTTAAGTAGTTCAAAAACAATTTGAATTTAAAGAAAAATTGGATTTTCCCTATTTCCTGATAAACGATTCAATTAAAATCCTTGAGATTTGGGTTAAAGCTTGTTTGAACCTCTAGGATGATGGGAAAATTTCTAGATAAATTTTCGAATACGTGAAATTGTCGAACGAACCCAAAGTAGGGTTTAAGGACCGTGGGATGAGTATCTGGGTTTTGGGCTCGTGCGCATTCCTCAATGCATCGAGTGTGACCGGACTTTGTGGGAGTGAACTGGAGACGAAGGCGAAGACGATGGCCAAAGTTTCATGATTTTCGGTGGTCAGAGCTCGGAGAACGTGGTGATGACAGGTATGGGAGGAGATGGGTTTGAGCGTTCCAGGTTTCAGGTTTTGGGTCGAATTCATTTTTCGAAGAACAACGATGTTTAGGTGGATGGTAATAGAATGTAGGGGTGGTGCGCGATTTGCTGGCGATGAGGGAGTTCATCGGAGTTGCCCCGATGGTGGTGCACGTGCACAGTGGCACGGTGTATTGTTTGGGGTTTTACTGTTGGGTTGTTGGGAGAAGAAGGGTGGAAGCTCGAAGTTTACTTCGGGTACGTGATGTTTTGGCTCGAAGCAGGAATTTGGTTTTAAGTGAAATACTTATAATTTTTTTTTATTAAATTCTGGGTCACTCGGGTAGATTTCTGGAAAATCTCGAAGTAGGTATGTGTTTTCTGAGGGTTGGACTCGAAGCAGGGAAGGTAGTGGCTCGGGTAGATGTTGTAACAGACTTCAAAGCCTGTTTTGTTTCGAAATTTAAAACTAAATTTAAATTTTATAAACCAAGGTTTAAATTAGGTGTTGAAACAAAGTACAAACACAAATTCAAGTTCAGATTTGAAATGAAATAACGTTTTATACATTTGAATGAATTAAATTAGATTTAAATGTTAAAGCATTTATTTTTTTTTAAGATGTGAATTCAACAAAAAGAATTTGATTTTTTTTTTTTTTACTCTTGAAATTTCTTTATAACAAAAATATTACTTTAACATGAGAAATTAAAAGTTAGAAATTATTTGGATTTTAAACTTTATTAAAGATAAATTGGTAATTATTTTAAAGCTTGAAATTTAATTTGAAATCTAGAAGAGGATTTGAAAACAATGTTTCCAAACACATTGTAAATAATAATTTAATCATAAGTATGAATGAGCTAGACTTTAAGTAATAAATATTTAATGATTTATAATTAAGTTAATGAAAATGAATAATTTAATTATTTAATTTATTAATGATTGGATTAATTAAAGAAGAAATTTAACGGTTGAAGAAATTAAATGGTGATTGAGGGTTATCAATTAAATATTAATTTATGATTAAGGATTTTTAATTAAATATTAATTAATGATTAAAATTGATTAATCAAGTGATTAAGCAAAAAAAATTCATGTAAGGATAATATGATAAATTTTTAATGATTAATTTATATTAATAAATTAATGATAATCATTATGAAATTGTGTAGGTGTAATTACTGTATGCTAAGTAATTAAAGGTTTAATTTCTTAAAATAATTAACGAAGGAGTAAATTAATTATGAAATTGGTTTAAAGGTTAATTTAATTAATATGATAAATTAAGAATGATTTAAATTAATTAAAGTGTTTGATAAATTAATTTATATCAAATGATTGGAATTAATAAATCAGGATTGGATAATAAATTCATAAGTAATTAAATTTATTTACTTGGAAATAAATTGAATTGATTAGGATTAAACGATTAATTGATCCTGTTTATAAATGATTATCAAATGCTTGACCTTACTTATGAATGATTGTATTGTATGAGATGCCTTGAATTGATTGTCCTATCTGATCTGTGATATTTTGTTCGGTAGATTGAGCAGTGTATATTTATTTGCATTTGTATATTATCTGTGAATCTGTGAATGGACGATGAGCGTTATAGTTTATATCGCTTATCAACTATATTTCTGTGTTTTTAATCTGTGATGATTGAAATGATGTGGCACTATTGTGTTAAACCCCTGGACCACACCATACACACACAATATGGATTTCACGAGGAAATCGATTAAGTCACAGATTTTTGAAATAGTTTTAAATTTGAATATTTGAATTCAAATGTTTTGAAAAAAGATTTGGGTTTAAAGTGAAAAGCTTTCGAAATGTAATTTCATAAATGAAATTTATGTTGAATAACTCGATAAAATATGAAGTTGAATAATTTGATTTGAACTTAAATTCAAGATTTGAAATTGAATAAAATGATTTAAAACTAGGGATTAATGATATTATACTAGTCATTATGAGTTAAATCATTTTTAAAGTATTATTTTTGGGAATTTGAATTTAACCCAGGAATTTCAACTCGTATAAATGAATCAGATTTTCAAAATGAAAACTTTTGTTTCCAAATGATAAACACTTTTAGATAAGAACTGAGATTCCAGTTAATTAGGGGAATTTCAAGATTGAATAAAGAAATGATTTTCCTAAGTTATGAATGAATTCTTTTTGAAAGCTATGAATTAAATCTGTTTATTTTTAACAGATTTAAACTGATGATTTATTTAAATCAAATTGAAATAAAATTGTTTTGAAGGCTATAAGTTAAATCTTTGATTTAAAGATTTAACGAGTTAATCAAATTGAAATAAAAATTGATTGGGAAAATATGTGAATGAATCTTTTGTTTAAAAGATTAAAATGTGAAAATTGTTTAAACCGTTAAAGGTTGTGAAAATGAATCCTTTTGTTTAAAAGATTTAAAATGGTGGTTTGTTAAACCATTTGAAGAAAAGTTTTGGGTAATAAGTTGTGACTTAATTGAAATCCCAATGTCCATATGTTTTTGAAATACTGCGCTCACTGTTCGGTTTAGCCGGGAGAGGACCTTTGTGTCATATATCCCATTCCGAATATGTGATATGTCGTTATGGATAGCATTTGAAGACCGGTGTTGAAGACCGGATATTTTTTTGAAAGCGAAAGGACAACTCGTCGAATGTCTTTGCATCGACTGGTCCCCGGTATAGAGACTCCATCTGTGATGGGAAGTCCGAACGTGATTAGTGAATATCCGGATTGCAAGGACTTCTTTGTAAGTGCCTTCGGTTCTGTTCGAGCCCGGAACAGACTTGTATGGATAGTATGTCTGACATTACAAATTGAGATATAAAGCCGATTTCTTTCAAATATATTTCTGTTGGTGGCGGAGAATTTATTCTCTTAGCTTAACACCCTTCTCTGAGACATACGAGCTCAGAGGTTATGTAGTTGAATGTTATCAGCGATATATTCCCAATTTGGTAATGTGACATGCTGAGTGTTGCTGTGAAATGATCATTGTGTTGATTATTTGTGATGGGATCATTTATTTGATCGTCTATCCTGGTGATCATTTCTATGATCATTTGTTGACCCAAAGCATGGCTTTTGTATAAAGTATGTTTTTGTGGACGAGACTTCGTCGAGCCTCACACCCCGGAAATGGTCAAAACAGGAAAGATGCGGCAAGGTTATGAGGGGTAGCTCCCTTTAGGGTATGTACATTTCCTTCTGGATAGAGGTGGTATCATGGTATGGAGCCCAGATATTTAACCTATGTGGTTATCGCGAATTTATTACTTTGTGGTTGTTGGTTATCGGGATCCCGTGAGAAAGGTCGTTTACGATCGGGGAATGGCGTGCTCGTGTCAGCAGTTACCCAGTTAGGGGTAACCCGGCCTTGTGTTGGCAGAGTTCCGGTTTGGTTCTCGGGAATGTCCTTCCAGAGGCATTCTCATGTGGCAATGGGAAGTTCCTTGGCCTGACCATTTGTTGGAAATCCAAAGAAACAATACGAAACTTGTACGGTATTAGTTGTAGAACCTATCATTCACTTATGGTGTCGCAACACTGTTTGGATGGTAGCTATAGTAGGCATAGTTCGAAATGTCTATGTTGGTTAAGATTTATATCTTTACTTTCGAAATGATTTTTACTACACTATGCACTAGTAATAATATCAAATGTTCTTTTTAATGCGTATCAAGCATTTTTGACTATCATAAGGAGAAATCTCCTCCGATTCTGCGTTTGCATTGTGTGTGTGTGTGCGGGAGGCCTTATGGTAGTCTCATTTTTCAAAAGCATTGCGAATTGACTTTAAAATCTTTTGTTGATTGTTTAAAAGATAAACTGTTTTTGTTGCTCACACCAGTCCCACGACTGATCCGGAGTTTATCGTTTCTTTCCTAAACTCTGGGTGCTCATTATTTTCTACACGAGCAGTCTAGAGTTGGGTTTTACAGATAGTTAGATATAGTGGATTATCTGGAGTTAGTTCAGTCTTTGGACCACACCAGTCTTGCTTATGCTTGGTGCATCGTTATTGGGGGTTCGAGCTTCTGCTGGATTGATTCTTGGAAATGGAGTTGCAGTTATTTTTGGAGTTCTTCCTTGAAGACTTTTTAGAGTTATTTGTTCCACTGCTAGATGTTATCGTTTTCTTTTCCGCTGCTATTTTATTGTATCATATCTCTGATGTATATTGATATCTATTGGATCATCTGTTGTATCTGATATTGTATCCAAGCTGTATATCAATGTATTATTCTTTTATTCCGCTGTGTTGTTTACTTAATGATTGTTATAAGCTCCGGCGAATCGGATTTGAACGGTCGAATCTATGGCATTTGAATACGATATGAAGTATGGATGTCGATTTTCGAGCGGGCAAAATCCGAAACGTTACAAAATCCAATTCACTTTCAATTCTATTCAAATTTATTTTACTTCCAATTTGAATTCAATTACATAGCTTCCAATTTCGCTAATTCAATTTCATTAACACTTAATGAATTTATATACAATCAATCAACAATCAAATAACAACCGATGTTTAATCAATACAACCAAATTTATTCACTTTACATCAAACTTGGTTCAACACATTTAATTCCATTTGGTTTAACATTAAATCGATTTCCATTCCAATTTATTCAACTTCACTTAAGTTATATTCCATTTTAAAAACATCACTTGGTTTTAGTTAACTTGAATTCCCACTTATAAATCAATTCAGATTCCAAATTCTAAAGTAAATTTTCCATTTAACTTTAAATTCATTTTTATTTACAACTCATATTCATAAATATATCCATATAGTTTCACTTCTTATATATATATATATAAGTTTATTTCACAATTGTAAATCACTTTAATTATAATTTCATACTTATAATTCTTTTTACTTATACAATTATTCTCTTATTTAGATTATTCAAACAACCAACAATCTACTTATATATACACTTTAATAATTCTGAAAAATTATTCTTTATATATAAAAATATAATCAAGGTAAAATTATTTCATTTACCCAATTTCAAAACAACATTGTGTCGAATTGTTCTATTCAAGTGTTTAGAAACCCCTTCGGCATAGTTTTGCAGACCACGTTGACGAAAGTTCATATGCCACTCAATAAACCAATCATCACAATATAAAACAATTTTATATTCACTAACAAATACGCACTCATATCTATTATTACACTCAAACTCATGCTAGAGTACTACTAACTCTATCTCTAATGAGTAATACCCAACAGAACCATGGTTGTCGCTTAACCATATGCTCTGATACCAAATTCTAACGTCCCGAGAATTTTCGACTTTCGAAAATTCAACATCGATACTAACTTTATCGACTGCCGAGAAATCGAAGGCCGGAAACCCGAAATGTTATGGTTTAAGAAAAAGAAAGAGGTAGAAGAAGATAGAAAAAGATAGAACAGAACAGAAGAAATAACAGAACAACATCAGAATCTCACAATTCGCAGCGGAACAACATATAATAATAAATGAATAATCTTTAAACAAAGAACTATATCAGTTATTACATTACATTTCATTTCATCAAATCATCAGAGTGTACAACAACATACAACAACAACAATGCAGCGGAAAAAGAAATACTATATACTAGTAATACGCCATGCCATCCAGCTTGCCTCCAGCAACTCCTGAATATCCAGAATATCCTGATAAACCTAACTCTTGACTGCCCGTGTGGAAATTGGTGGGCACCCAGAGTTTAGGAACGAAAACAATAAACTCCGAGTCAGTCATGCGACTGGTGTGAGAACTAAAAACAGTTTATTTACTTTAAAATCAAAGTAGAGGAATATTTTTAAAGTCAATTCGCAATGCTTTTAAAAATGAGACTACCATAAGGCCTCCCGCACACACACACAATGCAAACGCAGAATCGGAGGAGATTTCTCCTTATGATAGTCAAAGATGCTTGATACGCATTAAAAAGAACATTTGATATTATTACTAGTGCATAGTGTAGGAAAAATTCATTTCGAAAGTAAAGATATAAATCTTAGCCAACATACGACCATTATCGTATGCCTACTATAGCTATCATCCAAACAGTGGGGCGCCACCATAAGTGAATGATAGGTTCTACAACTAAAACCGTACAAGATCGTATTGTTTCTTTGGATTTCCTACAAATGGTCAGGCCAAGGAACTTCCCATTGCCACATGGAAACGCCTCTGGAATGACGTCCCGAGAACCAAACCGGATCTCTGCCAACACAAGGCCGGGTTACCCCTAACTGGGTAACTACTGACACGAATATGTCATCCCCCGATCGTAACCGATCTATCCGAGGATCCTCGATTTCCAACAACCACAAAATATGCAGTAACAACATAGGTTAAATATCTGGGCTCCATACCATGATACCACCTCTATCCAGAAGGAATGACATACACTAAAGGGCGCTACCCCTAATAACCTTGCCGCATCCTTCCTGTTTTGACCATTTCCAGGGTGTGAGGTCCGACGAAGTCTCGTCCACAAAAACATACTTTATACAAAAGCCATGCTTTGGGTCCACAAATGATCATAGAAATGATCACAAAGATAAACGATCAAATAAATGATCCTATCACAAATGATCAACACAATGATCATTTCACAGCAACACTCTGCATGCCACACTACCAAATTGGGAGTATATCACTAATAACCTTCAACTATATAACCTCTGAGCTCGTACGTCTCAGAGAAGGGTGTTAAGCTAAAAGAATAAATTCTCCGCCACCAAAAGAAATACATTTGAAAGAAATCAGCTTTATATCTCAACTTATAATGTCAGACATACAATCATACAAGTCTGTTCCGGGATCGAACAGAACCGAAGGCACTTACAAAGAAGTCCTTGCAATCCGGATATTCACTAATCACGACCGGACTTCCCGTCACTAAGGGTGATAAAACCTCTATATCGGAGATCAGCCGATGTAGAGTAACTCGACGGTAATCCTTCCGTTTTCACAAATACCCGGTCTTCAACACCGGTCATCAAATGCAATCCATAACGACGTATCACATACTCGGAATGGGTTGTACGACCCCAAGGTCCTTTCCCGGCTAACCCGAATAGTGAGCGCTTATTCAAAAATAAGTGTGGCATTCAAATTCAACAATTCACAACAAATACCTATTTAAAGGTAAATATTGATAGTCGGATTATTTAACTATCAATAGGCGTGTTCAACATCACCAAATCCAAATAATTTCCCAAATTATTTACTTTCCAAAATATCTTTACTAGATATAAACTTTCCCACACTTCAAACATTTGAAAACAATTCTTCAAATCACTTTTCCTTACTCGGAATTATTTTTATTTCAACATGGTTCATTTAAACCAATTAAATAAATCCTTAACGATTTACTTTATATTTACGTTCCAAATCCGTAAATTTATTCCCACACTTTAAAAATAAATCAACGTTTATTTTTAAACTAATTTCCCCTTTCTTTTATAAATTCCATAGTGAATTTATAATCCCAAAATATCTATGATATACGATTTTCAATCGATTTTCAATATTCATTTTCAATTTATCTTTAAAAAGATAAATTCTCAAACGTTCATTTCACATTGGAAAAATATTTCCATACTTATTTAAATAAAAATAAGTACATCCCAAATCTATTTATTTTCAACATTTGAAAATATTCAATATACTTAAATCAAAATTTAGTATATATTTCATTCTTTAAGGAAATCATTCTCTTAACACATTTATTTGGCCTAAAACGAATGTTGCGTAAAACATCGTTACGACGACCCAAAAATCACTAGTATAGGGATTAAAGTTTAAATAGATATATAAATCCCAATACTATACAAAACATTTCCTTTCGGAAACCATTTACTATAACAACAGTGTTATGGTCCACCATTTCCTTCTAATTCTCGAAAACGTCTATTTCAACAATGAATGTTGAAATCTATGTATTCGATACTTAATGCATTTTAAACGTCTTTAAAATCATTAACTTCATTTCATAATGTTCCTTTCCCGAGAACATATCCATTTCATTTAATAATATATTCACTGTCCAAAATCGTGAATATAATTCTTTTCATATATTCCTATATCCAACTTATCAAATTCAATTGATTTCGGATTTATAAACAACGTTTACAAACTCCAATTATATTTTTATAAACTTCTATTTATAAAAACCCTTTTTATATCTCATTTTAAATGCCAAAATCCGATTTATAAGCTAATCTCTTATAAATCTTGTATTTTACAAAACCTATTTATATTTATAACTTCACGATTTATAAATCTATAAATCTTCATTCACTTATAAAATCCATTTATATTTCTTTTTAACACTTATAAAACGGGTTTCACAATTCCTATATTTTTTTATCCATAAATATCAATATTTTAAATCTTTTATATAAATCGTTTATAATGATTCAAAAATCCTAATTTAAACCAATTAATAAATTAATTAACTATTTATTTCCAAAAATCTTAATTTGGTTATATTTTACAAAAATTATAACTTTTATAACATTAAACTTATAATGTTAATTTATTTAAAATAAATCAATTCAAAATTTCAAATAAAACATATACTTTCAAAATCTCTTTAAAAATCCTTTTAAAAATCAAAAACCATTATTTTTAAACTTTAAAATCGATCCGATGATGTAACATCACCAAATAGTCAATCACGACATCCAAATATCATATATCGATATGATAATCAACAAATATCAAAATATCTGTAAATAAATCAATACAGTTGAGGAATCCAGTTGGATCCCTCCAACCTGTTTCCTGCATCACAAACATTAGCACAATACCAATTCCGCTCCAGTACGGAATTATCGCGGTATATGGGATTTATAATATTATCCGCTTAATAGACGGCGCAATAGGGTCTCATCCGCTAAAAAAATGCGGGAAATCAACAACTGTAATATATACATATGTCAATATATATATATATATATATATATATATATATATATATATATATTGATATTATATATAATACCAATTTCACTGTTTATGAAATATTCGCGGTATATGTTTTTAATAAATAACATCCGCTTACTAACGGCGCATAATGTCTATTTTAACAATCAATAGATAACAATCATCATTCAAACATGCATTCAGATATTTTAAATCTAACTATTTAAAATATAATCGAAACCGATTCGATTGAGTGAGAAGTTCTCACCTTGATTTCAATTCCGTTTTAGCTTTTATTTCGAATAAAATTAAACGCGCGTTTAATTTTACCCGAAATTCTCACTGACTCCAAACGACTCCAATCCAACTCCATCGCGTAGTTCTCGTCCATACGAAGCCAACGCAACTCTTTTCGGAATTTTCCGACCTCGTATGAAAAAGTTATGATAATTTAAAGTTTACACGAATTAAAAGATAATTAATTTACAACTTAAATTTTAATTTTAAACCTAAACTATTTACAGCCGTTGATTTCTCCTTGATCACATCAGAGCCGTGCGCAGTATCTTCTTCCCCTCGCGTAACTCCCCAAGCTTGCTCGAACCCACGGCCGCCATCCCCCTTGCAATTTTTGCCACCTCCTCGACGACTTCTAGCTCGATCAAAGACCACTACCCCGCGCGCCTCCCCCAGAGTCACCCACAGCCTGAAGAGCTTCGAGCTCGGTCGCCTATAATGCTTGAAAAACGTGCACGAGCTGCAGCCGAACACGCCACTCCAGCGTTCACGTCGAACCTCCATTCCACTCTCCACCGTTGAGATGCTAGTTCTCGACACTCTCTACATTTTTGCAGTTGAAACTTTTGCCTAATTGTCGACGGATTTGGAGTAATTGGAGGAGGAAGAACATTGCTTCCTGGCCGTTGAAAAGGAGGGGGCGGCGGCCTGTTAAGAGCTAGGGTTTTAATTTTTTTTTATTTTTTTTAGAGTGAAGGGGCTGTTTATAGGAAATCGATCGAAACACTATTCATCCGGGTTTTCCAAACCCCGATTTACGCGCCGTGACCGACGTTCCTAGGGTTTATCCCGCGTTCCGGACACAATGGAACAGGTTTCGGAAGCTAATTCGGTCATCTGTGCGAGATATGGCAACAAACGATCGATTTAAATTAAACCGATTTAAACGATTTTCTAGGCGTTTTAATTTGTACCGGACAAACGGTAAATCCAATTGACTTGAAATTTGAAACCTTACAATAATATCTCATTACGGATCCGATGAAACTGGTTTCGTCGAAATCCGAGACTTTTTGAAAAATGGCTATTTTAACTCGCCAAATTAAAATTAAAAATAATTCGATGCGTTTCGAGCTGCCACGATCAAACGATAGCTCCGATTGCTACGAAAATTGAAATCCGGTAATAACTAACTATTACGGATTCAATGGAACTGGTTTCGTTCAATTCTGACACTGTTCAAAAATTGGCTATTTTTAGTCGGTAATTAAATATTAAAATATTCAATTTTCACAATTTAACTTTTAATTCGATTTTAAAAGTTCTAAAATATCATTCTAACTTCAACATGATAAAATAAAATTTTACAAATCATTTACAATCATAGTTAACCCAAATTTTCAATTATTTCCATAATTTCACATATTAATTATTGATTTAATTATTCAATTTAAATCCAATTATTCGAAATAAAATTTATCTGACTTATAAATTTCACTTATTAATATTTAAAATTAATTAAATATTCATATTTTAATTTAATAAAATTCTGGGTCGTTACAAAGATCGTTTTCTTACTACATACAGATAGTAGAAAATGAGTAAAATAAGAGGACGAGGTAGGAGAGGAAGTAATACCACAAATGGTCAAACTCCCGTGGCTATAATAGTCGAGGAAGTAGTAGTTCCGGTACAACCCCAAATCTTTGCAACTTTGTGCAAGAACGATACCAGCCTTGGTGCTAAACCTTTCAAAGGAACGGAAAACCATCATTGAAGTACAAGCTTGGATCCGCTCTTGTGAAAGATTTTCAAAGGACTAAATATTGGAGATAGTAGAAAAGATTCTTAGCTTCTTGGAAACTACAAGATAGAAGTCTAATTTGGTGGGAGTCTATTACTCAAAATGAGTTAGAAGATAATTTATCACGGGACAATTCAAAGTTCTAGAGGGGCTGTATATGCTGGAAGCAGGAAAATCCCATCTTTACCAAAAATTATGGATTTTAAACAGGAGAAGGAGATGTCATTTGAGGGGTATGCTAACAAGTTTAATGAATTATCTCGTTTTGGGCCTGGATTAATAGATACGCCCCTCAAGAAGAATGAAAAGTTTATCTCGAGACCAAAGATGTAATACCATGAAAGGATGACTGGGCATGTTAAAGTACCCTTTGTAGACTTAGTAGACATAGGATACATATATGAAGCTTTGGATAAGATATGTAACGACCTGGAAATTTCGATCCAGAAAATTCCAGATAGCTAGGAAAAGAAGGGAAAAGATAGAAGAAGAAGAAACAGAAAACCACACTCAGAATCTCACATTCGTAGCGGATAAAATATAATATCAAATAATATTCTTTACACAAAGAAAGCTGTATCAGTCAATTAAATTTTAATACATCAGAGTTACAACATTGCACAATCACTGGACAGTTAAAATAACTTGTCCCTGATAATTAACAATATATCACAGCGGAATACACTCCATACGTTCCTGCCATCCAGCTCGCCTTCTGAGCTCCAGAACATCCTTACCTGAAAATCTGTAATACTCGGTCTGACCCGAGCATTACATCAAAGTAACACCAGGGTCAAGCTGGAAACCAGCGTGAGTAAACCCATCTAACAAGAAATAAAACAACATAAAACTCAGGGTAACTCGTACCAATTTTACAAATTCACAAATTTGGTATAGACAACGCTTATTATACACATCAATTTCTATGTACCAAAACTTAGACTAAATGGTCCAATTTGCTTAAATCATTCCATTCCAGCCTATTGATTTCACATATCAAATCTGTACAGAATTATTATAGATTACAAATCAAATGGTTTCAGGTATTTACTAATACCCGACTCCGGTCTCTTCGAATTCAATACCATCTTAACCCACGTTATTCAAGTGAAATACAATTCAACCTTTAAACAAAAGATGTCACTTTTTACACAGCAATTAATCATCGACAGATAACCACATAATCACTGTTCAAGACAAACATATCATATCACAAACATTTCATATCAGAAATATAAACCAATCATTCGTAAGCAAGATTAATTAGTCACCCATTCCTAATTAAATCAAATTAAATACTTTAATCGCTTTTAATCTTTCTTAGTTAACAATAATTAATTACAAACATTAATTAATCATCCCTTAATTATCCTCTCTAATTACATTCAGTAATTAGCCTTAATTAATTTACCACATTCGTTAATCAACCTTGATTAATCACATTCAGTAATTACTTATTCTTAATTACTTACATTAATTAATTAACCTCTTAATTAATAAATAAATCCTTTAATTAATTACACAGAGTAATTAACACTTAATTACTTTCACTAGGTAATTATTCTTCAATTACTTTCCATCAAGTAATTACCCATTAATTAATTATATCCTATAATTATCCATTAATTGCTTCACTAAGTAATTACACTTCATTAATTACATTAAGTAATTATACTTAACCCTACCTAATTCTTAATTAACAATTAATTAATCCTTAAACCTTTATAAATTAATTAATCCTAAATTATTAATTAATTTAACTTTAATTATCTTATAATTTAAGTAATCTTTAATCATAAAAACTTAACTAACTTTCAAGATAAAACAATTAGCATTAATTACCTAAAACTAATACATGTTTTAAAAAAATCATCTTTTTAATTTATACTAAATTACCTTTAAAAAATTTAGTTTTTAAAAATACTTAAACCTTTCTCAAATTAAAGCATAAAACTTTTATTATTAAGTTTAAACCAAATTTAAATTTTAAAACTAGATTTTCAAACTTCTTAAAAACATTTTCACATTTACTTCGGGTTCAACCCGTTCCTGACTCGAGTGCCAATTCGGGGTCCTTCTTCATCTTCTATTTTCTTTTCTGTTTCAAGTTTTAGTTAAGTTTTAAATTTAAAACAAAACAACAGTTTGAAAACCCACACGAATCACGAGCAAACACTCGAGACTAACCTCCTCTATCCAGAGCATCACTTTGACACAGCCACCAACCCAACACCCGACACAGAAGCGACGACATGCACGTGCCAAGTTCATCCACGCCGTTGCTACCTCCGATAACTCCTCACACACGTCGGCGATCGACCACCCGAGCGTTCCCGACCCTCAAACTAACGACGCGAAACCCAAAACAAATTCGAGCCTTCCAGTTGAACTGGAAACCCACAATCTCGTCATAAATCACCTCGTCAAAGAAACTCCGACCACCGAAACCACCATGACTTCGCTGACACCTTCGTCCACTTCTCCAGTATGTCCCCTCCAAGTTTGGCCTAGCTCGATGCCTTGATGATGGCGAACAACCCCAAATTAGACCTCCATTTCAAAAACCCCCTTAAACCCTATTTCCCACTACGACCGATACCACGACCATCGTACGCCACCGTCACCATTTTTTCCGATACTCCCAGATGACAATCTTGCTTCGACGAAAGCCACGACATCCAAAGTCCAACCAGTCGCCGTAATTAGCTCATACTTTCTTTGCTGATCAACACAGAAATGCGACCACAAATCCAAATGAAAATTCATGATTTTTTTTTTAAAATCAAGTTCTTCAGAGTGTATTCAAGCTAAATACCTGAATCTACAAAATATATAGTTTGGTTTTTAACACTTTTAAACATTTCACTGTTTTTGCTTAAGTCCAGAGGATTTTCAAACTTATTTTGTTTGAATAAAAAATTTACACTATAATTTATGCTTTAAACAATCATATTGTACTTGAGTTTCAAAGCTTAAACATGATCAGAAAAGAGATTTAAATTTTGAATTGTTTTTAAACTCTGTATTTTGAAATAGAGGAGAACAGGCACACTTATATGCTCAGATCATATATATATATATATATATATATATATATATATATATATATATATATATATGCACAGAGATTCATATTTATATACATACACATGCAAAGCACAATGTCACCCAAGAATCACATTCATAGATCGGGTTTAACTTAAGGCTTAAGAAAATATATTTACTCACCTGCAAATAAAAGTAGAAAGAATAGAGAAAGCTTGTAAGAAAATCTGAAATTCCTGCTTGATTTTTGAAAGTAGAAAACTGTTCTGGTTTTTGAATTAAATCTTAATCTGGAAATGCTTTAGTTTCCTGAAACTTGATTTGACAACTGATCTTGCTTTGATTTGTTGAGTTGTACTGAAGCTGATCTCTACGTTAAAATGTTGTTGATGAGATAGTTGATTTCTTGCAATGATTTCTCTCTGGTTTAAGTTTCAGATTTCTTTTTTTTCCTCTTCTTTGATTTGTTTTGTGGCTGGTTTTAGTTTAGAGATTTTCACATTTTCTTCTCTCATTTTTTTTATAATGAAGATAGAAAAGGTTTGAGATGAAAGAGTATAAATGTATTTAGTCTTGACTTAATGATTGATTTTTTTTAAAGAAATAAGGCAAAATAGCTTGTGACACATGTTTAATTTGTATATACTTGTAAATTGCATGTAACAACACATTTACTTTTGTAATTTAGTATATAAAAAAAAATTAAACTTGTATTTTATATGTATATTAACGTATTAAATATATATATTTATAATATTTTCCATTTAGTAATTACTTTCCTCAATTTATATAAATATGATATTTTAAAGAAAATAATATAAATCAAATCATATACAATATAAATCAAATCATATACTAATAAAATCATAATCATATATGTTGTATAATTTATTTTAAGTTATTTATTCTTTGAATTTCAAATTCAAATTCAAATTAAAATCAAGTCATACAAATATATATATATATATGTGTGTGTGTGTGTGTATAAACAAACACAAATTCAATTCTATTTAAAATCCATTTACATATATAAAAATAACACATTATTATTATTGTTTCGAAAACAATTAATTTTTTCAATATTAAATAATTATAAAGGAGATTATCATATTTATTTGTTCAATTTATAAATCGGTATTTTCAGAGGTTAAATCAAATAACTATCCAATTATCTGATGCCTGAAAATCCGGGTTACACATTCCTCCCCCTTTGAATCTTTTCGTCCTCGAAAAGGAACGAAGCCAAAATTTATTAAAATACTTAATATCAGTTAAATCACTTTTTGATCATTTTTAAAATGCTTTAAAATCTATATAATATTGCAAAAATAGTTTTTATAGAAATATCATTTTATAACTTGATGTTTTAACAAGTCTGTCTTCGTTCTCACAGAAATTCGGTCATACGTTGATCAGCCGTACGACTGAAAATCTATAAGTACTTAGCAGACCTATTTTCAACACCTAGAGAAAATACTTTGAAAATAATTTTATTGAAAATATCGAAAACATTTTTGAAAAAAGAGGAAATATTTTTGGTGAGAATGCTCTGGAAATCATCAACCCCATCCATGGTCGTAGTTACAACCTGGGTTACGTTGCCATCACAGCAAAAGTCCACGTAACTGTAGGCACTCCATGCCCCTTGATTACACCATGGAACCCGCCATAGATCGCAGTTACATCCTGGGTTACATTGTCATCACAACAAAAGTCCATGTAACTATAGGCATCAGCGCCCTCGATTTTCGCTGCCAAATGAAACTTCACCACTACCACATAGGTCGCAGACTACATCAGTCAAATCCCAATGCAGTCGTAGTCTCTCACGGCCTCTCGACTTTCGCAATGTCACCATAGGTCACAATCTACAGATGTAAAATCAAACGTAAACTGTTGGCTCTCAATAGCACACATGACTTTCGCTATGGTAGATCGCAGCGACATCGAGTTACACTGTCAACACAGCATAACCCAAATGTCTCTGTAGCCATCAACGCCCTCGGCTTTTGCTACACACTACATAAAATTCTCAGGAACTTCAGTTTATCCGGACTTCCTTACAGGATCTACTTTAGAACACCTAGGGCTCAAGGCAGTACCAACCTATGGTGCTCCTAAGATTTTTATTTCAAGGGAGCTTCTTTTTCCCCAAAGTCATTCTCAAAACACTTTATACTATACACATATAGTATCGTCCAAATCATACACCTATTATGAATCTCATATAAATCTCCTTTCTCAAAATCGGTTATCCCAAAATTGATAATTGTCAAACTAGGCTTTCTAAATATCCAAAATGATTTTACCCAAAAATCAAAAGCCTTTCCAAATCCAAAGGTTCCAAAAAACCTTTTCCCAAAATCATTCTAATAAAATCCTTCATATATATATACTTTGAAAATATTTGGATCACTATATACTTGTATAGATTCCCTTTTTATACTTCAAATACTTTTCAAAAACCCTTTTCTTTTGGCTATAGATTCAACAAGGGAAGTTTATCTTATATAACAAAGATATTGAACTTTGTTTATTCCAAATCAAATATTCAAATTTGATTACTCTTTTATGAAGTTGTTAACCACATTACTTTTTATAAATTAAATTTCTACCGTAGAAATATCCAGTTTCCACTTTATTTCATCATATATTTCACAAAATATACTTTTCATTTCAAAACCATTTTACAATTCTTATCCATAAATTTTCAATATCAATCTCATTCAAATCCGTACGATGTACACATATCATCCATATGCTATATCAATCTGATCACTTACTCGATCACACAATTTCACTTCCGAACTAGTATCGTCCACCGACTTCCTAGTGTGGACTTAGATCTGGTTTCTTGATTAGAAACCGTCATTCTCCTTACATAGCCATAACTACGATAGAGAATATCCAAAACCAATCAAAAATCCATATCCGGGTTCGCCGTCGAAAATCGAGTGAAAAAAAAATCCCATCTCGGATCGAAATACTATCTCGAAATTCTGTGCTCGAATCTGGATCAAATCACTATGCAAATAGAATAATATACGTACATCCTACGTATTTATCTCCATTGATTATTAACCAAATCAATTTCCTTTTCCATTCACATTCACTTTAATTACATCCACTTAATTCATAACTACTTCAATCCTACTTGGATTATCACCTTAATTCTTATCTCAAACGGGTATTTAATCATAAATAGTTTGCACTCTGTCCAGTTTAAATTTAGAAAATAGCTTGGAAAGTTTAAAATAAATAAGTAGTTGAAAAATAATAATTAATTGTAAAATAGTTGTAAAATAGTTAAGTAATTGTAAAATAGTTGGGAAATAGTCAAATAGTTATAGAAATTTTAAATAATTGCAAAATGGTTATAAAAAGTAATTAGTTATAAAGTAGTTGAAAAACAGTAATTAGTTTATAAAACAGTTGTAAAATAGTTAAATAATTCCAAAAGTAGTTGTAAAACAAGTATAAGATAGTTTGGGTTTTAAAAAGAAAAGTTGTATATATAGTAAATAACTTGGAAAAATAGATTTGTATTAAAACAATTTATTTTGAAAATAGTTCAGAGCCAAATTGTTCCACTACCCAATCTTTATTCTAATCAATTTAAGCAACTTCAATTCCCACTCCAAATTTAACTTTATTCCACTTTGATTTCATTAATTTTCAAATTGAACAAATTTTGAATTTCAATTCATTTCAATTTCAGTTTGAATTAATCCCAATACCCATTTGAATTTTAATTCATTCAACTTCAATTCATTTCAAATTAATCCAATTTGAATTTTCCATTCGAATTTTAAAACTTATCCATCTTCACTAACAATACTAATTAATTTAAATCAAATTCAATTTGCACTAATTTAATCTAAATCTCAACTTTAAACCATCTCAAATTATATAAATTCGAGTTCAATTTAATATGTTGATTTAGTTCTTCAAATCAAATCAACTTATATCTTAAACCATTTAATTCTGAATCCAAATTCCATTTTTAAATTATCTTTGCTTAACCTATTTCAAAGTTCAAATAATAATTCAAATCCCTTTTAAACAACTCAAGCTTTGAAATTCAATTTATCACAAAATTTCAATTTTGAAACCAAACCTTAGAAATTTCTGTTAAAATTTTATCTTAAACATTCAAATCTTAAGTTCAAAGTGATTCCATATCCTTAATTTCAAACTAAAGTTTAATTTCCCTCAATAGTGGATATGTTACCTCAACCCCTTTCTTCATTCATTTAAACAAATCCAATTCACGATTTAAAGATTATTAATAACAACAGGATGATGCCATCCAAATTATTTAAAACATCCATCCATTTCCAATTTCCAAATCTCAAACTCATTTTGAGATCACACAAACTCCCAATTCAAACCAACCATTTAACTTCCCAAGTCAAATTTCAATTTCATGTTGAAATTTCCAATTCAGGTTGCTTATTAACTTATTTAACTTCCCCAAAGTTAAATTCAATTTACTTAATCTAGTCAACTTTATACAATTCGAATTCCCATTTCAAATTTTAAATTTCATATTAATATTCTTTCTATTTAAGTTTAATAACTTACTTCACTTTGGGTTTCACATCACATTCCAAGGAAAATTCAAAACTCAATCTTAGAGTTTATTTCAAATATACATATTTATTTCCTTTACACACCAAGTTATCCTTAAATTTAAACCACCTTGGGTTTTTAAATTCAAAACAAATTCCTTTAAATTTTTAAACAACTTTTGTTTGAAGCAGGGCACTTCATTCAAATACATTAAATAACATTATTTATTATTTTTTTATCACTTTGAAACAATTTTCAAATTCTAGACCTAGATTTAAAACTTCGCAATTTACATCATCTTCAATTCCAATTTATAAGTCATACTTACCTAAATGTTTTACTTCCCTAAAACACTTCATTTTGCTTACTCATTAATACTCATTTTATTATTAAACACAACAATCATTTATGATAATAACCAAGATTATCATATATGGAAACCAATTCATTATTATCTTATTCTGAAACTGTTCTCCAAATTCAAGATTTTAATTCCAGTTTGAATCTATTTCAAACTTATCTTTATTTAATTTAAATTTTGTTGTATTACTATTACCATTTATATTTAATTCAAACGATTTAACAACCAATTACCTTAATATTTATTTAGAAAGAAATATTGCTTTACACATCAAAATATAATCTTATATAAAAATCATATTTAAAACCATTTTATAAGAAAATAACAAGTATGCTCTTTCATATATACTGCACTCAACTTATTCTAGGGTACTACTTACCCTATCCTTAATGAGTAAACCTCTAGTGCCAAGGTTCCCGCTTAACCTTCGCTCTGACACCAAATGTAACGACCTGGAAATTTTGATTCCCTAAAATTCCAAATAGTTACGAAAAGAAGGAAAAAGATAGAAGAAGAAGAAACAGAAAACCAAACTCAGAATCTCACATTCGCAGGGATAAAATATAATATCAAATAATATTCTTTGCACAAAGAAAGCTGTATTAGTCAATTATATTTTAGAGTTACAACATTTCACAATCACTGGATGGTTAAAATAACTTGTCCCAGATAATTAACAATATATCATAGCGGAATACACTCCATACGTTCCTGCCGTCCAGCTCGCCTCATGAGCTTTAGAACGTCCTTACTTGAAAATCTTTAATACTCGGTCTGGCCCGAGCATTACATCAAAGTAACACCTAAGTCAAGCTGGAAACGAGCGTGAGTAAACCCGTCTAACAAGAAATACAACAGCATAAAACTTACATAAAACCTGGGGTAACTCGTATCAAATTCACAAATTTTGTATAGACAATGCTCATCATACACATCAATTTCTAAGTACCAAAACTTAGATTAAATGGTCCAATTCACTTAAATCATTCCATTCTAGCCTATTGATTTCACATCAAATGTAACGACCTGGAATTTTCGATCCCAATCCAGATAGTTATGAAAAAGAAGAAGAGATAGAGGAAGATGAAGAACAAAATCATCAACATCTCACATTCGCAGTGGATAAAATATAATAATAAATTATATCAGTTTATAGAAGAATACTATATCTGTCGATTACATTTAAATACATCAGAGTTACACAAATATTCAAACACTTGGCATATACAATCAACATGTCATAGAATTACAATAATATAATACAGCTGAAATACTCTACACGTTCCTGTCATCCAGCTCGCCTCCTGAGCTCCAGAACTTCCTTGCTTGAAAAATCTGTAATACTCGGTCTGACCCGAGCATTACACCATCAAATCTGTACAGAATTATTATAGATTACAAATCGAAGCGGTTTCGGGTATTTACTAATATCGGACTTCGGTCTCTTCGTATTCAATACCATCTTAAACCACGTTATTCAAGTAAAACACAATTCAACCTTTAAATACAAGATGTCACTTTTTACACAACAATTCATCATCAACAGATAACCAAATACAAGACAAACATATCATATCACAAACATTGCATATCAGAAATATCAACCAATCATTCATAAGCAAGATTAATTAGTCACCCATTCCTAATTAAATTAAATTAATTACTTTAATCACTTTTAATCTTGCTTACTTAACAATAATTAATTACAAACCATTAATTAATCATCCCTTAATTATCCTCTCTAATTACATTCAGTAATTAGCCTTTAATTAATTTACCACATTCATTAATCAACATTGATTAATCACATTCAGTAATTACCTATTCTCAATTACTTACATGAATTAATTAACCTCTTAATTAATTAATAAATCCTTTAATTAATTATACTGGATTATTAACACTTAATTACTTTCACTAAGTAATTATTCTTTAGTTACTTTCCATGAAGTAATTACCCATTAATTGATTACATCCTGTAATTATCCATTAATTGCTTCACTAAGTAATTACACTGCATTACTTATATTAAGTAATTATACTTAACCCTAACCAATTCTTAATTAACAATGAATTAATCCTTAAACCTTTATAAATTACTAATCCTAAATGATTAATTAATTTAAATTCAATTACCTTGTTAATTTAAGTAATCTTTAATCATAAAAACTTAACTAACTTTCAAGATAAAACAATTACCATTAATTACCAAAAATTAATACATGTTTTAAAAACATTTCATCTTTTTAATTTATACTTAATTACCTTTAAAAAATTTAGTTTTTAAACATACTTAAACCTTTCTTAAATTAAAACATAAAACTTTTGTTATCAAGTTTAAACCTAATTTTAATTTAAATTTTAAAACTAGCTTTTCAAACTTCTCAAGAACATTTTCACATTTACTTCGAGTTCAACCCGTTCCTGACTCGAGTGCCAACTCGAGATCCTTCTTCATCTTCCTTTTTCTTTTCTTTTTTAAGTTTTAGTTAAGCTTTAAATTAAAAAAAATAGTAGTATGAAAACCCACACGAATCACGAGCAAACACTCGAGACTAACATCCTCTATCCCGAGCATCACTTCAAGACAGCCACCAACCCAACACCTTGACACAGAAGCAACACCGTGCACGTGCACAGTTCATCCATGCCGCCGCTACCTTTGATGACTCCTCACACACGTCAATCGACCTCCTAAACATTCCCGACTTTCAAACTAACGCCGCGAAACCCAAAAAAAATTCGAGCCTTCAAGTTGAACTGGAAACTCGCAATCTCATCAGAAATAACCTCGTCAACGAAATTCCGACCACCAGAACCACCGTGACTTCGCGAACACCTTCGTCCACTTCTCCAGTATGTCTCCTCCAAGTTTGGCCTAGCTCGATGCCTCGACGATGGCAAATAACCCCAAAATCAGACCTCCATTTCGAAACCCCCTTAAATCCAAGTTCCCTCTACGGTCGACGCCACGACCATCGAACACCGCCGTCACCATTTTTCCCGACACCGCTAGACGACAACCTAGCTTCGATGAAAGCCACGACACTCAAAGTCCACCCAGTCACCATAATTAGCTCAAACTTTCTTTTCTGATCAACACAGAAATGTGACCACAAATCCAAATGAAAATTCATGAATTTTGTTTTAAAAATCAAGTTCTTCAGCGTCGATTCAAGCTACATGTTTGAATCTACAAAATATATAGTTTGATTTTTAACACTTTAAGCATTTCACTGTTTTTTCTTAAGTCCAGAGGATTTTCAAACTTATTTTGTTTGAATACAAATTTTAAACTATAATTTATGCCTTAAACAATCACATTGTACTTGAGTTTCAAAGCTTAGACGTGATCATAAAAGATATTTAAATTTTGACTTATTTTTAAACTCTGTATTTAGAAACAGAGGAGAATAGGCACACTTATATGCTCAGAATATATATATACACACATATATATGTATGTACATAGATTCATATTTATATGCATACACATGCAAAGCACAATGATCACATGCATAGATCGAGTATAACTTAAGGCTTAAGAAAATATATTTACTCACCTGCAAATGAAAGTAGAAATAACGGAGAAAGCCTGTAAGAAAATCTGAAGCTCCTACTTGATTTTAGAAAGCTGGAAAACTGTTCTGGCTTTTGAATTAAATCTTTATCTGGAAATGCTTTTGTTTCTCGAAACTTGATTTGATAACTGATCTTGCTTTGATTTGTTGAGTTGTACTGAAGCTGATCTCTAGGTTAAAATGTTGTTGATGATATAGTTTATTTCTTGCAATGATTTCTCTCTGGTTTAAGTATAAGACTTCTTTTTATCCCTCCTCTTTGATTTGTTTTGATGCTGATTTTAGTTTACAGGTTTTTAGATTTTCTTCTCTTATTTTTTTATAATGAAGATAGAGAAGTGTTGAGATGAAAGAGTATAAGTGTATTTAGTCTCGACTTAATGATTGATTTTTTTAAAGAAATAAGGTAAAATAGCTTGTGACACTTGTTTAATTTGTATACACTTGAAAATTGCATGTAACAACACATTTACATTTGTAATTTAGTATATATAAAAAAATTACACTTGTATTTTGTATGTATGTTAATGTTTTAAATATATATATATATTTATAACATTTTCCGTTTAGTAATTACTTTCCTTAATTTATATAAATATGATATTTTAAAGAAAATAATATAAATCAAATCACATACTATTAAAAACGTATCATATATGTTTTATAATTTATTTTAAGATATTTATTCTTTGAATTTAAAATTCAAATTGAAATTAAAATCAACTCATATAAATATATATATATATATTTAAACAAACACAAATTCAATTCTATTTAAAATCCATTTATATATATATAAATAATACATTATTATTATTATTTTGAAAACAATTAATTTTATCAATTTTAAATAATTACAAAGTAGATTATCATATTTATTTGTTCAATTTATAAATAAGTATTTTCATAGGTTAAATCAAATAACTATCCAATTATATGATGCCTGAAAATCCGGTTTATCACAAGATAGATCCACCCTTAGTACAAGAAAGCAACAGCAATAACTAAAAGAAGACGAAGTTGAATGGCAAGAAGCTATGGCAGGGAAAATCCAATGGAAGATCTTAGGATAACTGCTTTAAGGATATCACATGTTATAATTTCTAAGAGAAGAGCGACTTATCAACACATTGTTAAAAAGGAAAAAAGGGCCAATATCAAGAAATTTCTATAATTGTCATAAACTAGGGCATATGATTATGGATTTCCCCCTGATGAAGAAGGGAGAACAAGCCAGGGTGTATGCTATCAAGGATGAGCCATCAACCTCTCAACATGTGAAGGGAAAAGGAGTGTTGGATGGTAATATTTTTATCAAAGATGTTTTAGTTAGAGTATTATTTGATACATGAACTTATAATAGTTTTAGTTCTAAAAAAACTATAGAAGAATTGGAACTTAAATCTAAATCTTTTGACAACCCTATCCGCGTGACGATTTCTATAGGAGGTTCCACTAATCCTTGTATGCGTAGTGGAAAAGTCATAATTTCCTATCCTCCCCATCACTTTTCTTTTGATCTTTTCGTCTTAGATTTTATTAAATTTGAAATTTAACTCGGTATGGGTTGGTTAGCTAAGTATAAAGCTATGCTCGATGGCTATAAAAGGACGATATCCTTATGGACCACCTTTGGAAAAATCATAGAAATATCCTGCGAAGATCCTAGTCCAAGAAGGAATAGTTTTCTTTATGCCTTAGATATGTCCAATACAGCTTCTAGATGTCTTTGAAGGGGTAAAAAGTGTGCCCCTACATCGAGAAATCGAATTCTGTATTGATTTAGTTCCTTCTGGAATGCCAATTAAACAACAAGATAGAAGGATGGCTTAGAAAGAAGGGGATGAGTTGCATAACCAAAACCGACAGCTATTAAAGAAAGGATTAATAAGACCTAGTCGTTCATGCTAGGGATCGGCGGTTTTTTTGCCGCCAAGTCTGTTGGATCTTTAAGATTGTGTATAGACTATCGAGATCTGAACAAGCAAACAATCAAGAACAAGTATCCTTTATCCTGAATAGATGACTTGTTAATTAATTACATGGAGCTCGAGTATTTCTAAAATGGACTTAGCCATAAGATTCCATCAGTTAAGGATCGCAGAAGATTGCATCCATCTAACTGCATTCAAAGGTCCGAATACTTTCTAAGAGTGGTTGGTTATGCCTTTTGGGATGACTAATGCACCCGTTATTTTTTTGACCCTATGAATATAGTGTTTAGAGATGTGCTAAACAAATTCGTGTTAGTCTTTATCGATGATATCCTTATCTACTGAAAAACAGACGAAGAACATGCAAGGCATCTAGAAGCTGTGTTGGAGATATTGAGGAATAATGTGCTTAAATCCAAATTCTCAAAGTGCCATTTTTGGGAGAAGAAGGTAAGATTCCTTGGATATTTAATATCAAGGGATGGAGTTTCAGTGGATCCAGAGAAAGTTGCAGCTATTTAAGATTGGATGCAGCCGCAAACTCCTAAAGAGATTTGTAGCTTCTTAGGTTTGGCAGGATATTACAAAAGATTCGTTCAAGACTTCTCTAACATTTCCTATAACCTAATGAAGTTTACAATGAAGGATGCTAAATTTGTTTGGACTCCTAAATGTGAAGAAGCATTCCAAAACTAAAGAAGAGGTTGACAACCCCTCCAGTTTTAGCAATTATAAATGGAAATAGTGGATTGACCATTTATACAGATGCATGTGGAGAAGGAGTTGGTGCAATTTCAATGCAAGATGGGAAGGTGATTACTTATGCAAGTAGACAACTGAAGATGCACGAGAAGAATTACTCAACACACGACTTAGAATTATTAGCCGTTGTGTTTGCATTAAGGATATGGAGGCATTATTTGCTGGATGAAAAATTCGAACTCTTCATGGACCACAAATCTTTGAAGTATCTTTTCTTCCCAAAGGATTTAAATATGAGACTACAACGTTGGTTAGATTTCTCACATCTCACTATCTAGGTATTCTATATACACCCAAGAAAGCCAATGTAGTAGCTAATGCAATGTAACGGACCACCTTTTGGATGGTTCAAATCGATAATATACCACACATGTTAGAATGAAACCATTCAAAAGGAAGGATTGTCAATGGGTAAATAAGAAAAATCAAAATACACAATCTCGCAGCGGAACTACAAAATATAGTAATCAAATAAACAGTTCATGAAGCTGTTTTACAAATAACATTTAATTACACTTTTAGAAATTGAAATCATATTTGTACATATATCGTAAATAAACAAATAATGCAGCGGAACATATAATGTAGTGGAATAATAAATAGCAATAATATATTGAATCTTTGTCTTCGTCCACCAGAAAATAGTCTTCAATGCTGAAAAACTTAGGCTGACCCGAGCATAAAGGAAAATAATACACTTGAGTCAGAACTAAAATTCTTATGCAAATTAAATCAAAAGTGGATGTAATAAGGAATGCAGATAACTACATTTTTGAAGGTTTAAATTTTTGGAAATGTTATTGTTTCCATATTCAAAATAAAATGGATTTCACAATAGATCCATTCAAGTAATTATAATTTTACAGAAAAATTCCCAGTTAAATTTCATAATTCAAGAGATTTGATTTATAAAAATGTTTCAAAGTTTCAATATTCAATTTTATGGAAACTTCCCAATGTTTCAAAATTTAATTTTGAAAACTTTCAAATAAGGTAACAACGGTTTACTTCTCAATATCATTTTTATGGTTCAAATATTAAATCTAAACATACTATTTTTCCTCTGATGTAAATACTTAAAATTCATGGGTTTTATATCTTTATTTAGTGTGAAAATAATCAATACGAAAATTTATATAATTACAATAAACTATAGGGTGATCATAAGGATATATCAAATAAATGATCAAATACACATTCAATCACAATAGCATCCATCACAACATACAATCAATATTCAAATCAATCAATCCAACAAATCAACCAATTCAATAACATGTCACAGTAATTATTAGCCATCACATACTGGAATTTAGCTATTCATATTAAATATAAGCAAAAATTCCAAACCAACAATCAAAAATTTATCACTATATGACGTGGTTTAACTTGCAATAAAATTTTAGTATTTCGTGGGTGAGTTCAAACACTCACCTTCTGGATTTCCCTTTTCTAGTCGGATTTGGATCCGCTACTACTTCCTCCTTTTGATTTGTTTCATTCTATCTTAATCTTTTTTTTAGCATGTTTTGGAAGAGATATAGAAGTTGTTATTGATCTGGATTTTAAGAAAAAGATTTGAAAAAAAGAATAATGTTTGGAAAAGAAGAAGAAACTTTAAAGAAGATGAAGAATTGAAAAAGAAAAGGAAGCTTTCAAAAAGAAGAAGAAGAAACAAAAAAAATGAAGCAAGAAAAAGAGAAGAAGGATATTTAAAGAAAAAGAAAATGAAAAAGGAAGGAGGAAGGTGAAGAGAGAGAGAAAATGAGATGGAAGTTTTATTTGGAAAATGAAGCTACAAAAGATGAGATTAGAAAATGAAATATGACTAAAGGAATGAAGATGGAAACAAATGAAAAGTTAATAAGGTATATATAAACAAACTAGGAATTGAAATAAAGTAAAATATGAACAGCCTAAAATATAGTATTGAAAGATGTGAACTAAATGAATATGAGGTGTTAGGAGAATTAAAATGCAAATGTAGAAATACAAATATAGATTATTTAATAATAAGGAAATATGGGACAAAATGCATGTTTAGTTTTAAATGCTTTAGGCATTGATAATGCATAAGGAATCTATGTAGGAATGAGAAAATTTGCAAACCAAAGGAAAATAAAAAAATTTATAACTAAAAATGAGATGGAAAGAATTAAATACAGCCTAAAAGCTTAGGCTTAGGTATTAAACCGAAGTAGAAATGAAGGGACCAAGTTTTAATAATGAGGTAACTATTTTAAAACGTACATGCAATAAATAAATAAAAAAGAGATGAAGGGACCACATACACATTTTGAAATTCAAATTTTTTTGAAACGTAACCAATTTAATCCCATTCACTCAAATAATACTCAATTTGTACACATATAAATTTTATCTACGCACAATTAATAAAATTATACTTACCTTAAAAATGAAAATGTTCAAATCTTTTATTTCCATTAAAGCACCATTTTTGTTTAACACAAAACGTGCGTTTCTTTTATCAAATCTATTGATTGCAATCAACGTTTTCTTTTCTTTTAATCGAAATATTTTCATTACATTAATTGCAATTAATAACAAAGTTTAATTTCAAAATAGATAAACCAAAATGGATGGAAAACAGGACAATTGTTTCCTTAAGTCATTTAAACATGTTTATAAATTGTTGTTTTACACCACAGCAATAAGTAACTTACTTAAATAAAATTCCTATTCTTGTAATCAATCTGTATGCTAAAACAACGTTCAAATAAATAAATATATTTTTTTATAACAAATCATTATATTCTTTACTCTAATGAAATTAAATCTACATTCATAAATGGAACATTCATTTTATTTGATATAAACGTTCTTCTTTTCATTTAATCAAACTTTTCTTATATTTCCATAAAACATAAGCTACGTTTAATTACACTTATAAACTTACAATTTAGTGTTCTCTCTCTCTCTCTTATTAATTGAAATTATTCAATTACAATAATTTCAATTGATTACAAAGGTGAATATGAAAATGGACTAAATAAATATAATGAGAAATAGAAAAATTATTTCCTATCAAACAGTGATTTAAACATATTTATGCACTATTGGATACAAATAGGTACTATATATTTCTTACCAAATAATAGTTTATCATCTCTGAAATTGTAACGAACGGGATTTTCGACTAACGAAAATCGACATTAATACGTCCACTATATCAACTGCTGAACAATCGAATGACGGAAAATCAAACCGTTAGGGTTAAAGAAGAAGAGGTAGAAGACGAAAAAAGAAAGAAAGCAAAAAAAAGAAACAGAAACAATATCAGAATCTCACAATTCGCAGCGGAACAACATATAATATATCAATGAATAATCTTTAAAACCAAGAATCATATCAGTTATTACATTACATCACATTACATTACGTTATTAGAGTTTACAACAACAAACAACGAAAAAGAAATACTATATACTAGTTGATACGCCATGCCATCCAACTTGCTCCTGATCTCCACAGCAACTCCTAAATTCCAGAATGACCTGATAACCTGACTCTAGACTGCCCGTGTGGAAAATGATGGGCACCTAGAGTTTAGGAATGAAACAATAAACTCCAGGTCGGTCATGGGACTAGTGTGAGAACTTAACACAGTTATTCTTTAAAAACAAACAAAGAAATTGATTTAAAAATAGATCCGCAATGCTTTTAGAAAATGAGACTACCATAAGGCCTCCCACACACACACACACAATGCAAATGCAGAATCGGAGGAGATTTCCCCTTATGATAGTCAAATATGCTTGATACGAGAAATTTTCTTTGATATTATTATATAAGTGAAAAGTGAAGGAAAAACATTTCGAAAGTATAATATAAATCTTAGCCAGCATAGGTACCATTATAGTATGCCTACTATAGCTACCATTTTAAATGGCAAGTTCTACAACTAAAACCGTACAGGGCTCTTATTGTTTCTTTGGATTTCCAACAAATGGTCAGGCCAAGGAACTTCCCATTGCCACATGGGTACGCCTTTGGAAGGACGCCCCGAGAACCTAACCGGATCTCTTCCAACACAAGGCCGGGTTACCCCTAGCTGGGTAACTACTGACACGAGTATGCCATCCCCCGGTCGTAACCGACCTAAATCCCGGGATTCACCAACAAACACAAAATAATAAGTTTGCAGCAACCACTTAGGTTAAGTATCAGGGCTCCATACCATAATACCACCTCTATCCAGAAGGAAATGACATACACTAAGGGGCCGCTATCCCCTAATAACATTGCCGCATCTTTCCTGTTTTGACCATTACCAGGGTGTGAGGTTCAACGAAGTCTCGTCCACAAAGCTACACTTTTCATAAAAGCCACACTTTGATCAACAAATGATCAGCAGCACTCAGCATGCCACGTTACCAAATTGGGAATATATCACTAGCAACCATCAACTACATAACCTCTGAGCTCGTACGCCTCAGAGAAGGGTGTTAAGCTAAGAGAATAAATTCTCCGCCACCAACAGAAATGTATTTGATAGAAACCAGCTTTACATCTCAAACTGTAACGTCAGACACACATCCATACAAGTCCGTTCTGGGATCGAACGGAACCGAAGGCACTTCTAAAGAAGCCCTTGCAAATCCGGATATTCACTAATCACGTCCAGAATTCCCATCACAAAGGGTGATAAAATATCTATATCGGAGATCAGTCGATGCAGAGTCATTCGACGGTAATCCTTCCGTTTTCGAAAATATCTAGTCTTCAACACCGGTCTTCAAATGCTATCCATTACGACATATCACTATTCGGAATGGGATTTATGACCCAAAGGTCCTCTCCCGGCTAAACCGAATAACGAGCGCTTATTTTAAAATAAGTGTAGCATTCAAATTCAAGCAATTCACAACAAATACCCATTTAAAGGTAAACATTGATAGTCGGTTATTTAACTATCAATAGATATGCACAATCATCACCAAATTCCAAAGAATTTTGCAAATTATTTATTTTCCAAAAATATCTTTACAAGATATAAAAAATTTCCACACTTCAACCATTTGAAAACAAAATTCAAATCACTTTTCACCTTTCCAACTTGTGAACACAAATTTTCAAATCGTTTTCCTTACGCGAAAACACTTCCAAATATTTGTTCATTTTCATTTCAAAATGGTTCATTTAAACCAATTAAATAAATCCTTACCGATTTACTTCAATTTTACGTTCCAAATCCGTAAATTTATTTCCACACTTCAAAAATAAATCAATGTTTATTTTTAAAACAATTTTCCCTTTCCTTTATAAATTCCATGGTGAATTCACATTTCCAAAATATCTATTAATATACGATTCTCAAATCGATTTCAAATATTCACTTCCAATTTATCTTTAAAAGATAAAATCTCTAAACATTTCACTTCATATTGGAAAACATTTCCATACTTATTTAATAATAAGTAATTCACAAATCTATTTATTTTCAACGTTTGGAAAATATTCGTTATCCTTAAATCACAAAAATAAGTATATATTTTTATTCTTTAAGGAAAACATTCTCTTAAACACATTCATTTGAGTCAAAACGAATGTTGCGTAAAACATCGTTACGACAACCCAAAATCACTAGTATAGGGATTCGAAATTAAGATAGATATATAAATCCCAATGCTATATAAAACATTTCCTTTCGAAAATCATTTACTGTAATCATAGTGTTATAGTCCACCATTTCCTTATTTCTCGAAAACGTTTATTTCAGCAATGAATGTTGAAATCTATGGTTACGATACTTAATACATTTTAAAACATCTTTAAAACTCCTTTTAATTCTATTTAAAATATCACTTCCCCAAAACATTTCTTTAGTATATTATTCACTTGTTCAAAATCGTGAATATAAATCGTTTACCAAATTCAACACTTTTACATATTTAATTAAAGGATTATTCACTGTCCAAAGTCGTGGATATATCTCCTTTAATAAGCTTTCATATTTACTTATCAAATTCAATTGGGTTTGGATTTATAAAACAACGTTTATAAATTCACATTTATATATATTTTATAAAAACTTCAACTTATAAAATCCCTTAATTAACAAATTCTATTTATATCTCATTTAAATGCTAAAATCCAATTTATAAGTTGATTACTTTTAAATCTTTTATTTTACAAAATCTATTCATTTTATAACTTCACAATTTATAAATCTATAAATTTCATTCACCTATGAAATCCATTTATATTTCATTTAAACACTTATAAAAACTCGTTTTATAATTCCAGTATTTTAATTTATAAATATCAATTTTATAAATCTTTTATATAAAACTTTTATAATAAATTCAAAAATCTCAATTCAACCCATTTTACAAATTAATTAACTAATTATTTCAAAAATCACATTTCGGTTAATTTCGCAAAAATCATAATTTTTATAACATAAAAATTATAACATTTATTTATTTAAAATGAATCAATTCCAAAATTCAATAAAATGTATACTTTCGAAAATCACTTGAAAATCTTTTTAAATTCAAAATCATTACTTTAACATTTTTAAAACCCCAAAAATATGCCCAATGCTTTAACAGCACTAAAACATCAACCACGACATCCAAACATCATATATCAATATGATAACAGAATATATCGCAACTATCTGTAAATAAATCAATATTGTTGAGGAATCCAGTTGGATCCCTCCAACATGTTTCCCTGCATCCACAGATGTTAGCACAATACCAATCCTGTTTCAAGACGGAATATCGTGGTACATGGTTTCATATATTATCCGCTATTATGCGGCGCAATAGGGTCTCATCCGCTATATAATGCGGGAAAATCAACTCCAAGTACATATATAATACCAATTCCACTCCAAGATGGAATATCGCGATTTATGTGTTTCATAAATAACATCCGCTTAATATACGGCGTATAGGGTCTATTTCAAAACATTTAGATAAAAATTTATCATCCAAGCATACAATCAACACAATAAAGCAATTTAAAATTTAACAATTTAAAATTTAAATCAAAACAGATTCGATTGAGTGAGAAGTTCTCACCTTGCTTCCAATAATAGTTGCAGTGTTTTATTTCTAATAAAATTAAACGTGCGTACCCAAAATTTTAACTAGCTCCAATAAACTCCAATCCAGCTCCATCGCGTAGTGTTCGTCCATATGAACCCAACGCAATCGTATCGTCAGTTTTCCACCTTGTATGAACAAGTTATAGCTATTTAAACATTATACAAATTTTAATATAATTAATTTACTTTTTTTTAACCTTGTTATCTCCAGGCCATTGATTTCCCTACCCCTAGATTAGAGCCGCGCTTCTTCTTCTTCCCCATCAGGTCACCACGCGACCGAAACAACCCAAGTAGCCGCCAAGAAACCCTAATGACGCGACCTCCTACGTCCACTTCTACCACGATCAACTACGAACACTTCGAAGCCCTCACCACCCTCTTCCATCGCCATGAGTATCTTCGACCTCGGCCCCCTGTGCCACATGAAAAACGTGATTGAACGCGCGGCGTTCAAATGCAAATCGTGGTCGATTCGTTGCATTATAAACGATCTCCACCGTTGAGATTGTAGTACTCGTCACGCTCTTTAATTTTGTAGTTGAGAGTTCCTTGTAATTGTTAACGGATTTAAATAAAATGAGGGAGGAAGAGTTGAAATTTTCGGCCATTGATTTTCTGAAGGTGGTGGCCTGAAAGTAAATTACGGTTTGATGCAAAATATTGAAAATAGGGGCTTTATATAGAAAATTTCCGAAACATTATTCACCTAAAAAATTTCCGAACTCCAAACGAAGCGTGCCGCCTGGCATTTATAATGTTTTACCCCTATTTCGAACGCAATGGAATATATATCGGGAGCCAATTCGATCATATTTGAAAGATAAGTTTTCAAATCGACTATTTAAATTTAAAATTCACTCAAACCGATTTCAGTGCGTTTTAGCTTACCCCGGGAAAACTGTAAGTACGATTGACACGAAATTTGAAACCATACAATAATATAACATTACAGATCTGATGAAACTAGTTTCGTCGAAATCCGAGACTGTTTGAAAAATGGCTATTTTTACCCGTCAATTAAATATTAAAATATTCAATTTCTACAATTTAACTTTTGATTCAATTTTAAAAGTTCTATAACATCATTCTAACTCCAATATGATTTAATACAACTTTATAAATCATTTTCAATCACATTAAACCAAATTTCCAATTATTTTTGTAATTTCAAATATTAAATTATCGATTTAATTATCCAATTAAATCAAGATATTCGGAATAAAAATTTATTCGACTTGCAAATTTTACTTGTTAATATTTTAAATCAATTAAATATACGAATTTCAAATGACAGAAATTCTGGGTCGTTACAAACTTCCCCCCTTAAAAGAATTTCGTCCTCGAAATTACCAAGTAAGAAAAAGTTACATAATCCATTACTTTTCAAACATCCATTCAAATTAGATTTCAAATTCACTTATGTGTTTAACTTTTCCAAAATCCAATAGTTAAACTTCTTATAATAACTTTACCAAGTTTTCAAATCATGCTTAGTTATCTTTTCAAAACCAACTATATCGTTTAACTTTTCACTCCAAAATCAAAGTTATAGTTTTCAAAATTTCCCAATTTTCTCAAATTTTTCTAACGCCTTAAATTTTCGAAAAATTTCTCCATAACCTCCTTTGCACGGTTCGATCCGAAAAAAAATGGCAATATATATATCACAAATATACATCTCATCAAAGTAATGAGGCATCCCGCAGGGAAAAAAGTGTAAAAGTACGATATGTAATCCGAGATATGTACCTTATATATTATTAACGAGCATATACGGCTAATATAGCGTGAAAGCGAGCTCCAAATGCGAAGCAAGCGCAATCCGCACCTACAAAACACTCAACAAACAATGAGAAACATGTTTATATGAAAATAATGTCAATATACAACATATACCAACAACTATATGTGCCCATATAGCAAATGCAACAAAATGCAACAAATCCAACCATTAAACAACTATCATCCAACAACGATTCCAATCATCAAATCAATATACATTCACTTCTCATTAATATTTAATGCATTGATTTTTTATTTAATCACATTTGATTGATTAACATTAGATGTTTTTACTAACATTCATTTATTCATATTCAATTAGTTTACATTCACTAATTCATATTCAAGTCAGTTCACTTCCACATTCAAATCAAATTACATAGCTTTCCATTTATCAATTTTAATTTCATATGAATTTCTATATAATCAACTAACAACAATCTAACAATCAATGTTTATCCAACATTACCAAATTTCTTTAGTTTACTTACATTCATTCAGTTTGGTTCATCACTTTTAATTAGCTTTAATGAATTAACACTTACATCCATTATTTCATATCAACTTATTTACATTCAATTGATTTACATTCAATTCATTTATTAATTCAATTGCTAATTCATTTAAGAAAATATGGTTGAATTTCATTTATATAACTCAAGTTTATATTCATCACTTCACTTTATTAATTTACTTCGATACCAAAATCAACTTCATTCAACGTCACTTAAGTTATATTCCATTTCAAACATCATTTGTTTAACTTAACTTAAATTTCCACTTATAAATCCAACTCAGATTCCAATTCTAAAGCAAATTCTATTTAACTTTTACCAAAGTAAAATTTCGTCACTTATTCAAATTCATATCTCGTTTTGCTTAACAAAATTGATTAACCATTTTATCAGTTGGTTTCACTTATATTCAACAATTACAACTTGGATTTTAATTTCAGATTTGATTATCACAATCAAACTTCAATTGTTTCAATTACTATGGTAGAAAATCCATCACACAGAAACTTGAAAATGATACTAATGATGCTGCAGTCATCACCCTTATTATTTCCCAGCAACAGTAGTGAATTCAGTGCTTAATATTCTTTCAAAAAAAATTCCTTTTATTCATATATCACATTTATGAGTCTTTTTCTTATAGAATTTCACTATTTCACTTCACTTACATAAGATTATTCCAAATTGATTTATCTTACTTAATAACATCTCTGACTTTGAAAAACAACTTTCAAAATAGGTGGGATTCAAAACTTTCAAATTTATAATCTAAATTCATTTTTTTATTTACAACTCATATTTATAAATATATTCATATATTTTCACTTCTTATATATAAGATTATTTCACAATTATAAATCACTTTAAATAAAGTTCCATACTTAATAATTCATTTTCTTATACAATTATTCTTTTAATTAGATTATTTAAACATCTTTTAATTAACTTATATATATTCTTACATTATCAACAACCAACAATCAATTTATATATTCTTTAATAATTTCTGAAAAATTATTTCCTTTATATATAAAATATAATCAAGGTAAAATTATTTCATTTACACAATTATAAATGATACTATGTCGGTTTATCTCGTTTAAGAATTTAGAAACCCCTATCGATACAGTTAGCTAGATTGCGCCGACCAGAATCTATAAACAATCAACCGATTAGTCAACACAATACAAAACAATTTCATATTCACTAACAAATACGCGCTCGAATCTATTATTACACTCACACTCATTCTAGAGTACCGCTGACTCTATCTCCAATGAGTAATTTCCAACAGAGCCAAGGTTGTCGCTTAACCAAATGCTCTGATACAAGATGTAACGAACGAATTCAGCGGCGACCGGTAGGCTTTGCAACCATCCCTGACCCACCGTGGCTACAAATGGTACCCGAAACTTGCTTTTACGGCCAGCCTTTCGACTGTCACGGGTTACGCCTAACCAACCCCGTAAAGAGGACATGTGGGGGAAAGAGCCTCTCGTTCGCCACCTAACGCGAAGCGAGAACCCCCATCACATTTCACTAAGACAAGCAAGTCTCGTCTACAAAGCTACGATTTTCATAAAAGCCATGCTTTGATCAACAAATGATCAGAAGCACTCAGCATGCCACGTTACCAAATTGGGAATATATCATTAGTAACCATCAACTACATAACCTCTGAGCTCGTACGTCTAAGAGAATGGTGTTATGTTAAGAGAATAAATTCTCCGCCACCAATAGAAATGTATTTGATAGAAACCAGCTTCACATCTCAAACTGTAACGTCAGGCACACATCCATACAAGTCTGTTACGGGATCGAACGGAACCGAAGGCACTTCCAAAGAAGCCCTTGAAAATCCGGATATTCACTAATAACGTCCGAAATTCCGATCACAAAGGGTGATAAAATCTCTATATCGGAGATCAGCCGATGCAGAGTCATTCGACGGTAATCCGTCTGTTTTTGAAAATATCTGGTCTTCAACACCAGTCTTTAAATGCTATCCATTACGACATATCACTATTTGAAATGGGATTTATGACCCAAAGGTCCTCTCCCGGCTAAACTGAATAACGAGTGCTTATTTTAAAATAAGTGTAGCATTCAAATTCAAGCAATTCACAACAAATACCCATTTAAAGGTAAACATTGATAGTCGGTTACTTAACTATCAATAGATATGCACAATCATCACCAAATTCCAAATAATTTCCCAAATTATTTATTTTCCAAAAATATCTTTACAAGATATAAAAAATTTCCACACTTCAACCATTTGAAAACAAATTTCAAATCACTTTTCACCTTTCCAACTTTTGAACACAAATTTTCAAATCATTTTCCTTATGCGGAAACACTACCAAATATTTATTCATTTTCATTTCAAAATGGTTCATTCAATAGGTCTTAGCCGCTAGATAATGCGGGAAAATTAACTCAAGTACATATACAATACCAATTCCACTCCAAGATGGAATAACGCGGTATATGTGTTTAATAAATAACACCCACTTAATATACGGCATATAGGGTCTATTTCAAAACATTTAGATAAAAATTTATCATCCAAGCATACAATCAACACAATCAAGCAATTTTAAATTTAACAAATTAAAATTTAAATCGAAACAGATTCGATTGAGTGAGAAGTTCTCACCTTGCTTCCAATAATAGTTGCAGTGTTTTATTTTGAATAAAATTAAACGCGCGTGTAATTTTACCCAAAATTTTCACCTGCTCCAATAAACTCCAATCCAGCTCCATTGCGCGGTGTTCGTCCATACGAACCCAACGCAATTTGTTTCGTCATTTTTCGACCTCGTATGAACAAGTTACAGCTTTTTAAACATTATACAAATTGTAATATAATTAATTTACATTTTCTTTTTATATTTTTTTTAACCTTGTTATCTGCAGGCCGTTGATTTCCCTACCCAAGATAAGAGCCGCACCTCTTTTTCTTCCCCATCAGGTTACCACGCGACCGAAACAACCCAAGTAGCCGCCAAGAAACCCTAATGACGCGACCTCCTACGTCCACTTCTACCACGATCAACTACGAACACTTCGAAGCCCTCGCCACCCTCTACCATCGCCATGAGTATCTTTGAGCTCGGCCCCCTATGCCACACGAAAAACGTGATTGAACGTACGGTGTTCAAATGCAAATCGTGGTCGATTCATTGCATTATAAACGATCTCCACCGTTGAGATTGTAGTACTCGTCACGCTCTTTAATTTTGTAGTTGAGAGTTCCTTGTAATTGTTAACGGATTTAAAGAAAATGAGGGAGGAAGAGTTGAAATTTTCAGCCATTGATTTTCTAAAGGTGGCGGCCTGGAAGTAAATTAGGGTTTGATGCAAAATAATGAAAATAGGGGCCTTATATAGAAAATTTCCGAAACACTATTCATCCAAAAAAATTTCGAACTCCAAACGAAGCGTGCCGCCTGGCGTTTATAATGTTTTACCCCCATTCCGAACGCAATGGGATATATATCGAGAGCCAATTTGATTAAATTTGAAAGATAAGTTTTCAAATCGACTATTTAAATTTAAAATTCACTCAAACCGATTTCAGTGCGCTTTAGCTTGCCCTGGACAAACCGTAAGTCCGATTGACATGAAATTTGAAACCATACAATAATATAACATTACGGATCTGATGAAACTAGTTTCTTTGAAATCCGAGACTGTTTGAAAAATGGCTATTTTTACTCGTCAATTAAATATTAAAATATTCAATTTCTACAATTTAACTTTAGATTCAATTTTAAAAGTTTTATAACATCATTCTAACTCCAATATGATTTAATACAACTTTATAAATCATTTTCAATCACATTAAACCAAATTTCCAATTATTTCTGTAATTTCAAATATTAAATTATCGATTTAATTATCCAATTAAATCTAGATATTGGGAATAAAAATTTACTCGACTTACAAATTTTACTTGTTAATATTTAAAATCAATTAAATATATAGATTCCAAATGGAAGAAATTCTGGGACGTTACAGAAATCAATCTTTTAGCTACCAAACATTTTAAATAAATGATCATAAGATTCTTTTTTAATAAAGAAACATTTATTATTCCTTATTAACATTATTATTCCAATCAATTGAAAATTTACATTCAGACAATTTTTAATATCATTCAAACCAATATTATTAAAATACACACTAACATTTGTTATCATCCCTATATTATTGCAAATATATGTCATTAATAGAAATTTTAATTAAGCTCATAATTTGTAATATAATCTAATCTTTATCAATGAAATATTAATTTTTTTATTCCTAACAATTTTATTTAAAAATATTATATAATTTAATACTTTTAAATGTTTAAAAATGCCGGTCGTTACAATCTCCCCTACTCAAAACTTTTCATCCCTGAAAAGAAACAAGAAGGAATCCAAAAATATGTTATATTTTATTTAAATAGTCAATTTATAAATAATTAAACCTACATATTTAAGTTTAATAAAAATAAAAAATAACTCAAATTCTACAAAAAAAATCGCAGTCTTAAATTTTCGAAAAATTTCGGCAGAGTCTCCTTTGTACAGAGAGGTCCGGAAAACAATAATATTAATAATTACAATATATATTATATTTCAAAGATAAAACATATACAAACAAATTTGCAACCAAGAATCCATTGTACATCCATAGTAAACAAAACCAATGGTTTGTTTATTTCAGAAACCTTGCTGAACCTGGTCCACTATAATGCTGCCGCTGCTGCTGTTGCTGAGACTCTCTTCTGGGACACTTATTTGCTAGGTGTCTTCTTGCTGACAAATATAGCATTTGCGTGGTCCTTTTTTGTTTCTAGACTTCTTCTTGTTTTGCCTCTTCCAATTAGGATTGAATTTTCTTTTATTAAGGTCAGAAGAATTTCCTCCTGATGTAGCAACTCGTGCCACTGATCTTTTGTTCATCAAGTCCTCATATCTTAGCGCCATGTCAATAAGCTCCACAAAAGAAACTTTCAAATGTGTTGTCACCCTTTCATGATACTCTGGCCTCAACCCTTGGACAAACATCTCTTCCTTTTTAAGAGGGGTGTCTATAAGTCCTGGACCATAGCAAGATAACTCGTTGAATTTAGTCTCGTACTTAGCTTTAGTCATGTTTCCTTGTTTTAGATTCAGAAAATCTTGATAAAGACGAGTTCTCCCTGCAGTAGGCATGAACTTCTCCTCAAACAACTCCTTAAACTCTTCCCAAGACATATCTTCCTTCGAGACATTCAGTGTCACTGCATCCCACCAGGATGCAGCACCACCTTGTAATTGCCACGAAGCCATTACTCTCTTCTGCTCATCCGATAATTTCAAGCTCTTAAAGATCTTCTCACACGAGCAAAGCCATGCTTGGACCTCTATTATAGTTTCTGAAACTTGAAATGGTCTTCCTCCAAGATTAACGAAGTCCTTGCATAATGCAGCAAAACTGACTGGAGACGGTACTGGATTAACAGTCTCATTATCAGTCTGTTCTCTCCTATTACTGGTTGATGCACTTCCTACAACCCTTCCCCTTCTGCCTCTTGAACTCATTCTGGCTAACTGAACAGGTAACCTAACTAGTTTAGATAGGGATATAGTTATATAAGAAAATTACAAATACGCACTCTCAGGATAGATACTACTTCAGAGCTTAGGTGTTTCTCAACCTATGCTCTGATACCAACTGTGACGACCCGCCATTCAATTCCTAGAAAGACGTTTCATTAATAAGAAAAGAAAGAGATAGAAATAGAAAGATAGAAAGAAAAGAACAACAATCATCAGAATATCACAGTGGAAACGAAATAAAATATAATATTGCACATGTCCATTACATAGTTTTACATATCAGAGTACACAAAATAATACGACTTCATTACATCTAACATTTAAAAGAGTTTGCCAAACTATACAACCCGGAATACAACATCAAAATTCACTATAGCGGATAGAGATAGATAAGTACGCCTAGACTCCAGCTTCAGCTTCCAAAACATTTGTCAATCCCAACCTAATCACTTGGCTACTCATAAAAATTTGAGTACCTAAGAGTTTATGGAAAACAAAATAAACTCCGGGTCAGACATGGTCTAGTGTGAGTAAATAAGCTAAAGTTGTTTAACTTTAAAAATCATTTTGAAAACAAAAGGTATCACGTAAGACTACCCACAAATAAACACGAGTAAGTTTTTACCTTATGCTAACCAAAGCATCCGATAGAAAATTCAGTGATATTATAATAGGGTCTAGGGTTTTCAAGCAAACTAGAAAATAGCCGAAATTGTTACATTTATTAAATTCCAGCATACATAGGCATACACGGTTAAGAATATGAAATAGCCTTTTACATAAAAATTTTGTTTTATAAAAATTAAAGAAAATAAATTAAAATTGTGACACTTGTCATTATACATTGTTAACTTCTGAAAACATGTTATTTATATGTTTTAAATTTAAACAAGTGTAATCTTCATGCAAAAATAATTTTTAAAGTTTTTCTTAATAAATTTTCTAAATTTAAAAATACATTTTTAATTTATATAAATCAGTTCTTTTTAAAGAAATAAATATAAACCAAATTTTATATTCTAAATAAAAAATCATAGAAATACACCTTTAAAATCGAAGTATAATTTAGAATATAAATAACCCTTATTTTGAAATTTCAATTTAACAATTCAAATTAAATCTCAAATTCAATTCAAAAATCAAATTTTGATATGAGTACAATTTTAACACATCCATTTCCCTTTTGTATATATTCATTTCAATTAAAATCAATATTCATTTACAATTCATTTATTATTATTGTTTAAAATAACAATTTTATTGATTTAAATTAATTTATTTAAATGATTATCATATTTAAATTGGGTTTGAAATTCCAGAATATCACATTCCTCCCCCTTAAAAGAATTTCGTTCCCGAAATTTAAAAAAAGGATAATCCAAATTTTTTAATTTTATTCAACAATTCAAGCATACATATCATCCATACATAAGAAATTAACAAACAAAACATCCAAACAACAATTCATCCAATACAACATCATTAGTTATCCGGACACATATCCAGATAAGCCTTCCTAAAACTATTCAGAGTCTCCCAGGTACAATCTCTGGGATCCTCACTCCACTGGACTTTAACGAGCTTCACTATCTTGCTTCTGAGTTGCCTCTCGTCTTGGTCAACAATTCGAACAGGATGTCTGAGAACTGATAAGTCCGGCTCAACCTCTAAGTCTTCCTGCTCAGCTGGCTCCACAATAAGAGATGGATCATGCACATATTTCCGTAGATGAGAGACGTGGAAAACATTGTGAATTCCAGCCATTTGTATTGGCAATTCAATCCTGTATGCTACGGCACCAATCCTCTCGAGCACTCGGAACGGACCAATATATCTCGGAGTGAGTTTCCATGTCTTCCCAAATCTTACTGCTCCTTTAATAGGGGAAACTTTGACAAAGACTAAATCAGCAATCTCGAACTCCAATTTTCTTCGTCTTTGATCTGCATATTTCTTTTGACGATCCTGAGCAGCTCTCATCCTTTTCTTGATAAGCTCTGGTGGATGCTTCATAGATCAGATTTGACCCAAGCACAAGACGGTCTTTCGACTCTATCCAACAAACTGGGGATCTACACGGCCTTCCATACAGTGCTTCATAGGAAGCCATCTTAATACTTGTTTGGTAACTGTTATTATAAGAGAATTCCACTAGATGTTGATGATGTTCCCACGATCCACCAAAATCCAATACACAGGCTCTCAGCATATCTTCTAGAATTCGATTAAGCCTCTCCATTTGCCCATCTATTTGGGGATGATATGCTCTCAAACTTGTTCCCATAGCTGATTGCAAAGCCTCCCAGAACTTGCTGGTGAAGATAGGATCTCGATCACTTACAATACTAACTGGAACACCATGCAATCTGACTATCTCTCTCAAGAAAATTTCTGCCAGAGAATCTGCAGTACAGGTTGCCTTAACTGGTATAAAATGGGCATTTTTGGTTAGGCGATCAACAATCACCCATATTCCTTCATTTCCCTTCTTAGTTCTAGGAAAATCATCGATGAAGTCCATCGAAATCATCTCCCACTTCCACATCGGGATCTCCAAAGGTTGTAACAAACCGGCTGGTTTCTGCTGATCTCTTTTAACTTGCTGGCAGATAGCACAACTATTAACAAATCTAGCTACATCATTCTCCATCCTCGGCCACCAAAAAATCCTTCTCATATCCTTATACATCTTTGATATTCCTAGATGGATATTTAATCTGGAACGATGACTTTTTGACAACACCTTTGTTTCAATCCATCCACATTTGGCGCACATAGACGACCATTAATTCTCAAAATTCCTTGATCGTCAATCTTGAAATCAGGATATTGTCCCTCTTTGGTGCCTTGAATAATTTTCCTTAAAGTTTTATCCTACAGGAGCTTGTTTATGATTCTCTCTTGGAGAGACGGAACAACTTCCAAAAGAGAAAGAACTGCATTTATGCTAAGTGCGTCAGCCACAACGTTCGCCTTTCCCAGGGTATGCAGAATATCCAAATCATACGATGCCAAGAACTCGACCCATCGCTGCTATCTTAGATTAAGATCTTTTTGATAGAAAAGATATTTCAATGGTTTGTGATCCGTGAATAACTCGAACTTTTCTCCTAAAAGATAGTGCCTCCATATCTTTAAAGCAAAAATAATGGCCAACAGCTCTAGATCGTGCGTAGCGTAGTTCCTCTCATTTGGCTTCAATTGCTGACTCGCATACGCATTTGCCCTACCATTTTGCATTAGCACAGCTCCCAATCCAACAATACAGGCATCAGTATATACTTCAAACTTGCTCTTCCCATCTGGAATAGCCAATACAGGAGCACTTGTCAACCTTGCCTTCAGATTCTGAAAAAGTTCCTCACATTCAGGTGTTCACTTGAATTTGGCTCCCTTCCTTGTCAGCTTTGTTAGGTGAGCAGAGATCTTGGAATAATCCCTAATAAACTTCCTGTAGTAACCAACCAATTGGGGGAAAACTGCGAACTTCAGTTGGTGTTCGAGGCTGCTTCCACTCCAAAATAGTCTCAACTTTAGCTGGATCTACAGAGATTCCCTCAATGTGGCCCAAAAATTTTACTTCAGATTTCCAAAAATGGCACCTAGAAAACTTCGCTTTCAGAACGTACCTTCTCAGAGTTTCCATAACTATTCTCAAATACTGCTTGTGCTCTTCTTCCGACTTTGAGTAGACCATGATATCATCGATGAACACCAAAACAAACTTATTCAAAACATCTCTAAAGACTCGGTTCATCAGATCTACAAAGTAGGCATGAGCGTTGGTTAACCCGAAAGGAAAAACCAACCACTCATAGAAACAATTAGGCCCCTAAGTGCAGTTAAGGGAATACTATCCTCAGCTACCCTTAACTGATGGAAACCTGATGCTAAATCCAACTGAGAAAAGACTGAAGCTCCATGAAGCTGGTCAAAGAAATCATCAATACGAGGAAGTGGATACTTATTCTGAATGGTCACTTTGTTCAATTCACGATAGTCTACACAGAACCTTAGCGACCCATCCGACTTGGTAACAAATACTACAGCAGAACCCCAGCAAGAAAAACTGGGTCTAATCAAGCCCTTCTCCAATAGATCTTAAGTTTTCTTCACTAGTTCCTCCCTCTCCCTAGGAGCCATCCTCCTACTAGGTTGAATTACGGGTACTGCTCCAGGAACCAAATCTATACGAAACTCTATTTCTCGGTGCGGAGGCAAACACTTAACTTCCTTGAAAACATCTGAGAAATCCTGGACTACTTCAATATCTTCAACCCCCTCTTGAGAAGTCTCAACTCCATGTAAAAGACTACACAAGTGAATTCCAGAGTTATCACACATTACTCTGGCAATCCTACCCAGATCAGTTTCCAACGAAATTATTCTCTCATCACAATTTAAGACAGCCTTATATTTGTCAAGCCAATCCATTCCCGAAATAAGGTCAAAACCCTTAAAATCCAACACATAAGGTTCACAGGAAAAACTATGGGATAGATAGAAGATTCTCAAATCCTTACAGATCCTATCTAATTTGGTTACCCCTCCTATAGGATTAGATACACAGATGGGATTGTCTACGGTACTAGGGGTAAGAAAGAAATTCTCTACAGATTCCAGAGAAATAAAAGTTAAAGAAGCACCAAAATCAAACAAAACTTTAATATATTTGCCATCTAAAAGTAAGGTACCTTCCAAAACTCCTTTGCCTTTAGACGAGTTTGATGGTGCACCTTCTAAAGCAAATACTTTGTTCTGTTGGACTTTATGAAGGAGCAGGCAATCTTTAATCATATGTCCTGGTTGATGGCAGTTGAAGCAAAGAGACTTCTGAACTAAAGTTGAACCAGGTCCACTATAATGCTGCCGCTGCTGCTGTTGCCGAGACACTCTTCTGAGACACTTATTTGCCAGGTGATCTTCTTGCTGACAAATATAGCATGTGCGTGGTCCTTTGTTGTTTTCAGACTTCTTCTTGTTTTTCCACTTCCAATTAGGATTGAATTTTCTTTTATTAAGGTTAGAAGAATTTCCTCCTGATGCAGCAACTCGTGCCACTGATCTTTTGTTCATCAAGTCCTCATATCTTAGCGCCATATCAATAAGCTCCACAAAAGACCCTTTCAAATGTGTTGTCATCCTTTCACGATACTCTGGCCTCAACCCTTGGACAAACATCTCGTTCTTTTTAAGAGGGGTGTCTATAAGTCCTGGACCATAGCAAGATAACACGTTGAATTTAGTCTCGTACTCAGCTATAGTGATGTTTCCTTGTGTTAGATTCATAAAATCTTGATAAAGACGGGTTCTCCCTGCAGTAGGCACGAACTTCTCCTCAAACAACTCCTTAAACTCTTCCCAAGACATATCGTCCTCCGACACATTCGCTGTCACTTCATCCCACCAGGATGCCGCACCACCTTGTAATTGCACGAAGCCATTACTCTCTTCTGCTCATCCGATAATTTCATGCTCTTAAAGATCTTCTCACACGAGCGAAGTCATGCTTGGACCTCTATTATAGTTTCTGACCCTTGAAATGGTCTTTCTCCAAGATAACGAAGTCCTTGCATAATGCAGCAAAACTGACTGGAGACGGTACTGGATTAACAGCCTCATTATCAGTATGTTCTCTCCTATTACTGGTTGATGCACTTCCTACAACCCTTCCCCTTCTTCCTCTTGAACTCATTCTGGATAACTGAACAAGTAACCCGACCAGTTTAGATAGGGATATAGTTATATAAGAAAATTACAAATACGCACTCTCAGGATAGATACTACTTCAGAGCTTAGGTGTTTCTCAACCTATGCTCTGATACCAACTGTGACGACCCATCATTCAATTCCCAGAAAGACGTTTCATTAATAAGAAAAGAAAGAGATAGAAATAGAAAGATAGAAAGAAAAGAACAACAATCATCAGAATCTCACAGCGGAAACGAAACAAAATATAATATTGCACATATCCATTACATAGTTTTACATATCAGAGTACACAAAATAATATGACTTCATTACATCTGACATTTAAAAGAGTTTGCCAAACCATACAACCCAAAATACAACATCAAAAGTCACTACAGCGGATAGAGATAGATAAGTACGCCTGGACTCTAGCTCCAGCTTCCAAAACATTTGCCAATCCCAAACTAATCACTTGGCTACTTATAAAAATTTGAGTACCCAAGAGTTTATGGAAAACAAAACAAACTCCGGCTCAGACATGGGTCTGGTGTGAGTAAATAAGTTAAAGTTGTTTAACTTTAAAAATCATTTTGAAAACAAAAGCTATCACGTAAGACTCCCCACAAATAAACACGGGTAAGTTTTTACCTTATGCTAACCAAAGCATTTGATAGAAAATTTAGTGATATTATAATAGGGTCTAGGGCTTTCAAGTAAACTAGAAAATAGCTGAAATTGTTTCATTTATTAAATTCCAGCATACATAGGTATACAATCAAATCCGAGGGCGCTTATTGAATAATGAGTTTCCATCAATGGCGGGGCTACAGGGGTACCGCCCGTCATAGTACGAGGCCTAGATCACCATACCAAGGACCACTCCCGATCCCCTGCAACACAAAGAAGAACCATCCCTTACTGGACAGTCTCGAACAAGACAACCCCGCAGTTGTGGCCAACAACCTCCCACACAGCCTAAATAATATAGGACTTTTAGATAGGGGAAAATCTCGTCCTACTTGGGCATGACCCACTTAGCCTTGCTGCACCTCCCCTGTTTTAGCCATTCCCGGTCGATGAGGCTTGAGGCTACGATTACCTTTTATAGGGCACAATTTCTTAGAATGCCCATCGTCCACCTGACGATGTTCTGAAAGCATTCAATCCATACAAGTTCGTTCCGGGTTCGAACGAAACCGAAGGCATTGTCTCGTTACACTCATTTTGAAATCACCCTTAGAGTTAACGACAATAACCCTTGAACTCTAAAAACTCCATTGCGATCTTCACTTTGAGATGTCACGACCTAACCTTTAACTTGGATCGGTGTGGTTTTTGGAAAATAAAATTTGATTCCCGGTCCTGGTCTCATCGAAATCCAAACGTGTCTTAAAGGCCAAGTTGTTTAAGGTTTAAATAATTCAATTCAATTTAAAACATAGCATGCACACTGTATTATCCACAGATAATAACAAATATCTATCACAGATATATATAAAATATCTCATCACATAATATCTCAACTATCATTCAACAGATATTAACCAAATCTAGATATTCAATTCAAAACAATCATCCATAAGCAAGCATATCTCTAATTCATATTATAATTAATTTAATTAATTCTAGTTAAATTAATTACCTAAGAATTAATCACTTTGCCTTGCTTAACCAATCATTAATTAATTAATCACAATCATTTAATTAATTAATCACTTCTTAATTAACCTCGTTATCAATTAATTAATCTTTAATTAATTAATAATCCTTTAATTATTAATTAACTAATTACTCTAATTATCCATCATTAATCTTGATTAAAAATTAATCATTCCTTAATTGACCACTAATTAATCCTTAATTTACAATTAATTAATATTAATTAATTTCTTAATTAATTAAAAATTTTAAATTAATTTATCTTAATTACTTAATTAATTATAAATTAATTAACCCTCATCATTTAATTAATTAAGCCTTAACCACTAATTAATTAACATTAATTATGAATTAATTAATGTTTAATTACTTTATTAATTAACCTTAGTCAATTAATTAATTAATTCTTAATCACTAATTAATTAATCACTAGTCACTTAATTAATTAGTTACTAATCTCTTATTAATTAATCTTTAACTATTTAAGTAATTATTTATTAATTAAAATTAATTTTAATTCTTAATTATCCATAAATCCATAATTAATTAATTAAACCTTAACAAATTAATTAATCTAAAATTATTGATTAATTTAACCTTAATTACTTTATTAATTAAAGTAAACTTTAATCCTAAAACTTAATTAATTTTCAAAACAAAACAGTTTAATTAATTACTAAAAATTATTACATATTTTAAAACATTCCAATTTGTTTAAAAACTTACTTTTCTAAAAGTTAAATTTAAATGAATGTAAAATCATCTTCAAACTTAACTATCATAGTATAAAATACTTTGAATTAAAAAGTTTAGCATTTCACAAAGTAGTTGAAATAAAATTTTAAAGTTTAAACTTAAAACAAATTTGAAAACTTAAACAAGTTTGAAAGCTTCAAACATCACTTGCCTTTTGTTTGACCCGACCAAACTCAAAACAAACACAAGAACCAGACCCCTACTCTTCCCTTCCTTTTCTTCTTTAGTTTAAGTTAAAACTAACCCCAAAAACAATATACTGGAAAGAAGAAACACTGAAGAATCCCAGACACGAGCAACAACAACATCTCCCCTTGCACGAGCATGAGCCAGAAACCAATCTACTAGATCGCTAACCCGAGTCACCTCATCGCCCACCCTCATTGACACGATTACTAACACATGCATGTGCACGTCGCTCCGATGCCGTCGCCACCATCAATGACCCCACTTGCAAACTCCACGTCGACCCCAGATTCGACCTTCCACTGTTGATCATCAACACGCGACTCAAATCAAAATTTAGGTAATCACACCATTTCTGGAACCAACCCTTCATCAGAAAACTCGCCGTAACCCTCAACCTCGTTCATCATTCGCCACGCGACCTCGGTCACATCACCACAAAGCCACGATGCAACTATACCCAAGGGCACTCACGACTCGATTCATCCCATCATTTCCAGTCGCTAAATGTTCGAACACAATCACAACACAGAGCAAAAACCCTAGTTCCCTTGGTTCCCAATTCCCCGATGAATGATTATCACTTCCAATATTTTTCTCATGTTCACCGATCATCAATACAACCCTGACCCAAATTTCAACCACTGGAACTTACCCAATCGCAAAAATTTTCCCAGAGACCAATTTTCGGTCATCAACCAAATACTTCTTCAATTCCAATTTAAAAATTCTAATCTTTGCCTTAAAAGTCATGTTATACAAAGTAGATTCAAGATGTATAATTGATTCAACAAGTTTCAATACTTGACTTTATCATATTATTAAAAAAAATCATTGTAACCCTGGTTCAGAAATTTTTTAAACAGATTCTTTTTTAATATTAATTTAAACCTTAATTCAAGTTTTAAATAAACCTTCTGCATTTGAAGATTCATGCTTAACAATGGTTTGTTAAGTAAATTTTGAAATTTTGGTTTAAATTTACTCTGTATCTTGAAAATACAGAGAAGCATCCAATAGACTGAACATTTACAGTTTTAAAACAATATAAACACCAAGATTTCATCTATATATTTATACATGCAAGACATTCACTTGCTCAAAATTTTCACATGCACAAATTTACTTTACTTAAATTTTCTGATTAAAATTTACTCACCTGAATTATTTTTAAGCAGAGACCTAAAATTTTGACTTCTGGAAAAAAAGAAAATGACTTCAAATTTTCTTGATGATGTTTCTTTGGTTGCTTCTCAAATCTTGAATTTAATCAGAGCTTAGATACCGAGGAGAGCTTGAATTTTCTTTACACTTGATTTTTTTATTTCCAGAAACCTGATTTATTTACAGATTTCTCTTTTTTTTCTGTAATTTGTTTGCAGATTTTAAAACTCTGAAATGAGGCTTGAATGTTTGATTGAATTTTTGGTTGAAAGTGTGAAGATTTGAGGAATTTCAGATTTGTAGATAAGGAGTGATTTTTTCCTTTTCTTTATAAAAAGAGAATAGGAAAAATTAGAGAAAGACTATGAAATAGCCTTTTATATAAAAAATTTGTTTTATAAAAATTGAAGAAAATAAATTAAAATTGTGACACTTGTCATTATACATTGTTAACTTCTTAAAACATGTTATTTATATGTTTTAAATTTAAACAAGTGTCATCTTCATGCAAAAAGGATTTTTAATGTTTTTCTTATTAAATTTTCTAAATTTAGAAATACATTTTTAATTTATATAAATCAATTCTTTTTAAAGAAATAAATATAAACAAAATTTTATATTATAAATAAAAAATCATAGAAATACACCTTTAAAATCAAAGTATAATTTAGAATATAAATAACCCATATTTTGAAATTTCAATTTAACAATTGAAATTCAAATTAGATCTCAAATTCAATTCAAAAATCAAATTTTGATATGAGTACAATTTTAACACATCCATTTCCCTTTTGTATATATTAATTTCAATTAAAATCAATGTACAATTACAATCCATTTATTATTATTGTTTAAAATAACAATTTTATTGATTTAAAAGATTATCATATTTAAATTGGGTTTGAAATTCCGGAATGTCACATTCCTCCCCCCTTAAAAGAATTTCGTCCTCGGAATTTAAACAAAGGATAATCCAAAAAATTTCATTTTATTCAACAATTCAAGCATACATATCATCCATACATAAGAAATCAACAAACAAAACATCCAAACAACAATTCATCCAATACAACATCATTAGTTATCCAGACACATATCCAGATAAACCTTCCTAAAACTATCCAGAGTCTCCCAGGTACAATCTCTGGGATCCTCACTCCACCGGACTTTAACGAGCTTCACTATCTTGCTTCTGAGTTGCCTCTTGTCTTGGTCAACAATTCGAACAGGATGTCTGAGAACTGATAAGTCTGGCTCAACCTCTACGTCTTCCTGCATAGTTGGCTCCACAATAAGAGATGGATCATGCACATATTTCCGTAGATGAGAGACGTGGAAAATATTGTGAATTCCAGCCGTTCGTACTGGCAATTCAATCCTGTATGCTATGGAACCAATCCTCTCGAGCACTCGGAACGGACCATTATATCTCAGAGCGAGTTTCCCTATCTTCCCAAATCTTACTGCTCCTTTAATAGGGGAAACTTTGACAAAGACTAAATCACCAATCTCAAACTCCAATTGTCTTCGTCTTTTATCTACATATTTCTTTTGACGATCCTGAGCAGCTCTCATCCTTTTCTTGATAAGCTCTAGCAGATGCTTCACGGATCAGATCTGGCCCAAGCACAAGATGGACTTTCGACTCTATCCAACAAACTGGGGATCTACACGGCCTTCCATACAGTGCTTCATAGGAAGCCATCTTAATACTTGTTTGGTAACTGTTATTATAAGAGAATTCCACTAGATGTAGATGGTCTTTCCATGATCCACCAAAATCCAATACACAGGCTCTCAGCATATCTTCTAGAATTCGATTAAGCCTCTCCGTTTGCCCATCTATTTGGGGATGATATGCTGTACTTAATCTCAAACTTGTTCCCAAAGCTGATTGCAAAGCCTCCCAGAACTTGCTGGTGAAGATAGGATCTCGATAACTTACAATACTAACCGGAACACCATGCAATCTGACTATCTCTCTCAAGAAAATTTCTACCAGAGAAGCTGCAGTACGGGTTGCCTTAACTGGTATAAAATGGGCGCTTTTGGTTAGGCGATCAACAATCACCGATATTCCTTCATTTCCCTTCTTAGTTCTAGGCAAACCGTCGATGAAGTCCATCAAAATCATCTCCCACTTCCACATCGGGATCTCCAAAGGTTGTAACAAACCGGCTGGCTTCTGCTGATCTCCTTTAACTTGGTGGCAGATAGCACAACTATTAACGAATCTACCTACATCTTTCTTCATACTCGGCCACCAAAAAATCCTTCTCATATCCTTATACATCTTTGATATTCCTGGATGGATATTTAATCTGGAACGATGACTTTCTGACAACGCCTCTTGTTTCAATCCATCCACATTCGACACACATAGACGACCATTAATTCTTAAAATTCCTTGATCGTCAATCTTGAAATCAGGATATTTTCCCTCTTTGGTTCCTTGAATAATTTTCCTAAAATTTTTATCCTCCATTTGCTTGTTTATGATTCTCTCCTGGACAGACGGAACAATTTCCAAAAGAGAAAGAATTGCATTTCTGCTAAGTGCATCAGCCACAACGTTCACCTTTCCCGGGGTATACAGATTATCCAAATCGTACAATGCCAAGAACCCGACCCATCGCTGCTGTCTTAGATTAAGATCTTTTTGAGAGAAAAGATATTTCAATGGTTTTTGATCCGTGAATAGCTCGAACTTTTCTCCTAAAAGATAGTGCCTCCATATCTTTAAAGCAAAAACAATGGCCAACAGCTCTAGATCGTGCGTAGCGTAGTTCCTCTCATGTGGCTTCAATTGCAGACTCGCATACGCAATTTGCCTTCCATTTTGCATTAGCACAACTCCCAATCCAACAATACAGGCATCAGTATATACTTCAAACTTGCTCTTCCCATCTGGAATAGCCAATACAGGAGCACTTGTCAACCTTGCCTTCAGATTCTGAAAAGCCACCTCGCATTCAGGTGTCCACTTGAATTTGGCTCCCTTCCTTGTCAGCTTTGTTAGGTGAGAAGAGATCTTGGAATAATCCCTAATAAACTTCCTGTAGTAACCAGCCAATCCCAGAAAACTGTGAACTTCAATTGGTGTTCGAGGCTGCTTCCCCTCCAAAATAGTCTCAACTTTAGCTGGATCTACAAAGACTCCCTCACCAGAAACAATTTGGCTCAAAAATTTTACTTCAGATTTCCAAAAATGGCACCTAGAAAACTTCGCCTTCAGAACGTGCCTTTTCAGAGTTTCCAAAACTATTTTCAAATGCTGCTTGTGCTCTTCTTTCGACTTAGAGTAGACCAAGATATCATCGATGAACACCAAAACAAACTTATTCAAAACATCTCTAAAGACTTGGTTCATCAGATCTACAAAGTAGGCAGGAGCGTGGCTTAACCCGAAAGGCATAACCAACCACTCATAGAAACAATTAGGTCCCCTAAATGCAGTTAAGGGAATACTGTCCTCAGCTACCCTTAACTGATGGAAACCTGATGCTAAATCCAACTGAGAAAAGACTGAAGCTCCATGAAGCTGGTCAAAGAGATCATCAATACGAGGAAGTGGATACTTATTCCGAATGGTCACTTTGTTCAATTCGCGATAGTCTGCATAGAACCTTAGCAACCCATCCGACTTGGTAACAAATACTGCAGCAGAACCCCAACAAGAAAAACTGGGTCTAATCAAGCCCTTCTCCAACAGATCTTAAGTTTGCTTTACTAGTTCCTCCCTCTCCCTAGGAGCCATCCTCCTACTAGGTTGAATTATTACATAACTTTATTTATAACCATTTGTTGCAACATCCATTTATTTCATAACGATTTACAAGTCATGACTTTATTTGAAATATTTCACTTTTAATTCCTATTTGCTTATTCCAATTTGTTTCATCTTTACCTTTCAATTTATTTATGACACGTTTCATAAATGTTAATTAAGTTTATAAACATATTTTTTCAATTTAATCTCATTTACAACATTTCCTTAATCACAATTTCAATTTAAAGATCCCAAGGCATAAAGTTCACACTTGTATATTATTACATTACATGCTAAGACTGTATACCCCAATTCTATTTATTTACTAAACATAGATATAACAAATTAAAGCTTGTTTTACTTGCTTTAAAATTAAGGTTATCTATTCAACTATATAATTCAACCTAATTATCAAGTTTCACTCATGTATTGATTCGAAAGGTTTCGACTATCCAAAATTTCCAAATATTCCCTTTTTTCAATAGTCGAATGTACATGCCAACAAACAACAAAATTCACAACAACATTTCAATTTCTCAAATAAATATCCTAATTATTCATTTTATTCTCTTTAATACACCATTATTAAACTAGTTTTTAGTCCATTAGTTCAAACAACAATAATTAACCAATGTTTATAATTTGATTAAATACAACAAGTCAACAAAAATGATAATAATTAAATATTACCATTTAATAAATAAAACACATTACTAATAACTATATTAGTCATAAAATATTATTCCTTCATATATATCATATAATATTAGGAAAAATAATTTCATTTCAAAATTTATACAATATTTTTATAACACTAACAAATATGCGCTCTCATATATACACTCAAACAACTCATTCTAGGGTATTACTACCCTATCCCTAATGAGTTAACCCCAACAGGCTAAGGTATGTCTAAACCAAAGCTCTGATACCAACTATAACGGACCATCTGCTAGTAGGGTAACGCATACCGTAGCATATAGCTGAACCTGTGCTCTGCCTTTACGGCCCGCCACTCGACCGCACCAACCCCGTAGGGACATGTAGGAGTAAGAGTAATCCGCTCGCTACCAAACCAAATGCGAGAACCCCCTATCATGCTATACCCGCCAAGTACATAGGCAGACACACATGTCAGAATCAAACCATTCAAAAGGAAGGATTGTTAATTGGGTAAATAAGAAAAACAAAATACAGAATCTCGCAGCGGAACTACAAAATATAATAATCAAATAAACAGTTCATGAAGCTGTTTTACAAATAACATTTGGTTACACTTTTACAAATTCAAATTTAAGTTATACATATGTGATAAATAAAAAAATAATGCAGCGGAACACCAAATGTAGTGGAATAATAAATAGCAATAATATACTGAATCTTCATCTTCGTCCACCAAAAAAAAGTCTTCAATGTTGAAAAATTCAGGCTGACCCGAGCATAAAGGAAAAAAATACACACGAGTCAGAACTAAAATTCTTATGCAAATTAAATCAAAAGTAGATGTAATAAGGAATGTAGATAACTACATTTTTGAAGGTTCAAATTTTTGGAAATGTTATTGTTTCCATATTCAAAATAAAATGGATTTCATAATAGATCCATTCTAGTAAACTACAAATTAACAAAATAATTCCCTATTAAATTTCATAGTTCAAGATATTTGATTTATAAAAATATTTCGAAGTTTCAATATTCAATTTTATGGAAACTACCCAATGTTTCAAAATTTAATTTTGAAAACTTTCAAATAAGGTAACGATGGTTTGCTTCTCAAAATCATTTTTTTTGGTTCAAATAGTAAATCTAAACATACTATTTTCCTTTGATGTAAATACTTGAAATTCATGGGTTTTATATCTTTATTCAATGTGCAAATAATCAGTATGAAAATTTATATAATTACAATAAACTATAGGCTGAAAACAAGGATATATTAAATAAATGAACAAATACACATTCAATCACAATAGCATCCATCACAACATACAATCAACATTCAAATCAATCAAATCAACCAATTCAATAACATGTCACGGTAATTATTAGTCATCACATGTTGGAATTTAGCTATTCAAATTAAATATCAACAAAAATTCCAAACCAACAACCAAAAATTTATCACTATATGATGTGGCTAACATGCAATAAAATTTTAGTATTTCGTGAGTGTGTTTAAAACACTCACCTTCTAGATTTCCCTTTTCTAGTCGGATTTGGATCCGCTACTACTTCCTCCTTTTGATTCGTTTCCTTCTATCTTAATCCTTTTTTAGAATGTTTTGCAAGAGATAGAGAAGTTGTTATAGATCTGGACTTGAAGAAAAATATTTGGAAAAAAGAAGAATGTTTGGAAAATAAGAAGAAAATTTAAAGAAGATGAAAAATTGAAAAAGAAAAGGAAGCTTTCAAAAAGAAGAAGAAGATTTGAAGAAGAAGAAGAAACAAAAAAGACAAAAAAAACGAAGCAAAAAAAGAGAAGAAGGAGATTTAAAGAAGAAAAAAAAGAAAAAGGAAGGTGGAAGGTGGAAGGTGAAGAGAGAAAAAAATGAGATAGACGTATTATTTGGAAGATGAATCTGCAGAAGATGAGATTAGAAAATGAAATATGACTAAAGGAATAAAGATGGAAACAAATGAAAAGCTAATAAGGTATATATAAACAAACTAGGAATTAAAATAAAGTAAAATATGAACATCGCTAAAACATAGTATTGAAAGATGTGAACTAAAAGAATGTGAGGTGTTAGGAGAAATAAAATACAAATGAAGAAATAAAATTATAGATTATTTAATGATAAGGAAATAAAGATGGAGGGAAAGAATGCATGTTTAGTTTTAAATGCTTTAGGCATTAATAATGCATAAGAAAATATATGCAGGAATGAGAAAATTTGCAAACCAAAGGAAAATAAAAATATTTATAACCAAAAATGAGATGGAAAGAATTAAATACAGCCTCAAAAGCTTAGGTTTAGGTATTAAACCGAAGGACAAATGAACGGACCAAGTTTTAATAATGAGGTAACTATTTTAAAACGTACATGCAATAAATAAATAAAAAAGAAATGAAGGGACCACATATACATTTTGAAATTCAATTTTTTTTCGAAACGTAACCAAATTAAAACCATTCGCTCAAATAATACTCAGTTTGTACACATATAAATTTCTATCTATGCACAATTAATAAAATTATACTTATCTTAAAAATGAAAACGTTCAATACTTTCATTTCCATTAAAGCAGCATTTCTGTTTAACACAAAACGTGCATTTCTTTTAGTAAATCTATTAATTGCAATCAATGTTTTCTTTCCTTTTAATCGAAATATTTCCATTACATTAATTGCAATTAATAACAATGTTAAATTTCAAAATAGATAAACCAAAATGGATGAGAAATAGGACAATTATTTCCTTAAGTCATTTAAACATGTTTATAAGTTTGTTGTTTTATACCACAGTAATAAGTAACTTACTTAAATTATATTCCTATTCTTGTAATCAATCTGCATGCTAAAACAGTGTTCAATTAAATATATATTTCTTTTTTTAACAAATCATTCTATTCTTTACTCTAATGAAATTAAATCTACATTCACAAATGAAACATTCATTTTATTTGATATAAACGTTCTTCTTTTCATTAGATCAAAATTTTCTTATATTTCCACAAAACATAAGCTACGTTTAATTACACTTACAAACTTACAATTTAATGTTCTCTCTCTTATTAATTGAAATTATTCAATTACATTAATTCAATTAATTACAAAGGTGAATGTCAAAATGTACTAAATAAATGTAATGAGAAATAGAAAAATTATTTCCTATCAAACAGTGATTTAAACATATTTATGCACTATTGGATACAAACCGGTATTATACATTTCTTACCAAATAATAGTTTATCATCTCTGAAATCAATCTTTTAGCTACCAAACATTTTAAATAAATAAAAATATGATTCTTTTTTAATAAAGAAAAATTTATTATTCCTTATTAGCATTTATTATTCTAATCTGTTAGAAATTTACATTCAGACAATTGTTAATATCATTCAAACCAATATTATTAAAATACACACTAACATTTGTTATCATCCTTATATTATTGCAAACATATGTCATTAATAGAAATTTTAATTAAGCTCATAATTTGTAATATAATCTAATTTTTATTAATAAAATCTTATTTTTTATTCCTAACAATTTTATTTAAAAATCTTATTTAATTTAATAATTTTAAATGCTTAAAAATGCCGGTCGTTACATGCAATGAGTAGGAAGCTAGCTGTTATTTCTTATTTTGTAGTAACTCTAACCCTTCTAGAAAGAATCTCCAGCAAACAAAGAAAAGATAATCGATTTGAGAAATACATCAAAGTAGCTGAAGAACAAAGAAATTCAAGCTTTAAAATAGGTAACCGTGGAGTATTGCGGTTAAATGGAAGAATTTGTGTTCCAGATGTTGGAAATCATAGGCAAGAAGTACTAGCTAAATGCCATACATCCAAATTTAGCATTCATCCGAGAATTCATAAGATGTACAAGGACATGAACATACATTTTGGTGGAAAAATATGAAGTGGGACATATCTATCTATGTTAGCTGTTATGAAATTTGTCAAAGAATCAAAAGTGACCAACAGAAGACTATAGGATTACTTTAACCTTTGGAGATTCCAGTTTGGAAGTGGGATCAAATATCCATGGATTTCATTGATGGCTTAACCCGAACAAGCAAAGGAAATGAAGGCATTTGGGTTATGATAGACCGATTAACCATAAGTGCACATTTTATTTCGGTAAAGCCAACAAGAACTACTGCAAGCCTTACAGATATATATATAAAGGAGATTGTTCGATTGCATGGAGTTTCGAGCAGTATAGTAAGCGATCATGACCTAATCTTCACTGATCAGTTTTGGGAAGCACTGCATATCACCCCCAAACCGATGGACAGACGGAAAGAGTCAACCACATTTCAGAAGATCTTTTGAGAGCATGCATTCTAGAATTTGGAGGCTCATGGGAAAATCATTTACTTCTAGTAGAGTTCTCCTAGAATAACAGCTATCATGCTAGTACCGGTATGGCACCACATGATACTTTATATGGCTGTCCGTGTAAATCGCCAGCATGTTAGATAAAAACCGAAGATCGGTTAGTACTTGGTCTAGATATGATACGAGAAGCTTCATAAAAAGTTGATATGATTAGAAAGAAGCTAAAAGACTCCCAAAGTAGACAAAGATTTATGCAAATCGAAGGCTAGAATCTTGAATTCTTAGTTGGAGATTTAGTCTTTTTGAAAGTCTCACCAATGAGAGGAGTAGTAAGATTTGGAAGAGCAGGAAATTTAGCACCTTGATATATTGGACCATTTCCCATTCTTGAACGAATCGACCCACTAGCTTATCGAGTACAATTGCCTGAAAGATTGTCTGGCGTATACATTGTTTTTCACGTATCACATTTATGGAAGCATGTAAATGACCCAGAACAAATCATAGAAATAGCTGCTCAAGAAAACTTGGAGATAAAACCCAACTTAGTAGTCATTAGAAGGCCTATTTGAATCATGGATCAAGATGAGAAACGATTAAGAAGGAAGGTTGTACGGTTGGTAAAAATTCAGTGAAGTGGAGATGTAGAGGATTTACACAGGGGAAACATAGGAAATGATGAAGAAAGTATATTCGGAATTTAGGATTGATGTATAGACTTTATCTATCGATTTAGTGTACTCATCGCTTGTGGTGTAGTAGCTTATTGTATATACTCCATCTTATTGAATATATATTTCCTTTTGAGCTATTTTTTTCTTATATAATTTCGAGGATGAAATTCTTTTAAGCATGAAAGAATGCAACGACCTAGAATTTGACCGCCTCAAAATATAGCATTTAAAGTAATTTTAAATATAAAATATAAAAGGTTTTATGATTTAAATAATATTAGATATGATATGAAAATAGAAAAATAGTAATAATTGCTTATATCGATAAAAGTGACAAAAACCGAATTTCAAAAAAGTAAGTTTAAATGGTTTAATGAATTATTTTAATTTATTTATGAGTTTTTATACTTTTAAATAACATTATTCAAATTTATTTAAATTTGGTTTACATAAATAAATATTTTAACTAAAACATCAAAAAGTGACCATAAAACATTTGTCAAAAAACAACGTTTTGTCGATTTAAAGTTGTCGTAACGTTATTGCACCTTTATCTTCTTATATATGAATATATATTCATATAGTAGAAGTATTTATTAATTTTCTAATCAAGTTTACTTTTACTAAACATACTTAGAAAATTCTAGAATGTAATTAATAAAAAGTAAGCATAGAGAGACAAAAAAGTGTTACAAAAATTAAAATGATTTGAAATGTGATGTTCAGTATTGAAAAATTTAATTCCTTAAAGTATAAGTAAAGAGTATTTTGGTCTTTTTACAAAATATTATTTTAATCCAAATTTTTTCTTATAAATACGAACTCGCTTTCTTTTTTTTTCATATCTTCTTCTTCCTTTTCTAAGCCATTTCTCACTTCCATTAATGGCGTCTTACCATAATAAAACTATGCAAAAATGAAAACCAAAAGAAAACTAAAATAATATCCGTTCAAACTCCGCCAAAAACCCCCTCCTTCATTTAATTACTCAGGGCCTCCTTCCTCTCATTGCAACTCGAGCCCTTCCACCTCCAAACGTCAATCCCAAAACTCCCTACCCCTTCCATGAGGAAGCCAAGCCGCTTCGAAGACTTTAAAGCGAGCGTTTGTGAGCATCCGACGGTCTTTAGCAAGTTACGAACATGTTAAAGTTAGTTGATTTGTAACTGAGTGAGAACTCTTATTTATATGCATATATTTGGTTGTGATGTTGTGATATTTTTTTTGGATGTTTGGTTATGATGTTGATTTCCATGTGTTGTTTATTGCATGTAAATATAGAAATAAGTCACGATAAACACAACATTAATTCATACGGAAAAAAATTTCCAAAATAAATTGAAAAGTGACATGTTATCATTTAATACCCTCGAAAATGATTAGAAATGTATTATAAATATTTTATAAACATATAAACTTATTTTAACAGAGTTTGAATGAAAAACATAAAATAATTCAAAACTAGGCACATCACGCAATAGTAGTTCGCGATTTCGCACCAAAAACTTTAAATAAGCATACGAGGTGGATTAAAGCTTGGAATCGTTCAAGATAAGAATTTTCCGGACTATTATATCCATATTCTTCTAAGAAAGAAAGAAAATCAAGATTTCGTTAAGTAGATTTTGAAATATTTTCAAAATAATTTTCCAGAAAAATCGCGCTTTTCTAGTATAGTGACCAAAGTTTAAAATTGACGTTTTAAAAGTTTTAAAATATGAAATAAATGCTGAAATTCTTTTAGAATGTTTTAAAAGTGATTCAAGTTGAAAAGATGGTTTTCTAAATGAGATAAAAGTCGTTTTGAAGAATATAGCTTTTAAAGCATTTTTTGTAGCACTTTTTGCAACACCTTTTCGCAACGTTATTCTATAACTTTTGAAATAAAAGTTGAAACTTAACAATTCTTTTCCAAATTCTTTTAAATGTTTTTAATTAAATAATAAAGTATTTCAAAAGAGATTTGGCCAATTTAGAGTTATTTAAAAGGTGGTTAAACAAATAATTAAGTGATTTAAAAAGGGAAAATGAATATGCGGAAACGACTAATACATTTGTCCAGCTTCTGAGAGTTAAATGGCTAGAAGATGTGCAACTAAGGTTAGGAACGGAGCAACCGGTGCCCCGAACTTACCTGGCCTTCGCCTTATCTTTTAGACGAGGGATGGACTAGAAGGAAAAGCCCGGGTGCTCAACTTGGATTTTATAGAAATAAGCTTCTTAGACTCATTATTAAAATCCAAAGAGGGAACGCATCCTATCATGGAATTTAAAAGGTGAGCTCACCATTATTCCGCCCATAGCACTTGTTGAATATGGAGATTGATTGTGAATAAAAGTGGAGTGATTTCTATAATCCGATTTTCTCGAAGTTACTCTTTAAAAAGTTGATTTGAGAAATATTAAAAAGAGAGCTTAAAATGATTTCATATTCACTAAAAGTATTTGAAGATATATATCTCTCGAAGATATTATGGTAAAGAAAAATGAAAGAATCTGACAAAATCGTCTAATTACATCATTTTCGTCGATGTTGGATTCCGAAGGAATCGAGGTTGGATTTGGATGATTCCTATCTGTAAGCCACTTTGAACCAATTTATGTTTCGAAGTAAAATATGTTGAAGACATTGATTTAGGATTTTCATAGTGAAGTGCTGCTTGTTGATCGTTTGGAGATAAACTCCCAATACATATATAGCAGCAGTGGTCTCTTCATTATGAAATATCCAATGCAAGGACTATTCGCTTCTAATCGTGACAGGATATGGTAGGAAACTAGCTTCAGTTTCGTTCAGTCTCAGAACGAACTTATATGGACGAGTGCCTGACCTTGCATTCTAATCACATTGAGTGATCTCTATACAATGTATATCAGTCGGTGGCGGAGAAGACACCTTCTTTTAGCTTAACACTCTTTCCCAAGACATATGAGCTCTGGAAGTTATATATTTATAGAGACCATTCATGTGAATATGGAATGACAATGTGGCATTCAAAGTGGAAGGAATTAGTGCTATGTGTAAAGGTAATCGTTACCTCAAGCCCCATCAACCGGAAAATGACCAAAATAAGGTTATATGCGGCAATTCCATGTGGTTCGCAACCATTAGGGTATGATCATCCATTTCTAGATAGATTTTTACCTGCTATGAAGTATACGTTTCTAATCATTGTGGAAAGTATGCTAAGAGACGTCTTGGATAAAGGTCAATAATGATCGGGGGATGACATATTCGGTTCCATCTAGTCACACAAATAGGCCGGCCTTGTGTTGGTAATGGATCCTTTGTATTGGTCCTTGGGACATTTATCTAGAGATGTACCCATAGGAAGGTAGTCCCTTCACCTGGTCATTTATATGAAAATTCATTCTCCAATAAGAACTTGCGGTTTTGTTTATAGAACATAGTATGCTGGTAACAATTTCGGCTAAGATTTATATGTTTATTTGGAAATATTTTTCAAGAATGTTATTAAAAATAATATACCTAAATGTTATATGATAAAGAGTTTTGGTTATCAGGAGGTAAAAACCCGTTCTTTGTTTATGTGCGGCGTGGTCTTATTAGATACCCATTTGTTTTCAAAACATCATACTTTGAGTTCTCACACCAGGCGCATGACTGACCCAGAGTTTATTTTTCCCTTTAAACACTGGGTGCCTTATTTTTTGTGCGGCCATGTAGTCAGGATAACCTAGGAGCATCTGTGGGGCAATTTGGAGAAGAATTTTGGAACTATGAAGTTGGAGTACCCTATGTAGATATCTACCCATTTTCCCCTATGTTATGTAGTATTTATTTCCTTGCATATGTACGTATAGGCAGTTATAACTATCCCGTTGGATTTTTATTAACTCTGATGAATCACTTGGAATGATCGTTTGTGTATAATGAAAATGTTAAATGCGACGTGAGACCCTATTTTTGTGTTATCTTCTATCTTTATTTTTCTTTTTAACCCCTGATAATCCGCCTCTTTAGCACGTGAGTACCGTGGATATATCGGTGTCAATTTCTGAGGATCGAGGAGACAGGTCGTCACGGGTGTCAAAACCATCCCTTCGAGAACATTGGATAAATGATCATATTAAAAAAAAGCAATCCCTTCGAAACCTTTGGGCCAAAATATAAAAAGATGGCAGTAAAGGGGTTTCAACTTAGTCGAAAACAATCATTTACAAACAAAGATGCAACCCAAACTATTTCTTCTAAAACAGTTTGACCTGATCGAAAGTCAATCAAGTCGAAAGCATCTTAATCTAAAGCAAGCAATCACATTTTCCTCTAAAGCCAAAGTAATACTTCAACCTCTTTGGAACCCTCTAGTTTCAACCCTATATCTTTCGCCTTCTTCAAATTCACTACGTACCAATTCCCTGAAACCATGTGCATGGTTTTCGACTATATCGGAGACGAAGAAATGGAGGTGGAATCTAGTGCCGAAAGCTTCAAAACAGTGAAAAACCTATTTATTTGTACTTTTAAACTATTCCTTTTGTTCATAACCTATCTTGTTTTTTTAAATCTGATTGGTTGCTATTTCACTTTTTCCAAAGTGCTGCCAATTTCTAGAATTTACAAATTAAAATTATTTACAAAAAGCCCATTCTCCATATATGAACATATAAGGCATTTAAGTCTCATACCTTAAATAATTTTATATACCCATTAAAAAACTAAGGAAAAATCTAGAAAAATTCCAAAAAAAAAACTTTTAATATGTTTTTTAACAAATAAAAATTCCAGACCCAAACCTTTTATTATTTATCTGTAATAATTTATAACCCAAAATAACATTTTCTTTACTAGAAAATTCATAATAAATTCACAAAAATTCCAAAACTTCTAAATATTGAAACCCGTCTCTGAAGTATTATTTCTGATCTATGTAAAAATTCGCAAGGAATTTAGATGTAATTTAATAGGGTTTTTATATCAAAACATGTCATAAATCAATATGAACATGTATAAATCATAAAGAAGTATATATAATCGTTCCATCATTCAAAAACATGGCAAAACTTTGCTCCTTAAAACCAAAAACAAAACAAATTGGAGATGTAAACATTATTCATCTTAGCTTTTGTGATTAAAGAGATTGAGATATGAAAGGATTTGATTTGCTTAAGCTTATTTCTAAATTTTCTCTATCTTTTCCCCTTTTTCCTTGTTAATGGTGGCCGACCTTGATTTTTTGAATTTTAGAAAATAAAATAAACGTGTATAGAGGATACACGGCCAAGTTTTGAGGTTATAGAAATGGCCTCTTTCCTGATTATCCCACCAATGTTTCATTTTAATGTCTTTCTTAATTCATTATTAAATGGCACGGCTACCCCTTTAATAAAATCAAATCTTAATCCCCTAACTAACACATTATTTTAGTTAATTTAGCTAATTAAATATCCTAAGTAATGTTATCAAAAATATGGGGTGTTACATATATTGGTGTCCATCCTAGCTGGCTGATGGCAGGGTCGCGTCCTGGGTTTGTGGCATTGCCTTATTATACGTGTTGCATGCTAATGTTTAGATTGTGTGATGACATGCCCCGATGTCGTACTTTTTTAACAATTAATTAATAATTAATCCTACACTTAATTAAAAATTAATTAAAACTAATCTCATACTTAACTAATTAAAAAATAATCTTAATTAGATAATTAATTAAAATTAATCTTACTTTAAAAGATGATTAATCAGTAGCTAGTCTTCACTTGATAAAATTAATAAATCTCCCTTAATACTTAATTAAGTTTTTTAATTATCAAAACTTAGTGAATTAATCAATAAATACTTAATTATCAAAACCTTAAAATTACTTTTTTTCATATCTCAAATCTAAAACCAAACTAGAATCATACTAAAGGAAAAATAAAATAACTATTTCATGTTTTCAACTAAGCAAACTTCCTGATTCAAATTCAAGTTCAAGTTCAAGTTCAACCAAGTAGATCAAATCATTTCCAGTTTCAAAGATCAAGTTTCCAGACTTCAAAATTTTCTCTGTTCAAACATTTTTCAAGTGAGTAAACATTCACCTTTTTAAAGCTCTAATACCAACTGTGACGTTTCATTCCATAGAAAGACGTATCGTGATTTAGAAAGAAATAGGTAGAAAAGAAAGTAGATAGAAATAAAGAACTAAACAACATCATAATCTCACAGCGGAATGAAAAAAAATTACGTCACATAGATATTGCATAATATTCACCATACATCAGAGTCATTTAGTTTTACAAGCCTCATATTAGATAGTAGGATTGACCTGCCTATACATTACAACCCAAAATGCAAACAGAGACACTAATGCAGTGAAATAGATATATATAGATACGCCAAAGTCTCCTACTTTAAGTCTTCTCCAAAACACATTAAGCCAACCTGAATCACTTGGCTACTCATAAAAATCTGAGTACCCAAGAGTTTAAGAAAACGGAAAATAAACTCCGAGTCAGACAATGGTCTGGTGTGAGTAAACGATTTAAGTTGTTTAACTTGAAAAAGCTTTTGAAATCATAGGTATCTCGTAATATTCTCCGCAAATAAACACTGATAAGTTTTTCCCTTACGATAACCAAAACATTTGACGGGAAATCCAGTTATATAATAATAGTGTCAAGGATTTTCAAATAAATTATTCACATAGCCGTAATTGTTACATTCATTAAATTCCAACATAATAGGTATCCAATCAACTCCGAGGTTACTTATTGGAGATTGGATTCCATACAGTGGAAGGGCTACTGGGGTACCGCCCGTCACGATACTTGGTCTAAATCAGAGTACCGAGGATCCACCTTGATCCCCTACAACACAAGACCGGAGCCACCCCTTACTGGATAGTCCGAATAAGACAACCCCGCGGTTGTGACCAATAGCCGCCCACACAGCCTAATAAAGGGACATCTACACAGGGGAAATTAATGAATAAATACTTTAGATCGTCTCATTCAAATATTAATTAGCTTGGATTCGAATCATTATCGGGGTCCTGATTGTACAACTTTTATATTATGCCCTGGTACCATTTATTGAATCTACCTCTGCTCCTGCATACTAGAAGACCGATCCGTTCTATTGCTGTTCTATTAGAAATGCCGTAACGAAGAGAGGATTACTCGACTACCATCTTAAATAACATGGTTTAAACTTATCTAAAAATTACCATTTTGGCATTGAGAAATCTTTGCTAAAATTTAAGTAAAATGATTTGGAATTATTCTAAGTTTCAAAAAGAGTTTAAATAAACCGAAGAATCTAACAAAGAGAGTTTTAATGAATTCCATATATATCGTAAAGAAATAGTTTTTAAAAGATAAATATCTCTAGAAGATACTTGGATAAAAAGATATTAATTAATGGAATATTAATCACCTATTTATAAACCATCTTTTTATCGATGATTGTTTTGAAAGAACTAGGGTCGGGTCTGGGTGACTCCTATCCAAAAACCACTTCGAACCAATTTACATGTTCGAAATGAAGATATATATTGAAGACATAATTTTGAAGATAGAGGATCTTCATTTCGGAAGGACTTCTTATTGAAAATCTCTAGGTAGCGCCAACATAAATGAATAGCATTAGTCCCTTCATTCTAAAAATCTTCGAAATAGGAGTATTCGTAACTAATTCTAGTGGCGATTCTCGACAAGAAGTGGTAGGAAAATGCCTTCGATTTTTCTTTTTTATGGATGATCATATTGGTTGATCGCTATGAAATATCATCTATTTGGTGGAAAAAAACACAATCATCTTAGCATAACACCCTTTCCTAAGATGTATGAGCTCAAGACTTATACACTTATAGAAATTAATTGTGTGATTATGAAATGACAAAGTGGCGTTCAACGGAGAATATGTTCTATATAAGCATTACCTCAACGCCTCACATTCATGAATGGTGAAAGTGGGGATGCTTTAAGGCTAAGTGGCTTGCAACCATCAAGGTATGAAATCATCTTCTAGATCTATAAAATTTCTGCCGGTTATAATGTTGGATTTAAATTAAGTGGTGTATGCTATAAGACGTCTCCGATAGAGGTAGTCTCTTACCAAGCTATTTAGTTAGAAATCCAATGTCCAATAAGTACATACGGTTTTGCTTTATAGAACCTTAAAGATTAGGTCCAGAATTTAATATGGTGATCGTTTCAGCTAAGATTCATAAGTTTACTTGCAAACGTTTTCAAAAGAATGTCATTAAAAATAATACAATCAAATTTCCACATAAAAATGTTTTAATTATCATAAGGTAAAATCTTATTTTGTGTTCATGTGCAGCGTGGTCTTATAAGATACTTTTTGTTTTCAAACACTCGTATTTTGAGTTTCTCACGCCAGTCGCAAGATTGACCCGAAGCTTATTTCTCTTTCCTTAAACGATAGTTGCCTAATTTTTCTGTGCAGCCTAGTTAGCAGGTTTAGTTAGAAAAAAATGTAGACGAGCTTGGAGCATGGAGTTAGAAGATTTTTATGTTGACTATTACCTCATTCCACTACACTTGTGTACTATTGTATTCCACTTTTGCACGGATAGAGATTTATAACTGTCCAGTTTAACTATGACAAATGTATTTTAAATTGTCGTTGTAAAGATTTTATATATTGAAATAATATATGTTATTTTACTCGTATAAGATTCTGTTCTGTCTGTTTTTTACCCTTAAGGAACGGCCTCTTCGGCACTCGGATTTGCGGCACTTGAATACCGATATTGTATTAGTGTCGATTTTCAAGAGTCGAGTAAACGGGTCCTCACAATATCATATATATTTACAACATAATATGGTAACATAAAATGTACATCACACACAAAATATATATAAATATGATGTGTATGTGCGTAATTTGACTATGTGTTTTATGTTCTATTACTTAGGTATGTAAAAAGTCGTATTATGATTTGTGTGGTACAAATTTACAGATCATAAATGTGACATGTGTAATTAAGAGTATTTTTAATCATCTTTGAATATGTGAAAGACATATGGTGTATGTTGTAAAGGAAGACATGTTAGCATGATAACGTCATAAATGTGACATTTGGATAACTAATTAGCACGTGTAGAACTACACACACATACATTGTGGACTAAAACGTATGATACTCAAAAACAAAAACAAAAGCAAAACAAAAAAACAAAAAAAAAAAAGACAAAAGAAAATAATATATACTACACATATCATTTATATGAACTTTTAATCTTATGAGAGTTCAGACCAATCAAACATAACGTGCGATATGCTCTATAATTATGCGTGTTCGAAGATAGATAAAAAGTTGGACCATTTCCATCTAAGTTTCGAGATTAAAAAACCATGAGATGCTCTTTAATCATGTACAATTCACTCTTTCAGTCCCTTTAAATTAGTTATTACATAAGACTCTAATCCCATATTAACTGGTGTACATGCATAGAAGAACGAATACATTAAGTATTTTATAACATTCATTTTGCATGATCGTTAACTGTTTCCTACTTATATTATTTAAATGCTACAACAAACAAAATTTGACATAGGAACAAATCATACTTTTAACTATTTTTTAACTATTTAAAACTTTGTTCATCCATGAATGGGAGGTCCAGTATTTCTGTCTTCTTGCACTATTGAGCATCAACGAGCATGCATGCCTTCATTCTTAGTTGGGGAATTTATGGCAGTTTGTCTGCACTGCTGTAATGCTCTTCCACCTATGGATCATAATTCTTCAGTCCAATTTGCAATTTGATCATCTTTGCAAACTTATGTTTTTTCTCCTCTGCATTAGTTCTTGTTTAGGTAGTTTCTTCCCCAAAACATCACTTCGCAATTTAGTACCTGGATACGCATTAAAGTTAAAATCAACACAATAGTTTTGAGCTCAAACAGCAGCGAAGAATACACAAACCTTAATCTTTTATTTAGTAATGGAAAAAATATTCATTCATATCTTATCCACCTGGATATACAACTATTGTTTATTTTTAGTAAACAAAAAATATCATCAATTAATCAAAACCATCTAGCATACTTTTATTATGTAAAAAATGTATTCATAATACAAACTTACAGCTGATCCTAAACTATTACCATAAAAATATCACAGAATGGTGGTGATTAGATTTGACAACATTTGTATAGATTAGATATGGCTATTTATTTATTTTACTACACCAAATATCTGTTTGTTACTTGACAATATCCATGATTTTCCTTATCATGCAAAAGATGTATTCAACAATATTCGTAGAACAAACTTGCTGCTCGGATCTCTAAAGTTAAACTTTTAAACTTTTTAAAAAACTATGTTATGGGTGAATATATAGTATAGATAACTGAATGTCCCCAAATATTTAACACATTTTTTGTAATGCCAAGCACAATCTTACATAATTTTGACCAGACACTACAGCAAAATACACCTTTTACAACGGGCTATGCTCGTTGTAATAAGGGTTTCGCAACGGACCTAGGCCCATTGTGTTATGCGATGTTGTAATAGAGTAGATGAATTTTACAACGATTATTGCCCGTTGCAATAGTGGTCTTTTACAACAGTTTTTGCCCATTGCAAAAGGAACTTTTACAACTATATTTGCCCGTTGCAATCAATCCTTTTACAACTGTTTTGCCATTGCAAAAGTGTCTTTTACAACTATTTTTTCCCGTTGTTAAAAAGTTCAAATGAGAAAAAAAACTACTATAATTCATGTGTAAATTTTAAATTAATTTGAATTGAAACAAAATTATTATACTAATGACAACCATATTTATTCATATTTACTAAAAATAGCAAAAGAAATTCATATTTCAAAACAACAACAAATTTATCTATTCACATCAATCATAAAATTATACATAGTTACAAAACATCGAATACAACCCTAAACTAACATAACACATAGTATATACAAATAATAACACGAGATTTAAAATTTAGACCAAACGACATTGAAGCAAATCTTGAACCATAATATTTTAGTTAATCAAAACCCGCAAACACCTTTTTTGTTCAAAAATGTCACGGCCTGAAATTCAATGTTCGAAAATTGACACCAAATACCTCACTTATATTCGACTGCCAAAGATTCAAACATCGAACTCCTGTCGGATGGAGCATAAAACAACATTAGATGAATATAAAACAGCGGAAACAAAATGAATATCGTGCATTACATCACAGACACAACATCATCATAATATCCATAACTACATCAGAGTATTCTTATACATATATCACAACTTCAAATAGAACATCACAATTGTAACGACCCGTATTTTACGTGTCGATAAATCGTAGAATTTACAAGTCGTTAGTGTTGTTTATGTTATCTCTAGCCTGAGTCGTATGGAGAGTAACTCGTGTGTTTAAGCGTTGAGTTGTGACCGACTCATAGGCTTAGCCGGGTTAGGTAGTACACGAGTTACAACTTTTGTACGTTGACCGAGTTAAGATGGTGACCGACCTATAGTTATTGGCCGACTTAAGTAATGGACCGACCCAAGGAGGCTACCGACTTAGGCAGTGGGCGAGTTAAGACTTTGGAGCGACCTAGTAGTTAGCCGAGAGTTGCCGACTTAATGAGAGGAGATAGGTCGGTGGAGCGACATTATGAAGTTAGGTCGGCTATTCCGTGTCTAGTTAGGTTGCATAAGTGTTAAGTCGGCAGTGTGTGTTGAGTCGTTGGGTCGGCACTTGTATTAAGTCGTAAGTCGGCTAGGTGTTAGGGCAGACCATAGTGTTAGGTCGGTATGTGCTTTAGGTCGGCATCTCGTTAAGCCGATAGGTCGCGCAGTTGCAATGTGTTAGGTCGTGTGCGTGCTTTGCCGTGTGTGTGTGTTGGGTCGTTGAGTCGGTAGGATGTTGAGTCGTAGGGTCGGCTTTGTAGTTAGGTCGGCCATGGGGATAAGTCGGCGTGAGTGTTAGGTTGGCAAGTGATAGGTCGGGGACGACCTAAGGGGCGGCCGACTTAAGGGTGATTTCAGCCTATAAATAGAGGGCTTTGGCTCACTTTTAGGCACCGGTTTTTGAAGCGACGAAGTGCTGCCATTTTGGGAACTCGACTACAACATTTCTTCATCTTCTTTTCTCCATTCCAATCTAATTCTAACATCCATCCAAGATCGAAGATCGAGATTGAAGATCCAAGAGACAAAGTTGAAGATCTTCATCCAACGAAGCTAGATTTCATCGTTTGAAGCGAAATATTGCCGGATCAAGCCTTGATCTTCGCTGTCCAGATCTGTAGTGATTAGTTTTTGAGGTGTTTGAGTGATTTGGTGAGTGGTAGTTATCTCTCACGCGGACCCAAAGGAGTATATTGGATTGGTGGTTTGTTGGAGTGTTGTAGATAGTGATTTTTGTGCATTTTCCTTAGATCCAAGTATAGATCCATTGTTTGTGAAGATGTTTACCTATGCAAGCTCATTTATTAAGTTATAGAAACAAAACCCATGTTTTATATTTGCTAGATCTATGCTAAAAACCCATGATTCATGTATGTTAGTTCTATGCTCATTTATTTACGAAATTGCCATTGTAGTTATGAATGCCTAATTAGATCTTGATTGAATACTTATTTGTTTGGATTAATGTTTGTCTTGATTGATTGTTGTGAATGAGCTATCTAGTTGATAGATTTGGACAAGTATGGTCAAAGATGATTCAAAAGCTACAGAAGAGGCTCTTGAATGGTGAAAGCTGCTAAAAGCATATGTGGCGGATGTGGAAGCTCATATGTATGGATTGAATGATGTTGAGATGGAACTTTGCCATGATGCGATGAGGCAAACCATGTTGTTGAGTTGAGACTTTGCTATGGTGTAATAAAGCGAAGTATGATGTGATGTAGACTTGGCGTAATCCAGGCAGGGATCATTCCAAGCATGTTGATAACTCGAGGGATGGTTCGAGTTGGTTGATAATGGATTGCTCGAGAGGTAGCTTGAGCTAGTATGAGAATAGTCGTCAAGGAGGATGACTAGGAGGCTTGGATCTCATCGTTGTTGAAGGTTCTAGCATGCTCAAAAGCAAGAGTACATGGGATGCCCATAACGACTACAGGTAGGTAGTCGGGACAACCAAAAGACTACAGGTAGGTAGTCGAGTACTCTGGGCAAAGTAGATAAGTCCTAGGCACAAGGCAGTGTGCGGAGTTATGTCTGGAACCGGGGTTACCATTAGCCCTTGACAGATGGTCATTCAATTAACGGTGAAATCGAAGCAAGGATAACAGTGATAGCCAGAGTCATGGATGTTTGGACGTTTGGTTGTATCATCATTCGGTCTCAAGAGCGGTATTTTCCAGGTGCTTATCTGATCTTGGTTTAGGCCTTGGGGGTTTGTATTTGGAAAACATCGCCCTTGACTCGAGTGATTATTGCTTTACCTTAATTGTCTGCTATGTTATGCTCACTTCTCCTTGGTGTGTGTCTGGGGGCTATCACTGTAGAAAGAGGTGGAGTGGGATGGTTTGGTTCCTATTCCTTTTATCCTTTATGCTCTTTTGGTATGTTTGATAGTTGATTTACTGCTCACTAAGACTTTGTCTGACTCAAGGTTTTATGTCTCCTCTTATTACCTTGGGCTGTTCATCCATGTTGGGATGGGCAGACTAGGTAGCAGGTGACAGGTGCTGTTCTTAGAGATCTACGCTGATGATGACGAAGACGAGCAGGAGGCTTTACATACTAGTTTTCTTACTATATGTACTGGGTGTTCCGCTGTTATATCTGTTTGAGTGTTGTAGTGAGGCTTTGATGTATGGATGATTCATGCCTGTATAAATCTACTTACGATGCTTATATGATGATTTTTCTGTTATGGGGCTTCACTATATATATATATATATATTTCTCTAATTGTATTTTGTCCATGCGCTGTGAGTTGTACGATAGAGTTTGCTGTTTTATTTTACCCTGACTATCGTCCATGGCTACCTGGCACGCCTTTTCAGCGCACTATTCCATTGCTTTGGTGCGGGAGTCATGGGCGGTCGTCACATTTGGTATCAGAGCTTTGGTTAATCGATTTTAGCCAACGCTCGCTGACGTAACTACGTATGAGAGACGTAATTGTATTTTGATGGATGATGACTATATATATATTATAGTAGTTTAGAAGGATTTGAACTCCTTATGCAGTTGTTTCTTAAGGTGTTCTAATCATTCTTATTACAGATATTAAGGATGAATCGAAGAGGGAGACCAGCTGCAAGGGAAGGCCGTGCTGATGAAGGGGCTGTTGATTATGGAACTATGTTCGAAGCGATGATGACTTCGATCATGAGAAGGATACCAGCCTCGGGATCATCAGTGGATGTGGGAGTTCAAGTCCAAGCTCCAAGGCCGGTGGATTTTGCTAAGCTTTGTAAGGATTATACTGCTCTTGGAGGAAAAGCTTTCTTGGGGACGGAGTCGACCATTGAGGTGCAGAGATGGATTGATGCATGTCGAAGAATCTTTGGTGACTTAGGGATTGAGGATGCAACTAAGAGGAAGCTTGCATCGAGACAGCTTCAGGGAAGAGCTGCTGATTGGTGGAATTCTATCACCATCGATACTCCAGAAGAAGAGATCACTTGGGAGCAATTTCAAGTTAGATTTGAAGCCAAGTTCATCTCTACGGCTCAGAAGTCTATTTTGTTCAAGAGGTTTGTAGAGCTCAAGCAAGGTGGGAGACCAGTTCTTGAGTATATTTCTGAGTTTGAAGCTTTGTCCAAGTATGCTAGATCGTATATTGATTCTCCTTATCAGAAGAATGAGAAGTTTGTGACTGGTTTGGATGCTTATCTTGGGAGGCAGTTGGTGGATCATCTGGACGATCCATTTGAGAAGCTTGTGGAGAAAGCCCTCAGGCATGAGAGTTTGTTTCCTAAGGAAAGTCCTGTTGTTGCTGTAACCAGGGAAGGATCTAAACCACACCAGAGTGGCAATAAGAGGAAGAAGCAGCAGCAGCAGAAGGGTAAGGATGGCCAGAAGAAGCCGAAAGGCGAAGTGACTTGTTATAACTGCCAACAGAAGGGCCATCTTTACAAAGATTGTAAGAATCCCAAGGTGCCGGGAAAATGTTATAATTGTGATAAGCCGGGACATATCAAGAAGGATTGCCCAGAGCCGAGGAAAGATAGGCAGATTGTGCAAGCTTATGCTTTGGGAGTTGTGCCGTCATCTTCAAAAGCTCCTACTGCTGAAGAAAAGGGGAAGAGTGTGGTGGTTCAAGGTACTCTTTCTATCTGTGGTGTTCCAGTTAGAGTGTTGTTTGATACTGGAGCGTCGCATTCTTTTGTTTGTAATGATTTGGTAGGCCGGTTAGGTTTGAAACCGGATATTGTTGATAGGCCATTGGTTGTAACTAATCCGGTTGGGGGTTCGTCATGTTTGTGTATGATATGCCGTGGTCTGGTTGTGTCGAGTCATGATTGCTCGTTTGATTGTGATTGCTTTGTTCTGAACTTTGCGGGGTTCGGAATTATTTTGGGTATGGACTGGCTCAGGAAGTATGCGGCAAGGATTGATTGTGAGAGGCTTGAGGTGACAGTCGGGAATGTGGAAGGGCGAAAGGTCGTGATACGATGTAAGCATGAGGAAGGCGTCTTCATGAGCTTCATGGATTCGCTGGTTGTTCCACGGGATGGACTGTCATCAGTGCCTATTGTGAATAGATTTGAGGACGTCTTTGACGAAGTCAAAGGGTTACCGCCGCATAGGGAGATCGAGTTTCGTATCGATCTAGTTGAGGGAGCCAGACCTGTTGTGATGCCTCTTAGGCGGATGGCACCTAGGGAGCAGCTAGAGTTGAGGGTGCAGGTTGAAGACCTTTTGCAGAAAGGATTCATTCGGAGAAGTGTGTCCGAATGGGGTGCACCAGTTGTGTTCGCAACCAAAGCGGATGGATCGTTGAGGTTGTGTGTGGATTATCGTGAGCTGAATAAGTTGACTAGGAAGAACAAGTATCCATTGCCGAGAATAGATGACTTGTTTGATCAGCTTCACGAGGCTAAGGTGTTTTCTCAGATGGATTTGGCAACGGGATTTCACCAGTTGAGAGTGGCAAAGGATAGTGTGCCAAAGACTGCTTTCAGGACACCATCCGGTTTTTATGAGTGGCTGGTAATGCCGTTTGGATTGACTAACGCGCCAGCATATTTTGTGGATCTTATGAATAGGGTGTTCAGAGATCAGTTGAATAAGTTCGTGCTTGTGTTCGTGGATGATATTTTGGTTTACTCCAGAACTGAGGAAGAGCACAAGACGCACTTGAGAATTGTTTTGGAAATCTTGCGGAAACATCAGCTGAAGGCTAAGTTTTCGAAATGTCACTTCTGGAAGAGTGAAGTGAGGTTCTTAGGCCATGTTATCTCTGGAAATGGAATAGCGGTTGATCCCGCTAAGGTGGCAGCAATCCAGGATTGGATTAGACCTAAGAATGCATCTGATGTGAGGAGTTTTCTTGGATTAGCAGGATATTATCGTCGGTTTATCAAAGACTTTTCCAAGATAGCTGCACCGTTGACAGGATTGACGAAGAAGAACCAAGTGTTCAGATGGGATGACAAGTGTGAGCAAGCTTTCGTAATCCTGAAAGAGCGACTGACAAGTGCTCCTGTTTTGACTATTCCAAGTGGGAATGAAGAGATGGTGGTTTACACCGACGCATGTGGCACTGGACTTGGAGCAGTGCTAATGCAGAAGGATAAAGTTGTTGCGTATTCTAGTCGACAACTGAAGCCGCATGAAAGGAATTATCCGACTCATGATTTGGAGTTAGCGGCGATTGTGTTTGCTTTGAAGATATGGAGACACTATCTATTGGGAGTTAGATTTGAGTTATTTACAGATCATAAGTCGTTGAAGTATCTGTTCTCCCAAAAGGATTTGAATCTTCGACAGCAAAGATGGTTAGAGTTCTTAGCATCTTATGATTTTGGTATAGCCTATACTCCGGGAAAAGGTAACGCGGTGGCTGATGCGTTAAGTCGAAGACATGCAGGTTTGGGAGCCATGTTTTCGGAATGGAAGAACCTTGAGTATTTGGCTGGATTTGATTTCAGGCCCAGATGTGAGTTGGAACCTGAAATGTTGGCAAACTTATCGATAAGACCTACTCTTGTGGAAAGGATTGGCGAGAACCAAAAGAGAGATGATAGGCTTGTTAAGATTATCCGAGATTTGGAATCCGGATTGGACCCAGAGAAGAATAAGGGATTTGAGGTTGATCGAGAGGGTTGGCTTCGGAAGCAAGGACGATTGGTTGTTCCCGACATTGATGGATTGAGAGGTGAAGTTCTGAGGGAAGGTCATCACTCGAAGTTGACAATTCATCCAGGTGGAAATAAGATGTATCGGGATATGAAGAGAACTTACTACTGGGAAGGCATGAAGAAAGATGTTGGAAATTTTATTTCCAAGTGTATGAACTGTCAGTTAGTGAAAGCTGAGCAGAAGAAGCCCAGTGGATTACTTCAGCCATTAGAAGTTCCTACATGGAAGTGGGAGCAAGTGTCGATGGACTTTATCGATGGTCTACCTAGGACAAGAACAGGAAATGAAGGAATTTGGGTCATAGTAGATCGTTTGACCAAGAGTGCAAGGTTCATTCCTGTTCGATCAACTAGGACTGCATCGAAGTTGGCTGAGTTGTATGTTAAGTGGATAGTTCGATTCCATGGTATTCCGAAGAGTATAGTGAGCGATCGAGACCCATTGTTCACCAGTAGATTTTGGAAGAGCTTCCAGGAAGTTTTGGGAACTGAGTTGTGTTTGAGTACAGCTTATCACCCTCAAACAGATGGTCAGACTGAGAGAGTTAACCGAGTTTTGGAAGATCTTCTCAGAGCTTGTGTTTTGGACTTCGGAGGATCATGGGAAGATCATCTTCATTTGGTGGAGTTTGCATATAATAACAGTTATCAGTCAAGTATTGGTATGGCACCATATGAGGCATTATATGGAAGACCGTGTAACTCTCCGACATGTTGGTTGGAAACTGGAGAAAAGCTGATACTTGGGCCAGAGATGATTCGACAGACTTCAGATTGTATAGAGATCATTCGGCAACGAATGAAAGCAGCCCAAGATCGTCAGAAAAGTTATGCCGATAATCGTCGTAAGGATTTGGAATTCGACGTAGGTGAGATGGTTTTTGTGAAGATTTCTCCATTAAAGAGTGCTATTAGATTCGGAAAGAAAGGAAAGTTAACTCTGAGATTTGTTGGACCATTCCCGATTTTAGAGCGAATTGGAAAGCTCGCTTATAGATTAAAGTTACCGGAAAAGATGGCGGGTGTGCACAATGTTTTTCATGTATCTTATCTACGGAAGTTTGTGCATAACCCAACTACAGTGGTTTCTGCTGATAGCTGTGAAGACTTAGAAGTTGATCCAGTTGTTTCGAGACTTCGTAAGCCGCTTCGTGTTGTTGCAACCGACACGAAACAGCTTAGGAGGAAGACGATTACGTTGCTCAAGGTACAATGGAGTGATGATGTTAACGACTGTACATGGGAGGAGGAAGAGAGGATGAAGGCAGCTCATCCCGGACTCTTCTAGGTATGGCCCTAAAGTGTCGTGACATCTCATGAATTTGTAGCTTGTTCTAAGTCTTAGAATTCTGCATGCTAGGCTAGAATTGGATGCATGGTTTGATGGTTGCTATGGATGATAGGCATGCGGAATAATTTTGATTGCTATTGATTGCTTGGAATTTCGGGGGCGAAATTCCTAAGGGGGAGAGAATGTAACGACCCGTATTTTATGTGTCGATAAATCGTAGAATTTACAAGTCGTTAGTGTTGTTTATGTTATCTCTAGCCTGAGTCGTATGGAGAGTAACTCGTGTGTTTAAGCGTTGAGTTGTGACCGACTCATAGGCTTAGCCGGGTTAGGTAGTACACGAGTTACAACTTTTGTACGTTGACCGAGTTAAGATGGTGACCGACCTATAGTTATTGGCCGACTTAAGTAATGGACCGACCCAAGGAGGCTACCGACTTAGGCAGTGGGCGAGTTAAGACTTTGGAGCGACCTAGTAGTTAGCCGAGAGTTGCCGACTTAATGAGAGGAGATAGGTCGGTGGAGCGACATTATGAAGTTAGGTCGGCTATTCCGTGTCTAGTTAGGTTGCATAAGTGTTAAGTCGGCAGTGTGTGTTGAGTCGTTGGGTCGGCACTTGTATTAAGTCGTAAGTCGGCTAGGTGTTAGGGCAGACCATAGTGTTAGGTCGGTATGTGCTTTAGGTCGGCATCTCGTTAAGCCGATAGGTCGCGCAGTTGCAATGTGTTAGGTCGTGTGCGTGCTTTGCCGTGTGTGTGTGTTGGGTTGTTGAGTCGGTAGGATGTTGAGTCGTAGGGTCGGCTTTGTAGTTAGGTCGGCCATGGGGATAAGTCGGCGTGAGTGTTAGGTTGGCAAGTGATAGGTCGGGGACGACCTAAGGGGCGGCCGACTTAAGGGTGATTTCAGCCTATAAATAGAGGGCTTTGGCTCACTTTTAGGCACCGGTTTTTGAAGCGACGAAGTGCTGCCATTTTGGGAACTCGACTACAACATTTCTTCATCTTCTTTTCTCCATTCCAATCTAATTCTAACATCCATCCAAGATCGAAGATCGAGATTGAAGGTCCAAGAGACAAAGTTGAAGATCTTCATCCAACGAAGCTAGATTTCATCGTTTGAAGCGAAATATTGCCGGATCAAGCCTTGATCTTCGCTGTCCAGATCTGTAGTGATTAGTTTTTGAGGTGTTTGAGTAATTTGGTGAGTGGTAGTTATCTCTCACGCGGACCCAAAGGAGTATATTGGATTGGTGGTTTGTTGGAGTGTTGTAGATAGTGATTTTTGTGCATTTTCCTTAGATCCAAGTATAGATCCATTGTTTGTGAAGATGTTTACCTATGCAAGCTCATTTATTAAGTTATAGAAACAAAACCCATGTTTTATATTTGCTAGATCTATGCTAAAAACCCATGATTCATGTATGTTAGTTCTATGCTCATTTATTTACGAAATTGCCATTGTAGTTATGAATGCCTAATTAGATCTTGATTGAATACTTATTTGTTTGGATTAATGTTTGCTTTGATTGATTGTTGTGAATGAGCTATCTAGTTGATAGATTTGGACAAGTATGGTCAAAGATGATTCAAAAGCTACAGAAGAGGCTCTTGAATGGTGAAAGCTGCTAAAAGCATATGTGGCGGATGTGGAAGCTCATATGTATGGATTGAATGATGTTGAGATGAAACTTTGCCATGATGCGATGAGGCAAACCATGTTGTTGAGTTGAGACTTTGCTATGGTGTAATAAAGCGAAGTATGATGTGATGTAGACTTGGCGTAATCCAGGCAGGGATCATTCCAAGCATGTTGATAACTCGAGGGATGGTTCGAGTTGGTTGATAATGGATTGCTCGAGAGGTAGCTTGAGCTAGTATGAGAATAGTCGTCAAGGAGGATGACTAGGAGGCTTGGATCTCATCGTTGTTGAAGGTTCTAGCATGCTCAAAAGCAAGAGTACATGGGGTGCCCATAACGACTACAGGTAGGTAGTCGGGACAACCAAAAGACTACAGGTAGGTAGTCGAGTACTCTGGGAAAAGTAGATAAGTCCTAGGCACAAGGCAGTGTGCGGAGTTATGTCTGGAACCGGGGTTACCATTAGCCCTTGACGGATGGTCATTCAATTAACGGTGAAATCGAAGCAAGGATAACAGTGATAGCCAGAGTCATGGATGTTTGGACGTTTGGTTGTATCATCATTCGGTCTCAAGAGCGGTATTTTCCAGGTGCTTATCTGATCTTGGTTTAGGCCTTGGGGGTTTGTATTTGGAAAACATCGCCCTTGACTCGAGTGATTATTGCTTTACCTTAATTGTCTGCTATGTTATGCTCACTTCTCCTTGGTGTGTGTCTGGGGGCTATCACTGTAGAAAGAGGTGGAGTGGGATGGTTTGGTTCCTATTCCTTTTATCCTTTATGCTCTTTTGGTATGTTTGATAGTTGATTTACTGCTCACTAAGACTTTGTCTGACTCAAGGTTTTATGTCTCCTCTTATTACCTTGGGCTGTTCATCCATGTTGGGATGGGCAGACTAGGTAGCAGGTGACAGGTGCTGTTCTTAGAGATCTACGCTGATGATGACGAAGACGAGCAGGAGGCTTTACATACTAGTTTTCTTACTATATGTACTGGGTGTTCCGCTGTTATATCTGTTTGAGTGTTGTAGTGAGGCTTTGATGTATGGTGATTCATGCCTGTATAAATCTACTTACGATGCTTATATGATGATTTTTCTGTTATGGGGCTTCACTATATATATATATATTTCTCTAATTGTATTTTGTCCATGCGCTGTGAGTTGTACGATAGAGTTTGCTGTTTTATTTTACCCTGACTATCGTCCATGGCTACCTGGCACGCCTTTTCAGCGCACTATTCCATTGCTTTGGTGCGGGAGTCATGGGCGGTCGTCACAACAATAGGACATACGTGATCATATGCCAAAATGTCTTCAAAGGAATGAAGCGATAGCGAACTTCCAAAAAGTAAGCCCCTTGAGATCCAAAAGCTTCCAAAATATCTCCAAGGTAAAGCCTCCAAAAAACGATAGCCCCCAAGCCAAAAAGACTCCAAAATACAGCTAACACCAAAACACGAAGACCTGCTACTAGGCTGCTCATATGGAAATGATGGGCACCCAGAGTTTAGAAAGGAACAATAAACTCCGGGTCAGCCATGGAACTGGTATGAGTAAACAAAAAAAATAATTGCTTTTAATAAAACAAGATTTATAAAACAAAATCCAGTATGTTTTTTGGAAAATGAAACCATAAAACCTTCCGCCACACACACATTGCAATCACCGAATTGGAGGAGAATTCTTCTTATGATAGTCAAATATGCTTGATACGGGAAAAATTCTTTGATATTATTTGTAATGCATAGTGTAGAAAACCACTTCGAAAATATAATATTAATCTTAGCCAGCATAGACATTCCGTACTATGCGTACTATAGCTACCATCTAAAAAGTGGTGGCCACCATAAGTAAATGGAAAGGTTATACAACTAAAACTGTACTGGTTTCGTATTGGGAATTGGATTTTCAACAAATGGTCTGGCTAAGGAACTTCCTACTGCCACATGGGTACACCTCTGGAGGGACGTCCCGAGAACTTAACCAGTTCTCTGCTAACACAAGGCTGAGTTACCTCCGTAACTAGGTAACTACTACACGACTATGTCATCCCCACGTCGTTTGCGACCTTTATCCGAGGGCCCTCTACCACAAAGCAACAACCACACAGTAAATGAGATTGTAGCAACCACATAGGTAAAGTATCTGGGCTCCATACCATGATACCACCTTTTTCCAGAAGGAAATGATATACCCTAAAGGGTGCGACCCTCATAACCTTGCCGCATCTTTCCTATTTCGACCATTTCTGGGGTGTGAGGTCCGATGAAGTCTCGTCCACAAAGCTACGCTTTACACGAAAGCCTTGCTTTGATCACAAATGATCAAAAATGATCATCAGCACATAGAAGCACTTAGCACGCCACACTACCAAATTGGGAGTTTATTGCGGATAACCTTCAACTACATAACCTCAGAGCTCGTATGTCTCAGAGAAGGTTGTTAAGCTAAGAGAATAAATTCTTCGCCACCTACATATATGTATTTGAAAGAAATCTGCTTTATATCTCAAAATGTAGTGTCAGACACAACCATACAAGTCTGTTCCGAGTTCGAACAGAATGAAGGCGCTTCGTCCAATAAAGAAGAAGCCCTTGCAAATTCGGGTGTCCACAATTCCGATCGGACTCCCCATCACATGTGGAGTTCTCTATACCGGAGCAACTCGGTGTAGAGACATTTGATAGATTATCCTATCGTTTTTGAAGACACCCGGTCTTCACCACCGTCTTCAAATGGTATTAATTTCTTCGTATCACTATTCGGAATGGTTTATATGACAAAAAGATCCTCTCCCGGCTAATCCGAATAGTGAGCGCTCACTTTTAAAATACTGGGTGTATCAATCACAAAGGTTCACATTCAGGGTTCGATGTGGGTTTCAAATAACTAACTGAATTCCGACTCCCTGTCGCATCGAAGTTTAAATGCCCTTTTTACTGGCAAAAAGGGTTTTCATATACATATAGGAACAAATCACAAATCACTGTTCAGCACAAAGCAATTCACATCATTACAGTATCACAACATTATTATCAATCCAGTACACAACATTTGGTAAGGTCAATCATCTTTAAATTAAGGTGAATGTGATTTAAGTGAATTAACCACATACTTATTTTTATTAATTATTTTAAATCAATGTCTAGTTATTCTTAAGTATGAATTGATTAAATCTTAATTGGCTTTATTAATTAATTATTCTTTAATTAATTAATTATTAATTGTAAAGTAATTACAAATCATTAATTGTTTAATCATTATTTAATCGCTATAAATAAATTTGGTTTTAAGTTAATACTTGAATATTTTATTTACTTCTAAATTTTTTATTAAGTTAAATGTAAAATAATTTTTATTTAAAAATATAAATTTGAAATATCTTTGAATTTCATTAATTTCTAAATCATTTCAATACTATTTACTTCACAAACTATCATTATTTTACAAATAATGCTTTAGAAATTTAATTAACTTAGATCGCTAAATTTTAAAACAGAAAATCATGTTCCTCAATACACGCTTTGGGTTTTACCCGAGAAAACTTCCATTTGCTTCGGGTTTTCTCAAAAACTTACCCGTATGCTTAAATTTTTTTAAAAACTTGAATTTTTCTAAGTAAATTTTCTTTTACCCAGCGCCCCCACATTCTACTCGAGTTAAAACTCAACCTACCACACGGTTTCCCCCGATGTTCGCTTCAAGTCACCCCTTTCTTCTCAAACCGTCATCACTGATACAAACAACCACCACGTGCACGTTCACCTTTGAAGCCGCCACCTCCGGCCTCCAAGATCACCTCCAGCAGATCACCCTCGATCCCCTCTTGCAACCCAAACACGAAGAAACTCTGGTTAAACTCGAAAACGAAATCAAGTCATCTCGATCCAAATAAGCACAGCGGCCATCACTAGAAAATGGCCTTGTCCCACCTCCTCTGGCCATCAGCGATCACCAAAACTTGACTGAGGCTTCGCCCACGTTAGACGCCGTGATTGGCACTAGTGACAGGAAGTCCGATCGCCTATTGACGACGCAGCACCATCATTTCAACCGCGAGAAGAAATGGGTTTTAACCCTAATTAGATCTCGAATCAACAATTTAAAGATTTATAAATTCAACTTATATTTTTCTAATGATCTGAAACACTCAAGCTAACTGTGATGACGAACTCGAAGCCCACAATGGATCATCAGAATTTGACGAAAGTTCATTTTTCCGATCAACTTTAATATATTAGTACAAACTTAATGAAAATTTTGAATTTTACTTTCTAAAATCATTATTTTGAAGGGGGATTCAAGTAGCATTACTGAAATCAAAATTCATGAGGTTCAAATTTCTACATAATTTGAGTGGTGATTGCATTTTCACATTTTCTAAGAAAAACCATATTGTTTTGCTTCAATTAATTATTAAACATAATGTATGATTAAAACAATACTTTAATTTGTTTACAACCCAATTTCAGAAGAAATGAGAGAGAGGTGGGTTTGAATTTTCCCGGGGTTGATACTGTAACCCAGAGGCTAAGAAGAACAGGAAAGAAATCCTGAACATAACATTCTAGAAAAAAAATACACAAGCACATAAATTTGTTCACATGCAAGGGCCTTTCAACATTCATTCAGGCATTCATACAACAACAAATGATTGAATAGATCAGAGGTTTACTCACCTTGCAAAGTGTAAACAAAAGCTCATGACAGTTTAAAAAATAAGGACGAAGCCTGGATAATCTTTCCTTCTTTTCCTACTTTAAATCTTAAAGTTTAAATCTGCAACTTGTAAGTGCAGATCTTTGGTTATTCTTTGTTGTATTTGTTCACTTAATTCATCAATAACAAACAAAGATCCAAGCTTTACTTATAGTTTGAATTTTTATACAATAGAGAAAACTTTTACCTGCTGCTTGAAGTCTAGAAATAAAATTTAGTCTTTGAACTTGATTTGTTTTCTGCAACTGGTTAATACAATTGCTTAATTTCTTCCTTCATTATTGATTTACAACTTCAAATTCAAATCTTTAAAAGAAATTTACCAGCCTTAATTTATTTCAGAGAATCAGTGCACTGTCTCTTTAGCCAAAAACTAAAGCATTTGTTTAAACTAATCTGCAGTTTGAATTTGTTTATGTTAAGACTTGATTTTGAAATCATAAATTCACTAAACTATAAAGTGTAGAGTTTACCTGAGAGATGAAAACATAAAACTATAGCTTGATTATTAAGAAGATCTTCAGTTTTTTTAACTTTGAATTGAAGAAGAAGTTGGCAGTTTTTTTCTTTTTTTTACTGTTGCCTTTGACGTTGAGATTTGTGATGCTCAATCTTTTTACTGTTCTTTCAGATTTGCTGAGAGGCTAAATAATTGAATATGGGAAGCTGAAAAGTTTATGTGATTTTTAAATTTTATTCAATCAATTATATTAAATGTCATTTGTAGAAAAACGATCATGAGATCTCAATACATGTTAATTTGTACTCCATCTCCTTTGTGCATGTCTAGCAGTTGTAATTTTACAAAGGCAAAAGGATTTTTTTTTTAATAAGTTTTACATCATATTCACTTTATAAATAAATATACCCTTTATTCATTTGTTGTGTATACACACACACACACAATGTTAAAAGAAGAATTGTTTTAACCAATATTTACATTATATAAATTACACCTTAATGTTTTTAAAAGCCAATTATTTTTCTAAAAGATTTATTTTAAATTTAAATTCTAATCCTAATTCAACTTGAATTATAACCATTTATGTTCATTTATATACCCATACATATACGTGTACAATTTAAATTTAATTTCAATATATACATTCCAAACTACTCATATATGCATTATGTATATATATATGTGTGTATAATTTAAATTCAAATGGTTTTTAAAATATTTGTTTCAATTTTTTTAAAACTCAAAAGAAATTGGAATTTATTCATATATGATTATCATGTATCTAATTTGTTTGAGATATTTCAATTTATTTTCAAATTAAACCCCCAAGGTTTAAATATATTACTAATTTTAAAATGATAAATTTTTTTGGGATGTTACAGATATCCCCACTTAAGAAAATTTCGTCCTCGAAATTTGAAAGAGAGAGCAAAAACAAACAAAGAATATACGAATTCAGAAAGAGTAAAGGAATGGCTTACCGGCTTAAGCCGAGATATCCACTCTACAATTGGGATATGATTTCTGCATATTATCTTCAGTTTCCCAAGTGTAGTCCTTTGGATCACCACTCCACTAAACTTTAACCAGTTCCACAATTTTGTTCCTCAATTGCTTTTCTTCACGATCCACAATCTTTATCGGATCTCTTTTAATTGTTAAATTGGGAGTGATGTCGAGATCCAGTTAAGCAACTTCTTCAATAATACTATCCGGATTGTGCACATACTTCCGAAGATTAGAAATGTGGAACACATCATGCACGCCAGATAACCTCCTAGGCAACTAACTGATAGGCTAAAAACTGATTCTCTCTAGAATAGAAAAAGGACCAATATATCGTGGTGCTAACTTACTGGTCTTCCCAAACCTTAATACAGCTCGCATTGGAGATACTTTAAGAAAGACAGAATCTCCAACCTGGAATTCCTAATCTTTCTTCTGCAATCATAATAACTCTTTTGACGACGTTGATCCATCCTCAATTTCTTCCGTATAAAATCAACTTTCTTTGTGGTTTCTTTAATCATATCCGGTCCAAGGATGAGTCTATCACCTGCCTCTATCCAGCATGCCGGTAATCGACACAGACGACCATATAAAGCCTCAAAGGAGCCATCTCTATGCTGGCCTGATAGCTATTGTTATAAGAGAACTCGACCAGATGCAAATGGTCCTCCCAAAAACCACCAAAATCAAGTATACAAGAATGCAATAGGTCTTCTAAGATTCGGTTAATCCTCTCAGTCTGCCCATCAGACTGTGGGTGATAAGTAGTGCGGAAATTCAGTTTTGTTCTTAATGCGTCTTGAAATGCCTCCCAAAATCTACTAGTGAAGATCGGATCATGATCACTCACTATGCTGCTAGGAATGCCGTGGAGACGGACAATTTCTTTCACATATAACTCGGCTAAACTTGCTACCGTGCGGGTAGATTTCACTGGCAAGAAGTGGGCTATCTTAGTCAAACGGTCCACAATGACCCAAATTGCTTCATTATCTTTCCAATTACGAGGCAAACTGTCGATGAAATCCATCGATACTTGGTCCCATTTCCACTTGGGTACCTCTAAAGGATGAAGTAAACCCTCCATTTTCTTTTGATCGCTTTTTATTTGTTGGTAAGTAGCACAGCGACTCACATATATAGATATGTCCCTTTTCATCATCTTCCACCAGAAAGTTCTTTTGATGTCACGATACATTTTATTGACTCTTGGATGGATGCAAATTTTAGACTTGTGACATTCGTCCAAAACATCACGCTTCAGCTCCAGGATGTTTGGGACACATACTCTGCCTTTTAAACTTATAACTCGTCTATTATCCATCTCAAAACTAGTGTCTTCTCCTTTGCATATTCTTTTATAAATTCCCCGAAGAAACTCATCTTCATTCTGCTTACTCACGATCCTCTTAAGAAGAGTAGGAGCGATAACAAGATGAGCAAGAATAGTAAGCTTTCTACTCAAGGTGTCAGCAACTACATTGGCTTTTTCGGGCGTGTATAGAATGTCTAGGTCATAAGATGCCAGAATTCCAACCAACATTGTTGTCGTAGATTTAAGTCTTTCTAGGTGAAGAGATATTTCAAGGATTTATGGTCGGTGAATAATTCGAATTTTTCACCTAAAATAAAGAGAGTTCAATAAGTATATTTGTTAAGTTAAATTAAATTCGTAAATTGTTAAGAAAGCTGAAAAGATTCTTACCCAGAAGATAATGTCGCCATATTTTCAAAGCGAAGATAACAGCTAAAAGCTCCAAATCATGGATTGGGTAGTTTCTTTCATGAGGACGTAATTGTCTACTCGCGTAGGCAATTACCTTCCTATTCTGCATTAATACCGCACCTAAACCTTCACCACAAGCATCGGTATAAACAGATAAACCCTGGTTCTCGTTAATAATAGCGAGAGCAGGAGCGGTGGTTAATCTCTTCTTCAACTCTTGAAAAGCTTCGTCACATTTCGAAGTCCAATTGAATTTTTCATTCTTCATCCTTTGCTTAGTCAACGTACTAGCTATCTTGAAAAGTCCTGAACAAACTTCTGATAATAACCTGCTAATCCCAAAAAGCTTCAAACTTTCTTTGGTGTAGTGGGTTTCCTCCAATCAAGAATAGCGGAAATTTTGCTAGGATCAACAGAAATCCCTTCTTCATTAACAATATGGCCGAGAAATTTCACTTCTTTGACCCAGAAATGGCATTTGGAAAATTTTGCGAATAGAATATTTCTCCTTAATATCTCCAAAACGATTCTAAGAGGCTCGACATGCCCCTCTTCAGTCTTGGAATAGACCAAAATATCATCAATAAACACGAGCACAAATTTATTCAATACCTCCCAAAACACACAAGTCATAAGTTCTACGAAGTATGTTGTAGCATTGGTTAGCCCAAAAGGCATGACTAACCATTCATAGAACATATTAGGACCCCTGAAAGCGGTCAAATGAACATAATCTTCGGCGATTCATAGTTGATGGAACCCTTGGGCTAGATCCATCTTCGAAAAGAAACAAGCGTCGTGTAATTGATCAAATAGATCATCAATTCTTGGTAGAGGGAATTTATTCTTGAGAGCCAGCTTATTGAGATCGCGATAATCCACACATAATCTCAAAGATCCATGTGATTTAGCAACAAACACGATGGCTGAACCCCATTCAGAAACACTGAGTTGAATTAACCCTTTTTCTTGTAAATCATTGGTTTGCTGACCTAATTCAACCCTTTCCCTGGGTACCATCCTGCGACTTGCGAACCACAGGACGAGCATTGGGTACTAGGTCAATTCTGAATTCTATTTCTCGGTGTGGAGGTAAAGGTTTCAATTCTTGAAATACATCTGGAAAATCTCTGACAAAGGTTATGGACTCCAGACTGGCTTCGGGATAACCCAAATTATACATCAACCCTTCTTTTTTAGGACTAGGGTCCTCACAAGAAATCTCAATGAAATCTCAAATTCGGTTTTGATTGAAATCAATCGATTATTGCAATCCAATTTGGCTTCGTATTTTGCTAGGCAATCCATTTCGAGTAAGACTTCAAACTCGTTAAAATCAAGGACAAAGAGACCGATAGGGAATTGGTAGTAAGAATATGAGATAGGAATGCCTCTACATCGAAGACAAAGGTTCGCGGGACCTCCAACTTGATTCTTTAGGCATATAGGCTCATCAACAAAATCAGGTTCAAGATTCAATTCATTTATAGCGTCCCGAGAGATAAAACAGTATGCAGTGCCCATGTCAAACAGAACTCTTACAATGCTATCACAAATAGTGAGATTACCTTCCAGAACTCCTTTCCCCTTTTCTTCTTTGGAAGATGTAGGTTTGTCTTTGACTGTGTACACCTTGGTTGTCAGAGCTTGCTTCATAACTGGGCAGTCTTTAACTTCATGTCCCAATTTCTGACAATACTAATATTTCTTGGGCTTTGCTTGAACGGATTGATTGACTTGTCTCTTAGGCTTCGTACATCTGCTAGAATAATGGCCCTTTTCTAAGAAATTAAAGCAAGTGACATTCTATGTCGTGCTTCCTTGATTGCCCTTCTTTTTCTCCTTACCGTGCCATGGTTTCTTGCCTTCAAATTTTCTCTTCTTCCAATTTTGATTGCTCGAATTTCCTTTCTCCACCGGGGCTTCTTGCATATCAAGTGTATCATATCTGTACCCCATATCAACTAAATCTGAAAAGGATTTTTTGATGTGACCAGTCATCCTTTTGTGGAACTTCTTATTCATCCCACGAATGAACCTTTCATTCTTCTTTAATGGTGTGTTCACCAATTCTAGACCGAAACGAGACAATTCATTGAATTTGTTTAGATACTCCTCGAATGACAAACTCCCCTGCTTTAAGTCCATGAATTCCTGTTACATTCGAGAAATCCCAACTGATGGCATATAGCACTTCTCAAATATTTCTTTGAATATCTCCCAAGTAAACTCGTCTTCTGGCTCATCAACAGTGACTGTCTCCCATCATGCTAAGGCTTCTTCTTGAAGTTGCCAAGAAGCTTTGAGTCGCATATGATCATCATGCAGCTTTAGCCCTTTAAAGATTCTTTCACATGATCTGATCCGTGCTTAGCCTCAATAATCGACTCCTTGCCGGTGAACGTTCTACCACCAAGTCCAGAGAAACTCTTACATAAATCAGCCAGATTCGGCTGATGCTGAGTAGATAAAGCTGCTTCTGTTGTTGGGGGAACTTGGCTAGGTGTTTTGGCATTTCCTCGCCCCCTAGCTCTTCCTCTTCGTCCGCTCATCCCTATTATCTGTAATTAGTAAGAAAATTGATTTAGATATTTGGACGAGATATCTTAAGGAATATCAGCACTTAGAGGAAATAAACTAAGAAAATTTAGGGATACGGTCTCCGTTATACTCATTCTAGGGTATACTTCACCCTATCTCTAATGAGTCATCTAATGTGTTATACCCATAGCTAAAGTCCTTACTCAAACTTTAGCTCTGATACCACATGTCACGACCCGAAATCCAATGTTCGAAAATAGACACCAAATACCTCACTTTTATTCTACCGCCAAACATTCAAACATCGAACTCCAGTCGGATGGAGCTTATAACAACATTAGATTAATATAAAACAGCAGAAACAAAATAAATATCATGCATTACATCACAGATACAACATCATCATAATATCCATTACTACAATAGAGTATTCTTATACATATATCACAACTTCAAATAGAATATCACAATAGGACAATATGTGATCATATGCCAAAAAGTCTTCAAAGGAATAAAGCGATAGTGAACTTCCAAAAACTAAGCACCTTGAGATCCAAAAGCTTCCAAAATATCTCCAAAGTAAAGCCTCCAAAAACCGATAGCCTCCAAACCAAAAAGACTCCAAAATATAGCTAACACCAAAACACGAAGACCTGCTACTAGGCTGCCCATGTGGAAATGATGGGCGCCCAGAGTTTATAAAGGAACAATAAACTCCAGGTCAGTCATGGGACCGGTATGAGTAAACAAAAAAAACAGTTACTTTTAAATAAAACAAGATTTATAAAAGAAAATCCGATATGCTTTTTGGAAAGTGAAACTACCATAAGACCTCCCGCCACACACACAATGCAATCGCAGAATTGGAGGAGATTTCTTCTTATGATAGTCAAATATGCTTGATACGGAAAAAATTCTTTGATATTATTACTACTGCATAGTGTAGAAAACCACTTCGAAAGTATAATATTAATCTTAGCCAGCATAGACATTCTGTACTATGCCTACAATAGCTATCATCTAAACAGTGGTGACCACCATAAGTAAATGGCAGGTTATACAACTAAAACCGTACAGGGTTCGTATTGAGAATTGGATTTCCAACAAATGGTCAGGCTAAGGAACTTCCTACTGTCACATGGGTACGCCTCTGGAGGGACGTCCCGAGAACTTAACCAGTTCTCTACCAATACAAGGCCGGGTTACCTCTATAACTAGGTAACCACTACAAGACTATGTCATCCTCCGGTCGTTTGCGACCTTTATCTGAGGGCCCTCTACCACAAAGCAACAACCACACGGTAAATGAGATTGCAGCAACCACATAGGTAAAGTATCTGGGCTCCATACCATGATACCACCTTTTTCCAGAAGGAAATGACATATCCTAAACGATGAAACCCTCATAACCTTGCCGCATCTTTCCTATTTCGACCATTTCCGGGGTGTGAGGTCCGATGAGGTCTCGTCCACAAAGCTATGCTTTGCACGAAAGCCTTGCTTTGATCACAAATGATCATCAGTACAGCAACACTCAGCATGCCACACCACCAAATTGGGGCTATATCACGAATAACCTTCAATTACATAACCTTAGAGCTCGTATGTCTCAAAGAAAGGTGCTAAGCTAAGAGAATAAATTCTCCGCCGCCAACAGATATATATTTGAAAGAAACTGCTTTATATCTCAAAGTATAGTGTTAGACATACAACCATACAAGTCTGTTCCGGGTTCGAGCAGAACCAAAGGCACTTCGTCCAATAAAGGAAGAAGCCCTTGTAAATCCGGGTGTCCACAATTCCGATCGGACTCCCCATCACATGTGGAGATCTCTATCCCAGAGCAACTCAGTGCAGAGACATTCGATAGGTTATCCTATCATTTTTGAAGACACCCGGTCTTCACCACCGTCTTCAAATGCTATTAATTTCGTCGTATCACAATTCAGAATGGGATATATGACACAAAGGTCCTCTCCCGGCTAGTCCGAACAGTGAGTGCTCAATCTTAAAACACATGGGTGCATCAATTACAAAGGTTCACATTCAGGGTTCGATGTAGGTTTCAGATAACTAACTAAAATCCGACTCCCTGTCGCATCGAAGTCTAAATGCCGTTTTTACTAGCAAAAAGGATTTTCATATACATATAGGAACAAATCACAAATCACACTTCAGCACAAAGCAATTCAAATCACTATAGTATCACAATAGAATTATCAATCCAGTACACAACATTTGGTAATGGTCAATCGTCTTTAAATTAAGGTGAATGTGATTTAAGTGAATTAACCACATACTTATTTTTATTAATTATTTTAAAACAGTGTTAGTCATTCTTAACTATGAATAAATAAATCTCAATTGGCTTTATTAATTAATTATTCTTTAATTAATTAATTATTAATTGCAAAGTAATTACAAATCACTAATTGTTTAATCATTATTTAATCGCTATAAATAAATTTGGTTTTAAGTTAATACTTGAATATTTTGTTTCTTCTCAATTTTTTATTAAGTTAAATGTAAAATAATTTTTATTTAAAAATATAAATTTGAAATATCTTTGAATTTCATTAATTTCAAAAATCATTTCAATACTATTTACTTCACAAACTATCATTATTTTACAAAGAATGCTTTAGAAATTTAATTAACTTGGATCGTTAAATTTTAAACCAGAAAATCATGTTCCTCAATACATGCTTAGGGTTTTACCTGAGAAAACATCCCATTTGCTTCGGGTTTTCACAAAAACTTACCCGTATGCTTAAATTTTTTTAAAAACTTGAATTTTTCTAAGTAAATTTTCTTTTATCCAGCGCCCCCACATTCTACTAGAGCTACCACACGGTTTCCCCCGATGTTCGCTTCGAGTCACCCCCTTTCTTCTCAAACCATCATCACTGATACAAACAACCACCACGTGCACGTGCACGTGCACCGTTGAAGACGCCACCTCCGGCCTCCAAGATCACCTCCAGCAGACCACCCTCGATCCCTTCTTGCTACCCAAACACGAAGAAACTCTGGTTAAACTCGAAAACAAAATCGAGTTATCTCAATCCAAATAAGCACAACGACCATCACCAGAAAATGGCCTCGCCCCACCTCCTCTGGCCATCAGCGATCACCAAAACTTGACCGAGGCTTCGCCCACGTTAGACGCCGCGATTGGCACTAGGGACAGGATGTCCGATCGCCTATTGACGACGCAGCACCATCATTTCAACCGCGAGCAGAATTGGGTTTTTAACCCTAATTCGATCTCGAATCAACAACTTAAAGATTTATAAATTCAACTTGTATTTTTCCAGTGATCTCAAACACTCAAGCTAAATGTGACGACAAACTCGAATCCCACAAACGCTTGGATCATCAAAATTTGACGAAAGTTCATTTTTCTGATCAACCCCAATATCTCAGTAAAAAATTAGTGAAGAATTTGAATTTTACTTTCTAAAATCATTATTTTGAAGGGGGATTCAAATAGCATTACTGAAATCAAAATTCATGAGGTTCAAATTTCTGCATAATTTGAGCGATGACTCCATTTTCACATTTTCCAAAAAAACCATATTGTTTTGCTTTGATTAATTACTAAACATAATGTATGATTAAAACAATACTTTAATTTGTTTACAACCCAATTTCAGAAGAAATGAGAGAGAGATGGGTTTGAATTTGCCCGGGGTTGATTCTGTAACCCAGAGGCTAAGAAGAACAGGAAAGTAAATCCTGAACATAACATTCCAGGCAAAAAAAAACACAAGCACATAAATTTGTTCACATGCAAGGGCCTTTCAAAATTTATTCAAGCATTCATACAACAACAAATGATTGAATAGATCAGAGGTTTACTCACCTTGCAAAGCGTAAACAGAAGCTCCTGACAGTTTCTAAAATAAGGATGAAGCCTAGATAATTTTTCCTTCTTTTCTTACTTTAAATCTTGAAGTTTAAACCTGCATCTGGTAAATACAGATCTTTGGTTATGCTTTGTTGTATTTGTTCACTTAATTCGTCAATAACAAACAAAGATCCAAGCTTTACTTACAGTTTGAATCTTTATACAACAGAGAAAGTTTTATCTACTGCTTGAAGTCCAGAAATAAAATTTAGTCTTTGAACTTGATTTGCTTCCTGCAACTGGTTAATACAATTACTTAATTTAATGCTTCATTACTGATTTACCACTTCAAATTCAAATCTTTAAAAGAAATTTACTTGCCTTAATTTATTTCAGAGAATCATTGCACTATATCTTTAGCTAAAAACTGAAGCACTTGTTTAAACTAATCTGCACTTTGAATTGGTTTATGTTAAGACTTGATTTTGAAATCATAAATTCATTAAACTATAAAGTATAGAATTTACCTTAGAGATGGAAACATAAAACTACAGCTTGATGTTTAAGATGATCTTTAGTTTTTCTGAACTTTTGAATTGAAGAAGAAGTTTGCAGTTTTTTTTCTTTTTTTTTACTGTTGCCTTTGATGTTGAGATTTGTGATGCTCAATCTTTTTAATGTTCTTTCAGATTTGCTTAGAGGTTGAATATTTGAATATGGAAAGCTGAAAAGTTTTTGTGATTTTTAAATTTTATTATTTTATTCAATCAATTATATTGAATGCCATTTGTAAAAAAAACAATCATGAGATCTCAATACATGTTAACTTTTACTCCATCTCCTTTGTGCATGTCTAACACTTGTAATTTTACAAAGACAAAAGGATTTTTTTAAATTAATTTTATATCATATTCACTTTATAAATAAATATACCCCTTATTCATTTGTTGTATATATATATACAATGTTAAAAGAAGAAAACCAATATTTACATTATATAAATTACTCCTTAATGATTTCAAAAGCCAATTATTTTTCTAAAACGTTTATTTTAAATTTAAATTCTAATCCCAATTCAACTTGAATTATAACCATTTATGTTCATTTATATACCCATACATACACTTGTACAATTTAAATTCAATTTCAATATATACATTCCAAACCATTCATATATGCATTATATATATATATATATATATAATTTAAATTCAAATGATTTTTAAAACATTTATTTCATTTTTTTTTTAAACTCAAAAGAAATTGGAATTTATTCATATATGATTATCAATTATCTAATTTGTTTGATATATTTCAATTTATTTTCAAATTAAACTCCAAAGGTTTAAATATATTACTAATTTTAAAATGATAAATTTTTTTGGGATGTTGCAAAAAATTCCTTTGCTTCTACTATGTCCTGCAATACATACAAAGATAATGTAAATTACATAAATACATTTGTGTGTGTGTTTTAGAATTATAAACATGCATATCCTAACAGAAGTTAGTTGCAGTGGAATATTCACATTGATTGTTGCAAGGATAGCCCCACCACCACCAACCACTATATGAGTTGTTGCTTTAAATGGACCCGCGTAATGATCTGAAGCATTTTTCGAACATTTGTTCTACAACCAAATATCATATGAATATACAAGGAACTTACCTCAAAAACTTGATTCTATTAACATATGGACTATATACTCATTTAGACCATTTTCATAACCATGTTTCTTATTTGAATGGAACTTTCATAACCACTTTTAAATGCATATATCATATTTGAACCAATTACCGCATAGCTATTTAAGGAAACAGACAGTTCCAAACTGCAATAATTTAATTTTCAGAGGAAAAAAGAAAGGAGAAAAAGTAGGATGATTGTTTCAAACATTGTCAGTATCAAAAACTAGGAAAAATAATGAATTAGTTCCGATTGAAATTGCACTAGATCAAAATGACATAGTTGTCGCGTAGCCAGAAAGTGAATTGATTTTTATTTTTTAAAAAGTTTGTAATTGCTTTAGTTATGAATATGTTTACAACAACGGTTTCAGAAAGCAAAAAAAACACATATCACTTTCTGCCAAATTTCAGCCAATTGATATTGTTTTGTATGGCATTAGCACAATTTTTTTATAAGAAAAAACAACATTAATGTTGTAGTTACAACTATCTTGGAATTTCTATTTAAAACAAAACTATTTAATATAAAATGCCCTTTTTGTTGCAAATAGATTTGTATGTGCTTGAAAGTGTAATTTGTTTTGGAAAGTGGCTTAAATGGGTAAAAATTCCATATCATATTGTTCTATGCTTATGATACATACCTGATAAATAGGACATGTTCTTTCACAACTGTGAGCATGGCTATAAAATGCAATATCAACCTTGTACTTTTGCCACAACTCCTGTAAACTGGGTCTTGAACATGACAATAGGGTCAAGCTTTCTTATAGAAAATGATTAGACATAAATCAAATAAAGCTACAAAGTATAAACCAAAGAGCAATCCAATAGCTAGGTCAAGTCGGAAAACTGTAATGAAAGAAACAAAGTAAACCATACTAGCAGCAATTTGGTCGGTGTAAGTAACACTCATGCTCAAATTCATTTTTCTGCAAGTAAAATTCCGAATGCATGATAAAGCAAAACCTGATCATAATAGTAGATGTAAATTGTTAAGATAGCAACTGACATTTTAAATTATGATTTAGGAAACAGTACAGATACTCACAGTTCAATTTTTCCAAAACCCACAAACCAGATGTAGACTCTAGCTAAGAAAAAATAGATATAAACATATAACGTTTATTTCACTCGATTATTAGATGTCATGTTATAAATTAATCAGCTTAAGTATTAGGTAGTGTATGTCAACGCTTTTTGTTATATTAAATGCAGTTCAATGTATGCTTACAACTATTTTTAGTTACATTGCTTCACCCAATATGCTGCTTGCGTGTGTCCATATTTTAAGGCATAAAGCACAGACCAAGTACCAAATTTGTGATAACCCGGATTTTTGGGTATCTGACAGGATTAAATTTATTAAAATATTAATTTGTATGTTAACTAGATAAAGTCTAATAATAAAAGATATTTGGATGTGTAAATGGATTAAAAATAAAAACAAAAATAAAAATAATAACCAAGTATAATAAAGGATATCTGTGATATCCCGGAAACTTCAAGCAAATTCAATTATGATAATCTCTTTTATAAATTATTTAAAATTGGTAAAAATTGTTATTTATTTCAAAACGAATAATAATTGATTGTTTATATGTATATAGATATGAATAAATAGAATCATTATTACAAGTTAGATTTTATGATTTAAATTTAAAACTTTAATCTAATTGGAAACTTAAAAGATTGGTATCTTAGAAATAAATTGGATTTGAAAATAAAATATGTATGATTTTATTTATTTATAATCTAGTTTAAAACATATTCTTTAAAAATTTTATAAATATAAGAGAATATATTTAATAAGGATATAAAAGAAATATTTAACATACAAAATACAAATGTAAGTAGATTAATAAGTATAAATGACATATGTTAGTAATAAAACATGTGTCAATCCTCTCTTTATATTTCAAAATCAAGAAGATAAATAAGTATAGTTTATACATATAATTTGAGCATAATATCTAAATTTTTATAAAGCATAAGTAATATATATAGGTAAAACATAGATTAATGAAATCATAAATATAATTATAAACTTAAGAAGTTATTTATAAACTTGTAGTAACATGTGTTATTCACTAAAGTCTTGCATTTGACATCTGTAGAGAGGATAACATGTGTAAGCATTTGAAAACATGCAAATTTACACTTGGCTAAATATGATTTTCTTCTTAAAAAAAAAGTAGCAGTTTTCTTCTAATCTGAACTAGGCTATGTAAGAATTAAAGTTTCAGCAAAACAAAAATCCAAACCACTTTTTCTAAAGAAATCTGAAAACCAAATCTTCAGCTTGGAATTCTCACAGCAATTTGAAATCATTCCTCAAAACTGGCAATGTAAATCAAAAATCTGTAGCCTATTTACAGAATTTCAACATTCTTCTCAACCTGTAATCAAAATCAAAAGCCAGCAGACCATTCTTTTTATGATCAAACAAAATCCTGTCAACGTTTTCTTTTCAAAGCTGAAGCATGCAAAGCAAGTCTAAACAAATAAATCTGAGCATCTTTTTCAAAACTGAAATTTTTCAAAAGCCTGCATACATTTTCATCTCTGTTTTGTATCTGAGCCACCTTCAAAATCAAATTCCAGTATTCTTCAACCTGGATTCAAGAGCAAGTTGATCAAATCTTAAATTATCTCAGCAATTCTTGATTTCCAGTTTTCAAATCAAAACAGTCAAGGCTTCAGGTTTCAATCCAGTTCTCAAGTTTCCTGTCTTCTAAAAAACAAAGTTATGTTCATTTTTAAATGTGAGTACTCTAACCTGTTTTCCTCTGATTTGGTTTGAAGTGCTTGTGAATAACATCACCATTTAAATGCCTAAATATAAGATTCTTTGGTATGCCATCTCTGAAAAATAAGTTTGATTGATGAGTATGTTTTTGAGTAAATCCCTGTGTGTCATGTGGGTGTGTGCATTGCTGTGAGTTTGTAATTTATCTAATTTTGGGTTCCAGGATGAAGATCAACTCAAATACCATTTTCTCATGATCCAATCTTTGTTAGAACACGTGTTTTGATCAAAGTATGATTGATATATCATAGAATTTAGTTTAAATTTTTTGTCTAAGATAAAAATGAGTTTGTATTTCACCTGGAAAATAAAAACAACAATGCAACTTTAAAACAAGTCAAGATTTGATTATCATGATTGATGAATTCAGGGTTATAAATTGAATACCTAAACTAAGACATGTATTTTAAAACCAAAATCATAATTTTTAGTTTAAGGATGTAAGAGCAGTTTGGGTATGTCTAAATTTTGTAGTTTGGGTCTTTTCTGGTGATCCATGTGGTTAGGGAAGTCGCGGTCACCTTTGAAGGTAGAGGAAGGAACGGAGGGTCTTCTAAAAATATTAGACAGATGATTAGTGTACGGTGGTGACTGCGATTAATCGATGAAGTGGGTAACCCTAGTTTTAGGCATGGCCAAGTTTAGGGGTCGCGTGGGCTCCTCTGATGCACTGAGTTCATCGAAACTTCGGCAATTTGAAGCCAGGACGTCGGCGAAACGGTGGCTGGATCTCTTGATTTTCTGGTGGCCGGAGGAGTGAGTATGAGGCAAAATTTTCAGGTGATGTGGGGGGGACCGTGTTCTGGTTTCAGTGGTTTGTACAGCTCGATTTTGCTCTCGAACTTAAATCGATAGGATTGGAGTTTTTATGGTCTAAGGTTGTGGTGGTCGACCTGTGGGAATCGTCAACGTTGATCGGAGTTGGCGGCATCAAAGGTGCATATGCACGACTATAGTGTTGTGTCAGTAATTTGTTAGGAAGATAGGTACTCGAGTTTCTCGAGTAGGTTGTATGAGTTGCTCGAAGTCCAGAGAGGAATGACTCGAAGTGATGAAGGAAGGTGTATGTTACTCAGGACAGACGTGGGGTATTTTGTGATTGTCTCGAGTTTACTCAAGTATTGAGTTTTGTTGTTGTAACCTGTTCTCAGGTTTTGTTTTTAATAAAGTAAGTCACAAGCCAGAGTTAAACAATTTATGATAAAAAGAAGAAGAGGGGAAAATGGGTCGGGTTTGGGCCTGAATGAAATTTTATAAGATATGAAAAAGAAATTAACTTGAAAAAAAAGAAAAAAAAGGAAACAAGCATTCAAGGCTTGTTCTCAAACCAGATTCATGTAATTAAAATTACAAGGTCAAATGTTGTTGGAATTAAATTGCTGATGGGAAAAAATAATAATATTTCAAGTTGTTTGATTTAAATTAATCCCTGAATTGAATTAAAAAAATAAAGGTTAAGCTTATAATTAACCAAAGAAGTGATTTCCTACAACTTAATTTCAAACATTTAAATAATTTTACATGACAATTAAGTAAATAACTAAGATTATGGGTTAATCTTAGATTAATTAAGAACTTAAGTAGTTCGGGAATTGTTTAATTTAATTAGTAATTAAAGATAATCAAATTATGGAATTGTTTAAGTATGGTTACTTAATGAAGTGATTAAGGGTTTAATTACCCAATGTAGATAATTAAAATATTATGATTTGTCAAGTTAGTTAATTAATTAAGATAATCACATGATGGTTTGTTAAAATATGATTACTGAATGTCAGTGGGAAGGAGTAATTACCTAGTAAAGTAATTAATGAATAATTATTTTAAGATTAATTATAAAATATGATTAATAATTAATCGAAAAAAAGAGTAATTAAGGAGCATTAATTAATATAATTAATGATGTAATTAAAGGTTGATTAATTAACATTAATTAATCAGCAATAAGTGATTAAAGGGTAATTGATTAATACATTAATCAATGATTAATGTAATTAAAGTATAATTTATCAAGGATGATTAATGAAAATGGAAAATTAGTGGATCATTAATTAATTGGTTTGTCATTAATTAATGATTAGTAAGCAGGATTTAGAAGTAAATGAAGAATTAATTTAATTTATTAGTGGTAAATTAAATTAATTACAGAAGATATGGTTGATAAATCTTGCTTATGAATGATTGAATAATATAGATACTTAGATTAGTTGATATCTCTGCTATGTGATATGAGATCCTATGTGATATGATATGTTTTGCTTAAACTGCATGAATATGGATATCTATTAATGGAAAATTACTATGTAAAAATGACACTGTATATAAATTTGATTTGAATTATATCTCATTTGAATAACTTGGGTTAATATGATGGTATTGAATTCGAAGAGACCGGTGCCGGGTATTAGGGGATACCCGAGACCACTTCGATTCCTTATAGATTGATATGTGGAACTATATGTTGATATGGAATGATTTAATTAAAATGACCATTTTATCTAAGTTTGGCTCTTAGACGTTGACGTGTGAAATAAGTAATGTCTATAATAACTTGTGAAGTTAAAATTGATATAAGTTACCCCGGGTTTATTTAAGTTGTATATTTTGTATTCCATGTTAGATGGGTTCACTCACGCTGGTTTCCAGCCTGACTCGGGTGTTACTTTGATGTAATGCTCGGGTCAGACCGAGTATTACAGATTTTCAGGTAAGGACGTTCTAGAGCTCAGGAGGCGAGCTGGATGGCAAGGTCATATGGAGAGTTTACTCTATGATATTGTGTATGTCTGAGACATGTTAAATTGTATCCGTCCAATGTTGTATAAAATTGTTGTAACTTTGATATATCGATGTAGTTACAGTTTTCTTTGGTATAATTATTATTATTATTGATATTATATTTTATCCGCTGCGAATGTGAGATTATGTGTTTCTTTTCTGTTTCTTCTTCTTTCTCTTTCCTTCTTTTCTCTAGCTATCTGGAATTTTCAGGATCGGAATTTCCGGGTCGTCACATTTGGTATCAGAGCTGAAGATTAAGCGAGAACCTTGGCTCTGGTGGGATTACTCATTAAGGATAGGGTAAGTGGTAGTTGAGTGTGTATATATATATGAGATAGCGTACTTGTTATTTTCTTATATAAAGATTTTAAACGGTTTTATATAAGATTATATTTTGATATATAAAAAAATATATCTTTCTAACAAATAGTAAAGGAATTGGTTGTTAAATTATTGAATTAAATTAAGAAGTAATAGAAATACAACCAAACTGAAATTAAATCTTGAATTTGGGAAAGGTTTCAGGATAAGGATAATCAATTAATTTATGTAATTAATTAAACTTTATTTAATGAGATTAATTAATGGGTAATAATTGAATATGATAAATAAGAGGGAATTACTTAGTGAAGTAACTAGAGGTAAGTAATTTAAGGGACAATTACTTAATGAAGGTAATTAAGAAATAAGTTAATTACCGAATGTGATTAATTGGAATTAATTAGTGGTGTAATTAATTTAAAGAAACAATAAATAATATTATTTAATGCAATTGAATGAAATGGTCCTATTTCAAACAAGAGTTGTTTGAAAATTTAAAAGAAATTTGTTCTGAAAAAAAAAAACCAAGGGTGGTTTAAAATTTTAAAATATAACATGGTATGTAAAAGAAATTGATATGTATATATGTGTATATACATAGTATCAAAGGTGGTTTGAAATAAACTCTAAATGGTGAGTTTTTAATTTGGAATAAGGTGTGATACCCGAAGTGCTAAGTTTTTGAACTTATAAATGGGATGATAAATTGAATTTCAAAGATTTGAATTATTATGTGAACTTTGAAATAAATTTGAAATGAAATTTGGACTCAAAATTTAATGGTTTGAAGATATAAGTTGATTTGATTTGATTTAAAAGATTTAAATCAATATATAAAAAAATTACTCGAATTTATATAATTCGAGATGATTTAAATTTGGAATTTGAATTGAAATTAGTTCAAATTGAATTTGATTTGAATTAATTGAAATGGTGATTGAAGATGTATGAGTATAAGATTCAAATGGAAAATTTGAATTGAACTAATTTGAATAATTTGGAATTGTAATCAAAATTGAATAATTTTAAATTCAAATGGAGTTTGAACTGAATTTGGAAGGAAATCAGGAATAATTCAACTCGATTTGGAAATGGAGTTTGAAATTGGAATTAATTTAAACAGGAGTTGAAATGAATTGATATTGGAACTAGTTCAATTGAAATTTATTTGAATTAGTAGAATTTGAGATCAAGGTTGAATAAAGTTAAATTTGGAAAGAAACTGAGGTTAATTCAACTTGAATTGGGATTGAATAAATTTCAATGGAAATTGAAGTTATTTAAATTGGAATTGGGTTAATTTAAATGGAAGTGGAAATTTAAATTGAATTGATGAGACTAGAGATTAGGAAGTGAGCAGTTTGACTTTGGACTATTTTTAATATAGATTGTTTTAATATAAACCTATTTCTCCAAGCTATTCATTATATAAACAACCTTTCTTTTAAAAGCCAAACTATCTTACACTTGTTTTACAATTATTTTTGAAACTGTTTAACAATTTTCTAACTATTTTATAAATTAGTTACTATTTTCAACTACTAATTACTATTTTATACCTATTTTGCAATTATTTAAAATTTCTATTACTATTTAACTATTTTCCAATTATTTTACAATTACTGAACTATTTTACAGCTATTTTACAAACTAGAAATTATTTTTCAACTACCTATCTATTTATTTAATTTTTCAAGCTATTTTCTAAATAAATTGGTCGGAGTTCAAACTGTTATTGGTTAAATACCCAATCGAGATAGGAATTGAGATGATAATCAAAATGGATTGAGGCAATTGAGAGTAGGTGAATGAAAATCAAAGTGAATGTGAATAGCAATAGAATTGATTTGGCTAATAACCAATAAAGATAAATACATATGGTGTACGTATGTTATTCTATTCGCATAGTGATTTGATCCAGATTCGAGCACAGAATTTCGAGATAGTTATATCGATCCGAGTGGGATTTTTCACTCGATTTACGACGGCGAACCTGGATATGGATTGTTGATTGGTTCTGGATATTCTCTATCATAGCTATGACTATGCAAGGAGAATGACGGTTTCTGATCAAGAAACCAAATCTTAGTCCGCACTAGTTAGTCGGGTGGACGATACTAGTTTGGAGGTGAAATTGTGTGATCGAATGAGCGATCAGATTGGTATGGCATACGAATGATATGTGTACATCGTACGAATTTGAATGAAATTGATATTGAAAAAAGTAATCAGATTTGAATATTTGGTTTTGAGTAAACAAAGTTAAGTATATTTGTTTTATAAAGTGAAACTCCCCTTGTTGAATCTTTTGCCAGAAGAAAAGGGTTTTTGAAAATGTTTGAAGTATAAAAAGGAGTTTTATACAAGTTTGAAATGATCCAAAGTTTTAAAAATTATATATATCTGTATATATATATATATATATATATATATATATATATATATATGTAAAGGATCATATGAGGATTTTGGAAAAAGGTTTTAGGAACCTATGGATTTGGAAAGGCTTTTGACTTTTGGGTAAAATCAATATTGAATTTGGAAAGCCTAGTTTCAGAATTATCGATTTTGGGATAATCGATTTTGTGTAAAGAATCTTTGTATGAGATCATGCTAGGTGTATGATTTAAAGATACTATATATGTATAATATAAAATGTTTTGATGATGGCTCTTAGGAAAAAGGCGCTTCCTTGAAATGAACTTCTCAGGAGTACCACCGGGTGGTGCTGCCTTGAGCCCCAAGGGGGGGTTCTAAAGTTGATCCGGTGAGGACTCCGGACAAAACTAGTTCCTGGGGATATGAGTAGAGTATAAAATAGCGAAAGTCATGTGTGCCGCTGAGAGCCAACAGTCTGCGTTTGATTTTATATCGGCAGACTACGACCAATGTTTGAGTGGAGAAGTTTCATTTTGACAGCGAAAATCAAAGGCTGCTGAGAGTCTGCAGTTACATGGACTTTTGCTGCGATGGCAACGTAACCCTGGATGTAACTGTGATCTGTTGTGTGGGTTCCACAGCGTAATCGAGAGGCCGCGGAGAGTCTGCAGTTACATGGACTTTTGCTGTGACGGCAACGTAACCCTGGAATGTAACTGTGACCATGGATGGGGGTGATGATTTCCAGAGCATTCTCACAAAAGATATATCCTCTATTTTCAAAAACTGCTTTCTATAATTTCAATAAAATTATTTTCCATGTATTTTCACTGGGTGTTGAAAACGAGTCTGCTAAGTACTTACAGATTTTCAGTTGTACACCTGAACAACGTATGACCGAATTTCTGTGAGAACAAGGATGAACTGGTTGAAACATCGAGTTATAAAAGTATTTTTTTTATAAAACTATTTTAGTAATATTATATAGATTTCTAAAGTGTTTTAAAAATGATCAATGAAAGTTTATCTGACTATAAGCATTTTAAAATTCAGGCTTCGATCCTTTTCGAGGACGAAAAGATTCTAGGGGGAAGGAATGTGATAACCCGGATTTTTGGGTATCTGACAGGATTAAATTTATTAAAATATTAATTTTATATGTTAATCAGATAAAGTCTAATAATAAAAGATATTTGGATGTGTAAATGGATTAAAAATAAAAATAAAAATAATAATAATAACCAAGTATAATAAAGGATATCTGTGATATCCCGAAAACTTCAAGCAAATTCAATTATGATAATCTCTTTTATAAATTATTTAAAATTGGTACAAATTGTTATTTATTTCAAAACGAATAATAATTGATTGTTTATATGTATATAGATATGAATAAATAGAATCATTATTACAAGTTAGATTTTATGATTTAAATTTAAAACTTTAATCTAATTGGAAACTTAAAAGATTGGTATCTTAGAAATAAATTGGATTTGAAAATAAAATATGTATGATTTTATTTATTTATTGTAACGACCCGAAATTTTCAAACCCGAAAATTCCAGATAGTTATGGAAAAGAAGAAAGAGATAGAAAAAGAAGAACAGAAACACCAAACATCTCACATTCGCAGCGGATTAAATATAATAATAAATAATAATAGCTTACAAAGAATACTATATATGTCGATTACATTTCAATAGCTCAGAGTTTCGCATATATTCAAATGCTGGTCATATACAATTAATTTATCACAGAATTACAATAATATAATTACAGCGGAAATATTCTACGCGTTCTTGCCATCCAGCTCGCCTCCTGAGCTCCAGAACGTCCTACCTGAAAATCTGTAATACTCGGTCTGATCCGAGCATTACACCAAAGTAACGCCCGGATCAGGCTGGAAACCAGCGTGAGTAAACCCAATTAACATGGAATGAAAGGTATACAATTCATATAAACCCGGGGTAACTCATATCAACTTGTACTTCATAAGTTGTTATAGACATCCCTTATTCCACACATCAATTTCTAAAGAATTGAAGTGGTTTCGGGTATTAACTAATACCCGATTCCGGTCCCTTCGAATTCGGTTCATCTTAACACATGTCATTCAAGTGAGTTGCAATTCAATTTTAAATAAAGATGTCACCCTTACTCAACCATTCATCATTAACACATAACATCATTATCATTACCCATCCAAACACATCGCATCACGAATCATTTCATATCAGGGGTATCAAACAATTCAGGGCATTTAAACAATCATTAAATCATACCTAAGCAAGATAATCAATCACCCCATCTCGAATAATCTAATTAACCACAATTGAATTAAATCAATTACCTTTAAGTCCTGCTGATTAATTATAACCCAATCGACTTATCATCCCATAATCATTCATCTTTATTTACATTAAGATTATCATCATTATCTAATTTCTTCCATTAAGTAATTATACTTAACCATATTTCAAGAATGATTATCCTTAATTAATTGTATTCATTATTCAACCCCAATTACTCATAAACAGTAATTACCCCTCTTAATTACTTACTTAAGTAATCAACTTCTCACTTAATTATTAATTCCCTTTGATTAATTACACCCATTAATTTATCCTTAATTACTTCTTCTGAGTAATTACCCTTTTATTTCTCCCCATTAAGTAATCCCTTAAATTAATTAGCAAATTAATTTCAATCAGGTAATCAACCACTTAATTACCTTTAAACCCAGTTAATAAATCTTAATAGCAGATTAATTATTCTATAACCAATAATTAATAAACCTTAGTTATTGATTAACACCACCTAATTACAAATTTATTTATCAATTTATCTAAACTCTAATTACAATTATAATTTAATTATTCTTAATCACTTTCAGAATAATTAATTGATATTATTAATCATCTTAACTAACATTTTTAAAGAAATCTTCTTTCACTTTGAAACAAATTATTATTAACTACAAATCCTTAATCACACATTTATTAAGTCTTAAATTATTTGTTAAATTACCTGCATAAATTATCGTACATTTCAAAATTAACTTACCCCTTTAAATTTACTTGTCATCTTACATTTGCAAACTTTCTTGATAAAATCAAATCAAACCTTAGCCTAACACTTGACAATATTCACAGCTTATTAATATTAACTTGTTTTCCTTTAATTTAACGTTTATTCAGGCTAACCCCTAGAAGTTTGGACCTGAAGTAAACACTCTGTTCACTCGAGTGAAACTAGTGTTCCACTTACTCTCTTCCCACGTCTCTCTCTTCTCAGCCTCTTCTTCTTCTACTCGTTCTTTTTCTACTTTTTTTTTATAACTTAAGTTAATAACTGAAGAATTTAAAACATACATACACACCTGGGTTCGACTCGAGCCAAAACTTTCCCTAAATTTCTCGAGTATCACTCGAGACAGTCCAAAACTCAAACTGCTACACCGTGCGCCACCGTGCACGTGCACGGTGGTTCACCGCCTCACCGGTGACCTTCCTCTCCTCCCACAAACCACACATCAACCCCTCGTTCAACATCGAAACCTAAATCCTTATGAAAAGTTCGAAGTCGAAAATATGTCAGTAGCTTGACCCAACAGCTCGAACGCTAGACAGTAAAACGCCAAGCTCTCCCAACACAGCCCACCGGAGGCGAAACAACTTCGTCTACGCCATGACCATACTCCCCTCGACCTTCACACAAAATGTCGAATCACTCGATCGAGAGACGGTGACAAAAACAAAAATTTACAATGCACAGTAAATATTTACCCCAAAACCCTATATTCAATTCGATTTAAAAATCCTTGCATTAGAAATTTTTTTTATAGCATTTTTCCTATCATCAACAAGTATCAAGCAAGCTCCAACATGAATTTCAACATCTAAAATTAGTCGTATCTTCGGATAATCTCAATTAAGCATTTTCGGTTCCGTTCAAAATTGCACTTTGGATATTGATCTAAAAATCATTAATCTTGTTGTAAAAATCATAAATTTTTATGTTAAATCAAGATATGGGATTAAATTAATAAATTAAAACATTTGAAATTTAACTTATGATTTCTTTTCCCTGTAACTTGAAGAACAGCATCTATACCACACTGTTAACTTAAACAAGTTTCCAGTCTCATAATTTAAGTTAAACATACTTAATTAGTTTAAATTCCTAGATTTAAATTGGTTTAAATGAAGGAGTGTTAGTTTTCTTACAACTCTTGCTCGCGATTGAACTTCCAGATAACATCTCATAAACACATACATACAATATATAGCAACCACAGGAAATACACGAACTAATTACCAAGCTTTAATTATAAAATTTGTATGTTTACTCACCAATAATAGTTGGAACAGAAAGCAAGGATTGTTGAAGAAACTGCAGTTTGAATTCTCTGAAGATCCCTCTGTTTCAACGTTGAGTTTTGTTTGAGTTTGCAAGGCAAAAATGTCTATTTTCTTTTCTTACTTATCTCAGGTTTGCTAAGTATTGTCAACAAACTAGAATAGGATGATACACATATATAGGAACATCTTTTAGACTGAGGGTGTCTTCTGGTACAAGCCTCCACTAGTATTGATCATATTAGATTTTTTTCTAGTTACTGTAAAGATGAAATGATACTTACATATTTTCGGCTGAACCCATTTTTGTACTGAGAAGATTTCTTTTGTATATTTGAAATGACAATATGTCATGCTACTCTTAAATGCTTGTCTTCATATTTGTTAACATGTAATTAATATTAGCTAATTCTTATCTTTGGTACAAAGATATTTTGCATTTGTGTATAAAGTTAAGTTTGAATATGATGATCAAGTTGTAGAGTTTAGTTTCAGGTTGTAGTTATCTTTCTTTTCTTTTTATACGCAGTTTTGTTTTATTTACTGAACGAAAAAGAAATAAAAGGTGGTATATGAAAGATTGTGAACAGACTGAAGAATAATGTAGATGCAAGATTACATAGTTTATTATGTAATAGTTAAGTGTATATAGATTTTTTTTTTATATAATAAAATTTATATTTATTTTAAATATGAACAAGATAGATTTTATTTTCATTATTTTGGAAAAGCTTTATTTTAAATTTCAAATCATAATCCCTTCCAAATTACTCACATATACTTATAAAACAAATATAAGTTCGTATTTTTTTTTAATTTATCAGATTAAAAGCTTATTAAAATAATATCGCCAAATTTTCAGGTTGTCACATTCCTTCCCCCTTAAAATACTTTCGTCCCCGAAATTTAAAGCAAAAGATATTTTCGAAAGTTTTTATATTGACAATTTAAACATACACAGTATCCATACATTAACAACTAATCATTCCCAAATTTCTTCAACCCAAACTTTTATTTAATGGCTTTCACCCTTATTCGAAGTTAAGCTTCCACAAATTTCAAACTTAAGTTAATTTGTTCCAACATCAACTTAAGTTCACTTCCATTCAATTTGATTCCCATCAAATCAAATTCTATTTAATTCAGTTAGTCCATCACTTTCATTTTAATTCGCCTCCACAATGCATCAAAATAATATCCAAGTACCTACTTAACTCATTTATACTTCAAATTAATATGCCACCGAACTTAAGTCCAGTCTAATAATCCAATTCGAATCACATCTTTGATTTAGTTTTTATTCAACCAGACTTCCTCCATTTATTATTCAACTCAATTAACCCACTGAAATTTTTTAATTTACTTACTTAATTCGTTATCGAATTTATTTTATTAATACACAGTCATTTTCAATTTATTCCTATTCATTTGGGTTTTGTTTGCAACCCAACCATTTCTATTATTATTCACTTCCATATCATATGACAACACTTCTCTTATATCCAATTTACTTGAAAATTTCATTAAATATTTTTTTTTTGAAAAGCAAGAGTAAAACTCATTTTATTGACTTATATCAAATTACAAGATCAAAAACAGATCACAAATCACTCAGAAATCACTCAATTACAATCACAAGACAATAACCCCTCAGTGCCAATACCTATCAAGACAGAACCACTCATTAACAACCTCACAAGACATTACATTGATTAAAAACAAAACATATACACATAGAAAAATAATACAAACTAACTGAAAGATGAAGAAACCCACTACTGCAGTTCAATCCAGAAATAAGCCCTCTACCAGTTATGAATTACCAAGAACATCAAATAAGATTTGCTTTCAAGTCTCTGAGAATTTTGCCATGTATCTGATTATAAAGTTGTGCCACATTCTTGCATCCCACACCAAAAATTCTATCATTCCTTTCTGACCAAACAGCATGTATCAGTTTCTTAAGCAATTTAAGCAACAGTCTTGTCTTCTGAGTTTTCCACCTTGTAGCTTTAAATATATTGAACCATTCCACTGAGCTAACAGGTGATGGTTTATAATAATCTCCATTAGCAAGTAACCTATACCATATCTGAAATACAAAAGTACAATCAAAAAACAAATGCGTGTTACTTTCTGACTCTGATTTACAAAGAACACATAAGTCATCTGATATGATACCCATTCTACAAAGTTTGTCTTTAGTATTTAATGCATTAGCCATCACCTTCCATAACAGTAAATTATCCTTTGCACTACTACCAGTATTCCATATTCTTGAATGCCAAGGGAATTGCAGACCATTTTGACAGAGAGTATTATACACCAGTTTAATGGAATGTTGTTTACCTTTGTCTGACCAAATTAAAGCATTGCCATTACTGATGAAAGTCTGATCAGTGATAGCATTCCATAAGTTCCTAAGTTGGAAGGAACTAGAATATGGTAAAACAATACTACCATCATGCATAAACTCCTCTACCTTAGCTTGTTCAGAAATTCCAGAACTTCTTCTCAAGTCATAATTCACAACTAAACTTAAAATCATACCTTGTTTAGCCCATGGTGAGTGCCAGAATGATAAATCTTTAATCAAAACATAGTTACACTGAATAAGAGGAATGAAAGTCTCTCTAAGTTTGAGAATACATCTCCAACTCCAACTGCAACTTAGTGGAATAGGCATAATCCAGAAATGTTTTTTACCAATAAGATTATTATTGACCCATTGAGACCATAAGTTCCCATCAGATTCAAAGATTTTGTTGAAATATACTGATATGGCTGCCTTATTCCAAAGAAAAATATTAGTAATACCAAGACCACCTTTCCTTTTGGATTCAAATAATTTGTAGAAAGAGATAGGAATCAACTTTCTAGAAAAAGGGTCACCATGCCAAAGAAACTTATTAAATGCACTAGAGATCATATTAATAAGCTTGACAGGAAGTATGTAATGTCCAGTCCAATATGTTGTGATAGCCATTGCAATTGATTGAATGATTGTTAATCTTCCAGCTTGAGACAGTTTATCTCTTGGCCATAATTGAAGCCTTTCAATTATCTTCTCAAAAAGTGGTAAGCAATTTTGTTTAGTAACTCTAGAGAGAAAAATAGGCAAGCCCAAATAGAAAGAATTTTTGGGTAATTCCTTAAGGCCAGAATAGTTAATAATGTCATTCTTCTTACCAGAATCTAACCCAGCAACTAATATATTGGACTTTTGAAGATTAATCAGAAGGCCAGTAATAGAGTAGAAAAGCTCAAGAGCTGACAGTATACACTGAATATTGTGGTAAGATGGTTTAGTAAAAATGATAAGGTCATCAGCAAAGAGAAGGTGGGTAATAATAGGTCTTTTACATTTAGGATGAAGTTGAAAGTTTCCATTAGCAACCAGATTCATCAAAATGGGATTGAGAAGCTCCATGACAATTATGAACAAGTATGGAGAAATTGGATCACCTTGCCTAACACCTTGTTTATTTTTAAAATAACCAAATAGACCTCCCTCTCTAGAAATTGAAAACATAGGTGATGATATACAAGTGTAAATCCATGCTAAAAATGGCTTAGGGAAGTTCATTCTGGACATGATTGCTATAATTGAATTCCAAGCAATGGAATCAAATGCCTTTTTAATATCAAGCTTTAACATGCACCTTGGAGAAATATTTTTCCTTTCATACCCATACAAAAGTTCTTGGGTTAAGAGAATATTGTCACTTATTGATCTGCCCTTAACATATGCAGCCTGATTGTTTGAGATGATAGATGGCAAAACTTGTTGTAATCTATTAGCTAAAACCTTTGAAATTATTTTATAAATGATATTACAACATGAAATTGGTCTAAAATCACTAACAGAGGATGGATTAACTGTCTTAGGAATAAGTGAAATAGCAGTGGCAACAAGTCCATTAGGTAATCTATTATTTAGAAAAAAATATTGAATAGCCTTGATAATATCATATCCAATTATCTTCCAACTATGCTGAATAAAATGAGCATTATAACCATCTGGACCTCCACAACTATCACTGTCTAAACTAAAAACTGCAACTTCAATTTCATTATTTGAAATAGCACTTATCAGAAAGTTAGATTGAAGAGTACTTAATGTTGGAAGAGAGATATCAAAGATTGGTTTAATGTCAGGAATGAATTGATTATCTGGAGCTAAAATGGATGTAAAATACTTCACAAAGGCTTCATTAATACCATCAAAATTATCTACCAAATTTCCACTCATGTCCTTTATCAGAAAAATGCTTTCTCTATTCCTTTTAACTTTCAAGTAATCATGAAAATATTTAGTGTTCCTATCAGCCTCTTTATCCAGTCTCAAGTGAATTTTTTGCCTGAGAGCTGATACTTCTTTTTGGATAATTTGCTCCAGAGCATTCTTTAATTGCATTTCAGATTGAAGTAAAATATTATCATAAGGTCTAGCACTGAGTTTTTCTTGTACCATAATCAACTGATTCCTAATTTGAGATGATAGTTTAGAATCCTTACCAAATCTTGCTGAAGACCAATTTCTCAGTTGAAATTTCAAAGCTTTCATCTTAAGTATAATGTTTGTGAGAGGATCCTTTCCAAATTGCATACTCCAGACCTGCTTTAAGATATCATAATATTCCACCTGCTTAGTCCAAAAATTAAAAAATTTAAAAGAGTGTTTCCCTCCACAAAAATCATCAAGACCCCAAAGAAAAATTAATGGTCTATGATCAGATAAAGAAGGTTGACAAATGTTATAGAAAGATTTTGACCAATGCTGAATAAAAGATAGATTAATGAAAATATGATCAATCTTGCATAATGTAGGATTACCACTCCTATTACAATTAGACCAAGTGAAATCAGGACCAAAATGTTTAGCAGGAAAAAGATTGGATTGAATTAAAGCACTATTAAGAGGAGATATATCCTTAAGAGATAATGGACAGCCACCACTCTTTTGATTACTAGCAAACATACAATTAAAATCCCCACCAATAATCCAAGGAACAGTTGAAGATAAGGATGGAAGGTAATCTAAGAAAACCTGTCTCAGAGCTGGGGAATTTTGAGCATACACAGAAGTAAGATGAAAATTGATGTTGGAAGGTAAATGAATACAGTTATAATGGATAAACTGGTCAGAGGCACTAATTCTGGAAAGTTTAAAGAAAAGTGGATTCCACATAGTGAGCAACCTGCCATAATTGGATTCAATGAAATTGTTATCATGCAGCCAAGATGGGGCAATCAAACGAACAGCCTTAATTGTAGAAGTAATGTCAAGTTTAGATTCAGAAATGCACATTAGATGAATGTTATTACTCTCAATAAAATACTTAATCTCTAATTGTTTAGAGGGTAGATTGGCCCCTCTAATATTCCAAAAAGCAATTTTATTCATTTATTAGGAAGGGGAGGGAACAATGAGGAAGGATTCTTCCTAGTGTGTCTTTGATGTGAATTATTCTTTGAAGAAGATAAAGGTTGAACATCAGAAGGCTTGTATTCCTTACCTTTATTAAGATCAACAGAATCCAAATTACTTACTCCACTAGACTTCTTCATTACCACTGCATTATCAGATGAACTAGAAGGAGGTGGAAGTAAAACATTGCTAGGAGGAGATAGATGCAAATATGGAGAAGGATTTATGATATTCATGGAAGGAGATTTAGAACTGAATTGAGAACAACATGAAGTTGATACAGAGTTAGAGGGAACAGTAGAAACAACCCTTGTGACAGAATTAGACAGAATATTGGATGGATTTTCAAGTGATATAGATGAAGAAGAAAGATTAGCATCACAAATTGAATCAGATACAACCCCAACCAAATCACCAGAGTTTGAAACAACAGTTGAGTCACCCTTTGGAACCGAATCAGATAAAGCATTAAAAGGATTTTCAATTGATAAAGATGAAGAAAGAAGATTTACATCACATGGTGATTCAGATACACTAACTTTAGTCAAGGAAGGATTGGAAAAAATTGAAGATGTCTCACACCTCAAGTCATTTGCATCTGAGCAAGAACTAATGTGAATTACTTCTGTAGGAGTTTCCTTACTTCTCTTATCATCAACATTTAACTGAATATTTCCATTGTTCAAAGTGACTTTTTTCCTCCAAATCCCTTTATTTTTTTTATTCACAACCTTCCAACTTTGATCAATAGAATTAGCAGTATTAGTCCTAACTTCATTCTTCTCCAAAGAATGTATATTATTATCCTTATCATCACTGGCAGAATTAACAAATTCACATGTTGCAGTATCATGTCCAAAAATTCTACAGTGAGTACAAATTTTAGGCTTCCAAACATAGGATAATTGAACATCTGGACAATTATTACCAAGTTGAGGAATATGGATAGATTCAGGTAATTCTTGATCAGGCGAAATTTCCACCAAAGCTTTAGCATACTTAAACCTTTGTAACTTTTCAGTGCTACTGTCAAAGCATATTAATCTCCCAATGTGACATGCCAACCAATTAATACCAACCAAAGTCCACAAGATGATTGGAATCCTATGAAAATGAATCCAAATCGGTACTTTCTTTACTTGAGCCTGAGATAATCCAACTGAAGGATCCCATTTTGTAATGATGAACATCCTACCTCTAATAAAGATAGGGTCCGAATTCAGGATATTAACTTTGTCTTCTTGATTGGAAAAGTTGAAGTAAAAATTATACCCATCCGATTTAAAATCAACCTCACCCTTAAGTTTCCAAAACCTTTTAAGAAAATTCACAACAGTCAGAAAAGAAAGCGTACCATCAAGAAAGAAACCGACTAAATGATTGTTCCAGTAATTCAGTCCTTCTACTTTAACAAGATCTGGCAGATCCAAAGATGGCTTATCTCGCGAAATATCAAAATGAATAGGCTTATATGACCCAGCATTACGAGGCAAAGATTTGAAAAGATTCGACCAATTTGATTTCGGAATACAAGAATCATTGATAGAGGAAGAAACCACAGAATATGGACCAGCAGAAGCAAGAAGAGAAGAAGAAGAAAGAACAGAAGAAGAGGAGGAAGAAAGGGTTGCCGAAGAAGATGATAAAGATGAAGAAAGATGAGGAAAAGAAACGGAGTCAAAAGAGAACGAAGAAGAAGAAAAAGAAGAAGACGCCATTAAAAATTCAAAAGCGGGAAGATGACCATCGCGGAGGGAACCTCAAAATTTCATTAAATATTATTCAAATCACACTTGAATTTTATTTGTAATTCAAATCATCTCATTTTCAATCCAACTCTATTTTATTTTTATTTTACAACATCTCTTCTTATTTATTTCATTATCAAATCCCAGTCGAATTCTATTTACAATTTGAATTCGTTGTCAAATTCCATTATTAACTTACAATTCCTTTTTATTTATCCGAGTTAAACTTTATTAATATACTCTATCGAATAATTATTTAACCAATTAGCTTTCTTCCAATTTCTAAACCAATATTCGATTTTTAATTACAAATTCACTTTATAAAAATTCCAGTTTGGATTTCCTTGATTTTCCAAAATTCGAACATCTTCATTTAAAAATTGTTAGAAATGCCTTTTAAATTTACATCATATTATTAAAATAACTCTTTATAAAAATACTTTTTATAACTCGATGTCTCAACCAGTCCATCCTTGTTCTCACAGAAATTCAGTCTTACGTTGATCAGGCGTAGGACTGAAAATCTATAAGTACTTGGTAAACCCGTTTTCAACACCCAGTGAAAATACTTGGAAAATAATTTTATTGAAAATATTGAAAGCATTTTGATATAGAGGAAATATCCTTGGTGAGAATGCTCTGGAAATCATCACCCCCATCCATGGTCGCAGTTAACCCGATGGTTACGTTGCCGTCCCGACAAAATTCACAGATAACTGTAGGCCTCCGCGCCCCACGATACCATGGAACCCACGACAGATCGCAGCTACAACTGAGGTTACGTACCTATCACAGCAAAAACCCATATAACTGTAGGCATCAACGCCATCGAATTTTGCTGCCAAAAATGAAACTTCTCCACTCCACTTGACCATAGATCGCAGTCTATCGATGTTGCGTTGCCTTCCCGGCAAAATCAAGTGTAGACCGTTGACACTCATCCTCCACACGATTTTCGCTATGGTCCCCACAGTAGATCGCAGCGACATCGAGTTACACTGTCGTCACAGCATAACCCCAATGCCCCTGTAGACATCAACGCCATCGACTTACGCTACCCAATAATCCTCAGGAACTAGTTTTGTCCGGACTCCTCACAGGATCAACTTTAGAAACCCCCCCTGGGCTCAAGGCAGCACCACCCGGTGGCACTCATGAGAAGTTCATTTCAAGGGAGCGCCTTTTCCCCCAGAGCCATCATCAAAACATTTTATACCATACACATATAGTATCTTCAAATCATACACCTAGTATGATCTCATACAAAGCTTATTTATACAAAATCGATTATTCCAAAATCGATAATTCCCAAACTAGGCTTTCCAAATTCTCATATTGATTTTACCCAAAAATCAAAAGCCTTTCCAAATCCAAAGATTCTCAAAACCTTTTTCAAAATCCTCATAAAATCTTTTATATATATACAGACATATATAATTTTTAAAACTTTGGATCATTTTTAACTTGTATAAAACCCATTTTATACTTCAAACATTTTCAAAATCATTTTTCTTCTAGCAATAAATTCAACAAAGTGAGATTTATCTCATATAACAAAGATATACAACTTTGTTTATTCAAAACCAAATATTCAAATTTGACTTCTCTTTCCAATATCAATTTCCTTTCTATTCACACTTCCTTAAATTTCCGTTCACTTATTTACAATTGCCTTAATTCCCATTTGGATTATCACTTCGATTCTCATCTCAGTTGGGTATTTTACCAATAACAGTTTGAACTCCGACCAGTTTATATTTAGAAAATAGCTTGAAAATTTTAAGAATAGATAAGTAGTTGAAAAATAATTATTAGTTTGCAAAATAGCTATAAAATAGGTAACTAATTGTAAAATTGTTGAAAAATAGTTAAATAGTTTCAGAAATTTTAAATAATTGCAAAATAGTTGTAAAATAGTAATTAATTTGTAAAATAGTTAGAAAGTAGCAATTAGTTTTTAAAACAGTTGAAAAATGGTTATATAGCTCCAAAATAATTTGGCTTTAAGAAAGAAAGGTTGTATATATTTAATAGCTTAGAAAAATAAGTTTATATTAAAACAATTTATATTGAAAATAGTCCAGAGCCAAAACTGTTCAACTTTCCCAACTTCCATTTCTAATTTATTTCCACTGAAAATTGGTTTAACCCCAATTCAAGTTGAATTAATTCTCAATTTCTTTTCGAATTTAAATCAAATTCCGTTTTAAATTGTCTTTACTTACTTATTTCAAAGTTTACATAAGAGTTCAATAATTTTATTTTAAAATTTTAATTTATTACCCAAATTTTATCTTTCTAGTTTGAAACCAATTCTTAAACAAATTTAAATATTCAAATTTTCAGTTCAAAGTATTACTATATCCTTAATTTCAAATTAACGTTAGATTTTTCTTTTATCTCAATAATGGATATATTACCACACTTCGTTTCTCATCCATTTAAACAAATCCAATCCACAATTTAAAGATTTTTAACAACAATAGAATGGTATCATCGAATTTATTTTAAACATCCATTCATTTTCAGTTTCCAAATCTCAAACCCATTTGAGATCACACAAATTCCCAATTCAAATTACCACTTAACTATCCAAGTTAAATATCAATTTCATCTTGAAATTTCCAATTCAAGTGGTTCATTCACACTTATTTAACTTCTCCCAAGTTAAATTTCAATTTGCTTAATCCAATCAATGTTACTCAATTTGAATTCTCACTTCAAATTTCAAAATTCTTTCCCCCTTATAAGTTCAAGACTTATATCACTTTGAGTTTTCCATCACATTTCAGGGAAAATCAAAACTCAACATTTAGAGTTTATTTCAAATTATCTTTGATATCATGTATATCCATACATATTAATTTCTTGGCCCTCCCAGCCATGTTTTAAAATTGTAAACCACCTTTGGTTTAAATTCAAATCAAATTTCAAACAATCCATTGTTTGCAACAAGTCCCATTTCCTTTTTATATTATTCTTATTTCTATAATTTCAAGATTAAATTTCAGTTTGAATCCCATTTCAAACTTACATTTATTTAGAGCTTTTAAATAATTTAATTCCTGAATCCTAATTTTAGAATCTCATTTTAAATTTCGATTTGGTTGTATTTTCGTTTTTACTTCATTTAATTCTAATTCAAGACTTCAATTTGGGTGTATTATATTACTTCTAAATTTTAATTCCAATAATTAACAACCAATCACCTAATATTAATTAGAAAGAAATATTTCTTTATATACCAAAATATATTTTTATATAAAATCATTTAAAATCTTTTTATAAGAAAATAACAAGTACGCGCTCAAATATTTATTCTTAACTCATTCAAGAGTACTACAGACTCTATTAAATGAGTAATCCCCACCAGAGCCAAGGTCCTCGCTTAACCTTACAGCTCTGATACCAAATGTAACGACCCGAAATTTTCAAACCCGAAAATTCCAGATAGTTATGGAAAAGAAGAAAGAGATAGAAAAAGAAGAACAGAAACACCAAACATCTCACATTCGCAGCGGATTAAATATAATAATAAATAATAATAGCTTACAAAGAATACTATATATGTCGATTACATTTCAATACCTCAGAGTTTCACATATATTCAAATGCTGGTCATATACATTCAATTTATCACAGAATTACAATAATATAATTACAGCGGAAATATTCTACGCGTTTTTGCCATCCAGCTCGCCTCCTGAGCTCCAGAACGTCCTAACTGAAAATCTGTAATACTCGGTCTGACCCGAGCATTACACCAAAGTAACACCCGGATCAGGCTGGAAACCAGCGTGAGTAAACCCAACTAACATGGAATGAAAGGTATACAATTCATATAAACCCGGGGTAACTCATATCAACTTGTACTTCATAAGTTGTATAGACATCCCTTATTCCACACATCAATTTCTAAATAATCGAAGTGGTTTCGGGTATTAACTAATACCCGATTCCGGTCCCTTCGAATTCGGTTCATCTTAACACATGTCATTCAAGTGAGTTGCAATTCAATTTTAAATAAAGATGTCACCCTTACTCAACCATTCATCATTAACACATAACATAATTATCATTACCCATCCAAACACATCACATCACGAATCATTTCATATCAGGGGTATCAAACAATTCAGGGCATTTAAACAATCATTAAATCATACCTAAGCAAGATAATCAATCACCCCATCTCGAACTAATTAACCACAATTGAATTAAATCAATTACCTTTAAGTCCTGCTTATTAATTATAACCCAATCGACTTATCATCCCATAATCATTTATCTTTATTTACATTAAGATTATCATCATTATCTAATTTCTTCCATTAAGTAATTATACTTAACCATATTTCATGAATGATTATCCTTAATTAATTGTATTCATTATTCAACCCCAATTACTCATAAACAGTAATTACCCCTCTTAATTACTTACTTAAATAATCAACTTCTCACTTAATTATTGATTCCCTTTGATTAATTAAACCCATTAATTTATCCTTAATTACTTCTTCTGAATAATTACCCTTTTATTTCTCCCCATTAAGTAATCCCTTAAATTAATTAGCAAATTAATTTCAATCAGGTAATCCACCACTTAATTACCCTTAAACCCAGTTAGTAAATCTTAACAGCAGATTAATTATTCTATAACCAATAATTAATAAACCTTAGTTATTGATTAACACCACCTAATTACAAATTTATTTATCAATTTATCTAAACTCTAATTACAATTATAATTTAATTATTCTTAATCACTTCAGAATAATTAATTGATATTATTAATCATCTTAACTAACATTTTTAAAGAAATCTTCTTTAACTTTGAAACAAATTATTATTAACTACAAATCCTTAATCACACATTTATTAAGTCTTAAATTATTTGTTAAATTACCTGTATAAATTATCGTACATTTCAAAATTTACTTACCCCTTTAAATTTACTTGTCATCTTACATTTGCAAACTTTCTTGATAAAATCAAATCAAACCTTAGCCTAACACTTGACAATATTCACAGCTTATTAATATTAACTTGTTTTCCTTTAATTTAACGTTTATTCAGGCTAACCCCTAGAAGTTTGGACCTGAAGTAAACACTCTGTTTACTCGAGTGAAACTAGTGTTCCACTTACTCTCTTCCCACGTCTCTCTCTTCTCAGCCTCTTCTTCTTCTACCCGTTCTTTTTCTACTTTTTTTTAAAACTTAAGTTAATAACTGAAGAATTAAAAACATACATACACACCTGGGTTCGACTCGAGCCAAAACTTTCCCTAAATTTCTCTAGTATCACTCGAGACAGTCCAAAACTCGAACTGCTACACCGTACGCCACCGTGCACGTGCATGGTGGTTCATCGCCTCTCCGGTGACCTTCCTCTCCTCCCACAAACCACACATCAACCCCTCGTTTCAACATCGAAACCCAAATCCTTATGAAAAGTTCGAAGTCGAAAATATGTCAATAGCTTGACCCAACAGCTCGAACGCTAGACAGTAAAACGCCACGCTCTCCCAACACAGCCCATCGGAGGCGAAACAACTTCATCTACGCCATGACCATACTCCCCTTGACCTTCACCCAAAATGTCGAATCACTCGGTCGAGAGACGGTGACAAAAACAAAAATTTACAGTGCACAGTAAATATTTATCCCAAAACCCTATATTCAATTCGATTTAAAAATCCTTGCATTAGAATTTTTTTTAGCATTTTTCCTATCATCAACAAGTATCAAGCAAGCTCCAACATGAATTTCAACAACTAAAATTAGTCGTATCTTCGGATAATCTCAATTAAGCATTTTCGGTTCCTTTGAAAATTGCACTTTGGATATTGATCTAAAAATCATTAATCTTGTTGTAAAAATCATAACTTTTTATGTTAAATCAAGATATGGGATTAAATTAATAAATTAAAAAAATTGAAATTTAACTTATGATTTCTTTTCCCTGTAACTTGAAGAACAGCATCTATACCACACTGTTAACTTAAACAAGTTTCCAGTCTCATAATTTAAGTTAAACATACTTAATTAGTTTAAAATCCTAGATTTAAATTGGTTTAAATGAAGGAGTGTTAGTTTTCTTACAACTCTTTCTCGCGATTGAACTTCCAGATAACATCTCATAAACACATACATACAATATATAGCAACCACAGGAAATACACGAACTAATTACCAAGCTTTAATTATAAAATTTGTATGTTTACTCACCAATAATAGTTGGAACAGAAAGCAAGGATTGTTGAAGAAACTGCAGTTTGAATTCCCTGAAGATCCCTCTGTTTCAACGTTGAGTTTTGTTTGAGTTTGCAAGGAAAAAATGTCTATTTTCTTTTCTTACTTATCTCAGGTTTGCTAAGTTTTGTCAACAAACTAGAATAGGATGATACACATATATAGGAACATCTTTTAGACTAAGGGTGTGTTCTGGTACAAGCCTCCACTAGTATTGATCATATTAGATTTTTTTTCTAGTTACTGTAAAGATGAAATGATACTTACATATTTTCGGCTGAACCCATTTTTGTACTGAGAAGATTTCTTTTGTATATTTGAAATGACAATATGTCATGCTACTCTTAAATGCTTGTCTTCATATTTGTTAACATGTAATTAATATTAGCTGATTCTTATCTTTGGTACAAAGATATTTTGCATTTGTGTATAAAGTTAAGTTTGAATATGATGATCAAGTTGTAGAGTTTAGTTTCAGGTTGTAATTATCTTTCTTTTCTTTTTATACGCAGTTTTGTTTTTTTTACGGAACGAAAAAGAAATAAAAGGCTGTACATGAAAGATTGTGAACAGACTGAAGAATAATGTAGATGCAAGATTACATAGTTTATTATGTAATAGTTAAGTGTATATAGATTTTTTTTTTATATAATAAAATTTATATTTATTTTAAATATGAACAAGATAGATTTTATTTTCATTATTTTGGAAAAGCTTTATCTTAAATTTCAAATCATAATCCTTTCCAAATTACTCACATATACTTATAAAACAAATATAAGTTCGTATTTTTTTTAATTTATCAGATTAAAAGCTTATTAAAATAATATCGCCAAATTTTTGGGTTGTCACATTTATAATTTAGTTTAAAACATATTCTTTGAAAATTTTATAAATATAAGAGAATATATTTAATAAGGATATAAAAGAAATATTTAACATACAAAATACAAATGTAAGTAGATTAATAAGTATAAATGACAAATGTTAGTGATAAAACATGTGTCAATCCTCTCTTTATATTTCAAATAAAGAAGATAAATAAGTATAGTTTATACATATAATTTGAGCATAATTTGAGCATAATATCTAAATTTTTATAAAGCATAAGTAATATATATAGGTAAAACATAGATTAATGAAATCATAAATATAATTATAAATTTAAGAAGTTATTTATAAACTTGTAGTAACATGTGTTATTCACTAAAGTCTTGCATTTGACATTTGTAGAGAGGATAACATGTGTAAGCATTTGAAAACATGCAAATTTACACTTGGCTAAATATGATTTTCTTCTTAAAAAAAAGTTCCAGTTTTCTTCTAATCTGAACTAGGCTTGGAAGAATTAAAGTTTCAGTAAAACAAAAATCCAAACCACTTTTTCTAAAGAAATCTGAAAACCAAATCTTCAACTTGCAATTCTCACAACAATTTGAAATCATTCCTCAAAACTGGCAATGTAAATCAAAAATCTGTAGCCTATTTACAGAATTTCAACATTCTTCTCAACCTGTAATCAAAATCAAAAGCCAACAGACCATTTTTTTTATGATCAAACAAAATCCTGTCAACGTTTTCTTTTCAAAGCTGAAGCATGCAAAACATGTCAATAAAAATAAATCTGAGCATCTTTTTCAAAACTGAAATTTTTCAAAAGCCTGCATACATTTTCATCTCTATTTTGTATCTGATCCACCTTCAAAATCAAATGTCAGCATTCTTCAACCTGGATTCAAGAGCAAGTTAATCAAATCTTAAATTATCTCAGCAATTCTTGATTTACAGTTTTCAAATCAAAACAGTCAAGGCTTCAAGGTTCAATCCAGTTCTCAAGTTCCCTGTCTTCTGGAAAACAAAGCTGTGTTCATTTTTAAATGTGAGTACTCTAACCTGTTTTCCTCTGATTTGGTTTGAAGTGCTTGTGAATAACATCACCATTTAAATGCCTAAATATAAGATTCTTTGGTATGCCATCTCTGGAAAATAAGTTTGATTGATGAGTATGTTTTTGAGTAAATCCCTGTGTGTCATATGGGTGTGTGCATTGCCGTGAGTTTGTAATTTATCTGATTTTGGGTTCCAGGATCAAGATCAACTCAAATACCATCTGCTCATGATCCAATCTTTGTTAGAACATGTGTTTTGATCAAAGTATGATTGATATATCATAGAATTTAGTTTAAAATTTTTGTCTAAGATAAAAATGAGTTTGTATTTCACCTGGAAAACAAAAACAACAATGCAACTTTAAAACAAGTCAAGATTTGATTATCATGATTGATGAATTCAGGGTTATAAATTGAATATCTAAACTGAGACATGTTTTTTAAAACCAAAATCATAATTTTTAGTTTAAGGATGTAAGAGCAGTTTGGGTATGTCTAAATTTTGTTGTTTGGGTCTTTTCTGGTGATCTCTATGGTTAGGGAAGTTGCGGTCACCTTTGAAGGTAGAGGAAGGAACGGAGGGTCTGCTAAAAATATTGGACAGATGATTAGTGTACGGTGGTGACTGTGATTAATCGATGAAGTGGGTAACCCTAGTTTTAGGCATGGCCAAGTTTAGGGGTCGCGTGGGCTCCTATGATGCACTGAGTTCATCGAAACTTCGGCAATTTGAAGCCAGGACGTCGGCGAAATGGTGGCTGGATCTCTTGATTTTCTGGTGGCCGGAGGAGTGAGTATGAGGCAAAATTTTCAGGTGATGTGGGGGGGACCGTGTTCTGGTTTCAGTGGTTTGTACAGCTCGATTTAGTTCTCGAACTTAAATCGATGGGATTGGAGTTTTTATGGTCTAAGGTTGTGGTGGTCGACCTGTGGGAATCGTCAACGTTGATCGGAGTTGGCGGCATCAACGGTGCATATGCACGACTGTAGTGTTGTGTCAGTAATTTGTTGGGAAGATTGGTACTCGAGTTTCTCGTGTAGGTTGTATGAGTTGCTCGAAGTCCAGAGAGGAACGACTCGAAGTGATGAAGGAAGGTGTATGTTACTCGGGGCAGACGTGGAGTATTTTGTGATTGTCTCGAGTTTACTCAAATATTGAGTTTTGTTCTTGTAACCTGTTCTCAAGTTTTGTTTTTAATAAAGTAAGTCATAAGCCAGAGTTAAACAATTTATGATAAAAAGAAGAAGAGTGAAAAATGGGCCGGGTTTGGGCCTGAATGAAATTTTATAACATATGAAAAAGAAATTAAGTTGAAAAAAAAGGAAAAAAAGAAACAAGCATTCAAGGCTTGTTCTCAAACCAGTTTCATGTAATTAAAATTACAAGGTCAAATTTTGTTGGAATTAAATTGCTGATGGGAAATAATAATAATATATCAAGTTGTTTGATTTAAATTAATCCTTGAATTGAATAAAAAATAAATAAAGGTTAAGCTTATAATTAACCAAAGAAGTGATTTCCTACAACTTAATTTCAAACATTTAAATAATTTTACATGACAATTAAGTAAATAATTAAGATTATGGGTTAATCTTAGATTAATTAAGAACTTAAGTAGTTCAGGAATTGTTTAATTTAATTAGTAATTAAAGATAATCAAATTATGGAATTGTTTAAGTATGATTACTTAATGAAGTGATTAAAGATTTAATTACCCAATGTAGACAATTAAAATATTGTGATTAGTCAAGTTAGTTAATTAATTAAGATAATCACATGATGGTTTGTTAAAATATGATTACTGAATGTCAGTGGGAAGGAGTGATTACCTAGTAAAGTCATTAATGAATAATTATTTTAAGATTAATTATTAAATATGATTAATAATTAATTGGAAAAAAAGAGTAATTAAGGAGAATTAATTAATATAATTAATGATGTAATTAAAGGTTGATTAATTAAGATTAATTAATCATCAATAAGTGATTAAAGAGTAATTGATTAATACATTAATCAACGATTAATGTAATTAAAGTATAATTTATCAAGGATGATTAATGAAAATGGAAAATTAGTGGATCATTAATTAATTGGTTTGTCATTAATTAATGATTAGTAAGCAGGACTTAGAAGTAAATGAAGAATTAATTTAATTTTTACTGGTAAATTAAATTAATTACAGAAGATATGGTTGATAAATCTTGCTTAAGAATGATTGAATAATATAGATACTTAGATTAGTTGATATCTCTGCTATGTGATATGAGATGCTATGTGATATGATATGTTTTGCTTAAACAGCATGAATATGGATATCTATCAATGGAAAATTACTGTGTAAAAATGACACTGTATATAAATTTGATTTGAATTTTATCTCATTTGAATAACTTGGGTTAATATGATGGTATTGAATTCGAAGAGACCGGTGTCGGGTATTAGTGGATACCGAGACCACTTCGATTCATTATAGATTGATATGTGGAACTATATGTTGATATGGAATGATTTAATTAAAATGACCATTTTATCTAAGTTTGGCACTTAGATATTGACGTGTGAAATAGGTAATGTCTATAATAACTTGTGAAGTTAAAATTGATATAAGTTACCCCGGGTTTATTTAAGTTGTATGTTTTGTATTCCATGTTAGATGGGTTTACTCACGCTAGTTTCCAGCCTGACCCGAGTGTTACTTTGATGTAATGCTCGGGTCAGACCGAGTATTACAGATTTTCAGGTAAGGACGTTCTGGAGCTCAGGAGGCGAGCTGGATGGCAGGGTCGTATGGAGAGTTTACTCTATGATATTGTATATGTCTGAGAGATGTTAAATTGTATCCGTCCAATGTTGTATAAAATTGTTGTAACTCTGATATATCGATGTTAAATTGATAGTTACAGTTTGCTTTGGTATTATTATTATTATTGATATTATATTTTATCCGCTGCGAATGTGAGATTTTGTGTTTCTTTTCTGTTTCTTCTTCTATCTCTTTCCTTCTTTTCTCTAGCTATCTGGAATTTTCGGGATCGAAATTTCCGAGTCATCACAGAAATAGTTGCATTAATTATAATCTCTTCTTTTTTTTGTTTTTTTGTTTTCTAGTGCTAACATTTCAGATCTTCCAAGTTACAAACAAAATAAATTATGTTAATTCATGGAAAAAGACAAGCAATCAAGTTATCCTTAATTACCAAAAAGAGAGGAACTTTATTTTATTTGATATGAAAAGATGAGGCAAAGTTGTCATGTAGACAAGAGGAAATGTGCACGTGCAAGCACAAGAGTTTCCTACACTCCTCATTAACATTAACATTGAATGACAAATACTATATAGACAAAATTGATGCAGAATGGTTCAGTGCAATATAATCCACCCTTGAGGAACGAAAAGAGAAAAACAACGACGACGACGATAATGAGCTGAAGTTGAATCAGACTTGTGTTAGTCATATCTAAGGACAAATTCAAACCAATAAGAGAAATCAAAGTTTTTGCAAACAACAGATAATCAAAAACATTAAAACGGACACCCGAACAAACTCAAAGTTGCCAGCCATGGAAATGGCAGCGATCGAAGACCAACAAGAAAATAATATACACTTATTCATAGCATACCCAACATGGTTTGAGGTCCTGACCTGATCCTTATCGAGATCCCGTATGTGGCTAATGCTAGGAAGCTTGTCGGGTCTGATAATGAACCAGGCTTGCATCCATGACTAGATCGCTAGCAACCTCCAATCCACCGGCCTAGCTGCAATCATGATATCGAATTGGGAATAGGAAGCAATGAAATGAACCAATAACGAGAGCCTCCTAATTGCAAACCAACAATGGGAGGCACTGCGAGTAGCATAGGATTGGAAACTGAGATTGGGAACACAATAACTTTTTTATTTTGTTTTGAGATTTTGCAGTGGGATTGGGAATTTAGGGTTAAGTAAAAAGAGGGAAAATGAGAATTTAGGGTTAAGTAAAAGAGGGAAAATAGGAATTTAGGTTTAAGTTAAAATTGGATAAGCAGGGAATGAAAATTAAAAGAAATAGGGGCGGCAACAGAAGGAATGTTAGTTTGCTAGCTATATATTTCAAGAGTAGCCAAATGAGAAAATAACAAACATTATAATAAAATTTCATTTCTAGATTACAGAAAATTTCTAAATTTTAAAAATTATTTTAAACATACTTTAGAAAATTTAAAATTTTAAACTTTTGAAAATTAAGAAAATTAAATATTATTATTAATTATAACTATTAAATATAAAATACTAAATAATGAGTTGTAATTGGGTAATTTTCTTGTAGTGTAAATATCACTTCTTGAATATTATTAATTATTGCTTATTACTTCTTAGTTATAATTCAACATTAATTATTAAAAGTTAATTATTATTTATATGTTACCAATTATTAATTATTTAATAGTAATTATTAAAAATTAATTACTATTTATTGATCATTAATTATTAAGTATTGATTATTTAAGGGTAATGAAAAAAACTATTATAATTACTTTTGATTTTAATGTTTCAAAATTAATGAATTATTTAAAAATAAATGTAATAGGGTATTTTTGTTATAGTGAGTTATTTGATATTAGTTATTGATGTTTATTTAATATTAGCTATTGATAGAGTATTTTTGTTGTAGTGAACTATTAATTATTATTTTTATTTTTTATTATTAAGAATTATTTCATATTTCAAATTAATTGTTAATTATGATATATTAACTTATTATTATTACTATTTAATATTTATTATTTATTATTAATTAATTAATTATATTTAATTAATTATTAATTACTAATTATTAATAGGAATTACTTCATATTATTAATTAAAATTAAGTCTGTTGGAATACTGATTAAGTTATAAATGATTAATATAATATTATTAATGATTAATTGTTAAATATTAGTAAATAATATTATATTATTAATTATTAGTAATTATAAATTAGTAATATAATATTATAATTAGTACAAATGATTAATATAATATTATTAATGATTAATTATTATATATTGATAAGTAATAAATATTAATTTGAAGAAAGCATTGTAATTATTAATTATTGAATGTCGAAAATTGGCAACATACATTTTTTACAATGGGTATTTTATGATCATTGTAAAATTGGCATCGGCTAAAATAGGCATTTTATGACCGTTGTAAAATAGGCTAAAATAATCATTAATTACTACAAGTTATAAATGATTAATATAATATTATTAATTATTAATTATTAAATATTAATTATTAATAAATAATATTATATTATTAATTATTAGTAATATAATATTATAATTAGTAATTAGTAACATATGATTAACATAATATTATTAATGTTCAATTATTAAATATTAATTTTATGACAGCATTGTAATTATTAATTATTGATTGCAAAAGTTGGCAATGGACATTAATTACAACAGGCATTTTATGATCGCTGAAAAATTTGCATCGGTTAAAATAGGCATTTTATGAACGTTGTAAAATTGGCACCTATTACAATGGGCATTTTTAGCCCGTTGTAAAATTGGCACATATTACAACGGACGTTATGAGTGTTGCAAAATTGGCACCTATTACAATGGGCATTTTGTGACCGTTGTAAAATTGGCATCTATTATAACGGGAGTTTTGTGAACATTGTAAAATTGGCATTTATTACAACGGGTATGAAAGGACCGTTGTACTAGCATTCTATTACAACGGGCAATCATTGCCCGTTGTAAAAAGGGCGTTGTATTGGGCATCTATTACAATGGTCCTGAATGACCGTTGTAATAGCATTCTATTACAACGGACAGCCAATGCCCGTTGTAAAAATGACGTTCTAATAGGGTATTTTTATTGTAGTGAAATTTCTTATGAAGAATTAATAATTCTATGAACAAGGACATAACGTAGAATTATAGATGAACACACAATAGAGACTACTCAAGGGTTATACCTTTATTAATTAACAAAGAAGGTGTTAACCTAATGGGTGTGTATGTATGTATGTATGTATGTAACATTCTACATAATATATAATACACTGAAAATAGACCAACAAAAAGTTAACTCGTGATGGGGTGACTATCGCCAAAGATATCAAAAACGATATGAACACTTAGTTTCTTCTGTTATACATGGTACAGTGGCAAACTGGAAGCAATATATAATGTCAAGAGAAGATCAACATCTGCGCATCAGACTATAGTGATGATTTTGGTGATTTAGCATCTGTCTACCGAGAAAGACAAATGAATACATGCCCTACTTATTTTGGTACATACCTTTTAATTTTTACATTTTTCATAGGGCTGTACTTACAGAACTATCTACAAATTCCTAGCACTTCTTCAAACTTAATAATATGATTCCAAACTCTTGTAAACTTTTTCAAAAGCAAGAACATAATAAAACAACTATATGGCTTCATTTAAAGAATATCTGCTTGTAATATACTTTTAGCAAAGACCATTTAAAAGCATGTCATCTTTTGCCAACGAACAAACGTCCGCCAAAACAGGTACTTGCATCAAATACTTTAAGCTGTATTATTTATGAAGACATCAACATACACATATATTTAAGCAGCATTCAGTATTACAGTTCAGAGTTAAATTAACAATTCAATTCAAAAGAAAAATCAAAAATGCGAAAGAGGAGTTTAGAAATCTTGATTTGGAATATCCACATCAATCTAATGTTTCTTTGAAAATACAAGCACGTTACGAGCATGGAACGACATAAAATTTCCTGTTAGTTTTTTATGTTAACTGTTTGCTGGTGTTGGACAAACAAAGAAAAAGGAGTCATTAATTTGTCATATTATATTACCATAAGATATTACATATCAAAAAATTTCAAGCATATCTGAACTACATCAAAAAAGTGTTGTGTCGTAAATTGATACTTACATATTTCCAGGTTTAATTGCTGGCAGTCGCTGGAACGTTAGAGGGGTGCGTAAACACAGGCGACGCCAGCTCTTCCAACTGTAAAGGCTAGAGCGGACGTTGGAAGGTCAGAAGGGTGCAGAAACTCGGGTTTAGAATGCGCCTTGATATTGCATTTTGTTTGTTACCATAGTGATTTGTTTGCTTTTTCTTGTTTCTTTAGAGATTTGCTACGCAAATTTAAGAAATCGTGAGACAGTGTATGTACAAAGTTGATAAAGGTAGCCTAGGTTCAATAAATCCATGATCAGGTAAAAGATTGATGCAATCAGATATATCAATGATTCATAAATCTTTGAATGGTTGTTTAATAGCTATACATATTGCATGCTTACTAATTAAAAAATTCACTGAAAAATGGTTGATGAATTGCAAATGAATTTGTAGACGAACGGTATTGTCACTAAATATCACGGGGATATTCTAAGTTTTTGTTCAAGGCGTGTAGCATTAGCTGGCAACGGAAAAAAGGCTAGCGCATTAGAATCAGAATCTTCTAATTGTTCAGCATCATTACAACTACATATAGGGTTCAATAGGTGATGAAGAGCATACCTCAATTCGAGATCGTCGATTCTCATTTTTGAGTCGCCCTGCCTCGGATCGCCCTGATTGCCTGAATTGCTCATTATTGAGTCGCGGCCGATTCATCCCCTCCTCTTTGAGTCGCGACCGACTTATCCCCTCCACCTTAAGTCGCGGCGAAGCCCTAAGCCATGAGTCGTCACCGAGTTATTCGCGGCATCCCCTGAGTCGTCACCGAGTCATCGCGGCCTCCCATGAATCGTCACCAAGTAATCAAAGCTCCCATGAGTCGAAGCCTTATGTCGCGTGAAGCCCTAGGTCGCGAACTTCCTCCGTATGTCGCGAGCGTGCTATGCTTCCCACTTCCACCATAACTCGCAAGTCGCGTGCCGCATCCAGAGTAGATCGCGATGTCCCTAAGTCGCAGCCGATCCAACTTAAGTCGTGAATTCCTTTTTCTCCATCCTTAAGTCGCGAATTGTTTCTCCAGCATAGGTCGTAAACCGCGCTTTCTTTAAGTCGCTGATTCGAATTTCTTAACTCGCATGCCTTCCATAAGTCGCTGCCGAACTATCTTCAGTCGTGTGGAGTATTTTAGGTCGCGTGCGTTGTTGTTTTTTTGTTGTTGAGTCGTTTGTACTGTGTAGTCTTAAGTCGTGTACATATTGTGTTGTAAATTTTGAAGTCGTGTGATGAGTTGTAAGCCTATAAATAGGCAAGTCGTGTCATTTGTACGGTGGTTGATTTCTGAATAAAATTCTCTTTTGTTAGCTTTGTGCTTTCAATTTAAATCGGTAGTTGAGTGTAATCTCCTATCTCCACCTACGTCATTCGAGTGCGCTCGAATCTTCGTTTGTGAAGCCGATTCACGGAATCTTATGCGCAAGATCAACGTCGAAGAATCGTAGATCCTTCATCACGGTATCGTGCGCGATCAACGTGTTAAGGATAGCTAGAATTCGGTATCTTCGGATCAACGAATTTGGGCATATCAGTATTTCTCAATCCACCGATTGTTACATTTTTCATCGTTATATCGATTTTCTGTTAATCCGCTGCGTCAGTTTTGGTATCAGAGCGAGACTTAGCTAATCATAGCTAAGCCGAGTTTGGAGTTTGAAGTTGGTGTTCGTCGTGTTCATATTGAAGTTGCAACAAGTTTGGGGTGTTTGATCGATAATCATTTGGATCAAGGTGTGGGAAAGGTGTTTGAATTTACGTGGAAGAGTTTGCGCGCCAAAGTGAAGTTCGAAGCAAGCTTGAAGCCGTGCTAGTTGATTTGAATTGTAGTTTTGGAGTTGTTTTGTTTGAAGATTTTTGAAGTCAAATTTGTTGAATTTTTGATTTGTTGAAGTTTGTAGATTTGTTGAATTATTTGTTTGAAGATCAATCATGCCTCCGAGACGAGCTCAACGTCATCGCAATATTAATGCCTTGTATGGAAGAGAAGAGGCCGATGAAATGGAGCAATGAATCAATGAGAGTTTCACTGAGAAGTTGAATGAAGGGATTGGTCGCTTAGAGAGAATGATGCTTGAAATGAATCAAAGCAGAAGAAGAGTTTCACCTGAATCGAACCATGGGGGAAGTAGAACTTCGATACATTCAGATCGGGAGAGAAGAGAAGATCAGGATCATAGAAGTGTTGATAATCGAAGTAGGAGGAATATTGACAATCGTGATAGGAGTGCTTATCGAAGGAGTGGTAGTAGAGATGTTGGAGGTCGTGATCGACAACGCTATACATCAGACTTTGATGAGGAGTTTGATGGTGAAAGAGGAAGTGTTCATTTCAGAGATAGAGATCAGGGACAACGTCAGTATCGGATTATTGATGATGATCGATGATGGGAATCGGGTATGAAGATGGAGATTCCAGAATTTAAAGGTGGAATGGTTGCTGAAGATTTTTTGGATTGGTTATCTAATGTTGAGGAGATCTTTGATTTTAAGGAGGTTCCTAAAGATCGTCGAGTGAAGTTAGTTGCTACTAGGTTGAGAGGGAGAGCTTTGGCGTGGTGGCAGCAAACTAAAATTACGAGAGAACGGATGGGGAAGTCAGAGGTTGTTGAGTGGGATAAGATGAAGAAAATGATGAGAGCTGCATTTTTACCATACAACTATCAGTCACTTATGTACCAGAGATTGCAGAATCTAAGGCAAGGAACGAAGACTGTTAATGATTATGCTGACGAGTTTTATCAACTGATTGCTCGAAATGACATTATGGAGACAGAGGAACAGCTGACTGCTAGATTTGTTGGAGGGTTACGGATGCAGATCCAGGATATGGTTAATATGTTTGATCCAAGATCTGTGGCGGAAGCACACCAAAAGGCGTTGGCTTGGGAGAAGCAGGGAAGGCGTGGAGGTGGTGTGTTTACTAATTCTAATAATCAAGTGAAGGGTGTTAGCGGAAGTTCTAATGTTTCTAAACCTGTTAGTAAACCCGTAGTAAAGGAGAGTGAGAAGGCGAAGGTTAACAATGGTTTCAAATGCTACAATTGCCAGGAGATGGGTCATAAAAGCAATGAGTGTCCAAAACTAAAGAAACGAGCTATGATAGCTGAAGTTGAAAGTGAGGATGCTGTTGAGGGTGAAGATAGTCCAGTTGAGGAGAATGAACAGGATATTGCATCGGGAGACGAAGGGTGTAATCTAATGATGAGGAGGTCTTGTTTAACACCAAAGCAAGAAGATGAAGCTAGTTGGTTGAGGAGTAACATCTTTCAGTCGACATGCACTATATTGGGAAAAGTTTGTAAATTTGTGATTGATGCAGAAAGTTGTGACAATATTATTTCTATAGAAGCGGTGAGAAAATTGAAATTGAAAACAGAAAAACATCCAAATCCTTATAAGTTAGCGTGGTTGAGAAAAGGAGGAGAGGTGAAGGTGGATAAGCGAGTTCGAGTTCCATTTTCTATTGGGAAGAAATATAAGGACGAAATCTGGTGTGATGTAGTTGAGATGGATGTTTGTCATTTGCTTTTGGGAAGACCGTGGCAGTATGATCGAGCAGTGCAACATGACGGTCGGACCAAGCTATAGTTTTATGTTTGAAGGCGTTAAAATTATTTTAGTCCCAAAGAAGAGACAGCAGGGAGAGAGTAAGTCTGAGGAGATTGAAGAGCTGAAAACTTTGTTAACTTTGAAGGAGTTTGTTAAGAAAGTTGAAGAGGAACCTGAAATCTTTGTGTTAATTGGACGAGATTGTAGTGAAGAGGTTGAGATCCCAGAAGAAGCGAAGCCAGTTTTGAAAGAATTTAAGGATGTATTTCCAGAAGAGTTGCCCAAGGAGTTACCGCCACTGCGAGACATTCAACATCAAATCGTTCTTGTTCCGGGAGCAATATTACCGCATAAACCACACTATCGGATGAGTCCGAAGGAACATGAAGAATTGAGAAGGCAGGTGGAAGAGTTACTTGAGCAGGGACGTGTGCAGGAAAGTTTAAGTCCATGTGCTGTGCCAGCTTTGTTAGTACCGAAGAAGGACGGGACATGGAGGATGTGCACTGACAGTAGAGCATTGAATAAGATTGCTGTGAGATATAGATTTCCAATGCCGAGGTTGGATGACTTGCTAGACCAGTTGAGTGGGGCTACTATCTTTTCAAAGATTGATTTGAAAAGCGGATATCATCAAATTCGGATTAGACCTGGAGACGAATGGAAGACAGCCTTCAAGACGTGAGAGGGGTTATACGAATGGTTGGTTATGCCATTTGGTTTATCAAATGCACCTAGTACATTCATGCGGGTGATGAATCAAATCTTTAGACCATTCATTGGGAAGTTCGTGGTGGTTTATTTCGATGATATTCTGATATACAGCAGGAGTACGGAGGAGCATGTTCCACATTTGAGGGAAGTGTTGATTATTCTTCGTAAGGAACAATTTTATGCTGCTACGAAGAAATGCGTGTTCATGACGCATAGTGTTTTATTTTTGGGATATGTTGTGTCAGGAGAAGGTATACAGGTGGACCAGAATAAAGTTGAAGCAGTCAGGAATTGGCCACAGCCAAAGACAATTACGGAAGTGAGAAGTTTTCATGGGCTAGCGTCATTCTACCGAAGATTCATTCCACACTTCAGTAGCGTGATGGCTCCAGTTACTGATTGCATGAAAGGGAAACAGTTTGTATGGTCAGAGGAAGCGGGGGTTGCTTTTGAGAAGATTAAGGAACTATTGACGACAACACCGATTCTTGTTTTACCAGATTTTCAGTTCTTGTTTGAATTGCATACCGATGCGTCGAAGGTGGGAATTGGTGGAGTCTTGAGTCAAAGTGGAAAACCCGTTGCTTATTTCAGTGAGAAGTTATCAGGAGCAAAGATGAGGTATATCACGTACGATGTGGAGTTTTACGCAATTGTTCAGGCTGTTAAGCATTGGAGACACTATCTATTTCAGAAAGAATTTGTTCTGTACACTGATCATGAGGCGTTGAAGCATATGCAAGGGCAGGACAAAATTTCAGTAAGGCATGCATCATAGATTGCCTACTTACAGCAGTTTACCTTTGTCGTTAAGCACAAATCAGGGGTGACGAACCGTGTAGCAGATGCATTAAACAGAAGGAATCACTTGTTGACTACATTGAAGGTTGAAGTGACTGGGTTTGAATTATTGCCAGAATTGATTGAAGAAGATCCTTACTTTGTGAAATTTGTTGAAAAAGTAAAGGAAGGAAGCACTGATGAATTTGTGTTGATGGATGGTTTTCTGTTTAAAGGAAATCGTTTGTGCATCCCAGACTGTAGCTTGAGAATGAAGATTGTTAAAGAACTACATGAAGAAGGCCATGTGGGTAGAGATCGTACATTGCAGTTAATTTCTCAATCTTATTTTTGGCCGTCAATGAGGAAAGAGGTAGAAAGATTTGTGGAGAGGTGTCATATTTGTCAGGTTTCGAAAGGAACAGCGACGAATGCGGGATTATACATGCCATTACCTGTGCCTACTAGACCATGGGTTGATATCAGCATGGATTTCGTTTTGGGTTTGCCGAGAAATCAGAGGGGAAATGATTCTATATTTGTTGTGGTGGACAGGTTTTCGAAGATGGTACATTTTATTGCGTGTAAGAAGACGGCAGATGCTGTTCGTGTTGCTCAGTTGTTCTTTAAAGAAATCTATCGTTTACATGGGTTGCCGGAGTCTATTGTTTCCGACAGGGATACCAGATTTTTAAGTCATTTTTGGCTTAGTTTGTGGAAGATGGTGGGAACGAAGCTTAAATTTAGTAGTGCTTATCATCCGCAAACAGATGGGCAAACAGAGGTGGTGAATAGATCATTGGGAAAATTGTTACGATGTCTTGTGAAAGATAATTTGAAGAGTTGGGATTTGAAGTTGTGTCAAGCTGAATTTGCTCACAATCATGCAAATAACCGAAGTACAGGTTTCAGTCCATTTCAGATTGTATATTCAAGTTTACCAAAGGGGCCGTTGGATTTAACGATAGTGCCACAACCGAAGGGAACAGTTAAGCGGACTGCTGATTTTGTTGATGGATTGACAGAATTCCATAGAATCGTTCAGGGACGATTGGAGAAGACAAATGAGAGGTATAAACAAATGGCGGATAAGAAACGAAGAAGTGTAGTCTTCAAAGAGGGTGATTTTTTTTACGCAGTATTGGCGAAAGATCGTTTTCCAGTTGGAACTTACAATAAGTTGAAAGCACGAAAGATTGGACCAGTAGAAATCTTGAAGAGGATCAATGATAATGCGTATCGATTAAGGTTGCCAGGAGAGGTCCATACTTCTGATGTTTTTAATGTCAAACACTTAATCCCGTATTATGAGGAAGAACTTATCCAAGATGACGAGAGTGTGAATTCGAGGACGAATTCCTTCCAACAAGGGGAGGATGATGAAGAGCATACCTCAATTCGAGATCGTCGATTCTCATTTTTGAATCGCCCTGCCTCGGATCGCCCTGATTGCCTGAATTTCTCATTATTGAGTCGCGGCCGATTCATCCCCTCCTCTTTGAGTCGTGACCGACTCATCCCCTCCACCTTAAGTCACGGCGAAGCCCTAAGCCATGAGTCGTCACCGAGTTATTCGCGGCATCCCCTGAGTCATCACCGAGTCATCGCGGCCTCCCATGAATCGTCACCAAGTAATCAAAGCTCCCATGAGTCGAAGCCTTATGTCGCGTGAAGCCCTAGGTCGCGAACTTCCTCCGTATGTCGCGAGCGTGCTATGCTTCCCACTTCCACCGTAGCTCGCAAGTCGCGTGCCGCATCCAGAGTAGATCGCGATGTGCCTAAGTCGCGGCCGATCCAACTTAAGTCGCGAATTCCTTTTTCTCCATCCTTAATTCGCGAATTGTTTCTCCAGCCTAGGTCGTAAACCGCGCTTTATTTAAGTCGCTGATTCGAATTTCTTAAGTCGCGTGCCTTACATAAGTCGCTGCCGAGCTATCTTCAGTCGTGTGGAGTATTTTAGGTCACGTGCGTTGTTGTTTTTTTGTTGTTGAGTCGTTTGTACTGTGTAGTCTTAAGTCGTGTACATATTGTGTTGTAAATTTTGAAGTCGTGTTATGAGTTGTAAGCCTATAAATAGGCAAGTCGTGTCATTTGTACGGTGGTTGATTTCTGAATAAAATTCTCTTTTGTTAGCTTTGTGCTTTCAATTTAAATCGGTAGTTGAGTGTAATCTCCTATCTCCACCTACGTCATTCGAGTGCGCTCGAATCTTCGTTTGTAAAGCCGATTCACGGAATCTTGTGCGCAAGATCAACGTCGAAGAATCGTAGATCCTTCATCACGGTATCGTGCGCGATCAACGTGTTAAGGATAGCTAGAATTCGGTATCTTCGGATCAACGAATTTGGGCATATCAGTATTTCTCAATCCAACGATTGCTACATTTTTCATCGTTATATCGATTTTCTGTTAATCCGCTGCGTCAATAGGTGATCCAAAAACATAACTGCCTAAGCAAGGAGAAAAAATTGGTTACTAGAAAATAATGCTGCCGTTGGAAATAGAAAAAATATATTTTTACCAAGTTCAAAAGCATAAGTTTATTCTATCTCACTCCTTAGTTGATACACCGCATAACTGCTTTAAGCCCTTAACACAAAATAATATTGCTATTTTCCTTGGGACAACTTCGTCAAAATTCTCATGTGACAATCAGTAATTAAACAATGAAAGATAGTAATTGATTTTATTTAGAAGTACATTTTTAACAAACACAATACATGCAAGTTATGTCATCTTTAATTGTGAGCTACTGCCCTTTTTAACATGGTTTATTCTACAAGTATAATTTTTAATACAATAAAGAGTCATATTTGATGTTTTATATCAAACAAAGGACACATAACATGAGAAAGATAATAGCAAGTGACTAGTGAAGTGTGATGAATTACGAGAACAAGTCTACAGCTTTGCGAAGTGAATGCATGTGTGGAAAATCAATATTTGACCAAGCTTGGAATGTTCTTCAATTTGCTCAGGAAGTTGATCCATTTTCTTATTATCACATTGGCCTCTTGAAACTGAATACTTGATGCAAGTATAGGATGTCCCTCCTCTATTACCAGGGAATGAATTTCAGTAGCACTTGATTCAAATGGATTTGTATTATTACCTGACATCTCCTCTATTACTTGACTCAAATGGATTTCAATAACACTTGACCCAGTATTCGTTTAATTGATTCATAATAATTTTCTTTTTTGAAGATGATGGCAATCAACAAAGAATATTGATGCTTTTTTGGGGTCAAGCTAGTGAATGGATTGAGATCGTTATGTACTAACTTTATAGTCCCTGATATAAAGAGATTGACGCAGCGTAGGAAGCGAATTCGATGATGTAAATCGAATCCGTCCAGGATCTCACACGATTAGCGGAAATAATCGGTGAATCGATGATAAATCGATGAATTTAAGAATACTGTAAGGCCCAAAACCGTTGATCACGAAGATACCGGACTTTAGCAATCTTCGACACGTTGATCGCGCACGATACCGTGAGAGAAGATCTTCAATTCTTCGAATGTTGATCAAGCGCACTTGATTCCGTGAATTGGCTTCAACAATCGTTGATTCGAGCGCACTCGAATATCCGAAAGTGGAGATAGGTGATTACACTCAACTACCAATTTAATGGAGGCACAAAGCTTCACAAACAAAAATTTATTCAAAATTAAACAACCTTTTACAATGACACTTTACACCTATTTATAGGAGTTTACAACACCCCCACACACGACCGTTACATAGAACAAGACAAACGACTTAAAAAAAACTATACGCGAAACAACACGCGACTTAAAAAAATACACAGTAACACAAAGACTCGCGACCTAAAAAAAAAAGAAAAACGACGTATGTCGCGACCTAGGATCTTTAGCGACCTACTGGATCTTCGTTTTAAGGCAGTCGCGACCTAAGGTGGAAGGTCGTTTGCGACATAATGATTCTCGCGACCTAAAAAAAAGGAGACTTAGAGTTAGGTCGGAGAGGGGGGAATTAGGTCGCGACTATGGGAAGGGAGTTGGGTCGTTAGGTCGCGGAGGTGATTTAGGGTTAGGTCGTGGGGTTTTAGGTGGAGGCTACGGCGATAGGTCGTGGTTATGTTGAAGGTCGTGAATGGAGTTAAGGTCGCGGATGGAGGTGACGTGATTCGAGGTACGCGCTTCATCATCCTTCCCTTGTTGGAAGGAATTCGTCCTCGACTTCACACTCTCGTCATCTTCGACAAGTTCCTCCCCATAATACGGAATTAAGTGTTTGACATTGAAAACATCATAAGTATGAACCTCTTCTAGAAACCTTAACCGATACGCATTATCATTGATCTTGTCCAAGATTTCTACTGGACCAATCTTTCAAGCTTTCAACTTGTTGTAAGTTCCGACCGGAAAACGATCTTTCGTTAATACTGCATAGACAAGATCACCCACTTTGAAGTCCACATTCCTTCGTTTCTTATCTGCCATTTGTTTATACTTCTCATTTGATGCAAGCAATCGTCCATGAACAGTCATGTGGCACTCCCGTAACTCATTTACGAAATCACTAGCCCGCTTAACAATTCCCTTCTGATATGGCACTGTTGTCAAATCCAACGGTCCCTTTGGAATTGCAGAGTATACAATCTGAAACGGACTGAATCCAGTACTTGCATTCACAACATGATTATGTGCAAATTCCGCTTGACATAACTTCGTATCCCAGCTCTTCAGATTATCTTTCACAAGACATCTCAATAAATTTTCCAATGATCTGTTAACCACCTCCGTTTGCCCATCAGTTTGCGGATGGTAAACGCTACTAAAATTCAGCTTCGTTCCGACCATCTTCTACAAACTCAACCAAAAATGGCTTAGGAATCTAGTATCTCGATCAGAAACAATAGATCCAGGTAGCCCATGTAATCGATACACCTCTTTAAAGAATAATTGAGCAACTCGGACGACATCAGCTATCTTCTTACAGGCTACGAAATGTGCCATCTTCGAAAACCTGTCCACGACAACATATATAAAATCATTTCCCCTCTGAGTTCTCGGCAAACCCAACACAAAATCCATGATAATATCAACTCATGGTTTAGTCACGGGTAATGGCAAGTATAATCCTGCATTCGTCGCTGTTCCCTTCGAAACCCGACAGATATGACATCTCTCCATAAATCTTCCTACCTCTTTCCTCATTGACGGCCAAAAATAAGATTGGGAAATCAATTGCAATGTACGATCTCTACCCACATGGCCATTCTCATGTAATTCCTTCACAATTTTCATCCGTAAACTACAATCTGGTACACACAATCGAGTTCCTTTAAATAGGAAACCATCCACTAACACGTATTCATCCGTCTTTCCCTTCTCTATTTCATCTACAACCTTGGCAAAGTAAGGATCATCCACAAAAAATTCTGGCAACACATCAAACCCTGTCACTTCAACTTTCATTGTAGTCAACAAATGATTCCTCCTGCTTAATGCATCTGCCACACGATTCGTAATTCCTGACTTATGTTTCACAACAAATGTAAATTGCTGCAAGTATGCAATCCACGATGCATGCCTAGCTGAAATTTTCTCCTGCCCCTGCAAATGCTTCAAAGCTTCGTGATCAGTATATAGAACGAAGTCCTTATGGAACAAATAATGTCTCCAGTGATTCACAGCTTGCACGATAGCATAAAATTCCATGTCATAAGTACTATATCTCATATTTGCTCCATATAGCTTCTCACTGAAATATGCAATAGGACGCCCTCTCTGACTCAACACCCCCCAATCCCAACCTTAGATGCATCAGTATGTAGCTCAAACAACAACTGAAAATCTGGTAATACGAAAATTGGTGCTGACGTCAAGAGTTCCTTGATTCATTCAAAAGCAACCCCTGCTTCCTCTGACCATGAAAACTGCTTGCCCTTCATACAATCAGTAACAGGCGCCATCACACTACTAAAGTGTGGAATAAACTTTCGATAAAATGAAGCTAATCCATGAAAACTTCTAACTTCTGTTATGGCTCTGGGTTGTGGCCAATTTCTGATTGCTTCAACTTTATTCTGATCACCTGTATACCTCCTTCTGATACAACATATCCCAAAAATAAAACACTATGCGTCATGAACACGCATTTCTTCGTTGCAGCATAAAATTGTTCATGTCGTAGTATCATCAACACTTCTCTCAAATGATGCAAGTGTTCTTCTGGGCTTCCACTGTATATCAGTATATCATCAAAATACACCACCACGAACTTCCCAATAAATGGTCTAAAGATCTGATTCATCACCCGCATAAACGTACTAGGTGCATTCGAAAGACCAAACAGCATAACCAGCCACTCATACAACCCCTCCCGTGTCTTGAACGTTGTTTTCCATTCATCACCTGGTCTAATTCGAATTTGATGATAATCGTTCTTCAGATCAATCTTAGAAAATATAGTAGCTCCATTCAACTGGTCTAGCAAATCATCCAATCTAGGCATAGGAAACCTGTATCGGACAGTAATCTTGTTCAATGCCCGACTATCGGTACACATCCTCCACGTTCCATCCTTCTTCGGCACCAACAATGCTGGTACTGCACATGGACTGAGACTCTCCTGAACACGCCCTTGCTCAAGAAACTCTTCCACTTGCCTTCTCAACTCCTCGTGTTCTTTCGGACTCATACGTTAATGTGGCCTATGCGGTAAAACAGCACCTGGCACAAGATAAATCTGATGTTGTATGTCTCTCAGCGGTGGCAATTCTTTTGGCAAACCTTCAGGGAATACATCTTCAAATTCTTCCAGCACTGGCTTTACTTCTTCAGGAACTCCCACCACTTCACTACTCTCACGTCCAATCAACAAAAACACTTCAGGTTCCTTCTCCACATCTTTAACAAACTCCTTCAAAGTCAACAGAGTCTTTAATTCTTCAATCTCCTCGAACTTGTTTTCTTCTTGTTGTCGCTTCTTAGGAACTAAAGTGATTTTTGTGCCTTCAAACATGAAACTGTAGCTGTTGGTACATCCGTCATGTTGCACAGCCCTATCATACTGCCACGGTCTCCCTAACAACAGATGACATACATCCATATCCACAACATCGCACCAAATCTCATCTTTATATCTCTTCCTAATCGAAAAATTCACACAAGCCCTTCGACAAACCTTCACTTCACCACCCTTCCTCAACCAAGCTAACTTGTAAGGTTTTGGATGCTTTTCTGTTTTCAATGCTAACATCTTCACAGCCTCTGTAGAAATAATATTATCACAACTGCCCGCATCTATAACAAACTTGCAAACCTTTCCCAGAATAATGCATGTCGACTGAAAAATGTTGCTTCTCAACCAGCAAGAATCGTCCTCTTGCTTTGGGGTCAAACACAACCTCCTCATCATCAAATTACAACCCTCATCTCTCGATAATTCTTCTTCCTCCTCAACCGGTAATGAATTAGAGCATTCTGCATCTGCATCCTCATCTTCAACCTCAGCAATCATTGCTCGCTTCTTCGGCTTTAGACATTCATTGCTCTTGTGGCCAAACTCTTGACAATTAAAGCATTTGATACTACTATTGACCTTAGTCTTAGCAACTTCACTACCAACCGGTTCTGCAATAGCCTTGGAAACATTCGCATTGCTACTAGCCCCTTTCATTTGATTGTTGGAATTTGTAAACACACCACTTCCTCCTCTTCCCTGCTTCTCCCAAGCCAACGCTTTCTGGTGCGCTTCGGCCACAGATCTAGGGTCAAACATATTTACCATGTCCTGCATCTGTGTTCTCAACCCTCCAACAAACCTAGCAGTCAACTGTTCCTCCGTCTCCATGATATCATTTCTAGCAATCAGTTGATAAAACTCATCAGCATAATCATTAACAGTCTTTGTCTCTTGCCTCAGATTTTGCAACCTCTGATACATGAGTGATTGATAGTTGTAAGGTAAAAATGTATTTTTCATCAGTTTCTTCATCTTTTCCCAATCAACAATCTTTGAATTCCCCATCCATTCTCGTGTAAGTTTGGTTTGCTGCCACCACGCCATAGCTCTTCCCCTCAACCTAGTAGCAACCAACTTCACTCGACGATATTTCGGAACCTCTTTGAAATCAAAGATCTCTTCAACATTAGATAACCAATCTAGAAATTCTTCAGCCTGCATACCACCCTTAAACTCTGGAATTTCAATTTTCATTCCGGACTCCCATTTGTGATCATACTCTGAATGATTTCTTCCTTGGCTTCGATTTCGACTATGAACATAACCACCATCAAACTTCTCTTCAAAATCTGATGCATATCGATGTCGTTCATGACCACCAATATCTCTACCACCATTTCTACCACCAACATTTCTTCGATCTACATTCCTCCGATCACGATAATCCACATCTCTCTGATTTCGTTCATCAACATTTCTATCACCATCGTCAACATTTCTACGATCATGATCTTCTCTTCTCTCCCGATCTGAATGTGGTGAAACTCTATTTCCCCCATGACTCGATTTAGGTGAAACTCTTCTTCTACTTGGATTCATTTCAAGCATCATTCTCTCTAATCGACCAATCCCTTCATTCAACTTCTCAGTGAAACTCTCGTCGATTAGTTGCTCAATTTCATCGGCCTCTTCTCTTCCATACAAAGCATTAATATTGCAATGACGTTGAGCTCGTCTCGGTGGCATAATTGAACTTCAACAAATTCAACAAAAATTCAAACACTTTCCGATCTTTGATCCAAAAGGATATGGATCAAAACTCCCAACTTGTTGCAACTTCACGATGAACACCAAACTTCTCAACAATTGCAAATCTGATCTCCAAATTACAAATTCTCGAAAACCAATTCTCCAAATGATACAAACTTCTTACAACCTGGCTCTGATACCAAACTGATGCAGCGTAGAAAGCGAATTCGATGATGTAAATCGAATCCGTCTAGGATCTCACACGATTAACGGAAATAATCGGTGAATCGATGATAAATCGATGAATTTAAGAATACCATAAGGCCCAAATCCGTTGATCACGAAGATACCAGACTTTAGCAATCTTCGACACGTTGATCGCGCACGATACCGTGAGAGAAGATCTTTAATTCTTCGAACGTTGATCAAGCGCACTTGATTCCGTGAATTGGCTTCAACAATCTTTGATTCGAGCCCGCTCGAATATCCGAAAGTGGAGATAGGTGATTACACTCAACTACCAATTTAATGGAGGCACAAAGCTTCACAAACAAAAATTTATTCAAAATTCAACAACCTTTTACAATGACACTTTACCCATATTTATAGGAGTTTACAACACCACACACACGACCGTTACATAGAACATGACAAACGACTTAAAAAAAAACTATACGCGAAACAACACGCGACTTAAAAAAATACACAGTAACACAAAGCCCACGACCTAAAAAAAATAGAAAAACGACGTATGTCGCGACCTAGGATCTTCAGCGACCTACTGGATCATCGTTTTAAGGCAGTCAGCGACCTACTGGTTATGTTGAAGGTCGTGAATGGAGTTAAGGTCGCGGATGGAGGTGACGTGATTCGAGGTACGCGCTTCATCAGAGATTTTTTAGTGAATAAAATCTACCACTTCTAAAGTGAAAAAATGAAAATTGGGGAAATACATATATTAAAAGTTAATCTTTTTTCATTTTTGTTTTCCTTATAACCTATGGGAGTTGGAGTAAGATGTGGCAACCCATGCTCCTCCAGTTGTTGGACTGATGCCTCTATCCTTGGAACTTTGACCGAAGATGAAAATGAAGCTTCTGATTTAGAAATGGCGAAGCTACTAAATGGAAACTTCTGAAAATTACCAGTAGAACCAGTTTCATGGCTTTTTGAAATTTTTGGGTACAAGCTTTAGAGACTCCAAAACGGATGACATTTACTTGATCTTCCAACAATTTCTTATAGTTAACATCAAATCTCAACTGTTTTCAATAATATTTTCTTGAAAGAATTTGAAGATGATATATAAATGAGAAAAGAATAATGTTATCAAATTTTCTTAACAATAAAATACCAACCTAGCTTTACCGATGCCGACACAAACCCGACCCCAATCACCAACTCCAAAACATAAATTCCTAAATACCCAACCCCCACCCCTACAACTGCCTCCCGTCGCAAGCCGCCAGCCCAAAACATAAATTCATTGTATGTTTCATTTTAACATGTGTAAACAATTAACTTTAATGATGTAATCTTTGTCGTTGCAGTTTTGAAAATTTTGGACTGGATTTACGATGTAGATTGCTAATTTTTTAAGTGGAAGAATTTATATAGTTGTTTTATTGTTTTTTTAACTTAAGGGAATCAATTCATTATCAGTTTTCTTTTCCTAAATGATTGGGGATTGATCGTATGTATCCAATTTTACATACTTTTCTGTCATAAGTCATATCTTAAGTTAAACTTAATTTTCTTATGTCATTTTTAATGTATTTTGTCTCAAATTAATTTTGATCTTCCTTTTCGTCATTTTTTGGTTCAATGTAAATGTTGTCTTCGCCTCCTCGTTTCACGTCACTTGATCTTCTTTGTAGTGGCTATGCTAAGTCCATTTTCTTTAATTTTTTGTTTATATGTATCACTTCAAATTTCCTTTACGCTTTCACATATTTTAATTGTCATATCTCATAATCTCAAATATTCTCCTTAAAATTTTCATTTCTTGCACATTTATTCTATTCTTTTAGATCGTTTTTGGGACAAAATTTGCAATATGAAAATGAAAAATTATTTTCGCTTGTATGAAAAGATTAGTAGTAGAATATTTTTCACCAGAGAGATGAAACAAGAACCCTATGTAAAAGTATGATGCCCTAGAAACTATTTTTAGTTATATGTTGTCCTTGGGACAAAAAAAATCAAACATACCTTGTTTACTCGACATAAAGCATGAAAAGTTTGTTATGCAAAGCAAACCAGATGAATTAATTTAAAATCATAAAAACTAGGATCACTTGCCTAAAGTGTGAGTGACCGTGTACTTAGATCTCTAATTGGCAACCTAAATAATAGCGGAGTCCACCCGAATTGAAATAAAATAAAATAAATGTATTCATCCACGGCTCAAATCCTCTGTCTCTCTCCGTCCCCATGTGTCATATATATCTTAGTCCTTTTTTATATAATTGGTCATTCATACAAATAGGTGGACCCCAATTTTCATTAATAATGAACGGGTGTGATTCTTTATGGCATGGGGGGACTGGCCACAAGCAGACAGAGGAAATGAGATTAGCAGCATTCATTTAAAAATTATTGTATTAATATTAAAGGAAAACGTGATTCTAGAAAAATCAAATTGAAAGAGTAAGAAAAAAAAATCACTTTTTACCTTGCCAAAAATAAAGAGCTTCATTGTGCAGTTTGATTAATTCTGTCTGATGTACGAAATAATACTGGTTGGGTATGCACAATAATTATGGCAGAAATTCATTATATAATTATTTGAAGTCAATCCACATAATCAATAAACTGAATGGAATTAATATATGCTAGGCTGTGGAGAAAGGTTAATTGAATAATTAATGTGATAATTTTGTATTTCCATAGGTCTGGAATGCTATTGATACATTATAGCAATATTGAATACAATGTTCAATAAATAGCGAATAATTAAAACTAAAATTAACATGCATATATGTTATAGCAATATTGAATATAGTGTTCAATAAATAGTGAATAACTAAAATTAAAGTTAACATGCAGATATGCATAATGTACAAACATGCTCATCAAGGTTTTATTTTTTAGTAATGTATTCCAAATATGGTGTCTTATCAAATGTTATGTATTCATTTTATTTACACTAGATACATGCATAATTGAATTAATACGAGCACATGACCCAGTGACGATTCAATGTACAATTAATCCATTTTGGCAAATGCATGATTATTTATATGGGAGGCAAAACTAATGACAAGTATATCTTTGATCTTCTTCATTTTTTTTCATCTCCAAAAGTGAAGAATAAAGAGTAGAAATGACAAAAGCTCATGTGTACAAATGTTCGTTTTGTGATAGACATTTTCATAATCTTCAAGTGTTGGGTGGTCATCAAACGGCTCATCGTGCAGAAATAAAGAAGATGAGAAAAGAGTACAAGGAGTTCAAGTCCCAAAAGATCGAGGAAGAAGCATACGATTTGAGCATAGGCCAACAATATTCAGGAAAAAGAACTGATATTGAAGCTGAGGCAGTGTCTGTTGAACATCGTGTCAAAATTATGGATCTGCTTAGTCGATGTTTGGGAAGTGGAGTTGATTCAGATAGACCTGAAAAAATAAGTGTCGAACCTGAAGATATCGATCTTTCGTTGAGCCTTCGTTTTAATGTTAATAATGAAAGTGCAAGAGGCGATACGGAAATTGATCTCACGTTGAGGCTTTAAAGAGAATTGTTAAGGTTGTCTTTATCGCTTTGAGCCACAACAAGTTTGTAAACCATGTTAATCATTCATTCATTAATTGTTCCCTTGTTGAGAATTTAAACGAAAAGGCATACCATTACTTGTTGTGCTTTGTTATGGTGTTGGTTGACTCTGTGTGGTGGGAATGAGATATGGATACGAGTTCTTCTATCCTCAAATTACATATGCTCATATCCCTTCCTAATCTCCAAAGTCCATTTCATCAATAATTCAAAATAATTAATTTTATTTATAATAATTGAATGAAGATGATTTTATAGGGATAGAGGACACATGACTTTTAGAGATTCCAGCTTGGGGCAATAAAATTCACTTTTTTAAGAAAAAAATCTTTTACAAACAAGTGCAATTTAAATTGTTGTCCTTAAATATTGAATGGTTAATGTACTTGATCAGAAGGTCTCGCTCTTCTTGAAGCCTCCTGCTTCATAGTTTTCACGTTACTTAGCATTGATGGTGGCTATTCGTGGCATTACGAGATTGATCAATCTACTTTCTTCCCACATTGCCTTGGTTTTTGTCTAATATTGAAATTTAGCGTCTTTCCTAAGGTTTCTTGCCAATATCATGGGTTCAACCAAGGATTAAAAATGTATAAGATCTACAAATATGATCTATTTTTTGGAAGTATTTCATAAAATTATTCAAAATATTTACTAGATGGTGGTCTGACAAGCCTTATACGAGAGAGTGGAGGTGCAAGATCAATGATGATGCGACTTGATCAGAAGTCGTGAGAGACGAAAGGGCAATCCTTTGACAGGGTGCAAGGTAGCGCCTCGTCCCAAATAGTATATTCTGCTGCCAATTGATTTTGAATTCAGAAGCCAAAGATTATAGCAATTAGTCAGGAGATGTTTGCTGATATCAATAATCACCAATAGATATCCTCTCTCTATATAAACCACATTATTTCATCTGAAACAAACAAACTTCAAATTTTCCAAATTCAAAAATAAATAACACATCATCAGTATAATTCATGTATTATTCTGATCTGTGCAATTAATCACAGCTTGCGTAAAAGTTCTCATTTATATCCTAACAAAGGTTTATATTCTACCATGGGTAATTTGTGAAGAGGAACCTTTTTTTTTTTACATATTTTCCCTTATTCCATTGCTATTTTTTTTCTTGTCTATAAAAGTATGGGTCGATTAAGTGTTGTTCTGAATGAGCAGGGATTACTATAAGTGCAGCACAACAAATGAATGCCAAGCAAAAATATATTTGGAAAAGTCGATATTAAACCGAACAATGAACAAAATATATAAAGAGGAGCACAACCATCGTTTACCAATAACCTTGCACTTCCTTCTCACTTTCACCTTCTTTTGGTGATGATGCTTTCAGTGACTTACATGTTTTATTGATTCAAGAAATATAATTCCGGAGGAATGAGTCTGAAAGTGATAACACAATTTTAGTGATGGCATAATGTAATAAATTTGCAATAAAGCAATGAATAAATATGATTCCTCCCAGAAACAGACTTTTTTATCCAATTAAATTATTTTATTATTCACCAAATTTGTGCTCATTTTAACAATAACCAAATGTACATGCGCAACAATCATCAAACAAATTTTGCCTTTATGGAAAAAAAAAAAAAAAAAAAAAAAAAAAAAAAAAAAAAAAAAAAAAACTGATTAAATAAAACAATTTTCATCTTTCCAGACATCCTCTTTCTTTTATATGTTTTTGGACCTGATAAATGCTAATGACGATCACACAAATTTCAAATTATGATTCTAAGATAACAAGCATATGAAACTTCAGTTTTGAACATAATGATGATGTCCATACAATATTCGGTTCTGAACAAAATGTGACTGTAAATTAACACGGACATTCAGCAAATGGGTGAGCTTATTACACACTTACACATCTAATATATATTTAGCTGGTTTAAAAATTCCACGAGACCACGTAATCTTGCTCTTTGTATTATCAGATGAAACAAGTCATAGTAAGAGAGTAAAACTTAGATCAGATTCATCAGAAAGCTGGCACTAGTTTTAAAAGCAGTGATCTACTGATCTTGGAATGAGTGTTACTGATTGTTTAATACATAAAAACATAACAGTACTTATTTTGTTGACGATCGGTTAAAAAGCACCGTGAGGCGTAAGCCTCCGAAGACAAATTTTGGCCTGATATTTTACTTATCTTTCTAGCCTTATTCGGTTTTTTTTCTATCTGCTCACTCAACTCGACTTCACTTCTTCGAAGCAAAAAAAAAAGTTTTTTTTTTTTTTGTTTTTTTTGTTTTTTTACTTGGACATCGATTCCAACAGTCGAGTTCGATTCGATTCCAATTGCTAGAATTGAATCGATTCCAGCATCTGGAATCGACTTGATGCCAGCAAGAATCGATCAATATTTATTTTTATTTTATTAAAAAAATAGATTTTTGAAGCTTTATGAATGCTTTATGAATTGCTTTATGTTTCTTGTTTAATATTTGACATTTAATGTTATTTTATTTTAAATTTCATTATATGTTTTGCGTTATTCTTTTACCCAAAATGCTTACTTCTCGACGTTTCGAGGCTTGCGCCTCGTCTCATGGACCCGAAAACACCTCGAGCACGCTTTCGCCTTTTAAAACCTTGATACTTTCTTGTAAAAAGAAATGTCATACGTCATAATAACAATATTAGTTTCCAATAAAGCTACCAGGATACTGAAATTGCCCAATTATAATAACACAGTGCAAATCCAGGGCACAAGAGTCTACCCATATACACCGTAGATTTAATTATGTTGATCACATGAAAGAAAGATTATCATCGAAACGAATCATGGAAAGGAAAATGTTTTGTTTTGATAAACTCACCCCTATCGGACTACTATATCCAAGACCTGCACCAATATTCATTCGCCTTGGATCAGCAATTGAGTTGTAGCGATTACTTTGATGGTAACTTTGACCTTATTGGAGGCATTTTCAGTAGCATATGTTCCTTGAAATGTATTAATAGGTTCTGAAAACCATGTACATGAATGGTTAATACAGAAAAATTTACTAGCAAATTAGATGGTGCAGTAATATCAAGAACCCACAGTACCATAAGAGTATATATGGATTAGTCGATTGTACAGTTCACAACAACCCTGGAGCTCCACATTGTTACCGTACACCTAAAAATACCAATATAATGGTCTAAGATTTATTGGAAACAAAGTGATAGTAAACAAGGATCACTTAAATTGTATGGCAAGAATGCCAATGTGTCTAAATTAGAAACGTACACATTAATATAAAATATACATAAATGGATATGGGCCGATGCCACTATGTTGAATTAGCATGTGTTTACTTTTCAATAGGTTACTCGAGATTGGTAACATTATTAAGTAGCCTTCACCATTTTATTTATGGATGTATGTTTTTATCTTAACTACGAAACATCATATCAAATTTCCATACCAGATCTATTACAGAGAAGTTATAAAATATAAAATGTAATGCATCACTTTCTCAAAGTGGTCATATCAGGTAACAGTGCCGTTATTGGCTGAAGCTTCACTCTATGCACTCTAATTTGGCTCTGTGTTCACAATTCAGTGTCCTATTACTGATCAACAGAAAAGAAAAAAAAAATCAAAAAGAAATTAAACCCTTTAAATAAGTATTACCTGATACTTCATTAGTTTCTAAGCATGGCCACGTTACTCTTTGCTGGATTCCTTGAAGAACATGGGAAAGTCAGGCAAATATAGACATTACCAAATGCTTAAATTTGAAAAGAACAGGCATATAATAGACTATAGGCTTTCTACTTACTTGGCATGGCCTTTTAGTGCAACATTATCCCAATCAAAGTATGCGTACATGGCATGGTACACATGCGATAAGATGTATTCAACACTAGATATAAGTAAAAACAGCGCATGCAAACATCAACTTAAAAAGATAAAAATAAAAAACGAAGATGACGAAAGTCCATACATAGGAGTAAAAAAAAGATGACACCATATAACCAAATAATAATAATAATCATTGTTGTCAAAAAACTTAAAATCCTACGTTTTGAATCTTGTTCCAACTCAAATCTCTCCCTTTATTATTCGATTTATATTCCGATTCAAACCTAGCTAATACCGCGGTTTAGAAAAATCATTGAATCCAAATTGATGTATTCAGTGTACTTATTTGGATCTACAATTTCGATTCTAATCATTTTCAAAGAAAATAAAATTGGAACAAGGAAGAAAATGTAGTTTTAGGTTTAGGTGTAGAATTTCAAACATCAAAATCAATATTAAAACTGTGCAAACCTTAAAATATGAAATTTTGAATCTACGATTTATGATTTATATCCATTTCGATTTGAAGTTTGAATTTTACGATTTACGATTTGAACCAAATTTTGAAAACCTTGATAACAACAACAACAATGATATATTTTTCCATATTTCATTAATATTTTTGTCATGCCTATAGACGTATGGGTCTTCTAAGTGTTGTTATGACTGAGCAGGCATTACCTGTTAAGAATTTTCTGGGATCACTACACAATTAGATTTAGAGGAGAAAGTAGTGAAGAAAGCAAACAAAAATAATTCCCCAAAAATAAAAAACTTTTGTTGATTCAACCAAGAAAATACAAAAGAGACTTAAAATTGAGAAGAAATCTCAATCCCAAACACCTAACAAAATACACTTTTTCTCATGCCTCTTATTAATCCTAGACATGTCTATTTATGATAGACTTTATAAAATATCTTATTTAAGAAGCTATTGAATACCTTCATAAATCTTTCTTAGGTAGATAATTTGTTGCGTTCTTTAATGCAATAAAAGAGGCAACTAATCTCTCTATCAAATACGCAAAATTTCTAAAAGATACAATAAATCACCTTCCAAAATTCTATCAAATCTGTAAAATAGGCAATGAATTTGAGTCATAATTCCACATAGACTCAAATATCTCTAACATCTAATTAAATATGAAATATTATATCACTAAAATCTAACAATCTCCACCTTGATATAATATTTCGTACATGACATCCAAACTCCTCCTTAAACCTTAACTCCAAACAATATATCCATGGAAACATATGTCTTCACCAAAAGCTAAACCTCCCTCCAAACTATGCATGTCCGCCAATAGAACATGCACATCATCAACAGATCAGAATTGCTTGTAATACCACAAAGACCTCTAAGTAGGCTTTGTGGTTTTCCGTTGTTGGCTCCACCTTGATTTTGGTAGATTTGTCTTTCCAACTTCACTTGTATAAAAAATTGCAATATTTAAGGTTTTTCCAAACAATGAATAAATATTATTGTTTTTCCTCTTCGCGCGCAACACCTCCCTATTACCCTTCCAAACTCTAGTTACTCCATCTCGAATCGAGAAGTTACAATCTTTCCCTTCCAACTGTCCAATAGAGATAAGATTCCTTTTAATTTTTGGGATATGTCTAACCCCTGTAAGTGTCACCAACCTTCCTGTATCCATCTTCAACATGACAGAACCTATGCCTTAAACTTGTAGATCTCCACCATTAGCGGACTCCACCTTGCATGCTTCCTCCTTATAATCAGTGAATGCTTACCTTTGATTGCAAATGTGGAAACATGCATCAGAATCTAGCACTCATTCTCCTTCCATACTCATATCAACACAAAGAACATCATTGCCAATGCCAAAGTTTACCTCCTCATCACCGTCTACCTCCAGCTTATTTTTGTTTCCTTCTTGAGTTTTCATCCTCTTTTTATCATCTCTTAATTTATTGCAAAATTTCAGCTGATGGCCTGAATTTTCACAGTAATAACAAATGAAATCTCGATCAGTATTTGGCTTGAATGAGCGTCTTTCTCTCTTTGCAAAGTGGTCCTCTGCCAATGGATTTGTAGTTTCATTTTCTTCAGTGGTCTTTCCTTTTGATGAATTTATCCTCCGCATCTCCTCATTAAGAAGGCTGCTAACCACAGTATCCATGGAAATAACACCACTAGAATTTGAATTGTTCAATGCGACTTCAAGAGTTTTCCAACTTTCTGGCAATGAGCTCATTAATATTAAAGCTTGAGTTTCGTCATCAACTTTGAAGCTTATCTCCGCCAATTGGTTCACAACTGCTTGAAAGCTGTTGAGATGTTCGCTAACCGATTCTCCTTCCTTTAGTTTTAGATTGACCAACTTTCTCATCAGGAATGCCTTATTCGTCGCAGAATTTTTTGCATAAATGCCTTCCAATTTCTTCCATATACCAAAACAGAAGTTTCACAAGCGACGATATGAAATACAGAATTCTCCATAAAACACCGAATTGCTGCAGCTGCCTTCCTATCCAAAATTTCCCACTTTGCCTCAGTCATTCCATTTGGCTTTTCCCCTTTGTTTTCCAAAGGTTGGTGAAGATCATTAAGATAGAGATAATCTTCCATCTTCGCCTTCCATAACCCCCAGTTCCTTCCATTAAGCTTTTCAACACTTATCTTCTCCATAGCCAAAGACTCTTCCAAAAAATTTGTGTAGTTGGCTCTGATACCAAATGTTAAGAATTTTCTGGGATCACTACACAATTAGATTTAGAAGAGAAAGTAGTGAAGAAAGCAAACAAAAATAATTCCCCAAAAGCAAAAAACTTTTATTGATTCAACCAAGAAAATACAAAAGAGACTTAAAATTGAGAAGAAATCTCAATCCCAAACACCTAACAAAATACACTTTTTCTCATGCCTCTTATTAATCCTAGACATGTCTATTTATGATAGACTTTATAAAATATCTTATTTAAGAAGCTATTGAATACCTTCATAAATCTTTCTTAGGTAGATAATTTGTTGCCTTCTTTAATGCAATAAAAGAGGCAACTAATCTCTCTATCAAATGCGCAAAATTTCTAGAAGATACAATAAATCACCTTCCAAAATTCTATCAAATCTGTAAAATAGGCAATGAATTTGAGTCATAATTCCACATAGACTCAAATATCTCTAATATCTAATTAAATATGAAATATTATATCACTAAAATCTAACATTACCATCAGTGTAGCAAATGTCAAGCAAATTTTTTTATGGAAATGTCGATATTAACCCCAACAATGAACAAAATAACATATAAAGGGGAGCACAACCATCCTATACTAGCAACCCGCAACTTGCAAGCTGGAATGCCTCGTAATTTGGTGCTGCCAACTCCCATGCAGAACAACACTACAGTGAAAGAAGGAGGCTGTACTGACAATTCAGATAGTGTGGTAATTACCATTCTCTGCGTGGGTGATGTGTAGCATCATTGGTCCAATAATGACCTATCCTAACTATTTTTGTTCCAATATTCATACTTCCAGTTGAATACTCGAATGGATAACATCTCAGGAGGTAAAAGACATAGGATTTATGCCCCTACAGTTGATTTGTTTAATGCTTGTTTGGGTGCATTTTTGAATGTCTCAAGTGAAGCAATTGATTTATAAGATTTCTGTAAATACTACCAATGTAGAATCATACATACCATTTATATAAGTATTTTCAGTACCCGCTGAAAAATTATCTACAAGTCAGTGTTACTTCCATTATTTTTACCCAAATTGAAATGTAGGAACTGTGTGGACGGCTACTACACATGCCTTCACGGCAATAGTGGGATCTGGTGTACTAACATTGCCATGGAGTGTTGCCCAGCCTGGATGGTTATCTGGTGTTCTTGTTCTTCTGCTATTTTCTTTTGTAACCTATTACACAACTACTCACCTTTTGGATTGTTATCGAGCTCCTGACCCTGTTCAATGGGAGTAAAAAAATATAAATATCATGATGCCATAAAAGCATTTTTTTGGTCAGCTCTATAGTTTTTGGTTGACTGATGGTGGTAAACCATATTTACCTTCATATGTCATAAGATTTCAATTAGAAGGTGTTAGATGTGGAATATAGTTCACGCCTGGTGCATGCAGCCAAGTGTATTTGATACAATGTTTTATTATGTGGACCTAAAGTAGTTAAAAGCCTAAGTGAACCTATTCATATGTATGTGCTATTTCACGTAAGAAGTAAGGGTTACTGTCTACGTGAGTTATTAAGAGTAAAGAATGGAAGGGTTAGCTTCAGTTGCAATGAGAGATTTGTGTAAGCTTTGTTTGTATTTCTCATTTGCTTCTCCCTTGTACTAAATAAAAATCACTCTCCCTTTGTCCGAGGAAGTAGGCTATTTGTCGAAACTCGTTAAAACTTGTGTGTTCTCGAATTTTGTTTGTTACTATATAGATATACATATATCTACATATCAAAGTATACGTCCGCTGCATAGAAACTTCATATATCTACAATTCTACAATTGGTATCGGAGCACCAGGTCTCAGGTTTTGGATTTCTTTAAGTTTTGTTGAGTACACAGAAGGTGTTTGAAGGAATTTCTGATAAGTCAGATCTTCCAGTTGTGTTTGTTTTTTCTTTTCTGAAAGCTACTTGTGTTGTGAATATGAACAAATCTAGTCAATCTGAAATTGTTCAAGTGTCAAATGAGGAGAAAATAGTTTATAATAAAGCGAGGTTAGAGGTAGATAAGTTTAATGGTACCAATAACTTTGGTTTATGGAGGACTGATGTGGCTGATGCTCTCGAGCATTTGGATTTAGAAGCATGTTTGGGAATAGAGAAGCCGGAAGAGTGGTCAAACAAACAGTGGGAAAAAAATCAGCGACTCTGTTTGGCCACAATCAGGGGATGTTTAGAAGCTCATATCAGAGTAAATTACCAACATGAAACCTCGCCAAAAGTGTTGTGGGAGAAGCTGAAAGCTAAATACCATGTGAAAAATGTAGAAAAAATGTGAACGGTGATTGGATTGATGATAAAATGGAATCCTGGGTCGCGAACAGTGATTCGATTGATGATGAAGAAAGAGAATTCTTGGTTCAGTTCTCCACCTTAATGACAGAAAAAAGGATTGATCAAATTCTATTGAGTGGCAAATAGAATCCATTTGGAAAGGAATTTGTACCGATTCAACATGAAGAAGGATGCATCTCTGACTGAGCACATAGATTCATTTAATAAGCTTTTAACTGAATTGGTCAATTATGATGAGGTCATACCAGATGAAGAAAATGCTATATGTTTGGTGAATTGTCTTTCAGCGAAATATGAGCCCGTAATTAAGTCATTAATTCATGGCAAAGACAAGCTTACTTATGATGAAGTTGTCACTGTATTACGCAGTGAAGAATTTTGTAAGATGGATAGAGATGATATCTCTAGAGAAGACAGTGGTGAAATTATTGGTGAGAGGCAGGAAAAATGACCGCAAGAAAAATATTGGCCAACATCGTGATAAGAGTAGAGGACACTCGAAAGTAAAAGGGAGATTAGCAAAAGATGAATGTGCTTGGTGTCATGAGAAAGGTCATTGGGCTAACGATTGTCCCAAAGTGAAGAAGCGGGACAAGAAAAAGAGAAGTGCAGCAAATGTGATGCAGTCCAACAAATATGCAAGTGGTGAATCAGATTTTTCCTTAATCGCGGTGTCTTCAATTCTCTTGGCAAAAGATGACGAATGAGTACTAGATTCGGGAGCTACGCTTCATGTGACTCCATATAGAGAATGGTTCTCAAGTTTTATAAAATTTGAAGGTGAAGTATTGATGGCAAACCACCATTTATGTAGCATTGTGGGTATTGGAAGCGTTCGGCTAAAGCTGCATGATGGGATAATTAGAGAATTGAAAAATGTGAGATGTGTGCCAAGCATGAAAAAGAATTCAATTTCTTTAGGAATGCTTGAATCAAAGGGACTCGGACTTGATTGCCAAATTGGAGTTATGAAGGTGATTTCTGGAGCTATGGTTGTCATGAAAGGTACACGTCGTCATAACTTATATTACTTGAATGGGAGCATAGTGTTTGGAGTTGTAGCTACAACATAACAAAGTGAAGTTATAGCTAAAGAAATGGCAATGCTATGACATATGAGACTTGCACATCCAGGTGAGAAGTCATTAAATATTTTGATACAACAAGGTTTGTTGAAAGGGGCTGCTGCTAGTAAGATAGTTTTTTGTGAACATTGTGTGAAAGGCAAGAAGACTAGGACTCATTTCAACAAAGGAATGCATAAATCCAGTGGTACTTTGGATTATGTACACCTGGATGTATGGGGTCCTTCTAAAAATGCACCGCTGGGAGGTAAGCATTGGTTTGTGTCTTTTATTGATGACTTTTCTAGGCGTGTATGGATGTATGTTATGAGACAGAAAAGTGATGTACTAGAAATATCTGTGAGATGGAAGAAAGCAGTTGAGACTCAAACTGGAAGAAAAATCAAAGTGCTTCGTTAAGACAACGGTGGAGAGTACACGAGTGGTCCATTTCATAAAGTATGTCAAGATGAGGGAATCAAAAGACATTTCACTGTTAGAGGAACACCACAGTAGAACGGAGTTGCAGAAAGAATGAATCGTACATTGTTAGAGAGAGTACGATGTATGTTATCAAATTCTGGTTTGAGCAAAGCATTCTAGGCTGAAGCTGTTACGTATGCATGTGTCCTTATCAATCGGTTGCCTTCATCTGCATTGAAAGGAAAAACACCTATGGAAGTATGGTATGGTAAGCCTGCATATGACTATGATATGATTCATGTATTTGGTTGTCCTGCTTGGTATCATGTGAAGGACAATAAGCTTGGTGCATGTGCTGTTGAGTCAATTTTTGTTGGCATGAAGAGTGGAGTAAAAGGATTCAAACTATGGAATCCTGTTGAAAAGAAGACGATTATAAGTAGAGATTTTACATTTAATGAAGCTGCTATGTTGAAGCCAAATGATGCTAAACCGACGGAGATCAGCAGCAGCAGTCCCAACAGCCCCAAAAACGTGCAATGTGTAAAGTTTGATGTTGTAACACAAGCTTCAGATGACACTATTCCAGTTCAACCTGTTGCTGAAACGACAAAACCAGGTGCTCAAATTGATGGAAACGCAGCTGACCCGAGTAGTGCTGATGATTAGAAAATGAATCAGAAACAGAGAGGAATGTTCAGGAATCAATTGCTACTAGCAGACCAAGAAGAGATATTAAGAAACCAGGTTGGTTTCGAGATTGTGTAACCTATGCTCTGTCAGTTAATGATGAAGGAATTCCTGAAAAATATACACAAGCTATTCATAGTGTTGAATGTGAGGAATGGAAAGAGGCCATGCGTGAAGAAATGGAATCTCTTCACAAGAATGACACTTGGGTTCTTACCAAACTACCTAAAGGTAAGAAAGCGATTGGATGTAAATGGGTATATGCAAAGAAAGAAGGAGCAAAGAAAAATGACATACGTTACAAGGCAAGACTAGTGGCAAAAGGCTATGCTCAAAAGGAGGGAATTGACTATAATGAAGTATTTTCTCCGGTTGTGAAACACTCATCCATTCGCATTTTGTTAGCCTTGGTAGCACAATATGACTTGAATCTTGTTCAAATGGATGTAAAAACAGCGTTTTTACATGGAGATTTAGAGGAGGAAATCTATATGTCTCAACCAAGTGGATTCAAAGCTTCCGGTGGAGAGGATCTTGTGTGTAAATTGAAAAGATCATTGTATGGATTGAAACAATCTCCGAGACAATGGTATAAATGATTTGATCGTTCTATGTTAGATAAAGCATACACTAGAAGTCACCATGACCATTGTGTTTATTTAAAAAAGCTAAGTGATGGTTCTTTCATTTATTTGCTTTTATATGTAGATGATATGCTTATTGCATCGGCTTGTAACTCTGAAATTGAGATGTTGAAATGCAGGTTGTCGACTGAATTTGAAATGAAGGATCTTGGAGATGCTAAGAAAATTCTTGGTATGGAAATTCGAAGAGACAAGATGAATGGGAAAGTATGTCTATCTCAAAAGGCATATTTGAAGAAGGTATTAAAGAAGTTTGACATTAATGGGAGCACCAAACCAGTGAGTACACCTTTGGCTGCTCATTTTAAATTAAATGCAACTATGTGTCCTTCTACCAATGATGAAATTCAATTTATGGCAAATGTACCATATGTTAATGCCGTGGGAGTCTTGTATGCAATGTACACGACCTGACATTTCACATGCCGTGAGTATAGTCAGTCGTTACATTCATGCTTCTGGAAAAGAGCATTGGAATGCAGTCAAATGGATTTTGAGATATCTTCTGGGAACTATTGATGTTGGTTTGAAATTTGTGAGAGACATGAACAACAATCATTTATGCGTTGGATATGTAGACTCAGATTATGTTGGTGATCTGGATAAGAGACGTTCCACTACTATATATGTGTTTACATTGGCAAGTGGTCCTATATTTTGGAGATCGATTCAGCAGTCGACAGTAGCACTGTCTACTACCGAGGCAGAATACATGGCTGTAACCAAAGCTTTTAAAGAGGCTATATGGCTACGTGGCTTGTTGAATGACTTGGGAGTAGTGCAAAATCAGCTTGTTGTGCATTGTGATAGTATGAGTGCCATTCATCTAGCAAAGAATCAAGTTCATCATGACAGAACAAAGCACATAAATGTGCGCTATCATTTCATTAGAGATGTATTGGCTGAAAATCAAATTTCGTTGGTGAAAATTGATACAAAAGAAAACCCAGCAGACATATTGACTAAAGTAGTTCCTAATGTCAAGCTCAAGCATTGTCTTGACTTGATTAATGTGCTTGATGTTTGATATATGACACCAGATTGGGTGGAGGTTCTTCGGAATATTATGAAGTCTCATTTGAGACATGTTGATGAACTACGGCAGCTTGAACGCTTAGGTACGTAGGCAGCTACCATTGGTGGTGGTGCAGCTGATTATGAGGCAATTTGGAGTTTTTTTTATCATCTCATGCTTTTGAGCATGATCTGAGGTGGAGAATTGTGGAATATAGTTCACTCCTGGTGCATGCAGCCAAGGGTATTTGATACAATGTTTTACTATGTGGGCCTAATACTAGTTAAAAGCCCAAGTGAATCTATTCATATGTATGTGCACGCAAGAAGTAAGGGTTACTGTCTAGGTGAGTTATTGAGAGTAAGAATGGAAGGGTTAGCTTCACCTGCAATGAGAGATTTGTGTAAGCTTTATTTGTATTTCTCATTTGCTTCTCCCTTGTGGTAAATAAAAATTACTCTCTCTTTGTCTGAGGAAGTAGGCTATTTGCTAAACCACGTTAAAACTTGTGTGTTCTCAAATTTTGTCTGTTACTATATAGATATACATATATCTACATATCAAAGTATACTTCCGCTGCATAGAAACTTCATATATCTACAATTCTACATTAGACTCATACTGATACGGGAAATCGTTAAAATAAGTTGGATCCCCAAATGCTTTTTCTTCTTGATGATGATCAAAATGATCCCCACTGCTGCAGATACAAGTGCTTTTCATGTAAGCGGGAAATATTTGAAGATACATTACCTAGTTATCAGTCTATGTTTAGTAGTTCGTCAGTTATACAACTAGCCAACAACATTATATAAATAAATGTATACATAATGGAGCATGTAATTAATGGTTATCTAATTTCAGCAGCAATGTATGATTACATGAATAATGGGGGGAGAAGAAAGAAACAGAATAATGGAGCATGTAATCACCTGCTATGAAAAATCACACCAAACATACATTTGAAGAGAGGGACCCTTAAAATCTTAGAGTGATATGAAAGCAAATGGATATTAAGAATGTGGATTTTGTTGAAAAAAACAAAAGGCTGAGATTACTTACTGTATCCATTTTCTGTTGTTTTTTCTCTCCTTCTTTCCCTTTTTACTTTTTGTCCTATTTTTAAAAGATTATCTAAACCCTTAATAAACATATATATAGCTTAATCCTTACCGTCCGTTACTAGAGTGAAATATAGAGACTGCCACCTGGAACTTGGTTGTACATTCAACATTTTGACATTATGACAAAAGTCCAACCATAAGTGTTTTTAAATTTTCTAATATTCACTTATTGCCTTAAAATTTTGATAACAGTGTTCATCTCTCCTTTAGTTATCATCATCTTCAAATTATTTCAAAAAAAAAAAAAGCATGGAAAACGATTGGGATTTAATGTCAATTGTAAGAAGTTGTTCGAAGATCAATAAAATGTCATCCGTAATGGATTCTCCAAAGCTTGTGTCTAAAATTTCCATAAGCCATGAAACTGCTCCTGCTGCTAGTTTTCAAAAGTTTCCAGTTAATAGCTTAACCATTTCTGGATCAGAAGCTTCACTTTCAGCTTCAGCCAAAGTTTTAGGTCTAGACGCACCAGTCCAACGTCTGCAGGAACAAGGGTTGGCACCTCCAACTCCAACTCCAATAGGTTACAAGACAAACACAGAAGAAAAGAAAATGTAATTTTTAATATATGTATTTTTCATTTTTTTTTTTTCTTCATTTTTTTCACTTTGGAAGTGGTAGATTTAGTTATTTACTAAAAAAATACCTGACTTTGCAAAAATGAAAATTATGTACTTCGTTAGGAGATGTAAGAGACAGCCCATTGAAAAGTTGATGATCATAGAAGTGAGGAGCAATTATAATGATACATGGTGTTGGCGTAAATATGGCAAAAAGTGAAATAAACATTCTCCCTTTCCGAGGTATGTCAAATTTGCTTAATTTTTTGTTCCATTTCTCCAATATCAAATTTGAAAGGTACCCATATTTGTAATAATTTGATATTTTAGATGTTTGAGCAGTTTAATTAACTGTAAATTTGGCAGAAAATGGGGAATTTAGTACTCAATTCTAAGACTTTTATTTTAGAATAAAATGCTTCATTTTGTGATAATCAGAAAAATAGGATTAAAAACAATTCCACACAGTAGTTAGGATAGGAAATCCAATTTACTTTTTGGAAATATATGATACTTTACTTCTTTTTTCTCTTGTTATTTTTGTTGTTTTGTTTTCTTCAGTTTATTTACATTTATAAGGTATTCTTTGACTCGGTAGATTTCCATATAACATTACATGCTAAAACGAATTATAGAAAATGTAAATTAAATTACTATTTGAAACTTATATTTTATTAAATGGTATTTAAATTAAACTGCTATACAATAAAAATACACGTGAATTTTCAGTTATTAAAAGAATAAATTCAACATGCAGCGAGTTAAAAACAAAGATATGGTAATGAATTTGTTTCCATGAAACAATGGATCATTATCTTTGTTATGTTATGAACAATTGAATCACAGTAATACATAGGATAAATCAATTTTATTGTCACATCGACGCATTAATAACGAATCTTTTGTTTTGTAGTGTTTCGAGCAGACCGATTAAAATTTATTTATTTCGACTATGTTTCTGGTAAACTTAGTGTTTTTGATTAAGTAATCAGAAACTCCTTTAATTCGATCCAAAATTTTCAATTATCTTTTTTTTTTCATACCTGAAAAAGTATGGGTCTTTCAAGTGTTGTTCTGGATGAACAGACATTACTATAGGTGCAGCACAACAAAAGAATGCCAAGCAAAAAAATATGTAGAAAAGTCGATGCTAAACCCAGCAATGCAAAAAATAACATATAAAGGAGAGCACAACCATCCTATACCAACAACCCGCAACTCACGAGCTAGAATGCCTCGTAATTCTGTGCTGCCAACTCCCATGCAGAACAACACTGCAGTGAAAGAAGGCTGTAATGAAAATTCTAGTGCGCTTCTTAATGTCGATTTGGACTTTTCTTGGGACCCCGAAATGGTTTCTCTTCTAGATGATGATCACAACGATCCCAAAGATGATTTGAAGAATACTTATACTGATGTAGGTTCAAGTGCTGCTCATTTCAGTGCCAATATTTGAAGATACATACATGACTATCAGTCTATGTTTAGCAGTCCCTTAGTAATATATATAACTACCAACATTATGTATATGTAGTCATAAGATAGGAATGCATAATCGCATGCCAGTAAGGGTAGAGGGAAGAAATAGGATAATGGAGCATGTAATTATTTATTACCTAATTCACTTTCTTCCCTTTGTTTTTCGTAAAATCTTGTTGAAGTATTTACGGTAGTAAAAAATTGTATGTAAATATGCATCATTTAATTTTCATTGTTCAGCTTTTGCATTGTGTATTTAATTATAAACGGAACTGATGCAGAGCATACCTTAGCTCGATCAAGTCGAAAGTGCCGGTCCTTCCCCTTGTATCGCGATGCCTTGAATCGCCTCTGCCTCTCCTTAAATCACGCGGCCATGAATCGCGAGCGACTTATCAATGTCGCGACTCAATATGAAGCTGAAGCCATGAGTCGTTGCCGATCCAAAATGAAGCTGAAGCCCTATGAGTCGTCACCGAGTTATTCGCAGCAACCCATGAGTCGTCACCGAGTTATCGAAGCTCACATGAGACGAAGCCGAGACAGCTATGAGTCGCGACCGATTCAAACCCTAAGTCGCGAAGAAGAAACTCGCCCATAAGTCGTTGCGAGATATACTGAGTCGCTGATGATATTGCTAAGTCGCGGCCGATCCAGTTGTTTTTTTTTTTTGAGTCGCGAAGATAAAGCTCCAGTAAGTCGCGAGAGATGCTTTTCAGCCTTCTGCTTAGTCGCGAGTTTTGTTGAATCGTTACCGAGTCATCTTTAAGTCGAGATAGATAAGTCGTTGCCGAGTCAATACTAAGTCGTGTACGGTTTGCATTGTAATTTTCTTAAGTCTTTTGTGTTGAGTCATAAACCCTATAAATAGGGATGTAATGTCATTGTAATGGTGGTTGAAAATTAAATAAAAATTTGGTTTGTGCTTTGTGCCTCCATCTTAAAATTGGTAGTCGAGTGTTAACTCTTATCTCCACTTCGGCATTCGAGTGCGCTCGAATCAACGAACGTTGAAGCCAATTCGCGGAATCAAGTGCGCTTGATCAACGCTCAAAGAATTGTAGATCTTTCTTCACGGAATCGTGCGCGATCAACGTGATAGAGATAGCTAGAATTCGGTATCTTCGGATCAACGAATTCGGGCATTACAGGATTATCAATTCATCGATTGCTACATTTTCATCGTTATATCGATTTTCTGTTCATCCGCTGCGCCAGGAACATACTTAAGTATAAATGGAACATCTCAATATCTTGATGAAGAAAAAAAGGTGATGCCCGTTTTGGCAAAAACATATATTACTTATTAGAAAAACATGTGCAAAGATATTTATACAAATCAGCGTATTTCATACTTTAGAATATCTTCAACATACACATTTTAATTACATCTTCCTCACAGTACATAATTAAAGGATAACCAGAATGAGAGGAAATTTTAACAATTGGACCACATGCTTGTCAAAGATATAAGACAAATAGTTTGATGATGTCTTTTGCAAGTACAGTCAAATAGTTCAATTTTGATGTTCAAATAACCTCGGCTACACAACATTTGCAGTTTGAAATTATCTACTAGGAAACTGCACATGATACATTTGAAAATATAGAGCATGGTGGTCATTATAAAATAAAATTAGAACATATTTTGATGTAAACTTGATATCCAATTTGTCTAAAATTTGAGTTATGCATGATGATAATTGGTATTGTCTTCCAAATAATATTCCTACTAATTAAAATCATTCGACAATTGTAGTCAGAATACCAGTTAAGTTATGATTGGTAACAGATTATTGTGTGACGTAATAATTTTTAGGGTTTTTAGGATTATGATTTGCATTCTCTCTCTCTCTCATACTATTTTGATCCATGACCAGCTTTTGAAATGTAGTTCAAACAGTTGGGCATTGAATTATTTACAAAAGTTAACAGGAGCTTATTATACATAAAGCAATTTTGCAAAGCTAACAAAATTTGACTTCTGCAGCATAGAAAATAGAAATTTACCCAAATCTTTTTGTCACTTTGTGCCCAATTAATTAACAAGACGAAGACATCTAATTAATTAGCAGAAACTCTGTCTCCCATTACTTTTACCCTAAGCTAAGCTGTACTAGTATTGCCAAAGGCAAATGGTTTTACATACCATATATAACAGCTCGAATGATCACTAACAGAAAAAGCTTCTACTGGGTAATAAGATTCTTTGCAAACCCCAGCCTTTGGTGATAATAAATAAGCACTGCTGATGTTCGTAACTGAAATTTCACCTTAAATTTCTCTGAAAACAATTGATACTAATATGTTGGCATCGTATATCAAATTCATTATATGAGATACCGATGCACCGTGCTTCTTTTTTCTAATTAAATGAACACTATACCTACTTTTTCTATTAAATTTCTTGAAATGTAAGCGCATAATTTATCCTTTTAATAGCAGTTTATTTAGATATGTTATAATAGCATGTATACTATATGGTTTACGAATGTAATGAAAATTTTGGACTTTAGTTTAACATACATAATTTTTACTGTATTTTATTATTTTTAGAAAATATTTGGTATTTTATTAGCAAATAAGTTCTTGCACATTAGAACAGATGAATTTATTAAATCACAAAACTTCAAACAAATATTGTAAAGCAACATTGTACAAAAATTATGGAGGTGCCTTTTTTCAGCGAGCAACATATTTTCGATAATATTTTGAAACCAAATTTAACTGAAAAGGAGAATTTGACGAAATGACAAGCTTGAGCCCAGTTTTTGTTTCTTGACCCTGTAGTTTAAAATTTGGGCACAATGGCACATATCCATCTCAATTAGGCACAAGGTCACAAAGTCCCTATCTTTGTCGCATCTAGATTGTTGCCACCCCCAATTATTGTCGTCCCATCGTCGTACCCCAGTCACTGCCTCTTCATCCCAACCCATGTAGAAAATATGTTCTCATCTAGCCTTTAGCATCCCCTAATCGAGCCATCTAATCTAATCACATTGTTGTGTTGCCTCACTACTTACTGCACCACCTCAACTTCCTGTCTCACCACGCCACTATTTTGCACCGCCTCTTCACTCTCTCATTAATTATCAACAAGTAAAGTAGCTTATTAAATAGTTCACAAAAATAAAGTAAAATTGCTACATAAAAAATTATATATATATATAGGTAGAATTTAATAACAAAATATTATATTCAATTAAAATATAATGCTAAAAACAACATGAACGAAAAATAGTTATAAATAAAAAACTTGAACTAAAAGTTCATAAATGTATTAAAGTACATATATGCACAATAATGATGACATTTAGTGTCCACTTCATATAATAAATACAAAATCTTATAATAAATAATAAAATTCTTATTTAGTGTCCACTTCATATAACAAATACAAAACTTGTAATAAATAGTTCGTAACTTACACAAAATTAAGCGTATGCAGGACATAGGAAATTCTTGTCTTTCCTACATCCTAAAATAGGGCGTGGGGAAGGCCTAGTAATTTTCTACGTCATGCCTATGTCAATATATTTTTGCAACCAACACTTGATAAGTTGTAGGAATTTGTTACGCATTTCTTACCCCATTTAACTCTGCATTTGGAAGGCATAGGAATTTCCTATGCATTTTTCCATTAACTATGAATATTGTGTTGGAAAAGCATATGGAATCCCTATGCCTTATAATTAATCATCATACTTTAATAAATAATAAATGTTATTTAGGATAAATTCTGTATTTAGACCAAATTTGTAAACGAATTACAACAAAAGACCATATTGCAAACTATTTATAAAAATATACCAGTTTTCGCCACGTTGGCGCCACGTGTGCTGGTGACATCTCAAATGCAGCCAGTACACGTGCATTGGGCAAAAGTAGATTGGTGTTATTTGAGATGCCGCTCGTATGCGGCATTTAAAATGCAGCCTATTTTTTTGCTTTCTGTCATTTTCCAGCCCATTCCATCTTTACTTTCGCACTCTCCCTTCTCTCAACCTCTCTTCACAAAAAACCCGAACCCACTTCCTCAATTCATCAAAAATCAAATTTTTAAATTAAAAAACTACTTAAATCTAGCTAGAATTTGAACAAGGAATTAGCTATAACAGGTATGTTTTTTTGAAAACCTTAGTTCAATTTTTTTCTCATTTGTTGTTTGGTAACAAATGATAATAGGTAACTAGTTGACCGAATAAATTGTAGAATGACTCCCAACTGTGTACCAACGATCTGTTATTTCGATGGCAAATTGGTTGTTGATGAACTTAATTGTGGAAAATATGTCAGTGGCTCGTGTAAGCCAGTTAAAGTGTTGAAATGCTGTAATTTGATGCAGCTGAAAGAATAGATTTATAAAGCTAACTACTAAGATAAAATCTGAAGGACATAGAGTTTGTGTGTAACTGGCTGACGGACTTAATATCGAAAGACATTAAAATAGCCGATGACGATGTAGAGCTAATATTTTCAGCGACATCGAAATCAATTGAGTTGTTTATTGGGAAAATTAGGCGCTTGCAAGTTGAAGAACTAGTATGAGAACAAGAAGTTAACAATGTTATTGAGGAGCATCGAAGAACGATTGAGCCAGTAAATATTAGTCGTGGAAACGCATCTCCGAGTTTCATTAATCCGACCATGATAGCGATGTACGGTCAACAACAAGGCCTATATGGACATCCTCCGTGTATGACCTATCCACATGGCGTTCCGTATACGTACCCCTATCCAAATCAAGACAGCATTATGCATTTGCTTGAAAGGTGAAACATTTATTTATGAAATTTAGGTCGTATTGATTTGGTAGTTGTGCGCTACTTAACTTTTTTTTCGCTGTATATGCAGTTGTATTCCTTGTCGAGCAACACTGCCTACTCCTACTGGACAATCACAATGCCATATGTCTCAATTTATGTACCGTCCAAGTTATATGATCTTAGTCAAAGGTATGTATCATGAAGAATCAAAATTTGATAGGTAGTAATTACAATACTAGTTTTAAAGTAATACATATGTTTGAATAACAGATTCCCCGTGCAGGATATTGCTACGCAATCTAATGCTGATTTGGAGAATGTAAACGTAAACGCAAACAACGAAGATGTTGATACTGAGATGGTCAGGGATGAAGCTGAAGATGTCAATGACGAACGCCCTATTAATAGTATGGATTCAGTGAATATGGTTGAGAACGACATGTTGTGGATAGGTAATATGCAAGTGAACAATGATCTTGCGAACTATGATTTCCCGGTTGAAGACAATATTTCCGAAGACAGTGATGAGATGGAAATGGAAGTTCCTTTGGATGATGATTTGTGCAACGCACAAATTATGGCAAGGTCAATCGTTGCAAATCTTGAGTTCAACAACGAGCTGTTTTCAACCGTAAGCGTTCAGAATGGATTTAAAGTTGGTTTGATTTTCGAGACGAAAACCAAGTTGTTACAATAGTTGAGAGAATGGTCGATTTGCGTGTCGTTTCTTTTAAAGCAATAAAATCAAATAAAACCAAATACACCGCCGTTTGTAATACATATGCAAACTGTCCATGCAGAATTCATGCAGTTGTCTCAAAAAAATCAGAGCAGAACTGGTGGATTGTAAGGAAATATCCTAGTGAACACATTGTGTTAACCCAACGGTGGACTCCACTCACAAACAGGCAACGTCCAACTTTGTAGTGGCAAAAATATTACCTTTTGTGAAAGCCGATCAGAACATTACAGCCGGGATGGTACAAGTTTTGATGGAAGAACAGTTGTTCATGAAAATTAGTTATATGAAGGCTTGGAGAGCTTTGAGTAAGGTGGTGGAAAGAATTTATGGCGATTGGGCGGAGTCTTATAGCAGTCTAAGGCATTATTTTGTTGAAAGAGCTAGATCGAACTCAAAAATGTTAGACAAGTTACGACCGATGATTATGGAGTCTTCGATCGAGCTTTTTGGGCCTTTGGACCTTTTATTGAAGGATTTGTTCATCATCGTCCATTGTTATGATTGGTGTGACACATTTGTGCAGGAAATATAAAGGGGTACTACTTGTGGCCACTGCTGTTGATGCCGATGATCACCTATATCCTTTAGCGTACACAATTGTAGAGTCTGAATCCGGGGATAGTTAGGGTAGTTTTTTGTCTGCATGCGACCATTCACAGTGTTAACAATCGACGAATTACATTCATTTCAGATCGAATGAAAGGAATACCATCAGCCATGGAATCGAAATGGTGTTTGCCACATAAACATAGATTATGTGCTAGACATTTTAAAGCTAATTTTCAAGCTGTAGGGTTTAGAGAAAAACGATTAACCGGACTTTTTTATGCTACAGCTTGTGCTGCGGAAGAAGCCGAGTACATCAGAATACATGAAGAAATCAAAACTACAAGCATCAGGGCTCACAATTGGATAGAAAGGGGTTTGGAAGCGCACGAGGAGAATTGGGCATTGTGTAAAGATGACGGCAGTCGATTTCATGTCATGACCACTAATTGTGCAGAAAGTTTCAACGATCTTCTTAAAGGAGCTAGGTCTTTAACTGCAAAGCTTTAGTTGCACGCACCTTTTTCAGGTCGGTTGATAATTTTTGTCAACGAAGAGAAGCGGCAGCAAAATTGACTTCCCGTTGAACTTCGAAGTGGGAAGCCAAGATCATTGAAAGAGCTAACGAAGTAGGCATATAAGTATAATTCGATTTAGTCAATCTGAGTGACAAGTTGTGCACTATTTCGGTGACGAGTTCAAAGTACTAATCAACAGTAACAGTTGCTCTTGTACGTGCAACATCCCTCTTTTAGAGAACCTACTGTGTATGCATGTTATGGCCGCATGCTTAATGGTTTCTAATCGAGCAAATAGAGCCCATCACGGCTATGCCTCAACATGGTATTCCACAATGATATACCTGGCAGCTTACACCCTCGAGTTTCACCCGATACGAGATAAACGCTATTGGAGTTCTAGTGACAGTCATTTGGTCCTACCTCCGGTAACTAACTGACAACCAGGACGTCCACGTTCAACTAGAAATAAAGGTACAATGGACAAGATGCATACCCCTAAAGGAAATAAGTGCAGCAAATATGGTGTCGTTGGTCATAAAAAAAATTGTTGCAATAAAGCAACTTAATGCTTTTGTTTTATTTTTCTTGTAATCCTAATTCAAATGCATTCTAGTTTGTCTGAGAACAATTGTTTAAGTAATCCGATGTTGTACGTAAAGTTTATTCGACGCTTACTTATTTTTTCGTTAACATTACAACGCAGAGTGTATTCAAAGTTTAATGTAGACTTAATCACAAATTTGAATACATTGGTGAGTATATAACAGAGCAACATTTCAAATGCCACTTAAGTGCGGCATTTGAAATGCTGCGTGTGGCGGCATTTGAAATGACGCTATGGGCGCCTTTTGAGATGCCGCACGTTGGCGACATTTGAAAAGTTACTCTGTTGCTTATATTTTTTTTCTATATTTTTGCAACTATCCCACCCACACCCTAACTTTACCAAATTTATTTCATCAAAAGCTATAGGTTTCATATTGCTATGCTACTCTCGTTCAATTTCAACAATTTGCAACTACCCCTCCACATATTTCAATTCAACATTGTCGCGTCAAAGGTAAGCATTATACTTTTCTCGTTCAATTTCAACAATTGTTTTCTCGATGTATTATTTGACTGTATTCATAAGTGTATAATGGACAGTTGGGAAATTGATGACGTAACAATGATGAAGATATACGACAAATTCGAACAAAACAAAGGAAAGAGGATTTCAAGTGGCGGCAACCTTAAAGTTGATTTTGTACCAGACACAATTTGAAGAAAAACCCCCGGTTGTGGATAGTGGAACATCACATGGAGAAGTCGCGGCTGATAGACCGGCCAACAATCGCTCCATGCACGTCTTTTAAGTGTCCTTGGTCGGCGAAATCGTGCAAGCTCAAGCTCTCATGCTACATGTGTAGTTTGTGACTGTGGAGAGTAATGCGAAGTAATCGTTTGTAGAAATGATAGGAACGCTGGACTTCGTTTCTACCGCTGCGCTGGATACAATGATGACAAGATTCATTCGCATTAAGTTGAATTGCTATAATTTTTTAAGTGGCTCGATCCACCACTGTGTTCTAGAGGGGTAGAATATACTTTAGAGATGCAAGCGGAGGTTGGTCATTTGGAAAAGTTGAACCTTGAATACCGAAACGGATTGTTGGTTCATGGGTACAAGTATTAGGCGTTGTGGCCACGTCGATCATTGAAGGATAATTGAAATGTAACGTAATGATATTAGAAACTTGTGGTGTGATGAATAAATGTCTAAAAAAATTGCGCAAACTTATTGAAGCGTTATTCGAATAATATTTATATGTTCGAAGTATGTTATGCCTGGTTGAACTCTGTTGTTTTGAAAAGTCAGTCTACATGCTTGCCAAACCTACAGAAGACGCACACCACACTGTGGTATCTGAAATGACGCCTGAGAAAACCAGACCGCGGCATCCGAAATGCCGCAGCTGTCGACATCCCCATGCGGCATTTCAAATGCCACTCCACATGGCATTTTAAATGCCGCTCCTAGCGACATTTCAAATGCTGCCCCATGCGGCATTTCAAATGTTGCTCCGTTACTTACTCAGAGAAACTACAAATCAAAAACAGCATCAATATTTCGACACTAATGTAAACAATTTTCTGAACATTGACTACTATAAATTTCTGAGCTCATGACTACATTTAGCATCAACAAATACAAGTCTACAATCAATAACATTCACACCAAGATCGAAAAACTAGAGTCACTTCTACAATCACACCGACAAACAATTGTCTACATTAGTTAACAATCAAACATCCCAAACAAACAAATAGAAACCATGATCAATAAACACTGTAGTCAACATCTCATACAAACGATCAGTTAACACTACAGTCAACCGATACTACAGTCAACAAATAAAAACCACGGTCCACTACGATTAGTCTAAAATTTCATCTCAAAATTTTTAATTCCCGAGGAGTTTTCTTCTTCAGTCTTCTCGGCTTCAGCATGAATTCCTCCTCTTCTAGTGACAACTCTTCACTGCCCTCCTCTTGCATCCTTCCGTTGAGGGTTGCGATGGCCTAACGGGTTATGCTTGTTGGGAAGATATCGCTTCGAAACTCTCGCCCTCAACTTTCTTCCTTCTTCCATACTTTCTCTTCGGGAAGAGGGTCGGTGGAACTACAGCTATGTCATCATATGGTGCGGGAGGGGCAATATCCTTGATAAGTGGTGGCACGGCAAGAGGAGGAGGAGCCAGAGGTGGGATGGACCTTGACATCTTGTTCTTCGAAAAACAGGATAATAGAATTTGTTTGATCGAGAAGCATTTTGCCTTGCTCTTTTCAGGAACCTCCTCCGCAAGCTCGTCGATAATGTCCACATGATACATACCATTCACCTGCATATAGTAGAAACTATTATGAGTTTCATAAGTACTATACAAGTTGTCAATATTAATACGTACGACATTCCGTTCTAGCGAAGCTCGTGGAGTGTAAGATGCCACCTCTTTCTCGGGTTCTTCTGCTCGTCTTCGTAGCACATAACGACGAGTGATATTCCAATACCAACTAAGATACTCCTCATCGGCCAGAGTGACTTTTTTCTCATCTTCCCCAGCTATGAAACGGTTCTTCCATAGCTCAATCATCTTTTCAAACTCATCTTCACCGTATGGAAGCATGTAATATGGAGCAGGATATAGTAGGTGCTGTTGAAGACCAAACCGTCTCATGACTCTGTCTGGCAGATGGTATGCTAAATCTCCGAAACAAAAAATAAGTCTTGCTCGTCATAATGGCTTGTCCACTGTACAAAGTGCCGGAAGAGCCTGATGGTCTGCATCAGAATACAGATTTCATGTTACTGCATTATAATCTAATACATCAAACTCCTTCCGGTAGAAGGCTAAATTGCGTCTGGGGGTCATTTTTGTACTCTTCGGACCAATCCACCTGTAATAGCAATATGTTATAGGAAGTATTCAAATTTACCGTATCAATACAACAACGCTAATAACACTATTTAACCTTGCTCCATATGGCTTTGAATTGTCAATTATTTGCGTCTTCATAGAAATACGACCAACCAGAAGGTAGTTTCATGTCCCAAGCTACAAGTGTGAAACTTAATTTTAGTTACGGATTTATGAAAAACTCAAACATGCAACAACGAAATACTATGTCCGCACCTCAAGTAGAGTCATACAACCTCCGACGGATCGTTGTTTGACCAAAGTGACTATCGTAAGCTCCACATAGGTGAATGCTAGCACCACACTATCCCATGAGTATTGCCGACATGAATCGAAGTCTTCTAACAATGGAAGCCATTGAAAGGCCACTCTTGTTTTCGATCGATCGCAAAAAAGACGTTGCGTGATGACATGCAATATAATAGCACGGGCGCGCTGGGCAATCTGCAAAGGAGAGGCACGACGAGGAATATCATCGGCCAACTGCTCCCTATACCACGTGGCCACTATCAACTCATTTGCGCACCTCACGTCTTTTGGAGGAGCTAATCCGAGCAAGGACTCACACAATTCCATATAATTTCTTGAAAAATCCAATTTTAGCATGGGATCCCCATTAATCGGCAATCTGAGCAATACAGCTACGTCTTTCAAAGTGATTGTCATCTCAACTACTCTAAGATGAAATGTAGATGTCTCCGGTCGCGATTCATCGATCAGAACCATCAAAAGATTCCGGTCGAGCTGTGTATATCCCAACTTATTGACAACACCAAATCCAGCTCTGTCTAACAGTAACAACACGCCTGGATGTGCTTACATGACGAGCTTTAATATGGATGAATGGTCAATGAAGCTATACGGCTCAACCCCCTATCGATAAATAAAAACAAATGAAAGCAATTATGGTAATTACCAACACTTTGCAGAAGTGATGACAAATTATATGATCTTGTATCTCCATCATATCGATGTTGTTTGTGCGGTGTTGAGGTTGGAGGTAAAGCACACTAGGATCGATCGGTCCAGGCGTCATTGCGTCATATTCTACCACAATAACATTACATAATCATAGTCAACTTCATTGGGTATACGAACATAGATTTTCAATTATACAACTTCATTGTACACAATAAAAAACAATTAAACATGTGCATCAGGTGACAGCTCAACTTCGTCGTACTATACAACCATAGATTTGCAATTATAGAACAATTTTAGCCCTAAACCCTAAATTTAGAAAATGACAATTAGAGACGAAATCGATAGATTTCATACCTATAGGATGTGCTTGAGACAATGATGAAGCCATAGTTCAAATTCTAGCCAGATTTAAGCAGTTTTTTATTTGAACATTTGACTTTTGCTGAATTGAGTAGATTCGGGTTTTTTGTGAAGAGAGGTTGAGAGAAGGGAGAGTGAGGAAGTAAAGGATGGAATGGGCTGGAAAATGAGAAAGAGCAAAAAAAATAGACGGCATTTTATATGCCGCATACGGACGTCATCTCAAATGCCGCCAGTCTATTTTTGTCCAATACACGTGTACTGGCCACATTTGAGATACCGCCATCACATGTGGCGTCCAACGTGACGTCCAGCATGGCAAAAACTGGTTTAGTTTTGTAAATAGTTTGCAATATGGCCTATTCTTGTAATTTTTTTACAACTTTGGCCTAAATACAAAATTTATCCTTTTTTATTATATATTATGCACTCTTCTGATTTATAATCGTATAACACTTATTAAATATTACAAGAATTTGAAATGTAATTTTTATATATTTTTATTACTTGTAAAGATACATAAGAAAATTCCATGAGTGAAAAAGGAAAAAAATATGTTAGCTATTTTAAAATTCAATCGATCGTCTGTTAGACATATGGACTTTATTATCATATTTTGAGGCAAATAGTTTTCCTAGGTTTAAGTTATTTGATTTTTAATGAATCGAACAATTTACAGTTAAGGCACATAGGTAAATAATCAAACTATGTTCAAAATGACATGATATCGTATATTCAAGCATTTTTGACGACCCTAATGAGTTTGTACGGTCAAATTTGGAATGAATAAATGCGAAAAAAACGTTTAGCTCATAGTAGTTGTGTGGGATAATTTAACCTAATTATACGTACACACAAACATATATATACACGTACACATATGTATTGATCGAACGGTATTTTAACTATTATATACATCTGTACAATGATAATACCATCGATGTGAGGGCTGTTGAATTAGATGAGAGAATGAGGCTTTTGGATGTATTAAGAGCATACAAAACTAGGTTTCAACAACTTTAGAGCCAAATATCTGGAATGCAAGAGGAGGTGAGAGTGAAGTGGGGTTTCATGCAGCACTAGCATGATGTGGGTTGTATTCGAGTTATTGATTATACCAGGACATCTTAGCTCGATGTTATTGTTTATGTGAGCCACTGGACTAGATGTTGGATATGTATTTTTTTTCATATTATTGGGATGTGTTTGTGGCATTGGATATGTGTATCTTATTTGTTGTGTTATTGGATAAATGATATTAATTAATTATAAATTTTTCTATGATGATATTTTGTGACGACCCAACTTTTTACTCCCAGAAAATCGCATCATCTTGAAGAAAGAAAGGGATAGAAAGAGAAGAGAAAGAAGAGAAAGAAGAAACAACACTAAATCTCAACAGTGGAACGAATAAATTATATTAATAACATAAATATTTATATAATATATAATATCAATCAGAGATACACATCATACACATCACATATATTAGATAGTTATAAACACCTGTCTAGTATTTGCAACTTAATACAAACACAACACAGAGAACACACAGCGGAAACTATATATCTATAACCAAATCTCTACAACCAAATCTCCCAGAATAGATGATTCTAAAACCAGAAATAGATCATACACGTACTCCCTCAGAGATACGTGAAACACATCGAATTCCAGTTGTCCAAACTGGCAATTCAATCCAGAAAATCAAACACTTATCCATAACAGAACACAGAAAAATCCAAAACATCTCGAAGCTAGCTTACCCAACCTTACCAAAATTTATAGCTCCTAAAACGAAGAAATTTATCCAAAATCAGATCTCCGACTTCAGATCCACAAAACTCTTCAGACGATCTTAGGCTACCTACCTCCTACCTGATCAGCTCAATCCTTGCTGATGTCTTAAGAAATAAACTGGACCAAATCCAATCCACCAGAATGATCCTCCCCGATCAACCAAGATCAAGAACAAACTTCCACACACAACCATCAGAAGAAAAAAAAAACTTCTCCTATCCGGAGAAGAAAAGCAGATGCACTACCAAACTGCTTCCGCTGCACAACTCTGATCTGGAGTAGAAAAGAATGCTGATGAAGAACACAAGCACAACTGGACAGCATAACCAAGAAGATCTTTGATAACCTAGAAAAAACTCAGAAGTTCCTCCAATCCTGAGTTGCTTCAACAAACTCCATCTCAAGGAACCAACCTTCAACTAGTTGAACCATCGGTACCACTTCTTGGAATCCTGGTCAATAAGAAAACTGAATCTCTAGATGCGGACAAGCACTGACTTCCCTGGAGACATCCAGAAAAATCTCTAACAATCCAAGAGAATACTCTATTATCGCCAATCACTTTTGCGATTAATCCAAACTAAAATCCAAAGAAAACTGTCGTCTCTTTACTCATCAGAACAACTTATACTGGTCTAGCCAATCCATCGAAGAAATGGATTCTACTCCACTGCTTCTAAACTCCATCTCCAGAAAACTGCTAAGCCAGAAAACTCTGCCGACACACAGAACACTCCGAGCAGCACTGTTGACACCAATGCCAAAGAATTCCTATTCCAAAGCTCTTCGAGAAATTCGGACTTCAAACCAATCAGAAACACCCTGTTGAACTCAGCCACAACACCAAAGCAGACTTACTCCTTTAAACTTGTTCCCAAGAAATTATCTTTGGAAACATCCATAGTCACCGCATCTCATCACACAGTTACTATTTCCTGAGGTATCAAGATACAATTACTCGCTTCTGCTCAGCCAACAGATCCAAACTCTACTCATTCAACTTCAAAGATGAACTCCGAACCTTAACAGGTTACCTTCAGAGATCAATGAAGTCCTTACACCACTTCAAAGCTCACTCGAGACGGTATTAGGTCTACAGTCTCGACAGGTACACTTCCAACCTCAAACATACAAACTCCAACCAATGGCAGTCGTGTTATACACACCACTACTCCAATCTACCTTTATATCCCATATTGGAAAACCCGAACAAGTAGCCCAATAGATAGGTAGAAATAAATAAATATATATAAATATATTAAAAATTACAAATGCGCTCTCTCAAGATAGACACCACTCCAGAGCCTAGGTATTCACTCAACCTAATGCTCTGATACCAACTATGACGACCCGACTTTCTACTCCCAGAAAATCGCATCATCTTGAAGAAAGAAAGGGATAGAAAGAGAAGAGAAAGAAGAGAAAGAAGAGAAAGAAGAAACAACACTAAAATCCCAACAACGGAACGAATAAATTATATTAATAACATAAATATTTACATAATATATAATATCAATCAGAGATACACAGCATACGCATCACATATACTAGACAGTTATAAACACATGTCTAGTATTTACAACTTAATACAAACACAACACAGAGAACACACAGCGGAAACTATATATCTATAACGCAGAAGCCTCCTGCTCCATTGCTCCTCCAATATTCATCAAAGCCAACCTGAATCCCTTGGCTACTCGTAAAAATTTGAGTACCCAAGAGTTTAAGAAAACAAAGATAAACTCCGGGTCAGACATGGGTCTGGTGTGAGCAACAGGTTAAGGTTGCTTAACTTTTAAAAACCATTTGAAAGAAAGGTACCACGTAAGACTTCCCACACATAAACATGGAAAAGTTTTTATCTTATGCTAACCAAAACATTTGATAGGAAATCCTGTGATATTATAGTGGTGTCTAGGGTTTTCAAGTAAATATGAAATAGCCAAAATTGTTACATTATTAAATTCCAACTACTAGCCACAAAAGTGGGTAATACAATCAAAACCGTTGGCACTTATTGGATTGTGGATTCCATACAATGGCAGGACTACTAGGGTACCCCCCGTCACAGTACGTGGCCTATATCACCGTACCGAGGAGTACGCCCGCTCCCCTGCAACACAAGGCCGGAACCATTCCTTACTGAACAGTTCCGAACAAGACAACCCCGTAGTTGTTTGCAACCAACTGCCCACACAGCCGAATATAAAGGGACTTCTAGACAGAGGTAAATCTCGCTCTCCAATGGGAGCTACCTACGAAGCCTTGCTGCACCTCCCCTGTTTTTTCCATTCCCGGTTGATGAGGCTTGAGGTTACAATTACCTTTAGAGAACACATCTCTTAGAATGCTCATCGTCCACCTGACGATGTTCTGAAAGCATTCAATCCATACAAGTTCATTCCGAGTTCGAACGAAACCGAAGGCATTATCTCGTTACACTCATTTTGGAATCACCCTCAGAGTTAACGACGATAACCCTTGCACTCTGAATCTTCATCTTCACCTGAGATTCACGACCTATCGTTAATTTGGATCGATGTGGTTTTTGGATATCCAAATATGGAAAACCGATCCCAGTCTCATCGAAATCCAAAACGTGTCTTTTAGGTCCAAGTTGTTTTAAAGTTTGAAAACAATTCAATTCAATATTATCTATATACACACAGATAGATAATTCACAACATCATAATAGGAAATAAACTTATCATCACAACAGATAATCCGTATTATCACCCCAAACAGATAATTCATATCATCAACTCAATACAACCATATCATTCAAATCACACAATATTACTTATCTCATGACTGAGATATCAACCATTCAAGGTAATCAGTATCAATCAACATTCATAAGAAATGACTTATAAATCATCATTCTACAATTAATTTAAAATGAATTAAATTAATTACTAGTTCCTTAATTAATTTAAAATAAATTAAATTAATTACTCATCCATATAAATCTTGCTTACATATTCCTTAATTAATTACAAATCAATTAATTAATTACCCTCAAATAAATTATCTTAATTAATCACCTTGATTAATTATTCTTTAATTACATTCAAGTAATTAATCTTTAATTAATTTCACAATTTAATTATTCCAAACCAAATTTAGTAATTAACCTGTAATTACATCATCAATTAATTAATTATAATTAATTACATTAGTCCTTAATTAATTACGTTAATTAATTCCTACTTTGATTAATTGTTCTTATTAATCAATCCTTAATTACATCATTAATTATATAAATTAATGATCCCAAATTATTTATAATTATCCTATTTAAATTAATTATCAATTATCCATATTGATTAATCACTCATGATCAATCACATTAAATAATTAACTTAATCAATTTTATTTCTTAATTATCTTCAAATAACTCAATTATCAAAACCCAAATTAATTATACTAAGTAATTAATTATTAATTACTTACTTTAAGTGATTATTCAACATACTAATTACATATTAATTACACAAAGTAATTGAATTCCAAAACTCCTCCATTATCCAAGTATCCTTTAATTAAATTACATCAAGTAATTTATCTTCTTAATTACTTCACTAAGTAATTATTCATTTTTGATTTCATTGGTAGTTACTTCTCAAATATATCAGTGATAAATTTAAATTAACTAAACTTAATTAATCAACTTAATTTACCAAAATAAAATTAATTAATTACAATTAGTAATAAATTTCCTTAATTACTTTTATTAAGTAATTATACTTAAACAATTCTCAAATGATTATCTTTAAATTAATCAATACAATTAATCATTAAAATTAATCACATTAATTAATTATAAAATAATATTAAGTTAATGACCTTCATTAACCAATAACAAAACTTTAATTTACTTTTCCAAAGCAATTAACTGAATTAATCAATATTAATTCTTAATTTATTTATAAAACTCATTAGTTAATCTTTAATTATTAAATTAATCAAGTGACAATCAAAAACTTAATTAATTATTTATTTTCTTGATTAATAATTTTAAATCATTAATTAAATTAAATCAAATCTTATTTAATTAATTGATTTCTAAATTACAATTTAATAAATTTTAATTAAGTTACCTAATCCTTTAATTAATTAAATAAAACCCTTAATTATTTAACTAATTAACCTAATTATTTATTAATTAAATTAATTAATTATAAACTTAATTACCTTGATCAATTAATAAATTATTAAGTTCAAATCAACTTAATAATAATCATTAATCTTATTAATGATTTAATTATCACTATCAAAGTAATTTAAAAATAATTTGCTTTTAAATTTTCTCTAAATTCTATTTTAAATTAAAATTAAAATTAAATTAACTTTAAACTTAAACAAGATTTAATTATTAAAAACCTTTTTAAAGAATTGCTTATCTCCTAAGGCAAATTTAAAAATAGTTTTTAATCCATAATCAATTTAAATAAATTTAAATTATACTTTAAATATTCAAGTGGTTTTAAAACATTTATATTCAAAAACTATTTTTATTTCCACTAGAATTTAAATCATGTTTTGAATTCAGATTCAAAAATTTAAATTTAAAATCCTGTTTAAAATCTCATTTCAAATTTATAAAAACACATGTTATAAATACTAAAATATTCAAACTTGATTATAACACTTGAATTTATCAACTTATTTCCTTTTGAAACTTTCAGATTCAAATTTCAAATTTGGATTCAGGGTTGCAAATCCAGATTTTAACTTAAATTTTAAATCTTGTTTTAAATCTCATTTTTTTCAGATTTATAAATCATTTTATAAAACACCGTACAGGTTTTAGTCTTTACATATTTTATTACTGCAAAATCATTTATTTAAAATCTGGAATTCAAATTCATTTGAATTCATAATTTAAACTTGCTTCAAATTTAGGTTTAAACCTACTTTACTTCCTTTTAGTTTAAATTTAGTTTTAAAATTTTAAAAACCTAAAACTGACAGGTTACAGAAACAAAACCCTGAAACTAATAATACCCACTCTGATTTTTCTTCGAGTAAAACTTCCCTCAACTTTGAGCAATCTCTCAAATGACCCGAGCAGTTACTCGAGTACAATACCCCCACCCTTTATTCTCAGATCATCAGAAAATATGAGCTCCGTGCACATGCACGGTGGCTCTAACATTACCGGCCAACTCCTACAACATCAACACATCATAAAACAACTTCGCGTAACATCACAAACATCAGATCATCAATAACAATCTGCAACCCAAATTTGAGTGATCAACCTAAAATCTGGTCATGATCCAAACCTGGAGCATCCTCGATTCCAAATTTTCGATCACCAGAATACCTACCTCTCTGGCTGCAGCTATGACGATAACCATTCTTCCATTTCCCTAAATATGGAGACACTCGATCAATCCTAGACCACGAAATGATCAAACTCCCAGTCATCTTCAAAACTAGGTTTACAATCTTCGATCCTCAACCACAGCTGTCATGATGAACCATTCGCCTATCTGATAATTTTGCCGAAGTGCTAGATCACTCTTCTTCCTCCAACATAAACCCTAACCATTCCAAGCTTCTTTAATACCAGAGGTAACCCAAAACCCCCCTTTTTGATTAACTAGAACTGCTCCTTAGATTAATTGTTAAAAATTATGATTTTGGGTTTAAAAATCATGTTTTCTCATCAGTTTTCAGATCAAAAACTTAAATTAATGAATTAGGGTATTTGAATTTTTACAAATCTCATGTCTTCCTGACCCTTTTGGGTTTCCAGAGCAAGTTAAATTTATTTTTAACTTAATTAAATTTTTAAGCTAAATTTTATGATTCAAACAACTATTTATGTTTGTAACCTAAATCATAAAAATGGCTAGATTCCAGAAGTAGGTGTTTAAAAAAAAACGAGTTTAAGCAAGAAATAGAGGGGTCAAAGATGCTAGCAAACATGCACACCTCTCATTCCAATATCTATAGATAATTCATAGATATATATACACGAACCTACTTATCACAAGTCATACTCATCACAGAAATAAATCATGCAACCCTGTTAAACTTAAATTATTTAACAAAATGTTACTCACCTGTTTATCTTCAGAAAAACAGAGCCATATTTTTCCCAATCTTGAAACTGCAATGCTTTAGCTTCCTATCCAAAAATTATATGCATGCAAGCTTTTAAATCTTTAAAATTTTGAAAAAGAGGCCGACTTCAACTCCAGGTTGCTAAGCTGATGATTTCCAGAGAAATGTGGTGGTCTTCAGGTTGTAAAATAGAAATGCAAACTTGATTTTTGCAGAAATTTGAAATTGCATGTTGATCTTCTTTGAGTAATTTTTTTTAGATATGTAAACACTAGATTTTCAGAGATGAAATGCAGGTGATCAACAGATTGATTATATGCAGGAATTGATTTGAGGAATTTCAAATTTAAGTGTAATGTTTTCTTCTTTGTTTTCAACTAGCTATTAATTTAAAAAAAAATGAAGTGAAATAAAAATGTTAAGGGCTGAAATAAATTTTAATTAAAATAAAGAAAAGATCAAACACAAATGACACTTGTCATGTTGCTATTTTTTTAAATAAACACATGTAGCTTAGATTAGTAAATTGTTAACACTTGTCTTTTATTTAATTTAGTTATATTTCTAAATGTTTATAAAGAGTTTTCTTAATTTATTTTATACTTATGTGAATATATATGAATTTCCTATTAAAAGTAAAGGTAATATAACAAATTATAAATTAAAACTTATACAAATATTTTTTTAAGGAATCTATCAATTTGAATTTCAAACAAAATTCCAAGTTCAAATTGATCCTTTGAATTTCAAATTAAAATCAATTTATTCAATTTAAAATGATAATATTATTTTCTTATTTTAATTCTTTTTATATTAATATATTATAAATATGGCTTGAAAATAACAATTTAACAAATTTTATATGATTTATAAAAAGATTATAAATCACTTTTATAATCAAATGGATTTAAACCATATGCTATTTTATAATTTAAACTTATATAAAATATTCTCAAATTATATTAATCAAATAATATTTAAAAAGAAATAAAATCAACTTTTATTTAAATTTAAAATAAAAATTAAGCTAAGATAAATTTTAAACAATATAACATTTATTTTAAATATTTCAAACCATATAATTATTAATTTAAATAATTTTGAAAAAACTTAAAATTAATTTAAAACACAATTCCCAATTACTCAATATATTATTAGAATTTAAAAACAAAACTTTATTTATTTATTAAATTCCAAAACAAAGATTATCTATAATATATATACATTATAATTAAAATCATTTATTTAGTTTTTAAAAGATAAAATCACAAATTAAATATTTATTTATTCAGATTATTAAACCAATTCTTATGTTATTAATCAACTTTCATCAAATCAATTTAATTTTATATAAAGATTATTAAATTGTTATTGTCAAAAAATCCGGGATATCACATTCCTTCCCCCTTGAAAGAATTTCGTCCCCGAAATTTAAAACAAAGGTAATTTAATAACCTATTTAAAAATATTTTTATTTCAAAACACAAGCATATATCAAACATATGCTAACAACCATAGCAATCAATTCATCCAATCAAACAAAATTAACTATCCAGACAAAATTTCGGATAGAGTTTCCTCGAGTTTCCCAAATAAACACCGGGATACTCGCTCTATAAAACCCAAACAATCAACTCTACTGAGCTACAGAACTCCTACTCATCTAGATCTACAACTGAACAAGACATCAGACTACTGACAAGTCTAACTCTACAGCCAAATCTCCCAGAACAGCTGATTCCAAAACCAGAAATGGATCATACACGTACTCCCTCAGAGATACATGAAACACATCGAATTCCAGTTGTCCAAACTGGCAATTCAATCCAGAAAATCAAATACTTATCCATAACTGAACACAGAAAAATCCAAAACATCTCGGAGCTAGCTTACCCAACCTTACCAAAATTTATAGCTCTTAAAATTGAGAAATTTATCCAAAATCAGATCTCCGACTTCAGATCCACAAAACTCTTCAGACGATCTTAGGCTACCTACCTCCTACCTGATCAGCTCAATCCTTGCCTATGTCTCAAGAAATAAACTGGACCAAATCCAATCCACCAGAATGATCCTCCCCGATCAACCAAGATCAAGAACAAACTTCCACTCACAACCATCAGAAGAAAAAAAAAACAAACTTCTCCTATCTGGAGAAGAAAAGCAGATGCACTACCAAACTACTTCCGCTGCACAACTCTGATCTGGAGTAGAAAAGAATGCTGATGAAGAACATAAGCATAACTGGACAGCATAACCAAGAAGATCTCTGATAACCCAGAGAAAACTCAGAAGTTCCTCCAATCCTGAGTTGCTTCAACAAAGTCCATCTCAAGGAACCAACCTTCAACTAGTTGAACCACCGGTACCACTTCTTGGAATCCTAGTCAATAAGAAAACTGAATCTCTAGATGCGGACAAGCTCTGACTTCCCTGGAGACATCCAGAAAAATCTCTAACAATCCAAGAGAATACTATATTATCGCCAGTCACTTTTGCGATTAATCCAAACTAAAATCCAAAGAAAACTGTTCTCTCTTTACTCATCAGAACAACATATACTGGTCTAGCCAATCCATCGAAGAAATGGATTCTACTCCACTGCTTCTGAACTCCATCTCCAAAAAACTGCTAAGCCAGAAAACTCTGCCGACACACAGAGCACTCCGCGAAGCACTGCTGACACCAATGCCAAAGAATTCCTATTCCAAAGCTCTTCGAGAAACTCGGACTTCAAACCAATCAGAAACACCCTGTTTAACACAGCCACAACACCAAAGCAGACTTACTCCTTTAAACTTGTTCTCAAGAAATTATCTTCGGAAACATCCATAGTCACTACATCTCATCACACAGTTACAATTTTCTGAGGTATCAAGATACCATTACTCGCTTCTGCTCAGCCAACAGATCCAAACTCTACTCATTCAACTTCAAAGATGAACTCTAAACCTTAACAGGTTACCTTCAGAGATCAATGAAGTCCTTACACCACTGCAAAGCTCACTCGAGACGGTATTACGTCTACAGTCTCGACAGATACACTTCCAACCTCAAACATACAAACTCCAACCAATGGCAGTCGTGTTATACACACCACTACTCCAATCTACCTTTATATCCCATATTGGAAAACCCGAGCAGGTAACCCAATAGATAGGTAGAAATAAATAAATATATATAAATATATTAAAAATTACAAATACGCTCTCTCAAGATAGACACCACTCCAGAGCCTAGGTATTCACTCAACCTAACGCTCTGATACCAACTGTGACGACCCGACTTTCTACTCCCAGAAAATCGCATCATCTTGAAGAAAGAAAGGGATAGAAAGAGAAGAGAAAGAAGAGAAAAAAGAAACAACACTAAAATCTCAACAGCGGAACGAATAAATTATATTAATAACATAAATATTTACATAATATATAATATCAACCAAAGATACACAACATACACATCACATATACTAGACAGTTATAAACACCTGTCTAGTATTTACAACTTAATACAAACACAACACAGAGAACACACAGCGGAAACTATATATCTATAACGCAGAAGCCTCCTGCTCCATTGCTCCTCCAATATTCGTCAAAGCCAACCCGAATCCCTTGGCTACTCGTAAAAATTTGAGTACCCAAGAGTTTAAGAAAACAAAGATAAACTCCGGGTCAGACATGGGTCTGGTGTGAGCAACAGGTTAAGGTTGCTTAACTTTTAAAAACCATTTGAAAGAAAGGTACCACGTAAGACTTCCCACACATAAACATGGAAAAGTGTTTACCTTACGCTAACCAAAACATTTGATAGGAAATCCGGTGATAGTATAATAGTGTTTAGGGTTTTCAAGTAAATATGAAATAGCAAAAATTGTTACATTTTTAAATTCCAGCTACTAGCCACAAAAGTGGGTAATACAATCAAAACCGTTAGCACTTATTGGATTGTGGATTCCATACAATGGTAGGACTACTGGGGTACCGCCTGTCACAGTACGTGGCCTAGATCACCGTACCGAGGAGTACGTCCACTCCCCTGCAACACAAGGCCGGAACCATTCCTTACTGAACAGTTCCGAACAAGACAATCCCGTAGTTGTTTGCAACCAACTGCCCACACAGCCGAATATAAAGGGACTTCTAGACAGGGGTAAATCTCGCTCTCCAGTAGGAGCTACCCACGAAGCCTTGCTGCACCTCCCCTGTTTTAGCCATTCCCGGTTGATGAGGCTTGAGGCTACGATTACCTTTAGAGAACACATCTCTTAGAATGCTCATCGTCCACCTGACGATGTTCTGAAAGCATTCAATCCATACAAGTTCGTTCCGAGTTCGAACGAAACCGAAGGCATTATCTCGTTACATTCATTTTGGAATCGCCCTCGGAGTTAACCACGATAACCCTTGCACTCTGAATCTTCATCTTCACTTGAGATTCACGACCTATCGTTAATTTGGATCGATGTGGTTTTCGGATATCCAAATATGGAAAACCGATCCCGGTCTCATCGAAATCCAAAACGTGTCTTTTAGATCCAATTTGTTTTAAAGTTTGAAAACAATTCAATTCAATATTATCTATATACACACAGGTAGATAATTCACAACATCATAATAGGAAATCAACTTATCATCACAACAGATAATTCGTATTATCACCTCAAACAGATAATTCATATCATCAACTCAATACAACCATAGCATCCAAACCACACAACATTACTTATCTCATGACTGAGATATCAACCATTCAAGGTAATCAGTATCAATCAACATTCATAAGAAATGACTTATAAATCATCATTCTACAATTACTTTAAAATGAATTAAATTAATTACTACTTCCTTAATTAATTTAAAATGAATTAAATTAATTACTCATCCATATAAATCTTGCTTACATATTCCTTAATTAATTACAAATCAATTAATTAATTACCCTCAAATAAATTATCTTAATTAATCACCTTGATTAATTATTCTTTAATTACATTCAAGTAATTAATCTTTAATTAATTTCACAATTTAATTATTCCAAACCAAATTTAGTAATTAACCTGTAATTACATCATCAATTAATTAATTATAATTAATTACATTAGTCCTTAATTAATTACATTAATTAATTCCTTCTTTGATTAATTGATCTTATTAATCAATCCTTAATTACATCATTAATTATATAAATTAATGATCCCAAATTATTTATAATTATCCTATTTAAATTAATTATCAATTATCCATATTGATTAATCACTCATGATCAATCACATTAAATAATTAACTTAATCAATTTTATTTCTTAATTATCTTCAAATAACTCAATTATCAAAACCCAAATTAATTATACTAAGTAATTAATTATTAATTACTTACTTTAAGTGATTATTCAACATACTAATTACATATTAATTACACAAAGTAATTGAATTCCAAAACTCCTCCGTTATCCAATTATCCTTTAATTAAATTACATCAAGTAATTTATCTTCTTAATTACTTCACTAAGTAATTATTCATTTTTAATTTCATTGGTAATTACTTCTCAAATAAACCAGTGATAAATTTAAATTAATAAAACTTAATTAATCAACTTAATTTATCAAAATAAAATTAATTAATTACAATTAGTAATAAATTTCCTTAATTACTTTTATTAAGTAATTATACTTAAACAATTCTCAAATGATTATCTTTAAATTAATTAATACAATTAATCATTAAAATTAATCACATTAATTAATTATAAAATAATATTAAGTTAATGGCCTTCATTAACCAATAACAAAACTTTAATTTACTTTTCCAAAGTAATTAGCTGAATTAATCAATATTAATTCTTAATTTATTTATAAAACTCATTAATTAATCTTTAATTATTAAATTAATTAAGTGACGATCAAAAACTTAATTAATTATTTATTTTCTTGATTAATAAATTCAAATCATTAATTAAATTAAATCAAATCTTATTTAATTAATTGATTTCTAAATTACAATTTAAGCAATTTTAATTAACTTACCTAATCCTTTAATTAATTAAATAAAATCCTTAATTATTTTCTTAATTAACCTAATTATTTATTAATTAAATTAATTAATTATAAACTTAATTACCTTGATCAATTAATAAATTATTAAGTTCAAATCAACTTAATGATAATCATTAATCTTATTAATGATTTAATTATCACTATCAAAGTAATTCAAAATTAATTTGCTTTTAAATTTTCTCTAAATTCTATTTTAAATTAAAATTAAAATGAAATTAAATTTAAACTTGAACAAGATTTAATTATTAAAAACCTTTTTAAATAATTGCTTATCTCCTAAGGCAAATTTAAAAATAGTTTTTAATCCATAATCAATTTATATAAATTTAAATTATACTTTAAATATTCAAGTGGTTTTGAAACATTTATATTTTCAAAAACTATTTTTATTTCCACTAGAATTTAAATCATGTTTTGAATTCAGATTCAAAAATTTAAATTTAAATTCCTGTTTAAAATCTCATTTCAGATTTATAAAAACAGATGTTATAAATACTAAAATATTCAAACTTGATTATAACATTTGAATTTATCAACTTATTTCCTTTTGAAACTTTCAGATTGAAATTTCAAATTTGGATTCAGGGTTTCAAATCCAGATTTTAACTTAAATTTTAAATCTTGTTTTAAATCTCATTTTTTTCAGATTTATGAATCATTTTATAAAACACTGTAAACATGCTTTAGTCTTTACATATTTTATTACTGCAAATTCATTTATTTAAATCTAGAATTCAAATTCATTTGAATTCATAATTTAAACTTGCTTCAAATTTACGTTTAAACCTGCTTTGCTTCTTTTTAGTTTAAATTTAATTTTAAAATTTTAAAAACCTGAAACTGACAGGTTACAGAAACGAAACCCTGAAACTAATAATACTCGAGCCCACTCTGATTTTTCTTCGAGTAAAACTTCCCTCAACTTCGAGCAATCTCTCAAATGACCCGAGCAGTTACTCGAGTACAATACCCCCACCCCTTATTCTCAGATCACCAGAAAATATGAGTCCGTGCACATGCACGGTGGCTCTGACATCACCGGCCAACTCCTACAACATCAACACATCAAAAAACAACTTCGTGTAACATCAAAAACATCAGATCATCAATAACAATCTGCAGCCCTAATTTGAGTGATCAACCTAAAATCTGGTCATGATCCAAACCTAGAACATCCTCGATTCCAAATTTTTGATCACCAGAATACCTACCTCTCTGGCTACAGCTACGACGATAACCATTCTTCCATTTCCCTAAATATGGTGACACTCGATCAATCCTAGACCACGAAATGATTAAACTCCCAGTCATCTTCAAAACTAGGTTTACAATCTTCAATCCTCAACCACAGCTGCCATGATGAACCATTCGCCTATCTGATAATTTTTCCGAAGTGCTAGATCACTCTTCTTCCCCAACATGAACCCTAACCATTCCAAGCTTCTATAATGCCAGAGGTAACCCAAAACCCCCCTTTTTGATTAACTGGAACTGCTTCTTAGATTAATTGTTAAAAGTTATGATTTTGGGTTTAAAAATCATGTTTTCTCATCAGTTTTCAGATCAAAAACTTAAACTAATGAATTAGGGTATTTGAATTTTTACAAATCTCATGTCTTCCTGACCCTTTAGGGTTTCTAGAGCAAGTTAAATTTATTTTTAACTTAATTAAATTTTTAAGCTAAATTTTATGATTCAAACAACTATTTATGTTTGTAACCTAAATCATAAAAATGGCTAGATTCCAGAAGTCGGTATTTTTAAAAAAAAACTGAGTTTAAGCAAGAAACGGAGGAATCAAAGATAGTAGCAAACATGCACACCACTCATTCCAATATCTACAGATAATTCATAGATATATATACAGGAACGTATTTATCACAAATCATACTCATCACAGAAATAAATCATGCAACCCTGTTAAACTTAAATTATTTAACAAAATGTTACTCACCTATTTATCTTCAGAAAAACAGAGCCATATTTTTTCCAATCTTGAAACTGCAATGCTTTAGCTTCCTATCCAAAATTATATGCATGCAAGCTTTTAAATCTTTAAAATTTTGAAAAAGAGGCAGACTTCAACTCCAGGTTGCTAAGCTGATGATTTCCAGAGAAATGTAGTGATCTTTAGGTTGTAAAAAAGAAATGCAAACTTGATTTTTGTAGAAATTTGAAATTGCATGTTGATCTTCTTTGAGTAATTTTTTTTTGATTTGCAAACACTTGATTTTCAGAGATGAAATGCAGGTGATCAACAGATTGATTATGTGCAGGAATTGATTTAAGGAATTTCAGATTTAAGTGTAATGTTTTCTTCTTTGTTTGCAACTAGCTTTTAATTTAAAAAAAATGAAGTGAAATAAAAAAGGTTAAGGGCTGAAATAAATTTTAATTAAAATAAAGAAAAGATCAAACACAAATGACACTTGTCATGTTGCTATATTTTTAAATAAACACATGTAGCTTAGATTACTAAATTGTTAACACTTGTCTTTTATTTAATTTAGTTATATTTTTAAATGTTTATAAAGAGTTTTCTTAATTTATTTTATACTTATGTGAATATATATGAATTTCCCATTAAAAGTAAAGGTAAATAAAACAAATTATAAATTAAATTTTATACAAATATTTTTTTTAGGAATCTATAAATTTGAATTTCAAACAAAATTCCAAGTTCAAATTGATCCTTTGAATTTCAAATTAAAATCAATTTATTCAATTTAAAATGATAATACTATTTTCTTATTTTAATTCTTTTTATATTTATGGAAAAATTATATATTATAAATATGGCTTGAAAATAACAATTTAACAAATTTTATATGATTTATAAAAAGATTATAAATCACTTTTATCATCGAACGAATTTAAACCATATGCTATTTTATAATTTAAACTTATATAAAATATTCTCAAATTATATTAATCAAATAATATTTAAAAAGAAATAAAATCAACTTTTATTTAAATTTAAAACAAAAATTAAGCTAAGATAAATTTTAAACGATATAACATTTATTTTAAATATTTCAAACCATATAATTATTAATTTAAATAATTTTGAAAAACTTAAATTTAATTTAAAACACAATTCCCCAATTACTCAATATATTATTAGAATTTAAAAACAAAACTTTATTTATTTATTAAATTCCAAAACAAAGATTATCTATAATATAAATACATTATAATTAAAATCATTTATTTAGTTTTGAAAAGATAAAATCACAAATTAAATATTTATTTATTCAGATTATTAAACTAATTCTTATTTTATTAATCAACTTTCATCAAATCAATTTAATTTTATATAAAGATTATTAAATTGATATTGTCAAAAATTCTGGGATATCACATATATAATGATATTATTACCTATTTGGCACAGCTATTTTGGCTTTATATGATTTTTTTTAATGGTTTGTGCTGGAGGGATGAAAATGCAGTAGAATTGTACAAAATTTCTTGTTGACATCTATATGGCGTTAGTGCGACAGAGGAAAATTCAGTTTTGTGTTATTTAAAATGAGTGAAAAGGGCATAGAGAATGCATTAGTAAATATTAGGCATCATCATGACGTCGGGAAATCGACAAAGGGAAGACTTGGGAAATAGTTATAAAATTGTAATAAAGGTTGGCAGGTTAGGACTACGTATCTTCGCTAAATGTGCCCGTATTAGGATATAGTTTCATAGGTACGGCACCGTTAATTTCCCGATGCTTTTCATAGGCAAGGCATTAAGTTTTTTTTTTTGCTACTTTCTTTGTTTCATCTACATGTCTACTATCACTCAGGAGCCTCATGCACAAGGTTCCACCACCTTGTTTGTTTCATCTACACTTAGCATTGGCTTAGCGTCAAGAATCGTTTTTCCTAGCCATGCCGAAGCTAAGTCTCAGATGGTACAAGGAATTTGTATTCTAGTTTATTAAATCGACTTGTGTCTTTAAATGTGTACCTTTCGAACTAAATTCTTCTATTAGTTATAGAAAACACATACAAAATATTTTGTCCTGACATATATATTATAAATTACATAAGCCAATTATATGTCTTTAAGTGATGCATTTGTTTACAATTTGCGCTTTTCTTAAATATGAATGGATGTTCTGTAATATGTCGTTTGTCAAATAACTTCAGTTTTTACTACTATCAAAATTTATACAACTTTTGAAAATATTTTCAAATATTGCACAAGGTCTTTTAAAAAATTATCCAAGGTAGCTTTTCATACCGTGTTCTTCAAAAGTAGGAACTAGAGAAGAATTTTCTTTTGACCATGTAAAAAATAAGAATTTCATACTCAAAACCTCGATTTTAAAATATATAGCATGATGATAGTAATATAATTGAACTTGAAACTATTTCCAATTAAACTATGTAAGATATCCAATTTTTCTTAGCATTTAAATTTATTAATTATTTAATTTATCCTCTAACATTTTTCCTTGCTCTTCCAAACAACGATGCATGAATATTAGTTGTTATGATTAGTAAATAGTCTAAAAAGAATGATTTAAATATGTTATTAATTTGCAAAATTATTTGTTCCGAGGAGCAACTTTTAATATTAGTGAGGTGCACATAGTCAGTTTTTAACCTAAAATGTGGTTGATAACTTAAACTTGTTCTTAGCAAAAACATTTGTATTTAAAAAAAACAAAGTGCAAAACGTTATAAGCAAAAATAACTCTTTATTGTTTACTAAAATAGACAGTGAATAAGTAAGTTCATTGATTCGAGTCCTAGCTTTGTCAAAAAATAAAATTTGTGTTTTTAGCTTGTGTATTTTTTAGTAATTTTACTATCGGTAAGTACATCTTTTAGATATTTATTACTCACGATTTACTATTACATAGACACATATTATATATTTTTTTAATCTAATTCTCTATAGCCATGAAAGAAAATCTTTTATATATACCATTATTTTTTGAAATAAATGGTAACCAGTGATAATTAGTATAAAAGAAAGAATTCCATAATTTTCTAATAATATGTTTGTTCAACAATTTCAATGTAGTTTTCGATTAACTGAATGAACATTTTATTCCGGTTTTCGTTTTCTTGGAGGAAAAATAATTTTCTTATATTGAATTCTCTAAAAGAAAGTTGATGATGAACCATTCTGAATTCATAAAAATATTTTATGATGACTCATTTTTATATTTTGAAAGTACTTTACTTTGTTTAATTAAAAATTAATAGGAAAAAAAGTTATTTTGTTTTGAGCCATTTGCATTTATATGAAGAAAAGTACCTCCATCGTCATTTTAATATATACATGTCATCTATATAATGGTTTTTTATCAAGATAATAATTTAATCAATACTACAAGCAAAATTAAGCGGCTATTTTCAGAACTCATTATGTATTTAATTCAAAAGTACTTTTATATACGTGTACATATGTCAATGATTATTAAATCAATGTCATGATTATAGCAACTGGCATTTAGAAGTTTGACTCTGAAATTATAACATTTTGCATTTGTCGTATATGAATTTTTCATATTTATGTTGTTTTCTATATACACTTTGCGTGTCATTTGTAACATTTATTTTGCCTTTCACATGTAAAGTGCACATCAAATATTTTTCGTTTCACATAATTGCTTTCTTTGTACTGATTTTTATTTTACTTTCATGGAGCACTTGCATTTGGTACTTGATACATAGTATTTTTCAAAATCAACAATATTTGACCACTACAGCTTTGGAAACAAAATTTTAGAGAAAGTATTTTCATTACTTTGCGTCAAGTTAATTACTAGGTAAAGTTATTAGTGAGTGGAAACAACTTTTACTATTAGATCAATCAATGCAAGAGCTTAATATATTATGAAAAGCGGATAGCTTTTCATATCTAAATGAATAGTGTAACTTGGTGTGTCAATAAATCACATGAGGATTTGTTCAACCCCTACCTTGATTTTTTTGCAACTTAAAATTTTTTATTTTGTGTTTAGTCCATTTACGCAATGGATTGTGGTACAAATCCAAATCCAAATCTTGAAATATCCGCAGATTATAAATCATATCAAAATCTTAGTCATAACCTAACAAAACGGTCAACATATATGCAATATACTACTTTTATCAGTTTACTTATGTAACTAATCATTCGAAAAGATTGATTTATGTTAGCTTCCTTAAGTCTATGTCAATTATCGAGTCTTGTTCACTTTTGGCTTGTAGTTTTTAGTATTCTACATTATTAGCTCTTAACTTGCGCAGTTTAGTAATAGCTGGACTCTATAGATTGAGAGTAAAAGAGTAATCCTTTATTCAAGGAGAGAACTCGGTTTAATGTCTCATATTTCAAACCTAAGATCTCACAACCCATCTAGAGACCTTACTATAGAACTCTATAGCGAAATCAAAGTGCACAAAAATTGCATTATTAATTTCCAAGCTTATTTCTACATTTTAAAACAGCAAAAAAGTGTACTATGATCTAAAAATAAATTACTGTATACATTTAACTACATTTTTTATGCTTAAATGTTTAGACTTTTACAAAATTTGAAAAGTTTTATTTTAGATTTGTTATACCAAATTTTCATGAAGTAAGAATAAGGTTAACTCTAACATAAAAAGTTGTTGTGAAATTATCATATGGGTAAAAGGCTATCAGCTCTATAAAGCTATCAAATTGACAACGTACTATCAGCTTGATAAAGCTATCGAATGTACAAAGTACTACTGGCTCTATAAAGCTATTGAATATACAAAGTGCTATCGGCCTTACGAAGTCATCGAGTGTATAAAGTTCACGGTCTTATAAAGCCATTGTATGGATGAAGAGCTATCGTCTCTATAAAGCTATCATGTGTATAAAAAGTAAGACCATTGAGTCTATAAAAAAATGCTATCAAGTTTATAAAAGGAGATGCAATCAATCCATAAGAAGAAATGCTATTGAGTTTATAAAAGGAGATGTTATCGAATCTGTAGGAAAAGATGCTATAGTGTGCATAAGGGAAGGTGCTCTTGAGTATATAAAAAGGCGATGCTTTTAAATATATAAGAAGGAATGTTATTGTGTGTATAAAAGAATTAAGATTCTGTCGAGTTTATAAGAGGAGACGCTATTGAATCCATAAGTTATCATCGTTACAAAGATATGGGAATTCTAAAGCTCTCGGGGTTTGAAAATTGCTATCGAGGAGTAAAAGTAGAGACTCTATCGGAATTGTAAAATTTGTACACATGTCAACACTCAAGTTGGATAGTTTACAATGCTTCAGCGGAATGAATAGGTAATAATGAAGCAGAAAACTATCTCAAGAATGTCATCCTGCTCTTATCAACTCAAGGAAAATCACAATCAAAACTAGCATGGCTAATGCGACAAAGAGTTGCATCTCGAACTACAACGCAGAGTGGTGGATTGAATTGCAGTGAACTGAACTTAATCAACATTTTTACACAGATTTAACAGTAGATTTTTCTACCAATTTCAATTGTAAATTAAGTTTTTAGAATCCTTTAAACCTAATATTGATAAGTGAAACTGAAAAATCAATGACATAGCTATAAATTAGTGCACGATATCCCCAGAGTGTGAGGTTTACATGATACTCAATCATGCTTCCAGCACCATGAAAAAGTTGATCTCTTCGATACATAGAAATCACTCAACCTCATATTTCTAATAAAATACATACCATGGTAAAATCCAAATTAGTACATAATGGTATCAAAGATAGCGTTACAATTTACTTTTACCAGATGAGCATGAATAGCAGCTCTCACAGTATCATCATTTATCTATCTAGTAGCAACTTCATCATCCTACCAATGGTAAAATTAAGCCATGCATATCACATTATAATTGTTTAGGGGTGGTAGAGTATTACAAAGTACACTCATTTCTAGTCCTATGTGAGACATATATTAATGCTTAAAATCCAAAGTTCATCTCTAAAAGAAGTTTGTTTTTTCTTCGATATATATAACCTGTATATAAATAAAAATGAAACATATCGTGCATGGTACTGACTATTTTTAAGCTCAGGCCATGTAGTTACACGTCCTGGTTTCACCGGAGCTCTCAAAGGCCAGGTACGAACAAACTTTCTCTTTCTAACAGGAAATGGTTTGCTAGTCTCTCCTAATTTTCTAAAACTATAAGGAAATTTTATATTATCATTTACTATGGTAAATTTTCCATTATTGTAAATTTGTTTCAAGACTATGGTAGTAAGGCTCAAGAATGTGCATATGTTCAGCCCATCAAGTTCCTGATCTACAAGAGTACAAGTAATTAGATCTGTTTGTTCAATGTTTTTTCTGGTACAAAGTAGGAGATGATAATGCAGTAAATTTAAAATTACCCCTTCAACTCGGTCCAATATTTCTTGGCATTTATCATTCTCATTCTGTGAGCAATTCCAGTAAGTTCCATGAAATATGGTCTTAGTCACCTGCAAACATAGACTATGAAAATAAATATCAAAAAGTTTAAAATAGTGTTTTTTTGTTTCTGTTTACGGTACTTTGAATTAATAATCACTGCTTCTACACCTATCTTTTGTAGCTTTTAACAAATATGCATTAGACAACTACTAGTGTCAAAATTCAAAAGTTAACTATGATTTAAGAATATACAATTTAAAATTATATGTCATGTACTGTAAATCATAAAGTGTATATCTGAAAGTTCAGAAACTCGATACAGATCACTAGATATAAGTCCCATTTCACGAGCAAATGGAACAAGAGTATTCCCATCAAATACTTCATCGGTCACCCATATCAACATATACCCCTAAATGTTATAAATTAAAATGATAATATCATAGTCCTTTGTTCATTTTTAAGAATACAATAGATTAACAGTAATCAAGAGTTATCCCTGAAGTTCAATGCAGGACTAAAACCAGCTTTTAATTCCTGAGTAAACATCAAATAATAAATAACCAGTGGTAACACAATCTTTGTCGAATTATAAAATAATAATAATAATCATCATCATAATACCAATACTTAAGAATTCAGCATACATTTAGCAATTTCATAGGCAAGAGTGGGAACATACACTCCAAAATTTGATTTACCTTCAAAAAAAATCCTTTTGAAGGGACTTAGGGTATAGACTGAACCACTATTTGTAGTACAAACACATAAGAAATAATAATTAAGTATTACTGGTTTTTATCGCTAATAAACTTATACCATTGATATATGTAAGATTCAATCACCTTTAAAAGAAAAGCATGAGTGCCAGATGCTGTTTTCAAATCTCTGGTTTTGTAACCCAAAATATTATCTAAATATGATAATCCAACACCAGTAGGCGAGTCTAGTTAGATAACATTTGACACCCACATAATTGCAAACTATTTTTGGTCAAAACAAAAGGTTCATATTTTATAGTAGAAATAAATCGATAGTATTACAAACATAAGAATATAACAACCAGACTCTTGTCTTTGAATTTTTTCACTTTTTGAAGGAATACTGTGTATCAGCAACTTAACATGGTTAAAAGGCATATTTATGTTAAACCTCCATTAGTAGGGGGTTAATCAGAATTAAACATACTCTAAACATGTGAAGAATGCTATTCTTATGCATACCAAATGTAGTTTGACAATGAGGTTATTGCCTTATGGAAATTAGTTACATGTTAGACCAGCTATAAGGATTCAGATGCAGTTTGGCTCTGTCTAGCTTCTTTTCCAGCTTCAAAATCGAAAGGACATGTTGTATTGCCACAAGTTCTCAACATGTTAAGCATAAGATAGATTTTTAACTCTTTAATTTTCACAAAGATTACTGATATTATGGATCTCAAAACTTTCTAAAATAAAACATCACGATATGATAGTTTACTCACGCATGATTTTTTAACTAATTAAATTAATGTTAAAAATTAAGGTCGTAGTGAATGTTGAATGATCAGGAATACTTTTTAGTAGCAGCTAACTAGGATAAACAAGATGAAACTATTATGATTAAGAGCATTAATTAAGCCAAGTCACACAAGTAAGCCACCAAATCAATGGTTACGACAAACCAAAGTATTCTGAGTTCCTTAAAAATGATGGTTAACATCAACATGCAACTAATATGTTTTGATTGATCCAAATATAAATCGTAAGTAAAACTTCATGCATGTCCATTGGAAAAGAAGTTGCTTTTCAAAACAATTGATGTTTTATGAACTGGGGAAATATGGATATGTGCAGTGACATGTACAACAGATAATATTATTCTTATGTCATATAGTATTTTTCTATGTTCTAAAATGTTGCAAAAAAAAGCATTCTCGCATTAAATATTTACTAAATGGTGGAAAATAAACAGTTTTTAAGCAACTACAATGATTGGCATAAGTTTGGATGAATTTTTGAAAGGATAATTTTTGGTTTTAGGCTTCAGCAAATATCATATTTTGGTCTTAGGCTTTAGCAAAAACTAATTGCCAAACTAGGTCGCGTTTCGATTTTAAGTTGTATAAATATGGAGTGCGTAAGTGTTAAATTTTTTTCAACTATACCTTGCGCATTCCATAAATGCGCAAGCTATATTTAATGCTTGCACAATTATGGAGTGCGCAAGCTCATTTTTGAGCATCAAATAGACAGAGCACAGATCTGAGTTCATTTATCAATATTTCTACTTTCTTTCCCAAACCCTCCTCATTTCCAAATCCAAACCCATTTTTCTTTCATATCCAAATCCACAATCACCTTTTATTCAAATAGTTGCTAAAATATATATGGAATCATCTTCTTCACCGTTACAAAACAAAGGTAATAATTAATGTTTTTGAAAGATGTAATTTTTCTATTGTTGATGTTGTTGAAAATGAAGAGTTATTGGTGGCAGTAGTGTTAATTATTAGACAATGGTTGTGTTGTTGAATTAGTTGTTAGTGTTTAATGAACTAGGAAACCCTACTTAAGTAGTAGTAAATTGAAAACCCTAATTTACACCTTAATTGTTTATTATGACGGTAGACATTAATGATTGGGAGATAGACAACGAAACATTAATGAAATATTTTGATAAGGTTGAAGGGAAAATTGGAGTTGCAAGTTCAAGTCATATTGACTTTTGATGTCGATGATGTTCTGGAAAAACAGTTTGAACCAATACCACGTAAATTCCATTCAGGATCATCAAACTTACACGCTCGTTTATGTGAAGTTGTTTTGTGGAAATGCCCAGTCATCGGCATACAGTTGATGGGAATTTGCTGACGCCTGTACATCATGTTGGTCCATCCGTGCCAAGGGGACAACGACCATATCCAAATTGTTATTGTGGAGATATGTGTGTAGTGATTGTTTGCAGAAAGGAAAAGAATGCTAGACGAAGATTTTTTGGGTGTAGTTCTGTAACATCCCGCCTTTTTGTATGCTTTAAATCGACGATAAACCATACATGTCAGACTTAAAACATATAGAAGGGCGGATTGTTATGGGGTAAATAAGAAAAAGCAGAGAGAAAAAAACAAAATAGAATCTTGCAACGGAATGATAAAACATAATAATCAAATAAACAGTTCATGAAGCTGTTCACAAAACGATTGATTATACTTATACAATACATATCAGAGTTACAGATACCAGAGAATAATAAATAACAATGCAGTGGAACAAATGTAATGCAGTGGAATATAATAAATAATAGTAATACAATTTTCGTCTTCGTCCTCTAGAAATAGTCTTTGAATCCTGAAATGCTCAGACTGACCCGAGCGAATTGAAAAGGCAAAACACTCGAGATAGAACTGAAAGATCTTATGTAAGTTAAATCAATGGTGAATATATGAGTGGAACGGCGTCAGAGATGTTTACGGGATTTGACATCTCCTATACAGTATTAAACATGAGTGTAGCAACTCAAGAGATGCTCGGGATTCACATCTCCTAAGGACCCGTTAAACTATTTCGTATGTAGTAATATTTCGCTATTATAATAATGTCTACAGTAAAATAAACTTACTTTTAAATAGCATTAAGGGGTTACCTATATAGCCCTTGCCACGTAATAGTCCCAATAGTCCATCCAGTATCAACGCATCTCCAGATCGGGAGACTACCCTAAATATTCCATGGGCTACGGGAGAAAACCAAACTCATACAAGGCGCGCTAGGGCAGGTGACATGCCACAACTAGGCAATGCCGGGGTAGATATACCAATTACACCTCCGAATCGGTAGTAACGTGTAGAAGGTACTACCTCCAACCTCGAGCCACACCCCTAAAATAAAAAACGGCCCCAATCAATCACAAAGTAATAGAATGGTATCGAAGAAGTGCGCATGATAAAAGGTGCTACCTTCTTAGCCTGTCGATCGCTCCTGTTTTAGCCACCTTATGCCAACTCACGGGAGTTAGGCCCACGTATATACCTCAAAGGAAAAGCCGCCACCATCCTACTTCATTCTGGAATCTCCACCACGTACACGGTTGTTAAAGTGGTTTTCGAAGTTGGCAGAGAGTATGACAAATTCCGATCCCGGTCACTTTAACAACCAAACATTATTATAACACCGTGGTCATTTAAAAATAATTATACTTAAAAACCAGAATTTACTATCCATTTCAAAACCATATAAATACGATATCATTTCCCCTTTTAAAACCAAATCAATATGATATCATTTTTATTTCAAATATATCCTTTTCTAAAACCATAACAATTTCAAAGTTATAATATTTCGAAACCAAATGCTTGGAATATAACCCTTCAAAACATAATACTTCGAATTTCATAGCTTCTAAACCACAACTTCCAAAACTTAAATGGTTTGGATATTCAAAAGTATATAAAATAAAATATTTTTAATTGTAAATTACCTTACAAAGTAAAATAATTTTCTCGACTTCACAATTTTATTCACTTTAAATTAAATCTCAATTCATAACTTTCAACACACTTTCAGCTTTCAATGAACTATTTCAATTTCAATATATTTCAAACTTTAAGTATTAAACAATTTCAAAACTAAGGTTGAAAATTACGATTCAACAATTAAATTTTCTATTATTTAGTTTTGAAATATTTGCATAATAAATCCATTATCATTTAAATAAAACTCAAATTACAAATAACTAAATATTTCCTTCAACTTATTTATACTTAGAATATTCGTTTAATTCATCTTAAACAAAAATCCAGTTATAAAAATCATAGCTTTAAAATCTTAATTTTTTAAATTTCAAATCAATTTCATATTTATCTTCCCACCTTATTCTCATTTAAGTCATTATAAACTCTAGAAATATAATTTAAATAAATACTTAACCATATTATACTTAATAAAATCAAACTTTATTACTGAAGTTATTTTATTTTAAACCAATTTTATACATAGCTTAAAACCAAGAATTTAACTATATATAAAATGACATTAATAAAATATCCAAATCAATATCTCATAAAACAATATATTTCTTTTCAAAACCACAGAAATCATTTCAAAATGTTTTTATATATAGATGACGGTGTCTGTATATAATTTTCTACCCTATGATCAAGTGATATAGATATTTATCATTTCAATCCATAATTTAAAATAAAAATACAGTTATATATCATTTCAAACCGCAATCCCGAATGAAATAAAAATGCGTAACAACTTGTAGTTTATAACAATATAAAATACAACATTCGTTCATCCAATATCAATCATCAACCATTTATCACAATCATCATCCAATTCAAACAATAACATCAATATAGAACAGACAATAAATAACAGGTATTTACTGACAAGTTTATAATCAATAATAAATTAAATAACAATTTTATCCAATAAATTCAATTTAACTGGAATGTTGATAAAAAATTGCCAAACAATCATAAATAAATTCCTAATCACATTAGAAATTAATTTAACACACATAAGAAATTTTAGAAGTTGTGAGTGGGTTAAAACACTCACCTTTTGAATTTGAATTGAATTTAAATCTAATTTAAAACCAAAAATTGAACAATCTTAGAATTCGTCCAAACTAGCGACAAAATGTCCGAAACTCATATATGAACCCAGCGGAACAAACCGCGTGTGAATCGGACCTCGTATGCAAAAGTTACGTGAGTTAGAACATTAAAATTGTAATTTAAAACTAAATAACCGAAAAAAAAGAAAAAAAAAACAAGACACTCACCAAGGCCACGTTGCCCTTTTGCACGCGAATTACCGCATCCAAAAACCCTAAATGCAAATTCGCTTGACCGGCTACAGCCCGCCTCCGCGACCCACGGCTAAACGCCGCCATCGCAACCCGTCGTGACCCATCTGAACACCATCCGATCCTTCGCCACCCTCCCCTACGACCATCGACCCATTCGAAGCCGAACAACGCCAAGGGAGAGAGCAGCAGCCGCCTATTTATTTAACCCTAATCGATTTCTTTTGCTTCGATCTGAATGTCAAATCGATGAACAAACTATACCGGTAAATTCCCTTTCGTCCACTCCCCACAACCCTACCCTCGAATCGACGATCGGCCACGGATCACAAAGGGACAAACGAACGGCCGAGGATTGCTCTCCAATTTATGGCTAGATAGAGATTCAATCTAGAAAACGAATCAAAGATCTGAGATGCGCTCGTTGAGAGCTTTTCGACGATATAAAATATGATATAGTTTGAAGAGTTTGAAATTTTGATTTGGTTTCGAATTGCAATTGGATTTGGAAGTGAGAGTTTGTTTGTCTGCCATTGAGGAGGAGAGACAGTTGAATTGTACGTATAGAAATAAAGAATAAGAAATATGCTAGGGTTTATAACAAGGTATATATAGACAAAGATGAAAAATAGAGGAACGGATACGATCGGTTTGTACCATTGAACGATAAATGGTCCGGAAAGCCCGTTTCGACTCCGGAATGAAAGTGGGTCAACCCATATATCAAAATATATGTTTTGAGTCGTTTTAAACGCAATGGAACAGGTTTCAAGTCCAAATTCCATCGTATAAAGAAGTTATGCTAAAATCAAGTTATTTCAAATTGATTTCAATTTAATTAGTTTTCTAGGCGTTTCGAGCCCGTACGATCAAACGACTAGTCTGTTCGCTAGGAAACTTGAAATCCTATTATAATTCACCGTTAAGGATCCGATGAAACTAGTTTCGTCGAAATCCAAGTCAATGGCCAAAATGGCTATTTTTACAGTTAATTGAATAAATTAATAATTAATTAATTAAATCACTTTTTCAATTTCAACTCCATAATTAACAAATCTTATCATTTTTGATTTCTTAAACAATTATAGTTGCTTAAACAATTTTAGATGTTAATTTAGAGTTGATTAACTTATCAATTCCAGTGTTAATCTCAATTTCATTAAATTCAGAATTATAAATTTAGTTTCCAATAATTCCTTTTAATTGACTTTTCATCTTATTATTTAATCTATCATTATCAAATGGATGAAATCAACAGTGGTTCATGATTTATTACATGATATTCTCAATTTTCAACTTAATTTCCATTAACGTAATATTTAAATATTTAATTTCAATTAATTAATCCAATTATTGAATTTAAATTTCAAATAAATTAATAAATCTTTATGTTTGATTCTTTTTATTCAACCTATTATTGTATTAAAACTAACATCATTACATCTCATTCCCGTTATTAATTCATTAACAAATTTCAAATTTTTATTTATTCCAAATTTAATTGCCAAAATCTTATTAAAATAACAAATTTCATTATTAAAATTTATAGGTCGTTACACTCTCCCCCACTCAAAACTTTTCATCCCCGAAAATGAAAAGGAAGGGAAAAGAAGAATTAAGAATCAATATATCTTACTCAAAATATTAATTTTATAGACAAATAAATTTACAAAATTTAATAATTTAAATAAAAGATATTAATTTATAGCCATTAAATCTATGTATACTCAAATAAATAAAGTTTGGAAAACATTTTCAAAAAATTTCTAAGTCCAAAATTTAATTCGGCAGAGTCTCCTTTGTACGGGGAGGCTCGGTAGAAAATATAATATCAAATATAACAATATATAACATATATTCCCAAAATAATATATATTCCAACACGAGAGAAAAAAATATAATAATGCTATAAACCGTAATCCGAAAACGTACCTATTTGTTGGGCAATTTACGCTTATTTTATGAAACCAAAAGCAGTAGCAATTGCTTCCATAACATGTATTTCACTTATATAATCCAAAAAAAGTTAATAATTATATAAAATGAAAATTTTAAAGTTGTTTCAACCACTAATAAACGAATCAATATAAATAACAATCACTTGCAACAAAGCATGTAACCATCACATAAAGTCAACACAAATCAATCATCCATTCATATCAAACAAACAAATAGTTGTTCGGGTTCAAACTTTAAATTGTACAAAATGGAAAATAAACTATTAAGTGCACCATTTACTCAGCAGTCTTAAATGAAACTAAATAGATTATTCATACATCCGAACAATTTTAAAGTATCCTTGCCCAAACAACCATAAACCAAACAAACAACGATTTCAACCAATAGATCAAGTTCATTCTTGTTCATTTCATTTCATAATATTTGTTGTTTGATTTCCTTTTCATTTATATAATGATTTATCCTTTTAATTTACATTTAACTTCTTACAAATTTCAACTTATTTTCATTTACTCGTATCATGTAAATTTCATTTATTGCATTATATTCATTCATTTCTCAATTTCATTTATTACTTAATTTCGTTTATTCACTTATTTATAATACTTGCCTTTCAATTTATTTAATTAGTAGCCTTTCAATTATACTCAAGTTCATAACAACTACAACATCAATTTCTTATTTATTAAAGAATTTCATTGAATTCTTTCATTACCTCAAGTTTTACTTGTACAATGTCCATTACATTTTCTTATAAGCAATAGAACTTTTAATATTCGGTAAGTTATATATATGCCTTTAAGGATGTAATTGAAAGTTATACAAGTTTTTCTCATTTCTTTCAATTAATTTAATGTTCAATAATCATATCCTTAGCTTTTTATAGATTACACATTCCGACTTTCTTGCCACTTTATTTATAACCTAGCATTCAATCTCTTATCTTAATTAAAGGTTTCAATTATTAATTAGTTCATTCCATTTCACTACAATAATTGAAACTATTAATTAACGAAAACTTAAGAACTAAATACTGGGTTAAGTTTCAAATCATTTTAAAATAGTAGGTAGATGTATACACTTACAATTCATATATCCAATTATATTTGGAACAATTTAAAATTTATATTTTTTTATCAAAATAAATCTGTAGTAAAACTGCTACAATGGTCTTCCCACTTCGAAACTCAAAAATGAATGTTGATGATGCGTACACTCATCACCGAAATTATTTTCCAGCGACAGAGAGGGGAGTACAAAACTTATTTCCTTCCAAAATTTCTTTAAAACAATTCTTTAAAATTATGTTGACATATTTATATCAAAAATTACTTATAAACAATAAAATTATATTCCAAAAATCCTTTGAAAGCAGTTTCAAAAGTCCCGGAACTTAAGTTCTAAAATTTCCAATTTTCATTTATTTTTAAATTTTGTTTTACAACCAATATTTATAAATTTCACTACCTAACAACAAATATATTACAACCAAATATAACCTTTATAAAAAAAATTATTTTATACATAGAAAATATAATAGGCAAAAATTATTTCATTTACCTATATTTCAAACAAATATTGTGTCGGTCTATCCTATTAAGTGTTTAGAAATCCCTATTGATGTCATAGCGTCCCATGTACCAACTAGAAATTATAAATACGAAAAGGAACAAATTAACACAATATAAAAACCTTTTTATAACACTAACAAATACGCTCTCTCATATATATACACTCAGCAACTCATCATAGGGTATTACTACCATATTAATAAAGAGTCAGACCCCACAAAGCTGAGGTTTATCGCTAAACCAAAGCTCTGATACCAGATGTAACATCTCGCCTTTTTGCATGCTTTAAATCGATGATAAACACACACACGTCAGATTTAAACCATACAGAAGGGCGGACAATTATGGGGTAAACAAGAAAAAAGAAGAGAAAGAAAAAAACAAAATAGATTCTTGCAGCGGAACGATAAAATATAATAATCGAATAAACAGTTCATGAAGCTGTTTACAAAACGTTTGATTATACTTATACAATACACATCAGAGTTAAACATATCAGAGAATAATAAATAACAATGAAGCAGAACAATGTGATGTAGTGGAATATAATAAATAATAGTAATACAACCTTCGTCTTCGTCCTCTAGAGATAAAGTCTTCGAATCCTGAAATGCTCAGACTGACCCGAGCGAATTGAAAAGACAAAACACTCGAGTCAGAACTAAAAGATCTTATGTAAGTTAACTCAGTGGTGAATATATGAGTGGAACGGCGTCATAGATGTTTACGGGATTTGACATCTTCTATCCAGTGTCAAACGTGAGTGCAGTTATTTAAGAGATGCTTGGGATTCACATCTCCTAAGGATCCGTTAAACTATTTACTATGTAGTAATATTTTGCTATTATAATAATTTCTATAGTAAAATAAACTTACTTTTAAATAGCGTTATGGGCTTACCCATATAGCCTTTGCCACGTAATAGTCCCAGTAGTTCATCCAGTATCAGCGCATCTCCAGATCGGAAGACTACCCTAAATACTCAATGGGCTATGGGAGAAAACCAAACTCGTACAAGGCGCGCTAGGGTATGTGACACTGCAAAACTAGGCAATGCCAGGGTAGATATACCAATTATGCTTCCAGACCAGTGGTAATGCGTAGCAGCTACTACCGCCCATCTCGAGCCACACCCTCAAAATCAAAAAGGGCCCCAATCAATCACAAAGTAATAGAATGGTATCGAAGGAGTGTGTCTGATAAAAGGTGCTATCTTCTTAGTCCATCGATCACTCCTGTTTTTAGCCACCTTATGCCAACTCATCGGAGTCGGGTCCACGTATATACCTCAAAGGAAACGCTGCCACCATCTTACTTCATTTTGGAATCTCCACCGTAAACACGGTTGTTAAAGTGGTTTTCGGAGTTGGCAGAGTATATGACAACTTCCGATCCCGGTCTCTTTAACAACCAAACATTATTATAACACCGTGGTCATTTCAAAATAATTATACTTCAAAACCAGAATATACTATCCATTTCAAAACCATATAAATACGATATCATTTCCCCTTTTAAAACCAATTCAATATGATATTATTTTTATTTCAAATATATCCTTTTCTAAAACCATAACACTTTCAAAGTTATGGTATTTCAAAAGCAAACGCTTGTAATATAACCCTTCAAAACATAATACTTCGAATTTCATAGCTTCTAAACCATAACTTCCAAAACTTAAATGGTTGGGATATTCAAACAGTATATAAAATAAAATATTTTGAATTTTCAATTACTTTATAAAGTAAAATAATTTTCTCGACTTCACAATTTTATTCACTTTAAATTAAATCTCAATTCATAACTTTCAACACACTTTCAATTTTCAATAAGCCATTTCAATTTAAATATATTTCAAACTTTAACTATTAAACAATTTCACAACTAAGGTTGAAAATTACGATTCAACAATTAAATTTTCTATTATTTAGTTTTAAAATATTTGCATAATAAATCCATATTATTTAAATAGAACTCAAATTACAAATAACTAAATATTTCCTTCAATCTATTTATACTTGGAATATTCGTTTACTTCATCTTAAACCAAAATCCAGTTATAAAAATCATACCTTTAAAATCTCAATTTTATTAAATTTCAAATCAGTTTCATATTTATCTTCCCACCTTATTCTCATTTAAGTCATTATAAACTCCAGAAATATAATTTAAATAAATACTTAACCATATTATATCTTAATGAAATCAAACTTTATTATTAAACTTATTTTATTTTTAAAGCAATTTTATACATAGCTTAAAACCAATAATTTAACTATATATAAAATAACATTTATAAAATATCCAAATCAGTATCTCATAAAACAATATATTTCTTTATAAAACCATAGAAATCATTTCAAAATATTTTTATATATAGACGACAGTGTCTGTATATAATTTTCTACCCTATGCTTAAGTGATACGGATATTTATTATTTCAATCCGTAATTTAAAATGAAAATGCGGTTATATATCATTTCAAACTGTAATCCATAATGAAACAAAAATGCATAACAACTTGTAACAATATTAAATACAACATCCATTCATCCAATATCAATCATCAACCATTTATTGCAATCATCATCCAATTTAAACAATAACATCAATATATAACAGATAATAAATAACAGGTATTTACTGGCAGTTTATATTCAATAATAAATTAAATAACAATTTTATCCAATAAATTCAATTTAACTGGAATGATGATAAAAATATGCCAAACAATCATGAATAAATTTCTAATCATCGGAAATTAATTTAACACGCATAAGAAATTTTAGAAGTTGTGAGTGGGTTAAAACACTCACCTTTTGAATTTAAATTGAATTTAAATCCAATTTAAACCCAAAAATTGAACGATCTTAGAATTCGTCCAAACCAGCGTCAAAATGTCCGAAACTTAGATACAAACCAAGCGGAACAAACCGCGCTTGAATCGGATCTCGTATGCGAAAGTTACGTGAGTTAGAACGTTAAAATTGTAATTTAAAATTAAATAACAGAAAAAAACGAAAAAAACAAGACACTCACCAAGGCCATGTCACTCTTTTGCACGCGAATTACCGTGTCCAGAAACCCTAGATGCAAACTCCGCTCGACCAGCTACAGCGCACCGCCACGACCCATGGCTAAACACCGCCATCGCAACCCGCCGCGACCCACCTGACCACCATCCGATCCTTTGCCACCCTCCCTTACGACCATCAACCCACTCGAAGCCGAACAGCGCCAAGGGAGAGAGCAGCCGCCACCTATTTTTTTAACCCTAATAGAATTTTTTTCTTTGATCTGACCGTCAAATCGATGAACAAACTATGCCAATGAACTCCCTTTCGTCCTCTTCCCATAACCCTACCCTCAAATCGACGATCGACCACGGATCACAAAGTGACAAACGAATGGCCGAGGATTGCTCTCCAATTTCTGGATAGATAGAGATTCAATCTGGAAAATGAATCATAGACCTGAGATGCGCTCGTTGAGAGCTTTCCGACGATATAAAATAGATATAGTTTGAAGAGTTTGAAATTTCGATTTGGTTTTGAATTGCAATTGGATATGGAAGTGAGAATTTGTTTGTCTGCCATTGAGGAGGAGAGACAGCTGAATTGTACATATAGAAATGAGGAATAAAAAATAGGCTAGGGTTTATGTGATATCCCGGAATTTTAGACAATATCAATTTAATAATCTTTGTATAAAATTAAGTTGATATTGACAATATTGATTAATAAAATATGTTTTGGTTTAATAATCAAATTTAATAAATATTTAATTTGTGATTTTATCTTTTAAAAGCTAAAATAAATGTTTAAATTATAATGTGTATATATATTTGTATATATATTATAGTTTATCTTTGTTTGGAATTTAACTTACATGAAAATAAATAAATAAATAAATAAATAAATGAAGTTTGTTTTTAAATTCTAATAAATATTGAGTAATTAGGAAATTATGTTTTAACTAATATTAATCTTTTAAAAAATCTATTTAAACTAATAACATTATGTTTTGATAATATTTATAATAAATGTTATATTATTTAAAAAATTTATCTTAGCTTAACATTTGTTTTAAATTTAAATAAAGGTTAATTTTATTTCTTTTTAAAATATTATTTGATTAAATATGAATTGAGACTCTTTTATATAAGTTTAAAATATAAGATAACATATTATTTAAATTCATTTAATAATATAAAAGTGATTTATAATTTCTTTATAAATCATATAAAATTTGTTAATTGTTATTTGAAACCATATTAATAAATATTCTATTTTTCTTAAATATAAAGAAGGATTAAAATAAGGATATAAAGTCTTCATTTTTAAATTGAATAAATAGATTCTTTAAAATATTTGTATAAGTTTTAATTTATAAATTGTTTATTTACATTTTCTTAAAATAAGTAAATCATGTATATTCTCATAAACATAAAATAAATTAAGGGAAACTCTTTTTAAACATATAAAAATATAACTAAATTTAATTTATGAAAAGTGTTAACAAGTTAGTAATTTAAATAACATGTGTAAATATAAGAACTCAATTTCATGACAAGTGTCATTGTCTTATTTCTTTATTTTGAATTAAGATAAATTTCAGTCCTCTTTTAAAAACATTTCACTTTTCTTATTATCTTTTAAAAATCAAATGCTAGTGTATTGAAGAAAAAAAAAAACTTAACCTGTTATGTTCCCAAAACAACAAATCTGAAGAAAATCATCTCCTTAAACCCAAATATAAATTACAACAACCTACAGTTCTGTTTCAAAAATCATGTTTAAACCTGTAACAAGAACATCAAACTGTATTTTCCATCTCTGGAAATCATCTGCATTCATCAACATGCAATTTTAAGGTTACTGCAGAATCAAAGTATGCATTTCAACATACTGAAAATACTCTGCATCTCTTTTTAAAACCTGGGATCTTGCATGCATAAAGTTTTGGGGTCAGAGTTTAAAAATCTCAAGCCTGTATTTTGTTCAAACCTGGAATTAAAGCAAAAAGCATCAAAGCAAGTTTTCAAGCTCTTTTACAAATTCCAGCAACTCCAGTTTGTAAAGCAAGGGCATTCATGTTTTCAAAAGGCTCAAAAACTGTTTTTTTTTAAATCAGTGGTGCTTTGTTCTTCTGAGTATAAGGTGAGTAACTTTTCTTCTTAAAAACTTTGAAGGTTAAATATTATTACATACTAGTATACTGAAAGAAATAATTGGTGCATATATTTACAATTAAATATCTGGTGGAAATTTTATTTGTATGCATGCTGTCTAAAAATTGCCTTGATCTGTTTGTTTGCCTGATACAAGTTTCTATATATTTATTTAAAATCCTTATTTTTATTTTTATTTGGTGTTTGCTAGAATGAAACTGATAAATCAATAGTTGATGTTTTTCCAGAGGTTAATGTTTAAGGTTTTAAGTAAGTAGGAATGTAAATTGGATGGTCTCTGGAAACTCATAAAACACCAAAGCATGTAAATATAAAAAAAATTTATACAGTATAAAATATAAATCCAGTATAGCAGATGGAATATACTAACTAGAATATGATTTTTTTTTAAATCTAAAATCAAGATCTTTAGAGATGGAATTAAGGTACAGTTGGGCTATTTACTGGAAGTGGGAATTTTTGAATTCCTGGAAATCTTTGTAACTGGAGAGGACTGGGTTATTCTAGATGGAAGAGGGGTGATTATTGATGCCTAGAAAATTTTTGGATGGTGTTTTAATTCATCAGAGAAGCAGTGGTTGTGATGTGGAGGTGGGAACCCTAGTTTTAACTAGGGGAAGAAAATCGATCACCACTATTTGTAGAAGTGACCGAGTTCAACGTAGCTTTGGGAAATGATAGTTTGGGGGTTGGTGATTGTGAGGCCGGAAGTGTTGATATTCTGGCGGTCGGAGGTGGTAGGATTCTTTGTTGACAGGTTTGAGAAGTTCTGGTGTATTGTGGTTTCCAGGTTTGCAAGGGGGAATGTTCTGTTGAATTTTGGGAATTGGATGATCATTGATGCTTAGGTGATCATGTTGGGTTTAAGGGTGGATGATGGAGGTGGGTGATCATCACTGATGATCGGAAAGTTGGCCATAGTTATGTGCATGTGCACAGAGTCATTTTTGAGAGGGGTTTTGGTTTTCTGTAAGTTATAGGAGAAGACTCGAGTCATTCGAGATGTGACTCAAAGCAGCAAGCCTTAGAACTCGAAGTAGAATAGTTTTGTCTCGGGTAGCTTTAGATTGCAGTTTTGTTCCTGAAGCCTGAAACAGTTTTCAGGATTTTGAATTTTAAAACTAAATTTAAAAAATAGGCTAGGCAAGTTTAAATCTGAGCTTAAAGCAAGATTAAATGATGAATTCAAATAGATTTTGAATTTCAGATTTTGAAATAATCAAGATTTGCAGAAAATGAAATATACAAAAAAACAAAACCTGCACAATTTTTTTTATATTGAGTGATTTTTAAATCTGAAAGTAAGTTTTTAAAAAAGATTTAAATTCTATGTTAAATCTGAATTTAGAATCCTGGATTCAAATTTAAATTTAAATCTGAAAGTTTCAAAAAGAAAATAGGTTGAAAAATTTAAATGATATATTTAGTATGAGTATTTTATAAAATCTGAAATGAAGAGTTAAAACAGAGTTTTAAATTTTAATCTGTGTATTTAAATCTGAAAACATGATTTAAAATTTTGGGTTTTAATAAAAATAAGATTTAAATTTATATGTTTCAATATCATTTGAAATATTTAAGGTAATTTTATTTAAATTGAATATAGGCTTAGGTAAACTATTAGCCTAAAATTACTTTAAGAGTTAAGTAAATCGATAAAATGAAAACTAAAGAGTTTTTAAATACTTGAAATCTTGTTTAAGTTTAAATTTGATTTCATTTTAAATTTTAATTTAAATGGAATTTAGAAAATTTAAAAGCAATTTGTTTTTAATCTATTTTGATAATGATAATTAAATCATTAATGAAATTAATGATTATCATTAAGTTGATTTGAACTTAATGGTTTAATAATTAATCTAGGTAATTAAGTTTTGTAATTAATTAATTTAATTAATTAATAATTAGGTTAATTAATTAATTAATTAAGGGTTTATTAAATTAGTTAAAGGATTAAGTAAGTTAATTAAACTTGATTAAAGTGTGATTTAGAAATTAATTTAAATAAGATTTGATTAATTTAATTAATGAATTGAATTAATCAAGTAATTAATAATTAATTAAGTTTTTAATTATCACTTGATTAATTTAATAACTAGAAATTTATTAATAAGTTTCTTTAAATAAATGAAGAATTAATATTGATTAATTCAGTTAATTAATTTAGAAAAGTAATTAAGTTTTGTTGTTGGTTAATGAAGGTCATTAACATAGTATTATTTTATAATTAATTAATGTGATCAATTTTAATGATTAATTGTATTAATTAATTTAAAGATAATCATTTGAGAATTATTTAAGTATAATGACTTAATGAAAGTAATTAAGGAAATTAATTACTGAATTGTAATTAATTAAGTTGTTGATTGATTAAGTTAATTAATTAAGTTTAATTAATTTAAATTAATCACTGGTTGATTTGAGAAGTAATTACAAATGTAATTAAAAATGAATAATTATATAGTGAAGTAATTAAGGAGTTTTGGAAATTAATTACTTTGTGTAATTAATATGCAATTAGTATGTTGATTAATTACTTAGATATGTAATTAATAATTAATTACTTAATGTAATTAATTTAGGTTTAGACAATTGAGTTATTTGAAAATGGTTAAGAAATGTAATTAATTTAAGCTAATTACTTAATGTGACTAATCAAGAATGATTAATCAATAGAGATAATTGATAATTAATTTAATGGAGTTATTTAAAATAAAATAATTTGAGATCATTAATTTATATAATTAATGATATAATTAAGGATTGATTAATAAAAAAATTAATCAATGAAGGTATTAATTAATGTAATTAATTAAGGATTAATGTAATTAATTATAATTAATTAATTAATAAAGTAATTATAGGTTAATTACTGAATTTGGTTTGGGATAATTAATTTGTGAAATTAATTAGAGGTTAATTACTTGAATGTAATTAAAGAGTAGTTAATCAAGATGATTAATTAGGGTAACTTGTTAAGAATAATAAATTGATGTGTAAGCAAGATTTATATAGATGAGTAATTAATTTAATTTATTTTAAATTAATTTAAGGAAGAAGTAATTAATTTAATTCATTTTAAATTAATTATAGATTGGATTAATAGGTAATTGCTTATGAATGATGATTGATATTTATTTCCCTGAATGGTTGAGATCTCGGTTATGAGATAAATGTTGTTGTGTGATTTGGATGCTATGGTTGCATTGAGTTGATAATATGATTTATCTATTTGAGTTGATAATGTAGATTATCTGATGTGATGATAATATTGATTATCTATTATGATGTTGAGAATTATCTATCTGTGTGTATATAGATAATATTGAATCAAATTGTTTTAAACTTTAAAACAACTTGGACCTAAAAGACACGCTTTGGATTTCGATGAGACCGGGATCGGGTTTCCATATTTGGATATCCGAAAACCACGTCGATTCCAAATAACGTTAGGTCGTGAATCCAAATGGAGCTTTGTGAAGACTCGAGGTGTATGGGCTATACGTCAGTATAACTCTGTGGGTGATTCCGTAATGAGTTGACGGAATAGTGCTTATAGATTCGAGACGGTGGTTTAGAGTGCAAGGGTTATTGTCGTTAACTCTGAGGGTGATTCCAAAATGAGTGTAACAAGATAATGCCTTAGGTTTCGTTCGAACCCGGAACGAACTTGTATGAATTGAATGCTTTCAGAACATCGTCAGGTGGACGATGAGCATTTTAAGTGATGTGTCCTATAAAGGTAATCGTAGCCTCAACCGGGAATGGCTAAAACAGGGGAGGTGCAGCAAGGCTTCGTGGGTAGCCCCACTGGAGAGCAAGATTGATCCCTGTCTAGCGGTCCCTTTATATTCGATTGTGTGGGCGGTTGATTGCAACAACTGCCGGGGTTGTCTTGTTCGGAACTGTTCAGTAAGGAATGGTTCCGGCCTTGTGTTGCAGGGGAGTAGGAGTACTCCTCGGTGCGGTGATCTAGGCCACGTACTGTGACGGGCGGTACCCCAGTAGCCCTGCCATTGTATGGAATCCAAAATCCAATAAGTGCCGTAGGTATTAGTTGTGCCCAACTATGTTGGAACGTGAGATGTAAGCATTCCAGCTATTTCTGTATTTTACTTGAAAACCCTAGACACTATTATAATATCATCGGATTTCCTATCAAATGTTTTGGTTAGCGTAAGATAAAAACTTTTCCATGTTTATGTGTGGGAAGTCTTACGTGATACCTTTCTTTTCGAAATATTTTTTTAAAGTTAAGCAATCTTAACATGTTATTCACACCAGACCCATGTCTGACCCGGAGTTTATCTTTGTTTTCTTAAACTCTTGGGTACTCAGATTTTTATGAGTAGTCAAGAGATTCAGGTTTGCTTTGACAAATAATGGAGGAGCAATGGAGCAGGAGGCTTCTGCGTTGTTGATATATAGTTCCGCTGTGTGTTCTCTGTGTTGTGATTGTATTGAGTTGTAAATACTAGACAGGTGTTTATAACTGTCTAGTATATGTGATGTGTATGCTGTGTATCTCTGATTGGTATTGTATATTATGTAAATACTTATGTTATTAATATAATTTATTAGTTCCGTTGTTGAGATTCTAGTGTTGTTTCTTCTTTCTCTTCTTTCTTTTCTTCTTCTATCCCTTTCTTTCTTAATTGGCGATGCGACTTCCTGGAGTCTGGAAGTTGGGTCGCCTCATTTGGTATCAGAGCATTAGGTTGAGTGAATACCTAGGCTCTGGAGTGGTGTCTATCTTGAGAGAGCGTATTTGTAATTTTTAATATATTTATATATATATATATATATATATATATATATATATATATATATATTTCTACCTATCGATTGGGTTACCTGTTCGGGTTTTCCAATGTGGGTTATAAAGGTAGATTGGGGTAGTGGTGTGTATAACACAACTACCGATTGGATGGAGTTTGAATGTTAGGTTGGAAGTGTATCTGTCGAGACTGTAGACCTAATACCGTCTCGAGTGAGTTTTGAAGTGGTATAAGACATCATTGATCTCTAAAGGTAACCTGCTAAGGTTCGGAGTATATCTTTGAAGTCGAATGAGTAGAGTTTGATCTGTTGGCTGAACTGAAGCGAGTAATGATATATTGGTATCTCAGGAAGTAGTAGCTGCGTGATGAGATGCAGTGACTATGGATATTTCCGAAGGTGATTTCTTTGGAACAAGTTTAAGGAAGTAGGTCTGCTTCGGTGCTGTGGCTGAGTTCAGCAGGATGTTTCTGTTTGGTTTGAAGTCCGAGTTTCTCGAAGAACATTGGAATGAAAATTCTTTGACATTGGTGACAGCAGTGCAGCTCGGAGTATTCAGTGAGTCGGCAGAATTTTCTGGCTTAGCATTTATCTGGAGATGAAGTTCAGAAGCAGTAGAGTAGAATCCATTTCTTCGTTGGGTTGGCAAGACCAGCGTAAGCTGTTCTAATTGGTTTTGAGAGAACAGTTCTCTTTGGATTTTAGTTGGATTGATCGCAAAAGTGACTTGCGATGATTGGGTATTCTCTTGGAATTGTTGGAGATTTTTCTGGATATTTTCAGAAAAGTCAGAGGTTGTCTGCATCTAGAGATTCAGTGGTACCGGTGGTTCAACTAGTTGAAGGTTGGTTCCTTGAGATGGAGTTTGTTGAAGCAACTCAGGATTTGAGGAAATTCTGAGTTTTCTCTTGGTTATCTGAGATCTTTTTGGTTTTCCTATCCGGTTGTGCTTGTGTTCTTCATCAGCATTCTTTTCTACTCCAAATCAGAGTCGTGCAGCGGAAGCAGTTTGGGAGTGTATCTGCTTTTCTTTTCCGGATAGGAGAAGTTGTTTTCTTCTGATGGTTATGAGTGGAGTTGTTCTTGATCTTGATTGATCGTGGAGGATCATTCTGATGGGTTTGGTCTAGATTGTTTCTTGAGACATCAGCAAGGATTGAGCTGATCGGGTAGGATGTAGGCAGCCCGAGATCGTCCGAAGAGTTTTGTGGATCTGAAGTTTGGTTTTGGATAAGTTTTCCCAGTTTTAGGAGCTATAAATTTTGGTAAGGTTGGGTAAGCTAACTCCGAAATGTTTTGGATTTCTTCTGTGTTCTGTTTGGGATAAGTGTTTAATTTTCAGGATTGAATTGCCAGTTTGGACAACTGGAATTCGATGTGTTTCACGTATCTCTAAGGGAGTACGTGTATATCTATTTCTGGTTTTGAAATCAGCTGTTCTGGGAGATTTTGGTTGTTGAGTTAGACTTTTCTATAGTCTGATGTCTTGTTCAGTTATAGATCTAGATGAGTAGGAGTTCTGTAGCTTTGTAGTGTTGATTGTTTGGGTTTTATAGAGCGAGTATCCTGGTGTTTACTTGGGAAACTCGAGGAAACTCTATCCAAAATTTTGTCTGCATAGTTAATTTTGTTTGATTGAATGAATTGATTGCTATGGATGCTAGCATATGTTTGATATATGTTTGTGCTTTAAAATTAAAAATCTAAAGTAGGTTATTAAATTACCTTTGTTTTAAATTTCGGGGACGAAATTCTTTTAAGGGGGAAGGAATGTGATATCCCGGAATTTTAGACAATATCAATTTAATAATCTTTATATAAAATTAAATTGATATTGACAATATTGATTAATAAAATATGTTTTGGTTTAATAATCAAATTTAATAAATATTTAATTTGTGATTTTATCTTTTAAAAGCTAAAATAAATGTTTAAATTATAATGTATATATATATTTGTATATATATTATAGTTTATCTTTGTTTGGAATTAAATTACATGAAAATAAATAAATGAAGTTTGTTTTTAAATTCTAATAAATATTGAGTAATTAGGAAATTATGTTTTAACTAATATTAAGCTTTTAAAAAATCTATTTAAATTAATAACATTATGGTTTGATAATATTTATAATAAATGTTATATTATTTAAAAAAATTATCTTAGCTTAACATTTGTTTTAAATTTAAATAAAGGTTAATTTTATTTCTCTTTTAAATATTATTTGATTAAATATGAATTGAGACTCTTTTATATAAGTTTAAAATATAAGATAACATATTATTTAAATTCATTTAATAATATAAAAGTGATTCATAATTTCTTTATAAATCATATAAAATTTGTTAATTGTTATTTGAAACCATATTAATAAATATTCTATTTTTCTTAAATATAAAGAAGGATTAAAATAAGGAAATAAAGTCTTCATTTTCAAATTGAATAAATAGATTCTTTAAAATATTTGTATAAGTTTTAATTTATAAATTGTTTATTTACATTTTCTTAAAAATAAGTAAATCATTTATATTCTCATAAACATAAAATAAATTAAGGGAAACTCTTTTTAAACATATAAAAATATAACTAAATTTAATTCATGACAAGTGTTAACAAGTTAGTAATTTAAATAACATGTGTAAATGTAAGAACTCAATTTCATGACAAGTGTCATTGTCTTATTTCTTTATTTTAAATTAAGATAAATTTCAGTCCTCTTTTAAAAACAATTCACTTTTCTTATTATCTTTTAAAAATCAAATGCTAGTGAATCAGAAAAAAAAACTTAACCTGTTATGTTCCCAAAACAACAAATCTGAAGTAAATCATCTCCTCAAACCCAAATATAAATCACAACAACCTATAGTTCTGTTTCAAAAATCATGTTTAAACCTGTAACGAGAACATCAAACTGTATTTTCCATCTCTGGAAATCATCTGCATTCATCAACATGCAATTTTAAGGTTACTGCAGAATCAAAGTCTGCATTTCAACATACTGAAAATACTCTGCATCTCTTTTTAAAACCTGGGATCTTGCATGCATAAAGTTTTGGGGTCAGAGTTTAAAAATCTCAAGCTTGTATTTTGTTCAAACCTGGAATTAAAACAAAAGGCATCAAAGCAAGTTTTCAAGCTCTTTTACAAATTCCAGTAACTCCAGTTTGTAAAGCAAGGGCATTCATGTTTTCAAAAGGCTCAAAAACTGTTTTTTTTAAATCAGTGGTGCTCTGCTCTTCTGAGTATAAGGTGAGTAACTTTTCTTCTTAAAAACTTTGAAGGTTAAATATTATTACATACTAGTATACTGAAAGAAATAATTGGTGCATATATTTACAATTAAATATCTAGTGGAAATTTTATTTGTATGCATGCTGTCTAAAAATTGCCTTGATCTGTTTGTTTGCCTGATACAAGTTTCTATATATTTATTTAAAATCCTTATTTTTATTTTTATTTGGTGTTTGCTAGAATGAAATTGATAAATCAATAGTTGATGTTTTACCAGAGGTTAATGTTTAAGGTTTTAAGTAAGTAGGAATGTAAATTGGATGGTCTCTGGAAACTCATAAAACACCAAAGCATGTAAATATAAAAAAATTTATACAGTATAAAATATAAATCCAGTATAGCAGATGGAATATACTAACTAGAATATGATTTTTTTTAAATCTAAAATCAAGATCTTTAGAGATGGAATTAAGGTACAGTTGGGCTATTTACTGGAAGTGGGAATTTTTGAATTCCTGGAAATCTTTGTAACTGGAGAGGACTGGGTTATTCTAGATGGAAAAGGGGTAATTATTGATGCCTAGAAAATTTTTGGATAGTGTTTTAATTCATCAGAGAAGCAGTGGTTGTGATGTGGAGGTGGGAACCCTAGTTTTAACTAGGGGAAGAAAATTGATCACCACTGTTTGTAGAAGTGACCGAGTTAAACGTAGCTTTGGGAAATGATAGTTTGGGGGTTGATGATTGTGAGGCCGGAAGTGTTGATATTCTGGCGGTCGGAGGTGGTAGGATTCTTTGTTGACAGGTTTGAGAAGTTCTAGTGTATTGTGGTTTCCAGGTTTGCAAGGGGGAATGTTCTGTTGAATTTTGGGAATTGGATGATCACTGATGCTTAGGTGATCATGTTGGGTTTAAGGGTGGATGATGGAGGTGGGTGATCATCACTGATGATCGGAAAGTTGGCCATAGTTATGTGCATGTGCACAGAGTCATCTTTGAGAGGGGTTTTGGTTTTTTGTAAGTTATAGGGGAAGACTCGAGTCATTCGAGATGTGACTCGAAGCAGCAAGCCTTAGAACTCGAAGTAGAATATTTTTGTCTCGGGTGGCTTTAGATTGCAGTTTTGTTCCTGAAGCCTGAAACAATTTTCATGATTTTGAATTTTAAAACTAAATTTAAAAAATAGGCTAGGCAAGTTTAAATCTGAGCTTAAAGCAAGATTAAATGATGAATTCAAATAGATTTTGAATTTCAGATTTTGAAATAATCAAGATTTGCAGAAAATGAAATATATATATATAAAAAACCTGCACAATTTTTTTTATATTGAGTGATTTTTAAATCTGAAAGTAAGTTTTTAAACAAGATTTAAATTCTATGTTAAATCTGAATTTAGAATCCTGGATTCAAATATAAATTTGAATCCGAAAGTTTCAAAAAAAAAAATAGGTTGAAAAATTTAAATGATATATTTAGTTTGAGTATTTTATAAAATCTGAAATGAAGAGTTAAAACAGAGTTTTAAATTTTAACTTGTGTATTTAAATCTGAAAACATGATTTAAAATTTTGGGTTTTAATAAAAATAAGATTTGAATTTATCTGTTTCAATATCATTTGAAATATTTAAGGTAATTTTATTTAAATTGAATATAGGCTTAGGTAAACTATTAGCCTAAAATTACTTTAAGAGTTAAGTAAATCTGTAAAATGAAAACTAAAGAGTTTTTAAATACTTAAAATCTTGTTTAAGTTTAAATTTGATTTCATTTTAAATTTTAATTTAAATGGAATTTAGAAAATTTGAAAGCAATTTGTTTTTAATCTATTTTGATAATGATAATTAAATCATTAATGAAATTAATGATTATCATTAAGTTGATTTGAACTTAATGGTTTAATAATTAATCTAGGTAATTAAGTTTTGTAATTAATTAATTTAATTAATTAATAATTAGGTTAATTAATTAAATAATTAAGGGTTTATTAAATTAGTTAAAGGATTAAGTAAGTTAATTAAACTTGATTAAAGTGTGATTTAGAAATTAATTTAAATAAGATTTGATTAATTTAATTAATGAATTGAATTAATCAAGTAATTAATAATTAATTAAGTTTTTAATTATCGCTTGATTAATTTAATAAGTAGAAATTTATTAATAAGTTTCTTTAAATAAATGAAGAATTAATATTGATTAATTCAGTTAATTAATTTAGAAAAGTAATTAAGTTTTGTTATTGGTTAATGAAGGTCATTAACATAGTATTATTTTATAATTAATTAATGTAATCAATTTTAATGATTAATTGTATTAATTAATTTAAAGATAATCATTTGAGAATTATTTAAGTATAATGACTTAATGAAAGTAATTAAGGAAATTAATTACTGAATTGTAATTAATTAAGTTGTTGATTGATTAAGTTAATTAATTAAGTTTAATTAATTTAAATTAACCACTGGTTGATTTGAGAAGTAATTACAAATGTAATTAAAAATGAATAATTATATAGTGAAGTAATTAAGGAGTTTTGGAAATTAATTACTTTGTGTAATTAATATGCAATTAGTATGTTGATTAATTACTTAGATAAGTAATTAATAATTAATTACTTAATGTAATTAATTTAGGTTTAGACAATTGAGTTATTTGAAAATGGTTAAGAGATGTAATTAATTTAAGCTAATTACTTAATGTGACTAATCAAGAATGATTAATCAATAGAGATAATTGATAATTAATTTAATGGAGTTATTTAAAATAAAATAATTTGAGATCATTAATTTATATAATTAATGATATAATTAAGGATTGATTAATAATAAAAATTAATCAATGAAGGTGTTAATTAATGTAATTAATTAAGGATTAATGTAATTAATTAATTAATAAAGTAATTATAGGTTAATTACTGAATTTGGTTTGGGATAATTAATTTGTGAAATTAATTAGAGGTTAATTACTTGAATGTAATTAAAGAGTAGTTAATCAAGATGATTAATTAGGGTAACTTGTTAAGAATAATAAATTGATGTGTAAGCAAGATTTATATGGATGAGTAATTAATTTAATTTATTTTAAATTAATTTAAGGAAGAAGTAATTAATTTAATTCATTTTAAATTAATTATAGATTGGATTGATAAGTAATTGCTCATGAATGATGATTGATATTTATTTCCCTGTATGGTTGAGATCTCGGTTATGAGATAAATGTTGTT